>JAQPPZ010017212.1:0-9933980 GCA_028583015.1 Wollemia nobilis
AAAGGATCTTAATCGAAATGACAAGCTACTTATAGGTTTCTAACAATATATTGAATACCATTCCAAGATACTCAGTATCATCCTTATTATCTTTGTTTCCTTTAGAAAAGCATAAGTGTTAGAGAATATTCCATCATTGGGATATTGTTTAACATACTAAGGGGGGTAACTCTCATGTATGTATATGTTATTGAGTGCATATTAAAGTGGTTAGGGGAGTTGGTAGTTGGTTACTTGGTAGTTATCCAAACTACCTCCCTAATGTAATATATATTAGCACATCATGATATTATACTATCAATGCTCGTTTCTACATGATATCAGAGCAGGGCGTGTAATAGCCTATAGTTCAAGCATATTTTTTGAGGTGAATGTTGAATACAATGTTGTTAGTCCATTGAATCTGCATGACAAAAACAACCAACGGATCACCTGGTGCACGAAAAACCTTCAACCCTGACTCCGATGGATCCTTACATGAAAACCTTACAGGTGATAAAATTCACTATATAGTTGGTGATCTGATGACCATCTGAGACACGTGATCTGAGGCCCCCACATGTGACCTGTTCTATTGACATGGTGACCCGATCTAGCTTGAATTGACGAGCAACAGTGAGGATATTGACCTGATTGGGTGGCTGATGTGGCGGTGGTTGTCTGGGAAGCCAATGTAGCAGACAACAGGGTGACACATGGCACAAGTTGATGGTGTGTGTAGTTGACATGAGGCACGTGTATTGGACCCTCCATGTTGATGTATCCTATGGTGAGTGTTTGGAAATAGTGGCAAAACCTTGGTCGATGACCTACTGATTACCCGTAGGTAATCAAAGTTTAATAGGGGTAAGTTGTATTTATACAACTTAAACATGTTTACCTTGTTGATGTGGGACTAAAAAGTCCCACCACACTTTTTTTCACTGCGGTAGATCCTAGTAACAACTATGCAAAAATGAAATTATGTTCACATACAACCAAGTAGTCGGGTTGGTTAGCAACTTGAGGCAAGGATGATCCCCATGAGGTCGTGGGTTCCATCTTGCATGCGACCACCGAACACGTCATTTTGCTCCAGTCAAAATTTTGACAAAAAAAATTGTTTGCTTCATTTTTTATTCGGGTGGATGACAGATGTTTCAAATACGAGATATCTTTCTATAGTTTCATAATAGATCATAGCTGAGTTGGTTGAGTGTGGCTTGTGGAGATGCTCAGGCATCAAATCAGGGTTCAACCCTCCACAAGGGCATAGCCACACATTTTTTGAAGCATAGAGCACTATAAGGTATTTTTTAAGATACCATAGGTTCATTTTTTTAATTATAAATTTTACACCACATTTTTGCTTGCAATTATGAATTTCTGAACCACGAAACCAAAAAAAGCCAATGATGATGGCAATTTTTTTTGGAGGAATAATACATTTTTTTTCCAAGAACATTTTTGTTTTTTTTCCACTATATTCTAAAGCAAAGAAACTATTTTTTTCCATGGAGGTATAAGACACTTTAGTTTCTTTTACAATTTGAAAGGGTCTATCACAAATTTTCATCCTTGTTTGTGAATTTGCAATTGTGAATTTGAGAATAAAATTGTGGATTTGAAAGCAAAATTGTGAGTTTGAATATCATTTTTGCAAATAAAAATTTCAAATTTTTTGCAAAAATCATTGTAAAAGAAGATGTATTTTCGGTGGTAATCGACATCTTGAAAATTTACCTCTAGTAGCAATTATTTGCACAATAGAGGGGGGGAATATTATTTTCTCCATCCCAAAATATTTTACAACAAGGAGAGAGAAGAATTTTAGGGGTGCATCATCATCTTAGTCAAACTTATTGTAAAATTCTATTGTAAAAGGTGCATTTTCAGTAGAGACCGACACCTTAAACATGGGCAGATCAATGAAAAAATACCACAAAACCAATTGATGATGTTGCAAATAAGTTAAAGATCCTTACTTTCCAGTAGGATGGGAAGGAATGGATTTTTATTAAGATGGAAAATATCTTACACTACGCAGTGGTGTAAAATCCATTCTCAGAGATTCTGAATATTTTAAAGACCTTCAGATAAATGGTTCTCAAATCCCTGTAGGTATTGCAAGGGCATTCTACATGATATTGGTTTCACTTGACATGGTTCATCAATGAGGAATAAAAGGTCATGATTCTAATGGTCGATGCTTCTTGTGATATAAGTGATCTTCAGCCCATGCTAGTGAATGCTTACTATAGTACAAGTGACCTAAAGCCCATTGTGGACAATTCTTGTTATGATACAAGTGACCTCTTACCTACAAGGGTAGATATCAGTTGTAGCACATGTGACCTAATGATAATGATCCAAATGTAGACCTACAAGTAGCTCCAGAGGTAATTATCTAGAGGTAGATCCATAGTCAGATCCATAAATAGACCCAGAGGTCCTATTCCAGTAACAACCTTAAAGCCAGAGCTAGAGCCCATAGTCAGATCCATAGATAGGCCCAGAGGTCCTCTTCCAGTAACAACCTTAAATCCAGATCTAGAGCCATGATAGAGCTAGCACAAACACATCTTTCATTTTCTCTTCTTCAACATTAAGGGGGGATTCTCTATGTTATTCCTAATAATGGAATAAGGGAGGGTGTTAGAGAATATTCCATCATTGGGATATTGTTTAACATACTAAGGGGGGTAACTTGCATGTATGTATATGTTATTGAGCGCATATTAAAGTGGTTAGGGGAGTTGGTAGTTGGTTACTTGATGGTTATCCAAACTACCTCCCTAATGTAATATATACTAGTACATCATGATAATATATTGTCAATACTCATTTCTAAAATAAGTTTTTTTATAGTTTTCTCAAGTTATTGACAAAGTACTCTATCATCTTAAAGTTATCTATAATCAAGGTTGTAATTTTTGCTTCTAAATAATTGATTTGAGTGAAATTGACTTGGGCACAAAACTTTTTGGAAGCATCCAACATGTCCTTTGGTTTAAAATTTCTAGTAATATTATTATCATACATCTTTTTGATATGGATATCAATCACACCATGTGCTTCCTCCTTATTTATCTTATACATGTCCTTCTTCTCTATAGAACCAATACCACCTAAACCTCTACTAATATATTTCAATATTTCTTATCTGTAGAAAAGAACATTTATTTAGATGCTTCATGAGGCTTATTTGCTTTGTTGACCAAGGGTGCCTAATATAAATTATACTTTATATTTCTTCAAAAATATAGTCTCTTACACAACATTGACTATAATCAATATTTGCACAACATAAAATTTAGAAAACCATATGATTTGGAAAATGAGGGCTTAAAACACTTTTATATGTAGATGACATTGACCTAGAATTTTATCCCTTAAATAACACAAAATGTCACAAAACATTTAAAAACATACCTCTAGCAAATCCATGGTTGCAAATTTTGGTTGATTCTATGAATGTGGATATGTCATATAGTATCCAATTTTAAATCAACTAGAAAAATAATACTTTAGTAATTCACTACTAGTATGTGTCACCAATCCAATGAATAAGAGGGTGATATTTTTTTATTAACTCTACAATTGACTCTATAGGTGATTGGGTAAATAAGAGAGAATTGGTTCCCATGTGATAATTTAGATATTGGTTGTTCGCATTTTTATAGTTATAAAAACTTTTTTCTCATCCAATTTGACACCACATTGACCCTAAATCTCACTTTTTCATCCAATAGATGCTACATCATCAAACTAATCTAAGAAAACTAGAAGGGCATGGATTTAAAACTAATAGCTCTTGTACACCAAATCCCTATGTGTCATCTATTAGACATAAGTCCCATAAGCTACACAAAGCATAAGATACACCTCAATCATAATAGCATGTGTATCACCAAAAGGGAGGTTCATTGGGCATTGCTAGCATCTTCACTAACATGACATGAACCAAGATAGAGAACACCTACACAAAGAATATCCACAACAATATCAAAGAAAATATCATCATTAAAAAGTAATGGTGTGTAATTTAAAATGAAACCCTTATGGTTGTAATATTCCACACCTCATAGTAGTCATTACATCCATGGTACTACCAAAACAAAAATAGAATGCTACCAAATATCAAGGAAATTTTTTTGGTTGAGTGTGGGATACATTTATCCACATAACCCTAACTATTTTTTGCCTTAATACCACCACAAATATCATAGGATCAAATATAATATAGCCACAATATAATAAGGTGAAGATAATGATATTAGTAGATTAATATAAGCTAATACATATGTAAAATAAGGGTTATAATATATCAAATAACAATCAATAATAAATAGCAAGAATGTAAATAGCCTTAATCATTCATATACCCAACTTACAATATTAATTGCTCAAAATATATGTAATATTTATTACTTAATACAAACTGATAGTAGTGTTCTCTTCATACTATGATGATCTCATGTATCTATATTATGTAGTATTACCTCCATAATATAGTCATGTTATTGTGAATATTTGGATACTTGACTATTCCTTTCTATATGCCAAGTCCTATGACTCTTGGATGATGTATTTGATACTTGCATACTTGATGAACACTTGAATCTATAGTACTTGCACACCTAAACATGATTCTTCCCCTTCTATAACTTGCACACTCTAATCTAAGATACTTGTACATAACTTTACATTGCATATTTGTTGTCATACATACAAGATACTTGTACATATAGACTCAACTTGCACTTGCACAGTAACTCACATAACACTAATGCATTTATTACATATTACAACTGTATATCCTACATATTCACACCTGCATAAAAGGGAAATATAACTCACACTCTAAACTATGAATCAACCCTAATCTATGATTTACAATTGTACTATTATGGGGGTACATTAGAATGTACTAAATAATGTAATATGCTCCAACATCTTCTTGTATTACATTATTTTATTATTGAATACTTTGGTCTTGAATCATGGTCTTTGTATTTGATAATCATTCTTCAAGTGACCTTATAATCATGTGATATTCTACTTGAGCTTTGTAGGTTCATCTTCTTACTTGACGTTTGCTTTATGCTCATTTATAGTTTATTTTTTGTATTTAGATTTATCTTTTTTAGTCTCTGTATATTCGAAATAACAAACATATTGAACTCGCTCATGAAGAACACAAGCTTATAATGAGAGGGAGGTGAACACTATAAGATCAAAACTTTTACTTTTCTTTTCAAATTATAACATCAATAATATCAATGCAGCAATAAAATAATGCATAAATCATCACACACATGAGAGACATAGATTTAACATGGTTCACCCAATGTGGGCTACGTCCACATAGAAAATATTTCTTACAAATTTCCTCAACCAATGTCTTGGGAACCAATTCCCTATTACAATATTTATGGGTACCAACCCAAAGGAGACACCAATCCCCTATGCTTAAGTTGATGGACCTCTATCCCCTAGAGACCTTAATTCCCTCTTCTCAACTCTGCTACAAGCCTTTACACAAGGCTTGCTCAATTTTGCTCCAATACTTGCTCTCAATTCTACTCAAATCTGCTCCAAGTCTACACACAAGACTTGCTCAAATCTGCTTCACCAAAACCTACTCTTAACTCTGCTCAATTCTGCTCTCATCCTACACACAAGGCTTACTCAAGTATTCTTACCAAAACCTGCTCTCAACTTTGCTCAAATCTACTCATAACACATACTCAAATATGCTCATAGATCCTGCTCAAATCTATCTTAAATCTACTTTAATTTACTCATTAATTCTCATAAATCTATTCACAAGTCTTGATTAAATTTACTCTTATAATCTGATCCAAAAAATACTCATATATTTCCCAAATAATACACACAAAAATTGCTCATATATCCATCAAAAATTTATTTCATAAACCAGTATCAATGCACATTTATGCCTTGCTTATCAACCATGAATCATGCACACATTTCTTTCAAAAATATTTCTAACACTTGCACATTCACTTCGAATACCACTCAAACCAATGCACAAATTACTTCATAAAATTGCTCTCTAACCTTTGCAAATTTATTATCAATATCAATCAAGATTAATTCATAAACTTGCTCTCAAACCCTTGAACTTATATTTTCAATTTTATTCATCAATGGTGCACAAATTTGTTCTCAAACCAAAGTACATATATTTCCAATAATGCACACTCAATCAAACCTTATACCTCCACCTTATGACAATAAAAAGAATCAAACCACCATACCTCTAAAACTACCTTGATGATGATGCACTTTCAAAACCTTAAATCAAGAATTTTGCTATGTGTATGGGAGTTGATCTTCTAATGTCTAGAGCTCAAAAACTGCCTATGACCACTCGGGCTATCCTACCAAATGAATCTTAAGGTGTGTAATACAATTTTCAACATGCATGTCAAATTGACACTATAAAATCACAAACCTACTCCCATACAACATCTTAACATAAATCCAATCATCGCCTAGGCTATCCTATGGGTGACATCAATGGAATAGATAAAGTCTTCAATTTCTCTTCCTCCTATTTGTTGCATGATTTTCACTATCCTCCTCCGTACACCATTCCTACAATACACACCTCCTCGAGCTCTTCTTGATGATAATCATGATCTACAATGCTCTGATTTGCACACAGCTGGATACCCCTTTTTATGCTCATGAAGATATTCAAAAGCATCGCTTGAAGATCTTTTTATGTCATTGCTCCTCATAATAATTTCAAATCATATTTTTCAAATCACATTTCATTCCTTTGTTGCCCCCAATCGCATTAATTCAAAACACACTTTATGAAGGTCACTATTGTCATGATTTTTGATAAATATTTTAGGTGTTCCTTAATAATTCCAATGTGTAAACTTTTTGTTGCTGAAATCTCACCACTGAAGCTTTTTTTTTCACCACACTTACTTCACCATATCAAATTAACCTTCAAACTACTTTCACTCTCACACAAATGCTCATTATTACCAATCATCTTTTGCCCAATCACATTACTATGCCCATGTATCTCTGTGTGCTGAAATCATCATGTTTTTGGTGTATCGAATGGTGCTCGTTAACATATATGTCAATAAATTATTTAAAAATCTTTGACCCTATGTATTTTCAATGCTTCCATCTAATCGATGATATTACTCCTTATTTTCTTGACATATGCAGTGTCTAAATAGTATTTTTGCTATAACCATGGTGATGACATCTTATTTTTGTGCTCGATGGGTTCTAAAAACCTTAGAACATCTCACTATCTTCCGTTCATACTCATTTTCTTTGGATTCATATTCAATTGCATTTTTCATTCTTTTTTTCAAAGGTGAAATGAGTTCATCTCTTTATGTCTTGACTTCCTTCAAATTTTGTCACGAAGGATCAGCTTATATTTTTCTCAAATTTATACCTATACTTAAATATTGGTGCTCTTACTTTCAAATAATGTTTAAACCTAAACATCAAATATTATAATATCTAGTTTTTCAAACCTTTGTCACATATAGCTTTAATTTACCCTTGGTCTTATTTTTTGAAACTTTGCCTTCCTTTTAAACCATAGTCTCTGTATTAAAACTTTGTTTTCATATTTAAACTTTTATCTCTTTAAACTTTTGTCCCAATAACTTAAAACCATCTCGTTATAATATTTAAAATATTATAATTCCTTCCTTTTTGTCCCAAGCACTTATAAACCTTTTTGTCCAACCTTAGAAGAATATTCCTACCTTGAACTCATGTACCCCTTTGACATCAATGACAACTCAATATGCTCAATATTTCCAACAATCTTCCCCTTTGTCATTGATGGTAACCCTTACAAAAAAGTATTCTTTGACTGCAACTGGATTCCAAAAGTTGCTCCCCTTGAGAAAACTTCCCCTTACTGAAATCTCTCCCCCTTTGACATCACTGATAGAGGGTTCCTTGGGGCTAGAAATAAGATATTTATCATAGCTCCCTCACCACCTCCTCTCTTGAGGTGATTAATTTTGGGATGGGAGTAAGACTACTTCCAACTTACAATGCTCTTATTTTTCTTAATATTATTTTTCCACACTTTTGAAGGCATACCTCTTTGAACATTTTGAGCATCCTCTTTATTACTTGTCCTTGAAAGTTTTAAAAATTCTGTTCTACACCACCTTGCTTTATTCCCAATATTATTGCAATTTTAACACTTGATGTTATAGTTCTTGAAAGATGCACATGACCATAATCATTTATTCCATGAACCCTGCAATGTATAGCTCTATGACCAAAAATATTACATGAGTAGCAATAAACTTGAATGAAATATTCATCTTGCCTTGAAAGATATGAATTGGAGTTCCTCTTGGTGAAGCCACAATCATTCTTACTATGAACCCTTCAATGCACAACTTTATGACCAAAATTATTATATGATTAACAATAACCTTAGATGAAATATTCATCTTGACTTGGAGGATATGGTTACATGGTTCTTTCATTGCATTTTCTATGATGGTCCTTGTTTCTTGATGATTCTTTGTTTGCTTCCTCTTTGATACTATCACCTCTCAACACATCAACATAGGTCTTAGGCTCTTCTTCAATTTCTTCCTTTGATTCCTTTATCCCTTTTGAGCTTGAATCCTCTTTTTGTTTTGCTTGACCTTCTTCAAAACTAGGTCATATTTTTATAAATGGAGATCTCTTTGCTTTGATAATATCATCCAAATATTTTGAGCCTTTCTCAAAATTAAGTATCTTATCATTAGAACTTTTTACTTCCATCCTTAGAGAAACCACTTCATGTTCTAATCCTTCACATTCTAGCTCTTTTAACTTTAACTATTCAACCATAACTTCTTCATTTTTCTTACCTCTTCAACTTTAACTTTTAAGTTAGTAAGATCTTGTAGAAGCTTTGCCTTTATTTTCTCATCCTCTTGTACTTGAGCCTTCAATTTTAAGTTCTCCCTTTTCAACTTATCAAGTTCAACAACAAGTTCCTCTTCCATACCAATTGTGGCTTCTTCTTTCTTTTTAGAATATTTCTTTTTTCCTAGGTCTTCAACTATAGGAGCATCAATAAGTTTCTCTTTTATGTCAACTATGCCTTCTTCATTTTCTAAAACTATTTATTCTTCTTCACTATCGAAGAGTCTTTCATCACTGCTATTGTACCTATTTTATGGATAATAAATTGCATAGTGACCAATGTTACCACAACTAAAACATTTCATAGATTGCATATCTTTGTGTTTTCTTGGATCCATCTTCTCTTTACTTCTACTATACACATTTTGTGGAGAATAAGTTGCATAGTGATCAATTTTACCACATTTAACACAAAATATAAACCTATACTCCTGATAAGCCATTTATGTTTCTACAAGATATTTCTTATTCCTTCTTATACTATTTGATTCATCACTAGAATTTTTTTATTTATATGTTTCCACTTATTTTAGAGTAACAATCTCTATATGAGTAAAATCAAATTCTTCTTTCATGTCCACCATAGGTTCCTCTTTTTCTTGGATTTTAATTACTATGACATCTTCCTTTTCCTTCATTGCCATGTATGTTCCTTCCTTCTTAGGAGAGTATGGTCTTACGATTATTCTTTTTCCTTTCTTTGCCATGTGTGTTCTTGTAAGATCTTAATTCAAGTTGTTAGGCTTCCCTGAAGGAAACCGCTCTGATACCAATTGAATAACACAAGCTTATACTAAGACAGGGATGAATAGTTAAGATCAAAACTTTTACTTTTCTTTTCAAATGATAACAACAATAATATCAATGTAGTAAATAAAACAATGCATAAATCATCACAAACATAAGAGACATAGATTTAATGTGATTCACTCAATATGGGCTACATTCATAGAGAAACCAATCTCTTGGGAACCAATTCCATATTATAATGTTTATGGGCACCAACCCAAAGGAGACATCAATCCCCTATGCTCAAGTTCATAGATCTCTATCCATCAGAGACCTCAATATTATTAACCCACAGTGGCTCCTTTAATATAATTTAAAATTTTTATTTTATATTCGGGGCCCACAACTAACTCAACATGTGGTTGAAAACAAGGTTTTGCATCGGTGCCTCCGCAGCATTTTATGAATGGCCTGCAAGCTTTAAGAACATGATATTTAAAAACACAATAATAAACCTTTCTTTTAGAAGGATTTACCCCATGTCTTTTAAAAGCATAGGATTAAGCAAACATTAATCAACATTTTTTTGAGAACGTTTATAAATTACATCAACAACCACTTTTAAAGGGTTTTGAACACAAGATCACTTAAGAAACAACCACTATTTTAACCACTAAGACAACTGCCTGTCCTCTATTTTAACCACTAAGACAACTACCTGTCCTTATATTAATCAACACTTACATTAATCAACACTCAACACTTGCTTCCACAACCAACCATTTAACATATAACCTAGGCTTAGATTTAAATATTTCGCCCCACCTCCTAAAGGACCTCATATAACCTAGGCTTAGATTTAAATATTTTGCCCCACCTCCTAAAGGACCTCATTTTATTTATCTAAGCTGAAGTTCCCCTTCTTATTTTTTTGAACATAGTTTCAAAATATATTTTTGATAAACCATTACCCCAAGGCAAGTAAGCATGGATCAAGTATATTAAGCCCAAGACCTTTCTAAAAACAATAATTTAATCCCATCCTTCTTTAATATGTTTAATCAAGGCCATCATTCAAAAGTTTAACCTTTCCTTTTCAATAACTCTTTAGCCCCTTCTTTAAATATTCAAGGGGCTTATTTAAGCTCATAGTCGAGCCTCTTTCCATTTATAAGTTCGAAAGGCCTAAGGCCATATCTAACCACATAATCAAAACATAGTTAAAATCTTAGCCGGGGGCCTTGCTTTGTTTAACGCATCAATTAGATCATTACTTAAGGCCTTTCCTATACTTAATAATAATCTAAAACCCATGGCTGCCTTTCTCTTGAATATGCCCTCTGAAAACAATGGCTGCTATACAATATTACTCACTTATATAAAAAGTGGCCAACATGCTTTATAAAATCAAAGAACTATCATAAAATATAATTCAATTTTATAACGAGCCAAAAGCTAACATAAAAGTATAATTCAAAAGGCCATCATAAAATATAAATCAAGTACCAGCGAAAACATTAGGGTATATTTAAAATCGCGGTGGTGGCTACCAATGAAGTGCCAGCCAAAAATATTAGGGCATATTTAAAATCGTGGTGGCGGCTACCAAGGGAGTGACGGAAGCAAAGGGTACAGTGACAAAGCCTCGAGCAGTGGAAGGAAGAAATTAACAGCACAAACAGAGTTAAAAACCCAATTTATATCCATCAGGGCAGAGGTTCTAAAAGTAATTTTAATTCATTCCACTCCAGCTTGGTGTCCAAAAACGGCTCACATATTTTGACTTCCCATAGCCAGGCGAAGATTTCTTACAAAGACCAAACTTGACATAACTAACATGCATTAACCAATTTTAAAGATATGGGTTGCCATTGAGGGGTGTCGCTCTCCGATGGGGATAAGCTGGTAAAACAATAGGAGCATTTTAATAAAGCACCTAAGGTTATATAAATATTTTTTTTGGCATCACAGACTCTTTTACAGATGCAAAACAAAACATTTGAGGCCTCAGAGGCCTGCGAACTAGCAAATGGAGCCTAACAGGTTTTAGCTCTCTACCAAAGACTATAGAACGAAGGTCAAAAACATCTTTTATTAAAACCAGCCACAGTTTTAGGTCAAAGGCTTCAGTATCGCAATACCCTCCAATGGTAAAGCCAAGGCATTCACGAATATGAAAGGGGCAAAAATAGAAAGCCAGCCTTGGTCTCTCAGGCGGCAGATCTGAAATATAAAGTCCACAGGGGACGTCGGAGGTGCTACACTGCCTCACATAAATTAAATAAAACAACAATAAGGGATTTTAATGCTAAGGGAGAATATTACAGGCAATCTTATTGAATTTTATCCCTAATTTTTCAAACAGAGAAACAATAGAGAAGGGAAAACTTTGGATCAAACCTGTAATTCACCATGAGGGAAGGATGGCATCTGCTTCTAGTCCAGGATCTCCTTTCTCTTCTTCTTCCGAACAACCTCCTTCCTCTTCTTCTTCCGATCCCTCCACTAGGGTTGCATCCCGTTTTTTCTAAGAAGACTTTGTCCCTTTTCCCTAGGTGGCAAGGTAAGGGCAAAGCTCCAATTATGGCAACCTACTGGCTCAGTCCCTCCTGGACTGAGTTCACCCACCAATTTCATCGAAAAGCCATCCTTTTTTTAGAAGACTGCATCTCTTTCCTTATATGGGAAATCAAAATAGGCTCACATATATTAAAACACATTTTAAATTCCCTATGCTCCTGCCACAATAAATGGAGCTGCCATGTAAAATAAAATAATTATAAATTTAATCCCTCTTGCTTAGTTAAATTTAAGTAAATATTAAATTACTAAATTAATTTAGTCAAGTGGTTAATATATTCAAACTCAAATTAAAAAAACATTTTTCTTACTATGCAGTTTAATGCATCCATCAAGACGGGCTGCCATCATAAATGATTAATCAGATTAATCAACCATTAAATGCATAAATAATATCAATCATTTAAAAAATATCATTAAAGTGGATATTATCTTATAAGCTTGAAATCATTCACCTGTAAACATGGTTAGTTAGCCCTGCAAAAATTATAACAACGTAGTAATGTCATAGACATAAATACAACCAAAAGTGGCATCACATCTAAACATAGATATAGCGTCATAAATATTAGATAGAATAAACAATAAGTCTAATTTATATTATTTCCTCCTCATGTGCCCAACATGATAGGTCATGACACATTGCCTGCGACCACTCGGGCTATCCAACCGAATGAAGCTCAACACCCACGTCAAACTATCACCATCAAATCATAAACCTACTTCCATACATCGTCTTGACAAAAATCCAATCACCACCTGGGCTACCCTGCAGGTGATGTCAACAGAATAGATGAAGTTTTAAACTTCTCTTTCTCCTATTCACTGCACAATCTTCATTATTCTCCTCCTCCGTACACCATTCCTGCAATACACACCTCCTCAAGATCTTCTTGATGACAATCATGATCTACAACTCTCTGATTTACACACAGCCAGATACCCCTTTTTTTATGCTCACAAAGATATTCAAAATCACCACTTGAAGATCTTTTTATGCCACTGCTTCTCATAAAAAATTTAAATCATATTTTCTCAAATCGCATTTCATTTCTTTGTTGCCCCCAATCACATTACTTCAGAACATACTTTATGAAGTTCATTGTTGTCATGATTTTTGATAAATATTTTAGGTGTTCCTCAATAATACCAATGCACAAACTCTCTGTTGCTGAAATATCACCACCGAAGTTGTTTGCCTACACCACACTTCACCATATCAACTTGATTTTCAGACTAATTTCACTCTCACACAATTGCTCATCACCACTAATCATCTTCTGCCTAATCACATTGTTGCGCTCATGTATCTTTGTGTACTGGAATCATCACATTTTTGGTGTACCGAATGGTGCTCATTAACATATATGTCAATAAATTCTTTTGAAACCTTTGATGCTATGTATTTTCAATGTTTTTGTGTAGTCGATGACATTACTCCTCATTTGCTTGACATACGTGATGTCTGAATAGTCTTTCTGCTATAACCATAGTGATGATGTCTACTTTTTTCTTGAATTGAAATATATAACTGTCATATTAAATAATCCACAACAAATATACATCAAAGAAGGTCCAAGCCTCAAAAATCAAACTAAGCTAAATATCTCCATGCAAGGAGCAAACAAAAATACTATACATCATATGAGTGTAACTGTATCATTGTATCTTTTTACAAACATATAATAACATTTTTGTGCAAGAATATAATAGTAGCTATACATATTCATGCATCCATCAACTCCCGACCTTGAATAGATTTGAAAAGATGAGCCAACTTTTTCTTAGAAGCCTGCAGATTTCTTCCATCCTGAAACAAAATAGTTGTGTGAGTCTCCTAAGAGACCCAATAAGGTGCATTGATCTGTTCTGAAAATAGTCATCATTCCTAGCCTTCCAAATCATCCATAAACTTTTTGTAGAAATTATTAGCCAAAACATATTGAAATAGTAATTCATATGCGAAATATAACCAATTTTTTTTTGTTGTTTTATATGATCCAACTGAATATTCTAGCCCTATAGAATATGAAAAAGGATAACCACAACTCTTTAGCATAAAGACGATAAAAAATATATGCTTCACAGTCTCAAGAGTCTTGCAAATGGAATAATAGATATCAGCCTAGGGTTTAGAAGATAAGGGCAATATTTGGAGCAACAAAAGCCATCTAAAACAAGTTTTTTGGCTCAAGAAGACTAGCCCAAATATTTTGCATCCTTTTCTGCACCTGCTCTGATAATGAAAGAGAGTTGTCATTTATTTTTATGATTTCTACTTTTTGTGCTCAATGGATTCCAAAAACCTTAGTACATCTCACTATCTGTCGTTCGTACTCATTTTCTTCGAATTCATCTTCAATTACATTTTTCATTCTTTTTCAAAGGTGAAATAAGTTCATCTCTTTATATGTCTTGAATTCCTTCAAATTTTGTCACTAAGGGTTGGCTTATATTTTTTTCAACTTTATACCTATACCCAAATATTCTTCTTACTTTTAAATGATGTTTAAACCTAAACGTCAAATATTATAATATCTATTTTTTTGAACCTTTGTCAAATATAGCTTTAATAAACGCTTGGTCTTGTTATTTAAAACTTTGCCTTCCTTTTAAACCATGGTCTCTTTATTAAAATTTGGTTTTCATATTTAAACCTTTCTCTCTTTAAAATTTTATCCCAATAACTTAAAACCATGTGTGCTTAATCTTGCTCGATTTTGATTACTTCTTGTCTTTGTTACTCATGCAACTGCATTCATATTTATTTAAGTTGGATAAACTATCCTCCACATGTTTGCATGCATGGAGGTATTTCTTGTTAGTCTCACAATGACACTGAGAGGGGGGGTGAATCAGTGTAGCTCTATAAAACTTAAATCTTAAACTCTTAAAGCCAAAACAATGAGAACTTAAAATCAAATAAAGCAAATATAACAAGAGAGCATCACACAACACAAGATGTACAGAGGTTCACCGATTTGGCTACTCCTCAAAAATTGACTATTTGGACTCCCATCCAAATCCAACCTTTGCAAAGCAATCAACTTTACAATCAATTTACCAGCACCCACTAGAAGGAGCACCAACCCATGATTTACCAGCACCAACTGGAAGGAGCACCAACCCTGATTTACCAACACCAACTGGAAGGAGCACCAACCCCTGATTTACCAGCACCAACTGGAAGGAGCACCAACCCCTAATTTATCTGCACCAAAGGAGCACCAACCCCTGATTTATCTACACCAACAGAAAGGAGCACCAACCCTTGATTTATCTGCACCAATAGAAAGGAGCACCAACCCCTGATTTATCTGCACCAAAAGAAAGGAGCACCAACCCCTGATTTATCTGCACCAACAGAAAGGAGCACCAACCCCTGATTTACCAGCACCAACTGGAAGGAGCACCAACTCCTGATGCCAAGCACCAACTTGGACTTCAATTCTAAAACTAGAATATTGACATAAATATGCCTTCACTTTTACAAGACCCTGACTGGTCTATTGCTTTCCCAACATCGCCCACTATTCACACAACACACACCCTTCTCGCTCGCCTCTCATGCACTCTCCTTGTGCTTCACATATCGCACATCTCTCTCGCTCACCTCTCATGCGCCTCTCGCTCTCCTCTCGCTCTTTCACAAGATTCAAATCATCACGCTTTAATCCCCCGCACTCACTAAATTCTCCAAGCAACACTCCTTTTATAACCATCCTTTCTCTTTGTAACTCCAGTTGTAACTTCAGTTGTAACTCCAGTTGTAACTCCTTTTGTATATTTTGAGAAGGCATTTCGTCAAACACGTCACATGCAAATAATTGACACCATGTTCTCCTACCATGACTATTCGTTTTCTCGGTCATGACTTGTTTTCTCTTTGCATGTCTATTCATTTTCTCTTTGCATGTCTGACTGTTCGTTTTCTTTTCCCTTGTGCATGCATTTGTTTTCTCCTTCGATGACTGTACATTTTCTCCTTCATTACTATTTGTTTCTATTTTGAGGCTTTTCTTGAGTTGTGAAAACGTGACATGTCACGATATCATGACACTTTTGTTACTCTACCTGCCTACCCTTCTTGAGTCACAAAAATGTGATATGTCACGATATCGTGACACTTTTGTTACTCTGCCTGCCTACCCTTTTCGAGTCACAAAAATGTGACATGTCATGATATCACAACACTTTTTCTTTCTCTGCCTACCTGTCCTTTTTGAGTCGTAAAAATACGACATGTCGCGATATCGCGACACTTTTTCTTTCTCTTCCTTCCTACCCTTTTTGAGTTGCGAAAATGCGACATGTCGCGATATCACGACACTTTTTATTTCTCTTCCTTCCTGCCCTTTTCGAGTCACAAAAATGTGACATGTCACGATATCGCGACACTTTTTCTTTCTCTTCCTTCCTTCCCTTTTTGAGTCACAAAAATATGACATGTCACGATATCACGACACTTTTTCTTTCTCTTCCTTCCTGCCCTTTTTGAGTCATGAAAATGTGACATGTCACGATATCGTGACACCTTTTCCTTCTTGCTCTTTCTCTTCACTTTGGACTATGAAAATGCTACATGTCGTGATATCGTGAAACTTCCTCCTTGCATTTTCTCTTCACTTTGGACCACGAAAAATGCAACATGTCGCGATATCATGACACTTTTTTCTCTCTGCTCTTTCTCTTCGCTTTGGACCGCGAAAATGCTACATGTCACGATATCACGACACTTTTTCCTCCTTGCATTTTCTCTTCGCTTTGGACCGCAAAAATGCTACATGTCACGATATCGCGACACTTTTTCCTCCTTGCATTTTCGGCCGTGAAAATGCAACATGTCGCGATATCGTGACACTTTTTCCTCCTTGCTTTTTCGCTTCTCTTTAGGCCACGAAAATGCAACATGTCACGATATCGTGACACTTTTTCCTCCTTGCTTTTTCGCTTCTCTTTAGGCCACGAAAATGCAACATGTCACGATATCGTGACACTTTTTCCTCCTTGCTTTTTTCTTCTCTTTTGGCCACGAAAATGCAACATGTCGCGATATCGCGACACTTTTTCTTCCTTGCTTTTTCGCTTCTCTTTTGGCCGTGAAAATGCAACATGTCGCGATATCGTGACACTTTTTTCTTTTGCATTTTCTCTTCTCTTTTGGCCGTGAAAATGCAACATGTCGCGATATCGTGACACTTTTTTTCTTTGCATTTTTAGCATATGGGCCACTTCGGTCTTCTTGGAAAACCTGTAACAACTTCACCCAAACATCAAAAACATCCTTATAAGCATTTAACATCACTGTACATACTCTAAGTAACCTCTGAACTCCTGTCCATTGCATCAACCGATCTATCTGACTATGTTGACAACAATGACAATACTGTCGCTACACCTTGCTCAACAATCTCCCCCTTTGGAATTGTTGGCAACACACGTGCAATTTTCTGTAACTCTTCTCCCCCTTTGACAATAATACCAAAAGGTTGTTGCAGGCTCCCCCTGAGTCCATGCACAACATTCTCAGGAAAAAATTATTACACTTAGCAAAAATCACAAACATGAGCAAAAAGATAAACAAATACACAAATGCTCCCCCTGAGAATGTGATCCCGATAGCTAGTCAATTCTTGGGAAACGTGACCACTCCCAATTTATTGCGAAGGTACTCAAAGACTTTCTTGGGCAACTATTTTGTGAAGATATCTGCTACTTGCTCTGTTGTTGGAACAAAATCCAACTTAACCTCACCTTTCGCAACTTTCTCCTATGTACAACACATTGTCGCTGCAATATATTCTGCCTCTGTTGTGGATAAGGAGATTGACTCTAGTTTCTTACTATGCCACGTGACCAACCTGTCTCCAAGATAGAATGCACCTCCATTGGTACTCTTTCTGTCATAAAGTCTTCTTGGATAAGCACTCTAATCTCTGCTCATCATATTATAATTCATGTTGTACCTTACTTTTACTTATTTAGTATAGCTTGATCCTTTTGACTACCACCTCCTCCGTGACTAACGACTTTGCCTCGCATCCATTGTGCAGCTCAATGTATCTAGTTTCTAATGGCTGCCATGAATGTTTTCATCATCTGCGCAGGTATTGACAGTGGACCGTTACATCTAGCGTTGGAACCTCAATCTATGTGCAGTCATCAACACTTAGTATTCTGGTTCTTGCTAGGGCATATGTCAGGGCTACTCAATGTCTTAGGCAAACGTTCTTCACGCGATTCCAGGGAGCATTTCTCCTTGCTGCGATCAAGGGATTCCTCGAGAAATATCTCGCATTTCTCAAATAATGCAAGACTTTCTTAGGTGCATGGGCATCTTGTCCTCCTTGGCGCTTCACCACCTGGGCGCTATTCTCTCAACGTCTATGCCTTGCATGTGCCACTTGGCACTCTTGACGAACTGGGTGCTAGTGCCACTATTTGCTTTGACTCTGGCATCTCTTTGATAACGACTACTTCTTTAGAAAAAATTAATGCTCTCTTATACCAAACGATGTGTTGTATTTTTGGTTAAGAAATGCACGCCTTCCCACCTACACGTTGGCAGTAATTTTCATAACGATCATGAAGAGCTTTACCATAGTCCTCCCTCGATATTGGTAGATGAATTGAGACGTACTCACAACATGGATTCTATGTTATCTGTAGATTGGGAATGTTACAGGCTTCAAAACCAGCACCTGCCAGCTTATGCTTCCATGACATGATGACCTGTTTTGCATGTTCTATCTCAGATAATGCCTATTAGCTGCTGCATCAAAAACCTAGTTGTTCACCATGTTGTTCTGCTGAAGCACATCAGTTTGACACTATCTACTATTGTAACCACCATCACTAGAGAGATTTCACAATAATAAAAAATTGGCTCTGTCAAGCCAACGTCTCATGCTCCTGCTTATTACCTCCACAAACAACTACATGAACTAAAACACACTTTGACAACTATACGACAACTCCCCCTGACTACTTGCCTTTCATCCTCAGATAACCAAACAACATAGGAGCATTAAAATAAAACTTTAAGATTGCTCCCCCTGAGGATGTGCTACCTGGAGCTGCTTAGTGCAATAGAGGAGTAGTCTCCTTCAATCCAAGGAGACACGATTTCCTCTCTTCCTTCTTTCTCCACTCTAGTTTGATTATAGTTTTGGGCTCTTGTTTTGACTTTTCTTTTTCAATAGCTTGTGCATGTTTTTTGGGAAATTTTCTATTTTGTCTCATTCCATTTGGTTGAAATTTTCTTCCCTAAAATTGATTTGATGCAAATGTACTTCGACAATTTCTTGCAATGTGCCCAAAATTATGATAGTTATAACATTCTACTGCATAATCCATCAAAGGTGAAAAAACATTTCTACTGGGTGGTTGTCTCTTGTGCATCCTTGATGGATGATTATTTTCCTTTCTTTGATGCACATGATTTCTTCCCTGTCTATGTTGCATTCTTTGCGTCTGATGAAATCTATTGTCTTGCCTTAGATTAGATACAAAAGTTCTTGGACAAAACCTTGCTATGTGCCCATGACCATTACATTTAAAACATTGCACATGGTGTTCAACCGGAATAACATATGTATTTCTACCAGCATAATTCTTTGATCTATTATTCAATCCACAATAAATTGCCTTGTGACCATAATGGTTGCATCTAAAACAATAGCCATTAAAAGCATTATTATGAATAAAGTGAGAGTGATAGAACCTCTTTTGTTGTGGTTGCTTTGCTATAGATCTCCTTTGAGATTTTCTTCCTTTTGAAGATTCAGCTTCAAGCTTTTCTTGCTTTGATCCTTCAGCAGTGGACTTCTTCTTCTCTACAGATTTAGAAGATGAAGGTTGTTCAGCTTCACATCCAAGACCAAGCTTACACATGGGGCTTCTTTGTTGCCTTATCATTTTATCTAGAAACTCTATGCTCTTCTCAAATTTGAGATTTGTATTGGCCTCTTCTAGTTGTTTCCTCAATAAAACAATCTCCTCTTCTTGTTTGCAACAAACAATCTCTTTCTCATTGATCTGTGACCTGAGAGTTTCTTCAATCCTTTTGGACTCTTCTACTCATAGCTTTAGATCATTAATAACTTTGTTAGATTCCTCTTCACGTTTGCTACATACATCGCCTTTATCATCCAGGTGTGACTTCAAGGCTTCTTCTATTTTCTTGGCTTTATGAATTTGTAAGAAGAGATCTTCAATATTATCCCCATATTCTTCCAACTTCTTGGATAGTCTTTTGTTCTTTTTCCTTTCTATACCCAACTCTTCAAGTGTAGCGATCAACTCACCTTCTAGATATACTTCACCCTCAAGGTTTTCATCACATACTTCAGAATTCACTCCTTCTATCTTTTCTAGTTCAATTTTCTCTTCCATAGGAACTGAAACTGACTGAGATGCCTTATTTGAGGAGGATCTATTCTTCTTACCCATTGCGTACTAATCCAAGATCAACCCTAGTTGATTTAGCCTGACAAGGGAAACTGGCTCTGATACCAATTATTAGTCTCACAATGACACTGAGAGGGGGGGTGAATCAGTGTAGCTCTATAAAACTTAAATCTTAAACTCTTAAATTTGAAACAATGAGAACTTAAAATCAAATAAAGCAAATATAACAAGAGAGCATCACACAACACAAGATGTATCGAGGTTCACCGATTTGGCTACTCCTCAAAAATTGACTATTTGGACTCCCATCCAAATCTAGCCTTTGCAAAGCAATCAACTTTACAATCAATTTACCAGCACCCACTGGAAGGAGCACCAACCCCTGATTTACCAGCACCAACTAGAAGGAGCACCAACCCCTGATTTACCAGCACCAACTAGAAGGAGCACCAACCCCTAATTTACCAACACCAACTAGAAGGAGCACCAACCCCTGATTTATCTACACCAATAGAAAGGAGCACCAACCCTTGATTTATCTACACCAACAGAAAGGAGCACCAACCCCTGATTTATCTGCACCAATAGAAAGGAGCACCAACCCCTGATTTATCTGCACCAATAGAAAGGAGCACCAACCCCTAATTTATCTGCACCAATAGAAAGGAGCACCAACCCCTGATTTATCTGCACCAACAAAAAGGAGCACCAACCCCTGATTTACCAACACCAACTGGAAGGAGCACCAACTCCTAATGCCAAGCACCAACTTGGACTTCAATTTTGAAACTAGAAGATTGACATAGAGATGCCTTCACTTTTACAAGACCCTAACTATTCTATTGCTTTCTCAACATCGCCCACTATTCACACAACACACACTCTTCTCGCTCGCCTCCCACACACTCTCCTTGTGCTTCACATTTCGCACACCTCTCTCACTCACCTCTCCCGTGCCTCTCGCTCTCTTCTCGCTCTTTCATAAGATTCAAATTGTCATGCTTTAATCCCTCACGCTCACTAAATTCTCCAAGCAACACTCCTTTTATAACCATCCTTTCTCTTTGTAACTCTAGTTGTAACTTCAGTTGTAACTCCTTTTGTATATTTTGAGAAGGCATTTCGTCAAACACGTCACATGCAAATAATTGACACCATGTTCTCCTACCATGACTATTCATTTTCTTGGTCATGACTATTCATTTTCTCTTTGCATGTCTATTCATTTTCTCTTTGCATGTCTGACTGTTCATTTTCTTTTCCCTTGTGCATGCATTTGTTTTCTCCTTCGATGACTGTACGTTTTCTCCTTCATTACTATTCATTTCTATTTTGAGGCTTTTCTTGAGTCGTGAAAATGTGATATGTCATGATATCATGACACTTTTGTTACTCTGTCTGCCTACCCTTCTTGATTCACAAAAATGTGACATGTCGTGATATCATGACACTTTTGTTACTCTGCTTGCCTGCCCTTTTCGAGTCACGAAAATACGACATGTCACGATATCGTGACAATTTTTCTTTCTCTGCCTACCTGCCCTTTTCGAGTCATGAAAATGCGACATGTCACGATATCGTGACACTTTTTCTTTCTCTTCCTTCTTGCCCTTTTCGAGTCGCAAAAATGTGACATGTCATGATATCGTGACACTTTTTCTTTCTCTTCCTTCCTGCCCTTTTCGAGTCATGAAAATGCGACATGTCGTGATATCGTGACACTTTTTATTTCTCTTCCTTCCTGCCCTTTCTGAGTCGTGAAAATGCGACATGTCGCGATATCGCGACACCTTTTCCTTCTTGCTCTTTCTCTTCGCTTTGGACCGCGAAAATGCTACATGTCGCGATATCGCGACACTTTTTTCTCCTTGCATTTTCTCTTTGCTTTGGACCGCAAAAATGCAACATGTCGTGATATCATGACATTTTTTTCTCTTTGCTCTTTCTCTTCGCTTTGGACCACGAAAATGCTACAGGTCGCGGTATCGCGACACTTTTCCTCCTCGCATTTTCTCTTCACTTTGGACTGCAAAAGTGCTACATGTCGTGATATCGTGACACTTTTTCCTCCTTGCATTTTTTGCCATGAAAATGCAACATGTTGCGATATCGCGACACTTTTTCCTCCTTGATTTTTTGCTTCTCTTTAGGCCGTAAAAATGCAACATGTCGTGATATCGTGACACTTTTTCCTCCTTGCTTTTTCGCTTCTCTTTTGGTCACGAAAATGCAACATGTCGCGATATCGCGACACTTTTTCTTCCTTGCTTTTTCGCTTCTCTTTTGGCCGTGAAAATGCAACATGTCGCGATATCGTGACACTTTTTTCTCTTTGCATTTTCTCTTCTCTTTTGGCCGTGAAAATGCAACATGTCGCGATATCGCGACACTTTTTTTCTTTGCATTTTTAGCATATGGGCCACTTAAGTCTTCTTGGAAAACCTGTAACAAATTCACCCAAACATCAAAAACATCCTTATAAGCATTTAACATCACTGTACATACTCTGAGTAACCTCTGAACTCCTGTCCATTGCATCAACCGATCTATCTGACTGTGTTGACAACAATGACAATACTGTCGCTGCACCTTGCTCAACATTTCTTCCTTGCCACTTTGGCACTTAGGATTCACTCTTCAACTGTTTGAAGGTGTTTCACCTCAAATATTTAGCATCTTGCTTGGACATTAGGATTCCTTCGTTCATAGGTGCATTACACTTATACTTAGATGATATAATTTTATTTGAATGTTAGGTTCCCATATGGGTGTTATAATTCCATCTAAATATGAAATGTTATACTCCACTCATAGGTGCTTTATTTTTTTTATGGAACATGGTTTATAAGTACTCAACCTAAGAGAGCTTTCATATAACTATTTGATCTTATACTATTCAATGATAGCTACTTTATCTCTCACTTCTTAGTGATATCCATTAGGTATTAGATGCTAAGGTTAATAGCTTCTTTGAGCCTATGTCAAGATTAATATATTTACAACCTAAATCTCTTAATATCTTATAGCACTTATATACTAATCCACTGCTTGAAGCTATATATAGTAAGCTAGGTACTTTTTATCCTTCTTCAATATCAATCTTTTTTTAACTTTATTTCTTTATCTATATATATTAGGAATCTCTAAATGCTTCTCAATCTATTGTTTTCTTTTCTCTACTATTAGAATTTAAAACTCTTATTTATTTATTATAGGAAGCTTCTCATACTTTTATTATTTAATATTTGCTACAATATTTTTTGACATCTATAATATCTTAGGTCTCTCCTAAGAATTCAATATGATCATCCTCCTTACTAGAGAATTCAATATAATATCAAGGTGACTTAAATATCCTTGAAATCTCCATCAATATTAAGGTAACCTTAAATTTTTGTATATCTTAAATCAATATCAAGGTGATATTGAATATCACTATATCTTCTATCAATTTCAAGGGATATTTATGTCCCTGAATCCCAATCTATATCAAGGGTTGGTTATATCCTTGAAATATAAACTATCTCAAATTTGATACACCTTTCAATCAATATAGTTGAGTCTTGGTTTTTATTGGTTATTCTTCAACCATGGAAAGACTCTAGTCTTTCTACTCAATATGACCTTACATTAGATTTCAAGTCTCACTACCTTTAAAGTGGATATACTCTTAATCAACTTTATTTAAATCGATAAAATCAAATTTTGTAAGTGGCTAAAATAACTCTATCAATCTGAAGAGAGTCTAGTGGTAGCTCTAATGCCACTAATAATTTTTTAAGGCTTAATACTACCATAAATATCATAATATCAAATATAATATAGCCACAATACACTAAGGTCAAGATAATGATATGAGTATAATAATGTGAGCAAATTAATATGTAGAAATAAGAATTATAATATATCAAATAAAATTCAATAATAAGTAACAATATGAATGTAAATAGCCTTAATTATTCATGTACTATGCATGAAGAACAACTTACAATATTAATTGCTCAAAATATATGTAATCTTTATTACTCCTTACAAACTGATAATAGTGTTCTCTTCATATTGTGATGATCTCATGTATCTTTGTTATGTAGTATTACCTCCATAATATATTCATGTTATTGTGACTCTTTGGACACTTGACTATTTTTTTCCATATGCCAAGTCCCATGACTCTTGGTTTATGTACTTGACACTTACATACTTGATGAACACTCGACTCTATAGTACTTGCACACCTAAACATAATTCTTTCCCTTCTATAACTTGTATACACTAATCTAAGATACTTGTTCATAATGTTACATTGCATATTTGTTGTCATACATACAAGACACTTGTGCATTTATTGCATATTACAATTGTATATCATGCATATTCTCATTTACATAAAAGGGAAATATAACTCACACTCTAAACTATGACTCAAACCTTATCTATTATTTACAATTGTACCATGAAGCTACCATGGGGGTAAATTAGCATGTACCAAATAATGTAATATACCCCAACATACCCCATATAATATCTCATTAAATCATCTAGAATATTTATCAATATAAGGTCTTCTATCATGTGTCCCTCACATCAAAAGAGCCATAAGCATCATTATTGAATGATATAACCTCCTCCAAGATAATCCATATCATAACCAACATGTGTTGTTGTGTCATAACACATGATATTGCTAAATTCACCCTCCACCAAAGTAAATCACCACACATATGAATACTATACCATGGCTCACTTATCGTTTGTCTTATTTCTACTATATCATTATTCTTTAAAGAATATTCCACGTTAAAAAAAAAATTCAAGGTAAAGATAGATTTTTTGAAGGCAAAAAAAAAATTAATTCAAATAAAATATATCAAACATTATTGATATAGAACCCCTAAAATTTTATAAGCAACAAAAAAATGTTATGATTCTTTTGTATTTGTCAAAATTTACATTGTATGATAATTTCTTATAACTTAATATGTGGATTCATCATCAAAGAAATATAAAAGTGATTGGCCCATTACACCTAGCATAGAGGACTTTTCCATGCGTTGATATCTTCTCAAGATATTTTTTATAACTAGTGATAGTGAAAAATGTTCAACCTCTTCATCCCTAGTTTGTAAACCATGTAGAATCACCTCTGACCTATGCTACAATAGTGCTAAAAAGAACTAATACTGGAAAGAAAGTGTATTTTTTTATTAAACTCTATAGTATACAACCATTTTTGGCAAATAAATTTAGAAACTTTAATCCATTATTTTTACTAAAACTACTTCTTTATTATTGAGGGTATCATTAGATTAATTCATGAAAACTAATTAATTGATTAAATGGACTGAATGTCAAAGGGAAAAATAATGTGAACTTGTTCATGAATTATTTCTCTTAATATAATTATCTATTTTGATATAGATATATCCTTGTAATCCAAGCTTCAATTAGGTATTTTTGTGAAGCACTAAAAATTACTAGATAGAAAATCCTTTACAAAGTACTTTTAGAAAAATTATGTTGCTAGGAAAATCATCCTAGAAGAATGTAGAACAAAACCTAGTATGAGTAGTAGATATTCCCATCCACTCTAATGTCATGTTAAAGTTATAAATATAATAAGAAGTGAATAAATCAACTTATTACGTAATAAAGAATTTTTTTTATCATAATCACAACATAATATAGAAAGGTTCCCTTAGATGCCAAATAATTTCACTAATAAAATAATAAGCTTTACAAATATATTAAAAATGAATAGAGTTGATGGGTATAGATACTCAAATTACAAGTGATCTTAGGTTAGAAATAAATAACCAACCTTAAGGTTTACTATTACAACATTATAATATATCAACAATTTTTTTATGATGGTCCATAGAAAAATGCACAAGTGAATACAATACAAGATCAATCATGGACTCAATTAAAGATTAACATCACATATTTCAAGAAGGAAAAAAAAGATAAATGGAAATTGAAAGGGATATCAATTTGGGAAAACAAAAACAAATATAATAATTATTAAGAAGTTGTGCTAGAATCATAAATAAGAATTAAATATTATGGTGATGATGATAATGGACCTTAGAATATTAGGTGTATAAAGCCCATAAAAGAGTTTTATTAGGGAATTATTAGGATTTTATAATCCTAAAGTTTTAACCATATACACTTTTCTTTTCATCATATCAAACAATATTTTAACTCCACATAGAAAAAGTATTAAGGAATAAGAGGGTATTAGGAAAGAAGCAATTAACTATTTCAAAAATTTCTATGATAAATTGGACAAGAAGGTCAAAGTAAGATTTTAATTTGATATATGAGTTGTAATTATGATACAAATATATAATAAAAGCTTGAATAATATCAATAAGTAATTATGATACAAGAAGGAAACAATAAGTAATATCAATGCCACTTTAATTACATTGGATCCCATAAAAATAGGGATAAATATTTTGTGATAATTTCTCTCAAATAATATTTATAATATAATTTAAGACAAATTACATTTTGTTATATTGTAGGCAAAAGGGTGTTTTTTTCATGGTAAATAAACACTCGATGGTATAATCATTAAATAAAATACCATACATTATCTTCATTGCATGAATAATCTAGAAGGTAATGAATTTATTTCTACATTATATTATTATGATTAGTTATTATTTTACCACTCTAAAATATTATATTTTATCAATGGATCCTCATTGGATACATTGAATCATTACATGGACAATGCTAAGGTATCTACTATCTCTTTATACTATTATTATTTTTTCCTATACATTAGAGAGAGTTTTCAATGAAGATTTGGCTTTAAAAACTATCCAAATGGTCTATACTTTTATTATTGACAAACTAAGAAAAAATAAAAAAAAATCAAGTTCCAATAAATGGTCTTTAATTTCCTAGTATAAAATGTTTGATCACATGAAGCCATCCCTAACACCTTAATATTTCTTAATAGTTTAAAATAGTATGACTACATCAATACCAAAATAGTTGATAAAATGTTAGATTATTTTTTTAGAAACTAAAGCATTGTGCACTTCGTGAAGAATTGATTGTACCATTGAAAATAAAAGATATAATTGTAAGGATGCCTCTTTTATATAATGTTTACAAGCATGTTCCTCATCCAACACCAAAAGTTTTGATAAAATATTAGGAAAATTCTAGCTAGCTAACCATTATAATTTTATTTATATATAAATAAAAGAGTCATTAAAATGAAATCGTCCAAAATTTGGGCTAATGAAATAGTGAACTAGTTTCAATATGTCGGCACACAGAGAGATGAGTTGAAATAACACTGTATCCAATTCATTCAAAACTTTGTTTCTTACGCTTGAAAGTCGAAACTTCGATTTCCATCAAACTCGATCCTACTCTTCTTCCATAGTTTACCGTATTTTGAATGACTCCAATTTGCTTGCACGAAAACCATTGGCTGTTCAATTGTGTGGCCACGCCATTAACTTTCATTAACTTAATCATCAGATGATTCTAAAATTTGGCATGAGATTTGGCATATACGAGCCGAAATACTTAAAGTCAGACAAGATGGGCGTGCATAGATACTTCTAAAACTTGGGATAAGATTTGGCTTAAGTCAGTTTATGTGGGCCGGCTTATTTACGACCCAGTCAGATCCCATTTCCTTTCCCTGAATATATAGCCTCGATCACAACCACAACTTATTCACAATTTCGCATGACCTCCGCTGAAATTGGTTACATGTATTGTTGTAGATGTAGTATAGCTTCAACGATGGTGCCGCAATATCTGGCCGTATTGTTATTCTTATGCCTCATTACGTCGGGCAAATGTACAGATTCGTCTGTTTCTGTTAAATCCTCGTCGGAGGATGGAGAGATCTACGCAGCATGTAACGTCGTCAAGTATGACAACGGCACCGAATTCGAGAGCAACGTGAACACGGTGTTGAAAGTTCTGAGGGACAAAGCCATCTACATGGGTTTTAGCACTGCCGTTTACGGGCAGGAGAGCCCCCAACAAGCGGTTTGGACGTTAGGATTCCTTCGTTCATAGGTCCGTTACACTTATATTGGATTATATACTTCTATTTGAGTGTTAGGTTTCCATCTGGGTGTTAGAATTCCATCTAGATGTGAAGCATTATATTCCACTCAACCTAAGAGTGCTCCAGTATAACTAATTAGTCTTAGACTATTCAATGACAGCTACTTGATCTCTCACTGAAGTGATAGCCATTAGGTATTAGATGCTAGATGTTGGAGTTCCTTTTTCCTTAGCTTGCACCAAATGTTCCTTCACTTTCCATGAAATATTTTACCTTCACTAGCACTTAGATTACTCAGATTTGACGATAAAGGTATTTAGATGTTGTACCTGGTTATCTTCTAAATGAAAAAATTTAATCTTTTATCTCTATGCAAGTTGAATTATGTTGGTCTACAATTTTTTTAATGTTGCATGGATATCTTTCTACTACAGCTTTTAACAATATCTAAATTGCTATCTCCTTTAGCTTGCTTATGACTTCTTTGTTCTCTTTTATTTCCATTAACTTGCTAATTTCCTTATTCTATGATATGGTGCTTTGGAAGCACTCTCCTTGGATCTTAAAATACTTGCTTATCTTGATACTGTGCTGAAATATTCTCTATACTTGTTGTTGACCACTATTTACGCGTCTACTATTTTGCTGTCTCACATAGGCTACATAGACAAAAGGTTTACCTCCTATAATCTCTTTGTTTTTTACTTCACATAAATCACTTTTAGAACTTTTACACTATCTTCCTTGACTTTTCTTTTATATCAAGGGATTTGTTTCTCTTAAATGGACCTCTTCCTTTTTCAATTATTTATACATGCTTCTTTATATTTCATTATAAGGGCCTCTTTTTTCATCACTTAATAAATCATTTTTTTTTTGGTTCTATAATGGGCTTCTCTATTTTTTCTTTTGTCAACATCTTTGGCCAATCTTAGGGTCTATATGACCTGAATTTTTATCTTTTTTCAATATCCTTCTCTATTCAACATCAAGGTTGATATGAATTTAATCTATTTCTTTTGTACTTTTTTTTCTAGACGACACGAATATCTTTATTCTATCTATAATGGTTTATTTGAGCCTACGTCAAGGTTAATATATTTACGACCTAAATATCTTAATATCTTATAACACTTATCTACTAATCCACTACTTAAACTATATAAAATAAGCTAGGTACTTTTTTATCTTTATTCAATATCAATATTCTTTCAACTTTCTTATTTTATCTATATCTTAGGAATCTCTAAATGCTTCTCAATTTGTTACTTTATTCTATCTATAGTTAGAAGTTAAAACTCTTCTCTATTTATTGTGGGAAGCTTCTCATACTTTTATTGTTTAATCTTTGCTACATTTTTTTTAAATCTATAATGTCTTAGGTCTAACCTAAGAATTCAATATGCTCATCTTCCTTACTAGAGAATCCAATAGAATACCAAGGTGGCTTAAATATCCTTGAAATCTCCATCAATGTTAAAGTGACCTTAAATATTCATGTATCTTCAATAAATATCAAGGTGATATTGAATATCATTATTTCTTCTATCAATGTCAAGGTATATCTATGTCCTTGAATCTCAATATTTATCAAGGGTTTGTTATTTCCTTAAAATATCGACTATATCAATGTTGATACATCTTTCAATCAATATAGCTAAGGCTTGGTCTTTACTAGTTATTTTTCAACCATGGAAAGACTCTAGCCTTTCTACTCAATATGAAATTATAATATAGTTTAAGTCTTACTAAAGTGGATAGACTCTTAATAAACTTTATTGAAATAGATAAAATCAAAATTTTTAAGTGGCTAAATAACTCTATCAATCTGGATAGAGTCTAGTGGTAGCTCTAATACCACTAATGATTTTTTAACACTTAATACTATCATAAATATCATTATATCAAATATAATATAGCCACAATATACTAAGGTCAAGATAATAATATGAGTAGAATAATATGAGCAAATTAATATCTAGAATAATAATTATAAAATATAAAAAAATCAATAATAATCAACAATATGAATGTAAATAGCTTTAATCAATAATTTACTATGCACGAATAACAACTTACAATATAAATTGCTTAAAATATATGTAATCTCTATTACTTCTTACAAACTAATTGTGGTGTTCTCTTCATATTGTGATGATCTCATGTATCTTTTTTATTTTGTATTACCTCAATATTATGGTCATGTTATTGTGATTCTTTTGATACTTAACTATTCCTTTCCATATGCCAAGTCCCATGACTCTTGGATGATGTACTTGAAACTTACATACTTGATGAACACTTGGCTCTATAGTACTTACACACTCTAACATAAGACACTTGTGCATAAATTTACATTACATATTTGTTGTCCTACAAACAAGACACTTGTGCACATAAACTCAACTTACACTTGCACACTAACTCACATGATGCTTGTACATTTTTTACATATTACAACTGTATATCCTACATATTCTTAGTTACATAAAAGGTAAATATAACTCACACTCTAAACTATGACTCAACCTAATCTATTATTTATAATTGTACCATGAAGCTACCAATGGGGTACATTAGTGTGTACCAAATAATGTAATATGCCCCAACATACCCCATATATTCTCTCATTAAATCAACTAGAATATTTATAAATATAATATCTTCTATCAAGTGTCCCTCACATCAAAAGAGCTAGAAGCATCAAGATTGAATGACATAACCTCCTCCAAGATAATCCATAGCATAAACAACATGTGTTGTATTATAACATATGACATTGCTAAATTCACCCTTCACCAAATTAAATCACCACACATATGAATACAATATCATGGCTCACTTATAATTTGTATTCTTTCTACTATATCATAATTATTTAAAGAATATTCCACATTCAAAAAAATTAAATTTTCAAGGTAAATATAGAATTTTTGTAGGCATAAAAATGATTAATTCAAATAAAAATATATCAAACATTATTGATCTAGGACCCCTAAAATTTTATAAGCAACACAAAATTTTTGATGATTCATTCGATTCATCATCAAAGAAACATAAAAGTTATTGGACCATTATACCTAGCATAGAGGACTTTTTCATGCATTGATATCTTCTCAAGATATATTTTTATAACTAGTGATAGCGAAAAATATTCAACCTCTTCATCCCTAGTTTGGAAACCATGTATAATATTCTCTCACCTATGCTACAATAGTGCTAAAAGGATCTAATACTAGAAAGAAAGTGGATTTTCGTTATAAAAATCTATAATATACAACCATGTTTGGCAAATAGATTTAGAAAATTTAGTTCACTATTTTTTACTAAAACTACTTCTTTATTATTGAGGGTATCATTAGATTAATTCATAAAAATAATTAATTGATTAAATGGAATGAATGTCAAATGGAAAAATATGGTGAACTTGTTCATGAATAATTTCTCTTAATATAATTATCTATTGTGACATAGATATATCCTCGTAATCTAATCTTAAATTAGTTTTTTTTGGTGAAGCATTAAAAAATTACTAGATAGAAAATCCTTTACAAAGTACTTTTAGAAAATTCATGTTTCTAGGAAAATCATATAGAAGAATATAGAACAAAACCTAGTCTAAGTAGGAGATATTCCCATCCACTCTAATGCCATGTTAAAGTTATCAAGATAATAAGAAGTGAATGAATCAACATATTGCCTAAAAAAGAAATTAAATTTATCATACTCACAACATAATATAGAAAGGTTCCCTTAGATGCCAAATGATTTCACTAATAAAAGAATAAGATTTATAAAACCATATATTATCTTCATTGCATGAACAATGGATATCCATTGGATACTTTAAATAATTTAATGGACCATGGTAAGGTATCTACTATCTCTTTATACTTTTTTTATTATTTCTTATAAATTAGGGAGAGTTTTTGTAAAGGTCAAAATATAAGGAAAATTAAAAAAAATGTTCAAGTTACAATAAATGGTCTATCAAAATTATCATTCTATGAGAATGGTGTTGGATAGTTTGTTAATACAATAAAATTCATTACCTTCTCTATTAAAATTATTGAGATTTACAATGGATTACTATGGATATTTTAGGATTTAAGGCTAGAAAATTATTATCAACATATCTAGATATTAATTTATCTAATAAAGAAAAGAAGAAGTTATGAGACTAAATTTTAGATAGAATCAAACCTTATTTAGTAGGTTGGAAAGATAATTCCTAAATATGGTTGAAGGAATTCAAAATATAAAGACTACACTATAATCTATATCCATAGATACAATGTCAAGTTTAAGATCATTAGTAGGTATAGAATTAAAATTTGATAAATGTTGAAAGAGTTGTTATTTGGAAAGGATGTGAGGAAAGATTTAGGTTTCCTATTTGTAAGTGGGATAGGCTTCCCAAGAAAAAAATTATGGAGAGGAAGGATTGCAAAGTTGTATACTTATGAATTTAGAATTAGGAAAAAAACTTGGTTAAGAATTATATAAATATCTCAGAAAGAGTTAGTAAAAATATTATTTAAAAAATACATAGGTTCCATTGATGCAATAAAATTGTGAAGAAATATAACCTACATAAGATCTTGACAATGTTGGACTTCACATTAGATAGCTTGTAATTGATTGAGGAGCATATTAGATAGTTAATCATGATAATGATTTTACAATTTTTTGGTCTACTATTTTGTTGAAACCTTATCCTCTTATCTCTAATCCAAAATGGTAGTTGTTAGCTCAAGGATGTTTAACTTGTAGTGTTTCGAGTTTTAATTTTTAATAATCCTAAAATATATTTTTTATTAGCAATCTAGTTGAAGAAGAAGAGCTCAAATAAATAGTAGGCACCCGCCAAATAATGGTTAGGAGTTCTATTTTCCTATTTTATGTGTAAATATGAGCTAGTTTGGAATGCATAAAAATATTTTAGATACTTGGTTAAGTTAGCATTTATAAATATACAACACTCATAATTTTTTAACATAAAATGTTCTATCACATGAGGCCATCCCTAAAACCCTAATATTTCTTTGGTTAGTAGTTTAAAATAGTATGACTACATTGACACCAAAAGAGTTGATAAAATTCATCACTTGGAATATTAGAGGACTCAAAGGGAGTATTTCAAAACAAAATAAAATTCAAAGAATGATTCAAATAAATCATCCACATCTTGTTTTCCTTCAAGAAACGAAGATGTCAATGGAGCATATGGACTCAATTGCGAGTAAAATTTGGCCATCTGGAAAAGTAATTTCCCTCAGTTCCCAGGGGAATTTTTGTGGCATTGCTTGTCTTTGGGACCCAAAATAGGTATTTATTCACCATACGGTTAGCAGTTGGGGTCTTTTGGCTATAGATATTCAAAGTAGACATTCCAACCAACTTATGTTCTGCATTACTATTTATGCTTTGATTGCTTTGGAGGAAAAAAGAAGACAATGGAAGGATATAACTCATATTATCTCTCATTTTCTTGAAGCTTGGATTTTGATCGAAGGATATTTCAATACCATCCTCTCTCTCGATGAGAAAATAGAGGGAAATAAAATTTTAGACAAACACACTAACCACATGAGCGAATATATTGCAAACCTCCATATTGTGGACATCCAACTAGATAATGGTATTATAATGTGGTCTAACGAAAGGTAAGGCTTGGCTTGTATAATGGAGAGATTGGATAGGTTTTTGCTCTATAAAATTTCTTAATCCATGGTCACATTCCTAAAGTGAAGAATCTTAACAATGTTGGTTTGGATCACCGGCCAGCCATGGTGGAAATGTGGAAAATCAATGTGAGTTTCTCTCCTTTTCATTTTCAATTAATATGGCTCAGAGACAGTTCCTTTAGACCTTGTGTGCAATAATGGTGGAAGGAAGCTAATCCTAGGTATAGGACTAAGATATTTTATTTTTCTAAATTACTACAATATATTAAATCCAAAATCGAAACTTGGAACTAGAAGGAGTTTGGGGATGTTCATAAAAAATAACATGAAGCTATTTCTCAAATTGAAAATTTGAATAATAAAATACATTTAGATGGCCTCACAGAGAATAGAAGTGTAGATGAAATAAATCTCACAACTCAGTTAGAGGAATGGGAAAAAGAGAAGAACTCTTATGGAAGCAAAAATCTATAAATCAATGGCTCAAATAAGGAGATCGAAACATAAATTTATTCCACAAATATCTTCTATCCCAAATATCTCACAACTTTATTTCTTCCCTAAAATCATATTCTAGATATGTTGTCTATACTTGGGATGGCATGAACTTTATTGTTTTTTATTACATTTCTAATATTTTTTCTACTACTCATCTTGACTTAGCTTCTCAATAAAATATTCTTCAAGCAATCCCTTCTCTTATAAATTTTGAAGAGAACTCTACTTTGATTGCTCCTGTTACTGTCAATGAGCTTCCACAAGTAGTTATTAAAAGGCAAAAAGAGAAAATCCCAGTTCATGATGGTTTTCCCATTAAGTTCTACCAAGAGTTCTAGGATATTCTTCATGCTAATTTATTAGAGGTGGTGGAAGAAACAAGGGAATCCAAATAAAATTTGAAGGTTATCAATAAAAATTATACTACTCTTATTACAAAATCTCAAGAGGTTGATCATATATTAGCTTTTAGACCTATTTCTTTATGTAATGTTCTTCTCAAAATAATTACTAAGATCATGGAAGAAAGTTTGAATCCTCTTTTGCATAATATTATTTCCCTTGAACAAGGGGGTTATGTGGAAGGGCTTCAAATAGTATATGAAATAGTTCTTGCTCATTAAGCCATCCATTCCATGGATATGTAAAAATCTCCTTCCATGTTCATTCGGTTAGACTTATCCAAAGCCTATGATAGAGTGGATTGGCACTTCTTTATCAAAGTTTTGAGGAAATTTGGTTTCTCTAAGTATTGTATGGATTGGATTATGGGATGTATATCTTCAGTTTCCTACTTAGTTCTTATCAATGGTAGGCCTTCTGAATCCTTCCCAACTTCTAGAGGTATTAGGCAAGGTGACCCGCTATCCCTTTATTTATTCATCATTCTTGTTGAATTCTTGGGTAGGACTATAACCAAAAAGAGGAAAAACAAAACCCTTGAGGTATTTACCATTGCTCATGGAGCTAGACCTATCTCTCATCTTAAATTTTTTGATGACTCTATTGTTTTAGGTAAAGCTATAGTTAAGAAAGCTTCTAGTATTAAGGAAATCATTAGCTATTTTTATAATGCTATTGGGCAGTTATCAATGAAGACAAATCTAAAGTTATTTTCTTTCACTACTCTATCATATAGGAATCCATGGTATCAGATAAATTAAGATATAAGAAGACCTCCCTTTCGATCACTTATTTACGTATTCCCATTAATTTTCAAATTGAAAGCATGAGATTCCAAAAATAAAACAGTATTGAGATGTAATATAAACAAAGACTAACTCGATGCATAAAATAGGAAGAACATAATCAAATCGAGACAAAATATAAAGAGAAAGCAAGAGCACAACCCTTTTATATTAATTCCAAACTCGGTTACAATCCATCTCCTCCCCTTTTAGGGGCTAGGAGTGTTAGCAATGTTTTGGTTACAATCGTGGTCAATACTCCTCCTTCCGCATGCCCACATGCAAAATGGGCGGGCCAAAGTGTTGTCGTCGCTGATGTTGATGAGTCCTCACTTCTTGCTACTTCTCCTACAATCAAAGAAACAATGAAAGCGTTAGTAGCACCTGCTGCACATAGAGAAAGTTTGTTCTTTGAATTTAACAAAATATGCATGTAAACGATTGTCTAAAATAGTGAGTAAAGTGATTTTTAACGACCTGCACATTTGACAGAAACTAGCAACTTTACCAGAGGGCTGCTGTCATTAAAACAATCGGATCGATTTGCTCTTGACTGTAATTCGTGAATCAATGTTGTCACCTGCAGGTTAGTGGGACAACAAAAATGACAAAAGCATGATAAAATCTAATTAAAACATTATGAAATCGAATACACATTCAAATTAGACGTCGCAGCCATGAGAGCATGATGAAATTTAATTAGAACATTATGAAATCGAATACACATTCAAATTAGACGTCGCAGCCGCGAGAGCATGATGAAATTTAATTAGAACACGTTATGAAATCGAATACGCATTCAAATTAGACGTCGTAGCCACGAGAGCATGATGAAATTTAATTAGAACACACAATGAGCGAGTAGACTAAAATGACAAAACGTAGAACGTAGAACGTAATGCATCTAAAAAAGCGTAGAACATAATGCATCTAAAAACTGTAGAACGTAATGCATCTAAAAACACGCAATGGCAGAATAGACGAAAATGAAACTAGCAAAAAGGGTGGGGTGCCCAAGCGGGCCACCCCCGTTAGAACTTGACTTTGACGCCAATCCACTAGGGATGGGCTCAAAATCTCAGAGAAGGTGGTGTCGGAAAATTGATGGTTTACTGTGGTCTAATGTCGGGTTCTAAGGTCTAGATTCACCTTCTAGCAGCCACCAATAACCTCTCTTGCAAAAGAGATTATAGGTGTAGAAGAAATGAATCCAACAGGATGCAATCGGGTGTTTGATTTTGGAAACACTTCTTCGCTCGAAATGTCTACCAGCTTGTCTTTTGGGTGGGAAATTCCACTATTTTATAGACCCACGGGGTCTTTTTGGAAGGGCACGCAGGGATGCCACGTGGCGGCCATGCCTTCCCAAGAGGGAGGAGACTCCTCCCTGACTTGGGCTTACATGACTACCCTTGTGACAGTCTGCTAACTGCCAATCTGCCCACCTACGCGTGCATGCATAGCAGGCGGCAATAATTGACTGTAAGAGCTACCACTCATTTTAATGTCCACTTTCGATGGTTAAAAATCTGCCTTTGATTGGTTTAATGTTTGCTTTTGAATGCTTTGATGTTTGCTTTTGAATGTTTTATTTTTTATTATTTTGATGTTTGCTTTTGAATGTTTTGTTTTTGATTATTTTAATGTTTTCTTAGGCATAACTGCGAAGTTCTTGTTGCGATATCGTGACACCAACAAGGGAACAAGGCGTAGCGGCTGGAGCTGTCATGATATTGCGACAGTCGTGACATCACGACAGCGCGACATCACGACTGTCGTGATATCACAACCGTCGCGATATCGCGACAGCACGATGTCAGCGATATCGTGACTGTCACGATATCGTGACAGCGCGATGTCGCGACTATCGCGATATCATGACCGTCGTGATATCATGACAGGCAGCATTTGCCTAAGTGTTTTAAAAGCAATTTGTTTTGCCTAAGTGTCTCAAAAAGCAATTTTTGCCTAAGTGTCTCAAAAAGCAATTTTTGCCTAAGTGTTTAAAAAGCAATTTTTGCCTATCATGTAACCAAAGCACTATCATGTAACCGGATTGGTACCTTCCAAAATTGCTGTGTAAGTGGCTAGGACCACTGTTTGACCTCTGAGGGCTGCCCTGAAGGCTGTGTGTCAATATGATCAGTGTTTGTAGTCACACAATCGGATTGGTGCTGTTTTGGTGTCTAGAGATGCCTCTTTTTGGGAAGCGCTGCAGGTGACGCAGTGTTGAGCAAAAATAGATAACCAAAGCACTAATGATTAGGGTTTCTTGGTAACCTAACCAACTTTTGATGCCCCAAGTATGAAAAGGGCATGCATTCTTGAATCCTTGCTTTCGATGAGCTAAGGAATTTGATTTCAAGTGTTAACCTTTTTTGGTGAGGTGTGACTTGAGCTTGGACATTGATCAATCATGATTAGGCAAAGGGTGTAACCTTTTGTCCCTGGGGGAACCTTGTGTTCATGCTTCGGGAATGCCAAGTGTTTGATCAATTTATGATTATTGCTTGTTTGCTGCCCCAAGCAGGAGCGTGATTGTCTTTGTCAATGATTCTTCGAATGCATGTCATTGCCTTGATTGGGTGTGTGTTTGTTGATTGATAACTAAGTGTGACTACCCCCTCAAGCGATGAATCGATGAGGGAATGACCTTTATGAGAAAAGCGATGAGTCGCTTAACCTAAGATGACTTAGGTTAGGGTGCCTTCAGATGTTTGTCCATTGAAAGCTTAAGCAAGTTCCCGACATTTGGACCTATTTTTGGTGGGTAAAAACCCTTTTGGTGATGCCCTAATGGGGTGAAATCATCGAAAACTTGTCTTCCCATGGAGCGGTCTGTCTATGGTAGCCTTCTTGGGGAAGTAGGAGAATGATAATTTGAGCCCCAACATCGATTTTCTATGCCAAGAGGTTAAGTGCAAGAGCACTTGTGTCCGGCAATGCTTATTGCTTGGTTTTTGTGTTTTGCATTTTTGGGATGTTTTTGTTGTTTTGATTTTCTTGCTTTGTGTATATGTCATGATTTTATGTTATGCACAATGATTGATGTTGATGGATGCATGCTACTTTATATTGATGTATGCATATGGTATGATAAATGTGATTGTTGTATGTTGATTTATTTTGATGGATGCATATGTTGTGATGAATGCAAATGTTTTTTATTTATATGTGATATGCAGAAATGAAATGGATGGATAGAATTTGTGATGTTTGGCTATGGCACCATAGACTTTTTAGAACTCTATTATTTTGTCTTTTAGGCGATTGCTGTGATGCATGACTTTGTATGTATACATGTGGTTTTTTTTTTTTTTTGATGGTATTGTAAGGATGAAAAGTAGCGTAGTTGGTTTAGAAATGTACCTAAGGTTTTCTGAGACTCAGACGGTTTTAACTTACTAGCCATGGTTGTACTTTATCTTACAAGACTTTTGAACAAGGTATGAATCGGACTTGTTTTTGACCAAGCTATTTCACATCCTTGTGTGTGTAATTGAGTTCATTTATGTGGTATTTGTCAGGATACCGCCAGTGCCAGATGGGATTTCAACCGAACCTGTACTGAGGATCACCTAATTATCTCCACTAACTCCTTTGTTGTATTTAGTTAGATTAAGCTGCGGTGTTATCCAGGATACCATAAGCTAGCTCATCCTTATGCAAACATTGGTCTACACGCACACAAAGCGAATGTGACAGACATATCGTCATGCGGGTAGGATACCACCATTGCTAGATAGGCTATCAACCAAACCTGTAATGAGGATCACCTAGATGGTTTTCGAATGCTGAGAATTCTAGGGATTCAAGTTCAGGATATTTGTTGGCTGAATGATTTAGAAAGTTGCTCGTCTATATAGTGATGAAAATCACTGTTTATTTTCTATTAATTCTTTTTGAGAAAGGATTTTGAATAGTGGTGATAACCACTATTATTTGATTTTGTATTTTGAGTATTGTGAGTTTGGGCTTGTGAGTGGCCTTGATCCTTGTGGACTTGGGGACGACTACGCATCCTTTGCAAGGACGTGTAGTACAAATCCTTACGATGTTGGGAACCAAGGGGGTGATGGAGATTATGGAGTAAGGGCATTGATATTTTAGGCCTTGGGGATGACTACCCATCCTGGTTAGGGGTGGATAGTACAAATCCTTACAACTTGGAGACCAAAGGTGAATGGACAGTGTTAGGATGATGATTTGTTGGAATTTTGTTTGTGAATGGCGTTGATCCCTTTTAGGTCTTGGGGATGACTACCCATCCTTGGCGGGGACGTGTAGTATAAATCCTTACAACTTTGGGAACCAACTATGATTGGGATTTGGTAGTGGTAAAAACCACTATTTTATGGAGGTGAATGGATAGGAAAGAGCTCATCCTTTTGTCAATTCTTAGAATTCTAGAACCATTCGCATAGGAGGATGAGCAAGATAACCATTTCGCTTATGGTGACCTGGATTATTGTGTAGGTTTCATCTTTCGTTCACACAACTTGGGAATTTTTATGTGTTTTAATTTGTGTTGGGATGTTACGTAACAAGGTGTATTTCAAGTGTAACTCTACCTTCGTAAAATCTATCTGACTCGGTACATTACGTAGCTAAAGAGCAAAATGATGACTGAATCACAAAAAATCTTGATACATTAAAAGACCACTGACTCTAGTGTGGTAAAAAGCAATGCATGGTGTTTTTGTTGTTTTTGTAAAATGGAATAGTGTGGAACAAGATGGACTAGCAGAGCAATTATAGCCTATGGTGCCTTTGACCTGTATGACCACAAATATGCAATGTATGGATGCAATGCTTTAATGTAGCTATGTATTTTTTGTATTTTTGATGGATTGATTTTTTTTTTAATATGAAGATGAGGTGCGAGAAGAGCTCTCTATTGATGAATTTGAGTATGCCTAGAAATGAGATGCAAAAATTTTGTTTTGTTGTTTTTTGATGTTTTTTTGAATTTTCTTGATTTTTGACCAAGCGATTGTGGAAATCCTTGGAGCATTTTGGGATTGACCAAGCGATTTTAGGGATCCTTGGAGAATTTTTGGGATTTGACCAAGTGATTATAGAATCCTTGGAGCATTTTGGGATTGACCAAGCTATTATAGAATCCTTGGAGCATTTTTGGGATTGACCAAGCGATTTGATGGATCCTTGGAGCATTTTGGGATTGACCAAGTGATTATAGAATCCTTGGAGCATTTTTGGGATTGACCAAGCGATTTGATGGATCCTTGGAGCATTTTTGGGATTTGGCTCTCTTAGATATGAAATGGTCGCAAATGACTGATATTCAAGGGTTCTGTTTCCTTGATACCATCAAGAGAAGCTAGCCAATATGTCTCGGGTCCTATTTTTCTATCAATGACATATGGACCTAACCAATTTACCACAAATTTATCCCTTAGGTGGGATGGCAAACTGGACTTCTGTTGGTTTTCTTTCAAAACCAAGTCACCAACCCAAAAGTCCCTCAGGTGAACTTTCATGTTGTAAGCTTTCTTAAGTCGCTCTTGATAAATACGTAAATGCTCGAGAGCATTAACACGTCGTTCGTCAAGCAACGTAAGCTGGTCTAACCGGGCCTGTCGTGTAGTGTCATCATCGATGAACTCCTGCATTGATATGCGCAGGGAAGGAATCTCCAACTCTAGAGGCATGACTGCCTCGGAGCCATACACGAGTGAAAAAGGAGTGGCCCCAGTGGGTGTCCGAATGCTAGTGCGATAGGCCCATAGGGCAAGTGGGATTTGAATGTGCCAATCCTTATGACTATCTACGACGGTCTTTTTAAGGATGGCAACTAGTGTTTTGTTTGACATTTTTGCTTTCCCATTCGCCTACGGATAATAGGGTGTCGAAAAGTTGTGCTGAATCTTGTACTTTGTGGTCAAAGCACGCACATATTTTTTCTTGAAAGGCATACCATTATCCGAGACTATTTTGGATGGAATACCAAAACAACATATGATGTTATGCAAAATGAACTCCACGATACGGGGTCCTGTCGTAGAGGTAAGCGGAATTGCTTCCACCCACTTGGTAAAATACTCTGTGGCCATTATGATAAACGTGTGATGGCTTGACGACATAGGGGAGATCTTTCCAATTAGATCAAAGCCCCACTGTGAGAATGGCCAAGCAGACTGGACTGTCTGCAAGGCCTAGGAAGGTATGTGCATCAAATTGGCATGATGTTGACACTTCACGCACTTCTTGACATAGGTGCAACAATCTCGCTCTAAAGATGGCCAATAATAGCCCATGCGAAGAATGCACTTTGCGATGGCCATACCACTAAAGTGGCCACCACATGTACCATCATGCGCTTGGGCGATCGCCCAAGTGGACTCTTGCTGGTCCAAGCAACGAAGGAGGATTCCTTCATAGCTGCGACGATACAAAATGTCTCCTATCAAGACATACTTAGCCACTTTTTGCTTCAGTTCTTGTTTTGTGGCATGAGTCAATCCAAGCGGGAGATTACCTAACTTGAGGTAGTCTCTAATGGGTAAATACCAGTCCTATTGATCAAAAACCTTGACGGTATGAACAGCCAATCCCTCTTGAAGTTCATCCCTAGCAAACATTGAACGGGATAGAACATGTAAGAATAGCGTTGTGTTGCTATTAATAGGAGTAGGGGAGAAAAAGGACCCCTAGTTGGCATGTTTTAGACGATCTCGGATTTGAGAGAACTTATCCGAGGATGGTTCAATCTGGATCATGTGGATTCCTGGCATCAATTCTGAGCTTGCACGCTCCATCGTGGATTGCGATAAGGTTTTGACTTGAATGGTTGTCGTATCACCGGAAAGGTCTTACGGAATTAGTGACCCCAAGGAGGCCATTGTGTCCGTAAAATGATTCAATGATCGAGGGAGTGCCTTGATGTCATACCACTCAAATTTTGCTAAGAATTTGTCCACGAGGGCTTTATAAGCCTGCAAGACTGGGCATTTGCATTGATATACCCCTTTGACTTGATTGACTATTAACAGTGAATCACCAAAGATGTTCAGTCGTTTGATGTTCATGGCGATTGTTGTCTGAAGACCTAGGAGCAAGGCTTCATACTCTGCATTATTGTTGGTGCACGGGAAGTTTAATTTAAATTATAGGGGCATTGGAGTGCCCTACGGTGTAAATAATACAATTCCCGTGCCACCACCTTGCTCACATTTAGAACCATCAAAGAATAGGGTTATATCGGCCTGTGATTCAGGCTCATCAGAATATGGCAATTCTGAGACATGGAAGACCCCATCATCGGGTAGTTCTATGACTAGATCGTCTTCAAGAGGAGCCTCTTCTAGTTGATCGGCTATGACTTGTCCTTTGATAGATTTTTGTCCAATAAACTCTATGTCAAATTTCGTCAACAACATGATCCATTTCACCATGCGACTACTATGATAAGTATGACTCATCATGTATCGCAATGGATTCTCCTTAGACACAACATATGTAGTGTTTCTCAGCATGTAGTGGCATAGTTTTTTTGTAGAAAACACCACTGCCAAGCAGAGTTTCTCAACGTATGCATAGTTAAGTTCATAACTGACCAGGGTGTGGCTAAGATAGTAAGTAGCCTATTCCTTGTGAACTTCATTCTTCTGGGCTAACATGGCGCCCAGTGCCACCTCAGTAGCTAAGATGTATAAGTAGAATGGCACTCCTGGTCTAGGTGGTGCCAATACTGGTAGTGAAGCCAGGTATTGTTTGATTTCATCAAAGGCTAACTAGCACTCGTCATCCCAATGAAATGCAACCCCCTTGTTCAATAATTTGTTCATGGGTCGGCACTTGTCAGATAATTGTGCTATGAAGTGTTTAATCGACGTGACCTTTCCTTGCAGACTTCTGAGCTGCTTGATTGTAGTTGGGGGAACCATTTCAAGGATTGCTTTGACTTTCTTTGGGTCCACCTCGATTCCTCACTTTGAGACTATGAAACCCAAGAGTTTTCCAGATGTGACACCAAATACGCACTTCTTGGGGTTTAGTCTAACTTTATGCTCCATGAGGCGATCGAGGATCTTGCTTAAGTCATCGATATGATTTGAGTGCAAAAGAGACTTGGCTAACAAATCATCCATGTAATATTCCAAAGTTTTATGCATGTAGTCGTGGAAGATATATGTCATGGCATGTTGGTAGGTGGTGCCAGCATTTTTAAGGCCAAAAGGCATGACCTTATAACAAAATGTCCCCCAAGGCATTGTGAACGCCGTTTTTAGTTGGTCTTCAAGATTGATACGAATTTGATTGTATCCTGAGAAACCATCCATGAGGGAGAGCATTTTGTGACCTGTTGTAGCGTCTACCAATGCGTCGATGCTTGGCAAGGGGAAATCATCCTTAGGAATTGCTTTGTTTAGATCTCAAAAATCGGTGCATATGCGAATCCTCCCGTCGGGCTTCTTGATGGGAACCATGTTGGACAGCCATGGTGGATAATCCATGCAGATGACAAACTGTGCATCCAACAGCTTTTGCAATTCATCTTTGACCATCAAGGCCATTGTTGGGTGCATCTTACATAGTTTTTGCTTTATAGGCTTGATTTTCGGATCAAGCGTTAAATTATGCGTGACTAGCTGCGGGTCTAGTCCTGGCATATCCTTGTACGACCATGCAAAAACATCCTTCTTCTCTTTGAGAAGGGCAATGTAGTCAGCTTGCTCTTCGGGGGAAAGACTTACCCCCAGCTTTAGAATCTATGGATTCATTGGATCTGTGCCGATATCTACATCAGTCGTCTCCTCGACTGACATGTGGGATCTGTCCTCCAACTGATGTGGAGTCGGGATCAGGTGGATATCATTAGCTGAGTTTAGATCTACGTTTGGAACCTCGGGTCCCTCTTCAGATTGAAAAATATCCTAAGTTGTCCTTGGGGTAAAATGAGGCATTTCATCGAAAGGCCAGTACTTTGATGGTGATGAAGGTGAATTGACGCGATCCTAGTCGATGGCATTTGTGTCTAGATGCAATGACCATGTTGGATTGGCCGGATTGCGGATGGGTGTGATCAAATCAATGGATAACATGTGGATGGAATGAATTTGGTCTCCATTACTACGGGTATGATACCTTGAACATTATGGATGCTCCCTATACTCTGGATCTGGCTCTAGGGGAACGGGCATGAACGGATCGACCCTATGTGCTGATAGGAAGACAGGGTCTTCTCTCGGCACTGATGTCATGATAGGGTCTCGGGGTGGATGGTGCTCATCATAAATTTGGAGCCATGGATCCAACACTTGGTCCCACCCCGCTGGGTCTACCCACAATTCATGCCCTAACCTTATGCCCATCTGTCCCATCAGATCTTCATGAGTTAAAGGGTGATTGTGCCATCATGCATGATTGAGATAGTTCATCTCAGTCTCATATTTTGAATCACTTTCAGAGATCCAAAAATGTTCATTTTCTTCAGCAACTGTTTGCGACATTGAGGGTTCTCCTTGTTCCAACAAATTAATCTAGTCCCATTGCGGTTTTTCCACTCTTGGTGGAGGGACCTAATTCTCTTGACATTGTATTGACTCAACTGGAACCTCTAATGGGAACAACTTCAAAAATATTTCTAGACACTTTTTATGTTCTCTTTGGGGATTAGTGTTTGAACTTTCACCTCTCTATAGAAAAGGAGAGGGATTACTGATGTTGCCAAGGGTGTTTGTTGACCATGGGAGGTAATCTCCCAATGTATATTCTATATTTGGGTTGGCATAAGGATCTAATGCCAATCCACCCTTGTTGCCTATTTCTAGGCCTTGCATATTTTCTACCAAGATGTCTAAGGGCAGGGGGTGGTTGAACCCTACTCCCGACTTATCATATGGCATCTGATATCTTGTTTGGCAAAGGACACGCATCCCTTGCTCATATCTGCCTAGCCCATATCCATTCCAATTGCATTGGCCGAGATATCTTAGAGCGAAGTCCGGGTTTGACAGATAGTTGATATTTTCAGCAAAAGGCTCTTCGTCTTCTTCCTTTTGCTTGCATGGTTCAAGACATGATCAAGGCCCCCATACACAAAATTTGTCTGGTTTGGTGGGTAACCTAGAGGAACAACTGTTCCTATGGGAAGGTGAGGTCTCCCCATGTCCTGTACTGATTCTAATGCGGGCATTGCCACAACATTCTGCACTAGATACTCCCCTAGGCCCGTGTTGGCCATTTCAACCATAATTTTTGATGCTTGGGAGGGAGGGAATGGGAGTCCTTCCTGAGTCCATTCCATGTTTGGTGGGTTAGGAGTCTCAGCTTCCGTTGTGCTAGGTGTTTCTTCTATTGATACCGTTGATATTATTGGCAACCCCTCTTCTAGGGTATGAGCCTCTTACATGATCTGTTTTCCCTTGTCCTTTTTTTTAGCCATGACAGGTGGTGTTGGTAGTGAAGGAGCAGATGATGAAGACTCACCTGGTTGGGATTTTTATGTTTTGGTCACCAATGGTGCCTACGGTATTGGACCCTGTTTAGATGGATTTAACTGGAAATCCAAATGCGTTGAAGGGAGGGTCGATTGAGGCATTAATTACATCGCATTGCAATACTTGAAGGGTTCTAAGTCCATCGAGACTACATGAACTTCTCCTTAAAATGCATACTTGAGACACTGGTGAGCGATCGAAGGGACACACTTCATGTCCTTGATCCATGGCCGCCCTAGCAGTATGTTATAAGCCATCTCACCTTCCAAAACATGGCACAATTTTGGTATTGTCTTTTGTCCTACTTGGATGGGCAGAACAACTGTGTCGACTGTCGAGCATATTGCATCGTTGAAAGCTCGCAGTGTGTATGTGGAGGCTATGATATGAGAGGCTGGCAGCTTCAAATGTTTTAGTGTTACAGTGGTAATGATGTTACTAGAAAGTATCTACCAACACTCTCTTGTACGGGATGCCATTGACCCACGCGATAACGTTTAGGGGTGGATCTGCCGTGTCATTCGATATTGTTTTGACATCATCCTCTCTGAAGGTAATGACCGGATTTGTACATCATTTCACATGTCCCATGAAGTTGTTGAAAGAATTTGCTTCGTGAGGCTGTAATTCGATGGCTTTCAAAATTTCCATGAGAGCTTCCCTATGGGGTGTTGACTATTGAATAAGCTCATAAATGGAAAGCCTAGCCGATGTGGTCCATAAACTTTGCATGAGTTTTTTCCATATCGTGACCTCGGGTCTAGGTGGAGGCAACTGCACAGGGTGTTGTTGAGGCTGCGACATTGTTAGAACTTCCCTTATAGCTACCTCGGGGGCAACTCCTGGGTACTTTTTGTTCCTAGTCACTATGTTGATCATTCCCACAAATCCTTGCATGGGAAGATTCTATCTCACCTCATTAACCTGGAGAGGTTTTTCCTGTGCCTCATGGGCAGGAAAAGGGTCCTTGAAAACCCCCATTTGTTGATTATTTGGCGCTATGGGGTTGTCCACGGCCAATGTTTTATTGTCGATCAAATCTTGGATTAATCCCTTGAATTTCCAACATCCATTCAGGTCATGTCCCCTTTGCCTATGGAATCTACAATATAATTCCTCTATGTATCCCTTAGGCTTGGGAGCGTTAGGGTCTACAGTTTGGAGTTCTAGAAGGGTGACTAAATTTTTTGCTGACAAGCGGTCAAATAGGGAGTCCCTGGACTCCGCATAAGGGGTGAATTGTCGCCTAGGGCGACGCTACTGATTTTGCTCCTATTTTTTATTATCTCTTTCATAACTAGGAGGCATTGCCTAGTAATTAGCCTTTTGGGGCTGTATTTCTTGCACAGGCTTGGGAACATTTATCGTAACTTGGTTAACTATAGTGGGTTGTGATTGCGTAGTCCCGATATTAGTGGTTTTGTTCCACTATTTCTTTTTAGGCTTGGCGATTGCGCCCTCACCTATCTTGATCTCTTATATAACTTTTGCTTGTGCCAAAGCTTCTTCTAGGCTAACGTATTGCTACAGCAGCAATAGCCCAGAGATTGATTTTAAGCAACTCCATGCAAACATTTGTGTGAGATCAGACATAGGGGAAAGGTAGGGTAGCTTAGAAAGCAAAGCCCTCCATAGATTCTCGTATGCTGCCATTATTTCTTCCCCATATTGCCTGAGGTGGCCAGATCACTCAGTGATGCCTTCTTCTTTGTGTTGAAGGCAAAGCGTTCAAGAAATGCATCTACTAATTGATCTAGGTTGTTTATGCTGTGTTTTGGTAACTGTGTGAACCAATCCGAGGTAGGGCCTGCGAATGTGGTTATGAATTTCCTAAGCAACAATACATCATTATCTTGGATGTCGAAGCATTGACTTAGGAATCTTGTGACATGTTCTTGTGCGTCCTCTTCACCTTTAAAGACTGCCAATTGAGGCAACTTGAAATGTTCGGGGTAAAGAGGTGTGGGCACTGAGGGATGCACTGGATGACTGCGGAGTTGACATAACGTGGGCTTTTGATGCCCAGAAGCTTTTGTCTCCACAGACTCCAAATGCTCTAATAGCACTTTGTATGCATTAGAAGATTTTATTTATTCCTCTTTTGTTTGCTCCCATTGTGAGTTATGGGAGACTGGAGGCTTATGGGGGGGTGGCCGAGTGACAGCCCTCCTGCCTTGATGGGGCGTTTTGGACCGTTCTATTTCTGGTTCGTACTCCTCATAAACTTCTTGAGGAGTCTCCAGGCGAGACCTATGACCCCGATTGAGTCCCCTGCTGAGGGTACCCATCATTTTTTTGGGGAGTGGCCTCCCTCTCGGGTCTATAAGGTCTCGGAGGCAAAGCTTGATGAGGTCACGGAGACCTGTCCTGCACCAAAGGGTTGTGCCTCTCATATTGTTCTACTCTTTGGGTGTGAGGGGTTGGCACCCTCTCAGGGAGTTTATAGCGCAACTCATCCGCTTTGTGCTACATGCGCTCTTTATTAAGGCAGTATAAGTACTCTAACTCTTGATGACCTTGCTCAAGCTGCGTGATTCGAGCTTTGCGGGCAACATGTTTGGCGACTGTCGGGTCAACTTGGTCCGCCCTCTTTTGCTCAAGAGGCTTGAATGTTTCTCCTATGTGTTTGCCTCGATCTTGATGATCTAAAATTTCAATGGGTCGCTTCCCTCTGTCGAGGTAGGTGGCATTTACTTGAGGCTCTGGCCTCGATGGGTGACCATGATATCTAGTAGGTGCAGAAATGCAAGGTTCCCGTATTGTATGTTGTTCTCGAGGAATGCAATGGTCTTCCTCGTACTCCCTTTCATGGGTGTGAAAGGGGCGAGCGGAGTGAGCTCGCCCTGTGTGGAGAGCCCTACGCTCTAGGTTTTGTCTTTCTATTCTAATGGGAGGTAAAGGAGAGGTACCATATTCACGTTGTCTCTCCTCATGGACACTATGCCTCTCTAGCACTTCATCGCACTGTGGCCACTCAGATCTAGCCTCAAGAGGTGGTTGTCTATTTACATTGAGATCTACATGTAAAGCTTCTTCCCGAAAGGGGCTGTGTTGAATGGGCAAACTCCACAGAGGAGGGTCCCAATAATTCCTTCTTGATGTGGCCTGATGTGGACTCTCTTGTAGGCCAGACCGCCAAGGCGGTATGGCCAAGTCCTCAGGGCTAAAGCGAAGGCGACCAGCACCCTCTCTTTGTGCACCTTCCGTAGCGTCCACCCTTGATTGGGCTTGGCTACGGGTGTACACCATTGTGGTGCTTCTCTACTAGCTAAGCAGATTTTTATCTCGTTTATGATGATTTTTTTTTTTATTTACACTAAGCAGAAATGAACACACACATACACAAACAGTGATTATCTCTTTTAAGGATTAATAGTGTGTCCTAAACTAGTTTAGTGCATTTTAATATTTTGTTTTGTTTTTGCAAGTTTTGAAGAACATTTAAATGCATAATGTTGGCTCATATGACTCCCATAAATGGTCACCCCTTTAATATACCATTGTCGGACCGATATACCAACCTCTCTATATACCCGCCCTTACGAGAGGGAAACTATAGGTACGTGAGAGCAGATGGTACGTGGAACATAGGCGGTACGGAAGGGGGGATTGTCCTGTTAATGACACCTACCATAGAAGACTTATCCTCGTGCGCATGGGAATCACCCCAGCGACACTCGATCAGCTTTCATCAGGATTTACACATAACAACAGTGACAATCGAGGAAATGGATGCAAAGCTAAGCCAAGGTGGTGATGAACACACCGTTGGTCTTGCTCAAGGGATGGGGTCTTACGACCAGCTCCTTGGTTTAATTTACCATGTGATGTGTGTGGGGTTCATTTTATTTAATAAAAATTAAACAAGCATGAACAACTTTCCCTAAGCAAGTAAAAGTTGACAAAAAAGTAGGAACAAAAAATAATAATAAAAAAAAAAAATGCAGGTACAGCTTTGGAACCTTACCTTTTTTTTTCTGCTCAAATTGGCTATCTTTTCTTCCCAAATCGGTTGTTTCTGATTCGGCCCGGTACCTTTAAGCACAAAAAAATGTAACTTTCAATCAATTTTTGAATCTAAAAAAAAAATAGGGGACAGAGTCCCACCGTGATCGCCACTAAAAGCATGAGATTTCGAAAATAAAATAGTATTGAGATGTAATATAAACAAAGACTAACTCGATGCATAAAATAGGAAGAACGTAATCAAATCGAGACAAAATATAAAGAGAAAGCAGGAGCACAACCCTTTTATATTAATTCCAAACTCGGTTACAATCCATCTCCTCCCCTTTTAGGGGCTAGGAGTGTTAGCAATGTTTTGGTTACAATCATGGTCAATACTCCTCCTTCCGCATGCCCACATGCAAAATGGGCGGGCCAAAGTGTTGCCACCGCTGATGTTGATGAGTCCTTGCTTCTTGCTACTTCTCCTGCAATCAAAGAAATAATGAACGCGTTACTAGCACCTGTTGCACATAGAGAAATTTTCTTCTTTGAATTTAACAAAATATGCATGTAAATTATTGTCTAAAATAGTGAGTAAAGTGATTTTTAATGACCTGCACATTTGACAGAAACTAGCAACTTTACCAGAGGGTCGCTGTCATTAAAACAGTCGACCGATTTGCTCTTGACTATAATTTGTGAATCAATGTTGTCACCTGCAGGTTAGTGGGACAACAAAAATGACAAAAGCATGATAAAATCTAATTAAAACATTATGAAATTGAATACACATTCAAATTAGACATCACAGCCATGAGAGCATGATGAAATTTAATTAGAACGTTATGAAATCGAATACGCATTCAAATTAGACGTCGCAGCCACGAGAGCATGATGAAATTTAATTAGAACATGCAATGAGCGAGTAGACTAAAATGACAGAACGTAGAACGTAGAACGTAATGCATCTAAAAAAAAGCGTAGAACGTAATGCATCTAAAAAGTGTAGAACGTAATGCATCTAAAAATATGCAATGGCAGAATAGGCGAAAATGAAACTAGCAAAAAGGGTGGGGTGCCCAAGCAGGCCGCCCCCGTTAGAACTTGACTTTGATGCCAATCCACTAGGGATGGGCTCAAAATCTCAGAGAAGGTGGTGTCGACAAATTGATGGTTTACTGTGGTCTAATGTCGGGTTCTAAGGTCCAGATTCACCTTCTAGCAGCCACCAATAACCTCTCTTGCGAAAGAGATTACAGGTGTAGAAGAAATGAATCTAACAGGATGCAATCGGGTGTTTGATTTTGGCAGCACTTTGTCGCTCGAAATGTCTACCAGCTTGTCTTTTTGGGTGGGAAAGTCCACCATTTTATAGACCCACGGGGTCTCTTTGGAAGGGCACGCAGGGATGCCACATGGCAGCCATGCCTTCCCAAGAGGGAGGAGACTCCTCCCTGACTTGGGCTTACATGACTGCCCTTGTGACAGTCTGCTAACTGCCAATCTGCCCACCTACGTGCGCATGCACAGCAGGCGGCAATAATTGACTGTAAGAGCTGCCACTCATTTTAATGTCCACTTTCGATGGTTGAAAATCCGCCTTTGATTGGTTTAATGTTTGCTTTTGAATGCTTTAATGTTTGCTTTTGAATGTTTTGTTTTTGATTATTTTAATGTTTGCTTTTGAATGTTTTTTATTATTTTAATGTTTGCTTAGGCATAACTACGAAGTTCTTGTCGTGATATCGCGACGTCGCGATATTGCGACACCAACAGGGGAACAAGGTGCAGCGGTTAGAGCTATCGCGATATCATGACAGTAGCGACATCGCGATAGCGCGACGTCATGACTGTCATGATATCATGACCGTCATGATATCACGATAGCACGACGTCGCGACTGTCGCGATATCACGATCGTCACGATTTTGTGACTTTGCGACGTCATGATTTTGTGACAACGCGACGTCGCGACTGTCGCGATATCGCGACCATCACGATATCACGACAGGCAGCATTTGCCTAAGTGTTTTAAAAGCAATTTTTGCCTAAGTGTCCCAAAAAGCAATTTTTGCCTAAGTGTCTCAAAAAGCAATTTTTGCCTAAGTGTCTCAAAAAGCAATTTTTGCCTAAGTGTTTAAAAAGCAATTTTTGCCTATCATGTAACCAAAGCACTATCATGTAACTGGATTGGTACCTTCCAAAATTGTTGTGTAAGTGGCTAGGACCACTGTTTGACCTCTGAGGGCTGCCCTGAAGGCTGTGTGTCAATACGATCAATGTTTGTAGTCACATAATCGGATTGGTGCTGTTTTGGCGTCTACACAAAGGTAAAAAAAAATATTAGAATTTATTGTTAGACAAAGTCAAGAAAAAAATTGGAAAGTGGACCAACATGTGTCTTTCTTATGGGGGTAGAATCACCTTGGTAAAATCAGTCCTTCAATATATTCTTATGTATGTTTCTTCCATGTTGAATATCCCAATGGCTATTCTTCGAGAACTGGGTCAAACCAGTCATTGATTCCTCTAGAGTGGTACTAAGGAGAAAATAAAATGGGCCTTGGTGAAATGAGACACTTTATGTCTTCATAAGAATGAATGGGGGTTACGATTTTGGTCTTCTATTAATAACAACAAATATTTAGCTACTAAATTATATTGAAGGATGTTACATAACCCCAATGCTCTTTGGCCCAATAATCACTATGTTAAATATGCTAAGAATGAAATTCTTGAAGACCTTGTTCGCTATCAACTTCCTACCAAAGGTTCTCCCATTTTAGCAGTTCTTAAGACTAGTGAGGATTTTATAAATAAAATTTTATTTTGGATCATTCATAAGGGTCAACAAGTAAATTTTTGGACAAGTTTTTGGGATGGTCACAAGCCTTTGATAACTAATTTTCCCTATTAGAGGCCTTGGATGGAGGAGCTTCACCGATCTAACTAGATAAAGGTGGCTAATTACTGTCAATACCATATTGATAATTCAAATCTTGGTAGATATTGGAACCCTATTGATGACTGGCTCATTCAAATCCCAAAAAGACAAAAACAAGATATCCAAGGCATCCTTCATATGAGATCTCTCTCTTGGTCCGATGAAAAATATTATTTTGAATGGAACAACACTACTAAGGGTGAGTATTCAGTTGATCAAGGTTATTTGACCTTACGCCATAATAATCCCAACCAATATTCTCACATATTTTCTCAATTATGGTCTCAAAAACTTTGGCCTAAGGTGAGGTTCTTTACTTTACTTTTATTTCATCGTAGGGTTCTTACTGGTGAGCAACTTATGAAGCATGGTATTCATGGCCATTTTAGATGTGAAATATGTGAAGATAATGTAGAAACTCTCTACCATATTTTTATTGAGTGTACTTTAGCCTCTGAGCTATGGAGGAGAATGGCCACTTTACTTGGCTTACAATGGTCCATTTTTTTACTTTTGATCAGCTTTGGAGGGATTGTACTAAACAAGAGGGTGTTGATCACTTTATTAGGTAGATATTTTGGATGGGTTCTACCATTCTTCTTTGGAATATTTGGAATGAAATGAACAACCAAATTTTTAATCAAGATAGAAAAGATATTCACTATATTTGCTAAAAGACCATAGATAACTTATTTTAATGAGTCCATCAACTCCTTAATCACCCCCAAAACTCCCACAAAAGCTAGGATCAAGTGATGCAAATATTGAAGATTAAATCTTCTAAGGGAAACCAACTAAAAGAGAATGTGAGTATTTGTAAGATGGATAGAACAAGAAATTAGCAACCTCCTCCTAAGGATTTTGGAAAAGTCAATACTAATGGAGCCTCTAGAGGGAACCTTGGAAAAGCTAGTGCGGGAGAAATTGGTAGACTTTCAGGTGGCTCCTTGGTTTTTACTTTTGCTAAGAATTTGGGTAATATTTCCAATAACCTTTCTAAGGGGTATGGTATCCTCAGAGGTCTTCAAGAAGCTACTAAGGTTGGATGGGGAAAGGTGTTAGTTGAGTCTGACTCTCAAATAATGATTAATATTTTGAAGTCTCCTTCTAAGAGTCATAAGGTTGATTGGATAATAAAAATAATTATTGAGAAGATTCAATTAATCCAGATGGGATTTTTGAAAGTTGATTACAATCATGTGGTCAGAGATCAAAACAAGACTACTAATGCTTTAGTTACTTGGGCTTTGGACAAATGTGATCTTACTTGTTATGGCCACCCTCCTAGATGGTGGACTTTGCAAATAAGGGAAGGTCTTATTTCTATCATTTCATTGGATGACTCCAATTCTGAAGGTACCTAGTTTCTTCTTGTTTTTTTTTTCTTCTTTTTTATTCGTTCAGGGTATTTTAGTTCCCTAGCTCAAACTATTCTTTCTTTTGTTTCCTCTATTGATTCTTGCCTTAAAAATATTTTGGTCTAGAAAGGTTATTGTTATATTCAATTTTTTTCTTTTTTCTTTTTTATTTTTTAAGGTGTATGTATTTTTTTTATTTTTTTTTGTTTTTGTGTTCTTTGTGTTTTTTTGGTGTTCTTATGCTTTTGTTGTCTTGTAATTTTTTTGTAATTTTTGTTATTGTTCTTGTATTTTTGTTGTTCTTGTTCTTGTATTTCTATATGTTTGTGTTAATTCGTATTTTTGTGTGTGAGTGTTATCTATTTTTTTTTTTTTATTGTTTGTTATTGGTTGTTTTTTATTTTAATTTTAATTTTTAATTTTTAATTTTTTAGGTTTTGGTTGTTTTTGTTTTTCATGTATTTTTGGTTATGTCTTTGTAGTGTTATGTTTTTTTTGTCATGTTTGTGTTTTATTTTGTTTTTCTTGTGTTTTTCTATGTGGTTTATTTTGTATTTTTTTTTTATCTTATTGTATGTGCATTTTGTGGTTGTCCTTTATCTTTTTGATACACTCAAAGAGCATGTTTTTTATTTTATTTTATTATTTTTATTTTTATTTATTTATTTATTTATTTATTTAAATCTTATTGTGTGTTTGTTTGCTCCTTGAGTATGTCAAAGGTGGTAGGCCAGGTTCGAGCCCTGGGTGATTTTGGCGGAATGGATACCCCTACCTCCTTGGGTCTTACCCGAAAGTGACATCCCTTGTGGGATTTTTCAAAAATAAAAATCATAAAATGTTGGACTAGAAAAGTTATTGCTTTGCAATGCTGCAAGTGGTTTGACTTAATCATCAGATGCTTCTAAAATTTGGCATGAGATTTGGCATATACGAGCCGAAATACTTAAAGTCAGACAAGATGGGCATGCATAGATACTTCTAAAACTTGGGATAAGATTTGGCTTAAGTCAGTTTCTGTGGGCCGGCATATTTACGACCCAGTCAGATCCAATTTCCTTTCCCTGAATATATAGCCTCGATCACAACCACAACTTATTAACAATTTCGCATGACCTCCGCTGAAATTTGTTACATGTATTGTTGTAGATATAGTATAGCTTCAACGATGGTGCCGCAATATCTGGCCGTATTGTTATTCTTATGCCTCATTACGTCGGGCAAATGTACAGATTCGTCTGTTTCTGTTAAATCCTCGTCGGAGGATGGAGAGATCTACGCAGCATGTAACGTCGTCAAGTATGACAACGGCACAGAATTCGAGAGCAACGTGAACACGGTGTTGAAAGCTCTGAGGGACAAAGCCATGTACACGGGTTTTAGCACTGCTGTTTACGGGCAGGAGAGCCCCAACAAGGTGTTTGGGCGGTTCCAGTGTAGAGGAGACTTGTCTCCCTCTGACTGCCGCGCGTGTTCTCTCCAAGCGGTGGAAGCCGTGGGACGAAATTGCCCCAACGCCATAGGCGCCCGTGTTCAGCTGGAGTATTGTTTTCTCCGCTACGAGAACTATACCTTTCTTTCCCAGTTAGACACCAGCTTCTGGTATGGCTTGATATTTAACCATAGAGTTGATGTTAGGCCTGGTATATCTCAAGTATATGAGATTTCTAATCAAATGATGGTGAAGAGCACTAGATAACTAACTAAGGAAAATGATAATATTTGGATAGTTGTAATCATTGTTTTATTGGTGCTCCTTTATATTTAAAATTTGTCATACTGTACTCTTTTAGAAGTGTATTGGTATACTTTTTTTATGTGATCAAAATGTGATTTTTCTTTTCCTAAAATTTCAATCCAAGAAAATAGTACAAAAAATATAGATCTATCATGTCTAATGATTTTTCAAGTTATTCTTCATATTATTCACCAATTCATCTAAACTATTAGTAATGACCAAACCATTAATATATAATACAAATATCATTATCTTAGATCCAACTTTCTTAATATAGAGAGATTTCCATCATCTTCTTCAACTTGTATAGTGGCTTTTTAAATCTACAAACCTTTTGACTTTCCCAATTGATAAAAAAGCCTTTGTGTTTCTATATACACCTCTTCTTTAAGACCACCATTGAGGAGGGCACTTTTGACATCCATTTGTTGAATTTTCCAACTAAACTATGCTTCTAGTGCATGCATGATACAAATGGTAGTCATCATTGTGATAGGTGTGAATGTTTTACATATTCAATTACTTCCTTTTGTTCATAGCCCTTTGAAATTGAGCATAACTATTTTATCATATAACAATTTGTAATAATCCATACCTTATATTGATTATTACACTAGGGCAAGTAATAGAAGGAATATATATTCTATATAAAATGGACTCATCTACCTTAAGGATTCATAGTTGGTGTTCCTAACCCTATGATGCTAAAACCTATTGATGTCATCTTTCTTAAATTCCATAGCAACAAAACCTTTCTTCTTGGAGGAAGATTGATCAAACTCATCATAATACTCTAAAGCTACTATTATGAAACCATCATCATTATCCTCAATCATTCACTTACATGGTAGAAGTCAATATTTTATAAGTGATTCAATAAATAGAACAAGAATTACGCCCATACTTAACACATGGAGGACTTGTCTAACTAGTGAAAATCCAAGTATCACCTCACCACCTGTAGGTACATACAAAGAAGAATAATCTCCCATGATTGAACACTCACCATGATGTTATCCATTATATTAAGTAAAATTATGGTGATGATTTATCATATGCTATTTTTTCTATTTGTTATCTATTTCTCCAAAGTAGATGTGCAATAGGTATAATTAATAGCTTAATTTGCTTGTTATGTCTCTCCCCTAGGGATTATCACCATATGCAAAGAAAATAGAAGCATCACCCCCCTTTTCTTGGATTCTTCCTCAACCTTTTTGGTCCACTACAAATAAAACATGTCCTTATGTCATTACTTCTTACAAAACACACATATTGGCTTCTTGAGTGCTTCTTGTTGGCTTTATTTTCCCTTTATTTATATTTTTAAAAGTTTTCTCAAATTTTACTTTGAGTAATTTTTTGCATTTGATTGAATGCAAATATTCTATCCCTTATGTGCATCTACTATAATTTTTAGTGGAGAATATATAGAAATATAACCTTATATTTAGAAATTAGATGATTAAAAATAGTCATCTAAAGCATCTCAAAGAAAGTGAGTACCTACTCATAGGTTTCTAAAACTATGTTGATGACCATATTGATATACATTACTATTTACAAGGTTGATGGACCATTAAGAATATTTTATTTAGCCTTCCTCAATATTCTAAGGGATATTAAAGAGGTAAATGTGCCTGAAATACCTCTGATGTTTCGTGGAGGTATCCATCAAGAACTACCAAAAGAGAGACTCCACCCACATCAAGCACCAAGGCCTCTTTTTGGTCATCTACGATCACATGTTGTAGAAATTGGTAACTAAGGTGCACTCAAACCCTATTATTTGCATTGAGGAGGATCAATCAGTGGTTGAAGCAGTGATGAATAGTTGTAGCTCTTGCAATCGTATAAGCTCATGGAATTCTTCAAGTAAAAGAAAGTGCCTTGACTAGCTCACTACTAAAAGCACTATGCATGAGCTGGATCAGTCCCTCATGGATGCTAGAGTGATATCCAGAGCTAGGCATGATCCTTCAAAGATTCTTATTGAAATGTTGGAGAATATTTACCATACCCAGTCGAAAGCCTTAACTAGCCTCGAGCATACGATTCGTGTTTCTAAGGCCATTATTTCCAACAAAAGTGAGACTTTTAATGTCATCCTCCTCAACGAGGAGAGCGTAGATGGCCTAACCCCATAGTAAGTTATTTTATCTCCTCTATGATGGTTTTTGGTTTGTATGGTTTTGTATGGTTTATTGTTTGTATGTCCTTCCCCACCTTAGATGTTGGCCTGGTTAGGTTTCTAGCATTTTGTTATTCCTTTCCTTTAGTTAGTTTTTTATGCTAGTGTTTCTGGTTTGGTGCTCATGGTTGTCCCATGGTTCATGTGGTGTCTAAACCTTTTTAGTTTCTTCGTTCCATTTTGTACAAGGTTTAGGGACCATTTCAAAACCCTTTCTACCAATCAAAAAAAATATATACTCAATATTATCCTTCTTATCTTTGATTCATTTGGGAAATCATATTCTCTCTTATAGTTTTAAAAATCTATTTTGATGCTACTCCATTGTCCCCAAAGTATCTATAGTCAAGGTAGTAATTTTTTCTTCTAATGGTCAATTTGAGTGGAATCGATATGGTCACACAACTTCTTGTAAGCATCCAATATATCCTTTGGTTCAGAATGTCCAGTAAAATTATTATCATACATATTTCACATATGAAAATCAATCACACCATGTGCTTCCTTTTTCTTTGACTTATATAAATCCTTCTTCTCTATAGAACCAATCAAACTCAAATTTCTACTAACATATTTCAATTTTTCTTAATTGTACAAAAGAATATTTATTTAGATCCTCCATGAGGCTAATGTGCTTTGTTGACCAATGTTACTGAAGATGAATTATCCAATATTATCCTTTTAAAATACAATATTTTATGCAACATTGACCATAAACAATAATTATACAGCATAAAGTCTAGAAAACCTTACAATTTCAAAAAGGGTGCTCAAAACACTTTTAGATAAAGATGATATTACCCTAGAAGTTTAGCCCTTAACTAGTACAAATTTTCACAAAAAAAAAAATATAGATTTTACAAACAAAAACACCTCTATCAAATACATTGTTTCCAAGTGTAGTTGATCTATGAATGAGGGGATATCATATATGAGCTAACTATAAAACCACAATATAAATGAGTGTTCTAGAAATCCACTACTACTAAGTGTCACCAATCCAATAAATAAGAGGGTACCAATTTTTTGTTGACTCTATTATTGGTTGTATAAGTGATTGGGTAAATGAGAGAGAATTGGTTCCAATATATAAATTTGGGGATTGGATCTTCCCTTATTTATAACAATAATGAAAAAATTACACCTCCAACTGGATATTGCATTGATCCTAACAAATTCCATATCATAAAACTAATATATGAAAATTAGAAGGGAAAGGAATTGAAAGATATACCCATTGTGCAACAAGTTCTTATATAACCATTAGATATAAGTCTTATAAGCTATACAAAACGTAAAATACACAATGAGCTAAGGTTATGCATAGAGATGAATCATCATTAATTTTGGTATATATGGGGACCCTTCACTAGGGCCCATTTGCCAAAATGTTTTGGGGTGAAAATTTTATTTTTGGTCAGCTTACCCCATGTTGATAATAATTTCACTATTTTTATTTTAATTCACCAACACCCTACTTAAACCATGGACCTTTTTACCTTGAAATTATAAATAATTTTATTTATCCTTCCAAATTTACCTTTTATGCCACCAGTATATATACCTAATGTAACAATGATACTCATATATCTAAGACATTAATAATCCTAAAAAAATACCTATAGCAACAAAAAATCTAATAGATTAGTTGCAAAAAAATACAAAAAATTAGTTGTAGAGGATCATTTTATCAATAGATAGAAGGGTAGTGTCTATTAAAACAAGAGTTGACCGATTATAAAGATTTAGTCTATTAGTAGAGAAAAATGACTATCAGTTGAAGAAATAATAAGATGATCAATTATAGAGGATCAATCTATAGATACAAGAGTCAATCAATTATAGAATAAGAGTCTATCGATAGAAGAGTTGATCTGTTAAAAAGGATTGATTTATCAACAAAAGAGACAATCAGTTGTAGAGGATAAATATATTGATAGAATATTTAATCTATTATAGAGGATAGATATATTGGTAGAAGTGGAGATCAATAGTAGAGGAGTATTCTATCAACAAAAGAGTCAATTTTTTGTAGAGGAACAATCTATTAATAGAAAAAAGGAGAAGAGTCTATCGATAAAAGAGTCAATAAATTACAAGGAGTTAATCCCTCAGTAGAGAGCAAGGACTATTAGTGTAGGATTATAATAAGAAACACATTTATGTAGGGGTAGTCTATTTGCAAATAGTAGAGACTATTGATTACAAAACTTAAGGAGATGATTGGTCTAAAAAATAGATAGAGATGATCATCAAGAACATAATGAACTATAAAAATCATGAATAGATCTAACAAGCATTGCAAGAAATAAACTTCCTATGATAGGTAGTAAATCATAAATTACCTTATACTAGTTGTAGAATTTTTCTAATTTTGTTCAACATCATGTCCATTTTCTAACATCAAATTTTTTTTTCTTTGTAGGTACAATGGCAACTATTGGCAATGGAAAGAAGGGAGAGCAATATTTTTTTTTAAAAAGTATCCTAAAATATTTTATCCATATATTGAAATTGAGTAAGCCATTGACATCTACACAAATTCAAGGTACAAATGCATTTTACCTACAAAATAGTTAATTTTTGTAAGTTATTACTAAAAAATATATAAAACACCATTGTATGTAGAAAAAACTACAAACCCTAATATGCTAACACTTGAAGATATTCTTATGGATGAGATGCATCCATATAAAAATTTTATTAACAATGACATGCAACAACCACTTGAAGAGATTCCTCAAATTTACATGGCAACCAAAAAAGTAATTGATCATTCAAATAAAATACAGACTTCTAGGGAATCATCTAGTTAGAAATCTAAATATAGAAATTTAACTAGGTGGACTATAGGGAGGACATTTCAACTTGAATGGTCATTAACATACCCTTTATTGATCCAGTGCTACCCGAGAATAGTAATGACATACCAATATAATAAGAATGCATATTTGACATTTATGCATTTTTATGCATTCTTCCACCTAATTATTTCCTTAATTTTTCCATATTTTTCTTTTAACAATAAACTCTTATTGAGAAAGGTGGAATGATTAGAGCTCAATTTTAAAAATTTGTAAGATCACTTTAGCTTCAAAAAATTTGCACTTTGCTATTGTATATAATATTCTTGAAAACTTTTATTGATTATAAGTGCCTATTTCATGTAGTTGATATACAAAACCTTCCCAATACCTATTGGTTAGATCAAATTGATTTGGAAATGGAAAAATATCTATCATTGGTTGAGGAGGACCTGAGAGAAAGTAAAACATATCAAATTCATTTCATTGTCAATTGATGAGGTAATTATTTTTGACAACACATCTTGGATTTGCATGTATGTTTACACATTCTAAAATTATTTAAAGCAACATCATTTACTAGCACAAATAAGATAGTGGAAAATTGTAATACGAAAAACCATTACAATTTTGTTGTAACTAGTTTAAAGGAAATTATGGGAATGGATGATAAAGAAATAGCCACAAAACTAATATGTGTTAGAGATGACCATGTTGCTACAATTCAAGGACATAAGAATGGTCTTTATTTTTTATTTGAGATACCAATTACCACATATTTGATCCCAATTGATTACATGGATCATAGAATGAAACTTGCACAAAAAATATGAGCACATTTGAAAAAATTGAGTAGAAGAACTTATTCGTGAAATACATGCTTATTTTTTGTGTAGTCAAAAAAGTTTTTAGAGTTTCAATAGTTTGCACTAGGAGTCACTAAAGGTAGAAAATTTTTAAAATATGTAGATACTAGGTGGATTTCATTTTTTCAACCTACATATAGAGTTTTTATAGAATATCAATCCTTAGTAGGGTTTATGTATGCAAATTATAGGGTAGTTGATAAGGCAAAATATTAACTATATTATATGACTGACTTAAAAAACACTTCTCACATTATGTGGTATTATTCTAATGTTGCAAGAAATGAATACTTTGACCAAACGTGCACAACAAATATCCACTTATATTGTCAATTTTATTAGGATGAGAAAATAAATATGTATGCATATTAATAGGTTATAGTTTTATGGAGAAAAATTTATGGATCATTTATTTGATAGTTGGAGAACATTAACTAACAGCAATGATCCAAAAATATTTTTGAAGATCAACATCAATTATCATATTTGTATTAATGTTCATAGAAATATGATATCTTTACGTTGTTTTAAAAAATGATCACATATAGTTATAGATGATGTTGAACAAAATCCCATAAAAAATAGTGGATTTGATGTATTTTTACATAATACAAAGATTAAATTGGAAAAAATAGTAGAAACGTTGACAAGGGAAATAAAAGATCATTTTCAAAGAGATGAGTTGCTTGAGGCCATGGGCGTGGTTAAATCCATTTTTGGGATCCTTGTATTGACTACAATACTACAAGTAAGTTGTTTATAAAATATACGGGTGCTCTTGGTAAATATTCCACTAATTAGCATAGCCATAATAATCACTTCTATTAATTATTATGAAGTGACATGATGGTTAGGATTAGGTCAATATATATAGTTGTCCAAATCAATCATTCGGGAATATCATCCATGAAATATAAATATATGATATATAAATCATTGGAGGGACCCCCCAAACCAATGCAAAAGTGATTCTCTTAATTAGGTTTACTTTTATTTATTAATTTATTGTGCTAGGAACCCTTGGTTCCTACCATTTGGTATCAGAGCATTATGGATCCAGCCATGTGGGACCAAAAAATTTAGGAAGAAGTTCAAAAATTGAAGGACGAATTTTGATAATTGGGGAAACCATTCAAAAACATTATAAAAACATTATTAATAAGTTTAGTGAGGATGTTATTGAATTTGAAATAGAAGAAGTTGCAAATGAAACTAAAAACTCTAAAAAAAAAAACCGAAAGAACCCGAAGCCATAAATTTTCAAAAAGTATATAATGTACGTTCGAAGAAAAAAGAAGAAAATTTTTATGCAAACCCTAAAACTATATATGTGCAAAAAAGGACCTTCATGAATAATGTGAAACACAGGAGCTCTCAAGGAAAACAAAGGAAAATTAAAGTGCTCACACAAATTTCAATAAAAACAAAGTTTATTAGGTATGCTTATGATGTTGAAAGAAATGCATTTTCAAAATTTGTGTTACGCACTCGCCCTCCGCCATGGCCACCTCCTCTTTCGCTCACCCATGATGGACTAAAAGCACCATTTTCATGAATAGATCGAGTTTGATAAACATAATAGGACCATATTTCATAGCAAGGTCATGGAGACTACGATGAGGAAAGTTTTTCGATAGATGGAAATTTCCAATGTTGGGCAAAGGAGTAGGTCTTGGCAGAAATTTTACACTATTCTTTCTTACCCCTATGCATAGGCCGCTTAAAACCTAGAAAATAATGAAGAAAGAGCAACATTAAAAAAAAATACATTAACAATAAATTCTATTACATAAGCTTACAACAAAGATAATAGAAAACATGTTGCAGTGGCTATTTTCATCAAGAACAATAATTACCACATCAGTTATTTTAGTACGAGTTGGTCTTAGATTTTTAGTCATACTATCAACCACAAGAGTAATAATAGAATATTTTCCAACCATGTTACAGTTGTAAACAACAACTTATGAAATAAAAGACCTTCTCTTGTGGGAGATAAATCCCTAAAATCCCACCCGAAAGGCTGATACCATCTGCTTCTTGAAGGACATCATTAAAATGTTTCAAGCCCTCATAGATTATTGGGTTGGAAAATATATAAATTGCACATTATCACTACTATTTGTAGTTATTATATTACCAAGCAAGATGACACTTTTGGGAGCAGCCATAGACGTTCTCATATATTCTTGTATCTATTCAAACTAGATAGGTTAATGAGGAAGGCACATAGTTGATATGCCAAAAATAAGAATCCTCTATGATCTATAGGAAGCTTGTAATCGACATCACCTTGAAATTTGAAAGTAATGGAGGGAAAGATCACATTTCCTGGAAGCATATCATAGTAGATAAGCATCATTGGAGATAAAATGAAGCATTGCATCCATCGAAGAAGTGATCTCATTGAAATAACAAATGAAGGTTTAATGAGGAATATGATAGCCAAGCCCTAATGCCTGAGCCTTTAACTATTACATGTTAACACATCAAAGCACGCGTGGAGCATGATATCATTGAATGCTAGGAGCCATTATTGTGTCACTCACTTGGCCATTTTCAATAATAACATATAAATTTTATATTCAGGAAAATTTAGTTGTTCAACCTACAAAAAATCCAATCAATTATGGACAACAAACAATAATTTAATTTTACATCAAAATTCATAGAGTGGTATTCTGGACGTAAGGACTTTGTTTGTTGAAAGCTATTCTTCTAAGTAAACCTATTAAATACACCCTCTGATTTACTACGGCTGAAAAGAAATATTTTGACGATGTGGAAGAGAATGATGCAAGGAGTTGGGAAGAAAAATATCACACATCAAATCCCATTTTTTCCAAAGGAACATATCAAAATTCAACAAAGAAAGTAGTAGAAAAAACAACCTCAGCCAAAGCTCAATGAAAATATTTCTACCGGTTCAAGCACTTTGCTTAACAAAAGCCATGGAACCGCCGCTGGATCGTCAATATCATCATCCATTTTCTTCATTCCCCACAGAAGCTCCGATGTTTCTTCCAATGCATTTCCCTCCACTTCCCACTCCACTTTGGATGAGAAATTGTTCATTTTTGCAAATAATTCATCGCAAAGTCTTCCTCGCTCAAACTTCGGATCTGAGTGAGAGATTTTATTGTAAACATAGTGTTCTAAGGCTAAATTATCTGAAACTTCATGCCTAGAATTGGTAATTCTAAAGGAACCAACAACTGTAACTTTCGAGCAAATCTCGTGTTCTAGTAAGAATATTTTAACAACGAGCAATAAAGAAAACTATTTCAGCCAAAATGATGTACATCCAGAACAAATATCAGCTTATGAGTTTACGAATGAATGGAAGATGGAAAATTCAAACAAATTGGGGAATTGTTTTGCTCTGAATCCATCTTCGATGCAGAGATCGAAGTGGCCATGTCTATGCTTGACTGTGAAACTGCTTCATGATTTTAGGGTTTCACTTCCTTTTAATCATTTGAGTGGAGATTTGATATGGCTTTGCATCCATAAATCTAACTGGTGCAACACCATTCCAAATTGAAATCACATATTGCATCTTTGAAAGAATGGTATTTTCTCATTAGCTAGTCTCCACCCATTTTGCTTTGTAGCAGATGGGAATCATTGTTTTATTAATATACAATATAATTGAGGTACTCAATTCAAAATAAATAATATTGGAGAATAGACATCATAATAAATTGTTCTATACGTAATTTATCTCACAAGAACAAAGTAGATATTGAGGGCGTGGTATCTGCTAAAAATGTTTTGGAGAGATAGGCCACAAAAGACCTAGTTTGAGTACTAGATTCCATTTTTCATTTGCTTTGGATGATTTTAGTCAATGGAAACTATGAGGGAATGATATGAATGTCCTGCATTTTTCCTAGATAGCTGCTATTGGCGGATGCACTTGTTAAAATATTTCCTTGTCAAGCCAATTAAACAACACCTATAATTCTAATTGTTCTTTAATGGCTATCAATCTGCAAGAGTTGTTATTTATGTAATATCCCATTGTTTCATATTACAATTTTTTTAATTTTGATGTAGTAAATGTATCATTCATTTTTAATCCCATTGCTTCTAACCAAAATCATCTTCAGTTTAGCGGGAATGCTAAATATGTGTCTGAAACTGCTATTGAACTTATAGATAGTGATAAGGGTTTATTAGGTAAAGGAAGTGCAAGTAAAGCTATTTAGAGCAAACCAATTCCATTATGGAATAAATCTACTATAGAGGTTGCCAACTTTACCACATTTTGTATTCCAAATGAGATGGATGCCACTAATTATGTAGATCTTGGTAGTGGTCTTGATTTCATCATGGCATCTCCTTCTTTTGGTTACAAAGTCAAATACAGAGGAGATGGTGGATGGATTGGCATTTTTAGCTATAAAGATGTTACTAAGAATCCAACTCCTTGAACTGTACATCCAATTTGATGATTTACTACCACTTCTCTGCCATAGCATAGGAAGAAATCCGCGACAACCAAATGATCATAGCAAAAAATTAACAAAATAAAAATTAAATACCTAACATTTATAAATGCTACAACACCAATAGCTCTGTCATATTGTAGTCTTTGCTTTGATCTGGAAAACAACAATTACAATTTATATATTAAATCACGCATCCATCGTCTATACGTAAGATAGATAAACTAGAAGAAAACCATGAAATATATATCTTCTCAGTATCTGTGCAAAGACAATGACCATAGGAAAGTGCCACGTGACTTCTATGGAAGGAAAATTTCAACTCTCATAGTTACACCAAAATTCGTGGAAAGGAAATGGAAATTGCTCTAATTTCTCGAAATTTAGCATGAAGAAACAAGAGAGCATGCATGAAAAAATAAAAGAGTTGTTCACGGCATATAATGATATCAACACTAATAAAAAGTAGTAGATTATATACCATGGCTAGTATGATTGCATTAAAAAATAAAGCATCGATATGTACAACTTCATGTGCTACACAGGTTATAGCGTAAACAGAAGTGACTAAAAAAAGCTAGACGTCATTGCATTTTCCAGCAAAGTAACTATCTACCAATTGCATGATAAAAACATGGTGAAGGAGAGGTCATTAACAGTGAAAAGTATGATAAAATATTGAAGAAAGAAATTATATACAAAATATTATTGAATTAAAATTAAAGAAGAAATATTGATTATTTGAAAGAAGAATATAAAAATTGAAGAAATATTATTTGAAAATATTGAGAAGAATATTTATTTGAAATTGAAGAAAATTGAAAGAAAGGAAAGAGAAGAAATTATTATTAATTTTGGAATATTAGGGAATTCTACAACAATGAAATTAATTGAAAAAAAAATCTATAAACAAGAGGATTGTAGAATTATTTGATTTGTTAGGAACAAGCAATATATTGAAAATCTTGAAGCTTGATCAAAGGTAAATTACTTGAGAAGCACATCATGACAATTAAAGAAACAAAGCAAACAAAAAGAGAAATAGACATTCAAGAATTATCACATGAGGCCTATGCATACAAGAACTAATTTGTATTCGAGAAGATTCAAACTTTTGGGAGAAAGCTACATTCAACGATGAATCACTAGCAACTATTCCGAGATGACTTTTTCTATAATATTTTTCCATCGCTTTGAGGACAAAGCTCTTTTTAATAGGGGTGGCATGTTAGGATCATATCCTAACCCTAATTATTAATTATAATATAATATCTTTAATATCCTAAGGTTAGTGTAATTGATAATATAATAATTAATTATAAATTAATTATTATATTATATTATTAGGGTTAATAATTAGCATAGCCATAATAATTAATTCTATTAATTATTATGAAGTGACATGATGGTTAGTATTAGGTCAATATATATAGTTGTCCAAAGCACTCATTCAAGAATATCATCCATGAAATATAAATATATGATATATAAATCACTAGAGGGAACTTAATGTGATTCTCTTAATTAGGTTTACTTTTATTTATTAATTTATTGTGCTAGGAACCCTTGGTTCCTACCATCTCAATTCATATAGTGACCTATGAATCCTGCTTCCAAACATAGCAACTCTCCAAATCACAAAGGGTTACATAAAAATCCCACACAAATCACATCCAAAATATCAAATTTCCATTTCTAAATATTTATGAGCATAAATTCACCACACACAACATCATTCCTATCATCACACATAGTCAAGCACACAAGCAAGTGTGTCTCAAGGAGGAGGCATTTTTCACCACTTCTAGTCAGTCTACTTATTTCCCTCCCTCTATAGGGGAATTTTCCACTCTCACAGTAGACCTACCCATAGATTTTAATATACCTCACATACACACTATGTCTCATGACATGACTCCTACTTCCTCTAGGAAATATTATCCACTTATTTTCCATTCACCTTCACCTAATCCACCATCTACATTTTTTGATCACATCATCTACACCACTCTGATACATTCACCTCCTCTCTTAACTGTTGAAAAGGAGACTCCTCCTACCTCACCTACCTTCATGTATCTTTTTTTCTAAAGTCTATCTCAATCACTATTCGATAATGACACTTCCCTACTCAATCACACTCACCCTGAGATCACCTCATTTTCCCCTACCATAGGGATAATATCAGATCCCTCATATTCCACTTCAAGCATGCAATCAACCTCATCATAAATCCTTCTATTTTAGCCTCCTTTAAAACCACAGTATGTAACCCTTACATCATCATATCAAGATGCTTCTCAAGCATCACAAAAACCATCCTCCCAATAACCCTTCTTTGCATCCTTCAATGCTACATCACAACCACATTCTTACTCATAATAATTCTCATACCAAATATATCAATAGATCCTATCTCCCTCATCTGTTGAGACCATTTTACTCACACCACCTCCTTAGACTCCTACCATTGAATCCCATGATCCTTGTTCTTCATTACCTCCACCTACATTCCATAGGTCTAGAATTTATGGTGCATCACCCTCTATTTCACTTCCATATTCATCTACTCCCATATTCCACATCCCTTCACCACCTCTATTTTGGGCTTAAGATCTTGGTTTATTTCCTACCTATGAATCACAACTCATGCCTTATCCTACCAATACTTTAAGCTATCCTATGTTTCCTATATTCTCCACCTATCACACTTGTAGCCAAATATAGGTGTCATATTTTGACACCTCATATCACTCACCACCAATACCACTCATTTAGACATCACTACCTCCATCTTAGCTTGCTACACCCACATTCTTCATGACATTCCCTTCATGGTTGTCATTTCCTATAGTCCAACCATTATAGTATATCCCACTCTAGAAGATCCTAATCCAGTAGTTGCAAGCTTCACAAAAATAATATTACTACCCTCAACATATATCTACTCTATCATAGGGTATCTCCTTATCTTCAACTTCCTACACTATTCAGTAGCCTCACCTATAGGCACCATTGAAATATATCCCACTAGGAGGAACAACAACTCCAATATCCACCACATTCTTAGGCTCCACTTGACCCTGCATAGTCCTCTACATCTTTAGCACCCAAACTTCAACTTCTACAAGATGAAGTTAAAATTCTCACCCTATGTACAAATGGTTATGGGCCACAAAAATCCACATACAATGAACTCTATAACAAGCCAATTCAACCATCAGTTCCTATTCCTTACTACCCTTATCGCTACAAGATATTGAAGTTTGATAAATACAAAGGTAAAGAATATCCTCACAAACACATTAGTAATTATCACATAGTTTGCTATCAGCTTCATAGTAGCAACACCCTCATGTTACATACCTTCTCCATATCGCTTGGAGTTCAAGCCCTATATTTTTACAACATGTTCCCATGCCATAGCATGCACACCTTTGAGAAATTAACCAACTCATTCTTGGAATACTTATCTATTAACATCAATATGAAAACCAACTTTTCAAATATCTATGCCTTGTGACAGGCCAACGATGCGCCTATTACAGAGTTTATTTCTTGATGGAGATAAATTATACATCACCTCCCTCATAGCCTCCCATATAGTGAGTTAGTTACACTCTTATCAAAGAGTTGTTACAAACACAATTCCACCTCCTTATGGGTTCATAAAATTTGTACCTTTGAGAAATCTATCACTCAAGCTAAGGGCATTGAGGACATCAAATTCCAATCTGGAAAGATCAAACTTAGACAAATACCTTCTTACAATTCCAAATTTCACTTCAAAAAAAATATGCCAAATCAACCCTATACTAGGCTAACACAAACCAACTAGGTGGTAGTAGCTTCTTCAACTTCTTCATCCATCTCATGACCTCCACCTCCACAACATTAGTTATTCCAGATTGTTGTACCTCTTCCACCCAACCAACATAGCTTCATGGTCTTCACCCATAGGTTCCAAAATGTAATTTTACCCCACTATCTAAACCTTTGCTAGCTCTATTTAAATGCCTATACAATGTAGGTCACATTACCTTACCTAAAATTCAACCTCTTGACCCTAATCAACCAAAACCTCAAATATATATCGAGCAAGCATTCTAAGTATACCATAGACATCACAACCACAATATAGAGTATTTTCATTCCTTTTGTGGTATTATTTAGGACCTTATTGACTAGGGTACCATTCAGGTCTCAAAACCCCTTGCACCTCAAAATAAAAACTTAGAAATCTACCAAAACTCACTACCTAAATACTGGGGGAGTAATTTCCAAGGAACCCCATATAATTTCCAAGGATAATCTATATAGGTTAACAATATTCAATGAGACCCGCCCTCACTTGGTGTCATTGGTATGATCAAACTTATAAATCATGACCAATGCTATCTACCATGATAGGATGCATTAGTGGTTTCTTCCCCAGCACCCTTCACTTCTCCACAACCATATACCCTAGCTCAAACCTCACAATGCTTACCACAAAATATCATCACCATTCATGGTAGCATTACACACTAGTTATGTAATATCCTAGCCATGATATCCAAATTTGATCTCTTACAACAATCACAATCCCATCACAAGGTATAGAATGACATCATTTGATCCATCGACCTCAAAATGCATGACACAAATATGTTTTCTAACTTTATAGTAAGTATACCTCATCGTATTCAACCCTCTATTAGTTTTCATGATCATGAGATCACAAAAATTATGGAGAATGAGCAGATCCACCTCTCCACATACAAGTGACCATCAAAGATATCACCTACAAGCATATTATTTTTTATACGGATCCATCAACATCATGTCTATGGCTTCCCTACATCATCTCCACATTTCTCCCACTAACTTTGCCACACCATCACTTAACCTTGGAGCATTCATTGGTTCTATGTGACCAATTGTAGGCTCTATTATCCTACCTATTTACATCAGTGTCCAAAACATATCCATTTTATTTCATGTCATTCAGGATGAATATGTAGTGCAATATCTTGCTCGAATGCCCATGGATCCAAAACATGTAGTGTGTTGCTTTTACCTTGCACCACTGTCTTAAGTATATCTATGATGACCTCATCCATTTGTTTCTATCGATGGATATCCCTTAAAATTTTGCAACATCACAGACCTTTCCCCATTACCCTCATCATACTCTACTCAAAATTCTTCCTATTACTTCTCACCAATCATCTGGAGCATCTCCATCTCCTTTAGTATCCATCTCATCACCACAACAATCATCACTTTGAATGATACTTCGCTCTACTACCATACCTTTTTTACCACCTTCATCATGGTCTCTCCCTCCTTCTTAGCCATCCTATTCCATAAATTCTCTTCTTGTACCTCCACATTTTTCACCACCATCATCATCACCTCCTATCTTGTCTCACCCATCTTCTTCTATCGAACCTCCTCTCCTTCCAACTCCTCAAATACCCCCACTCCATTTTCACCTGTAAATATGATATTTCACATCTTATTATATCTTGATGCCTACACCTCATCCCCCTACCACATATTTACCACTTGCAAACCAACCCATTCCATATACTACAGTTGAATACCACAATTTGGAATAGTGAGTTTCCTGCTTAGACACTGAATTACTCCATTATTATCCTTCCATCATTCATAATTCCTAGCTGGCATCATCCTCCTTAAATTTTTATTTACCACCTTGATGCCCAATACATGTGACACCTTGAGTGTCAATTTTCATGACAAACTCTGGGTCCAGTGACTATAACATTCAGGATGCTTGTGTGCAACCCCTAATAATCCAATCCATGTGGGATTTTGGTCATCCTTTAGCTTTGGTCTTAACCATCGGTACCATTGTACAACTAGATTATCCTGATAATTATATCAAATTCACTTATCTAGGCCTGGACTTCTCACTCCATACCGATGTACCTCCACTACTACAATCTATTTTTGTGGTACTCTAGACCATATGTCTAACACTCAATTTATATTACGCTACATTTGATGTTTCCACTGGCACATATTTGGGCTAGGATGCTTTGAACAAGGGTTGTGAACACCTATCAATCCCCATGTTTAATTTCCAATAGAAAAATATGGTCTAGGTTATCATCCCTCCACTATGCACACACTTGAGGATGAGATTAAAAACCTTTATTTGCATACCATGTCGATCCCTACACACACACTGGAAGACTACATTGACATGTACATCCTAGATGAGAGTCTATCTGCTCATTCTATAGTCACCATTCCATGCACTTTATTCCAAGACATATCTCTCAATGATGAAACCTCCACTTATTAGATCTATTCACTAATTAACCAATTTTCTATGTTATCTCTTGTGCCTCCTCATCTAGAGCATCCCATTTCACTTAACTTCTCCATCGCCTACATATTTTGCCATACCAATACCCACTTATCGGTAGCATCATTGATCCACAACATGCCCTCGCTCTTCACCCATGGTTTTACATCCACCATTAAACCTTGCTCGATGTTCAAATGTTCCTCCATCCTCATCGTCAAACTCATCATCCTCTATGACATCTGTTGCTTTCATCAACATGGTCGATGTGGATTTATTCTCACCACTATGAAAATTATCTACCATAAATCATGATAGTACACCAAATCCTATTTTTATTGATTTCACTAGCATTTCACCAGCACCTTCAGCACATGATTTTCTATTATATCCACCTATTTTATGCATGAAAAATGCACCTTCACCATCTACCCCACATCATGTTCCATGGGTTCATCATACTGACATATATCTGGATGATGAATTTAAGTTATCCAAGGCTATCAATGTGTAGACACCAAAACAACACCAATCCGATTATGTGACGACAAGCACTGATCGAATTGACATACATAGCCCCTAGGGCAGCCCCTAGAGGTTAAACAGTGGTCCTAACCACTCCCACAATAGTTTTGGAAGGTCAGAGGTCAATTTGGCACCTTTCAGGCACTCTGCTCCCTACTCGTTCCACCCTGGGATGATTACAAACTGGTATTCGTCCCACCCCGGGACGATTAGCAGCATTCGCTCTAGGGTGGGGCGAATAGCAGGTTTGATGGGAAAAAGGTCAAACCTTGACAAATGGCAGCTCAGATCCACCACTCAACTCCACCTTCAATGCATGGGAGTGCGAGTGAGCATTTTTGAGCTCAAAGAGGCAGTCATAGAGGCAGTCATGGAGCCCTTAATCGGGGAGGAATCTTCTCTCCCTTGACAAGGCATGATGGCCAAGTGGCGCCTCTGCATGCTCATTCACAAGAGACCCTCAGGTCTATAAAATGGTGAGTCTTCTCACCCCAAAAAAGGATAGAGCAGGAGCATTTGGAGCAATGGAGTGCTGCCGAATTACATCCTCACCCATCGCTTGTGCTTCTTACATCCTTGATCTCTCTTTTGGAAGGGAGGTTATTGGGTGATCATTGGAAGCGCAATCCGGGACCCCAAACCCAAACATTTGGCCACAATACCCCACCCAATTTTCTGACACAACCCCCTAGGAGGTTTTGGACCCATCCCAAGTGGATTGGTGCCGAAACCAAGCCCCAAACGGTGGGCGTCCTGCCCCGGGCGCCCCCGCACTGCTGTAGTCCTAATCGCCCCACCCCGGAGTGATTAGAAATCTGTAGTATATTTCTTTACTATTTCATTTGCATTTCATTTTAGGTCACTCATATAGGCTGCCATTCAAATTTCATGTCATTCTGATGAATATTGGCTGTGTTTTCAGTGTTTTTCGCTTTCATTAACATACAGGGAGCATCATCGGATACAGGGTGATCGAGGCAGAATTTGCAAAATCTGACCTTCTGGGTCATCTCAAAATGCCCCATTTTGCCTAACCCCAACTTTGTAGGTGTTTTGGAGGCCCCTGGATGGGACATTTAGGAGGTCACTTTCTGACATCTTGTGACAGTCCTAATCGTCCCACCCCGGAGCGATTAGAAATCTGTGGTAGATTTCTCGACTGTTCCTTTTGCAGTGTGTTCTTGGTAATGTTTTCATGCCTCTATCCAAATTTTAGCTCATTCTGATATGTTTTGATTATAGTTTTAATTATTTTATGCATGCATTAACCGGAGGCCTTGGGGATCGCATGTTTCCCTCCATCCGTAGGTGCTTTTAATCGTTTGCTATTTTTTTGAACGTAGGATCTCAACACCGAAGGGGCAGCAAGGAAGCACAGATGCATTCACGCAAGTGGCGGTGACGTTTGGCCCACCCATTTCACATGTGGGCACGCGGAAGAAAGCGTACCATCCGTGGTGTGACAAAACTATGTTTAACGCTCCTAGCCCCTGAAAAGGGAGGAGACGTATTGTAACCTGATCTCGAGAAAATTAATAAAATAAAGGGCTGCACTTTACATTTGCTTTACATCTCATTTCATTTCGCTTGTTTTCCCCTTTTCATGCATTTTCGTTCGTAGGACTTAGCGTTACGTTTTGCTTTTGTTTGCATCGCACCCGGTATGCCATTTTGCTTTCGTATCCTCGTGCTTTCAGTGGCGATCATGGTGGGACACTGTCCCTTGATTTTGAGATCAAATTTTTGATCAAAATTGTGTGTTTTTGCTTTCAGGTGTTAATCCTTCAAGCGTTGGACTGCTGCTCGTGCCACCCTGTGACGAATACAGACTAGAATTCGTGCCACCCTGGGATGAATAAGGCATTCATCCCACCCTGTGATGAATACAGATCTGCTATTCATCCCACCCCAGGATGATTAGCTCTCTATGCAGTTTTTGAGCAGAAACTTAGGGGCATCTGGTGTGGGCAGAGAAGAGGTAGGTTGTCTGAACACTCTCTGTCATTTTCTGTTTTCTGTCTCTGTAATTTTTAGTTTCTTTGCTTGCATAAAAAATTTTACTGCATGTTTTCTTTCTTTGCGCAAGTAAAAATAACCCCACACACCATGAGGTAATCTAAACATCAAGGCGTTGGTCGTAAAACCCCAACACTTGATCAAGACCAACGGTGGATTTCATCACCACCTTGGCTTGAATTTTTGCATACATAACCCCGATCGCTACTATTGCTAGACGTAAATCCTGATGAAAGCTGACCAAGTGTAGCCGGGGTGATTCCCAGTGCATGAGGATAAGTCTTCTATGGTAGGTGTCAAAAATAGAGTGATTCCCCTTTCGTACCGCCTATGTTCCACGTACTGTTCTGCTCTCGCGTACCAATAGTTTCCCTCACGTAAGGGCGGGTATATTGAGAGGTTCGGTATAACGGCCTGGCAGTGGTATATTGAAGGGGCGACCATTTTGGGAGACATAAGAGCCCTCATATTGCATATACAACAAAATTTTCTTTACAAAGTTTTCAAAACAAAAATCAAAACACACTAAACCAGATCTAGGGCACACTTTTAATCCATAAACGAGATAATCACTTCTTTGTTTGTGTGGCTCCTATTTGTTTAGTGTAGCATAAAAAATTGTAAAGAAGATAAAAACCTACGTATCTTGTAGAGAGACACCACCATGGTGTACACCCGTAGCCAAGCCCAATCATGGGCAGAAGCTACGAAAAGTGTACAAGGGGGCACAAGTCACCTCCGCTATAGCCCCAAGGACTTGGTCATACCACCTTGGCGGCCTGACCCACAAAATAGTCCACATCATACCATGACGGAATGGGACTATAGAGGCACCCCTTCGAGGGGCACTCCCATTCAACATAGACCCTTTCAGGAAGAGTCCTTACACGTGGCACTCAACATAAATGGGAAGGCTCCCTTAGACACTCGTTATGAGTGGCCACCATGCAATGAAGTGCTAGAACAACATAGGGTCCATAAGGAGGGGCCACATGATTACATCATCCCTCCTCTACCCCTTATTACTATCAGAAACAATAGGCCAAATCCAGAGCACAAGGCTCTTCAGACAGGGTGAGCCAACTCTGCCCGCCCCTTTCACATATACGAAAGGGAGCATGAGGAAGACCACTACATTCCTCAAGAGCAATACACAATGCAGGAACAATGCACTTCCGCACCTGCTATTTATCAAGATCACCTACTGAGGCCAGAGCCTCGGGTGAATGCCGCTAACCTCGATAGAGGGAAGCGACCTATAGAGATCTCGGATCACCATGACCGAGATAGATGTGTAGGGGAGGCATCTAGGCCTCCTAGACTCAAGACGATGGAACAAATTGACTTGGCATTTGCCAAACATGCCACCCACCAAGCGCAAATCACGTAGCTTGAGCAAGATCAACAATAGTTAGAGCACCTGTATCACCTTAGCAAAGAGTGCATTAGGCGTCAGACAGATGAGTTGCTCTAGAACACTATGCCTGAGAGGGTCCCAACCCCTCACATGCATAGGACAGAGTTGTATGAGAGGCACAACCCCTTGGTGCGAGACAGGTCTCCATGACCTTATCAAATGCTGCCTCCAAGACCTCCTAGACCTGAGCGGGAGACCACCCCTAGAGCCAATGATGGGCACCCTCCTGGGCACCCACCCATGTTTATAGGTCACGCCCAAGAACTCCTCAAGAAGCCTATGAGGAATTTGAGCAAGAAGAAGAGTGGGCTAAAATGCCCTACCAAGGCAGGGGGGTGCTACCCGATTACCCCTCCATAGGCCTCAAGTTCCCACAATTCGCAATGGGAACAAACCAAGGAGGAAGAGATCAAATCTTTCGATGCATACAAAGCGCTACTAGAGCGCTTAGAGTCTATGGAGACCAAGACTTTTGGGCCCCAAAATCCCACTTTACGCCAGCTCCGTAGTCACCCTGTGCATCCTTCAGTGCCTGCACCCCCATACCCTGAACACTTTAAAATGCCTCAATTGGCAATATTTAGAGGGGAGGAGGATGCCCAAGAGCACGTGACAAGATTCCTGAGCCAATGCTTTGGCATTCAGGACAATGATGCTTTGCTTCTAAGAACATTTATAACCATGTTCATAGGCCCTACCTCGGATTGGTTTACCCAGTTGCCGAAGCATAGCATCAGTAACCTGGACCAGCTAGTGGACACGTTCCTCAAATGTTTCACCTTCAATACCAAGAAGAAGGCATCATTAAGTGACCTAGCTAGCCTCAGGAAGTATGAGGAAGAGACCATGGTGGCTTATGGAAATCGGTGGAGGACGTTGCTTTCAAAGCTACCTTACCTCCCTCCCATGGCCGACCTGACCCAAATGTTCTCAAAAAGTTGTTTGAGGTCGATCTCCATGCTATTGTAGCTGCAACAATATGCCACTCTCGAGGAAGCCCTAGCACAAGCCAGAATCATTGAGGAGATCAAGATACAGGATGGCGAGATTGCCAAGCCACGCAAGAAAGAGTGGCCCAAAAATGCCAAAATAGGGACCACGCAACCGAAACCCGTTATGGTCAATCAGGTTGCTATCAACGCACCAAAGCCTGCACAAGCAACACAGCCCCAAAAGGCTAATTATCAGGTAGTGCCTCTTGACAGCTATGAAAGAGAAAATCATAGGCAAGAGCAAAATCAGTAGCGTCACCCTAGGCGACAATTCACACCATTCACAGAGTCTAAAGACTCCTTGTTTGACCGCTTGTCAATGGCAAACTTGATAAACCTACCAGAAAGTCGACCCGTAGACCCCAACGCACCAAAACCCAAGGGTTATAGGGAAGACTTGTACTATAGATTTCATCGATAGAAAGGACATGACCTTTATGCATGTTGGAAGTTCAAAAGCTTAGTGCAAGACCTAATAGACAACAAGATGCTAGCGGTGGATAATCCCATTGCACCAAACAACCAATAGATGGAGGTCTTCAAAGACCCCCTACCTACCCATGATGTGCAGGCAAAGACCCTTCAAGTCAATGAGGTGACACAGAACTGCCCCATGCAGGGGTATGTAGGGATGATAAGCATAGTGACTCGAAACAAGAGGTACCCAAGCACAGCTGCCCCCATGGTAGCTACAGGAGAGGTTCCATCAATGTCACAACCTCAACAACACCCTACACAACCTCCCCCACCTAGACCAGTGGCCATAATTCAGACTAAACTTACCCAAAGTTTAAGGACCACGTCGGCTAGGCTCTCCATCTACGAGCTCATCCAACAATCACCGCCCCATCGGGAGGCTCTAATGGAGATATTAAAAGCCATCGAGCTGCAGCCCCATGAAGCAAACTCTTTCAACAACTTTGTGGGACATGTAAAATGATGTACAAAGCCAGTCATCACCTTTAGAGAAGATGAGCTAAAATCGATGACTGGTGATATGGCAGATCCACCCCTGCACGTCATTGCATGGGTCAACGAGATTCCATATAAGAGGGTGTTGGTGGACACTGGCTCATCCAATAATATAATCACAACAACGGCTTTGAAACACCTCAAGTTGCTAGCATCTCACATTGTGGCCTCCACCTATACTCTTCGAGCATTCAATGATGCGATATGCTCGATGGTTGGCACAATTGTCCTACCCATCCAAGTGGGACAAAAGACTATTCCTACATTGTGCCACATCTTGGAAGGTGAGATGGCCTATAATATCTTGTTGGGCGGCCTTGGATCAGGGACATGAAGTGTGTCCCTTCGATAGCTCATCAGTGCCTAAAGTACACATTCGAAGGGCAGGTGCATGTAGTCTCGATAGACTTAGAGCCCTTCAAGTATTGCAATGCGGTGCAGCTGATGCCGCAATCGACCCTTCCATCGACACATTTGGATTTTTAGTTGAATCCATCTAAATAGGGTCCGATTCCGCATGCATCCCCACTGTTAAGTCCCTCAAATCCCCAGTCGGGTCCATCTTCATCATCTGGTCCTTCACCAACGATGCCACCTACGATGGCCACACCGAAGGACAATGGGAAGAAACCCCTGGAAGAGGCACCGCCATCAGTCTCAACCATCTCTACCGAAGAGATGCCTAGCCGAATGGAAGTCGAGATGCCTAGTTCACCCGACATGGAGTGGACTCAGGAAGAACTCCCATTCCCTCCCCCTCAACCGCCAACGATCACCATTGAGATGGCCAATACGGGCCTGGGGGAGTACCTAGTGTGGAACATTGTAGCAACACCCGCACTTGAGTCCATGCAGGACATGGGGAGACCTCGCCTCCCCATCGACACTATTGTTCCTCTAGGCTACCCGCCAAACCAGACAAATTTTGTATATGGGGGCCTCGATAATGGCATTGAACCTTACCTGCAAGAGGAAGAAGATGAAGAGCCCTTTGCTGAGGATGTCAACTATTTGTCCAACCCAGAATTCGCTTTGAGATATCTTGGCCAATGTAATTGGCATGGATATGGGTTAGGCAGATATGAACAAGGAGTGCACGTTCTTTGCCAACCAAGATATCAGATGCCATACGACAAATCAGGAGTAGGGTTCAACCACCCTCTGCCCCTTGACATCTTGGTGGAGAACATGCAAGGCCTAGGGATAGGCAACAAGGATGGGTTGGCACAAGATCCATATGCCAATCCTAACACAACATACACATTGGGGGATTATCTCCCATTGTTAACAACCAACCTTGTTGACCTCAACAACCCTTTCCCTTTGATCGAGAAAGGAGAAAGTTCGAGGACTCACCTACAAGAGGGATATAGACAAGGTCAAGAAGGATCTTCAGAAGATGAGTCAGAGTATGAGGTAGCACCATGGGACCCTTTCGAATCTGATAGCAATCATTCGCAAGTGACCCCCATGGATGACTATCAAGAAAGCTTATTGGCAATGTTCCCCTTGAATGCTCCAATCGAGCAAGGGCCACCTCAAGAAAATTAGGTCCTCCCATAGAGAGCGGAACAACCCCGATGGGACCAGATCAATTTGCTCGAGCAAGACGAGCCTCACATGTCGCAAATAGTTATCGAAGCCAATGAAGGCCTATGGATCTCCGATAGTGATTATGAAGATGAAACTGAGATGGCATATCTCAATCATATGTGATAGCAACAATACCCCATGGACATTGATGACATGTTTCAACAACTAAACATGGGGCCAAGGCATAGGTGGCACCTAAACCAAGCACAGTTGGACCAAGTGCTGCATCCGCCACTTTGGGCATACAGAGAGCACCTTCCACCCAGAGACCCTATAGAGCCATCAGTGCCAAGGGTAGACCCTATCCTATTATCCACACATAGGGCTGATCCATTTGTGCCAATACCCCCAGAGCTAGATCCGGAGCACAAATATCACCAAGGAAGTCCGAGTCACCACACCCACGGTAATGGAGACCAAAATCATTTCATCAACATGATCTCCATTGACTTAACCACCCCCATCCACAATCCAGCCGATCCAACATGACCATTGTATCTAGACTTAGATGCTATAGACTGGGATCATGCTGACTCACCACCATCCCCATCAGAGTACTGGCCTTGCGGTGAGATGCTTCATTTCACCCCAAGACCAACTCAGGATATCTTCCATGCTGAAGAGGAACCCGACGTTCCAAACGTAGATCTAAATTCAGCGAAGGATATCCACCTGATCCCAACTCCACACCAGTTGGAGGATGGGTCCCACATGTCAGTCGAAGAGACGACTGACGTAGACATCGGCTTTGATCCAATGAATCCACAAATCATCAAGCTAGGGGTAAGTCTATCCCCCGAAGAGCAAGCCGATTACATTGCCCTTCTCAAAGAGAAGAAGGAGGTTTTTGCATGGTCCTACAAAGACATGTCGGGGCTAGACCCATAGCTAGTCATGCATAATCTAACGCTTGATCCGACAATCAAGCTAGTCAAGCAAAAACTACGTAAGATGCACCCAACAGTAGCCTTAATGGTCAAATATGAGCTACAAAAGTTGTTGGATGCACAGTTTGTCATCTGCATGGATTACCCACCATGGTTGTCCAACATGGTACCCGTCAAGAAGCCCGATGGGAGGATTCGCATATGCACCAATTTTTGAGATCTAAACAAAGTGAGTCCCAAGGATGATTTCCCCTTGCCTAGCATCGATGCATTGGTAGATGCTACAGTAGGCCATGAAATGCTTTCCCTCATGGATGGTTTCTCGAGATACAATCAGATTCATATCAATCTCGATGATCAACTCAAAATGGCATTCACAATGCCTTGGGGGACATTTTGTTATAAGGTCATGCCCTTTGGCCTTAAAAATGTTGGCGCCACCTACCAACGCGCTATGACATACATCTTCCATGATCACATGCATAAAACTTTGGAAGATTATATGGATGATCTGTTGGCCAAATCTCTTTTGTGCCTAGATCATCTCGATGACCTAAGCAAGATCCTCGATCGCCTCATCGAACATAAAGTCAGACTAAACCCCAAGAAGTGCGTATTTGGCATCACATCTGGAAAACTCTTGGGTTTCATAGTCTCAAAATGAGGAATCGAGGTAGATCCAAACAAAGTCAAGGCAATCCTTGAAATGCTTCCCCCAACCACCATCAAGCAGCTCAGAAGCCTACAGGGAAAGGTCACGTCAATCAAGCGCTTCATAGCGCAGCTATCTGACAAGTGCCGACCCATGAATAAATTATTACACAAGGGGGTAGCATTTCACTAGGATGATGAGTGCCAGTCAGCCTTCGATGACATTAAACAATACTTGGCTTCACCGCCAGTATTGGCACCACCTAGACCAGGAGTGTCATTCTACTTATACATCTCAGCTACTGAGGTGGCACTGGGCGCCATGCTAGCCCAGAAGAATGAACTACACAAAGAACAGGCTACTTACTATCTTAGCCGCACCCTGGTCAGTTATGAACTTAACTATGCATACGTCGAGAAGCTATGCTTAGCAGTGGTATTTGCTACCAAAAAGCTATGCCATTACATGTTGAGCAATACGACGTATGTTGTGTCTAAGGAGAATCCATTGCGGTACATGATGAGTCATACTTATCATAGTAGCCGCACGACGAAATGGATCATGTTGTTGATGGAGTTTGACATCGAATTCATTGGACAGAAGTCCATCAAAGGTCAAGTCATCATCGATCAACTAGCAGAGGCTCCTCTCGAAGATGATCAGCCTCTGACCATAGAGCTACCCGATGATGGGGTCTTCCATGTCTCAGAATCGCCAGATTTTGATGAGCCTGAGTCACAGGCCGACATAACCCTATTTTTTGATGGTTCTAAATGTGAGCAAGGGGGTGGCACGGGAATTGTATTCTTCACACCACAAGGGGCTCCAATGCCTCTATCATTTAAACTAGATTTCCCGTGCACCAACAACAATGCCGAATACGAAGCCTTGCTCATAGGTCTTCAGACAACAATCACCATGAACATCAAATGCTTGAACATCTTTGGTGATTCATTGTTAATTGTCAACCAAGTAAAAGGGGTATTCCAATGTAAATGCCCAGTTCTACAGGCCTACAAAGCCCTTGTGGACAAATTCCTGGCAAAGCTTGAATGGTACGACATCGAGGCACTCCCTCGATCATCGAATCATTTTGCGGACACTATGGCCTCCTTGGGGTCACTAATCCCGCAAGACCCTTCCGGTGAGATGACAACCATTCAAGTCAAAACACTATCGCAATCCATGATGGAGCGTGCAAGCTCTGACCTAACACCAAGAATCCACCTGATCCAGATTGAACCATCTCAGGATAAGTTCTCTCGAATCCATGATAGTCTGAATCATGCCAACTAGGGGTCCTTGTTCTCCCTGACCCCTCTTAATAGCAACACAATGCTATTCTTACAGGTCCGTTCCCGCTCAACTTTTGCTAGGGATGAACTTCAAGAGGGATTGGCAGTTCATACCATCGAGGTTTCTGATCAGCAGGATTGGTACACACCCATAAGAGACTACCTCAAGCTAGGTAACCTCCCACTTGGATTGACGCACGCCACGAAAAGATCATTCAAACAGAAAGTGGCAAAACATGTCTTGCTAGGAGACATTTTGTACCATCGAAGCTACGAAGGGATCCTCCTCCATTGCTTGGACCAGTAGGAGTCCGCTTGGGCGATCACCCAAGCGCACGATGGTACATGTGGTGGCCACTTCAGCGGTATGGCCATCACAAAGCGCATTCTTTGCATGGGCTATTATTGGCCATATTTAGAGCGAGATTGTTGCGCGTATGTAAGGAAGTGCATGAAGTGTCAACACCATGCCAATTTGACACATGTACCTTCTCAGGCCTTGCAGTCGATCCAATCGGCTTGGCCATTTTCATAGTGGGGCTTAGATCTAATCGAAAAGATCTCCCCTACATCGTCAGGTCATCACACGTTTATCATAACGGCCACAGAGTACTTCACCAAGTGGGTGGAAGCAATTTCGCTTACCTCTACGACTGGAACCCGCATTGCGGAGTTTATTTTACATAACATCATATGTCATTTTGGTATTCCATCCAAGATCATCTCGGATAATGGGACGTCATTTAAGAACAAAGATGTGCATGCTTTGACAACAAAGTACAAAATTCAGCATAGTTTTTCGACACCCTATTATCCATAGGCAAATGGGCAAGCAGAGGCGTCAAACAAAATGCTAGTTGCCATCCTTAAAAATATGATCATAGATAGTCATAAGGATTGGCACATTCAAATCCCACTTGCTCTTTGGGCTTATCGCACTAGCATTCGGATGCCCACTGGGGCAACTCCATTTTCGTTGGTGTATGGCTCCGAGGTAGTCATGCCTCTCGAGTTGGAAATACCTTCCCTACGCATATCAATGCAAGAGTTCATCGATGATGACACTGCATGGTAGGCCCGGTTAGACCAGCTTACGTTGCTCGATGAACGACGCATCAATGCTCTCGAGCATTTACGTATCTATCAAGAGTGACTTAAGAAAGCATACAACATGAAAGTTCACCTGAGGGACTTTCAGGTTGGTGACTTGGTCTTAAAAGAGAACCAACAAAATTCTAACTTGCCACCCCATCTAAGGGACAAGTTCATGGCAAATTGGTTAGGTCCCTATGTCATTGATAGTAAAATAGGACCTAGAACATACCGGCTCGCCTCTCTTGAAGGAATCAAGGAACTAGAACCCTTGAACATCAGTCATTTGAGGCCATTCCACATTTAGAGAGCCATAGCCCACCCCAAAAGCTCCAAGGATTCCCACAATCACTTGGTCAACCTAAAATGCCCCAAAGGTATCCATAATCCCTTTGGTCAACCCAAAAGCTCCAAGGATTCCCACAATCACTTGGTCAACCCAAAATGCCCCAAAGGTATCTATAAATCCCTTTGGTCAAACCAAAAGCTCCAAGGATTCCCACAATCGCTTGGTCAACCCAAAATGCCCCAAAGGTATCTATAAACCCTTTGGTCAAACCCAAAAGCTCCAAGGATTCCCACAATCACTTGGTCAACCCCAAAATGCCCCAAAGGTATCTATAAACCCTTTGGTCAAACCAAAAGCTCCAAGGATTCCCACAATCACTTGGTCAACCTAAAATGCCCCAAAGGTATCCATAAACTCTTTGGTCAAACCAAAAGCTCCAAGGGTTCCCACAATCGCTTGGTCAAAAACAAATATTCAAAAACAAACAAAAACAAAAGATAATCAAAAATAACAAAAAAATTGCATCTCACTTCCATGCATACTCTTAAAAATAAAAAATATAATAAACTGCATTAGGCATCACATCCATACATGGCATATTTGTTGGTCATACACGTCATAAGCACCATAGACTATAATTGCTAGGCAATTCCATCATTTTCCACATTTTTCCACTTTGTAAACACATCCATCCAAAATAACGCCATCCACATTTTTTATCATAGTCAGTTGTCTCCTAATGTATCTAGGGTTTTCGTCATTCAGATGTCTTTAGATTTCTAGCCAAAAACTATACAAATTCAGACAGATTTTTACAAAGGTAGAGTTTTACTTGGATCACACCTCGTTACGTAGCATCCCAACACAAGTTAAAACACATAAAAAAATTCCCAAGTTGTGTGAATGCAAGAGAAACCTACAAAGCAGTCTAGGGTACCATAGGTGAAAGGTTAGCCTGCTCATCCCCCTGTGCGAATGGTTCGAGAATGCTGAGAATTGACAAAAGGACAAGCTCTTCCCCATCCAATTCCCCATAATAAATAGTGGTTAAAATCCACTATCAAAAAACCCCAAACACCTTTGGTCCCCAAAGTCATAAGATTCTACTACACCCCGATCCCCAAGGCCTAAAATATCAATGCCATTACTACATCATATCCCCAATCACCTTGCCTTGCAAACCCCGACAAGGATGGGTAGTCATCCCCAAGGCCTAAAATATCAATGCCATTACATAGTAACATCCCCAATCACCTTTGGTCCCCAAAGTCATAAGGATTCATACTACACGTCCCTAAACAGGATGGGTAGTCATCCCCAAAGCCAAAAGGGATCAATTCCATTCGCAAGCCAAAAACCTACGAGCTCAACTTTGAAACCTAAAAATGCAAAATCAAATAATAGTGGTTATCACCACTATTCAAACCCCTTGCTCAAAAAGAAAAACAAAAGAGAAAAATAAACAGTGATTTTTATCACTATGTATGAGAGCAAGTATCCCAACAAGTTGAGCAACCGAAAGACGCCTGAGCTTGAATCCCTAGAATTCTCAGCATTCAAAAACCATCTAGGTGATCCTCATTACGGGTTTGGTGGACAGCCTACCTAGCAATGGCGGTATCCTAAATGCATGATGATATGTCTATCACATTAGCTTTGCATGTGAGCAGACCAATGTTTGCATGTGGATGAGCTAGCTTATGGTACCTTAGATTGTCCTATGGATTAATCTTACTAAATACAACAAAGGAGTTAGTGGAGCTAATTAGGTGATCCTCAGTACAGGTTTGGTGGACAGCCTATCTGGCACTGGTGGTATCCTGACAAATACCACATAAACAAACTCAATCGCACACACAGGGATGTGAAATAACTTGGTCAAACTCAAGTCTGATTCATACCTTGTTCAAAAGTCTTGTAAGATAAATGTATAGTCTTGGCTAGTTAAGTTAAAACATCTGAGTCTCAGAAAAACCTTAACTACATTCTAAAACAAATGTGGTACATTCCATTCTTACATCACCATCAAAAAATACAAAAAAAAAAATCACACATGCAAAGTCATTCCACAAAGTCATCACATAGTACAGAAAGCCAGTAAATCCTGTACAGTCTATGGTGCCACCGACAAGTTATCAACAAATCATTCCATCCATTCCATATGCATACATCATATAATTAGAAACATCGCATTCATAATAACACATGCATACATCAACTAACTAAAATGTGCATAAAATTAAACCATAACAAGTGTATAAACACAAAGAAAGTCATGTATATATATCATCAAAAAGGCCCTCAGGCTACAATAAAATGGTCCTCTGACCTCACAAACAAAATCAAAAACTCAAAAACCCCCAAGCCTAGGGCGTCGGCCACCATGATCACGTAGGATCGGTGCGACTGGAACTACCCCCAGTGGTGTGGGTCCTATGGGACCTCTCAGGATGGTTGCTGCTAGCCCCCGCATCATGCCCACTAGCGCTACCCTCACCCACCCGCCTACGATGAGAGGAAGCAGACTGCTTAGTCTCACTGTCTCTCGTTCGACATGAAGATCCACCTCTAGTGAGCTCAGGTAACCGCCCACCGAGGTGGATAATCTCTGCCTCCAACTCCATCCGATGCTAGACCAAATCCATCTCCCATCGATGGTACATAGCCAATGCGTCATCACGCTATGCCAACTGAGTCCGTAGGAGATCCCTCTCCCATGAAGCATCTGTGTCCCCATCCCATCGATGGTATGCAGCCTGTAGACACCAAAACAGCACCAATCCGATTATGTGACTGCAAACACTGATCGCTTTGACACACCCAGCCCCTAGGGCAGCCCTCAGAGGTTAAACAGTGGTCCTAACCACTTTTACAGCAATTTTGGAAGGTCAAAAATCAATTTGGCACCTTCAGGCACTTTGCTCAGTATCCGTCTCACCCTGAGACGAATTCAAAATGGGATTCGACTCACCCAGAGACGAATTCTGAATTCGCTCCTGGGTAGGACGAATTCTAGGTTCAACGGGCAAAAAGAAAAATCTTGACAAGTGGCAGCTAAGGACAGTCCATTAATGCCTCCTGCCTTGCATGCGCGTGTAGGTGGGCAGAGTGAGCGTTAGAGGACTGTCACAAGGGCAGTCATGGAAGCCCAAGTCAGGGAGGAGTCTCCTCCCTCTTGGGAAGGCATGGCCGCCACATGGCACCCATGCATGCCCATCCAAAAGAGACCCCTTGGGTCTATAAAATGGTGAACTTTCTCACCCAAAAGAGGACAGGTTGGAAGCATTTTCAAGCAACGAAGTGCTGCCAAATTGATACCACGTTTTTACCTTTTGATTCACCTCTTCCACATCCTTGATCTCTTTCGCAAGGGAGGTCATTGGGTGGTTATTGGAAGTGTGAATCCGGATCCAAAACCCGACACTTGACCACATAGATCTACCAATTCACCGACAACCCATTACAAGAGATTTTGGGCCCATCCCAAGTGGATTGGTGCCGAAATCAGGTTCCAACGGTGGGTGGCCCGCCCGGGCACCCCGCACTGCTGCGAGCCTAATATTCTTTTTTAAGAATGATTGGGAATTCATGGTAGATTGTTCTTTTCATCATTTTTTTATTTTGCATTCCATATTATGCTATTTAAATAGCTTGTAATCTCGATTTCATAATGCTTTGATCAAATCTTATCATGTTTTGTCGCTTTTGTTGTCCTCACTAACTTGCAGGTAGCAACGTCAAATTCCCATTGATGGAGGTCAAATTGGGGAAATCTGACCATCTGGGTCTTCCCAAAATGCCCCCAATTAGCTAACCCCTAAGTTTGTAGGTCTTTTGGAGCTCCCGAGATGCGACATTTGGGCAGGATCACTTCGACATTTTGTCGTAGGAGAATTCATCCTACCCAGGGACGAATTACAGTCGAATCCATCCCGCCCAGGGACGAATTCAAATCAGTGGCCAATTTTCTGACTATTTTGATGGCAGTGGCCCTCTGGTAATGTTCCTTGGTTCCTATCAAATTTGCAGGTTGTTTAGAATCAGTTTATTTATCGTTGTAATCAATCTTTTGCATGCATCTTTCATTATTTTTAGAGAACAAACGTTTCATCTTTGCAATAGGTGCTACTAACGATTTTGTTGTTTCTTTGAATGCAGGAGGAGCAGCAAGGATCAAGGATTCATTCACACCAACGGTGGCAACACTTTGGCCCGCCCATTTTGCATGTGGGCACGCGGAAGAGAGATGACTTTCCATTGATGTGACCAAGAGACAAGTTTGATGCTCCTCTCCCCTAAAAAGGGAGGAAGCGAATTGTAACCGAATTTGAAATACATCAATAAAAGAAGAGGGTTGTTTCATTCCATTTGGGTTCCAATTTGTCTATGCTTTCTCCATTTTATGCATTTCTAATTTGTAGCATCAAGTTTAGTTTCGTTCTTGCATCGTGTTTGGAGTTTTCCCTTTTTGTTTCTAGAATCTCGTGCTTTCAGTGGCGATCACGGTGGGACTCTGTCCCCTAATTTTTGAGATCAAGAAACTGATCAAAAATTTGTGTTTTTGTGCTTACAGGTACCATTTTTTGAACTCTGACTATTATTCGTCCTTGCCTGTGGCGAATACAGTACTGTAATTCATCTGACCCTGAGACGAATTCGAATTCATCTCAGACAGGGACGAATTCTATTCTGTTATTCATCTCACCCAGAGACGAATTTTTGTCTATGTAGTTTCAGAGCCGAGAGTCAGAAACATCCTTTTGGGCAGAGAAGAGGTAGGGGTTTTTAACAAGCTTCTATCAAATTTTTATTTTTGTTTTTTGATTTTCAGTTTTTGTATGGCTTAGGGAAAGTTTCCTTTTGTTTGCCTATTTCATTTTTGCAAATTAAAATAAACCACACACACATCACGTGGCATTTTTAAACCAAGGAGCTGGTCGTAAGACCCCAGCCCTTGATCAAGACCAACGGTGGGTTCATCACCACCTTGGCTTGATTTTGCATCCATTACCCCGATTGTCACTGTTGTTAGACGTAAATCCTGATGAAAGCTGACCGAGTGTCGTTGGGGTGATTCCCAGCATGCGAGGATAAGTCTTCTATGGTAGGTGTCATAAATAGGGCAATCCCCCTTTCGTACCGCCTACGTACCACGTACCATCTGCTCTCACGTACCTATAGTTTCCCTCTCGTAAGGGCGGGTATATAGAGAGGTTGGTATATCGGCCTGGCAAAGGTATATCGAAGGGGCGACCATTTATGGGAGTCATATGAGCCTTCATTTTGCATTTAAACGATCTTCACAAAAATTTTCAAAAACAAAACAAAAATCATCAAAACACACTAAACCAGTTTTAGGACACACTCTCAACCTTTAAACGAGATAATCACCATTTGTGTATGTGTGTGTTCTTTTCTATTTAAGTGTAGCATAAAAAATCATAAAAGAGATAAAAATCTGCTTAGCTGGTAGAAGAGCACCACCATGGTGTACACCCGTAGCCAAGCCCAATCAAGGGCAGAAGCTATGAAAAGTGTACAAGGAGCGGGCACAAGTCGCCTCCGCTTTAGCCCTAAGGACTTGGCCATACCGCCTTGGTGGTCTGACCCACAAGAGAGTCCACATCATTCCATGTCAAGATGGAATTATAGGGACACCCCTCTGGGGGACACGCCCATTCAACACAGCCCCTTTCGGGAAGAATCTTTACATGTGGCACTCAACGTAGATAGAAGAGCTCCCTTAGAAGCTAGATATGAGTGGCCACCACGTGATGAAGTGCTAGAGAGGCATAGTGTCCATGAGGAGAGGCCACATGATTATGGCATCTCTCCTTTGCCTCCCATCACTGTTAGAACCAATAGACAAAACCCAGAGCGAAGGGCTCTCCAAACAGGGCAAGCTAACTCCGCCCGCCCCTTTCACACCTACGAAAGGGAGTATGAGGAAGACCATCACATTCCTCGAGAGCAATATACAACGTGGGAGCCTTGCGCTTCCGCACCTGCTAGATACCATGGTCACCCACTGAGGCAAGAGCCTCGGGTAAATGCCGCCAACCTCGACAGAGGGAAGCAACCCATTGAGATCTCGGATCATCACGACCGAGGAAAATACATAGGAGAGGCATTCAGGCCTCCTAAGCCCAAGATGGTAGACCAAATTGACCTGGCAGTCGCCAGACATGCCGCCCGCCAAGCCCAGATCACGCGGCTTGAGCAAGATCAGCAGCAGCTAGAGCGCCTATACCACCTTAACAAAGAGCGCATCCAGCGCCAAACAGACGAGCTGCTTTATAACCTACCAGAGAGGGTTCCAACCCCTCGCACCCAAAAAGCAGAACCATATGAGAGGCATAATCCCTTAGTGCAGGATAGGTCTCCGTGACCTCATCAAGTTTTGCCTCCGAGACCCCATAGACCTGAGAGGGAGGCCACTCCCCGAAACAACGATGGGTACCCTCCGTGGGGACCCACTCAGGGTCATAGGTCTCACCTAGAGACTCCTCAAGAAGTTTACGAGGAGTATGAACAAGAAGTAGAGCGGGCTGAAATGCCCTACCAAGGTGGAGGGGCTGCTATCCGGCCACCCCCCATAGGCCTCCAGTCTCCCACAACTCACAATGGGAGCAAACTAAAGAGGAAGAGATTAAATCTTTCGATGCATACAAAGCGTTGTTAGAGCATTTGGAGTCTATGGAAACCAAAGCTTCTGGGCCCCAAAAGCCCATGTTACGCCAACTCCGTAGTCATCCGGTGCATCCGTCAGTGCCCGCACCTCCTTACCCCGAACATTTCAAGTTGCCTCAGTTGGCAGTCTTTAAGGGTGAAGAGGATGCCCAAGAGCATGTGACAAGATTCCTGAGCCAATGCTTTGGCATTCAGGATAATGATGCGCTGTTGCTAAGGACATTTATAACCACATTCGTGGGCCCTACCTCGGATTGGTTCACCCAGTTGCCGAAGCACAACATCAATAACTTAGATCAATTAGTGGATGCGTTCCTTGAACGCTTCGCCTTCAACACCAAGAAGAAGGCGTCACTGAGTGACCTGGCCAGCCTCAGGCAATATGAGGAGGAGACCATGGCGGCCTACGGGAATCGATGGAGGACTCTACTTTCCAAGCTACCCTACCTTCCCCCTATGTCCGACCTTACACAGATGTTCTCACGAAGTTGTTTGAGATCGATCTCTAGGCTATTGTAGCTGCAGCAATATGCCACCTTAGAAGAAGCTCTAGCGCAAGCCAGAATTATCGAAGAGATCAAAATACAAGAGGGCAAAATTGCCAAGCCTAAAAAGAAAGAGTGGAACAAGAACACAAAGACAGGGACTACGCAACAAAAACCCACTACGGTTAATCAAGTTGCTATAAATGTCCCCAAGCCTGCACAAGAAATACAACCTCAAAAGGCTAATTATCAGGCAGTGCCTCCTAACAATTATGAAAGAGAAAATCAAAAATAGGAGCAAAATCAGCAGCGTCACCCTAAGCGACAATACACCCCTTATACGGAGTCTAGGGACTCCCTATTTGACCGCTTGTCAGCGGCAAATTTAATCACCCTTCCAGAAATTCAAACCATAGATCCTAACGCTCCCAAGCCTAAGGGATACAGAGAGGACTTGTATTGTAGGTTCCACAGGTGAAGGGGACATGACCTGAACGCATGCTGGAAGTTCAAAGGATTGATACAAGACCTGATTGATAATAAAACATTGGCAGTGGACAACCCCATAGCGCCAAACAATCAGCAGATGGGGGTTTTCAAGGACCCCTTGCCTGCCCATGAGGCACAGGCAAAACCCCTTCAGGTCAATGAGGTGCAACAACATTTCCCCATGCAAGGGTATGTGGGAATGATAAGCATAGTGACCAGGAACAAGAAATACCCAGGAGTTGCCCCCGAGGCAGCCACAAGAGAGGTTCCATCGACGTCACAACCTCAACAACACCCTGTGCAGTTACCTCCGCCTAGACCCGAGGTCACGATACGGACCAAACTCACGCAGAGTTTGTGGACCACGTCGGCTAGGCTCTCCATATATGAGCTTATACAACAATCAGCACCCCATCGGGAGGCTCTCATGGAGATTTTGAAAGCCATCGAGTTGCAGCCCCACGAAGCGAATTCCTTCAATAACTTCGTGGGACATGTAAAATGATGCACGGAGCCAGTCATTACCTTTCGAGAAGATGAAGTTAAATCAGTATCTGATGACATGGCAGATCCACCCCTGCACGTTATCGCGTGGGTCAACGGGATCCCGTATAAGAGGGTGTTGATAGACACTGGCTCGTCCAGTAACATCATTACTACGGCAGCATTGAAACATCTGAAGTTGCCAGCCTCTCACATCACGGCTTCCACTTACACACTACGAGCATTCAATGATGCGATATGCTCGATAGTTGGCACAATTGTTCTACCCATTCAGGTAGGACAAAAGATGATACCTACATTGTGCCATATTTTGGAAGGCGAGATGGCATACAACATATTGCTAGGGCGGCCATGGATCAGGGACATGAAGTGTGTCCCTTCGATAGCTCACCAGTGTTTGAAGTATGCATTTGAAGGGGAAGTACATGTAGTCCCGATGGACTTAGAACCCTTCAAATATTGCAATGCGGTGCAGTTGATGCCGCAATCGACCCTCCCATCGACGCACTTGGATTTTTAGTTAAATCCATCTAGACAGGGTCCGATGCCGCAAGCACCACTGGTGACTAATCCATCAAAACCCCAGCCAGGTGCATCTTCATCGTCAGCTCCTTCATTACCAATGCCACCTATCATGGCTAAATAGAAGGATAAAGGGAAGCAAATCCTGGAAGAGGCTCCACCCCTGGAAGAAGCACTGCCAACAATATCAACCATCTCAACCGAAGAGATACCTAGCACAATGGAAGTTGAGACTCCTAATCCACCCAACATGGAATGGACTCAGGAAGAGCTTCCGTTCCCTCCCTCTCAATCGCCAACAATTACTGTTGAAATGGCCAGTACGGGCCTGGGGGAGTATCTAGTGCGGAATGTCATAGCAACGACAGTGCTAGAGTCAGTGCAAGACATGGGGAGACCTCGCCTTCCCATCGGGACAATTGTTCCTTTAGGCTACCCACCGAACCAGACCAATTTTGTGTATGGGGGCCTTGACCATGGTGCTGAGCCATGCAAGCAAAAGGACGAGGATGAAGAGCCTTTTGTAGAAGATGTCAACTATCTGTCTAACCCGGATTTCGCTCTGAGATATCTTGGCCAATGCAATTGGCATGGATACGGGCTAGGTAGGTATGAGCAAGGAATGCGTGTCCTTTGCCAGCCAAGATACCAAATGCCTTATGACAAGTCGGGAGTAGGGTTCAACCACCCCCTGCCCTTAGACATCTTGGTGGAAAACATGCAAGGCCTAGGAATAGGCAACAAGGGTGGATTGGCATCAGATCCTTATGCCAACCCAAACACAACGTATACATTGGGAGATTACCTCCCATGGTCAACAAACACCCTTGTTAACATCAATAACCCTCCTCCTTTGCTAGAGAGAGGTGAAAGTTTAGGAACTCACTTTCAAGAAAAGGATAAACAGTGTCAAGAAAGATCTTCGGAGGATGAATCAGAATATGAACCAGCGTCATATGATCCCTTCGAATCCGATAGTGATCACTCACGAGAGATTCCCATGAATAACTGGCAAGAGATATTTTTGAATCTGTTCCCTCTAGAGGCTCCAATCGAGCCAGTGCAGCGTCAAGAGAATCAGGTCCCCCCATGAAGCGTGGAACAACCGCAATGGGACCAGATTAATTTGCTTGAACAAGATGAGACTCATATGTCGCAAGCAGTTGTTGAAGTCAATGAACACTTTTGGATCTCCGACAGTGATTCGAAAGATGAAACTGAGATGGCCTATCTCAACCACATGCGACAAATGCAACAAAGGCAACAAGTGCAACAATGACACCCCTTGGAGATTAATGACATATTTGCATAGATAGGCATAGTGCCAGGGCACGAGTGGTACGTAGACCCAGTAGGGTGGGATCAAGTGTTGGATCCGCTGCTCCGGGTACACGAAGAGCGCTTTCCACTCTGAGACCCTAGGGTGATATCAGTGTCGAGGGTAGATCCTGTCCTCCTATTAGCACATAGGGCCGATCCATTCATGCCAGTACCTGTAGAACCAGATCCAGAACACAGAGAACATCCAGAATGTTTAAGTCATCACACCCACGGTAATGGAGACCAAATTCATTTCATCCACATGATCTCCATTGACTTAACCGCACCCATCCACAATCCGGCCGATCCAGCATGGTCCTTGCATCTAGACATAGATGCCATTGACTAGGATCATATCAATTCACCTCTGTCCCCATCAGAGTACTGGCCTTTCGATAAAATGCCTCATTTTACCCCAGGGACAACTCAAGATATCTTTCATGCCGAAGAGGAACCCGAGGTTCCTAACGCAGATTTAAACTTGACAAATGATATCCATTTGATCCCAACTCCACATCAGTTGGAGGACGGATCCCACATGTCGGTCGAGGAGACGACTGACGTAGACATCGGCTTAGATCCAATGAATCCATAGATTATCAAGTTAGGGGTAAGCTTATCCCCTGAAGAGCAAGCCGACTACATTGCCCTTCTCAAAGAGAAGAAGGAGGTTTTTGCATGGTCATACAGAGACATGTCGGGGCTAGATCCATAGCTAGTCACGCATAATCTTACGCTTGATCCGACAATCAAGCCAGTTAAGCAAAAACTATGTAAGATGCACCCAACAGTGGCCTTGATGGTCAAAGATGAATTGCAAAAGTTATTGGATGCACAGTTTGTCATCTACATGGATTATCCGCCATGGCTATCCAACATGGTGCCCATCAAAAATCTCGATGGGAGGATTCGCATATGCACTAATTTTTGAGATCTAAACAAAGCGAGTCCTAAGGATGATTTCCCCTTGCCAAGCATCGACGCGTTGGTAGACGCTACAGCAGGTCACGAAATGCTATCCCTCATGGATGGTTTCTCGGGATACAATCAGATTCGTATCAATCTTGAGGACCAACTAAAAATGGTGTTCACAATGCCTTGGGGGACATTTTGTTATAAGGTCATGCCTTTCGGCCTTAAAAATGCTGGTGCAACCTACCAACGTGCCATGACATACATCTTCCATGATTACATGCATAAAACTTTGGAAGATTACATGGATGATTTGTTGGCCAAGTCTCTTTCGTGCCCAGATCATCTCGATGACTTAAGCAAGATCCTCGATCGCCTCATGGAGCATAAAGTTAGACTGAATCCCAAGAAGTGCGTATTTGGCATCACATCTAGAAAACTCTTGGGTTTCATAGTCTCAAAATGAGGCATCGAAGTGGACCCCAACAAAGTCAAGGCAATCCTTGAAATGGTTCCCCCAACTACCATCAAGCAGCTCAGAAGTCTGCAAGGAAAGGTCGCGTCAATTAAGCGCTTCATAGCGCAGCTATCTGACAAGTGCCGACCCATGAACAAATTATTGCACAAGGGGGTAACATTTCACTGGGATGACGAGTGCCAGTCAGCCTTTGATGACATCAAACGATACTTGGCTTCGTCACCAGTATTGGCACCACCTAGACCAGGAGTGTCATTCTACTTATACATCTCAGCCTATCGAGGTGGCACTGGGCGCCATGCTAGCCCGGAAGAATGAACTTCATAAAGAATAGGCTACTTACTATCTTAGCCGCACCCTGGTCGGTTATGAACTTAACTATGCATACGTCGAGAAACTCTGCTTGGCAAGTGGTGTTTGCTACCAAAAAGCTATGCCACTACATGCTGAGCAACACTACGTATGTTGTGTCTAAGGAGAATCCATTGCGATACATGATGAGTCATACTTATCATAGTAGTCGCACGACAAAATGGATCATGTTGTTGACGGAATTTGACATAGAGTTTATCGGACAAAAATCCATCAAAGGACAGGTCATAGCCGATCAACTAGCAGAGGCTCCTCTCGAAGACGATCAGCCTCTAGTCATAGAACTACCCGATGATGGGGTCTTCCATGTCTCAGAATCGCCAGATTCTGATGAGCCTGAGTCACAGGCTGACATAACCCTATTTTTTGATGGTTCTAAATGTGAGCAAGGTGGTGGCACGGGAATAGTATTCTTCACACCGTAGGGCGCTCCAATGCCCCTGTCATTTAAATTAAATTTCCCATGCACCAACAATAATGCAGAGTATGAAGCCTTGCTCATAGGTCTTTAGACAACAATCGCCATGAACATCAAATGACTGAACATCTTTGGTGATTCGCTGTTAATTGTCAATCAAGTCAAAGGGGTATTCCAATGCAAATGCCCAGTTCTATAGGCTTATAAAGCCCTTGTGGACAAATTCCTGGCAAAACTTGAGTGGTATGACATCGAGGCACTCCCTCGATCATCGAATCATTTTGCGGACACAATGGCCTCCTTGGGGTCACTAATCCCGCAAGACCTTTCTGGTGATATGACAACCATTCAAGTCAAAACCTTATCGCAATCCATGATGGAGCGTGCAAGCTCTGACTTGATGCCAGGAATCCACATGATCCAGATTGAACCATCCTCGGATAAGTTCTCTCGAATCCACGATCATTTGAAACATGCCAACTGGGGGTCCTTGTTCTCCCCTACTCCCATTAATAGCAACACAATGCTATTCTTACAAGTTCTATCCCGCTCAGCGTTTGCTAGGGATGAACTTCAAGAGGGATTGGTTGTTCATACCGTCGAGGCTTTCGATCAACAAGATTGGTATTTACCCATTAGAGACTACCTCAAGTTAGGTAATCTCCCGCTTGGATTGACGCATGCCGCAAAATGAGCATTCAAGCAGAAAGTGGCTAAGTATGTCTTGATAGGAGACATTTTGTACCATCGTAGCTATGAAGGAATCCTCCTTCATTGTTTGGACCAGCAAGAGTCCACTTGGGCAGTCGCCCAAGCGCACGATGGTACATGTGGTGGCCACTTCAGTGGTATGGCCATCGCAAAGCGCATTCTTCGCATGGGCTATTATTGGCCATATTTAGAGCGAGATTGTTGCGCATATGTCAGGAAGTGCATAAAGTGTCAACATCATGCCAATTTGATGCATGTACCTTCCCAGGCCTTGCAGACAGTCCAGTCCGCTTGGCCATTTTTGTAGTGGGGCTTCGATCTAATTGGAAAGATCTCCCCGCATCGTCAAGGCCATCACACGTTTATCATAACGGCCACAGAGTATTTTACCAAGTGGGTGGAAGCAGTTCCGCTTACCTCTACGATAGGACCCCGCATTGTGGAGTTCATTTTGCATAACATCATATGTCATTTTGGTATTCCATCCAAAATAGTCTCGGATAATGGGATGCCATTCAAGAACAAAGACGTGCATGCTTTGACCACAAAGTACAAAATTTAGCATAGTTTTTTGACACCCTATTATCCGTAGGCAAATGGGCAAGCAGAGGCGTCAAACAAAATGCTAGTTGCCATCCTTAAAAATATGGTCACAGATAGTCATAAGGATTGGCACATTCAAATCCCACTTGCCCTATGGGCTTATCGCACTAGCATTCGGACGCCCACTAGGGCCACTCCATTTTTGCTCATGTATGGCTCCGAGGTAGTCATGCCTCTTGAGTTGGAAATTCCTTCCCTTCGCATATCAATGCAAGAGTTCATCGATGATGAAGCTGCGCGATAGGCCCGGTTAGACCAGCTTACGTTGCTTGATGAACGATGCGTTAATGCTCTCGAGCATTTACGTATCTATCAAGAGCGACTTAAGAAAGCTTACAACATGAAAGTTCACCTGAGGGACTTTCGGGTTGGTGATTTGGTCTTGAAGGAAAACCAACAGAACTCTAATTTGTCATCCCACCTAAGGGACAAGTTCATGGCAAATTGGTTAGGTCCATATGTAATTGATAGCAAAATAGGACCCGGGACATACCGGCTAGCCTCTCTTGATGGAATCAAGGAAACAGAACCCTTGAACATCAGTCATTTGTGACCATTCCATATCTAAGAGAGCCATATCCCAAAATGCTCCAAGGATTCCTATAATCGCTTGGTCAATCCCAAAATGCTCCAAGGATTCCTATAATCGCTTGGTCAATCCCAAAATGCTCCAAGGATTCCTATAATCGCTTGGTCAATCCCAAAATGCTCCAAGGATTCCTATAATCGCTTGGTCAATCCCAAAATGCTCCAAGGATTCCCACAATCGCTTGGTCAAAAATAAGAAAATTCAAAAACAATAAAATCATCAAAAACAACAAAAATTTGCATCTCATTTCTAAGCATGCTCAAATTCATCAATAAAAAGCTCTTCTCACATCTCATCTTCATATTCACAAAAATCAATCCATCAAAAATACAAAAATATGTAGCTGCATTAAGCATCGCATCCATACATTGCATATTTGTGGTCATACAGGTCAAAGGCACCATAAACTGTAATTACTCCGCCAGTCCATCTTGTTCCACATTCTTCCATTTTATAAAATAGCAAACAAAAATGCCATTCACTGCTTTTTACCACACTAGAGTCAGTGGTCTTCTAATGTATCAAGAGTTTTTATCTTTCAGTCATCATTTTGCTTTCTAGCCACGTAATGTACCAAGTCAGACAGATTTTACGAAGGTAGAGTTCTACTTGGATCACACCTTGTTACGTAGCATCCCAACACAAATTAAAACACATAAAAATTCCCAAGTTGTGTGAACGAAAGATGAAACCTGCACAGTAATCCAGGTCACCATAAGCGAAATGGTTATCTTGCTCATCCCCCTGTGCGAATGGTTCTAGAATGCTGAGAATTGACAAAAGGATGAGCTCTTCCCTATCCATTCACCTTAATAAATAGTGGTTTTTACCACTACCAAATCCCAATCATAGTTGGTCCCCAAAGTTGTAAGGATTCGTACTACACGTCCCTGCCAAGGATGGGTAGTCATCCCCAAGACCCAAAAGGATCAACGCCATTCACAAACAAAATTCCAACAAACCATCATCCTAACCCTTTCCATTCACCTTTGGTCTCCAAGTTGTAAGGATTCGTACTATCCGCCCCTAACCAGGATGGGTAGTCATCCCCAAGGCCTAAAAGATCAATGCCCTTACTTCATAATCTCCATCATCCCCTTGGTTCCCAACGTCGTAAGGATTCGTACTACACGTCCCTGCACAGGATGGGTAGTCATCCCCAAGGCCACTAGGATCAAGGCCATTCACAAGCTCAAACTCACAACGCTCAAAATACAAAATCAAATAACAGTGGTTATCACCACTATTCAAAATCCTTGCTCAAAAAGAAAAATTAATAGAAAAATAAATAGTGATTTTCATCACTATATAGACGAGCAAGTCTCCCAAATCATTCAGCCAACAAATAACCTGAACTTGAATCCCTGGAATTCTCAGCATTCAAAAACCATCTAGGTGATCCTCATTACAGGTTTGGTTGATAGCCTATCTGGCAATGGTGGTATCCTACCCGCATGACGATATATCTATCACATTAACTCGTGTACAGATCAATGTTTGCATGTGGATGAGCTAGCTTATGGTATCCTAGATAGCAACGTAGATTAATCTATCTAAATACAACAAAGGAGTTAGTGGAGCTAATTAGGTGATCCTCAGTACAGGTTTGGTTGATAGCCTATCTGGCACTGGTGGTATCCTGACAAATACCACATAAATGAACTCAATTGCACACACAAGGATGCGAAATAGCTTGGTCAAAGACAAGTCCGATTCATACCTTGTTCAAAAGTCTTGTAAGATAAAGTACAGTCATGGCTAGCAAGTTAAAACCATTTGAATCTCAGAAAACCTTAGCTACATTTCTAAACCAACTGCGCTACTTTTCATCCTCACATTACCATCAAAAAATACAAAAAAAACACATGTATAAAAGCAAAGTCATCCACTACAACAATCGCCCAAAAACATAATCACAAAGTTCTAAACAGTCTATGGTGCCCTAACCAAACGACACAAATTCCATTCATCCATTTCATTTTTGCATATCACATATAAATCAAAAACATTTGCATTCATCATAACATATGCATCCATCAAAATAAATTAACATGCATACATCCATATTCATCAACCATCATGCATAAGATCAAATCATCACATGTGCATAAACAAAATAAAGCCGTATATATATATATATATATCATCAAAAAAATGCCCGTAGGCTACAAAATTGGTCCTCTGACCCCGCAATCATACAACAAAACCCCCAGCCTAAGGCGTCGGCCACCATGATCACGTAGGATCGATGCGACGAGAACTACCCCCATGGTGTGGGTCCTATGGGACCCCTCAGGGTGGCTACTACTAGCCCCCGCATCATGCCTGCTACCGCCTCCCTCATCCAATCGCCTATGACGAGATGATGCTGACTGCTCAGTACCACTATCCCTCATCCGGTGAAGATCCACCTCCCGAGGGCTCAGGTACCCCCCCAAGGTGGATGATCTCCCCCTCCAAATCCATCCGATGTCGGCACCACTTTGCCTCCCATCGATGGTACATCATGACTACATCATCGCGCTTGTGCCAGCTACATCCGTAGGAGATCTCTCTCTCGAGCAATGTCAGTTCCCCCCTCCTATCGATGGTGCGCAACCCATGCGCTCTCCCGCTCTACTAGCTGAGCCCGAAGGAGATCCCTCTCCCATAGCGCATCCCCTAGCTCCTCATCTCGCCTCCATAGCAGCTCCGCCAACCATGCATTCTCATATAACCTGGACTCCATGTCCTCCGCATCCGCCTGAGGCATGGGACTCTCTGGAACAGCAACCTGCTCTAGCTCCCACTACTCCACAATGTCCTGCATCTCTAGCTGATCCGGAGCCCCCAAATCTACATCCTCACCCTCCACCTCCACCATGTCCGCATCCTCCAAAGGAGCTCCCCAATCATCCCCTGGTGCCTCAACACCCTCCCCCCCACCTACCACTGCCACCTTCGTGCCTCCCAATGGCCCCTCTCCCCGCCATCGCCTAGTACCCACCACTGGTCGTACTCTATGGTAGTCCCGACGTCATCCACATCCGGGACGTCGATCACCACATCTGAATCCTCACCCAATGGCACGATGACCGATCGGTCTAGAGTCCTCTCATCCCCCAATGTCGATAGACCATGGGTTCACCAGGCAACCCCTAGCGCACCCCAAACTATCGTGTCACCCGGCTATACGAGAAGAACTCATGCTCGGTCCCATGTCGCCCAATCAACCACCGCTCTCTGTACCCATCGGAGCCACTCTCCAGCCTTCGACCAGGCTAGATAGTCCCGATAAGGGTGCCAAACCACCTCCCCTGGAGTAAGCCGAGAGAAGGTATCGGCATAGTGCCCTACGACACCTGCCCACCGTCGACTCTGTCCCTGCTCCCTGGACCACCGCCACAGAACTGCATAGCCAATCTCCCTATCCTCCATCTCTGCCCGAGTCATCCATGGTAACCCAGCGGGCCTCTCCACTGCTATATGCTGCCAAGCCCAACTCTGCAATAGATAGCTACAGCTAATCCCCTTTCTCCGATAGGGACCTCGTACAACTCCCCATAGAGCTATGCCAACAACGTCTATCCCCATCTCATGATTAGCGATGCCTCTATCGGGCACTCTACCAACCGCCAAACCAAATCCAGTAGGTTCCATGGGAACCTCACGCCTGACGAGTCAGGTAACAACATGTTGGAAATGAGGCCCATAAGGAATGCGTGCCTCACTCCCAACACCCCCCTCTCTAGCCACCATCGGACCAATATCCCGCCAATCTGGAGTCGCCTCTGCCTCTCCAGTGGATCCTCCACACCCAGCTCCTCCCCATGCCCGAAGCAGCGTGTCAACACCTTGTCCGCTGATCTCGCGGTGACGTCCTGATCGGCAATCCATCTATCGAAATCCGTAGAAGTCGATAGATATCCTCCAAAGTCATAGTCATCTCCCCTATTGGGAGATGGAAGGTGTTGGTCCGTGGATCCCAAAGATTGATCAGGGCCATCAAATAGGCCTGATCCATGACCACAAGCTCCAGTCGAGCCACCTGCTTGAGCCCAAGGGCATCAAGCCACTCCCAGCCACTAGTCGACCCCCCCACGCTTAAAAGCAGTGGGTACACGGTACCGGCTCCTAACAACCTGCAAAAGAAAACAATTCAAAAACATTAAAATCATGAAAAAGAACTGTACAACAATAACATGAATATACAACATTGCCTATCAATGTACAACAAAAACAAACACAAAAAATTCAAAAGTCAAAAATTAATTTTTTCAGTCCTAGGGTTTCTAATCCTAACTGATTAATTTAAAAACAAAACAAACATTCAAAATTCAAAACAAAATTAATTTTTTAGTTCTAGGGTTTCTAACCCTAACTAATAAATTCCAAAAATAAAACAAAATTCAAAAATTAATTTTTTAGTCTTAGGGTTTTTAATCCTAACTGATTAATTTAAAAACAAAAAAAATTCAAAAAAAAACAAAAATTAAGTCTTAAGGTTTCACGTTACGTTTATCCTAGGGTTTAGTTATAAGCAAAATAAAAATTCTTTACCTAGGTTTTTCGCTACGTTTAGTTGTACACTAAGTCTTAGTTGTCTTCAGCTCAGTTTTAGGGTTTCAGTTTTAAAATTTTGAAAAGCATCATCACAAAGAAAATTAAACAAAACACTTGCAGTTTTAAACAAAAGTAATAACTCTAGGGAGCACTTACTGGTCTCGCTTCGGCTCCACCGCTCGATCCGGTTTGTGCACTCATGATGTCAGGAGAAATTCAGCAGTGCTTCGCTTCGCAGAATTAACCTCCTCCTCCCTAGAGCTCCAAATCGCAAGAAATTTCAGATGCAAATGAGCCCAAACCCTAGTTTTGGCCTTTAAATAGGCCTTTTGAGCTTAAATTCGTCCTCCACTAGGATGAGCACTCTGGTTAGCGCTCGTCCCACCCTGGGACGAATTCTAAGATGGTATTCGTCCCACCCTGGGATGAATTCAGGGCAAAAATTTCAAAAAACAACAAAAAATGAACAAAAATACACAAAAACAGCTAATAAACTTGCCCGATGAGAGTGTTGTTGCACTTGACATCCCGGGCATGCAAAATAGACGTTGGGGTCACAAATTGTCACTATCCTACTCCCTAAGAAGGCTACCTTAGCCGGACCGCTCCACGGGAAGACGGATTTTTGCCAATTTTAGCTCCAAAAAGCGTCGCAAAAAGGGTTACCACCCACCAAAAATAGGTCTAAATGTCAAAAAATTGCACATGCTTAACGCTAAACCATCTAAAGGCACCCTTGCACAAGTCATCTTGGGTCAAGTGACTCGTCGCTTTTCTCACGAAGGTCATTCCCTCATCGATTCGTCGCTTGAGGGGGTAGTCACACTTAGTCACCAATCAACAAACACACACCCAATTAAGGAAAATGACATGCATTCAAAGAATCATTGACAAAGACAATTACGCTCCTGCTTGGGGCAGTAAACAAGCAATAATCACAATCTGATCAAATCACTTGGCATTTCATGAATCATGAATTCAAGGTTCTCACAGACAAAAGGTTGCGCCCTTTGCCTATTCATGACTGATCAATGTCCAAGGTCAAGTAACACCTCACCGAAAAAGGTTAACACTTGAATTGAGTGCCTTCGCTCGTCAGAAGCAAGGATTCAAGAATGCATGCCCTTTCCATACTTGGGGCATCAAAAGTTGGTTAGGTTACCAAGAAACCCTAATCATTAGTGCTTTGGTTATCTATTTTTGCTCGACGCTATGCCATGCACAGCGCATCCCAAAAAGGGGCATCTATAGACACCAAAATAGCACCAATCCGATTATGTGACTGCAAACACTGATCGCTTTGACACACACAGCCCCCAGGGCAGCCCTCAGAGGTTAAACAGTGGTCCTAACCACTTTTATAGCAATTTTGGAAGGTCAAAAATCAATTTGGCACCTTCAGGCACTTTGCTCAGTATCCGTCTCACCCTGAGACGAATTCAAAATGGGATTCGACTCACCCAGAGACGAATTCTGAATTCGCTCCTGGGTAGGACGAATTCTAGGTTCAACGGGCAAAAAGAAAAATCTTGACAAGTGGCAGCTAAGGACAGTCCATTAATGCCTCTTGCCTTGCATGCGCGTGTAGGTGGGCAGAGTGAGCGTTAGAGGACTATCACAAGGGCAGTCATGGAAGCCCAAGTCAGGGAGGAGTCTCCTCCCTCTTGGGAAGGCATGGCCGCCACATGGCACCCCTGCATGCCCATCCAAAAGAGACCCCTTGGGTCTATAAAATGGTGAACTTTCTCACCCAAAAGAGGACAGGTTGGAAGCATTTTCAAGCAACGAAGTGCTGCCAAATTGATACCACGTTTTTACCTTTTGATTCACCTCTTCCACATCCTTGATCTCTTTCGCAAGGGAGGTCATTGGGTGGTTATTGGAAGTGTGAATCCGGATCCAAAACCCGACACTTGACCACATAGATCTACCAATTCACCGACAACCCATTACAAGAGATTTTGGGCCCATCCCAAGTGGATTGGTGCCGAAATCAAGTTCCAACGGTGGGTGGCCCGCCCGGGCACCCCGCACTGCTGCGAGCCTAATATTCTTTTTTAAGAACGATTGGGAATTCATGGCAGATTGTTCTTTTCATCATTTGTTTAGTTTGCATTCCATTTTATGTTGTTTAAATAGCTTGTAATCTCGATTTCATAATGCTTTGATCAAATCTTATCATGTTTTGTCGCTTTTGTTGTCCTCACTAACTTGCAGGTAGCGACGTCAAATTCCCATTGATGGAGGTCAAATTGGGGAAATCTGACCATCTGGGTCTTCCCAAAATGCCCCCAATTAGCTAACCCCTAAGTTTGCAGGTCTTTTGGAGCTCCCGAGACGCGACATTTGGGCAGGATCACTTCGGCGTTTTGTCGCAGGAGAATTCGTCCTACCCAGGGATGAATTACAGTCGAATCCGTCCCGCCCAGGAGCGAATTCAAATCGGTGGCCAATTTCTAGACTGTTTTGATGGCAGTGGCCCTCTGGTAATGTTCCTTGGTTCTTGTCAAATTTGCAGGTTGTTTAGAATCAGTTTAGTTATCGTTGTAATCAATCTTTTGCATGCATCTTTCATTGTTTTTTAGAGAACAAACGTTTCATCTTTGCAACAGGTGCTACTAACGATTTTGTTGTTTCTTTGAATGCAGGAGGAGCAGCAAGGATCAAGGATTCATTCACACCAGCGGCGGCAACACTTTGGCCCGCCCATTTTGCATGTGGGCACGCGGAAGAGAGATGACTTTCCATTGATGTGACCAAGAGACAAGTTTGATGCTCCTCTCCCCTAAAAAGGGAGGAAGCTAATTGTAACCGAATTTGAAATACATCAATAAAAGAAGAGGGTTGTTTCATTCCATTTGGGTTCCAATTTGTCTATGCTTTCTCCATTTTACGCATTTCTAATTTGTAGCATCAAGTTTAGTTTCGTTCTTGCATCGTGTTTGGAGTTTTCCCTTTTTGTTTTCCGGAATCTCGTGCTTTCACAAACAATGCATTCTCCCACTTCACCAACTGAGTTCGTAGGAGATCCCTTTCCTATAGAACATCCCTATGCTCCTCATATTGTCTCCATAGGATATCCTCCAATCATGCTATCTCAACGTGATACCTAGTCCCCATGTCCCCTGGAACTGCCTAAGGCATGGGCATCTCTAGGATGGCGGGCTGCTCTGGCACCCACTACTTTGGAATGTCCTATATATCCATCTACTGCAAAACCCCTAGGTCATCCCCATTCAAGTCATCAACCTCCACCATATTTGCACCATCATGCAGAGCACCCCAAACCTCCCCTGATGCCTCTGCATCCTCACCACCTGCTACCAAAGTACATAATTTTTTTAACTATGGTTTCTTAATCTTAGTTTAAACAAAACAACAAAAAATATTTTAAACTAGGGTTTACTTTTAGTTTAAAGCGCATAATACAAAAAAACCAAAAACAAAATAAAATAGTTTACCCTAGGGTTTTCATCCTAGTCTAAACGAATAAAATACAAAAAAAAGTAAAACAATTTAACCTAGGGTTTTCATTCTAGTCTAAACATAAAAATGAAATATCAAGAAAATTATGGCTTTTGAAAATAAAAAAGCAAAATAATGAGAAGGAGCACTCACGGGTCTCACCTCGACTCTGCCACTGGATGATATGGTCCATGAACTCATTATGTTCACAAAAATTCAATAGCACTCTGCTACGTGAACTCAACCTCCTCCTCGTAGCTCCAAATCGCTAGAAAAAACAAATGCAAATGAGCCCAAAACCTAGTTTTGGCCCTTATATAGGCTTTTAGGCCTGTAATCATTCCACCCTGGGATGAGTGCTCTATTTAGTACTCGTCCCACCCTGGGATGATTATTAAACTGGTATTCGTTCCACCCTAGGACGATTACAGAGCAAGAAAATCAAAAACAGCAAAAACTGCATCCAAATGCACCAAAAATAGCAATAAAATTGCCGAGCAAAGGCACCTTTGCGCCTGTGCTTCAAGGCATCCAAAAATGATGTTGGGGTCACAAATCCTCACTATCCTACTCCCTAAGAAGGCTACCATAGCCGGACCGCTCCACGGGAGGATGGATTTTTGAGAATTTCATCCCCAAACAGCATCACAAAAAGGGTCCAAACCCACCCAAAAATAGCAATAAAATGGCCGAACAAAGGGCCTTTGCGCATGACATTATTTGCATACAAAACCAATGTTGGGGTCACAAATTGTCACTATCCTATTCCCTAATAATGCTACCGTAGCCGGATTGCACCACGAGAGGATGGATTTTTGATAATTTTAGCTCCAAAATACATCACAAAGAGGGTTAAAACCCACCAAAAACAGGTCAAATTGTTCAAAAACTGCATAAGCATTCAAGGAAAAAAACTGAAGGCACCCTTACAAAAGTCATATTGGGTCAAGAGAATCGTCTATTTTCTCATGTCGGTCATTACATCATTGATTCATCGCTTGAGGTGGTAGTCACACTTAGTCACCAATCAACAAATACATACCCAATCAAGGAAATGGCATACATTCAAATAATCATTGACAAAGACAATCATGCTCCTGCTTGGGGCAGAAAACAAGCAATAATCACAAGATGATCAAACACTTGGCATTCTAGAATCATGAACTCAAGGTTCCCATAGACAAAAGGTTGCGCCCTTTGCCTATTCATGACTTAACAATGTCCAAGATCAAGTAACACCTCACCGAAAAAGGTTAACACTTGAGTTAAGCTCCTTAGCTCGTCAAAAGCAAGGATTCAAGAATGCATGCCCTTTCCAGACTTGGGGCATCAAAATTTTGTTATGTTACTAAGAAACCCTAAGCATTAGTGCTTTGGTTATCTATTTTTGCTCAGCACTATGCCACGCACAACGCATCCCAAAAAGGGGCATCTGTAGACACCAAAACAACACCAATCCGATTATGTGACAACAAGCATTGATCGAATTGACATACATAGCCCCTATGGAATCCCCTAGAGGTTAAAAATTGGTCCTAACCACTCCCATAGTAGTTTTGGAAGGTCAGAGGTCAATTTGGCACCTTTTAGGCATTCTTCTCTCTACTCGTTCCACCCTGGGACGATTACAAACTGGCATTCATCCCACCCCGAGACGATTAGCATTAATCACTCTAGGGTGGGGCAAATAGAAATTTTGATGGTAAAAAGTTCAAACCTATACAAATGGCAGCTCAGATCCACTACTCAACTCCACATTCAATACATGGGAGTGCGAGTGACCGTTTTTGAGCTCAAAGAGGCAGTCATGGAGCCCTTAATCAGGGAGGAATATTCTCTCCCCTGACAAGGCATGATGGCCAAGTTGTGCCTCTGCATGATCATTCACAAGAGACCCTTAGGTCTATAAAATTGTGAGTCTTCTCACCCCAAAAAAATGACAGATCAGAAGCATTTGGAGCAATGGAGTGCTACTGAATTACATCCTCACCCATCGCTTGTGCTTCTTACATTCTTGATCTCTCTTTTAGAATGGAGGTTATTAGGTGATCATCATAAGCGCAATTCGGAACCAAACCTGAAAATTTGGCCACAATACCCCACCCAATTTTTTGACACAACCCCATAGGAGGTTTTGGACCCATCCCAAGTGGATTGGTGTTGAAACCAAGCCCCAAACGATGGGCGTCCTACCCCGGGTGCCCCCGCACTGCTACAGTCCTAATCACCCCACCCTAGAGTGATTAGAAATATGTAGTAGATTTATTTACTATTTCATTTGTATTTCATTTTAGGTCACTCATATAGGTTGTCATTCAAATTTCATGTCATTCTGATGAATATTGGCTATGTTTTCAGTGTTTTCCATTTTCACTAACATACAGGGAGCATCATCGGATACAGGGTGATCAAGGAAGAATTTATGAAATACGACCTTCTGGGTCATCTCAAAATGTCTCGTTTTACCTAAAACCAACTTTGTAGGTGTTTTGGAGGCCCTTGGATGGGACATTTAGGTGGTCACTTTTTGACGTCTTGTGACAGTCCTAATCGTCCCACCCCGGAGTAATTAGAAATCTGTGATGGATTTCCTGACTGTTCCTTTTGTAGTGTGTTCTTGGTAATGTTTTCATGCCTCTGTCCAAATTTTAGCTCATTATTATATGTTTTGATTATAGTTTTAATTATTTTATGCATGCATTAACCGGAGGCCTTGGGGATCACATGTTTCCCTCCATCCGTAGGTGCTTTTAATCATTTTATATTTTTTTGAACATAGGATCTCAACACCGGAGGGGCAGAAAGGAAGCACAAATGCATTCATGCAAGTGACGATGACGTTTGGCCCACCCATTTCACATGTGGGCACGCGGAAGAAATCATACCATCCGTGGTGTGACAAAATATGTTTAACGCTCCTAGCCCCTAAAAAGGGAGGAGATGTATTGTAACCTGATCTCGAGAAAATTAAAAAAATAAAGGGCTGCACTTTATATTTTATTTACATCTCATTTCATTTTGCTTGTTTTCCCCTTTTCATGCATTTTCGTTCATAGGACTTAGCGTTACGTTTTGCTTTTGTTTGCATCGCACCCAGTACACCATTTTACTTTCGTATCCTCGTGCTTTCACAATGACCTCCATATTATCCCAATCCTCGAACAACTTCAAGATGACTCCCACATGCTTGTGGAATAAACCATTGATTTTGATATTTGTGATGATCCCACCAATCCACATATCGTCAAACTCACCACTAGCCTCTCCCTAAAGGAGCACATATTATTTACAACCTTACTTAAGGAATACATCAGAGTCTTCATCTGGTCCTACAAGGACATGCCTAGACTCGATCCTTTTCTAGTAGTGCACAACCTTACTCTCGATAAATATGTAAAACCTATCAGGAAAAAATTATGATACATGCATCCTACGATTGTTTTACTAGTAAAATCTGGGCTCCAAAAGTTCCTTGGTGTAGATTTCATTCAACCTATTGATTACTCCAAATGTGTCTCCAATATGATACTGGTACCTAATCCCTTAGGTGAGGTTCCCGTATGCATTGAATTTCATGACTTGAACAAATCCTATCCCAAGGATAACTTCTCCCTCCCAAACATTGAATCACTCATCGACTCTATCATGGGTCATTAAATGATCTCCCTCATGTATGGGTTTTTTGGTTACAATCAAATCAAAATCAACCTTGCTAACCAACACAAGACTTATTTCACAACCCCCTTGGGGACCTTTTGCTATAATATAATGCCTTTTGGCCTTAAAAATGGTGGGAAAACCTACCATTGTGCAATTACTTACATTTTCCATGATTACATGCACAAAATCATGGAAGATTACATTGATGATCTCATAACAAAATCCAAAGAATGTTCACAGCACCCTGCTGATCTATGAAAGATATTCGACCATCTCCTAGAACACAATGTTCACCTTAACCCAAAGAAATGTATCTTTGGTGTCACCTTAGGCAAAATATTAGGGTTCATCATATCTCAATGAGGCATCGAAGTGGATCCTAACAAATTTAGAGCCATCATCAAGATGCCCTCACCCACAAACCTCAAACAACTATGCATCTTACAAGGAAACATTCAGTCCATACACCACTTTATCACCCAAATTTTAGATAAGTGCAAGCCATTTAATCACCTCTTACAAAAGGGAGTCACCTTCAAATGGGATGAAAACTATCAAAAAGCTTTTGATTCAATCAAAGCCTACTTCACCTCCTCCCTAGTTTTATCTCCCCCACAACCATAGTTACCATTTATCCTGTATATTTCCCTATAGATTTCACACTTGACATGCTCTTAGTCCAAAATAATATAATCAATCATGAGCAAGTTATATACTACATAAATCATACACTAATCAACTACAAAACCCTCTACATATATAGAAAATCTATACTTGGTTGTAGTCTTTGCCACCCAAAAACTACGTCATTATTTGCTTAATCACACTATATTTGTTATCACTCACAACAATCAGCTTCTATACATGATGAACAAGAGTTATCATAATTCTCGTACTTCCAAATGGATCTTGCTCCTCACTGAATTCGATATAGATTTTATTTTGCAAAAATCCATCAAAGGGTAGGTCATTGTAGATCATCTTGTTGAGGCTCCATTACTCGATAATTAGCCTCTCCTCATTCAACTCCCTGATGATTCCATATTCAATATTATAGAACCTAAAGAGTATGTCAAACTAGAGATAGCATTTAACTTAATGTTTTTCTGTGATGGTTCTTATTGCACACATGTTGGGGGTGCAGGCATTGTATTTTCACACCAAATGGGGAGCCTCTCCAAATTTCATTCAAATTAGAGTTTTCTTGTACAAAACATAATGTAAAATATGAAGCTCACATTCTCAGCTTAAAATAGGTGCATTCTATGTACATTAGACACCTTCACATCATTGGAAATTCCCTCCTTATCATGAATCAAATCTAGGAGATATGGAAATGTCACTACCCCATCCTCCAATAATAAAAAAAATTGCCCAACAACTCCTTGCCCAATTTGAGTGGTACGATATCAGAGCTGCTTTGTGCTCATCCAATCATTTCACTGACATAATTGCTTCCTTGGGATAATTAATACTACAAAATCCCTTATCTAACACTACACATGTGTCCATTCATACTCTAATACAATATGCCATTTCATCCTCACCCTCCATAGATGATGAGGGTATTTATGTTATCCACATGGAACCACACAATACTTGGTATTCCTAAATTAAGGATTATATTAAATTAGTCTTCCTACATTATGATTTACCACATGCTCGTCGTTGAGGATTCAATCAAAGGGCCATTTGTTACAAACTAGTGGGGAACATTTTGTATAACCAGAGTCATGATGGTATTCTTTTGAATTACCTAGAACATCATGAATCCCACTAAGTGGTACAAGAAACCCATGATAGTACTTGAAGTGGCCACTTTAGTGGCATGACCATCAAAAAATACAATCTACGCATGGGCTACTATTAGCCCAAGATGGAGCATAATTATTGTGAGCATGTGAAACAGTGTATCAAATACCAACAATAGGCTAACCTCACACACCTACCATCACAAGCACTCCAACCCATTCAATCCATATTGTCATTCTTCTAATGGGACCTAGATCTTATCAAAAAAATTACACCTACTTTATCAAGTAACCATAAATTCATCATCATTGCCACAAAATATTTTACAAAGTGGGTCGAAGCCATCCCACTTGTCCAAACCATGAGAGTCAAAATTGTATCACTTATCACTGAACATATCATATGTCACTTTGGAATCCCTTTCTAAATCATTTTTTATAATGACACATCGTTCAAGAACAAAAATATCCATGCCCTCTATGCCAAATTAAATATTCATCATAGCTTCTCGACCCCATACTACCCATAGGGTAATAGATAGATCGAGGCTACTAAAAAAACCATTTGCTCCATTATTCATAAGACCTTTGTAGAATCCCATCATGATTGGTATAATAATATTCCTCTAGCCTTATGGGCCTATCGTACAAGCATTTGTACTCCCACTAGAGCATCCCCTTTCTCATTGGTTTATGACACCGAAGCCATTAGCCTCTCAAAATTGAGATACCTTCCTTATCAGTCTCCATGAAATACTTTATCAATTATGCCACAACTCATCATGGCTACCTCGACCAATTGACCCTCTTGGATGAGTGACAAATTCATCACATCGAGTAGATATGTGTCTACCAATACTGCCTTCATGGTGCCTACAATAGCAAGGTACATCAGCACAAGTTTCAAATTGGTGACCTAGTTATCAAAGAGAACCAACAAATCACAATCCAAACCCATCAACAACAATACAAGTTTACTCCTAACTAGCTAATCCCATATATCATCACACAAAAATAGGGTTCTAGAACTTATCGATTGGAAAATATCGAAGGACTCACCAAAACAGAACCTATCAATAATATTTACCTTCACACATTTAATGCCTATACCACCTAGGTATGCATCACCACATATTGTACATAGTGTCATTATAGTACTATCTAGATACACATAACTCACACACCACACCACACTACATACATGGGTTTTCATATTTTGTTATACAACAAAACTACCTATATTTTTTATGTCATTTATATGTTATGGATATTTTTGTTTTTGTAGGTATCTCGTCACCAGTAGTGATATTGTAGACACCAAAACAACACCAATCCGATTATGTGGCTACAAACACTGATCGCACTGACATACACAACCCCCAGGGCAGCCCCTAGAGGTTAAACAATGGTCCTAACCACTCTCACAGTAGTTTTGGAAGGTCAGAGGTCAATTTGGCACCTTTCAGGCACTCTGCTCCTTATTCGTTCCACCCAGGGATGATTACAAACTGGTATTCATTCCACCCAGGGACGATTAGCAGCATTCACCCCTGGGTGGGGCGAATAGCAGGTTTGACGGGAAAAAGGTCAAACCTTGACAAATGGCAGCTCAGATCCACCACTTAACTCCTCCTTCATTGCATGGGAGTGCGAGTGAGCATTTTTGAGCTCAAAGAGGCAGTCATAGAGGCAGTCATGGAGTCCTTAATCAGGGAGGAATCTTCTCTCCCCTGAGAAGGCATGATCGCCAAGTGGCGCCTCTGCATGCTCATTCACAGAGACCCTCAAGTCTATAAAATGGTGAGTCTTCTCACCCCAAAAAAGGAATAGGTCAGGAGCATTTGGAGCAATGGAGTGCTACCGATTTACGTCCTCACCCTTTTGCTTGTGCCTTTCACATCCTTGATCTCTCTTTTGGAAGGGAGGTTATTGGGTGATTATTGGAAGCACAATCTGGACCCAAAACCTGACATTTGGCCATAGTATCCCACCCAAATTTTCTAAAAATACCCCACAAGAGGTTTTGGACCCATCCCAAGTGGATTGGTGCCAAAATCGGGCCCCAAACGATGGGCGTCCTGCCCCGGGTGCCCCCCGCACTACTGTAGTCCTAATCGCCCCACCCTAGAGTGATTAGAAATCTATAGTAGATTTCATTTCTATTTTTCTTGCATTTGTTTCTAGGTTGTTCAGATAGGCTTTCATTCAAATTTCATGTTATTTTGAGCAGTTTTGATCATGCTTTTGTTATTTCTCGCTTTCACTAACATGTAGGGAGCATCATCAGATTCTGGGTGATAGAGGCCGAATTGGAAAAATATGACCTTCTGGGTCTTTCCAAAATACCCCATTTTACCTAACCCCCAACTTTAGAGGTGATTTGGAGCCTCCCGAATGGGACATTTAGGAGGGTGCTTTCTGACATTTTGTTGTAGGTCTAATCGTCCCACCCCGGAGCGATTAGAAATCCATGGTGAATTTCTTGACTGTTCCTTTTGCAGTGCCTTCCTGGTAATGTTCTCATGCCTCTATCAAGTTTTTAGCTCATTCTGATATGTTTTAGTTATCATTTTATTTATTTTATGCATGCACTAATCGTAGGCTTTGGGGATCGCATGTTTTACTTCATCCGCAGGTGCTACTAATCCTTTTCTATTTCTCTGAACGTAGGATCTCGACATCGGAGGAGCAGCAAGGAATCAAAGACACGTTCATGCAAGTGGTGATGACATTTGGCCCGCCCACTTTACATGTGGGCACGCGGAAGAAAGCGTACCAATCCGTGGTGTAATAGAGCCCTACTTAACGCTCCTAGCCCCCGAAAAGGGAGGAGACGTATTGTAACCTGATTTTAAAGCAAATTAATAAAAAGGGTTGTACTCGACATTTGCTTTCTATCTTGTTTCAATTCATTTATGTTTCTCTCCTTTCATGCATTTCAGTTCGTAGGACTTAGCGTTACGTTTTGCTTTTGCATACATCGCACTTGGCATTTCCGTTTTGTTTCCATATCCTCGTGCTTTCAGTGGCGATCATGGTGGGACCCTGTCCTCTGATTTTGAGATCAAATTTTTGATCAAAAGTGTTTGTTTTTGCTTGTAGGTACCAATATTTCAAGCGCTGGACTGTTGTTCGTTCCAGTCTGTGATGAGTACAGAGCTAGAATTCATGTCACCCAAGGATGAATGGGCATTCATCCCACCCTATGATGAATATAGTTCTATTATTCATCCCACCCCGGGATGAATAAGCCCTCTATGCACTTTCAGAATAGAAACTCAGAGGCATCCGATTTGGGCAGAGAAGAGGTAGGGGTTCTGAATACCTTCTATCATTTTTCTATTTTTTGTCTCTGTATTTTTTAGTTTCTTTGCTTGCTTAGGAAGGTTTTACTGCATGTTTAATTTCCTTGCATAAGTAAAAAGAACCCCACACACCACGTGGTAATTTAAACAACAAGGAGTTGGTCGTAAAACCCCAACCCTTGATCAAGACCAACGGTGGATTTCATCACCACCTTGGCTTGAATTTTTGCATCCATAACCCCGATCGCTACTATTGCTAGACGTAAATCCTGATGAAAGCTGACCAAGTGTAGCTGGGGTGATTCCCAGTGCATGAGGATAAGTCTTCTATGGTAGGTGTCAAAAATAGGGTGATCCCCCTTTCGTACCGCCTATGTTCCACGTACCATTCTGCTCTCGCGTACCAATAGTTTCCCTCACGTAAGGGCGGGTATATTGAGAGGTTTGGTATAATGGCCTGGCAGTGGTATATTGAAGGGGCGACCATTTTGGGAGACATAAGAGCCATCATATTGCATGAACAACAACACGTTCTTTACAAAAGCTTTCAAAACAAAAAATCAAAACACACTAAACCAGATTTAGGGCACACACTTAATTCTATAAACAAGATAATCACTTCTTTGATTGTGTGGTTCCTTTTGTTTAGTGTAGAATAACAAATCATAAAGAAGATAAAACATGCATAGCTTGTAGAGAAACACCACCATGGTGTACACCCGTAGCCAAGCCCAATCATGGGTAGAAGCTACGAAGAGTGTACAAGGGGGCACAAGTCACCTCCGCTATAGCCCCAAGGACTTGGTCATACCACCTTGGTGGCCTGACCCACAAGATAGTCCACATCATACCATTTCAGAATGGGACTATAGAGGCACCCCTTCGAGGGGCACTCCCATTCAACATAGACCCTTTCAAGAGGAGTCCATACACGTGGCACTCAACATAAATGGGAAGGCTCCCTTAGACACTCGTTATGAGTGGCCACCATGCAATGAAGTGCTAGAACAACATAGGGTCCATAAGGAGGGGCCACATGATTACATCATCCCTCCTCTACCCCTCATCACTATTAGAAATAATAGGCCAAATCCAGAGCACAAGGCTCTTCAGATAGGGCGAGCCAACTCTGCCCGCCCCTTTCACATATACGAAAGGGAGCATGAGGAAGACCATTATATTCCTCAAGAGCAATACACAACATGGGAGCAATGCGCCTCCGCACCTGCTATCTATCAAGATCACCTACTGAGGCCAGAACCTCGGGTGAATGCCGCTAACCTCGATAGAGGGAAGTGACCTATAGAGATCTCGGATCATCATGACCGAGATAAATATGTAGGAGAAGCATCTAGGCCTCCTAGACTCAAGACGATGGAACAAATTGACTTGGCATTTTCCAGACATGCCGCCCGCCAAGCGCAAATCATGTAGCTTGAGCAAGACCAACAATAGTTAGAGCACCTGTATCGCCTTAGCAAAGAGCGCATTCGGCGTCAAACAGATGAGCTGCTCCATAACACTATGCCTGAGAGGGTTCCAACCCCTCGCACCCAAAGGGCAGAACTGTATGAGAGGCACAACCCCTTGGTGCAAGACAGGTCTCCATGACCTTACCAAGTGTTGCCTCCGAGACCTCCTAGACCTGAGCGGGAGGCCACTCCCAGGAACAATGATGGGCACCCTCCATGGGGACCCACCCATGTTTATAGGTCTCACCCAAGAACTCCTCAAGAAGCCTATGAGGAGTATGAGCAAGAAGAAGAGCAGGCTGAAATGCCCTACCAAGGCAGAGGGGGTGCTATCCGGCCACCCCTCTATAGGCCTCAAGTTCCCCACAATACGCAATGGGAGCAAACTAAGGAGGAAGAGATTAAATCTTTCGATGCATATAAAGTGTTGCTAGAGCGCTTAGAGTCTATGGAGACCAAGACTTATGGGCCCCAAAAGCCCACTTTATGCCAACTCCGTAGTCACCCCGTGCATCCGTCAATGCCGGCACCCCCTTACCCTGAACACTTTAAACTACCCTAGTTGGCAATATTTAGAGGGGAGGAGGATGCCCAAGAGCACGTGACTAGATTCTTGAGCCAATGCTTTGGCATTCAGGACAATGATGCTTTGCTGCTAAGAACATTTATAACCATGTTCGTAGGCCCTACCTCGGATTGGTTCACTCAATTGCCAAAGCACAACATCAGTAACTTAGATCAGCTAGTGGATGCGTTCCTCGAATGCTTCACCTTCAACACCAAGAAGAAGGCATCACTAAGTGACCTAGCCAGCCTCAAGAAGTATGAGGAAGAAACCATGGTGGCCTATGGGAATCGATGGAGGACGTTGCTTTCAAAGCTGCCCTACCTCCCTCCTATGGCCGACCTTACCCAAATGTTCTCAAAGAGCTATTTGAGATCGATCTCCATGCTATTGCAGCTATAACAATATGCCACTTTAGAGGAAGCTCTGGCGCAAGCCAGAATCATTGAGGAGATCAAGATTCAGGATGGTGAGATTGCCAAGCCAAAGAAGAAAGAATGGTCTAAAAATGCCAAGACAGGGACCATGCAACCAAAACCCACTATGGTCAATCAGGTTGCTATAAACATACCTAAGCCTGTACAAGCAACGCAGCCCCCAAAGGCTAACTATCAGGTGGTCCCTCTTGACAGTTATGAAAGAGAAAACCATCGACAAGAGCAAAATCAGTAGCGTCACCCTAGGCGACAATTCACACCTTACACCGAGTCTAAAGACTCCCTGTTTGACCGCTTGTCAATGGCAAACTTGATAAACCTACCAGAGAGTCGACCCGTAGACCCCAACGCTCCAAAACCTAAGGGCTATAGGGAAGACTTGTACTGTAGGTTTCATCGATAGAAGGGACATGATCTTAATGCATGTTGGAAGTTTAAAGGCTTGGTGCAAGACCTAATAGACAACAAGACATTGGTGGTGGATAACCCCGTGGCACCAAGCAACCAATAGATGGAGGTCTTCAAGGACCCCCTGCCTACCCATGATGCATAGGCAAAGACCCTACAAGTCAATGAGGTAACACAGAACTGCCCCATGCAGGGGTATGTAGGGATGATCAGTATAGTGACTCGAAACAAAAGGTACCCGAGCACAGCTGCCCCTACGGTGGCTACAGGAGAGGTGCCAACAATGTCACAACCGCAACAACACCCTACGCAACCTCCTCCGCCTAGACCAATGGCCACAATTCGGACCAAACTCACCCAGAGTTTGAGGACCACGTCGGCTAGGCTCTCCATTTACGAGCTCATACAACAATCATCGCCCCATCGAGAGGCTCTAATGGAGATACTTAAAGCCATCGAGTTGCAGCCCCATGAAGCAAACTCTTTCAACAACTTCATGGGGCATGTCAAGCGATGCACCGAGCCAGTCATCACCTTTAGAGAGGATGAATTGAAATCAGTGACTGGTGACATGGCGGATCCACCCCTGCACGTCATTGCATGGGTCAACGGGATTCCGTATAAGAGGGTGTTGGTGGACACTGGCTCATCCAGTAATATCATTACAATAATGGCATTGAAACATCTAAAGTTGCCAGCATCTCACATCGTGGCCTCCACCTACACTCTGCGAGCATTCAATGATGCGATATGCTCGATAGTTGGCACAATTGTCCTACCCATCCAAGTGGGACAAAAGACTATTCCTACATTGTGCCACATCTTGGAGGGTGAGATGGCTTATAACATTTTGTTGGGCCGGCCATGGATCAGGGACATGAAGTGTGTCCCTTCAATAGCCCACCAATGCTTAAAGTATACATTCGAAGGGCAGGTGCATGTAGTCCCGATGGACTTAGAACCCTTCAAGTATTGCAATGCGGTGCAGCTGATGCCGCAATCGACCCTTCCATCAACACATTTGGATTTTTAGTTGAATCCATCTAAATAGGGTCCGATTCCGCATACATCCCCACTGTTAAGTCCATCAAATCCCTAGCCGGGTCCATCTTCGTCATCTGGTCCTTCACCAACGATGCCACCTACGATGGCCACACCGAAGGACAATGGGAAGAAACCCCTAGAAGAGGCACCGCCATCAGTCTCAACCATCTCTACCGAAGAGATGCCTAGCCGAATGGAAGTCGAGATGCCTAGTTCACCTAACATGGAGTGGACTCAGGAAGAACTCCCATTCCCTCCCCCTCAACCACCAACAATCACCATTGAGATGGCCAATACGGGCCTGGGGGAGTATCTAGTGTGGAACATTGTAGCAACACCCACACTTGAGTCCATGCAGGACATGGGGAGACCTCGCCTCCCCATAGGCACTATTGTTCCTCTAGGCTACCCGCCAAACCAGACAAACTTTGTATATGGGGGCCTTGATAATGGCATTGAACCTTACATGCAAGAAGAAGAAGATGAAGAGCCTTTCACTGAGGACGTCAACTATTTTTCCAACCCAGACTTCGCTTTAAGATATCTTGGCCAATGCAATTGGCATGGATATGGGTTGGGCAGATATGAGCAAGGAGTGCGCGTTCTTTGCCAACCAAGATATCAGATGCCATACGACAAATCAGGAGTAGGGTTCAACCACCCCCTGCCCTTGGACATCTTGGTAGAGAACATGCAAGGCCTAGGGATAGGCAACAAGGATGGGTTGGCATTAGATCCATATGCCAATCCTAACACAACATACACATTGGGGGATTACCTCCCATTGTTGACAACCAACCTTGTTGACCTCAACAACCCCTTCCCTTTAACCGAGAAAGGAGAAAGTTTGAGAACTCACCTACAAGGGGGATATAGACAAGGTCGGGAAGGATCTTCAGAAGACGAGTCAGAATATGAGGTAGCACCATGGGACCCTTTCGAATCGGATAGCAATCACTCACAAGTGACCCCCATGGATGACTATCAAGAAAGCCTCTTGGCAATGTTCCCTTTGGATGCTCCAATCGAGCAAGTGCCACCTCAAGAAAATTAGGTCCCCCCATAGAGAGCGGAACAACCCCGATGGGACCATATCAATTTGCTCGAGCAGGACGAGCCTCACATGTCGCAAATAGTTGTTGGAACCAACGAAGGCCTTTGGATCTCCGACAGTGATTATGAAGATGAAACTGAGATGGCCTATCTCAATCATATGCGATAGCAACAATACCCCATGGATATTGATGACATGTTTGAACAACTAAACATGGGGCCAAGGCATAGGTGGCACCTAAACCCAACATAGTTGGACCAAGTGCTGCATCCGCCACTTTGGGCATATAGAGAGCACCTTCCACCCAGAGACCCTATAGCGATATCAGTGCCGAGGGTAGACCCTGTCCTCCTATCCACACATAGGGCCGATCCATTCGTGCCAATACCTCCAGAGCAGATCCAGAGCACAGAGATCACCAAGGAAGTCCGAGTCACCACACCCATGGTAATGGAGACCAAAATCATTTCATCAACATGATCTCCATTGACTTAACCACCCCCATCCACAATCCAGTCGATCCAACATGGTCATTGTATCTAGACATAGATGCCATAGACTGGGATCACGTCAATTCACCACCATCCCCATCAGAGTATTGGTCGTTCGGTGAGATGCTTCATTTCACCCCAGAACCAACTCAGGATATCTTCCATGCTGAAGAGGGACCCAAAGTTCCTAATGCAGATCTGAATTCAGTGACTGATATCCACTTGATCCCAACTCCACATCAGTTGGAGGATGGATCCCACATGTCAGTTGAGGAGACGACTGACGTAGACATCGGCTCTGATCCAATGAATCCATAGATAATCAAGTTGGGGGTAAGTCTATCCCCCGAAGAGCAAGCCGACTACATTGCCCTTCTCAAAGAGAAGAAGGAGGTTTTTGCATGGTCCTACAAAGACATGTCGGGGCTAGATCCATAGCTAGTCATGCATAATCTAACGCTTGATCCGACAGTCAAGCCAGTTAAGCAAAAACTACGTAAGATGCACCCAACAGTGGCCTTAATGGTCAAAGATGAATTGCAAAAGTTGTTGGATGCACAGTTTGTCATCTGCGTGGATTACCCACCATGGTTGTCCAACATGGTGCCCATCAAAAATCCTGATGGGAGGATTCGCATATGCACTAATTTTTGAGATCTAAACAAAGCGAGTCCTAAGGATGATTTCCCCTTGCCTAGCATCGACGCATTGGTAGACGCCACAGTAGGTCACGAAATGCTTTCCCTCATGGATGGTTTCTCGGGATACAATCAGATTCGTATCAATCCCGAGGACCAACTAAAAATGGCGTTCACAATGCCTTGGGGGACATTTTGTTATAAGGTCATGCCCTTTGGCCTTAAAAATGCTGGCGCCACCTACCAACGTGCCATGACATACATCTTCCATGATCACATGCATAAAACTTTGGAAGATTACATGGATGATTTGTTGGCCAAATCTCTTTTGCGCCCGGATCATCTCGATGACTTAAGCAAGATTCTCGATCGCCTCATCGAACACAAAGTCTGACTAAACCCCAAGAAGTGCGTATTTGGCATCACATCTAGAAAACTCTTGGGTTTCATAGTCTCAAAGCGAGGCATCGAGGTGGACCCAAACAAAGTCAAGGCAATCCTTGAAATGCTTCCCCCAACTACCATCAAGCAGCTCAGAAGCCTGTAGGGAAAGGTCACGTCAATCAAGTGCTTCATAGCATAGCTATCTGACAAGTGCCGACCCATGAATAAATTATTGCACAAGGGGGTAGCATTTCATTGGGATGACGAGTGCCAATCAGCCTTCGATGACATTAAACAATACTTGGCTTCGCCACCAGTATTGGCACCACCTAGACCAGGAGTGTCATTCTACTTATACATCTCAGCTACTGAGGTGGCACTGGGTGCCATGCTAGCCCAAAAAATGAACTACACAAAGAATAGGCTACTTACTATCTTAGCCGCACCCTGGTCAGTTATGAACTTAACTATGCATACGTTGAGAAGCTCTGCTTGGCAGTGGTGTTTGCTACCAAAAAGCTATGCCATTACATGCTGAGCAACATGACGTATGTTGTGTCTAAGGAGAATCCATTGTGATACATGATGAGTCATACTTATCATAGTAGCCGCACGACAAAATGGATCATGTTGTTGATGGAGTTTGACATCGAATTCATTGGACAGAAGTCCATCAAAGGTCAAGTCATCATCGATCAACTAGCAGAGGCTCCTCTCGAAGACGATCAGCCTCTGGCAATAGAGCTACCCGATGATGGGGTCTTCCATGTCTCAGAATCGCCAGATTCTGATGAGCCTGAGTCACAAGCTGACATAACCCTATTTTTTGATGGTTCTAAATGTGAGCAAGGGGGTGGCATGGGAATCGTATTCTTCACACCGCAAGGGGCTCCAATGCCTCTATCATTTAAACTTGATTTCCCGTGCACCAATAACAATGCCGAATATGAAGCCTTGCTCATAGGTCTTCAGACAACCATCACCATGAACATCAAATGCTTGAATATCTTTGGTGATTCATTGTTAATCGTTAACCAAGTGAAAGGGGTATTCCAATGTAAATGCCTAGTTCTACAGGCCTATAAAGCCCTTGTGGATAAATTCCTGGCAAATCTTGAATGGTACAACATCGAGGCACTCCCTCGATCATCGAATCATTTTGCGGACACTATGGCCTCCTTGGGGTCACTAATCCCGCAAGACATTTCTGGTGATATGACAACCATTCAAGTCAAAACACTATCGCAATCCATGATGGAGCGTGCAAGCTCTGACTTAACGCCAAGAATCCACCTGATCCAGATTGAACCATCCCTAGACAAGTTCTCTCGAATCCATGATTGTCTGAATCATGCCAACTGGGGGTCCTTGTTCTCCCCTACTCCCCTTAATAGCAACACAACGCTATTCTTACAAGTTCTTTCCCGCTCAACTTTTGCTAGGGATGAACTTCAAGAGGGATTGGTTGTTCATACTATCGAGGTTTTCGATCAGCAGGATTGGTATACACCCATACGAGATTACCTCAAGCTAGGCAACCTCCCACTTGGATTGTCACATGCCACGAAAAGATCATTCAAATAGAAAGTGGCAAAACATGTCTTGCTAGGAGACATTTTGTACCGTCGTAGCTACGAAGGAATCCTCCTTCATTGCTTGGACCAATAGGAGTCCACTTGGGTGATCACCCAAGCGCACGATGGTACATGTGGTGGCCACTTCAGCGGTATGGCCATCGCAAAGCGCATTCTTCGCATGGGCTATTACTGGCCATCTTTAGAGCGAGATTGTTGTGCCTATGTAAGGAAGTGCGTGAAGTGTCAACACCATGCTAATTTGACACACGTACCTTCTCAAGCCTTGCAGCCGATCCAATCGGCTTGGCCATTCTCGTAGTGGGGCTTAGATCTAATCGAAAAGATCTCCCCTGCATCGTCAGGCCATCACACGTTCATCATAACGGCCACAGAGTACTTCACCAAGTGGGTGGAAGCAATTTCGCTTACCTCTACGACTGGAACCCGCATTTCAGAGTTCATTTTACATAACATCATATGTCATTTTGGTATTCCATCCAAGATAATCTCGGATAATGGGACGTCATTCAAGAACAAAGACGTGCGTGCTTTGACCACAAAGTACAAAATTTAGCATAGTTTTTTGACACCCTATTATCCGTAGGAAAATGGGCAAGCAGAGGCATCAAACAAAATGCTAGTCGCCATCCTCAGAAAGACAGTCGTAGATAGTCATAAGGATTGGCACATTCAGATCCCACTTGCTCTTTGGGCGTATCGCACTAGCATTCGGACGCCCACTGGGGCAACTCCATTTTCGCTCGTGTATGGCTCCGAGGCAGTCATGCCTCTCGAGTTGGAAATTCCTTCCCTACGCATATCAATGCAAGAGTTCATCGATGATGACACTATGCGGTAGGCCCGGTTAGACCAGCTTACGTTACTCGATGAACGACGCGTCAATGCTCTCGAGCATTTGCGTATTTACCAAGAGCGACTTAAGAAAGCATACAACATGAAAGTTCACCTGAGGGACTTTCAGGTTGGTGACCTGGTACTAAAAGAGAACCAACAGAATTCTAACTTGCCGCCCCATCTAAGGGACAAGTTCATGGCAAACTGGTTAGGTCCGTATGTGATTGATAGTAAAATAGGACCTGGAACATACCGGCTAGCCTCTCTTGATGGAATCAAGGAACTAGAACCCTTGAACATCAGTCATTTGAGGCCATTCCATATTTAAAAGAGCCATAGCCTAAACCAAAAGCTCCAAGGATTCCCATAATCACTTGGTCAACCCCAAAATGCCCCAAAGGTATCCATAAACCCTTTGGTCAAACCAAAATGCTCCAAGGATTCCCACAATCACTTGGTCAACCCCAAACACCCCAAAGGTGTCCATAAACCCTTTGGTCAAACCAAAAAGCTCCAAGGATTCCCACAATCGCTTGGTCAACCCTAAAATGCCCCAAAGGTGCCCATAATCCCTTTGGTCAAAACCTCCAAGGATCCGAAAGAATCACTTGGTCCGCCCTCACGGAATGAACCAACCATAAAGAAAATTCAAAAACAACAAAATCATCAAAAATAACAAAAATTTCATCTCATTAACATCTACTCAAAAAAAAAAAAAAAAATTCTCATTTTCATGCATACTCACAAAAATCAATCAATCAAAACACAAAAATAATAGCTGCATTAGGCATCCCATACATACATTTGCATATTTGTTGATCATACAGGTCAAAAGCACCATAGACTGTAATCACGGGTAATTCCATCAGTCTCCACATTCTTCCACTTTGTAAATAGTTCATCGCAAATAAATGCCATTCACATTTTTTGCCATATCATAGTCAGTTGTCTTCTAATGTATCTAGAGTTTTCATCATTCAAGCTATCATTAGCTTTCTAGCCAAATACTGTACAAAGTCAGACAGATTTTACAAAGGTAGAGTTCCACTTGGATCACACGTTGTTACGTAGCATCCCAACACAAGCTAAAACACATAAAAAAAATTCCCAAGTTGTGTAAACGAAAGATGAAACCTGCAAAGCAATCCAGGATACCATCTAGTGAAAAGGTTATCTTGCTCATCCCCCTATGCGAATGACCCCAAGAATGCTGAGAGTTGGCAAAAGGACAAGCATCTTCCCTACCCAATTCCCCAAGAATCCCAAGTTCTCAAAAAGTTGCAAACATCAAAAAATTTGCAAAAGTCAAAACTCCAAAATTTGACATCAAAACCAAAGTGCATACATCAAAAGGCACAAGCAATAGTGATTCTCATCACTCAATATTCAAATCCCTTGCTCAAAAGAAAAAACAAAAATAAACAGTGATTTTTATCACTATAGAAGAGCAAGTATCCCAATACAATTGAAGAAAAGAAGGGAGTCGAACTTGAATCCCTGGAACTCTCAGCATTCAGAAGGTCATGAGGTGAACCTCAGTACCGGTTTGGTGGATAGCCTATCGGTCACTGGTGGCAAACCTCCCGCATGATGATATATCTGTCACATTAACTTGTGTGCAGATCAATGTTTGCATGTGGATGAGCTAGCTCATGGTATCCTAGATAGCACCATAGATTAATCTGACTAAATACAACAAAGGAGTTAGTGGAGCTAATTAGGTGATCCTCAGTACAGGTTTGGTTGATAACCTATCTAGCACTGGCGGTATCCTGACAAATACCACATAAACGAACTCAATTGCACACACAGGGATGTGAAATAACTTGGTCAAAGTCAAGTCGGATTTATACCTTGTTCAAAAGTCTTGTAGGATAAAAGTACAGTCTTGGCTAGTTAGTTAAAACATCTGAGTCTCAGAAAACCTTAACTACATTTTAACACAACTACAGTACATCCCATTCTTACATCGCCATCAGAAAATCCAAAACAAAAACAAAAAATATATATCATGCAAAGTCATCGTATAAAACAATCGCATAAGTACAAAAAGTCGGTAAGTCTTGCACAGTCTATGGTGCAACCGCCAAGTTATCAACAAATCATTTCATACATTCATATGCATATCATATATATTAGACACATTTGCATTCATCATAACATGTGCATCCATCACAATAAATTAACATGCATACATCAACATCCATCAATCACATAAGAATAACAATAACTCATGACAAGTGTATAAATAAAAGAAAGTCATGTATATATATATCATCAAAATGCCCGTAGGCTACAATAAACCGGTCCTCTAACCTCACAAAAAAGCAAAAGTTCAAAAACCCCCAAGCCTAGGGCGTCGGCCACCATGATCACGCAGGATCGGTGCGACGGGAACTACCCCCATGGTGTGGGTCCTATGGGACCTCTCAGGGCGGCTACTGCTAGCCCTCGCATCACGCCCACTAGCGCCCCCCTCATCCAGCCACCTACATCGAGAGGATGTTGACTGCTCAGTATCGCTCCCTCTCGTGCGACGCGATGATCCACCTCCAGTCAGCTCAGGTATCCACCCATCGAGGTGGATAATCTCTACCTCCAGCTCCAACCGATGTCAAACCAAGTCCATCTCCCACTGATGGTACATCACCAATGCATCATCACACTGTGCCAGCTGAGTCCGTAGGAGATCCCTCTCCCCATGGCATCTGTATCCCCATCCCATCGATGGTACGCAGCCAATGCATTCTCCCACTTCGCCAGCTACGTCCGTAGGAGATCCCTCTCCTGTAGCGCATCCCCGAGCTCCTCATCCCATCTCCAGAGTAGACCCTCCAATCATGCTATCTCAACATGAAACCCCACCTCCATACCCTCCAAGACCACCTGAGGCATCGACATCTCTAGAATGATAGGCTGCTCTAGCTCCCACTACTCCGGGACGTCCTACATCTTCGGCTACTCCGAAACCCCAAAATCATCCCTCACAAAATCGTCAACCTCCACCATGTCCGCATCCTCCAGTGGAGCCCCCCAACCCTCCCCTAATGCCTCTACACCCTCCCCACCTCTACAGCGTCTGGACCTCCTAGAGGCCCCTCACCCCACCACACAAGCGTCCACCACTGTCATACTCGAAGTAACCCCGACGTTGTCCACATCTAGGGACATCAATCATAGTATCCACTCCTCACCTAGCGGCTCGATGATCGACCAAGCTAGAGTCCTCTCATCACCCTAAAATCGATAGATCAAGGGCTCACCAGGTAACCCCTGGTGCACCCCAAACTATCGCATCACTCGACATAGAAGTACTCTGCTCGATCCCGTGCCGCCCGATCAGCCACCTCCCCTAGCAACCCATCGAAGCCACTCCCCAACCTAGGCAAGGACAAGTCCCAGTATGGGCGCCAGACCACCTCCCAAGGAGCAAGCCGAGAAGGCATTCGCATAGTGCCCACGTCACCGCCCACCGACTCTCCCCGCTCCTCACGCCACCATAGCCGCATACCCTATCTCTCTGTCAACCATCTCTGCCTGAGTCATCCATGGCAAACCCAATGGCCTCTCCACAGCTATGTGCTGCCAAGCCCAACACTGCAATAGGTAACTGCAACCAATACCCTTTCGCCTCTGGCAGCGGACCTCGTACAACTCATCATAGAGCTATGCCAACAGTGTCTGACCCCATCTCATAATCAGGGGCTCTGAAGTCGGACACTCCACCAGTCTGAAGACCACCTCCAACAGGTTCCATGGGAACCTCGCACCTGAAGAGTCGAGCAGTAGCATGTTGGAGATGAGGCTCATCAGTAATGCATGCCTCACCCCCAACATGCCCCTCTCTAACCACCACCGTACCAGAATGCCACCAATCTGGCAGTCACCCTCTGCCCTCTCCATCGGGCTATCCACACCCACCTCCGTCCCATGCCCAAAGCATCGTGTCAGCACTGCCATCCACTGATCACGTGGCGTAGTCCTGATAGGAAGCCCATCTATCAAAATCCATAGAATCCGATAGACGTCCTCGAGAGTCACTATCATCTCCCCTATTGGGAGATGGAAGGTATTAGTGCGAGGATCCCATAAGTTGATCAGGGTGGTCAGATATGCCTGATCCCCCACCATAGGCTCTAGTCGAGTCACATGCTTGAGCCCAAGGGCGTCAAGCCACTCCCAGTCCACCACAGTCAATGCCTCCCGGGCGTCAGAGAATACCGTCGACTGACGGTACCGACTCTTCACCACCTGAAAAACAAAAACAACACAAACATTAAAAACATGAAAAACAACAAAGTTGTACAACAATAACATAAATATACAACAATGCATAAAAATTGTACAACAAACACAGTTAAATAAACTGTACAGCCACATCTAACAAATGTATAGCTAAAAATAGTCCAAAAACAAACAGATAAATTCAAAATCATATTTGTCAGTACCTAGGGTTTTTAACTTTTGGTTCAAACTGATAAATACAAAAAAACAAACAAATTCAAAACAAAATTTGTCAGTTACCTAAGGTTTTTAACTATAAGTTTAAATAAAAAATAAAATCAAATCAATTTGTTACTAGGGTTTTTAACTTTTGGTTCAAAGATAAATACAAAAAAAAACAAATTTATTTATTAAAAAAAAAAATAAAATCAAAATCAATTTGTATACCTAGGGTTTTTAACTTTTGGTTCAAGCTGATAAATACAAAAAAAAACAAATTCATAAAAATCAAACTTGTCAGTTATCTAGGGTTTCTAACCTTAGTTTGAACTGACAAAAAGCAATAACAAAACTTAAACAACAGAATAAATAAATTTTTAAACTAGGTTTTTTTAACATAACTAGGGTTTTATTTTCTAGTCTCAAATAAAAACAGCTACACAACTAGGGTCATTTCAATCTAGGGTTTTTTAACCTTAAACGAAAATAAAACAAAAAAAACAAACTAAGACCAATTTTTTAAGCTAGGTTTTCAACCTAAGTTTAAACTAGGGTTTTAGTTTAAAAACAAAAACAAATAACAAAGAACGCATTTAAATCTAGGGTTTTATATAACCTTAACGAAAATACAAAAAAAAATAATCAACTAAAAGCAAATTTTTTTTTTAGCCTAGGGTTTTACCTTAGTTTAAAATGGAAAACAAATTTCAAAATAAATTCATTCACTTTTTTTCACAAAATAAATTTGAACTAGGGTTTGTTTTAGTTTAAATTACAAACAAAATACAAAAGAAAGAAAAAAATCATTACGGTTTTAAAATTGTCAAATAAAATAGCCAAATAAACGAGAAGGAGCACTCACCGGTCTCGCTTCGGCTCCGCCACTTGATCCGGTTCATGAACTCATGGTGTCCAAAAAAATTTGGCAGTGCTCCGCTTCGTAGACTCGACCTCCTCCTCCTCACAGCTCCAAATCGCCAGAAAAACAAGTTGCAAATGAGCCCAAACCCTAGTTTTGGCCCTTAAATAGGCTTTTAGGCTGTAATCATTCCACCCTAGGAGAGCACTCTAGTTAGCGCTCATCCCACCCAGGGATGATTACTAAAATTGTATTCATCCCACCCTGGGATGATTACAGAGCAAGAAAATCAAAAACAAAAAAACAAAACCCAAATGCACAAAAATAGCAATAAAATTGCCAAATAAGAGTGCTTTTGCACTTGACATTCTTGGCATTAAAAATAAACGTCGAGGTCACAAATCCTCACTACCTTACGAGAATTACAAATAACTCTCACAATCCTACTCCCTAAGAAGGCTATTCCATATACCACTCCACGGGAGGACGGATTTTTGAGAATTTCATCCCCAAATGGCGTCCCAAAAAGGGTTAACACCCACCAAAAATAGGTCTAAATGTTGGGAAACTGCATAAGCATTCAAAGAAAAACAACTGAAGGCACCCTTACACAAGTCATCTTGGGTCAAGCGACTCGTCGCTTTTCTCATGTAGGTCATTCCCTCATCGATTCGTCGCTTGAGGGGGTAGTCACACTTAGTCATCAATCAACAAATACACACCCAATCAAGGAAATGGCATGCATTCAAAGAATCATTGACAAAGACAATCACGCCCCTGCTTGGGGCAGCAAACAAGCAATAATCACAAGCTGATCAAACACTTGGCATTTGTGAATCATGAACTCAAGGTTCCCATAGACAAAAGGTTGCGCCCTTTGCCTATTCATGACTGATCAATGTCCAAGATCAAGTAACACCTCACCAAAAAAAGGTTAACACTTGAATTAAGTTCCTTAGCTCGTTAGAAGCAAGGATTCAAGAATGCATGCCCCTTTCCATACTTGGGGCATCAAAATTTGGTTAGGTTACTGAGAAACCCTAATCATTAGTGCTTTGGTTATCTATTTTTGCTCAGCACTGTGCCACACACAACGCATCCCAAAAAGGGGCATCTATGAATCCATACTACTCTATACATTATCCATCTATAGCTACTTCCCCTCAATGAATCTATACAATTTTGTACGATTCCATACTATTTTCTAAAAATAGCTTAAAAAATCCCAAAAAGTGCCTAAAATCACACAATCGTTTTCTTGAGATTGTAAAATCCACCACCAAATCATAAAATATATCTTTTCAAACCCTTATTCACCTAAAATCACATTTTCCACTTTTCTTCCATGATTTCTCTCCAATCCAGTTGCTGAAATACCTCGATCTATCTTTTTAATGCTTTTCAGGACCAATTTTCCAAATTTTCCATACATGGCACAATTTATCTCCAAAAACAAAAAAAATTGGTTGTTTGATATGGATGTACGGTCTTCTCTTCCCTTTCCTCCATATTATCTAGTTTTTTTTTTGGCTACTTTTGTCAGATTAGGGTTTGTAGCTTTCTTTTCCTTGCAATTCCTTTGCTCTGGCTCCAATCCATAACTTTCTCGAACCTTAATGTATGTTTTTCAACAACCTGGTTTGTATTTGGGTGCCTTCTACTATAAAACCTCATTTTCCTCTGGCTGAACTTGAAATCTTCTTTCAATGGAGTCAAACCCTTTCTTTTTCTTCTTCGATTAGATTTCTTCGAATGCAAAAGGCATCCCTGGTGCTAAATTAAAAATGGGTCATGAATATTAGTGCTTACTAATGAATTTTAATGCCCATATAGTATGCTCTATTCAATTGCACACTTTTCACCTTCGTCCTCCTAAAACATTTGACTTCCTCCTTGTATAACATTAAAAATTGCTAGGGTAAGCATTGTATTTAAAATATCTTCAAACCCTAACCGCTCCAACTTTAAAATTGTACTAATTTACATGTATTTTCATATTTCTTTCTTGGATTATTGAAAACTCATCACTTTTTCATGCAATTTTAACTTTTTCCCATATTTTTAGACAACTCATTGTTCCACACATGCGAACATTAAATGTGATAGTTGAAAAACATACAACTGTATCTAAAATTGTACACTGTATGACCTAGATCATAAAACATGCCTTATTGTACAATTTCACATGTGCTTTTTCCAATTTCCCTTGTATGATCTCCCATTTATGCTTTTTAACTTCAAAAATTGGCTTGTACAATCTATCACTTGTGCTTTTTCAGCCTTAATTTGACTTTGTAGAATATATCACTTAGAGAATTTTTCTATTTTTCTCTCTCTTTGAAGAGGTCACCATTTCTGGTTTTCAACCCACTTCCTTATTAATTTTTTCCTCAAGGATTTTCTCAATTAAGGCATATTATTATTTTATTTTATTTTCTATTTTTTTCTTTTTAGTTTTATTTTTCTTCTTCTTTTTTCATTTCCCTAACTATTTACACTTACTGTCGTGGCAATTGCACAGTGACATTCACTTGTATGATTCCATTATATTCTTCTCTTGGAGGTTTGACCGTGTTATGTTGAGTAATTATGTTGTTTGGTACCATTTTCTCTCTCGATTGATTCATCTCTACTTGTGATGTTACCATATTACTTTACCTTCTACTGTCATGTGTACAATTTGGGAATATACAATTACAAGTTGGAGTATCTTCACCTGGTGTCCATTCTTCTTGTTGTATAGGTGATTGATCTCATGGTAGTGGTGTCCTCACTACTCTACTGTCATTCGAGTAACTCCTTTACCTATCTCGAATCAATTTTGGCTCCAAACTTGGTGATCAGATCCCTTGTTGTCCTAGGTTCCTTTCATCTACAAAATTTACTCTTCCTCTTCCCATAAGGCCTCTACCACATGAGTGTATTCCCCATCCTATTCCTCTTGACATCAATCTTCTCTACACCAATGGTGATTCATCCCTTCCTTGAAGTAATTCTTTATCGCTTACCACTCTTTGAGCATATCCCTTGCTCAAAGAAAACAAAATACACAAATAAACAATGATTTTCATCACTAAGCATGAGAAAGTATTCCTGAAATAAAATTAAATAAAATAAGGGAGTATTGAACTTGAATCTCTAGAATTCTTAGCATTTGATAAACCATTAGATGATCCTCATTATAGGTTAGGTGGCATCAAGCCTACCAGGAAATGGCGATATCCTTATGCATGATGATATGTCTTTCATATTAGCTTCTTGTGTGTGTACAGACCAATGTTTGCATGTACATGATCTAGATTTTGGTAACCTATACTACCTAGTTGTCTAATCCAACTACGTATAAAACCTAGGATCATGATACTTATAGGGTGATATTCAGTACAGATGGGCTACATCAATCCTAATTGGAACTAGGGTAATCTTATGTGTATTACAAAAATTAAATCACTTGCACACACAAGGATATTGAGTATCTTGGTCATCCTAGCAGATTCATACCTTGTCAAAAAGTCTTGCATGGTTAGTATATAACTTTTGATCAATTTACTAGAGTTTTTGAGTCTCATGAAAACCTCAGAGACATCCTATAACATCCTATTATTCATTCCATTTTATCACATGTATGTCAGCTTACATTTCCATAAATCCATTACATACTCTCATGACAATCTCACACATGAATTGATGAAATATATACAATATATGGTGCTAACATAGTATGTCATATAGTATCCATATTTCATCATCTAGATCAATCAATCATCCATGCCATTATGCATCCATGCAAATACACATCATTAAATCAAATCATATTACAACATATTCATACACGATAAACATCCATCATCATATCATAAAGCAGTATGAAACTAGATGATGACAAACACAAAAAAGCTCATATATATGTGTATATGTATGGGGTAAAAAAAATATATACATCATAGTACTCAAGCTACCCATAGGCTACAATAAAGTAGGTCCTCTGACCTCACACTACCAAAAATACAAAATACCAAAAAGAGCCATTAGAGTCTCAATAACCATGGTCATGCAAGACTGGTACTACGAATCTCAACCCTACCCTCAGGTTTAGCCCATAAATAACTCTCTAACCTACCACCACCTACCTTGTCTACCCTCTGTGTAGAGCCAAGTGCTCCCATCCTAGTTGAAGACTATCCGATACTGTTGACAATTTTGTCACATTGCACAATGGGGTAGAACTTTGTACAGTGTTCTTTGTTGTAAAGTATTTCTTTTGGTTGTTTTTTTTGAAAATATTTGTAAGTTGCAGCAATTTTGGCTTTCCTTGCCACCCCTTTGTACATAAGATGAAGAAGAAAGAACTTCGCTGCCGAACAAGCTAGGGAAAATAGCTTCGCCAAAGAAAGAAGAGAAGTATGAAAAGAACTTCGCACCCGAAGCATTTCCAGCGATTGCTTCGGGCAAAAGTTGGCGAAGCGGCGTTGCCGAAGAAGAATACAAGAAAGGCAAAAAGAGCTTCGGGCCCGAAGTTCCTCAAAAAACTACTTCGGGCGAAAACCTTGCGAAGCAGCATTGCCGAAGCAAAAATTCTAGCAAGGCGTAAAGGAGAGCTTCACGGCCGAAGCATTTCAAAAGGCTACTTCGGGCAAAAGTTTTGCGAAGCAGAATTCAAGCAGCATTTCGAAAGAATAGCTTCGCCGAAGAAAGACCGCGGACCGAATTAGCTAAGGCAAGAAAACTACTTCGGGCCCGAAGCATTTCAAGTAGCTACTTCGGGCGAGATTTTTGCGAAGTGGTGTTGCCGAAGGAAAAATACGAAGGAAGAAGAATGAAAACTACTTCGCACCCGAAGCATTTCAAAAGGCTACTTCGGGCAAAAGTTTTGCGAAGCGGGATTTGAAGGAGCGCAACACTGAAAACACTTCGTCGAAAAGCCGTCGAAGCATCCACTTCGGCCCCCGTGCCAGCGAACCATTTCTACTTCATCGAAAGTCGTTGCGAAGCATCTGCTTCGGCCATCTTTCATGCGAAGTACTTTCACCCGAAGTAGTAGTGGCCATAAAGAATGCAACATCTTTTGAAGGCAATTGCTTCGGCCGAAACCTTCCCGAACCACAGTTTTGAAAGAGGATCGCAGCGAAGCATTTCTCCAAGGCATCAGCGAAGCAATTTTGTCAGCGAAGTGGCGAGGAATGAAGAGGCCCATTTTGCGAAGGAAATATGCTTCGGCACTCACACCCCCGAAGTAGTTTTGCGAAGCTCCATTTTGCGAAGTACAAATCAAGGAGGAGTTATTGCTTCGGCACAAGTCCATTGCGAAGCAAAGTTGCAAACGAACATCTTGCGAAGCGCTTCAAGGGCACGCGTTCCAAGCCGGGTATTTTCTCGAGGCGATCAAGTGCCTCATAAATGCATTTTTACGTGCCCGATAAGACCGTTGCTCATTTTTGGCAATTGGAAATGAAGTATCAGTTCCAGAAGGAGAGCCCGACGAGCATGGTGGCCACTCGAGCACCGCACCCAGAAGCCGAGGACGCTCAGGTGGCTCATTAATGCATATTTCCTCGGTTGACCCGGTCGTAGCTGCTAGTTTTGGCAAAGGATATGAAAGCTCAGTCACGAGAGCCGCGAAGGGCCGACTTCTCAGCTTTCGAGGATGTACTCCTCCATCTTGTGTAATTATGGCTCAGAGGGTCGGGTCCTCTATAAAAACCCAGACATTGTAATGTAAAAGGGGGGAACTTTTTGCTAGAAAGCTGCTGTAACTTGATGTCCTACGATTAATACTAAAGAGCTTTGGGCTCAATTTCTCTCTTGTATGCTGCCTTCTGTGTTTATTTCTTTTGTCTTTCTTCATTTGCATACTGTTACTCTGAATCCTGAATTTCGATGTGCGATTGGGGACTGTACCCTAAAATTCGCCCGAAGGATACATAGGGGAGGAAAAATGCTATATTGGTTTTCTTTTATGCTGCCTGGTGGGTTGTGGTTTCTGTTATATTCGCTTGTCCTAATCGTCGTTACTCTGAACCCTGAATTTTGATGAAAGGGAGAAGGAGAATCCTGGAGCTCGCCTAGAGGATACATAGGAAGGTTAATGTGGCGTTTCTTTCATTTATTCTTGGTGTTCTTTGCTGCTATTCAAGTTGTTAGTTAGTGATCGTGCTTCCTGTTCTCTCCCACTTTAAATCATTGATCTCTCTTCCCTTACCCCTTTTTATTTCTTTCTCTAACCCTAACTCCTTTTATCTCTTTCCTGCATCCCTTATCTCAAAACACCAAAGTAGTTTAGCATAGGAGCCGGCCTTTCTCCGAAGATTGGCACGAGGGGCATCTCTTCCCTTCGGCCTTTCAATGTTGGTCCAGGTCTAGGGCGCATACACTCACCCAAATCCTTTCCTAGGCAGATTTGATGACCAACAGTTTCTGGCACGCCCGATGGGACCAAGGTCCCATATTTTAAGAACGAATCTCAAACCCGTCTCCACCGGGGCCAATAGTTCTAACCAGTTCCCGGTGTGACCCGATCAGTCTCACCTGACTAGTGGTAGTGAGAACCGATGCTCTCATTACCGAAAGACTCTTAGCATCTGGCGACTCTGTTTACCCAAGAATATTTAAGTCGTAAAGACCAGTACCAAAGTCTGTGCCTTCATGCAAACGAGATGGAGAGTTAGGAATAGAGGAGAGGAAACCGAGTTCTTTGAGCTAGATATCGATGCCTTTGGGGAGCGATCAAGGTTGGTCACCCCGAGTCACTATTACGTGGAACATCCTCGCAAGAGGCTGCTGTTGATGAACAAGGCCTAACTTCTGATAGCACAACATCTAGTTTTCCTCCCAATCCTCCCAACTCACCGAAGCATCCTAGTGCCTCCATTCCTATTAGTCGTCCTATTAGCAATCAAGGAGGAGCTTCGGGGATTCCTATTTCTCAAAATCTAGGAGCAAGTATGGCACAACAACAACAACAACAACAACAACAAATGCAGCAGCAACCGCCGCCTAGGTTGTTCCCAGCATGGGATTCTTTGTCACCGCTAAATCTAGCGGGACAAGGGCAAGTGTCCTGCTGCTATAAAGAAGATCCCAACGTTCGATGGAACTGGGAAGACTGCTCTGGAGCACATCCAGGACATAATATCTCTGGCGGCGATCCACGACATCACAGAGGAGCAAGTTATGGTAAAGCTTCTGGTTCTTTCCCTTAGAGGAAAACTCCTCTACTGGTATAGATCTTTACCACCCGATACTATTACGGGATGGGACCAGTTAGCCGGGCAGTTGATGGGAAGCTTCAATGAGTCCTCTGATCCTACCTCTCTCCTGCATCAGTTCACTTCAATCCAGAGACATCCACAAGAAGAGATCATAGACTTCAATGTTAGGTTCGCTCGAACCTGGCAGAGAGTACCAGTTGGACTTCGGCCAACCGACGAAGCTGCAACATACTATTTCCTTTGGGCTTTCAACCCTGATATCAGTATCATGGTAAGATATTCTAACATCAATACTTTTCCCGAGTTGTATGAGTTAGCCAAGAGGGCGGAAATGGATTTGATAGCTATGGGCAAGCTTCCCCAAAGGATGTCGATGCCCATACTTCCCAAATTCCCTCAATCCCAGTATGCGAGCGCAGCCGCTTCATAGATCTCTGTAACCCCTACACTCCCGATCTCATCTTGGAACCCGAATCCTATTGTGTCTCAAATCATCGCTCCACAAATTCATTTTCCCACATTTTCAACTCGTAGCCCACTGTCACTTTGACATTCCCCACCCTACCTCCAATACCGACGATGGCTTCATTGCCACTCATTCCAAAAGTCGATGATATGCAAGCTAAAATTCTACAAGAGATGCAGTCTCTGAACTCCATAGTTTAGACGTTGTCCAACGACATGACCATTGTGAAGAAGAAGCAAGCGCAACAAGAATTTCTACCGAGAAGGTCTTATCCTACGCCTGCGCTTACCAAAGACCAAGCAGTCCAGCAAGGGAAGGCTTCGGCGAGAAATGCTACGATTGATGAAGCTCCGAGCACTTTCGATTATGTATATTGGTGCTCTACATGCAATGATCCGCATGAAGAGAATACCTGCATGCTGCACCAACACTATGTACAAACACTGGCGAGTAGTAGTCATGGCGGTCAAGTCAACGTCATCAGGAAAATGAGTCAGAACCTGGTGATTGGCGAAGAAGAGCCGGTCATAGTGCTTACCAGAGGAGGAAAGAAGGTGATAGAAGTGGATGCTACTCAGATGGCTCCCTTAAAAGTGCATGCTCGACCCGAGAAGGGACAATCATCTTCTTCGGCCCCGAACGAAGCTCCTCCACCTGCACCGATCAAAGAAAAAGCTCAAAAGGCCTCTGTCGAACCACCTCAGGAAGAAACAAGAGAGCAGGATAGGGAAAAGCTCAAGTTTCCTTCACTAACTAAGCGACAAAGAGTTGAAGCTACGGAGTAGTATCACACCAGATATGAGCCGAGAAAGGAACCCGAGGTGCTCAGTTCCCTGGCATACAACATTGTAGAGGAGTTAAAGAGGATTCCAGCCAAGATCAGCTTGTACGATGCACTGCAACTACCTGGACAAGTGGACCTGCTGCAAGAATCATTGAAGATGACTAAAGCAAAAAAGGTAGCACCGCTTGCTCTTGTGTAGACCCTATCCACATCCATTATGGGGAAGAATAGACCACCTCCATTCTACCTATCTCTATAGATGGAAGGGTATATTGTACATAACTGTATGATCGACTCTAGGGCCGCTACAACAGTCATGCCAAAAGTAGTCTACGAAGAAATAGGGATGGAATATACGTGAAGCAGCCAAGGCGTACTCCAGTTGGATGGTACCCCAGTGAAGACTATAGGAGTGATCAAAGACATTCCTATTCGACTACATAAGATGCCTCAGATCATGGTCATACAAGAGGTAGTGGTCGTCGACCTGGAGCCATACTTTAGTATGTGCTTGTCAAGGGAATTCACAACAAAGCTAGGCGGATATCTATCTATGGATTACTCTCATCTGGAGATTCCATTCAAAGGAAAGAAGGTGAAGATCTACAATGAAAAGCCTTCTTCCTTCCTTGTGTAGAAGATGTCCGAAGAAGAGAGCAACGATCCAGTGAATGCAATAGTGGAGGAAGTAGAGCAGGTGGACCTGGTCGAGGAGTCTCTTGCGCAACTAAGTTATGAAGATGAGTTCTCATTGGTAGACTTTAACGCCATGGTAGAGACCGAGATAGGATGTTATGTGATCGCCAAGCCTGAGAAACACACCCAACCAGAGAATAGAACAAGTGCCCAAGAAGGACTATGGAAGTTGTTCTTCGATGGTGCCCGATGTAAAAATGGTGTTGGGGTAAGGATTATTCTAGTTTCACCATCCGGAGAGCAAAAGGAGTATTGCTACCGGTTGATATGGAGCTGCACCAACAATGCAGCAGAATATGAAGCATTATGCCTAGGACTCAAAAAGGCTGACAAGTTAGGCATAAAGCACCTCCAAATCTTTGGAGATTCTAAACTGGTATGCAACCAGGTCACAAACAGGTGCACTTCAAAGAAGCATTATCTCAAGTCATACCAGAATAGGGTATGGGACTTGTTCGACCAGTTTGAATCTCTCAATCTGCAGTCTATTCCAAGAGAAAAGAATCGACATGTCGATGTTCTAGCATCCATCGCAGCCAAGTACTCTCCAATAGAAGACATGGTGCACAAGCCCAAAGCTATGAGAATGATCTATAGACCCTCTATCCCAGACAGAGATCTGCATTGGCAAGTCTTTGACAATGATGAGCAGATTGTGAATTTCATGATTCAAGAAGCAGCCACAGTCGAAAGCAGAAGCCCTGACGGTGAGGAATATGAAGGGCTAGTTCAATTGAAGAATAACCACCTTCCTAAAGGATTGATTACTCTAGAAAGCCTCTTTGATCAGAATGATCGAGCAGTTTCGCATAGGATCAAAGTTAATGCCAAGCAGTATCAAGAGTTGGAGCTCGAGCCTGGAAAAGCAATAAAAGTTGGAACAGATTGCACTTCGGAGGAGCTAGAGCAGATCCGATCTCTATGCAAAAGGTATCCCGACACAGTGGCTTGGTCTTATCAAGATCTAAGGGGATACGATCGACAACTGATCCAGCATACAATTGAGTTGCAGGAGGGAGTCAAGCCCTTTCGATAGAAGCAAAGGTCGGTTAACCCGAAGATCGAGGTCCTGATGAAGGCCAAACTCCTAAAAATGCTCGAGGCAAAGATAATTTATCCCATCAAACATTCTTCTTGGGTAGCGAACCTAGTCCCCATCAAAAAAAAGAATGGAGATATACGTTTATGCATGGACTTTCGCAACCTGAACCAGGCTTCTCTCAAGGACCACTATCCTCTTCCACAAATCGATCAGATCTTGCACTCGGTGGTTGGAGCTCAACGCTTCTCCCTGCTCGATGGTTTCTTCGGATACAATCAGATCTAGGTCAAGAATGAAGACCAGCATAAAACAGCGTTCACCACCAAGTGGGGGACATTTGCTTACCAGCGAATGCCATTTGGCCTTTCGAATGCTGGTGCCACTTTCTAGAGGGTGATGGATCTAGCTTTTGGTGAGCTTCTGAATAAGGTTATCATCATCTATCTAGATGACATGACCATTTTCTCCCGAAGAAGGGAGGATCACCCCTTACATCTGCAACAGATTTTCAAAAAATGTCGAGAGTTTGGCATTTCAATCAATCCGAAGAAGTCCATATTCGCAGTCAACGAAGGAAAGTTGTTGGGACATGCGATATCAGAAAAGGGCCTCACTGTAGATCCCGACAGAGCCGAGGCTCTAACGAAACTCCCACTCCCAGCAGACAAGAAAGGACTTCAATATTTCTTCGGCCAGATCAACTTCGTGAGGAAGTTTGTCCCTGATTTCGCCCAAGTCATCAAGCCGATGTCCAAACTTTTGAAGAAGGGCACCGAATTCATCTAGACAGAAGAGAGAAAGGAGGCATTTGAAGAGATTAAGGCCCGAATCGCTCAGGTGCCGGTCCTGATCAACCCTGACTACAGTCGAGATTTTATCCTGTATGCCATAGGGGAACCCGAGAGCTATGCTGCGGTCCTGACACAAAAGGGGGAAGATGGTGAAGAGCGTCCCATCACATTTTTGAGCCAGGTGATCAATCCCCATGAAGAGAAATACAATTTCATAGAACGTCAGGTGCATGCAGTAATGAAATCTCTTCAGAAGTTCAAGCAATTCATCTCCCAAATTTGGGTTACGGTCTTTGTCATTCACCCCGACGTGTGCAATTTCATCATCCAAGGAGAATTGGGAAGTAAGAGAGCTGGTTGGGTGAACAAGATACAAGAATTTGACATTGAGATCAAGCCCACAAAACTAGTTCACGATCACGCATTATGTCAAGAATTGGCGAAGAGCGTAGCGGTCGAAGCTACAAAATCTCAATGGGATGACTCACCAGCAAAAGAATGCTTCGCAAACCAAGAAGAGGATGAGAAATATTGGGTTAGTGAAATAGTTGAATACTTCAACACCGGAAGATGTCCTTCACATCTAAATGCTTCACAGCGAAGGCATTTCAGGATGCGATCCACCCGATATACTTTGCGCCCCGAAGGCCTATTTTTTAGGAACATTGATGGTGTCCTTCTTAAGTGCATAAAATATGATGATAAAAGGAGAGTCCTGGGAGAATTTCATTCAGGACTATCTGGAGGTCACTTCACAAGGAGAACAACGACATTGAAGATAATCAAGGCGGGTTATTATTGGCCCACACTCTTTATCGATGCCTTCGCCATTTGTCGTAGATGTGAGCAATGTCAGAAGTTCATCGGCTGAAGCAGAAATGCTTCGATGCCCCTTCGTCCGATACAAGTAGAGACACCCTTTCAACAATGGGGGCTGGATTTCATAGGGGCCATATCGTCGAACTCCTCCATGGGACATAAGTTCATCCTGACGGCAACTGACTACTTCACCAGGTGGGCCGAAGCGATCCCTACGAAGCATGCGGATCAAGAGACTGTAATCGCCTTCCTAGAGGGTTTGATCACCAGGTTCGGCATTCCCGAAGCAATTATTACGGACAATGGTCCCGATTTTTTAGGCACCAAAATCAATGATTTCTTCTACAAACATGGGATATATCATAAAGTCTCCTCCAACTACTATCCACAGGGCAATGGATTGGCAGAATCCACCAACAAGACCTTGTTGAGGGTGCTAAGAAAGCTCATAGAGATGAACAAAAGGACTTGGCATCTCCTTCTAGATCGTGCCTTGTGGGCCGATCGAATTTCTATCAAGAAGTCAATCAAGACTTCACCTTATGCCCTGGTCTACGGCAAGGAGGCCATCTTACCCACCCATGTGGAGATCCCTGCACTACAGCTGTTAGAAGAAGAAGATGGAGTTAGTCCAATGGAAAATAGATTAGCTCAGCTATTGCAGCTAGAGGAAGATCATGAGGAAGCCTACCAGAACTTCGCTAAGCATGCTCAGGTCACCCGAGATTGGTTCAAAAGGAAATCATCCGATCGCACATTCAAAGTGGGAGATCTGGTATGGAAGTGGGACTCCTGGAAGGCCAAGCCTAGGAATCACGACAAGCTGGACGCCTTCTGGGATGGGCCATTCAAAATTGTAAAGGTGAACTCGGCCAACTCTTTCATCCTCAAAGATGCAGATGGCCAGGTTTTGCCGATCTCTATCAATGGTCTTCATCTGAAGACTTTTCACCGCTGAGGTAAAACACTATTTCTCTTAAATAAAAAAAAAAATGTATATGTACTTTTGTATATAATTTTCATTTGTATATACATCCTGTTCCGAGATTGCAAAAGCCAAGTACTACACTTCAAAATCTCCTTCGGGGACTTTTGATGCGAAGTAGCAGTTGCAAGGAGGTTCGCTGCGAAGCACTTTACCCTCAAAAGGGCCGAACCAAAATTCAAACAAAGGCACGAAAAGAGCTTCGCACCCGAAGCATTTCCAACAGCTACTTCGAGCAGAAGTTTTGCGAAGTAGATTTTAAAAGGGCCCTTGTGAAGCAGTTTTCAAGAACACAAGCTTCGATAGGCGGTCCTTGCAAAGCACGACGAAGGAGAAGTACTTCGGGCCCGAAGTGTCGAAAAGCAGTCCGCACCAAAGGTTCACCGTGAAGCATTTTCAATGTTGATTTCAACTTCGCCGAACCAACAACGCATGAGACAGGAGAATTTAAAATGTGCCTCGAAGAACGTACTGACAACAACCTTGAAAAGAGTTCGAAGTGGATGAATTTAAGGCAAAAGTGGTAGAGCACATCCCGAGGTGATTCGGTTAATGTAAAAAGCCACACCGAGGTACGAGGTGGCAGTAGTTTGCATTTCATGATTACCAAAGCGCGTGGCCCCGTGTACTACGCTGCTGTAGAGCCAATCAAAGGGCAAGGCAACTTCCTCCATTCGAAGCATTAATTTAAATTTGGTAGGTGCCATAAATTGAGGTAGTTACCTTTTTAGGCTATAAAACGTGAAGCTCTAGCAAAAGGGAGGTTAGTTATCCATCAATTCGTGCAAGACTAAGAGCCTTTGGTTACTCTGCAATTCTCCTACCCTTTGCATCTAAGCCCTTCGCATTGAAGCCCTCTGTATCAAGGACTCTGCCACCATCATTTTCAACATGGGGAAGAAAAACTCCAAAGAGAAGGGAAAAGAGCCCAAAGTTGCAGGCCCTAAAAAAACAAAGAAGGGCAAAGAAGAGAAAAAGCGTACTCCAAAGAAGATAAGTCTCACCCCTCACCCTAAAAAGCAACCGATAGAAGAAGGGGATGACTCTGAGGAGGAGCAGCTTGTAGAACCACCAATTGATGGGTGGGAGAAGATTAGAGACACGCAACTCTCTAAGGGTGTGTCCGACCTCCGACGCACCATAGAGTTTATGATGAGCAGACTCACCCCAGAGAATAAGAGAGCTGCTGCATATTACTCTCAAATTTATTGGTATTTGACCCCGCCTGCTCACCATTGTCCCGAGCTAATCTATGCTATCATGCAAAATTACCAGCCTGCATCCAGGCAAGTGTTGGATGCTTCGGGTCACAAATTGTTTTCCATTTTGAAGGAAGATGTACAAGCAGCCTTCGCGCCACAACAAGGTCCGCCCAAGGGCTATTCTATTCGCAATGTCATTTTAAGCGAACAAATGGAGAGGTTCACCTCTAACAGCTACATATTGAAATTCCTGCATGAGAACCTCAAAAGTGGGCTACCTTCAAGCAAGCTGCCCTAGATGCCCTTACCCTTGGCGGCCTTCAAGAACATCGATATTTTCTCCATCATTGCATGGGTGGCGGGCCTGTCGACAGATGCTTCGGTGCAACCCTGGCAGGTGTCTTTGGCCGAATGTATTTCGAGAGGGGAATTCTATGCCCCTGATGCTTCAAGACCAAACACCAACCCAATTTTCTTTGACTGGGCGGAATGGGTGGCCCGAACCTTGCACACAAGGCTCACCAGCATGAAGAATTCAGCAACGGGCCAGTACTTTGCACCCTATTCTTTTCTTGTCTGGTTGTTTTTCTACCAAGTTCATAAGCGATTCCCCCATATCACCATTTCTCCAAGCGGCGAGGATGGAAATCCTCTGTCGGTGTACCAGTGGACTCCCCTCCTATTGAGGACAGAGTCCTATTATTCTTTTAATCAACAATTTTTGGGACCCGCCATGCATTTGTTGAAGGGCTCTTGCCCTCGGGTGCCCCTCAGTTTGAGAGATAGAGTGGTGCAGGAAAAAAGGGGAGATGTTTTCCAATTGACATAGGGCCTGGTGATTCGCCTATTCGGTTTCATAGGGAAGCCCTTCCTGTTACCAGTCTACCCCTCCGAATATCAGTTCGCATTGGAAGTCGCTCGACAGAGCGACGCTACAAATTCAGTGTACGACCACGGTCAAAAATGGGCACATACCTGTGACTTCCCCTTCAGGATGGGTGTAATCGAAGTCTTTGCCTTGAAACAGAGCATTTTCCTGGAGGAAAAGCTTGCCGATTTTGGCCTACTCCAGATCCCTCAACAATGGCTCTATGATCCCTTGGGAGTGATGAGGGATCACTTAAAATTCAAGAATTTCCACATCTGCCCCCACCCCAAAATTGTGGAACAAAGGAATAATCCCAATGGGAAGGATCTGGAGTGGCATTTGGAGAGAATGAGGACATTGCCTCCCTGGCATGAGTTCTACCCCATGGAGGCCGAGTTTGACCCTGACCAACACCCCTCCCAACTCCAAGCTCCACGTTTTGGAGAAAGGCAAAGGATGATTTAAAGGAGGAATTGAAGAATTGGAGCGAGGAAAAACTTTGGGAGTGGTGGATAATGAGAGTCCATCACCAAAAGATGAACTCTTATGGACTCTTGGCAGCAGATAAAGACTTCGCAATTCTTTATGAAGCCAATGTTGAAACTTGGAAGTCCATATCCTTTGCAGATTTTGTTCCCCCAGCTACCCCAGGATCGGGCGAAAGCCCAAGAGGAGCTGAAGATGCCTCAGAAGAAGAGGAAGAGGAAGAAGTCGAAGCTACGCCAGTGGCACTACCACAGGGACCATCGAAAGGCCATGACACAAGCATCGAAGAGGTAGAGCAACCATTGGAGAGAAAGAAAAGAAAGAGGCAAGAGCAAATTCAAGTGCCTCCGAGCCACCCAAAGCGACCCCGCACAAAGCTCCCAAGTGCTCCTCGAACAACCTGCATCAAGCCCGACCGAAGCAAATGTTGAAGATGCAGGGCCACCAAGTGCCGAGACGGTCCCAGACATAGACGTCATTGATGTGGAGGAGCTCCTCCAACAAGAAGGAGACCCCGAAGTAGAAGTTGTGGAGGTCGAGAGTGTCGAAGCCCAAAAGGAGCAAGAGCCAATCACACAAGATGTCACCACGACCGCTCTGCCAGGAGGGCACGTAGGTATGCACTCTCCTCCCTTCGCCTTGGTCTCTGACACATCCACTATGGTCCGGTTGAAGGTCCCCATCAATCTCTCCCTCCCCTACAAGGTCAATCGCCCACTCAGGTATTGCCCATTGCCAGTCCAACTCTGCCTAGCCCCACTCCACCCGAGTCATCCGGCCGGGACAAGCCTATTGAAACTACTTCGCCCATCCACACCATCATTCCTTCAGTCCTTAGTCAAGGCAAAGGGAGGGTTCCAAAGCACCCCCCATTCTCCCATCGCACACAACATAGTCCCGCTTGCCAAAGCTCCTGCTACACCCATCTTCGAACCTTCTGGGGAGGCATTCCCCATTGATTCTTTATATTTGTTCACCCCTTCGGCTAGAGATCCAACCTTTTTTGAATCAGATCTATCCTTAATAAAGGAACGCCCCTTAGCCGAGAAGCTACTCTTAGCTCAAAAAACACAGAGAAAATGTTGAAGGAGGCAAGGAAGAAAAGAGGGCGATCTCTGGCCCAGGTTGAAAAATGCGTTGTCTTCGACTTGAAGGGCGAAAAGTTACATAAAGTGAAGAAGGTCCCTAAGGTCCAGAAGCCTCTGGATGAAATGACTCTGGCTGATTATGATTACCAGGAGAAGACCAAGGACCTGGAACATTTGAATATAGATAATGAATCCGCATCCATGCACGTCGAAATCGAGACTTTTCGAGCGCATGCGAATATTGCTAATCAGTGTAGGTTTGAAGCAGAGAGTGCCAACATCAAGTTGGAGGAAGAGCTGGCTAGAATCCGCTCCAAGCTGGAGGATTCAGAGGAGTAGTGTAAGCTAATGAAGAAGGAAACACATGCCCTGAAATAGCAGATACTACAATTGCAGTGTTCGGCTGAGCACCAAGCACAGAAATAGGCTAAAAATGAGCTAAAAGCCAAGGAGCTCGAAAGCAAAATCTTGCAGGCTCAGCAGTAGTTGTTCAAAAAAGCAAACCTGGAGCTGTTCGACAGAGGCAGAATCAAGGAAATTCGCTCACACTTGCTCAAAGGTTTCAGATCGCGGGCCTCCAGTGCCCTGTCAACTTTAATCTATGTCACCGAAGCTCAGTATGTCGTTGCTAAGAAAGGGCCAATAGTAGATGAGGTCATCCAAAAAATCAAAAGGTGACTCAAGCTGGCTTTTGAGGTCCAAAGTATTAGATATCAGGACCTGCAGGTTGCTGCTATGAGTCGAACGGCTAGGGATTGGTCTACAGCCCAAGCCACTATTCATGCCTTCTTCTCCAAGGTGAAGAAAGCGTAGAAGGTGAAGGACCTCCTAGACATATTTGAGCAGGAGCAACGCACATCAATGGGTTACTTCGAAGATCTTTCTTCCTTAGGTTTCTCGAGTTTCATAGATGATGATGGGAACCTTCTCACCAAGGAAGAACTCAAGCCGGTGTGGCTCCATTTCGAAAGTGACGTCTCAAAAATAGATGAGTGGGAAGAGCCAGTCACAGAAGGACAAGTCACCGACTTCATCCTGAGACACTGCAAAATCATGGCTTGCCTGAATGACCTAAGTGTAAGAATCAAACATGCTGACATTGGGCAGATTGATCGGTTCCATGTTTTGGTCAAGGCACTCGAAGACCAAGAACCATTTTAGAAAGGTGTCTGGGCTCACGTCTACCAAACCATGAGGAAAATCTGCGATCGTCTTGTCCCATCGCTGTAGCATGAAGCCACATCGGCAGAAGGAGTAGAAGAAGGAGAAGGAGCAAAAGAAGGAGAAGGAGCAAAAGAAGGAGAAGGAGCAGAAGAGGAAGAAGAAGAAGCAGAAGGAGGACAAGCTATGGAAGCGCCCTCGAAGGTGGAAAAGGGAGAAGGGTCTGGAGGTGACTCTAGCCCAATGGATCAAAGCTGAGGGTTCTTCCACCGAGACGAGCTCATTGCCCCATGAGCCGCCAAGAATGTTGACAATTTTGTCACATTGCACAATGGGGTAGAAAAAAATCAAAACTTTGTACAGTGTTCTTTGTTGTAAAGTATTTCTTTTGGTTGTTTTTTGAAAATATTTGTAAGTTGCAGCAATTTTGGCTTTCCTTGCCACCCCTTTGTACATAAGATGAAGAAGAAAGAACTTCACTGCCGAACAAGCTAGGGAAAATAGCTTCGCCAAAGAAAGAAGAGAAGTATGAAAAGAACTTCGCACCCGAAGCATTTCCAACGATTGCTTCGAGCAAAAGTTGGCGAAGCGACATTGCCGAAGAAGAATACAAGAAAGGCAAAAGAGCTTCGGGCCCAAAGTTCCTCAAAAAACTACTTCGGGTGAAAACCTTGCGAAGCAGCATTGCCGAAGCAGAAATTCTAGCAAGGCGTAAAGGAGAGCTTCGTGGCCGAAGCATTTCAAAAAACTACTTCGAGCAAAAGTTTTGCGAAGCAGAATTCAAGCAGCATTTCGAAAGAACAGCTTCATCGAAGAAAGACCGCGGACCGAATTAGCTAAGGCAAGAAAACTACTTCGGGCCCGAAGCATTTCAAGTAGCTACTTCGGGAGATTTTTACGAAGTGGTGTTGCCGAAGGAAAAATACGAAGGAAGAAGAATGAAAACTACTTCGCACCCGAAGCATTTCAAAAGGCTACTTCGGGAAAAGTTTTGCGAAGCGGGATTTGAAGGAGCGCAACACTGAAAACACTTCGTCGAAAAGCCGTCGAAGCATCCACTTCGGCCCCTGGCGCCAGCGAACCATTTCTACTTCGTCGAAAGTCATTGCGAAGCATCTGCTTCGGCCATCTTTCATGCGAAGTACTTTCACCCGAAGTAGTAGTGGCCATAAAGAATGCAACATCTTTTGAAGGCAATTGCTTCGGCCGAAACCTTCCCGAACCATAGTTTTGAAAGAGGATCACGGTGAAGCATTTCTCCAAGGCATCAGTGAAGCAATTTTGTCAGCGAAGCGGCGAAGAATGAAGAGGCCCATTTTGCAAAGGAAATATGCTTCGGCACTCACACCCCCCGAAGCAGTTTTGCGAAGCTCCATTTTGTGAAGTACAAATCAAGGAGGAGTTATTGCTTCGGCACAAGTCCATTGCGAAGCAAAGTTGTAAATGAACATCTTGCGAAGCGCTTCAAGGGCACGTGTTCCAAGCCGGGTATTTTCTCGAGGCGATCAAGTGCCTCATAAATGCATTTTTACGTGCCCGATAAGACCGTTGCTCATTTTTGGCAATTGGAAATGAAGTATCAGTTCCAGAAGGAGAGCCCGGCGAGCATGGCGGCCACTCGAGCACCGCACCCAGAAGCCGAGGATGCTCAGGCGGCTCATTAATGCATATTTCCCTGGTTGACCCGGTCGTAGCTGCTAGTTTTGGCAAAGGATATGAAAGCTCAGTCACGAGAGCCACGAAGGGCCGACTTCTCAGCTTTCGAGGATGTACTCCTCCATCTTGTGTAATTATGGCTCAGAGGGTCGGGTCCTCTATAAAAACCCAGACATTGTAATGTAAAAGGGGGGGAACTTTCTGCTAGAAAGCTGTTGTAACTTGATGTCCTACGATTAATACTAAAGAACTTTGGGCTCAATTTCTCTCTTGTATGCTGCCTTCTGTGTTTATTTCTTTTGTCTTTCTTCATTTGCATACTGTAACTCTGAATCCTGAATTCGGTGTGCGATTGGGGATAGTACCCTAAAATTCGCCCGAAGGATACATAGGAGAGGAAAAATGCTATATTGGTTTTCTTTTATGCTGCCTGGTGGGTTGTGGTTTCTGTTATATTCGCTTGTCCTAATCGTCGTTACTCTGAACCCTAAATTTTGATGAAAGGGAGAAGGAGAATCCTGGAGCTCGCTCAGAGGATACATAGGAAGGTTAATGTGGCGTTTCTTTCATTTATTCTTGGTGTTCTTTGCTGCTATTCAAGTTGTTAGTTAGTGATCGTGCTTCCTATTCTCTCCCACTTTAAATCATTGATCTCTCTTCCCTTACCCCTTTTTTATTTCTTTCTCTAACCCTAACTCTTTTTATCTCTTTCCTGCATCCCTTATCTCAAAACACCAAAGTAGTTTAGCATAGGAGCCGACCTTTCTCCGGATATTGGCACGAGGGGCATCTCTTCCCTTCGGCCTTTCAATGTTGGTCCAGGTCTAGGGTGCATACACTTACCCAAATCCTTTCCTAGGCAGATTTGATGACCAACAGGTGCCATTTTGTTGACTCTGGTATGACCCACTAGTATATGGATGGACTGGTATGTGCCCCTAATATGCACTACCTCACCCTCTAGCTCATTAGTATAGATCCGATCCTATCATCATCTCACCTGGTAAATATCCACAAAGCTTTGGATTTGTGCCACCTTCTCCTGTAGCCTAGTCATCTCTCCACTATTTGGTCCCTCCATATTAGAACTTCAATATCTTAGTTGTGCCTATAGAGCTACTTTCTCTAACTGGGCATCTTGTACTTGTGTTTGAAGGATATATGTTTCCTAACTGACCCTGATCAACTCATCATGTAGCTCTATATTTGTGTCACCCCATGCCACCTAATGTACCTGCACCCCCTAATCCTCAGTGTCATTATTACCAAAGTCACCTTAATCTCCTAAGTCCATGAGGTTTGCCTACTAATTTTCCATGTGACCAAACCCATGTATCTCACTTACCTCGCCATAGCCCTCCTCTCGAGCATCCTATTGATCCCATATTATTGCTCCTACCACATATCCCCTAGTGGTCCCTCTCCCTACTATTAGTGCATCATCCACTAGGAGTCATACTCCTTTGTAGTCCCAGCATCATCCAAGTCTGGAATGTCTACTACAGGATTCACCTCCCCTCCTACTACCTCCACTAGTGGTCGCCTTAGTATCCTCTCATCCCTAAAAAATCGGTAGACCATTGGCTCACTGGACAACACCTATTGTAGCCCAAACTAATACATAACCTAAGTATAAGGGAAGAACTGCTACTCCATCCCATGTAGACCAACCAACCATATACCTTGCCTCACCTGATAGAGTTGCACCTCAACATACTACCATGTTGGGAAATCCCTATAAGGTCTCCAGAGTAGATCCATTGATATGAGTCATAAAAAAACTAGGCATAATGGCCCACATAACTTGCCTAGTACCGAATATACCCTACCTTCTGAGTCCACTGCCATAATATATCGTAACCAATCTCTCGGTTTGCTAGTTGTGCCAATAACATCTAAGGCAATCCTTGTGGCTGATCCACAACTATGTGCTACCACCATTACACCTGTAGTAGAAAGTTGTATTCCAATACTTTCCACCTCCAGGAGTGGATCTCGTATAGCTCATAATACAATTGTGCCAATAGTATTGTACCCCATGCCATCACTAGTGGATGCTCCACAATGCACCCTAATAGAGTAAACACTAACTCCAGAAGGTTCTAGGGAAACTTGGCACCTTATGAGTCTAGTAGTAGCATATTCAATATCATTATCATTAGAAAAACATGCCTCACACCCAACACCCTAGCCTCATACCAATACCCCACCAATATGCATCCACTGAGAGAGTCCCCTATCGTCTCCTTCGTGGACCTACCAAAGTACCTCTTCATTACTGCATCTCTCTAGTCCTGGCGAGTAGAAATGATCACCCACACCTCTATTGGAATGCATAATATCTGATAGACATCCTCCAACATCCCTGTCATCTCTCTTATTTCTATATGGAAGGTGTTGGTGTATGGATCCCATAATTCAATAAGTGTAGTCAAGTAGGTATGGTTACCCACCATGGGCTCTAACTGCGTCACATGCTTGAGGCCAATGGTATCAATCCATTCCCAGTATACCTAAATTAATAATTCTATTGTGGTATCAAAGATATTTTTAACTTTATATCGACTCTTAACCACTTGGTAGATATAGGTCGATCAATAATAAGCATCAAATAGGCTTCAAAATCACCAAAAAATATCCAAAAAGACCAAAAATGGCCCCTTTTAAGGCAATTTGTGACCATACCACCTAGGGATGGCCCCAAAATATATGAAAATACCATATAAGGATGACCACTAAACAAACTTGGTTGGTCATCCCACCTAGGGATGGTCCCCAAATTGGGCCAAAATGGGCCTCTCAAGCCACCAAAAATAGCAAAAATTAAGCAAAATTAAGCAATCAAAAAGACCTAAAAGCACTAAAATTGCATAAAAACATAAAAAAAGCATACAATATTGTAGGTAATCCCTAATTATGTTCAATTATCAAGTATTTAGTGTACTCTGCCAAAAATAAAAAACAAGCCATTATTCCACTTTTAAAACTAGCATAGTGTAGTAAGAAATTCAACTCTTACTCGTCTCGCACTGGCTCCGCCACTGGACAAGTTTTCATGCTGGATCATGGTGAATATAGGATGATTTCAATAGTTCTCCACTGCATATAATCCTTCTCATCCTCCTCACCTCTCAAACTGCAAAGTTGCAAATAAATAAATGAGCCCAAATGACCCATTTTTTGCTTAAATAACCCTCCCAAGGCCCTGACTGTCCCTGGGTGTTAAAAGTGGCTAATTTGAAAACCATACCATATTATTATAGTCATAAAATATGCCACAATATCATCCTGGGATGGCCACCCAAAATTCTCATCAAAACAGCTCAAAAATACACCAAAAAGGGTCCAAAGCCCACCAAAAACAAATTAAATTTTGTCACAATTCAATAGGAATCCAAATGAACCTAAATCACTCATGGAGAAATGGAAAACTCCTTAATTTAATATCTAATAAGAATAATTTAGCCAGACCACCCCATGGGAACAAAATTTTTGACTCTCTTCTACCATGAAACGTAAATAAAATCACCAAAATCCTCTCAAAAAATGCTCCATTTTTCAATGAGTAAAACTGAAGGAAATCCCAACAAAGTCATATGTGTCAAGTGAATCATAACTTTTATTACTAGCCATTATTTCATTTAATCATCACTTGAGGGGGCAGTCATACTTAACAAATTTATAATCACAATCAACAATCACATACTCAATAATGCAAATTGTGTTTGTTCTACGAATCATTAACAAAGACAATCATGTCCTTGCTTGGGGAAACAAACAAGAAAAAATTTAAATCAAACAAATATTTGGCACTATAGAATCATGAAAAACTAGGCTTCGCTACTTCATGAATGAAATTTTTTTGAGATCAAGCCAACCTTACTAGAATGGTTGTACTTGAAGCATGTTTCTTAGCTCTTCAGAAGCAAGGATTCAAGAATGCATGCTCTTTCCATGATTGGGTCATTTAAATTTGGTTAGGTTATTGAATAACCCTAATAATTCAATATTTTAGTCATCTATTTTTATCAGTGTTGTGTTGCACATAATGCATCTCAAAAAGGGAAATCTATCGACACTAAAATCATGCCAATATGATAGGCAACTGAAAGCATTGGCTAATTGACATCATTTGCCCCCCTTGGGAAACCCTTAAAGGTTTAATAGTGGTTCTAACCACTCTTGGAAGTCTCTACCCCACTTTTATGATGTTTTATGCTACATAGGCATGACCATACCACCCTGGGATGGTCACAGTTCATGGTCATCCCACCCAAAGACGGTGGCAAAGCGACCATCCCTGGGTGTGATGACCACAAGGTTTGACCCCCAAAAAGTCAAATTTGGACAAATGGCACCCAAAAACTAAAATTTATCCTATCTATGTGAGCATGCAAGACCTAAGGGTGTAGAATCCTTATTACATGTTGTAAAATGGAGGCCAAAATGGGAAATTCTCTTCCCCCTCCAATGCATGCTCAGTTTTAGACAAGTGGCACCTCCTGCCATGCATGCCCTTGCATGTCCATTTTCCCAAAGTCTCAATTTGGCTATAAAGTGGATACATTTTCCATAAAAACATAGAGAGGATTTTTAAGATATAATAACGATGTGCTGCCAAGATTTCCCCTCACCCTTTTGTGCCCTTTTCCCTAGAAATATCTACCCAGCGAAGGAGGTTTGCGAGTGATATAGGAGGCACAATTTATTTGTAAAACCAAATCATCTAAGTGAATTTCAATATCAAATTTGATGAAAACACTATTTATAATGTTCCTGACCAATTTATAGAGGAATTGGTGGTAAAATAAGAGTAGAATTGGTGGCCATCCCATCCCAGGATGATCCCCAATCTGTGACAGTAACCACCATCCCTGCAAGGGATGGTGATAGATATGTACATTATTTATTTACTATTTTTTATAGTAATATTCTAGGGAAGTATATGAACCTCTTATCCAAATTTCATGCAATTTAGAGTTATATTGAGTGAGATATTGTATTTTAAAGTTTTTGTAAGATTTCGGGGACCATCTAAATATGCACATGGAAATGCAACTGATTTTTCAAATATGACCATATGGGTCTTCTTAAAATCTCATTTTATGCTTACTTTCTAATTTTTGTTTGATTTTAAGGTTTTTTGGTCCATCAATTTCTTTTTTTGGGTTTTGCAGGCTTCGTAGGTGCACTACGAATGTGCCACTGATTCATAGTCAATTTCTATTATGTTTTAAAATATATATTTCCAAAATAATATATTATGCATATATCTGAAATTTCAGATCATTTGGAGTTGTTTTAGATAGTAACATTACATATATACACTTTCTAGATTATAGTTGCATGTATGGCTTTTGCATGTTTCACATCCTACGCACTTGCTATTTAAAAAATCTGGTTTTCTTGTGTGCAGGTGCAGGTTTTACAGCAGAGGAGAAAGGAATACAAGATAATAATAGCTAAGAACAAAGTGATAACATCATAGGTTTGCCCATCTCAATTATGGGTACGACGAAGAACATTGGAAGTGCACACGAGCTTGTTTGAAAGGACTTGATCCTTGGGCAGCAATCATTTTGTGAACAATTGTATCACACTAAGAGCCCTCAAGGGTACATTTATTATAACCATGTTCTGATTTACCAAATTAAATAAATATAATAACACCCTTTTCTTGCACTTATTTGGCTTCCATGGTTGCTTAAATATATCCTTTTGTAATACTTTATTAATACGGATATAGATGCATATTGTTTAACATGTTTATGTGCACCACTTTTACCCTACTTCAGGAACATTCAAACTTCCTATATTATAAGAGGTGATGAAAGGTGGTGTTTCGAAATATAAAGCTTTATATGGTGCCATATTAATGGTGGTGTGGTATGAGGTATTATACCACCATTCGACAAAAGGAAGCCATTTAACCTAGTGAAGGGGTTGAGTAGAAATAAAACAACGTAGGTAAGTTTCAAAATATTTGTTAACAACATCTATTTGACTTTCAATTTATGGATGATAAGCAAAAATCATATGAAGTTGAGTACCTTGGAGTTTAAACAATTCTTTCCAAAAGTTAGTAGTGAAGGTGGGATCACGATCACTGACTATAGTAGAATGTATGCCATGTAGTTTGAAAATATTATCAAGAAATATTTGGGTGACGGTACTAGTTGTGTAAGGTTGAGAAAAGGGGAAAAAATGAGCATATTTGGATAAGCAATCCACTACCACTAGAATAGTAATTTTACCAGTATATTTTGGAATGCCTTCAATAAACTCCATGGAAATATCAACCTATATTTTAGTTGGGATATGAAGAGGTTATATAAGGCTAGGAGTGCTTATTTTTTCTCCTTTTTGTCTTTGATAGGTCTTGCATGATATGAAGATGTGGGGGATAGGACAATATGCCCTTTGTACCTAAGTATGTTATCACTCCAAGAGTAGTGGGGATTACTAGTGGGGTCTTGTTGAAGTTAGTGAATTAATTTTTGTGTTGTAATATTGTTAAACTATGTTAGTGTAATATTCCATTACTTGGGATACTTACCATTTACTCCACTAGGTAAAAGAGTATTTACATTTATCTTTTACTATCTAGATATTTATTCTTCTATCCTAGGTTAATCTCTAAATATCTTAGGTTAGTGGTTTGGTTAGACTTCTCTACCTAGGTTAGTGGTTAGCATCACGTAACTCCCTACTCTATTGTTAGAGGGTAGTTAGCACTATTTCCTAATGTTGTTAGTTAGTCTATTTATTTAATCATAGACTTTATATTGTAATTGTTAGTTGATTAATTGATCATTATTTTTCTACTCACTCACTTGATCACATTGGTATCATCGCATCCGGGTGGCCTAATATGAGCTCTGCTCGTTCCACCCGACCTGGACCTAGCACAGTCTTCGAGGGCCTTGCTGGCCCTCAAGACCTGCATGGATCATCGAGTAGCCACGGGAGAGGGCCCGTAGGCCCACATCACTAGGCGGACTCGAGAGAGGGCCCACAGGCCCATGTCATCGACTGCGACCACGGGAGAATGCCCGTAGGCCTGATAGATTCGATAGCATTCTGTTGTCTGACCTATTAGGCCTGATAGGTCGACAGAGGGCAATGACCATCCTATGACCTTCAGTGGCCATGGGACGGCTGACCATCAGAGCTATGTTGAGCAAGGTGCAGCAATAGTATTTTCATTATTGTCAACACAGTCAGACAGATCAATTGATGTAGTGGACAGGAGTTAAGAGGTTCTTCAGAGTATGTATAGTGATTTTCCAAAAGATCGAAGTGGCCCATATGCTAAAAATCAAAATAAAATCACTAGGAAGAAAATCGTTGTGATATCACGACATGTTGAGCAAGAAAGAAAAACTGTCACAATATCGTGACATGTTGAGAAGAAAGAAAAACTATCACGATTTCGCGACATGTTCGAAGAGAAAGTGCAAGCAAGAAAAACTATCACGATTTCACGACATGTTCGAAGAGAAAGCGCAAGAAGGAAAAACTGTCGCGATTTCACGACATGTTGGAAGAGAAAAAGGCAAGTAGAAAAAGTGTCATGATTTCACGACATATTGCAAGAGAGATAGTATGGAAGAAAAAGTGTTGCAATTTCGCGACATGTTGGAAGAGAAAAAGGTAAGTAGAAAAAGTGTCACGATTTCGTGACATATTGCAAGAGAGATTGTACGGAAGAAAAAGTGTCACGATTTTGTGACATATTGCAAGAGAGAGAGTCCGAAAGAAAAAGTGTCACAATTTTGCGACATATTGCAAGAGAGAGAGTCCGAAAGAAAAAGTGTCACGATTTCATGACATATTGCAAGAGAGATTGTACGGAAGAAAAAGTGTCACGATTTCATGACATATTGCAATAGAGAGAGTCCAAGTGAAAAAGTGTCGTGATATTGTGACATGTCGCATTTTCATGACTCGAAAAGGGTAGGAAGGAAGAGAATGAAAAAGTGTCGTGATATCGCGACATGTCACATTTTCATGACTCGGCAAGGGCAGAAGGAAGAGAAAGAAAAAGTTTCACGATATCGCGACATGTCGCATTTTCGCGACTCAAAAAGGGCAGGAAGGAAGAGAATGAAAAAGTGTCATGATATCGTGACATGTCGCATTTTCATGACTTGAAAAGAGTAGGAAGGCAAAGAAGGAAAAGTGTCATGATATCATGACATGTCGCATTTTCGTGACTTGAAAAGAGCAGGAAGGCAGAGAAGGAAAAGTGTCGCGATATCACGACATGTTGCATTTTTGCGACTTGAAAAGAGCAGGAAGGAAGAGAAGGAAAAGTGTCATGATATCGTGAAATGGTGCATTTTCGTGACTTGAAAAGAGCAGGAAGGCAGAGAAGCAAAAGTGTCACGATATCGTGACATGTTGCATTTTTACGACTCGAAAATGCCAAGCAGGAAGAGTAAGAAAAGTGTCACGATATCGCGACATGTCGCATTTTCATGACTCGAAAAGGCCAAAAAAGCAGTGAAACAAAAGTGTCATGATATCATGACATGTCACATTTTTTCCTCAAGAAAAGCCTCAAAATAGAAACGAACAGTAATGAAGAAGAAAATGTACTATCATCGAAGGAGAAAACAAATGCATGCCCATGTGGAGAAAACGAACAGTCAAAGAAGGAGAAAATGAACAGTCGTCAAAATAGAATCGAAAAGCTTTTTCGAAAACCAAAACGCATGCATGCACAAAGGAGAAAACGAACAGTCATGACCGAGAAGACGAACAGTCATGGTAGGAGAATATGGTTTCAATTCATTGCATGTAACGTGTTTGACGAAATGCCTACTCTATATATACAAAAGGAGTTACAATTGGAGTTACAACTGAAGTTACAACTATAGTTACAAAGAGAGAGGATGGTTATAAAAGGAGTGTTGCTTGGAGAATTTTGAAAGTTCTTGGGATTAAAGCGAGGCAGATTTAATCTTGTGAAGAGAGCAAGAGGAGAGCGAGAGGCATGCGAGAGGCGAGCGAGAGAGGTGTGTGATATGTGAAGCATGAGGAGAGTGCACGGGAGGCGAGTGAGTAGGGTGTGTGTTGTGTGAAGAGTGGGCAATGTTGAGAAAGCAATAGACTAGTCAGGGTCTTGTAAAAGTGAAGGCATCTTTATGTCAATCTTCTAGTTTCAGAACAGAAGTCCAAGTTGGTGCTTGGCATCAGGGGTTGGTGCTCCTTCCAGTTGGTGCTAGTAAATCATGGGTTGGTGCTCCTTTCTATTGGTGTAGATAAATCAGGGGTTGGTGCTCCTTTCTATTGGTGTAGATAAATCAGAGCTTGGTGCTCCTTTCTATTAGTGTAGATAAATTAGGGGTTGGTGCTCCTTTCTGTTGTTGCAGATAAATCAGGGGTTGGTGCTCCTTCCAATGTGTGCTGGTAAATTGATTGTAAAGTTGTTGCTTTGCAAAGGCTAGATTTGGATGGGAGTCCAAACAATCAATTTTTGAGGAGTAGCCAAAACTAGTGAACCTTGGTACATCTTGTGTTGTGTGATGCTCTTTTGTTATATTTGATTTATTGGGTTTTAAGTTTTCATTTTTTCGGCATTAAGAGTTGAAGATTTAAGTTTTTAAGAGCTACACTGATTCACCCCCCCTCTCAGTGTCATTATGAGACTAACAATTGGTATCAGAGCCAACTTCCCTTATTAGGCTAAATTAGCTAGGGTTGATCTTGGATTAGTATGCAATGGGTAAGAAGAATATATCCTCCACAAATAAGGCATCTCAGTCAGCTTTAGTTCTTATGGAAGAGAAAATTGAATTAGAAAAGGTTGAAGGAGTGAATTCTGAAGTATGTGATTAAAACCTTGAGGCTGAAGTATATCTAGAAGGTGAGTTGATCGCTGCACTTGAAGAGTTGAATATAGAAAGGAAAAAGAATAGAAGACTGTCCAAGAAATTGGAAGAATATGGGGATAAGATCAAAGATATCTTCTTACAAATTCATAAAGCCAAGAAAATAGAAGAAGCCTTGAAGTCACACCTGGATGATAAATTCGATGTATGTAGCAAACGTGATGAGGAATCTAACAAAGTTTTTAGTGATCTAAAGCTGCAAGTAGAAGAGTCCAAAAGGATTGAAGAAACTCTCAGGTCACAGATCAATGAGAAAGAGATTGTTTGCTGCAAACAAGAAGAGGAGATTGTTTGCTGCAAACAAGAAGAGGAGATTGTTTTATTGAGGAAACAACTATAAGAGGCCAATATAAATATCAAATTTGAGAAGAGCACAGAGATGCTAGATGAAATGATAAGGCAACAAAGAAGCCCCATTTCTAATATTGGTCTTGGATGTAAAGCTAAAAAACCTTCATCTTCCAAATATGCAGAGAATAAGAAGTTCACTATTGAAGGATCGAAGCAAGAAAAGTCTAAAGCTGAATCTTCAAAAGGAAGAAAATATCAAAGGAGATCTACAGCAAAGCAACCACAACAAAAGAGGTTCTATCACTCTCACTTTATTCATAATAATGCTTTTAATGGCTATTGTTTTAGATGCAATCATTATGGTCACAAGGCAATTTATTATGGATTGAATAATAGATCAAAGATTTATGCCAATAGAAATACATCTGTTATTCTGGTTGAACACCATGTGCAATGTTTTAAATATAATGGTCATAGGAACATAGTAAGGTTTTTTCCAAGAACTTTTGTATCTAATCTAAGGCAAGATAGTAGATTTCATCAGACGCAAAGAATGCAACATAGATGAGGAAGAAATCATGTGCATCAAAGAAAGGAAAATAATCATCCATCAAGGATGCACAAGAGACAACCATCCGAGAGAAATGTTCAATTTCACAAAAAGGTTCAAAATAGGGATGCAGTTGAAAAACTGAAGCCCAAGTTCAAGAAATATTGGAGAAAGAAAGAAGAGAGGAAATCGTGTCTCCTTGGATCGAAGGAGATTACTCCTCTATTACACTAAGCCACTCCAGGTGGCACATCCTCAGGGGGAGCAATATTAAAGTTTTATTTTAATGATCCTATGTTGTTTGGTTATCTGAGGATGAAAGGCAAGTAGTCAGGGGGAGTTGTCGTATAGTTGTTAAAATGTGTTTCAGTTCATGTAGTTGTTTGTGGAGGTAATAAGCAGGAGCATGAGACGTTGGCTTGACAGAGTCAATTTTTTATTATTGTGAAATCTCTTTGGTGATGGTGGTTAAAATAGCAGATAGTTTCAAACTGATGTGTTTTAGTAGAACAACATGGTGAATAGCTAGGTTTTCAATGCAGCAACTGATAGGCATTATCTGAGATATAACATGCAATACAGGTCATCATGTCATGGAAGCATAAGCTGACAGGTGCTGGTTTTGAAGCCTGTAACATTCCCAATCTATAGATAACATAGAATTCATGTTGTGAGTACGTCTCGATTCATCTACCAATATCGATGGAGGACTATGGTAAAGCTCTTCATGATCATTATGAAAATTACTACCAACATGTAGCTGGGAAGGCGTGCGTTTCTTAACCAAAAATACAACACTTCATTTGGTATAAGAGAGCATCAATTTTCTCTAAAGAAGTAGCCGTTATCAAAGAGATGCCAGATTCAAAGCAAACAGTAGCACTAGCACCCAGTTCATCAAGAGTGCCATGTGGCACATGCAAGGCTGAGACGTTGAGAGAATAGCGCCCACGTGATGAAGCGCCAAGGAGGACAAGATGCCTATGCACCTAAGAAAGTCTTACATTATTTGAGGAATGCGAGATATTTCTCGAGGAATCCCTTGATCACAGTGAGGAGAAAGTTGCGAAAGGTGAGGTTAAGTTGGATTTCATTCCAAAAACAGAGCAAGTAGCGGATATCTTCTCAAAACCGTTGCCCAAGGAAGTCATTGAGTACCTTCGCAATAAATTGGGAGTGGTCAATTTGTTTATATTTTTGCTCATGTTTGTAATTTTTGCTAACTATAATAATTTGTGCCTAAGAATGTTGTGCATGGACTCAGGGGGAGTCTGCAGTAGCCCTTTGGTATTATTGTCAAAGGGGGAGAAGAATTACAAGAAATTGCACATGTGTTGCCAACAATTCCAAAGGGGGAGATTGTTGAGCAAGGTGCAACAACAGTATTGTCATTGTTGTCAACATAATCAGACATATCAGTTGATGCAGTGGATAGGAGTTAAGAGGTTCTTCAGAGTATGTACAATGATTTTCCAAAAGATCAAAGTGGTCCATATGCTAAAAATCAAAAGAAAATCACAAGGAAGAAAACTGTCATGATATCACGACATGTTGAGCAAGAAAGAAAAACTGTCATGATATCGCGACATGTTGAGAAGAAAGAAAAACTATCACGATTTCACGACATGTTCGAAGAGAAAGCACAAGCAAGAAAAACTGTCGCGATTTCGTGACATGTTCGAAGAGAAAGCGCAATCAAGAAAAACTGTCACGATTTTGCAACATGTTGGACGAGAAAAAGCCAACTAGAAAAAGTGTCATGATTTCATGACATATTGGAAGAGAGATAGTACAAAAGAAAAAGTTTCACGATTTCACGACATGTTGGAAGAGAAAAAGAAAAGTAGAAAAAGGGTCATCATTTCACGACATATTGCAAGAGAGATTGTACGAAAGAAAAAATGTCACGATTTCGCGACATATTGCAAGAGAGAGAGTTCGAAAGAAAAAGTGTTGCGATTTCACGCCATATTGCAAGAGAGAGTCCGAAAGAAAAAGTGTCACGATTTCATGACATATTGCAAGAGAGATTGTACGGAAGAAAAAGTGTCACGATTTTGCGACATATTGCAAGAGAGAGAGTCTGAGTGAAAAAGTGTCGCGATATCGCGATATGTTGCATTTTCGTGACTCGAAAAGGGCGGGAAGGAAGAGAGTGAAAAAGTGTCATGATATCGTGACATGTCACATTTTCGTGACTCGAAAAGGGTAGGAAGGAAGAGAAAGAAAAAGTGTTGCGATATTGTGACATGTTGCATTTTCGTGACTCGGAAAGGGCAGGAAGGAGGAGAATGAAAAAGTGTCAGGATATTGCGACATGTCGCATTTTCATGACTTGAAAAGAGCAGGAAGGCAAAGAAGGAAAAGTGTCGTGATATCGCGACATGTCACATTTTTGCGACTTGAAAAGAGTAGGAAGGTAGAGAAGGAAAAGTGTCGTGATATCATGACATGTCACATTTTCATGACTTGAAAAGAGCAGGAAGGCAAAGAAGGAAAAGTGTCGTAATATCGCGACATGTCACATTTTTGCAACTTGAAAAGAGTAGAAAGGCAGAGAAGCAAAAGTGTCATGATATCGTGACATGTCACATTTTTGTGACTCGAAAAAGGCCAGGCAGGCAGAGTAACAAAAGTTTCATGATATCGTGACATGTCACATTTTTGCGACTCGAAAAGGCCAGACAAGCAGTGAAACAAAAGTGTCGCGATATCGTGACATGTCATGTTTTCATGACTCAAGAAAAGCCTCAAAATAGAAACGAATAGTAATGAAGAAGAAAACGTACTGTCATCGAAGGAGAAAACAAATGCATGCCCATGTGGAGAAAATGAACAATCAAAGAAGGAGAAAACGAATAGTCATCAATATAGAATCGAAAATATTTTTCAAAAACCAAAACGCATGCATGCACAAAGGAGAAAACGAACAGTCATGCCCGAGAATACGAATAGTCATGGTAGGAGAATATGGTATCAATTCATTGCATGTAACGTGTTTGATGAAATGCCTACTCTATATATACAAAAGGAGTTACAACTGGAGTTACAACTGAAGTTACTACTGTAGTTACAAAGAGAGAGGATGGTTATAAAAGGAGGGTTGTTTGGAGAATTTTGAAAGCGCTTGGGATTAAAGTGAGGTAGATTTAATCTTGCAAAGAGAGCAAGAGGAGAGTGAGAGGCATGCGAGAGGTGAGCGATATAGGTGTGCGATATGTGAAGCACGAGGAGAGTGCACGGGAGGTGAGCGAGCAGGGTGTGTGTTGTGTGAAGAGATGTTGAGAAAGCAATAGACCAGTCAAGGTCTTGTAAAAGTGAAGGCATCTTTATGTCAATCTTCTAGTTTCAAAACAGAAGTCCAAGTTGGTGCTTGGCATTAGGGGTTGGTGTTCCTTCTAGTTGGTGCTGGTAAATCAGGGGTTGATGCTCATTTCTATTGGTGCAGATAAATCAAGGGTTGGTGCTCCTTTCTGTTGGTGTAGATAAATCAGGGGTTGGTGCTCCTTTCTGTTAGTGCAGATAAATTAGGGGTTGGTGCTCCTTTCTATTGTTGTAGATAAATCAAGGGTTGGTGCTCCTTCTAGTGTGTGCTGGTAAATTGATTGTAAAGTTGTTGCTTTACAAAGGCTGGATTTGGATGGGAGTCCAAATAGTCAATTTTTGAGGAGTAAACAAAATTGGTGAACATCAGTACATCTTGTGTTGTGTGATGCTCTTTTGTTATATTTTCTTTATTGGGTTTTAAGTTTTCATTGTTTTGGCATTAAGAGTTGAAGATTTAAGTTTTTAAGAGCTACATTGATTCACCCCCCCTCTCAGTGTCATTGTGAGACTAACAATTGGTATCAGAGACAACTTCCCTTATTAGGCTAAATCATCTAGGGTTGATCTTGGATTAGTATGCAATGGGTAAGAAGAATAGATCCTCATCAAATAAGGCATCTCAATCAGTTTCAGTTCCTATGGAAGAGAAAATTGAACTAGAAAAGGTTGAAGGAGTGAATTCTGAAGTATGTGATGAAAACCTTGAGGTTGAAGTATATCTAGAAGGTGAGTTGATCGTTGCACTTGAAGAGTTGAATATAGAAAGGAAAAAGAATAGAAGACTACCCAAGAAATTGGAAGAATATGGGGATAAGATCGAAGATCTCTTCTTACAAATTCATAAAGCCAAGAAAATATAAGAAGCCTTGAAGTCACACCTAGATGATAAAGTCGATGTATGTAGCAAACGTGAAGAGGAATCTAACAAAGTTTTTAGTGATCTAAAGCTACAAGTAGAAGAGTCCAAAAGGATTGAAGAAACTCTCAGGTCATATATCAATGAGAAAGAGATTGTTTACTACAAACAAGAAGAGGAGATTGTTTTATTGAGGAAACAACTAGAAGAGGACATTACAAATCTCAAATTTGAGAAGAGCATAGAGTTTCTAGATGAAATGATAAGGTAACAAAGAAGCCCCATGTCTAAGCTTGGTCTTGGATGTAAAGCTGAACAACCTTCATCTTCCAAATATGTAGAGAAGAAGAAGTTCACTGTTGAAGGATTGAAGCAAGAAAAGTCTAAAGATGAATCTTCAAAAGGAAGAAAATATCAAAGGAGATCTACAACAAAGCAACCACAACAAAAGAGGTTCTATCACTCTAAATTTATTCATAATAATGCTTTTAATGGCTATTGTTTTAGATGCAATCATTATGGTCACAAGGCAATTTATTGTGGATTGAATAATAGATCAAAGAGTTATGCTAGTAGAAATACATCTGTTATTCCGGTTGAACACCATGTGCAATGTTTTAAATGTAATGGTCATGGGCACATAGCAAGGTTTTGTACAAGAACTTTTGTATTTAATCTAAGGCAAGACAGTAGATTTCATCAGATGCAAAGAATGCAACACATACGGGGAAGCAATCATGTGCATCAAAGAAAGGAAAATAATCATCCATCAAGGATGCACAAGAGACAACCACCCAAGAGAAATGTTCAAGTTCACAAAAAGGTTCAAAATAGGTATGTAGTTGAAAAACTCAAGCCCAAGTTCAAGAAATATTGGAGAAAGAAAGAAGAGAGGAAATCGTGTCTCCTTGGACTGAAGGAGATTACTCCTCTATTGCACTAAGCAGCTCTAGGTAGCACATCCTCAGGGGGAGCAATCTTAAATTTTTATTTTAATGCTCCTATGTTGTTTGGTTATCTGACGATGAAAGGCAAGTAGTCATGGGGAGTTGTCGTATAGTTTTCAAAATGTGTTTCAGTTCATATAGTTGTATGTGGAGGTAATAAGCAGGAGCATGAGACGTTGGCTTGACAGAGCCGATTTTTTATTATTGTGAAATATATTTGGCGATGGTGGTTATAATAGCAGATAGTTTCAAACTGATGTGCTTCAAAAAAACAACATGGTGAACAGCTAGGTTTTTGATGCAGCAGCTGATAAGCATTATCTAAGATAGAACATGCAACACAGGTCATCATGTCATGGAAGCATAAGATGGCAGGTGCTAGTTTTGAAGCCTGTAACATTCCCAATCTATAGATAACATAGAATCCGTGTTGTGAGTACGTCTTGATTCATCTACCAATATCGAGGGAGGAATATGGTAAAGCTCTTCATGATCATTATGAAAATTACTACCAACATGTAGCTGGGAAGGCGTGCATTTCTTAACCAAAAATACAACACTTCATTTGGTATAAGAGAGCATCAATTTTCTCTAAAGAAGTAGCATTATCAAAGAGATGCTAGAGTCAAAGAAAATAGTAGCACTAGCACCCAATTCGTCAAGAGTGCCAAGTGGCACATGCAAGGCAGAGACATTGAGAGAATAACACCCAGGTGGTGAAGCACCAAGGAGGACAAGATGCCTATGCACCTAAGAAAGTCTTGCATTATTAGAGGAATGCGAGATATTGCCCGAGTAATCCCTTGATCGCAGTGAGGAGAAAGTTGCGAAAGGTGAGGTTAAGTTGGATCTCATTCCAACAACAGAGCAAGTAGCGGATATCTTCTCAAAACTATTGCCCAAGGAAGTCGTTGAGTACCTTCACAATAAATTGGGAGTGGTCAATTTGTTTATATTTTTGCTCATGTTTGTAATTTTTTCTAACTATAATAATTTGTTCCTGAGAATGTTGTGCATGGACTCAGGGGGAGTTTGTAGCATCCCTTTGGTATTATTGTCAAAGGGGGAGAAGAATTACAGGAAATTGCACGTGTTGCCAACAATTCTAGAGGGGGAGATTGTCGAGCAAGGTGCAGCAAAAATATTGTCATTGTTGTCAACACAGTCAGACATATCGGTTGATGTAGTGGACAGGAGTTAAGAGGTTCTTCAGAGTATGTACAGTGATTTTCCAAAAGATCAAAGTGGCCCATATGCTAAAAATCAAAAGAAAATCACAAGGAAGAAAATTGTCACGATATCGCGACATGTTGAGCAAGAAAGAAAAACTGTCGCGATATTGCGACATGTTGAGAAGAAAGAAAAACTGTCACGATTTCGTGACATGTTCAAAGAGAAAGTGCAAGCAAGAAAAACTGTCGCGATTTCGTGACATGTTCAAAGAGAAAGCGCAAGCAGGAAAAACTGTCATGATTTAGCGACATGTTGGAAGAAAAAGGCAAGTAGAAAATGTGTCACGATTTTGTGACATATTGCAAGAGAGATAGTACGGAAGAAAAAGTGTCACGATTTCACGACATGTTGGAAGAGAAAAAGGCAAGTAGAAAAAGTGTCACGATTTCGTGACATATTGCAAGAGAGATTGTACGGAAGAAAAAGTGTCACGATTTCGCGACATATTGCAAGAGAGAGAGTCCGAAAGAAAAAGTGTCATGATTTCGTGACATATTGCAAGAGAGAGAGTCCAAAAGAAAAAGTGTCACAATTTCATGACATATTGCAAGAGAGATTGTACGGAAGAAAAAGTGTCACGATTTCGTGACATATTGCAAGAGAGATTGTACGGAAGAAAAAGTGTCACGATTTCGTGACATATTGCAAGAGAGAGAGTCCAAGTGAAAAAGTGTCACGATATCGCGACATGTCGTATTTTCATGACTCGGAAGGGGCAGGAAGGAAGAGAATGAAAAAGTGTCGCGATATCGCAACATGTCACATTTTCATGACTCGACAAGGGTAGGAAGGAAGAGAAAGAAAAAGTGTGGTGATATCGCAACATGTCGCATTTTCGCGACTCGGAAATGATAGGAAGGAAGAGAATGAAAAAGTGTCGCGATATCACATGTCGCATTTTCGCGACTTGAAAATAGCAGGAAGGCAGAGAAGGAAAAGTGTCACGATATCGTGACATGTCGCATTTTAACGACTTGAAAAGAGCAGGAAGGCAGAGAAGGAAAAGTCTCGCGATATCACAACATGTCGCATTTTCACGACTTGAAAAGAGCAGGAAGGTAGAGAAGGAAAAGTGTTGCGTTATCGCGACATGTCGCATTTTTGCGACTTGAAAAGAGCAATAAGGCAGAGAAGCAAAAGTGTCGTGATATCGTGACATGTCACATTTTCATGACTCGAAAAGGCCAGGAAGGTAGAGTAACCAAAAGTGTCACGATATCACGACATGTCACATTTTTGTGACTTGAAAAGGTCAGACAAGCAGTGAAACAAAAGTGTCACGATATTGCGACATGTCACATTTTCGTGACTCAAGAAAAGCCTAAAAATAGAAATGAACAGTAATGAAGAAGAAAATGTACTGTCATCGAAGGAGAAAACAAATGCATGCCCATGTGGAGAAAACAAACAGTCGAAGAAGAAGAAAATGAACAGTCGTCAAAATAGAATCAAAAAGCTTTTTCGAAAACCAAAACGCATGCATGCACAAAGGAGAAAACAAATAGTCATGCCCGAGAAGACGAACAGTCATGGTAGGAGAATATGGTGTCAATTCATTGCATGTAACGTGTTTGACGAAATGCCTACTCTATATATACAAAAGGAGTTACAACTGAAGTTACAACTACAGTTACAAAGAGAGAGGATGGTTATAAAAGGAGTGTTGTTTGGAGAATTTTGAAAGTTCTAGGGATTAAAGCGAGGCATATTTAATATTGCGAAGAGAGCAAGATGAGAGCGAGAGGTGCACGAGAGGTGAGCGAGATAGGTGTGCGATATGTGAAGCACGAGGAGAGTGCACGGGAGGTAAGCGAGTAGGGTGTGTGTTGTGTGAAGAGTGGGTGATGTTGAAAAATCGATAGACCAGTCAGGGTCTTGTAAAAGTGAAGGCATCTTTATGTCAATCTTCTAGTTTCAGAATAGAAGTCCAAGTTGGTGCTTAGCATCAGGGGTTGGTGCTCCTTCCAGTTGGTGCTGGTAAATTAGGGGTTGGTGCTCCTTTCTGTTGGTGCAGATAAATCAAGGGTTGGTGCTCCTTTTTGTTGGTGCAGATAAATCAGGGGTTGGTGCTCCTTTTTGTTAGTGTAGATAAATCAGGGTTTGGTGCTCCTTTCTGTTATTGCAGATAAATTAGGGGTTGGTGCTCCTTCCAGTGTGTGCTGGTAAATTGATTGTAAAGTTGTTGCTTTGCAAAGGTTGGATTCGGATGGGAGTCCAAACAGTCAATTTTTGAGGAGTAGCCAAAATTGGTGAACCTCGGTACATCTTGTGTTGTGTGATGCTCTTTTGTTATATTTGCTTTATTAGGTTTTAAGTTTTCATTTTTTTGGCATTAAGGGTTGAAGATTTAAGTTTTTAAGAGCTACACTGATTCACACCCCCTCTCACTGTCATTGTGAGACTAACAAGCTATCCCTTTGGGCGACCGAGATCTACGAGGGTAGGAGCACCCTTCGATCATCGGTGGCTGCTAGTGCTACCCCTGTGGGTCCAGCACACATCCAGGAGGGCAAGAGCACCCTCCTAGGTAGGGACATGACCCAAACCTAAGGGCAGGAGCACCCTCGGGTCTGATAGACACTGACAGGGGTGTCAGGGGACCTGACACCTCCACGATCCTTGACAACTTGGATCGGTCAGTGAGGGTAGGCATGCTGTCTGTCAGATCTAAAAATTGACACGCTCACTGACGTAATTCACTGTTGCACACACTCCAAGATGAACTACCACCTAGAGCTGACGTGTCGACCTAGATTGACATGACTCCCAAGGTGGACAACTGACCTGGATTGACATGACTGCTAATGTGGACAACTAACCTAGACTAACATGACTCCCGAGGTGGATAGCTGACCTGGATCGACATGACTCTCAAGGTAGGAATTGACATGGTGACAGGTGGACAACTGACATGGTGATAGGAAGACAACTAACCTAGGTGGCACAACTTTTGAGGAGGCTGACGTGGTAAGTCATGATTGGCTGGACTAAGCTGACATGGCAATTTGTGATAGGCTAGACTAACCTGACGTGTCAAGTTCGTAGGCTAAGGTGGCGGGTTTCTATTCGTTGGGTTGCATGGCAAAACAAAGGGCATGATTTCCCGAAGGCAATCACTAAGTGAGGGGGCCAAAGCAGTTTTAAAGTGCAAGAGATTTCTTGCGAGAGCAATGTGGGATTAAATCCCATTTTGCTCCGCCCGCCCGCGAGCATGCCTTCAAATAGAAGACGACCCGCTTCTATTCCAGTCGGGTTAGATAGCCCGATTGGCGATGGGCTAGGAGCTAAGGCTCCCGATGGGGCAGGTCGGGAGTTCGATCCCCATCGGGGGCATATTTTTTTTGCTCCAACGCACCAACAAAAAGGGGCAAAGGTAATTTTTTTTTGTATTTTTTTAATTGTTTTTAGTTTATTTTTTTTAATAATTTAATTTTTTTTTTTATATATAAAAATATATATTTTTAATTTATTTATTAAAAGTGATTTTTTTTATATAAATTAATTTTATTATTAATTTAAAATAAGCTAGAAATAATTAGATTTATACATTAAAATTGAAATTTAAGGGAATTTTTTTTGCAATTTTCAAATTCAAAGAAGGAGCTTTTGTTTTCTCCACAAAAGGGAGATATAAGACAAGGAATAGCACCTATATTTTCTTTGCAAATTAGAAAACCCTTACTCTCCTCTCAACACCTTGTTTATTTTGCACATTTCAAAGAAGGATAAAATCAAAACAATTGATTCTTTATTGCAAATTTGAAAACAAGGAGACTTAAAATTTTGTAATATTCAAAGGCAAAGTGTGCATTTTTTTTCTCCAAGGGGGGATATAAGACATAAAATTGCACATTTTTTTTTTTGTAAAATTGAGAAGAATTTGAAGCCTTGGGTCCATAAAAAAACCAATTCGTTTGTCGACTAGTTCTGGAAGCCTTCGAAATGCGGGTCGTGTGTCGACTTGTCTTGGAAGGAGTGCTCAAAATTGTTAATTTTGCAAAATTCAGGGTAGAAGACAACATTGTACTTCTTTTGCAAAATTGGAAAACAAAGTAGGAGACATAAAAATATCATTTTTTGCACAACACAAAACACACATTTTGTTGCAAAAATTAAAAGGTGCATTTTTTATTTTACTCGACACCTTTATTGGCAAATTAGGTGCATTTTCGGTTGCATCCGACACCTAGGTGATAAGAATTTTTTGGGCATTATTGTTTGATTATTGCATTATTTCTTTTGCAATTATAAGTCATAGAATAAAGAACACACTAAACCCCAAAATTTCACAAATTTGTGTAAATCCTTGCATGGATTTAAAGCCAAAATTACTTGATATTCTCTCCTAAATCAACAAAACCCCTAATTCACTCTTATTTGTTGGCTTAATTTCCTCAAATTTTTCATCCTTCTTGAAGGGAGTTAAGGCAGGTGCCATTAAATATCTGTTTGAGTGAATAATATTTTGGTACTCTTTTAGGGTAATCAAAAGCAAGAACAAGTTTTTGAAAATAAGGAACCTTAAAAGTTGCAATCCTTTTCACTAAAGGGGGATAATTCCTTTCTTCCTTCAAACATAGATTTTGATAAGAAGGAAATAAAACTTGTAAAGACAATCAAAAAAGTCCAAGTCATCAACATTAAAAATTTTCTTTTAGACTTCATAATAGCAATCATGCTTGAAGTACTTACAATAAGAAAGGACAAATTGGTGAACTTTTTGATCAAATTGCCTAGAAAGCATAGTTTTGCACAAATTGTAAAAATGAAAACCAAGAAACCATTCAGTGTTGGTTTCAAAACAAGCAAAACTAAAATGGCAAAGGCACAACACAGAAGCCGTATTTCTTGTGAAGTGTCTCATTCTGATTCTATTTCTGGTTCAAAGATAGCACAAGGAGTGCTAAATTGCTAAAATAGTTTTGTAGAGGGAAAACACATGTGTCCCTTGGGAAAAAGCACCATTTTCTCTCACTCTTCTTTTAGGCTTCATAAATAGCATAAGTTTTTTGTTTGAAGACCTTGCAATAAGGGGTGCTTGTACCTATTTTAGGCTTCATAAATAGCAAATTCTAGGTGTTTGAAGTACTTGTAACAAGAGGAGCAATTTTTTGTGGTGTACAATTGTCTAGGAGGCAATATTTGTAAAATCCTTCACAAACATTCTTGCATTGCACACTTTTTGTAATTGAGGGGGATATCCATTTATTTTCTTCACTGATTTTTGTAAATAGGGAAGATGACCTATAAGGGTGCATTTTCGGCTTTGACTGACACCTTAGTCACACTTTCTTCAGAAATCAATTACACTATGTTTTGCAATGAGAAGGGGGGAACTTATAAGGGTGCATTTTTGACAGCGATCGACACCTTAGCTAGCTTATATTTTAAAAATTCATATTGTAAATGAATGAACCTTGTATGAAGTGATTTATTCTACTACACCTAGCGATTGCAACGACTGGTTACCCATGCAAATCGGTTGGATGATGTGATTACCATAAGGACATTCATTGGTGTGAAGACATAGTGAGGAATGACCCAATTTTTTCTTAGGAGAATCCAGAGCACTATAACAGAGCAAAGAACCAGCAGATCAACATCTTCTTCACTGTATTGGGGTAGTTATATACTTTATCCAAAAAAATTTGTATAGAGGAATATGTATGTATTACCCAAATAATGTAATAAGGGGGGATGTTAGTGTAATATTCCATTACTTGGGATACTTACCATTTAATCCACTAGGTAAAAGAGTATTTACATTTATCTTTTACTATCTAGATATTTATTCTTCTATCCTAGGTTAATCTCTAAATATCCTAGGTTAGTGGTTTGGTTAGAATTCTCTACCTAGCTTAGTGGTTAGCATCACACAACTCCCTACTCTATTGTTAGAGGGTAGTTAGCGCTATTTCCTAATGTTGTTAGTTAGTCTATTTATTTAATCATAGAATTTCTATTGTAATTGTTAGTTGATTAATTGATCATTATTTTTTTGCTCACTCACTTGATCACAAACTATTCTTCATTGACTTGGTCTATCCTTTTGGGATAGGAGAGGAAAGGGCATGCAATTGGTGTAATTCTTCAAACTTCCATGAAATGGCATCGATAGCCATGTTATGATTTCCTTTTCTATATATGATCTCATAATTATATCCTAGTAGTTAGTAACCCACTTTTGTTACTCAGGGGTGGACATATATTGCTCAAGAAAGTATTTTAAACTATGTTGGTTAGTTTGAATAATAAAAATTTGGACGATAAGGTAAGGTCTCCAATGTTGAATAGCATGAATAATAGCTAACATCTCTTTTTCATATGTGGAGCGGGCCAAATTATTTTTTGAAAATGCTTTGCTAGTAAAGGCCAAGGGTATTTCATTTTGCATGAGCACTGCTCCTATTCCTACTCTCGAAGCATCACTTTCAATAATAAATAGTTTGGAAAATTCGTAATGGCTAATACATGAGTGGTACACATGGCATTTTTTAAGGTGATGAAAGCATCGTTAGCCTTTGAATACCAAAGGAAAGCATTATTTTTTAGTAGAGCTATCAAGGGAGCTGCGATCTTGCCATAATTTTTAACAAATTTATGATAGTACTCTATTAATCCTAAAAATTCTCACAAGCCTTTCAAGGTTTTTAGAATAGGCCAACTTTTCATGTCTTCAATCTTGTGAGAGTCAACTTTAATTCCTTTAGAGACAATGTGTTTGAGATATTCAATTTCTTGTTATCCAAAGGAATACTTTGATATTTTAGCATATAATGGGTTATCCTCCAATGTTTTCAATTCTTGGTCTAAGTGGCGCAAGTGATCTTCCCATGTTTTTCTATAGATAAAAATATCATCAAAGAAAACTAAAATAAATTTTTGAAGGAAAGGGTGGAATACTTGATTCATTGGAATCTGAAATGTAGAAGGAGCATTGGTAAGGCCAAATGGCATAACCATGAATTCATAATGCCCTTCATGAGTGCAAAAGGTAGTTTTTGGAATATCACTTTCCTTTAATCAAATTTGATGGTAGTTGGATCATAAATCTAATTTTAAGAAGTATGTAGCCCCATGAAACTCATATAATAATTCATTAATGGTGGGGACAGGAAATTTATCTTTGATGGTTAGTTTTTTAAGGGTGCAAAAATCAATACATAGGCACCATGATCCATCTTTATTTTGAACTTATAAAATGGAGGAAGAGTAAGGACTCGTACTAGGTCTAATAAACCCTGCTTTAAGTAATTCTTGTACTAATTTTTTGATTTATGTCTTCTATAAAGAAGGGTATTAGTAAGATAATTTATTAGGGGGTTGATTCCCTAGAAGAATTTGAATGGTATGATCATGGCTACGTTGAGGAGGTAAACCTTTTGGCTCATTGAATACTTGAGCATGGCATGCTAGGAGTTGTTGTAGTTCAGGTGCTACTTGTTGTTCTTCATTTATTGGTTGGATAGAAAAATTGTGCCATCATACCCTTACCTCATTTGCGAATAATTTTCTCCATTCTATGAGAATTTACTATTTGGAAAGAGCCTAATTTTAATCATTTAATAGTACATGTTTTATTCTTTTGTGTGAATTTCATCCATAAATCTTCAAAATCCCATTGGATTATGCCAAGTGTTCATAACCATTGTACTCCTAGGATGATATCACAACCTCCTAATAGAAGTACATACATATATGATTTCATATTATAATCATCCATAGTGAGTTTAATATTTTGAAACTTTTTTTTGTATGCAATTTTTCCTCCATTTCCAATCATGACTTCGAAATTATTGCAAGGATGAATAAAGTAGTCAACTTGTTTTGCCACCCTTGGATCAATAACATTGTGTATGCTTCCAAATTCTAGAAGCACTATGAGGTTTTATTTTTTAAAGTATCCTTTGAACTTCATAGTTTATGGGGAGGAGAAACTAGTGAGGGTGTTAAAAGATATTTCTGGTGTTTCTTGTGTATTATCCTTGGGTGTATCTGACACCACTTCCACCTCAATATTATCCTCTTCTCTTGAACCATAATGATCAATTGTATCCAAAATATATAGTTTGGGTGTAATATATTTGTGATTGGGGATAAATTTCTCATCAAAATAATTCTCTTCTTTCCTTCATCTCTTTAGGGATTATATGCTTAATAGGTAAGACCCTATTAAGTTTTGGTATGGTGTAAGTATTCCATGATTTCTCAATAGGCGGTCTTCCTAGTCAACGCTAGTTATTAAATTTCTCTTCTAACATTTAGGTTAGCATGATAGTCTGCATCATGTTAGTGGGGTTGAGAATTTATACTTCTAATCGAATGTCTTCCTTTAAGACACTGATGAAACAACTTCATAAGAATGAGATATTTAGCCATGATGTAAGATTTACCAATTTTTTAAATTGATATTGGTATTCTCGCACTATAGTGGTTTGGCAGAGTTTGGTAAGGGATCTTGTGAAATATTTGAATTTAGTAGGGTCTAATCGTATCATTATATTTTTTGCAAATTATAGCCATGTATGGGGGCCATTGGTATTTTCGTACCACTAATACCAATGGATGATGATATTTTTGAGGTGGAAGGATGCAATGCAAACCTTCTATGCCTCAAGGACCTAGTAGAGGGAGAAGTATTGGTCAACTCGATAGATCCAATTGGTGGGGTTGCCTCCTTCATATTTAAAAAAATCCAATTTAGTACTTCAAGGTAGGATTGATTTTTGTGGTCCGCCAAGTAATGCTTTGTGTGCTAGTGCTCTGGTAGATTGGTCAGCTTGGATTAATACCAATTTTTATCATACCATATCAACGAAGTGGTTAGTTGCATTAATTTTTAAGTCCAGGTCTTCAATCTTGTTTTCATTATATTCTTCCATAGGCAAATATCTTCCTTTGTCATAATTTTCTTTTCAAAATCATCCTTCCATCGATTGATTTCTTGAATGAAATCCTTGAGAGGGTCTTATGATCACCTATCGTCAATCATTGTGTTATGGTTTGTAATTTAAAAGTAATTTTAATATCCAATTCTTTTGGTAATAATAAATGAATTAATCAAAATTTGTCAATTGTTGACAAAATTTGAAAAGAAAATTCAATATTTTTGTCAAAATTTTTGTCAAATTGTTTAAAAAAATTTGAAAAAAAATATTGTAGAATTTTTGGGCAACTAGAAAAATTTTGATTCTTTTTTTTCCAATTTGAATAGAACAGTTAGATTTTTGAATTGAATTTTTGAATTTTTTGGCAAGAGATAATGATTATAAGGCGATTGGAGGGTAAACTGGGAAAGTGGTGGGTGACCAAGGGTGGGGGTGGAAACTAAGGGTGGAGTGGTAGTGGTAACCAAGGGTGGAGTGTTTGGAGGTAAGCGAAGTGACAACAAAAACCAAGGGTGAGGCATGAAATTGTGAGCTAGATCAAAGCTGCAGGGGTGAGCGGGGCACAAAGGGTGAGCAAGGGCAGAGCAAGGCATGAAGGGAAGTGCAATGGTGGATTCAGTTGTGTAAGGGAGGGGCTAGAGCATGACCAAATTCATGATAATATTTATACCTTTGATAGCTTTTAAACACCTTTTGTCCCTTTTATCTCATGAATGTAGGATATAAAATTTTAAAAACTTTTTAAATCTTTTCCTTTGTTCCTTACTAGCATTAGAAGATAAAGCACCGTTGAATTTTTATGGCATGAAAAAATTTAAGCTTTATTTATAAACTTTATATTATAATGTTTGCTTTATATAGTGTCATTTATTTTCTTCGAGTTGTCATCGAAAGTTTTAGACGTCACATTGTAGGTTAATTAGTTAGATAATTTTAAAATTCCTTTTCAATCTAGTGCTTGCTCCAAGGGTAAAACAATTTGTTATGTTCTTTTGAAGACTTTGAATAAGATTTCAAGCACAATTTTTTACCTATTTTTCTACAACTATGTTTTATCCTATGTTGCTTGATGTTCATATTTGGGTGGTTTGTATATGTTGCTTTTGCTAAAAACTATGTGATACATGTTGGGGAATATGTTTGAGGAATTTTATTGGGTGAATGTCATAATATGGTTGGCAATAATGGTGATACATGTTGATGACAAATGGTGTAGTTTGACAATAAAGAACAGTGATGAACGAGGTGGGAGAAAAAAATTGGTAAAAATATTTATGAATGCTCTTTTAGGTTATGGCTCTGATACCAGTTGTTAGAAACCTAGTTCTTAGAAATGGATAATAATGGAAACATATGAAAATAGATGCAAATAAATAATGAAATCAATCAATTTTAATAAATATCGTTGTTTCACTTGGAGGAATACCTACCAAATATTCTAAATGAGATATATAATTCTTGTTCAATGTATTCTTAAACCCTTATGAATACATATAAATATCTAATTGTAGAGTTATGAGATGAAAGGACATAATGGTTCGTAAATTAAATAGATGACTTAATATTATTAATAGTTAAGATTAGGATCTTAATAGTGGCTTAGAAATTAAATCCTTAAATATTGCATCGAGGAATGGTTGGGGACTGAACTTTTTGGAAATTTTGAGTGATAAGTTATCATTGATGTCAAGAGTAAGTGGTCATTAATATCAAATTTTCAGCACCAGTCAGTGGCAATTTTAGTTGGCAACATCCATTTTGGTTTCAGTTTCAAGAGCCAGTTCTAGGAAGTCAGATGAGGTCCAAATCACAAGAAATATCCCAAATAAATAATATTATAATATTATTTTATAATATTATGCAAAGGAAGTTTAAAATTAATTTAAAATTAATTTATTAGTTTATTTACTTAACTTATAAAGTTGTTTAAATTAATTATTAATTATAAATTAATTTAAGCCAAGGTTAAATAACCCTAATATGGGTTATCAAAACTAAAATTTTGAAATTCAATTTCAAATATCAAAGCACCATCGAAGTGAGGAAAAATTAAAATGTGTATATAAAATGGGTAAATCCCACCCTATCAAACCTTACCATACCTTCAAATATTATTGTGAGCTTAAAGAATTGTGAGCCTCACAAATTGCACTGCGTCCAAAGTGAGGAAAGAGTGTGCAAGGTTCGTGTGAAATTAACGATGAGTGGAGATATAAGAGGAGCGAACATCTCCTTCCTTCACGTGGGTACTAGTAGCCCACGCGATGGGATACCAAGCACTAAGGTACTTAGGCTTGAGGAGACGACGGATCGAATCTCACCAAAAACTCTTGTGGGGGAATAAAAAGGTATGCGGTAATCGTAGGCATCAAAAATTTCGAGAATATAGTTTGGGCATTTAAAAATTAACTTTTACATATTTTAAATTGGTTCTAAGGTTGCTAAAGAAGTTATAAGGGTTTTACAAAATTAAATTTTTTATGTTGTTTGCTCAAATGTTTTGAAAATATTGTAAGTTATAAGGGTTTTACAAAATTAAATTTTTTATGTTGTTTGCTCAAATGTTTGGTTGATATTTTTATGGTGTTGGATGTTATTTTAAGTTGAAGTTTATAAGGTGTATCAAAGAAATTATCTTTATGTATGGTATGATGAGTGCTATTTTAAAAGGGAATAATAAGTCATAAATTGAGTTGTGATTGTTTTATGTCCAGTGAATATATTTGGAAAGTTTTTAAGTAATATTGTTGTGTCTAACCATTGGAATTGGAAAGAAGAAAATTGTGATTGAGACAAGTTTTCTAAAGGCACTTCTACATCCAACAAAAGGCATGGGCATATTCTTCGTAGTGAGTGATTGTTAAAAATTGTGAATGAAAATTTGGAGTGAAAAGGATTGTTTGGTTAGCATTGTTGAGAGTGTTTTGAATTAATACTTCAAGGTTTTATGGAATTAAGATTTGTTGATAAAACCTTGTTTTATAAGCATTGTTGTTGAAGTGTTTGATTTGAGTGAAGAAATTGAACTAGGGTTTGCAAAGAACATGAGTATCATTTTTATGTGAAGATTATCTTATAAGAATTATTATTGAAGTGAGTTATTGAGTGAAGAACTTGAACTAGGGTTTGAAAAGAACATGAGTATCATTATTATGTGAAGATTGTATTATAATAATTGTTGTCGAAGTGAGTTGTTGAGTGAAGAACTTAAATTAGGGTTTGGAAAGAATATGAGTATCATTGTTATGTGATATTGGTTGATAAAGTATTATTGGAAATATTTGAGTAAGAATTCATATGCTTGGACTAGGGTTTGTGAGCAAGGATCGTTTCATTGAGTGATTGGTTGATTAGAGTTGTTTGAGCCTAGTCAACTGAATGTGTGAAGTAATTATTCAAGTTCTATGAAACAAATTATTCTTTATTATGAATTGATATGAGAAAGACATTGAGAGGTTTATGAGTGTAAAATATATTGAGTCTCTAACAATTATCTATATGTTTCTATGATTAAAGAGTAAGTTAAAGTGTTTGAGCATTTAGGTGAATATGAAGCATATTGAGTCTCTAATGATTCTCTATATGTTTCTAAAAAGGTGATTGAAAGTGATTGAGAATTGTGATGAATGTGAAGCATATTGATTCTATAACAATTCTCTTTATGTTTCTATGATATTGGACAAGTTTTAGTGTGGAATTGTTGAGCAAATTTGAGATAAGTCTTTGAGAAGACTTGTGGACAGATTTTTGTGAGATTTTGTGGAAGCTTACAATACATATTGAGAGCAAATTTGGAAAATTTCTAGAGAGGAATTGAGGATAGCATGGTGTGAGATTTTATGGAATATTACAAGGTATATTTGAGATAAGTATTTGAGAAGACTTGTGAGCGGAGTTGATTGATTTGTTCAAACCTTGGGTAAAGGTTTGGGGAAGATCCAGCAGAGTTGATTTGATATTAAGTCAAGCTTTGAGTTAAGTCTTGAGGACATAGATTGAGGACAAAATTGTGCTAGATTGAAGGACTATGTTTAGTACAAGATAAGAGGACAAAGATTGAGGATAGACTTATGCTAGATCGAAGTACTGTGTTTAGTGCAAGATCAAAGGATAGATATTGAGGATAGAATTGTGCTAGACTAAAGGATTGTGTTTAGTGCAATATAAGAGGACAAAGATTGAGGATAGACTTGTGATAGACTTAAGTTCTATGTTTAGTGCAAGATCAGAGGAAATATATTGAGGATAGATTTGTGTTAGACCGAAGGACTATGTTTAGTATAGATTCGAGGATAGAGTTTGGTGCAGAGTAGAGAACATATTTGTGCTAAACTAGAGATAGAGATTGAGAAGATGTGTGCTAGATCGAAGGATCAAGTTTAGTAAAGATTTGAGATAGATAATTGAAGATGATAGAGTATAGATGACAATAGTCTCTAGTGGATAGAGATACATTAGCTAGGGTAGTGTGAACATGTGTCTTTAGTGGATAGAGATCCATTAGCCAGAGTAGTGGGGGTAATAATTCTTCTAAAATATCACCAGTTAGAGCTTAGGAGAAAGGAGTTCACCTATGGATAGAGATATATGAAATTTACTAGAGGATTGGTGTCTCCTTTGGATAGAGGTCCATAAATATTGTAATAGGGAAAGGATTCCCAAGATATTGATTGAGAAAATTTTAGTGAAAGATTTTCTTCGTGGAGTAGACCACATTGGGTGAACCACATAAAATTTATGTCTTTATTGTGTGTGGTGATTTTTGCATTACTTTGAAAAATGCTATTGATATTTCTATCTATACATTGCATAATATTGATTGAGAAAAAAAAGTAAAAAGTGGTCTTATACTGTTCACCCCCCTCTTAGTATAAACTTGTGTTCTTCAATTGGTATCAGAGCGGGTTCCTTCAAAAGAGTTTAAAAGCTTGAAGTAAAAGCTTTCAAGAACACAATGGATTCCAATAATGTGTCTTCAAATAATTTAACACCAATCTTTGATGGAAGTGACTACATATATTAGAGTATGAAGATGAAGGTTCACCTGATGGCACTTGACAATGAAATTTGGGAAGCAGTTGAAAATGGATACATAACACCAGATGATCCACCTAAAGATAAGGAAGGTAATATTCTACAACATTATAATTCAAAATAAATGATGCACTGGAAATTTTGAGTGATAAGTTGTCATTGATGTCAAGAGTGAGTAGTCATTAATGTCAAAAATTTAGCACCAATAAGTGGTAGTTTCAGTTGGTAGCATCCTTTTTAGTTTCAGTTTCAAGACCCGGTTCTAGGAAGTCAAATGAGGTCCAAAGTGCAAGAAAAAATCCAAATAATTTTTTTTTTTTATAATATTATGGAAAGGAAGTTTAATATTTATTATAAATTAATTTATTAGTTAATTTAATTAACTTATAAATTTATTTAAATTAATTATTAATTATAAATTAATTTAAGCCAAGGTTAAATAACCCTAAGGTGGGTTATCAAAATTAAAAATTCAAAATTCAATTTCGAATATCAAAGCACCACCGACATGAGGAGAAATTAAAACATGTATATAAAGGGGGGAACTCCCACCCTACCAAACCTTACCATGCCTTCGAATATTATTGTGAGCTTTAAGAATTGTGAGCCTCACAAATTGTGATATGTCCAAAGCGAGGAAAGAGTGTGTAAGGTTCGTGTGAAATCAATGACGAGTGGAGGCATAAGAGGATGAAACCTATCCTTCCTTCATGTGGGTACTAGTAGCCCACACGATGTGCTCCCAAGCGCTAAGGCACTTAGGCTTGAGGAGACGATAGATCGAATCTCAGCGAAACTCCTTTTTGGGGAAGAAAAATGTATGCGGTAATCTTGGGCACCAAAATTTTTGGGAATATAGTTTGGGCATTAAAAATTTAATTTTTGGATATTTTAAATTGGTTCTATGTTTTCTGAAGGAGTTATAAGGGTTTTGCAAAATTAAATTTTTTATTTTGTTTGCTCAAATATTTTGAAAATATTGTAAGGTGTTTGGTTGATATTTTTATGGTGTTGGATATTTTTTTAAGTTGGAGTTTATAAGGTGTATCAAATAAATTATATTTATGTATGGTGTGATGAGTGTTATTTTAAAAGGGAGTAATAAGGCATAAATTGAGTTGTGATTGTTTTATGTCCAAGGAATATTTTTGGAAAGTGTTGAAGTAATATTGTTGTGTCTAACCATTGGAATTGGAAAGAAGAAAATTGTGATTGAGATAGGTTTTCTAGAGGCACTTCTACATCCAATAAAAGGCATGGGCATATTATTCATAGTGAGTGATTGTTGAATATTGTGAATGGAAATTTGGAATGAAAATGATTGTTTGGTTAGCATTATTGAGAGTGTTTTGAATTAATACTTTAAGATTTTATGAATTACGAGTTGTTGATAAAACCTTGTTTTATAAGCATTGTTGTTGAAGTGCTTGAGTTGAGTGAAAAAATTGAACTAGGGTTTGCAAAGAACATGAGTATCATTTTTATGTGAATATTATCTTATAAGAATTATTGTTGAAGTGAGTTATTGAGTGAAGAACTTGAACTAGGGTTTGGAAAGAATATGAGTATCATTTTTATGTGAGATTGGTTGATAAAACATTGTTGGAAATATTTGAGTGAGAATTCATATGCTTGGACTAGGGTTTGTGAGTAAGGATCATTTCATTGATTGATTGGTTGAGTAGAGTTGGTTCAGCCTAGTCAAGTGAATGTGTGAAGTAATTGTTCAAGTTTTGTGAAACAAGTTATTCTATAGTCTAAAGTGATTTGAGAAAGAGGTTGAGAGATTGATGAGTGTGAAATGTATTGATCTCTAAAAATTCTCTATATGTTTATGTGATTAAAGATTAAGTGAAAGTGTTTGAGCATTGAGGTGAATGTGAAGCATATTGAGTCTCTAACAATTCTCTATATGTTTCTAGAAAGGTGATTGAAAGTGATTGAGCATTGTGATGAATGTGAAGCATATTGAGTCTCTAACAATTATCTTTATGTTTCTATGAGATTGGATAAGTTCTAGTGTGGAATTGTTGAGAAAATTTAAGGTAAGTCTTTGAGAAGACTTGTGGATAGATTTGTGTGAGCTTTTGTTGAAGCTTACAATACATATTGAGAGAATATTTGGACAAGTTCTAGAGAGGACTTGTGGATATATTGGTGTGATTTTTTGTGGAATTGTACAAGGTATATTTGAGATAAGTATTTCAGAATACTTGTGAGTAGAGTTGATTGATTTATTCAAACCTTGGGTTAAGGTTTGGGGCAGATCTAGTAGAGTTAAATTGATATTAAGTCAAACTATGAGTTAAGGCTTGAGGATAGAGATTGAGGATAGAATTGTGATAGACTGAAGGACTATGTTTAGTGCAAGATCAGAGGACAAATATTGAGGATAAACTTGTGCTAGATTGAAGGACTATGTTTAGTGCAATATCAGAGGACATATATTGAGGATAGACTTGTACTAGACCAAAGGAGTCAAGGACTATGTTTAATGCAAGATCATAGGATAGATATTGAGGATAGACTTGTGCTAGACTGAAGGACTATGTTTGGTGCAAGATCAGAGGATATAGATTGAGGATAGATTTGTGCTATAATGAAGGACTATTTTTAGCACAAATTCAAGGACAAATTTTGGTGTAGATTAGAGAACAGGTTTGTGCCAGACCAGAGATAGAGATTGATCAGATGTGTGCTAGATCAAAGTATTGAGTTTAGTACAAAATTGATATAGATATTTGAAGGTGAAAGAGTATAGAGGACGGTAGTCTCCATTGAATAGAGATCCATTAGCCATGGCAGTGAGGATAGGTGTCTTTAGTGTATAGATATCCATTAGCCAGAGTGGTGGGGGTGATAGTTCTTCTAAAAGATCACCAATCAGAGCTTAGGAGAAATAAGTTCTCCTATGGATAAATATCCATGAACTTGATTAGGGAATTGGTGTCTCCTTTGGATAGAGGTCCATAAATATTGTAATAGGGAAAGGATTCCCAAGATATTGATTGAGAAAATTTTAGTGAAATATTTTCTTCGTGGAGTAGATCACATTGGGTGAACCACGTAAAATTGATGTCTTTATTATGTGTGGTGATTTATGCATTTATTTGATTACTGTTGTTGATATTGCTATCTATACATTGCATAATATTTATTAGGAAAGAAAAGTAAAAAGTGGTCTTATACTATTCACCCCCTATCAATATAAGCTTGTGTTCTTTAGAATTCACTAGATCTTTGATAGCCCAAATTGCCAAAAATTTCAAATTTATCAAATATAAACTCAAATATTTGGAATAAGAATATTTTGGTCACCTATTCTAGAGGAAATTAGAGCTAAAGTAGTATCTAATTGACATTGACACCATAGAAAATGAAGGACACTTCTCATAGGAAGTTAGATTTAAATAAAAGTAGCTCCTTTCTAGTTATCATAACACATTGACCTATAAGGAAATATTTTAGAGATAAAAATATAGAGCCACATGGCTTAAATAAGGAGACTATAATATCAAAATTTTGATGTGACTACTCTTAGAAATCAAAGCCACAATAGAATCAAAGAAATTTAAAGGGAGTATGGTTCATGTATTAATGATATTATTGAGATTAAAGAGGAAGTGGTACTTTTTCCATGAGTCTCATTGGAACTTCAAAGAGGGTGGAAGAAAATTTTGTGAACAATCTTCTACATTGTGTCCATCCTCTAGTTTTTGAAGAATATAACTCTTATATAGTCAGTCCCTTTAAGAAATATGAGGTCAAAAGTATTGTGTTTGCAATGTCTAGGGAGAAAGCTCCTAGACTTAATGAAATATCAATAATCTTGTGTCAAACATTTTGGAATATAGTGGGTTCTGAGGTGTTTGCAATAGTCTATGTGGTTCAAAGGACCAACATGTCACTTGTGACATCAATTCTACTTTCCTGATGCTCATTTCCAAAGCAGTTGGGGTTATGGAATTTAGGTATTTTAAGTCCAATAGTCTTTGTAATATATTTTATAAAATTATTACCATGGTAATGGCTAACATAAATAAAGTTATTATTCCATTCATCATTGATTCCAATAATGGAGGCTTTGTTATGGGGAGGTAGATCCTAGACAAAATCATCATAATACAAGAAGTAATACATTCCATTGAAAAAAGTGATAAGGTTAGATTAACGCTAAAATTAGACATAACTAAGGCTATTGCTGGGGTGTCCTGGGAGTTCACAAAATTTGGATTTCATAAGGACAATATCAACCTAACTAATGAATGCATACCCATAGTAATATTTTTTGTCCTAATGAATGGGGCAATTATTTAGTATTTTAAGAGCCATAGAGGTTTACATCAGGGATATCCCTTATCCTTGTTCCCATTTATAATTATGGCATAGGATTTTGAAAGGATGATTAAAACTACTACCTTAGATGGCTTTATTCATGGTATTCATCCTGCTAAAAAACACCAATAAAGTGATAAGGAGATAAAGTATTTGTTGTGTTATTACAAAAAGGTTGTTTAGAAAAAAGTAAACTACACAAAAAATAAAGTGTTCTTTCTCAACACCCCCCAAGTAGATAGGGTAGAATAGAAATAATTTTTGGGTGTAAAATAGGGGAATTATTTATTTTCTACTTGGAAATTCCTCTCTTCAAAGGGATAATGAAGGTTAATTTATGAAACCTAGTTATTGAGTGAATGTGGAAGAAATTGGTAATATGGAAGTGTTCTTTCCTTAGTCAATCTAGGAAATCCCAATTAGTAAAATCAATGTTTTAAAGCATCCTAGTATATTTCATGTATTTATTCAAAATGTCTACCAAGAAATGTGGAAAAATAGAATAAATTCAAAAATCCTTTCTATGGTCTAGCACAGAAGAGAAAAGGTTAGCTTTGGTGGCCTATTACCAGGTATGCTCAAAGAAATAAGAGAGAGGCCTTAGGATTAGGAAGCTACACATGATTCATAAATCCCTGATGACAAAGATAGATTTGAAATTTCTAATAGAAAATAAGGTATGGTGGATATAAATAATTAAAGAAAAATATCTTAGAAATGAAAGAAATCTAGTGAATGAGAAAAACTCGCACAAGGGATCTTATATTTGGAACCATATTTAAAAAAACAAGTCTATTTTATTGAAAGGATATATATGTAAGGTTGGGTATGGGATAAATATTCACTTTTGGAAGAACTTCTAGCTCAAACAAACAGTAATTATTGAAGACACAAATTTGGTTCCCCTTGAACCCTTCCTATCTTAGCAATTTTGTAATCTGATATTTTATTACACTTTAGAGGAAGAAGATAGAAGGAGATGAAAATACATTTACCTCAATAGCTTGGACTAACAAAGAGGACAAGCTCTTAAATATCTCAATAAAATCCTTAGATTTATGATTCTAAACCTGGTAAGAGAAGATGTCTCCTTATTTTAGAAGATGCACAAAGAAAGGATTTATACTATGAAATCAAATTATTACCTTATGAAGCGCAAAGCATGGTGGTATAGTCTAGTTACAAAAATCTTGCTAAACCACTTGGTACCAAAGACCAATTTATTATATTGGTTAGTTTTTCAAAACAATGTTCTAACCATTGAAAACCTTCATAAAAGGGAAATTGTAATTCCTAATCAATGCTATATTTGTGAGAAAAAATAGGAGAGTGTGAAACTTCTATGTATGGACTTACCATACTCATTGGAAGTGCTCAATATGATCTTGGGTAAGTTTAATATCTCCTCGGTCTTCCCATGAAATATATATGATTTATTCCTTCAATGGGAGCTCCCATTCCAAAGCAAATGGTTGAAGATCTTATGGAGTCATAGCCTACCCCATATTTTTTGGTGTCTTTGGAAAGAACAAAATAATAAAACCTTTAAGGATATAAAAAATAACTACAAGTCCATTGAAGCAATAATTAATACAACTATAGTAAAAAATATGCAAGGTATAAACTTCAAGGACTATTGGGAGAGTAATGCGAAAGAAAATATTGCTTATTAATGGGGATTAGATAGGGCTCCTTTACCTCTTATCCAATATAAATATTTGATCCACTTTCAAATAAATTATAAAGCCCCTCCACTAGATTGGGCTAAGCTAAACTTTGATGTGGTTGCAAAGGGAAACTCTAGGAAGGGCTATTGTAGGGGGTGTTATCAAAGACCATGAAGGTGAGATTATACTTACTTATGCATATGGTTTAGGAAGTAAATATAATCATTTCATAGAGGCTAGGGCCTTGTTCCAAGGGGTCCTCTTACTAGATAGGTTAAATATCAGACGAGTGGTAATTGAAGGTAACTCACTCAACTTTATTAATTATGCTAACGGATCATAGGTGGCAATCTAGAGCGTCAAATAATTCATTGTTACATCTCAAATTAGTATCCAAAGTCTAGATAGTTCTTAGGTAGTCCATATATTTAGGGAAAGAAACTAAGTAGTGGATGTCATTACTAACTTAGGAGTAAATGTGGAGGAGTTCAAAGTCTAGGAGAGAAAATTTCGAAGTGAATTGCTAGAGGTGGTTAATAGGTAGAAACAATAATTATAAAATATAGATCGCAATGTGTAATTTGAAAAAATAATGGATTCACCCCTATAGGGTCCTAAGCTAATAGTTGTTCTAGGCTTGTTATTATGGTATCCAATCATATTTTTTTAATACTAGTGTTAGATACTCTATAAATTATTAGCCTTAAATAATACAAAAAAAACCCTAGGTGTTGTGATATTCATCTTGGACAATTTTTCAATGGTATATCCATCTATTATGGGACCCATGTTGATCTAGTTAGCTTGGTATAATTGATGATGTTATGATAATGAAGATAGTACAAGGATTATTATTGCACTGGGATCCAAAGAGATGATAAAGAGATCAAAGAGGATGGCTAATGGTTGTGATTCTCCTTCATCAGCATGACTCATGTTTATCTATTACCTTCTTATAATATTTGGTTTTATGTTCTAGCTTGATGATAGTCATCATTTAAGTGGTACATTTTCAAGGGCTACATGTCTTATTTTGTAAATCAATCTCAGTATGTTTCTTTGTGTTGGTCCTAGTTGGAGGTCTCTTGATATAAATTTTTATATATGAAATGGATGAATCCCTTTCAAAAACACCTTTGCAAACCAATAAAAAAACTATAAACCCTAGATCTAAATATATTAATCCTAGGACTAGGAATTAGAAACTTATCTATAAACCTATTAAACTATAGTTTCTTAAAATAACATGAATAAAGTAAAATAATAATAAAATTACATTCACTAAAATATAAAATGATAAAGTAACTCAGCCATAGAGATCTAGTCGTTGAAGTATAATATGTGCAATATAGTATACTAGCCTTAGAAACTAGGGTAATATTATAATGAAAGCATTTTCAATCAAATAATAAAACTATTGTGATAAATTTTTATATAAACCTAATATGAATGATAAATTTTATTTATAAGATCTAGAAATATGACATATGGAATAATACTAATGTACAATAATGACATAATAATTAGGAAAAAAAAAGCATCCTCATTACTAAAATGATATCAATACATCATGTAGACCTTTTTGGAAATAAACAAGAATTTAAAGAACAAGAAAAAAACCCACTCAAGGTTCATAATTAAAATAATTAGTATCGTTTTGTTGAGTGATACATCAATCCAATTACTAGCATACACCAATGGTTCAAACAACAATTGTTCTCTCTTAAAAGAGACTATTGATCCAATAAGTGTTGGGTGATAGGGTATGTTATTGTCAAATCTTAAATCAAAATAATAAAAAGAGAATATAGATGAATAACTCAGGGTTACATATAACTATTACAAGGGCAAGTGTTGAGTAATTGTTTAACATAGATCTAATCCAAATGCACTATTAATTGCCAAAGTATAAACATTTAATATTAAAGAATACTTCAAAGAAATCAAGAAAAACAATATTCTAGGCTTGTTGCCTTAAAATTATCAATATATCACATACATTGCATCATTATTATGAAAATTATAGCACATAGCAATGTCTATTATAAAATTATAAAATATATCACATAAAAAAAACTTCAAAGATTAAATTCAACTAATCTACTCCTATTCTAAGCAAATTTAAAAAAAAAATTCAAAAGGAAACAATTAAAGAAAAAAATAAAATAAGCTATTAAATTTTGACATCTTAAACTAAATATGTTGAAGTAGTAATTTTGAATCAACTAGCCTTAGCCCAATCAAAATTCACACAATCTAAGACCAATATGGTGCTATATTCAAAGGGAAAAGAAGAAAAATACTAGAATAGACTCAAATGCAACCACCATCAACATTCATAGATTACACCAAGAATTTCAGTATGTTTTATTGATAAAATATGTTAAATCATTACATTCTTAGAATTTCTAGCATGATGTGATTAAGAAATTAATTCTCCAATTACAATTACAAGGATGCAAATATCCACTGTCTACAAAAAAAATAAAATCCGAAAAGACCTATTGCTTAAAGTGGAATCCAACCCTTTGAAATGGGGCTTCAATGGCTATTTATAGCCTTACAATTTCAAACTTTTACTGCTTTACAATGGTGTTTCAGTGCTTCACAACCATACTTTAAATGGTTTACAATTGTATGGATGATGAGTTGTTTGTCATTGCTTGAATTATATGGCATTTTGATATTCTTCTTGATCTTGATCTTATTTTTCAGCCATGGATCCTTAACTGCTTCGATAGCATATTTGTGAATATTGGGTAGTTGAATCATCATATTTTGAGTTATGATGCACTAGTGTTTAATATTCAATTGAGATAAAATTTATTTCTTCTAAATCTTCAACTCAATCTTTCTCAGCCTTTTGATTTGTTATTTTGTTGCCTATAAATCAAGAAACAAGTAAAAATTAATTCAAATTTATATTTAGTGGGAAAAATATTCTAGTAAGATTGATAAATACCCCTTTTTGATATTTTTTAAATATGTTCATTATTATTTTATATGTTAATTTTCTTTATGGAAACTTTAAATTTCCTTTATATTAAAGTTTCAAAATTATTTTTTATTCAAATAATTTGTTTCCACAATATTTTTCCATTAGTTGTCTCAAATTTATTAAATGTTTTCTTTATAAGGTTTAAATTCCTTAAGAAAGCAAGTGGTTCTTATTCCTTGATTATATATGTTAATTTTATTTGATAAAAAAAATTATTTTCTTTATTATGCCTTAAGTTCTCAAATAATTCATTTTCTAAAAATGAGCTCTTATTCGTCATTTGATTTGATTTAATTTCATATCCCAAGTATTAAGTTGAATGTTTAGATTATTCAATAATTTTTTTAATTTATTGACACCATAAGGATGAGGAGTGAAATTATTTATTTTATTTCCTTACATTTTCTAAACATTAGTATTAATGATATATGAATGCATAGGAAAAAATTTGATCATTAGTGCTGGTAAAGAAAAAAAACTTAAGAGCTTAGAATAATTGGTATTTTAAAAGGGAAATTTCCTTTTAAAGTTCAAATCTTATTAAAATATATTAAATGACATCATCACAACCAATCCAATTTTAACACTTTATTCCTTGTGAAGAATTCTAGGCCATTAATATCTTGGCTATGTTTTCAAACCATTGATTTTTGGGTCTCATCCAAGTCTTATATCTATTGGCTTTAATTTTGGTTCATTGATTTTACCTTACAATGAAAAGTTAAATTAGGGCATTGTGTCTTTCAGTAACCTTTTGAGCCATCCAATATCCTTATATTCAATTATTTATTAACCAATAAAATCATGTCTTAGTTCTTCTTAACTTGATCTAATATCTCCCAGATATGTGTCTAAGTCATTGATTTCTTTGCTTTGATTATGAGTTGTTCAATTTTTTTCCAATGAAATCATATTATCTCCCAACTCTAACTCAGCTCTATATTTGAGTCATTTTTCTTGTATTTGATTTAGAGTTATAGTTTTTACCCAATTAAATCATAGTATCTCTTAGCTCTAACTTGGTATTTATCAGCTCTGAATCTGTATCTCCTAGCTCTATGTTTGAGCCATTGATTTCCTAGATTTGATTCAAACTCGTGCATTTTTTAACGAATTAAATTTCAATATATCCTAGATCTAAGTTGGTATTTCTTGGCTATGACTTAGTATCTCTTGGGGTCTATGTTTAAGTCATTTATTCTCAACTTTGATTCTATTGGATCTGCAAGGAAAATACAACTATGCAAAAAACAAATACTAGACACAAAAATGAAGATTGAGTTGTTGTAGAAAATATTTTATTACTTGAAAACATACAAATATATATATATAACACTACCCTAAAAAAAGATAAAAGTTCTCCTCATCCTGCATGTATGTGAAATATGTTACTATATTCCTACCAGTGCAGCCATATAAAAATAAAACTATAAATGTAGATCCAAAATAAAAGTAACAAACACTACATATTGAAAAATATGAGCATTCTACAATATTTTGGGCACTCAACAATATTTTTGGAAAAACTTACAACCTGTAATTACAACCTGTAATATTCCTGGAAAAACCTAGCTACAATATTCTTGGCATTCCTAGCTGTAATATTCCTAACACTAAAACTATTATTGGCACTGCAAAAACTATTATTATTTTGGTATTTATTCCTAGCAGTTAATATCACAACCCTTACAACAAACATTAAGCATTAATTCTATCATTCTCCCCCTTAATGCTTAATGTGGTAACACCTAACATCTTTCTCATCCTTATAAAATTTTCTATTGATAAGGCTTTAGTGAACACATCAACAAGTTGGTTATTAGTTCTGCAAAAATTCAATTCAATCTAACCTTTTGCCACAAGATTTCTAATAAAGTGATAGTATCAATATTCTTAGTCATTTTGTTGGATATTATTTTTTTGCTATGATAATTGTAGAATTGTTATCATAATGAATGATTATTTTCATATTCAATGCATACCTCAAATATTCCAAAATCTTCTTCAATCATATTGCTTGATATGAATTTAATGCTACTATGATGTATTTTGCTTTTGTTTTTGATAGTGCAATTGTTGTCTACTTCTTTGATGACCAAGAAATCACACGTGATACCAACTTGAATATATTTCTATAGTGATTTTTTTATCATCAAGGAATCCTATCCAATCACTATCTATATACCCAACCAACCCATAATTATAAATTGATGTGTACAAAATACCAAAGTTGCTTGTACCATGAACATACCTGAGTATCCTTTTTATTGCACGAAAATGAATCTCACTTGGATCTTGCATAAATCTTGAAATCAAACATACAACATACATGATATCAGGTCTTGTGGTAGTAAGATACATAAGGCTACCAACTAAGCTTTTGTATAGTGTAGCATCTACCCTTTTACTACCATCATTATTGACTAGCTTCTCACTCACATTCAAGGTGTATTCAATGGTTTGCAATTTCTCATCCTAAACTTATCAAGCAAATCAACAACATACTTTTTTTTGTGATATAAAAATACCATAATTAATTTGTATTACTTATAAGATAAGAAATTAATGCATCAACTCCAGTTTTGTCATCTCAAATTCATTCATCATGGCATTATTAAATTCAATTAACACTATGCTATTAAAAGTGTAAATCAAATCATCAAGCAATAAGTAGTTCATCTATACCTCTACATTTGATATGGAGTATAGGTTCATTTTCACTCCTATTAAAGCTATTTTTTTAATATACCCATAAAATCTGCTATACTAGGCTCTTGGTGTTTTCTTAAGCTCGTAAAGAGTCATTTTCAACCTGTAAATATTTTATTCCTTTCCTACAACTTCATAACTTGGTGGTTGTTCAACAAATACTACTTCATCCAACACACCATTTAAAAAAGTTGATTTAACATCAAATTGATATATTGGCCACTTAAATTATGCTTCCAATGCCAAAATATTTTTGATGGTTTCTAACCTTACAACAGGAGCATAGGTCTCATTGTAATCTATACATGGTTTTTGTGAGAAGCCTTTAGCTACTAATCATGCTTTGTATCTCTCAATGAATCTATCTACATTCTATTTTATTTTGTAGATCCACTTTAGCCCAATCACATACTTTTCTATTGGAGGATCTACTAACTCCCATGTTTCATTCCTTTTTATGGCATCCATCTCCTCATCCATGGATTTGCACCAAACTTCATGTTTCACTGCATCTTCAAAACATCTAGGTTCTACCTAAATATGAGATAAAGCAAAATTCATAAATTGATTTCTAGTTCTTTCATAGATTTCTTCAAGAGTTTTTACCTTCCTTGGAGGAGGACTCAGACTTGAAGGACTAGATGAAGGAGATGTTGACCTTGAAGAAGTGGGAGTAGAACTTGAGCTACTACTTGGGCTAGTAGAATAAGATGAAGCATCTTGTTCTATATCTACAATTGTTAGTTTTTCTTGCTGCACACTTTCTTTCCATTTCCATGCATCATTTTCAACAAAAATTACATCACAACTAACTATCAAGATTTCTATCAGTGGATTATACAACCTATAACATTTTGTCTCCTCACTATAGCCAATAAAAATGTATTTTTCACTTTTTTTTTTTTTTTTGAATTTACATGGTGGAATCGGTAGCCGCCACGAATCCGGGCAGGCTATCCAGCTTTTATGGCCGCCACAGTATTCTGAGCTATCTTCTCTAGAAGTTGCCACACAGATCTTCGCGCAGTCCGCCCATATAAACACCATGCCACAATCATTTTAAAACTTTTACGTTGCTGAAAGCACCAGGAAAGGGACAAGAGTTCAGTCCGGCGAGGCCCGAGATTTGAACCTTGGACCTCCGCCCCCTTATGGGGTTTGGATGAACCAATTGGTCTACACCTTGGACCTTACTTCGATAGAGATAAAATAATTTGGTTGGGGGTTAACCAAGCATTTGGCTCGGCATTTAGCCAATTGATCTACCCCAATTTGAACTTGATATTTGTATTTTTCACTTTTATCATCAAGTTTTTTTCTTTTTTTTATCAACAATATGAGCATAAGTAATGCAACTGAATACCTTAAGATGAGTTACACTAGAATTTCTTCCACTCCATACATCGTAAGAAGTCATACTTATTACACTTTTTGTTTGACATCTATTAAGAAAGTAAATAAATATGGCTATAGCTTCAGCCCAAAAATATGTGAAAGATCCTTTATCTTTAGCATACTTCTTGCCATATCCACAATTGTATGATTCTTACATTTAGCTACTTCATTTTTCTAAGGAGTATAGCTTGTAGTAATTTATATTTGAATACCATACTTCTTGCAAAAATCTTTTAGATATAAATTCTCCCCCTCTAGATGTATGTAAATTTTTTAGAAAACAACCACTTTCATTTTCTACATTAATTTTAAATTGCTAAAAAAAAAAAGGCTTCTGACTTTTCTTTGATGAAATATACCCAAGTCCTTCTACTGTAGTCATAAAAAAAAATGATAAAATACCTATTTTTGTTGAGTGACAAGGTTTGCATTGGACCACATATATTAGCATGTACTAATTCAAGTGGTTTCTTTGCCCTCCATGCTTCTCCTGACTGGAAATAAATATCAATGTTGTTTACCAAAAATACAACCTTCACAAACATGATCATATCGATCAATTAATTGTAGCTATCTCACCATATCCTTTTGACATAGTAGTTTCAGCCCTTGAAAATTTAAATACCCATACATCATATCCCATAAACACGAGTCATCATTAAATACTACTTTCATAGCTTGAGCTTCTTCATAAGTAAGTCTAAGAGGGAAAAACTTGTTTTGCATCATACTAAATTTTGTTGCAATATGATCTCTACCATTTTTGTCATAGATAACACATTCATTATTTTTAAAAATGTTTGAATATCCCTTTTCAATAAGTTTCCCTACACTTGTCAAATTATGATCCAATCCAAGATAAAATATCATGAATGAACCTTATCTCACCTTGTTTCGTTTTAACTACAATGGTGCCTTTGCTTTTCACCTGAACTTCCATTTCATATCCAATTTGAACTTGATATTTGAAGACTCATCCATATTTATAAAGATATTTTGTTCCCTATAATGTGATAGTTGCAACTATCTAGAAGCCATACTTCATCAAAAATTTCTTTTATAACATCACAAGAAAAAATAAACTAATTTGTTCTTTTTATTTAGAATAATTATATTTTTTTTTATGCTTTTCCAGAAATCACATTCACAATGACCAAAATTTTGGCAATAGTAACATTAAACTTATGATTTATCAAAATTTTAATTACCTCTTTCATAGTGGCTACAACCGTTTTCTGTATTGTTTTTATAGTTTCCTCTTCCTATATTATTATTGTTGTTGCCGCTTCCTCTTTTACCATTGTAGTTGCCTCTTTATCTATTACCATTATAGTTGCCTTTACCTCATCCACTACTAATTCATCTTCCTCTGTTTGCATGTCCTCTTTCTCTATAGTTTTATGTTCCTTCATAAGTTGATTTTCTTTCCTTATCCATTGAAGTATCAAGATATATTTTAAAAACTTGTTCAACATATTTTTCAGTAGATCTATTCATCCTCTACTCATGATTTTGAAGAGATCCCATAAGCTCATTAACTAAAAATGAGGTTAGATCCTTTGATTCTTCAATAGCAATCACAATGGGATCAAAACATGGAGTAAGACTTCTCAATTTTTTTTCTACAATTTTTTATCTCACAATTTTTCCGCATAAGATCTAATTTGATTTACTAATACCATAACTCAAGTGAAAAACTTGCATATATTCAAAACTTTCCATAAAAATATTTTCAAAATAAGTGTCTGAAGTTTGATAATTTTTACCTCCTTTGTCCCTTAATATGCATTTTGAAGTAGATCCTAGACCTCCTTTGATTTTTTGTGTTAGCAGTTCTTGAAAAAACTGACTCATGTAATGCTTGCTGAATAAAGAAAAGGGCCTTTGAGTCCTTTTTCCTATTCTCCTTTAACTGATCTCATTGTGCTTGAGACCAAGTAGCAAGTACTTGTGCATCTACAGGTTCTATGTAACCTGTCTCAACCAAATTTTATAAATATTGATAAATAAAGAGCATTTTCATATTTATGCTCCAAAAATCATAGTTCTCCCCCTTGAACACTAGAATCTACTAAGAAATATGGTGACTACTAATACTTATTGTAGCCATTCTTCTCTTTATTTTTCTTCTGCTACTACTACAACTACTCTATTTTTACTGCACCCTTCTCCCTCTTCTTCACTCTATGTTGTAGGCTTCTCCCCCTTCTCCTCACAAATAAACCTCACTTTGATACCAATTGTTGGATATGCAAGGAGAAATACAACTATGCAAAAAAAAATACTAGATACAAAAGTGGAGACTCAGTTGCTACAACAAATATTTTACTACTGCAATTTTAATTATACAATAAACCAATACAAAAATTATACACACAAAACCAACACTTTTTCCTTGCTTGCTTTTATTTATATATATATATATATATATATATATATATATATATATATATAACACTACCCTACACAAGGAATTAAGCTCTCCTCATCCTGCAAGTATGTGACAAATGTCACTATATTCCTACTAGTGCAACCATATACAAATAAAACTTTAAATGTAGCGCCATAATAAAAACAAAAAATACTGCATATTAGAAAATCTAAGCATTCTCTAATATTTTGGGTACTCTGAAATATTTCTAGAAAAACCTGCAACCTATAAGATTCCTGGCAAAACCTGATTTTTATATTCTTGACATTCCTGGTTGCAATATTACTAACACTGCAACTATTCTAGGCATTGTAAAAACTATTATTATTCCTTGCATTTATTCCTAGCAGTTAATCTCACAACCGTTACAACAAACATTAAGCATTAATTTTATAAAATTCAAAGTCATCCATTTCTTAGGCATTGAAACTGCAATATATCCTAACTGTAACTTGGTATTTCTCAGCTCTAACTTGTATCTCCGGACTCTATGTTTGAGTTGTTGATTTCCTAGTTTTGATTTAGAATCTTCCATTTTTTAGCCAATAAAATCATAATATCACCTAGCTCTAAAATGGTGTTTTCTATCTTCGTCTTAGTATCTTGGATATGTATTTGAGTTGTTGATTTATCGAATTTTCTTCTCTTCTGAGTCCTCCATTTCTTAGCTAATGAAATCATAATATCTATAAGCTCTTACTTAGCATCCCCTAGATCTTATTTGGTATCTCTCAGATCTATGTTTAAGCCATTGAATTCTTAGATTTGCTTCCCATTTATCCATTTCTTAGGGCACATAAAACAAAATAGCCTTTTGAAAATTATTTTGGACCACACACTTATTTCATCGGGAATTTGTTAGCTAGTCATTTATTTCATGAAAAATTACTTAACAATTTAAATGATAAGGAAATTAGTGTAAAATGGAACTTTATAATAGAATTACAAATTATTTACGTATGTGGGTTAATTTAATGTAAAATAACATTTATTTAATTATTTTATCCTAGGCTTTTAAACAAGAGAAAACTAAGTGCATAGACTCAAAAGCTTAGGGTTATTCAGGTATTTTTCTTTAGTCAATAGATATAAAAATAGTATATATGGCTTTATGAGACATTGTAGTTGATTTGTGACATCATTATTGGTGGTTAAAAGTATAATTTGAATTTAAAATTTGAGTTGATTTTCTAGTGCCAATAAGATTTGAATTGGATTATATGGCATAAAAATAAGGAATTCAATTAACTTGGATATGTTAATGTTCAATGAAAAGCTAATTTCAAACCTGATTATTGATCTTATCTTATTGAAATGAATACATGATTAAGAGCTTAGATCAGTTCCATAATGCAAAATATGGTAAAATTTCAAAGTCCCCAAAATTTTGTGAAACTTACTACATTTCTAATTCAGTGAAATGGGTATTGAAATTTATGGACTGCTATAGGAAATTAAATGTTATTAAATGGTATTTTTAGCCTAATATTCTAAAATATTGATGATGTATATGCAAATTTGGTACCATTGCAAAGATAATCTTGAGAACTTTATATCAATATTTGAATTAAATCAAAACATGATCTATAGCAAAATATGTGGTCGATTTAAGCTTCTAACTTATTATAGGAACAAAGTGGCAAATTTCAGAAACCTGTTGTAATTGCACAACCAATCCCAATTGGGGACCCACTTGAGATTTTTAATTTTTATGAAATTATGATTTTGAACTAAGTTTGCTTGCATTCACCTTTTTAATTTTTGCTTGCATTGAATATTTCATAAAGGATTGAGCTTCAATTGCATTGAATTTATTTTAATGATTTCAATAAGAAAAATTGCATTCTCCATTGGATGATCTTTGATAAGTTTTAATGGATATGTTTTTCTTGGGCTCAAAATAGAGTTAATTTCTCAATTAATTTACCTTCAACTATTTGTCCAAGATGTTGCTATCAAGGTCACCCGAAATTTTTACAAAGAATGATTTTGTACGCAAAACTTAAATATAGGGTTTTCTCATCATATGAATGGCCATGTGAAAAGGAGATTAAATTGCACAAAAAATTAGATTTACCCACAACTTAATGATATTTTGCAATTGATGAAACCTAGCATCCAAATGAAATTATAATGTAATTTGGGGTATTCAAGAATTACTTCCAAATATTGTATATCATTCCCTTTCAACATAATGATTTTTTACAAGCTATGATAATCATTTTTGAGCTCACGGGTATTCAAGAATTACTTCCAAATATTGTATATCATTCCCCTTCAACATAATGATTGTTTACAAGCTATGATAATCATTTTTGAGCTCACCAAAATTATCTCCGAACTTATAAAATCATTTTTAAATAGCCAAATATTAATTTGGACCCATTAAGAATTAATTTCAAGAAATTGTAATTTATTTTTGGACATAAAAAATTAACTCTGGGTATTCAAGAGTTAGTTTTGGACTTATAAAAATTGTTTTTGGTTGATTGGAGATCATTTTTGGGAATATGGAATTCATTTGAGGTAATATAATTTTGATTCCAAGCTATCATTCCAGACAATCAAAGTTCAATTCCAAGCACAATAAACTCATTTTCGAGCAAGTATTTCTAGGCATTGCAAATTTATTTTCAAATAATAAAAAAATTCAATCCGAACTCTTGGAAACTTATGTTTGGCCAATTAAATTTAAGTATAAAATTAATTCTAGGCCATAAGAATTCAATTCTAGGTTTCCAAGAATCATTTTAGCATTGAAAATTATTTTCATGTAATAAGTTTACATATCCAATCTTTAAGATTTTATTTTGGATAATTAATAAATTAAATATGGATCCTTGAAAATTAATTTAGTCAATTAAAATTACTTTTGATTCAATAAAAAATTAATCCCAGGTGTATGAAATTCACTTATAGCAATACAACTTCTTTTTTTGAACTATTAAAAGTATTTTCCAGACAATGGAAATCATCTTCAATAGTGAGAAACTTATTCTGTATTAAAATGTAAAGTGCACAAAGCCATAATTTATAAAGTTAATGTGCAATGTTGAATTAAAATTTTACCTGAGTGTAAAGGTAGTTGGAGATAATGTACCCTACGAGAGTGCATAGTGGTGCAAAATGTTCATCACATCGTGAAAAGCAAGTCTACAATTTTTTCTAAGTGTAAAAATTACCCAATATATTTTACCCTACTAGAGTCCGCAGAGGTACAAAATTTCCATATGCTTCCCGAATACAATACACCATATCTCCATTTTTTTTTAAATTGTTTCTCATGCTGAAAATAATACACCATACTTAATTGTAGAGAGGTATAGAAAGTTTGGAAGTTTTATCCACACTCCAAGGTGAAAGCAACATAGAAATAAATCCGGATAATAGAAAAGCAAATCTGGCAATTGAAAATAAAGCTTGACAGGTTGAAAAGGAAGCCAGACCGATGGAAAATGAATCTCTAAAATTAAAAGAATATCAAAACTAAAAATTGGTGATGAGTCCTAGAATTTAGCATCTGGATAATGAAGACACAACATTTGGTAGTCAAGAAAATAAAACCACCACATGAAAGCAAAAGTATGACTAGGTGTAAAGGTTTTCAAAGTGAAGGCATCATGCCGAAATGTGAAGTGTGTAACAACCCACCCTATTCTGGATTGTTTCCTATCTATTTTGACTAGTAAAAAAAAACACAAATTTCTTGCTCTTTTAATTCAAATATATGCTCTTTTTTTTGGTATTTTTATGGGATTTAAACATACAGTAAACTGCTGAAAGAAAGCTTCACAAACTGGAACAACTTAATTGCAAGGGAAATTACAATGATGAACAGCACTGAAAATACCCGATTTTCCTCAAGTCTGAAAACAAATCGTAGCAATCCACGTTCTAGAAATAGTTTGTGAATAGTGCCGTGAATAGTAATTTGCTACAGTGCCGCGTGAATAGTAATTTGCTACAGTGCCGCGTGAATAGTAACTGCTACAGTGCCGCTTGAATAGTAACTGCTACAGTGCCGCTTGAATAGTAACTGCTACAGCCTCCAAATAAGTACCGTCTACAGGTATAAATCGCTGCTATCTCCCAACACACACAAGATATCAATGACGAACCAGAAATTCTCTTTGATCTCCAATTTGCCCTATGAATGAAGACAATCAAAATCCAATAGAGCTGATCTTTCACAGCCGTAGTGGATGTCCTTGCCGAGAGTTTCCGTTCTCAACAAGCTCGAATCTGCAAGCAAATTCTCCAAAATGCATCAAGCAATATATTCAATGTTCAAGGATCCTGGAATGAGAGCCCGACCACTTTATTTATTATTGACTCGGCTTGGCTGTATCATAACATAACCAATGTGGGATAAAAAAACCCCCTTTTTAATAAATCCTTATGTCTCCCTAAGTCACTTTATCAAATAATTAATAATTCACTTAAGTGACTTATGTGCACACATAATATAAAGTCTATTTAATTAAATACGACTTTATAATTAAATAATTACGAGTATTAAAATAATTGCACCAGAAGACCCAAGCCAACATCTGATAGCATTTTTGGATACCCTTTTGGTCGAATTGTCCAAATATAGAAAGCTGTTACAGAAAAAAGCACGGCCCTAAAAAATAGGAAAGCTGCTCCAAGCGACTTCCAAGATCCTTAAAGCTGCTCCCATAGCCTACGGGATCGCGTGAATAGGCTATGCAACTTGTGCCAATGCTTGACGAGCTCAGAAAGGGGACATTACAGTCCTCCCTCCCAAAAATTGCTTGTCCCCAAGCAATCTTAGTGCCGGATCCTATTGAATGTCTTCATGTTCCCAGGTAGCATCATCAACAGGTAAGTTCTTCCATTTAATCAAATATTCCTTAATTACCTTCCGCCTCAACACCTTCTCCCTGTAATCAATAATAGCTTCAGGAACCAAAATGAGTTTACCCTCCTCATCCCATGGAGGCAACTCAATAGAAGGAACAATGCGTGCACCAATCGCCTTTTTGAGGCGTGAAACATGGAAGACATTATGTATTTTGCTGTCACGAGGTAGCTCCAACTCATAAGCTACCTCACCAATCCGCCTGATTACCCGAAAGGGTCCATAAAATCTGGGCTTCAACTTCTCCTTCCCACTCTTCTTGAGAGTAGATTGTCTATAAGGCTGCAACCTAAGATAGACCAGATCATCCACCTCAAAACTGCGCTCAACTCTGTGCTGATCGGCATAAAGCTTCTGCCGATTCTGAGCCTGAAGGATATTATCCTTGAGGGACCTCAACAAGTCCTGGCTGTCCTGCAAATAATCCTTAGCTCCCGGAGCTCGACTGTCACCCAATAGAAGATCAATGAAGCTTGGAGCCTCATAACCATACAAAGCCATGAAAGGTGTCATACCAATAGTCATGTGGTGAGTTGTGTTGTAGCAGAATTCCCCAAGATGAAGCCACTTCACCCAAGCTTTCTGCTGCCCTGAAACATAATTCCTCAGGTAACCCTCTATCCACTTATTAACTATCTCTGTCTGCCCATCGGTCTGAGGGTGGTAGCTAGTGCTGGGAGTGAGCTCGGTTCCTCCTAACCTGAATAACTCCTGCCAAAAAATGCTCATGAACCGTGTATCCCTGTCGCTCACAATAGTCTTGGGTATTCCATGCAAACGGAACACCTCTCTGAAAAATAAATCAGCCACCTGAGCAGCCGTAAAAGTAGCTGAAATAGCAAAGAAATGTGCAAACTTAGTGAGTCTATCCACCACAACATAAATGCAATCCTTGCCCTGCACTGTGGGTAACCCAGTAATGAAGTCCATAGATATACCTTCCCATTTCTGGTTCGGTATTGGAAGGGGTTGCAATAAACCTGCTGGGTGTGTATGTTCATCCTTATTTTGCTGACAGATAGAACACTCACGAACATATTGAAGAACCTCATTCTTAAGCCCTTTCCAAGAAAATCTCTCCCGAATGCTCCTGTAAGTCTTAAAGAAACCTGAATGACCTGCAGTCGGATCATCATGAAAATATTGGATAACTCTCTTCCTAAACTGTGACCCAGATAGAAGAAAAACGCGACCCTTATAAAGGATCAAACCCTGTGAAATCATATAACGGTCATCCTGCACTTTGCCCTCTAGCAAACTGGATGCCCACTCATCCTCGGCATATTCTGCAATAATAACATCTCGCCATTCTGCTGAAATACCAGTCACTGAACAAATGTGAGGCCTTCGAGATAAAGCATCAGCAACCACATTCGACTTTCCCTTAACATAAACTATGTCAAAATCATAAGCTTGTAGCTTGCTGACCCACTTCTGCTGCCTCTCATTTAGATCCTTCTGAGCCAAGAAGTATCTAAGACTGTTATGATCCGTGCTGACAGTGAATCTACCTCCAACCAGATACTGCCGGAATTTGGCGAGAGCATGCATTATCGCCAACATCTCCTTATCATAAATAGAATAACTCCTTTCTGCCCCCTGGAGCTTCCGACTCTCATAAGCCACTGGGTGTCTGTTCTGCATCAGAACTGCACCAATCCCTTCACCGGAAGCATCACACTGTAAAACGAAAGGCTGTGAAAAATCTGGCATAGCAAGCACCGGGCAAGAACACATAACCTGTTTGAAGTGTTCGAAACACTTCTGAGCTTCATCAGACCATTTGAAGGCACCCTTCTTGGTCAAATCTGTGAGTGGGGCTGCCAACTGCGAAAATCCCTTCACAAACCGTCTGTAAAAACCACAAAGTCCAAAGAATCCCTTAAGCTGAGATAGATTTGTTGGAGCTGGCCAATCCTGGATAGCTTTGATTTTATCCGGGTCCATACGTACTCCATCTGCACTGATAATGTGCCCAAGATACAAGAGCTCTGTCAACCCAAAATCACATTTTGTTTCCTTAGCATAAAAGGATTCTTGTTCGAGGATACGGAGGACCTCCTCAAGATGTTGTAGGTGCTCCTCCCATGATCGACTGTAAACCAGAATATCATCAAAGAATATCAAAACATACCTCCTCAACTGCCTGCTAAAAATCTTGTTCATACAAGACTGGAAAGTCGCTGGGGCATTGGTCAACCCAAAAGGCATAACCAGAAACTCAAAGTGCCCACAATGACAGCGAAAAGTTGTTTTCTCTATATCCTGCTCTCTCATTCTGATCTGATGGTAACCACTGCGCAGGTCTATTTTTGAGAAGAGTTGAGCTCCATGTAGCTCATCAATCAATTCGTCGATGCGTGGAATAGGGTACCTGTTCTTAATTGTTTTCTTATTTAGCTCCCTATAGTCAACACACATACGCCAAGTCCCATCTTTTTCTTTACCAAAACCACAGCCGAAGCAAAAGGACTCTTGCTTGGTCGGATATGTCCCATGTCAAGCAATTCCTGAATTGTTTTCTCAATCTCATCCTTATGTCGCCTAGGGTGCCTATAGGGTGTAGTGATAACTGTCTTAGCACTCTCCTCCAACTCAATAATGTGCTCCATTCCTCTCTCCGGAGGTCTCCCTGGAGGAATATTACTAAACACCTTGGAGTGTTTAGTCAAGATGTCCTGAATCTCTGGCTGGTAAGTGGACTTAACCTGTACATCCCCTGCTGAAGTAATGAGACACTCTGCTGCCCACTCAACCTCATCATGTCTGAAAAGCCTCTCCATTCGCTTAATGGAGACAACTCGGGGTCCGCCGTCTGACATGCCTCTCAGCGTCACCTTCTTGCCACCTGTCATGAAACTCATCTCCATAGCCCTCAGGTTCATAGTGAATTCGCCCAAGGATTCTAACCACTGCATTCCCAGAATCATATGAGTATCCCCAATATTAACCACATAAAAATCATCAGTAAGATCATAGCCTCCTAACTTCATCTGTAGTTTAGGGATCCTGCGGTTACACTGTATGGCTGTCCCATCTGCTACCATTACTCTGAATCCTGGAAATTCTTCTGTCTGCAACCCTCTCTTATCAACCAACCCAGCGTCAATAAAGTTATGAGTTGCCCCTGTATCAATCAGTGTCACCACCCGCTGCCCCTGAAGGACTCCTCGGACCTTGAAAGAAGATCCCTTTTTAAAACTATACAATTGTGCAATCTGTACCTCAGTCTCTTCTTCTGTCTCCCCTGCTCCACAATTCTCCTCATCCTCCTGTTGATCTGAATGCTCTGAACCAGATTCATCAACTTCAAAATATTCTCTAGCCTCTAGTTGCTTCACCTTAACTGAACACTTGTGGCCCAACTCCCATGGTTCTCTACATCTGAAGCATAATTTCCTTTTTCGTAATTCATTGAGCTCATTATCTGATAGTTTCTTAGTTTCGGTTTTAGGTGCGTTCTGGAAAAACCCCTTCTTATCTTTGTTATTATGAAAAGGTTTGAAGGCTGGTTTTTGTTTCGGAACAGCAAACTCCATGCTTCTCGCCTTTTTCATGGCATCCTGTAAAGTGACTGGATCAAATGCCTTTACCCAACCACGTAGCGGCTCAGACAATCCCTCATAGAAGAGTATGATTAGACGCCTCTCTGAGATATCATCCACTTTGATAGAAATGGAGGAATTACGTGATGTAGGCCTCTCTTGAACTGTTCTGCCTCAACTGTGCCAGATCTCGAAAATACAACTCGGGATCCTTCTTATCGAATCGATCGATAAGTAGCCGTGTGAACTCCTCATAGGATGTAATCAAATTATGACCCAAAGTGATCAACCCATGAAACCACCAATCGTGTGCAGCTCCTTCAAGATGTAATGTGGCGAATTTTATAGCTTCTTCTTCCAGCATAGGTCGAAGTGAGAGGAAATTATCAAGTTTATCCACCCATGTCCTGGCTGTACATTTGCCACTACCATCAAACTGAGGTAAAGAAACCTTGTTCAGTGCTTGGTTGAATTCTTTATGTGCTGGTCTAGCCTGATCGGTACGGTGACCACCTCCCTGTCCCATACTCCTTTGCTTCTGAGTGATGTATTGGTCAAATGACCAATGGGCCCTAAGGCCTTCCGGAAGAGCACTATACCGCTGATACCACTCCTCAAACTGATCCTCTATAGGCCCTTGAGTTGTGTGCATCTCAGGTGTTGGAACTTCAGCTCTAGATAAGAACGTAGGCTGAGTCGGTCGAGAAGTAACAACTGTATGTTGCCTCTGATCAGTCATGCCCTGGCTGCCCTTGCTCGGAATACGCCTGTTTGATGAGCTAGGCCCACCATCCTGATTAGTCCCTGTCTGTAGCCCCTGCAAAGTATTAGTCATAGCCATAATAGCATCTGCTAATGCTTCCTGTCCCTGTATCATCTGATCCTGCATATCCATCTGTGCCTTTGACAAAGCATTAAGAGCCCCAAATATACTAGGGTTCTCCCGATGCTGATCATCACCCATATTGTCTAGTAATTCAGTAGATCTCTTATGTCGCTCGTACTGAAGATGAAAATCTTTCTCTTTCCCTTTACCAACTGGTTCACTCATTAATTAAACCCACAAGTCGGCAGATATGACTCGCTCTGATACCACTGTAACAACCCACCCTATTCTGGATTGTTTCCTATCTATTTTGACTAGTAAAAAAAAACACAAATTTCTTGCTCTTTTAATTCAAATATATGCTCTTTTTTTTGGTATTTTTATGGGATTTAAACATACGATATCTTGCTGAAAGAAAGCTTCACAAACTGGAACAACTTAATTGCAAGGGAAATTACAATGATGAACAGCACTGAAAATACCCGATTTTCCTCAAGTCTGAAAACAAATCGTAGCAATCCACGTTCTGGAAATAGTTTGTGAATAGTGCCGTGAATAGTAATTTGCTACAGTGCCGCGTGAATAGTAATTTGCTACAGTGCCGCGTGAATAGTAAACTGCTACAGTGCCGCTTGAATAGTAAACTGCTACAGTACTGCGTGAATAGTAAACTGCTACAGCCTCCAAATAAGTACCGTCTACAGGTATAAATCGTTGTTATCTCCCAACACACAAGATATCAATGACGGACCAGAAATTCTCTTTGATCTCCAATTTGCCCTCTGAATGAAGACAATCAAAATCCAATAGAGCTGATCTTTCACAGCCGTAGTGGATGTCCTTGCCGAGAGTTTCCGTTCTCAACAAGCTCGAATCTGCAAGCAAATTCTCCAAAATGCATCAAGCAATATATTCAATGTTCAAGGATGTTGGAATGAGAGCCCGACCACTTTATTTATTATTGACTCGGCTTGGCTGTATCATAACATAACCAATGTGGGATAAAAAAACCCCCTTTTTAATAAATCCTTATGTCTCCCTAAGTCACTTTATCAAATAATTAATAATTCACTTAAGTGACTTATGTGCACACATAATATAAAGTCTATTTAATTAAATACGACTTTATAATTAAATAATTACGAGTATTAAAATAATTGCACCAGAAGACCCAAGCCAACATCTGATAGCATTTTTGGATACCCTTTTGGTCGAATTGTCCAAATATAGAAACTGTTACGAAAAAAGCACGGCCCTAAAAAATAGGAAACTGCTCCAACTGACTTCCAAGATCCTTAAACTGCTCCCATAGCCTACAGGATCGTGTGAATAGGCTATGCACTGTGCCAATGCTGACGATCTCAGAAAGGGGACATGAAAAAGTGGTACCGAATGTCCACCACCTCATCGAATCAAAATATTTCTAAGTATAAAGGCTACTGAAGATATTGTACCATGGCAGAGTGTGGAAGGGTACCAAAATTTCATATTTGTACTAAAAAGCAAGATAACAATATGTTAAATATAGAAATTGTAGGTGAGTTGGAGAGGGGAGGGCAATCTTCCAAGGGAGGTCCCAGGTTCGAATCTCTACCCTACCAAAAAGCTGAATTGGGTACCCAAAATCCAATTGATAATGTTGGTGCGGGCAGGGCTGGGTGCGACCCCGGGTGAATTTGATGGTGTAGAACCCCCTGTTCGTGGTATCTTAGACCAAGGCGGTCCCGCAAGGGGTTTTTCGCTTAAAAAAAAAATGTTAAATATAGACATCACTGAAAATATTGAAACAAAGAGTCCATTAGCTTGTTGGATCAAAATTTGGTGAAGATAATTTTACCTAGTAATTAAAATTGAATCCAACAAATTGAAATCAAACCCAACAATGGGAAGTAAATTATTGGACATTAAAATTTTTGCTTGACACTTCAATTGAACGAGGGTAATAAATATGACAATCAAATTTTGTATGTAGTAAAATTGAAGTTAAACTCGGCATTTGGAATTGAAATCCAAGCTTTCAAAGTTAAGTCTAGATATCAAAAATTTTATCCAGCATTAAAAGGCCAAGCATTCAAACTTTAAAATATGAAATTCTACACTAAAAAAAAATTGGATGACATAAATATGGTAATTGGAAATTAAGCTCAATAATAAAAAATTCAAATATGACAAATTTAAATAGAACATGAAGGATGAATAATGTTTTTTTTTTTTTTTGCTAAGCAAATGTATTATATTGCAAAAAAAATATATTTAAGGATCCCTGAACCTTTTACATAAGCGACAAAAAAATAGAACCAAGTTTGAGATAGAGCTGAAAAACCACGAAAGGACTAAAAAAAGAAGGCCATTTAAGAGGATGCAACCTCAGCCATGAAGGAACTAAAGCCTTGACAAATAGGAAACAAGGACATAACCTTAGAATAAAATGGGAGCCCACAAGTCCAAAACATAACAGAAAAAGGAACCTACAGACTGGAAATTACGTAAACACATAAAAAACCTTACACAACAAAAAAAAACCAAAAAGGAGCAGGGTGGAGCCGAGGAAGTCAATCCTCACCCTCAACATATTCTTCCTCCTTATTGTCCTCCTCAACCTCGGTGGACTTTGGTTCATCCTCCTTAGGTTCGGTATTGAAGGTCGCCATCACCTTCTCTGTTGTAGACATGTCTGCTTGATTAATCCGTTTGTTGTAAAAGAGCTTATGTAGCCCCTCCCTAATGTCCATGGTGCATTTCATCATATAGTTCATCATTGTCGTAGTGGAGACAATTTTTTTTTTGGTAAATAAAAGTCTTCATTAATTACCGGGTTTTGTAGGTTAACCCAAAACCTATTTCAATATCTAGCCTTCTGCTGAAATTGTAGATCCTAGTCATCCTTGAAACTTTCTTACCAGAAATTGTGTTGAATCCCCTACAACACCTTACTAACAAAGCACACCCATACCTAAACATAACTGTAAACATTACTTACATTGACAAGAATTGAAGTTTGGAACTTTGCACTTGTGAAACCTGTTGCTTGCCCATTTCCTATTCTCTATCGAAATATTCCAAGGCTTACACCCTGTTACCTTCATTTCTAATTTGGTATGATTTAGAGGGAAACCCCATAGTTATTACTAGCTCCATGGGGAAAGAACATCCATTCATATTTCTTCTTAATGGGTAGGTTTATTTTCATGACTAATAATGTTTTCCACTTCACGTGGCACACCTTGTGTCCATGTCACCAAAATACCAACATGAAAACCTATGTTGGCTAATTTGTCAGCTGACCTGTTGGCCTCATGGTACATGTGACGAGCCCTCATGTTCTGTCTTGCTGCAAAAAGGATCCTCACTTCATGGATGACTCCCTCGATTCTCCATGGAGGTTTTTTGCCATTGGTTAACAGGTTGATGATGTTCATAGAATCACCTTCAATCATCAAGTTACCTTGAGTTGCTTGGGCTACTTGCAAACCTCTCCAAAGGGATCTAGCTTCTGATTCGTTATTAGTTTTTATTCCCAATGGTTCAGTGAAGGCCTTGACCAGATTTTCTTGATGATCCCTAATTATTCCTCTAGCTCCAGCTCTTCCCGGGTTCTCCTTGGCTACACCATCAAAATTTAGTTTAAACCAACCCTGGGGGGTGGCTCCTAAGAAATCCCATTTTTGGGAGTGGGCAAAGGAATGGAAGGTTTGTCCTAAATACCTAAGACCCGAGCTAATTTTTTTTCTTGGGGAATAATTTAGTGGTTCTCATCCACTAAGGTGCTAAGGTTTTCTTTTGCAAAGACAATAATCCTATTGAGGATGTTTTTTGGGTTGTGAATGGTATCCTTAAAGGCTCTATGGTTCCTTTCTAGCCAAATATGCCAGAGAAAATGATGCCAACAAATTTTCCATAGGTACTTAAGTTTTAGGCTAACAAAGGGTTGAGGCCATTGATGGAACACTTCGGATATAAGATCAGACTTAACCTACGAGATCCTAAAGGCTTGGAAAAGTTCATCTAGGATGGACTCTGCTACTGGAAACTCCAAAAACAAGTGTTGGGTTGTCTCCCATCATGCCCTGCACATGTAGCAATGGTTAGCAATAACCATACCTTTGGATAACATATTGTCCATAGTGAGGATTTTTCTTTGAATCACCAGCCATGAAAAAAAGGATATTTTAGAAATTAAGCCTTTGATCCAAACCAAACTCGGTTGAAATTGTCGACCTTCTACATTGACAAGCAAATTATAGGCAGACTTAACTGTGAAGTCACCACTTTCAGTCTCAGCCCAAACAATGTGATCTTCATCCTCTCCAGAGGGAATAATTTGTTGAGTTAAAATGTTATAAAGCTCTTTAGACTCTGCTTAAAAATCCTGTACTCGAATGTGTTTCCACCTGTTAATATTTATATCCTACGACATATAATTTGCAACCTTCATCCCAATATGTTGCTCCGTAGTGGAGATAATTATGTAGTCCTTCAGGTGCTTGTTCTCCTCATTATCATATTTTATTTCAATCACTTTGGACTTGGCTGTCAGGTTCTGAATCTGAGCTGATTTCCTCATCGGTTCATCATTGGTATCAAAGGAAATAGTTTTCCTAACCTGCAATTTTGATAGGACTTCATTGGCCTTTTCCTTTTTTCAGCTTTGGACAAACGCTCAGCAGGGGGAGTCAATTTGGTAGGGCTTCTTAGGTCAAGGTTCATCAAGGATGAATGATGTTATAATGGAGGAATAACATGATTTAAATCCAAAAAATATATTGCTACAACACTAAAAATATTTTGATATTGAAAATAAAAATAAATATCGATAAATAAAAGAATTAAATGTATGATATTTTATCACCAAAGTTATTTTAAAAAAATTTCCTCTTTATTCCCTGACTTTGCAAGCAATAAAATGAGAAAATGAAGGGCAAGGGAGATAACAAAGGATATAATGAACTCGGACCAGATTACAATGCCTCAAATGTGTGACAAATTAGTAGAAAAGACATTCATTGAACCTAGACGTAATTATAGCTACTTAAATGGGTGACAACTCATCTACCTAACCTAAAAAGGATATATCCAAAGTAGTTAGAAAAATCCATGAATAAAATTGAGGATCAAGATCAAGGAAGAAGTACAAAGTGACACATCATATACAAATAGCTCATCAATAGAACTGTAAAGCACTCAAGTACAAATATAAAGCACTAAAGTACAACTGTACAACACTAAAAATTTAAAATTGTAAGGCTATAAATAGCCATTGAGACCCCATTCCAAAGGTTTGGATTCCATTTTTAGTAATATGTCCATTTAGAATTTTTATTGCTTTATAGATGGTGGATATTGTACCCCTATAATTATACTTGGAGAGTTATCCCTGCAATTGTCTGATGCAAGCAAGTCTGTAAATGTAATGATTAAACATATTTATCATTGCAATACATATGCAAATAACCACTTTGACCTCAAATTGTGTAAATGTTGGTCAAGTTAGAGATGGTTGAATTCACATTTGTTGATTTAATAGATTTAGTTTAAAGCTTCAAGGATTCAATGGCTTGTTTTATTTCTCAATTTAAACCTTTTATTTTTAATTTTATTTGAAACCTACTTAGAGTAGGAGTAGATTATTATTTTTTATTTTATTTTTGAAGCTCATCTTATATGATATATTTTTAAAATTTTTAAAATATATACATTACTCTATGCTACAATTATCATGATTATGATGCGATTAATGATGTATGTTGATAAATTTTGAAGTGGTAAGCTTAGAATCTTGTTTTTATTGATTTATTGAAAGTAATATTTGATAATTTGCTAAAAAATTGAATTAGATTCAAGTTTATTAAAGCTTAGATAGTAAATCAAATACTCATCCTTGTAACAGTTATATAAAACCTTGAGTTATCCATTTCCCTTCTTTTTTCATTCTTTTGATTTAAGATTTAACAATAACACATATTTCCATGCAAATCTTGGGGATCAATGTTTCCTTTCAAGAGAGAACAATTATTGTTCTAACCATTGGTGTATGTTGGCAACTAGACTAATGTATCACATAATAGGAAATTATGCTAAAAGGAGGGCTTGAATATTTCATATCACTATTACTTTAGGTCTACATAGCTTAATTATTGAATGCTATAAGTTCTTTTGACCCTTATCGTTAGCATCCTTAGTGCTCAATAAGAAATAACGTTAGAAAGAGGGTATCAAATCTATGATTCTTTTTTTCTATAGGTCTAAAAAACTTACTAGCCTAGTGCTTATGATTTAATTGTTACAGATAATTTAAGTTTGAGTATAATTCTTAATTTCTTGAATTTTAAAATCATTTAAGTTTTACTATTATTTGTGTTTATATATCATACTACTTGACTATCAAAGCTAGAACCTAGGGTTATTATGACTATGTCTAAAGCCTATGAAAGTGATATTGAATTTCATAGTCTTTCACCTCCTATGATACCTCATAGAGGTACAAGATCATTCAAGCACTCTTCCTCCCATTAATACTTTTTTTTTTTGGGTAGATAAGATATTATAGCATTAATACCAAGTTTTACAAGTTGACCCAAAACCTTTTACAAAAATAAGCCCAAGGCTATTGATGAACATATCCTTACTAATGATCCTATATATGTAAAATCTACATGCCGCCAAAGCCATTACATCCGGTAAGGCACATAGCCTGTTATCAAAAAGAAACTTCCCATACAACATTTTGGGTATACCCCGAGAAAACACACATGCATCATAATTATAAAAAATAAATAGACACGGATCCCTTCCTTGAGACAATGGAGAAACAAAAATCTACAGACACACATAGCAGAGTACTGAAAAAAACTCCCACAAGCTCTGTATTGATAGTTACTCTTAATAATTCTTTGGTAATTACTTTATTTTGTATATGACATGCTTTGGTACCACATACTATCTTGGCTAATCAACCTTAGAGAAGTGAACCTAATTGCTATATTTATGGTGGTGGCTATCTGGTGGTCCACATGGGTTTGGTTCAAAGTCTTATATTACCATTTCTTTCCTTCCCTGTGATTATCAATCAATCTAAAATTACTAAGATGACTAGGATCCATGTTATCTGACATGTGACTGTTCCCATTAGTCTTTGTGGTATTTCCATGTAGCATCCATGAAGACTGACAACTTAGATAATTTTTATTGTGAGTCCAATTCAAAAAATATATGGGAATACTCCTAGCCTTCGAACTTATAGTGCCTTCCCTGTTGGTAAATTTGATTATCATTCTTGGCATTCTTGTTGAATAAGCTCCTCTACTTAACTTAGGACACCGTGTTCCCATTTGAAAAGTCCATCACCATTGACACCCAAATTGATCCGCTTATCAACAATTTTGTTAGCTTCTCGAAAGACATGTTGGGATTTTTTGTCCTGTCTTCCCTGGAAAAGGACCCTAGCATCTTCAACAATTGTTTTAATCCTCCAAGGAGGTGTTTTCCAATTATTAAGGAGATTTATAACATGCATAGAGTCTCCTTCTACGATCAAATTTCCTTCTAAGTCTTGAGTCATTTGAAGGCCTCTCCACATAGCTCTAGCTTTAGCTTTGTTGTTCGTCCTTATTCCCAAATATTCAAAAAACACAAGCATCATATTCCCATTATGATCTCGCACAATGCCACCAGCGCCTGCTCTACCAGGATTTTCCTTAGCTACTCCATCAAAATTAAGCTTAAACCAACCCGTAGGATGTGGAGACCACTTAACATTGGCTCTAGGGTTGACTACCCTAGGCATAGACTCATATAACAAGGTTAAGCTTAAATATTGAGCAATCGTGGTCTCCTGTAGATGAGGTTTACAAATAAAAAGGGATAAAGTTCACATTCTCATTGGAAAAGGATAGGATCCTAGCAATGATAGTTTGATGATCATGGATAGACTCATTAAAGACTCTATGGTTACTTTATAACCACACCTACCAAATATAGTGATTGAGATAAATTTTCCACATGTATCTAAGTATTTGGCTTGAAAAGGGGCATGGCCACTAGACGAAAAAATCAAGTATGGTGGCTGGTTTAACCCATGAAATATTGAAGGCCTGAAAAACCCCATTTAGGACAATCAATAAAAAATGACACTCAAGGAAAATGTGATAAATTGTCTCCCAATTAGTCCTGCACAGATAACAATGATTAGTGATACAAATACCTTTACACATCATATTATCAATGGTTAGAATTCTTCCTTGGATAACCAACCATGAAAAGACTGCAATTTTTGGAATTAATTTTTTTATCCAAACTAAGTCCTTTTGGAGGAAAAAATCCTTGCCATAAAGCAGAAGTTTGTAAGCTAATTTAACAGTGAACTGCCCATTTTTCATAGGAGCCCAGGTCACTTGATATTCTTTGGGTATCATGGGGATAAAATGTTACTCGAGAATGTTACAAAGATCATTTGATTTTGCTTGAAATCCCTGAATTCTTATTTGTTTCCACTTCATTCTACCTCTATCCTCAACCATATAATCAAAGACTTTTCTGCCAATGAGTTCTTCTATGATATCTATGATTCGGGCTAAGTTAGGATATTGTGTCAGTGGTTTATCCTTATCCCACCTGCCCTTCCAAAAATTTATCCTCTCACCATTGCCTAAAACCCATATTAAAACTTTTTTGATGATTTTCTTACAATTAAGAATTGCTTTCCAAAAAGCAAAAAAATATGATTGGAACTAAGTCACTTAGAAATCCATATTTTGAAGATACTTTACCCCAATCCATCACACTATATATCGATACATTTGTCACTCTATTAAGTACACCCATGATAACATTTATACCTTGGTTAGCTGGTAGTAGTCCACTGAGTATCCCTAGACTAGCCCATGACATGCCTAAGAATATTGAAAGGTATTTACCAAGGTATATATATGATGGGACCAAAATAGATGAATAGCACATACAAGCATATAATAATACTCTAACTCAATTGTAGGTTAAACATGAAGATGTTAACTGTAGATTGTTTTCCCTTACTGTAGATGAACTAGAATATGACTAGTATATTAGTTTACCTACGAATTCCATCACTTCCTAGGCTAAACCAGAAATCAATTTTGTTAATAAATTCAAGTCACCCATATCATATATCATCAGTTTATAGTAGTCAAAATGAAGCCCAATGAGATTCTAAGGCTATTCAACACTACATTCCATAATTTTTATAATGAACTAACTTCATCCTACACGTTTAATATTGATGCAGCCATACATATGTATTTTAGAGATTTATATCCTCTTACATCTATGTTTTTAAGGAGAGCACCTCAAATTACCACCCTACCCATGGTATATAGTGAAGCCTTCATTTTGGAACAAAAATTAATACCTTAAGTTTTTAGAATTGGTCAATTACCCTCTTTAGGATAGTCAGGTGCATTTAACCAAGTTCCCATGATTAATCAAAATCTTTCACAAAAGAGAAAGGATGATTTTTATGGATTTGGCTTGGAGAATATATAACAAGATGGTGAGAATGGTATCATCCAAAAAATATTGGTGGGTGATGGAATGAATGGCAGAAGCAACCTTGATTTCATACATGGATCCATGGGCATCGGCATACTTGAGTGATCTTCCAAGGGCTTCAATAAGGATGATGAACAACAAAGGTGAAAGTATCACCTTGCCTCAATCCTTTCTAGCTTAGAAGATAACTTGTAGCTGAGCCATTAATAAAAATCAAGAAAGAGGTAGAAGAAATGTAATATTTAATAAAATCAATCCATGAGTTATAAAAGTCAAATTTATAAAGGACAGAGAACAAAATACTCCAAGAAACTTGACCAAAGGCTTTATTCATATCAAGTTTTATGAGGATGCCTATTTTTCCACTAGATTTGACAGATGAAGGAGTTCACGAATGGTGATAATATCATAAATAAGTAATCACTTGCACTTAATGTGATCTAGTAAACCAAAAATATTGTAGTACTAGGAGTATGCTCTTCACTTGCGAATCTGTGATCTAGTGAATCAGAAACTAGTTAACATTTTTATAGTACTGCTTCATCATGTTTCTTTTTTATTAATGGATTTATTCATCATATATGAAGTATTAATTAAAAAAATTAATATCCCTTGGATAAATATTTCTTGGTTGAGGTCAATGATAATAGAAAGGATGTTCTTCATTCGATTAGCCACCACTTTGATGAGAATTTTATAAAGCATATTGTAGAGGTTGATAGGCCTAAAGTTAGAGAGATATGACTTCTAGGGATTTGGGAACAAGATCTAGGAAAGTAAAATTAACATCATGAGGAATATGTTTGGATAACTACACATATTGGATGGCAATAGTAATACTTGGATCCACTACATTCCAAAATTTGTAGATGAAAATAGTTTGTAAACCATTAGGTTCTAGATATTTATCTCAAACCATGGAAAATGTGGCTCTTTTAATTTAATCACTCGATAAGGGAATGAGAAGATAGACATTGAAATTAAGGGGAACTAGATTTGGAATGTTGGAGAGTAAGCTCTAAAAAACATGGAGAGGATAGAGGTTCCCAAAATTGAAAATATTCTCAAAATAGGTGATTGGTTTAGCTCTAATTTGTAGGATGTATTCATTTTTAGATCCATCACTTTTGATCAAATCTCTAATTTTGTTTAATAATCCTCTTGGAGCCATAAGGCCCAATATTTTAACCTCCAAAAATATTGTTCTAAAGCTAGGATATTGTAATGTTATTCTATTTTTATCCAAGGTTAACTGAAAACTCTCCATCTTGAAGGGTATTCTCAATTTGATTCAACTAGTCTTGGATGCTCTAATTTTTTTGAAAAATATTGCTGAAGACTTCCTTGTTCCATTGTTTGAGGATGGCTTTAACAAACCAAAGGTTTTTGGCAACCTGGATTAGAAGATATCCTAATAATACTTTCCCCCACTATTTTGAGATGAGAGGAAGCAAGCTATCATGTTGGAGCCACATGGATTCAAACCAGAAAGGGGTTTTGAAAGAAGAGCTTGGTTGTAAGGCATCAAGAAGAACAGAATTATGATCAGATCCAATTTAGGTAGAGAATAAAAATGGTTTGTAATGTTTGTCATTATACTATCTATGAGAATATTCATAAAAATAAATAAATCGATTACATTAAAGTAGATCAAGATAGCATGATGTTAGCATAAGATAAAAATACTATATTTTACAAATCAAAATCAAATAAAATTTAAAAAAATATTGATAATAATATTATATTCAAAATAAGGAATGAGAACTAAAGTTATTACAATTATTATTTTTTGAGATGTAAAGGCATGAAATACAGTTTTTAAATAAAGGCTAGATTGATATTTTATAAAAACTAATCAATAAACCCTGAGATCAATATAATTAGTATAAACACATTTATTAATAAGGTTTTTTCATGAACATTGGTATTGTCTATTTACTTCCTTTATAATCTATGCCTAGATAATTATTAATTTGATAACATGTTTTAAAAAATTCTAAAGGGAAACAACATATATTTTTCACTTTAAGTAATATTTTTATAATGATTGATTCATGAAAACTATATTCCTATGAATAGTGTGTGTACATTTTACATGCTATATTTTTATTAAGAAAACTTATGGTTTAGGAGTTAGTGATTAGATATGATCTCAAAATTCAAGGTAGAATGGTAAGGTTAGTATAATGGATGACATGGGAAAGGGGAGAGGGACCCAATTTAGTACAATGTGCTCTAACCATTTATTTTGATGTAATCTCTAATAACTAGGGTAGTCAAACCCTATATCATGTAGAAAGATAAATATTCTAAATAAATTATAATAAAATTATTAGTGTTCCTTTTTAAATAATATAAAGACCACCCTTTATATATTTGAAGGTATATAAGGTTGTATGGTCACTCCTATACTTTATTTTAGACATAATCTAATTATGAATAATATCATCAACATCCTTCATTCTCATAAGTGAGTTTCATGATTTTTATAGTTAAAAAATACAAGGGCCTAACTAGCTTATGGTACCTAGGGATATAAATAGTTTGGATTATTTGCATGAGCCACACATAACCCAAAATTAATTATATTATTATATCATATTATAATAATTAGTGCATTAAGGGTTTACAAAATGGGTATAAATTGAAGGGATATTATCACTATGACAATCATGAATGAAATAAAGTATTATCTTGTAATAGTCTTGGTTCATAGAGTATATATCATTTAAGAAATATTGTGTAGCAATTTCTTTCTCTAGAAACAATATTGTCGTTGCCCTACCTTAAAGGTATTATATATCTATGTCTCATTATGTGGATTATTACTATGGATAATTATATATGGATAAATGATTTGATATTTTTACATAATGATAGATGCTTTTTCTTAATGAGAATAAAGATTTATAACAATATATTAATTAGAAAACTGTTCTAAAATTTTATTATTACAAACATGAATTATTTACCATCACAAATAACTATCAAATCATTTATCCACAAAACATTTTCGACAATAATAATTGCACAATAAGATTGATATATATAATAACCTTAGGGTAGGAAAGTACAAATAATACTCCAAAAAAAATAACTCTAGAATATCTCCCAACATAAGAGTTCCACTTAAAGAGGGAAAAGTATTATAAGCCATTGCATGGGCAAAGACAATTACAAAAGAGCATTAGATTTTTTTATGAATTTTACAATGAAAATTTATACCCATATTATAAACCTTTATCCCACTCACTATTATACTATAGTATAATAATATATCAATCTTAGGTTGTGTGTGCCCATGCCAACTACATGTAATACCCTTATACAATATAATATCATATCCATAGGTATAATAAAAACAATTATAAACCAAATGGTACATGTTCAAACCCATGTATATACTTGATAGTGTTATATTTATATTTACTTATGAGATAAACGCAAGGCTATAAGAATAAATAAAATATGTAATATACGTGGAATTTGTTGAGATAATTTTTTTAAATATATACTATGCACACTAACTATTCCTACTAATTCTACCATGTTTCTCCTTCCTCATGTGTTCCAATAGATATGTGATAACAACTAATGCTAATTAATTTTTTAGGTGATCATTCATAGCTTACCACATGATAAAGTTTTTCAAGGAAACTTTAGGATAAAATTTTAATTTGTGTATTTTTAGGGTGTATTAATAGAAACTAGTTTTGAATTCCATAATTTTGTCATATAAGATTATTTTGAGACTTTTTAGATCACATGTTTACTCAATCTATGTATAAATTATCTTCATTTTCAATGTGAGTTTATTTTTGAATGTTATGGATCCTAAGACGCATATTGTCCACTTGAATGGGAATAACAATAACATTTAGTCTATCCTTATTATTGTTTTAATATTATTTAATGTATTATGGAGTATAATTAATAATATATTATATTAAACCTTAGATAATTGTTACTCCTTTCTAATAAATACATTATTTGTCAATTTTATTTCTTGGTTGAGTAAAATTAATTTTATTACATGTAGAATGAAGTAGATCTAGTCATATGAAAAAATATTGGTAATGGAAAAGATAAGATATCTATTGATAAAAAATAAGTATAATATATAGGCATGAGGTATATATGATAACATGTCAAGTGTCAATGACACATGCCATAACTGAAAGATAAAGTACACATTAACTCTAACATTCCCCCTTAATGTGTACTTTTCTAAAAAATAACCCTAACATCCTCATTTATTACATGATTTGGTATAGGCTTGTGATATTTGCGCTTGGATATTCAATTGTGAATAATGCTAGATCAACTGTGTATACATCTCATCCTGTTACCTCAGGGTCAACCACTTCCTTGGATTTTTTACCTTTAGGTCAGTCGTCTAAGTACCTCAAGGTTATCCTGGATGCCTCAGGATCAACCACTTATTCTAGGTTTATTACCTCTATAGGTCATCCTCTAGGTATGTTTTGTCTCATAGGTCCCTAAATATGTTCACCATGAATATCATTCCACCTCATGGTGAAACTCAATCTAGAAGGTGTTGGTCTCTACCAAAAATATGCCTTAATATAAAAGAAATTACGAGCTATATTAGAGTGTCGTTCTTTACAAAAAATATACTCAAAAAATTACAATAAATGAGCCATAGAATCCAAATATAGAGGAGAAGAATAAATAAGAGAATAAAATCTTATGAAGTGTGTTAGTATGTAGTCTTCAAAAGTTGATCTGTAAAAGTTCTCGAATAGAGTCTAGGGTGTCTATGTTTGTAGTTCCTAGAGTATTTGTTCTTATGGTGACCATATCATCCTACCATAATGCATAGGTAACCATTTGTTGCATCTGCTAGATGGTATAGAGAATGTGACTAGGTACAAGGATCACATACAAGGGACTTGGGAGTATTGGGTTCAACCGAGAGTGCACTCCATGATAACAATATTTGAGAAAAAAAAATGTAAATGGAACAATCTCAAAATTAAATTTGGATACCACTAATGTGTCCATCACAAAAAAATCTTTCCAATGACTATAAATACCCCTATGTTCCTATTTCAATGGGGCCTTCATCTTGTGAATAAACATCAGGAATATAGAATATTTCTAGCATCAGAGAATATTCCCTTGAAATATTCCTTGCATCGCTCTCAGGTGGGATAAAAAGAAAACTTCATAATTTTTTTCCTCGCAAGTAAATTACATTGACCTTCCACTTAACATATGAAAAAAATATATATTAAAAAAAAAAATGTGCCCATCCACGATCCATGTGGAAAAATAAAAAAAAATTAGTTGTAGTGTCTTCTTCACAAAATAAAATAAATGTTTTAAAAAATAGCTCGACACTCCTTTTTAGTCCCCCATACATATTATGAATGGATAACAAGTATTTTTAAATACTAAACAAAGCCATGCCCTTCTCATGTAGAATCATGAAGGAAAAATGTGTGTTCATGAGCCTTTACCTATTTACCACTGGCCCCACGAAAATCTCCACATGAAAAAATGAGCTCCCAGTCGGGGTAAATTCTCCTACCGGTGTCAAATAACATAATCTTGATTTATTGGACCTCTACATAGGCACCGTATATTCTTGCATTCAAATTATTTTGTCATCCATTCTTGAGTGATACACCTTGGTAATCACCATGTTATCTTGGTGGAAGGCTTAGAGAAGCCAAAAATATGCACTTCGAACCTCCTAAAACATGGAGAAATATTTGAAACCAAATTTTGATCTGGTTTCATAGCACCCTTATAAATATATTGTTCCTCTCTGTTGTACAACTACATTGTAAAAACACATGGAAAAACAAATATCCACCTATGATGAAAAACAACACCCACTAATGATAAAAAATTCCAAACATTTTTATGGAAGCAAGGATTTTTGTTTTCAACAAATGATTGGGTTAAATCTTCCCATTCCCTATGTAGAGATGAACATGAGGAAGATGATGCCCAAATCAATGCTATTCAAAATTGTAGCATTTTTGAGCCAACAAATAGAATTCAAATGCACAATGAGAAAGTAAAAAAACCATGGTCATTGTAATCTCTGGCCTGACGGGAGTCGAAAAGAGCTCCCTGCCCTAGAACTAGGTAAGAGAATCCATGGAGAATATCATCAATGCTGATTTAGTTTAGTTTTATAGGGGTTTAGATGTTGGTTCAACAAAAAACTCTTCTTAGTGATCATCAGGACATACAACACCACTTATTGACATTTTACATACAATTGAAAAGTATTCTGCTAGGGTTTACTTTGCAGATGCAAGAGAAGCCACAACAAATATTCTTGACCAAAGACATGTACCTATAGTTGTTGATGGTAGTGTAGCACCCTAAAATTGGCGCAGTAAAACCTTAGTAATTACACTTACTCTAGTAAATAATTCAAATTCAAATTTTAACCTCCAAAACCGCTCCCAAACCGTCGTGTAATCCGTTTCCTCCTTTCTCGCGCCATTTTTAGAGGTTGTTTTGACCGTTTGACGATATCGTCGCCGATCAGACGATATCGCCTCAGATCGGACGATTTCGTCTGGGCTAGGACGTCCAGACGATCTTGTCCCAAAACTGATTTTGCACAATTAGTCTCTGTTCCAACGACGTCTCTAATCCGGGCAGAAGCGTGTCTGCATCGTTAGAGACCCTCCCCGTTGGAGATCTCCCAAATAGGGATGATCTCCAACCTCCTAACCTCCCTCCTAAGCCTATTTAATCCTAGGCCCTCCCCTTAGCATCCCCCTGGCTGATAATTCCTGTAACTTGACTTCACACGCATTAAGACATCCTAAATTGCTATTTGCATTAGTTCTATCCAAATTTTGTTGTAGGTACCTTAGTATTTTTTAGTCGGAGCAAGCTTACATCGTCGCAGACGATCCTGTTCAGATCGGAGGCGATCCTGTCGAATCAGAGACGATTTCGTACCAATGCGAGACGATTTTGACTGCAGTCAACATTGGGGGCAATCAGTGCCCAGAGTTTGCATTTCTTCATCTTTTCTCTACTATTTTATTCTGCAATTAGCTAGTTTATTTACTATTTCATGCTATCTTGCATCTTGGAGTTCACCCATCTAGATCAAATGCATAATTAAGTTATAATTGTCATTAAATCAGTATAATGCATTCATGTTTCTGTTTATAATTTTCAGTTTGATATTGTTATTGTCATTTTACATTGTTTCCCCATGTTAGCATTGTTGTATTTTCTATGTTTTGCACCTATTTCTCTGTTTGCAGGTCTCTGACGAATTCGTCAGATCTCAGATGATCTTGTCTGATAGCAGACGATCCTGTCAAATCAGAGGCGATCCTGACTGCTTCAAAAATTAGAATCTTCATCAGACATCCGGATCAGGTATTGATCTTTAATCCATATTATTCTCTCTATTTTTTGTCTAATTTTGTTCTTCTGTATTCATTTAAATCTGCATCTTCATATAGAATAGCTTAGACGCATTTTGGCCAAACCTAGGACTTGGATGTTTAAGGCTAAAACTGAACACATAAAACACATTCCCAACCTAGGCGTGGAAACTGCCATTAAACGTTTCCTGGTGAACCCACCATCCATCAAAAAATCACCATAATACACCTCCCTCGAGAGGCGGGACCTTCGCAAGGCCTCTCAGTCCGAGGTACCGCGCCATCCTTTTCCCATCCTCCTTCCGGGCACGGATCCTATAGCCTGAAGGTAGGGATGTGAAAAATTTGGAGCGATACATTTTGGTGAACCCGACGTGAATAACATAGGCATATTTTTGATTCAAAAATATAAAAACAAAAAACAAAAATATATATATATATATATGTATACAAGAAAAAAAAGTAACAAAATCATCATTTCAAGTTTGTATGTTTTAGATTCAATTCTAAATAGTAGATACTAAATATTACTTTTAGAAGTACTAAAGAAACCATGAGTTTTTACTCAAATCAATATGAGCCCATCAGTAATGTTGGAAGAATTCAGCCAAATACATTTGTTGATTATGACCAACCTCATCCCTATTCAACACCACCTCCATCACACTTTTCTCATTTTTCATCCTTACCCCAACAAGACAATCCCTTTGCCAATCCTCTTCATAACGATATTATCTATTCTCCCATATATCCATATTATGTCTATCGATCCACATACAATCCTCCTCCACCCTTTCAATATTCTTCTTTCAATACAACACATCCATTTCAACAAGAAAATACTTATTCTTCCAATTCTACCATGCACTCACCTCATACTTCGCAATCTTCCTGTCATCATTCTACCCATAATAAAGAAAGTAGAGGTGAGAAACCATTAGGTCCTTTTATGACTGAAATTCTAAGGCACTTATCAAAAACCTCTCGAAAACCTTCATCACGTAAATTTACTAAGCTCAATCAACCAATGGATATAATTCTCAAGCATTTACTTGACACAAATAGGATTGAACTCCCTTCCATAAGACAACTTGATACCACAACAGATTGGTTTAAACCTGAGCTACATTGTGAATATCATAGAGTAGATGGACATATGACACAAAATTGTAAAGATTTAAGATGTGCAATTCAAGATTTGATTGATAAGGGTCTTTTTAATATAAAGGAATTACAATCTACAACTGATTATAAATCTCCAGTAAACAATCAAACTCCTACACAACAAATACCAATAATCAATCAAGACATGGGGATCTCCCAAGAACCCCTATTCAATTATCAACAACAAGAAACCAATCAAATATTGCATGTTAATGTGTCCCATCATGATGATATTACTAATATTGTAAGAAAAACTACAAATGAGCAACCTCAAGTTCAATCAACTCAATCCGATATTCAAGAGATGGATTCCTCATTTGACCAACCTTCAAAACTATCTTTGGCTCTAGAGAATGATCCAAAATGGAATGTAAGCATAGAAAGCTCATCTTTAGAATCAAAATCTCAATCTGAAATCCACTTTGATAGCCAACAACAAGTGATTAATCCTCAAGCAAAGATATCCCTTTTAGAAGTATTACAAATTTCTCATAAGGAAATTTTGTTCAAAATACCTAGCCAACAATTTGTTCCTCATCATATTTTCTCTAAGAACATAATTAATGGTGTAAACCCTCTTGAGGTTAACCATATTTCATTCTATGATGAGGAGATTCCTTCCTCTACTCCACAAGAAGACTACTATCTTTACATTACAAGATCTAGTAAAGAAACACCTGTTAAAACTATCATGGTAGATAATGGCTCCTCTCTTAATTTATGCACTTATCAATTATTCCAAAAACTCAAATCAAAGGAAGAAGATCTTAATGAATCAAATGTTATTATAAAATCTTTTAACAATGAAATTCAAGAAGCTCAAGGTACTATAATTCTTCCCCTTAATATTGGATCCAAGATCCTGGATACTTTGTTTTATGTAGCATATTGCCCTTCACCTTACAACCTACTTCTCAGAAGTCCTTGGATTCATACGATGAGGGTTGTCCCTTCCACTCTTCACCAATGTTTGAAGTTTGAACTTGCAAATAAAATTGTTACCATACATGGTGACCCAACACCATTTGAAGAATATTTAATGGTTGAAACATCAAGTTCTATACATTCTCTATTATCACAATTATCTTCTATCCATCACTTTTCTTCATCCATATATGATCATCCTTGTTTACCAAATAACACCCATGCATATATTTCATATATGCTCCCTCCATCTTATCAAGACTTGGAATATAGTGATAAGAATGAAGAACCTTCTTATCCTTCTTACATTTTATTTTGTAACATGATCAATTTTACACATATAAAAGTCAAATCTTTTGCTACATTATTTTACATTATAACAAAGCTTTTGTTATCACTACCTTTTATTCATCACCTTTTGTTCTTACCTTCAACTCAACCAAATTATCCTTCAAAACCTCCTTTGATTTTGAAGCAACCTTAGACATGCTATACTCAAATAACCTTGTATAGTGTATATAGATCATCTTGTATATACCACCAATTTCAATTCATAAATTAAAATCAAAATACAAAAAAATCAAAATCCTCAAAATCTTCAAAAAAAAAAATACTAATGCAACTAAAGACCTTAAAGGTAAATTTGAGCCCAACTGGCTTGGACCATACATTATCACTGCTAAATTTGAATCAAGAGCATACAAATTATCTACCTTAGATGGTAAAGAACTTAAAGAACCCATGAACATTTTGCATCTTAAACGTTACTATGTATAAATTTGGTCATTTCATCCTTGTATATATTTGTTTAAAATATTTCAAAATCACTATTTTGTATTTCTTTCAATTTATAAATTCAAAAACACCAAAAACATTCATAATCATCAAAATCTTCAAAACTATTTGTTGCATTTATTTATGGCACTTGTTAATTCTTTCAAAAAAAAAAAAAAATAATAATAAAAATAAAAAAACAACAATATTCTTGACTCTTTCGAAACCAAAACAACATAAAGAAGAAAGAGAGAGTCAACATTCTCAAAACTTCTCAAAAAGTATTTATATATATATCTTCTTACAAATGTTGCAGTTATATGTTTCAAATTATTTTGGATAAATTAGCATTTATTTGGAATCCCGCACTTTCACACTCACAAATATAAATATCTTGATTTTATCTGGCATGATTACTAATCTCTCTTATATCAAAGTTCACAAAATTCAATTAAATAAAGTTTGAGCACAGAGAATTGATCTTGTTATTTACTTAAACCAAGCACATCTTTTCACAATAAAATGATTATATTTGTAATTTCCATGCTTTGCTACATAGTAGAAGTGGTTTCTTGAGCGAAAAGTTTCCCCTGCTATCCTATCATGCACATGGTCTAGAATCTTTGAGAATTGGCAAAAGGACAAGCTCACCCCTACCCAGAATAAAAATCCCTTGCTCTACAACTAATCCGAGCAAGTATCCCTAGCATAGAACAAAAAGAAAAAGCAAAGTTCAAGAAAAAGAGAAAAAGAAAAAAGAAAAATATTATTTTATATCATTACAACATTATCAAGCAAAAATACAAAAGAAAGCAAAAGAAAGAAAGAAAGCAAAAGCAAAAGCAATAAAATCCCTTTCCCTACCCTTTGAAAAGAAAAGAAGGGTTGATGAGCTTGAATCCCTGGAATTCTCAATTATTCGAAAATTGTGAGGTAAGCCCCATAACAGGTGGTTTGTGCCCAACCCGCTTGGCCTTGGGTAACTCCTAGCGTGGCGATATGTCTGTCACATTAGCGACCTTCTTTTGTACAGACCTATGTCTGCTTATGGATTAGCTAGCTCTTGATAATCCGACTTACATAGTAGTCTAGTATGGTTATATGCATCTAAATCATGGTTAATGAACACTTATTTGGTTCATTCAAATCACTTGTATCATATTATCTTGCTCAAAACTGGTAAATGAACAATGCAATTGCACACACATTTGTATTTGAGAGATTTTGTGTATCATTATGATAAATCAAGATTGGAAATGAACTCACATATGCACATGGGATTCCTTATAAATCTAACTTTTGTCTTTAAGATACTTTGAAATATTTTTTTGCAAATTGTTTGGAATAAATTCATTTTCTTCTTTAAAGTACAGTTGTTTAGTCTAAAGACAACTACATGCATAATCAAAAAAATCAAAATTTCTTTCAAAACCATACAATCAAAACATATATATATATATATTATCGACTTTCGCGACGATGGTATAGTTCCAAAACCAAAATTGGAATTTTATGCCTAGCGCAAGTCCTCATCTTCATATTTTCTGTTTATCAAAAATCAACCATGCAATAAAACTATCTCTTTTTGGATTTCGCGATGATGGTATAAGTCTATACCTACATATTCTATGCCTAGCGCAAACCATTGTACCAATTTTTATTCCCCATTTATTTAAAAATCAATCCATGAAAACCATATGACTTAAATCATTATGTTATACAATTATGCTTTAACAAAAAGAATGCACATTATCACTATTTCATGTCATTATGTCAACCTTCAATTTTGCAATGATGGTATAATTCCTAGGGAATTATCCAAAAATTTTATCACACTTAGGAATTTATGCCTAGCAAAAATCATTTTAACATTATTTCATGCATACTATTTTTATGAAAATCTGAAAACAAATCATCATCATCATCATTTGCACCATTGCACCAAAGTCTTAAGACAGTCTCTTAAGCACTCTTTTACTTTTTAACAATATTTCTATACTGGGATTAGCTTGACGACCGAGTGAGCGGCGACTCCATGAAATGGTCTATAATAGCGACAATGTCCTTTGAAATTATTGTTAGAAGTCCCTTTTTATTTTTTATCACATCACATCACAAACAACCAATTTGTTACATCAGATTATTTCATTTAAAATCTTACAAGCATGACATTCAAACCATAATATTTCAAAATGACATAATTACATGAATCCTCAATCCAATCATCAAATCAATCAATCAAAACATTTAAAAGCATCATAAAAATACATAAGACAAGTCATATGATCAAAAATATCTCATCTATATATATCACAAATATATATACATCATATCAAAACTGGATCGGTATGCCACAATCTGTACCTCGGCATACTCAATCCTCTATCAAAAATAATAAAAACTATGTCTCAATCTATACAATGTCGTGTAGTAGTCTAGCCTCGAGAACCCCTCGAGCTCTCAGCCTCATCTCCTCCCCCACCCTGAGGTGGACGAGGTGGCCCCATCGCAGTATGTGTGGTACTGCGAGTCCTAGTCGTGGATCGAGATGAAGTCCTTGATGACCCAATCCTGATCGGATCCACGATGTTAGCCGGCAGTGGTAATCTCTCCTCCTCTGGCACCATCTGGTAGTATAATGTCTGGTAAAAAGTGATTTGGGCAATAGCCCATGCTAGCTCCCGAGTGCTCGCCCCTCCGCCCCGTGCTCTGAGGCGTGCAATCTCATCCCTGAGCTGTGTCACCTCAGCTCGATGTCGTGCAGCCTCCTCCTGTAGGGTCTCGCACTTGTGCCTGGAGATGGACTGTCTCCGCTCGAAGAGTCGCTGTCTCGCTACTCTCCCTAATGTCAACACCCTTGCCCTTATCGGGCGATGGTGGCCTCTCTCTCTGTGGAGAAGGGGGTCTCTCCTCCCTCCTCTCTCACTGTCGTGGCCTCTGCTGCGCCTGTGCTCTCCTCAGCTCTCTCCCTCCGTGACCCTGGGCCGCCTCCATAGCCGCCTGGCATCGCCTCCCCATCCGATGCACAACTGCGTGAATCGGACCCTGAGCCCTCATCATCCGAGGAGGGCGGATGCCTGCGTACCAGGCATCGTAGCCGTCGGCTACCCCTGCATCGTCCCCATCCACTGGCTGAATGGGGGCATCATCCGCGTCCTGACTCCAGAAGCGCTGCATATCTGGAGCCCCACTCACTGTGGTGTTATCCCGGATAGTCCGAGAAAACTCGTAATCCCTGAGAGATGGGATCCCCTACTGTAGACCGAACTGTCACAAAACTTGGTCGTAGCGGTGGAGCTCCACCTCTCCCCTCTCCATCCTCAGCCAGCAGACTCGCCTGATGCGAGCCAGCTCCTGTCCATCCTCGGCCCACCCTGGGTGCTCCCTCCAAGGCCTCCAGGTGATCTGGTCTGGGACAAGGTCATCCAGCAGTCTTCGGGACATCGGCAGATCAATCCGCCGTTGTGACCCTCTCTGGAGCCACCAGTAGAAAACTCGGGGCCTCTCCCCATCAATCCCTATCAAAGGAAGCCCTACCGGCCTCCGCACTGCAATGTGCTCCCAGCACCAAACCTGTAGAAGCGATGTCATCACCAGACATCGGCCGCCCTTGTACACGACCCCATGCAGGATCCTGTACAATCGGCATAGAACAAAACTGCCCCAAGAGAATCTGTAACCATGGTCTCGCATGTCGTAGATCACATCTGCTAGCACCCATGGTACCCTGCACCCGCTCTGGTGGCACAGCAGAAGTCCACCTACCACTCCGACCAAAACTTGTGTGAGTCTGGATGCCCCAGGCATCTGACGTAGCGCCTCGATGTTCACTTCGCCCTTCTCCAGGGCGAAGCTCGGATCGCCACACAACCGCATCATAGCATGGCCCTGATTGGCCGTAGGAGTGATCAACCGTCCTTGTATGGGGATCCTCAGAATCCTCCATACATCCTCCAATGTGGGAGTCATCTCCCCGTGGGTAACCAAAAACAGGAAGAACCCGGATACCACCTCTCTCGCTAGGGTCGTCAGTAGCCCCATGTCTGTAGAAACTTGTGGCATCTCCGCCACATGCTGTAAGCCGGCCTGAGCCAGCTGATCCCGCTCTGCCTGTGATAGAGCGGCCAAGTCATCTCTCAACCCATCGTATTTCCATTCTCTGCTCTTTAGTAAACCTCTCTGCAACATAAACAACAACACAAAAAAAAATCATTAATAACAACTCAAGTGATTAATAATGCAAGTTAAAATCAGTTCAATTTTATACAAATGATGATATCGTCCACTATTGGACGATATCGTCCCAAATTTGAGCAAAATCGTCTCCGATTTCGCAAGCCGAAATCGTCCCTTATTTGATGAAATCGTCCCCCTTTCGCCGATTTCGCCCTTAGACGAAATCGGCGAACTTGAGACGATTTCGTCGAAATCGGGACGATTTCGTCCCGATGACGTCGACGGCCCAAAAACGGCCGTGATGCTCAAAATTTATTTAAAATTCACCTAAAAAGCATGTAAATTCAACTTAAAGCATTCTAAACTAAGTTTAGACTCTTACCCGTAGCCCGCGCCGGACCTCTGTCGATCTGTGCGTCTTCTCCACCATTTTTGCTTGCGAGCTCTAAAAACCAGAAAAATGAACAGTAAAAATGAATTAGGGTTTTACCCTATTTTTCTTAATTTTATTCAAAACACAATTAAAAACATTTTAAAATTTTGCTTTTTCGCGTTTTTACCTCAAACGTTCGATTTGGGTAAAAACACGGAGGGGGCACCATAGTAAGTTGTCGTACGATTCGACCAAGAATCGTCGCCTAAAAATGGGAATAATTTTTGCTTTCTCGTAGATCGAGAAGAACTCATCTTTAACGCATTTTCTTCAAAAAATTCGCTAAAGAGGGGGCAAAATGTAGCACCCTAAAATTGGCACAGTAAAACCTTAGTAATTACATTTACTCTAGTAAATAATTCAAATTCAAATTTTAACCTCCAAAACCGCTCCCAAACCGCCGTGTAATCCGTTTCCTCCTTTCCCATGCCATTTTTAGAGTTTGTTTTGACCGTTTGATGATATCGTCGCCGATCAGACGATATCGCCTCAGATCGGACGATTTCGTCTGGGCTAGGACGTCCAGACGATCTTGTCCCAAAACTAATTTTGCACAATTAGTCTCTGTTCCAACGGCGTCTCTAAATCGGGCAGAAGCGTGTTTGCACCGTTAGAGACCCTCCCCGTTGGAGATCTCCCAAATAGGGATGATCTCCAACCTCCTAACCTCCCTCCTAAGCCTATTTAATCCTAGACCCTCCCCTTAGCATCCCCCTGGCTGATAATTCCTGTAACTTGACTTCACACGCATTAAGACATCCTAAATTGCTATTTGCATTAGTTCTATCCAAATTTTGTTGTAGGTACCTTAGTATTTTTCAGCCGGAGCAAGCTTACATCGTCGCAGACGATCCTGTTCAGATCGGAGGTGATCCTGTCGAATCAGAGACGATTTCGTACCAATGCGAGATGATTTCGACTGCAGTCAACATTGGGGCAATCAGTGCCCAGAGTTTGCATTTCTTCATCTTTTCTCTATTGTTTTATTCTGCAATTAGCTAGTTTATTTATTATTTCATGCTATCTTGCATCTTGGAGTTCACCCATCTAGATCAAATGCATAATTAAGTTATAATTGTCATTAAATCAGTATAATGCATTCATGTTTCTGTTTATAATTTTCAGTTTGATATTGTTATTGTCATTTTACATTGTTTCCCCATGTTAGCATTGTTGTATTTTCTGTGTTTTGCACCTATTTCTCTGTTTGTAGGTCTCTGACGAATTGTCTGACGAATTCGTCAGATCTCAGACGATCTTGTCTGATAGCAGACGATCCTGTCAAATCAGAGGCGATCCTGACTGCTTCAAAAATTAGAATCTTCATCAGACATCCGGATCAGGTATGACTTTTTAATCCATATTATTCTCTCTATTTTTTGTCTAATTTTGTTCTCTGTATTCATTTAAATCTGCATCTTCATATAGAATAGCTTAGACGCATTTTGGCCAAACCTAGGACTTGGATGTTTAAGGCTAAAACTGAACACATAAAACACATTCCCAACCTAGGCGTGGAAACCGCCATTAAACGTTTCCTGGTGAACCCACCATCCATCGAAAAATCACCATAATACACCTCCCTCGAGAGGCGGGACCTTCGCAAGGCCTCTCAGTCCGAGGTACCGCGCCATCCTTTTCCCATCCTCCTTCCGGGCACGGATCCTATAGCCTGAAGGTAGGGATGTGAAAAATTTGGAGCGATACAGGTAGGAACAAAGTAGATATGCTCGCAATCAATGATTATACAAACTAATAAAAATTCAATAAATTACCAAACAAATTGTACCAACATGTTGTGCCTTATGCACTTCCTCTTGCACCATGGAATTTGCATGCACCCGCTCAATTCATTCATAAAAAATACTAAATTTTTCACATGCTCATCAAATTTCCTGCAATATTTTTTGAAAGAAAACTTCTCAAGACCTTATACTATATGGAGTCTTGCAAGACCCAATGCTATAAAGTAAAGCCTCCAAATTTTAGAATGAGTAGACACTACCATTTGAAAATTGTAAACCATGTCCATGGCCTTGTTGTCACAAACAAACAGTGTGATTTCAAATGGTACGACACCTTCTGCATTTTATTTTCATTTTCCATGATGTCATCTTTATGCTAGGATGCAGGGTAATTTGAGAAAAATGCTTGGCCACCTGGTGTTGTTTAAAGGTGTAGAGTTTACTACCGTTTTCATACTACATGATGAGACATGGGAATAACATGTATTTTTTAAAAATAGGTACCCCTCCACCAGCATAAACATCACCTCATAACAAACAAATCTATTTTTTAGAAGCAGTTTCTGAAGAAGAGTTGATTGATTTTAATGGATGCCCAATAATGTTTGTAATGGAAAAGATGAGATATCTATTGATACAAAATAAGTACAATATATAGACATGAGGTCTATATGATAACATGACAAGCGTCAAGGATACATGTCATAACTGATAGATAAAATACACATTAATTCTAACACAAAATAGAATAATATTTTAAAAAATATTAACATTTCTCATGATATTATTTTTAAATTTGGTAATTTTTCTAATTTTGACGACTACATTTAAATATTTAAATCTTTATAGGAATATTTTACAAAGACTAATTCAAAACTAGTTAATATTTTTATCATTCCTTCTTATCATTTTCATACTTATCGTTTATGTTATTCCTATGATTTTCAATGGATATTATTCATATAATCTTAATATGTTTTTATCTTGTAATACAATTTTAGACTTATTTACAAAATTACAATGAAATTTACAAGTAAATAGGATAATCTCGAGGTAGCATCTAAACTTAAATAAGTTAAGAAAAATTATTTTATTCCTGATTCTACCATGTATTTTGGAGATATTTGCTTTTTATTGAGTTAGAAAAATACATTACCTTCAAATGTTATTATACATATAGTAATACAATTTTAGACTTATTTAAAAAATTACAATGAAATTCCAAGTGAATAGGATAATCTCGAGGTAGCATCTAAACTTAAAGAAGTTAATAAAAATTATTTTATTCCTCCTTCTACTATGTATTTTGGAGATATTTGCTATATATTGAGTTAGAGTAATATTTTTTCTATGGTTTAACTTTATAGATACATTGTATTGTGTTTATTTTTATCTTACATGATGATGTTAATATTTTTGTTTATATTGCTTGGTTTAATTTTTAGTTCATATGCCCATTACCATTAGGATGTGATCATTATAATTTACAAGGTAATTTTATGATTTGTTCATAATAATTGATCAAATAAATTTTCATGGCAAGTTAATTAAGCTAGTTGTATTAATTTTGTCGACTAAAAAATTATAAGGTCTAATTATTTTTTAATTCTATTAACTTTGGTGTATGTTTCTTAATTAGTAGGTTGATTTTAATATATTCTATAATAATGGTTGATACATTCATAGAGTCATATTATTTTCAAGATTTATTTCTAAATAATTTTAGATTAAACTACCATTAAGATTCTAGGGAATTAAATGACTCTGTTTAACCTCTACAAGAGAGGTCTAAGGGACACATACTAGTTTCCTATTGAATGATCCTCTTTTACTTATTGATGTATTGATATAAAATTTAAAATGAAAATGGTATAAATAACCCTTGTTATTGTAAAAATATTTAAAGAGTTATAAATATTGGAATATGTGGTGGTAAAGCTTCTCTTGAGGCCATGGTCAATTTTTATACTTGTATTGATCATACTTACCCTTTAGGTCCGTGTAAACCTTGCAAAATGGGCTTTTGTAAATTTTTAATATTTTTTCCTGAAGGTAACTTTTATTTCAATAAAAATACACCTCAATACTGACTATTTGGATTATCAGTTGGACTATAGTCTTGTTTTTATTTAATGATATTTTTTTAATATCCACACAGACCCCAATATATTATGTGTTATTCATTTTTAGTTTAGTTCTAAGTTATTATTTTTAAGCAATATTTGGTAATTTTTGATTCTATTCATTTGTGGAAGCTACTATCAAATATAAAATGGTATTATAGCTAGTGTGAACCTCCATTACTTGATTTATTTTGGCTATAAATATTTTCTTTCAACTTCTATCAAGAGGAGCTATTATTATATGAAGCTAAGAAGAATATTTTTTAAGGGTGATGGAATAATTAAAAGAAGGCTTTTCTAAAAGAACCATAGGTGAACTTCAATCCCAAGTATCTCATTGGGATTAGCAAATTTTTCTACAAGAAACATTCATCAATAGGTTCTTTTTTCTTGTCATTAGAACTCAAATATATTTTTAATAATTTATAACCAAATAAATACCTTAGTTTTAGGATTACAGGTTTTTCAAAACCTTACTTATATTTTATAGATTTTTTCAAAAACCTATTTATTTTACTCTATTGGTCTTCTTTATCCAATCATAGTATATATGAGAAGGAATATTACTTCTTTATCATGAAATAATAAAATAAGAGACTAGATTTTTCTAGGCATGCCCTTGGTTCTCTAGATTCCATTGGAAGTATTCTATTCTTATCAAAGACCTTCTTGTCACTTGAAAAAGTTATAAAAATGGTTCAACAAATTTTCTATTGCATACACATGAGAGGTTGTCCTCATTAGTTTTTTTGATAGACAACTTGGATATTGTCAGTCACGTCTTGGAATATAATTTTGAGTCCCATGCATTAATTGATAAAATGATTATTGATGCAATGAAAGGAATAAATAATGAAACTATGAATCCTTTTTCCTTCTATGTTAAATAATATTAATAAGTAGAAGCTCTCTCTTTATATATATATATATTTTAAAAAATTCTCTAAAATGGTTAAAAGAGGTTTATCTAATTAAGTGTACCTCCTTTTGAGTTTCTATTGGTGAGGATTTTCGAGGATAAGTTTTTGAAGGTTTGTGATAGTAGTAATTTTGTTGGCATGGCATGAGTTTATGACTTAATTCCCTAAATTTTATTTATTTCTATACCATAATTTAGGGTAGAGGGAGAACTATCTTGCTATTTATTGGAATTAGTATTTAGTTTAATTATTTTTAAAAGCGTGGTCTGTATTCTCTTGACCATATCAATTATTATTATGAAGGAAGAAAAATTAGTCATGTCTATGTAGAAGGCCAATTGCTCATTAAGGTTTTCTATTCAAATTTCTTATAGATATCTAGGTGGAGGAATGTGTTGTGATCTTTCCATTAGGGCTTGCAATATTGCTAATAAGTTGAAAACATTGATGCCTTTGGATTGTTTGAGTTGGTAAAGGTCACTAATGGCAATCATTTTATTAGTGTAGATAGATAATTGCTTGATAAACATATGAATGAGTTCCCTAAATCTTTTCAAAGAATCCCATGGTATTTGATAGTACCATTCCAAATTAGGGCCACTAAGTCTCTTAGAAAATATATTTAGAAGTAATGTCTTATCATAAGAAATATCACTACAAGAAATTCTAAATAGGTATTTATGGGTTGGTTGCATAGGTCATTATATGAGTACTTGTGATTGGATGACAACCCTTGGATCATGACCATTTATTTTTTCAATTGATATAGTTGAAAGGTTAAGGTTTTAAGTTTAAGAGAAATAATATTTGATAAAACAAAAGGTATATATTGAGATGGATCTATTGATGATTGATGTAAGAAGGAGGTTGGTATGCATTGTGGTATAATATTTAGGTATACATCTTATCGGTTAACCCAAAACTACCTAAGATGAAGGGATTAGGATATGGAGGATGAGATATTGTGGGGTTAGAGTTTCATCCCAACCCTATTATTACACGTATGGGAGATTGAAGTTTGGGGTACTTGGTGGTACACTATAATTTGGAGCACAATTTATGCTTACCTATTGAGTTACATGGAAACCAATATTATCCTATAATAATTTCTCAAGGGTAGGCAGAGATGAGTGATTCTCCAAGGAAGGTACCAGGGTTTTCCTTTCAATATACGTTGATGTCACAGTAACATGAATATTTAAATCTAAAAATGAGATATTTATGCATTGATGTTTGCACTTATATACCCAAATAATGGTTCCAATTGATTTAATGACAAAGGATTTTAGTTAGATTATTGGAGATGATCTAGTGAATTATATCTTATGGAGATGCTTAAAATTTGGTAACCTTACCTAAGAAAAGTCTCTATGATATTCCTATGTTTCTACTAGAAATAAGCAATATTAGTTATAAATTGGAAGACTAACCTCCCATATTCCTCACAAGTAGGAATTAGAGAACCTTGAGGCATGGAAGGCTTATCTTCTTGGTAAAAGGTGAGATTATCCAAGGTATGTTGCTCATCATGATCCTTGATATGAGGATCAGTGTTAATGGGCAATTGGTGAGTGGTGTTATGGATTATTTAGCATTTCTCATGCTTAGTTTTAGGAGGAAGATAAAATTATTTTTATTTTAATTGTTTATAGTATTTATTAAATAAGAAACATAAGAAATATTTGCAAACCTTACATATCCTTCCCTAAATATCACCAATCCAACCCATATACCTAAAGGGACTCCCTATATACGTGTTGGCAATTTTGGGTTTGAGATCCTAGCTTCTTGTCTATGAGTTGTCATTGATGTCAAAAGGAAATGGCATTAATGTTAAGAGGATGTGTTGGCTTCAAAGGTGGAAGATTCCAAGAGAATATTTTTAAGAGAATCCGGAGAGATTCCATTGGCAAGGGTTTTTCATTAAAACCAAGTTAAATGGTTTTTATTAAAACCAATTAAGGTTCTCTTTATTATTTATTTAATTATTATTTAAAATCCTTCAAGTTTTTAATTAATTAATTAAGGGAGAAATTATTTTTAATTTATTAAAAATATTTAAAGGTTTTTAAACCTTTTTTATTCTTAATTTATTAAAATTATTTAAGGGTTTTTAAACCCTTTTTGAAAAGACTTTTGATTAATTTCGAAATGGTCTTTATTTCTGTCGACGTCAAGGTGTCTTCGAAGAGACTATTTATTCTCCAAATCCTAAGGTTGGAAGGCTAATTAATTTGAAATTCCTCGAATGCAATTTGTGGTGTTTGTGCTCTGTATTCGCTGCGATCGAAGGAAGACTTAGAAGCACGTGCGGTTGAAAAGTCTTCGAGAGTTTTTTCGAGGGCAAAGTGGAGGGAAGTTCACTTGTGAACTTCGTAGCCCGTGTGGGCTAGTGGCAGCAAAGGCTGCTTTTGGGCGCTACATTGGCGGAGGTCACCGTTTCGAGTCTTGCGGGGGTGCTTTGCTATAGTAACACACGTTTTTATTAAAACGTATTTATGCCATGAAATTTGAAGTTTCTTGGACAGTGATTTATAAGTTTGAGAGTTGTGTGTGGTGACAGCTTGAAGGTTCAATTATCTTCTACTCCAATAAGGTATGGGCACATTCTTCTTATGAGTATGATTGGTGTATGTTTTTTGAAATAAGGTTGGAGTGAAAAGGTATTCTACTAGGTATCCTTTGGCTAGGTGTAAATCCTATTTTCTCGTTTGTTGAAGACTACTTATGCATTGTTATCCTTAAGGAGAGTTTTTGGTGAATGCATAATTTCTGGTTTGAGATAGTGGAAGCTTCGTGCACTAGGGTTTATATTTGTGAGTCTAGCTACTTGCATTGAGTTGGTGGAACCCTTGGTTTGCTGTTTTGAGTTTGATGGTTGAGTTGCTTCCATAGAGGTTGTTTGATCAAGTTATTGCTTTACTTGATTCATGATATTGGGCTTACTCCATTGAGTTGATTTGAGCAAGTTATTCTTTGCATTTGGTGATATTGTGTTGGTGGCTGTTTTGTTCAAATATATTTGGAGGGAAAAGGATTTCTACTTGTTTCCTTTTCTTGTGATCGTTGGTTGAATACTTCAAGGTTGATGTTGAGTTGAGTGGTGTTGGTTGACTAAACCTTGTTTGATGAGCATTGTTGTTGAAACCCTAATTTATGGTGAAAAGAACATGAGTATCATTGTTATGTGATTCTTTGCATAGTTGGCAATTGTTGGGGTTTCATGTTCTTGAAAGAAAACATTCTATCCTATCCATTTTAGATATTGAGTTGAGTTTTAAGATTTGAGATTGAGATTGAGCTGAGTTGATTTGAGTTGAGTTTTGAGATTGGGATTTGAGTATAGAACATATTGAGTCTCTAAAAATTCTCTTTATGCTTCTATGAGTTTGAAAAATCACATTGGGTCTCTAACAATTCACTTTGTGATTTCCTACTAAGAAAGTTTTTCTTGGTGAGCTTGTTGAGTTTTTGGACAGGTTGCAATGGGGGCTTGTGAGCAGTTTTTGGATAGGTTATAGTGGGGACTTGTGAGTAGTTTTGGACAGGTTTCGGTGGGGACTTGTGAGTAGTTTTGGATAGGTTTCGGTGGGGACTTGTGAGCAAATTTGGACAAGTCCTAGTAGAGGACTTGTGAGCTGAGTTTGATAGTTCTATTAGATAACTTGAGGACAGAGGTGCATTGGTTCTATGAGAACCTGAGGATAGTTGGCAAGTCTTTGAGAAGGCTTGTATGCAAAGGATTGATTTGTTCAAGAGTTGGACAGATCTGACAGACAAAGGAAGACTTGTACTAGATCGACTGATTGTGTTTGGTACAGGTTGCTGAGCTGCTGTGGACATGATCACAAAAGGCAGAGGTCTCTTAGGCTAAGCATTGAGGACAGGAGGTCTTCGGTGGAAAGGAGTTCCACGTGATGGCAAGAGGTAGAGGCAGTTGATCTTGTGAGGGATCATTTCCAGAGCAGAGGGGAAGGTATCTCCTTTGAGCAGAGGCTCATAAATTCTGATTAGGGGAAGGTATCTCCTTTGAGTAGAGGCTCATAAATTTTGATTGGGGGAAGGTATCTCCTTTGGGCCGAGGCTCATAAACATTGTAATTGGGAAGGATTCCCAAATAACTTTGAGATAACTTTTAGAGAAAAGTTTTGTGGACGTAGCCTGCCCATTTTGGGTGAACCACGTTAAAATTGGTGTCACTTTGTGGATGATATTGTGCATTGCTTTGATATTGCTTTGGGTATATTGCTTTACTATTTTGAAGTATAAAGGAAAAGGTAAAAAGAGGTCTTATACTGTTCACCCTCCCCTCTCAGTATAAGCTTGTGTTCTTCAATACCAAATGTCTAGATATACCTAACCCCTTTATATATAGCCATCAATGTGAGAGAGAAGGTAGATACTTAGGATGCCAATGATACATGGAAGTGATATCCTAGATACATGGCCAAGTGGATACAAGAGGGATAATAATATGCCTTATTATGACTAACACTATCCCACTACAACATATATGTGTAAGACCCTATGTAGGTGGTTGGCAATCCAGGATCACTATATACCTAACATAGTCTAGTATTTTGTATTCCAACTACTAAAAAAATCATAAAGACCTTTAGTGGAACAATCACTTGAATATGTTCTTGTTATATATATTTAATGTGTCTTAATTAAAGAAATAAATTTATTGATCTTAGTTAAAATTTTATAGATTTAGTTTTTATTAATGTTTATCTTGGTCAAAAAACCCTTGGGACCCATTTTCGTGTTCATGTTGGGTTCATAAAAATGTGGAATTGGAAATAAATCAGAAATGTTATCTTTAGTGATCCACTACATCTCTCTCTTTCTCATCGTGAGTATAGGGACAAATGTGAGTCTATGTCTATGGTTTAAAAAATGTAAATTAGATAACACCTATATTTCTCCTAGAATTTTCCTTTATCTAGTCTTGAATAGCTACAAGTCCATCAATTAGTGCAATACATGGGTTTGAATAAACTAATTGATTTTCATTTTCAAAGATAATTGATAAGATGTTTCTTTTTAGAGTAAGGGTTTATAAGGATAATAATGTAACTATATAGAATTTTATTTCAATGAGATGCAAGATTAAAATTTATCCTTTAATGATACTAATTCTAACATTTTCCTTCCTTTATTTTTTGTTTTTAATAAATATAACAAAAAATACTAAATATAGAAGCAAATACATACAAAAATAAAACTAAATATTTAATTTAAAATTGTAAAAAATAATATGTTGAAGCATAAAACCTAGTTTTTGCCATAGTGGTAGAAGCACTATAGATCTACAAAAGTGCTAATAATAGAAGTGCTACTATTCTATAGAAGAACTACTCATGCTACTTCAGTATAAAGGTAGTTTTTCTAACCTATAAAATACATATAAAATAGATGTATTAACAGTAAAGGATTTGCATAAACTAGTGAGAGTGTATGGATCCCATGACAAATATTAGAATACTGATTAAATATATTGTAAATTAATTTATAATGATAAAATTATGATTATGAGTATAGTGGTGAAAGTGACACTGGGTTAGAAATAGCATTGTTGTTTCTTTTTCTTGTTACAATCACTTTTACTTTTTATGTCTATGAAAGTAGTTTCTATTATGCCATAAGCAAATGATGATAGTGCTAATAAATCTACAATTTTTTAGTGCTTCCAACATATGGATATAGTAAAATATGAATCTGAATAAATAATATATGATTTTATAAATAACTAAAAAAGTATCCTTGACTAAGAGGTATAGAGGTACTATTGGAGATAATATAAAAAATTTATAGATGATGAGAAATATAAGCTAATGATGTAATTAAACAAAATTACAAGTAGATGTTGAAGAACACAAGCTTATACTGAGAGGGGGGTGAACAGTATAGCACCCACTTTTTACTTTCTTTCCAAACCAATATCAATTAGTGTCCTCAATTGCAATAACCAAATATAGCAAGTGTGCATTAATAACATAGATAGCAATAGTAAGCAAGTGCACAAATCATCACACACAATTGAGACACAAGATTTAACGTGGTTCCCCCAATGTGGGGTAGTCCACAAGATATTCTCCTTATAATATTTCACAAAGAAATAGGGATCCTTATCCCAATACAAATGATTACTTTGATCTGCTCAAAGCTAGGCTATCCTGATCTACTCAGGTGGGCTCCACTGATCTGCTCAGCTAGGCTCTCCACTGATCTGCTCAGCTAGGCTATCCACTGATCTGCTCAGCTAGGCTATCCATTGATCTTCTCAGCTAGGCTATCCACTACAGCTCTCCACTAATCTGCTCAGCTAGGCTATCCACTGATCTGCTCAGCTAGGCTATCCACTGATCTACTCAACTAGGCTATCCACTGATATGCTCAGCTAGGCAACTGGTGTTGATGTGTTTTCTATTTCTATCCTATCTCTTTCACTACTCATAAATATACCTCAATGCCTTCTCACAAGGCTCAAACAATCCTGCTCAAATGTTATCCCAAATATATCCTCAAAGCCTTCACAAAAGGCTCAAACAATCCTGCTCAAATTGTCCCAAATCTATCCAATCCCAAACCTTCACAAACTCACATTCACAAATCTCAAATCTGTCCACAAATCTATCCCAAAAGCCTTCCCAAAGGCTCAACCAATCATGCACAAAAGTTGTCTCAAATCTGTCCAAAAATTCTATCCCAAAAGCCTTCCCAAAGGCTCAACCAATCATGCACAAAAGCTGTCTCAAATCTATCCAAAAATTCTATCCCAAAAGCCTTCCCAAAGGCTCAACCAATGACTCTCAAGTAGCACTCAAATCTCAACCACAAATCAACGAAGGCAAGGCTCAATGATGAACTCAACAATGGATAACAAATGAATGATGATAATACTCAACAATGTGCTCAACAATGAATGGCAATGTACTCTTCAATGGATGACAACAATGATCCACAATGATCTCAACAATGTATGACAAATGATCTCTCAAATGGATGACAACAATGCTCAACAATGTACTCTCAAATGGATGACAAAATGCTCAACAATGTACTCTCAAATGGATAACAACAATGCTCAACAATGTACTCTCAAATGGATGGCAAATGATCTCTCAAATGGAAACCTCTCCAAGCAATAACAATGAGGACTTCAACCAACCAAGGACAATCTCCACAAGTGATAGCAATAGGTTCTCAATAATATCTTCCTCATGCAATGTCAATAAGCTCTCAAGAAACAAGCACAACTCCCTCAAGCAAAGAGCTCTCAAATAGCCAACAATGATCTCCTAAAATGAAAGACAAATGTATCCACAAGTGACTAGAAAATGATCTCCTCAATGGTCTCAAATAGTGGCAATGTACTCAACAAGTAACCAACAATATTCTCCTCAAAGCAATAGCAAAGACCTCCTCAATAATGGCAATACTCTCAATGAACTCCACTAAAGCAATCATGGAACTCAAGCATCAATTTTATCCATAAAATTGATTTTCTAATCCATCCACTTCCTCTCAATAGCCAAGGCACATAATCAAGCAATTTGTCTTCAACTTCAAACCCTAACTCATGTGCATGTCTTCTAACTCAAGGTAGCAATTAACTAGGTCTCAAGTTCCTAGTTTAATTTCATAATTAAATCATGCACTAGGACATATAACAAGTTCAACACTTTTCAACCTTATGACTCCCTAATTTCATTAACACATACAACAAGCACCTATGCTTTTATTTTTAATTCCACACCTTATAACTCCACATACAACAATCACAAATATTTATTTCCACACCTTATATCTCCCTAATCACACACAACAATAACAAATATTTAATTCTACACCTTATAACTCCCTAAGCACATTAACACATACAACAAGCATTTATTTCCCTAAACTCCTTATGACTCCCTAGTTATCACAGAAATAATTTTAATGCACCAAAACTTTGGTAATAACAAATATTACCATGCACTAGAGATAAATACCTTTATATGAAATTTTTGTCTGACCTTCTACACCTTCAAAATCGTCAATGCCTTGCCAAAAATTAATGCGCCTTCACACCTTCATGGGAGTCAAAATTTGTTCCTCTCGCTTAGCGCTATGAAGCGCTTACCACGTGGGTGCTAGCCCATATTGGGATTTTAATCCCAAACACCCAACTTTAACCTATGCTCAAATCTAAAACTCAATTTTACTTTCTTAGCAAAATACTTTGCCCTTGGTAGGATTCGAACAATGAACCTGCCTTGTGCAAAGTTCGTGTGCTACCAACTGTGCTATAGGCTCCTGCATGACATCACTTTCCCATACTGTTTACTTGACCTTGCTCTCAAATCAAAAGTTATTTATCCTTCTTTCTTCGTTGCTCCCCTTTCGACGACTCTCTCTCATGCGCTATGTCAAGTCTTAAATAATCAAAGGTTTTTACCTTTTATTTATATGCACCTCCATGCCTTCGAATGACGTCGATGAATATTTATTTATCTCCCCAACCTTTGCACGTCAATGGATAATATAATACAACCTTAGACCTTAGAATTATTAAATAAAAATTTAATAATTCACCTTTTAACTTTGAATTGGGATATCTCCTTCATTCTTTTGAATTTCGTCATGAAACTTTTTGCACCTAGGTTTTATTGGAAAACCTTTTCATCCATCATAATTTGGAGAAGTCTTAGCATAGTGGTTTTAATGAAAAACCCTTTCCAATGGTTTTAATGAAAACCCTTTCCATTGGTTTTAATAAAAAACCTTTACGTCGGTTTTAATAAAAACCTTTGCCATTGGTTTTAATAAAAACCATTAATATAATATTTAAAATTAAATATTATATGCCTCTTGTGCCACAAAACCCTGTATATATCCATGCTCTCCAAAATATCATAAATGATTATTTATGAAGTGCTTTTGCCACCAAAACTCAATGTGATCCATGTGACATCAATGACAACACAAAATAACTCAAATTGCCAACAATCTCCCCCTTTGTCATTGATGGCAACACCTCTAATGCAAATCACCACAATCACTACAAAAGCCATTTCTGAAAATCAAAGTTGCTCCCCCTGACTCAATACTCTCTATGGAGGCTGCTCCCCCTATCTCAATGTTCTCTTTGGAGGCTGCTCCCCCTATCTCAATGCTCTCTTTGGAGGTTGCTCCCCCTAACTCAATGCTCTCCCCCTTACTCAAATCTCTCCCCCTTTGACATCAATGGCAAAAGGGACACCTATGGGGCTAAAATATATGACTCTTAAGCTTAGCCCCCCACCACCTTCTCTCTTGAGGTGATTAATTTTGGGGTGGGAGTACTTTTACTCCCAACTGTTCTCTCAAATGCTCAAACGTTTCTCTTGGTAATGGTTTTGTAAATATGTCTGCAATCTGATATTTTGTAGGAACATATTCCAATCTTACTTGTTGCTCTATAACCTGCTCTCTCAAAAAGTGATACTTGATTGGAATGTGCTTTGTTCTGGCATGCATTACTGGATTCTTCGAGATACTTATAGCACTAGTATTATCACACAGAATAGGAATGGGATGATCATGTTCTATACTAAAATATTTGAGAGTCTGTTTCATCCATAACACCTGTGAACAACATGTTGCCACTGCAATATATTCTACCTCTACTGTGGAAAGTGATACTGATGGTTGTTTCTTGCTTAGCCAGGAAACTAGGCAATCACCAAGAAAGAATGCTCCTCCGCTTGTGCTTTTTCTATCATCAATACTTCCTGCCCAATCTGCATCTGTATATGCTGTGAGAGTGAACTTACTACTTCTAGGATACCATAGACCATACTCCATTGTTCCTTTGAGATATCTGAGTATTCTTTTCACTGCTGTCACATGTGATTCTTTTGGAGCTGCTTGAAACCTTCCCACTAAACCAACTGCCTGCATTATATCTGGTCTTGTAGTTGTAACATATAATAGGCTACCAATCATAGATCTGTATAGAGTTTGATTTGCATCAGGAGATTCATCATCTTTGCTTAACTTGCACCCTGTAACCATTGGAGTACTAACTGGCTTACTATCTTCCATTTTGAATTTCTTCAACATCTCTTTTATATACTTTGTTTGTGAAAGAAATATCCCTTCTTCTAATTGTGAAATCTGTAGTCCGAGAAAAAAGGTTAATTCACCAAGCATGGACATCTCAAACTCATTAGTCATGTTTCTTGCAAATTCTTGACACATTTTGTCATTGCTACCCCCAAAGATAATATCATCCACATAAACTTCCACAATCATCAAATCATTTCCCTTATTTTTAATATACAGATTGCTATCAACTGTTCCCTTTCTGAAACCTTGCTCTCGAAGATATTTATCCAATCTTGAATACCATGCTCTGGGAGCTTGCTTTAAGCCATAAAGAGCCTTTTTCAATCTGCATACATAATCCTGGCTTATCTGCTTGATCAAACCCATCTGGTTGTTCAATGTAAACTTCTTCTTCTAAGTGACCATTCAGAAATGCTGATTTGACATCCATCTAATATACCTTGAAATTCCTGTAACTTGAAAGTGCTAGAAACATCCGTATAGCTTCCAATATTGCAACTGGTGCAAAGGTCTCATCAAAATCAATTCCCTCTACTTGTGCATATCCTTTACACACCAATCTTGCCTTGTTTCTGATGACTTGACCATCTTCATTCAGTTTGTTCCTGTAGACCCATTTAGTACCAATTACATTTTTTCCTTTTGGTCGTGGAACTAGTTCCCAAGTCTTACTTTTTTCAATCTGATCTAGTTCTTCCTTCATTGCTTTAATCCAACATTCATCACTTTCTGCCTCTCTGAAATCCTTTGGTTCTATCTTGGATAGTAGTGAAACATTTGCTTGTTCTGTTGAGCCTATGATTCCTCTTCTTGTCCATCTTACATCAGGGCTGCCAATGATCAAGTCCTCTGGATGATTTTTTTGAATATATCTTGATGAAGTTTTGGAAGGTATATTCTGCAAATCTTCTTCATCTGAATCTTCACCCATTTCTTCCTGACAACTTTCTTCTTCTTCAAGAATATCTTCCTGAGATGGCTCATTTATTCCTGTTCTTTCATCAACTCTGACATTTATACTTTCCACCATGGTGTGTGTTCTTTTATTGTAGCATCTGTAGGCCTTACTCTTTGTAGAGTATCCAAGAAAAATACCTTCATCGCATCTAGGATCAAACTTGCCCAAGTCCTTATCCTCTCTTTTGATATAGCATTTACTTCCAAAAATTCTGAAGTAGTTTACCATGGGAGGTCTTCCTTTCCAAAACTCATATGGAGTCTTATGATGCTTCGTTCTAACTTGAGCTCTATTCATAACATAGACTGTTGTATTGATTGCTTCCTTCCAAAACCCATCTGAGATTCTTGATTCATTTAGCATTGCTCTGGCCATATTCTCAAGAGTTCTATTCTTTCTTTCTACTACTCCATTTTTTTGAGGAGTCCTTGCTGCTGAGTATTCTCTTCTGATTCCATGTTCTGCACAAAACTCAATGAACTCTGTAGAGATGAATTCTCCTCCTCTATCTGATCGCAAACACTTGATCTTCTTTCCTATTTCATTTTCTACCATTTCTTTGAATACTTTGAAATGCTCAAATGCCTCTGATTTCTCTTTCAAAAAAATGACCCAAGTCATTCTAGAATAATCATCTATGAACAACATGAAGTAGCTTTCACCTTGCAAGATTTTGGTTCTCATAGGACCACATAAATCAGTATGAATCAATTCTAGAACCTTGGAAGAGGAATATTCTTTTGCCTTGAAACTTGATCTTGTCTGCTTTCCATACTGACACTATGCACAAATTGTATTTGAAGGTCTCTTTATCTTTGGTAGATCTCTGACAATCTATTTGGTGCTTATCCTTACTATGTTGTCGAAGTTCAAATGACACAACCTTTTATGCCATAACCAAATTTCTTCTTCTCGAGATAGAAGATATTTTTCCCTTTTTATTTCTCTGAGCATGTAGAGATTGTTATTGGTTCTTCCTGCATTTGCAACAAGCTTCCCTATTTTTGTTTCCCTGATTTTGCATCCTATAGAGGAAAAAGTAACTATGTACCCTCGGTCACAAAGCTGACTTACACTTAGTAGATTGTGTTTTAGACCCTCAACATAGAGTACACCCTGTGTAGTAGTCTTTCCATCATCCAAACTTAAAGTTCCTCTCCCTTTGATCTTAGCTGAAGCATTATCACCAAATCTCACTGATCCACTATTGTTCTCTCTTAGAGAAATGAATTTATTCTTATACCCAATCATATGACTAGAGCACCCACTATCAATATACCATCTGTCCATCCTGTAACCCAGTAGAATCTACCTTCAAGCTTGTTAGTCTTTTCGAAGGAACCTGCTCTGATACCAATTGAAGAACACAAGCTTATACTGAGAGGGGGTGAACAGTATAGCGCCCAATTTTTACTTTCTTTCCAAACCAATATCAATTAGTGTCCTCAATTGCAATAACCAAATATAGCAATGTGCATTAATAACATAGATAGCAATAGTAAGCAAGTGCACAAATCATCACACACAATTGAGACACAAGATTTAACATGGTTCCCCCAATGTGGGGTAGTCCACAAGATATTCTCCTTATAATATTTCACAAAGAAATAGGGATCCTTATCCCAATACAAATGATTACTTTGATCTACTCAAAGCTAGGTTATCCTGATCTACTCAGGTGGGCTCCACTGATCTTCTAGCTAGGCTCTCCATTACATCTATCCCTCAGCTAGGCTATCCACTACTATCCATCCTCAGCTAGGCTATCCACTATCTACTCAACTAGGCTCTCCACTTATCTGCTCAACTAGGCTATCCACATCCTCTAGGCTATCCACTAATCTCTCACTAGGCTATCCACTGATCTACTCAGCTAGGCAACTAGTGTTGATGTGTTTTCTATTTCTATCCTATCTCTTTCACTACTCACAAATCTGCCTCAATGCCTTCTCACAAGGCTCAAACAATCCTACTCAAATTTTATCCCAAATATATCCTCAAAGCCTTCACAAAAGGCTCAAACAATCCTTCTCAAATGTTGTCCCAAATTTCCCAAACCCAAACTCAAAATCTCACAATTCCCAAATTTCCACAAATCTATCCCAAAAGCCTTCCCAAAGGCTCAACCAATCATGCACAAAAGTTATCTCAAATCTATCCAAAAATTCTATCCCAAAAGCCTTCCCAAAGGCTCAACCAATCATGCACAAAAGTTATCTCAAATCTATCCAAAAATTCTATCCCAAAAGCCTTCCCAAAGGCTCAACCAATGACTCTCAAGTAGCACTCAAATCTCAACCACAAATCAATGAAGGCAAGGCTCAATGATGAACTCAACAATGGATAACAAATGAATGATGACAATACTCAACAATGTGCTCAACAATGAATGGCAATGTACTCTTCAATGGATGACAACAATGATCCACAATGATCTCAACAATGTATGACAAATGATCTCTCAAATGGATGACAACAATGCTCAATAATGTACTCTCAAATGGATGACAACAATGCTCAACAATGTACTCTCAAATGGATATCAACAATGTACTCTCAAATGTATGACAAATGAGCTCTCTAATGGAAACCTCTCCAAGCAATAACAATGAGGACTTCAACCAACCAAGGACAATCTCCACAAGTGATAGCAATAGGTTCTCAATAATATCTTCCTCATGCAATGTCAATAAGCTCTCAAGAAACAAGCACAACTCCCTCAAGCAAAGAGCTCTCAAATAGCCAACAATGATCTCCTCAAATGAAAGACAAATGTATCCACAAGTGACTAGAAAATGATCTCCTCAATGGTCTCAAATAGTGGCAATGTACTCAACAAGTAACCAACAATATTCTCCTCAAAGCAATAGCAAAGACCTCCTCAATAATGGCAATACTCTCAATGAACTCCACTAAAGCAATCATGGAACTCAAGCATCAATTTTATCCATAAAATTGATTTTCTAATCCATCCACTTCCTCTCAATAGCCAAGGCACATAATCAAGCAATTTGTCTTCAACTTCAAACCCTAACTCATGTGCATGTCTTCTAACTCAAGGTAGCAATTAACTAGGTCTCAAGTTCCTAGTTTAATTTCATAATTAAATCATGCACTAGGACATATAACAAGTTCAACACTTTTCAACCTTATGACTCCCTAATTTCATTAACACATACAACAAGCACCTATGCTTTTATTTTTAATTCCACACCTTATAACTCCACATACAACAATCACAAATATTTATTTCCACACCTTATATCTCCCTAATCACACACAACAATAACAAATATTTAATTCTACACCTTATAACTCCCTAAGCACATTAACACATACAACAAGCATTTATTTCCCTAAACTCCTTATGACTCCCTAGTTATCACAGAAATAATTTTAATGCACCAAAAATTTGGTAATAACAAATATTACCATGCGCTGGAGATAAATACCTTTATATGAAATTTACTGCCTTCATAACCTTTGAAATCAATAATTCCTTTGCCAAAAATCAACCTCACACCTTCAATCTCAATGCCTTGCCAAAAATTAATGCGCCTTCACACCTTCATGGGAGTCGAACTCTGTTCCTCTCGCTTAGCACTGTGAAGCGCTTACCACGTGGGTGCTAGCCCACGTTGGGATTTTAATCCCAAACACCCAACTTTAACCTGCACTCAAATCTGAAACTCGATTTTACTTTCTTAGCAAAACACTTTGCCCTTGGTGGGATTCGAACAACGAACCTGCCTTGTGCAAAGTTCGTGCGCTACCAACTGCGCTATAGGCTCCTATGTGACATCACTTTCCCATGCTGTTTACTTGACCTTGCTCTCAAATCGAAAGTTATTTATCCTTCTTTCTTCGTTGCTCCCCTTTCGATGACTCTCTCTCATGCGCTATGTCAAGTCTTAAATAATCAAAGGTTTTTACCTTTTATTTATATGCACCTCCATGCCTTCGAATGACGTCGATGAATATTTATTTATCTCCCCAACCTTTGCACATCGACGGATAATATAATACAACCTTAGACCTTAGAATTATTAAATAAAAATTTAATAATTCACCTTTTAACTTTGAATTGGGATATCTCCTTCATTCTTTTGAATTTCGTCATGAAACTTTTTGCACCTAGGTTTTATTGGAAAACCTTTTCATCCATCATAATTTGGAGAAGTCTTAGCATAGTGGTTTTAATGAAAAACCCTTTCCAATGGTTTTAATGAAAACCCTTTCCGTTGGTTTTAATAAAAAACCTTTCCATCGGTTTTAATAAAAACCCTTGCCATTGGTTTTAATAAAAACCATTAATATAATATTTAAAAAATTAAATATTATATGCCTCTTGTGCCACAAAACCCTGTATATATCCTTGCTCTCCAAAATATCATAAATGATTATTTATGAAGTGCTTTTGCCACCAAAACTCAATGTGATCCATGTGACATCAATGACAACACAAAATAACTCAAATTGCCAAAAAATATACTATGTGAATATGTAATATTGGTTAGTATGCAATGATAAAATTATTACAAATAATAAAATATAAATATATGATAAATCCAAGAGAGAGAGAGAGCACAACCAAGAAAGCTTTTAAACTTAATATGCCTTGGTTGATATCAATTTATAGTGATGAAGTAAATAAACTTTCTTGTTGCTTCAAATGATTGAAAACCTCATAATTATATGAGATCCATATATAATTTAAAAGCTATATTATTGTATAATATTATGATAAATGTTATAGGTCTTGATCTTCTTAGAGAGATCATGGATTGGGCTCCCCCAAGGTCTAGATTTATAGGAAAACATAGCTCCTTTAGGGATGGTTACATTGAAGTTGATGAGATTTTTAAAGTCAATATTTAGAAATTGATTCAACATGTAATTAATGTTTGGAATATAATAAAGTGAAAATTTGGAGATTTGTATTTTTACGAAGGATATAAATCAAATTGACATGATCATATCCATTTTTGGTTGGTGAATCGGAAGGTACTAACTATATATATTTTACTTTTTAGGGTTTGATAATTAGTAGTGCTAGAGGTGATAGCATTGGTGGTGCTAATGCTCCCATGGATAATGTTAAAAATGACTATTTTTTGTTAGTTTAGGAAGAAAACGATGCAAATTCAAATATTTTTAAAATCACTTTTAGGGAGACGAAGTGCCACCAATACTATTGCTTAGGTTCTAGCACTTTTACTTTTGGAGCTTCAAATGATTATAAGTTGAGATTTGAATTATTTACAAGATTTGGATGTCTGATTGGTTATTTTATTAATATGTTTATAAGTTTGGATACTTTCATGATGTGCTCAATATTTGGTGTCTACAAGAAAACATTGCTTACAATTTGGAAAAATCTTGCAAAATATGGAAATTTATCCAAATTATTGTTAAGGATATCTATATGCATTTTGTCCTAGTTGAATTTCTAATTTGAACTAGCTAAATATATGTGGATGATCCATTATTCCATTTGTGTGTTCATTATCCTAAGCTAGTCATGAGATGACCAGATTTATGTTATTTTCTTACAACATATTAACATCTTCTTAGAATTTTAATTTGACAATGTTCTAATATGTGATACTTATTATTATGGTTGTTAGTTAATATTTATATTCTTTGTATCAATTTTTTAATAGAATGTATTAAATTTAGCTTCCATAATGTATTATGTGCTAGAAAGACATTTGTGCTTATAGGCTTCGTGTCATACACTTGAAAAGTATAGTAATTTGGTTTTGCAAGTATATTGTGTATGGTCTTATGGATTTTGATTTCTTAAATAGGAATTTCCCTTATATGTTTCAAGTGGAAGGTATTTGACCAATTATATTTTACACATGATCCTATTTAATATCATTAAGAATTCTAGGGAACCTAATATTACGATGCTTGATTATGCAATACACAATACTACCAACATTCAATACTAGCTAAAGAATTTCCAACATAAATTAATACTTAACTATAAATCATATTTGGTATGTAAAATCATCTTCAAAAAGTTATATTAGTTAATATGCTTGATTTTTAAGACCTTGTATGTTAGCAACAATACTACACATATGATGGATTAGACTAGAATATTGAAAAATGTATAAGATACATCATTTATGATTTCCATTACTAAATTATTACCTCATCCATGTGAAATATCACTAGCACTCAACCCATAGTGTAAAAATAGACTTAACATATCTTTTAGAGTTAATAAATATGGATATTGGTATTTATGCAATAAATATTCATTCATCCACCTATATGGCTTCTCAATCAATATATTTTCCTATGAACACTCAACAACTAAACTATGTTAATATATAATATTATGTTGAATACGAGGAAGGGATGTCCTATAAGATTAATATTAAACACATGATGTTGATAAAGGAATAAGAATCCCACAATAATCTAGAGAAGATTATTAAAAAAAAGGCTATACAAGATAGAGGATAGGTCACCATGTGTTACAAATAAGATATTCATCAAATTGACATATCATGTAAACATAAGGATAGGTCAACTCTTGAAAATGAGGAAAATATATCCAAAGAGGATTCCATTGTAAAATTGGGGATATAACCTACAGGGGAGGATATAAAAAATACTTATATTATAAATTCCTTCATGGTTTGAGTTTTGAAAGAATTATACTTATGATCCTCAAACTCAAAATATTAATTAGGTGATAGCTCTCAAAAATAAAAGTAGAATAAAGAGAATATTCTTCACTTTCAAAATTAAAAATATCATGATTAATATCATTGAATTATTTTTTTATTATTCATAAAAAAGGGTTTTGAAAGGATCCCCAAACCTTTTATAATGTAAGAAACAAAATGAGCTATCTCTAATAGGAAGATCTCAACAAACCAAGATAATAAAAAGATCAAATCAAAGACCAAGGAGATGGAGGATCATCAACCCAAGGAATAAATAAAATAGAGGAACTCAAGAAAAAAAAAGTAGGACATGATCACCCTAATCATTCAAACATTGAGGGATGGTCCTACTCCCCACTAGTGACATTCTAGAAATTATTCACTGCCTGAGTGGCCAAATTTTAGTTCATGATCCTATTTATTTCCATCATGGCTTAGAGGAGCAAAGTTAAAACCAAATTGACAAGGTCATCTAGGTTGGCCATCGGGTCAAACTTGTCTCTAGATTATTATTGAGCAAAATTCCACTAGGGAAAATGCTATACTTTAGGATGATCGAATGGCTAGGAGAAAATCCTAGCTTCTACTTCTAGAAATTTGGAGGAGATATACACAAAATTTATTTGTCTTGTTACTTGAAAATAACACTTTTGAGTTTAGCTCCAAAATATTTGATCTTTGTCTAGGGAAAATAAGGGGATGGTGTGGTTTCAGAACATCCAAATATGAGATTTTTCATTCTCGCATTACCTAAAGTAATAATTTAAACCTTTATCTCAAAATTAAATGGGTCTTCCTCCTAGGGTGACCTCTAGTTGAGGACCAAAGTAGATGGGTGGTTAACAAGTTTACCCATAATGGAGAGAATAGGTCTTTGAGCTTGAATTTGGATAGCATGCTTGCATATGATCACATGAAGCACTTTAAGAACACAAGATTATACTAAGAGGGGGGTGAATAGTATAAAATACAACTTTTTACTTTTATTTCCAAAGCAGTATTATTCAATATTATCAATTACAATAATGAAACAATGCATAGAACATTACACACATAAGAGACACAAATTTAATGTGGTTCACCCAATGTGGGATACATCCATGGAGAAATTGTTTCTTCTAAATTTTCTCAAAAAATATCTTGAGAACCAATTTCCTATTACAATATTTATAGGCACCAACCCAAAGGAGACACCAATCCCCTATGCTCAAGTTCATGGAACTCTATCCACATGAGACACCAATTCCCTCTACTCTAGTTTGTGGACCTCTATTCATAGGAGACCTACATTCCCTTTGATTTGGTTCATGGACCTCTATCCATAAGAGATCTCTATACCCTATACTCTAAACTACTCCAAACCTACTCTCAAATCCACTCAAATATACTCCAAAACCTACTTAAATATGCTTAAGAAACCTACTCAAACCTACTCACAAATCTGATCAAATATGCTCATAAAACCTACTCAAAATTTCTCACAACTGATCAAAAATATTTCATACAAATAATGATATTTTTTTACCCAAAACAAAATATAACAATACATAAATATTCCATGCTTATCCACTTCCAAAATTAATCATGATGACGCACAAATTGCTCCACAAATCTGATCTATAACTCTTGCATTTTCAATTCCAATATCACTCAAAACCAATGCTTATATTTGCTTTACAATATTGGTTTATAACCTTTGCAAGTTTGTTTCTTAGCTTCACTGTATTTTCAAAGTTCAAGTGACCCATCATTTTATGCCATAACCAACTCTCATCCTCTTGTGTTAATATGCATTTTTCTCCCTTGATTTATCTCAACATGTAGAGATTATTTGTAGTTCTACTTGCATCTACAATAATATTTCCTATCTTGGATTTATTTATCTCACATCCATTTTGGTAAAATGTCAGAGTGTGTCCTTAATCACATAATTAAATTACACTTAGTAGGTTGTGCTTCAATCCTTCAACATATAACACATTTTATGTCTTTGATATTCCATTATCCAAACTCAAAGTCCCTTTTCCAACAATTTTAGTAGAAGCATTATCACCAAATTTTATTGTTCCTCCATTTATTTTCTTGAGAGAAAGAAATTTACTTTTATCACCTGTCATATGGCTTGAACAACCACTATCAATGTACCACTAATTTCCTCCATTTCGCACATGAAGAGTTGTTTGTACCAATATGGATTTTTATTTTTCTTGTTTCTTTTTATTTTTCCAAAATTTTTAGGATATCTCCTATTGATTTTTTTGACCTTTCTCCTTACTCGATTTAGGAAGTTCAAGAAATAATAGTTTACACCATTTAGTTTTGTACCCAAAATTATCACATTTGTAACAAATGATATTGTTATCCATGAGAGGTGCAAATGAATTAAAATTTATACCAACATTAGTTTTCACACGGACCATGCAATGTATAACTTTATAACCATATTTATTAAATGAAAAACAACAACCATGGAAGAAATATTGAAACCTATTATATTACCTTGGATGATATGGTCACATGAGTCTTTCATTATTGTTTCTGTAATTGACTTCTATCCATGATGGTTCTTTGTTTTCTTCCTCCTTGATGATTTTGCCTTTCAATACATCAACATAGGTCATGGGATCTTCTTTCTTTGATGTATTTGTTACTTTTGAGCTTGAATCTTTTTTCTATTTCCCTAACATTATATTTTGATGTAACTTATCCTCAAAATTTTCAACTCCCTTTCTTAGAGAGACAACTATATGTTCCATTTTTTTACATTCCAACTCTTTTACCTTTAACTATTTAGCCATCACTTCTTCAATTATCTTTGTCTCTTCAACCTTCACTTTTAAGTCTGTGAGATATTATAGAAACATTGTCTTTGTTTCCTCATCCTTTTGAACTTGATTTTTCAAACTTGATTTCTTCTCTATAACTCTTTTTAACTTTGCAAGAGTAGTAATAAGTTTCTCTTTCATGTCAGACATGGTTTATTCTCTATTTGTTGGATATCTCTCTTTAATTTCAACCATAGGGACATCTTCTTTCATCTCAGTGGCCATGTGTGTTCTTAAGATCTTCCTTAAAGATGTTAGACTTTCATTAAGGAACCTGCTCTGATACCAATTTAAGAATTCAATATTATATTAATAGGGAGGGTGAAGAGTATAAGATAAAACTTTTTATTTTTCTTTCCAAAGTAATATTATTCAATATTATCAATTGCAATAATAAAACAATGCATAGAACAACACACACATAAGAGACACATATTTAATGTGGTTAATCCAATGTGGGCTATGTCAATGAAGAAAATATTTCTTAAAATTTTCTCAACAAATATCTTGGGAACCAATTCCCTATTACAATATTTATAGGCACCAACCCAAAGGAGACACCAATCCCATATGCTCAAGTTTGTGGAACTCTATCCACATGAGACACCAATCTCCTCTACTCTAGTTTGTGGACCTCTATCCACAAGAGACATATATCTCCTTTTCTTTGGTTCATGGACCTCTATCCATAGGATACCTCTATCCTCTCTACTCTAAACTGCTCCAAAACTACTCTCAACTCTGCTTAAATTTGATCCAAAAACTAATAAAGTTTCCTTATAAAACCTACTCAAATCTAATCACAACTCTGATAAAATATGCTCACAAAACCGGGTCAAACCTACTCATAATTGATCCAAAATATTACATACAAATAATATTCATTTATACAAAAAACCAAATATAACAATCCATAAATATGCAATGCTTATCTACTTTTAAAATCAATCATGATGATGCATAAATTGCTTCATAAATCTGATCTAAAACTATTGCATTTTCATTTCCAATATCACTCAAAACTAAAGCATAGATTTGATTTACAAATTGGTCTATAATCCTTGTGTAGACACCAAAATAGCACCAATTCGATTATGTGACTGCAAACACTGATCACTTTGACACACAGCCCCAAGGGCAGCCCCCAGAGGTTAAAAGGTGGTCCTAACCACTCTCATAGCAGTTTTGGAAGGTCAGAGATCAATTTGGCACCTTCAGGAACTTTGCTCAATATCCGTTCCACCCTGGAACAAATTCAAAATAGGATTTTCCCCACCCAGGGACGAATTCGGGATTCGCTCCAGGGTGGGGCAGATTGCAGGTTTGACGAGAAAAAAGTCAAATCTTGACAAATGGTAGCTCAGATCCGCAACTCAACGCTTCCTTCATCGCATGGGAGTATGGGTGAGCATTTTTGAGTGTTAGAGGCAATTACAAGGGCAGTCATGAAGTCCCTATTCAGGGAGGAATCTCCTTCCCACTGGGAAGGCATGATTGCCAAGTGGTGCCTCTGCATGCCCATTTCAAGAGACCTCTAGGTCTATAAATTGGTGAGTTTCCTCACCCCAAAATAGGGAGAGAAGGAGCATTTTAGAGCAATGAAGTGCTATCATTTTATTGTCATACCTCACACCTTTTGGATTTGTGCCTTTCACATCCTTGATCTCCTTTAGAGGAGAGGTCATTGGGTGACTATTGGGAGGACGAATCTTGAGCCCAAAAATTGACATTTGGCCACAATATCCCACAAAATTTTCTAAAAATACCACACAAGAGGTTTTGGACCCATCCCATGTGGATTGGTGCCAAAATCAGGCCTCAAACGGCGGGCGGCCTGCCCCATGGGCGCCCCCTACCACACTGCCACAGTCCTTATTGCCCCTTCGGAGTGATGGGAATTCCATGGCAGACTTGCTTTCTTTAATTTTTGCATTCAATCTTATGATGCTTAGATAGGTTGTCATTTAAATTTCGTCTCGTTTTGAACAATTTTGATCATGTTTCTACCTTTGCTCGCTTCTGCTAATCTACAGGTAGCATCATCAAATTCCCATTGATGGAGGCCAAATTGGGAAAATATGACCATCTGGGTCTTCCCAAAATACCCCCAATTAGCTAACCCCAAGTTTGCAGGTCTTTTAGAGCTTCCTAGGCAGGACATTTGGGACAGTACCTTTACGGTATTTTGTTGCAGGTGAATTCATCCTGCCATAGAGCGAATTCAAATCGGCAAGGAATTTCCTGACTATTCTTTTTGTAGGGCGTTTTTGGTGGTGTCTTGATACCCCTGTAAAATTTTTAGATCTTTTGGATTCATTTTAGTCATAGTTTAATTCATTTTTCTTATTCACTTATCGTAGGCTTGGGGATTGCATGCTTTGTTTTATCTGCAGGTGCTACTGACTATTTCTTGTTCCTTTGAGCACAGGGTCTAGACATCATATAAGCAACAAGGAATTGAGACTCATCAACGTAAGTGGCGGCGACATTTGGTCTGCCCATTTTACATGTGGGCACGCGGAAGAAGGAAAGGCACCCATGGATGTAACAAGAACGCATACTTAAACGCTCCTATCCCTTGGGAGGGGAGGATGCGCATTGTAACCGAGTTGTGAAACATATCAATAAAAAGGTCTGTATTCTTTATTTGCATTTGTTTCATTTCGATTTGCTTGTGCTTTTCCCTCTTTTCATGCACTTTCAAATTCCTAGGATTTAGCGTTAAGTTCGGTTCTGTTTGCATCGCATCTTCAAATTTCCTTTTTGCTTTCGTATCCTCGTGCTTTTAGTGGTGATCACGGTGCTTCATAAATCTGATCTATAACTCTTGCATTTTCATTTCCAATATCACTCAAAACCAATGCATAGATTTGATTTACAAATTGGTCTATAACCCTTGCAAGTTCATTTTCAAATTCATTCAACAATAATGCACAACTTGTTCTCAAACCCTAGCACATATATTTACAATTTCTATCAAAGCAATGCACACTCAATCAATCCTTATTTCTCCAAACATATGACAACTCAACCAACTTAAGAAGAAATTAAATCACCATACCTATAAAACTACCTTGATGATGATGTACCTTCAAAACCTACTTTAAAATAATTTCCCTTTCTTGTCCCACTTCAAAAACTGGGGAGCAAATATCCTTTTCAAATCATCCACATTAAAAACCCTTCTCAAAAGATGTGCACAATAAGACTTGAAAATAATACTTTATAACTCCTTTTGATCTCACAAAATAAATATTTTCATGATAAAAAAACCCTCAAATTTCCCTTCTTCTATCATGCAAGAATACAATTAACAATTAAACCATAATCACACCTTATAACTCCTACTTTCACAATACACAAAAATATAATTTTCAATACACCCCAATATACCTTATAACACCCAATAACACAATGTGCAAATGACAATTTTAATTCAACCTTATACACCTTATATCTCCTACTTTCACAAATAAATTTAAATTTATAATGCCCACACACAATATCTGAAATGCAATATTCAATTACACATAGTATACCTTATGAATCCAAACACTATGTAAAATACAATTAATTCTAGCACACATTATACCTCCCTAATAAATTAAAAATGTATACCTTATAACTCCTAAAATTTATTTAATCAAAATATGTTTACCCATACCAATATGGCCACCATGAACCAAACCTGCCATCTCCTGTTTGCCCATGCCGTAGTGCAAGCTAGGATATCATGTGAGTTAGCTACCCATACAAAAATAAAATTACATAAATAGCTTCTTCAATGTCTTCTATGATTTCTTATTTGCTTAAAAATTTAACAAAAATAGAGCCACCATGATTTGACCCCCTGACCTCCTGTTTGCCAATGCCTTAGTGTAGGCTAGCCTGCCACCTAGGCTAGCCACCCAATTGGGATCACAAATGTGCTCACTTCTATTTATCTTCAATTTTTACCTTTGCCTCAAATGATGTGCATGCTCCCCCTTTCTCCTCTTCTACCCTCTGTGAACTTGTGTGAACAAAATTTGATTGGCACTTGTTCCACTCTCCTCATTTTAAAAGTGAAATATTTTTCCCTTTTAAATATGCAAATTGATTTCACATGGAGATGTCGACGCAATATTTGATTTTCACCTTTTTGAATTTAGATTGGCACCCTTTTTAAATTCAAATTTATTTGTATTATAATATTTAAACCTTAGGTTTTAAATATTATAATATATTGCTTTTAAACATTTTGTCCTTCTCTTTATAAACCTTTGTCCTTAAGCCTCTTGAACCTTTATAAACTCTCTTTATAATATTTAACTATAACATTTAAATACTATAATCCTTAAATATTTTTGCCTTGCTTTCCATTATCCAACCTTGTAAACTCATAATTATTGAAGAATATTTTTTCCTTGAATACCATGCTCTCTTTGACATCAATATATTTTTGCCTCATGTACTCTTCTGCATCAATGATAAATCAATATACTCAATATTTCCAACAACCCTTGATTCTTTAGATGGGAAGACTTACCCTCCCTAACACTAGAAATAGAAAGCTCCATGCAATGAAATAAATACTCATAAATATTGATCACCTTGACATCCCTTAGGTGGTTAAGGAAAGCCATGTGGAAGCTCCTAAGGGGTGAGTTTGGTTCATCAATGGTGAAGTACTACATAATTAGAATGAGGATTAAAATTTCCAAAATGTGGGAAGATCTTTCCTGATGATGTCTGGTAAGACCCCAAGGTATTACTATAAAATTATTAACAAATTAATGTAAATATAATCGTAGGCCACTCAAAGGGGGCTCCCTTGTAATCACTTTGCCACTATAGGGGGATCCCTCCTTAGAATCTATGCTTATTATTCTTCTTCTTGGATTATTTGATATGGATGGCCAGCCTAATATATATATCTAACCTAAAGCTACATTCGTTAAGATACATGATGGTTCACGTAAGAAGAAACATGATGGTTCACGTTATGAAGGGTTGTGATGGTTCACTTTATAAGTTAATAATATAATAATTAAATGATTAATAATACTAACTAATACTAACTAATAATGTTAGGATTGAGGATCCTAACATGCCACCCTCCTTAAAAAGAGCTTTGTCCTCAAATATCAAAGTGAGAATCTTTGTCCTTTGTTTTCCAAGAAGGATTTGTGTAAGTTCTTGGACTCTTTTAATGGCATCCTTTCGTAGGCAGGGATATCGAGAAGGATGAAGCATTAGCGGGGGGTTTCCAAGAACAATAGTAGAATCTTCCTTAGGAAAATCATGATGACGATGGGAGGGAAACCCTTGGGGTTCCTCAAATACTTCATAATGATGCATCAAAAGTGATGGTAACGATTTCATATCCTTTTTTGGGTCCTTGGTAGAGCCAACGGATAAGGATTGTGTAGTCACTCTACGTTGGTTCCGAATAGGTTTGGTCATATGATAAGAACTCACTATTGGTGAGGAAGGTATGTGTAGGTCTTGTAGAGTGCATGTTTGACTAGCATTGATCACTTTGGGTACGTCTACCTCATCCTTGATTGGTACATCAATCACTTCTTGCACATCGACCTCATTATCTTCATCGCAGTGAGTAGGTGCACTGGTCGCTTTGGACACAACTACCTCATCTTATTGCTCTATGGAGAGACAGGTATCAACTTCCTTCAATAATACAATGTTAGTGTAGCACATTTATGGTGGGTTCCAAATTGTTCATCACAATTACCACAGAGTCCTTTTGCTTGTCGTTCCTTCATCTCCTCAAAGCTAAGATGTTTAATTCATAAAGTTCAGTTAGATTTGGAGGTTGTGTAAGTGCTTTGTGCCCTTCCATTATGCATAGGTTTGGGAGCGATGTAAGTGGTCGAAATTTTTTCCATAAGTGGTTTCCCTAATTGTTGTTGTGCATTAATTTTATCTTCAGCTAATTTTGCCAATCCATAGGTCTGCATCATGGTATAGGGATTGAACCTTGTCACCTCCATTCTAATTTCCTCTTTTAATCCCCTAATGAAGCCATTGATGAGAATTGATTCATCCAATCTTGTGTTGTTTTTGGTGATATCCTCAAACCGAGTTTGATACTCATGCACAAAAGTGATTTGATGAAGATCTTTGAGCAAATACCACATGGTTGGATCCCACATGGCTCTGATACCAAATGGTAAGACCCCAAGGTCTTACTATAAAATTATTAACAAATTAATGTAAATGTAATCACAAAACACTCAAAGGGGGCTCCCTTTTAATTGGTTTGCCACTATAGGGGGCTCCCTCCTTAGAATCTTTGCTTATTATTCTTCTTCTTGGATGATTTGATATGGATGACCAACCTAATATATATATCTAACCTAAAGCTACGTTGGTGAAGATACATGATGGTTCACGTATGGAGAGATGTGATGGTTCACGTTATGAAGGGTTGTGATGGTTCACTTTATAAGTTAATAATATAATAATTAAATGATTAATAATACTAACTAATACTAACTAATAATGTTAGGATTGAGGATCCTAACAATGTCGCTATTCTCCTTGGTGAGATGTTTTTGCTTATCTCTAAAATGCTTGAGTTTAGTTGCCATTAAGTGCTTTTCATGATGGATGATGTCACCTTTATTGATCAGTTTTATGAATTTTTCTAGCAGATTAATGGTGAATTTAAATAAAATACCTCAAAAGGTAACCCTAAAATTATACCAATAATTTGTGAATTCCATGGATATATTGAGATCACTTACCCCAAAATTACGTAAAAAGAGAAGAAACTTGTGGCAGCCTAGGATATCCTTAGCAATTTCATCAAGGTGCACGATCTCAGGCTTAACCAAAACTATATCAATCCACCATAAAAAAAGTATCACACACCTAAAACCTTTCCAAACCACTACCTTAACAAAACAATATTGAAGATCACACACATGTCAAAACGGATGAAGAGAGTGCTTCTTACAATGGTAATTTAGAATGAAAATAAAAGCTATATTGCTAGGGCATTCATGAATTGGCATACCACTAATTTAAGAATATTCATTGGTATAGAACCATTGATGTATCATCTCGGGCCTAGAAATTCTTATCTTGAATTCCAAATATGTGGCAAGGATTATACCACCAGTAATGGTGTCACATTAAGAGGATGGAGGCTTAACACTCATGTCCTAGGTACATCAAGATCTAGCACCCATGTCCTTGAAACTTAAAGAAGAAATAGGATAAGTGCAGACCCACTACTAAAAATTATTTTGGTGCATGGAGAAATGGAAAAAGCTTCCAAAACAAGGATTTTGTCCTTCAAAGGGATCATGGGTCATGATGGTCTACCAAATAATTAAATTTAGCTAAGAAAGGATTATCGTCTAATCTTTCTAAGTAATAATCAAAGAAGCATGCATCTCTGTAGTCTAAGTTTGTACCAAGAGTCTATAAACCTTAATCGAAAGACGATGACATAGGGAATTGACCATCATAATCATCCATAAATTTTGTATGGGAGTTGACATATTAGTATTCCAAATGATAGGCTTTGGAGGAAAACGATGAAGCTAACATGGTCTCATGCAAGTAGAAATGTGATGACTGGGACTACCATGCAACTCACTATAGTTAAAATTAAGTGGATGATTCATTATGATTATTCATATTGAGCAAAATCTATAGAAATTTTATGAATCAAATTCACAAGGATTGCTTAGCCAATCCAATATTGACCATAACATCAACAACTCTATTACCTTCTCTTTAAATATGTTGAATGATAACACTATCATATATGCAAATAATATTCTTTGATTCTTTGATCATATTGGAGATGCACCAAGTAGGGGATCGATATCCTTTGAGATATTTTATGGTGTTTAGGAAATCCTCTTCAATGATAAGGTTTTAGATATGAAGACTTTTCATTATTGATAATCCTTAAAATAATACTCTAGGTTTGGCTACATGATTGGTGTGAACACCAATATTCTTGGCGTACACAAGGATGATCCTGGTGTGGTCATCTCTAACAATACCTCCAAAAATAGCTTTGCTCAAGTTGTGTCATGACCCTCTCTAATGGGATTTGTGACATGGAAAACAATGTATTAATTTTATGGTTCTTTAATACTTGATTTGTCCAATTAAGAAACTATGCAATGTTACTTGATATTGAAGAGCATGATACTACTAAAAAATTGCCAATGTGTAGGATTAGGTATACTTGTAGGTGGAATAAAATGAGTCATCCACCAAAGGCGAGGGTACTTGAGGATGGGGTAACATGGATATATACCTTCATATAGGTATGCATGATCAATTAAAGGATAATCATCAACAAGCTAGTCATATTGAGGCTCAATTGATAGCCTAGTAGATATCATAAATCCTCCAGATGAGACAGGTGATTAGGTTTATGGAAAATTTTCATCTTTAACTATTGCAAATGTTTGCTTTATATTTTACTTCATCACTATCTACATTGATGTTTAAAAATAAAATCTCTCAACCTATATTTTATTTTATTTTACGAATAAAATAGTTATTTTAAAATGATAATAGAGCTTCATTTTATAAATGATAAAATAGTTATTTTAAAATGATAATAGAGCTTCATTTCATAAATAATAAAATAGTTATTTTTAAAAAAATGATAATAGGGTTTCATTTTATAAATAACAAAAGAATTATTTAAAATAATTGAGTCTCATTCTCTAAATAATAGAAGTGTTCTATTATTATGATAATAGAGTATCATATTATAAGCAATAAGAATTTTATTTCATATGACAAAATAATTTCATTAAAATAAAAGTTACTTTATTTTTTGAAATATAAATAATGACAAGAGTAACTCCCTATGAGTAAGTGTGTTGGACTTCATTCATTATAGTAGAGACTATGTGAATAAACAATATGGAGCCAATTGCTTGAATCATTTTAAAATTATATTATAAACCTTATAATAATTGCAAATATTGGATTTGGAAAGTAATCCTCTAAAATTATTTGATTGAAATATTGCACAAAACCTCATGGATGTTGGAGTAAGAGTTTTTTAATGACGAATCTCCCCCAAGGAAGGTTGGGACATCGAGAAAGATGAATCTGGGTAGGAACTGCTAAGTAGACAATTGAAAGGATAAGATAAGTATGTAAGAATTTATGAGGTTTATTAGAGAGGAGGGCCATGAGAAAATAGAAAAGAGAGATGCCTTGGGAATACTTGAAGGAGAACGTAAGATATTTTAAAACTCTTGGAAGAGCAGAGTGCTATGAAGGTGATAAGGAATGAAATTTGAGGGTTATACGAAGGTGACTAGCAACTTGATACAGTCACTAAGCATGAACGAAGATTCAAATTGGCTTTGGAAACTGATAGTTTATCCCACTTCACATGGTTATTCTATTTTTTTTAAATAAAATACCCCTATGGTTGTTTTGGTTGTGTTTTTTGGGTTGGTCTTGTTATAACTGTGTGGTTCTATCCACCTTGTGGTATCATGCCCTAAAAAATGAACTACCTATTAATATACCTAAGAAATTTCCCAAGCTCCCTGGTTATTTTGTTGTTTCCAAAGAGGGTTTATGTCCAAAACCCTTCTCCATAGCTGATTGTTGTTAACACCATGCATTTTTACATCTGATAGCTTCATTCCAAGGTGTTGATCGGTGTGAGGGGATGCCATGCTAAGATTTATTTTTGGCCAGACAAGTTATTCCTAAGTAAAAACCTTACGCTCACCATGTATATGTGATATGTTGGTGACTTCTATACTATGTTGTGCTTATGTGGGATAAGCATATTTGAAATTAGTGGAAACCATCTTGTGTTACCTTTCCTACATTGATATTCACAATTGAAAGGGTGAACCTATGTAAGAACACTGTGAAACCACAGAACCAAACCATCTACTTTTGGTTTCATTATTGCCAAGTAGAAATTTTAAGCTTATTGAGTGATTGGGTGGCAATCATCCTTTGTCCTGTGTGAATGTTAACCTGATGTCTCCTCTTTCTAAGTTGATGAAGGGAAATCATCATACTTTGGTGAATAATAGTTTGGATTGGCTACTTTGGTTTGTAAACAATGTCATTTAATTGTTAAATGTAAATATTTTAGATTCTAATTAATTATAGAAAGAGTTCTTTAATTATTAATGTAAAGGTTTTAGATTCTAATTAATTAAAGGAGTTCTTCATTATTAAATGTAAAAACTTTAGAATTTAATTATATTATGTGAAATGAAACTATGGTTTGAATCATGGAAGAAAATTATTTATAAATTATTTTATTAATAGATTTAGTGAACTTTATTTATAAAAGAAATTATTTATGAGTTTTTTTATTAAGTAGAGTTAGTGAACTTTATTTATGAAAGAAATGATTTATGAATTATTTTATTAAGTAGAGTTAGTGAACTTTATTTATGAAAGAAATTATTTATGAATTATTTTATTAAGTAGAGTTAGTGAACTTTATTTATTAAAGAAATATGGTAGAAGGAGGTCATATAGTAACTACAAGACCACAAGTGCGGTCCTTTATAATGATAATGGATTGGATGATACTGAAGGTGCTGAGTTAGAACCTAATGGATTTAGGAATGTAGAGTCCACTAGAGGTAAGGATCCACTAGATAAAGGACCCATGTAGTCCCCTTCATGGTATTATGCTAAGAAAGTACAAGGATCTACAAAAACTTCCATAGGTAGTAGATAATTCCTTCTCCCCATGGGTAAAGACCTGATAATCCTTGAACATTGAATGATGAAATCCATTACTATATAAGCCCATACCCTAATGGGGACATTTTTCAAAGGTAATCATGATATAAAATCTATTCGATAATGGGCCTATGGCAATTGGAAAAACCTAAGGGATATGGAACTGGTTTCCCTTTCAAAGGGATTTTCTCATTCGACTCAACAATGAAGAAGATACATCCTAGATTCTTACTAAGGGACATTGGTTTTTTGAACAAAAAAATATCTTTCTATGGATGTGGGGTGATGTCTTCAACACTAAGATGTAGAGCATTAATTTTGCATCAATATGGATCTGGTTGCCAGATTTACTAGCCTATTTTTGGCATAAAGACATCTTATATGGTATTAGAAGATATATAGATGAGTTGGTTGCTATCAAATCAGTGACCCAAGTGTGCACCCACATGGTTCATTCTTGAATTTGCATCAATGCCAATCTAGATTTATAACTTTCCACTTGAATAAATCTAGGTAATGGCTCCTATCGTAGATGTCAGGCCATTGAATATGAGAAAAATCCCATATTTTGCATTGAATGTAAGGGTCAAGGCCATATAAAAACCCAATGACCATTACTAAGGAATTCAAAGGATATGAAAATCCTAGATAAGGGTTTGCAGTTTGGGTAACAATAAGACAGACCCCAATAGGGCAAGCAACTCCAAAGTAGCTATTACTAGAAGAAGGAAAAATACATGAATATACTAAGGGAAAGTAGATACAAATCCAAGATTCATAAGAGGACAATTGAAAGGTGAGTTCCATTTTTGCCCTCCAAAATTATTTTAATACTTTAAAATAAATCCTTATTCATAAGTATAAATTTGATGAGAAAGATATAATCACAAATCCAACTGAAACCCTAGTCTCTAGCCAATTAGAACCCCAATCCCCAACTAGATCGAGGCCCTCCAATGTTTTATCAAAACTACTACCCACTCCTAAATGGCATATATAAATTGGTAGCCCCATATCAATTAAGGTGGAGAAAGAAGATAAACATGAGTTCAGCCCCATTAACACTAGAAGCTTCAAAAAAGCCTCTGTAGACATTGGTAGTGAAAAGAGAAAAAGGGAAAACCCTCTATAAATGACTAGAACAAAAAGTAAATATAAAAAAATATTGCTAATGGCATTCATAAAACCATATTCCAAGACCTGCATAGTCAGGATATATATGAATAAAAAAGGTCCAAACCTCCCATGCAATAATATAAGGGAGGTCAAAAACTTTCCAAAAATTCTAAATAAGGATCCTCTCATGGAATGTGAGAGGTATCAATAGTATTTTCAAGAAAAAGCTTGTCTGCACACTGAGGAAAGAACATAAACCCACTATTATGGTCCTGCAAGAAACGAATACTGACCATAGTAAAATTTAAAAAATAACCAAATCCATTTGGAGGAATAGGAAATATGCTTTTTGCCCTACTCAAGGTTTGTCTAGGGGACTTCTCTGCATTTGGGACCCAAATAAATTAGAAAGTAGAATTATTTCATCCTTTGATAGAATCCTTAACATGATGTTTTTTTTGTAAAAACAATAATTTCTCTTGGGTTTTATCTACTACTGACGCCCCTAACAACCTTATCAAATGAATAGGTTTTTAGGAAACGTTGAGCAAGATGAGGAGTGTGTTCAAAAATATGCCATGGATCATTACTAGAGATTTAAACTCTCACATATTTCCCTCTGACAAGTAGGATGGAAATATTTCTTTTTTTTGGACCAAGTAAATTTATAACCTTATAAATTAATATCTACTAGTCCCATGGAGGTCAAGAAATCACCAAATTCCTCCATGTTATCTAAAAACTAGGCAAGCCTCCAAGTTTCTCACTAGGGAGTATAATGGAATTAAAATCATCAGCAAATAGCCATGGTAGATCAAATGAAGAACCAATGAATTTTAAGTCAACCCAAAATTTTCTTCTATCTATAACAACATTAGGAGCATACACATTGATAGAAATCTTAGAATAATTAGTTTTTTTACAACAAATTAAAAAGTAATACAATCTATCAACTTGATGAATGATATTTCCCTCCATAGAATTGATATTCTAAATCATACACAAAACTCTAAAAGAACCACAAATATCCCTACTCACACCTTCACACCCATTGCAAATAAACCTTTGTAATCTATCAAAATCCTCATCACACATCTTAGTTTCTTGTAAGAAAAGAATATCAGGCTTGAAAATATTTCTAAAAAATTTAGCACTCTTTGTTTAGTCAGGGTATGCAAACCCTGAATATTCCATGAAATAATCTTCATTACTTCAAGGATTATGAAGTCTTTTCTTTCTAAAAGGTAATATAGGCTGGGAGCCATTATTGATATCTTGAGTTATTTTATTTAAGAGTGCCTCAATATTTTTGGTCTTCGTGACCCCTTACCACTACTTAGATTCATTATTTTTTGGTATATCTAATGGGCTATATAGAGCCAATAATTCTTTTCTTGTTTACTTCTACTAATTGATGAAAAAGCTACTTCTACTAAGCTATACTATTTAATCTTATATTTTTCTTATTTGTAACTTCTTAAAAGCCATATTCCTTCAAGGAAGACAAGATCTCCTCTGATTCTCTATTCATAGAATTTTTATAAATCTCTCCTACTTCTACATACTAAATATACTTCATGATAGCTTCATATTTTCCTTGTCAAGATGGGCATCAACCTTCTTATTATACAAAATACATGTAGCTACTCTTGAAAACATCTCAATAGGAACTCAAGCATAAGGTAGTTGATCCCCTTGATGATATAGTATCTCTACTCATTTATCTAGAATAGTGTCCATCCCAACCTCAAGACCAAAATGCAGTAACTCTCATAACAAAGCAAATTTATTTGTATTCATCTCTACATCCTTGGAATACTCACCAACTTCTAGAAAAATCTTGGCAACTTTAGAGCAATATTATTTTTTCTCTAAGTGCTTTCCATCAATTTCATCTATGACAAGATCTTCAACTACACAAATAACCAAGATTTTAGTGATAATAAACTCCTTAGGAGCACCATGAAAATATTTTCTATCTACCCCTAATTCAGATGCCAAAAAACATGGATTTGGGATTTGCTTCTTTTCCCGTATTTTTTTCTTTATCAACTTTTTAATATAGAGTGCAAGTAAAGTTGGGATTACCAAAATTCTTGTATACCATGTATTTTATTCAAATAAAAACAGTTTAAGATAATTCCTTACACTTTAATAAAAATATGAGGAAAACATATTTTCTTCATGTAAAATATATACTTATTTATTATATTTTAACCATAAACATCAAAATGCCATACAAACTTAATAAAAGTGGTGTACTAGATTGATCATTTTGTTATAAAGTAATCAAATAAATATCATTCTAGAAGCATATGAACTCTTTGAAAAATCCAAAGATGGAATTTTTAAATCTATAAAATATATCTCTTATAAAAAATTTAAACATTAGAATAGATCCAAATAGATTATGATTTGTGAATTTCTTACAATGTGGTTAATATGTTATCTCTCATATGGTGAAACACAAGATGTATACAATATATACTCTAAAATAGTATCAAATTAATTGTAAAGTACAATTATTTTATAATTTAGATAGCATATTATTTTAGTTACTATGAGAGTGATAACTGATGGGTATAGTTCATCCAAAAAAATCAATATATGCTACAAAATGTATTTTTATTTATTTTAAACTATTACAGTAGCAAAGTGAATCATTGAATCAAACAAGAACTTGAATCCTTTTTTTGTATCCATAAAATTATAAAATAACTTACCTATTTTATAATGATAAAATATTGTGTGTTGGTACTTATTTACTACCAAATAATTTCAAGGATAATGAATTTATTTTTTGAAATATACAATTAACTCTCAAATAAAATTATAACTATACATGTCATATTTAAAGAGTGAAAACACTACAAACTATGGATGGACCACTACGATCATGATGTTTGCATAAATAATGGTATGTTTTATAATTTATATTGTAATCTTAATTGACTATAAAATTAAAATACTACAATTATGAAAGTAATTAGATAAAATTGGATTAAAATTACATAAATAAGTTCCTCTTAATTAAAAATCTGGTTAAACATAATTTATACCTCCACATACATAATTTTATTATGTGAAAACTTAGACACAAAAATATTGTACATGTTGTTAACATAAAAGTGTTGTTCATAAAAAAATATTCAATAAATATCTTTTATTATCTATCTTTTTATATGATAACTTGTTATTATTTTCTAAACTAATCTAGAACATCAATAATATCTTTATAAATATTTTGGTGTAAAATAATTCATTTATTTGACAATCCAAATTATTGATTCATTTTATTCTCTAAGGATATGCTGACTAGAGATTATGTCAAAATATAACTAGTTGACACTTTTACATTTAGTGTCTACAATATTGATTTAAAATGAAACTTGAACCCAAAGAAAATACCCCAAAAATTAATACATGATCTCCTATATGCATGAAAAATATTATAAAATAAAATAATATCTATTAGAACATCTTTGCCTTAATTGAGGAAACTCCTAGTTTCTATTTTTTAAACAATCATCTAACATTGTTGTAATACCACTATGCAAAAAATAGTATTTGTTGGCTCTATGATAATGCTCAAGTTGCACTAGAGTAGTGTTATAAGTCATTGCTAGGCTAAGGTACGTTGTAGGTAGTGTGATAGAAAATGTACTTGCTAGCATTATTATAGTGGCATAGGTAGAATCAAAAAATAAAAAATAAACTATTTTTTAAAGGAAAATATCAATTTGAATGTTATTATGGTATCACTATGATGTCACATCCTTAAATTATTATAAATATCGATCATAATTGATATAAGAGGAGAAAAGTAAATGGATCTACAACTATAGTATAATTGCAAATCAACAAAGGATAATGTGAGGACTTTTCTAGATGAAATTTATAAACAATTTTATAATTAAATTTCTAAATAATTTATGATAATGATTATTTTCACCTTCTTATATTATCTCTTAATAAAATTTAGAACATGAGCATAAGCATTTATCAAATCAAATCTTCTTATAAATAAAATAATAAAAATATAAATATAAATATTATAATATACAACTAGATAAAGAAGTGTTTAGAAAGTGAAATGATGAAATTAGTAAGATTTATATTACATATTTTATATACAACACTTTAGAAGGTTTTTTAAACATATATTTTTATAGCTTATACTTTTAAAAATTATGGTAAGAAATACAATTTTAAAAAATAAACTTTATTTTAAAAAATTATATCATTAACCTTTTTTGTGACATTTGTTGGTTGGTGTAAATCCAGCTATAAGAAATCATAACAAGAACCTCCAATCACAAAAAACTAAGACAAATAGAAATAAAGTAGTAAATCCCCCCAAATCACATAAGAGCTATAATGGAAATAAACCAAAACATGCTTTATTTTCTCATTTCTGGTTTTTACAATATCATAACAATGAATATATATATATATATAAAAAAACCTAAAATAAATCCTAAATTTTAAAGCCCTAGAGATAAGAAATTACAATATTTTATTTTTTAATATTTTTTATTTTGAACAATTTCATTTTTTTAGTGCCAACCAAAAAAAGCTGGGATATATCCTTGCCATGACATTGTCACCTCATTATATAGCTCTCCATCAAATTTCAAGTCCATCCAACGGGTCCAATCAAAATCTATACCCTTAGGAAGATAGGCTCTTGCTACAAGAATAAAAAAAAATACTTTATATTTCCAATCTAGATTAATATAACTAGTGATTAGATAATAATATGCTAGAGAATGATAATAACATTCTAAAAACAAAATATATAAAAATTTATTATAAATACAAAGTTTAAATTTTCATTTAATTATAATTTAATATATATTTATCTTTTATAAGTTGTTTTCTAACTATTTAATAACAACAATACAAGATATAATGATGCAGATATATTCCAGAGGCAAACGAGCCATGAGATCCTTGACGTTCTTATGGGAAAGCTTATTCTAATATTTTAAAACATGAAATCATTTCATGATTTTAGACCTTAATATTAATAATATATTGTTACTGTATTCCTGTTATTATAAAGTCTTGGAAGTATTTTCTTTTAAGACATAAAAGATTCAAATTCCTTTCATATTTACATTAGACATCCTAGGTTCCATGGGTTGGAATAACTTATACTTGCATATGTAGTTTCATATATATATATATATATATATTTATATATTTTATAGAAATGGGATCTGACTGGGTCTTAAACATTTACTGACTTGGGGTATATGCAAAATCTTATCCCAAACTTTAGAATCATGTGATGATCTGATGATCACATTGGGGGAGGGAACCTCTCTCTGATTCTGCTCGCAGGCGCTTTCCCCGCCAGATCCGATATAGTTGTTGCTGTTGACGTTGACGAGGCCATACCAGTAGCTTGTGTTTAACTAGGGAAGAAAGGCATAAGAATAGCAATGCGGCCAGATATTGCGGTACCATGGTTGAAGTAAAATTACATCTACAACAATATATGTTGCCAATTTCAGCCGAGGTCATGCGAAATTGTGAATAAGTTGTCGCTGTGATCGAGTTTATATATTCAGGGAAAGGAAATGGGATCTGACTGGGTCGTAAACATGCATGCCCACATTAACTGGCTTCGGGTATTTCTGCTCGTATATGCCAAATCTCATCCCAAATTTTAGAACCATATGATGATTAAGTCAAACCACTTGGAGGATTAAATTATACTCGCCACCCTGCAAAGCAAATTTTCGAGTTTACTGAATAGCAATGAAGTTGACTTTTTCTAGTTTGGAGAGAGGGGATTTAACGTTTAATTCTGGTTGAAACCCAGATAAGCTAACGGTATCGTTCAAGTCGATTGGAGTGATGCAAAATACGATAATCTCTGGAACAAAAGTAGGATCGAGAGTTTTGACTTTCAATATTTAAAGAAAATTGTTTTGAATTGGATATGAATTGGATACACATCATTTTTTACTCAGCCGTCTTTATGCACTAATCTATTTTGACTTGCTTTATGTCGACATATTCACGTAAAGTACAGAGCTAACAACTTACCCATATGTTTTGTGTTGCATTTTTTTTTTAATAAATATGTGTGGGGATTACGGAATATATTTCTCATCATTTGGTAGAGTTCAATTTACTAGATAAAAGTACTTATTATCTATTATTTTATTAAATGTATTTATTATAATTTTAAGGATTTTTAAAAAAGTGTTTTTATTATATTTATGAAATTTGAAGATGGACGTGGTGCTGCTTTTATTTTTATTGCCTCCAAATTTGAGGATTGTTTGCTTGGATCTAGTGAAGATTTTTTTCATCAAGTGGTATGGATTTTGTTGAATATTAATGGGAACACCTTTGATATTACCAATATTTATGTGCTTAATGATGGACCTAGTCACTCTGCCCTTTGGTGGTACATTATTTATCACTTAATGATGACATATTAGATTTTTTTGTGGTGATTTTAATATGGTTGAGCATGTTGAAGATAAAGTTGGTCACCTTTCGATGTGTTGGTGTGTTGGAGAGCATGAGGTCTGGTTTTTCCTTAAACATAGATAGGGTCTTTTTGATCTCCTTTTTTGCTAGCATAATTGTATATCTCCACACTGGTTCACATGGTCTAGTTTTTGTGTGGGTAATGATAGAGTTTCCAAGCACTTTGATCGAGTTATGATGTCAGAGCAACAATTTTTTTTTATTCTCCTCCATCAATAACAAGATTGTGATGGCATAGGATCAATTCCTGTTATCAGATCATTTTCCAATTTCCTTTCATATTGAGTGGAGTGGTCACCAATTTAATTTTTTGTGCAATCAATTTTATTTAAATACTTTTTTATTGCAACACCCTGGCACCATTGCTACAATTGAGTGAATCAAGAATTTATTAGCTCAGCCTCCTCACTCTACTAGTTGGATTTCTTGATGAAATAAAACAATTATCTCGTACTACCTCTTTCATGTAGTATTTTGGTAAACATGTGGCACATGTTAGAAAGTGTGCTCATTTGGTTGTTACAAAGGAGTATCAACAAAATTTACTATTACTGGAAAATGATCCGTATTATCAGCATTTGTAAACCAATATTGTTGACCTTAAATACTAGCTTATAGTCCATGAACACCATGAAGACAATAGGGCCCAGATTCAATCTCATCTGCATTCTAGGAAATTGGAAGAGACTTAAAAATATTTTGGAGTGGAGTGGTCTCTTCATTCTAGGAAGGTCAAGATCCATATCAAGGCTACTCAAGTCTCTCATGATAGGTTGACTTCTCTTCCTAATATTGCTTTAGCCTTTGTGGATATTTATAAGATTATATTTCAAGCACAATAGGATTCTTTAAAATATTAGATAGTGCTCCAGTAGTATCTTGATATTGTTTCTACTAAGTTGTCTTCTTATGACAAACTTCTTTGAGAGGCTCTTCTTTAACATGATGAGATTAATAACGTTCTTATGCTTATGTGAGATGAAAAGTCCCCTGGTTTTGATGAATTTCCCTATGATTTTTTTAAAGTCACTTGGAAGTTTACTGGGTCTAATTTGCTCAGTGTCTACAATAAAGTATTAGCCAATAATTATCTGGGTAATATTATCAATCATGAAAACATTAAATTTATTCATAAAGCGAGCAATCTTGATCTTATCACTAGTTGGAGACCTATTACTCTACTTAATATCTCTTATAAGATTTTGGCTAAAGCCTTAGTTCTTCGTATTGACAATATTCTCCCTATGATTATCAGACCAAAGCAAATAAGTTTCATTAAAGGGCATTACATCTTGGATAATCATATTTCTATTTTGGAAGGTTTATAATGGGCTTGTATCTCTGGAAAAATACCCCTTTTCCTTACACTAGACTTTGGAAAATATTATGATCATATTGAGTGGCCTTTCATTCTTACCATGCTCCAAGCTCCCAGCTTTGACCCCTTTTTATCAGGGTTGTCAATATGTTGTTTATTGATACTTTAGCTTGTTTTACTATTAATGGACATAGGTCAGAGGATTTTGGTTTGTTTAATTCTATTCACTAGAGTTGTCCTTTGGCCCTGTCACTTTACATACTTGCTACTGAAGATTTTGGTTATCTTCTTGTCAATCAAGCATCTAAGAGGTCGATCAAAGGTATTATTTAACCTCATATATCCACCCAAATTATTAATGGGCACTTTGCAGATGATTATTTTCTCACCATAAATGATGATGAGGTTTCATTTTCAACTACTTTTTTTTGTTTGGATACTTTTTTCGAGGCCTCAAGGTCCAAAATCCAATGGTCTAAGTCTCTTTGTTTTTGCCTTGCTTCTTCTTATGTGCCTACTTGGGTTAGATATTTTTTATTGCATTTGATTCAAAGAGGTGAGCATTTTAAGTTCTTAGTAATTCCATTTGCTTTTGATAGCTCTCCCTCTAAACTCTGGTAGTATATCATTGATAGAATTGAAAAGAAGATTTATTATTAGGCCTTCCGTCCCTTTTCTTTCCAGTAAGTTTTATCTTTGCACAAATATTCCTACTACCACCCATGTTTACTACTCCTCATGTTGGGCCCCTTCTAATAATTCTTATAATAATATGGCTAGACTCCTTGGGGATTTTCTTTGGACTAAGAAGAATATTGAAGGCTTATTGATAAGGAGAGGATGGGAATCATTGATATTTATAGGTAAAGCATTTCTTTGTGTGCTAAGTGGGTGGTTAAATCCATTGAAGGTCCTAAAACCTAGAAGTTTTTGATTCATTATTGTATTTCTTCAAGGCTACCTTATGGGTGCAAATCTTGGGCTAATATTGACCTCCATACTCTCATCATTACTTTTGCTCTAGTTAAGATTTAAGGTTCCTTTGTTGTTAAAAGTATTTGGTAAGATTTTGAGGTAGTGAAACCTCATCTTTGTTGGATTGGTGATGGTTTTCATAATGGTCTTTCATTCAATTCTCAGAATATCTAGTGGTCTCCTATTTTGTCTAACTCTTTAGTTCTTCTTGTTGATATGCTATAGATTAAAGCTTTGAGGTTATTTCACGACTAAAAACTTTATTTAGTAAACTCTCGAGACTAGATTCCTTGGATTGATCTCAAATGAAAAATTATTCTTAAAAATTTAGATCTTCCTTCTATTCTTAATATTTAAGAGCTCATACTTGATATCATGTTTTATATGCTCAGGATTCAACTCCTAAGTGCCTAGTTGAGGGATTAACACTAAAATGTGGATACTACTTTCAAGAACTACTCTTCTTACTTACTTTATTAGCTTCTTAGTCTTGTTTCCCCTTATGTTGATAAAATTAATGATATATAGTAGACTCACTCTACCTCCTATACTTGGATTGCTCATTTGAACCATATATGGTAGTCTAACCTTGAATCCAAGACTACCTTTTTCTTTCATCTCTTATTTATGAAGGGATCCCTATTGGAGAGAGACTTAGTAGGGTGGGTCTTTGTAATCCTATGTGTCCATATTGTGGTCATTTTGAGACTTTCAAACATCTATTTTGATTCTACCCGCGTGCTCAATATTTGTGGTCTTGGATTCACTCATTGTTCATACCCTTTCATCTTGAATTTTTTATATTGTAGATGATATTTTTTAGAGATAATAGCTGTTGGCCTACATATATTGCTGTTCTATGGAATTTATTTTGGGCTATTATTTTATTTCAACTTCGAAAACCTAGGAATGTTGTTGTCTATTTTGGATATTCAGTTTCTAGTCAATTTTCCTTGCATAAAAATATTATTGTATTTTATGTTGTTACTATTTAGCTTCATTCACAGGCTTTCAAGTTGACTCATGAGTTGGCACATTTGATAAATCTTATCAGGTACTAGTATGATGCTCTATGCACTATCAACATGGCTTAGCCTAACATCCATGTACCTTAAGGTCCCTCTATTTCTTTGAGGCCTCGGTGTAGCATGTTGAGGGGGTGACATTATCTAGCATCAAGTTATTATATCAGTTCCCACAGCAGGGCTCGATCTCCTATTAGAGTGGCTCTTTTTGTTTAGTTATTTTGTTTATTCACCCTTTTAGGGGTTGGTTTTATTTTTGGCCTTGAGAATCGTATTTATGATGTTTATTGTTTGGGTGGCCTTCCGCTCTAAGACATGATTTTACCATTTCCATTTTTATTGCAACTTCTCTTATTTTTTATTGAATATAATTTGCGCTCCAATATATGATTTTACTATTTCCATTTTTATTGCAACCTCTCTTATTTTTTATTGAATATAATTTGCATTTCTAATAAAAAAAATTAAAAGGAAGGTCAATATAATAAAAGGTTAATTTATTTGTTATTATATTTTATTTTTTTATAGATATATTGAGATCTTACCTCCCATAATAGTTGATCGAAATTAAAAATAATTCTATTTTTTAATTCAATCTCCACATCCATTTTCCTTTATAGAATTTAATAATAATTTGTGAATTTCACTAATTGAAAATTATGTTTATCATTATTCAATAGAAATCCTTATTTTTATAAAAGTGCTTAGCATCTATATAGTCATTAGTTCAGGTTCCATACAATTTTTATTTTGAGTTAGTGTGGGTATTTTTGCCTTCATTACTTTTATGGACACCACTTTCATTAGCTTCTCCTATATTGATATTTCAAACACCATAATAATTTAATTTCATGATCCCAAATTTTGGATGATTTCATTTATCATAGATCAATGTATATCCTTTGTGTTAAATTCATCTCCATATATGACTCTTGCACATATATATTAAAATCTTGTAATGGTTAGCTAGTCCATTTTATTCCACACTTGAGACTCTAGATTATGAACATGTTGTTAAACATTCTACAAGAGAATCAATCATACTATTCTATTATTTATTTTAATCCATAGATTTAAACAAATAATGGTACGAGCAATCCTACACAAAGTACACAATACTTTAATTTTGAAATAATTAATATGATATTTATCAACTCCTTTTATGTATATGAAGCTACCCTGTGATATTTTAAACTAGTAAGCAAAGTAATGTTAAGGTGTTAGGGAGGGTTTCCTATAACCAAATATTATTTCAATAAAAATATTTTAAGGTAGAGAATTATGATTGTTGTATAGGCTTACATGATAATTAAGGAAGTATCTAAAATATTTTGATAGATTCTAAACTAACTCATGGTTACACATAAAAATAAAAAAATAGATCTCTTAAAATATAATTTAAAGCTTGCATACTATTCTTTTTTACTCCTCTCCTTCATGTAGATTGTTAATCAAAAATATGATTTATAATTGTTGTTAAATATTAAGATAAAATTTCACTCTAAACACTACAATATAAACATACTTGAGCTAACAAATTCTATTTCAGATAAGAGACTAGAGAATAAAGCTTCAACAAATCATCAGACCAATTTAAAAAAAAATCAATATCATGATTAACCACTTAATATGTTCCTTAATAAATTATAAACTATTTAATGTGAAGTTGAATGTTGTTAGGCTCCCATGTAGGTTCTATTTCTTAATAATTTTATTGCATCAATAGAACCTATATATTATTAAATTAATATTTTTGCAATCTTTTTCAATGATCTTGAATAATTATTAACCAAGGTTTTTATCTAATGTTATGTTCATAAGTATGTAGTTTTGAAATCCCTTGTCTTCATAATTATTTCATTGGAAGACCCATTTACAATCAGAAAACCTAAATCTTTTATTACATCCTTTTCAAAGAACATATCTTTCATATTTTATCAATATTGGATTTTATACTTGTAGGTAATCTTATATCTGACATTGTATCTATAGCTATAGATTATAATATAGTATTTGTGTTTTATATTATTTGGACCATATTTAAGAATTTTCTTTCCATCCTACAAAACAATGTCTCATTTTATGTAAAATTGAGTCTCATAACTTCTTCCTTATTTTAATAGATAAAATAATATCTATATATGTTGATGATAATTTTCTAACCTTAAACCCTAATATCTCAATTGTAAACTATAACAAATTGAGAAATTTTTTGACAAAAAGAGTCATGGGTTTTATTTTATTATTTGACTATCCAAAAACCTCTCTGTGCCCTTGATAATTGAGCTAAGACTTATAGGGAAAATATTATCAACAATTTAGGGATAAAATTTGAAGATATCATTTATTTAAAAAAATAATATTTTCTTTGATTTCTTCTACTTTTACCTTAGAGAAATCTCTCTCTAAAGTCTAGTCAAGAATAATAAAAATGTAAAGAGATAGTGGGTACCCTAGCATATCCCATAGAATAATTCAAAAGTAAATAATAAAAAAATACTACACATATATAAGAATAAAATCTTATTTTAATCCTCTTGTCTAATTTCTTATAGAAATTCTTTGAATTAATTAATTGCTTCATTCCCAATACCTTCTTATTTTGTACTACATTTTCTATTTGCAGTTAAAATATTATTTGATATGATGAAAAGAAAAATCTATGTTGGTTACAAATTAAAACTATAACAACCTACTAATTCCCTAGTATCTCTTTTTTATGAGCCTTATTAATACCTCTAATATTCTAAAATATATCATCATTATAATCTAGTTTTGTTCATATTTGTGATCATAGAAACACTTTTTATTAATAATTATTATATTTATTTGTGCTTTCATAGATTGATATCCCTTTGAGTTTCTATATATTTTTGTTATTGGTCATTGAAATATATGGTGTTAACCTTTACTTGAACCCATAATTGAACTCGCATTGTATTCACCTATGTATTTTCCAATGGGCTATCATACATTTTATGTGGATACATTATAATATTACAATAGTAAACATATAAAACCTCAAGATTTTGAACATGAGCATCAATGGGAATGTGAGTGTGTAGGGTGGTCGGGTGTTTGAGACCAAGGTATAGGGTGGCCTAAAATTCTAATTTGTGATGGTACTAGTTAGGGTGGCCATATTGATGGTGGTCTCGTTAGAAGTATTAGTGTTGATTCACAAGTGGATGGGGTATTTGAGAAGGTTGGCAGTCAAGATGATAGTTTTTGTGGTAGTTGTGGGGGTTATTTTCAAGTAGGTGGTGACCTAAATAAAGTTGGAAGTCAATCATAGCAAGTGGTTCTTTGTATATCCTCTTGTGCTACAGAGTTAGTGGATTTGAAATTATCATGTGGTAAAATAATGAAGGGATCCTTGATAAGTGGTCATCCATTTGACCTAGGTGACTCTTTTTTCACTGTGGTTACTGCTAGGAGTTTATTTTCTTGGGCCTCGAAACCTCTTTTTATCCTTTATTTGGTCAAAAATAAATTTGTCATTCCATATGAGTTGGTGGACACTACCATGGTTGAAGGCTCATGGAACCTGGCTAGGAAGTTTTAGGGAACCTAACTAGACCTTGTTTCCATTCGATAACAAGCTATATTTAAATGGAAATATTTGGGATCCTCTAATATTGTAACCCTATCCAATAATTTCTTCCTTATCAAGTTGAGCTATAAGGAGGATGCAATACAGATTCTTGGGGGAGGCCCATTTTTTTGACAAACAAGGGTTTTTTTGTGGAAATAGGGTGTGGAATTCAACCCCAGAACTTAAAATATTAATTTGTCATCTCTTTCAATTCACCTACCTAATTTAACATTTCATTTATGGTATGAAGATATCCTAAGGGGTATAGCCAAAGCCATTGGTAAATTGGTTCTTATTGATTCAGCCTGTAGACACCAAAACAACACCAATCCGATTATGTGAGTGCAAACACTGATCGCTTTGACAAACACAGCCCCCAGGGCAGCCCTCAGAGGTTAAACAGTGGTCTTAACCACTTTCATAGCAATTTTGTAAGGTCAAGAAGCAATTTGGCACACTTGGACACTTTGCCCAGTATTCGGCTCACCCCGGGACGAATTCAAAATAGAATCCGTCCCACACCAGGACGAATTCTGAATTCGTCCTTGGGTGGGATGAATTCTAAGCTTAATGGGCAAAAAGGCAAAGGGTGCCAAGTGGCAGCCCAGAACAGTCAGTTAAGGACTCCTGCCTTGCACGCGTGTGTAAGTGGACAGAGGGGCCGTTAGAAGACTGTTACAAAAGGCATTTATCAAAGCTCAAGTCAACGGAGGACTCCCCTCCCTCATGGGAAGACAAGACTGCCACATGGCGCCTATGGCCAACACATGGCATTTGTGCTTCCCTCCCAAAAGAGACCCCATGGGTCTATAAAAGGTGGGACTTTTCTCACCCAAAACATACAGGTTGAAGGAGTTTTCAAGCAACGAAGTGCTACCGAGTTGAAGACCCACTTGCATCCCTTTTGGTTCACCTTCCCACATCCACCAATCTCTTTTGCAAGGGAGGTTGTTGGGTGGCCTTTAGAAGCTCGAACCTGACCCAAATCCAACGCATGGACACCTGAACCAACCAATTCGCCGACCCCCCAATCCTAAGAGGTTTTGGGCCCATCCCTGGTGGATTGGCTCCAAAATCAAGTGCCAACAGTGGGAGGCCCACTTGGGCACCCCCGCACCTCCCAAGCCCTATTTTTAGTTTTTGAGCATTTTAGATTACTTTTCAGATTGCATTTTGTGTTATTAGGTTTGATTAATCCATAGCTGCAATTTTGTAACTTTTGGTCAGATTTTAGTATGTTTTGTGTTGCTTTGTCGTTTCACTGACTTGCAGGTGTCGAGGTCAAATTTCTGAGGGTGGAGGCCAAATTGGGAGAATCCGACCATCTGGGTCGTCCCAAAATGGCCCCAATTACATAACCCCCCTGTTTGCAGGCATTTTGCAGGTCTCGGGATCCGACATTGGAGCAGCAGTAGGTCGGTTTCCCCAACACAGAAGAATTCGTCCCACCCGAGGGACGAGCTGCGATCGAGTCGTCCTGCCAAGGGATGAATTCCAGTTGAAGGTAGATTGGCCAGCTATCTCAGTGGCAGTGGCCTTCTAGTAACTTTTCTTATCTTCTGTCAAGTTTTGAAGCCATTTGGACTCACTATAATTACTGTTTCAGGCAAATATTTACATGCATATTTCGTTAGTTTTAGAGAGCAAACGCTTTTCATTTGCGGCAGATGCTACTGACATCTTGGTTGTTTCTTTGTTCGTAGGAGAAGCAGTAGAGGTTAGGAACTCATCAACATTAGTGGTGACATCATCTTGGCCTGCCCATTGCAATCGTGGGCACGCGAAAGGAGGAAGACTAAATTGCACATTGTAACAATGACAAATTTAACGCTCCTAGCCCCTAAAAAGGGAGGAGACGTCTATGTAACCGAGGATAAGATATTTGAATAAAGAGGGCTGTGATTTCTTTACATCTTTTCTCTCCTTTCCAAATTTTCTCTTTCCTTTGTTTTGGTGCATAATGTTAAAGCGTTATATTTCGTCTTACATTACATAAATTAGTGTTTCCTTTTCCTGGAATCTCGTGCTTCCACAGCCACCAGAGCTAATTCTAGGATGATATTTTTAGGATGTACATAATAGAAAATATAAAGGTTGAGCTATCAAGTTATATTGAACTTATCTCCAAGTAGGTTCCTTGGCTATAGTACATAATATATGAGAATACACCCATTAGGTATAATTCATGTTAGATATTTAGCTATGCAATGGGATCTTGTCATTATAAATATTTTGGTAGTGGAGCTCTATAGAAGAACAACTTGAAAAAATCTAGTCAGAAAGACCTAAGAACAAATGGTTCCTTCTAGAACAAGACAATTCGAGCCAATCCTAAATGAGATAGAAATGGAAGATAATATTGTGGATCAAATCATCCTAGTTAATGTATCTAATTTTGGTGAGGTTTTCATACAGGCCTCAAAGGATAGCTCCATCATATTTATGGTGCTAGAAATTGAGACCTGTATTCCATTAGAATTTAATCATAATTCTTTCCAATATTTTGCTTCTCAAGATATGATTTTGGAGAAAATTAGTTCTCCCTACAAGGCTACTGAACATTGAATATAGGAGGAAATTGGTTCTCCTTGAAAGGATTCTAAACTTGTTGTCTAGGAACCATAGTCTCCAACTCTGCTTAACTTGAAAAATCCTCATGTATGAGAGTAGGATCTTTGGGAACTTCAATGTCCAAGCCAAAACAAGAAGTTAGAAAAAAAATCAAATGGATGTGGGAAATAGTTGAAATGTTGGTAAACCCTCAAATAAGATGGTAAGGTTAAAAGGAGTAGAATCAGATATCACTGATGGAAATCAAACTTAACTTAAGTTTGAGAAAGAGAACAAAAATAAAAATAAGTAGCTCAAGTTGAAATCATTTTGTGGACCCCCCAATCCTTGAACAGGGGAAAATATCCCAAACCATACAATTGAAGATGCTATCTTGGAATATAAGAGGCTTAAATGGGTCTACAAAGAAGAGGTTTTTGGAATCTATCGAAATAGAAGTTCGTTAAGATATTATATTTATCTAGGAATTGAAAATGGACTAGACCAATGCAAAAATTACTAAGCACATCATATGGAAGGAAGCTGAGTTTATAGTAAATTCTACTATTGGGGCTTCAGGAGGTCTTATATACCTTTGGTATCCTATGAAATTGAATGGTTTTGTACTTATTATATCTGAAAGGGTGATAATTATTCTTTTTTGATATAAAAATTTAGGATTTAAGTGAATCTCCTCTAACATTTTTGCTCATAATACTGGTCCAAATAGGGTGATTCTTTGGTATTCACTAAGCACCATGAGGGGATTTTTCAAGGATGAGGTTGGGATTCTTGCAAAGGATTTTAATGTTAGAATAAGTGAATATTCTCTTAAGTTCTACTAGGATAGACACACTTGAGTTTCCACTTCTCTATGTGTTAGGTGAACTCTCAGTGGTGTCTTCATCAGACTTGATGAGCTGTTGTAATCCAATGATTCTCAATGATCAACTTTGCTATTTATACAAATTTTATCCCTAGAATAAATCAATCAGTTCTATTTTATTTCTTAAAATATTGTAATGCTTTGTAGTTCTACTCTTGGTAATTCTAACATTTAATACCTTAGTCTATCTGTATGATAAGAAAGAGGAATCTGATGTAAATTTTGTAAGCATGAAAGAGTTTACTTCTTTCATGAACAACCAAGAGCTGATGGACATAGAGTTGAAAGGATCCAAATTTACCTAGACTAACAAGTGGGTTGGAAGCTAGAACATTCAAATTAGACAAGATAGAGTTCCATTTTTGAAGGAATTTCTTCCCTTTTTTGATGATGCTCTTATTTGATCCTTACCTAAAATTAGGTTTGATAACAACCCATTAGTCTTGCAAAAAGTTAAAAAAAAATCACTAGGTTTTTCATATTTGTGGCAATGTGACTATAACACTCAGATCTAGAGGTCAAAATTAAATCTTGTTGACCATGAAATTTCTTTGGTCCTTTTATTTCCTAAGAGACATCTAACTTTAGATTTATCAATTCTAATATTAAAACTTGGAATAAATATATTTTTGGAGACATATTTCAAAGGAAAAAGGAAATATCTGAGTAATTAAAGGAGTTCGAAGTTGATGTAGCATCATGGAAATTAGAGAAAAGGGATCAAATATATGAAAATAATTATTATCAAAATATCATAACTCACTAGTCGAGGAGAAAATGCTATGGTGACAAAAATCTAGATCTCTCTGGCTTTAGGGAGAAGATAGAAACACAAAAAAATTTCATACCTCTACCTTGAGACATAGAATTAATAAGAGTATTATATAAATTCATTATGCTAATGGGATGGTATTCATAGATATTTAGAATATTAGGAATTAAGCAATTAGATATTTCAGAGATCTCTTGTGTGTCTTTGAAGATAGGGATCCACTCATAAAAGAGAGACTTCTAAAAAATATACCTACTATAGTTTTAATAGAAATAAAACCTACTTTGTGTGCCCCATTCAGTGATAAGAAAATTAGGGAGGTAGTGTTCTCGATGGGGAGACACGAATATCCAAGATAATATGGATTCTAATCCATTTTTTCTAGAGGTTTTGGCACATTTTAGGAGAAGACATCTATAATTCCATGAAGGAAATCTAGGCATCAAATTTTATTCTACTTGTAATCAACTCTACTTTCATTGTCCTTATTTCTAAGATGAAAGGTACTAAAGAATTCAATAATTTTAGGTCCATCAGCCTCTGCAACATGCTACTAAAATTTCTAATAAAAACTTTATCAAATAGATTTAAATTACATCTTCCAATTATTATTGATTCACCCCAAAGTGGATTTGTGAGGGGAAGACAAATTCCTGACAAAATCATTGAAATTCATGTACTAATATACTCTCTAGATAAGAGTGGCATACCGTGTACCCTTCTAAAATGTTATATAGATAAGGCCTATGATCAAGTTTCCTTGGAATTTTTTTTTAAATTTAAGGAGAAATTTGGATTTAATAAAGAGTGGTTGAGTTTTATTAAATCCTGCATTTCATCAGTGAAGTTTTCTATCATTATTAATGGATCCCTAGTAGGTTATTTTGGTATTTGTAGGGGTTTTCAACAAAGGGATACCTTATCTCATTATTTATTCATCCTAATAGTAGCATTCTTGGGAAGGGCTATCAAAGACAATAATTCTATAGTAAGCATCAACCCTGCAAGTGATTATAATCCAATTTCACACCGTTAGTTCATGAATTATATGTTTCTATCCTTCCTAGATTTGATTCTACAATATTAGGTGATTAAATCCATTATTTATAACTATGAACAATTTGTTGGGTAGAATATTAGCTTCAAAAAAAGTAAGATCTATTTTTTAACACATAAATTAGAAGGCAACAAAAAATCACAAAAATCCTGGGGTGTGCAATTTATTCCCTTTTGTCTATTTACCTAGGAATATCACTCTTTAAAGGTGGATTCAAATCTTCTTTGTGGGAATCAGTGGTGGAGAGATTCTAGAGAAAGTTAGCAGGGTGGAAAGGGATACTCTTGAGCCAGGCCAGTAAGGCCCTTCTGGTTAAAACTACTTTACAAAGCATTTCTATTTATTTCCTTTCTCTATTCAAGGTGTTAGGAATAGTTCTTAGAAAATTAGAGTAGATTCAATTCTCATTTCTTTGGTCCAGATATCAAGAAAAAACTAAAAATTTCTTAGTAGCTTGGTGTCAAGTTTGTAGTATTAAGGATATACGAGGACATTGTATAAGATAAATGAGTTTAATGAACAAGGCCCTAATAGCTAAGCAAGGGTGGAAGTTAGCCCAAAATGCTAATACAAACTAGGTAAAAATTTTAAAACCCAAATAATTAGGGAATGGAAATTTTATTTTTTTGATCCCAACCCATACCAAGGATCGGTATTCTAGAAAAAATGGTTAAAAGTTGAAAAAATGTTCTAAATGGTGGATTCTAGCTTCTAGGTAATGGTCAAAGGATACATTTTTAGAGAGATATATGGGCAGTAGATAGACCTTTAAAATACATTCCTACCTTCTCTTAGGGTGAATTTATCATAACACAGGCTTTCGGATCAAGGGTCTATGATTACTTTGAGATGGTGAATGAAAAAATATTGGAAACCTCTTTCCTTCCTTGAATAGTCTCAAGATAGTCTCAAGATAAGGAATCCACTTGTAAATCCCTTTCAAAATTGCTAAAATATATTATTATAGTATTTGAATATAAACAAGATAAGTTGGTTTGAGAAGTTAAAATAATGGATGTTTATCAATAAAATTGGTGTATACACTCCTTGACAATACCAAAGAGCCTTGTTTCCTAGTTAAGAAAATTTGGTGCAAAGATCTGATGCTCAAATTGAGTATATTTTTTGGTTGGATATGTAAGAAAAGTGCTTAGCACTGGTTAATTTATAGAAGAGAGGTCTTATTTTACCCAGCAAATGTTATTTATGTGTGATGGCAATATAATATTCCAAGCATCTATTCTTCCTATGTTCCTATTCTAAAACTATTTTTGGGATGTTTCTTTGTCAAGTGGGAATGGATTGGGTTGCCTTAAAGAGCTAAATTCTCATGTGGAGAAATGGAGCACTCTATTTTTATCACCTCAGATTTGATCACTTACATCCTTTGACCTCCCTCATTTGTGGTGGTGGATATCGAAGAAAATAAATTCTAGAGCTTTTATGAACACTTCTCATCATCTAGAGTTAATTTTACTTAAGACTATCATTACCATGGTGGATAATGTTAATATCCTATACCTAGATGTAGGGAATACTGGTACATAAGATGGGATAGAAAATAATTTTTGTTTTAAATATTCTCTTACTTCGATCCCAAGAGTCCATTACCTAGTAAGAGTAGACACTATTTAGGAACCACCCCCTCCTAGGTGGATACAATTAAAATTTGATGGTGCATATAAGAGTAATACAAGATGGGCTAGAGTAGGTGGTTTCATTAGGGATGCAAAGGGGTAAATTTTTTTTAGTGTTTTCTGAAAACATAAGAACCTAAACTAGCCATGCAACAGAGGCTAGAGCTCTCTTTCAACAAGTCCTACAATTAAAAAATTTGGGATTTAGATAAGTTATAATTGAAAGTGACTTGTTAACTATCATTAATATGGTTAGAAGGATATAGAATCAAACTTGGAAAATCTCAAATCTATTAGAGGAAGTGCACAAATTGATCCAAACATTTAAAATTATCCAATACCAACATGTGTTTAGGGAGGGTAACAATTCAACTGATTTTTTGGCTAACCTGGGTACCTCTCAAAATGACATCATAGTTTGGAACAAAGAGTTTTTGGAAGGCTTAATATAGCTAGATAATGATGTCAAAATAAGGTAATTTTCTTGTTGCTTATTTGGTGGTAAGAGTTCAGCTCTATTCAAGGGGGATTTCATGGTACCTTTTTAATTTTAGGAACTATTTTTTTTAATTCAAACAAGAGTATATACTATCATTGATATGGTGGGAAGAGTGGGAAACAAAGAATTAAGAGCTAGAAAAGGAACCTAGACCAAGAAAAACCAAGAACTAGATTTTGATTTTGAGTGATTTGTTGGAAAGAAATTTTATCCTATCCTTTTTTAAGGTAGTCTAGTTAGCTCATTCAATATGTTTACTCTACCTTTCTTGAGATTGAGCTACCTTAGGCTATCTCAAAATTTTAGGAATATGTATGGAACTATTTTTCTAGCTTTTTTTGGGTTCGATCTTGTTGGATCTCTAGATCTCAATTTTTCTTTTTGTGGCCTATAGGTCTACCTTAATCTCTCAAAGCTATGTGGATCCATTTTATAAAGGGTTTGGGGTTCCTTTAAAAACCCCTCCTTCCAAAAAATCAAAAAATATTATAATAGTAAACCTTAATTTTTTCTATTTAGCCTCAATCTAATGTCACTTTTAATTTGGGTATTTATACTCATCAAGTCCAACTATTTTTTAATTGATTGGTAACACTTGTTATTTTATTAGTGATATTATTTATCATCTGAAGGAACATTTTTACATCAAGATATAAGTATATCATTTTTCTTTTCTTTACTAGGTAACATGTTCATTCATTTATTGCTTATTATATTGATAAAATTGACATGATTTTTGAGTGGATGGGAATTTATATTATTAAAACTAGAATTTAACATACATTCTTTGAGATGATTTTAGAATCAATGTGAATTTTTAGAATGTACATTGTAAAGTATTTTCTATTTAGTAATTTTTAGTGTTTCACCAAAAACACCTAACTAGATATTAGATCATGAGGATATGTCTGCTTGATAATAGGTAATTATATTATGAGAAATAATTCACCAAAACATTCATCATATTTTTCACAAATAAAATCACTTTTTTTCCTTCATTTTATGATTGAGACTATATCGAGACCAATTTGCTCAATAATTGTCATTTATGGCCTTGTCCATGGGGCTTGAAACATGGATAAATCACATTACATCATTCTTCTCAATAATAAGGAATTACATAGAGTCAACTAGAAAGGACCTTCTTGAAATCATCTGATATTAGGGTGATTGGTTCTTGATATTTTGCATTTTCATCATTTTGCATTTCAATGACACCAAATGGTAATTTATTCAAAAATATGGAATCACCCCAAACTTGGGGTAACCAAAATATGATTTTGATTTACCACAACAAGATGCATCTTACATGATCATGGTATTTATGCTTAGCAAAAATCCCTTCTTTATTGGGGTAAAAGCATAATCATTCACTTATGTTTATCAATAATCCCCTTTCTCCATTAGGGTAAAAATAGAATCAATTTACACCATTCATTTAATCCTTTTACATTATTCATATCATCTACATTTACATCATACATCCACAATTATACCATTCATTTGCATAAATCTATCAATTGGCTTGTGAGATTCATTCTTCAATCATTCGCCAATTGAGGGGGTAAGATACAAAATCAAAATTCTTTTATCTTCAAGTTCATATTTGCATTCTAGTGAAGGAAAGCTCCTTCCACATAAGTCCAAACTAGATGTCTTGTATTTTTACATTGCATTGTGTTTCACGCAACACAATACAAAAAAGAGCATATGTAGACACTAAAATCTAACCACTTGTCATCCATCCATGTTTCCCAATTCCCATCATCCATTATATATATATATATATATATATATATATATATGTATTTGTTAATATATATTTAAATATTAATATTTTATTTATTATATTTATACATATTTAATAAATATATATATATATATATATATTTATGTTAATTAATCTCAACCATCCATATTTTAATCCTAGCCATTCATCCACCTTAATCCATGCTACTTATCCAGATTTAATCTCCACCCTTCCTCATGTTTTAATCTTAGCCGCTCAAATTGTACACCCTTTCTAAGGGAATATTATAAAGAGGAGTCATTTTGACAACTCAACCCCTAAGTTTTTTGATTATGTAAGTACCCTAACACTTTGGAGTTCTCTAAGGACCACCTTCATTTCCATCCTCACCCACATCTGTCATCGCCCACCTCATGCAAACCAGATCTGGTTCTACAACCTTTCCCTCAACCAAAAAACACCCACTATAGTTTCTTGAACACCCTCTCGAGCTTCTAAAGCACATCTAGGCATTTCTAGTCATCATTGCATGCTCATGTATGTTTATCTTTCTATATCTATAGCCCTGCAAAATCAGGTTCCAGTAGGGCGTATTTGCAACCCTCGTTGGCAGTATTTACATAAGAAAACATAGAGACAACAAGTTCATTAACAAGGTAAAATATCATTATACTTATTTCATGTTTTTATGTTTTTTTACAAATTTCATTGCAATATTAGGGTTTAGTGATTTTATTATTCTTGAGGATCTCATGCAGTGGAGCCCTCATAGATATTACTGATCCTTGTTATTGTTTTTTATGTGCAGGTGTAAGAACAATAATTATTAAAGGTTGTTGAAGCTTGGGTGGACCTACATAGGATACAAAAGCCCATCCATAACCTGTTGGGATTGAATTAAGCACAAATATACCACCATTATTTTTAACTAGGGTTTCAGAGAACCCTAGTACATGTAACAATTGTATAAAAATAAATATGTAATGTAAAACCTCATATTTGGGGCACATTGATTATAAAACTTGATATATACTGATAATAATAAAAGAGTTCATATGTATTGTCTAATCATAGTGTTACTTTGCTTATTTATTATTATTTCATAGTTTATATTTGATGTTGATTAATTTTTGTATTTCACAGGTAGGAGTGGAAGCTTGAAAATATTTCTTTGTGGATGAGCTCTCTTCTATCTATGTATATAAATTTCTTAGTTTTGTCTTTCTACATGTCCTTGATAAGCTTGCTTTGGTTTACGTAAATCATTTTGATGAGCTTCCTTTGTCTTGCAATTTCAACCGTAGAGAAGATGCCCTTTCGATGGTTGAAGAGAGCTAAGATTTTGGCCCTTATTTGGATGAATTTTCATGTACCTTTTGTGCCTTTTGAGGAACCTTAAAATCTACTCCTTTTCCTACATACAATGTATTATAGAAGTGCAATACCATATAACCATTACATGTATATAAAACCCTTTTTTATTGCACCTTTTATTTCACTCTTTTGTAGGCTTGAGATTCTTATTTTGTAGTAAATTTTATGAGTGAAATATGAGGGTTTTGAGGATATATCTTTGGCTAGACTCCTTACCCTCTTTGCTTGGATATTTAATGGTGAATCTAAGCCTTTTAAATGCTATAAAATAGAAGTTTATTTTAGTTGCACTAACCCCTTTAGTGCTTTGGATAAGAGACTAACCATGTCTCAATATTTAAGTTTTTTTAGTTAGTTTTTCTTTGTATGTACTAAAAAATTCTAGTGGCTTCTATTGGCCACTAAGAGTTATAGGTTTTTGTGCTTTAAGAGTGTCTTTAGACACTTGATGCAAACTAGATTTTATACATTTTTTTCAATGCATAAAACTAATTTCTTTTGGGAGTTATAATAGTGTAAATGAATCTAACATATTCTATTTTTTAATGCATTAACAATTACACCTTATCACTCCAATCCACTCTCAATAAAATGCACTTAATCAAGAATAATTTGAAATGAATCTTCAAATATTCTGTAAATTCACTACAATTAGTATTGTAGGATTCCGTCTTATTTTTGTTTTCAAAAGTAGATAATTGGTAGTTGATAGATAATTAATTTTTGGAATATAATCAACTCTTGGTGTGTAAATAAACCTTTAAAAGGAAACTTTTTATTTTGTACTTTTGAATACTGTAATTTTTGTTGCAACTTTAATCTAGATTAAGGTGCTTTAACAAATCTTAAAAGTAATCCAATTAATGAATCTACTTGCACCAATATTTGCTTACCTTTTTTTAAAATATTTTGTAGCTTCTTTGCTGCTTCTATAGAGGATGTAAATCTTGGTGTCTTAGATCACCAAGTTTCCATATTGAGTAAGATCTTGCAACTCTTTGTATAATATTTCGAACAACTCCTTCACAAAAATGTAGTCTCAAACTTTCTTTCATAGACCTAAGATTTTGTGACTTTTTTTTTCTCTTATAGTATCCTCCCTCTGCTATAGATTATTTGAATTTTGTGGCTTTGAATTGGTGTCCTCTTGCTATGGAAGGTAATCTTTAATATTCTGGTTCTAGCCAATTTCTTCTATATTTAAGTCTTGTTTTTGAATTATGATTTCAAGCATGATCTTCTTCTTAAGATTCTGAATATCTTGAGGTATTCACTAAATTCTTCTTCTACTCATATTTAGAAATCCTTACCAAATTCTCCTCCTCTTGGGCTTATTTTTGGATGGCAATAATTATCCCAAGTCCTTCACTATAAAGGGTTTCTCCTTGGTAGTGGATTTCTCCAGTGAGCTCTTCTTTGATGATTTCTTCAACAAGGCTCTCCTAGCCTTTTACTAGATTCTCATCGAGACCTCACCAAGGTATTTTATCTTGTAGCTTCTTATGGTCTTCCTTGATATCTTATATTCAACCTTATAATTTTAGAAGTTTTTGTGATTGGATCTTCTCCTGGATCTCTATTTCTATTGCTTCTAGATTTAAGAAGTAATCTCATAGTACTTCTTCTTATTCCTTGTCTAGATGTTCCTCAATGATATCTTCTCTTGATATATTTTGCTTCAAGTATTGGATTTATTATGAAGAGTTTGCTCTTCCTAAATTTCTTGAAGTAAGCTTTCCCGAATTACTAGATCTCCTTTACCTACAACAAAAATATTAGTACTAAAATCTACTTTTGAATTAAGTACTCTCTTATGGATTCTTATTTAGAGTAAAGGTATATGTGGCCTATTTTAGTATCAAGGATTATGTGGCCTTTTCTAGGAATTTGTGGTATTTTCTTTTGGATCAAGGCTTCTATGGCCTTTTTTTTCTGAATAGGGGCATCTATGGCCTTTTTATTTTTGTGAAGTTCTTCAATATAGCAATGGAGATATCCTATATCCTAAATTTACCATGATTCTTTTCTAGAAGTTTCTTCTAAAGTATTCTCCTTTATGCAATAACTAATCTCTCCACTATTATGGCATTATGACCTTCGAGAAATGAAGTTGAGGTCTCCTATATTTCTATTTTAGGAGGTGTCCTAATCATATGAGAATTAATTCCCTAAAATAAAATAAAATTCAGGTAAATATTTCCAGATCTCTTAGATGATCTTCATTAGTTATTTCATCAAAATAGTGGATCAAGTGCTGAGTCCTAGTCTTCACAAGTTTTTCTATAACTTTGTGGAAATACTCTAGCCATATGCAATCTTAGTATTTATAAATCTAAGATCTCATTAAGTCCTAACTTGCATATCTTCCTAATTCTATCATCTACACTCTTTTGAGAAATTTTGATAGTGACGGGTCCAACGGTGTATGAGGTTGACAAAAAACTTAGGATCAATGATAATGGTGATTTTTTTTATTGATCTATCATCGCTCTAATACCACTGTTAGCTTTTGATACAATATGCAATAAGAGATAGCATTCACAAGATGTAAAATAATAATAAAGAAAGTAAATCTATGAGATGACTGAAATATGCTATAAATAGAAATCTCAAAAATGAGTACAATAGTAGCTATGGAGGAAACGAATACTCCATTATACAAGCTACTACTCAATGAATGAGATTTGAGCTTATAGCTCATATACACTACACTATTATCTATCATACACTACTATAATCATATACTATTGTGTTATATTTTCCATATCTATGGCCCTTTATATCAGAAGATAAGTTCCTTCTCCAACACTTCACCTAGTTGTACATGTGGACACCTTACACATTACAACTTGCACATTAACACTTTTGCATGTATTACATTGCATTTCATAAGTAGATAAATTCCTCCTAAAGTAATCTAATGTCCTAAGTATGTACCAAGGAAGGTACATTTACATGAGCCAAATAAAATAATTTAAATTATTTCTAACTGCAATGACATTATTAATGGTGCTATTCCACTATCAAAACTCACTATGGAAAATAAATTTATTAGAGTGAATCCCTTGAAGATTGTAATTGGCAATGATGTTAATTAAATTATTAATAGGAGAGCCTTCTATAATGCATGTAGAAGTTTGATAGTCACGATGAGTTTATTTCACTACAAAATGCACATTCCAAATATAAAGAGGACATACAATTTAAGGGGATATAATTCAACATCAGTATGTTCCTCATCATTGATGCTATATCCCTAGCTATTGAAGGTGAAAGTATAAACAAAGAGAAGTATTATTTCACCAAAGAACTAGATATTTTTATGATAGAAATGAAAATATTCACCGATTCAAATGTAAAATGCTTAGGGAATATCTTCCTTCCCATTGGGATAGAGTGGTGCTTCCTATTATGAGATATTTTACTTTGGGAAATAATTTTAGTGTTGTACACAACTTCCACTTTGCATTTTTAAACCATCTTTATCACGGAGAAAAGTTGAATATATCAATTTTCTTGCTTTGTTTGATTATGAAGACCATTGGTAAGGTGTAGTATGGGAAATACAGTATTCCCTTTTACCAATAGCTCCTCAAAATTTTGTTACACCATGCAATAATATTATCAAAATTTACAAGAGTAATTTTATCTTTGTTGTCCAATTCCTCTAACCAACCTTCACTTTAGCCTTTTCTTTAATTTCCTATAATTCTTAAAATATTTTTTTCTTTTTATGAAAGAGGTTCCCCAAAATATCTTTATTTCACCTATTCAGGTTAGCTTTTATGACTTTTAGCTTCTTGTCCACTTGGAAGATCTTGACACCATAGAAATATATATTCCACCAAGCCTTAATCAAGCCTTCAAGATCTGGATGAGAAAGCCATACTATCTTAAACTTGAAATGATAAAATTTCAACCATTTATCCTTCATAAATTCTAATAGTAATGTATTTTGGTCAAAATTAATTCTCAATAATATCCTTAAAGAGTAATCTTGAACCATGGTAATCCAACTCACCAAATTAAGGGTCTTATAAATTCTAGATTGAATCAGACCCCCTCCCATTATTTTGTTGATCCAAGTGAATTTAGAACCTTGTAAATGAATATCTACTAGTCCCATGGAGGTCAAGAACTCACCAAAATCCTCCATATTATCTAAAACAATAGACAAGTCTCCAAGTTTCTCACTAGGAAGTAGAATATAAATAAAATTGCCAGCAAGAAACTATGGTTGATCAAATGAATAACCTAGGGCTTTTAAGTCAATCCAAAATTTTCTTATATCCATAGAAACATTGTTAGCATACACATTGGTAGAAACCCAAGAATAATTATTTTTTTACGATAAAATAAAAATGAAGATAATCTATCAACCTGATGAATGAGATTTCCCTCCATAGAATTATTATTCTAAAGCATACATAAATCTCTAGAAGAACCATAAGTATCCATATTCACATGTTCACACCCCTTGAAAATAAACCTTTTTAATCTATCAAAATCCTCATTGCACATCTTAGTTTCTTGTAAGAAAATAATATCAAGCTTGAAACTTTTCCTAAAAAAAATCAGCACTCTTTTTTTAGTCAGGGTATACAAACCCTAAATATTCCATGAGATAATCTTCATTACTTCAAGGATTATGGATCCTTTGCTATGCTCAAAGGTAACGTAGACTGGGAGCCATTATTGACATCTTGAGTTATTTTCTTTAAGATCACCTCAATAGTTTTTGGTCTTCGTGACCCCTTCCCACTACTTAGATAATTTTATTTTGGGTATTTCTAATGGGCTACATAGAGCTAATCATTCCCTTATTGTTTACTTCTATTTATTAAGAAAAGAGCTACTGCTACTAGGCTATATTATTTAGTTTTATCTTTCTTGTTTAGAACTTCTTGAAAGCCATCTCCATTGAGGAAGATAAGACCTCCTCTGATTCTCTATACAAATAATTTTTAGAAATCTCTCCTACTTCTACATCTGAAAGATACTTCATGATAGATTCATATTTTTCCTTGTTAAGAGGGGTTTCAATCTTCTTATTATATAAAATACAAGTAACTACTCTTGAAAACATCTCAATAGGAGATTAAGTAGAATGTAGTTGATCCCCTTGATGATTTTATCTATAATAGTGTCCATCCCAACCTCAAGACCAAAATATAGTAACTCTCCTAATATAGTAATTTGTATTTCTCCACCCTTGGAATGTGCACCAACTTCTAGAAAAATCTTGGCAACTTTAGAGTAGTTTTATTTTTTATCTAAGCTCTTTCCATCAATTTCATCTATGACAAGACCTTAAACTACACCAACAAATAGATTTAGGATTTTTTTCCTTTTCCATAGTAACTCCTTAGGAGCACCATGAAAATATTTTCTATCTACCCCTAACTCAGATGCCAAAAAATATGGATTTAGGATTTATTTCCTTTTCCATAACTTTTTTCATTTATTACATTTTTAAGATAGAGTGCAAGTGAATATGGGATTACCAAACATCTTGCATACCAATAATTTTCTTCAAATAAATTTAATTTATGATAATTTATTAAATTTTAATAAAAATGTGAGGAAAACTCATTTTCTTCATATAAAATATCTACTTATTTTTTATATTTTAACTGTAAGCATTTAAAATTCCATACAAACTTAAGAAAAGTGGTGTACTAGATCAATAATTTTACTACAAAGTAATTAAAATAAAGATCATTCTAGAAGCATATGAACTCTATGAAAAATTCTTGAAAAGATGGAATTTTAAATCTATTTAAAATAACCCTCTTATAAAATTTTTAAACATTATAAAAGATCCAAATAGATAATTATTTGTGAATGTCTTACAATGTGGTTAACATGTTATCTCTCATAGAGTGAAATGTAGGATGTATACAACATATATACTCTAAAATAGTATCAAATTAATCGTAAAGTACGATTATTTTATAATTTAGATAGCATATTATTTTAGTTACTATGAGAGTGATAACTAATGGACATAGTTCATACAAAAAAATGAATATATGGTACAAAATATATTTTTATTTATTTTAAACTATTATAGTAGAAAAGTGAATCATTGAATCAAACAAGAACTCGAATTTATTTTTATATCCATGCAATCATAAAATAAATTATTTGATAATAAATAAATATCCTATGTTGGTTCTTATTTTGCTACCAAATAACCTTAATAAGGATAGCAAATTTGTTTTTTGAAATATATAATTCACTCTCAAATAAAATTATAACTATATGTGTCATTTTTAAAGAGTGAAAAAACTACAAACTATGGATGGACATCTAGGATCATGATATTTATATAAATAATGGTATCTTTTATAAGTTATATTGTAATATTAATTGACTATAAAATTAAAATACTACAATTATGGAAGTAATTAGACAAAATTGGATTAAAATTACATAAATAAGTTTATCTTAATTAAATATTGGGTTAAACATAATTTATACCTCCACATACATATTTTTATGATGTAGAAAATTAGACAAGAACAATATGCATGTTTTTAACACAAAAGTGTTTTTCATAAATAATATTATTGAAAAAATATATTTTATTTTCTGCCTTTGAATATGATCACTTGTCATTCTTTCCTAAACTAATCTAGAACATTAGTAATATACTTATAAACTTGTTGGTGTAAAATAATTCATTTATTTTATAATCCATTTTATTCACTAATGATATGCTGACTAGAGATTATATCAAAAGATAACTAGTTGATACTTTTACATTTAGATTCTACAATATTGATTTTAAGTGAAACTTGACCCCAAAGAAAATACCCCAAAAATTAATACTTGATCTCCTATATGCATGAATAATAATAATAATAATATAAAACAAAATAATATCTATTATAACATATTTGCCCTAATTGAGGAAACTCCAAGTTTCTATTTTTTAAACAATCATCTAACATTGTTGTAATACCACTATGGAAAAATAATATTTTTTGGCTCTATGATAATGCTCAAGTCACACTAGAGTAGTGCTACAATTCATTGCTAAGATAAGGTAGGTTGTAGGTAGTGTGATAGAAAAAGTACTAGCTAGCATTATTATAGTGGCATAGGTAGCATCAATAAAATAAAATAAACTCATTTTTTTAATAAAGACATCAATTTGCATGTTATGATGGTATCACTATGATGTCACATCCTTAAAATATTATAAATATCAATCATATTTGATATAAGAGAAGAAAATTAAATGGATCTACAACTATAGTATAATTACAAATCAACAAAGGAGAATGTGAGGACTTTTGTACATGAGATTTATAAATAATTTTATAACTAAATGTCTAAATAATTTATGGTAATGACTATTTTTACCTTCCTATATTATCTCTTAATGGAATTTAGAACATGAGCATAAGCATTTATCAAATCAAATCTTCTTATAAATAAAATAAGAAAAATATAAATATAAATATTATAATATACAACTAGATAAAGAAGTGTTTAGAAAGTGAAATGATGAAATTAGTAATATTTCATTACATATTTTATATACAACACTTTAGAAGGTTATTTAAACATACATTTTTATAGCTTATACTTTTTAAACAAATTTGGTAAGAAATACAATTTAAAAAAAAAAAAAAACTTTATTTTAAAAAATTATATCATTAACCTTCTTTGTAACATTTGTTGGTGTAAATCCAGAGGTCAGAACAAGAACCTCCAATCACAAAAAAAAACTAAGAGAAAAATAAATAAAGTAGTAAATCCCCTAAAATCACATAAGAGCTACAATGGAAATAAACCAAAACATGTTTTATTTTCTCTACCAATCAATATATATATCCCAAAATAAACCCTAAAATCCTAAATTTTAAAGCCCTAGAGATAAGAAATTACAATATTTTATTTTTTAATATTTTTTATTTTGGATAATTTCATCTTTTAGTGCCAACCAAGAAAAGTTGGGATATATCCTTGCCATGACATTGTCCACGCAATATATAGCCCCCCATCAAATTTCAAGTCCATCCAACGGTCCAATCAAAAGCTATACCCTTCAAGTCCATCCAACGGTCCCATCAAAAGCTATGCCCTTAGGAAGATAGGCTCCTGCATCATTTGAACAAGGATAAAAAAAAATACATTATATTTCCAAACTAGATTAATATAACTAATAATTAGATAATAATAGGCTAGAGAATGATAATAAATTTCTAAAAATAAAATATATAAAAATTTATTATAAATACAAAATTTAAATTTTATTTAATTATATTTTAATATATATTTATCTTTTATACGTTTATTTTATAACTATTTAATAACAATGTAATACAAGATATAATGATGCATATATATTCCAGAGGCAAACGAGCCATGAGATCCTTGACGTGCTTATGGGAAAACTTATTCTAATATTTTAAAACATGAAATCATTTCATGAACTTATTCCAATAATATATTGTTAATGTATTCCTGTTATTATAAAGTCTTGGAAGTATTTTCTTTTAAGACTTAAAAAGATTCAAATTCCTTTCATACTTTACATTAGACATCCTAGGTTCCATGGGTTGGAATAACATATACTTCAATAAGTAGTTTCATGTATATATTTTTAATGCAATATCAAGGTAACTAAACAAACAAATTTAATTTTATAAAGCCTTCCTTGCATGCAATACTAAGCTTACTAAACATATAATTCTATTTTTATGAGGCCTTCAACGAGTTAAATTAATTCATCACTGTTTTAAAACGAAGAAAAGAAAAGGGTAAACTCTACATACTGGTTCTTTGCAAAGCTATAAATTTCATAGCGCAGAATGCAACTGCCCATGTAAACTTGAACACCGACACTTTCTTCACAGCAGCTGTGCATCTCCTGGATGGCCTTCCTCAGACATGTTCTGCAGTCATTGGCAGACATGTCTCTCCAACACATCTCCATACCATAAACAGTCAAATCGGAAGAGGAAACCTTTTTCTGTCCAAGAGCAAACATGTTTCTGCTCGTAGGCGCTGTCCACGCCAGATCCGACATCAGACCGCTCATTGTCGAATTGAAATCAGCATCGTCGTCAGGGTCATCGTTCGCGAGGGTATACCACACGGTGGTGTCCAAATGGGAAAGAAAGCTATAGTTTTCGTAGCGGACAAAACAATACTCCAGCTGAACACGGCCGCCTATGCGGCGGGGGCAATCTCCTACCAACTTATCGACCGCCTGCCGAGAACAGTTGCCACATTCGGCGGAAGACACGTCCCCTCTACACTGGAACAGGCCAGAAACCGTCTTGGAAACGGCAGTAACAAAACCCGTCTGATTGGCTTTCTCCGTCAGAGTTTTCAACACCGTGTTCACGTTGCGCTCCAATTCAGTGCCGATGTAATAGCTGATATCGCTACATGAATTGTACGCCTCTCCATCGTCCCACAACTCGTTAACAGTAATAGTCGAATCCGTACACTTGCCCGACTTAATGAGGCATAAGAATAACAATGCGGCCAGACATTGCGACACTATCGTTGAAGCCATACTACATCTACAACAATACATGTTGCCAATTTCAGCCGAGTTCCAGCGAAATTGTGAATAAGTTGTCCCTGTGATCGAGTTTACATATTGAGGGAAAGGAAATGGGATCTGACTGGGTCGAAAACAGACGTGGGGTATATGCAAAATCTTATCCCAAACTTTAGAAGCATGTGATGATCTGATGATTGAGTCAAACATTTATTGAAATTTATTGAACAATGAAATCGACATTTTATGGTTTGGAGATATCCCAATTGTTCAATTTACGATAATCTATGGAACAAGACATGGAAGGTTTTGACTTTCAAGAGGTACGTTGCGCAGTCATCGGCAGACATGTCTCTCCAACACATCTGCAAGCCATAAAAATTCACGTTGGAAGAGGGAACCTCTCTCTGTCCAAGAACAAACCTGATTCTGCTCGCCAGATCCGATATCAGACCGCCCACTGCGGTCATAAAATCGGTATAGTTGTTGCTGTTGACGTTGACGAGGCCATACCAGTAGCTGGTGTTCAACTAGGGAAGAAAGGTATAGTTCTCGTGGCGCCTATAGCGTTGGGGCAATTTCATCCTACGGCTTCCACTGCTTGGAACTGCCCAAATCCCGTCTACACTGGAACTGCCCAAACACCTTGTTGGGGCTGTCCTGCCCTTAAATGGCACTGATAAAACCCGTGTACATGACTTTGTCCCTTAGAGTTTTCAACACCGTGTTCACGTTGCTCTCGAATTCGGTGCCGTTGGCATACGGTGTTCACGTTACATGCTGCGTAGATCTCTCCGTCCTCCGAAGAGGATTTAACTAACATACGAATCTGTTCAGTTGCCCGACATAATGAGGCATAAGAATAGCAATGCGGCCAGATATTGCGGCACCATGGTTGAAGCTATGCTACATCTACAACAATATATGTTGCCAATATCAGCCGAGGTCATGCGAAATTGTGAATAAGTTGTCGCTGTGATCGAGTTTTTATATTGTGGGAAAGGAAATGGGATCTGATTGTGTCGTAAATACGACAAATATATAAGAATACAAACTTATTTTGATCCTCTTGTCCAATTTCTTATAGAAATTATTTGAATTAATTAATTGTTTTCTTCCCAATACCTTCTTATTTTGCAATACGTTTTCCATTTGGAGTTAAAATATTATTTGATATGATGAAAAGAAAAATCTATGTTGGTTACAAATTTAAGACTATAACAACTTACTAATTTTTTAGTATTTTTTTATGAGCCTTATTTATACCTCTAATATTCTAAAATGCATCATCATTATCATCTAATTTTGTTCATATTTGTGCTACTAGTAACAATTTTTCTTAATAATTATTATATTTATTCGTTCTTTTATAGATTGATATCTCTTTGAGTTTCTATATCTTTTTGTTTTTGGTTGTTGAAATATATGGTGTTAACCTTTACTTGAATCCATAATTAAACTTGCATTGTATTCATCTATGTATTTTCCAATGGGCTATCATACATTTTATATGGATATGTTATAATATTACAATAGTAAACATATAAAACCGAAGGATTTTGAACATGAGCATCAATGGGAAGGTAAGTGTGTAGGGTGGTCAGGTGTCTAAGAGTAAGGTAGAGGGTGACCTACAAAATCTAATTTGTGATGGTACTAGTTAGGGTGGTGGTCTCGTTAGCAGTCTTAGTGTTGGTTCACAAGCGAATGGGATGTTTGAGAAGGTTGGTAGTTAAAATGATAGTTTTGGTGGCAATTGTGGGGGTGATTTTCAAGGTGATGAGATTGATAAATTTGATGGTCAATTGGATCAAGTGGTCCTTAGGAGACCCTCTTGTGAGATTTATAGAGCTACGGAGTTAATGGATCTGAAATTATTCTCTGGTAAACCCGTGAAGGGGTCCTTGAGAAGGAGTCATTCATTTGATCTAGGTGACTCTTTTTCACTAGGTTTACTACTAGGAGTTTATTGTCTTGAGCCTCAAAACCTCTTTTTAACCTTTCTTTGGTCAACAATAAACTTGTCATTCTAGATGATTTTGTGGACACTACCATGGTTGAAGGCTCATGGAACCTGGCTGGGAAGTCTCAAGGAATCTAACCAAATCTTGATTCCATTCAATGACAAGTTGGAAAGCCTTGGGATCCTTTGATACTGTGACTCTATCCAACACTTTCTTCCTTATCAAGTTGATCTACAACAAGGACTCAATACGAATTCTTAGGGAAGGCCCATGGGTTTTTGGCAAATGAGGATTTTTTTGTGGAAACGAGGTCTGGATTTCAACTCCATGACTTAAAATATTAAGTTGGAACCCTTTTGGGTTCACCTACCCCTAATTTACCATTTCATTTATGACATGAAGATATTCTAAGGGGTATAGCCAAAGCCATTGAGGAATTGATTCTTATTGACTCAACTATCTGAGCAAATTATATGATGATATTTGTTAGGATGTGCATAATGGCAAACTTGAAGTTTCAGATATAAAGTTAGATTGAACTTGTATCCAAGCAGGATCCTTGGCTATAGTAGATAATATATGAGAATAGACCCATTAGGTGTTCTTCATGTTAGAGATTTGGGTATGTGATGGGGTCTTGTCCTTATAAATATTTTGTTAGTGGAGCTCTATAGAAGAACGACCTAAAAAAGCTAGTTAGAAAAACCCAAGAACAAATGGTTCCTTCCGAAACAAGATAATCTAATCCAATCCTGAATGAGCTAGAAATGGAAGGTAAGATTATTTATCAAATCATCCTATTTAATGTATCTGAGTTTGGTGAGGTGGTGGTCTATGTCTCAAAGGGTAGCCCTATCAAGTTTATGGTGCTAGAAACTGAGACATGTATTCCATCAAAATTTAATCATAATTCTTGCCAATGTTTGGCTTCTCAAGATCTAATTTTGGAAGAACTTATTTCTCCCTACAAGACTATTGAACATGCGATCTAGGAGGAAATTGGTCCTCCTTGAAAGGATTTTAAACTTGTTTTCTAGGAACCATAGTCTTAAACTTTGCTTGACTTGAAAAAACTCCTATGTATGAGAGTAGGATCTTTGGGAACTTCAATGTCTAAGCCAAAAAAGGAAGTAAAAAAATTCAAATGGATGTGGGAACTAGTCGAAATCATGGTAAACCCTCAAATAAGATGGTAAGGTTCAAAGGAGTAGAATCATATATCACTGATGGAAATCAAACTTAGCTTAAGTTTGAGAAAGAGAACAAAAATAAAAAAAAGTAGCTCAAGATGGAATATTTTTTTTTGAGTAATATTTCTTATACACATCCACCATAGGGATTGAACCCGGGTCACATCACCGATATTGTAAGTGGTGTCCTTGCTGGTAGACCACACTCGTCCTTGAAAATTGGAATCATTTTGTGGACCCCCCAATCCTTGAACAGGGGAAAATATCCCAAACCATACAAATGAAAATGCTCTCTTAGAATATAAGAGGTCTAAATGGGTCTACAAAGAAGAGTATTTTGGCATCTATTAAAATATAAGTTCGTTCGAACATTATATTTATCCAGAAAATGAAAATGGACTAGACCAATGTAAAATTGACTAAGGACATCATATTGAAGGAAGATAAGTTTATAGTAAATTCTACTATTGGGGCTTAAGGATGTCTTATATGTCTTTGGTATCCCATGAAATTGGATTGTTATGTACTTCTTATATCTAAAAGGGTGATAATTATTCTTATTTTTCCACAAAAATTTAGGATTTAAGTGAATATCCTCTAACATTTATGCTCCTAACACTGGTCCAATCAGGGTGATTCTTTGGGATTCACTAATCACCATGAGGGGTTTATTCAAGGATGAGGTTTAGGTTATTACAGGGGATTTTAATACCCCACTCTATCCCTTTGATAAGAAAGAGGGCTCTGATGTAAATTTTGTAAGCATGAAAGAGTTTACTTTTTTCATGAACAACCAAGAGTTTATGGATGTAGAGTTGAAAGGATCCAAATTTACCTAGACTAACAAGCATGTGGGAAGATAGAATATTCAAATTAAATTGGATGGAGTTCTATTTTTGAAGAAATTTCTCCCTTTCTTGATGATGCTCTCCTTTGCTCCTTACCTAAATTAGATCTAATAACTACCCATTATTCTTGGAAAATTTTTAAAATAAAAAAATTTCCCTAGGTTGTTCAGATTTGAGGTAATGTGGCTATACCACTCAAATCTAGAGGTCAAAATTAAAGATTTTTGGCCATGAAATTTCTTTGGTTCTTTTATTTCCCAAGTGGCATCTAACTTTAGATTTATCAAGGCTAATCTTAAAACTTGGAATAAATTTATCTTTGGAGATATATTTTGAAGAAAAAAAGAGATATTCGAGTAATTAAAGGAGTTCAAAGTTGATGTAGCATAAAGGGACCAAATCTATGAAAATTATTATTATCAAAATATTATAACTCGCTAGTCAAGGAGGAAATGCTATGGTGACAAAAATCTAGATCTCTCTGGCTTTGGGGAGAAGATAGAAACACAAAAAAATTTATGCCTCTACCTTGAGCCATAGAATCAATAACAGGATTAGATAAATTCATTGTGATAATGGTATGGTATTCACAGATATTGAGGATATTAAGAATTAAGCAATTAGGTATTTTAGAGATCTCTTGTGTGTTATTGAATATAGGGACCCAATCACAAAAGAGAGACTTCTCAAAAATATACCTACTACAATTTTAGTAGAAATAAACTCTACTTTGTGTGCCTCGTTCAATGATGAGGAAATTAGGGAGGCAAAGTTCTCGATGGGGAGCCTTGAAGATCTAAGCTCAAATAGTTTCTAACCCATATTTTCCAAATATTTTGGCACATTTTGGGAGAAGACATCTATAATGCCATGAAGGAAATCTAGGCATCAAATTTTATTCTACTTGACATCAACTCTACTTTCATTGTCCTTATTTCTAAGATGAAAGGTACTAAGGAATTCAAGAATTTTAGGCCCATTAGCCTCTGCAACATGCTACTAAAAATTCTAACAAAAAATTTAGCAAATAGATTGAAAGTTCATCTTCCAAGTATTATTGACTTACCCCAAAGTGGGTTTGTGAAGGGAAGACAAATTCTTGACAGCATCATTAAAATTCATGTATTGATACACTCTCTGGACAAGAGTAGCATACCAGGTACCCTTCTAAAATTTGACATAGATAAGGCCTATGATCGAATTTCTTGGGAATTTTTGTTAAAATTTATGGAGAAATTTGGATTTAATAAAGAATGGTTGAGTTTTATTAAAGCCCACATTTTATCAGTGAAGTTTTCTATCATTATTAATGGATCCCTAGTAGTTTATTTTGGTAGTTATAGGAGTTATCAACAAGGGGATCCCTTATCTCCTTATTTATTCATCCTAATAGTTGAATTCTTGGGAAGAGCTATCAATGCCAAAAATTCTATAGTAGGCATCAACCCTGCAAGTGATTCTAATCCAATTTCACACTATTAGTTCATGAATGATATGTTACTATCCTTCCTAGATTTGATTCTACAAGCTTAGGTGATTAAATCTATTCTTTCTAACTATGAGCATGATTTTGGGTAGAATATTAGCTTCAAAAAAAGTAAGATCTATTTTTCAACACATCAGTTAGAAGGCAATGAAAAATCATAAAAATCTTGGGGTGTGTAATTTATTCGCTTTTGTCTATTTACCTGGGAATATCGCTCTTCAAAGGTGGATTCAAAGCTTCTTTATGGGAATCAATTATGGAGAGAGTCTATATAAAGTTAACGAGGTGGAAAGGGGTACTCTTGAGCCAAGCCGGTAAGGCCCTTTTGGTTAAAACTACTTTACAAAGCATTATTGTTTATTTCCTTTCTCTATTCAAGGTGTTAGGAATAATTCTTAGAAAAGTATAGTAGATTCAATGTTCCTCTCTTTGGTCCAAATCTCAAGGCAAAAATAATTTTTCCTTAGTATATTGTGATCAAGTTTGCAGTTGTAAGGATATACGAGGACTTTGTCTGAGGAAAATGAGTATAATGAAGTTGGTCCAAAATGCTAATACAAACTGGGTAAAATTTTTAAAATCCAAATAATTGGGGAAGGGAATTTTATTTTTTTATCCCAGCCCATACCAGAGATTTGTGTTCTATAAAAATATGGTTAAAAGTTGAATAGATGTTCTAAAGGGTGGTTGCTATATTTTAGGTAATGGTCGAAGGATCAATTTTTGGATAGATAGGTGGGTAATAGATAGACCTTTCAAATTTATTTCTACCTTCTCTTAGGATGAATTTATCACAACACATGCTTTTGAATCAAGGGTATGTGATTACTTTGATATGGTGAATGAAAACAATATTGGAAACCTATTTACTTCCTTGACTAGTCTCAAGATGAAGAATCCACTTGTAAATCCATTTCAGAATTGCTAAAATATATTGTTATAGTCTTTGAATATAAACAAGATAAGTTGGTTTGAGGAGTTGAAAATAATGGATGTTTCTCAATCAAATCGACGTATACACTCCTTGATGATCACGAAGAGCCTTGTTTCCTAGATAAGAAAATTTGGTATAAAGATATCATGCTCAAGTGGAGTGTATTTTTTTGGTTGGTTGTGTAGAGAAAGGGCTTAACACTGGTTAATCTATAGAAGAGAGGTCTTAGTTTATCCAACAAATGTTTTTTTTTTGGGATGACAATAGAATCTTCCAAACATCTATTATTCCTATGTTCCTATTCTAAAAATATTTTTGGGATGTTGCATTGTCTAGTGGGAATGGATTGGGTTACCCCTAAAGAGCTAAATTCCCATATGGAGAAATGGAGCACTCCCTTTTTATCACCTCAGATTTGATAATTCACATCCTTTGTCCTCCCTCATTTGTGGTGGTGGATATGGAAGGAAATAAATTTTAGAGCTTTTAAGAATACTTCTCATCATCTAGAGTTAATTTTTGTTAAGACTATCCTTACCATGGTGGAAAATTTTAATATCCTATTCCTGGATGTAGGGAATGCTAGTATAGAATTTGGAAAAGAAAATAATTTAGGTTTTAAATCTTATCTTGCTTCGATCCAAAGAATCCATTACCTAGTAAGAGCAGACACTATTTAGGAACTGCCCCCTCCTAGGTGGATAAAATTAAACTTTGATGATGCATCTAAGGGTAATCCAAGATGGGATAGAGTAGGTGGTGTCATAAAGGATGAAAAGGGGTAATTTTTTTTATTGTTTGCTAAAAAAATCATAACCTAAACTAGCCATGTAGTAGAGGGTAGAGTTCTCTTTCAAGTATTCCTACAATTAAAATATTTGGGCATTAGGAAAGTTATAATCGAATGTGACTTGCTCAATATCATTAATATGGTTAGAGGGATATAGACTTGAACTTGTACAATCTCAAATCTATTGGAAAAGTGCATAAATTAATCCAAACATTTAAAATTATCCAATACCGACATGTGTTCAGGGAGGGTAACAATTTGGCTATTTTTTGGCTAACCTGGACACCTCTCAAAATGACATCATAGTTTGAAACAAAGATTTTTTGGAAGGCTTAATATAACTAGATAATGATGTCGAAAGAAGGTAATTTACTTGTTGCTTATTTAGTGGCTAGAGTTAAGCTCTATTCAATAGGGATTTCATTGTAATTTTTTAATTTTAGGAACCATTTTTTTCTTAATTCAAACAAGAGGAGATCCTAGCCCTAATGTTGTGGGAAGAGTGTTGGCAATTTTGGGTACTTTGGGTACATTGCATTTTCTCAAGTGAATAAGTTGTCATTGATGTCAAGAAGCTTTTGAAGGAATTTGATTTGATGTCAAATAATTTGTGTTGATGAAGGTTACGGCATGATAGTTTCAAAGTTATTTTGCAATCCCCAAGCTAACAGGTTCGAAAGAAAGTTGGAAAAGTGTCGCGATATCGCGACATGTCGCATTTTTGTGACTTAAGTAGGAGAGATAAAGCATTTTAGAAAAGTGTCGTGATATCGCAACATGTCGTATTTTCGTGACTTAAGTAGGAGAGAGAAAGCAATTTAGAAAAGTGTCGCGATATCGCAACATGTCACAGTTTTGCGACTCAAAGAGGAGAGAGAATGTACGGAGTCAAAAATGTCATGATTTCGTTACATATTGCAAGGAAGGTTGTACGGAAAAAAATGTGTCATGATTTCATGACATGTTACAGGAGAGAGAGTTTGAAAGAAAAAGTGTCGTGATTTCATGACATAATGCAGAAGAGAGAGTCCATAGTGTGAATTGTCATGATTTCATGACAAGTTTGAAGAGAGAGAAAGTAACTCAAAAAGTGTCACAATTTTGCGACATGCTGCAGAGTTCGAAGTAAGAACTTTCATGATTTTGTGACATGCTACAGATTTCGAAGTGAGAACTGTCACGATTTCGTGACATGCTGCAGATGAAAATTTTCCAAGTACGAACTATCATGATTTCACAACATGCAGCAAAGGGAAGATTCTGAAATAAGAACTGTTACGATTTTGTGAAAGGTTTCAAAGAAGACATATGGAAGTTGAAAGCGTCACAATTTTGCGACAGGCTACAAAGAAAACATACGAAAGCTAAAAGCGTCATGATTTTGTGACAGGTTGCAAAGAAGACGTACGGAAGCTGATAGCGTCGTGATTTCGTGACAAGAAGCCAAGTTGTGAACTATGAAGACAGAATTGAAGACAAAGTCTGCTGAGGCAGAAGTGTCATGATTTCATGACAAGAGATTAGTGAAGCCGAAAAATTCAAATTTTAGCCGATGAATATTAGGGCTTGTAGCCGATGAAGATTAGGGTTTGCATTTGTTATAACAGCTGACTAAGATTGAAGTTTTCATCATGAAAATTTTGTTATAAAAGGAGGGTTGTTTGGAGAGTTGAAAATAGATGCATGTGTTGTTCATTGCAATGTTCGTAGATAGAGCACAGAGTGAGAAGTTCAATCATCGAGAGCAGAGTGCAAAATTCGATCGAAGTGCACAAAATGTGTGAAGATAGTGCAAAGTGTGAGCAGAGAGACAGACATAGGAATACTTGTGCTAGACCAACTGACTGTGTTTGGTACAAGTTTCTGAGTTGCTGTAGACGTGATCATAGAAGGCAGAGGTCTCTTAGCCTAAGAATTGAAGATAGGAGGTCTTCGGTGGAAAGGAGTTCCACGTCTTTGGAAATAGGTAGAGGTAGTTGATCTTCTGAGGGATCATATCCAAAGTAGAGGGGAAGGTATCTCCTTTGATCAGAGGCTCATAAATTCTAATTGGGGGAAGGTATCTCCCTTGGGCCGAGGCTCATAAACATTGTATTTGAGAAGGATTCCCAAAGAAATTTGAGATAACTTTTAGAGAAAAGTTTTTGTGGATGTAGCCCAACCATTTTGGGTGAACCACATTAAAAATGGGTCTTCAATGTGTGATGCTTTCTGTCTTGATTAATGTTGTGTTGATTCCACTGTTATCTAAAGTTAAAATTATTAATTGGTTAAATATTATCTTTGTTCACCCCCCCTCTCAGTATAAGCCTGTGTTCTTTAATTGGTATCAGAGCAGGTCTCTCCAGAAAGAGCCTAAAATCTTGGAGAAGGATCTATCAGAGGAACATACAGATTTAGAAAGAGATGAAGAGGTTGAGTTCGATCTCAAAGGTGAATTCTTCTTGGATTTGAGAAATCTTGAGAAATTCAGGGAAGAGAATTTTGTTTTCAAGCATCAATGTTAGGAAGAAGAGATAGCAAGATCAAAATTGTCTCAAAGTGTTATAGACTTCAAAATTCTAGCTGAATAAGGGAAGAAGGTTGAACAGGATCTGACAGAGGCTCTAAAAGGAAAGGAAGTTGATTGTGATAAACTAGAAGAAGAGGTTATGTCTCTTAGAGTGAAGTTAGAACAGTTGGCTCTCAGACAGAATACTCCGTGTGAAAGGCAAAAGAAGGATGGTATCACCATTCATGAAATAGGGTCTTCAAGCAAGATCAATCTTCATCCTGAAGAGCGGTGGATTCTAGTTGGTCACAAGAAGAACAATCATCCAAGGCATCAAAACAGGTTACATAATACTTTCCATGGCTATTGTTTTTCCTGCAAGAAATTTGGTCACAAAGCTATGCATTGCAATAAGTCTTTGAATAGCCATAGTAAGGAAAATGTTAACTCTTTTGCACCTCTTATGAATAAAAATGTCATGTGTTACAAGTGCAAGAATTTTGGGCATATAGCAAGGATGTGCAGTTTGGATAGATCTAGCTTTGAGTTCACTAAAAAGAGAAATGAGATCAAATCTAAGTCAATGATAGTTCAAACTGCTTTTCATGCTCAATAAAAAGTAGAAAAATGGTATCTTGATAGTGGTTGTTCGAAACATATGACTGGTGAAAAGGAAAAAAATTTGGTCTTAAAAGAAACAAACAGAGGAATAGTCAGTTTTGGAGATAACAGGTCAGCTAAAATCTGTGGTAAAGGGACTCTTAGTTTGGATGGGAAATCCAAAAAAAAAAATGGGCTTTATGTAGAAGGCCTAAGACATAATATTCTAAGTGTGAGTCAACTTTGTGATCAAGGGCACATATTCTTTTCAGATAGATGTGAGATAAGTAAAGAAAAAAATGGAAAACTCATTGCGAGTGCTACAAGGAATCCAAACAATCTTTACATGCTAAGTGAGATAAAAAAGGAAAAGTGTTTTCTAACTCAAGAATATGAGAGTTGGTTATGGCATAAAATATTGGAGCATTTGATCTTTGATAATCTTGTCAATATTAGTAACAAGGAAGCAGTTAGAGACTTGCCCAAAATAAAAAGGCCCCATAACATCGTTTGCGGTCCTTGTCAACATGAAAAATAGACCAGAACCAGTTTCAAATCAAAAGGGTATACTTCTTCAAAACCATTGGATCTTATTCATACCGATTTATGTGGCCCTACCAAAACTCAGAGCATTCAAGGAGAAAACTACTTCATGTTGTTTATAGATGATTATTCTAGAATGACTTGGGTTACTTTTCTCAAAGAAAAATCTGAAGCTTTTGAAAAATTTAAAGTTTTCAAAGAAATGATTGAAAATGAGACTAAAAAGAGAATCAAATGCTTAAGATCAGATATAGGAGGAGAGTTCACTTCAAATGAATTTGTGGAATACTGTGATCAACAAGGAATTAAAAGAGAATATTCAGCAGCAAGAACTCCTCAACAAAATGGAGTAGTTTAAAGGAAAAACAAAACTATTGAAAATATGGCTAGAGCTATGTTAAATGAGTCAAAACTTTCAGATAGCTTTTGGAAAGAGGCGATCAGTACAACGATCTACATTATCACCGGGGCCCAACTTAGAGTCAATCATCATAAAAATCCTTATGAGTTGTGGAAAGGAAGACCGACTACGATAAAATACTTCAAAGTGTTTGGGAGTAAGTGCTTCATCAGAAGGGAAGATTAGAATTTGGGTAAGTTTGATCCTAGGTGTGATGAGGGAATCTTTATTGAATATTCTAGTAGAAGCAAGGCCTACCGATGCTTCAACAAAAGAACTCATACAGTTGTAGAGAGCATAAATGTAACAGTTGATGAAAAGACGAGGATAAGAGAACCGGTTAAGGAACTCGGTGATGAAATTTGTCAAGAAGATTTCAGAGAGATTTCGGATGAAGAAGAGGAAAGACAACAAGCTGCTTCCCAAAAATCCTTCACGATATGTTCAGAAACATCATCCCAAATATTTGATCATTGGTGATCCAAATAGCGGGCAAACAAGAAGAAGAGTCATTCCTTCATGTGATTCTACAAATGTTTCATTATTATCTCAGATTGAGCCAAAATATTTCGATGAAGCATGTGCAGATAATTTGTGGGTAAAAGCAATGGATGAAGAGCTAAATCAAATAGAGAAAAGTGAAACTTGGGATTTGGTTCCAAGACCTAAGGACAAGAATGTCATTGGCACAAAATGGATATTTAGAAATAAACTCAATGAGGATGGAAAATTTGTCAAAAAGAAAGCTAGGTTAGTCTGCAAAGGTTATGCTCAAGTAGAAGGTGTTGATTTCGAAGAGATGTTTGCTCCTGTTGCTCGTCTTGAAGCTATCAGAATGTTTTTGGCCCTTTCAAGATTCAAATCATTCAAGGTATATCAAATGGATGTAAAGTCATCTTTTCTAAATGGGGTTTTGGTAGAAGAAGTCTACATAGAACAGCTAGAAGGTGTGTCTCTCTTAGAATAGTCAGACGATGTGTGTAAACTGAAAAAGGCCTTGTATGGGTTAAAGCAAGCACCGAGGGCTTGGTACTCAAGACTTGCAGTTATCTTCATGAGCAAGGTTTCAGGAAAGGTGTGGCATATAGCAATTTGTATATTAAGGATGAAGGTGATGATATGTTGATTATGGTTGTCTATGTTGATGATATTATTTTTGGGGGAAATAAGACTCAGATGTGCAAATATTTTTCTAACACCATGCAGAAGGAATTTGAGATGTCTATGATTGGAGAGTTGTCATTCTTTTTAGATCTTTAGATTGCTCAATCAAAATATAGTATTTCTCTCTCAAGGGAAGTATATCAAAGAAATGTTGAAGAAATTTGGGATGATGGACAGCAAACCAGTATGTACTCCAATGATTACAGGGTGCAAGATTAGTAAAGATGATGAATCTCCAATGGCAGATCAGAGGTTGTACAGATCAATGATTGGCAATTTATTATATGTTACGACTACCGGACCGGATATCATGCGAGCGGTTGGGTTAGTAGAAATATTTCGGGAAGCTCCTAAATATTCTCATGTTACGACGATTAAAAGGATATTCGAGATATCCGAAGGGCACTATGGACCTTGGGCTTTGGTATCCCAAAGGTGATGATTTCACCCTCACGACCTATACGAGATGCAGATTAGGCAAGCGATGCGATGATAGGAAAAGCACTAGTGGTGGAGCATTCTTTCCGGGAAAGAGTTTGGTTTCTTGGCTAAGTAAGAAACAACATTCGATTTCCTTATCTATAGTAGAGGTGAATACATAGCAAGACGGTGGCCGGGTGTACACAGGTTTTATGGATGAAAACCACCTTGGAGGATTTCAAAGTCAAGCATGAACAACCCATCTCCATACTTTGTGATAATACAAGTGCCATAAGTATTTCCAAAAATCCAGTAATGCACTCAAGGACAAAGCATATTTCCATAAAGTATCACTTTCTAAGGGAGAAAGTGCAAGACAAGCAGGTCAAGCTAGAGTATGTGTCTACTAAAGAGCAGATTGTAGATATCTTCACCAAACCTCTTCCAAGAGATATGTTTGAGTATCTAAGGGAGAAATTGGGAGTTTTACTCCCATGAATTAATCACCTCATTAGGAGGTGGGCGAGGGACCAAGCTAAGAGGCTCATTCTTAGTCCCGAGCCCCAAAGGTGACCCTTTGCCATTGATGACAAAGGGGGAGAGATATGAGTAAGGAGGAGAGCTTCAAAGTGAAGAGGAAAGCTTCAAGTCAGGGGGAGCAAAACTTCAAAGGAATATTCTCAGTTGTGGGCACAATTTGTCAGTTTTTAGCATAGTTGGTTTCAGTTTTGGCTCTTGAGAAGTGTTTTCAGTAAAGTTTTGCCATCAATGACAAAGGGGGAGATTATTGGCAATTTTGGGTACTTTGGGTACATTGCATTTGCTCAAGTGAATAAGTTGTCATTGATGTCAATAAGCTTTTGAAGGAATTTGATTTGATGTCAAATAAATTGTGTTGATGAAGGTTATGGCATGACAGTTTCAAAGGTCTTTTGCAATCCCCAAGCTGACAGGTTCGAAAGAAAGTAAGTTGGAAAAGTGTCAGGATATCGTGACATGTCACATTTTAGAAAAGTGTCATGATATCGCGACATGTTGCATTTTCGTGACTTAAGTAGGAGAGAGAAAGCAAGTTAGAAAAGTGTCACGATATCACGACATGTCCCAGTTTTGCGACTCAAAGAGGAGAGAGAATGTACGGAGTCAGAAATGTCACGATTTTGTGACATATTGCAAGGAAGGTTGTATGGACGAAAAAGTGTCACAATTTTGTGACATGTTGTAGGAGAGAGATTCTGAAAGAAAAAGTGTCACGATTTCGTGACATAATGCAGAAGAGAGAGTCCGTAGTGTGAATTGTCATGATTTTGCGACAAGTTCGAAGAGAGAGAAAGTAACTCGAAAAGTTTCATGATTTCATGACATGCTACAGAGTTCGAAGTAAGAACTATCATGATTTTGTGACATGCTGCAAAGTTTGAAGTGAGAACCATCACGATTTCGTGACATGCTACAGATGAAAATGTTCCAAGTAAGAACTGTCATGATTTCACAACATGTAGCAAAGGGAAGAGTCTGAAATAAGAACTATCATGATTTCATGACAGGTTGCAAAGAAGATGTACGAAAGCTGAAAGCATCATGATTTCATGATAGGCTACAAAGAAAACGTACGAAAGCTGAAAGCGTCACGATTTTGTGACAGGTTGCAAAGAAGACGTACGGAAGCTGAAAGCATCGTGATTTCGTGACAAGAAGCCAAGTTGTGAACTATGAAGACAGAAGTGAAGACGAAGTCTGCTGAGGCAGAAGTGTTGTGATTTTGCGACAAGAGCTTAGTGAAGTTGACAAAGTCAAATTTTAGTCGACTAAGATTAGGGCTTGTAGCCGACAAAGATTAGTGTTTGCATTTGTTATAACAGCTGACTAAGATTGAAGTTTTCATCATGAAAATTTTGTTATAAAAGGAGGGTTGTTTGGAGAGTTGAAAATAGATGCATGTGTTTTTTGTTGCAATGTTCGTAGATAGAGCACAGAGTGAGAAGTTCGATCTCCGAGAGCAGAGTGCAAAATTCAATCGAAGTGCATAGAACATGCGAAGACAATGTAGAGTGTGAGTAGAGAGATAGACAGAGGAAGACTTGTGCTAGACCGACTGACTGTGTTTGGTACAGGTTGTTGAGCTGCTGTAGATGTGATCATAGAAGGCAGAGGTATCTTAGGCTAAGCATTGAAGACAGGAGGTCTTTAGTGGAAAGGAGTTCCACATGTTGGCAAGAGGTAGAGGCAGTTGATATTCTGAGGGATCATTTCTAGAGCAGAGGGGAAGGTATCTCCTTTGAGCAGAGGCTCATAAATTCTGATTTGGGGAAGGTATCTCCCTTGGGCCGAGGCTCATAAACATTGTATTTTGGAAGGATTCCCAAAGAAATTTGAGATAACTTTTAGAGAAAAGTTTTTGTGGATGTAGCCCAACCATTTTGGGTGAACCACATTAAAAATGGGTCTTCAATGTGTGATGCTTTCTGTCTTGATTAATGTTGTGTTGATGCCACTGCTATCTAAAGTTAAAATTATTAATTGGTTAAGTCATATACTGTTCACCCCCCTCTCAGTATAATCCTGTGTTCTTCAAAGAGTGGGAACAAAAATATGAAGATCTAGGGAAGAAAGATAGACCCAAAAAAACCAAGAATTAGATTTTTTTTTTGAGTGGTTTGTTGGGAATGTTTTTTGTCCTATCATTTTTTTTGTTGGTCTAGTTAGCTTAGCTAGGTTGTTTGTTATGCCTTTATTGAGATTGAACTACCTTAGGCTATCTCAGAATTTTAGGAGTATGTATGGAATTATTTTGGTAGCTTTATTTGGATTCGATCTTGTTGGATCTCTAGATCTAAATTTCTCTTTTGGTGGTCTATAGGCCTACCTTAATCTCTCAAAGCTATGTGGATAAATTTTGTAAAAGTTTTGGGGTTCCTTTCAAAACCCCTTCTTCTACCATATCAAAAAATATTATAATAGTAAACCTTAATTTTGGCTATTTACCCTCAACCTAATGTCACATTTAATTTGGGTATTTATACTCATCAAGTCCAACCATTTTTTAATTTATTGATAAAACTTTTTATTTTATTAGTGAGATTATTTTTCATCTAAGGCAACTTTTTTACATCAAGATATAAGTATATCATTTTTCTTTTCTTTACTAGGTAATATGTTCATTCATTTATTGCTTATTATATTGATAAAATTGACGTGATATTTGGGTGGATGGGAATTTCTATTATTAAAACTAAAATTCAACATACATTCTTTGAGATGATTTTAGAATCAATGTGAATTTTTAGAAAGTACTTTGTAAAGGATTTTCTATCTAGTAATTTTTAGTGCTTCACAAAAAATACCTAATTAGATCTTATATCATGAGGATATGTCTACTTGATAATAGGTAATTATATTAGGAGAAATAATTCACCAAAAAATTCATCATATTTTTCCATTTTGAAATTCATTCCATTTAATTAATTATTTATTTATGATGGATTGTTTTAGTTATTTTCTTGATAATAAAGTAGTTTTAATAAAAAATAATGGATTGATATTTTGTGTTTATTTACCAAACCTATTAGCCGTTTATAATGTTCTATAAATAAAACTATTTTATTCACTACATTAGATCTCTTTAGAAATTTAATAGCATAGATGAGATGGTTGTCTACATGGTTTCTAAACTAGAGAAGAATTTGAACATTTTTTAATTAAAACAAGTTACAAAAAATATCTTTAGAAGACACCAATGTGTGTAAAAGAACTCCATGCATCTTCTATGTCCCTTTGATTATGACTTGATGCATTAAGTTATAGTAAAATGCTATACAATGCAAATTGTGATAGATATAAATAAACCATAAACACTTTTGCATTTTTTGTTGGTCACAAATATGCCTAATTACAAAATATCATTTGTACACCCTAGACCCAACCAACATTGAAAGCACAAAGGAGAGAAATGTCCTTTGAGCTAATCTCTAGAGAGGGCTAGATCCCTTACTAATATAATATAGTTTAAATCTTAGGATAATATAAAATAAATGTGAAATAACATAAAGAGATGGAAAATATGGCTATAAGCTAGAAAAGTGTAGTGGGGATAAACTAAAAGGAAAAAATCACATTAAGTGCTAATTAGCATGAAATAGAAAGGTAAGCACAAGAACCACTCACAGTTTGTAGGGACAACATCCAAAAAGTATTTTAGTGTTCATTCCATTACCAGCAACAATTAAATTCAAATGTAGAATTTAAGCATATAATAATGGAAATAAACATAAGCAAAAATGATAAGCAGAAAGTGATCAGCCACAAGACTGCTCAAGAAACCATAATCTGAATATATTTCTATTGATGTAGAAAACTTAAAGTATTTTTTTGTAGAATGTTTGTCCTCTTTTATTACATCAAAATATTTAGTATTTATAGAGGATTGTACCTATTTCATTTAATACATATAAAACAAAATATTGATAGATCAAAAACCGGTGAGTAATTTCCACCTTGAGAAACCTTCCTTTAGAGGTAGTTATCCGACTTTGATGGAGATATGCCTAGGAAATTGACAATATTGTACCTTAGAAATTCACCTTAGGTGTTAGTGCATTGGGACACATCAAAACTGGATAAAAATTTGGAACCTGGTCGTTGATCTCAAGTCAACATTGCGTCTAAAAATCTCACCCTTGCCAAGAAAGTCAACTGAATATTGGCAAAGTCGGTGGATGGTTCTTTTAAAATGACTAAAAATCACCCTTAGGTATTCTAATCCCATAATTTTCCAACATTGATCCTATAATTTTAGCTTTCTTTTCTTCAAAAATTAAATGATGTTATTCCTGGGTTCTTCCCAAGAGATTCTACAATAAATGACACCATTGAAATAGACCTCCCTAAAAACAATTGTTCAAAATTAATTTCACCTAGGAAATGGGGCGACAGGTATTTTCATAGCAAGTGTAGGCGAAACACCCTCTTCATGTTCTTCATTGATGTTTTGATAACTCATATGAAATGTTCTTACCTTCATCTAAGCTCACATCAAGAGCACATCCATATTTTCATTCTTCCTTTCGTTTGCAATTTCTGCCCTTAAAACACCTCTTAGTTGTTGTTTCACCCCTCTCTTAGGGTGAAAACCCTTTATATATTTTTATGATGTCTTTAATGATCGGGCCCATGACCTTCGCTACATTCTAAAATATTTTGCATTGTATTTCACCCCAAAGAAGGGTGAAAAGAATTTTTGGCTTTAACTTTTCAATTCTTCTTACCTGACGTAGCCACTTGCTCTTAAAATAATTACATTCACCCCAAAGAGGAGTGAATGTAAGAATATTTGTTCTTCGGTGACTATATGAAGAATATGATCGATCTCTAACAAGGGATAGTGGTATTTCAGTGACACCATATTCAAATTATGGAATCCCACGGACAAGAAAATATCTCCATTCTTCTTTCGCAATAGGACCAAATTTTCCATCCAAGTTGAATGTTTGATAGGATATATGATTTTTACCTCTAGAACATTTAGTAATTCCACCTTCATTAGCACCTCAATATTTGGATTAACAAGTCGTTGTTTCTATCTAAAGGATTTTACTCCTTCCTGCACCTCAATGGTATGTTGGATAACATATTTGTTGTAGCCTTTCAGATCATGATAGCTCCAGGTAACAATATCCTGGAACTCATAACATAATTTTTTAATTTGCTCGAGCTTGTCTAGAGTACAATCTATTCCAACTTTTATTATCTTATAAGGTTCCAACTGCAGCTTAGTGTACTCTTTATCATCTACTTTTATCCTTCTCTTTTCTACTCTATCATTCTGATCAAAGAGGTTCTCGAGCATACTAAATCCTTTTGGGATATGATTTTTCCTCAGTTGGATTAACCCTTCAACCTCCTCCTTATAAAGAATTCTCTATTCCATAGTACTAACTTCTCTTACTAGAAAATTCACAATCTATTCATCATTTTCAAACACTTTGTAGAAGATATTTTATCAGGGATTGAAGGTCTGTATATCAGCCTCATAGTCTTCGACTTTCTCACCACATGCTCCACTAGAAAAAAATAAGCACCAAGGGATGCTAAGAGATCGACATGCTTGTTTTTCTTCCAAAAAATTGCTTGGATGTTCAATGTTGTGTAAGATTTAAAAAGGTCTCATACCTTATTTCGATACACATTTAAGTAATGTTGCTTGGAAATACACTTACTAGTTACCTGGTTGATGATTAGCTCAAAAAATCCAAAGATCTATAGTTTCTTAATCCTGAGCTTTTATATATTTTTCAAAACCAAATAGAGTACTTCATATTCAATGGAATTTTTCATGTAGCTCCAAGTCAACTGATAAGAGTACATTTTTTGTATGCCAAAAGGAAAAATGAGGACAATTCTAGCTCCTGTACCATTCATACAACTTACACCATCAAAGTATAGCTTCCATAATTGATCCAGAGTAGGACCTTAATCATCAGTCACTTTTGCTTCAACTTTTTTAGGTTTAGTGATGGTGTAGCAATTTATTTTGATTTCCATCATGGCATTAAAATTTAGCATTAAAAAATCATCTTCTATTTGAAGCTCATCCAAAGTCTCCTCCATTATGTCCAATTCTTCCAATTCTTCAATCATCAAGTTGACAGAACTCTTGGGTGTGTCCTATTATTCAATATTTTCTATGTGATAAGTTAAGGGCTTCTCATTATAAATTTGAATTCTTATCCCCTTGATATGAATTTTGACATTAGAATAGTCAAGGGAAATACAGCCTCCCAACTTGGTATTAAACTCCCATGACAGGCACATGCTGAAGTAAGGCTCCAAATCGACCACAACCACTTCTTGAATCATAGTTATCTAGGGTATTTTATGCAATACAATGGGGATATCCTTGATGATCCCCACTATTATTATGGAGGTTCCATATAACTAAAAAATGATAGGGCTACTTCTTGTATATTCCATACCCATAACATTTGTAGACACCAAAACAGCACCAATCCGATTATGTGACTGCAAACACTGATCACATTGGCACACACAGCCCCCAAGGCAGCCCCTAGAGGTTAAACAGTGGTCCTAACCACTCTCACAGCAGTTTTGGAAGGTCAAAAATCATTTTGGCACCTTCAGACACTTTGCTCAATATTTGTTCCACCCAGGGATGAATTATAATTGGGATTCGCTCCACCCAAGGACGAATTCATAATTCGCTCCAGGGTGGGCGAATTGTAGGTTTGATGGGCAAAAAGTCAAATCTTGACAAATGGCATCTTGGATCCACCACTTAACACCTCCTGCATTTCATGGGAGCATGGGTGAGAATTTTTTAGCGTTAGAGGTTGTTACAGGGGTAGTCATGAAGCCCCTAATCAGGGAGGAATCTTCCCTCCCCTGGAAGGGCATGGCTGCCAAGTGGCGCCCCTACATGCTCATCCCAAGAGACCTCCAGGGCTATAAATTTGTGGGTTTTCTCACCCCAAATTTATGGATAGTAAGAGCATTTTTGAGCAATGAAGTGCTGTCGTTTTATTTCCCCATACATCCTTGTGTGATTTGTGCCCTTCACATCCTTCATCTCTTTTAGAGAGGAGGTCATTGGGTGACTATTAGGACTAATCTTGAACCCAAAACCTGAAATTTGACCACAGTATACCACCCAATTTGCCGAAAACCCCTTGTAAGAGATTTTGGACCCATCCCAAGTGGATTGGTGCCGAAATCAGGCCCCAAATGTGGGCAGCCTGCACGGGCGCCCCCACACTACTGCAGGCCTAATCGTCCCTTTTAGGAGCGATTGGAAATATATAACAGATTTTTGTTTCTATAATTTTTGTTTTTTGCATTAAATTCTATGATGCTTAGATAGGTTGTCATTTAAATCTCGTCTCGTTTTGAACAATTTTGATCATGTTTTTGTATTCGTTCACTTTTACTAACTTGCAGGTAGCATCATCAGATTCCCATTGATGGAGGTCAAATTGGGAAAATCCAACCATCTGGGTATTTCCAAAATACCCCCAATTAGCTAGCCCTAAATTTGTAGATCTTTTAGGGATTCCTAGGCAGGACATTTGGTACAGTACCTTTTCGGCATTTTGTTGCAGGTGAATTCGTCCCGCCCCAAAACAAATTCAAATCGGTGAGGAATTTCCCAACTATTATTTTTGTAGTTCCCTCTTGGTGATGTCTTGATGTCCTTGTCAAAATTTTAGAGCATTTGGATTCATTTTAGTCATGATTTAATTCATTTTTCTCATTCATTTATCGTAGGCTTGGGGATCGCATGCTCTCTTTTATCCACAGGTGCTATTGACTATCTTTTGTTTCTTTGAACGCAGGACCGGGATATCAAAGGAGCATCTAAGAATCAGCATTCATATACACAAGTGACGGTGATGTTTTGGTCTGCCCATCTTACATGTGGGCACGTGGAAGAAGGAAGGCGATCCATGGATGTAACCAAGAGATGAATTTAACACTCCTTGCCCTTGAAAAGGGAGGATGTGAATTGTAACTGAATTGCAAAATACATCAATAAAAGAGAAGGGTTGTTATTTCATTTGGGTTTCAATTCATGCTTTCTCCATTTCATGCATTTTTAATTCATAGGATTTAGCATTGAGTTTAATTCCATTTTTGCATCATGCTTTTAGTGGCGATCATGGTGGGACCCTATCCTCTGCATTTTTGGATAAAAAATCTGATCAAAATTTGCCTTGCTTGGAGGTATCTCTTTTTTTTGGAATGCAGGACTGCTATTCATTCTAGTCTGTGGTGAACACATAACTATAATTCGTCTCATCCAGGGACGAACGGGAATACGCCCCACCCTGTGACGAATCTAGTTTTGTTATTCGTATGACCCAGGGATGAATAGCTCTCTGCAAATTTTTAGGATAGAGAATCAAGATCAGAAGGTCCGAGCAGAGAAGAGGTAAGGATTCTGCACTTTCTCTGTCATTTGCTATTTTTAGTGTTTCTATTTTTGGATTATTTGTTTGCTTAGGGAAAGTTTTCTTCTTGTCGTTTGCTTGTTTCCTTTTGCAAAATAAAAATAACCCCACACACCACGTGGCAAATTAAAAACCAAGGCACTGGTCATAAAACCCCAGCCCTTGATCAAGACCAATGGTGATTTCATCACCACCTTGGCTTGATTTTTGCATTCATTACCCTGATCGCAACTGTTGCTAGACGTAAATCCTAACGAAAGTTGACCGAGTGTAGCTGGGGTGATTCCCAGCGCATGAGGATAAGTCTTCTATGGTAGGTGTCATAAATAGTGAAATTCCCCTTCTGTACCACCTACGTTCCATGTACCATCTGCTCTCATGTACCTATAGTTTCCCTCACATAAGGGCGGGTATATAGAGAGGTTGCTATATCGGCCTGACAATGGTATATCGAAGGGCCGACCAATTTTGGGAGCCACAAGAGCCATCATTTTGCATTTAAATGTTCTTTAAAACCTTCAAAACAAAAAACAAAACAAAAAAAAATCAAAACACACTAAACCAGGTCTAGGACACACGTTCAATATTTAAACGAGATAATCACTGCTTGTGTGTGTGTATGGTATTTTCTATTTAGTAAAAAAAATCATAAAAGAGATAAAAACCTACATATCTTGTAGAGAGTTACCACCATGGTGTGCACCTGTATCCAATCCCAATCACGGGCGAACACTACGAAGAGTGTACAAGGGGGTACAAGTCGCCTCTGCTATAGCACCAAGGACTTGGTCTTACCGCCTTGGCGGCCTGACCCACGAGAGAGTCCACATCGTCCCATTTTAGAATGGGACTATAGAGGCACCCGTTTGAGGGACGCACCCATTCATCATAGCCCCTTTCAGGAGGATTCCTTACACTTGGTGCTCAACCTAGATAAGAAGGCTCCCTTAGAAGCTCGATATGAGTGGCCACCATGCAACAAAGCGCTAGAGCAGCATAGTTTCCATGAGGAGAGGCCACATGATTATGTCATCCCTCCTTTGCCCCTTCTCACTGTTAAAACCAATAGACAAAATCCAAAGTGCAAGGCTCTTCAAACCGGGCGAGCTAACTCTGCTTGCTCCTTTCACACATATGAAAGGGAGCACGAGGAAGATGATTACATTCCTCAAGAGCAATATACAACGCGGGGGTCATGTGCCTCCTCACCAACTAGATACCATGATCACCCACTGAGGCCAGAGCCTTAGGTAAATGCCTCCAACCTCGATAGAGGGAAGCGACCTATTGATATCTCAGATCATCACGATCGATGTAAGTGCATAAGAGAGGAATCTAGGCCTCCTAAGCTCAAGATGGTGGAACAAATTGACCTGGCAGTCGCAAAACATGTCGCTCACCAAGCATAGATCACGTGGCTTGAGCAAGAACAACAGCAACTAGAACATTTATATCACCTTAGAAAAGAGTGCATTAGGCGCAAAAAAGATGAACCGCTACATAACCTGGTGCCTGAGAGGGTTCCAACCCCGCACACCCAAAGAGTGGAACCATATGAGAGGCACAACCCCTTGGTGCAAGATAGGTCTCTATGACCTTACCAAGTGCAGCCTCTAAGACCTCCTAGACCTGAGCGAGATGCCACTCCCCAAAACAATGATGGGTACCCTCTGGGGGGACCCACTTATGGTCATAGGTCTCATCTGGAGACTCCTCAAGAAGCTTATGAGGAGTATGATCAAGAAGATGAGCGCCCCAAAACACCCTACCTAGGTGGAGGAGTTGTCATTCGGCCACCCCTTTAGAGGCCTCAAGTCTCCCATGACCCACAACGGGAGTGTAGACACCAAAACAGCACCAATCCGATTATGTAACTGCAAACACTGATCACATTGGCACACACAGCCCCAGGGCAGCCCCCAGAGGTTAAACAGTGGTCCTAACCACTCTCACAGTAGTTTTGGAAGGTCAAAAATCATTTTGGCACCTTCAGGCACTTTGCTCAATATCCGTTCCACCCAGGGACGAATTCAAAATGGGATTCGCTCCTCTCAGGGACGAATTCATAATTCGCTCCAGGGTGGGGCGAATTGCAGGTTTGACGGGCAAAAAGTCAAATCTTGACAAATGGCAGCTCGGATCCGCCACTTAACGCCTCCTTCATTTCATGGGAGCATGGGTGAGCATTTTCGAGCATTAGAGGCTGTTACAGGGGCAGTCATGAAGCCCCTAATCAGGGAGGAATCTTCCCTCCCCTGGAAGGGCATGGCTGCCAAGTGGCGCCCCTGCATGCTCATCCCAAGAGACCTCCAGGTCTATAAATTGGTGGGTTTTCTCACCCCAAAGAGAGGAGAGTAAGAGCAATTTTGAGCAACGAAGTGCTGCCATTTTATTTCCCCATACATCCTTGTGCGATTTGTGCCCTTCACATCCTTGATCTCTTTTAGAGAGGAGGTCATAGGGTGACTATTGGAAGGACGAATCTTGAGCCCAAAACCTGACATTTGACCACAGTATACCACCCAATTTTCTGACAACCCCTTGTAAGAGATTTTGGACCCATCCCAAGTGGATTGGTGCCGAAATCAGGCCCCAAACGGTGGGCGGCCCGCCCGGGCGCCCCCGCACTGCTGTAGGCCTAATCGTCCCTTTTAGGAGCGATTGGGAATCTGTAGCAGATTTTGCTTTCTATCATTTTCATTTTTTGCATTCAATTCTATGATGCTTAGATAGGTTGTCATTTAAATCTCGTCTCGTTTTGAACAATTTTGATCATGTTTCTATATTCGTTCGCTCTTACTAACTTGCAGGTAGCATCATCAGATTCCCATTGATGGAGGTCAAATTGGGAAAATCCGACCATCTGGGTCTTCCCAAAATGCCCCCAATTAGCTAACCCCAAATTTGTAGATCTTTTGGAGCTTCCTAGGTAGGACATTTGGGACAGTACCTTTTCGGCATTTTGTTGCAGGTGAATTCGTCCCTCCCCAGAGCGAATTCAAATCGGTGAGGAATTTCCTGACTATTCTTTTTGTAGTGCCCTCCTGGTGATGTCCTGATGCCCCTGTCAAATTTTTAGAGCATTTGGATTCATTTTAGTCATAGTTTAATTCATTTTTCTCATTCATTTATCGTAGGCTTGGGGATTGCATGCTTTGTTTTATCCGTAGGTGCTATTGACTATCTTTTGTTTCTTTGAACGTAGGACCGGGATATCGGAGGAGCATCCAAGAATCAACATTCATAGACACAAGCGGTGGTGACATTTTGGTCCGCCCATCTTACATGTGGGCACGCGGAAGAAGGAAGGCGATCCATGGATGTAACCAAGAGATGAATTTAACGCTCCTCGCCCCTGAAAAGGGAGGATGCGAATTGTAACCGAATTGTGAAATACATCAATAAAAGAGAAGGGCTGTTATTTCATTTGGGTTTCAATTCATGCTTTCTCCATTTCATGCATTTTTAATTCGTAGGATTTAGCGTTGAGTTTAATTCTATTTTTGCATCGTGCTTGGAGTTTTTCCTTTTTTGTTTCCGTATCCTCGTGCTTTCAGTGGCGATCACGGTGGGACTCTGTCCTCTACTTTTTGGATCAGAAATCTGATCAAAATTTGCCTTGCTTGCAGGTATCTCTTTTTTTGGAACGCGGGACTGTTGTTCGTTCCAGTCTGTGGCGAACACAGAACTGTAATTCGTCTCATCCAGGGACGAATGGGAATGCGCCCCACCCTGTGACGAATCCAGTTCTATTATTCATCTGACCCAGGGATGAATAGCTCTCTACGCATTTTTAGGACAGAGACTCAGGATCAGAAGGTCCGGGCAGAGAAGAGGTAAGGATTCTACACTTTCTCTATCATTTGCTGTTTTTAGTGTTTCTATTTTTGGATTATTTGTTTGCTTAGGGAAAGTTTTCCTTTTGTCGTTTGCTTGTTTCCTTTTGCAAAATAAAAAGAACCCCACACACCACATGGAAAATTAAAAACCAAGGCGCTGGTCGTAAAACCCCAGCCCTTGATCAAGACCAACGGTGGATTTCATCACCACCTTGGCTTGATTTTTGCATCCATTACCCCGATCGCAACTGTTGCTAGACGTAAATCCTGATGAAAGCTGACCGAGTGTAGCTGGGGTGATTCCCAGTGCATGAGGATAAGTCTTCTATGGTAGGTGTCATAAATAGGGTGATTCCCCTTCCGTACCGCCTATGTTCCATGTACCATCTGCTCTCACGTACCTATAGTTTCCCTCACGTAAGGGCGGGTATATAGAGAGGTTGGTATATCGGCCTGGCAATGGTATATCGAAGGGGCGACCATTTCTTGGGAGTCATAAGAGCCATCATTTTGCATTTAAACGTTCTTTAAAACCTTCAAAACCAAAAACAAAACAAAACAAAAATCAAAACACACTAAACCAGGTCTAGGACACACGTTCAATCTTTAAACGAGATAATCACTGCTTGTGTGTGTGTATGATCTTTTCTGTTTAGTGTAGCATAAAAAAATCATAAAAGAGATAAAAACCTACATAGCTTGTAGAGAGTTACCACCATGGTGTGCACCCGTAGCCAAGCCCAATCAAGGGCGGACGCTATGGAGAGTGTACAAGGGGGCACAAGTCGCCTCCGCTACAGCACCAAGGACTTGGTCATACCGCCTTGGCGGCCTGACCCACGAGAGAGTCCGCATCATCCCATTTCAGAATGGGACTATAGAGGCACCCCTTTGAGGGACACGCCCATTCATCATAGCCCCTTTCAAGAGGATTCCTTACACGTGGCGCTCAACATAGATAAGAAGGCTCCCTTAGAAGCTCGATATGAGTGGCCACCATGCAATGAAGTGCTAGAGCGGCATAGTGTCCATGAGGAGAGGCCACATGATTATGGCATCCCTCCTTTGCCCCCCATCACTGTTAGAACCAATAGACAAAATCCAGAGCGCAAGGCTCTTCAAACCGGGTGAGCTAACTCTGCCCGCCCCTTTCACACATATGAAAGGGAGCACGAGGAAGATGATTACATTCCTCAAGAGCAATATACGAGTGGGGGCCATGCGCCTCCGCACCAGCTAGATACCATGATCACCCACTGAGGCCAGAGCCTCGGGTAAATGCCGCCAACCTCGACAGAGGGAAGCGACCTATTGAGATCTCGGATCATCACGACCGAGGTAAGTGCATAGGAGAGGCATCTAGGCCTCCTAGGCTCAATATGGCAGAACAAATCGACCTGGAAGTCGCCAGACATGCCGCCCGCCAAGCGCAGATCATGCGGCTTGAGCAAGACCAACAATAGCTAGAGCATTTATATCGCCTTAGCAAAGAGTGCATTAGGTGCCAAACAGATGAGCTGCTACATAACCCGATGCCTGAGAGGGTTCCAACCCCATGCACCCAAAGAGCGAAACCATATGAGAGGCGCAATCCCTTGGTGCGAGATAGGTCCCCATGACCTTACCAAGTGCTGCCTCCGAGACCTCCTAGACCTGAACGGGAGGCCACTCCTCGAAACAACGATGGGTACCCTCCACGGGGACCCACCCTGGGTCATAGGTCTCACCCAGAGACTCCTCAGGAAGCTTACGAGGAGTATGAGCAAGAAGATGAGCGGGCCAAAATGCCCTACCTAGGCGGAGGAGTTGCCATCCGGCCACCCCTTCAGAGGCCTCAAGTCTCCCACAACCCACAATGGGAGCAAACCAAAGAGGAAGAGATTAAATCCTTAGATGCATATAAAGCGCTGCTAGAGCGTCTAGAGTCTGTGGAAACCAAAACTTTTGGGCCCCAAAATCCCACTTTACGCCAGCTCCATAGTCATCCTGTGCATCCGTCAGTGCCAACACCTCCTTACCCTGAACACTTTAAGCTGCCTCAGTTGGCAACCTTTAGAGGTGAGGAAGATGCCCAAGAGCATGTGACGAGATTCCTGAGCCAATGCTTTGGCATTCAGGACAATGATGCTTTGTTATTAAGAACATTTATAACCACATTCGTAGGCCCTGCCTCGGACTGGTTTACCCAATTACCAAAGCACAACATCAAAAACTTAGATCAGTTAGTGGATGCGTTCCTCGAATGCTTCACCTTCAATACCAAGAAGAAGGCGTCACTAAGTGACTTAGCCAGCCTCAGGCAGTATGAGGAAGAGACCATGGTGGCCTACGGGAATCGATGGAGGACTTTGCTTTCGAAGCTGCCCTACCTCCCTCCTATGTCCGACCTCACTCAGATGTTCTCAAAAAGTTGTTTGAGATCGATCTCTATGCTATTGCAGCTACAACAATATGCCACCTTAGAAGAAGCTCTGGCGCAAGCCAAGATTATTGAAGAGATCAAAATACAGGATGGCGAGATAGCCAAACCTAAGAAAAAAGAGTGGACTAAAAACACTAAAATCGGGACCACGCAACAAAAACCCGCTACGGTTAACCAAGTTGCAATCAATGTCCCTAAGCCTGTGCAAGCAACTCAGCCTCAAAAGGCTAATTATCAGGTAGTGCCTCCCAACAACTATGACAGAGAAAATCAGAGGCAAGAGCAGAATCAGCAACGTCGCCCTAGGCGACAATACACACCCTACACAGAGTCCAGGGACTCCTTGTTTGACCGCTTGTTAGCGGCAAACCTGATCAACCTGCCAGAGATTCAGACTATAGATCCCAATGCACCCAAGCCTAAGGGGTATAGAGAGGACTTGTACTATAGGTTCCATAGGTGGCAGGGACATGACCTAAATGCCTATTGGAAATTTAAGGGCTTGGTGCAAGACCTGATTGATAACAAGACACTAGCGGTGGATAATCCCGTCGCACCAAGCAATCAACAAATGGAGGTCTTCAAAGACCCCTTGCCTGCTCATGCTCCATAGGCAAAGACCCTACAAGTTAACGAGGTCACACAGAACTGCCCCATGTAGGGGTATGTAGGGATGATCAGTATAGTGACTCGAAACAGGAGGTATCCGAGCATGAATACTCCTACGGCAGCTGCAGGAGAGGTGCCAACAATGTCCCAACCACAACAGCACCTTGCACAACCTCCTCCGCCTAGACCAGTGGCCACACTTCAGACCAAACTCACTCAGAGTTTGAGGACCACATCGGCTAGGCTCTCCATATACGAGCTTATACAACAATCTACACCCCATCGAGAAGCTCTAATGGAGATATTGAAAGCCATCGAGTTGCAGCCCCATGAGACAAATTCTTTCAACAACTTCATGGGGCATGTCAAGCGATGCACTGAGCCGGTCATCACATTTCGAGAAGATGAATTGAGATCAGTGACTGATGACATGGCGGATCCACCCCTGCACGTTATCACGTGGGTCAACGGGATCCCATACAAGAGGGTGTTGATAGACACTGGCTCGTCCAGTAATATCATCACAACTACGGCCCTAAAGCATCTGAAGTTGCCCGCATCTCACATCACAGCTTCCACCTACACTCTACGAGCATTCAATGATGCAATCTGCTCGACAGTTGGCACAATAGTCCTACCAATCCAAGTGGGACAAAAGACCATACCTACATTGTGCCACATATTGGAGGGTGAGATGGCCTACAACATCTTGCTGGGCCGGCCATGGATCAGGGACATGAAGTGTGTCCCTTCGATAGCTCACCAATGTTTAAAGTATACATTTGAAGGGGAGGTGCATGTAGTCCCGATGGACTTAGAACCCTTCAAGTATTGTAATGCGGTGCAGCTGATGCCGCAATCGACCCTGCCATCGACGCATTTGGATTTCTAGTTAAATCCATCTAAATAGGGTCCGATTCCGTAGGCATCCCCGTTAGCAAGTTCTTCAAAACCCCAGTCGGGTTCATCTTCATCGTCTGGTCCTCCACCAACGACACCATCTATGGGGACCAAACAGAAGGACAAAGGGAAGAAACCCCTGGAAGAGGCAAAACCTTTGGAAGAGACACTGCCATCAGTATCAACTATCTCTACGGAGGAAATGCCTAGCCGAATGGAAGTCGAGGCTCCTAGTCCACCCGACATGGAGTGGACTCAAGGAGAACTTCCATTCCCTCCCCCTCAACCACCAACGATCAACGTTGAAATGGCCAATACGGGCCTGGGGGAGTATCTGGTGTGGAATATTGTAGCAACACCCGCACTAGAGTCCATGCAGGACATGGGGAGACCTCGCCTTCCCATTGGCACTATTGTTCCCCTAGGCTACCCGTCGAACCAGACAAATTTTGTGTATGGGGGCCTTGATCATGGCGTTGCACCATGCACGCAAGAGGACGAGGATGAAGAGCCTTTTGCTGAAAATGTCAATTATTTGTCTAACCCAGACTTTGCTCTGAGATACCTTGGCCAATGCAATTGGCACGGATATGGGTTAGGCAGATATGAGTAGGGGATACGTGTTCTTTGCCAACCAAGATACCAAATGCCGTATGACAAGTCAGGAGTAGGGTTCAACCACCCCCTACCCTTGGACATCTTGGTAGAGAACATGCAAGGCCTAGGGATAGGCAACAAGGGGGGATTGGCATCAGATCCATATGCCAACCCTAATACCACATATACGTTGAGGGATTATCTCCCATTAACGGCAATCAACCTTGTTGGCCATAGCAATCCCTTCCCTTCGCTCGAGAGAGGAGAGAGCTCGAGAGCTCATTTTAGGGAGAGTCTAGACAATGGCAAGAAGGGTCCTCGAGAGGATGAATCAGAATATGAGGTAGCACCATGGGACCCCTTCGAATCAGATAGCAATCACTCACAGGTGATCCCCATGGATGATTATCAAGAAAACCTCTTAACAATGTTCCCTTTAGATGCTCCAATCGAGCAAGCGCCACTCCAAGGAAATCAGGCCCCATCGTAGAGAGCGAAACAACCCCAATGGGGCCAGATCAATTTGCTTGAGCAAGGCGAGCCTTTAATGCCGCAAGTAGTCGGAGCCAACGAAGGCCTTTGGATCTCCGATAGTGATTATGAAGATGAAACTGAGATGGCATATCTTAATCACATGCGGCAAATGCGATGACCATACCCCTTGGAGATTAACGACATGTTCGAACAATTAAACATAAGGCTTGGGCATGAGTGGTACGTAGACCCAACGCGGTGGGACCAAGTGTTGGATCCGCTACTCTGGGCATACGAAGCATACCTTCCACCCAGAGACCCTATAGTGCCATCAGTGCCGAGGGCAGACCCTGTCTTCCTATCCGCACATAGGGCCGATCCATTCGTGCCCGTCCCTCTAGAGCCAGATCCAGAGCATAGAGAGCATCCAGGATGTCCGAGCACCCACACCCATGGTAATGGAGACCAAAATCATTCCATCAACATGATCTCCATTGACTTAACCGCCCCCATCCACAATCCGGCCGATCCAACATAGTCATTGTCTCTCGACATAGATGCCATAGACTGGGATCGCGTCAATTCCCCTCCATCCCCATCCGAGTACTGGCCTTTTGATGAAATGCTTCATTTTACCCCTGGGCCAACTCAGGATATCTTCCATGCTGAAGAGGAGCCCGAGGTTCCTAACGATGATCTAAACTCAGCAAATGATATCCACTTGATCCCAACTCCACATCAGTTGGAGGACGGATCCCACATGTCAATCGAGGAGACGACTAACGTAGACATCGGCTCAGACCCAATGAATCCATAGATTATCAAGTTGGGGGTAAGTCTATCCCTCGAAGAGCGAGCCGACTACATTGCCCTTCTCAAAGAGAAGAAGGAGGTTTTTGCATGGTCATACAAAGACATGCCGGGACTAGACCCGTAGCTAGTCACGCATAATCTAACGCTTGATCCGACAGTCAAGCCAGTTAAGCAAAAACTATGCAAGATGCACCCAACAGTGGCCTTAATGGTCAAAGATGAATTGCAAAAGTTGTTGGATGCACAGTTTGTCATCTACGTGGATTATCCACCATGGCTGTCCAACATGGTGCCCATCAAGAAGCCTGATGGGAGGATTCGCATATGCACTAATTTTTGAGATCTAAACAAAGCGAGTCCTAAGGATGATTTTCCCTTGTCGAGCATCGACGCATTGGTAGACGCTACAATGGGTCACGAAATGCTTTCCCTCATGGATGGTTTCTCGGGATACAATCAGATTTGTATCAATCCCGAGGACCAGCTAAAAATGGCGTTCACAATGCCTTGGGGAACATTTTGTTATAAGGTCATGCCTTTTGGCCTTAAAAATGCTGGCGCCACCTACCAACGTGCCATGACATACATCTTCCATGATTACATGCACAAGACTTTGGAAGATTACATGGATGATTTGTTGGCCAAATCTCTTTTGCGCCCGGATCATCTCGGTGACTTAAGCAAGATCCTCGATCGCCTCATGGAGCATAGAGTCAGACTGAATCCCAAGAAGTGCATTTTTGGCATCACATCTGGAAAACTCTTGGGTTTCATAGTCTCAAAATGAGGCATCGAGGTGGACCCAAACAAAGTCAAGGCAATCCTTGAAATGCTTCCCCCAACTACCATCAAGCAGCTCAGAAGCCTGTAGGGAAAGGTCGCGTCGATCAAGCGCTTCATAGCGTAGCTATCCGACAAGTGCCGACCAATGAACAAGTTGTTGCACAAGGGGGTAGCATTTCACTGGGATGACGAGTGCCAGTCAGCCTTTGATGACATTAAACAATACTTGGCTTCACCGCCAGTATTGGCACCACCTAGACCAGGAGTGTCATTCTACTTATACATCTCAGCTACTGAGGTGGCACTGGGAGCCATGTTAGCCCAGAAGAATGAACTTCACAGAGAACAGGCTACTTACTATCTTAGCCGCACCCGGTCAGCTATGAACTTAACTATGCATACGTTGAAAAACTCTGCTTGGCAGTGGTGTTTGCTACCAAAAAGCTATGCCATTACATGCTGAGCAACAAGACGTATGTTGTGTCTAAGGAGAATCCATTGCGGTACATGATGAGTCATACTTATCATAGTAGCCGCACGACGAAATGGATCATGTTGTTGACGGAATTTGACATAGAGTTTATCGGACAGAAATCCATAAAAGGTCAGGTCATAGCCGATCAACTAGCAGAGGCTCCTCTCGAAGACGATCAGCCTCTGGTCATAGAACTACCCGATGATGGGGTCTTCCATGTCTCAGAATCACCAGATTCTGACGAGCCTGAGTCACAGGCCGACATAACCCTATTTTTTGATGGTTCTAAATGTGAGCAAGGTGGTGGCATGGGAATAGTATTCTTCACACCACAAGGCGCTCCAATGCCCCTGTCATTTAAATTAAATTTCCCATGCACCAACAACAATGCAGAGTATGAAGCCTTGCTCATAGGTCTTCAGACAACAATCACCATGAACATTAAACGATTGAACATCTTTGGTGATTCGTTGTTAATCGTCAACCAAGTCAAAGGGGTATTCCAATGCAAATGCCCAGTTCTGTAGGCCTACAAAGCCCTAGTGGACAAATTCTTAGCAAAGCTTGAATGGTACGACATCGAGGCACTCCCTCGATCATCGAATCATTTTGTGGACACTATGGCCTCCTTGGGGTCCTTAATCCCGCAAGACATTTCTGGTGAAATGACAACCATTCAAGTCAAAACATTATCGCAATCAGCGATGGAGCGAGCAAGCTCTGATTTAACGCCAGGAATCCACTTGATCCAGATTGAGCCATCCATGGACAGGTTCTCTCGAATCCATGATCATTTGAATCATGCCAACTGGGGGTCCTTGTTCTCCCCTACTCCCATTAATAGCAATACAACGCTATTCTTGCAAGTTCTTTCCCGCTCAACTTTTGCTAGGGATAAACTTCAAGAGGGATTGGCCGTTCAGACTATCGAGGTTTTCGATCAGCAGGATTGGTATACACCCATCAGGGACTACCTCAAGTTAGGTAACCTCCCGCTTGGATTGACACATGCCGCACAATGATCATTCAAATAGAAAGCGGCAAAGCATGTCTTGTTAGGAGACATTTTGTACCATCGGAGCTACGAAGGGATTCTCCTCCATTGCTTGGACCAGCAGGAGTCCGCTTGGGCAATCACCCAAGCACACGATGGTACATGCGGTGGCCACTTCAGCGGTATGGCCATCGCAAAGCGCATTCTTCGCATGGGCTATTATTGGCCATCTTTAGAGCGAGATTGTTGCGCATATGTCAGGAAGTGCGTGAAGTGTCAACATCATGCCAATTTGACACACGTACCTTCCCAAGCCTTGCAGCCGATCCAGTCGGCTTGGCCATTTTCATAGTGGGGCTTAGATCTCATCGAAAAGATCTCCCCTGCATCGTCCGACCATCACACGTTTATCATAACGGCCATAGAGTACTTCACCAAGTGGGTGGAAGCGGTTCCGCTAACCTCTACGACTGGACCCCGCATTGTGGAGTTCATTTTGCATAACATCATATGTCATTTTGGTATTCCATCCAAGATAATCTCGGATAATGGGACGTCATTCAAGAACAAAGATGTGCGTGCTTTGACCACAAAGTACAAAATTCAGCATAATTTTTTGACACCCTATTATCCGTAGGCAAATGGGCAAGCAGAGGCGTCAAACAAAATGCTAGTCGCCATCCTCAAAAATATAGTCATAGATAACCATAAGGATTGGCACATTCAGATCCCACTTGCCCTGTGGGCCTATCGCACTAGCATTCGGACACCCACTGGGGCAACTCCATTTTCACTGGTGTATGGCTCCGAGGCAGTCATGCCTCTCGAGTTGGAAATTCCTTCCCTATGCATATCAATGCACGAGTTCATCGATGATGACACTGCATGGTAGGCCCGGTTAGACCAGCTTACGTTGCTTGACGAACGACGTGTTAATGCCCTCGAGCATTTACGTATCTATCAAGAGTGACTTAAGAAAGCATACAACATGAAAGTTCACCTGAGGGACTTTCAGGTTGGTGACTTGGTCTTGAAAGAGAACCAACAGAACTCTAATTTGCCGCCCCATTTAAGGGACAAGTTCACGGCAAACTGGTTAGGTCCTTATGTCATTGATAGTAAAATAGGACCTGGAACATACCGGCTAGCCTCTCTTGATGGAATCAAGGAACTAGAACCCTTGAACATCAGTCATTTGTGGCCCTTCCATATTTAAAAGAGCCATAGCCCAACCCCAAAAGCTCCAAGGATTTCCATAATCGCTTGGTCAACCCAAAAAGCTCCAAGGATTTCCATAATCACTTGGTCATCCCAAAACTCCAAGGATTCCTGCAATCACTTGGTCAATCCCAAAAGCTCCAAGGATTCCACCAATCGCTTGGTCAACCCAAAAGCTCCAAGGATTCCCACAATCGCTTGGTCAACCCAAAAGCTCCAAGGATTCCCATAATCGCTTGGTCAACCCAAAAGCTCCAAGGATTTCCATAATCACTTGGTCAATCCCAAAAGCTCCAAGGATTCCCATAATCGCTTGGTCAAAAATAAGAAAATCCAAAAAAAAAAAAAAAATCATCAAAAATAACAAAAATTTGCATCTCATTCCCATGCATACGCAAAATCATCATAACAACATAGAGCTCTTTTTGCATCTCACCTTCATATTCACAAAAATCAATCCCTCAAAAATACAAAAATATATAGCTGCATTCAACATCAAACCCATACATTGCATATTTGTGGTCATAAAGGTCAAAGCGCCATAGACTATCATTACTTGGCAAAACCATCATTTTCCACATTTTTCCACTTTATCAATAGCTCATCACCTATAACCGCCATTCATATTTCTCCCATACCATAGTCAGTTATTTCCTAATGTATCAAGAGTTTTCATCATTCAATCATCATTAGCTTTCTAGCCACATACTGTACCAAGTCGGACAGATTTTACGAAGGTAGAATTCTACTTGGATCACACCTTGTTACGTAGCATCCCAACACAAGTTAAAACATATAACAAAATTCCCAAGTTGTGTGAACGAAAGATGAACCCTGCAAAGCAATCCAGGTCACCATAAGCGAAACGGTTATCTTGCTCATCCCCCTATGCGAATGACCCCAAGAATGCTGAGAGTTGGCAAAAGGACAAGCATCCTCCCTACCCAATTCCCCAAGAATCCCAAGTTCTCAAAAAGTTGCAAACATCATAAAAATTTGCAAAAGTCAAAACTCCAAAATTTGACATCACAACCACAGTGCATACATCAAAAAGCACATACAATAGTGATTATCACCACTCACTATTCAAAATCCCTTGCTCAAAAAAAAATATATACAAAAATAAACAGTGATTTTTATCACTACAAAAGAGCAAGTATCCCAATACAATTGAAGAAAAGAAGGGAGTCGAACTTGAATCCCTGGAACTCTCAGCATTCCGATAGGTCATGAGGCAAACCTCAGTACCGGTTTGGTTGATAGCCTATCGGTCACTGGTGGTAAACCTCCCGCATGACGATATATCTGTCACATTAACTTGTGTGCAGATCAATGTTTGCATGTGGATGAGCTAGCTTATGGTATCCTACGATAGCACCATAGATTAATCTGACTAAACACAACAAAGGAGTTAGTGGAGCTAATCAGGTGATCCTCAATACAAGTTTGGTTGATAGCCTATCTGGCACTGGCGGTATCCTGACCTAACACCACATAAATGAACTCAATTGCACACACAGGGATGTGAAATAACTTGGTCCAAAACAAGTCCGATTCATACCTTGTTCAAAAGTCTCGTGAGATGAAAGTACAATCATGGCTAGATAGTTAAAACATCTGAGTTTTGAAAAACCTTACATACCTTCTAAACCAACTTGCTATCTTTCATCCTCACATTGCCAAAAAAAAACATGTATACATACAAAGCTATTCACCGCAGCAATCGCCTAGGACAAAAAGCCATAAAGTTCTACACAGTCTATGGTCCGACCACCAAAAATCACAAATTCAATTCATCCATTCCATTTGCATATCATATGAATTAAAAACATTCACATTTTAGCACAACATATGCATTCATCACTATAACTTAACATGCATACATCCATATTCATCAATCATCATGCATAAAATCAAATCACCACATGCGCATAAACAAAATAAAGTCATCTGTATATATCATCAAAAATGCCCGTAGGCTACAAAGAACCGGTCATGTGACCCCGCAACAAAATCCAAAAGCTCAAAAACCCCCAAGCCTAAGGCGTCGGCCACCATGATCATGTAGGATCGGTGCGACGGGAACTACCCCCCATGGTGTGGGTCCTATGGGACCCCTTAGGGCAGCTACTGCTAGCCCCCGCATCATGCCTACTACCACCTCCCTCATCCAATCACCTACGATGAGATGATGCTGACTACTCAGTATCACTGTCCCTCATCTGATGTGAAGAGCCACCTCCGGAGGCTTAGGTAACCGCCCACCGAGGCAGATAATCTCTCCCTCCATATCCATCCGATTCTGAGACCAATCTACCTCCCACCACCACTCGCTTCCCACGGTAGTAAGCTACTACATCCTCCCCTATGTCCATAGGAGATCCCTCTCCTATGCAACTCTAGTGTCCCCATCCCCCGATGGTGTGCAATGAATGTGCTCTCCTACTCTGCCGAATGAGCCTGCAGGAGATCCCTCTCCTACAAAGCTTCCCCCAACTCCTCATCTCGCCTCCGTAGTAGCTCCACCAATCATGCATTCTCAGACGCACCCCACTCCATGTCCTCCAATCTCCCGATGCATAGGCACCTCTAGAATAGTAGCCTGCTCTAGCTCCCACTACTCTAGGATGTCCTACATCTCCGACTAATCTAGAGCCCCAAAATCCATGCCCAAGTCATCCACCTCCACCATGTCCGCCTCCTCTAGCAGAGCTCCCCAACCTCCCTTGGTGCCTCGCACCTCCCCCTGCCCCTCATGTCCCTATCACCATCTTCTGTATCAAACCCAAGTTCTATATTAACAAATAATCTTATCATATAGCTCCCCATAGATTCCATATCATATCAAAGGTCCATGAACACTCCACCGATAACACATCAAGTTCAGAACCCCCAATGTAAATGTTGGAAATGAGGCCCATAAGCAATGCATGCCTCACTCCCAACACCCCCTCTCAAACCACCATCAAACTAGAATCTCACCCATCTAGAAGTCAACCTCTACCATCTCCATTGGACCATCCACCCCCAACTCCTCCCCATGCCCAAAGCAGCGGGTCAGCACCGCTATCCGCTGATCCCGCGACGTCGTCCTGATCGATAGTCCATCTATTGGAATCCTAAGAATTCGATAGACATCCTCCAAAGTAACTGTCATCTCCCCTATTGGGAGATGGAAAGTATTAGTCCAAGGATCCCACAAGTTGATCAGGGCCATCAGGTAGGCCCGATCCCCAATCACTGGCTCCAGCCGAGCCACCTGCTTGAGCCCGAGGGCATCAAGCCACTCCCAGTCAGCCACAACTAGCGCCTCCCGCGCTTCAGCAAACATAGTCGGCACGCGATACCGCTCTTCACAACCTACAATAGACAACAAAATAAGCACATTAGAATCATGAAAAATAGTGTACAGCAACAACAGTTAATTTGTCAACCTAGGGTTTACACTCTTAATTTGATAAATTACAAAACAAAAAAAACAAAAAAATTTAAAAATACAAAATTTTAATACAAGAAAATAATAAAGAGGGAGTTCACTTACTGGTCTCGCTTCGGCTCCGTCGCTCGATCCGGTTCGTGCACTCATGGTGGCAAAAATTTGCAAGCCTTCGCTTCGCAGAATTGACCTCCTCCTCCTCAGAGCTCCAAATCGCCAGAAAAACAAGTGCAAATGAGCCCAAACCCTAGTTTTGGCCTTTAAATAGGCTTTTTGAGCATGTAATCATTCCTCCCTGGGATGAGCGCTCTAGTTAGCGCTCGTCCCACCCTAGAATGAATGCTCAATAAGAATTCATCCCACCCTAGAACGAATCCAAAGCAAAAATTTCACAAAACAACAAAAATGCACCAAAAAAACTAATAAACTTGCCCGATGAGAGTGCTTTTGCACTTGACATTCTAGGCATGCAAAATAGATGTCGGGGTCACAAATCCTCACTATCCTACTCCCTAAGAAGGCTACCATAGCCGGACCGCTCCACGGGAAGACGGATCTTCGAGAATTTCATCCCCAAATGGCGTCGCCAAAAGGGTCAAAACCCAACCAAAAATAGCAATAACATTGCCGAACGAAGGCGCCTTCACGCCTGACATTCTTGGCATCCAAAATAGACGTTGGGGTTATAAATTGTCACCATCCTACTCCCTAAGAAGGCCACCATGGCCGGACCGCTCCACGGGAAGATGGATTTTTGACAATTTTAGCTTCAAAAAGGCGTCACCAAAAGGGTTAACACCCACCAAAAATAGGTCTAAATGTCGAGAAAACTGCACACACATTCAAAGATCAAACATCTGAAGGCACCCTTACCTAAGTCATCTTGGGTCAAGCGACTCGTCGCTTTTCTCATGTTGGTCATTCCCTCATCGATTCGTCGCTTGAGGGGGTAGTCACACTTAGTCACCAATCAACAAATACACACCCAATCATGGAAATGGCATGCATTCGAAGAATCATTGACAAAGACAATCACGCTCCTGCTTGGGGTAGTAAACAAGCAATAATCACAAGCTGATCAATCACTTGGCATTCATGAATCATGAACTCAAGGTTCTCACAGACAAAAGGTTGCGCCCTTTGCCTATTCATGACTGATCAATGTCCAAGTTCAAGTCACACCTCACCGAAAAAGGTTAACACTTGAATTGAGTTCCTTCGCTCGTCAGAAGCAAGGATTCAAGAATGCATGCCCTCTTCATACTTGGGGCATCAAAAGTTGGTTAGGTTACCAAGAAACCCTAATCATTAGTGCTTTGGTTATCTATTTTTTGCTCGATGTTGTGCCTTGCACAACGCATCCCAAAAAGGGGCATCTATAGACACCAAAACAACACCAATCCGATTATGTGACTGCAAACACTGATCGCATTGACACACACAGCCCCAAGGGCAGCCCCCAGAGGTCAAACAGTGGTCCTAACCACTCTCACAGTAGTTTTGGAAGGTCAAAAATCAATTTGGCACCTTCAGGCACTTTGCTCAATATCCGTTCCACCCAGGGACGAATTCAAATTGGGATTCGCTCCTCCCAGGGACGAATTCATAATTCGCTCCAGGGTGGGGCGAATTGCAGGTTTGATGGGCAAAAAGTCAAATCTTGACAAATGGCAGCTCGGATCCGCCACTTAACGCCTCCTTCATTTCATGGGAGCATGGGTGAGCATTTTCGAGCGTTAGAGGTTGTTACAGGGGCAGTCATGAAGCCCCTAATCAGGGAGGAATCTTCCCTCCCCTGGAAGGGCATGGCTGCCAAGTGGCGCCCCTGCATGCTCATCCCAAGAGACCTCCAGGTCTATAAATTGGTGGGTTTTCCCACCCCAAATAGAGGAGAGTAAGAGCAATTGTGAGCAACGAAGTGCTTGCCATTTTATTTCCCCATACACCCTTGTGCGATTTGTACCCTTCACATCCTTGATCTCTTTTAGAGAGGAGGTCATTGGGTGACTATTGGAAGGACGAATCTTGAGCCCAAAACCTGAAATTTGACCACAGTATACCACCCAATTTGCCGACAACACCTTGTAAGAGATTTTGGACCCATCCCAAGTGGATTGGTGCCGAAATCAGGCCCCAAACGGTGGGCGGCCCATCCGGGCGCCCCGCACTATTGCAGGCCTAATCGTCCCTTTTAGGAGCGATTGGGGATCTGTAGCAGATTTTTCTTTCTATCATTTTTGTCTTTTGCATTCAAATCTATGATGCTTAGATAGGTTGTCATTTAAATTTCGTCTCGTTTTGAACAATTTTGATCATGTTTCTATATTTGTTCGCTTTTACTAACTTGCAGGTAGCGTCATCAGATTCCCATTGATGGAGGTCAAATTGGGAAAATCCGACCATCTGGGTCTTCCCAAAATGCCCCCAATTAGCTAACCCCAAGTTTGCAGGTCTTTTGGAGCTCTCTAGGCAGGACATTTGGGACAACACCTTTTCGGCGTTTTGTTGCAGGTGAATTCGTCCCGCCCCGGAGCGAATTCAAATCGGCGAGGAATTTCCTGATTGTTCTTTTTGTAGTGCCCTCCTGGTGATGTCTTGATGCCCCTATCAAATTTTTAGAGCATTTGGATTCATTTTAGTCATAGTTTAATTCATTTTTCTCATCCATTTATCGTAGGCTTGGGGATTGCATGCTTTGTTTTATCCGCAGGTGCTATTGACTATCTTTTGTTTCTTTGAACGTAGGACCGGAACATCGGAGGAGCATCCAGGAATCAACATTCGTAGACACAAGCGGCGGTGACGTTTTGGTCCGCCCATCTTACATGTGGGCACGCGGAAGAAGGAAGGCTATCCATGGATGTAACCAAGAGATGAATTTAACGCTCCTCGCCCCTGAAAAGGGAGGATGCGAATTGTAACCGAGTTGTGAAATACATCAATAAAAGAGAAGGGCTGTTATTTCATTTGGGTTTCAATTCATGCTTTCTCCATTTCATGCATTTTTAATTCGTAGGATTTAGCGTTAAGTTTAGTTTCATTTTTTGCATCGTGCTTGGAGTCTTTCCTTTTTTGTTTTCGTATCCTCGTGCTTTCAGGGAGCAAACCAAAGAGGAGTAAATTAAATCCTCAGATGCATATAAAGCACTACTAGAGTGTCTGGAGTCTGTGAAACCAAAACTTTTGGGCCCCAAAAGCCCACTTTATGCCAGCTTCACAGTCATCCTGTGCATCCGTCAGTTCCAGCACCTCCTTACCCTAAGCACTTTAAACTGCTTCAATTGGCAACCTTTAGAGGTGAGGAAGATTCCCAAGAGCATGTGAAAATATTCCTAAGCCAATGCTTTGGCATTCAGGACAATGATGCTTTATTATTAAGAACATTCATAACCACATTCGCAGGACCTGCCTCGGACTGGTTTACCCAATTACCAAAGCACAGCATCGATAACTGGGATCAGTTAGTGGATGCATTTCTTGAACACTTCACCTTCAACACAAAGAATAAGGCATCACTAAGTGACCTGGCCAGCCTCATGCAGTATGAGGAAGAGACTATGGTGGCCTACGGGAATCGGTGGAGGACTCTGCTTTCCAAGCTACCCTACCTCCCCCCCTATGTCCAACCTGACACAAATGTTCTCAAGAAGTTGTTTGAGATTGATATATGTGCTATTACAGCTGTAGTAGTATGCCACCTTAGAAGAAGCTCTGGCGCAAGCCAGAATTATTGAAGAGATCAAGATACAGGATGGCAAGATTGCCAAACCTAAGAAAAAAGAAGACTAAAAACACTAAAATAGGGACTGCACAACAAAAAACCGCTACGGTAAATCAAGTTGCTATAAATGTCCCTAAGCCTGCATAAGAAACATAGCCTCAAAAGGCTAACTATCAGGCTATGCCTCCTAATAATTATGAAAGAGAAAACCAGAAGCAAGAGAAAAATCAGTAGCGTTGCCCTCAGTGATAGTACACACCTTATACGGAGTCTAGGGGCTCCCTATTTGACTGCTTGTTAGTGGCAAACATGATCAACCTGCCAGATATTGAAACCATAGATCCCAATGTGCCGAAGCCTAAGGGATATTGGGAGGACTTGTATTGTAGGTTCCACAGGTGGAGAGGACATGACCTCAATGCATGCTACAAGTTCAAGGGTTTGATACAAGACTTAATTGACAAAAAGATGTTGGTAGTGGACAACCCTGTAGCACCAAACAACCAACATATGGGAGTCTTCAAAGACCCCTTGCCTGCCCATGAGGCGCAAGCAAAACCCCTTCAAGTCAATGAGGTGCAACAGAATTACCCCATGCAAGGGTATGTAGGAATGATAAGCATAGTGACGAGGAACAAGAGATACCCAAGAGTTGCTCCCAAGGCAGCCACAAGAGAGGTTCCATCGACGTCACAACCTCAACAACACCCTACACAACTTCCTCCGCCTAGACCCGCGGCCATGATTCAGACCAAACTCACTCAGATTTTGAGGACCACGTTGGCTAGGCTCTCCATATATGAGCTTATACAACAATAAATGCCCCATTGGGAGGCTTTAATGGAGACATTGAAAGCCATCGAGTTGTAGCCCTAGGAAGAAAATTCCTTCAACAACTTTATGGGGCATGTAAAACGATGCACCGAGCCTGTCATCACCTTTCGAGAGGATGAAGTGAAATCAGTAGCTGATGACATGGCGGATCCACCCCTACACGTTATCACGCGGGTCAACGGGATCCCGTATAAGAGGGTGTTGGTAGACACTGGCTCGTCCAGTAACATCATTACTACAATGGCATTAAAACATCTAAAGTTGTTGGCATCTCATATCATGGCCTCCACATATACACTGTAAGCATTCAACGATGCAATCTGCTCCACAGTTGACACAATCGTCCTACCTATTCAAGTAGGACAAAAGACGATACCTACATTATGCCATATTTTGGAGGGTGAGATGGCTTACAACATCTTGCTGGGGCGGTCGTGGATTAGGGACATGAATTGTGTCCCTTCAATAGCTCATCAGTGTTTGAAATATACATTTGAAGGGGAAGTACATGTAGTCCCAATAGACCTAGAACCCTTCAAATATTGCAATGCGATGCAGCTGATGCCATAATCGACCCTTCCATTGATGCATTTGGATTTTCAGTTAAATCCATCTAGACAGGGTCCGATCTCGTAAGCATCCCCGATGACAAATCCACCAAGACCCCAGTCAGGTGCATCTTCATCATCTGGTCCTTCACCAACGATGCCACCTATCATGGCCAAATAGAAGGACAAAGGGAAGAAAACCCTAGAAGAGGCTCAACCCCTGGAAGAGGCACTGCCAACAGTATCAACCATATCTACCAAAGAGATGCCTATAAAAATGGAAGTTGAGGCTCCTAGCTCACCCAAAATGGAGTGGATTCAAGAAGATCTTTCGTTCCCTCCCCCTCAATTGCCAACAATCACTATTGAAATGGCTAATACGGGCCTGGGGAAATATCTAGTGTGGAATGTTGTAGCAACGCCCACACTAGAGTCCATGAAAGACATGGGGAGACCTTGCCTCCCCATCAGTACAATTGTTCCTTTAGGCTACTTGCCAAACCAGACAAACTTTGTATATGGGGGCCTTGATCATGGTATTGAGCCATGCATGCAAGAGGACGAAGATGAAGAGCCTTTTGCAGAAGATGTCAACTATCTGTCTAACCTAGAATTCACTCTGAGATATCTCAGCCAATGCAATTGGCATGGATATGGGTTAGGTAGGTATGAGCAAGGAGTGCATGTCCTTTGCAAACCAAGATACCAAATGCCTTATGACAAGTCCAGAGTAGGGTTCAATCACCCCCTACCCTTAGACATCTTGGTAGAGGACATGCAAGGCCTAAGGATAGGCAACAAGGGTGGATTGGCATCAGATCCTTATGCCAACCCTAACACAATGTATAAGTTGGGGGATTACCTCCCATGGTCAACAACCACCCTTGTTAGCCTCAATAACCCTTACCCTTTGCTATATAGAGGCAAAATTTTAGGGAATCACTTTTAAGGAGGTTATAGATAGTGTCAAGAGGGATATTTGGAGGACGAATCAGAGTATGAACCAGGATCATATGACCCCTTTGAATCAGATAGTGATCACTCCCAAGTGATCTCCATGGATGACTATCAAGAGAGCCTCTTAACAATGTTCCCCCTAGAGGCTCCAATCGAGACAGTGCCACGCCAATAGAATCAAGCACCCCCATAGAGAGTGGAACAACCACAATGGGGCTCAATTAATTTGCTCAAACAAGACAAGCCTGTAATACCTCAAATAGTTGTCAAAGCCAACACGGGCTTTTGGATCTTCGATAGTGATTACGAAGATGAGACAAAAATGGCATATCTTAATCACATGCGACAGATGCAACATCGATACCCGTTGGAGATTAATGACATATTTGAACAGATGAACATAGTGCCAGGGCATGAGTGGTACGTAGACCCAGCGGGGTGGGACCAAGTGTTGGATCCGCCGCTCCAGGTATACGAAGAACATCTTCCACCCTGAAACCCTAGAGTGATATCAGTGTCGAGGGCAGACCCTATCCTCTTATCAGCACATAGGGACGATCCATTCATGCCAATACCCACAAAGCCAGATACAAAGCACAGGAGTCATCTAGGATGTTCAAGTCACCGTATCCATGGTAATGGAGATCAAAATCATCTCATCAACATTATCTCCATTGACTTAACCACCCCCATCCACAATCTGACCAATCCAGCATGGTCATTGCATCTAGATATAGATGCCATAGATTGGGAACGTGTCAATTCACCTCCATCCCCATCATAGTACTGGCCCTTCGGTAAAATACTTTGTTTTACCCCAGGGTCAACTCAGGATATATTCCACATTGAAGAGGAACCCGAGGTTCCCAACATAGATTTAAACTCATCAAATGATATCCATTTGTTCCTGACTCCACACCAGTTGGAAGACGGATCCCACATGTCGATCGAGGAGACAACTAACATAGACATCATCTTAGATCCAATGATTCCATAGATTATCAAGCTGGGCATAAGTTTATCCCCTGAAGAGCAAGCCGACTACATTGCCCTTCTCAAAGAGAAGGAGGTTTTTGCATGGTCATACAGAGACATGCCGAGACTAGATCTGCAGCTAGTCATGCATAATCTAATGCTTGATCAGATAGTTAAGCCAGTTAAGCAAAAACTATGCAAGATGCACCCAATAGTGGCCTTGGTGGTCAAAAAGCTCGACGGGAGGATTCACATATGCACGGATTTTTGAGATCTAAACAAAGTGAGTCCTAAGGATGATTTTCCCTTGCCTAGCATCGACACATTGGTAGACGCTACAACAGGCCACAAAATGCTATCCCTCATGGATGGTTTCTCGGGATACAATCAGATTCATATCAATCCCGAGGACCAACTAAAAACGACGTTCACAATGCCTTGGGGGACATTTTGTTATAAGGTCATGCCTTTTGGCCTTAAAAATGCTAGTGCCACCTACCAACGTGCCATGACGTACATATTCCATGATTACATGCAAAAAAATTTGGAAGATTACATGGATGATTTGTTGGCCAAATCTCTTTTATGCCTAGATCATATCGATGACTTAAGCAAGATCTTCGATCGCCTCATGGAGCATAAAGTCAGACTGAATCCTAAGAAGTATGTCTTTTGCGTCACATCTAGAAAACTCTTGGGTTTCATAGTCTCAAAGCGAGGCATCAAGGTGGACCCAAACAAAGTCAAGGCACTCCTTGAAATGCTTCCCCCAACTACCATCAAGTAGCTCAGAAGCCTACAGGGAAAGGTCGTGTCAATCAAGTGCTAACCCATGAACAAATTATTGCACAAGGGGGTACCATTTCACTGGGATAACGAGTGCCAGTCAGCCTTCGATGACATTAAACAATACTTGGCGTCGCTGCTAGTATTGGCACTGTCGAGACTAGGAGTGTTGTTCTACTTATACATCTCAGCTACTGAGGTGGCACTGGGTGCCATGCTAGCCCATAAAAATGAACTTCACAAAGAACAGGCTACTTACTATCTTAGCCGCACCCTGGTTAGTTATGAACTCAACTATGCATACGTTGAAAAACTCTGCTTGGCAGTGGTATTTGCTACCAAAAAGCTATGCCATTACATGCTGAGAAACAAGACATATGTTGTGTCTAAGGAGAATCCATTGCGATACATGATGAGTCATACTTATCATAGTAGCCGCATGACGAAATGGATCATGTTGTTGACGGAATTTGACATAGAGTTTATCAGACAGAAATCCATAAAATGTCAGGTCATAGCCGATCAACTAGTAGAGGCTCCTCTCAAAGACGATCAGCCTCTGGTCATAGAACTACCTAATGATGGGGTCTTCCATGTCTCAGAATCACCATATTTTGATGAGCCTGAGTCATAGGCTGACATAACCCTATTTTTTGATGGTTCTAAATGTGAGCAAGGTGGTGGTGTGGGAATAGTATTCTTCACACCGTAGGGTGCTCCAATGCCCCTGTCATTTAAATTAAATTTCCCATGCACCAACAACAATGTAGAATACGAAGCCTTGCTCATAGGTCTTTAGACAACAATCACCATGAACATCAAGCGATTAAACATTTTTGGTGATTCGTTGTTAATTGTCAACCAAGTCAAAGGGGTATTCCAATGTAAATTCCCAGTTCTACGGGCCTACAAAGCCCTTGTGGACAAATTCTTAGCAAAACTTGAATGGTGAGACATTGAGGTACTCCCTCGATCATCGAATCGTTTTGCGGATACTATGGCCTCCTTGGGGTCACTAATCCCATAAGACATTTCTGGTGATATGATAACCATTCAAGTCAAAAAACTATCGCAATCCATGATGGAGCGTGCAAGCTATGACATAGCACTAGGAATCCACATGATCCAGATTGAACCACCTCAGGATAGGTTCTATCAAATCCACGATCATCTGAAACACGCCAACTGGGGTCCTTGTTCTCCCCTACTCCCCTTAATAGCAACACAAAACTATTATTACAAGTTCTTTCCCACTTAGCTTTTGCTAGGGATGAAATTCAAGAGGGATTGACTGTTCATACCATCGAGGCTTTTGATCAGCAGGATTGGTATTCACCCATCAGGGACTACCTCAAGTTAGGTAACCTCCCACTTGGATTGATGCATGCCGCACAACGATCATTCAAGCAGGAAGTGGCAAAGCATGTCTTGTTAGGAGACATTTTGTACCATCGTAGCTATGAAGGGATCCTCCTTCAATGCTTGGACCCATAGGAGTCCACTTGGGTGATCACCCAAGCGCACGATGGTACATGTGGTGGCCACTTCAGTGGTAAAGCTATCGCCAAGTGCATTCTCCGCATGGGCTATTATTGGCCATCTTTAGAGTGATATTGTTGCGCATATGTAAGGAAGTGCGTGAAGTATCAATGTCATGCTAATTTGATGCACGTACCTTCTCAGGCCTTGCAGTCGATCCAGTCGGCTTGGCCATTTTTGTAGTGGGGCTTAGACCTAATTGGAAAGATTTCCCCTGCATCGTCAAGCCATCACACGTTCATTGTAATGGCCACAGAGTACTTCACCAAGTGGATGGAAGCAGTTTCGCTTACCTCTACGATAGGAACCCGCATTGCGGAGTTCATTTTGCATAACATCATATGTCATTTTGGTATTCCATCCAAGATAATCTCGGATAATGGGACGTCATTCAAGAACAAATATGTGCGTGCTTTGACCATAAAGTACAAAATCCAACATAGTTTTTTGACACCCTATTATTCGTAGGCAAATGGGCAAGCAAAGGCATCGAACAAAATGCTTTTTTTCATCCTCAAAAAGACAGTCATAGACAGTCATAAATATTGGCACATTCAGATCCTACTTGCCCTGTGGGCTTATTGCACTAGCATTCGGACACCCACTAGGGCAACTTCATTTTCACTCGTGTATGGCTCTAATGCTACCATGCCTCTCGAGTTGGAGATACCTTCCCTACACATGTCAATGCATGAGTTCATCGATGATGACACTATGCGGTAGGCCCAGTTAGACTATCTTACGTTGCTTGACGAATGACATGTTAATGCTCTCGAGCATTTACGTGTCTACCAAGAGCAACTTAAGAAAGCATACAACATGAAATTTCACTTGAGGGACTTTCAGGTTGGTGACTTGGTATTGAAAGAGAATTAGTAGAACTCTAATTTGCCATCGCATTTAAGGGACAAGTTCACGGTAAACTAGTTAGGTCCTTATGTCATCGACAGTAAAATAGGACCTGGAACATACCGGCTAACCTCTCCTGACGAAATCAAGGAACTAGAACCCTTGAACATCAGTCATTTGATGCCCTTCCATATTTAAAAGAGCCATAGCCCAACCCTTAAAGCACCAAGGATTCCCATAATCGCTTGGTCAACCCAAAGGCTCCAAGGATTCCCATAATCACTTGGTCAACCCAAAGGGTCCAAGGATTCTCATAATCGCTTAGTCAAACCAAAATCTCCAAGGATTCCCATAATCGCTTGGTCAACCCAAAAAGCTCCAAGGATTCCCATAATCGCTTGGTACATCCAAAAGCTCCAAGGATTTCCATAATCGCTTGGCCAACCCATAAAACTCCAAGGATTCCCATAATCGCTTGGTCCACCCAAAAGCTCCAAGGATTTCCATAATCACTTGGTCAACCCAAAAGGTCCAAGGATTTCCATAATCACTTGGTCAACCCAAAAGCTCCAAGGATTTCCATAATCACTTGGTCAGCCCAAAGGCCCCAAGGATTCCTCAATTGCTTGGTCAAAAACAAGAAAATTCAAAAACAATAAAATCATCAAAAATAACAAAAGAAATTGCATCTCATTTCTATGCATACGCAAAATCATCATAACAATAAAAATCTCTTTTGCATATCATCTGCATATTCACAAAAATCAATCCCTCAAAAATACAAATATATATAGCTGCATTCAACATCAAACCCATACATTGCATATTTGTGGTCATAAAGGTCAAAGCACCATAGACTGTCATTACTTGGCAAAACCATCATTTTTACATTTTTCCACTTTATCAATAGCTCATCTCCTATAACCACCATTCACATTATTTTCCCCCATCATAGTCAATTATTTTGTATCGAGAGTCTTTCGTCATTCGGTCGTCATTAGATTTCTAGCCACATACTGTACCAAGTTAGATAGATTTTACGCAGGTAGAATTCTACTTGAATCACACCTTGTTACGTAGCATCCCGACACAAGTTAAAACATATAACAAAATTCCCAAGTTGTACGAGCAAAATATGAACCCTGTAAAGCAATCTAGGTCACCATAAGCGAAAGGGTTATCTTGCTCATCCCCCTGTGCGAATGACCTAAAGAATGCTGAGAGTTGGCAAAAGGACAAGAATCTTCCCTACCCAATTCCCCAAGAATCCCAAGTTCTCAAAAGAAGTTGCAAACATCATACAAATTTGCAAAAGGTCAAAACTCCAAAAATTTGACATCACAACCAAAGTGCATACATCCAAAGGCACATACAATAGTGATTCTCATTACTCATTATTCAAATCCCTTGCTCAAACGAAAAATAATACAAAAATAAACAGTGATTTTTATCACTACAAAAGAGCAAGTATCCCAATACAATTGAAGAAAAGAAGGGAGTCAAACTTGAATCCCTGGAACTCTCAGCATTCCGAAAGGTCATGAGATAAACCTCAGTACCGGTTTGGTTGATAGCCTATCGGTCACTCGTGGCAAACCTCCCGCATGACGATATATCTATCGCATTAACCTATGTGCAGATCAATGTTTGCATGTGGATGAGCTAGCTTATGGTGTCCTACGATAGCACCATAGATTAATCTAACTAAACACAACAAAGGAGTTAGTGGAGCTAATCAGGTGATCCTCAGTACAGGTTTGGTTGACATCCTATCTGGCACTGGCGGTATCCTGACCAACACCACACAAATGAACTCAATTGCACACATAGGGATGTGAAATAACTTGGTCCAAAACAAGTTCGATTCATACCTTGTTCAAAAGTCTTGTAAGATAAAGTACAATCATGGCTAGTTAGTTAAAACATATGAGTCTCAAAAAACATTAACTACATTCGAAACCAACTTGCTATATTTTTTTCTCGCCATACCAAAAAAAAAAAAAAAACACATGTATACAAGAAAAGGCATTTACAACAGCGATCACCTAGGACAAAAAGTCATAAAGTCCTAAACAGTCTATGGTGCGACTACCAAACATCACAACTTCAATTCGTCCATTCCATTTGCATATCATATAAATTAGAAACATTTGCACTCATCAACACATATGCATCCATCACTATAACTTAACATGCATACATCCATATTCATCAATCATCGTGCATAAAATCAAATCATCACATGTGCATAAACAAAATAAAGTCTGTATATATATATCATCAAAAATACCCGTAGGCTACAATGAACCGGTCCTGTGACCCCGCAACAAAATCCAAAAGCTCAAAAACCCCCAAGCCTAGGGCATCGACCACCATGATCATGCAGGATCGGTGCGATGAGAACTACCCCCCGTATGGTGGGTCCTATGGGACCCCTCAGGGTGGCTATTGCTAGCCCCCGCATCACACCTGCTATCGCCTCCCTCATCCAATTGCCTACGACGAGATGATGCTAACTGCTCAGTATCACTATCCCTCGTCCGACGTGAAGAGCCACCTCCAAGGGGCTCAGGTAACCGCCCACCGAGGCGGATAATCTCTCCCTCCATATCCATCTAATTTTGAGACCAATTTGTATCCCTTTGTAACCACTCTGCCTCTCGCCAATGGTAGTAAGCTACTACATCGTCGCATTGTGCCAGCTACGTCCATAGGATATCCCTTTCCTATGCAGTTCTGGTGTCCCCATCCCCCCGACAGTGTGCAGCAAATGTGCTATCTCGATCTACCATCTGAGTCTATAGGAGATCCCTCTCTTGCAAAACTTCCCCCAACTCCTCATATTGCCTCCACAGCAGCTCCACCAATCATGCATTCTCAGAGCGCACCCTTGCCTCCATGTCCTCCGCCTCAGCCTGATGCATAGGCACCTTTGGAATAGTAGCCTACTATGGCTCCCACTACTCTGGGACATCCTACATCTCTGGCTGATCCGAAATCCCAAAATGCATGCCCAAGTCATCCACGTCCACCATGTCTGCAGCCTCTAGCGGAGATCCCCAACCCTCACCTGGTACTTCTACACCATCATCCCCTGCTACTGCTACCTTCGCACCTCCCAGTGGTCCCTCTTCTTGCCATTACTGTAGAGTCCACCACTTATCGTACTCTATAGTAGTCCCAATATCATCCACGTCTGGTACGTCGATCACTGCATCTGAATCCTCGCCAAGTGGCATGATGACTGGTCGATCCAGAGTCCTCTCGTCCCCCTGATGTCGATAGACCACAGGTTCACCAGGCAACCCCTGGCGCACCCTAAACTATCGTGTCACCCGACTATAAGGGAAGAACTCATGCTTGGTCCCATATCGTCCAATCAGCCACCACCCCCTACGTACCCATCGAAGCCACTCTTTAGCCTTAGGCCAGGCTGGACAGTCCCGATAGGGGCGCCAAAACACCTCCCCTGGAGCAAGCCGAGTGAAGGCATCGACATAGTGCCCTACAAAACCTGCCCACCATCGAATCTTTCCCTGCTCCTTAGACCACCGTCATAGTGTCACGTAACCTATATCCTTATCCTCCATCTCCGCTCACATTGTCCATGGCAACCCTGCCGACCTCTCCACCACTATATGCTACCAAGCCCAACTCTGCAACAAATAACTACAACTGATCCCCTTTCACCTTTGATAGTGGACCTCGTACAGCTCCCCATAGAGATGTGCTAATAGCGTCTATCCCCACCTCATGATCAATGATGCCTCCATTAGGCACTCAACCAGTAGGCAAACCACATCCAGCAGATTCCATGGGAACCTCGCACCTGACGAGTTAGGTAGCAGCATTTTGGAAATGAGGCCCATGAGTACTGCGTGCCTCACTACCAACACCCCCTTCTATAGCCACCATAAAACTAGAATCCTGCCCATATGGCAGTCAATATTTGCCCTCTCCACTGGGCTCTCCACACTCAACTCCTCCCCGTGCTCGAAGAAGCGTGTCAACACTATTGTCTGTTGATCTCACAATGTAGTATGGATCGGCAATCCATCTATTGGAATCCAAATAATCCAATAGACATCCTCTAAGGTCACTGTCATCTCCCCTATTGGGAGATGGAAGGTGTTGGTTTTGGGATCCCACAGATTGATTAGGGCCATCAAATAGGCCCGATCCCTGACCACAGGCCCCAGCCGAGTCACCTGCTTGAGCCCAAGGGCATCAAGCCACTCCCAGTCAGCCATAGTTAGTGCCTCCTATGCTTTAGCAAAAGTAGTAGTTATAACCTGTAAAAGAAAACAACACAAACATTAAAATCATAAAAACTGTACAAAAAAAATATGAATATACAACATTGCACAAAAAAAAAACTGTACAACTCAAAAGCAACAAAAATTTCACAAAAATTCAAAAACAATTTTTTACAAAAGAAACATAAAAATCCAACCAAGGTTTAAACTATGTTTTTCGTTCAGTTTTAAGCTAAGTCTTGGTTCACGTTTAGTTAAGTTTTAGGGTTTCAATTTTACATTTGAAAAACAAAATAACAAAGAAAAATAAACAAATAACTTGCAACAGCAAACAAAAGTAAATAAAAGAGGAGAAGCACTTACCAGTATCGCTTTGGCTCTATCACTCGACCCAGTTTGTGCACTCATGGTGGCAGGAAAATTTTTGCAGTGCTTCACTTCACAGAATTAACCTCCTCAGAGCTCCAAATCACAAGAAAATTCAAGTGCAAATGAGCCCAAACCCTAGTTTTGGCCTTTAAATAGGCTTTTTGAGCCTGTAATCATTCCTCCCTAGGACGAGCGCTCTAGTGAGAGCTCATCTCACCATGGAATGAATGCTCAACAGGAATTCGTCCCACCCCAGGACGAATCCAGAGCAAACATTTCACAAAACAACAAAAATGCACAAAAATGCACCAACAAACAACAATAAACTTGCCCGATGAGAGTGCTTTTGCACTTGACATTTTGGGCATGCAAAATAGATGTCGGGATCACAAATACTCACTATCATACTCCCTAATAAGGCTACCATAGCCGGACCACTCCACGGGAAGACGGATCTTCGAGAATTTCATCCCCAAACGACGTCGCCAAAAGGGTCAAAACCTAACCAAAAATAGCAATAACATTGCCGAACGAAGGCGCCTTGGCGCCTAACATTATTGGAATCCAAAACAGATGTTAGGGTCACAAATTATCACTATCCTACTCCCTAAGAAGGCTACCATAGCCATACCGCTCCACGGGAGAACGGATTATTGATAATTTTAGCTCCAAAAAGCATCACCAAAAGGGTTAGCACCCACCAAAAACAGGTTTAAATGTCGGGAAAACTGCACACACATTCAAAGATCAAACATCTAAAGGCACCCTTACCTAAGTCATCTTGGGTCAAGTGACTCGTCACTTTTCTCATGTTGGTCATTCCCTCATCGATTCGTTGCTTGAGGGGGTAGTCACACTTAGTCACCAATCAACAAATACACACCCAATCATGGAAATGGCATGCATTTGAAGAATCATTGACAAATACAATCACACTCCTGCTTGGGGTAGTAAACAAGCAATAATCACAACCTGATCAAACACTTGGCATTCATGAATCATGAACTCAAGGTTCTCACAGACAAAAGGTTGTGCCCTTTGCCTATTCATGACTGATCAATGTCCAAACTCAAGTAACACCTCACCAAAAAAGGTTAACACTTGAATTGAGTTCCTTCGCTCGTCAGAAGTAAGGATTCAAGAATGCATGCCCTCTTCATACTTGGGGCATAAAAATTTGGTTAGGTTACCAAGAAATCCTAATCATTAGTGCTTTGGTTATCTATTTTTTTGCTCGGCACTGTGCCTTGCACAATGCATCCCAAAAAGGAACGAATTATAATTGGGATTCGCTTCGCCTAGGGACAAATTCATAATTCGCTCCAGGGTGGGGCGAATTGTAGGTTTGATGGGCAAAAAGTCAAATCTTGACAAATGGTAGCTCGGATCCGCCACTTAATGCCTCTTTCATTTCATGGGAGCATGGGTGATCGTTTTCGAGCATTAGAGGCTATTACAGGGGCAGTCATGAAGCCCCTAATCAGGGAGGAATCTTCCCTCCCCTGGAAGGGCATGGCTGCCAAGTGGCACCCCTGCATGCTCATCCCAAGAGACCTCCAGGTCTATAAATTGGTGGGTTTTCTCACCCCAAATGGATGGAGAGTAAGAGCATTTTTGAGCAATGAAGTGCTACCATTTTATTTCCCCATACATCCTTATGCGATTTGTGCCCTTCACATCATTGATCTCTTTTAGAGAGGAGGTCATTGGGTGACTATTGGAAGGACTAATATTGAGCCCAAAACCTGACATTTGACCACAATATACCACCCAATTTTCCGACAACCCCTTGTAAGATATTTTGGACCCATCCCAAGTGTATTGGTGCCGAAATCAAGCCCCAAATGATGGGCGGCCCGCCCGGACGCCCCCGCACTATTGCAGGCCTAATCGTCCATTTTAGGAGTGATTGGAAATCTGTAATAGATTTTTCTTTCTGTCATTTTCATTTTTTGCATTCAATTCTATGATTTTTAGATACGTTGTCATTTAAATCTCGTCTCATTTTGAACAATTTTGATCATGTTTCTGTATTCATTCGCTTTTACTAACTTGCAAGTAGCATCATCAGATTGCTATTGACGAAAGTCAAATTGGGAAAATACGACCATATGGGTCTTCCCAAAATACCTCCAATTAGCTAACCCCAAATTTGTAGATCTTTTGGAGCTTCCTAGGCAGGACATTTGGGACAGTACCTTTTCGGCGTTTTGTTGCAAGTGAATTCGTCCCGCCCCAGAGAAAATTCAAATCGATGAGGAATTTTTTGACTGTTATTTTTGTAGTGCCCTCTTGGTGATGTCCTAATGCCCCTGTCAAATTTTTAGAGCATTTGGATTCATTTTAGTCATAGTTTAATTCATTTTTCTCATTCATTTATCGTAGGCTTGGGGATCACATGCTCTGTTTTATCCGCAGGTGCTATTGACTATCTTTTGTTTCTTTGAACGCAGGACCGGGATATCAGAGGAGCATCCAAGAATCAAAATTCATAGACACAAGTGGCAACGACGTTTTTGTCCGCCCATCTTATATGTGGGCACACGGAAGAAGTAAGGTGATCCATGGATGTAACCAAGAGATGAATTTAACGCTCCTCGCACCTGAAAAAGGAGGATGTGAATTGTAACCGAATTGCAAAATACATCAATAAAAGAGAAGGGTTGTTATTTCATTTGGGTTTCAATTCATGCTTTATCCATTTAACGCATTTTTAATTCGTATGATTTAGCGTTGAGTTTAATTCCATTTTTGCATCGTGCTTGGAGTTTTTCCTTTTTTGTTTTTGTATCCTCATGCTTTCAACATTACATACTACCTTTGGCATAATAGTCATTGCAACACCTGAGTCGATCATGCAATTGTGCACAGTCCAGCCTTCCATCCTGAGGGATAGGTAGAAAGGGGTGGTCTATTTTTCCAGTGGTAAAATTTGTTAGCATTTGAGCTAACACTATCTGATTTAGATTATTCCCCTTTTCTTTCACAAATTTTAGTAATTATTGCAATATATCAACTTGTCCAGGTACTTGTAGTGCATTGTAGAGACACCTTGGCTGGGTTTTTTTCAACTCTTTAGCGATGTTATACGTGGATGCACATGACCCCTTAGCTTAATTGGCAGTTTCATATTTACTTCGATATCATTGTGTGGTCTCCACCCTCTAACATTTTATCAAATATGGGTATTTAAGATTTTTATTGGCTTGTTCTTCTATTTCAACTTTTATCTAAGAAGTTGAAGCCTTTTATTGCACTTTCTCTCTTTCTCATTGAGCCAAAATATCTTTCAATAGGATGGGTACATCTACTTGGGTGTTGGAACAACTAACTTTTCTTGCACTTGTTTCTTCTCATTTTGAACCTTTTAGTCATAAGGTACCTTTAGGGGCTACAACTTAGTTGGGTTCATAGTAATAGGATTCCTTCCAGCTATTGTGAGAACTAAAACTTGCTATTCATAAGGGACCATGAAATTATGATCTACTTCTGTGATCATGTTGACTTAACCAGTGGAAGCACTTTTTGCTAATATTTATACATATTTCAGATGAAACATACAAGTTTCCTCACCATGCGGATCATTCCACATGGACCACTAGTATGCTTTATCTAATGTGTCAACTTCTTTGTTTGTCATCACCATTGGATTTCTCTTAGGAACTTTGTTGGTTGAAGCTCCTTTCTCCCTAGTGATCGATGATGGTTGAAATATCCTAGGTTAGAAATCTTTTCCAGCCTACTCTATTTTGATTAAAGTTATTCCATTGCCCATAACTCTTATGTTCGAGTTCATGGTCTACAACTCTTTCAAAACTTTTTCTTGTGGATCAGGGTTTGAGGGTGTTGGAGGAGATGGTAATGGTAATGGGTTAGGTAGAGATGGTAGTGTTGGGAATGAAAATGGAGCTGGTAATTATGGAATGGTTGGAGAAGGAAGTTGAGGGACAAGAATTGTCACTGTGGTCTATGATGTACTCAAATTCCATGAAGGGATTGGATACATGGGTGACATTGGCAAAGGCTGAGAAGATGCATTAGAATACAAATACTATATAAGTTTAGGGAAAATAGGAATGGCCATTTTTGGTGGAAGCTTACTAATAGCAATTAGATTAGCTTTAGCCTTTTGTGCAACATAATACATATTAGATAACGTATTGACATTAGACTGTTGGATAGCCATACTAATGTCAAAATTGAAAGCTTAGAGATAATAAAAGGCTACTTGTTCGAGAGTCGATCGAATACCATCAAGAAATCTATGCCAAGTTTGGGCAAAGTTGACATTAAAGTCCATGTTTTTCTTCTATGGATACCTTTGAATAGTATTTAACTAATGCAATAGGTAGAACAGATCCACTTGTTCATTGAATCATTTCATTAGCAATTCATCCAACTAGTCCTAGGTAGTGATGGTGGTAGGTTGTAACGATCAATACCAGTAAAGCAATTTACCTCTAATGGTGGGAACAAGTAATATTAATATTATATCCTTGTCTATGATGTTGTGGATTGTTGCCAAGGTAGCTACATCTTGAACATGCTCATGACGTCCTCCTCTTGCCATTGAAAGTAGGTAAAGCCTTCATTGCCACTTGTGGGATCAGGTTCTAAGATTGCATATTTAGAGGTTTGGAGTGGTTCCATGCTGGGAATTGCCTTGGTGGTTGTGGTGGTGAATTTTAAGCCATGTAGACTAGTGTGTGTGGTTGGGAAGGTGAATAATTGGTGGATGTGCTATCATAACTCAAAGGAACAGAAAACACACTAGCTAACTGTGAAGATGTTATACTTGATGGGAAAACCAGAGTAATTAACGTATGGTTTTCTCCTAGCACTCGGGTATCAAGTTTATAAAAATCAATGGGGGTTTCTATATTTTTGATATTTGATCTTGTGATCATGAAGAAAATTTTCACTCACTTCATGTTCGGAGGCTTCTGTGTAGATTTGAGTCACCAAATTTTCTAATCATAGAGTACAAAGGCAAACATCAAACCTCAATACTGTTGAAAGTGGAACTTTTTGAGAGTCCCACCGAGCATGCCAAAAACTTTTGGTCACAAATATTCCCAAGTACAAAATATCATTTGTGTTCCCTAGACCCAACCAACATTGAAATACTAAAGGAGAGAGATGTCCCCTGGGTCAATCTCTAGAGAGGGCTAACTTCCTTACTTATATAATCTAGTTTAAAGCTTAGGATAATAGGAAAGAAATGTGAAATTATAGAAAGATATGGGAAATATGGCTATAAGTCAAAAAAAGTGTAGTGGGTGTAAAATAAAAGCAAGAAATAACATTAAGTAATAATTAGCATGAAACATAAATGTAAGCATAGGAACCACTCACAGTTTGTAGAGACAACATCCAAAATGTATTTTAGTGTTCATTCCCTTACTAGTAGTAATTAAATTTAGATGCAGAATTTAAAAGTAGCTAATAATGGACATAAACATAAGTAGAAATGACAAGCAAAAAGTGATCAACCACAAGACTACTCAAGGAACAAGAAGTCGAATATCTTTCTATTGATGCAAAAAACTTAAAGTGTTTTTCTATATAATATTTATCCTCTTTCATTACATAAAAATGCTTAGTATTTATAGAGGATTGTACCTCTTTTATTTAATACATATAAAACAAAATGCTAATATATCAGAAACCAGTGAGAGTAATTTCCTCCTCGAGAAATCTTCCTTTGGAGGCAACAATCCAACTTTGTTGGAGATATGCCTGGGAAATTGACAAGATTATACCTTAGAAATTTGCCTCAAGCATTAGTGCATTGGGAAACATCAAAACTGGATAAAATATAAAACTTGGTCATTGACATTAGGTCAACATTACACATCGAAATCTCATCCTTTCTAAGAAAGTCAACTGAATATTGGCAAAGTCGATGGATGGCACCTTGAAAATTACCAAAAATCTTCCTTCAGTATTCTAATCCCTTAATTTTCTAGTAGAAATTCTGGAATTGCAGCTTGCTTTACTTCAAAAATTAAATGATGTCATTCCTCGGTTCTTCTCAAGAGATTCTACAAAAAATGACACCTTTGAAATAGACCTCAATGAAAATAACTATTCAAAATTAATTTCGCTTAGGAAATGGGGTGATAGGACTTTTATAAGCAAGTGTAGGTGAAACACCCTCTTCATGTTCTTCATTTAAATTTTTATAATTCATCTGAAATGTTCTTGCCTTCATCAAAGCTTACATCCGAAGCACATCCATATATTTTTTCTTCCTTTCATTTGCAATTTCCAACCTTAAAATGCCTCTTAGTTGTTGTTTCATCCCAAAAAGGGGTGAAAAAGAGTTTCACCCCTCACTTGGGGTGAAAACACTTTATATATTTTGTTGACATCTTCAATAACCGGGTCCACGACCTCCACTACATTATAAAATATTTTTGCACTGGATTTCATCCCAAAGAAGGGCGAAAAGCCTTTTTGGATTTGAATTTTCAACCCTTCTTACCTGATGTAGCCACTTGCTCTTAAAATAATTATGTTCACCCCAAAGAGGGGCAAAAAGGAGTTTCGCCCCCCCTTTGGGGGGAAACCACCTTTGACTCTTTTCTTTGACTTGGTTTCGTACCTTAACTTGTTGCAAACACTTTGAAAATGATGTTTTGCCCAAAGAGGGGTGAAATAGAATTTTGCCGCACACTGGGGGTGAAACCACATGACATCTTATGTTCATACTTTTCCATTTAATAACGCCATGAATTTTACCTACCCAAACTTCAAAACTAACATTTTACCTCAAGGAGGGGCAGAAGAGAATTTCACCCCTCACTTGGGGCGAAACCACCTTTTATGCCAATCTCAGGAAAAAATACTCTTTTGGCTTTCCTTTTATTTACTTAGACTTTTATCGGATGACTTCAATTTTGTCAAGTTGCAACCACTTCGGTTATCGCTTTTCACCCCCAAGGAGGTCATAAATTATTTTTACCTCTCTCTTGGGGTGAAATCACTTTTTATTTTCTCTCCTGTTGGTGCTTTTAACTTAACAAATTTTGCCAATACCTTTGCTTCCTAAAAATACCTATCACCTATTCATTTGTTTCACTTTGCTTATGACAATTAATTTTGTTTTTACAGCCCATTATTTCCCAGTACAACATTAAGAAAATAAAAACGAAAATGGGTAAAACAATAAAAATAATTATAACAAAATAGATTCGAACAAAATTCACTACATCGTTTATTATACTTACAATTTTTACAATGAAATCTTCAACAAAATTTCAATGTAACAAAGTGACAAAATTTTCAACATGTTTTTAATTTTTTATGAGATTCTAGTTTAACAATGGTTCGGATAGTTTCATTTGGATTAATCATTTTTTGTGTCTAGAATAAATAACCATTTCCCTCCAAAATTTAAACTTTTTGAATGTAAAATATTCTTTGGAAAATTTTCTAGCATAGTAAAAGAGGACAAATGATAAGTGAGACACGGTATAATATTCATATGTATGTCAATTTACTTTCGAGGGTGAATTAGGCCCACAATGGGTTATAACATAATAACATATGTTACTTAGTGATATATTATATGGGGTCACGAATATGCATGTGTCCCACACCAAACCAATAGTATCCATTTTTGTTTTGGTATTACCATGGATGTAGAGGCTACTATGAAGTGTGAAGGAATAATAGCCAAAATGGTTTCATTTCAAAACCTACACCATTATTTTTATTTATGATATTTTATTTGATATTTTTATGGCTATTATGTATGGGTGATGTCTATTTTGGTTCATGTCATGTGAGTGAATATGCTAGCAACACCCAATGAATCCCATTTTTGATGACATACACTAGTATAACCATGGTGTATTTGATATTTGTGTAGTCTTTGGGACTTATGTATAATAGAGGGCACATAATAATTTGGTGTATAAGACATACATGTTTTATGTTCTTTCTCTTCTAGTTTTTAAATATTAGTTTGATGATGTGGCATTTTTTGGTTGACATGGTAATATTTAGGGTCAATTCGATGTCTAATTGGAGGACCAAAAAGTATTTATTATTATAAAATGGAATAACCAATACCTAATTTAACATATTAGACTACTTCTCTCTCACTTACTCAATCACCTATATAGTCAATAATAGAGTCAAAAAAAAATGGCACCCTCTTGTTGATTTGTTTGGTGACACTTAGCAATAGTGACTTGCTAAAACACTTGCCTATTTGTCTAGTTTATAATTATCTTATATATGGCATTCCCTCATTCACAAAATAAACCACTTAGAAACAATGGATTTGTTAAAGGTAATTTTGGGAGGAGGGAATTTTTTTTTTTATATATTTAGTGTTATTTAAGAGTAAACATCTAGGGAAATTCCATCATTATCTAGATTTTTTTTTAGCCACCTTTTTTCAAATCGCATGGTTTTTAAATTTTTTTATTGTAGAACTATTGCATATGGTCAATGTTGTGTAAGATACTAAATTTTTAAAGGGATATAATGAATAATTAATATTATGTACCCTTGGTCAACAAAGAAAAATATCCTCATGGGGATCTAAATAAATGTTCTTTTACAAAACTAGGAAGTACTAAAATATATTGTTAGAGTTTTATGTGGGATTGGTTTTATAGAGAGAAAGGACTTATATAAGGTCAAATATTATGAGTCACATGGTTTGATTGATTCTCATACGGGAAATATGTGTGTAGACACCAAAACAACACCAATCCGATTATGTGACTGCAAACATTGATCGCTTTGACACACACAGCCCCAAGGGCAGCCCCCAGAGGTCAAACAATGGTCCTAACCACTCTCACAATAGTTTTTGGAAGGTCAAAGGTCAATGGCACCTTCAGGAACTTTGTTAAGTATCTGTCCCACCCTGGGACGAATTTAGTCTAGGATTCACCCCACCTAGGGATGAATTTTGAATTTGCCCCAGGGTGGGGCGAATTATAGGTTTGATAGGCAAAAAGTCAAATCTTGACAAATGGCAGCTCGGATCTGCCACCCAACGCTTCCTTCATCGCATGGGAATATGGGTGAGCATTTTCAAGCATTAGAGGCATATGCAAGGTCAGTCATAAAGTCCCAATTCAGGGAGGAATCTCCTTCCCCTTGGGAAGGCATGATTGCCATGTGGCGCCTCTGCATGCCCATTTCAAGAGACCTCCAGGTCTATAAATTGGTGATTTTCCTCACCCCAAAGGAATAAGAGAAGTAGCATTTTAGAGCAACAAAGTGTTGTCATTTTATTTACACACCTCACACCTTTTGGATTTGCACCTTCCACATCCTTGATCTTCTTTAGAAGGGAGGTCATTGGGTGACTATTGGGATGACGAATCTCGATCCCAAAACCCGATATTTTGTCATGATATCCCACCAATTTTTTTTAAAATACCACACAAGAGGTTTTGGACCCATCCCAAGTGTATTGGTGCTGAAATCAAGCCTCAGACGACGGGCGGCCTACCCTAGGGGCGCCCCCTCCCACACTGCCACAGTCCTAATCGCCCCCTTTCGGAGCGATGGGAATTCCATGGTAGATTTTCTTTCTTACATTTTTGCATTCTATTCTATGATGCTTAGATAGGCTATCATTTGAATTTTGTCTCGTTTCGAACAATTTTGATCATATTTCTATCTTTTCTCGCTTTTACTAACCTACAGGTAGCATCATCAAATTCCTGTTGATGGAGGTCAAATTAGGAAAATATGACCATTTGGGTCTTCCCAAAATGCCCCCAATTAGCTAACCCCAAGTTTTTAGGTCTTTTGGAGCTTCCAAGGATGGACGTTGGGACAGTACCTATTCGGCATTATGTTGTAGATGAATTCATCCCGCCCCGAAACGAATTCAAATTGGTGAGGAATTTTTGGACTGTTCTTTTTGCAGAGCCTTCCTGATGATGTCTTGATTCCCATGTCAAATTTTCATAGCATTTGGACTTGTTTTAGTTATAGTTTAATTCATTTTTCTTGTTTACTTAGTCTAGGCTTGGGGATTTCATGCTTGGTTCCATCCGCAGGTGCTACTGATCATTTATTGTTCTTTTGAACGAAGGTTTTGGACGTCGGAGGAGTAGCGAGGAGTCTAGATTCATCAATGCAAGCGGCGGCAACGTTTGGTCCATCCATTGTACATGTGGGCACACGAAAGAAGGAAAGGTGCCCATGGATGTAACTAGAATGAAGGCTTAAATGCTCCTAGCCCTTGGGAAGGGGAGGATACACATTGTAACCAAGTTTGGAACATATCAATGAAAAGGGCTGTATTTATTTAATTCACATTTGTTCCAGTTCGATTCGATCATGCTTTTCCCTCTTTTCATGCACTTTCAAGTGCTTAGGATTTAGCGCTAAGTTCGGTTTCTTTGTTTGCACATCACATGTTAGCTTTCCCTTTTTGCTTCCGTATCCTCATGCTTTCAAATATATTGTTAGAGTTTTGTGTGGGATTGGTTTTATAGAGAGGAAGGACTTATATAAGGTCAAATATTATGAGGCACATGGTTAGATTGATTCTCATACGGGAAATATGTATGATAATAACATAATAACAATTTTGAACCAAAATAAAATATTGGATACTTTCAAGAAGTTGTGACCAAATCAATTCCACTCAAAGTAGTCATTTAGAAGCAACAATTGCCATCTTGATTATAGACAACTTTAGGACAATGATATAAGTATCTGAATGGTTTTAAAAATATAAAAGTGCATCTGATTTCTAATAGAATAAAATATAATAAGGATGATATAAGTATCTTAGTATGGTCTTGAACATAGTCTTAGAAACCTATAAGTAGGTAGTCACCTTCTTTGAGATGCTTCAAGCATTTTTTCAACTAATTTTTAGTTGTAATTGTTATGTTTTTCCTACTTTACGCACTAAAAATGACACAAAATGCACATAATATATATAACTTTCTTCATTCAATATGATGCAAAAGAACTACTAAAGCCAATTTTTAAGAAATCTTAAAAGAGCAAAAATAGAGGGAAAAAAAGCCAGTAAGAAGCCATTGAATAAGCAAATATGAGTATTTTATAAAAAATAATGACATAATGCTATGTTTTATTTGTAATAGACCATGATGTGCATGGTATAAATATTTTTTATTTTTATCTCCAACATATGCCATTTATGTTACATATTCTATTACTGAGCCAATGAAATGCATCGAAGTTTACACGGTTAGCTTCCTAAATGCGTAAGAGCTTGAAAATAGTTTTACGTCCTTTTTTCTACTTGTAGATTAATGGATTAAAGTATCCAAGATGCATCTATGTCTATGTAAATTGAGCTATTGTGACTCTGTTTTCCTTTAGCGGTAATATCATAGTAAACCATTGCAGATAATATAATAGCATCACGGTGAAACATCAAATCTGCTATTGAAAGGAGAAATATCTGATTTTACAAATAAAATTATCCATGTCTTTCACCTGGGCTTTTTATACCATCAAAATATGCACGTAGGATCATGTGTATAAGTTATTTAGGGAGATAAACTTATCTGTAATATTGTATTATGATATTACATTCTCCAAAGTGAGGCCTGGGTAGAATGAAGATAAGATGCTAATTGTTCGTTGGTATACTAGAAAGGTAGTATAATTATATATAAATCAGATAATTGTCTAATGATATAGTAGTGAACATATTTGACACCTTATATAAGGGTATGTATACTTAATTATCTTTAAGAATGTCAATATCGTGAATGTGTGGCAATGTGCTCTTATCTTTACTTATAGTTTACAATGAATGTTTTATTGATCCGAAGCAAGTTGTTATAGTGAGGAACAAAAATGGTATGGTGGTGAAATATTGCTTGCTCATAAAATATTGTGCATACTAATTGCATGTTTCCATGTATAACGTGATTATTGTTGATGGGAAGGGATTACTATATGAGATTCATTTATTGTTGTTTTAGTACGGTTGTACACCAAAAAGACCTTTGGAAAAGTAAAATAGAATATGCATACATTGATTTTGTTAAGAACTGGAAAGTTATATGCCTATGTCGAAGAACTATATATGTTTTTAAAAATTAGAAAGGAATGTCTAGATTTATGTTAGTTTTATCAAGGATAAATATTTGGAAGTAAAATTTGTTTCATGGATATCTTTGGAAGAGGAAAATTTAGGTGATGAAATTTGGTATCAAAGTGCTTGGTTTGTTGGGATACAAGCTTCCTTAAGGATAGAAGGTGATGTGAAATCGGATACATACCCATGCAAAGACTATACTTTACAAAGTATAGAAAATATACTTCTTCAATCTATTTAGTTAAGAAAACTAGGTATCTAGATAGAAGTAGTAGGAGCAAATCAAGAGGAAGTGATTATCATTCTTGATATTTGAAAAATGCTCAAAAGTATTTATTATATGGGGTAATATTAGTGGTTTTAATATATAATTCAATCATTTGTTTTGATATGTTTATGTTGTGGATGGATACAAGCTTAATTTTTCTCTGTTATGAAAATATTATATATATTTTTGAAGTGGATCATGGGTATGTAAATCTTAAATGAAGACTCATTTTTAGAAATTTTAAGAGCTGAGTTAACTTAATGAAAAGGACTCACTCAGGAGATATAATCATTTAAGCCTCTAAACCTCTCCCTCACTAATAACTAGTTACTAAAAAATTAAGAAGACTGGTTATAGACATGCTATGCTTAGAAGGACCCAACACGAAGAAATCTAGATTCGCAAAAGAATATCATAATATTTGGTAACCATAGAATGAGGTGTATATGAGAATTAATAGTTCAAATTGACTAGATCATCATGTATATGGGATATATAGTTGATACCAACATGCTAAGGGTACCCACATAGATGGACTTATGTGTGGTGCAAATATTATTAGCTTTTGATGTAATGAACAAAGGGAGTTAACAATCACAAGATGCAGAATAATATAAAAGAAATTAAATTTGCTAGATGACTGAGATAAGCACAAATAGAAATTATATAAATGAATACAATGTAGCTATGGATAAAATTAACACTCCATTAATAAAGGTATTGAACTACATTGCATCTGTCACCATTGGATGGTGATCTACACAAAATTGTACTATGCTCTAAGCTACTATATCCCCGACTCTCCTATATATCTATATTACAATGAGACCTTTATTATATAGGAAGATAGGTTTCTTGGTCAACAGTCTACCTAGTTGTGCAAGGGATAACTTGCACATAAACAACTTGCACATTGATACTTGTACATTTATTATATTGCATAAATATACTAGATAACTTCCCCCTAAAGTAACCTAATGTTCTAAGTATGTACCTTGGAAGATACATTTACATGAACCAAATGACGTAATATACTCTATTTCTAACACCCCCTTGTATTACATTATTTGGATATTGAAGACTTTATTTTCCAATATGGATCATATTCTTCATCATCTTGAGTTTTCTATTCTTCTACATTCTTTGTAACTTGTTCAAGCAAATAGTTATTGTCTCTATAATATGTTACATTTACTGATAGAGCTTTCACCTCATAGTCCTCTATGGGTTCTTCTAGTTCTTCAATTTCTTCTATCCTCTGAACCAGGTGATATTTCTAATTTCTCTTTTGATGTTCAAGTTGAGGATAATTGTTTGGTCACTGAAATTGCTACTGATGAGGGTTCATTTAGTATTATCAAAGCTAAAATTGATTTCCATTATTCATCTATTTTTTTTAGTTCTAGTTTTTGGGATTGTATATGCAATAGTTGGTACTATGTCCTTTATTTCTAGATATTTGACAATACCATATTTTTCATCCTCTTGCCGATGAAGCAATATTTCCCTATGGATAATATTTTGATGCCAATGCAGTGTTAGTCATCTCATCTTTTACAACATTTTCTACTTCATATTATTGAAGTATATTGACCAGGTCATCAAAAGAAGTATCTTTACTTAAGATTTGTAAATATGTTACCAAATACTTATAGTTGTTTGGAATTGCTCTCATGGTTACTTGAGTAATAATTTCATATTTAACTGTTTCTCCTAAGGTTAACAATTTTCTTTAATATCTGCTACCTTCCTTAGGAACAGTTCTATGCTTTCTCCACTGTTCATTTTTAATGAGTGAAGTTGAGATTGGATATGAAGAATAATTACCTTATTCTTTCCTTCAAATATTTTCTCTAGGCTTGTCCATGCATCTGAAGATATTTTTTCTGAAGTGATATAAGGTTGAATCTCATCAGTGATAGCAAAGGTTATTATCATTAGAGTTTTTAAATCATTTTCTTCATACTTTAGGATTTCAGTTTCACATGTGGTAGATCTCTATGTTTTCCATTTGACAACATCCTAATTTTTTTCATATACTAATATTGCTTTCACTTTATTTTTATGAGAGAAATAATTAGGACCCTTGAGTAGTTGAGATTCTACTAGGAATAATTTATTTGATGCCAATTAAATCTATTTAATATCAAACCTTAGATTTGTGGTGAAGGACTACTCCACCCAACTCACATAGTACTCAAAATCATAAAAAAAATTCAATAGTAACCCCACATATAATATTAAATCACAAAAAAAATCAACAAAAATCCCACATCAAATATTTCTTCAATAAAATAGAATCAGTAATTACAATGTATGACCATAAGGCCGATTTTATTACAAAGATTGAAGATATGCAAATTGGAGTAACAATTTGTGATACCAGACTACCTTTTGGTGATGTTCCCCATTTAATAACTCCCAAAGAACATTCTAGAAAGTGTAACTCATTTTCCTGCCTTTCATTTTCCCACTAGGAAAATTTTCATTTGAAATTTTTTCGCCTAGGAAAATATTCACTTGAAAATTGAATTTCCAACATATGGGTCTAAACATATGGGTTCTAAACATATGGGTCTAAACACATGGGTCTAAACATATATGGGTCTAAACATATGGGTATAAACACATGGGTCTAAACATATGGGTCTAAAAATATAGGTCTAAACATATGGGTCTAAACATATATGTCTAAAAATATTTATTTATTTATTTTTTAAACACATGGGTCTAAACACACACACACACACACACACACACACACACACACACATATATATATATATATATATATAATTTTTTGGTGATGCAAGATTACCCTTACACCATTGGATGCTCCTACATTAGATACCCAAGGTAAATTGAGAAGTGACCTTCACTTCTCTAGTGTTGGAGGAAAGCCAAGATGGTCAACCTCTGCCTTAGACAACCATGATGAATATTCAATATAACTTTCTTTCCACTTAATCAGATATTCTTCATACTTAAAGTTTCTTGTACTTATGTCCATACTCTTTTATCCTTTGTCCATCTTCCTCAACTCATAGGCATTCCTTGGATTGCTCCCATATACAATCTGGAATGGGGATTTACCAGTACTCCTAATGACAGAATTTTTGTAAGCAAATTCTACCTGTTGTAAAATAAAATCTCATCCCTTGGGCTTATATCCTACTAAGCATCTTAACAGGTTGCCCAAACTCCTATTCACCACCTTTGTTTATCCATAAGCCTATGGATGGTGTGCAAAACTAAACTTCAAATCTATCTTTAGCTTCTTCCGTAAGTTCCTATAGAGATAACCAATAAATTTGGTATGTTTATTTGAAACTATACTCCTTGGTAGACCATGTAGTCATACCACCTCTCTAAAAAACAACCTTGCAATGTGAAACGCATCACTAGTTTTCTAGCAGGGAATGAAATATGCCATCTTAGAAAACCTGTCAACCACCACAAATATTGATTCATGTCCTATAGGTACTGCACATGGATTCAAACTCTCTTGAATCAATAATTTATTTAATAGATCTTGAAATTATAAATTCAGCTCCTCATTCTTTACAAGAATCATTTTATTTGGTAAACTAACTCTTGGTATCAAATCCATCCGGTGACTAGTATTCCTCACTGGTGGTAAACCTTCAAGTACATTATTTGATATAATATCTTGGAATTCTCCCAATAGATATAAGGTTTCTACTGGTATATCTTCACATTATTTCTTATTAACTCTAGGAATCAATGCATAGAATATATTTTCATTCTTCATACCATTCAAAAAATTTCTACCATCAACTAAAAAATTTCTAGCATTGCTACATAGCTTTTTGTCCACCTCCTTTAAGGGGTTCAACTTGTGGCACACTCCATATTTTGTTAGGAGTAAGTGTTGGGATACCCATCATATATTGCATGTCAATCAAAATACCATGGTCTTCCCAATAGAAAATGGCAAGTATCCATAGGTATGATGTCACACAGGACCTCATCATGGTAATTTCCAATATGAAAATTTAACAAACATTACTCATTGACCAAATCCCTATGGTCCTTCTGCAACCATGTAATACGATATGGATACGAGTGCCTCCTCTCTAACTATAACTTGGTAACCATCCCTTATAAAACTAGGTTATCAGTGCTACCATTATCAATGATACCATTATAGACCTATAGACACCAAAATGGCACCAATCTGATTATGTGACTGCAAACACTGATCACTTTGACACACACAGCCCCCAGGGCAGCCCTTAGAGGTTAAACAGTGGTCCTAACCACTTTCACAGCAATTTTGTAAGGTCAAGAAGCAATTTGGCACATTTAGGCACTTTGCCCAGTATTCGTCTCACCCAGGGACAAATACTAACTGGGATTCGTCTCACCCAGGGACAAATTCTGAAATCATCTCTGGTCAGGATGAATTCCAGGTTTAACGGGCAAAAATAAAAATGCCACCAAGTGGCAGCCAAGGACAGTCAATTATTGCCTCTTGCCATGCATGCGCGTGTAGGTGGGTAGGTTGGTAGTTAGTGGACTATCACAAGGGCAGTCATGGAAGCCCAAGTCAGGGAGGAGTCTCCTCCCTCTTGGGAAGGCATGGCCACCACATGGCATCCCTACATAAAGAGACCCCATGGGTCTATAAAATGGTGGACTTTACCAACCAAAATAGGAGAGGTTGGAGGCATTTTCAAGCAACGAAGTGCTGCCTAATTGAACACCCATTTGCATCCTTTTTTATTCACCTTCTCACATCCATTAATCTCTTTCGCAAGGGAGGTTATTGGGTGGCTTTTGGAAGCATGGATCCGAACCCAAACCCAGCATTTGACCACATTGAATCCACCAATTTGCTGACACCCCAATCCTAAGAGGTTTTGGGCCCATCCCTAGTGGATTGGTGCCGAAATCAAGTGCCAACGGTGGGAGGCCCACTCGGGCACCCCGCATTTTCTAAGTTTCATTCTAAAGTATTCTAGATCATTTTTTCATTTTGCATTTTATGTTATACTATCTAGTTAACTCATATCTTCAATTCTATAATGTTTTTGATCATATTTTATCATTCCTTTTGTCGCTTTGTTTTCCCACTAACTTGCAGGAAGCGACATCGAATTCCCAAGGATAGAGGCCAAATTGGAAGAATCCGACCATCTGGGTCATCCCAAAATGGCCCCAATTACTTAACCCATTTGTCTTTAGGTGTTTTGGAGACCTTGAGAGGTGACATTGGAGCGACAACAACTCGGCGTTCTAACACAGTAGAATTCGTCCCACCCAGGGACGAATAACAGTCAAAATTCGTCCTACCCGGGGACGAATTCCAGTTGAAAGTAGATTGGATGACTGTTTTGATGGCAGTGGCCCTCTAGTAAGGTCTTTTGGTCTCTGTCTGATTTGCAGGTGACTTAGATTCATTTTGTTCACTATTTTCGACAATCTTTTACATGCATCTTTTGTTAAATTTCAAAGAACAAACTTTCTCTATTTGCAGTAGGTGCTACTAACGCCTTTCTTGTTTCTTTGAACATAGGAGGAGTAGCAAGAACCAAGGACTCATCAACATCAACGACGACAACACTTTGGCCCACCCATTTCAAATGTGGGCATGCGGAAGAAGGAGTATTGATCACGATTGTAACCAAAAACATGCTAACACTCCTAGCCCCTAAAAGGGGAGGAGATGGATTGTAACCAAGTTTGGAATTAATATAAAAGGGCTATGCTCCTACTTTCTTTTTATGTTTTGTCTTGATTTGATTACGTTTGTCCTACTTCATGCATCAAGTTAGTTTTTGTTTATATTGCATCTCAATACTGTTTTTCTTCCGGAATCTCATGCTTTCAAGACCTTACCTACACATTTACACCTTGTGCGTAATAAACTCTTCCTCTAATTTAGATATTTCTCCTCATTTGGAAAGGCTCTCCTTGTGACAAGAACTTATTCTATTTTTACCTCTTAAGAATACTTAGATTCAACATCTTCATCTGCATAAGCAACTCGTACATTACCTTCAAGTTTCCTATTCATCCTTGATATTGTGGAGACTTGTAAGCTCGATGTTCTTCTTCCCTACATTGGAAACAAGTTCCTCAAAATCCTCCTCTTCTAGGTCCTCTTTCGAACCTTCCTCTTCCTCTTTGGTCACCACTATTTTTCTCTCGAGGACGGTAGGCATTATCCCATTATTTATTTTGACTATTGCTGACTTCTCCATTCTTTTTTTGGTCTTCATTTTGTCCTCCATATGGTCCTTTGTCAATACTTCCACCATGACCACTTTCTCTTTGCTTACTTTCAAAACTTTTATTCAGCTTCTCTTCTACCTTTAGGGCAAATTGGTAAGCATATTATATGGTGGTCATCATGACTAGAGTTAGTTCCTCTTGAATATTTGCTCTTAACCCATTTATATAATAGGCTACCTTATCCTTATTGGCCTCAGAATGACCTATTCTAATTAAAATATTGTAGAACTTTTCTGTATACTCTTTGATATATTTACCTATCTGCCTCAAACCCTACATTTTCTTCAGTAAATCCAACTCGTAATCAGATAGAATGAATTTTCTCTTTAACTTCTCCACAATCCACTCCCACCTTGTTATCATTTCCTTTACTCTTCTATTTCTATATATATGTACTCCCTTCCACTAGATATTAGCATGACCCTTTAGTTTGGTCTTTACAAATTTGACCCTCTGAGGATCTTCCACCTCCTCATACTCAAAGTACTTCATATCATTGATCCAATTGATCAATTATTTTGGGATAAGATTCCTAGAAAATGTAGAAATATCTATCTTAAACCTTTTTTCTAATATTGGATATGGCCTTAAATAATCTGATTTGCACATGATCTACTACATGCCCTTCTTCTTTGGACTGGACTTCTTCTTCAGCTTCATCTTCACTTTCATCTTCTTTTATTTTCCCAAACCCTCTATGCAGTTCCTCTTGCAATTCTAGAACTTGCCTTTGCAAGGCTCTAAAATCCTCTTCTCATACCATAATATTTTTCCCACCACCACAGTTTCTTCGTAAAGGCATTCTAGTCACTTTTCTCACAACTCTCAAACCTAGGTCCTGGTGCAAACTGCTTCATGTTCGATGGTCTATTTACATACTCAAGAACTCCCACTCTGATACCACTTGGTGAAGGGCTACTCCACCCAACACTTGCATAGTATTCAAAATTATAAAAAAGTTCAATAGTAACCCCACATCTAATATTAAATCATAGAAAAATTTAACAGAAACCCAACATCAAATATTTCTTCACTAAAATAAAATCATTAATTATAATTATTGACCATAAGGCTGATTTTATTACAAAGACTGGAGATTTGCAAATTGGAGCCATAGTCTGTGATATCAGACTACATTTTGGTGATCCATGTTCCCTCTTTAATATATTTCAAATAACACTCTATAAAGCATAAATCCTTTTCCCGCATTTCATTTTTCCACCAGGAAAATATTCATTTGAAATTTTCATTTTCATTTTCCTGCCCAGGAAAATATTCACTTGAAACTTGAATTTCCAATATATGGATCTAAACATATGGCTCTAAACATATTTATTTATTTATTTTTTAAACACATGGGTCTATATATATATATATATAATTTATTTATTTATTTATTTTGGTGATGCAAGATTGCCCTTACACCATTGGATGCTCCTACATCAATTTGTAGGCTTCCTTATGTCTTCCTAAGGTTTTTGGAATATAATATAGTACTCTTGTAAAATATAGTTCAATTTATGGTTGATATTGCAAAGTTTTGTAAAGATCAAAAATCAACTTTTTTAACACCTTATTACTCCTAATTGAACTAAGAACTTTTCCAATTTTGAAGAAGTTTAAATGCTAGATTTCTTTTGTCCATTTTGAGAAATTTTGAGACAAGAAAATTATAAATTTCCAACCTTAAGAAATAATATTTAATAACCTCTTTTGAAACCCTTAGGATTTTATTCAAATGTTTCTAATTTTTAATAACCTAGTTTGATGTTCTAACCCTTGTCACTCCCAAATTTGAAATATTAGAAAAATAATAATATTTAAAAAATATTAAAGAATTTAATCAAATTAGAATTCCTTATTTCTCCTAGGTTAAATTGAAAATATTATTTCAATTTGATAAGTTTTCCCTTATAGCTTTTACTTTCAAAATATAAGTTCTAATCTTAGATTATAACCCTTATATCTCCAAAAATGAAAGCAATAATAAAATGGGATTAAAACCATACCTTTGGATGCTAAATCTCCTCACTGTTGGGTACTTATTTTGGTCGGATATAACAATAATATTAAGTTTACTTCTAGCACTAGAATCAATGGATATTCCTTGTCTTCAATGTTGCACGTAGGCACTTATGGGAGTCAAAGTCTCTTTTGACCTAAACTTTCTTCTCCCTTGTATGGTGCTCCTCCATATTGAAATGTGATATCTCCTTCTGAATTCAGGTGTAGTTTATGATAGTTTTTAAATGCAGTTCTTACACCTCTGAATGGTGTATGGTGGAAGAGAGTCTTCTCCTTATAAATGAGCTATGTATTGCCTTTTGTCTACCTTGTTTGACCTCCTTGGCACCTTAAATGTGATGAGCTTCTTACACTTTATGACAAGTGTCACCTAAAACATTTTTTGTAGATGCCTTCAAAATAAACCTTGCAATTATGAGGTTAGTGGTAACCTCCCAATATTTGTAACTCCTAAGCATGTGCAACTCCTTCAAAGCAAGTCTAACTCCTTTCAATCAAGTGTAACATTTTTTTGGTGAGCGCTTGAGACTTTACATACATTGGACAATGTAGAGCATCTGTGAAAAGTGGCACTTAAGTCTTATGCATGTAGGCCTCTCTTTTAACCTTTCTTAGAGTCTTTATCTTGCCTTCTACATAAACTTACCTTGTTTCTTGAAATGCAAGTAATCTACCAGTGTCCTTGGCTACTTCTACGTATTGGCTCTTGGATATTTGGTGCTCCTTCATGGTGTTCCTATGGTAGCTCCTTGTAGTATTCAATGGCGTACAACACTTCCTTTTCCTTTTATATTGGTTTGTTTTTATGACAGTTGAATGCTTATTTTTTTCTTGATTTTGATAGATCTTCTTTTATGTATGTAATTTATTTCTTGTAGGCTGCCCTTCTATGTAATCTTAGGCTTATTTTTGGCTCATTTTTATGCTTCCAATGCTATAGGTTATACATACTCTTCCAGGGCTTGATTTGAAGATTAAAAAATGATGTTTGTAAATGCCTTGACTCCTTAGATGCATGGGCACTTTGGTGGCTCCTTTATTTTGTTGGATAAAATGTCCTTGCTGCCCTCTTGTAGATAATACTTTTGTCCTTTCAAAAGAACAAAAGTGGTGCTTTTGTAATATATAGCTTTTGCACCAAAATTAAGAGTTCTTACATATTTTTTTTCTTTTTCTTGGATGATAAATGATCCAAGCTAATTCTGATTTTGAATAGGAATTCCTGCTCTCTACATTAAAATGAACCCTTTATAATTTCCTTGAATCTTGAGACTTACAAGGTCTTGATTTGATCCTTCCTTCAAGGACTTCAATGGTGGTTCTATTCTTCATATTTTTCTTTCAATGGTGGCTTGTATAGGCCATGAAAGTGCTACAAATTTGTGCTAATTATTTTATGATTTCAACAACAAATTATTTAAGATAACTATATAACAAATCAACTAGTATAGTGCTTAATAATGCACCTTTTAATGGTAACAATAATATCACCTTATTTCTCCACTAATATCTTAAAAATGTACTTAATAATTTCACTGTAACCTTTCAAGCATAATCTGGAATGAACTTATGCATATTTCACTACAAACACAGTTGTAGGATCAAGTCTTTTTTTTCTTTTTTTTTGAAGTAGAAGATAGTTAGTTGATGGATAAATTAAAATCTAATCAACCCCTAATGTTGCATACCTTTTTAAAATATTTTGTACCTCTTTCGCCTCATTTTTAGAGGATGTAGATATTGATGACAAGGATCACCAATTTGTTTCTTTGAGTAGGATCTTGCAACTTTTTGTAGATTGTCTTAAACAACTCCATCTTCACCAAAAGATGGTCTTGAACTTTCTTTCATGAGCCTAAGATTTTTGTGGCTTGTTCTCCTATTATTTTCTTCTCCTTCTATTATAGGTTTGGATAAGTCATTGTCTTTGAAGTGGTGCCTTCTTGTTGTGAGAGGTAATATTCAAATCTCATAGATTTAGTGAGATTCTTTTATATTCAAGTTTTTTTTCTGAATTCTAACTTCAAGTAGGATGTTCTTCTCAAGATTCTGAATGTATTGAGGTCTTTTAATATATTATTATTTTGGTATTTGGAAATCCTTTCCAAATTATTCTTCTTTGATTTGTCACTCCTTGTCAAATTCACCTTCTTTTGGGCTTTTTGTTGAATGGTGATAATTGTCCCAAGTCCTTCACTATCAGGGGCTTCTCCTTGGTACTAGATTTATCTAGTGAGTTCTCCTTTGATGATTTCTTTAGTAAGGCTCTCCTAGCCTTTTAATGAATACTCGATGAGACATTCCCATGGTATTGTAGCTTTAGCTGGTCTTTACTTAAGACATCTTCAACCTTATGCTCCTGGAAGTGTTGGTGGTGAGATATTCTTCTGGATATTTGATTTTAATGCTTCTAGATTTGAGTAGGACTCTTCTAGTCCTTCTTCTTCTTCCATGTTTAGATATCCTTCAATGATATCTTCTCCTTATCTCCTTTGCTTCATGTGCTAAATTGATTATGGGGAAGATACTCTTCCTAACTTTCTTGTAGGATGTTTCTCAATTCACAAAATCTTGCAAAAATCATATGACCATATAGAAGCTATACAATAAATATGATAAATTATCAGATTTATTGTTTTAAAACTAAAGCATTGTGCACTTTTTTGGAGGATCAGTCCTACCATTATTTGTTTAAATCTATGGATTGAAAGAAATAATAGAATTGTATGACTACTTCTCTTGTAGAATATTTGCAAGCATGCTAGTCATCTAGGAAGTCTCAAATATGAAAAAAACTGGCTATTTAACAATTAGATAATTTTAATTTAGATGTTCAACATTCATAAATGGGGATTAAATTAATGCAAAGAATATTGGTTGAACTATGATAAATGGAATCATACAAAAGTTGGACTTATGAATTTAAATTTTGACGGTGTTTGCAATGTTAATATAGAAAAAGCTAATGAAAGTGGTGTCCATAAAAGTAATGAAGGCAAAAATATCCACCATTACTCAAAATTAAAATTATATGGAACTTTAACTAATGACCATATAGAAGCTATACACTTTTTATAAAGGTCAAAATTCCTATTGGTAATGAATACTGGTAAAAGTAAATTTCAATTAGGGGCATTCACAATTTATTGTTAAATTCTATCAAGAAAAAATGCAACGCAAAACATATGGGTCGGCTGTTAGCTATATAGATGTGCTCTTGCAAAGAGAGAGGTTCAACGCGACTGTTTATTGCTTGCAGATGTGTTGGAGAGACATGTCTGCCGATGAGCTATCTCCAATCGTATTTTGCGCCACTCCAATCATGGATTATCTTATTTTTCGTCACTCCAAACGGCTTCAACGAATACCATTGGCCTATTTGAGTTTCAGCAGTAATTAAATGTTGAACCGTTGGCCTATCTCCAAACCAGAAAATGTCAACTTCCTTGTTCAATAACTTTCAATAAATGCTGCAAGTGGTCTGACTTAATCATGAGATCATCAGATCATTCTAAAGTTTGGGATAAGGTTTTGCATATACGAGCCGAAATACCCGAAGTCAGTAATTGTGGGCGTGGATGTTTACGACCCAGTCAGATCCCAATTCCTTTCCCTGAATACATAAACTCGATCACAGCGACAACTTATTCACAATTTCGCGTGAACTCGGCTGAATTTGGCAACATGTATTGTTGTAGATGTAGTATGGCTTCAACGACTCTGGCCACATTGTCATTCTTATGCCTCATTACGTCCTCGTCGTCGTACGTAGAGTTGTATAACGAATGTAGCGACGAGTTGATTGACTACGACAGTGAAATGGAGCAAAACGTGAATATGGTGTTGAGTTATCTGACGGACAATGCCGATCAGACGGGTTTTACCAGTGCAGTTTACGGGCAGGAGAGCCCCAACAAGGTGTTTGGGCGGTTCCAGTGTAGAGGAGACTTGTCTCCTTCTAACTGCAGCGCGTGTTCTGAAGACGCGGTGAAAGCCGTGGGAATTGATTGCCCCGGCGCCATAGGCGCCCATGTTCAGCTGGAGGATTGTTTTCTCCGCTACGAGAACTATAGCTTTCTTTCCCAGTTGGACACCAACCGGTGGTATTACATCGCCAGCAATAACAGCAACACCGATACTAATTTCAACGCGACAATGCGCGGTCTGATGGCGGATCTCGCGAAGGAAGCGCCTGCAAACACAAACAGGTTTGCTGTTGGACAGAAAAGGGCTCCGTCTTCCAACGTGACTGTTTATGGCATGGAGATGTGTTGGAAAGACATGTCTACCAATGACTGCTCAACGTGTCTGAGCAAGGGCATCGAGGAGATGTCCAGCTGCTGTAATGAAAAAGTCGGTGTTCAAGTTTTCTTGGGCAGTTGCACTCTGCGCTATGAAATTTTTCCCTTTGCCAAGAACCACTAGGTAGAGTTTACCCTTTTGTTCGTTTGCGTCCGTCTTCGGTCCAACCAAAGCAGCAGATTGCAAATACTTGAAAGTAAAACAGCGATGATCATTCCGCTGAGCTCCGAAGCGGTGATGAAGATACTGGAAAGGATGGCCAGAGGTCATGATTCTCCTTTGTCAGCATGACTTCTGGTTGTTTGTTCTTTTGTTAAAATCTTTAGTATAGTTTGATGTTCTATTTTCATTGTATGTTTTGTTTTGTAAAACAATTTGAGTATGTCCCTTTGTGCAGGCCTGGTGGGAAGTTTTTGATGTATTTTTTTTAGATCTAAAAGGTTTATACCTTTCAAAAATGTTTTTGCAAATTAATTAAAAGAAAAACTATAAAATTTAGATCTAAATATATTAAACTCCAATTGCATAAAATAACATGAAAAAAAAGTAGAATACTATTCGCATTACATTCACTTAAATATAAAATTAATTTAATCATAGAAATAACTTAATCATAGAAAAAGTATAATATGTGCAAAGGATTTTCAGTAAAAAAATAAACTATTGTAATGAACATTTATACAAACCTATTACTAATTTTTTATTTTTTATTTTTACAATATCTAGCCATATGACCTATGGAATAACATAATAATTAGGCAAAAACACATCCTCATTCCTATAATGATATCAATACGTCGTGTAGACCTTCTTGGAAATAAACAAGAATTTAAAGAACAAGAAAAAAACCCACTCAAGGTTTATAAAGGGGAGTAAAATAACCACTATGGGATATAATGTAAGGTTGACAACAATATTAGATTCAAAATAAGGAATGAGAAGTAAAGATATTACGATATGCTATTTCTTTAGATGTACAGGTATGAGATGCAATTTTTAAATAAAGGATAGATTAATATTTTATACAAACTAATCAATAAACCTTGAGATCTAGATCAACATAAGTACAAACACATTTTCATGAACATTGGTTGTGTCTATTTACTTCCTTTATAATTTATGACTGACAATTGTTAATTTGCTAACATATTAAAAAAAATGTAAAGTAAATCAACAACATAGATTTTATGCTTTAATTAGAATTTTTATAATTATTGATTTATTAATATTATTTTCCCATGATTAGTTATGCACACTTGACAAACAATGTTTTTATTAATAAAACTTCTATTAGGAGATAATGATTAGATATGACCTCAAAAGTCATGGTAGAGTGGTAAGACTAGTATAAAGGATAAAATAGGAATAGGAAGACCAAATTGAATAGGATGTAATCTAACCATACATTTTTTCAATGTCATCTTCAATAACTAGTATCATCAAAATGATATATCTTGTAGGAAGAGAAAGTCTCTAAGAAAAGTATAATAAAATTATTAGTGTTCCTTTTTAAATAATATGAAGACTAACTTTTATATATTTTGGGGTATATAAGGTTGTATGGTTGCTCCTATACTTTAGTATAGACCTAATCTAATTATGAATATATCATCAACATCCTTCATTTTGATAAGTGAGTGTTGATTTTTATTATGCCCCAACTTAAAGGTATTATCTATCTCTATTTCATAATGTGGATTACTACTATGGATAATTATTATGGATAAATGATTTGATATTTTTGCATAATGATAAATATTTTTTCTTAATGAGAACAAAGGTTTTAAATAATTTTTTAATTAAAAATTCTTACAAACATGAATTAATTATCATTATGAAGAAATATTAAATCATTTGAGCATTTACATTCCATTGCACTTCAATTTAGCAAATGTAATGTATTTTTTAGTTTTTCTTTAGTACATTTCAATTCTACAAATTAAGTATTTTTAATTCTACAATGTAGTGATAGTTTGATAACTACAAGAAGCATTTGAACCTCTATTTCTACAAATATAAGCAAGTTTCCTAATTTTTGAACTATAGAACTACCAACGTCCTCTATCATATATAGGCTTGGACATTACCCTAGATTTGATAAATTAAAAGTAAATTATGAAAATTAAAGACACTCACCAGTTCTTCCTTTTAGTGAATCAAAAGTGGATTTGCATTCTTCCACCTTCCTTTAGTTGTCTTAAAGATTTTTTAACTTACTATCATTACCCTATTGTTGATTATAATTAGTTTTCGTATCATTGGATGCCTTATAGAACTATTGTAGTACTTTAGCATATTTTTCTTAGTTTCCAAATTTGCTTCCACCTATTTCACTATGGATGTGTCCTACTTGATCAATGATTTACACCCTTTAAGATACACAATATATGTTTTACCCTATATCACCTTTGTGTGTACTTGGTTTCATAAATATTTAATTTTTTCTAATATGATACCTTCACTTCCATGTTCATCATTTTCTTCCCCATCTCTACATGTGTTTGTTTGAGAGTAGTTATATGTTCATCCTTTTTTTTATCCTTATCTTTCACACTTTCCTTGAATTGATCGAATTAAATTTAAATATCTTTTTTTCTCTATCAAGATATTGATTCAATTGATTTTTCTCGTATAAGTTTTTCTATGAGTTATTTGAACTTTATTTCCGTATCTTTTAAATTTTTTATTCCTTCTTTATCTTCTTCATTAAGTATTCTTTCTATTTATCTACTAGCTTTGAATCCTTTTGCAATTAGGATATTTAATTTTTTTTTTCATCAAGGTTAGTATACCTTTGCTTTAGTTCTTGCATATCCTTTTTATTATCCACTTATATATTTTTGCATCCTTGGTTACTTGCATACACCTAAATATCATTGCTCGGTGGAATAATTTTATTTTTTTGTGCAATCTAAAATGGAGTAACACTACTAAAATATATGGTGGATTCCCTACTCATTTAATGTAAGGGTGTAGTAGTTGGTCTAATTTTATGCAAGTACAATGCCTCTATGATTAGTAATTTATTTCTATTTTTAGAAATCTTGGATTAGAGGTAAATGAGACATAAGGATGACAAATATTACATGTCTACCATATGTTGATTAATCCAATCCTTAGTTTCTTAAATGAAAATTAGCAGTTTGAGATAGATGAAAATATACATTTATTAGAAAGGAAAGGAGAACATGGTCTACTTAACTTCATGACAAATATAATTTTTGATGTCTTGATAAGAGTGGGTCCTAACAAAATCTATATTTAACTTATTAAAAAATGATACAAGGATTGCATCAATAACAAAATTATATTGGTTGTCCATAAATCATTGATGGAGGTAGTACCATTATTATGCTACAAAGAGGGAACCTGTGTGGTAGATATTTTATCTAATCATAGTATTAATATTTGTCTTAAAAAAAAATTAGAAGACAATTAGTAAAGGCAGTTTCATCACATAAAAAAAATATCAAGCATTTGATAGAGAAAAATTAGCAATTTGAAAGAGACAAACATATATTTAAATACAAGTAGAATACTGTATAGTTAACTTAATAACAAAGAGTGTTTAATATTTTGATAAAAGTGGGTCCTACTAAAATCCATTTATAACTTATTAAAAAAATACACATTACATATGCTTCAATTGCATAACCATTTTATTTTCATAACCTATTCAATTCAAAATAAATAAAAAATTAAAAATTTTCTAAACTATAAGATATACCATATATCATAATATACAAAGAGATCCTTACATTACAAAAAAAAATCATCTAGTAATTTTTGATAAGTATATCATAATAACATTATATATTATGTGTTTCTCTATTATGGTAGAGTATATACCAACAATGGAACTTATATTGGAAAAGGATCTCAAAAGGTTATTGTATTCCACTAATTAGTTGTTTGTATAGAAATATACACATTCTAATATGTATATACAATATACAACTAGTTGACACAATGTGCTTTTTTCTTGCTTATTTTTTAATTATTTAATGAAAACCTAACATATTACTTTAGAATGGATTTATATAATAATAAATGGCTTCCATTAACATAATTGTAATAATATTAAGATTTACATTTCAAACATATTGAATACCTCTTAATACATACTAAATACTTCAATATAGCATCAAATTATCATTAATAAATAAATATTGAATTATATATATATATATATTCCTATTCCATTTATTTAAATGATGGATATTTGAGTGTGATTTATTTTGGTTTCATATTGGATACATGCATCCCTACCTTGCATTTAGATTTGTATAACATATCATAATGATGTAAACACTTCCATTGAATGTTTGCATTTGATACAACAAATTTGAACCTTGTATATTCATATGCTTACACACCAATATAACCATAATTTTAAAATATTTAAAAATAAAATGAGTAAAATTATTTTAAGGTGGGCCCACCCTAAATCAAAGTTTTATGATAATATTCTCCCACTCCCTCTAGGAAGCAAGGAAGTTTCTTTCTCAAAACCGATATATGTCCTTCCTATGGATTATCTTATGGGATCTGGTTTAGTTGATGCTGCTTTGGCTAGGATCTAGTTCAGTTGATGGTACTTTTTTTAGGATTTGGTTCTAGTTAAAGGGTGTAAGGAGTAGGCATGGTCTCTATTTCTTGTTCTACTTTCATTGGAAGCTTGCTCTACTAGGGCACTTGGTGACTTTCACCTAGTTTCATTTTCATCTAGATGGTGGTGTGTTTTTGCCTGGCCTTGGTAGGTTATTATTGCAGATCTTGGCCTTTGTGGCAGCTAGCCAATTCATAGCTTATTCATGAGGGATTTTTTCTAACTTCAATTTTGAGCAAGAATTATCTCTTGAATCTTCTTATGCTTAGTTTATTTCTCTTTTGCCATATGGAGTGGGTCTTTTTGTTTATTTTGGATCTCCTAGATTCTAGCTTGTTTTAGATTTGGTGAGCCTTCCTAAACTTTGTGGTCCTCTTATTGGGGTTTGATCCATTTATTCAAGGTTCTAGGAGTCTTTTAAAATCCTATTTACGTTAGGGAAGTCTTCTAAAACCCTATGATCCTCTAATGGAGGCCTGATCCATTTGTACAAGGCTTTGGGAGCATTTCAAAACCTTGCTATAAGGTTTAAGGAGAATTCTAAAATCCTGCCATAGTTCTAAGGGCCTATGAGAACCTTGTTGTGAAGGTTCTAGAAACCTTTAAAAACCCTGCTTTTTGGTTTAAGAAGTCTTTCTAAACCTTATGCTTGTCTTTGGGTAAGTTCTTATAATATCTAAATTTATCTTGACTTCCCTTCTTTTGATATATTTGCTTCCTATAGGAAGATCTCTTTTGGATCCCTTATATTGTAGCATTTTGGATGGTAAAGATATGTTATTTATGCATGTTGGTTATGTCTTTGTATTTTTTCATTGCTTCTTATCTTGTGGATATCAACTGCTGGTGTACTATGCCCTATAGGAATCCTAGATTCAGGCCTTTGAGATGTCTTTGTCTTTGGTCATTGCTTCTTATCTTGTGGATATCAACTGCTGGTTTACTATGCTCTATAGGAATCCTAGATTCAGGCCTTTGATTTGCCTCTTCCATAGTGGCTTGGGTGTGAAGATCCTTTCTAAGTGTGATTTTATTTGTTAAAATTTATGTAGGAATGTTGTTTGCTTTGGAACCATGGGATCACTCCAATCGGCTTGCACGAATACCATCAGCCTATCTTGGTTTCAGCCATAATTAAACCTTTAACCCCCTCTCTCCAAACTAGAAAAAGTCGACTTCATTACTGTTCAACAACTTCCAAAAATTGCTTTGCAGGGTGGCCAGTATAATTTAATCCTGCAAGTGGTTTGACTTAATCATCAAATGGTTCTAAATTTTGGGATGAGATTTGGTATATACGAGCCGAAATACCCGAAGTCAATGTGAGCGTCCATGTTTACGACACAGTCAGATCCCATTTCCTTTCCCTGAATATATAAACTCGATCACTGCGACAACTTATTCACAATTTCGCATGACCTCGGCTGAAATTAGCAACATATATTGTTGTAAGTGTATCATAGCTTCAACGATGGTGCCGCAATATCTGGCCGCATTGCTATTCTTATTCCTCATTACGTCGCGCAAGTGTACAGATTCGACAGTTACTGTTAAATCCTCGTCGGAGGACGGAGAGATCTACGCAGCATATTCTTATGCCTTATTACGTCCGGCAAGAGTACAGATTCAACTGTTAAATAAATCCTCGTTGGAGGACGAGGAGATCTAGGCAGCATGTAACGTGGTCAAGTATAGCAATGGCACCGAACTCGAGAGCAACGTGAACACGGTGTTGAAAACTCTAACGGACAAAGTCATGTACACGGGTTTTAGCACTGCCATTTAAGGGCAGGACAGCCCCAACAAGGTGTTTAGGCAGTTCCAGTGTAGACGGGATCCAAGTGATGGAAGCCGTGGGATGAAATTGCCCCAACGCTATAGGCGCCCTTGTTAATCTAGAGTACCCGTTTTCTCCGCTATAGGCGCCCTTTCTTCCCCAGTTAAACATCAGCTACTGGTATGGCCTCGTCAACATGGACAGCAACTGATTTTATCACCGCAGAGGGCGGTCCGATATCGGATCTGGCGGGCAGAGCGCCTGCAAAGCACCTGCGCGCAGAATACCATTAGCCTATCTCCAAATCAGAAAATGTTGAACCATTGGCCTATCTCCAAACCAGAAAATGTCGACTTCCTTGTATAATTTAATGCTGCAAGTGGTTTGACTTAATCATTAGATCATCAGATGCTTCTAAAGTTTGGGTCCTACCAAAATCCATTAATAACATATTAAAAAAAGTACTCATTACATGTGCTTAATTGCATAACCATTTTATTTTCATAACCTATTCAATTCAAAATAAATAAGAAAAATTTAAAATTGCTTTAAATTATAATATATACTATATATCATAATATACGGAGAGGTCTTTAGATTACAAAAACTATTTCATCTAGTAATTATTGACATATATTATGTGTTTCTCTATTATGGTAGAGTATATACCAGAAATGGAACTTATATTGCAAAAGATCTCAATGGAACTTATATTGCAAAAGATCTCAAGAAGAAGTTATTGTATTCCACTAATTAGTTGTTTGTATAGAAATATACACATATTCTAATATGTATATAAAATATATAACTAGATGACACAATATGTGCTTTTTCCTTGCTTAGTTATTTAATGAAAACCTAACATATTACTTTACCATGGATTTGTATAATAATAAATGTCTTGCATTAACATAATTGTAATAAAATTAAGATTTACATTTCAAACACATTGAATACCTCTTAATATATACTAAATACTTCAATATAGCATCAAATTATAATTAATATATAAATATTGAATTATAATAAAAAATAAAAGTATATATATTTAAATTATATATAAATTCATATATTTGATTTGTTTAAATGATGGTTATTTGAGTGTGATTTATTTTGGTTTCATATTAGATACATGCATCTTTATCATACATTTGGATTTGTATAATATATCCTAATGATATAAACACTTTCATTGAATGTTTGCATTAGATATGTCAAATTCAAACATTCTATATTCATATATGTATACACACCAATATAACCATAATTTTAAAATATTTTTAAAAAATGAGTATAATTATTTTAAAGTGGGTCCACCCTAAACCATAGTTTTATGATTGTATTCTCCCACTCCCTCTAGGCAGAAGGGGGTTTCTTTCTCAGAACCCAAATATGTCCTTCCTATGGATTATCTTATGGGATTTGGTTCAATTGATGTTGCTTTGGCTAGGATCTAGTTTAGTTGATGGTTCTTTGGTTGGGATTTTATTTTAGTTGGAGGGTGTAAGAAGTAGGTACGGTCTCTATTTCTTGTTCTAATTTCACTAGAAGCTTGCTCTACTGGGCACTTGGTGGCTTTTACCTAGTTTCAATTTTATCTAGATGGTGGTGTGTTTTTGTCTAGCCTTGGTAGGATTTTCTTGCAAATATTGGTCTTTGTGGCAGCCAACCAAGTCATAGCTTATTCAACAGGGATTTTTTTCTAGCTTCAATTCTGAGCAAGAATTATCTCTTTAATATTCTTATTCCTAGTTTGCTTCTCTTTTGCCCTATGGAGTGGATCTTTTTGTTTCTTTTAAATCTACTAGATCCTAGCCTATTTTAGGTTTGGGAAGCCTTCCTAAACCCTATGGTCCTCTTATTGAGGCTTGATCCATTTTTTCAATATTATATGACCCTTTTCAAATTCTATTTAGGGTAGGGGAGTCTTCTAAAACTCTATGGTCATCTTCTAGAGGCTTGATCCATTTGTACAAGGTTTTGGGAGCCTTTTGAAACCTTATTCTAAGGTTTAAGGAGACTTCCAAAACCCTTCCATGGTTCTAAGGGCCTATAAAAACATTTTGTGAAGGTTCTAGGAGCCTTTCAAAACCTTAATTTTTATTTGCGAAGACTTCCTAAAACCTATAGCTGTCTTTGGGTAGGTTCTTATACTATCTAAATTTATTTTGAGTTTCGTTGACTTGAAATATTTTATTTCTATCTTGGGTAGGAAGATCTCTTTTGGATCCTCTGATGTTGTAGCATTTTGGATGGTCAAGATGATGTTCTTAATGCATGTTGTTTTTGTTCTTCTTTTTTGCTTCCTATCTAGTGTATATCAACTACTGGTTTGCTATGTGCTATAGAAATCCTAGATTCAGGCCTTTGATTTACCTCTTCCAAGGTTGCTTAGTTGTGAAGATCCTTTCAAGGTGTGATTTTATTTGTTAAAATTTAGGGAGGAATGTTGTTTTTTTTTTATCCATGGGATATTTCTTTCTTGGATGTTGGGTATATCTCTCTTGATTATTGGATCAATTTTCTCTTAGGGTTGCAATCCCTTGTGTGTTCTTCATTGGTTATTTTTGAATATCTTTGTGGCTTTGAAAAGTTTGGGGGACCCTCCCAAAATCCCTTTGTAAAAGGTTTAAGGACGCTTTCAAAACCCCTTCTTCTACAAAATAAATATATATATATATATATACATATTTTAAAGTGTTCTATAATGTTGGAACTTATACAATCTTAAAAAATATTGGTCCTACCATTATTTTTTTTAAATTCATTGACTGAAAGAAATAATAGAATTGTATGACTGCTTCTCTTGTAGAATATTTTAAAAGTGTGTTCGTCATCTAGGAGTGTGGAAAAAAATGGGCTAGTTAATCATTACATAATTTTAATATAGATATGCTACATTCATAAATGGGGATGAAGTTAATACAAATAATATTGGTTGATCTATGATAAACAAAATTATACCAAATTTACACATGAAATTAAATTTTGATGGTTTTTGCAATGTTAATATCAAAAAAGCTAGTGGAAGTGGTGTCCATAAAAGTGATGATTGTAAAAATATCCACCCTTACTCTAAATCAGAATTGTATGGATTATATAGAGGCTACACATATTTTTATAAAAATCAAGATTTCTATTGAATAATGGTAAAAATAATTTTCAATTAGGGGAATTCACAACTTATTATTAAATTCTATCAAGAAAAATGGATGTGGGGAATTGATAAAAAATAACTTTATTTTTATTGTCCATCAACTATTATGGAAGGCAATATATTTTGAATGTAAATATGTAAAATAAGAAAAAATAATTTAAATTCTTATCATATTAATCTTTGTTATAAAAAAATTAAAATTTAAAAACAAGATTTTTTTCCTAAAATATAAAATTTGAAAAATATTATAAATATATTTAATAAATAATAGATAATAAATAATTTTTATCTAGTCTAATTGAAATCTAAAAAATGATGAGATATACTTCATAAAAACCACATACAAATTTATTTAAAAAAATGCAACCCAAAACATATGGGTGAGCTGTTAGCTCTCTACTTTACGTGAACATGACGACATAAAGCAAGCCAAAATAGATTTTTGTTTTGATTGATAATGGGGTTTTAAGAGGATCAAAAAACCATTACATCAATAGAGGGAGATCCCAAAATTGGGAAGGCCACAAAAAACAACAACAAAAAGTAAATACATCAACTAGATAAGGGAGGATTTCCAGACTGGAAAATCTCAACCAAGAGCACATGAACAACAAAACCTATCAAAGGATAGAGGTCCAACGAAAAAAGACAACAAAAAAAAGAAAGGGGAGATCACCCAAAAATAGTAGAAGGGAACTAGAGTAAAAAATTATCCCAAACCAAATTAGAATGCAAACATCTTGGCTACTCAAAAACATGGATCTGCACATCGTCTGTATTGGTATCTTCCTCAATCTGCCCAAGCATCTTACGATTCTTGATTTGGTTGATGAGTTTTTGCACTCGAAGAAGCATAGAAGTAGCCAGAGACACAATATCATCCAAATAAACCACAAGGTCAATATCTTCAATAGATTGGTTTGACATTGCTCCAAGGGAAGGCCTATAAATGGTCTTCTGGCTCTTGTGATTCGAAGAGGAAAATTCAAACTTGGATAGCTTCATCGGGGCTACTCTGACCATGTTCTTGCCTTTCTCAGTAGAGTATTTGACTTTGGATGAGTGCTAACTAGGAGAAGGTGATGATATAGGTGGGCCTGACAACAACTTGCTTGCCCTGCTTGATGAAGCACCCACCAGTTTACTACACTTCCTCCTTGATGTCCATGTCAAGGCTCAGATCAAACTACTAAATTTCAAGGTTAGCATCAACATAAAGGGCATCCCTTTACACCCATTCTGGACCATATAATTGAAGATAATCAGATGCAGCCCTTGGTATTTTTAATGGGTCAACTTCCCCTTTCTCACACTGGCCATTGAAATCTCCATCGAAGAAAATAGATACTCAAGATATTTATCACCTTAACATCAAGTTAAAGGAGGCCATGTTAAAACTACAAAGTGATGATCATGTCTCGTTGATAAGGTATTGCATTATGAGAACAAAATAGATCTTAAAAATTACTACAGAAAGAGGGTTGAGTAAGAGTTAATGAGTATCCAATTCACAACAATGTTATTTGAAAGTATGAGATTCTGGAAGAAAAATAGTATTAAGATGTAATGAAAAGCAACCAAACATATGTAATCGAATCAACCCAAACATAAAGGAGAAAAGCAGGGGCACAAACCTTCTATATTAATTCCATTCGGTTACAATACATCTCCTCCCTTTTTATGGGCTAGGAGTGCTAATTTGTCTTGGTTATAGTCATGATCGATACTTCTTCTATTCGCATGCCCACATGCAAAGTGGGTGGGCCAACGTATTGTCGTCGCTGGTGTTAATGAGTCTTTGCTTGCTGCTGCTTATCCTGCGTTCAGAGAAACAGTAAACTGTTTAGTAGCACCTGTGTTAAAGTGAAACAAGAGTACAAAGGCTGCTGCCAATAAAACAGTCACTGTTACCTGCAGGTCAGTGAAGAACCAAAATCGACTAAAACACGATGCTATTTGCCAGTAAAATGTCTTCTAGAATATATATATGAACACCGTTAATTGCAAGATAGATTCGAACGTAGCAAGATATATTCGAACATACAGCATAGTGCAAGATATATTCTATGTAAAGCGTGAGTTATTTCGACAGCATAAGGCGTAAGGTAAGATGAGCACGTGATATCGGAATATATTGAACTGAACTACGAGCAACGTCTTATGAATTTGAAAAATGTCTAAACATCAGAGAACACAATATGACAGAATAAAATTAAATTAAAACTACGAACGTACGTGGGGTGCCCAAGCGGGCCGCCCCGTTAAATTTTGACTTTGACGCCAATCCACTAGGAATTGGCCCAAAATCCAAGATAATGTGTTGTCGGCAAATTGGTAGTTTACTGTGTCCAATATCGGGTATGAAGGTCAGATTTACGCTTCTAAAAAACCACCCACCAACCTTTGGTCTTCCTATGAGTAGCACTTCGTTGTGTTCACCAAATGCTTGTTCACCTCCTGCTGGGCAGGAAAGCTCATGGTTTTATAGACCCATGGGGTCTCTTCAAAGGGGTATGCAGTGACGCCACGTGGCGGCCATGCCTTCCCGGGAGGTAGGAAAGTCCTCCGTGACTTGGGCTTCCATGACTGCCCCTGCGACAGTCTTCCAACGGCCAACCTACCCACCTACGCGCGCATGCAAGGCAGGAGCCATAAATGACTGTCTTCGGCTGCCACTTGTTGAATGTCCGCCTTGATGGCTTTAATGGTGCTTTTGAATGCTTGCATTCCACCTTTGATTGGTCTTAATGTTTGCTTTTTAAATGTTTGCGTTAGAATGTTTAAAATCCACCTGGTGCGAAGGCAGGAGTCTGTCGCGATGTCGCGACGTCGTGATATCGTGACACTAAGAGAAAAATAGGGCATAGGAGGGGATTTATCGTGATATCGTGACTGTCGTGATATCACGACAGTGCAATGTCGCAGCTGTCGTGATATCGTGACAGCCACGATATTGCGATAGCGCGATGTCACGGCCGTCGTGATATCACGACAGCCATGATATCGTGATAGCGCGATGTCATGGCCGTCATGATATCGTGACAGTCACGATATCGTGACAGCGTGACATCGTGACCGTCACGATATCACGACCATCGTGATATCACTACAGGCGGCCATTGCCTAAGTTTTCTTTTGCTCAGCAATGTTCCAAAGTAGCATTTGCCTAAGTGTAGCTTTTGCCCAAGTGTTGCAAACAGTTTTTGCCTAAGTGTTTGAAAGCAATTTTTGCCTAAGTGTTAAAAGCTTGAACCGAACTTGGAGGATATGTAACCGGATTGGTACCTTCCAAAATTGTTGTGTAAGTGGCTAGGGCCACTGTTTGACCTCTAAGGGCTGCCTGAAGGCTGTGTGTCAATACGATCAGTGTTTGTAGTCACATAATCGGATTGGTGCTGTTTTGGTGTCTACATTATTTTAACCTTAAAAGTCGTAACTCTTGATCCTACATTTTTTCTTTGGATTATCATATTTTGCATAACTCCAATCGGCTTGCATGAATACCATCATCCTATATTATTTTCAGCCATAATTAAACCTTGAACCTCTCCAAACTAGAAAAATTTTACTTCATTGTTGTCCAAAAACTTTGAAAATTGCCTCGACGCTATAGGCACTTGTGTTCATATGGATTACTATACCTTTCTCCCCCAGTTAAACACCAGCTATTGGTATGGCCTCGTCAACATCAACAACAACCACTATACAAATTTTATCACTGCAGTGGGCGATCTGATATCGAGTTTGGCGGGTAGAGCACCTACAAGCAGAATCAGTCAGCCTATTATAGTTTGGAGCCTAATGCTAATTTTTGGGACATTGCTAAAATAGTGTGGGAGAAAAAAATCATTCCCAAAGTGGGATTTTTATTGGTTAGCCTCTTAGAATAGAATTATTACCTTTGATAATCTCATTTCTAGAGGCCTTCCCATACCCAACTAGTGTGTGCTCCGTAAGTCCAATTGGGAGTCTATTGACCACATGGTCCTAGGATGTCCTTATTTCTAAAATATGCTTAATTCAGTGTACAATAACTTTAACTTATCCACAGTCCTTCATGCTTCTACCCACCATCTCTTTCAACAGTGGCCAACACATTTCAAAAATAAACATCTCAGTTTTCTTTGGTGCTTGTGTTTACAACATTACCTTTGGTAGGTTTGGTTGGAATGCAACTCCAAAATATTTAAAAGCCAGTCCATCGATTTCCACATTACCACTTTGAAAATCCTTTCCTTGGTAATTGATAATGCATCCATGGTCTCCTCCCCTGAAGATCCCCCCTGGTTTGGAGACTTCCCTTGCCAACATATTCAATATCTCTAACATTTCTTGTGTTCCTCGTACTACTGTTAATAGGTCTGCTATCAGGTGGAATCCCCCACTGTGTGGGTGGTTCAAAATAAACTTCGATGGGGTAGCCAAAGGGAACCCAAGCAACGCCAGTGGTGGAGGCATACTCAGAGATGAGGAAGATAAAATTTTAATTGCCTTTGCAAAAAAATTTGGGACTCAGACAAACAATATAGTCGAAGCCATAGCTCTCTTCCAAAGTCTTCAACTCATTAGTAGGATGGACATAGACCACTTGATCATTGAAGGGGACTCCCTCCTTATCATTAATCTTCTCAAAGGTAATGGTAAACCCCCATGGTCTTTGGTAAACATTCTCCAAGAATGTAAAAATTTTATTATCAGATACTCTCACACTGTCATCCAACACCAATACCGAGAAGGAAATAAAGTGGCTGAATGGCTTGCCAACAAGGGGGTGCTTGGAAATAGTATTCAGGTATGGAGGAACTCTTTCCCCCATGACCTTAGAATAGACCCATCTAGACCCGATGTCTGCAATCTCTAATCTCTTGGGGTTCCACAAAACCTAGGTGGTTCATAAAGGGTTTGAAATGATGAGTCATACTGCCAAGTGGAATGCACCGCCCACTATGGCACTCTCTATTGGGCCCCATATCTCTTCTCATCCTTTTCATAGTTGTGTCACTAAGATTCATGGGCAAATACCAATGATTAAGTGGCAAATTTTTGAAAGTAAACACCACTTTTTGAATCCTAATAAACAACGACACAAGCACCTCAAGCAAATGCTAATGATGAAGTGGTAGATTATTAGAATCAGACACCATCTATCAAAATCCAACTAACAGATGCTAATGATGAACGGACATATCAGTAGAGAAGGATACCACATGTTAAGCTCTAATTATCAGTGGTTCAAGCTCAATATGGGAAGCAAGCAAGGTGTCTCTCCTAGGACCCACCACCATAGCATGCATGCCTAAACCCACCCCCATATTCCTCGTAGTCACAAGGGTCCATTTCTCAACCATGAAACCCCCCATCCTTACTCACCTCATCATTTTGCATACTATCAATCTCCCCAATGTAGCACAGGAAGTCATCATGATCCTTATTACCACTAATATTTATTTTTGGCCCATCACATTTTCAAGCATTCCCTCACCCTTCAATTGGTGTTTGCATTGTTGCCCACAGTATTTCCTATGACTCGACATAATGTCTTCAGGTATCATCCTAGACAACCAACTAGATATTATCATTCCCACCTCCGAATCCCCATCCAAACCATTTCCTCCACCAAAGTCCACTTTGCTTTGCTCCCAAGAAGGCCTTGGAACCACTCCCATTTTAGACTCCTATATAATTTCCCTATCCTGGGCTTTTATCTCAGCTATGTTAGGTTTATCAATCTCCTTAGAGTTTCTCTGTCTAAAGCTATGCCCAGTGAGCCTCCCTCTACCTGCATTAATGCCCCTCTGCTTTCGATGGCCATCATTGAACCTGACACTCTCTTCCTGGAGGATGATATCCATAAAATATTTCACAACCATGGTTTCATTCCCTTTTTCAAGAAATTCAGGGGCCACGATGAAGTGATTACTAGAGATTTCATTAATACCTGGGTCAATGGGCATGTCCTAGTTTAGGGAATGAAAATTTCTATTTATTTTGAGCTGCTAGCAGAAATTATAAAACTTTCTAATGAAGGATTCAAACTCCACCACGACAACCATTCCATTCAAGAGGAGCTCAAGCACTTCATATACATAGGGAAGAAACTAGATAGATATGATAAAGGAATCATCCGTGAAAAGCTCCCTGACCCCTAGGGCAGAGCTCTGATCCCTGTCATGTAGTACCTAATGATTGATAAAGTGGATGAATCGATGATAATTTTTTACCTGGATTTCCTCAACGTGCATATCAAGGAGGTATATATTCCTGAGTATCTAAGATGGTCCATTGAAGTCTCAATCGAGAACTACCAAAAAATGGAATATTCATAGATTAAATATCAAGGGTTATTCTTGGTCATTTATGACCATATACTGCAGAAGATCATCTACACTATGGAATCGAGTCCCTTCATAAACCCTGATGAGGACCCTACCGAGACTGATTTCATCATGCAAAGTTGTAGCTCTGACAACCGCAGAGGCAAGCAAAATTCTGGTGGGAAGCGTAAAAGCATCGAACATATCACATCTGTGAGCACCATTCCTATTTTAGAGCAATCCTTTGTGGATGCGAAAGCGATGGCAACCTCTAAATGGGACCCTTTCGAGATTCTGACAAAGATGCTTGAAAATATTTACCAATCCCAGTCCAAGGCTCTCACTGGCCTTGACCATGCAATTAGAATCTCCAAAGTCATTACGGCCAGAAAGTCTGAGAGTTTCCAAGTGATCCTTCCCATTGAGAAGACCGCTGCTGATGAACCAACTCCGAAGTAAATTGATGGGCCATATTTTTGTCCTTGGTTCTGGTTAAGTTTTTCCTACTTCTTTTTGGCTTGTTCTATCCATTTCTCATATTCTAGTTTCAGTTGATGTTTTTATTCATTTCTAATTTCCACTAATCCTTGTTTGGGAGGGAAGCTTCCTTCCTTTTTGGGTTTTTCTATTTTTGGTTTGCTTGTATAAGGTTTAGGGACCCTTTCAAAACCCTTTCTACCAATCGAAAAAAACAAAATGTGTAATGCACTTCATTGCATTATAATACTAATTCCTCACCTTGCCATACATTTTAAATTGTATCAATTATAAAATTACATGTTTTCTTAGCTTGGAATAGGTAGATGTCTCTTTTGCATCCATTTTTTGAATTCAATGGCCAACAAGCCAACATGGCTTCACAGATTAAAATGTTGAAATATTTTTTTCTAGTTTCAATTCTGAACAAGAATTATCTCTTGAATATTCTTATTCTTATCTTGCTTCTCTTTTGCCCTATGGAGTGAGTTTTTTTATTTCTTTTGAATCTACTAGTCTGTTTTTGGTTTGAGAAGTCTTCTAAAACCCTATGGTCCTCTTCTTGAGGCCTGATCCATTTTTTCAAGGCTCTATGGGCCTTTTAAAATCCTATTTAGGGTAGGTGATCCTTCTAAAACTCTATGGTCCTCTTTAGGAGGCCTGATCCATTTGTATAAGGTTATGAGAGCCTTTTAAAACCTTATTCTAAGGTTTAAGGAGACTTCCAAAACCCTGCCATGTTTCTGAGGGCTTATAAAAACCTTTTGTGAAGGTTCTAGGAGCCTTTCAAAATCTTTATTTTTGAACTTTGGGTAGGTTCTTATACTATCAAAATTTATCTTGAGTGCCTTTGGCTTGAAATATTTGCTTCCTATCTTGGGTAGGAAGATCTCTGTTGGATCCCCTGATGTTGTAGCATTTTGGATGTTCAAGATGATGTTCTTAATGCATGTTGGTTTTTTTCTTGTTTATTGCTTCCTATGTAGTGGATCTCAACTACTGGTTTGCTATGCGCTATAGGAATTCTAGATTCAGGCCTTTGATTTACCTCTTCCATGGTGGTTTGGGTGTGAATATCCTTTCATGGTATGATTTTATTTTTTAAAATTTGGGTAGGAATTTTGTTTGTTTTCGAGCCATGGGATCTTTTTTTTTTTTGGATATCAGGTATATCTCTCTTGATTATTGGATCAATTTTCCCTTAGGGTTGCAATCTCTTTTGTGTTCTTCTTTGATTATTTTTTAATATCTTTATGGCTTTGTAAAGGTTGGGGGACCATCCCATAAGCCCTTCGTAAAAGGTTTGAGAACCCTTTCAAAACCTCTTCTTCTACCAAATCAAAAAATATATATACATATATTTTAAAGTGTTCTATAATTTTGGAACTTATACATTATTAAAAAATATCAATCCTACCATTATTTGTTTAAATTCATGGACTAAAAGAAATAATATAATTGTATGACTGTTTCTCTTGTAGAATATTTTAAAAGTGTGTTCGTCATCTAGGAGTGTGGAAGTAGAATATTTTAAAAGTGTGTTCGTCATCTAGGAGTGTGGAAAAAAATAGGCTAATTAATCATTACATAATTTTAATATAGATTTACAACATTCATAAATGGGGATGAAGTTAATGCAAAGAATATTATTGATCTATGATAAATAAAATCATACAAAAATTGCACTCATGAAATTAAATTTTGATTGTGTTTGCAATGCTAATATGAAAAAAGCTAGTCGAAGTGATGTCCATCAATGTGATGATTGTAAAAATATCCACCCTTTCTAAAAATCAAAATTATATGGAACTTCAACTAATGACTATATAGAAGCTACACATGTTTTATAAAAATCAATATTTCTATTGAATAATGGTAAAAATAAATTTCAATTATGGGAATTCACAACTTATTATTAAATTCTATCAAGAAAAATGGATGTGAGGATTTGATAAAAATAACATTATTTTTAATGTCCATCAACTATTATGGAAGACAATATCTTTTAAATATCAATATATAAAATAAGAACAAATAATTTAACTTATCATATTAATCTTTGTTATAAAAAATTTAAATTTTAAAAACAAGAATTTTTTCCTAAAATATAAAATTTGAAAAATATAATAAATATATTTAATAAATAATAGATAATAAATATTTTTTATCTAGTCTAATTGAACTCTAACAAATTATGAGATATACTCCATAAAAACCTCCCACAAATTTATTTAAAAAAATGAACATATGGGTCAGTTGTTAGCTCTCTACTTTACGTGAATATGTCGACATAAAGCAAGCCAAAATAGGTTTTTGTTTTAATTGATAATGGTGTTTTAAGAGGATCCCCAATAAAGACTATCCCAAAATTATAAAGACGTCAACCAACAAGAACAAAAAGCAAATACATCAAATGGAGAAGGGAGGATCCCAAGACTGGAAAATCTCAACCAAGAGCACCAACAAACGATATGAACAGCAAAACCTATCAAAATATAGAGGTCCAACGGATAAAGATATAAAAAAAAAAGCAAGGGGAGATCACCCAAAATAGTAGAAGAGAACCACAATCAGAAAACTATCCCATACCAAATCAAATTGGGGACATCCAAACTACTCGAAAATGTCGATCTGCTCCTTGCCCTTATAGCCCGCATTGGTCTCTTCCTCAATCTGCCCAGGCATCTTACGATTCTTGATTTGGTTGATGAGTTTTCCCGTTCGAAGAAGCAAAAATAGTCAGAGACACAATGTCATCCACTTCAACCACATGGTCAATCTCTTCAACAGATTGATTCGACATTGCTCGAGGGAAGCCTAGCAATGCTCTTAAGGTTAACCTCAACATATGAAGGGCATTCCTTTGCGTCCCATTCTGGACCATGTAGTTGAAGATAATCAGATGCAACCCTTAGTGTTTCGGATGGGTCGACTTCCCCTTTCTCACACTGCCCACTGAAATCTCCATCCAACGAAATAGATACTCAAGATATTTATGACCTTATTGCGAAGTGATGATCACATCTCGTTGATAAGGTATTGCATTATGGAAACCAAAATAGATCTTAAAGATTACTTCAGAAAGAGGGCTGAGTAGGAGTCGATGAGTATCCAATTCAAAACAATGTTATTTTAACCTTAAAAGTCGTAACTCTCGATCCTACTCTTTTTCCTTACATTATCGTATTTTACATCACTCCAATCGGCTTGCACGAATACCATCAGCCTATCTTGTTTTCAGCCATAATTAAACCTTGAACCTCTCCAAACTAGAAAAAGTCGACTTCATTGTTGTTCAACAACTTCTAAAATTGCCCCAACGCTATAGGCGCTCGTGTTCATCTGGAGTACTATACCTTTCTCCCCCAGTTAAACACCAGCTACTGGTATGGCCTCGTCAACATCAACAGAAACAACTATACTGATTTTATCACCGCAGTGGGCGGTCCGTTATCGGATCTGGCGGGCAGAGCACCTGCGAGCAGAATCAGGTTTGCTCTTTCAACGTGACTGTTTATTGCTTGTAGATGTGTTGGAGAGACATTTCTGCCGATGACTGCGCAACGTGCCCCTTGAAAGTCAAAAGCTTGGATCTCTTGTTCCATAGATTAAACGAATAGCATTGGCCTATTTGAGTTTCAGCAATAATTAAATGTTCAACCATTGGCCTATCTCCAAACCAGAAAATGTCGACTTCCTTGTTCAATAACTTTCAATAAATGCTGCAAGTGGTTTGACTTAATCATGAGATCATCAGATGCTTCTAAAGTTTGGGATAAGGTTTTGCATATACGAGCCGAAATACCCTAAGTCATTAAATGTGGGTGTGCATGTTTACGACCCAGTCAGATCCCATTTCCTTTCCCTGAATACATAAACTCGATCACAGCGACAACTTATTCACAATTTCGCGTGAACTCGGCTGAAATTGGCAACATGTATTGTTGTAGATGTAGTATGGCTTCAACGATAGTGTCACAATATTTGGCCACATTTTTATTCTTATGCCTCGTTACCTCAGATTCGTTTGTTACTGTTAAATCCTCGTCGGACGACGGAGAGACCTATTCGGCATGTAACGTCGTCAAGTATGACGACGGCACTGAAATGGAGCAGAACGTGAAGACGGTGTTGAAAAAGCTGACGGACAATGCCAATCAGACGGGTTTTAGCACTGCCGTTTCGAACACGGTTTTTGGCCGGTTCCAGTGTAGACCAGACGTGTCTCCCGCCGAGTGCGGCGAGTGTTCTCAACTGGCAGTCAAAGCCGTGTCGGAAGCTTGCCCCAGAGCCATAGGCGCCCGTGTTCAGATGGATTATTGTTTTCTCCGCTACGAAAACTATACGTTTCTTTCCCAGTTGGACACCAACTTCTGGTATGCCCTCGGGAACGATAACAGCAGCAACAATGCTGATTTCAACGCGACAAAGGGCGGTCTGATGGCGGATCTGGCGGGGAAAGCGCCTGCGAGGAGAGCCAGGTTTGCTGTTGGACAGAAAGGGGTTCCCTCTTCCAATGTGACTGTTTATGGCATGGAGATGTGTTGGAAAGACATGTCTGCCAATAACTGCTCAACGTGTCTGAGCAAAGGCATCGAGCAGATGTACAGCTGCTGTAAGGAAAATGTCGGTGCTCGAGTTTTCATGGGCAGTTGCACTCTGCGCTATGAAACTTTTCCCTTTGCCAAGAACCATTCAGTGAATTTATTCTTTTAAAATATTAGAATAAACTTTCTATGTAAATAGCTTGAAATATTACTCACTATTATATAAGAACGTCATGGACTTTATGGCTCGTTTGCCTCTTGAATATATCTATCTGCATCAAAATAATTATAAAATAATTGTATAAAAGTTAAATATATATGAAATTTCAAATTTGGTATTTATAATAATTTTATAAATATTTTATTTTTGCAATATTATTATCATTCTCTAACATATTATTATCTCATCACTAATTATATTGAACTAGCTTTGACATATAAAATATATTTTTTTATTTTAATATAAATGTTGTTAAAAAGTTTAATGACGTAATTTTTTACAAGTTCTATTTTTAATTATAATTATTAAAAATATAAGCTATAAAAATGTATGTTTAAGTAAGCTTCTAAATTGTCTTATATATAATTTTTTTTATTTTATTTTAGTATAAATGTTGTTAAAAATTTTAATGACGTAATTTTTACAAATTCTATTTTTTATCATAATGATTAAAAATATAAGCTATAAAAATGTATGTTTAAATAAGCTTCTACAATTTGTCTTATATAAAATATAGTGTAATTTTTTTTTTTGAGTAATACTTCTTATACACAATCACCATAGGTATTGAACCCAGGTCACATCAATGATAATGCAAGTGGTGTCCTTACCAGTAAACCACATCCTTTCACTTTCTAAACACTTCCCTATCTAGTTGTATATTATAATATTTATATTTATATATTTTCATTTGATTTGATAATTCTTATGCTCATATCCTAAATTTTATTAAAATATAAGGTAGGAATGGTGAAATCAATCATTATCATAAATTATTTGGAAAATTAGTTATTCATTTGAATATAAATTTCATCTACAAAAGTACTCATATTATCCTTTTTTTAATTTGCAATCATACTATAGTTGTTGATCCATTTACCTTTCTTCTCTTCTATCATGATGATTGATCTTTACAATAACTTAATGATGTAACATCATAGTGATACCATAATAACATTCAAATTGATATTTTCCTTAAAGAAAAAATAAAAAAAAATTATTGATGTTACTTGTGTCACTATGATAACGCTAGAAAGTATTTTTTTTGTGACACTACCTACACCCTACCTTAGCTTTAACTTGTAGAACTATCCTAGTGTAACTTGTGCATCATTGTAGCACCAACAAATACTATTATTTCCATAGTGAAATTACAACAATGTTAGATGGTTGTTAAAAAAAATAGAAACTAGAAGTTTCCTCAATTAGGTCAAAGAAGTTCTAATAGATATTATTTTTGTTTTATAATATTTATTATTTTTCATGCATGTAGGAGATCATGTATTAACTTAATGGTTATTTTATTTGGGGTCAAGTTTCACTTTAAATCAATATTGTAGACACCAAATGTAAAAGAGTTAAGGAGTTATCTTATGATGTAATCTCTAGTCATAATATCCTCAAAGAATAAAATGAAGTAATAAATTGGATTGTCAAATAAATGAATTATTACACACCAATGTGTTTAAAAAAATATTATTAATGTTCTCTATTAGTTTAGTAAATAATGACAAGTAATCATAGATAAAGGTAGATAATAAAATACATGTATTCAATAAGAATTTTTACGAACAACAATTTGATGTTAACAACATTTATAATATTCTTGTGTCTAAATTTTCACATTGTCAAAACATGGAGGTATAATTTATGTTCAACCCAATGTTTAATTAAAAAGAACTTATTTAAGTAATTTCAAACTAAATTTATCTAATTCCTTCCTTATTTATAGTATTTTAATTTTATAGTTAGTTAATATTACAATGTAAATTATGATAAAGTCCATTATTTATCCAAACATCATGATCCTAGAGGTATATCCATAGTTTGTAGGTTTTTTAATATTAAATAATGACAGGTATAGTTATGATTTTATTTTAAAGTGAATTATATATTTCATAAATAAAAATTCCTATTCGTATTGAAGTTATTTTTGTAGTAAAATAAGCACCAGCATATTGTAAAATACGTATTTTATAATTGTATGGATATAAAAAATAAAATCAAGTTCTTGTTTGATCCAATGATTCAATTTACCATTATAATAGTTTAAAATACATAAAAATATATTTTATAGAATATATTAAAAATTATTTTGATAAATTGTGTAACATGTAATTATATTAGTTAGTTATCACTCTCATTGTAACTAAATTAATATACTATCTAAATTATAAAATAATTGAACTTTATATTTAATTTTGTACTATTTTAAAGTACATATGTTGTATTGATCCTAATTTTTATAGTATGAGAGATAACATATTAACCAAACATAATAGAAGCTATAAAAAAGCTCCTATAGATGTTGAAAGTGATAAGAAAAGGGGGAGACCATCCATCAATGAGCAAAGGAAGTAGAGCATTGAGTATGACATAGAAAATGGTATCAAAACAACCCTCTTTCCATCCCTATCAAAGCAACTCAAGGATGAAATAAATAGAACCAAAACCCTCTCATGACAAGGCATAGGTGGGAAAAAATCAACTAATAAAAATAAAAATGAAAGTCCTCTCATGGAATATGAGAGGCCTCAATAGCCCTACGAAGAAAAGGTTAGTAGTCACCCTGAGGAAAGAAGTCAAACACACCATTCTCATGCTTCAAGAAACCAATCTTTATGAAAGCAACTTTGAGAAAATTGTAGGAATTATCTGGAAAAACTATTATTTTATTGCTAGCCTAGCTCGTGATACAAGAAGAGGACTATTATGCCTATGGGATCCCAATAATATTAAAGGAATACTTATTTTTTCCTCTGATAGGATCATAAAAATTCTATTATACAATAAAGAGCACAAATTCAATTGGATCCTATCAAATATTTACACCCATAATATGTTTCAAGGATGAAATTACCTTTAGGAAACCCTCATCCAAATAAGAAACATCTTCTCAAGCCATCCCTGGATCCTTACTAGAGACTTCAACTCCTCATTTTACCCATCTAATAAAAGAGGAGGAACTACCATCTCCACCAAGAATTATGAAGACTTTAATGAGTTTATCAATTCTAACAAACTTAAGGATGTCTAGCTTAAGGTATCCCACTACACCTAGAGCGACAGAAGGATTGGATCCCAACATATTCATATTAGAATTGATATATGCTTATTGTCCAAGGAATCAATTCATTGGTTTGGGGATGTGACTCTCTAGTCCCTACCAAAAAATGAATCTAATCATAACCCCCTAGTCTTTGAAGGTCTCAACCAAAATCCTGGTTTGAAATATGCTTTCAAATTTTAATCTATGTGGATCCATCACCATGACCTTAGGTATGGCATCAACGATTGGTTGAACCATCCCTTCTTAGGACCCCCCATCACTCAAATTTCCAAAAAACTTTGTTTCATTAAAACCAATCTCAAGGTATGGAACAGAGAGATTTTTGATAATATTTTTGAAAATAAACAATCTATAAAAGAAATACTGTAGATCATAGAAAATAGTATTTAGTAATGAACCATGGAAAATAGAAATAGGTAAGAGGAACAAAAACCTCTAGCTAACTACCACAACATCCTTGCAAAGAAAGAGACGTTTTGGAGACAAAATTCCATGGCATTGTTGTTAAAATAGGCAGATGCAAACACCAAGTTATTTTATGCTACTACCCTTAAGCACTGTAGTGCCAACATAATTAAAGAATTGGTGAAAAGAAATGGTACTATCACTTCTAATGTCCAAGATATAAGAGATGAAGTGGTCAACCATTTTTAATCCTTTATGTCCTCCTCCAGCCTGAGATCCAACAACTCCCAATATTCCCTCCTCCACCACATCACCAACCTTATCCTCTTGAGCTGAACCATCTCCTCCTCCAACCCTTTTCTCTTGAATAAATCAAGGATGCCCTATTTTATATGTAGCTCAATAAGGCTCCTAATCCTGATGGATTCTCCCCTCACTTCTTACAATACTTTTGGGACATTGTGGGAAGGGATATAAGTTTAGCTCTCCAATATGTCCAAATATCTCATATTATCCCCAGGGATATCAAATATACATTTCTTACCCTCATTCTTGAGTGTGCTTATTGCAGATATATCTTTGACTATCGTCACATCAGCCTCTACAATATCCTTTACAAAATCCTAACCAAATTTCAAATTTCAAATTTATAATATAATTAAAATATAATTAGATGAAATTTCAAATTTGGTATTTATAATAATTTTTTAAATATTTTATTTTTACAATATTATTATCATTCTCTAACATACTATTATCTCATCACTAATTATATTGAACTAGCTTTGACATATAATTTTTTTTTTAAGTATAAATGTTGTTAAAAAGTTCAATGACATAATTTTTTACAAATTCTATTTTTTATCGTAATTATTAAAAATATAAGCTATAAAAATGTATGTTTAAATAAGCTTCTAAATTGTCTTATATAAGAAATCATTTTCTTTTGAGTAATACTTCTTATACACATCCACTATAGGTATTGAACCCACCTCACATCAAGGATAATGCAAGTGGTTAGACCACATCCTTTCACTTTCTAAACACTTCCCTATCTAGTTGTATATTATAATATTTATATTTATATTTATAATTTTTCTTATTTTTTTTGGAAGAACATTTTATTTGATAATTATTATGCTCATGTCTTAAATTTTATTAAAATATAAGTTAGGAAGGTGAAGTAAATCATTGTCATAAATTATTTAGAAAATTAGTTATTCATTTGAATATAAATTTCATCCATAAAAGTATTCATATTATCCTTTCTTGATTTGCAATCATGCTATAGTTGTTCATCCATTTACTTTTCTTTTCTTCTATAAATGATGATTGATCTTTACAATAACTTAATGATGTAACATCATAGTGATACCATAATAACATTCAAATTGATATTTTCCTTAAATAAAAAATGAAAAAAAATCTATTGATTTTACTTGTGTCACTATGATAATGCTAGAAAGTATTTTTCCTGTCACACTACCTATTGATTTTACTTGTGTCATCATAGCTTTAACTTGTAGCACTATCCTAGTGTAACTTGAGCATCATTGTAGCACCAACAAATACTATTCTTTCGATAGTGATATTACAACAATGTTAGATGGTTGTTTAAAAAAATAGAAACTAGATGTTTCTCAATTAGGTCAAAGAAGTTCTAATAGATATTATTTTTGTTTTATAATATTTATTATTTTTCATGCATATAGGAGATTGATGAGCACCAGAAATGCTCATATTTTGTACATATTTCTTTGATCAATATGCGGCTGTATAATAAGGATTGTGTACTTTTATGAATGATTATATAGATATTTGATATAATTATGCATGTTATCTAATTTGTGTGCTTTTAGTATGTTTTGTGGAATTGCAGTTGATTTAGTTAGATTTGGAACGATCGAGGTCTTTTGATGGACCTGGCACTTTATTTCATCGGGGGTCAATGTAGAGAACATAGGCGCCTCCCTGCAACTAGAAGGCACCAAGGGAAAAAGCGCCTTCTTATAGTCGAAAGGCGCCAAACCAAATATGAGTGCCTCCCTGTAGTCAAAAGATGCCAACTGAATACGAGTGCCTCCCTGCAGTCAAAAGGTGCCAACTGAATGCGAGCGCCTCCCTACAGTCGGAAGGTGCCAACTGAATACGAGCGCCTCCCTACAGTCAAAAGGCACCAACTGAATGCGAGCACCTCCCTATAGTCGAAAGGTGCCAATTGAATGCGAGCGCCTCCCTGCAACCGTAAGGCGCCAACCAAAGACAAGCGCCTCCCCACAGTCGAAAGGCACCAACAGAAGACAAGCACCTCCCCACAGCCAGAAGGCGCTACTAGAAGGCAAGCGCCTCCCCACAGCTGGAAGGCACTAATAGAAGGCAAGTGCCTCCCTACAACCAAAAGGTGCCACAATAACAAGGTACCTTCCTTATAAGGAATGTGCCACTGATTCTTTACCCGTTGACCAGATTTGAATGACGTGGACGACAACGACTGGTGCAGTTCTAGCTCTACGTCATGCATAGATAAATTGGAGATAGCACCAATGTATCAAAACATCTTATTGATGCCAGGCAAATCACAAACTAAAATGAACACGCTGCCATCAGAACAGAATGCCAAACGTCGATTGCATTCGCTAGACTATTCTAATTTAGTCTAGGAAGAATCGACTATTGTAACCACTTCTATAACAGAAGTTCTGTAGGTGTGTTATATAAACACACACAGATCATTCTGAGAAATATAGAGAAATAAAATAAAGATCCATTTAGACGTATAGAGATAAATTGTAGTGTGTTGAAAAATATATTAAAGTTCCAGAAGTTCTAAGCACGTGTTCGATTAGGAAGAAGCTGCTGGAACCTGGGCCCACTCCAAGCCAGTATTTCTTCCCCATTTCCTTTTTTTTTTTTTTTTTAATTAGTTTATTGCTTTCATAAGAACATTCATTAGTTTGCTAGTTCCAGCATTTGCAGTAGATTTATTTTTAGGAATGTGTACATGATTTATTTCTATAGATTTAATTATGTTCTTCTTACGTAATTTATTGAGGAGTGCGGGAATGATTGACAACCATTTCAAGAACACCCCCAAAACGTAGGATTAGTAGATTCACCTCCAGTGGTATTGTAGTAACCTAATTCTGACTCTTCGCAAGTTTACGAAGCTCCCTGGGTTGATAATTAAATGCACAAGCATGTGACAAAAATAGGAAACCATTCACCTTGTTTGATCTGCAACATTTTGGCACCGTTTCCAAGGAAGCATCTTAATTAGATTACTTACAATACCCTGAAACCTTCCATATGACCTTGTATGAGTTCTTCGAGAAGAAGAGGACCTGACGGTCACTTTATAAGAACTAATCCATCAGGACCTGAGTCAGCCGAGCATTTTGGATTTGAGTTAGACTCGCTCGACCTACCAGTAGTCCATTGGAGTGAGGAACCGCACTTTATGCAAAGTGCCACCTCATCCCATCAACAAGGGGATGAACGAATCATCATAAATCCCTTGTTTAATAGGACTCCTCTAGAGGAAGCCTTGTTGTGGAAGGCTATGGAGGATCAGACGATCTCACCAGACAACCTTAGAGCATTGACTCAGAAAGTTTTAAATGATCGAAAGGCCATAAACACTGCATTAGAAACCACATTTCCCAAAAAAATGGCAGATAACGATGAAGTCTCATCTGGCTTTAGTTTCCCAATAGAGGAGGGAGTAGGAGATACCAAAATGAAAAACATATCCCCTGCTCACCTTTCGTCCTTCAGAGGACACCCGACTGAGGACCCTAACCTGTTTTTATTCAAGTTTTATGTTTTGTGCAGGTCTGTGGATTACAAATAAAACACGCAGAAGTTGAAATTATTTCCTTCTACATTAGATGATGCAGCTCTGCGATGGTTCATCGGTCTAGGAGACAAACACATCACCACTTGGGACCAGATGAAGAAGCTCTTTCTAGAGCAATATCAAGATTTTAGGAGAGCAAGAGACTCCAGGGACGAGGTCCTGAGCATGACACAAAGAGAAGATGAGTCTCTCGAGGAGTATTGGGAGAGATTTAGCTTTAATCTTCAACGGTCCCCTCACTCGAAGCTATCTGATAAGTCCCTCAAAAGTATCTTCTTGAGGGGACTTGCCAATGAGTCACTGGAGGCTCTCAACATGATCTCTAGAGGTGATGTCTATCAGCATTCTATGGATGACATCCGACAATTATGCCAGAACTACTCGAGAAGGCGAGGCAAAATCACCGCCAAGATCATGAAGGTGACTGCTTCAGTCACCAAAATAGAAATAGGCAACATGCTGGAGGATTTGAAGAGCGAAATGCTCTCATCTCTAGCACTGCAGATGGATACGTTGTTGTTAGAAAAGAAGAAATAATAAAATGATGTAGCATTAGCCTATTTCTGCCCAAAATACATAGGAAGGCATGCAAAGAATGCATGTCCAAAAAACAAGGTCAGAGTATGCGTAGTTTGTAGGCTGAATCATAAAACTCGATTGTGCCCACAACTGCCCAGTAACTAGGAAGCGGCTGAGAGCACGGAGGCCTACTTCATAGGCAATAGGAAGAGTTGGCCATAGCCCCCCATGGGGAATATACCAACCGGGATGCCATCATATGGGGGAGGGCCATACATGCACCAAGGACCCCCTCAACCACCTAATATGGGGTGGTGGGGACCATCACCCTGGACTAACGTAACCCCAGTAGCATTTATGAATCAGCAGCCATGGATGCCATATCCATATCTTGGGCAGCAATAGAGAGGCCATAATGCATGGAATCAGACTCCACAGAGTGCAGTACCTGCTCACATCCAATAGAACTTACCAACATTGCCAGCAACGAGACCTGCGCAGCTACCAGCACAACTAACAGTAAACCCGAACAATAGAGTAAATCAATCGGCATACAACGTAGAAGGTGAGATGTATCATATGTACAATATTTAGCTTAGATCAGGTAGGCAGCTAGGAGTAGAGACACAGCCTCTGGTAGAAGAGGAGGAAGAAATAGTAGAGACACCTCCACTGGTAGAAGAGGAGGAAGAAATAGAGGAGACACCTTTGGTAGAAGAGGGAAAAGCACTTGAGAGAGCGGAGGCTCCATTTCCTAGCCAACTACAGGAACAAAGAAAAACAACACAGCCAGAATTTGACATCTTATCGAGCTTGAAGAATCTCATGGTGACAATCCCATTATTTCAAGCAATTCGAGATGTCCCCATTTACACCAAGGCAATTAGAGAAATGTGTCTAAGAAGATCGAGATGAAAAGCTACCTAGACTATCAATGTCATGGGTAAACTCGTAGATCTAATGATGGGTGGAACACGTCATCCGAAGTATGCAGATCTAGGCAGCCCAATACTGATCATAAAAATTGGAGGACATTCCCTGTCCAACACATTGGTTGACCTCGGGGCAGCCATCAATGTGATGCCTCAAGAGACCATGAAGAGGTTGTAGCTCATGAACCTAAAGCCAACCATGATAGTGCTACAGTTAGCCGATTGATCAACCATGTCATCAAAAGGGATGCTGGAATATGTGATCATAATAGTCAGTGCATGGGAATATCCAACCGATTGTTTAGTTTTGTAAACCTAGACCAGGCTGGGCGGTTACCCATGCATTTTGGGAAGGCCATGGCTAGGAACAGCTGACACTTACATCAGCTACCGGGATGGGCTAATGACCATATCCAATGGGCAAAACATCAAAAGGTTGACCATTTCACCGCCATCTCAGTCTATGGACTTGGCAGAAGAACCCAATATCACCGAGCATGGAACTACAGAGTTGTCCATAATCCAACCGGTGATGACCTTGGAGAAGGTGGCAGAAGAGGACGAGGATGGTGCTATCATGGAGTTTCTCCATGGAGAATCGTCCACCCCCACACCTGGATTGCCATTGACTAGCGCCCAAGATCAACACATCTGACAAATACACGTTGGGCCAGGGAGGATATTAAACGTTAACAACAGGTTGATGCCCACATAGCTAGAAAAATTGGAAGAGCTTTTGGTAAAACATCAGCAAGCATTTGCATGGGACTACGTAGATATGCATGACATCAGCCCAGAAATATGTATCCATCAGATTTATTTAGATGACCAGGCAACTCCTAGTCGACAGCCATAGAGAAGGATGAACCCAGCAATGAAAGACATTATCAAAGAAGAACTGCACAAACTTCTGGCTGTCGAATTCATATATCTAATTTTTGACAATGAATGGGTATCACCATTAGTGGTGGTCCCCAAAAAGAATGGGAAATGACGGATCTGCGTGGACTACCGGGAGTTGAACAAGGCGACTAAGAAAGACCACTTCTCGCTCCCATTCATCGATCAGGTCTTGGACACACTCTCAGGAAGAAAATACTTCTCCTTTCTGGATGGTTTCAGTTGTTACAACCAGATCCAGATAGGAGAAGAATATAAACAATGTTCACCTGTCCATGGGGAACGTTTGCCTATAAGGTATTGCCTTTTGGACTGTGCAACGCATCGGCCACCTTTCAAAGTGCGGTGCTTAGCATATTCTCTTATATGATAGGAGACGAGGTGGAAGTATACATGGATGACTTCACCACCTATGGAGAAACCTTCGAGGAGGCAATGACAAATTTGGAAAGAGTGCTCGACAGGAGCAAGGAAAATCATTTGTCCCTAAGTAATGAAAAATGTTTTATGATGATGCAGGAAGGCATCGTGTTGGGACACCACCTCTCTGCGAAAGGAATAAAAGTAGACAAGAGGAAGATCAAGGTCATCAGAGACCTACCTAGCCCCAAAATGCAGAAGGAGGTAAGAAGTTTCCTTGGATCAGTCGGGTACTACCGATAATTTATCGCCGAATTTAGTAAGATTGCCAAACCACTGCACACCCTACTTTCTAAGGACATAGAGTTCAATTGGACGGGAGATTACGAAGAAGTGTTCCAATTGCTGAAAGAAAAATTGATATCTACACCGGTCTTGAGAGGACCGAATTGGGCCATACCGTTCCATATTTACTGCGATGCATCTAACGGTGCGATCGGAGCAGTCCTCGGGTAGAAATATGGTGAAGAATTTTATGCCATCTATTATGTCAGTAAAAACTTGGCGAGAGCAGAGCTCAACTATACAGTGATAGAAAAATAATTCCTCGTAGTTGTCCATGCAATAAACAAATTTTGCCACTATATAACGGGATACAAGGTCTTCATCCATATGGACCATGCGGCTATCAGGTATCTGATGAGCAAGCCGACCATTGGTGGCAGAATTATCAGATGGATATTGCTATTGTAGGAATTCGACATCACTATAATCGATAAATTGGGCAAGGACAACATCGTGGCAGATTTTCTGTCCAGATTGATACCAGCAGATCATCAAGCAGTGGAAGATCAATTTTCGGACAAACATTTGTTCGCTATTAGTGAAAAAACTCTGCGGTATGCAGACATAGCCAATTACTTGGCCACCGGAAGGACCTCACCTGCTCTCTCCTATCAAGAAAAGCAGGAGGTCATAGAGAAGAGCGCATCATTCCTTTGGATGGATGGTATCCTATTTAAAATAGGATGGGACCAAATTATAATAAGATGTGTAGCAGAACATGAGTTTTTAGAAGTGCTCAAGGCATGTCACGATGAGCCATGCGAAGGACACTTTGCAGGGAAACGAACTGCCTAAAAAATCCTGTAGGCTAGGTATTTTTGGCCCACTCTATTCAAGGACACAGTAGCATATACTAGCAAGTGTGATGAGTGCCAGAGGATGGGTAGACCAACCCACCAAGATGAAATGCCCCTATAGCCCCAGGTACACCTAGAACCTTTCGATAAATGGGGCATGGACTTCATGGGACCATTTAATCCACCTTTGATGGGAAGGAGGTTTATTCTGGTCTGCATGAATTATGTCACCAAATGGGTGGAAGTGCAGGCATTAAGGGACTCAAAGGAAATAACGGTCATCGATTTCTTATTTGCCCATATTTTCACATGATTTGGGGTTCCTCGGGAGATAACAACAGACCAAGGGCCCCAATTCACATTCAAATTGATTGAGGAGCTGATGGAGCAGTATAGAGTTCGGCACAATAAAACCATGCCCTACCATCCGCAGGTGAACGGGCAAGTAGAAGTGACAAACAAGGAGATAGAAAACATCCTGACCAAAACCGTGCAGCAACACAAGAAATATTGGGCCACACGATTGCCAAAGGTAGTTTGGGCATACAACACCACGTGGAAATCCACCACAAGATGCACACCTTTCCAACTAGTCTATGGAAAAAATGCGATGATGCCCATCGAGTTTGAAATCAAAACTCTGAGGATGGCTTCAGAATTAAATTTGAGCTTGGACGAAACTCAAAAATAGAGGATTCGCCAGCTAGATCAGTTGGACAAAATCCGACTGGCAGAGCTCATTAGGAACGGGGCGGTGCACGTTAAGACAATTGATGGCAGCAACACCATGTTCACAGTCAATGGCCACCGACTACGCCCCTATAATATGTCCAAAACATTATAGGTGGAATCTAGAGTAGGCATGGGGGAGACCCCATCTTACTAGATCTGGAACGAACTCTCACAAGTGAAATGGTGGGCACAAAAGTGCTCACCCAAATTTTTTTAATTAATATAGTTTTTTTTGTAATGTGTGTTTTTGCAGGGACGACGCTCGCATGCAAGCTGCAGGCATCCTAATCTAGGGCCTAACAGGCACGAATCGCATCTAACTGCCTTTATTTTCCTTTCTTTTTTGGTTGCTTTTTGTAGGTGGAGGACCTGACAACACACGGGATAGGTATCTGGGAAACCAAGCTTGATTTCGCTCAGCATTTTGACACCAGCTCGTAGGTAGAATCTGGGTAGCATGAAAAACTAGGAAGGCTTGATCACCCTTTTTCCAGTCAAATTGCCATCCAGAAGAAGGTGCCTTACTGCATCCAGAAGAAGGCACCGAGTCTAGAAGAATGTGCCTTACTGCATCCAAAAGAAGGTGCCAAGTCTAGAAGAAGGCACCTTACTGCATCCAGAAGAAGGCACCTTACTGCACCCAAAATGTGCCCATCCAGAAGAAGGCACCTTACTGCATCCGAAAGGCATCAAATTGGAAGACAGTGCCTTCCATCCATTCAAAATTTCTAAATATATATGTAGGCGCCTTCCATGGTAGGAAGGCACCAAGTCTTAAAAAAAAAAAAAGTCAGCCGAATATGCCTTCCAACATTAAGAAGGCGCATTCATCCAGCCAAGACGCCTTCCAACATCAGGAAGGCGCATTCATCCATTCGAATACACCTTCCAACATCAGGAAGGCACATTCATCAAGATGAACGCCTTCCAACATCGGGAAGGCATGAACCAGAAGGAGGCGCCTCCCACATTGGGAAGACACATGCAGGCAAAAGCACCTCCCACCAATCAAAGGCACCTCGTAGCACCGAAAGGTGCATTCATTCAAAGAAGAGCATCGACAATGTCAAAAAGGTGCTACAAGGACACCATCCACATGGGAAAGGTACCAAAGAACACCTCCCGCATGCAACATTTACATCTACCGGATGCCTCAAGAGAAACGAAGCATTGCACAAATGAGCGGCATCAAAGGACCATACCCCTCCCTCATGTTACAAGTCAGAAAATAAGCGGCTACCACAACGATTGGAACGATGAATCGGGTACGCGCATACTAAATCAAATAGTTTATATAATTATTTATAAATATGCAGTACCAAAAAAGATATCGTCGTCATAGAGATCGTATTCCCCCATAGCCAGAATCGTGTGCCAATGATAGGGCATCTTCCATAACTGCTAGGGTTAGGCATATTTTCTATAAGAAGGCACCTTCCTGAAGAAGGAAGGATAGAAAAAAATATACAGCAGTAGAAGGCGCCATGGGAGGAAGGTCCAAGAACCACACGATAAAGAAGAATGAACCCAGTGATACTGATGGGATCAGAGGGGCAGTGAAGACCCAATTTGAAGTCGAGGGGTGGCTCGAATACTACACCCTGGTCAGTCAGGGCCAGGACATGGAGGTAGCTAGAGAATTCATCGCCTCTTTGAGGGGCGATGCGGCCCAAGTACGAGGGGTGGAAATTCCAGTCACCTCTGAGTTCATCTCACAGGCGACTGGATTGCCTCTCACAAGAGAATGTACATACAAGGGCAAAGTGTTAAAACTATACGCCGAAATATTGCTGCCAGGAGGAAATGTGCAGATAGACAGGGAGGGGTTACTCAAAAATAGTCTCCCCATGAATATGCGAAAGATGTTCGAGCAAATTGCTCAATTTTTCACATGCACAGGAAAGTATACCCATCTGCACATTAATCATGTGCACTTCCTCAATCACCTAGTGCATGGGAGGAAATTAAATATACCTTTCTACTTGGCGAATGCTCTAAAATACAAAGTGGCTCGGTACCAGAAAGGGGCACCATCCACCTTAGCCCACCATGGGTTGATATCGGCATTGGTCCGCCATGCAAAAGCACAAGGATAGAACCACAAAGCAAAGGGAGATGGCGACCAAATAGAGCAACACAATGTGGTTGCCAAATTAGGGCAAGACGAAGCATCCCCTGCAGAAGAGGTAACAAACATTGGGCAATTGGCATTGCCCTATTTTCTAGGAGGAACAGAGCAGTCACTAGTGCCCGAAGACATAGAGGACAAAGGACATTCCCCAATGCTCGAGTATGAGAAGGAAGGAGCGCTGCTCACCAGTGGTGAGGACAAACCAATCCCCAAGAGGAAATGTCTACGGCAACTCCTCTCGATAGAGGAAGGAAAAAGTGACCCGGAGATAGACGTTGCTGCCCAAACCCTCCGGGAATTAACGAACCAGAGTCCACGGAATGAAGGAACTTCTGGGAGTAACGACCAGATCGATGCGGCCTTGGAGGAGGTGCTCGAATGGCAAATCGATTGCTAGATGGCATAGCAGATTCTGGAAGATTGCTAGAACTAGCATAAAATGGAATTGGAGGAAAGGGATAGACAAATCGCTCAGCTCGAGCAGCTGGTCTGGAAGTTGCAGGAGGAAAATCAAATACTTTAAGACAGAGGAACAACAAGATAGGAGGCACCACTCAGACTGATTGGGTAGAAGAAGTGCCAATGAACTCTCCCACATTCGTCGAACAAGTATTCTCTTCGGGGGAGATTCGATCGGATGCCCAATAGAGCAGCCCAGATGCAGGGGAGGATTCCTCTATTTTTAGGGGTGAAAAGGAAAGAAGTCCTACCATGCCCCCTATCATTGTCTTGAGTGACACAGAGCAGGACAAAGGTCTCCAGCAACAGATAAGACCAGAGGATAAGGAGGACCTCCCCAGGCCTAAAGAAGGAGAAGAGCCTGAGGGGTCAACACCAGGTAGACAGGAGAACGAAGGATCACCCCCGGAGATAGTAGCACATCCGAACCTTCAGAGTAAATAGAAGTCCCCAAAGGGGAAAGAAGAGACCCCGATCTGAGTCGCCACATTTTCTGTAGAGGCCAAGGAAAAGAGGCCCAGGACGACTCGACAGAAGGTGAAAGTGACCTTCATCGAGTCAGAGGAGGACGAATGGGACATGCAGCTATTCTCCAAAAGGCAAAAATATTTTGAGCATCTTCACAACGAAATGAAAGCAGCCAAGGAGGCCAGGAAGGCATCCTCGAGGGTAAAAGGAGATTCTGGCATCTGCGTCAATCCGACAAAAGACAAGTAGTTTTGGGACATCTATGGTTCATCCCGATGGTGGCCTTCCATGATGAGGAAGTACTTGGAACGATGGGGAGTATACGGCCCACAATTGGAGGCCGTTGTGATTGCAAAGGAGAATGCATGGCTTACCCCTAAAGCGGTCGGATTATACAAGGCCCAAGTAGTGCCTTCCAGAGGGGATAACTCGGATATCCCTCTGGTAGTGGTCAGACCTCTAGACATCGACCTCTGGCAAGCTATCGAAGCTGCATTTCAATTGGCAGGAATAACGCTGGCTAGACCACCACCAGTAGTGTCCAGAACAAGAAGAGGACAATTGACAGCCACAGTTTCCCATAGGCAAAGGTGAACCACACCTTCAAATGCCGGCATGAAAAGACAGACTCGGGCCATAGGGGTAGTAGAATCCTCCAAGAGATGGCAACAATGAAAAGTTAGAGGGCTACCTGCAGCTTTGATGCCACGAGGGCGTGGCATATGTTAGGCGTGGGGGGATGATGAGAACCAAAAATGCTCATATTTTGTACATATTTCTTTGATCAATATGCGGTTGTATAATAAGGATTGCATACTTTTATGAATTATTATATAGATATTTTATATAATTATGCATGTTATCTAATTTGTGTGCTTTTAGTATGTTTTGTGGAATTGCAATTGATTTAGTTATATTTGGAATGGTCGAGGTCTTTTGATGGACCTGGCACTTTATTTCATCGGGGGTCAATGTAGAGAACATAGGCGCCTCCCTGCAACCGAAAGGCACCAAGGGAACAAGTGCCTCCCTACATTCAAAATGCACCAAACCAAATACGAGCACTTCCCTACAGTCAGAAGGCGCCAACTGAATACGAGCGCCTCCCTGCAATCGAAAGGTGCCAACTGAATGTGAGCGCCTCCCTATAGTCGAAAGGCACCAACTGAATACGAGTGCCTCCCTACAGTCAAAATGCACCAACTGAATGTGAGTGCCTCCCTGCAATCGAAAGGTGCCAACTGAATGTGAGCGCCTCCCTGCAACCAGAAGGCACCAACCAAAGACAAGCGCCTCCCCACAGTCAAAAGGCACCAACAGAAGGCAAACGCCTCCCCACAGCTGAAAGGTTCTAATAGAAGGCAAGCACCTCCCCACAGCCGAAAGGTGCTAATAGAAGGCAAGCGCCTCCCTACAACCAGAAGGCACCACGATAACAAGGTACCTTCCTCATAAGGAAGGTGCCACTAATTCTTTGCCTGTTGACAAGATTTGAATGACATGGATGGCAGTGACTGGTGCAGTTCCAGCTCTGCGTCATGCAGAGCTAAATTGGAGATAGCACCAACATATCAAAATGTCTTATTGATGCCAGGAAAAGCATGAACCAAAATGAACATGTCGCCATCAGAACAGAATGCCAGATGTCGATTGCATTTGCCAGACTGTTCTAATTTAGTCTGGGAAGAATCGACTGTTGTAACCACTTCTATAATAGAAGTTCTATGGGTGTGTTATATAAACATACGCAGATCATTCTGAGAAATATAGAGAAATAAAATAAAGATCCATTTAGATGTACAGAGATAAATTGTAGTGTGTTGACGAATATATTAAAGTTCCAGAAGTTCTAAGCACGTCTTCGATCGAGAAGAAGCTGCTGGAGCCTGGGCCCACACCAAGCCAGTATTTCTTCCCCATTTCCTTTTTGTTTATTTATTTTAATTAGTTTATTGCTTTCATAAGAACGTTCATTAGTTTGCTAGTTCCATTATTTGCAGTAGATTTATTTTCAGGAATGTGTACATGATTTATTTCTGTAGATTTAATTATGTTCTTCTTACATAATTTATTGAGGAGTGCAGGAATGATTGACAACCATTTCAAGAACACCCCCCAAACATAGGATTAGCATATTCACCTCCAGTGGTATTGTAGTAACCTAATTTCGACTCTTTGCAAGTTTACGAAGCTCCCTGGGTTGATAATTAAATGCATGGGCATGTGACAAAAATAGGAAACCATTCACCTTGTTTGGCCCGCAATAGAGATCATGTATTAACTTAAGGGGTATTTTCTTTGGGGTCAAGTTTCACTTTAAATCAGTATTGTAGACACCATATGTAAAAGAGTTAAGGAGGTATCTTTTGATGTAATCTCTAGTCATAATATCCTCAAAGAATAAATTAAGTAATAAATTGGATTGTCAAATAAATGAATTTTTACACACCAATGTGTTTAAAAAAATATTATTAATGTTCTATATTAGTTTAGGAAATAATGACAAGTGATCATATACAAAGGTAGATAATAAAATACATGTATTCAATAAGAATTTTTATGAACAACAATTTGATGTTAACAACATGTATAATATTAGTATGTCTAAGTGTTCACATTGTCAAAACATGTATGTGGAGGTATAATTTATGTTCAACCTAATGTTTCATTAAGAGGAACTTATTTATGGATCTAAATTTATCTAATTACTTCCTTAATTATAGTATTTTAATTTTATAGTCAGTTAATGTTATAATGTAAATTATGATAAAGTCCATTATTTATCCAAACATCATGATCCTAGGAGGTCTATCCATAGTTTGTAGGTCTTTTAGTCTTTAATAATGACACGTATAGTTATAATTTTATTTGAGTGTGAATTATATATTTCATAAATAAAAATTCCTATCCTTATTGAGGTTCTTTTGTAGCAAAATAAGCACCAGCATACGATATTTTATCATTGTAAAATACATACACTATTTTATAATTGTATGGATATAAAAAAGAAAATCAAGTTCTTGCTTGATCCAATGATTCAATTTACTATTATAATAGTTTAAAATACATAAAAATATATTTTATAGTATATATTAAAAAAAAAATTGATAAATTGTGTAACATGTAATGATATTAGTTAGTTATCACTCTCGTTGTAACTAAAATAATATACTATATAAATTATAAAATAATTGAACTTTATAATTCATTTGGTACTATTTTAAAGTACATATGTTGTATTAATCCTAATTTTTATAGTATGAGATATAACATATTAACCAAACATACTAGAAGCTATAAAAAAAGCTCCTATAGATGTTGAAAGTGATAAGAAAAGGGGGAGACCATCCATCAATGAGCAAAGGAAGTAGAGCATTGAGTATGACATAGCGAATGGTATCCAAACAACCCTCTTTCCATCCCTATCAAAGCAACTCAAGGATGAAATAAATAGAACCAAAACCCTCTCCTGACAAGGCATAGGTGGAAAAAAATCAACTAATAAAAATAAAAATGAAAGTCCTATCATGGAATGTGAGAGGCCTCAATAGCCCTACTAAGAAAAGGTTAGTAGTCACCTTGAGGAAAGAAGTCAAACACACCATTCTCATGCTTCAAGAAACCAATATTTATGAAATTAACTTTGAGAAAATTGTAGGAATTATCTGCAAAAACTATTATTTTATTGCTAGCCTAGCCCGCAATACAAGAAGAGGACTATTATGCCTATGGGATACCTATAATATTAAACGAATACTTATTTCGTCCTCTGATAGGATCATAAAAATTCTATTCTACAACAAAGAGCACAAATTTAATTGGATCCTATCAAATATTTACACCCATAATACTTTCTAAGGACGAAATGACCTTTAGGAAACTCTCATAAAAATAAGAAGCATCTTCTCAAGCCATCCCTAGATCCTTACTGGAGACTTCAAATCCTCATTTTACCCATCTAATAAAAGAGGAGGAACTACCATATCCACCAAGAATTATGAAGACTTTAATGAGTTTATCAATTCTAACAAACTTATGGATGTATAGCTTAATGGATCCCACTACACCTGGAGCAACAGAAGGATTGGATCACAATATATTCAAATTAGACTTGATAGATGCTTATTGTCCAAGGAATCAGTTCACTGGTTTGGGGATGTGACTCTCTAGTCCCTACCCAAAATCAGATCTAATCATAAACCCCTGGTCTTTGAAGGTCTCAACCAAAATCCTGGTTTTAAATATTCTTTAAAATTTGAATTTATGTGGATCCATCACCATGACCTTAGGTATGGTATAAATGAGTGGTGTAACCATCCCTTCTCAGGACCCCCCATCACTCAAATTGCCAAAAAACTTTATATCATTAAAATCAATCTCAAGGTATGGAACAAAGAGATTTTTGATAATATTTTTTAAAATAAGCAATCTATAAAAGAAATATCGTAGATCATAAAAAATAGTATTCATTAATGAACCATGGACAATAGAAACATGTAATAGGAACAAAAAATTCTAGCTAACTACCACAACATCCTTGCCAAGGAAGAGACTTTCTGGAGACAAAATTCCATGGAATTATTGTTAAAAGAGGGAAATGCAAACACCAAGTTATTTTATGCTACTGCCCTTAAGCACTGTAGTGCCAACAGAATTAAATAATTGGTGGAAAGAAATGGTACTATCACTTCTAATGTCCAAGAGATAAGAGATGAAGTGGTCAACCATTTTCAATCCCTTATGTCCTCCTCCAGCCTGAGCCCCAACAACTCCCAATATCCCCTCCTCCACCACATCCCCAACCTTATCCTCTTGATCTGAACCATCGCCTCCTCCAACCTTTTTCTATTGAATAAATCAAGGATACCCTATTTTCTATGTAGCTCAACAAGGCTCCTGATCTTGATGGATTCCCCCCTCACTTATTACAATGCTTGTGGGACACTGTGGGAAGGGATATATGTTCAGATCTACAAGATGTCCAAATATATCATATTATTCCCAGATACATCAACTCTACATTTCTTACCCTCATACTCAAGTGTGCTTATTGTAGATCTATCTTTTAATATTGCCTCATCAGACTCTGCAATATCCATTACAAAATCCTAACCAAATTTTTGACCACTAGAATGAAGGAGGCCCTCTCTCATCATTAACCACTATCAAAGTAGTACTAAACAAGGAAGATCCATAAATTATGGATTCATCACCATTCATGAGCTCATGCACTTTGTCTCTTGTAGCCAAAAGTCAATATTCCTCCTTAAGCTTGATATGAACAAATATTTTGATAAGGTTTTGTGGGACTTTCTTTACCTTGTCCTCCTCAAGTTTGGATTTCACCCCTAGTGGGTTACCTTCGTAAAAGCCCATATTTATTTTATGTGATTTTTAGTCATTGTCAATGGATCCACTGTTGATGTTAGGAAAGGAGACCCGTTGTCACCCTGCTTATTCATCATCTTGCCTGAGTCCCTGTGGAGAACTCTTAAAGTTGTTTGCTCTCTCGAAACTATTTCTAGCATCAAACCTACATCCCTACTACAACTCATCACTCACAAACAATTTGTTGATGATACTATGTTAGATACTCTTACCTCTATAGCTGAAGCCCAATCCATCAAGATAATACTTAACATTTACAAGCAGACTACTGGTCAATTAGTCAACTAAACCAAAAGAAAAATATTTTTTATCAATACTCCTATTGCTCGACATCTAAGGATAGCTAGAATCCTCTGTTGCACCATTGATAACCTCCCATATTCAAACCTAGGCCTCCACATTTTCACTAACATCCCTTTAAAAAGCATGTACAACAATGTCATTTATAAACTCCTAAAGAAGATGGTTGAATGGAAAGGAGCCCACTTGAGCCAAGATACCAAAGCTACCCTAGTTCATGCTAACCTCCAAAGCATACATATCTGCTTTTAATCCATACCTTTGGGGCTTATTGGATGACCAAAGGGTTTATAGATACCTTTGGGGCTTGTTGGGTGACCAAAGAGTTTATGGATACCTTTGGGGCTTTTGGGTGACCAAAGAATTTATGGATACCTTTGGGGATTTTGGGTGACCAAAGGATTTATGGATATATTTGGGGCTTTTGTAACTTTGATTACTTTGTGATTCTAGGAGGAAGGTGCAATACCTTGTGTACCCCCAATATTTGTGGTGATCAAAGAAAGTGAGGGTGTGATACCCTTGGAATCCTTAATTTGCTTAATTTCTTGTGAATTCTATGATGTAAATAGTGGGGAAGGTGTGACACCTTGGATACCCCTAGTATGTATTGTGATTGATACAATGTGATTGGCTTGGCTAGGAGGAGTGACAAACATTAACCCCCTTATTGTGGTAGGGAATTTTAGGTAATGCCAATGTTTGTATGGGGTAAAATGAGTGACCTGTTTGTGGATGAATCTTCCTTATCAATAATATCTTGGAGCATGTATCTAAAAGTACAACAATCATTAATTTCATGCCCTTTCATTTTGTGATAGAGGTAAGAATTATCCTCCCTATATTGTTTAGGTATACACCTATTTGAGTCGAATAGCGGTATATTTGAAAATATGATTGTCTTTGTTTCTTACAAGTTGTGAAATATGGTTGACATGGGCTTAGATAATGAAGTCTAAGTACGATATTAATAGTTTAAATGAGATGGACATAGTATACCCATTTTATGAGACGATAAGGTTGTATGCATCTCAGCCACCTATTTAGGTTGCTCTTCTTGACTCCCATATATAGGTAACAGATTCTAAAATATGTCAATTTATTGATTGTTAATTTGAAAATTATTCTTATCAAACGTATCTTGTACCCTGCCCATGAATGTGATACACGACTGAATGTCATGACCATTTATTTGATGATATTTGATGATAAGGAAAATATTGGTCCTCTAGATACCACATTGGTTTGGTCTTTTTGGGATCCAAGGAATGGATATTTGTTAATGTGATAGCCTTGCCCTCGCATAATTAATTAAATAATGACATCAAAGGTTCAGGAAATGGTGTATAAATCCAAGGTTGATGGCATTTTTGCCTTTACCCCTCCTTCTATTAAGTTTTGATATTGGACTTCATAGGAGTGGGTTTGTCCTAACAATCAGGGGGTTGATGTTTTGGATGACTCAATTGTAACTCAATGCTTATGAGTCGATTCATAATCTATTGTAAATTATTATGTTTATGACTCACTTGCAACTCCAAATTGGCTAGCCTATCCAATATATGTTGTGAAAATAGTGGAGGTGATGAATGGATAGCTATTGAGGAAGTTGGATGACAACTGATAGGTGATGGAGGTAGATTAGGTGTGGGAACCAAAAGACAATTGAGCAAAGGTGGATAAAAAATTATCAATGTCTAAGCATATGTGGATGGTTCATAAAGATTATGGCTAGTGAATATATCCATATGCTCTTGTTCTTTATTTGATTTAGCTCATGCTCATGTTCCAACTCAGAGTGTTCAACTGTGGTAGCTGGATTACCCCCACTTTGGTGTAGGGGGTACACTTATTCTTGATTTTATGGAGATATTGAGTGATATGGAGTAGGTGTGACAAAATCCATCGATGGTAACACTTGTGGTATGGATGGAATGTTGGATGGAGTCGTAAGTGGTATAAATGGATTTAGAAGACTTTGGTTCTCTGTCATCACATTGATCATTCCCACAAACTCATGAGAAGATGCATTTGTACTTGTACAAGCCATGCCTACCTCATCAACTTATCCAAGGTGATATTCTTGCCCCCCATGTTTGGGAGGTGCATTAGAAATGCTATCCATGGATGGAAACTTGGTAGGAGGAAAACCTAGATCCTTTATTGGTTCAATGATAGGCATAAATGTAACATTGGTTACTATGCACTCATCGAGTTCTAGGTAGGTCAATTGGATTGTGTCCTCAAGCATAATATGATTTGATTCATCCCTATCAACTATGGGTTCCTCCTTGTTAGTAGAAGTGGGAAGGTCTTCTGCAAATGTATTGATGATAGTTGTGTAATCCTCTATAGTTGGCTCTTTTGACTCTTCCTTGCTTAAGGAAATAGAGGATGGTACTAGCAGTGGTGAAGATAGCTTCACGAGTAATCATAGGGTTAAATCTGGACTCTGGATAATATTATTGGGTTTAGTGTCCAAGTGCATGGGTGATACAGTAGGTTCTTATGGATGATCCACCTTTTTATAATACTTGAAGTGGTATGGGTCAGCAGGTATCACATGGACCTTACCTTCATCAATGTATTTAATGCATTGATGCACTATAAATGGAACACATTCAATGGCTCTTAACCATGGCCTTCCAAGTAATATGTTGTACTATCTTGTACCCTCTAAAATGTAGTATAATGTAGACATAATATTTTGTCCAACTTAGATGGGGAGGACTATTGTACCAATTATAGGAGATAAAACATCATTAAACGCTTGCAAGGTGAACGTGGATGCTGCAATGTGAAAATATGGAAGGTTGAGATATTGTATTGCAGCTATGGTAATAATGTTTATTGAGGAATTTATGTCAATCAATACTTTCTTACAAGGGAGACTATTGATACTCACGATGATGTAAAAAGTAGGATCTGATGAATTGGTAGGCATGGGTTTGATCTCATGATTTTGAAAGGATATAACATGATTCTTGTGTATTTGTATGTATCCTAAAAATTTGGTGAAAGCATCAGAGTCATCAGGTTGTACCTTTATGGAATCTAAGATCCTCATGAAATTTTCTCGATGTTTAGAGGATTATTGTAGAAGCTTCCTCATGTTCATATTTGTTTATGGTGCATGCGAACTTTGCACATACCTACTTTGGATTGATAACACTTGTTGGATGGGAGTTATGGGTGGTGAAAACCATAATGTAGAGGGAGTGTAGACCTCCCTGCTAGGCCCCTTAGTAGGCTGATTATGTTTATTTTGAGCCTGTAATTGATGTTGGATAACCGAATAATCCACTTGATCATGTGGATAACCCATTGGTGTTCTCCTAGTAGAGGCACATTGGTAGTCTTGTGCTCTAAGTGAGGGGTTGACCTCACGATGACTCTCAAGGCATCATGTAGGAATGATGAGATCCTTAGGGGAGTAACAAATGTGACTACTATTAGAGCACCATGCAGGAATGAGGAGATCCTCAGGAGAGTAACAAATGTGACTACTATTAGGGCACCATGCAGGAATGAGGAAGTCCTTAGGAGAGTAACAAATGCAACTACTATCAGTACACCATGCAAGAATGAGGATATACTTAGGAGAGTAACGAATGCAACTACTATCAGGGCATCATGTAGGAATGAGGAGACCCTCGTATCTATAACGATGATGCTCAGGGCCTCTCCTTAAGTTTTCCACTTTGTTGGCTCATGATTGAGCTCAGCTAGATAAACCTTGAAGGAAACCCACACTAAAGAAAATTTTGACTTCCAAAAAGGGTTATGGGTGTTATATATCAAAATTATTAGCATGATGAGCTGATGACAATGGGTTAGGACTCCAAAAAGTGACTTCCTGGTCAAAATTTGTACTTTTGGAATATTTGGCCATCCAGGGCTCATGGAGAAATACCCAATTTTTGGAATTTTTGGGTAATTTTGAGAAATAAAGAGTTAGGAATCAAAATTTCTATGAGAGGTACACAAGGGGCTAACTAAGACAAAAAAAAATTTGGCAATTTTTAGAGTTATCTAGCACTTTTTATGGCTGTTTTAGTGCAGTTTTTCCCTATTTTTGGCTTGAAAATAACTCAAAAATAGAGTAATCATAAACCCAACATAAATTTTTTATTATAGCTCTGATTTGCATGATTTTGATCCATTGGATGCAAAATAAAAAATTAGCAATTTTTTTTGAAAAGTTAGGGTTTGGTCTCCAGATTAAGGATCTTATGTTGATTACTCAAATAATAAAGAAACACACAAAGTAGACAACATGATTATCTTTTTTTAATTTTCGAAACACACAATCCAACGATCAATGAAGCACACAAGAAAACAATGTGATTATCTCCTTTATGTTTTAAAAACACACAATCAAACGATCAAATACGTGCACCTGCAAACAATGTGATTATCTCCTTTAAGTTTTAGATGTGAATCCCTATGTTGTTTGGTGTGTTTAGATTTGTTTTTTGCAAAGAGACTTCTTATCATGTGTTTTTCTATTGTTGGATGATGTTCTTATGTTAAAAGGATTTCAAGGTTTGATCAATCATGTGAGCCAATGGATGGAGATGAAGCCCACTGTCATTGGTCTCGATTAGTGGTTGGGGATGAAGTCCAACTCACCAATGTTTAAATGGAATGTGGTGTGTGTGGTTCCTTTTATTCTTAAATAAAGTAAAATAATATAGCACTCAATGAAGTTTCACTAAATACAAAAAAAAATATTTCACTTTCAGTAATGTTAGATAAAAGGTAAACCTACAAAATGTATGTCCTAAATGATAACCTAACCATTAGGTAAGTCACAACAAGTAAAACTATACAAATGCATTTCTATTTAGTTTATTTTCTATTTTGTTCTTTTTTTTTGTTGTTTTTGCAATTATAGAAAAGTGAAATCTACCTTTATACCTTTCAAGCAAATAAGGGAAGCAAGAAAAACCAAATTTAAGCAATTTTGAACAGTAAAAATGTAAATTGAAGGTTTAGGCACTTACCTTGATAGCCTAAGATCTTGTTGTTTCTAGAAATTTGAGCAAAAAACTCTCTATTTCTTGGTCATCCCAGGGTAGGATGGATGCCTATTTGGAGGTCGTACTAGGGTGGAACAGTTGTGTGGCCATCCTTGGGTGTTCCAATTAGGAGTTCCAGGACTATTTCAGGCCATAACCACCATGACCTATAATAAATTAAAGGTAAAAATAGGATCATATCCTAGTTAAATTAGTTTGGATAGGGTACCACTGTTATCACTACTTTAGATTGGAAAAATGGTGCACCTAGCAAGGAAAAATGAGATGCATCTATGGTTCTACTTGAATTAAGCACTACAAAAGTGACACTTCAAACAAGCGTAATATGACACATATATGAAAGAAATGGGTGGTTCTCTTTATATTGATATAAATATCAAATAAGTGGTTACAAAATATCCCCTTGAGAGCTCTTAATTGATACACTCAATACAATAATCAAAAGATTGAATCCTTCTAAGAATCCAAGACATGCTTCCAGTGTCTTTCTCACACTCACAATTGAAGGAAGCGGGCTTCAGATACCACCACAAAGTATTATATCATTGTTCTAGCTTGCTGCTTTTTCCTTATGAATTGTGATACCTAAATCTACAATAAGAAATTGAAATTGATTAAAAGCATGTGTGGATTAATATGAAACCATGCAAGTGCATGCATCAATAATATTAAAAGGGTAAAAATATAGTAGACTATTCAAATTGCTTCAAATGCCACTAAATTTGAGATTTATACATATTATATGCTCTATAAATTATCTAATTGAGAATAGTAAGGAAATTATACTCAAATTTGTGACCATCCGTGGGTGATCCAGATAGGTATCTAAAACACAAAAAGCATGATAACCGAAGAAAAACAACTCCAAATTGCACCATATTTGAACATATATTATACTCCAGAATTAACCTATGTAAAAATAGTAACAAAATTGTACTCTAGTTTGTGCTTTTTCTAGGGATGATGGTTAGTACAGTCATAATTTTGGGGTCGTCTTGGGGTGGGGCGACCACCAAATGTGGTGGTCTTTATCATCAATTCATATGATAATTTATCCAAAACACTCTCAATGGTATTATCAATAAATTTGGGGATATAATTCACTCAAATGGATTGGTTTTGTAAACAAATTGTATATTTTGTAGTCACTTGAAAACCTCCTTCACTCGATGGACATCACAAGGTAAAATGCACAATAAGGTGGAGATAAATCTCGGTAGTACTTCTTGGTAAAATATACAAAGACTCCTCTCTATAAATTAGGTGGAAAATTGATCCACTTTATAGCCCAAGAGGGCATTTGATCAAATTTGCATGTGAGGCCATGCGAGGTAGGGTCACCATTTGTCCCAAAGGTTACCATACATTGGAGGGAGAAGGAAACACATTTTTTGACCTCTAATCTACAATGTTCCATAAGATTTATGCGCCCTCTCACTAGCATGCTCGAATAGGTGGAATAAATGGTAGTTTTTGGGTATTATTTGTCCTAATTTTGACTTTTTAGGGGTCAAAGACCATGGCCGTCCCACCCAGGGAACAACCATTGGTGGTCGTCCCTGGGTGGGATGACCATGAACTGTGGTTGTCCTAGGGTGATATGGCCATGCCTACATGACCCAAAACTTCCCAAAAGTGGGGTAGAACCTCCCATTAGTGGTTAATACCACTATGTAACCTCTAAGGGTTGCCCAAGGGGCCATATGGTGTCAATTTAGACAATGTCTTGGTCATCTAATCAGATTGATGTAATTTTAGTGTCTACAATTATTTTGTAGTGTGGAAAGATAATTTTTAAATATGGTTGAAAGTATAAAATAAAAAATACTATATTGCAATCAATAACTATAGATAAAATATCTAGTACAAGATTACTGGTAGGTATAAAATCCAATATTGATAAAAGTTGAAAGATATGTTATTTGGAAAGGATGTGATGAAAGATTTAGGTTTCCTATTTGTAAGTGGGTATGCATTCCAGAGAAATAATTATGAAGAGGAGGGATTGCAAAGTTACATACTTATGAACTTAGCATTAGAGAAAAAAGCTTGGTTAAAAGTTATTCAAAGATCATGGAAAGAGCTTGCAAAAATATTACTTTAAAAATATATAAGTTCTATTGATGCAATAAAATTATTAAGGAATAGAACCTACATGGGAGCTCAACAATATTCAACATCATGTTAGAGAGTTTATAATTGATTAAGTAACATATTAGGTTGTCAATCATGATATTGATTTTATGAATTTTATTATGATATTTTGTTGAAGCCTTATCCTCTTATCTCTTATCCAAAATAGCAGTTGTTAGCTCAAGGGTGTTTATCTTGTAGTGTTTCAGGTAAAAATTTATCTTAATCTTAAATAATAATTATAAATTTTATTTTTCATTAACAATTTCAATTGAATTAGAAGAGCCCAAGAAATAGTATGCAAGCTCCAAATTTTGTTTTAAGAGTTATAAATTTTCATTTTTATATGTAAGGATGAGTTGGTTTGAAATCTATCGAAGAATTGTAGATATTTGCTCAATTTAACATGTAAGTCTATACAACAATAATTATTTCCTACCCTAAAATGTTTTCTTTAGAAGAATATTTGGTCATATAAAACCCTCCCTAATACCTTAACATTCCTTTGGTTAATAGTCAAAAATAAAATAAGATAGCTCAATCAACATGAAAGTAGTTAGTAAAATATCATATTTATTGTTTCAAAACTAAAATACTGTGTTATTTGGGGAGGATCAGTCCTACCATTATTTGTCTAAATATATGGATTGAAAAAAATAATAAAATTGTATGACTGCTCCTCTTGTAGAATATTTGCGAGCATGTTCAGCATCTAGGAAGTCTCAAGTGTGGAGTTAACCATTACATAATTTTAATATATGTGCAACATTCATAAATGGGGATGAAATTTATGAAAACAATATTCTAAAATTTGGGATGAGATTTTGCATATAGGAGCCGAAATACCCAGTAAATGTGGGTGTGCATGTTTACGACCCAGTCAGATCCCAATTCCTTTCCCTGAATACATAAACTCGATCACAGCGACAATTTATTCACAGTTTCGCCTGAACTCGGCTGAAATTGGCAACATGTATTGTTGTAGATGTAGTATGGCTTCAACGATAGTGTCACAATATCTGGCCACATTGTTATTCTTATGCCTCTTTACCTCGGGCAAGTGTACAGATTCGGAGGACGGAGAGACCTACTCAACATGTAACGATGTCAAGTATGACGACGGCACTGAAATGGAGCACAACGTGAAGACGGTGTTGAAAAATCTGACGGACAACGCCATGCCGACGGGTTTTAGCACTGCCGTTTCCAACACAGTTTTTGGCCAGTTCCAGTGTAGACCAGACGTGTCTTCCGCCGACTGCAGCAACTGTTCACAACTGGCGGTCGATGCCTTGTTAGCACATTGCCCCCGCGCCATAGGCGCCCGTGCTCAGCTGGACTATTGTTTTCTCCGCTACGAAAACCATACCTTTCTTTCCCACTTGGACACCAGCTTCTGGTTTGACCTCGCAAACGATAACAGCAGCGACGAACTAACTTAAACATATCAAATACTTTTTTTATCCTAATATAAATGTTGTAAAAAGTTTAATGATATATTTTTTTAAAACAAAGTTATTAATTATTTTATTTAAATTGTATTTCTCACCATAGTTTTTAAAAATATAAGCTATAAAAATGTATGTTTAAATAAGTTTCTAAAGTGTCTTAAATAAAATATATAGTGCAGATCTTATTTCACTTTTTAAACCAAGAATCCGAGCAGGACTATACCTTTCTTCCCTAGTTAAACACCAGCTACTGGTATGGCCTCGTCAACGTCAACAGCAACAACTATACTGATTTTATGACCGCAGTGGGCGGTCTGATATCGGATCTGGCGAGCAGAATCAGGTTTGTTCTTGGACAGAGAGAGGTTCCCTCTTCCAACGTGACTGTTTATGGCTTGCGGATGTGTTGGAGAGACATGTCTACCGATAACTGCGCAACGTGATCGTTGAAAGTCAAAACCTTCGATCTCTCGTTCCATAGAAATCGGCTTGCAGGAATACCATTGGCCTATTAGAGTTTCAGCAATAATTAAATCTTAACCATTGTCCCATCTCCAAACCAGAAAATGTCGATTTCATTGTTGAATAATTTCCAATAAATGCTTTTCAATACAACAAGCTTAGTTATCAAATTCGTTGAAAGCAAATATCAAAAATCTTAAAATCAATGGTTAACTATTAAAAAATAAATAAAAAACAAGTCCTATAAAAACATCAGCTGTGAACAAGTACTCTTGCAACATCTCCTTCCTTGTCTTTGTAGAATATGATTTTGTAGGCTATGATTTAGATAGTTTAACTTAACAAGAGAACATAAAATTTAGAAGCTTGAGATTTTTTTGCAGAAATTATATAACATTGCTTTTTAACCCTAGTTTCTAAGGAGATTTAAAATTAATTTTTTTTTAATTTTTAAAGTTGAATAATATAGATATTTTAAATGTTTTTTTATTTTTTTTCCCAATTAATATGCATGATCATTTTTAAAATGAATTTGTCACCAGTTTTCAACAAATTTAAATGATTTTTTATTATAATTGGTAGAAAACTTATAATTCATATTTTTAAAAATTATTGATTTAAACCTTTAATAATATTCTCATGTCTTAAAAATTTATTTAGATAAAGTTATAAAAATATTTATATATTAAAAATTATTTTAATATATTTAAAAGTATATATTTTCAAAAAAAATGTTCAAAATGTTATTAAAAATAAATATTATAATTTATATATTTGATTTTCAAATTTTATATAAAATTATCTAAAAATATATATATACATTTATAATATATTGAATGTCATGTCCAATTTCTTTCAAACTTTAAGAGTATTTAACTCCAATACAAACTCAAACTTGATAACTATGGTAGAAAGTATCATTTAGTTTTGCAAGTGGTTTTACTTAATCATGAGATCATTAGATGCTTCTAATGTTTGGGATATGACTTTGCATATCTGAGCCAAAATACCTTAAGTTAGTAAATATGGGTATGCATGTTTATTCACAATTTCACATGAACTCGGCTAAAATTGACATGTATTGTTGTATATGTAGTATGGCTTCAACGAGACAATCCAATTTAACATACTAGTTGTAACGATTTGGTTTGAGTTTTAGGGCCGATAAACAAGGGAATAGGTTGTCTACAATTATATATATAATTTTATTTTGCATCTTTTGTTTGAACAGTACATAGCATCGAATACCATTTTTGAGTTATGATCATTACAGATAGTCCCTAGGTGGACAAGATTGTTCAAATCCCATAAAGGGTACCTTTAGTTATTTTATGATTCTTGCCCTCTATCCTAGTGTTAGAACCCAAAATCATGTCTAGGGATTATCCTGTAAGGTTCATAACACTTAGATGGTGGACTCATAACTCCACTCCATAACATGTTATCGGTATGTGGAACCATGAGTATATCTTAACTTATTTATTGTCAAGATAACATGTGAGGTTTTTAGCATAGATGCTATAATACTTAATTGATAACAATATCTCTAGATTAATTTTTAGCACCATGAGAAATTAAGGTTATACCATTCACCTAACACTAACATGGTTTCCCTAGCAATGGATATTGTAATGAATTATCCCATATCAATTATGGTAGATTCATCTAGCCTTTTTAGCTTACTAGATTTCTCCATATCCATAAAATGTTCAAGGGACCATCATTTTACTGCTCATTTAATGGCCTATATGGATGTCCCATACCACCCATCCTTACAACACATCTTGATTTATTTTACCAAGAGCGACCATATTCGAAACATCATTAATTGCATGCACAAAAATCAATATTCTTAGGTGACTTGGTGGGTTAGGTTGGTCATCCTCCTAATGATTCAACCATTTATATTAAGGTTAATACATCAAGGTGTCTTTAAAACCTCTATATTATTGTTTTTTACTAATATTTTTTTTTAAAGAAAGTTATATCCATCTTAATAATTTTTAAAACATTATAATAATCTAAATATTTTAAAATAAAAATGAAAGAAAGTAATTTAACCAAGGTTAACTATTTTAAATAAAATCAATAATTATAAGTAAATAAAATAAATAAATTTATAAAAAAATATTCGATCAATTGGAAGAAAATTATTTTCTTTCTAACCAGATAATTGTAGAATTACCTTTTAGCATAACTAAAACCTCTAGGGTTATAAAATTTATATCTAAATATACATAAAGATATTCAAGGTATATTCAAGCATACCTCAAATACTTCAATTTAAAGATGTTCTATAAAAAAAGAAAAATTATATTAATTCATTCTTAATTCAGATTAAGGCTAACTTTATAACATGTATCTCTAAAATGTTTCCTTTTCTTAAGGATAAGAAAAACCATATTTTTGAAAAAGCACTACTTATCGTTTGATAAAATATATATACAAAACATTATATAGACTTAAGTTTTAATCTATATCATTTATCCAAATTCAACTGAATGATATATACTCCTTTGGCAACAGAAGGCTGCTCTACGTAATTGAAAAAAAATTAATTGTATGAAATAAGACGCACTCATTTGAGTTATCCTAGGTTTAATATTTACCTCTATTTTTTAAATATATTGATAGAATAACAATTATACAAAATCTATAATAAATGAATATCTTATTCTTTGGTAATGAGCAATTTTTCTATTGTAGGGAAGTTACTAGCAGGGTAACAAATTTCATAATAACTTTTTTCCTCATCATGTTCTAGTTGACCAAAAAAAAAAAAAATTAGGATCAAAATGGCTCGAATGCATATATGTAGTGCTAATATGATTTAAACATTAATGCAGTCTTGTCCACATAACATTTTCTCACATACAATGAACAAGGAAAACAAGCCTTTTATATGTATGTATTTACCTTCAATTAGATTAACCTAGCGCATTTTTATAAATTAAATGTATAAATATCAATCTATTTCCTCAACGAGGGTTTTAATATTAATCAAACTAATAAATAAAACAATTTGATGATAAATGAGAAATGTAAAGAGTGCATTTTAAACACCCAATGATAGAATTAATTTGAAGCATAATATTATTCTATCTGATGTTTGTATTATATGATGTACAATATTATTATACTATTTATATGGAAAACATGGATTTTTTTTTTTCTTTTTTTAATATTAAGATATGGGGATTTTGACGGGAAGCCCCTAACCTGTTACAACAATTCCACTAACAATTACATTAAGGAGACACACACCCACCCCCTCACACTCAAATATTCTAAAGAAGAGCCAAAGCCCAAACAGTTGCGCTGAATGCAAAACATGCATTGAATTTTTAACCTACTAAAATAACTAATAACTAATACTTAGTAAAGAGCATACTTACAATACTCTAAGAAGTCAAATATTAGTTATAGGTCTCTGATCCGAGCTAATACAGTGTGACCAATTTGTTCTATGATAAAATATATGCATACCTATACTGGTATGCATCCTATTGTTGCATGATCACAAACATAGACCTTTCTTGTATTATAGTTTTCCATTAAAGTTTTTTTCAACAATTATATAATTACTATCGAACAAAAATAGATCCCATATCTTGTCGCATTTTCTTTATACCATCATCATTTTCCATTTTATCTTTCAAAAACCTATTTCTATAAAATAGAAATATTGAACAATACCATATCTAAAATTAATAAAAAGGATACACATTATATACAAATAACAACATTATAAAACATATTTTGGAAGGGTCACGAGAGATAGTGTCCCAATATATAGCTGCATTGTTATCCTTATGCCTCATTACATCGAACAAGTGTACGTAAAAGTATCTTATTGTTAAATCCTCATCGAAGGATGGACATATCTACTCAATATGTAACAAGGTCAGGTACTACAGTGATACTGAATTGGAACACAATGTGAAGACAGTGTTGGAAATTTTGACGGACAATGCTATACGTTTTAGCACTATCATTTCCAACATGGTTTTTGGCCAGTTCCAATGTAGAGGGGATATGTCTTCCACTGAATACCACACATGTTTTTCACCAGGTATCCAAAGCCTTAGCAAGAGATTCTCCCCATGCCATAGGCACCCGTGTTCAACTAGAGTATTATTTTCTCCACTACAAAACTATATCTTTCTTTACCAGTTGGACACCAACTTTTGGTATGGTCTCATGAGTGATAAAAACAACGACGATAATGATCTCAATGCGAGAATGGGCGGTCTGATGATAGATCTAGTGGGAAAGCACCTACGAGTAGAATCAAGTTTGCTCTTGGACAGAAAGGGGTTCCCTCTTCCAACGTGACTATTTATGGTATGGAGATGTGTTGGAGAGACATGTATGCCAGTAATTGCTCAATGTATCTAAGGACGGGTATCCAACAAATGTCCAGCTGCTATAAGAAAAGTGTCGGTGCTCAATTTTTAATTAGCAATTACACTCTACGCTATGAAATTTATAGCTTTGCTAAGAACCAATAGGTAGAGTTTATGCTTTTCTTTTATTTGTTTTAAAGAGTGATGATTTAATTTAACTAGTTGAGGGCCTTGTAAATTTACTATTGCATGAAAGGAAGGCCTTATAAAATTAAAATTGTCTGTCTAGTGACCTTAATATTGCATTCAAAAAAAGTATGAAACTACTTATGTAAGTATATGTTATTCCATTCCATGGAACCTAGGACGTCTAACTTAAAGTATGAAAGGAATTTGAATCTTTTAAATCTTAAAACAAAATGCTTCCATTTTACCAAAGACTTCATAATAACATTATTATATTAATAACAAATAAAATTTATTATTAAAGTCTAAATTCGTGAAATCGTTTCATGTTTTGAAATAGTAGAATAAGATTTCTATGTTAATAGCTTGAAATATTACTTAGTATCCCATAGTAACATCATGAATCTCATGACTAGTTTGCCTTTTGAATATATCTATGTGCATCATTATATCTTGTATTTTATATATGTTTATTAAATAGTTATAACATAAATGTATAAAAGTTAAATATATATTAAAATATAGTTAAATGAAATTTTAAATTTGTATTTATAATAAATTTTAAATATTTTATTTTTACAATTGGACATATAAAGTATTTTTTTGATCCTAGTACAAATGTTGCAAAAAATGCTTAATAGTATAATTTTTTAAAACAAAGTTTTTTTTTTTTTTTAATTGTATTTCTTACCATGATTTTTTAAATTGTAAGCTATATAAATGTATGTTTAAATAAGATTTTAAAGTGTATAAGAGATATTTAACCTTTCACTTTTTAAACACTTTTTTATCTAGTTGTCTATTAAAATATATATATTTATAGTGTTTCTTATTTTATTTCTAATAACATTTGATTTGATAATGCTTATGCTCATGTCCTAAATTTTATTAAAATATAAGATATGAAGGTGAAAACAATTATTATCATAAATTATTTAGAAACTTAGTTGTAAAATTGAATCTAAATTTCATCTACAAAAGTCTTCACATTCATTTTTCTTGATTTGCAATCATACTATAGTTGTAGAACCATTTAATTTTCTTCTCTTATAACAATGATGATTGATATTTAAAATAATTTTAGGATGTAACATCATAGTGATACCATCATATCATTCAAATTTGTCTTGAAAAAAATATATTGATGCTAGTGTGTCACTATGATAATACTAACAAGTATTTTTTCTATCACACTACCTACACCCTACCTTAGTTAGCAATGAATTATATCACTATCCTAGTGCACCTTGAGCATCATCATAGAGCCAACAAATGCTATTTTTCCATAGTGGTATTACAACAATGTTAGATGATTGTTTAAAAAATAGAAACTTGGAGAGTTATAATTTATGGTAAAGATGTTCTAATAGATATTATTTTGCTTTATAATATTTATTATTTTTCAAGCATATAGGATGTCATGTATTAATTTTTTGGGTATTTTATTTGGGGTCACACTTGAAATTAGTATTGGAGACACCAAATGTAAAAGTTTCAATGGGTTATCTTTTGACATAATCTCTAGTTAGCATATCCTCAAAGAACAAAATGGATCAATAAATTAGATTGTCAAATAAATGATTTTTTTTACAATAACTAGTTTATGAATATATTATTGATGTTCTAGATTAGTTTATGAAAGAATGATAAGTGATCATATACAAAGGTAGATAATAAAAGATATGCATTCAATAATATTTTCCATGAACAACACTTTTATTGTTAGAATTTCACAATAATAGATATGCAAAGTATTACACAAAAGATGAAGAGAAGAGTGAAACTGATTGATTTATCTCTAGGATCAACTCTGTATAAATAGCAAAGTTGATCATTGATAGTCGTTGGATTACAACAACTCATCAAACCTGATGAAGACACCACTGAGAGTTCTCCTAACAAATGTAGGAGTGGAAACTCAAGTGTGTATCCTAATGAAACTTAAGAGAATATTAACTTATTCTAACACCCTCCCTTAAGTGATACTAGGGGAGATTTTATATATGAGTCCTGACAACGAGGCCTGATTAGTTACTCATGTACAATATAGATAGTTGGTGGAAAAAACCCCTATGGGAAAAAACCAACTATCACCCCTTTGTTTGGAAATGATGGTAAAAAACCCAGTGGGAAAAATCATCAATCAAAAGTAAATAATTATGAAAGAGGCTTGTCTTCAGATGGCAAAGATTGTCCTCATTAATAAATAGAATATGAGTCCTGGAAACAAGTCCTGATTAGATACTCATGTACAATATAGATAGTTGGTGGAAAAAACCCTTGTGGGAAAAACCAACTATCACCCCTTTGTTTTGAAGTGATGGTAAAAACCTAGTGGTAAAAGACATCAATCAAAAGCAAAGAAGTATGAAAGAGGCTTGTCTTCGGATGGCAAAGATTGTCCTCCTATACAAATAAATGATGAGTCCTGGTAAGAAGGCCTGATGAGGCACTCATTTATAATATAGTGAGAGGTGGAAGACCTCTTTGTCAATGCAGCTATAATACTCCAAGTTTTTCTTGCAACTGAAGGTAATGCAGAGAAGAAATTGACTTGGTGAAGATGTCTGCAATTTATGCCTTAGTTGGAATATATTCCAAGTGTATGTCCTCGCTCTAAATATGTTGTCAAATGAAGTGCTTCTAAGAATAATAAGAAGAATGAGAGAGAGGTGAAAAAACTCTATGCACCAAGATACTTTGACACCCCTCCTTAAGTGAAAGCAGGGGTGAGTGAAAAAGTAATAAACAATATGTGGCATACATAAATAAGATGAAACCCGACACAAAGGCTTGATAAGGTACTCATGTACAATAGAGATGGTATAGCCACAAATATGAGTCCCGAAAATAAGGCCTGATAAGCTACTCATTTACAACATGTGATCAAAAGAATTAATATCTTTAAAGAAAAGTCCCCTAAACCTAAAGTGAAGATAGGATGGAGATAGAACCATAAAAAATCACATGGGTCGTCCAAAAATGACTCCAAAAGCATGAGTATGTGGTTTCAACCTATATGAGTACAATGGGCTGATAACTAGGTCCAAACCTTGTGGATAAACAACAAAATTAGGGTAATGGTAGAAAATTTCAAGGAAAAACCACCTACCATAATAGAATAATAAGGAAGATGTTTATGGAGGATTGATAGGAAGGAATATGTCCTCTTCAACCCCCTCTTTAGGACAAATTCTATTAATAATCCTGCAATAGACCCATTAGATGTCTCAAAAAATAGAAGTTTTTCTTTATAGCAAAAGAAATTATAATTTAAATTTAAGTTTAAGAATACTTTTAATCTCAAAAAATTAATAAAATAAATAAAGACCTTTGCATTCAAAATATTTGAAAGGAAATAAATTTAAAAAATATTTTCCCTAAGACTATATGCAAAGAAGAAAAAAAGACAAGTAAAATGCAGAGAGATGAGATGCAAAAGACTTGAAGACAAGAAGATTCCCCTCCACGAACTGTGATCGATGCTAAAAAACACCCGAACAACCCCCCAATAATTTTTTATTTTTTAATAAATTTTACAATAGGGTGTCATGATTTGAAGAGAGCCAAAATTAATTAAGGCTTATTAAAAGGAGACAAAGGTGTTTCTTAGAAATGTTAGAATTTAAAACAAGGTTATAATGAACAAATATAATTTATAATTGCCAAAGAGAAAATTGTTTGTATAAAATAGATGGACCTCTTAAATGTTTTGAATTTAATAGTAAACTTGAGAAATTTTAAATTTTATATTAAATCAAATAAAATACAAATATTGCAATAATTTAAAGATAGCCCCCCCTATTTGTATAAAGAAAATTTAAGGATTTAATGTTATTTTCTCCATGAAATTTAGATTTACATTTTAAAAAATATAACCTCATAAATTTACTTGAAATAAAGAAAAGGCATATTTGAAGATAGACAAAAAGAAAGAACACCCCCCCTTAAATTATGGACTAATTAAGTGCAAAGAATGCACTCACCCCCTTCCCAAAAAAAACTTTTATTAAAAAAATGTACAATTGTGTCTCATGATAAGAGCTTGTTGAGAATAGATGAAAGGCCCGGAGACAAAGCAGGGATAACCTATTTTAAAAAAAATAATATAGGGAACACTAAAGAAATTATACAATGCGGTGAAAGAAGACAACGAATGAAAGAAAATACAGAGACCTTCGAGTCTAAAATCTACAAAACAAATTATATAATTTCTAGAAAACCGATGAAGGCAAAAGACTTATATCGAGCTGAAAGAAACTCGATCTTCTACTCCTTTAACTTTCAGAAGAGGGAACCTACAAAAAACACATTAGACACCCCTGCAAAAGCACTGTATATAAAATATAAACAATATTCCTCAAAGGAACGTTAAACTGCATTGAGCTGAGGTGAACTCGACTCTCTCTCCTTTAATCTGCAAAAACACTTTATCATACCCCTAAAAAAAAGACTATATAAAAATAACCAGTGTTTATATTGCACAGACGTAACCAGAGGGAAATTTGCAACATACACTTTAACCAGAGAGCACCAACTAGATTGAGCTACAAAAACTTTAACCTGATATACTCTATAAATGATGGCGATCCTACAAAAAACATTATATAAAAAAACTATAACAGATTAATGTTTTGAAATAACTTGAATGACGGACGAAGGAGCGCTACTTAGATGAAGAGCGAACCTACACAAATTCACATTTCATTAAACAAAACAAAAAAATGGTAGAGGAAGAGCAACACTTCCAGCGAAACACAATATGACTAAAAGGAGATGCCTCCCCCTAAAGCGCCGTAGGGTCGGAAGTTAGAGCGCTTCCTAGACGAAGAGCGAACCTGCACAATACGACTAAAAGGAAGGAGCTGCATACAATTTCACATTTTCTTTAGACAACAAATATATATATATATATATATATATATATATATATATTTATATATATATATATTTATATATATATATATCAATAATCGTTTTGAAATGAACTGTAGGGAGATTGATATAAATACCGACTGAGAGAGAGCACCGATGGAAAATAACTCCGAGAGGAACAACAAAACATACGGGCAAATGGGAGATGTCTAAATTCAACGTTGAGTGCGCCAGAGAGAACGTTTTAAGGTCCGAGTAGTAACGAAACCAAGAACTCTTATTAATCCACCACAAACTTGTAACTCAATGTTAATTAAAAATAGCACCAACGAGAGTGCCAAGTCTTCTCTAACGTCGATATTATGAATTTAATAATAATACAGAGCACCAGAGAACTTTGAGGTCCAAGGTCAAGAGTGCCAGAGAACTTTGAGTTTAATAATTATGAGTGAGGGATTCTATTTCCTCCACGAGCGAATAAAAAACTCAAAAAATACTCTAAGATAACACTTTAAGTTAATCCGAGATTTTCGCTATAAGTATAAGCAAAAAAAAAAGGGATATAACTAGATATGTGGGCCTCTAAGTGGTAGAATAACATGAATATGTTGAGAGAAAAAAATAAATAAAGAAAATAAAGAGGCTATTTTTCCTTTGAAAAATGGGTGAGAAAAGCACCTTCACACAGGGTAAACCGCGTGTTTTAAAGAAAGGAAATAGCTATATTTTCTTAAAAAATTTCATCAAGCACGAATTCAATATAGATATGAGAGAATATGCAACATATATAAAAATAAATATGCTGAAAGAGTAAAAAAAATAACAATGGATAAAAGGAGACTAATGCAAACTTTCAAGTTAGATAGCCAAAAAAATATCCAAAGTAAATGATGTAGACACCAAAACAGCACCAATCCAATTATGTGACTACAAACACTGATCGCATTGACACACACAGCTTTCAGGGCAGCCCTCAGAGGTCAAACAATGGTCCTAGCCACTTGCACAGCAGTTTTAGATGGTTGGAAAGTAAACAAAGAAAAGTTGGTCGTTTTAACAAGGCAAAGCCCAAAAGCAAGCCTTGGCCGAGGGTGTCACAAAATTGCGACATCGTGATTTCGCGACGTCGCAAAATTGCAACACCAAAAGCCCAAAGGAAAGTCTTGGCCGAAGTGTCACGATATCGTGACATCGTGATTTCACGATGTCACGAAATCACGACACCAAAAGCCTAAAGGAAAGCCTTGGCCAAAGTGTCACAGTATTGCGACGTCGCGATACCGCGACACCAAAATCCCAAAGGAAAGCCTTGGCCGAAGTGTCACGATATCGCAACAAAGGAAAGTCTTGGCCGAAGTTTCGTGATATCGTGACGTCGTGATATTGTGACGTCGCAATATCGTGACACCAAAAGCCCAAAGGAAACCCTTGGCCAAAGTGTCGCGATATTGCGATGTCATGATATCGTGACACCAAAAGCCCAAAGGAAAGCCTTGGCCGAAGCGTCGTGATATCACGACACCAAAAGCCCAAAGGAAAGCCTTGGCCGAAGTGTCGCGATATCACGACATCAAAAGCCCAAAGGAAAGCCTTGGCCGAAGTGTCGTGATATCACGACACCAAAAGCCCAAAGGAAAGCCTTGGCCGAAGTGTCGCAATATCGTGACATCGTGATATCACGACAAACTTTGCATTTGCACCTGGGCAGAGTTTAACCAATCAAAGGCGGACTTAACCAATCAAAGGCGGACTTTAACCAATCAAAGGCAAACATTAAACCATTGAAAGCAAACATTAAACCATTAAAGCAGACATTAAACGAGTGGCAGCCAAAGACAGTCAATTATTGCCGCCTGCTGTGCATGCGCGCGTAGGTGGGTAGATTGTTAGTTAGAGGACTGTCACAAAGGCAGTCATGTAAGCCCAAGTCAAGGAGGAGTCTCCTCCCTCTTGGAAAGGCATGGCTGCCACGTGGCATCCCTGCATGCCCTTCCAAAGAGACCCCATGGGTCTATAAAATGGTGGACTTTCCCACCCAAAAAAAAAACAAGTTGGTAGACATTTCAAGCAACGAAGTGCTGCCAAATTAAAACACCCGATTGCACTCCTTTTCGATTCATCTCTTCTACACCCGTAATCTCTTTCGCAAGAGAGGTTATTGGGTGGTTATTGAAAGGTGAATCCGGACCTTAGAACTCGACATTGGACCACAGTAATCCACCAATTTTTTGACACCACATTCTCTGAGATTTTGGGCCCTTCCCTAGTGGATTGGTGCCGAAATCAAATTCCAACGGTGGGTGGCCCGCTCGGGCACCCCGCACGCTCTTAGCTTCATTTTAATTTATTCTGTTATCACGTGCTTATCTTACCTTACGCTTTATGTTGTTTAAATAGTTCACGCTTTACGTTAGAATATATCCTGCACTACATTGTATGTTCGAATGTATCTTGCATTACGCTTTACATCTGGAGCTGCTTATCAAATATTATCATGTTTTTTGTCGATTTTTTGTTCTTCACTAACTTGCAGGTAACAGCGATCAGATTCATCGATTGTTTTTCTGGCAGCAGCCTGAGTTATTTTATTCACTGGTTTAATCAGTCTTTTGCACGCATTTCTTATTGATTTTTAAAGTCAAATGCTCTATCCTTTTGTTATATGTGCTACTAACGCCTTTGTGTTTCTTTGATCACAGGAGAAGCAACAAGCAAGGATTCACCAGCATCAGCGATGGCAACTCTCCAGCCCAACCAGTTCAAATGTGGGCATGCGGAAGAAGGAGTATTGATCACGATTGTAATAAAAAACATGCTAACACTCCTAGCCCCTAAAAGGGGAGGAGATGGATTGTAACCGAGTTTGGAATTAATATAAAAGGGTTGTGCTCCTGCTTCCTCTTTATGTTTTATCTTGATTTGATTACGTTTGTCCTATTTCATGCATCGAGTTAGTCTTTGTTTATATTGCATATCAATACTGTTTTTCTTCCAGAATATCATGCTTTCAGTGGCGATCAAAGAAACACACTTAGTCACAAATCAACAAGCACACACCCGATCAAAGTAATGACATGCATTCAAAGAATCATTGGCAAAGACAATCACGCTCCTTCTTGGGGCAGTAAACAAGCAGCAATCAAATTGATCAAACACTTGGCATTCCCAAAGCATGAACACAAGGTTCCCCTATGGACAAATGGTTGCGCCCTTTGCCTAATCATGACTGATCAATGTCCAAGCACAAGTCACACCTCACCAAAATAGGTTAATACTTGAAATCAAATTCCTTAGCTCGTCAGAAGCAAGGATTCAAGAATGCATGCCCTTTCCATACTTGGGGCATCAAGAGTTGGTTAGGTTACCAAGAAACCCTAATAATTAGTGCTTTGGTTATCTATTTTTTCTCAGCACTATGTCACCCACAGCGCTTCCTAAAAAGGGGCATCTGTAGACACCAAAACAGCACCAATCCGATTATGTGACTACAAACACTGATCGCATTGACACACACAGCTTTCAGGGCAGCCCTCAGAGGTCAAACAGTGGTCCTAGCCACTTGCACAACAGTTTTAGATGGTCGAAAAGTAAACAAAGCAAAGTTGGTCGTTTTAACAAGGCAAAGCCCAAAAGCAAGCCTTGGCCGAGGGTGTCGCAAAATCGTGACATCACGATTTCACGACGTCGTGAAATCACGACACCAAAAGCCCAAAGGAAAGCCTTGGCCGAAGTGTCGCGATATCACGACGTCACGATATCGCGACACCAAAAGCCCAAAGGAAAGCCTTGGCCGAAGTGTCGTGATATCACGACACCAAAAGCCCAAAGGAAAGCCTTGGCCGAAGTGTCACGATATCGCAACGTCGCGATATCGTGACACCAAAATCCCAAAGGAAAGCCTTGGCCGAAGTGTTGTGATATCGCGACACCAAAATCCCAAAGGAAAGCCTTGGCCGAAGTGTCGTGATATCGCGACAAACTTTGCATTTGTGCCTGGGCAGAGTTTAACCAATCAAAGGCGGACTTAACCAATCAAAGGCGGACTTTAACCAATCAAAGGCAAACATTAAACCATTGAAAGCAAACATTAAACCATTAAAGCAGACATTAAATGAATGGCAGTCGAAGACAGTCAATTATTGCCTCCTGCTGTGCATGCGCGCGTAGGTGGGCAGATTGGCAGTTAGAGGACTGTCACAAGGGCAGTCATGTAAGCCCATGTCAAGGAGGAGTCTCCTCCCTCTTGGAAAGGCATGGCCGCCACGTGGAATCCCTGCATACCCTTCCAAAGAGACCCCATGGGTCTATAAAATGGTGGACTTTCCCACCCAAAAAAAAAACAAGTTGGTAGACATTTCAAGCAACGAAGTGCTGCCAAATTAAAACACCCGATTGCACTCCTTTTCGATTCATCTCTTCTACACCCGTAATCTCTTTCGCAAGAGAGGTTATTGGGTGGTTATTGAAAGGTGAATCCGGACCTTAGAACCCGACATTGGACCACAGTAATCCACCAATTTGCCGACACCACATTCTCTGAGATTTTGGGCCCTTCCCTAGTGGATTGGCACCGAAATCAAATTCCAACGGTGGGCGGCCCGCTCGGGCACCCCGCACGCTCTTAGCTTCATTTTAATTTATTCCGTTATCACGTGTTTATCTTACCTTACACTTTATGTTGTTTAAATAGTTCACGCTTTACGTTAGAATATATCCTGCACTACGCTGTATGTTCGAATGTATCTTGCATTACGCTTTACGTCTGGAGCTGCTTATCAAATATTATCATGTTTTTTGTCGATTTTTGGTTCTTCACTAATTTGCAGGTAACAGCGATCAGATTCATCGACTGTTTTGCTGGCAGCAGCCTGAGTTACTTTATTCACTGGTTTAATCAGTCTTTTGCACGCATTTCTTATTGATTTCTAAAGTCAAACTCTCTATCCTTTTATTACAGGTGCTACTAACACCTTTGTTTTTCTTTGATCGCAGGAGAAGCAGCAAGCAAGGATTCACCAGCATCAACGACGACAACTCTTCGGCCCGCCCAGTTCAAATGTGGGCATGCGGAAGAAGGAGTATTGATCACGATTGTAATCAAAAACATGCTAACACTCCTAGCCCCTAAAAGGGGAGGAGATGGATTGTAACCGAGTTTGGAATTAATATAAAAGGGTTGTGCTCCTGTTTCCTCTTTATGTTTTATCTTGATTTGATTACATTTTTCCTATTTCATGCATCGAGTTAGTCTTTGTTTATATTGCATCTCAATACTATTTTTCTTTCAAAATCTCATGCTTTCAAATGAATCAGATCCTAGAACCTTCAAGAGAGAATACTAGCAAAATATATTCTTCTCGGGTACCATGTTAGAATTTCACAATAATATATATGCAAAGTATTACACAAAAGATGAAGATAAGAGTGGAACTAATTGATTTATCTCTAGGATCAAGTTTGTATAAATAGCAAAGTTGATCATTGAGAGCCGTTGGATTACAACAACTCATCAAAACTGATGAAGACACCACTAAGAGTTATCCTAACACATGGAGGAGTGTAAAATCAAGTGTGTATCCTAGTGAAACTTAAGAGAATATTCACTTATTCTAACATTTATGTTAACATGTATAATGTTCTTATGTCTAAGTTTCCACATTATCAAAATTAGGTATGTCTAGGTATAAATTATGTTTAACCCAATGTTTAATTAAGAGGAACTTATTTATGTAATTTCAATCCAATTTTGTCTAATTACATCCTTATTTTTAGTATTTTATTTTTATAGTCAATTAATGTTACAATATAATTAATAAAAAATCCTATTATTTATCCAAATATCATGATACTAGAAGTGCATCCATAGTTTGTAGTTTTTCCACTCTTTAAACATGACATCTATTGTTATGATTTTAATTGAGAGTGAATTATATATTTTAAAAAATATATTCCTATCCCTATTGAGGTTCTTTGGTAGAAAAATAAGCACCAACATAGGATATTTTATCATTGTGAAATAGATAAGTTATTTTATCATTGTATAGATATAAAAAGGGATTCAAGTTCTTGTCTGATACAATCATTCACTTTGCTACTATAATAGTTTAAAATACATAAAAATATATTTTATAGCATATACTAATTTTTTTGGATGAATTGTGTTCATTAGTTATCACTCTCATAGTAAGTAAAATATTATGCTATCTAAATTATAGAATAATTGTACTTTACAATTAATTTGGTACTATTTTGGAGTATATATGTTGTATTCTTCCTAATTTTCATTGTATGAGAGAGAAAATGTTAACCACATTGTAAGATATTCGCTATTCATAATCTATTTTGATCTATTCTAATTTTTAAAATTTTCATTAGAGGGATATATTATATAGATTTAAAAATTCTATCTTTTCAAGGATTTTTCATAGAGTTCATATTATTATGATTACTTAAAAAAAAAATAATCAATCTAGCACACCACTTTGCTTAAGTTTATATGGTGTTTTGGATGCTTATGGTTAAAGTATAATAAATTTGTATATATTTTACATGAAAAAAATGAGTTTTCCTCATATTTTTATTAAAGTGTAATGAATTATTTTAATTTTTTTTTATTTGCATAAATTTATTATTTTTTACCTAACCAAATTATAATTTAAAATTAAAATAATTTAAAAAGAATTGCATTCATGTTTTATACATATAAATTTTATACTAAAAATTAGATAACATTTTTATAAGTTGATGATTATAAATATTATTTTAACTACAAGAAAATAACATTTATTCTATGATAAATTTTAAAACTTGTTTTTATAAACTAATTGTAGACACCAAAACAACACCAACCCGATTATGTGACTGCAAACACTGATTGCTTTGACACACACAGCCCCCAGGGTAGCCCTCAGAGGTTAAACAGTGGTCCTAACCACTTTTGTAGCAATTTTGTAAGGTCATAAGGCAATTTGGCACATTCAGGCACTTTGCTTAGTATCTGTCCTGACCAGGGACGAATTCTAATTGGGATCCGTCTCACCCAGGGACGAATTCTGAATTCGCTCTAGGTGAGGATGAATTCTAATTTCAACGGGCAAAAAGAAGAATGGTGCCAAGTGGCAGCCGAGGACAGTCAATTAATGCCTCCTGCCTTGCATGCGCATGTATGTGGGCAAATTGGGCATTAGAGGACTATCACAAGGGCAGTCATGGAAGCCCAAGTTAGCGAGGAGTCTCCTCCCTCTTAAGAAGGCATGGCCGCCACATGGCACCCCTGCATGACCCTCCAAAGAGACCCCTTGGGTCTATAAAATGGTGGACTTTCCCACCCAAAAGGAGACAAGTTGGAGGTATTTTCAAGCAATGAAATGTTGCCAAATTGAATACCACACTTTACCCTTTCGATTCACATCTTCCACATCCTTGATCTCTTTCACAAGAGAGGTTATTGGGTGGCTATTGGAAGTGTGAATCCGGACCCAAAACCCGACACTTGACCACATTGATCTACCAATTCATCGATAACCCATTACAAGATATTTTGGGCCCATCCCAAGTGGATTGGTGCCAAAATCAAGTTCTAACGGTGGGCGGCCTGCCTGGGCGCCCCGCACTTCTTAGTTTCATTTTAAGTTGTTATTTTATCACTAGTTTATATTCCATTCCATTTTATGCTATTTAGATAGTTTATAATTTCGATTTCATAAGACTTTGATCAAATATTATCATGTTTTGTCATTTTTGTGGTCTTCACTAACTTGCAGGTAACAACATCAAATTCCCGTTGATGGAGGTCAAATTGGGAAAATTCGACCATCTGGGTCATCCCAAAATGCCCCCAATTAGCTAACCCTTATGTTTGCAATACTTTTGGAGATCTCAAGGAGCGACATTTGGGTAGCACCACTTCGACGCTTTGTCACAGGCGAATTCGTCCTACCCAGGGATGAATTATAGTAGAATTCGTCCTGACCAGGGACGAATTACAGTGGAATGTGAATCGATAGCGTTTGTCCGACTGTTTCGATGGCAGCGGCCCTATGGTAATGTTCTTTGGTCTCTGTCAAATTTGTAGGTTATTTAGAGTCATGTTATTCACCGGTTTAGCTAACCTTATGCATGCATCCTCCATTGGTTTTTAAGATCAAACGCTTCATCTTTTGTCATAGGTGCTACTAACGACTTGTGTCTTTGAACATAGGAAGAGCAGCAAGAATCAAGGATTCATCAACGCAAGCGGCAGCAACACTTTGGCCCGCCCATTTCAAATGTGGGCACGCGGAAGGAGGAATATTAAGTCATGATTGTAACCAAAATTCATTTAACGCTCCTAGCCCCTGAAAATGGAGGAGGCGTCTTTGTAATCGAGATTAAGAGAGTGAAATAAAAAGGGTTGTGTTTTCTATACTTTCTTTTGTCTCCGTTCAATTTTTTACTTTTCATTTCATGCATTTCACATTGTAGGACTTAAGCGTTTGTTTGATTTTGGATGCATCGCAATAGTTTTCTTTTCAAATCTTTCGGAATCTCGTGCTTTCACTAATACCAATATTAAACTTGTATCATTAAACTAGATGCATTTTTTCTTTCAAATTGTTTATCCAATACAATAATAAAAAACACATTATCAATTTCTATTAATAATAAAAGGAATGAAATTTGAATATATTATAATTGGTGCATATGATTTTTCCTGAAAAATAAACATAAACACCATTTTGAATGAGAATTTCAAATTTTATTCATAGACATTTTCAATAAAGTAAAACTAATAATTATCTAATATTAACATCATTGTAATAAGCTTGAGAAAATATCATTAAAAATCTTATAACCCACTATTAGGAAAAAAATCCATCATTGCTTCCACCCTCAATATTTCAATGGAGCTATCCACGACCCCTATGCCTACCAATACCCGATCCAATGCTAAGTGGACCCCTCCCCCTGAAGGATGGCTTAATATCAACTTTGATGGATCTTCCAAAGGCAATCTGAGAAGGGCTAGAGTAGGAGGCATTGTCAGATATCATTATGGTAAAATTAGTGTTGTCTTTGTTGAAGATCTAGTCTTCCAATCCAACCATACAACTGAAGCTAGAGCTCTCTATTGTGGGCTCTCAGTTATTAACAATCTCCAATGTAGGCTACTTGTCAAAGGTTACTCCTTAAATATCATCAACTATTTTAAAAGCAATAAAGCACCAAACTAGAGAGTCAGTAACATCATTTTAAAAGCTAAAATACTCCTCCAAGGATGCCCCATATCCATTATCTAGCACATATTTAGGGAAGTCAACCATGCAGCTAATTAGCTGGACAACCTTGGCCCTCACCAACATCCTCTAAGTATGTGGTACAAATATTTTCTTCAAACTCTTGTCCATGTTGCTACTTTTGATTGGGACAAGTCTCATTCACTATTTTCCCTTGCCCAACACCCTGGGTCATCCTTTCCATGGACCTATCCTAATATTTAACCCAAAACTCCTCGTTACCCGCCTCACCGTGTGTCTTGATCCCATGCCCTCCACCCAACCTTTACCCAACTATACCCCCTGTTACCTACCCTTGTCCACCCACATTATCCCTTATCAACCCATACCTTGCCATATCATCTTCTTCCACCTCATCACTATTTTAATCCCACTTTCCTTTCACGTTCCCCTATGTCCCCCCACCTCCCTCACCAATCACCTACCTTATTATTTCCTCTTGTCTATATATTCACGTTTCAAATGCTTTCCATCTATTAGAGCAATAGTTTGAATTTTCTATCTTGGATATCCTCACTACCTCAGTTATTGCTCATTGAATTTTATTGTATACCACCCTGGTTGGCCATGATAACCAAAATTACAGTCCTTCTCAGGCCTTCAATTACTTAATTATTACACTCACCCCTTTATCATGCTTAAAACATCTATCATCCTAGGCCACACATCTCAACCACCTTCGAAGATCAAAGGTAGCATTGGATTTGTATATCTCTTGAAATACATACTATTTGTACTTATAATTTTATCCTTCATCTCGATGTGCATTGTCTCCCTTGCTTATGTACTTCTCTTGGCCGATGCTTCAGAATTTTCAATTTTCATCCCTATTTCCCCATGGCACTACTCAAACCTGACTCCCTCCACATAGACCCTTTGGTCGAAGATATTTTAGGTAGCCATGGATTTTTATCCTTTTTGAAGAAGTTCTCTAGCAACAATGATGAGGTGATTGAGAAGATAATAAATATGTGGGATAACAACAACATCACAGTTCAAGGTCTTAAGTTCTAATTAACATCAAATTACTAGTTAAAGTGACAAAATTTCTAATTGATATTTGAGTGATCAGACATGATAGGTACTCCATGGAATTGTAAATGGCTAGATTTGTGGATAAAGTTAAATATTTTGTTATTTAGAATGGAGGAATTATCAGAATATCCCTTCCTACTCCCTAGGATCGTGTCATGATCCATATCATGCAGTTCATTACTATTGACAAATTTGACAACCCCCTTCGTAGATTTTATATAGCCTTTCTAAATCACCTCTGAGATATTAAGAAATTTAAAATCCCCGACTACGTATTTAGATCTATTAAATTATCCATCACTAATGTTAGGAATATAAAATCCTCTTAGCCCATCCACAAATATCTCCACCTTATCCTTTATATACACCTCTAAAATTTCTTTTATATTTCTTGCTACTAGGATATTGGATTGACTAATAATATTTGTATCATCCATAAATTGGAGGTGATTTATCTCCATCTAAAAACTATTTTTTAGACCCCTTAGCCTCCCTTCTTGTCTCCCTTTTTTTAACAGTCTCCCTAGACCCTCTACATAAAGAATAAAAATGTAAGGGGAAAGAGGGTCCTCTTCCTACTGTGAACATGGGAGAGGGACTACCATTTACCAGAACTAAGAATAATGTGGTTTGTGTATAGGATTTTACTCAATATCTCAATTCCTTTGTAATGCCTATTTTTTCTAAAATCCTTTACAAAAAATACTAATCTACTCTATCTTAGGCTTTAGAAAGATCTAATTTAATAAACATACCTGGGTCCTTTTTTTGGACATTGTGTGTATCACTTCCTGTGCTAGTACTATTCCATCTAGAATTTGTCTAACTTCAATAAAACCTCCTTGCTCACTTGAAATCATATTTGGTAAAAGATATTTTAACCTCTTTGCCATAATCTTTGTTAATATCTTGTATACTACATTACAGAGTGAAATAGAACTATAATTATCAATTATCTCACTCGATGGGCCCTTTGGAATTAAGGTAATAAAAGTATGATTCAATGCTTTAAGATGATAAAATTAAATGGGAAATCCATCTGGTCTTGGGGTCTTTTATGTTTACATTTTTTATATGATCTGTGATGTTTCTTCAAGAAAAACTTACTCTATTAATAATTTATTATATTTTTTTGACTAATTGTGGAATTACATCTAGTATCTTATCCTGCCATATTGCATTCAAATTTTTATTTCTACTAAAAAGAGTATGGAAGTACTGATTTGCTATAGATTTCATTTCACTTCCACTAATTTTTACCAACCCATCAAATCTATAAGACCTATAATTCTATATTGTTATCTTCTAGATGGTGTTATATTATGAAAGAAGGTTGTGTTCTGATCCCCTTCCTTTAACAATGTAAATTTATATCTTTACCTCCAATAGATCTCTTATTGTTCCTCCAAATCTTCCTCTCTCCTAATAATTTTTGCCTCATATTGCAATAGATCTTTTGTCATAGTTCCTGGTCTTATCTCTTGAGCAATATTCTCCTTTTCATCCTTGATTTCATTCTTTTGGGTTCTAGTGAGTTTCTTATTGTGTTTACTCCAGTATTTTACTTGGGTCCTATCATATTTTAGTTGTTTATGAAGTTTAAATTGGGCTATCCCAAATCTTGGTTTCTCTAATTCCTACCACTCCTTTATGTGGTCCCCCAACTCCTCATCATTCATCCACCATAGGTCAAATTTAAAAGTTCCTGTAAATTTATGATTATCTTCTTCTATGGTAAGGCTTACTAGAAAATGATCTGAAGAAATCCTATCCATAACCCTCACTTGATGCTTGGTATGCAAGTATAGTTCCTCTCCCATGAAGAAAAAATTCAAGCAATATTTGAAAGTATCCCATTTTTTTCTTCTATTTATATAGGTCATGGAGCTATCCATATTTGGGATATCTATTAGATTCATTTGACATGTTATTGATGAAAAACTATCATTTTCCTCCAACATGGACCTACTTCCTTGTTGTTCCTCTATTATAAGATTTGCATTGAAGTCTTTTCCCACAATCCATTGTTCCTCCAGGTAGTTGTCTTTGAAAGTTTAGATGGTTGCCCATTGATCGCTCTATGCTCTGACTATTTGTGCTCCATAAATATGAACTATAGTCCTATTTTTCCTACTTTCCATATTTTGTAACCAGACCATCAACACCCCTCTCATAGAGGCCCCCTATTGCTAGGAACAATTGGTTATTCCACATAGTGGCCAACCCACTTTATTTTCCTTGTTTTGATTGAGTAAGGATCTCTCCTTTTTACCATATGCTCCTATTTTTTTGTAAGTATTCTCCTTTACATTTTTATTTCCTGTAACAAAACTATATCTAGACTCATATCTATGATAATATTTTTAACTGTCTTTTGTCTAGGGTGGCTACCTAAACCCCTCACATTTCAATTATATTAGTATCATTGAGAATTATGAGAAAAAATTCAACCATCGATTTTACCTTTCCATTTTAGCTCAAATCTCTTCCCTATTCCTCCATCTTTTTTGTGTTTGACTTCCTCCCTATAAATTAGTTTAATTTTTATTTCTTCTCTACTTTATGAATCCCTAAAGTAGGGTTGTCTTTATTCTAATTTCCTTCTTTCATATCTATTTCCTAAGTTAAAACTATCCCCTGCTCTATTTCCCCTCCTCTGGTCTCCCTTGTGGGTTGAATCTTCTCTTTCATAATAGAGGTTATGTCTAGTTCTACTCCTTGCTTATTCCCTAACACTAGACTGGAATATTATTCCTAATCTACCGGGGTGACTTGTTGGGTATACTCCTCTAATCCTTCCATTTAAAATCCTCTTTTATTTCTAAGATTCCCAGTTGTTTGAATATCTCATATCTATTGTTTGTTCTTCCCACTTTTTCTTTATGTCTCTAGTTACTGTGCTAATTTCTTTTGTTTGGCCTTCTGATTACTTTTTGGAATCCCTTAGAGTCTTTTGGGGATTTCCCTTTCTTCTAATTTATATTTTTCTAAGGATATTGACACACCATGCTAGTATTTGATCTTGTCCCTTCTTATTTAAATTGATGATCTTTAACTGTTCAACACATTCTAGCCAGATGTCCATGAGTGTGGCACAACCAAAATCTAAATGGAATAGTCTCATAATCCATTCATTGGTGTTAAAATAAATCTTTTACTTTTAGGTCTATCTCTGTTGGAATAGATTTATTGAGGTTCATTTCTACACAAACCCTAACAAACATTGTTGATCCTCCTAAAATTATTTCTCTTGATCTACCTTGATAATGATCTAGTAAGTTGCCTATTACCTTGAGTACCTCCTCTTTCCAAAATTCAAGAGAAAATAAAAATAATCTTACCCATATTTATACTGTATTCGTTTCCACCCTTGTGTCAAATCCCATATTCCATGGTTGCAGGAACAGTCTCTTTGGCCCATGATGATATGGTCCTACCTCAAATACTTTTAATTGGTCTGCCACTAATGTGAATTCTACAAAAAAAAACCCCATTTAGGAGATTTATAATTTTATATTCTTCAATATGTCATTTTTTCCTTATTCATGTGTGAAGGAAGTGCATAGATGGTCTAAAATCCATAAATTTACATATCAGGTTGTGTTTTATCTTATAAACTATATCCTCTACTATCCAGACCTTGACTATTTCCAATACTGGTATTTCCTTTGCTTGTGGTAAATATCCATTCACCCTTCCCGATAGATAATCCTCCTTTTATCACTTCCCCATGGTTTTTATGATTATCCTTCCTGTGTTTTATAGTTATTGAAGCTATCTTGGGTGCCACATAGCTTCTCCCGGTATGAAATTTATTTTTTTGGAGGATTTGGTACTAAAGTTCCTATGTCCCCCATTCTTGGTCATGATCTATACTATTAAAATACTCTCCAACAAGATTTATCATCTCTGATGGTGTTTTTTTTATGAAAATATTCTCTAGACCTCTACCCTAGCCTTTAAAACCCTAGTTCAATTCCTTAGATCTCTAGCAACCTTCCTTCACATCCCATACATAAATACTTGATACAATTGATACTTATATTTTTTTTTATCAATATCAGTAACTAACAAAAATATTGCTTGAGGAGGAAGGTCAAAATGACTAGCAACATGTTGTTAGAAACTAGAACGAAATAATTTATAATTCTCTAGATATTAATCTTCACTAGTTGATTTATCAATATAGTGGTATGAATGTTGAGTCCTAGTCTTCATGAGTTTTTCTACAACTCTGTGGAAATACTCTAGCCAAATGTAATCTTATAATTTCTATAACTAAGATTTATTTTCAATCTATCCTATAAATCTCCCTAATCCTAATGACCTGTTGTACTTCTCTTATGATAATTTTTTCAAGTGGAGGTGCACAATGGTGAGTCTGGTTTGCACAAACGTAAATAGGAATAATGATGGATGTAGATCCTCTTATATTATCTTGATTCACCATGGATATTATACCATTGTTAGCTTTTAAGGATATATGCAATGGGAAATATCTAACATAGGTCCTAATAAGATGCAAAAAAGATGAAAGAAAGTAATTCTACAATATGACGTAAATATACTACAAATAGAAAGTGATAAAAATACAATGCAATATGGAGGTGATGGTCACTCCATTTATATAATCTAAAGAGCTACATTGAAATCCATACATGAGTTCTACTACTATCTACTACTCTACTATAATGCACTTGATATCTTGATATGTCTCTATAAGGCCCTTTATATAGGAAGATTGATTCCTTGGACAACACTCTACCTAGTTGTACAAGGGGATACCTTGCACATTACAACTTGCACATTGATACTTATGCATTTATTACATTGCTTGAAGTAACTAGCTAACTTCTTCCTAAATTAATATCCTACTCTAACTTTGTATCAAAGGTGGTACTATTACATGATTCAAATGATGTAATATACTCTAACAATCATATACACTTTTATAATTTTCATAGACTATTGAGATACTACTCCATTGTCGTAAAGTTATATATAATCAAGATGGTAATTTTTGCTTCTAAATGACTAGTTTGAGTGGAACTGACTTGGTCACAACTTCTTGAAAGCATCCATTAATTTTTTTTGGTTCAAATTTATTAGTATAATATTATCATACATATTTCTCATATGAAGACCAATCAAACCATGTGCTTCATCTTATTTGGTCTTATATAAGTCCTTCCTCTCTATAGAACCAATGCCACCTAAAACTCTACTAATATATTTCAATACATCGTAGTTATGTAAAAGAAAATTTATTTAGATCCCCATGAGGATATTTTTATTTTTTGACCAAGGGTGCCTAATATGAATTATCCATTATATCCATTTAAAAGTATAGTATCTTATACAACATTGACTGTATGCAATAGTTCTACAATATAAAATTTTAAAAATCATGTGATTTGGAAAAAGGGGTCTCAAAACACTTTTATATAAATATGGAATTTTTGTAGATGTTTATCCTTAGATAACACTAAATATCATAAAAAAAATCAAAATCCCCTCCCCCAAAACTTACTTTTAACAAATCGATTGTTTCCAAATGTGGTTGATTTTGTGAATGAGAGGATGCCATCTATAAGTTAACTATAAAAAAACTGGACAAATAGGCAAGTGTTTTAGCAATTCACTATTGCTAAGTATCACCAAACCAATCAATAAGAGAATGCCACTTTTTTATTGACTATGGTACTGACTATATAGATGATTGGGTAAGTGAGAGATAAGCACTCCAATATATCAAATTAGGGATTGGATATTCTATTTCTTATAGAAATAAATACTTTTTGGTCCTCTAATTAGATATCGCATTGACCCTAAATCTTACCATGTCAACCAAAAATACCACATCATCAAACTATTCTTTAAAAAATAGAAGAGCAAGAACTTAAAATAAGTGTCTTCTACACCAAATCCTTATGTGCCTTATATTATACATAAGCCCCATAGGCTACACAAATCTAAAAATACACCATGGTCATAATAGTGTATTGCATTAAAAATGGTGTTCATTGAGTGTTGCTAGCATCTTCACTCACATGATATGAACCAAAATAGACATCACCCACAATATACCCATAACAATATCAAATAAAATATTATAACTAAAAAATAATGGTGTAGGTTTTGAAATGAAATCCTTTTGGCTATTATTCCTTCACACTTCATAGAAGCCTCTACATCCATGGTAATACCAAAATAAAATGGATACTACTAAATATTGAGGAATATTTCTTGGTTAGGTGTAGGGCACATGCATCTTCATGACCCCATATAATATATAACTATGGAACATATGTTATTATGTTATAAACCATTATGCTTCTAATTCATAATCCATAACCTTATTTACTATAATCTATATCATAAGGAACATGTGTTATTATGCTATAACCCATTATGGGTCTGATTCAGCCTCCACCAAAGTAGGTTGATATACATATAAATTTTATGTCATTCCTCACTTGTTTGTCCTCTTTTTACTATGCCATAAAATTTTCCAAATAATATTTCACTTTCAAAAAGTTTAAATTTTTGAGGGAAAGGGTTATTTATTCTAGACACAAAAAATATTAATCCAAATGAAACCATCTAAACTATTGTTGAACTAGGATCCCATAAAAATTTATAAACAATATAAAAATTTTGATGGTTTATTTATATCTATCACAATTTACAATGTATAATATTTTCCTAGAAATTAATGTATCAATTCATCATCAAAGGAACATAGAAGATGTTGGACCATTACACCAATAGTTTCACTTGGCATGGAGTTCTTTTTCACATATTGGTGTCTTCTAAAGACATTTTTTGTAACTAGTGATAACTAAAAAATGTTCAACTTCTTCTTCTCTAGTTTGGAAACCATGTAGACTACCATCTCATCTATGCTATAGTATTGCTAAAGAGATCTAATGTAGGGAATAAAATAATTTTTTTAGATCATTATAAAGGGATAATAGGTTTGGAAAATAAACTCAAAAAATCAATCCATTACTTTTTAGCAAAACTACTTCTTATCATCAAGGAAAACACTAAAATAATCCATCATAAATAAATAATTAATTAAATGGAATGAATATCAAAAGGTAAAAATATGATAAATTTATTAGTGAATTATTTCTCCTAATATGATTACCTCTTATCAAATAGAGATATCCTCATTATCTAAGCTCTAATTAAGTGTTTGTGATGAAGCACTAAAATTTACTAGATAGAAAATCTTTTACAAAGTACTTTCTAGAAATTTACATTGATTCTAAAATCATCTCAAAGAATGTATGTTAAATTTTAGTTTCAATAATACATATTCCCATCCATTCAAATATCATGTTAATGTTATCAATATAATTAGCAATAAATGAATTAACATATTAACTAGTAAAGAAAATAAAAATGTCATAATTATTATGAGATGTAAAAAGGTTTCCTTAGATGACAAATAATCTCACTAATAAAATAAAAATCTTTACCAATTGATTAAAAAATTGTTGGACTTGATGAGTATAAATACCAAATAACAAATCTTAAGGTTTACTATTACAATATTATATCATATTCACATAAAATTTATGATGACCCATTGGAATATACATAGGTGAATGCAATGCAAGGTCAATTATTGATTCAAGTAAAGGTTAACACCATAGATTTCAGTAACCAAGAACTAAAAGAGATAGAAACTCAAAGGGATATCAATCTGGAAAAGCACAAATAAATAAAATAACTATTAAGAAGAAGTGGTGCTAGGATCATAAATATGAACAAAACTAGACGACAATGATGGTGGATTATGGAATATTAGAGGTATGAATAAACCAATATAGATTTTTCTTTTCATCATATCAAATAACATTTTATCTCCAAATAGAAAAAGTACTATGGAATAAGAAGGTATTGGGAAGGAAGCAATTAACTATTTAAATAATTAATATAAGAAATCAGATGATAGACTCAAAATAAGATTTTATTTTTATATGAGTCATAATTATTTTTATTTTTACTTTGAATTATTCCATGGGTTGTGCTAGGGTACCCACTATCTCCTTATATTTTTATTATTCTTGACTAGACTTTAGAGAGAACTTTATCAAAGGTAAAAGTAGAAGGAATCATAAGAAATATTCTTGTTTAAATAAAAAATATCTTCAAATTTTATCTCTAAATTGTTGATAGTATTTTCCCTTTAAGTATTACCTTAATTATCAAGGGCACAAAGAGGTTGTTGGAAAGTTGGATAATAAAATAAAACCCATGACCATTTTTATCAAAATTGTCCTCGGTTTATGATGGATTACTATTGAGATCTTAGAGTTTAAGGTTGGAAAATTATCATCAATATATCTAGATTTTATTTTATCTAGTAAAATAAATAATAAGTTATGAGACTCAATTTTGCATAAAATGAGAATTCTTAAATATGGTCCAAAGAATATCAAACATAAAGATGATATTGTAATCTACAGCTATAGATACAATGTCGAGTACAAGATTACCTGTAGGTATAACATCCAATATTGATAAAAGTTGAAATATGTGTTCTTTGGAAAGGATGTGAGGAAATATTTAGTTTTCCTAATTGTAAGTGGATATGCCTTCCAAAGAAATAATGATGAAAATGTGAAATTGCAAAACTACATACTTATAAAATTAATATTAGAGAAAAATGTTTGGTTAATAGTTATTCAAAGATCAAGAAAAGATCTTGCAAAAATATTAATTAAAAAATAAATAGGTTCTATTGATGCAATAAAATTATTAAGCAATAGAACCTACGTGAGAGCTCAACAATATTCAACTTCGCATTAGAGAGTTTATAATTGATTAAGGAACATGTTAGGTGGTTAATCATGATATTGATTTTATAAATTTTTGGTATGATGTTTTGTTGAAGCCTTATCCTCTAATCTCTTATCTAAAATAGCAATTGTTAGCTCAAGGATGTTTATCTTGTATTATTTAGAGTAAAAATTTATCTTCACTTCAACAAAAATTTTAAATCATATTTTTGATTAACAATCTAGTTGAAGGAGAGGGGCTCAAACAAAAAGTATGCGACCTCTAAATTATGGTTTAAGAGTTCTATTTTTCTATTTTTAAGTATAAAGATGGGTTATTTTAGAATATATCAAAATATTTTAGATGCTTGCTCAATTTAGTATGTAAGGCTATACAACAATCATAATTTCCTACCTTAAAAGGTTTTAGTTGCAAGAATATTTGGTCAATAAAACCCCCTCTAACACCTTAATATTTCTTTGGTTTGTAGTTTAAAATATAATAGTGTAGCTCCATCAACATGAAAGGAGTTGATGAATATGAGATTAATTATTTTAAAACTAAATCATTGTGCACTTTGTGGAGGATGGTCCTACCATTATTTGATTAAATTCATAGATTAAAGTAATAATAGAATTGTGTGATTGCTTCTCTTGTAGAATGCTTAACAACATTTTCATCATCTAGGAAGTCTCAAGTGTAAAATAAAATGGGCTAGTTAACCATTACAAAATTTTAATATAAATGTGTAGTTATATATGGAGATGAAGTTAACGCAAAGAATATTCGTTGATTTATGATAAACTTGGGCTCATGAAATTAAATTCTTATGGTGTTTGCAATATCAATATAGGAAAAACTAATGGAAGTGGTGTCCATGAAGGCAAAAGCATCCACACTATGCCGCAACCATGGTGCCTCAATATCTGGCAAGTGTACAGATTCGTCTGTTAGTTAAATCCTCGTTGGAGGACGGACAGATCTACGCAGCATATAACGTGGTCAAGTATGCCAACGGCACCGAAATACCCGAAGTCAGCAAATGTGGACGTGCATGTTTACGACCCAGTCAGATCGCATTTCCTTTCCCTCAATATATAAACTTATTCACAATTTCGCCTGAACTCGGCTGAAATTGGAAACATGTATTGTTTTAGATGTAGTATGGCTTCAACGATAGTGTCACAATATCTGGCCGCATTGTTATTCTTATGCCTCATTACGTCGGGCAAGTGTACAGATTTGTCTGTTAGTGTTAAATCCTTTTCGGACGGAGAGACCTACTCATCATGTAACGGTATGTAACGGTATGAAGTATGGCGACGGCACTGAATTGTCTGTCAGTGTTAAAATATTTTTTCAATGCTGTTACAATTGTTGTAAAGAAATTTAATGGTATAATTTTTTAAAATAAAGTTATTAATTATTTTTAAAAAATATAATCTCTAAAAATATATATTTAAATAAGCTTCTGTTGTATCTTATATAAGATATTCTTATTTTATTTATAGAAACTTTTGATTTGACAATGCATATGCTCATGTCCTGAATTTTATTAAAAGATAAAAGATTAGCTAGGAAGGTTAAATCAATCATTATCATAAATTATTTAGAAATATAGTTACACAATTAAACATAAATATCATCCATAAAAGTTCTCACATTCTCGTTCCTTTATTTGCAATCATACTGTAGTTGTAGATCCATTTACTTTTCTTCTCTTATATCAATGATGATTGATCATCACAATAATTTAAGAATGTAACATCATAGTGATACCATCATTACATTGAACTTGATATTTTCTTAAAAAGAAAAGGAAAAACATTTTTGTTGATACTACTTGTATCACTATGAAAGTATTTTTTCTATCACACTACATACAACCTGGCTTAGCTTAGCAATTACTTGTAGCACTATCCTAGTGCAACTTGAGCATCATCATAGTGTAAAAGAAAAAAGAAAAAAATTCATTGCGGTATTACAACAATGTTATATGGTTGTTTAAAAAAATAGAAACTAGGAGTTTACTCTATTAGGGAAAAGATATTTTGATAGATATTTTTTGTTGTATAATATTTATTATTTTTCATGCATCTAGGAGATAATGTATTAATTTTTTGGTATTTTCTTTTGAGGTCAAGTTTCACTTTAAATCAATATTTTAGACATCAAATGTAAAATATTCAAGGAGTCATCTCTTGACATAATCCCTAGTCATCATATCTTTAAACAATAAATTAAAGCAAAAAATTAGATTTTTAAGTAAATAAACTATTTTTCACCAAGTTTATAAAGATAATATTGATATTCTATATTAGTTTTGGAAAGAATGAATTATGATCATATACAAAGGTAGTTTAAAAAAGATATGTTTTCAATGATTTTTTTTATGAACAATACTTTTATGTTAGAAACATGTATAATGAACTTGTGTCTAAGTTATCACATTATCAAAAAATTATGTGGAGGTATAAATTATGTTCAACTCAATATTTAATTAAGAAAAACTTATTTATGTAATTTCAATCCAACTTTTTCTAATTACTTTATTAATTATATAATTTTAATTTTATAATCAGTTAATGTTACAATATAAATTATAACAAAACCCATTATTTATCCAAACATCATGATCTTAGAGGTCCATCCGTGGTTTGTAGGCTTTTCACTCTTTAAGTATGACATTTATACATTATGATTTTATTTGAGAGTGAATTATATATTTCACAGATAAATTATTCTCTATCCCTATTGAGTTATTTGGTAGCAAATAAGCACCACCATAGGATATTTTATCGATGTGAAACAAGTACATTATTTTATAATTGTATGGATACAAAAAAAGGATTCAAATTTTTGTTTGATCTAATTATTCAGTTTGCTACTATAATAGTTTAAAATACATAAAATTTTATATCATATATTAAAATTTGTTTTGATAAATTGATCAAACAATGGATTCAACATATAATGGAATCTATTAGCTATCACTCTCATAGTAACTGAAATAATATACTATCTAAATTATAAAATAATTATACTTTACAATTAATTTGGTACTATTCTGGAGTACATATGTCGTACTCATCCTAATTTTCATAGTATGAGAGATAACATGTTAACCACATTGTAAGATATTCACACTTCATAATCTATTTGGATCTATTCTAATATTTACAAGTTTCATAAGAGGGACATATTAGATAGACTTAAAAATTCTATATTTTCAAGTATTTTTCATAGAGTTCATATGCTTCTCTAATGGTCTTTATTATGATGATTTATAACAAAATGATCAATCTAGTAAATCACTTTGCTTAATTTTATATGGTATTTTGAATTCTTATGGTTAAATTATAATAAATAAGTAGATATTTTACATTAAGAAAATGATTCTTAATTTTTCTAATAGTAACATTATTGTAATAAGATTGAGAAAATGTAATTAAAAAACCTTATAGCCTACTATTAGGACAAAAGTTTATAGTTCAAAATATTCCAACAAAATCAAGTGTAAATATCATCCTTTATTTTGTGCTTCTAAATGTATCCTAAAATTTTAGTTGTACACACTATTATGAAATTAATTTTTAATACCCATAGTATACGCTTTATGGATTTAGTTGAGATTTAAATTTACTACTTAAGAGTTGATATTTCAGATTATTTGTCTAGAGTTGAAATATAATAGATATATATATATATATATATATATATATATATATATATATATATATATATATATATATATATATATATATATATATATATATATATATATATATATATTAGCAAAAAACCCTTTGTGGGGCCGCATTGGTCTGAGAGACCATGAACAGAGGGTTCTACACCGTCAAAGTCATCCGGGAGTCACACCCGACCCTACTCGCACTAACATTATCAATCGGATTTTGGATACCCAATTCAGCTTTTTGGTAGGGTGGATATTTGAACCTGGGACCCCTCTCCTCTCCAACTCACCTACAACACCTGGGTTATATAGAGAGAGAGAGAAAGAGAGAGAGTAAATCATGATTTTTATTCCATTCTATGGATATATACTTGGTACTTTATTTGTAGGTATGTTTACAACCTTAGTGGATCTAATGGTGGAGACATTGGAATTTTTAATAGAGGTTCAAGTTTCGAATCAAAAGGGGTGGCTTTGTACACCATTATTTGGTAATTGAAGTATGGTTATATAAATATATATTGAGTAAACAACATCAATCCTCCGTATGAATGCTTTATCTTCATCTTTATTATGCAAATTATCATTGAAAGCATTATGTAAGTAAGTTATGCTTTAATCCATCATATAAATTTTTTATTTTTGGATGTAAGTAAGTTATGCTTTAATCCATCATATAAGTTTTTTATTTTTGGATCATATATGAGAAATTGTAAATATTAAGTGGGTCCATATAAGAGATACTTATTTATAAATTTTATACCAATAAATTTGAAATACTATCTTAGTGTAAAGGGGTGTTTAAAATAAGAGGAAGTGATCAAATAAAAAATAACACCTAAAATCATGTGGATAAAGTTGTTTTAAGTATGTTTAATTAAGTGAACCCATGTAGTTGAAGCTTACTAATTTTAATTTATTTCAACATTTAATATTTTTATTGAAATTATAATGATTCTAAAATTTAAATGTTGGTAACAGTAGAATAATCTATTAGTATTAGAAATTAATAATACATAGTCACCACCTCACTTAGACATGCATAATACATGATGAGGTTTCTTAATAACAAAGGAAGGGTTAGAAATATTGGCACTAAGATTAGAATTGAACTTATGTTAAATACATCTTAGAATTTTTATTTTCTTTATCTTTCCTATATTATCTCAAAGATTGATTCTTCTCATATTGGAGCATATTCCTACTTATAAAAACTATCTCTTTATCTATTAAATCAATGGAATGACAATTAATATCAATAAAATTTACACCATTATTATTATAACTCTAAGGGTATACAATCTATTGATTGATCACTATAGAATTATTAATAATAAATTATTTTTTACTCTTCATTTTAGTATCCAAATAATTAATCGTAGTCAATTAGTTCATGGATGTAATTATAGGATTTCTAGATATTTATGAAGAAAAACCATCCCTAAAAAAGAGAGGTCAAATCTGTAAACCCTAGGTATAAATATACTAATCCTAGGACTAAGAATTAGAACTCTATCTAAAAACCTATTAAACCCTACTTGCATAAAATAACATGAACAAAGTAGAAGATTACTCACATTATATTCACTAAAATATAAAATGATAAAGTGACTCAATCATAGAAATTTAGTTGGAGAGAAATATGCTAAGAGGAAGAGATCTTGAGAGGCTGGGTGGTTTTGGAAGGGCTCCCCTACTATAGAATTATAGCTTTACCTAGGTTCATGTTATTCCTACAGGCTTAGAGATAATAAGAATTAGGATTTTGGTTGTCCCTATATTCTTTTGGAAGATTTGGCTAGTTTTCACATCTTTTAGAATGTCTTATCTAGTTCTCATTTTCTCTGGGGATATTTTCTTGGATTTCCTATCTAATGTTGAGGAGATTCATTTTGAATTGGTTGGGTCTAAATATATTCTTTCAAAAGTCTTTTTGTGGAAATAGAGAAAGCTCCATAAATATTTTAATGTTGTGGTCTAAGTTTCATCTATTTGCTTTCTCAATATTTTTCCAAATCAAGTTTGATCTTCTGTTATGCTCGAGCTCATGTCTGAGTGTGTTGATTTCCATAGTATTTGGATTCATTTTTTATTGTGAAGTGCAAGACAACTGGATTCATGGCTCCCCTCGTGTTTCTTAGTGGGAAGCCTATTTAGAAAATTTGATTTATTTTTCAAGGTAATATTTTTAAATTCCAAGCAAGATTTTTAAATTCCAAGTTTTAATTTGGGCGACAACTAGATTGGGTAGATCCTGACTTTTTCCTAAGGATCTATGCTCTTTTTTAATTGGTGTACATATGGAAGCCTGTATTCATATTTTTTTGGAAGTGGATGATAGATGACCCTATGGATTTTAGGCAAAATTCTAATTTTAGAAATTTGGTTTGAATTTTCATGCTGGTTTTCAAATTCTAAATTTATTTTAAAGTTTTTGAATTATAGTTTGACTAGGCAAAAGCTAACTCTCTCCTTGGGCTCAATGCCCTTCTTATTTTGTATTCTATATTTTTGGTCCTATAGGATCCTATTTTTTCTTTTCAAATTTGGTCTCTTCATCTCTTTGGAGCTTTCACTTTTGTAATTGCTTGAGTTTAGTTGTGTTCTCTCTAGAGCCCCATTTGTATTTTTTCTTAGTTTTGTTATTTTTAGATCCTTTTTAGTTGTAAAATGTTTGGGATCCTTTCAAAACAACTTTTACAACCTAATAAAAAAAATCATAGAAATTTAGTTGTTCAAGTATAATATGTGTAATATAGTTTATTGGCGTTAGAAACTAGGGTAATGTTATAGTAAAAGGATTTTCAATAAAACAATAAAATTATTATAATAAACATTTATACAAACCTATTACTAAAGATATATTTTAGTTACAAGATCTAACGATATGATGTATGGAATAACACTACTTTACAATAACATAATAATTAAGTAAAAAATATTATCATTCCTATAATGATATCAATGCATCATGTAGACCTTTAAAAAATAAATAAATAAAGGAAAAATAACCCACTCAAGATTAATAAACGGGAGTAAATTAACTAGTATGGTTTATAATATTGGTCATTAGAATACCTATGAGGATCCTCATAAAACTTAAGCAATGGATAGTACAAAAATAAATCAATATAACATGATATCGACATAAGATAAAAATATTGTATTTGACAAAGCAAAATCAAGTAAAATATTAAAAATTATTTGAAAATAATATTTGATTCAAAAATGAAATGAGAATTAAAGATATCACGATGTGTTAGTTCTTGAGATGTAAAGGAATGAGATATAGTTTCTAAATAAAGGATAGATTTATATTTTATAAAAACCAATGAATAAATCCTGAGATCAAGATAAGTATTACAAACATACTTATGAATAAGGTTTTTTGATGAACACTAGTCTTATCTATTTACTTCCTCTATAATCTATGCAAAGATAGTTGTTAATTTAATGACATGTTTCAAAAGTTCTAATGTCAATCAACAACATGGATTTTTCACTTTAAGTAGTATTTTTATAATTATTGAATTATTAATGCTATTTTCTTAAGACTAGTGTATGTACACTTTATGTTCTATGTTTTTTTAATAAAACTTATGGTTTAGAAGTTAGCAGTTACATATGACCTCAAAAGTCAAGGTAGAGTGGTAAGGCTAGTGAAAGCATCAGATTTCGGAAGCTTTAGAAAGGAAAAACTAATTCGATGCATTCAAATCAAAATAACGCTTAAGTCCTAAAACATGAAGTGCATTAAACGAAAGAGGCAAATCGATTGAAACCAGTTACAAGAATTTAGAGAAGTCACAGCCCTTTTATTAAACTCTTTAACCACGGTTACAAAATTGCCTCCTCCCTTTTTAGGGGCTAGGAGCGTTAAATGGATTTGGTTACAATCTTGATCATTGATCCCTCTTCCGCATGCCCACGTTTGAAATGGGCGGGCCAGAATGTTGCCACCGCTTATGCCAACGAATCCTCACTTCTTGTTGCTCCTCCTACAATCAAAGAAACAAACAAGGCATTAGTAGCACCTATGACAAAAAGGAAAGTTCATTCTGTGAAATCGCCAAAAGATGCATGCAAAAGATTGTCAAATACAGTGAATAAAATGGATCTAAGTCACCTGCAAATTTGACAGAGGTCAGAAGACATTACCAGTGGGCTACTGCCATTAAAATAGTTGACCAATCTGCCTTCACCTGGAATTCATCCCTAGGCAGGACGAATTCTGACTGCTATTCGTCCCTAGGTGGGACGAATTCGACTGTGTTGGAAAAGCCGAAGTGATACTGCTCCAATGTCGACTCTTGAGACCTCAAAAACACCTACAAATAGAGGGGTTAGGTAATTAGGGCCATTTTGGGACGACCCAGATGGTCGGATTCTCCCAATTTGGCCTCCATCCTCGGGAATTTGATATCGCCACCTGCAAGTTAGTAGGACAACAAAGCGACAAAAGGCGTGATAAAATCTGATCAAAATGTTATGGAATTGAAGCTATAAGTTCACTAAATAGAATAACACAATATGCAACATGAACCAATAATCTAGAATGCTTTAGAATAAAACTTAGAAAATGCGGGGGTGCCCAAGTGGGCCTCCCACCGTTGGCACTTGATTTCGGTGCCAATCCACTAGGGATGGGCCCAAAACCTCTTAGGATTGTGGTGTCTGCAAATTGGTGGTGTAAGGTGGTCAAATTTTGGATTTGGGTTGGATCCACGCTTCCAAAAGCCACCCAATAACCTCCCTTGCGAAAGAGATTAGTGGATGTGAGAAGGTGAATCAAAAAGATGCAAATGGGTGTTCAATTGGACAGCACTTCGTTGCTTGAAATTGCCTCCAATCTATCCTTTTTGGGTGAGAAAATTCCACCATTTTATAGACAGATGGGGTCTCTTTTGAGAGGGATGCATAAGTGCCATGTGTTGGTCATAGGTGCCATGTGGCGGTTATGTCTTCCCATGAGGGAGGGGAGTCCTCCATGACTTGGAATTTCATAACTGCCCTTGTGACAATCCTCTAACGGCCCATATGCCCACCCACACATGCGTGTGAGGCAAGAGTCATCAACTGACTGTCCTTGGCTGCCACTTAGTGCCATTCTTCTTTTTTCTCGTTAAACACGAAATTCGTCCCGACCAGAGACGGATTCAGAATTTGTCCCTGGGTGAGACGGATCCCAGTTTGAGTTCGTCCCTGGGTGAGACGAATACTGAGCAAAGTGTCTGAATGTGCCAAATTGCCTCTTGACCTTACAAAATTGCTATGAAAGTGGTTAAGACCACTGTTTAACCTCTGAGGGCTGCCCTGGGGGCTGTGTTTGTCAAAGCGATCAGTGTTTGTAGCCACATAATTGGATTGGTGCTATTTTGGTGTCTACAGATGCCCCTTTTTGGGATGCGTTGTGCATGGCGTAGCGTCGAGCAAAAAATAGATAACCAAAGCACTAATGATTAGGGTTTTTTGGTAACCTAACCAACTTTTGATGCCCCAAGCATGGAAAGGGCATGCATTCTTGAATCCTTGCTTCTGACAAGCTAAGGAGTTTGATTTCAAGTATTAACCTGTTTTGGTGAGGTGTGACTTGAGCTTGGACATTGATCAGTCATGATTAGGCAAAGGGCGCAACCTTTTGTCCACAGGGGAACCTTGTGTTCATGATTCACGAATGCCAAGTGTTTGATCAATTTGATTGTTGCTTGTTTACTACCCCAAGCAGGAGCGTAATTGTCTTTGTCAATGATTCTTTGAATGCATGTCATTTTCCTTAATTGGGTGTGTGATTGTTGATTGGTATTCCGAAAGCTTTAGAAAGGAAAAACTACTTCGATGCATTCAAATCAAAATAACGCTTAAGTCCTAAAACATGAAGTGCATTAAACGAAAGAGGCAAATCGATTGAAACCAGTTACAAGAATTTAGAGAAGTCACAACCCTTTTATTAAACTCTTTAACCACGGTTACAAAATTGCCTCCTCCCTTTTTAGGGGCTAGGAGTGTTAAATGGATTTGGTTACAATCTTGATCATTGATCCCTCTTCCGCATGCCCACGTTTGAAATGGGCGGGCCAGAATGTTGCCGTCGCTTATGCCAACGAATCCTCACTTCTTTTTGCTCCTCCTGTAATCAAAGAAACAAACAAGGCGTTAATAGCACTTGTGACCAAAAGGAAAGTTCGTTCTGTGAAATCGCCAAAAGATGCAAGCAAAAGATTGTGAAATACAGTGAATAAAATGGATCTGAGTCACCTGCAAATTTGAAAAAGGTTAGAATACATTACCAGAGGGCCACTACTTTTGAAACAGTCAGCCAATCTGCCTTCACCTGGAATTCATCCCTGGGCAGGATGAATTCTGACTGCTATTCGTCCCTGGGTGGGACGAATTTGACTGTGTTGGAAAATCCAAAGTGATACTACTCCAATGTCGACTCCCGAGACCTCCAAAACACCTAAAAATAGAGGGGTTAGGTAATTGGGGCCATTTTGGGACGACCCAGATGGTCGGATTCTCCCAATTTGGCCTCCATCCTCAAGAATTCGATATCGCCACCTGCAAGTTAGTAGGACAACAAAGCGACAAAAGGCATGATAAAATCTAATCAAAATGTTATGGAATTGAAGCTATGAGTTCACTAAATAGAATAACACAATATGCAACATGAACCAATAATCTAGAATGCTTTAGAATAAAACTTAGAAAATGTGGGGGTGCCCAAGTGGGCCTCCCACCGTTGGCACTTGATTTCGGTGCCAATCCACTAGGGATAGGCCCAAAACCTCTTAGGATTGTGGTGTCTACAAATTGGTGGTGTAAGGTGGTCAAATGTTGGATTTGGGTTGGATCCACGCTTCCAAAAGCCACCCAATAACCTCCCTTGTGAAAGAGATTAGTGGATGTGAGAAGGTGAATAAAAAAGATGCAAATGGGTGTTCAATTGGATAGCACTTTGTTGCTTGAAATCGCCTCCAATATGTCCTTTTTGGGTGAGAAAATTCCACCATTTTATAGACCCATGGGGTATCTTTTGAGAGGGATGCATAAGCGCCATATGTTGGTCATAGGTGCCATGTGGCGATTATGTCTTCCCATGAGGGAGGGGAGTCCTCCATGACTTGGAATTTCATAACTGCCCTTGTGACAGTCCTCTAATGGCCCATCTACCCACCCACACACGTGTGCGAGGCAGGAGTCATCAACTGACTATCCTTGGCTGCCACTTGGCGCCATTCTTCTTTTTGCTCGTTAAACACGAAATTCGTCCCGACCAGAGACTGATTCAGAATTCGTCCCTGGGTGAGACGGTTCCCAGTTTGAGTTCGTCCTTGGGTGAGACGAATACTGATCAAAGTTTTTGAATGTGCCAAATTGCCTCTTGACCTTACAAAATTGTTATGAAAGTGGTTAAGACTACTGTTTAACCTCTGAGGGCTGCCCTGGGGGCTGTGTTTGTCAAAGCGATCAATGTTTGCAGCCACATAATCGGATTGGTGTTGTTTTGGTGTCTACAGCTAGTATAAAGGATGACATGGAAAATGGAAGAGGGATCAAATTGAGTATGATGTGCTCTAACCATATATTTTGACAATATCATCTCCAATAAGTAGGCTAGTTAAACCTTATATCATGTAGGAAGATAAATGCTCTAAAAAATTATAATAATATCATTAGTGTTCCTTTTAAAATAATATAAAGACCACCTTTATATATTTTGGGTCATATAAGGTTGTATTGTGACTCATATACTTTAGTTTATACATATTCTAACTATGATTAATATCATCAACATCCTTCATTTTCATAAGTGAGTGTCGATGATTATTATGGTTAAAAGTGTAAGAACCTAGATAGGCTTGCTATATTAGATCCCTTGTTATGGTACCTAGATATAGAAATAGTTTGGATAGTTTGCATGAGCCATACATAACCCAATATTGATTATATTATTAGATCATATTATAATCATTAGTGGGATGAGGGTTTATAAAATAGGTATATGAATAAGGGATATTGTGATTGTGACAATCATTAATTAGATTAAGTATTATCTTGTGACAATCTCATGGAGCACATCTCACTTAGGAGATATTGTGGAGTGATTTCTTTTTTTAGGAATAATATTGGTGTTGGCCTACCTTAAAGGTGTTATATATCTCTATCTTATTATATGGATTATTAGTATAGATAATTATTTATGTATCTAGGCACAAAAAAATGACTTAACCAAATGAGTCAATTTCTCCTTAGATATCGAGGAATCCACTCAAAGTTGCTAAGTATGATTTTTAATCTCCCCTACCCCTTAGTTCATCCTTTTTTTCCTAGTTTCAGTTGTTGAAGATGAGATGTGAATTAGGAATCTTAGCGTTTTAATCCTAAAAAGCCTAGCCCTTTTATTTTTTCCCCTAAAACCAATTTCTAGTATTTTCATTTTTCCATATAAGTCCTCCAAAAATTTTATAAATATAAGGTTTGAACTCCCATTTTCATCAATATCATTCTGATTGCTTTATTTATCTACATTTGTGCTACTTGTAATCTTACCATCCTTTCTCTTTTGTGTGATTATTGACATAGTTGATTTGGGTAAGCAAGTGAAAGTGCTTTTAATGATGGATTATGTGCAAGACTTATCTTTATATTCATTGATAAATAAGGGGGTAGGCTCACCACTTTCATTGTTGCCTTCACTCTTTGTTATTTCTCTTTTACTTTACACCATAGTTAGATTCCTTTTGCATCATTAGTTTTCTAGTTCATTTATTTTTGTTACATAGGGTTTTACTACACTTACCTTCATCTTTCTAATAGAGTACATGTAATGAACCTTATTGGAATGACTATTTTTTATTGTTATTTAGTTTATGTATATATGATGTCATAAGCTATACCTTGCTTCCTATTCCTAGAATGTGGTACTACTGATGAATTTTATGATTGTAGGGCCAGGTACACTCCCATGGATGGTTGATAAAGGACTACCACAAGAGGTAAAAAAAAAGGAAAATAATTGTAGTGAAGACTTTCACCTATGATGAAAATTCGCACTAGTGGATGAAGGATAAATACAATACTTCATATGGATGCATTGGCAATGTATTTTTTCATGTGATTAAATTTAAAAATCATCCAATGGCAAGGAAATTCCTAGAATGCATGAGAGTTATTATTAACAAGCATTGGTAACATTTTGTTATCATAAGATTACCTGTTTAAGAAAAAAAGAGGTTGGAGGAATCTTTTGTTGTATTACCTTGCATATTTGTTTTATTAATACTATATAGAAATATAGAAGAATAAAACAAATAATAAATAAAAATTAATTTTAATAAAAAATAAACTCAATAACAAAAAACATGCATAAATTATTGTAGAAAAGCACTTTTATTTTTACTCATAATAAGTTTTTACATAGGTAATATTTTGAATTATTCTTTTTAAGAATGACCACCTGGCAAAGGAATCAAATGGTTGTGTTGGTCATTTGCATGCAAAGCTACATTTTTTAAATCCTTCCTTCAGCTTCTATAAATTATCAAATTCAAAAAATGGGGAAGGGGGAGAGAAGTGAGGAAGAAAACATGATCTAGAAGTAAGGTATTGAAAAGAAGTTAATGCATTCAACTTACAAAGGCTTTTTAGGAAGAAAAGATTCTAGGTTATTCCCTTTGTTTATGTTATTTTGTTGGTCACTAAATGAAGGAATAACTTTATATGATTATTATGTATGCTTATACTTTGCCTATGTTCTTTAAGTTGAATGATAAACATATTTAATTTTTGAATATTGCAAGTTGCATGCTACTTGAAGAAATAGTGTAAAGCTTAACTGTGTTATTTTCTTAATAATGCTTATATAATTTAAGCTTTTTCTTGGAGATTAATATTAAAAATTATACTATTAGTATTGTAGAATAGCTTATCAAATAATGTATTAAATGCTTTCTTGGTTTTACTATGATATTATATTTCAACTACCTTAGTTTGAACTGTGTGTTGTGTAAACTACGTCAATCATGTTTTGGATAGATCATGTTGAGGAAACCTTGATTATGCCATATAAATAATATTAATTATGTTATGGTTATGGTGTATATAATTACCTTTAAAATATTGTGTAGAATATCTTTGGTCTTGTAGACGTAAAATCGAACAACACCAAATAATATATTTAAATAAATAAATGAACAAACCATAATAAACATAAATGATTGCATAAAAATAAACTCTTTATTTTTATTGTTGGGTGGATCTCTGATATTATAACCAAGTGCACCCTAGATGAGGGTTTAGAATGCTTTATTATCCAATACAACAATTTAAATATGCTAGGGTTCTCCAAAATCTTAGCTAACAAATAAGGGTGGTGTCTTCACACTCGAATCGATCTCAACAAAGGTGAGTGGGCTTTTTGATATTCTATGCAGGACCACTTAATGTTTCAATAGCTACCAATGATATGATCTCTACACCTACAACTAATAAAAAACATAAAAAATGGTCAATAATACCTATGAGGGCTCCACTGTGTGAGATGCCCTAAAATTATGATTACTAACCCTAGATGTTGCAAAATAATATTGAAAGCAATAATACAAGAATGAAATAAATACACACAACTATTTACCTTATATCACATTGATTTTTTATCTTTTGATATTTTTTGTTGTTGCAGAAACTAGTGCGTAGATGCCCTAGTGACACCCGAGGGATAGTAAGGCTACAGAACTAGGATTATGAACTCTTGCGGGTGATCGACGATGGTAGGAGGTACCGAGAGATTCTCAATGATGGCAAAATGTATCCAAAGGTTCTTTCTAATGATAGGAGGTACCCAAAGGTTCTTAGGGAACTCGAAGGGGTGTTTTGGTAGTGGAGCAAAATCTTGGTAGGGTACCTAGAAATAGATATTTAGGGATATATTATTATATTGTATAAGGGTTGGCATGGGCCACACATAACCCAAAATTGATTGTATTATAATATTATATTATATTATAATATAATATTATATTAGTAGTAGGCTCCCCAAATTAGAATAAGAATATGGATATATAAAGAAGAGATATTTGTCATTGTAATCATCATGGAGATCAATCTTATGTAATTGTCTTTATCCACGAAGTGGCTTATGGGACTTTGCCCTCATTAAATGGCTCTCATCTTGGGAGAACTTGTAAAGTGATTCATTCCTTAAGGAGTATTATTGATGTTTCCCTACCTTAAGGGTGTTATCTATCTCTCTCTCATTTGTGGATTGTTATTGTGGATTATGTATTATGGATGAATGATTTGATATTTCTGTATATTGGTGAATGGTTTATGTTAATGATAATAAAGTTCTACAACAAGTGGTATTAGAGTAAAGATTTTGGCAAAGTGGGGATTTTTGTATGAAATTGCAAAATTAGGGTAATTTTTTTTGGAAAAACATCTCATCTTTCAGAATCCATATATTTATGAAATTTTATCTGATTCAGGTGATTCTTAGATCAGTTTGTGTAAAATTTGAAAAGCTTTAAAATGAGTTGTCATATGAAGGAATCCGAGAAGTATTGAGGGAGATACAACCTTTTGAAGTTAGTCATACGAAACAAGGATAGTGATGAATTTCGTAGATTTTTTTGGAAAAACATCTCATCTTTTAGAAGCCATATCTCTATGAAATTTTATCCAATTTAGGCAATTATTGGATCATTTTATGTATAATTTGAAGAGCTTTAAAATGAGTGGTCATATGAAGGAATCGAGTAGTATATAGGGAGATACGACCTTCTGAAGTCAGCCATATAGAACAAGGGTAGTGATGAATTTTCAAATCACGAATTTTTTGAAAGATAAAATTTGTTTAGTTTGGATAAGCAAATCAGTTGCACTTTATTTTATTTGGAAGACAAATTACAGATCTAGTTGTCTATGTGGATTTTTATCTTCAACTTAGTGGGAAGATATTTATTTTCATAAAACCCTAGTTTGTATTAGGGCATGATATATATTGTCAAAAAACCCTAGTTGTATTAGGGAATCAACTATGTCCTTGGAAAAGTTTAATGGAGAAAATGATATTGATGTGAGAGAGTGGTTGAAAATAGTAAAATCTCAATATAGTGAAAATAGGTTAAAATACAGTTGTCATAATTTTTTTATGGGGAAAGCTTTACAATGGATAGAAAGGTTTAAATGGAGTAATTTTTTGTGTACTTGGGATCACCTTGAACCAACATTCTTAAGCACATGGGTACCTATTCAATTACAAATAAAGTTAGATATTTGTAAGAGATATCTTGAAGGAAGGGATAAAATGATAGATAGCATGTTGGATGTCATCAAAGACCTTGAAAAGAAACTACGGGGAATTCAAAATGAGTGAAATAAAATAAAAGGAGAATGGGAAGTTTTCAAGAAACAAAATGAAGACTATGAAAAATAAATAAAATTACTCAAGGAGAAATATGAAAAGTTCAGGGAAGATAATAAGAGGAATATAGAAGGCACATCGTTGGATTTACAAAAGTAAGAGAAGAATAAAAACAGTTTAAATTCAACTAAAAGTTCTATTTTGCAGGTTCATGGAGTAAATGAACAAGTTATTATTTTCATTGACCCTAGTAGAATATATACTTTTATTAATATTTCTTTGGCTAAGAATTTGTAAGTTCAAGCAATAAAAATTAAGGACATATAGCTAGAGGGTGAGCATGTTCAGATTTTTGAATATTTGAATATCACCATGGATAAATATGTTTTACATTTAGATTTTTATGTTATTGATATGGATGATGATGATATTATTCTTGGTTATCCTTGGTTATATTCTTTAGGTATTGTTAATATTAATGTGCAAAAGAAGTTTATTAATTTATGTTACAGGAAAAAGAAGATAACTTTGCAAGATATTTCTCATCTTAAGGAGCAAGGATCCAAGGAAAATCAAGAAGTGGTTGTAGAGAAACAAATTGAAGAACCTAAAATAGAATCCAAGAAGGTAGTATCAGCAATAGAGTCCATTGAAGAAGTAGCAGTAATAGAGTCCGTGGAAATAACAGTAACAGAGTTCAAGGAAGCTTTGATAGAAGAGCACAAGGACACACCAAACAAAGAGAACATGAAAGAACAATGTATGGAAGAATTTAAAACAATGGAGCCAAATTTTGAGAAGTCAAAGAAGGTAGAACATCAAATTAAGGTAGAACATCAAGTTAAGTTAAAAACAATAACAAATGTTAAGATAAATTAACTTTAGTAAGATTCAACTATATGGGTTCACTTAATTAAACATACTTAAAACACCTTTATACATATGGTTTTAATTGTTATTTTATATTTTATCACTTCCTCTTATTTTTAGAACCCTTTTATAATGACAACCATAGTTTTTCCAATTTAATTTTAGAAAAATTATAAATAAAATATAAAAAAAAATTCCAATTTAATGGTAGAAAAATTATAAATAAAATATCTCTTATATTGAGCCACTTAGTATTTAAAATTTCTCATATGCGATCCATAAATTAAAACTTACATGATGGACTCAACTATAATTTACTTTCATAATGATTTCAATAATAATTTACTTACATGATGGACTTAACTATAATTTACTTTCATAATGATTTCAATAATAATTTACATAATAAAGATAAAGGTGAAGTAGTAAATGCCATATGAAGTAAGCCTAATGGAGGATGTTATTTACCTAATATATGGTTATCCAACCGTACACTATTTCCTAAAGAATGATGTATAAACCAACCCCTAAGACTTAAAACTTGGACCTCTATTCAAAGTTCCAAAGTCTTCATTATGACGCCCATTCACGTTGAAAATACACCTACAAATAAAGTTTAACTATATACCTATAGAGTGGAATTATAAGAATGCTTTTATTTTTTTATATCCATAGATATATTTTTTAGTTTCTTGTTCTTTTGGTAGTCTCTTTTTGTTGGATTTTTGGCTTTGTAAAAGGTTTGGGGACCCATTCAAAACCCCTTCTTCCAACCAATCAAAAAACTAAATAAATTTCAACTCTAGAAAAATAATATTAAGAATAAATATATAATAAATTTAAATTTAAACTAAATCCATAAATTTTATATTGTCCATATTAATAATAAGTAGCAACAAAATGTTAAGATGCATTTAAAAGTACTAGACAAGGGATCACATTTGCACTTGATATTGTTGGCCTTAATAATAGGAAATAAAAAATTTAATGATATGTTCTCAAGCTTATTACAATACTATTAACTAATTATTGGTTTGACTTTATTTATATTGTATAGGTATAAAATTTGAAATTATCATCCAAAATGGTGTTTATGTTTATTTTAAGAAAAATTCCTATGTGTCATTTATGATATACATAGATTTCACTCTTTATATTATAAATAAAAATATATGATTTGGTGTTTATTTATTTATTTTATTGGATAATAAATTTGAAAAAAAAAATTATATATATATATATATATATATATACATATATATGTAATTCACTGTCAAAAATTTGACATTAATTTATTATTGATTTATAAAAAAAAAATTAAATCTAACATACAATACATATTATATTATTGTAATTAAAAAATGTAAATAATCATGAGTTTTTTTTTTAATTATATCTAATTTTTATAGAAAAATATATGTATAAAACAAGAACACAATCCTTTTTAAATTAGTTTCATTTTAAATTATATTTTTGTTAAATAAAAATAATATATTTATATACATCATATAAAAATGATTCAAAATACTACTCCCACTCCTTAGTTATAATGCACAATTCTTTAGCTAGATTATTTAGAAGCATAAAGAGCTTAAGGTAAGGAGGTCATCTATCACTTTATCTCTTCATATTTATGTTAAAAGCATTGGGAATATGTATAGGTGTAGCAAAGTAGTTGTGAAACTTAAGGGAGTTAAAACCATTCATATTTGTAGAAGCTATTAGTCACCAATATTTTGTGGATGGCACATTTTTTTTGGGGTTACCCTCTATAGTTGAGGTAAAGGAACTAAGGAGGATACTAAATCTCTATGAAAATACATCCTCAAAACTCATAAACATCGATAAAAGTAAGGTATTTTTTATAAAAATATAAAAGAATTGCTAGCTACAAATAGCAATGGAGCTTGGGTGTAGCATTTTAACTCTCCCTCCTATTTACTTTGGCATGCTAATTTTCACTAGGGCATGAAAGGATCATATGTCTAATGTGTTGATTGAAAAGATCTAAATTAAATTATTTGGATGGAAGGGGAATATACTAAATAAATTGTTCAAAAAAGAATTCTATGATCAGAAATAGAGGAGAGGAGTAGAATTCCACTTGTAGCTTGGGAGAACGTATCCAAAGACAAATAAAGTGGAGTGATTGGTCTTAGATTAATAAAAAATATGAATAATCCTTGGCAACAAATATGGGATGGAAGTTAGTGAAGGATATGGAAAATAATTCTAAAGACAAATACCTTGACAGCCAAGAGGAAAGCATATTTTTAACCACACTAGATGCTTATCGAGGATCTTCTTTATGGAACCACATAGTTAAGGGTAGAGATTTTTAATGGAAAGGTACCCGATGAAAGGTAGGTAATTGTAGGTATACACACTTCTAAAATATGTATGGCTTGATAAATATCCATTAGTGAAGGATGAGGTGTTAGCAAGTATTAGACCAGAGCTAGAACAAAATTATAGGGAAAAGGTGAGTGATTATTTGGCAATAGAAGGAGGAGAGATAATATGGAAGGAGCTAGAAATCCATAATTAGTATAAAGGTGATTTTCAAAAACTAACTAAATTAATAGCATATTATGTAAATACTAATTTATCTAAAATTACAATAGTATGGGGAGCTACTTAAGAAGGGTTGTTCACTATTAAATCAATCTATGATCTTTCACATGTAGATTTTGATGAGGTATTTTAATAGGAACAAATATAGAAAAGAAAAATCATTCTAAAGTTAGTAATTTTTCTTTGGTCAATAATCCAAAAAAATGGATTAATAATAGATAACATTTATAAAAGGGATTTCAAATTCCCTAGGAGATGTTAGTTTTATGAGATCGTGAGGAATCAATGAATAATATATTATTATAATATAATTACTCCATATATATATTGTACGATATAATATATAAGATGGGGGTGGTGTGGGTGATGCCTAATAACATAGCAAGATGGATAGAACAATGGAAGAAGCTTTTTAAAAGCCCAAGATAGAATTAAATTTGGATTTTTATTTCCTTTCATTATGCATGGGAATTTTAAATGGAGATAAATAGAAGGATTTTCAAATAGCATAAGAGATATAAAAATAGGAATAGAGAAGAAACAATAGTAGCTATAATGTATAACCTTAAAGTAGTAAAATTACATGAGAACATTGTCATTGGAGGAAACTAAAGCAAGTGCAAATTAAAATATAAATCCAGTTGAGGAGAATTTAAATTCCCAAGGAATATTGAGGAGCTTGAGAAATTGGTAACCATTAATACAAGGATGGATGAAACTAAATGTTATGTATATTTAAAATAAAATCCAAGAAAATTTGGAGGATGAGTGGTGTAAAGGGATAGCCAAGGAATGGTGACTGAAGCTATGAGTGAATACTTGGGTATAATGACCAGTCATCAAGTAGAAGCTAGAGAAGTATTTGCAAGAGTAAATATGGTCATTCAATTGGGGGATAAGAGATTAATAATTGAGAGGTACTCGATGAATATTATTAATTATATCAACAAATGGTTGGTGGAGATTTGGAGAGAATAAAACACAATAACAAACACACTAAGATACCTAAATATATTAGATAAACTTAAAGTGATACATGTATATAGGGGAAAATATTAGATGGTTGACTGGCTAGACAACTAGGGATCTCTTAGAGAGGAAGATAAAATATGGATACTACTAGATAGTACACATTGAGATGTCCACCATATAGTTGAAAAGAAGGAAGGATATTGAATATCCATAGTAAACTTAGAAATTTATGGAGTTGTATCAAGTGAGGCCATTTTCTTTGGAGAGCACTAAGATTTGTTAGCTTGTAGTGGTAATATTTCTAATGGATTTTATGAAGGATCATTTTTGGAAGACTTTCATATGTGGATAGACATTGAAAGATTCGTTTTCTAGTGGACTTATGACTATATGGAAACATAATAAGGCCCTAAGAGAGAAGGGCTCTATTTTATAAGGATTTATGGATATTTATGGAGGAATCCATTTTCTAAGATATATGGACTTGTATACTGAGGGTTCCATATTTCATTATGCATGGGAATTTTAAATGGAGAGAAATAGAGGGATTTTTAAAGAGGAGAATAGATATAAAAATAGGAATAGAGAACAAATAATAGCATCCATAATGGAGAACCCTAAAGCACTAAAACTACATGAGAACATTATCGTTAGAGGAAAATAAAGCAAGTATAAATTAGAGTCTAAATTCAATTGAGGAGAATGTGAATCCCCAAGGAAGCTTGAGGAGATTGACCGAGTGGCAACCACAAAGATAATTATAGATGAAACTAAATTTTTATGTGAATTTAAAAGAAAACTGAAGGAAATTTGGAGGATGAGTGGTGCAAAGTGATAGCCAAGGAATGGTGACCGAAGCTATGAGTGAATATTTGGATAGAATGAGTAGTCATCAAGCAAAAGCTAGAGAAATGTTTGAAGTAGTAAATATGATAATTCAATTGGGAGCTAAGATATTAATAATTGAGAGGTGGTCAATGAATATTATTAATTTTCTCAATAAAAGGTTGGTGGAGAATTGAAGAGAAGCAAACACAATAACAAACACACTAAGATACCTAAATATATTAGATAATTTTCAAGTGGTACACGTATATAGGAAAAAACTTAGATGGTTGACTGGCTACCCAACTAGAGATCTCTTAGAGAGGAAGACAAAATATGGATACTCCTATATAGTACACATTGATATGTCCTCCATCTAGTTGAAAAGGAGGAAGGACATTGAATATCCATAGTAAACTTGGAAATTTATGGAATTGTATCAAGTGAGGCCATTTTCTTCAGAGAGCACTAGGATTTTTTAGCTTGTAGCGGTAATGTTTCTAATGGATTTGATGAAGGGTAATTTTTAAAAGACTTGCATATATAGATAGACATTGAGGAACTCATTTTGTAGTGGACTTATGACTTTATGGAAATATAATAAGGTCCCGAGAGATAAGAGCTCTATTTTATAAGGATTTATGGATCTTTGTGGAGGGATTTGTTTTATAAATATCTATGGACTTGTATACTGAGATTTCCATGTTTTGAGGCTTCGAAATGTAATGAAATTAGACTATAGTGTATGTTTATATATCAAGAATAAATTGGAGACCTAATATAATAAATGTACTAAAGTTTTGATATTTTTGTTGTAGCTAAAATAAAAAGAATAATAGATGTGGGATGTTATTGTAAGAAGGTATAAGAAGATTTGTAAAATAATTTGGCCCTTTCAAAAACCCTGATTTTATCCCAATAAAAAAATAATTCAAAATAGTTCATTAAACTATAAGGAAAAGTTTAGAAAAACTCATTATCTTCATGTAAAATATCTAATTATTTATTATACTTTGAACATAATCATTTATAATACCATATAAACTTAAGCAAAGTGCTATGTTAGATTGATCGTTGTGTTATAAAATGATCATAATAAAGTTTATTATAGAAGCATACAAACTCAAAGAAAAATCCTTGAAAAGATAAAAAATTTAATTCTACATAATATGTCCCTCTTATAAAAATATAGAATATTCGAATAGATCCAAATAGATTATGAAGTGTGAATATCTTGTAGTGTAGTTAACATGTTATCTCTCATACTATGAAAAAGGGGATGAATACAACATATGTAAGAGACTTCAAAATAGAATTAAATTAATTATAAAGTACAATTATCTTATAATGTAGATAGTCTATCATTTTGCTCATTATGAGAGTTATAAATAATGGATAACATTACATGTTGAATCCATTCTTAACATAATTTATCGATAAAATTTTTAATATATTCTATAAAAAATATTTTTGTGTGTTTCCAACTATTATAACAACAATCTGAATCATTGGATCAAACAAGAATTCGAATCCCTTTTTTATATCCATATAATTATAAAATAATATACATCTTTTATATTGATAAAATACCCCATGTTGATGTTTTTTTTTCTACCAAAGAACCTTAAGAAGGATAGAAAATAAATTATAGTTTAAATATATAATTCACTTAGAAATGAAATTATAATATTTAAGTGTCATGTTCAAAGAGTGAAAAACCTACAAACTTTGGATGGACCTGTAGGATCATTATGTTTGAATAAAGAATGGGCTTTGTCATAATTTATATTACAACATTAACTAACTATAAAATTAAAATGCTACAGTTAAAAAAGTAATGAGACAACATTAAATTAAAAATAAATAAATAAAATCCTCTTAATAAAATGTTGGGTTGAACATAATTATACCTCCACATACATTTTTTCATCAAAAAAATTATAACTTTCATTTCAATGTTTGAAAAATAATACAATGAGATGGGTATTTTATACCCTCATATAAACCTTACTAAATCATATGTGTTACAATAATAATAGCCTATTGTAAGCCTTCAGTCATCTTATAAAGTGTTATTTTGGAACTTCAACCCTATAGTCATCAATCATCTTTTAGATATGATCTTGATTATCCAAAGATAAAAAAAGAAACATGAAAGGTATCCTAAACCACAACTTCTATCAAAATAAAAAAATTATCAAAAGGGTACAAACTATTGTGGAATCACAACCCCAAACACTACTCCTTCCTTCAACCAAGTACCAACTAGAATATGCAAGGTAACTTTTCATAGATCGTCTACTTCCTCATTTAGTTCTTTATAAATATGTTTATAATATATCTTTGTAAATGATACTTCTAGTAATTTCACTTGCTCATAATAATGCCTAAGTATTAAATTTGGCATCCCCACAAAAAGTGAAGCTCAATCCACCACTAATTATGAGTCACCAAATACTTGAAGTTTTGTTATACCCTATTCCAATACCTTTATGAACAAACATATCAAAATCTTCCACTCTACCACATTATTGGTGCCTTCACCAAGACCTACTTTGAAAGTGAATTTTTGGTTTTCATCCTAATATAATATTGCTCCTACCCCACATATTTTTGGTGTCTTGACAAGCTCCATAAAAAAAACCCATAACATGTAATATCCATTGTTAAAATTTCAACCTATCTTACAACCTTTAATTTTAGGGCCTTTTTATACCTTCATATGTATATTTGATCTGAGTTTGAACTTGTATAGGTATAATTTTCTTTCTCTCAAACAACATAAAATTTCTTGTCAACCACATATCCCATACCACTATTAATAGAATGCATTTGTATTCCTTTAAACTATTGTTAAAATATATAATGATGTAGACAGATCATATATAAGAGCCAAACATATCTTAAAACATGGTCTTATATGATAATAAGTAAATATTTTAGTCATTTACATGGAAAGCTTATTCTAAAGCAATAGATTCAATAGAATGATGAATGGTAATATGAAATAATTTCATGAATTTGGACTTTAATGAAAGGTTAACAAATGATAACATGAAATCAATTCATAAATTTAAACTTTACTAACAGATTAAATTTAAGTTAAATAAATTTATATTTTAATCTTAAATTAAGTTCGTTAAATAAATTTATATTTTAATCTTAAATTAAGTTTGTTATTTTTATTTCTATATTCACTATTGTAAAATCTTTAGTAAAATAAAAATATTCTCATTTTAAGACTTATTTGAATTCTTTTGATACATTACACTAGATAGGCATCCTTCCTATCTTTGGTTCCATTGAATAATATATAATTATATAAGTAGTTTCATAGGTAATGCATACTATTCCTTACGTGCAATGTTACTAAACAAATCATTTTAATTTTATAAGGCCTTCAACAAGTTAATTTAAAGATCAACACTGTTTTATATACAAGTATTCCAGCAGAAAGGTGCATTCTGCTTCTTTAGTTGGACCGACGACATAAGCAAACCAAGAAAAAGAAGGGTAAACTCTACCTAGTAGTTCTTGGCAAATAGATATGATAAATTTCATAGCGTAGAGTGCAACTGTCCAAGAAAACATGAGCACCGACATGTTTATCTGCTGAACATCTAGACAGTTGAAAATAAGCAGGATGCCCTTGCTATTGAGATCAGGAGCTTAGGGTTAGAAACCAAAGAGTCGAAACAATAATAATCAGGTTACAAAGTTTAAATAGGAGCTAATTAACCATACACCTAACTTAGGGGAAAGAGAATAGGGAGAAGGAAAATAGGGAGGAAAGAAGAAAAGGAAATTGAATTTGAGTTCTCTCTCTGCCGCCCATGCCGTCCAAACTCTACCGTCCATGATGTAAAAGGTAAGTCCACCCTTTCACTATGGTAAAAACATTTTTTACCTAATGTAACTTCCAACATTCTCCCCCTTAAAGTTGAGAGGACTGACTATACAGTCTCTCAGCTTTATAAATTGAGTTGTAGCTATGCCTTTGGTGAAGATATCTGCTATATTGTCCAAAGTGCTACAATATTTAAGCTCGACTATCTTCTGATCCACCATATCTCGAATGAAGTGATATTTCATATCAAAATATTTTGATCTTTTGTGATGGATTGGATTATATGCCAACTGAATGGCACTAATATTATCACAATTCAGAGTTGTTGGACCACTTTGTTTTTTGCCAATCTCTTCAAGGATTTTCCTCAACCAGAGGATTTGAGTACTAGCATGTGTAATGGCTATAGACTCAGATTCAGTAGATGATAATGCTACAACATATTGTTTCTTGGAACTCCAAGTTATTAGTCCTGAACCTAGACTAAAATAGTTCCCTGATGTAGATTTCTTGTCATCTATATTGCTGCCCCAATCACTATCACTAAAACCAAGTACCTTCACAGAGTTACTCTTGTGGTAATGGATTCCAAAATCCAATGTACCTTTTACATAACATAGAATTATTTTGGTTGCTTGAAGATGCAACTCAGATGGGCTAGACATAAACCTTGAAACAAGAGAAACAGTGTACTGAATATCAGGTCTTGTGTTGGTAAGAAACATCAGACTCCCAACCATACTCCTGAAAGTGGTCATGTCAACCTTTGGTGATCCATCATCTTTGCTCAGTTGGATTCCATGTCCTGTTGGTGTTGTAACTGATTTGCACTGCTGCATAGCAAACTTATTGATCATGTCACTTGCATACTTATGTTGACATATGAAGATCCCTTTCTCTAATTGATGTACTTCCATGCCTAGGAAGTATCTCATTAATCCGAGATCTTTCATCTCAAACTGATTCATCATGGATTTTTTGAACTCCATGTTCATTTTATTATTACTACCCATAAATATAAGATCATCCACATATAAACAAACTATGAGGATGTTTGTTCCATTCTTGAGGTAGTACAGAGTTGGTTCACTTTTGCTTTTAGTGAATCCAAGATCATTAAGATAGCCATCAATGCATGAGTACCAAGCTCTTGGTGCTTGCTTGAGGCCATAAAGTGCCTTTTTCAATTTATAAACAAGGTTTTTTGTTCCTTGTTCTTGGAAACCTTGAGGTTGCTGAACATACACCTTTTCTGTTAAGTATCCATTTAAGAATGCACTTTTCACATCCATGTGTTGTATTGCCCAACCTTTGTGAGCAGCTAAGGAAAGAATTGTTCTAATTGTCTCCTGTTTTGCTACAGGAGCAAAGGTTTCCTCATAGTCTATTCCATATTTCTGAGTAAAACCTTTTGCAACTAGTCTTGCCTTATGTCTTTTAATGCTTCCATCAACATTGAATTTGGTCTTATAGACCCATTTACAACCAACACATTTTTTACCTTTGGGTAGCTTCACAAGCTCCCCACTATCATTTTTGTTAATAGAGGATATTTCCTCTTTCATGGCATCTTGCCATATACTTTCTGTACATGCTTTTTCATAGCTAGATGGTTCTAGCTGTGCAGTAGCCAATAAAGCATAATTGACTACATCTCCTCTTGGTTCGTGAGATTCATCATCTCCAGACATGTGAAGATTTTCAAGTCTGGATAATATGTCATCCATCTCACTAGCTTGACTTCTAGTGTATCTTCGTTGGAAATTCCTATCCAAAATTTGAGAAGATGGATGATTCTGTAGTGTTCTTTTTCCTTTATTAGTCTCTTTCCTTTGAGAATATGGATCAATATCCATAGGACTTGGAGCACTTATAGATCTCTAAAATCTTCTTGGAGAGTTTGGTGGTGCCTTCAAAGGACTTCTTCTAGGACTTGGTGTACCACTCGATTTACTTGAAGAAGATTCATTTTGAGGACTCTGTGGTGGGGTACCACTGCTATTCTTAATTTGTACCTATGAAGAACTGGCTGAATCAGATTCTACATTAGCAAATTTTTGATGACCCCATTCTCCCCCTTCATCAAAAATTACATCTCTTGAAATAATTACTTTATGGGTCTTTGGATTGTAGAGTCTGTATCCTTTTGTGGATTCACAGTACCCTACAAATATACATGCTTGACTCTTGGGATCAAGCTTCTTTCTTTTCTCTTCTGGAATATGTGTATAGGCTAAACAACCAAATATCTTGAAATGCTTTACATTTGGCTTCTTGTCGTACCATCCTTCATAAGGAGTGATACCATCTAAACTAGAAGTTGGACTTCTATTTATTATGTATGCACTGGTTCTAACAGCATTTGCCCAATATGTGTGTGTTAGATGCTTTGTTTGTAGCATAGTTCTTGCCATATCTACAAGGATGTGATTCTTTCGCTCTGCCACACTATTCTATTGAGGAGTATAGGCAGTAGTGAACTACCTTTTAATCCCATTCTCTCTATAGTATTGCAAGAATTCATTTGAGGAGTACTCACCTCCTCTATCTGTCCTTAGACATTTTACATGATATTCACTCTGCTTTTCTACATTATTTTTGAAATCTATGAAGCAATCAAATGCTTCATCTTTATGTTTCAAAAAATAAATCCAGCACATTCTGGAATAATCATCAATAAAAGTTAGAAAATATGAATTGTTTCCTAGAATTTTTGTTTGCATAAGACCACAGATGTCCGAGTGCACTAGCTGAAGAGGATAACTGGCTCTCCAGACTTGTATTTTAGGAAATTTTGATCTACAGTGCTTTCCCAAAGCACAACCTTTGCATACTTTCTTGTGATCTGAAATCTTTGGTAGTCCTGTCACCATAGCTTGTGAAGTTAACATTTTCAAGCTAGCGAAATTAAGGTGACCATATCTCAAGTGCCACAGTACACTTGGATTTGAAATAGCTACATTCGCAAGTTGTGCTCCCCCTGGCTCACCAAATTTTAGAGGGAATAACCTATTTTTTGTCATAGGTACTTGTGTAATGACTCTATTACAATTGTTTTTATCAAGTATGGTACATCTACCTTCATCAAAAACAAGTTTGTAATTCCTCTCCATCATTTGCCCAACACTGAGGAGATTGTGTTGGAGCTTAGGAGTAAAATAAATGTCATTCACTTTTTTAAGGCCTTCTTTTTTTGGAACCTCCATGGCTCCAATGCCTTCTACTTGCAATGTCTTATTATCCCCTAACTTAATATGGGATTTATAATTTGAATCTAAGGTATCATTAATTTGAAAGAAAGAAAAATATTTGATGGGTCTTCTTCTTCTCCATAGAAGGAACCATATTGATTGCTTTGTCCTTGTGAATTTTTTGACCAGTAGTCACAAGCGAAGTGTCCTGGTTTACCGCAATTGAAACATGTTGTTTTGGACTTGTTGCTTCCTCGTCCTTGATTTCCATTTCGGCCTGGATTGTCGCTTTGATTTTGGTTACCTCCTATGTTCTGATTTTGTCCTCTATTTTGATTTCCTCCTTTGTAGGAGTTTGCTCCTCTTGAGTTGTCTCGGCCTCTGTCTCTCTGTTGTCATCCTCTGCCTCTTCCTCTTCCTTGTCCTCGCCCTACGGCTTTGTTTGAAGTGAAGGCATTGTCTTCACCTCCATAGCTTGTGGAAGGTGCCCCCTGTAACCTCTCCTCATGAGAAGTTAATGAACCTATTAAGTTATCAAACGTGAGAGTAGAAAGGTCTCTTGATTCTTTGATTATGATTGCTATGTGATTCCACTTAGGAAGAAGTGTTCTCAACACTTTCTTCACCACTATTTCAGGTTTTGTGTCATCACCCAAGGTTTGCATCATATCGATTACTGCTTTAACTCTTACACAGTAATCTCTGACTCTTTCATTGTCTCTCATTCTGAGATTTTCAAAATCTCTTTTTAGTGTTTGAAGCCTGACCTGCTTCACTTTATCATTTCCTTGAAAACCTTCTTGTAAGGCCTTCCATGCATCTTTAGCAGTTGTGCTTGATGCAATCCTAGGAAAGATACTTTTAACTAATGCCGCTTGAAGTAGGGATAGGGCAGAAGAATTATTTTTTTGGGCTTCCTTTAGGGTTTTCTTGTCTGCTGCATTCAAAGTAGTCCAATCCGTTGGAGTTGTGTAGCCATCTTCGACAATATCCCATAAGCCTTTTCCAATGAGTAGTGTCCTCATCTTGATGGACCAGTACTCATAATCATCCCCATCAAATTCAGGGATGGGTAGATTGTAGTTTGATGTCATTACAAACAATAACAAAAAACTACTATTATTGTGCAATTACAAGAAAATAAAGAAAATTACAAAGATCAAGCCTTGCTTGATTTTAACTTTTCACAAAGGGCTTTATTCCGCTTGATGAGACTCTGCTATCTCCTAGTGCACAAAATTATCTGCAACTTCTTCCTCGTCGTCACTGATTAAGATGATTTCTGGTGAATCTGGTTCAATAATTTCAATGGAATTACTATAATGAGTATATTTCGATTCTCTTTGGAGCAATTGGTATCGACTCAGATTGTTCAAATCTGCTTCCAAAAGAATTATCTTCTGAATCTGCTTCGTAGCCTAGTTTAGGATTTCGTTGATTTGCAATTACTGCATTTTGTAATTGTGAAAATACAGTGTTAAGTCCAAGAATTCTTACATGCTCGTCAAAATTTTATGTGTTTGTTCTTAGTAACAAAATACATAGAGCATGATAACACCCACCAGATCTGATCATCTAGATATTTTAAAGAAAATTTCCCCAAAATTTCTTTTTTACAACAATTTCCTCTTAGGAAATTTTTCTAAGTTTTTACCTGTCAAAGCGTAAAAACTTTTACATCTATTTCCTCTTAGGAAATAATTTTTCTCTAGTTCTAAGAATCAAATTTGAAAGAGAATGCTAGAGATTTTCTTTTAAAAAAATTTAATATATATAAAAAAAAAAATTAGTTTTAATCAAAAATTTTATAAACTATATATTTTTATAGATAAAAATTAAAAAAAAAATTAAAATATTTATCTATATAATATAAATTTATAAAATTAAAAATGATTAAAAGAAAATAAAAATATATATATTATATTTTATAAGCAAAAAAAACTTTGTTAGGCGCGCGTGGGGTTCGACCCCGCGACCTCCCGCGCCTCAACTTAACGCTGGCCCGAATAGCCAGTCGGGCTAGCGTATCCGACAGGAAAGGAAGGAAGAGTCCTTCCTTTTATTTCCTGTCGACACTAGCTATAGGATTAAAAAACTGGGACTTTAGTCCCACATCCGCTGTGCGGATGTTTTTGTAGGCTTTAAAAGCCTAACTTCGTCGGTAGATTCTCTATTGCCTACGGGCAATCGGGACTGCATTTGCCTCCCCATGCAAGTCGTGCCTCCTCGCACCACATGTCATTCTGGTCTGGTCTGGTCTCCTCGTGCCACATGTCCACATCTCTGGTTCTGTCCGCTCCTTGATCTTTATGCCTCCAGGGTCGACTCCTCGATCCGCATGCCTCTAGGGTCACCTCGGTTCGCATGCTACAGACTAGGTTGACCTCCTCGAGATTCATGCCTGCCTTGGCAATGCCCACCAGCTTCGCTTCCAACCTGCTCTAATACCAGATATTGAGATCAGGAGCTTAGGGTTAGAAACCAAAGAGTCAAAACAATAAAAATCAAATGAGCATTAACCATTAACAATAATAATCAGGTTACAAAGTTTAAATAGGAGCTAATTAACCATACGCCTAACTTAGGGGAAAGAGAATAGGGAGAAGGAAAATAGGGAGGAAAGAAGAAAAGGAAATTGAATTTGAGTTCTCTCTCTGCCGCCCATGCCGTCCAAACTCCGCTGTCCATGAGGTAAAAGGTAAGTCCACCCTTTCACTGTGGTAAAAAAAAAATTTACCTAATGTAACTTCCAACACTTGCTGAGGCAGACATGTCTCTCCAACACACTCCTTGCCTTAAATAGTCAAGTTGACAGATGGAACATCTCTCTATCCAAGAGCAAATCTGATTCTGCTCGTAGGCACTCTCCCCGCCAGATTCGCCATTAGATCGCACACTGTCGCATTGAAATCAGTATCGTTCTTGTTGTTCACATTGACGAGGCCAGACCAGCAGCTAGTGTCCAACTAGGTACAAAAGGTATACTTATCATAGTGGAGAAAACAATACTCCAGCTGAACATGGATGTCTATGGCATGGGGGAAATTTCATCCCACGGCTTCCACCGCTTGAAGAGAACACGCGCGATAGTCGATGGAAGACAAGTCCCCTCTACACTGGAACTGCCTAAACACTCTGTTGGGGCTCTCCTGCCCGTAAATGGCAGTGCTAAAACCCGTGTACATGGATTTGTCCTTCAGAGTTTTCATGCCCATTGACGTTGCTCTCAGTGTTGACATTGCTCTCGAATTCATTATCGTTGGCATGCTTGACCATGTTAGATGCTGCGTAGATCTCTCCATCTTCCGATGAGGATTTAACAGTAACAGAAAAATTTGTACACTTGCCCGACGTAATGAGGCATAGGAATAGCAATGCAGCTAGTTAATGTGCTTAAATAAATCTCTCCATATTCCAACGAGGATTTAACAGTAACAGACAAATTTGTACACTTGCCCGACATAATGAGGCATAGGAATAGCAATGCGGCCAGTTAATGTGCTTAAAATTAATTTTTATAATTTGGGAAGGGTCAATAGTAGAAATAGTTGTATCACAATGACCCAAGGGGACGACTCAAACTGATAAGTTGATAAGCTAGGATCACGATAGAGGGGAGGACTCAAACTGATAAGTTGATAAGCTAGAATCATGATAGAGGAAGCAACAAGAACATATAAGGAAGAAGAACAAATAATAGGTACCTATAAAAGAAGAAAAATAGCAGTAGGTTAGATAGGTTCATATTCTAAGAGCATCTAAATTGGACCACAAGGATCTATTGTGCGGAGTTTTCATGCTATGTTTTTTAACCACCTTCGTTGACAAAGGTGGATGAATATTCCTCTGTTTCTTTTCAACTCGATGCATAAATCTATGATGACTATGTAAAGAGGTAGGGGATGGGCTCATTTGCATCAGGGTTTGGCTCTATTGTTGTTCAAACGTGCTACTTTGGAGAAGGGGGTTGTTGCTAAGGAGATTTTAAATTCATTGAATCCCCCCCTCGTTCCGGTACCTGGTGATCCCCTATTGGCTTCGGATAGTTTGAGCTCAAAAGTTGAGAATGTGCGCTCTTCCTCCTTGGGATCGGGTTCAGAAAAATATATGGTAAGGTCTTCAATTTTGCTAAAGGGATGTGGGGCTCAGTAGTGGGAAGGATTTTTTTTGACGTAGTGAAGAAACCTTTGATAACTATTATCACTTATCTAGTTGTGGAGAGTCCCTCTACGGGTGTTTATGGGGAAAGCGATGGAATTTGTAAATCTATTCGATTGAGTGGTAAAAGAAGGAATTTGGTGGAGCCCTCCTCTGTTTCTAAGGTAGTTGGTGAGGATGATGTGGTAGAGATCCTCCCTAGATCTATTGCTAAAGACAAACATGAAAGCACAAGGATACGAAAGCAAACAAAAGTGAAATGTAACGCTAAGTCCTACGAATGAACAAAGGACCAAAGTGCATGAAAAGAGGGAAAAACAAACGAACTGAAACGAGATATAAAGCAAATGTAAAGTGCAGCCCTTTATTTTATTAATTTGCTCGAGATCAGGTTACAATACGTCTCCTCCATTTTCAGGGGCTAGGAGCATTAGACATAGTTCTATTACACCCCAGATGGTACATTCCCCTCGGGGATCTTCCGCATGCCGACATTGAAAATGGGTGAACCAAACGTCACCGTCGCTTGCGTGAATGCGTCTATAGTTCCTTGCTACCCCTCCGGTGTTGAGATCCTGCATTCAGGAAAATAGCAAACGATTAGTAGCACCTGCAGATGGAGGGAGACATGCGATCCCCAAAGCCTCCGGTTAATGCATGCATGAAATAATAAAAACGATGATCAAAACATATCAGAATAAGCTGAAAATTTGATAGAAGCATGTAAATTTTACCAGGAACACACTACAAAAGGAACAGTCAAGAAATCTACCATAGATTTCTAATCGCTCCGGGGTGGGACGATTAGGACTGTCATAAACGTCAGAAGGTGACCTCCTAAATGTCCCATCCAGGGGCCTCCAAAACACCTACAAAGTTGGGGTTAGGCAAAACGAGGCATTTTGGAACGACCCAGAAGGTCAGATTTTGCAAATTCGGCCTTGATCACCCTGTATCCGATGATGCTCCCTGTATGTTAGTGAAAGCGAGAAATATTGAAAGCACAGTCAAAACTCATCAAAATGGCATGAAATTTAAATGACAGCATATATGAATGACCTAAAATCAAATGCAAAAGAAATAGTGGGGAAATCTGCCATAGATTTCTAATCGCTCCGGGGTGGGGCGATTAGGACTACAATAGTACGGGGGGCGTCCGGGGGTAGGACGCCTATCGTTTGGGGCCCGATCTCGGCACCAATCCACTTGGGATGGGTCCAAAACCTCCTAGGGGGTTGTGTTGAAAAATTGGGTGGGATATTGTGGCCAAATATTTGGGTTTTGGGTCCGGATTGTGCTTCCAATGATCACCCAATAACCTCCCTTCCAAAAGAGAGATCAAGGATGTAAGAAGCACAAGGGATGGGTGAGGATGTAATTCGGCAACACTCCGTTGCTCCAAATGCTCCTGCTCTATCCTTTTTGGGGTGAGAAGACTCACCATTTTATAGACCTGAGGGTCTCTTGTGAATGAGCATGCATAGGCGCCACTTGGCCATCATGCCTTCTCAAGGGAGAGAAGATTCCTCCCTGATTAAAGGCTCCATGACTGCCTCTTTGAGCTCAAAAATGCTCACTCGCACTCCCATGCATTGAAGGTGGAGTTGAGTGGTGGATCTGAGATGCCATTTGTCAAGGTTTGACCTTTTCCTCATCAAACCTTCTATTCGCCCCACCCTAGAGTGAATGCTGCTAATCGTCCCGGGGTGGGACGAATACCAGTTTGTAATCATCCCAGGGTGGAACGAGTAGGGAGTAGAGTGCCTGAAAGGTGCCAAATTGACCTCTGACCTTCCAAAACTGTTGTGAGAGTGGTTAGGACCAATATTTAACCTCTAGGGGCTGCCCTAGGGGCTGTGTATGCCAATTTGGTCAGTGTTTGTAGCCACATAATCAGATTGGTATTGTTTTGGTGTCTACAGATGCCCCTTTTTGGGATGCGTTGTGCGTGGCGTAGTGCTGAGCAAAAATAGATAACCAAAGCACTAATGATTAGGGTTTCTCAGTAACCTAACCAAATTTTGATGCCCCAAGTCTAGAAAGGGCACGCATTCTTGAATCCTTGCTTTCGACGAGCTAAGGAGCTTAATTCAAGTGTTAACCTTTTTCGGTGAGGTGTTACTTGATCTTGGACATTGTTCAGTCATGAATAGGCAAAGGGCGCAACCTTTTGTCTATGGGAACCTTGAGTTCATGATTCTAAAATGCCAAGTGTTTGATCAGCTTGTGATAATTGCTTGTTTGCTGCCCCAAGCAAGAGCGTGATTATCTTTGTCAATGATTCTTTGAATGCATGCCATTTCCTTGATTGAGTGTGTATTTGTTGATTGGTGACTAAGTGTGACTACCCCCTCAAGTGACGAATCCATGAGGGAATGACCGACATGAGAAAAGCAACAAGTCACTTGACCCAAGATGACTTTTGTAAGGGTGCCTTCAGTTGTTTTTCGTTGAATGCTTATGCAGTTTCCGAACAATTTGACCTATTTTTGGTGGGTTTTAACCCTTTTTGTGACGCATTTTGGAGCTAAAATTGTCAAAAATTCGTCCTCCCGTGGAGTGGTCCGGTTATGGTAGCCTTCTTAGGGAGTAGGATATTGATAATTTGTGGCCCCGACATCGGTTTTGGATGCCTTGAATCGCAGGCGCAAAGGTGCCTTTGTTCGGCAGTTTTATTGTTGTTTTTGGTGCATTTTGGATGCAGTTTTTGTTGTTTTTGGTTTTCTTGCTCTGTAATCATCCCAGGGTGGGACGAATACCAATTTTGTAATCGTCCCAGGGTGGGATGAGCGCTAACTAGAGCACTCATCCTAGGGTGGAACGATTACAAGCCTAAAAGCCTATTTAAGGGCCAAAACTAGGTTTTGGGCTCATTTGCACTTTGTTTTTCTAGCGATTTGGAGCTGTGAGGAGGAGGAGGTCGAGTCTGCGTAGCGGAGCGCTATCAAATTTTCGTGGACACAATGAGTTCATGGACCGGATCATCCAATGGCGGAGCCGAGGTGAGACCCGTGAGTGCTCCTACTCTTTATTTTGCTTGTTTTTATTTTCAAAAGCCATAATTTACTTGATATTTCTTTTTTCCATTTAGACTAGAATGAAAACCCTAGGTTAAATTGTTTTACTTTGTTTTTGGTTTTTTGTGGCGGTGTTTAAACTAAGGTAAAACCCTAGGTTTAAAAAACTGGTTTTATTTATTTTTTGTTTTGTTTGTTAGTTTAAACTAAGGTAAAACCCTAGGTAAAAAGGTTTTATTTTTTTTGTTTTGTTTTTTAGGTACGGTTTTTTTTAAACTAAGGTAAAACCCTAGGTTTAAAAAATTGGTTTTATTTGTTTTTTGTTTTGTTTGTCAGTTTAAACTAAGGTAAAACCCTAGGTTTAAAAAACTGGTTTTATTTGTTTTTTGTTTTGTTTGTCAGTTTAAACTAAGGTAAAACCCTAGGTTTAAAAAACTAGTTTTATTTGTTTTTTGTTCAAACTAGAGTTAAAAACCCTAGGTTAAATGTTGTTTTTTTTTTTTTGTTTAAACCAAAGTTAAAAACCCTCGGTTTAAATTTTGTTTGTTGTTTAACTAGAGTTAAAAACCCTAGATTTAAATTTTGTTTTTTTTGTTTACACTAGAGTTAAAAACCCTAGATGTAAATTTTGTGTTTTTTTTTTGTTTTTTTTTAGTTTAAACTAGAGTTAAAAAACCCTAGTTTGCAATTTTGTAATTTGTTTGTCTGTACAGTGGTTAAATGTTTTTGCTGTACATTTTTTTTTTGGTTGTCATGTTTTTAATTTTTTTGTGTTGTTTTTGTTTTGCAGGTGGTGAAGAGCCGGTACCGTGTGCCGACGGTGTTTTCGGATGCGCGAGAGGTGCTGACTATGGTGGACTAGGAGTGGCTTGATGCCCTTGGGCTCAAGTAGGTGACTCGGTTAGAGCCTGTGGTGGGGGATCGGGCATATCTGACTGCCCTGATCAACTTGTGGGATCCTCACACCAACACCTTTCATCTCCCAACAGGGGAGATGACAGTGACTCTGGAGGATGTCTATCGGATTCTATAGATTTCGATAGACGGACTGCCCATTCGGACTACTCCTCATGATCAGCGGATGGTGGTGCTGACACGGTGCTTTGGGCATGGGGTGGAGATGGGGGTGGATAGTCTAGTGGAGAGGGCAAAGGGGGATTGCTTGATTGGTGGGATTTTGGTGTGGTGGTGGCTAGAGAAGGGCGTGTTGGGGGTGAGGCATGCATTACTGATGACCCTCATCTCCAACATGTTGCTGCCCGACTCCTTAGGCATGAGGTTCCTATGGAACCTGTTGGAGGTAGTTTTTAGACTGGTTGAGTGTCCGACCTCAGAGCCATTGATTATGAGGTGGGGTCAGACACTACTAGCACAACTTTATGATGAGTTGTACGAGGTCCGCTACTAGCAGTGGAAGGGGATTGGATGCAGCTACCTATTGCAGTGTTGGGGTGGCAGCACATAGTTGTGGAGCGGCCACAGGGTTTGCCGTGGACCACTCGGGTAGAGATGGTGGACAGGGAGATTGGGTATGCTACTCTATGGTGGAGGTTAGAGGAGCAGGGACAGAGTCGGTGGTGGGAATGTGTCGTGGGGCACTATGCTGATGCCTTCTCATTCCTTGCTCCAGGGGAGGTGTTCTTGCATCCGTATCGGGACTGTCCAGCCTATCCTTAGGCTAGGGAGTGGCTTCGACGGGTGCATAGGGGGAGGTGGCTGATTTAGTGGCACGGGATTGAGCAGAAGTACTTCCCATATGTCCGAGTGACTTGACATTTTGGGGTGCACAAGAGATTTCTTGGTGAACCTTTGATCTATCGACGTTAGGGCGATGAGAGGACTCTGGCTTGGTCGATTATTGAGTCATTGGGTGAGGAGTTGGATGTAGTTATCGATATCCCTGACATGGACAATGTCGGGGTGACTATAGAGTACGACCAATGGTGGATGATGTGGTGATGGTGGGGTGAGGGGCCTCTAGGAGGCACGGATGCGGTAGCAGTAGGTGGTGAGGATGCGGAGGCATCGAGGGAGGGTTGGGGAGCTCCACTCGATGATGCGAATATGGTAGAGGTTGATGACTTGGCTGGGGATGACCTAGGGGTTCCGGAGCAACCGGATATACAGGACGTTTCAGAGTAGTGGGTGTCGGAGCAGCCCACCATCCCAGAGATGCCCATGCCTTAGGTAGTCCCGGGGGACATGGAGGCTAGGTATCGCATGAAGATAGCACGATTGGAGGATCTACTATGGAGACGAGATGAGGAGCACGGGGAGGTTCTATAGGAGAGGGATCTCCTACGGACTTAGTTGGTGGAGCGGGAGAATGCATTGGCTATGTACCATCGATGGGATGGGGACACAGATGCTTTGTGGGAGAGGGATCTCCTACGGACTTAGTTGGCACAACGCGATGATGTATTGGCTGCATACCATCGATGGGAGATGGATTTGGTCCAACATCATATGGAGTTGGAGGCAGATATTATCCGCCTTGGTGGGTGGTTACCTGAGCTGACTGGAGGTGGATCTTCACGTCGAATGAGAGACAATGAGACTGAGCAGTCTGCTTCCTCTTGTTGTAGGCGGGTGGGTGAGGGTAGCGCTAGTGGGTGTGATGCGAGGGCTGGCAGCAGCCGTCTTGAGAGGTCCCATAGGACCCACACCACTGGGGGTAGTTCCAGTCGCACCGATCCTGTGTGATCATGGTGGCCGACGCCCTAGGCTTGGGGGTTTTTGAGTTTTTGATTTTGTTTGTGAGGTCAGAGGACCATTTTATTGTAGCCTACGGGCCTTTTTGATGATATATATACATGATTTTCTTTGTTTTTATACACTTGTTATGGTTTAATTTTATGCACATTTTAGTTAGTTGATGTATGCATGTGTTATTATGAATGCAATGTTTCTAATTATATGATGTATGCAGATGGAATGATTTGTTGATAACTTATCGATGGCACCATAGACTGTATAGGATTCACTGGCTTTCTGTACTATGTGATGACTTTGTGGAACGACTTTTCATGTGTGAATTTTTTTGTTTGTTTTGTATTTTTTGATGGTGATGCAAGAATGGACATGTACAACATTTGTTTTAGAATGTAGTTAAGGTTTTTCTGAGACTCAGATGCTTTAACTTAACTAGCCAAGATTGTACATTTATCTTACAAGACTTTTGAACAAGGTATTAATCAGACTTGAGTTTGACCAAGTTATTTCACATCCCTGTGTGTGCAATTGAGTTCGTTTATGTGGTATTTGTCAAGATACCGCCAGTGCCAGATAGGTTGTCAACCAAACCTGTATTGAGGATCACCTAATTAGCTCCACTAACTCCTTTGTTGTATTTAGTAAGATTAATCCACAGGACAATCTAAGGTACCATAAGCTAGCTCATCCACATGCAAACATTGGTTTGCTCACACGCAAAGCTAATGTGATAGACATATCGTCATGCGTTTAGGATACCACCATTGCCAGGTAGGTTGTCCACCAAACCCGTAATGAGGATCACCTAGATGGTTTTTCGAATGCTAAGAATTCTAGGGATTCAAGCTTAGGCATCTTTCGATTGCTTGACTTGTTGGGATACTTGCTCTCATACATAGTGATAAAAATCATTGTTTATTTTTCTCTTTTATTTTTCTTTTTGAGCAAGGGGTTTGAATAGTGGTGATAACCACTGTTATTTGATTTTGCATTTTTAGGTTTCAAAGTTGAGCTCGTAGGTTTTTGTCTTGCGAATGGAATTGATCCTTGTTGGCTTTGGGGATGACTACCCATCATGTTTAGGGACATGTAGTACGAATCCTTATGACTTTGGGGACCAAAGGTGATTGGGGATGTTACTATGTAATGGCATTGATATTTTAGGCCTTGGGGATGACTACCCATCCTTTTCAAGGGCGTGTAGTACAAATCCTTATGACTTTGGGGACCAAAGGTGATTGGAGATCTGATTATGTAATGGCATTGATATTTTAAGCCTTGGGGATGACTACCCATCCTTGTCAAGGGCGTGTAGTACGAATCCTTACGACTTTGGGGATCAAAGGTGTTTTGGGTTTTTTTGACAGTGGATTTTAACCACTATTTATTGTGGGGAATGGGATGGGGAAGAGCTTGTCCTTTTGTCAATTCTCAGCATTCTCGAACCATTCGCACAGGGGGATGAGCAGGCTAACCTTTCACCTATGGTACCCTAGACTACTTTGTAGGTTTCTCTTGCATTCACACAACTTGGGAATTTTTTTATGTGTTTTAACTTGTGTGGGGATGCTACGTAACGAGGTGTGATCCAAGTAAAACTCTACCTTGTAAAAAAAATCGGTCTAACTTTGTACAGTTTTTGGCTAGAAATCTAAAGACAGCTGAATGATGCAAACCCTAAGTACATTAGGAGACAACTGACTATGATAAAAAAATGTGGATGGTGTTATTCTGGATGGATGTGTTTACAAAATGTACTGAATGCAGAAAATGATGGAATTTCCTAGTGATTACAGTCTATGGTGCTTATGACATGTATGACCAGCAAATATGCCATGTATGGATGCGATGCCTAATGCAGTTTATTATATTTTTTATTTTTAAGAGTATGCATGGAAGTGAGATGCAATTTTTTTGTTATTTTTTATTATCTTTTGTTTTTGTTTGTTTTTGAATATTTTTTGACCAAGCGCCTAGTTTTGGTTACCAAAGATTTTATGGATACCTTTGGTTTTGGGGTTGACCAAGTGATTGTGGGAACCCTTGGAGCTTTTGGTTTGACCAAAGAGTTTATGGATACCTTTGGGGTGTTTTAGGTTGACCAAGCGATGATGGGAATCCTTGGAGCTTTTGGGGTGACCAAAGGGTTTATAGATACCTTTGGGGCATTTTGGGGTTGACCAAGCGATTGCGGGAATCCTTGGAGCTTTTGGTTTGACCAAAGGGTTTATAGATACCTTTGGGGCATTTTGGGTTGACCAAGTGATTGCGGGAATCCTTGGAGATTTTGGGGTGGGCTATGGCTCTCTTAAATGTGGAATGGCCTCAAGTGACTGATGTTCAAGGGTTCTAGTTCCTTGATTCCATCAAGAGAGGCTAGCCGGTATGTTCCAGGTCCTATTTTACTATCAATTACATAGGGACCTAACCAATTTGCCATGAACTTGTCCCTTAAATGGGGCGGTAAGTTAGAATTTTGTTTGTTCTCTTTTAAGACCAAGTCACCAATCTGAAAGTCCCTTAGGTGAAATTTCATGTTGTATGCTTTCTTAAGTCACTCTTGATAGATACGTAAATGCTCGAGATCATTGATGCGTCGTTCGTCGAGCAATGTAAGCTGGTCTAACCGGGCCTATCGCGTAGTGTCATCATCGATGAACTCTTGCATTGATATGCGTAGGGAAGGTATTTCCAACTCGAGAGGCATGATTGCCTCGGAGCCATACACCAACGAAAATGGAGTTGCCCCAGTGGGCATCCGAATGCTAGTGCGATAAGCCCAAAGAGCAAGTGGGATTTGAATGTGCCAATCCTTATGACTATCTTTGACCGTATTTTTAAGGATGACAACTAGTGTTTTGTTTGATGCCTCTGCTTGCCCATTTTCCTGCGGATAATAAGGTGTCAAAAAACTATGCTGAATTTTGTACTTTGTGGTCAAAGCACGCACATCTTTGTTCTTGAATGACGTCCCATTATCCGAGATGATCTTGGATGGAATACCAAAATGACATATGATGTTATGTAAAATAAACTCCGCAATGCGGGTTCCAGTCGTAGAGGTAAGTGGAATTGCTTCCACCCACTTGGTGAAGTACTCTGTGGCCGTTATGATAAAAGTGTGATGACCCGACGACGCAGGGGAGATATTTTTATTAGATCTAAGGCCCACTATGAAAATGGCCAAGCCGATTGGATCGACTGCAAGGCCTGAGAAGGTACATGTGTCAAATTAGCATGGTGTTGACACTTCACGCACTTCTTTACATATGCGCAACAATATCGCTCTAAATATGGCCAATAATAGCCCATGCGGAGAATGCGCTTTGCGATGGCCATACTGCTAAAGTGGCCACCGCATGTACCATCGTGCGCTTGGGTGATCGCCCAAGCGGACTCCTGCTGGTCCAAGCAATGAAGGAGGATCCCTTCGTAACTCCGATGGTACAAAATGTCTCCTAGAAAGACATGTTTTGCCACTTTCTGTTTAAATGATCTTTTTGCGGCGTGCGTCAATCCAAGTGGGAGGTTACCTAGCTTGAGGTAGTCTCTTATGGGTGTGTACCAATCCTACTGATCAAAAGCCTATTGAGCAAGGTGCAGCAAAAGCATTGCAAAAGTATTGTCATTGTTGTCAACACGGACAGATTGATGCAGATGATGCAGTTCAGAGGTCAGTCAGAACAAGTACGGTGAATTTCCAAGAAGAAAGAAGTGGCCCAGATTCAAAAATTTGCAGAAAAAGACAAGTAAGAAAACTGTCGCGATATCGCGACATGTTTTCTGTCGCGATTTCGCGACAAAAATGAGGAGAGAAGGGAGAGAAGGGAAAATGTCATGATTTCGCGACAAAAATGAGGAGAGAGAAAGCGCAGCAAAATGTCACGATTTCACGACAAAAATGAGGAGAGAGAAAAATGTCACGATTTCACGACAAAAATGAGGAGAGAGAAGGTGCAGCTGAAAATGTCATGATTTCATGACAAAACAGAGGAGAGAGAAAGTGCATGAGAAAGTGTCGCGATATCGTGACAGTTTTGAAAGAAAAGCACTAAGGGCAAAAAGTGTCGCGATATCGTGACACGTCGGGTTTTCGTGACCCGAAGAAGAGAGAGAATGTACGGCAACAAAAGTGTAGCGATTTCGCTACATGTCGGAGTTTCGCTGGCTGAAGCAGAAAAGAAGCACTAAGTCAAGAAAGTGTAGCGATTTCGCTACATGTCAGACTTTCGAGGGCCAAAGCAGAGTTCAGATGCCAAAAAGCAAAGGTGTAGCGATTTTGCTACAAGTTCGAAATGCAAGGCACAAAAGGTTGTAGCGATTTCACTACAAGTTCAAAACACAGAACACAAAGGTGTAGCGATTTCGCTACAAGTCTAAGTTTCGCTAGTCGAAGCAAAGTTGGAAGCGCAAGGCACAAAGTTGTAGCGATTTCGCTACATGTCTTGATTTCACTGGTGCATGAAGGGAAAAATGTACGGACGCAAAAGATGTCGCGATTTCATGACATGTTGCATTTTCGTGGGCGAAACGCAAAGAACAGCGCTAAGGCAGAAAAGCGTCGCGATTTCGTGACATGTTCCGATTTCGCTGAGGCTTGCGGAGAAAAGTGTACGGAAGCCCAAAGTGTCACGATTTCGTGACATGTACCATTTTCATGGGGGCAAGCGAAGGAGAGTGCAGGAAAGCGAAAAGCGTCACGATTTCGTGACATGTCTCATTTTCGCGGCTAGGAGACAGAAATGAGCTCGATGCAGCGAAAGCGTCACGATTTCGTGACATGTCTCATTTTTGCGGCTAGGAGACAGAAAAGAGCTCGATGCAGCAAAAGCGTCACGATTTCGTGACATGTCTCATTTTCGCGGGTGCATGCCGAGATAAGGTCTAGAAGGCAGAAAACGTCGCGATATCGCGACAAGTCGGGTTTTCGTGGTCAACAGTCCAGAATAAGTCAACTGAGTAGAAATGTCGCGATATCGCGACAGGTAACAGTTTGGCGGGAAAAAGCCGCAGAAGCATGCACAGTGACAGGTGTCAAAATAGCGCAAAGTAAAATCTTACAGCCAGTTACATAAGAGTTAACTGGAGTCATATCTGCAGTTATCGAGTGACAGGTGTCGAGAAAGCTTAGAGAAAATTCATGCAGCCAAATTAACTAGAGTTAGACTTGCAGTTACAGGTGGCAGTTACAAGAACAATCTTTTCTAGTCAGAACAACTGTTACAGGGGTGGATACCGAGAATCACGATTACAGAGAAATTCATTAACAGGTTGCGTATATCAAGAAATGACAGTCACGCGTAGAAGAAAGTGGTAGCACAAAATTCAAAAGAGAAGAAAGAAGAACAGAACGCCGAGATACGCAGAAAGGCTGTCAGGATACGCAGAAAAAGGTGTCAGGATACGCAGAAAAAGGCTGTCAAAAAAAGGCTGTCAGAATGTGCAGAGAAGAATGTCAGAATAAGTCAGAAAGAAAGCGGCTAAAAGGCAGAACGCGTCAGAGAGGGTTTGACAGATTGATCGTAGCCGAGAATGCATGGAAAATTGGAGGGAAAATTTGAGCCGTTTCAAAAAGAGCCGTTCGAGGAAGTCAAGTATAAGAATCGAACAGGCGTAGTAAGTAAGGTTACTGCAACCGTGGTTATTTGTGAAAAACAAAAGAAAAGGTTGAGTAAGAGTGCTGCATGAAGTACAAAAAAAGAACAAAAACCTGTATGTATTTTTCTTGAAAAATCAGAAGAGAGGTTTTAGACTGTGATAGAAGATATTGAGTTTCTAACAATTCTCTTTATGCTTCTATGAGATTGATTTGTATGAGCTATAGACCAGTGAGGGTCTTGCAAAAGAGAAGGCATTTTTATGTCAATTTTTTTTTAAATAGAAATCCAAGTTGGTGCTTGGTAAAAGGGGTTGGTGCTCCTATCTGATTGCAAAAGAAAAATCGGGGGTTGGTGCTCCTTCCAGTGGGTGTTGGTAAACTATTTGTAAAGATTGAATCCTTGCAAAGACTGGATTTGGATTGTAGTCCAAACAGTCATTATTTGAGGAGTAGCCACATCGGTGAACCTCGTTAAATCTTGTGTTGTGTGATGCTCTTGTGTTATACTTGCTTTATCTATTTTTAAGCTTGCATTTTTAAGTTTTAAGAGTTGCAGATTCAAGTTTTAAATAGTTACACTGATTCACCCCCCCTCTCGAGTGTCATTGTGAGAATATCAATTGGTATCAGAGCAAGGTACCTGATCAAGCTTAATCAGCTAAGGTGATCTTGGAAGATACACAATGGCCGACGGTGAAGGATTTTCTTCCAACAAAGCTCCTTTGTTCGATGGAACAAATTACTCTTTCCGGAGACTCGGGATGCAGACATATCTTGTGTGCATTGGGATATGACATTTGGGAATCTGTTGAAAATGGATACACAATACCCTCTGCTCCTCCATCTGATGCGGCTGAGAAGAAAAAGTTTGAGAACAACTCTAAAGCTAAGAATGCTATTATGTGTGGATTAGTAGACAGTGAGTTGATAAGGATCATGAACTGTAAATCAGCAAAAGATATATGGGACAAACTGCAGAGCATTCATGAAGGAGATGGCAAGATCAAGGAAGCCAAGTTGCAAACACATCGAGCCCAGTTCGAAGCATTAAAGATGACTGATGATGAGAACATAGAGGCCTATATGCTGAGAGTAAATGGAATCATTAATGCAATAAGAGGACTCGACGAGGAGATGGAAGATGCAGTTGTTGTGAAAAAGGTACTAAGAACACTCCATAAAAGATTTGATGCAAAATTTTCTGCCATAGAAGAAGCTAAAGATTTAAATTTTTTTAGTATGGATGAAATGCATGGTTCCTTAACAGCATATGAAATGAGAATTGGACAAACTAAGCCCTCAGACAGAGAAGCGGCTTTTCAAGCACAGAAAAATATAAAATCTAAACAAGAATCTGAGGAAGAAGAATCTCCAGATGAAACTGAAGCAAACTTTGTTAGGAAACTAGTAAAGGGAAAAGGAAAGTACAGAGGTAAGCTACCGTTCAAGTGCTTTAACTGTGGAGGCATCGGGCACTTTGCAGCAAAATGCCCAATGAATGAGAAAAACAAAAGTGATGAAGGGACACACCAAGAAAGAAATGTCTGGAAGAAGAAACCACATTTTAGAAAAAGGAACTTCAAGAAGAAAAGTTTCATTTCCAAGAATGTTGACTCTTCTGAAGACAGTTCCAGTGAGGACTCAGAAGAAGAAACTGGTGAAGCCTTGTTCATGGCTTTTGAAGAAGAAAGAACAGAGGAAACCCAGGAGTGTGAGGAAAAATTAGAGGATGAGGCTGAGGTAGATCTGGAAGGTGAGTTGGTTGCTGCACTTGAAGAGTTAAGTGCAGAAAGGAAAAAGAATAAAAAGATTTCAAGAAAATTTGAGGATGCTAGCGAATTAATAATCAGTTTGAAAGTACAAACTGAAGAACTTAAGAAAAAGTCTGAAGATTTTGAAGCACAACTTACCATGAAAATAGATGAGTGTAATAAGCTAGAAGAAGACATAGTTAGATTAAGGATGCAGCTAGAAGAGATGAATCGGAAATTGAGCTGTCATCATAAATTTGAAGACAATTCTGCAAAGCTGAATAAAATGTTAAATAATCAAAGGCCTACAGGCATCAAATTTGGTTTGGGCTTTGATGAAGGAGAATCCTCAAAAGACTCAAAGGCTGTAACTGTAGAACCAATAAAGAATAAAGACAAGATCAGGGTTGATCAAGATAAATCGTATCATGCAAAAGAAAACAATAAGGCCAAGCTTGAAAGGAGTACTGCAAATGATGGATTCACCAAAGTCACATATCAAAGAAGAAGAAGACCCATGGCTCCTACTACAACATGGCAACAACCATTACCCGGGTACACTCGTTCCTTTTCTGGTTATTGTTTTAAATGCAATGCATATGGTCATAAAATCTCAAGTTGTAGATATAATGTAGAACAAAGAAATTTTACTAGTAGAAATATTTTTTCACCTTTGATAGATTATGCTGTAGAATGCTATAACTGTCATAACTTCGGACATATTGCAAGAAATTGTCGTAGCTCTTTTGCAGGAAATAAATACCAGGGAAGAAAGTATCAATCAACTGGATTAAAACAAAACAGAAAATTTCTCGAAAAACTGTCACAAGCCAATGAAAGGGAGAAGGTAAAACAAGTGACCAGATCTGCTATCAAATCTCAGTGGAAAGAAAAGGAGCAACCTAAGAAAGACAAGGAATCCCTAATCGTTCAAACAACTCTCAAAGCCCAGAGTAAATCTGCACCTTGGATTCTGGACAGTGGATGCTCCAGTCATATGACAGGAGACAAACAGAAGTTTGATAAGCTACAGACATACGAAGGTGGTTCTGTAAAATTTGGAAACAATGATGGAGCCAAGATAGTGGGTAAAGGATCAGTTAAGTTAAGTGACGGAAAAATCAACTCTAAGGAAGTTCTTTTTGTGGTGGGTCTGAAGCATAACTTACTGAGTGTAAGTCAAATTTGTGACAGAGGTCATGAAGTAATTTTCAAGAAGGAGGGCTGTGAAGTAAGAAAGACAAAAAATGGAAAGTTAATAGCCACTGGACTGAGAACCTCTGGAAATCTGTATACTCTCTCGGAGACTTCAGAAGGAGCTTGCTTGGTTGGACAGGAAGAAGAAAATTGGCTGTGGCACAAGAGACTCGGTCACATAAGCTTTGATAATCTGGTAAAAATCAGCACAAAAAGAGCAGTAAGAGACATACCCACTATTGGTAAACCTTCAAACAACATTTGTGAATCATGCCAAAAGGGGAAGCAAACCAGATCTACTTTCAAAGCAAAAGAGTACTTTACAAGCAAGCCTTTAGAACTAATTCACACAGATTTATGTGGACCCATGAGAACGGAAAGCATAAATGGCTACAAATATTTTATGCTGTGTATAGATGACTTTTCCAGAATGACATGGGTACTCTTTCTGAAACTTAAATCAGAAGCCTTTGAGATGTTTAAAACTTTCAAAAATCTTGTTGAGAATCAATCTGGAAAAAGAATTAAATGTTTGAGATCAGATAGAGGAGGAGAGTTTATTTCAGATGAGTTTGCAGAATACTGTGAAAAACATGGAATAAGAAGACAGTTTTCGACAGCAAGAACACCTCAGCAGAATGGAGTAGTAGAAAGGAAGAACAGAACTATGCAGGAAATGGCACGGACCATGTTGACAGAGAGCAAAATTGCTGACAGATTTTGGAAAGAGGCAGTTCATACTGCAGTTTACATCCAGAATAGGTGCATGTTGAGGCCGCATGAAAGCAAAACACCTTATGAACTGTGGTTTGGCAAAAAGGCTACAACAAAATACTTCAAAGTGTTCGGCAGCAAGTGTTACATTAAACGGACTGAAGCCAATCTTGGCAAATTCGAAGATAGAGCTGATGAAGGTATCTTTCTTGGGTACTCAACAAAAAGCAAAGCCTACACATGCTACAACAAAAGACTTAAGAAAATTGTGGAGAGTGCGGATGTTAAGGTTGATGAAGGTAGGAAACAAGAAATCAGCCATAATGAAAACTACCCAACTTATGAAGAATTTATTGAAGAAGATGAAGATCAAGAAAAGGAAGAGAGACAGAAATCAGATTCAGATGATTTGGAAAGAGAAGAAAATAGGAAATCCAAAACAGGCAGCTGGCAGAAAAATCATCCCAGAGAGCAGATTATTGGGGACCCCACAATTGGTATTCAAACAAGAAGAAGAATAGTAAACAACTACTCTCTGTTATCCAGCATTGAGCCCAAAAATATCATTGAAGCAAGTACAGATGAAAGCTGGATGGAGGCAGTTAATGAAGAACTAGATCAAATTGAGAAAAACAAAACCTGGGAATTAGTACCAAGGCCTGAAAATAAAAACATAATCGGTACTAAATGGATATTTCGAAACAAAACTGAATGAAGACGGACGAGGTTGTGAGGAATAAAGCAAGATTGGTCCAGTAAAGGATATGCTCAAGTTGAGGGGATTGATTTTGAAGAGACCTTTGCACCAGTGGCCAGACTTGAAGCAATAAGACTATTTTTGGCTTTAGCAGTTCATAGGAATTTCAAAGTTTATCAGATGGATGTGAAATCAGCATTTCTAAATGGAAATCTTGAAGAAGAAGTGTATATTGAACAACTTGATGGTTTTCAACTCTGTGATAATCCTAACTTTGTTTGCAAGCTGAAGAAAGCATTGTATGGCTTGAAACAAGCACCTAGAGCTTGGTATGCAAGATTGGACAGCTATCTCACTAAGCAAGGATTCAAGAAAGGTATGGTGGATAGCAATTTATATATCAAAACTGAAAATGGCAATTTCATTGTCCTTGTTGTTTATGTAGATGATATAATATTTGGGAGCAGCAATGATGAATCCTGCAAAGACATAGCAAATAAAATGCAGAAAGAGTTTGAAATGTCTATGATTGGTGAACTTTCATATTTCCTAGGACTGCAAGTCAATCAAACTGAAAAGGGCATTTTTATTTCTCAAGTTAAATATGTGAAAGAAATGCTGAAAAAGTTCACTATGGAGGATAGTAAGCCTGTTAGCACCCCCATGACAACAGGTCGCAAGTTGAGCAAGGATGATAAATCTCTAGATGTTGATCAAACAATGTACAGATCTATGATTGGGAGCCTCGTTGTATTTGATGACCACCAGACCGGATATCTTACAGGCAGTTTGCATGGTTGCAAGATTTCAGGCTAGTCCCAAAGAGACTCATGTGACAGCTGTGAAAAGGATTTTTAGGTACCTCAAGGGGACTATGGAATATGGACTATGGTATCCAAAAGGAAAAGACTTCACTCTTTTTGCATATTCTGATGCAGATTGGGCAGGATGTATTGATGACAGAAAAAGTACCAGTGGAGGAGCATTTTATCTTGGAGATAAACTGGTAGCATGGCACAACAAGAAGCAAGAATCAGTCTCTCTATCCACAGCAGAGGCTGAATACATTGCAGCAACAACATGTTGTACACAGATATTATGGATGAGACAAACACTAAAAGACCTTGGTATTCACTTCAATGAGCCCATTTCAGTTAAATGTGATAACACTAGTGCAATCAACATCTCAAAGAATCCGGTCATGCATTCCCGCACCAAACATATTGCAATCCGGTATCATTTTTTGAAAGATAAAGTTGCAGAAGGAGAGGTCAAATTGGAGTTTGTTCCAACTACAGAGCAAGTCACAGACATATTCACAAAACCATTGCCCAAGGAAGTTTTTGAGTACCTTCGAAAGAAGTTGGGAGTAGTCACACTACCCAAGCACTGACTAGCTATGGGGAACACATTCTCAGGGGGAGCATTAAAATTATTTATGCCTGAGAATGTTGTGCATAGACTCAGGGGGAGTCTGCAGCAGCCCTTTGGTATTATTGGCAAAGGGGGAGAAGAAATTGAGCAAGGTTGCAGTGTGTTGCCAACAATTCCAAAGGGGGAGATTGTTGAGCAAGGTGCAGCAAAAGCATTGCAAAAGTATTGTCATTGTTGTCAACACAGACAGATTGATGCAGATGATGCAGTTCAGAGGTCAGTCAGAACAAGTACAATGAATTTCCAAGAAGAAAGAAGTGGCCCAGATTCAAAAATTTGTAGAAAAAGACAAGTAAGAAAACTGTCGCGATATCGCGACATGTTTTCTATCGCGATTTCATGACAAAAATGAGGAGAGAGAAAGAAAATGTCATGATTTCACGACAAAAATGAGGAGAGAGAAAGTACAAAATGTCACGATTTTCCGAACAAAATGAGGAGAGAGAAAGCACAAAATGTCATGATTTCATGACAAAAATGAGAGAGAGAAAGAAATGTCGATTGAAAAATGAGGAGAGAGAAAAAAATGTCATGATTTCGCGACAAAACAGAGGAGAGAGAAAGTGCATGAGAAAGTGTCGCGATATCGCGACAGTTTCGAAAGAAAAGCACTAAGGGCAAAAAGTGTCGCGATATCGCGACACGTCGGGTTTTCGTGACCCGAAGAAGAGAGAGAATGTACGGCAACAAAAGTGTAGCGATTTCGCTACATGTCGGAGTTTCGCTGGCTGAAGCAGAAAAGAAGCACTAAGTCAAGAAAGTGTAGCGATTTCGCTACATGTCAGACTTTCGAGGGCCGAAGCAGAGTTCAGATGCCAAAAAGCAAAGGTGTAGCGATTTCGCTACAAGTTCGAAACACAAGGCACAAAGGTGTAGCGATTTCGCTACAAGTTCGAAATACAAGACACAAAGGTGTAGCGATTTCGCTACAAGTTCAAAAGTGCAGAACACAAAGGTGTAGCGATTTCGCTACAAGTCTAAGTTTCGCTAGTCGAAGCAAAGTTGGAAGCGCAAGGCACAAAGTTGTAGCGATTTCGCTACATGTCTTGATTTCGCTGGTGCATGAAGGGAAAAATGTACGGACGCAAAAGATGTCACGATTTCGTGACATGTTGCATTTTCACGGGCGAAAAGCAAAGAACAGCGCTAAGGCAGAAAAGCGTCACGATTTCGTGACATGTTTCGATTTCGCTGAGGCTTGCGGAGAAAAGTGTACGGAAGCCCAAAGTGTCACGATTTCGTGACATGTACCATTTTGGGGGCAAGCGAAGGAGAGTGCAGGAAAGCGAAAGCGTCACGATTTCATGACATGTCTCATTTTCACGGCTAGGAGACAGAAATGAGCTCGATGCAGCAAAAGCGTCGCGATTTCGCGACATGTCTCATTTTCACGGCTAGGAGATAGAAAAGAGCTCGATGCAGCAAAAGCGTCACGATTTCGTGACATGTCTCATTTTTCGGGTGCATGCCGAGATAAGGTCTAGAAGGCAAAAAACGTCATGATATCGTGACAAGTCGGGTTTTCACGGTCAACAGTCCAGAATAAGTCAACTGAGTAGAAATGTCACGATATCACGACAGGTAACAGTTTGGCGAGAAAAAGCCGAAGAAGCATGCACAGTGATAGGTGTCAAAATAGCGCAAAGTAAAATCTTACAGCCAGTTACATAAGAGTTAACTGGAGTCATATCTATAGTTATCGAGTGACAGGTGTCGAGAAAGCTTAGAGAAAATTCATGCGACCAAATTAACTAGAGTTAGACTTGCAGTTACAGGTGGCAGTTACAAGAACAGTCTTTTCTAGTCAGAACAGCTATTACAGGGGTGGATACCGAGAATCATGATTACAGAGAAATTCATTAATAGGTTGCATATATCAAGAAATGACAGTCATGCACAGAAGAAAGTGGTAGCACAGAATTCAAAAGAGAAGAAAGAAGAACAGAACGCCGAGATACGCAGAAAGGCTGTCAGGATACGCAGAAAAAGGTGTCAGGATACGCAGAAAAAGGCTATCAGAAAAAGGCTGTCAGAATGTGCAGAGAAGAATGTCAGAATAAGTCAGAAAGAAAGTGGCTAAAAGGTAGAACGCGTCAGAGAGGGTTTGACAGATTGATCGTAGCCGAGAATGCATGGAAAATTGGAGGGAAAATTTGAGCCGTTTCAAAAAGAGCCGTTCGAGGAAGTCAAGTATAAGAATCGAACAGGCATAGTAAGTAAGGTTACTGCAACCGTGGTTATTTGTGAAAAACAAAAAGAAAAGGTTGAGTAAGAGTGTTGCATGAAGTACAAAAAAAGAACTAAAACCTGTATGTATTTTTCTTGAAAAATTAGAAGAGAGGTTTTAGACTGTGATAGAAGATATTGAGTTTCTAACAATTCTCTTTATGCTTCTATGAGATTGATTTGTATGAGCTATAGACCAGTGAGGGTCTTGCAAAAGAGAAGGCATTTTTATGTCAATTTTTTTTTAAAATAGAAATCCAAGTTGGTGCTTGGTAAAAGGGGTTGGTGCTCCTATCTGTTGCAGCAGAAAAATCAGGGGTTGGTGCTCCTTCCAGTGGGTGCTGGTAAACTATTTGTAAAGATTGAATCCTTGCAAAGACTGGATTTGGATTGTAGTCCAAACAGTCATTATTTGAGGAGTAGCCACATCGGTGAACCTCGTTAAATCTTGTGTTGTGTGATGCTCTTGTGTTATACTTGCTTTATCTATTTTTAAGCTTGCATTTTTAAGTTTTAAGAGTTGCAGATTCAAGTTTTAAATAGTTACACTGATTCACCCCCCCCTCTCAGTGTCATTTTGAGAATATCAAAACCTCTATGGTATGAACTTCCAATCCCTCTTGAAGTTCATCCCTAGAAAAAGCTAAGCAGGACGGACCTGTAAGAATAGCGTTGTGTTGCTATTAAGAGGGGTCGAGGAGAACAAGGACCCCTAGTTGGCATGATTCAGACTATCACAGATTCGAAAGAACTTATCCTGAGATGGTTTAATCTGGATCAGGTGGATTCCTGGCGTTAGGTCAAAGCTTTCACACTCCATTGTAGATTGTGATAATGTTTTGACTTGAATGGTTGTCATTTCACCAAAAGGGTCTTGCGGGATTAGTGACCCCAAGGAGGCCATAGTGTCCGCAAAATGATTCGATGATCGAGGGAGTGCCTCGATGTCATACCATTCAAGCTTTGCCAGGAATTTATCCATAAGGGCTTTGTAGGCCTACGAAACTGGGCATTTACATTGGAATACCCCTTTTACTTGGTTGACAATTAACAACAAATCACCAAAGATGTTCAAGCGTTTGATGTTCATGGTGATTATTGTCTGAAGACCTATGAGCAAGACTTTGTATTCGACATTTTTGTTGGTGCATGGGAAATCTAGTTTAAATAATAGAGGCATTGGAGCCCCTTGTGGTGTGATGAAAATCTAGTTTAAATAATAGAGGCATTGGAGCCCCTTGTGGTGTGATGAATACAATTCCCGTGCCACCCCCTTTCTCACATTTAGAAACATCAAAAAATAGGATTATATCGGCCTATAACTCAGCCACATCAGAATCTGGTGATTCTGAGAAATGGAAGACCCCATCATCGGGTAGCTCTATGGTCAGAGGCTGATCATCTTCGAGAGGATCCTTTGCTAGTTGATCGGTGATGACTTGACCTTTGATGGACTTTTGTCCAAAGAATTCTATGTCAAACTTCGTCAAAAACATGATTCATTTGGTCGTGCAGCTATTGTGATAAGTATGACTCATCATGTACCACAATGGATTCTCCTTAGACACAACATATGTCATATTGCTCAGCATGTAGTGGCATATATTTTTGGTAGCAAATACCACTGCTAAGCATATCTTCTCGACGTATGCATAGTTAAGTTCATAACTGACCAGGGTGCGGCTAAGATAGTAAGTAGCATGTTCTTTGTGTAGTTCATTTTTTTGGGCCAGCATGGCGCCCAGTGCCACCTCAATAGCTGAGATGTATAAATAGAACGACACTCCTGGTCTAGGTGGTGCCAATACTGGCGGTGAAGCCAAGTATTGTTTAATGTTGTCGAAGGCTGACTGGCACTCATAATCCCAGTGAAATGTTACCCCCTTGTGTAATAATTTATTCATGGGTCGACACTTGTCAGATAGCTGCGCTATGAAGTGCTTGATTGATGCGACCTTTCCCTGTAGGCTTCTAAGCTGCTTGATGGTGGTTGGGGGAAGCATTTCAAGGATTTCCTTGAATTTGTTTGGATCTACCTTGATTCCTCATTTTGAGACTATGAAACCCAAGAGTTTTCCAAATGTGACGCCAAATATGCACTTCTTGGGGTTTAGTATGACTTTATGTTCAATGAGGCGATCGAGGATCTTGCTTAGGTCATCGAGATGATCTGGGCGCAAAAGATATTTGGCCAACAGATCATCCATATAATCTTCCAAAGTTTTATGCATGTGATCATGGAAGATGTATGTCATAGCACATTGGTAGGTGGCACCAGCATTTTTAAGGCCAAAGGGCATGACCTTATAACAAAATGTCCCTCAAGGCATTGTGAACGCCGTTTTGAGTTGATCATCAGGATTGATACGAATCTGATTGTATCCCGAGAAACCATCCATGAGGGAAAGCATTTCATGGCCTGTTGCAGCATCTACCAATGCGTCGATGCTAGGCAAGGGGAAATCATCCTTGGGACTCACTTTATTTAGATCTCAAAAATTGGTGCATATGCGAGTCCTCCTGTCAGGCTTCTTGATGGGTAGCATGTTGGACAGCCACGGTGGATAATCCACGCAGATGACAAACTATGCATCCAATAGCTTTTATACCTCTTATTTGACCATTAAGGCTAATGTTGGGTGCATATTACGTAGTTTTTGCTTAACTGGCTTGACTGTCGAATCAAGCGTTAGATTATGCGTGACTAGCTACGGATCTAGCCCCGACATGTCTTTGTAGGACCATGTAAAAACCTCCTTCTTCTCTTTGATAAGGGCAATGTAGTTGGCTTTCTCTTCGGGGGATAGACTTACCCCCAGCTTGATGATTTGTGATTTATTGGATCAGAGCCGATGTCTATGTCAGTCGTCTCTTTGACTGACATGTGGGACCCATCCTCCAACTGGTGTGGAGTTGGGATCAAGTGGATATCATTTGCTGAATTTAGATCTACGTTTGGAACGTCGGGTTCCTCTTTAGCGTGGAAGATATCTTGATTTGGTCCTGGGTTGAAATGAAGCATCTCATCGCAAGGCCAGTACTCTGATGGGGATGGTGGTGAGTCAACGTGATCCTAGTCTATAGCATCTAAGTCTAGATACAATGGCCATGTTGGATTGGCTGGATTGTGGATGGGGGCGGTTAAGTCAATGGAGATCATGTTGATGAAATGATTTTGGTCTCCATTATCGTGGGTGTGGTGACTCAGACTTCCTTGGTGATCTTTGTGCTCCGGATCTGGCTCTGGGGGTATTGGCACAAATGGATCAGCCCTATGTGTGGATAATAGGATGGGGTCTTCCCTTGGCACTGATGGCTCTATGGGGTCTTTGGGCGGAATGTGCTCTCTGTATACCTGAAGTGGCGGGTGAAGCAGTTGGTCCAACTGTGCTTGGTTTAGGTGCCACCTATGCCTTGGCCCCATGTTTAGTTGTTCAAACATGTCGTCAATGTCCATGGGGTATTGTTGCCGCTGCATATGACTCAGATATGCCATCTCAGTTTCATCTTCATAATCGCTATCAGAGATCCATAGGCCTTCGTTGGCTCTAATAGCTATTTGCGGCATGTGAGGCTCATCTTGCTCAAGCAAATTGATTTGGTCCCATCGGGGTTGTTCCACTCTCTACGGGAGGACCTAATTTTCTTGAGGTGGCCCTTGCTCAACTGGAGCATCAAAGGGGAACATTTCTAATAAGCTTTATTGATAGTCATCCATGGGGGTCACTTGCGAATGATTGCTATCAGATTCGAAAGGGTCCCATGGTGCTACCTCATACTCTGACTCATCTTCTGAAGATCCTTCTTGACCTTGTCTATATCCCTCTTGTAGGTGAGTTCTCAAACTCTCTCCTTTCTCGATCAAAGGGAAAGGGTTTTTGAAGTCAACAAGGTTGGTTGTTAACAATGGGAGATAATCCCCTAATGTATATGTTGTTTTAGGATTGCCATATGGATCTCATTCCAACCCATCCTTGTTGCCTATCCCTAGGCCTTACATGTTCTCCACCAAGATGTCAAGGGCCAGGGGGTGGTTGAACCCTACTCCTGATTTGTCATAAGGCATCTGATATCTTGGTTGGCAAAGAACGCGCACTCCTTATTCATATCTGCCTAACCCATATCCATGCCAATTACATTGGCCAAGATATCTCAAAGCGAAGTCTAGGTTGGACAAATAGTTGACATCCTCAGCAAAGGGCTCTTCATCTTCTTCCTCTTGTAGGTAAGGTTCAATGCCATTATCGAGGCCCCCATATACAAAATTAGTCTGGTTGGACGGGTAGCCTAGAGGAACAATAGTTTCGATGGGGAGGCGAGGTCTCCCCATGTCCTGCATGGACTCAAGTGTGGGTGTTGCTATAATGTTCCGCACTAGGTACTCCCCCAGGCCCATATTGGCCATCTCAATGATGATCGTTGGCGGTTGAGGGGGAGGGAATGGGAGTTCTTCCTGAGTCCACTCCATGTCGGGTGAACTAGGCATCTCGACTTCCATTCGGCTAGGCATCTCTTCGGTAGAGATGGTTGATACTGATGGTGGTGCCTCTTCCAGGGGTTTCTTCCCATTGTCCTTCGATGTGGCCACCATAGGTGGCATCATTGGTGAAGTACTAGACAATGAAGATGGACCCGACTGGGGATTTGAGGGACTTAACAGTGGGGATGCATGTAGAATCAGACCTTGTTTAGATGGATTCAACTAAAAATCCAAATGTGTCGATGGAAGGGTTGATTGCGACATCAACTGCACCGCATTGCAATACTTGAAGGGCTCTAAGTCTGCCGGGACTACATGCACCTACCCTTTGAATGTGTACTTTAGGCACTGATGAGCTATCAAAGGGACACACTTCATGTCCCTGATCCAAGGCCATCCCAACAAGATATTATAGGCCATCTCACCTTCCAATATGTGGCACAACGTAGGAATAGTATTTTGTCCCACTTGGATGGGTAGGACAATTGTGCCAACCGTCGAGCATATCGCATCATTGAATGCTCGAAGAGTATAGGTGGAGGCCACGATGTGAGATGCTAGCAACTTGACGTGTTTCAAAGACGATGTTGTGATTATATTTTTGGACGAGCCAGTGTCCACCAACACCCTCTTATATGGAATCCCGTTGACCCATGCAATGATGTGCAGGGGTGGATCCGCCATATCACTAGTCACCAATTTTAGCTCGTCTTCTCTAAAGGTGATGACTGGCTCGGTGCATCATTTTACATGTCCCACAAAGTTGTTGAAAGAGTTTTCTTCGTGGGGCTGTAGCTCAATGGCTTTTAATATCTCCATTAGAGCCTCCCGATGGGGTGGTGATTGTTGGATGAGCTCATAGATGGAGAGCCTAGCCGACGTGGTCCTTAAACTTTGGGTAAGTTTAGTCTGAATCGTGGCCACTGGTCTAGGCGAGGGAGGTTGTGTAGGGTGTTTTTGAGGTTGTGATGTTGATGGAACCTCTCTTGTAGCCACCGTGGGGGCAGTTGTGCTTGGGTACCTCTTGTTTTGAGTCACTATGCTTATCATCCCTACATACCCCTGCATGGGGTAGTTTTGTGTCACCTCATTGACTTGAAGGGTCTTTTCCTGCACATCATGGGTAGGTAGGGGGTCTTTGAAGACCTCCATCTATTGGTTGTTTGGCACAACGGGATTATCCACTGCTAGCGTCTTGTTGTCTATTAGGTCTTGCACTAAGCTTTTGAATTTCCAACATGCATAAAGGTCATGTCCCTTCTACCGGTGAAACCTACAGTACAAGTCTTCCCTATAACCCTTGGGTTTTGGTGTGTTGGGGTCTACGGGTTGACTCTCTGGCAGGTTTATCAAGTTTGTCGCTGACAAGTGGTCAAACAAGGAGTCTTTAGACTCTATGAATGGTGTGAATTGTCACCTAGGGCGATGCTGCTGATTTTGCTCTTGCATATGATTTTCTCTTTCATAGCTATCAAGAGGCACTGCCTGATAATTAGCCTTTTGGAGCTATGTTGCTTGTGTAGGCTTTTGTGTGTTGATAGCAACCTGATTGACCATAGCGGGTTTCGATTGTGTGGTCCCTATTTTGGAATTTTTGGGCCACTCTTTCTTGCGTGGCTTGGCAATCTTGCCATCCTGTATCTTGATCTCCTCAATGATTCTGGCTTGTGCCAGGGCTTCCTCAAGAGTGGCATATTGCTACAGCTGCAATAGCATAGAGATCGACCTCAAATAACTTTTTGAGAACATTTGGGTCAGGTCGGCCATGGGAGGGAGGTAAGGTAGCTTTGAAAGCAACATCCTCCATCGATTTCCATAAGCTGCCATGGTCTCTTCCTCATACTGCCTGAGGCTAGCTAGGTCACTTAATGATACCTTCTTCTTGGTATTGAAGGTGAAACATTCGAGGAATGTGTCCACTAACTGGTCCAGGTTATTGATGCTATGCTTCGACAACTGGGTAAACCAATCCGAGGCAGGGCCTACGAACGTGGTTATAAATGTTCATAGAAGCAAAGCATCGTTGTCCTGAATGCCAAAGCATTGGCTCAGGAATCTTGTCATGTGCTCTTGGGCATCCTCCTCCCCTCTAAAGATTACCAATTGAGGCATTTTAAAGTGTTTAGGGTATGGGGGTGCCGGCACTGAAGGATGCACAGGGTGACTACAAAGTTGGCGTAAAGTGGGCTTTTAGGGCCCAGAAGTCTTGGTCTCCATAGACTCTAAGCGCTCTAGCAATGCTTTGTATGCATCGAAATATTTTATCTCTTCCTCCTTGGTTTGTTCCCATTGCGAATTATGGGGAACTTGAGGCCTATGGAGGGGTAATCGGGTAACACCCCCTGCCTTGGTAGGGCATTTCAGCCCGCTCTTCTTCTTGCTTGAATTCCTCATAGGCTTCTTGAGGAGTTCTTGGGCATGACCTATAAACATGGGTGGGTGCCCACGGAGGGTGCCCATCATTGGCTCTAGGGGTGGTCTCTCGCTCAGGTCTAGGAGGTCTTGGAGGCAACATTTGATAAGGTCACAGAGACCTGTATCGCACCAAGGGGTTGTGCCTCTCATACAACTTTGTCCTATGCGTGCGAGGGGTTGGGACCCTCTCAAGCACAGTGTTCTGGAGAAACTCATCTATCTGACGCATAATGCACTCTTTTCTAAGGCGATACAGGTGCTCTAACTATTCTTGATCTTGCTCAAGCTACGTTATTTGCACTCGATGGGTGGCATGTTTGGCAAATTCCAAGTCAATATATTCCATCGTCTTGAGTCTAGGAGGCCTAGATGCCTCCCCTACACATCTATCTCATTCATGGTGATCTGAGATCTCTATAGGTCGCTTCCCTCTATTGAGGTTAGCGGCATTCACCCGAGGCTCTAGCCTTAGTAGGTGATCCTGATAAATAGCAGTGTCAGAAGCGCATTGTTCTCACATTGTGTATTGCTCTTGAGGAATGTAGTGGTCTTCCTCATGCTCCCTTTTGTATATGTGAAAGGCGCGGGCAGAGTTGGCTCGCCCTATCTGAAGAGCCTTCTAATATGGATTTGGCCTATTATTTTTGACAGTAATAAGGGGCATAGGAGGGATGATGTAATCATGTGGCCCCTCCTTATGGACCCTATGTTGTTCTAGTGCTTCATTGCATGGTGGCCACTCATAACGAGCATCTAAGGGAGCCTTCCCATTTATGTTGAGTGCCACGTGTAAGGACTCTTCCTGAAAGGGTCTATGTTGAATGGGAGTGCCCCTCGAAGGGGTGCCTCTATAGTCCCGTTTCGTCATGGTATGATGTGGACTATTTTGTGGGTCAGGCCACCAAGGTGGTATGACCAAGTCCTTGGGGCTATAGCGGAGGTGACTTGTGCCCCCTTGTACACTTTCCACAGCTTCTGCCCGTGATTGGGCTTGGCTACGTGTGTACACCATGGTGTTGTCTCTCTACAAAATACGTAGGTTTTTATCTTCTTTACAATTTTTTATGCTACACTAAACAAATAAGAGCCACACAAACAAAGGAGTGATTATCTTGTTTATGGATTAAAAGTGTGCCCTAAATCTGGTTCAGTGTGTTTTGATTTTTGTTTGAAAACCTTGTAAATAAAATTTGGTTGTACATGCAATATGAGGGCTCTTATGTCTCCCAAAATGGTCACCCCTTCAATATACCACTACCAGGCCGTTATACCAAACCTCTCAATATACCCGCCCTTACTTGAGGGAAACTATTGGTATGCGAGAGCAGAACAGTATGTGGAACATAGGTGGTATAGAAGGGGAACCACCCTATTTTTGACACCTACCATAGAAGACTTATCCTCATGCGCTGGGAATCACCCCAGCTACACTTGGTCAGCTTTCATCAGGATTTACGTCTAGCAACAGTAGCGATCGGGGTTATGTATGCAAAAATTCAAGCCAAGGTGGTGATGAAATCCACCATTGGTCTTGATCAAGTGTTGGGGTTTTACGACCAACTCCTTGATGTTTAAATTACCACATGGTGTGTGGGGTTATTTTTACTTGCGCAAAGAAAGAAAACATGCAGTAAAACCTTTTTTTATGCAAGCAAAGAAACTAAAAATTACAGAGACAGAAAATAGAAAATGACAGAGTGTTCAGACAACCTACCTCTTCTCTGCCCACACCAGATGCCCCTGAGTTTCTACTCAAAAATTGCACAGAGAGCTAATCATCCCAGGGTGGGATGAATAGCAGATCTATATTCATCACAGGGTGGGATGAATGCTTCATTCATCCCGGGGTGGCACGAATTCTAGTCTATATTTGTCACAGGGTGGCACGAGCAGCAGTCCAACACTTGAAGGATTAACTCCTAAAAGCAAAAACACACAATTTTGATCATAAATTTGATCTCAAAATCAAGGGACAGGGTCCCACCGTGATCGCCACTAAAAGCACAAGGATATGGAAGCAAACAAAAGTGAAATGTAACGCTAAGTCCTACGAATGAACAAAGGACCAAAGTGCATGAAAAGAGGGAAAAAAAATGAAATGAAACGAGATATAAAGAAAATGTAAAGTGCAGCCCTTTATTTTATTAATTTGCTCAAGATTAGGTTACAATACATCTCCTCCCTTTTCAGGGGCTAGGAGCGTTAGACATAGTTCTGTTACACCCCGGATGGTACATTCCCCTCGGGGATCTTCCACGTGCCCACATTGAAAATGGGTGGACCAAACATCACCGCCGCTTGCATGAATGCATCTATAGTTCCTTGCTACCCCTCCGGTGTCGATATCCTACATTCAAGAAAATAGCAAACGATTAGTAGCACCTGCAGATGGAGGGAGACATGTGATCCCCAAAGCCTCCGGTTAATGCATGCATGAAATAACAAAAACGATGATCAAAACATATCAGAATAAGCTAAAAATTTGATAGAAGCATGTAAATTTTACCAAGAACACACTACAAAAGGAACAATTGAGAAATATTCCACATATTTCTAATCGCTCCGGGTTGGGACGATTAGGACTGTCATAAATGTCAGAATGTGACCTCCTAAATGTCCCATCTAGGGGCCTCAAAAATACTTGCAAATTTTGGGTTAGGTAAAAAGGGACATTTTGGAACGACCCAGAAGGTCATATTTTGCAAATTTGGCCTCGATTGCCCTATATCTGATGATGCTTTCTATATGTCAGTGAAAGCAAGAAATATTGAAAGAACAGTCAAAACTCATCAAAATGGCATGAAATTTAAATGATAGCATATATGAATGACCTAAAATAAAATGAAAAATAAATAGTTGGGAAATCTTCCATAGATTTCTAATCGCTCTAGGGTGGGGCGATTAGGACTGCAGCAGTGCGGGGGGCACCCGGGGATAGGACGCCCACTGTTTGGGGCCCGATATCGGAACCAATCCACTTGGGATGGGTCCAAAACCTCCTAGGGGGTTGTTTCGGCAAATTTCATGGGATATTGTGGCCAAATATTTGGGTTTTGGGTCCGGATTGTGCTTCCAATGATCACCCAATAACCTCCCTTCCAAAAGAGATATCAAGGATGTAAGAAGCACAAGCGATGGGTGAGGATGTAATTCGGTAGCACTTCATTGCTCCAAATGCTCCTACTTTGTCCTTTTTGGGGTGAGAAGACTCACCATTTTATAGACCTGAGGGTCTCTTGTGAATGAGCATGCAGAGGCACCACTTGGCCATCATTCCTTCTCAGGGGAGAGAATATTCCTCCCTGATTAAGGGCTCCATGACTACCTCTATGACTACCTCTTTGAGCTCAAAAATTCTCACTCACACTCCCATGCATTGAAGGTGGAGTTGAGTGGTGGATCTGAGCTGCCATTTGTCAAGGTTTGACCTTTTGCCCGTCAAACCTGCTATTCGCCCCACCCTGGAGCGAATGCTGCTAATCGCCCGGGGTGGGACGAATACCAATTTGTAATCATCCCAAGGTGGAACGAGTAGGGATCAGAGTGCCTAAAAGGTGCCAAATTGACCTCTGACCTTCCAACACTATTGTGAGAGTGGTTAGGACCACTGTTTAACCTCTGGGGGCTACCCTAGGGGCTATGTATGCCAATTTGGTCAGTGTTTGTAGCCACATAATTGAATTGGTGTTGTTTTTGTGTCTACAAAACTGATTGTTGAGATGTACTCTCTGAGTAATTCTACCATGAGGAAAAGCGCTATCCTCCATAGTCTTCACCTAATGGAAATCAAACAACGTGCGGTTTGAAGTTCGATGAAGATGACTTTAGATTATGCTAAGGAGGCTGCCTAGATGTTTGGTAAAATTATTCATGAATTTGATTCTCTGTTGTAGAACCACCTCAGTTCTCACTGGTCAATTTGTGGATCTTTTCTAGTGTCTTTGGGTTCCTCCTTCTCTCTGTTTGTTTTTGTTTATGCTCTATTTCTTTCTATGTCTAGTGTCTTGTGTTTTGTAAAAGGTTGTGGGGCCCCTTTCAAAACCCTCTTTTCTCTTAATATTACCATATATATATATATATATATATATATATATATATATATATATATATATATATATATATATATATATATATATATATATATATATATATATATATATATATATATCATATTTGTGATCAAGTTATATGAGATATCATAATTCGATATGCTATGGTATTAGAATATATATATATATATATATATATTCTAATACCATATCATATCGAATTATGATATCTCATATAACTAGATCACAAATATGATAGAACTTAGAAGTATCATAATATCTTACATGAAAGGAATTATGACTCTTTACATTGTACTTGTCCTATATATATTTATTAATATGAGTCCATGCATATGAACCAAGGATATAGATCTAGGAAATATCATGCTTATCTCTTGTGAATCTGTCAAGAGGTGCCATGCTTTGTATTTCTTGTTGATGATATGCACAATAGAAGTTATATCTTTATCCTAGAAGCTAGGATCCATTTTCTTGATATGCAACATACATCTAGCTATATGTAAAATGGCCTTGGTCTTCTACTTTGAAACCCATTCTACTTATGGTTATAATGAACAATTTCTTAAAAAGCAATACCAATAAGTATCAAAAAGACACTAAAACTAGTAAACTTACAAAAACCATTGGTCTAAAAGCACTTGGTCTAATCTCAAGAGCTTTGAAAGTATTGTCCTTCCCAAAAGCACCATCATTTTTTAGAATAGTGTTGGTCCATAAGTACCTATAAATATCATAAATAAATATGGGTAATTATGTATTATCTAAACTAGAACTACAAACCATTGATCCACGAATGATACTCTCAATAAAATCTAACGGTTGAGGAGCATGTCTATTTTTCCCTTTTGGAAAGAGATATTGATGATGTTTTTACCAAAACACACATCACAAATGCCATTACTAAAAGTAATAAAAGAAGTAGTCTTTTCTATTTAAAGTGGACTCATGTATCTTAAGAATTCATAGTTTATGTTCCTAACCCTATGATGTCAAATCCTATGGATCTCATATTCCTTAGATGCCATAGCAACAAAACCATTCTTCTTGGAATAAAAAGAAGAGACACTTACTAGACTTAAAAATTTGATCATTTTCATCATATTATCCAAAAGCTACTATCCTAAAACCATCATCATTATCCTTAACCACTCACTTTTCATGGTGGAAATCAACATTTTATAAGTATGAGTGATGCAATAAATAGAAAAAATATTAGCTCCCATACCTAGAACATGGAGGACTTCTCCAAATAATGAAGATCCAAGTATCACCTCACCACATATAGCTACGTACAAATAAGAATAATCTTCTATTATTGAACATTCCCTGTGATGTTGTCCAATGCATTAAGTCAAATAATGGTGACACTTTTTCATATGTCATGTTTTCCTAAATCTATAATCAATTCTGCCAAAGTATAGCTCCAATAGGTAGAATAAATAGCATAATGTACTTATGATGTATGTTTTTGAGGATTACTACCCTATGCAAAGAAAACAAAATTATTACCTCCCTCATTATTGGCTTCCTCCTCCCACTTCTTGGTCTATTACAAATAAAATATAGCTTTATGTCATTCTTTCTTTTAAAATACTCGTGTTGGCATATTGAATGACTTCTTGTTGGCTTCATTTTCCCTCTATTTTTATTTTTTTAAGTTTTCTTAATATTTGGCTTATGTAATTCCTTTGCATGATTTTGAATGGAGAGTTATATCCCTTATGTGCATATTCTATCATTTTTAGTGGATAATATGATAATAATACGACCTTGTGACAAGAAATTTTATGATAAAAAAATATGTAAAGCATATCAAATAAAGGACTACCAATTGATAGGTTTTTAAAACTATGTTGAAGATTATACTAAGATACTCAATATCATCCTTGTTATATTTTATTCCTTCTATAATTTTATCAAACTATTTATATACTACTCTATTGTCCCAAAGTTATCTATAATCAACAGAGATATGTTTGCTTCTAAGTGACTAATCTAAGTGGATTTGACCTAGTCAAAACTTCTTGAAAGTATCTAAAAAAATTGGTTCAAAATTGCTAGTATGTTATTATCATACATATTTTCCATATGAAGAGAAATCACATCGTGTTCTTTGTCCTTATAGGTCTTATACAAGTCCTTCCCCAATATAGAACCCATTCCACCTAAAAATATATAGATATATTTCAATATTTCCTAGTTCTTTAAAAGAATGTTCATTTAGATTCTCGATGAGGTCAATTTACTCTATTGACCAAAGATGCCTAGTCTGAATTGTCCATTATTTTCCTCTAAAAGTGTATTCTCTTACACAACATTGACCATGTGCAATTGTTATACAACATAAATTTTTAAAAATCATTTAATTGAAAATGAGGGCTCAAAATACTTTTAGATGAAGATGACATTGCTTTTGAAGTTTAGCCTTAAATAACACAAAATGACAAATAATTTAAAATTTAAAAAAAAATTATTACCTTTAGAAATTCCATTGTTTCCAAGTGTTTGATTTTGTGAATGAGAGAATACCATTTTAAGCTAATTGTAATACATCTAGACAAATAGGTAGGTGCTTTAGAAATCCACTACTACTAAGTGTCATCAAATTAATCAATAAGGGGGTGCAAATTTTTTGCTAACTCTATTATTTACTATATAGGTGATTGGGTACATGAGACATAAGTATTATAATATGCCAATTTGGGTATTTGGTCTTCCCCTTTTTATAGTAAAAAATACTTTTTAATCCTCTAATTGGACACCACATTGACCCTAAATCTCACCATGTCAACTAATAAATGCCACATAATCAAACTAATCTTATAAAACTAGAAGAGAAAGGACTTAAAATCTATATATCTTGTATACCAAATACTTATGTATCGTCTATTAAACATAAGGTCCATAGGCTATAGAAAGCTCAAAATACACCATGGTCATAATAGTGTATGTTACCAAAGACAGGGTTCATTGGGATTTACTAGCATCTTCATTCACATGACATGAACCAAGATAGATATCACCCACACAAATTGCCCACATCAATATCAAATAAAATATAATCACTAAAAATAATAGTGTAGGTTTTGAAACTAAACCCTTTTGGCTATAATTCTTCTTCACACCTCATAGTAGCCTATATGTCCATGGTACTACCAGATCAAAAAGAGATATTACCAAATATTGATGAGTATTTCTTGGTTAGGTGTGGGGCGCATGCATCCACATGATCGCATATCATATCTCATTAAATCAATTATCCATATCAATGTATGGAACATACATCATGTATTCCTCATATTAATAGAAGTAGAAGCATCATGATTAAAAGCTATAAATTCCTTCAATATAATCTATATGATAGGAAAAAATGTTATCATGTTATAACTATTATGGGACTAAATTCATCGTTCGCCAAAGTAAATAATTATTCATATGAAAATTATGGTGTGTCTCACTTATCATATGTCCTCTTTCTACTATGCCATAAAATTTTCAAAAGAATATTTCACTTTAAAAAATATAAATTTGGAGGAAAAGAGTTATTATTTTCTAGACACAAAAATAATAAAATTAAAATGAAAATATCTCAACCATTTGTGAACTAAGAATAATACAAATTTGTTGGTGATTTATTTATATCTATCATAGTCTATATTGTATGAACTTTTTCTAGAATCTAATGCATCATGTCATCATCAAATGAGCATAAAATTTGTTGGACCATTATACAAATATTTCACCTAGAATGGAGGACTTTTCCATGTATGGGTAGCTTTTCAAGATATTTTTTGTATCTAGTGATAAGAAACAAATGTTCAACTTCTTCTTCTCTAATTTTGGAACCATGTAGACTACCATCTCATCTCTTTTACAATATTTCTAAAAAGATCTAATGTAGTAAATAAATTTATTTTCTTAATACAACTTTATAAAATATAACCAAGTTTGTAAAATAAGCTTAGAAAATCAATCCATTATTTTTCAGCAAAAAAACTTCTTTATTATCAAGGGAATCACTAGATTAATACATGAAAATAATTAATTAATTAAATGGATTGAATGTCAAAAGGGATAAATATGATGATATTTTTAATGAAATATTTGTCCTAATATAATTACCTATTATGACATAGATACATCCTCATGATCTACGCTCCAATTAGTTAGTGAAGCACTGAAAAATTACTAGATATAAAATCCTTTACAAAGTACTTTTTAAAAATTCGCATTGCTTCTAAAATTATCTAGAAGAATATACATTAGAATTTATTTTGGATAATAGATATTCCCATCCACTCAAATACCATATCAAATTTATGATTATATTAAGCAATAAATGAATCAACATATTACCTAGTAAAAAAATATCATAATCATAACATAATATAGAAGGATTACCTTAGATGAAAAATGGTCTCTCTAATAAAAGAATAAAATTTACCAATCAATTAAAAAATGTTTTGACTTTATGGGTGTAAAAATTCAAATTACAAGTGACCTTAGATCAAGGATAAATAACCAACCTTAAGGTTTACTACTACAATATTATAAAATATCTACGTAAGATTCATGATGGCCCATAGGAAAATACACATGTGAATCCAATACAAGGTCAATTGTGGACTCAATTAAATATTAAAACCACATATTTCAACAAGCAATAACAAAGAGTGATAGAAAACCAAAGGGGTATCAATCTAGAAAATCAAACATAAATTATAACAATTATTAATAAGAAGTGGTACTAGGATCACAAACATGAATAAAAATAGTTTTTGATGATGATGATGGATTTTGGAATATTAGAGGTATGAATAAGGCCCATAAAATAGAGATATTAGAAAATTAGTAGGTTGTTATAGTCCTAAATTTATAACCAATATAGATTTTTCTATTCATCATCTCAAACAATATTTAACTCCGAATAGAAAAATTATTAAGGAATAAGAAGATATTACTAAGGAAGGAATTAACTACTTCAAGGACTTTCCATGATCAACTATACAAGAGGATTAAAATAAGCTTTTATTTTGATATGAGTCATAATTATCACACAAAGATAAAAAAAAAGTTGTGGAATGTCTCTATGGAGGAGGCATATGAGGTAATTTTCTCTTTTGACCTAACAAAGAACATTACCCAATGGATTTTCTATATTTATAAAAAATAGGATTTCTAAAGAGTGATATGTTTTCTATGGTTTCAGAGGCCATGAATAAAGAAGTAAATAATAAGGAAAATTTGTGTCACCTAAATTATATTTGATCCTAAAAAATAGTGATAAAAGTTTTTTGATATTTTTTCTCAAATAGTAGTTTGCAATATAATTTATGATACAAATTCAAATACAATAATAAAAAGATTAAAAATGTATTCTATAGTTGATCATCTAGATGGTATAGTCATTATAAAAACACCATACATTCTCTTCATTCCATAAAAAAACTAGGTAATCTTTTGAAAGTAATTATGTACAAAGCATACAATAGAGTTTATTGGTATTTTCTTCATGATATTATTAGGATTAGGTATTATTTTAGCATTCCAAACTATTATATTTTTATTAATATACCCCTATTATATACTTTTAATTATTCCATGTACTGTGCTAGGGTACCCACTATCTCTTTATGTTTTTGTTATTCTTTCCTAGACTTTAGAGAAAGAATTTTCAAAGGTAAAAATGGAAGAAAAATTAAAAATATTCCTATTACAATAAATGGTCACTTCAACTTTTATCTATAAATTGTTGATAATAATTTTCCTTGGTGTATTACCTTAATTATCAATGGCATGGATTTTAAGTCAATGTTACAATTCTAAGAAGGTGATAGTTCATTAATAAAATAAAATCAACAATATTTTTTGTTAAAGTTATCCTATATTTAAATTGGATTACTATAGAGATCTAAAGGTTTAAGGTTGGAAAATTATTATCATCATATTTGGATATTATTTTTGTCATGACCCTCCTTGGCAAGACTCATTAATATCATGGATTATGTGTTAATATGTGATTATTTAATGCTTAGTACTAAATGCATTATGGATGGTTAATTGCATTTAATATTTTTATGGTATTATTAATGTTATGTATGTTTGTAGAATCAGATACTCTCATGGGTGGATGAGAAAGTTGATCATCAAGAATTAGATATCGAACTAAGGAAAATTATGGCTAGATGAAATACTATATGATAGTTCCAAGGGTAATTGATACCCTTATATATATGCTTTTGCATAACTATGTGTATGCTTGAATGCCATTATACCACCAGTCAAGAAATTACATGATTAAGGGAGTGGTTCTTAATAGATAGGGATGGTCGAGTAGTCAAAAAAACTTGTTACTTAAGAACAAGTGGTGGTATAATGTCTTGCAATATTTTATTTTTGTAAGCATTTGATGTTTCATGCATATGCTTTTTATGAAATGGATCTAGCAAAGGATCCACCCATAGAGGTATTAATAGATATAGAGGTTTTATTAATACCTAAGGTACCTCATACCAAAGCTAATAATTAATATTAGTTTTTGGTATTAATTAAATTAATTACAAGGAGGTAATTTAATTTTTTTTTGTTATATTAACATTAGAAATTAATAATGTGGAATTATTGAGGTATTTAATTATGCTTTATATTTTTTGTAAAAATATTGTCCATTTACCCTTTTAGAAAAAAATGTGGTTTTTGCTAGCATGGGGGGTATTTAAAAAAAAAAAAAAAAGGAATAATCCTTTCAGTTGGAAAAGTTAGGGTCAAAGAATTCCTTTTTTTTAGAAAAATGTATGGGCAAATGAATATTAAAAGAATAACAATTGGGTGGAAGTGGAAGTTAATTTAGTAACCCTAAATTAATGGATGCATTACTTTGTTGGTAACACATGCATTTAGGGAGGAAAAAGAACAACATTTAGGAATTGCATGTTCTTTGGTCTTTTTATGTTGGTTTTTGCTAAGTTGAAAGGGAGGAGTAGAAGGGAATAGAGGAGTTAGTAGGTGATAGATTAAAAAAATAGGAGCTTGGAGTGGAAAAGGATCTATCACAAAGGATTGAGGTGAAAGCTAGAATTTTTGAAGCAATCCATCACAATTTCCATCTCAACCTTAGGGTTCTTCAATACTATATTGTTTGTGAATACCATGATAAATTGGTTGTTTACCCTTTCAAAATAGAAAGCCCTATTTTTGTAAAAGGAACTCTATTTAAAAATTGCTTGCTTATAGATTTTATGAAATGGGTTGAAGGGTTTTATTTGAAAGGTCAAAAGGTAATTAGATTATCCTCCATGTTGAAATAATTGTGTTTATTTTTGTATTTTGAAATGGTGTGTTAGCTTGTTGGATACTTTGTTTTTCTCATTTCAAAGAAAATATTTTTAATATGAGGTGGAAATGTTTTAAGAACCCATATCTCTGTCTAAAACTAATTTCCATTACCAAACCTTGAAATTCAAAATATGGACAATTCTTGGAAGGGAAAAGGATAAATTGGGTTGTTATTATTGGGATAAAATCTATGTTTTCAAATTAATTTACCAACACTAATTTATCTTCTTAATTATGCTCAAAATAAAATAAATGTTTTTGCTTTCTAAATATTTTGAGGTAAAACCCTTGCCTTTGATTGAAAGCTCTAAATATTTTCTATATAAATTAAACCACCCTTTAGCAATTGGTTTTGGATAGATTAAAGAGTTGAATGGTAAAAAGAAATCCCTAGGTAAATGTTAAATAGAAGTCCCTATTATTTAAATATCTTCTTGCTAATTTTTGCATGTGTAAATGGCATAAAGGAAATTTTTGAATAAAAGTTTATTTATTTATATCTCTTTGTTAATTTTTTTTTTTTGGTATTAATTTAAAGAGAGGGTTTTGAAAGGGTCCCCAAAACCTTATACATATAGCCAAACTCTCAACCATAATAACAATCTCCAAAATATTATACCTATTAGGAATAACCGAGAGAGTTTAATTCCTAATAACCATAATGATTTTGGAGAGAACTTAGAAAAGCACAACACTTTGAAGGTAAAACAAACTCTAACAAACTCTAGTCAAAGGGCAAAGTAAGATTGAACACCCCTTCCAATGAGAGCCAAAGGGATATTCGACTCCTCCTTATAAAAACAAAGCATCATGAGCCTCTTTCCTAGCAAGGGAGACTACATCATTCGGGATATCATTTTTCCATACCGAAAAAGGAGCACAGTGGACACCACGGTTGGCCAGCATATCATCCAGAGCATTTCCCTCACAGAACACATGGTGAATGTTCACCTATTCAAAAGCATACAATAGTCTCCTAGCTTCGGCAATAAGATTGAGAATATTCTATCTAGGTGTACACTCCCGTTTGAGCATCTTGATTATGTTCAAAGAGTCGCCTTCGATTTCCACATTCTGACAACCAGCATCCGCTAAAAATTTCACCCTCATTTAAGTTGCATGAACCTCTACGAAGTGTGAATGTTAGGAATCAAGGGGTTCAAAAAATTCTATTATGATGTTGTCATTCTTGTTTCGCATAATACCGCCTGCTCCAGCCTTGTCGGGGTTACCCTTTGAGGCCCCATTGAAGTTGAATTTCAGCCAATTGGGAACCAAATGGGCCCACTTAATTCTTGCTATAAGATCAAGTTTGGGAGGGGGGGGCGAAGAATATGGCTCCAACCCAATTTAAATTCCAAATAAACTTCGTCAAAGGAGGAGGATGCCTTGGTTTGTTTACCCATAAAGGCAGCCAAGACATTCTTTGACGCTCTTTTAATGATCTTAGTACCCACCCTAACAACATCGGTCTCAACGTCATTAAAATCCCAGGAATTCTGTTCTTTCCACATCCCCCACCACGCATGGGAAAGCATAATTTTCCACAACCATGATAGTTGTTGGGACACAAACGACAAAAACCATTGAAGGATGTTGTCCATCAACATACCTAGAAACACCCAATAAATGTTAAACCAATTAAAAATAAACATAAATACTTGCCATGTAAACGGGCAGCTGAGGAGTGGATGTTACATGGATTCCCATCCCGATTTGCATAGATAGCATTTGTTCACCAAAATGCGACCCCTATTTCAAATATTCTCCAAAGAAAGTATTTTATTTTGATCCACCAGCCAAAAATAAATATTTATTTTTGGGATTAGTCTTTTAATCCAAATAAGATTTTCTAGAAAAGGATCCTCATCTTCTGGGAGAAGGAAGGAATAAGTTGATTTCATAGTAAAGTCACCTTCAGCTTCCCTGCTCCAAATCAAACGGTCTCTGGATTCGTCCTGTCTGATCGCATACCTGTTAAGTTCCACTAAAAGTCTCTACCAACTAACCAAATCATTCTGGTTGGAAACCCAATAGGTATGAGAATTCCACGAACGCCTACCATTGAAAATAGGCATATATTGAGAAACCCAAATTTCACCATATCTCTTTGTTAATTTTAAATGCATGTGTAAACTACATAAAGGAGAGTTTTGAATAAAATTTTATTTATTTACATATCTCCTTGCTGATTTTAAATGCATGTGTAAACTACATGAAGAAGGATATTGAATAAAAGTTCATTTATGTGAATATCTTCATGCTGATTTTTAAAAGCCTGTGTATGCATAAGGAGAATATTGGTTTAAATAGCTTCATTCTTGGAAATGATATGCCTATACATTTTAGGTTCTTTTAAAACCTTCATGCTGATTTTTAAAATCCTAAGCATGCATAAGAAGAATATTGGTTTAAATAGCTTCACTACTGGAAATCATGTGCCTATACATTTTAGGTTCTTTTAAAACCTTCATGATTATTTTTAAAAGCCTATGCATGCATAAGAAGAATATTGGTTTAAATAGCTTCATTGCTGGAAATGATATGCCTATACATTTTAGGTTCTTTTAAAACCTTTGTGTTGATTTTTAAAGCATGTGCATGCATAAGAAGAATACTGATTTACATAGCTTCATTGTTGCTGAACATTTTATATTTTCTTAAAACCTTCATGTTGATTTTTAAAATCTTGTGCATGCATAAGAAGAATATTGGTTTAAATAGCTTCATTTCTAGAAATGATATGCATATACATTTTAGGTTCTCTTAAAACCTTCATGTTGATTTTTAAATGTATGTGCATGCATAAGAAGAATATTGGTTTAAATAGCTTCATTGCTGGAAATGATATACCTATATATTTTAGGTTCTTTCTTCTAATATCTTCTTGTTGATTTTTAAAAACCTATGTAGTTGCATTGGAAGAATATTAAAATAGAAAATATTTTATCTAAATACCTTCATGTTGGTTTCAATATAAGAGTAATATTTATTTTATTATTTAGAATCTTATGTTTAGATTTATGGTTGTGGAAGGTAAAACTAAAGTTTTAATCATGGTAATTATCTAGAAGGTAAAAAGAACCAACTATTAGCATTTGTTGTTCAAAAATACAAGGATTAGAAATGAACATGTATTTTTGATCATTTTAAAGAATGCTTAATTGATCTATTCTCTTTCAGATTAGCTCATTACTGAAAATAAATTAGCTTAAGTAGAGTCAAAAGCTTGTGGAATATTAATGTATGGAATTTTCATTTGAATTTGGAAATGATGGAAAAGTAATGCTCTAGTTTTATTGGTTTAAAAATATTTATGAGAGAGAGAGAGAGAGAGAGAGAGAGAGAGAGAGAGAGAGAGAGAGAGAGAGAGAGAGAGAGAGAGAGAGAGAGAGAGAGAGAGAGAGAGAGAGAGAGAATATCATGTTTGGATTAAAATAAGAATTGCTAGTATTTGTTTGGATAAGAATATTGAGTTTTCTTAAATTAAAATTTTATGAGCCATGATTGTGTAAGTTATATTGAAGTAATAGAATAGAAGTGGATTCTATTCTAGGGAGAAGTATGGGCTTCTCTCATGGAAAACGTTGTATGATAATTGCATGATAATATGCATGGTTTTGCATGTTAGAGTCATATTTTCATACTTAAGAGTTGTCCTGGTCCCTTACTCCAACCACTTTGCCATGGATATCAATGAAATTAGTAAACAATAATAGGTATAGTGTGATTTCTATCATGTGTTATCCAGATTATCTGATACTTTTGAAAATGATGTAAAAGGATATCTTGAAGAAATATAATGTAATTTATAATGATTAGTTATGAAATTACTAGTGAAGAAATAATGTAGAGATATTATATTGTTAAGGAAGTTTTATTATTATGAATAGGTATATTTGATGTTTAGAATATTTGTTATTAATTTTTTCAATTCATTATGGGAGAAGAAAATCATGAGTATTGTGAATGATTAGTAGAAAAGTGTTTATGATTTATTAATATGAATTGATAGTGGATATTTAATGTAGTACACACTTGTGGATGAAATTTATTCATGCCTACAAAGTAGATTTAATATTTAATGATATGGTTAATATTTTTGAGAAAACAAATTAGAGATGAACTAATATTTTCTAAATTAGTAATGTACACATATTTTATTTATGATTAGAAAGAGTTGTGATAAATGATATATTTTATGATTTTGGGTCATGAAGGGTTTTGGAAAGGATATATTTTTGGTAACCATGTTAGAAACCTTTATTAAGATGAATCCCACAACCTGAGGGAGTTACGAGGAGGAAACACCTAGGTCTATTTCCATTGGTTGCATCTAGAGTGGGGAACTCAGATATATTCCAAAGATAGGGAGTTTTTGGAAAGATTCAAGTGGTCATGCTTGAATCATAATTGCTACTATGGAGGATATAAATTGAATTATAAATGAGTTATATGATGGCACCTTGAATGGGTAGGATTAGGTGTCCATGTGAGTTATCACATGGAGTGATAATTGTCTTAATTATTTCATCATGGAGATGTGATAGTTTAGCATATAAGTGTTAATTTCACCATAGAGGTGTAATAAATAGACTTACAGGAATTATATCTAAGAATACCATGATATACTAACTTATGTTTGGTAAGAAAAATGACATCCCATATCTCTAAAGATTGATAAGGGATAATCTCTACACTATGGTCAAATTTTCTTACATTCAAAATGAATGTAAGAAATGTTGGGGGCATTAAAATATCCTTTATACCATGGAGGTATATAAAGGTAAACCCTAGTAGTTACAAGAGTTTGGCCACTCTTGTCCACTCAAGTCATTTGCAATGATAAGATCTTGAAATGTGGTGATGCCTTAATAACTCTAAATTCAAAAGGGAACATCTTTAGTTAACCTTGACTAAGAACCTTTCTTGTTAAAAAAAATCACTCTATCTAGGTTGGTTTTGTTGAGTTGTTACAGTTACTTCCTCACTTGGACTAAACACAATCCTCTATGTTTTTTTATAATATAAAATACATATATTTTCTTCAAATGAAAAAGAAAAATATTTTATCATATCCTTAATTTTTTTCCAAGTGGTACATTGCTCTAAATAATGGTACCATTGGACCTTGCATTGTTCTAGAGTTCACTTTCTCATAACCTTGGAATGAAACTCTAGAATATTAACTGGTCTTACCTCAATGGTTGAGAGATCTTCCATCTATAATTTAGAGATATTCTAAACATAATTAGGATCTGAAATATACTTCCTAAGTAGGATACATGGAAAGTATCATGGATATTTGATAATTTTTATGGTAAGGAAAGTCTAGGTAACTGGACTTATCCTATCAATGATCTCAAATGGTCCAACATAATGTGGATCTAACTTAGTTGACTTGATGGCACTTTTCATGGATCTAACTCTTACAAAAACATTTTATCCCATTGATAATTATATAGATGATATTTTTATATCAACGTAGCTCTTCTAGAAATCGTGGCTTTCATAAGCTTTTATTTGATCATCTTGAGTTGTTTCTTCATCTCTTTGAAAATGTTCGATTTGATCACCACCCAATACTTTATATTATCCCATGATAGAGGTGTTATACATCTCCTACCATACAAGGCTTCAAACAAAACTATTTCCAAGGAATCATGATAACTAGAATTATAGGTAAATTCTACTAAATACAAAAAGTTTTCCCACCAAGACTTTTGGTCCATGTAGTACATGCAAAGCATGTCTTCCAACACTTGGCTTACCCTCTCCATTTTTCCATCTAATTTTGTATGATATGCAAAACTAATATTTATATTTGTGCTCGTCGCATGATGAAGAGCCTACAAAAACTTAGATGTAAATCTAAAATTCTTGTCTAAAATGACCACTTTAGGAAACCCATGTAACCTTAAAATATCTTTGGAAAATCTATTTTCCACAACTAGTGAATAATCCTTGATATTTCCTAGCATAAAATGATCAACCTTAGTCAACTTATCAACTACTACAAGAATTATGTCATGTTGATACCTAGTCTTAGAAAAACCCATAGTGAAATCTATGGATAGACCTTAACATTTTTTCATAGGTATATCATGTGGGTATATTTTACCTATTAGATATCTATGATAAACTTTAACCTTTGGACATTCCAAACATCTAGCAGTAAAATCAGTGATGTCCCTTTTCATTTCTAACTAGTAAAAGGTTCTTTTCATATTCTCTATCATTTTAGATCCTATAGGATGAGTAAAGTAAGGAGATGTATGCACCTCTTGCATAATAAATATCCTTAAAACAATGATTTTGGGTATAACCATATTGTATTTAAAAAATAAAAGACCATATTTTTTGTTAAAATCCTTATTTTTATCTAGGATTCTATCCATCTTGATCCACATTTTGCTATAATATTGATCCTATGATTGTATTTTCTTCACCTAATTCATCAATTTCACATGAATATGAATCAATGCTACTATGTACCATCTCCTACTTAGGGTATCAATGACCTTATTTTCCTTTCCTTTGATATACTCTATATTGAATTTATACTCTTCTAGGAACTTAACCCATCTTCTTTATCTAGCATTGAGCATAGGCTAAGTAAAAATGTACCTCAAACTTTGATGATCAATTCATAACTCAAAATATTTTCCTAGTAGATAATATCACCAAATCTTAAGAGCATGCACAACTACTAGTAGCTCTAAATCATGCGTAGCATAGTTTACCTTATGTTTTTTAAACTTTCTAGACTCATGTGCTATGGTTGCTTTATCCCAGTATAACACTCCTCCCAAACCTTCCAAATAAGAATCAGTACATACTATAAAATTCCCTTGAGTATCTAGAATTTTAAGCATAGGTATTGTAGTAAAATTTTTCTTAAACATCTCAACAATAGCTTCACACTTATTTATCCATTTGAATTCCTATATTTTTCTTTGGAGGTTAGTTATAAAATAGACTATTTTTTAATAATCCTTCACAAAAGGTCTATAATAGCCTATAATACCCATTAAGCTCCACACTTTGGACACATTAGTGGGCAATGGCCAACTCAAAATATCCTCAATTTTTTTGGATCCATAACTATCCACTATATAGATATGATATGTCCTAGGTACTATACTTCAGGAACATAAAAGTCACACTTTGACAAACTCACATAAAGCTAATTCTTCCTTAGTACTTCTAGCATGATTCTTAAATGTCTATCATGTTGTTCCCTACTACAAGAGTATACCAATATTATCATCTATAAATATCAAGACAAACTGGTCCAAATACTTTTTGAACACATAGTCCATTAGATTCATAAATGTTGTTAGTGTATTGGTCAACCCAAATGTCAAAATTATGAACTCATAGTTCCCATATCCGATCTTAAAATCCATCTTGAGAGTATCCTCCTCAAAAATTCTTAACTAATGATATCCAAATTTTGGATCAGTTTTGGAGAATATGGTGGTATCCTTAAGTTGATCAAACAGATATTCAATTCTAGGCAAAGGATACTTATTCTTGATAGTTACTTTATTTAACATCCTATAAGCTATGGATAACCTTAGAGAGCCATCCTTATTTTTAACAAAAGCACTAGTGCATCCCATGATGATGCAGTAGGTTTAATCAAACCTTTTTATAGCAACCCTTGAAGTTGCATTTTCCATTCCTATAACTCAATAGGATTCATCCAATAAGGATTGATATTAATGGGTTTGGATCTAGGAATAAATTCAATAGTGAAATAAAATTCACATTTGGGTGGAAGTCAGGGGAGATCTTCAAGAAATACATCCTTAAACTCATGCAAAATTTTATGTTTTCTAGATATTTTCTCCTTTCTATCATCCCTAGTTTTGTTTTTTATCTTAATGACATAAATCATTTCATCTTTCCTAATGATTTTCATGAGTTGCATTTTTTATAACAATTAAGGTCAAAATGACCCTTGCTCACTATAGACTCAAAATATCCTCTTATCTTTTTTTATATAATTCATCTATTTTAGAAGCAATAGCCAAGTTAGTTATGATGATTACATCTAGAGCAGTGTAGCTCAAATATATTCTCAAAATCATAGAGCTTTTGAGGAAGGTTCTTAAGCATGGAGCTTAAACCATAATTCCTACCATGGAGGTTAGAAAATTTTTTGTAACATGAGCAAGTGATGACGCTTGATCGGGAAGTGATAATATCGTTAATTAGCCCACCATGAAGGTATGGTAATTAATAACTAAGTAATAGTTGTTCTCATCATGGAGATGAGATAACTAGACTTTAAGGCATTAAGCTAGATAACACCTACATAAATTAACTTATGTAAGGTGAGGAAAATGGCATCCCATTTTGATGGACTAAAAGGGATAATCCCTATGTTATATTAAATTTTCTTTACTCGAGATTATAATAAAGGTGTAGAAACTATTTATGGTATCTTTTCTAACCATGAATATTTAGCAAAGTTAATCCTAAAGATAGTTATGGGATGTTGGTCTATTCTATCTAGTTGAGTGTTGTTGACAACAATAAGAACTAAAATGTGGTTATGTCTTAGTTATGCAAACAAAATAGTATAGAAATAACTTTATTGTGAACCTTACTTGTGAACATTGTGTTTGACAAAATCAACTCTCTAGGATGGTTAGAAATGAGTTGTTACAATTTTATCTAATAAAGGAAAGAATAAGTTATAAGACTTAATTTTGCATAGAATGAGACTTTGTTTTGTGGGATGGAAATAGAATTATTATATATGGTTAAAATAATATATGATACAAAGACTATTGTAATCTATACTTATAGATACAATATCATGTTCAAGATTACTAGTAGGTATAAAATCTACCATTGATAAAATTTGAAAGATATACCCTTTGGAAAGGATGTAAGTAAATATTAAGGTTTCTTATTTGTAAGTGGGTATCCTTTCCAAATAAAGAATTATGAAGATGAGGGATTGCAAAATTGCATGCTTACAAACTTAACATTAGAGAAAAATTTTGGTTAATAGTTATTCAAAGATCATGGAAAGATTTAGGTAAAAAATTTACTTCAAAAATAAATAGGTTCTATCGATGCAGTAAAATTATTAAGGAATAAAACATAGGATCTTGACAAGACTCAACTTCATACTAGAGTTTGTAATTGATTAAAAAATATATTAGGTCGTCAATCGTGATAGTGATTTTTCAAATTTTTGCTATTATATTTTGTTGAAGCCTTATCCTCTTATCTCTTATCTAAAAGGGTAGTTGTTTGCTCAAGGTGTTTATCTTGTAGTGTTTTGAGTGACAATTTATGTTAATTTTTAACAACAATTATATATCATATTTTTGGTTAACAATATAGATGAAGGAGAAGAGCTCAAAGAAATAATATGGAAGCTCCAAATTATGGTTTAAGAGCTCTATTTTCCATTTTTATGTGTAAGGATGTGTTGGTTTAAAATCTATCAAAAGCATGTAGATACTTGCTCAAGTTAGCATGTAAGGCTATACAACAATTATAATTTTCTACCCTAAAATATTTTTCTTAAAAAATATTTGGTCATATGAAGTCTTCCCTAACACCTTAGCATTCTTTTGGTTAGTAGTCGTTAAAAAACTAGAGTAGCTCCATCAAAATCAAAAGAATTGATAAAATATTGGATTAATTATTTTAAAACTAAATAATTATGCACTTTGTGAAAGATTGTTCCTACCATTATTTTTTAGAATCCATGGATTAAAAGAAATCATAGAATTCTATGATTGCTTCTCTTGTAGAATATTTACAAGCATGCTCCTCATCGGATTGCACGAATATCATTGCCCTATATGGGTTCCAGCCATAAATAAGCCTTGAGCCCCCTCTCTCCGAACCAGAAAGAGTCGACTTCATTGCTGTTCAATAACTTCCAAGAATTGCTTTGCAGTGGGGCATGTATAATTTAACGCTGCAAGTGCTTTGACTTAATCATCAGATGCTTCCAAAATTTGGTATGAGATTTGGCATATACGAGCCGAAGTACCCGAAGTCAGTTAATGGCGGCGTGCATGTTTACGACCCAGTCAGGTCCCATTTCCTCTCCCTGAATATATAAACTCGATCACAGTGACAACTTGTTCACAATCTCGCATGACCTCGGCTGAAATTGGCAACATGTATTGTTGTAGATGTAGTATAGCCTCATCGATGGTGCCGCAATATCTGGCCGCATTGCTATTATTATTCTTATGCCTCATTACGTCGGGCAAGTGTACAGATTCGCGTGTTCTCTCTAGGCGGTGGAAGCCGTGGGACGAAATCGCTCTTCCATAACCTTCAATAAATGCTTTCCAATGTAGCATGTATATTTTAATGCTGCAATTGATCTGACTTAATCATCAGAAGCTTCTAACGTTTGGGATAAGATTTTGCATATACGAGCCGAAATATCTGAAGTCAGTAAATGTGGGCGTGCATGTTTACGACCCAGTCAGATCCCATTTCCTTTCCCTGAATATATAAACTCGATCACAGCGACAACTTATTCACAATTTCGCATGACCTCGGCTGAAATTGGCAACATGTATTGTTGTAGATGTAGTATAGCTTCAACGATGGTGCCCCAATATCTGGCCGCATTGCTATTCTTATGCCTCATTACGTCGGGCAAGTGTACAGATTCGACAGTTACTGTTAAATCCTCGTCGGAGGACGGAGAGATCTACGCAGCATGTAACGTGGTCAAGTATGGCAACGGCACCGAATTCGAGAGCAACGTGAACACGGTGTTGAAAACTCTGAAGGACAAAGCCATGGGGACGGGTTTTAGCACTGCCGTTTACGGGCAGGAGAGCCCCAACAAGGTGTTTGGGCGGTTCCAGTGTAGAGGGGACTTGTCTCCCGCCGACTGCCGCGCGTGTTCTCTTCAAGCGGTGGAAGCCGTGGGACGAAATTGCCCCAACGCCATAGGCGCCCGTGTTCAGCTGGAGTATTGTTTTCTCCGCTACGAGAACTATACCTTTCTTTCCCAGTTGGACACCAGCTTCTGGTATGGCCTCGTCAACGTGAACAGCAACAACGATACTGATTTCAACGCGGCAGTGGGCGGTCTGATGGCGGATCTGGCGGGGAAAGCGCCTCCGAGCACAATCAGGTTTGCTGTTGGACAGAGAGAGGTTCCGTCTTCCAACCTGACTGTTTATGGTATGGAGATGTGTTGGAGAGACATGTCTGCCAATGACTGCGCAACGTGTCTGAGCAAGGGCATCCAGCAGATGTTCAGCTGCTGTAAGGAACACGTCGGTGCTCAAGTTTTCATGGGCAGTTGCACTCTGCGCTATGAAATTTATCCCTTTGCCAAGAACTACTAGCCTGAGTTTACCCTTTTCTTTTCTTCGTTTGCTTCCGTCGTCGGTCCAAGCAAAGCACCTGAATTCACCTTTCTTGCCGAATACTGCAAATAAAATAAAACAGTGATGATCTTTAATTTAACTGATTAAAGGCCTTATAAAATAAAAATTTTCTGTATAGTGACCTTAATATTGCATGCAAAATGGAACTTATTCGGTTTTTTTCCGGTCTCTTTGATTGTTTCCCTGGTTCACTCTTAAAATGTTTGTTTACATTCTTTGGTGGTGATCTTTAAAACTTATCTTTCATAAAAACTTATGAAATTCTTTTCAAAACTCTTTTTAATGTAAAAATTAAGATTTTCTTTAACCTTAATACTGCATACAAGGACTAGTATGCATTACGTATGAAACTACTTATATACATTATTCAAAGGCACGGAACCTAAGACAGTGAGGATGTCTAATGCAAAGTTTTGAAGAAATTTCAATCTCTAATGTCTTAAAAGAAAATACTTCCATTTCACGAGGTTTTATAATAGTATGAATACATTAACAATAGCAATAAAGTTATTAATTATTATTATTTAAATTCATCTAATTTAATTTTATTATTATTATCTAAATTCACCTAACTTAACTTAAATGATGATAAAGTTGAAATTTACGAAAAGACTCCACGCCACCATTCATCATTCAACTAATGTATTGTTTAAGCTTTCTATCTAAATAGCTAGAAATATTACTTATTATGACATAAGGTCTATTGTTTAACCTTTCTATCTAAATAGCTAGAAATATTACTTATTATGACATAAGTTTTTTTTATGGCTAGTTTGGTTGTTAAAATATAATTATATAAAAATATAAATTTTATACTTATAATAATTTTTTAAATATTTTATTTTTATAATATTATTATTTAGTATATTATTATCTTACCACTTGTTATCTTTAGTTAGCTTGGTCATATAAAGCATTTTTTTTATCCCAGTACAAATGTTGCAAAGTTTAAAGATATAATTTTTTAAAACAATGTTATTAATTATTTTTTTAATTATAGTTTTTACTATAATTTTTAAAAATATAAGCTATAAAATGTATATTTAAATAAGCTTTTAAAGTATCTTATATAAGATATCTAGTGTAAATATTATTAATTTCATCATTTTACTTTTTATTAATAAGAGCATTTGATTTGATAATGCTTATACTCATATCTTAAATTATATTGAAGGTGAAATCAATCATTATCATAAATTATAAAGGTAGTTATAAAATTGAATATGAATTTCATTCCTAAATTTTTTTAAATTAATACAATAATTTAACCTTCAAATTATAATGATGATTGAGATATACAATAATTTAATGATATAATACCATAGTGATATTATGGTAACATTCAAATTGATATTTTTTAAAGAAAAAAAAGGTTCTATTGATGCTACTTATGCCACTACAATAATGCTAGCAATTATTTTTCTATCACACTACCTCCACCTTACCTTCCTTTAGCAATGACATGTAGCACTATCCTAGTTGAACTTGAGCATCATTGTAGTGCCAATAAATACTATTATTTTTTCCCATAGAGGTATTACAACAATGTTAAATGAGTGTTTAAAAAATAGAAGCTAAGTTTTTTCTCTATTCTGGTAAAGATATTCTAGTAGATATTATTTTATATTGTAATTTTTATTATTGATTTTTTTTAGTACTTTTCATGCATATAGGAAATCCCGTATTCACCAAATTTTTGGGGTATTTTTTTTTCAAATTTTACTTTAAACTAATATTTTAGACACCAAATGTAAAATAGGTAAGGAGACATATTTTGACATAATATATAGTCATCATGTCTTTAAAGAATAAAATGAAGCAATAAATTGAATTTTCAAATAAATGAATTATTGTACACCAACAGGTTTATGAAGATATTATTGATGTTCTAAATTAGTTTTGGAAAGAATGACAACTGCTCATATATATAAAGGTAGATAATAAGAGACATGTATTATGAACAACACTTTTACGTTAACTACATGTATAATATTTTTGTGTCTAAGTTTTCACATTATAAAAATGTGCATGTAGAGGTATAAATTATGTTCAACCCAAAATTTAATTAAGAGAAGCATTTTTATATAATTTTAATCTATTTTTTTCTAATTACTTCCTTAACTATAGTACTTTAATTTTGTAGTAGTTAATATTGTAAGATTCATCTATAGGATTTTTACTCTTTAAATTATATATTATAATTTCGTTTTAAAGTGAGTTATATATTTCAAATATAAATTATCCTAGGAAAAAAAAAAAACTGTAATAATTCAAAATAGGTACCCTATTTTATGATTATATGGATAAAAAAAGGATTCGAGTTCTTGTTTTATCGAATGATTCACTTTGTTGTTATAATAGTTAAAAATACATTAAAAAATATATTTTATAGAATATATTAAAAAGTGTTTTGATAAATTATGTAAAGAACGGATACATGTAATTGTATCACTGAGTTATCACTCTCATGGTAACTGAAATGATAGACTATCTACATTATAAAATAATTATACTTTATAATTAATTTGATATTATTTTGGATTCTTTTACATATGTTCTATTTATCCTAATTTTTATAGTATGAGATAGCATGTTAATGATGTTGCAAGATATTAAAACTTTATAATCTATTTTAATGTTCAAAATTTTCTTAAGAGGGACATGTTATATAGACTTAAAAATTCTATCTTTACGAGGATTTTAAAAATGTGCTTCTTGAATGATATTTATAATGATTACTTTATAATACAATGATTAATCTAGTATAGCCGTATAGCACTTTGCTTAAGTTTGTATGCTATTTTGAATGCATATAGTTAGAAAATAATAAATAAGTAGACATTTTACATGAATATAATGAGTTTTCCAAACCTTTTGTTTAAAGTGTAATATTTTATTTCAAATTATTTTTATATTATGTGCATAAATATATTATTTCTACCTAACATAAATATAATTTTAAATTAAATTAATTTTAAAAGGATTCTATTATTGTTTGATACATATAAATTTTCTATAAAATATTAGATATATTTTTTATAAATTGATGATTGTATATATTATTTTAAGTGAAATAAAATAACATGTATTTAATTTTATGTTTAAAAATAATTTTCATAAATCAATACAAAAATAATATTTAAATTTATCACTACTCTACACATAATCAATTTATATTCATAATAACAAGAATACAATATGAGTATATCATAAGTGATGCATATTATTTTTCTTTTATATAAACATAAACACCATTTTGAATGAAAAATTCAAATTTTATGCCTAGACAATATCAATAAAGTAAAATTAATAATTATCTAGTAGTACCATTATTGTAATAATCTTGAGAACATGTCATCAAAAACTTTATAACCCACTATTAAGACAAAATTTGATAGTTGAAAAAATTTCAACATAAAAGTGTCAATGTTATTTGGTGATCCTAAATGTATCCTAATTTTTTTTGATGAAAAAGCAAATTTATTTTAAATTAAAATCAAAGCCTTTAAATTAAAAAAAAAAAAAAGTGGGTGGGTTAACACACCCCATGGAATTAAACTAACCCTTAGTGATAAGGGTTAGGAAACAAAACCACAAATAAAATATAAGTTTACCAATGATGATCATTGATAATAATTACATCAAATAAAGCATATCATATGGAGTAATGTGTCCTAACATGTTGTCTAGCATAAACCACTAGTGATTATGGTATGGGGATCCACCCCTCTACATTACGATTAAGGCCTTCAATATCTGCATCACTCCAACAAATAACTAGCCTAGGTGAAACTGGTTGAACATCATTCCACCCCCCAACCTGGTGGGAGGAACAAGAAATATCAACATTAGGCTATAACTTGATTTGCAAGGGCTAGGACCAGTGCCTATCTATGAGATCACTTCTTGCATATGACAAAGATCAATGATGAGAGCGGGATAAAAAATACTCCTGAGAAGAGTACTCTCGGGGGAATCAGATTGATTATGTATTGAGCATTGGCCATGTGCATCAGAAGAACTTATAGGTGATTCAACATTAATGTTATTTTTTTAGCTTGAGTATATATTTTTAGCCATATGTCATTAAAAGTATCTAATTTATTAGCATGAGTAAATGTGATAAAAGGTGTATACTATTTTAAACCAATTCTATTATGGGTATTCCAAATATGAAAGAGCAGGCTAATCCTAAAAACCTACCACACTTCAAAAAGTGGGAGAGATAAATTAAAAGAGTCCCCAAGAAGATATTGGTATCAAGAAACTCTTGCAGCTATAAATGGAGAAAAAAGGAAAGAACCCATTACCAAGATTACCCAGATCTTTTGTAATTCCAAAAGAGGTGAGTACAAGACTCGGGTACACCAAAAAAAGGATATTTAGGATCAATAATTCCAAGGTGCTTCAAATATTCCTCCAAGGAAATATGTTGACACAGCAAGCTCCACATAAAAAATATTCCTTGGGCTCAACATAAGTAGCCCAAACATTCTAAAATCTAGATTTCCATCTAGTCCTTATAGAAAATAAGTCCCAATGTTGATTGAGCTTAGGAACCATAGGAAGATGAGGATATAACCATTTATATCCCAAATGAGCCTTATAATTAAGAAGAGTGTCAACATGTCATCTCTAGTTTGACCACCAAGGATGCTATGAGCATACACCAATCTTATGCAACATAGAAAAAGAGGTGAGAGCAATAACAAAAACATAAGTATCTTTGTCCACACCATTCAATATGAAGGTATGTTTTAACTTATTCCATGGGATCCAATATCTATTCTAGTGAGAAAATAAATTAGTTACTATAACAATATCCTTTTTAAAAAACCACTGAAAATGAATCCATTGCACTCAAGATAAGTAAGAACCTTGATGAAAAAACATGAGAGACCACCAAATATTCATAGAATTGATGGATAAGCCTTTACAGAAGCCATATCCTTTCTAGTAGATCCAAGGAGTGAGTTGTTTCTAGGATTTCCATATACTTTTAATAACAAAGGAGCCATAAATCTTAACAAAAATTGGAGCAACAATGAGAGAGATAAAATTTGACCCTCTCCATGCTTTATGATTTAAGGAAAGACCAAAGGAAATAAAATGTTAAAATAGAACTTTTCAAGCTTTAGCTCCCCTCAGAGTCCTAGCCACCCACTTAGCACATAGAGCAATACCTTACATTCTATACTCCAATAGACCCATTTTGTCAAATAGTAATATAGAAAACATCCCAAGAAACTCTATGAAATACCTTTGTTTTAGAAGAATTATTGCAAATAAAATATTGAAGGAGTTCCTCAAACTTCTTATAGCAAGCCTATGAAGGAACCCAGTAAGAGAAATAGTATACATGAGTGGAAGCTAAAAATTTATAATAAACATGAAATTTACCTACTAATGACAACTTCTTAGTAAGCCATAAATCAAGTTTATTTTCAACTCTTTGAAGCATATAATTTCAAAACTAAGAAAGTGAGACTTGAAAGGAATAAATAATACCAAGAAACTTAAAAATTTCTCCATAAGAGATCCAATTCCAATGATACTCTTGAAGCCAAGGTGACATAGGTAAGGGAGACTATTTGAAGTAGGAGGTCTTCCTCCATTGTATGCTAGAACCAGAGGTTATGCAAAAAAAATTCAGATAAATAGAGCATTAGAAACATATTGCTCTGCTTCCCTTATAATAATAAAGAAGTCATCAGTAAAGTGATCGTTAATAAGTTTTTCTTGATAATTCAGAAGAGCAATTCCTTTAATAAGTTTTGCAGAAGCTTGAGCAACTAAAATATAGCTGAAGGTTTTAGCAACAAGTACATATAAAGAGGAAGCAATAGGACACCCTTGCCAAATAGACCTAAAAAGACCCACTGCTTCATACTATGAATTTTTTAGATTGAGAATAGTTGAAGCATATTTGAATAGCATAGCAATAGTCTGAATGAAAATTGACCCGAATCCTAAAGATTTTAGTATAGCAAGAATGAATCTCCATTCAATATGATGATAATATTTATTAAAATTGATATTAATAAAAATCGTGTTCTTTTTTTAAATCTGAGCCCATCACATGCCCTCCTAAATAGCTAAAAAAAAATTGAATATGTACCTTGAATAAATCTAGTTTGCTTTGATCTGACTATCAAAGGAAGAAGAGGACTAAGGCAAAGAGCCAAAGCTTTGGTAATGATCTTGTTAACATTCAACAAAGTAATAGGCCTCCAACTAGTGATCAACTCTAGGTCCCATTGCTTGGGTAGAAATTTTATATTGTGCTTGTTAATAATTACTTCCAAAGAGCCTACTCGAAGAGCCTCCAGATAAAATTTATGTAGATCAGGACCAACTAAGTCCCAAATATCCTTGTAGAACTCACAGGGAAAGCCATACAGACCTGGTGCTTTATCATTTATAATTTGAGATAATACATCCTTTAGATATTTAAGGGAGAGTAGTTTATCACACCCTGATCTTTTAGACTCTAAAACCTTAACTGGTACAACTACCATACAAGCTACCAATGCTTGCTCCTACTTAGAGGAATAAGCTTGAGTAAAAAAATATTATTATAGTGCTTGACAAAAGCATCAATCATCTCAAGAAGAGAGGTAAGCCTTATTCCATTATCTTGAATGGCCTTTAATTGAGTAGCTTTCCTGGGAGGGTGAATCCTTTGAAAAAAATATTTGGTAACCCTATCACCAACTTTAAGCCAATGAATATGGGATTTAATTCGAGCTCTCCGAGTTTTATAAAGTTTAGCAAGTTTAAGTTCATGCCTTAGCTGGGAAATATTATACAAAAATTTAGGATTAAACGGATAAGCCTCAAGCCTGAGAGAAGCTTTGGCAAGCTCATCATGAAGGATAGCATTAAAATATCTACTGAATTTCTCCAAAGTACAAAGTAAGATAATTGTATGAAAAATAACATCATTCCACCATTCTATCCAATCCAACTCTCTAGTAGGTCTAGGAACCATATTTTAGACTCTGCTAATATGACAGACCATGGAAGGGTGTTGAAGAAAGGAAGTATTAAAAAAATAGTGACTTATAGTATCTTTGAGGTAGGGATTTCATCAACACATTAAACATGATGGGTGAATGGTCAGAAGTAGTGGTTCTAGGAATGGTTTTCAAAAACAAAGTAGAATTATTTATACTATGAAAAAAAATTGCACATGATCTAAAAGCATGACTCTATCTAGACTTCTCAGAATTCTTGCATGGCCAGCCTAGAAATTGGACCATGTATACCATATTTTTTTAGGAAAATCCTAGGGAGAAAATCAAGAATTGGGATATGACAAATCCAATTTATTTTTCATGAAGTATCAGGTCTCTCTTTCCCTAGTAGCCCATCACATGGTAAGGTGTCCTATATTATCTCTAGGCTTTTCAATCATATTAAAATATCTGCACATAACCCAAATGACAAGTGGTAAATAAAAAGTACACCACTACCAAAGGCTACATTTCTCCTGAGCTTCATTGGAGGTATAGACATTAATAATGTCAAAATATAGCCCACCAACCTCAAGTAAAATCTAAATTGCATGATTAGATGGATCAACACCCCACGAGATAAAACTATCTTTCCAACTAGCTACCAAAATAATGACAGCTCTCCCTCTACCAAGGAAATGACTGGTGACATAAAATATCAATATGGCCAAAGAAAAATGCAAGTACATTACAGAATAAAGTCAAAAATATTAATCTCTTAAAGATAGAGAAAATAAATATTTCAATAAAACCTCAAGCTTAAATCAATCTCATCTTAAACCAAGTATTTGTGGACTAGATCCGTCAACCCTCTAACATTCCATGATAAAAAAAATAATGGAAATTGATCAAGACTCATATGTTCGGCTACATCTTCAGTGTCTCTAAGGTTTGAAAGAGAATCATAAATATTACTATAAAAATACTTTTGACTTACTTTCCAAAACTTCATTTAATGTCTTTTGTCCTAGTAAACTAGGAAGTATCCTTGATATGGGCTACGAGATCTTCGATCATTGATAGAAACCCATTCAGGTTCCATGAAGCTTAAGGAAGACTATCTATTGATATGCAGAACTAGAGAATCTAAAGATTGAGCAAGAGTAGAAGAAGTAACAATTTTAGTAAAGGAAGCACTAGTCGATGGTACATTAGCAACCATCTGTGAATCCCTAGAACTAGGTACTATCAATTTTGTGATATGCTACTCATCACCACATCATGCCCAGCTAGTGCAAAAGATACAAGGGGTTGAGACAAGATACTGAGAGCACTCATAGGGTTTATAGTTTTCCCATTCTTACCCTTCTTCTGGACTATCTTCCATTCATCTTACCTCTGTTTGAAAGTATAGATAGATATAGTAGTAACAAGATTCACATTCATCTCTTTATCTATAATATTATCCATCATTAAAAGATACTATTTTATCTTATGGACAACTGATTGGCAATAGTAACATGTGTTAGGTAGTTTTATGTAGATGACATGTTACTTGAATATATAGTAACCAACTTGGACATCAACAGTCTCCTTGAGGTCTTTAGAAATATTAGCTTTGACACAAAAATAGTTTTGAGGGTGTGAGGCATAAAATTTATCCGTTTTACAACAAATAAATTTACCAATGGGTACCACAAGGTTTTGATAGTAAGACAAAAGTGGTAGAGAAATACTAGATAATTCAACCCAACTCAGAACCCTCAAAGGACATATTATTAGTGATCAAAAAAATCCTTGGTCCAAGGCTAAAAATAAAAAATGAGCTACAAATAGACCAAGTCCCACGTTTGAGGACTACTTTGGCTTGAGTAGGATCAAAAAAATAAAACAAAAAATCCTTTGGTGAGGTTCTAGATACCATCAACCTTGATGTTATACCAATATTGTTGAATCCAGTTTCGAAGAAGGATATCACCAAGGATACGACCAAGAAAATAACCTACCAGTGTATGGATTTCTAGCCAAGAACAAGTAGTATTAAACTTACTCAATGGGATAACAACATATGAAGGAGAAATATTACCTCTTGATAAACTTTGGAAATGAAATTTCATGGTTTCTTGTTCACATTTGGCACCATTGCTCTCTTTTGTAGCTTCAACATAATTTTGAGTTGCTGATTGAGTTTCATCCATAAAAAATAGGTTCAATCCATCAAACGATGAAGTAAAGTAAAAAAAAAAAAATACCCTAAGGGGTATCTCACACACACTCTAAAGTGGAGATGTAGTATGGCACCAAGAACTCAAAATCCTACCTATCCTAAAATTTTTATTATAGAAACTTTTATGAAATTAATTTTTGATACCCATAGTATACACTTTATGGATTTAGTTGATGTAATATGCTAATGCTTATTCATTTGAAACCCTTTAGGCTACACTACTCCTTCACACCTCATAATAGCCACTTCATCCATGCTAGCCACATAACAAACAAGGATACAGTTGAATATTGAGATGTATTTCTTTATAGGGTGTGGATCACATGCTTCTACATGACCCACTGTAATCTCTTATTAAATCAACTATCATCTCTATCAATGTATGGTTCTTCCATCATATGTCCCTCTTACCAAAAGAACCAAAACCATCATGATTGAAAGCTATAATATCCTTCAAGGTAATTCATATCATTAGAAAAATGTGTTATTATGTTATAACCAATGATGGGACTAAATTCACTCTCCACCAAAGTAAATGATAATACATGTGAATATTATACCATATCTCACTTGTCATTTGCTCTCTTTCTACTATACCTTAAATTTTGAAAGAATATTTCACTTTTAAAAATTTAAATTTTGGAGGGAGAGTTGTTCTTTCTAGACACAAAAAGGACCGCTATACCAAAATTTTCTCCTAGCATAAAGGTACTTTCCACACATTGATGTCTTCTCAAGATACTTTTTGTAGCTAGTGATAGTAAAAATATGTTCAATTTCTTCTTCACTAGTTTGGAAACCATGTAGACCATCCTATCATATATAATGTAATAATGCTAAAAATATTCAATGTAGGAAAGAAAATATATTTTTTATAAAACTTCATCAAAAAAAGACAAGTTTTTCAAATAAACTTAGAAAATTAATCTATTAGTTTTTAGGAAAACTGCTTCTTTAATATAAAGGGAAACACTAGAGTAATATGTCACAAATAATTAATTAACTAAATGGGCCGAATGCCAAAAGGAGAAAATATAATAAATTTATCATTGAAATGTTTCTCCTAATCTAATTATCTATTACAACATAAAGATATCCTTAAGATCCAATTTTCAATTAGGTGTTTTTGGTGAGGCACTAAAAAAGTACTAGATAGAAAATCGTTTACATAATACTTTTAAATAATTTTGCTTCTCAAATAATCTAAAAGAATGTACATAAAAATTTAGTTTAAATAATAGATATTTCCATCCACTAAAATATCACATCAAAATTATCAATATATTAATCAATGAATGAATCAGGATATTACCTACTAAAGGAAAGATAAATAGCATAAACATAATATAATATATAATGGTTTTTTTAGATGCCAAATGATCTTACTAATAAAATAATAAGACATAACAATATATTAAAAATGGTTAGACTTTATGGGTATAAATACACAAATTATAAGTGACCTTAGGTTAAAGATAAATAACCAACCTTAAGGTTTACTATTACAATATTATAATATATTTATATAAATGTATGATGTCCCATAGGAAAGTAGATAGGTGAATATAATACAAGGTCAACCATAAACTCAAGTAAATATTAACATCACATATTTTAGACAACAAGAATAAATGGAAATGGAAACTCAAAGGGATATCAATTTGGGAAAGCAAAAATAAATATAACAATTATTAACAAGAAGTGGTTCTAGGATCACAAATAAGAACAAAAGTTGATGATGATGACTCCTAGAATATTAGGGGTATGAATAAGGTCCATAAAAAATATTTCTTAGGGAATGAGTAGGTTGTTATAGTCCTAAATTTATAACTAATATAGATTTTTCTTTTCATCATATCAAACAATTTTTTTAACTCCAAATAGAAAAATATTAAAGAATAAGAAGGTATTAGGAGGGAAGCAATAGGTTCAAAATAAGATTTTATTTTGATATATGAATCATAATTATCATACAAATAAATATAAAAGATATATGATAAAGGTCTATATGGAGGATGTATATGAGGCAATTTTCTCTTTTGACCCACTAAGGCAGCTTACCCCAATGGATTTTCTATATTATTAAAAAAATAGGATCTATTGAAGAGTGATATGTTATATGGTTGAAGAGGGTATGAAAAAATAAGAAAATAATAAGTAATATCAATGCCACCTTAATTACATTAGATCCCATAAAAATAGGGATATTTTTTTTAATAACTTTTCATAATAGTTTGTAATATAATTTATTAGAAAACTTAAAAAACCATGGAAAAAAGATTAAAAATCATCCTATATTTGTTATCTTGATAGTATAATAATTATTAAAAAAAACACCATACATTCTCTCCATTTCATAAAAAATCTAGGTATGCTTCTAAAAATAAAGATGAACAAAGCACATAATGGAGTTTATTAAAATTTTCTATATGATATTATTAGGATTAGGTATTTTTTAGCACTCCAAAATATTATATTTTGATTAATGGGTCCCTTATTGCATACATTGAATCATTCCATGGATTGTTCTAGGGTACCCATTATCTCTTTATATTTTTATTATTCTTGCCTAGAATTTAGGTAAAGCTTTTTCAAAGGTAAAAGTGAAAGGAAAAATAAAAATATCTAGGTTGCAATAAATGGTCTCTTCTCAAATTTGTCAATGATGATTTTCCTTTGATTTACGGTTTGGCATAGGGATTTCCCTCCTAAGATCATCAACTACGTCCATAATGACGTTCATTAAATGGTGGTTGGTGGCTAGTGCTTTCTTGTTGGGGGGGTGGGATTTTTGAGTATTAGCCATAGTGGGTGGGCGGATGATTTTCTTCCAGGTGGCACCTTTGAAGCACCCATTTTTCAAATTCCAAATTCAAAAACCCGTTTGCTTTTGCACCTTAGTTGTCAAGTAATGTCACAAAGCTTCCCAAGCTTCCTTTGGAAGGTTCTCTCTGCCCAAGGTCCTCCTTTTGCTTTTCGTTTGAGGTACGGGCTTTGGTTTACGAATTGGCCTTGGGTTGCTCCATGGGTACCTTTTCCAATATGCATTGAGTTTTTGTGGCTTCTATTATTTTTGAGCTATCAGGTAGACCCAGAGGATGGTGATATCTCCTTTCATCGAGATTGGTTCACGTCCTTTCTCCTTTGGAATTTGTACCTTGAAATATCTACATTTTTTGTCACATTCGAAGATGTTGTTTGCAAGGTGTCCTTTAGCCTTTTCTCCTCCTCTCTGCCATCTTTCCTTCTTATCGCTAGTTGGATGTATGGTGGGGGGTTTGTCATTTGGGTCAGGGATCGAGTGGCAATTTTTCTTCTCCCCTTAATCTTAAAATATGGCCCATGCCCATAGTGGGGTTTTTTGAGCTCCCTCTAATTTTATGTTCTTATTTTTTCCCATGAAAGCTCTCCTCATTTCTATGTTCTTGGTATTCCAAGTGCTCACAAGATGTCGATGGGAAGTTATCACATATTTGACTTTGGTGGCTTCGTTTGGCCTGCTTCGGGTAAGTTGGTGTTTTATTCTAGATTCAATTTTGGGGTCTTTTATGCTATGTTGTGTGTGTAGATGAATTTATTCTTGGCTACATTGTGTGGTCTGCAATTGGTATTTTTACCTGGTATCTTGTGTCCTTACCAAATATGGGTAAATCTGGTTTGTAATCGTAAGTCTAAGTAGTCCAAGTCAAGGGTGGAACCCACATCTTTTACGATGGATGAGGATGTTTTATCCATTCTGAGAGTGGGGGGTTTGTTGGACTGCGTCCAAAAATTCCATGGCCATAATCCTGTTCTCTCTAAGTGGATGGTTGTTACTTGGAAGGAGGGTTGGGTTCATGTTGGGTCGTGGTCTTTTGAGGTCTTGACAGAATTGGTTAGTCACACCACAGGGTTGGATTTTGATGGTGCACCTCATAATAGGGAAAGACACTCATTATTACAAGAGATTCATATATTTTTGGATGAATATGAATTCCTACCGAGAATTCAAAATGGTTTTAGTGCTAAGGCCTTGCCTATGCATCGTGGAATAAGGTGATAAATGTGATAATGGATTTCTTCACATTGGATTTTTCATACGATATTGTTCAGAGTTTTCATGCCATGTTTCTCAATCACATCCATCGGTAGAGGAGGATGAACATCCCTTTATTCCTTTTCAATTCTATGTGTAAATCTATGTTGGATGCGCAAGGTGGATGGGGCTAGGATCCCTTGCACTAGGGCTTGGCTCTGTTTGTGTTTGAACATGTTGCTTTGGAGAATGGGGTTGTGGTGGATGAGATTTCAAAAATCTTGAGCTCCCTTTCCGTTCCTATGCCTGGTGATACCTCTCATGTTTTATAAAGTTCAATTTTAAAAATCTGAAGATGTGTACTCCTTCTCCTTGGTATCAGGTTCAAAAAATTTGTCTCGCAAAGGGTTTGATTTTGAAAAAGGTTTATGGGGATCAACGCTGAGAAATTCTCCTATTTAGGTAGTGAATATCCCTATGATGTCTCATGTCACTTCTTCGCATGGAGAGTATTTTTGTGGGTGGTGGTACTCACAAATCTGTTTGGCTAATTGGCAAAAGGAGAGATATAGCGGGATCTTCCTCCCTTTATAAGGGGGATGATGTGGTTGATGAGGTGGAGTTTCTTCCTAGACCTTCCACCAAAGACAATTCAAATATTAATGTGTACTCTCTAGGTAAAACTACAGTGAAGAAAAGCGCTATCCTCCTTAGTCTTTGCCTGATAGAAATCAAGCAACGTGTAGTTTGGAGCTCTGTTAAAATGGATTTGGATTATGTTGAGGAGGCTTCCCATATGTCTAGAGATATTATTCACGAATTTGATTCTTTGATGTAGAACCATATTGATTCTCTCACTGGTCGATTCATTTGGATTTTTCTTGGGTTCATGGGCTCCTTCTTCTTTTCTTTTTTTTGTAGTGTATGTTCTATTTTATTTGTGTCTAAGTTACTGCATGTTTTATAAAATGTTGTGGGGTCCCTTTCAAAACCCTCTTTTCTCTTAATATTACCAAAAAAAATGATGATTTTCCTTTGATTATTACCTCACTTAATAAGTGCATGGAGTTTGAATCAATATTGCACTGCTATAAGAAGCATATTTTAACTCCAAATAGAAAAATATTAATCTCAAGGTTGAAGGAATCCATAGGTTGTTATAGTCCTACATTTATAACCAATATGGATTTTTATTTTCAATATTTTAACTCCAAATAGAAAAATATTAAGGAACAAGAAGGTATTAGGAAGGAAGCAATAGGCTCAAAATAATATTTTATTTTGATATATGAATCATAATTATCATACAAAGATAAATAAAATATAGATGAATAAGGTCTATGGAGGATGTATATGAGGCGGTTTTCTCTTTTGACCTAATAAGGCACCTTACCCCAATGGATTTCCTATATTTTATTTTAAAAAATGGATTTGTTGAAGAGTTATATATTGATCTCCTTGTTTCAAATTGAAGCTACCCTCATGCCCAAAATTTTTTATCTCTTTCTCCATCATTTTCACTTTGAAATCTCTTGCCATGTATCAGGTTTCATGATATTTGCGACATCAAAATATAATATTTTCATAATCCACTTGTTGATCATATTCTCTTGATTCAGATTTAATCCTAATAGACTACAATAAAGGTTTATAAATATCCATGGCAACACATATTCGAGTGTATATAGCATATCTTCTCTCCTTAGTAGTTGGTTCCTACTAGATGAATTCACCTAGAGTATTACCAATATTATTCAAAACCTCCTTATTTATTAGTTTATAAGGAAGTTCAAAAAAACTAATCCATAACAAAAGCTATGTTGAACCACAAGATAAGAAGTTAAATATCCATGGTGAGTTTCACAAGTCTTGGTATCATATAATTAATCAAAATCCAATGACGATTGAGTATCAGGAACCACGTCGACAAGATGGCTTATGGTATATTTGGTCTCTAATGTATAATCATGGCACAACTAGAGAAGATCTACATTGATGATATCATGAATCACAAAGCATGTAGAAAAATCAAGAAAAAAGTATTCTTGAACACCTACTGAAGGATTTTATAAGGCCTACAACAAAGAGATTTAATTTTTCTATGTGTTTTCTCTAGAAAAAATTGGTTATCCAAGTGTAACTAAAGTCACCAACATAAAATAATGAAAAATTCTATTTTTATTCATGGTCTACTTTCACTAATGTTGTATCTTTTGCAAAATTTGAATCACCTTGGATTGAAGATTTTACAAATGCTAAATAAAAGAGTGGGTCTTGTCTTGCTCCTTCTAAACATGAGTGGTGGTTGTGTGGGTGAATTTTGGTACCCCTTCACCCACTCTTCTTTTGGATGAGATTTTAGTAATTCAGAGTGCCTAATTTTGAAGCATGGAGAAAGAAGGACAAATAGGTGGGTGGGCAAGAATAGAAGTTGAGCCTTAAAGTCCCACATAGCTTTTGGATAAAATATCTGGCTCCCAAACCCCCACCTAATATGGACAGAGGAATGGAAAAGAAACATAGCAAGTCTCATTCCCAAATTCTTATCCTAAGAATGGATGAAACTTTGAGAGGGTAGCAGTAAAATTCCAAGCCAAGCTACCCATCGATGGGGCAAAAAATTGGAAAGATGGTCAAACAGGGAACTGTACCCACATAGCCATCCAAGAATAAGATCATCATTTGGAAAGCACGAGAGATCTGTAGGAACAGGTATTAATGATCATGACTACCCCATACTTTTGGTTAATGGACATGAAGAAAATGGTTTGAAATGCATGAATTAAGAGGTAATTAATTTAGGTCTCTCTTGTGGTACGAAGGGGTAGGGTAAATTTATGATCCAACAGAAACATCAGAGTAATCGAAGGCTTGGATTGATGTAGAAGTACCTAAATCCCTTCATAAAACTACCATTCCTCCTAGAATAGAGCCACAATAGATCTTCTAGCTATTCTAGCAAGATTATTCTCATAAAATACCATTAATGCTCAAATTTAAATGTATTAAAAATATTCTATAAATAGTGGAATATTCACCATTCCATAGGGTGGCTTTGTGGCCTTTACAATTCATATTTAATCATCTTCACCTTGTAAATAATAGTATATCACTGTTTGGTCTCTCAATATTTCTTCACTTCTATATTTTATGCAACTATGGATGTTTATTTGTGCTATGGTCATCTGAGCTTATTCACTTAATTCTGTTATCTATATTTTATGTATCTGGCTGAGCGATTCTAGAATTTATATCCATCCCTAGATTTTGGAGTTTTATTGCTATTAAATTCAATCGGGTGGGGGTGCTCTAATTTTGCTATCTTGATTTCATGCACCCTCCTCGCTAGTTTTGGAATTTGCCCTTTCCCGCTACATTGAAAGAGAAGCATGGATAGGATGAGCTGATATGTTAGGTGGTCTAATGTTTTTTGCATCGGTGACATCGAGCATGTGTGTCATGATGCGGTTATACCCAATCCTTGTTAGTTCTAGATATGACCTCCCTTTGCTTTATTTAACATTTCCATTTTCCCTTTTTTGCTTTATGATGTAGGTAGTTGGAACCGAAGGAGTTGGTCTTCTTTGGATATCGATCACCCCTAACTCTCCTAGGCTAGGCAATCATTCAATGTTGGTCGAGGATAGTCGGGCGTGCTCCCACTCATTTGATGATATTTTTTGCACCAATAATTTTTGGCAACTCTATTGGGAAACTCATTAAATTTCTATGTTTGATAAAATAAGAGTTTGATGATACTTTGGTTTGTCCATATATTTGCAAATCACCTGGGGACTCTAAAATTTGTGGTATTTCTAGATCATGAGATCAGTTACCTCTTTGTGTTAAAATATTTTCATTTCCCAAAGGACCTAGGATTTAATGAGCAACCCTGACCTTTCTAGCAGTGAAAGTATACTCATATGGTGACTCCAATCTGACAGTGTAATCTAGAGGCTTTGAGGAACCAGTGCTATAATTGCCCTACCAAAATATGCTATTTGGAGTGATGCAAGCCCCCTAAATATCTCAAACCCACAAGATATTACTAGGACTACACTTAAAATGCTCCCTAGTTATGAAGGTACTGATGGCACTGCATATGAACATTTTTAGGATGTAACCTCCCTCTCCTTGATCCATGGCATTACTTCTAAAAATATGATGCTTAGGCTCCTTGATTTTTCTCTGAAAGGAAGAACATTATTATGGTTTAAAATTTTGAAGCATGGAAGCATCAACAAATGGGCTAATATTGTGAAAGCACTCATTGAAGCATTCAATGCTTTTGCAAATCCTTTCCTCCTACTCACGCAACTTACATTCATTTGAATATAAATAAAGAGATCTGATAAACTAAAACTAGAAAAGTAGTAATTGCAAAATCAAAGGAAGAAGATAGCAGATTCACACATCACAAAATTTATCCTAAAAATCATCAACTGGGAAAACTAGCATAATATTATCTTATTATTGCATTAACTTGACCATCTCCAATACAATAATAATCTCCTTATGTCGCTTATCAAAACCTAATGCAAGTGCAATATATATAACAAAGGCACATGCACAGAATTTACAATATCATGAGCAAAAAAGCAAGGGTTCAAATATAGTAACCCTAAAAGCCCATATGGGTCTAAATATAACTTTAAAAACCCTAAAAAAAAAATTCAGGGGTTGTGACCCTTGGACCCCTACTTTACATAGGGCTACCACCCCTGAACCCATGTTCGAAACCCAGCCCAGCCTCGAACCCCGGTGATTATATCGTACATAGCGTCCAATACCTTTTAGTGTTAACCCCACCAAAATAACATGGAAAATATTCAACATAAATCCAATATTCTCCCATGTGTTAAATACTTTCCATAGGGGCTAACAATTGCCATTGTCAACTATAAAAGGCAACCATGCCCATAGATCTTCTACACCAAGAAAATTTTTGAGTAGGTACAATATTTGTTAATGAATTAGTAGTATTCTTCTCCGTATCAATTTTATCCAATATCACTTGGTTCTCTTCAACCATATCTCTCCCAAAATGGTACTTTATATCAATATGTTTTAATAGATCATGAAAACAAGGATTATTTGCCAAAAATATTGCACTTTGACTATCACTATTAATTCTCACAACCTTATGTTTAATGCCAACTGTTGAACACAACCTTTGTAGCCACACTACTTCTTTACTAGCATGAGTTGTTGCAATGTACTCTACTTTTGTAGTGGATAAAGCAACAATTGATTGTTTTTTACTCATCCAACTTACTACCCCTCCAAACAGCCTAAACACATAAGCACTTGTGGATCTTCTCTTATCAAGATCTCTAGCCCAATCAACATCCACAAACCCTTGTAGATTTACAATATCATTATCTCTAGATTTTCCTTCATAACAAATAGCATAATCTATAGTTCCACATAAGTATCTGAATATCCTCTTCACAGCAGTCCAATATTCCTTTTCTAGATTTTACATATATCTACTAACTACTCCCACTACATGTGCAATATCAGATCTAGTACATACTATTGCATATAGCAAACTACCCACAACACTAGCATAAGTAACATGATGCATTTCTTAAATTTCCTCATTTGTTTTGGGACACTATTCAGTAGATAACTTTGACCAACTGAATATGAAGTACATACTAGTTTACAATAATGTATTCTAAACTTTTGTAGTATCAAATCAACATATTTCCTTTGATTTAACCATAACTTTCTATTTGCATGATTCCTTATTATTTCCATACCCAAAATAAATTTTGTAGCACCCAAATCCTTCATGTCAAATTCAGAAGATAACTGAGATTTTAGTAACTCTATCATATCCTTACTATTACCAATTAACAACATGTCATCCACATACAATACAATGATAACAAAATTTTTACCTTCCTTTTTAAAATATACACATGGATCTGCTTTACTTTTTCCAAGCCCAAGTGTCAAAACAAACCTATCTTTATTCCACATCCTTGGAGACTGCTTTAACCCATAAAGAGACTTCTTCAACTTGTATACCAAGTCCTCCTTACCTTTTACCTTAAAGAATTCTGGTTGTGAATATATATATATATATATATATATATATATATATATATATATATATATATATATATATATATATATATATATATATATATATATATATCTTCATCAAGTTCACCATGTAGAAAAGCTATCTTTACATCCATATGTTCTATTTCAAAATCAAAAGTAGTAGAAATAGCCAACATAAATCTTATTGAAGTTAGTTTATCCATAGGGGAAAAAATCTCACCAAAGTCAATTCCCTCAACATGAGAAAATCCTTTTGCTACCAAGTAAGCCTTGTACTTCTCCAACTTTCTTTCTACATTGTACTTCTTCTTGAAGAACCACTTACAACCAATAGGTTATTTGCTATGAGGTAATTTCATTAAGTCCCATGTCTTATTTTTATCCAAATACTCTATTTCTTCTTTCATAGCCCTTTTCCAAGACTTATTCTCACTTGACTAAAGTGCCTCCTTTACAATCTTGGGTTATTCATCAGTAACTAATAAATTAAATGCAAAATAAAAATTTTAAGGACTATACCTATCTAGAAGTCTTTTCTCTCGATCTGATCTCCTCAAAATTGGAGTTCTAGGTTCTACATATTTAGCTTTCTCCTCACCTTCTTCCTCTGAATATTCCTCTTTAGACTCTCTATGTAATTCAGGTTCTACCACTAGTTCTTCCTCCTGTTCCAATTTTACCTACACTATTTTTGGTTCTTTTCTTGGTTTCATTTCCTATTTTAAAATCCCTTTTATTTCTCTAAAGATAACATTATTATTGTAAACAACCTTCTCTATTTTTTGGGTTCCACAACTTATATCCTTTAACACTAGTGCTATAACCCACAAATATGCATTTTCATATTTATAGTCTAGCTTAGTCCTTTTCTCTTTTGGTACATACATATAGGCATCACAACCAAAAACCCTTAGATGTCTGAGAGAGGGTTTCTTACCAGTCCATACTTCCTGTGGAGTCTTGTCCACCAAAGCTGAGGTAGGATATCTATTGATGAGATAACAAGTTGTTAACACAACTTCTACCTAAAAACTTCTTTTCTAACCCTGCACCACTTAGCATGCTTATAGCCTTATCCATCTATGTCTTGTTCATCCATTATGCAACCCCATTCTATTGTGGATTATATGGAGTTGTTCTCTGCATTTCTATTACATAGTCCTTAAAAAACTACTTAAATTCATTATAGAAATACTCACCACCATTATCACTCAAAACCTTTATATTTTTCTCTATCTAATTTTCTACAAGAGCCTTAAACTCTTTAAATTTATTAAAAACCTCCTATTTGTTCCATAAAAAGTATACCCATGTATTTCTTGAGAAGTCATCTATAAATGTAACAAAATAGATAGATTTACCTAATGATGGTACTTTTACACGTCCAAACACATCACTGTGAACTAGATGTAGAATTCCTTCAGACCTTGTAGCACTACTTGGAAACTTGACTCTATTTTGTTTCCCAAAAATGCAATGCTTACAAAAGTTAATATTTAATGTACAATCATAAATTCCTTCAACCATACCTTTCATTTTCAATGTTCGAAGTCCTTTATCACCAATTTTCCCCATGTGTTGATGCCACAACATTATCTTCTCTGTAGGAATACTCGAATCCATTTCAACCATATTATTTTCTTGTACCACTAAAGTGTTATTGCAATTAATACTTACAATGCTAGCCTCAATTCTGAACAAATTTCTTGTGTGAACTCCCCTTGCCAACACCATGGATCCATGAACCATATTTTAGGTATTCTTATTGAATATCACATTCACACCTGCATCATTCATCTTAATCACAGATATTGAATTTATTTCTAAACCTAGAATATGCAACACACCAAGAAGGGTTTTAATTTTTCCATATTTTAGCCTCAACTTGACTCTTCCTCGACCTATTATTTTATATTTCAAATTGTCTCCCAAGAAGACTTTACCTCCATCTATCTTTTCATATTCACTGAACCCTCTATGAGGAGTCATATGAAAAGAAGCACCTGAGTCAATCAACCATGAGTTAAGGAATTCACTTGAGCATGATGCAACCAATAATAAGTCCCATGAATATTCATTTATGGTCTTCATTTCTGTAGAAGTTCCTTCATCAGATGATTTATTATTATCATCCTTTTTAGATCTGCAATCTCTTTTATAATGCCCTACTTTACCACAATTCCAATATTTTCTCTTTTTCAGGGTAACAGATTTACCCCTAGATTTTGATTTCTTTTCTTCTAATTTTCTTTTAATTATTTCTTGAGAATGACCTCTCACAAATAAGGCTTCTTTTTGATAATATTCCTTAGAATATTTTTATCTCATCTCATCAGATAGTAAATTTTCTACTATATCCTCTACTTTTAATGTAGATGTAGTATTGGTGATAGCCATAACAAGGTTATCCCATGAATTAGGTAATTAAAAAATTAAAGTAATACTTTTTTCTTCTTCATATATTTTTACTTCTATAGAGGTTAATTGACTTACCACAATGTTAAAAGCATTCAAATGTTCAGCCATAGAGTCACCATCATTCATTCGAAGTGAATACAATTTCTTTTTGAGAAAGAGTTTATTTACCAATGACTTTGTCTGATACAATGTTCCCAGCTTCTCCCATAACAACTTTGTCATGGCCAACAAATGAGATGAAAACTTCTCTGCGGAGCTCTGGCGTTTTGGCGGGAAACATTTTGTGCTAGCACCAGGTGAATCTCCAGGGTCTCTGGTTGGAAGTCTCCTCCAGATCCATCTGAGGATTGACTCTTCACCTCTTTGAAGGATTGCTCGTTGCCTTGGGAGGGCCCAATGGGGTCTCCTCCAGGAGCTTCCGATGGGCAGAAAAGCTCATATGCAGATAAATTAAAAGAAAACCCTGCATCTTCTTCCGATGAAGCTCATCGCAGTGCTTATCAAATGCTATTCAAGAATGCTGGAAAGGGTTTACCTGCAAACAGAGTTAACGGCTGCCTTCCACAATCTGCGTCCAGTCCAAAGATTGTCATAGAGCCAAAACTGGTTGAGGATACGATTATATACCGTGCTACCCATGATCTGATCTGCAAATTCATGGGTATTCGGCCCACTCTGAACTTCCTTCACACCTGGGTGAGACAGAATTGGGAGCCCATTGGTGAGTACTCTCTATGGCCTATAAGCAATGGGTATTTTATTATTAGTTTCTCTTCTCTAGCAGATAGAAACAGAGCATTTGAATCAGAGAAGAGGAGCCACGGCCCGGCAGGATTATTTGTCCAACCGTGGAGAGTGGGTTTTGACCCCCGCATTGAGCCCACGGCTGTCCCGGTCTGGATACGGCTGTATGCTCTCCCAATGGAGTTTTGGGGTGAGCAAATCCTTGAGTTGATTGGTAATTCTCTAGGTAGATTTTTGGGAGTTTCAAGAGATACCATGGAAGGAAATACTGCTGTCTTTGCTAGAATATGTGTAGAAATGGACATTAGCCAGCCACTTCCTGCCGAGGTGGAATTGGAGTTGGCAGGACTAACCTCGGATACAAGCAGCCTAGACTATGAAGCCTTACCTTTCAGATGCAGAGTCTGCCATAAGCATGGCCATTTGGCTAGGTTCTGCCCAAATAGCTTGACCACAAAATCGGAAGCTCCGTCGGGAGCGTCAAATCGTCCCAGAGAGGGTAAGTTCACTTCGGTCAAAGATCCCCTCAATATCCCCCAGGGTTCTGATGCCCGTAAAGATGGCTTTGAACAAGCAGAAGCGGAGGAAAAACAAAAAGAGAAATGGCAAAGAGCAGACCCAATCCAAGCCAACCAATCGATATGAAATCTTCAAATCCCTTGTAGACCAAGAAGACCAAGTCATGGAAGGAGTGGTTGGGAATGATGGGGATACTAACACCCACTCTCATGATCCTCTATCATCTACTCCTTGTCTTAGAACAGGTGATTGAACCCCCTGAGACTCTGCAGCCAGAGAACCTAGGGGCTATGGTAATTCATTCCCCTGCACAACCAGTTATTAAGGATGTCCACATGGGAAGTGCAGAAAAAAATAGAGAAAGACCAGCGTTGGGGATCACCCAGTGGAAAAGAGGTCTAAGAATAGTAATTCCCAAGGAGCCGGTAGAAAATCCAACAAGGATCTAATAGTAGCGCAAGGGGACAAGCTGATCAATGGAGGATCGGTGAGAACAATTGACTCGTATTGCTCCCAAGGTTTCCAATGATTATACAATCCTCGAATGTAAGGGGTTTAAACAAAGAGAACCCATCAATCACTGCTCAAAGACTTTTAGGAACACACAAAACAGACTTTTTGCTCCTTCAGAAACAAAAATGTCTTCGGATCTTATGTGTAAAATTGCTAGTAGAATATGGAGGGGCGCCGGATATATGGATGTGGCGGCCCAAGGAGCTTCGGGGGAATTGTGACTTTTTGGAATCCTCTGGTGTGGATAGCAATAGAACATACAACTTGGAGGGGGGTTCTCACATCTCTCTTTAAGAATATTGTTACAGCTGAACAAGTTTTAATTACAAACTTCTATGGGGCTCAAAGCATTGATGGCCAGCGGCTTCAATGGAATGTTGTTCATTCAATGAGATCCTCCCGGGAAGATTGCGATTGGATTGTTGCTGGGGATTTTAATGCCAAATTATCTGGCCAGTGATCGAGAAGGTGGTTTCCCGCTTTGGATCCAGGGGATAAGCTTCTGATTGCTCAAGTCCGGGCCTTTCACCTTGTTGATATCAAAGGTCCCGGTACTTATTTTACGTGGACTAATAAGAGAAGAGAGCCACACAAAGAGGAAGGTAAAACTAGACCGGTTTCTCGGTCTCGTGAGGAAGCATTTGTGAAATGGAATATTAAATTTCAGATTTTGGAAGGCCCAGTTTCAGACCACTTTCCCATTGTACTGGAGGGAGGGGCTAGGACAGGGCAGTACCATAAACCTTTTAAATTTGAAAATTTTTGGTTGCAAAAAGAAGATCTCCGAAGAAAAATTCCTCAGTGGTGGGAAGATGGCCGCCCACCTTTTGGGACCGCAATGTTCAAATTTCACAAACAGCTTCAATTTGTCAAGTGTAAATTGAAACAATGGAGGCAAACTAACAAATCAGACTTCCAGCTCCAACGGGCCCCCTTGTTGGCTAGATGGGATGAGGTGCAAAAACATTTCAGGGAAGGAAACATTTCCGAGCACCTTAAATCCGAGGATGATGCTTTGCGCAAAGCGGTTGAGGATATTGATAACCAAGAAGAGATTTACTGGAAACAGAGAGCAAGAAATACTTGGTTATTAGAAGGAGACAGAAATACAAAAATTTTTCAGCGCTCTGCCTGTGCTAGGAGACAAATGAATACTATGGATTCCCTTCAAGATGAGAATGGATACTCTTTTGACACTCTTCCCTGGTTTGCACTTCCACTCAATGGAGTATTTCTCAAAACTCTTTAAGGAAAGTATGGAGCAAGATGGGGCAGCCCAAGATGAAGTTATTGCTGTCATTCCTTCTTTAATCTCTCCTGAAGAAAACCAGGCTCTACTTAGACCTATAGATAAAGATGAACTTAAGAAGGTGGTCTTTGGGATGAGTACTGGTAAATCGCCTGGTCCTGATGGCTTCCCTATTGAGTTCTTTCAGGCCTTTTGGGATTCCCTCGGAGGAAGATGTTCGGCCGTCACCGAGGAGTCCGTAACCAATAAAAGAATGCTCAAGGCTCTAAATCATACATTCATTACTTTAATTCCAAAAGGAGCAGGGGGGGTTCATTTATCTGATTTTAGACCTATTGCCTTATGCAATGTGATCTATAAAATAATTACAAAGATTATGGCTGAAAGGTTAAAACCTATTCTGCATAATATAATTTCCTCGGAGCAAGGGGGTTTTGTTGAAGGGAGGCAAATTTTGGATGGAGTGATTCTTGCTCAGGAGGCTATCCATTCAATGCACCAAACAGGGAACAAAGGAATGTTCATTAAACTGGATATGTCCAAGGCTTATGACAGGGTGGAGTGGGGTTTCCTGGCAAAGATGTTGACTGCCTTTGGTTTCTCTCAAGACTGGACAGACTGGGTCATGAGCTGTATTTCTTCGCCTTCTTACTCGTTCTTATCAAGGGACTTCCCTCGCCTCCTTTTGGTGCCTCTCGAGGTTTGCGGCAAGGAGACCCTTGCTCTCCTTATCTCTTCCTCATCTTGGCTGAAGGTCTGGGCAGACTCTTTCTGAAAAGAAGACTTCAAGGTCAGATAACAGGTTTTAAGGTCGGGGCTGAAGTTTTGACACATTTACAGTTTGTAGATGATACTGGATTGGTGGGAGTGGCCAGCCTTAGGGAAGCAAGAAGAATCAGAGATACTCTAAATGTCTACCTCCGGGCCTCTAATCAAGTCATCAATGACAATAAATCCAAAGTGATCTTCTTCAATATTGATCAACGGTTACAGGACATAATTATTGAGATTTTAGGTTTCACTCGGACCTCTCTCCCAGTAGTCTATCTGGGGGTCCCTCTCCATTTCAAAAAACTGAAAATTGATGTTTGGAAGGACCTTTTGGATGGCATCAATGATAGAATGAACCATTGGTCTAATAGATGGTTAAGTTATGGGGGTCGTCTAACTTTTCTGTAGTCAATTATTCAGGCCATGCCAATTTATAAATTCTCCGTCCTCGGTCGCTCCCGCCTATTTGGAAAGAGCTGGATAAAATGGCTAGAAGATTTCTATGGGAAGGTGCCAAGGGAGAGAGGAAATGGGCCTTGGTTGGCTGGGACAAGGTTACCCAACCCAAGGAAAAAGGGGGTTTGGGACTAAGAAGCTCCAAGTTTAACAACAAGGCTTTGGCTGGCAAACTGTACTGGAGGTGGATTTCTCAGCCAACATCCCTTTTCAGCAGAATTCTCTCTAGCAAATACCTGGGTTCTGTCCATCCTAATGATGTGGGCCGCTTTCCACTGGAAGGTTTTGGATCACCAGTGTGGCAGGCGCTCAAGCTTGGAGCTCAACTCATCAAAGATCAACTTTTTTGGAAAGTGGGGCGTGGGGATAAGGCTCGGTTCTGGACTGATTCCTGGGACCAGAATCCTCCCATTATTGTTGTTTTTCCTGAATTGCAACCGATAAAATCTGCCTTAGAAGATAAGGGATGGATTCAAATTGAGAGCTACTTTAACACTAGTCATTTGGGGGACTACAAGTTCATAAAGTTTAAACGGCTGGATGAGTGGCCAATACCTATCCCTCCGGAGTTGGTACCTACTTTGGGAAAAATCTTGGCAGAACGGTTTCTTACTGGGAGAGATGAGGCGGATGAACTGGCCTGGGGCTATGGAAGCCTTGGGGTTTATACTGTGAAAGAAGGATATGGTGAGATCCTCCCAGAGCCCCCTCCACCCTCTTTTTTGGTTCTTGACTGGAGAAAGATATGGCATCCCTGTGGCCGGCCGAAAGTGAACTTCTTCGCCTGGCAGTTTTTGCATAATGGAATTCTCACCTTTGACAATCTCAGACTCAGAGGCATCATTGGCCCCTCCCAATGTGTGTTATGCCATAAGCAGGAGGAAACGGCGGATCATCTAATGTTTGAATGTTCTTTCACTCGACAGATCTGGAAGCGCTGGTTCTCCCACTTTAAACTTCAGGCTATTGGGGTCTTGTCCCGAAACAACATTTGGGAAAGCTGGAAGAAAGGTAGATTTAAATCCAATGCTCTTCGAATTGGCTGGGAGCTTGGTTTATTTTTTATCTGGTGGCAGGTTTGGTTGGAGAGAAATGCCCGTATTTTTCGTGAAACCTTCTCCTCTTTAGAAGGAATATGGCAAGTCATTTGGAGCAAAGTGGCGGAAACGGTTGCCATTCATACCGAGGGGGAAACCCAGTCTGCTTCTGAGTCTTTGGACGAGGGAGTTGTTTTTCAACAAAGACAGGTGAGTGGTAGTTGGAAACCTCCTCCTGAAGGATGGATCAAAATCAACACTGATGGAGCGGCTAAAGGCAATCCGGGAAGTGCTGGAATTGGAGTTGTGTGCCGCGATCATGCTGGGTCTTTGCTCTATTGGGAACTGCAGGGTCTGGGATGTGCCACAAACAATGAAGCCGAGGCCTTTGCCATTAAATCTGCCTCCTTCTGGGCTGCCAAAAAAGGACACAGGAAGATTATTATTGAGTCTGACTCCCAAATTTTGGTGGGTGCTCTTGATTGTATGAGAAACTTTGTCTCGAAAGCTTGGAGGTTGCGGATCTTAGTTTCCCAAATCAAAGAGCTTTGGAGGGAATTAGATGATGTGATACCTGTCTATGTGAATCGGGATCTCAATAAGGCGGCCGATTTCCTTGCTAAGATGGGTGCTGAAAGGGAGGTTGGGATGCAGCTACACAGTGACATGCCTGTGGAGGATGCAGAGATTCGACAAGGCCTTGAACGTTTTCTGAAATGATGGGCAGTGTTTTTTTGCTAAGGCTGGTTGCTGTCGCGATATCGCGACATGTCGCGATATCGCGACAGGTTGCGCCCTTTCGGCCTCTTCCGGGTTTTTGTCGCGATATCGCGACATGTCGCGATATCGCGACAGGTTGCGCCTTCTCGGCCTTGGACGGGTTTTTGTCGCGATTTCGCGACATGTCGCGCCATCGCGACATGTCGCGCCATCGGGGCCCTTGGGGAAGGTGCCTGGTTAAGTGGTCGCGATTTCGCGACAGTTTTGGCAATTTAGTGCTAACTGGTAAAATTGTCGCGATATCGCGACACTTTCGCAGATGGAGTGCTAAGTGGAAAATCCGTCGCGATATCGCGACAGTTTTGAGAACTGAGTGCCGTGAGGATATTTCGTCGCGATTTCGCGACAGTTTTGAGAACTGGGAGCCGAAAGGAAAAACCGTCGCGATATCGCGACACTTTTGGCGGTATGGTGTCATAAGGAAAACCCGTCGCGAAATCGCGACAATTTTGGCTTTCCAGCGGGTTGGCGAAAACTGTCGCGATATCGCGACGCTTTTGCGATCTGGTTGCTACATGGTGAATTCGTCGCGATTTCGCGACATTTTTGTCGAAAGGTTGCAGGTGGGTGCTGTCGTCGCGATTTTGCGACATGTCGCGATATCGCGACATGTCGCGATTTCGCAACATGTTGCGTTTTCGCGCCTGTTGGCACCGCAGTGGGGGAGACGGTGTTGACTGTCGCGATCTCGCGACATGTCGCGATTTCGCGACATGTCGTTTTTTCGCGCCCAGTTGATTTCTTTGCTCTGTGTTGTGCTGGGTTGCCTTTGTGCTCTTCTCTTGTTGGGTTGCTTGCTGTTCTTGGTTGGGATGTGTTCTCTCCCGCTTGTAATTGTTCTTTGTATTAATACAAGTTTTTCATTTTTTTCAAAAAAAAAAACTTTGTCATGGCCTTTGTAGATACATTCAAAAATACCAAATCAGATAAGCATAATTTGATAGATCTCCTTACCCTCCTATCAATTTTTAGCCAATCCTCATTTGTCATCGATGTTGGTTTTATTCTCGAGACTGCAATCCACTGATCTCTATCAACCAATAGATCCTCCATCTTGAGTTTCCACAACTTAAAATTCTATCCATTAAATTTCTCAATCTCTATCCATGTGCTTCCCATATTTCTCCTTTGCTTGGATCCTTTCACATATGAATCCCACTCAAGAATTTATTTATCACAGGTTTGAAACCCTTATTCCTTTAATAAATCTAAAACCTAGCTCTAATACAAAATGAAGAGAAATAAATAACCCCAATAAACTAAAACTAGAAAAGTAGTAATTGCAAAATCAAAGCAAGAAGATAGTAGATTCACACATTACACAATATTTATCTTGAAAACCCTCAACCGGGAAAACTAGCATAGTATTATCTTATTATTGCACTAACTTGATTGTCTTCAATACAATAATATTCTCCTTATGTCGCTTATCAAACCCTAATGCAAGTGCAATATATAACAAAGGCACATGCACAAATTTTACACTATATCATGGGTAAAAAAGTAAGGGTTCAAATATAGTAACCCTAAAAGACCATATGGGTCTAAATATAACTTTAAAAATCCTAAAAAAATTGGCTAGGATCTGCCACCCTCGAACCCCTAATTTTAGAAGGGCTACCACCCTAGAATCCATATTTAGGGCCTGGCCCAATCCCAAACCCCAGTGAGTATATCGTACACATCATCTAGTACCTTTTAGTGTTAACCCCACCAAAATAACATGGAAAATGTTCAACATATTTTTAACATTCTCCCACTTGTTGAGGGGCTAAAAATTTTTATTATCAACTATAAAGGGCAACCATGCCCATAGATCTTCTACACCAAGAAATTTTTTGAGTAGGTACAACCTTTGTTAATGAATCAATAGTATTCTTATTTGTATCAATTTTCTCCAATATCACTTGGTTCTCTTCAACCATATCTATCACAAAATGGTACTTTATATCAATATGTTTTGATCGATCATGAAAACCAGGATTATTTGCCAAAAATATTACACTCTGACTATCACTGTTAATTCTCACAACCTTTTGTTTAATGCTAACTATTGAACATAACCTTTGTAGCCACACTGCTTATTTACTAGCATGAGTTGTTGTAATGTACTATGCTTCTATATTGGATAAAGCAATAACTTATTACTTTTTTCTCATCCAACTTACTTCCCCTCCAAACAGCCTAAACACATAAGCACTTGTGGATCTTCTCTTATCAAGAACTTCAGCCCAGTCAACATCCACAAACTCTTATAGATTTACAATATCATTATCTCTAGATTTTCCTTCATAAAAAATAGCATAATATGTAGTTCCACGTAAGTATTTGAATATCCTCTTCACAACAGTCCAATGTTCCTTTCTTGTATTTGACATATATCTGCTAACTACTCCCACTACATGTGCAATATTAGGTCTAGTACAGACCATTGCATACATCAAACTGCCCACAGCACTAGCATAAGTAACATGATGCATTTCTTCAATTTCCTCATTTGTTTTAGGATATTGTTCAGCAGATAACTTTTGACCAACTGAATATGGAGTACATACTAGTTTACAATCATGCATTCTAAACTTGTGTAGTATCAAATCAACATATTTCCTTTAATTAACCATAAATTTCTATTTGCACGATTCCTTATTATTTCCATACCCAAAATAAATTTTGTAGCACCCAAATCCTTCATGTCAAATTTAGAAGATAACTGAGATTTTATTAATTCTATCATATCCTTACTGTTACCAATTAACAACATGTCATCCACATACAACATAATGATAACAAAATATTTACCTTCCTTTTTAAAATATACAAATGGATATGCTTTGCTTTTTTCAATCCCAAGTGTCAAAATAAACCTGTGAAATTTTTTATTCCACATCCTTGGAGACTGCTTCAACCCATAAATAGACTTCTTAAACTTGCATACCAAGTCCTCCTTACCTTTTACCTTAAATCATTCTAGTTGTGACATATATATCTTCATCAAGTTCACCATGTAGAAATTCTATCTTTACATCCATATATTCTATTTCAAGCGAGCCTATAATGAAGCCATGGTTGACTTCAATGTTCACTTTAACAGGACCTAGAGGAGTATCCCTTACGAAATCAAACCATCTACTACCCAATCATGCATATACTATGTTCGCACCTTCGAGCCTAACATAGGTCTTATAGTGCAGTAATCATGAGAGGAATTTTTCTCAAGTTTTTAAGTAAGCATCCCAAATGAAAAGGTTGTTGGTCCAGGTAGGAAAAATACCTAACAAGAGTCCACTCCAACCTCTTCTACTCATCATCCTCTCTATTTAAAATCAAAGGCTTATAGCCCATCCCTTCCCTACATATTCCAATATGTAGTATTCCTACAATCAAAAATAAGAAGGTAGGACATAGGAAGGAAGTCAGTACCCTAAATCATGCAGTAGGAGTAGTTATCCACTTATTGAGTTAGAAATATCATGGCTTATTGTTACTTGTATGATAAAATGGCTGAGTAGTAAGTTCCCTTTGAAGAGCAACAATGTATGATGCAGCAGTGCCAACCCTCCAACAAGAATCATCCCTTAGCCAATAATTTGTGGAGTTTTCCCATCAACCTAGGAGTGAATCTAGGTTAGAATAAAGTAATATAGTAGTAGAGGATTCGTGACCAGATAAATTTTGTTGTAGTCATCCCCATAGCCTAGAACAACCAAAATAGGAGGGGACTGATATCCATCCCAAAAGGAATAAATTATGGATAACATTGCAAGTTGACCCATATAAAGTATGATTCTGGTACCCACCTCCAAAAAATATGATAGCCCAAGCATATGATGAATTAGAAAAGGTAACCTCTGCACGAGTGACTTACCTCCATAGTATGGAGCTACTAAATCTAAGAGCAGTATTTGGTTGGCAAGGCCAAATTGAGCATAAGAAGCAGCTCAAATTTTGTGTTATTTGGTCCAAAAATTACAGGTTCGTCGAATAAGTGGTAAAGAAGTCTTGCAATGCGGTGTGCCAAGAGTGCTGCAATTTTGTGTAAATAAGCCAGTGGATAAATAAAGGGTGCAGATCATATAAGGCTACATAGTTTCTAACATTATCTTAGGGGATCTACTTCTAATGAATATGGTGATTTCTAGACTATATCTTTTCCTTGAAAATTCTTTGTATTCCTCCTCTTCTTTATCTCATGACTCTATAGCCCAATGGGAAATCCTTCTAAGATATTATAAGTTAATATAGCAGGTACACCTTGGCTCGTATGGAAAATATATACATCAGGCTAAATATTTCAAAGTAAATACAGAATCCCTACAAAAATTAGTCTATAAAAGACCTCATATATTGCTATGATAATTAACTTAAATCGGTCCAAGGATGTGATCAAATATTCCAAGATGTTTTTTGATGATTTGAGAAGATTCTTTCTAAATTGTGTAAGAAATAAGGGCTATACAGCATAGACAAATGTCTTTGAAATTCTATCTATTCTTGAAAATACCTCAAGCTATAAATGAGTATATAAATGGAGGCCTATTATGAGAGGTTATCTCCAGGGCTACTTTCTCTTTTGTTTCCCTCTTGACCTATTTATCTCTTTCCTCCTTCCTCCCTATGTGGTGGATTCTACTAGCCATCCAGGGTAGTAGTTCCTTATTCTCTTTCTCTAGTTCTTGTTTCTATCTGCTCATCTGTTCTTTCCCTGCACTTCTTCTTCTCCTTTTATACCTTATTTTTGCTTCCATTTTCCACTGTATACTACATTTTTATACTCTCCCTCTTCCCCCCTTTTCATCTGGTAGTTATACCTTGGATACCTTTCTTCTTATTTTATTATTTCTATCCTAATATTGTCATTCTTATTTTTTTGTAAAGGAAGAATGCTATCTAGGTTTCTATTTCCAACAAGTGGAAATCCCCTGTGAGTTGCCAAGAATGTGGGTGAATTTTGGTGCCCATTCATCCATTCTTCTTTTGTATGATATGTTAATAATTCATAGTGTCCAATTTTGAAGTATGGAGAAGGACAAACGAATAGGTGGATGGAAAAGCATCGAATTCAAGCCTCAAAGCCCCGCTTGGCTTCTGGATAGAAGATCTAGATTTCAAACCCCTACCCAAGATGGATGGAGGAATAGAAAAGAAATATAGAAAATCTTATTCTAAAATTCCCATCCAAAGAATGAATGGAAATTTGGGAGGATAGCATTCAAATTCCAAGCTAGGCTACCCATCAATGGGGTGGATAATTGGTAAGGTGGTCAAACAGGGAATTGTACCCATGTAGCCATCCAAGAATGAGATCAAAATTTGGGAAGAACAGGATATCCTTAGGAACATGCATTAATGATCGTGGCCACCAAAACTTAATGTGATCCATGTGACATCAATGATCCATATCCTAGAACAACCAAAATAGGATGGTACTGATATCCATACCAAAAGGGATGAATTATGGATAACATTGCAAGTTGACCCATATAAAATATGATTATGGTACCCACCTCAAAAAAATATGATAGTCCAAGCATAGGATGAATTAGCAAAGGTAACCTCTGCATGAGTGAATTGCCTCCATAGTATGGAGCTACTAAATCTAAGAGCAATATTTGGTTGGCAAGGCCAAATTGAGCACAAGGCTCAAATTTTGTGTTATTTGATCCAAAAATTGTAGGTTCATCGAATAAGTGGTAAATAAGTCTTGCAATGCGGTGTGCCAGCAGTGCTGTAATTTTATGCAAATAATCCAATGGATAAATAAAGGGTGCATATCATATAAGGCTGCATAGTTGCTAACATTATCTTGGGAGATCTACTTCTGATGAATATGGTGATTTCTATACTATATATCTTCCTTGAAAATTCTATGTCTTCCTCCTCTTCCTTATCTCATGACTCTATAGCCCAATGGACAATCCTTCTAAGATATTACAAGTTAATATAGCAGGTACACCTTGGCTCGTATGGAAAAGATACGCATCATGCTAAATATTTCAAAGCAAATACAGAATCCCTACAAAAATCACTCTATAAAAGGCCTCATAGATTGCTCTAATAATTAACTAATAAATCGGTCCAAGGGCATGATCAAAGATTCCAAGATGTGTTTTGATGATTTGAGAAGATTCTTTCTAAATTGTGCAATAAAGAAGGGCTATATTAGCATAGACAAATGTCTTTGACATTCTATCTATTCTTGAAAATACCTCAAGCTATAAATGAGTATATAAATGGAGGCTTATTATGAGAGGTTATCTCTAAGGCTACTTTCTCTTTTATTTTCTTCTTGCCCTATTTCTCTCTCTTTCCCCCTTACTTCCTATGTGGTGGATGCTACTAGCCATCTAGGGTAGTAGTTCCTTCTTCTCTTTCTCCAGTTATTGTTTCTATCTGCTCAATTATTCTTTCCCTACACTTCTTCTCCTCTTATATCTTATTTTTGCTTCCATTTTCCACTGTATACTACCTTTTTGTACTCTCCGTCTTCCCCTATTTTCATCTAGTAGTTGCCCCTTGGCTACCTTTCTTCTTAGTTTATTCTTTCTATCCTAATATTTGTCCTTTTTTTTAAAGGAATAATATTATCTAGGTTTCTATTTCCAACAAGTGGAAATCCCTTGTGAGTTGCCAAGAATGTGGGTGAATTTTGGTGCCCCTTCATCCACTCTTCTTTTGGATGAGATTTTAATAAGTCAGAGTGTCCAATTTTAAAGTATGAAGAAGTACGAATGGATAGGTGGGGTGGGAAAGCCTCGAAGTCGAGCCTCAAAGTCCCGCTTGGCTTCTTGATAGAAGATCTAGATTTCAAACCCCTACCCAAGATGGATGGAGGAATAGAAGAGAAATATAGAAACTCTTGTTCTTAAATTTCCATCCCAAGAATGGATGGAACTTTGGTAGGATAGCATTCAAATTCTAAGCCAGGCTACCCATCGATGGGGTGGAGAATTGGGAAGGTGATCAAACATGCAATTGTACCCATGTAGCCATCTAAGAATGAGATCATCATTTTGGAAGAACATGATATCCTTAGAAACATGCATTAATGATCGTGGCTACCCTGTACTTTTGGTTGATGGAAAAGAAGGAAATAGTTTGAAATGCATGACTTTAGAGGTAATTAATTTAGGGCTTCCTCATGATACAAATGGGCAGGGTAAATTTATGATCCAACAAAAATGTTAGAGTAATCAAAGGCTAGGATTAATATAGAAGCACCTAACTCCCTTTGGACAACTATCATTCCTCATAGAACATAGCCATAGCAGATCTTTTAGATATTCTAGAAAGATTCTTCTCATCGAACGCCATTAATGCTTAAATTTAAAAGTATTGAAAATTTTTCTATAAATAGTGGAATGCTCACCATTCCATAAGGAAACTTTGTAGCCTTTACAATTCATATGTAATCTACTTCACCTTGTAAATAATAGTATATCACTATTTGGTCTCTCAATCTATCTTCACTTCTATGTTTTGCATAATTGTAGATGTTTAATTTTTCTATGGTTGTCTGAGCTTATTCACTTAATTCTACTATATATATTTTGTGGGTCTAGCTGGATGGTTCTATAATTTGCATCCATCCTTGGAAGTTGGAATTTTATTTTTGTTAAATTCAATCGGGTGGGGTGCTCTAATTATGCTATCTGGATTTCATGCACCCTCCCTCCTAGTTCTAGAATTCACCTTTGTCCATTATGTAGAACAAGTAAATATGGGATGAGTTGATCTATTAGGTGGTCTACTATTGTTTTCATTGGTGATGTTGAGCATGTGTGTCTTGATGTGGTCATACCCCATCTTTATTAGTTCTTATCTATGGCCTACCTTTTCTTTATTTTTTATTTCCCTTTCCCTTTCCCCCTTGGTGGCATAGGTAGTTGGAACCGAAGGAGCCAGCCTTCTCTAAATATTGACCACCCCTACCTCTCCTAGGCTAGACAGTCATTCAATTTTGGTCAGGAATAGTTGGGCACGCACCCACTCGTCTGGTGATAACGTTTGCACCAACAGGTTGGAGAATGCAAAGACAAGGGCAACTCATAAGAAGCCAATAGATGAAAATCCAAACAAATCTCAAATGGAGAATGTCATTTAGAATAATATATGGCCTTGTTGTATTTTTTTTCAATATGGGTAAGACTCAAGTCCTACTTGGATGGTGAAGCATGATGGTAGATTTGTAAACTCTACACAAGTATTTGGTTCACCACTTTATTCTTCCCATTGGACTGAGGATGATAGAGAGTGGAAAATTCAAGGGATACCTCTAAAAGTTTTCACAAAGAGCATCAAAAGTGATCCACGAAGTGTGAATCATGATCAAAGATAATGCTAGTGGGTAGATCAAAGGATTACCATATATAGTCAAAGAATAATTGGGCTAAGTCTGGCATAGAACAAATCTTGTAGTAAGAAATAAACTTAGCCATTTTGTTGAACCTATCAACAATAATAATGACGTAATCATATTTTACATTGATTTTTATACCAAAGAATCACACTAGTTATGAAATTCCTCATGTCTCTCAAATGTTTGATTTATCTTCCACCGATCAAATATTCAACCTATAAAAAATGAAAATCAACCAACGATAAGTTATTTGTCCATCGTGCCATTTTTTCATCATTGATAGTATGATGTTAATCACTTGTCAAAAATTAAATATTGCAAAGTTTTTAGTTTTAATATATTTATTATCAAAATATCCTCCAACGTCAATCACTAAAAGGAGATGGATTCAAATTTCCAGAAGGCAATGAATCAATGCCAAAATAGAGTGAGCTTTAAATCATCAAAGTTGATGAGCTAGCTTATCAAATAGTGATTACTTACAATATCAATTGATGATGAGATTTTCAGCTCTAGTTGTTAGATGATTATGAGCTAAGTCGCCTAAAGGTGATGACTTGGATCATCTATCAATGACAAGCTAACATCGTTAGATAATGGTGGTTTGCTATGGTCATTTAATAGCGACCAGGCCATGTCACCATTAGGCAACATAAAAAGACCAAAACCATAGGCCTGAGTTAGAAGGTGACTTGCAACATCACTATTTTAACTAAAAATAGGTAAAATAATGATGAGATCAAAGAACCACTATTTAATTCAACCACAACTACCTCTCAACCCAGTCACCACAATAAAAGATTGAATTTCAATTGGATTAACAAATGTTGAATATGGCAACCAATGTTCAACTCCACTCAAGCATCCAAGCTCTCCAAACTTAGATTAGCTCATGCCAAAGTATTTTTATAAAACAACATGTGGGGTTGGCTTTTCCTATTCTATCAAAGCATGCAAAGGAACTTAGAATGAGGGGTTTGATATTGGAAAGCCTTCATCCAATGTATAGTCCTTATATGATGAAGAAGTCTTCTGAATCTATGACTGAACCCTCATGAGAAACAACTTCAAATTAGCAAAATCTTAACTCTCAATGCTTACTTTCTCTCCCTCTCAACTCACAAGCCTAGTGAATGTTCAACTAGAGCTCTAATAGCAACGAAAATTTTAAAGTAAATTCTAACTAAAGTCTTATTCCAATGCATGAAATAAATAGGCAATAGGATGCCATAATTATAAACAACCACCATCCACCATATCTCAATGGTGGCAAAAGTAAGGTAATTTTCTATGATAGCTGAAGAACACAAGATTATACTGAGAGGGGGGTGAACAGTATAGCGCCCACTTTTTACTTTCTTTCCAAACCAATATCAATTAATGTCCTTAATTGCAATAACCAAATATATCAGCATGCATTAATAACTCAGATAACAATAGTAAGCTAGAGCACAAGTCACCACACACAATTGAGACACAATATTTAACATGGTTGCCCCAATGTGGGGTACTCCATAAGATAATATCCTTATAATATATCACATATAAATAAGGATCCTTATCCAGTACAATGATTGCTTTGATCTACTCAAAGCTAGGCAATACACTGATCCGCTCAGGTAGGCAATCCATTGATCTTCTTAGCTAAGCAACACACTAATCTGATCAGGTAAGCAATCTATTGATCTGATCAATTAGGCAATGCATTGATCTGCTCAGGTAGGCAATCCACTGATCTGCTCAGCTAGGCAATATATTGATCTTCTCAAGTAGGCAATCCACTGATCTACTCAACTAGCCAACACACTGATCTGATCAACAATATCACACATAACTTGTCCAAATCTGCTCAACAAGCTCACACAGAACTTGTACAAATCTTCTCAACAAGATGACACAAGAAGTTTTCCAAATATTCTCAACAAGATAACACATAACTTGTCCAAATATGCTCAACAAGCTCACACAGAACTTGTCCAAATCTTCTCAACAAGCTCACACAGAACTTGTCCAAATCTTCTCAACAAGCTCACACAGAACTTGTCCAAATTTTCTCAACAAGCTCACACAAAACTTGTCCAAATATGCTCAACAATCTCACATAGAACTTGTCCAAATCTGCTCAACAAGCTCACACAGAACTTGTCCAAATATGCTCAACAAGCTCACACAGAACTTTTCCAAATCTACTCAACAAGCTCACACAAAACTTGTCCAAATATGTTAAATAAGCTCACACATAACTTGTCCAAATCTGCTCAACAAGATCACACAGAATTTGTCCAAATCTATCTAGAAATCTATCCCAAAGACCTTCTTAAAGGCTCAACCAATCATGCTCAAGTAGCACTCAAATATCATCCATAAATCTACAAAGGCAAGGCTCAATGATGAACTCAACAATGAATGGCAAAGCACTCTACAATGAATGATAACAATGATCCACAATGATCTCAACTCAAATCAATCTCAACTCAACTCAAGTCAACTCATAGAAGCATAAATAGAATTGTTATAGACTCAATATGTTCTAAGCTTAATCTCAACTCAAATCAGATTTATAGAATATTTTTATCATGGAACTTGACCAATCACTTCACACATCACTTGACTAGGCTCAATCAACTCAACTCAACCAATCATCACAAGAGACATCTCTTTCTCACAAACCCTAGTCTAAGCATGTATCAACCAACTCAAATGTTTCCAACAATGCTCAACCACAAATATCACATAACAATGATACTCATGTTCTTTTCAAGTTCTTTGCATAACCAATGGGCTTCAACAACTATGCTTATAAAACAAGGTTTAAACACAACTCTCAAACCAGAAAATGTTGAAGCATTCAACCAACCACTTTCAAAAATGAAACCACAATCAATCCTTTTCTCTCCAATGATATTTCAGAAATCAACCACAATAATCAATCAATCAGAAAATGTGCCCATACCTTTTATGAAGATGAAGAAACCTCTTTGGAAATCTGCCACACTCAACAAACTTTTTTTTCAACTTTCAAAAAGGGTTAGATATCATCATTAATGATTTGTGTGTATGACCTTAAATAGAGACTAATTGCACTCACACCATAAATGGTTATTATATTTTCAAAATTGTAGGAGTCAAAAAGGTTATAGAATTTGGGGAGGATTAGACATTTTTCGCAGGACTGCCCAAACTGCCGAACTCGTTTCGGCCATATCTCACTCATCCGAACTCGGATTGAGCTGAAATTTTGAGGGTAGATGCCTGAAAAACCCTAGAACGTCTCCACAAATTTTCATATCATTTGGAGCAACACATATCCTAGCGCATCCCTATGTGTGAACGATATATTTGGCAAGCGGCTATGCGAGGGTTTCATCTGGGTTGAGTGCAAGCAGCTCCAGAGGTTGGTTTTTAGGGCCTTCGGGCCCTAGCGGCCAATATTTTTGTGGTTTATGCTCAATATTTTAGCAGGAAATGTTGTAGGGGATACAATATGGGTTAGAAATTTGTCTTTCAACAGATCATACTGTGAACTTGAGTGACAACGGCTTCCAATTTGCTGCACAAAAGAAAAGTGAAAACCATACCTTTCCACGACGTCTAGGGCAAGGATTAAAGAGACCACGAAATAAGTTTCAAGCAGTTGATCAAAAAATGGCTCATATCTCAAGTGAATCTGGTGCTAAGGTGCACCCACAAAATAATTCTACTATGAAAACCCCTGTCAAGGGTAAGAATTTTGAAGACTCAGTCCCAAAAATGAATTTTAGGGATGCCCTTCATGGTGGACAGCCTCAACCCAATGCTAATATCAATATTAGGGCTTCTCATAAACCTCTAAGAATGCCTAAGATTGATCCCAGGAAAACGGAGTCGGGATGTCTTAAAGCAGCCGATGGAACTCCTATTGTTAAGCTTGATATGGGTAACATTCAGACTAGCATTGAAGATTTGGAAAAAAGAGGACTAATTTGTCGGTTCGTGGGTTTTCGTCCGAGTCTATCTTGCTTTCAAAGTCTGGGCTGCAAAAAGCTGGAAAACTAAAGGTGAGTTACAAATCTCTATTTATCCAAATGGTTATTTTCTTGTTTTATTTGCTAATAATGAAGATAGAGAGAAAACTTTTCAAGGGGGTCCTTGGTTTTTTGGAAGGGCAGGGCTTTTCATGAAGCCCTGGCATACTAAATTTAAATCCGAAGAAGAGATGCCTTCTATAGCTCCCATGTGGGTTAGACTCTTTGGCCTCCCTATTGAATTTTGGAATCCTACTATTTTTTCTTCAATTGGAAACTCTTTAGGAACTTTTATGATGACTGCTGATTGTACTCAAAATTTTGAACATATTATTTATGCTCGAATTTGTGTTTTAATGGATTTTGACAAACCCCTACCTAAAAAGATCACATTACAATTTGGGGAAGACACTTGGGAGCAAGTAGTGGACTATGAGAACATTCCTTTTCATTGTAGAATTTGCCATGAATATGGTCATTTGGCCGATGCTTGCCCAAATAAAATTCCTGATCAAAAGAAAGAAGATATAAACTCAGCAGGTTTCCAAATACCTAAGAAGAAGAACACTTAGAAAAAACAAGTAATGAAGGATCAATCAAAGTCATTTGCTAATATGTTTGAAATCCTTTCCACAAATGATGTCCCAAGTGAGGAAGAGGAAATAATGGAAACTGAAATCTTAGAAACACAATTTAAATATGAAGGAAAGAACTCAGAGACAAACCAACAAATCAAAGGTTTTCAACAGAAAAAAAAGGAGAAAATTTACACAAGAAAAACAATATTTCAAATGTCAAAACTTCAAATAATGCAGGTCCCAATATAGACTCCATTGAACCATCTAGTAAAATTTTGGCTGTGTATGAGCATTCTTCAAGGTTAGAAGCCATCTCAGATTCAATTGGAATAAGTCAAGAAATAGGGAAAAAAAATTGAAGATGGATTCTAATCAAAAAGTAGGTCGCAAGACCAATCAATATCATATGGTAAAAGAAGGTGAAAAGCTTGTAGAGGAAGGTAAGATTAATGCCCTTCCCAACATTTTTAGCCCTGGTATTAATGAAGATCATCACTTGGAATATTAGAGGACTCAAAGGGAGTCTTTCAAAACAAAATGAAATTAGAAGAATGATTCAGATAAATCATCCACATCTTGTTTTCCTTCAAGAAACAAAGATGTCAATGGAGGATATGGACTTAATTGCCAATAAAATTTGGCCAGCTGGAAAAGTGGTTTCCCTTAGTTCCCAAGGGACTTCGGGTGGCATTGCTTGTCTTTGGGACCCAAAAGAGGTAGTTATTCACCATATGGTTGGCAGTTGGGGTTTGTTGGCTATAGCTATTCAAAGTAGACATTCCAACCAGATTATGCTCTGCATTACTGTTTATGCCCCGACTTCTTTGGAGGAAAAAAGAAGACAGTGGAAGGATATTACTCATATTATCTCTCATTTTCCTAAATCTTGGATCTTGATCGGAGGAGATTTCAATACCATCCTCTCTCTGGATGAGAAAAGGGGGGAAATAGAAATTTGGACAAAAGTACTCACCTCATGAGCGAATATATTGCAAACCTCCATCTTGTGGATATCCAACCAGATAATGGCCTTATGACTTGGTCTAACAGAAGGCAAGGCTTAGCTTGTATAATGGAGAGATTGGATAGGTTTTTGCTCTCTAAAAATTTCTTAATCCATGGTCACATTCCTAAAGTGAAGACTCTTAATAATGTTGGTTCGGATCATTGGCCACCATGGTGGAAATGTGGAAAACCAATGTGAGTTTCTCTCCTTTTCATTTTCAATTAATGTGGCTTAGAGACATTTCCTTCAGACCTCGTGTGCAACAATGGTGGAAGGAAGGTAAACCTAGGCATGGGACTAAGATGTTCTGTTTTGCCAAAAGACTGCAATACATTAAATCCAAAATCAAGACTTGGAACTGGAAAGAGTTTGGGGATGTTCATAAAAAAAAACATGAAGTTATTGCTCATCTTGAAAATTTGAATAAGAAAATCCATTTAGATGGCCTCACAGAGAAGAGAAGTGCAGATGAAATTAAACTCACAACTCAGCTTGAGGAATGGGAAAAAAGAGAAGAAATCTTATGGAAGCAAAAATCTAGAATTCAATGGCTCAAAGAAGGAGATCGAAACACAAATTTCTTCCACAAATATCTTCTAGCTCGAAGATCTCACAACTTTATTTCTTCCTTAAAATCAGATTCTGGAGATGTTGTTTATACTTGGGATGGCATGAACTCTATTGTTGTTGATTACTTTTCCAATATTTTTGTTGCTACTCCTCTTGACTCAGCTTCACAACAAAATGTTCTTCAAGCAATCCCTTCTCTTATCACTTCGAGGAGAACTCTATTTTGACTCGCTCCTGTTACTATCAATGAGCTTCAACAAGTAGTTTTTAAAATGCAAAAAGGGAAAACCCTAGGTCCTGATGGTTTTCCTATTGAGTTCTACCAAGAGTTCTGGGATATCCTTCATGTTGATTTATTAGAGGTGGTGGAAGAAGCCAAGAAATCCAAAGAAATTTTGAAGGTTATCAATAAAACTTATATTACTCTTGTTCCAAAAGCTCAAGAGGTTGATCATATCTCAGCTTTTAGACCTATTGCTTTATGTAATGTTCTTCTCAAAATTATTACTAAAATCATGGCAGAAAGGTTGAAGCCTCTTTTGCATAAGATTATTTCCCAGAGCAAGGGGGATATGTGGAAGGACGTCAAATAGTAGATGAGATAGTTCTTGCTCAGAAGCCATCCATTCCATGGATATGCAAAATTCTCCTTCTATGTTCATCCGGTTAGACTTATCCAAAGCTTATGACAGAGTGGATTGGCACTTCCTTATCAAAGTTTTGAGGCAATTTGGTTTCTCTAAGGATTGGATGGATTGGATTATGGGATGTATCTCTTCAGTTTCCTACTTAGTTCTTATCAATGGCAGGCCTTCTCAGTCTTTCCTAGCTTCCAGAGGTATTAGGCAAGGTGACCCGCTATCCCCTTATTTATTCATCATTCTTGCTGAATGCTTGGGTAGGACTATAACCAAAAAGAGGGAAAACAAAACCCTTGAGGGAGTTACCATTGCTCATGGAGCTAGACCTATCTCTCATCTTCAATTTGTGGATGACTCTACCCTTTTAGGTAAAGCTACAGTTAAGGAAGCTTCTAATATTAAGCAAATCATTAGCTATTTTTCTAAGGCTACCGGGCAGTTGATCAATGAAGACAAATCTAAAGTTATTTTCTTTCACCGCTTCGCTAGACAGAATCCATGGTCTTGGATAAATTAAGATATAAGAAGACCTCTCTTCCAATCACTTATTTAGGTATTCCCATAAATATTCAAAGGCAAAAAAATAAATATTGGAATTGGTTGTTGGACAAAGTCAAGAAGAAAATTGGAAAGTGGACCAACAAGTGGCTTTCTTCTGGGGGTAGAATCACCTTGGTAAAATCAGTCCTTCAAGCTATTCCTATTTATGTTTCTTCCATTTTGAATATCCCAAAGGCTGTTCTTCGAGAATTGGATCAAATCAGTCATCGTTTCCTTTGGAGTGGTACTAAGGAGAAAAGAAAATGGGCCTTGGTGAAATGGGATACTTTATGTCTTCCTAAGAGTGAAGGGGGGTTAGGATTCCGGTCTTCAATTAATAACAACAAAGCTTTAGCTGCTAAATTATATTGGAGGATGTTGCATAACCCCAATGCTCTTTGGGCCAATAATCTCCATGCTAAATATGCCGAGAACAAAAGTCCCGAAGACCTTGTTCGCTATCAACTTCCTACCAAAGGTTCTCCCATTTTAGCAGCTTCTTAAGACCGGTGAGGATTTGATAAAGAAAAAATTATTTTGGATCATTCATAATGGTCAACATGCAAATTTTTGGACAGATTCTTGGGATGGTCACAAGCCTTTGATAACTCAGTTTCCCGATTGGAGGCCTTGGATGGAGGAGCTTCACCGAGCTAATTGGATAAAGGTGGCTAATTACTATCGGTACCATACCGGTAATTCAAAGGTTGGTAGATATTGGATCCCTATTGAGGACTGGCCTATTCAAATCCCAGAAAGGCAAAGACAAGATATCCAAGGCATCCTTCATATGAGATCCCTCTCTTGGTCCCATGAAAAAGATTGTTTTGGATGGAACAACACTACTAAGGGTGAGTATTCAGTTGCTCAAGGTTATTTGACCTTATGCCATAATAATCCCAACCATTCTTCCTGACATATTTTCTCAATTGTGGGCTCAAAAGCTCTGGCCTAAGGTGAGGTTCTTTAATTGGCTTTTATTGCATCGTAGGGTGCTTACCGGTGAGCAACTTATGAAGCGTGGTTTTCATGGCCCTTTTAGATGTGAAATGTGTGAAGAGAATGTAGAAAATATCAACCATATTTTTATTGAGTGTACTTTAGCCTCTGAGCTATGGAGGAGAATGGCAACTTTACTTGGCTTACAAGTGGTCCAATTTTTTCACTTTTGAACAGACTTTGGAGGGATTGGCCTAATCAAGAGGGTGTTGATCATTTTATTAGGCAGTTAGTTTGGATGGGTTCTACCATTCTTCTTTGGAATATTTGGAATGAAAGGAACAACCAAATTTTTAATCAAGATAGGAAGGATATTCACTATATTTGGCAAAATACCATAGCCAACTTAGTTGAATCAGTCCATCAACTCCTTAATCACCCCCAAAACTCCCACCAAAGATGGGATCAAGTGATGCAAATATTGAAGATTAAACCTTCTAAGGGCAACCAACTTAAAGGGAATGTGAGTATTAGTAAGATGGATAGGACTAGAAATTGGCAACCTCCTCCTAAGGATTTTGGAAAAGTCAATACCGATGGAGCCTCTAGAGGGAACCCTGGAAAAGCCAGTGTGGGAGGAATTGGTAGACTTTCAGATGGCTCCCTGGTTTTTACTTTTGCTGAGAATTTGGGTATTCTTTCCAATAACCTTGCTGAGGGGTATGGTATCCTTAGAGGCCTTCAGGAGGCTACTAAGGTTGGATGGGAAAAGGTGTTAGTTGAGTCCGACTCTCAACTTATGATTAATCTCTTGAAGACTCCTTCTAAGAATCATAAGGTGGATTGGAGAATAAAAAGAATTATTGAGAAGATTCAGTTAATCCAGATGGGATTTTTGAAAGTTGATTACAATCATGTGGTCAGAGATCAAAACAAGAGTGTTGATGCTTTAGCTAATTGGGCTTTGGACAAAGGTGATCTTACTTGTTATGGCCACCCTCCTATATGGTGGGCTTCTCAAATTAGGGAAGCTCTTCTTTCTATCATTTCTTTGGATGGCTCCAGTTCTGAAGGTACCTAGTTTCTTCTTGTTTTTTTTTTTTGTTTCTCTTTGGTTCATTCAGTTTTTTTAGTTCCCTAGCTCATTCTATTCTTTATTTTGTTTCCTCTGTTGATTCTTGCATTAATAGTCTTCTCGTCTAGATAGGTCATTGTTTTGTTCATTTTTTTTTCTTTTGTCTTCTTTGTTTTTTTGTTTAGTTTTTTAAGGTGGGTGGGTTCTTTTGTTTTGTTTTGTTTTTGTGTTCTTTGTGTTGTTTTTTGTTGTTCTTGTGTTTTTGTTGTTTTGTTTTTTTTTTATGTTTTTTGTTATTGTTCTTGTGTTTTTTTCGTTCTTGTTCTTGGGTTTCTCTTTGTTTGTGTTATTTCATTTTTTTATGTGTGAGTGTTTTCTATGTTTTTTGTTTTTGTTTATTGTCCTGTTGTTGGTTGTTTTTTATTTTTATTTTATTTATTTTATTTTTTAGGTTTTGGTTGTGTTTATTTTTCATGTTTTTTTGGGTTATGTCTTTGTAGTGTTCTGTTGTTTTTGTCTTGTTTGTGTTTTGTTATGTGGTTCTTGTGTTTTTCTATGTGGTTTGTGTTGTGGTTTCTTTTATCTTATTGTGCGTGTTTGGTTGTGCTTTTGGTTTTGACACACTCAAGGAGCATGTTTTTTATTTTATTTTATTATTTTTGTTGTTATTTACTTTTTTTAATTTGGTTTTGTGTGTTTGTTTGCTCCTTGAGTATGTCAAAGGTGGTAGGCCAGGTCCGAGTCCTGGGCATTTTTGGCGGAATGGATACCCCTGCCTCCTTGGGTCTTACCCGAAAGTGGCATCCCTTTTGGGATGTTTTCCACAAATAAAATATATATATATATATATATATCATTATTAATATCATAACAACAATATCCAAATAACACCTTATCAATCCTACTCAACAAAATGCATCATGTCCCCTTATGAAAGAATTAATTAATGAGCACCAGAAATGCTCATATTTTGTACATATTTCTTTGATCAATATGTGGTTGTATAATAAGGATTGCGTACTTTTATGAATGATTATATAGATATTTGATATAATTATGCGTGTTATCTAATTTGTGTGTTTTTAGTATGTTTTGTGGAATTGCAGTTGATTTAGTTAGATTTGGAATGGTCGAGGTCCTTTTGATGGACCTGGCACTTTATTTCATCGGGGGTCAATGTAGAGAACATAGGTGCCTCCCTGCAACCGAAAGGCGCCAAGGGAACAAGTGCCTCCCTACAATCGAAAGGTGCCAAACCAAAGACGAGTGCCTCCCTACAGTCGAAAGGCACCAACTGAATACGAGCGCCTCCCTGCAGTCGAAAGGCGCCAACTGAATGCGAGCGCCTCCCTACAGTCGAAAGGTGCCAACTGAATGCGAGCGCCTCCCTACAGTCGAAAGGCACCAACTGAATGTGAGTGCCTCCCTGCAGTCGAAAGGCACCAACTAAATGCGAGCGCCTCCCTGCAATCGAAAGGCGCCAACCAAAGACAAGCGCCTCCCTGCAACCGGAAGGCGCCAATAGAAGGCAAGTGCCTCCCCACAACCGAAAGGTGCTAATAGAAGGCAAGCACCTCCCCATAGCTAGAAGGTGCTAATAGAAGGCAAGCGCCTCCCTACAACCAGAAGGCACCACGATAACAAGGTACCTTCCTCATAAGGAAGGCGCCATTGATTCTTTGCCCGTTGACCAGATTTGAATGACGTGGACAACAGCGGCTGGTGCAGTTCCAGCTCTGCATCATGCAGAGCTAAATTGGAGATAGCACCAATGTATCAAAATATCTTACTGATGCTAGGCAAAGCACAAATCGAAATGAACACATCGCCATCAAAATAGAATGCCAGACGTCGATTGCATTCACCAGACTATTCTAATTTAGTCTGGGAAGAATCGACTATTGTAACCACTTATGTAACAGAAGTTCTACGGGTGTGTTATATAAACACATGCAGATCATTCTAAAAGATATATAGAAATAATTAATAAAGATCCATTTAGAGTTACAGAAGATAGATTGTAATACGTTGATAAATCTATTACAGTTCCAGAAGTTCTAAAGCGCGTGTTCGATCGGGAAGAAGCTGTTGGAGCCTAGGCCCACTCCAAGCCAGTATTTCTTCCCCATTTCCTTTTCGTTTATTTATTTTAATTAGTTTATTGCTTTCATAAGAATGTTCATCAGTTTGCTAGTTCCAGTATTTGCAGTAGGTTTATTTTTAGGAATGTGTACATGATTTATTTTTGTAGATTTAATTATGTTCTTCTTACGTAATTTATTGAGGAGTGCGGGAATGATTGACAACCATTTCAAGAACACCCCCAAAATGTAGGATTAGCAGATTTACCTCCAGTGGTATTGTAGTAACCTAATTTCGACTCTTCGCAAGTTTACGAAGCTCCCTAGGTTGATAATTAAATGCACGGGCATGTGACAAAAATAGGAAACCATTCACCTTGTTTGGCCCGCAACATTTTGGCACCGTTGTCGGGGAAGAGTCTTAATTAGATTACTTACAATACCCTGAAACCTTCCATCTGACCTTGTATGAGTTCTTCGAGAAGAAGAGGACCTGACGGTCACTTTATAAGAACTAATCCATCAGGACCTGAGTCAGCCGAGCATTTTGGATTTGAGTTAGACTCGCTCGACCTACCAGCAGTCCATTGGAGTGAGGAACCACACTTTGTGCAAAGTGCCGCCTCATCCCATCAACAAGGGGATGAACGAATCATCATAAATCCCCTATTTAATAGGACTCCTCTAGAGGAAGCCCTATTGTGGAAGGCTATGGAGGATCAGACGATCTCGCCAGACAACCTTAGAGCATTGACTCAGAAAGTTTTAAACGATCGGAAGGCCATAAACGCTGCATTAGAAACCACATTTCCCGAAAAAATGGTAGATAATGATGAAGTCTCATCTGGCTTTAGTTTCCCAATAGAGGAGGGAGTAGGAGATACCAAGATGAAAAACATATCCCCTGCTCACCTTTCGTCCTTTAGAGGACACCCGACTGAGGACCTTGACCTATTTTTATTCAAGTTTGATGTTTTGTGCAGGTCTGTGGATTACAAATCAAACACGCAGAAGTTGAAATTATTTCCTTCTACATTAGACGATGCAGCTCTACGATGGTTCATCGGTCTGGGAGACAAACACATCACCAGCTGGGACCAGATGAAGAAGCTCTTTCTAGAGCAATATCAAGATTTCGGGAGAGCAAGAGACTCCAGGGAGGAGGTCCTGAGCATGACACAAAGAGAAGATGAGTCTCTCGAGGAGTATTGGGAGAGATTCAACTTTAATCTTCAATGGTCCCCTCACTCGAAGCTATCTGATAAGTCCCTCAAAAGCATCTTCTTGAGGGGACTTACCAATGAGTCACTGGAGGCTCTCAACATGATCTCTGGAGGTGATGTCTATCAGCATGCTATGGACGACATCCAGAAATTATGCCAGAACTACTCGAGAAGGCGAGGCAAAATCATCGCCAGAACCATGAAGGCGACTGCTTCAGTCACCAAAATAGAAATAGGCAACATGTTGGAGGATTTGAAGAGCGAAATGCTCTCATCTCTAGCACTGTAGATGGATACGCTATTGTTAGAAAAGAAGAAACAAGAAAATGACGCAGCATTAGCCTATTTCTGCCCAAAATGTAGAGGAAGGCATGCAAAGAATGCATGTCCAAAAAACAAGGTCAGAGTATGCACAGTTTGTAGGTTGAATCATAAAACTCGATTGTGCCCACAATTGCCCAGTAACCAAGAAGCGGCTGAGAGCACGGAGGCCTACTTCATAGGCAATAGGAAGAGTTGGCCATAGCCCCCCATGGGGAATATACCAACCGGAATGCCATCATATGGGGGAGGGCCATACATGCACCAAGGACCCCCTCAACCACCTAATATGGGGTGGTGGGGACCATCACCCTGGACTAACGCACCCCCAACAACATTTTTGAATCAGCAGCCATGGATGCCATATCCATATCCTAGGCGAGTAGTGGAGAGGCCACAATGCATGGAATCGGACTCCACAGAGTGTAGCGCCTGCTCACATCCAACGAGAACTTACCGACATTGCCAGTAGCAAGACCTGCACAGCTACCAACACAATCGATAGCAAACCCGAACAACAGAGTAAATCAGTCGACATACAACGTAGAAGGTGAGATGTATCATATGTACAATATTCAGCTTAGATCAGGTAGGCAACTAGGAGTAGAGACACCCCCTCTGGTAGAAGAGGAGGAAGAGATAGTAGAGACACCTCCACTGGTAGAGGAGGAGGAAGAAATAGAGGAGACACCTCTGGTAGAAGAGGGAAAAGCACTTGAGAGAGCGGAGGCTCCATTTCCTAGCCGGTTGCAAGAACAAAGAAAAACAACACAGCCAAAATTTGACATCTTGTCGAGCTTGAAGAATCTCACGGTGACAATCCCATTATTTCAAGCAATTCGAGATGTCCCCATTTACACCAAGGCAATCAGAGAAATGTGTCTAAGGAGACCGGGATGAAAAGCTACCCAGACTATCAACGTCATGGGTAAACTGGTAGATCTAATGATGGGTAGAACACGTCATCCGAAGTATGCAGATCCAGGCAGCCCAGTGTTGACCATAAAAATTGGAGGACATTCCCTATCCAACACATTGGTTGACCTCGGGGCAGCCATCAACGTGATGCCTCAAGAGACCATGTAGAGGCTGCAGCTCATGAACCTGAAGCCAACCACGACAGTGCTACAGTTAGTCGATCGATCAACCGTGTCACCGGAAGGGATGTTGGAAGATGTGATCGTAACAGTCAGTGCATGGGAATATCCAGCCAATTTTTTAGTTTTGCAAACCAAGACCAAGCTGGGCGGTTACCCGCTCATTTTGGGGAGGCCATGGCTAGCAACATCTGACGCTTACATCAGCTGTCGGGATGGGCTAATGACCATCTCCAATGGGCAAAACATCAAAAGGCTGACCATTTCATCGCCAACTCAGTCTATGGACTCGACAGAAGAACCTAGGATCACCGAGCATGGAACTACGGAGTTGTCCATAATCCAGTCGATGATGACCTTGGAGGAGGTGGCAGAAGAGGATGAGGATGGTGCTATCATGGAGTTTCTCCATGGAGAATCGTCCACCCCCACACCTGGATCGCCGTTGACTGGCACCCAAGATCAGCACATTCGACAAATACACGTTGGGCCAGGGAGGATATTAAACGTCAACAACAGGTTGATGCCCACATAGCTAGAAAAATTGGAAGAGCTTTTGGTAAAACACCAGCAAGCATTTGCATGGGACTACACCAGATATGCATGGCATCAGCCCAAAAATATGTACCCATCGGATTTATTTAGATGACCAGGCAACTCCTAGTCGGCAGCCATAGAGAAGGATGAACCCAGCAATGAAAGACATTGTCAGAGAAGAACTGCACAAACTTCTGGCTGTCGAACTCATATATCCAATTTTTGACAGTGAATGGGTATCACCATTAGTGGTGGTCCCCAAAAAGAATGGGAAATGGTGGATCTACGTGGACTACCGGGCGTTGAACAAGGCGACTAAGAAAGACCACTTCCCGCTCCCGTTCATCGATCAGGTCTTGGACACACTCTCGGGAAGAAAATACTTCTCCTTTCTGGATGGTTTCAGTGGTTACAACCAGATTCGAGATAGGGGAAGAAGATCAAGATAAAACAACGTTCACCTGTCCATGGGGAACGTTTGCCTATAAGGTATTGCCTTTTGGACTATGCAACGCATCGGCCACCTTTCAAAGGGTGGTGCTTAGCATATTCTCTGATATGATAGGAGACGGGGTGGAAGTATACATGGACGACTTCACCACCTATGGAGAAACCTTCGAGGAGGCAATGACAAATCTGGAAAGAGTGCTCGATAGGAGCAAGGAAAATCATTTGTCCTTAAGTAATGAAAAATGTTTTATGATGATGCAGGAAGGCATCGTGTTGGGACACCACCTCTCTGTGGAAGGAATAAAAGTAGACAAGAGGAAGATCGAGGTCATCAGAGACCTACCTAGCCCCAGAATGCAGAAGGAGGTAAGAAGTTTCCTTGGATCAGCCGGGTACTATCGACGATTTATCATCGAATTTAGTAAGATTGCCAAACCACTGCACACCCTACTTTCTAAGGACGTAGAGTTCAATTGGATGGGAGATTGCGAAGAAGCGTTCCAATTGTTGAAAGAAAAATTGATATCTGCACCGGTCTTGAGAGGACCGAATTGGGCCATACCATTCCATATTTCTTGCGATGCATCTAACGGTGCGATCGGAGCGATCCTCGGGCAGAAAGATGGCGAAGAATTTTATGCCATCTATTATGTCAGTAAAAACTTGGCGGGAGCAGAGCTCAACTATACAGTGACAGAAAAAGAATTCCTCGTAGTTGTCCATGCAATAAACAAATTTTGCCACTATATAACGGGATACAAGGTCTTCATCCATACGGACCACGTGGCTATCAGGTATCTGATGAGCAAGCCGGCCATTGGTGGTAGAATTATCAGATGGTTGTTGCTATTGCAGGAATTCGACATCACTATAGTCGATAAACCGGGCAAGGACAACGTCGTGGCGGATTTTCTATCCAGATTGATACCAACAGATCATCAAGCAGTGGAAGATCAGTTTTTGGATGAACATCTATTCGCTATTAGTGAACAAACCCCGTGGTATGCAGACATAGCCAATTACTTGGCCACCGGAAGGACCTCACCTGCTCTCTCCTACCGAGAAAAGCAGGCGGTCATAGAGAAGAGCGCATCATTCCTTTGGATGGATGGTCTCCTATTTAAAATAGGATGGGACCAAATTATAAGAAGATGCATAGCAGAACAGGAGTTTTCAGAAGTGCTCAAGGCATGTCACGATGAGCCATGCGGAGGACACTTTGCAGGGAAATGAACTGCCTACAAAATCCTACAGGCTGGGTATTTTTGGCCCACTCTATTCAAGGACGCAGCAGCGTATACCGGCAAGTGTGACGAGTGCCGGAGGATGGGTAGACCAACCCACCGAGATGAAATGCCCCTGCAGCCCTGGGTACACCTGGAACCTTTCGATAAATGGGGCATGGACTTCGTGGGACCATTTAATCCACCTTCGATGGGAAGGAGGTTTATTCTAGTCTGCACGGATTACGTCACCAAATGGGTGGAAGTGCAGGCATTAAGGGACTCAAAGGAAAGAACGGTCGCCGATTTCTTATTTGCCCATATTTTCACATGATTTGGGGTTCCTCGGGAGATAACAACAGACCAAGGGCCCCAATTCACCTCCAAATTGATTGAGGAGCTGATGGAGCAGTATAGAGTTTGGCACAATAAAACCATGCCCTACCATCCGTAGGCGAACGGGCAAGTAGAAGTGACAAACAGGGGGATAGAAAACATCCTGACCAAAACCGTGCAGCAACACAAGAAATATTGGGCCACACGGTTGCTAGAGGCAGTTTGGGCATACAACACCACGTGGAAATCCACCACAGGATGCACACCTTTCCAACTGGTCTATGGAAAAAATGCGATGATGCCCATCGAGTTCGAAATCAAAACTATGAGGACGGCTTCAGAATTAAATTTGAGCTTGGACGAAGCTCAAAAATAGAGGATTCGCCAACTAGATCAGCTGGACGAAATCCGACTGGATGCTTTGCGAGAGGACAGAGATTATACAGAAGCAGAGAAAGAAGTGGCATGATAACCACATCAAGCTGAAGAAGTTCCAGGTAGGGGAATGGGTACTGTTGTATGATTCCCGATTCCAGGAAAGGAAGGGCAAACTTATGCGAGAGGTGGATGGGGCCGTATGAGGTGGCAGAGCTCATTAGGAATGGGGCGGTGCACGTTAAGACAATTGACGGTAGCAACACCATGTTCACAGTCAATGGCCACCGACTACGCCCCTATAATACGTCCAAAATGTTACAGGTGGAATCAGAGTAGGCATGGGGGAGACCCCATCTTGCTAGCTCTGGACCGAACTCTCACAGGTGAAATGGTGGGCACGAAAGTGCTCACCCAAAATTTTTAGTTAATATAGTTTTTTTGTAATGTGTGTTTTTGCAGGGACGACGCCCGCATGCAAGCTGCAGGCATCCTAATCCAGGGCCTAACAGGCATGGAACGCATCTAACTGCCTTTATTTTCCTTTCTTTTTTGGTTGCTTTTTGCAGGTGGAGGACCTGACAGCACGAGGGATAGGTATCTGGGAAACCAGGCCTGATTCGGCTCAGCATTCCGACACCGGCTCGTAGGTAGAATCTGGGCAGCATGAAAAAATTGGGGAGGCTTGATCACCCTTTTTCCAGTCAAATCGCCATCCAAAAGAAGGCGCCTTACTACATCTAGAAGGCGCCAAGTCCAGAAGAAGGCGCCTTACTACACCCGAAAGGCGCCCATCCAGAAGGTGCCTTACTGCATCCAGAAGGTGCCAAGTCCAGAAGAAGGTGCCTTACTGCACCCGAAAGGTGCCCATCCAGAAGAAGGCACCTTACTGCATCCGAAAGGTGCCAAATCGAAAGACAACGCCTTCCATCCATTCAAAAGTTCTAAAAAAAAAATAGTCGAATACGCCTTCCAACATCAAGAAGGCGCATTCATCCAGCCGAGATGCCTTCCAACATCAAGAAGGCGCATTCATCCAGCCGAATACGCCTTCCAACATCAGGAAGGCACATTCATCAAGACGAATGCCTTCCAACATCGGGAAGGCACGAACCAGAAGGAGGCGCCTCCCACATTGGGAAGACGCATACAGGCAAAAGTGCCTCCCACCAATCAGAGCACCGACAACGTCGGGAAGGCGCTACAAGGACACCATCCACATGGGAAAGGTACCAAAGAATGCCTCTCGCGTGCAACATTTGCATCTATCGGATGCCTCGAGCGGAATGAAGCATCGCACGAATGAGCGGCATCAAAGGACCATACCCCTCCCTCATGTCACAAGTCAGCAAATCAGCGGCTACCACGATGACTGGAATGACGAATCAGGTATGCGCATACTAAATCAAATCGTTTATATAATTATTTATAAATACGTAGTACCAAAAAAATACCGTCATCATAGAGATCGTATCCCCCCATAGCCAAAATCGCGTGCCAATGATAGGGCGCCTTCCATAACTGCTAGGGTTAGGCATCTTTTCTATAAAAAGGCGCCTTCCTGAAGAAGGAAGGACAGAAAAATATATATATAGTAGCAGAAGGCGCCATGGGAGGAAGGTCCAAGAACCACGCGATCAAGAAGAATGAACCTAGTGATACTGATGGGATCAGAGGGGCAGTGAAGACCCAATTCGAAGCCGAGGGGTGGCTCGAATACTGCACCCTGGTCAGTCAGGGCCAGGACATGGAGGCAGCTAGAGAATTCGCCACCTCTTTGAGGGGCGATGCGGCCCAAGTACGAGGGGTGGAAATTCCAGTCACCCCTGAGTTCATCTCACAGGCGACTGGATTGCCTCTCACGGGGGAATGTACATACAAGGGCGGAGTGTTAAAACTATACGCCGAAATACTGCTGCCAGGAGGAAATGTGCAGATAGACAGGGAGGGGTTACTCAAAAATAGTCTCCCCATGAATATGCAGAAGATGTTCGAGCAGATTGCTCGATTTTTCACATGCACAGGAAAGTATACCCATCTGCACATTAATCATGTGCACTTCCTCAATCACCTAGTGCATGGGAGGAAATTAAATATACCTTTCTACCTGGCGAATGCTCTAAAAGATGAAGCGGCTCAGTACCAAAAAGGGGCACCGTCCGCCTTAGCCCACCATGGGCTGATATCGGCATTGGTCCGCCACATAGAAGCACAAGGACAGAACCGCGACGCAGGGAGATGGCGGCCAAATAGAGCAACACAATGCGGTTGCCGAATTAGGGCAAGACGAAGCATCCCCTGTAGAGGAGATAACAAACATCGGGCAATTGGCATTGCCCTATTTTCTAGGAGGAGCAGAGCAGTCACCGGTGCCCGAAGACATAGAGGACAGAGGGCATTCCCTAGTGCCCGAATATGAGGAGGAAGGAGCGCCACTCGCTGGTGGTGAGGACGAGCCAATCCCCAGGAGGAAACATCTACGGTGATTCCTCTCGATAGAGGAAGGACAAAGTGACCCGGAGATAGACGTTGCCACCCAAACCCTCCGAGAATTAACAAACCGAGCCCACGAAATGAAGGAACTTCCGAGAGTAACGACCAGATCGATGCGGCCTTGGAGGAGGCGCTCGAATGGCAAACCGATTGTTGGATGGCACAATAGATTCTGGAAGATTGCCAGAACCAGCATAAAAGAGAATTGGAGGAAAGGGATAGACGAATCGCTCAGCTCGAGCAGCTGGTCCGACAGTTGCAGGAGGAAAATCAAATACTTCAGGATAGAGGAACAACAAGACAAGAGGCGTCCACTCAGACTGATTGGGTAGAAGAAGTGCCGACGAACTCTCCCACATCCGCCGAACGAGTATTCTCTTCGGGGGAGATTCGATCGGACGCTCGACAGAGCAGCCCGGAGGCAGGGGAGGATTCCTCTATTTTTAGGGGTGAAAAGGAAAGAAGTCCTACGATGCCCCCTGTCATTGTCCTGAGTGACACAGAGCAGGACGAAGGTCTCCAACAATAGATAAGACCAGAGGATAAGGAGGACCTCCCCAGGCCTGAAGAAGGAGAAGAGCCTGAGGGGTCGACACCAGGTAGACAGGAGAACGAAGGATCACCCCTAGAGATAGCAGCACAGCCGATCCTTCGGAGTAAAGAGAAGTCCCCAAAGGAGAAAGAAGAGATCCCGATCTGAGCCGCCACATTTCCTATAGAGGCCAAGGCAAAGAGGCCCAGGACGGCTCGACAGAAGGTGAAAGTGACCTTCGTCGAGTCAGAGGAGGATGAATGGGACATGCAGCTATTCGTTGAAAGGCAAAAATATTTTGAGCAGTTATGCAATGAAATGAAAGCAACCAAGGAGGCCAGGAAGGCATCCTCGAGGGTAAAAGGAGATTCTGGCATCTGCGTCAATCCGATAGAAGACAACCAGTTTTGGGACATCTATGGTTCATCCCGAGGGTGGCCTTCCATGATGAGGAGGTACTTGGAATGGTGGGGAGTATATGGCCCACAATTGGAGGCCGCTATGATTGCAAAGGAGAATGCAGGGCTTACCCCTGAAGCGGCTGGATTATACAAGGCCCAAGTAGTGCCTTCCAGAGGGGATAACTCGGATATCCCTCTGGCAGTGGTCAGACCTCCAGAAGTCGACCTCTGGCAAGCTATCGAAGCTGCATTTCAATCGGCAGGAGCAACGCTGGCTAGACCACCACCAGTAGCGGCTAGAACAAGAAGAGGACAATTGACAACCATAGTTTCCCATAGGCAAAGGCGAACCACACCTTCAAATTCTGGCATGAAAAGACAGACTCGGGCCACAGGGGCAGCAGAATCCTCCAAGAGATGGTGACGATGAAAAGTCAGAGGGCTACCTGCAGCTTGGATGCCACGAGGGCGTGGCATATGTTAGGCGTGGGGGGATGATGAGCACCAGAAATGCTCATATTTTGTACATATTTCTTTGATCAATATGCGGTTGTATAATAAGGATTGCATACTTTTATGAATGATTATATAGATATTTGATATAATTATGCGTGTTATCTAATTTGTGTGTTTTTAGTATGTTTTGTGGAATTGCAGTTGATTTAGTTAGATTTGGAATGGTCGAGGTCCTTTTGATGGACCTGGCACTTTATTTCATCGAGGGTCAATGTAGAGAACATAGGCGCCTCCCTGCAACTAGAAGGCGCCAAGGGAACAAGCGCCTCCCTGCAATCGAAAGGTGCCAAACCAAAGACGAGCGCCTCCCTGCAGTCGAAAGGTGCCAACTGAATGCGAGCGCCTCCCTACAGTTAGAAGGCGCCAACTGAATGCGAGCGCCTCCCTGCAGTCGGAAGGCGCCAACTGAATGCGAGCGCCTCCCTGCAGTCGGAAGGCGCCAACTGAATGCGAGCGCCTCCCTGCAACCGAAAGGCGCCAACCAAAGACAAGCGCCTCCCTACAACCGGAAGGCGCCAACAGAAGGCAAGCGCCTCCCCATAGCCGAAAGGCGCTAATAGAAGGCAAGCGCCTCCCCATAGCCGAAAGGTGCTAATAGAAGGCAAGCGCCTCCCTACAACCAGAAGGCACCGCGATAACAAGGTACCTTCCTCATAAGGAAGGTGCCACTGATTCTTTGCCCGTTGACCAGATTTGAACGACATGGACGGTAGCGGCTGGTGCAGTTCTAGCTCTGCGTCATGCAGAGCTAAATTGGAGATAGCACCAACGTATCAAAACGTCTTACTGATGCCAGGCAAAGCACGAACCGAAATGAACATGCCGCCATCAAAATAGAATGCCAGACGTCGATTGCATTCGCCAGACTATTCTAATTTAGTCTGGGAAGAATCGACTATTGTAACCACTTCTGTAACAGAAGTTCTGCGGGTGTGTTATATAAACACACGCAGATCGTTCTGAAAAATATATAGAAATAATTAATAAAGATCCATTTAGAGTTACAGAAGATAGATTGTAATACGTTGATAAATATATTACAGTTCCAGAAGTTCTAAAGCGCGTGTTCGATCGGGAAGAAGATGTTGGAGCCTGGGCCCACTCCAAGCCAATATTTCTTCCCCATTTCCTTTTTGTTTATTTATTTTAATTAGTTTATTGCTTTCATAAGAATGTTCATTAGTTTGCTAGTTCCAGTATTTGCAGTAGGTTTATTTTTAGGAATGTGTACATGATTTATTTCTGTAGATTTAATTATGTTCTTCTTACGTAATTTATTGAGGAGTGCGGGAATGATTGACAACCATTTCAAGAACACCCCCCAAATGTAGGATTAGCAGATTTACCTCCAGTGGTATTGTAGTAACCTAATTTCGACTCTTCGCAAGTTTACGAAGCTCCCTGGGTTGATAATTAAATGCACGGGCATGTGACAAAAATAGGAAACCATTCACCTTGTTTGGCCTGCAACATTAATCACTTTTGGAAAAGAACAAAACAACCTTCACTTTTGAACCCATTTACAAAAATAGAAATATCTCTTTATATACACCTTATTTCTTCCTCTAAACAAGTTAATCAAATATCCCTCGAAATAATATTTCCAAAAATATATAATATGATATACTTCTAAAAGGAAAATTACCAGAAATATTTATTTTTCTCAACATGCATCACAACCCTTATCTCTCCTAGGGCAACCTTAGAAAATAAAATATTAGGAAAAAATATTAACTTGCCTTTGTCCTCAGCGGGATTCGATCCCCGATCACTGCCCCTACACCACTCTAACCGTGATGCCAATAACCACATGAGCCAACCACTCACATAGAATAGTGAGCACAAACCTTCTATTTGTTTGCTTCGAGCGTGTCCTCAAACACCACGTGCACCAAAAGAGTCCTCCCTTTGACTTTACAAAACCAGCACCGACGGGATTTAAACTTTTGATCTGCTAGTGCTTCAACACCTTACGTTCCTTCCTCTTATCTTTAGGCCACAAGAGCCTACGGTTCTTGGTAAGGTACCTCCCTTACTTTTATTTCCTCCTTTCTCTACTAGATTCGAATGAGCTACGACACCTTTTCTCCCTCTTCGAACGAACACCCTTTGCACACTCTTTAACATGCTGGCACCTTTCGCTTCCTTAGAAATTCGAATGCATCACCATCATCGATGACATGGAGGATAAATAAAAACATTTGGTGGCATATTCATATATGCCTTCCTCCTTTCTTTTGACGTCGATGCTATAAATTAAACTTTAATATTATGTGCCTCCTCCTTTCTTTTGACGTCGGTGCTATAAATTAAATTTTAATTTTAAATAATTAAAATTTTGACTTCAATATTTAAAATTAAATATCTCCATCATCGGGTTACCTTTTTTGACAAAACGAAAAGCCAACCTGGGTTTTAAGAAAAATCCATTCCAAATCTGCCATCCATGGTTTTAAAAAAAACCTTTTATTTTGCCTGCCTTGGTTTTCACAAAAATCCTGTATATATCCATACTTTCCAAAATATCATAAATGCTTATTTATGAAATACTTTGGCCATAAAAACTCAATGTGATCCATGTGACATAAATGATGCATGTGACATCAATGAAAACATAAAATACCTCAAATTTCCAACAATCTCCCCCTTTTTCATTGATGGCAACACCTCTAATGCAAATCACCACAGTCACTGCAAGAACCATTTCTGAGAATCAAAGTTGCTCCCCCTGACTCAATACTCTCTTTGGAGGCTACTCCCCCTAACTCAATACTCTCTTTGGAGGTTGCTCCCCCTAACTCAATTCTCTCCCCCTTACTAAATTCTCTCCCCCTTTGACATCAATGGTAAAAGGGACACCAATGGGGCTAAAGATATGACTCTTAAGCTTAGCCCCCTCACCACCTTCTCTCTTGAGGTGATTAATTTTGGGGTGGGAGTACTTTTACTCCCATATTACATTGTTTCTTTCCTCTATCAACTTCCTTCCATATTTTTTTGATATCCTTCTCTTGATGAATTACTTGATCCTCTTGTCTTGAACCTGTTTGTCCTTCTTGCCTTGAACCTGTTTGGAATTGAGTCCTACACCATTTTGTAATATGTCCAAAGTTATTGCAATTAAAACACTTGATATTGTAGCCTTTGGATGGTGCCCAAATCCTAAATTATTTATTTAAATAATTTCCATATCCATTCCTTTATTTAACCCTATATTGTGAAGCTATGTTTCCATGACCATTATGACCATGACTTATGAATTGTGTAGCTCTAAAACCAAAACCATTTTGCTTATTTTCTTTGCACTGAGAATCTCTATGACCAATATTTTTGCATAAGAAGTAATGTCCTTGAAAACCATACCTTCTTCCTTTGAAGTTTCTTCTATAAAAATCAAACTTCTTTGATCCATGGAGCCTGCAGTGTATAGCCCTGTGTCCAAATCCATTACAAGAAAAAGAATGTCCTTGAAAAGCCCTTTTTTCATGCCTTAGTTCCTCATACTTTTCTTGACCATTTTCCTTATGATCATTTTCAACTTGTGAATTGCATCCTTGAACCTTCTTTGTTGTATCTAAATCCTTTTCCTTAGTTTCTTCCTTGCTTTCTCCTTTAAGAATTTATTTTTCTTTTGAACTTCATTCACCTATCTCAAAATAAGATCCAAACTGAATATTTGGAGCCATAGGAACTTTAAAACTTTCTTTATAAAACTTAGGTGCTTCCTTGCTTTCATATTTAAGAACTTTCTTTCCTTTTGAGTGTGATTCTTTTTGGAGGTGAGATACGGCCTTAAAATAAGTTTCCACTCTTTTTTGAACCTTTTCATCTAACGTGCCATGTCTTGCCAGTATTACCCTTAGTTATTCATTCATCCTTTCTTTAATTATTTTTTCATTTTGAAGCTCTTCTCTAAGATTACTGATTGTATGAAGTAGTTCTTCTCTGATTTTGACATTTGTTCGAATCTTGTTTTCAAGATTTCTGTATTCTTCTTTTAGCCTTTTGACTTCTGATTTTTGTTTTCTTGGCTCATCCTCTTCCTTTTTTAGTACCAAAAGTGAGACTTCTTTATATTCATTGTTACTGAGATCATTATCATCTTCTATAGCAAACAAACTCTCATGATTTCTTTGACCATGCATGTTTCCTTGATGTGTCATCTTATCTTCACTATCATTGAATCCATTTCAATATCCTGATCTGTGATCTCTTTGACCACACACAAAGCACTGTTCTCTTTCACCTTCTATTCCAAGGAATTGATGTTATTCCTTTTCATAATTTTACTTGCCTTTATCACTATGATCTGAGCTATCACTTGCTTCTACAATGTAGTAATATTTCTTTACCTTACAAAATTTTTCTTCTTCTCATACTTGTTTTGCTTGTATTTGTCATATTTGTCATGTTTATGCTTTCCATATTCTTTTTTTCTATGACCCTATTTTTCATCATCACTATTTTCTTCATGTGGACACTTGTGTGCATAGTGACCAAGATCACCACACTTGTAGCATATGTCTTTCCTCATATCCCTAAAATTCCTTGAGTCCTTATTCCTTTGGATGAAGTTAGCTTCCTCATCATTGACTGGATCTCTATATATCTCTGGAACCTTCCCTCTCTCTTTTTTTGAAGCCTTGAATGCAATCTATTTTATTGGAACCTGATTCTTACTCACCCTCATATCATAAGTTGTGAGAGTTCCTTGTAGTTCTTACATTGTTAGCTTGTTGATATCCATTGTTTCTTCTATTGCTAAAACCTTTGTATCATACTTCATGGGAAGTGATCTCAAAACCTTTTGAGTAACTTCTAATTATTTCATCTCAAATCCTAGGCCTCTCATGGTGTTAGTAATCTCATCAACTCGAAGTAAAAAATTTGTAATATCTTCAGAATATTCCATTTTCAATTCCTCAAATATTTTTCTATGATTTTGTAGTTTTGATAACTTTACCTTGAAATATCCTTCATAAGTATTCCACAACTTGGTCCACATTTCATTAGCTGAATTACATACCTTGACCTTTGCAAAATCTATCTCATGTAGCCCACTAAAAATACAATTTATTACCCTTGCATTGATCTCAACCAATTTCCTAGTATTCTTATCTACCTCGGGATCACCTTCAATCTTATACTATTTTTCAACCAGCTGCCATACCTCATATCCCTGTGATATCAAGTAGTTCTTCATTCTCATACTCTATAAAGTATAATTGTTATCGTCAAACAGTGATGCCTTATTTGTATATGATTCATTCTGTGAAGTTGTGTTCTTGTAGAATCTACCCTCAAGTTGTTAGCCTTTCCAAAGAAACCTGCTCTGATACCAATTGAATGACACAAGCTTATACTAATATGGGTGGGTGAACAGTATATCACCCACTTTTTACTTTCTTTCCAAATAAATATCAATTAATGTCCTTAATTGCAATAACCAAATATAGAAATATGCATTAATAACTCAGATAGCAATAGTAAGCAAGAGCACAAGTCACCACACAAAATTGAGACACAATATTTAACATGGTTCCCCCAATGTGGGGTACTCCACAAGATAATCTCCTTATAATATATCACACAGAAATAAGGATTATTATCCAATATAATGATTACTTTGATCTGCTCAAATCTAGGCAATATATTGATCTTCTCAGGTAGGCAATCCACTGATCTACTCAGCTAGGCAACACACTGATCTGCTCAAGTAGGCAATCTACTAATCTGCTTAGCTAGGTAATAGACTGATCTACTCAGGTAGGCAATCCATTGATCTGCTTATCTAGGCAACACATATATCTGCTTAGGTAGGCAATCCATTGATCTGCTCAGCTAGGCAACACACTTATCTGCTCAATAAGCTCACACAGAACTTGTCCAAATCTACTCAACAAGCTCACATAGAACTTGTCCAAATTTGCTTAACAAGCACACACAGAACTTGTCCAAATATGCTCGACAATCTCACATAGAACTTGTCCAAATATTCTCAACAAGCTCACACATAACTTATCCAAATCTTCTCAACAAGCTCACACAAAACTTGTCCAAATCTGCTCAAAAAGCTCACATAGAATTTATCCAAATTTACTCAACAAGCTCACATAGAACTTGTTAAAATATGCTCAAAAATCTCACATAGAACTTGTCCAAATCTACTCAATAAGTTCACACAAAACTTGTCCAAATTTGCTCAACAAGCTCACATATAACTTGTCCGAATCTACTCAACAAGCTCACATAGAACTTGTCCAAATATGCTCAACAAGCTCACATAGAACTTGTCCAAATTTGCTCAACAAGCTCACACAGAACTTGTCCAAATATGCTCAACAAGCTCACACAAAACTTGTCCAAATCTGCTCAACAAGCTCACACAAAACTTGTCCAAATCTATTCAACAAGCTCACACAGAACTTGTCCAAATCTACTCAACAAGATCACACAGAACTTGTCCAAATATGTCCAAAAATATATCCCAAAGGCCTTATTAAAGGCTCAAACAATAATGCTCAAGTAGCACTCAAATCTCATCCATAAATATACAAGGCAGGGCTCAATGATGAACTTAAAAATGAATGGCAAAGCACTCTACAAAGAATGACAACAATGATCCACAATAATCTTAACTCAAATCAATCTCAACTCAAGTCAAGTCAACTCATAGAAGCATAAAGAGAATTGTTAGAGACTCAATATGTTCCAAGGTAAATCTCAACTCAAATCATATTTATAGAATAGTTTGTTTCATGGAACTTGAACAATCACTTCACACATCACTTGACTAGGCTCAATCAACTCAACTCAACCAATCATCACAAGAGACATCTCTTTCTCACAAAACCCTAGTCCAAGCATGTATCAACCAACTAAAATGTTTCCAACAATTCTCAACCACAAATCTCACATAACAATGTTACTCATGTTCTTTTCAAGTTATTTACGTAACCAATGGGCTTCAACAACTATGATTATAAAATAATGTTTAAACACAACTCTCAAACTAGAAAACCTTGAAGCATTCAACCAACCACTTTCTAAAATGAAACCAAAATCAATCCTTTTCTCTCCAATGATATTTTATAAATTAACCACCATAATCAATCAATAGGAGAATGTGCCCATACCTTTTATGAAGATGAAGAAACCTCTTTGGAAATTTGCCACACTCAACAAACTTCTTTTTCAACTTTCAACAAGGGTTAGAGATCATGATTAATATCATAACAACAATATCCAAATAACACCTTATCACTCCTACTCAACAAAATGCATCATGTCCCCTTATGAAAGAATTAATCACTTTTGAAAAAGAACAAAATAGCCTTCACTTTTGAACCCCTTTACAAAAATAGAAATATCTCTTTACATACACCTTATTTCTCCCTCTAAGTAAGTTAATCAAATATCCCTTGAAATAAGCTTTCCAATGATATATAATATGATATACTTCTAAAAGGAAAATTACCAGAAATAACTCTTTTTCTCAACATGCATCACAACCCTTATCTCTCTTGGGGTAACCTTAGAAAAATAAAATATTAGGAAAAATTATTAACTTGCCTTTGTCCTTAGTGGGATTCAATCCCCGGTCACCGCCCCTGCACCACTCTAACTATGGTTCCAATAACCACATGAGCCAACCGCTCACATAGAATAGTGAGCGCAAACCTTCTATTTGTTTGCTCCGAGCGTGTCCTCAAACACCATGTGTGCCAAAAGAGTCCTCCCTTTTACTTTGTAAAACCAGCATAGGTGGGATTCGAACTTTGGATCTGCTATCATTTCAACACCTTACGTGCCTTCCTCTTGTCATTAGGCCACAAGCACCTACGGTTCTTGGTAATGGACCTCCCTTACTTTTATTGCCTCCTTTATTCATTGGATTCAAACGAGCTACGATGCCTTTGCTCCCTCTTCAAACTAACACCCTTTGCACACTCTTTAACACGCTGGCACCTTTCACTTCCTTAGCAATTTAAACACATCACCATCATCGAGGACATGGGGGATAAATCAAAACATTTGGTGGCATATTTATATATGCCTTCCTCCTTTATTTTGACATCGGTGCTATAAATTAAACTTTAATATTATGTGCCTCCTCCTTCTTTTGACGTCGGCGCTATAAATTAACTTTTAAATTTTAAATAATTAAAATTTAGACTTAAATATTTAAAATTAAATATCTCCATCACCGGGGTACCTTTTTTGACAAAACGAAAAGCCAACCTGGGTTTTAAGAAAAATCCATTTCAAATATGCCATCCATGGTTTTAAATAAAACCTTTTATTTTTCCTGCCTTGGTTTTCACAAAAACCCTGTATATATCCATGCTTTCCAAAATATCATAAATGCTTATTTATGAAATACTTTGGCCACCAAAACTCAATGTGATCCATGTGACATAAATTATCCATGTGACATCAATGAAAACATAAAATACCTCAAATTTCCAACAATAGCATCCAAGTAAACTTAGCAAGAAATAAACTAAACTTACTCTAGAACATGACCAAAATAACCAACCATATAGAACTACACCTAAGCAGCTAAAGATGCATGTGGAATACTATTCTCACAATTATTAGCAATAATAAAATAACTAAGCTAAGCTAATAAATCAAATGCAATCCTAAGCCTAGCTAGGAGAAAGAAGGGTCATGTGAATATCATTCCTCATCAATATTGTAGATCAATGTAATAAATTACACCAAATGTTATTTTTGAAGTGAGTTTTCTATAGTAGGTTTTGTTGGGAGACAATACAGTAGTCCAGGGTTATGCATAGTGGAAAATTTTTACAAATTGGGTGAGTATTAGGATTTTTAAAATTGGATAGCGAATATGAGGACCCTCAACGTTGCCCCATTCACCTAAAATTTTTAGGACCAATTTTTTCTTAGGGTCAATTCACCATAATATATATCCAAACATAGGTATATTTGTACTCGTTGGAAATCTCTTTTCAATCCTGATCTAATGGTGGTGTTTTTATGAAGTTATAAGATGATTTAATAGGTCAAAAGTAGCCCCAAATATGACCTTACATTTTAGGACTTCAAATACCCCAAATTTTGGTATGAAGATGCTCGATTTGATTTGCTTAGGATTCTCCATGATTCACTTTGATTTTGATTAGGATTCGCTATTTTTTTACAAGTACATTTTGAGTCCAATCCCTTATGCATAACCCTGCAATAGGAATGCATTGAAAATCTTGTTAGTATGAATTTTTGGCTAAGATAATAAAGTCTAGCATTTTTCTCCAGCATTGGACTTAAAATTTGGCTAAGTTTGAAGGGATATGACCAAGCTTTTGGATGTTTTGACATCATCCTAAAGAGCAAAAAGTGTTGCACAATAGTAAGTCAGACTATAAAATTATCTAAGTGAATAAAATTGAGGTCAAACTTTTGTAATATTATGTTATTCTAGGGCATAAAAATTTTGGCACAGAAGAATGCTAGACCTAAAATTTAGCTAAGTCATTGCAGTAGGCTATATTCTTAAAAGTTTGATGTAAGCACAAGGGAAAGGAAAGTCTGGTATTTGATATTTTGCCTTGATGATAAAATTAAAATTTTGCTAAGGTATAGAGCCCAATGTATGGGAGGGCCAAACGTTCAAGAAGCCTAGGTTGAGATTCAAGGCGCATCATCTCATCCACTTAGGAATATTTTAGACCAAGCATTTTTGGCATGCCAAGTGGGATAGATCCATCCCATTGTAATGACCCTTCTTGCACGACCATTGAACATAGATAAATTACTGGAATATATTTGTTTTTCTATAGAATGTGGTACTGTTGATAGTCATTGTGCTTGCAGGACCAGGTATATGCCTTTGATGGATAGATTTGGTCGATGAAAAAGGTAAAAAGGGAAGTGATGATTCAACCTATCAGTACATGAAATATCACACATTGCATTTAATGTAGGAGCATCAAGAATGAATTGCATAATTGAGTGTGCCTTGTTTTTGGATTATGTTTATTTTTTTTTGACAAATGATGTTTACTTATATCCTTATGCCAATGGCATGGGAATCATTCTTTAATTGGTATAATGGTGGAATGCAGTTATTATTATGTTTGTCAATTTAATTGAGAAGAGAAAAGATTAATTAGATATAAAACTATTAAATTAAAATATCAAATGATTTTTATATTTAGACATGTATTCTTTTATAAGGTATTCGAATATATGTCTACCAATGTTGATAGGGGATAAAGTTAGATTGCATTTTGTTTTATCATGATTACTAAGATGTGCTTACTTCAGTTGTTGTAATTTTAACTTTTCAAAATTTGTTGTTAAGGGAAGAGTGGAAAATTAAATGGGAAAATGGAGAAGAGAGGGAATATTCATGTATTTGTTGGTGTGTTGATTTTTTTTGTTCTGTTGATCTGCAATTTGTTTTGCAAGTTCAAATAAGGGAAAATTAAAGCAAGGATAAAGACTCAGGTCAAATTGTTTAATTTATTTTCCTTGAAAACTACGTAAATATTGTGGGCTAAGAAATGTTATTGGAATAGTTGATTTTTATATAATTTCTTTAAAGTAAATAGAATAATAAATTATTGTGTTGTTTTTCATTGAAACCACTACATGTGAAGAAAAATATTATATTGTGCATGTGTGTAATCATTTGCACAAAATAATTTAATATATTTTGCTTGGCTGCATATTGTTGTCTGTTGACATGTTTGGATATTGAACATTGATTGACATGAGCCTATCTCTACTTCATGGTTAAACTATTGCAGATATTTTATTGGATTTTAGTCAGTTCCAGATGGGATACTGTTTAATAAACTATCTTGCTCCCAAATATTATTTGGTCACTGAAGAGTACATGAAAATGGTAAAAATTTATTTACCCATGAAATAGAATATTTCGAGTGGTAGTTAAATGACCAAAGGGAGGGAATGAGTTGGAAGCTAGTTTGATCTTTTAGCCACTGCTTACTTTGAGTTCAGATACTAAAATATAAATGGATATAAATGAGTTACCGAAAGATAAATGTGTGAACAAAAAAGTGGTTCATTCTTTGTTGTTCACCTTCTTTTTAAATTTTGTAACTATATTTGGAATTTAATGATACAATTTGTGACTGCATGGGTAATGGGAACTAGTATGCATGCATTGATACCTGAGGCTGATTCTAATTCCATAAATTTATTAAACACTCTCATTATGACTTGAAATTCTACGAGGAAGACAACAAAGAGATGGCAATGAACACTGTGGTGAAGTGAGAGAAAATATGTTCTTATCTATGCGGTTAGAAGAAACCCAGTCTAAATATAATTGATAGTAGGCTTGAAATCATTAGAATTTATAACCTATGTGTTCAATGTGTTTACCCAGTTGGAGGGGTTATGTCTCTGTTATCGAAAACCAGCCAAAATGAGGTAATAGAGATGAATAGAATTGCATGTAATAGAGGCTCAAGACTTTTATTTATTCTTTATTTAAGTCATATTTCTGAGTGTGATGTGAGTAGGAAGACATCTCACTTGAACCTATTAGTAAGTGGATTAATAAAAGATATTATCACCCACTTGCATGTATAATATAGAATCAATAGAGTACATGCTTTTTATCCAATTTATTAATCAATGTACATCTTGGTTCATTATAGAAATTCAAAAGGGGTTTCTTGGTATTGTAAAATTAAAGATAGAAATTGTCGTCATTGTAATATAATATATTACTTCTTTTAGGATAAAAATTTATGTTGTGCATACTAAATTTGATTTACGAATGAAGGATATTTCATAGTTATATCACCTTGTAGATATATTTGAATAATAAACTCAAGAATAAGCATGTGTGTTGTTCGAGTGCATGTTTCATATTCATTGTTATGGATAAATTAAATTATTTATATTTTTTGTATGAAGGAATTAAACTATAGATAAACTTGTTATGTTTTATTTGGAAATCTCTAGTAATTTTTGGAAAAGTGGTTGATATCACTTAGAGTAAAAAAAAGACAAAAAATTTTAAAACCAAATAAATCTGAATATTTTGGTCAACGAAATAATTCCTTAAGTTATATATAAAATATATAGTCAACGGTGATTCATTCTATGAATAACAACATGAGTAATTAATATATTCTATTAGGAATAGAAGTTGCTAGCTCACGTTGTTGAGCATGAATCTCCTTAGTGGAACCAATAGTAGCATAGAGGTTTTAAGGTATAATCTGAGTTAGAAAAGAGAAGACATATACCTTTCTTAAGTCATTGAGACAACTTCTCAATGTAGTAGCATTATAGGGAAGTGAAGTAAAGCACTTTAGTGATATAAATTAAGTTAAGAGGAATATCAAATGTTTGAATATTATACATAGCAAAGAGGTTCTAATAGGTGAGGCTTTGGAAATGTTCATGAAACCATATGGAAACTTAACTATGAATCAATTTATAGTTTGTTAAAATTGTTGGAGAATTAAAATTTGCTAGAAAATTATAACCCTTTACCTGAAGATATGAAGAATAAAGAGTATATGAGTTCCTCGTGGAAAATAGTAAAACTTAACACCCAAAATTTTGTGGTTGCAATATGGTGACCCCTTTTGACTTGAGAGCTATTGTTCTTTTGACATAATAGGTTGAACCAAGGGATCATGTCAAGAGTAGTAAATAGGGATGGTATGGGATATCACCTCTAGGGTTTTTCATGAGAGTAGAGTGATATGTTCGTGTATAATTTTGACTAAAGATGACTAGTGGGATAATGGAAGCTAGTTCTACCATGACGTTTGGTATGGCAAAATTGATCACGAGTCATAATGAGCATTACTAACAAAGACTGGTATCAGGTTAATTACATGTATCTAGTTGACCTTGAGTAGTGGGATAATTAGTTAGACACTAGGCATATGTACACAAACCCCCTTTGCATATCAAAGTTAGAACAGGTTGACCACTTAAGTTGAGGTTCACTATGCTAAGGGATGGGGAGAGTATGCATCCACCCTCTAGGTGTTATGGGCCCTAGAAAATAACCCCAAATGTAGTTCAATCGTTATGTCAGAATAAGAGGATGTCAAATAAATGTATCAGATCTATAAAATGGCACTCTTTATAGGATTTGGCCAATCTCGTCCACTTGGGTGGTTGTCTGTAGTAAACCTAAAAGTGATATGATATACCTATACTGAATAAAAATTATGGTAATAAATCATTGGGTGAATCCTAATTATTGTAAACATGAAAGCACATTTTAGGTTAAAATGATCAACTTAAACAAAAAAACTACCCTAAAAATTTTGCTTGACTTATTTATGAGATACAACTAGGTGGCTAGACTTGGGTTGTTATATGTGGTATTAGAGTAGAAGAGATATTTAAGTTGTAGGGTTCTAAATAAATATTTTGTTTAGAAAAATTTAAACCAATAAATTAACTTGCTTATTTTCCCTATAGGTTAGATGGCACACAGGTTGCAATGTGCATCTTCGAGAAAACCTATGAGAGCTAGGCAATAAGAAACAACCATAAGACCTCAAAGAGGACCAACGACAAGGGTAAGGAAAGAAGATTCTCAAAGTAAAATAAGGATGAAAAAGATAAATGAACCTCCTCCAAATGAGCTTGGTAGGGAGGAAGGAAACCTAGCAAAAGTAGTGCAATTGTTACAAACTCATATGTAGCAGCAAAGAGAATAAATGGCCCAACAAAAAACTTGCATGATCCAACAATAGGAATTGATAGTACAACAATAGAAATTCATAGAGGATTTTATCAAAGGAAGAAAAAATGTAGGTAGAATATGCGGAACACCTAGTGAACCTGCAAGATCTAGTTCTAATAGGGCCAGAGTGAGTGTAAAGTTGTCCAAAGACCTAAAAAATATTATAATTTGTAAATATAATGGAAAAGGATATGGTGATGCAGTAGAGTTTTACCTAAATGAAGTAGAGTTATAATTTTCCTTGGTTCTTTTATCATCAGAATCTAAAACTACCTTAGCTATTATAAACATGGTTAAAGTAGATCTAGACTGGTGGAAGACCTTCAAGAAAGGGTAAGGTATTGAAGCTTTAGATTTCAAATGGAAAGATTAATTTAAGAACAAATTTCTAACTAAGCAATATTATATAGAAAAATTTGGGGAATTCACCAACCTACAACAAGAATCAATGATAGTCCAATATTACCATAAAAAATATGTCCAATTACTAAAATATGCAACCTAGTATGAGAGCAATGAAGAGATGAAAGTTCAAAAAATTATTCTAGAACTACAACCTAAGATTAAGATAGTGGTGAATATGCACAATCCTGTAGATCTTCCTACTGCATTTGATTTAGCATAACAAGAAGAAGCAAACCAAGATACCAGAAAGGTATACTTTAATTATCAAAATTTGTTTGAAAAATAAAAATATAAGCTCAATAAGTAGAAGAGCACTAGGTTTATGAAATGGGATAAATAATTGAACAAGAAGCCTAAAGGAGGAGGTTAAAATAGACTGAGAGGTAAAACTAGAAATACTTTCCAAGGCAACAAATTTAGGAAAGATAGCAAAGGATACACTAGGAGGAATGATTAGAGGCTAGCATATTAGGAGAAGACTAAGGATACTGCACCTCAAGGTAGGAATGAAGATAGCAACAAGGGAAGCAAAGCTCCTGCAAATGGTTGCTATGTATATAGGGGGTCTCACTTTACCAATAAGTGCCCACATAGAGCTAATATCCAAGAAAAAGCTCCAGAATAAACCACCCATATGATCTTTGTAGTGATAGGTAGTCCCATGCTTGATGGACAAGTTACTTCTTTTTTGTTAAATGGTAAAATTTATGATATGTATGTATTCATTTTGATGGATAGTGGATCAACTGATAGTTTTATTTCCATTGGTTTAGTGAGGTATATACTTGAAAGACCTGGGTTTTTAGATAATGGTTGGAAAGTGGAGTATGGGTTAGGGTAGACCTACCAAGTTAATCAATGCTTATTTGATCCATGTATAATTTTACCCCAAGGTAGAACTAATTGGAAACTATATGTGGTACTATTGCACACCTTCGACATCATTCTTGGTGTTGATTGGCTGAAATTCCATAAGGCTCTTTTGAATTTTGAAGATAGATGGTTGGAGTTTACAGATGAATCTAATCAAAAGATTAGAATTCAATGTGATCGTGGGTCAATTAAACCACATCTATTGATCACAATGCAAGTGAAAAAAGCCATTAGGAAGAGAGGAATGGTCTTTGTGGTCAAGATGAACAAGAAAGAGGAAACTAAAATGGAATCTAACCTTTTCCAAAAGCATCCTATTTTAGGAAAATTCAAGGATGTGTTTTTAGAGGACCTTCCAAGGTTACCTCCTCAAAGAGAGTTTGATTTTTCTATTGAATTGTTACCTGGAGCTATGCCCATTGCTAGGGCACCATATAGAATGACTCCTATTGAGCTACAAGAGCTCAAGATACAACTTCAATATTTGTTGGAGAAAGGGCTAATTAAGCCTAGTGTGTCACCATGGGGGTCTCCTATTTTATTTATTAAGAAGAAATATGAAACCCTAAGAATATGCATAGGCTATCGGATGTTGAATAAGGTTACCATAAAAAATAGGTACTCATTACCTAGAATAGATGATATTTTTTATCAACTAAAATGAGCAACCATCTTCTCAAATATTAACCTAAGATCAAGCTACCATCAGTTAAGGATTAGATATGGAAATTATGAGTTTACAGTCCTACCTTTTGGTTTGACCAATACCCTAGTTGCACTGATGAATCTCATGAATAGCATTTGTATATAGTATTAGATCATTTTGTGCTTGTGTTCCTCAATAACATATTGATATATTCCTAGAATAAGGAGGAACATTATCAACATATGAAAACTACGCTTGATATTCTTATAAAGAATCAACAATATGGGAAGCTATTAAAGTATGAATTTTACACTCCACGAGTATAGTATTTGAGATGTATTATCTTAGCTAAGGCGATTGCAGTCAATCTCAAAAAGTTAGAAGCAATTTTTGACTAGCCTGCACCCACAAATGTAACTGAGGTGCATAGTTTTATGGGTTTAGTGGGCTATTACAGGTGATTTATCAAAGGTTTCTTGAGAATTTCTTGACTGATTACTAATATACAAAGAAAGGGTAAGGCTTTTAAATGGACAAAATAGTGTGAAGAAGCCATTTGAATTTTGAAAGAGATATTGATGACCACACTAAATCTATAGCTACCTAATAATTTTAAGAGGTTTACAGTGTGCACTGATGTATATATTGAGGGATTATGAGGGGTTCTTACCCAAGATGACATGGTCTTTGCCTTTGAATCAAGGAAACTTAAGAGGCATGAGGTGAACTATGTCACTCATGACTTGGAGTTGGAAGTTATGGTTTATGCTCTTAATATTTTGAGGTATTTTTTCTTGAGAAACCATTTGAACTTAAGATAAATCACCAGAGTTTAAGATACATATTTACTCAACCCTTGTTAAATTCTAGACAACAATGTTGGATGGAGTTTCTAGTTGAGTATGATTTTGGTATAGATTACCTCAAGGGTAGAGAATAAGGTTGTTGATGCTCTGAGTAGGAGAGGGTGTATTTTTACAATGATAAAATATCATTATGATTTGATATATCAAATTAATAACTTGCAACAAAAAGATAAATTTTTCCAGTCATGTAATGCTCAAGTTGAGCAAAAACCTAGAAAAGATACAGGTTTTGTATATAGAGATGACTTGTTGTATTATAGGAATAGATTGGTTGTTCCTAATATGGGTATATTGAGGGAAATAATCCTTAACGAAGCACATAACACTCCTTATTTGATGCATATTGGAGGGGTAAAGATGCACGAAAGTTTGATAAAGGACTATTATTGGCCAAGCATGAAAAAGGATCGAATTATTTTGTGGCCAGGTGCTTGGAGTACCAGAAAGTGAAAGTGGAGCATTTGCACCCAATAGGATGTTTATTCCCACATGTCGTACCTACATATAAATGGCAGGTGGTGTCAACTAAAACAAGGTTTAGGCATGATGCAATCCTGGTAGTTGTGGATAATTTAACCAAGGTTGCACATTTTATACCTGGGAATGTGCATGATGATGCACCTGCTATAGCAAGTATATTTTCCAGAGAGATAGTATGGCTACATGGATTTCCTAAAGTTATAATATTTGATAGAGATTCTTGTTTAACTTCATAATTCTAGCAGGCTTTGCATGAAGTATTGGGTACCAAACTGAATATCAGTCCAGCCTATCACCCTAAGATATTTGGATAGATTGAGAGGATGAATTAGGTTTTAGAATATATGTTAATAATGTATTATATGGATCAATATACTAAATGGGAATATTTCTTATACCTAGTCAAGTTTGCATATAATAATAGCTATCATGCATCACTAGGTATGGCACCTTTTGATGCCTTGTATGGAAGAAGATCCAAGACTCTCTTTTCATGGGATGATACAGAATATCAGGTAGTGATCAAACCAAAAACTATAAAAGAAATGAAATATCAACTGAAAATAATTTAACAAAAGCTAAAGGATGTCGTAGATCACCAAAAGAGCTACGCAGGCCTCAAAAGAACATCGAGGGAATACTATGTATGAGATAGTATTCTTAAGGGTGAAACCTAATAAAAGTTCTATAAAATCTTCCAAACTTTACCCAAGATATGTGGGTCCATTTGAAATTGTGGGCAAGATGAGCCCTATTGCATAAAAACTTGCTTTATCACCAAGCTTATCCAAAATATATAATGTCTTCCATGTGTCTTTCCTTAGGAAATAGATTTCTGATTACACTCATATTTAGGATGTTTCCAACTTGCAAATGTATGATCTACTAAAAATTGAAGTTCGAATGTTTGTATACTTGGTTTTAGGACCAAGAACCTGAGAAAGAGGAACAAAGAGCAATGTTGAATCCAATGGGACCACTACTTGGACATAAATGCCATGTGGGATAATGTGGTAGATATGCAATAGCAGTTTTCTTATCTTCTTGAGTAAACTTGAAGAAACTAAAATATTTTTATATGGTTTGATGATGTATATGTAAATATATGTGTGTATAAGTGTTTGGACTACTAAGTAGAGTAGCTTTTGGTATGTGTTTTGATTTATGCATGGATATTTTGTGGAATGCAATATGAAAAACTATGTGGAAAAATTAAGTTCCCAAGTTTGAATGATTTATGATTCAACGATGACTTGTGACATAGTGAATTATGTATGAACAATGAAAGCATAATTATTTTTGCATGTATATGAATATATTTTATTGGTTTTACCATGAAGTAAAACACAGAGACTATGTTTGTTTCTAGTGGGGGGATGTAACAACCCTCCTCACACGACCATTGAATATAGATAAATTACTAGAACATATTTACCTTTTTCTATAGAATGTGGTACTTTGATAGTAATTGTGCTTGCAAGACCATGTATAAGCCTTCGATTAATAGATTTGGTCAACATAAAAGGTAAAAATGGAAGTGATGATTCAGACCATGAGTACATAAAATCTCACACATTGCATTTCATATAGGAGCATCAGGAATGAATTACATAATTTAGTGTGCCTTATTTTTTTATTATGTTTGTTGTTTGTTGACAAATGATGTTTACTTATAACCTTACAATGTAACAAAAATATCAATGGCATGGGAGCAATTCTTTAATTAGCATAATGATGGAATACAATTATTATTATGCTTGTAAATTTAATTGAGAAGAAAATAAGATTAGTTAGATATACAACTATTAAATTAAAATATCAAATGATTTTTACATTTAGACATGTATTCTTTTATAAGGTATTCAAATAAATATCTATCAATGCTGATAGGGGATTGTTGGTCAAAATGACCACATCAAGGGGAGTAGGGAGTAGTCTTCTCGAAATTTCACTAAGTGTAAAAAAGGGTCATGAAGGTATGATATTTTTGAGCCAAGAGGCTAAGTGAAGAAAAAAGGTCACAACAACACAATAATTTTGAGCCAAGAGGCTAAGTCAGGAGAAAAGGGTGCGATGACATGACAATTTTAAACCCAGTGGCTGAACGAAGAGAAAAGGTCATGATGGTGCAACATTTTTTAGCCAAGAGGCTAAGTCAGGAGAAAATGTCAAGAGGCTAATTTAATAGAAAAGGTCGTGATGGTGAGACAATTTTGAGCCCAAAGACTAAGTCATGAGAAAAAGTCACAATGGTGCGACAATTTTAAGATGAGAGACTAAGATAAGAGAAAAGGTTGTGATGACATAATATTTTTGAGACAAGAGGCTAAGTCAGGTGAAAATGTCATGATGGTGTGATATTTTTGAATCCAGAGGTTGAATGAAGAGAAAAGGTTACGATAACACGATAATTTTGATCCAAGAGGCTAAATCAAGAAAAAAGGTCATGATGTTGTGACATTTTTGAGTCAAGAGGCTAAGTGAAGAGAAAAGGTCATGATAGTGTGACAATTTTGAGCCAAGAGGTCAATTCAAGAGAAAATATCGTGACGGCATGATATTTTTGAGCCAAGAGGCTAAACAAAGAGAAAAGGTCATGGTGGCACCTGAAGGTAAAGTGAAGGAAAAAAGTCATAATGGTGCAACATTTTTTAGAAAAAGATAGCTGGACCACGATGCCTCTAAGAAGATATAGGTAGATTGTAGTAACAAGAAGATAAATGTGGATTGCAGTAACAAGAAGATCCTAACCATTTCTAGTTAAAGGTCCCATGCTATCTTAACTGCCACTCTACCAGAATGAGCCTACGGGTATATTGTTGTAAAAAAAATTAGTTTTTCTATTATGTAAAAATATATATAGGATGAACGATCCAAAATAAAGGGTTCACTCTTAGTTGTTTACAAGGAAATGTACACAGACTTTTGAAAGCTAATAAAGATTATCCATTCTGGTTTCTAGCTCACTCGTGTTATTATCAAGTATGTATGGATTTTTAATTGCTATGTAAAGTTAGGTTGAATATAAATTGCTTGAATTATTATCCTGGATTCTGCAATGAAGTTTAGCTAACTCTAAAATTAACGATTCCAATAGACTTATGCTTGAGTATATTTACTCCAAAGGATTAGCTACTCTATTTTGATGGTTTGAATAAATGCTTCTCTAAAAAGGGATATTAAATTTGCTTTGTTGTTATCTAATATGTACCATTTAAACACTCCTAGTAATAGTTATATTTCCCTCTATTTATGCATTTCCCTCTCTCCATTTTCCTAAAGAAGCAAGGAACTAGCCTCCTCTAGAGATTGAACTAGGTAAACTCTATTTTAACCTAGTATTTCAATTTTGGCAAAGTCTTGGGTGCAAACGTAACCAAGGAATATTTTGCACCAACAATTTTTGGCATACCCGGTGGGACCCAGTCCTATGATTTATGCATATCAAAGTTTTGGTGATTACCTTTTCCCTATTTATTTTTTATGAATCACCTAGCGACTTCACCCAAGAAAGGAACCCTAAGAAAGACATTATCTACTTTATGGTTGAACACCATTTTTTATGACAACCAAATCTAAAGCAAAAAATTCTAAAGAGCCCATCGAGTTCTTCGAATTACACCTTGGTACCCTCAGAGCTAATCTTATTTTAGTTGCTAGAACAACTTATTAACCTAATGTAAATACATGATACACAAACATTTCCCCTGTGACCTTCCCTAGTACTACTGCTAGTGTAACATTAACTCCAGCTACCTATATACCCATAATATCTGGTAGAAAAATTATTGTAATATTCGTAAATTAGCCAAATCTGCCTTACCCTTTATGGAACCATACAGACCCCCTAAATCTGGTAGCTCAACACCCAATTCCTACAGTGGCCTTGAAAGCATAACCCTAGTATGATGGTACTAGAAATATGACCTATGAGCACTATCAAGATGTAATCACACTCACCTTGATACATAACATCATTGAAGAAGATGTTATGATAATATTTTTGGTCATTTCCTTGAAAGGAAAAATGCTCCATTTAGTATAGAGCCCTTGGCAACCAAACTATATCTACTTGGGCCAAACTTGCCAGTAAAATAGTAGAAGAGTTAAAGAAACACTCTAACCCATTCTCCTTGCTAAATTAGTTTACTATCATCGAAAAACATCCTCAAGAGGAGATAGTCGACTTTAACATCATATTCGGTCAAACTTGGTAGAGAGTACCTGATGGTTTGAGGTCAACTAATGAGCAGTCAATGTATTATTATCTAATGAATTTCAACTCAAACATAAGTATGTCTATAACCCAGGTGTTGTAGGTGAGTTGGAAAGGAGAGGGTAATCCTCCAAGGGAGGTCCTAGGTTCAAATCTCCACCCTACCAAAAAGCTGAATTGGGTATCTAAAATCCAATTGATAATGTTGGTGCGGGCAGGGTCGGGTGTGACCCCCGGGTGACTTTGATGGTGTAGAACCCCCTGTTCGTGGTCTCTTAGACCAAGGCAGCTCTACAAGGGGATTTTCTCTTAAAGAGAAAAAAAAATAAGTATGTCTATAAGGCAATCCCAAGTGTTTACCTTCCTAAATATTTACCAAGAATCTCAGAAAGTAGAAATATATCTAATTGCTATCGGAAGGTTACCTGCGAAGATGATAATTCCTATTTTCCCGGATCTACCGTAAGCATATTGTACTGACCCAAATTTTTTGTGCCCTTACCTTCAGGCTAAAGGATCCATGCCCGAAATGGGGATGCGAGAAGGATGGAACAATACCTCAGACTGAGAGGCCCTTTGAAGATCGTGCCTCTTGGGGGAGGGGTATAAGGGTGAATTTTTGATGGATGGTGGGGTTCACCAGGAAACTTTGAGTGGCAGTTTCCATGCCTAGGTTGAGAATGGTTTTGATGTGTTCATTTTATACTCGATCATTCATAATCCTAGGTTGGCCAGAATGAATCTAAGCTATTCTATATGAAATGCAAATTTATATGAATATAGAAAGTGTGAATGAATCCTAAATACCAAGAATATACTTAAATAAGAAAGAATGCACCTGATTCTGGATGTCTGATGAAGATTTTGAAGCTTTTAGGAGTCTAGATCGTATCGAAAATGAAAGGATCATCTGCAATTGTATAGAATCGTCCCATATTACAGTTGATCATCTGAGATCAGACAAGATCATCGTCGATCTGACAAATTTGTCAGACGAATTCGTCAGAAACCTGTAATCACAAAAGCAGACACCAAAAACCAAAAATGCAACTACAAGAATAATACAAAATGATATAAATGATAGTATAAATGCCTAATTGATAAGTCTGGATAGCAAATTAAAGGAAATGCATTGTTTTAATAACTTATTTTAACTTTATCATGCAGTTATTTTAAAATGAGGTGAACTCCAGGATGCAGAATAAAAATAATCAAGCTAATGCATAATAAAATAAGGAAGAAATATGAGAAATGCAAACTCAAGGCTCTGATTGCCCCTAATATGAACTACAATCGAGATCACCTCCAATCGTACGAGATCATCACCGATCTATGATAGGATCGTCTGAAATCGTCTGGAATCGCCTGTGACGATCCGAGCTTCCTCCAGCTGAAGCACAGTGAAAACCTGCAATGAAAACCTAAAACTACGAGTGCAAAACTTCAATGGTAGGGAAAACCAATCAAGGAAAGGGTTAGGAGGAAATCCAGGCAGGGGATCCAAAGATTCAGGGGGATAAACTAAGAAAATCCTTGTTTATATAGGATTAAGGGGAGGTTAGGAGGTTGGGGATCATCCCAATCTAGGAGATCTTCAACGGAGGAATCTCCAACTACGCAGACACGCTTCTGACCAAGTTGGAGAGGCAGTTGAAATAGAAGCTAATTATGAAAATTTAGTTTTGGGACGAAATCGTCTAGACGTTCTATTCTAGACGAATTCGTCCGATCTGGGACGATTTCATCTGATCGGCGACGATATCGTCCAACGGTCAAAACAACTCCTAAAAATGGCACGAAAAATGGGGTGAGCGGTTAACAGGCGATTTCGGGGTTAAAATTCAAATTTTATCTTTTTACTAAGGGTTTAACTACGCCAATTTTAGGGTGCTACATTTTTCCCCATATTTAGCAAATTTTTTGAAGAAAATGCGTTAAATACGAGTTCTTCATGCTTTACGAGAAAGCAAAAATTTACTCAATTTTCTAGACGACGATTCTAGGTCGAATCATACAACTGGTTGCTATGGTGCCCCCTCCGTGTTTTTACCCAAATTGAACGTTTGAGATAAAAGCACGAAAAAGCAAAATTAAAAAAAAAGTTATTTTTTTTAAATAAAATTAAAAAAAATAGGGTAAAACCCTAATTCATTGTTATTGTTCACTTTCACTGTTTTTAGAGCTCTACAAGCAAAATGGTAGAAACAGCGCACAGATCGACAAAGGTCTAACACGGGTTGTGGGTAAGGATCTAAACTTGATGAATTATGTTTTTAATTTGATTTGTGTGGTTTTTAATTTAAATTTTGACTTTTTTTGGGGCATCGCGGCCGTTTTTAGGCTGTTGATGATGTCGGGATGAAATCGTCAAAATTGTCCCCAGATCGTCGATTTCGTCTAAGGGTGAAATCAATGATAAAATCGACGAAATAGGGGCAATCCCGTCCAACAAGGGGCGATCCCCAAGTTGAGAAATCGAAGATGATTTCATCCTACAAAGGATGATTTGACTCAATTTAGTACGATATCGTCCAATAGTGGATGATATCATCATTTTTTTATAAGATGAAATTGATTTTAATGATTATCTATTAATGATTTTTGTTGTTTGATTGTTTATCTTGCAGAGGGGATTACTAAAAAGTCGGGAGTGGAAATACGGGGGCTAAGAGACGATGTAGCCATGCTTGATCAGGCGAAGCGAGACCGACTATCAGAGGTTGGGCTAAAGCATGTGGCAGAGATGCCACAAATACCTACAGACATGGGGCTACTGACAGCCCTAGCAGAGAGGTGGTATCCGAGGTCCTCCTATTTTTGGTTATCAATAGGGGAGATGGCTCCCACTCTAGAGGATGTATGGAGTATTTTGAGGATCCCCATACATGGACGGTTGATGACTCCTACAGCCAATCAGGTCCATGCCATGATGCGACTATGCGGAGACCCTAGCTTCACCCTAGAGAAGGGCAAAGTGAACATCAAGACATTATAGCAGATGCCTGGGGTGTCTTGATTGACTTAGGTTTTGGCAGGGTTAGTGGGTGGCTTACTGCTATGCCACCAGAGTGGATGTAGGTTACCCTGGCTACTCTCAAATGTGGTCTGCGATATGAGAGACCACGACTACATATTTGCTTGGGGTAGCTTTGTGCTATGTCGCTTGTATAGGATCTTACACGGGGTCATATACAAGGGAGGTCGATGTCTGGTTTTGACATCGCTACTACAGGTTTGGTGCTGGGAGCACATTATGATGTGGAGGCCAGTAGGGCTTCTAATGATAGGGGTTGACTGAAGAGAGACCCCAGGTTTTCTATTGGTGGCTCTAGAGAGGGTCAATGACGGTCTCCTCAGGAGAGATGTTGGAGAGTGCCACAGGCTTTGGAGAGACCGTAGCAGCCAGAGAGGAGGGAGGAGGGGCTCCCTTCTCAGTAGAGGGAGAGACCACCATCGCCCGATAAGGGCAAGGGTATCAAGGTTGGGGAGACCAACGATATGGCGGCTCTTCGGGCTGAGAATGCTCACCTTCGGGCTTAGGTGTAGATGCTACAGGATGAGGCTACATGACTCAGGGCTCAAAGCGAAGGGGCGAGCACTCAGGATATGGCATGGTCTATTGCTCAGGCCACATTCTACTAGGGATTATACTATCATGTTGTTCCATAGGGGTAGAGGATACCGCTGCTAGCTAGAATTATGAAGCCGATCATGATGGGGTCATCGAGGACATCATCATGATTGACGTTGAGTACCCACGATACAACACGGACCTCGATGGGACCACCTCCTCCATGCCATGGTGGGAGAGGAGATGAGGCTGAGAGCTCGAGGGCTTCTCGAGACTAGCTGCTCTTTGGCTAGACTGTATATGTTTAAAAGGATTGAGTATGCCAAGGTATAGATTATGGCATACCAATCCAGTTTGATATGATGTACATATATTTTTGATATATATATATGATCTTTTTGTGATATGACTTGTCCACATGTTTTATGATGCTTTAAGTTTTGAATTGTTGATTGATTATTCATGTAATTATGTCGTTTGGAAATAGTATAATTTTATGTCATGCCATAAAATTTAAATGAAATAATCTGATGTAAATAATTTGGTTTTTTGTGGTATGATTTGATGAAAAATAAAGGGACTTCTAACAATAATTGCAAAGGACATTGTCGCTGTTATAGACCATTTCATGGAGTCACCGCTCGCTAGGTCGTCAAGCTAATCCCAGTATAGAAATATTGCTAAAAGTAAAAGAGTGTAAGAGACTATCTTAAGACTTTGTGTTGTGATGATGAAAAATGATGATGGTGATGATTTGTTTTCATATTTTCATGAAAATATTATGCATGAAATATTAAAAATATGATTTTTGCTAGGCATAAAATTCCTAAGTATGATAAAATTTTGAACAATTCCTTAGGAATTATACCATCGTTGCAAAATTGAATGGGTGACATAATGAAATGAATATAGAAAACTTTGTGTTCTTTTTAAAGCACAATTGTGTAACATAATGATGTAAGCCATATGTTTTTATGAATTTAAAATTTAAAACAATGGTTTGCGCTAGGCATAGAATTATAGGTATAGACTTATACCATCATCACGAAATCCAAAGAAGAAATTGATATAATAATTGTATTGCATAGTTGATTTTTAATTTTGAGATAAATAGAAAAAATATATAAACGTGACTTTATTGCTAGATCTTTGAATATGTTGTTGAAAGAAATTTTGGATTTTGGAAAAAAAAAAAAACATGTATTGAATTTTTTTTATACTAAACAGATGTTCTTAAATAAGAAGATGAAATTATTCCAAAAACATTTGCAGAAATATTTTAAATTATCTCAAAGACAAAATGTAGATTTATAAGGAACCCTCATGTGCATATGTGAGTTCATTGCCGATCTTGATTTATCATAATGATACAAAATATCTCAAATACAAATGTGTGTGCAATTGTATTGTTCATTTACCAATTTTGAGCAAGATAATTTGATACAAGTAATTTGAATTAACCAAATAAGTGTTCGTTGTCCATGATTTATATGCATGTAACCGTACTAGACTACTATGTAAGTCGGGTCATCAAGAGCTAGTTGATCCATAAGCAAACATAGGTCTATACAAAATAAGGTCGCTAATGTGATAGACATATCACCACGCTAGGAGTTACCCAAGGCCAAGCGGGTTGGGCACAAACCACCTGTTATGGGGCTTACCTCATAGTTTTCGAATAATTGAGAATTCTAGGGATTCAAGCTCATTCACCCTTCTTTTATTTTCAAGGGGTAGGGAAGGGATTTTGTTGCTTTTGCTTTTGCTTTTCTTTTTCTCTCTCTCTTTTTTTTTTTTTTTTTTTGTATTTTTGCTTGGAACTTGAGATAATGCTGAAATATTGCTGCGATGGTACAAAATGATATTTTTCTTTTTCTCATTTTTTTTTTGACTTTTCTTTTTTTTTCTTCCTATACTAGGGATACTTGCTCGGATTGGCTGTAGAGCAAGGGAATTTTATTCTGGGCAGGGGTGAGCTTGTCCTTTTGTCAATTCTCAAATATTCTAGACCATGTGCATGATAGGATAGCAGGGAAAACTTTTTGCTCAAGAAACCACTTCTACTATGTAGCATCATATTGAATTTGCAATGAAATCATTTTAATGTGAAGAGATATACTTGGTTCAAGTAAATAACAAGATCAATTCTCTATGCTCAAAACTTTATTTAATTCAACTATGGACTTTGATATAAGAGAGATTCATAATCATACCAAATAAAATCAAGATATTTATTCATGTGAGTGTGAAAGTGCGAGATTCCAAATAAGCGCTAATTTATCCAAAATAATTGAAAATATGACTACAATACTTCAAGAATTTATGGATGCAAAAATAGAAAAAAAAATTGAATATTTTGATGATTTTGATTTTTTTATGTTTGTTATATTTTGGTTTTAATTTATGAATTGAAAAAAATAAATAATATTACTATTTTTTGAAATTTTTATATGGATGACTAAAATGAAACAATATGCAAAATAACAATATATACAATGATGAAATGACCAAATTTTATGCATAATAGCGTTTAAGATGCATAATGTTCATAGGTTCTTTAAGATCTTTACCATCTAAGGTAGCTAATTTGTATGCTCCCGAGCCGAATTTGGCAGTAATAATATACGGTCCAAGCCAGTTGGGCTCGAATTTACATTTAAGATATTTAGTTGCATTAGTATTTTTTTATTTTCTTTTAATACAAGGTTGTCGATCTCAAAGGATCGATGATGAACTTTCTTGAGGTATGCTCGTTTAAGCTTGTTCTGATAGGCTCAAAGATGTTCCAAAGCATTGATGTGCTTCTCATCTAGGAGTTCCAGCTGACTAAATCTGCCAACACGATATTTATCTCCTAATTCAGTATCTTGAAGTAGCAGAGCCAATGAAGGAACTTCTAATTCAAAGGGAAAAATAGCTTCAGCGCCATAAACCAAAACAAAAGGTGAAGTGCCCGTGGGAGTACGAACACTAGTTCGATAAGCCTACAAAGCAGGATATAATTGAATGTGCCAATCTCGACCAGATTTATTGACCAGTATTTTGAGAATTTTAATTAATGCTTTATTATATACTTCTGCTTGGCCATTACCCTGAGGATAATAGGGAGTGGACCAACAATGTTGAATTTTATATTTTTGACATAATTTCTTGACATATTTATTTTTGAAACAAGTTCCATTATCTAAGATGAGATTTGCAGGAATTCCAAACCTACAAATAATTTGATTAAAAATAAATTTGGAAACTTGGGTTCCAGTGCAAGAAGCTAAGGGCATAGCTTCAACCCACTTCATGAAATACTCAATGGCGATTATGATGAATTTGTGTCCATCAGATGACACATGATTGATTTTTCCAATGATGTCTAAGCCCCATTTTGACAAGGGCCAAGGGGATGAAATAGCTTGCAGCTCTTGTGCAGGCGCATGGACAAGGTCAGCATGTTTCTGGCACTTGTCGCAATGGCGCACATAATCATGTGCATCATTCTCCATGGTAGGCCAAAAATATCCTATCCTAAGGAGCTTCTTAGCAATGGCGCTACCACTGAAGTGCCCCCCACAAGATCCATTATGGGCTTCATTCAAATCTGATCTAGATTCTTCTAGATTCAAACATCTCAGTAGGATACCTTCAAAAGATCTCTTATATAATGTATTTCCAATTATTACGAAGTGACTTGCTCGTCTACGCAATAACCGGCATTGGTTTCTGTTAAAATCTTCAGGGAAGGTTCCATTTTGAAGAAAATTGAATATATGAGTGTACCAAAGTTCATGAGTATTTTCGTTGATTAGAAACACATCCAAAGGTTCTAAGAATTATTTATTTGAAGCGGGTTCCTAGAGTCAACAAATAATTATGGTAGCATATTTGTCATCTAAATCCAAGGGTAAAAGAGATGCAGCTACGACCATAGCGTCAACCACACCATTGCTAGTTCGAGGAATAGCTTCCAAGGTAACTTGATCAAATAAAGATAATAATTGTAATACATATGCTTTATATGGATGCAATTTATCATCTTTGGTCTGATAAACATCATTAATTTGATTTATGACAAGTTGAGAATCACCGAAAACTAATAGATTTTTAATTTTTAGTGCCAAGGCAGCTCGTAATCCAAGGATTAGAGCCTCATATTCAGCAGTGTTATTAGTACAGGCAAACATTAATTTAAAGGATAGAGGTATAAGATGTTTCTATGGATATATTAAAATAATACCTGCACTAGCCCCACTCATTCATCGGGCTCCGTCAAAGTATAAGGACCATTGCTCTGGATGGTCTGCCTCTAGTTTAAGGCATTCGTCAGGAAACTCAATGATGAGGGGATGGGTAGACTCTAAGGGTGCAGTAGCTAATTTATCTGCTATTATTTGACCCTTAATAGACTTTTGTCCTATAAACGTGAGTTCAAACTTGCTTAGCGCAAGAACACACTTTGTTGTGCGACCAGATAAATAAGGTCGACTCATGATATACCGCAAAGGATCGGATTTAGCAATAACATAGGTTTTCTGACTGAGCATATAATGGCGTAATTTCTATGTAGAAAATATGACTGCTAGACATAACTTCTCTAATATTGTGTAGTGGGTTTCATAACTAATTAATGTTCTGCTAATGTAATAATTAGCACGCTCTCTTTTCTTATCATCAAGTTGAGCTAGCATAACTCCTAAGGCAAAATCTGAAGCAAAAATACACAAGATAAATGGGTGATCAGGTCGAGGTGGTGAAAGCATAGGTGGGTTAAGAAGATATTGTTTGAGGATTTCAAATGTTTCCTGACATTCATTGTCCCAATGAAAAAATACATACTTCTTAAGAAGCTTAAGAAAGGGTTTGATTTTATCCGCCAGCTTATCGATGAAGCGACGGATGGCTTGAAGTTTACCTTGTAAACTTTGTAATTCAGATATTTTTGTGGGTGTAGACATATCAATGATAGCCGCAATCTTGAGAGGGTCAATTTTGATGCCACATAAAGAAACTATAACCCCCAATAATTTACCGGACTTAACTCCGAATATACATTTAGTTGGATTCAATCGGATAAGATATTCCCTTAACCGATTAAATACTTTTCTCAAATCATCTAAATGGTCATCTTCGTCAGTATAACAAGCTATAATATCATCTACATAATCATGTAGTATATCATGCATCATATCATGAAAGTTATAAGTCATGGCTCGTTGATAGGTTGCACCTGCATTCTTCAAACTAAATGACATCACTTTCCAACAAAAGGTTCCCCAAGGGGTAATAAAGGTTGTTTTAGCTTGATCTTCAGGAGCTATCCTGATCTTATTATAACTATAAAATCCATCCATTATATCATTCCACTCCCAGCAGTAAAATCAATGATCTTATCCATATTGGGAAGAGGAAAATCGTCTTTAGGGCATGCAACATTAATATCTCTAAAGTCTGTGCAAACCCTAACCTTAGTAGCTTCTTTCTTAGTTACTAGAACTACATTCGAGATCCATTCAGCATAATCAATGGCTTGTATAAAAATGACATTCAAGATTTTTTCGAACTCCCATTTGACCAGTAAGGCCACTTTAGGATGCATTTTTCTAAGTTTCTGTTTAACAGGTTTAGCATCAAGATGGACTACTAGGTGATGCATAACTATAGAAGGGTATAATCCTGGCATATCTTCATATGTCCAAGCAAAGACATCTTCATATTCTTTAAGAAATGCAATATATTTATCCTATTTTTCTTGACTCAATTCTGATCCAATGTTGATTATGTGAGGATTATCCTTAGTTCCAATGTTAATTTTTATGACATTCTCTACTTCCATGTGTAGATTTTTCTCAAAATTAGGTGGGGTGGGTGAAACACCCAATTCTTGTAATTCTTCCAAGATTAGCTTGGATAAATTGTCTTGAGGATTCGTGGCCTCAAGCTGAGCTATACTAGGTATAGAGCCATCAAAATAAAATTCATGATGTAATAATTCCTCAATGGAGACATCATGGAAGATATCTCCCTCTAACTCATCATCGGATTCGACGATCATCTCAGGGTAGGCTATAGATAGCATATTACATGTAAATTGCTTATTCATTAAACGTAAAGCATCACGTTGATCCAAATAATCTTGGTAACATATGATATGGTCATTGTCCTTAAATGGGAAAGGTTGACCCTTACTAGGAAATAGGCCCACACCACATCGGGCAGGCCATGGTTCTACCTCAAAAGGTTCTTTCATACCATTTTGGAAAGGCCCCAAACCTTTCCCTTTATATCCCAATTTAAGCATTATATATTTGGCTTTAATATACTCATTAGTAAAATAACATCGAGCATATCCATCATAATGAGTCTTGATGTTTTTGGGTATTCTACCCCAGTCATATCCCTTATAAATAAAAGCACAGCTTTCGACTTGGTAAGTACTTCCCATAGGCTGTGGGAGGCCCAAGGTATGAGGAGATGGTGGCAAATTATTTAAAATAATGGAATATTGCATAGCAGCATTCATTTTCTTTGATATAATAATTTTAGATAAATCAAGCAAAAGCTCGTCAATAAGAGCATAAGAGGTAGAAGAAACATTTCCTACATCTTCTAATACGGAAACTATACCTTTGGTGGATGTAGATGTGGTAGATATGTCAATGGATGAGTCTTTTATAGGTATAGAAGTGATAGGAGTAGAACAAGAGACATTGGTTGTGGTATTAGGATCTTTCTGAGGTCCTAATGTTGTTTTTTTAGAGGATGGTTGAGCTGCATGTAGAGGTGGAACTAATGGAGAAGAAGTAGATGGCATTGTGGGTGTGTGTTTCACACGTTTATATGGGTAATGAGAATTAGGATGTGTGGATGACAGCGTAGGGCAAAATTGAACTCCGACAGGTTCTACCAAAGCACACATATCAAAGGGTCTAAGATCACCATGGATGGTAACCAACTGATTCTTAAATTTGAATTTAACACATTGATGTAAAGTTGAGGGAACAGCTCGCATCGCGTTGATCCAAGGGTGACCCAAGAGTATATTGTATGATGCAGGGCAATGTACAATAAACACGATCGTATCCAAGGTTCTCGGACCAACCTGTAATGAAATGGTAATAACTCCACATGTTTCTTGTGTTTCGTCATTGAAGGCTTTTATGATCATATCAGATCTTTTCATTTCATCGCTTCTAAAACAAAATCTTTGGTAGAAGTCAAAAGTGCATATGTTTAAAGATGAACCATTATCAATCAAGAATCGTTTAACTGCTACATCTCTGATTAAGGCAGTAATATATAAGGGGTTATCCTTATGTAAACTATGTTGAGGTATGTCTCTATCCCAGAAGTCAATATAATCAACTTCACAAGTTATTATAGTATTAGCCATAGCTTCAGGTTGAATGTCTTGTGGTACCATCATCTGGCTTAATGTGAGCATTAATTCATCTCTATGTGTAGGGGAAGATCTTAAAAGGTCCAAAAGAGAAATTCTAGCTGTAATATTTGATAGTTGCTCATTAATATTATAAGGTGGTTTAGGTTGAACATTAGGTGCCTGATTCCCTTTATTAGGAACTTTCAAAACAAATGAGGCTGATCCATCATTCTGCATTTGATCTTGTTGAGAGTTTTGAGCCTGTTGTCTAGTAACAACTCCGATGATACCCACAATATTATTTTGCGGATGATGAATGGGTCTTGGTCTAGCGTTATTGCTTTCTCATTAGAAATTAATTGGTGAGACGATGATCTAGTAGTGACTCTTCTTGGAAATGGTTCTTTTGGAACCATATAACTTGTGATAGGGAGAATAGGATCTGATTTATCCTCAGAGCTATTCGATTGATTTGATGTGATTTCCATACCACTCTCATTCTCGTATTTTGTACCACTGAGATCAGGTGTTTGGATATTGTATAGAGGCCTAGTCGTAAACACAGATAAGGTTGTGTCAAATATTTTTGGCTCATGAGTAGGTAAATGCCCACTAATAGTTCCTAAATATCGAGTAGGAGGGGGAACATTATGATGTTCAATTTGATTAGCCACTCCCTTGCCATGTTTTGGTAAAGGATGTTGAAATATGTCCAATGACTAATTGGAATTCTGATTCTGGTTTTGGGGGATGTTCTTTTGAGCATTATTAGGAGCATTTTGCTTAGGTTGAAAGGCTTGCACCTCCATATCATTGTTATCAATCAAGTCCTGTATTTTATGTTTTAATATTTTACAAGAGTTGGTAGTGTGTCCAGTCCTCTATGGAAGTCACAATGTAAATCAGCTCTGTATCCGAGTATAGTTGGATCAGGTTCCCAGATAGTTGGTAATTGAATCAAACCTCATTCTAATAATTGTGGTAGAATGGTTGATAAAGGTTGATTTAACTTAGTAAATTCTCGAGGAGGTTTATCAGGAGGTTTCAGTATAAACTTCTTCATTGTCTTCGTAGAATTAACATTAGCGATATTTCTACTATCAATGACTCCATCACCCACAACTTGTTTATTTTTATATTTATTTTTGGATGTTTTCTCATCATCTTTCTTTTTAAGCTGTCCTCTCCGAATGAGAGCATCTTCCACTCGTCTGGCTAAGTCTATAGCCTGATCGAAGGTGGTCAAGGTAGCAGTTGATAATTCGTAGGATAGTTTTTCTTGTAAATTATTAATAAAGATGTCCAACATCTCCCTATAATGCAACACAAAGTGCAATTTTCCTATCAATTATCTCCACATAGCTAGGAAATCGATAAAGCATTCATCTTTGTCTTGTTTTAAGTTGTACAAGTCTTTAATGGTGACATGCCTTTCGATGTAGGCACTAAACTGATGAACAAAAGACTCAGCAGTTTCTTTGAAGTTCCTCAAATAATTAGTGGGTAATTGATAATACCACTCTAATGCCATTCCTCCTAAACTTTTTGGGAACATTTTTAGTAATAACAAGTCATCATGTGATATATCATGACATGCTATCCTAAACATACGAAGATGCTCTATGGGATCTCTGGTTACTTTATATATGGGCAAGACAGGCATAGGAAAATGTTTAGGATATGGTTGTGCTACAACTATAGGATCTAACAGATGACTACACATCTCTCGATAATTGTATGAGGGATGGTAGGGATCTATCTGGTCCATGTGGGAAGCTAACTGTTTCACCACTGTTTCAATATTACTAGTTTGTCCACCATATTGGTTCGGTGGGACATAAGCATGGGATTTATGAGTGTATGATGGTGTGACATAAGGATTAGATGCTATATTGCTATTATGCAAAGCATTGGTAGGAAGAGTATTATGAAGAGGATTTGTAGTAGTATTATGTTGTATCCATATTGTTGGTAATTGGTGTTTGGTTTTGTTTTGGGTTTTTGCTGATTTCAGGTATATTTCTCAATAGCTTGGTGAAATAGAGCAGTGAATGATGGTTTCTTTTGTGCAAGAATGACCCTAGGCTTCCTAACAGACACTTTATATATTTGGGTAACCTGTTGTTGTTGCATGTTTTGGATTATAGTTGTCATATCCAAATTGGATGGTCCAACTTGATCACTCTCTTGATCGATAAAGGACAAGGGATTAGTGCATGTGTGAAATACGTCTTCTAGAGTTGCTTGAGTGTCACTAATTCGATCCTTGTCCATATGGACTGCTCTATTAAGAACACCAATATTAGTATTAATGAACTTCTAGAATTGTTCCATGTTTTCAAAAGTAACAGCTCCTCCCGGAGACATTTTAGGGGATGAGGATCCTTCCTCTCTAACTTTTTATTCTTGTTCATTTCTTACAGTAAGCTCTTATTCTTGATGGTCTAGGATTTCTTCTTCCTGGACTTGGTCTTTAGGAAGGATAACTAGGTTATTTAATGGTTTTCCTAACCAATCTTCTTCTTCTTCAGTTTGTTTTTCGTTCCTAAGTCTAGGCATTGTGCTTAAACTTAGATTTCAGTAAATATATATACTTATATATATGTGTGTGTGTGTGTGTGTGTGTGTGTGTGTGTGTGTGTGTGTGTGTGCTAGGTTTGATAGGTATATATTTTAATTATATACCTACTATAAAAAGGAAATATTTTGATTTTTTGTTTTATTTTATTTTTTTTTATGTTTTATAATATTATTATAAAGATAACAAATAGCATTCTAGTTACAAAAGGAATAACAATAATAAGAATAATGATTTAGTTTTCTATAAATAGTTTATGGATATCATTGATAGGATCAAGTTCATCAGGAGTCATGAAATGCTCCTCTTCAAATTGGAAATGGTTTTTCAAAAATTTGACAAAGTGTGCTATGGTAATATGATCTATCTTGGATTTTGACCTATAGAAATAAAGCTCATGGCAATACTCTCGATATAACATAGCTCTAGGAACTCTATTCCATATTTTTCTATCCATAAGAACAACTTCTTGATCCTCTATATGAGATAGAAACTTATGTACTACAACTGCATTCTCAAGGTATTCCTCAAAGGTGTACAATTCTGAAGACACAAGTGCTCTTTTATCTACTAACCACCTATGGCAAGCTCTCTGAAGTTCATGATATAAGGTTACCTAATCAGGATCCAAGATTCTATCTAGGACAAACCTCTTAATTTGCCTAAGTTCTGTAGATCTAGATTCAATGATACCCAATCTCCTATCAAGTTCGTCCCACAAATATTGAACCCTGTTTGTTTGAGGTACTCTAAGTACAGAAGTAATCTCTATGGTCGTTAATTTATTTTCAACATTTATGGTGATAGCTCATCTTTTATTATAATCTACCATCTAAATATGATATGCAACTTTAATTGTTTATATGATGATTCTAGATGTTAATAATTTTTTTTTTTTTTTTATTGTTTTCAAAAGGTTTTTAGTTTCACGTCGGGTTCACCAAAATGTACTGACCCAAATTTTTCACACTCTTACCTTCAGGCTAAAGGATCCATACTTGAAATGGGGATGAGAGAAGGATGGAACAATACCTCATACTGAGAAGCCCTTTGAAGGTCGCGCCTCTCGGGGGAGGGGTATAAGGGTGAATTTTTGATGGATGGTGGGGTTCACTAGGAAACTTTGAGTGGCAGTTTCCACGCCTAGGTTGAGAATGATTTTGATGTGTTCATTTAATACTCGATCATTCATAATCCTAGGTTGGCCAGAATGAATCTAAGCTATTCTATATGAAATTCCAATTTATATGAATACAAAAAGCGTGAATGAATCCTAAATACCAGGAATATATTTAAATAAGAAAGAATGCACCTGATTCCGAATGTCTAATGAAGATTCTAAATCTTGTAGGAGTCCAGATCGTCTCAAAAATGACAGGATCATCTACAATTGTATAGAATTGTCCCAGATTACAGTCGATCATCTGAGATCAGACAAGATCATCGTTGATCTGACAAATTCGTCAGACGAATTCGTCAGAAACCTGTAATCACAAAACCAGACACCAAAAACTGAAAATGCAACTGCAAGAATAATACAAAATGATATAAATGACAGTATAAATGCCTAACTGATAAATCTGGATAGCAAATTAAAGGAAATGCATTATTTTAATAACTTATTTTAACTTTATCATGCAGTTATTTTAAAATGAGGTGAACTCTAGGATGCAGAATAAAAATAATCAAGCTAATGCATAATAAAATAAGGAAAAAATATGAGAAATGCAAACTCAAGGCTCTGATTTCCCCCAATATGAACTATAGTCAAGATCACCTCCAATCGTACGATATCATCGCCGATCTGTGATAGGATCGTTCGAAATCATCTAAAATTGCCTATGACGATTCGAGCTTCCTCCAGCTGAAGCACAATGAAAACCTACAATGAAAACCTAAAACTACAAGTGCAAAACTTCAATGGTAGGGAAAACCAATCAAGGAAAGGGTTAGGAGGAAAGCCAGGTAGGGGATCCAAATAGTCAGGGGGATAAACTAAGAAAATCCTAGTTTATATAGGATTAGGGGGAGGTTAGGAGGTTGGGGATCATCCCAATCTGGGAGATCTCCAACGGAGGAATCTCCAACTGCGCAGACACGCTTCTACCCAAGTTGGAGAGGCTGTTGAAATAGAAGCTAATTATGAAAATTTGGTTTTGGGATGAAATCGTCTGGACGTTCTGTTCTAGACGAATTCATCCGATCTAGGATGATTTCATCTGATCGGCGACGATATCGTCCAACGGTCAAAACAACTCCTAAAAATGGCATGAAAAATAGGGTGAGTGGTTAACGGGCAATTTCGAGGTTAAAATTCAGATTTTATCTTTTTACTAAGGGTTTAACTGTGTCAATTTTAGGGTGCTACACATATAATACTGCTTTCCCAACTCCTGCTCCCACTTCTAATACAAGTCTTCCCAAATGGATTAAGCAGCCCAATATCCTAGAAATGTAGGCACGTCCCACTCCTCTAATGCTTCCTACCATTCCTACACTTCCTATGGTGACAAATTCATCAACCCCAAATCTTCCACTCGCATATTTACAAGATCTGCAAGCATCCATGAAATATCTGATGAATAAAATAACCTCAATGGAAAGAAGAGAAGTAGAAAGGAATTTTCAACCAAGGATATTTCCATAGGTAACAATAGATCAAGTCTCCATGAGTGGTATAAACCATGATAAATCTAATGTTGTTTACGCCAATGAATATAGTGAACCTACCAACACTTCAACAAAGTCAAACTTCTGGTGTTCTATGTGTAACAATCCACACAATGAAAAATCGTGTATGATCCATCAACATCATGTCCAGAAGATAGCCATTGAAAAGGCTAAAAAAATCCTTAAGGGTCAAGTTAATATGATCAAAGAAGAAAATTAAAATTTCATGATGCCCTTTGTTGAACAAGTGGTTGTTCTAACTAGATTAGGAAAGAAACCCTTGCAAGTTGATCCCCAAGAACTTAACCCCTTGAAGGTGCCTTTGCCTATAAAGGACCCATTTGAGAAAATAACTTCCTATGAAAAATCTCCCTAGAGTTTAGGTCATAAAGGAGAAGAAACTTGTAAATAAATACCCCAATAGAAGGAAGTGGAGATGTAAGAACAAGCAAGAGATAAGTTGATATATCCCTCACTCACTAAGTTTTAAAGAATAGATTCTACTCAGGAATACAAGAATAAGTTTGACATAGTTGTAAAAGATAAAAGTGTCGAACCCCTCCCATTTAACATAGTTGAGGAGATGAAGAAAACTCCCTCCAAGGCAATTATATATGAAGCTTTGCATCTTCTAGGATAAATTGATCTATTGTAATAATTCTTGAGATCTATAAAAAATAATAATAGAACCCCATTTTAGTTAGATTCTGCACAAGCTAGCCTGACATTTTCTTCAAGAAAAAATAGACCTCATCCCTGCTATATGTCTCTTCAAATGGAAGGGTGGGTGGTACATAACTATATGATAGACTCTGGAGCTACAACTACTATGATATCTAAAGTTATATGCAATATCATAGGAATGGAACACACAAGGAGCAGCCCTAGTGCCTTGCAACTAGATGGAATCCCTATCAAAATAGTGGTGGTAATTAAAGATATTCTAATAGTTCTTCACAGACTACCTCAACTCATATTTATACAAGAGGTAGTAGTAGTGGATCTAGAACCTTATTTTGGTATGTGTCTCTCTAGGGAATTCACCGCTAAAATAGGAAGATATTTGTCATTAGATTTCTTACACTTGGAAATCACATTCAAGGGCAAAATAATAAAAATATTTAATGATAAACCTTTGACTTTTCACATTGAAAAACTTTAAGAGGAAAGTAAACATGCCACCACAGTGAATATGATGACAAAAGAACTGGCAGATCTGAAATTGATAGAGGAAGCTCTAAATGTGTTGCAGGAAGAAGACCAATTCTCTCTCCAAGTCTTCAATGCCATGATTGAAATATATATGGGGAGCTACACAATTATAAAACCCAAGAAAATTAACCCCACTCCTCTCCCTTAGGTAGACCAATCTAATAATCAGCTATGGAAAATTTTCTTTGATGGTGCCAGATGCAAAAATGGAGCTAGATCAGGTATCATTCTAATCTCTCCAATAGGAAAAGAGATATATTTCTTATCAATTAACCTAGAGTTGCACTAATAATGTAGTAAAATATGAAGTACTCTACTTAGGCCTTAATAAATTTGAAAATATGGATATCAAACAACTTCAGATCTTTGGAGACTCTGAATTAATAGTAAACCAAGTCACTAAGAAATGTCTAAGCAAGCAACACTACCTAAAGGCTTACAGGAATAAGATATGGGACTTGCTATAATCATTTGAATCTTTAAACCTCAAAGCAATTCCAAGGGAAAAGAACACTCATGTTGATTTATTTGCTTTAGTACGTGTAATTTTTTTCCCTATCAGCAATGTCATTCAGAAGTCTAATATAGTTAGACTAATCTATAGGTCCTCCATTCTAGATAGAGATACCTTCTGGCAGGTATTTAAAAATGATAAACAAATAGTAGATTTTCTCATCCATGAGATGAATTGCTCGAATGATAGGGTGTCTAAAAATGAAGAAGATACGAGCATGATCCTATTAAAAAACAACCACATCCCAAAAGTATTGATTACCCTCGAAAGCCTATTTGATAACAATAATAGGTCAACTGGACATAAAATAAAATTTAACAAGCACAAATACAAAGAAGCTCAAATGAGACCCGATAAATCCATTAAAGTGGGAACAAATATTACAGAAGAATAATTGGATGAGATCCAAGAATTATGTAAGGAATTCCCTGACATCATATCCTAGCCTTATGGTGACCTTAAATTCTACTCTAAATATACCATCCAGCATACAATCAAACTTGAGGAAGGTGTAAAACCCTTTTGAAAAAAGCAAATACCGGTGAATCCTAAGATCAAAGCTCTAATAAAGCAGGAACTACTTAAATTTATTGAAGCCAATATTGTCTACCCAATCAAATATTCTACTTGGGTAGCTAACTTATTCCTAGTTAGAAAGAAGAATGGAGATATTAGATTATGCATCAACTTTCGTAACCTGAAAAAGGCTTCATTAAAATATAATTATCCTCTCCCGCAGATCAACCAAAATTTGCATACAATAGCAGGAGCAAAAATATTTTTACTCCTAGATGGTTTCTCTGGTTCCAATCAAGTATGCGTCAAGGACAAATATTAGTTCAAGATTGCATTCACCACCAAGTGGGGGATATTCTCTCACTAGAGGATACCTTTTGGATTATCCAACATCGGGGTAACCTTTCAAAGAGCAATAGACTTAGCCTTTAGAGAACTTGTCAACAATATTATAGTGATATATCTAGATGATATAACAATATTCTCTCATCAAAAGGAATATCACATAGATCATCTTAGAAGCATGTTTGAGAAATTTTAGGAATTCGACATCTCTTTAAACTCAAATAAATTATTTTTCACTATGGAAGAAGGTATCTTACTAGGTCATGTCATTTCTAAGGCCAGGCTAGCTATAGACCCTAATAGGGTGAAAGCACTGTTAGAACTCCCTCTCCCCCTAAAAAAAAAGGCTTGCAATCCTTCTTCAAGCAAATCAACTTTGTACACAAATTCATAGTTGATTTTGCACAAATTATCAAACCCATGATCGAATTGTTGAAAAATGATGTTGTATTCAAGTGGACAGACTTAAGGAAGTAGTTTTTCTAGAAAATAAAGGAATAGATAGCCCAAGATCCTATCTTAGTGAACCCATAATATTCCAAAGGTTTCATAATGTAGGTTTTAGGTGAACAATAAATATACATTGTAGTACTCACTCAAAAAGGGCCTGACAATGAAGAGAGACCTATAGCATTCCTAAGTCAGACTATGCAAGAACATGAAGAGAAGTACAACTTCATCGAAAAACAAGTAATAATGAAGTCTTTAAAAAAAATTTGACATTTTCTTTCATAGAGTAGGACCATAGTTTATGTGGTCCACCCTGATGTTAGGAATTTTATCATTCAAGGGGAAATTGGTGATAAAAGAGTTGGTTGGGTGTCAAAGATACAAGAATATGATGTTGAGATCCATCCAACCAAGCTAGTAAGAGGTAGAGCACTATGTCAAGAACTCACCAAGCAAGCCTCATCAAAATATGTAGCTTGCCAAACTCAAGAAGTAGCCTCGAAGGATGATCAACCCTTATATGATCTTTATTGGGTTGATTAATTAACCAGGTACTTCCAAACTAAAAAGTGTCTAGAAAATTTTAACACTTCATAGAGAAGAAGATACAAGATCCAGGATTTGAAATACACCCTATAACCTGAAGGTCTATAAAGAAAAAATCTAGATGGAGTGTTGTTGAGGTGTATAAAATATGATCAGAAATAGAAGATCTTGGATGAATTCCACAGGGGTCCATCAGGAGGACACTACTCAGGAAGAACCACTACTTTGAAGATCATCAGGACTGGATGTTATTGGCCATCCATTTTTATAGATACTTTTAGGGTAACAAGAAACCGTGAGAAGTGCCAGAGATACATTGGGAGAAATAGAAACACTTTGATGCCTCTAAAATCCATTCAGATTGAAAAAACTTTTCAACAATGTGAGTTGTATTTCATCAGTGTAATAGAGCCCAACTCATTAATTGGACATAAATACATCTTGACTGCTACTGATTATTTCACTAAGTGGGCCGAAGCAATGCCAACTAAGAAAGAAAACCATGAAGTTGTAATGGATTTCATGGAGAGTTTGATGATAAGGTTTGGCATCCCAGATGTATTGGTCATAGATAATGACACATCTTTCATAGGCACAAAAATTATTGACTTTGCATGTAAATATGGGATCTACTTGAAAACATCCTCAAAATATTATCCACAAGGAAATGGATTAGTTGAATCAACAAATAAAAACTTGCTCCAAATCTTGAAGTGGATTTTGAAAGACGGTAAGAGAAGTTGGAACTATCTGATAAACCAAGTGTTATGGGCTGATAGGATAACTATCAAGAAGTCTATCAACACCTCTTCCTACTCAATAGTCTATGGCAAAGAAGCATTTCTCCCAATATACATAGAAATTCTAGCTTTGAAGTTGCTCAATCAAACTAGCACAGAGGAAGTGGAGCCAATGGAAAATAGATTGATCTGACTCTTGCAATTAGAAGAACTAAAAGAACAAGCCTATGATCATTATAAAAAATATATGGTCATCACAAAGAAATGGTTTAAAAAAATGCTACTTTGATGAATTTCAAGGTAGAAGACTTGGTTATGAAGTGGAATGAAAAGAAAGTGAAACCCAAGAATCACCAAAAATTTGATGCATTCTGGGAAGACCCCTTTGAATTAATCGAAGAAAAACAAAAAAACTCCTTCCAGTTGAGAAAGGAACAGGGTCAGGTTCAACCCATTCCTGTCAATAGCTTTTATATAGAGTTGTACTATAAGTGAGATGTTTTTCTCTACTTTGTATGTATTATATGTAAATATTTTCTTTTTCTTTCCAAGGGCCACCTCAAAAAAAATTGTCACAATTTCATGATATTTCAACATCCAAAGGCCACCTCAAGGTAAATTTTTGTGATGGTATGACATTTCAGTACCCAAAGGCCACCTAAAGGTAAATTATTGTGACAACGCAACATTTCAGTGCCCAAAGGTCACATTAAGGTAAATTGTCGTGATGGCATGATATTTTGGTGCCCAAAGGCCACCTCAAGGTAAATTGTCATGATTGCACGATATTCTAACATCCAATGGCCACTTCAAAAAAAATTGTTGTGATTGCATGATATTCTAGCATCCAATGGCCACTTCAAAGAAAATTGTCATGATTTCATGACATTTTAGTGCCCAAAGGCCACCTCAAAGAAAATTGTTGCAATTTCATGATATTTTGACATCTAAAGGCCACCTAAAGGAAAATTGTCATGATGGCATGACATTTCGGTACCCAAAGGCCACCTCAAAGAAAATTGTCATGATTTCATGATATTTCAACATCCAAATACCACCTGAAGGTAAATTATCATGACGGCATGACATTTTGATGCCCAAAGATCACCTGAAAGTAATATGTCATGACAACATGATATTTCAATATCCAAAGGCCACCTCAAGGTTAATTGTCACAATGGTGCAACATTTCGGTGCCAAAGGCAACCTCAAGGTAAATTATTGTGATTGCATGACATTCTGGCATCCAATGGTCACTTCAAAGAAAATTATTGTGATTGTGCGACATTCTAGCGTCCAATGGCCACTTCAAAGAAAATTGTTGTGATTTCACGATATTCTAGTGCCCAAAGGCCACCTCAAAGAAAATTGTCATGATTTCAAGATATTTTGGTGTCCAATGGCCACTCCAAGGAAAATTGAAATCATTTCATGACATTTTAGCGTTCAATGGCCACTCGAAATTGTGATGGTGCAACATTTTGACATCCAATGGTCAAAATCAATGTGACCATACCTTTTGGTGATAAAATTAGTTTTCTTGAACTTTTAAATTCCCTACCTCTCAAAGCACTGCCATACCAATTTATTAGCCCAGAATAAAGGTGACATGAATTTATTGGCCCAGAATAGAGGTGACACAAATTTATTGGCCGAGGACAATGGTGAAGGACCGTGAAGTGATACCATTAGCCTCGATAAAATAGTAATGCATGGTGGTTGGTTTCTTGAATATGGCACATGAATCAAAGTATTCGATAAAGTTTAAAATTATTCATGGGGTGTGTGCTACCAACCACAGTTAATGCATATATTTTGGATGTATTCATGTGCATCTACTTATGTCATAGAAGCTTTTTCATAACTTCTTCATCCGCTGTAGAAAAAATTCCTTGCTTGCAGCACTCTCAGACTTCCCCAAAATTCTCCAAGCTCTACTAAGTGATTCCCATATTTTATTGTATGCCAAAATTGTAGCAAGCAACCATGATGGCTTCTCCTCCAGCTGCTAAGGGAAAGCATAGGTCAATTAAGAGTGAAAGAAATTTGTAGGCCCAGATGCACACATCACTAATACCAAGGTAACATGGAAGGATACAGAGCATATTTGAAAAGACATAAGAGCCAGGGTAGTGAATAACATCACACCATAAAGCCCGAGCACATTCTCTTACCAATATATGCTCTATTGGTATATTTGCATCCCTATACATCCCTGCCCTGAGTTGATCAGAGCTATGGCAAAATTTTATGATGTAAAGCACAAAATTATTAGAAATTCTAGGGGAGAGGTCATATTTACCCTCGATGCTAATGTAGTTAGGGTCACCTTTAGTTGTGATAGAAGGCCCATGGTAAAACTAATTTTGTTTGACCCCATCAATTTAGCCAAGTTCTATACCCCTACCCTCAACATAAAACTGTTTCTACAAGAACATTTGCTAGAACCTCCTCTCGAGGGGACCTTGCAAAAATATTTGATTCCCCTATCAAAATTCAATAACAAGGAGCTTTTCTTCATACTGGCCATGGTAGCAGGACTAGAATCTAACACACAGGTCTATGGATGGCAAATTGCTATGGTACAGTGCATGTCAAACCCTAATTTCTATGACACTTCATGGGTAGATAAGAAGACAGTGCCACTTTACTTTGACTGGAAAACATACCTAGCCTAGCAGATGCATGTAGGCATGTTCAAGATACAGAGAGACCTCTCGAACACCTTCAATTTTTCCTCTTACTTGGTATGGCTTTTATTTTTCTTTTAGTCAAAAAAATTGGAATTCATTTCAACCACAACTAAGGACAAATATGGAAATAAATTATTTGTATACGAGTGGACATCGATCCTCTCAAAAGCAGAATCATAATACTACTTTAATATGGAGTTCTTGGGTCCTGCATTAAAAAATATGTATGGCATTATGCCAAGAACTCCCAGGATACCCTGCAACACATTCACATAGAAGAGGGATATTGGTTCATATTTACTCAAGGAGTAGTTGTCAGATTGTATGGCTTCATAGGAAATCCCTTTTTATAGTTGTATTATATCACCAAGTGATTGTTCACTCTGGAATATGTAAGACAAACTGAATACATGAATTATAAATTTAGCATAGTCACTGGCAAGATTGGTACATGCCTCATGCATTTCTAATTTATAGGGGTATCAATATCAAAAAAGGGAGACCACAAGCGAATTGCTCGAACCCTAAAGAATTTGAAATTAATTGAGTTTCCACAAAAATGGAAGTATGATCCCATGGATAAATTTTCTCAAAAATAGGTTGCCTTCAATCAAACTCCCTTCAGAAAGTTTCATACATCAAATAGGTAAATTGATAAATAGGGCAAAAATAACAAAGAAGATGAAGTTTTAGAATGGCACATCGAGAAAATGCAGCCATTGGCTCCTTCAAATGATTTCTATAAGCATTTAGTAGACTGGTACCCCAACATTGATCCGAGCCGCAAGCTAGATGAAAAATTTATTGGAAGGATGAATAAAAAGGGTAAAGACTGGATGCATGCAAAAATCTTGGCTTGGTAGCAGATGAGGTGCCAGATACAAATGTACACTAGATATGGAATAAAACTTAACCATGAATTTTACAAGAGGTATGATGGTCACCACACCACATGGTCTAAAACTCTTGCAAATAAAGTACCTCCAAGCATCAATTGTATCCCTGTTTTGCTTATCGTCAAAAATGTTAGGACTAGCCAAGGCAAATATAAAGATATTATCATTGAACAAGGAGAATCCCCATATAAGGCATCTCGTAAATTCATCCCCTCTTCCACATCAGACATAGATTTTGATGGTGATGACACTCCTCTATTCCAAAGAAAGAGGAAGGTTGACTCAAAAAGGTGGGGAAACAAAAGAAAAGGAGATAAGAAGAAGAGCACTCTGAAGAAATAGGGGACCAAGAAGAAACAGGGAATCAAGAAGAAATAGGGGACCAGGAAGAAAATTCAGAGTGAATTATAGAACAAATCTTTGGGTAGTAAGAGATAAATAACCAAGATTTGGATGAAATAGCTAAAAAATTTGGCCCCACTGGAGAAGCCCTTGGCAAAGAGCAAGTCCCGACCAAAGATGTAATGGATACTAGTGATACTAGCCTAAATAAAATAGCATAAACTTATATTAAAGCTCTTGAAAATACACCAGACACTGGAGACACCAGCCCACAAAAGGAATTAGGTATGTCTCCTATTATCCTTGATACATCTTCTTCTTCTTCTCATCCCCGAAATAATTCCCCTCCCCATTTTGTAGATCAGGGTGATGTCTCTTCTCCCTCTATTCAGAAGCCTGCACCATCAATCCAAATTGACCCAAAAGTATCTTGAGTTGCACCCACATATGCCCTCACTGAGTATCCAAATGTAGATGCCCCCATAGCCACCATTCCCTTCCCCTATATTGTAAACTTTCCAAACTTCCAATCCATTCTTACCTCTTCTTCCAATAGTAACCTCACAATTTCTAAATTGAATATTTTGAAAGAGGCAACCCTAAATATTTTTGCCTGGTTAAAATCATGTAACACTCAAATTTCCAAAGACATAGCTCACACAAGGGAAGGGATAGCCTTAGACCCTATCATTATGCAATTTTCTACCCTCAATATGATGCCATTGGTGCAAAATCCCGAAGGAGAAATGACCTTGGAAGACTATCAAGCTGAGATAACTACTGATTATATCACCCAACTACCAATGGATGATGAATGGGTAAAATCCCAAGCTTACATGGGGATAATATACTTAAACATTTATTATTACAAAGAGAAATACCTCAGGGCTGAAGAGGCAAGGAAGCATTTAGAAGAAGCCTTGAATTAGCAAAAGACAATTGAAAAGGCTTCAAAGAATGAAGTGAAAAGTGGGAACAAATATTCAATGAAGCGGTCCCTTATAAGGAAAAAGTAGAGAATGTTGAAGAACAAATATAGCTATTAAACCAACACGTGGAAGACCTTAAGAAGCAGATATTAGATGATACCAATAAGACTAGTGGGATATCCAAGGTAATCAAAAGAGGAATGATTGGAGGTATCCAAAATATGAGCATGAAAGCAAGACCTACATTGTTATACTTGGTCAAAATAAAGGATATGTTAAGTCGAGGAGAGGATGAATTTGAAGTATCAATCAACATCCTAAAATTAAGGTTACCCACAACAATGAAAATCCAAGTCCTGGCAGAAAGCACACAAGCAATATTTAGATACAAAACTCATGATGAGAAATGGTCCCAAGCCAAACTAACTGCCAAGAACTTCTTCAAGAGACACAAGCTAGTAACATAAATCACCACAATAATACAATAACTCAAGGCAGAGGCTAAGGGGATATTAAAACAAGTAAGCATAGCAGAAAACTGTGGTATACCTGTATTTTGTGATAAGGATTCAAACTTCTTAGAAGAAGATGAGTTGAAGGCATCCTGGAAATTTTTTTAGAGGATGAATCCGAGATAGATAGCTGGGAAGAGCCGATCCAAGAAGAGAAATTTTTTAGTATGGCTCAGGATATCACCTAAATCAACTCTTACATGAGTTGTATATGAAGTCAAAAGTTTTATCGTCTGATAAGGTAGAATAATTAGAATATTTGTACCTAACTTTAAAGGAGACTTTAGATACTAATGAGGAGACTTGAAAAAAGGTCTGCGCCACTTACAATGAAGTTGTCCAAAAGAAGGAGAAGCATGAGAAAGCTAAGAACACTTCAACAAGAAAAATAGCAGCACCTAAGCAATAGGACGTAGAGAAATCTACATAAAAAGGTGCTCCTAATGAATGACCACACAAAGAAAGAAATATATTTTTTTCCTGGTATCATTCCCCTTTCTCCCCTTCTTTTTTTTTAGTTATTCTTTTTACTCAATTCCCCAATAGGATAAAGGCTCTATATTCTAACATTCCATTGACATAATTCCCCTAGGAGGTGCCAATAATGTTGGTCAAAATGACCACATCAAGAGGAGTAAGGAGTAGTCTTCTTGAAATGTTGCTAAGTGTATAAAAAATGTTGCGATGGTGCGACATTTTGAGCCAAGAGGCTAAGTGAAGAAAAATGGTCATGGCGGTGAGACAATTTTCAGCCAAGAGGTTAAGTCAAGAGAAAAGGGTGTGATGACACTATCATTTTGAACCCATTGATCTAATGAATAGAAAATATCATGATGGCACAACAATTTTGAGCCAAGAGGCTAAGTCAGGCGAAAAGGTCGTGATGGCACAATAGTTTTGAGCCAAGAGGCTATGTCAAGATAAAAGGTCATGACAGTACGATAATTTTGAGCCCAAAGGCTAAGCCATGAGAAAAATTCATGATGGCATGATAATTTTGAGTTGAGAGGCTAAGAAAAGATAAAAGGTTGTAATGGCATGATATTTTTGAGCCAAGAGGCTAAGTCTGGAGAAAAGGTTGCGATGGTCCGATATTTTTGAACCCAGAGGTCAAACGAAGAGAAAATGTCATGATGACACGATAATTTTGAGCCAAGAGGCTAATTCAAGAAAAAAGGTCATGATGGCACAAAATTTTTAGTCAAGAGGCTAAGTGAAGAGAAAATATCATGTCTATACGATAATTTTGAGCCAAGAGGCTAAGTGAAGAGAAAAATTCATGATGACACAACAAGCCAAGAGGCCAAGTCAATAGAAAAAGTCACGATGGCATGATATTTTTGAGCCAAGAGGTCAAACAAAGGGAAAATATCATGATGGCACGAAATTTTTGAAAAAGTGAAGGGAAAAAGTCACGGTGATACAATATTTTTTAGCAAAACACAGCTGGACCACAATGTCTCTAAGAAGATATAGGCAGATTGCAGTAACAATAAGATAAAGGTAGATTGCAATAACAAGAAGATCCTAACCAATTCTAGTTAAAGATCTCATGCTTTCTTAATTTCTACTCTACCAGAATGAGCCTACGGGCATATTGTTATAACAACTTTCAGTTGTTCTGTTATGTAAAAATATATATAGGATGAGTGACCCAAAATAAAGGATCATCTCTTAGGTTTTTATAAGGCAATGTACACGGACGTTTGAAAGCTAATAAATATTATCCATTCTGGTTTCTGGCTCACTGGTGTTATTATCAAGTATGTATGGATTGTTAATTGCTATGTAAAGTTAGGTTGAATATAAATTGCTTAAATTCTTATCTTGGATTTTTGTAGTGAAGTTTTGCTAACTCTAAAATTAACCATTCCAATAGGCTTATGCTTGAGTAGATTTACTCCAGAGGATTAGTTACTCTATTTTTATGGTTTGAATAGATGCTTCTCTGAAAAATGTTGTTAAAGTTGCTTTGCTATTATCTAATTTGTACCATTTAAATGCTTCTAGAAATAACTATATTTCCCTCTCTTTATGCATTTCCCTCTCTCTCTCTCTTTTTCTAAATAATCAAGGAACCAGCCTCATCTGGAGATTGAACTGGGGAAACTCTATTTTAACCTGATCTTTCAATGTTGGAAAAGTCTTGGGCACAAACATAAGGCATATTTTGCACCAATAGGGATAAATCTATATTGCATCTTGTTTTGCTATGGTTGCTGGGACGTGCTTACTCTGATTGTTGTAATCTTACTCTTATTTGATGAAATGTATACATTGTAAAAAAAATATGCTTTCCAAAATTTGTTGTTAAGGGAAGAGTGGAAAATTAAATGGAAAAATGGAGAAGAAGAGAGGGGGTATTCATATTTTTGTTTGTGTGTTGATTTTTTATTTTGTTGATCTATAATTTGTTGTGCAATTTTAGATAAAAGAAAAATGAAAGCAAGGACAAAGACTCAGGTTGGATTGTTTAATTTATTTTCCTTGAAAACTACGTGAATATTGTGTGCTAAGAAATGTTATTGGAATAGGTTATCTCCATATAATTTCTTTAAAGCGAATAGAAGAACGAATTATTGTGTTGTTTTTCGTTTAAACCATTGCATATGAAGAAAAATATTATATTGTGCATGTGTGCAATTGTTTGAACAAAATTATTTAATATATTATGCTTGGTTACATATTGTTGTCTATAAGCATGTTTGAATATTGAACATTGATTTACACGAGCTTATCTTTGCTTCATGGTTAAAATGTTGAAGATATTTTATTGGGTTTTAGTGGGTTCTATATGGGATACCATTTAATAATATCTTGCTCCTGACTATTATTTGGTCATTGAAGAGTACATGAAAATGGTACAAATTCATTTAACCATGAAATAGAATATTTTGGGTTGTAATTAAATTGCCAAAGGGAGAGAATGAGTTGGAAGCTAGTTTGATATTTAAGCCATTGCTTGCTTTGAGTTGAGAAACTAAAACATAAATGGATATAAATGAGTTACCAGAAGATAAAGTGGTTCATTCTTTGTTTTTCACCTTCTCTTTAAATTCTATAAATGTGTTTGTAATTTGATGATACAATTTATGATTGCAGGGATAATGGGAATTAGTATGCATGCATTGATCCCTAAGGCCGATTCTAACCCCATAACTTCATTAAACAATCTCATGATGATGTGAAAGTCTACGAGGGATATGACAAAGAATTGGTAGTGAATGCTATGGTAGAGTGAGAGGAAAATATTTCTTATCTATGCGGTTAGAAGAAACCCAGTATAAATATAATTGATAGCAAACCTAAAATAATTGGAATTTGTAACCTATGTGTTCAATGTGTTTACCCAATTGGAGGGGTTATGTCACCAAAAATCAAATAGAATGAGGCAATAGAGATTAATAGGCTTGCATGTAATAGAGGCTCAAGACTTTTATTTATTCTTTATTTAAGTCAGATGTCCGAGTGTGATGTTAGTAGGAAGGCATCTCACTTGAACCTGTTAGTGAGTGGATTAATGAAATCTATTATCACACAGTTGTATGTATAATATAGCATCAATAGATTACATGCTTTCTATCCAACTTATTAATCAATGTACATCTTGATTCATTTTGGACATGCAAAAGGGGTCTCCTATTATTGTAAATTAAAGATAGAAATTGATGTCATTGCAATGTAATACATTACTTCTTTTAGGAGAAAAATTTATGTTGTGCATACTTAGTTTTACCACCGTTGTATTTTTTGCCTTAAGTTGTAATAATATCACTGAATTTGATTGATGAAAGAAGGATATTTCATAGCTATATTGCCTTGTAGATATATTTGAATTTTAATCTCAAGAATAAACTTGTGTGTTGTTCAAGTGTATTTTCATATTCATTGTTATGAATAAATTAAATTATTTATTTCCGTTGTATGGAGGAATTAAGTTGTAGATAAAGTTGTTATGTTTTATTTGGAAATCTCTAGTAATCTTCGCAAAAGTGGTTAATACATCAATTAGAGTAAATGAAGATAATTTTTTTAAAACCGAAGAACTTTTTGAATGTTTTGGTCAATGAAATGATTCCTTAAGTTATATATATATATATATATATATATATATATATAGATAATATAGTCAACAACAATTAATTCAATGAATAATAGCATTAGTAATTAATATCTTCTATTAGTAATACAAGTTGCTAGCTCACATTGTTGAGTGTGAATCTCCTTAGTAGAACTGATAGTAGCGTAGAGGTTTTAAGGTATAAGCTAAGTTAGAAAAGATAAGAAGTAAAGTGCTTCAGTGATATAAAGTGAGTTAAGTTAAGAGGAATCTTGGATATTTGAATAATATACTTAGCAAAGAGGTTCTAATAGTTGAGGATTTAGAAATGTTCACGAAATCATATGGAAACTTAACTATGAATCAATTTATAATTTGTTAAACTTGTTGGAGAATTAAAATTTGCTAGAAAATTGTAACCCTTTACCTAAAGATATGAAGAGGAAAGAGTATATGAGTTTTTCATGGAAGATAGTAAAACTTAATGCCTAAAATTTGGTGGTTGCAATATGGTAACCCCTTTCAACTCGAGATCAATTGTTATTCTAACAAAATAGGTTGGATCAAGGGACCTTGTAAAGAGTAGTAACAAGGGATAATATGGGACATCACCTCTAGGTTTTTTCTCAAGAGTACAATAATATGTTTGTGTATCATTTTGACTAATGAAAGTTAGTTTTATCATGGTTTTTGGTATGGGACAAACGATCATGATTCATAATTAGTATTAGTGACTAAGAATAGTGTCAGGATAACGACATGGCTCTATTTGATCCTAAGTAGGGGTATAATCAATTAGACACTAGGCATATGTATGATAACCTCTTTCGCATATCAAAGTTATAACAGGTCAACCAGTTAAGTTGAGGTTCATTATGCTAAGATATGGGAAGAGTTTGCATCCATACTCTAGGTGTTATGGGTCCTAGAGGACAAACCCAACCGTAGTTTTACCCTCATGCTAAATCAAGAGGACATCAAATGAATGTGTTGAATCTACAAAATATCACTCTTTACAAAATTTAGCCAATCTTGTCCACTTGGGTGGTTGTCTGCAATGGTCATAAAATCCAAAAGTGGTATGATATACTAGTGTATAATAAACATTATGGTAATAAATCATTGGTTGAATCCTAATTGCTGTAAACATGAAAGCACCTTTTAGGTTAAAATGATAAAATTAAACAAACAAAAAAATACCTTGAAAAAATTGCTTGGCTTATATATGAGATACAACCAGGTGTATAGACTTGGGTCGTTACACCCACCTACAAAAGAGTACACTAAAACATCAGGATAAATTGCCCATTGTACATAACCAATAGTTTTTGCCATACCTGATGGAACACAAATCTCACCTCCCTGATTTAGTAGGATCTTGGTAAAATTTTGTTTAATCAAATCAAATTTCTTGTCACCTAGCAACTCCACTAAGGATGAATTTTTTGTTTAGAACCTACCCAACACTTAGTCTAAAGTCTTATGATCACAAGATCAACAACCTAAAATTTGGATCAACCTTTGTAATTTTTGAACTGCTACAATTTAGATCCAGGAGATATAGATCTCTATCTCCTTCCCTATATTTCCCTATAGAAAGTGTAGACTTCGTATACTCTAGTTATCCAAGATCATTTGATTCCACTAGCTCACAGAAAATGGCTCAAAAAATTTTAACCAGATGGAATAACACAAGAATATTTAATTTAGCAAATCTTAATACTATTTCTCAAGTAGCTTTAAAATATTTACCTACCTATGATGGTACCAGGAAGATAGCATACAAACATTTCCAAGATGTGGCTACCTTGGATGTTATTCATAATATCAAGATGAAGATGTCATGGTGAGGCTTCTAGTGTTATCATTCAAAGGAAAAGTATCACACTTGTACCAAAATATTTGGAATGGGAGCATAACTTCTTATGCTGAACTTGTTGGAACATTTATTCAAAAATTCAATGAATTAGCATATCCATTTTCATTACTTAATCAATTCACTACTATCCAAAGACATCCCCAAGAGGTGATTACAAATTTCAATATTTGATTTAGTAGAACCTATAAAAGGATTCCATAGAAGATTAGACCATCAGATGCTCAAGAACTCATTTACTATCTTTGTGCTTTTAATCCAGACCTAGTTTTTCAAATACAACAACATTTTCTCAAGTGTTTCAGGTTGATATATCTGTTGAGAATCCTTAAATATTTATGGGTAAAATTCCACCTAGAATTGTTATGCCATACTTTCAAAAAATTATCCAATCTATGTAGGAAATAAAAAACTCTAGTAACAATCATGGCCATTCGTACACTAGTTCCAATCCCCACTCTAAATGCTTACCCTTGCTTGCAACACCTACTATGCTAGCATTGCCTCTGCCACCTACCATGCTTGCATTATCAAACCCTAAATCTAAGTAATATCCAATTATGTAAGAAGTGGTAACAACATTGAAGAACTTGAGCAATGATGTAACCACTATGAAGAAAAGAGACACTAAAATAAATTACCAACATAGAAGATTCCCCTACATTGCAAAAGATAAATGAGACTCCCTAATCAATACCATTGTAAATCCCAACATAATATACAACTAGGATTGGCCATCTACATTTTCATCTAAAGAAGGTTATTGGTGCTTGGCTTGCAATGATCCACATAACATAGACACTTGTATGATCTATTAACATTAGGCCCAATTAGCAGTGATATAAAAGGCTGACAAAGCATAGAAAGGCCATATAAACATTCTATGGGATCCAAATCAAATCATGCTTATGCATGACCTAATAAAAGAAGAATCTATATTTATCATAACAAGGTTTGACAAAAAACCTCTACAATTAGATCCTAAAAAAATTGACCTCTTCAAGGTACCATTTCATGCATTGAAGAGGCTAGAGAAAGAACTGCTTCAATCTATTTAAATAAATGAACTTTTGATAGAGTGTTCGAAGGAGCAATAGAGGTTGAAACAAGAAATGGAAGCAAAGGAGACTAGGAAAAAGCCCTAAATAACCTTTGGTACCCCTCTATAATTAAGTGACAAAGGCTAGTGGCAACACAAGATTACCATATGAGGTTTGATGAGCTAGGAAAGAGAGAAAAGTAGTTGGAATTACTAGGGTTTAATATTGTAGAAGAGTTGAAGAAAAATCCTTTAAAAGCAAGCATGTATGATGCTTTAATGATTCCAATACAGATTGATTTTCTTTAGGTATTGCTAAAAATTGTGCATCTTGAAGGTATATCATGCCCAAAGCTTAATTTATTTCAAGGTCAACCTATGTTGTAAGTGGAAAAAAATATTCCACCTCCCTTATATATGTCTTTGCACATAAAAGGGTGGGTTGTACACAATTTCATGGTCAAATCTAAAACAACAACCACAATGATTCCTAAATAAATTTATGAAACCATGGAAATGGAATATACCCAATACAATCTTGGAGTCCTACAATTGGAGTAATAAAATAAATTCTAATGGTATTACACAAGGTATAGGAGGTGATGATGATACAATAGGTGGTAGTAGTTGATCTAGAGCCATACTTTAGTATTTGTCTTCCTTAAGAGTTCACAATAAACTTGGGTGGCTATATATCCCTAGATTATTTGTATACGATAATTCTACACAAGGGAAGGAAGGTAAAAATCCGTGCAAAAAATCCCGCTCCTTATCACATAGAGAGAATTGAGGAGGATCATGTCAATATGATCAATGATGAAATAGAACCCTAGAAAACAATCATAGATGAATTATAGATAGAATATGAATTCTATCTTGGATACTTCAATTCTATGATTGAGACTGGGATAGGCACTTATTCCATAATAAAGTTTGAAGTGAAAATGTTTCAAGCCCTATCAAATTAGGAGATCAAGAAAAAAAATATTTGGAAGCTCTTCTTTGATGGGACTAAAACCCAAAATAGAGTTACAGCATGAATCTTGTTGGAGTCTCCTTCTAAGGGAGTGAATAAATTATCTTATAGACTGATATGGAGTTGCATAAATAATACAACCAAATGTGAGGCTATATGTTTAGGTTTGCTTAAGGTAAAAATCCTAGGAATCAAGTTGGTAAAAATTTATGGTGACTCTGAACTGGCGGTGAACCAAGTTATAGAGAAATATAATAGCTTATCGAAATAGAGTCTAGGATATCTTTGAGATTTTTGAAGCTATAAATATAAAATAAAATAAATCTCTAGGAGTGAAAATATACAAGTTTATGCATTAGCCTCCCAGGGAGCAAACATTTGTACAACCTCTGATATCTAAAAAATTTTGAAGGAAGTGAAGTTATTTTTTAGGTTCTCCATGCCAGATAAGGATACCTTTAGATAGGTATTTCATCATGATGATAAAATAGTGAATTTTCTTCTTCAAGGGGCAGCCTATGTGGATATGCTTGAAGATAGACTTAAGAACATAGATTAAAAGGATATCTTCTACTAAAAAATAATCACATCCCTAAAGGATTTATTACCCTTGAAAGTCTCTTTGATAACAATGATCAATCAACTGGCCAAAAAATAAAAATTGATAAACATAAGTTCAAGGATATTCAAATTAAGCATGGTAAAAGTTTGAAGGTTGGAGTACACTATTCAGAGTAAGAGATTCAACAACTTATCACATTATGCAAGGAATTCAATGACATTATAGCATGGACCTATGATGATTTGAAGGTCTATAGCAAAGATATTATTCAACATACAATAGAACTATTGCCTAATGCTAAGTCATTTTGATAGAAATAGAGGTGTATGAATCTAAAGATAGAAGCTCTTATAAAACAAGAGCTACTAAAAATTTTGAATGCAAAAATCATCTATCCTATTAAGCACTCAATATGGGTGGCAAATATTGTCCTCGCAAGGAATAAAATGTTAGCTTTTGATGCAGCATGTAATGAGAGATGACACACAAGATGCAGAATAAAATAACATAAAGCAAATTTACAAGATGACTAAAAATAATACATATATAAAAATGATGGTGGTGTTTACAAAATAGCTCTAGAGGAAATGAACACTCCATGAATAGAGCTACTGCTCAAAAAATATGTATTGAGAATATTACACCCCATCATATTACATCATAATTCTATATTATATCACTCTAACTCTATATAACTCTCTCTATGATCTATATCACTATGATGATACTGATATGATCTATATCTATGGCCCTTTATATAGGAAATAGGTTCCTTGGCCAACACTCTACCTAGATGTGCATTGGACAACTTGTACATGTATAACTTGCACTTTGACACTTGTGTAGTTATTACATTACATGAAGTAACTAGATAACTTCCCCTTAAAGTAATCTAACATCCGAAGTATATACCAAGATAAAGGTACATTTACATGATCCAAATGATGTAATAGACTCTATTTCTAACACCACCTGTATTATATTATTTGGATATTGAATACTTCAGTCTTCAATGTGGATCTTCATAGATTCCTTAATATTTTGAATCTTCTTCTCTATCTTCTGCAACCTGTTCAAGCAAGTGATTGGTTTCTTTGTAGTCTGTCATTCTTGCTAAGAGATATTTGGTTTCATAATCATCTTTTGATTCTTTGAGTTCTTAAATTTCATTTATCCTCTGTACTAGATATCATTTTTTATTCATTTTTTGATATTCCAATTGTGGATAATTGGTTTGATGCTAAAATTTTTATTGATGAGGATTTTGATACTGACATGTCTGAAATTGGTTCCCATTATTCATCTTATTTCCTTGATTCTAATTTTTGGGATTGAACTTGTAGTAGTTGGTGTTATGGCCTTTCTTCCTGCATATCTGACAATATTTGTTGTACCATACTTTTCATCCTTTTTATGAAGTATTAATGTTTCCCTATGGATTTTCTTTAGGTGCCAGTGCATTGTTAGACATTTCATCTTTACCTATATTTTCCACTTCATATTCCTATAAAATATTGACTAACTCATCAAAAAAAGTATATTTACTTAGAACTTGTAAAGATGTTACCAACTGCTTATAGCTATCTAGAAGTCCTCTCATAGTTATTTGAGTAAGAAGTTCATCTTTGATTGTTTCCCCTAAGGTAAATAATTTCCCTTTGATATCTGCTACCTTTCTTAGAAATAGTTCTATGCTTTCTCCATTATTCATTTTTAATGAATGAAGTTGGGTCTGAAGATGGATAATAGTTACCTTATTATTTCCTTTGAATATTTTATCTAGGCTTGTCTATGCATCTAAATATGTTTTTGCATAACTAATATAGGTTTGTATTTCATCAGTGATTTCAAAGGTTATTATCATTAAAGCCTTTGAATAATTTTCTATGAACTTATGTATTTCAATATCATATGTGGTATTTAAATTTTCCCTTTGACAATATCTCATGGTTTTTCATATACCAATATAGCTTTCATCTTATTCTTCTAGGAGAAATAATTAGGACCCTTGAGTAATTGTGATTCTACTGGGAAGAATTTTTTGAAGCCATTTAACTTCCTTAATATCAATTCTTATATTTTGTAGAATGCCTTATGAATCCCTAGTTTGCTAGGGATAAGATATAGTACTTTTTGTAAATTATAGTTCAATATATAATAGATTTTGTAAAGTTTTTGTAGATGGCAATATCAGTTCTTATTATTCCTTATTACTCCTATTGAACTAAGCATTGTTCCCAAATTTTAAATAGGTAATAATTTTAGACCTTTTATCTCCTTTTGATAGATTTGAGACAATGAATATCCAATCCTTGAAAAAGCTTTAAAAAACCTCTCTTTATAAATAACCTATTGGGATTTAGGTTGAGTGTATCTAATTTCCCAATTAATTAATTTAAAGTAGTAGTCCTTATGACTCCCTAATATTTGGATAAATTAGATCACAATAATATTTGCAAATAATTATTATATTCTAGTAGAAATCCTTATTGCTCCTAAGATTTATATTGCAAATATTTTATATGATAATTTTTTCCCTTTTGATACATTGCTTTAAGTTAATTAAATTTCTTTAATCACAACCTTATAAATCCCAAGGAAAGAAAGCATATATTAAAGGAAATTCAACTTTACCTTTCACTAAGCAATATACAACGATGTTCTTGCTGAGAAGCTAGGGTTACATGTAGTTTACATAGATTTTATGACTGCATCATCCAATGGAAATGCTTGGAGCTATACATGTTCCAAAACTGGAATTGCTTGGACTCTCACCTTGACCTCACTTGAATTGAGCATTGAAGTCTCTAGCACCTTCTTTCCATGCTACAATTTTGCATCGTGCATGTAGACGACGAAGAGTAAATATTGAGAAGAGAATTAACTTGTGCTCTCTCTTTGACCTCGAGCGTTGATGTCCTTAATATGGAGAAGCTTCTTTTCTAAGGTGCCAAGTGGCACATCCATTTCACATTGAGAGTTTGAAAGGATTTTTGTGCAAATGATGCATTCATCCTCCTTCTTGTAATGTTTGAATGTTACACTTCTTTAGAAAAAATTTCAATTTCCCTAGAGACAAGTGTATCCCATACACTCAATGCACCAACCTATTTTCATAACTTCTTTCTTGAAGAAAAGTGCACTCCCTCCTTAAGCATTAGGGTTCTCCTTTTGTGATAAGTATCACACTCTTCTCTGCATGGACATCCTCCCTTTCAATGGTTCAAATGAACCTTTTTTGAATCCTTTAAGCTTTGATAATTCCTAACTCCTCTTTCATTCACTTGCACTTGCTTTCAATTGGGATATGGAGCAATAATGTGGAGGCTTTGAGAACCATTTTTTTTCCAATGATTGTGGATTGAGTAATGCTCTAATGGTGTCATTTTCCTTTCTTCCTTTCTTGCATACGTCCTCATTTCATAGATGCTATTGCTCTTAAATTTATGTTGTTCTCCCTTTGTTGTATCTTACAAGTTTGGCCATCTTGGATGTAAGGAGTGTGAGCCTATTGATTGGCTCCCTGGGCTGAGCTTGATTGCTGCTAGCATACGACCACCTTTAGCTAATTTTGTCATCAAGTGCAATGCTTCTAGAGAACCTTTAAATCTACCTTTTTCTCCCTGTATAACAAGATTAGAATTTGTGCAATATAATGTAAAATAAAGTATTATTATTGCACCTTCATTTTGCACTCTTTTTTCACATCTAAATTTTTGGTTTTGAGGTAGAATATTTGAGTGCAATAGGGATTTTGAGTTTATCCTTTAGAATGGACAACTTCCCCTTTTAGCTTGGATGTTTTATGAAAGGTTCCAAGCTTGTAACCACATAATGAAATCTTTATTTTCTTGTATATGTGAAGAGATCTTTGATTCTGAAGTGGTACCTTCTTGCTATGAGAGGTAATCTCCAGGTATCCTATATTTAGGAGGATTATTCTCAAGATTTTGTATGTCTTGAGATCTTCTAAGTTTGGCACTCCTTGCCAAATTCTTCTTATTGGGTTTGTTTTTGGATGGCAATAATTATCCCAAATATTTCACTATCTCCAATAGTGAATTTCTCCAATGAGTTCTTGGAACTCCTTTGATGAAGTCTTCAACAAGGCTCATTAAGCCTTATATCGGATGCTCGTAGAGACCTCTCCAAGGCCTTTGATTTTGTAGCTCCTTTGGGTCTTCCTTGAGACCTTATATTCAACCTTCTACTTCTAGAAGTGTTGGTGGTGAGATCTTCTCCTAGATCTTTGATTCTTCTACCTCTATATTCGAGCAGGACTCATCTAGTCCTTCTTCATCAATGAGGTCTTCTCCTGATCTCTTTTTCTTCAAGTGCTAGTTTGATTCTGAAGAAGATACTCCTTCTAACCTTCTTGTAGGAAGCTTTCCCAACTAACAAAATCTTCCTGTTCCTGCAACAAAATATTAGTACTAAAATTTATTTTTGAGTTAGATACTTTCTTCTAAATTATTCTTCAATATCAAGGCCTTTGTGGCCTTTTTTAGTATCAAGGCTTATGTGGCCTTCTTTAGGATCAAGTCTTATATGGCCTTTTCAGTACCAACGCTTTTGTGGCCTTTTCAAGGCTTCTATGGCCTTTTCTTTTGGATCAAGGCTTCTATGGCCTTATCTTTTATATCAAGGCTACTATGGCCTTTTCTTCTTGTGAAGTTTCCAATATAGCAATGGATATCTCTTGTATCCCAACTTCACCATAATTCTACTCCATAAGTTTCTTCTGTAGTATTCTTCACTTGTAGTAACTAACCTATGCACTATGAAAGCACTCTAAATTTTTGGAAACGAAGTTGAAATCTCCTAGATTTCTATTGTAGGAGGTGTCCCAATCATCTAAGAATCAATTCCCTACAATAAAATAAACTCCAGGTCAATTTTTCTAGGTCTCTTATATGAGCTTCACTAGTTGGCACATCAAACTAGTGGATAAAATGTTGAGTCCTAGTCTTCATAAGTTTTCCTTTGAAACTCTGTGGAAAGACTCTAGCCATATGCAATCTCAGTATTTCAGAATATGAGATATTTTTTAGTCCTAATCTTGTGGATCTCCTTAATTCTAGCACCTAGACTCTTCTAAGTAATTTTGTCAATGACTAGTCCAATGGTGCATCAGGTTGACAAAAAACTTAGGATCAATAACAATGGTGGTTTTCCTATTGACATATAATAGCTATGATACCACTGTTAGCTTTTTATGCAGCATGTAATGAGATATGATACATAAGATGCAAAATAAAATGACATAAAACAAATATGTAAGATGACTAAAAATAATACATATATAAAAATGATGGTGGTGTTTACAAAATAGCTCTAGAGGAAATGAACACTCCATGAGTAGAGCTATTGCTCAAGAATGAGCATTGAGCATACTCCACTAGATTACATCACAATGCTACATCATATCACTCTGACTCTATATGACTATCTCTATGTTCTATCTCACTATGATGATATTGATATGATCTATACCTATGGCTCTTTATATAGGAAATAGGTTCCTTGGCCAACACTCTACCTAGATATGCAAGGTACATATTGCACATGTACAGCTTGAACTTTGATACTTGTGCAATTATTACAGTGCAAGAAGTAATTAGATAACTTCCACCTAAAGTAATCTGGTGTTCTAAGTATGTACCAAGGTAAAGGTACTTTTACATGATCCAAATGATGTAATAGAATTTATTTCTACTAGAAAAATAGTGGCATTCGCATCTATGTGGATTTTCAAAATCTAAATAAGGCATCATTAAAATATCACTATCCCTTGCCTTAGATTGATCAAATTCTACATACTATTTCTAAAGAAAAAAAAAAATTACTAGATTGATTCTTTGGCTTCAATCATCTTTTGGTAAGGGATGAATATTAATACAAGACTACATTCACCATGAAGTAGGGAACTTTTGCTTACCAAAGAATGCCCTTCGGTCTATTTAATGTTGGAGCTAATTTTCAAAGGGCTATGGACCTAGTTTTTGGGGAATTGGTGAATAAGGTTATATTGATTTATCTAGATAATATGATAGTCTTCTCACATCAAAAGGAGAAGCACCTTGATCATATTTGGCTAGTGTTTCAAAAATACAAAAAATTTGGAGTATCACTAAATCCAAAGAAGTCCATATTTTCCATTCATGAGGGTAAACTATTGGGGCATGTAGTTTCAAAAGAAGGCCTAGCCATTGATTTGGATAGGGTCAAAGCAATCCTAGAACTTTGTATTCCATAAAATAAGAAATATTTACAATCCTTCTTCGAACATATTAATTTTTCTCAAAAGTTTGTATCTAACTTTCTTAAAATAATAAAGCCAATGACAAAGTTGTTGAAGGATACAATTTTTACCTAGATGGAGGCAAGGAAGGAAACATTTGAGAAAATAAAACAAGCTATAACCAAAGCTCCAATACTGTCCAACTTAGACTATCAAAAGGACTTCATATTATATGTATATGGTGCTAAGGAAAGCTTCGCTATTGTACCGACTAAGAAGGACAATGATCATAATGAAATACCAATAGCCTTCTTGAGCTAGATATTGCATGACTACAAGGAGCACTACAAATTCATTGAAAAATAGGTATTTGCACTCATGAAATCTATGAAAAATTTGAGGCACTATATTTCACAAAGCAAGACTAAAGTGTTTTTTGTCCATCTAGATGTCCATAATTTCATTATGCAATATTGGATGAAAAGAGAGTTGGTTGGATTACTAAGATTCAAGAGTATGATATATAAATTTGACCTACTAATCTAGTTATAGGAATATCTCTATGTGAACATATTGCTAATTATACAATGTTGGAGATAAACATGCTAGTTGAGGAGACTGAGGAATTGTAGTCAACATATGGCTAGAATAAATAGAGTAACTGGATTACTCATTTAATTTATTTCCTCTAAATTGATAAGTGTCTAGATGGTTTTATTGCTTCTCAAATATGAAGATACAAGATACAAACTATGAATTATGTGATTATTTATGACAACCTGTACTAAAAGAACTTTTATGGAGTTCTCATACACTGTATACACCCAAAGAGAGTAAATGAGGTCTTGAGTGAATTTCATTCAGGATTTTCTAGTGGGAACTATTATGGATAAAAAATAGCTTCTAAGATCCTCCAATTCAAATACTATTGGCCCACCTTATTTTTTGATACCTTCAAGGTGGCTAAAAAATGTGATAAATGCCAAAGGTTTGTGGGAAGAAGGAAAAATCTGGCACTACCCCTACAACTGGTAATTGTAGAGGAGCCCTTTTAGCAATGGGGGTTTGAATTTACTAGTATAATCAATCCAAATTCATCCATTGAGGATAAATTCATCCTAACTACAACATATTACTTTACCAGATGGTTCGAAGCAAAAACTACTAAGTGGGCAGATTAAGAGACTATAATAAATTTTTTGGGGAGATGGACTACTATATTTTGAATTCTAACAATTATAGTCTTAGACAATAATTTTTCCTTCCTACGTACCGAAGTCATTGATTTTTCTAGAAAATATGGCATATACTGGAAAGCTTCTTCCAATTATTACCCACAAGGTAATGGGCTAGGGAGTCCACCAATAAACAAATACTATGAATCATCAAAAAATAATTGGGAAAAATAAGAGGAGTTGGCATTTGATGCTCAATAAAACTTTGTGGACAAACAAAATTATAGTTAAAAAATCCTTAAAAGCCTCCCCATATTTTATGGTTTATGGTAAGGAAGCAATATTGCCTCTACATTTGGAATTTCCAATTATGAAGCTAATAGATAAAACAAAATTCCAAGATGTGGAGCCAATTGAAGCCAAAATGGTAGAGCTACTTTACTAGAAGAATGAAGAGATAATGAAAATAAAAAACTTTTAAAACACCAAGCAGAAGTTAAAAGATGGTTTGACAAAAAAGCTTCTCCCAAGCAATTTGAAATTGGTGACTTAGTGTTAAAATGGGATGAAGGTAGGGCCAAGTCAAGAAAGTATTAGAAGCTTAAATTATTATGGTTCAAACCCTATCAAATATTGAAAAAGTGCAAGTTAAATGCAATTTATTTGATAGATATGGATGACCATATTTTGCTAATTATGATAAACGATCGGTATTAAAAGCATTATGCATAATGAGTGTGTTGAGTTGTATTATATGCATATAGTAGCACATGTAAATATGAAAATAAGTGGTCATGATAGTTTTGAGTTGATAAAAGTTGATTGACCAAGATAAATTTTGGCATCCACCAAAATTTGAAATTCAAGCAATTCTATTGGCTGAAAAGTGAATAAATATTTAAATTGGCATGCATTCCAAGCATTTGCACGTAGTGAAAGTTTCACAAAAATATTTTTGCATCAAATCAAAGCATACAAAATATTTGGCATTAAATGCATCAATAGTTAAGCTTATCACTATAAAATTAGGGCTTTTGAACATACTCTACACATTTGAGTAGTTGAAATTTTGAAGGATAGTGTATTCCTGAAGAGTGAGTACAAAGATTTTATGCGAGGGTGCCAAGCTATAGTAATTAGTATAATGACTATATTTGACATTGAATATATGAAGTATCTATGGCATATGATAGGAGGGTCCAAAAGATTATAAGGACCACCAAGGATCTCTAGGACCATATGAATGAAATCCATGACTCGATGCTCACCATTAAAGTAAAATTCAAATATTTCAAAGATGTAGTAGAAGAGAAAGGAAAGTTCTTACCTAATAAGGTACAACCAGCCATGTGGAATTCATTCTTGTCATCTTACATGCCTAGGTTTATACACCCTTGCCTAAATCTTGTCAAAGAAGTGGCAAAAAACTATGACCCAAAATATGAAACAATGTATACTGCAATGGAGCAAATATTGTTTGACATTACAATCGATGCCATCACAATGGATTTTGCAATAGGAGCTTACTCTACTATGAATATTAAAACTTTATATACATAAGCCTAAGCATTTTATTATAAATATTATTTGATTAAAAATTGTCTTGATAAGCAATTAAAAAAAACCCTTGACAACATCCTAAAAAATCCAATTAAGCTTCTTGCATTTAAAATCCATCACAAAATATTTTTCATGTTAGTTGTCATCTTTAGGCTAGATACTGATGAATATGTATATGACTACCAAGTGGCTATGGCATATTTTGTAACCAATATGGACAATTATTATGGCACTAACAAAATGCCTTCCCTCTTCTTTTATTGGACCTAATTTCTAAGCTCTCAAATTCATGCTCAATTAATTTCCCTAAATCAAAAGGAGAGCAAGAAGTTTTGTTACCCATCATATTTGGCTTGGTTATTTTTGTACTTCATGTCAGGTAACATGCCAAGCTTACAACTCAAAACACACATAGAAAATTGGTAATTCTCCATATAGTTGATTGGACTCCTCTACTTAGAGAGACTAACTCTTATATGGAGTTCAATAGATTATTTTTGGAACTTGTGGTAGCTTTGCATATATGGCAGAATTCCTCGATTATCTCTAGAGGCAAGGGATAAGCTCCATGGTGATAGGCATGAATTGGAATATTGGTAATTTCCAAAGAGTAGCATCATCATATTTTATTTCTTTAATCGGTATCCATATCTACTAGCTTACTATGTGAAATATTGGGTCTTTGCAATAGAATTATAGTGGCAAATTGACAATATAGATGAAATCTTTGGGACCAGTATAAAAAAGGTAGGAACATATCATTTTTCTTTCAACTATGGTCTAATAACAATGATGAATTGAAGCTAAGGTAAAATCCTATATGAGAAGCTTAGCAACCTTCAGTTGTCAATAGTGTTGCATAGGTAGAATTACAATCTAGAAGGAAATTTTAAGGCTAAGTTGAAAGATATAAACACTAAAGCTCCAACATTTGAACATTTTCCCTAGTTGAATATAGAAGCAATCATGAATAATTTTTAAGATTAGGCTCCTAAGTTAGATGCAAATAAAGTCTAAATAAGTCTTTCATAGACAGAATGTTATGCTTTCATCTGACCATATGATTCAAAAAAATAATGAGCAGAGAATAAATAGTCAACTCATACAATATGTTAAATATGAGAAAAAGTGGGAAAAATAAGAGATTTAATAGTGGTGGATTTCTAGGTGTGAGTGATGAAAATAGAATAATACCTTATCTAATCATTCAAATATCTAGTTTGAGAAGAAATTTTATAGTAAATACATAAAATGGATATCTAGATATAAGAGAGAAGAAATCCACAATTGGATCATAGAATATAATGAATAATAATAAGAATACATCTATGAAGAGAAGGAAGAGGCCAAAAAGTAGAGCCCTACCCAAGGCCATCTTATAGTGAACTTAGAGTCAGGGGAAGATTCAACTTTAGAGGAAACATTTGGATATATATAATGTGAAAGAGAAATTCAAAAGAGGTAGGTCTAGTCAATCATCATCTGATGGTAGAAAGCATTTCAATCACAACTTAAGAAGGACAAATAGGGTATGCAAAGGGGAAAATAATTGTAATAATAGACTATGTAGAATAAATTATTGTTGTAGATAGTAGTTCGATAAATAAATAACATACTAAACTATCCAATAAAATTTCCATGGAAGAACTACAATTTTGAATATGTACATCAAATTTGATAATATTTTGAGTTGATTTGCAATGTAAATCAGTTTATCTAATGAATACAGATTGATTAGTATAACTGCACAAAAGGATAAACATAGTTGTCATATATGTTAGATGTCTTGATTTGTTAGACGTCTAGATTAGTTAGACGTCTAGTTAGTTAGGCATCTAGAAGATAATTGTTACATCTAAAATTACATTGCTAAGCATAGGGTAGTTGGTTTCAGTAACTGCCTGGACTTGCCTATAAAATACCCCCCTATTTCATTTTTTAATATATCCATACTTGTCCATAAATGCATATATGTTGTGTAGCAAGACTTATTCTAGAATGCATGTGTCATGTGATTGAATTGTGAGAGAATTATTGCATTGCAAGTATTCATAAATGATTGGTACAAGATAGAGGATCGTAGTTTGTGTTATATTGTATAATTTCATGTAGTTGTAGGAACCAAAATGAATGAGAAGTTGCAAGATAAAAGCACAAACTACAAATTTCTAGGCCCACCCACCTAAACCTATTTGTTAGACATCTAAGTCTAGCCATCCAGACTTATCAGCAAACCCATCATAGACATATCATGTCTAGATGTCTAACCCTACTACCCTATACATCTAGTCTTGCTACCATAGATATCTCCTATCTATATGTCTATACCATTGTCCTAGGTATTTGCTATCCATATGTCTACTTGTTGTTACCCTAGACGTCTACTATCTAGATTTCTAACCTATGTTCTAGATGTCTACTTCCTAGACGTCTACCCTATTGATGTCCTAGATGTCTATTGTCCAAACATCTACCTTACTATTGCCCTAGACATCTACTATTTTGATGTCTACCCTGTTACCCCAGATGTCTCCTATCTAGATGTCTAATATTACATCCTAGACATCTACTACTTGGACATCTACCCTGTTGACTTGGATGTCTATTGTCTAGACGTATACCAAGAAACATTTATTTAAGCTAGAAAATATGTCAAATACAATCAAGACTTCCTTATTCCTATCATTCCCTTATCTCGATAAAGCACTCACCCCTATCTACATTTGGGGTCACTGCCTAAATCAAACTTTGGTTTAAGAGGCATATGTGATAAGGCAAAAATTTGAATGATATAAGTAGAAGAGGAAGGAGTATGATATCGCTAAGAAGAATCGCACAACTAACAAATCAAAGAACAAATAATTAGGATGATCTTTCACAACCCAGAGTGGAAATAGTGTGAAACCCCATAGAAAATAAAATTTTGAGAATAGAGTCATTGTTGGTGATAGTATAAGGTAAAGATCAAATAGCAAAATAAGTACCTATTATCAAAATGAGGATTGTATGGTAACACCTAAATCAACAGAGAGGAGTTGGTCGACGGATACAAAAGTAGAAGACTTTGTACCACAACAACCACATGTAGATTCATGGGGAGGAATACTGGAACCACATATCATATACTCATGAATGAGGTCACAAAGTGGAGGGTCATGAGAACTAAGTAGAAGGCTATTTGATCTAAATTTCACACCATCAACAAGAGAGATGGGGTCGGATAGAACTCCACGCTAATCACCACCAAAAATTTTACCTAGTGGGATAGTCCCATTGGCAAACACTCCTAACTGAGTGGGAAAATATAAATGCCTATCCTTCACTAAGGAAGGAAAATAAGACCTAGCCTATCATGTAGTTACTTGTATCACCATTTGAGGATCAAATGGGGTAATGCAAGATATGTAGTGGTTGCAATTGTTTCCATCCACCTTGCAAGGAATGGTAATAAATTGATATTTTAAACAACAAAATATGCAACCATTCACTCAGTGGACTTTCTTAAAGGATGCATTTATCAAATAATTTTAACCATTAGGAGATGACTTAGAGATTATCACCAAAATATTTGTGACAAAGTAAATATCAGAAAATGTCAAAAGCTATAATAGGATACTGAAGTAGTTGTCAGACAAAATAGAAATGCCACCTACCAACAAAATGATAAAACATTGGTTCTTGGATGTATTACTGCATAAGTACCAAAAAAATATGAAGGTAGTACCAGCCTCGACGTGCGCAGAAGCCTATGAAAAAGTAAAGAACTTTGAAAGCAAAGCTAAGAAAATAGTTGTAGGGATTGGAGGACAACCAACACATGAGGATTCTGATAGTGATGGAGATATAAATTTCAAAGTGCAATACACTCCTTTCAAAAAGAGTTTGATAAAATTATAAAATAATTCAAAGGAGAAGGGAGGAAATATAGAAAGGGTATTTGGTGTTTTGACTATAAATAGAGGGACATGCAAATACCAATTACCCTAAGAATTCATATTGCAACATATGTGATATTGCAATTCACCCAATAGTTGACTTCCCATTCAACTTAAAGGGAGTAAGGTACTAGATCTTAATAGTCTAGCAAGGAGATCAACCTGATACTTCAAGAAATGGATAAGGTGCAACAAGTGGTGAATACAGGAATAACCATCGAGGTGGAAGACAAGGAGGGCAAAGTTGATCATAGTACGACTCTGAAGGGAGACCAATAATCTAGTGTCGAAATTGATAAGAATGGGATACTTCACAAAGAATTGCCCCAAGCCTCAAAATATGGGCAATGTTGGTGGTATCAATGCTACCCATATGTGTATGTGGTATGGACCGGAAAAACACAAAGAGACTAATTTCCCAAATAAAGCAAGTTCAAGTGGTACATAGAATATCAATTTAATTGACATTGGCAAAGTGATTACAGTGACAGAGAGGGAATATGAAGTCCTAGAAGTAACAAGAGTACAATCTAGGAAGATAGAGGAGTATCCAAATGCTACAAAGGAAAAATATCAATGGTAGGAAACTCAATAATTGATAAGGATAGAAGTAGATAAAGAAAAGTAGGACAAGATAGTTCTATAAAAAGTTCTAAAGAAGGAAGATATCATAACTGACAAGCAAGAATCAATAGAAGTCTTGGTGACATAGGTACTGAATATGATGCTGGAAGTGAAATTAGTAAGTCTATTCAATATAGTACCTGAGTTATATGCTATGGTTGGAAAAGTCCTGAAAACAAGAAATAAAATTGAAACTAGGTAGGTAGCCAACATCAAGAAAAGTCAATTCATTGATCCAATGATACTGATTATTGAGGTAGGGAGAAATCTAGCTTTGGTTCACATGGAGATACTATATCATAAGTTGAATCAGGTAATAGTTGATGAGGTATCAAGCATTAATGTAATGCTAAAAAGAACATGGTGGATTATTGGCCAAGCTGCACTGAAATATCTAAACTTCAAACTATACAGAGCAGATCAATACGACATCAAGATAATAGGCATATTAATGAATCAAAAAGTATGCATAGTGAAACAAGAATTTCTATTGGATTTCATCATAATTACTATGCATAAACCAGCATATGATGATGCATTGCTAGGATGTGGGTGGTTACGAACGATAAAAGTAAATCATGACTGGGAGAAAGAGCATCTGAGCTTCAATAAATGCCAGTATAGATACTTGATTAATCTAAAGAACCAAGCAAAAAACCAATAAATTACAACTTTGGATGACTCAGAAGATTCTTCCTCAGATGAAAAAATGGGATATGAGCCATACGAAGGAGTATTGCACTTGGAATAATGCATGGAGGATGAGTACAACGAAGACAAAGGCTTACTCCATTGGTAGTTAGAAGACTATGAAGTATTTTCTCCCCAATGTTTTTGCATTAATGCAGAAGATTAAATCCAAGAGGATGAGAAGAAGGAACCAAAAAATAACGAAAGCAGTAAGAAGCAAACAACAACATATAAGGATAAGAAAAGAGAAAAATGAATATTTTCCAAGAAATTTGCAGAATATACGATGGGGGACGTAGTAGTTGAAGATAAACCAACCCACTTCATTGATGTTCTTAAGGAAATGAGTGAAAATGAGTCCATCAAGTATGAGAGAACTAGAATGATTCAAGTGAACTTGGGAGAAGATGGAAAGGAAAATATGATAAAGTATGGAGATGATTGGATCCAGTGTTGAAAGTGATAAAATATTTCTAGAGTATAAGGATGTCTTCACTTGTATATACAAGGACTTGAAGGGAGTGCCACCAAAACTCTGTGTACACAAGATTCCTTGATTTAAGGTGCACAACCAGTGAAGAGGTGACCATACATGATGAATCCTAAGTATGTAGCCTTGGTGAATGCTAAAATTAAGATGTTAGATGCAGGCATCAACTTTAATATTATGACAAGTGAATGGGTGTCATCAATTTGATCACCTTGAAGAGAGAGATGAAAAAGTCTAGATTTGTTTGGAATTTTAGAGACTCAATGTTGTAAATATAAAGGATTCCTTCCTGATCCCTTTCAAAGACTCCATCCTAGAAGAAGTAGCAGGCCATGAGATCTATTTATTATTGTATGGATTCTCAGGATACAACTAGATTAGCATTGTAGAGGAATATTAGTTGAAAACTAACTTTGTAGTAGAAAATGGGGTATATGCTTATAACCATATGCCATTTGGATTATGCAATGCACCAACTACTTTTCAAAAAATCACCTTATACATCTTTGATAATATTTACATAGAAAATTTTGAAATCTTTTCTAGATGATTGGTCACTCTATGGCAAGACATAGGAACATTTGAAGGCATTGGATGAATGCATGATCTTGTGTAGGAAAGCTTGGATATACCTGAACCTAAGCAAATGTGTCTTGATGGTACTATATGGGAATTTTTTAGGGCATATTGTATGCAAAGAATGTTTGAAGCCCGATCTAGATAAGATACAAGTCATACTATTTATGGAGGAACCATATGACATAAGTTTAGTAATAACCTTCTTGGAAATAGTAGGATACTATAGAAGGTTTATTTGAAACTACGCATAAAATTCTCATCCATTAGATACTCTTACATGCAAGGGTGTTCCTTTTCACTAGTTAGAGAAGCACCAAGAATATTTTGAGGGCTTAAAAGCACATTTCATGAAGGCACCTATTCTAGTTTATCCAAACTTGGAAAAGGAGTTTCATGTGCATGTAGATACCTCAAATTTTGCCATTGGTTATGCATTGGCTTAGGAAGGCCAATTTGGGTTGGATCAACCCATATATTTTGCAAGTCGGCTGTTATCTCAAGCTAATAAAAACTAAAATACAATAGAGCATGAAGCACTAGGGATGGTGTATGTAGTACAGAAGTATTAACACTATTTACTGGCTAACCCTTTTGCTTTCTATGTATATCATTAGGCACTATTATATTTTATTAAAAAATCAATAATCTATGAATGAGTGAGTCAATGGCTCATCACCTTACACGAGTTCATATTTCAAGTGGTAGTAAGACCTGGGAAGAAGCATCTAATAGTGAACCAACTATCAAGGATTCACTCAGGAGAACCTGTAGAAGAAGGAATATCAAATGAATTCCTCGATGCATAGTTATTCATGATAAGTGTGATATCAGTATGGTATAGACATATAGGATAATACCTATCAATATGAGAGTTTCCAAAGGATATGATGATAGTTGAACAATGAAATGTGATTATGAAATCAACACCCTTTATCCTGATTGCAGGATTGCTATACAATATGGGAGAGGATCACATTCTAATATGATGCATTATGGAAGATGAACTACAACAAACCTTGAAGGAGGCACATGAAGGATTGGCAATATGATATATGGGACCTGATGCAATAGCTATGAAAGTGTTTTTGGTGGATCTATGGTGCCCTACGCTTTATCATGATGCCAAGGACTTTGTTAAGGCATTTGATATGTGTCAAAGGATAGGGAAGCCATTGAAATGAGATTTCATACCACTACATCCATTGGAACCTCAAGAACTCTTTGAGAGATAGGGGTTGGATTTTATGGATACATTAGAACAAGTCATAAGAGAAAGTGTAGGTACATTGTAGTCACAACGGAGTAACTAACAATTTTTTTAAGTGAGAGACTATAGACACCTAAAACGCGTCATGCCGAGGTGACTACTCATATGGGACATGCTAGAAGACCATATGGAAGACCTTTGGACAAATCCAAGGTATAGCAGTGGTTTTTACCACTCATTTGGGCATCTTTGCCTAGTCAGTGCTAGCCGCTATTGACACCCATGGTTAGCAGTGCTCACCACACCTATCATCCATGGTCAGGACTCAAAATCAGTTAGCCTTCATCCAACCCAAAATTGGTTGCAATGGCCAATTGGTTATGGATTGGAGTGATTTGAGTGAGGAAGGTTCTGGATCCTTCCATCCAACAAGCTCAACTACCCAATCTTGATCTTAGCTTCATCATGAAGCTACTCCTAGCCCCTTGGAAATTGCTATATAATCCCCCTCTAAATTGGGGAAAAAGAGAGAGAAATATAATCAATTGAGCAGTGAAGCCCTATCGAATTGCATACTCATTCACATGCATTGATAGGAACACTTTTGCTACCCAATTGGAGATCACATTGCCATGGAGATCCTAGGAGGATAGGAGAGCCAAGAAATGCTAATCCATGCAATCCGTGCACTCACTGAGCAATTCAACCACCAAATCTATCAGAGGACATAGAGGTGACCCTTGACCATCAATTTGACAAGGAGAATCAGAGAATTGGCCTTGATTTGGAGGGTAAACTTACTTCAGTCTCCGTCATGGCTGTCAGCCATGGTGAATAGTGCCCATCGCGTGAATGACCCACGGTTAGTAGGTGACACCTGATCTCCTTGTTCTTAGTTTTACATTCTATTTAATTAGGTTAGATTAATCATTTTGTAGGTTTAATTCAGTATTCTAGAGATATTTGATCGATAGATTAGGAGTTAATTGCAATTTCCCTTCATTGTTGTAGTGTAGGCATAATGAATATTTTTCATGCTTCCATGTCTTCAATTGGTTAATTAGGAGCTTAGATAGATTCATATTAGTTTCTTTTATGTTTCTAATGGTAGATTATCATGTTTTAGATCAATTTACATGTACTAAATCACTTTCTTGATTTCTTGATTATCATGTTATCTTTTATACAAGCACCCTTTTAAAGCCTCATCAAGAGAGGCCTCCTTTGCTTTTAATGTTTCTTGTTGTTTATTGCATGTAGGACTAATAGGGTTTTGGGATGCAAGGCAAAAAATGCCTCTAATCATGGAGAAGAGGGTCATCGACACCCTAGAGCAGTTCGTGTCACCCTAGAAGGCATTTTGATTGCATCTACCCTTGAGAGGGATTTGAAACTCTATTGTAATTGATGTATCAAATGGGTATCCCTAAGAGGGATGAATCTGTAACTTGGCTTCATTGAGATTAATAAAAGGATTCTTTATATTTGTTTCATTTCTTGTTGTCAACTTATGTTTTCCCATTTGTGCTTATTTCATGAATTGCAATAGATAGACTAGATAGCAAGAGCCTTTTTGGTGGTTATAGAAGGTGATCATGATGGAACTCTACATTTTTTGCCATGATTTACTGACTATGGTCTATGTTTTTATGGTAGGTACTCACCGTAGTTGACAGCCATGGTCAAAAAGTTAGCCCATGGTTGATAGGCATGGGCAACAATCGTAGCCACGCATCAGAGCCACGGTCAAAAATAGACCAACCACAGAGCAGGAGTAAAAAGCTAAATCAGATGAGGACTTGAGGTAGGCCCTTATGACACCCTCTATGTCTATTTTCTATCTCTGTGTTTTTCTAGAACATCAAAAATGAAATCTAGCTAGGACAAGGATAAAAAGAATAATAAAATGAATTAGGTCCTTGGGATTTTTATTTGATGCTTCTACTAGTCACTGCTAGGAACAATGGGTCTCTGAGTGTAGCCCGCCCTAGTCTCCAATGGTCTAGGCCATATGAATGTTAGATTTTGCTTGCATAAGGCCCAATCAGTGGCCAATTACTCATACTAGTTGCATTCTCTGAACATCACGTAGCGTAGTGTGCATATATCTCTGAATATCAAACATTCTTTGTTGCATATCATGTAGGAAATGATCATGTTAATGTTGTATTATGCATATTTCCTTTATGAAAATTAAAAAGAACCACACACACCACGTTTCATAGTAAACGCTAGTGAGTTGGGAGTCACATCCAACCACTAGTAGGGTTTCAACGATGGTGGAGGTGATTTCCATCCGTTGGCCCAACTCCCTCATACCTTCTTGTTACTAGACCAATACCGGATCCAAGAACCATCCGTAGCCCAAAAAATTTGCATGTACTTCTCTTCGGAGGGTATAACGCTGACTAGGTGAGATTGGGTGAGGATCTGGGAGGACCTGTGCTCCTTGCTTGGGTGTGGACTTCATTACCACATTTTGGGGGGATTACATGGCCTGGAGTTCATAGCCAGGTTGTCGAGCTATGAGCATACAAGTGAAAGCCATTAAACAATTGAGAAAATCATCAACGTATTGCAAAACATGACAAGAGTTACTTTACTGATACAACAAATTGAAAACACATCAAATAGTTTAGGGCTCATTTTAAAATTGTAAAAGGAGATAATCATCATTGTATTCTTTGCATGCTAATAAAAGTTAAATCTAGACATAGGATACATAATGGTGCAAACACGGAGAGGCCGATCCGGGCATAGACCCGAGATCGAAGCCCAAGCTCCACCTAGTGCACAACATGATGTGGAACACCCTCAATCACTTAATCCTCCTAGACATCATTCAACGAGCATTAGAGGGGATAATTCCACATGAGGGGATTCCATTGAGAATACCTCGATTAGAGGAAGTACTAGACATCCCTCTAGACATAGATCAGAGCATGGGACGTCCCAACATGGGGGTTCCGCACATGGTAGCATATACCATGACCACATTCCATGGGCATCCATGGGTTCAGCTGAAGAGTATGTCATCGAGGGATCCAGATTGGTACCCCTTCGACCTGTATCTAAGGGAGGTTCATGACCTCCATCGTCAGAGTCTAGATATGTCCAAGATCCACCCATTCAGGGGTGAACCGAGAGGGCTGCTTCTAAGCATAGGCCCACACAGACTCCCTATAGGGGTGAGCCCACCAAGTTCACCATAGATATATCCAAAGTGGGAATAAATGGTATGCCACCTCATGAGCCATGGCATAGCAAATAGTTGGATGGTCTAGACAGAGTCCTAGGGCATCTAGGATATAAGCCTATGCCTGCACCCTCCCGACCGATGAGTGAGTGTAGCGCAAGCACCATTAGGACCACCCGAGAACATGGAGAGTGCTCCAAGTATTCTTGAGACATGCATGCTCCTGCATCACATGCAGGCACTGAGTATAGGAGACAACCTGACATGAATGCCATATTTATAGACCGAGGCAAGAGTGTGGTAAATTAGTCCATTGGAGGACATACCCATAAAGTCGCTCGAATAGAGTGCACCCCTCAGAGGCCTCAGATGGCCGATCATGTTGATAGAGCTCATAGACTGATGTCAGAGCAGAGATGATAGATTCTCCAAGATCAATTGGAGGATGTTCGCACAGAGAAAGAGTACCTCAAAAATGAGAATACTTAGAGGTAGAGGTTCATAAGATAGAAATTATATGAATAATGCATGCATGAACAATGCATCCTCGATCATAAGGAGCATGTAGAGAGAGAGGATCGATTGGCTAGCACCAGTTTACATCCTCATAGTGAGATCAGGGAGCGTGTCGATAGACGAGTGGCTTCACAGCCTGAGTTACACCTTGAGAACATCGACACACATACTCGCCATACGACTCAACATAGAGATCGACATCCAACATCTAAACAACATGAGCATAGGTAGTATGAGAATGAAGTGGGAGAGGAATTAGAACAAGAATATCCTAAAATATCCCAATTCGAGGAGGAGGGTGAGCCTAGTCCCCCACCTCGATCGAGGAAGAATCTACCTCCGAGGGTGCCTCCAAGGCAATCTCGAGAGGAGGAGTTTCTTTCCTCGTAAGCCTACAAGACCTTAGCAGAGAAGGTCCAAGCCATAGAGAAGCAAGGGATGGCTTATCAGAAGCCTACCTTGAACAAAATTCATAATGAACCTCTATGCACATCAGTGCCTATTCCAACATATCCTGAGCATTTCAAGATGCCTAGACTAGAAAAGTTTCAAGGAGAGGAAGATGCATAGGAGCACGTGACTAGTTTTCTAGATATGTGCTTTCATATTGAGAGCAATGATGCTTTGCTCTTGCACACCTTCATCATGACCCTCTCAGGCCCAGCTCGAGAGTGGTTCAATCAATTAAAGAGGCACAACATTACTAGTTTCAAACAACTAGCTGATGCATTTCTTGAACGCTTCTCCTTCAACATCAAGAAGAAGGTAAACTTATCCGACCTAGCCGCTCTAACGCAACATGATGATGAGCCAATAATGGATTATGGAAAATGATGGAGGAAAATGATGGCAAAGCTACCATTCTCCATCCCATCCTCTAAATTAACATGAATGTTCATGAAGAGTTGTGCCAAACACATTTTATTATTGCTATAGTTGCAGCAATACCAGACATTCGAAGAGGCTTTGGTGCAAGCCAAGGTGATAGAGGACATCAAGTTACAGGAGGGTAACTTGAAGCTCAGGAATAAGGAGGGACACAAGAAAAGCACTGAGAGACATCAGGCCAAGCCGACCCATGTTAATCAGGTGGTGTTGAACCTTCAGAAAGGGGATAAGGGGCAACAACAATGAAACTATCAGGCCCAACCTCCTCCTATGCAATATGAGCAATGCAATAACAATTATAAGGGTAAAAATAAAGAACAATACCCACCTCACATATTCACTCAGTTATCAGAGTCCTTGGCTTTGATTTTTCATCAGTTATGTGAGGCGAAGGCTATAAACTTACCCGAGGTCAAGTTAATGGACCCAAATCAACCTAAGCCTAAGGGCTACAAGGATGATCATTATTGCATCTTTCATCGATCGAAAGGCCATGACATCGAGGTATGTTGGTCTTTCAAACATCTTGTGCAAAATATGATCGAGAGAGGTACGCTTCTTGTCGACAACCCACAAGCACCTGACAATCAAAATATGGGGATTTACAAAAATCCTCTACCAAATCATGAGGTACCAAAGAATAATGTTGGCCAAGTCAACCAAGTTCGCATCGAACCACCAACCCAGGGGTTCATCAGAATGGTCAATATTGTCACAAGAAACATGAGGTATGAATGACCGAATCAACCTCCAATACCTATTAGAGTCCAAGTTATGCCTCCTCCAAGGCCAGCCCAACATGTGCCCGACCCACCAACTAGACCGGTGGTGACCATCAGGAGTAGGTTGGTCCAAAACCTATAGACAACTCTAATGAAGTTGTCAATTTATGAGCTAATTCAGTAGTCTCCTAAGCATAGGGAGATGCTCATGGACATCTTAAGGTCCATAGAAGTGCAACCTTAAGATCCCAAAGCATTTACACACTTTATGGGGCACGTGCAATAGTGTTAGGAACCGGTCATTCAATTTCATGACCATGAAGTCAAGATGGTTTCCACTATTATAGCAGACCCACCATTGCATATCATCGCATGTGTGAATCACAAACCATTCAAGTGGGTCTTGATTGACATAGGGTCATCAATCAATATCATAACTACCAAGGCATTAACTCACTTGAAGTTACCCAAGATGCATATCATCCCTTCTACCTTCACGTTGAGAGCTTTCAATGATGCATTATGCTCGATAGTCGGTACTATAGTTTTACCTATCCAGGTAGGGCTGAAGACCATCCCGATGATGTGTCACATAATCGAAGGTGCTATGCAGTATAATATACTTCTAGGGAGGCCTTGGATCAGAGAAATGTATTGTGTCCCTTCTATTTTACATCAGTGTATCAAATACATTCATGAGGGACAGGTTCACGTGGTGCCTTCGGATGAAGAACCCTTTAAATACATGAATCTAGCAGATTTTCTAAGGGAATTTGTGCTCCCCTCAATGCACCTAGATGTGCGACCAGCATCACCAATCAAAGAGCCAGGAGGTAAAATCAAAGAAGTGTGTGCTAGACCTACAATATCCATATCTCAAAGATCGGAGCACATGACAACTACTTCTATTAGACCGACTGCATCTATGATACAACGGGATGATAGGAAGTTGAAAGAAAAGGTGGGGAAAAGAAGATAAAGCAAATACCCAAGCTAGTCATCATTGAAGCCCCTACTCCCATGGAAGTAGAGGAAGTTCAAGGAGGAGTCGAAGAGGCACCTCAACCTACTTCACCTATGTCTTTAGTAGGGTCATCTGCACCGTAGGTGACCATCCATTTGGTTAATCCTAGATTAGGGGAATACATTGTGTAGAATGTGATGTTCACACCGATTATCGAGACTGCACATGACATGGGCTGACCGTGAGCCCATCGCCTTCCCATAGGGATAGTGGAACCATTGGGGGTACCACCTAACCAAACCAACTTCATCTATGGAGGGCTAGACCAGTTTACATCTTCCATGCCCATGGATGAGGATGATGATGAACCATTCACCATGAATGTTCATTATATTTCTAACCTAGACTACGCCATGTGATACTTTGAGCATTACCATTGGCATGGTTATGGTCTCGAACTATTCGAGCAGGGGCGTAAGAAGCCTATAGAACCATAGTATCAGTTACCTACTGATAGGTTCAGGTTGGGATTCTATAGTGGAGGATAGGCTGAACTCCTCATGACATCTTTAGACCACATGTACCTTAGTCTAGGGGGTGAAGTTGACTTCAATCCATATCACCCTAATCCTTCTACATTTTAGAGGGATAACCGGCTAGTGACTTATGTCACTATAGATCCACCCAAGAGATATCACATGAACATCTTGGTGGAGACCAGCCCAAAACCCATTCCAAGAGCTAACTTGGATAATCAAATTCATGGAGCTACCGATGACATTGGTATGCACTTCCAAAATCTAGACACAACTATGAGTACCGAATCAGAAGTTGCTTCTGAGGATGTTCATGTAGTATCCATCATCGAAAGTGATGGACCAGACTATGATTCTGGAATAGATGATGCTGAGTTATCCTCAAACAATGATCAATCTGAGGATGAAATCGAGTTGCCTATTTGGGCCCCACACTCTTGCATCATCTTTACCCTGAATCAATGAACTAGATCCTCTCGATTATGATGATAGCAATCAAGAGATAACCTATATGAGGCCTTATTTAGAGCATCCCATTCTAGTGGGTAGCGATGAAGGCCTATATTATGATAGTGATGAAGAAGATGAGATAGAGAGAGCCTACTTAGGACCTCCCTACTTACGCTATCACAATGCACCTTATACGATCGAGGATATGCATAGAGAGATCAATCTCCATCCTCACCTTAGAGGGAGACCACCGAATCTTAATGTGATTTATCATATGGTGTTTCCCGATCCACCGACGTACATGGAGCTCCTTGAGCCCAATGATCCCATCCGATAGTCTATTCATGGACCAGATCCAGAGATCCCCATACCCCTAGAACCACATCTCGAGGATGGAAGTTTTGTTAATGATGAGTCACTTGCATGTGGTCCTGGAGACATGATCCATTTCATCAACATGATCTCCATTGATTTGACCACTCCACTCCACAATCCAGCCGATCCATCCAAACCATTGCCTCTAAATGTAGATGCTATTGATTGGGATCACATTGATTCACCACTAGAGCCTGAATATTTCTTCCCTAATGAAGAAATGTTGCAACCTTTCCATTTTACGCTAGGCTATGCACATGATGTCTATCATGCTGAGGATGCTTCCAATGAGGAACCTATAAACCCAACAGATGACATCCACTTGATCCCTACGCCTCATCAGCTTGAGGAGGGATCCCATATGTCAATAGAGGAAACCTTCGAAGTGGATATCAGTAATGATCCCACCAATCCAAGGAAGGTCAAATTTGGGGAGACTTTGACTCCTGATGAGCATGCCAACCTCATCCCTCTACTGAGAGAGAGACCTGATCTCTTTGCTTGGACTTACAAAGATATGTCGGGTCTAGATCCAAAATTGGTTACTCATAACCTTTCGCTAGATCTATCAAAGAAGCCAGTCAAGAAGAAACTCAGGAAGATGCATCCAACAGTAGCCTTAATGGTTAAGGATGAGTTGCAAAAGTTGTTGGACGTAGAGTTTGTCATCTCCATCGACTATCCGGAATGGGTATCCAATATGGTGCCTATAGGAAAACTTGATGGAAGGATCCATATTTGTATGGATTTTAGAGACCTGAATAAGGCAACACCAAAGGATTCATTTCTATTGTCGAATATCGATGCTCTTGTAGATGCAACTACAGGTCATGAAATGCTCTCCTTAATGGATGATTTTTTTGGTTACAATCAAATTTAGATTAAGCCCGAAGACCAACATAAAACCATATTTATAATGCCATGGGGGACATTTTACTATAAATTTATGCCATTCGGCCTTAAGAATGTTGGTGCCACATATCAGCGGGCTATGACATATATTTTTCATGACTATATGCATAAGATCCTAGAGGATTACATTGATGACTTGTTGGCAAAGTCATTATTGCGTTCTGAGCATGCGAAGGTCCTGAAGAAGGTCTTCGATCACCTGATAGAGCATAATGTCAGGTTGAATCCTAAGAAGTGCGTATTTGGCGTAACTTTAGGAAAGCTCTTAGGATTCATCATTTCAAAATGAGGCATCGAAGTTGACCCAACAAAGGTCAAGGCTATTCTAGAAATGTGTCCCCCCACAAACATCAAAGAACTAAGAAGCCTACAGGGCAAAGTAGCATCCATAAAGTGATTTATCACATAATTATCGGATAAATGTTGACCCATGAATCGATTTGCTACACAAGGGGGTCCCATTCAATTGGGATGAGGACTGTCGAGCAGCCTTTGCTAAAATTAAGCAATACCTGGTGATGCCACGATGCTAGCTCCACCAAGGCTAGATGAGCCTTTTATATTATATATTGGCAACCGACTTTGCATTGGGAACCATGTTAGCCCAAAAGAATGTGCAAAGCAAAGAACAAGCCATATATTACATTAGCAGAACCTTGGTGAGCTATGAGCTCGGATATGCATATGTGGAAAAGTTATGTTTAGCAGTAGTGTTCACTACAAAGAAATTGTGATACTATATGTTGAGTCATACGACATATGTCATATCCAAACAAAATCCTTTGTAGTATATGATGAGCAAGACATATCATAATACACGTACTACGAAGTGGATCATGCTACTGATAGAATTTGATCTAGAATTCATAAGCCAAAATTCCATTAAGGGACAAGTCATAGCAGATCAACTGGCTGAGGTACCTCTCAAAAATAGTAGGCCCCTCACCATAGAGCTTCTTGATGATGCAGTATTTGCCTTATCAGAAGCACCCAAACTCGAAGAACTGGATAACAAAGCTGATATGACCTTGTTCTTCGATGGTTCGAAGTGTGAGCAAGGGGGTGGTGTAGGAATAGTGTTGTTCATGCCACAAGGAGCTCCAATGCCCTTGTCATTCAAGTTAGACTTTCCTTGCACTAACAACAATGTTGAATACGAAGCCCTAATTTTGGGTCTCCAAATAGCTATCGCCATGAAGATAAAAAGGTTAAATATCTTTGGTGATTCCCTTCTCATTGTGAACCAAGTTAAGGGATTATTTCAATGTCGATGTCCAGTATTGAAAGCTTACAAGGATCTTGTTGACATTTATCTAGCTCGATTGGAATGGTATGACATCGAGGCAATCCCTCATTCATCCAATAGATTTGTAGACACAATGGCATCTTTGGGATCTCTAATCCCTCAGAATCCATCTACCGATTTCACTACCATCCATGTAAAAATATTGTCACACTCTATTGTGCAATGCGAAGCATTGGATAACAAAGAGTCAATCAACATGATTCATGTAGAACCAAATCATGAATGGTTCTACAGAGCTAGAGACTTTCTCAAGAGAGCATCCTGGGGGTCTTTGATCTCGTAAGATCCGATGGGGAGTGGTATTACCATTCACCATAAGGTTGTTTCCTAGTCTGCATTTGCCAATGTAGAACCGTAGGGGGAACATGTTGTCTTGTCGATCGAAGTCGAAGCTTATCATAATTGGACATCATAGATACATGACTTCCTTAGACTTGGTGTAATCCCTCAGGGATTATCATGTGTCGCAAAATGCACATTTAAGTAGAAAGTGATAAAGTATGTCTTGTTAGCAGACATCCTGTACCGTAGAAGCTACGATGGAGTTCTCCTTCATTGTCTTGAGCCCCAAGAGTCATCTTGGGAAATTTTGCAAGCTCATGATGGTACATGTGGTGGCCATTTTAGTGGCATGGCTATCATCAAGTGCATCCTTCGCATGGGTTATTATTGGCCCACTATGGAGAAGGATTGCAATGTGTATGTCAAGAAATGCATTAAATGTCAGCATCATGCTAATCTTATGCACTTGCCATCACAGGCCTTACAACCCATTCAAGCGGCTTGGCCATTTGCTCAGTGGGGATTTGATCTCATTGGTAAGATCTCTCCTCCATCATCGGGTCGACATACTTTTATTATCATGGCTACTGAGTATTTTACTAAGTGGGTGGAAGCCATTCCCTTAACAATGACAATTAGAGTGCGTATTGCTGAGTTTATACTCACCAATATCATAAGTCATTTTGGGATACCATCCAAGATAGTGTCAGATAATGGAACATCATTTAAGAACAAAACTATGAGAGCTTTGACGTCTAAGTATAGAATCAAACATAGTTTTGCGACTCCATATTATCCACAAGCAAATGGACAAGTTGAAGCTTCAAATAAGATAGTGGTCTCCATCTTGAAAAATATGGTACAAGAGCACCACAAATATTGGCACATCCAACTACCCCTTGCTTTATGGGCTTACAGGACTAGTATTCAGACGCCCATTGGGGCAACTCCATTTTCATTAGTATATGGCATTGAGGCCATTATGCCCTTAGAGTTGGAAATTCCAATGTTGCACGTCGCATTGAAAGAGTTCATTGATGATGACACCACATGGAAAGCTCACCTAGATCAATTGATGCTACTTGATGAACATCGCGTGAATGCCCTCGAGCACCTCCATGTTTATCAAGAGTACTTAAAATGAGCTTACAATAGCAAAGTCCATCTGAGAGACTTTGAGGTTGGTGATCTTGTGCTGAAAGAGAACCAACATAACTCAAATTTACCACCAAAAATGTGAGACAAATTTATGGCTAACTAGTTAGGTCCTTATATGATCTCAGAGAAGATTGGACCTGGGACATATCACTTGACATCGCTTGGAGGAGTTGAAGAGCCTGAACCTCTCAATATCCTTCATATTAAAGTATTTTATGCCTAAATCCTAAAAAGGCTCCAAAGGCATCTATAAGCCCTTTGGTCATTCAAAAAGGCTCCAAGGGTTTCTCAAAAAACCACTTGGTCAATCCCAAAAAGGCTCCAAGGGTTTCTCAAAACCGCTTGGTCAATCCCAAAAAGGCTCCAAGGGTTTCTCAAAACCACTTGGTCAATCCCAAAAGGCTCCAAGGGTTTCTCAAAACCACTTGGTCAATCCCAAAAAGGCTCCAAGGGTTTCTCAAAACCACTTGGTCAATCCCAAAAGCACCAAGGGTTTTCTCAAAAGGCACTGGATAAGCCTGGTCATCCTCAAAAGGCTCCAAAGGCATATGTAAGCTCTTTGGTCAAACCAAATGTTAAAATCCATAAAAAAATTTGGAAAAATATCAAAAATAAAAAACATTTGCATTTCATTTGCATCATTGCATTGCATTTTGCATCATGCATCTCATTTTCCACATGCATTTTCACCTTTGCATTGCATTAGGCATATTCATCCATCACACTTGCATTAGAATAAATTGTGTTTACAATCTTACAAATGACACCACGTTTGTGTTTCAATCATGCATCTATGCACTATATTTTTCATCCATTTATCACCCTTGTGAGTAATTGTGTTTTTCAACACAACCCCAATTGTTGCTATGAAGAATATACTAGGGTTTTTCTGGTCATTCAACCATACCTAGAGGTCTTCTCAAGAGTTGATAGAAAGCTTGCTTTGCTTTTGTAGTTGAGGTCTAGTTAGTATAGCCCTTAGCATATCAGAATTCTATCACTAATCAACAAATTAAACAATCCTAATAAGGACTAGGGGAAGATGAAAGCCATGAAGTAGGACCAGGTATCCTGAGGTAAAAATTTTATTCTTGCTTATCCCTCTATGTAGACGGTATGAGAAATGTTGGCAATTGGAAAAAGGACAAGTTTATTCCCTACCCAGAATCCCTTGCTTACATTAAAATGAGCAATATCCCAGAGTGATATCCCAGATCAATCCTCTAGATTGATACCATAGATCGATATCCAGATTGATATCCCATATTGATATCATAAGATCGATATCCTCGAAATAGATATCCAAAGTAAAATCCCCAAAGGAAGTTTCTGAAGCAAATTATCAAATGTAAATCCCAAAAAGTCAAATCAAATGAAGATCAAATTGTACAAAGAAAGTAAAATCAGTATCAAATCCCTTGCTCAAGAAGAAATAAAGAAAGAAATAAAAGTACAAAATAAACAATGATTCTTGTCACTATAGTACAAAATAAATAGTGATTTTTATCACTTTATATGAGCAAGTATCCCAAAAAATTGAAGAAAAGAAGGGAGCGAACTTGAATCCCTGGAATTTCCAGCACTACTATACCTTACGCATGATGATATGTCTGATACATTAGCACTTCGCTTTTGTGCAGACCAATGTTTGAATGTGGAAGAGCTAGTCTCAGGTGTCTTGTATCGCCTAGTGGTCTAGTCCAACTAAAATCTAAACCTAGGATTGGATAAACATTTGTGGACCCCCAATCTTAGCAATGGGCTGAAAGAATCCTGCTTGACATCGGGGTATGCTTATGCCTTATCTTAATATACTCATTTGCACACACAGGGATAATGAATAGTTAGGGCCTATCCTAGCGAAAGCCTTATGTTTCAGAAGTCTAGTATGGTTAGTATACAACTTTTGATCAGTCAACTAGGGTGTTTGAGTCTCATGGTAAACCTCAAAAATTCCCAAATAGCAACAACCAATTTTCAATGCAATCATCAAAACATCAATTTATTTTATGAGAGTTTGTTTATTAGAACTATTTGTAATATATGTTAGATACTGGATGGATGTCAGAAATGATATTTAGATGGCCACTGACTATGTTATCCATATTATTTTAATTTACAAAAGCTTATGAATAGAAAATAATAAATAATTGCATCTCACATATGGGTGTACTATCTTTCACAAAGAGATAAAGCAACTACAATCCATGATTGTTATACATTATGTGGTGTCATCCATTAGATTGATTAAAACTCATATTGCATACATTATGTTTTAAGTGATTAAAGCATACATGTCCATTTTACATAACACATTATCAAAGAAACAAAGAAATACATGCAGTACATACATGGCATAAATTATGTCATAGCAATATAAACTAAATGCATACAAGTAAAGCAAATATATACATGCATGTAACATCAAAATATGGCATTCATAATGCATCCATCATAAGTAGTACATCTGCATACATAACTCATAACATCTAATCATCTATCGCATAGCTATCTAGTGCATGTCATCCATACATCACATCATATAGCATCAAATCAATAACACATTGCATCCATATGCATAACATAAAACATAAAATACCAAAAATAAAGTACACATGTAATGAGATGAAATGTCATATCATAATATATATATGTGTCAATAATGTACATAATAAGTGGGGTACATCAAAATACCCGTAGGCTACATATGTGTAGGTCCTCGACCTTACACTCAAAAATGGTACAATAAGCATCTCTAAAGATCTATACTAAATAGGGCCTACACCCCTAGTCTGTGAGGCACCTCCATCACCTCCACCATCCCTATGGGTCCTCTATGAGCTAGCACCATGAGTGCTCAAAGACCTATGAGTCCTCTCAATCCTGTGCATCCTGTGGCTCGAGCTAGCAGATGACTGCCCTGTCTCTCTGGTCCTAGACCTGGTCCTGTGGGTCCCTGTAGTGTGGGTATCCTCTAGAACCTCCCCACCTAGCAGCCTAATATGACCCTCCAGCTGGGCGATGTGAGCTACACTCACTGTATGTCGATCGTTACCCTCCTCCATGAGGGTATGTAGCCACCTGATCTCTACCATAGGATCACAAACCTCTTGAATAAAGTAGATGGTACTCTAGGAGGTGGCATGATAACCTATGAGGATGAGGGATCTCCCCTCACCACCCTAAGCAAGTCCCTCTCAGTAGTCACTACACTCAATTATGCCTATGCCAGATCCCGCTCACCAGTGAGCTACGTAATCTGAGTGTCTATAGTGGTAACCTATGCCTGGAGAGCTATCCTCTCCTCCTCATATCCCTACCACTACCTCTACCCATGAGCTAGCTTCACCTCTAGAGTGGTGATAGAGGTATCCCTATGTAGTAGCTAGATGTGGAGTCTCCCCACCTAGCTCTATAGGTCAATAATATATGCCCTCAACTACCCTACCTCACTATCTGGAGCTACCTCACCCTCCTCGAAGACCTCCTCCTCTACCTCTACCTATGGGCCCTCCTCTGCTATGCCCCATGCTCCCTCTATCCTCTAGTGGGTCCTACACCCATGAGGATCCACCTCTACACCCTCTCACCCTACAAATCCCCTTGGCGAGCCTAGAGGACCCTCATCGTGCCACTAGAAGTCAGCCCACCAGCCATCATAGTCTGGAGTAGTACCCACATCTGCTAGCCTCGACTCCTGGAAGTCATCATCATCCTCTCCCAATGGAGTGACCTAGGGCTAGGTCAGGTCCCTCTCTAGGACCAGGCATCTATAGATGGTCGACATATCTGGGATATCCTACCGAATCCCAAACTACCATAAGACATGAGAGAAGTAGTGATACTCACACCAATCAGCCTTACGGTCGATGATCCATCTATCTCTATGCACTCGATGTAGGTATCTATCTACCTCTATCCAAGGTGGATAGTCCATGTAAGGTCACCACTAGATATCCTCAAGGTGCAGCTATGCAAAGCGATCGATATAATGATCTAGGTCTCCTACATGAGACCTACTCTTGAAGCCCTCCTACTCCTAGGGCCAGTAGGCGATATAGCACTATCGATCATCAACAATAGTAGTGATCTATAGAGGTAAGTCGATAGGGTGCTCTATCAAGATATGCTACCAACCCTAGATCTATAGAAGGAGGCTACAATCGATGCCCACTCTACTATAATGGGTAATCTAAAATAACTCATGGTAGAGCTATGCTAAGAGAGCGCTCCCCAGGACAAGATGAGTGGTCACTCGATCGAACTAACCATGACATATCTAGTCCGATCCAAGAGGTTCCAAGGGAACCTCACACCTGAAGAGTCTAGGAGGACTATCTGAATGATAAGATGCATAAATACTGCCTCCCTCTATGAGAAAAATTTGGCCTCGTACCACTCCTGAATGTGGATGCCTCCATGCTCCGCAACTCAAAGATAGAATCAAAAATGACCTTCCTCACCATGGTAGGAGAGGAGGTGATGGGCTCACCATCAATGGGCAGCCAGAATATGTGGTATATGTCCTCTAAGGTGATAGTCATTTCACCCATAGGTAGGTGAAATGTATTGGTCCTCGCATCCCAACGATGGGCCAATGCAGTAAGGTATGCCTGGTCCACTCGGATAGTGGGGAGGTCTAAGATGAAGTCGAACCCCACAGTAGCAAACCAACCCCGCTCCATCAGTCAATGTGTGGTGCAAGTTACGAAGGAGATCGGTCTCCCTCGCTCTATTAGTTAGGGACTGAATAAAAGCAATCAAGTAAAAATAAAAATAATTAAAATCAACTAAAAAATGATAAACAAATCATAAAATCTCCTAAAAACGCAAAAACATGCAAAAATATGATCAAAAATTTCAAAAAACATTAAAAGAGTACTTCAAAACAACAATAAATGGCATTAATTGCCCAAAAATTAAAAAATAAAAAAATTTAAAATTTTTGAGAAATTTGGGCATCGTGAGTTGGAACCGCGATCGGCCCAATGGTCAAAAATTTGACCGTTGGGATTTAAATCCCATCATGGCTGACATCCACGGCCCCCAATCTGCCAATTGGGGCCGCGCTACCACCCACGGCTAGGGAGCGAGACCCTTTTAGGGCCCTCCCTTCCCAGAAAAACCCCTTAAAAAAAAGTAACCCACCCCCTAATCTAACCTATGCTAAACCTAGCTAGGGTGAGGTTCATTACTGATAGTTTAATGAGGTTCATTTACCAATTTATTAATGTGGTTAATTTTAATCTAGTAATTTACAAGCGAGGTCTCAATTTTTGAGTTACCTTGGAGGCACCGACTCCTCCATTGGTAGAAGCCTCCAACTGATCAACCATCGATGTGGAATGTGTGGAATGGGTCAAGTTTTTAGTAGCATCCTAGGTCAAATTTTATTATTTACCTCTCAGAGCTCTCAAATTTACTTTTACTATCAGGTAAATAATGAATTTTTCAAAAGCAAATCCTTATTTAACCTTTTTGAATTTGGGTCGGCCCATGGCTGACACCCGTGGTCCCCGAATTAGGGTTTTACGACCATGGCTTCAAGTCACGATCAAGCAATTTACCCGTAGTTGATAGGCATGGTCAGTGAGCTACAATAAATGCTCCCAATTCCCATCATGGAGAGCCTTAAAAGGTCAAAATAAAATTGTTCATCAGACCAAAATTGCACCAAAAAATATAAAATAATCTAAATAAGCCAAACAAAGCACAACGACATTGGAAAATATCATCATAAGGCAAAACAAAATAATTGGCTGAGATTACAAAGTACATTCAACTGAGGTCATCGCTATGGAAATCCTTTCATGGAGCACCACACCTCCCAGCCAAATAAACAAATTCAATTCAAAATTAACAAAAAAATCAAATAAATCAAAAGTCAAATGTGCCTCGTATTCAGTCATTTACCCTATACACTTGGCGGTTGCAGTGACTTGCGATCCATGCAATCCGGCAAGATGAGTAAATTACCATAAGGACATTTGGGGTAAATTCATCATTGTAGAATTGTTATGCTTCATTTCAATCCCTAAGAAGGCCTTCATAGTCGGACTGCTCCAAGGGAACGAGATACTCATCACAATTCTCCTATGATATTTTTAGCATATCATCGACAATATGATTCAACATATGCCTAATCGGGATTGCTTTCATTTTGATTCCCTAAGAAGGCCTTCATGGTTGGACCACTCCATGGGATAGAAATAGGTAATTACTATTAATAGTTGCAATCATAGCTGATTAGGCCTTGCCAAGTATTCAAATGCTAAATCTTAATTTGTTCAAGATCATTCATAGTGGTCAAGTGACCTCGTCGCTTCATTTAATTGTCATTACCCTCATCGACTCATCGCTTGAGGGGGTAGTCATAATATTAAATCATAATCAAAGTCAATAGAATATCCCTTGATCGTAGATCCCTTGATCTTGTCAAAATTGCGTTCATCTTACGAATCATTGCCAAAGACTATCATAAGCTTACCCTTCTACTGGGGAAAATAGCATATATGATAATTTGGTTTGTAGCTCTCCTCCTTTCGATTATATAGGCCTAACTCCTATTTGGTATCTAAAGCTACCCGAATTCCTGATGATGAGTGCAAACCCTTTCAAAATTAAGCCTTTCATCGAGTTGGAAGCAATGATTCTAAGATGCGCATCCTATTTGTAAGACTTGGGCATCTAATGTTGATCAGACTAATGATCATCATGCAACCTACGACATCATTTTAGGAGGTCTATTTTTGCTCAACATTGTTCAAAATCACAATGCATCTCAAAAGGGGCATCTGTAGACACCTAAAATGCATCATGCCGAGGTGACTACTCATATGGGACATGCTAGAAGACCATATGGAAGACCTTTGGACAAATCCAAGGTATAGTAGTGGTTTTTACCACTCATTTGGGTATCTTTGCCTAGTCAGTGCTAGCCGTTGCTGACACCCATGGTTAGCAGTGCTCATCGCGCCTATCATCCATGGTCAGGACTCAGAATCAGTTAGCCTTCATCCGACCCAAAATTGGTTGCAATGGCCAATTGGTTGTGGATTGGAGTGGTTTGAGTGAGGAAGGTTCTGGATCCTTCCATCCAACAAGCTCAACTACCCAATATTGATCTTAGCTTCATGAGGAAGCTACTCCTAGCCCCTTGGCAATTGCTATATAATCCCCCTCTAAATTGGGGAAAAGAGAGAGAGAAATATAATCAATTGAGCAGTGAAGCCCTATCGAATTGCATACCCATTCACATGCATTGATAGGAATACTTTTGCTACCCAATTGGAGATCACATTGCCATGGAGATCCTAGGAGGATAGGAGAGCCAAGAAATGCTAATCCATGCAATCCATGCACTCACTGAGCAATTCAACTACCAAATCTATCAGAGGACATAGAGGCGACCCTTGACCATCAATTTGGCAAGGAGAATCAGAGAATTGGCCTTGATTTGGAGGGTAAACTTACTTTAGTCTCCATCGTGGCTGTCAGCCATGGTGAACAGTGCCCATCGCATGAATGACCCATGGTTAGCAGGTGATACCTGATCTCCTTGTTCTTAGTTTTGCATTCTATTTAATTAGGTTAGATTAATCATTTTGTAGGTTTAATTCAGTATTCTAGAGACATTTGACCGATATATTAGGAGTTAATTGCAATTTCCCTTCATTGTTGTAGTGTAGGCATAATGAATATTTTTCATGCTTCCATGTCTTCAATTGGTTAATTAGGAGCTTAGATAGATTCATCTTAGTTTCTTTTATGTTTCTAATGGCAGATTATCATGTTTTAGATCAATTTACATGTACTAAATCACTTTCTTGATTTCTTGATTATCATGTTATCTTTTATACAAGCACCCTTTTAAAGCCTCATCAAGAGAGGCCTCCTTTGCTTTTAATGTTTCTTGTTGTTTATTGCACGTAGGACTAACAGGGTTTTGGGATGCAAGGCAACAAATACCTCTAATCATGGAGAAGAGGGTCATCGACACCCTAGAGCAGTTCGTGTCACCCTGGAAGGCATTTTGATTGCATCTACCCTTGAGAGGGATTTGAAACTCTATTGTAATTGATGTATCAAATGGGTATCCCTAAGAGGGATGAATCTGTAACTTGGCTTCATTGAGATTAATAAAGGGATTCTTTATATTTGTTTTATTTCTTGTTGTCAACTTATGTTTTCCCATTTGTGCTTATTTCATGAATTGCAATAGATAAACTAGATAGCAAGAGCCTTTTTGGTGGTTACAGAGACTTACCATATAATTCTACAAGATGCATGACTCACTTTTTGTATGAGAATATTATCACAGGGTTATAGGGGATGCCATTTCATTCATGAGATCATCCAAAATTTTATGAAGGAATTTATGATCTTCCATTCCTTCTCAAGTTCGTATTATTCCAGATCAAATGGGCAGGTAGAGGTGACAAATAAGATCTTGGTTTCCATCATGTATAAAACATGTGTAGTCAAAGGAGTAGAATGGGAGGAGGGCTTACCAATGGTTCTATGGGTATATAAAACCACCTTCAAACCAACCATGATACACACACCATTTTATTGATATATGGACAAGAGGCAGTAGTACCAATGGAATTTCTAGTACAAGTTTAAGGGTAGCCATCAAAAACTACCCGAATGAATAAGATAGCATGGAAGAGAGACTTGTCATATTGGTATAGTTAGGTGAGAAAATGGTGATGGCATAGTGGGCAACAAATATTGATCAACAATTATGGAATTACTGGCATGACAAACATCTCTAAAATATGAATTCGAAGGTTGGTGAATTGGTGCTCAAGTACAATGGAAAAAGAGAGATCAAGCCAAGGAATTTGAAGACCCTATGGCTTGGACCCTTTCAATTGGAAGAGGTACTGGACAACAGGGCTATCTAATTAAAAAATCTAGATGGAACAATCTACCCCGATGTGGTAAATGGTTCTAATTTGAGGGTTTATAAAGCACAGGCACAAAAAACATAATCAACTTAGAGACCTCAAAGGACACTTTTGGTAACATAATTGAAGAAGTATAGCTAGGTATACGATCCTACAAACATGGTGGGCAAAGTAACACTATTTAGGAGGATGAGCTGGCTAACCTAGAATAGCTATTCGGAATTGAGGAACTAGTAATTGAGAAGAGGAAGTTGGAATCTTGAGAGGGAGAATAGAGGCAATTACAAGTCCATATTTTATTTTTAAATAGTAAAGCAAAGGAATGACTTCAAATCCTCATAGATGTCACTTTGCAATAATAGGTGCTGAAAGTAGAATATTATGAAGGGAAAGGAGATCTATTTCTACAATAGATGGATTTTTAAATGCAAATATTGCAAGAGAATTATGAAACCTAAGGTATTATAATGCACAACTAATGGAATAAGTCATTTAGGAGTTGGATAGAACCATGTAGTGAATGAACCAGCGATATGAAGCACATAGGGTATAATGGGAAGATAGAGATCAAGAAGACTTAAGAGAAAGTGTAGAAGGTAATGAAAAAGCCTCTTCAAAAGGTAGCCTATTCTCCATAACCAATAATTCTCTAGCTACAAACCATCCTCGAAGGTAGAAAAATCATAGACTAGAGATGCAATTAGAAGGGCAAAGAGATGATACATAAAATAATGCATAAAGGTACACCACCTTATCCTCTAATTCTGATATTTCATCTATAGCCACATTAAGAATCCTCTTGAATATTTATTGCTCCTCAATAATGGCTTCACCATTAATTTGACATCCTTGAATATTATGGAGATCACCAGAATAGGATGAGACAAGGGAACTGCATAAGAACTTGGCTACCAATAGCGAATATCTAAAGAGTCAAGAATAGGTAGTCAAGTGGTGGTATGTCACAGAGGTACTTGAATATCCAAGATACAAATGATGGCTAGAAGATTCAAGAAAGGAAAAAATCAACCTCAGGATCCTAATATCTCCTATGCCAGTCCTAATATAAATTGTAGAATACAAAAGGATGAATTGTCAAGTCAAAAAGTAGGGATTGGATTCCTTGAGAAAGTGTAGGTGATTGAAGATAGAATATTTAATACCACAAGATAAGTAAAATGGAAGGCTAGATATCTCATTATATAATGAAGGCACAGTACTAGAAATACCCATACCACGTAGATGGATAACACCATATGAAGAAGTCATGCAATGATCAATTGAACACTTTGAAGTGGTGAGGTATTGATTGGCAGTAATGGAATTATGACAACATAGAAGATAATTAATATGATTGTAACAAAGGTTTTAGGAAACCTCAAATTGGCCAATGAACATAGTATTAGAAGGAATTGATTCAAGCATAGATCCATCTTTCTCAGATCAGTACTTAGAGACCCTAGCTCAATGTGCATCACAAATATACTTTAAAGAAGTGAGTTGAAAATAAAAATTGATAAGGACAAATAGGAGATTAAGAATCCTACACAAACTATCACATGGCAATAAAGCGCATGCAGAACCAAGCTCATGATTAGAACTAATAGATGAAGCCCAAAAGAGAGGTAACTTGGGCAATCCTGGGAGTTCGTCAAAAATTTTGGGTAACTCAAGCTTATCTGACCAAGGGGGAGTGTGATTGGCCTCCATCCTAGTAGCCTTAGAGAAAGAAATTTCCCTCCTACTACCTTTAGGTTGACTAGTTTATGGATTAGGCCACAAGGACCATCTATGGACATAGTCCAAGTCAACCCATAACTACATGTTCTTGAGGATAGACCCTTGGGCCTACCTCATCAAGCTTGTAGGAATAGAATATATCATAAATAACAATAGAGGGATAGAGTAAATCTCAAGAATTTTGGAGTACGATAGTCCCACATTAGGGAGATTCAATGAGCAAGGGGAAGAGGATGAGTTGCATAGGCTTAAGGGAGACATGGGTCCCAAAGTAGGGATCTTGATCAAAACCATATTGATCAAGGAAGGGCAGTTATCCACCAATATATCGATAGACTTAAAGGTAGAGGCCATGGGATAGGAAGTATCTATCAAAATATTAGACAAAGGGGGAATCAGCATCCCAGTGGTAGGATGACTAACCATCAGGAGTAAGAAGGTATTGTGCTCCACTATCTTGATGGTTGCATGATAATCCAATGGAATGATAGAATAACTAAGCAGGTTCATTTTGAAGATGAACCTACCCAAATGGATGAGGAGTCAACACATCTAGGCATTGGTAGAATCTATCTAAATGAGGTAGTTACACATCTATATGATGAAGGGACCCTTATTATAGATATTTGGTTGGAATAAACCAGTCTGGCAACTGATATAATCCATCTAGAAGGACAATATGACATTAGTTAAAATATACATCAAGTAGAAATCTATCAGATGACTAGGCAAGGGACACATCATCAGCCAAAATAATATGAGCATCCATATTGGCGTATTATTCCATGAAGAACTACAAAGTGTGAGGAACAACCTTAGATGGAAACCTCTTGTAGTCATGGAAATCATTGGAATCACCAATAGGCTGAGGCAAAGATAGACAATAATTATTTTAGTAGTTTTGGGACTGGTAGTCAGTTCCAAGAAGATAACACATCAAATACATTGGAAGTACGCATTGGCATTATCGTGCACTTCACTCGATGGCATTAAAATGAAAAGCACAATTTTGAAAAACAATAAAATAAAAATAAAAATAAAAAGATAAAATAGCAAAAAGACAATTAGAATAAAGATACTAGATATCTTGTGCATGCAAAAATTGTGTGAGGTGGTGCTCATGGAAATAATGAAGAGCTAGGTGGAAGCTAGACGAGTAATTACAAGGATGGTAGCTTGCCTATAAATTGAATGCACTTGGGAAAGCATGTTCATTTAAATTTAAATTATTTGTAGGTGTAGAGCATATTTGAAGTTGAGAGATATTTTTGGTACACCAAGTATTTTTTCTAGGATGAAGCTAGATGTCGCATCAACTAGAAGATCATGTACTTCATGATATTTTTTGTTTTTCTATGCAAGTGCAAGTAGTTTGCTTTCCCAATTTGTAGGAAAATGACACAGCATGAAAATAAAATAGTGAATATTGTTTGGCTACGATGCATCCAGATATGCCATAAGATTTCTAGAAGCATCATTGGTAAAAACACACCTAGGGCATCCATCGATGCATACAGTCATCCAAGTCATAGAATGAGAAGACATATAACAGGAAAAGTGGTATCTAAGGAGAAGACATCTAGCTAGAAAAGCACGCGTTTGAGGAGAATATTTCTAACTAGAAATTGAGGTATCTAATGAGGATATGTCTAGATGAATGACCTAGATGTCTAGGAAGAAGATGTCTAACCAGAATACTTAGACGTCTAGGATGAAGATGTCTAGTCAGAAGACTTAGACATATGGTGGGAATTCTATGTTTGGTAGGATAGATTCTGGTAGAACATAGATGTCTAAAGGGGATAGACATCTGGTAGACTAAGAAATTTGAGTAGATAGATGTTTGAGGGGTAGAACATGTTAGAGAGAGAATATGTCTAACAAAACCATGAGTTATCAAAAATTGGGATAAGTTCCAACCCAATCTGATGTGGTACCCAAGTCAATTATTGGTAAGCAAATTTGTCATCGGAGATATGATGCATGAATAGGTGTTGAGCCTAGAAAATGGGTAGTTTCAAGGTAAAAATGAGGTTGCACAAGTAGAAGTACCCACTTGAAAAACCAAGGAAGTCCAACAAAGCATAAGAATCAAGTTTCAATTTATGAGATCACCTGGATTTATCCAACGAGAGAATTTTATTGATAATTATGGGTAGAAACCAGCCAAAGAGGAGTTAATTTTATTTTACATGTTCAAATTTTTGAGAGACTTTTTCAAGGAATACCTGGTACAGATATTGCAAACTTATGATGCACTATGTAATACTAGTACAGTACGCATGGGTTATTGAAACATGGTGATTAATTTTTATCTTGAAGAAATCCAGCATACATTCATACTTCCAAAGAAGGGTAAGCCAATGGTGAATGAGCAGGTCGATCCAAAGAAAACTTCATAATTGATTTTGTGTATCACTAATATGATATAGGAGGAGGTTGATTCCATGTTAGCAACTCATGGTAACTAGGGAATTTAGCAACCACAATTGAAGAATAAGGGTTTAGAGTGCATCATGAATATCCTGATGGCAAAAATTTTAGGTGAACAACAGAGCTTAGATCTTCCCATTTAGTTGATTCCTTTTTTTAAGGGTATTGAACAGGGAGTGGCATATGACTAGGTAACTCATTTGGCACTACGCATTCAAAAAATTTTGATTCTAACTATCAAGAATTTCTCAATGGCATTCCACATCATTGGATTATTATTGGATGCAGCTTGCAATGTAGGATTGCAGATTCTAAATTTTGACCCACCTCAACAATTACCAAACTTGATCCCAATAATTTTTAGGTGGAAGGATGATAAATTATAGGTGAAGAGGTAAACATCTATAAATAATCCATGGGTGAAGTAGATCTCCCATAAGCCATTTCGTAAGGAGGGGCTAGTAACTGATTCAGAAGGGGAGGATACAACACCACCTTTGTCTAAGGTAAAAAGACCAATAAAACAAGTTGCACCCCCACCAGAAGTACCCAATCTGATGAAGAAGAGATGACAATTTAATTTACCATCCCCATCATTATCCCTGAATTTTATGTAAGGCACCATAATGGAGAAGACAAATGAGAGATAGCTTGAATTCTTGAACAACAACTAAATATTCACTAGGAAGAGTTTGATTTTGAAATCCCTTTAGTTCTACAGCATGTCGTAGTTGGAACTAGTATTGTTGTGCAGGTTGGGCCTAAGAAGTATTTGGTAGAAGATCAATTTTGGGCTCATGCAACTTTACCAGAAGCACCCCATAAATATTTTCTTGCAGCTACTTCCTTTATTGCCTCCCTGTAAATTATTTCTTTTGAGGATATTCTTGCAGTAGATGCAGAATGAATAGTAGGAATAGTGGTACCCATAGATACTCTAGCTAAACCCATAGTCATGAGGGTAGAGGAGGGTCTACCACATTTGAATGTTGATAATATGATACAATGGATAGATCCACACCCCAATAATAATAGATGATGAGGTCTTGATGGAATATGAGACCAATATGGAGAAGAGAGAGAAGACTCCATAAATGGATGAATCTTAGTAGTATATTAGGATAGAAAGAGGTAGAAACCATAAGCAACCATCTGAGGAGTAGCCAGGGTTTACAGAGGTTAAAGTAGCTAATAATACCATAGACCTTTCAAGAAAAGAGAAATAATTGATGTATGATGAGGAGGAAGAACCAGCCAAAGATATGTGGACTTAACATTTCATACTAGAAATATCAAGTTTTATCAATCCATCAAAATGGGGAGCCCATGTAGATTAGCAAGCAGTCGACTATTTTACTAGGTTGACCCAAGAAATGGAAAATATTTGACTATAGTTTGAAGCGGCATGTGTTGGTTGATGGAAGAAATGGTACTTGATGATCGAGGAGGAGTTGAAAAAAGTGATGAAATAGGCCATAAAAGGATCTTGGCATGCGAATATTTTGAACATTTATCAAGAGCATACTTGGTCCTTACCTACAGCACATTTAAAAACCATGGAATGAATCAAGTAGCTACTTTATAAGACTCCTACTCTATACCTTGAACCAACACAGGTATACGTTCTAGGCCATGGCAACACTTCTTCCCCACATCATACAAAAATAGGCCTACAGGTGGAACTGGAACCTGAATTACAGCCTATGTTTAGTCAACTTAACTTCATAGCCCACTTGTTGTGTTGGCTAGCGATGAGAATTCAGCACTTGAATCAGATAAGGCAGTGATTGGATATGGATTTGCAAGCCACCAAGGTAGAATTATAGGAGAAAGAGCAAAAGCTAGTTGAAGGAGTTGCTCGATTAAATGAGTTCCTATCTAATATTTATGAAAAATAGCAAGAATTGCATAATATTGGTGCTCAACTCACCGCTATGAAGTAGGTAATTATTGACTTAGAAGTTGATTTAACCAAACACAAACATGCTAAGGACTTGCTTGTTAATCAGGTTTTATACCTAGCCATCCAAAAGAGTCAACAAGAAATAGCTTAGTAGAAGGAGATGATACAATGAAACTAGGCTTGGTAGAAGAAGTAGGAAGTATTGTAGATGGAGTTGCTTCAGGAACAACAATGTGAGGCCACTCTTAAAACTAAATTGGTATAGTAGGCTTCATATTCCTACTCAATACCTGAATAGTGAATGAAGGATATTTTCTTACAATGAGAGGTTGAACTATTATCTAGACTCTAGGAAATATAAGAGCATGCTAGTACTTTGGGAATAGAATGGGCCAAGTATTACAACTATGCCAAGTGGATTTGGGATGGACGTAAAGCTCTTCAGGCACAAGTACAAGAATTGGAGGGGGCACTTTAGGCTGCAATCTCCAAAGATGTTGAGACCCCTTAGAGTGAGCAAAGAAAGTCATTGAGGACATAAACTTATTCGAAGGGGAGGATAGATGTAGATAATTGTTCAACAAAGAAATAACATACCAAACTATCTGATAAAATATCCATGGAAGAAATACAATTTTGAATATATACATCAATTTCGATAATGTTTTGATTTATGTTTTGCAATGTAAATCAACCAATATACTGAATATAGACTAACTAGTATAATCGTACAAAAGGACAAATGTAGTCATCATTTATGTTAGACATCCTAATTTGTTAGACATCTAGATTAGTTAGACATCTCAGATAGTTGTTATTTTTGAAACTAAATTGTTAAGCATAGGGCGATTGGGACGGTTTGATTAGGTTGGTTTCATTAACCGCCTGGACTTGCTTATAAACTACCCCTTCTATTTCATTTTATAATCTATCCATATTTTTCCATAAATATAGATCTATTATGTAGCAAGACTTATTCTGGAATGCGTGTGTCATGTTATTGTGTTGTGAGAGTATTATTATATTGCAGGTATTCATCAATGCTTGGTACGAGATAGAGGATCGTTGGTTGTGTTATGTTGTATTGTGTTGTGTAGTTCCAAAAACAAGAACAAAGGACAAATTGGAGGATGAATGCATGAGCAGTATATGTCTAGACCCACCCATATAAACCTATCTATTATATGTTTGAGCCTAGTTGTCCAAACTTGTCAACAGGCCATCATAGATGTCTCTCGTCTAGACGTCTAACCTTGCTATCCTAGATGTCTCATGTCTAGATGTCTTGTCTTGCTACCATAGACATCTCTTGTCTAGACGTATATACCATTGTCCTATACATATATTGTCCAAACATCTACTTGTTGTCACCCCATATGTCTACTATCTAGACATCTAACCTATGTCCTAGATGTCTGCTTCGTTGTTTTCCTAGATGTTTGTTGTCTATACGTCTACCTTACTATTTATCTAGATATATACTATTTATATGTCTACCCTCTTACCCAAGATGTCTCCTATATAGACATATGATCTTACATCCTAGACGTCTACTACTTGGATGTCTTTCCTTTTGACTTAGACGTCTACCAAGGACCACTTGTTTAAGCTGGATAATATGTCGAACACAATCAAAACTTCTTTATTATTATCACTCCCTCATCCTGGGAAAGCACTCACCCCTATCTATAATTGCTCTAATACATTCTAGTATAAATGGATCTTAGTCTAACATAGGTGAACATCTCTAGTACAAATGAACTAGGGATGGGACTAAAAGAAAAAACTCTTCATCAAGTTAGAAAGATATGATAATAAATAAATTTAGAATGCAATTGGTCATACTTAAGGCTCAAGTTACAATAGTAATATAGTAGGAGGAAATCATAAAGAAGGCCAAGATTTAACAACTGAATCTAGAGGCTCAAAAAATAAATGCAACCATTTAGTAATTTGATACAAAAATTTGGAGCAACATTTTGAAATAAAAATATTAGGTATAAAATTTATCTCTAATACTTCCTCCATAAATTATTCCCCATCTCCATATTCTCCTCCATGAAAACCACCTCCACCACGTTCCCCTTCATGAGAAATGATACCTCCACAAAATCCCTCAACATCCAAGAGTATAACTTCTACTACCCCCATGCTCAAGAGCCGATAAACTTCTAGAAGCTCACATCCTCATGCCATTGTAAATACCAATATCTTATCTCTAAAGTATCCCCTAGAACATTTCCCCTTTTCTAATATATCATTTCCACATCCTTGATTTCTAGCTATCCGTTACTGAAAACTTTCACTATGTTCCAATAAGTAGAGGTCAATGTTAACAAATGGGTAAAAGAACAACCATCCATAAAAGAGAAGAAGGCACCACCTTAAATATTTTATGTAGTATATCTAATTACCAACAAGTGGGTACAAGTAGTTGCAATCCCAAAGGTCAACAAGCTTACCCAAGAAATGATAGTAGTAGATTATAATATCAAGGTACAAGAAGTTGACATCTCAAATATCTTGAGGAAAGATACTATTTGATCTATCCACATTGAAGTGGATACATTGTATTACCAAGAGAATAAATTGGAATCAAAATATATATTTTAAAAAGACAAAGTTGATTGCTTAAAGAAAATATTGGATCAAGAAGAGATAAAAATGAATGCCTTATAAAAAAGTTAAAGAGGTACATCAATAGTTGAGCAAGGTCCCAACTCTAGAGCAACTACAACAAAAGGATGAATAGATTTAGAATCTCATAGAACAATTGCGACAAAGGGATACAAAAATCCAAAAAGAAGAGGAGTTGCAGGATTTGAAATCAACACTCCAGTGTTATGAATAAAAACTGGCAATAGTGCAATTAGATATGGAAGAAGAAAAACAAAAAACTCTTACTCCTAGCTTCTCCCAAAAGTCATTTATGTAGATAAAAAAAAATTGGGGAAAAATTATTGATGCAACCATGTAGGCCTTTTCAGTCATAGAAAATTTGAAATATAACATGAAGGTCATCAAGGAGGCTCAAATTGAATTCAAAAAAATAAGGGAAGCAACAACTAATAGAGTAGAACAAGCAAAAACAATTATCAAAATCATGATAAAGAGAACAAACCTTCCATTGCCATCATTTACAAATAGGTTCCTGAATGAAGTGAACTACTGTGCAAAGCAAGTAATAGAGAACCATAATTTGGAACAACAAGGAGTAGAATTGATTTATGCATTAAGCAAAAAGGTAGAAAAAAAAAGGAATCTAGCTATTGAAATTATGGGTTTTGATTTTCCAATATCTTGGGTTGACACAAGTAAATTCTACACTCAGGAACAACTTAGAGCCCAACTTGATTTCATTGCTAATAAAGAAGAGGAGTTTAATTCTTGGCTTGCATTAGTCAAAGAGGAGCAACTCTTTGTATTTTTGAATGGGTTGTCTACAATACATATAAGAATCTAGGAGTTAGCCCAAAAATATAGAAATCCTTCTTATAAAAAGACCTTCCAATTAAAATGCATCCTCTATAAGGTTAAAGGGTTTGATATTCCTACAAAGAAATTATAGGATAAAGCTTGTCAAACATTTTGGCTTATAGGAGCTCCCTGTTGGGGGAAATTCTTGAACCCTTAATATATTTGTCACGCTGCAAGACTTCCCTTATCCAATCAGCACTGTGGATTCCAATGGATCCACCTCTTTAACTTGGGAGAAGATTATCCTAAGAATCTATACAGACTAAGTAAGGTAAGTAAACCCTAGAGGTGAAACTACAATTTTTCTTATATGCTCATGCTCATCTAGATTACAAAAAAATAAAATAAAATTGCAACATAAAAGTTGATAAAGCTTCGAAGTAACTCCCAACTAGTGCTTCAAAAAGTAGACCAGTGCCTTATCCATTGGTCAATTGTATCCAAAATTAAAATATGGTGAAGAGAGAATGAGGAAGAAGATAAAACTAAGCCAACCACATTCATTCAAATAATGCAACAAAGGTGATTAAGCATGCCAGTGAAAGAAGACATCATTTACACATTCAAATGATGTAATATGTAAATAGGACAACAAGCAAAAAGACACATAGAACTACTAAAAGGAGGAAGTAGGATTATATTGTCCAATAAATAATTACAATGGGATTCTGATCAATGTAATCAGATCTCACTAAAAAACATGAATGATTTCTCCATTCAAATGATGCAATGGAGAACTGTAACTCTTTATTCAAATGATGTAACAAAGAGCCTCCTGAATTCCAATCCCAGCCACTGGATCTGATCTCAGTAAATTGGACATCTCCTCAACAAAAACATGCATAATAATGGGGAATAAAAAGGGGTAACTAGACAAGACACACAAAGTAAAATACAATCGGCAAGGTTGGGCACTCTTGTATACCTCTTGCAAAATTACTATGCAAAAACTTGATGATGTTTTCTATTGAAGCAACTCTCTTAAATAGCTTGATCACTTGGTCCATAATTTTGAAAACTATAACTGCATCTATTATGGTCCATGATTGGGAATGTTCCATAATAGCCACTATCTCCATCACCTTTAGTTTTTTATTTTTTTATTTTTTTAGGGTTTAAGGTTTTGTATTTAGTGTTTAGGGTTTTGAGTTTAGTTTTTAGGGTTTTCAGGTTTAGGGTTTAGGGTTTTCAAGTTTAGGATTTAGATTTTTCCCCCCCTTTTTACAATGCGAGAAACCCTAAAACAAAACCCTACATCTTAAAGCCCTAAAGATAAGAAATTACTATTTTCTGAAAATTTACCATTTTCAGCCAAAACAACCTTATTTTTAGTAAGTCACCAAAAAATCTCGGATGGCCCTAAGAATTAAAACTCATCACCGTATCACCCATATTAAACCTTCTATAAAATATAAACACCTACCCATGTCTAGAAGTAATTATTTTTTTTATTTTTCTAAAAAACCACTAAAATCCATTTTTGGGGCAATAGATGAAGGAATTAAGGCTCAAAAAAAATCTTTAAAAAGCCTAAAATTGCAATCTAGGCCCCATTGTGGCCTATTCATGTCATCTACCTCCTCATTATATAGCTCCCTATAAAATTTCAAGTTGATCCAATAGTCGGATCAAAAGTTATGCCCTCCAAAAGATAAGCTCCTACATCAACCTTAGTTAGGCCAAACATTTACTAACAAAAAGACTTATGAAAACCAAAACAAAGGCCAGAACTTGGTGACATAAAAATTTCATTGCTCTTGGAGGGTGAAACAAGATTTCAAAAGGACCAAAAATTTGCAATCATTGGAAAGGACTCAAGTGGGTATTGCAAATTTGAAAAGAGCATAGGACACCAAAAATTCAAAAATTTGGGGCAAACTCAAGTTGGATTTTGAGGATCCAACACTCCCTCAACTAATAAAAGAGCTAGTGAAGAGTAGCAGGGTGAAACATCCAAGGCAACAATACAAACACAAGAATAATAGGGTGAAACTATTGTAACCTCAATGGATGGTGTCATTGAAGCTAAAAGTTGATCAATGATATGGTAACCCTATGTTTTATAGAAAATAGGATATAGACTTGGCTGAAGTGACTTACAATCTTATCTTCTAGCTCCTTTCTCTATTTTTGACTCCATGCCCAACATATAAGGCTACATGGTTTCTTTTTATTTTTCAATAAAAAATCCTTTGGGAGGTTCCAATAATGTAGATCAATGTAATAAATTACACCAAATGTTGTTGAAGTGATTTTTCTATAGTAAGTTAGGCCGAGAGATAATGCATTGAAAATATTGTTGGGCTGAATTTTTGGCTAAGACAATAAAGTTAGCCATCTTACCACAACACTAGACTTAAAATTTGGCTAAGTCTAAAGGGAGATGACCAAAATTTTTAAGGTGTTGACATCATCATAAGGAGAAAAAAGTCTGACACAACAGTAGGCTGAACTCAAAAATTGGCTAAGTGAAGAAATTGGAAGCCAATATTTTGTGATGTTGATATCATCCTAGGGTGCAAAACATTCTGGCATAGAATGAGTTTGTACTTAAAAATTAGCTAAGTCATAGAAGCAAGCCATATTTTTGGAAGGATGACATAAGCACAAGGGCAACTAAAGTCCAACATCTGATATTTTTTCTTGATGATAAACTCAAAATTTTGCTAAGATATAGAGCTTGATGTAAGGGAGGGCTAGACTTTCAAGAGGCCTACAAAAGTTTTATGTTTGATGTTGTACCACATTTCTTAATTCTAGAATTACTAGAGTTATATAAAGAGGGTTAGACTCTTAAAAATATTTATGTCATATCAAAAGGCAAAAATTCTAGCATAGGGGTAAGATGAACTCAATTTTTAGCTAGTGCAAATAACTCCAATTTAAAATATTAATGCCTTGACAATAGTAAAAGGACTAACAAAGTATCAAGACTTCAACAACAACAAAAGACTCCAGATCTATCCTTATCAAGAAAAAGTATTGTTGTCAAAATTTTGAATGTCTTGAACACTCCATCACACACTACAATAATCAAGTATGGAAAAAGTGAATATGTTAGAGGATGCTCAAGATCTATTGGAGGAATGTGGACACCACACTCATGAATAAAATCAAAACTAGCCACATCAGCACAACTACATCAAGGAATTTAGACTAGTCTAAGCTATAAATATATGCCCACACCCTTCACTTGTTCATGTTAGGCCTATATATAACTTTCCTAAAATGATTAGAGCTAACTAAAAAGTAATGTAAATTTTATAAATAACTCAATGTACCTCTAATAGAGGGTCAATTCTTTGATTTTTGCAATATGTATATGATGTGTGATGACTATTTCCTATCAATATAACTAAGTTTTTTTTGGCCTTCTATAAAATGTGTTACAATATTTATGAATGTTCCAGTTATAATTCTAATTGCATTTATGTTAATGCTTGATGAATAATGAATTTTGTTAGGCTTATTCTACTAATTGGATTTTTGGTTGGATTACTACTCAATTAGTTTATGGAATGCTTAGAAGTGTGTAAATTGGTTTGAATGAAATTATGTGAGACTATATGTTAGCTAGTCTATTAGGCCTTGCTTTATATTGTGTGTGTAATAATCTTATGTAGCATAGCTCATTGTTGTCAGCTAAATCTTAACCAATTTTATTTTAATTTTTATCCTTGCATTATTTCTAAACCCTTGCATATCTTGCTTTAGTCTTAACCCCCATTTCATTTAATTAGATTTATAAGGAACCGACCTTATTTGGAGGCTAACTCAAAAATATTTTTGGGTCTTCCAATCTTGGCCAAGATTCAAAGCGCATCATCTCATCCACCTAGGTGTATTTCAGACCAAGAGGTAATGTGACTTCCAATTAGGGCTTTCAAATATGGTTTTGCTTCCATGATACCTAGTGAGGATTTATCTTGACTCACACTCCCTCATTTGTATGATACCTTTTCTTTTATTTGTATAATACATTTTTTTGAATTTAAGGTTAAATGCAATTTTTATTTTAATCAAGCATTTTCAATTCCAATACTTCCAATTTTTATCAAAAATTGTTAGTTTTTTAGCTAGATTATCTCAGGTCCTAATATTCATGATCTTGAGTAGACTAGATATAAGAGTGATTAATATATTAAAAGGACAAAATCAATTATCTTAATATTCATAAAAATGACAATAATATGAATAAAATGATCAATATCAATGGCAATATGCATAATATAAAATTAGAATATAATTGCTCCAAATATTGCATACAACCTTCAATATTCTCTGATGAGTCTTCTATTACAATCTTATTTTTTTATAGGTATACATGGAGCTTTGTTTCTATTATATAACCTTATGAAGGTGACTCTTCAATACTTGACTATTACACTCTTCACATATTTGAGAGATGCAACCTTTCCTATTCCATACATAAGATAAATCTCACATGTCCCTTGGCTTCACATATTGCCACTTGTATACACGAATATTGAATTTCTATTTACTTGCACACTTTATTCTATGACACTTGCACACTCCTACATGCACACTTGCACACTTCTACATACACACTTACACTAACACTTGCACACTTTCTCACTCTACATAATTACATGACACTTGTGCACATCCTACACATTAACACATAAATAAAGAGAAATATAAATCACACTCCTAAACTATATACTCAAACCCTATTCTAATATTTGCATTGTACCATAGGTACCATGGGGGTACATTAGCATATGCAAATAATGCAATGTTTTCTAACAATAATTATATTTAAAGTATTGAATATGACATTACGTTGGGAATTTTTCACTTTAGTCTAAGAAAAATTTCATATTCACCTTCATTGCAAGATTCAAATAATTGGTCTACATATTGAATTTTTGTATGTATAACTCCAATGGGCCTAGTTTAGAACTCTAAATAGAAGGTCCAAAGTTTGAATTTGAAAGGTGGTAGGGTTGTACACTATGATCTGGTAATAGATATTTATAAAAATGTGTATGGGGGTAGGTTTTTATACCATGCTTCAGTGACATAAATCTAAATTAAAAGGCATCCTCCCATATGGTCTATGGTCTTATAGACATTAAAACATATTTTACCTTTCTTCTACATTGGAAAATAAAAATGAAAATATTTTCTAAATTTCAAATTATTATAAGCATAATTATTTCTCCAATTTCTTTTGGTTTTGACAAGTTACATTACTAATATCATCATTGGTATTACTATTTTCACAAATTTATCGAAAGTTTTCTTATTATTGTTTCAATATTTTTTAAAAATCATTTTACATAGATGGAAGTTTGCCAATGATTCATTTTTACAAAGAAAAAATGTAATGTTGTGTGAGACTTATGGAAGAAACAAGTGTGGTCACTATTATAAACTAACTAAAATATCCATTAAATTTTGGCAAGGATATTTCTATTTCCATTATATTTTTATGAAGAGTGAGGTTGGTCTTTTGCATCTCTTCCCTTGACCTCTTCAAGTGAAGTTGATATATCTTGACAAGATCATATTGAAAGAATATAATTGCACCTAAATCAAATCTAAACCAAACATTTAACTCATCAACATAGGTGCTTGTGAGTATGTTCATATTCAAACATTATTATCCCTTAATGATTTGCATGGATCCTTAAAGATTCAATAGAAGAAAATATATTATTTTAAAATTAAATAAGATAGAATATAAGGGTTTTCATGTCCACAAGGCCAAAAGTAACTTATGGGATGACAAATTTTACAAATAACTATGGTCACCAACCACAAAACTTGATCCAATCATTTATCTTTCTATAATATTGATACTTTGCTATTGGTTTTAATGATGAATTCTCCTAGTTTTTTTGCTTTCTCCTCTTCAAAAAAATCATGCATTGATTCCATTACTAAAATATTAACTTAACTAGCTTGAGTACAATTATATATCTCACATTTCAAAATAAAGTTATTCTCTCTCTTAACTGCCCCTAATATGCAAAAGGTACATATCCTCTTCTTATATTCTTCTTTTAGTCTCTTTCATCCACCTGTGTCACATCTAAGTTGGTGTTAGCTAGTCCTCAATTGAGAAATGAATATTTTTTATCTCCAAATGATATTTATTGTTGTATAGACCTTTTTATGATGATTGTATATGTAACACCCCAAACCCCAACTAGTTTGAGGAATACAACTATTTGCTACTATATTTTTTTTATTAAAAGAAATTAACAACATAAAACACCATTACATACAACAACCACAAAGCTTATCTAATCTAGAACAAAAAATAACAATATCTATTAAACATCTATTCAAATCAAACATAGGAATCAACCATTAAAAGATACATTAAAATCAAATATAGAAAGCCTACAACAAAAAGATAAATAAAATAAAATAAAAAGAGAGACTTAATACCCATAACACATTATATATCCTGGGGAAAACCCAGCCTCAAATGTTTCCTTTATTGCATAAGTTTTGTCTTTTATAAATACAAGGATCCCATAATTTCTTTCTCCCAAACATATGCTAATACAATACGTAGGAACTCATAGTTCCCATGACTTTACCGTGAACTGCTCCTTTAATCTATATTTCATTACCAAACTAACTAAAGTCCCATACCTTTAGCTAATAAATAATTTAAATCCATTACCAAAATAACTAAAGTCTCATACCTTTAGCTAATTCAATAATCCAAATCAATTACCAAACTAACTAAAGTCCCATACTTTTAGTTAATTCAATAATCCAAATCCATTACCAAACTAACTAAATTCGCATACCTTTATCTAATTTAATAATACACATTTCATTACCAAACTAACTAAAGTCCCATACCTTTAGCTAATTTAATAATCCAACTTCATTACCAAATTAACTAAAGTCTCATACCTTTAGCTAATTCAATAATCCAATTCCATTACCAAACTAACTAAAGTCCCATACCTTTAGCTAATTCAATAATCCACATTTCATTACCAAACTAACTAAATTCCCATACCTTTAGCTAATTTAATAATCCAATTTCATTACCAAACTAACTAAAGTCCCATACCTTTAGCTAATTCAATAATTCACAACTTTACGATATAAACTATGTTGATCACTTTCTAACATGATCCATATTTGTAATAAAAACTATGTTATACAGCCCATCCTATAACATAATCTATATTTCTATAATATAAACAGTGCTTAACCATATCATAATATGATCTATATTTCCTTCAATATAACTATGGTATCCAATCTATAACATTACTCATTCTTTCATATGCAAACTATGGTATCCATTCTATAACATAACTCATTATTTCCTATGCAAACTATGTTATCCATTTTATAACACAACTTAGAAGAGTTTCTAGTTCATTCTTATGTTAACCAACTATAACTTAATATAAATAATCTCTAATTGTTTCCTATGTTAATCCATTATAACATATCTCAGAAGAGTTTCCAAATCATTGTTATGTTAACCAACTATAACATAATATAAAGAATCTGTAATTTCTTCCTATGTTAATCCATTATAACATATTTAGAAGAGTTTCCAATTCATTCTTATGTTAACAAACTATAATATAATATAAATAATCTCTAATTTATTCCTATGTTAATCCATTATAACATATCTTAGAAGAGTTTCCAATTAATTCTTATGTTAACCAACTATAACATAATATGAAGAATCTCTAATTTCTTCCTATGTTAATCCATTATAACATATCTTAGAAGAGTTTCAAAATCATTCTTATGTTAACCAACTATAACATAATATAAAGAATCTCTAATTTCTTCCTATGTTAATCCATTATAACATATCTTAGAAGAGTTTCCAATTCACTCTTGTGTTAACCAACTATAACATAAAATAAAGAAGCTCTAACTTTATTCCTAATTTAATCCATTATAACATATCTTAGAAGAGTTTCCAATTCACTCTTGTGTTAACCAACTATAACATAATATAAAGAATCTTTAATGCATTATAACATATCTTAGAAGAGTTTACAATTCACTCTTATGTTAACCAACTATAACATAATATAAAGAATCTCTAGTTTATTCCTATGTTAATCCATTATAACATAACTTAGAAGAGTTTTCAATTCACTCTTATGTTAACCAACTATAACATAATATAAAGAATCTCTAGTTTCATCCTATGTTAATCCATTATAACATATCTTAGAAGAGTTTCTAGTTCACTCTTATGTTAACCAACTATAACATAATATAAAGAATCTCTAATTTCTTTCTATGTTAATCCATTATAACATATCTTATAAGAGTTTCCAATTCACTCTTATGTTAACCAACTATAACATAATATAAATAATATCTAATTTCTTCCTATGTTAACCCATTATAACATATCTTAGAAGAGTTTCCAATTCATTCTTATGTTAACCAACTATAACATAATATAAAGAATCTCTAATTTCTTCCTATGTTAATCCATTATAACATATCTTAGAAGAGTTTCCAATTCATTCTTATGTTAACCAACTATAACATAATATAAAGAACCTCTAATTTCTTCCTATGTTAATCCTTTATAACATATATTAGAAGAATTTCCAAATCAGTCTTATGTTAACCAACTATAACATAATATAAAGAATCTCTAATTTCTTCCTATGTTAATCCATTATAGCTTATGTTAGAAGATTTTCCAATTCACTCTTATGTTAACCAACTATAACATAATATAAATAATCTCTAATTTCTTCCTATGTTAATCCATTATAACATATCTTAGAAGAGTTTCCAATTCATTCTTATGTTAACCAACTATAACATAATATAAAGAATCTCTAATTTCTTCCTATGTTAATCCATTATAACATATCTTAGAATATTTTCCAATTCATTCTTATGTTAACCAACTATAACATAATATAAAGAATCTCTAATTTCTTCCTATGTTAATCCATTATAACATAATTCATTTTCAGCTTAAACCTATGCTATTTCCTTTAAGCATAATATTTAAAGCATAAATATTTCCTTTAAGCTTAACCTATGTTATTTCCTTTCAACATAATATTTAAAGCATAAATATTTCCTTTAAGCTTAACCTATGCTATTTCCTTTTAGCATAATATTTAAAGCATAAATATTTCCTTTAAGCTTAACCTATGTTATTTCCTTTAAGCATAAATATTTCCTTTAAGCTTAACCTATGCTATTTCCTTTAAGCATAATATTTAAAGCATAAATATTTCCTTTAAGCTTAACCTATGATATTTCCTTTCAAAATGATTTTATTATATATAAACCAATTACATAAACTATGCAATTCCTTTCAACTGAATATAACTACATATACTAATTACATAACTATGTAATTATTTTTACCTTTCTTGTATTGAACCTTGTTCTATCTGTGATCTTCTCATCCAATGGCCTAATCCTTTTTGTAACCTTCATCTTGAATCGTTGTAGCAATTTTATCTACATCATTTTCTGTGGTAAATCTGATTGGAAAGAAATCGCAAAGTATTTTCCAACACTACTAAAATCCCAGATTATGTCTTAATAAAATCCTATCCTTTGCCACTAATAATGCTTCCCTTTGTCCTCTACCTTCTCGTCCTGCTTCCCATTTTGAAGTTTCTTTGGGGCTATCTCTAAATTTTCCTATCATGGATAATACTAGATCACAACCTACCAATAATGGGGATCAGTCCACTTGGACTCCTCCTCCCTCAAGTTAGCTTAAATTAAATGTTTATGATGTTTCTAAGGGTAATCTTGGATGGGATAGAATAGGTGGTATCCTCAGAGATAACAAAGGTAGGGTTATCCTTGCATTTGCTAAATTTTTAGGAATGCAATCAAATCAGGTTGTTGAAGCTTGTGCTATGTGGCATGGCCTGGTTTTAGCTAAAGACTATTTTGATAAAAAATTTGTAGAAGGTGATTCCCTTACTATCATAAATTACCTAAAAAAATCTAAAGTTCCATCATGGAGGATAAATAATTGCATCGATGAAGCCAAAAATCTTAGTCAAACTTTCCAGGATATAATTTTTCAGCACACTTTCAGGAAAAGTAATAAAGTTGCTGACATCTTTGCAAATATTGGAGCTCAAGCTACAAACTTGATGACGTGGACCACTAGCTTCCCTCAAAATTTGGTACATGTCATTGATCAAGAAATTTTATCTTTAGGTATTACCAACACTGACGTGGAGCAAGTCAACCCATTTCTAAATGGATCTAATGCTTGTGTTTCCTAATTGCTTCATTGATAGTTCCCATGCTACCTTGGTTCATGGGCATCCCGTATTTTTTGGTTTTATCAACCTTGGTTGTCGGATGTCCACCTTCCTAGGTAGAGTTATTGGTGGTTTCTCTCATCTTGATAGTCTCCATTTTTTGTCCCCTAATTTATGGTCATTACTCCCTTCTATTTTTGCACCGTCATGATCCCCTCTAGCTTCATCATCCCTTCCCAACTCTTTCTCTTCTTTGTCCACGGTTATCCCCTCCCTCGTATCTCACCTTGTGATTTTTTGGTCCACATTACTCTTTTCTTCATGTGGGTTTTTACTTTAGATTCTCACACGATCCTTTCAACCATTTGGAATTACCTTTTTTGTCATGAATACCTTGGTTTGTGTAGTTTTACTTATCCCCATTCCATTCGGCACACTTATTTAGAATGTCATTGGAATGTTTATGTTTTCACCTTCTTAGCTATTTCTTTTTATAATGGTCAAGATTTGGATCTTCTCTATTATTGCATTCCTCAACTGTTTATCCAAAGGTGTCCTTGTTCTTGTGTTGTCATCATGAATTTCATTGAGCCTTCTAGGGTTTGTATGGACTCCATTGCTGAAGGGATCCTCTCGGGCAAGGGTTTCCTTCCTTTTTTACAAATTTGAAGGGGAGGACCCAAAAATTACCATGGCATTCATGGAGATGTGGGATAATGGTAGGGTCACCATCTATAACAAGACATATGATGTTGACATCAAAGTTCTGGTTGAGTTAACTAGCCAGCCTACTAAGGGATGATCCATAAGAAGAGAAAAGCATAACTGGGATGTCGAGTTGAAGGATGTCAAAGATAAGGAGATTTGTAGAAAATCTCATGTGGGGATTCAATGCGATGAGCTTCCTTTTCCTTGGGGGAGTGTTTTAAAACCTATAATGGAGTTTGCAATAGTTGGCAACCCAGATAATGCTCTTTGTAGCTTCCATTTTGCTTTTTTCAATCATTTTCACGATGTTAGTGCGGTTAACATTCGTCAATTTTTATTTAATTCTATTGGCTACACCATTGACCACTACAGATCGAAGAAGGGGTCCAAATTTCCTATCTATCATGGACTGTTCAATGTCCTATATAAGCATTGGCTAATTCATTGTCCTCAGGGTGTTGTTGTGTCTCTCCCTCCCAAACCCAAGTTGAGTCCCATAAAACCTAGCTCCTCTCAAACTACATCTCAATCCTCAAGAACCCCTAGGCTCTCTACTATGAAGCAAAAAATTATTGATATTTTCTGCCAATTAAGGAAGAGATCCAGCAGTGAATTCCCTGAACCTGAACTTGAGCCTGAGCAGTAACCCTTGCACTCCTTTGTTCATCTGAAGAATAATACACAACAAAAATAATCCCTGATCATTGAGTCAGAGGATGATGAAAAGGATAACCCTAACCATTGCATGCAGATGTTCATCATCAATTCTATCACAAACTGCATCTCCTAACTTGTTGATTTGCATAATGCACTAAACCTGTGGTTCTTTAGGAAATCCTTTGTTGACAGTGTGACCAATGCTCCTGCTAAATATTTAAAGGTGGTTGTTGTTCCTAATGATGTCCCTGGCAAGGATAAAGTTGTTGAAATGGATACTTCCAATGAAGGATTCCAAGAAGTTGTTGTTGAACCTTATAAGGAGGCTTAAGTGTTTCTTTCCTATGTTGGGTGGTTGTTGGCTACATTTTTGCTACATACTGCATATGTCTACTGTTGTTTTTTGGGTCTATTTAAGAGTTTCCTATTCCCGAGTCTTGTTGTAGTGGCTGCTCCCTAAGGACAGCCTTGGTGGATTGTATTTTTGATGGATGGCATCATGTTCTAAAATTTTCTAGTCTGTTGGCTTCTGTAGCCTTTTTGTAATCAGGTTTTGGGGCCCTGCTAAAACCCGTTCGTAATCTAACTTTTTTAATGGATCAAAAAAATTACAATATACTCTCAAAATGTAAAATCACTATAACATTAAATATATATTCTTTAACGTAACCTCTATGTCAAATACTAACATGATTTATAACATAAACCCTATGTTAATTTTTAATAACATAAAACCAATGTTCCATTTTAATAACATATACCCTATGTTACCTCTTTAGCAACATATAACCTATGCTACCATTAACACCATTTTAACAACATAATCATTGTTAACATAAATCCTAAGTAACATACCTATGTTAGTCTCATTTTAATAACATATACCCTATGCTACTTTTTAATAACATAAAACCGATGTTCCATTTAATAAAAAATACCCTATGTTATCTCTTTAGTAGCATATAATCTATGCTACCATTAACACCCTTTTAACAACATAACCATTGTTAACATAAATCCTAAGTAACCGACCTATGTTACTATCATTTTAATAACATATACCATATGTTACTTTTTAGTAACATAAAACCGATGTTCCATTTTAATAACATATACCCTATGTTACCTTTTTAGTAGCATATAACCTATGCTACCATTAACATACTTTTAACAACATAACCATTGTTAACATCAATCCTAAGTAGAATACCTATGTTACTCTCATTTTAATACTTATGTTACTTTTTAATAACATAAAATTGATGTTTCATTTTAATAACATATACCCTATGTTATGTATTTAGCATCATAAAACTTATGCTACCATTAACATCCTTTACAATGCAAACACAAAATATGCTTTTCTAATAAGTGATCTATGGTCAAATTATCAACGTTAGCCTAGCCCTAGGATTTTGTACATTAGTCTCCGTGAATCTTTGGTCCCTACGACTAATCTGACCACTACCAAGTGGTCGAGACCCTAAGGGGGGTGTTATCCCCTATAAAAGCACTTTTGCAACTGTGAGCCCCATGTGGAACTTTACTTAGATAGAAAGGCTAAACAACATCCTACTTTCCCATTCTATGAAATCCTAGATGATGCTATGAGTTCAACAACTACCATGCACCGAGGATCCTTGGAGGAATCGCCTATTAAGGTTTTAACCCATTAAAATATTTAATTAAACATAATGACTGCTCCATAGAATGCAATGAGTGAACAAAATGCAGTCATCTACATTCGATTGAGCTCATCTGCAAATCAACATAGATAAACTATGCACTAAGGGGAGAACCTAAAGCTTTTACAGAGATTAGAAAATGGTAAAAACCATCCTAAAAAATTAAGTGCCATAGAGGGGTTAACCATCTAGGCCATAGAAGCTAGGTTTGATACCAACAGTTCTCCATAGGTGAATATCAATTGATTCAAAACAATGGAGAGTTATAGGCCTAAGGTAATCTCTAACAATTACGAGCCAAAGTACAGGCATAAGCAAGAGTAATAAACCAACCTGGTTCTTCGAAGGGTTGGTTTGCTTTCCACTATTCCATTATCATCTCGCATGCTAGCTCCCCTCCTCACCCTTTACTCCTCTTCCCTTCTTATCCGACTGTTAGGGCCTAATTACCAGTCTCAAGAGTTGTCTTCCATCAATGCGTTTGAAGGTTGACCACCGTCTTGTGTCAGAAAGCCCATGTTTACTTAAATACCAACCTGTCACCCTTACCCAATAAATTGGTGAAGAGATATTTTAAAAAAATATCTAAAATATGATATTTTATTATTTTTAAAAATAATACCCCTTTGCAAGAACATCTTTTATATAAAATAATACAATAATATTTTAGAATATCCTTTTATAATTATATAAATAAACCTATTTTATTTATAAGATATAATTATCCTATTATAATTATAAATAAACTTCTTTTATTTATATATATATATATATATATATATATATATATATATATATATATATATTATAAATAAACCTCTCTTATTTATAATATACTTCTCCTATTATAATTATAAATAAACCTCTTTTATTTATAACTTATAATAGTCTATTTTATAATTATAATATTTTTTTTTTTATTGAGTAAATACTTCTTATACATAGACATATCCGTCGTGGGGGTTGAACCTCTCTTATATAATTATAATTATAATATATATATATATATATATATATATATATATATATTATAAATAAGCCTCTCTTATTTATAATGTTTTCTCTTATTATAATTATAAATAAACCTCCTTTATTTATAATTTATAATAGTTTATATTACAATTATATATATTATAAATAAACCTCTTTTATTTATAACTTATAATAGTCTATTTTATAAAATTTTAAAAAAATAGACTATTTTAAGTTAAAAATAAAAGAGTTGTTAGAATTCATGGAGGAGAAACGCTCGAAAGGTTATCCTTTTAGATTTGAGACAATGTGGCTTTCTCATACGGATCTTGAATTCTTGATTAAGGCTTGGTGGAATATGAATATCTATGGCACTAATATGTTCCAAGTGGCCAAGAAGCTGAAAATCATAAAAGCTAGCTTAAAGAGGTGGAATAAAGAGGTTTTTGGGAACCTCTTCCATAGGAAGCAAAAACCATTTCAATATTTGTAGGAAATTGAGGAAAAAGGTCAAAGTGAAGGTTGGTCAGAGGAGTTGGCCAACAAAGAGCAAATTACTCTTTCAGAATTCCATAATATTCTTTCTAGTGAGGAGTATTTTTGGAGAGCTTAAGGAGGGGGATAGGAATACCAAGTTTTTCCACCTCTCAACCTTGAAACATAGGAGTGCTAACAAAATAAGAGAAATTACATTGGACTCTGGTGAATGCCTTAAATATAAGAAATAAATTACTATTGCCACGGTATCCTTATTTCAAGATTTATTTTCTAGAGAGAGGGAGGAAGATGGGGATGCTTCGGAGGAACTTCTCAGGAACATTCCCCAGGTGGTGACAGCTAATATGAATAATACTTTGAATACCCCATTTTCTAATGATGAGATCAGGACCAGCCTATTTAGCATGAATAAGGACAAAGCACCTAGGTTGGATGGGTTCCCTACTAGTTTTTTCAGAGGTTTTTGCACCTTCTTAGTTCAAATATTTTGGAAGCCTTAAGAGAATTCCAATATTATTCCTCCTTCTTGTAGGGATGGAATACTACCTTTACTATTTTTATTTCAAAGAAACATGGTGCCTCTTCTCTAAATAATTTTAGACCTATCATCTTATGCAATACCCTATATAATTTGCTTACTAATATACTTTCTAATAGGTTGAAAAGGTTTCTCCCCATCTTGATTTTTCCTCTTCATGGTGGTTTTGTTCATGGTAGGCAGATTGTGGATGGGATCATTATAGTTCATGAGACATTATATTTTATGTCTAAAAGCAAGTTGGTTGGAATGTTTCTTAAAATTGATATGAAAAAGCTTATGATAGGGTCTCCTAGAAGTTCCTTGACAAGGTGTTGCAGAAATTTGGCTTTGGGGATCTATGGAGGAAGTGGATTAGAGTTTGTATTTCCTCTGCATAATTTTATTTTATCATCAATGGGATACCGAGTGGTTTTTTTGAGGGTCAAAGAGGTATTAGGCAAGGTGATACCTTGTCTCCATATATTTTTATTTTGATGGCTGAAGCTTTAGGAAGATCGATTCTTGTTGCTACCTTGTCCTCTAAGATTAAGGGCATTAGGCCTGCTAGTATTACAGAGGCAGTTTCTTGTCAATAATTTTTAGATGACACTATACTTCTTAGGAAGGCTACTTTAAGAGAGGCAAGGTATTCCTAAATATTTTTTAGTTGTATGAGAAAGCTTCTAACCAAAAAATTAACTTCCATAAAAGTCAAATATTTTTTGTGAATACTGGGGTGCAACTTCAACATAGAATTGTGGGGAATTTTTGTTGTGGTATTGCCAAACTTCCTTCTTTATATCAAGGTATACCATTATTTACTCGAAGGATGAATGAGGAGTTGTGGTATCTTGTGTTGGATAGGATTCAACATAAGTTAGCTGGATGGAAAGGTAATATCCTAAGCCAAGCAGGTAAGTTACAATTGCTTCAAGCTACTTTCTAAAATATTCTCGTCTATTACATATATCTTTTTAGAATACCCTTCAAAGTAAGGAGGATTGACTAGATATTTAAGAGATTTATATGGTCTAGGATGGAGGATAAACATAGGGTTTCCCTTGTCTCATGGGATAGGGTTTGCTCTTCTAAAAAATGTGGGCTTGGGATTAGAAATTTATTATTGTTCAATAAGGTGTTGATTGTAAAAATACCCTAGATATTATGTTTTAAGGAGGACCATATGTGGAAAGATATTATGAGTGCTAAGTATCTGGAAAATCACATTTCTTTTTTTAGAAGTGTTGCTCCTCCTAAGGGCTCTGTGATCTGTAATGGTTTGCTAGGGGTCATAAGTTTAGTTATAGAGGGTATGCAGTGGCAGATTAGGAATGGTAAGGATGTGTTATTTTGGGAGGATACTTGGATTCTTCCTGAACTTCTCTTTCTTAGTCATGAGTTTTATGAGTTGAAGGCTCCTTTGTCACTAAAATATGGAGAAAAATTAATTGATTACATAATCATCACTAATGGCAAGAGGATTTGGAAGCATCTAACTTTATATACAACTGATCTTCATATCCTTCAAAGTTTGGCAAGTTTGAACATGTTGCTGCAACAATACTTTCTTCCTCAATAGAATGATAGGAAATTCCTTCTATGGACTCATTCTCCTAAAGGTCTTTTTTCTATCAAGACTGCATATGAGGACCAATCATCATCTAGGGGAGGATATTTTATAGCAGAAAGGGTTTGGTATCCTCATTTGATCCCAATATTACATTTTTTATGGTTGCATTTGCAAAACAAAATTTTAACTGTTGATAATTTATGTAAGAAAGGATTCCATATTCTTAGTATTTGTATCTTGTGTTCTAAGGATGTTGAATATGTGGATCATCTTTTCATCCATTGTGATTTCTCAAATAAGGTGCTCAATTCTTTATTGGATTCTTTTTCCATCAAATGGACATTACCTCAAACTATCAAGGAACTTTTCACTCTGTGGAAATCCCCCTTCATCAGTCACAACCTCACTAGGGTGTGGTATCTGGTTCTTCCTCATTTTTTATGGGGTACCTGGTGGGAGAGGAAAAAAATAATTTTCAAGGATATAACTAGGGATGGATCCTTTGTCTTTAGAAGGATTAAAGCTGCTATTAAGAATAACCTGAGTATCTTTGATGTTGGAAATGGTAGGGAGGAAGTTGTGAAGAAAGAGGTTGTTGTTAGTTGGAATATGAATCTAGAGAATTTTGCTTCTATATCCACTATTCAAAAAATATTGGGTGCTAGATGACATAAACCAGCTAAAGGGCATTCTAAACTTTGATGGGGCTACCAAAGGTAATCATGGGAGGGCTGGTGGAGGGGTGTTGTCAGAAATGATAATGGTGAGGTCATTTGGGCTTATGCTGAAGATTATGGTATTCAAACCAACCATCTAGCTGAAGCTAAGGATATTTTCTAAGGTGTTTACCAGTTTTTGAGAGGGGCTTCAGAATACTTCTCATTCAAGGTGACTCCTTGAACATTATTTAGGATTTATAAGGGGAAATATTGACAATTGTTTCATCCTTAATATTATTAAGGACACATCAAATATTCTAGAAGGTATATTAGTATAAAAAAAATATATGAACACAAAATAGAAGCACACAAAGACACGAGAATTGACAAAAACTACTTTTCTATTGATTTCTTGTGATACAATATTTACAACTTTTAAATTATCGTAGGTGTTTTTGGAGCAATATTACAATATCTCTATCTGTATGGTACAATATTTTTTGATAAAGGAACAGGATCTTCCATATCTTCAACAAGGTATAGTTTTCTTCAATCTTCTGCTACAACTTCAAACAAGTGAGTGGGCTTTGGTATCCAACACGGGACCACTCCAGCTTTAGCAAATTCTCCCAAAATACTTATTACATGAGCACATGAAAACCAGCAAAGAGATCAGTAGAACTTGCAAATCCAAGCATAAATATGATGCTATAAAACCCTATGCAATAAATCATGTAAATACAGACAACAGAAGCATGAAAACCATAAAAAGCCTTGCCAAAAATAAGTGTTACCGATTGGATTTGATATACATTCCTGACTCTAAAAAATCATGGATGTGTGGTGGTGGACTATTGGATGCACAATGGTGAGACCACATATGTGCAGTTTCGACTGTGAAGCTATGGACCAACAGTTTTGGTTGAATGGCAAAATGCTTCAAAATAGGATATCTATTCTCAAATTTTGGTTTCTCCTCAAGATGTGTGCATATGTTTGATCCTATTTTGTAAGCCTAGCGATTTCAATTTTCATATCTCTTAATTTGGTGGGGTGGAGGTACCTTTATAGGCCCCTTAGATTTTTGGAGGGAAATGAGAGGTGGTAAGCCTATATTACCAAGTGGTAATCATGGGCTACCAAATGGAGGGAGTAGTTACAGTGAGTCACCTAGTGTGCCTCACTTAACTAGGGTGATGTGGTTGCAAGTGGAGTGATGTGTGGGATTTTACCCCATGTGAAGGGACAAAGGGGATAATGGTGGATGATATGTGACAAAGATGTTGGGTGAGGTGGCTAGGACACATGTCTAGTGGGTAGGCAGGATATCCTAGGCTAATTTTTTATATTTAATAAATCTCAAAAATAGGATAATAGTGCAGGATTTATATGCCTAAGTCTAAACTTAGGCATATAACTTTATTATGGAGTATTTTATGTGGGGTGGTCAATGTGGTGTTGTGAGTGACAAGATTTTGGTGTCTACAGTTAGAAGTTAAAATTAAGCATATTTATAGGGAAGGTAACTAGGTTGTTGATGTTATGGCCAATTTGGGGGTGGATAGTGGCTAGTTCATAATTTGGGAAGATAATTTCCCTTCACAGTTAATGATAATTGTTGCTTTGGAAGCATTGGGCCTACCTATCCAGTAGACATTTTTATTATCTTTTTGCTTGGATGATATCTCAGTTGTGTTCTAGTGATCCTCTCTTTGGGGGTATTTTTTGGGGGGTTGGCCCTTTTTTTCCCTAGTCGTTACCATTCTCAAGGAATATGCTTGGTGTTTTGCCTTCATCCTTGCTCTTTGAGTTTGGAGTTTTGTTATCTACATCTTGATGTATTTACTACCCTTCTAGTCTTATGCAAAAATAGAGCAGGATCATTGGTGTCTCTAAAATAAAGTTGAATAAAAATTCTCCTTTATGCCCTGTTGAGTGGTGGGTTGGTCTTTGTTTTTGGATGGCTATTTTAGTTTAATTTCTATTTCTTTTGACCTTTTATTCTGGCATGTGCTTAATTAGCCTTATCTTTCCCTACCTCCTCTAATGTGAAAGGTTCTGGGACCTTCAAAAACCTTATTTTTTCACCATTAATCAAAATAAAAATGTCTATTTTATATATATATATATATATAATAAACCTCTTTTATTTATAATATATAATTCTCCTATTATAATTATAAATAGTCCTTATTATAAATAAACTTGTTATTTATAATATTTAATTTTCCTATTATAATCATATATAATAGTCTTTAGGGTTGATCCTATACATTGCATATCTGCTTACTGACAATAAAACTATGTACAAGTTATCCTTAAACAATACATAGTTTCTATGCCCTAAGACCCACCAGGGAGGGTCATGACAGTATATAGGGTTAAATTAAACAAGATAATCTTCTCTCTTTCCTCCTAACTTATGTTCCCACATAATTGCTATAATTTTTCCTAACCAATGTCTTTATTATGTCTTTGTTATTATTTGGGTATTCATTCAAGTTAATGTTCCATTTGTTCAACCACTTATTTTATTGCATCCACACATTCTTATTCTTGTTTAAATATTCTTCTATTATAATTTATGCCATCTATTTGTTTTTTTAGATATAGTGGAAGATGAACCATAACAACTACCTTTAGGGAAGGTACTTGTTTCTACTAGAAGACTCATATGGAACTAGAGCTTCTCACCCATATAACACCAATGATACCACTAATAGCCCAAATAAAACTTGTATAGTTTTTCAATCCCATAATACAACCTCTTTGTTTTTATTTTGCAATGCAAAAAGTGCTTTTCATCCTCCCAAAATTCTCATAATTTTATAAATTTTCTATATATGGTTATTATTTAAGCCTATCCCAATATATTTATACTTTGTTAAAATCATATTTAGTAATACTTTTTGAAAATGAACAGAGTCAACACATTACCCAAAAAGATATAAAATAGTTCATACACAAATAGAGTGTAATATGAAGGATGTACATTGACACTAAAGTAGTCTCACTAAAGGAAAGAATAATCACTCCAACCAATAAATACCCATATTGCACATGAACTTAATTCAAGGTTAAAGAACCAACCTTAAGGTTTATTATTAAAATATTTCAATAAATCCACCCATACAAAGGTGTATAAAGGCCCATAGGGCTATAAAATAAATATAATACAATAGTTGGTTGTGTCCTCAAGTGAATATTAACATCACATATTCTTATATCTTTCCTTGAGCTAAATGAGGGACATATATACAGACTCTTAGCAGTGATCCCCTTAAAGGTTATTGTCCTACTACAAGCCACTCTTGTAATCTCACAAAAAGAACCTTAGACATGATCTTGGTTATGATATTTGTTATTTTCTCTATTGATGGCACATAGATTGGATAAAGCATCTCATAGGTATAAAGCTCATTGAACATAGTGCATCCAAACCTTGATGTGTTTAGTCCACTAATAAAATACTAGATTATAGACAAGCTTGATGGATATTTGATTATCACAATGAAGAGTTACCAAAATCTATTGTTGAATACATAACTAGTTCAAAATCATGAGCATCCATTAGAAGTGTTCTTGGCCTCATTGGTAGCATAATATTAAGCTTTTGTAGAAGATTTAGATATACTATAATTTCATCTATAATACCAATAGACCAAACTAGAGCCAAGATAGAAGATAAACCTGGTGGTGGAACACCACTAGTATAAATTATCAACTCAATGTGCATCATAGAATCCTATCAAAATAAGAGACAGTCCAATTCAATAGTGCATACTTATCTAAAATATACCTCTGATGTCCTGAATGATCCACTTGGTTGTGGTTGAAATGTGTTCAACCTCTTCTCCTCTACTTTGATAATCATGTAGACTACCCTCTCATCTATGTGACATCAATGCCAAAAATATGAAGTAGAGAAGGGAATCATTTTTTTTTTAATCATAAAAGACAAACTATGGTTTTACACAACCTTAAGAAAATTAATCTAGCAAGTATAGCATCCATCTAATGAATTAAAAAAAAATGTATTGAATGTCAAGAAAGATAATTTAAAGGAAATCGTTGGTGAATACTTCTCCTAAAGCAACATATTTGTTGTAGTACAGTAAGATCCTTATGATCTAGATTCAACTAAGAATTTGATATAAAATCCTAAAAGGAATTATCGACAACACACAAATATTTCACAACTACTTATAAAAATATCACATTGCTTCTAAAATTTTCTTAGAAGAAAGCTCACCAAAATATTTGAGTAATGGAGATTCATACCTACTATGATACCATATCATATTTATAAATACTTTGTAGAAATTAATATAACCAACACATGATCTATATAGAAAAATGATTTATACATAAAAACAATGTGATAAATAGGGTGTCCATAGACACTAAATGATCTAGAGCCAAAATTACAGAGAAGAAAAATAGTTTTATTTTATTCAAATGCAGCAGAGAATTACTGTTACAACAGAATATTACAGTCACAGCAGAATATTACAGAAGTCGCAGAAGAGTTGCGCCTTTACAGAATTTCTCAAATCTGGAAATACAAAAAAAATATTATCGTTCCAACCATTTTCCAGCCCCTGTGCATGCCTTTGCTCTCCTTTTTAAAGGTTCTCAGGTGACGCTCCATTTCCAGCTGGTGGCCCTTCGTTTCCTCTTCTAGAACCTTTCATTTCGCCTTCCCGTGTCGCTTCGTCATCCAGGTATTCGAAACGTCTCCCTTTTCGACTCTTCGTCTTCGGCTTGTCTTTCGGGCGCGAAAATATGACATGTCGCGATATCGCGACATTTTTTTGCCTTTGGCTCTTTCTCTGTCTTTCATCGTGAAAATGCGACATGTCGCGATATCGCGACACTTTTCTCCTCTGGCTCCTTCTCTCGCCTTTTCATCACGAAAATGCGACATGTCGCGATATCGTGACACTTTTCTCCTCTGGCTCCTTCTCTCGCCTTTCCGTCACGATATCACAACATTTTCCTTCCTCATTGCCTTTCTTATCTTCAAGTCGTGATATCGCGACATTTGCCTTTGGATGCCTCCGCTTTTCTATTCCGATCACGATTTCATGACATGTCGTGAAATCATGACAATTTCTTTGGCATCTTCTCCCTCCTGCTGTTGGTCATGATTTCATGACATGTCATGAAATCGTGACATTTTCATCGGCATCATCTTTCGGTTGCTTTTGGTCATGATTTCGCGATGGTCATGATTTCGACATGTCATGAAATCGTGACATTCTCATCGGTATCTTCCCCTAGCTGCTCCTGGTCGTGATTTCACGATGGTCACGATTTTGCGACATGTCACGAAATCGTGACATTTTCATCGGTACCTTCTCTCACCTGCTTCTGGTCGTGATTTTGTGACATGTTGCAAAATCATGACATTTTCATCGGTACCTTCTCTCACCTGCTTCTGGTCGTGATTTCATGACATGTCACGAAATCGTGACATTTTCACCGTGCTTCTGCTCTTTCTTGTTTCTGGTCGTGATTTCGTGACATGTCACGAAATCGTGACATTTTTGCCCCGCACCTTCTCTCTCCTGGCTGAGTCGTGAAAACGTGACATGTCACGATATCGTGACTCTTTTTCGATCGTGATATCGCGACACCAAGGCAAACACTTAGAAATATTGTTGATGCAAGATTGCTCTGCTGCCATCGGATGCTCCTGCATCAGACATCCGGGGTAGATTGAGAAGTGATCCTCACTTCTGAACTATTAGAGGGAGACCCAGGCGGTCAACCTCCATTTTAGACAACCAAGTTGCATCTTCTACCGGTCTGCCCTTCCACTTGACCAAATATTCAAAATACTATCTATTTTTGGTACTTCTGCCTTCTCGAGTGTCCAGTATTTCCTCAATCTCATCTGTGGTTGGAGTAGACGTTGGAATACTCCACAACTCTGCGCTTGGTGTCTCACTACTATCCCCCTCATGGTATTTCACCAAATCTAAAATGTTAAAGACAGGTGATATGTTAAGCCCACTTGGCAATTCTACTTCATACGCATTGCCTGAATCCCGTTTTGCTAGGATTCTGCATGGTCCAAACTTCTTCATCTTTAGTTTGTTATAGGTTTTAGCAGGAAATCTTTCTTTTCTCAGATGGACCATCACTTCATCTCCCACTTCGAATTCCTTAAACCGTCGCTTCTGGTCTGCTTTCGTCTTATATTGCGTATTCATTTTAGCAATATGCTTCTTCACTTCTTCATGCAGGTTCTTCAGATGCTCTGCAAAATCCTCAACCTCGGCACTGCACTTTTCCCCTGTATTCAACTTCCTTAACTCAGAAACATTTCTTGGACTGCTTCCATATATTATCTGAAATGGAGATTTGTTGGTACTCCTGTTGACAGAATTGTTATATGCAAACTCCGCTTGCGGAAAAATTAGATCCCATCCTTTGGGCTTATCTCCTATCAAGCACCTCAATAGGTTACCCAAACTTCTGTTTACCACCTCTGTTTGCCCATCTGTCTGTGGGTGGTATGCTGAACTGAATTTCAAATCTATCTTTAGTTTCTTCCATAGGGTTCTCCAAAAATACCCAACAAACTTGGTATCTCTGTCGAAAATGATACTCTTCGGTAGACCATGCAGTCGTACCACCTCTTTGAAAAACAAACCTGCAATATGAACTGCATCATTAGTTTTCTGACAAGGGATAAAATGTGCCATCTTTGAAAACCTATCAACTACCACAAATATGGAATCATTTCCCCTCTATGTCCTTGGTAGACCAAGAACGAAATCCATGCTGACATCTTCCCATGGTTTCTTCGGTATAGGTAATGGCTGATATAATCCGGTGTTCTGTCTCACACCTTTCGCCATTCGACTAGACTCTACAGCTCTGCACAAATTTCTGCACATCTTGCTACAGTTGCGGCCAATAATAATTCTCGCTCACAAGGGCAATGGTCTTATCTCGACCAAAGTGCCCAGCCAATCCTCCACTGTGTTTTTCTTTGACTAGGTTTTCCCTCATGGAACTTCTTGGAATGCATAACTGGTTTCCTCTGAACAACATTCCATCTTGGATCAGAAAATCCAACCACTTGGTTCTGTCCAAGGTAACTGGTGCCAAGCAAGCCTTCCAGGCTTCTACAAAATCGGGATCTTCAGGGTACAAACCCTTCAATTCATCAAATCCCAACACTTCCACCTTCATTTCTGTCAGCAAACTCTGCCTTCTACTCAAGGCATCTGCAACTCTGTTGGACTTTCCACTCCTGTGCTTCAACACAAAGGAATAACTCTGCAGAAACTCAACCCACTTCAAGTGCCTCTGGTTCAGTTTTCCCTGGCTATTTATATACTGTAAGGCCTGATGATCAGTATATAACACAAACTCTTTTGGCAGCAAATAATGTCTCCACTTCTTCAGGGCCTGAACTATAGCATAGAATTCTTGGTCATACACTGAATACTTCTTCCTGGCCTCATTGAGTTTCTCACTGAAGTAAGCAACAGGCTTGCCTTCTTGACTCAGCACAGCTCCTATGGCACTTGCCATCGGCATCACAGTCCACCTGAAATACCTTGTTAAAATCTGGAAGTGCTAAAATAGGTTGCTCAGTGACCTTCTTCTTCAACATATCAAAGCTCTTGTCTGCTCCTAGGGTCCACTTAAAGTCTTTCCTATCCCCTCTCATTGTTTTCGTAAGGGGTGCACAAATACTGCTAAAATTTTTGATGAATTTCCTGTAAAAACTGGCTAGACCATGAAATGATCTCACTTCAAAAGTGCTTCTTGGAGTAGGCCATTCAATGATAGCCCTCACCTTTTCTGGGTCCATTTTTAGACCTTCAACTGAGATGACAAATCCCAGGTATACCAACTCCTTCTTCACAAAATTGCACTTCTTCAAGTTGATCAACAACTGTTCTTCCCTCGACTTCTCAAAAACCCTCTTGATATGCATCAGGTGCTCTTCCCGGGGTTCTGTTGAATATCAAAATGTCATCCAAATAGACAATAACAGACTTGCCTAAAAACTCCTTCAGCACTTCATTCATCAACCGCATGAATGTGCTTGGTGCATTGGTTAGCCCAAATGGCATGACCAACCACTCATACAAACCTTCTCTGGTTTTGAAAGCAGTTTTCCACTCATCTCCTTCTTTGATCCGAATCTGATGGTAGCCACTCTTCAGGTCAATCTTGGTGAAGTACTTGGCTCCACTCAAACAGTCCATAATATCATCCATCCTTGGTAATGGAAATCTATATTTTATGGTGATCTTGTTTATAGCTCGGGAGTCCGTACACATCCTCCACTCCCCATCCTTCTTTGGTGCTAGTACTGCAGGTACCGCACATGGACTCAAGCTTTCTCGAATCAGTCCCTTTTTCAACAACTCATGGACTTGCCTGCTCAGCTCCTCACTTTCCATAGGAGTCATTCTGTGGGCTGCCTTGTTGGGTAAACTAGATCCAGGTACCAAATCAATATGGTGACTGATCTTCCTCATCGGTGGTAAACCCTCAGGCACATTATCTGATATGATGTCTGGAAATTCTTCTAACAGGTGTTCGGCCTCTGTTGGAACATCTGTGTACTATTCTTTCTTAACAGTAGGGATTAATGCATAACACATTGAATCCCTCTTCAGACCATCCAAAAACTGTCTTCCATCCACCAGGCAGATTCTGGCACTATTGCACACTTTCTCATCCACTTCCTTCAGTGGATTCAATTTGTGACGTACTCCATCCTTCGTCAGAGAGTACGTATTTGCATGCCCATCATGCACTTGCACGTCTATCAAATTGCCATGGTCTTCCCAACAACAAATGGCAAGCATCCATCGGCAAAACATCACATAGGACCTCATCTTGATAATTCCCAATGTGAAATTTGACCAAGCACTATTCACTGACAAGTGCTCTGTGGTCTTTCTGCAACCACGCAATCCGATATGGATGCGGGTGCTTCCTCTTTCCCAATTTCAACTTAGTAACCATCTCTTCTGAAACTAAGTTTTCTATGCTACCATTATCAATGATAACATTGCAGACCTTCCCTGCACATTTGCACCTCGTGCGAAACAGGCTCTTCCTCTGTTCTAGTTCTTTTTCATCATTCAACAGTGCTCTTCTCATCATCAACACTTCTCCTCCTTCTACTTCTTTAGAGTGTTCTGACTCTGCACCTTCATCTACCACAATAGCTCTGGCATGACCCTCAGGTCTCTTGTCCATCCTTTCTTGGTGTTGAGGACACTCGTATGACCGATGTCCCTCTTCTCCACACTGGAAACAGGTTCCACGGAATACCCCTCTTCCATACCCACGTCCAGGTCTACCTCTTCCTCTCTGGTAGCCATTGTTCTGATCATGCGGGTGGTAGGTATTCTCATTTTTCTATTCCTGGGGTTTGCTTGTTTCACCAGTCTTCTTCTAGTCTCGGTAATTTCCTCCATCGGTTCTTCCACCATGATCCCTTCCTCTCTGTTTGCCTTCAAATCTTCGGTTCAGTTTCTCTTCAACCTTTAAGGCCAACTGATATGCATCTTCTATGGTGGTTATTCTGATCAAGCTGAGTTCTTCCTGGATGTTCATTCTCAATCCATTTATGTATCTGGCTACTTTCTCTTTATTAGCCCCTGAATGGCCAGTTCTGATGGAGATCTTGTAAAATTCTTTTGTATATTCTTGGACAGACTTGCCTGACTGTCTCAAACTTTGCATTCTCCTTAACAGATCCAACTCGTAATCTACGGGAACAAACTGTCTCTTTAGCTTCTCCACCATTCGGTCCCATCTGGTTATCTTTTCTTTTCCATTCTTATTTCTTTCGAGTTGCACTCCTTTCCACCATAAACTAGCATGGCCTTTCAATTTTGTTTTTGCATACTTGATTCGGTCTGGATCTGCAACCTCCTCATACTCAAAGTATTCCTCCATATCGTTGATCCAATCAATCAACTCTTCTGGGTTGAGATTCCTAGAATATGTAGAGACATCAAACTTCGGCCTCTTCCCGGCCTGAGATAGGGCTTTAAGCAATCTAGCTTCAGAAGGATCCAATGTTTCTTCATCATCTGATGGGTCATCAGTTACCCAGGCTTCATCGTCACTATTGTCTTCTCCTTTTGGCTCGACCCCTCTTCGCAACTCCTCTTGCAGGGCTTGCACTTGCCTCTGCAATGCTCTGAAATCTTCATCAGGCACCACATTTCTCCCATGACCATGGTTCTTTTGTGGAGGCATTCTGCTCACTTCTCTTCACAAATCTCAATTGGTCCTGGTGTAAACTGCCTCACGTTCGACGATCTGTTTATACACTCAGAGACCTTCAATTCTCTCTTCTCAGAACCCTTCCACAATCTTGGTGCAAGCTGCCTCACTCTCGATGATCTGCTCACACACTCAAGAACTCCTGCTCTGATACCACTTGATAGAGAGCCAAAATTACAGAGAAGAAAAATAGTTTTATTTTATTCAAATGCAGCAGAGAATTACTATTACAACAGAATATTACAGTCACAGAATATTACATAAGTCGCAGAAGAGTTGCGCCTTTAGAGAATTTCTCAAATCTAGAAATACAAAAAAATATTATCGTTCTAGCCATCCCCTGTGCATGCCTTTGCTCTCCTTTTTAAAGGTTCTCAGGTGACGCTCCATTTCCAGCTGGTGGCCCTTCGTTTCCTCTTCCAGAACCTTTCGTTTTGCCTTCCCGTGTCGCTTCGTCGTCCAGGTATTCGAAACGTCTCCCTTTTCGACTCTTCGTCTTCGGCTTGTCTTTCGGGCGCGAAAATATGACATGTCGTGATATCATGACATTTTTTCGCCTTTGGCTCTTTCTCTGTCTTTCGTCGTGAAAATGCGACATGTCGCGATATCGCGACACTTTTCTGTCTCTGGCTCCTTCTCTGCCTTTTCGTCGTGAAAATGCGACATGTCGCGATATCGCGACACTTTTCTGTCTCTGGCTCCTTCTCTGCCTTTCCATCGTGATATCGTGACATTTTCCTTCCTCGCTGCCTTTCTTATCTTCAAGTCACGATATCGTGACATTTGCCTTCGGACGCCTCCGCTTTTTTGTTTCGGTCACGATTTCGTGACATGTCGCGAAATCACGACAATTTCTTTGGCATCTTCTCCCTCCTACTGCTGGTCGCGATTTCATGACATGTCACGAAATCATGACATTTTCATCGACATCATCTTTCGGTTGCTTTTGGTCATGATTTCAATGGTCATGATTTCATGACATGTCACGAAATCGTGACATTCTCATCGGTATCTTCCCCTGGCTGCTCCTGGTCGCGATTTCGCGATGGTCGTGATTTCGTGACATGTCGCAAAATCATGACATTCTCATCGGTACCTTCTCTCACCTGCTTCGGTCGTGATTTCGTGACATGTCACGAAATCGTGACATTTTCATCGGTACCTTCTCTCACCTGCTTCTGGTCGTGATTTCGTGACATGTCACGAAATCGTGACATTTTCACCGTGCTTCTGCTCTTTCTTGTTTTTGGTCGCGATTTCGCGACATGTCACGAAATCGTGACATTTTTGCCCCGCACCTTCTCTCTCCTGGCTGAGTCACGAAAACGCGACATGTCGCGATATCGCGACTCTTTTTCGGTCGCGATATCGCGACACCAAGGCAAACACTTAGAAAAATTTTTGTTGATGCAAGATTGCTCTGCTGCCACCGGATGCTCCTGCATCACTAAAGTATCCTCAATAAATAAAATAATAAGCACTCCAACCAATGATAAAATGGTTGGTCTCAAGGGGTATTTATACCCAAATTACATGTGACCTTAGGTCAAGGTTAAAGAACTGATCTTAAGGTTTATTATTAAAATATTACAATAAAACCATATATACAAGGTGTATAGAGGTCCCTATGGATATACAATGAGTATAATACAATAGTCAGTCATGGTCTCAAGTGAAGCTTAACACCACATATTCCAACAATTACATCTTTAGGGAGGCCCCTTAAAAATAAAAATTTAACTAATTATTTTTTTTATTGGAAAAGATCAAGATCTTGGTTTTATTGGAATATACTTGCATGCCTACCTCCTTGCAAAAGTGTTCTAGGATCTTTAAGGTCTCTCTTAGCCCTTGTGTTGATCTTACAACAAAAATTAGATAATTTTCATACAAAAGAAGCCTTGCTACACATTCTTTGAAATAAATACTATCCCATCTTCTTAAATTTACTCATTCTTCTAATTTAGAAATATATAAATCAAATAAAGTAGGGGATAATGGGAATATACGTTTAAGACCTATGTTACTTCTTAAGCATTATAAAGGATAAAAAGGGTAAAGTAGTTTTTAATGTCAGCAAGGCCATAGGCCATATGATATGACCCACACGAAGGATGTTATTTACCTAGTATATGGTTATCCAACCATACTTTGGTTATCGAAGCATGGTGTACAATCCTATCCCTATAGGATTTGAACCTTGGACCTCTATTTAGAGTTCCAAAGTCTCCATTATTAGACCACTTGAGTTTTAATTTTATCTAAGGCCTCCTTATATAGTTTATGGACTATTGCTCTATACTTTTTTGGTATGCCTAGGTCCTCCATTCTACTCTAGAGTTTACTTGTTGGAAATTTGAGTGATTTTATGTTGTCATTGATGTCACATGGATCACATTGAGTTTTGGTGGCCAAAGCATTTCATAAATAAGCATTTATGATATTTTGGAGAGCATGGATATATACAGGGTTTTTGTGAAAACCAAGGCAGGCAAAATAAAAGGTTTTATTTAAAACCATGGATGGCAGATTTGAAATGGGTTTTTCTTAAAACCCAGGTTGGATTTTCGTTTCATCGAAAAAGGTGCCCCGGTGATGGAGATATTTAATTTTAAATATTTAAGTTTAAATTTTAAATTATTTAAAATTTAAATTTAAATTTAATTTATAGCGTCGACGTCAAAGAAAGGAAAAGGCATAAAACTAATATTTAAATTATAGCACCGACGTCAAAGGAAAGGAGGAGGACATATATATATATATGCCCAAAGTTTCGATTTATTTTCCTAAGCGCTCGATTTGATATTTGGATTCGAATGGTAAAAGAGCCTGTGCATCGTGTGTCGAAGTGTGTGTGAAAAGGGTTTTAAAAGGCTTACGATTTTCATGTTCATTGAAGAGACTATTGTGGAGTAAAGCCAAACGTATAGGCCTCCTTGGCCTAGTGGTTCGTGCATTGTGTGTGAAGTAGGAGGTCCTGCGTTCGATTCTTGTCGGAGGTGTTTTGTTGTGTTGAAACGCGTGAAGCACGTTTTGTTTTCGAAGGGCACAGATATTCGTGGCATAAGGTTTTGTTGTGTGCTCCTTTTGAGCACGTGAGGGCGTGTGGCCCAACGACAGGTTGGTTGTGGTTAAGGCGCTGAGCAAGGAAGGTCACGAGATCGAATCCCATCAAGGACAGAGGCAAGTTAATAATTTTTAAATATATTTTATTTTTCTAAAGTTGCCCTAGGAGGAATAAGGGTTATGATGCATGTTTAGAAAAGGAGAGATTTTTGGTGATTTATTTTTTAGAAGTATATCATATTATATATCGTTGGAAAGCTTATTCCGAGGGCTATTTGATTAACTTGCTTAGAGGGAGAAATAAGGTGTGTGTAAAGAGATATTTCTGATTTTGTAAAGAGGTTCAAAAGTGAAGGTTGCTTTGTTCTTTTTCAAAAGAGATTAATTCATTTATGAAGTGACATGGTGTATGTTATTGAGTAGGAGTAATAAGGTGTTATTTGGATGTTATTGTTGTGTTATTAATCAAGATCTCTAACCCTTGTTGAAAGTTGAAAAAGAAAGTGTGTTGAGTGAGACAGATTTTGTGGACAACCAAAAGGCTTCTTCATCTTCATAAAAGGTATGGGCACATTCTCCTATTGATTGTTTATGGTGGTTGATTTCTGAAATATCATTGGAGAGAAAAGGATTAATTGTGGTTTCCTTTTCGAAAGTAGTTGGTTGAATGCTTCAAGGTTTTCTGGGTTGAGAGTTGCTATTAAACCTTGTTTTATAAGCATTGTTGTTGAAGCCATTAGTAGTGTGAAAAACCTGAGATAGGGTTTGAGAAGAACATGAGTATCATTGTTATGTGAAGAATGTTTTATTAGCATTGTTGTTGAAGCCCATTGGTTATGCAAAGAACTTGAACTTGAAAAGAACATGAGTATCATTGTTATGTGAGATTTGTGGTTGAGCATTGTTGGAAACATTTGAGTTGGTTGATACATGCTTGGACTAGGGTTTGTAAGAAAGAGTTGTTCCTTGTGGTAGTTGGTTGAGAAGAGTTGTTTGAGCCTAGTCAAGTGATTGTGTGAAGTGGTTGTTCAAGTTCCATGAAACAAACTATTCTATATTCTGGATTTGAGTTGAGATTGAGATTTGAGGATAGAACATATTGAGTCTCTAACAATTCTCTTTATGCTTCTATAATATTGATTTGAGTTGAGATTGAGATTTGAGGATAGAACATATTGAGTCTCTAACAATTCTCTTTATGCTTCTATAATATTGATTTGAGTTGAGATTGGGATTTGAGTATAGAACATATTGAGTCTCTAACAATTCTCTTTATGCTTGTATGAGATTGAATTATTGAGCAAGTTCTTGGTGAGCTTGCTAGAGCAGATTTGGGCAAGTTCTTGGTGAGCTTGCTAGTGCAGATTTGGGCAAGTTCTTGGTGAGCTTGCTAGTGCATATTTGGACAAGTTCTTGTGTGAGCTTGCTTGAGCAGATTTGGACAAGTTTTGTGTGAGCTTGTTGAGCAGATTTGGACAAGTTCTATGTGAGCTTGTTGAGCAGATTTGGACAAGTTCTATGTGAGCTTGTTGAGCAGGTTATGAGTGAGCCTATTGAGCAGGTTCTAAGTGAGCCTATTGATAGAGATTTGGAGGTGATAGAGTACAGAGGATAGAGTCTCAATGGATAGAGATCCAATAACCAACATAATTGAAGATAGATCTGAGTGAGGAGTCTTCAAGTGGAGAGAGATCCACCAGTCAATGCAGTAGAGAGACAGAGTCTTCTAGAAGATCACTAGCTAGAGCAGAAGGGGAAAGAGTTCTCCTATGGAAGAGATCCATGAACTTGAGATTAGGGGATCAACATCTCCTTTGGATAGAGATCCATAAACATTGTAATTGGGAAGGATTCCCAAAGAGATTGATTGAGAAAGTTTTAGTAAAATATTTTCTCTATGGAGTAGCCCACATTGGGTGAACCACGTAAACTGTGGTGTCTCTATTGTGTATGGTGTTTTATGCATTGCTTGATTACTGCTATTGATACTACTATCTATACACTGCATAATATTGAATTGAAAAGAAAAGTAAAAAGTGGTCTTATACTGTTCACCCCCCTCTCAGTATAAGCTTGTGTTCTTCAATTGGTATCAGAGAGGGTTCCTTTAGAAAGGCTAACAACTTGAGGGCAGATTCTACAAGAACACAGATGGCTTCATAGAATGGATCATCTACAAATAAGGCTCCACTATTTGATGGTAACAATTATGCTTTCTAGAGCATGAGAATGAAGAACTACTTGATATCACAAGGATATGAGGTATGGCAGATGGTTGCAAAAGAGTATAAGGTTGAAGGTGATCCCGAGGTAGATAAGACTATCAAGAAATTGGTTGAGATCAATGCAAGGGCAATGAATTATATTTTGAGTGGGCTACGTGAGATAGATTTTGCAAAGGTCATGGTATGTAATTCAGAAAATGAAATGTGGACCAAGTTGTGGAATACCTATGAAGGAGATTCCAAGGTAAAGTTGGCAAAACTACAAACTCATAGAAAAATATTTGAGGAATTGAAAATGGAAGATTCTGAAGATATTGCACAGTTTTTACTTCGAGTTGATGAGATTGCTAACACCATGAGAGGTCTAGGATTTGAGATGAAAGAATCAGATGTTACTCAAAAGGTTTTGAGATCACTTCCCATGAAGTATGATGCAAAGGTTTCAGCAATAGAAGAAACAATGGATATCAACAAGCTAACAATGGAAGAACTACAAGGAACACTCACAACTTATGAGATGAGGAGAAGTAAGCATCAGGTTCCAATAAAAGAAATTGCATTCAAGGCTTCAGAGAAAAAGAAAGGGAAAGTTCCAGAGACAGATAGAGATTCAGATAATGATGAGGAAGCTAACTTCATCAAAAGGAAAAAGGACTTAAGAAATTACAGGGATATGAAGAAAGTCAGATGCTACAAGTGTGGTGATTTTGGTCACTATGCATACAAGTGTCCACATGAAGAAAATAGTGATGATGAAAAATAGGGTCATAGAAGAAAAGAATATGGAAAGCATAAACATGACAAAGATGACGAGTACAAGCAAAGCAAGTATGAGAAGAAGAAAAGTTTTCGTAAGACAAAGAAAACTTTCTACATTGAAGAAGCAAGTGATAGCTCAGATCACAATGATAGAGACAAGTCAAATGATGAAAAGGAAGAACATCTATTCCTAGGAATAGAAGGTGAAAGAGAACAGTGCTTTGTGTGTGGTCAAAGAGATCACAGATCAGGATATTGCAATGGCTTCAGTGATAGTGAAGATGAGATGACACATCAAGGAAACAGGTATGGTCAAAGAAATCTTGAGAGTTTGTTTGCTATAGAATATTATAATGATCTTAGTGACAGTGAATATGAAGAAGGGTTTTTCTATGGGATAAAAGAAATAGAAGAAGAACATTCACTCCAAATAGAAGAAATCCCACTTTTGGAAATAGAAAAAGAAGAAGTTAAACAAGAGAATATTGTGAGAAATACAGATGTCTCAGTTGATCTAAAGGAAGACTTCAATGATATCCATGAGCAACTACAAGAGGTTAAGGAGAATCTAAAAGAATTGAGATGTTCCCTACTTGAGAAGTTTGATCCATCACATGACTCAAAAGGTCAAGATATTTTCACTAAGAAGGAAACATGTATTTTAGAGACAACAAAGATGGATGCCAATTTGCTATTTGACACAAATGAAGAGAAAGAAGAGGAAGGTTCCAAAGCACCAAAGGTCTCATATTTCAGGTCTGGGGAATCACACTCAAAAGGAAAGGAAGTTCTAAAATATGAAAGCAAGGAAGCACCTAAGATTTATGAAGAAAGTTCCAAAGTTCCTATGGCTCCAAACATCCAGTTTGGATCTTGTTTTGAGATAGGTGAATCAAGTTCAAAAGGAAAAGAAATTCTTGAAGAAGAAAGCAAGGAAGAAATTAAGGAAGAGGATTTAGATGCTACAAAGAACATTCAAGGATACAATGCACAAGTCAAAGATGATTACAAGGATAATGATCAAGAAAGGTATGAGGAACCAAGGCATGAACAAAGGGCTTTTCAAGGACATTGTTTTTCTTGTAATGGATTTGGACACAGGGCTATACACTGCAGGATCCATGGATCAAAGAAGTTTGATTTTGCTAGAAGAAACTTCAAAGGAAGAAGGTATGGTTTTCAGGGACATTGCTTCTTATGCAACAGGATTGGTCATAGAGCTTCTCAGTGCAAATAAAATGAGCAACATGGTTTTGGTTTTAGAGCTACACAAATCAGAAGTCATGGTCATAATGGTCATGAAAATAGAACTTCACAATACAGGGTTCAAGAAAGGAATGGATATGGAAATTATTTCAAGAAAGAATTCAGGATATGGGCACCATCCAAAGGCTACAATATCAAGTGTTTTAATTGCAATAACTTTGGACATATTGCAAAATGGTGTAGGACTCAATTCCAAACAAGTTCAAGACAAGAAGGTCAAGCAGTTTCAAGGCAAGAAGGTCAAACAGGTTCAAGACAAGAAGATCAAGTAATTCATCAAGAGAAGGATATCAGAAAAATATGGAAGGAAGTTGACAGAGGAAAGAAACAATGTAATATGGGAGTAAATGTACTCCCACCCCAAAATTAATCACCTCAATAGAGAAGGTGGTGAGGGGGCTAAGCTTAAGAGTCATATATTTTAGCCCCATAGGTGTCCCTTTTGCCATTGATGTCAAAGGGGGAGAGATTTGAGTAAGGGGGAGAGCATTGAGTTAGGGGGAGCAGCCTCCAAAGAGAGCATTGAGTTAGGGGGAGCAGCCTCCAAAGAGAGCATTGAGTTAGGGGGAGCAGCCTCCATAGAGAGTATTGAGTCAGGGGGAGCAACTTTGATTCTCAGAGATGGTTTTTGCAGTGATTGTGGTGATTTACAATAGAGGTGTTGCCATCAATGACAAAGGGGGAGATTGTTGGAAATTTGAGTGATTTTATGTTGTCATTGATGTCACATGGATCATTGATGTCACATGGATCACATTGAGTTTTGGTGGCCAAAGCATTTCATAAATGAGCATTTATGATATTTTGGAGAGCATGGATATATACAGGGTTTTTGTGAAAACCAAGGTAGGCAAAATAAAAGGTTTTATTTAAAACCATGGATGGCAGATTTGAAATGGGTTTTTCTTAAAACCTAGGTTGGATTTTTGTTTCATCGAAAAAGGTGCCCCGATGATGGAGATATTTAATTTTAAATATTTAAGTTTAAATTTTAAATTATTTAAAATTTAAAATTAAAATTAAAATTTAATTTATAGCGCCGACGTCAAAGAAAGGAAAAGGCATAAAACTAATATTTAAATTATAGCATCGACGTCAAAGGAAAGGAGGAGGACATATATATATGCCCAAAGTTTCGATTTATTTCTCTAAGCGCTCGATTTGATATTTGGATTCGAATGGTAAAAGAGCCTGTGCATCGTGTGTCGAAGTGTGTGTGAAAAGGGTTTTAAAAGGCTTACGATTTTCGCGTTCATTGAAGAGACTATTGTGGAGTAAAGCCAAACGTATAGGCCTCCTTGGCCTAGTGGTTCGTGCATTGTGTGTGAAGTAGGAGGTCCTGCGTTCGATTCTTGTCGGAGGTGTTTTGTTGTGTTGAAACGCGTGAAGCACGTTTTGTTTTCGAAGGGCACAGATATTCGTGGCATAAGGTTTTGTTGTGTGCTCCTTTTGAGCACGTGAGGGCGTGTGGCCCAATGGCAGGTTGGTTGTGGTTAAGGCGTTGAGCAAGGAAGGTCACGAGATCGAATCCCATCAAGGACAGAGGCAAGTTAATAATTTTTAAATATATTTTATTTTTCTAAAGTTGCCCTAGGAGGAATAAGGGTTATGATGCATGTTTAAAAAGAGAGATTTTTGGTGATTTATTTTTTAGAAGTATATCATATTATATATCATTGGAAAGCTTATTCCGAGGGCTATTTTATTAACTTGCTTAGAGGGAGAAATAAGGTGTGTGTAAAGAGATATTTCTGATTTTGTAAAGAGGTTCAAAAGTGAAGGTTGCTTTGTTCTTTTTCAAAAGAGATTAATTCATTTATGAAGTGACATGGTGTATGTTATTGAGTAGGAGTAATAAGGTGTTATTTGGATGTTATTGTTGTGTTATTAATCAAGATCTCTAACCCTTGTTGAAAGTTGAAAAAGAAAGTGTGTTGAGTGAGACAGATTTTGTGGACAACCAAAAGGCTTCTTCATCTTCATAAAAGGTATGGGCACATTCTCCTATTGATTGTTTATGGTGGTTGATTTCTGAAATATCATTGGAGAGAAAAGGATTAATTGTGGTTTCCTTTTCGAAAGTAGTTGGTTGAATGCTTCAAGGTTTTTTGGGTTGAGAGTTGCTATTAAACCTTGTTTTATAAGCATTGTTGTTGAAGCCATTAGTAGTGTGAAAAACCTGAGATAGGGTTTGAGAAGAACATGAGTATCATTGTTATGTGAAGAATGTTTTATTAGCATTGTTGTTGAAGCCCATTGGTTATGCAAAGAACTTGAACTTGAGAAGAACATGAGTATCATTGTTATGTGAGATTTGTGGTTGAGCATTGTTGGAAACATTTGAGTTGGTTGATACATGCTTGGACTAGGGTTTGTAAGAAAGAGTTGTTCCTTGTGGTAGTTGGTTGAGAAGAGTTGTTTGAGCCTAGTCAAGTGATTGTGTGAAGTGGTTGTTCAAGTTCCATGAAACAAACTATTCTATATTCTGGATTTGAGTTGAGATTGAGATTTGAGGATAGAACATATTGAGTCTCTAACAATTCTCTTTATGCTTCTATAAGATTGATTTGAGTTGAGATTGATATTTGAGGATAGAACATATTGAGTCTCTAACAATTCTCTTTATGCTTCTATAAGATTTATTTGAGTTGAGATTGGGATTTGAGTATAGAACATATTGAGTCTCTAACAATTCTCTTTATGCTTCTATGAGATTGAATTATTGAGCAAGTTCTTGGTGAGCTTGCTAGAGCAGATTTGGGCAAGTTCTTGGTGAGCTTGCTAGTGCAGATTTGGGCAAGTTCTTGGTGAGCTTGCTAGAGCATATTTGGACAAGTTTTGTGTGAGCTTGTTGAGCAGATTTGGACAAGTTCTGTGTGAGCTTGTTGAGCAGATTTGGACAAGTTCTATGTGAGCTTGTTGAGAAGATTTGGACAAGTTCTGTGTGAGCTTGTTGAGAAGGTTCTGAGTGAGCCTATTGAGCAGGTTCTGAGTGAGCCTATTGATAGAGCTTTGGAGGTGATAGAGTATAGAGGATAGAGTCTCAATGGATAGAGATCCAGCAGCCAAGACAATTGAAGATAGATCTGAGTGAGGAGTCTTCAAGTGGAGAGAGATCCACCAGTCAGTGCAGCAGAGAGAAAGTCTTCTAGAAGATCACTAGCCAGAGTAGAAGGGGAAAGAGTTCTCCTATGGAAGAGATCCATGAACTTGAGATTAGGGGATCAACATCTCCTTTGGATAGAGATCCATAAACATTGTAATTGGGAAGGATTCCCAAAGAAATTGATTGAGAAAGTTTTAGTAAAATATTTTCTCCGTGGAGTAGCCCACATTGGGTGAACCACGTAAACTATGGTGTCTCTATTGTGTATGGTGTTTTGTGCATTGCTTTGATTACTGCTATTGATATTGCTATCTATACACTGCATAATATTGAATTGAAAAGAAAAGTAAAAAGTGGTCTTATATTGTTCACCCCCCTCTCAAGTATAAGCTTGTGTTCTTCAATTGGTATCGGAGCTGGGTTCCTTCGAAAAGGCTAACAACTTGAGGGGAAGAAGATTCTACAAGAACACAGATGGCTTCATAGAATGGATCATCTACAAATAAGGCTCCACTATTTGATGGTAACAATTATGCTTTCTAGAGCATGAGAATGAAGAACTACTTGATATCACAAGGATATGAGGTATGGCAGATGGTTGCAAAAGAGTATAAGGTTGAAGGTGATCCCGAGGCAGATAAGACTATCAGGAAATTGGTTGAGATCAATGCAAGGGCAATGAATTGTATTATGAGTGGGCTACGTGAGACATATTTTGCAAAGGTCATGGTATGTAATTCAGCAAATGAAATGTGGACCAAGTTGCGGAATACCTATGAAGGAGATTCCAAGGTAAAGTTGGCAAAACTACAAACTCATAGAAAAATATTTGAGGAATTGAAAATGGAAGATTCTGAAGATATTGCACAGTTTTTACTTTGAGTTGATGAGATTGCTAACACCATGAGAGGTCTAGGATTTGAGATGAAAGAATCATATGTTACTCAAAAGGTTTTGAGATCACTTCCCATGAAGTATGATGCAAAGGTTTCAGCAATAGAAGAAACAATGGATATCAACAAGCTAACAATGGAAGAACTACAAGGAACACTCATAGCTTATGAGATGAGGAGAAGTAAGCATCAGGTTCCAATAAAAGAAATTGCATTCAAGGCTTCAGAGAAAAATAAAGGGAAAGTTCCAGAGACAGATAGAGATTCAGATAATGATGAGGAAGCTAACTTCATCAAAAGGAAAAAGGACTTAAGAAATTATAGGGATATGAAGAAAGTCAGATGCTACAAGTGTGGTGATTTTGGTCACTATGCATACAAGTGTCCACATGAAGAAAATAGTGATGATGAAAAATAGGGTCATAGAAGAAAAGAATATGGAAAGCATAAACATGACAAAGATGACATATACAAGCAAAACAGGTATGAGAAGAAAAGTTTTCGTAAGACAAAGAAAACTTTCTACATTGAAGAAGCAAGTGATAGCTCAGATCACAATGATAGAGACAAGTCAAATGATGAAAAGGAAGAACATCTATTCCTAGGAATAGAAGGTGAAAGAGAACAGTTCTTTGTGTGTGGTCAAAGAGATCACAGATCAAGATATTGCAATGGCTTCAGTGATAGTGAAGATGAGATGACACATCAAGAAAACAGGTATGGTCAAAGAAATATTGAGAGTTTGTTTGCTATAGAAGATTATAATGATCTTAGTGAGAATGAATATGAAGAAGGATTTTTCTATGGGATAAAAGAAATAGAAGAAGAACATTCACTCCAAACAGAAGAAATATCACTTTTGGAAATAGAAGTATATCATATTATATATCGTTGGAAATATTATTTCGAGGGCTATTTGATTAACTTTCTTAGAGGGAGAAATAAGGTGTGTGTAAAGAGATATTTTTTATTTTGTAAAGAGGTTCAAAAGTGAAGGTTGCTTTGTCCTTTTTCAAAAGAGATCAATTCATTTATGAAGTGACATGGTGTATGTTATTGAGTAGGAGCAATAAGGTGTTATTTGGATGTTATTGTTGTGTTATTAATCAATATCTCTAACCCTTATTGAAAGTTGAAAAATAAAGTGTGTTGAGTGAGACAGATTTTGTGGACAACCAAAAGGCTTCTTCATCTTCATAAAAGGTATGGGCACATTCTCCTATTGATTGATTATGGTGTTTGATTTCTGAAATATCATTGGAGAGAAAAGGATTAATTGTGGTTCGAAAGTAGTTGGTTGAATGCTTCAATGTTTTTGGGGTTGAGAGTTGCTATTAAATCTTGTTTTATAAGCATTGTTGTTGAAGCCATTAGTAGTGCATAAAAACCTGAGATAGGGTTTGAGAAGAACATGAGTATGATTGTTATGTGAAGAATGTTTTATTAGCATTTTTGTTGAAGCCCATTGGTTATGCAAAGAAATTGAACTTGAAAAGAACATGAGTATCATTGTTATGTGAGATTTGTGGTTGAGCACTGTTGGAAACATTTGAGTTGATTGATACATGCTTAGACTAGGGTTTGTAAGAAAGAGTTGTTCCTTGTGGTAGTTGATTGAGAAGAGTTTTTTGAGCCTAGTCAAGTGATTGTGTGAAGTGGTTGTTCAATTTTTATGAAATAAACTATTCTATATTCTAGATTTGAATTGAGATTGAGATTTGAGGATAGAACATATTGAGTCTCTAACAATTCTCTTTATGCTTCTATAAGATTTATTTGAGTTCAGATTGAGATTTGAGGATAGAACATATTGAGTCTCTAAAAATTCTCTTTATGCTTCTATAATATTGATTTGAGTTGAGATTGGGATTTGAGTATAGAACATATTGAGTCTCTAACAATTCTCTTTATGCTTCTATGAGATTGAATTATTGAGCAAGTTATTGGTGAGCTACAATTTCTTGGTGAGCTTTCTAGTGCATATTTGAGTAAGTTTTTGGTGATCTTGCTAGAGCATATTTGGACAAGTTCTGTGTGAGCTTGTTGAGCATATTTGGACAAGTTATGTGTGAGCTTGTTGAGTAGATTTGAACAAGTTCTATGTGAGCTTGTTGAGCAAATTTTGACAAGTTCTATGTGATCTTGTTGATAAGGTTCTGAGTGAGCCTATTGAGCAAGTTTTTAGTGAGCCTATTGATAGATCTTTGGAGGTGATAGAGTATAGAGGACAGAGTCTCAGTGGATAGAGATCCAGCAACCAACACAACTAAAGATAGATCTAAGTGAGGAGTCTTCAAGTGGATAGATCCACTAGTTAGTGCAGTAGAGAGATAGAGTCTTCTAGAAGATCACTAGCCAAAGAAGAAGGGGAAAGAGTTCTCCTATGGAAGAGATCTACGAAATTGAGATTAGGGGATCAACATCTCCTTTGGATATAAATCCATAAATATTGTAATTGGGAAGGATTCCCAAAGATATTTATTGATAAAGTTTTAGTAAAATATTTTCTCTATGGAGTAGCCCACATTGGGTGAACCACGTAAACTGTGGTGTCTCTATTGTGTATGGTGTTTTGTGCATTTCTTTTATTACTGCTATTGATATTGTTGTCTATACACTGCATAATATTGAATTAAAAAGAAAAGTAAAAAGTGGCATTATACTATTCACCCACCCTTCTCAGTATAATCTTGTGTTCTTCATTTACTTCTAGATACTTTTTAAAAAGATTTATTGAAGTCCACAAAAAAATAATAGCATTTTCCTTTTTCATTCCATATTTTTTTAATTATTTGGCTCAAAGTGATGTCTTAGTCTATTGTTGAGTGTTTTGGTCTAAAACATTATTATTATTTTCCCTCTTTCCTTGTTCTTCTACCCACTTTTTGATTCTACACTCAACCATGCTTCTAAATAACTTTGCAAATAAGAAATTAATAATAATGGTTTGGTAATTTGAAGGATTGTTTATGTCTCCACTCTTGCAGAGAAGTATTTCTAGACTTGTCCAATTTTTTGGAAATCCATTTGGAATGATGTTATTGAAATATTTTTCATGTGTGGGGCTAAGTCCCAAACTCCTCATTTTAAGTATTTCTCTTGTAGTACATTCACATTATAATCCTTATCTATCCCTAGCTTCTTAATACCTTTCTTAACCTCCCTTAAGGTGAATAAATTTGTTGTTGTGTTGATTATGGAAGGATCCTCTTCTTCTTGCTTATGTATACTTTCCAAATTTCTTCCACATACTCATACCATTGTAGATAATCAATCCATGTATGGAACATAAGGTCAATGGATATTTACCAAAATAATTAATCATTCCTTTATCCTCTGATTATTTTATCCATTATTGGTTTTCCTCTTTTGCTATCCTTAATGGATTTCTATCTACATCCTCCTTATTGCTTAGTGGTTTAGTTTGCTCCCTTGTTGTCCTTGTTTAAAATTTCCTATTAGAAGATTTTTTTGAGTTGAGAGTATAATAAAAAGTCTTTATTTAAATATACATATGGATCCTCATAATCCATCACCTATTTTTTGTAGGCTTTTGACGTATATAGAGAAAAATTGCAAGTTGTGACACTAAGAGTTAGTTTCTTTTCCATTATTTTAATTCAATATACTATTTATTTGGGTTTTCTTTCTCCAACTAAATATTTATCTCGTGTTTTATTTATAAAAACCTTTATTTTTCACCCCTTGTTATTTCCTATTGTTTCATTCCATATTGCAATCTTCCTATATCCTTCAAAAGTTACAGTATGTCTATGAGTTTCAACAAGACTATTTATCTTTTAATTTTACAATGGTCTTGTAATATTTAGGATACTACCTTATAATTCCAAGGAAATAGCCATAGAAATATAGATTTTGTAAACCCAGGAACAACATTGCAAAATATAAAGAGTTTATAAAATTGACAAAATTTAGCTAAGTCTCCAATGTGGGCTGATTTGCTCAAGTACTAATTTGTTCAAGGGTCAATTTGCTCAAGTGCCATTTCACTCAAAGATTCAATTTTCTCAAAGTATCTATTTTCTCATAAGTATAAATTAAATATAAAGCAATCCACTTACAAATTGGACTGATTGGATTGTAGGATTGATTCACTCACAAATGCTAGTTATCCACTTGCAAAATTAATTGATTGACTTGTAGGAGTGATTGGCTTACAAATTCTAGTGATTTACTATCAATGTGGAGTAACTAGCTTATAGGAGTGATTTACTCATAAATTCTAGCAATTCGCTAGTGAAGTGGAGTGATTTGCTTGCTAACTGTAGTGAATTACTTGATAGCCAAGTGGTAAAAGCAAAGGTACAGTTATTGAGAACTTTTGGAAAGAAATTTTTTAGTGGTGCAAAAACTCATTTTGAAAGCATTCTAATCCTATTAGAGGCATGTAACATTTTTAGGTGCACCATTTTGCTAAATATACCCCAAAATATTTACTTTTAGTAGGAGTAATAAATTCTCACCTTAGATAACTCAAGGCTAAACTTCAATTATAAATATGAGCCTAAGGATCCATTGTATTCATCTTTTGGCCATTAGAATTTAGAGTCATACTCTCTAAAACCCACATTGTGCTTTGACCTCATGATATTGTAATAAATTGGTAAGTCCTTCTACATTCCATTAGTGACATCACCTTCTTGGTTTTCTAAGTGTGCAATGATCATGGCATAGCCCTTTTAGCCCCTCTTATCATTGTTTATCAATTTTATAATTTGATGATGATGTTGCTTCTATTTTTATTAGCCTCATATACAAGTTGAAGAGACATAGAGAATACAACTTAAATAACTTGAATATATTGGAAGTCTTATCCATTGAAATTACATCTTTAAGTTGTCTACAAGGGGAGATAAAACAATTTAAAGAATACGAATTGAACTTTATATCAAAATTGTCATTAAATCACTAAGGTGAAAAAAGGGATTCAACTCAAAGCAGAACCTAGAAATCTAAGCATATTATCAATTTTATAGCACATTCAATCACTTGTAGTATAGAAGGTATTTCAAAGCATATTGCACTACAAGACAGTTGGTAGAACCAAGTACTTTTCAAAACTTGAAGAATTAAAAATAACTTATGAAACTTGATCTTTTACTAAAATACTTGGAAGTTAAAAGGTATTCTACCTAGAGATTTGGTAAAACTATATTCTTATCAAAATGATTGATTGAGCATTAATATTCTCAAAGCATTCACAAAGCACTAGGGAGCTATAAGGAATTCCACTTCAAGGATTTATTTAGAAGAAACATGGATGAAATAGTAAGGAATGCATTCAATAATGAGGAACTATTTCATGAGTTGGAATTTTATTCTCAAAATTGAATAGATACCTTCAATGGATACAAATACTTGTCCACTAGTAAAAAGGAAACATTCTCAATGGTTCTCAAGGAAGCAAAGGAAGGAAATTTTATGACAATAATTGGTTATCTTCAAGAAGTATTTTTTAGAGCTTGGTGGAATACTGAAAATATAGTTATATTTACTTTGGAAGAATTTTTGATGATATATATCACTTATTATTTTTCAAAACAAGAAGTAAAATAACAATCTTGGTCAATACTATTGTGATGATATACTAAATCAACATGAATAAGATATATCACTAACAAAATTGTAAAAACAAAGAAGACAAAGAAGGAAAAATAAGCATAACAGAAAATAAAATATGAAGGAAAGTATTTTCATGTTGAATCTATATCAAAGTAAGCTAAAGAGACAAGATGAAGATACTCATATAGATATAGACAAAGGGTACAATGGAGAAAGCAAAAGAGAAGAGTTCAAATTAAAATACCAAAATGAAGATCCATATTGAAAACTAAAGTATTCAATACTCAAATAATGTAATAAAGGGGGGTGTTAGAGTATATTACATTATTTGATACATGAAAATGTACCACCTTGGGTATATTATTAGATTATGAGTTTATCTTATATTAAGGTTTGAGCGATGTAACAAATGCACAAGTGTTAGAATGTGCAATGATGTAAATATGCATGTAGTCCACATGTACATGAGTCCTTAGAATAGGATGATGAAGTGTCAAGATTCATGTATCACTATGTATATGCCTTCTTAGGAGAGGTTTCATGAGAGGTGTTTTGGAGTGTGTAGGTAGAATAGTAGTATATACAATGTAGAACATTTTTGCAATATAGAATGTTAGAGATCTCCATTGTATAGCATTGTATTATTTTTGTGATTTCTCATTAATGGCTATCTCATGAGTATTTTTAAAATTTTATTATCATATTTACATGTTTATTAGTTAGTCATTATCATAGTTATAACATTTTATGTTTATTTCATTACTTGTGGTTGCATTTCCTTTAAGTTTATATCTTCAAAAGCTAACACTTTTTAAGAGCTTATCCTACTTGCAGTATTTTACCTTGAGCTTTCTTCAAATCTCCTCCAATGTTCACTTCTTCAATAGGGCTTCTCTAGCCTTCTTATTTCTCCTTCCAAGTAGACTTGATATCTCTTCTCTTGGGTCTTCAAATTTTGCAACTCTATAATTTGACCGTTTCCTAGTCCTCCTCTATATTCTTTCTCAAATATACTATCTCCTTTCTCAAATCTGCAATGGAAACCTTTTCTCTCAGGTCTCCTCTTTATCAATATTCAATAGATTTTCTTTGGCTTCTTTCTCCTTCCTTCAATATTCAATAGAGCTTCTCTAGCCTCTTACTCTCTTCTTTCAATCTGGAGTCTTCAATATTCAAGATTCTATGGGAAACTCCTTCTTGGGTCTCCTCAATGTTCTATCTTCAATCTCTAATGGAGCCTTTTTCTTGGACCTCCTTAATTTCAATGTCTATGATATTACTGCAACTCAAAAACTAATCCTTGCACGAGGAAAGCACATCAACTTTCAGCCAATCAAATATGAAATTCTTCTCTATCCATTATAGGAAGCTTCTCAACTTTTGAGAACTAATTTTCTACAAAAAAACTTAGACAACAACAATCAAATGCATCTAAATATCTAGATCTCTAAAAATCAATAAACTTCACTAGTTATTCTTCAATCTAGTGGAAAATAATCTTTTTTGAGTCCTAGTCTTCACGAGTTTTCCTACAACCCTATGGAAAGACTCTATCCAAAAAGCAACTTAAAATTTTCTAAAAATGAGATTTCTTTATTTCCTTTCAATCTCTCTTGTGGCTCTGCCTATCTCCTATCAATATCCCTTGTGGCTATAATAACATTGTTACCTTTTGATCATATATATTTAATGAAAACAACCACAAAATCTAAAATAAAAATGTTATATAAAATATAAGATAATGGTAATATACTAAGAATGTAAAAACCATGAATAACTTCTGTAACTACTTATGAAACAACCATTAACAAAAGGTCACAAAAATAGTATTTTATATAGAATGGAGATATCAAATACTCCATACTTCATACATGCTCTATATTGTATCTACCTTCTCTTCTACCTTATATATTACCTTCTCTTACTCATATTCTCACACAAAGGTCAATATATAATGGGATGTGACTCTTGGCCTTCCATATTCCTATGACTTTCACTTTCCTATTCTATGGACTCATGTGCACATGGACTATTATGCACATTTACATTATTGAATACTTTGCACATTCTAATAATACTTGTGCATTTATATTCTTTCTCTCAATCAAATCTCGTAAGGGGAGCAAAGATCCAAGGTTCAAATCTTGGGCCTCATCGAATTGAACGCTTATCTCTTTTCTAGTGCTTTTAGTGATGTAAAAGGTTTATAATGATTGTGGCATGGTGGTTATAGGGGCGTACTTCATGAAGATCTGTGTGGCGGCTTTTGGGGCAAACAACGTAGAATACTATGGTGGCCATAAAAATGTTGGACATCCTACCCGGATTCCTGGCGGCTACCAATTCCACCATGTAAATTAAAAATAAATAAATAAAATAAAAAATAATAATACTTGTGCATTTATTACATTGCATAAAGTAAATACTCACACCCTACTCTAAGACACACTCCTAATCTAAATATGTACCCAAGGTGGTATGTTAGCATGTACCAAATAATGTAATATATTCCAATAAACTATTTAATATGAAGTTTTATATTGGTTATTTTTTCGGTATGATTCATTTTTTAATTAATTTCATTGTATTAAAATAAACAATATATTTTAAAATAATATTTTTCCCAACTCTTTCCTTAATATTTGAATAATACCTAGCCAAGTTTTGTTCTTATGATCAAGCTCATAAGATTAAAATTTTGCAGGCCTACCCTTCCAATATTCTTTCCTTTCCAATCCCTCTACCACTCACAAAGAGAAAACCTAATATTTTACTCACATCCTTTCCAGTGAAATTCTCTTTGAATTTTATCATTATCAATCTTAAAAATTACATCATATAAATATGGATGGATTGTAATGTAGTATTATGAGTTGTAACCTTCCTGTCATGGTTAAGAACTTAGATTTCCAACTTGGAAAACAAGTGTTCATTTTATTGAAACATGAGTTCCAAAGATCCATTTTCTTTCCATTATGAGATATAGAAATACAAGCATACTGATGGAAAAATTTTCAATTTTAAACCCTAAAATATCCATAATAATTCGTTGAAAATCTAGGGGAATATTAATAATAAAAATTTATGAGTTTTTAAGATTAAACAATTGTTCAATAGCCTTCTCATAGCATTGATAATTTTGATTTAAACTCCATGATATCACTAACTAAGAATTTTTTTCAATGTTTTTATCATAATTTTTGAAATGATCTTATAAATCATATTACAAAGGATTATTGCACAAAAATTATCAAAAACATTATCTCTCCTTTCATAGGAACCAATATAACAAAGGTGACCTTTTATCTCGCTTATTATGGTCTTCCTTTTTTCAAGCATCTTCAACCATAGCCAACATATCACTTTAATAAAACATAAAAGTTTGAATGAAAATTGCAAGAAATCTATTGAGGTCATGTTATTTGTTAAGATAGAAAAATAAAAATGTCTCATGTAGCTCTTTCATATATGTGTTCCTTATCATGATTTCATTTGTCCAATATGTGATGATTGATGGAATATTTTGTAAAATAATTTCTTGTTCCTTCTTATCTTGTCCAAAATATAACAAAATATTTTTTAATTAATTAATTGCTTCCTTCATGATATCTTTTTCTTCCTCAATATTTCTTCCATCTAGAGTTAAAATATTATTGATGTGATTAAAAGAAATAAAATATTTTTTCCATAGCATGAAATAATTTGGTTTTTCTATCTCCTTCATCTATTTGTCCCTAGATTTTTTGAATCAATGACTCTTTTTTCAAAGCATTATGATAATGAAAAATTGAATATTTTTCTTACACATAAGAATCTTGGTTTATTCAATTGAGCTCTAATATATCGTGTAATGTTTTGAGCTTGTATTCAATTTCCTTATTTTCTTTAAATATATTACAAAAATATTTAGCATTCCAAATCTTCATTTACCCCTTACGATATTTCATCTTTTGAATAAGCATATACATACATGAACATTCACAATTTACTTCACGCCAACATAACATAACCATCTCTGACCATTATTGGGTAAACAACATGTTAAAATATTGGGTTTATAATCTAATCCTAATCACAATAAAATATATGTAACGATTGTATATTCTATTTGCAACCATGTTGGATAAAAAAACACTATTCAATATTTCTACTATATGAGTTTTTCCAAGGCATTTATTATCCCATGTATATTGAAAACTAGAAGGGATGGCATCCCAACGACCATTTGAATTATCAAATGAATAAAAATTGTGTATTGCTTTAGACCATCCAGGAGTGCCACATTTCTTTTTTAAAGAATATAGAGCCATGTTGAAGTCACCCCCAAGAATAAATAGGTCACAATTATGAATCATCATTATATTTGACAAAAATATGTTGAGATTCTTCCACATATTTTATAAGGAGTAACTATATTTTGAGCATAAATATTTATTATCCCAACTTTTATGTTTCCTTATTTCATACAAAATAGTCTAACAATCCAATTATTTTTTGCTTCTAGCCATTGCCCTTTCCATTTGAGTTGGTCCCATATTGTTGGAATACCCCCCAAATATCCTATGGAAGAAACTTCCATACAAACCCCCATCTTCCAAATATTTTCTAATACACTTTGTACTACTTTGTAAGGAGATAATTTTATGCTACTTAAGGAAAATTAAAATTTACGTTGTTTACCCTTGACCTCTTTCAAGGAAACTTGATCTATTTCATGTTAATTGCTTTAAAATTTGCCTTACCATCTTCCTTTACTCCTTTAAATCCTTTTAAAATTTGAACTTACACATTCCTACTTCCTCATCCCTTGTATCATTTTTCATCAAACGGTTCAATCGTGTAACCTATAATGACCTATATCATTTGATGATGTAGAGGTATTTTTTGCCACTTCATTAGGAGTGGGAAATCCTTGATTTTATTGATATTCTCTATGATATGATCTTCTTGTTTTATATTTAAGTTTATTTCATTCCTAATTTTTTTCATTTCTCTCTCCATCATTGTCACTTTACAATCTCTTGTCATGTGCCTTGTCTCATAATCATTTGTGACATGATAATGCAATGTTCTCATGATCTACTTGTTGATCCCATTATATTGATTTATAATTAATTCTAATGGACTATAGTAAAGATTTTAAAATATCTATGGCAACACATGTTTCAGTGTATACAACATGCCTTATCTCCTTAGTAGTTGGTCCCTTCTAGATTAACTACCTTAGAGTAGTGCTATTATTTTTTAAGACATCTTTATTGATAAGCTAATAAGGAGGTTAATCCATAGTAGAAGCCTTTAAATAGTCCATATCCATAGAAAAATCATCACTCCATGGTCTTAAATATAATGTATCTTTACCCCTAAACCAATGGCCACCATCCATTATTTCATCCTTGATTTCTAAACAAGAGAATATGATGGGGGATATTTGTTTTGAAAGAAAATTCAAGGAGATATTTGCATGAAGTAATAGAATCACTAATTGTTTTGGAAGAAAAGTCAAGGAGAAATTTTCATGGAGTAATTTGAATCACTCCTCACTTCCGCTTGGTCCAATTCTATATATGTGAAAGACCTTATCAATATCTATGGAACTTAATATTAATCCTTTACTTTGAAGAACTATTATATCATCCTCTATCATCTCATCCTTGAAAATCACTTATATTTTTTGGATATGGCAAAAGAGGAAGGTATGTGATAATTCCATAACTATTTATAAGGTGTAAAAAATGGAGGAACTGAGATGGAGTATAAATAATATACTCATGACTAAAGCTACCTAACATCTTGTGGCAAGTATAGTCTTCCTTATAAGGAGATTGTTATGTAACCATGATTTAATTTGATATTGTATGATTGTGTTTCATGCTGCAAAAAACCTTTATGACACATTTATTAAAAATTTCTTTCTTGTAGGTTGTAAGAATATTATGAAAAAGGGTGTATGAGACGTTTAAAATTATTTTTCTTGTAGATGGATGTGTTACTTATTGGTCATGGAAGTAGACTTAGTTGAACTAGATGAATGTTTCTTTATTTTTTGTTCAAACAAGAGCTTTCTTTAATGTGTGGGATCACTTTATTTATGAACTAAGTTGAATGGCTAACTAACAGAGATATCATAGGATTTGGCTAGATCCCTTTTGCACTAAAACATAGTGCCAATTTAATATGTTTTTTATTATTGTAATTTTATTATTATTTTTTTTAAATTATAAGTATTATTTTAAGGGGTAAATTCAAATTATTTCTAGTGATTTATTATAATGTTGTAGTATATATTTTATTCCCAATAATAGAGAAAACAAATCAAACAAAACATGCCACAAGGAAATGACAACAATGATCATTTAAAATAAGAACCATTTCATTATGTAAAATCTCATATGTACATTACTTATAACAGTAGGTTTTTTATACTCAACAAGACCACAAAGATGATTTTATTAATGGTATCATTTCATTACCATTCAATGGAGTATACAAAATTTGAAAAGGAGGTGGATGGTTACAACCTAACCATCACCCTCTCAAGTTAGATCTCAAATCACTAATTTTTGTCATGCTCATAAAGACTTGACAATTCAATGGAGTCAAACATGTTCAATGGATATACATTGATAAAATGGTAAAACTAGCAAGGGATATTAAAAATTGATTCAAATTATTTTTGGTAAAATGGTAAGTTTTGAAAAGGGGTTATTATTTATTATATAGGGGTTTACCAATAGGGGTTTAATAAATTAAAATTGGAGGTGGTAAATTTTAAAAATTGGCGATTTTTTTAAGGCTCGTATATGCATGTATTTTGAAGGCTTTCAACTAAGTGACCTGCACTTGGTCTCTCTAAGTGTTCGCTTCTTATGGATCTCTAACCTTATTCCTAGTGATACCTTCCCTTATGTTGTTCCTAGAGGGTGACATGTCAACACTTGCAATAGTGAAAGCAAGTTAGTCTACTACAATTAACAATATCATTTTTTTAATTTAATACAAAATTAAATAATAAATACTCACTCAAAAATTCTAGGTCATTCTATTTCTAAAAATAATAATCTATACAAAGCCAAATATTTTGAAATGTGACACATTACCATGAAATTGTTGTAAATCATTGATAATAAATACTAGATTTCAAAATAAATATGTTTAACACAAGATATTTTTAATATTACTTCACTAATATTTATGCCATAATCCACAAGATTAAATTTAGCTTACAAAATACATATTTTCATATCAATGTGTCTCTTTTTTTCAAGATACTATTTGGTGTTTCACCTTCAGCTTTATCTTTGCACCTTCTCTCATTCTAATGGGAAATGTGACTCTCCAACCTCACATGAGCTGAAATCATCAATAATCCACTAATTATTACATAACATACAATAATGTGATAGTGGTTAATAGCCTCTTATTACATTATTTGGTATAAAGATCATTATCTCCCTATGATTCAAAAATTGGTACAATAGAATTGTGCTTCGGCTCTAGATTTGACTCTCATTTTGGCTCTAAATATGGTTTTGGCTCTATTGGATCTCAATCTACTAGCATTAACTCTAGATATTTTCCTCTAGGTCATCATCACCTTTGGGTTGCTTCTAGGTACTTTAACTCTAGGTCACCTCTAGGTCTTGATCACCTCTAGGTTATCTTTGGGTTGCATGTGGATCAACCTCTAAATTTACCTTTAGGTCATCACCTCTAGGAAATTACCACTGAATTATAATTTTGGAATATTTCACATCTCCAAAATCCTCCACATAATATTTGTTACAGGTATTCCAAGCATAGCTTGGATATTATTATTCTATAGACCTTATCATCATAGGCTTTCTAAGTATAACTTAGGTCATTTTGATACAGAAATCATTCATCTCAAGTTTTCCAAGATTACAATACTTCATGGAAAAACTTATATTATGATATTTTTCAACCATCAAACTTGGTCTTCTTTTATAGAAACCATTCAACATTTCTTTTGTTTTATCCCACTCTAACACATTCATCCATCCATAATTCCTATGCATTTTTTATTCACTTTATCTTTATGCCAACACTTTCTTTGAGAGTGATTATTACTTCCACAAATCTCACAAGGATGCAGGTTCCAACACCTAACTATCACATGTCTGGATCTTCCACAATAATTACAACTCATCCTATGAACTTTTGTATATTATTTTTTCTTCATAAATTTAGAGTCATTGCTACCTGCTTGACCTGTATATCCAAGGCTTCATTCTTTGGCCTTATACCTGATATTTTGGGTATTTTCATACATTGCCCATTCTTGGCTTTTAAGTCTATCTCAAAATATCACATATCCTAATATAATATAAGCCACAATATTATAGGTCAAAATATCAGTAATCAAGAGTAGAATTATATATGTGAGCAATCAAATATATATATGCCAATATGTATATGAAATTTTTCACTTGTAACATCAAATATGAATATAAAATGGCCAAAATCATTCATGTACATGCATGAAGAACACTTACAATATAATTGCTCAAAAAGTGTATACAAGCTTTATTATCAATACTTGCTATTTGGTGATTGCTACAGATCATTTTCCCTTACATTTTATGGATCTTTATCTCCATAATATAGATATAGGATATGGCTCTTCATGTGCTTGACTATTACTCTCTATATAACATCTCCCATGATCTTTGGCTTATCATCTCACCACTTGTATACTAGACTCTTCACTCTCTTCTTACATGCATCCTTAACTCACACTTCTACATCACTCTTACACTCCTACATGCAGTCCTAATACAAGACACTTGTGCACATCATCACATTACATATTTGTATACTTACATACATGATACTTGTGTATATCCTACATATTGCACTCTTACATGACACTTGTACATATTCTACACATGGATACTTACATAAAAAGGAGAAATATAAATCACTCATCTAAACTATAGACTCAAACCCTAATCTATTACATATATATATTTGTACCATGAAGGTACCATGGGGGTACATTAGCATGTACGAAATAATATAATATTCTCCAACCCCCTATATTACATTATTTGGTTATTGAAGACTTTAGTATTCAATATTTATCATCATCGTCAATATTTATGTGACCTTGCATTGAGCATGATCTCCTGCTTGAGATTCATCTTCAACTTCGTTCTTAATTTTTTCTCTAAATTATCCTTCATATCTATTCTTTGGTTCTTCATACTCTGCATCTTCATTAGTTTATCCATGAGCTTCTTTTTCATTATTCTTGATCTTTGGTTCATGTAGATCTATATACTTGTTGTACATAAATTATACTTTACATTCAACCTTTGAATCATGTGCTTAATTTGTTATCCTATAATCTTGATATTATCTTGTAATATCTTAACATTCACTTAGAGCATCATAATAATTTCTTGAATTTGATGAGCTTGGAATATCAATATTGCATGAAGAATGAAACACTATTTTTAGAGATGATTCACTTGTATCAATATCTACTTTCCTTTTTAGAGTTTCAATCAACTCTTTTTACTTTTGATTTTCATCTTTATGAATTTCAAGTGAAAGTAATACCATATACATTATACTACCTGTATCAATTAGTATCATAAAATCATCCTTTGGATTATCAATTGATTCAAAAAGGTTAGAATGTAAATAACATTTTAATGTTCCAAATCTTTCATTCATTTATCTTTTTTTGGCAATTTTGGGTACCTTGGGTACATTGGGTACATTGCCTTTGCTCAAATATAGAAGTTGTCATTGATGTCAAGAAGCTCTTGAAGGAATTTGATTTAATGTCAGATTATTCAGAGCATGGACAGTGAGTTTCCAGGAAGATCATAGTAGCCCATTTGCAAAAGATCAAAGAAAAATACAAGTAAGAAAAGGTATGCAGCAAGCAAGAAAAACTGTCGCGATTTCGCGACATGTTAGAGGAGAGAGAAAGTGTTGGAAAAACTGTCATGATTTCGCGACATGTTTGAGAGAGAAAGAGCTGGAAAAACTGTCGCGATTTCGCGACATGTTGGCAGAAAAGAAGAGCAAGGTGGAAAGTGTCGTGATTTCATGACATGTCGCATTTTTGCAACTCAGAAAGTGCAGGAAGGCAGAGAAGGAAAAGTGTCACGATTTTGTGACATATTGCAAAGAAGATTGTACGGACGGAAAAGTGTTGTGATTTCACGACATGTTGCAAGAGAGGGAGTCTGAAAGAAAAAGTGTCACGATTTTGTGACATGTTGCAGAAGAGAGAGTCCAAAAGAAAAAGTGTCACAATTTCATGACATAATGCTGAAAAGAGAGTCCGTAGTGTGAATTGTCGCGATTTCGTGACAAGTTCGAAGAGAGAGAAAGTAGCAAGACAAAGTGTCATGATTTCATGACATGCTACAGAAGTCAAAGTGAGAATTGTCATGATTTCGTGACATGCTACAGAACTCGAAGTGAGAACTGACACGATTTCGAGACATGTAGCAAAGGGAAGAGTCGAAAATGAGAACTGTCGTGATTTCACAATAGGTTGCAAAGAAGACATACGGAAGCTGAAAGCGTCATGATTTTGCGACAGGCTGCAAAGAAATCGTACGGATGTAGAAAGTGTCACGATTTCACGACAGGTTGAGATGGCAGCATTCAGTTGGAGAAAGTATCACAATTTTGCGACAGGTTGAGATGGCAGCATTCAATTGGAGAAAGTGTCATGATTTCGCGACAGGTTGAGATGGGGGCATTCAGTTGGAGAAAGTGTCACGATTTTGTGACAGAGACAGTAAACAAGTCTTAAATAGAAGAAGCAATATGATTTCATGACAAATTCAAGAAGGAAGAGCTCAAAGGCGAAAGCATCGTGATTTCATGACATGTTCCAATTTCGTGGGCGTAAGGCAGAGAAAAGCATAAGGCAGCGAAAGTGTCACAATTTTGTGACATGTTCTGCTTTCGTTGGTGCAAGCCGAGAAGAGGGTAAGAAAGCGAGAAGTGTCGTGATATTGTGACAAGAGCTTAGTCAAAGTCGTCAAAGGCTAAAGTGTCATGATATCACGACAAAAGCCATAAGATAGTGTACGGTTGCAAAGGTGTCGTGATATCGTGACAAAAGCCATAAGATAGTGTATGGTTGCAAAGGTGTCGCGATATCACGACATGTTGTAGTTTCGCGATAGAAGCTACAGAAGAGTTGTAGAGGTAGTGAAGCCGACAAAGTTAAATTTGGGCTGACAAAGATTAGGGTTTACAGTCGATGTAGTTTAGGGTGTGCAATCGACTAAGATCAAGGTTTTAATCTTGAAAGTGTTAGTATAAAAGGAGGGCTGCTTGGAGAGTTAAGTATCGATTGGTGTGTGCGTTCGAAGTGTGACGTTTGTAGATAGAGTGCAAAATTTGATAGCATGCTACAGAGTGCATTTTGTCGATCGTCTAAGTGAGAGAGATCGCAAGGAATCAAAGTGTGCAAAGACGGTGTTGCTATGTTTGCGAAAAGGAGCAGAAGCTGTTGATGTTGCAATATTCGTAGATAGAGCACAGGGGGAGAAGTTTGATCGCCAATAGCTGAGTACCATTGTGATTGTGCAGACAGTGCAAATACTGGAGTTAGACAAAGTGTGGCTATAAAAGAACAAGAAGTTGTGTATGTTGTGAAGCAGTCTGGGTAGGTTCTAGTGAGAACTTGCAAAGCAGATCTGAGACAAGTCTTGGTGAAGACTTGAGTGAAGATCAAGCAAGCTTTAGTGAAAGCTTGTGAACCACTTTTGTGAACCAGATTTGAGGACCAATTGAGGACAAATATTGGTGCAGATTCGAGGACATTTGTGCCAGACCGAAGGACTGTGTTTGGTGCAGATCAGAGATAGAGAATGAGGACATTTGTGCTAGACCAAAGGACTGTGTCTAGTGCAAATTTGAGGACCAACTTGGTGGTAATAGAGTTGAGGACAGAGGTCTCCAACCAAAGCAGGGAAGACAGGTGTCTTCTATGGATAGAGTTCCATTTGCTAAGGGCAACAGAGGCAGAGGTCTTCTAGAAGATCACCAGCCAGAATAGAGCTAGGGGATTGGTGTCTCCTTTGGGTTGGTGCCCATAAACTTTGTAATCGGGAAAGGTATTCCCAGAATTATGATTTGATAAAATTTAGTGAAATATTTTATCCGTGGAGTAGCCCACTTTGGGTGAACCACGTAAATTGTTGTGTCTCTTTGTTGATGGTGTTTTGTGCATTGCTTTGATTACGGCTTTTGAATCTGCTATCTATACACTGCATATTTTTGAATTGAAATTTGAATTGAAAGAAAAAGTAAAAAGTGGTCTTATATTGTTCACCCCCCCTCTCAGTATAAGCTTGTGTTCTTCATCTTTTATAGATGAATTATATTGCCATAACTAACTTGCCCTTATAATTTTCAATACATTTACCAATACCACACTTTATAATTTCTAGTCTCTTCTTTCTTATTATGGACTTCATATTTTCTTCCATAATAATCTAAATTAAATGATTTAATTGCTTTGAAATTTAAATGCTTATATCTCTAGAAATAATAAATTGTAATTTAAAATAACTTAACAATAATCACTCAAAGAAGAAATTTACAAATTTAAAATTTTCTAAACCTTCGATGTATAAATCCTTTCAACTCCCTAATAAATTAAATTTGAAAAATTTCAAAACTTCTTCAAATTTCAAATTTTATCAAAATTTATAAAACTTAAATAACATCAAAAAATTCAAATCTTAAAAATCTTCTACTAAGTCTTCAAACTTGAAACTTAAAAAAAAAAACATCAACTCCCAAAACTTAAAACCTATTTGAAGTAGAAAACCTTATCACTCCATACTCAATTATTAAAAACTTGAAATATTAAATTCAAACTATAGTAGAAAACCTTATAACTCCCCCTAATATTCAAACCATTAAAAAATATTTTAAATCCAATCTAAATAATTAATGTACCTAAGATAGCAATCTTCTAGCTTAGGTCTCTAATGTTGGATTAAATTAAGGTAATATTACTTACCTTATTCTCCACCTTATTGGCTTCCTAAAATAACGCTTAATACCACTATAGACTATTGCAAACCTTAATACTTTTATACCCTTTAATAACCTTCAACATGTGTTGAAATATGTTTGCATAGCATTCAAACGAGCGTAAGAATAGGTGTTACAAAATCCAATGTTCATTTCATGCAAATGAAAGTAGAAATTTAGATCCCACATTACAATAGTCATTTCAATGCAAGTGAGCATAAGAACTTAGACTCTACGTTGCAAAGTCATTTCAAAAACCTTTCATATCATTGCCTTATCTTCTATGCTTTCTTGAATATCGTTTAGTTGGCTACAATGCTTTGACTTCATCACTACTCTATGTTTATCTCTCCCTTAGGCATTCGTCTCTTGATAGGGTTGCTTTCCTCTCCTCTCTGCTTTCAATATATAGAAGAGCTTTATCATTACTTTGGACATGTGATGTTTTTTAATATTAACCTTGCTAAATGTGCACTTAGTTGACTTCTTATCTCATGCACTTCATAGGAACTACTCAGGTGCTTTGATATTACATGTGTTCACTATGTGAGTGCTTACCTAATCATATGCTTTCCTCTCACTACTTATGCTCTCTATTGGATTTACTTAGGTTCTTTCCTCTCACAACCTACTTTAGTTGCTTAGGTATTTTCCTCTCATTTCCTACTTGAGTTATTCGGGTGCTTTCCTCTCACAGCCTACTTGAGTTGCCAAGGCACTTTCCTCTCACTTCCTACTTGATCTATCGAGGTTCTTTCCTCTCACTACCTACTTGAGCTATTCAAGCAGTTTCATCTCACTACCTACTTGGGCTATTCAGGTGCTTTCCTCTCATAGCCTCTTTGGGTTGCTTAGGAAATTTTCTCTCACTACCTTCTTGAGTTGTTCGGGCACTTTCCTCTCACAACCTACTCGGAATACTTAAGAACTTTCCTTTTACTACCTACTTGAGTTGTTCAGGTTCTTTCCTCTCACATCCTACTTAGGCTGCTTAGGCATTTTCTTATAACCACCTGCTTGAGCTATTTAGGTGCTTTACTCATTGCCTTTGTTCTCTGTTTATCAGCAATTAGAGTGCTTTCCTCTCACTGCCTATATTCACTTTTCATGAGCACTTCTTGAGTGCTACTAGGGTACTAAAATTTACTGGTGTTTCTCTACTTAACGTCAATCAAACTTGGTTGTTGTTGCTCTATACTTAAGCACTTCTAGATTAGAGTGCTCCTACTCTATGCTTTGTCACCTCTAAGCTCAAATACTTTCATACTATGCTTGGAAACTTTCAAGTTTGGATGCTTCTACATTATGCTAAAGCTTTGTTAGGCTCAGGTGATTCTACTCTATATTTGAGCTTTATCTTGATCAACCAATTTTGCTCTACACTTGGGCACTACCAGGGCCTTTTCTTCCTTATTGCAACTTGAATGTTCTTTCCTACTTTGTGCTCTTAGTTTCAAAATAATATTTCAATATTAGTAGAAATTTATAATATTTTTTTTTGTACTACACTCTGGATTTTATCTAAGTTATCTTAAAATTGTTGATCTTTGGAAGCCTTATATTGCTTCTCAATTCTATGGAAGCTATGATACTTCTCAATATCTAGAAGCTTTTATGCTTCTCAAATATTTGGGAGCTTTTATGCTTCTCAATTCAATAATGTCTTAGGTCACACTTAAGAACAATATGATTCTCCTCTTTTTTAGAGAATCCAAAATCAATATCAAGGTGACTATGAATGTCCCCTCACATCCAACTATCTTCTGAGTTGGCTCTCTCAATAAATTCAAGTTGAGTCCTAGTCTTCACTAGTTTTTCTTGAACCAAGTGGAAAGACCCTAGCATCCAAATTAGGGTGACTTTTATCTATCCCCTCAATATCTACTCAATCAGACCTTTAAAATAGAGTCCAATTCTTCACTACTTTTAAAGTGGACAACCCCCAATATTATAGTGGATTGGAAATATGACTATCAAAAATGAGTAAAATTAAGTGGTAACTTTGATACCATTGTTGGCTTTCAAGCCTAACTATCTCAAAATATTACATATCCTAATATAAATAAGCCACAATATTATAGGTTGAATTATCAATAATCAAGATTAGAATTATGTATATGAGCAATCAAATATATCTAGACCAATATAATAATGAAATAAGAACCTTTATACCATTATCAACAACATTCAAACACCACATATCATTATCACAATGACCTTCAACACAATCTAAACTCTCACTATCACTTTCAACTTTGATAATATGACATTTGCCATTGCTAATACAACCATATTCTACCCAATATGTTCTCTTATTAACAATATTTAAATCATTTTTATCACAAGTTATTTCTTACCTTTGGACAAGATCACATAAATCACAACACACGTCAACAATTGTAATCAACTCACCTATATCACAACTAGAATTTATCCTTTGAAGATAACTTGTATCACAAACAACATCTTTCATCATGGGCTTATCCTAAAATTTTTAATTATTTATATTTACTTTCTACATTAAACCTAAAGGATGTTAAGAGTGAATGGTACCATACACATTCTTCTTATTGCACCAACAAAAATTGTCACACTATTTTTAAAGTATTCTTCACCTACTTTTCTAATAATTTATTTCAATCAATACCTTAGTTTTGAAAACTCTCCATCTTCACTATCTTTTGATGACACACACTTTTGAATTTCACCTTGTTTCTTGGCTTGTTTACTATAACCTTTTTTTTTACACTTCATTGGCCATGAGGACTTTATGTGTTGTTTCACAATCATCTTCACAATTTCGTTATAATTCACCCTGAGCAATATACCCTTGTTGTTGTGGCCCTTATTGAGATTTCTCTCTTTGATATTTTTCTTGTCCTTGTTGATGTTAAGACTATTGCTTCCTTTGAGGTCTACAATCTTGATTCCTTTGCCTCAATAGATTATATTTACAAAACTTGGTGGTATGTCCTTTTTCACAAATATGATAATACCTCCTTCTCCATTGAATTTGCTTTTGTACCAAAAAAATAAATGGAAGGACCCTTTGAACCCTTTTTTCATTTCTTTCTAGAGATAAAGGTATTATTGAACAATTCATCTCTTAATTAATTTTTTACTTTATATTGTTTAAGGATCTTTACCAATTCTTCAAGTGACATACTTCTATTTGATACTTGGAGAGATGCTACTAATATTTTGAATAATTCAAGGAGAGCTCTAAGTATAACTAATTCTAAGGGCATATATACCACATTTTCTTCCATGGTATTCAATTTTACCTTTAGATTTGCAATTATTTGAAGGAATTGTTTTATACTCTCACCATTGGAGCCTTAATATATTTAGTTATGATTGAAGATGAATAATTGTGGCTTCATTCTTGAATAACACAGGATTATACTGAGATGGGGGTGAACAGTATAATATCAGCTTTTAATTTTATTTCCAAACAATATTTTCCAATATTATCAATGGCAATAGCAATAGCAGTAATCAAAGCAATGCACAAATCATCACACATAAGAGAGACACAAATTTAACATGGTTCACCCAATGTGGACTACTCCATGGAGAAAATATTTCTTCTAAATTTTCTCAATAAATCTCTTGGGAATCAATTCCCTATTACAATGTTTATGGACCTATATCCAAAGGAGACATCAATCCCCTATGCTCTGATTCATGGATATCTCTCTATAGGAGAATTCTTTCTCTTTTTCTTTGGTTCATGAAACTTGATCTAGGAGAACTCTATCTCCTCAACTGGTTTGTAGATCTCTCTCTATAGAATAACTCTATCTCCCTAGCTGGATTACAGATCTCACTCCACAAGAGAACTCTTTCCCCTTTCTTTGGTTCATGGATCTCTCTCCATAGGAGAACTCTATCCCCTCTACTTTGGTTGGTTATCTTCTAGAAGACTTATGCTCCCACTGCTCTATCTTATGGATCTCTCTCCATAGGAGACCTATGTCCCCATAACACTGGCTAATGATTCTCTATCCACTAGAGATTGTTATTCTCTATGCTCTGTCACCTCCAAATCCTGCTCTCAACTCTATCTCAAATCTACACAAAACTCTGTCTCAAGTCTAGCACAAATCTACTATAACTTTGCTCACAAATCTACTCTCAAATATGTCTCAAATATGTCCCAATCCTTAACAAATACTTTCTCAAATATGTCCTCAAGCCTTCTCAAATACTTGCTCAAATATTTTCTCAAGCCTTCTCAAAGACTTTCTCAAATATGTTCTCAAGCCTTCTCAAATACTTGCATACAAACACAACTTAAATCTCTTTCAAAAGCTTTCTTCACACAAACAAATTCTACTTAGAATTCGTTTAACCTCTGGAACATATAGATAATGATATGCTCTATCAAAAACTCAATATGTTTCTGTTGGCATTTTTGCCACATTTATTGTTATTATTAATTATTAATGCTTAAATTGTTGGCCCAAAGCAGTTTTGTGAGTTCCGAGGAGGTTTTTCCGATTTTCGAAGATTAAATGCTGCCCCGAATTAAATGCTTTGCGGATTTTCAATGCGGTCAAGGTCGAAGAGCACCCAGGCCACCAAAATTAAATATTTTCTTGGTTCGAAACTGCTGGTCGTGGATCATTTTAACGGTTTTTCATGCACATGTTTAAAAAACAAATTTAATGAAGGTGGTTCTTCGAAGCTGACATGTACATTGCATTCAATTTTGTGGGTCTCCAAGGCTGCAATTAAGGGGATCGTGTGCATAATTTCCAATGCATAATTGTAGATCACAAGGAAGTTGGTTTCAAATATTAATGCTGCAAAGAGGACGGCCCTCTATAAAAACCAATGTAAGCTTCATTTGAAATGGTGGTTGAAGAGTTCTCTGCTAGAAACTGGAATTGTATCTGCAAGAATAAAAGTATTGGATTCAGATTTTTAGCAACGGTTGTATGAGTGATTTTCTTTTCTGTCAGGTTGCATTTCTTATAGTATTCCTATTTCTTAATGGTTTTTGTATTTAAATTCTGCATCTTGGATTTAAGTGCTACCGTGAGAGTATGATTTCTGGAGTGTAATATTGGAGAGATTTGCTACATACAGTTGTGTGAGAATTGAGCTGACTTCTTATGTTACTTGTTGTTGTCGCATTTTTAAGTTTCCTACTGTTATCTTTCGATCCCATCACTTCTGCCTGTGGCCATATTTTCCCATTTCTTTCTGTAACCTTTTCAATTTCTTTCCAGTAACCCTTATCTTAACCAAGTTTAGAATAGTAAAGGGAACCAGCCCACTCTGGAGATTGGTCTAGAAGCCATTTCTTGCTTCCAGCCTTTCAATGTTGGCCGGGTCTAGGGTGCACTTGTAAAATCCTTTCCTGTGGCAGATTTTGGACCAACAATTTTTGGCACGCCCGGTGGGACAGACTTCTTCTGTCTCACAAAAATCCACATTTGTTTTACCACCCGGAGGTCTCAAGATTTGATGAGCTGTCTTGACCTCATAGCGGAGATTTGTAAGTTCATTTGGCGACTTTGCTGAGTTGAAGATCTGAATTTCTTGATCGTGGATGCCTATTTTTTTTTAAAAGTTCAAATAATGTTCATCTGGCGACTCTGACTTAATGGCGATAGCCGTGATCCCGCAGACCACTGCTACAAATGCGAGGGTTTTTTCTAGATGGGATGATCCTGGCCCTCTGAATCTCCAAATCCGGCATGAAATTCCTGAAGGTGCCCTGAAGGCCCTGGAAAAATATGATGGTACCAAAGGCATGGCTCTGGCGCATGTTGAAGATATTGCGACTTTGTCAATGATCCATGTCATAAATCATGAAGATGTCATGATCAGAGTCTTGTCTTTGGAAGGAAGGGCATTGCAGTGGTACAGACTGCTCAAGCGTCGAAGCATCAGCTCATGGGATGATCTCGCGGGAGCACTAATCAGAATATTTGACGAAGATCCCTTTTACAGTTCTTTGGATCTCTATCAGTTTTTCATGTACATCAAGAGAGCACCTCAAGAGAGCATCACGGATTTCAATGTCCGATTCTTGAGAAGCTGGAAGAGAATTCCAGAGAAGATCCAACCATCACCCACCCAGGCCCACCTCTTCTATGTTCGAGCTTTCCATCCTGACATAGGCCTCCTGCTGCTGCAATCAGGTGAACAAAGGTTCCCGCAAATCTTTGAGGAAGCAGTGCGAGCGGAAAAACTTTTGCTCTTATCAGGAAAATTACCGTGGGGAGAAACTCCATTACTTTCTCCGGTAGTTGCTGCTCCTGTCCATCCCACGCAATATGTTTCATGCCAGATCCCTTATACTGTACAGAAACCTGAGATGCTGTTGTGTGGAGCTCAAGGGACAGATCTCATCCAAAGCCAAGGATTGGCAATGAACAAGATGGTTGCTTGCAGTTTTCATAAGGATATGGATTCAGAGGATATAAGCAAAGAAGAAGAACAGACTCAAGTGGTAGAACCTGAGCATCAAGAAGGCATAGCTGTGCAAGTCACGCAAGCATGTAGTCAGAACCTGTTAAATATGTCAGATCAACAGGTGGAGTCTGAAGAGATCCTGAAGAAGGAACTGTTGCTGGACAATTCCTGTGATCGGATCCAGGAGTTGGAGGAACCTGTTTTCAGTCCACAGTCAGAGAACTTTTCAAGATGGTGGGGTTTCTTTTTGCATTATTTGTCAGTTGTGTAGGTTCTGGCATGTATGATAACTTGCCAGTGTCTGAAAGATGGAGAACTTCAGGAAGAAGCCAGCCCAATTTCAAGGACCGACTTAAGTATGATCAAATCTGGTCGGGACACTGCAGATTTATCGGATAACCCTCTGAGACCGGGTTTGTGGTGACGACATGCCAATCATGTCGTAAACTTATGTATATAGTATAAAAACAAAAACAAAAAAAAATAGAAAAGAGAAGAGAAAAAAAAAAAAAAGAGGTATTGTTTTTATTTGTTCATCTCGGCTCTTGTTGCCTGCGAGCCGTAGATGCTTGTTTTTCTTTTGTTTTTCTCCTCCTAGCAGTTGGTGGATTTCTAGCAATTTCTTCTTTCTCCTCTCCTTTTCTTCTTTTCCCTTCTTCATCTTCCTTCTTTTACTTCTTTTTCTTCTATAGTTAAGAAACAAGCCACGACTGTTGTTTCTTTTCCCCATTCCTATTATTCCCGTTCCTTCTTATCCCTTTCCTCTAAGTTCTGTCATTTTATGCATTTATTTTACAGTCTAGTTCATTTTCATTCCACACTTTTCATACTTCCATTTCCATTCCATCCGTTCATTCACTTTCATTCCATCCATTGAAGATGATAGTACAATGAGCATCTACATTATTGTGTCTACCACATTGCTTTGTCAATCTATCATTTCATTATTGTCATAACTCCATTGCATTCACCGCTTGTGCAATCGCAGGAGCTCACTCCACTATCACATTCCATTTGTCGCATTTCATAACCAGTCATATGCAGGTTCTTTCAGTTTCAGCTTTTTCAGCAGAAGATGATTGCAGCAGTCCCCTGACATGTACCACCGCAGCTAGTTTACAGTTCCAATATGACTCTGTGCCCAATGGATTCAGGCCTGGATTCTTGCATACAGCGAGATGTATACCCCGCGAGCCACTAATAATTTTGGCATTTTTGCCACATTTATTGTTATTATTAATTATTAATGCTTAAATTGTTGGCCCAAAGCGGTTTTGTGAGTTTCGAAGAGGTTTTTCCGATTTTTCGAAGATTAAATGCTGCCCCGAATTAAATTCTTTACGGATTTTCAATGCGGTCAAGGTCGAAGAGCACCTAGGACACCAAAATTAAAGATTTTCTTGGTTCGAAACTGTTGGTCGTGGATCATTTTAACGGTTTTTCATGCACATGTTTAAAAAACAAATTTAATGAAGGTGGTTCTTCGAAGCTGACATGTACATTGCATTCAATTTTGTGGGTCTCCAAGGCTGCAATCAAGGGGATCGTGTGCATAATTTCCAATGCATAATTGTAGATCACAAGGAAGTCGGTTTCAAATATTTAATGCTGCAAAGAGGACGACCCTCTATAAAAACCAATGTAAGCTTCATTTGAAAGGGTGGTTGAAGAGTTCTCTGCTAGAAACTGGAATTGTATCTGCAGGAATAAAAGTATTGGCTTCAGATTTTCAGCAACGGTTGTATGAGTGATTTTTTTTTCTGTCAGGTTGCATTTCTTATAGTATTCGTATTTCTTAATGGTTGTTGTATTTAAATTCTGCATCTTGGATTTAAGTGTTGTCGTGAGAGTATGATTTCTGGAGTGTAATATTGGAGAGATTTGCTACATACAGTTGTGTGAGAATTGAGCTGACTTCTTATGTTACTTGTTGTTGTCGCATTTTTAAGTTTCCTGCTGTTATCTTTCGATCCCATCACTTCGGCCTGTGGCCATATTTTCCCATTTCTTTTTGTAACCTTTTCAATTTCTTTCTAGTAACCCTTATCTTAACCAAGTTTAGAATAGTAAAGGGAACCAGCCCACTCTGGAGATTGGTCTGGAGGCCATTTCTTGCTTCCAACCTTTCAATGTTGGCCAGGTCTAGGTTGCACTTGTAAAATCCTTTCCTGTGGCAGATTTTGGACCAACAGTTTCATACTCACAAATCTTGTACTGAATTAACCACTCTCTATATCTTGTAAAATCCCTTTCAAAACAAATCAAAACAATGTATAACAAAATTGGTTTATTCTTCTTTTAAATTTTTTGTCAAACACTTTCAATGTCACTCAAACCAATGCTCAAAATGATTCACAATGATGCACAAATTTATCCTCAACCCTAACAAAAATAATTCTAATTTCTTTCAAAAACACAACTTGATTTAATCTTTTTCAACAATGGAAGTAAAACCTGTTTCAATCTCTTTCAACAATGGAAGCACAACTCTATCTCAAATATTTCCAACAATGCATACTAAGCAAATCCTTATTTCTCCCAATTAAGAAATATTTTCTCAAGGCACAACCACCTAAATAAATATTTGAACCACCATAACTCAAAATGTTGATGAATATATGTCCTTAAATACCTATATTAGTATTTTTCTTGTCAATAATGATTTTCCTTCTTTGCACCTTCAAAAACTTGTTAGCAGAGGTTTTTTATTGAATTTATATTGAATTTATTTCATTAAAAAACTTGATCAATAGTACACAATAAATCCTTTCAAACCCAAGTTATTTCATCAATGAAATTTCATATTAAAGAGAACTCTTAACACATTTTATAATATTCAAATTTCAAAACTAACATTATACCTTATGACTCCTTATCTTATCTTGCTTTCAAATGGACATTCAAAGATAAAACTTCTTAAATAAAAATCTCTTTTATTTCCCTTTTACAATATGCAAAAATTACAATAGCCTTCTACCTTATTCCTCCCTTCTAATAGTATGTAACAATAATACAATGGACTTCTACCTTATTACTCCCTTATAAAATTAATAAAAGTATTTTGCTCATACCTTACAAATAAATTGCACTCCATGAGTTGAACTCGTTGACCTCCACCACACCAACGGATATCATTGGCTCGCTGACCAACTGCACTACCATGCCAGTTGAAACAAAATGAGTGCTCTCAAAATATATCACTATCCTCTATCATCAACATGATGTTTGTCTTTTCATCCTCACAATTCACTGTCACTCGATTACAATAGATATTTCTTCTTAACCTTCAGCAACAGCAATTGTTCTTACAAATCTCTCTCAGACCCTGGTAATAGTAATTTCTTCTACAATCCCTATTAGAATTCTCATGATGGCTGATCACAACTGCGATGTCTTCAGTGTTCCCAAATTCTCAACGACAGTGATAATCTCTTCAAACTTTTTGTGCAAATTTTGTTGGCAACTCTCATAATGAATGCACTATGATCGGCAGCTCTTTATCATTTCTTTAGTGAATAGAAACTTTCCTTTGGTCACTCAGTAAATCTTCCTCAACTCTCAGAAGCAGTAAAATCATAGAATTAGTCTTGCAAATCACTGGTCTTCCTCGACACTTCGCAAGACTTTGTCTATCACAGTATTCTTTGCTTGTTGTCACCGCCTTTGGACAGCTCTTCACAGCTTTATGCTCATATTAAAATTTTGCTCGCTCTCCACTATATCAACACTCTGGGTAATGATATCGAATTGTGTACTTACATTCCAAATGGTGATCTCACAACTTTCTTCTCACTCTCGGATGCAAATGTAGTATATGAAAAAAAACTTATTTTTCTGAGGGCTACACAAAAATGCGCTATATATTTTTTCAACTCAACCATAATGTTGGATCAATATATATGAGTAATTTGGTTCTTTTTAACCTTGAATTCGGCCCTCACTTTTCTATTATATAATATTTAAATTTATAATTTAAATATTATACTATAAACCTTCACTCAATTTAGTTTTTCGATAAAACCTTTGTCCCATCCTTTTTATTTTTGATGTATCTTATAGGCGGCGGTGTCAATATCATCTTTTTAATTCTTTTGACCCTCATGGAAATATTTAAGCCTTGGTCTTCCTTTTAAAACTTTACCTTTTCTTTTATAATATTTAAATATGAAATTTAAATATTATAAACTTTTATCCACAATAGATGTTTGTATTTGAATAAGTTTCTACCCTTTTCAACCTCACTTTCTTGGAGAATATTTTTGCCTCGAAGAATACTCACTTTTTGACATCAATGACAACAATATACTCAAAATTTCCAACAATCTCCCCCTTTGTCATTGATGGCAACCCTTTCTAAAACTTTATTTTTCCAACCACTGGATTCCAAATCTCCTCCCCCTGAGAAACTGCTCCCCCTGACTGAATGCTCTCCCCCTTGCTTAAATATTTCCCCTTGACATCAATGGAAAATGGACTTCTTTGGGGATAAATATAAGACTCTTATCTTATCTCCCTCCCCACCTCCTCTCCTTGAGGTGATTAATTTTGGGGTGGGAGTATCACTACTCCCAGTATACAATGCTCTTTTTCTTTATCAACCTTCTTTCTCAACATACCCTTTTGATCCTTTTGAGTATCCATGTTCTTGCTTGTCTCTAGAAGCTTTGGAAACTCTATTCTACACCACTTGGCCTTATGACCTAGATTATTGCACTTATAACACTTAGAAGGTGCAAATGTCTTGAAGTTCCTAATGGTGAAGCCATACTAATTTCTATCATGAAACCTACAATGGATTGCTTTATGACCAAATCGATTACAGGAGTAGCAATACCCTTGAAAGAGATGTCCATATTTGAAGTTCCTCTTAGTAAAATCATACTCCTTATTTCCATGAATCTTGCAATGCATAGCCTTATGACCGAACTGATTACATGAAAAGCAACATCCTTGGAAGCAATAATCATCTTCAAATGAATTGAAGTTTTTATTTGTGAAGTCATAACCCTTCTTTCCATGAACCCTGCAATGCACTACTTTGTGACCAAACTGATTATATAAGTAACAATAACCCTGGAAGAAATACTTATCTTGCCTTGATCTCATTATCCTTTGTTTTTTAATCTTGTGATAATATCTATCCCTTTATTGTGCATTGTTTGCTTCCTTTTTGATATTATCACCTTTTAACACATTAGCATAAGTCTTAGGTTCTTCTTCAATCATTTATTTTGATGTTTCCTTTGAAACTTCCTTTTCTATTGAGCTTGACTTTCCTTTCTATATCTCTTGACCTTATTCATTGCCTAGTCCTATTTTGATAAATGAAGATATGTGTGCTTTGGTAATGTTATCCAGATATTTTGAACTTTTTCCAAACCCGTGTAGCTTGTCCTTAGAGTATTTCACTTCCATCCTTAGTAAAACTACATTTTTTTCAAGTCTTTCACATTCTAACTCTTTTACCTCTAACTTTTCGCTCATATCTTCTTCAATTTTCTTTGCGTCTTCAACCTTAACTTAAAGTTAGTGAGATCTTGTCAAAAAATTTCTTGTGTTTCCTTATCCTCTTGTACTTGGATTTTCAATCTTGAGTTCTCCATTTTCAACTTAACAAGTTCCTTTTCTATATCAATTGTTGCTTCCTCTTCCCTTTCTAAATATTTCTCTTCTTCTTGGTCTTCAAGATCATCTTCATACTCTTCAATATCTGAGAGACTTTCATCATTACCACTTGAAGCACTTCTTTCTACTTCAATAGGAGCATCTTCTTTTTTGTCTATTGTCGAAAGTATAATTTTATCTGAATACCTGATTGAACTATCCCTATTTTTTTATCATCTTCACTGCTACTAAACCAATTAAAATAAGTTGCATTATGGCCAAGGTTACCACAAACAAAACTTTCTTCTTCATTGCTACTATACCCAATTTTTGAGCAATGATCTTCAAGATGACCAAAGTTACCATAAATAAAACATTTGAGTATTTTTAGTTCCTTCTTATTCCTTTTTACATAGTTAGCTTCTTTTCTGCTACTTGATTTTTCACTTGATCATGTTTCCACTTCTCCTCTTAGAGCAAAAAAAATTCTTCTTCCTTTTATTTCATGGCCATGTGTGTTCCTTCCTTCTTAGGTCTCATGGTTCTTCTTTTGCCTTTCCTTTCCATGTGTGTTCTTGTAGATCCTCCTTCAAGATGTTAGGATTCCCTGAAGGAACCCACTCTAATACCAATTGAAGAACATAGGCTTATACTAAGAGAGGGGGTGAACAGTATAAGACCAACTTTTACTTTTCTTTCCAAATAATTTTTTCCAATATTATCAATGTATCAATAGCAGTAATCAAAGTAATGCACAAATCATCACACACAAGAGAGAGATAAACTTAATTTGGTTCACCCTATGTGGGCTACTCCATGGAGAAAACAATTTCTTCTAAATTTTCTCAACAAATTTCTTGGGAATCAATTCCCTATTACAATTTTTATGGACCTATATCTAAAGGAGACACCAATCCCCTATGCTTTGATTTGTGGATATCTCTCCACATGAGAACTCTTTCTTTAGTTCATAAAACTTAACCCAAGAGAACTTTATCTCCTCTACTATTTCATGGATCTCTCTCTACAGAAGAACTCTATCTCCTCTACTATTTCGTGGATCTCTCTCTACAGAAGAACTCTATCTCCCTAGCTGGTTCACGAATCTCACTCCATAGGAAAACTCTTTTTCCTTGCTCTGGTTCATGGATCTCTCTCCATAATAGAACTATTTCCCCTTGCTCTTGTTCATGGATCTCTCTCCACAATAGAACTCTATCCCCTTTACTCTGGCTGGTGATCTTTTAGAAGACTTATGCACCCACTACTCTATCTTATGGATCTCTCTCCACAGGAGACCTTTGTCCCTATAACATTGGCTAATTATTATCTATCCACTGGATACTAATATCCTATCTAATTTATCACCTCCAAATCCTACTCTCAAATCTATCTCAAATATGCATAAAAATTTGACCTAAGTCTAGCACAAATATGCTCTAACTCTGCTCACAAATCTGCTCTCAATTCTATCTCAAATCTATCCCAAGCCTTAAAAATACTTGCACAAATATCAAATACTTGCTCAAATATGTCCTCAAGCCTTCTCAAATACGTGCCAAAATATGTTCTCAAACCTTCTCAAATACTTACATGCAAACACAACTTAAATATATTTCAAAAAGCTTTCTTCACACAAACAAATTCTACTTAGAATTCATTTAACCTCTGGAACATATAGAGAATGATATGATCTATCAAAAACTCAATATATTTCACACTCACAAATATTGTACTCAATTAAACACTCTATATCTCTTGCAAAATCCCTTTCAAATCAGATAAAAACAATGTATAACAAAATTAGTTTATTCTTCTTGCAAATTTTCTCTCAAACATTTTCAATGTCACTCAAACCAATGCTCAAAATTATTTACAATGATGCAAAAAAATTTCCTCAACCCTAACACAAGTAATTCTAATTTCTTTCAAAAACACAACTTGATTTAAAATTTTTCAACAATGGAAGCACAACCTATTTCAATCTCTTTCAACAATGAAAGTACAACTCTATCTCAAATATTTCCAACAATGCATACTAATCAAATCCTTATTTCTCCACCTTAATAAATATTTTCTCAAAGACCAACCTCCTAATTTAAGAGTTGAACCATCATACCTCAAAATGCTTGATGAAGATAAGTTCTTAAATACCTTTCTTATTATTTTTCTTGTCAATAATAATTTTCCTTATTTGCACCTTCAAAAACTTGTTATCAAAGTTATTTTTCTTGAATTGATATTGAATCAATTTCATTAAACAAATTGATCAATAATACACAATAAATCCTTTCAAACCCAAGTTATTTCATCAATAAAATTGTATATTAAAGAGAAATCTTAACACCTTTTATAATATTGACATTTTAAAACTAACATCATACCTTATCACTCATTATCTTATCTTGCTTTCAAAATGGACTTTCAAAGATAAAACTTCTTAAATAAAAATATCTCTTTTATTTCCCTTTTACAATATGCAAAAATTACAATAGCCTTCTACCTTATTCCTCCCTTCTAATAGTGTGCAACAATAATACAATGACCTTCTACCTTATTACTCCCTTATAAAATTAATAAAATTATTTTGCTCATACCTTACAAATAAATTGCACTCCACGAGTTTGACCCGTTGACCTCTGCCACATGAGCAGCTATCACTGGATCACTGACCAATTGTGCTACCACACCAGTTGGGACAAAATAAATGCTCTCCAAATATATCACTGTCCGCTATCATCAACATGATGTTTGTCTTTTCATCCTCACAACCCATTATCACTCAATTATAATAGATATTTCTTCTTAATCTTCAGCAACAACAATTGTTCTTACAAATCTCTCTCAGGCTCGGATAACAGCAATTTCTTCTATGATACCTGTTATACTTCTCATGGTGGCTGATCACAACTATGATATCTTCAGTGTTCCCAAGTTCTCAATGACAGTGATAATCTCCACAAATTTTTAATGCAAATTTTATTGGTAACTCTCATAATGAATGCACTATGATCGATAGCTCTTTATCATTTCTTCAGTTAATATCAACTTTTCTTTTGTCGCTCAGTAACTCTTCCTTAGCTCTCACAAACAAAAAAATCATAGAAGTAGTATTGCAAATCATTGGTCTTCCTTGACAATTCGTAAGACTTCATCTATCATGGCATTCTTTTCTTGTTGTCGCCACCTTCGGACAGCTCTTCACAGGTTTACACTCATATTTGAATGCTCGCTCTCCACTATGTCAATGCTTTGGTTAATGATGTCAGCTTTTGTACTTACTCACATTCTAAACGGTGATCTCACAACTTTCTTCTCACTCCTGAATGCAAATGCAATATACAAAAAAGTTCTTTTTTCGAGGGCTACACGAAAATGCACTATATACTTTTTCACCTCAACCATAATGTTGGATCAATATATATGAGTATTTTGGTTCTTTTTAACCTTCGAGTCAGCCCTTACATTTTTATTATATAATATTTAAATTTATAATTTAAATATTATACTATAAACCTTCACTCAATTTAGTTTTTTGATAAAACCTTTATCCCATCCTTTTGATTTTTGATCTAGCTTGTAGGCGTTGGTGCTAATATCATATTTTTAATTCTTTTGACCCTCATAGAAATATTTAAATCTTGGTCCTCCTTTTAAAACTTTACCTTTTCTTTTATAATATTTAAATATTAAATTTAAATATTATAAATTTTTATCCACAATAGATGTTTGCATTTGAATAAGTTTCTACCATTTTCAACCTCACTTTCTTGGATAATATTTTTGCCTCGACGAATACTCACTTTTTGAAATCAATGACAACAATATACTCAAAATTTCCAACCATCTCCCCCTTTGTCATTGATGGCAACCCTTTCTAAAAATTTCTTTTTCCAACCACTGGATTCCAAATCTCCTCCCCTTGAGAAACTAATCCCCCTAATTGAATGCTCTCCCCCTTGCTTAAATCTCTCCCCCTTTGATATCAATGGCAAAGGGACTCCTTTGGGACTAAATATAATACTCTTAGCTTAGCCCCCTCCCCACCTCCTTTCCTTGAGGTGATTAATTTTGGGGTGGGAGTATCTCTACTCCTAGCATACAATGCTCTTTTTCTTTGTCAAACTTCTTTCACAACATATCATTTTGATCCTTTTGAGTGTCCTTTTTCTTACTGTAGACACAAAAATAGCACCAATATGATTATGTGGCTACAAGCACTGACTGGATTGGCATACACAGCCCCTAGGGTAGCCCTTAGAGGTTAAACAGTGGTCCTAACCACTCCCAAAGCAGTTTTGGAAGGTCAGAGGTCAATTTGGCACCTTTCAAGCACCTTGATCCTTACTCATTCCACCCTGGGTCGAATATAATGCTATTCACCCCACCCTGGGACGATTAGCAGCAATCGCTCTAGGGTGGTGTGAATAGCAGGTTTGACGGGCAAAAGGTCAAACCTTGACAAATGGTAGCTCAGATCCACCACTCAACTCCACCTTCAATGAATGGGAGTGTGAGTGAGCATTTTTAAGCTCAAATAGGCAGTCATGGAGCCCTTAATCAGGAAGGAATCTTCTCTCCCCTAGGAAGGCATGATGGCCAAGTGGTGCCCCTGCATGCACATTCAAAGCAGACCTTCAGGTCTATAAAATTGTGAGTCTTCTCACCCAAAAATGAGAATAGAGCAGAAGCATTTGGAGTAATGGAGTGCTGCTGAATTACATCCTCACCCATCACTTGTGCTTCTTACATCCTTGATCTCTCTTTTGGAAGGGAGGTTATTGGGCAAACATTGGAAGTGCAATTCGGACCCAAAAGCCTGAACATTTGGCCATAATACCCCACAAAATTTATTGACACAACCCCCTAGGAGGTTTTTGGACCCATCCCAAGTGGATTGGTGTCAAAACGATGGGCGTCCTACCCCCGGGTGCCCCCCACACTGCTGCAGTCCTAATTGCCCCATCTCGGAGTGATTAGAAATCTATAGTATATTTCTTCCCTGTTTCTTTTGCATTTTATTTTATGTCATTCATATATACTGCCATTCAAATTTCATACCATTATGATGAGTTTTGACTGTGTTTTCATTGTTTTCCGCTTTCACTAACGTACAAGTAGCATCTTCAGATACAGGGCAATTGGGGCTGAATATGCAGAATCTGACCTTCTGGGTCATCTCAAAATGCCCTATTTTGCCTAACCCCAACTTTATAGGTGTTTTGGAGGCCTTTGTATGGGACATTTAGGAGGTTTCTTTCTGACATTTTATGACAGTCCTAATCATCCCACCCCAAAGAGATTAGAAATATACAACATATTTCTTGATTATTCCTTTTGTAGTGTGTTCATGATGATTTTTTCATGCTTCTGTCTAAATTCCATCTTATTTTGACATGTTTTGATTATCGTTTTAATTATTTCATGCATGCATTGACCGGAGGCCTTGGGGATTGCATGTTTCCCTCCATCTGTAGGTGCTATTAATCATTTGTTGTTTCTCTGAATGTAGGATCTCGACATTGAAGTGGAATAAAGGAACTACAGATGCATTCACACAAGCGGTGGAGACATTTGGCCCACCCATTTCAAATGTGGGCACGCGAAAGATCTCGAAGGGAAGCGTACCATCCGTGGTGTAACAAAACTATATCTAACGCTCCTAGCCCCTAAAAAGGAAGGAGACATATTGTAACCTGATATCAAAGCAAAATTAATAAAAATAAGGGCTGCACTTTACATTTGCTTTATATCTCATTTTAGTTTGTTTGTTTTCCCTTTTCATGCACTTTAGTCCTTTTTCTTCATTCGTAGGACTTAGCGTTTCATATGTTTTTTTTTGCATCGCACCCGGTACGCCATTGCTTCTGTATCCTCATGCTTTCACTTACTTATCTCTAGAAGCTATAGAAATCTATTCTACACCACTTGGCCTTATGCCCTATATTATTGCACTTGTAACACTTTATGTTATAGTTCTTAGAAGGTGCAAATATCTTGAAGTTCCTCTTGGTAAATCCAGTGCAAATATCTTGAAGTTCCTCTTGGTAAAGCCATACTAGTTTATGTCATGAACCTTGCAGTGGATTGCTTTATGACAAAATAAATTACAAGAGTAGCAATATCCTTGAAAAAGATGTCCATATTTGAAGTTCCTCTTAGTAAAACCATACTACTTCTTTCCATGAGTTCTGCAATGCATAAACTTGTGACCAAACCGATTACATGAAAAACAACATCCTTGGAAGCAATAATCATCTTCAAATAAATTAAAGTTCTTCTTGATGAAGTCATAACCCTTCTTTCCATGAACCCTGCAGTACACTGCTTTGTGACCAAAATTATTACATGAGTAACAATAACCCTAGAAGAAATACTCATCTTGCCTTGATCTCATTATCCTTTATTTTCTTGTCTTGTGATGATCTTTGTCCCTTCATGGTGCATTGTTTACTTCCTTATTGATACTATCACCTTTCAACACATCAGCGTAAGTCTTAGGTTCTTCTTCAATCACTTATTTTGATGCTTCCTTTGAGACTTCCTTTTCTTTTGATCTTGACTTTCCTTTCTATACCTCTTGACCTTCTTCATTACCTAGTCATGTTTTGATAAATAAAGATCTTTGTGCTTTGGTAATGTTATCCAAAGAATTTGAACTTTTTCCAAAACTGTGTAGCTCGTCCTTAGAATATTTCACTTCCATAATTAGTGAAACTATCTCTTGTTCTAGTCTTTCACATTCTAACTCTTTTGCCTCTAAATTTTCCCTCATATATTTTGAAATTTTCTTTGCCTCTTCAACCTTAAATTTAAATTTAGTGAGATCTTGTAGAAAATTTACCTTTGTTACCTTATCCTCTTGTACTTGGACTTTCAATCCTGAGTTCTCCCTTTTCAACTTAACAAGTTCCTTTTCTATATCAATTATGGCTTCCTCTTCCCTTTTTGAATCTTTCTCTTCTTCTTGGTCTTCAAGAGCATCTTCATACTCTTCAATATTTGAGACTTTCATCATTGTCACTTGAAGCACTACTTGCTACTTCAATAGGAGCATCTTCTTTTTCTTCTATTATTGAAAGTAGAATTTCCTCTGTATACCTAATTTGACTATCCATGTTTTCTTTTTCATCTTCACTACTACTAAACCCATTACAATAAGCTGCATTGTGGCCAAGGTTACCACAAACAAAATATTCTTCTTCACTGCTACTATACCTAGTTTTTGAACAATGATCTTCAAGATGACCAAAGTTACCACAAATAAAATATTTGAGTATTATTGGTTCCTTCTTATTCTTTTTTACATAGTTAGCTTTTTTTTGCTACTTTATTTTTCACTTGATCCTATTTCCACTTCTCCTCTAAGAACAAAACCAAATTCTTCTTCATTTTCTTTTATGGCCATGTGTGTTCCTTCCTTATTAGGTCTTATGGTTCTTATTTTGCATTTTCTTTCCATGTGTGTTCTTGTAGATCTTCCTTCAAGCTGTTAGGCTTCCCTGAAGGAACTCGCTTTGATACCAATTGAATAACACATGCTTATACTAAGAGGGGGGTGAACATTATAAGACCAAATTTTACTTTTCTTTCCAAACAATATTTTCAAATATTATCAATGGCAATATCAATAGCAGTAATAAAAGTAGTGCATAAATTATCACACACAAGAGACACAAATTTAACATGGTTCACCCAATGTGGGCTACTTCATGGGGAAAAAATTTCTTCTAAATTTTCTCAACAAATATCTTGGAAATCAATTCCCCATTACAATGTTTATGGACATCTATCCAAAGGAGACACCAATCCTCTATGCTCTGATTTATTGATCTCTCTCCATAGGAGAACTCTTTTTCTTTTTCCCTAGTTCATGAAACTTGATCCACAAGAACTCTATATCCTCAACTGGTTCATGGATCTCTCTCCATAGAAGAACTCTATATCCCCAACTTGTTCATTGATCTCACTCCATAGGAGAACTCTTTTCCCTTGCTCTAGTTTTTGGATCTCTCCATAGGAGAACTCTTTCCCCTTGCTCTGGTCCATGGATCTCTCTCCACAGGAGAACTCTATCCCCTCTACTCTAGCTAGTTTTCTTCTAGAATATTTATGCTCCCACTGCTCTGTCTTATGGATATCTCTCCATAGGAGACCTTTGTACCCATAACACTGGCTAATGATTCTCTATCCACTAGAGACTGTTATCCTCTCTATTCTATCACCTCCAAATCTTGATCTCAACTCTATCTCAAATACGCACAAAACTTTGTCCCAAGTCTAGCACAAATCTGCTCTAAATTTACTCACAAATTTGCTCTCAATTTTATCTTAAATATGCCCCAAGCCTTAACAAATACTTTCTCAAATCTGTTCTCAAGCCTTCTCAAAGACTTGCTCAAATTTATCCTCAATCCTTCTCAAATACTTACTCAAATTTATCCTCAATCCTTCTCAAAAACTTGCTCAAATATGTCCTCAAGCCTTCTCAAAGACTTGCATACAAACACAACTTAAATATCTTTCAAAAAGCTTTCTTCACACAAACAAATTCTACTTAGAATTCATTTAACCTCTGGAACATATAGAGAATGATATGCTCTATCAAAAACTCAATATTTTTCACACTCACAAATATTATACTCAATTAACCACTCTCTATCTCTTGCAAAATCCCTTTCATATCAAAACAAAACAATGTATAACAAAACTGGTTTATTCTTTTGGCAAACTTTCTCTCAAACACTTTTACAAACACTTTCAATGTCACTCAAAACAATGCTCAAAATGATTCACAATAATGCACAAATTTGTCCTCAACCCTAACACAAGTAATTCCAATTTCTTTCAAAAACACAACTTGATTTAATATTTTTCAACAATGGAAGCACAACCTGTTTCAATCTCTTTCAACAATGGAAGCACAACTCTATCTCAAATATTTCCAACAATGCATACTAAGCAAATCTTTATTTCTCCACCTTAAGAAATATTTTCTTAAAGCACCGTGACACCTCTCTCTGAAAAAACCTTTTGAGGAACCACCTAAATAAAGAGTTGAACCACCATACCTAAAAATGCTTGATGAAGATATGTCCTTAAATACCTGTCTTAGTATTTTTCTTTCCAATAATGATTTTCCTTCTTTGCATCTTCAAAAACTTGTTAGCAGAATTCTTTTTCTTGAATTGATATTGAATCAATTTCATTAAACAAATTGATCAATAGTACATAATAAAGCCTTTCAAACCCAAGTTATTTCATCAATAAAATTTCATATTAAAGAGAACTCTTAACACCTTTTATAATATTCAAATTTCAAAACTAACATCATACCTTATGACTCCTTGGTATGACTCCTTATGTTATCTTGTTTTCAAAATAGACATTCAAAGATAAAACTTCTTAAATAAAAATATATCTTTTATTTCCCTTTTACAATATGCAAAAATTACAATAGCCTTCTACCTTTTTCCTCTCTTCTAATAGTGTGCAACAATAATACAATGGACTTCTACCTTATTACTCCCTTATAAAATTAATAAAAGTATTTTGCTCATACCTTACAAATAAATTGCACTCCACGAGTTCGACCCTCTGACCTCCACCACACCAACGGCTATCATTTGCTCATTGACCAACTGTGCTACCGCATCAATTGGAACAAAAGGATTTCTCTCCAAATATATCACTGTCCTCTATCATCAACATGATGTTTGTATTTTCATCCTCACAACCCATTATCACTCGATTACAATAGAAATTTATTCTTAACCTTCAGCAATAGCAATCGTTCTCACAAATATCTCTCAGACCCTGGTAACAGCAATTTCTTTTGTTATCCCTATTAGACTTCTCACGGTGGCTGATCATAACTATGATATCTTCATTATTCCCAATTTCTCAATGGCAGTGATAATCTCTTCAAAATTTTAGCACAAATTTTGTTGGCAACTCTCATAATAAATGCACTGTGATCGATAGCTCTTTATCATTTCTTTAGTGAATAGAAACTTTTCTTTGGTCACTTAGTAACTCTTCCTCAGCTCTCACAAATAGTAAAATCATATAAGTAGTCTTGTAAATCACTGGTCTTCCTGGGAACTTCGTAAGACTTCGTCTATCATGGTATTCTTTGCTTGTTATCATCGCCTTCGAACAGCTCTTCACAGGATTACACTCATATTCGAATTCCGCTCGCTCTCCACTATGTCAACACTCTGGGTAATAACACCAGCTTGTGTACTTACTCATATTCCAAATGGTGATCTCACAACTTGCTTCTCACTCTTGGATGCAAATGCAGTATACGAAAAAAACTTCTTTTTTTGAGGGCTATATGAAAATGCGCTATATACTTTTTCACCTCAACCATAACGTTGGATCAAAATATATATAAATATTATACTATAAACCTTCACTCAATTTAGTTTTTCGATAAAACCTTTGTCCCATAACTTCCCAACAAATCTCAATATTTTAATTTTTGATCTAGCTTGTAGGTGTTGGTACCAATATCATCTTTTTAATTCTTTTCACCCTCATATAAATATTTAGCCTTGGTCCTCCTTTTAAAACTTTACCTTTTCTTTTATAATATTTAGATATGAAATTTAAATATTATAAACTTTTATCCATAATACATGCTTGCATTTGAATAATTTTCTACCCTTTTCAACCTCACTTTCTTGGATAATATTTCTTCCTCGAAGAATACTCACTTTTTGACATCAATGACAACAATATACTCAAAATTTCCAACAATTCCATCCTTCAAATATAGTGCAAAGTTTATACGATGCATCTTTTGATGTTTTTGCTTTATTGATATGTGGTTGTATTTCATGATTCACTCCAAAATTTATGAGCATAAGTTCCTTTACATATCCTTCACATACTTTTGCATAGTTGTAGTATCCTTAGGACCCTTATCCCAAATGTTTTCAGCCACTAGTATTATCCTCAATTTTTTCTTCCATGGTGCAAAATTTGGACCCTTTCACAATTGAGATTCTATGAGAAATATTTTTTATGTAATTATGGTAATGGTTCCTTATATCTCCCAAAATGGTCTCCTTTTCTATATACCACTAACCCTATATACTGAACCTTTCAATATATCAGCTCTTCCTACATACCCTCATTATGTAGAAGAAGCTAGTCCTCTTAATATATGTGGTCATACATGAGATAGACCTTAAGGTATGTGAAAGAGATCAATACGTGGTACCAAGGTAGCACTAAAAATGATTCATCCAACAATAAAATATGTTTAAAGAGAAATCCTCATACATGTACATAACTTCCCTATATACTTGGATTTTCTTAATTTCAAGATTTATGTCCAACGATAGTAATAAATGAGGTAAAAATGGAGTCAAATAAAATATCACAAAAATGTATCCTGATTTTTCCCCAAATATTATTGGATTCAATGCCTAGACATCATTATGTCAGTTATATTAGGTTTAATACATAGTAACTTGACAACATTATCTATAAACACAAGTAAGAGGCATTGTTTATACCAAACGTTGTGATTGTGCAATGCACATGTTTTTAATTTTTGTGTACAAAAAATAATTTTAATGCAAAAATTTATTTGAAAATAAATGTGGTGTCAATAATTACCAAAAATACACCTTTTACAAAAAATTACAATTCTCCTTGCAAAAATATTCACTATAGACTATAGGACTTATTAACTTCAAATAATTTCAAAAAAATTCAAATATTTATTCCCCTCTTTAAAAAAAAAAAAAACTTCTCCATTTTTCATTTGATGACTTTAAATAATTTCCCTTTAAAAATTAATGTATTTATTACCTTTTATCTCCCTAAATACAACTTTTTAACTCTCTAAATTATCCTTAAAAAAAACTTCTCCATTTTTCATTTCATGACTTTAAATAATTTCCCTTTAAAAATTAATGTATTTATTACCTTTTATCTCCCTAAATACAACTTTTTAACTCTCTAAATTATCCTTAAAAAATATCCCCTATGAGAATCAAACCCACAACCTTTTTCTTCAAAAGAAATGTTTTTTCTTTCAAATGCCAAGTCCCCATCATACACATTTTGGAATATAATTGAATAAAAAATAGCTTTAAATAATGTTATATCTAGTATTGAGCACTCTACAACCAATTCAAGCTACCCACCAAGTCTTCTTTAATTATTTCAAAATGGCCTAAAAATTTGTTGCTACTTTCCCAATCAAATGCTTTGTTTTTCTACTAGTTGGGCACCACTTGAGAGTTATAATTTTATTTTTCATTCAAGAACTATGAAATTTTAAAATACATACCCGTTTGATGCTACCTTACCTCTAAATAGACGTTTTGCTCTATTTTAAAATGAATGTATATGTTGGATTTTTAAGCCTTACCACCACAAAATATGATAAGTCCCAATGTAAAATAGCTACAATATTAAATATCAAAATAACCAACTCTCCTATGTATCCAAAAAATATAAGAGCAAATTAATATGTTTATCAAGGCCTATATAATACTGAAATAAAAATTCACTAATATAATCAAATATGAATGTAAATGAATTGAATTATTCATGAACTATGCATAAAGAAAACTTACAATATTAATTGCTCAAAAATTCGTATATAAGCTTTATTACTTCTCTTCATTTTAACAATAATGAGATAAATGAATATTATATTACTTTCTTATGGAGCATTATCTCCATAATATAGCCATAGTAATGTGACTCTTCAAGTACTTGATTATTGCTCTCCATATGCCAAGTCTCATGACTCTTGGATTATCATCTTGCCACTTGCATACTATATGGACACTTGACTCTAAGATACTTGCACATACCTACATGACTCTTACACTTCTACATGCACTCCTAATCTAAGACACTTGTGCACAATCTCACATTATATATTTCCACTCTTACATACATGATACTTGTGTACATTCTCTCAATCTACACTTGCACTCTAACTTACATGACGCTTGTGTTTTTCTTGCACATTGCACTATTACATGACACATAAAATAGGAAACATAAATCACACTTCTAAACTAGAGACTCAACCCTAATCTTGTTATCTTTTGATGATTTAATACTTAAGATAAAGTTACAATATGAAATATATGATAATGACAAACTACTAAGCATAAAACTCATAAACTACTTTAGAAATAACTCATATAAATGATATTAACAAATGCTCACAAAAAATTGAAATCTATTGAATAAATACTTCAAATACATCATACTTTATCACTCTCCATTACAACTTTATAACAATCTATCACCCTATATATTTCCCTCACATCCATAAACATATATAATAGCATATGACTCTTCATATGGAGGACTCTTGACCTTCACTCTACCTATGACTCTTCATATTCCTATTCTATGAACACTTGTTTATATTGCCAAAATACTTTGCACACTTGTGCATTTATTACATTGCTTAAAGTGAATCCTTTAATTCTAATCCAAGATATTCTTTCCTAATATATAGATGTACCCAAGGTGGTACATTGGCATGTACCAAATAATATAATATATTCCAACAAATATATTACATATTTACAATTATACCATGAAGGTACACTGGGGATACATTAGCATGTTTCAAATAATGTAATATTCCTCAACAATATGCTTTATCATTACTAGTTTGTGAAAAAATAATTACTTATCCCTTTTATTCAAGCATGGAACTGGTTATTTTAGCTCTCTCATACGGGTTAAATGTGGGATTGAACATCAACACAAATTTGGACTTGGATGTAAACAAGGGATTCTTAAATTTTGAAATTTTATAGATATGGAACTAAAATAAAATGAAACTCGGATGGAAGATAAGAAATTTTAAATACAAAAATATGTAGAATGCTTGGGTTTCAACAGATAAGCATGACTCCTTAAATTTTCAAGGCTTCTCACATTCTCATGATATATTGATATTCTCACAATGACACTGAGAGGGGGGATGAATCAATGTAGCTATTTAAATTTAGATCTACAACTCTTTAAAACTTTAGCAGGGAGAACATAAAAATAGATAAAGCAATTAAATAAGAGAGCATTCCACAACACATGATTTAACGAGGTTCACCAGTTTTGGCTACTCCTCAAAAATTAGACTGCTTGGACACCCATCCAAATACATCCTTTGCAAAGCACCAACTTTACAAACAATTTTCTAGCACCCACTGGAAGGAGCACCAACCCCTAATTTATCTGCACCAATAGAAAGGAGCACCAACCCCTAATTTATCTGCACCAACAAAAAGCAGCACCAACCCCCTAATGCCAAGCACCAACTTGGACTTCAGTTCTGAACTGTTTCAATGACATAAAAATGTCTTCTCTTCTACAAGACCCTCACTGGTCTAATGCCCTTTAACAAGAACTACATATACTTACAACTCTGTTATGTTTTTCTCTTTCAGCTCTGCTATACTCTCTTATAGTCCTCTCTTCTGTATATTTCAGCTCTATACACTCTATTTCTTTTTACAGCTCCTTTTTCCTTTTATTCGACAATACACAACACTCATGCCACGTGTAGAGCTCAACCCTAACCCTAACTTACTGTACACAAAAACATTCTTTCGACCCTACTTACTACGCTTTTGATAGCCTTAAATGCTTACTTACGGCTCTAACAGCCTTATCTGCCCACTTTACGGCTCTGACAGCCTTTTTTGTGCTCTGACAGTGTATCCACCATTCTGAAATATTTATCTTCTCATTTACGGCTCTTTCACAGCCTTCTCTGCTCATTTCGGCTCTGACAGCCTTTTCTGTTCTCTTACAGCTCTAACAGAAGAACTGCCGCTCTGACAGCCTTTTTGTCTTCTTCTCAACCTGCATGCACGAAAATGCAACATGTCGCGATATCGCAACACTTTTCGCCTCCGTACACTCTACTTGGCTTGCATCTGCAAAAACATGACATGTCACGAAATCATGACACTTTTCGCTTCCTTGCACTCTTCTCGGCATGCACCAGTGAAAACATGACATGTCACGAAATCGCGACACTTTTCGCTTCCTTGCACTCTTCTCGGCATGCACTAGTGAAAACATGACATGTCACAAAATCGTGACACTTTCGCTGCCTTGTGCCTTTTCTGTCTTTGGCTCGCGAAAACACATGTCGCAAAATCACGACACTCTCGCTGCCTTGTCTCTTTTCTTGCCTTGACCCCATGAAAATAGAACATGTCACGAAATCGCGACACCTTTTTCTCTCTCCTCTTTCTCTTCGCTTTGGACCACGAAAATGAAACATGTCACGAAATCGCGACATCTTTTTCTCTCTCCTCTTTCTCTTGCAATATGTGTTGAGCAAGGTGTTGCAAGAGGTTTGTCATTGTTGTCAACACAGGCAGTTAGATCTAATGATGTAGTGGACAGATAGTTCAGAAGTCATTCAGATGCAAAGGACAGAAGTTCAAGGGTTAGTCAGATCATGTCCAGTGCAATTCCAGAAAAACAGAATTAACCCAGATTCAGAAAATCAAAGAAAAAGACAAGTAAGAAAAGCTGTCGCGATATCGCGACATGTTTTCTGTCGCGATTTCGTGACATGGAGGAGGAGAGAGAAGGCGCAAAGAAAATTGTCACGATTTCGTGACATGTCGGAGGAGAGAGAAGGCGCAAAGAAAAACTGTCACGATTTCGTGACATGTTGGCAGAAAAGAAGGCAAGGAGGAAAACTATCGCGATTTCGTGACATGTTTGATGAAAAAGGCTCTAAGGAAGAAAAGCTGTCGCGATTTCGCGACATGTTTGGAGAAAAAGCGCTAAGGAAAAAGCGTCACGATTTCGTGACATGTTTGGAGAAAAAGCGCTAAGGAAAAACTGTCGCGATTTCGTGACATGTTTGGAGAAAAAGCGCTAAGGCAGAAAACTGTCGCGATTTCGTGACATGTTTGGAGAAAAAGCGCTAAGGAAGAAAACTGTCGCGATTTCGTGACATGTTATGTTTTCGCGGGCGAAAGGCAGAAAAGAGCTTAAGGCAGCAAAAGTGTCACGATTTCGTGACATGTCATGTTTTCGCGGGTGCAAGCCGAGAAAAGGACAAAGAGGCGAAAAGTGTCGCGATTTCGTGATAGGTTGCAAGAAAAGCCTCCGAAAGCTGAAAGCGTCGCGATTTCGACAGGATGAAAGAAAGATGTACGGATGGAAAAAGTGTCACGATTTCATGACAGGCAGCAGTGAAGAAGCTAGCAGGATGAAGATGTCGCATTTTTGTGACATGTCACGGTTTCATGACTCTAGGAGGAGAGAGACTGTACGGCGCCAGAAATGTCATGATTTCATGACAAAAGTGGAGAAGAAGGCCTAGAAGCAAAAAGGGTCGCGTTTTCATGACAAGAGTGAGAATGACGTCAGTGAAAGTTAGAAGTGTCGCGATTTCATGACAAGAATGGTGGCAAAGCAGACAAAGGCCAAAAGTGTCGCATTTTCGTGATAGCAGGGTAAAGAAAGTGTACGGCCGCAAAAGGTGTAGCGATATCGTGACATGTTGTAATTTCATGGGAGAAGCTACAGGAAAAATGACAGAGGCGACAGAGGCGGTTGAAGCCGACAAAGTTGGATCTGGGCCGACAGAGATTAGGGTTTTGCAGTCGACAATTTTTAGGGTTTGCAGTCGACTAAAATTAGGGTTTTTTAGTCGACTAAGTTTAGATCTTTGCTCATAATTTTACGCTATAAAAGGAGGACAGTTTCGAGATTTGAGTGTATCGAATGCATATCGAATTTGTGCAAGTAAAGTCCGCGTTGAGCAGCGAGCGAGATGTGTCGATCTAAGTGCGAAGTGAGAGTGAACTAAGTGCAGAAACATCCAAAGGAGCAGAGGCGATCAATTGTTGGTGCGCGGGACTGTTGCGCAGAGGCAAACTGTTGGTGCGAAGAAATTGCATAGAAGCGTAGAGTGTGCAGAAATAGCAGATAGTTTGCAAAAGGTTGAAGGTATCTTTCTATTATTTTCTTTGAAGTCCAAGTTGCAGCTTGGCATAAGGGGTTGGTGCTCCTTCCAGTAGGTCTTTGGTGAATTAGGGGTTGGTGCTCCTTTTTGTTGGTGCAAAAAAATTGAGGGGTTGGTGCTCCTTCCAGTTGGTGCTGGTAAATGAGTTGTAAAGTAGTTGCTTTGCAAAGGCTGGATTTGGATGGTAGTCCAAGCAGTCATTTTTGAGGAGTAGCCACATTGGTGAACCTCGTTAAATCTGTGTTGTGTGTGATGCTCTCTTGTTATATCTGATTTAAATTTGCTTCATTTCTGCATTAAGTATTGCTAGTTTAAAATTTTAAAAGATCACACTGATTCACCCCCCCTCTCAGTGTCACTGTAAGTGCAACAATTGGTATCAGAGCCAAGTTCCTGAATAGGCTCAATCAGCTAGGGTGATCTTGGAAGTGATGCAATGGCAAGTGGTGAAGGTTTCTCCTCAAACAAAGCACCATTGTTTGATGGAACTAACTATGCTTTCTGGAAAATAAGGATGCAGACATATCTCCGTGCTTTGGGTTTTGACATCTGGGGTGCAGTAGTTAATGGTTACAAAGCTCCCGCCACTGCTCCAACAGACACTACCGGTAAAAAGGCATTTGAAAATGATTCGAAAGCAAAAAATGCCATCATGTGTGGATTAGTGGACAGTGAGCTAGTCAAAATCATAAACTGTGAATCCGCAAAAGATGTATGGGATAAACTAGAGAACATTCATGAAGGAGACGATAGGATCAAGGAGGCCAAGCTTCAAACACATCGAGCTCAATTCGAATCCTTAAATATGGACAATGATGAGAACATAGAGGCTTTCATGCTAAGAGTCAACGGGATCACTAATTCTATCAGAGGTCTCGACGAAGATATGGATGATGCTACGATCGTGAAAAAGGTATTAAGATCTCTCCCTCCAAGGTTTGATTCGAAAGTCTCAGCCATAGAAGAAGCTAAAGATCTAAATCGCTTTAGTATGGATGAGATGCATGGTTCTTTGACTGCTTTTGAAATGAGAATAGGAAGGTCTAATCCCACGAGATAGAGAAGCGACTTTCAAAGCCCTAAAAGGCAAAGACACAAAACAAGGATCTAAAGAAGAGGATGTATCAGATGAAATGGAAGCAAATTTTGTCAAAAAACTGAGAAAGGGAAAAGGAAAATACAGAGGAAAGCTACCATTTAAATGCTTTAACTGTGGAGGCATTGGGCACTTTGCGACAAAATGTCCACTCAATGAAAAGAACCAGGGTGAGGAAACTTCGCACCAAGAAAGAAGTGACTGGAAGAAGAAATCAAACTTCAGGAAAGGCAACTTCAAAAAGAAAAGCTTCATCTCCAGGAATACAAACTCTTCGAGAGGACAGACTCTAGTGAGGATTACGAAGAAGGAACGGGTGAAGCTCTATTCATGGCATTTGAAGTAGAAAAATCAGAAGAGGTAGAAAAATCGGAGAAAAGAGAAGGAATGAACTCTAAAGCTTGTGTTGAAAAACTTGAGGCAGAAGTTGATCTAGAAGGTGAACTGGTCTCTGCTCTTGTAGAATGGAAATATGAGAAAAGAAAAAATTATAAACTTTCAAGGAAGCTTGAGGATGCAAATGACATCATAACCAGTTTGAAAATACAGATAGAGGAATACAAGAAAATATCCGAGGATCTCGAAGTTCGGATAACCATGAAGATAGATTACTTGCTGTAAACTAGAAGAAGAGAATGTCAGTCTACGAATGCGAGATGCAAGAAGCTGGATCAAAAAATCAGTTGTCATCAAAAGCGTGAAGAAAGTTCGATGAAGCTGGATAAAATTTTAAGTGACCAAAGACCTTCTGGCATCAAATTTGGTCTAGGCTTCATGGAAGGAGAATCGTCAAATGGACCAAAAGCCAGAAATGTAGAAACTGTGAGGAATGAAGAGAAGAAACAGACTAATGAAAGAAAAACAACTCAGGCAAATAAAAGCAGTAATGCCAGGCCCGAAAGGAGAACTGACAATGATGGTTTTACCAAGGTCACAAATCAAAGAAAAAGAAGATCTATGGTTCCTACTACAACCTGGCAAAGACCATCTTTCAGGTTCAATCATCACTTTTCTGGTTTTTGTTTCAAATGTAACGGTTATGGGCATAAAATTGTAGACTGCAAGTATATTGTAGGACCAAGAAGCTTTACTAGTAGAAATGCTTTTGCTCCTCTAACAAATTATGCAGTAGAATGTTTTAACTGTCACAACTATGGGCATATTGCAAGAAATTGTCGCAGTACCTCTGTTTCAAATCAATTTTAGAAAAGAAAATTTCAACCACAGATGCCAAGACAAAATGGAAAAATTTCTGAAAGATATACAAAAGATATTGAAAAAGGGAAGTCCAAACTAGAACCCGATATCGCAGTCAAATCAGAATGGAAGCAGAAAGAACAACTTAGGGAAGAAAAGGAATCCTTAATAGTTCAAACAACTTTCAAGGCACAGAGCAAAAGGGTACCATGGATACTTGACAGTGGATGCTCAAGTCATATGACAGGTGATAAACAGAAGTTTGAAAAATTGCAGAAATATGAGGGTGGTTACGTAAAATTTGGAAATAATGATGGAGCTAAGATAATCGAAAAAGGATCAGTTAAAATTAGCGATGGGAAGATCAAGTCAGAAGAAGTTTTGTTTGTCGATGGTTTGAAGCACAACTCTGTTGAGTGTCAGTCAAATCTGTGATAAAGGACATGAAGTTGTTTTCAAGAAGCAGGGTTGTGAAGTCAGGAAATCAAACAGCGAAAAATTGATAGCTACTGGATCAAGGACATCTGGCAACCTGTACACTCTCTCAGAAACCTTAGAAGGTAATTGTTTCATTGGACAGGAAGAAGAAAACTGGCTATGGCACAAGAGATTTGGTCACATTAGTTTTGATAATCTAGTGAAAATCAGCTCGAATCAGGCGGTAAGAGACATTCCAACCATTAGAAAACCTTCAAATAGCATTTGTGCTTCGTGTCAAAAAGGAAAGCAAACCAGAACCTCATTCAAAACAAAAGAGTACTACACCAGCAAACCTCTGGATCTTATACATACAGACTTATGTGGACCGATGAGAACTCAAAGCATAAATGGCGATAAATACTTCATGTTGTGTATTGATGATTATTCCAGAATGACATGGATATTTTTCTTAAAGAATAAAACAGAAGCTTTTGAAATGTTCAGATCTTTCAAACATCTAGTTGAGAATGAAACGAGAAAAAGGATCAAATGCTTACGATCAGATAGAGGAGGAGAATTCATTTCGGACGAATTTAAAGAATACTATGAAAAACATGGGATCGGGAGACAATATTCAGCGGCTAGAACTCCCCAGTAGAATGGTGTAGTAGAAAGAAAGAACAGAACAGTACAGGAAATGGCACGTACTATACTGGTTGAGAACAAAATCGTAGACAGATTTTGGAAAGAAGCAGTCCACACTGCAGTATACATTCAAAATAGGTACATGTTGAGAACTCATGAAAGTAAAACTCCTTATGAGCTGTGGTTTGGAAGAAAGGCAACAACAAAACATCTCAAAGTTTTTGGCTGTAAGTGTTACATCAGAAACACTGATGACAATCTTGGGAAGTTTGAAAATAGAGCAAATGAAGGTGTCTTTGTTGGGTATTCGATAAAAAGCAAAGCTTATAAATGCTACAACAAGAGACTCAAGAAAATTGTGGACGAGTCTTGATGTTAAATTTGATGAAGGAAGGGAAAGAACGAGTTAACTATGAAGAAAATTACCCAATTTATGAAGAAGCCATTGAAGGTGATGAGGAAAATGAAACAGAAAAGAAATCAACACTTGACTCGAGATGACTTATCCGATGACTCGGAGGTGGAAGAAAACAAGAAATTCAAAACAGATGACTAGTGGAAGAATCATCCCGAGAGATCAAATAATTGGAGATCCCACAGTGGTGTTCGAGACAAGAAAGAAAGTAGTAAGCAATTATTCTCTTTTATCCTGCATTGAGCCCAAAAGTATAGCTGAGGCAAGCAAAGATGATAGTTGGATGAAGGCAATAAATGAAGAGTTAGATCAGATTGAAAAGAACAGAACTTGGGAATTAGTTCCTAGACCAGCAGATAAGAATGTAATCGGCACCAAATGGATATTTCGAAATAAATTGAATGAAGACGGACAGGTAGTTAGAAATAAAGCGAGATTGGTCTATAAAGGGTATGCACAAGTTGAAGGCGTTGATTTTGAAGAGACTTTTGCACCTGTGGCCGGATTAGAAGCAATCGAGAATGTTTACGGCCTTAGCGAGTTCATAAGAATTTTCAGAGTTTACCGAGATGGATGTAAAATTAGCTTTCTTAAATGGGAAACTTGAAGAAGAAGTGTACATTGAACAACCAGATGGTTTCCAAATTGGTGAAGATCCCAATATTGTCTGCAAATTAAAGAAAGCTCTATATGGCTTAAAACAGGCACCCGAGCGTGGTATGCACGGCTAGATAACTATCTCTCTCAACAGGGGTTTAAGAAAGGTATGGTGGACAGTAATCTGTATGTCAAAACAGAAAATGGGCATCTCATTGTTCTAGTTGTTTATGTAGATGATATCATATTTGGTAGCAGCAAGGATGAATCATGTAAAGACTTAGCAAATAAAATGCAGAAAGAATTTGAAATGTCTATGATTGGTGAACTGTCTTACTTTCTTGGGTTACAAGTTAATCAAAATGAGAAAGGCATATTTATTTCTCAAGTCAAATATGTGAAAGAGATGCTAAAAATATTTACAATGGAGGACTGTAAGCCGGTTAGCACTCCTATGGTGATAGGCTGCAAGTTGAGTAAAGATGAAAAATCTCCACCTGTAGATCAAACCATGTACAGATCAATGATTGGAAGCTTACTTTATTTAACGGCTACCGGACCAGATATTCTACGAGCGAGTTTGCATGGTAGCAAGATTTCGGGCCAGTCCCAAAGAGACTCATGTGACAGCGGTAAAAAGGATTCTCGAGATATCTCAAGGGTACTATGGAGTATGGGTTATGGTATCCGAAAGGTAAAGACTTCACCCTTATATCTTATTCGGATGCAGATTGGGGAGGATGTGTTGATGATAGGAAAAGTACAAGTGGAGGTGCTTTTTATCTCGGTGACGAGTTGGTTGCTTGGCACGACAAGAAACAAGAGTCGGTTTCTTTATCAACGAGTGAGGCAGAATATATTGCAGCAACAACTTGTTGTACACAAGTTTTGTGGATGAAACAAACTTTGAAAGATCTTGGTATTAATTTCAGTGAACCAATATCAGTTAAGTGTGATAACACCAGTGCAATTAACATCTCCAAGAATCCAGTAATGCACTCACGGACAAAACACATTGCCATCAGGTATCATTTCTTGAAGGAGAAAGTTGCAGAAGGGGAAGTTAAATTGGATTTTGTCCCAACCACAGAACAAGTAGCAGATATTTTTACAAAACCATTGCCCAAGGAAGTGTTTGAGTACCTTCGAAACAAATTGGGAGTAGTCACACTTCCCAAGAAGTGACTAGCTACGGGGATCACTTTCTCAAGGGGAGCATTTGAGTATTTGCCTATTCTTTTGCTCATGATCATAATTTGTGCTAAGTGCAACAAATTGTGCTTGAGAATTATGTGTATAGACTCAAGGGGAGTCTACAGTAGCCCTTTGGTATTATTGACAAAGGGGGAGAAGAGTTACAGGAATGTACACGGGTGTTGCCAACAATTCCAAAGGGGAGATTGTTGAGCAAGGTGTTGCAAGAGGTTTGTCATTGTTGTCAACACGGGTGGTTAGATCTAATGATGCAGTGGACAGACGGTTCAGAAGTCATTTAGATGCAGAGGACAGAAGTTCAAGGGTTAGTCAGATCATGTACAGTGCAATTCCAGGAAAACAGAAGTAACCTAGATTCAAAAAATCAAAGAAAAATACAAGTAAGAAAAGCGTCGCGATATCGCGACATGTTTTATCACGATTTCGTGACATGTCAGAGGAGAGAGAAAGTGCAAAGAAAATTGTCATGATTTCGTGACATGTCGAAGGAGAGAGAAGGCGCAAAGAAAAACTATCACGATTTCGTGACATGTTGGCAGAAAAGAAGGCAAGGAGGAAAACTGTCACGATTTCGTGACATGTTTGATGAAAAAGCGCTAAGGCAAAAAACTGTCGCGATTTCATGACATGTTTGGAGAAAAAGCGCTAAGAAAAGCGTCGATTTCTGACATGTTTGGAGAAAAAGCGCTAAGGAAAAACTATCGCGATTTCGTGACATGTTTGGAGAAAAAGCGCTAAGGCAGAAAACTATCGCGATTTCGTGACATGTTTGGAGAAAAAGCGCTAAGGAAGAAAACTGTCACGATTTCGTGACATGTTATGTTTTCAGGCGAAAGGCAGAAAAGAGCTTAAGGCAGAAAAGTGTCACGATTTCATGACATGTCATGTTTTCGTGGGTGCAAGCCGAGAAAAGGACAAAGAGGCGAAAAGTGTCACGATTTCGTGACAGGTTGCAAGAAAAGCCTCCGAAAGCTGAAAGCGTCACGATTTCATGACAGGATGAAAGAAAGATGTACGGATGGAAAAAGTGTCACGATTTCATGATAGGCAGCAGTGAAGAAGCTAGCAGGATGAAGATGTCGCATTTTCGTGACATGTCACGGTTTCGTGACTCTAGGAGGAGAGAGACTGTATGGTGCCAGAAATGTCATGATTTCATGACAAAAGTGGAGAAGAAGGCCTAGAAGCAAAAAGGGTCACGATTTCATGACAAGAGTGAGAATGACATCAGTGAAAGTTAGAAGTGTCACGATTTCATGACAAGAATGGTGGCAAAGCAGACAAAGGCCAAAAGTGTCGCATTTTCGTGATAGCAGGGTAAAGAAAGCGTACGGCCGCAAAAGGTGTAGCGATATCGCGACATGTTGTAATTTCGCGGGAGAAGCTACGGGAAAAATGACAGAGGCGGTTGAAGCTGACAAAGTTGGATGCGGGCCGACAGAGATTAGGGTTTTGCAGTCGACAATTTTTAGGGTTTGCAGTCGACTAAAATTAGGGTTTTTTAGCCGACTAAGTTTAGATCTTTGCTCATAATTTTATGCTATAAAAGGAGGACAGTTTCGAGATTTGAGTGTATCGAATGCATATCGAATTTGCGCAAGTAAAGTCCGCGTTGAGCAGCGAGCGAGATGTGTCGATCTAAGTGCGAAGTGAGAGTGAACTAAGTGCAAAAACGTCCAAAGGAGCAGAGGCGATCAGTTGTTGGTGCGCGGGACTATTGCGCAGAGGCAAACTGTTGGTGCGAAGAAATTGCGCAGAAGCAGCAGAGTGTGCAGAAATAGCAGACAGTTTGCAAAAGGTTGAAGGTATCTTTCTATTATTTTCTTTGAAGTCCAAGTTGCAGCTTGGCATAAGGGGTTGGTGCTCCTTCCAGTAGGTGCTGGTGAATTAGGGGTTGGTGCTCCTTTCTATTGGTGCAAAAAAATTGAGGGGTTGGTGCTCCTTCCAGTTGGTTTTGGTAAATGAGTTGTAAAGTAGTTGCTTTGCAAAGGCTAGATTTGGATGGTAGTCCAAGCAGTCATTTTTGAGGAGTAGCCACATTGGTGAACCTCGTTAAATCTGTGTTGTGTGTGATGCTCTCTTGTTATATCTGATTTAAATTTGCTTCATTTTTGCATTAAGTATTGCTAGTTTAAAATTTTAAAAGATCACACTGATTCACCCCCCTCTCAGTGTCACTGTAAGTGCAACAATATGTCACAAAATCGTGACACTTTTTCTCCTTAGCGCTTTTCATCTCATTGGATCACGAAAACCCGACATGTTGCGAAATCATGACACTTTTTCTCCTTAGTGCTTCCTCTTGCAAATTGTCGCAAAATCGTGACACTTTTCTTTGCAAGCTCTTTCTCTCAAACATGTCATGAAATCGTGACACATTTTCATCTGTACTACCTCTCTTGCAGATTGTCGTGAAATTTTGACACTTTTCTTTGCGAGCTCCTTCTCCCCGAACATGTCACAAAATCGCAACAGTTTTCTTTGCTTGTACCATTTCTCCAAACATGTCACAAAATCGCAACAGTTTTCTTTGCCTACGCCTTCTCTCCAAACATGTCATGAAATCATGACAGTTTTCTTTTCTTGCACCATTTCTCCAAACATGTCATGAAATCGTGATAGTTTTCTTTGCCTGCGCCTTCTCTCCAAACATGTCACGAAATCGCAACAGTTTTTCCTGCATGCGCTTCTTCTTCAAACATGTCACGAAATCATGATAGTTTTCTTACTTGCCTTCTTTGCTTTCAACTTGTGGCGAAATCGTGATAGTTTTCCATGCGCTTTCTCTTTCGTCCAACATGTCATGAAATCGTGACAGTTTTGCCTTCATTTTCTCTCTCCTCCGATATGTCACGATATCGTGACATTTTTTCCAGCATTTTCTCTCTCCTTTGATATGTCGCGATATCATGACATTTGTGCTAGCATTTTCTATCTCCTCCAACATGTCACGAAATCACGACAGAAAACATGTCGCGATATCGCGACAGTTTTCTTACTTGTCTTTTTCTTTGATTTTTTGAACCTGGGCCACTTCTGTCTTCTTGGAAATTCACTGTAAATGTTCTGACTGACCTCTGAACTCTTGTCCACTGCATCATCAGTTGATCTATCTGTCTGTGTTGACAATAATGACAATACTGTTTCTACACCTTGCTCAACAATCTCCCCCTTTGGAATTGTTAGCAATACATGTGCAATTTCCAGTAATTCTTCTCCCCCTTTAACAATAATACCAAAGGGCTACTGTAGACTCCCCTTGAGTCCATACACAACATTCTTAGGCACACAAAATTACAGTTAGCAAAAATTACAAACATGAGTAAACAAGTAATCAAATATATAAATGCTCCCCCTAAGAATGTATTCTCGATAGCTAGTCAGTTCTTGGGTAGTGTGACCACTCCCAACTTACTGCGAAGGTATTCAAAAACTTTCTTGGGCAACGGTTTAGTGAAGATATCCGCTGCTTTCTTTGTAGTTGGAACAAAATCCAATTTAACCTCACCTTCTAAAACTTTATCCTTCAAAAATTGATACCGGATTGCAATATGTTTGGTGCGAGAATGCATAACCGGATTCTTTGAGATGTTAATAGCACTGGTATTATCACATTTAACTAAAATTGGCTCTTTGAAGTTAATGCCAAGATCTTTCGGGGTTTGTCTCATCCATAAAATCTATGTACAACATGTTGTTGTTGCAATGTATTCTGCCTCTGTTGTGGATAGAGAGACTGATTCTTGTTTCTTGTTGTGCCATGCTACCAACCTGTCTCCAAGATAGAATGCTCCTCCACTGGTACTCTTTCTATCATCTATACATCCTGCCCAATCTGCATCAGAATATGCAAAAAGAGTGAAGTCCTTACCTTTTGGGTACCATAACCCATACTCCATAGTACACTTGAGGTACCTAAAAAACCTCTTCACAGCTGTCACATGAGTCTCTTTGGGACTGGCCTAAAATATTGCTACCATGCATACTGCCTGTAAGATATCTGGTCTGGTAGCTGCAAAATACAGTAGGCTTCCAATCATAGATTTGTACATGGTTTGATCTACATCTAGAGATTTGTCATCCTTGCTCAACTTGCAACCTGTTGTCATGGGAGTGCTAACAGGTTTACAATCCTCCATTGTGAACTTTTTCAGCATTTCTTTTACATAATTAACTTGAAAAATAAAAATGCCCTTTTCATTTTGGTTAACTTGCGGTCGAGGAAATATGAAAGTTCACCAATCATAGACATTTCAAATTCTTTACGTATTTTATTTGCTATGTCTCTACATGACTCATCATTGCTGCTGCCAAAAATTATATCATCTACATAAACAACAAGGACAATAATATGGCCATTGTCTGTTTTGACATACAAGTTACTATCCACCATACCTTTATTGAACCCTTGTTTAGTGAGATAGTTGTCCAGTCTTGCATACCATGCTCTGGGTGCCTATTTCAAGCCATACAAATATTTCTTCAACTTGCAAAAAAATTTGGGATTATCATCGAGTTGAAAACCATCTGGCTGCTCAATATAAACTTCTTCAAGATTTGCATTCAGAAATTCTGATTTCATGTCCATCTGATAAACTTTGAAATTCCTGTAGACTGCTAAAGCCAAAAACATTCTGATTGCCTCGAGTCTAGCCACTGGTGCAAAAGTTTCCTCAAAATCAATACCTTCAACTTGAGCATAGCCTTTACAAACCAATCTTGCTTTATTCCTTACAACTCGTCCGTCTTCATTCAATTTGTTTCGAAAAATCCATTTAGTACATATTATGTTTTTATTTGCAGTCCTTGGTACTAACTCCCAGGTTTTGTTTTTCTCAATCTGATCTAGTTCTTCGTTTATTGCCTTCATCCAACTTTCATCTGTGGTTGCTTCAAAAATATTTTTGGGCTCAATGCTAGATAATAGGGAGTAGTTACTTACTACTCTTCTTCTTGTCTTAACACCAACTGTGGGGTCCTCAATAATTTGCTCTCTGGGATGATTTTTCCGCGACTTGCCATTTTGAATTTATTGTTTTCTTCTACTTCTGAATCAATACTTAAATCATCTGGGTCAATTTTTTGAATCTCTTCTGTTTCCTTTTCTTCATCTCCTTCAATAACTTCTTCATAAATAGGGTAGTTTTCTTCACAGCTGACAGCTCGTTTCCTATCTTCATCAAATTTAACATCGGCGTTGTCTACAATTTTCTTTAGCCTCTTGTTGTAGCATTTGTAAGCTTTGCTTTTTGACGAATAGCCAACAAAAATATCTTCATCATCTCTATCTTCAAACTTACCAAGATTATCTTTAGTTCTTTTGATGTAACACTTGCCGCCAAAGACTTTGAAGTATTTTGTTGTTGCCTTCTTGCCGAACCACAGCTCATAAGGGGTTTTGCTTTAATGCGCCCTCAACATGCACCTATTTTGGATATAAAGTGCAGTATGGACTGCCTCTTTCCAAAATCTATCTGTAATTTTGCTCTCATTCAACATCGTCCATGCCATTTCCTGCATAGTTATGTTCTTTCTTTCTACAACACCATTCTACTGAGGTGTCCTTCTTTGCTAAAAACTGTCTTTTGATCCCATATTTTTGACGATGATACTCGCAAACTCCTCTCGAGATGAACTCACCTCCTCTATCCGATATTAAGCATTTGATCCTCTTTCTCGTTTCATTCTCAACTTGGTTTTTGAAAGTCTTGAACATTTCAAAAGCTTCGGATTTTTGCTTCAAAAAGAATATCCAGGTCATTCCGGAATTTTCATCTATGCACGACATAAAGTATTTTTCACCATTTATACTTTGTGTTCTCATGGGTCCACATAAATCAGTATGAATTAGTTCTAAAGGTTTGCTGGTAAAGTACTCCTTTGATTTAAATGTGGCTCTAGTTTGCTTCCCCTTTTGGCATGAAGCACAAATACTATTTAGTGGTTTTCCAATGGAGGGTATATCTCTAAATGCCCTTTTTGAGCTTATTTTTACCAAATTGTCAAAGATGATATGACCGAGCCTCTTGTGCCACAGCCAATTTTCATCTTCCTGTCTAATCAAGCATGCTCCTTCTGAAGTCTCTGAGAGAGTATACGGGTTTCCAGAAGTCCTTGATCCAGTGGCAATCAACTTTCCACTGTTAGCTTTTCTCACTTCACAACCCTGCTTCTTAAAAATTACTTCATGACCTCTGTCATAGATTTGACTTACGCTGAGTAATTTATGCTTCAGAACAATCACAAATAAGACTTCTTTTGATTTGATCTTTCCATCACTGATCTTGACTGATCCTTTGCCAACTATCTTTGCTCCATCATTATTTCCAAATTTCACAGAACCACCTTTGTAATTCTGTAACTTCTCAAATCTTTGCTTGTCACCTATCATGTGACTGGAGCATCCACTATCAAGTATCCATGGTGCAGATTTGTTCTATGCTTTAAAAGCAGTCTGAACAATCAAAGATTCCTTTTCTTCTTGGAGTTTCTCCTTTTCTTTCCATTATGGTTTGATAGCAGTTTTGGCTACTTGTTTTGCCTTTCCCCTTTCATTAGCTTGTGTCTGTTTTTCAAGAAACTTTTTGTTTTGTTTCAATCCATTTGGTTGAGATTTTCTACCCTGATATTTATTTTCTACAAAAGTGCTTCTACAGTTTCTTGCAATGTGTCCAAAATTATGATAGTTATAACATTCTACTACATAATCCATCAATGGTGAAAAGACATTTCTACTGGTGAAATTCCTTTGTGCTACATTATAACTACAATCTAAAATCTTATGACCATAAGCATTGCATTTAAAACAATAACCATAAAAGGAGTGATTAAACCTGGGTGAAGGTCTTTGCCATTTTGAAGTAGGAGCCATGAATATTCTCCTTCTTGGATGTGTGACTTTTGTGAATCCATCTTTGTCAGTACTCCTCTTGAGTCTGGCATTATTGCTTTCTTTGGCATGATTTGTTTTTTCTTGATCAACCCTGGTCTTATATTCTTTCTTTATGGGTTCTACATTTATGGCCTTTGATCCCTTTGATAATTCTTCTTCATCGAAGCCCAAACCAAATTTGATGCCTAAAGGCCTTTGGTTATTTATAATTTTATCCAGCTTTACAGAACTTTCTTCAAACTTATGATAACAACTCATTTTCTGATTCATCTCCTCTAGTTGCATCCTTAACCTAACAATGTCTTCTTCTAGCTTGTTGCACTCATCTATTTTTACGGTTAATTATCCTTTGATAACTTTAGACATTTTCTTAAATTCATATGTCTATACTTTCAAGCTATTTATTAGTTTATTGGCATCCTCAAGCTTTCTTGAAACCTTTTTATTCTTTTTCCTTTCTATGCTCAGCTCTTTGAGTGTAGCAACCAACTCACCTTCTAGATATACTTCAGCCTCATCCTCAGGATTTTCATTACATTCATGTTTTTCCTCTGTTTTTCTTTCTTCAAATGCCATGAATAGAGCTTCATCTGCATCTTCTTCAAAATCCTCATCGGAGCAGTCTTCAGAAGAGCTGACATTCTTGGATATAAAAATTTTCTTCTTGAAGTTGCTTTTTTTTAAATGTGGTTTCTTCTTCTAGTCACTTCTTTCTTGGTGTGACCCTTCATCATTTTTGTTTTTCTCATTCATTGGAAATTTAGCTGCAAAGTGCCCGATGCCTCCACAGTTGAAGCACTTAAACGATAACATTCCTCTATACTTTCCTTTTCTCTTTGTTAGTTTCCTAACAAAGTTTGCTTTTGTTTCATCTGAAGACTCTTCTTCCTTAGATTTTTGTTTAGCTTTTATATTTTTGTGTGCTTTAAAAGCAGCTTCTCTGTCTGAGGGCTTAGTTTGTCCTATTCTCATTTTGTATACAATTAAAGAACCATGCATTTCATCCATGCTAAAAGTATTTAGATCTCTAGCTTCTTCTATAGTAGAAACTTTAGAATCAAATCTTTTATGAATAGTTCTTAGTACCTTTTTCACGATGACCGCATCTTCCATTTCCTCGTCGAGTCCTCTAATCGCATTAATGATTCCATTGACTCTCAGAATATAGGCCTCTATGTTCTCATCGTCATTCATTTTTAATGCTTCAAACTAAGCTCGATGCATTTGTAGCTTGGCTTCCTTGATCTTGTCGTCTCCTTCATGAATGCTCTGTAGTTTGTCCCACATGTCTTTTGCTATTTTACAGCTCATGATCCTTATCAGTTCACTGTCTACTAACCCACACATTATAGCATTCTTTGCTTTAGAGTTATTCTCAAACTTTTTCTTCTCAGTGACATCTTTTGGAGGAGTAGAGGGTATTGTGTATCCACTGTCTACTGACTCCCAAATGTCATATCCCAAAGCACACAGATATGTCTGCATCCTAAGTCTCCAAAAAAAGTAATTAGTTCCATCGAAAAAAGGAGCTTTGTTGGATGAAAATCCTTCACCATTGACCATTGTGTTTCTTCCAAGATCACCTTAGCTGATTGAGCTTGTTCAGGAACCTTGCTCTGATACCAATTGATATTCTCACGATGACACTGAGAGGGGGGGTGAATTAGTGTAGCTATTTAAATTCATATCTATAAATCTTTAAAACTTAAGCAAGGAGAACTTAAAAACAAATAAAGCAATTAAACAAGAGAGCATTCCACAACACACGATTTAACGAGGTTCACCAGTTTTGGCTACTCCTCAAAAATTAGACTGCTTGGACACCCATCCAAATCTAGCCTTTGCAAAGCACCAACTTTACAAACAATTTTCCAGCACCCATTGGAAGGAGCACCAACCCCTAATTTATCTGCACCAACAGAAAGGAGCACCAACCCCTAATTTATCTACACCAACAAAAAGGAGCACCAACCCCCTAATGCCAAGCACCAACTTGGACTTCAGTTCTGAACTGTTTTAATGACATAAAAATGTCTTCTCTTCTACAAGACCCTCACTAGTCTAATGCCCTTTAATAAGAACTGCATATACTTATAGCTCTGTTATGTTTTTCTCTTTCAGCTCTGCTATGCTCTCTTACAGCCCTCTCTCCTATATATTTTAGCTCTATACACTCTATATCTTTTTACAGCTCCTTTTTCTTTTTATTCGACAATACACAACACTCATGCCACGTGTAGAGCTCAACCCTAACCCTAACTTACTATACATGAAAAAATTCTTTCGGCCCTGCTTACAACGCTTCTGATAGCCTTAAATGCTTACTTACGACTCTAACAGCCTTATCTGCCCACTTTACGGCTCTGACAACATTTTATGTGCTCTAATAGTGTATCCATCGTTCTGATAGATTTATCTTCTCATTTACGGCTCTCTGACAGCCTTCTCTACTCATTTCAGCTCTGACAGCCTTTTCTATTCTCTTACAGCTCTAACAGAAGAACCGTCGCTCTGACAGCCTTGTTGTCTTCTTCTCAGCCTACATGCACGAAAATGCAACATGTCGCAATATCATGACACTTTTTGCCTCCGTACACTCTACTTGGCTTGCATCCGTGAAAACATGACATGTCACGAAATCGTGACACTTTTCGCTTCCTTGCACTCTTCTCGGCATGTACCAGCGAAAACATGACATGTCGCGAAATCATGACACTTTTCTCTTCCTTGCACTCTTCTTGGCATGCACTAGCGAAAACATGACATGTCACAAAATCGTGACACTTTCATTGCCTTATGCCTTTTCTGTCTTTGGCCCACAAAAACACATGTCGTGAAATCATGACACTCTCGCTGCCTTGTCTCTTTTCTTGCCTTGACCTCACGAAAATAGAACATGTCGCGAAATCGCGACACCTTTTTCTCTCTCCTCTTTCTCTTCACTTTGGACCATGAAAATGAAACATGTTGCGAAATCGCTACATCTTTTTCTCTCTCCTTTTTCTCTTGCAATATGTCACGAAATCACGACACTTTTTCTCCTTAGCGCTTTTCATCTCATCGGATCGCGATAACTTGACATGTCACGAAATCGTGACACTTTTTCTCCTTAGCGCTTCCTCTTGCAAATTGTCATGAAATCGCAACACTTTTCTTTGCAAGCTCTTTCTCTCAAACATGTCGCGAAATCGTGACACATTTTCGTTCGTACTGCCTCTCTTGCAGATTGTCGCGAAATCGTGACACTTTTCTTTGCGAGCTCCTTCTCCCCGAACATGTCACGAAATTGCGATAGTTTTCTTTGCTTGTGCCATTTCTCCAAACATGTCACAAAATCATGACAGTTTTCTTTGCCTGTGCCTTCTCTCCAAACATGTCATGAAATCGTGACAGTTTTCTTTGCTTGCGCCATTTCTCCAAACATGTCACGAAATCGCGACAGTTTTCTTTGCCTGTGCCTTCTCTCCAAACATGTCGCAAAATTATGACATTTTTTCTTGCATGCGCTTCTTCTTCAAACATGTCATGAAATCACGACAGTTTTCTTACTTGCCTTCTTTGCTTTCAACTTGTCACAAAATCATGACAGTTTTCCATGCACTTTCTCTTTCGTCCAACTTGTCGTGAAATCGCTACAGTTTTGCCTTCATTTTCTCTCTCCTTCGATATGTCACGATATAGCGACATTTTTGCTAGCATTTTCTCTCTCCTTTGATATGTCGTGATATCGCGACATTTTTTCCAACATTTTCTATCTCCTCCGACATGTCGCGATATCGCGACAGAAAACATGTCGCGATATCGCGACAGTTTTCTTACTTGTCTTTTTCTTTAATTTTTTGAACCTGGGCCACTTTTGTCTTCTTGGAAATTCACTGTACATGTTCTGATTGACCTCTGAACTCCTGTCCACTGCATCATCAATTGATCTATCTGTCTGTGTTGACAATAATGACAATACTGTTTATGCACCTTGCTCAACATCTATTACGAGACTAAAATTTGTAGAATATTAACTTTGAGTAATTCCTTCTAAGATTGCTCTCCAACAAAGAATTTACTCACATGTTGTCAAATGGTAATGGTTGTCCCTTCAACAAAATAGTTGCCTCACATAGACTTGTAGGCCCAAATAGCCACATCCTTAGAAAACATTGAAAATTTTATCTAAGGTATGAAGTTTTGATTTCGCACATTTTTCAGTGCATTTTGAAGTGGATCCGCAACAAGATTTTTCTAATCCGCCCAACACTTAGTATATTTTTCACTTGGAGAAATTTTGTACATTTTATAACACATTTGGTAGCAGACTGGTAATGCATATCGATTTCACAAAAAAATTTGGCGAAGATGATGTCAGCATAGGAAGAAGTGCAAAATGGTGACTGCTTGTATTTTTGACATGCACCGAGTGGCTAAGTGTTAATGAGACCAATTCTAATAAGTTTATAGATTATTTTATTCTGGAATGGTGATGAAGAGGCAGAAAATCATAGAAGTGTGAATTGGAGAGAAGGATGCATTTTACACTAATTCCAGTGCGAAATGGAGGTAAAGCTATTTTACACTATGGCAAGTGTGGATTGGTGACAAAGGAGATTTACACTTGCTTGAGTGTGGATTAGCATTCCGCATATTTATAAAGCAAATATGACGTTAGAATATTTTATAGTAAGGATTTTTGGTTGGCTTATAAGTAAAATAAGAAAGAGGAAGGTTGACGAGTGGATTTCATCCCGCTTAACTCTTAATGTATTTCATGTCGGATTGGAATTCCACATAATCAAATCCATGGAAGGTGACATCATCGACTTAAAAGAGTGGAATGGTGCTTTGGTCTTTCCTCGCCATTGTACAGAGTATATTCCAAGATCTAATAAAGTTGTGCACATGGAAGATCAACAATTGAGATTTTTCTAACAATTCTAAAGTATTTAAAAGCATTTTCTCATTGGATTCGAGCAAATTCAGTTGGGAGATAGGAAGCCGAAGCATCGAAGGGTTTCAAGAACAAGAACCAAAGGTATTTTTAGATCAATAGTGAATCGAGCTTCCAAGAAGAGTTGATGGATGAGATGCAGTCTCTAACAGCTTGGACACCAACTATCACCAACCAACCAGTAAGTAGTAGAGGATATCAGCTGCCATGGCGGTCTATGTATAGTAGATTTCTTGAAAGTTGAACCAGTAAGATAATTCTAGCAAGAAATCTCTATTGATATTGAAAATATATAATCTTTGTTATGTTCCTTACTATTCTTTCATTTACAAACTATAAATAGAGATATAACCCTCATTTTTTAGGGTTGGCTCTAGTGTATTTTCTTGCCCTACTATAAATATTCCTATGAGCTAATGGAAGGAGCATTACTCTAATTGTTTGACTCAAATTTTTCATCTTCATTATCTTGTGTAAGAGGTTCAAATTCTTGGACTAAATTTTTGTTAATACTTGAATGGTTAGTTCATTCCAGATTTTGGATTACTAGTCATAAGAGTAGTTGAAATATGTTCTTGATTATATTTTTATTATTTGGAAGTTTGATTTATGTTAAATATGACTATTGGTTTATTCTGCTATTTGGATTATCAATATTGGATGTTGGAATTTATTTCTGTAATATTTATCTATTTATTTTTTAATGTGTGGAGGTTTCATTTATTTTAGTAATGTGTATTTGAGTGATAGGACACTAGAAATATCTTGTGGGCGCCCTTTGTTGTAGTTGTCTATGCTATTAGCCTATCCAACCACTATTTTTTATAACATTTCTAACCCTAAACCTTTTTCTAACCCTTATCTCAAAATCCTATTTGAGCTTTAATTGAATCAACACCATTTTAAGTTGATAAGAAACCAACCTACTCTAGAGGTTGGATTGAAGTTTCCTTTGATCCATCTAATGCTTGAGTGTCAAGCTATGACTATCGAGTGCATGCTGGACAGAAAATTGGAAAATATACAGTTGTAGTTTCAAGTAAATATTGATGACATTTTTATGCCCAATATTTTTTGGCACACCCGATGGGACAATTTCGTAAGGAACACAAAAATCCATCATATGAGTTATTGTTTTATCTCTACCTAGAGGAATCAATATTTGGTGAATTTTCTTGACCTTGTTAAGTAGAGAATAGAAAATTTACCTGGCGACTCCCTGGTCTTTAAACCTATAAAATAATCACCCCTATAGACCAGTGTCATTTCATGTATACTAGGTCTTTCAAAAGGAATAACCCTAACTCATATTTCTATTGTGAGCTATCTTATAGAGGTTCTATTGTTATCAGAAGTTTGATTCAATATTTCCTCTTAGAAGAAGAGCTTCCTGAGTAAAATCCTATAGTTGATCCAACAACCCCTCTAACAAGACCTACACCTAGAAATATGGTAGGAAATGTAGCCTTATTCAGGGAAATGTGGCCCCTAATCAGCCATTATAGAATTACCCCAACTGGAACACAGTTGGTCCCCTTAGGTTAGCCCATATGAATGTCATTCCCTAGGTTGTGTCCAAGGCTATTCCAACTTATGATGGATCTTGGAATACTGCATATGAGCACTTCCAGGACATTTTAAACCTGGTAGCAATCCACAACATAAAGGAGGAGGATGTTATTGTGAGGATCCTAGCCCTATCCTTCAAAGGAAAGATTTTACATTGGTTTAAGACTCTGGAAGATATCACCATCACTTCATGGCAAGCATTGGTTGAGCCTTTTGTGGAAGAATTTAATGAATCTGCTGGTCCTTTCTCCCTACTTTATTAGTTTACATCCATGCAAAAATCTCAATAGGAGACTATCTCAGATTTCAATTTGATGTTTAGTAGAACATGGAAGATAATTCTCCCTACAACTAGACTAGCTGCATGCTTAGCCTATATGTATTATATCAGAGCTCTTGGATCAGATCTAGGCTTGCAAACACAACATTCTAGGGTGGAAGCCTTTCCACAAGTTTATAATATAGCAGTTCATGCAAAAAATATCCTAATTAATGTGGGGAGGTTACCTCCCAAAGTTGTGCTACCTTATAGTTCAATAATGGCCAAATCCAAGATGCAAAATCATATTACATGGATCCTCCTCCCTTATCATACCCATATCCATAAATGAATCCTATCCCTTAGCCAAAATCATCATCTACTGTAGTTCCTTTCCCTTCCCTTCCTTCTCAAGCATCTCAAGATTTTTCTACTATTCTTGATAAAAAACACTATGAAAACTCTGAGTAACAGGATGAATTCAATGGAAAAGAGAGATCAGGAAAGGTTACAATGAAGTATATTTCCATATGTGAACAAATATCAGAGACCTAGTCCTAGTAACAATATTGGGGTCAGAGTGAATGCAGCATACGAAGAGCTTGAATGTTCTTCAGATACAAGTCTAGTTAATATGTGGTGTTTGGTATGTAATGACCCTCATGATTCATAGTCTTGTGTCATGTATCAACATCATGTTCAACAAGCTATGGATTAAGCTGAGAGGAATCAAAATGGAAGATTAAATATGTTATGGCAGCTTGACCAAATTATTATTGGGAAAGAGCTGGATAAGGATGGTCCAATTGTTGTTATGACAAGGTTTGGAAAGAAAACCTTGCAAGTAGATCCCCAAAAGATGGTACAATTCTAGGTTCCTTCTCATAAAAGGAATGACCCACTTACCCAAAGTAATGATACATTTCCTATTCCCTAGGCTAAATATAAAGAGAAGATATATAGTCTCCCCAAGATATTCGAGAAAGAAACCAAAGGATACCAAATGAATTTTAAATATGAGGCTCAAGAGAGGATTAGATTCCCTTCTATTACCAAAATACAAATAATAGAAGCCACTCAACAATATAAAAGAAAATATGGTGAGCCAGAGAGAATGTCTGAGAGGACCACTTTGGCTAAGTTTGAATACAACATTGTAGAGGAGATGAAAAGGATTCCATCAAAAGCTATTTTATAAGATTCCCTTTTTATTCCTAGCCAGATTGACTTACTTAAAGCTTCTCTCAACAAATATCCACAAGATAGGCAGGCCACCACAATCCTTAGTATACCCCTAGAAAAGAAAGAAATATCCCCTGTTATTTTGAAGAACAAACCCCCTCCTTTCTATATCTCTTTAATAATGGAAGTTTGGGTAGTCTAGAATTGTATGATAGACTCAGGAGCATCAACTACAATTATGCCTAAAGTAGTCTATGAAGAGATGGGTATGGAGTATACCTGATCTTGCCCTAGAGTACTACAATTGGATGGGACACTTGTGAAAATAGTGGGAGTAATAAAGTATGTTTTAATGAGATTACATAGAGCCCCTGAGGTGACAATAGTACAAGAAATAGTAGTGGTTGACCTAGAGCCCTACTTTGGTTTATGCCTCTCAAGGGAGTTCACTACAAAATTAGGTGGATGCGTGTACATGGATTATTCTAGCATGGTCATTCCCTTAAAAGGCAAGAGGATAAGGATAACATCTAAAAATCTTGTGTCTTATCACATAGAAAAATTTAAGGAAAACATGTGCAACCTCACTCCTCTTGAAGAAATTGAAATTGTGGATAAATTTGAGGAATTGGAACTTGAAGATGAATTACCTTTTACAGAGCATTACAGTTAGTTTGGGACATGCATGGGCATATATAGTATTTCTACAGGATCAAAGAATAAAATTCCTACTATATATAATTAATATTTGAGAGAGACAAAGGTATGGACTATGCACTTTGATGGTGCTATATGCATAATATCTGGTGTTGGTGTGGTACTACAGTCCCAATCAGAAGAGACAAATAGTTTTATCTATAGATTAACATGGTCATGCACCAATAATTTTGTAGAGTATGAGGCTTTATGCCTTGGACTGATGCAAGCAAAAAATATGGGCATGAAGATCTTGAACATATATGGTGACTCGGATTTAATCATCCATCAGGTAAAAAAAAAGTGCAGTAGTAAGCAAAAAGCATACAAAAATAGAGTATGGGATTTGATGGAATCCTTTGATGCCCTAAATATAAACTTTGTTCCCAGATAAAAGAATACTTTGGCATACTCTTTAGCAGTAAGGGGAGCTAGCTTCAATCCTTCTGTAGATATTAGAGCCAAGAAAGACAAGGAAATCAAGATGATTTTCAGGCCTGTAGTACAAGATAAGCAGATTTTTTAGTAGGTTTTTGAAAATGATGAACAAATAATTGATTTTCTAGTAAGGTAAGCCTATCTCCCCATTATCCAAGAGGAAAATCTAGAGGAAATTTATCAATAGAATGTTATTCAACTTAGGAAAAATCACATACATAGGGGTTTTGTCACCTTGGAAAGCCTATTTGACAATGAGGACAAAAAAAGGACTAGAACCATGAAAGTCAATAAAAATATTTATAAATAATTTGAAGTAGGTATTGAAAAGAAACTCAATGTTGGAATTATATTTTCACCAAAGAAATAGGAATACATTAAATCCCTATGTATAATGTATTCATATATTGTAGCTTGGTCATATGAAGACCTCAAGGTATATGACAAAAGGATTATCCAACACACTAGTGAGCTAGAGCCTAATGCAAAGCCTTTTAGGCAGAAGCAAATGCCTATAAACCCAAGGATCGAGGCCATAATTAGAGAAGATCTCTTAAATTTTTTAAAGGCTAAGATCATCTATCCCATAAAACACTCCACCTAGGTAGCCAACTTGGTACCTGTAAGAAAAAATAATGGTGATATTCACTTGTGTGTGGATTTTAGAAATCTTAATTAGGCATCATTAAAGGATCACTACCCCCTTCCACATATTGATCATATATTATAGATAGTGGCAAGGGTAGATATTTTCTCACTGTTGGATGGATTCTTGGGCTATAACCAGATTTGGGTGAAGGATGAATATCGGTATAAAACAATATTTACCACAAATGGGGTAATTTTACCTACCAGAGAATACTTTTTGGGTTGTCCAATGCGGGAGCCACATTTCAGATAGCAATGGACTATGCCTTTGGGGAAATTATCAGCAAGTTCATTCTGATATATTTGGATGATATGACTATGTTTTCCCATAACAAGCATGATAACTTAGCACACCTTGAGCAAGTATTTCAAAAATACAGAGAATTTGGCATTTCCCTTAATCATAGAAATCATTCTTTGCAGTCCATGAGGGAAAGTTTTTAGGTCATGTAGTCTCTAAAGAGGGTATGTACATAGATATAGATATAATAAATTCCATTCTAACCCTTTCATTGCCTTTGAATAAGAAAGCCTTACAGTATTTCTTAGGTCAAATAAACTTTGTCAGCAAATTCATTTCTGACTTTACACAAAAAGTGAGGCCCATTTCTGAACTGGTCAAGAAAAATGTTGAGTTCAAATGGATATAAGTTAGGAAATAAGCTTTTGAGATAATCAAGTAGTCCATTAGGTCCGAGGTGTAGACCAATTGGTTCATCCAAACCCCATAAGGGGGGTAGAGGTCCAAGGTTCAAATCTCGGGCCTCGTCGGACTGAATGCTTGTCCCTTTCCTGGTTCTTTCAGCGGCGTAAAGGTTTAAAATGATTATGCCATGGTGGTTATAGGGGCGGACTGCATGAAGATCTGTGTGGCGGCTTTCGGGGCAGACAGTGCAGAATACTGTGGCGGCCATAAAAGCTGGACAGCCTGCCCAGATTCATGGCAGCTACCGATTCCACCATGTAAATACAAAAAAAAAAAATATAATCAAGTAGTCCATTGCAACAGCCCTAGTGCTAGTAAATCTAGATTTTAGTAAATATTTTATTCTTTACGCTTATGGTGCTAAAGAAATTTATGCCTCAGTGCTCACTCAAAAGGATGATCAAGGTGAAGAGCATCCCATATTCTTTTTGAGCTAGACCCTCCATGATTACCAGGTTAAGTATAATTTTATTGAGAAACAAGTATTTTTTGTGATGAAGTCATTAAAGAAGTTCAAGCAGTATTTGGTTCAAAGTACGACCCTGGTATATGTTGTTCACCCAGATGTGAGAATATTTATTCTGCAATATGAACTAGGAGATAAGAGGGTTGGTTGGATCACCAAGATCTAGGAATATGATATGGAGATACACCCCACTAAGTTGGTAAGAGGCAGGGACCTATACCAAGTTCTAACAGATACAACAGCATCAACAAAAATAATAGCTTGCCAGGTAGCAGAAGATGATCAAATTTAAAGAATACAGCCAGGTGACTCTAATTGGATAGACCAGATGATCAATTAATTTCAAAATAGAGTATGCCCTCCTGACCATAAGTCATCTCAAAGAAGAAGATAAATATGCAGGTCTTAAATTATGTATTACTATCATAAGGGCTATACAAAAAGAACCTTGATGAAGTCCTCCTTAAGTGCTTGAAAGAAGATCAATAGCAAAATATCGTTGAGGAGTTCCATGGAGGGTCGTCTGGAGGATATTTCTTAGGCAAAGTCATAGATCTGAAAATCATAAGAGCAGGTTATTACTATCCTACTATGTTTGCTAATACTTTCAAAATCACTAGAGCTTGCGATAAGTGCTAGAGGCATGTGGGGAGAACAAGGATTACATCATTCCCCCTCAAGCCAATACAAGTAGAAGAACCATTTTAGTAATGGAGTTTGGACTTCATAGGTGTCATCAATCTAAATTCTTCAGTTGAGCACAAGTATATCTAACTACCATAGACTACCTCACCATATGGATAGAAGCTATCCCTACCAATAAATTAGATCAAGAAGTTGTGATAAATTTTATGGAAAGTTTGATTTCAAGGTTTGGAGTCCCAGAAGCCTTGGTGAAAGATAATTGGCTAGACTTTATAGGAGCCAAGTATATTGAATTTACCAACAAGTGTGGCATAACCATTAAGAATACTTTGAATTATTACCTTCAATGAAATGGACTTGCAGAGTCTACCAACAAAAATTTGTTAAGGATTTTGACGAGATCACTAGAAGGGAATAAAAGAAATTGGCACCTAATGCTGGAACAAGCTTTATGGGCAGACAATATTACCATCAATAATTTCATCAAGACTTCTCTCTATGATCTAGTATATGGTAAATAAGCAGTGCTACCTATCCATTTAGAAATTCTAGGACTCAAACTGATAAGTTTAGAAGAAGAAACGAAGGAAAATCTAGTGGGTACAAGGCTGACACACCTACTACAATTGTAAGAGAAAAGAGCTCAGGCCTATGAGAACTTTCAAAAATATTCTATGGACGTCAAGGCATGGTTCTGTAGCACCCTAAAATTGGCGCAGTCAAAATTATAATAATTACATTCACCTTAGTAAATAATTTAAAAATCAAATTTAACCTCCCAAACCGCCCGTTAACCGTCGAGAAATCCGTTTCCCCATTTTTCGCGCCATTTTTAGAGGTTGTTTTGACCGTTTGACGATATCGTCGCCGATCAGACGATATCGCCCTAGATTTGACGATTTCGTCTGGACTAGGACGTCCAGACGATCTTGTCGCAAAACTGAATTTGCATAGTTGGAATCTGTTCCAACGGGCCTCCAATCCGGGAAGAAGCGTGTCTGCGCCGTTGGGACCCTCCCCTGTTGGAGATCTCCCAAATTGGGATGATCTCCAACCTCCCAACAACTCCCCTAAGCCTATTTAACTTCTAGGATTTTCCCTCCCCAACCCCTGGCTGAATTTATCTGCAAACTGATTCCCTCTACGTCAACACATCCTAATCTTGCTTTTGCACTAGTCCCATAGCCATTTTGTTGTAGGTACATCACTGGTTTTCAGTCGGAGCCAGCACCCATCGTCGTCGACGAACCTGTTCAAATCGGAGGCGATCTGTCGAATTCGAGGCGATTTCGTACTGATGCGAGACGATCTCGACTACAGTCTACATCGAGGCAATCAGTGCTTGAAGTTTGCTCTTCTTAACTCTTTCTCCATCTTTTTATTCTGCAAATTAGACTATTTATTTAGTGTTTATGCTATTTTGCATTTGGTGTTCACCCATTTAGCTTAGAATGCATGTTAAGTTCATGATTTGCCATTAAAGTACAGTAATTTGCATTAATTTATGTTCTTAAATATTGTTCAGTATTCATATTGCTATTTGGTGTAATTTGCCTCTGTTTGCATAGTAGGATTTTTTTGTATTTTGCATCTGTTTTCGGTTTTGCAGGTCTCTGACGAATTCGTTAGATCTCAGACGATCTCGTCTGATTGCAGATGATTCTGTCGAATCTCAGACGATCGGGACTGCTTCAAAATCAGAATCTTCTTCAGACATCCGGATCAGGTATTCCCCATTTTCCTCCTGTAAATTCTCTGTTTTTTGCTTTCAAATCATCTCTCTGTATTCATGGAACTTGCATTTTCATATAGTTTAATTTAGTTTCATTCGGCCAAACCTAGGATGAATGTTTAAGGTTAAAACGAACTCATTAAACACATTCCAAAAACCTAGGCATGGAAACTGCCATTAAATGTTTCCTGGTGAACCCACCATCCGTCGAAAAATCACCAAAATACACCTCCCTTGAGAGGCGGGACCTTCGCAAAGTCCTCTCGTCCGAGGTACCGCATCATCCTTTTCCCATCCTCCTTCTGGGCGCGGATCCTATAGCCTGAAGGTAGGGATGCAAAAAATTTGGAGCGATACATTTTGGTGAACCCGACGTGAATGCATTGTAAACCTTTTGAAAACAAAAACAAAAACAAAAATATATATATGTATACAAGAAAAACAAAAACAAAATCATCATTTCAAGTTTGTATGTTTTAGATTCAATTCTAAATAGTAGATGCTAAATATTACTTTTAGAAGTACTAAACAAACCATGAGTTTTTACTCAAATCAATATGAGCCCATTAGTAATGTTGGAAGAATTCAGCCAAATACATTTGTTGATTATGACCAACCTTATCCCTATTCAACATCACCTCCATCACACTTCTCTCATTTTTCATCCTTACCCCAACAAGACAATCCCTTTGCCAATCCTCTTCATAATGATATTATCTATTCTCCCATATATCCATATTATGTCTATCAATCCACATATAATCCTCCTCCACCTTTTCAATACTCTTCTTTCAATACAACACATCCATTTCAACAAGAAAATACTTATTCTTCCAATTCTACCATGCACTCACCTCCTACATCGCAATCTTCCTATCATCATTCTACCCATAATAAAGAAAGTAGAGGTGAGAAACCATTAGGTCCTTTTATGACGAAATTCCTAAGGCATTTATCAAAAACCTCTCAAAAACCTTCATCACGTAAATTTACTAAGCTCAATCAACCAATGGATATAATTCTCAAGTATTTACTTGACACAAATATTATTGAACTTCCTTCCATAAGACAACCTGATACCACATCAGATTGGTTTAAACCTGAGCTACATTGTGAATATCATAGAGTAGATGGACATATGACACAAAATTGTAAAGATTTAAGATGTGCAATTCAAGATTTGATTGATGAGGGTCTTTTTAATATAAAGGAATTACAATCTACAACTGATTATAAATCTTCGGTAAACAATCAAACTCCTACACAACAAATACCAATAATCAATCAAGACATGGGGATCTCCCAAGAACCCCTATTCAATTATCAACAACAAGAAACCAATCAAATATTGCATGTTAATGTGTCCCATCATGATGATATTATTAATATTGTAACAAAAACTACAAATGAGCAACCTCAAGTTCAATCAACTCAATCCGATATTCAAGATATGGATTCCTCATTTGACCAACCTTCAAAACTATCTTTGGCTCTAGAGAATGATCCAAAATGGAATGTAAGCATAGAAAGCTCATCTTTAGAATCAAAATCTCAATCTGAAATCCACTTTGATAACCAACAACAAGTGATTAATCCTCAAGCAAAGATATCCCTTTTAGAAGTATTACAAATTTATCACAAGGAAATTTTGTTCAAAATACCTAGCCAACAATTTGTTCCTCATCATATTTTCTCTAAGAACATAATTAATGGTGTAAACCCTCTTGAGGTTAACCATATTTCATTCTATGATGAGGATATTCCTTCCTCTACTCCACAAGAAGACTCCTATCTTTACATTACAAGATCTAGTAAAGAAACACATGTTAAAACTATCATGGTAGATAATGACTCCTCTCTTAATTTATGCACTTATCAATTATTCCAAAAACTCAAATCAAAGGAAGAAGATCTTAATGAATCAAATGTTATTATAAAATCTTTTAACAATGAAATTCAAGAAGCTCAAGGTACTATAATTCTTCCCCTTAATATTGGATCCAAGATCCTGGATACTTTATTCTATGTAGGATATTGTCCTTCACCTTACAACCTATTTCTCCGGAGTCCTTGGATTCATACGATGAGGGTTTTCCCTTCCACTCTTCACCAATGTTTGAAGTTTGAACTTGCAAATAAAATTGTTACCATACATGGTGACCCAAAACCATTTGAAGAATATTTAACGGTTGAAACATCAAGTTCTATACATTCTCTATTATCACAATTATCTTCTATCCATCACTTTTCTTCATCCATATATGATCATCCTTGTTTACCAAATAACATCCATGCATATCTTTCACATATACTTCCTCCATCTTATCAAGACTTGGAATATAGTGATAAGAATGAAGAACCTTCTTATCCTTCTTACATTTTATTTTGTAACATGATCAATTTTACACATATAAAAGTCAAATCTTTTTCTACATTATTCTACATTATAACAAAGCTTTTGTTATCACTACCTTTTATTCATCACCTTTTATTCTTACCTTCACCTCAACCAGATTATCCTTCAAAACCTCCTTTGATTTTGAAGCAACCTTAGACATGCTATACTCAAATAAACCTTGTATAGTGTATATAGATCATCTTGTATATACCACCAATTTCAATTCATAAATTAAAATCAAAATACAAAAAAATCAAAATCCTCAAAATCTTCAAAAAAAAATACAAATGCAACTAAGGACCTTAAAGGTAAATTTGAGCCCAACTGGCTTGGACCATACATTATTACTGCTAAATTTGAATCAGGAGCATACAAATTATCTACCTTAGATGGTAAAGAACTTAAAGAACCCATGAATATTTTGCATCTTAAACGTTACTATGCATAAATTTGGTCATTTTTTCCTTGTATATATTTGTTTTCAAAATTTTTTATATTTCTTTCAAATTTATAAAAATCCATAAACATCAAAAATATTCATAAATCTCCAAAAATCTTCAAAAACTATCTATTGCATTTATTTAAAGCACTTGTTAAGTTCTTTTTGCTCAAAAACAAAAATCAAAATAATGATAAAAATATAATAACAGCTATATGCTTGACTCTTTCGAAACCAAAACAATATACAGAAGAAAGAGAGAGTCAACATTCTCCAAACTTCTCAAAAAATCATTTATATATATTTTCTTACAATTATTGCGGTTATATGTTTCAACTTATTTTGGATAAATTAGCATTTATTTTGAATCCCTCACTTGCACACTCACAACAATAAATATCTTGATTTTATCTGGCATGATTACTAATCTCTCTTATATCAAAGTTCACAAAATTCAATTAAATAAAGTTTGAGCATAGAGAATTGATCTTGTTATTTACTTAAACCAAGCACATCTTTTCACAATAAAATGATTATATTTGTAATTTCCATGTTTTGCTACATAGTAGACTGATTTCTTGAGTGAAAAGTTTCCCCTGCTATCCTATCATGCACATGGTCTAGAATCTTTGAGAATTGGCAAAAGGACAAGCTCACCCCTACCCAGAATAAAAATCCCTTGCTCTACAGCTAATCTGAGCAAGTATCCCTAGCAAAGAAAAAGAGAAGAAAAATTCAAGAAAAATAGAAAAGAAAAATGTTATTTCAGCAATGTTCCAAGCATTATCAAGCAAAAGAAATACAAAAAGAAAAATAAGCAAAGTTCAAAAGAAAGCAGAAAAAGAAAGCAATAAAATCCCTTTCCCTACCCTTTGAAAAGAAAAGAAGGGTTGATGAGCTTGAATCCCTGGAATTCTCAATTATTCGAAAACGTGAGGTAAGCCCCATAACAGGTGGTTTGTGCCCAACTTGCTTGGCCTTGGGTAACTCCTAGCGTGGCGATATGTCTATCACATTAGCGACCTTCTTTTGTACGAACCTATGTCTGCTTATGGATTAGCTAGCTCTTGATAATCCGATCTACATAGTGGTCTAATATGGTTATATGCATCTACATCATGGTTAATGAACACTTATTTGGTTTCTTCAAATCACTTGTATCATAGTATCTTGCTCAAATCTGGTAAATGAACAATGCAATTGCACACACATTTGTATTTGAGAGATTTTGTCTATCATTATGATAAATCAAGATCGGAAATGAATTCACATATGCACATAGGGATTCCTTATAAATCTAACTTTTGTCTTCAAAGTACTTTGAAATATTATTTTTGCAATTTGTTGAAATAAATCAAGTACAGTTGTTTACTACAAAGACAACTATATAAATAGAAAAATCAAAAATTTCTTTCAAAATACACAAATCAAATCATATATATCTGGTTGACTTTCGCGACGATGGTATAGTTCCAAAACCAAAATTGGAATTTTATGCCTAGCGCAAGTCCTCATTTTCATATTTCCTGTTCATCAAACATCAATCATGCAATAAAAATAACCTTTTTTGGATTTTCGCGATGACGGTATAAGTCTATACCTACATATTCTATGCCTAGCGCAAACCATTGTAACAATTTTTATTCCCCATTTCTTAAAAATCATGAAAACCATATGACTTAAATCATTATGTTACACAATTATGCTTTCAAAAGAACGAACTTTATCACTATTTTATGTCATTATGTCAACCTTCAACTTTGCAATGATGGTATAATTCCTAAGGAATTATTCACAAATTTTCTCACACTTAGGAATTTATGCCTAGCAAAAATCATTTTAAAAATATTTCATGCATAATATTTTTCATGGAAATCTGAAAACAAATCATTATCATCACCATCATTTTTCATCATTGCACCAAAGTCTTAAGACAGTCTCTTAAGCACTCTTTTACTTTTTGCAATATTTCTATCCTGGGATTAGCTTGACGACCGAGTGAGCAGCGACTCCATGAAATGGTCTATAATAGCGACAATGTCCTTTGAAATTATTGTTAGAAGTCTCTTTTTATTTATTTTTATCACATTTTCATTACAAACAACCAAATTGTTACATCAGATTATTTCATTTCAAATATTACAAGCATGACATTCAAATTATAATATATCCAACGACATAATCACATGAAATCAATCAATCAAACATAAAAACATCATAAGCATCACATAAGACAAGTCATATGATCAAAAATAGCTCATCTATATATGTCACAAATATATGTACATCATCAAAACTGGATTGGTATGCCACAATCTGTACCTTGGCATACTCAATCCTCTATCAAACAAAAAATATATATAATACAACATCAATGTCCAGCCCTCTAGCCTCGAGAGCCCCTCGAGCTCTCTGCCTCATCTCCTCCCCCGCCCTGAGGTGGACGAGGTGGCCCCATCGCAATCTGTGTAGTCCTAGTCCTCGACCGGGACGTGGTCCTCGATGACCCGATCCTGATCGGATCTGCGATGTTAGCTGGCAGGGGTAGTCTATCTACCTACGGCACCAGTTGGAAGTACAGTGTATGATAGAATGTCAACTGGGTGATAGCCTGTGTCAACTCTCCTGAGCTCGCCCCTCCGCCCCGTGCCCTGAGGCATGCAATCTCATCCCGTAGCTGTGACACCTCAGCATGGTGTCGTGCAGTCGCATCTGTAGCGTCTGCACCTGAGCATGCAGACGATCTCTCTTCGTCCAGAGAGTAGCCATCTCGCTACTCTCTCCTGTGTCCACACCCTTGCCCTTATCGGGCGATGGTGGCCTCTGTGGAGATGGGGGTCTCTCCTCCCTCCTCTCCCGTTGCCGTGGCCTCTCCTGTGCCTGTGGTCTCCTCTGCTCTCTCCCGCCGCGACCCTGGGCCGCCTCTATCACTGCCTAGCACTGCCTCCCTATCCGATGCACAACCGCATGGATCGGACCCTGAGCCCTCGTCATCCGAGGAGGGCGGATGCCTGCGTACCAGGCATCGTAGCCGTCAGCTACCCCTGCGTCGTCTCCATCCACTGGCTGGATGGGGGCATCATCCGCATCCTGACTCCAGAATCGTTGCATGTCTGGAGCCCCGCTAACTGTGGTGTTATCCCGGACAGTTCGAGAAAACTCATAATCCTTGAGAGATGGGATCCCCTGTTGTAGACCGAACTACCTCAAAACTCGGTCGTAGCAGTGGAGCTCCACCTCTCCCCTCTCCATCCTCAGCCAACAGACTCGCCTGATGCGAGCCAGCTCCTGTCCATCCTCGGCCCACCCTGGGTGCCCTCTCCATGGCCTCCAGGTGATCTGATCCGGGATCAACTCATCTAGCAGTCTTCGGGACATAGGCAGGTCGATCCGTCGCTGTGCCCCTCTCCGGAGCCACCAGTAGAAGACTCGGGGCCTCTCCCCGTCTACCCCTATCAGTGGAAGCCCTACCGGCCTCCGCACCGCAATGTGCTCCCAGCACCAAACTCGTAGTAGCGATGTCATCACCAGACATCGGCCGCCCTTGTACACGACCCCATACAGGATCCTGTACAACCGGCATAGAACAAAGCTGCCCTAGCAAAACCTGTACCCATGGTCCCGCATATCGCAGATCACATCTACGAGCATCCATGGTACCCTACACCCGCTCTGGTGGCACGGCGAAGTCCACCAACCACTCCTGCTAGAACTCGTGTGAGTCTGGATGCCCCAGGCATCTGGCGTAGTGCCTCGATGTTCACTCCGCCCTTCTCCAGGGCGAAGCTCGGGTCACCACATAGCCGTCCCATAGCGTGGCCCTGGTTGGCCGTAGGAGTGATCATCCGTCCTTGTATGGGGATTCTCAGAATCCTCCATACATCCTCCAGTGTGGGAGTCATCTCCCCTATCGGTAGCCAAAAACAGGAAGAACCCGGATACCATCTCTCTGCTAGGGTCGTCAGTAGCCCCATATCTGTGGATATTTGTGGCATCTCTGCCACATGCCTCAAGCCGGCCTGTGCCAACAGATCCCGCTCTGCCTGTGTGAGCGCGGCCAAGTCATCTCTCAATCCTCCATATTTCCACTCCCTGCTCTTTAGCAATCCTCTCCGCAACATAAACAATAAACAACAAATAATCATTAATCAATAATTCAAATAATCAATAATGCAAGTTAAAAATTCAATTTTTTGCAATTGATGATATCGCCCACTATTGGACGATATCGTCCCAAATTTGAGCATAATCGTCTCCGATTTCGTAGTTCGAAATCGTCTCTAATTTGATGAAATCGTCCCCCTTTCGACGATTTCGCCCTTAGGCAAAATTGATGAAATTGAGACGATTTCGTCGAAATCGGGACGATTTCGTCCCGACGACGTCGACGGCCCAAAAATGGCCGTGATGCTCAAAATTCATCTAAAAATCACTTAAAAAGCATGTAAATTCAAATTAAATCAGTTCTAGATTAGTCTAGACCCTTACCCGTAGACCGTGTCGGACCTCTGCTGATCTGTGCGTCGTCTCCACCATTTTTTGCTTCAGAGCTCTCAAAACAGTAAAAATGAACAGTAACAATGAATTAGGGTTTTACCCTATTTTTCTTAATTTTATTCAACAATAATTTTTTTGCTTTTTCGCGTTTTTACCTCAAACGTTCGATTTGGGTAAAAACACGGAGGGGGCACCATAGTAAGTCGTCGTACGATTCGACCAAGAATCGTCGCCTAAAAATGGGTATAATTTTTTTGCTTTCTCGTAGATCGAGAAGAACTCATCTTTAACGCATTTTCTTCGGAAAAATTGCTAAAGAGGGGGCAAAATGTAGCACCCTAAAATTGGCGCAGTCAAAATTATAATAATTACATTCACCTTAGTAAATAATTTAAAAATCAAATTTAACCTCCCAAACCGCTCGTTAACCGTCGGGAAATCCGTTTCCCCCTTTTTCGCGCCATTTTTAGAGGTTGTTTTGACCGTTTGACGATATCGTCGCCGATCAGACGATATCGCCCCAGATTTGACGATTTCGTCTGGACTAGGACGTCCAGACGATCTTGTCGCAAAACTGAATTTGCATAGTTGGAATCTGTTCCAACGGGCCTCCAATCTGGGCAGAAGCGTGTCTGCGCCGTTGGGACCCTCCCCCGTTGGAGATCTCCCAAATTGGGATGATCTCCAACCTCCCAACAACTCCCCTAAGCCTATTTAACTTCTAGGATTTTCCCTCCCCAACCCCTGGCTGAATTTATCTGCAAACTGATTCCCTCTGCGTCAACACATCCTAATATTGCTTTTGCACTAGTCCCATAGCCATTTTGTTGTGGGTACATCACTGGTTTTCAGCCGGAGCCAGCACCCATCGTCGTCGATGAACCTGTTCAAATCGGAGGCGATCCTGTCGAATTCGAGGCGATTTCGTACTGATGCGAGACGATCTCGACTGCAGTCTACATCGAGGCAATCAGTGCCTGAAGTTTGCTCTTCTTAACTCTTTCTCCGTCTTTTTATTACTGCAAATTAGACTATTTATTTAGTGTTTATGCTATTTTGCATTTGGTGTTCACCCATTTAGCTTAGAATGCATGTTAAGTTCATGATTTGCCATTAAAGTACGATAATTTGCATTAATTTCTGTTCTTAAATATTGTTCAGTATTCATATTGCTATTTGGTGTAATTTGCCTCTGTTTGCACAGTAGGATTTTTTTGTATTTTGCATCTATTTTCGGTTTTGCAGGTCTCGACGAATTCGTCTGACGAATTCGTTAGATCTCAGACGATCTCATCTGATTACAGACGATTCTGTCGAATCTCAGACGATCGGGACTGCTTCAAAATTAGAATCTTCTTCAGACATCCGGATCAGGTATTCCCCGTTTTCCTCCTGTAAATTCTCTGTTTTCTGCTTTCAAATCTATTTGTTGTATTCATGGAACTTGCATTTTCATATAGTTTAATTTAGTTTCATTCGGCCAAACCTAGGATGAATGTTTAAGGTTAAAACGAACTCATTAAACACATTCCAAAAACCTAGGCGTGGAAACTGCCATTAAATGTTTCCTGGTGAACCCACCATCCATCGAAAAATCACCAAAATACACCTCCCTTGAGAGGCGGGACCTTCGCAAAGTCCTCTCGTCCGAGGTACCGCATCATCCTTTTCCCATCCTCCTTCGGGCGCGGATCCTATAGCCTGAAGGTAGCGATGCGAAAAATTTGGAGCGATACAGGTTCGATAAAAGGTAAGATTTAGAAAATTCCAAGTTGGAGATTCAGACCTAAGGTGGAATGTTGAAAGAGAAAAACCAGGTCACCATCAAAATTTTAGCTCCTTCTAGGATGGCCCTTTCAAGATAGTAGAGGTCAAGGAGACCAATGTTTTCCAACTTGAATATCTAGAAGGAAACATACAACCAATTCTGGTTAATGGTTTTCATCTTAAACTCTACTTTGAATGAAATATAAGCTCATTGTAATATATGTATATACATTGTATCATATTTCCTTTATTTTTGTACTTTGTATCAAGTTTTGTTTTAACAACATGTTGTGCAAAATATTAAAAAAAAAAGAGAAAAGAAAAAAAATTGTAATATTTTGACTAAGTGTTCCCACATGATGCAGCATTTTCTATTTCGTACTCAAACATACTAAGTGCAAAGTTGAATATTTGCAGACTCCAATACACATTCAAAAGAACCATCACACTAGAAAAATGATAAGCGGGTTCCAATCCACACCTAAATGAGCTACATTTTAGTGGAATGCAATGTGCTCTATTTTTCTGCACTCAAATGGATGACAATGCCAGCAGAGTAAGGAGTGGATTCCAATCTGTCGGGTTTCTAGACTTCTGAGGTGCAAAATGAGGAAGGTTCTAATCCATTGCAATTCAGAGTTAAGTGGTGTAAAAATGGAAGGTATCACTAATCCACCGTTTTCAAGTCTACATTTGGACGGGGCAGTAATTCTATATCTTATCACTCAAAAAAGGATAAAAGGTCTGTAATAAATACTGATTTTCTTGTGCTTCAATAAAAAAGGATAAAGCGACACTGCAAGGGTGAAGCACATTCAAATTTTGAAGAATCAGAGGTCATAACACCACCTCTAAGCTACCAAAATGGATAGAGTGCTAGTTGAGAAGTGTGCCAATGGGCAAGTCATGCAATAGCCACATTAATGGTGGAATACGTGCATACAACAATAATTAAAAGAAAAATATGCAGAATCTAGTTCAATTGACAAGAGCAGTGTCCACTGTGCATAGAAAGAGCAGAACGATAGTAGAAGCTTTGTTTGCAAATTCTATAGAGAAAATATAATGTGTTACAAATAGAGATGGATTTTGAAGATTCCCAAGAGATTGGAAAATTAGCAAAAAGGGTATTAAGTCATTATATCAACAAAACAGAGGCTGTGGCAGATACTGAACTGGTCCTCACAAAGAGATTGAAGCTCGAGATAAACATCAACAATAGATACAAGGCAGAAGCGGCCCTATCAGTTGAAGGTAGATGTGTTGTGCTCTCATTTCTATAATTTTACATTTGTGATTCTGCTCATACTTACCCTGAATTAATAGCGACCATCGTTAAGTTTTACAACCTAGTGGTAAAAGCAATAAATATTGCTAAATACAAGACCCTATTTAGCATCATGGCTACAAACTGTAACAAGGTTTTTGCCATAGAAGCAGAACCACCGATAAAACCAAAGGATTTTAAAATAACTACCCAAGTTGGGTATTACTCCCTAGAGAAAAGAGCTAATGATGGTGAGTCTTTCAGAAAGTGGTTATATAAACAACTCAATGGCATTAGGCCCATAAAAGTACTACCTCAAGTCCCAATATCCATTGAACATTTTTAACACCCAGAGCTTTACTCCATGTTAGCCTATATGGATGGTTTTGATTCTAATAAAATAGTGCAAGGTTGGCAAATAGTCGTTGCATATTGCATTTCCAATGAAAGGATGTATGAGGAAAAGTTGGATGAAAATGGAACTAGGATTATCTATTTTTACTAGTTAGCTTTCCTTGCCTAGAGAATACATGAGCAGTTAGTAGCATTGAAAAGAAACTCTGACGCATCTTATTTTTGATATTGTTCAAGCTTGATCTGGATGTTCTTTGCTATTATAGGAGATATGATGCCCTGGATTCCAATCAATGACAAGACCAATGAAGGATAACCCATATCAGTTTATTACTAGACTAAACATCTCAGAAGTACTGAATCTTTTTACAGATTCAATTTGGAATTCTTAGGGCTAGAATTAAAAATAATTTATGGAGTTTACCCTAGGATACCACTTCTAGCCAAGAAAATATTGAGAGCAGAAGGTGCAAAGGAAGGAGACTGGTACCTCCTAACAGAAGGTGCAGTCATTAGGTTGTATGGATTCCAAGACAAGCCTTTTCTGTTGCCCCACTTTGTTACAAATAGACTATTTGCCTTATAATATTTGAGGCAAGAAAAATCTATATATCTGAACTATGGCTCTGGTACAAAGAGGAGGTCTATGTTGACCTACCAGAATTTTAGTGATATAACTATTACAAAGAAGTGGCAAGGTGAACAAATTGACCACTACCTGGATAGTTTGGGTCTATTATATATTCCTCAGAGATGGAGTTACGATCCAGATAACATATTTCATAAAATAAATATTGCCTTAAATAGGGAAAAGACCTACAAATTTAAAAAGAAATCTAGGCCCCATTTTGAACAAGGTAGAAATAACAAAGAAACTGATCTTTTGGAATGAAATATTTCTAAAATGGATCAACTCCCTCCATGGTTGGACTTTTATGACTAAATTGTAGATTTTGACCTGGACAACAATGTGAAACAACATTTGAAGGAGTCTACCATTAAGGATATTGAGAAAAAATAGAGAATAGTGAATACCCTCAGTCTTAGAAACATGATGATGAAAAGCTAGAGCATAAAGGGAAATGGAATGAGGTTAAAATATCAGATTGGTGGATGATGAGAGTCAAGACTGGTAAAACAAAGTTCAAGTTTGGGATTAAAATGGATGTTGAATTTTCTAAATTGTATGACAATAATATCCAAACTTGGAGGTCCAAAGACACAAGGAATATAGTGCTCATATATGGCAAGTCATAATCTGGGCCTGATTCTCCATCCCCACATTCAAAAGAAGAGGAGCTTGATACTCCATTAACTATAGTTGAAGTCCTGAAGCCTTTTTAGCCTTCAAATGAGTAGATGGAGCAATTTTCAAAAGGATCATGATTGATGAGTAAAATGTACTATTTTGATTAGCGGACTATCAGTGCACCAGTTATAGAAACAACAAATAAGCCTAAGCACCTAGTCCTAGGTGCTCATCCTCTGGATAAATATATTAACTAGAAATAAAAGGATGAGAGCTTCAGGTTTATACCTCTGAATTTCATTGTTGCAGCAATAGTGGAGTTAAATCCCATTTATGAGTAGGTATTTTTGGAGGAAATAGTACAAGAAGGGTTATCCAAAGAATAAATGAAAGTTGAGAAAGTTACCTATCAATTTTTCAAAGAAAGACCAAAAGAGCCCCAGAAAGAGTTGAGAAGGAGATCTCAAAGAAACAGATGCTGGATGAAGGGGATGTAGTTGAAAAAATAACTATTTTAGCTATTGAAGAATCGATACAACAAGAATAGTAGCAGATCACAAAGACATATCTAGAAAACCCTACATCATTAGGTAAAGGTATGGTCTCTAATTCCTCTTCTCCTCTTCCTCCTCTAGATTCTCCAAGAAAATCTCCTCCTCTTTCTAAAAAATAAGTTGAAACAAAGGTACCTTCTACGCCTCATATTTCACCTCATGTTTCATCAGTCACTACTAAAGTGCAAGCTAACCCATATTCTTCAAGGTCACCCCAAGTTCCACCTTCAACATCCAAAGTTCCACACTCATCAACTGAGATTCCCCTCTCATCATCCCCCATAGTTTCAACTTTTCCATTGTCACCACCACCATCCTCTGAGAAACAAATTATTTTTAGTTCATCCTCTCATCCATATGTGAGTCTCTCTTCGTTATCCATAAGTTTACCAATTGCAAAAACAACAGTGGTCACAGATTCTACTGTAAATACTTTTGCACTGCTAGTATCAATTATTGATTCTACCCTTACATTCTTGGTGTCTTCTTATCCTCTTGCTATGAGTTAACCCACCCAAGACATTTTACAAAAAGAGCAGGAAGCTACACAAAAAATCAATGATTTCTGGGTGAAAAATCTCTCTAAGCCTTCCAATAGGATGGCTACAAGGAGAAGAAGCATGTTTGTTGACCTAGTTTCAAGGCAAAGGACTTCTAGGTTCATGATTCCCTTGGTGAGCAAGCCTGAAACTGAGATGGTAGTTCAATATTATCATATTGAAGAGCATACTTAAGATATTGAGAAGCTACCTGAGGAAGATGAAATGGTAATAGCCAAAGCCCACTTGGATACTTTTTATGTGAAAAATGATATATTCAAAGAAAATATGGGTAAGCTAGAAAAACAAATTGAAAATCTTCAAAAAAATGTCAGCAATCAGAAAGAAGTGGAGAAGGCTTTGAAAAAGAGGCGAAGAGCTGGCAAGAAAATTTTCAAAAGGCCAATAAGATTAAGGAGCAACTAGTAGAGCAAAAAAAGTTGAATGAAGAACAGGCTAAAGAGATACAAAGTTTGAAGTAGTAGCTTCAGATTGAGAAAGCTAAATCTTCTGGTTTTTCCAAAGATGGATTAAAGAAAGTAAGAAAATAACTTCTCTCTGATGTTCAATAGAAATTCTTAGGGCTTTAGCTTATTATTAATTATTCATGTGATGCCAACCGCTTACTCCAAAGTATTCAGAAGGATTTGGATAAAATCACTGGAGAACTACAACCTATGGTAATTCTAGCAGAGCAAATTTATAGGCTGGTGGATAGTAGACTGAGTGATTCTGCCAAGTCGATCCCTAATAAGGAATGGAATACTGCTAGATTTGCTTCCAAGATTCTTTTCAAGAAGCACAGAGCACTTCAAAAATCTTAGCTATTGTTTGATAAAATTAAAGGATTAATTAAGGATATTGTGGATGTGAATAAATAAATGACTCGATATGGCTTTAGAGGTTTATGGATGGAAGATCATAGTTTGCTATCAATAAAAGAGATTCATAAGAGCACTGATGAGAACTTACATGATGAATCTAAGATTGAATCTCTAGAATAGCCACTAGAGCAAGAGCAATATGCGTAAATGATCATTGATTGTACCAGATTGAGAGACCTCATGGAGAATCTGATAAACAGAGGGAATGTTGCTAATTATGAAGATATTTGTGAATTACAATACATTTATAAGTAGCTAAAAGAAATATCTAACCCCTCAAAGGCAACCTGGAAACAAACCCTACAGACTTTGAAATTGATGGTGTAATTGTTTGGTGATGATGTTGGAGAGAAAAATAAATAGCAATATTCTCCTGAGGAATAAGCTGAGGAAGAAGTTGAAGAGGAAGCTAAAGAAGAGTCACAAGTTTTATACACAAACTTAGCTATTTTTTGCTTTGTACACATGGAGTCACAAGTTTTATATTTTATTTTTTGCTCAACATGGTCAAAAATAAATAATAAAAGCATTATTCCAAGAGGCGCAAAAATCAGAAAGTTTTGTGTGAAGGCATTTTTGTAAGAAGGCTTCATAAGGAGAATATAGTTGTGTTTTACTAGAACAGTGAGGCAGTTTTTCTGGAAAGGCACGGATATTAATGTTTATGACATAGTCTCCATATGAGCAGTTATCCTTTGTGGTGTATGAAGTATGGTCTTGATATGAACCTTTACCCTCTAATATGACCATGAAATTTTTAGAGGGTAATGTCCATATGGAAATCACTCTTTTCAGCATTTTTTTGAGGATGAGTTTTTTTTACTCCTGATGCCCAATGGATAAGACTCTGAGTTCTATGGATTTGTGAGAAAATTCACCCGAGAGTTGCCAGAATGTAGGCCCAAAATGGCCACATCTTTAGAAAACATTGAAAATTTTATCTAAGGTATAAATTTTTGATTTCATGCATTTTTTAGTGCATTTTGAAGCGGATCCGCAACAGGAGTTTTCTAATCCACCCAACACTTAGTACATTTTTCACTTGGAGAAATTTTGCACAGTTTATAATGCATTTGGTAGCGGACTGGTGATGCATATCCATTTTGCAAAAAAAATTGGTGAAGATGACATCAGCACAGGAAGAAGTGTGAAATGGCAACCACTTATATTTTTTTACATGCTTCGAGAGGTTAAGTGTTGATGAGACCAATTTCAATGATTTTATAGAGTATTTTGTTCTAGAATGGTGATGAAGAGGTAGAAAATCATAGAAGAAGTATGGATTGGAGACAAGGATACATTTTACACTAAATCTAGTACAGAATAGAGGTAAATCTATTTTACACTATGGCAAGTGTGGATTGGTGACAAAGGATATTTACACTTTCTTGAGTGCAGATTAGCGTTTCGCAGATTTATAAAGCAAATATGATATTAGCATCTTTTGTAGTGTAGATTTTTGGTTGGCTTAGAAGTCAAAGAAGAAAGAGGAAGGCTGACGAGCGGATTTCAACCTACTTAACTCTTAATGCTTTTCATGCCAGATTGGTGTTCCACATAATCAAATCCATGGAAGGTGATGTCATCGACTTAAAAGAGTGAAATGGTGCTTTGGTTTTTTGTCACCATTGTATAGAGTATATTCCAAGATCTAATTGATTCGTGCACAAGGAATATTAATGTTCAAGATTATTTTAACAATTCTAAAGTATTTAAAAGCATTTTCTCACTAGATTCAAGCACAATCAGTTGGGAGACAAGAATCTGAAGCATCAAAGGGTTTCAAGAACAAGAACCAGATGTAGTTGCATATCAACAGTGAAGCAAGCTTTCAAGAAGAGTTGATGGATGAGATGCAGTCTCTAACGGCCTAGATGCTAATTGTCACCAACCAACCAACAAGTTACAAAGGATCTCAGTTGCCATGGTGGTCTACATATAGCAGATTTCCCAAAATTTGAACAAGTAAGATAATGACAATAAGAACTCTTTGTCGATCTAGAAAATATGTAATTTTTGTAATGTTTCTTATTATTCTTTCATTTACAAAATATAAATAGAGGTCGAACCCTCATTTTTTAGGTTCGACTCTAGTGCATTTTCTTTCCCTATTGTAAATATTCCTATGAGCTAATGGAAGGAGCATTACTCTGATTGTTCGACTCAAATTTGTTATCTTCATTATCTTGTGCAAGAGGTTCAAAGTCTTGTACTGCATTTCTGTTAATATTTGAATGGTTAGTTCATTCCAAATTTTGTATTACTAGTTGTAAGGGTAGTTGAAATTTGTTCTTGATTAGATCTGTATTGTTTGGAATTTTGATTTCTGTTAAATCTAACTATTGGTTTATTCTGCTATTTGGATTATCAATATTAGATGTTGGAATTACTTTTTGCAATATTTCTTTGTTTATGCTTTAATGTGTGGAGGTTTAATTGATTTGTATAATATATATTTGAGTGATAGGACACTGGAAATAGCTTGTGGAAGCCCTTTTTTGTAGTTTTATATGTTTTTAGCCTATTTGGAAACTATTTTTATAATATTTCTAACCCTAAACCTTTTTCTAACCCTTATCTCAAAACCCTATTTGATATTTAATTGAATCAACATCATTTTAAGTTGATAAGGAACCAGCCTATCTGGAGGTTGGATTGAAGTTTCCTTTGATCCATCCAATGCTTGAGTGTCGAACTATGACTATCGGGTGTATGCCTAAACAAAAAATTAGAAGATAGACAGTTATAGTGTCAAGTAAATCATGATGACATGTTGGTTCCCAACAAGACTCAAAATGGCTCTTATACCAAAAATATTACATTAAAGGTTTTGGAGTGAGTGATGGTGGATATGGAGGGTAGCAAAGGCAGTAGTGAGAACTAACAAGTAGGTATGACACAGAGAGCAGGAGGACTAGATCCAGGTAAGAAGGGTGATGAGGATGCGGGATCCTGAGAACTATCCCATTTGAGACCTTGGGACAAGGAGCCCCCTGATAAACATTTAGATGAGGGCCCCATTCCTAGGAGCCCTAGTAGTTCATATTACACACAAATCACCTCTGGTGAGATGATCCCTTCAAAAATGTTAGGCTCCAACCTTTCCTAGGTTGGATCTGATATCATTATTCTAACAGAGGTATTCTCCAGGTATGTTTCCAAGGCTTCCTACTCCTTGATCGAGAAGTTTGTCAGAGGGTGTCAAGACATGGAGACCATAAGGTGATGGGCCTTTTCCAAATGTAATAACATAGGCCAAATGGATATCGTAGCCCTTTCAATGGGTTTCTTCATCATTAAACTTGGTAATCATTATGATACAAGTCATATTCTAACAGGAGGGCCCTGGTTCTTAAGCAGGAGAAACTTGTTTCTCAGGCAATGGGCAATGAATTTTAATCCAAACACTCAGAGCATAAAATTTGCCCCAATTTGGGTCTAGATCCTATACTTTCCCTACCATATCTGGCAAGAGGAAGTCCTAAAATCTATTACAAGAGCAATCAGCAAACTGGTGGCCATCCACTCTACAACCAAATTAGGATCCAAAATGCTCCATACATGCATCTGTGTTAATGTCAATATTGATTCTGAGCTTCCATACTTTGTCAACCTAATATCAGAGTCCTCCAAATGGTGCCAACCACTAGAATATAAAAATAAACCAGCATTTTGTATCTAGTTCCACATGCAAGGGCACCTCTAGAACCAATGCCCTCTTCTCAAGCAGGCAGAGAAAATTGAGGGTGGTTACTCTTTCCTGAGGGCTCCCCCAAACCCTATAATAAGTTCCCTCCACCTAGAACCTTCTATCCCAAGAATGGGTGACATGCTCCCTAAAATAATAGCCCCCGATTCGGTTGGATCCTAGTCAAAAGAGGTACCAACCCCTAGAGGACAAAGGAAAGAAATTTTTTTATCATCCTCCATTCCCAGATTCTGGTTAATTATGTTCTCATCCTAAATTCGATCCTAGTTTCATTGAGGAGAATGTGGACCCCCCTTGGATTATCCACTTCCCCCTCCCCTCTTTGATCCTCCTCAACCAGAACCAACAGAAATAGTTCCCTTTGAATCCCCATCCAAATCAAGTCTCTCCCTTCCCCCTCTTGCAACATTTGGATCAGCATTTGGCTAGTTTGATAGTGATGATGAAGAAATCTCCACCCCATCCCAGTCAGTCCCAAAATGCTTTAGTCCCAAGAGGACCCAAAGTAAAAAATTCACTACCAAATTTGGAAGTTACAAGAAGAGAGGATGACCAACCCTCGATGAATAGAGAAGGAAAGATGTGGAAGATGATATAGCAAATGGCCTCCAAACCACCTTATTATTTGATGCTTTCAACTTGATAAAATATGAACTAAAAAAACCCAAACCTCCTTCCCATCAAGGAAAGGAAGGTAAAAAATACCTTAAAAAGTGTTAAATGAGGATCCTCACTTGGAATGTGAGATGGCTTAATGGAGTCCCCAAGAAGTGAATAGTCGTGCATCTTAGGAAAGAACACAATCCCTCAATCTTCATTTTGCAAAAAACCAAGTTGAATGTGATTTTCTCTCCCAGAGTCACCAAAGCAATATGGAGCAGTGGCGAATTCATATTCACCCTAACCCAAGGAACTTACGGAGGGCTATTATGTATGTGGGATCCATATGTAGTAGAAGAAATGCTGATTTTCTCATCCAACAAAATCATCAACATGTTGTTTCACTGTAAAACCAGTAATCTCACCTGGATCCTTTCTGTTGAGTGGTATTTTCACCCGATTGTGAAAACACACTTTTCGATAGGATTTGGGTTCCAAATCCCCTCTTAAAAATAAATTAGACAAGTAATTTCTCCAAGGTCTCCGCTATGTTAGCATTTTACATTTGTGTATTAATAATCTCAAATAAAGATACTCAATTTTAATGCTTGGAACACCTTAGTGATTGCAAGTAACTGTAAACAAGGGGCAATGTTGGTTTATTTCATCATGAAGCTTTAGTGATTGTTCATTGTTTTTTTCTAGATTTTGTAATTTTAAATGTTTATTTTAAATAAGTTAAACTTTCTGAAAAAATCAAATGCAAAGAATGAAAATGCAATGCAGAAAACAAACTAAAAATAAAAATGCACTCAGTATGATGCTATCCTATTTTGAAAAAATTGAAGATGTGAGGTATCCATGCATGCAACCTAACCTATTGAACCTACAAACATGCACAATCCAGATAGGCTAAGTGCTGGTTTCTAGGGTTTTAACTATGGTTTCCATATTTAGACATTCGCATGAAGCAACCAAAACAACTTGCATTAAACTCCATCTATAAGCCTAAAATCGAAAAGGGGAAAGATAAACATTCAATCATGCATGCAGAGAACAACTCCTTCTTTCTTTCCCACAAGATGCAAATTTTTGAACACTTTTGCATTAAAAATATGTCATGTTACAATAGCAAAATTTTTGGTTTTTTCAAACCAGCCTGTGGAAGAGAAACAACTCAAGCAGGCCCAGAATGGCCTATCGCCTTCAGCTCTGCAACTCTGCTTGTAGCGATTTCTGACATCTGTAACTGCCTTTGGCTTTTACTTTTAAACCTTCTGGTACGGTTCTCTATTTTGCCCTGTGACTCTTCGCTTCATCTCCCAGGTCTCTTCATTTCATCTTCCCGCCCCCTTGCATTATTTTTGGCTTTTGTTCAAGCGTCGAAACGTTTGATCTTTCTGCTAACTATAACCATTATGTAACCCTTACACCTTTATGCCATGTGTTCAGCGCTTCCCTGCATGTTCCATAACGGCCCCCTATAAATCACGACCAAAAATAGCATGTCGCGATATCGTGACGTTTTTATGTACGCAACTTTGCTCCTCTACCTACATTGCGAAAATGATACATGTCACGATATCATGACATTTTTCTGTTTCGGACCGAGCAAATGCAACCTGTCACAAAATTGCGATGTTTTTCTCTTTCGGGCTGTAAGGATGCAACCTGTCATGAAATCACGACGTTTTTCTCCTTCACTATGTTTTGTTGCACTTTAGCCGCAAAAATGTGACATGTCGTGAAATCGTGACACTTTTTCATTCCGTACCATCTTGCTGCTTTCTGTCGTGAAATCATGACGCTTTTCTCTTTTGTACCATCTCGCTGCTTTCTATTGTGAAATCACGATGCTTTTCTCTTTTTGGTTGTCTCGCTGCTTTCTGTCACGAAATCGCGATGCTTTTCTCTTTCGAGCTATCTCATTGCTTTCTATCATGAAATCGCGATGCTTTTCTCTTTTGGACTGCTCTCGCTGTACTTGGCCGCGAAAACATGACATGTCACGAAATCGCGACGTATTTTCCTTCCGAACCATCTCGCTGCTTGGATCCGTGAAAACGCGACCTGTCGCGATATCGCGACATTTTTCCTCTGCGTTCATTTTGGCTGCTCTAGGTCGCAAAACTCCGACATGTGATATCGCGACGTTTTTTTTGTTTGCCCTTCATCTCGTTTTCAGATCATGAAAACATGACATGTCGCGATATCATGAAAACTTTAGTGCCTTGCCCTATTTGATTGGTTTGACCGTGATTTTGTGACATGTCGCGATATCGCGACATTTTTTTATTTTGTCTTCTCTCTCCTCTTTGACCCGTGATTTCATGACACGTCGCGATATCGTGACAATATTCTATCAACACTTCTTCCTGCTTGCTTTGACCCTGACTTTATGACATGTCGTGATATCGCGACATTTTTCACTTTGTGTTGCATTCTGTTGCTCTTAGCCGCAAAAACACGACATGTCACGAAATTGCGACACTTTTTGTTCTACTGTACTTCGCTTGTCTAGGCCGCAAAAATGCGACATGTAGTGATATCGCGACACCTTTTTATTTTCAACCGCGACGGAGCAACATGTCGTGATATCGCGACAAATTTTCATTTCTAGTCGCGACAGAGCAACATGTCGCGATATCGCGACAACTTTTCATTTCTGGTCACGACGGAGCAACATGTCGTGATATCGTGACACTTTCTTTTTCTTGCTATATTTTTCTCTTCCTTTGATTTTTTTAGCATCTGGACCACTGCGGTCTTCTTTGAAAGCATGCAAAAAATGTGGGTCCCTAATTTTGGGGTGTGTTGCGGATCAGCCACAACACTTTCCAACATTTATGTCCCTAATAATCTATTGTAAATGGTCATGCTTTAGGAATCAATAAGCCACATGAGAAACTCATTCAAAAACCTCTCATGGATCCTTGCAGGCGACTTCAACAGTGCCATGTTCCCCTCAGGAAATAAATGAGGCAACACCTTTATCACCAAAAGCATGGAGAAATTGGGGCATTCATTGACTCAAATGAACTCATGTATGTTCACCTAAAGGGGTCTAAGTACACTTGGAGCAACAGGAGGGTTAGAATAAATTTTATTCAAGTCAAATTGGATAGGGTCCTACTCTTGAAAGAAGTCATCCCTGTGTTTGCATATGCCATCCTCAAACCCCATCCCAAAATCGGGTCTAACCATAATTTCCTTGTCTTTGAAGCTAGAAAATCTCCCTCTTTCAAGAGCCCCTTCTAATTTAAGGCGATGTGGTTTCACCATCCAAACTTCAAAATCCAAGTTGCCCAGTGGTGGGAGCAGCCCTTCAAAGGATCCTTGTCCGGGAAATTATATCAAAAGGTCAAATTCATCAAGGATAATCTTAGGGTGTGGAATAGGGAAACGTTTGGCAATTTTTTTGAAAATAAAAGGTTGGTCAAAAAGAAGTTAGAGCTCATAGAACAACAATTCCAAGAATGCACTTAGAATAGCAACTCCAAGGCTAAAGAGAGCAAGCTGCTAGCAAAATTTCACAATATCCTGGCCAGAGAGGAAATGTACTGGAGGTAAAAATTGAAAGCCCTGTGGCTCAAGGATGGTGACTCGAACACAAAATTCTTCCATGCTTCTACCCTGAGAAACAGGAGTTCCAACAAAATCTCAGAACTCATCTACAGTGATGGCAAGATCACAAGGGAAATATCTGAGATCCGAGATGAGTCGACCAACTTCTTTCAATCCCTCCTAGGCACCCCCTCCCAGTCCTCCCCCAGGAATCCAAGGCTTTTTAGAGCATATCCCTCACTCCATTTTCCCTACTACTAACGATATGCTCATTAGCCCTATAAAGTTCTAAGAAATCAAAGAGGCTCTGTTCTCCATGTAGCCCAAAAAATCCCCAAGCCTGAATGGTATCCCTCCATGCTTCTTCCAAGCATTCTGGTAATTTATCGAGATCAAAGTGTGCACTACTGTTAGAGATATTCAATTTTCCAAGACCATCCCTCGAGGTATCAACTCCACATTCATCACCCTGGTTCCTAAAATCTAAGCCTCCAAATCCCTCTTTGACTTCCACCCCATCAACATCTACAATGTAATCTATAAAATCCTAATGAAAGCTTTAGCTAATAGGATCGAGGGGACCATCCCCCTCATAATTGATCCCTGCCTGGGAAGCTCTATCAAAGGAAGATTCATCACTTATGGGTTAATCACAATCCATGAGGCTCTATATTCTGTTAACTTGGCTAAGAAACCATCTTTCCTCCTCAAGGTGGACATGAATAAAGCTTTCAATAGGGTTAGCTAGGATTTTTTGATTGATGTCCTCCTTAAATTTGGATTCCACCTAGTATGGATTGATCTAATCAAACAATGCATATCCTCCCCATGGTTCTCCATCCTAGTCAATGGGTCCCCTATTGGGTTCTTCTCCAGCTCTAGAGAACTGAGGCAGGGAGATCCCCTATCCCCTATCTTGTTCATCATCCTGGTGAAATATCTAGGAAGGAAAATCTCAAGTGCTAGAAGGAGTGGTCTCATATTTGGGATCAAAACTACCTCTAGCCTTAATCCAGTTACCCACCAGTAGTTCATAGATGACACTATCTTGGCCAATTTTGCTTCTGTGGCTTAGGAGAAGACCATCAACCACATTCTCTGCCTGTATGAGAATACTACAGGACAAAATATCGACCTCTTCAAAAATAAGATCTAATTCATCAACACCCCCTAGTCCAGGTAAGTGAAGATAGCATGAATTCTCGAGTACTTCCTGAAGTGTCTCCCCTATTTGTATCGTGGGCTTCCTCTATTCTCTGGGAACCCCACTAGAACAATGTGGAATAATATCATTGAAATGATCTAGAGGAATTTGGCTTCTTGGAAAGGTCATCTCTTCTACCAGGCAGCCAAAACAACTCACTTTTGCCTACTTACAGAGTATTCCTATTTACTTCATGTTTGTGTTTAGGATCCCCGCCTCGGTGAGTGCCAAGATAGAGCAAATCCATAAGAGATTCCTCTATTCTAGTAGTGAGGAGAAAAAGAGGATCCCTTTGGTGGCCTGGGGCTTGGTTTACCATAATAAAAGTGACAGGGATATTGGACTTAGGAAAGTCTCCCAAATGAACCTCGCCTTACTGGCCAAACACGCATGGAAGGTTTACACCAGCAGCGAGACCAAGCGGATTCATATAGTAAAGAAGAAATACCTACAAAACCATCAATTATTAAGTGACCAAGGACCCTAGGATGGTTTTGCATTCTGGAATTCCATATCCTAGGCCAAAAGTCTCATCCTAAAAGGTAGATGGATTTTGAGGAATGGGAGCACCATTAACTTCTGGTATGATAGGTGGATTCAATAAGAACCTTTAAGTGAGGACAAGGAGTTAAGGATCCTTAAACCATACCTTGATGCCTGTAGGGAAAACAAGGTTGCAAAATTTATTACCAGGCATAATGGTAAGCCCATGTGGAGCCCCATTGATGAGGATAGGTTCCCTCACCAAGCTGCTAACATCTCCAACTTTCTCAATGCAGTCACCATTCCAACGGGATAGGTGGAGGATAGGCCCATTTGGTGAGGAACTGGTGATGGATATTTCTCTATCAAGTCTACCTACTCCTTCCAAGAGACAACATAGGTAACCAATATCCCCTTCAACCTTATTTGGAGGAAGAAACTCATCCCCAAAATTAGTTTCTTCTCTTGGCCTGTCATCCAGAAAAAGATCCTCATGATTGAGAACTTGGCTAAAAGAGGTTTCATGCTATGCCTATCAAATTGGAAATCCATAAACCACTTGTTCACTAGTTTTTCTTTCTCTTTTGAAGCCTTCAGTAAACTACTCAAATCCTTTCACATTTAGTGGATCCAGCCCAATTCTATTAATGACCTATTCTCCTAGTGATCGAACCTATTTTGGCATCCTAAGCTTCACACCTTGTGGTACCTTTACCTCCACCATATGATCTATTAAATGTGGTTAGAGTGCAATAGCAAGGCCTTCTCATCCTCCCCCTGGAACCCCATAGATGTAGTAGGTAAAGCCATTTCTTTTTCCATCAAAAACATCTGGTTGTACCCATCCTCCTCTACCTCTCCCCAGGCGAGTGAGCAAGATCTTCTCAAATCCTTGGGCATCCTCAAATAAGTCCTTGAAGCTCAGACAAGATCCAACCCCAGATCCATTCTAAGATAGATACCACCACCAAAAGGATAGATCAAGTTGAACTTTTACGGATCCTCCAAAGGAAACTCTAGGTTTGTAGGAGTAGGAGGGGTCATCCGAGATCATGAAGGAACCATAATCCTAGATTATGTATAATTCCTTGGGACTCAGACCAACAATTTCATGGAGGCCATGGCTCTATGGTGAGGTCTTATCCTACTCCAAGAGGATCCTATAAGCCCCATCATTGATGGAGACTCCTTGAACATTATCAATTACATAACCAGCAACAAAACTCCATCATGGAAATTTTTCAAAGCCATTCAAGAGTCTATGAAAATATTTTATAGCCTCCCTTAGTCGTCTATCCACCACACCTTCATGAAATCCAACCAACTAGTTTATTTCATTGCCAACCTGGAAGTGACATTAAAAAGCCTCAGAGTATGGAGAGAGAACTTTCCCAAGAAAATATTCGAGGCAACAAGTTGGGAGAGAATAAAAGTTTATGATGGTAGGTCCAGTGAAGCTAATACTTAAGACAATGGTGAACGTAGGGTTCATCTCCACCACCAGTGAGCTGGTCAGATCTTGGCCTCAAGTTGTAGGTTTCATCCATGTGTGGACCAATATTGCTAACAGAATCGCGTACGGGGGTGGCAAATCATGGGGAAAGCACACTCCCCACCTGGAATAATTAAGGCACTGTGTTGATCTCAAGATCCTAAATACGTGAGCACCCCAATCTATTTCTTACCAAGTCTTTAATAGTAGGTGCTCCCCTTGTCACATGGTAAAACTCTGTAAGTTGGATAGATTTTTTAGCTCCTGTCTCGCCATTCATGGCATCCCTTCCCAATCCATGCTCCCTCCCCAAGGCACCGTGAGATTTTTTTAGCATCCATCCCTCCCTGTGGTAGATCTACTTCTGGAAATTTCTCTAGGACTACGTATGACTTACACCCTTCTATATCTTGCACTGTCCGAGAATTATATGACCTTGCGTGGGAATGATGTTTTGTACTCATACCTTTTCCATTAAGGCTCCCACCGCTTTCTCATCCAATTTGTTCTTTTCTTTGATTATTGCCTTAGCTCACTCCTCTACCATTTAACCAACCCCAACCCCATTATTTTTCTTTATTTCCTTCTGGTGCCCCCACCTCGGCCCTTTTGTCCTTGATTTAGCCCTACTGGTTTCCCTATTTTTTCTCTTCTTTCGTACCTGATAGTATGGCTTTTGTTGAGCCTGCCCAGCTTAGTCTCGACCTTGTTGCCAAAGTCTTTATCCAAGGGGTTTACCCTATTCCTATCAAAATTATTTGGACCTGATGATAATATTACTATGGATTTAATTTCCACCAAGAATCAATGAGAGGTGGCAGTCGAAGGGGTTCATTTCAAAGTCATAGTTGAGCTACTCATAGAGGTTACTAGTTTTCCTCTACTTGAACACTTCATCAGGAGCGACAGTCATAATTGGGAAGAAGAGACAGACCAATACCCTGACAAAGGGAAGTTTTTGGGGTGGGAAAGGTCCACCCTACATGTGGCATCCCTCCCACCCCCATGTAACATCGCCATTGTCTCAATTATGTAGTTTATTACTTATGACAACCCAGAGAAGCCATTGAGAAGCTTCCATCTAGCTTTTGTAAACCATATCTGGTATGGTAAACCGGTGTGTATCCCCAAATATCCATTATACTCCCTATCCCTTACCATAGAGAAGTGTCAAAAATTAGGAGGTAATCTGATGCACCAAGGGTTGTTAGCAATTATTTATAGGCATGCAGTGGCCAATATACCTCCAGTCCAAAACATAAATTTGGTATCTATTAGCCCCCATGAGGAGTCTCCCCCGTCATCCAGTGACCCTAGTTCCCCTAAAGACCCTGTGGCTATGGGGGGCATCCCAAAGGTTCCCCTCCCAATATTGCAAGGCTGAAGAGGCGAGCAGCAGCTTCAAATTCAACCCCGGTGGGCATATCTTCAGCTAGACTCAAAAAATTGAAGGTGGAGCCATCTTCATCCTCCACCCATGTCATATTTAACTTTGTGAGTGATAGGGAGGACCAGAGCTCCCATATGTTGTTGGATTTGGTGGCATCCACCATTCACACCTCGATCAAGTATCTAGAGGAAGCCTCTAAAATGTTGACCCACTACGCGAAGAAGGGAGACAACAAAAACTGAGAAGCGGGACCCTCTTCCTAGGATGTAGATGGTTGGATGATGGTAACGATTTTTTGTCAATAAGTAGTCAAGTGGTATTTTTTATTTTTAGTTTATTGAAATGGTGTCTTCTAGTCATTAGGGTTTACCCTTGTCTGATAATACTCGGGACCCTATTTATGGGATTTTGTATACCAATTATTTTCCCTTCCTATTGATTTTTTGGTTTAGTAGTTTCCCCTTTGTAGTGGAGGAAGTTTTTGTAGCTGGTTGTAGCTATGGTACAAAAATGGTTTTTATAAGTGTGGCAATCTCGCCCAATCTGTAACAAGTTTTTGGGTTCCTTTCAAAACTCATCTTGTAAATATATTTCAAATTAACAAAAAAATGGCTCTTATACCAAATGGTGTAAATCAAGAACACGAGATTTCAACAATATTATGCAAAATAATATTTTAACACAAGATGATAGATTTTGTTATTATTTCAGAAATATTTCTACCATAATATTCCATATCAAATTCAACTTAATGGCATACATCTTTGTACATTAATGTCTCTTTGTTTCAAGAGGCTCTTCAATGTTTCACCTTTAGCTTTGTCTTTTCACCTTCTCTCATTCTCACAGGAAATGTGACTATCCAACCTCACATGAGGTAAAATCATCAATCATACCCTAATTATTACATATCAAATAATGTATTAATGGCTAACAAAAATCTATTATCAAAAGATCTAGTATTCTATGAAACTATATTTTCAAATTAAATATGAGATATTATGCATCATTTGTGATATGAAAAAAGTTCTTGATATTTCTTTTTGGTTTCAAGCAAAGTACAATGTGTGGCACAACTAGGGGCCACAAAAGAGGCCTCCCTCCCCATTAGTTTGGATAACAATCCAATATCATAACACTAGGATGTTCGAATAGGGATAGCTTGATATAATATTTAAATTTAAACTATTTGATGTCTAAACAAATAGATAATTTTAAAAACCTCAAAATTAGCATCTACCTAAAAGATAATTTTGATCATATTATAAATTATGGAGGTAAGAAATTAATAACTAAACAATTTCATCAAATAATAATACAAGCAAGTTTAACAAAGATAAAGCTTAATATAATTGAAAAAAAAAAAACAATAAAATAAGTTGAGGTAGCATTACAATCAAATTTATAAGATGCATAATGTATGATTAAAAATAAAATGTTTTGTCATGAATATAAATTACTATCAATAAATTAATTAATAATATATAATAACAACCAATCCTAACTAAATTACATGAGTTCAAGTGATTAAAACCACGGATTTCAAAACAAAAAAAAAATAGAAATTTGAGGAATGGATTTTTGGAATATATTATATTATTTGGCATATCCTAATGTACCACCTTGGGTACATCTTTAGATTAGGAAAGAGAATATTATATTAGAGTGTGATTATTTACTTTATGCAATGTAACAAATGCACCAGTGTGCAAAGTATTTTGGCAATGTAAATATGCATAATAGTCCATGTGCACATGAGTTCATAGAATAGGAAGATGAAGAGTCTCTAGAAGAGTGAAGGTCAAGAGTGCTACATATGAAGAGTCACAGTCTATTATATATGTATCTATGAGTGTGTGTGAGATATATAGTGACATATAGTGACTTATAGAGAGACAAGATGGAGTGTGGAGAAGTATGGTGTATTTGAGATCTTTATTCAATTAAGATACAATTTTCGTGAGCATTTGTTAGTGGTATTTATATGAGTTTTTTCTGAAGTTATATATTAGGTTTTTATGTTCAATATTTTTCCATTATCATATATTTCATATTGAAATTTTATTTTAGATCTTGTGGTTATTTTATCTTAAGTATATAGCTTCAAAAGCTAACAGTGGTATCAAAGCCACAACAAGGTTTTATCTTGCAAAGGTTTTTAAGTTGCAAAGGATATTTCCATTGGTTAAGGAGAAACCAGTGAAGTTGAAGAAATTACCTCTAGAAAATAAAACCATAGAAGATAGTATTTCTCACTATGTTGAAGGAAAACCAATGAAGGTTGAAGATTTACCTATTCCAAGAACAAATTCATAATAGAAGGAAATTTACAGGTCTTGAAGATAGACCTTGTTATTGATGAGATTAAGAGACCCTATAAGGAGGTCCTATCGAAAATTTGAATAGAGAGAAGAATATTCCAGATTAATATTTGGCTATAATCTTTTCACAAGATTGAAGGAAAACTCATGAAGACTAGGACTCAGCATAGATTTATTTCCACTAGTTTAGAGAATAGCTAGTGAAGTTTATTGCTTTTATAATTATAGAAAATTGAATGTATTTGGTTATTATTGTCTAAGGTTTTGTTGCAAAAAAATAGTTTTAAGAATTTGAGAAGCTTCCTACAATGGATAGAGAATAATTTCACCTTTGGTTTCCTAAAAGTCTATATGCTTTCCTCGTGCAGAGATTAGTTTTGAGTCGCAGTAAAATAGTAGACATTGTAGATTAAGTAAGTCCAAGAAGAGGCATCATTGAATATTACATATTGAAGCTTGAAGAGACCCAAGAAAGTGGTCATATTGAAGAACTATCAAATTTGTAAGATTGAAGATAGAAAAGGACTACGAAAAGATCCTATTGTAAGAGTTGAGGAGCAGTAAAATTTTGGAGATCCAAGAAAGAGATCTCATTACAAAATTTCCATTGTTGGAAGATTGAAGAAACTAGGATATAATTGAGAAGTTGCTAAGTTAGAAGGCCCAATAGAAGAGGTCTCAAGAGAATTTGGAGAAGAAGATGAAGGCTAGAGAAATCCTCATTGTAAAGCTAAAGAAGTGGCCATTGAAGGAGACTTGAAGAAATTTCGTGATAGAATATTGCAAGTAGGAGAAGATCCTAAAAAGAAAAATTTGGGACAATTATTACCATCGGATAACAAGCCCAATAAGAAGAACAATTTGGTAAGAAGTTTACCAAATTTTGAGATAGTTTTTGAAGATCTCAAGATATTCATATTCTTGTGAAAGAATATAGTGAAAGAGATCAGATTTAAAATCACAAATTTGACAAAAATATTGAATAAGGATGAATAATTGAAGAGGCCATAGTTTTAAGAAGTTTGAGGATAGCTACGAAGTTTTTGAAGGCTGATTTGTAAAGGAGGTGATTGCTGATTTTCGAGGTGGAAGCTGAAAGGTCACAGGATAAGAAATTGAATAAAGCATAGAGTTGTGATTTAGAGCAGATTTGGAAATATTTTTATGTATTCTTGGACAACCAATTGAAGGAAGACTTGATAGAAAAAGAAGGTATCAAATTTGAAGATTCTTGGACATCAAAGAATCATATTTTGTAAACAACAATTTAAGAGGTTTGAGCTATGATTTTGGGCACCATTAGAAGAAGAAAAGTAAGCTGCATTTTGAAGGAGTTTAGGGATAGATTTGGAAGAGCTTTAGGTAGCAAAGCACAGGAGTATTTAGCAGCATTTAAAGGAGGATAATTACTGTAAATTTTGGCAGCAATAAGGCAACAATTGGGTAGCACTAACAACTGCAAATTTTAGAGTTTGAGAGAACGATTTTGGAGGAGAATTGAAGTTCCAAAAATCGGTTTTTTGAGTAGCTAAATGCCAAAGGCAAAAATATTTGGGCAGCAATTAGAGCTGAAAATTGATGATTCTATACCAGCAAAATAAAAAGGAGTGGAGCTAAAAAAATACATAAATTTGAGATAACAAATTACCAAGAATACTAGCTACAAAGGAGGCCATAAGAGGTGTGTAATATTGATGTTATAAAAGTGTTCTTATACAAATATTTAAAATAATTATTTCAATTTTTTTGAAGCATCATATTAGAGTTGTTAAAATCTAGCAAAAGAAAGTCTGATTTAAGTGTCTCCAAGCCAAGAAAGGAGACATCATTATCATTCTAAAATCTGGAAAATATAACAAGAATTAGAGTTAAAAGTGCTAAAAAGGAGTGATAAGGAAAAGTATTATATGTTATTTTTATAATAAAATAAGTGTAGATTTATTCTAAGATCTATTGATTAAAAGAAAGGTTGAGTAGTTATAAAATTTAAGGCATATTTAATATGTCTAAGGACACCAAGAGGAGCACCAAAGTTTCAAAAAATATTGGTGAAGAAGATCCACCAAAAAAGGGTGATAGATACACCATGTAAAGCACCAACAAATAGCAAATTTTGAGCACCATAGAAGAAGATCCAAGGTGACGTTGAAGCACAAGGGGGCAAGAGTCCAAGAAGAGGAGGTACCACCTATAGGATAAGAGCCACCATGAAGAGCAAATCGTAGAGGAGTGCCTAAGTGGAGAAGAGCCATCATTGGATAAGAGGAAGTGCTAGTTGCAAGAACAAAAACGTAAACAATAAAAGAAGATAAGTTTTGGTTATTGAAAAGGCTAGGGTTTTATAACTGCCAAGAATGGAAGTGAAGAATAGGTATTTGTAATGTTACTTTTGACATTGCATTGGTTTGTTGAGACCATTACACACACAACCAAGTGTTAAAAGCAAATAAATAACGAAGCCAAGGAGAATAGAATGCATGAGACGTTAAAATAATTATTTTCAAGGTTGAATAACATTTATGCCACTTATCACAAGGAAGGAAGAGCACCACGTGTCATTTGGAAGAAGAATATTAGTTACAAGTTACGTTAGAAAGAGAAAGGAAGATTTTTGGTGCTATTTGTCACATATCATTCAAGAACCCAATCATTACTAAGGGAGATAAAATATCTTGGATCACCCATTTATTACATGCAATAAAAATAAACTAGCATAGGATCAATTACTACAGCATTGAGGGCATACATTGAAGTTTAAAATGCCTTGAATAATTTGAAGCATGGTTGACCAATAAAAAAGGAGGAAGAGCACTCATTTTCTAGAGCAAGTTCGAATATAGCATCAAAGAAAGAGCACCTCAGATTTTGGAGGTAATATATTACATTTGAAATTTATTTTATGCCAAGATAGGAGTTATAAGGTTAAAAAGAGTTTATTATTATCTAAGGTTAAAAGATTGAAATTATTTTTGGAGAGATAAGACCCAGATATATTATTTGAAACCTTATAAAATAGGTTATTGTAATTTGAAGGCTTTTATAGAGATTTGAAGATTGTTTTGAAAGTTGAATTGATTATTTTTAGGTTTTGTAATTTGAGCATATGAATTTACAAAACAATTTAAAACATTTGAAATTTGATAAGTTTTGAGAAATAAGGTATCCTGCATCAAATTAGGAATACAAAACTTGCAAATATTATTTTATAAAATTTCTAAATTTCTAGATTTGGAGTTATAAGGAATTCAACATCAACATAGTTTTATGAAATTCAATGCTAGGACATAGAAGTGCAATGACTGAGCATTGCTATGGAAACGAAGGTGAGCAACAATAGAGTAGTGCAATAGAGTAGGAACCATGGCAATATTGTAAGCAGGTCTCTAGGCTCAAGTGAATATCAAGGAGGAATTTCAACCAGAATCAAGGATACCAATGACAAAGCTTCTGATGATGCGAACAAAGATGAAGTCATAGGCATCGGAGGGGAACCCCCGATAGCTCCATTTCAAAATATTATTTCTAGTTCCTTTGTGGATAAAGTCTACTTTGATATGATACCTTCCATTTCCACTGTCCAAGGCTCCATTCCTCTCACTATTTTAGGAAGAGAGGTCATCATTCCTCCTAAGGTTATGGCTCCCCTAGTATTCCAGGAATCATTGTCACTAATTGGAAAATTTATTGGTGCCATGCCATACATTGAGTCCATTCACAAATGGGTCTTCTCGAAGTGGTGACCTATGGGTAACATGGAGCTAGCAGCTTACCCAAGAGGATTTTTCCTAATTAGATTAAACAATCCTCAAGACTCAATCATAATACTCACTGGAGATCCATGGTTATTTGGTAGAATAATTTTGTTATTAAGGGAATGGGGTGAAGATTTTAATCCAAAAACACAAAGTATAAAATCAGCATCCATTTGGATTAGGCTTCCAAGCCTCCCATCGTAGTTTTGGAATCTTGGAATTCTCAAATTCATAGCTCAAACCATTAGCGACCTTGTTGCCATTGATTTGAAAAATAAAGCAAGAAGTTACCTTAATTAAGCCCACATCTGCGTCATTGCAAATCTAAATTCCCAACTATTCACTTGCGTATATCTCATTTTAGGATCTTATATAAGGTGTCAAGTTATAGAGTATGATAACAAACCTGTTTTTTATATTGAATATAAAAAATAGGGTCATATGTGTGCTCAGTGCCCCACTCTAAAGAAATATTTAAAGAAGGATACAAATCATGACAAAAATAGACTGGGGAACAGTCAACTGACTCAAATATTTTAGAAAAATAATATAATCGATAAATGCAATAAACCTGTCTCTCAGACCTAGGCCTCGTAGTTTAAATACTAGGTAAGTTCTATTTTGCAAAGCCTAATCTTTTCATGCCCTTAAATGGTCAAGACCCAGATCTTGAAGATGCCCCTACTGATCCTGAAACTACAAATCTTACCATAGTTGAAACTGTTCATAATAATCTCACTGATTTATATGTTCACCTTTGTGATGCTCCTTAGCCCCCACTAGATCTGGGTCTTCTTTACCACCTTTGACCAATTTTTTTCCAAAATTCAACCCAGTCCTTCCAGCATAAGAAGATTTTTCTTTCCTATAAAATTCCTCCTCCCCCTTGACTCACATTTCCTTATTTTAGAGCAACTTCTTAGTCCTCTTAAATAGGCTAAAAGAAACCAAGGGAAAAAATTACTAACAATGTTGGTAGTGATAATAAAAATGGCATACCATAATATCAAGAGAGAAGGAAGAAAGAAATTGATCTAGATATTGCCAATAGCTTTAAGTCTCCTGTTCTTTCATCTTTATTAGATCAAATAGATATTGATTTTCCCAAGGAGGATGGAAAAATATCCAAACCACTTTCATCTCATGGCAAATGGGTGGTAAATAAATCTTCCAAACATTCTAATATTGAATCTAGTATTCAGAATGGGAATCCAGACCCAGGTCTCAGGCAAGATGAACAAAACCTTCTTGTTGAATTCCACAATCTACTATCTAAGAAATAAATCTTCTAGAGGTAAAAATCAAGAGCATTATGGTTAAAATAATGGGAATCCAACACTAAATTTTTTTATGCATCAAATCTCACACATAGAAGTTCTAAAAAAATCAAGGAACTCCTTAGGAGTGACAGTTCAAGCATCAGTGACATTCATGAAATTAGGTCTGAAGTTCTTTCTCATTTTGAGAATATTTTAGGACCCAGCGCACCATCCTCCTTCCATACCTGTAATGCTCTTATTCAAAACATTCCTTGTCTTATTTCCCAATAATAAAATGTTGATCTTCTTGAGAAGTTCACAAAAGAAGAAATCAAAGATGTGATGTTCTCTATGCATCCTAATAAGGCTCTTGAACATGATGGATTCCCTCCTAGATTTTTCCAGCACTTTTGGGATATTATTGAGAATGATGTAACCAATGTTGTCCAAGACTTTTAGCAATCAAAATCCATTCCCAAATATGTTAATTCAACATTCTTGGCTCTTATCCCTAAGTTTTAAGCAATTAAATCCATATCTAACTTAAGATCGATAAGCCTTTGTAATGTCATTTGCAAGATCATATCCAAGGTTCTGGCCAATAGAGCCAAGGTTATCCTTATAGATATAATAAATCACTACCAAGGAAGCTCCATCCGAGGTAGATTCATAATAGGTGGTATAATTACTATACGTGAACTTATTCATTCTATTGCCAAGAGCAAGAAACCTAGCCTCTTCTTGAAACTTGATATTAGCAAAGTCTTTGACAAGGTTTCTTAGGACTTCCTCTTTGCAGTTTTAAAGAAATTTGGTTTTCATGAGGAGTGGGTCGCTTTAATCAAGGAATGTTTAACATATTTTTGGTTCTTAGTCATTGTTAATGGTTTAGTAGCAGGTACTTTAAAAGTTCTAGAGGACTCATGCAGGGCGATCTTTTGTTGCCCTTCCTCTTCATCATCATGGTTGAATCACTTGGAAGATCCCTTAAACAGGCTTGGTCTTTGGGTCTTATTTTTGGTATCAAGCCCTCATCTGTTTCTATGCCCATTACTCATCAATAATTTGTGGATGATACTATCCTAGCAACTCTATCCTCAGTTCCTGAAGCCAAAATAATCAAATCTATTTTAATTTTTTTGAAGAAGTTTTTGGGTAGAAAATTAACTTTGTGAAAAGCAAAATCTATTTTGTAAATACTCCCATTCGTAGACAGCTTAATATTGCTAGGATTCTAGGTTGTACTATTTTAGCTTCCTTCTACTTACCTTGGGCTCCCTCTTTTTCAATGCAATACTTCAAAATTCTTATGGAGCAATATCATTGAGCAAATCAACAAGAATCTGGTAGGGTGAAAAAAATAATGTTAATCCAAGTGGATAAGGCTACTCTTATGCAAGTGTGCCTTCAAAGTATTTCAATTTTTTTCATGTCAATATTCAAAGTTCCTATTTATGTTTACCATAAGATTGAACACATTCAAAGGAGGCTCCTTTGGGCTAGAAATGAAAATTGAAATGTATTCCCTTTAGTTGCTTGGGATAGAATCTACAATAAAAAATATCAAGGAGGGTTAGGCTTTATGGAAATCCATAAAATGAATCTGGAACTCATGGCAAAGCAAGCTTTAAGAATTGTCACTGAGGATCAATCTACTGGGATTGATATAGTCAAAAATAAATACCTCCAGCAAACCTCTTTTATGGATAACCAACCTCTTCCTCAAGTTTCATGCTTTTGGAATTCTATCATTCAATGTAGGAACATCATCAAGAAGCCAATGATATGGAAACTGGATACAGTAATTTTATCAGGTTTTGGGAATATTTTTGGCTTAAGGATCACCCCCTCATATCTGAGCCAAATATAGAAATTCTCAAGCCCTTCATAGACCAAACCTTCAAAAGCAAAGTGATTAACTTCATTTCTCAGTATCCTAACCGACATCTCAAGAAATCCATTTCCACCAATGATCTAGATGTCAATTCCACCTCTATTGCTAGAATCCTTCAAAATTTATTACGATTCTTTGTTATTCCAAAATCCTAGTCAAAATACAATCTCAAATGGAAGCTTAGTGAGGATGGTAAGTTCAAGGTTAAATATTCTTACTATACTCAAGATACCCCCTCACCTAGTTGGACCCCTGCTAAGTATGTCTGGGTTAAAAATTGATTCCAAAAATTGACTTCTTTTCTTGGCTTACTTCTCAAAATCAAACTTTAACTATAGATCATTTAATCATCAGAGGCCTTTTTATCCCTAACAGTTGCCCTCTTTGCGAGTCCAATTGGGAATCAACTATCCATATTTTCCTGCAATACCCTTTTTCTCTTTCCATTATGAATTCCTTGTTTAATTTGGTCAACATTCCCTGGGTTCAACCATATTCCATCATTTTTTTGTTTGATTAATGGCCTAACCCTTTCTTTAATTACCAGTTAAAATTACTGTGATCCACATGCCTACACCACTTCCTTTGGCATATTTGGTTGGAACGTAACAATGGAGTTTTTAAAGGAGTTGCTAAAGACTCTCAATATGTCTTTCTTTGCATCACAACCTTTGCCTATGAAAATTCTTGTCTTGTCTTGTCAAATGGGACCCCCAAACTTGGTCTCAAATCTCTCTTGTTTGCAAGTTTTAATCTAACAAATTTTGTTGTAGGAGCTCCTTAGCCTGTTGTTTACAGATCAGGTATTACTTGGGTACCTCCTCCTACCGGATGGATAAAGCTCAACTTTGATGGAGTACCTAAAGGAAATATTTGAAGGGATGGGAGCAGAGGCATAATCAAGGATGAAAAAGAGAAAATCATTGTAGCCTATGTGGAGAATATCGAATTTCAAACCAACAACTTGGTTGAGGCGATAGCTCTTTATCAAGGCCTACTTGTCCTATAAGGCATTGGCTCCAGCAACTTAATCATTGAAGGATATTTTTTTCTAATCATCACATGTCTCAAATCTTCTCAATTCCCTTTGTGTAGCATTTTAAATATCATTTACAAATGCAGGGGGCTTGTTAGCAGGTACTCTAATATCATTATCCAACATTTGTTAAAAGAATGAAATAAAGTTGTTGAATCACTTGCTAATAGAGGCATTGAGAAAGAGGCCATTCAGGTTTGGCATGTTGATTTCCCTCAGAACCTCAAGTCTACCAATCAGGATGATGACATTTATTTGCTCTAAATTTCCTTTTCGATCTTTTTGCAGTTTTTGGAACTAGTTATGCTTAGGTTTATTTGCGTTTCTTTCCTCTCTCCGTTTGGTTTGAGATGTTTTAGTTACTCCATTTTTTGTTTCTTCTTGGTTTAATCTTATTGATTTACCCAGTTTCACTTTTATTCTTTGTAAAAGGTTCATGGTCCCTTTAAAAACCCCTTCCCATCAATAAAAAAAATATTCTTGAAATATGGGAGATAAAAGGAATTCAACATAGAACTTTTGACAAACAAAAATTACATTGATAATTTAGTCATTCATTTAAAAATTGGAAGAGATATAAATTTGAAGATTTTAAATATTGAGATTGCATCCAAATTATTGATTGACAAAAGTGTTATTTTGAAGAATAGAAGTTGAAAATTTATATTATAATTTAAATACTAGCGAGATATAAGGTATTTTACAAAACATAAAATTGAAAGGATATATTGAAACTAGGGAGATAAAAGGTTGTCAACATAAATTCAAAAATTGGAAATAATCTTTAGTCTATCATTTGAAACAAAGGAGAAATAAAGAATAGAAAATTTGATTACATCGATTAAACTAGGGAGATATAAGGTAGTCTACTCATGACAACAAATAAATTATTTCTTTCATAATCTCAACTCCTCAAAGCTCCAAATTACACCTCATAGAAAAACAATTTGAGATCATTGTTGATAGTAGAAAATCTTTGGGAGATTGTTAAAGGAGAAAAACCTAAACCATGCTAGGGAAATTCAAAAATATGAGGAATATGAAGCAAAAGCACTCATGATAATAACTTTTACAATTACATATGATATATAGCCATACATTAGTTCAACAGGAACTTCTACAGAAGCACGGAATACTTTAACCAAAATATTTGAAGGAATGAATAAAGCCACTATCTTGAATATTCAAACTCAATTGCATTCTCTAAAAGTCAATAGTGGTGAAAGTATAAAATTATTTCTAAGAAAAGTGGCAGATATAAAAGGAAAATTATTAACCTTAGGAGAGAAGGTAGAAGACAAGTTTCTTGTTCAAGTAATTTTGAGAGCACTTCTAGAAAGCTACAAGCATCTAGTCATGTCTTTACAAATTCTAAGTAAAGATACTTCGTTTGATGAATTAGTCAATATATTACAAGAATATGAAGTGGAGAATTTAATCAAATATGGAATTACTAACAATACCTTAGTCTCTAAATATAATCAACAAGGAAATATTGTTTCATTCTCAAGAAATAAAACAAAATGGAATGATAGATATTGTCAAGTTTGCGTACAAATTATTGTAGATTCAATCCAAGAAATCAGTATCAAGGAAATGAAACAAATTCAAGAAAACAATCAAATAGGTTGTGTCAACCAAGACAATATCATAATCAATATAGACCACATCAACAATAATTTTAGAATTAATACAATCAACCTCGGCTACAAGAAGAAAATCAAAAGAGGCACTTAGTTAAAGAGATACAAGAAATTCAAGAAATAGAAGAAACTACAGAAGAACATAAAGCTAAAGAACTTTCAACAAATATAGTATTTTATGAAGATACTAATCATTTACTTGATCAAGATACAAACAAGGAGCAGAATGAAAAAGCAGAAAATAAGAGCACAAGTTCCAGAAATAGGATGAAGACCATATTGAAGACTAAAGTATTCAATAACCAAATAATGTAATATAGAGGGGTGTTGGAATATATTACATTATTTGGTACATTCTAATGTATCATCTTTGGTACATATTTAGATTAGGAAAGAGAGTTCTAGATTAGAGTGAGTATTTAATTTAGATAATGTAATAAATGCACAAGTGTGCAAAGTATTTTACCAATGTAAATGTACATAATATTCCATGTGCACATAAGTCCATAGAAGAGAAAGATGAAGAGTCTCTAGAAAAGTGAATGCCAAGAGTGCTCCATATGAAGAGTCACATTCCATTATATATGTATCTATGAGTGTGTGTGAGAGAGATATAGTGACATATAGTGGCTTATAGAGAGACATGATGGAGTGTGTAGAAGTATGGTGTATTTGAGATCTTTATTCAATTGAGATACAATTTTTGTGATAATTTGTTAGTGGAATTTATATGAGTTGTTTTTGAAGTTATTTATGTGTTTTGTATGTTCAATATTTTTCCATTATCATATGTTTCATATTGCAATTTTATTTTTAGATCTTGTGGTTATTTTATCTTAAGTATCTAGCTTCAAAAGCTAATAGTGGTATTAGAGCCACAGCAAAGTTTTTTCTTGCACAATATTTTAAGTTACAAAGGAGATTTCCACTAGTTAAGGAGAAACCAGCAAAGTTGAAGAAGTTACCTCTGGAAAATAAAACTAGAGATGGTAGTATTTCTCATTGTGTTGAAGGAAAACCAGTGAAGGTTGAAGATTTACCTATTCCAAGAACAAATTCAGAATATAATGAAATTTACAAATCTTGAAGATATACCTTGATATTGATGTGATTAAGAAACCCTAGAAGGAGGTCCTATTGAAAATTTTGATAGAGAGAAGAATATTCCAGATTAATATTTGGCTAGAGTCTTTCCATAATATTGAAGGAAAACTCGTGAAGACTAGAACTCAGCATAGATTTGTTTCCACTGGTTTTGAGAATAGCTAGTGAACTTTATTGATTTTAGAATTCTAAAAATTTGAATGTATTTGGTTATCAATGTCTAAGTTTTTGTTGAAAAAAATAGTTCTCGGAAGTTGAGCAGCTTCCTACAACGGATAGATAATAATTTCACCTTTGGTTGTCTGAAAGTCTATGTGCTTTCCTTGTACATGAATTAGTTTTGAGTTGCAGCAAAAGAGTAGATATTGTAGATTAAGGAGGTTGAAGAAGAGGTCTAATTGAATATTGCAGATTGAAGCTTGAAGAGATCCAAGAAATATGTCACATTGAATAACTTTTAGATTTGGAATAGTAAAGATTGAATATTGGAGATAGAAATGGACTACAAAAATGGTCCTATTGTAGAGTTGAGGAGCAGCATAATTTTGGAGATCCAAGAAAGAGATTTTATTAAACAATTTCCATAGTTAGAATATTAAATAAACCAAGGTAAGGTTTCATTGAATTTTTGATAGAAATAATTGAGAAGCTTCTAAGTTAGAAAACCCAAGAAAAGAGGTCTCAAGAGAATTTAGAGAATAAGAAAAGGCAAGAGAAATCCTCATTGCAAATTTGAATAAGTGGTCATTGAAGGAGACTTGAATAAAGTTCGTGATATAATATTGCAACTAGGAGAAGCTCCTAAAATGAATAATTTGGAACAATTGTCACCATTCGACATTAAGCCCAAAAGGAAGAACGATTTGGTAAGAAATTTACCAAATTTTGAGAAGGTTTTTGAAGATCTCAAGACATTCAAATTCTTGAGGAAGAAAACTGTGAAAGAGATCAGATTTGAAGTCAAAATTTGATAAAAGTATTGAATAAGGATGAAGAATTTAAGAGGACACGATTTTAAGAAGTTTGAGGATAGATATGAAGTTTTTTAAGGTTAATTTGTAAAGGAGGAGATTGCTGATTTTTGAGGTGGAAGTTGAAAGGTCATAGGATAGCAAATTGAAGAAAGAATAGAGCTATGATTTTGAGAATATTTGGGAATATTTTGAAGTATTCTTGGACAACCAATTGAAGGAAGGCTTGATAGCAAAATAAGGTAGAAAATTTGAAGATTCTTGGACATCAAAGAATCAAATTTTTTAAGCAACAATTTGAGAAGTTTGAGCTGTGATTTTGGGTAGCATTAGAAGAAAAAATGTAAGCTGCATTTTGAAGAATTTTAGGGATATATTTGGAAGATCTTTGGGCAGCAAAGCACAATAGGATTTAGTAGAATTTGGAGGATAATTTTTGCAAATTTGGGCAACAAGTTGGGCAGCACTAATAGCTGCAAATTTTAGCGTTTGAGAGAACAATTTTGGAGGTGAACTGAAGTTCCAAAAATCAGTTTTTTGAGCAAAACGTTAAATGCCAAAGGTAGAAAGTTTTGGGTAACAATTAGAGCTACAAATTGATGATTCTGTATCAAAAAAATAAAAGGAGTGAAGCTGTAAAAATACATAAATTTGAGACAACAAATTACCAAGAAGACTAGCTACAAAGGAGGCCATAAGAGGTGTGTAATATTGATGCTATAAAAGAGTTCTTATACAAGCATTAAAAATAGTTATTTCAAGTTTTTGGAAGCATCATATTAGAGTTGTTAAAAGCTAACAAAAGGAAGTATGAGTTAAGTGTCTCCAATCCAAGAAAGGAGACATCATTATCATTCTAAAATCTACAAAATATGACAGCAAGAATTAGAGTTAAAAGTACTAAAAGGAAGTGATAAGGAAAAGTATTATATGTTATTTTTATAATAAAATAAGTCTAAATTTGTTCTAATATCTATCGGTTAAAATAAAGGTCGAATAGTGCTCAAATTTAAGGTAAATTTGAGGTGTCTAAAGACACCAATAGGAGCACCAAAATTGTAGAAAATATTGGTGAAGAGGAGCCACAAAAAAAAGGTGGTAAATCCACCAAGTAAAGCACCACGAAATAGCAAAGTTTAAGTTCCATAGAAGAGGAGCCAAGGTGATGTTGAAGCACATGGGGTAAGCATCCAAGAAGAGGAGCCACCACCTATAGGAGAAGAGCCATCATGAAGAGCCACTCATAGAGGATCGCCTAAGTGAAGACGAGCCACCATTGGAGAAGAGGAAACGCTAGTTGCAAGAACAGAAATGTAAACAAGAAAAGAAGACAACTTTTAGATGTTGAAAAGGCTAGAGTTTTGTAACTGCCAAGAAGGAAAGCGAAGAATATGTATTTGCAACATTCCTTTCAATGTTCCATTGGTTTGTTGATATCGTTACACACGCAACCAAGTTTTAAAAGCAGATAAAAAATGTAGCCAAGGAGAACAAAATACATGAGATGTTAAAAACATCATTTGCAAGGTTGAATAACGTACAAGGAAGGAACAACACCACAAGTCATATGAAAGAAGGAGAATAGTTGCAGGTTACGTTAGAAAGAGAAAGGAAGAGTTTTGGCATCATTTATCACCTATCATTCAAGAATCCAATCGTTACTACGGGAGAAGACATCTTGGAGCACTCATTTATTGCATTGGACAAAAATAAACTAGCATTGGCTCATTTACTACAACATTGAGGGCATATGTTTAAGTTTTAAATGCCTTGAATAAGTTGAAGCATAGTTGACCAATCAAAAAGGAGGAACGACACCCATTTTCCAGAGCAAGGTCGAATATAGCATCAAAGAAAGAGCACCTCAGATTTTGGAGGTAATATATATTACATTTGAAATTTATTTTATGCCAAGATAGGAGTTATAAGGTTAAAAATAGTTTATTATTATCTAAGGTTAAGATTGAAATTATTTTTGGAGAGATACGACCTAGATATATTATTTGAAACCTTAGAAATTTGGTTATTGTAATTTGAAGGCTTTTATAAATATTTGAAGATTGTGTTGAAAGTTGAAGTGAATATTCTTTAAGTTTTGTAATTTGAAAATTTGAATTTACAAAATAATTTAAAATATTTGCAATTTGATAAGTTTGGAGAAATAAGGTATCCTACATCAAATTAGGAATACAAAACTTGCAAATATTATTTTATAAAGTTTCTAAATTTCAAGATTTGAATTATAAGGAACTCAACATCAACATATTTTTATGAAATTTATGTTTTGGATTATATTCTTAAAATTTGGGAGATAAAATAAATTCAACATAGAATTTTTGACAAACAAAAATTGCATTGATAATTTAGTAATTATTTCAAAAAGTGGAAGATTTATAAATTTGAAGATTTGAAAGATTGATATTGCATCCAAATTGTTGATTGACAAAAGTAAAGTGTTATTTTGAAGAATAGAAGTTGGAAAAAATATATTATAATTCAAACACTAGGGAGATGCAAGGTATTCTACATAACATATAATTGAAAGAATAAATTGAAACTAGGGAGATAAAATATTGTCAACATGAAGTCAAACTTTGGAAATTGTCTTGAGTCTATCATTTGAAACAAAGAAGAAATAAAGAATAGAAAATTTGATTACATGGTTACATCTATTTAACTAGGAAGATATAAGGTAGTCTACTCATGACAACAAATAAATTCTTTTTTCAAAATCTCGACTAATCAAAGGTCCTAATTACACCTCACGAAAAAACAAGGTGATATCAATATTGATAGTAGAAAATATTTGGAATATTGTTAAAGGAGAAAAGACTAAACCTACTGAAGATGCTAGGGAAATTTAAAAATATAAGGAAGATGAATCAAAAGCACTCATGATAATAACTTTTGCAATTACAGATGATATTAGTTCAGCATGAACTTCTACAGAAGAATGGAATATTGTAGCCAAAATATTTTAAGAAAATAATAAAGCCACTATCTTGAATCTTCAAACTCATTCTCTAAAAATCAATAGTGGTGAAAGTATAGAATTATTTCTAAGAAAAGTGGCAGATATAAAAGAAAACTTATTAACCTTAGAAGAGAAGGTAAAATACAAATTTTTTGTTCAAGTAATATTGAGGGCACTTCCAAAAAGCTACAAGCATCTAGTTGTGTCTTTACAAATTCTAAGTAAAGATACTTTGTTTGATGAATTAGTCAATATATTACAAGAATATGAAGTGGATAATTAAATCAAATATGGAATGACTGAAAATGCCTTAGTCTCTAAAGATAATCCACAAGGAAATGTTTCTTTATTCTCAAGAAACAAAACAAAATGGGATGACAAATATTGTCAAGTTTATAAGAAAATAGAACATACTACAAAATATTTTTAGATTCAATCTAAGAAATTAGTATCAAGGGAATCAAAAAAATTCAAGAAACCAATCAAATAGGTTGTCTCAACCAAGACAATATCAAAATCAATATAGATCACATCAGCAACAATTTCAACATCAATACAATCAACCTCGGCTACAATATAAAGAAGAAAATCAAAAAGGGCACTTAGTTCAAGAGATACAAGAAATTCAATAAATAGAAGAAACTACAAAAAAACATAAAGGTAAAGGACTTCCAACAAATATAATTTTTTTATGAAGATACTAATCATTTACTTGATTAGGATACAAACAAGGAGCAGGATGAAGAAAGCAGAAAAAAAGAGCACAAGTTCCAAAAACAGGATGAAGACCATATTAAAGACTAAAGTCTTCAATAAGGTTGTAAATATAGGGCACTATTGGTGATATCCAGAAGCTTCAAGGAGCAGTGATGAGCGGGAAGGTAGCGATAGGAGGGCACGGGAGTGGGAGCGCCAGCACTGTGAACCTGGGCACCGGCAAGTTGGAGGGTCGCAGCAAGGCGGAGGGAGGGCAGTCAGAGAATGGAGGCTCGATGGAGTTACCCAAATATGGAGGCAGACGCGGGAAGGATCCGCCTGACAAAGGGAGATACTGCCAACAGAAATCGTATGCAAAGGCAGCGGCTTCTGAAACCCCAAATGGTATTTTCACTAAGGACCTCTTTCCGTTCGGGGATGAACTAGACATCCCGGAGGAAATCCTATCAAGTTTCGTCAAGTTTGAAAAATTTACCCTAATCGAGAAGTTTATTGGAGGGCGTCCCGATATGGAGACCATCCGCAGGTGGGCGGTAGGAAAATGGCGGACCTCGGGTCATATGGAGTTGGCTGCCCTATCTCGGGGTTTTTTCGTAATTAGGCTGAATAATGCGGAGGATTACTGTAAAATTTTGGCTAGGGGCCCTTGGTTTCTAGGACGCAGGAGTCTCTTTCTCAGGAAGTGGGGGATGGATTTTAACCCCGAAACCCAGAGTATTAATATTTCCCCAATATGGGTTAGGCTGCCGAACCTTCCCCTTTTTTGCTAGCATGAAAATGTTATCAGGGGTATCGCATGTTCCATTGGTGAGTTGGTCACCATTGACCCTCCCACTCGGGCCCGAACCAGATTTGTCCAAGCTCGCTTCTGTGTCCTGGAAGATTTGGAGGCGAACCTTTCATCCTCCATCACTCTTTGGTCTGGATGATCTGTTCTTCATAAGCAAGTCATTAACTACGAAAATAGATCGGCCTTTTGCCCCCGGTGCAGTTCCCAGGGGCATCTTCAGTCAAATTGTCCTCTTCAAAAGTCGGGGATGAAGGGTGGGGCTTCTGGGAACCCCCCGAAGCAAGAAGGAAAACAACTAAAACACCCTATAGCGTCAGTGCCTGAGTCTCCAAATCCTTTTGGGGTTCTCCCCGAGTCGGATGTCGTTCTATGCAATGCAAGTTCCCAACCAGAACCTCAAGTCAAAAAGGATCAGTCTCCTTCCCGTATGTCTGCTCAGGCTGATTCCCCTATTTGTCAAAACCAGAAACCTCCCGAGTCCCTACTGGAAGAGTATTTTTTGGGCAAGAGGGACGAACAGCATGGCAACATTAGTCCGCGAAACACTAGAACCCGGAAGCAAGGGGTGGATTTCGGCTGTGAAAGAAAACAGGGGTGACCTCCTAACAAAGAAAGAAGGGATAAGGAAACGGTAGCAGACATTGCAAATGGATCCCAGTGGTTGCTTTTTCAAGAAGATTTCGAATCCCTGGTGGGTGATTCGCCTGTCCCAAAACCTCCCATCCAGTAGGGAAAGGGATGGAAGAAAGTCTTTAAAATGTCCAGATGAAAATCCTCTCATGGAATGTGAGAGGTCTTAATAGAGCGGCCAAACGTAGGGTGGTGGCCGATCTCCGAAAGAAGTCTAACCCATCCATCCTCATTTTGCAGGAGACTAAGTCTGATGCCTCTGCCTCTGTCAAGGTTGCCGGGGCCATTTGGGCCAAGGCCAAATTCCTTTCCAGCCTTGCAATAGGTTCTGCAGGCGGTCTCATGGTGTTGTGGGACTCTGACAAGGTCGAGGGTAGTCTTCTATCGGCTTCCAGCAGGACTATCAATGTCCTATTTCACTCCAAGGTTGATAATTTTTCATGGATTTTGACCAATTTTTATGCCTCGAACTCTGCTTCGAAGCAAGCTGAGTTGTGGAAAACCATATCTCTGATGAGGGAAAGTTTTAGTGAATTCTCATGGGTTGTGGGAGGGGATTTCAATTGCCCTCTTCATCCCTCTGAAAATAAGGGAGGCGTTAAGCTGGCCAACCGTAGCATGGAGGATTTCAGAGATTTTGTTTCGTCTAATAATCTGCTAGACATTGATCTTAAGGGAGCATCCTTCACCTGGAGCAACAGGAGGATTGGGAGAAATCTCATCCAGGTCAAGCTTGATTGGTTCCTCATTTCCCATGAAGCTATTCCCTTCCTCGGCGCTGCAACTCTCTCAGCTTTGCCAAGAATCAGGTCGGACCATAATCCCATTCTGTTAGAGGCCACTGGCAGGCCTAGTTTTAAGATCCCTTTCAGATTTGAGTCCATGTGGATTTCCCACAAGGATTTCAAACAGTTGGTTTTGAAATGGTGGCAGGTGACGGTGGTTCGTTCAGCGTCCAAAAGACTGGCCCTAAAACTTAAGATGATTAAAAAGAACTTAAAGGCATGGAATAAGGAGGTTTTTGGTAACATTTTTGAGTCTAAAAGGTCCATCTCTGAGCACTTGAAGAGTTTAGAGGAAAATATGGAGGTCGAAGGGTATTCTGAAGGCCTTAGAGAGGAGGAACGGAGCCTCCTGGTGGACTATCATTCCATTCTTGCCAGTGAGGAAACGTTTTGGCGTCAGAAGTCCAGGATCTCTAGCTGAAGAGCGGTGATTCAAATTCAAAGTTTTTCCACGCGTCTACCATGAGACACAGGGGGGCCAACAAGATTAAATAGGTCTTTGTGTAAGGATGGGCGCACTACCAGGGAGATTGAGGAAATTCGAAGCGAAGCAGTCGATTTCTTCCAGGATTTGCTGGGTGCTCCTCCTGATAGCATCCTCCAAGTTCAGAAATATTTTCTTGCTAATTTCCCTATCAAAGTCCCCCATGAGGCAAGTATTAAACTCCTGGAACCTTTTTCCCATTTCGAGATTAAGGATGCTCTTTTTTCCATGCAACCAGATAAGGCCCCCGGGCCTGATGGGTTCCCCCCCGGATTCTTTCAAGTTATGTGGGATGTTGTGGGGCCCGATGTCTGCGAGGCTATCTTAGAAATCCAAGCATCAAGATCCATCCATCCGAAGCTCAACTCTACCTTCCTAGCTCTCATTCCTAAGTCGCCCGCTTGCAAAAGTTTTTCTGACTATCGTCCCATAAGCCTCTGCAATGTTTTCTACAAGATTCTTACCAAGACCATTGCCAATCGTCTGAGATCCCTCCTCCCCTATTTGGTAGGTTCAGCTTAGGGGAGCACCGTTAAGGGTAGAAACATCCTTGACGGCGTCATTACTATTCACAAAACCCTCCATACTGCCCAATGTTCCAAGAATGTTGCGCTTTTCCTTAAACTAGACATGAATAAAGCTTTTGACAGAGTGGACAGGAGGTTCCTCTGTGTTGTCCTTTACAAGTTGGGCTTCCATCATCACTGGATTGACCTTGTGAACAGTTGCATTTCCACTCCGTCCTTTTCTGTGCTGATCAACGGGTCCCCCGCTAGATTCTTCCAGAGTGCTCGCGACCTCAGACAAGGTGATCCTCTATCTCCTATTTTATTCATTCTTTTGGCAGAGGTCCTTAGCTGGTCTTTGAATGAAGCCCTCCGTTGAAGCAAGATTTTTGGCATTCTACCTACTTCCAGAGTTGATCCTGTCACTCACCAATAGTTTGTGGATGACACGCTCATATCCACTGGAGCATCTGTCACTCAGGCCAAATCTATCAAGCGCATTCTGTCCCGGTATGAGAAGGCTTCTGGCCAAAAAGTTAATTATTTGAAGAGCAAAATTTATTTTGTTAATACCCCTCTGCATAGGCAAATTTGCATTGCCAGAATCCTCGAATGCACTATTGATTCCCTGCCTGCAACTTATTTTGGGTTGCCGCTAGTTTGCAATGGGCGAGGCGGTGGGAACATCTGGAATTCGATTTTGGAACGACTTCATAAGAAACTCAGCACTTGGAAAGGCAAATTGCTATCTCAAGCTGGGAAGGCAACCCTCACCAAAGCCTGTCTTCAAGGAATTCCCACCTATTTCATGTCTATTTTCATGCTTCCTGTGTTTATCCATTCCAAAATCGAGTAGATTCAAAGGAATTTTCTCTGGTCCGTAGCGAAGAAAAATCTAGAATTCCTCTGGTGGCGTGGGATAAGGTTTGCCTTCGAAAGGACCAAGGGGGCATGGGATTGAGAAGATCCAGGCTCATGAACACTGCCTTAATTGCCAAACATGCTTGGAGAATTCTTATTAATGCACCGACGGAATGGGTCAATATAGTTAAAAGAAAGTATCTTGGGGAAAATTCTCTCCTGGAAGCTGAGTCTCCTCATGAAGCTTCGGCTTTCTGGAAGACGGTGCTTCAGGGCCATTTGGTGATTAACAAGGGTTTTCGTTGGATCTTGGGGGATGGATCCACGATCCTTTTTTGGAGATGCAGGTGGGCTAAAGATGAAGATCTCACTGTAAATCAGAACTTGGCTGGATTGAGGGCCTAGATTGATCCAAACAGTCATCTCAAGGTTTCGGATTGCATTGACCGGAGTTCCCTTCCCCCTTGGTGGAAAATTCCAATGGTGGATGGGTTTGATAATGAGGTGAATTTCTTGTACAGTGTCCTCCAATCGGTGTTAATTCCTTCGGTCATAAGAGACGACAGAATTATTTGGAGCAACACGCAGGATGGGCGGTTTTCTGTTAAGTCCGCTTATGATCTTCTGTCATGTGAGGCTGCTATGGACCCCCGATGGAAAGCAATTTGGAGGAAAGGGATTATTCCTAAGATAAATTACTTTGCTTGGATTGCCTTTTATAACAAATCCCTTACCATAGACAATCTCCACAAGAGAGGCCTTGCAATTCCCAACAGGTGCTATCTTTGCTTAGCTGACTGTGAAACATCCGATCACTTATTTTTGCATTGCCCCTTTTCCCATTCGGTCCTAAGCTGTGTGTTGTCTTCCTTCCAAGTACTCTGGTGCTCCCCTCGCTCCCTTAAAGACGCCTTCCTCCAATGGCCCAAGCCCTTTAAGAATTCTAAGCTCCGATTCCTTTGTGAAGCTGCCTTTCACCGTTCCATATGGCAAATTTGGCTAGAGCGTAATGCTAGAGTCTTCGGCAAGATCCCTAGAATGGCTCCCTATGTTGCCCAGCGGGCCTTATCCTTTGCTGTCGAGAATTCAAAAACTATTCCCAGCTCTCGCCCTCACAATCCTTGGGAGGCAATTATTTTCAAAATACTGGACCTTGGCTCCTCTTCCAGAGTTGACTCAGTGAATGGGCATAGGGAGGTCACTTGGACCAAACCTCCTTTGGGGTGGATCAAACTTAATTTTTACGGGGCTGCTAAAGGCAACCCGAGGCCCGCTGGTTTCGGGGGGCTTGTCAGGGACCATAATGGGAAGCTGATCTTGGCCTACTATGAAAATTTGGGCCCTCAGACCAATCATTTTGCCGAAGCCCGTGGTGTGTTGAAAGGGTTGCAGGTCATATCGAATGATCCTAGGCCTTTAATTATTGAAGGCGATTCTCTAAACATTATCAACTACCTTCGTGGCTCCAAAGACCCGTCGTGGCGGGTCCTGAATATCATCCTCGAGGCTAGGATGCTCCTCTCTCGGCGCGCCAGGTGGGAGGCGGGGCACATCTTCAAAGAAGGTAACCAGGTGGCGGATCACTTGGCCAACAAAGGACTAATGACCACGTGCCCGGTTGTTTGGCGTTCTCGTTTCCCAACCGAGGTGGACAGTTTGGCCAAGGCATATATTCCCTCATGATGAAGAATTTGTATCATAGGTCTTCTCCCAAAGTTTGTTGATATATTGTCTTCGACTATTATTCTGTTTTAATGTATTTCAAGATCAATATTTCCAGGACTGTCCGCGTCTTCTGGGGCCCTCGGGCATTTTGTATTTCCCTGTATTTTTTACGAACTACTCTATTTACCCAGCCATCCGGCATGAAATATCTTTAGCAAGGCTGATTTTGTACATAAGGTTTTGGGATCCTTTATAAAAACCCACAATTAATCTATTATTATAATTACCAAAACAAAAAGTCTTCAATAACAAAATAATGTAATACAGAGGGGTGTTGAAATATATTACATTATTTGGTACATGCTAATGTACCACCTTGGGTACATATTTAGATTAGGAAAGGGAGTCCTAGATTAGAGTGTATTTACTTTATGCAATGTAATAAATGCACAAGTGTGCAAAGTATTTTGGCAATGTAAATGTGCATAATAATCCATGTGCACGTGTCCATAGAATAGGAAGATGAAGTCTCTAGAAAAATGAAGGCCAATAGTGTTCCATATGAAGAGTCACATTCCATTATATATGTATCTATGAGTGTGTGTGAGAGAGAGAGATATATATAGCAACATATAGTGACTTATAGAGAGACAAGATGGAGTGTGTAGAAGTATGGTGTATTTGAGATCTTTATTCAATTGAGATATATTTTTTGTGAGCATTTGTTAGTGGCATTTATATGAGTTTTTTTTTAAGTTATTTATGAGTTTTATATGTTCAGTATTTTGCCATTATCATATATTTCACATTGCAATTTTATTTTACATATTGTGGTTATTTTATCTTAAGTATCTAGCTTCATAAGCTAACATGGACTTGGTTGTCAAAGAGAGTGAAAGCCAAATTGGAAAAATTGACTAATAGGTGGCTTTCTACATGAGGATGGGTGACCCTAATAAAAAAATCCTCAACACCATACCTATTTATGTCTCCTCAATGCTAGCTATCCATAAGGCAGTTCTTAAAGAATTGGATCAAATAAGTTATAGATTCCTCTGAAATAAAGTCAAGGAAGAACAAAAATGGGAACTAGTGAAATGGGATACTTTATGTTTACAAAAAATGGAGGAAGGACTAGGAATCAAATCAATTATCCATAATAACAAGGCACTAGCAGCTAATTTATATTGGAGATTGCTAAAATTCCCTAAGGAATTGTGGGCTCAAATTTTGAGGGCCAAATATGCAGAGAATAAAACCCCAACAAAGCTTATCCAATTTTTGCTTCCTAGCAAAGGATCTCCCATCTTAATGGGACTTAGAATAGGAGAGGATATGATCAAGGAAATATTGTTATGGATTATCCATAATGGATAAAAGGTTAAATTTTGGATAGATCATGGAATGGCCATTTTCCTCTAATAACTCAATTCCCGACTAGGGGACCATTGATGGAAAATTTTCATAGAAACAATTGGGTTAAGGTAGCCAAATGTTGTAAGCCTCAAAGTAGTAGTTGGTAGGTAGGAAGGCAATGGATCCCAATAGAGGAGTGATCAATCCAAATCCTAGAGAATCAAAGAAAATACATCTATAGTACCATCCAAATGAGATCACTCTCATGGTTTCAAGAAGAGGATACTCTTGGTTGGAGCAAGAAAAATTAGAGTGAATATACAATTACCTCTATATACTTAGCCCTCTGTCAGAGTATACCAAGCCCGTTAAGTAATATATTTATGCAGTTGTGGGCACAAAACCTTTGGCCCAAAGTTAGAATCTTCATTTGGATTATATTTCATAGAAGGGTGCTAACAAGGGAACAATTGATGAAAAGAGAGATGCATGGGCCTTTCAGATGTAAGGTGTTGGTAGAATAAGGAAATGATCTCTCACCTTTCTATAGAATGCCCTATCACAATCAAACTATGGAAATAGATGGCAACTTTGTTAGGCATCTATTTGTCTGAGATAACTTATATAGAACAAAATTGGAAGGAGTAGCCTAAATGGGAGGAAATGGACCAACCCACTCAACAGATTGTTTTGGGTGGGGATGACTCTCCTATGAAATATGTAGGAGATAAATAATTGTATCTTCAACCAAGAATACAAAGATAGCCACGTTGTTTAACAAAGGATCATAGCCAATATGATGGAGTCAATCCAATACCCTGTTAAAAGAGCCCCATAATCCTAACCAAAAGTGGATTTAGATAATATCCAGATTCCAAGTGTCTCCAATGGTAGTCATATCAAAAAGGGTAACCCCAAATCATGCACAAGTAGTCATAACTAGGAATTGGAAACCTCCTCCAAAGGGACTAGATAAGATTAATACAGATGGAGCCTCAAGGAAAAATCTAGCAAGAACGAGTATAGGGAATAGACCGTCTTTTGAATGGCACCCCTACTTTTATCTTGGCAAAAAACCTTTGTATTTTATCCAATAACCTGGTAGAGGGATATGCCATCTTAAGATGATTATATGAGATTTTGAAGGTGGACTGGAGGAAAATTCAGGTGGAATCAAACTTCCAAATTATGATTAACCACTTAAAGGACCAGACAAGTAAAAAAATAAAAATTGGAGAATACAAATAATACTTGTGCAAATACAGATGACCCAACAACGCTTTGAGACAATAGAGTTCATACACATCTTTAGAGATCAAAATAGGGTGGCAGATGTAACAGCTAACTAGGTTCTTGATCAAGGATACTTCACTTGCTATGGATATCCTCCTATATGGTGGCCTTAGCAAACCAAGAAAACTATTTTTTTCATTCTTACCATTGATGATAGTATTGTTTGTTTTATATAGATTTATATATCCTTGTTTTACATGGTTACTCTTTTTTTGTATAGATAGTTATAGTAAATTATATGTGAAGGTGAATAAACTCACTTCCTCTTTTAAAACTTGGCTTAAAACCTTCAATCCTAAAAAGACGAGATGTAATCTGATTTTCAACTAATTTAATTTATTAATCTTTTTACCGAAAATAAATAAATAAATCATAACATCAAATATAAAAAATTGAGTCCAAATCCCATAACATGTAAATAATATCCTTATATAATTTATTGATATACCATGTTACACATATGATCCCAAACCCATATAATCAATTAAAAAAATAATAATCAATATTAAAAATTAGAATACCAACCATTATTAAAATATTTTAAAAATATAAAATCTTATAATAATAATAAAAATAATAATATCTTCCTCTAAACAAGATAAAAACTCTCTTAATCATAGGATCGTAAATAACTTTTTAGGTGCAAACATATCCGACCACCCCTTACTTTTCTAGGTCCACTATACATAAAAGGAGGACTTGTATTATCCAATCATTTTATAAACGTACATACCAAATCCTTCATTGAGTTCAAACCTTTGGTTACCTATCTAAAGCCTTCACTGATTCAAAATGTACAAATTTATTTTATTTTTAAAACACCTTAAACAATTCCCCTCCCTCTTGGTCCAACTAATTGAAGCTAGTTTTTAAAAGATAGTTAAAATTTTATATAAATTTATTATTTATATTCTCTAATCTTAAACAATCTCATGCTCCTCTTGATTAAACTAGGACAAACTAGTTTTTAAAAGATAAAATAAATTTTGAAAATAGAAAATAAATTGTAATAGAAAGCTGACTCCATGCTAGGGTCATCTTAGGAGAAATAGGCTGTAGTGTTTCTTAAACAATCTCATGCTCCTCTTGGTTAAACTAAGACAAACTAGTTTTTAAAAGATAAATTAAAATTTGAAAATAGAAAATAAATTGTAATAGAAAGTTGACTCCATGCTAAGGCCATATTAGGAAAAATAGGTTGTAATTAAGCTGATTTTTAAATTTGGTTAGTGTGAAAAATTTTCGCAATCAATGTATAGAGTTGAGTAGTCTTTTCTCAACCATGATTTCTTATAAAACCGAGAATTATGTTTATAAATAAGGAATTTAACACACACCCACATCGCAGGTTTGAACCTTGGACCTCTCGAAGAAGAGTCAAAACTTACATTGTTGCATTGTCCCCCGAAACTAAATTGGTTTCCTTTATTTTCATAACTTAAAAACACGATTTTATAAAAAACGAGTCCTCCCTCATTTATTTTCATAACTTATAAACACGGTTTTTTAAAAGACGAGTCCTCCCTACCACTGGAAATGGATTCGAAATGTTGGGATGTTTTAACTTATAACACCGTACAACTAAAATCATGTCTGTAACATGAACCTGACACTCATCGTCAAGCAAGGATGGCGGGTCCTCACCAACGAGGACTCTCTGTGGGTATCCATCATCAAAGCTAAGTACCTTTGGCACAACTCGAACTTTTTAGATGATCCTCACCCAATCAAAGGATCCGCGGTGTGGAACTCCATCACCAAAACAATACAGATTATTCGAAAGGGTATCAGATGGAAACTCGACAATGGAGCCGAAATCTGTTTTTGGAGCGACCCCTAGCTGGGAAGTTGTCCACTTCAGGAAAGAAAGGATCTAGTGTCTCTCTGACCAGTGACAGATACCCTCTTCGGGCCAAAAGTAAGTAATTTTCTCCTCCCAGATTGTTCTTCCTAGAAGCCCCTCCCGACCGATGGCCTCTCAGCTGATCAGAAACTCACCTCTGCTGCCCTGTTTGATCTCCTCTGCCTCTGTGTCATCTCCTCTTCCCCTATGGAGGACTCCATATTTTGAGCTCCCTCCCCATCTGGCCTCTTTTCTGTCAAGTCAGCCTATGCCCTATCTGAGGACCCCGACCCCCCTTGGTTCTCGTCCAGGCTCATATGGAAGCCTCACCTCATTCCCAAGGTCAGTTTTTTCCTATGGCTATTCGTTCAAGATAAGATCCTCACCATCCCTAACCTTCATCGCCGAGGCTTGTTCCTCTCCAACCGTTGCTACCTCTGCCTCTCAAATTGTGAGTCCACCCAACACATTTTCACTTCATGTCCTTTCTCTCATTCCATCCTCTCCTCACTATTCTCCTCGGTCAGCATCTCCTGGGCCCCACCCCTGATCGAACCCGTTCAGAGGGCATCGCTTAAAGACCTTCTGGTCCTTTTGCCTCCCGCACTTCATGTGGGAGATCTGGAGAGGGTGCAAAGCCCGTTATTTCAAAGATTCGTCTCACAAGGTGAGCTACGTCCTTTCCAGGATTTAATTGCTGCAGCTGAGAAAGTGTCGATCACTTATTGCAAAGACGACCCGGAGCCCCATCCTGAAGGAATCATAGCTTCCACTCTCGGCATCCCGGAAGGCATTCGTAACCAGACCCCACAAGGTTGATCGCTCCCTTGTCAAATGGACTCCTCCGCCTCCAAGATTCCTCAAGCTCAATTTTGATGGTGCAGCGAAAGTAAATCCAAGAGTTGCAGGTGCAGGGTGCGTCGTCCAAGACCACAAGGGCAACATCATCCTGGCCTCCGCCGAGAACTTCGGGATCAATTCTAGCCACTTTGCTGAGGCCCGGGCTCTCTACCAAGGCACCATCCTGATCCACAATCTTTAGGTTCCCAACATCGTAGTAGAAGGTGATTCCAGGAACATCATAGCCAACTTGTCCCTTGGGTCCTCCACTTCGTCGTGGAACATTTCCAATATGATCGTTGAAGTCAAGCAGTTGTTACGCTTTTTCTCATACTCGCAGGTGACCCACACCTGCAGGGAGGGTAACCGTGTGGCTGGCCAGCTAGCCAACATTGGCATCTCGGAGTCTGGACTTCGGGTATGGACTGACTCCTTCCCCCAAGCGATCATCGACGCCAATGTTGTTGACCTCACCAATCAATGAGTTGAGGTGGTCCAACGTGGGAAGTCTACATCATAGGTTTCACGCCCGAACCCGCCTACACAGATTGATTTGTCGAACTAGCACCAACGTGGCACGTTCCCTCAGTGACACCATGAGGTCGGCCTTAGTTCACATCTCACGTGCTGATTTCTTCAGGTTGAAGCTTCTCCATGTGGTTCTTCCCAACCTTTGCACGATCAAGTGTTTTTGTAGTCGCAACCAGGTGTCATCCCGAAATTGGAGGCTCGTTCACGAGATTGAGATCACATGGAACCGAGAGAGTTGCTGCATTGAAAGGGGTCACCTTGGAACCAACTTCACCCCCGTTTTTTGTGTCAACATGTTTACCTGGCCATTGGGAATGTTGGCCCCTGGTGCCTGTGTCCTCGATCGGGTCACTGCAGCAATCCCCATGCCCCTTAGTCGCTTAGTTTGTTCCCTCGATTTTAGCCGACCTCTGCTTGCTCTCCACGTCCTCTCTAGTGTCGTTTCGTCTAGGTGCGTTGTCAGCACCAGTGTGGCCATGGATCTTCGAATTTTCTACCTCGTGGTGATTGCCTACGTCACCTCCTTTGCTCTTATCTGCCACGTTCGACAATCCACCGAGGATGTTTGTCCCCATCATCATGACCTGTATTCATTCGCCCCTATAGTCGGTTGTGGTGTCATTTCCAAGTGCCTCCACCTGGCCCTCCCCGTTGGTTGGTTTGCCCTTCCACCCGTGCCACCGGATTTTTGCTCGATTCGGGTGATTTCGAGCACGAGCTACATTGGATGGGAGCCTATGGTAGTGGTCTGGCATTTATTTATTTCCACCACCCTTCATTCCCATAATGTTCGCCACCCTCTCGCCTTTTGCCTGTTATTTCGTCCTTTGCTTATTTCGAGCGTCGTCACCATGGCGGAAATTGAGTCTGCGTCCCTCCAATTAACCTCCTTGGTCAAGGATATCTTCAGGGACCACGGCCTCCTAAATTTTTTGCAGCAGTTCCATGGGGCCGAGCCCGACCTGTCCATGGACTTTGTCCAGTCATGAAATGGGAGGCATGTTGTCGTTCGAGGTATGGGATTCACTGTTATGATGGACCTCCTAGCGGAGGTAATTGGCCTTCCTAACGATGGCGAGATCATCAACCGGGAGAAACAATCCCTTCAAGGGGAATTGGCTTTGTTCAGAGATAAAGGAGAATCCCTGGGCAAAGAGAAAGGCGGAATTGTCAAGGAGTCACTCCTGAAGCCTTGGGACACGGTGATGATAATTGTTCTGCAATACTTCTCTCTCGACAATCCATCTGTTGTGTTGCGGAGTTTCCACCTTGCTTTTTTAAATCACCTCAGAGGAAAGAAAACCATTAATATTCCTAAATACATGTTCAGGTCGATGGAGAGGTCGGTGCTGAGCGTTAAGAGGGGGCCTCCTCCTCCCCCCTCTATCAGTGCCTTCACCGTGTATTGCTCAGGTTTGTGGTGGCGGAACAAAACCGCAGCGCGATGGTGCCAGTCGGGCCTCCCCTCGCCGAAGAACCGGTTGGGCCTCCCCTCCTTGTCGGAGGGTAGGCCAATGCTGGAGAAAAAGTCAGGGCAAACGCCCCATCCCCCCTGCCCATCGACACTCCGGGAGTAGCAGCCAGGATGGACGATACCCCGATTTCTCAGAAGATGAACCCCGTCGGTTCCTCGTCCGCGCCAAGGCAGGAAGTAGTAAAAGGAAGGCTCCGCTCGTTATCGACAACGCCTTAGACGATTCCCTTTCCTTCCAAACTAAAAAAGAGAAGTCAACTAAGTTTCTAGCTCAGAGCGAAGGGACCTCTACACAGGCTCCCCTCCTGGCTTCGCGTGTGACACACTTCCCGAGCCTCACTGACTGCGGACATATCCAGGAGATTCAGGACCTGCTCAAAGCGCTAGGATGGGCAGCCAAAACCATCTCCTCTCTCTTGACGCAGGCAGATTCCCTCCTCGAGGAGTATAATGGCCAGTTTGAAATCATCGAGGAATTTAAGAGTTTGGTGGGGGAGAACCCTGGGCCCAATGCATGATTTGGAGTGCAAGAGGATTGGTGGGGACCTCCCCCTGGCGGTCCTATTTTGTTTTTTGACGGATGTGGTTTGGTCTGCAGTTTGCCCCTGCATGGGTTTTTGATAGTTTCAAGATTTGCCTCTGCGTGGGCCTCTGTAGTTAGATGTTGTGGCCCCTGCATAGGCCTTTGTTTTGTTTCTAGTTTGCAGCTGTACCTTCTCCAGTTGTTTGGTAGGATGTCTTTCCTAATGACTGAATCTGTGGAGCTTTTGGATTTTCTCGAGTATTGTAAAAGGTTACGAGACCCTTTCAAAACCCTTGTTTACCAATAAAAAAAAATCATGTACACAAAATGCAGTGTAGAACGATACCGACAAATAATAAAACCTAACCGTCCTTCACAAAAACAATCTTATAATACTCGTTTTAGTTTTAGGGTGATACAGATTACAATTTTAAAAAAAAATTGTATTTTATTTTGATATTGGTTGTGTTTACGGATGAATCATCCAAATCCAATTCTTTAAATAATTCATTGACTTTATTTTTACCGAAAAAAATTAAGTTTAAAAAAAAACAACTAAAAACATATATATCCAAAACTTAGTAAAAACCTGTTATAAAATTTTCATATCCACTTTGCTTTTGCATAAATGAATAGATAAGTGGAAATATTTTATCTGCTCGTTAATTGATATTCATGATTTGGATCAAAGCTTTTTTTATTTATCTTCGTAGATGACATCAAAGCTTTTTTTTTTTTATCTTCGTACATGACAACCCTTACAGCTCATAAGAATCCCTTCCAACATATTAATTCAGAATGCCTTCCAAAAATGAAAATAAGAGTTCGATATTTTAAATTAATCCCTTAGCATCTCTCAGGCTTGGAAAAGATTTTCGATGCTAAAAACATCACCATATCAGTCAGTCGCCCTATAAGTGCAGTGCATGAAATCCTGTTTATCCCATGTATCACATGAAAATCCCAACTGTTATTCTGTAACTGTAATATATCCCATGTATCACATGAAAATCCCAACTGTTATTCTGTAACTGTAATATCTCACCTTCAAAGAAGTTGGATTTCGTAATTGCCAAATACGTGTTGCATGCTAGTGGGTAGAGTATTTATGAACACGTATATTTCATTAATATTTTTTTTCAATTTTTTTAAATAAGTTTATACAGATATTTATGAAAGACCCTGGTCCCCTTACACAGAATGGGTTTAAACCTTAGATCTCTTAAGGAAAGGCCAAAACCTTTACCACTGCAATAAACTTACAGCTTTCATGCTTAACTAATATTAATATAGATTATAATTACCACAATGTGGCCATGGTAAATTCGATTGTTTCATAGAGAAACCCAATTATATACTTAATTTAAAAGGTGAGAATAAGACTCCATCTTTGCTATTTGATATAGCAATCGATTATACCAGATCAATCTCAGAATATTAGTGATGCATTCCATGTGAAATTGGGTTTTGTTTCTTCAAGATTACTTAGTTTTTATAAACTAATTTTTTTTATAAGCAGAAGTTGCTACCTTGAGATAATCTGGAGAATTGGCACTTCAAATTTTGATGAAAAATGCCCTTTTCCTTCACAAGATCTTTTTTTTTCCTACTTTTTTCTAGTAAGACCACATTAGCAATCCAGTGATCCTATAGTAGTAAGTATGACCTGTAGCCTCCAACAACTACTGTATTCAAAAGTTTTCCCACATTCACCTCCAGAACCAAAGATTATATTAGAAGTCTGACACAAATGTATGTAATTTAGTATCTTGCTTACTACGACAAACTAGCTGTCATTTTCTTCAATCTTCAAAACCAAGGTGGTCGTGGATTTCCTTTAAAATTATTTCTTATGTTATGAAGCTAAATTACATTATAAAAGTGCAATTCTCTTCTTGACTCTGAATACCAATTCCAAAAAGGGAGAATTTTCCTGCACCAGTTACCTGTTATAATCAATCTCATGGCCACATAGTACCTCATAATCACTCTCTTTATATTTCTTTCCTCAAATTGGTCGACCAAGTGATTATTAATACAAGGAAATAATTGGATCGATATTGCCAGTACTGACTACAAAGAATCAGAATTTTCTCATTTGTTGCCATACAGATTATAGTATATACAAAAGACTAAAACCAAGAACCAAAGATTTGTAAGAGACTCTTTCAGTGTTTTGGATGGCAGACCTCCACTGTTGTTCAGCTTTGCAGATTCGATAGACTTGTTATCACCAGAAGCAGTTGACACATTAACACTTGTAGAGCCTGAAAATGTTCAAACATAATTTTGGTTAGTCTTAATGCATATGGTCCTAAACAAGGGCACTACAGTAAATTTGCAAAAGATTTTAACATCCATACAAACACCACCACAATTTTGGGGACATCATTTTTATTTACTGATCCATGGAATAAATCATCAATCCAAATAAAATCGAAGCTCAGAGTGGAAGTAACTCTGCATGAATCATAAAATGAAAGCATTTACACACTAGCTCGAACTCAAGCTTTTAGATAATGATGAACTAAAATGTGAATTTAAATTTTATGAAATCAACATTATGCTTTCACCAACTCGGAAAAGGGGAAAAGTGTGTTCACACAGTTCAAACATTTTTCAAATTGATTAAACCTCCAGATTAGGTCTTTTGGTGCAACTCTGATGCAAGAAAATGTGACGAACTGTTGCTGATGTTATAGATGCAAACTAAATCAACCTACTCTTAATCAAATTTTAAAACAGGGACTTACAATCATATCTGGTCCACCCTATCCGCTGGTTTTCCAAATCATAAACAAAAATTTTGTCTTTTAGTACAATATCTGCATCATAAGAAACCTGAATATGTTAGAAATACCATCCAAGCTTTTAGCCAAAATAAAGTACATATTAGACTGTTACTCATTTACAACAAAATTAGCAAAAAAATAGCATTGCATTTAAAGGCCAATATCATTAAAAATGAGCCTCTTCAGTTATGGAGCTTTGTGTATGCTTTGACGTGAAAGGAAGGAAAACAGTTCAAACATGCACTACCAACTACTTTCTCGATGTCCTACCTGCATGTATCCAAAACTGAGATAACAAATGAACTTTATGTATATTCAAAGTTAAGCACAAATCTTATTATTTCAAGCTTTAAAACACATACATTTGCAACTCTTCATAGAATAGAAAACAACTCCAGGACCTACTTGTTTGAACTGAAATAAGAATCCTTGTCTCTGTCCATAGTCAAAAAGATTTTCTATGGTATTGTGACTTTGCCTTGAAGATCAACAATTCAATAAATACACAAACACAGAACTCATACAAACCATTTGACATCAATTACTCCTTAGAAGTCGCAAGTTCTATGGGATTATACACACATACTAGAGTTGGTTGCAGAGGTATATCATATAGCCCTAGTTGCATCAATCTGCATGAAAGGGAATTGTTCAGGACTATATTTTTTAAGTGTACAAAATTAATTTATTTCTGTTGCATACCATGGCCAAATATGCACATTGTGACACATTTTCCCTATAATTTGGGGTTGGAATAGGATAGGTGACAGATCCCAAAATGCAAGGAACTTAGGAATCGCATAAAAAATTAGTGCAATTTGCAAAGGTAAACATAGCACTCCCACAGATTGGATATAGCAATGTATTTTATTAGAAAGAGGCCATGGCACTCACAAGCAAGGTTACTCTTTCAACTTCAGGAAACTATACTTAAATGTACAATTAACCATGGAGTGAGAACAAAAATCTCAAATATTAGCCCTGGAGTTATGAATACAATCCCCTTTTGACTCTTGAGCAATGTTTCTTTTTAAATCCCTCCTTTGTTTTGACATTCTTGTAACAAGTAATGTTTTAGGCATTCTAACTGCTTTGTCTCAATTTGGTATAAAGCTTCATGCCCTTTACTATGAATTTCTCGCTTAGTGGCCACTGGACTGTCGCATGATCTCTCACTTTTGCTATTATCGGATCGATTTCAATGTGTATCACTATATCAAATTCTGCATGCATTTTTAGTGTTTTTTTTGTACTTTAGCTGGTCTCTCCAAAATAGAACCTCTATAGTTTCATAGGCATTGCATTATTCTTATATGATTACTTTCAATGAGTTGTTGTACCCACTTTATGTATGCATTTTTAGGATATCCTTTTTCCACTGTTCAATCTCTCCAAAACAGGAGCAGCATCGTTCTAGAGGCATTCAATCATTTCTTCTGTTACACTTATTTTGCAAGTGCTATCTGGATTTGTTGCCCTACATAGATGCTCGGAAAATAAAGATAATATTTGAATGAAGGAATGCTTATAAAACCCACATCTGAATGCTACAGACCAAACCTAGCAGTCGGCTAGGTTATCCACTTGTATAAAAATTCATATATATTACATTAGTTTTCATCAAATTAGAACTTACGATATATTTTTCAATTTATTCTCTGCATTCTGCAATTGCCTATAAGGCGGGATCTGCCCTCCTAGTGGCAAGAGATTTGTTACTAAATAATTTCAATCTTTTCGTTTCCGCACTCGCCTGCTAATTGTTCTGATTATTGCATTTCCATACTTTATTATTGAATCCGTTCGCAGTAGAAGGTAAACCCTTCCAAGTGGTATCAGGAGACCAGTTCGGTGACGGACGCCCATTCACGCTACTGCAGCAGCAGACGGACTCCGTGGTATTCGTTCCTTTGTTTCCTTCGGTTCGCGTCCTGGCGGAATACCGGACGGCTGGGCAGCACCACAGACCAGTTTCACATCTCGCCGCTGGAGGTACGCCTAGAAAACATCCCAGGCTCTGCATTGGCGACGTACGCTGCGATCAATACCCAAACCGTAGTCTAAATTCCTCGCCATTCTGTCCGCGATTGCTGTGAAACGTAGGGAACATCCACCAATCAAATCGCGTGTTTAAAACAAAATTAAAACACAAACATAAGGTATTTATCGCGAATATTATAATTTATTTTTTATTTTTTTTTTTTTTTTTTTTGTTGGGATCAATATCCCACATTGTGTCTGTGGGAGCACCGAGGAGGTTAATAAGGTTACGCGAGCACATAGTGCTTCGTGACTTCGGTCACATGCCGTGGAGCTCCTAACGCAACTTCGGTTCTTTCGCGCCCGCGTCCGTTGGCTATTTGATTCGTCATTGTGTCGTTTGTTTGTGTCTTCGGGTCACCGTGTTGCTAGTCGTCGTTTGGTCCGCGTGTCGTGTCGTGTCGATTGGTCCTTGTCCTCCGAGTGTCGCGTCGTTTGGTCCGCGTGTCGTGTCGTGTCGATTGGTCCGCGTGTCGTGTCGTGTCGTTTGGTCCGCGTGTCGTGTCGTGTCGATTGGTCCTTGTCCTCTGCGTGTCCTCCGAGTGTCGTGTCGATTGGTCCGTGTGTCGTGTCGTGTCGATTGGTCCTTGTCCTCCGAGTCCTCCGCGTGTCCTCCGAGTGTCGCGTCGTTTGGTCCGTGTATCGTGAGTCTTAGCTAGCTGGTCGTGTCGTCCGCTCGCATGCTGTCAAGTGGTTGATAGGTATAAAAAAAAAAAAAAAAAAAAAAAAAGGTTGCGGGCAAGGAAGCCATCCACATTCACATCCGCGTCACAGTTGGAGTGACAGTTGAAGCGGATCCCAAATTTTTTCGACAGTTGAAGAGGAGTCCTAAACTGGGTATGTTAACAAGTGCATGAGCAAAAAGTGGAGCAAAGGTGCCGACGGTCGATTATCAAGTTCGGACACGACCAATAACAACACAAGAAGGCCTAATCGCACACCAGGTACAAAAAATTCTCTTTCTCCTTTTAAAATTGGTAGTTATAATCCACATCATCCCCTAGTAGATCCTATGGCTACTAATCCTTCCCCAACTCACGAAAACATCACGCAAGGAGACTCAAGTAATTCAGCCATGTCTGATAGGGAGTCTCTCCAAAACATACTAGAGAATCTACACGACATGGGTATCACCTTAAAAAAACTTGTGCAAGCACAAACACAACCTAATCCCAATACTAATCCCCAAAATCACTCCCATGCCCAACGGAATGAAGAAATTGTCGATCCTAATGATGATTGGCAACAACAACGAGGTGATTCGGATAATTACAGGGATCCCTATCAAAGACAACGGTATAACCAAAATCAAGAAAGGGACACGGGTTATCACCAACCAAGAGGCCCTAATATTAACTTTCCACGAATTGATATGCCCACTTTTGAAGGTCATGATCCTCGTGGTTGGTTAGCCAAAATGGAAGGCATCCTTGACTTATATCAAATTAAGGAAATTGATAAAGTTCCTTTTGCTGCAACAAAATTAGGCACTGAGGCCTACCAATGGTTTGTATGGCTTAAAAAAGAGAATGTAGCTGTTATTACCTGGAGAAAATTCACTACCTCTTTTTTAGAAAGATTTGACGACGGAGCTACATCATCCTACACAATAAGATTGTTATCTCTTAAACAAAAAGGGTCGATTAGTGAATTCGTTTCGGAGTTTACCGGTTTACTACCATACACTTCGGACATTAGTCCCGACACAGTGGTAGGTGCCTTTCGCAATGGTTTGAAAGAAAGTATTCGAGTGGAGGTAGACATGCACGATCCAACCTTGTTGAACAGTTGTATAAGATTAGCCAAGTTGGCCGAGAAGAGACACCAGTTGTCTGCACAGCGGGAAACATATAGTCGTCCTTCATACCGCAACAATTCCTTTCGTAGAAATGATCAACCATCAAGATATTTTTGTTATAAATGTCGCACTAATCACCCCAGGGAACAAGCTTGTGCCCAAAAACAAAACTTTCATATTGAGGGTGATCAAGGTGAAGGGGAAGAGGATGAACCTTACCAATCAGAAGAACCTATGCCAGAAGACCTACCAGTTACTATAGACGAAAAAGAAGAGGATACAATGGCAATTTCAGTGCATGCTCTCATGGGTTTAACCGCCCACCATACCATCAAGGTACCAGGTTTTCTCCGCCAGAAAAAGGTGAATGTGCTAATTGATTCCGATAGCACCCACAATTTTATCGACATCAAAACAGCAAAAGCCTTGAATTTATTCATTAACTCTTCCAACAAAGACAAATTCCAGGTTTTAGTGGCCAACGGGGTGAACGCACAATGCGTGGGTCGCACATCTCAAGTTTCCATAAAGATGGGAACTTATACCTGGTTAGGCTCCCTTTTTGTCATGAATTTGGGAAATTCTGATGTCATTTTGGGGGTTGAATGGTTGGAAACATTAGACACAGTTAGCTTCAACTTCAAAAAATTATTTGTGGAATGGAAGGAAAATGGACGAGTCATTCACTTACAAGGCATTACTACTCCTCCAACACAAATGGTGAGCTCTCATAGTATGGAAAAGATGTTAAAAAAAGGTGGATATGGGTTTATAGCTCAAATTAATTGTTTGGAAAAACAATCGTCAGCAACTTCGGATATTATTGCACCTGAGTTACAAGATATCATCACACATTACGACAAGGTTTTCCAAGAACCTCAAGGATTACCACCTAAACGATCTCATGATCATGCCATCCATTTGATGCCGGGAAGTGTCCCACCTAACAGTCGTCCTTATCGCTATCCTCAGCCACAAAAGACAGAAATCGAACGGATCGTTCAGGATTTGTTGGATCATGGAGTCATTCGTCACAAGCACTAGTCCTTATTCCTCACCTGTAGTCCTAGCTAGACGAAAAGATAACTCTTGGCGTATGTGTCCCGACTTTCGTTCTCTCAATAAACTCACTATCAAGGACAAATTTCCTATCCCTGTCATAGATGACCTATTAGATGAGTTGCATGGTGCAAAATTTTTTACAAAATTAGACCTTCGCTCTGGCTTTCACCAAATCCGTGTTAGAGAAGAAGATATTCCCAAAACGGCCTTTCGTACTCATGAAGGTCATTACGAATTTTTGGTCATGCCTTTTGGTCTCACTAATGCACCATCCACATTCCAAAGTCTCATGAACCAAGTGTTTCGTCCACTCCTCCGTAAGTTTGTGTTAGTTTTTTTTGATGATATTCTCATATACAGCAAAAATTGGGCGGACCATTTACATCATGTGGATAAAGCCCTTCACATCCTACACAAAGAAAAATTATTTGTTAAACGCTCCAAATGCTCATTTGGTGTTCAAGAAGTCGAGTATCTTGGTCATATAGTTTCACATGAGGGTGTCAAAGTCGATCCCAATAAGATTAAGGCAATTCAAGAGTGGCCTTTACCTAAAACCATCAAGAAACTTCGTGGTTTTTTGGGTCTCACGAGCTACTATCGCAAGTTTGTACGGAATTATGGTAAGATTGCAGCACCTCTCACAACACTCACAAAAAAGGATGCTTTTCGTTGGTCGGAAGAGGCCACTTTAGCTTTTGAAGCTCTTAAGCAAGCCATGTGTACAACTCCAGTCTTAGCAACTCCCAACTTTCACAAACCATTTATTATCGAATGTGATGCATCAGGAACGGGAATTGGGGCTATATTAATGCAAGAAGGTCATCCTTTGGCATTTGAAAGTAAACGACTTTACTGGAAAAAATTTGGGAAGATCGACATATGAAAAAGAAATGTTGGCCATTCTTCATGCGGTAGAAAAATGGAGACACTACCTAATCGGTAGCCGCTTCATTATCAAAACCGATCATAGTAGTCTCAAACATTTTCTTGAGCAAAGGTTTTCCTATCCGGAACAAAATAAGTGGTTAACCAAATTGTTAGGGTATGATTTTGTTATCGAGTACAAGAAAGGAAAGGAAAATTTAGCCGCCGATGCACTGTCCAGGAAATATGAAGATGAAGTAGTCATTAACGCTATTTCGGGCCCTTGCTCCCAATGGGTGAATCAATTACAAGACGAATGGTTGACCAATAATGAAACTGCTCAGATAATTCAAGAATTATCTATAGGGTCTTCTAACCACCCTTTGTTCTCTTATGAAGATAAAATCCTCCGGAAAAAGAACCGCATTTACATTCCACACAATTCAGCACTCAAATCAAAGATCCTCGATGAATCACACGCTTCCCCATCAGCAGGACATTCAGGATTTTTAAAGACATATTTAAGGGTCAAACAATCATTTTATTGGAAAGGATTAAAAGCAGAAGTCAAACAATGGGTAGCAGAATGTGAAGTTTGCCAACGCAATAAAGGAGAAACGAGTCAAATCACCAGGATTGTTACAACCATTACCCATCCCTGAACGACAGTGGGAACACATATCCATGGATTTTATTGAGGGTCTTCCAAAGTCAGAAGGCAGGACAGTCATCTTCGTTGTCGTAGACCGGTTATCCAAATACGCTCACTTTCAGGCTTTACAACATCCATTTTCCGCAAGCAAGGTGGCAAAGGTATTTATGGATTCAATTTTCAAATTACATGGTATGCCAAAAAATATTGTAAGTGATAGAGATCCCATCTTCACTAGTAACTTTTGGCGAGAAGTATTTCGACTTAGTGGTACCAAATTGAGCATGTCCTCAGCTTACCATCCCCAGACAGATGGTCAAACAGAAGTGGTTAACAAATGTTTGGGTACATATTTAAGATGTTTCGCTCAAGATAAACAGAATCAATGGAGCCAGTGGTTAGCATTAGCAGAATGGTGGTACAACACTTCTTACCATTTCTCAATTAAGATGTCTCCATTTGAAGCACTGTATGGCACCAAGCCTCCTACCATCGCAGATTACGTGCAAGGATCATCCAAAGTAGCCAAAGTGGATGATTGGTTCGAACAAAGGCAGTCTACTCTCACCATCCTCAAAGAAAATTTAGTCCAAGCACAAAATCGTATGAAACAACAGCAAGACTTGCACCGATCAGAAAGAACTTTTAATATAGGTGATTGGGTTTTTCTAAGGTTGCAACCTTACAAACAATCATCATTAAAGGTAAAATCCAACCAAAAATTGGCTCCACGATTCTATGGTCCCTACAAAATTGTGCGCCGCATTGGAGAAGTCGCCTATCAGTTAGAGCTACCTTCATCATCACGAATACACCCGGTATTTCATGTTTCCTGTCTCAAAAAGGTAATTGGTCAGAAAGTGCAAGGTCAATCAGAATTACCAGTGCTCGATGAGGAAGGCCGCATACATCTCCAACCTGAAGATATATTACAACACAGAATACGAAGACTAAGATCACGCCAGATTCAAGAATTTCTCATCAAATGGCAAGACCTACCAGAGGAAGATGCCACCTGGGAACGCGAAAGTATTCTCCAGACATTTCCAGCTTTGAGGACAAAGCTTTCTGAGGAGGGGAGTCATGCTACAGACCAAACCTAGCAGTCGGCTAGGTTATCCACTTGTATAAAAATTCATATATATTACATTAGTTTTCATCAAATTAGAACTTACGATATATTTTTCAATTTATTCTCTGCATTCTGCAATTGCCTATAAGGCGGGATCTGCCCTCCTAGTGGCAAGAGATTTGTTACTAAATAATTTCAATCTTTTTCGTTTCCGCACTCGCCTGCTAATTGTTCTGATTATTGCATTTCCATACTTTATTATTGAATCCGTTCGCAGTAGAAGGTAAACCCTTCCACCTGAAATCCATACATCGCCGGGTAGATTTCCAAATCTCAAAGGAGCTCTGCAGAGCTTGTATATCACTATCACAGTGTTATGATCCTGGTGTATTCGGATTTCACTTCCGCCTCGAGGTTTTGGTGTAACGGTTCGTTACATTTGGTATCAAAGCACCCACCCAGGTTCGAGTCACGGAGCAGGTGGAAAGTCGGGTTTGCCATGCCAGAGTCTCCGTGTGGGAGCGGACGAAGAATCAAGCCCGCCGTCCAAAGTCCGGTCTCAAAGTGGGTGGGAATGTTATGATCCTGATGTATTCGGATTTCACTTCCGCCTCGAGGTTTTGGTGTAATGGTTCATTACAAACAGCAAACATGTAAATAAAAGTGTCCACTCAAAGCTGCTATGCTCACTAACACACATTTATGCACTGTTTTGAAGCTGTAATATGTATGTTGAAAAGGCAAAAACTTACGAGAACCTTGTGGCTTCCAATATAAATCCTTTCCAGTAGTTTAGCTTAGCTCAAGCAGAAGTTAACACCATTGAGATGCCCATCATTCCAACATTCCCACATTGAAAATTATCATCATTTGAGACCTTTGTTGTTATTAACTTATCTATACAACTACTGCCTATGACCACTGTTGCAAAATGAAAAGAAAACCCCACCACAGGAAAAAAATGTAGGCTCTAGAAACATTAAAAAACATTTTGAAATCTCCATTGATTTTACTATTCGCCATTCAAGCATAATTCTAATCAGGTAACTTATAAATTTGTTTTAATGACACACATTACCAAAGATATTTGTTTAAGAAATGGAGTTCCCAGTGAATCATAATTCTGAGATTCACAAAATGGAAGGCTTTCTCACTAAGGTGTATAGTTCCTAAGGTCTTTGAAGGTCCTTGTATAATACTCAGTAAAGGTGTACACTAAAGAGTCATTGCTATCAGGAGGCCTTATAAGTTCACTTAACATACCAATAAGTGACTAAAAATAAATAAATAAATGCCACCAAAAATTCCAGTTTTGTTAGGACGAGTCACTTAGTTGCTACCCTTTAAAGGGTAATCTCAAGAAAAAAGTCTCTCATTATTCTAATTGTCTGTAATGAAGCTTTATTTCCAAGAGTGTTGTCACAGCCCAGTTTTCAGAATAAACAAATCTGCAAACCCTTCATCTATTAGCATGTGACTGGATTACAAGAGTTTGTGTGAGGAAAATCATCCTAGTGCTGAGGTTTAAAGAAGGGACTGAATTGAACATGGATTACAGTGAACCATTTAAAGACCAAAAGAAAGAAAAGGTTTCTCCTTTCCTCCACAAGGCACAGAAGACTCAAAGAGTCATTGAGAATATTATATACCCTCAACACTCATTTGACAAAAAGATTTGAGCATGCTTCGCATGTGCACAAATCCTAGCAATGGAAGGCTAAGGATCTGGAAAATTATTGTATGCATTTACAGAATTCAAGGGCAGCAATTTTCTGTTGCTAAACAACATAGCTCCAAATGAGATTAGTAATAGAGAAAAACCCGTTCTTGTTATTGACAGACATTTCTAGCATTGTTGATCTTCATTTCCCCAGTTCAGAGGAAAGTTGCCATCCTGCTACAGGCTGAGATATGCTGCAGACAGCTCCCACCCAAGGAAGATTTCTCTAAGGATCACCTGTAGTCCTCACTTTCCTCATTTGTGTACATATTGTCATACAAATTTGATTATCAAAGTGAATCCACTTTTCCATCACAAAACAGGTTTTGATTCATCTCCCTTCCCTTCATGATTAATGAAAAATTATGATTATATTACAGCATGATTGGATGAACGTAATGATTATTTCACGGGGCATTATCACATGAATGCAAAAGCATTGGTTAGGTTCCATACAAGTAAATCCTAAACTGACAGTTGTATGGGAAAGGAAACAAGGAAAAGATAAGGAGATATATTTGATCACAGAAGGGTACTACCCATAGTTACCGGGTTCTTGCACCCACTCCTCTGGATGCACACACCCACGCCACACCTGCACCCAATACTTGGGTGCTTGGGTACCCATACCTATAAACTCTAATTTGAATTATACATCTTAATGTTCAATGCTCAGTACTTCTAAAAATAATTATTTATATGAAATTTGAATAATAACTCCAGGCAGAGAGAATAAGCGTTGCACCTGAGGAGACAACCTCTTTTGGTGTGTTGGTAACAGTTAGTTACGAGGGCTTGGAGCCAAGAACAAATCCCACATGCATGTGAATTTATGGCATTGGGATAGAGCCATCCATTAGTCACCAATAGCTAGAAGGCTACAATGAATTCAAACAATGCCCACCTCGGAAACTGGTTTCCTAGGAAGGTTTCTGATGGCCACAATTTTTTCTCTAATAGAGTGGTTTAGCACACATGTTGCTGAATGATCACATCTTGCTTAGATCTACATTTAAGGTTTGCCCTTGCATTTTAAATCTCTCTAGCTAATGCTTTGGCATTATTTTTCTAGTTAGGAAGACCAACCTTGAACAAGCATATTGTTAAAAGAACTGACATAGCAGACATACCACTTTAGTTTAATGCCATCTTTCTTTGTCATAGACCATGATGTCAAGCTTAAAGGAGGGGATGTTGGAATATGGAATCTTCAATCTTACCATGAGTTCCATAAGTCAAAAGGGGAATGCTGGCATGCTTAAAAATGATGTAATATTTTGATGTAACGTAAAGCCCTAATTGACTTGTAATATTTTATTATATCCTAGAGAACCAACTTTAGAATTTATCCTTGGCACGCATGGATTATTGTGTAGGCTGTTCATATCTTGAGGAAAGAATTTAGGGCCCTACCAAAATCTATAAGTAGACAAGTCAAAACACCCATTGATATTTGTATTTGTATTGCATTCATAGAGTGATGCAACCCTTGAGATCGCACTTGTGGATATCATAGTTAAGGCATGGACAGTAGTGCAATTTTCACTTGATAAGGCTTATCACCTGTAGGATTTTATCTCACAATTAGGCTTTCACATGTAAAACTATTTTTGGTGTCTTTTCTCTTTGTTGATGACTTTTTGGCAGTTGATGATGGATTCCACATTCAGATGATGATATGATGATGAGGATTTAATGGATATGCATGGATTATTGTACAGACTGTTAATATCTCAAGGGGAAAGTTCAAAACTATCATTATAAGTAGATAAACCAAAACGCCCATTGGATGTTGTATTGCATTATGTGATGTAACCCTTGAGATTGCACTTGCGGATATCGTAGTGAAGGCATGGTAAATAGTGCAATTTTCACTTGATAAGGCTTATCACCCATAGGTTTTTATCTCACAATTAGGTTTTCACATGTAAATCTATTTTTGGTGTCTTTTCTCTTTGTTGATGACTTTTTGGCAGTTGATGAATTCCACTTTCATATGATGATGTGGATCTGATGAATATGCATGGACTATTGTGTAGGCCGTTAATATCACAAGCAGAGAGTTCAGAGCCCTATCAAAATCTATAAGTAGATAAGCCAGAACACCCGTTGGATATTGTATTGCACTTGTATCAAATCATTGAGTGATGTAACCCTTGAGATCGCACTTGTGGATATCATAGTTAAGGCATTGTCAGTAGTGCAATTTTGGCTTGATAAGGCTTATCACCCTCAGGTTTTTATCTTACATTTAGCTTGTCACATGTACATCTATTTTAAGTGTCTTTTCTCTTTGTTGATTACTTTTTGGCAGTTAATGATGGATTCCACATTCATATAACAATATGATGATGTGGATATGCTTGTTTAAAAAATTTATAACTTCACTTCCTATTGATGTTGATATTGGATATTCCAACATTGTTGGTAATCAAAGTTCACATTGCTCATTTTATGTTACATTATAAAAATTCACAGGTGCCAAGTGTATCTGTCTTGAGGTCAGGGCCACACCAGTGTCATTATCATTGCAATCTTAATATTATATTAGGAGTATAGTAAATGTCAAAACTGAGGATGTAAGAACATTACTGTATATTTGACAGAAGACACAGAAGAGGCTCATATTGGTGTGTGGTTTATATCTAAGTGAGGTAAACAGCCATTTTCAGGGATTGCTGCAACATTAGTGTATATAAGAAAGAGATTTCTTGGAATTCTCATGCAAGGTCACCTTTTCAATGTAATGGAGTTCTATGGGAACTCTACTTCCATGTACAATTACAATTACTGAGAATGAAACTCCCTCGGTATATAAAAAAAAATCTCAGTATTCTTGTTTATACAAATTGTGTTATGGCTCCTTCCCTTGCTCCATGAGTAAGGCTAGGTCAAGAGTAAGAATACAAATAACTATGCATATTAAGTTCTTAACCTAAATCTTCCTAACCCTGTTGGATATAAAACTAAGAAAACTTTAACCTAGATATTGGTGAATACCTACCATGCTTTTGTTTCCTCCAACTTAACCATCCCAAGCAACTTCTCTCAACTAGGAAAACCAATTAGTGTTCTTCACAACTTGGACTGAAACTTCAAGATTCCACTTTTAATGTGGCAAGAAGCATTCATTATTTTCTAAGACTTATGTGACAGGGCATTGGATTTTTGTAAAAGCTCTCACTTCCCAACTATAAGAGATATATAAACATTTCATAGATCAACATGGTTGTGCATATGCAGTCCGACTTATTAATGGATGTAGTGTATAGGAATATTGTAGTCACACAACCAAATTTACAATATGATATGAATACAATGAAAAGGCAATGCAATGGAAAATTGATTAACATGCACAAACACAACTAAATAGGTTACATTTGTGTTTTTCTAGTAAGCTTGAGTCCTCTTATGAACGAATATACTTGTTTCTTCCCATCCGAGCAATAATGTTTCACTTCAATAGCTAGTCGGACAACATATTGGTTTGCTAAATAACATAGTATCATATTTGTGGCCATTACTCTTTTTTATAGCTCTTCACCATATACTGCTCATGCATCAATTGCAGTTTTAACTGATTGAATGTAAAGTGTGAATTTGGCGAATATGTCAACGGAATCAGAGTGTGCATTCATAGCAAACAATGCAAAGGAGTAATAATCATGTCAAACTTTTCAAACAAGATAAATTCATCCAAAATCGCAGAGGGCAGAGAAGATGCATATACTGGTAATCCTCCACAAACCAAACAAAAATCAGTATACAAAATGAAAGCAAGTTGATTTTTACCGAGTTGCTAGGATAGGTTATCAGCAACTTAGCATCATGAGTCATCCGTGGATGACACAGCATAAACAGGATAAATGAGATACAAGCATTTACAAGGAGTAGCTATGCGTAGTGAAACGACATAATGTAATCCCCAAAGCAACAAGAAATTTAAATCCTATTGGCATGAAGAATTTAATAACAGGAATAGGAAACAGTGAAGAAGAAATAACCTCCCAATATTGTCATTTTCATTTTATCATTTGTATGCTCTCCACTTTTCAGCCAACCCACACACCATACAGGAGTTGAATCCTGCCACAAAATTAATATTCACATTGTATCAATCATTTCATACTGACATTTATAAATATATGCTGCACATTTTATGTCCCTTCACACTCAGCAAATTATGGCCTACACTGACATCCATGAAAGACAAACCTCTTCAGCTTCAAAAATGGTTGTTGAAGCTTCTATTTTGTGCTCTACTTTGTAGAAAATAAAAATGATGAAGAAAGTATGCAAGGTTCAAGTACTTACAGAAGACGTTTGTTCAATAAGATAATCTTGAGGCTTTAATTCCATAGATGCATCTTCAAAGAAGAGTGTAATAGGGGGGAAAATCTCATCAATGCTGGTGGAAGCACAGTCATTAAAAATAAGTGAGGAAATCAATTCAAACCCCACAGATTTTACTGTCAAAATGACAAGTCTACCTAAAATCAATACAGAGAAGACCAAATTTGGTTAAGCACACAAACCTATTGGGAACCAAGAAACATGTGTTTCCTTTTGAATTAAAAACTTGTAACGATTGTGACACCGTGGCAACAATCTGCATATAATTGACTTTAGTCCTTAATTATGAACTTGAGTATTAGGAAAGACGAGAAATTAATGATCGTACACTTACTTTATTGAGAAAGGAATGCATGTAATTGCCTTCAGACTTAATCAATGAACTCAAATACTAGGAAAGTCATGAAAGTAATGATCATGCACTTACTGCATTGAGAAAAGAATCATATGCTTCTTCTGCTAGGTATGCTAGCGTAGTTCCACAATCAATAATAGTTCCACGAGTGTTTGTTGTGGCAAATACTTGTGGTTCAATTGCAAGAGTCTGTCCATTGACAGCAATTCCCAGAAGATTTAAATTGTAATGGGGCCTGACAATTGTAACATCAAAAGAGTTAATTATTTGTAACAAGCATCTATCACCTGTCTAACTGATTAATTTTACCTTGAGATTAAATAGGCATAATATAGCACCATGTCATATGACTTAAACAAAAGTGCAAATCGCTCTAGACCAATACCTTATGTGCGTAAATGTAAAAGTTTCAAATAACACATTCTGTAAGGGAGCACAAAGCTCAATGTTCAGATAAAAATGAAATGGACAAATGTAAAATTTAATTTTAGTCCCTCTTTTATATTTATGCATTTTAGTATGAACACCATTCACAACTGAAAAGCCAAAGTTCAGCATAAATTTAAGTACCTTTCCAGTTTAATTGACTGAAAATGGCCTTGTCCAGGGACCAGTGATAAATGAAACCCCTCTTCGGAAGGCATGGTCAAAGCAAATTTTGATAGGACTTCATACGGAAATCCAGTGAAACGGCAGGTCATCAGATCTTATTGAAAAAAACAAGTATCAAATCTTAAGTTGTATTTGTAAGGAAGATGTGAAAAACAGACTAAGAACACAGCAAAATTTGATGGCACCATCAAGTATGGTGCATTGGAGATTGGAATAGCACAGTTCAATTAGAAACAGAATGCAAAAAGATAATCACTCTCCATTCAAGACTGCTAAAGAAAATATGGATTACAAACTCCACTAGGGGATTAGAAACCGATAATCAATCTCCACTAAAGACCTGACAGAGGAAACATTGATTGGAAACTCCAATTTCTATTGCATAAGGCAAAATGCCCTGACAACAATTGAATCATGTAAAGAGACACATATAAAGCTGCTGACCTACTTCCCAATAGAGGTGGTCTTCTTAGCTAAACATTTGTCCAGACTCCAAAGGCCCCATTAAAGAGCTAACAGATAATCATGAAGAAAATAATAATTTGATCAATTCTACAATAAATTTACAAGAGTAGAGGTGATCATGAGGAAGAAAAGATACTGCCTCATATTTGACAGAAAATGACACTTACAACATTCTAACAAATAAAAGAGAAGTCAAAGTAGCCACCAACAGTCTTTAGACCTCACTAATCAACCCCATCCTCCCTATGAGATTCCAATAGCTCTTCCCACAGCTTTTTCATCTCATCAACAGAAAAAGCAAGATAAGGCTTCTACTGTTCAACATTGGGCTAAAGCACATGCACAGGTTCATGACATACTACTGAAGACTAGCCAAATACAACGAGATTCATGATCAACATCAAATCCCTTCCCATTTTCGGGTTGCTGATAAAGTTTGGCTTTATTTGGCTAAACAAAGATTTAAATTTCAATATCATATGCCCAAATCTATTTGATATGAGCCTTGTACCATTTTGCAGCAGCTAGAGAACAAGCTTTTCAGTTTGATGTTCCTTCTCAACTTGGTACATATTTAGTAAATGTGAATCAACTTAACCTTTATAAGTCAGCACAATTGGAGGAACATGTTGTTATCTCTCATCCTAAGGACACCATTATAGATTTTCACCTCCTTTGAATAGTGATACTCTCGTTGTTGTGCACACATGCACTTCTAGGCACAAATCAATCTATAGGGATGTTCCAAACAGCATTTGAGTGGAATTTTCCACATCTACTACAGAAGTTCTGGTTAATATTATCTAGGTAGAGAGGAAAAGATAATAAATAGTCACATGGGATAATTATAGTCACATGGACTATTGCATTTATTTCTATTTAATTGTTTATCACTTACGCATATTTTGCACATCTTTATGTAAATTCTCTAGAAGCCTTCCCCCTTTTCCTTGTCCAAACAAATTCCATGCATATCTCTCTTAAGATAATAAATAGTCACATGGGATAATTATAGTCATGTGGACTATTGCATTTATTTCTATTTAATTGTTTATCACTTACGCATATTTTGCACATCTTTATGTAAATTCTCTAGAAGCCTTCCCCCTTTTCCTTGTCCAAACAAATTCCATGCATATCTCTCTTCTCTTAGAAGCTTCTTTTGTTGGAAGTGTAATCTGCCTTACACCAAAGGCCGACATTGTATGATATAATCATGTATAGGCCTACAAGCAATCATTGTCCAATTGTATTTAGTTTATTGTAATATTTTATTATACAAGCCCTATGGGTCGTGGTCAACCTTGTTATTCTTAAACCCATCTTATAACTTGTAATTAACCTTAAGCCCTCTTGTTATGTCAACTCAGGTTAAACTATTTTAAGTAATTGGGTCTTCCATATCGGTATAAATACCCTCAATCAGGTATAAATACTCCAGCCATTGTATCAGAGTGTTGTAATTCTTATCTACAAACAGTATAGTGATTATTTATGGTGTCTACAAGTGCCTACTATATATTTCTCTCTTTTGTCCTTTTTACGTTTTTTGTATAAGATTTGAGTGGATGGATTGCTTCTATTCATTTTTGGAAATAGGTATAAATTCCAACATGGTATCAAAGGAGGTATAGACTAGCATCACTTGGTCATACAAAAAGATTGTTCAAAACCTCCAATCTTTCCTATGATTTTTAGGGCAAACCACTCCTCAAAGCTTCATAAGCGTTGTTAACATAAGAAGCAAAGAGGAGATCTCCTTCCATGATTTTTCATCCATTCTTCCTTCCATTATGGAGACTTTATGCCTTCTCCATTTTTAGCTTCGTTGTTATCAAGGTATGGCTGCAATTTTAAATTACATTTGGCAATTTTCTTTTTCTTTGCAGATATGTCATGGCATCCTGTTTTCTTCTTCCTTGAAGTGTTCTTTAGATATGTACGGAAGTATCTACTAGATCACTACGGTCCATCCTAAGAAGATTCTTGTGCAGAGGCATTTTTTGCAGCAGCAGATTTCAAATGATGAGGGGGATCCTGATGAGTCTTCCTCAAGTGCAAAGGCTCACTAGAGCATCCATTATGGAGGGGAAGATATTATTGTCACTAATGTTTTCTCTTATTGGCCCCTCAGTTCAGATTATGAGGTGGTCTTGAGAGTGTACTCTGACTTATGGCCAAGGCCGACATTGTATGATATAATTTTCCATAGGCCTATGAGCATTCATTGTATAATTGTATTTAATTTATTATAATATTTTATTATGTAAGCCCTATGAGTCACGGTTAACCTTGTTATGGTTAAGCCATTCTTATAATTTGTAATTAACCTTAAGCCCTTAAGCCCTCTTGTTATGTTGGCTCAAGTTAAACTCTTTTATGTAATTGGGGTTTTGGTATTGGTATAAATACCCCCACCACTCCATCCATTGTATTGAAGTGTTGTGATTCTTATCTATAGATAATATAGTGATTATTTATGGTGTCTACGGATGCCCACTATATATTTCACTCTTTCATTTTTTTTATGTTTTTTGTATAAAATTTGAGTGGATGGATTGCTTCTATTCGTTTCTGGAAAGTGGTGTAAATTCCAACATCTTTTTCTACAAGCTTCCTTTGTGCTCTATATACATAATACAAATGAGTGTATATCCCAGAAATATTAGGATTCAAAATATGTCTTCAATAGGATGGTATGTGTGAAAAAGAAGAATAGCATCTTTCAAAAAGCATGGATGGCTAAATCAAGCCCCCATTCCCTAGACCCAACTACAGATATGCATGGTCCTACATAGACTGGTCTGGAAATGATGCTACTTAAGGAAATTTTAACTAGCAACTTGCAATTGCAAAAGAAGCACCTGCTTATAGATCAGGTAATGATGAGTCTGAAAAATGGATGATAGCTATATCTTCAAAAAATCATCACTGTAAACAATATTCAAAATCACATGCTTCAAAATTGATTGCAATTTTTAGTAGAATATCACATACTGTGATTGGACAATAGGAGTATAGGCAATCCCTGGCTCTGTAATCTCTCCAAGTACCAAGATACCACCACCATGTTCTGGTCCTTGCAAGCAATGGGAAAATACTTTTGGTGCTAATCCCTGTGAATGAAGCTGAGATACAACAGAGAGATCATGCTGCCCAAATCCAAAAATCCCATCCACCGCCCTCTCTGGCTTAGTCAAGTCACCTGATTGATTGAAACTGCACCTGTTGACATATGACAGCAAAAAAGGTGAGCATTACTGCTCTGGAAAACCAAAGAGTTTTTGAAACCAATGATTTAAATAATTAACAAGTTGACATGTAGAAAATCGAAAATTATGTGTGTCAAGAAGAGGAATATGTAAGGACAAACCCAAATATAATGGGGGCAGAAGCATTGTATGTGGAGTACTGCCCGACAATTTGATTATAGTGGAAAACATCAGACACATAGAAACCAAGAGTGCCACTTCCATCACCATACTGAAATGAGTAACTACAGTAATGATTGGAAGTGCACCCAGAGTCTGATGATATTTGATTTGCAGCAAGGCATTTTGTGTCCTCACAAGCAAGTGGTAAAGTTGTCGATGATCCTTGGGTATCAAAAAAGTTAAGCGCAATCTGCAAAATTTTTGAAAACATGTTACTCTTAGAAAAACAAGCAGGTCACAAATGTGATAAAAGAAAATAAAAGCTATTCAACTTCATAGTGATTTACACATGAATCTCCAGATATAGGCATGGTGAACACTCTTTAAGCAAACACTTATTCCTCTTCAGCATACTTCTGCTCCAAAATTTGAATTTCAAATATTTTATGTAGTCATATAATTTAACATTAACTAAGAAAAAATAAGGAAAACCCCTCAAATAAAAGTAGTAGTTGTTCCATTCACATACGCTCCGAAGTCAACTTTTGAGGTCAAACGGTTTTCTCTTTTTTCCTTTTCTAAATATAGACAAATCAGCCATTAATTGGTGGAGTTCAGGAGGAGACAGCTCCAATTTTGCAAGTAGCCCTATGGAATATGAAAACTTATGGAAGTGCAAAACTATGAATCTTTTTTAGAGACTTTTGAGCACCTGCTTGTTATTGTGAAGCAGATTCCTCAGTCAGGTCTAAAATTTGAAATAAGCCCTCACCAAAAGTAATGGGCAACAAGTTTAGATAGAATTTTCTAAAAAGCTATAGCAGATCTGAGAGACTATTCTAAATTTATGGCTGAAAATTTTTGTAAGCTACCCTCCACTGGACGATCAGGTTATCCTCCTAAAGGGCATAAGGCAGGGATCCCATGTAGGAAACTGGATCAGAAAACATGGAGACCCTGGAGATTTCTTTGTTCCACAAGGCACTCTGCATGCATGTCGAAGTTTAGTTCCGTCCATATTTTGGCAGGTTTAACTTTCTTGATATTGTTCATATGCTTATTCTGCCAAACAAACTGCTTGAAGCATGGGGCCGGTTTTCTGCTAAAACCTTCTAAAATTTCTCAGAGAGTACCTGCTGAATAATTTTAGGATTCCTGCATGATGGAACTCCTGCTTAAGGGTAGGTTCCATTGAGGAGGCCACCACTTCTTTCCTGTTAGATGTTCCCATGAAAGCTACAAATTATTTCAGAAATAAATTAGTCTTTAACTTAAAAAACATTTTCTTGGTTAGTTACTGAGCATCGGCCATTGTGGCAACAGCCTGCCCATCTACAAACGGACAGATCACTGAAGTAGTTTGCTCCTGAATGAAGATGGTTTTTCATGTTCATGGGGTGTTTTGCTGTGGCAAACTCCAAGTCCATATGTCTGCAGAATTTAAATTTCCACCAACTTAGCAAAATCAAATAACCCTTTCCTAAGACAACTGCACCGTTTACCGAAAATATGCTGGAATTATTAACTGGAATGTGGGATGATAAAGTAACCAGGATTTAAGGACAAATTACTTGGGATGGATATAAGAATCTAAAATAAAAATGAGTCCAGAAGACAGAACGGAAGGACATTATCATCGGTTGCCAAACAGTGGCTCAAAATCAATTCTTAAGATAGCATAGCCGGTTACCAATCACTGCCTATTTGATTCATTTAAACTGTAAAAACTTAATGATTATGAAGGAAAACAATAACCATAATTTTTCTTTTCATCTGAAAGCAATATTAATTGTACTAGGGCAGCACAGAAACAGTTGCAGAATGAATTGGATAACTCAAGAATAATGAGTGTACGGGCAAGCATATTTAAAACCTGAATGAACATTGTTGATTGTATGATAGATACTGGCTGATAGTATTTAGAAATCAGATAGAAACACTGCTTATATTTTTCTTCTTGAAGTACTTTTCTTAAAAAAAAAAATTAAATAAACATTAAAGAACATGCATTAAATTCATTACAATAAAAAGGACTCCTCTTTTTAGTTTTTTTCTCCCAACAAATTTTATGATACTCTCTTTTATCTATTTTTATGGAAAATTGCCAAACTTTTTCTTTCCTGGATTTGTTTCCCACAAACGTAGGGAGTAAATGCCCATCATAATTAAATAAACATTAAAAAACATGCATTTAATTCATTACAATAAAAATGACTTCTATTTTTAGTTTTTTTCTCCCAACAAATTTTATGATACTCTCTTTTATCTATTTTTATGGAAAATTGCCAAACTTTTTCTTTCCTGGGTTTGTTTCCCACAAACGTAGGGAGTAAATGCCCATCATATACGCATCCATTTAACTCTAAAAATTCCTCGGAATTTGCACTCGACCCTGTTATCACTATGGCAACTTCTAAACTTCGAACTCACCACTACACTACAACATCCATAAACAAGTCTCACCTACTTTCATATTTCTTATATGCTTCCTCCTAGTTTAGTTCCCCGCACTTACTCCCATGAAACCTGGTTCCTCTATAGCACTTTAGCACCTCCCCGCGGGTGTGTTAAGTAAAATAAAATTATAACCTCCCCGCGGGTGTGTTTAGTAAAATAAAATTATAACCTCCCCGCGGGTGTGTTAAGTAAAATAAAATTATTGAGTATATCTCCTCTAGGTCCAGGTCCAGTACACATAGGAGAAGAGACTTGTGTTGTGTTGTGTTATACGAGTAACATATCCGTCAGATTCTAACATGGGCCCTAATAGAATTGAATAGAAGAAAAGAGAATAGAGATTTTTATACCCCGAGTCCGCTTGTGACAGGGCATGCATTGCAAGGTCTGCAATTCACCCACATTATATCACTCCCTGTGTCGATTTGAACATAATATGCCTTGGGCGGCGTGCCCAGCACAACCCTCGTATAGTAAAGCCTGAGAATACACCACAAAAACCAAGACATTACAACTACAAAACCCGAAATTGGCCACGGATAAAACAAAAAGGAAAAAAAAAAAAAACACAACAAAGTTTTTACCCTGCAATGTAGGGATCGGAAGAACCTCCCACGGGAAAGTCGACGACGGCGCTGAGAAAGCGCCGTCGCCTTGCCCTGTCATGGGCTTTCAGCGTTTCGAATTGATCGCTGCTCATTTGCACACCGCTCTTGTGTTTGTTTGCATACAAATGCTCCAACTCGAGAATCACAGAAGCTTCAGCGCGCCACAACGGAACTCCATCACAAGCCAAAACAGCAATAAACCCTAGTAGAATAATTCTTGACAGTCTGCAGCAGCGGCATGACCCCACCTTCCCCGCCCTCCCCCTCCGGATCGAGCTCTTAATCGACTCCTCCATTAACTCTGCTACTAAATTTGCATGACCGGAACCCGTCCCGCCAACTCAAGCCCAAGCCCAGTAGCACAATACCACCAAAACAACAATTTTTCTCTTTTTTTTCTCTGTAAATTTTCACAGGCGCCAAATTGGACAGAAGAGGCGAGGCAACTCCACTAAGGGATAAATCTCGCAAATTATAGCTGCTCAAGAGTGGAATTCGAACAGAACCGCGTCAGACCTGTAAACTCGGAGCACGAAGAATCCACGAGGACAAAGAAGGGATTACAGTATATGTTTCAGAGGGGACAAAAAGCTTATAATGGCAGCGAATGTCAGTTTTGAAATTCATTTTAAAAATGCATTCCAAAAGTAGCGTAAGAAAGAGGCATGAATTTGCTTCCCTCCTTCCCCCTCTGTCTTTACAGGCAAATGACTATGATGGTGACTGTCACTGCAACTGTGGCCGTTGGGCCTTGCCGACCGCCACTTAAAGGTGTGTTCCCGTCCTGGGCATTCCTCTCGAACTTCCCACGTCAGCTTTTACTCTTGTTTAAACCCTGGCGTTCGCACCAAACCCTAACCCACACCATTATTTTTACAATGTATATAGGATTGAGCAGGTCCCACCATGATTCTTCCAAGAATTATGCTTATTAATACGGAATTTAACACACACCCACCCCCTCATACATTTGCCCCACACCCACCTTGTGTCCGCAGGTCTCAGGTCGCCTAAAACCTTAGGTTAAAGAAAACTGTTTTGAATATCTTAAGTCAAGACTTTCCAACATATCACCAAACTTGAGCTCCATACCTCCTTCCCCTGATCTAAAAGAACTTAAAGTACCTGATGCGAATCAGAGAACGCAGGTTCACCAGACTCGTCGTATACACAACCTCTGTCGTAAGAAGTATATCCGTATTTGGCGCCCGACGTCCCCAACTTCGTCTGATCGTCTAATAGAGCATATGCTTTGCATGTCTCCTTTTAAATTAATAATATAAAGTGAATTATTAATATTGTTTTGGTTGTGTGTTATATAAATAATAATTATTATTATTACCAGAAGATTAATTTGAAGATAATCTAAACTGAATAATAATTATGTGCTTCCACAATGAATTATTGATATATATTATTATAAACAGATTAACCTTGGTATAATTTATTAAATTTTTAAATTCATTTTTGTAAGATAGAAATTTTCGTATTGTAAAGTATAAGCTTTATTTAATTCGTCCTATAGTTTGTGGTTAAATTTCGACGAGCAAATTCAAATGTAACCGTTGAAATGGCACCTTTGCTTTTTCAAAAGTCTTCAAAGTTATCGTGACTGGTACTCGTGGCCGTCCAATTTTAGGCCGACGGCACCAACGTACTCCTGACATCAACCATGCTAACTATACGAAATGTTTTGAGATAAAGTAAAGGGAGGACATGCTCAAATTTCCCTCGCATTTTACTTAAAAGTTCCTCCCATCTTTTGGCCAGCTTTCACTTAATTCTATTTTATTTTTTTTATCGAGGAATTGATAATTTATTTCATTATTTTTGGTTATCGTATAATTTTTAGTTGTGTGGTTTTGATACAACATGTCCTTCAATTTTACATAATCAAGTGATATTAGGTCAGAACTAGAGTAATGATACGATCTTAGTTGACTTCAACGAAGTGGCCACCATTACGTTATACCCTTGTATGCTCAATTCAAAAAGAAAAAGGCTAAAATTAAGCCTAGGTTCCTCATGTTAAAGGACTAAAAGAGTATGCGTCTATTTTTAAGTATTATGGGCCCTAGAATATAACTTATTATGGGTTTTAGAGTATAACCTCAGTGTACTTATACACTCACACCAAAATACAAGAAAAAATTTAGGTTAGAACCAAAGTAATGATACGATCTTAGTTGACTTCAATGAAGTGAACACCATTACACTATATCCTTGTATGCTCAATTCAAAAAGAAAAAGGCTAAAATTAAGCCTAGGTTCCTCATGTTAAAGGACTAAAAGAGTATGTGTCTACTCTTTAAGTATTATGGGCCCTAGAATATAACTTATTATGGGTTTTAGAGTATAACCCCAGTGTACTTATACACTCATACCAAAACACAAGAAAAAATTTACAAAATGACATTTTCTACTAGATTTGGTCAATTTTGAAAATCAATGCACATCAACCACTAAAAATCCAAAAGTGGTTGATTATGTCTCATAAGAATTAAATGTTGAATGATCATCTAAACTATTTAACTCCAAAAATTTAATTTTTTTTAGGATAAATCATATTCAATTAATAAAGTTCGTTAAAATTTCTACTTGTTGAACCATTAAACTAGACTGGGTTGTACAATCAAATTTTGAGATCAGAGTTTTGAATTTACATGTTTCTATAGTTATAGTTGTGGGTTTAGTTATCAAGTTCTCGCATTCGAGTTCTATACTCTTGAAGTGAAAAAAAATTGATATAAAATTTAAAAATCAAAGATACAAAATTATAATATTTGATTTTAATAAAAAAAAATTCAAATATATATTTTAAAATATTTTTAAAAATATAAACATTTGTATACCTTTAGTAATTTTTTAACAAATGATAAGATATTCAAACGTTTAAATCAACAATTTTTTTATAAGATTAATTATAAGTTTTCTATCAATTATAATAAAAAAGTGACTGATAAATTCATTCTAAAAAAATATGCATATTAACACAGAACTATCATTGTTGTCCATTATCTCAAGAGATAATAAAGAACCAAAGAAAATAGATTAAAAACTCTTGCATCCAACATAATTTGTGCAAGACATGGATCCCGAGAATTTTTTATAACACTTTCACATTGATATATATTTTATATTGTAGAAGTAAGAGATTTTATCTACTATAACTTTGCTTAAATATTTTATTTTTCATGTCAATGTCTGATTTTAGGATTTTTATATCTATTCAATTTTTTCTGTGTCGAAATTAAAATTTATTTACCAATTTATTCGCTAGAGTTTTGAATTCGATAAATTTGAAATTCTATCTTAAAAAATTCGATTTTATCTTATAAATTTTGATAACGGGAAATAGTTATAGTTGTTGAATATTGTAGTGATAGGATTTAATTTCTCATCTAAGTTCGAAACAGAAGATTTAAAAAATGCTCTACAACGCCACATGTTACAAATTTGCAGCTTTGTCGGTTTCCCTCTATTTTTAACCTTGTCAACGTTGCCTTGCCATCTGTCCCAAACGGATAAATAAATATATAGGGGAAGGAGAATCCATCAGACTTCTACACCCAAGATGATGTTTAACTTTGAATAATTTTTTTTTTAAATCAAAATATTATACTGTACAACCATATCTCTAAATTCTATAAAATTCAAATTCTGTACGGTGGACCCAACTCAGAATTTAAATTCTTTACCGTGGACCCACTGACAATATACATTGAACTATGAAATATAAATGCAAATACCAAGGGCGTGCACTCCAGAATTTTCTCAGATCATTGCCGGATTGGAAGGAGAGATGGGTGGCGTACTTCCATTGGAATAAGAAATTGCTTTCGAAAAAGCGAAAAGATATATAGTCAACGACATGTCTATTTTGGGGGCCATTTATCTTGAATTTTGCTAGATATTCTCTATCACGCGCTCTTCTCTGTGGGGGAATAACCAGCTGTGTTCTTTCATTCTGGTTCTGAGATATCTCATCACTAAGAGGAATGTCCGTCTCTATCAAATTTAGCGTTAATCATGGCTTAACAACATGTTAATTAATACAATGTGACTACGGATTAATGATACTTACGTACTGATAATAATATATAGACATCTGCGATTGCACATTAAATCATAGCCGACAAGCACACAATTATATTTTAGCAATGACCAAATTTGTTTGTGTAATTACTATCTTCAATGAAGACGTTATTGTTCTTCTTTTTTATACAAAAGAGAATCGGCAACATCACTATAAGGAAATTATTGATATAATTATTTGTTATATTTGGGTAAACATTTACTTTTATGAAAGGTATTTGGAAAGGTTTGGAATTAGAATCATTTATCTCAAATTAATTATTTGTTACTTCTTACTAAAAATTTATTTGAGTGAAAGGAACTTGAAAAGGTTTAGAATTAGAAACATCCATCTGACAAACACTAAATAAATAACCAAACAATCTACTACTTTCATTCAATGAACAAGTGTATGTCGTGGGAAACTCTTCTCAAGATTACTAACACTGGTGCTTGGTGCTCTATGGGACTTGCACTGATTGAAAGAATCTTAATTAAAGTTTAATCATGATTTATTTATTTTTTATATTTTTATTAATGAGAATTAAGTAATATTTTAAAATTTAGGTTGGGTTTTGGTTATTTTTTAGGAGGTTTAAGGTTCAAATTGTGGCGTGGAGGAGTGTGTAAAAGGGTGGATTTGTGGTGATTGTGTGTTAAATTCGATAAACCTAAGAAATCATGGTTAAAAAAATCTGTTCAACTCATAAAAGTTTCTTACACTAACCCAATCAAAATATATATATAATAAAATTTATTATTATATATAAAATAATATTATATTATATTTCTCTAAATCTATTATGAGAATGAAACTAAAGAGATTAAGCCTGCTTCTCTATGACGACAAGACCGTTTGACGTCGTTTTTGTATTTTCTTTTTATTAAGCTTTTTTAAATGCATTCCATAATATGTACAACTTTTTTATTACATTGTCAATTTTTTTTTGATTAAATTCTTTTATTTGTTTTAATAATATTATGAGTTTTAAAATAAAATTATAATTAGTAAAATAAAAATTATTTTATGATTTAAATAGTAAAAAGTCGTAAGGGTTTTGGTTTTTTAGATATTCAAGGTTCAAACCGGGATAGGGATCCCTCGTAAAAGTTTATGTAAACACGTTGAAAAATAGATATACTTAATCAAAAAACAATTCAAATATAAAATATTAAAAATTATATAATATAAATGAAATAGAAGATAATGTTAGTTTCTCGTGTTAAATAGTGTTAGAAATGTAAATTTATTTTAGAACTATCTACAAAGTTTGCATAGTAGCTAGAGGTAGGCAAAATAATGGTATTGAAGTTAATGTACAGACCATAAATGGTAACATGCGTAAATGCTATAAATGTGGGCAATGAGAAGTCATTTTGCGTGCTTCTTCGCAGTTTTGTTTATTTTGTGTGCTTCTTTACGGTTTTGTTTGTATCTCTTGTCTATGTATCTTTAGCCTATAAAAACATCTAGTATTAAAGTCACTTAATTTTTGTTTTGTATGTGGATTTTCATAGGAGGTAATTTTAGTTTTATCTATGGGTCCCGAGAAGAAGCAAATTCAGTTTTATATGTGGATCATTAAGAAGATGAGGTTTCAATCATGTGCTCTTGATAGCTTGAGAGGAGGCTAAGAGGAAGCTAAGATGAGCCCAAGAGAAGGTTGAATCTACATATTGATTATATGAGGAAGTCTCGATCTATTCTATATTAAGAGAAGTTTGAATCCAATTTGTACAAGGTCTGATATTGTGCATTGTCTAAATCTATTCTATTAAACAACAATAGTGTGGATTGGTACGAGTTAATGTAAGAGAAGGTTGAGTGTAACAGTCTAGTCTCATAACAATTATGCCTTCAAAATGTAATGTTTTCATAATCTACTTTGTAATCGAATTATCTTCATTCATATTAAATCCTTATGGATTATGGAAAAGGTTTTAAAATATCCATAGCAACACATATTTGGGTATATGTAGCATGGTTTCGCTCATTAGTTATTGGTCCCTCCTTGATGAACTTCTCTAGGGTATTTTCAATACTCTTCAAAACATCCTTATTGATAAATTGATGGAAGTCTAACAAGCCTAACCCACATTATAAGTTTTTTAATAGTTTCTGCTTTAACAGAAAATTTCTCACTTCATGGTCTTAAATAAAGGGTATCTGGATCCTAGATCATCGAAGATTACCACCATTATTTTTTAAGGAGATAAAACTATGTTGAAGTGTCCTCCAAGAATCCAAAGATTGCATTTTATCATTGAATTTAACATGAATAAATTGAGATCCTTACAACATTTATTTCAAATAGTAAATATAATTGAAGTATAACATTTATGACTCAATTTTTCATATCATCCTCTTTCCTATTAAAAATACAAGTAAATAAGTGCTTCTTTCTTCTTGCAACTATCCATCTCATTTAAATGTTAAGGGAAGAGATGGAGGAAGCATAACAGATCGTCTTCAATTCAATTCAAGGTGGACGACGTAACGGAGTGGAGTTGAACCTGTAACTTCATGTAGGGTTATTTAGTGTTATCTTTGATTTGTTCACAAAGAGAGTTGTGACCAACAGTTTAGCGGTGGTCGAGCCAAAGCTTTTTTTGTTAAAGCTATTTTTTTTGGGTACAGATCGACAAGTTAGGAGTTTGAGTCTGGGTTTTAACGCCTAGGGTTCATGTTAGTGTGTAGTAAGGTAACTGGAGTGGAGGACCATTGCAAGGGTTTTTATAGGTGTTTTAATCGATGGATACTTAAGCTTTGTATCTATTGTGAATATCTTCATAACATGGCTTGAAGTTTTTAGATTTTTTGAGATTTTTGCTCCTTTGTTATTTTGGATGGACAAAGATCGAAGGTGGTGCCAAAAATAGCAGGTGCACCACAAGAAACTAAATGTATCTTAGCCGACATCAATAGCAGGTGAAGTGTGTTTATATATTTATTATTGTTAGGTGGGGGTGGGCCTTTCTAGACATAATTTTATCCTTGAAAACCTTGATATGAGTTGAGCAGGATATTTTAGCCAGAACTTTGAGGGCTAGAGTTTAGGCAAATGAGACAACACCCTTGTAAAAGGCTAACTATTTGAAGGCGATCGTTGGTGTAGCAGTGGATTGAAGTGGATTATGGAGGATATGGTCCATTTAGTGGACTACTCTCCAGATCCAATGGAAGATATCTCTATATTCCCTACGAAATATTATTTGAAAGCCAAGTGGAAGTTGGAGAGGGTATCCGCTCATTTTGTTGATGATTTCCCTAGTTAAAACTCAAAGAGGAAGCCTTTGGAGGACTTGTTTCCAGATTTTTCAAAGACCTCTTCTTAAAAGGAATTGCTTTCAATTGTGTTTTATGTTAGGAATCATGATGCAAATCATCATTTATGCCCAGATTCATTAGTGGACAATCTTCTTAGCTTGGGTAGTTCTTTGTCTAGGAGAGTACCTGATCAGGGTGTTGGTTCTTTAGACTTTAATTCCTACCTTACCAACATGTCAACGGAGTTTTTACCTTGCCCTATGGATATGTGCTTTTTGGATGGTGATTTAAGCTTTATGAAAGTGCGGTGTTGGGAGGTTTATACAAAGAGAATTTTTCAGGAGCTTGATGATGGGGAGTCTGGTATTATTTTTGGTATAGGCTTCTTGGAAAGGATTATGGAGAGAGGGGAGCTACTAGGTTTTTGTAAGGAGGTGAATTATTTAGTTACCGATAACATATCCTACTTGAAGAAAAGGAAAACAAATGTGTTAAGCTCAAAGAGCAGAGAATAAATTTGGTTTTAGGCGAAGACATCCTGTTGGACAAACTTATGGATATGGAAATAAAAACACTAATTGGGAGGTTCTATGGTATATTATACAATAAAAAATCGCTTACTTTGTGGTTAGAGAGGTTGAGCCCTATCTTAGGATATACTCTTAGTTTTCATGTATTGGTCAAAGGTTGGTTAGCCTTTTCCTTCAGATTGGTGGAGGATGCAAGTCGAATATTTCATAGAAGATGGTATTGGGGTTCTTATGCTTTGTCTTTGAAATAGTGGTCCCCTTGTTTCAATCCGAGAAGGGATTCTAAATTGATTCAATTCATTTGGGTCAAGTTACCAAGATTGCTCTTGGAGTTGTAGTCTTCTAGGATTTTGAAGGAATTTGGAAATTGTTTAGGAACATGTGTGGATTTGGATCTGTGATAGGGTCTTTTAGAGACTATAGAAATTGAGATTGGAAAGTAGCATTATGTTCAAATTCTTGACTACATGAAGATACCTTTTAATTGTTCACTGTATCATGTGTACGACCATCTAGTGGAAGATTATGGGTTAAACTTTATAGGAATGGATTGGAGAAGAAAGTTTGAGGAGAATCATAGTTCTAGGGTGGAAGTGGATGGATTGATTAGTAATGTGAGGGAGGTATAAGAAGATAGGAATTTGGGGCATAAACCTCCTTGGATGGCAATGGAGAATGGAGAAAGGTCATAACATTATTGTATTTACCAAATATTCAAGATAGTGGAGTTGGTAGAGACTCAAACATAGGACAGAATGAGGGCATGTTTGTACCTACACACTTAAGGGAGATGAATTCTCCCCTTGTGTTAAAGGTGGTTCCCCTACCACATAATAGTTTTCATAGTTATTTGAATCACTCTTTTGATATTAATATGACTTCTAGGGAGGAGTCAATTACCCCCTTTCAATCCTCGACTTTGAGGTAGAAAAATAGAAGTATCTCTCGATGGGTACTAGCACCAGGTCAAAATACTTCCATAAGCTCTCTACTAGTCACCCTTTTATCATTTCTAGAATATCTTCATTGTCAATATCCACATCTCTACTTTCATATTCTTTTGTGAAGAAGAGTCTTACAAGGGGCCTAATAGATATTTTCTTAGATCTCATAAATCAATAACTATTATTGAGGAGTCTATAGTTGTAGGAGCGCTTGACCTAGATGTTGGTACCACTCCTATTTTGGGGAGAAAATATAATATCCAACTTGCCAAGGATAAAGCTTTGAGGGAGGTTAAGAGTGGGAAACAAAAATCTATAGTTGGGGCACTTAAAGCATGGCATACCCCATAATTGATTAATTAATGCTAATCCTTTCTCATAATATATGGGGTTTGAGAAATTACTAAAAAAATACTGGCCTGCATAGGTTGATATAGTTAAAACAATCAAATAGTTTGTTGCTTCAAGAGACTATGGGCATGGGTACGAAAGTTGAAGGTATTCTTCAATTTTTTTTAAAGAGTGGGATCTTATCTCTTTTGATTTTGATGATAGATCCAGAGGTTTGGTTTTGGGTTGGAAGAAGAGGTATTTCAAGCTTATCAATTCTATTTTTTTACCTCTGGTATAGGAGTTGAGTTTTTCGCACTAGAGTTGGAAAACTATTTTGTGGTGGCCAACATCTATGGGCCTTATGAGAAAAAAATATAATTTTGAGATACACTCTTGGCAAATGACTTTTTAAAATAAGAGAATATAATAGTAGGGGGAACTTAATTTTACTGTGAATAGAGTTGAGGTTTGGGGGACTATAGCTAGATATGACTCACAAGTTAGTTATTTTACACAAATTTGAAGAGGTTGATCTGGTTGATGTGGAGCCTATCAAAATTATCCCTACTTGGTGTAATAATAGGGTGGGAGAGGATAATGTTGCTAAAAGATTGGATAGATTTTCAGTCTATGGTTATCTTTTGACAAATGGTGAAAGAATTAGATCATGGGTGGATCCTAGAGGTAACTCAAATCATTTTCCTATATATTTTTGGATTGGCAATAAGGATAGGAAACCTTCTAGCCCTTTCAAGCTTATTCTAACTTGGTTGAAGGATAAGGAGTTCCAAGCACTGGTTAAAAAAGAATGGAGCACTTTTGATGCTAATTTGGGAAGCTCGGTATGTTTTCAATTTGCTAGCTGTTTGAGAAAAGTTAAAGTTGTTGCTTCTAAGTAGGATTTCAACAAGTCTAGATAACAGATGTAGAAACTTATTCTTTAAAATAGGCAAATTGTTAACTTTTATGAGGAAGTGAATGAGGGTGTTATCTCAAAGGAGTCAAAATAAGTCATTAAAGCACTTGAAAAGAAAAAATGTAATATTTTGCTAGCTCAAGAGGCTCAATGGAGGCTTAAAAGTAGAGCTATCTGGTTGGATTCAAGAGATGAAAAAACAAAGTTCTTTCACAAATTTTCCAATCATAGGAGAAATATTAATACCATTTGGGATATGCCCAATGGAGATGGGTCAAAAGCTAGGACCTTCAAAGACCTGAAAACTCTTGGTATTAAGCACTTTAAGAATTTATTCAAAGAACTTGAGAGGATTAACTTGGTTGAGATTTTAAAAATTACCTCTTACTTCCCTAGCTTTTTTGATGATGCTACTAATGAGATACTCCTGGAAGGAAAATCCAAATATGAATTGAAAAAGTTCTACCTTTTAAAAGAATAAAAGTCCTAGGCCAAATTTTTGGGGTGTTGATTTTCTTTTGGTTTTCTTTGAGTTGATTGGGAAAATTTGCTTAGGGTTGTGGAAGAAACTAAAGCTACTAGGAAGATCCTTGTAGACATCACCTCGATCATTATTGTCCTGATTCTCAAGAAGGATACTCTTGATTCTTTTGATGATTTTAGACTAATATCTTTGTGTAATTGCATTTACAAAATTATTTCCAAAACCATTGCTTTAAGGATAAAACACGTTTTCTTGAACTCCATTTCTAGTGAGCAATTTGGTTTTCTTAATAGGTAGATGTATGACACCATGGGAGTGGCACAAGAAGGCATGCACACTATAAAGATGAGGAGGCTTCCTGTTGTTGTTGTAAAATTAGATCTTTCCAAAGCATATGATAAAGTTTGTTGGTTGTATTTGAGGATCATGCTTCTCCATATAGGGTTCAATCTTCAAGTTTTTAATTAGATTATGGGATGTGTGACTTTTGTAATTATATTATGGGATGTTATTTTTTAGTAAATCCTCTTATCCATTTTTTTAGTAGTTTGTGAATTATCCTAAATTGAAATATATTTTCATCATTTTTAATGACAATTTTGATCCCTATAAGAAGTGCCTTAGCCTTTGTATAGTTGTTAGTTGAAGTTCCATATGATTCATAGTAAGGGACGAGAATTACCTTTATATTGAAAAACACCACCTCCACTAGCTTGTCACAAATTTCCTTTGGATGCACCATCAAAATTAATTTTGATAAACCTAACTTTTGAAAATTTTCTTTTACCATAAATCAAAGAAAATAATTTCTGTCAACTCTATTGTTGTAAAGGACCCTTCCATATATACTCACATCCTTTAACTAAGAGGCTAGCAACTCTTTTTTTGTAGTAGAGACTTCGCCATTATGAGCAACATATGTATAAAATGTTGTAAGAGAGGCAATAATATAATTATGAACTTGATGTTAATCAAAAAATATTTATTAAGCTAAACCTAATATATTATTTGGATAATCTATATAGTGTGGGAAGCAAAGAATCTATGAAGCATAATTTTGGGATTATAAATTTACAAGGAAATTTTTTATAGAGATTTTTTATGCTTTTGGTAGTGCATTTTTCACCCCTTGGAGACTCAATGGTCATGTATAAATTTATCATGGTGCTACCTAGTTTTTTGTAGAGTTAGCTTTATTATATACTAGATGATAATATTCAAAGAGACATTTAGAGGAAATAAAAAATAACTTTACTAGTGAGACTGTTATCATTTTGTGGATAGTGATTCTAGAGTCTACTAAGGTTCATCTTCTTAGAAGTGTTTATGCTTATGTTAAAGGTTCAATCTAAGATGATTTTGCTTGGTTTGTGAATATAATAATTTTATCTCATTTTATTTTGTATTATTTTAATCCAGGCATGTGACCTTTTTGGGGCATGGCTTTATGCCTAAAAACCTATTTTTCAATTCTAACCACATTGTTAGGAGCAAACAATTATGCTTGAGACTCTATTTTGATCTATTCAATAACAACAATTTCAACCAACTTTGTAATAGACAAGTTACCAACAACTTTGTGTCCATTGTCACCTACTTTATTTATCCTTTACATTAAAAAATTGAAGGAATGCAAAGAGAGGATGGAAGAAGAGAGAGTACAATTAGCTAATTATAAAGTGAAACATCTTCTCTGTGTCAATGAGCTCATCTTCATTGGAAAGACACTTGAAAGTTTAAAATAATATATACAAGCTTTAGAGAATTTTTATAAAGAAGTTGGGATGTAAGTAAATACTAGCAAGACTAAGATTATGGTCTTCTTTGCTTGGAGAATGCAAAAACAACCATATATTTTATTTGAAAGAAATTCTTTAAAGGTAGTAACGAAATATAAATACCTTGGCTTAGATTTTCAAAATAAACTCAATTGGAGAATATGCAGGATGAAACAAATACAAGCATGATGGTGTTATGAACCTTTATTCTCATTAACAAAAACCATTCACCATTATGCAAAAATATCAAACTACTCATCCCAAAATAATTATCTACAATAATAATGTACATAATAATATAAAGAGAGATAATATCCTTAAGGTAGGGCAACATCAATAATGTTCCTAAAGGAAGGAACCACTCCATAGTATCTTCCAAATGAGATATGCTCCACAAGCTAAGATTTCTATAAGAGAATACTTGATATTAATTAGTAATTATTACAATAACAATATTCCTTATTTATATACCCATCTTCCTTAACCCTTATCCCACTCTTTGTTATAATATAATTTTGTAATATAATCAATTTGGGTTATGTGTGGCCCATACCAACTATCCATAATTCCATTACATAATATAATATCATATCTCTATATTTATATCCCTAGGTATCTAGCATTCCACCCTCACAAATATTTCATCCTTGAAATATAAGAAGAAACTAAATAATATGATTTGCTAAGCAATATTAGCAACTAGTACCAATCTTGATAACCCCTCCATCAAGTAAAATTTTGATTGGTAGTGGTCTATGATGATGCCAAGCTACCCTTGTGTCACTTAAATATCCATAATTAATATATTAGATCCATGCTTTTGCTACTCTACTTTCATATTTCAAATGATTAGTCCTATTATTCCTTGATGCTGCTACACTACTCTAAAATCCAAAATCACTATGATTTTTTTGCTAAACACTGTCATACTTGATATCCTTCTCACTCTATGTAGATCTATAATAATATTGTGTCTTAAACCATACCTCCAATATTATTGCCACTCATGGTGGTGTCAGGTATGGATGGTGATATGCTGCAACCTTAACTTGATGTTCTATTTCCTTTGATTCTTTAGCATTTTGTTCATCTCTTTTAAATTCTTTCTCATATCCTTTGCTCTTGTTCCCTTCTTTTGGTGCGTCCTTGTATACTTATAACATATATTCCTTTGTTGTTTCTTCTTCCATGGACTCTACTACAACTACATCTTTCATAGACTTTGCTACTGTTGCTTCTCCCATGGACTCTATTGTTGTTGCTATTGTAGAATTAGCTTTTAATTTTTTTGTTGGTTCCTTAACTTGTTCCCCTACCATAACTACTTCTATCTTCCCCTTGGATCCTTTCTCCTTAAGCCAATAAATATTTTGTCATGTTATCTTCTTTTTCCTATACCATTACTTCATAAACTTCTTTTGCACATTAATGTTAACAATACTAAAAGAAGCTAACCAAGGGTAATCCAAAATATTATCCATATCACCCATCTCAATAACATAAAAATTTGAATGTAAAACATATTTGTCTATGTTGATATTCAAATCTTCAAAAAATTGAACATTTTTACCCTTAAGTTGTATGACCTTGATTTTTGTTGCTTGAACCTACAACCTCTTATTAATGAAATAATATCTGCTACTAGGATTTTTAGAAATAATAACCCTTTCCCTTTACAAGTGACCATGAACTTATAAAAAAGATTTTTTTTATTCAAACAAATCATATTGATCATTGTTGGGCCTATTTGACACCAAAGTTGTGATTCCCTCAACTTGCACACTATCATCCTTATTTTTTTATTTTGCCAATTTCTTGAAATTTTCCAACTCTCTTTTTAGTTCCCTTTGTTCATCCTAGAGCCTAGCTATGATAAGGCTATTGGGATACCTAAATAAAATACAAAGAATGGAAGATAGAAGGTTACCAAAATAAGTAATCAAAAGAACATTGAATAGAAGAAAAGACATAGATGAAACAAAACAAAAAATGAATGGATAAATAGAGCACTAAATTTCATGAGGCCCTAAACTCCAACAAAAACATTTAGAATAAGTGAAGAAAAAACTAAGACTTGTCATGTGGACTGAAAATTTAGGAAAAAATAGATATACATCGACAAGTTCAACCCAAACTATGAACATAGCCAAAAGAAGTACATAGATACAAATATTAAATGGAAGGAAAAAATACTCATACCCCAACTAAGATCTAGTTCAAACCATCTCAGATGTAAAATTGAGAGATGGACAATTCCATAGGAGGCATGGTTAGAACAAATGTGTGTCTTTTACGTAGGAAGAGTAGTGGAGACCAAAAATATTTTATCATGACATATGAAGCCTACAAGGACATAAGGATTGCATATGAGGACTCCCTAATGAAACTTTTTGAAATTTTGAGAATAGAAAAAATAGAGAAACTTCTTATCAAAATCAACAATATAAAAAACACACTCCAAAAGATAATAAGAGGATGTTGAACTTTTTGACTCTGTTGAAAATATTTCTTTCTTAGATGTTGTTAAACTTTGAAACTCTAAATAAGAGGTTCAAGGTTTGAATTCAAAAGGGAGTAAGATTGTACTAGATACCCTATCTTATAGTAAAGCTCTTGGTCCCATAGATTGTTTTAGTCTTGTGAACGTAATTAAAACCATTTCATATTTTATTATTATTAATTTACAATGATAAAACTTTTGTTATCTGTATAAAAAAATTACCAATAAATATAACACATCTTTCTTTTATCCTTGACCTATAATAATAAAGCTAAATATTTTATAATTTAAAAAGAAAATTTTTCTTATGAATTGTAGTCTCTAGGTTAATAATAAATTAATAACATTATTATTTTACAAAATAATATATTTATAATTTTTTTTATAAAATATTTACATATAAATACATCTTAAACATCTTAATATATATATAAACATATATCTTATATTCTAAAATTTTAACACTCTAAATTTCCACATCATATACCTATACCTACACCATAAATACCTACAAGACCTTTTTACGTCATACAAACAACTTTACCCAACAAGCCTTTAACATTATCATTTTAATAGAATATAATTTAGTTCAACCAGCTTTTTATGTTCAAATTACCTACGTCGCTTTTGCAAAGTTGTTGATTTTATTATTGGGCTCACTTTTAGTGGCAAAGCATCTTTCATTTATTTGACGTGGAAACAAGGCGAGAGTAAATCTCCACATAGTTGCTGTCCAATAAATGTTTCAATAATTGGAAAAGGATAGTTTGATTAATGGTTTCTAATAATTATTTTTTATTGAATTTTTTTATTTTATTGGTTATATTTATTATTTTTAGTAATTGGTTAGTGTAAGGATTGTTTTCAACAAAATTTATCTTTTATTGTTGTTGACCCTGTGTGAGATGGAGACCATCCATCATTCGAAGTTTGTACTGTCGTCAAAGAACTCGAAAAATTCGGAACAAACTACAATCTAATTTGAACCTAAATCTCTTCTTTTATTTAATTTTTTAATTTTTAATTTTACAAATTAAAATTTATAAAAAAATTATGAAAAATAAAATAAAATAAAATAAACAAATGTTTTGAAGCTAGAGTTACACATATTGCTATATTATAGGTAAAAAGGTAGGTTACTTTGTTTTTTAAAAAGAATGTTTATGTGAATATGCGGTGTTCAATTGCTTTAATAGGGCAGGGGGTTCTTAGTTATTAAAACTTTATCTTTTGAGAGTTGATGCCGGTCAATTGTCATGTGGAAATGTGGAAATGATTTTATTAGTAATATTTTTATAATATTAATGCTGTAAGAAATTGTGCTAATTTTTATATTTATAGATATTTAGATAATTTAGTATTAGTCATGCCTATATAAGTTGTTTATTTTCAGTGGCGTATTTTATGTTGGAATTTCATTTCACTTTAATACTTCTTTTACTAAAATTTTATTAGATATATTTTGATGAGTTATGTGAAAAGGGTAAAAGTTTGATTCTCTTTAATATAAAATTATTCATAAATATGTAGGCCATTTTAATACTAGTCCACATTTTATTAGATAGTCTGATGGGTTATGTGAAAAGGGTAAAAGTTTGATTCTTTTTAATATAAAATTGTGTTCTTATATATTTATAAGTTTTTTAAATGATTATATAAAATTATAATTATTGTCTCAAGGGACACTCCAATGGTTTCAGGCTTTGGCTTTTTTTTTCGAGAGATTCAAAATTTAAACCCCAACATGGATGAGTGAGGGAGTAAATATGTGAAAAAAAAAATTATATATATATATATATATATGAACAGGTACGAGGAGAGGATGAGCGACGAGACAGGAGAGAAGACGGACGAGCGAGTGGAGGATGGTACCAGAGCGAAAGCAGGCAAGAGGAGGGAGGATGAACGAACGGGTAAGGTTCCGAGGGGGACCAGCTCTGACAGCAACGAAGGATCCGGTCTTGATGCGACGGGTGCTCAGACCGATGGGATGGGTAGTAGCGGGAAGGATCCCCCTGACAAGGAAGGCCCCCATCAGACCCGTAAGGGATCCTATGCCCAAGTTCTGGGTTTAGGCGTCCTACCACATTTCTCCACCAAGGAGCTCCACCCCTCAGAGGAGGATCTGGTCATTCCCGAAGACTCGATGGAAAGCTATATGGAGATGGAGAAGTGCACGCTGATTGGGAAGTTCTTGGGGGGATGCCCGGATATGGACATTATCCGCAAATGGGCTTCCTCCAAGTGGAAAACCAGTGGCAACATGGAGATTGTGGCTCTGTCCCAAGGTTTGTTTCCTATCCAACTTAACAACCAGACGAACTTTTGCAACATCTTGGCCGGAGGGTCGTGGTTCCTAGGGTGCAAGAGCCTCTTTCTCAGGAAATGGGGGGAGGACTTTAATCCTGAGACCCAAAACATAAATGTCGCTCCACTGTGGGTGAGACTTTCAAACCTCCCCTTTCAATGTTGGCATGAGAATGTAATCAGAGGGATTGCTCGATCCATTGGGGAGTTAGTGGCTTTTGATTCCTCCACCAAGGTCAGGTCCAGGATGGTACATGCTCGGTTCTGTGTTACTGCTAGCTTAGAAGCTGAGCTCCCCACTTTCATCAACCTATTCAGAGGGAAAATCCTAATCAAAAGGCAACCTATCGAATATGAAAATAAACCTGCCTTTTGCACTCATTTTTGTACTCAAGGGCATCTCCAGCCCCAATGCCCAAATTTGAGGATTCAAAAGCAACGAGAAGAAGAGGCTAAGAGAGGAAACTAGAGGAACCAGGGTCCTAGGGCCAGCAACAAAAAGTCTCAGCCATAACTCATTTTGCACAACCCTACCCACCGATCCTATGACCAAGCCAAGACTCCTTCTCAAGGCAAAGCTGAAGTTGAACAGAGGGAGGATCATCTCCCACCCTATATGGATCGTGAGGAACCTAATAATAATCCTAAGTAGGAATACGTGCATGCAGAAGCTCCATCACCAATTCGAAACCAGCAAGAGACTCCTTCAAAACCCTCATCGCAAGGCAGTCTTCGAGCAGAGGGCTCAGTTTCCCAGGTATAATTTTTCCTCAAACCTGATGTTTCACAATCCTTCATGGAAGAATATCTAAAAAGTAACAGGAAATCCCCACATCGATGGGATAAAGGCGAAGGAGGGCCTTCCCTATCAGGGTGGATTAGCCCGAGGAACACCAAAAGCAAAAAGCAGGTTATTAACTATGGTAGTGAACGAAAGAGAGGAAGACCCTCTGGTAATGACCAATGGAACAAAGAAATGGTGAAGGATGTGGCAAATGGGACTCAACTAACGTTGTTCTTAGATGATTCTGACACATAGAAGGATGAAAAACAAGGCACCAAACCCCCTTACAACTAGTGAAAGAAGGCAAGAAAAACCCTAAATTATTGAAATTAAGGTCATCTCATGGAACGTGAGAGGCCTAAACAACGCAGCCAAGCAGAGGATGGCTGTTGACCTCAGAAAAATGATGAACCCTTCTATTTTCATTCTTTAGGAAACCAAAAACGATGAGTTCTCATCAAGGAAGGCTGCCAAAGTCATTTGGAGCAAAGGGGAAACCCTGTTTATCCTTGCTCAAGGCACATCGAGAGGGCTCATGTGCATATGGGATCTGACCCTAGTGGAAGAGAAGCTTTTGTCTTCCTCAAATAGAATCCTCAATATTCTTTTTCACTCAAAGACCATCAATCATTAATGGATCCTGTCCAACATTTATGCCCCTAACTCTCCTGCAGAGCGAGCTGAGATATGGGAAACCATTACTCAGATGAGAAGCAACTTTAGGACTATACCTTGGATCCTCGATGGAGATTTCAACTGTCCCTTGCACCCGTTAGAGAAGAAAGGAGGTTCTGACTTATGCAACAGAAGTATGGAGGACTTCAAAAACTTTGTCAACAACAATGAGCTCATGGACATTAAGCTCAAGGGATCCTCCTTCACTTGGAGCAACATGAGGGTGGACAGTGGGCTTATCCAGGTTAAGCTAGACAAATTCTTCATCTCTCAAGAAGCCATTCCTTTCCTAGGCGATGCAACCCTGCTTGCCTTGCCTAGAATCGGGTCAGACCATAACCCCATCATCCTTGAATCCAGGAAAGCTCCCTCTTTCAAAACTCATTTTAGGTTCAAGTCCATGTGGATTCAACATAAGGATTTTAAAGGGCAAGTTGCTTCTTGGTGAAAACAAAAGGTTGGAGGATCAGCCTCGATGCAGCTAGCCCAAAAGATCAAGATAGTCAAAGAAAATCTCAAAATCTAGAACAAAGAGATCTTTGGCAACATTTTTGAATGCAAAAAATCCATCTCAGAAAGGTTGCAAGAGATAGAAAAGAGAATGAAAAATGGGTCCACAGCGCAACCATTAGAAACGAAGAGAAGATCCTCCTAGCAGACTATCATAACATCCTAGCTAGGGAAGAGACCTTATGGAGGCAGAAATCCAGAGACTTATGGCTAAAGGAGGGTGACTCCAATAACAACTTCTTCCATGCTTCGACCATGTGGCATAGAGGATCCAATAAAATTAGAGAGATCATTCACAGCGACGGATCCTCGACCAAGGTCTTAGTGGAGATAAGAGCTGAAGCAGTGGCTTTCTTTCAGGACTTACTGGGAGCTCTTCCTGAAAGTGACTAGCAGGCCCAGGTTGAGCTCCTGGCTAACATCCCATGCAGAGTCACCTAGGAGGCTAATCAAAAGCTCATGGAACCTTTCTCCTCAGATGACTTTTCTCCATGCAACCTGATAAGGCCCCAGGTCTTGATGGTTTTCCCCCTCACTTTTTTCAAATAGTATGGGACATCGTTGGAGAGGACGTTTGTGCTGCCATAAGGGAAATCCAATTTTCCAGAATTGTTCACCATGGGCTAAATTCCACTTTCCTGGTTTTGATTTCGAAATCATCTACTTGTAGAACCTTTTATGACTTCAGGCCCATAAGCCTTTGTAATGTTGTCTACAAAGTTCTAACCAAGACCATGGCCAATAGGTTAAAGCCCATCCTCTCCCTCCTCATTGACCTATGTCAGGGCAATTCGGTGAAAGGTAGGAACATCTTGGATGGGGTCATCACGATTCATGAGACCCTCCACTCTGCTTTTATGTCTAAGAAGGCAACCCTTTTCCTCAAACTCGACATGAACAAGGCTTTTGATAGAGTTGACAAAAGCTTCCTCTGTGTAGTCCTTTCCAAGTTTGGATTTCACCCTCTTTGGATTGACCTTATTCGAAGCTGCATCTCCACCCCTTGCTTCTCTGTGTTGGTCAATGGTTCCCCTATCGGGTTCTTCCAAAGTACTAGAGGGCTTTGCCAAGGAGATCCCCTGTAGCCCATCCTATTTATTATCCTGGCAGAAGTACTAGGCAGAGCACTTAAGGAGGCACTTCAGAGGAATAAGGTGACTAGAATTATTCCTGCTTTTGGGATTGAAGCGATCACTCGTCAGTAGTTCATGGATGACACTTTGTTGTCTACTTATGCATTAGTAGCCTAGGCTAGATATATCAAAAGGATCTTGTTCCTCTATGAGCGTGTTGTGGGTTAGAAAGTGAATTTCATAAAAAGTAAGATTTTCTTCCTCAACACCCCAGTAAGACAGCATAAACAGTTAGCTAGGATCCTCGGGTGCTCCATCAAATCCCTTCCTACCACATACCTTGGTCTTCCCCTGTTCTGTGGCCGGGCCAAGGAGAGTTTGTGGAATATGGTCTTTTAGAGCGCATCCATAAAAAATTAGCTACCTGGAAACGTAAGTTTCTTTCCCAAGAAGGTAAATCCACCCTTACCAAGGCGTGCCTTTAGGGGATCCTGACCTATTTTATGTTGGTATTTAGGCTCCCAACTTCGGCCCTTCGCAAGATCGAGCAGATCCAAAGGACCTTTCTATGGTCAGGCAATGAGGACAAGGGCAAAATTTCCCTAGTAGCTTGGGAAAAGGTTTGCAAAAGCAAGGACTAGGGGGGACTAGGCCTAAGGAGAATGGGCTTGATGAACCTTGCTTTGGTGGCCAAACATGTTTGGAGGATCATCTCCAATGATTCAGCTGAGTGGATCAAAATAGTAAAAAAGAAATACCTCTCCAACCTTTCTATCCTCTATGAAGGCATTCCCATGGGTGGATCGAATTTCTGTAAGGCTATCATCCATTTATGACACTTGGTTGTGGATGGAACCAGATGGATCTTGGGCGATGGGCAGAAGATAAAATTTTGGAAGGACAGGTGGCTTGAGGAGGATCCCCTATGTCAGCGTACTGAGTTGGGTCACCTCAGATCTATGGTGGACCCCAACTGTGATAAGAAGGTGGCCGACTTCATTGTTTGGAGGAATGGATACCCACATTGGTCGATTAATGAAGTGGATGGGTGTGACGAGGAGGTTTTTGTGCTATCCTCTCTCATAAAGGCGGTCACCATTCCTTCCCGAAGGAGAGCTGATTGTAGGATTTGGAGAGGAACAAATAGTGGCACCTTCTTGGTTAAGTCAGCTTACAATATTTTGTGTAGCGGACCAAGGGTGGGGTTTCCTTGCAACCTAGTTTGGCAGAAATACTTGATTCCCAAGGTAAATTTTTTCTCTTGAATCACTTTTCAGAATAAAGCCCTCACTATTGATAACCTCCATAAAAGGGGCTTTGCTTTCCCAAATAGGTGTTACATGTGCATGTCAGCCTGTGAGTCTTCTGACTACATTTTCCTGCACTGCTCTTTCACCAATTCTATCATTGGAGTCATCCTTTCCACTTTTCATATTCAGTGAAGTCCTCCCAAGACAATTAAGGAAGCTTTCATTCAATGGCCCAGTCCTTTCCAAAACCTAAAACTTCATTTCCTGTTGAATGTCTATTTCCACCATTTCATTTGGCAGATCTGGTTGGAGCGAAACGGTAGGGTGTTTGGAAACTTCCCCAAAGACCCTCCCTCTATTGCCCATAGATCCCTGGCCTTTGCCATTGAGAACTCCAAGATCCTCTCTAGCCCAATCCCAAATTTTGGCCTCAAGGAGAAAATTTTCATGACTCTAAAGATTGAAGGGGATCCTGGCCTAGCGGACCCAGCTCTATCCAAAAAAAATACTAGGTGGATCAGGCCCCCCCATGGCTGGATAAAGCTAAACTTTTATGGAGCGGCTAGAGGCAACCCAGGTCCAGTAGCAGCAGGTGGTGTCGTCAGAGACCATAATGGGAAGCTCATCCTCGCTTACTGTGAAAATATAGGGATCCAATCAAATCATGTCGCAGAAGCCAAAGGGGTCCTGAGGGGTCTCGAGTTCATCTCAGAGGATCCCCGTCCTCTGCTGGTTGAAGGGGATTCAATGAACATTACAAACTACTTGCTTAACTCCAAGACCTTGTCCTGGAAGGTGTTCAACATCATTTATGAGGCAAGGAACCTCCTTCTTCAGCATTCCTCAGTCTATATTCGACATACTTTTAGGGAGGGCAATGGTCTGGTAGACCACATGACAAACAAAGTTTTGTTTTCCACATGTCTTGTCGTATGACATCAGAGCTTCTCGACGGACGTGGTAAGAGCCACAAACCAAGACAGTTTTCATGGAACCACCTAGGAGGAGGTCGATGACCATCCTCGATGGCTTTGCTTCTACCATGCCACCTGTCTCCTCGTCATCTTGGCGCATATCCAAAGCGGAGGTTGGTAAGATTGGTTCAGTTCCTGGAGGACATGGCAGCTAACATTCTGGCCTCCACCAATGCGATTGTTAGAGCTCTAAAGCATTACAAGGGGCACCAGGCCCAGGACGACTAGGAGGAAACTGAAGCCTGATGGAGGTTCCCCAGAGTTTCTTATTTTGTTGATGATGGATGTGTGGGTTGTAACCGGTTTTGGTTTTTTAGGTTTTAAACTATGTCTACCTCCCGTTAGGGATAATCTTGTATGTAGCCATATGGGCATCTGTTTCTATATTTTGTTAAGTGTCAAGCAAAGTTTTTGTGCTGCTCCAAGCCTGTATATGCTAGGGTTATGGCCTGCGTTGATATAAGATTTTGGGATCCCCTCAAAAAACCCTCTAAGTAATTCAAAATCCAGCTTACCATATATATATATATATATATATATATATATATATATATATATATATAAAATCATTCTCACTTATATTTAATGATATTAATTTAATTTAATTATTATATATAAAAAGTGACATATTACACATAAAAAAATTTATAAGATTCTACATGTATTATATCATTTAAAAAAAAATCAACTATTACACATAAAAATGACATATTTACTTATTTTTTAATAATTATATAAAATTGAAAAAAATAATTTATTTATATTATATTATTACCACATATTAATATTAAAATAATTTAATTATTATATATATTTAAAAATTTAAAAACCAAAATTAAATTATTATTATTTAATAATAAATTAAGATGTATATGTAATTTTTTTTTAATTCATAGGAGAGTTGATTATAATCACATTATTTTTTAGTAACTCAAATCATATAGGCTGCTTCCATCAAACCTATTCCACCTAGTTGTCCTTGATTTAACATGAAGAAGACCACTAATCGATGAGGATTTGTATGGTCGTCATTCTAGCGCACAACCAAGATTTGAACCTTAATATCTTCTTAGTAAATGCATGACCATACAAACAACTACCAATCTACTAACTTATCTAAATTTTAAGGATTCAATATATTAAGGATAATATGAGGACAAAAAAGCATGATCCAATTTGCTGAAAGGTTTAGCATTTGAAAGGACTTTTGTTTTATTTAACATTCCTTGGGAAGTGATGGTGGCCGGGTAAAGAAAAAAGCAAACCACTTTATTCTCAGGTCGTTTTTAGCTATGCTTCTCTTATTATCAAGTCAAGTCAATTACCAACTAAACGAGCTTTAACTTTTCCTCGTATATCACTTTTATGCTGGCTCATCAACATCTTCAACGCTTAGGATGATTTTCTTTATCTATTGACTACAGTTATAACTATGTTGAAGTTAAGCGAATGGAGAATAAGTAGGCACATCTTGCAAAGGGAAGTGAAGCCTATAATGAAGAATGGCAAAACAATCAAAATATTATATACATGCAAAGAGTTGGTAATATTTATTTTTATTCATTATATTATAAAAATAATTTTGGTGGTTGTGTATGTTTGATAAGATTTAAATTTAGATATATTTTTTTAAAGTTGAGCTTATATTATCTAATTTGAAATGTTAAAGGTTTATTTAATGAGATTGAAACCTTAGTTTATGGTATGAAATTTCTCACTTTTAACTATTTAATCTAAACCTTGTATACAATTTATTTCAAATCCTATTACTATTATAAGTTATAAGTTATGATTTTATTGTTTCCCAAGTCCAACAGGTACATATTCTCTCTTCTCATTTTTCTTCGTCTTTTTCACTTTCTTGTTTCACATTTGAATGATGTAGATTATTTTTTAATTGAACAATAAAAGTTTTTACTTTGTATTTTAGTTTTACATCAACATATGCTTTTTGATGAAATACTCACACAAAACGTTGAACTAAGCAAAACAATGTATTTTCATTATTTTAGATGGATATCATCCACAAACACCTAACAACAATAATGCTAATTTTATGAAATATTTTGGGATAAAGCAAAGAAAGTATGAAATTTATAATTTAATATTGATGTCCACAAAAGGTAAAATCGGTCTATCGGATTGCAAGAGGGATGATGAAAAAAGAGAATTTCAAACCTAATGTTGTGTAGAGATGCTTGCTTTATTCAAAGCAACCAAAAATTGTGTGGTGGGTGTGAGGCCATGTGGGTCACTTCTGTGACACCTCTTAGGTCTACCACATGAGTTTGAAAGTTGGTCAAAGGGTCTCTTCCTACTAATATCAGAAGACTAGAAGTATAAAGTAATAAATTTAGTGCAAACCCCTAGAGGACTTGTCTCTAGAAAATCAATGATGAAGGTTGAATATATCTTAGATGAATATGGATAAGCATCTCTGGTTCTCATAAGCTATGAGAGTCTAAAGTGAGTTGAGTGAGTCTCTAAAGAGATAAAATAATAGTCCTCTAATCTCATAACAGAGGGAGCATTTAAAAATGAAATGATCATTGGTTTCAAGATCTAGGGAGCAGATTTGAAAAATATAATGCTCCTAAAGAATTTGGTGGTTTGTTTCAATTTAAAGCTAATGGAAGCAAACTCTTAGCTAAGCAAGCAAAACCCTCAAGTTGTATGGTAACTAGATTCTAGTATAGCCAAGGGTTAGATGAGCCCATTATTATACTAGAGATATAAACTTGAGTAGCACTGTAATTGAGAAGAGCAAATCCTCTCTAAGCTTAGACGATGTGGATTGGAGGTAGACACTATAAATCTCCATATGAATACCTTTGTTTATCTTTCTCTTTGATAGAATAGATGGTATGAAACTAAATGGTGCGGGAAGCAGGATCATTTTTTATATTGAATCGCTTTTTGATTGTAAGGTAGAAAACCCACAATAGACTTAATTTATATATTTGTTCGATGATGCCTTATTATCATATTTGGATTGCATTTAAATACCTAGTCTAATAGTTGTAAGAGTGAAGGGTTGTGACCCTAAAATATAATTAATAAATAATATAGGTATTAAGGTATGTTAGGAGGGTCCTAACATGCCACCCCCCTTAAAGGAGCTTTGTCCTTAAAGCTGGAAATTTGGAAATCGCTGCTGGATATCTTGAAAATTTTCCCACGTTGCGTCTTCTAAAGGTAGACCTTTCCAATGGATTAAAACTTTCGTGATATCGCGAGTACGAAGGTGACGAGAGCGGCGATCCAAGATAGCTTCTGGCTCGACTAGAAGTACTCCATCATCGGAGAGTTCAGGGAGAGTGGTTTGTGTCATTATATGGGCTCCAACTGCGAGCGTAAGGCAAGATACATGAAATACGGTGTGAAGTTTGGAAGAGGGAGGAAGCTCTAGTTTGTAAGCAATGGTCCCAATACATTGGAGAAATTTATACGGCCCATAAAATTTGGGTGCTAACTTCTAAGAACCTTTTTATTTAAGAGAGGATTGACGGTAAGGTTGGAGACTTAAGAAAACCATATCACCCTCATGGAAACTACATTCGCTTCTATATTGATCGACTTGCTGCTTCATGCGATGTTGGGCGGTGTGTAGGTTCTCTTTTAGGATCTGTAGTATGTCATCTCTATTAGCAAGTTTCATTTCCACCGCATGGACTTTTGTAGTCCCTGGAATATAGGAAGTGAGTGATGGTGGTGTTTGACCATATAGTGCTTCATAAGGAGTCATTTTGATGGATGTATGGTATGAAGTGTTATACCACCATTCCGCTAGTGAAAGCCACTTTACCCAATGGAGTGGTTGAGTGGAAAAAAAACATCGAAGGTATGTTTCCAAGCATTTATTTACAACTTCTGTTTGGCCATCGGTTTGAGGATGGTAAGCGGAGCTCATATGAAGTTGAGTACCTTGTAATTTGAACAATTCCTTCCAAAATGTGCTAGTGAAAGTTGGGTCGCGGTCACTAACAATGTGGAGGGCATACCATGTAATTTAAAGATGTTATCTAGGAAGAGGTGGGCTATAGTGCTAGCAGTATAAGGATGAGCCATGAAACAAAAATGGGCATATTTAGATAAACGATCAACAACTACGAAAATGGTTGTTTTTCCTCCTAATTTTGGTAATCCTTCAATAAAGTCCATAGAAATATCTGCCCATGTTTTGGTGGGTATAGGAAGAGGTTGAAGTAATCCTAGAATAGCGAGGGTCTCCCCCTTTTGTCTTTGGCAAACTTCACATTCTTTTACAAAGTTTTTGATGTAATTTTTCATTCCTACCCAATAGGAGGTAGTGGCTCTTTTATAGGTTTTTAAGAACCCTGAGTGGCCTGCAGTGGGTGAGGTATGTAACTCATGAAGAAGTTTTTCACGATAAGTTGAATTGGGGGTGAGGACCATCCTCCCTTTGTATCTTAATATATTGTCCTTCCAAGTGTAAGGAGGTTTGCTACTAGGATTATGTTGAAGTTGTTGAATTAAGGCATGGATAGTAGGATCATTTATCCATTCTTCATGCACCTCATCTACCCATTTAGGAATAAGGGAGGAAAGAGCATGGATTTGAGGCATATCTTCAAATTTTCTAGAAAGTGCATCGGTTGCCATGTTGTCATTTCCCTTTTTATATGTAATTTCATAATCATAGCCAAGAAATTTAGTAACCCATTTTTGTTGTTCCAAGGTATTAGTCCTTTGTTCCAAAAAATACTTCAAGCTATGATGGTCAGTGCGTATAATGAAATGTTGGCCAATAAGGTAAGGCCTCCAATGTTGAATAGCATGGACAATAGCCAACATCTCTTTTTCATACGTAGAGCGAGCTAAATTCTTAGGAGAAAATGCTTTGCTTATAAAAGCTAGAGGCCTTTCATCCTGCATGAGTATGGCTCCCATTCCTATTCTTTAAGCGTCACTTTCAATGATGAACGGTTTAGAAAAGTTGGGCATGGCTAGAACAGGGGTGGTACACATTGCAGTTTTCAAGGTGATAAAGGCCTCATCTGCTTTAGACGACCATTTTAAAGCGTTTTTATTAAGTAATGTTGTTAGAGGAGCAACGATTTTACCATAATTTTGGACAAATTTTCTATAATATCCCATTAGTCCAAGAAACCCACGTAGAGCTTTTAAGGTTTTTGGAATAGGCCAATTTTTCACCTCCTCGATTTTGGAAGGATCTACCATAACTCCTTCCTTTGAGACAATATGCCCTAAGTATTCAATTTCTTGTTTTCCTAAGGAACACTTTGATCTTTTTGCATAAAGTTGATTTTCCTTCAATATTTGGAACGCTTGTCTAATATGGTCCAAATGTTCTTCCCATGTTTTGCTATAAATCAAAATGTCATCAAAGAAAACTAATATAAATTTACGAAGAAAAGGGTGAAATACCTTATTCATTAGACTTTGAAAGGTAGAAGGAGCGTTGGTCAGGCCAAATGGCATCACCAAGAATTCGTAGTGCCCTTTGTGAGTGCGAAAGGCCGTATTAGGAACGTCCTTTTCATTGAATCGTATTTGGTGGTAGCCTGACCGTAAGTCTAACTTGGAAAAATAAGTTGCCCCGTGGAGTTCATCTAATAGCTCGTCTATGACTGGAATAGGAAATTTATCTTTGATGGTCATTTTATTAAGCGCTCGAAAATCGACACATAAACGCCACGAGCCATCCTTTTTTCTAACTAAAATAATTGGAGAGGAGTAAGGGCTTTTGCTAGGTCTAATGACTCCTGCCTTAAGAAGCTCTTGTACTAATTTCTATATTTCGGTCTTTTGGAGGTATGGATAACGATAAGGTCTAATATTAGGAGGTTGATGCCCTGGAAATAGTGGAATAGTGTGATCATGACTTCGTTGTGGAGGTAGTCCTTTTGGTTCATTGAATACCGCCTTATGGTGGTCTAAAATATTTTGTAAATTTTGTGTCTCATCTTCTTTGTGACTAGGTTGAATTGAAAATAATTGGGCGACCATTCCTTTGTTTCCTTTTCGGATAATTTTCTCCATTCGATGCGAGCTGACGATTTGGGAAGGTCCTAATTTCAAGCCTTGGACAATATAGGTTTGGTTCTTTGTTGTGAATTTCATCCATAGTTCATCAAATTCCCATTGGACTACGCCCAAGGTTCGTAACCATTGTACGCCTAGTACAATGTCGCACCCACCTAGGGGTAGGACATACATGTCGCATTTCATGTTATAAACCCCCATAGTTAGTTTTATATTTCTGCATTTTCCTTTGCATGCAATTTTTCCACCGTTTCCAATCATCACTTCAAAGTTATTGCAAGGGTATATAAAACAATTTGCTTGTTTAGCCACCTTTGGATCGATAAAATTGTGCGTGCTACCAGAATCTAGGAGCATGGTAAGGCTTTGTTTCTTAAAATACCCTTTTACTCGCATTGTTTGAGGGGCAAAAAATCCGGCAAGGGCATTGAAGGAAACCTTTGGTGCATTTTCTTCGTCACTTTCAAGTGTGTTGGATAATACCTCTACTTCGAGTTCAGGTTCCTCTTCAATGAGAATTTCCTTCCTCTGTGGCATCTAGAATATATAATTTCCATGAGGTACATTTATGATTTCTGTCAAATTTCTCATCGCAATGGTAGCAAAGACCCTTAGCTTGTCTTTCCTTCATTTCCTCAAAACTCAGATGCTTAATTGGTAGAGCAGGGTTAATTTTGGGGGCTGTGTAGGAGTTTTGGGTTAGTCCATTTTGTATTGGTTTGGGGTTGGTATGAGTGTTTGATGGTTTCCCCCAAGTTGGTTTTGTGAACTGATTTCGTGCCTTTATTTTATCCTCCGCTAATTTCGCCAAGCCGATGGTCTCTAACATGTTTGTAGGGTTATCCATTTGCACCTCTATTCGAATTTCTTCTTTTAATCCGCTGACTAAACATTCTTGAAATAATGCAGTGTCTAATTCGGATGTTCGATTAGCTAGCCTTTCAAATTTTGCTTGGTATTCGCTTATCGAAGTGGTTTGGCATAATTTAGTGAGGGCCTCTGTAAAGCTTTAAAACTTGATAGGGCCGAATCACACTAATAGATTCTGTGTAAAGGTTGACAACGTCGGAGTGCCGTTAGTTTTCTCGAACCATTGGTACCATTGGATGGCATCGTTTTCCAAGTGGAAGGAGGCGATATGCACTTTTTGCATTTTTGGAATTTGATTTAGTGAGCAATATTGATCTGCTCAGTAGATCCAGTTTGTAGGGTTTCCTCCTTCAAATTTTGGGAAGTCTAATTTGGTCATCCGTGGTAGAATGGAAGTTTGTGGACCACCTAATATTGCTCGATTTGATGAACCGTGGTTGGGTGAATTTGCATGTTTTGTTGCCTGATTTTGATTGATGGCATCAAGTTTAACATCCATTGCAAATATTTTCTTGAAGAGTTCTCTTGTGTTACGGGTATTCTCCTCTCTTTCTTGTTGAACTTCTTCAGCGAGCCTTTCGTGTTTCTCATGAATGGAATCCAGTGATCATCGTCCTTCAACCATTGCGATTGGTGTAGGTAACGATCAATATGACTTGGTACAGGTGAGCAAAAATAAAAAATAAAAAATTAATTTTAATTTTGTTCCTTTGCATTTTGGACGTCGAAAACCTTGATGCTGCGTTGAAGATTTTAGCTTTTTCAAAACAGCCACCGGTCACCACGCGAAAGGTCGAGCAATTTGGGTGTAAGACAACTTAATTCGTACCTTAGGAGAAGGTTTAATTTTTTGCGAGGATTTTGACACGAATTTGTGAAGCGTGAATGCTGTTTGCATCCTCGCGAATGTGGACTGGCTGAAATGTGCGGTGGGAAAAATTTTTAATGGTGAATTTTCTCCTTGATCTAGCTCTGATCTAGATGGTATGAAACTAAATGGTGCGAGAAGCAGGATTGTTTTTTATATTGAATCGCTTTTTGATTGTAAGGTAGAAAAACCACAATAGACTTAATTTATATATTTGTTCGATGATGCCTTATTATCATATTTGGATTGCATTTAAATACCTAATCTAATAGTTGTAAGAGTGAAGGGTTGTGACCCTAAAATATAATTAATAAATAATATAAGTATTAAGGTATGTTAGGAGGGTCCTAACAATAGAAGCATCCACTAAAAAACTATGCAAAGGTCGTTTATAAATGCCAAGGTTAATAATACGAAGTAATGAAAAGAATCTTGCATATAGACAAGACTCAACACTATAGGATGCCTGCTCCGTAGAGGACTTAAGAGCAAGATACAACTATCTAGGATGACAACTAATAGTTAGCCATTTGCCTCAACCCATATAACATTGTCACCATGTGAAAATTTACTGAAGCAATGAGTGGGGCTAAGTCAAATTCTATAAGGATGATGACATGAGGGACTAATATCTTGACATAAATATGTTTGGATAACATCAATACAAAGAATTGTCCTATCTAATTGTGGTATGCTACCTAAAGGTGTAGTTCCTAATCCTTATATTCATAAAAGAGGGTAGGTGTGACCAATGAATGAAAGAGGTAGATCTTCATTTGGATGTCCTAAAACTAAATCTAAAAATATTGCTTTTTGAGGGTGGCAAGGGCATCATGACCCTTACTTAACCTTACCTCTACCATTGGAGTAAATCTTAAGCATAGTTTGAAGAAGAAGACCACCAAATATACATGTGAAGAAACAACCTCAAGATTCTTACCTATATAGGAAAGAGTTAGCTTACTTGCCTCCATTTTGGTGATGTTAAAAGTCATAACTTTTATTTTCTCTAAATTAACATAAAGTTGATGAATGCCACAAAATGAAGTTTAGACATCAAGTTATCTTTAACGACCCCTCACTAAGTGGGACGTTAGAATAATATCATCTACAAATAGGAGAATAACAACATAGACCTTAGAGAAACAACCATTTGTGGTACTCATTGAGTTTGTCACGATCTCCTCTAGCTTGGCAATGTAGAGTTTAAAAAGTGTAGGAGAGAGTGGAAAACTTTGTTTAATTCCTCTGGTGCTTTGGACATCTTTGTTGCAATGACCCTCTTTCGCACTTTTCCAATAACAGTATCATAAAGTGTCGTCACAAATGAAACCTCCAAGGGAAGAAGATACAAATCCTTGAGCTTTTCAACTAGCTAATGTCGAGAAATTGTGTTAAATTCTTTATAAAAATTCACAAAGCAATAATATACACTACATTTATTGTCTTGAGCTAGCCCTTAATGATGGAGGTTAAAATGAAGATATGATCATTGGTACGATGATTCCTATGAAATCCTAGTTTACTTTTGGTTGTCAAGTACTTTATCTCATCCCATCTATACATGTGGATGTATAAGTCTATGACAACTATCTTGGCAAAGGTATGGTCAACCATAATGGTACGATAGTCATTGGGATTATTCTGGTGTTTATATTTGTAGATGGGGTGGATGATATGTGAGATCCAAGAAGGTGGAAATCTATGGATCAACATGTAATTAAATAGGTCTATGTTATAATTTTCTATTACTTCTAAGCTATGTTTTAAAAATATAGCTTTGAGGTTTTTAGCATCTTAAGCTTTGTTAGATTGTAGCTTAAGGATGACATAAGGGATTAGGTGATTAAAGAAGAAATGACATTGGGCATGTTTTGGATTGACTTGAATGCTTGGTAGATTTGGAATATTGTTTAGGTTAGATGCATAGTCAAACCAAGTAGAGGTTAGATATAACACATGGATTTCTTAGGAAGAAAGACCCTCCAAAGGTGTTTGGGAGTAAATTTGTTTTGGTGAAGTATAGTTTTATGTTTGTTCATGAGGTCCTCTTTTTCATTTTGAAAATGTTCTTTGCAATTGCTTTGACTTGAAGGGTCTATGTATCATAATGCGTTTGACAAAACTATGGATGTTTTTACAATCTAAGTCATGCAAAGAATTCTAAGGATAATCACCATTTCTAGGAGGTGGAGAGGTGACAATGGAATGGGGAAAGTGTATAGGGCAGAAGACTAGATGGCTTTGGTGTAGCGAAGGGAGCACTCAACCAGGTTAGGGGTATCATATACAAAGATGATTCATGTTTTAAGGAGGTGTGTGTGTTATGCATCAAACTCAATGATCAAAATGGACAGTGGCAGATTGAAGAGGTTTGGTAGGGCTAGGATTGGGTGGAGGAAACTGAGTGGAACTTGAAAATATAAGACAACATGGTCAATAGTGGAGGAGGTGTGGAGGATACCTAAAGGTCATGTATCTTTGGTAGGAAGAACTTGTTACTAAGAACACAATCAATGATAAAAGAACCACCAATAAAGAGGAAGCATGTAGGGCCATTAAAACATGATAAATATTTTTTCCATTTAGAATGACTAGGTCAAGAGAATCTCCCAAACTAGGTGCTTATCATAAGGAGTGACTAATCTATATGATGAAGTCCATTGTGATACACCATACTAAAACTTTGCTTCTTTAGTTATCAATGGGTCCACATAGATGTCATCCCCTATACACTACATGTAACCAACTCATGCATTGAAGCCACTTGCAAGGGAAATGTCTCCATTAATAATTATGATATTTGAGATTATAAAGCTATAAAAGAAGTGTTACCTACATCTTCAATGGAATATGGTGATGATAGTAGAGGAAAATAACATGCACCAAAGAAATATTTTCTTGAAGGAGTTTCCATTGTTAGAAGTATTCATAAGAACCTAACATGCACTTCTAAACCTTCCAATATAATATATTAAGCTAAGTAGTTTTTATGGAGATATGCAATCCCACCAAACCCTCTCAAGCCAAGGTAGATTTTTGACCTATGCACAAATAGCCAAAATTATCCTCAAAAAATAAGGAGTGGCCTCTCACCAGTATTTCGTGTTTCGATAAAGAAAATCAAATTGAGTTTGCAAAAGAAAATCAAATTGAGTTTGTAGATTAAAAAACCAACTTCAAATCATATAGTATCAATTGACTCAATTTTGGAATTAAGTTTTTTTCGGTTAATAAAAATTTCAATATCTCTAAATATATTTTGTATGAATTGAAGATTTGGAATAAGTAACTTTAAATTTACAATGTTATTTATATATAATTCAATTGGTTTATAATGTTTAAAATTATTTTTGAGAGGCCATACTATATGGACCTTGATTGTCAACTTTTTCTTTTATATTGAACATCGTTTACAAATATTTACAAATATCAGCGCTCTTTCGAGCAAACATAAGAGAAATCGACCTCACAACCACATGGATGATAATAACTAGGCAACTGCCATTACACCAAATGCCATTAGGCGATTGTCAACTTTTTATTCTTAAATGTGTATTATATGGATATATATTTAATAAGCCTCTATTATCAACTTTTGTTGATAGAGTATTCAAAGAAAAAAATGAGAGGCTTCCTTCTAGGATAGCCAGTTTGTTAGAGATGATATCTCATAGGTTTACCATGCTCCTCATACCCTTTGGTGGGATCATTGTACTAAAAACATTCTCCTATACTAGTCAATGTTTTCCAAGAAAGTAAACTTTTATAACATGGGTGCTCTAAATTTTCTCTAATGTTTGAGGTTAGGAAAGAGAGATAAGTTGTTCGGTGTAGCGCTTCATTATATTCGAATTAGATATTAAAATGGGATAAAATTTTATTTTTGAAGTAGATATTATTTTTAGAAGCATGAAATGCTCTTCTTAATCTATTTGGGCATATTGAATTTCTTAAGATAATCTATATCACGTGCTCTTATGGGGAATAATTAGCTTTTCATTCTAAGTTTAAGATATCCTGATAACATCACCAAGAAGAATATTCCTCTCCATCACATACGTTTAAGATATCCTGATAACATCACCAAGAAGAATATTCCTCTCCATCACATACGTTTAAAATATCCCGATAACATCACCAAGAAGAATATTCCTCTCCATCACATTTAGCTATAACCATGGTTTTAATACTAAAAACTTTCTTTCCATTTAATAAGTCATGAATGAATATATATAAATAAGTGTAGACTAGCAGTCATTTAAATATTTAAAATTTTATATATAAAAATGGGAGATGTTTTAGGAACAATGTAACAGTAAGGTTTAAGGTTAAAGCCGTGGCAGTTAGGATTTTGGTTTCTTTTGGAAGGTTCAAGGTTAAAACTGTGGTATGTGTGTGCAATTCCATGTAGTTTGAGTTTTGGTTCTCATGTATATTATGAAAAATCACTTGTTTCGACATAGTGTGTGTTGTGTCTTAAAAAAATTGTGTGAGATTAAGGACGAAGGACCTCTAAAAACTAGATCATTAATGATAACAACTGATTATATATTTAACTACAATTTTTTGAACACTTTGTAGCATTTGTTTGAAAAAATTAATAAATTATATAAATTGATACATTAATTATATATATTATTATATGATATTGTGAAAAAATTATGTTATAATTTTTTTAAAAAAACATGTATAATGTGATTATTACTAATTTTAATTAACTAATAATTTTAGGATTTTAGTGTGTAATTTTTAGAGAGTTTTATAAGATTTTACATGAAATATGTAGTTTTTATTGTATAAATGTATAATTTTTAGGATATGTATTTAAAAAAATAGTTTAAGCATTTATTTATTTTAAATTGATTATATGAATTGAAATGGGTCTTACCTCTCTCTATATATAAATAATATTTATTGCATGAACACATAACTTTTGGGATATGTATTTCCATAATCCAAGCATTTTTTTTTAATTTGATTATATGGATTGAAATGGGTCCCATCCACGTATATAAAATATGTAATTTTTAGTACATGAATAATTTTATATATATGTATTTTAAATAAATAGTTAAAGCATTTTAAAAAAAAATTGGATATATTGATTGAAACGTGTTTACTTGTATTATTGTAACAACCCAACAAAACTTGACCTAAGAGAGAACTTTTTTTTAAAGATAAATTCACAAAGAAGACCCAATATATTTTCAATAGTATAAGGCATAACCACATTTTGAGTTCATTGTCACTGCATATGACACTCAAGTAGATAAGAGTGACCAAAATTTCGTATTTTTGAGGTTCACCTTTCTAAACCTTACCATTTAGAAAATATGCTAATAGTAGTCCCTCCACATTTCCATCGATATTGGACAACTTGACCATGGCGTAGAGATTATCCTTTAAGACCCATAATACTTAAAGGGGATGTCTTTTCTCTAACCCTACATAAGTGCATCTATGTAAGATTATTCTGATGTAATGCCTTAGTGCTTAGTTACCGCACCTTCGCAAGCTAACTAAGGCCATTAACACTCACTTGCAATGAGCATGGTCACCCGATCCTCATTGTTACGGGTGCCACCACTATACTATCTTGTGAATGATTTCAAAGGCCTCACTACTTTGGGACACCCAAGCCTCACCATTCAAGATGTATCATTCATAATTATCTGGTTGTTGCATCACTGTAACTCCTCCCAAATTTGTAAATACCTAGTTATTGCATCATTGCAACTTCTCCTAAGATTAGTTACATCTTGACTCAAGGGTTTTCTAATATGGCTCTAAATCATGCCCAAACCCCCATTCAAATCCAAGAGTCTAATATATAAACTTTTCTCCCAAAAAAAATAAAGTGCTATATTAAATCATATATAAATTCAACATAACACATTGCTAAAACTAGAAACCTAAATACTTTTCAAATCATAATACTAGCTTAGCATTTCCTTTAAATCATCAATGAAAGAAGGAAACATCATCTAAAGGAATTAAAACCATAAAACACATTCTTTCCATTTGCACATAACTAAACATTTCAATAATTTTTACATAATGAATAACAACATTTAATTGTTCATTCTTGAATAAGTCTTCAACTAACATAACAAGAGTATTTACAAGACTTCCTTCCCTTCATCAAAAAGCTTTACATAAACATAATTTCCATACAAATATTTTTTAAAGTACTCATCATTATTGCATATCAACATAAATGATCCTTAGTTTCATCTTCTCTTTCAAGGTCTCCTTGAAATGTCCTTTCACCATCGAGCTTACGAGCATGAGCATAGGGATCAGGACAACACTTTTAAATGAATATGCAAGCCTCACATGCATCATTCAAATAAAACCATACAAGAACAATGCAAGATCTCAATCCTAATAGAATGCATATGCATGCATCATTCAAGTATAATCCACTCAACTAGGATGCTTAATAGTCATAACAAGAGAAGCCCATACTTCTCTTACTCATTTAAGGATCTATTGCTACACAAGCCACATCCAAATAAACTTTTCCAAAAAATAAAGGCCAACAATCAAAGACAATATTTAATCTCAATAAATTTTAATCTTTTTCAGAAACCAACCAACAAACCAGCCAACAATTCAAACAATATTTAATATAAATAAATATAATTTTTTTTCCAAAACCAACCAACAATTCAGACAATATTTAATCTCCATAAATGTAATATTTTCTTATAAACCAACCAACAATTCAACAATATTTAATCTCCATAAATGTAATATTTTCTTAGAAACCAACCAACAATTCAACAATATTTAATCTCAATAAATATAATCTTTTTGCGGAAACCAACCAGTAATTCGAACAATATTTATTCTAAACAAATATAATATTTTTCGAAAGACCAGCCAACAATTCAAGACAATCTTCAATAAATTTAATCTTTTTTCGAAAACCAACCAACAATTAAAATAATATTTATTCTAAATAGATAATTTTTTTTTCTTCTGAAAACCAACCAACAATTTCAAATAATATTCAATAAATTTAATCTTTTTCTAAAATCATCCAGCAATTCAAAAAAATATTTAATAAATTTAATTTTTTTTTTAAAACCAGCTAGCAATTCAAGCAATATTTATTCTAAATAAATAAAATCTTTTTCCAAAAAACCAACCAACAATTCAAAACAATATTCAATAAATTTAATATTTTTCCAAAAACTAGCCAACAATTCAATGAAGTAAATTAAATTCTTCCCGAGAGCAAATTATTGAACTACCCAAAAAAGCAAAAATGGAGTTTTAAAATCATAGAAGGAAGAAGTTAAGCATAGTTAATGGGGATCTAGAGAAACATGATCCTATTTGCTTTGGCCTTTTTTTTAACTTCCTTTTTTACTTTGTTTCTTTCATTCACTTGTCCCAGAAGTGCATACTTTTTCTAAATAGCTATCCTCCTTTGAATGGGTCCCTTATCGCTATTATATATACATCTTTCATGCTAATGATAAACACACTTCTATATTTTATTGCCCTAATTTATTATTATTATTTTTTTAATAATAATAAAGCAACGTCTATATCTTGTTGCCCTAATTACTAATATTATCTATCCATAGTAAAAATAACAAGTTGACTTCTTTTTCTCATTGCCCTAGTTACTATTATCATCTTTTCATAATAATAATAAACCAACTTTTATATCTGGGCCCTAATTACTATTATTATCTCTCCATATTAATAATAAACCAACTTATATATCTGGTTACCCTAATTACTATTATTTGTTGGTGTATTAATCATGCACCTTATTACTTTAGTTCACTTAGGATATTACCTAGGAGTTTATTTATTTTTTCTCATATTATTTATTAGTGGGATATTAGCTCATATAGCTTTATGCTTGCTAGTTGGCTATCTTGTCTTATTAGCCTCTTTTTCTAGGGTGGATATTCATTCCCTCCATTTCTCATCCATGGCTCATGTTGTGCCCCATTATGGATGGTGGATATCCATTCCCTCCTTTTTCATGTTTGATCCTACGATCCTCATTGTACACCCTTGCCTATATCAGCAAGGGCTTCCCTCTCTTTGAGAGTGAGTCAGATAGTATTATCATTCTATTAGATTCTTGTTAGATTATTGTAGCATTTGCTTATGCTTTCCATTAATCTATAGAGCTTTCATTGTGTCATTTGATTCTTGTTGATAGCTTTAGATATTGTGGTGATATTGTTTTTCAAACAACTAGATCTTGGGAAATATAGGATTGTTAGATCCTTTCAATTCTAACATGGCATCTAGAGCTTAGGTTGTTTGATATCACCCATAGGTTTAGGATCTTAGGATTGCTTTTGTTCAATCTAGGATCTCCATTATTGCATATTTTTTGTAGGTTTGAAGACTTTGAAGGAACCTTCTACATTGATCAAATCTGTCTCCAACTACCCAAGATCAACTTCAACAAGTTTCAACAATTGTGAAAGTTTGGATCTTACCTCTTAGGGTTTGGCCATCATATGCTCTCACCTCATCCTTTTTTTTGGGGATCTTGGTGATAAGAAAGTGGATCCAAACCTCTATTGCAGGTCCCTTTTTAGGCCTAGGTCATGGCTTTTTAACTGCAAACCCACGACCCCATCACAACTTTTGAAAAATCAACTTTTGGAGGTTGTTTCTCCCTCTTTCGAAATCTATTTTGGGTCAAATTTTTTTTGATCCTAACTGATTTTTCGAGGGCTTCACATTGGTGTAGTCAGAATACAATTTTGATGGATGATTTAAAAAAAATATATATTTTTCACTATTGTGTATAAAAAAATTGCTTTTTTAGTTTTACAACAGAATTTCCATTTTTTAGGGTTTTGCACTAGTGCAGTTAGAAATCAAATTTTGTGGATGAATTTTTCAAAAAATGTCTTTTTCACACTTTAGTGTATAAAAAAATCTGTTTTTTTTTTTTCAGTTTTACAACAAAATTTCTAGAATTTTTTCTTGCTGACTTCTTGTCTCAGTAGAACATTGTAACAAGCACTGAGATAAAGTGCCAAACTTCTTGGGGGGGTCATTCATTTACATAGTTCAATCTCTTGGGAGGGTTGCAAGGCATGTTCTAAGTGCCTCTTGTCTCTTGTCTCTTGTATTTGCTTTCCTTGTTTGTGTTTGGGTTAAAATGACTTCAATTGATCTATTAACACCCCATAATTATCACACATGGAAACTTAAAATGAGACAACTATTGCAATCTAAGGGATTATGGAAAATGTTGACACATACACCATCCTCATTCACAAAGGAATATGAGCAGTTTGCTTACCTCAACAAAGTGGATGAAGCTATGGGGATCATTGGGTTACACATAAGTGATAGTCTACTTTTTCACATAGTAGATTGTACTACACCTATTGAGATTTGAAAAAAGCTTGAAGGAATGTTTGGAAAAGTGGATCAATTTTGCTCTTTGCAATTGGAAGCTGAATTGTCATCTCTCTCCCCCGATGAGTTCACCACCATAGAATATTATCTTGCAAAGTTTAAGTATCTTTTGGCCCAATTGAAGGGGAGTGGAAAGAAGAAGAGTGATGAAGAGTGCATTTTTCTCATTTTATCCAAGTTAAAAGGCCCCTTTCAAATATTCTCCTCTACCTTTTACTCTAGTATGGATGCCTTAGGAAAGACCTTTTTTATGCCCTCACTTGAGTTATTTTGTGAGCATCTCACTAGGGAATAATCCAAGCTTGACCAATTAGATGCACTTCCTTCCAAAATTCAAGCCTTAGTAGCATCCTCATATTCAAAAAGTAAAGGGAAATCTAGGCCTAAGCCCAAACCAAAGCAAGAATCCACTCCACCTCCTACCAAATCCACTACAAAGCCCTCAAACCTTCCTAAATCCAATAGGAATAAGAAAAAGTCTAGGGATACTTGTGCCTTTTGTGGTAAAGAAGGCCATTCTGAGTCTAGGTGTTGGAAGAAAATGGAAGCCTTAGAAGAAACCTTGCAAAAGCATAAAATATCTCTTTCCACTCCCTCTTCAACAAAAGATAAAGGAAGGGCCCTTTCAGCACATGCATTGGAGGCATCATCACATAGTTGGATTATGGATTCAAGAGCTTCTCATCACATGAATCCTTCTAGAGAGCTTCTTTCCTCTCTTAGTCATAGTTCCACTTCCAACATTGAAGTTGGAGACTCTTCTAGCATTGCAGTTTTGGGGACAGGAATAGTTGAGTTAGATGGTGGGTGCATCAAGGATGTCTTATATGTGCCCAAAATTTCCACTAGTATTCTTTCCATATATCATATTTATTATTCTAGAGATGGAAAAATAATTCTATTTACCCCACATGGTGTTGAGATTAGAGAGTTTTTGGAGCCAGAGACTATTGTTGCTACAAGGATCATTGATCATAGTGCCCATATTTATAGATTTGAGGGATTTGACACTTCATCTTTTGGAACTTGCCTTGTTGCTCATGTAGACTCTACGAGCAAACTTTGGCATGAGAGATTTGGTCACCTCAACTACAAATATCTACAGTAGTTAAGCACACAAGACATGGTGATAGGTCTTCCTAGGGTCTCTTGTTCAGATGGAGTTTGTCTAGGATGTGCACTTGGCAAACAACATCAAGACCCTTTCCCAAAAGGGAAGGCTTTGAGAGCTTTGACACCCTTAGAGTTGGTTCATAGTGACTTGATGTCTTTTCCAACTCCATCATTTCTAGGGGCCAAGTATGTGCTTACTTTCATTGATGACTTCTCTAGGCGCACTTGGGTGTACTTTCTTAAGTACAAAAGTGAAGTGTTTGCCCATTTTAAGGTCTTTAAGACCTTTGTTGAGAAGCAATATTCTTGTTCTATCAAGAAGCTATGCATAGATAATGGGGGGAGTTTATGAGAGATTTTTCATATTTTCTTGAGAAGCATGGTATACTGCATCAACATTTTATCCCTTATACCCCTCAACAAAATGGTGTAGCTAAAAGGAAGAATAAGACTTTGAGGGAGATGGCAAACTGCATGCTTCACTCTCGGGATATTCCACCATTATTTTGGGATGAAGTAGTGAATTGTGCCAACTACATTCAAAACCACACTCCTCACAAAGCACTTGAGCATATGACTCTTGAGGAGGCTTGGACCCATGTCAAGCCCAATGTTTCAACATTCAAAGTTTTTGGTAGTCTTGCTTGGGTGCATGTACCAAACAAGAAGAGGAAAGCCTTGGATAGAAAGAGTAAACCACTTATCTTTGTTGGTTATTGTGAGGATATGAAGGCTTATCGGTTGCTCGATCTAGACACTCATAATATTATTTTTTGAGAGATGTAAACCATTTTGAAAGCCTTCCTACCTTCCACTTCTACTCCCTCTTTTCCATATTCTTCTTCACTTGAGGATTATTTTCTTCATCATGAGGATGTTGTTGATGATCCTCCTACTATCACCATACCTCGATGGGCTCGTACTACTCTTGATGAGGCAGCTTCTTTCATTGGTGACCTTCCAGCTTCTCGATATTCCACATCTCACTCCACAGGTCATGGACTTTTGAGTCATGCAATTTCAGATGACCCACAACACTTTTTAGATGCACATGGAATTTTTGAGTGGGATATAACTATGACCAAGGAGTATTCTTCCTTGATGAAGAATCACACATGGAATATTTTTCCCCTTCATAAGATAAGAAAGTTGGTTCGATGTAGATGGGTCTATCGAACCAAGTATGCAACCAATGGTTCTATAGCCAAGTACAAGGCTCATCTTGTGGCAAAGAGATTCTCATAGGTTGAGGGGATTGATTACTCTGAGATATTCACTCTCATTTCTAAGATGGATTCCATTCACCTTATACTTGCTCTTGTTGCTTCATAGGGATGGTCAGTTTATCAGATGGATGTGAAGAGTGCCTTTCTCCATGGTGACTTGCATGAGGAGATTTACATGGAGCAACCACCAAGATTTTCATAGGACCCTTCACTTGTTTATTGGATTAGAAGGTCACTCTATGGTCTCAAGCAAGCTCCTCGAGCTTGGTATGAGAAGATGGATGCCTTCTTGCTTGCTTTTAGATTTACATGCTACCATTTTGACCACACAATCTACATACAGAGGATTGGAGAGGATATTCTCATACTTGTTCTTTATGTTGATGATATCATCCTCACTGGTAGCTCCTCTAGCATGATTCAGACTACACAATACTCCTTTCTTGAGCATTTTGATATGATATATTTAGGACTTCTACACTTTTTTCTTGGTTTTTAGATTACACAATCTTCTTCAAGGATTTCCATATGTCAGTAGAAGTACACACTTGATTTGCTTCATAGATTTGGCATGGTTGATTGCAAGCCAACCCCTTCTCCATTTTAGTTAGGCATAACTTTGACTTCCACTTGCACCACACCTCGATGTGATCCTACCTTATATAGGTAATTGGTTGGAAGTATTATCTACCTAACACATACTCATCTTGATATTTCCTTTGTTTTTGGGCTTATCTCTTGATTCTCACAGGATCCACATGAGAGTCATTGGAAGGTAGCCACGCGTATCTTGAGATATCTTCATGGTACATCACACTTTGGTCTTTTGTACACACCAAGGACTTCAAATATTGTTGGTTATTCAGATTCAGATTGGGTAGACAGTGTTGATGACTGAAGGTCTACTTCAGGGTTTGTCTATTATCTTGGTACTAGTCCTATTGCTTGGTCATGCAAGAAGTAATCCACTATTGCACTTTCATCAATAGAGGTTGAGTACAAAGCAACAATTCTTGGCCAACTAGGAGGTTCTTTGGCTTTACCAATTATTGATAGAGTTTGGTTTTCCACCTGATCATCCTACTACTCTTTGGTGTGACAACCAAAGTGCTATTCACATCTCTCGCAATCCAGTAGAGCACCAATACACCAAACATATTGAGATCCATATGCACTTCATTCAACAACTTATCCAGGATTGAGTTCTCAGTTTGGAGTATGTGCCTACACATGAGCAGATTGTAGACATCTTCACTAAACCTTTGGCATCACCTCATTTTCTTGAGTTGTGATCAATGCTTGGGGTGTAGGAAGTTGTCCTTGGAGTATCTTCTTGAGTCCTCCTTCCTTCACATTGATATTATATTATACATGGGTACCTCATTAGGCCTAGTTGCTGGGACCCATATATGAGGATATGTCTCTTTCATTATATTGTACACTTTCTCCTAAGTTTCACTTAAGGGGGGTGTTGGTGTATTAGTCATGCACCTTATTACTTTAGTTCACTTAGGATATTACCTAGGAGCTTATATTTATTTTTCCCATATTATTTATTAGTGGGATATTAGCTCATATAGCTTTATGCTTGCTAGTTGGCTATCTTGTCTTATTAGCATTTTTTTCTAGGGTGGATATTCATTCCCTCTATTTCTTATCCATGGATCATGTTGTGCCCCATTATGGATGGTGGATATCCATTCCCTCCTTTTCATGTTTGATCCTATGATCCTCATTGTACACCCTTGCCTATATCAGCAAGGGCTTCCCTCTCTTTGAGTGAGTCATATAGTATTATCATTCTATCAGATTCTTGTTAGATTACTGTAGCATTTGCTTATGCTTTCCATTAATCTATAGAGCTTTCATTGTGTCATTTGATTCTTGTTGATAGCTTTAGATATTGTGGTGATATTATTTTTCAAACAACTAGATCTTGGGAAATATAGGATTGTTAGATCCTTTCAATTCTAACATTATTATCTCTCCATAATAATAATAAACTAGCTTTTTTTCTAGTTGTCATAATTACTATATTTTTTTAATAAGCTATGAATGGCTTCTATTGGGGATCACTCCCATTATAAAAATAAAACATTACATTGCTCTCATTACATTTGTAACAAGTTAATTAAAACATACTCATATTTGCCTTTCTATAAAAGATATTCTCCATCTTCCTCAAACTGCTGAGTTTTCATAATCATTTTTTTAAGGAACTAATAACAAGAACAATTCTTACATGATGCATAACTCCAAAATATAGAAAGAAAATAAACATAATAGTCATCCATCAAAGAGGAAATCAGTTCAATTTTTTTTCTTCTGTAGTAGAGGTTCTTCCTTCTTTAGAGTGACAAGATTTGAGAATGTATTTTTGCAGTTTAAGCTCTTGAGATAATATCTAGTTGTAACCCATTTATAGAATCTTAATTTTTTAGAAAATTGACCATCATTGATTGTTTCATAATTAGCTTCAATAATTCTATTTGAGGTGCTAATATTTTCCATAGAACTATTTGGATGGTATTTAGTAACCATTTGGCTTTTATCAATGATATGTTTCAAATTCTCCTTTTGGGGTTGAGTCTTCTGTTGCTTGCATGATTCTTGTTGGATAATTGGTGCATATGGAAGATGAGCTTATTTATTTTTAATTGGGACATTTGAAGGTTTTAAATCATTCACATGTAGGGTCTTATCCTCCACCAAGGAGGAATAAGAGCATGATCAGATGATCAGGCATCTCTTCTTCAAGTGGCCATATTTATGATAATTATAACATCTTAGGGAGAAGTTTTTATATTCAATATTTTCAATTCATTCCCATTTGCTTGAGGAGATAGTAATGGATTGAGGCCCAGGAAATGAAACATCCATCCAAACAACCAATCTTGCTTTACTCATATTAATTTTATTGGACAAATTTTCCTCTATTTGGGCATCTATATATTGGAATGCACCAATGACATTACCGATTTTGGTGAATATCTTCTCTCCCCAAAAATCCACAAGGAGAGCATAAATATTTACCCAGACTGAGACGCTATTAGATTCTTCTGTAAAGGGGTTGGAAATAGGAGTCCAAGGTCTTTTATAGACACCACTTTGTTTGAAAAACCAATTATGTCTATAATCCATTATCCTATCTCTATCCGCTAAATTATAAAAGGAAATAGAAAATAAAATTTTGGGTAGGAAAGTTACTTGGAATTATGTATTGGTCCAAATTGATGTATCCTTTGAGCTCTTATAAGCCTAGTCTTTGCCCTTGAGTTTGCAGATAATTGTTCAAGCTTCAAGATCAATAAGATCCAACCCAAATTCATCCTTCAAAATCTTGATAGAGGGCAAAGGTTCATCCCCCCGCAAGAGGCTTTCTCATAGATTAAAGAGACGGTCTCTGAATAAACCTCTTCCTTCAATGCTTGACTGCACCTAGGGTTTGCATTCCTTTTGCAAAGACTATAGCCAAATTTATCGCTTTATTCCATCACTTGACCACACCTAGGGTTTACACCCCTTTCATAGGTTTGGGTAACATACCCCTAATTACTATTATTATCTCTCCATAATAATAATAATTAACCGACTTCTTTATTTGGTTGCCCTAATTACTATTTTTATCTCTCCATAATAATAATAATCAACCGACTTCTTTATCTAGTTGCCCTAATTACTATTTTTATCTCTCTCATATTATTAAATTAATTAATACTATATTTAATTAAATACACCCCTATGTAAACCTTAATAAGATTTAAATTGCTAACTTTAGTAAAGGTATTATTAAATAATTTATTTACTTCTCATAGTATTAAATTAATTAATACTATTATTAATTAAATATGCCCCTATTTAAACTGTAACTTAAGATTTAAATTGCTAAATTTAGCAAGGGTATTATTAAAAAATTTATTCACTCTTCATAGTATTAATTAATTAATATTATTATTAATTTTTCTTGTCTAATTTTAATATTATCTATTAACGTTTATCTATATTCTTAAGTATTAATATTATTTATTAATACCTTACTTCATCAACCAATTAATATTTATACTTTGAAATACATCCTAAAGATAAATTAAGAGCCTAAGCACCCAAGGGATCTTGCTTAAAGCAGTCCTTACCCAAAATCAAGAATCAATCAATAATAAGCAAAGATGCACAAACATAATCATTCCCTAAGTAGGAGGATTTATGATAACTTCAAGGTTATCAACCACCTACGAAGGGAACCCTAAATACAGGGTAAGGATTCTTTTGCCTTTATAGCAACTTATGAAGGGATATCCCAAAGTAAAATATATTGGAAAACCTTTATTAAAATCAATATCCATACATACATGAGCACATGTGGTCTTGAATTATCCTTTTGTTGATTTATCATGAGAATTAAATTTCCTGACCATTACCAATTTGTTCTTAGGGCTAAAGGCATCCAAAAGTAAAAAGCTAAATTTGATAGTCTACTATGGTACCTAGAGAGGTATATTGGGATATAATATTTTAATGTATATGGATGTTCAGGATAGTTCATGGATCACAAATAACCAAAGTTTCAATATAGTGAAATATTATATTAGAATAATGAGTTGGATAAGGGTTTAGGAGTTTTTTAGGGTCAGGGTTATACCCTCCTTAAATTAGCATTAGATGTTAAGTATATAAAGAAGAGATATTGTTCTTGTAAGAAATTATTGATCATCATTTATATCGAGTATTCTCTTGTAATCATCTTTACCTATAGAGTGGCCTTTTATCGTAGAAGATCTTGTAAGTTATTCCTTTCTTCAAGAGTATTATTGGTGCTATCCTACCCAAAGGGTATTATATATCTCTATCTCATTGTGTATTATTACTTATATATTGATGATTATAATGACAATATTCCTTCTTTTTATATCCATCACCTAATACTACTTTGGAGAGGCTATAACCCTAACCCTAGTTGACTACTAAACCCTTATCCAACTCATTATTACAATATATTATTTCAATACAATAAACCTTGGGTTATGTGTGGCCCATGTCAACTATCAATAATACCCATACACAATATAATATCATATCCACATATACTTATCCCTAGGTACCATAAAATTCACCCATACTGAGATATAAGAGAGGGTTTTCTTTATAGGATCAAAATATTGATACTACGACTTCATAAATAGCCCTAACCCTCCATGAAACTAAGGTTACCACTATAAATAATATCTCAGTATTCTCCCTTTTAAAAAAGTACCATAAAAAACCCTTGGATACATGAGAAAAATTTTAATCCATCCAAGGTCAGAGATGACTAGTTTTAGCTTATCTACTCGCTCAAAGTAGGAAGAGTACAAAAGCCATTAAACATTCAAATCATTCCTCTCAAGAAGTGATGTAGAAAAATCCAAAGTCTCATAACGATCTATACAAATTAGAAAGAGGAACAAAATATTTTTCCTAATAAACCCTTGCCTATGAATAGGAAGGAAGCAAATGCCTAATTTTGTAAAATCAATGGATCTATCAAATAACCCTTGATTGTGATGGTCAATATTTCTATTAAATTTATTTTGCATTGTTTTTTGTGCTATATCCTTGAATGAGGTTTTGCATGGAATCTTCATGGATTAAAGATCAACTTTGCTTGGCTTATACCCTCCATTAGAGACCTTGTTTGTCATCCTAGAAGATGTTGTTAAGATATTCTTTGATATACTAGAAGCTATTTTTGAATTCTTTCTTGTAGTATGAAAATTCTTTCATATGGTCTCAAGCGTTAGATATGGCACATATTCCTTCGAAAAGTTTGAAAATCCTCCTAGTTCTTACATGAAGACTTAGATTTGGAGTTGGTAGATTTTTTCATACTACAACCCTCTCTCCAAGATCTCTCTGGCTTGATCCTTCAACAAGGAATACATGATTATCTTATTATTATTATTATTATTGAAACTAGTTTAAAACAATATTTATCTTTATCAAAGAACAATGAAACTAAATATGCAATAAGGTAATATTACAAATATATTGACTTTAAATTTTTATGAACTATTGTGATACCATATGACATTAGTAAAAGTTTTATTTTAGATTTTCAACTATATACACCTCCTCTATATTGATGTCAAACTATTGAAATTAAGTATTACAATAATGATATGTAATATGTATCATCTTAAGCATACATCTAAACATTCTTTTTTTTAATAAGCTATGTGTGGCTTCTATTAGGGGCCACTCCCATTACAAAAACAAAACATTACATTGCTCTCATTATATTTCTAACAAGTTAATTAAAGCATACCCATCTTTGCATTTCTATCAAATATATTCTCCATCTTCCTCAAACTGCTAAGTTTTCATAATCAACTATTTTTTTGAAGGAACTAACAACAAGAACAACCCTTACATGACACATAACTTCAATAGATAGAAGGAAAAAAAACATAATAGTCATCCATCAAAGAGAAAATCCGTTTGATTATTTTCTTCTGTAGTATAGGTTCTTCCTCCTTTAGAGTGGCAAGATCTAAGAATGCATTTTTGTACTTCAAGCTCTTGAGGTAATATCTAGTTGTAACACATTTTGTAGGATCTTCATTTTCAAAAAATTGACCATCATCGATTATTTCATAATTAACTTCAAGAATACCATATGAGGTGCTAATATTTTCCATGGAATCGTTTAATGGTCTTTATTAACCATTTGACTTTTATCAATGATATAATTCAAATTCTCCTTTGAGTCTTCTGTTGCTCGCATGATTCCTACTGCATAATCGATGCATCTGGAAGATGAGCTTCTTTCTTTTGAATTGATATATTTTAATGTTTCAAATCATTCGCATGTAGGGCCTTCTTCTCCACCAAGGAGGAATGAGAGCATGATTGAATGACTGGGTATCTCTTCTTCAAGTGGCCATATTGTTGATAGACACAACATCTTAGGGAGAAGTTTTCATATTCAATATTTTGGATCCATTCCCATTTGCTTGAGGAGATAGTAATGGATCGAGGCCTAGGAATTGAAACATCCATCCAAACAACCAATCTTGCTTTACTCATATCCTTGAGTTCATCAATTTAACAATCAACTTTTAATGTGCTTAAGTAATATAACAACCTTAATTGATCTACACCTATTGTAAATAAGAGGATTGCACACATTAATCATTAATTAATTGAATTGGTATAGACCACATTTCACCATATGCTTTGGACATGTAATATTATTATTCTAAAAATAAACTTGTAGTTAAATTTAAAAATTGCTTACCCTCTCTTATGGATGGATAAATATGATTTAACTTAATGGTTTGAATGGTGAAATTAAAAAGAAAAAATGGTCAAGAAATTTGTAATTAAGAAAATAAATTATATATATATATATATATATATGAAACTTGAAGTTATCATAGTTAAAGTTTGATGCATATTTATATTTTGCTTGGATTTTTAATTATCTAATCTTGAGTTGAAAAATAATTATATATAAATCTTCACATTTTTCTTTTAAACTCATTAAATATAAATGATGTCATAGTATGAAAAAAGTACTTTTTTTAATGAAAAAATGTACATTTTGTCTAACATCTTTCCTTATGGTGGATAACAAAAAAATAAATAAACTTTGTTTTTATATGCATGAAAAAATCAAAATTCATGGGATATTGTGTACAAAATCTTATCCTTGGTGGTGGATAATTACAAATAAATAAACTTTATTTGCACATGTAAAAACAAATAAACTTTTGTGAGTGTTGTATCTAATATCTTATCCTTGATGATGAATAATTAAAAATAAATAAAATTTACTTTTATCTCTTATAAACCATAGTTTTTTAATGATGATCGTTAAAATTCATAATTTTTATTGGTTGATTTGGAAAACCCCTTAATTATTTTGATGAATTGGGTGGAAAGTATAGATCTATGCTTCAAATATATTATTCATATAAATATTCTAAAATCATTAAATATTAAATATGAATGATATGATAACATGAAAAATAAATTTTATTAGATGTCATATGTCCAACATATTATCCTTAGTGGTGGACACTAAAAAATAAATAAACTATATTATAACCTTTCATAAACCATAGCTTCCAATAACAATTGTTGAAAATCTATAGCATTCATTGGTCGAAATTCGAATTGAGCACCCTTTATTTATTTAGGTGAATTAAGTTGAAGCTATAGTCTTGTGCTTTACATGGACTAATAAAAATAAACTTTTACATGATTGAAGTTTTTTTTAGCTTGTCTATCTATCTATATATTGGTTATATGGGATTGAAATGGGCCCTGTTTGTATTACATCATGATCACATAGTGGTATTACAACAATTTGGCAATCATACATTTATCTACTTGGCGAGATTCAAACCTGGGTCTCCTTCTTGAAAGTTGTGAAATATAACTAGTTGAGCTAATTTCTTTTGATAGCTATATAATATTTTATAAGTAACATATCAATGAAAAATGTTCAATAATAAAAACAAGTTAGATTTATAAACTTAAATCAAAGTCAAAAATAATTTTAAAATGAGGACATTGTCAAATAAAAGACAATATAAAATTAATTCTTATTTAAGTAATAGATCTTTCATAAAAGTGACATGAGATGATCAAGTATATGATATAATGGTTTTTATAAATATAGGGCTAATATTTAAGTTTGATGGATAGTGACCAACTTAATTGAAGACTTAAAAAATGTATTAAATAAAAGTGGGGATTTAGTTCATATTATTTCCTTCCAGATTGATTTTTTCTCATCATTTTTTTTAGTTCGAAACTTAGAGATAAAATAAATGTGGTGGCCTATGGTTTAGGGAGAGAGATAATTTTTTTAAAAGGCTTCTACTACGGGTTAGGCTTTTTGGACTTCAATTTCAAGTTATTAATAATAATATTTTTAAGAATAATGGTAAAAGTTCATAGGAGTTCATCCAATAGGGGCCAATTACTAAGGAGTGAAAGCATGTTGTGTATACCCAAATATATGTTTCCATGAATATTTCAAAATCTTTGTCAAAATACATTGAAATTAATTTTGAATCAAGATAATGGGGTCAACAAATAGATTATAAAAATTTTGGATTGTCATGCCATAAATGTAATGATACTAAACACATAATAAGATATTACAAAGTGAAAAAGTATCAAGAAAGAGATAAAAGTTTTAATCATTAGAAAATTTTGAAGATGAATCAAGGAGATAGTATTGTAGTAGAAGTTGTATTTTAGATCAAACATTTTCCAATCTAAAAATAGAGTAAAGAAAGACCCTTCTTCCTCATTAGATGTTGAATACATTCACAATTTATTTAGAGCAAATATTAGAAGAAACTAAGAAAAATGCAAGGGATGAGGAATTAGAATTTGCAAGTTCAAGTTCAAAAGGAATTCAAGCTAAAAAGAAAGTCATGGTGGTAAATTTTTAATAAATAAAGTGAAAGAGGCCAAGTTTAATCCAGTTAAATCATCTATATTTTCCTCAAGTAGTAGAAAATCATCTCGTTCAAATATCAATAAAAGTAGTATAAAGATAGAAAATCATCTGGGACGTCCCTTAGACCTTCTCTAGGATTTCTGTGTTGCTTCAGGGATCCTTTTCCTTGGTGCTCTCAGTTCTGTCCCAGGTTTTTTGTATGGTTCTATTCAAATTTGAGATTCAGATGTTCTTTTGGTGCAGTGCGTCGTGGCTTGGGAGTGTGGCTTCATGAGCAAATTTTTATAGTATCTTAATGGTTTAGACAGGACCATGTGCTTATTCCTATGGTGTTGCTCTTTGGGTTTTTGAATGTGGGCTTCGTGGTGGGCTCTTAACAATTTTTATGGCTTGGTAAGAGCCTCTGTTTTACTTGCTACTATGATCCTACTGGTCTTCCTTTTCTATATCTCTAGAGCCATTCGATGGTGGTGTAGGAGATTGTCTTGGGGTTCTTCCTGCATTTTGTGGTCCTGTGGAGGGACCTGTGCTTAAATAACTACATATTTACCCATGACTCCTTCTATTGAGGTTCCCTGGGCTTAGGAGTGTGGCTTCATGAGCAACTATTCATAGTATCTTAATGGTATGGTTAGGGCCACGTGCTTATTCCCGTGGTGCTGCTATTTAAGTCTTTAGATGTGGGCTTGGTGGTGAGCTCTCAACATTTTTCATGGTTTGGGAAGACCCTCTATTTTGCATGCTATTGTGATCCTACTGGTCTTCCTTTTTCATATCCCTCTGAAGCTATTCAACGGTGGTGTTGGAGGCTGCTACATTTTTTGGTCTTGAGGGAGACCTATTCTTAAATGACTGTAACTTTACCCCATGGCTCCTTCTGTTGGGGACCTTCCTACCTTCTTTCTATGGTTTACGGTTCTACGTTGCTATTTCCTCTGTTTCCATTGTTCTCTATATAGCACTCTTCGTTGCAAGGGGATTTTATGGCCTATGGCGATCCCCAGTTTGCTGTTCCACTCTCCAATCTTGTGCAGGATGTTGTTCTCTTGCATCCGTGTGTGTTTCTTGATCCTTCCTGGATAGATTTTTCCTTTTTTGGTGGTTTCTCTAATCCATCCTATTGTTTAGGGTGGTTTTTTGTTTGGCAGTTCTAGTTTTTCGGTGTTACCTTACCGGTTTTTGGTTTTCCCCTATACGGGATTGTGCATATTTGTAATTTCTCTTCTTTGGAAGGTTTTTTTTTTTTTTTTCGTTGTATGGGCTGTTCAAATTAGTGTTTGGACGGGAGGGTTCGAATTTTAAAATTTCTCATTTTTTCCTTTTCTTGTCGAGCGGGTTGTTCAAATTCGTGGCTGGATGCATTTTTTTACATTTTTCCTAAAGGATTTCCTTAAGCCTTTCCTTAGGCCTTTCCTCGGGCCTTTCTTTTGGCCTTTATGGTGGCCTTTCCTACGGTCTTTCTGTTGGACATTTTGAGTGATAAGTTGTCATTGATGTCAAAATTGAGTGGTCCTTAATGTCAAAATTTCAACACCAGTCAGTGGCAGTTTCAGTTGGTAGTGTCAGTTTCAGGTTCTCCAATAAATACAAAAGGATAATTCAGTTTCAGTTTCAAGACCCAGTTCCAGGAAGTTAGATTTGGTCCAGAGTGCAAAAATAAGCCGAAGTAAATAATATTATAATATTCTTTTATAATATTATACAAAGGAAGTTTAAAATTAATTTATTAGTTAATTTACTTAACTTATAAAGTTATTTAAATTAATTATTAATTAATTTAATTATTAATTTTAAATTAATTTAAGCTAAGGTTAAATAACCCTAAGGTGGGTTATTAAAATTAAAATTCAAAATTCAATTTCGAAATACAAAGCGCCGACATGAGGAGAAATTTAAAAACATGTATATAAGGGGGGACTACCCACCTTACAAAATTTCCTATGCCTTCGAAAGTATTTGCGAGCATTCTGATTTGCATTGCGTCCAAGGAAGATAAAGTGTGCGAATTTTGTTGAAAATAAAACGACGACAGAGGCATAAGAGGAAGGGACTCTTCCTTCCTTCATGTGGGCATTAGTAACCCACACGATGGGATCCCAAGCGCTAAGGCGCTTAGGCTTGAGGAGATGGCGGGTCGAATCTCATCAAATCCTCTTTTTGGGGAAGAAAGAGGTATGCTTTAATCTTGGGTGCCAAAATTTTTGGGAATATAGTTTGAACATTTAGAAATTAATTTTTGCATATTATAATTGGTTTCTAAGGTAGAAAGGGGAGTTATAAGGGATTTGCAAAATTAGATTTTTAATATTATTTGCTCAAGTGGTTGAAAGGATAGTAAGGTGTTTGGTTGATGTTTTATGGTGTTAAAATATTATTTTGAGTTGGAGTTTATAAGGTGTATCCAAGTAATTATTTTATGTATGTTATGATGAGTGTTATTTTTAAAGGGAGCAATAAGGCATAAATTGAGTTGTGATTATTTTGTGACTAAAAAATATTTTAAGAAAGTGTTGAAGTGATATTGTTGTGTTTAACCATTGGAATTGGAAAGAAGGAAATTGTAATTGAGACAGGTTTTTCAAAGGCACTTTGAAATCCAACAAAAGGTATAGGTATATTCTTCCTAGTGAGTGATTGTTGAAAGTTATGTATGAAAAGTTGGAGTGAAAATGATTGTTTGGTTAGCATTGTTGAGAGTGATTTGATTTATTACTTCAAGGTTTTCTGGAAAAAAAGGAGTGATTAATAAAACCTTGTTTTATAAGCATTGTTGTTGAAGTGAGTAATTGAGTGAAGAACTTGAACTAAGGTTTGAAAAGAACATGAGTATCATTGTTATTTGAGATTGTTTTGTAAGCATTGTTGTTGAAGTAAGTAATTGAGTGAAGAACTTGAACTAGGTTTTGAAAATAATATGAGTATCATTGTTATGTGAGATTGGTTGATAAGCATTGTTGGAAATATTTGAGTGATTGTTCTTGTGATTGGACTAGGGTTTGTGAGCAAGGATTATTTCATTGAGTGATTGGTTGAGTAGAGTTGGTTGAGCCTAGTCAAGTGAATGTGTTCAAGTGATTGTTCAAGTTCTGTGAAACAAATTATTCTATATTCTGAATTGATTTTAGAAAGACGTTAAGTATTGATGAGTGTGAAACATATTGAGTCTCTAAAAATTATCTATATGTTTCTATGATAAAAGAGAGATTGGAAGTGATTGAGAGTTTATGGATGTGAAGCATATTGAGTCTCTAAAATTTTTTTGTATGTTTCAAAAGAGTGATTGAAAGTGATTGAGTATTGAGGTGAATGTGAAAGCATATTGAGTCTCTAACAATTATCCATATGTTTCTAAAAGAGTGATTGAAAGTAATTGAGTATTGAGGTGAATGTGAAGCATATTGAGTCTCTAAAAATTCTCTTTATGTTTCTATGAGATTGGACAAGTTCTAGTGTGGACTTGTTGAGCAGATTTGAGGTAAGTATTTGAGAAGACTTGTGGACAAATTTGTGTGAGCTTTTGTGGAAGCTTACAATACAGATTGAGAGCAGATTTGGATAAGTCCTAGTGAGGAATTATTGAGCAAATTTGGACAAGTTCTAGTGAGGACTTGTAGAGCATATTTGAACAAGTTATAGTGAGGACTTGTAGAGCAGATTTGGATAAGTTCTAGAGAGGACTTGTGGATAGATTAGTGTGAGCTTTTGTGGAAGCTTACAAGGCATATTTGAGACAAGTCTTTGAGAAGACTTGAGAGCAGATTTTATTGATTGATTTGTTCAAAACTTGAGTTAAGGTTTGGGGTATATCCAGCGAATGATTTGAGATTGAGTCAAGCTTTGTATTAAGGCTTGAGGGCAGATATTGAGGACAAACTTGTGCTAGACCGAAGGACTGTCTTTAGTGCATCAGAGGACATATATTGAGGACAAATTTGTGCTAGACCGAAGGACTATATTTAGTGCATATTTTGGGATAGAGTTTGGTGCAGATTTAAGGACATGTTTGTGCCAGATTAGAGATAGAGATTGAGCATATTTGTACTAGATCGAAGGACTATGTTTAGTATAGATTTGAGAAAGAGCTTTGAAGGTGACAGAGTATAGAGGATGATAGTCTCGATTGGATAGAGATCCATTAGCTAAGGCAATGAGGATAGGTGTCTTCAGTGGATAGAGATCCATTAGCCAGAGTAGTGGGGGAAATAGTTCTTCTAGAAGATCACTAGTCAAAGCTTAGAAGAAAGGACTTCTTTTGTGGATAGAGATCCATGAAATTGATTAGGAGATTGGTGTCTCCTTTGGATAGAGATCCATAAACATTTTAATAGGGAAAGGATTCCCAAGAGATTGATTGAGAAAATTTTAGTGAAATATTTTCTCCGTGGAGTAGCCCACATTGGGTGAGCCACGTAAAATTGGTGTCTCTATTGTGTGTGGTGATTTGTGCATTGCTTTGATTACTGCTGATGATATTGCTATCTATAAATTGCATAATATTGATTGGAAAGACAAGTAAAGAGTGGTATTATACTGGTCACCCCCCTCTCAGTATAAGCTTGTGTTCTTCACTTTCCTGCGACCTTGCTTGTGGTCCAGTGACCTGTTGTAATAAGGTTTTGGGGTCCTTTCAAAACCTCTTTAAATGAAATTTAACTTACCAAAAAAAATAGTATAAAGTTATCCCTTGTAATTTAAGATTTTAAGGGAAGTATAATATAAATAAAATAGTATTAAAAATATCCATTACAATTTAGGCTATTTAGGGTAACATAAGAAAGCACATTAGAGGATCACCCTTTTACTTTAGGATTTCTAAAACAACATAAAGAAGAAAGTGTATTCAATATAATCCCTTACACTTCATGTTCCAAGGACAACATAAACCCATAGATGATAAGTCAAATTGTTAATTATCTAGAAAATTAGAAGAGATTGATGAGTATGAAAGCATTGGTGGGAATGGAAAAAGTAGAGGAATAACCTCAAGAAAAAAAACTTAGAGGGATATTTGTTTGGGAAACCATAAATAAATATCAAATTATTAACAATATTTGAGACTAATCCTACAAAAAAGAATAAAAATGATGATTAAGATGATATCTCATAATAATGAAGAAATGAATAGGGCCTTTAATATAGAGCTATTGTTATATTCTAAATTTATTTTAAAATAAGAAACAAAATAACTAGTGAGGGTTGTAAGGATGTATTTAAAAATATTTGGAAAATATTGGATTATCTAACAATTTATACTATGTTAGTATCAATAGGTATTGCAACATTATAGAACAATCACAAATGGGATGAGTGATAGCTAGAAACTAGAAGTAATAAAGGTGTAGACCTTTTTTATAGAGAGAAAAATATCAATGTTGGAATTATAAAGGTATATATTTATCTAGAGTTACTCTTCATGATAGAGGTGGAAAGGTCCTCAACTTATTTATATTTAATTATTAATGATTCATAATTGTGATCTATGGATTTTTTGGGGATGTACAACTTAGTTTTATGTCCTTTAAAGGAATGGGTGGTATTATTGGATTGTCTAAATTAACAAAGTATTTTGCTTATTTTTCCAATTCAATTGCCCTTTAGCATGCTATCCCTTCATGATTTCAATATATATAGGATAATAAATGTATTGGAAAAACTCAAATAACAAAAATATCAGATAGACTTTTGTTATCCAATACATGGTTGCAAATAAAAAAGTAGTTTCTTCTTTGTGTTACCTCGAAAACCCTAAAGTGTAAGGACATTCCTTTATAGTAATTACATTCTTATGTAAATAAGAGAATTTTAAAGCAATTATGAATTAACAAGGCTAGGGCAAATTTTACCTAAAAAATGACTTATCTTTTAGGAGTTATATCTTTGTATAGAGTTGTCCAATTTAGATGATTCTTGTGCTATTTTGTGTGGAATTTAAAGAGCTTTGAAATGAGTGGTCATACAAAATAATACAAGTAGTATTGAGGGAGATATGACCATGTGAAGAAAACCATATGGAATAAGAGCAACGTGATATTTTTTTTACAAAAAATATCTCATCTTTTAGGAGATATTTTTGCAAAGGGTTGTCCAACTCAAATGATTCTTTGACCAAATTGTAAGAATTTAAAGAGATTTAAAATGAGTGGTAATATGAAGGAATATTATTAGAACTAAGGGTTATACAAATCTGTGACACCAGCCATCTAGAACAAGGGTAGTAACACGTTTTCAAGTTAGAAGAAACAAAATTGTTGATATATGTCAGCTAGGGTTTGGATGATGGGAGGAGCAATGGAGGGCCAGGGTATGAATAAGGTGGGATATTATATCTAGGTGTAGTTTCCTTTAATTATCTTATAAGTTCAGCATGTAGATTATTTGTAGGTTTATTTTCAATAATATAATCATCATAGGATATACTAGTAAATTTCATTAAATATTGAGTTATAGTTTCCTTCCCATGGATTGATTTAAATCTAAATTTTTAGAATCATCTCTAGTAATAGATGTTAGGAAAAATATCATAGATAAATAATCCTCAGTACTCAAAGATAAGGTAGTCATTGCTAAATTTCATGGGTCTTGGCCAAGGGCTTTAAATTTGAAAAAATGGATTGATAGGAGACAAAAGTCTCCAAGAGTGAGTCTATACTTTCTTTCCAAAGGTTTCTTCATATCCATTTTCTGTTCTAGGGAGGAAAGAGATAGAATCTTGAAAGGGGGTCCTTGGTTTATGTGAAGAGTAGGACTCTTCCTTACTAGTTGGTATGAAGGCTTTGGACCTAAAAAACATAAATCTATCCCTAGTACCAATATGGGTTAGGATGTATGGATTACCATTGAATTATAAAATATGAATACCTTCAAGGCAATAGAAAATACTTCGTAAGAATTTCGTGAGATTTCAAAAACTACAAAAATAATCTTGGCTATTTATGCCCATATGTTGGTGATGATAGATATCGGTAAACCTTTACCAGAATCAATCTTTCTTAAGTATGGGGTAAGTTGTAGACCCAAACCATGGATTATAAAAACATATATTTTAGATGTGAAAGATGTTATGAGGTGGGGCATATTGAGAGGTCATGCCCTAAGAAGAGTCCAACATAAACATATGTAGAAAACCATAAGAGAAAATTACAAATGGATATGGATGAGAATGGTTTTCAACTTCCAAAAAATAGGTCTAGACAAATGAAAGTAAATAAATAGTGGAGACTAGTAAGTAAGTTGGAAGAAATACCAATTCTTTTGAGGCTTTAGCCTATGAAAAGAAAGCAAATTAGAGCTTAGAGGATATGGTATAATAGGATCAGAATATTAACAAGGAACTGTATACTCAGTATGATCCTTGATTACCTATAGTATGATGAAAAATATATTAATGTTTATGAATGACCAAAGTAGGTCAACAAGACTCATAAAAAATAAAAGAGTAAAATTGGTCTCAACATAAGAGGAAAAACAAAAAAATAATGCTCTAAAGTAGAAATATAAAATCATGATATCTAATCTTAAGTGGACAAAATATGCCATTGCATCTAACATATGATTCGTGTGGTACACTTACATCATAAATATAATGTAAATATGATACAAACATGATACAATTGAGGCTTAAGTAGTCACATGAAATTAATTGTCAACAAAAGGTTCATAGAGCTAGTGAAGACCATGGATATAATTAAAATTGTTACTAGTCCATGTTAAAATATAAAGAATAATCACAATCACTATGAATGATCCAAGGGAAATGGTCTTTGCTAAAAGTCCCTTGGAATATTTGAAAAGAAGAACTCATGTTGTATGCCTTAGATAATGTGTTAAATGACTAGTTGCTTGGCATTATCAGGTCTTCTTGCATGGTATACATAATACTAAAAATACAAAACCTCATTTTTATGGAGATCTATGTCTAAACTAATAATTCTATGATTCAATAGATGATGTTATAATGGTATCATCATATATTTTACAATTATTTTATTTATTCCCATGTCTTGTAGTGTGTACCTCTAGAGCACCTTTCATATAATATATTTGATTCATATTCATGAAGTTTAGGCCTATTCAAAACCATGAAATTATCTATAGGGTAAATTATGTGGTGGAATTCTCCTTTAATGAATCTATTGGGAAAATTGTACTCTTGATAATAATGAAAGTGGTCAAACTTTACCCAGGTGTTGTAGGTGAGTTGGAGAGGAGAGGGCAATCCTCCAAGGGAGGTCCCAGGTTCAAATATCCACCCTACCAAAAAGCTGAATTGGGTATCCAAAATCCAATTGATAATGTTGGTGCGGGTAGGGTCGGGTGCGAATCTCGAGTGACTTTGATGGTGTATAACTCCCTGTTCATGGTCTCTCAAACCAAGGCGGCCCCACAAGGGGTTTTTTGCTTAAAAAAACAAAAAAAAGAAAGTGGTTAAACTTTATTGATATCAAATAAAATATTTTATTGTGGTGCCAAAATTTATAATTTGAACTGTAAGTGGGGATGCAACTTGGTAGGTCAAATATTACATAAATCATGTTCAATGAACATAATTTTTACATGATAGGATAGTTATCTATGTGGATGTCATTAAAAATATAAATTTATTTTTCTATTCTTGGTTGTTTCAAAGTTTATAGAAAGCTTAGGAAGTAGTTTCTAACTATTTCTTTGGAAAAATAGTGCTTGTAGAATGGATGTGACTTAGAAAGTGGTAATAATTATTATTTCACTTCTTTTGATCACACTTCATGCTTATTTTTGTGAAAAAAAAGTTTGATATTTATCATAATCGTGTGGGTCATTAAGACAAATGATTAGTGTTCTTGTAGAGAGTTTTAGGAAGTTAGTGCTTTATGAATGATATAAATCTACTTATCTTAACCTAGTAACTATTCTTTATTAAAGTGGTAGATTTATGCTTCATGAAATATCTTTTTAGAAGGCATTAAAAATGACCATTTATCAATGCTTTGTAAAAGATAGCACTCTTATTCCATGTATAATTTGGATCAGTCCACAACATAGTATTGTAGATAAAATGTAACCTCAAACAAAGGATCATATACTTTGATCCAAATATCTTGGAAGAATGATTTGTGTTTGGATTTAAGCTAGTTTTTTGAGCTTAAAGTTCTTGTTTTGCTGGTTTTACATCAAATATTAGTTAGTTTGTTTTTTAATAACTTACACGTGGCTAAGAGAAAACTAGGGCATCAGTTGGGTAGCCAAAGAGATTTCTGGTTACTATGGATTTGAAGACAAGATTACTGCCCCAGGAGGGCCCAATGGGGACACCTCCAGATCCTCTCCTAGTGAGACATAGTTCTTTTGTAGATTTGTTAAAGGATAAATCTGGGAGCCTCTTGGTGAGTATTCTTTGTGGTTTATTAGCAATGGATTTTTTATTGTTAGTTTTTCTTCACTTGTCGATAGAAATAGGGCTTTCGAATCAAAAAATAGGAATCATTGTCCAGAAAGATTACTTGTTCAACCCTGGAGAGTGGGATTTGATCCTCGAATTGAACCCATTGCTGTCCCAATTTGGATTCATTTGTATGCACTTCCAATGGAGTTTTGGAGTGAGCAAGTATTGGAAATTATCGATAATTCTCTTGGAAGACATTTGGGTGTTTCCAAAGACACAATAGAAGGAAACATAGCTATTTATGCAAGATTATGTGTGGAAATGGATCTTAGCCAGCCTCTATCGACAGAGGTGGAACTTGAACTTGCAGGACTATCTTGGATTCAACAATTGGATTATGAGGCATTGCCCTTCAGATGCAGAGTTTACCACAAATATGGGCATTTGGCCCGATCTTGCCCAAATAATATGAACATAAAAATGGAGGCTCATCTAGGAATGTCAAATATTCCTAAGGAGAGTAAGTCAACAATCAACAAAGAACCAACCAATATTTCTCAGGGTAAAGAAGCACAAAGAGATGGTTTTGAACAACCCAAAAGAAGAAGGCAAAAGAAAAAGATGGTAAAGAGCAAACCCAACTCAAGCCCTCCAATAGGTATGAGATATTTAAGACACTAATGGACCAAGAAGAAGAACAATTCATGGAAGGAGTGGATGGGAATAATGAAAATAATAACAACCATGTTCAAGCTCCTCTTTCATCTCCCCCCATCATAGAGTAGGTAATTGAGTACAGTGAGTTACCGCAGTCAGAGAGTGTAGGGGAATTGATAGTGCATAACCAAGAGCAACCAATAATTAAGGATGTCAGCATGGGCATAACAGAAAAGAACAGAGAAAGACCAACTCTAGGGATAACTCAGGTGGAAAAGAGATAAAAATATAGCAGCTCTCAAGGAGTGGGTAGAAAATCAAATAAGGAATTGATAGCGATTCAAGGAGACAAACTGATCATTGGAGGATCGGTGAGGCCAATAGATTTTTACTACTCTCAAGGTAACCAATGATTATACAATTATGGAATTTTAGGGGTTTAAACAGTAGAACCCATAAATCTATCATTTGAATACTCTTATAAAAATGTAAAACAAATTTTTTGCTTATCCAGGAGACAAAAATGTCGTTGATCTTATGTGTAAAACAGTTAACAGACTTTGGAGGGGTGCTGGTCATATGGAAGTGGCTGCCCAAGGGGCCTCAGGGGGAATAGTTACTCTTTGGAACTCTCTTGAATGGACTGCAATAGAAGATATAGCTTGGAGGGGTGTTCTCACATCATATTTTAGAAATAATGTCACAACTGAACATGTTTTAATCACAATTTTTTGTGGGGCTCAAAACCTAGATGGTCAGATGCATAAATGGAAAGCTGTGCATAACATGAGAGTCTAAAGGGAAGAGTTTAGACTAGATTATTGTTGGGGATTTTAATGCTAAATTATCCTCTAGAGATCATTAAGGGGGAACCCCAATTTTGGACCCAGGGGATCGACTTATTATTGCCCAAGTCCAGGCATTACACTTGGTGGATATTAAATGCCCTGGAACCAACTATAATTGAACTAATAAGAGGAGGGAGCCACATAGCAGGAAGGTGAAGTTAGACCATTTTTTGGTTTCAGAGGAGGCATTTGTAAAATGGAATATAAAATTTCAGATTTTGGAGAGTCCAGTTTCAGATCACTTTCCCATTTTGTTGGAAGGAGGGATCAAGACAGTGCAACATCACAAACCATTTAAATTTGAAAATTTTTGGTTACAAAAAGAGGAAATTTGAAAGAAAATTCCATAATGGTGGGAAGAAGGTCGCCCAACATATGGGACAACAATGTTTAGATTCCACAAACATCTTCATTATGTCAAAGATCGACTAAAACAATGGAGGCGAGCTAACAAGATAGACTTCCAGGTCCAAAGAGCTCCATTGGTGGCCAGATGGGATGAGGTTCAAAAACACTTTAGGGAAGGAACAATTACAGAGCAAATCAAAGAAAAGGATGATGCATTGCTTAAAGCGGTTGAGGACACTGACAACCAAGAAGAGACCTACTGGAAACAAAGAGCAAGAACCACTTGGTTATTAGAAGGTGATAAAAATACCAAATTTTTCCATCGGAATACTTGTGCTAGGAGACATATGAACAAAATGGAAGCTCTTAAATATGAGAACGAACACTCCTTTGATACAATTCTAGTTATGCATTTCCATTCAATGGATTATTTTTCTAAACTATTTAAGGAAAGTTTGGTGCAAGATGAAGAGGCTCAAAAAGAAATTATTGTTGTCATACCCTCTGTTATCTCTGAAGAAGAAAATCAGGCCCTACTTAAACCCATTGATAGAGAGGAATTGAAGAATGTAGTCTTTGGAATGAGCACCGAAAAAACACCAGGTCTAGATGGCTTTCCAATTGAGTTTTTTTAGGCCTTCTGGGATAACTTGGAGGAGGATGTAATGGCTATTATAGAGGAGTCCAAAGGTAGTAAAAGAATGCTTAAAGCATTAAATCATACTTTCATTACCTTAATTCCAAAAGGGGAGGAGGGGGTATATATTTCAGATTATAGACCTATTGCCTTATGCAATGTCATATATAAAACAATCACAAAGGTAATGTTTGAGTGGCTAAAACCTCTTCTATATAGCATTATATCCTCAGAGCAAGGGGGTTTTGTAGAGGGTAGGTAGATCTTAGATGATGTGGTTCTAGCTCAAGAGGTAATCCATTCAATGTAAACATCTAGTAATAGAGGAATGCTCATAAAATTATATATGTCAAAGGTTTATGATAGGGTGGAGTGGAGCTTCTTCTCAAAGATGATGGCAACATTTGGTTTCTCTCAGGATTGGATATAATGGGTCATGAGTTGTGTTTCTACTTTGACATACTCAGTGTTAATCAAGGGTCTTCCCTCGCAACCATTTGGAGCTACTCGAGGACTTCGTCAAGGAGATCCTTGCTCTCCCTATATTTTTCTCATATTGGCTGAAGGATTGGGTAGACTCATCTTGAGGAGAAGACAACAAGGTTTGCTAACAAGTATCAAGGTGGGTGAGGAATTTTTGACTCACCTACAGTTTGTGGATGACACAGGATTGGTGGGAGTGGCCAGCTTCAGGGAAGCAAGAATGATTAGAGATACACTTAATCTCTACCTTAGGTCTACAAACCAAGTCATCAATGATAAAAAATCCAAAGTGGTATTTTTCAATCTTGATCAAAGGCTTCAGGACAAAATTTTAGAGATCTTGGGATTCACAAGGACTTGTCTCCTAGTGGTATACTTGGGGGTCCCTTTGCATTTTAAAAAACTAAAAATAGACATCTGGAGGAATATTTTGGACTGTATCAAGGACATAATTAATCATTGGTCTCACAAATGGTTAAGCTATGGGGATAGATTAACTTTTTTACAGTCAGTCATTCAAGCCATGCCAATTTATAAATTTTCTATCCTTGTTGCCCCACATACCATATGGAAAGAGTTGGACAAGATGGCTAGAAAATTTTTATGGGAAGGAGTAAAAGGAGAGAGGAAATGGACCTTAGTAGGTTGGGATAAAGTAAGCCAACCCAAGGTAAAAGGAGGTTTGGGACTGAGAAGATCAAAGTTAAATAATAAAGCTTTGTCTAGAAAGCTTTACTGGAGGTGGATTTCCCAACCAACTTCTTTATTCAGTAGAATATTAACTAGTAAATATTTGGGATAGGTAAACCCAAATAAAGTGGGTCGTTTCCATTTGGATGGTAATGGATCCTTAGTGTGGCAGACTCTCAAGTTAGGATCTCAGGTAGTAAAATATAGATTATTTTGGAAAGTGGGGAGAGGGGAGAGACACGATTTTGGATAGATTCATGGGATCAATAGCCACCTATCATTGTTGAATTTATTGAACTGCAACCAATAAAAACAACCATAGAAACTAGGGGGTGGGTCCAAATTGAAAGTTATTTCAACACTAGTCAGCTGGGGATTATAAGTTTAAGCAGTTTAAGAAGTTGGATGAGTGGCCAATTTCAATCCCTCAAGATTTGATACCCATCATGACTAAAATCTTGGCATAAATATTTCTCATAGGTAGAGATGAGGAGGATGAATTAGCTTGGGGCTATGGGATCCTTGGTGTCTACACAGTGAAGGATGAATATGATAAGATCCTTCCAGAGCCTCCTCCTCATACATATTAGATTAAGGATTGGAGAAAGATTTGGCAGTCCAAGGGTTGGTCAAAAGTAAACTTTTTTTCCTGGAAGTTCATGCATAATGGAATTCTTACTTTTGATAATCTCAAATTTAGGGGAATATTTGGTCCATATCAATATGTTTTATTCTACAAGAGTGAGAAAACAACTGATCTCTTGATGTTTAAGTGCCCATTCATGCGCCAAATTTTGGAGAGATGGTTTTTATATTATAATATTCAAGTTAATGGTGATTTGAATCGGATTAATATTTGGGAAAGATGGAAGAGGGGTATATTTAAATCTAAAGCTCTTTGTATTGGTTGGGAGCTTGGATTAAACTTCATTTGGTGGCAAGTGTGGTTAGAGAGAAATGCCAAAATTTTTAGAGAAACTTTTTCTTCTTTAGATGGAGTTTGGCAGGTCATTTGGAGCAAAGTCATAGAAACTGTGGTAGTCTATGCTAAAGAGAAAACTCAGGTTGTTATTGGGGTAATGGAGAAGGAATTTGAAGTGCAAGAAGATAGAGCTAGTTGGAAACCACCCCGGAAGGTTGGATTAAAATTAATACTGATGGAGCTGCAAAAGGTAATCCGGGTAGAGTTGGAATTGGAGTGGTTTGTTGGAATCATGTTGGAATAGTGCTCTATTGGGAACTACAAGTCTTGGTAAGAGCTACAAACAATGAAGTAGAAACCTTAGCTATCAAATATGCTTCTATTTGGGCAGTAAAACAAGGTCACAGAAGGATAACCCTAGAATCAGATTCTCAAATAATGGTTGGAGCTCTAGATTGCATGAGGAACTTTGCTTTGAAAACAGGGAGGTTGAGGATTCTTGTCACTCAAATTAAGGAATTATGGAGGGAATTAGACGATGTGATTCCAGTTTATGTGAGTATATATCTAAATAAAGTGGCAGACTTCCTGGCTAATATGGGTACTGAAAAGGAGGTAGGGGTTCAGTGGCACAGTGACATGGCTATTGAGGATGAGATGATTAGGCAGGTTGATGAGCAAATCTAGTGCTTAGCTGAGCAAATCTAGTGCTTAGCTAATTTGGATAACCATTCCAAAATTACTATTTAGGAGATTTGTGCTTCAATGTAGATCTTCTTTTATAGTTGCAAACAGGTGAACAGTCATTGTAGAAATATGGTTTAAGATATTTGGTTCCAATGCAAATATTCTTTTATTGTTGTAAACATGTGTTATCTTTGGCTAAGGTTGGGAAAAGTCTCATCCCAACTTGTAAATGATCTTTGTTTTAATACAAGCTTTTTCAAATTATTTTTCAAAAAAAAAAACTTACACATGGCTTCTATTGGGGGCCACTCCCATCAAAATAACAAAACGTGAAATTGCTATTAGGTCAATTAAACCATATCCAACTTGCCTAAATATATTTTTCATTTCTATTTCTATCAAAGATATTGTTTATTTTCCTCAAAAACTATGTTTTCATAATCATCCTTGACATTATTTTCATTAAGATAGTGTATCTCACTCGACCAATTGCCGTCTAAATTTTTTTTTTTTGGAGGGGATTAAGATTAACTCCATGATTGGCTAAATTATTTATTGTCCTATTTTATTCTCTATAGATATGTTAATATTTCCAAGATACTACCTCCAGTAATAGTTGATGGATATAAAAAAATAGATATGTTAATATTTCCAAGATACTATAAGCTGCATTGTTTGATAAAATTTTGATGTTTCTTCCAGAGAAATTTTTTCCATTAATAATTTATTATGTTTTGGTTTGACTAATTGTGGAATTGCCTCTAGTGTCTTCTCCTACCATATTGCATTCAAATTTTTATTGCTACTAAAAAGAGTATGGAAGTACTGATTTGCTATAGTTTTCATTTCAATTCCATTGGTTTTTACCTAACCCATCATATTTGTAAGACCTGTAATTCTATTTTGTTGTCTTCTAGCTGTTGCTATCTTATGAAAGAAATATGTGTTTTGATCCTCCTCCTTTAACCATGTAATTCTGTCTCTTCGCCTCCAGTAGATCTCTTCTTGTTCCTCTAAAGCTTCCTCTCTTCTAATAATTTTTGCTTACTTTGCAACAGATCTTTTGTAATAGTTCCATGTCTTATCTCTTGAGCAATTTTCTCCTTCTGATCCTTGATTTCATTCTTTTGGATTCTAGTGAGTTCCTTCTTGTGTTTACTCCACTCCTTTAGTTGGATTCTAACATATTTCAGTTGTTTGTGAAGTTTGAATTGGGCTATCCCAAATCTTGGTTTCCCTAATTTCCACCACTCCTTTATGTGGTCCCCCAACTCCTCATCATTCAACCACCATAGCTCAAATTTTAAAGTTCCTGCAACTTTATGATTATCTTCTTCTATGGTAAGGCTTACTGGAAAATGATCTGAATAAAGCCTATCCATGACCCTCGATTAATGCTTGGTATGCAAGTATAATTCCTCTTCGATGAAGAAATGATCCAAGCAAGATTTGACTGTCTTCCCTTCCTTTCTTCTATTTCTCTAGGTCATGGAACTATCCACATTTGGGATATCTATTAGATTCATTTGACATGTTATTGATGAAAAAACCTATCCTTTTCCTCCAACATGGATCTGCCTCCTTGTTGTTCCTCTATTCTAAGCTTTGCATTGAAGTCTCCTCCCACAATCCATTGGTCCTCTAGGTAGTTATCTTTGAAAGTCTGGATGGCTGCCCATTGATCCCTTTGTACTCTTATTGTCTGTGCTCCATAAAAATTAACTATAGTCCAATTTTTTCCACTTTCTCTATTTTGTAACTGGACCATCAAAACCCCTCTCGTAGAGGACCCCCTATTGCTAGGAACAGTTGGTGATTCCACATAGTGGCCGATCCACCTAATTTCCCCTATGTTGATTGAGTAAGGATCTCTCCTTTTTTCCATATCCTCCTATTTATTTTTTGTAAGTCTTCTCCTTGCATTTTGGTTTCCTGTAGTAAAACTATATATGGACTCATATATATGATAATGTTTTTAACTGCCTTTTGTCTAGGGAGACTACCTAAACCCCTCACATTCCAAATAATTAATATCATTGAGAATTAGGAGAGAAAAAATTAGCCATCGATTTTACCTTTCCATTTTGGCTCAAATATCTTCCTTGTTCCTCCATATTTTTCTTTTTTGACTTCCTCCCTACAGATTGGTTCAATTTTTATTTCTTCTCCACTTGATTAATCCCTAAATTAGGGTTGTATTTGTTCTTATTTCCTTATTTCATCTCCATTTCCTGAATTAAAACTATCCCCTGCTCTATTTGCTCTCCTCTGGTATCCCTCGTGGGTTGAATATCCTCTTCTATGAGAGAGGTTGTATCTGGTTCTGCTCCTTGCTTGTTCCATGACACTAGACTAGCGTATTGTTCCTGATCTATCGGTATGAATTGTTGGATATCCTCCTCTAATACTTCCATTGGAAAATCCTCTTCTATTTCCAAGCTTCCCAGTTTTTTGAATATATCATATCTATTATTTGTTATTCCCATTTTTTCTTCTTGTCTTTGGTTACTGTGCTGATTTCTTTTGTTTGGCCTTGTGATAACTTTTTGGAAGCTCCCAGAGTATGTGGGGTCTTTCCATTCCTTATGATTTATCTTATACAGAGTATATTGGACCACCATGTTAATATTTTATCTTGTCCCCTCTTGTTCAAATTGATGATCCTTAACTATTCGACACATTCTAGTGAGATGTCCATGAGCGTGGCACACCCGATATCTAAATGGAATAACCTCATAATCCAGTTGTTGGTTCCAAAAAAAATATCCTATTTTTAGGTCTATCTCTATTGGAAGAGGTTTACTAAGGTTCATTTCTACACAAACCCTAACAAACATTATCGTACTCCTAAAACTATTTCTCTTGATCTACCTTGATAATGGCCTAGAAACTTGCCTATTTCCTTGAGTACCTCCTCTTTCCAAATTCAAGGGGAAGGGCAAATAATATTACCCATATTGGTACCACAGTCGATTCCACCCCTCAGGTCGAATCCCATCTTCCATGGTTGCAAGAATAGTCCCGCTGGCTCGTGATGATACGACCCTCCCTCAAATATTTTTTGTCGATATGCCATGAATATGAACTCTATAAAAAAATACCCATTTAGGAGAGTTAGAATTTCGTATTCTCCTTCCAGATGCCATTGTTTCCTTATCCATGTGTGAAGGAAGTGCACATACGGTCTAAAATCCATGAATTTTCCTATCCAGTTGTATTTTGTCTTATAAACTATATCATCAACTATCCAATACTTAGCTAATTCCAATAATGGTATTTCCTTTGCTTGTCGTAAACATCCATTCACCCTTCTTGATAGAGAATACTCCTTCTGTTGCTTCTCCATGTTGTTTATTATTGTCTTTTCTTGTTTTTGATAGTCATTAAATATATCTTGGGTACCACATAGCTTCTCTCGGTACGAGATTCCTTATTTTGGAGGATTTGGTATTGAAGTACCTATGTCCCCAATTCTTGGCTGTGATTCGTACTATTGAAAGACCCTCCAATAGGATTGATCTTCTGATGGTTTTCTTTGCAAGAAAATGTTCTTCAGGCCTTTACCCTAGCCTCTGAAACCCTAGTTTGATTCCTTAGACCTGTCCTAACATCTTTTAATCATTGGAAATATACATTTATAAGACAACAAAGTTTTTTTATGCTTTTGGTAGTGCCTTTTTTCACCCCTTGGGGACTCAATTGTCATGTATAAAATTTTCATGGAACTTCCAGGAAGTTTGTAGAGTTAGCTTTATTATATATTGGGTGGCAATATTCAAAGTGACTTTTTAAGAAAATAAAATAAAATTGCTAGTTAGACTATTATCATTTTGTGTATAGTAATACTAGAGTCTGATAAGGTCCACCTTCTTAAAAGTGTTTATACTTATGTTAAGGTTCAATATAATATATTTCCACTTGGTTTGTGAATATAATATTTTTCTCTCATTTCATTTTGCATTACTTTGATCTAGGCATGTGGCTATTTTTGGGCATGGCTTTATGCCTAAAAATACCTAAAAGTCTACTTTTTAATTCTAACCCCATTGTTAGGAGAAAAACTTTATGCTTGATATTTCATTTTGATCCATTCAAGAAGTTCTAGAAATATTAGAAGGAGAACAACAATTTTAATTGGTAACTTTGCCATAGACATGTTACCAGCAACTTTGTATCCATTGTCACCTACTTATTTGGCCTTTATATTCTATAAATTGGAGGAATGAGTAGAAAGGATGGGAGGAGAGAGAATACAATTGGCTAATTATATAGTGAAACTTATTCTGTATGTCAATCACCTCATCTTGATTGGAAAGATACTTGAGATTTTAAAATGACATCTAAAAGTTTTAGAGCATTTTTATAAAGAAGTTGGGATGTAGGTAAACACTAGCAAGACTAAAATTATGGTCTTCTTTGCTTGGAGAGAAAAAATCCTTTAGAGGTAGTAACAAAATACAAAAACCTTGGCTTATATTTTCAAAATAAACATAAATGGGGAATATGCAAGGTGAAACAAATACAAGCAGGATGGTGTTATGAACTTTTATTCTCCTTTACAAAAAAATATTTAAGTCATTATACAAAAATATCAAATGATTCATCCTAAAATAATTATCCACAGTAACAATCCACATAATAAGACAAAGATAGATCATACCCTTAAGGTAGGGCAAGACCAATATTATTCATGAAGGAAGGAACCACTCCACTATTAGCCTTTTAGCCAGATTATGATAGGTCATAATTATCAAGATCACAATGTATTATTCAATATTTGAACTTTCAATGTATGTGGCCAATATTAATAAACAAAAATTCATATAAAAATAACAATAATATGAAGTAAAATGGACAATATCATTCATGCAATAACATGAAGAAAACTTATAGTAGAATTTCTCAAAATGTATATAAGCTTTTTTTATTTTGATGTTTGAAATACATATATTCTTTAATGATACAAAAAGGAACTTTGTCTTATCAAATGACATTAGCTCAATTGGTTAGATTCCTCAACTTTAAATGAGGAGACACAAATTCAAATCATTCCAAGCGATATGTGGATAATATCCAAGCTTCGTTGTAATACCACTATGTGGTGATGATGTAATACGGGTGGGACCATTTCAATCCCATATAACCAATTAAAAAAAAAACAAGGAGCTTTGTCTTCATAACATAACCTTGGAAAGGTGACTCCTAGAATATTTGTCTATTGCTATCCTCACATATCGAGGGGATGTATCTTTTTCTATTCCATGCATAAGATAAACCTCTCATGTATTTTGTCTTCTCGTCTTGCCACTTGTATACTTGACTCTTGAATCTCTATTTGCACACTTTACTCTATGACACTCTGCACACTACTACAACTATACACATCCACACTCTATTAAATGACACTTGCACACTTTCTCACTCTTCACATTTGCACACATAATTACATGATACTTGTACACATCCTAAAATATAGACTCAAACCCTATTTTAATATTTACATTTATACCATTGTACCTCATGGTACATTTAAAAAATAATGTATTATTCTCTAACACCCCCTATATTACATTATTTGGTTATTGAAGACTTTAGTTTTCAATCTATTTTCTTCAGTCCTTTATCTTGATCTTCTTTGTCTTCACTTTTTACTTTTTGTGTTATGTTCTTCTTTATTTTGTGCTTTCCTCTATTCTTCTTTGACAACCTTATTGCTCCAAAGTTACTCCAAAGTTATATTCAATCAATCAACCATCAAACAATGCAAACATGTTTAATTTTGATCTTCAAATCAACAATTCAATTCTCAAAAATCAAGTTTTTGAAAACAATTTCAAAATTTTAATTCAAATTGTTATTTGGAGTAGTTTAATTTTTATCAAATATCAATTTCAAATTTTCAAAAATCAAGTTTTTGAAATCAATTTCAATTTTGAAATTCTCAATCAAACAAGAAAATTCAAAGTATTATTTTGGAGTCGAAAACCTTGTCTCTCCATACTATTAAATTCAATTTTCAAAAATTTCAAAAATCAAATTGCAAAAATCAATTTGAAAATCCAATTTTCAATTTTTAGGAATCAAGTTCTAATTAACCTTTTAACTCCTAAATTCTTTTTAATTAAATTATTCCTTATCTTCGAATCTCTAATTTCCAAATATAATATGCATGCGTTAATGTCTAATGTGCATTCAAATATTAAGATGCACCAATAACTTAAATATTAACTGCCAAATCTTTGCACCAAAGATTAATCAAAGGCCTTACCTTTGATTTCTAGACTTGATATGACCAACGAAGATTGCATGTTGCAATGTTGTTACAATATTGCTACTCAACCTTCCATGCAATATGTTACTCAAGGAAATGTTTAAAATTTCAAGAGATGCTACTGCTTGTCCTCCTTCACTCTTCATTGAAAAGTTATAGGAAATAATAGTCACTTATTTTCCTGGTACAATAAAAAAATAAAATTTTACCTTTGCAGGCTATCCAACTTGCTTGGAATTTATGGACAGTAAAATGCTTTAAGCTATCTTATTCAATGGACATTTTTTAGGTGCTTAATCACAAGTTATACCTGGTTCAAAGGTAATTTTAGACGACTATGCTTGAGAGTTCTCTTCAATCCCGGTATATATCCTTCCTTTATTTTTTTCTTTCTTCAACATTGGCTATGATGCCATGCTTTTTCTCAATATTGGGTGCAATGCTTTCTTGTCATCAATGTTGGCTGTAATATTTTCTTGACTGCAATGCTTTCTTCTCAAGAATTTCCTTGAGTTCTTAAACACAATTTCAAATTTTCTTCTTCTCAAGTCTTTGCTTGAGTTATTCAATGCTGCCTGAATAATCTTCTTCTCAGGTCTTTGCCCGAGTTCTTTAATATTGTCTAAGTAATCTTCTTCTCAAGTCTTTTCCTAAGTCCATCAATTTTGCCTAAATAATATTCTTTTTAGGTTCTTTTTTGATTTCTCAATGCTTTCTAAATATTATTTTTTTCTTAGATTCTTGATTAAGTTATGAATGCCCAAAATATGCTCAGTGATTTTGCTATATCAACATAGTATCTTTCACCCGAACTGTTGTATTATTATGCTTTGATATGTGCTATTATGTCAGGGTAAAAATGTGCCCAAATTTATTGTGATTTTATTTCTCTCTGGACTATGTTTCCTCATGTGATTTTGATCTTTTGCTAGTCTCTTCTACCAGTTATCTTAATATTCTTCAAATAAAATGCACACTAGATATCTCTGATGCTAGCTTCTATCCTGAACGTATTCCAAATTTAAATTCATATCCAAATCCTTCTTTGATGCTAGCTTTCAAATATGCATCTCTTAAAATTATGGATAGAATATGGTAGCTTTGATAGAGTCTACTAAAAGTAACTCTGATATCATTGTTGGATTTTTAGATAGATTATCACATGTCCAATTGTTTAGGATCACAATATATTATTCATTATTTGAGCATTCAATATATGTGGACAATATTAATAAACAAACACTCATATAAAATAACAGGTAATATGAAGTAAAATGGCCAATATCATTCATGCAATAACATGAAGAAGAATTATAGTAGAATTGCTTAGACTGTATACAAGATTCTTTTATTTTGATGCTTGAAATACATATATTCTTCAACGATAAAATGAGGAGCTTTGCCTCAATAATATAACCTTATAAAGGTGAATCTTGGACTCTTTGTCTATTGCTCTCCTTACATATTTGAGAGATGCATATTTTGCTATTCAATGCATAAGATAAACCTCTCATGCCTTTTGGCTTCTTATCTTGCTACTTGTATACTTGATTATTGACTTTCTATTTGCACACTTTACTCTATGATACTTTGCACACTCCTACGTCTATACACATGCACACTCTATTACATGACACTTGCACACTTTCTCACTCTTCACACTTGCACACATAATTACATGACACTTGTGCACATCTTGCACATAGACACATACATAAAGGGAAATATAAATCACACTCCTAAACTATAGACTCAAATTATACTCTTATATTTACATTTGTACCATTGTACCTCATGGTACATTTACATTCCAACAAAATAATGTAATATTCTCTAACACCCCCTTGTATTACATTATTTGGTTATTAAGGACTTTAGTCTTAAATCTATTTTATTCAGTCCTTTGTCTTGATCTTATTTGTCTTTACTTTCTACTTTGTGTCTTTTGTTCTTCTTTATTTTGTGCTTTCCTATATTCTCCTTCTTTGATTTCTTTATCTATCTTTAGTTGTGGTATGGTTGACAGTGTGACTTCTAGATAAATATTTTGTAAGTCATCACAATAATACATTATGGAATTTAAGGATTCTTTATTGAAGCTAACATATACTTCATTCAAATCAAATGTGTCATTATTGACATATTTTTTCTCTTGAAATATCTTGAAGGTGAGTAAAGCCATACACATCATTGTACATATTTTAGTAGAAAATACAATGATGTTTTGTGAATTCTACCAAGCTCTAAAACACTTTTCATGAAGATAGCCTTTAAGTGTAGTGAATTTTTCATCTTTGAATTTTTGAGAAATAAAGATAATTTTATCTTTAAATCAATTGGTACTTCCTTCTTTCCATCCAAATCATATATCAAATTTTGTGTATAGAATTTTAACTTTTTCACCATATATTCTCTATCTTCATTTAATGCATTTTTTGGAGTAGATTCAAATTTTAACAATATTTTCACAATATTTAAAATGATTTTTAATTCTCAATCAAACAAGCAAATTCAAAATTTTCTTTTGGAGTAGAAAACCTTGTCTCTCCAAACTTTTATATTCAATTTCCATTTTTTTCAAAAATTAAATTGCAAATCAAATTTTCAATTTTAGGAATCAAGTTCCAATTAACCTTATAACTCCTAAATTATTTTAATTTTTTTTTTTTTGAATTTACATGGTGGAATCGCCACGAATCCGGGTAGGCTGTCCAGATCTTATGGCCACCATAGTATTTTGTGTTGTCCGCCCCAGAAGCCGCCACACAGATCTTCGTGCAGTCTGCGCCTATAACCACCATGCCATAATAATTTTAAACATTTTACGTCGCTGAAACACCAGGAAAGGGTAAATTATTTTAAATTAAATTGCTTCTTATCTCTAAATTTCTAATGTCCATATATAATATGCATGCACTAATGTCTAATGTGCATTCGAATATTAAGGTACACCCATAACTTAAATATTATCTACCAAATCTTTGCACCAAATATTAATCAAAGGCCTTACCTTTGATTTTTTCCAATTCTGACTTGATGCGATCAATGAAGATTATGATTTGTTGATGTTCTTACAGTTTTTTGCTCAACCTTTCATGAAATACGTTACTCAAGAAAATATTTCACCTTTCAAGAGATGTCACTGCTTGTTTTCCTCTTTCCTGCTTCATTGAAATGTTACAAGAAATAATATTCACTTATTTTCTTGGTGCAATAAAAATAATAATCTTTTACATTTGCAGGCTATCCAAATTGCTTAGAATTTGTGGGCAATATAAGGATTCAAATTACCTTATTCAATGGATATGTTTTATGAACCTAATCATAGGTTATACCTGGTTCAATCATAATTTTAGATGGCTATGCCTGAGTGTTCTCTTCAATTTTGACACATATCATTTCTCTATTTTTTATTTGTTTAGCATTGGCTATGATGCTATACTTTTTATAAATTTTGGTTGCAATGCTTTCTTCTCATCAACATTGGTTGTAATATTTTCTTGACTACATTATTTTTCTTCTCAGGCCTTTTCCCGAGTTCTTCAATATTGTCTGAATAATCTTCTTCTCAGGTATTTGCCCTAGTCCTTCAATGTTGTCTAAATAATCTTCTTCTCAGGTTCTTGCCTGAGTTCTCAATGCTTTCTAAATAATAATTTTCTTCTCAGGTTTTTTCTTAAGTTCTCAATGCCTAGAATATGTTCGGTGCTTTTGCTATATCAACACAATCTCTTTTAGTCAAATTATTGGTTTCTTCTACTTCAATATGTGTTATATTATCAAGGTCAAAATATGCTTAAATTTGTTGCACTTTTCTTTCTTTGTGGCCTATGTTTTGTCACACAACTTTAATATTTTGGTACTCTCTTCTACTAGTAAACTTAATCTTCTTCAAATAAAATTCACACCAGAGATCTCTTCTCTAATGCTAGCTTTTGTTCTAAATCTATTCCAAATTTCAATTCACACTGGAATCCTTCTTCGATGATAGATTCAAAGATACATCTTCCAAAATGATAGATAAAATATGGCAGCTCTAATAGTGTTTATTCAAATTAGCTCTGATACCACTATTGGCTTTGTAGCTCCGATACAATATATTATTCAATATTTGAGCATTCAATATATATGTCCAATATTAATAAAAAATATTCATATAAAAATAATTATAATATGAAGTAAAATGGCCAATACCATTCATGCAATAACATGTAGAAGAGTTATAGTAAAATTGCTCAAACTGTATACAAGCTTCTTTTATTTTGATGCTTGAAGTACATATATTCTTCAATGATACAAAAGGGACTTTGTATCCATAATATGACCTTATAAAGGTGACTCTTGGACTCTTTTTCTATTGCTCTCCTCAAATATTCAAGAGATGCATCTTTTCCTATTCCATATATAAGATAAGTCTCTCATATCTTTTGGCTTCTCATCTTACCACTTGTATACTTGACTCTTGACTCTCTATTTGCACAATTTACTCTATGACACTTTGCACATTCCTACATCTATACACATGCACGCTCTATTACATAACATTTCCACACTTTCTTACTCTTCACACTTGCATCCATAACTATGTGACACTTGTGCACATCCTGCACATAGACACATACATAAAGTAAATATAAACCACACTTCTAAACTATAGATACAAACCCTATTCTAATATTTACCTTTGTACCATCATACCTCATGGTACATTAACATTTCAACCAAATAATGTAATATTATTGAACATCCACAATATCTCCCAAATGAGATCTGCTCTATGATCTAAGACTGCTACAAGAGAATACTTGATATAAATTGATTATTGTTATAATGACAATATCCCTTTTTTATATACCCATCTTCCTAAACCCTTATCCCACTTATTATTATAATATAATCAACCTTGGGTTATGTGTGGCCCATGACAACTATCCATAATACTATTACACAATATAATATCATATCTCCATATTCCTAACCCTAGGTACCTAACATTCCATCCTCCGTACAAATGTTTTATCTTTAAAGAATAAGAAGAAACTAAATAATATGATTTTCTAAGTAATGTTAGCAACTAGTACCAATCTTGATCATCCCTCCATCCAAGTGAAATCTTGATTAGTGGTGGTTTGTGATGATGTTAAGCTAACCCTTCTGCCACTTGAATATCCATAACTTCTCTTATGGCTCCATGTTTTTGCTACTCTACTATGATATTTCATATGATTGGTCCTATTATTCCTTGATGTTTCTACACTACTTTGAAATCTAGGATCACTATGATTTTTTTGCCAAACACTACCATACTTGATACCCTTCTCACTATGATTGTGTCCTAAACCATACCTCCAAGATTATTGTCACTCATAGTGGTATGGGTAGAGATATACTTCAACCTTAGCCTTACATTCTATTTCCTTTGATTCTTTAACATTTTTTTCCTCTTTTAAATTCTTTCTCATGTCGTTTTCTCTTGTTCCCTTATTTTGGTACATCCTTATGCACTTCTAACAAAGCATCCTTTGATGTTTCTTCTTCCATGGACTTTGCTACTGCTTCTACTATAGATTTAACTTTTGATTCTTTTGTTGGTTCCTTAACTTGTTCCCCTATCATAACTACTTATTGCTTCTCCTTGGATCCTTTCTCCTTAAGCTAAGAAATATCTTGTAGTGTTATCTTATTTTTCCTATAACATAACTTCATAAAATTATTTTGCATATTAATACTAACAATACTAAAAGAGTCTAAACAAGGATAACCTTGAATAATATCCACATTACCCATATCAATAACATATAAATCTAAACATAAAACATGGATGAGTTGCACCCTCAAGACCTCAATCAATATTGGAATACCCATAATAGTTTATGAATCAACCTCCAAAGAAGGTTGATTCTGATTAAACTAGCTAAACTAAAAAAAAAAGGTTGTAGACTAAATAAAGAGATGCATTGGGTTAGAATATAGAAAACTTTTAATGATCAGGATTCAACAACATCAAGAGACATAAGGCATGAGAGTCTCACACTCTAAACTCAATCAAACTACCTAACAAACCAACTTTCATTCAATATTATAGAGCATTTAATCAATTAAGAATATACATTATCAAGCATTCCATAGACTAAATAAACAAAAATCCAGGGAGAAATCTAGATACCAAAATAACTTTTGATAGAATGCAACATTCATCCAATTTTAATAGAAATGCTTAATAATCAAATTAACATACATACAAGTTCTACAACAATTTTAGAGAGAGGCCAAATGACAATTCAATCTTTATTCAGAGGTGCATAGTATAATCATTACACAACTTATGCAACTTTAAAATCTAAAGAGCCAACATTGAAATGGGTTATATTCTACTATATATAGTTTTACATTGCATTATGTTGTCTTAGAATGATTGCCTTCAAAAGTAACTATAGGCCTATTAGGTTAGTATAGCATATGTACATCCCTTTCTAGCTCATTATGGTGCAACTGCAATGACATTGTTATGTTGATGTATCTAGCTCTAGTTTCCCCTAAGAATGTGGTGTCCTACATATCGCAAGCTAGTTCATGAGACTGTCTAAAAGATTTGCTTTGTTCCACACTACTCGATGACTGGTCCAGTTGCATCAGGACATGTGTTGAATGGGCAAGCCTCTAGTTGTTGAGATTCTCTAACAATAGATTTTGATTGATGGGAGTAGTTTAGGGCTCCTTGGAATTTTGTTAGGTTCTCTTTCCTTAAGTAAAATTAGTCTAGATCTTATTCTCCAAGTGTCAGACTTTCTTTTCATTTGAGTGACATTAGCTTAATCAAAAGTTTGATGCTCATCTCAACACTTAACCAAATTATTGCTTCACCTTGTCAGATGCTAGACTTTTTATGCTTAACTTGATGATTTTATTGCCTTAAAAGTCTGACCACCTTATACACTTGGGTTGCTTTTGCAATACACATTGTCGAATACTAAAAATGCTCGTACTTCAAAAAAATTTAGCTTCTTGTGCCAAGATTCATGCCTTAGAAAATATTTCTATCTAGACTTGGCTTCTATTTATGCCAAATGTTTTATGCACTATTGATAATGTTAGTCTTTTGAAAATTTTGATACTTCTTTGCACTTAGCCATATTTTCATTCTGATTCACTGGATGTCAGACTTTTGACACCCCTTTGATATGAACACCTTAAAAAGTTTGATCATTTTGTAAACTTAGCCAAAATTTGAGTCTGACATTGTAGAAAAATGTTAGACTCTTCTGCCTTAGTCAATTTTAAGACTCACTTGTGCCAGATGCGAGACTTTTTCATGTTCATTGATGACATCAACATCTTAAAAATTCTAGTTGCTTCTTACACTTAGTAAATTTTTTATTCTAGCATGGTAAAACTTGTGCAACCTTCATACCTTAGCTTCTTTTTTATTAACCCGACAACTACTCAATATGTTTGCTTGTGCTTCTGGTTTCTTGACTTGACATGTACTAATTCATTAGAAAATTTTCTCTTGAAGAGATGCTCTGTACATGTCCCAACCTAAATTTTTCCATCCTATTTTTTTTTGTCAAAGAATCTAGAATCTAAGCCCTGGAGCAACTACCAAAGTCACTACAACAATTTTCTATCTAGATCTTCTTTGAGGCACACCCATCCTTACACCTTACATAAATCCAACTATGTAAGAGCACTAGGTGTTTTTACTTAATAGGTCAAAACTATCCATCTCATGGATCCAATGAGCTAGCATTGATCTCCCCTTCATTATTTTGAAAGGTGCACACCAAGTTTACACTCTACATAAATCCTTCTATGCAGCTGGTATATGCATGTGGGAATTGTCTATTCGTCTCATACCCATTTGAGCTAGAGACCTCAAATGAGCCTCATTTTTCCAAATTTCATCATTGTGGAATCATAACTAACCATTATTTTAATTTAGTTTTTAATAGGTCTTACTATTCCTTTAGGCCTATCCCTTAGTGTGAAGAAGCTAATCACTTCTTGTTTGCAAGAGACATCTCTTATCTACACCCATCAAGGTCTTTAGTGATTTTTGGGGTAGTAGATGACTAGCCTAAGTGATTAATAGTTTATCAATGTTATTAATAACTTGCTCTTCATTTACAATATTATCTCATATGGCAACATAATTTAATATTCAAATTTAATAGTCTCATCACAGTCCCACTTTTCCAAATATATAACAAAATTAGATCTTCATTATTCTAGTCAAGTTGGTCATTTCCCAACAAGAACTCAACACTATCTACAAGAATTTTAAACAAGATGTATTGATTAAATAGTTCCAAAATAAAGTTACCCATTACTTTAATTACCTTACCATAACATAATTTCCATCTATTTTATCCAATAGTTTTTTTTAACATGGTGGAATCGGTAGCCGTCACGAATCCGGGCAGGTTGTCCAGCTTTTATGACCGCCATAGTATTTTGTGCCGTCCACCCTGAAATCCACCATACAGATCTTCGCGTAGTCCGCCCCTATAACTGCCATGCCATAATTATTTTAAACCTTTTATACCATTGAAAGCACCAGGAAAGAGACAAGCATTCAGTCTGATGAGGCCCGAGATTTGAACCTTGGACCTCCGCCCCCCTTATGGGGTTTGGATGAACCAATTGGTCTACACCTTAGACCTCCTTTACCCAATAATTAATGATAAGCAATTTTCATTATATAAAGGAGATCCAAGATGTGGGTCCATTCTCAAGTATATTAAAATACCTTTAATACTTCCACTATGATATCTATAGATCATAAATAATGAGTAACTACTCCATATGATAACATGAATAAACATTCAAAGCTCATACCAAACCATGATTTTCTTTTAGTATTTTCTTTTTAATTCAGCCAACTACAATAATTCACACTATTTATTTTTAGAATAATCAAAGTTATTACCAAAACCATTTGAACATAATACAACATTCTACCATAAAAATAATAACACAACAAGCTCACATAACACCTTTTTTTTTTACTCTGGGAAAAACCCCTATGGGAAAACCCAACCTAAAATTCCTTGTTCTTTCATTTTGTAAATTAAAAATCTTTACATTGGACTGAAGTCTTCCCCGATGACTCCAAGTCCCATTGGAGTTTTACCAAACTCCATGCATGTACACAATGAATTGTTCCTTCAATTCATAATTGCAATCTAACTCTACTACATAGGATAAACATCCCAATGACATACAAGGTCCATACATATTTTCTTCACAAAGTAAGTTTCCCATTTCATCTTTACATTAAGAACCCCAGCTCGTAACCAAAGCACTCCATAGTGCCTTTCCTACTCTAAAGATTTCTCCTACTTTGGATGGCTATACAGTTTAGCTTTTAACATCATTAACCAACAACCTATTGGTAACTAAATTATATTAAGTAAGCATCACCCAAGGCATTACAAAGACTCATTTTGTTCTTCCATTTGCACACAAAAATACAAATATGCACACAACTAATAATACCACTTATATCGAATAAGCTATAGTTGACTACAAACCACACTACACTATGATTACCATCTATATGAATGCTTATAAAAAATATTTGGCATCAAATCAAGTTACATAAAAATATAATTTTTCTTTCTTTCAAAGGCTATAATCAAATTCTTCCTAAATTACCAATACATCTAAAATGTTTAGATTCTGGTAATTATAGTAGCCATAATCCATGTCATTTCTCTTATAAAAATGGAGGCTTTTGGACAATCTCTACATTCATCTATGAATCATCTATTATAAGGATTAGCAATAGCAAACTGGCTAAAGGCTCTCATCCAATAAAAGACTATGTCCAAAAGAATTGCATAAACCTAAAATGACAAATTTAAAACCAAAGGATAACTAAATCATTCCATCTCTTCCTTTCCTAAGGTTGTTATGGATAACCGAAGGAAAACATCACGACTAATTACAAAGTAAAATCTAGAACGATATGACGATCATTATTGATGCCTTCCTAAGGCAATCCTGGAAACTCACTGGTTCAAAATAATTTCCTACCACAAGACTCACATCATAGCAGATCTTAACAAACCTGATAGTTACCAATCCAAGTCTTCTACCCAGGAAGGTCATCTATTTTAGTGACTCCATTATTCCACTAATTCACTGAACTGAGTGATCTTTTCTATATATGCAACCAAGTGGCTAGAAAAATTATCTATGAATTCTATCATCTTCACTACCAAAGAAGGATAACACAATAGTTTGTGGCTATCAACATGGAATGGTCATCTATCGAAAACATCTAGGAGTACTAATCATAGTGGAAATAGTTTCTACTAGTTAAAATGGTCTTACCTCTTTCCAATACCCAAAATAAAAATCATCTAATACCAATGATTATAAGGATAACACTGCTCCTCCATTACACTACTTAGACAAAGCTATGTTTCTAATTTTTGAAACCCAAAAATTATTAATTGATAACCTTACGTAGAAGATTTTATACGAATGTAATTATAGTTTACCAGTGGCAGAGTCTTTTGTGTTCATCCCCTTCTAGTGCAGTCCAACTCCGCATGATGTTTTTGTTTACTCCTAATTTCTTCAACTATCCTCCTTCCCTATGTGATCACCTCTGTGTTCTCCTTTCCCACATCCATTCACACTACCTCTAGTGGATAAGGGTCTCTTTCCACTTCATCCACCATACACGCTCCTCAAACCTCGTAACTCCCTACTTGCTCCACTTCCATTGTCCATTAATGACATATTTGTTTCTCTCGCCATCTAGAACTCATTCATTAATCTTAACATAGTAGGTGAAATAAATCAACCAAACTTGAGTTAATTGTGCATCTTAAACCAATACTTCCATCATGGAAAAAAAAAAGATTCCTTTTTCAAATATTTTCTCATCCATGACATGTAGTGGTGTTCCATTGGTAATTATCCACCTTCCAAGTCCTCTTTTCCTGATAATATCATAAAGCAAGATATTAATCCATAATTCTAAGTTAAGATATGCATGGGGATTAGCACAAGTCCAATAGATCTATAACAAATCATTTTCAAATACCCTACAATGCACAAATGAAAGCAAAATGTTATTTCCATTTCTTTTATGACATACATAAATTAGCATATGGAATAATCAATCATTCCATCAATAAAAGCATTTCCTTTTCCATAAAATAAATGTTTTGCATTACTAGACATGTGGATCAATCCTTTTTACCCACATTATCGATGCCTCCTAGGGGGTTTATGCTTGCAGGAACATTATTGAGCAAATTCTTGTGACTTTAAAAGTAGCAAAAATAGTTTATGAAAGAATGCCATGGACTGATTCATTTTCAAAGGCTTGGATAATGAATTGATCTCACTTTCATTAGTGATTGCTTCATACATCTGTTGAATAATATCTCCTTATTCTAAAACTTACAAGCCTTGTCCCAGAATTCTAGGAAACCTAGGTTCATGAATTCCTAATTTGCAACTCTTATTTTGTCTATGCTTACTCTAAGTTTTGTTATTACATTGCCTCATTGCAGTACTCAGATACCTTTCGAAACGTGCTTCCAAAAATGGGTGTTATTTGTTTTTTACCATTTGAATTACTATCTTATATTATTCCACTTTACCCACTAAATCTTCCCTTCCTTTGTTGAATTCCTCCTTAGCTTCTTGGATTAACCTGGTAATGTACATTATTTTCTCTATGAGCGAAAAAGCTTTCATAGCTATATCCTTGATTTTAATCTAATAATGGCTTCAAATCTATTTCAACATCTCCTCACATAGGATGGAAATTTATGGCTTCTTTTTCTATTGCTCCAATTGCGATTGCACTATTGCCAATCTTTCCTCTTGAGTCTGGAGTCATGACCTTAACTCTTGAATTTCCTTTTTCTACATTTATATATTTATATCCCCCTGTTGCAACTGCTCTTCTAGAATTTGAATCTTGTCATCTTTCTAATGGAGTTGCTCTTCAATTAGGGTTTTGTCTTGTTGGAGCTTCAAGTATTTGAATTCCTCTTTCAGAGCAGTTTTCTCTATTTCTTCCTTTTTTAATTTCTACTTCAGGTTATCAACTTTGTTATTTGTAGCTTTATATTTTGCATTCGTCTGATTGCTTTGAAGATATAACATGTCTACCTTAGTATGAATATCTCTAAGTGTATCCTCCCTAGGGACTTTTGAGATATCATACCTTTGCACCTCAATGCAATAATCTACCTCTGTCATTTTTCAAGTAGACATGGTAATCCTTAGTATTACAATTTCTTTGAACCACTCCTCAGTAATTTTATTTATACCATCATATGTCTGGGTGGTCACTTTCTTCTTATCCTTTTGCAATTCTTGTTCCTATACCCATTTTAGGCATTTGCTTCAATTCGTTGTATTACAAAAGCTTTTAGGAGTTGATGACTAGAGATAGGGGAAGCAATAATGGCATATTGGAAAGGAAAAAATATTGCTGATGGAAATATCAAGGATAAAATATCAGTATTTATAGGGGTGTGTGGATGTGGGGTCTTGGGAGTTTGTTGGATTTCTAGTATAAGGTATGTGGAAGCCATATTTGGTTGTGGGTTTACTGAGGGTAAAATTTCTCTTGGAGGAGAAAGTGGCAAAGGTGATTTCTCTAGAGGAGATTGCAAAGATTGTGGAGGATTTTCAAATTCAAGAGTAGGGATAAAATCTATACTCGATCCTCTCACTTCTAGGATCTAGTCCTAATTTGTTGCATCAAATTCATGAATCTTTGCTTCAGTTCATTGAGCTTCCATAGTTAACTATTGTATTCTACTTTTTCCTTCTACCAAATGCTTGAAGGACTCTTTGTTTTTGTATTCTCACTAGATTTTCTATATTGAAGATTTTGGTATATATAAAGTTGAGGCTTATCCTTACTAGGAATTATTACAAAATTGACTTCTTCTACATGCTTTGTCACTTGAGCTATCTTAGTTCCCACTATGTGAATTGCTTGTTATTCTTAACTCATTTTTGATAGATTCTCTATCATTGGATAACGCTCAGCTGCACTTGCCTTTTTAGCATCCCTTTTTTGCCTTCTACATCCAATTATTTTATCTAATCTTGATTCTTTTCTTGAATATCCATAAGTCACCAAGGGCTACTCTCTTATAGGACTTTGTTTCATGGTTTCTTCTATCTCAAAAAAATTATACTTCCTCATCTTTATCTTCCTCTCTTATCAGTTTGAGATATCTTTCTCCTTTGTGCTCTTTCATCCAATTTTCATATTTTTCATCAAACTCTGCTTGAAAATATTTATCTGAAGGAATGGGTAATTCCTTCTTTTATTTATTCTATTTTCACCTTGAAATCCACCATTCCCAAATATTTTCTTTAGTCCACTCTAGCTCATCTGCAATTCTCTCCACCAACTTGTTACTTATTTATTAGTCCCTATTTTTATTGGATTATAAGGTCATTAGTAGGGATAATAATTCCTCCATGGAGGATACCTTTTCATTTCATTAATATCAATATCAAGAGCTTGATTTTTAGTTTTATTCTTGAACTGATCGATCTACGGTTAAGGAAGATGTTCAAATTTGCTAGTCTAGCTTTGAATTTTCCCTTTGGATTGTAGTTCCACATATGTGGCAATATAGATAGTTGGAGGCCACTAAGATTTTCATCTAAAATTCTTTCATGACCTCTAGTTGTCATTGTTATATCTTCAAAACTGAACAAGTGATAAGTGCAACACATTTTAATTCCATCTGCAAAGTTCTCATCTGCTTCATCAACTTTGACATAATTCTATGGTAAACACCTAGTTGATGACATAAAGGAAAGCATATAGGGATTTATAAGAAAGCCATATAATTTAATGATAGTGCCACTCTATAAAAAATTCTAGTCCCCTAATTCATGCCTCTTACCATGCAACTTGTCTACAACTTCAAGGATTATTCAAGGAATTTGACCATAAATGCATGCTAGTGTAGTCCCAAGAAAGATTCGGTTGAATTTAAGATATGAAGTGGTTTCTCTAAGTGCAAGGATCTAGTAAATTATTGGAAGAAGTCTTTCCTTATTTGATATTTCTTGAACTTATAATATTGGTATTCTTAGAGCCATATAATAGAGAAATAGCCAGGCCGAATATGATGGATAATAGACAGTCTCCTCTTTGAGTTTTAGGGAAATTAGTTGGTTATGAATATGGTAGCTCAAAAACTAGGCCCAATAAAAGAATATAGGATCATTTGGACTAGTACCATCATAGTTTCATACATTAGTAACTATATATGGTATATATATCTAATAATCATACATATACTAATCGAAATTTAATCCATGAATGATAGTTATCATAGAAAGGAATTCATAAAGGAATTCGCTAAATATCTCAAGCTTCATTGGTTATTTTGGAAAGTATGAGAATTTTCCTATGTGTTTGACTAACCAACTTGTTACATTATCGAAAAATTGTCAAAAGACAAGAGATATCAAAAAAAAGTTGAGGCAAAATTGATTAGACATTTTTCGTAGGACTGCCCAAACCGCCGAACTCGTTTCGGCCATATCTCACTCATCCGGACTCGGATTGAGCTAAAATTTTGAGGGTAGATGCCTGAAAAACCCTAGAACGTCTCCACCAATTTTCATATCATTTGGAGCAACACAGATCCTAGCGCATCCCTATGTGTGAACGACATATTTGGCAAGCGACTATGCGAGGGTTTCATCTGGGTTGAGTGCAAGCAGCTCCAGAGGTTGGTTTTTAGGGCCTTCGGGCCCTAGCGGCCAATATTTTTGTGGTTTATGCTCAATATTTTAGCAGGAAATGTTGCAGGGGATACAAGATGGGTTAGAAATTTGTCTTTCAATAGATCATACTATGAACTTGAGTGACAACGACTTCCAATTTGCTGCACAAAAGAAAAGTGAAAACCATACCTTTCCACGACGTCTAGGGCAAGGATTAAAGAGATCACGAAACAAGTTTCAAGAAGTTGATCAAAAAATGGCTCATATCTCAAGTGAATCTGGTGCTAAGGTGCACCCACAAAATAATTCTACTATGAAAACCCCTATCAAGGGTAAGAATTTTGAAGACTCAGTCCCAAAAATGAATTTTAGGGATGCCCTTCGTGGTGGACAACCTCAGCCCAATGCTAATATCAATATTAGGGCTTCCCATAAACCTCTAAGAATGCCTAAGATTGATCCCAGGAAAATGGAGTCAGGATGTCTTAAAGCAACTGATGGAACTCCTATTGTTAAGCTTGATATGGGTAACATTCAGACTGGCATTGAAGATTTGGAAAAAAGAGGACTAATTTGTCGGTTCGTGGGTTTTCGTCCGAGTCTATCTCCTTTCAAAGTCTGGGCTGCAAAAAGCTGGAAAACTAAAGGTGAGTTACAAATCTCTATTTATCCAAATGGTTATTTTCTTGTTTTATTTGCTAATAATGAAGATAGAGAGAAAACTTTTCAAGGGGGTCCTTGGTTTTTTGGAAGGGCAGGGCTTTTCATGAAGCCCTGGCATACTAAATTTAAAGCCGAAGAAGAGATGCCTTCTATAGCTCCCGTGTGGGTTAGACTCTTTGGCCTCCCTATTGAATTTTGGAATCCTACTATTTTTTCTTCAATTGGAAACTCTTTAGGAACTTTTATGATGACTCGCTGATTGTACTCAAAATTTTGAACATATTATTTATGCTCGGATTTGTGTTTTAATGGATTTTGACAAACCCCTACCTAAAAAGATCACATTACAATTTGGGGAAGACACTTGGGAGCAAGTAGTGGACTATGAGAACATTCCTTTTCATTGTAGAATTTGCCATGAATATGGTCATTTGGCCAGTGCTTGCCCAAATAAAATTCCCGATCAAAAGAAAGAAGATATAAACTCAACAGGTTTCCAAATACCTAAGAAGAAGAACACTAAAAAAAACCAGCTTATGAAGGATCAATCAAAGTCATCTCGCTAATATGTTTGAAATCCTTTCCACAAATGATGTCCCAAGTGAGGAAGAGGAAATAATGGAAACTAAAATCTTAGAAACACAATTTAAATATGAAGGGAAGAACTCAGAGACAAACCAACAAATCAAAGGTTTTCAATAGAAAAAAAGGAGAAAATTTACACAAGAAAAACAATATTTCAAATGTCAAAACTTCAAATAATGCAGGTCCCAATATAGACTCCGTTGAACCATCTAGTAAAATTTTGGCTGTGTACGAGCATTCTTCAAGGTTAGAAGCCATCTCAGATTCAATTGGAATAAGTCAAGAAACAGGGAAAAAAAAATTGAAGATGGATTCTAATCAAAAAGTAGGTCGCAAGACCAATCAATATCATATGGTAAAAGAAGGTGAAAAGCTTGTAGAGGAAGGTAAGATTAATGCCCTTCCCAAATTTTTTAGCCCCGGTATTAATGAAGATCATCACTTGGAATATTAGAGGACTCAAAGGGAGTCTTTCAAAACAAAATGAAATTAGAAGAATGATTCAGATAAATCATCCACATCTTGTTTTCCTTCAAGAAACAAAGATGTCAATGGAGGATATGGACTTAATTGCCAGTAAAATTTGGCCAGCTGGAAAAGTGGTTTCCCTCAGCTCCCAAGGGACTTCGGGTGGCATTGCTTGTCTTTGGGATCCAAAAGAGGTAGTTATTCACCATATGGTTGGCAGCTGGGGTTTGTTGGCTATAGCTATTCAAAGTAGACATTCCAACCAGATTATGCTCTGCATTACTGTTTATGCTCCGACTTCTTTGGAGGAAAAAAGAAGACAATGGAAGGATATTACTCATATTATCTCTCATTTTCCTAAATCTTGGATCTTGATCGGAGGAGATTTCAATACCATCCTCTCTCTGGATGAGAAAAGGGGGGGAAATAGAAATTTGGACAAAAGCACTCGACCTCATGAGCGAATATATTGCAAACCTCCATCTTGTGGATATCCAACCGGATAATGGCCTTATGACTTGGTCTAACAGAAGGCAAGGCTTAGCTTGTATAATGGAGAGATTGGATAGGTTTTTGCTCTCTAAAAATTTCTTAATCCATGGTCACATTCCTAAAGTGAAGACTCTTAATAATGTCTGGTTCGGATCATTGGCCACCATGGTGGAAATGTGGAAAACCAATGTGAGTTTCTCTCCTTTTCATTTTCAATTAATGTGGCTTAGAGACATTTCCTTCAGACCTCATGTGCAACAATGGTGGAAGGAAGGTAAACCTAGGCATGGGACTAAGATGTTCTATTTTGCCAAAATATTGCAATACATTAAATCCAAAATCAAGACTTGGAACCGGAAAGAGTTTGGGGATGTTCATAAAAAAAAACATGAAGTTATTGCTCATCTTGAAAATTTGAATAAGAAAATCCGTTTAGATGGCCTCACAGAGAAGAGAAGTGCAGATGAAATTAAACTCACAACTCAGTTAGAGGAATGGGAAAAAAGAGAAGAAATCTTATGGAAGCAAAAATCTAGAATTCAATGGCTCAAAGAAGGAGATCGAAACACAAATTTCTTCCACAAATCTCTTCTAGCTCGAAGATCTCACAACTTTATTTCTTCCTTAAAATCAGATTCTGGAGATGTTGTTTATACTTGGGATGGCATGAACTCTATTGTTGTTGATTACTTTTCCAATATTTTTGCCGCTACTCCCCTTGACTCAGCTTCACAACATAATGTTCTTAAAGCAATACCTTCTCTTATCACTTCGAGGAGAACTCTATTTTGATCTGCTCCTGTTACTATCAATGAGCTTCAACAAGTAGTTTTTAAAATGCAAAAAGGGAAAACCCCAGTGTCCCGATGGTTTTCCTATTGAGTTCTACCAAGAGTTCTGGGATATCCTTCATGTTGATTTATTAGAGGTGGTGGAAGAAGCCAGGAAAGCCAAAGAAATTTTGAAGGTTATCAATAAAACTTATATTACTCTTGTTCCAAAAGCTCAAGAGGTTGATCATATCTCAGCTTTTAGACCTATTGCTTTATGTAATGTTCTTCTCAAAATCATTACTAAAATCATGGCATAAAGGTTGAAGCCTCTTTTGCATAAGATTATTTCCCAGAGCAAGGGGGTTATGTGGAAGGACGTCAAATAGTAGATGAGATAGTTCTTTCTCAGGAAGCCATCCATTCCATGGATATGCAAAATTCTCCTTCCATGTTCATTCGGTTAGACTTATCCAAAGCTTATGACAGAGTGGATTGGCACTTCCTTATCAAAGTTTTGAGGCAATTTGGTTTCTCTAAGGATTGGATGGATTGGATTATGGGATGTATCTCTTCAGCTTTCCTACTTAGTTCTTATCAATGGTAGGCCTTCTCAAGTCTTTCCCAGCCTTCCAGAGGTATTAGGCAAGGTGACCCGCTATCCCCTTATTTATTCATCATTCTTGTTGAATGCTTGGGTAGGACTATAACCAAAAAGAGGGAAAACAAAACCCTTGAGGGAGTTACCATTGCTCATGGAGCTAGACCTATCTCTCATCTTCAATTTGTGGATGACTCTACTCTTTTAGGTAAAGCTACAGCTTAAGGAAGCTTCTAATATTAAGCAAATCATTAGCTGTTTTTCTAAGGCTATCAGGCAGCTTGATCAATGAAGACAAATCTAAAGTTATTTTCTTTCACCGCTCTGCTAGACAGAATCCATGGTCTTGGATAAACTAAGATATAAGAAGACCTCTCTTCCAATCACTTATTTAGGTATTCCCATAAATATTCAAAGGCAGAAAATAAATATTGGAATTGGTTGTTGGACAAAGTCAAGAAGAAAATTGGAAAGTGGACCAACAAGTGGCTTTCTTCTGGGGGTAGAATCACCTTGGTAAAATCAGTCCTTCAAGCTATTCCTATTTATGTTTCTTCCATTTTGAATATCCCAAAGGCTGTTCTTCGAGAATTGGATCAAATCAGCCATCGTTTCCTTTGGAGTGGTACTAAGGAGAAAAGAAAATGGGCCTTGGTGAAATGGGATACTTTATGTCTTCCTAAGAGTGAAGGGGGGTTAGGATTACGGTCTTCAATTAATAACAACAAAGCTTTAGCCGCTAAATTATATTGGAGGATGTTGCATAACCCCAATGCTCTTTGGGCCAATAATCTCCGTGCTAAATATGCCGAGAACAAAAGTCCTGAAGACCTTGTTCGCTATCAACTTCCTACCAAAGGTTCTCCCATTTTAGCAGCTCTTAAGACTCGGTGAGGATTTGATAAAAAAAAATTATTTTGGATCATTCATAATGGTCAACATGCAAATTTTTGGACAGATTCTTGGGATGGTCACAAGCCTTTGATAACTCGGCTTCCCGATTGGAGGCCTTGGATGGAGGAGCTTCACCGAGCTAATTGGATAAAGGTGGCTAATTATCGTCGGTACCATACCGGTAATTCAAAGGTTGGTAGATATTGGATCCCTATTGAGGACTGGCCTATTCAAATCCCAGAAAGGCAAAGACAAGATATCCAAGGCATCCTTCATATGAGATCCCTCTCTTGGTCCCATGAAAAAGATTGTTTTGGATGGAACAACACTACTAAGGGTGAGTATTCAGTTGCTCAAGGTTATTTGACCTTATGCCATAATAATCCCAACCATTCTTCTCGACATATTTTCTCGATTGTGGGCTCAAAAGCTCTGGCCTAAGGTGAGGTTCTTTAATTGGCTTTTATTGCATCGTAGGGTGCTTACCGGTGAGCAACTTATGAAGCGTGGTTTTCATGGCCCTTTTAGATGTGAAATGTGTGAAGAGAATGTAGAAAATATCAACCATATTTTTATTGAGTGTACTTTAGCCTCTGAGCTGTGGAGGAGAATGGCCACTTTACTTGGCTTATAGTGGTCCAATTTTTTTACTTTTGAACAACTTTGGAGGGATTGGCCTAATCAAGAGGGTGTTGATCATTTTATTAGGCAGCTTAGTTTGGATGGGTTCTACCATTCTTCTTTGGAATATTTGGAATGAAAGGAACAACCAAATTTTTAATCAAGATAGGAAGGATATTCACTATATTTGGCAAAAGACCATAGCCAACTTAGTTGAATCAGTCCATCATCTCCTTAATCACCCCCAAAACTCCCACCAAAGATGGGATCAAGTGATGCAAAGATTGAAGATTAAACCTTCTAAGGGCAACCAACTTAAAGGGAATGTGAGTATTAGTAAGATGGATAGGAATAGAAATTGGCAACCTCCTCCTAAGGATTTTGGAAAAGTCAATACTGATGGAGCCTCTAGAGGGAACCCTGGAAAAGCCAAGGTGGGAGGAATTGGTAGACTTTCAGATGGCTCCCTGGTTTTTACTTTTGCTGAGAATTTGGGTATTCTTTCCAATAACCTTGCTGAGGGGTATGGTATCCTCGGGAGGCCTTCAGGAGGCTACTAAGGTTGGATGGGAAAAGGTGTTAGTTGAGTCCGACTCTCAACTTATGATTAATCTCTTGAAGAATCCTTCTAAGAATCATAAGGTGGATTGGAGAATAAAAAGAATTATTGAGAAGATTCAGTTAATCCAGATGGGATTTTTGAAAGTTGATTACAATCATGTGGTCAGAGATCAAAACAAGAGTGCTGATGCTTTAGCTAATTGGGCTTTGGACAAAGGTGATCTTACTTGTTATGGCCACCCTCCTATATGGTGGGCTTCTCAAATTAGGGAAGCTCTTCTTTCTATCATTTCTTTGGATGGCTCCAGTTTCGAAGGTACCTAGTTTCTTCTTGTTTTTTTTTTTTGCTTCTCTTTGGTTCATTCAGTTTTTTTTAGTTCCCTAGCTCATTCTATTCTTTATTTTGTTTCCTCTGTTGATTCTTGCCTTAATAGTCTTCTGGTCTAGATAGGTCATTGTTTTGTTCATTTTTTATTTCTTTTTTCTTTTTTGTTTTTTTTTGTTTAGTTTTTTAAGGTGGGTGGGTTTTTTTATTTTGTTTTGTTTTTGTGTTCTTTGTGTTGTTTTTTGTTGTTCTTGTGTTTTTGTTGTTTTGTTTTTTTTTTTTATGTTTTTTGTTATTGTTCTTGTGTTTTTTTTTGTTCTTGTTCTTGGGTTTCTCTTTGTTTGTGTTATTTCGTGTTTTTATGTGTGAGTGTTTTCTATGTTTTTTGTTTTTGTTTATTGTCTCGTTGTTGGTTGTTTTTTATTTTTATTTTTATTTTATTTTTTAATTTTTTAGGTTTTGGTTGTGTTTATTTTTCATGTTTTTTTTTGGGTTATGTCTTTGTAGTGTTCTGTTGTTTTTGTCTTGTTTGTGTTTTGTTATGTGGTTCTTGTGTTTTTCTATGTGGTTTGTGTTGTGGTTTCTTTTATCTTATTGTGCGTGTTTGGTTGTGCTTTTGTTTTTGACACACTCAAGGAGCATGTTTTTTATTTTATTTTATTATTTTTGTTGTTATTTACTTATTTTTAAATTGGTTTTGTGTGTTTGTTTGCTCCTTGAGTATGTCAAAGGTGGTAGGCCAGGTCCGAGTCCTGGGCATTTTTGGCGGAATGGATACCCCTGCCTCCTTGGGTCTTACCCGAAAGTGGCATCCCTTTTGGGATGTTTTCCACAAAAAAAAAAAAAAACTTGTTACATTATCCTTTTTGAAATGGTTAACTTGATAATAAAAATCAATTGCATTAGGTTTTGTAAATTAGTGTCCTCCTACTACAAAAGCATTTATGATAGCATTAATCATGATAACAAACAACCTCCACCATGTTGCAGTGCATACGGTTATATCTAGGTCATAGTTTTTTACAATTGCCTTAACCAACTTTGGGAAAGGGTGGAGGAATTTTGGCATATAGTATGATAAGAGTGAATTCCATGGAGTTGCTTCAAGCCTTTTGGTAGAGTATTCCCTTCCCTTTGCTTTTGCTCCATCTCTAAAGCTTTTTAATTTCAACTTAATTATGATGATAGGATCATAATTTTCACTTAGCTAGTCTTGGAGCTCCTTGGTGTTCCTCTACACCATTTGCCCTCTTTTTTATCATGCCATATCTATTGAACCATAAAGCTTTAGCTAAAATTGTAGATGCAAGCAATAATATAACACTTTTTGATCTCACATGAAGTAATTCTGTAATTTTGCAATACTTTGCTACTTTAATCACTAACTACTCTTTCATGTATTGCACAGTCATAACCCTAATTTTATAGCAAGAAGCAATCATGGGGTTTAGTTGTTGCTATATTAATGTCGAAGATTGCACATGCTCAACTTTTATTGTGAAATATTTCCTTGAAATTCATGATTTATATGAGCATTTGAGATGCATACCGCTTTCAATATTACCTTACTTTTAAGCCAATAAAATCACTAATATTTCAATATATGGTGGTTTCTAGGCATATTCTTCATCCAATCAGCTTTTTTTGCTTAAAACTACCATGGCCACTACTTCTATATTTATATGTGTTGCTATTTATATATGTACAACTTAGGGGCATGTATTTCTAAGTATAATGCTTTAAATATTGGACATTCATCAAAATTAGCAAAAGGTAGCCATCCATATATTAAAGCTCATACACATTTAATACTTTTCTTCTTGAGATTAGGTATGGTTTGAACCAAAGTAATTCTAATTTATCATGCTTTCTTGGCTTAGATCAATTTTCATCCTATTTCAACACCAAGTCACCATATTTAAATAGCTTTGGGGATGTTCTCTTATCAAACCATATTTTTACAACCGCGTGATGTTGGAAGAAGTTGTTATATGTTTTTTCCTTCTAGTAGCAACAACTCTACCATCCTTCTATCAATTGGTCATGTATTCGCTAGCTTCGTTTGATCTATAAGATTTAAGACTAGTAACTCTAGATGCATTGGCAACATAGCTTCATTTCCATAGACCAAAGAATATGGAGTTATTTTTAGAGCCTTTTTTATTGTGATTATGTCAACCCGTACTGCTTAATTAAGCATTAGATGCCAACTCTTCTGATTATCTCCAATATTCCTTTTAATTTTTCTCATCAATTTCTTATTGGTAGATTCAACTAGCCCATTATCGTGTGGGTAATAATTGGAAGAATATTTCTAATATATACCATACTTGCTAGAAAATTCTATGGTCTTATCACCTATAAAAATTTCACCATTATCTGAAATTATTACAGATTAGATCCCAAACCTGGTGATTAGTCTCTCTAGAAAGTTGATGATAGTATCCTGGTCAACATGCTTAGTTGCTTCTATATTAAACCACCTGGTGAAGTAGTCAATTGTAGTTAGGATAATTTTTTGTTTGAATAATAAATTGGGATTGATTACCTCAATAAAATCTAGTCCCATTGCTGGAAAGGTTGCTTTGCAATAATTTGCTAAAGGGGTAGTGTTGGGTTATTTCTTTTCCTAACAAATATTTGCCATTTATCACATGCATTGGTAGCTTGGTAGGTTAAATTTCTATATCATATTCTTAGATTTTGTTAACCATCCAACTCTCTTCTCACCTAGTTCTCTTTTTAAGATAAAATTCTAGACATCCATGTGCACACCATACACTAGTGTTTTAATCTGTGATATATAGTGTGTAAATTTCTTTAGAGATTTTATAAGAGCAAATACTTGTTTTTCAATGAAATTGTAACACTCCTCGTAATTATGCAGTGTTTAACTTATGAAGGCTATAGGTCATTTTTTATGATCTCTATCCTTTTGAGTAAGTACCATTGCATAACTTTCTTTAACACCAAATATATAGAGAATGAAATTGCTTTGATTGTCTAGGTTGGAAAGTGTCAAACCTATGGTTATAGCCTATTTTATGCTTTTAAAGTCTTCCCTTATTAATTTTATCCATGTGAAAGCCACATCTTTTTTAGCATTTTTGTCATCAGATTTACTATTTGATTAAAGTCAGATATAAATTTATAGATAAAGTTTATCTGCCTAATGAAATGTTGTAGTCCTTTCTTATTTTGTGGTAATGGAAGTGCTAATATTTATTTAACCCTATCTAGATCAATAGCCAAGCCTTATTTCAACACCACATGTTCCAAAAATTTACCTTCATGGACAACAAAAATTGACTTTTGGGGTTCATTGATATCCCAAATTATTTGAACTTTTGAAACATTAGCCAAAGATAATATAAATGTTTCTCATTTTGATGAGAGAATATTGGCATGTCATCCAAATAAATCAATATAATCTTATTCACCAAATCATCAAAAACTAAGTCTATAGATCTCTAAAAGATAACACCAACATTAGACAGGTCAAATGACATTCTTTAATAAGCAAACATTCACCACTTCATGGTGAATACAATCTTGTACTAGTCTTCATCTCTTACCAAGACCTGATTGAAGCCTAAAAAACCATCAAACAAGAAGAATATTTCTACCCCAAAAACATAATGCAAAATTTGGTCAATCTGAGGTAGAGGGTAGTGATCCTTTAAAAAACAATTGATGAGATTTCTAAAATCCACACAAAGATAGATATCTCCATTCTTCTTTGTAACAAGTACTAGATTGGCTACCCATGTAGAGTGTTTGATGAGATAGATGATTTCTGCATTGAGCAACTTTAGCAATTCTTGTTTCATAAGTGCTTCTATCTTGGGATTAACTAGCCTTTGCTTTTCTCAAAATGGCTTATCAATGGTAAATAGTTCTATAGTGTGTTGGATTGTGTCCTTGTAAAATTTTAAATCATCATAGTTCCATGCTATAATATCGTTGAATTCTCTGTATAATACAAAAAGTAGCTAAACTTCTTGTGCAAAATACTGCACTCCAAATTTTAAGTTTTTTCCAGGTTCCACCTGAATCTCTATGAACTCTTGCTTATCAAAATTTATTTTTTGACTAGTTGGTTGATTACTACTATCAAATAGACTCTTGAGAGTGATGAATCTCTTAGGAATATGATTATTATTTAGTTGAACAACATTTTTTTCATTTATACTCTCGAGCATGTCTTCAGTTATGTTTACAAATGCTACCTCCTAAATTAAGAAGTCCACTATCTACTTATCATTATCAAACACCTACCAAAAGGTGTCCCTATCTGGCATGAAAGACCTAAAAGCAATTTTGATAGTTTGTAAATTTTTCCATACATCAAAAGCTGGATAGAAGTTTATCCCGTGGGAAGCTAGTGCATCAACTTGTGCAATTTGTTCTCTAGAAATTGATTTTATGTTCAAGGATTCAAAGCTCTCAAACAAATTCTATACTCTATTCTATTAAGCTTTTAGGTAATGTTGCTTGCTACTCCATTTTTTGTAACCTGGTTTACTACCAATTCAAAGTCACCATAGATTATCAACTGATGCAGGAGCATCCAATGGTGTAAGAGTGATCTTACATCACTCGAAAAAAAAAATTGTAATTGTTTAATTTTGTAAAACTAGTAAAACTAGTTTAACTTGCAGGAGATTTTTGAAGGTCTTAGAGGTCGAATTTGAGGATTTTTGGCTAGAGACAGGCCTTGGTGCCGCTTAGCTCGTTTCATGCCGTTTATAAAAATATTTTGTAATAGTAAATCGGGTCAACGAGCACGAAGTTACGACCTCGATAAGTTGCCCCCAAATTTCAAATTTGAAATAGATGGTTTTAGGCGAGAAAAGGGGAAAACAGGGTATTTGAGGGAATTTTTGAAATTGTAAAAGCGATCTTTCTTTTGTATCCTCATTTTTGGCATGAAAGTAAGGAAATGTTGATTCTCTGAGTGGTTCAAAGGAAAAACAGCTATGTATCGTTTGTTCAGTTTTGCTTGTGTAACGTGATCTTCACCATCAACTTTACTCCCAACTTTTCTTCCTCTCGTAAGCCTATGCAAAGTTCTTCATATTTTGCTACATTATTGGTGCAACTCCAAGTCAAATGGTATGAAAAGTACTTAACTCTTTTAGAGGGTGATATCAACACTATTATAGCTCTAGCACCATTTCTACATTTAGCTCCATCAAAGTATAGCTTCCAAATTTTTGTTTGCTGGAGCTCCTTCTTTGACAAGGCTAAAAGTTTTTTCTCTTTTACTTTCATGATAAAATAGATGCCTATCCTTGTTTCAATCATAGCATTAAAATATGAGTAAAAAATCATCTTTAATATGTAGCTCATCTATGATTTCTTCCATTGGGTTAATTTTATCACTAATCATGTTGACACGATCCTCCTCTTCAATTGTTTCTATATGATATGAGGTGGATTTTTTACGTATATCTTCACCTTCCTGCCCTTATGAGGTATTTCCATAAATGAGTAGTCTAGGGATAGATATCCATCTAACTTAGCTATAAACTCCTGAGAAAGGCACATGCCAAAGTATGGTTCTAGGTCCACCACAACAACCTCTTCTATAACTATTATTTGTAACATATTATGAAGGAACATGGGTATGTCCTTGATTATGATGATAGTTTTGATTAGGGATTCATTCAATTGAAGCACTCTAGGACTAGATCGAGTACAGTCTGTGCTCATTGCTTCGTAAATTGCTTTAGATATTATCAACATTGTTGTTATGGAGTCTACCATACAATTGTGTACATTCCATCCTCCCATGAATGGGGACATGTAAAAAGGAAATAATATATTTTTCCCATTCTTGGCATTGGTTTACCTTGAGCTAGATTCAAATCTAGATGAGACTGATATTAAAGCCTAGTGGATTTCAATGATGCTTGGAGGAGGTCAATTTATCCCAAAATCATCAAGGCATCATACATGCTTGCCTTGGATGGATTTTTCTTTAGCTCCTCTATAATATTGAAATCAAATACTTCAAATGTTTCTTCTCTCTTTTTTGGTTCATTAAATATCCTTCGGTACTCCTATGTTGCTTCAATTATTTGTTGCTTGGTGATAGAAGGATACTGAAGCTTTTTCCTAGCCTACTTACGAGTTTCAACTTTCTTTGTCTGCACTGGCTTCTACTATTTTTTAGGATGCTCCATCAAAGGTTACTCTTTTCTTTGAGCAAGTTAGGGTAATTCCTTTTTGGTTGTTTTATCTATTGAGACAGGACTTTGAATGGATCTAATTTCTTAGGGTCTACATGTAATGGCTTCTTGCTAGACTAGGTCAAAACTGATATAGACTCTTTCTTTGTGAAATCTTGCATCATCATTTTTGATCTACTTACCACAACATGTTGAATTAGATTTTTTATGCTTTCATTGCCTTTTCTATTGCCACCATCTGTGCTTGATGCTAGTAGACAGGGTTATGCATAAGGGATTGGCCTTAAAAATATATTTATAAAAATGGGTTGAATCAATTTTAAAATCCAAAATTCTTTATAATTTCAAGGTGAAAATGTCCCCTATTATTAGGAGTAATATTGGATATTTAAATACCCACGTGTTGTAGGTGAGTTGGAGAGGGTAGGGAAATCCTCCAAGGGAGATCCTTGGTTCGAATCTCCACCCTGCCAAATGTACATTGGGTACCCAAAATCCAGTTGATTATGCTGGCACGGTCAGGATCAGGTATGACTTCCAGGTGATTTTGACGGTGTAGAACCCCTTTGGTCATGGTATCTTAGACCAAGGCGGCCCTACAAGGGGTTTTTCGTTAAATTAAAAAAAAAAATTGAAGATTTAAACTTAAAATGGTCCAAATATTATAAAATTAGGTTAAATCTACCAAAAAAAAATTTACACCCAATTTTTTTGGCTAATGGGTTGCATCAAGGGTCCCTAATATTAGCCAATTTCAAATTTCAAAAATAAAAATATTCGTTAACTAACTATGATTAGCCACTATGCATAACCCTGTCCGTAGACCATACAAGTGTCTTCTCCCTATGGATCATTGTAGGATGAACACAAAACATTTACTTTTGATGATGAAGTAGGTGTATCCTCTTGGTTATTATACACTGCATTAGGCTTTCCAATGACACCACTAGAAGAGGCCCCTTCATATTTTATCATGTATGGAAATATTCAAGGCTATAAATTCCTTTTAGCATCCCTTCTCTTCATGGTGGTTACTATTTTGGTCAGGTTTGTGAGTGCTATTAGGACCTCTCACATGCTAGTTGATTATTTGGGTTAGGTGCAACAAATGGTACAAGTAATGTTGGTATTGTAGGTATTGAAGGCAAGGCTGGAGTATTTATTGTGGGGATTGGAGAAATAACAAATGTATAATTATCATTACTGAGAGATCTTTGGAAAATATGGCATAACCACTTAGGGAGGAAGTTTACCTACAACAACTATAGCAGTTTGATAAATATATGTAAAATCTATCACAATGGATTGGTGTATTTGCAAGGCCAAATCCAGGTTGAAAGCATGATTATAGTAGATAAAAGCTTGAGAATCTATTGGCTTTAGTGCCTATGGAACTTTATTTTTAGTTTTTCTAAATCTAATATTAAAGTCCATTATTACCTCTTGAGTATACCTTCGAATAGTGATGAGATGCAATAATAATAAAAATGGATATGCTAGCTTATTAAATTCCTAGACAATTATTCCAATAAGCTGAGCCCATGAATTAAGGCTTCCATCTCGAAGGATCCAATACTAGTATAATACCTTAGATTTGAATAACAATACCAGAAGCCTTATTATGACCTCTTTATCTTGGATACGATGAATTATAGTGAAGGAGGTTACATCTTGATAATGCTCATACACTATTTTTTGGTACCATCATAAGTTGGCAAAGCTTTTAAATCTACCTGAGGAATTGGGTTAAGATTTATCAGATTGAGTGGCCTAGTGTTATTCCAATTAGAAAAATTTCATTGAGGGAAAAGCTAAGCCATCTATTCAAATTTTTTGGAATGGAAGGATCTTGGGGAGTTGGAATGTGTGGAACCTACACTTTCTATAGGAGTTGATGGAAGAGATGATGGTCTATGTCTTCTAAATATTAGTGGTGGTAACTCAAAGAATTGCACAGGTTCATCCAATATTTTGGCTACTGATCTTGTGATCATAAGCCCATAGGTTAAATGGCAATTAGGTTCTTTTATAAATATTTCATTTTAGTGGAGTCACCAAGTGTTTGTGAATATGTATTAGAGTAGAAATTCACAAAGATTCTACCTAATTAGGGAGGTGAGATTTGTGTCCCACATGTATGCCAAAAAATATTGGTCTAAAATCTACCTAAGTGAATGAGTTGCAACCTCAAGACCTTAACTAGCTTCTAGATCAAGCTTTGGAGAAGGTTGGTTCTTATGAAATTAGCTAAACTAACAAAAAAGTGGTTGCAAACTAAATAAAGAGATGCATTGGGTTATAAGCTAGAAAAATTAAAATGGTTGGGATTCAAAAACATCAAGAGACATAAGGCATGAGAGTCTTACACTTTGAACTCAATCAAACTACTTAACAAATTAAATTTTATTCAATATTACAAAGCATTTAATCAATTGAGCATATACATTATCAAACATTCTAGATATTGAATAAACAACAATCTAGAAAGAAATCTAGATAGTAGAATAAATTTTGATAGAATACACCATTCATCCAGTTTTAACCGAAATACTTAATAATCAAATTAGCATACATACATGTTCTACAATAATTTTAGAGAGAGGCCAAACAATAATTCAATATTTATTCAAAGGTGCACAATACAATCATCATACAACTTATGCAATTGTAAAAGCTAAAGAGTCGACCCTTGAAATGGGTTATATTCTAGTATATAGTTTTACATTTCACTTTATTTGGCTTAGAATTATTACCTTAAAAACTAACTGTAGGTCTGTAAGGTCAGTACAACATGTGCACATCCCTTTCTATCTCATTAAAGGGCAAATGTAATGACATCATTAAGTTGGTGTGGTTGGATCTGATTTCTCCTAGGAATATGTCTCAAGTTGGTTAATGAGATAATTTGACATATTTTATTTATTCCACATTGCTTGATGACTGGTCTAGCTACATCAAGATAAGTATTTAATGCAAAAGCCTTTGGTTTTTAAAATTATCTGACATTAGATTTTTCTTGATGGGAGCATTTCTAAGCTCCTTGGCATTATGTCAGATTCTCTTGCCTTAGCCAAAATTAGTCTAGCTCTTATTCTCTAAGTGTTAGAATTTCTTTTTATTTGAGTGACATCAACTTAATCAAAATTCTAACCTTCATCTCAACACTTAACCAAATTCTTGCTTCACCTCATCGAATGTCAAACTTTTTATGGTTACTTTTATGACATCATTACCTCAAAAGTACAACCACCTTCTACACTCAGGTTGCTTTTCCAATATGCATTGTTGGATACCGAAAATGCTCTTGCTTCAAAATTCTTTGCCTTCTTGTGTCAAGATTTATGCCTTAGAAAGTGTTTCTATATGGGTTTGGCTTCTCTTTGTGCTAGAATTTTTATGTACTATTGATGGCATCATCCTTTTGAAAAGTTTGGCACTTTTTTGTACTTAGCCAAATTTTCATTTTGACTCATTGGATGTTGGATTTTTTACACCCCTTTGATGATGTCAACACCTTAAAAAGTTTGTCCGCTTTGTAAACTTAGCCAAAATTTGAGTTTGGTGTTGCAGTAAAATGTTGGAATCTCCTGTTTTTGTCAATTTTGAGATTCAGCTACGTTGGATGCAAAAACAATTCATGCTTATTGATGACGTTAGCATCTTAAAAAGTTCAACCACTTTTTACACCTAGCAAAATTTTTATTCTGGCATTGTAAAAATTATTGAGCCTTCATGCCTTAGCTTCTATTTTCTTAACCCAGACACTGCTCTATGTTTTTGACTGTGCTTCTAGATTCTCGACTTGATATGTACTAATTCATTAGAAAAATTTCGCTTGAAGAGATGCTCTGTACATGTGGGTTCCCTACCGATCATCTTGTGAATGGCCAGGTTCTAGAACATGAGGAAGAGGTTGGTGTCATGGATCAGGTGGATGCTTTGATTCCAAATTTGGGGATTGAGAATGGTGTGGTGCAATCTTCAGTTCAGCCTTTGGAATTGACTTTCTCAGGGGAGTTTAGTACTCCTATCCCTCCTATGGAGAATTTAGTAGTGCGGGATGGGGCTATGTCAGAAGATCCTCTTTTGGTGGATTTAGTCACCTCAAGCCGTGGAAAGGGCTCTAAGGCTAGTCTTGGGTTGGGAATACAGCAGAAGAATTATAAAAAAGGGGTCCCTGACAAGACTAATAAGGGGGGGAGGAAGAAAGATGTAGAGAAACTTAAACTTCAGGGGGAGTCCTTGGTTGAGTCAGGGTTGGTAAGGCCTCTTGACTCTCACTTTGCTACTCCTTGTCAATGATTGTTCTATCTTGGAATGTGAGAGGTTTGAATAGCTCTCCTCGTCAAAAAGCTATTCGTGATTTGATTAAGCTGCATAATCCTGATGTTGTTTTTTTACAAGAATCTAAATTATCTGTGGACTGTATGGTTAATATTGCTTCTAAATTATGGGCTCGTGGTCAATATCAGTGCATTGGGTCTCATGGAAGCTCTGGAGGTATTGTTACTTTTTGGAATCCTCAGAAGCTTTCTCCTTTATGGTGGGTTTCTAATCGTTGTTCTCTTTCTATGGTTGCCTCCTCCAAAGAGTCGGGTGAGGTGATTTTATTAACTAATGTTTATGCCCCTTCTGATATGGCTGGGAAAATTACTCTTTGGCATCATATTCGGGAGGTTCGGTTGATGGCTCCTTTGTATCCTTGGATTCTTGCTGGTGATTTTAATGCTATCACCAGTTTGGAGGAGAAAAGAGGAGGGGTGGGTTCCCTTGGTCCATCTTCTTTGCTTTTTAGTAATAATATTTTGTTGCATAACCTGATTGACATTAAACCTGGTAATGGCATCTTTACTTGGAACAACAGGAGATGTGGGTCTGAGGGTATTGCAGAGAGATTGGATAGGTTTTTGGTTTCTTCCTTCTGGGTAAGCTCTAACTGGAATATTAGTTCTGCTATTTTGGACTGGAAAGGCTCTGATCATTGGCCCATCAAGTTGATGGTCAGTTGTGGTGGTGTTTACAAAAAATCCTCCTTTAAATTCCAATTAATGTGGCTTCGAGAGCCTTCTTTGCATAACCTTATGCAGGTTTGGTGGACTCAGGGTAAGCCTCATCATGGTACAACTATGTATTCTCTTGTTAAGAGACTTCAGCATGTCAAATATCAGATAAAGAAGTGGAATAGACAGACTTTTGGCAATATTTTTAGGGCTAAATTGGATGCTCAAGAGAAGTTGGATATTATTACACGACAGATTAGAGATTATGGTCTTACAGAGAGAAATCTCCAAGAGGAATCTGCTGCCCTAAAGGAGGTAGCAGAGTGGGAACTTAGAGAAGAAATTTACTGGAAACAGAAGGCTCGAATTGATTGGTTACAAGAAGGGGATAGAAATACAACGTTCTTCTTCAATTCAGTGAAGGCTAGAAGACACAGTTCTGTCATTTCATCTCTTACTTCATCTCAGGGGGTTCAGTTAACTGCAGATCAGGATATTTCAGATGAGGCTGTTAAGTTTTTCTCTTCTCTGTATTCTGAGGATTCTCCATCTGCAGAGGTTGAAGAAAATAGTGTGTTGAGTTGTATTCCTCCTATGGTTACTGATGAAATGAATAATGCTCTCATGCATCCTATTTCCATTGATGAGCTTGAGGGTATTGTTTTCCAAATGAAGAAAGGGAAAGCTCCGGGACCTGATGGTTTTCCGATAGAATTTTTTCAAGCATTTTGGTCAATTGTTAAACTGGATCTCCTTTATGTAGTGCAAGAGTCTTTCAACTCTCATCAAATGTTGCGTGCTCTAAATTCTACTTTCCTGATGCTTATTCCTAAGAGTGAAGGAGCCACTTCTCTTGATCATTTCAGACCTATTGCTCTCTGTAATGTGGTGTATAAAATTATAACAAAGTTGATTGCTGAGCGTCTTAAGCCTTGGCTTAAAAAGGTCATTTCTGATGAACAGGGTGCTTTTGTGGTGGGCAGACAAATCCTGGATGGGGTGACTATTGCTACTGAGACCATTCACTCTATGTGCATTTCTAAGGAGAAAGCTATGTTTATGAAACTGGATATGGCTAAGGCTTATGATAGGGTTAAATGGTCTTTTTTAAGAAAGGTCCTTCTAGCTTTTGGTTTCCATTCCAACTGGGTAAGTTGGGTGATGAGCTGCATTACTTCACCTTCATATTCAGTTCTTGTTAATGGTCATCCATCTTCTTTGTTTCAAGCTTCAAGAGGTCTTCGGCAAGGTGACCCTTTGTCCCCTTATTTGTTTATCATTATGGCTGAAGGTTTGGGTAGACTTCTAAATTCACATGTTACTCAGGGTTTGATTCATGGTTGGAGGTGGGGTATGAGTTTGCCTGCTTATTCTCATCTTCAATTTGTGGATGATACGACTCTGATGGGACTTGCTTCTATTCGGGAAGCTACCAACTTCAGAAGGGCTCTGGATATCTATTTGGCTGCTTCAGGGCAAAAGATTAATGAGGGAAAATCTTCCATTTTCTTCTTTAACACTAATCCGCTTATACAGGCCCGTATTGCACGGATTCTAAGATTTCAGATTGGTGCTCTTCCCTTGAAGTATCTGGGTATTCCTATTTCTATAGGTCCTTTGCCTCGTGAGATCTGGAACTCCATTTTGGACAAATTTCGTGCTCATGTTTCTCATTGGACTGTTAGATGGCTCTCCTCTGCTGGTAGAGTTTTACTCCTTAAGTCTGTGGTTCAGGCCCTTTGCATCTATAGGTGCATGATTCAAGTTGCTCCTGCTAGCTTTATTCATGAGTTGGATTCTTTGTCTAGACGATTTTTATGGGCTGGTAATTTGGAGTCTTCAAAGTGGAGTTTGGTTAAGTGGGAAACTATTTGTAGACCAAAGCAAGCAGGGGGGTTGGGTCTTCGTTTGTCTTCCCTTTCTGGAGAGGCTTTGGCAGCTAGGTTTTATTGGAGGATAATCTGTGAGTCTGATTCACAGATTATTATAAATTTGTTAAGGACTCATCATCTTGATAATGTTCACTAGAGGTTGACTTTGGTTGTTCGACAGATTCTTCAACTCTGTTGTAATTTGGAGTTTATCTCTTTTGTTCACATTCCTCGAGAATGGAATAGGGTTGCGGACTGTTTGGCCAAATGGGCTTCTCAGTTTTAGGGGAATTGGTCTGTTAAGGGTTGGGATAACCTCCCTTTAGACTGTTCTCAGCAACTTCATAATTTACTTGCTGAGGATATGTCTGTTTGAGGTTTTTGTTGGCTATTTTTGCTAGTTGTTTGTTCACTGCTATAAGGTTTTTGTGATCTAATAAATTTTTACCCCTCTTTTAAAAATCTTCAAATCTTAAAAATTTGAAACATTCTCACCCTTAGTTGTATGTCCTTGATTTTTGTTGCCTAAACCTACAACTTCTTAGCCAAAGTAGTGTTAATGAAATTATATTTGTTGCTAGGGTTTATAGAAATAATAATCCTCTCCCACTAAATGCATTCTTGAAACTACATTTTTTTTTTTTTTTTATATTCAAACAAATTGGTTTAATAATTGTTGGGCCTATCTGACACCAAAGTTGTGGTTCCCTCATCCTCATTACTATCATCCTTATTTTTTCCTTATGCTAATTTCTTGAAAATTTTCAACTCTCTTTTTAAATCCCTTTGTTCATCCTAAAACCTAGATATCTTTTAATCCTTTTTCTCAAGTTGTCATTTGCTTAAGAATGCAACTTCAAATTTCCCGTGAGTGTGGTCTACTGGCAAGGGCACCACTTGCATTATAAGTGATGTGACCTAGGTTCAATCCCCATGGTGGATGTGTATAAGAAGTATTACTCAATAAAAAAAAAGAATGCAACTTCAAATTCTTTCTATGCGCATCTACATTTATGGAGATGAAATAAGTTCACATACCAAGATAAATCTTCCACTCATAAATAATCACAAAGGTTACATTTCTATACCAATTTAGGAGAATTTAAAAAAATATCCCACTTTATCAAACATTCACTAGCATCACTATCATCCTTTCCAATGAATATTGATAACTTTATGACCTCAACCCAATTTTCTTTCCAAAGCAACTAGGGTTCAATAAACTAGGATTTCTCAAAAATAAAATTTCCCAAATCTCATCTATTCTTTTCTATAAATAATTAGATTTGTAAATTTTCTTCAAAACAAAATAAACTGCAACTGATTTGCTTACCTTTATTGATAGATATCTCAATTTTTTTTTTTGTAAAAAATCTGATTTGAAAATTTATCACTACCTTTATTCTAGATAACTAGCTTCATATGATTGTGTATCCCTTAATACCTCCCAAATTCCTTTATGTGACCACTCATTTAAAAACTCTTCAAGTTGCAAACAAAATGGTGCAATAATTGTTTGAATCTAACAACTATCTATAAATATGAATCCCAAAAAATGAGATATTTTAAAGATTTTTTTCCCACACTACAATCCATAAAAAAACCATTCCCTCTTTGCTAAAATCATTGTTATGATATTATTTGATATGAAGCTTTATTCTCATTAATAAAAATGATTCATTATTATGCATAAATATCAAATCTTTCATCCACAAATAATTATCCACAGTTACAATCCACACAATGAGATAGAAAATATAAGACTCTTAAGGTAGGATAACACCAATATTATTCTTGAGAAAAAGACCACTCAACAATATCTCCCAAATGAGATTTGCTCCACAAGTTAAAATTGCTATAAGAGAATAGTTGATATGAATTGATAATTTTTATAATGACAATATCCCTTCTTTATATACCCATCATCCTAAACCCTTATCTCACTCATTATTATAATATAAAATTTTAATACAATCAACTTTAGCTTATGTGTGACCCATGCCAGCTATCCATAATACCCATACCCAGTATAATAACATATCCCCATATTCTTATCCATAGGCACCTAATAGGCAGAGGGCACTTTACTCATTGCTAAATTGGGATAAAAAATCAGAGTTATGGGATTGGAAAACATTACGATCCTTTTTGGGTTATTTGTTATTCTAGTGGTGTTATATGGGTGTGAGGTGTGGGCTAATAATACATCAAATTTTAAATAGAGATAAATAGAAAAAATTTAAAAGCTTCTAATTACAAATAATTTCATAATTAAAGTGTTAGTCCCATATGAGATTTTACTTGTTAAAACAAGGACTTTTTTCTAGAAATAGAAGCTATGATAAGGCAATTGGGGTACCTAAAGAAGATACAAAGAATGAAAAATAAAAGGTTGCCAAAATAGGTAATCAAAGGAACATTGAATAGAAGACAAGAAACATGGATGAAACAAAAAAATAAGTGGATGGACAAATGAAGCATTGAATTTCATGAGGTCCTATACTCTAACAAAGAAATCAAACAATATGTGAAGGAAAAATTCAGACTTATCACGTGGATTAAAAATTTAGGAAGAAAAAAATAGCTATAAATCAACGTGTTCAATCCAAACTCTGAACACAACCAAAAGTACATAGATACAAAGATCAAATAGAAAAAAATGCTTATACCCCAACTAAGATCTAGCTCAAACCATCTTACATACAAACTAGGAGATGGATAACTCCTTAGGAGGTATGATCAAAAAAAATATGTGTCTTTTGCATAGCAAGAGTAGTGGAGACAAAAAACATTTTGTCATGGAATGCGAAGCCTACAAGGACATTAGGATTGCATATGAAAACACTCTAAAAGTAAACTTATTAGTGAAACTTTATGAAGAATTGAAAATAGAATCAACAAGAGAAGAAACACCCTCCAAAAAATGACGAGAGGATGTTGAGTTTTTTTGACTTTCTTAAACAATTTTCCTTCTTAAATGTTCTTAAACTTTGAGGCTCTAAATAAAAAGTCCAAAATTTGAATTAAAAAAGAAGTAAGATTGTACAAGATACCCCATCTTGTATTAAAACTCTTTGTCAACTCTTTTAATCTTACCGATATGATTAAAATTATTTAATATTTTATCATTATTTATTATTTATTATTATTATTATTTTTTATTTGGTTATTATGAGAAACAACCATATGACCTACTTACAGGGCTGAGCAGTTTCCTCCCAACCATGACCCCTCCTAAAGTTGAGAGCTATACTTATCAATAGGGAATTTAACACAAAGCCACCACACACCCACCCCCTTACACACTCGCTCACGCTGCAGTTTGAACCTTGGACCTTCCGAAGAAGAGCCAAAGCCCGAACCGTTGCACTGGTGCAATATTTTATCATTATTAATTTACAATTATAAAATATTTGTTATCTAATTATGTATATATAAAAGAGGTATCAATAAATATAATATTAGATAAATAGATATTAATGTGGAACAAAAATTCAATCATGGAATATGCTACTATACTTACATCATCACATTAACCAATTAGAAAGCAAGAGAACCAACCCCAACCAAGATAGTACACACCTACACCTTACTTTTATCTTAATGCATATTATGAATAAGAGGCCAAAATCTATTTATAACTTGTATCTTCTATTTTAAGTTTTCCACACTCTTGTATTGATACATACGAAAATTTAAATGTCCACATCATCAGATACCCATACTACACCATAAATACCTAAAAGACCTTTAACATTATCATTTTAATAAAATATAATTTAGTTCAACCAACTTTTTATGTTCAAATTACCTGCGTCGCTTTTGTATTATTGGACTCACTTTTAGTGGCAAAGCATCTGTCATTTATATGACGTGGAAACAAGGCGAGAGTAAACATCCACATTGAATTGGTGTCAATAAATGTTTTGAACATGTATAAAGTTACACATATTCCTATCTAATATGTAAAAAGCAGCTTCCTTTATTCTTTTGAAAGCGAATATTTATGTGGTGTTTTTTTGGTAATATTTTTTATAAACATGTACCATGGGATTGTACCTTCGTATTTTTTTTAATCGATGATATATAATTAAAATAATTTTTATTTATATTATATTATTATATATATAAATATATAATAATATAATATAAAAAATATTATATTATTATATATAAAAATAACTAAATTATTGTACATAATAAATATAAAAATATATATTTGGGTTAGGTTATTGTGAGAAATTTTTATGACCGATGCATTGGGCTGGGCAGTCTCTCCCAACCATAACCCTTGGTAAAACCGAGAGCTATACTTATCAATAGAGAATTTAACACAAAACCATCACACCCACCCCCTCACACACTCGTGGTTTGAACCTTGAACCTACCAAAGAAGAGCCAAAGCCCAAACGTTGTGCAAATTTAAAAGATTTCATTTATATTATATTCAACCAACTCGACTATTTAAAAAAAAAGTGATATATTTAAATAATGAATAAAAAGAACAGGTCAGTCTATCTAGATTTTAATGATTCCCATTCATTTAATATAATATTAGGACGAAAAAGCATGATCTAATTTGCTGAAAGGTTTAGCATTTGAAAGGAATTTTGCTTTATTTAACATTCCTTGGGCTGTGATGGTGGCCGCAGGAAAAGAAAAAAACAAGCCACTATATTCTCAGGTTGTTTTTTAGCTATGCTTCTCTTACTAACAAGCCAAGTCAAGTCAATTGACAACTAAATGAGATATTACTTTTATGCTGGCCCATCAACATCTTCAAGCATTAGGATGATTTTCTTTATCTAAAAACTACAAAGTTATAGATATGTTGAATTTAAGCTGAAGTTAAGCGAATGGAGAATAAGTAGGCACATCTTGCAAAGGGAAGTTAAGCCTATAACGAAGAATGGTGAAACATTCAAAAGATTATATACATGTATGGTTATATTTATTTTTGTTTATTTTTAGTCTATTATATAATAATATTATAATAAAAATAATTTTGATAATATATTTAAATTTAGATTTTTTTAATTAAAAGTTAAGTTTATATTATTTGATTTTAAATGTTAATGTTTATCTTATGGGATTGGAATCTTAGTTTATGGTTGAAAATTTTCACTTTTAATCATTTTCTTTAAACTTTGTAGATAACTATCTCAAATACTATTACTATATAAGTTTTCACTCCTAAAATTAAATGTTTTTATGATTCCATTGTTTCTCAAAGGTAATAGATACATATTCTTTTCTCAGTTTTTTTGTTTTTTCATTTTCTTATTTCACACTTAAATGATATAAACTATTCCTTAATTGAACAATAAGAGTTTTTACTCTTTATTTTAGATTTGCATTTACATATGTTCTTTGATGAAATACTCACACATAACATTAAACGAAGTAAAATTATACATCTTCTTTGTTTAGATGAACACCACCCACAAACACCTAACAACCACAACATTAATTATATGAAATATTTTGGGATAAAGCAAAGGAAGTATGAAATTTATAATTTAATATGAACATCCACAAAAGGCAATTCTTATTTCACATTTAAATGATATAAACTATTCCTTAATTGAACATAAGAGTTTTTACTCTTTATTTTTAGATTTGCATTTACATATGTTCTTTGATGAAATACTCACACATAACATTAAACGAAGTAAAATTATACATCTTCTTTGTTTAGATGAACACCACCCACAAACACCTAACAACCACAACATTAATTATATGAAATATTTTGGGATAAAGCTAAGGAAGTATGAAATTTATAATTTAATATGAACGTCCACAAAAGGCAAAAATTAGTCCATGGGACTGCAAGATGGATGATGAAAAATAGAACAGTTCAAACCTAATGCTGCATAGAGATGCTTGCTTTATTAAAAGCAACAAAAAAATATGTGGTGGGTGTGAGGTCATGCGGGTCATTAGGTTTGTGACACCTCTTAGGTCTACTATATGATCTTGAAAGTTGATCAAACGACATCTTCCTACTTCTATCAGAAGACTTGAAGTATGAAGTAATTAATCTAGTGCAAACCCCTAGGGGACTTGTCTCTGGAAAATTATTGATGAAGGTTGAACATATCTTAGAGGAAGATGGGTAGGCATCTTTGGTCCTCATAAGCCATGATAATATGAAGTGAGTTCAATGAGTCTCTAAAGAGATAAAAGAGTAATCCTCTAATCTCATAATAGAGGGAGCATTTAAAAATAAAATGATCCTTGGTCTCAAGATATAGGGAGTAAATTCAATAAATATAATGCTCTTGAAAATTCTTGTGGTTTGTTTCAATGCAAAGCTAATTAGAAGCAAACTTTGAGATGAGAAAGCAAAACTCTCAAGTTGTATGCTAACTAGATTCTAGTATACCCAAGGGTTAGATGAGCCTATTGTTGTACTAGAGATATAAACCTAAGTAGCACTGTAATTGAGGAGATCGAATCCTCTCTAAGGTCAAACCATGTGGATTAAAGGTAAACACTATACATCTCCATACGAATGCTCTTGTTTATCTCTCTTTGAGAGAATAGAAGCGTCCACTAAAAAACTATAGGAAGATGACTTATCAATATCAAGGTTGATAAGGTAAAGTAATGAAAACACTGTCATATATCGACAAGACTCAACACTATAAGATGCCTACTCCACAAAGGACTTGAGAGCAAGATACAATTATCTAGGATGACAATTTTGAAAGTTAACCATTTATCTCAATCTATGTAACATTATCATCACATAAAAAATTATTATAATTAATATATCTATTTATTTAATTAATTTTGCAATATTATTTTTATAAAATTCATTTTTTTTATGTTTAAAATTATTTTATATGAATCTTGATTGCCAATTTTTATCAACAATTTATATTAAATAAGCCTCTCTTATCAACTTCTATTCATAGACTATTCAAAAAAGGTCTGAAAAAAGCCAATTTGTTGGAAATGACAACTTATAAGTCTACCATGCTCTTCAATGGAATCATTGTATTCCCTAAATTTGGATTCTTAGTAGCCCTCTTCATGCCAGGATATTGGGGAAAGGGAATCATTGGATGGGTTGGGGGAGGGGCACTTCTAAAAAAAATACTCTTTTCAGGCATATTGAATTTCTTAAGATAATCTATATCACGCCCTCTTTTGGGGAATAATTAGCTTTTAATTTTAGGTTTGAGATATCCTCATAACATCAGGAAGAAGAATGTTCCTCTCTATCCATAATCATGGCTTTAAAAGCATGTTGGTAGTTAATCAGCATAGTGTGAGCATGTTGGTAGTTAATCAGTGTGACTATGAGAAATGATATGTATAATATTAATAGTAATTTAGGCATAAATTATTACAGGTTGAAACCAAAATAAACATGTGCCGAAAAAATATCCCTTCTCTAGAAGGCGAGACAACATAGTTCTATGTTAAACTCTTTTTCGTTTAAAATAACAAGGATGGTAGGTTTAGGTAGTTTAAGTGTTAACGAGTATTCAATTATGGTCTAATTTTTTTAAAGGTTGGTAGTCTATCTTATATGGATTTTTTTTGAGAAAATATATGTGTGGTAATAATTTTTTTTTTTTTAAAATGTTGGTAAAAATTTATTGAATCAATAAAAACATATAAGAATTATAGAATTTCAAAATAATAACCTTTACAAAGGTTAGAAGAAAAGATATCTTTAATCATCGAGCACTTGATCAAAAGACACCTAACAAACAACAACCTCACATATCAACAACAAGTAAATTAGCAAGATGACGAGAACAATTCAATGGGAGCTGATCCCAGTCCCTAACATTCTAGTCTTTCTGAAACTCAGAAGTCCATTTTGCCAAACAATCAGCCACACCATTCCATTCCCTGGGAATATGATCAAAGGAAATAAAGTCCAGGTGCTGACAAATTTGAATGATCTGTCGAACCACTGACGCTAGCTGTCAATGAACATTAGAAAGATTATGAGTCTTCAACAAATTAATAATAATCTGAGAGTCCGAATCATAGATTATCTTCCGTCAGCCCAAAGCATAATTTTTTTTTTAAGCAACACGAATAGCAAGGGCCTCCATATAATTATTAGTTTGCTTTCCCTTATAATAGGAGAAAATGAAAATAGTTGCACCACTACTATCTCTTCCAACACCACCAATACCTGCATATCCAGGATTTCCTCTGGAAGAGCCAGCCATCAGTATTAATCTTAAACACCCTCTTAAACACCCTCGAGGCGGAGGATATCATCTTCCATCTCTCTGCACTTTTTGATTGAGACCTCTTCTCCCAACCGAAAAAGAAGGAAGAGGGCCATTCTCCACTAAACCCAGGTTCTGCATCATCAAGATCTCAAACCGCTCCAATGGAAGATTGATCTGACTTATAGAAGAAATAGTTTCTTGGATCATACCAATAATCCTTTGCCAAATCTGATAAACAGTTAACTTTTTACCTTGAAATTTTTTTTTGATGTCTTTCAAGCCAAATTTTCCATTTAATACATGAGGGCCCAATATTCCATGCAACTTGAAGAAAGAAAGCCTTAACAGGAGGTCTTCCTAAACTCCTACAGAAATCAACAAGAGAAGAGACATGAGAACAAGACTGTTTCCACACCCTCCACCAAAGATGCCAAATTTCCTGCGTAAACGAACATTGTAAGAGCAAATACCCTACAGATTCATCACTATTCTCAAAAAGGAAACAAAATGAAGGGCCCTGAAAACCTCTCTTTTGGATATTATCCTAGGTAAGACATATGTTCCTAGTAGCCAACCACAAATGGAAATTGCATTTGGGCCAGGAAAACTTATTCCAAACCTATTTCCACCAAGGAACCTCCTCATCCCCAAAATGTTGCCTATCTAAAATACGGTAACCAGAAGCCACCGAGAAAACCCCTCTAGGATCCAGACTCCAAGCCAAAATATCATCATCATGTAAAGAAGATCACTGCCTAGTAGCCAAAATACGAGTCAACTCTTCTCTATCTTGAATAGAACCACCTGTCGACGAATCTCTAGGATCTTTCCACTAAACTACCTCCACTTGCCCAACTCGTTTGACAACTTTATAATCCATCTCCCTGTACCAACCAACAACCAAGAAATAATTACATAGCTCTTGAAGACGAGGAAACATAAATAAAATTATGGGGAAACCATCCCAAAAATCATGCTAGAAAAAAGCCTTTAGGACAAATCCAAAACAATCCTTGCCGAATTTTTTTATAAACCTTATTTTGTTGGTAAATATTTGAACGTTTAAAGAATTAAAATAAGATAATTATATTGAATAACATATTGATGAATCACATGAGGCTTTGGCTTTTCTTGGGAGGTCCAAGGTTTAAACCGTGATGTGGATGAGTGTGTGAGGGGGTGAGTGTGTGAAAGGTTGTGTGTTTTGACCCTATTGATAAGCTCAACTCTCTTCCTTATGAGAGGTTATGGTGGGATGGGGATGCCCCACCCTAAGCTTTCGATTACAAAGGTTTCTCACACTAACCAAATCTTAAAAAAATAATAACAATAACAAAAGTTGAAGTCTATATTTATAATTACAATATTTATTAAGAGTGAAAGAGATTATAGTTGTAACAATTAGAGTTGAAGTCTTCCTTTACAATCATACTAACCATAATTAAATTTGAAAAAATAACATAAAGTTTTTTCCCTTCATTGATTATATGGTATTAAAACTAGCCTTATGGTAATCATAACACCTTGATTATTATCTATGCATAGTTTAGTAAGATTCAAACCTTGATTTTCTCTTTCAAAGTTGAAAAATTTAACCAATTGAACTAATATCATTTAGTAGTGTATAAAATTTGAAACTTTGTTATTTTGACATTGAAAACATTAAAAACTTTCTTTCAATTTAATATGTCAGGAATGAAAGTGTAGCATAGTAGTCATTTTAAATATTTGTTTATATATATATATATATATATATATATATATATATATATATATATATATATATATATATATATATATATATATAAAGATGTGAGATTAGGGATGAAGGACCTATATTTTAGCAGCTCACCAATAGTTGTAATAACACATTATATTTAATTATAAATTTTGAACTCTTTTAGTATTTGTTTGAAAAAATTAATATATTATACATTAATTATATATTTGCGTATGTTATTTAAAAAAAATTGTGTTGTCTCTATTGAAACACCAAATTGGTATGTCTTTGGGATTTTATCCAAGAGACCCAAGTTTGAATCATGGGGAGGATGGCCCCTAATGTGCTCTTAGTTGAGAAAGATGTATGGGCCCTTTCAAATATCCTAAAAAAATAACATGTTTATATAAAAAGAGATCTTTAAAAAATATGTATAATCATGTCTTTGGGATTTCATCTAGGAGATCCAAGTTTGAATCATAGGGAGGGTGGCCCTTGATGTGCCCCTAGTTGAGAAAAAGGTATGGGCCCTTTCAAAAAAAAAATTATTTATCTTAATAAAAAAATTACATGTTATATATAAAAAAAGACCTTTAAAAATATGTATAATGTAATTATATCCCCTCTAATTAAATTTTAATTTTAGAATTTCAGTGTACAACTTATGGAGAATTATATAAGATACTATTTACAGAGAGTTATACAAGATTTTATATGAAATATGTAAATTTTAGTGCATGAATACATAGATTTTGGGATATGCATGTCACAGAATTAGTCCTGGATTACCTCATCACCATGCAATGATATTACAACTTGAATATTATCTATACATCACTAGGAAAAATTTGAACCTGGGTCTTCTCCTTGAATTTTGAAGAATCTAACTAGTTGATCTAATGTCATTTGATAATAGACCAATCATTATTTGTATGTCATATTGTTATTTTTTATATATTATGGAAAAAATTAACCTTTTATATATTCTTTCTTTTCTAAAAATAAATAAATAAATTTCTTAGATTATCTAAAATAGAGACTTCCTAAATTATTCCACTCATACATGAATGTAATACAAACTACATGCATGCACTAAAAAACAATCATGCACAACATATTTTTCAAACATTAAAACTAATAATACAATCTAACTATGTTGCACTTGAACCTTTTTTGGGTCTTTGTACTTTTTGTAACCAACTCATGCCTTAGATCTTGAATGATATTTGAACTTGATGGAGAAAGGTTCACAGTAGGAGGTCTTCTATATATCTATTTTCTTTTCATATAATTAATGATTACTTCTTCTATTGACTCAATATAGGTTGAGGCAACATGAGTGACCTAACGGTGGAGATTTTGGAACTTTGAATAAAGGTCCAAGGTTCAAATCTTATAGCAATTTGGATTATCTACCATGCTTTAGTAATAGGATTATGGTTGGATAACCATATATTGGGTAAACAAAATCCTCTATGGGGTGGTCTCATATGGCCTATGGCCTCATGGACTTTAAAAACTACTTTATCCTATCCTCCTTAGACTCCATTCTATTTTCTCTGCATGAAGAAAAAAACCAATGTTCCTTTGAAATTCCTTACAATCAAGTAGGCTTTTGCTTCCTTTTATGTTGAACTACATAAAAGTACCTATTTGTAGACACAACCTTATGTTCAACTTCTATTGGAGTTGATTCTTCAATTGAAGATAGCTATTGGCTATATGACCATGTTCAAGACATTCTCTACATCTAAATAAAATGTTTTCATAATCTACTTTTTGGGTTGTAGTGAAACCCCTTCATGCTAAAGTAAAATATATTGGAAGACCTTTATTAAAATCAACTCCATACATACATGAGCACATGTGGTCTTGAATCATCCTTTTCTTAATTTATCAAGAAAATCAAATTCCCTGGAAGCATTACCAATTTGTTTTAGGGATGAAGGCATCCAAAACTAAAAAGATACATTTGACAAATTGCTATGGTACCTAGGAATAGGTATATTTGGATATAATATTTTAAAGCATATGAATGTTATGAATAGTTGGCATGATCCACACATAACTGAAGGTTCAATATAGTGAAATATTATATTAGAATAATGAGTTGGGTAAGGGTTTAGGAGTCTACTAGGGCCAAGGTTATATCCTCCCTAAATTAGCATTGATATTGAGTATATGAAGAATGGATATTGTTATTGTGAGAAATAATTGATCATCATTCATATAGATTATTCTCTTGTAATTATTTTTACATGTAGAGTGGCCTTTTATCTTGGGAGATTTTATGGAGTTATTCCTTTCTTCAAGAGTATTATTGGTGTTTTCCTACCCAAAGGGTATTATATATCTCTACCTCATTGAGGATGAATGATGATTATAGTGAAAATATTCCTTCTTTATATATCCATTACCTAATGCTACTTTGGAGAGGGTATAACTCTAACCCTAGTTGACTACTAAACCCTTATCCATCTCATTATAATGCTATATTTTTTATTACAATAAACCTCGAGTTTTGTGTGTCCCAATCCAACTATCCATATACCCATATACAATATAATATCATATCTCAATATACTAATATAGAAGAGAGGGTTTTCTTTATAGGATTAAAATCTTGATACTATATCTTTATAAATAGACCTAACCCACAATGGAACCAAGGTTGCCATTGTAAATAATATCCCAATATCTAATATGAACCCTAAGAATTTTATTTCTATCTTGAATAGTCACTTCTTTTTTGGGTCTGTAGATAAACCAATTTCATGTTGCATTAATGAATCAATAAATTGATGAAGACATGTAGAATGCAACTGAATAGTAGGAGAAAACACAAGAAAACCAATTATAGAATTTTTTATAAAAGAATAATAAGAAGAAAAACCAACATCCACGTGCTATTAAAATTGATATAGTGCATTCTTCAATCCAAAGGGTATTACTAACAGTTCAAAAAGTCCACTAAGGGAAGAAAAATTGCTTTATGTATGTCTTGCAATAAGCTTAATTTAATGATATCTAAATTTATAGTCAAATTTAGAGAAAATGTTTTTAGTTACAATCCTTTGTATAAGCTGAAATTTATTTAGGAGAGGTCATTTAATATCTATAGTAATAAGATTTAAAGGGATATAGTTTATTACCATTGATACCTTACCTCTCTTTATTTTTAAATGATTTAGAATAATGAAACTAGAGCAACAATATTTTGAAGAGGATAAATTAATTAATTTCTTTTGAAATAAATATTGTATCTATACTCTAGCCTCTTTATCATCTTCATTATTAAGAATATTTTTCTTACATTGGATAGTTCGATCATGAGTTTTAAGAAGTACTACTTTTGGACCATCTTTGGTCTAATTTTCCAAAGGATGTTCAACATGCTTGTTCAATTTTTAGCTTCAATTGTGTTACATCCTGCTTTACCTATAGATGAATTATGTATTCAAGGGTAACTAAGGCATTTCTAATACTTCAAGTTTTTATCAATATCTTATCCATATGAATCAAAGCTTTTAGGCTAGACTTAGACCATTGTCCTTGCATCTTTACTTGAACTATGGCATCTTGAAACCTTGGTGTCAGGGTTATGCACAAGGGAGAATTTCACAATTTATAGCGAATTTTAGGATTTTAACAATTTTATTTTGCTAATTTTGGGACCCTAGAGGTCGGCCCATTCACCCAAAAATTACGCAATTAATTTTTTTTAGGGTAAATTCACCTTGGTACAATATGTTTTCCCGCCTAATTTTTGCCTTAAAATTATTTAAAAAAATTATCCCATCCAATTCACCCCTTGTACCCCACTATATATAGGTAACCCTGACAACGATACTCATAGTCTCAACATGACTAACACAAGACGACCGTAAAAAGCGACTGACAGAAGCAATTGACACAAGGTGACCAACATAAGCAACTGAAAAAAGACAACTGACACGATATGACTGTCACAAGGTGGCTGACATGAAGCAACTGTTATAAGGTGACTTACAGAAGGCGACTAACATAAGGCGACTATCATAAGACAACTATCATAAGGCAATTGTCACAAGGTGGCTGACACGAAGCAACTATTATAAGGTGACTTACAGAAGGCGACTAACATAAGGCGACTATCATAAGACAACTATCATAAGGCAACTGTCACAAGGTGACTACCACATGATGATTGTCATAAGGTGACTGACATAATACGACTATCACGATGCGACTATCATGATGCGACTGACACGAAGCAACTGACACGAAGCGACTGATACAAAGCGACTGATACAAAGTGACTGTCACGAAGTGACTATCATAAGAAGACTATCACAAGGTGACTGACACAAGGTGATTGACATAAGGCAACTGTCACAAGGTGACTGTCACAAGGCGACTGTCACAAGGTGATTGTCACAAGGCGACTATCACAAGGTGATTGACATATAGTTACAACCATTTATCGATAAGTTTTTGTTACCATTTATGTTTCTTTTTTATACATTTTTATTCATTGACACTCAATAAGGAGGTTTTTCCTATTATTTGGGCACCAATCTCAAGTTTTCTTGGGTCAGATATTCTGTTGTATCGAATAGTAGTTCTCTCTTTTACCAGTTATTTCTATTTTTCAAAATGATGTTCTTATTACTCTTCTGTTTATATAGGTAAAATGTCACCTGTTGGTAGTGGAAATAAGGGAGGCCAATATTCCAGTTTTGATAAAAGGAGTATCCTTAAATAATTTCATAATATTTTAAAATCCAATTAGCCATCAATATCTACATAAATTGAAGGTATGAACGCCTTTACTTACTAACTAGTTAATTTTTGTGTATTGTTAATTATATATATAATATCTTCATTCATTAAGAAGGGTGATTTTTTTGTGGATGGCTTTGTCTATTGTTTATCTGTATTTTTTAAAAGAAGGTATGCTTTTAAAAATAATAATGATAATGACCCTGGTATTGATTCTAATATTATCTCTATAGAAAACACTATTGACCCTGGTATGAATCCACTTCCACATATCTACGATAATGAAAAGTCCACAGATGAAAATTTTCTTAAAGAAATTGAACAACAACATAAAGAGATTCCTGAAACAAACATGCCAAATAGAAAATAAAGTAATAGTTCTTATGCAGTACCTACTTTCAGAGAATCTTCTTCTAAAAAAAATAAATGTGCAAGGTCATCTATATGGACAAATAACAAATCATTTCAGCCTGATTGGGTTTCAAAATTTCCATTTGTTAAGCCAGTGCTTCCAGAGAATAGTAATAAGGTAATAACATAATTGAGATGCATAATTTACAACTAGAAAAATGGAAAGGATCATAGATTGCAAGTTAAGAAAGATACAGTAGAAAAATATTGTGGAAAGGTTTATATAAAAACAAAAGAAAGTGATGGACCATTACATAAAATTATAGGTGGAAGGATGCATCAGAGTGTGCCCATATCAGATATGCACAAGAATATGATAAAGTAATGAAACAAAAGCAAACTTTGGTTGAGAAAGATGCAACGATTTTGTTAGAATTTCTCAAAAATAGATATGCAAAGCATTACACAAAATATGAAGAGAAGAGTAGAACTGATAGATTTATTCCATGGATCAACTTTGTATAAATAGCAAATTTGATCATTAAGAGTTGTTGGATTACAAAAACTCATCAAACCTGATCTAGACTATATTGAGAGTTCACCTGACTTATGGAGAAGTGGAAACTCAAGTATGTCTATCCTAGTAGAACTTAAGAGAATACTTACTTATTCTAACACCCCCACTTAAGTGATACTAGGGGTGTATTATATAAATGAGTCTAAAAAATAGTGCCTGATGAGGTACTCATGTACATTGATATTATTTTATGAGATGGTAAAAACCACATGGGAAAAACCATCTATCAAAAAAGGAAAAAAGAAGAGGCATGTATTCAGTTTGCGAAGATTATCCTCATTGACAAAAAAAGAGAGGGATGAGTCCTGGAAATAGGGCCTGATGAGGTACTCATTTCCAATATATAGATGACGAAAAACCTTTTGGAAAAAAACCATCTATCAGAAAATATAGATAGAGGTATGTCTTCGGATGGAGAAGATTGTCCTTAAAAAAAAAGGAATGAGTCCTGGAAACGTGGCCTTATGAGGTACTTATTTACAATTTATATTTTAGGAGAGATGATAAAAAAACCACATGGGAAAAAACCATCCTCTATAGAATACAATATACCATAGAGGTGAAGGACCTCTATTGTTCTAATGCAGCTGCTTTACCCCAAGTTTCTCTCGCAACTGAATGTAACACGGAGAAGGAAATGATTTGGTGAAGATGTTTGCAATTTTATTTTCAGTGGGAATATAGTCCAAGTATATTTCCCCTCTCTGAATATACTACCGAATGAAGTGCATGTGAATCTCAATGTTCTTGGTGCACTGATGCTCAACTAGATTGTGTTCAATATGAATTGTGCTATGATTGTCACACCAAAGAGTAATAGTTTTGTCATGGAAAAAACCAAATTCTCTTAGTATTTGATGAAACAAAAGAGCTTCCTGACTTGCCAAAACTACTGTCTTGTATTTTGTCTCTATAGATGATAAAGCCACTACCTGTTGGTTTTTGCATAACCAAAAAATTGATGAAGAACCAAGACAAAAGACAGCCAAAAGTTGAACATTTGTCTTCTACTGAACCTGCCCAATCAAAATCTATGTAATGAATGATATCCATGGATTTTCCTTCATATAAGAGCCCAAAGTGAGGAGTTCCTTGCAAGTAGCAGAGAATTCCTTTTGTTGATTTCTAATGACTGAAATGAGGTTGATGTGATAATCTGGATATCAAGCCAACAACATATGAGATATCTGGGCATGTATGAGTAAGGTATAATAGTCTCCCTACAAGCTGATGGTATATAGTTGCATCACATAGAGGGGATGTGCAGGAAGTACTTATAGTGACTCTAGACTAAAAAGGTATAGGATAAGGTTTGCAATCGGTCATTTTAAACCTTTGAAGAAGGTCTAGAGAGTATTTTTTTTGACACAATGATATTCTTGCATCTGTTTGATTTATTTGAATCCCAAGGAAGTAATGAGCTAAACCTAGATCAGCCATATCAAATTTTTCAGAGAGGGAGTTCTTGATAGTCTGAATGTGAGTGGAGGTACTACCAGTGAGTAGTAGATCATCAACATATAGAACAAGTATGGTGATTTTTTCTTCATATCTCCAAATGTAGACTATGGTATCAGACTCACAATGAGAAAAACTTGAGGAAAGAAGGAAGGAGTCAATTTTGGCTACTGGTGAATTTTTTTTAGAATAATTAATCCCTTCAATTTGAGAGAAACCTTTGGCTACCAGGCGAGCTTTGTGTTTTTCAATTTCTCCATTAGGTCCATATTTCGTTCTGTAAATCCATTTACAGTGAACTAATTTCCTTCCTTTAGGTAGAGGAACTAAATTGTAAGTTTTGTTTTTGATTAAGGAAGAGAATTCATTCTCCATGGCATCATCCCACTCTTTAATACTAGTTTCTTATTTAAAGGATTGAGGATATGTGGAAATGGATTGACAGATAAGACCAGAGTCTGTGGAGTTGCTTAATATGAATGATGGAAGATTTTGGATGTATGGAGTAGCTTCTTTAACAATGGTGTGGGCCCATTTTGGCATAGTGGAAGGAGTAGTAGGAGTGGTAGGACTTTGAGTTGGAGTTATAGGTTCCTCATATTGATCATTAATCTCTAAATTAATCTCTAAAGTTGGTTCTTCATTATATTAAGGTTCTAACATTGGATAAGGCTCAAGAGAATCAATGGAGGAAGAGGATGGTTGAGGATTTTTATGAGGGAATGTTTCATCAAATTGGACATTCCTATGGAAAAGGCCTCATGAGTTGTGGGATCAAGGAGCCTGTAGGCTTTCACAATAACCAAAAAATATTAGCTTTTTGTTTTTCTTATCTAAAGCCTTCATTTTCTTCTTTGGGATATGCACCCAAGCAGTACACCCAAAAATATTGAAGAAAGAGACATCAGGTTTTGAACCAAACCATGCTTCCTTGGGAGTCAAATGGCCAAGAGCTTTATGAGGTGTGTGGTTTTGAATATAGTTGGCACAGTTAATTGCTTCTACCCAAAATACTTTTGGAATATCTCTTGAGTGGAGCATATAGTTTACCATTTCCTTTAAAGTTTGGTTTTTCCTCTCTACAATGCCATTTTGCTTAGGATTATGGGAGATAGAATGTTGATGAATTATGCCATGACCTGACAGAAAATTGGAGAACTCATTACTGAAGTATTCCCTCCCATTATCTGTACAAATTTGCTTGATTTTGCAAGAGGCCTAATTTTCAACTAAGGATTTGAAGATTTTGAAGTGGGATAGAACATCACTTTTGTATTTTAGGAAGTAGACCCAAGTTCTTCTGGAAAAATCATCAATAAATGTTAAAGCATATTTTTCTCATTTGAATGAAGGTTCTGGGAAGACCATCAAGTCACTATGGATTAACTCTAGAGGGGATGAGGCCTTTAGAGAACTACTTGGGTGGAAAGGATCTTGATGTTGCTTTCCAAGAGCACAACCAGGAAAAACTCCATTAATAGAAAATATTTGTGGTAATCCTATTACCATTTCATGGGTGTTTAATTCCTTTAGGTAGTTATAACTGAGATGTCCAAATCATTCATGCCAAATTTTGCTTTCAAAATCTCCATGAGTAACAAAATCAGAGGCCCCTTCTAAATTTTTGAATCCTTTGAAGTGAAATAGGCGAGTATTGTGATCAATATCTCCTTTTGCTATGAGAGAGTGAGGGTCTTGAAAGTCTCTTATCTCAACTCCTGTTGGGGAGAAGAGAACTATTTTGCCATTTCCAAAAGTACAAATCTGATAGACGGAGAGGAGATTTGTTGCAATGTTTGGTACATAGAGAATATTATTGATATAACCACCATCAATAGATATGTCACCTTTTCCTTTGACTAGGATAAATGATGAGTCACCAACTTATATGCTACATGTTGAACTTGAGGAGATTGAAGTGAATGACTCATCTGAGGAAGTCATGTGATGAGTTGCTCCTGAATCTAGAACCCAATATTTTGAAGAAGTTTTTATAGTCTTGCCTTGAACATTTAAGGCTTTTCCTATTTGCTTCTTAGTGTCTACATTTTGATCCTTCATTGCTGCCTCTAATTGTTGAAGTCTTTTCCAATATTTGTTCATATAATGGCCATTATTTTTGCAGTGAGTACAAGTTATGGGACTCTTATATTTCTTTTTGAATTTTTATTTAGTAGAGATTGATGCTACTAAGGCTTTTTAGGAGGAAGAGATCTCATACTATGCAAGTTTTATATCTTCTCTAGTTAGCCTATCACAAAATTCTTCTAAGGAGGGCGTTTTAAAGCTTGCACTAAGAGCATCTTTTGTAGATAGAAAGGTGGTTGCAAAAATTTGAAATACACCATTTAATTTAGAAATAATTAGATATATGTATTCTTCTTCTATTTTATTCTTCCCACTGCCTTTGTATTGAGTGAGGATTTCTTTGAATTTGGTGAGAAAGTCAACAATATTGTTGAAGTCTTCAGGAGATAATGTTGTTAATTCTACCTCTAGCTACATTGATCTTATTTGATCTACTTTTCCAAACAAGTTCTTTAGTTTTTCCCAACTTTCATATGGATTTTTACAATTTGTAATGTGAAACCATAAGATTTCATTTACATTAGTGCTTATAATACCCATTGTTTCATACATCTTGCCTTTATGAACAAATATTTCATATTCTTTCTCAAATTTAGGTTGCTTCTCTTCTAGCAAGTGAGTGAGCCCTTTTTGAGAAATGAGATTTAATATTTTTGGTTTCCATGTATGATAGTTATGAGGGGTAAGAGGATCAATTATATTAATTGTATTCATTTTGCCAAAGAAACTTGAAGTGAACCAATAATTCCCCCCTTTTACTTCAAGTATATTTAGTTTTAGAGAATACAATGGAGATTAAAGAAGGAAACAAAATCCTGAGATGAATACCAATCTCCTCAATGTACCTGCCCTGATGAGAGAGAAACTATAAGTAAATGAGGAGGTTTGATTTTAAAATAGGCTTATGTATGCAAAAAAAATGCTAGGCCTTTATACTTATCTTCTCAATTACCCGCCCTTACGAGAGGGAAACTATAAGGATTGAGAGGAAGGTACATGGAACATAGACTCAACTAGATTGATATATTGTATTTCTCAACAACCCACCTTTACGTGAGGGAAACTATAAGTTTTTCAGAATGCAATATTTGGAAATTGTTGAATTGGTAGGGCTTTAATGAAAGGATTTAATGAATAATTTTTTAAAAAACATACAAATTATGAATTTTACTTGTTGTTTCTTAGAAAAACTGAAATGAACTGAAGCTGATTGATTAAGTGGCTAAATTATTTAAAAAAACCACAATATTAGTCTTTCATTTTATTTGTTGATTAAAGTAGAAAAATAAAGAAAATGATTAGAGCATAATTATTACCAAAAAAAATGAAAGAGGCAATGACCAACTTAAATGACAACCACCCCTTGAATTATTTTGAATAGGTGCAAGAATATGACACCTACTAAAGAAACCCCCCCCAAAAAAATTATATTATTTGGTTTTACAATATATGTATTCTCTTTGACAACATTTTGAATAAGCAAAGAGAATGACGAATAGGGAAAAAGGATTACAATATAATTTGATGAAATAAAATAAAAATAAAATGAAAGGGATTATTTTCTTTAAACAACAATTTAAACCCGAAAGTGGGTTTAATTGAAAGTTTTTAAAATTTTCATTTCAATGAAATATTGATGCCATAAGTGCTACCAATGAAGATCAAGGCGACGACAGTGAATAACAAGTGCCCACCACAATGAGGTCGTTCCCACGGAGAAAAATAGGTGCCCACAACAATGAACGAATACCCACAGTGAATGAAAAAGCTATCACAGTGAAGAACAAACTACCCACATGTTAGAAGTTACAAAAAAAGTTGTCCAAACTATCCTGAACATGAAATAACTAGCAACGATATGTCTAAAGGAGAGCGCATGCTTAGGCTCCCAGATGAGGGCGTCACGACATCGAATCAACTCCAATCACTTACAGAACCTGCAACAAAAAAATTTCCTCCCATAGCAAATGAAAATAGAACTTTAGAGCTCTGCAAAATGAGTGTATAATAACATTTGAATGGAGGGATATATATAGATGCAGGAGATTAAAATTTAGAACGTTAGTGGGACATGAAGGAGGATAAGTGTCCAATATGCATAGCTAGTAAAATGAGCGAACTGTAGTGAATACTTTCCTTGGCAACACCTTTGCAACTTTGATAGCCTAAGTGCGAGTTCAATTGAGAGCGCCAAAATGGTTAGATGCGGTTGGATCTTATTAAGAAGAAAGGATTTCCCAATCGCGTGATTGGTTGTCTCTTTCCAAGAGAGAACTCGAATGAATAAATACCTTTATGGCACTAAGAGAATAATAACACCAAAATAGCGACGAAGTCCCATGATTGTTTGGTAATGAGATTCAAAGGAGAGCACAAAAAAATAGTGAACAAGAAGAAGATAGTAGCACCAAAGCCAATCGTTGGTATTCGCTACGAAGAAGCACAATGTTTGCACTCGTGCAGTCTTCAAGGAGATGAAACATTAATGGCGAGTTGAGCCCTCTTTTTTTATGATGGCGTCATTTCCATGAAGAGGAAAAAGGCTCTCTCGGGTTGCTTGAAGTCTTCTTGGCTGCAGTCTCATTGGAGAGGAGAAAAAAAATTATTGTGGGAGCCTTTGCTACCAAAAAATGGCATTAAAAAATATGAATAATGAGAAGAAAAAAAGAGGTATTTTAAAAAATTTTAAGTCCAAGATTGTGATAGCAATTTTTGGTAAAGTTTTTTTTATTTTCACTAAAGCAGCAGTGAAGTTTCCCTTTTTTTAGATTTGAGAAGAAGACAAATATTATTCAGAATAACCCATTTACATATATCTCAAAACATATAGTTAGAAAAAAACTATATATTAAAACTTATTGTAGACTTGAACAAAAAATGAGAAGTCTACAAGAGATACAATGAACCAGCTCCTAGAACCTTCAAGAGAGAATGCTAGCAAAATCTATCCTGCTCTAGTACCATGTTAGAATTTCCCAAAAATAGATATGCAAAGCATTACACAAAATATGAAGAGAAGAGTAGAAATGATTGATTTATTCCATGGATCAACTTTGTATAAATAGCGAAGTTGATCATTGAGAGCCTTTGGATTACAACAACTCATCAAATATGATCTAGACTATACTGAGAGTTCACCTGACTTATGGAGGAGTGGAAAATCAAGTATGTATATTCTAGTAGAACTTAAGAGAATAATTACTTATTCTAACATATTCAATCCCAATTTCAAAAAATGGAAAAGTTCACTTTAGCTTCAAAAAGTTTACAGTTTGCTGTTGTACTTAGTATTCTTAAAAAGGGTAGACCTATGTCAGATTTAATTTATTATAAATATCTATTTCGACTTGTTGATGTGCAAATCTTACCCAACACCCATTGGTCAGATCAAAGTTGTTGGAAAATGGTAAAATATATGTCATTGGTTGAGCAGGATGACCTCAAAGAGAAAATAAAAAAGGCCAAATTTATTTCACTTTCAATTGATGAGGTGACTGCTGTTGACAACACATATTGGATTTGCATGCATGTTTACACATTGGAAAATCATTTAAGGCAACCTCATTTACTTGGACTACGCAAGATGGTGGAAAATTGCAATGCAAAAAACATTTACAATGTTGTTGTTTCTAGTTTAAAGGAAATAACAAGAATGAATGAAATGGAAATAGCCACTAAGTTAATATGTGTCGGAGATGATGGTGTTGCTACAATGCAAGGACACATGAATGGTATTTGTGTTAGACTACAAACATCTGTTACCCCATATTTGATTCATATTCATTGCATGACTCATAAAATTAATATTACATACAAAATTGTGGATACATTTACAAATGTAGCGAGAGTGGAAGAGCTTGTTCGTGAAATTCATGATTATTTTTTACGCATTCCAAAAATATTTTCAGAGTTTCAGCAGTTTGCACTAGGAGTTACTGATGATAAAAAACTCTTAAAATATTTAGATACTAGGTGGATTTTGATGTATCAACCAACATATAGAGTTTTCAAAGAATATCAATCCTTGGTAGGGTTTATGTATGCAAATCGTAGGGTAGTTGATAAGGCTAAATATTTTCTATTTTGAATAAGTGACTTTGAAACACTTCTCACATTGTGTGGTATTCTTCCAATGTTGTAAGAAATGAATACTTTGATCAAAATTGTACAAGAAAGATCGATTTATATTATGGATTTCATCAGGGTGAGAAAACAAATTTGCTTACATATTGATACGATGTACGCATCTGGTGAAATTTTTATGGATCCCATGTTTGAGAGTTGGAGAGCATTGACAAACGTGAATGATCCTAAAAACTTTTTGCAGTTCAATATAAACGATAATATTTGTATTAATGTCCACGAAAAGGAAATTCCTTTATATTAATTTGGTCAGCGAATGGATATAGCTAAAAATAAAACCGAAAAAATACCCATAACATACAATAGATTTCATGTAGTTGAAATAAATACAAAAAATAAATTGAAACAAATAGCAGAATCATTGACAAAAGAGATTAGAGACCATTTTCAAAGAGATGAATTGCTTGAGGCTATGGGTGTGGTTAACTCGATATTTTGGAATCCTTGTAATGAATACAAGAATATAAATGGTTTGTTTCTCAAATACATGGGTACTATTGCTAGCCATTTCACTAAACCTGTGGTATTCATTGGTATTGAAATTAATGGTATTCTCAACAAATATCTTTTGATAAAATAATTAAACTATTTTGGAATAATAATGTCTGCTCAAGTTTCACAATTCACTAATCACCATGAAAGGGGTTCTATTTCACGTTTGTGGAAACATTTATATCCTAGTAGTATCCTGCAACATACTATGAGTGAATATTTTAGTTTATATGAATTATGCCAAACGATGATTTTAGGATCTGTTAAGGATGAAAGGGCATTTAGTGCATTATAATATGTAAAATCTAAATTTCAAAATAGATTGGAAAAAAATTGGAAAATTGTTTGAGAGTATATGTGTCGACCTATGAGGTTGAGAAGTTTCCTTATGAAAGAACTTTGTCATATTGGAAATCTCTGGAAGAGAGAAGAGGTGTCATGAATATGATGAGGATAATGGTAACACTAATGACACCATGATGACAAAAAAATTTGGTATGAGTGCAGAATATTTTGCACAATATGAAAAGAGGTTTTTCCAGCTTCCACCATTATGATGCAAAGATGCTTTCATTTGATTGATTTCACTTATTAAACTATAATTTCTCAATAGAATATTATGATTTGATTCATTTATTTGATTTGATTTCACATATTAAGCCATCATTTTTCAACAAAATATTGATATTTGATTATATTTTGAGATATATTTTCATGTATTTTGGAAAAAAAATTTGATTTCATATATTATGCTATCAGTTGTCAACTAAATATGTATATTATGATTTCATATATTTTGAAGACCATGTATAGTAAAGTTCAAACTATGTATTGAATAAAGTATAAACCATGTATTGAAATAAATTTGTATTAAATAAACCAAGTATTGAATAAACCATGTATGGCAAACCATGTATTGAATAAACCATGTATTGAAAATAATGTATGGCAAACCATGTATTGAATAAACCATGTATTGAAAACCATGTATTGAAAACAATGTATGGCAAACCATGTATTGAATAAACCATGTATTGAAAACAATGTATGGCAAACCATGTATTGAATAAACCATTTATTGAAAACCATGTATTGAATAAACCATGTATGACAAACCATGTATTGAATAAACCATGTATTGAAAATAATGTATAACAAACCATGTATTGAAAACAATGTATGACAAACCATGTATTGAATAAACAATTTATTGAAAACCATGTATAGAATAAACCATGTATTGAAACCATGTATTGAAAACAATGTATGGAAATCCATGTATTGAATAAACCATGTATTGAGTAAACCATTTATGGTAAACTAAATATTGATGCTCCATTGTTGCATCCACATAATTCAAAATTATTTATTCCATCCACACAACTGATGAGAACATCACAATATTGAAAAAAAATATGAAAAAGTAATATAAAATTTATGTAGTATAAAATAATATGTTTGAAAACATGTTTAAAAACGAGTCTTTGAAAACATGTTTCTTCCACCACATTCCAGAATCATCAAATAAGGAAACAACAATTCTACTTTTCTACATTTTCTTCTTACAAAGTGCCTGAAGTGACAACTGCATCTACATCAATATCTTTTGCTTCCAATGCACCAGCCCATACCAAACTATCAGCTGTAGTGTTTATCCTAATAGCAATAAACCTTCTTCTTTCACGGGATCTTCTTTAAACAGTGCATTCAACTCTTTCTCATTTTATTTTACTGCAACATCAACATCCAGGCCCTTATCTTTGATAAGTTTCTTCAGCCAATTGTTTTCTCGAACAGTGTGTTGTAGTCTCTTCTTCAATTCATTAGCATTACTCACACTAATTTTTGTTGTCCTGATCCACATTTTCATGGTTGACACCTGCTTCTTTAAATGTTGATAATTAGATTGCAAAATACAAGCGAAAAATATTAATATCTTACATCTGTTGTAAGTCTTGCGGTTTATGCTACTACTACTTTCTTCTTATCTAGTTCCCATTCATTAAAATATGCTTGGGCTTCGACATTAAGGTTCTCTAATCGGTCAAGTATAATGACCAGAACTTCATCACTACTTGTAGAATCGACCTTAACAGTGCCAACTTCGGCTTTTCATAACAGAGAATTGAGCTTTTGTGGCTCATTATCTACCTTTGAAAATAGCTCCTTTTTATGTACAAAGTTCTTGTATCGGCCATTTATTACTTTGATCATAACCTTGGCCCGATATTCCCATTCTCTTAATGTATCAATATCTACAAGAAGATTATTTGTAACAGTAGCCTTACATCTGTTTGCTAATAAAACATTTTTTGAAAAGTTTATTTTATCATCATCGGTCGGATGATGATGGGTGTCGACTTGCTAGTGGGGGGAAGAGGAAACATCGACATCTCCTTAAACATTATTCTCTGCAAATGAAAAACAATTTCTTCTTTATGTTTCATCGAATTCTGAAGTATAAGGATGTTACTTTATAGTAATTACATTCTTATGTCAATAGAGGAATTTTAAGCAATTATGAATCAACAAAGCTAGGGCAAATGTTTCTTGAAAAATGACTCATCTTTAAAGAGCTATATCTTTGTATAGAGTTGTCCAATTTAGATATTTTTTGTACCATTTTGTGCGAAATTTAAAGAGCTTTGAAATGAGTGGTCATACAAAAGAATCCAAGTAGTATTAAGGGAGATACATGATGGCTTTTTAAGCCTTAATTCTAACATAAAAGTCACAAGATAAATGCCATAGGATCAAATATAATATAGCCAAAATATAGTAAGATCAATATAATGATAAGAATGAAACTTATAGACTTAATAAGAGAGAACACAATATATAGAATTTATATTATGTAAATAACTTGTACATTCAAGTTATGGAGCTTTGTGTCCATAATATAACTTTACAAAATGACCTTTGAATTTCTTATCTTGCCACTTGTCTAAGAGACTCTTGATATTTTCTTATGACACATTTAAAATAGTGTAATATACTCTAACACCCCCTATATTACATTATTTGATGTGAATTTCTCTTGATCTACATAGAGGATTCCTAAATATTTGAAACTTGTTTCAACCTAGAGCCTTTGTAAAAATATTTGTAATCCATTCCTTTGTAGGAATATGTTTCAACTAAATATGATGAATATAAAAATAATCTCTGATAAAATAACATTGATCTTCAATATATTTGGTTCATTCATGTATGATTAGATTTTTGATCAAATTTAATACTCCTTTATTATCATAATTTATTATTGTTAGAGTTCTTTTGATTCCTATGTTTGATAGTATGTACTGTAACCATAATGCTTCACAAATTGCATCCTTTGTTGCATGATACTTTGCTTCTATAGATGAAAGTGCTATTGTATATTGTTTCTTACTATACCATGATATTAATCTTGAACAAAAATAAAAGGTATCCTAATATTGATTTTATATCATTTATAGATCCAGCATAATCAGAATCTGAATATCCTTATAGACAAAAATCATTATCATCCTTTTTATATGTAAGTCCATATTTTGTAATCCTGTGGATATATTGTAATATTATTTTTATAGCTTTCCAATGACTTTCTCTGGGTTATTGCATAAATCTTGAGAGATAATTTATATCTGGTCGTGTATTTGTTAAATATAAGAGACTTCCAATTAATTGGCGATAGGTTATCATTGAAATAAAAGATGTTTCATCATATCTAGATAATATTAGTTGTTCCATAGGTGTATCCTTGGGCTTACAATTGTTCACTTTGTATTTATCAAGTAAATATTTTGCATACTTTGTTTATGTTATTGTAATATTATCTTCATTTTGATGAATTTCTAAACCAAGACAATAATGCATAAGTCCCAAATCAGTCATTTCAAAATCCTTTTTAATATCCCTTTTAAATCTGTTTACTAAACCCTTTGAACTTACTATAATTACTATATTGTCAAAATATACTAAAAGTATTATTATATCATTTCCAACCCTTTTTGTAGGGATATTTGGATATGATAAGATTTTCTTAAAGTTATGATGTAATAAATAATTATTGATTTTTATGTACTAGGCTATTAGGGCTTGCTTTAGACCATAAAAAGATTTGTTTAACTTACACACTTTGTGTTCTTGTCCTTTAATTACAAATCCTTCTGGTTGTGACATATAAACTTCTTATTCAAGATCATTAAGAAATACACTTTTTACATCCATTTGATGAAGTTTCCATCCATGATGTGCTACCAAAGCATAAATTGTTTTGATAGTAGTCATTCTTGTTGTTGGTGCAAAAATTTCTTCATATTCAATTCCTTCTATTTGAGTATATCCTTTTGCTACTAGTTGAGCCTTGTACTTGTCAAGTGAACCATCTACTTTATATTTGATCTTATAAACCCATTTACAACCAACTATTTTCTTTCCTAGAGGTATCTCAACTAGATTCCATGTTTTATTTTTTAGCAATGATGTATATTTTGATTTTATAGCTGCCTTCCATTTTGGATAATTCAAAGCCTAAAGTGTTGTTGTAAGTTCTATCGTAGAGCTTAAAAATCCTCTGTTTATTCTAGTTAGAATGTGTGTTTTAGTTCTTGTAGTAGTAAGTTCTCGCATTTACTCAATATTTGAATCTCTTAAGTGTATTTCTAAGACATATAAGTTCTTTTCTTTGTAAATTTATAGATTTTTTTGTATTTTTAGTTTGTTAATATTGAAATTCTAATTATGTATCTTCATTTGATGAGTCTTCTTTTGAAAAATTTAGAACTTCTTAATCAACTTTGAATACCATATTTTATTTTCATCAAATACTACATCTTTGCTTATATACGTTTTCTTTATTGTTGAATCAATTATTCTATATCCTGTAGATTCAACATCATAATCAAGAAATATACCACACAGTTTTTTCATCTAATTTTATCCTTTTTTGTTTTGGAATATGCATATAAGACTTACATACAAAAATTCTTAATCGCTCTACAGTTAGTTTTCGTCTCGACCATACTTATTCCAATGTAACATTCTTGAGTATTCAACAAAAGGTGCATAGAGCTAGTGAAGACCATGGATATAATGATAATTATTACTAGTCCGTATTAAAATATAAAGAATAATCACAACCCAAGGGAAATGATCTTTGCTAAAAGTTCCATGGAATGTTTGAAGAGAAGAACTTATGTTGTATGCCTTAGATAATGTGTTAAATGACTAGTTGCATGGCATTATCAAGTCTACTTGCATGGTATAAATAATACTAAAAATAGAAAACCTCATTTTTATGGAGATCTATGTCTAAATTAATGATTCTATGATCCAATAGATGATGTTATGATGGTATCATCATACAGTTTACAATTATTCTATTTATTCTCATGTATTGTAGTGTGTACCTCTAGAGCACCTTTCACATAATATATTTGATTGCATCTTCATGAAGTTTAGTCCTATTCAAGACCATGAAATTATCTATAGGCTAAATTATGTGGTGGAATTCCCCTTTAATGAGTCTTTGGGGAAATATACTCTTGATAATAATGAAAGTAGTTAAAATTTATTGATATCAGATAAAATATTTTATTATGGTGCTAAGATTACTATTTGAATTGTAAGTGGGAATGAAACTTGGTAAGTCAAATATTGCATAAGTCATGTTCAATGAACTTAATTTTTACATGATAGGATAATTATCTATGGTGGACATCATTTTTTTGCATATACTAAAGGAATCAATAACTCTTTACATTTTATCATCGTCTCATCATGAGTTCAAATCCTATACCTTGTTGCCATTATAACCTCTAGTTGCATAGGGTAAACTTTTTAACATAGTTGATGGTGTTGGCATGACACGCCCTCGAGTTATACGAGGTCTATGGGATTTGAATTGTGGTCTCCACCCTCCCAAGGAGCGCTTTTGACCAATAGGCCAAACCCTCAAACCTAGGTGGATGTCATTAAGCATATAAATTTATTTCTCTATTCTTGGTTGTTTCAAAGCTTATAGAAAGATTAGGAAGCAATTTATAACTATTTATTTGGAAAATAGTGTTTGTAGAATGGATGAGACTTAGAAAGTGGTAATAATTATTATTTTACTTCTTTTGATTGTATTTTATGCTTGTTTTAATGAAAAAAGAGGTTTGATATTTATCATATTTGTATGGGTCATCAAGATAAATGATTAGTTTTATTGTATATGGAGTTAGTCCTTTATAAATGGTATAAATCTACTTATCTTAACCTAGTAACTATTCTTTTTTAAAGTGATAGGTTTATGCTTCATAAAATATCTAGTTTGAAGGCATTAAAACTGACCATTTATCAATGCTTTGTAAAATATAACACTCTTATTCCATGTACAATATGGATCAATCCACATCATATTATTGTAGATAAAATGTAACCTCAAACAGAAGATCATATTCTTTGAATCAAAATATCTTGGAAGAATAATTTGTGTTTGGATTCATTCTAGTTTTTCGAGCTTAAAGTTCTTGGTTTGCTGGTTTCACATCAACAATTAGTTAGGTTTTTTTTTAATAACTTACACATGGCTTCTATTGGGGCCACTCCTATAAAAAATAATGGAACATAAAATTGTTATTAGGTCAATTAAATCATATCCAACTTGCCTTTTTATAAAATATATTCTTCATTTCCCTTTCTATCAAAGATATTGTTTATTTTCCTCAAAAACTATGTTTTCACAATTAGCTCCTTAACATTATTTTAATTAAGATATAGTATCTTACTTGACCAATTGTCGTCTAAGTGTTTTTTTAGGGATGAAGATTAACTCCATGATTGGCTAAATTAGTTGTTGTCCTATTTTCTTCTCTATAGATATGTTAATATTTCCAATAAACTACCTCCAAGAATAGTTGATGGATATAAGAAATAAGGTTATTTTTTATTAAATCCTCTTATCCATTTTTTTTAGAAATTTGTGAATCACCCTAAATTGAAATATATTTTCATTGCTTTTAAATGATAATTTTAATCCATATAATAAGTGCCCTAGCCTTTATAGTTGTTAGTTGAAGTTCTATATAATTTAGAATTAGTGACGAGAATTGCTTTATATTGAAAAACACCACCTCTACCAACTTTACAAAAATTTCCTTTGGATGCAACATTAAAATTAATTTTGATAAACCTAACTTTTGGACATTTTAATTTAACCATAGATCAAAGCAAATCCTTTCTATAAACTTTATTTTAGCAAATGACCCTTCCATATATATTCAAATGATATAACCAAGAGGTTAGCACCTATTTTTCTGTAGTGGAGACTTCCCCATTATGAGCAACATATGTATAAATTTTTGTAAAGTGAGGCAATTATATAATTATGAAATTGATATTAGTCAATAAATATTGATTAAACTAAAACTAATATTTTAATTGGATAATGTATATAGTATGGGAAGCAAGAATCTATGAGGCATAATTTTGGGGTTATACATTTACAAGGTAATTTTTTATGTTTTGGGTAGTGCCTTTTTTCAACCATTGGAGACTCAATTGTCATATATAAATTTGTCATGGAGCTGCCATATTTTTTGTAGAGTTAGCTTTATTATATATTGGATGATAAGATTCAAAGTGGATTTTTAAGAAAAGAAAAAATACTTTTACTATTTAGACTATTAGCATTTTGTGGATAGTGATACTAGAGTCTACTAAGGTCCACCTTATTAGAAGGGTTTATGCTTATGTTAAGGTTCAATATAAGATACTTCCATTTGGTTTGTGAATTTAATAATTATTTCTCATTTTATTTTGCATTATTTTGGTCTAGGCATGTGGCTTTATGCCTAAAAATACCTAAAGTTCTATTTTTAAATTCTAACCACAATGTTAGGAGCAAAATTTTATGCTTGATATTTCATTTTGATCCATTCAATAAGTTCTAGAAATATTAGAAGGAGAACAACAATTTTAATAAGCAACTTTGTCATAGACATGCTGCCAACAACTTTGTATCCATTATCACTTACTTTATTTGGCCTTTACATTCAACAAATTGGAGGAGTGGGTAGAAAGGATGAGAGGAGAGAAAATACAATTGATAATTATATAGTGAAACTTATTCTCTATGTCAATGACCTCATCTTGATTGGAAAGATACTTGAAATTTTAAAATAACATCTAAAAGCTTTAGAGCATTTTTATAAAGAAGTTGGGATGTAGGTAAACACTAGCAAGACTAAAATTATGGTTTTCTCTACTCTAAGAGAGTAAAAAAACCATATATTTTATTTGAAAGATACAAATACCTTGGCTTAGATTTTGAAAACAAATACAAATGGTTAATATACAAGATGAAACAAATACAAGTAGGATGGTGTTGTAACTTTTTATTCTCATTAACAAATTTTATTAACCATTATGCAAAAATATCAAATAATTCATCATAAAAAAATTATCCACACTAACAATCCACATAATAAGACATATATAGATCACACCCTTAAGGTAGGGCAACACTAATAATATTCCTAAAGGAAGGAACCACTCCACTATTGGCCTCTTAGCCAGATTATCATAGGTCATAATGTTCAATTTCACAATATATTATTCAATATTTGAGCATTCAATATATGTGGATAATATTAATAAACAAACATTCATATAAAAATAATAATAATATGAAGTAAAATGGCCAATATCATTCATGCAATAACATGAAGAAAACTTATAGTAGAATTGCTCAAACTGTATACAAGCTTCTTTTATTTTGATGCTTGAAATACATATATTCTTCAATGATACAACAAGGAGCTTTGACACTCCTTGTATATTGTTCTCCTCACATATCTAGGGGATGTATCTTTTCCTATTCCATACATAAGATACAACTCTCATGGCTTTTGGCTTCTCATCTTGCCACTTGTATACTTGACTCTTGACTCTTTCTTTGCACACTTTACTCTATGAAACTTTGCACACTACTGCATCTATACACATGCACACTCTATTACATGGCACGTGTACACTTTCTAACTCTTCACACTTGTACACATAACTACATGACACTTGTACACATCCTACACATAAACACATACATAAAGGGAAATATAAATCACACTCCTAAACTATAGACTAAAGCCATATTCTAATATCTACATGTGTATCATTATACCTCATGGTATATTTACATTCCAACCAAATAATGTAATATTCTCTAACATCCCCCCATATTACATTATTTGGTTATTGAAGAGTTTAGTTTTCAATCTATTTCATTCAATCCTTTCTCTTGATCTTCTTTGTCTTCACTTTCTACTCTATATTTTGTTTTTATTTCTTTTGTTCTCTCCTATATTCTTCTTATTTGACAACCTTATTGCTCCAAAGCTACTCCAAAGTTAGACTCAATCAATCAATCATCAAACAATGCAAAAATATTTAATTTTACAATCAATATTCAAATCAACAATTCAATTTTTAAAAATCAAGTTTTTGAAAACAATTTCAAAATTTTAAACTCAAATTGTTATTTGGAGTAGAAAACCTTCTCTCCAAATTTTAAATTTTATCAAATATCAATTTCAATTTTTCAAAAATCAAGTTTTTGAAATTAATTTCAATTTTGAAATTCTCAATTAAACAAGAAAATTAAAAGTTTTCTTTTGGAGTAGAAAATATTGTCTCTCCAAACTTTTAAATTCAATTTTTAAAGTTTTCAAAAATCAATTTGTAAATCTATTTTTCAATTTTTGGAATTAATTTCCAATTTACCTTCTAACTCCCAAATTATTTTGAATTAAATTGTTCCTTATCTCCAAATTTCTAATCTCCAAATATAATATGCATGCACTAATGTCTAATGTGTATTCGAATATTAAGATGCATCCATAAATTTAATATTATCTACCAAATATTTGCACCAAATATTAATCAAAGGCCTTCCCTTTGATTTCTGCCAATTCTGACTTGATGTGACCAACAAAGATTATGTGTTGTTGATGTTGTTACTTTTTTGTTGCTCAACCTTCCATGCAATATGATACTCAAAGAGATGTTTCACATTTCAAGAGATGTTACAACTTGCTATCCTCCTTCATACTTCACAAATATGTTACAAGAAATACTATTCACTTATTTTCTTAGTACAATAAAAAAATAATGTTTTACCTTTATAGGCTATCCAAATTTCTTGGAATATGTGTGCGATAGAAGACTTCAAACTGCCTTATTCAATGGATAGTTTTTAGGAGCTTGATCATAAGTTATGTTTGGTTCAATGGAAATTTTAGATGGCTATGACTAAGTGTTCTCTTTAGCATTAGCTGTGATGCTATCATTTTTCTCAATATTGGTTGCAATGCTTTCTTCTCATCAATGTTGGCTACAATATTTTCTTGATTGCAATGCTTTTCTTGTCATGTATTTTCTTGAGTTCTTAAACACAACTTTAAATATTTTTCTTCTTAGGTCTTTGCTTCAGTACTTCAATGTTGCTTGAATAATCTTCTTCTCAGGTCTTTGCCTAAGTTATTCAATGTTGTTTAAATAATCTTCCTCTCAGGTCTTTGCCTAAGTCCATCAATATTGTTTGAATAATATTCTTCTCAGGTTCTTGCTTGACTTCTCAATTCTTTCTAAATAATATTTTTCTTCTTAGATTATTGACTGAGTTCTCCATACCCCAAATATGCTCTGTGATTTTGCTATATCAATGCAGTCTCTTTCACTCAAATTGTTATGTTCTTTTGCTTCGATATGTGCTATGTTGTTAGGATCAAAAAATGCCCAAATTTACTACGCTTTTCTTTCTCTATGGCCTATGTTTCCTCATGTGGCTCTGATATTTTTCTAGTCTCTTCTACCAATAAACTTAATCTTATTCAAATAAAATTCACAACAAAGATCTTTTCTCTGATGCTAGATTTTGTCCTAAACCTATTCTAAATTAAAGTTCATATAGTAATCCTTCTTTTATGCTAGATTTTAAATATACCTCTTTTAAAATGATGGATAGAATATGGTAGCTTTGATAGAGTCTACTCAAAGTAAATTTTATACCGCTATTGGCTTTTTATCCAGATTATCACAAGTCCCAATTTTTAGGATCATAATATATTATTCAATATTTGAGCATTAAATATATGTGAACAATATTAATAAACAAACATTCATATAAAAATAATAACAATATGAAATAAAATGGTCAAATATCATTCATGCAATAGCATAAAGAAGACTTACAGTAGAATTTCTCAAACTATATACAAGCTTCTTTTATTTTGATGCTTGAAATACATATATTCTTTGATGATAGAATGTGGAGCTTTATCTCCATAATATAACCTTATAAATATGACTCTTGGAATTTTTTCTATGGGTTGAAGAACATGTGCTTATACTGAGAGGGGGGGTGAACACTATAAGATAAAACTTTTTTCTTTTTAATCCAAATAATAACATCAATAATATTAAAGTAGTAAACATCACACAAAGCATCACACATGAGAAACATGATTTTACATGGTTCACCCAATGCGGGCTACTCCACGGAGAAAATATTTCTTATAAATTTTTCTCAAATAAATTCTCTTGGGAATCCTTTCTCTATAATGTTTATGGACCTTTGTCCAATGGAGATGCTGATCCCCTAAATCAAGCTTGTGGATCTCTATCCATAGGATAACTCCTTCTTCTATGCTCTGACTGGTGAACCTCTAGAAGACTATTGCCTCCACTACACTGGCTGTGGATCTCTCTCCACTAAAGAATCTTATCTCCACTCAGAAGACCTGTCCTCACTGCCCTGGCTGATGGATCTCTATCCACTAGAGATTACTGTCCTCTCTGATCTATCACCTCCAAAGCTCTGTCTCAAATCTGCACTGAACACAGTCCTTCGATCTAGCACAAATCTGCTCAATAAGTCCACACATAACTTGCTCAAATTTTCTCAACAAGTCCACACAGAACTTGTCTAAATCTCATAGAAACATAAAGAGAATTGTTAGAAACTCAATATGTTCTATATTCAATGCTCAATCACTTTCTTAACTCAAATAAGAATATAGAATTTTTTTTTTTATGGAACTTTAATAATCACTACACACATCCACTTGACTAGGCTCAACCAACTCTACTCAACTCATCACTCAATGAAACAATCTTTGCTCACAAACCCTAGTCCAAGTATATAACCATCAACTCAAAATATTTCTAATAATGCTCAACAATAATTCTCACATAACAATGATACTCATGTTCTTTTCAAACCCTAGTTCAAGTTCTTCACACAACCAATGGCTTCAACAACAATGCTTATTAAACAAGGTTCTAATCTCAACTCTTTATTCCAGAAAACCTTGATGCATTAACTCAAACACTCTAAAAAATGAAACCCTAATCAAGTCCTTTTCACTCCAAACTTATTTTCTAGAAAACCAACCAATCAATTTTAACTTTGGAAAATGTGCACATACCTTTTTCTTGATGATGAAGGAATATTCTAAATCTTCCAAAATATCAAACACTTCTTGCCAAGCTCAAAGAAATTATAAGGTGATTAATTTCCTCAAATTACAATGCAAACATTAAAACATACATACACCTTATCACTCCATATTTAATAAAACATTCATCAACATTTATAGAAAGTAGATTACCACTTACACCTTATAATCTCCCACTAATATTCAATGCACTCTCCTTTTTAAAATAACCTAAGACAAGAAGCTCCCTTTATCCTTTTAATATTTCAATAAATCAATATTCCAAAACACTTTATTAAAATGAAACTTAACACCTTATTCCTCCAACTAATCAAAAATCATTTCCAACTAATAAACCTTTCATGCACCCTTTTAACTCCACACTTTAGGCAACACACAAAAATTAAAATTCAAAATTAATTACCTTGCCTTGGAGGGTAATCGAACACACAATGCAGCCTCAACCAGTGCCCTAGCTATAGCTCCCAATGTCATGCAAGCTAGGTGCTTGCTTGGGGATAAACGAGCACCACGTGCTCAAAACATTCCTTGCTCGCCTTGTGCAAAATATGCGCTTTCCTTGGTGCTCAACACCAATGCAACTGCCACAAAAAAAATGATGTCTTTGAGTTTCAAACACAGACATCCTTGCATGACATCGACGCTTGATTTACCCTCAACGATTTTTGGACGTCGGTGCTCGAATTACCTTTGGAGCTTTATTAATTTATAAAATATTTAAATTCTTTTGAATTTAAATTTATAAATTAATTATTTAAACCATATGGTTTTATTTAAACCATATTTCACTTTGCACCTTGGTATAAATAATATTTATTTATAAAATTTAAATTCATTTTGAATTTAAATAATTTATCAAATAAAATTTAAATCTCCTTTTAGCTTTTCAAATAAACTTTCTTGGGTTTTTATGAAAACCATTTAACTTATGCTTCCACATAATATTTAAAAATATTATGGAGCCCTTTGCCTTTAACCTTTGCAATTTTCCTCTTGACCTTTGACTTTATTAGAAGCTTCTTCCTGAATATCAATGACAACTTTGATAACTTGTTTCTTGACAAATTTTTGGATATTAATGATGACTTCCTTTCTTGATGTCAACAACTTTGACTTGAGGACTCAAAATTTCCAACAATCTCCCCCTTTGTCATTGATGGCAACCCAAATTATTTTTATCGAAAACTTGAATTTTTATTGTTCTACTCCCCCTGGGACATTGCTTCCCCTGGCTCAATGCTCTCTTGAAATACCAAATCTCTCCCCCTTACTCAAATCTCGCCACCTTTGAAATCAATGGCAAAGGGTCATCTTTGGGGCTCGAGGCTAAGAATGAGCCTCTTAGCTTAGCACCACCCCCACCTCTGCTTGAGGTGGTTAATTATGGTGTGGGAGTCTCACTCCCAATTTTACTCGAAGATACTCAAAAGTTTCCTTTGAAAGTGTCTTAGTGAAAATATATACTATCTGTACCTTTGTAGTGACATATTCCAATCTGACCTATTTATCTGTCACTTGTTCTCTTAGAAAATGATACTTAATCGGAATGTGCTTTGTCCTGGAGTGCATTATTGGATTTTTTGAGATACTTATGGCACTAGTATTATCACATAGTATAGGAATGGGATGATCATGCTTTATCTTCAAATATTATAGAATTCTCTTCATCCATAACACCTGTGTACAACTGGCTACTACTACAATGTATTTTGCTTTTGCTGTAGATAAAGATACTGAAACCTGCTTCTTACTTAACCAAGAGACTAAACATTCTCCAAGAAAGAATGCTCCTCCACTTATGCTTTTTATGTCATCAATGTTGCTGGCCCAATCTACATCTGTATATGCTATTAGTGTGAAACTGCTACTTTTGGGATACCAAAGCCCAAAGTCCATAGTACCTTTGAGATACCTAAAAATTCTTTTTACTGCTGCCACATGCATTTCCTTAGGTGCTGCCTAAAACCTTGCCACTAATCCCACTTACTGTACAATGTATGGTCTTGTAGCTGTAACATACAATAAGATGCCAATCATGAATCTGTATAATCTCTGATCTACCTCTGAAGATTCATCATCCTTACTTAACTTGCATCCTGTAACCATGGGAGTACTTACCGGTTTACAATCTTCTAACCTGATTTCTTTAACATTTATTTTATATACTTGGCTTGTGAGAGAAACACTCCCCTTTCTAATTGTGAAATATGAAGTCCAAGAAATAAAGACAATTCACCAAGCATAGACATATCAAATTCATTTTGCATGTTCTTAGCAAATTCTTTACACATCTTATCATTTTTTCCCCCAAATATTATGTCATCAACATAAAAAACCACTATTAATAGATCACTTCCTTCTTTTTATATATATAAATTATTGTTTGCTATTCCTTTTCTAAAGCCCTGTTCCTGAATATACTTATCCAATCTTGAGTACCATGCTCTTGGAGCCTGCTTTAAACCATACAATGCCTTTTTCAATCTGCATACCTGATTTGGTTTATCTGTCGTATGAATCCCTCTGACTGTTCAATATAAACCTCTTCTTCTAGAACCCCATTTAGAAATGTTGACTTGACATCCATATGATATACCTTGAAGTTCTTGAAACTTGAGAAGGCTAAAAATATCCTTATAGCTTCAATACGTGCAACTGGAGAAAAAGTCTCATCAAAGTTAATTCCTTCTACCTGTGCATAACATTTGCATACTAACCTTGCTTTATTTCTAACCACTTATCCGTCTTCATTTAATTTGTTTCTGAAACCCATTTTGTGCCAATCACATTTTTATCTTTTGGTCGTGGAACAAGTTCCAAAGTTTTGCTCTTCCCTATCTAATACAATTCCTCATTCATTGCCTTAATCCAAAATTCATCCTCACTTGCCTGAGTGAAGTATTTTAGCTCAATCTTGGACAACAAAGAAAAATTTGCTTGTTGAGAAGGTTTTATTATTTCTCCTTGTTTGTCTTTCATCTGGATTACCAATGATCTGCTCTTTTGGATGATGCTTCTATACATACTTGGATGGAGTTTTGGGAAGAAGTATTTGTGTTTCTTCTTCTTCTTTATATTATTCCTCACAAAATTCTTCTTGAAAACATTCATCTTCTTGATACACAATTTTTTCAATTGGTTCTCTTGAATCTATCTTCTCATCAACTGTTACATTTATACTTTCCACCATAGTGCGTGTTCTCTTGTTGAAACATCTATAGGATTTAATCCTTGTAGAATAACCAAGAAAAATTCTCTCATCACATCTTGAATCAAACTTACCTAAGTTTTGATCTTCCCATCTTATGTAACATTTGCTTCCAAAAACTCTGAAGTGTTTAACAGTGGTAGATATTCCTTTCCAAAGCTCATATGGAGTCTTGTGATGATTTACCCTCATTTGAGACCTAGTGATTATGTATAATGTTGTGTTTACAACTTCTCTCAAAAAACCATCTAATATCTTAGATTCATTTAATATAGCTCTAGCCATATTTTTAACAGTCCTATTTTTCCTTTTAACTACCCCATTTTGTTGAGGAGTTATTGCTTCTGAGTACTCTCTCTTGATCCCATGTTGTTCACAAAACTATACAAATTCATTTGAAGTAAATTCTCCTCCTCTATCAGATATTAGACACTTAATCCTTTTGCTAGTTTCATTTTCAATAATTTCCTTAAATGCTTTGAATTTTCCAAAGGCCTCTGACTTCTCTTTTAGGAAGGTTACACAAACCATTCTGGAATAATCATCTATAAACAGTATAAAGTATCTCTCATCTTGAATGCTTTGTGTCCTGGTAGGACCACATATATCAGTATGTATTAGGCTCAATGGCTCAGATTCTATATATCCTTTTGACTTGAATGTTGTCCTAGTTTGCTTTCCATGTTGAAAGGGTGCACAAATTATGTTTTGAGGTCTTCTTATTTTGGGTAAATCTCTAACTACCTGTTTATTACTTATGTTGACTATGTTGTCAAAATTCAAGTGACCCAATATTCTATGCCATAACCAACTCTCATCTTCTTGTGATAGAAAGCACTTTTCCCCTTTGATCTCATTGAGCATGTATAAGTTGTTTGGGGTTCTTCTTGCATTGGCAATGATTTTTCCAGTTTCTGATTTTCTTATCTCACATCTATCTAGATGGAAAGTAACCATGTATCCTTGATCATAAAGTTGGCTTATACTCAGCAGATTGTGTTTTAATCCTTTAACATACAAAACATTCTTAGTTTTTGTTTTCCCATTATCTAAACTTAGAGTTCCTCTTCCACCAATCCTTGTTGATCCATTATCACCAAAACTTATCGATCCTCTATTTGTTTCTTTTAGTACAATGAATTTCTCTTTGTATCCTGTCATGTGACTAGAGCAACCACTATCAAGATACCATTATTCTTATTTATCTAGAGCATGAAGGGTTGTTTGTACTAACATTGATTTACCCTTAACATTTTATTTTTCATCTTTCCTAGTTGCTGAAATTATTTTTTTAGACTCAGGAAGTATCATTTTACACCATCTAGCCTTATGCCCAAAATTATTGCATTTGTTTTTCTAGACTAAGGTTTACAAACCTAAGGTACAGGGGGGGCTAGGTCTAAGGAGAGTTGCTAATCTCAACATAGATCTGCTAGCCAAACAAGCATGGTGGCTATTAACCAAGGACGAAAATGAATGGACGGCCATAGTCAGGAGGAAATACCTCTAAGGATCGAATTTACTCAATGATAATCTAGTGAGTAGGGGGTCAAATTTCTGGAAGATAATCCTAACAAGCATAGATCTAGTCAAGAGAGGGATTAGATGGATCCTTGGAAATGGGCAAGTGATAAACTTTTGTAAGGGCCAGTGGGCGAGAGATGAGGAATTATCCCAGAATCCCATATTGGCTAGGATCCAAGAACAAATGGAGTAACATATTGGGTAAAGTGTGGCTGATTACATCTGGAAGGATATGAACACCCCTAGGTGGAAATACATCAGAGTCCAGGGTTTTGAAGCTGAGTCCGAAGAACTTCATAATATTTTAACACAAAAAATTCTTCCCTCTGGAGAAGATGAGGATCACATTGCTTGGGCTGAGACTAAAAGTGGAGATTTTACGATCAAATCTGCCTATAACTTGCTCCTCAATAATGAAGACCAACAATTTAAACTGAATTTGGTCTGGATCAAGGGTTTCATCCCTAAAATATCTTATTTCTCATGGCTGGTGATCTAAGAAAAAATTCTTACCATGGATAATATGTTGACCAAAGGTATGGTTATTGCTAACTGTTGTCATATGTGCAGGGTTGGTTGGGAGTCAACCCAACATTTGTTCCTAGAGTGTCCGGTGGCAACGTACATCCTTGACGAACTTTTCCAGGATTTTAGGATCTCATGGGTCAAGCCGGATTCAATTTCTGAAGTGTTCCAACAATGGCCTCAACCCTTTGTTAGTCTAAAAATTAAGTACCTTTGGAAAATCTATTGGCACCATTTTCTATGGTAGATATGGTTAGAAAGAAATCATAGAGCTTTTAAGGACACCAGTCATAGCCTTAAAATAATCCTCAACAGAATCCTTGTCTTTGTGAAATAAAACATTAGTATCCTTGCTAAGGAGAACCGTATAATACCTCCCTAGGAAAGACAAATTGCTTTAGCCTTAGGCATTGAGGAAAAACCTTTCATCCCTCTACCTAATCCTAAAAATGGGGTCTCTTGGGAGCCACCCCCTAGGGTTTGGTTCAAATTGAACTTTGATGGTGTAGCTAAGGAGAACTCGGGAAGAGCATGAGCTGGAGGAGTAATTAGATTTCATCAAGGAAACCTGGTTAATGCCTTCGCTGAACCATTGGGAATTAGAACTAATAATGAGGTGGAAGCTAGAGTCCTTTTGAGAGGGTTAAAATTTGCCCAGGAGACTCATGGAAATTTAATGATTGAAGGCAATTTCGTGAATATCATCAACCTGTTAACCAATGGTAGAAAAACTCTATGGAGGATTGAGGTCATCATCCATGAGGTAAGGATCCTTTTTACAGTAAGATAGGACAGGAGGATTCACCATGTGTTTTGTGAGGTCAACAAAGTGGTTGACAAATTAGCCAATGTGGGTATTGATGTGGGAAGTTTGATGATGTGGACACAAGGGGTACCACGTGAAGTGGAAGATATTATTAGACATGAAAATCACACCACTGATTAAGGAGAAAGGTGGAAGGGTACTTTTTCCCCAAGTTTTTCGTGATAAGCATAGAGTTTTTTCTCTAAGTCAACTCAAACTACTATCGATGTAAGTAATGTTATTTGTCATGTTGAACTGTCTTTCTACAGTAAGTGTAAGGTATTGTAGGATAACCAATGCAATTTTTGAAAAGAATGTTCTACGGATGACCAGGATCCGCAATCTCAACATAAGGCTAGATTTTTTATTAGGTTTTGGGTTAACCTGCAAAACCCGATAATTAATGATGACTTTTATTTACCAAAAAAAAAAATTAGTGCATTTGTAACATGTAACATCATCATCCATAAGAGGTGAAAAGGAATTGAAATTTCTATTGTATCTTGCATGATGAATACAGTGTATAGCTCTATGACCATATTTATTACAAGAAAAGCAATGACCATGGAATAAATTATGTAACCTGTTTGGATGTCTTGGAATTTGCAGAGAAGTCATCATCCTCTTGTGATTAACTCTTATCCAGGGTTCTCCTTTGCTTTCTTCCTTTCTGATATCCTTTTATTGCTTATCCTTGTTTGAGGTTTCTGCTTTCTGATGACTTGATTCCTCTTTCTATTTCTCATATTCTACATCTTAGAGAACCTTGGTCCTTTCAACTTCATTCCTTAGGTGGACAATTTCTGCTTCCAATATTTATTTCACATTCCGTTTTCCTGGCTCTCAATAGATCTATCACGTCTTGCTCAATTTTCTTTCCTTCTTCCACCCTAATATTGAGTTCTATGAGATTTTGTAAAAGTTCCATCCTTGCTTATTCATCTTCTTGAACTTATTTCTTCAAGATTGAATTCTTCTCTCTAAGTCTTTCTAATTTTATGAGAGCAGCAAATAATTCTTCTTTTATGTCAAACATAGTCTCTTAATTTTTAGAAGTCATGTGTGCTACTGATGGATCCTCCTCCAAGCTGTTAGTCTTTTTACGGAGGGACCCGCTCTTATACCAATTGAATAACATGTGCTTATACCGAGAGGGGGGTGAATAGTATAAGATAAAAATTTTTGCTTTTTAATCCAAATAATATCATCAACAATATTAAAGCAGTAAACATCACACAAAGCATCACACATATGAGAGACACAATTTTATGTGGTTCACCCAATGTGGGCTACTCCATGAAGAAAATATTTCTTATAAATTTTTCTCAAATAAATTCTCTTGGGAATCCTTTCCCTACAATATTTATGGACCTCTGTCCAATGGAGATGCTGATCCCCTAAATCAATATTGTGAATCTCTATCCACAGGAGAACTCCTTCTCCTCTGCTTTGGCTGGTGAACCTCTAGAAGACTATTGGCTCCACTACATTGGCTGTGGATCTCTCTCTACTGAAGACTCTTGTCCCCACTTAGATGACCTATCATAATTACCCTGGGTGATGGATATCTATCCATTGGAGACTACTATCCTCTCTGCTCTGTCACCTCCAAATATCTATCTCAAATATACACTAAACACAGTCCTTTGGTCTAGCACAAATCTGCTCAACAAGTCCACATAGAACTTGCTCAAATCTGCTCAATAATTCCACATAGAACTTGCTCAAATCTGCTCAACAAGTCCACACAGGACTTGCTCGAATATGCTCAACAAGTCCACACAGAACTTGTCCAAATCTCATAGAAACATAAAGAGAATTGTTAAAAACTCAATATGTTCTATATTCAATGCTCAATCACTTTCTTAACTCAAATCAGAATATAGAATAATTTGTTTTATGGAACTTGAACAATCACTACACACATCCACTTGACTAGGCTCAACCAAATCTACTCAACCAATCACTCAATGAAAAAACCCTTGCTCACAAACCCTAGTCCAAGTATATAACCATCAACTCAAAAAAATTTCAACAATGCTCAACAAAAATTCTTACATAACAATGATACTCATGTTATTTTCAAACCCTAGTTCAAGTTCTTCACATAACCAATGGCTTAAAAAACAATGCTTATTAAACAAGGTTCTAATATCAACTCTTTATTCCAGAAAATCTTGATGCATTAACTCAAACACTCTAAAAAAGGAAACCCTAATCAAGTCCTTTTCACTCCAAACTTATTTTCTAGAAAACCAACCAATCAATTTTAACTTTGGAAAATGTGCACATACCTTTTCTTGATGATGAAGGAATCTTCTAAATCTGCCAAAATCTCAAACAATTCTTGCCAAGCTCAACGAAATTATAAGGTGATTAATTTCCTCAAATTATAATGCAAACATTAAAACATACATACACCTTATCACTCCATCTTTAATAAAACATTCATCAACATTTACAAAAAGTAAATTACCACTTACACCTTATAATCTCCCACTAATATTCAATGCACTCTCCTTTTCAAAATAACCTAAGACAAGAAGCTCCCTCTATCCTTTTAATATTTCAATAAATCAATATTCCAAAATACTTTATTAAAATGAAACTTCACACCTTATTCCTCCAACTAATCAAAAATCATTTCCAACTAGTAATCCTTTCATGCACCCTTTTAACTCCACACTTTAGGCAACACACAAAATTAAACTTCAAAATTAATTACCTTGCCTTGGAGGGGAATCGAACACACAACACAACCTCAACCGATGCCCTAGCTGTGGCTCCCAATGTCGTGCAATCTAGGTTCTTGCTTGGGGATAAATGAGCACCACATGCTCAAAACCTTCCTCGCTCGCCTTGCACAAAATGTGTGCCTTCCTTGGTGCTCAACACCAATGCAACTGCCACAAATGAAAATTCTATCATCAAGTTTCGAACATAGAACTCCTTGCGCCCAAAACCCTAACACTTTCCTCTTTGCCACTAGGCCACTTGCCTCATTGGCGCTTGGTATTTTGGTGCAAGTCCCCTTGACGTTATTCGTTGGTGCTTAAACAAAAATATTCGCTGCTCTTTCTTCCTTACCAATTCAAAACACTATTGCACGCTTCGATTATCGAGCAAAAGGATGATCTCAAATGCCTTTAAGGCATATCTTATATACCAAATTTCTTCCTCCATGCATGACATCGACGCTTGATTTACCCTTAACGATTTTTTGATGTCAGCGCTCAAATTACCTTTGGAGCTTTATTAATTTATAAAATATTTAAATTCTTTTAAATTTAAATTTTATAAATTAATTCTTTAAACCCTATGTTTTTATTTAAACCATATTTTACTTTGCACCTTGGTATATATAATATTTATTTATAAAATTTAAACTCATTTTGAATTTAAATAATTTATCAAATAAATTTTAAATCTCATTTTAGCTTTTCAAATAAACTTTCTTGGGTTTTTATAAAAACTATGTAACTTATGCTTCCACATAATATTTAAAAATATTATGGAGCCCTTTGCCTTTAACCTTTGCAATTTTCCTCTTGACCTTTGACTTTATTAGAAGATTCTTCCTGAATATTAATGACAACTTTGATAACTTATTTCTTGACAAATTTCTGGATATTAATGATGACTTCCTTTCTTGACATCAATGACAACTTTGACTTGAGGAATCAAAACGTCCAACATTGATCTCCTTACATATTCAGGAGATGCATATTTTTCTATTCCATGCATAATATAAACCTCTCATTTATTTTGGATTCTCATCTTACCACTTATACTTGACTCTTGCCTTTCTATTTGCACACTATACTCTATGACACTTTTCACACTCCTACATCTATAGACTTGCACATTGTACTAGATGACACTTGCACACTTTCTCACTCTTCACACTTGCACACATAATTACATGAAACTTGTGCAAATCCTAAACATAGACACATACATAAATGAAATATAAATCATACTCCTAAACTATAGACTTAAACTGTATTCTAATGTTTACATTTGTACCATTGTACCTCATGGTACATTTATATTCCAATCAAATAATGTAATATTCTCTAACATCCCCTTGTAATGCATTTTTGGTTATTGAAGAGTTTATTCTTTAATCTATTTTCTTTAGTCCTTTGTCTTGATCTTCTTTGTCTCCACTTTCTACTTTGTGTCTTTTGTTCTTATTTATTTTGTGCTTTTCTCTATTCTTATTCTTTGGCTTCCTTATCTTCATCTTCAGTTGTGGCATGGTTGTTGATGTGACTTCTAGATAAGGATTTAGTAAGTCATCACAATAAACATTATGGAATTTAATGATGTATTATTGAAACTAACATATACTTCATTCAAATCATGTGTCATAACGAGCATCTTTTTTCTCATCTTTTCTCCTGAAAGATCTCAAAGGTGAGTAAAGCCATATACATCATTGTACATATTTCAATTAAGAATACAATGGTGTTTTGTGAATTCCACTACGCTATAAATTTTTTTCATGAAGATAGCCTATAAGTGTAGTGAATTTTTCATCTTTTGCATTTTTGAGAAATAAAGATAATTTTATCTTTAAATCAATTGGCATTTCCTTATTTCCATCAAACTAATCTATCAAATTTTGCGTATAGAATTTTAATTTGTTCACCATATTTTCACTATCTTAATTGAATTTATTTTAAATAATTTCTTCCATAATGCAATCCTTTGAAGTAGAAGGCATTTTGTCTTCGAAATTTTAAATAAGCAATTTTATCAATTTTGCAATTCAAAAAAATAAGATAACAATTTGCAAATTCTTCAATCAATTTCTTTGAAGTAGACAATCTTATTTTAGATTCAATCAATCAATCATCAAAAAATGCAAAAATATTTAATTTTAAGTTCAATCTTCAAATCAAAAATTCATTTTTCAAAAATCAAAATTTTGAAATTCAAAATTTTCTTTGGAGTGGAAAACCTTATCTCTCCAAATTTTATTTTTTATCAAATATCAATTTCAATTTTTCAAAAATTAAGTTTTTGAAATCAATTTCAATTTTAAAATTCTCAATTAAACAAGAAAATTCAAAATTTTCTTTTGAAGTAGAAAACCTTGTCTTTCCAACTTTTTTAAATTCAATTTTCAAAAATCTATTCTTCAATTTTTAAGAATCAAGTTCCAAGTAACCTTATAACTCCAGATTATTTTTAATTAAGTTTCTCCTTATCTTCAAATTTATAATGTCTAAATATAATATGCATGCGTTAATGTCTAATATGCATTCAAATATTAAGATGCACCCATAACTTAAATATTATCTGCCAAATATTTGTACCAAATATTAACCAAATACCTTACCTTTGATTTTTTCCAATTTGACTTGATGTGACCAGTGAAGACTGCATGTTGTCGATGTTATTATAGTTTTGATGCTCAACCTTCCATGCAATATGTTACTCAAGAAGACGTTTCACCTTTCAAGAGATGTTATTGCTTGTTGTCCTCCTTCCTGTTTCACTGAAACGTTAAGAGAAATAATATTCACTTATTTTCTTGGTGCAATAAAAATTATTCTTTTACCTTTGTAGGCTATCCAAATTGCTTGGAATTTATGTGATGTGGATTTAAACGACATAAATATTTTATTTGCTTTCAAATAAATCTTTTAAAAGTCGACATTATCAAATGTCAGCATAGCAAGTCAGCAACTATTGTTAGGATTTAGTTGTTGTTAGGATTTCATTACTGGTTTCAGTATACAATTTTTTTTGGCATATCGTATGCCTATGTTATTTAACATTGTAAATTTAATAAAAATACTTTTTGATTTTTAGTTCTGATCATTGGTATTAGAAGGATATTTTCCTCATAAAAATATCCTTCTCTTTTTGCATTCATCTTTGTTTTGCCACTCTCTATCCTCAACAATCATTGGAGATCATTTTGAAGGGTTTTCCTTCCTCATTGTAGTCATTGGTTGAGATAGTCCGCCATTGATACAACTAGATTCTGCTTTGAGATTTTCCCTATGTCATGCCATTATATGTCCTATGACATATTTTTGCTTGATTTGTTGTCATTGAGAATTTTCTCTAATTATCTCAGCACATAGTGGCCCCGTAGGTGCTGTCACCTCTAGCTATCGATGCCCCATAGCTATCGAATTTGTTGACCCCAGGAAACAACGTGACCAACATGCTGCTCAACCATTGGAAAGGTCCCACCTGGAATTCTTTTTGTTAATGGCACAAAGATTGCTCTATCTTTATTTTTGAATATTTATGCTATTGGGCGTATTGTCGACGTGAGTGAAGCCCTGAGTTGAAGGTGTCTGGATATTACCATGTGGTACCAATCCTTCATTCATTGTTGGCCTGCTAACTTAGCCTGTCGTGGCTAAATTTTGCCTTTTGGGCCTGGATGATTTCACGATGTTGTTGCTTGGGCAAGTTCCCTAGATGATTTTTATTTTTATCAAAGCTTTTGAAGAATATTTTGAGAGAATATTCTATTATAACAAGTTAACTTGACCCTTTTTATTTTGTTATTGGTAATCCCTAACATTTTTCACCATTTTCGAGGTTTGGTATTGTGGCAAGTATAGGCTTGCATATAGTCATTGGAAAGCTCTTTTCGAGTAAGTTCCAATAGAACATTTAATTTACTATTTTGTAAATGTCTTCTTGACCTTATGGTGCTCAAAATATTATGTTTTTTAACCCTTATTTTAGAAATAAACTGTTGTAATATGGAGTACATTCTCGGTTAAAGATGACACTCCTTAAATCCACCATCATCTTTTAAGACATTTTGGAGTGCATTCTCTTTCATAATCTCTTTGGCCCTTGCTATTTTATCAAGGATATCACATGGGTACTCCACACATTGGAGTAGTCTTTTCCCCTAGTAGGCTTGTCTCTTCATGGATTTTTCAACTACAAGCACCAGATCAAACATTGATTTCGCATCTTCGAAGACTACAGAGATTTCGACACTTCGGACCACAACTACTTTTGAAGACTGCAAAGCCTTGACACTTCAGAATATTCTTCTTATCAATGTTACGATTTTGAAATAAGGAGTCCAGTTCGGTGGTACTCGACACTCCATTCTATGCTTGCTTTGAATCCCCATGATTTATGTTTTTTTACAAGATATTTGTTTACAAGACCCTTTTTAAGCATAGTAGTGCTCATTCCTACATTCTAGGCATAGTAGTGCTCACTCATACAAGCTAGAGGTTGAACCTATAGGCAACATACCTCGAGATCCCATTGGGTTTCCTACATGGACCCTTTTTGAGCATGTGTTGCTCGTTGTTGCTCCCTTTGATGGAGTTGTGGTGATATTTTTGGGGATCTTGTACATCATCTATCTCTCTTCTTTTCTGAACCACTTTGGAGGATTTCATTTTTGGGTACTTCTATTTGTAATATCTTCTCTTCCACTTCCTTGTACAAGCATTGGAGTCCAATGCTTCTATGGTGGAGAGGGATGATGTGGATTTAAACGACATAAAGATTTTATTTGCTTTCAAATAAATCTTTTAAATCTTGGTATTATCAAATGTCGGCATAACAAGTCAACAACTATTGTTAGGATTTAGTTGTTAGGATTTCATTACTGGTTTAAGTATACAAAATGTATTTGGCATCTCGTATGCCTATTTAAAATTGTAAATTTAATAAAAATACATTCAAGATTTTTAGTTCCTGATCATTATGGACGATAGAAGGCTTCAAACTACCTTATTTAACGGATATATACTAAGAGTTTATTCATAGGTTATACTTGGTATAATGGAAATTTTAGATGACTATGCCTAAGTGTTCTCTTCAACCCTAGCATATATTCTTTCTCTATTTTTTCTTTCTCCAGTGTTGGTTGTGATGCTATCCTTTTTCTCAATGTTGGTTGCAATGCTTTCTTCTCATCAATATTAGCTGCAATCATTTCTTGACTACAATGCTTTCTTCTCATCAACATTAGTTGTAATCATTTCTTGACTACAATGCTTTTCTTCTCAGGTCTTTGATTGAGTTCTTCAATGTTGTCTGATTAATCTTCTTCTTAGGTATTTTCTTGGATCTTTCAATGTCGTCTAAATAATATTCTTCTTAGGTTCTTGCCTGACTTCTCAATGCTTTCTAAATAATATTTTTTTCTCAAGTTCTTGCCTAAGTTATCAATGCACTAAACATGCTCGGTGCTTTTGCTATATCAACACAATATCTTTCACTCAAACTATTGTGTTGTTCTACTTTAGTATGTGTTATGTTATCAAGGATAAAATGTGCCCAAACTTGTTGCACTTTTCTTTCTCTGTGGCCTATGTTTCCTCATACAACTCTAATATTTTGCTAGTCTCTTCTACCAAAAAACTTAATCTTCTTCAAATAAAATTCACACCAAATATCTCTTCTCTGATGCTAGCTTCTATCCTAAACCTGTTCCAAATTTAAATTTGTATTGGCATCCTCCTTTGATGCTAGCTTTCAAATATACCTCTTCCAAAAATATGGATAGAATGCAGTAGCTTTGATAAAGTATACTCAAAGTAGCTTTGATACCATTGTTTGCTTTTAAGCCAGATTATCATAGGTTCCAATGTTCAAGATCATAATATATTATTCAATATTTGAGAATTAAATATATATGACCAATATTAATAAATAAATATTTATATAAAAATAACAATTATATGAAGTAAAATAACCAATTTCATTCATGCAATAACATAAATAAGACTTATCGTAGAATTGCTTAGATTATATACAAGATTCTTTTATTTTGATGCTTGAACTACATATGTATTCTTTGATGATACAACAAGGAACTTTGTCTCCATAATATAACCTTAGAAAAGTGACTGTTGGACTCATTTTCTATTGCTCTCCTCACATATCCAAGAGATGCATATTTTCCTATTCCATGCATAAGATAAACCTCTTATGTCTTTTCGCTTCTCATATTTCCACTTGTATACGTGACTCTTGACTCTTTATTTGCACAATTTACTCTATGATACTTTGCACATTCCTACATCTATACATATACACACTCTATTACATGATATTTGCACACTTTCTCACTCTTTGCACTTGTACACATAATTACATGTCACTTGTGCACATCCTGTACAAAGACACATACATAAAGGGAATATAAATCACACTTATAATTTGTAGACTCAAACCGTATTCTAATATTTAATTTTGTACCATCATACCTCATGGTACGTTTACATTCTTACAAAATAATGTGATATTCTCTAACATCCAAAATATCTCCCAAATGAGATCTACTCTACGAGCTAACACTGCTATAAGAGAGTACTTGATATGAATTAATTATTATTACAATGATAATATCCCTTCTTTATATACCCATCTTCCTTAATTTCTATCCCACTCATTATTATAATATAATCAAGCATGGATTATGCGTAGCCCATACCAACTATCCATAATACCATTATACAATATAATAACATATCCCCATATTCCTATCTCTAGGTACCTAACATTCCACCCTCCTTACAACTATTTTGTTCTTATAACATAAGAAGAAACTAAATAGTATAATTTGCTAAGCATTACTAGCAATTGGTACCAATCTTGATTATCCCTCCACCCAAGTGAAATATTGATTGGTGGTGGTTTACAATGATTTCAAGCTACCCTTTTCCACTTGAATATCCATAAATGCTTTGTTGGATTCATGCTTTTGTTTCCATACTATGATATTTTAAATGATTGGCTTTTGTTCCTATATGTTGCTACACTATTTTGAAATCCAAAATCACTATGATTTTTTGTCAAACACTGCCATACTTTGTGCCCTTCTCACTCAATTTAGATTCATAATAATATTGTGTCCTAGACCATGCCTCCAATATTATTGTCACTCATGGTGGTATGGTGGCAATATGCTGCAACCTTAACCTTACATTATATTTCATTTAATTTTTTAGTATTTCATTCCTCTTTTAAATTGTTTCTCATGTCTTTTTCTCGTGTTCCTTTCTTTTGGTGCATCCTTGTACACTTCTAACAAAGCTTGCTTTGTTGTTGCTTCTTCCATGGACTCTACTAATGTTGCTACAATAGATTTGACTTTTGATTCTTTTTTTGGTTCCTTAACTTGTTCCCTATTATAACTACTTCTTGATGCTCCTTGGATCCTTTCTCCTTAAGCTAATAAATATCATACAGTGTTATCTTCTTTTTCTTGTACCATAACTTCGTAAATTTCTTTTGCACATTAATGTTAACAATACTAAAATAATCTAACCAAGGATAAACAAAAATAATATCCACATCACTCATATCACTAACATAAAAATATGAATGTAAAAAATATTTATCCTTGGTGATCTTCAATCTTCAAAAATTTAAACATTCTAACCCTCACGTTTTATGTCCCTAATTTTTATTGCCTAAAACTACAACCTCTTAGCCAAAGTAATATTAATGAAAATATATTTGTTGCTAGGGTTTATAGAAATAATAACCTTCCCCCTCTAAATGTAGCCATAAACCTACAAATATATATATTTTTGATTCAAACAAATCCTTTTGATCATTGTTGGGTCTACATGACACCAAAGTTGTGGTTCCCTCAGCTTACACACTATCATCCTTATTTTTTTCTTTTGCTAATTTCTTGAAAACTTTCAACTCTCTTTTTAATTCCCTTTATTCATCCTAGAGCCTTGTTATCATTTTATCATTTTTCTTAAGTTTCCATTTTCTTAAGAATGCAACTTCAATTCTTCCTTTGTGCATCTAAATTTATGGAGATAAAATAAGTTCACATACGAAGATAAAGCTTCTTGTAGCACCCTAAAATTGGCGTAGTAAAACTTAGCAATAATCAAAATTACCTTAGTAATAATTCAAATTCAAATTCAACCCCCAAAATCGCTCCCAAACCGCCGTTTAACCTGTTTCCTCGTTTCTCGTGCCATTTTTAGGATTTGTTGTGACCTTTGGATGATATCATCGCCGATCAGACGATATCGCCTCAGATCGGATGATTTCGTCTGGACTAGGACGTCCAGACGATCTTGTCCCAAAACTAATTTTTCATAATTAGCTTCTGTTTCAACAACTTCTCTAACTCGGGCAGAGACGCGTCTGCACCGTTAGAGACCTCCCCCATTGGAGATCTTCCAAATTAGGATGATCTCCAACCTCCCAACTTCCCTCCTAAATCTATTTAAACCTTAGGACCCCCCCTTGACTTTCCCCTGGCTGGATTTTCTGTAACTTGACCTTTACACGCATTAGAACACCTTGGATTACCATCCGCACTTGTCCTATCCAAATTTTGTTGCAGGAACCTTGTTATTCTTCAGCTGGAGCAAGCTCAGAGTCGTTGCGAGATGATCCCGTCCAATTCGAGATGATTTCGTATCAGTCAGTTCGCATTGGGGCAATCAATGCCCAGAGTTTGCGCTTTTCCTATACTTTGCTGCTACTTTATTCTGCATTTAGTTAGTTTTATTAGTATTTCCTATTATCTTGCATCTTGGAGTTCACCCATGTAGTTTAATTGCATAATAAGATCATGATTAGTCATTAAAGAATCATAATTTACTTGTATTTCCATTTGGGATTATCTTGTTAACATTCTTATTGTTATTTCACATCATTTGCCTCTATCAAAATAGTTGTATTTCTGGCATTTTGTATCTATTTCTCTGTTTGCAGGTCTCTGACGAATTCGTCAGATCTCAGATGATCCTGTCAGATCAGAGATGATCCTGTCAAATTCCAGACGATCTGGACTGCTTCAAAAATTAGAATCTCCATCAGACATCCGGGACCAGGTATGGATTTCTTCACTTAGTTTGCTCTTTGTGTTTTCTGTTAAATCTATTTTTTGTATTTAAATTTGCATTTTCATATAGAATAACTTAGATTCATCTGGCAAAACCTAGGACTTGGATGTTTAAAGCTAAAACTGAACACATTAAACTCATTCCCAACCTAGGCGTGGAAACTGCCACTAAACGTTTCCTGGTGAACCCCACCATCCATCGAAAAATCACCTTAATACCCCTCCCCCGAGAGGCGGGACCTTCAAAGGGCCTCTCAGTCCGAGGTATTGTCCCATCCTTTTCCCATCCTCCTTTCGGGCACGGATCCTTTAGCCTAAAGGTAAGGATGCGAAAAATTTGGAGCGATACATTTTGGTGAACCCGACGTGAAACTAAAACCTTTTGAAAAAAAAAAAAAAAAAACAAAAACATAGATGCATTTCAAATCATTAGAAAAATACTAAGTTGCATATCATGTCTAGATGGTAGCTCCTAAGAAAATATTAGCAATTACTATAAACGTTGAAAACCAATTAGCAGCCATAGAAGTTAATTTTATGCTTAGTGTGCCTGAAATAGATAGAAACCAACTTCTGTGGAAAGAACTTGATAGGAGGCTAGGTGTCATTTCATCTAGATCAACCGAACTTAGACAAATCAAGAGGTTTGCCCTAGATAGGATCCTGGATCCTCATCAACTCATTGTTTATCATGAACTTCAGAGAGCCTGCCATAGGTGGTTAGCTTATAGGAGAGCTCTTGTGTCTTCAGAATTGTTCACCTTCGAGGAATACCTCGAGAACGCAGCTGTTATACACCAATTCCTAGGTCATGTAGAAGATCAAGAGGTCGTTCTTATGGATAGGGAAATATGGAATAGAGTTCCTAGGGCTGTGTTATATCGAGAGTATTGCCACGAACTTTATTTCTACCAACCAGAATCTGAGACAGATAATATCACTATAGCACTTTTCATTAAATTCTTGAAAGAAAATTTTCAATTTGAAGAAGAACACTTCATGACTCCTGAAGAACTTGAGCCCATTAATGATATTTATAAATTGTTTATAGAAAACTAGATCATTGCTTTCATTATTATTATTGCTTGCATTTAGTGTGTTGTTTGTTATCTTTATAATATTGTTACAAAAACAAGAAAAACCAAAACATAACAAAAACCAAAAACATTTTATTTCAAATACTATAGTAGGTATATAATTAAAATATATACCTCTTAAGCTTGTTGCATATATATATATATATATATATATATATATATATATATATATATATATATATATATATAAGTATATATATATATTTGCTGAAATCTAAATTTAAGCACAATGCCTAAACTTAGGAATGGTAAACAAACTGAACAAGAAGAAGAAGATTGGTTAGGAGACAAAACAAAAAACCCAAATGTCGTTCCCGAGGAATCAATTCCGGAAGGAGAAACTCTAGAACAACCAAAAGATGAGCTGGCTAAAGAAAATGAACAACAAGAAAATCTTAAAGAGGAAGGATCCTCATCCCCTAGAATAGCTCCAGATGGAACTATTGCTTTTGATAACTTAGATCATTTCTGGAAATTTTTCAATAATAACATTGGTGCTCTTAATATGGCAGTTCGTATTGATAAAGGGAAAATTAGTGACACTCAAGCAGCCATGGAACATATGTTTGACATACACACTAATCCCTTGTCTTTCATTGATCAAGAAAGTGATAAAGCTGGACCATCCAATAGAGATATGGTCACTATGATTCAAAACATGCCAAAACAACAGGTTACCCAACCCCCTAAGGAACTTGTTATTGAGCCTAAAATCATTCCCACACAAAAGAAACCTTCCTTCACTGCTTTACTTCGCCAAACTATTGATCAATATGCTTCAAGTAGACAAAAACCTAAAATGAAGCCAAACACCAATTTTCAACAATCGGGCATACAACATAATACAACTTCAAAATTTCTTCATAACACCCTTCCTACCAACAATTTACACAATAGCAATATAGCATCTAATCTCCATGTCCCTCCATCATATGCTCACAAATCCCATATTAATGCCCTACCGAACCAATATGGTGGGCAAACCAATAATTTGGAAGCCATGGTGAAACAGCTAGCTTCGCGTATGGACCAAATAGATCCCTACCGTCCCTCGTACAATTATCGAGAGATATGTAGTCAACCTCTCGGATCCCATAGTTGTAGCACAACCATACCCTAAACACTTCCCCATGCCCGTCCCGCCTATATATAAAGGAACCGAAGATCCCATAGAGCATCTTCGCATGTTTAGGATAGCATGTCATGATATATCACATGATGACTTGCTATTACTAAAAATGTTCCCAAAAAGTTTAGGAGGAATGGCATTAGAGTGGTACTATCAATTGCCCACTCATTCTTTGAGAAATTTTGAAGAAACAACTGAATCGTTTGTCCATCAATTTAGTGCCTACATCGAGAGGCATGTCACCATTAAAGATTTGTACAACTTAAAACAAGACAAAGATGAATGTTTTGCTGATTTCTTAGCTAGATGGAGGCAGCTATATGGTGGCAGTTGATAGGAAAACTGCACTTTGTGCTACCTTATAGGGAAATGTTGGACATTTTTATTAATAATTTACAAGAACAAATATCTTATGAGTTATCAATTGCCACCTTAACTACCTTCGATCAAGCTATAGACTTAGCTCGAAGGGTAGAAGATGCTCTCATTAGAAGAGGTCAGCTCAAAAAGAAAGATGATGAGAAAACATCTAGAAATCAGTATAAAAACAAACAAGTTGTAGGTGACGGAGTCACTGATAGTAGAAATATTGCTAATATCAATACAACGAAGACAACAAAAAAATTTATATTAAAACCTCCTGATAAACCTCCTCGAGAATTTACTAGATTGAATCAACCTTTATCAACCATTCTTCCTCAATTATTAGCACGAGGCTTGATTCAATTACCAGCTATCCGGGAACCTGATCCAACTATACCCGAATACAGAGCTGATTTACATTGTGATTTTCATAGAGGACCTGGACATGCTACAAACTCTTGTAAAAGATTGAAACATAAAATACAAGACTTGATTGATAATAATGAAATGGAGGTGCAAGCTTTCCAACCTAAACAAAATGCTCCTAATAATGCTCAAAAGACCATTCCCCAAAATCAAAATCAAAATGCTAATCAATCATTGGATATATTTCAACATCCTTTACCAAACCATGGTAAAGAAGTGGCCAATCAAATCGAACATCATAATGTTCCCCCTCCTACCCGATATGTAGGGACTATTAGCGGACAATTATCTGTTCAGGATCCTCAAATATTTGGCACAACCTTATCCCTGGTCACGACCAGACCCCTACATAATATTCACACTTTCGATCCTAGTGATGTAGAATTAGATACTGAAAGTGAAATAGACATCACCTCAAACCAATCGAATAGTTCTAAAAATGAATCAGATCCTATTCAACCCATCACAGATGCTATGGTTCCAGAAGAACCATTTCCTAGAAGAGTTACTACTCGACCCTCTTCTAATCAGCTCCTTCCTAATGAACAAGCCATAAACGCTCAACCAAGACCAGTTTAGCATCTTCAATATAACATTGTAGGTACCATCGGAGTCGTTACCAGACAACAGGCTCAAAACTCTCAACAAGATCAAACTCAAAATGATGGATCAGCTCCATTTATTTTGAAAAATCCCAATAAAGGGAATCATATGTCTAATGTTCAACCAAAACCTCCTTACAATATTAATGAACAATTATCCAATACTACAACCAAAATTTCCCTTTTGGACTTGTTAAGATCTTCTCCTACCCATAGGGATGAGTTAATGCTTACATTAAGCCAAATGATGGTACCTCAAAATATTCAACCCGAAGCCATGTCCAATACTATCATCACTCGAGAAGTTGATTGTATTGACTTCCGGGATAAAGATATCCCACAACATAGTTTACATAAGGATAACCCCTTATATATTACTGGCCTAATTGGAGATGTAGTTGTTAAAAGAGTCTTGATTGATAATGGTTCATCTCTAAACATTTGCACTTTTGACTTCTACCAAAGATTTGGCTTTCGAAGTGATGAAATGAAGAAAACTGACATGATTATCAAAGCTTTCAATGACGAGACACAAGAAACGTGTGGAGTCATTACCTTACCCTTGCAAGTTGGTCCTAGAACCCTAGATACAACCGTGTTTATTGTACATTGCCCAAAATCGTACAATATACTTTTGGGCTGCCCTTGGATCAATGCGATGCGAGCAGTTCCCTCCACTTTACATCGATGTGTTAAATTTGAATTTAAAAATCAGCTTGGTCACTATCCATGGTGACCCTAGACCCTTTGATATGTGTGCTTTGGCGTAACCCGTTGGAGTGCAATTTTGCCCCGCTCTGTCATCCACACATCCTAATTCTTATTTTTCATCTAAACATGTGAAAAACACACACATAACATCATCTACTCCATCAACTACACCTATACATTTAACTCAACCATCTTCTCGAACAAACCACACTAAAACCTCAAAAAGATCTTCAATCCACAACCAATCCTTCATGTTCTATCCCTATAATTTCAAAACCTATAGACCCATTTATTGACACTTCCACATTATCAACATCTATCATACCTTCCACATCTAAAGATATAGGGAATGATCCTTCTACATCTTATGCTCTTTCTGATGAAATTTTACCGGATTTATCCACAATCTTAATATCAAAAAAAACAAATGCTTTTATGCAAGATTCAATTCTTTTAAATAACTTGCCACCATCTCCTCGTACTTTGGGCCTCCCACAACCTATGGGAAGTACTTACCAAGTCGGGAGTTGTGCTTTTATTTATAAAGGATATGATTGGGGAAGAATACCCAGGAATATCAAAACTCATCATGAGGGATATGCCCGATGTTATTTTGCTAATGAATATATTAAAGCTAAGCCCATAATGCTTAAAATGGGCTATAAAGGGAAAGGCTTGGGACCTTTCCAAAATGGTATGAAAGAACCTATTGAGGTAGAGCCATGGCCCGCCCGATGTGGTGTGGGCCTATTTCCTAGTAAGGGTCAACCCTTCCCTTTTGAAGATGATGATCAACTCATATGTTATCAAGATTATCTAGATAAACAAGATTCTTTGTGTTCAAAGAATAATCCCTTTACCTGCAACATGCTATCCATAGCTTACCCTGAATTGATTGCTGAATCCGATGAGGAGTTGGAAGGAGATATTTTCCATGATGTCTCTATTGAAGAGTTGTTACACAATGGTTTTTATTTTGATGGTTCTATACCAACTATAGCCCAACTTGAGGCCACCACTCCTCAAGACGAATTATCCAACTTAACCTTAAAAGAATTACAAGAATTGGGCGTTTCACCCGCCCCACCTAATTTTGAAAGAGATCTACACATGGAAGTAGAAAACGTCATTAAAGTTAACATTGGAACTGAGGATAATCCTCACATAATCAATATTGGATCAGCATTAAGTCAAGAAAAACAAGATGAATACATTGCATTCCTTAAATAATATGAAGATGTCTTCGCTTGGACATATGAAGATATGCCAGTGTCCGGACCCTTCTCGTAGTCATGCATCATCTAGTAGTCCATCCGGATGCTAAACCCGTTAAACAAAAACTTAGAAAAATGCATCCCAAAGTGGCCCCGCTAGTCAAAGGGGAGTTAGAAAAACTCCTGAATGTTATTTTCATACAAGCTATTGATTATGCTGAATGGATCTCGAATGTAGTTCCAATCACCAAGAAAGAAGCTACCAAAGTTAGGGTTTGCACGGACTTTAGAGATATTAACGTCGCATGCCCTAAAGATGATTTTCCTCTTCCAAACATGGACCAAATCATTGACTTTACCGCCGGGAGTGGAATGATGTCCCTAATGGATGGATTTTTCGGCTATAATCAGATCAGATAGCTCCTGAAGATCAGGCTAAAATAGCCTTTATTACCCCTTGGGGTACCTTTTGTTGGAAAGTGATGCCATTTGGTTTAAAGAATGCAAGCGCAACATATCAACGAGCTATGACTTATATCTTTCATGATATGATGCATGATATCCTACATGATTACGTAGATGATATTATAGCTCGCTCTATTAAAGAAGATGATCATTTAGATGATTTGAGAAAAGTATTTAATCGGTTAAGAGAATACCTTATTCGATTAAATCCAGCCAAATGCATATTCGGAGTTAAGTCCGGTAAACTATTAGGGGTTTTAGTTTCTTTACGTGGTATCAAAATCGACCCTCTCAAGATTGCGGCTATCACTGATATGCCCGCACCTACCAATATATCTGAGTTACGAAGTTTACAAGGTAAGCTTCAAGCCATCCGTCGCTTCATCGATAAGTCGGCGGACAAAACCACTCCCTTTCTTAAGCTCCTTAAGAAGGATGTCCCTTTTAACTGGGACGACGAATGTACATAAGCTTTTGAACTTCTCAAACAATACCTCCTTAACCCACCTGTGCTTTCACCGCCTAGACCTGATCGCCCGTTTCTCCTGTATATTTTAGCTTTAGATTTTGCTTTAGGAGCTATGTTAGCTCAACTTGATGATGAGAAGAAAGAACGTGCTAATTATTACATTAGCCAAACTTTAATCAGTTATGAAACTCGTTATACCTCATTAGAAAAACTATGTCTAGCAGTCATATTTTCTACGCAAAAATTATGCCATTATATGCTTAGTCAAAAAACATATGTCATTGCTAAATATGATCCCTTGCGGTATCTTATGAGTCGACCTTATTTATCGGGTCGCACAACCAAGTGGGTTCTTGCTCTCAGCGAGTTTGAACTCACATTCATAGGACAAAAATCTGTTAAGGGTCAAATCATAGCAGATCAGTTAGCTGCTGCACCCTTAGAGTCTACCCATCCCCTCATCATTGAGTTTCCTGATGAATGCCTTCAATTAGAGGCAGACCATGTTGAACAATGGTCCTTATACTTTGATGGAGCCCGATGCATGAGTGGGGCTGGTGCGGGTATCATTTTAATATCCCCGCAAAAACACATTATACCTTTGTCCTTCAAATTAACATTTGCTTGCACCAATAATACTGCCGAATATGAGGCTCTAATCCTTGGATTACGAGCTGCCTTGGCATTAAAAATCAAACATCTACTAGTTTTTGGTGATTCTCAACTTGTCATAAATCAAATTAATGAAGTTTATCAGACCAGAGATGATAAATTGCGCCCATATAAAGCATATGTTTTGCAATTGTTATCCTTGTTTGATAAAGTTACTTTGGAAGCTATTCCGCGAACTAGCAACCGTGCGGCTGACGCTATGGTCGCAACTGCATCTCTTCTGCCCTTGGAGTTAGATGACGAATATGCCACCATCATTATTCATCGACTCCAGGAACCCGCTTCAAATAAGTCATATTTAGAACCTTTGGATGTGTTTCTAATCAATGAAACTACTCCTGACCCTTGGTATATAGATATAGTTGATTTTCTTCAAAATGGGACTTTCCCTGCCAATTCTAATAGAAACCAACGTCGGTTATTACGTAGACGAGCAAGTCGATTTGTAATAATTGGCAATACTTTATATAGGAGATCTTTTGAAGGTATCCTATTGAGATGTTTGAATCTAGAAGAATCCAAATCAGCTTTAAGTGAAGTCCATGATGGATCTTGTGGAGGACACTTCAGTGGTAGTGTCATTGCTAAAAAGCTCCTTAGGATAGGCTACTTTTGGCCTACCATGGAAAAGGATGCACATGATTATGTGCGCCATTGTGACAAGTGCCAGAAACATGCTGACCTTGTCCATGCACCTGCACAAGAGCTGCAGGCTATTTCATCTCCTTGGCCCTTTTCAAAATGGGGCTTAGACATTATTGGCAAAATTAATCCTGTGTCATCTGATGGACACAAATTCATCATAACCGCCACCGAGTATTTCATGAAGTGGGTTGAAGCTATGCCTTTAGCTTCCTGCACTGGAACACAAGTCTCTAAATTTATTTTTAATCAAATCATTTGTAGGTTCGAAATTCCTGCAAATCTCATCTCGGACAATGGAACTTGTTTCAAAAATAAAGATGTCAAGAAATTATGCCAAAAATATAAGATTCAACATCGCTGGTCCACTCCCTATTATCCTCAAGGTAATGGCCAAGCATAAGCATCTAACAAAACCTTAATCAAAATTCTTAAAATATTGGTCAATAAATCGGGCCGCGACTGGCACATTCAATTATATCCAGCTTTGTGGGCCTATCGAACTAGTGTTCGAACTCCCACCGGAACTTCACCTTTTGTCTTGGTTTATGGCGCCGAAGCCATTTTTCCTTTTGAATTAGAAGTTCCTTCTTTGGCTCTACTACTTCAAGATACCGAAGTAGGAGATGAATATCGAGCTGGCAGACTCAGTCAGCTGGAACTTCTAGATGAAAAGCGCATCAATGCTTTGGAGCATCTTCGTGCTTACCAAAACAAGCTTAAAAGATCATATGCCAAGAAAGTTCGTCATCGATCCTTTGAGGTCGGCGACCTTGTTTTAAAAGAAAATCAAAAAAATACTAATGCAACTAAAGACCTTAAAGGTAAATTTGAGCCCAACTGGCTTGGACCATATATTATTACTGCTAAATTTGAATCAGGAGCATACAAATTAGCTACCTTAGATGGTAAATATTTAAAAGAACCTCTGAATATTATGCATCTTAAGCGATATTACGCATAAAATTTGGTCATTTCATCATTTGTATATATTTTGCATGTTGTCTCATTTAAATATATATATATATATATATATATATATATATATATATATATATATATATATATATATATATATATAACTGTTTAAACAAAAACAAATGAAAAAAATAAAAAGTCAAAACAACAATATTATTGACTCTTTTGAAACCCAAAAAAATAAAGAAGCAAGAGAGAGTCAAAATTATCAAACTCTTCACAAATATTTGTTGTATATATTTCTTCTTCAAGCATTGCCGTTATATTTTCAAGTTATTTTGGATAAATTAGCATTTATTTGGAATCCCCCACTATCACAAACACAAAAAAATAAATATCTTGATTTTATCTGGCATGATTACTAATCTCTCTTATATCAAAGTCCACAAAATTTAATTAAATAAAGTTTGAGCATAGAGAATTGATCTTGTTATTTACTTAAACCAAGCATATATTTTCACAATAAAATGATTATATTTGTAATTTCCATGCTATGCTACATAGTAGAAGTGGTTTCCTGAGCGAAAAGTTTCCCCTGCTATCCTATCATGCACATGGTCTAGAATTTTTGAGAATTGGCAAAAGGACAAGTTCACCCCTACCTAGAATAAAAATCCCTTGCTCTACAGCTAATCCGAGCAAGTATCCCTAGTATAGGAAGAAAAGAAAAGTTCAAGAAAAAGAGAAAAAGAAACAAGTTATTTCAGCATTATCTCAAATATCAAGCCAAAATACAAAAATACAAAAAAACAAAAAAAAAAGAAAAAAGAAAAGCAAAAGCAAAGAAAAAGAAAAAGAAAAAGCAAAAGCAATAAAATCCCTTTCCCTACCCATTGAAAAGAAAAGAAGGGTTGATGAGCTTGAATCCCTGGAATTCTCAATTATTCGAAAACTGTGAGGTAAGCCCCATAACAGGTGGTTTGTGCCCAACCCGCTTGGCCTTGGGTAATCCCTAGCGTGGTGATATGTCCGTCACATTAGCGACCTTATTTTGTATAGACCTATGTCTCGCTTATGGATTAGCTAGCTCTTGATAACCCGACTTACATAGTAGTCTCGTATGGTTATATGCATCTAAATCATGGTTAACGAACACTTATTTGGTTAATTCAAATCACTTGTATCATAGTATCTTGCTCAAACCTGGTAAATGAACAATGCAATTGCACACACATTTTGTATTTGAGAGATTTTGTGTATCATTATGATAAATCAAGATTGGTAATGAACTCACCTACGCACATGGGATTCCTTATAAATCTAACTTTTGTCTTTAAGATACTTTGAAATATTTTTGCAAATTGTTTGGAATAAATTCATTTTCCTCTTTAAAGAACAGTTGTTTAGTATAAAGACAACTACATGCATTATCAAAAATCAAAATCATTTTCAAAACATGCAATCAAGTTACATTTATATATAACTTTTGACTTTCATGACGATGGTATAGTTCCAAAACCAAAATTGGAATTTTATGCCTAGCGCAAGTCCTCATCTTCATATTTTCTGACTATTTCAAAAATTAAAAATCAACCATGCAATAAAACTATTATATTATTTTCTTCTTTGGATTTCGCGATGATGGTATAAGTCTATACCTAAATATTCTATGCCTAGCGCAAACCATTGTACCAATTTTATTTTCCATTTATTCAAAATCATAAAAACATATGACTTAAATCATTATGTTACACAATTATGCTTTAAAACAAAACAAACACTTACTCTATTTTTCATGTCATTATGTCAAACTTCAATTTTGCAATGATGGTATAATTCCTAGGGAATTATCCAAAAAATTTATCACACTTAGGAATTTATGCCTAGCAAAAGTCATTTTAAAATATTTCATGCATAATTTTTTTCATGAAAATCTGAAAACAAATCATCATCATCATCATCATCATTTGCATCATCACAACAAAGTCTTAAGACAGTCTCTTAAGCACTCTTTTACTTTTAACAATATTTCTATACTGGGATTAGCTTGACGACCGAGTGAGCGGTGACTCCATGAAATGGTCTATAATAGCAACAATGTCCTTTGAAATTATTGTTAGAAGTCCTCTTTTATTTTTATCAAATCACATCACAAACAACCAATTTGTTTACATCAGATTATTTCATTTAAATTTTAAAAGCATGACATTCAAACCATAATATTTCCAAACGACATAATTACATGAATCATCCAATCAATCACACCACAACAATAAAGCATCATACAAACACATAAGACAAGTCATATGATCAAAAATATCATATATATATATATATCTCAACAATATATGTACATCATATCAAAACTGGATTGGTATGCCACAATCTACATCTTGGCATACTCAATCCTCTCAAATCATATAATCAGTCTGTGCAGTGCAGTAGCCTAGCCTCGAGAACCCCTCGAGCTCTCAGCCTCATCTCCTCCCTAGCCCTGAGGTGGATGAGGTGGCCCCATCATAGTATGTGTGGTACTACGAGTCCTAGTCGTCGATCGAGATGAAGTCCTCGATGACCCAACCCTGATCGGATCCGCAATGCCGGCTGGAAGTTGTACCCTCTGGCCCTCTCGGCACCATCTAGAAGTAGATACCCCGGTAGAACGCGGTCTCGAGCAATCGACCGCACCAGCTCCTGAGTGTTCGCTCCTCCGCTCCATGCTCTGAGGCGTGCAACCTCATCTCTGAGTTGTGTAGCCTCAACTCGGTGGCATGCAGCCTCATCCTGTAAAGTCTGCACCTGTGCCTGGAGATGGACAGTCTCCGCCCGGAGAGTAGCCATCTCACTACTCTCTCCTATGTCCACACCCTTGCCCTTATCGAGCGATGGTGGTCTCTCTCTCCGTGGAGAAGGGGGTCTCTCCTCCCTCCTCTCCCGCTGCCATGGCCTCTACTGAGCCTGTGGTCTCCTCTGCTCTCTCCCTCTACGACCCTGTGCCACCTCAATGGCCGCCTGGCATCGCCTCCCCATTCGATGCACAACTACATGAATCAGACCCTGAGCCCTCGTCATCCGAGGAGGGCGGATGCCTGCGTACCAGGCATCATAGCCATCGGCTACCCCTACGTCGTCCCCATCCACTGGCTGAATGGGGGCATCATCTCGCGTCCTAACTCTAGAAGCGCTGCATATCTGGAGCCCCGCTAACCGTAGTGTTATCCCAGATGGTCCGAGAAAACTCGTAGTCTCTGAGAGATGGGATCCCCTTTTGTAGACCAAACTACCTCAAAACTCGGTCGTAGCGATGGAGCTCCACCTCTCCCCTCTCCATCCTCAGCCATCAGACTCGCCTGACACGAGCCAGCTCCTGTCCATCCTCGGCCCACCCTGGATGATCTCTCCAAGGCCTCCAGGTGATCTGGTCGGAGACAAGGTCGTCAAGTAGTCTCCGGGACATTGGCAGATCTATCCGTCATTGTGACCCTCTTCGGAGCCACTAGTAGAAAGCTCGGGGCCTCTCCCCATCAATCCCTGTCAGTGGGAGCCCTACCGGCCTCCGCACCGCGATGTGCTTCCAGCACCAAACCTGTAGTAGTGATGTCATAACTAGACATCGGCCGCCCTTGTATACGACCCCATGCAGGATCCTATACAATTGGCATAGTACATAACTCCCCCAAGCAAACCTATATCCGTGGTCTCTCATGTCGCAGACCACATCTATCAATAGCCATGGTACTCTGCATCCACTCTGATGGCATAGCAACAGACCACCTACAACCCTAGCCAAAACCTGTGTCAGTCTAGATGCCCTAGGCATCTGGCGTAGCGACTCGATGTTCACTCCGCCCTTCTCCAGGGCGAAGCTCGGATCTCTGCACAGTCGCATCATCGCGTGGCCCTGATTGGCCGTGGGAGTTATCAACCGTCCTTGTATGGGGACCCTCAAAATCCTCCATACATCCTCTAGTGTGGGAGTCATCTCCCCTGTCGATAATCGAAAATAGGAAGAACCCGGATACCACCTCTCTACTAGGGCTGTCAATAGCCCCATATCTCATAGACACCCGTGGCATCTCTCGCCACATGCTGCAAGCCGAATTGTGCCAACCGATCTCGCTCTCGCTCGAGATAGAGCGGCCAAGTCATCCCTCAGCCCATCGTATTTCCATTCTCTGCTCTTTAGTAATCCTCTCTGCAACATAAACAACAAAACAATAAAAATCATTAATAAAATAGTGATTAAAAATACAAGTAAAGTAAGTTCAATTTCATCAATGATGATATCGTCCACTATTGGACGATATCGTCCCAAATTTGAGCAATTTCGTCTCCGATTTCGCAAGCCAAAATCGTCCCCTTTTTGACGAAATCGTCCCCATTTCGTCGATTTCGCCCTTGGACGAAATCGACGATATCGAGATGATTTTGACGAAATCGAGACGATTTCGTCCCGACGACGTCGACGGCCCAAAAATGGCCGCGATGCTCAAAAATCATCAAAATTTAATCTACAAAGCATAGAAAATCAAATTACAACATTCTAAACTAAGTTTAGACTCTTACCCATAGCCCGCGTCGGACCTCTGTCGATCTGTGCGCTGTCTTGACCATCTTGTCTGCAGAGCTCTAGAAAATAGTAAAAATGAACAGTAACAATGAATTAGGGTTTTTCCCTATTTTTCTTAATTTTATTCAAAAAACAATTAAAAACATTTTAATTTTGCTTTTTCGCGTTTTTACCTCAAACGTTCGATTTGGGTAAAAACACGGAGGGGGCATAATAGTAAGCTGTCGTACGATTCGACCAAGAATCATCGCCTAAAAATGGGAATAATTTTTGCTTTCTCATAGATCGAGAAGAACTCATCTTTAACGCATTTTCCTCAAAAAATTCGCTAAAGAGGGGGCAAAATGTAGCACCCTAAAATTGGCGCAATAAAACTTAGCAATAATCAAAATTACCTTAGTAATAATTCAAATTCAAATTCAACCCCCAAAACCGCCCCCAAACCGTCGTTTAACCCGTTTCCTCGTTTCCCATGCCATTTTTAGAATTTGTTGTGACCGTTGGACGATATCGTCGTCGATCAGATGATATCGCCTCAGATCAGACGATTTCATATGGACTAGGACATCCAGACGATCTTGTCCCAAAACTAATTTTTCATAATTAGCTTCTGTTTCAACGACTTCTCTAACTCGGGCAAAGACGCATCTGCACCGTTAGAGTCTCCCCCCGTTGGAGATCTCCCAAAATGGGATGATCTCCAACCTCCCAACTTCCCTCCTAAATCTATTTAAACCTTAGGACCCCCCCTTGACTTTCCCCTGGCTGGATTTTCTGTAACTTGACCTTTACACGCATTAGAACACCCTGGATTACCATCTGCACTTGTCCTATCCAAATTTTGTTGCAGGAACCTTGTTATTCTTCAACCGAAGCAAGCTCAGGTCATCGCAGATGATCCTGTCCAATTCGAGATGATTTTGTATCAATCCGAGACGATTTCGACTGTAGTCTGCATTGGGGCAATCAGTGCCCAGAGTTTGCACTTTTCCTATACTTTGCTGCTACTTTATTCTGCATTTAGTCAGTTTTATTAGTATTTCCTATTATCTTGCATCTTGGAGTTCACCCATGTAGTTTAATTGCATAATAAGATCATGATTAGCTATTAAAGAATCGTAATTTACTTGTATTTCCATTTGGGATTATCTTGTTAACATTCTTATTGTTATTTCACATCATTTGCCTCTATCAAAATAGTTGTATTTCTGGCATTTTGTATCTATTTCTCCTGTTTGTAGGTCTCTGACGAATTCGTCAGATCTCAGATGATCCTGTCAGATAGAGACGATCCTGTCAAATTCTAGACGATCTGGACTGCTTCAAAAATCAGAATCTCCATCGGACATCCGGGACCAGGTATGGATTTCTTCACTTAGTTTGCTCTCTGTGTTTTTCGTTAAATCTATTTTCTCGTATTTAAATTTGCATTTTCATATAGAATAACTTAGATTCATCCGGCCAAACCTAGGACTTGGATGTTTAAAGCTAAAACCGAACACATTAAACTCATTCCCAACCTAGGCGTGGAAACCGCCACTAAACGTTTCCCCGGTGAACCCCACCATCCATCAAAAAATCACCTTAATACCCCTCCCCCGAGAGGCGGGACCTTCAAAGGGCCTCTCAGTCCGAGGTATTGTCCCATCCTTTTCCCATCCTCCTTTCGGGCGCGGATCCTTTAGCCTGAAGGTAAGGATGCGAAAAATTTGGAGCGATACACTTCTACTCATAAAAAGAATCACAAAGGTTACATTTCTATACCAATTCAGGAGAATTTAAAGAAAAATATTCGACTTTATCAAACACTCACTATCATCACTATCATCCTTTCCAGTGAATATTGACAACTTTATGACCTCAACCCAATTGTTTTTTCCCAAAGCAACCAGGATTCAATAAACTAGGAATTCTAAAAAATAAAATTTCCCAAATCTCATCTATTCTTTTTCTATAAACAGTTAGATATGCATATTTTCTTCAAAACAAAATAAATTGCGACTGATTTGCTTACCTTGATTGATAGATATCTCAAATTTTGTATTTTGTAAAATATGATTTCAAAATTCATCACTACCTTTATTCTAGATGATCGATTTCATAGGGTTGTATCTCCCTTAATACTGTTTGAATTTCTTTATGTGACCACTCATTTTAAAGTTCTTCAAACTCCAAACAAAATAGTGTAATAATTGTCAAAATCGAACAACTATATATAAATATATGACTCCTAAAAAATAAATATTTTTAAGAAACAATCACCCTAACACTATAATCCATAAAAAAGAATCCCCAATTTGCCATAATCGTTGCTTTGATACCACTTGTTATGATCCTTTATTCTCATTAATAAAAATCATCCACCATTATGCAAAATATCAAATCTTTCATCCATAAATAATTATCCACAGTAACAATCCACAAAATGATATAGAGATAGATTATACCTTAAGGTAGGGCAATGCCAATATTATTCTTGAAGAAAAGAACCACTTGACAATACCTCCCAAATAGATCTGCTCCACAAGCTAAGATTGCTACAAGAGAATACTTGATATGAATTGATAATTATTACAATGACAATATCTCTTATTTATATACCTATCTTCCTAAACCCTTATCCCACTCATTATTATAATATAATCAACCTTGGGTTATGTGTGGTCAATGCCAACTATCCACAATACCCTTACACAATATAATATCATATCCCCATATTATTATCCCTAGGCACCTAATAGATGGAGGTTACTCTACTCATTGCTAAATAGGGGTAGAAAATCAGAGTTATGGGATTGGAAAAACAATACAATCCTTCTTAGGTTATTTTTTATTTTAGTTGTGCTATATGGGTGTGAGGTGTGGGCTAGTGATACATCAAACTATAAATGGAGACAAATAGAAAGAATTCAAAAGCAACTAATTACAAATAATTTTATAATTAAAGTGTTAGTCCCATATGAGATTTTACTTGTTAAAACAAGGAATTTTCCATGAGAAGTAAAAGTTGTGATCAGGCTATTGGGGTACCTGAATATAGAAGGTTGCCAAAATAGGTAACCAAAGGAACACTAAATAGAAGAAAAGACACATGCATGGACAAATGGACCAATAAATTTTGAGGTCCTAAACTCCAACAAAGAAATTAAACAATATGTGCAGGAAAAATTTAGACTTGTCACATTGATTGAAAATTTAGGAATGAAAAATAGTTATACATCAACGAGTTCAATCCAAACTATTAACACAACCAAAAGAGGTATATAGATACAAATATCAAATGGAAGAAAAAATGTATATACCCCAACAAAGATCTAGTTCAAACCATGTTAGATGCAAACAAGAAGATGGACAATAATGTGTGTTTTACATAGTAGAGGTAGTGGAGACCATAAATATTTTGTCATGGAATGCGAAGCCTACAGGGTCATTAGGATTGCATATGATACCACTCACTAGTTGAACATTTTGAAGAATTGAGAATAGAAAAAATAGGGAATTTCTCATCAAAATCAACAACATAAAAAACACACTCCAAAAGATGATAAGAGGATGTTGAGCTTTTTGACTTTGTTGAATAATTTTTTTCTTAGATGTTAAACTTTGGAACTATAAATAAGAGATCCAAGGTTTGAATTTAAAAAGAAATAATATTATACCACATACCCCATATTGTATTAAAACTCTTGATCCCATAAATTATTTTAATCTTGTGGACATAATTAAAATCATTTTATATTTTGTTATTATTAATTTGCAATCATAAAATATTTGTTATCTAATTATATATGTATAAAAGTTATTATTGCATATAATATTTTACCAAAGAAGAACACATCTTCCTTTCATCCTTGGCCTATATTTTTATAATTTAAAAAGAAAAAATTTCTTATAAATTATGGTCTCTAATTTTAACAATTAATAATAAATTAATAAAACATTATTTTATAAATATTGTTTAAATATATTTAAACATACTATATATATTCTAAGTTTTCCATACTCTTGTATTAATACATATGAAAATTTAAATGTCCACATCATCAGATACCCATACCTACACCATAAATACCTAAAAGACCTTTAACATTATCATTTTAATAAAATATAATTTAGTTAGCTCCAGTGGAGGTGGCGTAGTGGTGAAGGCTTGGGGCTGCAGCAATGGTTCACCGGCTGGTCTCATGTTCCAATTCAACTGCAGGTGTGTGAGTGGTGACAAATAAAAGAGTATGTGCATACAATATATATATATTAGTTCAACCAGAAGATTTTTATGTTCAAATTACATCTTTCGCTTTTGCAAAGTTGTTGATTTTATTCTTGGGCTCACTTTTATTGGCAAAGCATCTTTCATTTATATGACATGGAAGTAAGGCGATAGTAAACCTCCACATTGAATTGTTATAGTTAGTGTCATATAAATGTTGGTATTTAGTAAATTTTTATTTTTATAAAATAAATTAAAATTATAATATAAAATAAAATAATGTTTTGAATATATGTAAAGTTACACATATCGCTATATTATACGTAAAAAGGTTGCTTGCTTTGTTTTCTAAAGCGAATGTTTATGGGAATATGCTGTGTTCAATTGCTTTATTAGGGAAGGGGGTCTTGTTTTTTTTTTAAAGCGAATTTATGGGAATATGCGATGTTCAATCCCTTTATTAGGGAAGAGGGTCTTGTTGTTTCTTTTTTTTAATTATTTTTGGAACCAGGGGGTCATGTTTTCATAACTTAAATCTTTGCACAGTTGATGTCGGTCAATTGTCATAGGAAAATAATTTTATATATTATTATTATATTAATGTTTTGAAAATTGTGTTCAAATATTAATTAAGTTTCTAAAACTTTAACTTAAATTGTATGGAATTTTTATATTTATAAATATTTAGGTAATTTTAATATGTAAAGTTTTTTTTTTTTTTTTTATCAATATTTTTATACATATTTGTTGGGGTGAATCTAGATTTTTTTATTCATAGTATATTTAATTAAATTTTATCAAATACTATATATACTATATTGTGATGAGTTAATAGTATAAACAATTTAATGTAAAAAATCAAAGAGTTGAGTCCTTTTAATTGGAGATTATATATATATATAGATAGATTGCAAATAATTCTGAGAAGGTCTTCTTTTTGAGGAGAGATGGAGAGAGAAGAAAGTAGAGAGGGGAGGGCTCTGGACTCTCCCCTGCTCCCCCTCCCATGGCTCTTGGTTCCTACCCAGTCCCTGGCTCAACCCAGGTCATCCCTCCCGGGGAGTGGTTGTTTGCAGATGATCTCCTGGGGGGAGATCCTTCTCCACTATCTGTGCCCCTCCCGGTCGGCTAGGGTTTCCTTGGTTGTTTTTTCGGACTGGTGCTTCCCAGGGATCCTTGTTTGGTTGGGGATCCCTTCCCTTTTTCCCTCAGGCTTCCCCCTGGGGTTTTTTGCAGGTTATTCGCGTGGATCTGGTCCCCTGCATTTCTCGGTGCGGTGGAGGTGACGGTTTAGGGTTTGGACAGCTTCCCCATTTTTCTTGTGAATCCTCGACGGGCTCTGTGCTTGGACGAGATTCTTGGTCCCTACTGCTGGGATCCTCTTCTATTTTCCCGGGGCGGGTTCCTTGTGGTGCAACTCTCTGGTCACTTCCTGATGGGCTGGATCCTCTCTGTGCTGGCTATCGGCTTCCCGCAGGATGGCTCTCGCTGAACGGAATGTTTTCCCGATGGGCGGGATGGTTTCTCCACAGGGTGGGATCCGCAAAATCCGCCGATTTTCCCGCGATGCGGGATCCTTTCTTTTTCGCCGGTTTCCGGATGGCGGGATTTCCTCGTTGCTTCCCGCTAGGCGGGACCGTTTGTGGTGGTTTTGACCGCTTCCGCGAGGCGGGATTTTATTGTATCGCTTTTTCTTTGCTTCCCGCCGGGCGGGATCTTCTCGATGGTGGTTTTTGGCTACTCCTCGCCGGGCGGGATCTCCAAAACTACTTTCCTTCTTATTTGTTTGTTTCCCGCCGAGAGGGATTGTTTCATGCTTACTGTTACCGCTGGGCGGGATTTCTGTTTTGGTGTTCAGTTTCAAGGGATTGATGCCCTAGGCCCATTGCTTATGTAATCAAGTTTTTTTTAGGGGTTACGATTTCTGTAATAGGCTTATACATAAAGCTAGGAGGCATGATGCAAGGCTTTGTACATAAGGTTTTGGGATCCTCTATAAAAACCCTTTTTTAATCTACTATAATAATTACCAAAATATATATATATATATATATATATATATATATATATATATATATATATATATATATATATAAGTTTTTTTAATTGATTATATAAAATTAGAATAATTCTCATTTATATTATATTATTACAAATAATATGTATTAAAATAACTTGATTAATGTATATAAAAAGTAATATATTTAATATTTTTAATTAATTATATAAAATCTAAAAGGTTTCACCTCTATTACATTCCTATTATATTATAATATTAAAATATAATACTATTTAAACAACTCAATTATTATCCATTAAAAGTGATATATTTATTATTTTAATTAAATATATAAAATTAAAAAAAAAATCACTCATATTTTATCGTTACCATACATTAATATTAAAATAATTTAATTAATATATTTATTCTTTTCTAAAATTCTAAAAACTTAATCAATTTAACCACTACTATTTAGAAATAAATTAAGATGTTTACGCTAGTTTTTATTCACATGACAATGAATAAAAGAAGCAAGCCGTTCTATCTAGATTATAATGATTCCAATGCATTTACGATAATATTAGGACCAAAAAAAGCATGATCCAATTACTGAAAGGTTTAGGATAATATTAGGACGAAAAAAAGCATGATCCAATTACTGAAAGGTTTAGCATTAGGAAGGATTTTTGCTTTTTTTTACACCCGTTGGGATGTGATGGTGGCCGCATGAAAAAGTAAAAAAGCAAGCCACTTTATTCTCAGGTTGTTTTTTAGGTATCACTATTATGCTGGCTCATTAACATCATCAAGGATTAGGATATGTTTTTAAAACTATCGATTACAGTTATAGATAGCTTGAATTTAAGCTAAAATTAAGTGAATGGAGAATAAGTAGGCACATCTTGCAAAGGAAATTGGTGTCAATCATCCTTAGTGAAATTTTGATTGATGGTGTTCTTTGCTGACGACGATATATGTTATTTTGCCACTTGAGTAAATTTCACTGTTTTTCATCAATGCTTATATTTGTGATTATTAACATATCTAAAGTTTTAGTTCTTTTGGTTTTATATATGCTCATTATTTTGTTGTTTTAGGATGGGTTATATTTATTTTTATTCATCTTTATTATATTATTATTATATAATGACATAATAACAATAATTTTGATAGTTGTATACAGTATAATAAGATTTAAATTTAGATTTCTTTCTTGAAACTTGATCTCATATTATTTAATTTCAAATGTTTAGGATTTTTTTTATGGGGTTAGAACCTTAGTTTATGATGTAAAATTTCTTACTTTTAACTATTTGCTCTAAACCTTGTGGACAACTATCTTAAATACTATTATTGTTATGAGTTTTAGATTCTAAAATAAAATGTTCTTATGATTCCATTGTCCCTCAAGTATAATAGATACATATTTTCTCTTCTCAAATTTTTTTGTCTTTTTTATTTTTTTATTTACATTTAAATGATGTAAACTACTTCTTAATTGAACAATAAAAGATTCCACTCCCTATTACAACTACATATGCTCTTGGATGAAATACTCACGCATAACGTTGAACTAAATAAAACAATACTTCTTCTTTGTTCTATATGGACACCATCCATAGAAACCTAACAACGATAACACTAATCATATGAAATGTTTTGGGATAAAAAAAAAAGTATGAAATTTATATTAATGTCCACAAAGGCATATAGTAGCCCATGGGATTGAAAGAGGGATGATGAAAAATAGAGAGGTTCAAACCTGATGCTATGTAGAGATGCTTGTTTCATTCAAAGCAACAAAAATCATGTGGTGGGTGTGAGACCATGTGGGTCACTAGGTGTATGACACTTCTTAGGTCTACTATATAAGCTTGAAAGTTGGTTAAAGGGCCTCTTCTTATTACTATCAAAAGACTATAAGTATGAAGTAATCAATCTAGTGCAAACCCCTAGGGGACTTATCTCTAGAAAATTATTGATGAAGGTTGAACATCTCTCATAGGAATATGGATAAGCATATCTGGTCCTCATAAGCTATAAGCGTTTGAAGTGAGTTGAGTGGGTCTCTAAAGAGATAAGAGAATAATCCTCTAATCTAATAATAGAGGGAACATTAAAAATAAAATGATCCTTGGTCTCAAGATCTAGGGTGCAAATTCAACAAATATAATGCTCCTGAAGAATGTGAAGGTTTGTTTCAATGCAAAGATAATGGAAGAAAACTTTGAACTAAGTAAGCAGAACCCTCAAGTTGTATGGTAACTAGATTCTAGTATACCCAAGGGTTAGATGATCCCATTGTTATACTAGAGATATAAATCTTAGTGACACTATAATTGAGAAGAGCAAATCCTCTCTAAGCTCAGACCATGTGGGTTGGAGGTAGACACTATAATTCTCCAATACCCTTGTTTCTCTCTCTTTGAGAGAATAGAAGCATCCACTAAAAAACTATGTATAGGTGTAACGACCCAAAAATCAAGAAACAAAACACACAAAAAGAGAAATAATTTTTTTTTACTAAGGAGAGGGATTCATAAACCCCTAACCAACATTAGATTAACTTAATGTTTAACAACCATAAGTCTCTTAAGAACTATATCACACAAGATCCCCCTTACGCAAGTCCCTTCTGCGTAGGCATATCTCATGTTATGCACGTAAGTCCATCCATTTCATCATTCTTTATGAGCTAGACTTACCATCCTCAATCATTAGAAGGTGTACACACATCCCCATATTCCACACAGGCCATTATGTGTGGGTATGCTACGTGTACTGCGAGTTAAGCTATCAATCATGTCCTCTGACAAGCTATCTTAACTTTGATACGATCTTCTAAACCTAGCTACCAATATCCTTAAGGGGGTCTCAAGCCCTTAGGTCATCCTCTAAGTTCACCTAGAACTTACTATTGTTTATATATGATGCTAAAACAAGAATATAAAAATAGATCTATATTTTTCAATAAAAAAAAGAGATCTAGATACTAAATCTAACAAAACATAATTCATAGACAAGCAAAGGATAACTAAAACACAAGCAATAACTAAAGGATAAACAGGCAATAAAAATGATTTAAGTACAACTACATTCAATTAATGGAATACAAGGTGCATCAAACATATTATTCATTTATTACATAAGTATGGTAAACCCCATACCTTTAATCAATACATTACATCATTCTCATCGGGGAAAAATCCCCATAAATCTAATCTATTTGCATAAATAAGCAAGATGTAAGGTAGAGGTGCATCGATCCATATCATGGCTTTGGTCCTCTCGCTCTTCCATTGATCAAGTGAGGATAGTATGGGATTAGGACACTCATAGTTCATGATAGACATGCTTTTAAATGCATTTATTCATTTTATTGCCAAATTGTAACTATACAAATAACCCAAGCAATTCAACTTCCTAATGCATAGTTGACATCATAGAAATCCACTCTTTCATTTTCCCCTCTCATCTTCTTATGAGAGCTACTCAACCATGCATCAAGTCCATATGCTCTTACTTGTAATAAATGGTCTAACCCTTATTTAACAATCAAAGTCCCATACCCTTAATTGCTAAACAACCATAATCACATTCATTATCCAATTAAATCCAACTACTTTAATCTTCAAATAAACCATTTTCTTCATTTCATAAATTAAAGTCCCATACCCTAAATTTACAAAATAAACCATAATCACATTCATTTTCCAATTAAATCCAACTACTTTAATCTTCAAATTAACCTTTTTCTTCATTTCATAAATTAAAGTCCCATACCCTTAATTTACAAAACAAACTATAATCACATTCATTTTCCAATTAAATCCAACTACTTTAATCTTCAAATAAACCTTTCTCTTCATTTCATAAATTAAATTCCCATACCCTTAATTTATAAAACAAACCATAATTACATTCATTTTTCAATTAAACCCAACTACTTTAATCTTCAAATAAGCCTTTTTGTTCATTTCACAAATTAAAGTCCCATACCCTTAATTTACAAAACAAACCATAATCATATTCATTTTAGCTAATGAAAAGACAGTAAAGACAACTATCTATCAACTACCAAATATCTACTTTGGGGATGATCCGAACGATGGCGGGAGCAAGAGTGGGAGAAACAGTGATAGCAGGGACAACAGCAGGGATTTCAGCAGGGTTTGCAAAGGGATCTGGTCCAGCAAGGAGCACCACAACAGGATATGGAGCAGGGGTTGATACAGGGACAAACACAGGCTAGGGGGACGTGGCGCTGGGACCCATCCACATACAGGCCCAAGTTTTGAGGGGGCCAATGGAACCCCTAGGGGCCCCTCACACAAGGAGCCCCTCGATAAGGGTGTTGGGGAATCTTCCATCGAGAGGTCCAGCAAATCCTCGTATGTGCAGATCCTTACAGGAGAATCCAACCACCCTAAGCCCCATCCTCGGGGCTTTCCTTAGCAGGGACACACATTTCCATCAAGGATGACATGTTTTCATCCTTTGTCTCAGCTTCCTCCTTCTCCCTAGTAGGGAAATTCATCGAGGCCACCTAGACATGGAAACCATTCGTTGGTGGGATTTTCCAAGTGGAAGACCTCAGGTAGCATGCAGATCATTACCCTATAAAATGGCTTCTTCCTCATCAAGCTGAACAATAAAGAGGACACTAGTAAGATTCTCACGGGTGGGCCCTGGTTCTTGGGCCGTAGAAGCTTCTTCCTCCGACGTTGGGCCATCAAATTTAACCCCAATACTTAGAGCATAAATGTTGCCCCGATCTGGGTCAGACTTCTTGACCTCCCCTTCCATATCTGGTAGGAGGGGGTGATCAGACTCATTGCTTAGGCCATAGGTGAACTCGTTGCTTTTGATTCGACCACCAAGGCAGGATCTTGCATGGTCCATGCCAGGATATGCATTGCTGCTAAGTTGGAGACAAAGCTCCCCTCATCGGTCACCATCTCGTCGGAGCCCTGTTTTTTGTGCCAAACCCTTGTTTACGAAAAAAAGCCAACATTCTGTACCCTTTGCAACTCCCAAGGTCACCTCCCCAATCAATGCCCCCATCCAAGAAGCTATAAGCTCCTACCATCGAGGATCCTCCCCTAAAGGCATCGTATCATAAAAAGGGCCCTTCCCGTGGGCCCCCCTAAGAAGGGTGACCCCACATGGCTATCCATCCCAATAATGGTGCGGTCATCCAACAGACAAAGGAAAGCAGAAGGCAGACCCCATCCTGAAGGACAATCAACACCAGATATGCATCACCCCTAACCCCATCATAGAAGCTCCTTCTACATCTTCGCAAAGTACCGAGCCTTCCCCCTAGAAGCCTATAGGCCCTCCCAATCCTCCTCTATCCCAGATGATCTCCTTGGTCAATCCCCCCATCCCATCCTCATTATGAGATTCCCCCAGCCTCGACCTCGGGCCTGGATAGCCTCTTGGTGCTCCCCACGCCCCTCCCTCTGTTGACTTACCACCTCTTGTTGAACCCCTACCCCCCTAACCCTACCCATCCCTTCCTAGGCCTACTCTGAGGTTGGTTTCGAGGCATCGAAGGGAGATAAAGATGACAGCCCAACTTTCTCCCAGTCTGCCCCTGAGGGTTTCAGCCCCAAACAGACCCATAGCAAAAAAATTACAACAGATTTCAGAAGCAAGAAGAAGAGAGGGTGGCCCACGCTCGACAAACAATGGAACAAACAGGTAAAGGATGAGATCACTAATGGTCTCTAATCAACCCTCCTAGGTGATGCCCTCAGCTTCCCGCTAGAAGAATCCCTGAGACCCAAACCTCCTGCCCAACAAGGGAAGGGAGGCAAGCGACCCCCCAAGGGTGTTAGATGAATATCATCACCTGGAATGCAGGAGGGCTCAATGGAGCCCCTAGAAGACGCACCATAGCCCATTTTTGTAGGGATCACAAACCCTCAATTCTACTACTTCAAGAAACTAAGTTGGACGAAACTTCATCCCTCAAGATCGCCAAAGCAATCTGGAACAATGGTTAATCCCTCTCCACCCTGACCCTTGGCTTTGCTGGGGGACTGATGTGCCTGTGGGATCCTAGCACGGTCATCAAGGGATAGGGCAACGTAGGTTGGGAGCCCATCGAAGCCCCCCCAGTTCCCTCGCCAAGTTGGCAGCCTCTCGAAATTGCTTCGTGCGACTATCATTCCCTTAGGGGTAAGAGAGGACAGGTGTGTCTGGCAAGGCACCAATAGTGGATCCTTCATGATTAAATGTGCCTATGCCCTCCTAAGGGATCCCCATGCAGTTCATTTCCCAGTCAAGCAGGTGTGGCTCAAAAACCTGATCCTCAAGATTAGCTTCTTCGTTTGGATGGCCACCCAATACAAGATTCTCACCATCAAAAACTTGGTGAAGAGAGGCTTCCTTATTTAGAATAGATGCTACCTGTGCTGCAAAGATTGGGAATTGATCTCCCACATTTTTTTTAGGTGCCCTTTCTTCTCCTAGGCCCTTGGGCATCTCCTTGCCTAGTTCTCCATCCAGTGGGCCCCTCTTGGATCCATCCTGGACCTCCTCATCCAATGGCACAATCCCCTTCCCACCCCAATTTTCGCTCCCTTTGGGCCTACTACCTCCCCCATCTGCTCTGGCAGCTCTGGATTGAGTGCAATAGTAGAGCCTTTTCTTCCCTGTCCCGGGACCCATGGGCAGTGGCAGCGAAAGCGCTCGCCTTTGTGTCTAAAAATTCTTGCACCCTCCCCTTGTCTCCCCCTGCTGTGAGGTAACCCTCCTCAACTCCCTCAGAGTGTAGACGCTTCCCCCGCCCCCTTCCCCCCTCTCCTAGAACCTCAGCTAGATGGCTAGCCCCCCCAAGGTGGCTTAAATTGAACTTTGATGGGGCGTTTAAGGGGAATCCTGACCCCTCAGGTGTGGGCGGGGTCATTTGGGATCACTCTGGTCACTTGATTCTTGCTTATGCAGAGCCCTTGGGATTCCAAACCAACAATTTTATGGAAGCTTCGGCCCTTCTTCATGGGATCAAAGCTATTTAGAATTCCCTAGGAAGGGTGATCATCGAGGGTGACTCCCTCAACATCATTAATGTTGTGACCAAGCAAGGAGAGCTGTCATGGCGTATTTCCAACATTGTCCAAGAATCCCATGCCATCATCTAGGAGTTCCCTCAAGCGTCCATTTACCACATCTACCAAGAAGATAATATTCTCATGGATCTCATGGCCAACTTAGGGGTGACGTCAGTAGACCTTCACATATGGCATGATAATTTTCTTGACGCCCTTCAAGATGCCACATCCCAAGATTACCTCCCAATCCATGATGTTGGCACTAAAGTCTAATTTTCTTGATCATAAAACCACGCTGACTTTGAACCGTAGGGACCCTTCTGGTTTTTTGGTGGACATTGACTTGTACCTAAGGATTCCTGAGATCACCGCTCCAGCTGGTCCTTTCTGGAGCAGCCACCTCAATGCCATGTCAGAACCTGTCAAACCCCTCTGCCTCTACACTGGTCTTCCCAATGCTGCTCAGTTCAACCTACCGCCACCCAAGCTCTTCAATCTCGTTGCCCATTTTATTTATGCAGCCCTTCTTGTCAATTTGGCTACCCTGTGCATACCACCCACCTAGCCCAATTTGGCCATGCCTCATCTACTTCACCCAACTTGTTACCCTTTTACCTGCCTTTGCCACCCTTCACGTGTGTCATCAATACCCTTCATTTTTGAGTCCTAATGCATGCAGCTCTTCAGAGTCCTTTCAGCTCCCCTTCCACCTATTTCTTCCCCCCTGAGCGTGCTAGACCACTCCCTCTTTGCTCCCTTTTTCGTTGTTCATCTCCTGCTAGAGCGTTCCTTGGTGGTCCCTGGCTTCCTCTGCCTCGTCCCTCCGTCGCTGGCTTTTGCCCCACCATGTATTATAGAAAACTCCCCTACATTGAGCCCTCGTCTCCCATTCTCACTGCTTTAGCTAAAGTCTTCATGGACGCTAGTGAGAAACAATGGTGAAATTGTTCTATTGATCAACAATGCATTACATAGTTTTATAGTTTTTGAAAAAACTAAAAATAGACACGGTGGTTGAGAGAAATCCTCTCAAACTTATTACAACAAACTAACTTAAATATAGATCTTATCCTAAAAATATGCTAATCTTGGACTATAGTCAAACATTGATCAACCAAGCCAAAACCTCAACGTATGCTAATCAAATTAACTAGAAATATGTAAATCAAAACATTAAACTAAAACTAAATACTAGGACTTAATACTTAGGACTAAGGAGACAATGTTGAAAATATTTCAACATTCTCCCCCTTGATGCTAAAGAAACTCATGCAAGAGTTATTTAAGCATCACAAATTTGGAAGAAAATATTTCTCTTATGTTTACTCCAATCTTGAATCAAGAAATCAGAATTTACAAAATACTTATGGTGGCACTCCTTCCACTCTTCATGTGGAATTTCCTGCAAATTCTTGAGTGCCTTCTTTTGTTGATTAGCTCCCCCTTCAACAAGAGTATCTCCTCTTGTGGTTTTCAGCAACCGCTCTCTTACATCTTTATCATTATGGTCTTTAAACCATGCTCTCACATTTTGATCTTCTTTTACATCTTCAACACTAAACAATACTCCACATGAGTATTTAAAATTAATCATATCACATAGATGATTATACCATACAACTCTTTCACATATTTCCACACAAAATATCACAATAAATATGGCCATATAATGACCAACTACATATGCAACTAAAGTTGTTCCTCACACAAATATTCTCTCACAACAATGACTTTACAAGAATACTTCTCCCAAGGAATTTTGAACACATCATTTTGATCCATATGACCCAAGTTCTCCATCACTGTATTCTCTCCAAGAAGACTCTTCATCAAAGTTGTCTCAATGATACAATCACATTTTTTTTCATTCCTGCTCACAAAAAACAAATTATTAATCATAAAAACATTACCTTTAGTATGAGTAGATTTGGTGCTTCCCATGAAGCTATTTTGCAGCAGTTCTCCTTCATTGTATGGTGATTCAAGATCAACCATCAACTTTTCACTAAGAGTTCTCCTCCTTTGTTCAATCCATGAACACCATTCATTCAAGCAATCATACATTGTTGCCTTTTCAAGACAACTCTCTTTTTGCAATGTAGTCACTCCAAGTGAGTGATCATCATCCATGAGTGATGTTTTCTTTTCCATTACAACAATAAAATCAGCAATCTCATTTTCATTTTCTATTTCTATCTCATTTGTCACATTATTATCCCCCTTTAGAGGAACTCCAAAATTTTTATCTTCTCCTTGTAGGAGATCTTCATTTGCTCTGTCAAGAGAGCATACATCCATTCCAAGTGAATGGTCTTCAAGACAATGGTCTTCCATGAACATTGCTTCTCCATCAACATGCCAACAATTTTGGTTGATCCTATTTATATTCTTTATTATCTCCCATGAGAATTTTAGGTGCATTATCCATAATACACTATTCATTTATCTCCTCCATGAGATATTTTTTATCACGTTGCCTTCTATCAACAACAAATCCTCTTCTTCCTCCTCGTCCTCTTGAGGAATACACACCTCTTCTTATATTTTCATCACAAAATTCAACAACATATGCTTCCTCCATGAAGTATTCTTCATATTGTTGGTTTTCTACATACAGGCCTTCCTTTGCAAGAAAGAATTCTGCATTACAAAGCATGGCTTCATATGAGTCTTTACAAGACTCTTCAAAAGCTCCTTTAAAAGGATCTAATTCAGAAACTTCTTCAAGTAAGCAAGGCTCCTCCTTGCTTAAACAATCTTCATGATTGTTACACATGGCTTTATGGGTGTCCTCATAAAACCCATAAGAATCCTTCAACACTTGCCATGCCATTGTAGCTGTTCTACAATTAGCTATGAGAGGGAAAACACTCTTTTCCATTCCTCTCCTCAAATCCATAAGAGCTAAGCAATTTGCATATTGCTGCTCCTTCTTCTCTTTTCTCTCCTTGCCTTGTAGCTTGCTCCAAGTGGTTTATTCATATCCTTCTTGAACTATATCCCATAAGTCTTGAGCCTTCAATGAGGTGTTCATTATGATTCTCCAAATACCATATTTATCTCCATCAAATTTTTGTGCTTACATGGCTTCCTTTTATTTACCAAAGTCTCAAGCACCCAATTTATCATAAATCGGCCAATCCTGATTGAAAAAAACTAAAATTTTTCCTGTAGACTTCTGATATACTTATCTGAAAATGCACTAAATTTCATATCCAAATTCACAAATGAGAAATATGTGATCAATTTACTTTTTCCCTTTCTATCACAATTCTGGATCTAGGATTTTTGAAGAAAACATCAATATTCACACAAATCAATAAATACAGATACAAATGACCTAAAATTTTGTTTGAATGATTATTTTATAAAAATAATATTTCTCCCAAAATTTGAGAAGAAAATACCCTGTATTCCACCTTATCCAACCATTTTATTAAAAAACTAAAAATTCTAATAAAATCCATAAATTAGCTCCAAATCACCTAAAAGTTTGACAGCATCCTCTTGATACAATTATCTAATAACCCACAAAATTTCATAATAAAATATCTAATGATGCATGAGATATTAATGATTTACTTGAGATATTCCTTGCAAATCTGTTGAGTGTTGGCCACTTGAGTTTCTCTGACAAAGTGCGTGCTTCAGATCTCTTCACGCCACTCTCCAGAGGTTTTGATCTGTCTGAGCAAACCTGATCTGATACCAAATGAGAAATAATGGTGAAATTGTTCTATTGATCAACAATGCATTACATAGTTTTATTGTTCTTGAAATAACTAAAAATAGACATGGTGGTTGAGAGAAATCCTCTCAAACTTATTACAACAAACTAACATAAAGATAGCTCTTATCCTAACAACATGCTAATCTTGGACTATGGTCAAACATTGACCAACCAAGCCAAAACCTCAACGTATGCTAATCAAATTAACTAGAAATATGTAAATCAAAACATTAAACTAAAACTAAATACTAGGACTTAATACTTAAAACGAAGGAGGCAATGTTGAAAATATTTCAACAGCTAGGTCCTTCACCTCATTTCTCCTCAAGTTTGTAGGTCCGGATGATGATATTACATAGGCATTCCTTGATACCTGGGATGGTGGCGAGGTGGTCATGAAAGGAATTCACTTCAAAGTGACCAAGGAGCTCATGTTCGATGTCATCGAGCTCCACCATGAAGAGAAAGGGAAATACATCCATTGTGATAAACATAATTGGGAGGAGGAGCTCGCTCATTTCTCAGACCACTCCTGGGAATAAGATCACCCTGTATAGAAAAAACATGCCTAAACCCTACAATGAGGCCCTTGTGCCCATCATGCAGTTTGTGACATGTGACGATCCCGATCAGAAGATCTACAGCTTCCACCTTAGTTTTGTCAATTACCTACGTGTAGCTATCCTCCTGTGTACCTCTCGCTACCTGTTTTTCTCCTTAACCATATCAGTTGAGAAAGCTTAGAAAACTCACACCCATCCATCTCACCAAGGACTCATGGTTTTTCTCTACCGCCACACCATCGCCAACTAGCCCCCTGCCCAGCGCATCTCTCCCCTCTCCTCCAATACCCCCACCACATCTTCGACTGCTTCCAATTTCAAGCATAAATCCAATGAGGATAGCCCCAATGATGCTGACATATCTCCCCCTCCAAATAATCATAAGCCCACCCTAAAGATGCGGGTGTCAGCTCAGGCCCTTGGTGATAGTAGCGCCCCTAGCACTCTAGCTCTTGGCAACTCCCCTACCCCAGGTGTCTCGGCCCTTGGTGACCCTGACGCCCCTAGAAGGAACAGATCGTCTAGTTGCCTTAAGAAGCTGAAGACGAAACCCACCATAGAGGTAATTTCAGACTCTGAAGACAATCTAGGGACCCTCCCACTTCGTATCCTTCTGGATATGGTGATCAATTTCTTTACATCGGTTGCCAATGCAACGTCAACCTTGGTGCGTATCTTCAAGTCAATTCGGTGTAGGCTCAGGGATGGATCTGATGGGGACAACTAGTTATCCCAGTATTGGCCCAGGGAGCTCCCCTCACCTAGATTATGGTGGTGGTGTTCTGTTATCGAGGAGCCCAGTCTGTGTAACAATTTTTTAGCTGCTTTGTCTTCCCATTTTTGGTGTTTGGGATTTTATCTCGTCTCGCCCCCTAGGTTTTGTTTTGGCTGGGCTTACCCTGTCCTCAGGATAGGAGGTTTGCGTGGTGTCTATAGGATCCCAGATCCCACTATTCATAGTAACGTCCACCCTTGGTCTAGAGTAGTAGGGTTTTTGACTTGTTGTTGTCTACTGCTTTTACTATAATAAGGTTTTGGGACCCTTTAAAAAAACCCCTTGTATATAAAATGTTACTTATAAAAAAAAAAAAAGATAGTAAAGATTATTTTATTTCATTACTCTAAAATCTACACTTTTAGATAATGAAATAACATTTAAAGCTTCTACACTTTCATTACCCTAAAATCTACAATTTTAGATAATGAAATAACATTTAAAGCTTCTACACTTTCATTACCCTAAAATCTACAATTTTAGATAATGAAATAACATTTAAAGCTTCTACACTTTCATTACCCTAAAATATACAATTTTAGATAATGAAATAACATTTAAAGCTTCTACACTTTCATTACCCTAAAATCTATAAATTTAGATAATGAAATATCATTTAAAGCTTCTACACTTTCATTACCCTAAAATCTACAATTTTGGATAATGAAATAACATTTAAAGCTTCTATATTTTCATTACCTTAAAATCTACAATTTTAGATAATGAATTACATTTAAAGCTTCTATACCCTCAAACATACCCTAAGCTCTCTTCTACACAATTTTTAACCTGTAATTGCTCTAACAAAGGGAGGATAGATTATTATAGGATGGTTTGCGAAGAAAGGGTGACAAGGTGCGACCGATATGGTTTCTGCACCACAGTAATCCAAAGTGCAAGTGGAGGATTCAGAGTCTCCATGGTGTCAAACAATAGCCGTAACATGGTCGGGTCATCTACCGTGTCAAACGATAGCCAAGGATGACTACCGAGAATGACTACGAATGACAAGGAAAGGGGTTACCTCTGGTGCACAATCAGACATCTTGCTTGGAGGCCCTCCTATTTTTCATGCTATCTAATATTACCAAAAATAGATTAGTCATTGGGAGTAGCGATCACAACAATAGGCAAAGTTTGGTATAACCAGCCAACCAAACAAGGGCGTTGCTACAACCAGCCAACCAAACAAGGGTGCTACTATAGCCAACCAACCAAACAAGGGTGCTACTACATCTAGCCAACCAAAAAAGGGTGCTACTACAACCAGTCAACCAAACAAGGGTGCTATTGCAACCACGAGCTTGCAATAGCTTCGTAGCGATCAACAAGAGGATGGCTAAAATACCACCTCACTAGCATTGGCATAAATACTTAAGGATTAGGTTGTCATAGTTTTAGGAGTTAATGCAATAGGCGAGAGCCCGCAACCCGATAGCATTTTGAACCAGTGAAATAAAAATATTAAACATGTCTAAAGTAATATAATTCCAACCTAGTCTGTTTGATGCTAACAATCCATCTGAGTTGCCCTAAAGAGTGCTCGTCGTCCACTCCTTTCTCTCTACTTTGTGCTCTTCTCTACAGTTCCTTTTGCATTCTCTTTTGCGCTCCTCCCCCACTCTCCTATCTCTGCTGCTTTCTTCCCTATTCGTATACCTTCTCCTTGCTTTACGTCCCTCGCCTAGCCACAATTACTCTCCAACTACATCCATCAGGTGATAGGGCAAACATTTCTCCTTCCTCTTCCCAAGGTGATTGCCATAAAGAAGCCATCCCTTCATGTTAGAGGGAGATTCACATAGCTAGTCCAATCAAATTTCCAAAGGGTGGCTTGTCCCATTCTCAAAAGATAGTCTTATCATATTTAAACCATATGGGTTGATCATTTTGAATTAAGTGAATTCCCATCAATTCAACTAGTTAAGGCCTGCACTTTATGAGTTCAATGAATTACATTTTTTTTCTTTCTTATTCAAAATAAGATCTCTTTTTTATTTAAATAAATTAACTATTTATTTAAAATTATATTTCTTTACTTATTTAAATAAACCAACTATTTATTTAAATGATATCTTTTGCTAATTAAATAAATCAATCATTTATTTAAAATAATATCCATTTGCTATTTAAATAAATCAACCGTTTATTTAAAAAAATATCTATTTGCAATTTAAATAAAACAACCATTTATTTAAATTTATATCTATTTTCTATTTAAATAAATCAACTATTTATTTAAAATGATGTATTTTTTATTATTCTATTTACCAAGGTATACAAGGAGTTATGAATATAGCCTATTCATTCATGGCTCATAGATTTTTAAAGCAAGTAGTATTGAAGCAAAATATAATAATCCTTGTGCAATAACAAAGAGGGAGTCTTTCCATAAATATAGTCACTTGTCTTAGCCTCTACAACTTATGATAGCTACTAGGCTATCAGTTTGGGACTCAAGGCGACTAGCTATTGACGATTATCCCTTAACCGAATATATGTCTATATGAAGATATCCATCATTGTTACCTTTGAGTTGTCTTATCATCACTTCCCCAACCTCATGTACCCTCGTATTCGGTGGATGACTCAACTTATTCCACTTATAAGTGCACATGATCCTGCACATTGGAAATTTGTTAGCAGTATCATACTCTTCAATATCTATTAATATTGCATAACTGTTCAATTGCATAAAATCGAGTATTAAAGAATCATAAATTAATACATTTTTTTTTCATATTCAAAGGTCCATCTGGGAGGGTCATGACATCCTCCCCCACTAGGAATAAACACCATCTCGGGTGTTTCTCAGTCTTACACAAGCATTCATAATCAAAAGCAAATTATTACAACTTTTAAAGATCATCAAACAAAAAAGGGAAATGTTTTTGCATATCCTTCACTTTCTCCCAAGTAGCATTCCTTTTTTGAGAAATGGTCCCACTGGACCTTACATTGCTTAAGGGTCTAATTTCGCATAGTCTTAGAGTAGAATTTGAGAATCCTTACTATAAACACTTCAATTACCTCTAGGTTTATCATATACAAATTAGAAACATCCCACACATGTTTAGGATCAACGATATATTTTTTAAGCAAAGATATGGGGAAAGTGTCATGGATTTTTGATAGATTGGGAGGTAAAGCGAGTTGGTATGCAGCCATACTAATATTTTTAGTGATCTCAAAGGGCCCTACAAACCGTGAATCCAGTTTTGTATATTTGATCATACTTTTCATTGGTTTAACCCTTAGGAACACTTTATCCCCCACTGAGTGCTCTTGTGGAGTTCTCTTTAAATCAACATAACTCTTTTGCCTATCAACAACTTCCTTGAGTCTTTGCTTGATAATCCTTACTTGTTCATCCATTTCTCTAATAATTTTTGGTCCAATCACAACTTTATCCTCTAGGTTGTCCTACGACAGTGGTGTTCTACACTTTTTTCCATACAAGGCATCGAAAGGTACCATTCCCAGAGAAGAGTGATACCCATTATTGTAGGTAAAATCTACCAATGGTAGGTAGTCTTCCCAATGAGACTTGTGATCCAAGCAATACATGCAGAGCATATATTCTAGTACTTGATTTACCCGTTTTGTTTGACTATCTGTTTTAGGGTGGTATGCTAAACTCATGTTCAACTTTGTGCCTATTCTCTGGTGAAGGGCTCTCCAAAATTTAGAAGTGAAATTAGATTCCCTATCTGAGATAATTATCTCAGGAATTCCATGCAATAAAAACACTTCCTTGGCAAATCTATTAGCCACCACATGAGCATCGTCCTTGGTACTCCCAGGTATAAAATGTGCAGCCTTAGTCAACTTGTCGACTACTACTAGAATTGCATCATGATGGTACTTGGTCTTAGGTAAACCTACTATTCATTTATATGACCTACCATTTTTGTGTAGGTATACTATGTGGATACAACTATCCTGTGGGATGCTTGCATTCTGCCTTAACCTTCTGACATTCAAGGCATTGAGTGATAAAATTGGTGATGTCCCTTTTTATTCCTACCTAGAATAAGGTCCTCTTCATATTTTACCTCATATTTACCCATCTAGGGTGAGTTGTGTAAGGAGATCTATGGGCTTCCCGCATTATTAGCTTCCTTGAATCCCCTGATTTTGGTATGATGATTCTTCCTTTGTACCACAAAAGGTTATCTATCACCTCAAACTCCTTCTTGCTCTTAGGATCTTTGTCTATTCTAGCTTGAATTTCCTGGTAATATTTATTCTAATTTTTCTCCTACCTTACTTGGTCCATAAGCTTCATGTGACTCCTGGTTATGGCTGCTATGTGTCTCCTCCTACTCAAGGCATCCACAACCTTATTATCTTTCCCCTTTATGTATTCAATTTCAAAGTTATACTCAATGAGGAACTTGATCCACATTCTTTGTCTCGCATTGAGTATTGGTTGGGTAAATATGTATCTTAGACTTTGATGGTCTGATTTTAACTTGAAATGTCTTCTTACCAGATAATGGTGCCAGACCTTGAGAGCATGAACCACAGTGGCTAGATCTAAATAATGAGTAGCATAATTGATTTTATGCTTCTTAAGTTTTCTCGAAGTATAAGCTACTACTGACTCTTCTTGCATGAGTATTCCTCCTAATCATTCCAACGATGCATCAGTGCCTACCGCAAACTCTCCTTGAGGATCTAGAATCTTCAATATTGGTGCAATAATGAGTTTTTGCTTTAACAATGCAAAAGCGGTTTCACAATTTTCTATCCATTTTAATTCCTTCCCTTTCTTTTAGAGGTTAGTTATTCTCAAGGTAATATTTGAGAAATCCTTTATATAACGTCTGTAATAGCTTGTTAACGCCATGAAGCTCCTTACTTTAGTAACATTAGTAGTGGCCACCAATTTAATATGGCTTCAATTTTCTTTGGATCCACAATAATTTCTTCTACTAAAATGATATACCCTAGATAGTGCACCTTTGAAACATAGAAATCACTCTTGCCTATATTTTCGTAGAGTTTATTTTCCCTTAGTAAGTCTAACATGATCTTGAGATGCTTGTTGTGTTCTTCCTTGTTTTATGAGTATATTAGGATGTCATCTAGAAACACAAGGACATACTGGTCTAGATTCCTTCTGAACAAACTGCTCATTAAATTCATTAAGGTGGTTGGGGCATTAGTATATCTAAAAGGTAGTACTATGAACTCATAATTCCCATACCTAGTCTTAAATGTTGTCTTGTGAGTGTCCTCACGTATTATTAACTAGTGATACCCTGACATTAAATCTATTTTGGTAAACAATATGGCATATCTTAATTGATAAAAAAATTCTCAATCCTTGGTAAAGAACACCGATTCTTGATTTTAGCTTTATTCAGCATCTTGTAGTCAATGCACAATCTTAAAGAGCCATCCTTATTTTTGACAAATAAAATAGGTGCACCCCAAGGTGACACACTTGGTTTTATCAACCCCCTCTCTAATAACCCTTGCAATTATACCTTTAATTCTTGCATCTCAATGGGTGACATCCTATAGGGGATCTATTAATTGGTTCTATTATTGGCATGATATCAATAGTGAAATCAAATTATTGCATAGGAGGAAGCCCAGGTAAATCCTCAGGGAATACATCCTTGAATTCTTGCAAAATTGGATGCGCCACCAACACTTTCTTCTTTTGGTCTTCTCCAACTTTGTTTATCTTTATTACATAAATCATACCTCCTCTTCTAAGGTCTTTTTTCAATTGCATAGTGGATAATATCTAGGGTTTAAATACCCCTTGTTCAATATGAATCCATAGCTTTTCCTTGCTTCCTTCAGAATATTTGATCCATCTGTCCTAGAAATTGATTACGGCTTTGTGGTATTGTAACCAATCCATCCCTAGGATCACATCGAAGGTATGAAGTGGGGCTACATATAAGTAATATTTTGTGGTCCCAATAGCTAAAGTAATTTCCATCATCAAAAAATATTGCTTTACAGAGTAGTTCTGTCCAAAACCATACTCAACCTTCCATCCATGAGCCAAATAACTTGGCCTTTCCAGTATATCTTTTGCTTTACAAGAAATAAAGTTGTATGTGGATCCATTATCAATTAATATATTCACTTACTTATTGAAAATATTACCTTTTATAATCAGTGGGATGGTTTGCCCCTCAAGCTTCTGACTCCCAGTTGCAGTGTAGATCTTGTGCATAGGTTCCTTACCTTTAATGTTGGATGTACTCCACCCTGGTCGGTATGGGCACTGGTTAGAAAAATGTGGCCCTCTACAATGGTAACACCTATCATTGGGTCCTTGTCACTTTTTTGGTTTCTACTCCTCGTCCTTAATCGTTGGGACTGAAACTTCCGGTTTCTACGATTGAGGCTTAGCGCTACTAGGTTTGGTGCCTTTCTTATAAAATTTCTTCTTGAACTTATTTTGGCTTCCATTGAATTTCTTCTCCAGATTTTGGGGGTTCTTAGCCTTTCATTCTTGTTTAGCCTCCCATTTTACATCCCCATTGCTATTCCTCTTCTTTAGTTCCTGATGTTCTTGCTTAGACAAGGTTTCATATTTATAATAGAAATGTGACTGCTTTCTTTGCTAGGTCATATACCTTTTACAATGATTTAGGCTCCTACATATCTACATTATGTTTTATCCTATATTACAATCCATGAGTAAACTTATGAATCCACATTTTCTCATTATAGGCGGGTACATACTTCAACAATTTTACCAGCTTCCTGTAGTATATCTCCACTAAGTTGGTTCTTTACCTTAGACTGGTAAACTCCTTGAATTTTAGGGCATAGAAATGCTCTGTGAGGAACCTCTTCTTAAATATGACTATAAATTCCTTCCATGGAATGTCTACTGGTTCAATATTAGTTTTCTCATAGTAAGTTTCCCACCAATATAGGGCAACTACTTCAAGGTAATTAGTAGCCCAAACCATTCGGGTTCCTAAAAAATATCCCTTTACTGTTACACTACCCATAATACCACTAAGTATGAACTATAAAGGTGGTCTTATCCAGCACCTATGCAACTCTATCTTTTTTCTTCTTAGACATTTGTCATGCCCAAGTTACTGTCTCCTGTAATTCACCATCCTCGAAAGTACTAGGATACTGAAATAAATCATAAACATTAAAAACGGATGAAATATCAAATTCTTCAAGCAACTCCACTTTATAGGCATGATCATTGATCTTCTTCAAAATCCTGCATGGCCCAATTTTCTTAAGTTTTAATTTGTTATACGTCCCCTTAGGAAATATTTATTTCCTAAGATGAACCATGACCATATCACCCTCTTAAAACACTTTCACACTTTTGTGTGCATCAAAAGACTCTTTGTAGTGATAATTACTACTCTACAATTTTTTCCTCATGGACTCTTGCACTTTTTAGATATGCTCAGAAAATGCTTCTACATCATCACTAACTTGTTTCCCAATTGGTAACTCAACCAAATATAATACACCTCTAGGATTTTTACCATAAATAATTTAAAAAGGAGATTTAACTGTCGACCTGTTCATGGAACTGTTGTATGCAAATTCGGTTTACGACAAGGTTAAATCCCATTATTTTGGTTTTTATCCAACTATGCACCGTAAGAGGTTTACCAAGATTCTATTCACTACCTCGGTTTGCCCATCGGTCTATGGGTGGTAAGCACTACTGAACTACAACCTGGTGTTCAAATTTTTCCACAATGTCCTCAAAAAGTGACTCAAGAGGTTAGTATCCCGATCAAAAGTAATAGTCTTTGGAACACCATGTAACCCCACAATCTCATCAAAGAATAAGACTACAGTCCTAGTTGCATCATTAGTTTTCTAGCAAGCAATGAAATGCACCATTTTTGAAAAATTTTCTACCACAACAAAAACTGAATCCTTACCCCTATTTCTCTTGGGCAACTCCAAAATGAAATCCATAATTAGATCAGTCCATGATCCTGTAGGAACTGGTAGTGGCATATACAACCCTGTATTTTGTGCATGGCCCTTAGCCATCTGACATACTCTGCATCTAGAGACAAACTTGATTGTCTCTCTTCATTTTTGACCAATAGTGCTTCTCCTCTACAAAAATTCCTGAATTCACACCACTTCTCCAAAATATTACAATCCATAATGTAGCAACCAAAAACCAAATAATCCCTAAAGAAACCCTAAAACGTATTTTTTCTAAAAACTGCTAAAAATATATATTTTTTCTAAAAACTGCTAAAAATAGAAATGAGTAGGATTGCACCCAAATTTGGTACACACATATCTCTTACAATAATGAACCTTACTTTAAAATATTAGGCCTTAACTTAAGGTATAACAAAAGATAATAAAATTCTAACATCCAAAAAAATCCAAAAAACCTAGGAACCTATTCTAAAAGCTAATTTTTGGACACTAGATGTCGGAGTTAGGTCCCAAAAATAATATTTTTGGAGGGTGAGGTGAATCATAGATTAGCATCATGCAAAAAATACATGTATAACCACCTGTTAAATTTCAAGGAAAACAGATGTACGGTTCACAATTTATGGCTCCAACAAGGTGCATCATTATCCTCTAGTGAAAAAGAACTCAGCTCCTGCAAGTTAAATTGAATTTAAATCCTATAGCTTCTGGTTATCAATTTCCTTTAGCTCTAAATCTAAAACCCAAGTGTTATCTTACTGTGGTAATCCTTCCCACTAAACCAGGAATCTATTGTAGCTCCCATGTCTAGTGGTGATCACCTTCTTATCAAGCACCTGTGCAACTCTATTTTTTTTCTTCTTAGAAATCTGTCATGCCCAAGTTACTATCTACTATAATTAACCATCCTCAAAAGTACCAAGATATTGAAATAAATCAGAAACATTAAAATGTATGAAATATAAAATTCTTCAAGCAGCTCCACTTTATAGGCATTATCATTGATCTTCTTCAAAATCCTGCATGACCTAATTTTCTTAGGCTTTAGTTTGTTATGCATCCCCTTGGGAAATATTTCTTTCCTAAGATGAACCATGACCATATCATCCTCTTAAAACACTTTCACCCTTCTATGTGCATCAATAGACTCCTTCTAGTGAGAATTACTACTCTGTAATTTTTCCCTCATGGACTCTTGCACTTTTTGGATATGCTCAGCAAATACTTCTGCATCATCACTAACTTGTTCTCCAATTGGTAACTCAACTAAATATAATACACCTCTAGGATTTTTAAAATAAATAATTTGAAAAGGATATTTACCTGTCGACCTATTCACTGAACTATTGTATGCAAATTCGGCTTGCGAAAAGGCTAAATCCCATTGTTTTGATTTTTCTCCAACTATGCACCATAAGAGGTTTCCCAAGATTCTGTTCACTACCTCAGTTTACCCATCGGTCTGTGGGTGGTAAGCACTACTGAACTGCAACCTGGTGTTCAAATTTTTCCACAACATCCTCCAAAAGTGACTCAAGAACTTAGTATCCCGATCAGAAGTAATAATCTTTGGAACACCATGTAACCGCACAATATCATCAAAGAGTAATACTGCAGTCCTACTTGCATCATTAGTTTTTTGGAAAGCAATGAAATGCACCATTTTTGAAAATATATCTACCCCTAAAAAAATTGAATCCTTACCCCTTTGTGCCTTGGGTTACGCCAACATGAAATCCATACTTAGATAGGTCCATGGTCCTGTAGGAACTGGCAGTGGCATATACAACCCTATATTTTGTGCATGGCCCTTAGCCATCTGACATAATCTACATCTAGAGACAAACCTGATTATGTCTCTCTTCATTTTCAACCAATAGTACTTCTCATCTACAAACATTCCTAAATTCACACTTCTCCAAAATATTACAATCCATCATATAGCAACCAAAAATCAAAGAAACCCTAAAACGTATTTTTTTCTAAAAACTACTAAAAATAGTTTTTTTCTAAAAGAAATAAATTATGGCTCCGATAAGGTGCATCATTCTCTTCTGGTGAAAAAGAACTCAGCTCCTGTGAGTTTAGTTGAATTGAAATATTGTAGCTTCTGGTTATCAATTACCTTTAGCTCTGACTCTGAAACCTAAGTGTTATCTGACTGTGGTAATCCTTCCCACTAAACCAAGAATATATTGTAGCTCCCATGTCTAGTGGTGATCACCTTCTTATCCAGCACCTGTGCAACTCTATATTTTTTCTTCTTAGACATCTATCGTACCCAAGTTGCTGTATCCTGTAATTCACCATCCTCAAAAGTACCAGGATACTGAAATAAATCATAAACATTAAAAATGAATGAAATATCAAATTCTTCAGGCAGCTCCACTTTATAGGCATTATCATTGATCTTATTAAAAATCTTGCATGGCCCAATTTTTATAAGTCTCAATTTGTTATATGTCCCCTTAGGAAATATTTCTTTCCTAATATGAACCATGACCATATCACCCTCTTCAAACACTTTCACCCTTCTGTGTGCATCAACAGACTCTTTGTAGTGAGTATTACTACTCTACAATTTTTCCCTCATGGACTCTTGCACTTTTTGGATATGCTCAGCAAATACTTATGCATCATCACTAACTTGTTCCCCAACTGGTAACTCAACCAAATCTAATACACCTCTAGGATTTTGACCATAAATAATTTGAAAAGGATATTAACTATAGACCTTGTCACTGAACTGTTGTATGTAAATTCGGCTTGCGACAAGGCTAAATCCCATTATTTTGGTTTTTCTCCAACTACACATTGTAAGAGGTTTCCCAAGCTTCTGTTCACTACCTCGGTTTGCCCATCGGTCTATGGGTGGTAAGCACTACTAAAATGCAACCTAGTGTTCAAAATTTTCCACAACATCCTCAAAAAGTGACTCAAGAAATTAGTATCCTGATCAGAAGTAATAATATTTAGAACACCATGTAACCGCACAATCTCATCAAATAATAAGACTGCAGTCCTAGTTGCATCATTAGTTTTCTGGCAAGCAATGAAATTCACAATTTTTGAAAATTTGTCTGCCACAAAAAAAATTGAATCCTTACCCCTTTGTGTCTTGGGCAATCCCAAAACAAAATCTATACTTATATCGGTCCATGGTCCTATAGGAACTGGCAGTGGCATATACAACCCTGTATTTTGTGCATGGCCCTTAGACATTTGACATACTCTGCATCTGGAGACAAACCTGATTATGTCTCTCTTAATTTTTGGCCAATAGTACTTATCCTCTACAAACATTCCTGAATTCACACCACTTCTCCAAAAGATTAAAATCCATCATATAGCAACCGAAAACCAAATAAACCCTAAAGAAACCATAAAACGTCATTTTTTTCTAAAAACAGCTAAAAATGGATTTTTTTTTCTAAAAACTGCTAAAAATAGAAATGATTCATATTGCACCTAAATTTGGTGCACACATACCTCTTAAAATAATGAACCTTACTTTAAAATATTAGGCCTCAAATTAAGTTATAACAAAAGATAATAAAATTCTAACATCCAAAAAAATCCAAAAAACCCAAGAACCTATTCTAAAAGCTAATTTGGGGACACTAGATGTCAGAGTTAGGTCCTGAAAATATGATTTTTGGAGGGTGATATAAATCAGATATTAGCCTCATGGAGAACACGCATGTGAAACCACATATTAAATTTCAACACCTAGTAAAAATATAGTGAAATTTAAAATGTAGTATCCTAGAGACATATTCAAAATAGGTAATTAAAAATAGTCTTAAAATTATGCATAGATTTCTATTCGTTTGGGGTGCAAAACTGTTACACTACCCATGGACGGTGAAGCTAAGACTGTTCATGACCAATATCGTGACTTGCTAGCTAACTATAGGGATGTAGGGAGTACCACCCTTTGCCCCTTTAGTACTACCTTGTAGTACATGACCTCATAGAAGGTAGCCCACTAAATGGCCATCTCCAACCCCTCTCTTATCCTTCATAGTTCCACATGTAGGAGGTGGATCCCATTGCTAGCTTGGCTACTCCCAATAATAGCCATCCTCTCTACTCAAGCTCTCTAACACTCTATATCTAGATGGCTCACCTCCCCTTGGAGATGATCAGCCTTTGCTCGAGATACATCCCTCTCTATCTCTACAATACTCAAAGAGCTCCATAGTCCCTCAATTCTCTTTGACCTATCCTCCTGGAGCAGGTCCACCTGTCTCTATAGAGTCACCACCTATGCTCATAGTGCCTCTACCTCCCCCTTGGGTCCTCTTATCTTGAGGCTTGGCCTTGGTCGACTACTACTAATGTAGAGGCCTCTCCCAATCCTCTGCATGGTGGTACCCTGACCTTTGTGGGGGAAACTTCAAATGCCCCTACCTCTTTAGTCCCTGCAACGTTGGTGGCCTCTATCACAAGCTCAATCCAAACCCATTCCTATCTCTATATTGAAGGTGCTCGATCTTGCTGCTCCCTCTCTATTGCCCTATAAACCACCTCTCAAAATGCTCACTACATGCTCAGGTCCATCACTTAGTGCCTCTGTATCGATATTGGTGGGGAGACCCTTTGGGGTATGACTCCTCTATACCACAACCGGTATTCGAAGGCCACTCCTATGTTGTTAACCCTTGGATACATGTAGGGAGGATCATGCAAGTCCTCCTCTACCCACCTAGTCAAGTCTATCTCATCTTTGATCCCTACTAGATCTCGATATACTCTCTGGTACCAGTAATCCTCTAGGTTCGAGATTCCCTACAAGATCTCAAACTACCTCAGGACTCTATTGAATCGAAAGATCAATGGCTCCCCTCTCTTCATCATCAATCATCTAATCCTCTTGATCTGAGCTAGCTCCTATTTATCCTCATCCCATCCTAGGTGTAGATTCTAGGGTTACCATACAATCCTGGTCTACCTTAGCTCATCTATTACCTACCTCGCTAGTGGTAGGTTCCCAGCGTATGTCCTCATGACCCGCTCTAGAGATCTGGACCATCTCTACAATGTTGGTCGCTCTGGGTTGAGCAATGGTTCTAGCAGTACATCCAATATTTGCACTAATATGTGCTTCCAAATCCATACCTAGATTTATATTGTACACACTATCCATGTATGTCGCTTGTACACAATATTGTACAACATCCTGTATAAGAGGGCCAACACATATGGACCCCATGCGAACTAAACTCTCTAGTGTTTCATATATGCTACTACACCCACCATAATATATGGTAGATATCATTTGATAGTATGGGACATCAATAATCCCACCACCACCCTATAGAGCATGATTGTCAATGGGTCTACACCATATTGTCCGACCAAATCATTTATGACTATGGTGCTCTCTCGCACCTGATGGATCTAGCCTCCTGAGAATAATTGCAAGGTCGCTAGCCACCCTCACACTCTATGAAATACTCTCCCACTGATGGGGATATGCAAGATGCACCACACATACTCTATAGTGATGACCATATCCCCTGTGGATAGTCATAATATCGACGACTACGGATACCATCTCTCCACCAAAGTTGTTAGTAGTGCCCTATCCACCTCAACCCGAGGCATCCTTGCTAGGTGGTCTAGACCCACCGCTCCTAGTGTATCCCTCTCCATCTACTTGAGCACATCTAGATCCACCTCCAAGGATCCTGCCCGCCACTTACGAGTCTCGAGTACTTTAAGTTGCATTCACAAAATACAGTTTCATTAATTAAAATTAAATTAGAATTTAAAGTTGATTTTAAAAATTACTAAGTAAAACATTTGCAACTCTGATGTAGCTTGCTTTCTTTTTTTCTTCTTCTTTCTTTTCTCTTTTTATCTTTTTTTCTTTTTCTTTTTTGTTATTTATTTTTTTCTCTTTTTCCCCTTCTTCAACGAAATCGCACTTGGTTTTTTAGGATCATGATTTTGCTAAGGCAAAATTGTGCCCCATCCTTACGGGGCATGATTTCACGAAATTGTGCCCAATATTTTTTTCGGGAATGATTTTTCTGTTACTACCCAGGGCGAAATCATGGTTGGACCACGATTTCGTGCCTGGGTCGTATGCAGCAAAACCACCCAAAAATGCTTGAAATTTGAAAAATTCAAAAATCTTGGAATTTTTTTTGATCTTACCTCTGCCCACTCCACTTTTGTGTCGACCTCGCCCCTCATAATCGTTGAACGGTGCACTGGTAATGCCATATCTAGTTTTATCTAGAGCTCTCTTCTCCTCTTTTTGTGTGATAAAAATGAATTAGGGTTTTACCCCTTTTTCATTTTTATCCTTATTTTTTGCTTGTTTCTTTTTCTTTTTCATCTTCTTGCATATATTTTCTTCTTTTGTATGTGTCTTTTTAATTTTTCATGAGGGATGTATCATCCCTCATGAAAATCGAGGGGGCACTTTGGCCTAAGAGGTATTAATGTGCCTAATGCCTCGATTTACGTGCAAAATAAGAAAGTGTTTGGAATAACACCATTTTCATACCACTAGTTTCTTCTAAACCATCCACCTCATTTTCGCTTGTTACCTTTTGTTTGTTAGTGTTTACATCTTTCTTTGACACATTTATTAAGCCATAAATGTATCAAAGAGGGGGAAAAATGTAGACACAAAGAATTGACACACTTTAGTGGGCAATATTCCCTAGGTCCTCCTGGGAGACCCTTTAGACTTGCTTAAGGCAAGGACTAGGCCTCCCCCGTTTTGTTCTTTTTTTTCTCTTTATACAAAATCATGCTCGCCCTATACGAGGTATGATTTTTCATAAGGCAAAAGCGCGGTCAGCCCTAATGGGGTGCAATTTCACCTTTTAGGTTTTTCTCTAAGGAAACCCTAATTTCTCAAAGTTGGCTATTTTATGTCGGCCCTTCTTGGTTTTTCCACCCATTTTACCTTCAAATTAGCTATATAAGGAGGGTTTGAAATCATTTTAAGGGCACTATGAATAACAATAAGAATAAGCAATAAAACATCAAGTGATTTTGAAGTGCTCGCTAAGTGATCTGCATTTCTTCTTCTTCTCTCGCAAGCAAGCTAACTCGTAATTATGAAGTGTGATTTGTTTTCTACTGTATTGTATTATATATTTTTGTTGCTCGCTTTGGTGGATTTGTGTCAGAGCCCCAAGGAGAGATCAACTATTCAAGAGGTATCAACCCTTATGTCTGCTTTTGCACTGTCTTCTAGGTGATTTTGCTCTTCTACATGTATGTCTTAATTTGTTGTATCACACATTGTTTATTTTGCACTGATTTGAGGCTTTTCACCTCAATTCTACAAAATCATGCTCGGGTCTCTATGGGGCACAATTTCACTTGTGCAAAATCACGATCGCCTAGTACGGGGTGCAATTTCACCCAGACTGCATATGGAAGATTGCATTTGGGAGCAAATTACTGTTCCTAGACCCTAGATCTACATCATAGGCTACATATAGGACATATTGCTACATTTTGTTTTGTGGTTTTATCATTTTATTATGTTATATTGTGATATGCTTATTTTCTTCCAAAGGTCAACTTTTGCTTCTATTTTTAAAGGTCAGCTAAAAGGACCTAAGGGGATTGATTGTTGTGCCTCCAAGCATTATTGTATAGCAGCCTAAGAAGGTCCCCTAATGTTGATTATATTTTCCAAGTGTTTCTTAAGTTATCTTGAAGAAACATGAATTGTTGATATCATTGTATAAAAGGATAAAAACAAGGATCTACCACCGGATAAGATAAGTGCCCTAAGTTAGGCTTTAGGCTATTTGTTAGGTGTTTGTTATTTCTGTTATAAAACCCTAGATCTAATTTAAAAGGAAATACATTTAATTGATTTCTAGGCATTTAAAATATAAATAGCATATAGTGTGCACTTAGGGTTAATACTATTTGTGCATCTTCTCTTGAGCCCTTGCTTGAAGGTTTTCTATCTTGAAACCCTAGGGTTAGAAAAGCATTCAAATAAAAAATCATTCTAGGGTTAGCTCTTATCTTCTTACATACTATATTTTTACATTTTCCTTTATCTTTCATAGCATAGATCTAGAAAGGCCAAACATAGGTGATTATCTTGAATAGAATACATCAAACATTCTTGAAAATGAAAGGATTTGGAGCGAGTCCTTAAACCGTTCCTGGTGAACCCTTCCTCCCTCTTTTATACTGAGTGTAGAGAAAAATGTAGCCCCTGTGGTTCACCTTAAGGCTCTCTTTCTTTTACGGATCTAGCCTTGAGAATCGTACACATTAGGATGATTTTCCTCCTCTACACTTATTTTCTTGGTCATTTTCAAACACATAGACAAAGAAATAAAAAATCAATTAGTTGTATTTAGGCTAACTTGTCTTCTTTCATCTTCTCTTATTTTACCTTGAAATATCAAAATATCCTTAGTTAAACTCATCGAAATCGAAAAGTATATAAGATAGTTCTTGTATTCTTGTGTTCGTGTGATATAAGCTTAGCATGCATTTAGATGATCTTCATTTTTAAGTCTTAAATAACCGTTAAGGCTCAAAAAAGAGTCAAGATATTAGCGATCCAAGCCTTAGGTATTTTATTTGAATAAACCCATATAAAACACCAATCAAACAAGCATAACATCAACTTCTACAAGGTGTGAGAAAAAAACATTGAGTAGGGGTCTAATCATGTTGAGAATATTCATATTCTCGGGGTCTCCTTTGGAAAGAGACCCTCAAGTGGAAAATCAAAGATTCTAGTGAATCTCCCCCATGCAAGCTTGACATTAATTAGACTTTAAAGAGGAAAGAACTTTTTCCCCATCTATAAAAGCATATAAAACTCATGAAAGAATTTTGCAATAACTCGAAAAACTTCCATTAACAAAATCTCACTAAAATATTATTTTGATATAGAATGCGTTAGAACCTTGAGGTTCTAATATAATTTAATAAATATATTGATCAAGAACTATAGAAATTTAATAAATAATTGATATGAATTTAATAAATAATTTTAATAAGAACTCTGAATCGTAGGCCACTTCGAGGGGCTCCCTCCTTTCCACTTCTAGGGGTCTCCCTCCCTGCCACTTCAAGGGGGATCCCTGCTCACCACTTAAAGGGGGCTCCCTCATTGCCACTTCAAGGGGGATACCTCCTTGGCACTTAAATGTGGCTCCCTCCTTGCCACTTCAAGGGGGATCTCTCCTTAGAAATTAATATAACATATTCTGCTTATTGATTATTCCTTTACAAATATTGCTCATACACATATTTATAACTATCCTAACCCTAACCCTATGTCGGTTCATATATGATGGTTCAATATAATAATTAATTATATTATTAATAATTAATAATATAATTAATTATACTATTAATAATTAATAATATAATTAATTATACTATTATTAATAATAATGAAATGGTAGGATATGGGATCCTAACATGCCACCCATCCTAGAAAAAAGCTTTATCTCCAAAGCTAGAACTGAGGAAATGGTTGCTAAAAATGATGAAGCACATCCTAAGTAGTAGAAATTGGTGCCAAAATTGTCACAAAAAAATAATCACAAGGTTGTCGCCAAAATTGTTGTAAAAAGTTTTTCATGCTAGCAATGTTGTTGGGTCTCCCATTTTAATTGGTGGTATAGTAAATAATTTATGTGAGTCTCCAAGGTCAGATAAATTTGTGCCTTGTCTGCCTTAAACACACTAAAATATGATACATGTCTTTAGGTTTTGTATGGATTTGATTTATTTCATCTGTAAGGTTTTTTTTTAATTGAACATTCATAGAGTTTATTCAATTGTTTTTTTATCAGTTAAAAGATTTGATTAAAAATGGGTTTTGAAAGGAACCCAAAACCTAATTACATCAAAAATAAGAAAGTTAAAAATAGTAACAAAAAGTAGAGATAAGGATAGGGAACACAGTCCCATAAAACTAGAAGCGCCACAGAGGATACCCTTAAACAGCAAACAAAAATAAACTAAGGGCGACATAGAGGATGCCCTTTAACAAAACACCTTAGCATGAAAGGAAACCCTAAGCTTCATCTTCAGGTTCAACACCAACATCCTAGAGCTCGTCATTAGACTCATCCATATCAACATCCTTATCTTCATATTTATCATCCTTAGAGGTAGTAGAAGCCTTAATTGTTGAGCAAAGTGTAGCAACAAGATTGTCATTGTTGTCAACACAATCAGCTAGATCATTTGATTCAGTGCAGCAACAGGAAGTTCAGATGCAGCAAACAGGAAGTTCAGAGATCTCTCAGAATATGTACAGTGTTTTTCCAAAAAGACCTAAGTGGCCCACATGCAAAAATTCAAAGAAAAAGACAAGGAAAGTGTCGCGATATCGCGACATATTCAGAAAACAGGAAAACTGTCGCGATTTCGTGACATATTGGAGGAGAGAGAAAGTGCAAAGAAAAATGTCACGATTTCGCGACATATTGGAGGAGAGAGAAAGTACAGGGAAAAACTGTCGCGATTTCGTGACATACTGGAGGAGAGAGAAACAAGAAAACATGACGACAAAAAGAAAATCACGATTTCGATGACATGTTGGAAGAGAAGAAGGCAAGTTGAAAACTGTCATGATTTCATGACATGTTTCGAAGAGAGAAGGTAAAACTGTCACGATTTTGCGACATGTTGGAAGAGAAGAAGGCAAGTTGAAAAACTATCACGATTTCGTGACATGTTGGAAGAGAAGAAGGCAAGTTGAAAAACTGTCATGATTTCATGACATGTTCGAAGCAGAGGCGCAAGCAGGTTAAACTGTCACGATTTCGTGACATGTTGAAAGAAAAAGTGCAAGGGAGGAAAACTATCATGATTTCATGACATGTTCGATGAGAAGGCACTTGCAAGAAAATTGTCATGATTTCATGACAAGTTCGGGGAGAAGGAGCTCGCAAAGAAAAGTGTCATGATTTCGTGACAATTTGCAAGAGAGACAGTACGGACGAAAAAGTGTCACGATTTCATGACATGTTCGGAAAGAAGGTGCAAGCAAAGAAAACTGTCACGATTTCATGACATGTTTGGAGAGAAAGAGCTCGCAAAGAAAAGTGTCACGATTTCGCGACAATTTGCAAGAAGGACTGTACGGACGAAAAAGTGTCACGATTTCATGACAGGTTCGAAGAGAAAGCACCAAGGAGAAAAAGTGTCACGATTTCATGACATGTCGGGTTTTCATGACCCGAAAAGGAGATAGAGTGTTCGGAGGCAGAAATGTCATGATTTCGTGACATGTTTCATTTTCACGGGTGAAAGGCAGAGAAAGGCATAAGGTAGCAAAAATGTCATGATTTCATGACATGTCATGTTTTCGGATGCATTGCGAGAAGAGTCAAAGAGTGAGAAGTGTCACGATTTGCGATGATCATGTTTTCGGGGAGAAGAGTGCAAGGAAGAAAATGTCGACGATGTCATGTTTTTGCTGGTGCAAGCCAAGTAGAGTGTACGAAGGCCAAAAGTGTCACGATATCATGACATGTTGTGTTTTCATGGCAACAGCAACAGAAGAGTTGCAGGGGCAGTTGAGGCCGACGAAGACCGATGTAAGCCAACAAAATTTAGGGTTTGCAGCCGACTAAGTTTAGGGTTTGCAACCGACTAAGATTAGGGTTCTTCAACCGACTAAGATTAGATTTTTCATCATGAAAAGTTTGTTATAAAAGGAGGGCTATTTGGAGAATTTGATGAGTCAAAGTGTGCGAATTACTGTCGCCTGAGCGCAGAGAGCAAGTCATGTTGAATCGTTCGAAGTGTGGAATTTCACTAAGGAAGCAGAGTGCGCAACAAGGAGAAGATGACTGTGAGGTGCAGCAGAGTGTGCGAAGTGCTTGCGCAGAAAAGTAGAGCGTGTAGAGAAAACAAAGGTGACCAGTCAGGGTCTAGCAAAAGCAAAGGTATCCTTTTATCAATCTTCTAGTTCCAGATTTGAAGTCCAAGTTGGTGCTTGGCATCAGGGGTTGGTGCTCCTTTCTATTGGTGCAGAAAAATTAGGGGTTGGTGCTCCTTCCAGTGGGTGCTGGTAAAATTGTTTGTAAAGTTGTTGCTTTGCAAAGGCTGGATTTGGATGGTAGTCCAAGCAGTCATTTTTGAGGAGTAGCCACATTGGTGAACCTCATTAAATCTTGTGTTGTGTGATGCTCTCTTGTTAACTTGTTGTATCTATTTTGAGTTTGCTTTATTTCAGCATTAAGAGTTGCAAATTTAAAGTTTTAAAAGAACACACTGATTCACCCCCCTCTCAGTGTCACTATGAGTATAACAATTGGTATCAGAGCAAGGTTCCTGAATAGGCTCAATCAGCTAGGGTGATCTTGGAAGTGACGCAATGGCAGGTGGTGAAGGTTTCTCCTCAAACAAAGCACCATTGTTTGATGAAACTAATTATGCATTCTAGAAAATCAGGATGCAGACATATCTCCATGCTTTGGGATTTGATATCTGGAATGCAGTAGTTAGTGGTTACAAAGCTCCCGCCACTGCTCCAACCGACAACACCGATAAAAAGGCATTTGAAAATGACTCAAAAGCAAAAAATGCCATCATGTGTGGATTAGTGGACAGTGAGCTGGTCAAGATCATAAGTTGTGAATCAGCAAAAGATGTATGGGACAAACTAGAGAATATTCATGAGGGAGACGATAAGATCAAGGAAGCCAAGCTTCAAACACATCGAGCTCAATTCGAATCATTAAAGATGACCAACGATGAGAACATAGAGGCTTTTATGCTGAGAGTTAATGGAATCACTAATTCGATCAGAGGTCTCGACGAAGATATGGATGATGCTACTATCGTGAAAAAGGTTTTAAGATCGCTTCCTCAAAGGTTTGATTCTAAAGTCTCAGCCATAGAAGAAGCTAAAGATCTAAATCACTTTAGTATGGATGAGATGCATGGTTCTTTGACTGCTTATGAAATGAGAATAGGAAGGTCTAATCCCACAGATAGAGAAGCAACTTTTAAAGCCCTAAAAGGTAAAGACACAAAACAAGAGTCTGAAGAAGAAGAGACATCAGATGAAATGGAAGCAAATTTTGTCAAAAAACTAAGAAAGGGAAAAGGAAAATACAGAGGAAAGCTACCATTTAAATGTTTCAACTGTGGAGGCATTGGGCACTTTGCGACCAAATGTCCACTCAATGAGAAGAACAAGGGTGAGGAAGCATCGCACCAAGAAAGAAGTGACTGGAAGAAGAAAACAAACTTTAGAAAAGGCAACTTCAAAAAGAAAAGTTTCATCTCCAGGAATGCAAATTCTTCAGAGGACAGCTCTAGTGAGGATTCTGAAGAAGAAACAGGTGAAGCTCTATTCATGGCATTTGAAGTAGAAAAATCAGAAGAGGTAGAAAAATCAGAAAAGAGGGAAGGAATGAACTCTAAAGTATCTATTGAAAAACCTGAGGCTGAAGTAGATCTAGAAGGTGAGCTGGTCTCTGCACTTGTAGAATGGAAATCTGAGAAAAGAAAGAATAATAAACTTTCAAGAAAGCTTGAGGATGCGAACGACATCATAACCAGCTTAAAAATATAGATAGAAGAATACAAGAAAATGTCTGAAGATCTCGAAGTTCAGATAACCATGAAGATAGATTACTGCTGTAAACTAGAAGAAGAGAATGTTGGTCTACGAATGCAGATACAAGAGCTGGATCAAAAAATTAGCTGCCATCACAAACGTGAAGAAAGTTCGATGAAACTGGAAAAAAATTTAAGTGATCAAAGACCTGCAGGCATCAAATTTGGTCTGGGCTTCGTTGAAGGAGAATCGTCAAATGGACCAAAAGCCAAAAATGTAGAAACTGTAAGGAATGAAGATAAGAAACAAGCTGATGAAAGAAAAACAACTCATGCAAAAGAAAGCAGTAATGCCAGGCCCGAAAGGAGAACTGACAATGATGGATTTACCAAGGTCACACATCAAAGGAGAAGAAGACCTATGGCTCCTACAACAACCTGGCAAAGACAATCTTTCAGGTTCAATCATTTCTTTTCTGGTTTCTGTTTCAAATGTAATGGTTATGGGCATAAAATTGCAGACTGCAAGTATAATGTAGGACCAAGAAATTTCACTAGTAGAAATGCTTTTTCACCGCTAATAAATTATGCAGTAGAATGTTTTAACTGTCATAATTTTGGGCATATTGCAAGAAACTGTCGTAGTACTTCTGTTTCAAATCAACCTCAGAAAAGAAAATTTCAACCAAATAGGACAAGACAAAATAGAAAACTTCCTGAAAGATATGCACAAGATATTGAAAAGGGAAAGTCCAAACTAGAGCCCAATACGGTAGTCAAAAGAGAGTGGAAACAGAAAGAGCAACTTAAGGAAGAAAAGGAATCCCTAATAGTACAAACAACTTTCAAGGCACAGAATAAATGTGTACCATGGATACTTGACAGTGGATGCTCAAGTCATATGACAGGTGATAAACAAAAATTTGAAAAATTACAGAAATATGAGGGTGGTTCTGTAAAGTTTGGGAATAATGATGGAGCTAAGATAATCGAAAAAGGATCGGTTAAAATTAGTGATGGGAAAATCAAGTCAGAAGAAGTTTTGTTTGTGGATGGTTTGAAACACAACCTGTTAAGTGTCAGTCAGATCTGTGATAAAGGACATGAAGTAGTATTCAAGAAGCAGGGTTGTGAAGTCAGAAAAACAAATAGTGGAAAATTGATAGCAACTGGATCAAGGACGTCTGGCAACCTGTACACACTCTCAAAAACTTTAGAAGGTACTTGTTTCATTGGATAGGAAGAAGAAAATTGGTTGTGGCACAAGAGGCTTGGACACATCAGTTTTGATAATCTGGTGAAAATCAGCTCGAAACAGGCAGTGAGAGATATTCCAACCATTAGAAAACCTTCAAATAGCATTTGTGCTTCATGTCAAAAGGGAAAGCAAACCCAAGTCTCATTCAAAACAAAAGAGTACCACACTAGCAAACCTTTGGAACTTATACATACAGATTTATGTGGACCCATGAGAACACAAAGCATAAATGGTGACAAATACTTTATGTTGTGTATTGATGATTATTCCAGAATGACATGGATATTTTTCTTAAAGAATAAAACAGAAGCTTTTGAAATGTTCAGATCTTTCAAACATCTAGTTGAGAATGAAACAGGAAAAAGGATCAAATGTTTAAGATCAGATAGAGGAGGAGAATTCATTTCAGATGAGTTTATAGAATACTATGAAAAACATGGTATCAAGAGACAATATTCAGCAGCTAGAACACCCCAGCAGAATGGTGTGGTAGAAAGAAAGAACAGAACAGTACAAGAAATGGCACGCACTATGCTGGCTGAGAACAAAATAGCAGACATATTTTGGAAAGTAGTCCACACTACAGTGTACATCCAAAATAGGTACATGCTGAGAACACATGAAAGCAAAACTCCTTATGAATTGTGGTTCGGTAGAAAGGCAACAACAAAACACCTCAAAGTTTTTGGCTGTAAGTGTTACATCAAAAAAACTGAAGATAATCTTGGGAAGTTTGAAAATAGAGCAGATGAAGGTGTCTTCGTTGGCTATTCATCAAAAAGCAAAGCTTACAAATGCTACAACAAGAGACTCAAGAAAATTGTGGACAGTGCCGATGTTAAATTTGATGAAGGTAGGGAACAAATAGTTAACTTTGAAGAAAACTACCCAATTTATGAAGAAGTCATTGAAGGTGATGAGGAAAATGAAACAGAAAAGAAACCAACACTTGACTCAGATGACTTAATTGATGACTCAGAGGTGGAAGAAAATAAGAAATTCAAAACAGAGCTGGCAGAAAAATCATCCTAGAAATCAAATAATTGGAGATCCCACAGTGGTGTTCGGACAAGAAGGAAAGTAGTAAGTAACTACTCTCTTTTATCCAGCATTGAGCCCAAAAATATAGCTGAGGCAAGCAAAGATGATAGCTGGATGAAGGCAATAAATGAAGAATTAGATCAGATTGAAAAGAACAAAACTTGGGAATTAGTACCTAGACCTGCAAATAAGAATGTAATCGACACCAAATGGATATTTCGAAACAAATTGAATGAAGACGGATAGGTAGTTAGGAATAAAGCAAGACTGGTTTGTAAAGGTTATGCACAAGTTGAAGGCATTGATTTTGAGGAGACTTTTGCACCAGTGGCCAGACTAGAAGCAATCAGAATGTTTCTGGCCTTAGCAGTCTACAAGAATTTCAGAGTTTATCAGATGGATGTAAAATCAGCTTTTTTAAATGGGAAACTTGAAGAAGAGGTTTATATTGAACAACCAGATGGTTTCCAAATTGGTGAAGATCCCAACCTTGTCTGCAAATTAAAGAAAGCTTTATATGGCTTAAAACAGGCACCCCGAGCATGGTATGCAAGGCTAGACAACTATCTCTCTCAACAGGGGTTTAAGAAAGGTATGGTGGACAGTAATCTGTATGTCAAAATAGAAGGTGGGCATCTCATTGTTCTTGTTGTATATGTAGATGATATCATATTTGGCAGCAGCAAAGATGAATCATGTAAAGACTTAGCAAATAAGATGCAGAAAGAATTTGAAATGTCTATGATTGGTGAACTATCTTACTTTCTTGGGTTACAAGTTAATCAAAATGAGAAAGGCATATTTATTTCCCAAGTCAAATATGTGAAAGAGATGCTAAAAAGGTTCACAATGGAGGATTGTAAGCCAGTTAGCACTCCCATGATGACAGGCTACAAGTTGAGCAAAGATGACAAATCTCCACCTGTTGATCAAACCATGTACAGATCAATGATTGGAAGCTTACTATATTTAACAACTACCCGACCAGATATTCTGCAGGCAATCTGCATGGTAGCAATATTTCAGGCCGATCCCAAAGAGACTCATGTGACAGCGATAAAAAGGATTCTTAGGTATCTCAAGGGTACTATGGAGTATGGGTTATGGTATCCAAAAGGTAAATACTTCACCCTTATTTCATATTCAGATGCAGATTGGGCAGGATGTGTTGATGACAGGAAGAGTACCAGTGGAGGTGCATTCTATCTTGGTGACAGGTTGGTTGCTTGGCACAGTAAGAAACAAGAGTCAGTTTCTTTATCAACAACTGAGGTAGAATATATTGCAGCAACAACATGTTGTACACAAGTTTTGTGGATGAAACAAACTCTGAAAGATCTTGGTATTAATTTTAGTGAGCCAATATCAGTTAAGTGTGATAACACCAGTGCAATTAACATCTCCAAGAATCCGGTAATGCATTCACGGACAAAACACATTGCTATCAGATATCATTTTTTGAAAGAGAAAGTTGTTGAAGGTGAGGTTAAGCTGGATTTTGTTCCAACTACAGAGCAAGTAGCAAGATATCTTCACAAAACCATTGCCCAAGGATGTTTTTGAATACCTTCGCAATAAATTGGGAGTGGTGACCCTTCCCAAGAAGTGACTAGCTACGTGGATCACATTCTCAGGGGGAGCATTGAAGTATTTGTTTATCTTCTTGCTCATGGTCTTGTTTATTACTAAGTGTAATAAATTTTGCCTGAGAATGTTGTGCTTGGACTCAGGGGGAGTCTGCAGTAGCCCTTTGGTATTATTGTCAAAGGGGGAGAAGAGCTACAGGAAGCTACAGGAAGCTGCACATGTGTTGCCAACAATTCCAAAGGGGGAGATTGTTGAGCAAAGTGCAGCAACAAGATTGTCATTGTTGTCAACACAATCAGCTAGATCATTTGATTCAGTGCAGCAACAGGAAGTTCAGATGCAGCAAATAGGAAGTTCAGAGATCTCTCAGAATATGTACAGTGTTTTTCCAAAAAGACCTAAGTGGCCCACATGCAAAAATTCAAAGAAAAAGACAAGTAAGGAAAGTGTCGCGATATCGCGACATATTCAGAAAATAGGAAAACTGTCACGATTTCATGACATATTGGAGGAGAGAGAAAGTGCAAAGAAAAATGTCATGATTTCATGACATATTGGAGGAGAGAGAAAGTACAGGGAAAACTGTCATGATTTCATGACATACTAGAGGAGAGAGAAAACAGAGAAAACTGTCACGATTTCGTGACATGTTCGAAACAGAGGTGCAAGCAAGGAAAACTGTCGTGATTTCATGACATGTTGGAAGAGAAGAAGGCAAGTTGAAAAACTATCATGATTTCATGACATGTTCGAAGGAGGCACAAGTAAGTTAAATTGTCATGATTTCATGACATGTTGGAAGAGAAGAAGGCAAGTTGAAAAACTGTCATGATTTGACATGTTGGAAGAGAAGAAGGCAAGTTGAAAAACTTATTTCATGACATGTTCGAAGCAGAGGTGCAAGCAGGTTAAACTATCATGATTTCATGACATGTTGAAAGAAAAAGTGCAAGGGAGGAAAACTGTCATGATTTCATGACATGTTCGATGAGAAGGCACTTGCAAGAAAACTGTCATGATTTCGTGACAAGTTCGGGGAGAAGGAGCTCACAAAGAAAAGTGTCACGATTTCATGACAATTTGCAAGAGAGACAGTACGGACGAAAAAGTGTCATGATTTTGTGACATGTTCAAAAAGAAGGTGCAAGCAAAGAAAATTGTCACGATTTCATGACATGTTTGGAGAGAAAGAGCTCGCAAAGAAAAGTGTCACGATTTCATGACAAATTGCAAGAAGGACTGTACGATTTCGAAGAGAAAGCGCCAAGGAGAAAAAGTGTCACGATTTCATGACATGTCGGGTTTTCATGACCCAAAAAGGAGATAGAGTGTTCGGAGGCAGAAATGTCATGATTTCATGACATGTTCCATTTTCACAGGTGAAAGGCAGAGAAAGGCATAAGGCAGCAAAATGTCACGATTTCATGACATGTCATGTTTTCATTGCATTCGAGAAGAGAGAAAGGAAAGAAGTGTCACGATTTTCACGACATTACAATCATTCTGATGCATGCCGAAGTGTCAAGAAAGCGAAAAGTGTCAAAATTATTATGACATGTCATGTTTCACTAGTGCAAGCCAAGTAGAGTGTACGGAGGCCAAAAGTGTCACGATATCGCGACATGTGTTTTCGTGGCAACAGCAACAGAAGAGTTGTAGGGGCAGTTGAGGCCGACGAAGACCGATGTAAGCCGACAAAATTTAGGGTTTGCAGTCGACTAAGTTTAGGGTTTGTAGCCGACTAAGATTAGGGTTCTTCAGCCGACTAAGATTAGATTTTTCATCATGAAAAGTTTGTTATAAAAGGAGGGTTGTTTGGAGAATTTTGATGAGTCGAAGTGTGCGAATTACTGTCATTCGAGCGCAGAGAGCAAGTCGTGTCGAATCGTTCGAAGTGTGGAATTTCGCTAAGGAAGCAGAGTGCGCAACAAGGAGAAGATGACTGTGAGGTGCAGCAGAGTGTGCGAAGTGCTTGCATAGAAAAGCAGAGCATGCAGAGAAAACAAAGGTGACCAGTCAGGGTCTAGCAAAAGCAAAGGTATCCTTTTATCAATCTTCTAGTTCTAGATTTGAAGTCCAAGTTGGTGCTTGGCATCAGGGGTTGGTGCTCCTTTCTGTTGGTGCAAAAAAATCAGGGGTTGGTGCTCCTTCCAGTGGGTGCTGGTAAAATTGTTTGTAAAGTTGTTGCTTTGCAAAGGCTGGATTTGGATGGTAGTCCAAGCAGTCATTTTTGAGGAGTAGCCACATTGGTGAACCTCGTTAAATCTTGTGTTGTGTGATGCTCTCTTGTTAACTTGTTGTATCTATTTTGAGTTTGCTTTATTTCAGCATTAAGAGTTGCAAATTTAAAGTTTTAAAAGAACACACTGATTCACCCCCCCTCTCAGTGTCACTATGAGTAAAACATTAATGACCTCCTTGATAGTAGAGACCTTGTCACCATCTTCAGAAAAGGACTTCTTGAAGAAGATCATGTTTAGAGCATTATGGATATTAGTGATCTAGGACATGCAGTTGGAGACTTAAGTTGATGATGAATTGTTTTAGACAGTGATTAGGGATATCCTTATCATCATCCTCAGAGTCAATGATTAAGTATTTCTTTTCTTACACCATTTTTTGTAGGCACGTAGAGGATCTAATACATTTCAGCTCGAGAGATTCACATTTAAATATTTTCCTCAAATTACAAATAGTCTCAACAACTACCCTCTTTTTTGTTGATAGGGCAGGAAAGCTAGAGTACGAAGGAGTGGACTAGGAAATACTGGACTGAGTAAGGCTAGGTTTGTCTTTAGGGGTAGAGGGAAGGATAACACCTTGATGGCAATGTATCAACCAATGGTTGTACAGGACCTTAAATAGGCCTTGATGAGAAGGCAACTCATTACTATTTTTCTTATGGATGTGCTCCAAGGTGTAGCTGATGGAATTGAAGAGGAATTGGGGAATGTTCACCAGGTTGACATCACAAAAATGGTTAAATAAAGTAAAATGAAAATTGCATAAAACCTTATCAGGGTTATCCATAGTAATGAACACCATGATAGGTTTCATGACACTGTTCTAGGGTGAGGGGAGCTTCACCTAATGCTTGTCTTTAATTTCCTTGAGTTTAGCTTCCCAATTGTGTTTTTCATGGTGAATATACCTCCCTTTCGCCTGCTGCCCTATAATCTCAACAAGATTCTTGATGTCAACTTCAAAGTTTCTATCATGGATCGTCATCCTTCCATTATCCTAGGTACCCATAAAAATAGAAGTAATTTTAGGATCATCTCCATTTAAACCCTAGAACATTTTATTCAATTGTGGGTTGAACGGTTTGTGGGAATAAACCCTAGTAGAGAGATATGTCTTCAATGCAGTCAATAAAGCCAAAGTAGTAGTGGAGGCCAAGTATCCCACTATTGTCTCATGTACTAATGTTCTTGCCATAGTAGCCAGGGATTTTGTTGCTTTGGTGAGTGAAAACTTTAATAATAACACTGGTCTTTCCCACCAACTTCTAACAAAAGTTTGATATGGAATCAAACACCCTTTGTCTAAATTGAGTTAAAATTTGAAATACATTGAATTTGGTAATGCACAAGTAATATTCTACCTATGCTATCCAATGCTATCCTATGCGTTATGAAAACATATGATCATAGGTGCTCCCAAGTCCCAAGTATTGTACTGCAGTACATTGATGAAAAATATTTTCAGTTGCTACCGTAGTTATTATTGACTATGAATAATAAGGCAGTCCAAATTATCCAGTGAAGAAATGTAGAAGAGATGGGAGAATATTAGTTGCATATCATGTTAAAGGAAACCTCCCACAAGCCAATTTCATAGTGGACTAGTTACAAAAAATCTTCTCTTCCAAGGGCTTAAACAACTCAGACCTGGTAGCTCAATTTGATTCATTTGTTAATTTTTTAATTGCATTGATTTGTGATACCCTTCACAATCCAATATGGACCAAAATGTGGGTTGAATAAACACCAATATAGTAAAATAATACAATTGTATTAACATGATTTCTCTTAAAGTGTGGAATAAGGGGTCTAGATGCTCCCAAGAAAATAAAATTACAGTGAGTTATAACCTGCTCATCTACCACTTTGGGAGGCCTCACAATTTATTACATTTATTGATGTCAATTATTTGAAAACATGCATGCACGTGTTACAGTGATTGTATTGACTATCTGGCCATAAAAATTCTAAGTTGTTCACCTATTCATTTGGTTTCCAACCACACTTTTTATAGCATGAAGATATCACAAAATATTATTATAGTTTACCTTCCTCTCTCTTAACTTTGCATTGGCATAGCTGTTGGCCAAAATCATGAACAAATTTGGATTGTCAAAATCTCTTAATGTAAAATTCATGAGGTGTGGCGATAGAACATTAGTTTTATCGCACGGCTTTGGAAGTGACTAGTCAATTTGGAGAAATACTTTACCTTCTCTTTTGAGTGGATACAAGGTAATAACATTTGACATGGTGTTCATTGGAAAGGTTAATTCGAACCACTTTGACTTTGATCGATATACATCGATCTCCCCTTATGCAGATGATATTCTTACCATTTTGGAGGAGCACAAGGTTAACAAGTGCACCTACGTGGGTCATTCTATGTCTAGCATGGTGGGTTGTATTACCTCCATTAAAAGGCTAGACTTATTTAAAAAACTAGTCTTGCTAGGTGTTTCCCCAAGGTATTTGGGAAATGAATCATACCATAGAGGATTCACACATGAAGAGGTTAAAAATTTATTAAGTATGATAAAATTTGATTATGCATCTTGGATTTCAAGCTTTGCTCCTCATATCGTTGGTGTAGATGAACCATCGGTGAGATAGGGAGAGTCTCTCTAAACATTTTTATTAATCCTCTTTTCTTTTTTATATGTGGGATAGAAGTGAAATCTTGGTGTACAGTGTGCAAATCAAGTGGTCTAATTTATACACATGGATTCTTGTTGATAGAGGAGAAAATGTGCATTGAAGTAAAGCATTCAATTAAAAAACTTTAGGTACTAGGTTTGCTCCTCTTAAATAGGAATGTGGTCAATAAAAAAATTGCTACCATGAAAACTTTTGGAAGGGTACACTTCAGCCATAGCGATAAAGAAAAGTATAGGCTTAGCGAAGGAAATTATTTTCAATTTTATATTATATTATTTCAAAAATTTAGATGCTCTACAAATAAAATTTGGTAGATTCTACTTTGTATGTTTCTTTTAGATATTATATTGAGGGAAATGTGATACAATGATCAGATGTATTGTACATGTCCATACGAAAACTCTACACTTTTGTTAAAACCATTATTGAATTTTTTGCAAGTTTAATATCTTGTTATCCGACAAGTGACTGTTGGAAATACTCCTCCTTAGGTTCTAGATTAATTGATTATTGTTAGAATCCATTCATTTATTATGTTTGGCATCTTATTGTTAGGAACTTATTTGTTAGAATTATTTACGCAGTCCATTCTTAGCATAGGCTATTGTGAGCTTTATTGTTAGCATTGATTTAGGCTTTCAAAGCCTATATAACAAATGTAAGCATTGATCAAATTGAATCGAATATGTATGTGATTTGATATCACATCTAGTATCAGTGTTTAGTAGAAATGATGCAAACCTGATTGCCCATCACTGTTAAAGTGAGTTCATTCTGTAAGGTGCATAGACCCTACGTTTGAAGTCTAACATTAGGACATCGTGTATCTGGCTTACGTAGATAGAAGGTCTGTGTACGAAGGCACTATTTTTATTTTAAAACAAGTATGTGATAGAGCGAGCACGTGATAGATCAAATGTGAATGCAAGCATTCAAAATAAGAGGATGTTATGTGAGTGGATGATTTGCTTGGTTGTAATTTGAAACAATAGAAGATAGCGGAGAAGCGAAGTGGACAGCGTCACATATAATTTTGTGTTTGATTTGATAGCTAAAAATCGTTAGTAAATCTATTTGCCATCATGAAAATTTGAATTAAAAAAGGACGTCTGCTATTAAAAATATCTGCATCTAAATGGAGGAAAGAAAATTGCAACGACATGGAGAGGCATCAAGGCATGAAATATTGATGGCAAAAACAAATTGAAGCTATTTTTCCTTATCAATGCTCACATTGGATCTATGATCTAATGGCATGATCTTCATCTGCAGAATATTTTAGGAGGATTGGTCGGATTAAAATTTCATTTTACTCCTTGTTTGGTGAGATTTTTCCCTCTAAACACTTGTCTCTGTTGATGCCTTGAACTAGACGTCATCCACCTGTGCGTAGAAAGGAGATTTGTTTTATGCTTTTGGTTGAGGAGGGTGCCATAGAGTGGTGAAAAAAAGCACCACCTGAGTGGTGGATGTAGGTCCCACCTAAGCGGTGTACATAGGTGTCACCTAATTGGAAGCGCCATCGAGGTGTGAATGCACCGCTACTGGGAGGGTACAGTGTGTTGATCAGAAGGAGAGGCACCACCAGACAAGATGCCATCGATCTACCCTAGAAGTTGTGTCAATTCTTTAAAGGGGAAGTGGCTCTTTTTCCTTTCATATCATCCCGCTAGCCCAAATGGTCAAGGGGCCAGTGGTAAAACTCTTCACCGAAGGAGAGGTCGAGGTTTCAAACCTCACGGAAGGTTATAAAGGTAAAAAAAAATTGTTTTGTAAATGTTTTAATAGTTTTTTAATATTTTTATTAATAATTTAATATGTATTTTAATAAAATTTATTTTATTATTAATTAAATTATGATTAAAATTATTAGATTTTTTTTTTGTTAGATTAAAAGTGGGTTTTTGTCAAGGATACCAAAACCTGATTACAAAGGATCATAATACAACACGAAACATCAGAATGAAACAAAAGGAATTTTTCCAAGGATGGAAAAAAAGTTAGGCAAGGTCAGCCCAAAGGAACAACATAAGGAACATGTAATCCTTTGTGCCAAAGGAAGACATCTTCCTTTGAGCCAAAGGAAAAATGGGCAGGAAGGGAAAGCCCGCCAGAAACCCAAATTTGAAACACAAGGCGTTGAAAAAGGCCGGGAGAAAGCACCAAACTGTCCTAACCATGAAAATCCTTTTGAAACTTTCCCATGGGTGGAAAAATAAAACAGAGCCAAAGTTTTAAAATTTGAAGCATCCCCAGGGTGGGAAAACCAGAAACCACCCTTGGGAAAAAAAGCTCTGTAGAAAACCAGCATCCCACGTAGGGGAGATTGAAATGAAGCAAAATAGAATAATAGCTTGAAGATGGTACTGAAGTGGTGCAATATCAAAAGGAACACCCCAGGCCATAAGGTCTGTATGTGAAAAGAAAGCCTTGAAGAACATTTACTCAGCAAAGGAAGCAGCAGCAGCAGAATAGCACTTCTAAATAAAAGGACAGGAGAGTGCCACAGGAATTCACTAAGAAGAAAGCACGAAAAGGCATGACTACAGACGTTAGAGCTCAAACCAAAAAATAGCAGCCATACATCCCATACAACCTTCAACAATAGCTTTAGGTACAAAGAAAAGGAATTCCCTTAAGGAATCAGTAGCTATAAAACCAGAGGCCCCTAGAGGCCACGAAAAAAAATTGAGACCCGTAGGAACTACCACTTCAGATCCAAAGAGTAGAGTCACAGTAGAAAGCACATGGGCAACCCCATAAGCCCAAAAGGATGCTATGCAAAACTACTCAAGAAGCCAGAATTCCTCAAACCTGCCAAAAGAAGCTGCAAGGAAACAAGGAGGAGAACCTGCAAGGATTCAGCAACAAAATGACCAGAGGCTGCAAAGCCACGAAAGGAACTAAAATCCTATAGCCCACCCTGTCCCTTAAGCAAGCCTTAGCTGCATCTTCCTCTCCTTATCCATAAAATTTGGAGATACAAACATTCTTTAGATCTCTTACTGTCTCCTTTTACAAGAGGGTTTTAGATTGTATTTGTTTCATCGTCAGTCCCTCAACTTGGTTAACTTATGAACCTTTAGCTTGAGAATTTTGATTCATAATAGTTTCTAGCACTTGTCTTAACTGATCTTGTAATGCGGCAACTATGGTAGTGAGATCTTCCATTCCCATATTGGGAGATTCTGGACCCTCATTTTGGGTCCTTTCTTCGACATTACTTTATCGAGTCTGTCTAGGTGGAGGCCCTTCTCTCCTGGCCTTAGGTGGCATCTTGATCTGATTTCATACAAGAAAAGAATTAGATCACTTCATCTTAAATATAATCATTAACTCAAACCACATTACAAATTTCTTCTTGCTAATAATTAGAAATCTAACCAGGATAAGGTTTCAAGGTTATGATGTATTATTGATACCAAAGCCCATACTAAGGTATCGTAACATTCGTATTCCCTTGGGATAAATTCCATTAGATTCTAAATAAGTAGAGAATCTAGTTTATCCCATATTTTAGCTTAAAACTAAGCAAGCCTTCATTGGAGATCCTCGAATATATTTCAGTACATAAGAATCTCTATACCCTCAAATCTAGAGCTATGATACCCAAATGTAACGACCCAAAAATCAAGAAATAAAACACACAGAAAGAGAGATTTTTTTTTACTAAGGATAGGGATTCATAAACCCCTAACCACTATTAGATTAACTTAATGTTTAACACCCCTAAGTCTCTTAATAACTATACCACACAATATTCCCCTCACGCAAGTCCCTTCTGCATAGGCATATCTCATGTTATGCACATAATTCCATCCATCTCATCATTCTTGATGAGCTAGACTTACCATCCTCAATCATTAGAAGGTGTACACACATCTCCATATTCCACACAAGCCATTATGTATGGGTGTGCTACATGTACTACGAGTTAAGTTATCAATCTTGTCCTCTAACAAGCTATCTTAACTCTAGTATAATATTCTAAACCTAGCTACAAATATTCCTAAGGGGGTCTCAAGCCCTTAGGTCATCCTATAAGTTCACCTAGAACTTACTATTGTTTATATCAGATGCTAAAACAAGAATATAAAAATAGATCTAGATACTAAATCTAACAAAACATAATTCATAGACAAGCAAAGGATAACTAAAACACAAGCAATAATTAAATAATAAACATGCAATAAAAAGTATTTAAGTACAACTACATTCAATTAATGGAATACAAGGTGCATCAACCATATTGTTCATTTATTACATAAGTATGGTAAACCCCATACCTTCAATCAATACATTACATCATTCTCATCGGGGAAACCTCCCATAAATCTAATCTATTTGCATAAATAAGCAAGATGTAAGGTAGAGAGAAAACTTGTGCATCGGTCCATCTCATGGCTTTGGTCTTCCTGCTCTTCCATGGATCAAGTGAGGATAGTATAGGATCAGGACACTCATAGTTTAGGATAGATATGCTTCTAAATGCATTTATTCATTTTATTACCAAATTGTAACTATACAAATAACCCAAGCAATTCAACTTCCTAATGCATAGTTGACATCATAGAAAGCCACTCTTTCATTTTTCCCTCTCATCTTCTTATGATAGCTACTCAACCATGCATCAAGTCCATATGCTAGTACTTGTAATAAATGGTCTAACCCTTATTTAACAATCTACAAGGATAATGGCATGAGGGATTGATCTCTTCGCATGAATATGTTTGTATAGCATCAATACAAATATTTTTCCTATACAATTTTAGTCTGCTACCTAAAGGTATGGTTTGTAAACCATACATCCATAAAATAAGGTAGTTATGACCAATGAATTAAAGAGGCAATTATTCATTTGGATGTCCTAAAACTAAAGCTAAAAGTATTAATTTTTTAGGGTGGTAATGGTAGCATACCCCTTACTTAGCCTTACCTATACCATTGGAGTCAATCTTAAGTGTGGTTTTAAGAAGATGACCACAGAATATACATGTAAAAAAACAACCTCAAGCTTCACACCTTTACATGAAAGAGTTATCTTACTTACCTCCTCTTTGGTGATGTTAAAAGTCATAATTTTTATGGCCTAAAGTTGATGAATTCCACAAAATGAAATTTAGGTGTCCAGTTATCTCTAAAGACTCCTTACTAATTGGGATGTTAGAATAATTCCATCTAAAAATAGGAGAATAACAACATAGATCTTAAATAAACAATCATTTGTGGTACTCAATGAGTTTGATAGATTTAAAAAGTGTAGAAGAGAGTGAAACACATTTTTTAACTCCTATGGTACTTTGGAAATCCTATAATTTTCCAGTAATGGTATCATAAAGTGTGATCATAAATGAAACCTCCAAGGGTGGAAGATCCAAATCCTTGAGTTTTTCAACTAGCTAATATAGAGAAATTGTGTCAAATTCTTTATAAAAGTTCATAAAGCAATAATATACACTACATTTGGTGGCTTGAGCCAGTCCTTAATGATGGAGATTAAAATGAAGATATAATCATTGGTACGGTGATTTATATAAAATATTGCTTTACCTTTGGCCCTCAATTACTTTGTCTCATCCCATCCATATATGTGGATGTGTAAAGCTATGGCAATTACCTTAGCAAAGATATGATCAATCGTAGTGGTGCAAAAGTTATTGGGATTATTTTGATCTTTATATTTGTAGATGGGATGGATGATCCGTGAGATCTAAGAAGGTGGAAAGCCATGTGTCAAAATGTAATTAGACATGTCTATGATATAATTTTCTATTACTTCTAGGATATGTTTAAAAAATCTAGCTTTGAGGTTTTCAACATATTGAACTTTGTCAGATTGTATCTTAAGGATGACACAAAGGATTAGGTGATTAAAAAAGAAATGACATTGACCATATTTTGGATTGACTTGAATGCTTGGATGATTTGGAATATTGTGTAGGCTAGATGCATAGTCAAACCAAGTAGAAAAGTTAAATATAACATAACATATGTATTTCTAAGGGAGGAAGACCCTTCAAAAGAGTTTTGAAGTGAATTAGATTTAGTTAAGTATGGTTTTATGTTTGTTCATGAGATTATCTTTTTCCTTCTAAAAATGCTCTTTGCAATTTATTTGACTTGAAGGGTCTATAAATCATAATGTGTTTGGCTAAACTATGGATGATTTTACAATCTAAGTCATACCAAGTATTGTAAGGATAATCACTATTTCTAGGACGTAGCGAGGTGACAATGGAATGGAGGGAAGTGTGTAGGGAAGAAGACTAGATGGCTTTGGTGAAGTGAAGGGATAAATTTACCAAGTAATGGGTATCAAAGATAAAGAGGATCCATGTTTTGAGGAGGTTTGTGTGTTATGCATCAAACTTGATGATAAAAATGGGTGGTGGTATATTGAAGAGGTCTAATAGGGATAGGATTGGGTGGGGGAAACAAAATGGAATTTGAAAATATAAGACAACATGGTCAATAGGGGAGGAGGTGTGGAGGATACCTAAAGACCATGTATCTTTAGTAGGAAAAATCTATTAACAAGAACATAATCAATGACAAAAGAACCACCAACAAAGGGGAAGCATGTAGGGCCACTAAAATGTGTTAAATAATTTTTTCATTGAGAATTACTAAGTCATGAGAATCTCCCAAAATAAGTGCTTACCATAAAGAGTGACTAATCTCTCTAATGAAGTCCATTATGTTATGCCATACTAAAAATCTGCTCCTTGAGTTATCAATGGGTCCATATAGATGTCATACCTTATACACTATATGCAATCAACTTGTGCATTGAAGTTACTTGCAAAGGGAATGTCTCTGTTAATAATTATGATATTTGAGATTGTAAAGCTATAAAAGGAGAGTTTCCTACATCTAAAATAGAATAAGGTTATGAAACTAGAGGTAAATAACATGCACCAAAGAAATATTTTCTTGAAGAGGTTTTCTTTGTTAGAGATATCCATAAGAACCTAGCATGTACTTTTAAACCTTCCAATTGGATAAACGGAGCTAAGCAGTATTTATGGAGGTATGCAATCCCATCAAACCCTCTCAAGCCAAGGTAAAGTTTTAACTTGTGCAATGATAGCCAAAAGTATCCTCAAAAAACGAGTGGCCTCTCATTAGTCTTATGTGTTTTGATAAAGAAAATCAAGTTGGGTTTGCAAATTAGATGTTTTGAATATCTATAAGAGAAGAAGAGTGAACCACCACAATTATATACTGTTACTAGGAATGTATGCCCAAAGATCGAGGTTTTATATCATGATGAGGATGAGGGATTCCATGATTTAGACTATCGTAAATGAGGGAATCACAAATTCAAACTCTTCAAACATGCACAATAGCTTATTTTCTTACTTTGTTGCTTCAACCATTTTAACCTTATTTTCCTTCATGTCTTTGTATTAGATTTTGGTTAGGTTTCATCCATGTAAATATTTTAGGAAGTGTGAAAAATAGTTTTCTTATTCCATAAGATTTAGGGCCTTTCTTGAAGTTTCTTAAACCTAATAATAAAGGAATCATTATGGGTAAACCATACCTTTGTTAGTTGGCTTTTATTTTGTACTAAGTGTTGAAGTATGTGTAATTTGATCTTATTAGGCCAAGGCCAAAGGTGTTAGAAAGTGCTTATAGGCACTACTAATGTAGCAAGTGTCTATGCAAGCCTATAGTCATTTGCATGTATTTACCCTTAGTGATATTGGTTAAACCACCTCAATGGTTAACCTTGATTAAAGGGTTTAATACATTTATTACATTGTAGTTTAAACTTCAAGTTGTATCGGATTGAGGTCAATGTCTAATTGGGGTTTTGGTAGCACTATAAATTGTTGAGCAAAGTGCAACAAATAGTATTGTCATTGTTGTCAACACAGTCAGACAGATTTATTGATGCAATGGACAAGAGTTTATTGAACAACAAGGTGCAGCCAAAGTACAATGGATAGGAGTTCAGTGTTGAGCAAGGTGTTGCAGGAGGATTGTCATTGTTGTCAATACAGTCAGTTAGATCTAATGATGCAATGGACAGGCAGTTCAGAAGTCACTCAGATGCAGAGGATAAAGTTCAGAAGTTAGTCAGATCATGAGTCCTTAAATGATAGATGCACAGAAACAGAAAACATAATTCAGAATGAGAAGAAGAAGTCTTCAGAACCTGAGATGTCAAGAAGCGAAAAGGTTTTTTGTGAAAACCAAGGCAGTCAGAATAAAAAGTTTTATTTAAAACCATGGATAACAGATTTGAAATGGGTTTTTCTTAAAACCCAAGTTGGCTCTTCGTTTCGTTGAAAAAGATGCCCCGGTGATGAAGATATTTAATTTTAAATATTTAGTTTAAATTTTATTTTATTTAAAATTTAAATTAAAATATTAAATTAAATTAAAAGGGCCGACATGTTACTATTTCGCGGCAATAAGCTACAGGAAAGTGACGAAGGTGGAAGAAGTGTTTGAGGCCGACAAAGTTAAATCGGGCCGACGGATTTTAGGGTTTGGCAGCTGACAAATTCTAGGGTTTCTCAACCGACGTTCTTTTAGGGTTTGTTCCTAAAACTTCTTCTATAAAAGCAAGGGTACTTCGAGTTTGAAAAGTGGGGTGTAAAGATAAAGTGCGAATGCGAGCATAGTGTTTGTGAAAGTGAAGTTCGTGTTGAGCAGAGAGCAGAATGTGAAACGACACAGAGTGTGCGAAGCGTGTGCACAGAGAAAGCAGAGTGTGCAGAGAAGCGCGAAGGGCAAAGTTGATTGCAAAGTCTGGTCGTAGCAGTGCAACAAACTGTGTGAAGTGATTGTGCAAGAGAGAGCAGAGTGCACAGAGATTGCAAAGGTGATGTAGACCAGTTAGAGTCTTGCAATAACAAAGGTATATGTCAAACATTTTTTTATTCAATATTGAAGTCCAGTTGGTGCTGGCAAATTAAGGGGTTGGTGCCTCTTTCCAGTTGGTGCTGGTAAACAATTTGTCCAGTTGGTGCTGGCAAATTAAGGGGTTGGTGCCTCTTTCCAGTAGGTGCTGGTAAAATAGGAGTTGGTGCTCCATTCTGTTGAAGCAGATAAAGTTAAGGGGTTGGTGCTCCTTCCAGTTGGTGCTGGTAAAGGATTATGTAAAGTTGTAGCTTTGCATTGACTGGATTTGGATGGTAGTCCAAGCAGTCTTTTTGAGGAGTAGCCACATTGGTGAACCTCGTTAAAATGTTGTGTTATGTGTGATGCTTTCTTGATGCATTTAGTATCTCTTTTATCTGCTTTAAACTGCTGCTGGTTTTATAATCTAATTGTTTTAGAAGTTTTTAAAGAACACACTGATTCACCCCCCCTCTCAGTGTCATTGTGATTACAACAATTGGTATCAGAGCCAAGTTCCCAATTTTGGCTAAATCAGTCAGGGTTGATCTTGGATTAGTACACAATGGCTAAGAAGAATAGATCCTCATCCAAAAAGGCATCCCAGTCAGTTTCGGTTCCTGTAGAAGAGAAATTTGAACCGAAAAAGGTAGAAGAAGTGAATCCTGAAGTTTGTGATGAAAATCTTGAGGCTGAAGTAGATTTTGAAGGAGAGTTGATATCTGGCTCTTGAAGAGTGGAGAATAGAAAAGAAAAAGAACAAAATACTGTCCAAGAAATTAGAAGAATATGAGGATGAGATTGAAGATCTCTTCCTACAAGTTCAAAAGTCCAAGAAATCAGAAGAAGCCTTGAAGACACAACTGGATAATAAGAATGATGTATACAGCACAAGTGAAGAGGAATATAAACAGGTTATTGTTGATCTAAAGCTGCAAGTAGAACAGAACAAAAGGATTGAAGATATTCTTAGGTCTCAGATCAATGAGAAAGAGACTGGTATGCCGCCAACAAGAAGAAGAGATTGTTTCATTGAAGAAACAACTAAAAGAGGCCAATATAAATCTCAAATTTGAGAAGAGCACAGAGTTGCTAGATACAATGATAAATCAACAAAGAAGCTCCACAGCTAAGTTTGGTCTTGGATATGAAGCTGAACAACCTTCATCCTCCAAATATGCAAAGAAGAAGAAGTCCTCGATTGAAGGATTGAAACAAGAAAAGTCTGAAGCTGAATCCTCAAAAGGAAGAAAATATCAAAGAAGATCTACAACAAAGCAACCACAACAAAAGAGGTTCTCTCACTCTCACTCTTTTAATAATAATGCTTTTTATGGCTATTGTTCTAAATGCAACCACTTTGGTCACAAGGCAATTTATTGTGGACTCGAACAATAGATCAAAGAGTTATGCTCGATAAAAATACTTCTATTTTTTTGAGTGAACACCCCGTGCAATGTTTTAAATGTAATGGCCATGGGCACATAGCAAGGTTTTGTTCAAGCACTTCTGTATCCAATCTAAGGCAATACCATAGATTTCATCATACACATAGAATGCAATACAGACAGGGAATAAAACATGTGCAATGTTTTAAATGCAACGGTCAAGGGCACATAGCAAGGTTCTCTCCAAGCACTTCTATATCTAATCTAAGGCAAAACCCTAGATTTCATCGGACACAAAGAGGACAACACCGACAAGGAACATATCATGTGCATAAAAGAAAAGAAAATAATCATCCATCAAGAATGCACAAGAGACAACCCCACAAGAGAAATGTTCAAGTTCACGAACAGGAGCAAAATAGGGATGTTGTTGAAAAACCCAAGCCCAAGTTCAGGAAAGTCTGGAGAAATACAGAAGAAAGGAAATTGTGTCTCCTTGGACCGAAGGAGGCTACTCTGCCATTGCTCTAAGCAACTCCAGGTGGCACATCCTCAGGAGGAGCAATATTAAAGTTTTATTTTAATGCTCCTATGTATTTGTCTAGGTATCTGAGGATGAAAGGTAAGCAGTCAAGTTAATGTTGTATAGTTGTTAAAGTGTGTTTTTCAGTTTATATAGTGGTTTGTGGAAATGCCGTGAAGTGTGGTGTTTAATTTGAGAGTTGTCACCATTGGTAGTTTTGAGATATGTCACTTGTTGTACTCGTTGATGATTCTTAATACCACTGCTCAAAATTACGAATCATAATAGTCCAGATAATTTGCTCAGCGAAAGAATGCTTGCCCTAGCTGTGTATTTGTGTTTCGAGCAAGCATGTATTTGTTTTTACTCTTTGATGTGAAGATTGCCGGATCTTTCATGACACCTTGGTGAATATATTTAATTCACAGACAGTTTTGTTTTAACTATTGATTTAATGCCAGTCCAAGGATAAGAAGCTTGAGGCTGAGTAAGGTGCACTACGGTTGGCCATAAAGTGTTTGACAAAATGTCTTCTTCCGACATGCATAGTTGAAAGTAAGAGTTGGCAGCAAAATTGCAGTGCTGGACAAAAATTGGTACAGATGTGAGTCACTTGTCAATTCTGTTGACAAAAGTGAAATCAACATGTTGAATGGGAAGATTGAAAAAAAAAAAAGTTTTTTAATGAGCAGCCAGATGATTTCCATCCTGGTGATGAATAGTTGAGTTGCTTTCATAGTGGTTGTTTTGATCAAGTTAATGCTTTTCTTGATACATGATTTGGGCTTACTCCATTGAGTTTGATTTGAGCAAGTTATTCTTTGCCTTGGTGATTTATGTTGGTGGTCGTCTTGTTCAAATACCTTTGGAAGGAAAAGGATGTCTACTAGTTTCCTTTTCATGTAGTGATTGGTTGAATGCTTCAAAGTTAATCTTGAGTTGAATGATGTTGGTTAAACCTTGTCTATAAGCATTGTTGCTAAAGCCCTAATTGGTTGAGAAAAGATGTTGGTTGTGCTGTGGTACAGTGTTTGGTACCTGCACAGAGTTGAAAGTGGATTGAGGTAGCCTGCTGGATTCTCACTGCAGAGAGAGACAAACAACTCGTCATTGGGTTCAAGCTTGTTGAGAATATATCCAAGATGCATGGTGAAGTTGTATGCAGATGTTGCTGGCATTGCAGAACAAAAAGTTGGCTATATAAGATTATTGTATGCCTTCACTAACAAGGGACAAGTTTGAGTTTGCAAAGCAACAGAGGGTAGTTGCACGTAAGACAGTGGTTCACCATGTTCTTACACATGTTATATTGGTGAAGTTGACGGTGATGGTGTCATTCACTGGTTATTGCTGCTATTCACATTGTTGATTTTATTGATGCCTATTATGCTTATCATGATGTTGTCAATCAGTGAAATGAAGTGGTCTTGGACTCAGGGGGAGCATTTGTGTACTTGTTTTTCTTCTTGTTCATGCTTGGAATATTTGCTAATTGTAATAATTTGTGTCTAAGAATATTGTGCATAGACTCAGGGGGAGTCTGCAGCAGCCCTTTGGTATTATTGTCAAAGGGGGAGAAGATTTACAGGAAAATTGCACATGTGTTGCCAACAATTCCAAAGGGGGAGATTGTTGAGCAAAGTGCAGCAAATAGTATTGTCATTGTTGTCAACACACATGACAGATTTATTGATGCAATGGACAAGAGTTTATTGAACAACAAGGTGCAGCCAAAGTACAATGGATAGGAGTTCAGTGTTGAGCAAGGTGTTGCAGGAGGATTGTCATTGTTGTCAATACAGTCAGTTAGATCTAATGATGCAATGGACAGGCAGTTTAGAAGTCACTCAGATGCAGAGGATAAAGTTCAGAAGTTAGTCAGATCATGAGTCCTTAAATGATAGATGCACAAAAACAGAAAACATAATTCAGAATGAGAAGAAGAAGTCTTCAGAACCTGAGATGTCAAGAAGCGAAAAGGTTTTTTGTGAAAACCAAGGCAATCAGAATAAAAAGTTTTATTTAAAACCATGGATAACAGATTTGAAATGGGTTTTTCTTAAAACCCAAGTTGGCTCTTCGTTTCGTTGAAAAAGATGCCCCGGTGATGAAGATATTTAATTTTAAATATTTAGTTTAAATTTTATTTTATTTAAAATTTAAATTAAAATATTAAATTAAATTAAAAGGGCCGACATGTTACTATTTCGCGGCAATAAGCTACAGGAAAGTGACGAAGGTGGAAGAAGTGTTTGAGGCCGACAAAGTTAAATCTGGGCCGACGGATTTTAGGGTTTGGCAGCTGACAAATTCTAGGGTTTCTCAACCGACGTTCTTTTAGGGTTTGTTCCTAAAACTTCTTCTATAAAAGCAAGGGTACTTCGAGTTTGAAAAGTGGGGTGTAAAGATAAAGTGCGAATGCGAGCATAGTGTTTGTGAAAGTGAAGTTCGTGTTGAGCAGAGAGCAGAATGTGAAACGACACAGAGTGTGCGAAGCGTGTGCAGAGAAAGCAGAGTGTGCAGAGAAGCGCGAAGGGCAAAGTTGATTGCAAAGTCTGGCTGTAGCAGTGCAACAAACTGTGTGAAGTGATTGTGCAAGAGAGAGCAGAGTGCACAGAGATTGCAAAGGTGATGTAGACCAGTTAGAGTCTTGCAATAACAAAGGTATATGTCAAACATTTTTTTATTCAATATTGAAGTCCAGCTGGTGCCGGCAAATTAAGGGGTTGGTGCCTCTTTCCAGGTTGGTGCTGGTAAACAATTTGTCCAGTTGGTGCTGGAAAATTAAGGGGTTGGTGCCTCTTTCCAGTAGGTGCTGGTAAAATAGGAGTTGGTGCTCCATTCTGTTGAAGCAGATAAAGTTAAGGGGTTGGTGCTCCTTCCAGTTGGTGCTGGTAAAGGATTATGTAAAGTTGTAGCTTTGCATTGACTGGATTTGGATGGTAGTCCAAGCAATATTTTTGAGGAGTAGCCACATTGGTGAACCTCGTTAAAATGTTGTGTTATGTGTGATGCTTTCTTGATGCATTTAGTATCTCTTTTATCTGCTTTAAACTGCTGTTGGTTTTATAATCTAATTGTTTTAGAAGTTTTTAAAGAACACACTGATTCACCCCCCTCTCAGTGTCATTGTGATTACAACATAAATACCCCCAATAATTGATCCATTGCATTAGTTTGAAATATGTGAAGATATTGTGGGGTGCTATGGACACCCACATATTATTCCTTTTGTCAAAGCTTATTGTTTATCTTGCTTTATGAATGCTATATTTAAATTTATCTTGCATATTTTTTGACAATGATCATTTTGAATGTATGTTTCAAGATGTTTTTGGAAAGTATTATAAGATCCAACACTAAGGTGTTGTATAGAAACTTCTTCTCAACATCAAGTGGGTTGTCTTATTTCTTAGACCTCTGATTCTTAAGGGCATTCAATTGCCTTTGTCTCTCTTTTTAAAAGATGTCTTGGATCACCACATTCAAAGAAGGTCATGTTTCAAGTTGTAATTATCTTTAACAACTTGAGACCATATGGTATCAACTGACTCAATCTTGGAGTTAAGTTTTTTTCTGGTTCTCCAAGGTAGTTGAGATGTCTACTTTAAGAATTCCAATATCTTTGGAGGTATTTTATGTGGATTGGAGATCAAGAATAAATAACTTTATATTTGTAATGTTACTTGTATAGGATTCAATTTTTTTTATGTTTGAAATTAGTTTTGATAGGTATACAATGTGTATTGTATGAGCCTCGATTATTAATTTTTATCCTTTGATATGTATTGCATGGACCTTGATTGCCATATTTTGTCCTATGATTTATATATATTTTTGATTGGTTGGTGGAAGGGGTTTTGAAAGGGTCCCTAAACCTCTTACAAAGGGAAGAAACCAAACCAAAAAATAGACAAAACCAAGAGAGACAATCGAGGGTCTCCAAAACAGGGAGAATACATAACAACACGAAAAAAGGAACTCAAAGAGTTCTATGAACAACAAACAAAAAAAACATCATCGCTAGAAGAAAAGGATGTCACCAGGAATGCCAGTTTACTCGTCCAAGATGATGTCAACTTGTTGGAGTAGGGGAAGACCTCACTTTGGGGAAGAGAGTGTCATACTTATGACTTTTTGCCTTGTTTTAAAATTTTCATCAAAGCAAGGAGTTCACAATCCAAGGAGGGATCATCGATAATTTGAGCTTTCTAGCAACCTTCTTCCGAATCTTGCTTCTTGCAATTTGGGCATTTGCATCCTGGTTCCAACCATATTTCGAATAGGGTCTGCCACTTAGACCCTTTAGAGTCATCTCTAGCAACAATTTGGTTCACAATTCTGCTCTTTGATCTTTTAGACTTCTTATCCTTGCTTTGAAAAGAGGATTTTTTGATTCGATGTTTGTCTTCAAAAGAAAAAGTTATACTAATATTTTTCTTTTAAAACAAACATAAAATCGATTACATTCCATTTACAATATCTCCTAAGATTTGATATCTTAATTGAAGGGACTTCCTTTCTATTGTCCTAAATGAGCCTCTATTGTCTACTTTTTATTATAGACTATTCAATACAAGCTTAAGAGTAAGAGAGCCAATTTGTTGGAGATGACAACTCATAGGTTTGCCATACTCCTCATAACCTTTGGTGGGATCCTTGTACTAAAAACATTCCAATGTACTAGTCAACGTTTCCCAAGATAGTAAACATTTATTGGTGTTAGATTACCGTGGCGCTGCCTGTCTTAAATTGGAAAACTCTGACTAAATAATATGCATAAGATAAAATAGCTAGTGGAAGGAGAACTTAGAATTTTGTGATATATCACATTCAAGTGCAAGTATGTTCGAATGTTTGCATGCGTCAAACACTGGTTGCTCTAAATCTCCTCAAATGTCTCGACCTTAACCTTGAAAAAGAGATAGGTTGTCGGCTGTCTATTCCAAATAGATATTAAAATAAAATATTTTTAAAGAGAATTTTTACAAATTATATCAACAATTACAACGAATTTCATTGAATTTGAACACAAAACTACTTAAAAACAACCATCATCTTAACTACTTAAAAACAACCATCATCTTAACTACTCAGGCAATTGCCTATAACAGATTTATTATTTTTGAAAGTATGAAATGCTCTTTTAAGCATATTGATTTTTAAAGATATTCTGTAATCACGTGATTAGCTTTTTCGAGATAGCCTGATAACATCGTTACGAAGAATATTCCTCCCTATTACATTTACTATAATCATGGCTTTAACACTAAAAACTTACTTTCCATTTAAGAAGGATGATATATAAGTGTATCACTTTAAACATTATATATATATATATATATATATATATATATATATATATATATAAATAAATAAATAAATAAAGATGTGAGATTAGGGATGAAGGACCTATATTATGACGGTTGACCAATAATTGTAACAAAGCATTATATATTTAACCATAATTTTTAAACACTTTTTTAGGTTTAAAAAAAAAAAAATAAATAAAAATTTGATATATTAATTATAAAAAGTTACGGGTTTTTTTAAAATATATATAATGTGATTATATTGTTTTTAATTAATTATTAATTTTAGAGTTTTATTGTACAATTAATGGAGAGTTATATAATATTTTATATGTAATTTTATTACATAAATGTCTAATTTTTGGAATTATGTATTTAAAAAAATAGTTCAAGCATTTAAAAAAAGGTCATATTGATTGAAATGGTGAAATGGATTACCATTAACGAGACGGTGGGTGTGTTGGAAGTCTTCGCAGGTACTAAAAAATGTGATTGTAACCAATTCATCTATGTAACCAAAAAAAAAATAGGTTGACTTGTATATATGAAATATGTAATATTTATTGTATAAATGGATAACATTTGGGATATGTATCTCAAAGAAATAATTCAAGTATTTTTGTTTATTTGGTTAGTGTGAGAAACCCTACGACCAATGCACAAGGGCTAAGCAGTCTCTCCCAACCATCACCCCTCGTAAAGCCAAGAGCTATGCTTATCAATAGAGAATTTAACACACAACCACCACGCACCCACCCCCTCACACACTCGCCTACACTCGCCTATGTCGTGGTTTGAACCTTGGACCTCCCGAAGAATGAGGGTGGGGGTGGGGAGTAAGTACAACATTGTGTTGTACTTACTTCCCACCCCCACCCTCAAATTTGTTGTACTTACTCCCCACCCCCACCCTCAAGTGGAGAGTAAGTACAACACAATGTTGTACTTACTCCCCACACCCACCCTCAAATCTGTTGTACTTACTCCCCACCCCCACCCTCAAGTGGGGAGTAAGTACAACACAATGATGTACTTACTTCCCACCCCCACCCTCAAGTGGGGAGTAAGTACAACACAATGTTGTATTTACTCCCCACACCCCCACCCTCAAGTGGGGAGTAAGTACAACACAATTATGTACTTACTCCCTACCCCCACCCTCAAATGCTGTACTTACTCCCCACCCCCATATTTGAGGGTGGGGGTGAGGAGTAAGTACAACATAGGGGTGGGGAGTAAGTATAGCACAATGTTGTACTTACTCCCCGCCTCCACCCTCCCCTCACCCTCAAATGAGGGTGGGGAGTAACCTGAGGGTCGGGGGTGGGGAGTAAGTACAACATTGTGTTATACTTACTCCCCACCCCCACCCTCAAGCACAATGATTTGATTTGAGGGTGGGGAGTAAGTACAACATTGATTTGAGGGTGGGGGTGGGGAGTAAGTATAACACAATGTTGTACTTACTCCCCACCTCCACCCTCAACACAATGTTATACTTACTCCCCACCCCCACCCTCAAGCATAATGATTTGATTTGAGGGTGGGGAGTAAGTACAACATTGATTTAAGGGTGGGGGTGGGGAGTAAGTATAACACAATGCTGTACTTACTCCCCCACCGAGTAAGTATAACACAATGCTGTACTTACTCACCACCCCCACCCTCAGCATAATGTTGTACTTACTCCCCACCCCCACCCAGTGGGGAGTAAGTATAACACAATGCTGTACATACTCCCCACCCCCACCCTCAAGCACAATGTTGTACTTACTCCCCACCCCCACCCCAATTTAAGGGTGGGGGTGGGGAGTAAGTACAACACAATGTTGTACTTACTCCCCACCGAGTAAGTATAACACAATGCTCGTACTTACTCACCACCCCCACCCCTCAAGCATAATGTTGTACTTACTCCCCACCCCCACGGAGTAAGTACAACACACTGCTGTACATACTCCCCACCCCCCACCCTCAGACACAATGTTGTACTTACTCCCCACCCCCACCCGGGTGGGGGGTGGGGAGTAAGTACAACATTGTGTTGAGGGTGGGGGGTGGGGAGTAAGTATAGCAAGTACAACACAGTGCTGAGGGTGGGGGTGGGGAGTAAGTACAACATTGTGTTATACTTACTCCCCACCCCCACCCTCAAATCAATGTTGTACTTACTCCCCACCCTCAAATCAAATCATTGTGCTGAGGGTGGGGGTGGGGAGTAAGTATAACATTGTGCTTGAGGGTGGAGGTGGGGAGTAAGTACAACATTGTGTTATACTTACTCCCCACCCCCACCCAGGTGGAGGTGGGGAGTACCCCCACTCGGGTGGGGGTGGGGAGTAAGCACAACATTATGTCTGAGGGTGGGTGGGGGTGGGTAGTAAGTACAACAATGTGCCGAGGGTGGGGGTGGGGAGTAAGTATAGCATAAGCACAATGCTGTACTTACTCCCCACCCCCACCCTCAGCATAATGTTGTACTTACTCCCTACCCCCATCTTCGAGGAGGGTTGGTGTGGGTAGTAAGTACAACATTGTACTATACTTACTCCCTACCCCCACCCTCAGCATAATGTTGTACTTACTCCCCACCCCCACCCTCATTTTTGAGGGTGGGGGTGAGGGTGGGGGTGGGGAGTAAGTATAACACAATGTTGTACTTACTCCCCACCCCCACCCTCGGCATAATTTTGTACTTACTCCCCACCCCCACCCTCACCCCCACCCTCGGGTGGATGCTATACTTACTACCCACCCCCACCCTCACCCCCACCCTCAAGTGAGGGTGAGGGTGAGGGTGGGGGTGGGGAGTAAGTACAACATTATGAGGGTGGGGGTGGGGAGTAAGTATAGCACAATGTTGTACTTACTACCCACCCCCACCCTCATTCAAATGAGGGTAAATGTGGAGATAGGGTGGGGGTGGGGAGTAAGTACAACATTATGTTATACTTACTTCCCACCCCCACCCTCAAATCTATTGTACTTACTTCCCACCTCCACCCTCAAGTGGGGAGTATTGTGTTGTACTTACTTCCCACCCCCACCCTCAAATTTGTTGTACTTACTTTCCACCCCCACCCTCAAGTGGGGAGTAAGTACAACACTATGTTGTACTTACTCCCCACCCCCACCCTCAAGTGGGGAGTAAGTACAACATAATGATGTACTTACTCCCCACACCCCCACCCTCAAGTGGGGAGTAAGTACAACACAATGATGTACTTACTCCCCACCCCCACCCTCAAATGTCTGTACTTACTCTCCACCCCCATATTTGAGGGTGGGGGTGAGGAATAAGTACAATATAGGGGTGGGGGAGTAAGTATAGCACAATGCTATACTTACTCCCCACCCCCACCATCCCTTCACCCTCAAATGAGGGTGGGGGTCGGGAGTAAGTACAACATTGATTTGAGGGTGGGGGTGGGGAGTAAGTATAGCACAATGTTGTACTTACTCTCCACCCCCACCCCACCCCCACCCTCACCCTCAAATCAATGTTGTACTTACTACCCACCTCAAGTAAGTATAGCACAATGTTGTACTTACTCTCCACCCCCACCCTCAAATCAATGTTGTACTTACTCCCAACCCCCACCCTCACTTACTCCCACCCCCACCCTCAGCACAATGTTGTACTTACTCTCCACCCCCACCCTCATTTGATTTGAGGGTGAGGGTGAGGGTGGGGGTGGGGGTGTGAGTATATCACAATGCTGTACTTACTCCCCACCCACACCCACCCCCACCCTCAAGCACAATGTTGTACTTACTCCCCACCCCCAACAATGTTGTACTTACTCCCCCACCCCCACCCTCATTTGATTTGAGGGTGGGGGTGAGGGTGGGGGTGGGGAGTAAGTATATCACAACGTTGTACTTACTCCCCACCCCCACCCTCAAGCACAATGTTGTACTTACTCCCCCACACCCACCCTCGAGGAGGGTGGGGGGTGGGGAGTAAGTACAACACAATGATGTACTTACTCTCCATCCCCACCCTTAGCACAATGTTGTACTTACTCCCAACCCCCACCCTCATTTTATTTGAGGGTGGGGGTGGGGAGTAAGTACAACATTGTGCTGTACTTACTCCCCACCCCCACCCTCAAATCAATGTTGTACTTACTCTCCACCCCCACCCTCATTTGAGGGTGGGGTGGGGAGTAAGTACAACATTGTGCTATACTTACTCCCCACCACCACCCTCAAATAAAAGTTGTACTTACTCCCCACCCCCACCCTCATTTGCGAGTGAGGGTGAGGAGTAAGTACTATATTGATTTGAGTGTGCCCTCAAATTTGAGTGAGGGTGCAATTGGAGAGTAAGAACAACATTGATTTGAGGGTGGGGTGGGGGTGTGGAGTAAGTACAACACAATATTGTACTTACTACGTACCTCCACCCTCAAATTTGATGGCACCCTCAAATCAATGTTGTACTTACTCTCCACCCCCACCCTCATTCAAATGAGGGTAAAGGTGGGGGTGGGGAGTAAGTACAACATAGGGAGTAAGTACAACATTATGTTGTACTTACTCACCACCCCCACCCTTCGTACAACATTTGAGGGTGGGCGTGGGGAGTAAGTACAACATTGTGCTATACTTACTCCCCACCCCACCCTCAACTATGTTGTACTTACTCCGGGTGGGGAGTAAGTACAACATTGTGCTATACTTACTCCCCACCCCCACGTGGGGAGTAAGTACAACATTGTGCTATACTTACTCCCCACACCCACCCTCAAATGTTGTACTTACTCCCCACCTCCACCCTCAAATACATGTCGAGGGTGGGGGTGGGGGAGTAAGTACAACATTGATTTGAGGGTGGGGGTGGGGAGTCAACATTGATTTGAGGGTGGGGGTGGGGAGTCAACATTGATTTGAGGATGGGGTAGGGGGGTAAGTACAACACACCCCCACCCTCAAATGAGAGTGGGGGTGGGGAGTAAGTACAACATTTATTTGAGGGTAGGGGTGGGGAGTAAGTACATCAAGGGTGGGGAGTAAGTACAACATTGATTTGAGGATGGGGGTGGGGAGTAAGTACATCATAGGGAGTAAGTACAACATTATGTTGTACTTACTCCCCACCACCACCCTCAGTATAATATTTGAGGGTGGGGGTGGAGAGTAAGTACAACACTCATTCAAATGAGGGTGGGGGTGGGGAGTAAGTACAACATCATTTGAGGGTGGGGGTGGGGAGTAAGTACAACATCATTTGAGGGTGAGGGTGGGGGTGGGGAGTAAGTACAACATTATGCTATACTTACTTCCCACCCCCACCTCATTGTTGTACTTACTCCCCACCCCCACCTTATTGCTGTACTTACTCCCCGCCTCCACCTTCATTTTCATTTGATTTGAGGGTGAGGGTGAGGGTGGGGGTGGGCAGTAAGTACAACATAATTTGAGGGTGGGGGTGGGGTTGTACTTTTGAGGGTGGGGTGGGAAGTAAGTACAACACAATGTTGTACTTACTCCCCACCCCCAAAGTTGCACTGTCCCCTTGGAACATAATTCAAGTATCATGTTGTCCTCCTATGACATAGTTCAAGTATTTTTTTTTATTGCATGTATACATAAACTTTGGGATATGTATCTCAAATAAATAATCAAAGCATTTTTTTATATAATTGATTATATGGATTGAAATGGACCCCACATATATACATATATGAAATATATAATGTTTAGTGCATGAATGCATATCTTTTGGGAATGAAACGAGTCCCTTGTATTACATTATCACCTTGTAGTGGTATTATAATAGATTGGATATTATTTATGTATTGCTTGACAAGATTTGAACCTTGGTTTCACACTTTGAATGTTGAAGAATTTGACTAGTTGAACTAATGCCATTTGATAATAGTTCAAGCATTATTTGTATATATTATTGTTATTTTGTTATATAGTATGAAAAAAGGTCAACCTTTTATATAGTTTTTCTTTTCTAAAAAAAAATTCTTAGATTACCTAAAAAAGTAGACTTCCTATATTATTTTACTTATACAAGTATATTTTTTTCATACATTCTATTTAAGTACATAATTATTTTTTAGTGCATGCTTGTAGTTTGTATCACATTCATGTTTTTCCAATAATATCTTCATGCATGATCGATTTATAATTTTCAAACATTAAAACTAATAAAACAATCTATCTTGCACTTGAGGCTTTTTTAGATCTTTGTACTTTTTGTAACCAACTCATGCCTTAGATCTTGATTGATATTTGAACTTGATGGATAAAGGTTCATAGTAGGAGGTTTTCTGTAGTTATATTTTCTTTTCATATAATTAATGCTTACATCTTCTATTGACTCAATACAGGTTAAGGCAATATGAGTGACCTAATAGTGGAGACTTTGAAACTCTAAATAAAGGTCCAAGATTCAAATCCAATAGTATTTTGGGTTGTACACCATGATTTGATAATCGAAGTATGGTTGGATAACCATATATCAAGTAAACAACATCCTCTATGAGGGTCTTCTCATATGGATTATGGTATAATGGATGTTAAAAATTGTTTTACCTTTTACCCTTTTTTTGTTTCCTTCAAAGTTGGATGTGGTTTATCTTCCTTAGACTCCACTTTATTTTCTTTGCATGAAGTAAAAAACCAATGTTCCTTTGAAACTCCTTTCAATCAAGTAGGCTTTTGTTTCCTTTTATGTTTAACCATCTAGAAGTCCCTATCTGTAGATACAACATTCTCTGCAACCTTCTGTTGGAGTTGATTCTTCAACTAAATATACCTATTCTACTTTTGGGGTTATCGTGAAATCCTTTTATGCTAAAGTAATATAATTTGGAAGACCATTATCAAAATCAACATCCATACATACATGAGCGCATGTGGTCTTGAATCGTCATTTTGTTGATTTATCATGGGAATTAAATTACCTAAAAGCATTACCAATTTTTTCTAGGGCTAAAGGCATAAAAAACTAAAAAGCTAAATTTAGCTGTCTACTATGGTACCTAGAGATATGTCATGACCCTTCCTTGGCATAATTTTTGTTGGATGGACTCATGATTGGCTTAGGTCATTTTTTTGATGGAATGATTGACTATTTCATGTTTAATTTCGGTAAAACTTATATTTTATGGAAGAATATGATGTTGTTGATGGATTTGCACTTATGTAGGAACAAGATTTCTCGTGGGTGGAAGAAAGAATTAGGATGATTGCTCTTGTCATGTAGTTGCATATCATAATTTGCATGAGGGAAAATACTGGATTTTGGATGAAAACTTACTTGTTGATTGATAAGCTTCTTTAGATGTGATTTCATTTGATATAATATTTTCTTAGATGAAAATTTTACTTGATATAAATGAATTCTTTGTAGGAAAAATATATAAGGGAATTTATCTTTCATTTGTCATAATTGCTTTGGCTTAAATAAGGAAAGATTATTGTTTCCCTCACTTGCTTCCAAAATTGATCAAGATTTTGCATTAATATTTTTAGTGAAGACCCACCATGGAAAGGAAAATACTTCATGTAGGATGGATTCATTAAGTAGGAACTTAAAGACTATGTTGGTTGATCATAGTATCACTTTATCTTTAGATAGAGCTTGTTGTTAATTTAACCATAAAAAATGAATAATGTCATTATCTTCAATTATATCTTGGTAAAGACTCCAAAATAAATTTAAATATGAATACATACAAATGTATCAAAATAATGATTGATGTTAGTTTGTTGGTTGGTAATGCTCCTTCACGTTCGAATGATGAGAAGAACATGCAAAGTGGAGGTTGGAGATAGCACACCTCCATAACGTTCCATGAGATATGAAGAAGAGGAGTAATGGTTATTCCTTAGGAAAGAGAGAGAAGAAAAAGGGGAGAATAGTGAAAATTTTGAAAAGAATAGGACAATGAAAAAAGAAGGAAACTAGCGATTGGAATCTGGATGGATCATCTATGTAACCTTGCTGAACTTCAACTATGAAATTCAAGTAGACCTTTAAGCTTGAATTTATGATATAAGACTTATGTTGTTGCTATTAAAATATCTCGTTCGTGTTGATGCAAAACATCTACAATATAGATTGTTTGGCTGAAGTATTTCTTCTAAAACTTGAATTAATTTCATAAATTTTAGTTTGCTAATTCATCAAAAAATTATTTGAAATGGTATTTGTCTTTAAAACAAAGATATATTTTGGTATATGTTGTGCATTATTCTTCTGGTTGATTGATATTATCCGGAATGTATTGTAGATACGAATTCCTACTTTGTTAGGGAACTGAAATAGAAGAAGTCTCTAGAACCTAAAGCTTTGCAAAAGAAAACAAGTAGTTGGTAATGAGATAGTTTCCTAATAAATTCAACCTGGTAGTTTGCTTACTAAAAGAGTCCATACTCTTTTTCTATATTCAACATATGAATACTTTGGTTGTGGCTTACCAACACTATGGATTTGGTCATATCAAGTCAAGATATGACTGTTGAGTACGTCTTCCATTCCCAAAATATTCCTAATCCGTTTGTTATGTGTTGGATTTTTAACACGGAGAGCAGATACTACTACCATTTAATGGTGATAGTAGGTTCATAACAGTCCAATGTAATTATAATTATTCCAAGTTGAAATAATATCTTTGTTGGTTTGTTGTTTAGTCTCGGTTGATATCATAGAAGTATCCTAAAACTAAAGAAAGAAATATTAAATGTGCATGGAGTGTTAGTAACCTGATCGTCTAATTCCATCATAGTCAAAACTAAGATATACCCAACACCACTGTAACAAAGTTCCTTATTTTACCAAATGGAAAGAATGTCATTGGAAGCTACAACCACAACTTTAAGGAATTTAATCTGTTCTAAAAGTATCATTAGGTATTCCTAGAGTTAAGTCAATAATTAGATACTCTTTATATTAAACAAAGGATGAACCTGCACTAAGGTACTTTGCTTTATTAAGATTACATTCCATTACTGAGGTGTTTCGAAACTTCATATTATCTAAGATGTTATATGGCATCAATTGAAGATGAGTAAATCTCATTACCATAGAAATAAGGTCCTATCGAACCTCATGCTAGAACATTGTGCTAAGAGGAAACACTTTTTCAGAAGATGTTAGTATGAGCCTTGTCTTTCCAGAATGATTTGGAATGTAATTTAATTGAGGTATAGTTATATATGAATATTAAGTTCTTAGTTGATAACAAAAATATTTTGTTGCAATATATTACCTGATGCCGCTCTACGATCGAGAGGCATTTAACTCATATACTTATTTTAAAATTAGTTTATTGGAATTCAAGATAGAGCTTTCTTAATACAAGAAAAACGTCTCTAAGAAGACATGTGGTTTTTATCTTACTTTCCAGAATATGAATATTGTATTATAATTAGATGGTAATGACAATGAGTGGAGAAGATCTAAAAGGTTACTTTCTTCTACTCGTCCATTATAGCGAGACCATTGGAAAATAATTTTGGGTCTCTCTTTATTGATCCTGTAAAGAGTCAAAGTTAATAAATGGTGAACTCTACATTTGGAACCAAATTGAATTTGTGTATTGAGAGATAAATATACATTGTAATACTATGAGCAGTATGTAGATGTTATGTGAATAGGGAAAGTATCTTGGAATGCCTTCGTTTTTCCAAAATATGGAATCAAATTGTACTTATGATTTGAAGGAATAATTCATATTGTAAAATCCTAGGGATTATGGAACTTCCCTAGCAGGAAATAAAGGCATTATGGGGTGTATTTAACTCTATGTAAGAAACTAACCAACTTATGGAATTAATAAAGAGAATGATTCAAGGTTGGGTTTATTCCCCATGAGGGTTCCCAAGATAAATGAAATGTTGTACGATCTTGTGTGGAGTATCTTTATCCATGAATGTATTTGATTGAAATGCTTATGAAAACTTTTTATGTTATTAAATAAATGGGTAATTTATTTTGGTTCATGCTTTCATTAGTAATGCATTAATTAGTTGATATGAACTTCATGGGATAAATATAAGCTTTGCATGGAAAATATTGATAATGAAATTGGAATGGATTGTACTATGGTATAAAAGAAATTTGGATAATTCTTAGGTAATCATTATTCTAGAAAGGAAGCTTGCTTGCAATTCCTTAAGGGGACATATAATGTATACATGGAATAATGGTTCACTAAAGAGATGCTCATGCTTAAACAAGTATCTACATTAAAGATAGTAGAGGGAAAAGAATGGATAATGTTTATTACACTATAATTAAAGATCTCTCATGATGAATCCTAGTGGAATGAAAAAAGAGTTGATGGTTTGAAATCCTAGGATCAGACGTTGAGTGAGACTTGCTAGGAAGACTAGCTCATCATGGAGATGAGAATGATAGCCTTATCCCAACACACTTAGTACACTTACACATACAGAATGATGTATAGTGTAGAGATTGGTGTGTTTCTCCGATGGATTGAAGGGAATAAGCTAGCTCATCGGAAGGATGAAATTGATAGCTTAATATTACCTTTCACCCATTATACTTACATAGAAATATGTATGTAATTTGTAGGGATGGGTTTACCATGCATTTGATGTAATAAATATGAGTGACTCAACAAAGAGAGAAAATAAACAACTCAATCAAAGGACACTAAGACCTTGAACAAAGTTCTAGACTTTTAAATGCAAAAAGGGATAGGATGATATTTTGGGTTATGACAAGATAGGTAAATTGGGATATAATATTTTAATGTATATGGATGTTTTATACAGTTCAAGTGTCCCACATAACCAAAGATTCAATATAGTAAAATATTATATTAGAATAATGAGTTGATAAGGGTTTAGGAGTCTGCTAGGGTTAGAGTTATACCCTCCCTAAATTAGCATTAGATGTTTAGTTTATAAAGAAGAAATATTGTTATTGTAATAAATCATTGATCATAATTCATATCGAGTATTCTCTTAAAATCATCTTTGCCTATATAGTGGCCTTTTATCTTGGGAGATCTTATGAGTTACTCCATTATTCAAGAGTATTATTGGTGTTGTCCTACCCAAAGGGTACTATATATCTCTATCTCATTGTGTATCATTATTTGTGGATGAATGATGATCATAATGACAATATTCCTTCTTTTTATACCCATCACCTAATACTACTTTGGAGAGGGTATAACCCTAACCCTAGTTGACTACTAAATCTTTATCCATGTCATTATTACAATATATTGTTCTAATACAATAAACCTTGGATTTTGTGTGTCCCATGACAACTATCCATAACACCCATACATAATATAATATCATACCCACATATTCCTATTCCTAGGTACCATAACATTCATCCATTCTGAAATAGAAGAGAGGGTTTTCTTTATAGGATCAAAATATTCATAATATATCTTCATAATTAGCCCTAAACCTCCATGGAACCAAGGTTCCACTATAAATAATATCCCAATATTCTTCCTTCTAAAAAGTACCATAAAAAACCCTTGGATACACAATAGTTTTTTTAATCCATCCAAGGTTAGAGATGACTAGTTTTGACTTATCTACTCGCTCAAAGTAAGAAGAGTGCAAAAAAGCCATTATACATTCAAATCATTCCTCTCTCCAGAAGTGATGTAGAAAAATCCAAAGTCTCATAACGATATATACAAAATAGAAAGAGGACCAAAATAGTTTTTCCTAATAAATCTTACCTATGAGTAGGAAGGAAGCAAATGCCTGATTTGGTAAAATTAATGGATCTACCAAATAAACCTTGATTGTGATGGTCAATATTCCTATCGAATTTACTTTGCATTATTTTTTGTTCTATCTCCTTGAATGAGTCTTTGCATAGAATCTTCATGGATTAAAATCAAATTTGCTTAGCTTCTAGCCTCCATTATAGACATTGTATATAATCCTAGATGATGTTGTTAAGACATCCATTGATATAATAAACGATATTTTTAATTCTTACCTACAATATGAAAATTCTTTTATATTGTCTCAAGATTTAGCTCTGACACATCTTCCTTGGAAAATTTTAAAAATCCTCCTAGTTCTTGCATGAAGACTTCGATTTGGACTAGGTTGATTTTTCCATACTACAACCCTCTCTCCAAGATCTCCCTGGCTCAATCCTTCAACAGGGAATATATGATTAATATATTATTATTATTATCATCATTATTAAAACTAGTTTAAAACAACACTTATCATGATTAGAGAACAATAAAACTAAATATGCAATAAGGGAATATTACAAAATTATTGACTTTAAATTTTGAAGAGTTATTGTGACACTATATGACATTAGCAAAAGTTTTATATTGGATTTTCGACTATAGACACCTCCTCTATATTGATGTCAAAATGTTGGAATTAAATATTATAATAATAATATATAATATGTATCATCTTAAGCATACATCTAAACATCCTTTATTTTCAATGTAAATTGATATTTGACAATACTACAAACCATTTTATAAACTTAGGATATCCTTAAGTTCTTCAATTTAACAATTAAATTTTAATGTGATTAAGTAATATAACAATCTCAATTAATCTGCACCTACTATAAATAAGAGGATTGTAGATATTAATAGTTAATCATTGAATTGGTATAGACCACATATCACCATATGCTTTGGAAATGTGTTATTATTATTTTTAAAATAAACTTATAGTTAAATTTAAAAACTACTTATCCTCTATTACAGATGATAAATAGGACCTAATCGTTTGAATGGTAAGATTAAGAATTTAAAATTAAAAAAAAAAATGGTTAAGAAATTCGTAAATACGTAAATAAATGATACATATATAGCTATGAAACTTGAAGTTATCAAGGTTAAAGGATAATGAAGTTATCCATTCTCAATTTATATTGGACCTCTTTTCTACCATGATTTGATTTCCTTTTCTTGATGCATATTTATATTTTGTTTGAATTTTTAATTATCGAATCTTGAGTTGAATTTTTTGATTAATGGTAAAAAAACAGGATTTTGAAAGATCCCGGAACCTTTTACATTAGAGAAGGCAGCGAAAGATAAGACCAATTAAGCACAGGTTAGCCTTCAAGACCAAAAGAAACATAAATTAAACGAAAAAAATCATCTAAAAGCAAAGACCAGCCCACCACCCAACAGGGCATAAAGGAGAATTTTTATTCAACTTTCTTTTAAAGACACCAATGATCCTGCTCTATCTTGAGTTGAAAAATAGTTATAAATAATTTTTCACATTTTTTTTTTAAACTCATTAAATACAAATGATGTCATAGTATGAAAAAGTACATTTTGTTTAACAACTTATCCTCACATTGGATAGTAAAAAACAAATAAACTTTGTTTTTATATGCATAAAAAAAATAAAATTTATGGGATGTATCCAAAATTTTATCCTTGGTGGTGGATAAATATAAATAAATAAAGAGTGGTAAGGGTTTTGGTCTCTCTTTGAAGGTTCAAGGTTCAAACCCCACTTAATACGAGGGGATTAGGACTCCTCATACTCGTGTTTTATGCTAACATTTTAAAAGAAGCCTAAGTTCCAAACTTGAAGGTATACTTATTTGTACAAAGATAATGGTCTAATTTAACTACACTGAGTGCGTGCTAACCCGACAAAGACGGTACCAATCCCAAGCTACAGATGAACCCCTCACTTTAGGTCAACAACAAGAAGGTGGCATAGGAGTTATAGGGAACATCCCCAAGATTTGAACCTTGGTTAATAATAAAAAAAGACTATGATGTAACCAATTCCTCTATGTATAAAAAAATTCAAATAAATAAACTTTGTTTGTACAAGTAAATAAACTTTGTTTGTACATTGTATAAGCAAATAAATTTTAGTGAGTGTTGTATCTAATATCTATTGACGATGAATAATTAAAAATAAATAAATTTTGTTTTTATCTCTTATAAGCCATAGTTCTTAATGACGGTTGTTAATACTCATAGTTTTTATTGGTTGAATTGGAAAACCCCTCATTTGTTTTGATGAATTGGGTGGAAAGTGGAGATTTATTCTTCACATAAGTAATAAATTATTAATATATACCTTTTAAACGCATTAAATATGAATGACATAATAAGTGAGAAAATAGATTTTATTGTCTTTTGCGATTAATATATACCTTTTAAATTCATTAAATATAAATGACACCATAAGGGAAAAAATAGATTTTATTGTCTTTTGCGATAGCACGGTTTGGGTTTTGGCTCTTCTTTGAAAGGTTCAAGGTTCAAACCATGACGTGAACATGTGTGTGAAGGTGTGGGTGTGGGTGTGTGGTAACTGTGTGTTAAATTCATTATTGATAAACATAGGTCTCAACTTTATCAGATGTCATGGCTAGGAGGAGATTGTGCTTTGGTTGTAGGGATAAAAAATAATTTTTTTTTGTGGGTTACACAGATGAATCAGTTACAATCACAATTTTTAGTAACTGTCAAAATAAACTTTATTTTAACCTTTTATAAACCATAACTTTCAATAATAATTATAAAAAATCCATAACATTTATTAGTCGAATTGAACACCTGTTATTTATTAGTACTAGGTGTATTGTTATGGTTAATGATATAATATAATCTAACTTTTTCTTAAAAAATAAAAAAAAAGTGAACTGAGTTGAAGCTATAGTCCTATGCTTTAAATGGACTAATAAAAATAAAATTTTACATGATTAAAGTTTTTCTAGCTTATCTATTTATACATTGGTTATATGGGATTGAAACGGGTCTCGCTTGTATTACATTAGATCATATAGTGGTATTACAATAGTTTGGAAATTATGCATTTATTTACTTGGCAAGATCATATAGTGGTATTACAATAGTTTAGAAATTATGCATTTATTTATTTTGCACTACAATAGTTTAGAAATTATATATTTATTACTCGGTGAGATTCCAACCTGGGTCTCCTCCTTGAAAGTTCTAGCTTATCTATTTATATATTGGTTACATCGGATTGAAACTCGCTTGTATTGCATTATGATAATATAGTGGTATTGCAATAGTTTAGAAATTATGCATTTATCTACTCGACAAGATCATATAGTGGTATTACAATAGTTTGGAAATTATGCATTTATCTACTTGGCAAGATCATATAGTGGTACTACAATAGTTTAGAAATTATGCATTTATCTACTCGGCAAGATTCCAACCTGGGTCTCCTTCTTGAAAGTTGAGAAATATAACTCGTTGAGGTAATACTATTTGATAGGTTTTATAATATTTTATAAGTAGCATATCAATAAAAACAATGTTCAATAATTAAGACAAATTAGATTTATAAACTTAAATCAAAGTCACAAGCAATTTTAAAATGATGATATATCAAATAATCCTTGTTCAACTAATAGATTAGTAAATTTTATAACGATGACATTATCAAAGAAAAAGACAATATAAAAAATAATTATTATTTAAGTAATAGATCTTTCATAGAAGTGACTATCAAAGATGAGATGATCAAGTATATGATATAATGGGTTTTATAAATATTGGGCTAATATTTAAGTTTGATGGATAGTGGCCAACTTAATTGAATACTCAAAAATGTATTAAATAAAAGTGGGGATTGAGTTTATATTATTTCAAGTCTTTCTTTCCAAATGGATTTTTTCACATCATTTTCTTTAGTTCTAAAGTTAAGGATAAAATAAAGGTGGTGGCCTATGGTTTTGCGGAAGAGATGACTTGTATTTAAGACCATGAAGTTAGAACTTGTGGCTTATGATTTTTTTATCATTTTTTTAAAAGGCTTCTACTATGGGTTAGGCTATTTGAACTTCCATTTCAAGTTTTTAATAAGAAGATTTTGAAGAATAATGGTAAAAGTCCATAGGAGTTCATCCAAGAGGGGTCAACTATTAAGGACTGAAAGCATGTTGTGCATACCCAATTATATGTTTCTATGAATATTTCAATACCTTTGTTAAAATACATTGAGATTAAAATTGAATCAAGATAATGAAGTCAACAAATGGATTATAAAAGTATTAGATTTTGATGCCATAAATGTAATGATAATTAACATATGATAAGATATTACAAAATGAAAAAGTATCAAGAAAGAGATAAAAGTTTTAATCATTAGACAATATTGAAGATGAAAAGGAGATCATAGTGTAGTAGAAGTTGAATTTTAGATCAAACATTTTCTAATTAAAAAATATGGTAAAGAAAACCCATTTTTCCTCATTATATGTTTAGAGCAAATATTAGAAGAAACTAAGAAAGATGCAAGGGATGAGGAATTACAATTTCCAAGTTCAAGTTAAAAAAAATTAAAGCTATAAAGGAAGTCATGGAGGTAAATTTTAAAATAAACAAAGTGGAAGAGGCCAAGTTTAATCCAATTAAATCATCTATATTTTCCTCAAGTAGTAGACACTCCTTCCAATATCAAGAAAAGTAGTATAAAGTTATCCTTGTAATTTAAGATTTTAAGGGAAGTATAATATAAATAAAATAGTATTAAAAATATCCATTACAATTTAGGCTATTTAGGGTAACATAATAAATTAAGTACTTTAGAGGATCACCCTTTTTACTTTAGGGTTTTCTAAAGCAACATAAAGAAGAAAGTGTACTCAATGTTATCCCCTACACTTCATGTTCCAAGGACAACATGAACCTATAGATGATAAATTATTAATTACCTAGAAATATAGAAGAGATTGATGAGGGTGAAAGCATTGGTGGGAATGGAAAAATGAGAGGAATAACCTCAAAGTAGGAATAAAGGGAAAAAGAAACTTAGAGGGATATTGGTTTGGGAAACCATAAATAAATATCATAATTATTAACAATATTTGGCACTAATCCTACAAAAAAGAATAAAAAATGATGATTAAGATGATATCTGGTAATATTTAAGGAATGAATAGGGCCTCTAAAAAATAGCTATGAAGGAAATAATAAGTTGTTATAATTCAAAATTTAATAAGAAACAAAATAACTAGTGAGGGATGTAAGGATGCTTTTAAAAGTATTTGGAAAATAATGGATTATCTAACAATTTCTACTATTTTAGACTCAATAGGTATTATAACATTATAGAACAATCATAAATGTGATGAATGATAACTAGAAACTAGAAGTAATGAAATTGTCGACCTTTTTTATAGGAAAGATAAAAATATCAATGTTGGAATTATAAATGTATATCTCTAAATGGAGTTATTCTTCATGTTTACTATGGAAAGGACCTCAAATTATTTATATCTAAGTATTAATTATTCATAATTGTGATCTATGGATTTTTGGAGGACTTACAACATAGTTTTATATCCTTTAAAAGAATGGGTGTTATTAATAGATTGTCTAAATCAACAAAGGATATTGCTACTTTTGCCAATTCAATTGGCTTTTAGTATGCTATTCCTTCATGATTTCAATATACATAGGTAATAAATGTATTGGAAAAAATCAAATAGCAAAAATATTAGATAGACTTTTGTCTTCCAATACATGGTTGCAAATGAAAAAGCAGTTTCTTCTTTATGTTACCTCAAAAACCCTTAAGTGTAAGGACATTCCTTTATAGTAATTACATTACTATGTTAATAAGAGGAAATTTAAGCAATTATGAATCAACAACACTAGGGCAAACTTTTCCTAAAAAATGACTCATCTTTTAGGAGCTATATCTTTGTATAGAGTTGTTCAATTTAGAAGATTCTTGTGTCATTTTGTGTGGAATTTAAAGATCTTTGAAATGAGTGGTCATACAAAATAATCCAAGTAGTAGTAAGGGAGATACGACCATGTGAATAAAACCATATGGCATAAGAGCAACATGGAGATAATTTTTTTCAAAAAATATCTTATATTTTAGGAGCCATATCTTTGCGAAGAGTTGTCCAACTCAAATGATTCTTTGACCAATGTTTATAGAATTTGAAGAGATTTAAAATAAATGGTCATGTCAAGAAATCTTATTAGAATTTAGGGATATACAACCCTATGAAGTTAGCCATCCAAAACAAGGGCAGAGATAAATTTTCAAGTTGCGAGAAACGAAATTGCTGATATTTGTCAATCGAGGTTTGGATAATGGGAGAAGAAATGGAGGGCTAGGGTATCAACAAGTTGGGATATTCTATCTAGATGTAGAATTTTTTAGATAAGTTTTATTTTTCTCTGAATTATCTTAGAAGTTCTATATGCAGATTATATTAGGTTTATTTTCAAATAATATAATCATTATAGGATATATTGGTAAATTTCATTAAACATTGAGTTATAGTTTCCTTCCCATGGATTGATTTAGGGTTAAATCCTTAGAATCATCCATAGTAATAGAATTTAGGGAGGACCTCATAGAGCAATAATCCTCACTACTCAAATATAAGGTAGTCATTGGTAAATTTAATGGGTCTTAGCCAAGGGATTTGAATTTGAAAAATGGATTGATATGAGATGGAATTCTCCAAGAGTGAGTCTATCCTTTCTTCCCAAAGGTTTTTCATATCCATTTTATGTTCTAGGTAGGAAAGAGATAGAATCCTAGAAGGGGGTCCTTGGAAGAGTAGGACTCTTCGTTACCTATTGGTATTTTTGCTCTTGAAAAATGTAAATCTATCCCAAATATCAATATGGATTAGGATGTATAGGTTACCCATTGAATTCTAGGAAATTAATACCTTAAAGGCAATAGGAAACACTCTGGGAGAATTCCTTGAGACTTTAAAAACTACAAAAAAATAATCTTGGTTATTTATGTCCATATGCTAGTGATGATTGATATCAGTAAACCTTTACCAGAATCAATCATTCTTAAGTATGGGGTAAGTTATGGATCCAAAACATGGATTATGAAAACATATATTTTAAATGTAGAAGATTTCATGAGGTGGGTCATATTGAGAGATCATGCCCTCATAATATTCCAATAGAAACATATGTAGAAAACCATAAGTGAAACTTACAAATGGATATGGATGAGAATAATTTTAAATTTCCAAAAATAGGTCTAAACAGATGAAAGTAAATAAATAGTGGAGATCAGTAAGGATGTTATAAGAAATACCAATAATTTTGAGGCTTTATAAGAGTAAAATTGATCCCAACATTAGCGGAAAAACCAAAAACAATGCTCTAAAGTAATTAATCTAAAATTATGATATCAAATCCCAAGTGGACAAAATATGCCTTTGCATCTAACATATGATTCATGTGGTACAATCACATCATAAATATAATGTAAATATGATACTTAAGTAGATACACGAAATTAATTGTCAACAAAAGGTGCATAGAGCTATTGAACACCATGGATATAATTCTAATTGTTACTAGTCCATGTTAAAATATAAAGAATAATCACAATCACTATGAATGATCCAAGGTAAATGGTCTTTGCTAAAAGTTCCATCGAATGTTTGAAGAGAAGAACTTAGTTGTATGCCTTAGATAATGTGTTAAATTACTAGTTGCTTGTCATTATCAAGTCTACTTGCATTGTATAAATAATACTAAAAATAGAGAACCTCATTTTTTATGGAGATTTATGTCTAAAATAATGATTCTATGATCCAATAGATGATACTATGATGGTATCATCATATAGTTTAAAATTATTTTCTATTTATTTCCATGTCTTGTAGTGTGTACCTCTAGAGCACCTTTCACATAATATATTTAATTGCATAAATTTTAGGCCTATTCAAGACCATGAAATTATCTAAAGGGTAAATTAAGTGGCAGAATGTCCCTTTAATGAGTGTTTTAGTAAAATTGTACTCTTGATAATGAATGTGGTTAAACTTTATTGATATTAGATAATTTTTTTTATTGTGGTGCCAAATTTTATTATTTGAACTGTAAGTGGGGATGCAACTTGGTAAGTCAAATATTACACAAATCATTTTCAATGAACATATTTTTTATATGATAGGATAGTTATCTATAGTGGACACCATTAAACACATGAATTTGTTTCTCTAAACTTGGTTGTTTCAAAGTTTATAGAAAGGTTAGTAAGCAATTTCTAGCTAATTATTTGGAAAAATAGTGCTTGTAGAATGGATGGGACTTAGAAAGTGGTAATAATAATTATTTCACTTCTTTCGATTGCACTTCATGCTTGTTTGTATGAAAAAAGAGGTTTGATATTTATCATAATTGTGTGGGTCTTCAAGACAAATTATTAGTTTTATTGTAGATATTTTTATGAAGTTAGTCCTTTATGAATGGTATAAATCTACTTATCTTAACGTAGTAACTATTGTTTATTAAAGTGGTATAATTATGCTTCATGAAATAGCTAGTTTGAAGGCATTAAAACTAACCATTTATCGATGCTTTGTAAAAGATAGCACTTTTGATTCCATGTATAATTTGGATTAGTCCACATCATAGTATTGTAGATAAAATGTAACCTCAAACAGATTATCAAATACTTTGGATCCAAATATATTGGAAGAATTATTTGTGTTTAGATTCATGCCAGGTTTGTAGGCTTTAAGTTCTTGGTTTGGTGGCTTTACATCAAAACATCGAATATTAGTTAGGATTTTTTTAATAACTTGCATGTGGCTTCTATAGAGGGCCACTTCTAAACATAAAATTGCTATTAGGTCTTTTAAAGCATATCCAACTTGCCTTTTGATAAAATATATTCTTCATTTCCCTTTCTATCAAAGATATTATTTTTTTCCTCAAAAACTATGTTTCCACGATAAACTCCTTGACATTATTTTCATTAAGATATAGTATCTCACTTGACCAATTGCCTTCTAATTTATTTTTTTGGGGGGATGAAGATTAAGTCCATGGTTGGCTAGATTATTTTTTGTCCTATTTTCTTCTCTCTATATATGTTACTATTTTCAATAAATTGCCTCCAATAATAGTTGATGGATATAAGAAATAAGGTTATTTTTATTAAATCCTCTTATCCATTTTTTTAGTAATTTGTGAATCACCCTAAATTGAAATATATTTTAATTATTTTTTAACAACAATTTTGATCCCTATAAGAAGTTCTCTAGCCTTTATAGTTATTATTTAAAGTTCCATATGATTTAGAATAAGTGATGAGAATTGCTTTACATTGAAAAACAACACCTCCACCAACTTTACACAAATTTCCTTTGGATGTAAAATTAAAATTGATTTTGATAAACCTAACTTTTGGGCATTTTCATTTACCATAGATAAAATCAAATCCTTTCTACTAACTCTATTGTTGTAAATGACCCTTCCATATATATTCCAATGCTCTAACCAAGAGGCTAGCACCTCTTTTATGTAGTAGAGAATTCTCCATTACGAGAAAAATATGTATAAAATATTGTAAGAGTGGCAATAATATAATTATGAACTTGATATTAGTCAATAGATCTTGATTAAGTTAAACCTATATTTTATTTGAACAATCTATGTAGCGTGGGAAGCAAGAATCTATGAAGCATAACTTTGGAAATATGTTTACAAGGCAATTTTTTTAGAGATTTTTTATGCTTTTGGTAGTGCCATTTTATAACCAATGGTCATGTATAAATTTGTCATGGAGCTACCAAGTTGTTTTTAGATTTAGCTTTATTATATATTGGATGGTAAGATTCAAAGTGAATTTTTAAGGAAATAAAAAATAACTTTGCTAGTTAGACTATTATCATTTTGTGGATAGTGATTCTAGAGTTTGTTAAGGTCCACTTTCTTAAAAGTGTTTATGTTTATGTTAAGGTTCAATATAAGATGCTTCCAGATTGGTTTGTGAATATACTATTTTTTCTCATTTCATTTTGCATTACTTTGATCTAAACATGTTGTCTTTTTGGGGCATGACTTTATACCTAAAAATATACTATTTAATTCTAACCACATTGTTAGGAGCAAAACTTTATAATTGAGAGTCCATTTTGATCCATTCAAGAAGAGTTAGAAATATTAGAAGGAGAACAACAATTTTAATAGACAACTTTGTGTCCATTGTCACCTACTTTATTTGGCCTTTACATTTACCAAATTGGTGGAATAGGTAGAAAGGACAGAGGAGAGGGAATACAATTGGCTAATTATATAATGAAACTTATTCTCTATGTCAATGACCTCATCTTGATTGGAAAGAAACTTGAAATTTTAAAAGAATATCTAAAATCTTTAGAGCATTTTTATAAAGAAGTTGGGATGTAGGTAAACACTAGCAAAACTAAAATTATGGTCTTCTCTACTCGGAGAGAGCAAAAACAACCATATATTTTATTTTAAAGAAATCCTTTAGAGGTAGTAACAAAATACAAATACCTTGGCTTAGATTTTCAAACAAAATAAAAAAGGGAGTTTGCAAGATGAAACAAATACAAGCAGGATGGTGTTATGAAATTCTATTCTCATTAACAAAAAATTATTCGCCATTATACCAAAATATCAAATCATTCATCCTAAAATAATTATATATAGTAATAATCTATATAATAAGATAGATATAGATCATACCCTTAAGGTAGGGCAACACCAATATTATTCTTGAAGGAAGGAACAACTGCATTGTTGGCCTTTTAGGTAGATTATCATAGGTTCTAAAGTTCAAGATCACAACATATGATTCAATATTTGAGTATTCAATACATGTGGCCAATATTATTAAAAAAATAGTCATATAAAAATAATAAAAATATGAAGTAAAATGGCCAATATAATTTATGCAATAACATAAATAAGACTTACAATAGAATTGCTCAAACTATATACAAGCTTATTTTATTTTGATGCTTGAAATGCATATATTCTTCAATGATACAACAAAGAGCTTTGTCTCCATAACATAACCTTAGAAAGGTGACTCTTGTACTCTTTATATATTGCTCTCCTTACATATCTATGAGATGAATCTTTTCCTATTCCATGCATAAGACAAACCTCTCATGTCTTTTGGGTTCACATATTGCCACTTGTATACTTGAATCTTGACTCTCTATTTGCACACTTTCCTCTATGATAATTGTGCACACTCCTACATCTATACACATGCAGACTCTATTACATGACACTTTCTCACCCTTCACACTTGCATACATAATTATATGACACTTGTGCACATCCTACACATAGACACATACATAAAAGGAAATATAAATCACACTCCTAAACTATAGAATCAAACCATATTCTAATATTTACAATTGTACCATTGTACCTCATGGTACATTTACATTCCAACCAAATAATGTAATATTATCTAACACCCCCTTGTATTACATTATTTGGTTATTGAAGACTTTAGTTTTCAATCTATTTCCTTCAATCCTTTGTCTTGATCTTATTTATCTTCACTTTTTGATTTGTGTCTTTTGTTCTTCTTTATTTTGTGCTTTCCTCTATTCTTCTTCTTTGACAACCTTATTTCTTTAAAGTTATATTCAATCAACCAATCATTAAACAATGCAAAAATATTTAATTTTGCATTTAATCTTCAAATCAACAATTCAATTTTTAAAAATCAAGGTTTTAAAAACAATTTCAGTTTTTGAAATTCAAATTTTTATTTGAAGTAGAAAACCTTATCTCTTCAAATTTTAATTTTTATCAATCATCAATATCAATTTGTCAAAAATCAAGTTTTGAAATCAATTTCAATTTTGAAATTCTCAATCAAACAAGCAAATTCAAGGTTTCTTTTGGAGTAGAAAACCTTGTCTCTCCAAACTTTTAAATTCAATTTTCAAAGTTTTCAAAAATCAATTTGCTAATCTATTTTTCAATGTTTAGGAATCAAGTTCAAGTTAACCTTGTAACTCCCAAATTCTTTTTAATTAAATTACTCCTTATCTCCAAAAATCTAATGTCCAAATATAATATGCATGCACTAATATCTAATATGCATCTGAATATTAAGATGCACCCAAAACTTAAATATTATCTGCCAAATATTTCCAACAAATATTAATCAAAGGCCTTCCCTATGATTTTTTATAAATTTGACTTGATGTGATCAATGAAGATTGTGCACTATCCATGTTGTTGTGATTTGGCTGCTCAAATTTCTATGCAATATGTTACTCAAGGAACTCCAGCAACAGGCTAGCAGGCTAGTCAACTGAAGGAGTTATAACTGCTAGCTTTGTTGGTGGGTGGAAGGCTAGACCAATTTTATGGTTGGGGGCTAGGGCATCGATTTTTTAGGTGGTTGTTGCTTTTGGGTACCTCCTGGTGAAGGGCTCTAGGATTCTGCATCATGTTTAGGATAGGAGGGGCTTTTGTGTGCTATTTTATTATGCATTTTTCCTGGTTGGTGTTTGTGCTGAGGGTTCTACTGGGCATCAGCTCTTCTCAGAGTGGAATGGTGAAGTATTAAATTTCCAGTGCCCTTAGATATTCTTCCTTTAAACCCTACATTTCATTTTTAGACATTTCATTTTTAGCCTACTTTCTCAATGGCTCAGGACTTTTTGGTTGGCTCCAACAAGATTTGTGGGTTTCATGGAATTTCTTGTGCAAATATCCTAGATGGTTTTTATGTTGTGGATTTTTTTGGTCGGTATTTTTAGTGTTGTTTTCTTAAATTAGCTATTATTATGAGGGGTTATCCTATTATGTGCTTTTTTGGATGGATTTGTTGATCGTGATGATAGGATTCCCCTGTTCTCCTTTCTTGTTAGGCAGAAAATGCTTCGGTTTGGGCGGTTTTATTTGTAAATTTATTTTTAATCGGTAGCATTTTTGTTATTCTGCTATTTTTCTCCAGTGTTTAGATTCCTAAGCACACGGTGGTTTGACCATGGGACAATCTCTTGTATTTTCTTGATAAAAATTTGCACCTTATTTGCTAGGATGTTGTTTCATTGGATTTTTGGGTTCGGTTCATGGAATATAGCTATCTTTCTTGATGTATTATTTCTAGATCTAAGGTTTGGGGGTGCCTTTCAAAACCCTACTTGTAAAAGGTTTGGGGACCCTTTTAAAACCCCTTCTACTATCAATAAAAAAAAATGTTACTCAAGGCGACTTTTCAGCTTTCAAGAGACATTACTGCTTGATGTCCTCCTTCCCGCTCAATTGAAAAATTATAGGAAATAATATTCACTTATTTTCTTTGTGCAGTCAAAAAAATAATCTTTTACCTTTGCAAGCTATCCAAATTGCTTGGAATTTATGCGCAATAGAAGGCTTCAAACTACCTTATTCAATGCACTTTTTTTAGGAGCTTAATCACAGGTTATACCTGGTTTAATGGAAATTTTATATGGTTATGCCTGAGTGTTCTCTTTAACCCTAGCATATATTTTTCTTCTTTTTTCTTTCTTCAGTGTTGGTTGTGATGCTATCCTTTTTTTCAACATTGGTTGCAATGCTTTCTTCTCATCAATATTGGCTACAATATTTTCATGATTTCAATGCTTTTATTTTTAGGTATTTCCTTGAGTTCTTGAATACAAATTTAAATTTTCTTCTTTTCAGGTCTTTGCCTAATTTCTTCAAAATTACCTGAATAATATTCTTCTCAGGTCATTGCCAAAGTTCTCCAATGTTGTTTGAATTATATTATTCTCAAGTCTTTGCCCAAGTCCTTCAACGCTACCTGAATAATCTTCTTGTTAGGTTCTTTCCTGAGTTCTTGATGATTTTTGAATAGTATTTTTCTTCTTAGGTTCTTTCCTGAGTTCATAATGCCTAGAATATGCTTGGTGCTTTTGCTATATCAATGTAGTCTCTTTCATTCAAACTATTGTGTTCTTGTGCTTTGATATGTGCTATGTTGTTAGGGTCAAAATATACCCAAATTTATTGTACTCTTATTTCTCTATGGCCTATGTTTCTTCATTTGTCTCTAATATTTTGCTAGTCTCTTCTACCAATAAACCTAATCTTCAAATAAAATTTACACCAATATCTCTTCTTTGATGCTTAGCTTATATCATATTCTATATTTAAATTCACACTAGACTCCTTCGATGCTAACTTTCAAATATACCTCTTCTAAAATGATGAATAGAATGTGATAGCTCTAATAAAGTCTACTCAAAGTAACTCTAATACCACTATTGGTTTTTTAGCCAGATTATCACATATCCCAATGTTCATGATCACAATATATTATTTACTATTTGAGCATTCAATATATGTGGTCAATATTAATAAACAAACATTCATATAAAAATAACAATAATATGAAGTAAAATGACCAATACCATTCATGTAATAACATGAATAATACTTATAGTAGAGTTGCTCAGACTGTATACATGCTTCTTTTATTTTTATACTTGAAATACATATATTCTTTGATGATACAACAAGGAGCTTTGTCTCCATAATATAACCTTAGAAAGGTGACTCTTGGACTCTTTGTCTATTGCTCTCCTCACATATCTGGGAGATGCATTTTTTCTTATTCCATGCATAAGATAAACCTCTCATGCCTTTTGGGTTCTCATATTTCCACTCGTATACTTGATTCTTGACTCTCTATTTGCACACTTTGCTCTATGAGACTTTGCACATGTCTACATCTATACGCATGCACACTCTATTAAATGATACTTGTACACTTTCTCAATATTCACACTTCCACATATAATTACATAACACTTGTGCACATCCTGCACATAGACACATACATAAAGGGAATATAAATCACACTTGTAAACTATAGACTCAAACTTTATTCTAATATTTTCATTTGTACCATTGTACCTTATGGTACATTTACATTCCAACCAAATAATGTAATATTCTCTAACATCTACAACATATCCCAAATGAGATCCACTCCATGAGCTAAGACTACTACAAGACACACTCGACCCTCTCCCCCACCGTTTAAAAGGGCAAAAGGATAGGTTGAGGATCCATATCTCCCTCAGAATACTTGATATGAATTTATTATTATTAAAATCCTAATATCCTTTCTTTATATACCCATATTCATTAACTCTTAAATCCACTCATTATTATAATATAATCAACCTTGGGTTATGTGTGGCCCATGTCAACTATCCATAATACCATTACACAATATAATATCATATCCCCATATTCCTATCCCTAGGTACCTAACATTCCACCCTCCTTACAAATATTTCATCCTTGAAATATAAGAAGAAACTAAATAATATGATTTGCTAAGCAATACTAGCAATTGGTACCAATATTGATCATCCCTTCATCCAAGTAAAATATTGATTGGTGGTGGTCTACGATGATGTCAAGCTACCCTTGTGCCACTTGAATATCCATAATTTCTTTGTTGACTCCATGCTTTTGCTACTCTACTCTGATATTTCAAATGATTGATCCTATTGTTCCTTAATGTTGCTACACTAATTTGAAATCTAGAATCACTATGATTTTTTTGCCAAACACTGCCATACTTGATGCCCTTCTCACTAAATATAGATCCATAATAATATTGATGTCCTAAACCATACCTCCAAGATTGTTGCTACTCATGGTGGTATGGGTGGTGATATGATGCAACCTTAACCTTAAATTCTATTTCCTTTAATTCTTCTACATTTTTATCTCTTTCAAATTCTTCCTCATGCATTTTCTCTTGTTCCCTTCTTTTGGTGCATCCTTATGCACTTATAACAAAGCTTCCTTTGACTTTGTCTTTTTTCTTATTGTTGTTTCTTCCATATACTCTATTATTGTTGTTGCTATTGTAGATTTGAATTTTGATTCTTTTGTTGGTTTCTTAACTTGTTCCCCTACCATAACTACTTCTTGCTTCTCCTTGGATCCTTTCTCCTTAAGCTAAGAAATATCCTACAATGTTATCTTCTTTTTCCTATACCATAACTTCATAAACTTCTTTTGCACATTAATGTTAACAATACCAAAAGAATATAACCAAGGATAACCAAGAATAATATCCACATCATCCATATCAATGGCATAAAAATATGAATGTAGAACATATTTATCCATGGTGATCTTCAAATCTTCAAAAATTTAAACTTTCTCACCCTCAAATTGTATGTCCTTGATTTTTATTACATACACCTGCAACCTCTTAGTCAAAGTAATATTAATGAAATTATATTTGTTGCTAGGGTTTATAGAAATAATGACCCTCTCCCTCTAAATGTAGCCATGAACCTGCAAAATATTATTTTTGTTCAAAAAAAACCCCTTGATCACTGTTGGGTCTATTTGACACCAAAGTTGTGGCTCCTTAAGCCTACACACTATCATCCTTATTTTTTCCTTCTACTAATTTCTTGAAAATTTTCAACTCTCTTTTTAATTCCTTTTGTTCATCCTAGAGCCTAGCTATCTTTTTATCCTTTTTTTCAAATTCCCATTTGCTTAAGAATGCAACTTCAAATTCTTCCTATGTGTATCTAATTTTATGAGGATGAAAAAAGTTCACATACCAAGATAAAACTTCCACTCACAAAGAATCACAAAGGTTACATTTCTATACCAATTCAAAATAATTTAAAAAAATTATTCCACTTTATCAAACATTATCATTATCATCTTTTCCAGTGAATATTAACAACTCCATGACCTCAAACTAATTTTTTTCCTAAAGCAACTAGGGTTCCATAGACTAGGATTTCTCAAAAATAAAATTTCTCAAATCTCATCTATTATTTTTCTATAAAAAATTAGATTTGCAAATTTTCTTCAAAACAAAATAAATTGCAACCGATTTTCTTACCTTGATTGATAGATATCTCAAATTTTATTTTTTTAAAAAACATAATTTGAAAATTCATCACTACCTTTATTCTAGATGATTGACTTTATAGGTTGTATCTCCCTTCATAGTGCTTGAATTCCTTTATGTGACCACTTATTTTAAAGCTCTTCAAAATCTAAATAAAATGGCATAAGAATTATCTGATTCAAATAATTGTATATAAAGATATGACTCCCAAAAATGAGACGTTATTAAAAAAAAAATTGCCATAACACTACAAATCCATAAAAAAAGCAATCCCCAAAATTCCAGAATTGTTGCTTTGATACAACTTGTTATGAACCTTTACTCTCATTATTAATATCATTCACCATTATGTAGAAATATCAAATCTTTCATCCACAAATAATTATCCATAATAACAATCCACACAAATGAGAAATAGATAGATTATACCCTTAAGGTAGGGCAACACCAATATTATTCCTAAAAAAAAAGAACCACTCAATAATATCTCCCAAATGAGATATGCTCCACAATCTAAGATTATTACAAGAGAATACTTGATATGATTGATAATTATTACAATGACAATATCCCTTCTTTATATACTCATCTTCCTAAACCCTTATCCCACTCATTATTATAATATTATATTATAATATAATAAACCTTGGGTTATGTGTGATCCATGCCAACTATCCATAATACCCTTACACAATATAATATCATATCCCCATTTTCTTATCCCTAGGCACCTAACATATGGAGGGAACTCTACGCATTGCTAAGTAGGGACATAAAATCAAAGTTATGGGATTGGAAAACCATTACAGTCCTTTTCTAGTTATTTGTTATTCCAATGGTGCTATATGGGCATGAGGTGTGGGCTAGTAATACATCAAACTTTAAATGGAGATAATAAAAAGAATTCAAAAGCAATTTATTATAAATAATTTCAAAATTGGTGTTAGTCCCATATGAGATTTTACTTTCTAAAACTGAGACTTCTCCACAAGAAGCAAAAGCTATGATCAAGATATTAAGGTACCTAAAGAAAGTACAAAGAATGGAAGATATAAGGTTGCCAAAATAGGTAATTAAAGGAACACTAAATAGAAGAAAAGATGCATGGATGAAAAAAAACAACAAATGGATGGAAAATTTGAGCATTAAATTTTATAAGGTCCTAAAGTCCAACAAAGAAATTAAACAGTATGTAAAGAAAAATATAGACTTGTCAGGTAGATTAAAAATTTAGGAAGGAAAAAGTAGTTATACATCATTGAGTTCAATCCGATCTATGAACACAACCAAAAGAAGTACAAGGATACAAAGATCAAATGGAAGAAAAAATGCTTATACCCCAACTAGGATCTAGTTCAAACCATCTTAGATGCAAACTAGGAGTTGGACAATTCCTTAGGAGGTATAATCAAAACAAATATATGTGTATTTTGCATAGCAAAAGTAGTGGAGACTGAAAATATTTTGTCATGGAATACGAAGCCTACAAGGACATCATGATTGTATATGAGGACACTCTAAAAGTAAACTCACTAGTGAAACTTTTTGAAGAATTGAGAATAAAAAAAATAAGAAAACTTCTTATCAAAATCAACAATAGAAGAAACACACTCCAAAAGATTATAAGAGGGTGTTGTGTTTTTTTTTTTTACTTTGTTGAACAATTTTCTTTCTTAAATGTTGTTAAAATTTAGAACTTTAAATAAGAAGTCTAATGTTTAAATTCAAAAGAAAGGTTGTACAAAAATACCCCTCTTGTATTAAAATTATTGTCCGATATTAAAATCATTTAATATTTTATCATTATTAATATACAATTATAATTTTTTTATTATCTAAGTATAAAAAAATATCAATAAATATAATATTGTAGTTTTGGTTTACCCAAGGTGAAACATACCTCAATGTGTATAGATATGTATATTATGAATAAGAAACCAAAAGATATTTATAACGCGATATTTTTAAGTTCTGACACTCTTGTATTGACATATTAAAATTTAGATGTCCACACCAAATACCCATACCTACACCATAAATACCTAAAAGACCTTTTTGGTCCATACAAGCAACTGTACCCAACAATCCTTTAACTTTATCATTTTAATAAAATATAATTTAGTTCAAACAGATTTTTATGTTCAAATTACCTCCGTCGCTTTTGCAAAGTTGTTGATTTTGTTCTTGGGCTCACTTTTTAGTGGCAAAGCATCTTTCATTTATATTATTATAATATTAATGGTGTGAGAAAACATTCCTTCGAATGTGATGGCATTATTATAATATTAATAGTGTGAGAAAACATTCCTAGGGATGTGATGGTGGCTGCACGAAAAGAAAAAGAAAGCCTCTTTATTCTCAGGTATTTTTTTTTTTTAAGCTATGCTTCTCTTACTAATAAATCAAGTCAATTGACAACTAAATGGGCTTCTCTTTTCCTTAAATACGTCTTCAAGAATTAGGATGATTTTCTTTATCTATTAAGTTTGAACTTAAGGTGAAGTTAAGCGAATGGAGAAGTGAAGCCTATAACTAAGAATAGGGAAATATTATATACATTTAAAAGGATTGGTTATAGTTATTTATATTTATTTTTATTACATTATAATTATATAATGTTTTTAAGGGACTTGGTAAATGATTTGGTGTTTTAACGATCATTGATCATTAAATCTTAAGGTTGAGGGAGCATGGAAGGCTGGGTTGGTTGAAGGAGCTACAAGAAAGGTTGATATGTTCAGTGGAAAGCAGGGATCGCTGAAGGAACGTAGAAGGTAAGGTTGAAGGAGCATGGAAGGTTGGGTCGACTGAAGGACCTGGAATGAAAGGCTAGGATGCTAAGTGGAAGGCTAGGAAGGTTGAAGGAGCGTGGAAGGCTGCTTAGGTTGAAGGAGCATGGAAGGCTAGCCTTTTTTGGGTGGAAGGCTTGTTTGAGACTGGATCAACTGAGGGAACCACAACAACAGGTTGGGTTGTTGAGTGTAGTGCAGCAACAGGTCGGGTTGTTGGGTGGAAGGCTGGATCAACTAAAACCCCTTGTTTTTGTCTTTGGTGTGTTTGTGGGTTTAGAACCCACAAGCATTGGGATGGTATTTCCTCTCTCTTTACAACAGAAAAATGTGCGAAGGACTAGGGTTTTTTTTTAATATCTCATCTTTTAGGAGCCATATCTTCATGAAAAGTTATCTAATTCAGCTGATTCTTGGACCTACTTGTGCGGAATTTGAATAGCTTTAAAATGAGTGGTCATATATAAAAATTTGATCAATATTAAGGGAGATTCGACCCTATAAAGTCACCCATTCGAAACAAGGGCAGTGACGATTTTTCAAGTTGCAAAAAACAAAATTGCAAATATTTGTCATCTAGGGTTCGAATGATAGGAAGAGTAATGAAGGGCTAGGACTTTAGTGAGGAAGGAAACTAGCAATCCAGATTTGGTAAAGCGGATTATGATAGTACAATATTTTGGAAATATTACTCTACTAATAGATAGTAGAGGTGAAGTTTTGACATTGTGAAGGCTGCTATAGGAAAATTTCAAGAAAGATGCTAAATTCTGAAATAATTGTATTCATTAAAAAAATTGAAAAGATCCAAAAATAAAAATCAAGAATTCAGACATTTTATGTAAAATGATGTAGGTTTCTAGTGATAGCATCTCAATAGAGATGAGAAGTGTATTTATTTATAAACTCTCAAGCTTTAAAGAAGAGAGTTGTAATTTGTCAAGGGTGGGGGACCCGAGTACAAACCCTTGTTATCCAACAAAAAATATATATATTATAATTATATAATGATATTATAACAATGATTTTGTTAGTTTTATATGTATGATAAGATTTAAACTTAGGTATTTTTCTTGAATGTTGACTTTATATCATTTGATTTCAAATGTTAAGGTTTAATTTATTGGATCGAAACCTTAGTCTATGGTGTGAAATTTCTCACTTTTAACCATTTACTCTAAAATTTAAAGACGACTATATCAAATACTATTACTATTATAAGTTTCAGCTTCTAGAATAAAATGTTTTTATGATTTCGTTGTTCCTCAAGTGCAATAGATACATATTCTCTTTTCTCATTTTTCTTTGTCTTTTCCACTTTCTTGTTTCACATTTGAATGATGTAAACTATTCCATTGAACAATAACAATTTTTACTCTCTATTTTAGACTTACATCTACATATGCTCTTTGATGAAATACTCACACATAACATTGAAGTAATCAAAATAATACATCTTCTTTGTTCTAGATGGACACCACCTAAAAACACCTAACAACAATGACGTGCTTTGGGATAAAGCAAAGGAAGTATGAAATTTATAATTTAATATTAATGTCCATAGAAGGCACAAATTGGTCCATGGGACTTTAAGAGGGATGATGAAAAATAAATAAGTTCAAACCTAATGCTACGTAGAGATGCTTGTTTTATTTAAAGCAACAAAAAATTGTGTGGTGGGTGTGAGGACATGTGGATCACTAGATTTGTGACACTTCTTAGGTCTACCACATGAGCTTAAAAGTTGGTTATAGGGTCTCTTCCTACTAATATCAGAAGATTGGAAGTATGAAGTAACTAATCTAGTGCAAACCCTTGGGGGACTTATCTCTAGAAAATCATTGATGAAGGTTGAACATCTCTTAAAGAAACATGGATAAGCATATTTGGTCCTCTCTTGAAGTGAGTTGAATGAATCTCTTAAGAGATAAAAGAATAATCCTTTAATCTCATAATCGAGGGAGCACATAAAAATAAAATGAAAACCATAATAGAGGGACTTATTTGTAGAAAATCATTGATGAAGGTTGAACATCTCTTAAAGGAACGTGGATAAGCATATTTGGTCCTCTCTTGAAGTGAGTTGAGTGAATCTCATAAGAAATTAAAGAATTATCCTCTAATATCATAATAGAGGGAGCACTTAAAAATAAAATGATCCTCGATCTCAAGATCTAGGGAGCATATTCGACAAAGATAATGCTCTTGAAGAATATGGTGGTTTGATTCAATGCAAAGCTAATGGAAGCAAACTCTAAATCAAGCAAACAAAACCCCCAAGTTGTATGATAATTATATTTTGATATACCCAAGGGTTAGATGAGCCCATTGTTGTACTAGAGATATAAACATATCTAGCACTGTAATTGAGGAGATTGAATCCTCTCTAAGGTTAAACCATTTGGATTGGAGGTAGACACAATACATCTCTATACACATGCCCTTATTTATCTTTCTCTTTGAGAGAATAGAAACATCCATTAAAAAACTATACAAATATGGTTTATCAATATCAAGGTTGATAAGTGAAGTAATGAAAATGATCTCACATATCAACAAGACTCAACACTATAAGATGCCTACTCCACATAAGACATGAGAGCAAGATACAAATATCTAGGATGAAAAATTTGAGAGTTATCCATTTGTATCAACCTATATAGTATTGTCACCGCATTAAAATTTGTTATAATCAATTATAACTAGTGTATCTATTTATTTAATTGCAATATTATTTATATAGGATTCAATTGTTTTTTCTATGTTTTGAAATTATTTTTGATAAGTTTACAAGGTGTATTGCAATTGTCAACTTTTGTCTTTTGATGTATATTATATTAACCTCGATTGTCAACTTTTATCCTTTGATGTATATTACATGATTGCCAACTTTTATCCTAATGAGTCTCTATTATCAACTTATATTCATAAACTATTCAAGAAAGTTCTGAAAGGCTTTCGTGTAAGAAAGCCAATTTTTTTGGCAATGACAACTTATAAGTCTACCATGCTCTTCAATGGAATCATTGTATTCCCTAAATTTGGATTATTAGTAGTCCTCTTCATGTAAAAACAGGAAATTGAGGAAAGGAAATCGTTGGAGTTGGAGGGGGAACTTGTAAGAAGATATTCTTTTTAGAAGCATAAATGCTCTTCACGCGCTCTTATAGGGGAATAATTAGCTTTTCATTCTAGGTTTTGAGATATTCTGATAAAACCACTAAGAAGGATATTCCTTCTATCACATTTAGCGATAATGGTTAATGAACACAATGTGACTATGATCAATGATATGTATATATTACTACTAATTTAGGCATAAATTATTAGAGGTTAAAACGGAAATAAACATGCGCCGATAAAATCTCTCTTTTCTATAAAGTGACACAGCATGGTTCTATGATAAACTATTTTCCGTTTAAAAGAACTAGGATGCTACGTTGAATTTGTTTGTGTTAACGAGTTTTTAAAAGGTTGTCATCTATCTTATAACGATTTTCATGGACAAAGTATATATTTGGTGGTTTTAAGAACTTTTATAAACTTATTTGGTGGTTTTAAGAACTTTTATAAACCTAAGCTTCATGTTAATAAGAGCTTTCTTAAATCGAATCTAGAAAACCTAGATTATGTTATTATTAATCCACTTATCCTTTTGATTTAAATATTTTAAATATAGTTATGGTACACTACTGAAGAGGGAATTAACCTATTTGTTTTGGGTTATATAGTTGTACATTGCTAGGGAGGGATGGAGGTATAAGGACAAAAATTGAAGTTTATATTTATTAAAAGTGCATAGAATTAGTTATGTAGAAATACTTTAGTGGTATGTTGTTGGATTATTATTTAGACTACTCAAGTTCATATCATGAGAAAGAAGGCTTCTTTATGCTCCCAAGATATGTGACCCCACTTGTTTCACCTGTTGTACTTTTACCTTATTTCAACCAAAAATAAAAAATAAAAAGTGCATGGAATTTGCAATAAAAAAAGTTAAAGTTTACATTTATAATTATAACATTTACTAAGAGCGTAAGAGATTATAATTGGTCCTAATGAGGATAGTTCAATAGTTTGGGGTTTGGATCTTCTTCGGGAGGTCCAAGGTTCAAACAATAGCGTTTGGTTGTGTGTTAATTTCCTATTGAAAAGTGTAGCTCTTGCCTTTACGAAGGGTCATGGTTTGATGGATATTGTTGAGCCCTATGTGTTAGTCGTAGGGGTTTATCACACCAACTAAATAAATGTGGTCTCGGTGGAAACAACGCAACGATTTGAGGTTTGGCTTTTTTTCGAGAGGTCCAAGGTTCAAACCATAGCATTTTGGTTGTGTGTTAGTTCCCTATTGATAAGTGTAGCTCTCGACTTTATAAGGGGTCATGGTTGGGAGTAGATTGCTTAGGTTTGAGGTTTGGCTCCTTTTCGAGAGGTTCAAGGTTCAAACCGTAGCGTTTTGGTTGTGTGTTAGTTCCCTATTGATAAGTGTAGCTCTCGACTTTATAAGGGGTCATGGTTGGGAGGAGATTGCTTAGCCCTATGCATCGGTTGTAAGGGTTTATCACACTACTTATATAAATTTAGTCCTGGGGGACAACACAACGGTTTAGAATTTGGCTCTTCTTTGGAAGGTCCAAGGTTCAAACTACAATGCGAGCAAGTGTGTGAGGGGGTGGGTGTGTGTATGGCTGTGTGTTTGGCCCCTATTGATAAGTTCAACTCTCACCCTTATGAGAGGTCATAGTTGGGATGGGGATGCCTAGCCTTAAGGGTCGATCGTAAGGGTTTCTCAAAATAACCTTAATAAAAAGGATTATAATTGTAAAAATTAAGGTTGAAGTATTTGTTTATAATCATAATGACCAAAATTAAATTTGGAAAAGATAACATAACAATTTTTTTTAGTATTAAAACTAGCCTTAAGTTATTATATCATCACCACATAATATTATAACACCTTGGTTATTGTCTAATTTTTTTTGTATTAAAACTAGTCTTACGATATTGGTGATGAACACATAATATAATAACACCTTGGTTATTGTCTATGCATTGTTTACTAAGATTTAAATTTGGGTTTTCTCTTTCAAAGTTGAAGAATTTAACTAGTATTATTTAATAGTATCAGAATATTGAAACTTTGTTGTTTTGGCATTGAAAACATCAATTACTATATTTTAATTTAATAAGTCATGAATGAATAAATATAAATAAGTGTAGCTTAGCAACCATTTATATATATATATATATATATATATATATATATATATATATATATATATATATATATTACATTGTGGAATCGATAGCCACCACGATGATTCGGGGATGTTGTTCGTCTTTATAGCTACCAAGTATTTTGTGTTGTCTACCTTGAAAGTTGGCATACAGTACTCCACTCAGTCCCTCTTTATAACCATCATGTCGCAATTATTTTAAACTTTTACGTCGTTGAAAGCACTAAGAAATGGACAAGCGTTCAATCTGGTGAGGCCTGATATTTGAACCCTAGGCATCTATCCCCCTTATAGGGTTTCACCACACCAATTGGTCTACACCTCGGACCTCATATATATATATATATATATATATATATATATATATATATATATATATATATATATATATATATATATATATATATATATATATATATGAATTGGTCTACACCTTGGACCTTAATATATGTCATATATTAAGATGTGAGATTAGGGATGAAGGACCTATGTTTTAATAGTTGACTAATAGTTGTAATAACACGTTATATATTTAGCTATAATTGTTTTTTGAGAACAAGGGGTTGTACTCGGGTCCCCCACCCTTGACAAGTCACAACTCTCTCCTTTAGAGCTTGAGAGTTTACAAATAGATTCAATTCTCATCTCAATTGAGATGCTATAGCTAGATACCTACATCATTTTTCATAAAATGTTTGAATTCTTGATTTTCATTTTCTGGATCTTCTTCAATTTTCTGTGTGAATACAAATATTCTAGAATTCAACATCCTTCTTGACATTTTCCTATAGCAGCCTTCACAATACCAAAACTCCACCTCTACTATCTATGCATTGCATCTTAGTAGAGTAATATTTCCAAAACATTGCACTATCATAGTCTGCTTTACCAGATCTGGATTGCTAGTTTCCTTCCTGAAGCATAAGTGCAACCACAAAAATTGTAATAAATAGTTTATATGAAAACACATTAATGTTATAAAATAAAGCAAATATTACCAATGAAAAACATTAAAGTAAATCTTAATCATTATTTGATTCAGGCAGTCAACATTTTCTTGTCAGCTTTAGCTAAACTTACTACTTCCTCTAACCATGGAAAAGAGAATTTAACTTCATGATCCTCAATTAAAACCCCTCTATTGGCTAGCCTATCTGCACATTTGTTTCCTTCCCTTAACGTATGTGTAAACCTGATTTCTTCAAACTCTATAGCAAGGTCTTGAATTTCCACAATTATCTCTTGTATGTTCCATGGAGCCTTTGCTTTCCTCAAAATTGCATTTATTACTATGAGTGAATCACCTTCCATCCATACTCTGTTCCATTTCATTTGTTTGCATATTTTTAACCCTTCCAAAGTTGCCCAAGCTTCAACTTCATTATTTGTCTTAAATCCACTATTGAAAGCATAATGAGACAAAATATCTCCTCTATTATTTCTAATTATTCCTCCTCCTCCTGTTGGTCCTAGATTTCCTTTAGATGCTCCATCAAAATTCAATTTGACCAACTCCACATCTGGTGGTTTCCACTTTATATTTTTTGCCTTCTTTTTGTTTCTCCTGTACCCAACATCATAATTCCATTTGATGACTTGACTCCATCTATCAATGCTCTCTGCTTCTAGATTAGGGATTGGGTGAGTTGATAGGGTTGGTTTAGACTCCTCTATGGCTAAACAAATCTTCCTTTTCATTACCTCTAAACTACTTTCCTTTCCTTTAAATATTCTTCTATTCCTTTCTAGCCATATAGTCCAAAGTATTGTATCTTTTGATATATCCTAGATTGTCTGTAAAGCCTCACTTTTAAAAGTGCTTTGCCATTGCTTTAACCATTCTTCAATTCTTCCATTCATCACCATGCATTTACCAAACATATTAAGAATCCATTGCCATAGATTCCAGACTATTGAGCAGTGTCCCAAGAGATGGTCTATACTCTCCTCCTCCCTTTTACAAAGAACACATTGTGAGGGGCCATGAAAACCCCTTTTCATAAGGTTATCCTAGGATAAAATTCTTCTATGACCTACTAGCCAAACAAACATTTTGACTTTAGGAATGCTTGGGCTATCCCAAATATCTCTCCATATTCTTGTGATATTTCTATTTTGTTGGTGCTTTACATTATATCCACTTCTTGTTGTGTATTCTCTTGAGCTATTCAACTCCCAAATTAGCTTATCCTTGGCTCCCCTCGAAATAATCATTGTTGTTATCTTTCTACTCAATTGCCTCCTAGCATCAATGTCTTGTATACTTGTAAAAAATCTTCTTTCCATTTGTATCTTCCTTCTTGATCCTTGTACATAATGTTTGAAACCCTATCACCATATTTATCTTGAAGTAATCTCATCCATGGTTTCAAAATTGGATCTAGATTGAGTGGTTTTTTATCACACCAAGTATCCATCCAAATAGAAATATTTTCTCCAGTTCCCACCACCCATCTTAGACCTTTAATCACTAGATCAATAGATTTTTTTAAATCATTCCATAGAGCAAAACCATTTGGAAGTGAGAATGTAGTAAATATTAAGCTTGGGTCATTGGGCTCAACATACTTAGAAGAATTCTTGCCCATTGTCTTTGATTCTCTTTGTACAATCTCCAAATTACTTTTCCCCTAAGAGCTAAGTTTGCATCCATAAGAACTCTTAAACCGAGACCTCCCCTAGTTTTATCATCACACACCTTGCTCCATTTCACCAAAGGAAATTTCCTTTTATCATGTAAACCTGACCACAAAAAGGACCGCATAATATAGATTAAACTTTTTCTATCGATTTTGGCATAGTATACAAGGACATATAATAAGTTGGAATGGCTTGTAAGACTGATTTAATTAGTTGCACTCTTCTTGCTAACGATAACCATCTACCTTTCCATGTTGGTAGTTTATTTTGAACTTTACTTATAACTGGATTCCATAATTCTATCCTCATTCTCCCCTTAAATAAGGGCATCCCTAGATAAGTTGCTGGCAAATTTGCCTCCTCCATTTGAAGTAACCTGCATATCCCTGCTTTGATTCTAGTTGGGGTGTTTAGGAAGTAAATTTTGGATTTTGTCCTATTAATTTTTTCTGTGATGCTCTTTCGTATTCCTTTAATAAGTTATTCAAAGCTCTGGCCTCGTTTATCCTTGCCCTCCCAAAAAGGGTTGTATCATCTACAAACTATTGATGGGTGATGTTGTCAATGTTATTACTAGCCTTAAGACCACTTATCAGCCCATATTTATTAGCCTTCTTCAAGTTCCTACCCAAAACCTCTGCCATAATAATGAACAAATATGGTGATAGAGGATCTCCCTATCTAAGACCTCTCTTGGCTTTAAAATGATTATGTTACTAACCCATTGACCAACATTGAATATGAAACTGTAGAGACACAAGCTTTAATCCATCTGACCCATTTCTTACCAAATCCAAACTTTTCTAATACTGCAAAAATAAAATCCCATTTAACCCTATCATAGGCTTTACTCATATCAAGTTTTAAGATCATTGTTCTCTTTTCTTGAAGTTGTTGAATGCATAACTTCATGAGCTACTATGATCCCATCTAGAATTTGTCTCCCTTTCACAAATCCTCCTTGCTCTTCTAAAATAATTTTGTCTAATAGAGGTCTTAATCGATTCACCATCACTTTGGAGATAATATTATATGCCATATTACATAGGCTTATGGGCCTAAATGAATCAAACAATTTTGCATCCTTCTTTTTTGGAATTAGGGTAAGATATGTTGCATTTAATTTATAAGGAATGTATTGTTTTACCCTAGACTATTCCACTGCCACCAATAAAGAATCCTTCACTATATCCCAATTATGTTGATAGAATGTTGTAGAGAGCCCATCTGGACCTAGGGATTTATCCTTATCAAAAGAGAAAAGAGCTAAATGAACTTCTTCCAGAGTAATAGGCTCCATTAGTTTCCTATTGTCTTCATTTGTTATAACTGAAGGTACTTCTTGTAGTAGTTTATCATTAAGAACTTCAAACTCCTATGATCCTAGAATATTTTGGTAAAAAAACCTTACCTCCTTTCTAATTTCACTCTGGTCTTCAATCCAAACCCCTTCTGCTGATTTAATTCTACTAATTCTGGATGTTGATCTTTGTACTATTGCCATCCTATGAAAAACTTTGTATTTTTATCTCCTTTTAACCAAGTCTATCTTGATTTTAATCTCCAAAATTTCTCTTCCTTACTCAAAATATTATGATATTCACTAAGCAACTCCCTTTCCTTCGAGCTTGGATTATTATGATCACCTTTTTGGAATTTTAAAAGCTTATCTTTTAGTTCTTATTTCTTCTCAAAATATTTTCAAAAGTGTTTGTGTTCCATTCTTTTAATCTAGATGTCATTGATTTAATTTGATTAGGAAGTGTATACAACCCACCGTTTCTTGAATAATTCCACGTTTGTGCTATCATATCAACAAATTTAGGATGGTATTTGCACGTCTGCTCATGTTTAAAATATGTCCTTTTTTGAATTTACTTACCACAATTTTAACTCTTATTGGACAATGAACCAATCCTTTTCAATGTATTAATTTTAGCACAAGTCCCTTCATCTAGCCAATGATTTGAGAGTATGCATCTATCTAATTTTTTTGCTATTAGGTTATGGCTTCTCCTATTGTTGGTCCATGTATAGTTTTCTTATTCAAAATCAACCTCCCATAGATTATTATTATGAATAAAAGCTAAGAAATATCTCATGCTTTGTGTTAATTTCCTAATTCCCCCAAAATTTTCATCCAACTTGGATATGTCATTTAAATCTCCTATGATCATGAATTGGGTTTCTTGGTATTTACTCCTCATAAAGAATTCAATCCTACTCCATACTTCTAATCTTCCTGACTGGGTTGTAGGTCCATAGACATTGATAAGGATGAAACAAATGTTTGCAAAGTAACATGTGACTAAAGAGGTTATAGTTTTATGAAGGGTTACATAGGAGGTTCTAATAGGATTCCAACATGTAAGAATTCCCCCTGCCGATCCTTAAGAATACACAACATCCCATTCAAATCTTGCCCATACTACTTTCATAGTTTTGGAAACTTCTTCCTTTATCATTTTAGTTTCTTGGATACAAAGAATATCAAGCTTATTACTTAAACATAGGTCCTTGATACACCTTTGCTTTGAAAGAGAATTATCACCCCTTATATTCCATGATATGATTATCATGTCTCATTATCACCCCTTATATTCCATGAGATATGATAATCAACTATTGGTAATTCACAGGTGGGGCCAGTAGAATTATATTCCATGAGATGATTATCATTTCTCATTATCACCCCTTATATTCCATGAGATGATTATCATGTCATGGAATATAAGGGGTGATAATTATATTCCATGACATGATTATTATGTCATGGAATATAATTATGTATTCTCTTCATGGTAATTATATTCCATGAGAGGGAATTATCGCCCATTTTCTTCATAGGCTAAAGCCTCAAAATAATTGGTATTTCTTCCAATATCCTTCCTTATTGGTCTCCATTGTTTATTTACTTTCATATGTCTAGACCTATTTTTTGGAAGTTGAAAATCATCCTCATTCGTATTCATTTATAAGTTTTTTTTGAGGTTTTCTACATATGTTTATGTTGGAATCTTCTTAGGGAATGACCTTTCGTTATTATGCACCTCATGACATCTTCTACATCTAAAAGATATGTTTTCATAATCTATGGTTTGGGTCCACAAATTGCCCCTATACTTAAGAATGATAGATTCTAGTAAAGGTTTACTAATATCAATCATTACCAATATCCAAGCATAAATAGCCAAGAATCAATCTCTTATAATTTCTAAAATCTTAAGGAATTCTTCCAAAGTGTTGTCTATTGCCTTAAAGGTTTCTATTTCCCAAAAATCAATGAGAAATCCATACATCATAACCCAGATTGGTACTAGGGATACATTTACATTTTCATGTGCAAAGTCTTCATACTAGTGGGTAAGGAAGTGTTTTGCTCTTCCCATAAACCAAGGAACCCCTTTTAGAATTCTATCTATTTCCTTCCTAGAACAAAAAATAACTAGGAGTCTTCCAACTCCTATCAATCCATTTTCTCAAGGCTAAAGCCCCTAGCCAAGACCCATTAAATTTACCAAAAACTACCCTATCTTTGAGATACAAGGATCGATCCTCTATGAGGTGCTCACTAACCTCTACTACTAAAAATAATTATAAGTATTTATCTATAAATTGGTCCATGGGAAGGAAACTAAAACTCAAAATATACTAAAAATTACCAGAATATCCTATAGCACTTATAATATATGAAAAAAAAACCTAAAATAAATTGCATGCAAAAGTTATAAGAAAAAGAAGGAAAAAAAGAAACTTAGCTAAAAAGTTCTATGCCCAGATAGAATATATCGTCTCACTGAAACCCTATCCCATCATCCAAACCTTGACTGATAGATATTTGTAATTTCATTTTTTATGATTTGAAAAATTGTCATCACCTTTGTTATGGATGGATGACTTAATAAGGTTGTATATCCCTCAATATTGCTCGAATTCCTTTATGTAACCACTCATTTTAAATCTCTTCAAACTATTCATAAATTGGTTCAAGAATCAGCTAAATCAGACAAGCATTCACAAAGACAAGGCTCCTAAAAGATTAGATTTTTTTTTTAAATTACCCTAATGCTACCCTAGTTTTGAATGACTATCTTCACATGGTCATATATCCCTCAATACTACTTGGATTCTTTCAAATAATCACTCATTTCAAAGCTTTTCAAAATCCTCATAAAATGACACAAATATTATTTGAATCAGACAACTCTATGCAAAGATATGGCTCCTAAAAGATTATTCGCTTTTTAAAAAAATTGTCCTAGCTCTGTCGATTCATTACTTAGCTATAATTTTTTAAAACTTTTTAGCATTTATTTGAAAAAAATAATACATTAAATAAATAAACACACTAATTATACATATATTTACATATGTAGTTGTAAAACAATTACATGTTGTCCTTGTTGAAACACCGAATTGGTATACCTTTGGGTTTTCATCCAAGAGATCCCAATTTGAATCATGAGGAGGGTGGCCATCAATATGCTTCCAGTTAAGAAAAGGTATAGGCCCTTTCAAAATACCCTATATTTAACCTAAAAATTAAATAAATACATGTTATATATAAATAGAGATCTTTAATTAAAGAAGAGAGATGTAATTTGTTAAGGGTGGGGGACTCGAGTACAACCCCTTTTTATCAAGCAAAAAAAAAAGAGATCTTTAAAAAATATGTATAATGTGATTATATTCCGTCTAATTAAATGTTAATTTTGGGATTCGACTTATGGAGAATTATATAAGATATTGTCTATAGAGATTTATATAAGATTTTATATGAAAATGTAATATTTTTGTGCATGAATACATAACTTTTGGATATGTATCTCCAAGAAATAGTTTAAGCATTTTTTATTAATTTAGTTATATGGGATTGAAACAGGCCCCACTCGTATTACATCATCAGCACATGATGGTATTACAAAAACTTGGATATTATTTATGTATTGCTTGGCAAGATTTGAACTTAGGTCTCCTCCTTGAATGTCGAAGAATTTGACCAATTGAGCTAATGCCACTTGATAATAGTCCAAGCATTATTTGTATATAATATTGTTATTTTTTTATGTAGTATGAAAAAAATCAACCTTTTATATGTTTTTCCTTTTCTAAAAAAAAATCTTAGATTACTTAAAAAGTAGACTTCTAAATTATTTCACTCATACAAGAATGTATGTAATACAAGCTAATTGCATGCACTAAAAAACAATCATGCATATAAAAAAAATTCATGCAAATATATTTTTCAATCATTAAAACTAATAAATTAATCTATCATACGTTTGAGCTTTTTTGGGTCTTTGTACTTTTTGTAACCAACTCATGCCTTAAATATTGATTGATATTTGAACTTGATGGAGAGGCCTATTTTATTTTCATATAATTAATGCTTACTTCTTTTATTGACTCAATATAGGTTGAGGCAATGTGAGTAACCTAACGATGAAGACTTTGAAACTCTAAAGAGAGGTCTAAGGTTCGAATCCTATAGGGGTTTGGGTTGTACATCATGCTTCAATAATAAAAATATAGTTGGATAACCATATATTGGGTAAACAACATCCTCTATGAGGGTCCTCTCATATAGCTTATGACCTCATGGATGTTAATAACTACTTTACCCTTTATATATTTTTTTGTTTCCTTCAAAAGTTGCATGTGGTTTATCTTCCTTAGACTCCACTTTATTTTCTCTACATCAAGCAAAAAACCAATATTTCTTTGAAACTCCTTTCAATCAAGTAGGCTTTTGCATCCTTTTTTTGTCGAACCACCTAGAATTCCCTATTTGTATTCACAACCTCATATTCAATCTTTTGTTGGAGTTAATTCTTTAATTAAATATAGGCATTGGGTAGATGACCATGCTCAGAACATTACCTACTTCTAAAGATAATATTTTTATTTTCTACTTTTTGGGTTGTAGTGAAACCCCTCCATGCTAAGGTAAAATCTATTGGAAGACCTTTATTAAAATCAACATCCATACATACATGAACACATGTGGTCTTGAATCGTACTTTTGTTGATTTATCAAGGTAATTAAATTCCTTGAAAGCATTACCAATTGGTTCTAGGGATGAAGTCATCCAAAAATGAAAAGAAAAAATTGGTAGTCTATTATGGTACCTAGGGATAAGTATATTAGGATATAATATTTTATTGTATATGGATGTTATGAATAGTTGGTATGGGTCACATATCGATATAGTGAAATATTATATAAGAATATTGAGTTGGATAAGGGTTTAGGAGTTTGCTAGGGGCAGAGTTATACCCTCCCCAAATTAGCATTAGATGTTAGGTATATAAAGAAGGGATATTGTTATCGTAAGAAATCATTTATCATCATTCATATCAAGTATTATCTTGTAATCATATTTTCCTATAAGGTGACCTTTTATCTTGGAATATCTTTTGGAGTTATTCCTTTCTTCAAGAGCATTACTGGTGTTTCCATACCCAAAGGGTATTATATATCTCTACCTCATTGTGAATTGTTATTTGTGGATGAATGATGATTATAATGACAATATCCCTTCTTCGTATATCCATCATGTAATACTACTTTGGAGAGTATAACCCTAACCCTAGCTAACTATTAAACCCTTATCCATTTCATTATTATAATATATTTTTTCAATACTAAACCTTAGATTTTGTGTGTCCTAGGCCAATAAGGAATATATGATTATCATAGTATTATTGCTATTATTATTAAAACTAGTTTAAAATAACATTTATCATGATCAAAGAACAATGAAACGAAATATACAATAAGGCAATATTACAAAAAAACTTATTATAAATTTTGATGAGCTACTATGACACAGTATGACATCAATAACAATCGTATTTTGGATTTTCAACTATAGAAACCTCCCCTATATTGATGCCAAAATGTTGAAATTAAGTATTATAATAATGATATGTAATATGTATCATCTCAAACATACATCTAAAGATCCTTGATTTTCAATGTAGTTGATATTTGACAATATTATAAATCATTTTATAAACTTAGGACATCCTCGAGTTCATCAATTTAATAATCAACTTTTAATGTGCTTAAGTAATGTAACAAATTTTATTAATATGCACCTATTGTAAATAAGAGGATTACACACTATAATAATTGAATTGGTATAGATTTGGACATGTGTTATTATTATTTTTTAAAATAAACTTATAATTAAATTTGGAAACCACTTACCGTATCTTGTGGATGGATAAATAGAATTTAACTTCATGGTTTGATGATAAGATTAAGAAATTAAAATTTAAAAAGTAAGTGGTTGAGAAGTTTGCAATTAGACAATTAAAGTATATATATATATATATATATAGTTAGTTAGTTAGCTAGCTAGCTAGCTATGCAACTTGAAGTCATCAAGGTGAAGGGGTAATGAAGTTATCCATTCTCAAGTTATATTGACCTTTTTTTTACCATTAGTTGATTTCATTTTCTTGATGCATATTTATATTTTGTTTGGATTTGCAATTAAAAAATCTTGAGTTGAAAAAATAATCATAAATAAAATCTTCACCAAATGATGTCATAGAAAAAAAGTAAATTTTATTGGGTAATATGTCTAACATCTTATCCTCATGGTGGATAATTAGAAATAAATAAACATTATTTTTTAATGCATGAAAAAAGGAAAATTTATGAGATGTTGCGTCCAAAATACTATAGTTGGTGACGGATAATTATAAATAAATAAACTTTGTTTATGCATGTATAAACAAATAATTTTTACTAGGTGTTGTATCTAATATTTTATCCTTATCCTTTATCCTTGATGTCTCATGAGGGATACCATAGTGGTATGTATTTGGGTTTTCATTTAGAAATCCAAGTTGAAACCCTGGTACGAGGATTGGAAACTCCTTATAAAAACCTATGTTTTTAAAAAACAAGTTATGTGAGAGATACCATAATGGTATGTCTTTGGGTTTTCATTCAGGAAACCTAAGTTCAAACCCCAGCATAAGGGGATTGGGTCTCCTCATAAAATCTTATGTTTTTAATTCAAAATGGCCAATGCTTCAATGGTTGAGACATATGATGACATAGCTCACACCAAGGTTCAAATATTGTTGACACAAAATAGGTTATATAACTTGATGTGACTAGGTTCATTCAAATATTGTTGACACAAATTAGGTTATATAACTTGATGTGACTAGGTTCATGTAAAAGGGAAAGTACAACCCTTTCAAAATCCTATTTCTAAAATTATATATATATATATATATATATATATATATATATATATATATATAATTTTAAAAATAGGGTTTTATAGGCTTGTACTTTCTCTTTTACATCAGCCTATTTTGTGTCAACAATATTTGGTATCAATATATATATATATATATATATATATATATATATATATATATATATATATATATATAATCTTTGATGATGAATATTTTTTTTGAATAAGCAAAAAAATTGAGTTTACAGAGGTTTTTATGAGGACACCTGGTCCCCTCGTATCATGGTTTGAATTTAGGTCTCTTGGATGAAAACCCAAAAAAATTGAGCTTACATAGGTTTTTATGAGGACACATGGTCCCCTTGTATCGGGGTTTGAATTTAGGTCTCTTGGATGAAAACCCATATATATATATATATATATATATATAATCTTTGATGATGAATAATTTTTCTGAATAAGAAAAAAAAATGAGTTTAGAGAGGTTTTTATGAGGACACCTGGTCCCCTCGTATCGAGGTTTGAATTTGGGTCTCTTGGATGAAAACCCAAGGACTTACCACTGTAATATCTCTCACAGGTAAAGTTTTAGTTTACATGGATTTTTATGAGGGATTCTGGTTCAATAAAAAATTTGAGTTTACATGGGTTTTTATGAGGGGACTTAGTCCCCTCATACCGAGGTCTGAACTTAGGCCTCCTAGAGGAAAACCCAAGGACTTACCACTATGATATATCTCACAAGTAAAATTTGAGTTTACATAAATTTTTATGAGAGGTCTTGGTTCAACATACTATCTCTCAAGTCTCCTCATACTGAAGTTTGAACTTGGACCCCCTTAATGCAAACCCAAGGACTTACTATCTCTCATAGGTAAAATTTGAGTTTATGTTGATTTTATGAGGAGTCTTGGTTCCCTTATACTAGGGTTTGAACTTGGGTCTCTTGGATGAAAACCCAAGGACTTACCCCTAAGACATACTTTATGGATCTTTTAATGATGAATAACTAAAAACAAATAATTTTTACTTTTATCTCTTATAAACCATAATTTTTAACAACAATTATTAAAATTCATAATAATTTCTATTGGTTGAGTTGAATACACTTATTTGTTTTGATGAAATGGGTGGAAACTACAGTCTATCTTTAACATGGAGTAATAATTTATTCATATATATTTTCTACAGTCTATGTTTAAAATACCATAGAATTCACCTAGGGCTTAATTCCACCTTTCTTGTTCTCATCCCAAAGTCCCCCGTTTGCAAAAGCTTCTCTGATTACCGACCCATCAACCTGTGCAATGTTTTTTACAAGATCCTCACCAAGTCCATAGCAAACAGACTGAAGCTCGTCCTCCCTCTCCTGATTGATCCTTGCCAGGGAAGCACTGTTAAAGGCAAAAACATTCTTGATGGCGTCATCATTGTCCATGAAACTCTTCACTCTGCTTACCGCTCCAAGAATGTTGCACTCTTTCTCAAATTAGACATGAACAAAGCCTTTGACAGAGTGGATAGAGGGTTCTTGTGTGTAGTCCTCCTCAAGCTTAGTTTCCATCCTCACTGGATCGACCATCTTTGGATGCATATCCACTCCCTTATTCTTCGTCCTGGTCAACGGATCCCCTGTTGGGTTATTCCAAAGCGCCAGAGGCCTCATACAAGGCGATCCTTTGTCACCTATCGTCTTCATCATCCTAGCGGAGGTTCTAAGTTGGTTTTTGAAAGAGGCTCTTCGTCAGAACAAGATTTTTGATATTCTTTCCACTTCTAGAGTTGACCCCATCACTCACTAGTAATTTGTGGATGACACCCTCATCTCCACTGGGGCGTCGGTAGCCCAAGCCAAATCCCTCAAGCGAATCCTCTCCCGTTACGAACAGGCTTCCGGGCAAAAGGTCAATTACATTAAGAGCAAAATCTACTTTATTAACACTCCCCTATGAAGGCAACTCAGGATTGCCAAAATTTTGGAGTGCACCATTGACTCCCTGCCTACTTCTTATCTGGGGTTGCCCCTATCTTGCAATGGGCGTGGCAGTGGAAGTATGTGGAACATGATCCTAGAGCGCCTTCACAAGAAGCTGGGCACTTGGAAAGGCAAACTCCTATCACAAGCTGGGAAAGCCACCCTTACCAAAGATTGTCTTCAGGGGATTCTGACCTATTTTATGTCTATGTTCCTGCTTCCAGCTTCTGTCCACTACAAAATTGAGAAGATCCAGAGGACCTTTCTATGGTCTGGCAATGAAGAAAAACTCAGAATCCCCCTCGTGGCCTGGGATAAAGTCTGCTCGTGGAAATACCAAGGTGGCTTGGGGATGAGGAGATCAGGGCTTATGAACACAGCTTTGATTGCTAAGCATGCATGGAGGATCCTAGCAAATGACTCTGTTGAGTGGGTCAGGTTGGTCAAAAGGAAATATCTTGGTTCCAATTCTTTCCTTGATGCCGAGGCTCCCTCCGAAGCTTCGGCTTTTTGGAAATCGGTTCTCCAAACCCATCATTTGATCAGCTTGGGAGCCCACTGGATTTTGGGTGATGGCAATCTCATCCTCTTTTGGAAGGACAGGTGGGATTCTGATGAGGGTCTTGGTTTGAGGGTGGACCTGGCTGGCTTGAGAGCTCAGACCGACCCAAATTCCCAATTTAAGGTGATGAATTTCATTGACCAGAGTACCTTTCCCCCTCAATGGAAGTTACCAGTTGTGGATGGGTTCAATAATGAAGTGAATTATATGTCTAACATCCTCCAATCGGTTATCATCCCATCTTTTAGGAGGTTAGACATAATCATTTGGCGAGGTACGAAGGATGGTCTATTCTCTATCAAATTTGCCTATGATTTTCTAACTAGTGAGACTGCCCTGGATCATCGGTGGAAAGTTGTCTGGAGGAAAGGGGTCATCCCTAAAGTGAATTTCTTTGCTTGGATTGCTTTCCACAACAAATCTTTAACCATTGAAAACCTTCACAAGAGGGGCTTTGCCTTCCCCAACAGGTGCTACATGTGCTTAGCTGAGTGCGAGATGATAGATCATTTATTCTTGCACTACCCCTTTTCCCACTTGGTCCTTAGCATTGTCCTATCGTCCTTCCAAATCCTCTAGTGCTCCCCACGATCCCTCAGAGATGTTTTCCATCAGTGGCCCAATCCTTTCAAGAATCCAAAACTCTGCTTCCTTCTTGAGGCCTCCTTCCACCACTCCATCTGGCAAATCTGGCTTGAAAGGAATGCCAGAGTCTTTGGTAGAGCCTCGAAAATGCCTCCTTTCGTCGCTCAAAGGGCTTTATCCTATGCCATCGAGAACTCCAAAGCCACTCCCGATCCCCGTCCCCACATCCCAAGTGAAGAAGTGATTTTTAGAAGGATGGATCTCTGCCCGTCACCGAAAGCTGACACAGGACCCTGCTAAAAAAGTGTCATTTGGACCAAGCCTCCTGTGGGGTGGATTAAATTGAATTTTGACGGAGCGGCTGAGGGTAATCCAGGACCTGCTGGATCAGGTGGAGTAGTCAGAGATCATGATGGGAACCTAGTTTTGGCCTACTGTGAAGAATTGGGCTCCTAGTCAAGTCACTTTGCTGAAGCCAAAGGTGTCCTGAGAGGAATCCAGATCCTCTCTAAGGATCCTTGGCATTTAATTATAGAAGGAGATTCGCTCAACATCGTAAACTGCCTTTTAGGCACCAAGGACCCATCTTGGAGGTTCTAACATCGTTCTCGAGGCAATAACGCTCCTATCCCAACGTGGCAGGTGGAAAGCAGGTCATATCCTCAGATAAGGCAATCGCATGGCAGATGACATGGCCAACAAAGGGCTCGTGACCACGTGTTCGGTCGTGTGGCGGTCACGCTTCCCATCCGAGGTGGAAAGATTATCCAAAGCGGATATCCCATCATGATGTCTTCCCCACATAGATTTCGAAAGGTCCTTCTTGATGTGTGTCGGGTTGGGGTGGTAGCTCTCTCCAATCCCCTATGTGGTAGCGGCCGCACGAGCCACGCAAAGTGCAGTCCTTTCTTCAAATCCAAAAGCTTTCATGTTTCCAAGGCGTTCAAGACTTGGTGTCCTGGTGGCAATCAGCGCACCCTTTTCCACCGAGGTGGTCTAGCTGGATTTTCCCTCACGTGGCAGATCCCAATTACGTTCGGTGATGGAAGTCCAAAGTGCCCCTTCCCAATGGTGACCATGCGTGGGTGGGACAGTAGCATTTTGCTGGAAGGTTTGGGCAAGGCTTTCGCCAAATCCTTGCCTCGGATTTGGCACGATCTTTGCAGTCCTTCCATTGTTCGGTGCCTCTATCGGACTGCCTCCCGTGCATGGAGGGATGACGGAGGACTTATGGTAAGGCGTGTGGGAAGGCAACGTGGCACCTTCAGTCAGGGGATGGGTGGGCTCTTGATATACGTGCCACCTCCAGGACATTCCCCTTTTGGACCTAGGCTTGCAATGCTTGCTCCAGCATGATCGTGGATGGTGGTTCTCAGTCAGGTTTATCCACCCTTCTTTGTCTTATATTTTTTGGTGGTTAGGTCCAACCACTATCTCTGGAGCATTCTGCGGGTAGCATTAACCATGGTCGGTCCCTTTATCAAGCCCTCTACTCTATCCCTGTGTGATGAGGCGAGGATGTTTATGAAAGCCAAGAAGCTGTTGCCCTTTCTGGAAAATTTTGCTGGTCCTGACCAGGAAATCATACAAGCCTTTGTTGATACTTGGACCCAGGGCGATGTGCTCGTTAAAGGGATAAACATTCATGTTTCTATGGAATTCATGGTAGTGGTCTCTGGTATGTCCCTCTTTGGGCGAAACATCAGAAGAGACAACCACAATTGGGCTGAGGAGATGGAGCAGTTCCCTAATAAAGGGAAAAACCTCGATTGGGACAAGACTTGCCTCCTCCGGTCAGCCCTCCCTGAACCATACAGGTCCGCCATGATTCCCATCATGTAATATATCACTTGTGACGATCCGGAGAAGCCACTCTGCAACTTCCACATTAGTTTTTACAATCACCTCCACGACGCCAAACAAGTGAGCTTCCCTGATTACCTAACGAATTCCCTTGCCCTTGCCATTGAGAAGAGTAGGAAATTGTCCTCCCCACCCACCCATCAAGGCCTCATGGTAGTCATTTATAGGCATTCCCTGGCCATGCGCCCTCCCCCGCAAGTTGTCAACCCTTTAAACTCCTAGGCCCCTGGCAGTGCGTTCACCCATGCGGAGGGCCAAGCCCCCAGCCCCCTAGAACTTGCCCTCCCAGCGCTAACAGGCCTTCCCCCTATAGGAGCACCATTCGAATTCGATCAAAATGGAGCGTTGACGGTGAGTCCTCCACCCTTGACAGATCCTCCCAGCACTTGAAGAAAATCAGGAAGGAGAAGGACGTCCTCCAGCAGCAGATTTCATCGGACACTGAGAGTGATAGGGAGATCCCTTCCGGACAGGCCCTCCTGGGCCTGACATCTACCATTCTCACTTTTGTTAACTCCATGATCAAAATTTTGAAGCAGACCCAGGAGCGTCAGAACTCGGAGGATCAGGAGGATCCGGAGTAGCTGTGTTTTGACTGGTGAAAGGCTGTTTGTTTTTGTTCTCTAAATGTTTCTGTTTCTTCGGATATTATTTTTTGTTACCTCGGTTAAAAATGTCTTGTTATCTCATTATTCAGGCATATATGCCTTCACTGTAGCCTCCGGGCAATTAGACTAGGTTTTGCTATCTTTGCAATCAGGCTTATTTATTCAGCCAAGAGGCATGATGCATTATTAGAATTAAGGCTAATTTTGTACGTAAGGTTTTGGGATCCTCTATAAAAACCCACTGTTAATATACTAAATTTACCAAAAAAAAAAAAAAAAACCATAGAATTGAAAAAATAAAATTTATTGGATGTTACATGTTCAACATTTTTTTTTGAACAAGAGAATAACCCTTGCCCCACCTCTTTATTGGTGGACAATTAAAAATAAATAAACTTTACTTTAACCTTTCATAAACCATAGCTTCCAATAACAATTGTCAAAAATTTATACTTATATGTTGAATTGAACACCCCTTATTTGTTTAGGTGAATTGAGTTGAAGAGTATGTTTTATATGGACTAACAAAAGCAAATTTTTACATGATTGAAGTTTTTTAACTTATTTATCTATCTATATATCGGTTATATAAGATTGAAATGGGTCTCTTTGTATTACATTATGTTCACACAGTGGTATTATAATAGTTTGGCAATTATCCATTTATCTGCCTTGTGAGATTTGAGCTTGGGTCTCCTCCTTGAAAATTGAGAAATATAATTGATTGAACTAGTGCCATTTGATAGCTTTTATCCATTTATCTGCCTTGTGAGATTTGAGCTTGGGTGTCCTCCTTGAAAATTGAGAAATATAATTGATTGAACTAGTGCCATTTGATAGCTTTTATAATATTTTATAAGTAACATATTAACAAAATAAAAATAAAAATAAAAATAAATAATAAATAATAATAATGTATAATAATTAAAATAAATTAGTGTAAGGACCATAAAAGGATACCCGTATTTTATCTCAGTGTGAGTATGACACACTACCTCACAAGTCTTGCTCCGGATTAATTTGTGATCACCTAGGTAGCACCATGATTTAACGTTACAACCTATGACCAAAGGCTATGACCTATGACCAACTATTTAAAAAAGGAAAATAGTTGCCCATTCTTCTATATATTAAAAATAAATAAATAAACACGACTATACTAAGATCTTTTAACTTCTTATCAAAATATTTAGATAAATAAAGATAAACAATGGCAAATATAATAATTAAAATATTTTCTATATGCCTTTTATTCTTTGTATAACTAGAAATGTAAAATTTTTCTTTTAAAGCAGTCAACTTTACGATAAAATAAAAAAGAATGAATAGCTACATTTAATTTCATACATATTCTAAGCATGAAAGTATTTTGATCCTTACAGCAGAATATAATATAATCCTTTAACTAAAACAACCGTGTTATAGGGATGTTAGCAATCTTGGAAAGTAACAAAACTACGCTATAAGATAAATATGAACGTAGTCCACTGTTACTGAAGATCCAATAAGCGAGCCTAAGCACATGTAGGTGAAATGATGGTGTTCCAGTGTAATCTAGCGATGTGGAGATATCTTACAGATAAATAAAAACAAGAGAACACTGCAAGCGAACTTGTCACCTGTAATTGGCTTTAGGGGTCTGTCAAGATCAGGAGAAGTGGTGGGATCTTCTCGGTCATATAATTCGACCCACGTCCCCTTTACGAAATGGTTTAAAACAAAAGATGAATAAATGTTGAGTCATGCCGGAGCTATTTAGCAAAATAATTAACAGATCTTAAAATAAAGGAAGCAGAGATACTTGAAAGGACTTTTACTCAGGTGTTGTAGGTGAGTTGGAGAGGAGAGGGCAATCCTCCAAAGAAGGTCCAAGGTTCGAATCTCTACCCTACCAAAAAGCTGAATTGAGTACCCAAAATCCAATTGATATGTTGGTACAGACAGGGCTGGGTACGAGCCCAGGTGAAACAGCCCTACAAGAGGTTTTTCGCTTTAAAAAAGAAAAAAAAAATAAATAAATAAATAACTTTTAAAAAATGATCAGAAGATAACAATAGATGAATCAGTTATATAAACGTTACGCTAAATTGCATATGAAGCTGGGAGGAATCGGAGAAACAAAAGAGATAAGAGGAGAGAAGCAGAGATTATATTTTTATTAAATTTATTTTGCTAAGGCCTGAACCAGATCCTCATATATGTAAAACACTTAGCGTTTGGTGGATTGGTAAGTACAGGTGTGGTTGGACATTTACCAAGAAGAGATTTAGGTTCAAACCTGAGGAAGCCAATTCTTTGCAAAGGTAATCCTCTGAGTGTGCGCCAGACCTACGAGGATGATATGAACCCGAGCGACCCATCTCATGCTAGAATGTAAACGAGAGACGCGGGGGCAGCCCAAAATTCTAATCCTAATTGATAATAAAAATAACTATGAATGTAACTCATTCCTATGTACTTGATAGTAAAAAATAACTATAAAGGCAATGGATTCCTATGTGCTACCAAAAATATATATATATAAACTTATTCTGTAAGGAGGAACGTGCGTCCGAATTAGTGATGCGGGTCCGCACTACGAACTCATTTCTTTTCTTTTTAGCCTTTTAATTTATTTTTATTTTTATAAAATTAAAGTTTGTTTCGTAGTTCGTAACAAGGGGTCAATGCTGTGGATGCAGGTCAGCAATGTGGAACCATGGTTTGTTTGTTTTAATTAGGTTTTACTGTTTCGTTTACTTAAGATTTCTTTAATTTAATTAATTATTTTTTTCTTTTTAAATTTTATTAATTAGTTTAGTGTTTTTAGCGGCGTAAAAGGTTTAAAATGATTGTGGCATGGTGGTTATAGGGGCGGACTGCGTGAAGATTTGTGTGGCAGCTTTCGGGGCAGACAACGCAAAATATTGTGGCGGCCATAAAAGCTGGACAGCTTACCCGGATTCGTGGCGGCTAAATTATTAATTAGTTCTATTATTTTGTGATTATTATTATTTTATTTTGTTGGTTCCCGTTATATGAATGCAACAATGGCGAATGTGGATTGGGTATTAATTGTCATCTAAAAATAAAGGTGTTTATATTTGTTAGAAATATTTTTGCGAGCTAGTTTCATCGAAAGTGTTTTTTTATAGAGGTAAACTAGTAGGCTAGTGGATAAGGATTAAGGAGGATGAAGATACATCAAAATTGAGTGTTTATATTTGTTTTCTTTTTGATGATTTTTTGATATCAGGGAAATTGGTAACATCCTTTCATCTTTAACAACTGGACACAGGGGACAAACATTCTCCCCAAGGTTTCTACCTCCGAACACAGGTCAAATCATTGAAGCTACCTTTATAACTCATGCCTCTCCTTGTTAAATGCAACTTGGAGTGAGAGAGACCCTCGGTGGCTCAGGGTTGGTATCGTCGTCGTCAAGTTGATGCACACTCAACAGACTCAAGTCAGACTACTACCTTTTCCCTTATTGTGCATGCTCCCAAGGTTTGAACCTATGTCTCCTCTTTTTGATGCTTTTATTGTCTAATGAATGCATAAAAATATTACTAGATGCCCACAATTTTGTTTTGGTGTTTGGGGATACAAAGGTTGCTTGCTTAAGATGTTGTTAAGCATTACGCCCAGGAAAGATGAAATGCTACCTTGTCCCAATGTGTGCTCCTTTGAGTTTTAGAGGGGAAAGCAAATTGAATCGAGGACAGTTGATTCATGATTCATGTGGGGATGATGGAAAGAGGTTGGTTTAGGTAGGCTAAAAAGGAGGGAGTTGGTTAATATTAGGAGAATGTTGATTTGAAATAAGTACGTAATGATCTATCAATGGTGAAAATGTATGATTGGATAGCCCTATTTAAAGGTGAACACTTGATTTGTTTGGGCAGTTTTATGGTGTTTTAAATTTGATGTCCCAACTAAGGGGAGATTAGAAAATGCATAAATGTATATATAGTGACCATTGCTAGGTTTGGGTGTTGAAAACAATGAAAAATATGTACAATGCTCCTTGTTAGAGTTGGGTTGTTAGAGAATATTACAATTTTTTGCACATGCTAATGTAAATAGTTTTTGAGTCTATAGTTTAGGGGTATGATTTTTATTTCATCCTTATGTAAGTACATACGTGCAGATGTGCACAAGTGTCATGCATTGGAGTATGTAAAGAATCAAGAGTCATGTATACAAGTGGCATGATGAGAAGCCAAATCACATGTGAGTACTTGTCTTATGTATAGAATAGAAAAGGTTGCAACTCCCGAATATGTGAGGAGTGCAATAGTCAAGTATTTGAAGAGTCACTATTATAAGATTCTATTATGAAGACAAAGCTCCATGTATTATATTGAAGAAGAACACATTCAAGTATTTATATATTGAAGCTTGTATGCATACTTTGAGCAATTCTACTACAAGTTTCTTCATGTTATTGCATGAATGATTTTGGCCATTTTATATTCATATTTGATATATTTTTAATTTTATTATTTATATTGACCAACTTATATATTGATTGCTCCTATATTTGAGACTACTCAAGATCCAGAATATTGAGACCTAAGATAATATGGATTAAAAGCCAACATGGGTGCTGAAAAGAAAGAAAAAAAATATGTATAGTGCCCTCACTAGGGCTAGGTGCTAAAAAGAAAGAGAAAGATATGTACAATAGCCCTTGCAAAAGCTGGGCATCGAAAAGAAAGAGACATATATGTACAGTGCCCCTTGCCAGGGCTAGACGCTAAAAAAAGAGAAAAATATGTATAATATCCCTCGCCAAGGCCAATCGTTGAAAAGAAAGAAAAATGAACCTCCTCTCACCAGGGTCTAGCACCAAAAAGAAAGTAAAATGAAAAGAAAGTAAAATGAATTATCCCTTGCCATGGCTAGGTGTTGAAAAGAAAGAAAAAAATGTACAATACCCCTCACCAAGGCCAAGCATTAAAAATAAAGAGAAATATATGCACAATACCCATCGCCAAGACAAAACACTAAAAAGAAAGAGAAATATATGTACAATATTCCTTGCTAGTACCAAGCACTAAAAAAAATATAAATATATGTATGGTGCACCTCGCCAGGGCTAGGCATCGAAAATAAAGAGAAACATATGTACAATGCCCCTTGTTAGGACCAAGCACTAAAAAGAATAAAAATGAACTACACCTTGCCATGGTTGGGTGCTAAAAAGAAAGAAAAATGAACTACTCCTCGCCAAGGCTAGGTGCTAAAAATAAAGTAAAATGAACTACCCCTCTCTAGGGCCAGGAACTAAAAAGAAAGAAATATGAACCGTCTCTCGCTAGGGCTAAGCGCTAAAAAGAATAGTGTATGTATTGGTATGTAAAGGTTCTAAATAGTAAATAGTGACTTGTACAAAGGCACTAGAGTGAATAGTGGTTTGTGTTAAGGTGCTAGAGTGAACAATGGCTTGTACAAAGGTGTTAGAGTGAATAGTGTTTTGTACAAAGGTGCTAGAGTGTCTTGTAAAAAGGCACTAGACGATATAAGCTCAAGCAATCATGAATTGGAAACATCTGCTAACATCAGTTACCTAGTTGACATGCAATGCAAGTGATATATTCCTAGTTAGGATCATTGCATCATAAAAGATGTTTGCAGGCTATATGGTTTAGTAATACAAATACAAATAAGGAAGCAATCACAAGATCATACAATCACACATTAAAGACTAATGTGGAGGAGATACACTAGCTTAGTGACCTAGTGCAAGTGTAACATAAACCTGACTAGAATCACTCATGCATCCCAATAGATCTCCTGACTTAATATATAGTAGGTAAACCAAGCAGGTGTAATCAATTAAAGATACTAATAAAATATGCAAGCAAAATATGGAAGCATATGTATTTTAGAAAATATGATAGCAAACAATCATGTAGATCAAGCAACCATGCCATCATACAAAATACACAACCAAAACAATTCATACTTAAGTGTAGTATATTTTAAGATGCATGAGTAGGGGATGGTTGAGAAGACTAATCAGAATATTGATTCATTTGTTGTTGCCCAGGGGTAATACAAATAGAAGAAGGGTGGTAAGAAGAATAGATCATGCCCACCATATTTTAGTTTGGAGGTGGGCATTAGTTTATGAAATGTTATTTTTTGCCTTTTAGGCAATGATTAGGTAATGGCTTTTGGAATATTTTCAGGTGTTTTTTTGATGAAGATTGAGGTTTGGAGCTATTGTCGATGACACATCCATCATCTATCAAGTCTTGAATGAGGCGCCTAAGATTCTTGAACTTATTGGTTGCATGGCCATCTATGCAATGGAAATCACAATGCTTATTAGGACTATACCAATATGTAGTGGTATCCATGGGTCTAATAGGAGGAAGCTCAATCATTTTGGTGGCATGGAGTTGTTTAAGGACATTGAAAAGAGGTTGGTATAACTTAGTGAACTGTCTCCCAGGATTTTTTTGTTTGGTTAAAATTAATTTTTGAAGGGTACCTATAGCATACATATTATTGCTTTGGAGAGAGTCAATGACACCATCACCAACTACATGTTTATTTTTATATTGTGACTTAGAGGGTTTCTCATCTTCTTTGTTGAGCTTCAACTTCCCTCTCCTCAAGAGGATGACTTCCACATGCTTAACCAACTCAATTATTTGCTCAAAAGATGATATGGTGGCTATCTCTAACTCGTGTGATAGTTGATCATGTAGGTTACAAATAGAGATCTCTACAAGATCCTTCGGAGGGGGAGTAAATTGGATTTTTACAAGTAGTCTTCACCATTTCACTAAGAAATCAACAAATCTTTCATCCTTGGCTTGGTTGAGTTGGTATAAATTACCAAGGGTGACCCTCTCCTCAACATAAGAAGAGAAATATTGTACAAACATTTCAAGTAACTCCATAAAGCTTCTAAGGGAATGGTATGATAGCTAAAAGTACTACTCAAGAGCAAGGCCATTAAGAATTTTGGAAAAAATATTCAACAATAAAATTTCATCATAAGTAATATCGTGGAAAGCAATTTGAAAGTGTCTAATGTTTTCAATAGGATCTTCCATACCTTTATACATTTGAGAGTTTGATGGTACAAAATTCACAAGATAAGGACAACTTGCTACCAAGGAATCAAAATGTTGGTTACACATCTTTATAAGAGTACTATATCTAGAGGACAAAATTCGCAGGAGTTGTGACCCTCTATGGTTACAGTTTGCTCTTTGTCTCTCTTCCCTATACCTCATGTAGGGTGCCAATCCTAGTAAGTCTAGGGTGTATGGGATGTGGCTTGTCTGAACGACCTCTATGATTTTTAACCAAGGTAGACTCCTTGTTATATTGCAATATTTGATGTTTATCTCTCCCTATGCTAGCCTACTCTATTGAGGCTCATCTATAGGAAAAAGGAAAAAGGAAAAAGAAAGAAAAGTAGTAAATAAAGCAAGAAAAATCTAACTAGCCTATCTAGCCTACCTACGTGTGGTGATGCATCAAAGATATAATAAGACCCTTTGTGTCAAAATAGGTTGAAGTGAACACATGCAAATCGACCAAAAACACACAAGGAACATAGGTCCTCCCAAGTCATGCAATAAAACATAGCACCCACACTAGAACTAGGACAAGAAATTCATAAATACTCACAACTTTCATTAGTTTAAGTTTTAAGTTACATACATGAGAAAGAAAGGGGTTTGAAAATTAATTGACTGACAAGGCAAGGCTTGAGCCAGGCTAAGACATAGGATATAATGAAGGAAAACACCCCCTTAGAAGAATGAATAGATTTTAATAATTTACAATGAGAAGTATACATATTTATAGATAATTCTTGGGGTATTTTCCCCCTAAAATTCAAAATTTTCCACTCATAGTACTTTGGCATTAATTGTGAACAATCCCAAGGTTTTTGGGTTTGGATTTTTTGAAAGTGAGGTCCTGTCACCTCTGCCTAGAAATATATCAAACAATTTCCTTTCATTAATACCCTTAGGTCCATAACTACTTCTTTGGATAACTCATGATATTGTCTTAAATGTTGCACCTTCTCATGGAAAGAGGATTAAGCATCTGGGGAACTGTACATTTATAATATGTGGGGTCTGGAGAAATGATAAAATCCTCGAGTAGGGGGTATGGGGGTCAATGACCATCCATGTAGGGGTTTGGGGGTAGGATCCTCGATGCAAAATTTTTCTTCCTAAATTTTTGGAGCATGGTTGATGCTGGATCAATTGAAACTCAGATGTTTGATTCCCCTTTGTTCTTCGCCTAAAATCCTAGTTTTTCACATTTGGTTTGGTTGATGCATCTTGTTGTTGACTTTTCGTATGCTCCAGCTAGTGCCTCGATTATTACCACTTAGCCTATGATTATCAAGTGTTTATGTTGGGTGGTTATGCTCATGTTGCTTTTTTATTTTGGTTACACGCATCACTGTGTCGGGTGGTTATGCTCGAGTTGCTTGTTTCTTTTGGTTACACACGTCATTGTGTCAGGTGGTTGCTAAAACTTTAGTTTTGTTCTTCTTTATTATCACTTTGACTAGAAGAGTTTGATATTCATTTTTTGCACTCACCTCTACTTTCTTTTGGATCTTGGGTAGCTTTCCCGTCATTGGATCCATCCTTCAATTTTGACTAGGTTATCTTACTTCCCCCAAGTGTAGTGAGAATTCACTACAGTTCCAAAGTTAAGGATACAATAGAGGTGATGGACCAACGTTTTGGGGAAGAGATAAGTTGTATTTAATACAATGAAGTTAGAATTTTTCTATAGAGTCAATTTTTTAAAATGATTATAGTATGGGTGTCTTTTTGGACTTCCATTTCAAGTTATTAATAAGAATATTGTGAAGAATAATGGTAATAGTCCATAGAAGTTCATCTAAGAGGGGCCAACTATTAAGGAGTTAAAGTGTGTTGTGTATACCCAACTTTGTGTTTCTATGAATATTTCAGAACCTTTGTCAAAATCCATTAAGATTAAATTTGAATCAAGATAATGGGGTCAACAAATCGATTATAAGAATATTGGATTTTTATTCCATAAATGTAATGATACAAAACACATGATAAGAGATTACAAAGTGAAAAAGTATCAAGAAAGAGATAAAAGTTCTAATCATTAGATAATCTTCAAGATCAATCAATGAGATCGTATTGTATTAGAAGTTGGATTTTAGATCAAACATTTTCCAATCCAAAAATATGGTAAATAAAGTCCCTTCTTCCTCATTAGATGATGAACACATTTACAATTTATTTAGAGAAAATATTTAAAAAACCTAAGAAAGATGTAAGGGATGAGGAATTACAACTTGCAAGTTCAAGTTCAAAAGGAATAAAGCTACGAAGGATGTTATGGAGGTAAATGTTAAAATAAAAAAAGTGGAAGAGGCCAAGTTTAATCTAGTTAAATCATCTCCATTTTACTCAAGTAGTATAAAATCATCTCATTCCAATATCACTAAAATTTGTATAAATTTATCCCTTGCAATTTTAGATTTAAAGGAAGCATAATATAAAGAAAATAGTATTAAAATATCCATGACAATTTAGGCTATCTAGGACAATATAAGAAAGTAAGTACTATAGAGGATGACCCTTTTACTTTTGGGTTTCTATGGCAACATAAAGAAGAAAGTGTATTCAATTTTATCCCTTACACTTCATGTTCCAAGGGCAACACAAACTTATAGATGATAAGTCAAATTATCAATTATCCAAAAAAATAAAAGAGATTGATGGGGATGCAAGCATTGATGGCAATGGAAAAGGAAAGGAATAACCTCATAGTAGGAATAAAGAAAAAAGAAAACTTAGAGGGATATTGGTTTGGGAAACCATAAATAAATATCATAATTGTTAACAAGATTAGGGACTAATCCCACAAACAAGAAGAAAAATTGATAATTAAGATCATATCTTTTAATATTCAAGGAATAAATAGGGCCTCTAAAAAAGAGCTATGAAGGAATTAAAAGGTTGTTATAGTTCTACAATTATTTTAAAATAAGAAACAAAAATAACTAGCAAGGGATTTAAGGACAAATTTAATAATATTTGGAAAATGATAGATTATCTAAAAGTTTCTACTATGTTAGCCTCAATAGATATTGCAACACTATATAACAATCATAAATGGAATGTATGATAGCTAGAAGCTAGAAGTAATAAAAAATTGACCTTTTTTATAGGAAAGATAAAAATATCAATGTTGGAATTATAAATGCATATCTCTAATTAGAGTTTCTCTTCATGATAGATGTGGAATGGACCTCAATTTATTTATATCAAATTTGATGATTCATAATTTTGATCCATGTATGTTTTGGAGGACTTACAACATAGTTTTATATCCTTTAAAAGAATAGGTGGTATTGCTAGATTATCTAAATCAACAAAGGATTTTGCTACTTTTGCCAATTCATTTGGCCTTTAGCATGCTATTATTTCAAGATTTCAATATACATGGGATAATAAATGTATTGAGAAAACTCAAGTAGCAAAAATATAAGATAGAATTTTGTTATCCATTACATAGTTGTAAATATTCATGCATTTTATTATAAGCACGATCATCAATATGTGATCTACTCAATAATGGCCATCCAAATAAATTTTATTTTTAGTCTATATAGATTCATGAACCTTATTTATTCCAAATGATTATATTAAGGTGAGGTGAAGTAAGGTTTAAAGGATTCTACATGTTCAAATTTATTCAAAAGATGAAATATCTAAAGAGGAAAATGAAGATTGGAATGTCAAATCTTTTGGCAGTATATTTAAAGTTGGAACTTAAACTTGAGCTCAACAATTTAAAAGAGGTAGTACTAAGAAATCAATGGAATGGATCGAGACACTTATATAAATGAAAAATAATTACTTTCTAATTATCATAATGTATTAGATCTGAGGTGTAGACCAATTGGTTCGACCAAACCCCGTAAGGGGGCAGAGGTCCAAGGTTCAAATATCGAGCCTCGTTAGACTAAACGTTTTTCCCTTTCCTGGTGCTTTCAATGGTGTAAAAGGTTTAAAATGATTGTGGCATGGTGGTTATAGGTACGGACTGCACAAAGATCTATGTGGCGGCTTTTGGGATGAACAACGTAGAATATTGTGGCAGCTATAAAAGCCAAACAACCTATCCATATTCGTGGCGGCTACTGATTCCACCATGTAAATTAAAAAAAAACAATTATCATAATGTATTACAAAAGGAAGAGTCATACTCAGTCCAAAAATATAAGAAAAATGGCTTGAGAAAAATATAGAAATAACAAACTTTTTTATGCGATTGACATAAGGATTTTGTCTTTTTGCGAAATAAAAAATATTTTAATTCCAAATGGAAGAAATATCTTGAGGAAGAAGAAAACTTAGGAAGGAAGTAATTTCAAATAAGTCAAGCAAGATAAGAAGTTGAGGGTAATCTTTATATAATGTTCTATAAAATAATTTCTTAAGGAAAAAATGAGAGCTTGATGAGGAAGATATCTATGGAGGAGATACAAGAGATAATTTTATCTTTCTACCTTGATAAACCATCTATCCCCAATTTATTTTCTACAATTTTCTTTCTAAAATATGGGATTTTTTGAACAAAATATTTGTTGTGATTATTAAATGAAATTAGCTCAAGTGATTAAAAGTGAGAGCTTCCATGTTAGATTTAGCAATACTTTCTAGAAAATATATATCACATATAAGCATAAGATATGAATAATGCCTATATACATCAAAATATTAGCACCAAAGAAAAATAATAGGAATAATGTTGATAACCTAATTTATGGTCTTATGGGGTACAAATACTTCTATTATAAGTGACCTTAGGTCAAGATTAAAGAACTGAACTTAAGGTATACTCACCTTTACAAGGTAGACAAGGGCCCATAGGGATTTATAATTGATTAAATTATAAAAGAGTCAATCATGACCTCAAATGATAATTAAATCACCATAACTATATTTTAATATTATATCTTAAGCTTAATTTTGGACACAAAGAAATACCCTTATGACTCATCCTCCTTAAGATCATTCTCCTACACCAAGATGCTTCCACAATTGCATAAAAGACACCTCAAGTATCATCTTGGTCATGATATCTTCTATATAATCTACTAAAGTCACATAGATTGGATTACATATCCCATTGACATGAAGTCATTTAACATAATGGATCCAAACCTTGATGTGCTTAATTCATTGACAAAATATTGTATTACAAAAAAGCTTGATGGAACTATGCTTATCACAATGAAGGGTTATCAAATTTTGTGGAGGAAGACCCAATTGATTTAAAATCATGACCAATCAATAGAGGTGTAGTGAAGATTCACTACATGCATCCACCCCATGGCTCACACCACAAGATGTCCAAGGAGGTTGGTTGAAGAAATTTATTGATGTATATTTAAAGTAGGCATGCAGAATTTTGGGTTGCGTAATTGCATCACTTGCCCAATTTCTAGTAACTAGTGGTCACACTATCCTCAACAATTATTTTAGTGATATCTAAGTCAAATACCACCATAGGGTAGAGTAAAGGAGTCTTTTTGGTGATAACTAAAATGACTTTAGCATTGGTGGGGGTGTGATAAGAGCAAGGGCCTTAGGTAGATCCAATTTTTCCATAGACAAGCTTGTAGACTTAGGTACTACCCATTTATGCTTGGATTAACAACTTCTAACCCAATATTTATCATATCTCCAACACACTAGGATATCTAAGTTAGAGGAATCCAATGGAACTAGGATAGAGAAGGAACCCCCATGGAGCCTTTCACTTAGAGAGTTCTATAGACCATTCACCAAGACATTAAGAAGCCTTCATTAATCATGAGTTTAATAATCCTTTGATGTTTGGTCTAAATGGCCATATTTCAAGCTTCCCTACCATGTCCCAATGGTGCTAGGTTGTAATAACATGAAACCATATTAGAGCACTTTAAATTCTTTAAGTTGTGTGAGTCATTCGATCTTAAATCTACAACGAGCACCAATTTGGGTACAATGAGAAAGTTGATTATGCATAAAGTTAACTTCATCCATTAGATCCTTCATCAATAGTTGGTGTGGTGATATTTTTCATCTAAACTAAATGACAAAAATTAGAAATCCCACACTAACTGTTGGATCTTTCATCAATGGCTAACAATTGTTTTTCACTTGAAGTAAGAAACTAAGAAATTCTTAAGCCTACAAGCCCTTAATATTTCATTCAATTACCTATATTTCTCCCCTCAATAGAGGCTATTACAAGAAAGAAAAATCCCCATAATATACAAGGACCAGGAACATGATAACCACTCATGAGTAGGGGAAGTAAGCACATAGGAGCAATAAAAAGGGCTTGCCATTGACCAAAAAAGAATCCATCAAAGTTGACTTCGTGGCCCATCCAATCGTAGTCATCCACATGGTGACTATATTGATTGCACATCATACAGGTAAGCCTACCCTACCAACCTACACCAATATATAGTAAAATATCCACTTCCCATAAAATCAAGGAGGGCATACCCGTAGTATCATCATGTGATACCTTCCATAAAAGCGAGCGAGGGCATGGAAGAGCTTTGATGTCCAAAGTGTCAAACTAGGTGATAGTTCATTGTGTAACAACCCTTTACACATCGTATTAAGGGGCAATGGTAGTGAAAACTACCTATTCAATAGCCTAAAAGCCTTCAACATGAATGGCCCTGAATGTAGAGACATTGAAGCAACCAAATTAGAGCAAACAATATCTTGGCCATGGATCAAAGATAGTGTATCAAGTTCTAAGAGCAAAGTTTTAGAGATAAAAACCCTTGATATTGGCCTATAAATAGGCAAATAAAATCCATTGTAAGGCATTGAGAGCTGCTTTTTCATGCCTTAAAACTATCCTTGTATGCTCTTCCTTCACTCCCTTCTCATTTGTATAAGTAGGACTCAAACCTTGAGACATTGTATAAGGAGTATCGAGCCTCTTTCGACTGCATGCCTTTGTAATTTTGATGCATATAGAAGTTGTGGCTAATTTTACTCTGTTCTAATTATCTTATGTGTTTTTAATTGGTTGGATATGAATTAAGAAGTGTGATTAATTTCTATATATTAGACTATGGTGAATATGTTTATTTTTTCTTGCTTCATGCAAAAGGAAAGGACTTAAGTCTTGGCACATAACCTCTATAGCTTAGGATTTTATTTCTTACATTTATATTCTATTTTTTGTTCCCTTTCTAGTTGCAAGAAGCATAGACCAAAACTTGCAAGGTCTGAAAGGTATGAAAGTATCACATCCGACAAGGATCTGTCCTCTATAAAATTTTAGAGGTTGCTTTGTAAGAATTTTCTTTGCCTATAGAGCTTCTCAATGTGTCACTCAATGAGAGGCATGGGTACCTAGGCACATTAGGCAATTGTCATAGATGGTTGAAACACTTTGAGATGACAATGGTTCATTTAGCATGCCTAGTAAGATAATCTTAATACGTTAATGCCAATAAGATAGAAGAAAATTCCTCGATAAATAATTTGGTAAAGGTCTTATTCAATAACTTATTGAAGCATTAAGAGATTCACCTGGTGACTTTGCTAAAAAAGGAAAGACTTTGAAGAAGTCATTTGACAAAATTTGAGGTTGATATTCTAGGAGGATCTCTATCCCTTGGCTTATTAAAGCAATCTACTCTCCACCTGACAACTTTATTTCCAAGAAGAGGCCCATAAATATATTAGTGGAAGACTTATCACTAGTTCCTTAACTAGAACTAATCAACAAGATTTGGTACCACTTCTAAATTGAAGATCAAGGAGGAGAAACCAAAGATGCAACATGACATTTCAACAAAATCAACCCCCAAGAAGATTATTGGACTGGAATGATAGATGTTTTTTCTTTTTCACCTATCGTATGGGATTTGATCCCTACCTCAGTGCTCAAATATATACCTTATTTCATGGGGAGATGCTATTACCTTGACAAGACACTTTCATCACCTAGTGAGCTTGTGTGCAGTTCATTTCATTAAAAAGTTAGATATAGCTCTAAGGTTGTAGACCATCTCCTTTAGAGAAAAATATCAAGAGTGGTATATCAACCCCAACCCCCAATTAGTTAGAAGTTGGATCAACTAGTGGGCATATTATTAAATTAATTTAGAGAAAAGGTAGAAGAGATATCCCTCAAGCAACTAACAACCATAAATAGGATACCTATGGAAACATTAGATAGTTTTAATCTTCAATTCCACAAATATTGGCAAAGGATTACCAATGAGATCAAACCACACCTAGGTATGATATTTATGTATTATTTAAAAGTTTTTAATTCTAAAATAGCCATGATGGTTAAATCTAAGGGGGGTAATTCCTTTTTGAAAACCTATAGGATAACAATCCATGACAAGAATGAACTAATATAGATAGGAAGGCTAGCCCCTAGGCCACCTTTGTCATTATTTCCATCTAGCTAGCCTTTGTATCACCTTTATCCAATTATCCAACTCACCATCTATCAGTTTTATTCCATCACTATCTCAGAGTAAACCCAATACAACCACATTCTTGCCTTGATACCTACACCTCCAAACTAGGTGAAATGAGGAATTTTATGAGGACATTCTCCAATGATATCACAACCCTAAAGAAATAACATAATAGCCAAAGGTTTCCCTATTAGAATGACCTAAAACCTCTCTTCCAACAATGTAATCAAAATTTATGACCTCCTCCAAATAGGTATCAAAGACCTCTGCTTCTTCCCAATAGAAATGCTAGTAAACCACAAGCCTTGACTCAATAAATAGTACCTTGCTAGTTCCATTCCAATAGATTCCCCCAAATCCAATCAAGGGCCTAGTTACCACATAAAACAATAATGTTGAAGACCCCAATGTATGGTATTATTTTGCTCTTGATTTTTTCCCTCTAGCTCTAATATTTAGAATGAGTCTTAGGTTGTCAGGTAGACCCCCAAAAATATTCCACCTACTACATATCCATAGTCAAATGATTATGTGCTAAGCCAATATCCTATAAATCATCCTCCAATCATGTCACCAGGAGACAACTTCATAATTTTGGAGCATACCTTAGTTACCTAGGATAAAGCAAAGGTATATACCATGTTGGAAAAAGTAATTCACTTAGCTCCAAGGAGACCGCAAGTTCAACTAGACTACATAATGAGGGAAAAGAGAAAGGCTATTGAGGAGCAAGGGAAGTATAAGGGCCCAAAAGCCTTTAACATTAATGGTCATGGATCTAGAGATCTTGAAGTAACCAAATTTAGGTGCAAAAAAAATCTCAACCATAAATCAATTATAGCATCACAAGTTCTTAGAGATGAATTTTGGAGGGCAAACCCTTAGTATTGGACTATAAATAGGTATGTAAAACCATTGTAAGGCATTGGGAGTTACTTTCTTGTGCCTAATACCTGGTCTTGTATGATCTTCCTGTCATCCCCTTCTTATTTGTATAAGCAAGAGTCAAACCTTGAGGTGTTTTCTAAGGAGCATAAAGCCTCTTTCGACCACATGCCTTTGTAATTTTGATGCATATAGAAGTTGTGGCTAATTTAATTTTGTCCTACTCCTTTTATGTTTTTTTAAATACTTGGGTATGAATTAAGAAGTGTGTTTAATTTCCAACTATTAGACTATAGTGAATGTGTTTATTTTTCCTTGCTTCATGCAAAAGGGAAGGACTTAAGTCTTGGTGTATTGTATCCATACTTTAGGATTTTCATTCTTGCATTTCTATTTTATTTTATGTTCCTTTTCTAGAGGCAAAAAGCACAATATGAAGCCTTTGAGATGTAAAAGGTGTACAAATATCACATCTGAAAAGGAACCAAACTCTACAAGATCTTGGATGTTGCTCCATAGAATTTTTTGCTAACCATGGAGCTTCCCATTGTGTTACTCAATGCAAGGTGTTGGTGCCCAAGAATGTTAGGTTGCTTCCCCAAATATTTGGGACACTCTAATATGACAATAAGATGTTCTTGGTGGCCTCACTAGTAGCACAATCCTCAAATCCCATAAAATATTGAAATATAGTGCAATATCTTCTATAAAGGAAGTGACTAGTCTAGAACTAAGATAAAAGATAAACTCTATGGTAGAGCACCATTGGTATAAATCTTCATCCTAATATCTATTACAGAATATTTTTAGTATAGATATTCTCCAACTAAATGGTGAAAATCCATTTGGTATGTGCCTATATGTACCTATTATATACTAAAATATCCACTTGGTTATTATCTAGTGACTTTTATGAGATGCTTGCATATGCCTAGAATAACAACTAATAACAAATGCATTATTTAGCCAAATGTGGGTGACATAGAGAAGTCCCTCAATAAGTAATGGATATAGGGTCCATCCATCAATGGAGTAATAAAATACACTTCAAGATTCAAACTAGAAGCTTTGGGAAGTATTGACCTCCTCCACTCTAAACTATTGTAGAATACCCAAGGTAGACTTGGTCTAAGAAAGTGACTGATCAATCTAAGCCCTCAATAAGAAGTGAATAAGGGCTAAATCTATCATCTCAAAAGTGTTATAAATCTAGGACTTCATATCCTAGGTCAATGATATTGAGCTATCTATAATGGAAAGATCATCAACATACAACATAATCACCAAAATCTAATTATCCTAATGCTTGATATAGAAATCATGTTCTACCTCACACTACCTAAATTTCCAACTAAGATAAAAGGAATGAATCATATCATACCAAGCATGAGGAGTCTATTAAGTCCATATAAGGAATTTTTTAGATGATAAACCTAGGGAGCAGAACATCAATCTTAGAATTAGATAATTTTTGTATGTAGTTCTCCTAGATATATGCATGAAGAAAGACACTCTTCATATCCATTTAATGTACCTACCTCCTATAAGAAGCAATAATAGAGAGAATCATCCATATAGAGTCCATCTATGAAATAGAAGCAAAATTATTTGAATAGTTAATTCCCTTCTTCTAAGATAATTCCTTAGTAGAAAGGCATATCTTGTGATTCTACACCTAATCGCTAGATATATACTTGGTCTTATAGACTCATTTACAACTAAAAATAATCTTCCCCTTGGGTAGGGGAATTAATTCCTATATTTGATTCTTTATTAATGATTTATAGGCTATCAACATAACATATCCCACTCTAAACAACCGTTGTCTTAGGAATAAGAGATGTGATATTTAGAATCATAAACTTTCAAGGCCAAGTCTCAAGAGGGGTTATTTTAATGATGATACTAATAGATAATGGGCTACACATCCTAAAGAAGGGTTTAAGTCAACTTGGGCATCGAACAATCCATAGAAAGTCATGACATGTCCTATATACCATCATCAAAATAAGAAATTAAAGTATTCAACATATATTCACACTTAATCTTAACATATGCTTCATCACACAATGTATAAGAGGATGAAGTCATCAAAAGTAGGGTCTTTAACAAGAAAAAATTCCAAAGGATAATCTAGAATGAAGAAAAGCATATCACTAGGACCCATAGAATGACTCAGATTGATAGGTTAAGCTTATACCATTTGATTTCAAATATTAAGGTTCATCTATGGGATTAGAACCTTGGTCTATGATGTGAAATTTCTCACTTTTAACCATTTTGTTCAAATGTTGTAGACAACTATCTTAATAACTATTACTATTATAAGCTATATTTTTAACTCAAATTTTTACCCAAAAAGGATAGGTCGGTTGGTAGCAATTGAGTACTTATCGATGGGCTACCCCGATTTGATTTCTTAGATGGTTGGGGTCACATTGACTTTGTCTTTACCCAACATGCTAGGGATTATAAAGGTTCCCTATGCAACAAAAAAAAATTACTATTATAACCTTTAGCTTCTAGAATAAGATGTTTTCTATTACTATTATAAGATTTAGCTTCTAAAATAAAATGTTTTTATGATTTCATTGTTCCTCAAGTGCAATAGATACATATTCTCTCTCCTCATTTTTCTTTGTATTTTTTCACTTTCTTGTTTCACATTTGAATGATGTAAACTATTCCTTAACTGGACAATAAAATTTTTTACTCTCTATTTTAGATTTACACCTGCATATGCTCTTTGATGAAATACTCACACATAATGTTGAACTAAGTAAAATAATACATCTTCTTTGTTCTAGATGGACACCTCCCACAAACACGTAACAATGATAATGGTAATTATATGAAATATTTTGGGATAATGCAAAGAAAGTATCAAATATATAATCTAATATTGATGTTCACAAAAGGAAAAAAAATGGTCCATGGGATTGCAAGATATATGATGGAAATAGAGAAGTTCAAATATAATGCTACATAGAGATTCTTGCTTCATTCAAAGCAACAAAAAATTGTGTGGTGGGTGTGAGGCCATGTGGTCACCGGGTTTGTGACACCTCTTATATCTACTATATGAGCTTGAAAGTTGGTTAGAGGGCCTCTTCCTACTAATATTAGAATATTGGAAGTATGAAATAATCAATCTAGTGCAAATCCCTGGGGGACTTATCTCTAGAAAATCATTGATGAAGGTTTAACATCTCTTAGGGAAAAATGGATAAGCATCTTTGGTCCTCATAAGCTATGAGAGTTTGAAGTGAGTTGAGTGAGTCTCTAAAGAGATAAAAGAATAATCCTTTAATATATTAATAGAGGGAGCATTTAAAAATAAAATGATCCTTAGTATCAAGATATAGGGAGCATATTAAAAAAATATAATGCTCCTAAAGAATTTGGTGGTTTGTTTCAATGCAAAGCTAATGGAATCAAACTTTGAGCTAAGCAAGCAAAACACTCCAGTTGTATGGTAACTATATTATGGTATAACCAAGGGTTAGACGAGCCCATTGTTATAGTAGATATATTAATCTAAGTGGTACTATAATTGATGTGTATTGGAGGTAGACACTATAAATTTCCATATGAATACCCTTGTTTATCTCTCTCTTTGAGAGAATAGAAGCGTCCACTGAAAAAATATGTACATGTGGTTTATAAATACCAAGGTTAATAAGTTGAAGTAATGAAAAGGCTCTTGTATACCAATAAGATTCAACACTATAGGATGCCTACTCCATAGAGGACCTAAGAGCAAGATACAAATATCTAGGATGAAAATTCTAAGAATTAGTCATGTGCCTCAACCTATATAGAATTATTACCATGTAAAAATTGTTGAAGTAATGACTAGGGCTATGCCAAATACTTTAAGGATGATGGCATGGGGGACTAATCTCTAGGCATGAATATGTTTAGATAACATCAATACAAATAATTTTCCTATCCAATTTTGGTCTGCTGCCTAAAGGTATGGTTCCTGAACCTTACATCCATAAAAGAGGGTAGGTGTGACCAATTAATGAAATAAGTAGATCTCCATGTGGATGTACTAAAGCTAAATCTAAAAGTATTGCTTTTTGAGGGTTGTAAGGACATCATGCCTCTTACTTAGTCTTACTTCTACCATTGGAGTCAAATTTAAGCATGGTTTGAAGAAGAGGACTACCAAATAGACATGTGAAGAAACAACCTCAAGCTTCTCACCTTTATACAAAAGAGTCAGCTTATTTACCTCATTTTTGGTGATGTTGAAAGCCACACATTTTATTTTCTCTAAATTGACCTAAAGTTGATGAATGCCATAAAATGAGGTTAAGATGTCAAGTTGTGTCTAAAGACCCCTCACTAAGTGGGACATTAGAATAATGTCATCTACAAATAGGAGAATAACAACATAGGCCCTAGAGAAACAACTATTTGTGGTACTCAATGAGTTTGTTATGATTTCATCTAGCTTGATAATGTAGAGTTAAAAAAGTGTAGGATAGAGAGGAAAATCTTGATTGAATCCTATGGTACTTTGTACATATCTTGTTGTGATGACCCTCTTTCATACTTTTCCAATAATTTTCTCATAAAGTATCATCACAAATGAAACCTCCTAGGGTGGAAGATAAAAAACCTTGAGCTTTTCAACTAGCTAATGTTGAGAAATTGTGTTAAGTTCTTTATAAAAATTCACAAAGCAATAATATACATTACATTATTTGGCTTGTAATAGTCCTTAATGATGGAGGTTAAAATCAAGATAAGATAATTGACATGGTGATTACTATGAAATATTGCTTTACCTTTGGGTCTCAACTATTTTATCTCATCCCATCCATATATGTGGATGTGTAAGGCTATGGTAAATATCTTGGTAAAGGTATGGCCAACCATAATGGTGTGATAGTTGTTGATATTATTTTGGTCTTTATATGTGCATATGGGGTGGATGATATATGAGATCCAAGAAGGTGGAAAGCCATGGGTCAACATGTAGTTAAATAGGTCTATGATATAATATGGTATTACTTCTAGATTATGTTTAAAAAATCTAGCTTTGAAGTTTTTGACATCTTGAGCTTTGTTGTATTGTATCTTAATGATCACACAAAGGATTAGGTGATTAAAGAATAAATGACATTGAGCATGTTTTTTGGGTTGACTTGAATGCTTGGTTGATTTGGAATATTGTATAGGCTAGATGCATAGTCAAACCAAGTAGAGAAGTTAGATATGACACAAATTTGTTAGGGAGGAAAACCCTCCAAAAGAGTTTTGAAGAAAATTATATTTAATTATGTATGATTTTATGTTTTTTCATGAGATCCTCTTTTTCCTTTTGAAAATGCTCTTTGCAATTACTTTTACTTGAAGGTTCTATGTACCATAATATGTTTGACTAAACTATTGATGCTTTAACAATCTAAGTCATACCAAATATTGTGAGGACAATCACCATTTCTAGGAGGTGGAGAGGTGATAATGAAATGAGGGAAGTGTGTGGAACAAAAGACTAGATGGCTTTCGTGAAGTGAAGGGAGCACTCGACTAGGTCACGGGTATCATAGACAAAGAGGATTCATGTTTTAAGGAGGTTTTTGTGTTATGCATCAAACTTGGTGATCAAAATAGGTGGTGTAGATTGGAGAGGTTTGATAGGGCTAATATTGGGTGGGGGGACACCAAGTGGAACTTAAAAAATATAAGACAACATGGCCAATAGGTGAAGAGGTATGGAGGATACCTAAAATTCATGTATCTTTGGTAGAAATAATATTTTAACAAGAACATAATTAATGATAAAAGAACCACCAAAAAAAGGGAAATATGTAGGTCCACTAAAATGTGATAAATCATGTTTCCCATTGAGATTGACTAGGTCATGAGAATATCTAAAATTAAATACTTACCATAAAGAGTGACTAACCTTTCTGATGAAGTCCGTTGTGATACACCTTACTAAAACTCTTATCCTTGAGTTATCAATGGATCCATATAGATGTCATATCCTATACACTACACACAACCAACTTGTGCACTGCAGTCACTTGCAAGGGGAATGCCTCCATTAATAATTTTGATATTTAAGATTGTAAAGCTATAAAAGGAGATTTATCTACATCTTCAATGGAATAAATATGACACTAGAGAAAAATAACATGCTCCAAAATTAAAAAAATTTCCTTGAAGGGACCCTTCTTCTTTGATAGAGATATCCATAAGAACCTAACATATACTTGTAAACTTTCCAATTGGATAAATGGAGCTAAGTAGTCTTTATGGATATATGTAGTCCCACCAAACCCTCTCAAGCTAAGATAAAGTTTTGACCTATGCATTGATAGCCAAAAGAATCCTAAAAAATCAAGGAGTGGCCTCTCACTAGTATTATGTGTTTCTATAAAGAAAATCAAGTTGGATTCGTAGATTAGATCTTTTGATTATCCAAATGAGAAGAATAGTGAACCACCACAATTATATAATTTAACTAGGAGTGTAGACCTAAAGCTCAAGGTTTCGTATCATGAGGAGGATGGAGGATTCCATAATTTAGATCATCTTGGATGAGAGAATCATGAACTCAAACTCTTCCACTATGCATGATAGCTTGTTTTCCTTACTTCCTTACTTCAACCATATTAACCCTCTTTTATTTCATGTCCTTGTATTATATTCTAGTTAGGTTTTCATCCAACTAAATCTTTTAGGAAGAGTGAAAAGAATTTTCTTAGACCATAATATTTAGAGCCTTTCTTGAATGTTCTTAAACTTAATAATAAAGGAATCATCATGGGTAAACCATACCTTTGCTAGTTGGATTTCATTTTGTACTAAGTGTTGAATTATGTATAATTTGATCTTATTAGGCCAAGGCCAAAGATGTTAGAAAGCACTTTCTAACACTTTCTAACATGTTGATTCCATTGTATTGGTTTGAAATATATGAAGATATTGTGCCGTGCTATGGACACTCACCTCTTTATTTTTTTGTCAAATCATATTATCTATCTTTCTCAATTTTGTGTATGAATGTTATCTTTAAATTGCTCTTGTATTTTTTTTTTTTTTTTTTGACTATGATCATGGTAAATATATATTTCAAAATATTTTTAAAAAATATTATAAGATCTGTTGTATAGAAATTCTTTTGCAACATTACGTGAGTTTTCTTATTTCTGAAACCTATAATCCTTAAGGACATTCAATTGCCTTTGTTTCTCTTCTTCAAAGATGGCTTGAATCACCACATTCAAAGAAGCTCATGTTTGAAGTTGTAATTGTCTTGAGACCATATGGTATCAACTTACTCAATCTTAGAGTTAATTTTTTTTTTTTTATTATTCTACAAGCTAGTTGAGACGTCTACTTTAAGAATTTCAATGCCTTTGGATGTATTTTATGTGGATTGGAGACCAGGGATAAGTAACTTTAGATTTGCAATCTTATTTGTATAAGATTCAATTGTTTTTTTGATGTTTGAAAGTATTCTTGATAGATCTAGAATGTGGGCCTCGATTGTCAACTTTCGTCCTTCGATGTGTATTGATGGACCTTGATTCCCATCTTTTGTCCTACGATTTAGGATAAATGACCATCTATTATCAACTTCTGTTGATAAACTATTGTCTGAGAGGTTTTTTTTTCCGTAGAGCCAGTTCGTTAGAGATAACAGCCCATAAGTTTGCCATGCTCCTCATAACCTTTGGTGGGATCATTGTGCTAAAAACATTATAATGTTTCCCAAGAGAGTAAACATTTATTGGTGTTAGAATTACCGTGGCGCTGCCTGTCTTAAATTGGAAAACTCTGAATAAATGGTATGCATGAGATAAATTAGCTAGTGGAAGGAGAATCTGTTAAGAGTGTGATATATCATATTCAAGTATGTTCGAATGTTTGGGTGCTCTAAATTTTGTCAAATGTCTCGAGCTTGGAAAAGAGAGGTGGGTTGTCCGTGTCGCGCTTTCATTCTACTACAATTAGATATTAAAATGAATTAAAATTTAATTATAAAAATATTTAATAACAAATTTGTAAGAAGATATTCTTGTTAGAAGTATGAAATGCTCTTCTCAATTTATTTAGGCATATTGATTTTTTAAGATATTATGTAATCACACGCTCTTTCGGGGAATAATTAGCTCTTCATTATAAGATTGGGAATAGGTGACATCATGGTCCTTTTTTTATTACTAAGAAGGTTGAAATTTTGGGGTTGTCAACAAAGAATATCTACGACGACATCTAACTCTTATATCACTCACTTCTCTTAAGCCTTGAATGTTGGAAGTACTTATTGATCCATAGATCTTATATATCATATGTCATTTTGTTTACTATTTTCTTACTTCATTTTTTTTGGAGCTGCATTAGGCACTCCCGCTGCTTTGTATATGTCTTACTTTACAGTCCTATTGACCTCTTTTGATCACACTGATGGACATTAATACAAATTCAAATTCAAATATCCAAAACTTTGAAACTTTGTTATTTTTACTTTAGAAACATTAATTTTTTTTTTTCAATTTAATAAGTCCTAAATGAATATATATAAATGAGTGTCTGCCAAATATTTTATGTTCAAAATTATATTTATTTATATATAAATAAATAAATGAGAGATTAGGGATGAAGAATCTATATTTTAGCAGTTGATCAATAGTTATAATAACACATTATATATATATATATATATATATATATATATATATATATATATATATATATATATATATATATATATATATTCATAAAATCTTAAGATTTTATTCCCGTGAGTGTGGTCTACTAACAAACGCTACTTACATTATTAGTGATGTGACCGGGTTCAATCCCCATAAAAAAAGTATTACTCATCCAAAAAAAAATTATAATATTTTTTAAAATAAAATAAATAGATACATTAATTATATATATATATATATATATAATTATTTAAAAAATTATAAGACTTATGGAGGGTTATATAATATTTTATGTGGAATATGTAATGAAAAAAAAATTAATTGGTTATATGGGATTGAAATGAGTGTCACCCTTATTACAACTTGAGTTTTAAAATTTAAACTTGAGTTTTTGCTTCAATGTTGAAGAATATGACGAGAGCTAATGTCTTCAATCCCATATAAGACTTATTATTTAAAAAATTATAAGACTTATGGAGAGTTATATAAGATTTTATATGAAATATGTAATGAAAAAAAAAAAAATTCTTTATATGAGATTGAAATGAGTGTCACCCTTATTGCATGATTACTCACTTTTAAAATTTAAACTTGAGTTTTTGCATGAATGTTGAAGAATATGACGAGAGCTAATGTTATTTGATAATAGTTCAAGCATTTGTATGTAATATAGTTATTTTTCAATATAATATGAAAAAATCAACTTTTTATTTATTTTTTCTTTTTTTAATTTTTTGCATGCATTAAGTTTGTATTACATTCATGTTTTTCCAATAGTACCTACATACATTATTTATATATAATTTTAAAAAATTAAAACTAATAAAACAAACTAACTATCTTGCACTTTTGGGTCTTTGTACTTTTTGTAATCAACTCATGCCCTAAATCTTGATTGATATTTAAATTTGATGGAGAAGGGTTCATAGGAGGAGGTCTTCTATAGTTCTATTTTATTTTCATATAATTAATGCTGACCTCTTCTATTGACTCAATAGAGATTGAGACAATATGAGTAATCTAATGTTGGAGACTTTGCAAGGTTTGAATCCTATAGGACTTTGGGTTGTACATCGTACTTCTTCGGTAATCAGAGTATAGTTAGATAACCATTTATTGGGTAAACAACATCCTCTTTAAGAGTCATCTAGTATGGCATATGGTCTGGTGGACGTTAAAAATCTACTTTACCTTTTACCCTTTTTTTGTTTCCTTTAAAGTTGAATGTGGTTTATCTTCCTTAGACCCTAATTTATTTTCTCGATATGAAGCAATAAACCAATATTACTTTGAAACTTATTTCAATCATGTAGGCTTTTACTTCTTTTATGTTGAACCACCTAGAAGTTCCTATATGTAGACACAACCTTCTCTTCAATATTATGTTGGAATTTATTATTCAACAAAGATAGACATTAGTTAGATGAACATGTTCAAAACATTGCCTACATCTAAAGGTAATATTTTCATATTCTACTTTTTGGGTTGTAGTGAAACCCCTCCATGCTAAAGTAAAATCTATTGGAATATTTTTATTAAAATAAATGTCCATACATACATGAACACATGTGGTCTTGAATCTTCCTTTTGTTTATTTATAAAGTGAATTAAATTTCTTGAAAAAATATTACCAATTTGTTCTAGGGATGAAGGTATCCAAAAATGAAAAGGTAAATTTAACAGTCTACTATGGTACCTAGGGATATCTATATTGGGATAATATTTTAATGTATATATATCCTATGGATAGTTCGTATGGGTCATATATAACTTAAGGTTTAATATAGTAAATTTTTATATTAGAATAATTAGTTGGACAAGGGTTTAGGAGTTTTCTAGGGTGAGAGTTATACCCTCCCTAAATTAGCATTAGATGTTAGGTATATAAATAAGGGATATTGTTATTGTAAGAAATTATCGATCATCATTCATATTGAGTATTCTCTTGTAATCATCTTTGCCTGAAAAGTGTCCTTTTATCTTGGGAGATATTTTGGAGTTATACCTTTCTTCAAGAGCATTATTGGTGTTGCCATACCCAAAGGGTATTATATATCTCTACCTCATTGGGGATTTTTATTTGTGGATGAATGATGATTATAATGACAATTCCTTATTTATATATCCATCAATTAATATTTCTTTGGAGAGGGTATAACCCTAACCCTAGTTGATTACTAAACCCTTATTTATCTCATTATTATAATATATTGTTTTAATACAATAAACCTTGGGTTTTGTGTGTCCCATAGGAACTATGGATAACCCCCATACATAATATAATATCATGTCCCAATATACCTATCCCTAAGTATCGTAACATTCACTCATACTAAGATAGAAGAGAGGATTTTCTTTATAGAATAAAAATCTTGATACTATGGCTTTATAAATAGCCTTAACCCATCATGGAACCAAGGTTACCACTATAAATAATATCCTAGTTACGCTATTTATCAAAAAATACAACAAAAAACCCTTGGACACATGAGAATTTTTTTAACCCATCCAAGGTCATAGATGACTAGTTTTGGCTTATCTACTTGCTCAAAGTAGGAAGATTTTAAAAGTCATTAAAATTTTAAATCATTCCTCTTTGAAGAAGTGATGTCAAAAAATCAAAGTATCATAACTATATATACAAATAGAAAGGGTAACACAATATTATTCCTTAATAAACCCTTGCCATGAGTAGGAAGCAAGCAAATGCCTGATATGGTAAAATCAATGGACCTACCAAAAAACCCTTGATTGTGATGGTCAATATTCCTATTGAACTTATTTTACATTATTTTTGTGATATCCCCTTGAATAAGACTTTTTATGGAATATTCAAGTATTAAAGATAAAATTTGCTTGACTTGTGGTCTCCATTAGAGACCTTGTATAACATCCTAGATGATGTCGTTAATACATCCTTCGATATAATAGAAGCTCTTTTTGAATTCTTATCTATAGTATGAAAATTATTTCATATTGTCTGAGGAGTTAGCTATAGCACATCTTGCTTAGAAAGTTTGAAATTCATTCTAGTTCTTGCATGGAGACTTAGATTTGAACTTGATAGATTTTTTCATACTGCAACCCTCTCTCCAAGATCTCCCTAGCTTGATCCTTCAACAAGGAATATATGATTATCATATTATTATTTTTTCAATGAGTTTACACAAGTTTTTATGAGGGGTCTCAATCCCCTCATACTGAGTGGGGTTTGAACCTTGGACCTCCCAAAGAGAGGCCAAAGCCTTTACCACTGTAGTAAGCTTGCAACTTTAAAATTTTGAGTTTATACGAGATTTTATGAGGGGTCCCAGTCCCCTCTTACCGGGGTTTGAACTTTGGTCTTCTAGATGAAATCTCAAGGACTTACCACTATGGTATCTTTTACGGGTCTATGATTATCATATTATTATTAAAACTAGTTTAAAATAACAGTTATCATATATCAAAGAACAATGAAACTAAATATGCAATAAGACAACATTACAAAAATATTGACTATAAATTTTGATGAGCTACTATGACATCATATGACATCAATTAAATATTTGTTTTGGATTTTCAACTATAGACACCTCCCCTAAATTAATGTCAAAATATTGGAATTAAGTATTATAATAATGATATGTAACATGTATCATCTTAAGCATACATCTAAACATCCTTGATTTTCAATGTAGATTGATATTTGATAATATTACAATCCATTTTATAAACTTAGGACATCCTTGAGTTCATCAATCCAACAATCAACTTTTAATGTGCTTAAGTAATGTAACAACTTTAGTTAATCTACACCTATTGTAAATAAGAATATTGCACATATTAATCATTGAATTGGTATAGAACACATATCACCATATGCTTTGGGCATGTGTTATTATTAATTTTTGTAATAAACTTGTAGTTAAATTTGGAAATCACTTACCCTCTCTTATGGATGGATGAATAGGATTTAACCTTATGGTTTGAATGATAAGATTAAGAATTAAAAATTAAAAAAGAAAAATGGTTGAAAAGTTTTGCACTCAAGCAAATAAATTATATATTCGAAGTCATAAAGGTTAGAGGATAATGAAGTTATCCATTCTCAAGTTATATTGGATCTTTTTTCTACCATGAATTGATTTTCTCTTCTTGATGCATAATCAATTATTTGAACTTGAGTTGAAAAAATAATTATAAATAAAATCTTCACATTTTTCTTTTAAACTCACTAAATACAAATGATGTCATAGTACGAAAAAAAGTAAATTTTATTGGGTGATAGGTTTAATTAAGGGGATGTTGTGTCCAAAATATTATCCTTGGTGGTGGATAATTATAAATAAATAAACTTTGTTTGTACATGTATAAACAAATAAATTTTATTGGGTTTTGTATCTAATATCTTATCCTTGATGATGAATAATTAAAAGTAAATAATTTTTGCTTTTATCTCTTGTAAACCATAGTTTTTAATGACGATTGTTAAAAATTCATAATTTTTATCGGTTGAATTGAATACCCATTATTTGTTTTGATGAATTGGGTGGAAACTATAGAATTATGCTTCTCAAGGAGTAATAAATTATTCATATATATCTTTTAAACTCATTAAATATGAAGATATCATAACATCAAAATTGGATATCATACGTTCAAAATCTTGTCCTTGGTGGTGGATAATTAAAAATAAATATATATTTTTTGTCACAAGATCACTAACTCACACACGCCCCATCATGGTTTGAACCTGGGTCTCCCAAAAAAGATTCCAAAGTCATAACCACTACGTTGTTCCACATGGACTAAAATAAATAAACTTTACTTTAACTGATGCAGGAGCATCCGGTGGTGGCAGAGCAATCTTGAATCAACACAAAATTTTCTAAGTGTTGGCCTTGGTGTCGCGATATCGCGACCGAAAAGAGTCGCGATATCGCGACATGTCGCATTTTCGCGACTCAGCCAGGAGAAAGAAGGTGCGAGCCGAAAATGTCGCGATTTCATGACATGTCGCGAAATCGCGACCAGAAGCAAGAAGGAGTAGAAGCATGGTGAAAATGTCACAATTTCGTGACACAAGAGCAGCGAGAGCGGACACTATTGGAAATGTCGCGATTTCATGACATGTTGTGAAATCGCGATTGTCGCGAAATTGTGACTGTCGTAATATCGCGACACAAAAGCACAGCCGAGGGAGACAGTCGAGAATGTCACGATTTTGTGACATGTCATGAAATCGTGACACAAAAGTACAGCCAAGGGAGACAGTCAAGAATGTCACGATTTTACGACATGTCACGAAATCGCGACTATCACGAAATCATGACACAAAAGCATAGCCGAGGGAGACAGTCGAGAATGTCATGATTTCACGACATGTCATGAAATTGTTACTATCGTGAAATCGTGACACAAAAGCACAGCTAAGGGAGACAGTCGAGAATGTCATGATTTCACGACATGTCACGAAATCGTGACTGTTGCGAAATCACAACACAAAAGCACAGCCGATGGAGACAGTCGAGAATGTCGCGATATCGTGACCAAAAGGAAGAAGGAGCACAGGGAAGCCAAAACGTCGTGATATCACGACAGGAGGAGAAGAAAATGCGGAAGAAGGAGGATGCATCGCAAAATCACGACAGGCGATATTTTTAGGGACCATTATAGAATGACACGTGGCAGCGTAGAGAAACACATGGCACCAAGGTGTAGTGAAAATAGGCGCAGACGAACAGTTAATGGAAGATGTTATGCCAGTTACAAAGGACGTTATGAATTACAGTTATGGAGCAGAAGAAGACGAACAGTCGTGGCAAAAATGAATCGAAGGACCGCCAGATGGAAGACGAAGAGTCACACAAAAATTTATAAAAGGATGAAGCAGAGGCGTGTACGGGGGTTGGATAACTGCAGTTGCAGAGTTGCACAGTCGTGTTGCAGAGTCGAGGGCCGAGAGCCATTCTGAATCGGCTTGAGTGCTTTTCCTTCCATAGTTGTAGAGTGAGAGATCTGCAACAGAGAGTGAGAGAACTGTGCCTGTGTGCCAGTTAGTGAAAGAACTAAGCCTGAGAGCTAGTTTTTGTAAAGCCTACGGGCTGTTATTGTAATCTTTGCAAGTTATTTAATGAAACATCAAGATTTCATTTTCTTGTAAAGCGTGTGTTCCAATTTTCTATGTGAAAAATTGGATTTGGTAGGTGGCGACATTCGTGTCCCCATCAAGTGGTATCAGAGCTAAAAGTTCCTGAGTGTGTAACAGATTGCCGGATGTGAGGTAGTTACACCAGGATCTGTAGAAGGGCTTGCGATTGGGTGAGCTGAATGCCTCCACGAAGAAACCATGGTGGTGGGAGAGATATGAGATCTGAGGATGCACAGTTACAGATGTTCAGATCTTTGCAGAGGCAAGTGAAAGCCCTACAAGAGGAGTTGCTCAAAATGGATTTGCGAAAGCAAGAGGAGCTGCATAGAAAGCGTGAAGATAAACTGAGAAGTAGAGGCCAGGAAATGGAGTTGAAGTGGACTGCAAAGGCAGGTGCGCATTTAGAGGTGATGTAGAAGGCAGTGACCAGACAACACAGAAGTGAAGGTCACTTCTCCATCAACCTCGGGTGTCTGATGCAGGAGCATCCGGTGGTGGCAGAGCAATCTTGCATCAACACAAAATTTTCTAAGTGTTGGCCTTGGTGTCACGATATCACGACCAAAAAAGAGTCGCGATATCGCAACATGTCGCATTTTTGTGACTCGAGCCAGGAGAAATAAGGTGCAGAAGCAAGAAGGAGCAGAAGCATGGTGAAAATGTCATGATTTCATGACATGTCATGAAATCACGACACAAGAGCAGCGAGAGTGAACACTATTGGAAATTTTGTGATTTCGTGACATGTCACGAAATCACGACTGTCATGAAATCATGACTGTCGCGAAATTGTGATTGTCACAAAATCGTGACTGTCACGATATCATGACACAAAAGCACAGCCGAGGGAGACAGTCGAGAATGTCACGATATCACGACCAAAAGGGAGAAGGAGCGCAGGGAAGCCAAAATGTCATGATATTGCGACATGTCACGATATCGTGATAGGAGGAGAAGAAGACGCGAAAGAAGGAGGAGACGTCGCGAAATCATGACAGGCGGTATTTTTAGGGACCGTTATAGAATGACATGTGGCAACGCAGAGAAACACGTGGCACCAAGGTGCAGTGAAAATAGGCACAGACAAATAGTTAACGGAAGACGTTACGCCAGTTATAGAGGACGTTACGGATTGTAGTTATGGAGCAGAAGAAGATGAACAGTCATGGCAAAAATGAATCGAAGGACCGCCAGATGGAAGACAAAGAGTCACGCAAAAATTTATAAAAGGATGAAGCAGAGGTGTGTACGAGGGTTGGATAACTGCAGTTGCAGAGTTGCGCAGTCGTGTTGCAGAGTCGAGGGCCGAGAGCCATTCTGAACCGGCTTGAGTGCTTTTCCTTCCATAGTTGCAGAGTGAGAGATCTGCAACAAAGAGTGAGAGAACTGTGCCTGTGCACCAGTTAGTGAAAGAACTAAGCCTGAGAGCTAGTTTCTGTAAAGCCTGCGGGTTGTTATTGTAATCTTTGCAAGTTATTTAATGAAACGTCAAGATTTCATTTTCTTGTAAAGCATGTGTTCCAATTTTTTGTGTGAAAATTCAGATTTGTTAGGTGGCGACATTTGTGTCCCCATCATTAACCTTTCATATGCCATAGCTTCAAATAACAATTGTCAAAATTTTATAATTTTCATTGGTTGAATTGAACACCCTTATCTATCTATTTATATATTGGTTATATGAATTTGAAATGGACCCAGCATGTATTACATTATGATCACACAGTGGTATTACAATAGTTTGACACATGCATTTATCTTGTTGGTGATATTCCCTAGGTCTCCTTATTTAAAGTTGAGAAATATAAATGGTAGAGCTAATGCCATTTGGTGGATTTTATAAAATATAAATTTTCAATGAGTTTATACATATTTTTATGAATGTCCATGGTCCCCTCATACGGAGTGGGGTTTGAAAATTAGACCTCTCAAAGAGAAGCCAAAGCCCTTACCACTACAGTAAGCTTGCAACTATAACTTTTATTAAATTTTATAAGTAACATATCAATGAAAAACAATGTTTAATAATTAAGATAAATTAGTGCAAGGATGGTAACCCTTAATTACTCAATGTGAGTATGACACATAGTATGTGGAGCTTATGGGTCCTATGCCAGGGATTAATTTGTGAACACCTAGGTTATAGGTTTACTAGGATCCTTTAAATTCCTATCAAAATATTTAGATAAATAAAGATAAACAATGGAGATTTTAATAATCAGAGTCTATTATATATGTCTTTTATTCTATTTGTAATTAAAAATGGAAAATTTTTCTTTTAAACTAGTCAATTTTATGATAAAATGCAACAAAGAATGAATTATCACATGTAACTTCATATATATTCTTAGCATAAAAGTATTTTTATCCTTAAAGTAGAATATAATATGATACTTTAATTAAAACAACTTTGTTACAAGGATGATAACAATCCTAGAAAAATACAAAACTATGCTACAAGATAAATATGAACATAGTACAATTTTATTGAAGCTCAAGGATCCAATAAGCGAGCCTAAGGACATGAATATGGAATGACAATATTCCAATATAATCCAATGATGTGATGATATCTTGCAGACATAAAGAATAATAGAACACTACAATCAAACTTGTCAACTATAGCTAACTTTAGGGGGTTGTCAAGATTAGGAGAAGCAATGGGATTTTCTTGATCATACAATTGAACCCCTATTCTCTTTATGGAATTTTGAAATAAAAGATAAATAAATGTATTTGAAGCTCATGGGTTCTATGCTAGGGATTAATTTGTGAACACCTAGGTTATGGGTTTACTAGGATCTTTTAATTTCCTATCAAAATATTCATATAAATAAAGATAAACAATGGAGAGTATAATAATAAAAATATATTCTATATACCTTTTATTCTTTACGTAACTAGAAATAATTTTTTCTTACAAAATAGCCAATTTTATAATAAAATGCAACAAAGAATGAATTGCTACATGTAACTTCATATATATTCTCAGCATGAAAGTATTTTTATCCTTAAAGTAGAATATAATATGATCCTTTAACTAAAACAACTAGGTTACAAGGATGATAGCAATCATAGAAAATAATAAAACTATGTTATAAGTTAAATATGAGCATAGTACAATGTTACTAAAGCTCAAGGATCTAATGAGTGAGCCTAAGCACGTGTAGATGAAATGACAATCTTCCAACCTAATCCAACAATGTGGTGATATCCTATAGATAGAAAGAATAAGAGAACACTGCCAACAAACTTATCAACTTTAGTCAACTTTAGGGTTTTCTCAATATTAGGAGAAGTGGTGGGATCTTCTTGGTCATATATGTTGAGTGGTAATTTTGCCCAATTGCAAAACCACACTCACACTTAGGATTTTGATCACAAAACCCTCTCTTGCAAAGAAATATGAAAATTTCCAAGGTTCTGCTATATAAGTATTGCACATATGTATTTGTAATCTTGTGAAGATATATTGGATAAGTGCTAGGAATACCTTAGTGATTTGCAAGTAATTGTTAACAAGGGGTATGTGTTGGTTTATTTTATTATGCTATACTATTGATTGTTCATGAAACTTAAAAAAAAAGAAAAATGTGATTGGACCTCATATGACTACGATGTAAAGCCTTAATTCATTTATCTTGATGTATTTTAGATAGATTTTCTCTTTAAAGTAGGATTTAATAACGCAAGATAAAACTTGTTTAAAATATGCTTAATCAAAAGAATATAAAATCTATCTAAAATACATCAAGATAAATGAATTAAGCCTTTACATCGTAGTCATATGAGGGCCAATCACATTTTCCTTTTCTTTTAAGTTTCATGAACAATCAATAGTATCGCATAATAAAATAAACCAACATAGATCCCTTGTTAATAGTTACTTGTAAATCACTAAGGTATTCCTAGCACTTATTTGACATATCTTCATAAGATTACAAATACATATGTGCAATGCTTATATAGCGGAACCTTGGAGAAATTTCATATTTCTTTGCAAGAGAGGGTTTTGTGATCAAAATACTAAGTGTGAGTGTGGTTTTGCAATTGGGTAAAATTACCACTCAACATTTTGGTGCTAGAAGGAGGACCTGAATTGGTTTATTCTATTGCTATTTAAATGCTAACTTGTTCACGTTGCTTGAAAGGATTGTTTGAAGATATTGGTCTTGACTAATGAGGTTTTGTTGATAACATTCATTGATTTGAAAGTTCTTTAATTAATAATGCATTGATGCTAACCTTTGCAAATTGGAGAATATTTTTTATTGCTATGGTTTAATTCATACATTATAATTGATGAATGTGATGATTTATTCATTTAAAATTTATTAGTCATTTCGTACTTCTTTGTAAGATATATTAATTTGACTAGCAAAATTGGTATTAAAGCTATATTCTTTAAGGTTCACTAATGGGCATGTTTGCACCATGGATGATAGGTAACCCATTGAACATACCTAGAGTTCAACATAGTTTACCCTTTGGTTTTGAAGATATCTTCCTCGATTTGTGTCTAATGGGACAAGGCCCACAGAAGAGCATATTCAATCATTCAAAATTTACATGAATCATTTAACGGTTTGGTATGATGATGTTGCTTGTAAAATGTTCATTTACATCTTGGACAAAGTTGCATACGATTAATTTGCTAATCTACCTTTAGGGTCAATCACTTCTTGGGCTCAACTAGAAGTAATGTTTCTCAATCAATTTAACAAAAGCTAGTTGACCCAATCCTCATGTACAATCAGTTTGTCACTATTTTTAGAGGACCAAGTAAAAATTTAAGGTCATCCATAGAAATATTCCAAGGGCTATACACTCAACTAGTGGTGCCTTATGTCCTTCCAGAGGGAGTGGCTATCAAATTATACCTCAATGCTCTTGACCCATTCACTTCCTCTTATCTGCTAGGGATGCCTCAATTCACATATTTATCCCAAGCTTATACCCAAGCAATGGCAATTGAAAAACAATTGAGTTATCAAAATTATGGTGGAGGTTTTGGATCATATAATATTTAACCATTTAGTACCTCCCTTACCCACCCAATGATTTATCCGTCTCAACAAAGTTCAAGTGGGAATCAATTTTAAAATATTTCATTATCCTCGAATGTGAATCAATTTCAGAATCAAAATTTTCGAGCTTCAATCAATTTCAAAATCCTCAACCTACCATTCAAAATCAACCGTCATTCTTAAGTGCAAATCAATTTCAAAATACTCATCTTGATCATATTTTGAATGACACTCCTAAGACAATTTTCAATGATTTTCACAATAATATGATTTCAAGAAAGGGAGGAGTCCTAGATCTAATTAGCATTGAAACATGTGATAGGTCGGGAACCCTTGATTCACAAAAAGATAATTTTTTTGAAATTGAGGATGAATTTGAGGAAGATAATTTTTTTGAAATCGAATCCTCAAAGGTGGATAAAGGTGAAAAATAATTGATAGAGGAATCTAAAGATCATGCAAAAGATACAATAGAGTTTCATCACACGGATTTAGATGATAATTCTTATAATGGTTGGGGAACATCTAAAGAATCATTGTTTTCTCACACCCTTATTGATGAAGTTTATATTGATATGCAGGATGCCGAAATCACCATCCCACATGAGGAAATGGTTAATGTTTTGTGTGATCCATTAGTTTTGGATGAAGAAAGGGAATCACTCACTTTGATCCCATTTGAGGTGCAAGAAATTGAAAGTATTATTTCACCTAAGGATCCTATAATGCCTATGCTACCTCAGATAGAGAAAATTTTAGAATCTGAATGGTTTGGGTTTGATATCATTGATGATCCAATTGAAAATGTTACTTTATCTAAAACAACTCAAATGGTTGATTAGGAGCATGTGTTATTTGACACATCCCTAGATAGACAAGACTCATGGTTTGAAAAGGATGGACATGTTTTTAATTGGGTGTCTAATTTTGGTGTCTGTGATAAATAGGTCATGGACAAAGAAGAAGTGCTACATGATGATGAGGATGAAGACCATGAATAAAAGAAAGAAATCACAATGACTCACCAAGTATTGGTAAATGAAAGTGTATCAAAGGTAAAATCTCACCTTTTGTGTTCCATCATTCGAACTCCATGTGAAGGTTTATCTAATTGGTTGTTGGATTCAAATGCTATCAATGATGAAATACCATTTGTGGTTGATAAAGAATTTGAGTTGATTTCTACTCACATATCTGATAAGTTTGCTTTGGTGAATGACATAGAAGTTGATGTGCTTGAATTGCTGAATCAAGTTCATCAACAATTAACAAACGAATATAGGATAAAAGCTTATAATGATTTTTGTTTAGTAAATATCCTAGATGCTTGCAAATGGTTACATAAGCATGAGTGACCTAAAGACATGGAAAAAGAATTGGCTTTGAAATTTTTAGAAATAGGTTCCTACTTGCAAGACCTCATATTTGAAAAGGAAAACCTAATTCTAAATCAGGAATTGAATTGTAAAATCCACACTTTAATGAATGAAAAAGGAAAAATTGAAAATCAATCTTTGTTTTATCACTTTGATGAATTAAAGCTTCACCATGGGATTTTTAATAAAACTAAATCAAGATGGTGGGGTGAGAGAGGTAAATTGAAGGATTATTTACTTGTAGGTATAATATTATTGTGGGATGTTGCCCATAGAATTTTGTATGCCTATCATGTCAAGATTCTTTTCGTTTGTGATGCAAATAAAGTTTGGAATCCTGGAAAATGATGCTTAAAATTTTTTCACCATCCTGTGCATTTGTTGTATATAGTTTGGGTTTTCATGTTTATGTTTGGCTTTGTTGTTTTTGTGCTTTGTCCTTAATTTATTATTATTTTTTTGCTTTCTTGTTAGTTTGCATTAGGTTAGGGTTTGGTTTGTGTTTTTAATTTTATTTTTTGGTTTAGTCCCTCTATTTGAGGTGATGTTTCGTGGTCATTAATTTATGGCCTCTTGACTTTTTTTTGTGTTCCTTTATTAAGTAGGTTGGAATGCCTAATCTAAAAATAGGTGAAATTGAGAAAAGGGAGGTGGAATTATTTTATGATCATGCTCAAATTTTGGGACTAAAATGGTGGAGAGTGAAACAATGAAACATTTCACTAAAGCTCCACATGTAACTCACATATTAAAGGGTATTTATGGAAGTCCTAAAGGATGAAGTTATCTTGATTTGCAAATTAAGGCGAAAATCCAATATGCTCCATATCTAACTCCAAATACCCATGTGAGGCATAAATTTTTGCAAAGCTATAAAAAAACAAGCAAAGGAAAACATGCTAAAATCAATCACTAAGTCTAGATAAACTCTATCGGGGCTATAGACACTTGACTGGCAATAGGGCTCTATCTAGACACAACTTGATCAAAAGAAAAGCTTTGCAAGAAATCAATCAAACACAAAGGGTAATCTAGATAAACTCTACCGGGGCTATAGACACTTGACTGGCAGTAGGGCTCTGTCTATAAAAATTATTTATGAGCAATATTTTATAGCCTAATGCAAGTTAGGTGATGGAATCCATATGGTTTTCAAGGATACAAAATGAATCACTTTGTCACACACTAAGCAAAGATAGATGGATTAGTTGTTTTTATTCAAATCTGTTTACCCCCACCTTCTTGAGACATAACTAAATAATTCATATTTTGCTGATCTTTTGTGTTCTCATTTTAAATTGGGTTCTTCACCCAAAATGCTCAGGAGCATTTCCCAATAGAGCTGTCATTTTTTTTTACTGACGCACAAATTACCCCAAAATTGGGGACCCACATTTTATATTGGTTTTTGAGACTTCGGTTGTCTTTGAGCAATCATGTTTGATAGGACCCTAGCCATGAGATCACCATGCAAACTCCGAGGTTCCTCAGTTTGTGGTGTCTTCTTGTCTTTGTTTGAAAGTATCCGGTGTGTTGGTTGGATTTTATTTCATGGTTTTGATTTGGTGTTGTTTTGATTAATTTTAATGTTTTGAAATTAAATTAATTAAAACATTTAAATTCAATTAAATTAAAATAAATTGAATTTTTATTTTAATTATAAAAAAATTAATATATATATATATATATAAATATATATATATATATATATATATATATAATAATAATAATAAATAAATAAATAAATAAATAAAGGGTTCATTTTTATTTTACACTTTAATGTGATTTTAGTAAGGATAAAACAAAAATGAATTCAATAAATAAATAAAATAAAAAACTATAATAATAAAAGTGGAATAGGGTAAATAACATAGTCGATCGACCCCAAAGTTTATGCTAGGGATGTTGGTTCGTTTTTATATAGTAGTTTTGGTACTGTTGTTAGTCATAGTCTTAAATTGAATTTATAATATATTTTGTTTATATGCACAGGCTAGGAGCGGATCATCTATGCCAGTGCACTAGTCAACGACATCCAAGTTGTGATGAGAAGATTCGGTGACCACATACATGAGACACCAAGGACCAGGGGAAGTTGTCGTGTAAGGGTTACGTGACGGAGTGAAAGATATGCGTGGACATGTGGATAGCTCAAATCATGATGTGGACTTGTGGATCAAACAATTGGACAGTGTGCTAGGAATGTTGACTATGGTGAGAACTATCTATAAATTGTTTCAGAAGCCTGGACTGTAGGATTGACATGACGAACGTACCCGACTACCAAGGATCACATGGTGAATTATCGATACATGGATGAAGGTCGACGTCAACGAGTAACGATAAATGCATCTGGTATATGTGGCAGAGATACAAATTGGGGCCCACTCTCTATGGGGACCGATGTTGAGATTGCAGTGACATGGCATAACAAGGACAAAAGACTCAAAAATGTAAGTAAATCATTCGAACAAGGACCACGAATAGATCGATGATGCAGTGAATGCGATGTAGATGGCCAAGACTAGATTGGTGACAGTGTTCTCAGTAGGAAGTTGGGTACGTTCTTCGATGAAATATTGGTGAATTTCTAGGTAGACTCATGGTGTTGACGGTGGGTGTTTCATCCATATTTATATGCTATACACAGTCAGTCAGATATGGATTTCAAAAAGGACAACATGAATAATGATAATATGTTATTGAAGAGACGATATGGAACCCATGATTGGAGACAATAGGTACACAGTAGAGGAGATGTTCGGTAAGACGACATCGTGTGAGAAGCAATGGATGGCAAAAAATTTGGAAGCATACATGGAAGCATGGGTTATATGATGATATGGAGCCCTTGGAAATAATGGACGTATTAACATGGACTAAGATTCTTGGACACTTTGAAGCGCACGTCTAGTTGGAAAGCTTATAGCATCCTCAAAGACCAGTGTAGTAAAGATAGTAGTGCCAATATAGCTCAGAGTAGCAGGGCCGCTACTGAACACAACACAGGGAGCCATGTACTTGTCCAACATTCTCCCGTCAATGACGTAGAAAGCCTAGTTAATGGAAGTGATGGTTTTTATCAACACATGGAGGAGCACATTCAGTGTGCGATGGAGGCCACCACAAGGCTAACAAAGTCATTAATTATACACCAGTGGAAAAGATAGAACGTTTGGATAGTTTTATGAAACTAGGAGGCCGCACACAATAACATAGATGAAGGCCCAATTACACCAACAATGGTAGGGATCAATGACCAACGCTCGACATGATTAATATTTGAAATTCATCGGAGCACACGAAGGTTAAAGCACATGAAATAATGGAACCTTATGGATCGAACTGTGGCATCGGTAATATGTTTGATTCATTGTATATACATTTACGTGTTACTCATTATATCCCAATAGGCAAAGCGATCGGAGGGTGAGATTATGTATGGTTAGATTTTGTCTATCAATACCCGATCCAAAGGTAGTAATTTAGGGCTCGTGATAGCTAATCTCAATCAAAAATTAGAGTTTATTGTAATTGGGATGAGAATTATGCGAATTATAAATAATAATGGTCAAATAAAATTAGTACATGCTGTCATAGCAATTACAAAAAGATAAAGAGGGGAGAAATATTCCATTTAAAAGTATGTGGCCAATCATTACGCATTTGGGTGTTATGAGTTTTAAATGAACAAGGTGTATAGGTGGCCATTTCCTTGTACATGCAAGGTTTTATACGTGAAAGAGAATGAAGGAAGAGTGAAGGTAAAGTGAAAAAAAATGAATACCAAGCATTGGAAAAGTAAAGGAAGAGTGGAAAACACAGGAAAACGAAGCGAGGGCCAAGCTAAAGTCAAAAGGAAGAAATGAAGAACCAGAGAAATAGAAAATCAAAGGTTTTTACGAAATTTGTTAAAAACCTATGCAAACACGGTTTTGGGAGCTGGATTTTTTTGCAGGTCAAAAGCTAGATCTTGGAGGCCAAGGCTGGACTTTGGAAGATGCTAGAGATATGTTGTAACAGTATTGTTATTGTTTGCTTTCAAATGCAAATAATGTCAGAAATCTACACTTTATAAGCATAATTTGAGGAGAATCATTTCTAGATGTTTTGATTTAATGTTCATCTTTATTTTCTCTATTTTTAGGTTTATAGGTAATGTTTAATACATTTTATGGTTGCATTGTTGAATATATAGAAACAAAGAATTTATTTTCATTCCTTAGAAGCTTGCACCTAGTTTATTTCAGACTGTGCAAATGCAACTTCGGATAAACTAGTTTTCATCTAAAAAATCTCACATCTAATATTTTGCTAGATAGGGTAGCATTAGATTGACAATGCTTTGCATGCTTATATTTTCAGTATTCTGGTCCATTTCCAGATTTTATTTTTATTTTTCTAACCCTTCTCTTTTGCATTTTTTTTAAAACTTCGATGATTAAAATAAAAATCGAAAAAAAATAAAACTCCAAAATCAAATGCATGGGTGTGAAGAACAAGCTTTAACGTTTTCTTTAGAACAATTTTGATTTCATTTTGAAGTCATTTTAAAATTATAAAAATTGCTCAAAGTTGTTGTTTTTACAAGTATTTTATAATTTCAGATTTTACACAATTGCACAATTTGAAGGTAAATCAAATTTCAATCTTTGCATATTTGTTTTGCAAGTAATAGATTAACTTTCCTTAATGAAAATCACAATTTCATTAAAGGGGAGTGATTTATATGGCATTTCAAAAAGCCATTATTTTTAAAGCCATAAATTGACTTCTCTTTATGAAAATTCTAATTTCATCAAAGAGGGGTAATTTATTTATTATATCAAAGGCTATTTTTATTTTCACGCTCAAAGCAACATTAAATGAATCATTTCATAATTTAAGATTCACATTTAGAGATAGATTTTAATCTTCTATTTCATGCTTAAAGTAGGGTTTAATGCAAGGTAAAACTTGTCTAAAATCTACTTAATCAAAGGAAGATAAAATCTACCTAAAATATTCCAAGATAAAAAGGACTAAGTCTTTACATCGTGGTTAGATGAGGGCCAATCATATTTTCCTTTTTATTTTAAGTTTCATGAACAATCAATAGCATAGTTTAATAAAATAAACCAACATAGGCCCCTTGTTAATAGTTACTTAAAAATTACTAAGGTATTCCTAGTACTTATTTGACACATATTCACAATATTACAAGCACACATTAAGTAAAAGGAACCTTGGAGAAATTTCATTTCTTTGCAAGAGAGGGTTTTCGGATTAATACCTTGACTGTGATGGGGATTTTGCAATTGGGTAAAATATCCACTCAACTATTAGAATATAATGTGCACTATGCCTTCTATCTTGACACTTGTTAGTTTCTCTTGACAAGTGTCTTGTTTTTCATATAGGCTTATGCTTATATATTTTTAATCATTTTTATATATAATATATCTCATATTTTCTCCATTTTTAATATTTGATATCAGAGTGCCAAGTGTTATCTTGCCCTTGTGAGCTTGAGGGAAATCCCCCCCTCATTTTTCCTCCATTCCTTCCCTCTCCAAAAGGCTCGGGGAGTATGCTCTCCACTCATTGAGTGGATCAAAAACCAAAAAGCTCCCCCACTCTGCATTCCCATTTTGTTTTTAGTCTCCTCATTATGAATTTTTAAAAGAGTGTATTGCTAGAAAAGTTTATGGGTTGTTCTAATCAAGGATCAACAATTTTTCTTGGAGGTGTGAAGAATGTTAGGAGGGAAAACTGAAGGGGATTATTATTATTGATAAAAATGTTACAATATATAGGCATAAGCCTATATTCAACACATGACACTTGTCAAGAGAAACTGACAAGTGTCAAGGAAGGCATAGTGCACTTTACTTTAACTCTAACATTCCCCCTTAAAGTGCACTATCCTAACTAAAGAAAAAAAACAAAGCAAGTCAACATTAGGTAACATTCCCCCTTAATGTTGACTTCTCGAAAACAACCTATCATCCTCCTTATTGCTGATTTTGTCTTAGGCTCGTGCTTTGTGCTCTTGGCTCTCCAACTGTGAATAATGCTAGATCCACTATGTATACATCTCGGTCTGTTGCCTCAGGGTCAGCCACTTCAACGGGTCTGTTGCCACTGGGTCAGCCGTCTAAGTGCCTCAGGGTCATCATGGGTGCCTCAGGGTCAGCCACATCTGGGTCTGTTGCCTCTGCAGGTCATCCTCAGAGGATGTTACCACTCGTAGGTCACTAACTAGATTCACCATGAGTATGAAATCCTTCCTCATGGTGAACTCAATCTAGAAGGTGTCGGTCTCTGTCGAAAATGCACCTAATGAAAGGAAAAACGAGCCATATAAGAGTGTCGGTCTCTGCCGAAAATGCACTCAATACAATAAAATGAGCCATAGATCAAAATATGGAGGAGAAGAAGAAAGAAGAATAGAAGAGAATCTTCTGAAGTGTCTTCGTCTGTAGTCTTCAGAAGTAGATCCGAAAAAAACCTCGGATAGAGTCTAGGGTGTCTTTGTCTGTAGTCCCTAGTATAAGTGTCCTTATGGTGATCATGTCATCCCATCGAAATGCATGGGTAACCAGCCGCTGCATTCACCAAGTGTATAGAAAAGATCACTAGGTACAAGGATCACATACAAGTGCCTTGGGAGTGTCGGGTACAACCGAGAGTGCACTCCAAGGTAGAAAATATTTGAGGCTAAAAAACTGAATTGAAACAGCCTCAAAATTACAATATGACACCACCATTGTGTCCGTCGCGGAAAAACGTTTCCAACGACTATAAATACCCCTATATTCCACCATCAAAGGGGCCTTCATCATGTGGAAAAATCATCATGCCTTATCTAAGGCAGCAAAATAAACCTCAGGAATATCATATTCCTGGCATCGCACTGTGGCGGAATAAAAAAACAGACTCAAAAATCAAAGTGGTCTCCTTCCACTTTAATAATAACATGCCCCCATACTTTATAAATTGCTTCCCCATTACATTGTGGCTTTCTATACTTTTTATAAGATGCCCCCTTACTTATTAAAAATTGAAATGTTTCAGGTTTTAAATAAAGGGCCCCACCCATGATTTATGAAGCAATATTTAAAAGAGGAATTAAAAAAAAACATTCAAATGAAAACCACGGCAGAAAATATCTCCCAAACCGCCCGATTGAACACTTGGAGGCTTTCAACTGTAACAAAACTCCTCTTTATCCTCCTTCAATGCAATCCGCTACATTCGAGCGCAGGCGGAGTCGCCCACGGAATCCTGGCTCGCCCATCACTCCGACTTCAGTAGGGTCGCGTGTCCAGCGACAACGCCGACGGCGGCATCGCCTACCATGTGTCGATGCGTGCATCGTCCGAGAGTCGTGGCCACTCCAGCTTTGTCGTCCGCCATTAATGAAAACATCAATCTACCGCTTCCGTCGCCAATTCTATAGCTCTTGCTCGCCAAATGGTCGTAGCTGACAGCTACCATTGCCAGAATGAATAGTTACCAGTTTGTTCAATTCATCATCGTGTGAGGCAGAAATCCATGCGTCTCTCAACTCCACGTGCAGACTCGTTAGCAGGCGTCGACAATGGGTATTGTAAAATCTCAAACGAACGCAAAAACCGAATCGGATCTATGTACACCGTGTGAGACAGATCGAACTCGACACCACCACCCGTAAAGTCGTCAATGCGACTGCTGTGTGTATCCCCGGTGCAGACTCTAGCGACGCTGCGCTCGCTGGGATTGCTGTTCTTCTGTTACTTCAGCACCAAGAAATATGAATATTCAAAGGAATGCTATCGACAATGGTTTCTCCTTTCGTATCAAACTTCTGCCATCTTCTTTCTTAACTGCGGGTTTTTTCTTAAGAGGGACGAGATACCGCACTATTGGAGCTGGATACACTATATTTCAGCCATCAAGTACCCTTTCGAGGCACTGTTGCTGAACTAATTCAAGGGCACAGATTGCTACAACCAGGGTCTATTGTTGTCGCAATCGGGGCCCCTCGGGGAGATTAAGTATGACCGCCATTGAAAACTCTCTCTCGCAGATTCAGATCGTAGGGCTGCAGATTCAGATTCAGATTCAAATCGTCGGGTCTCGCATCGGAGAAGATGACAGCCTTCAGTTTGCAGCACTGGCTATCGTTAGATCAGCAAACGACGTGCACTACTCGGGTACCACAGATTCAGAGGAGAAGACGCTCACGACTCCGAGACGGTGGTTCCTTTCATAGAGTGCGTCGAGTCCCCTCTTCCCAAGCTTAAATTGCAAAGATTTGACGGATTTTTCCCGACTTTTTCTCCAGACGGATCTCTTATAGCATTCAATCGCCGTATTGGACAAGAAAGCGGAGTGTACGTAGCGAAGGCGGATGGATCTACGTGTACCAACATCGACGTCCGCACCGTGGGCAGTCCCTATTCTAAACGCGCCGCCTCTCCGGGCTATTTCTTCCTTGTTTCATCCTCCGCCGCCGCCAGGGTTTTCGATCTGCGAGAAGGCCGTGAAATATTTGCGTGCCCAGGGTTTTGATGTCTTTTCGATCCCGGATTCCCTTTTTATCCATGCCTTGCAAATCTTCCATACTACACATGAAACTCTCGCATGGCGTTCCCTAAGCTCCAATTTAAAATTCAAATGCCCACACCTCGGGGCTACCTCCACGGATCTGCAAACCCTAAAAAAACTTAAAAAAAAAATTCTCCCTAAATTAAAAACTTACCATCTGGTTTTTGATCCATCAAATGATGGAGAGCATACTCCCTCGGTAAAATTTAAAAAAAAAAAATGGAGGGAGGGAGGATTTCCATGAGGGAAATCCCCCCTCAAGGGGTTTCACAGGGCAGGGAAAGCCTGCTCTGATACCAAATGTTAGGAGGGAAACTGAAGGGATTATTTTATTGATAAAAATGTGTTACATATATAGGCAGAAGGCCTATATGATGAACATGACACTTGTCAATGAAACTGACAAGTGTCAAACTGAAGGCATAGTGCACTTTAACTCTAACATTCCCCCTTAAAGTGCACTTCTGCATATATGATGAACATGACACTTGTCAATGAAACTGACAAGTGTCAAACTGAAGGCATAGTGCACTTTAACTCTAACAAAGAATCCGTGTTTTTAGGTTCAGCTAAAACCTCTTGCTTGTTTAAATCTAAAAAATCAATTTTTAGGACCCGCGTAGAGCATGATCAGATCTTCCCATCAACGAGTGGAGTAAATCTGTGATAGCGTTTCTCCTATTTTTTAAGGATGTCATGGTCGGAGAGGGCACTCCTTGGCTATTATAAAAATGCCATCAACGCCATCTTAGGGTATGGTTATGATTTTTTTCGTTTTATTTACCCAGTTGTCAGTATCATCTATCCTACACCCCATGGCGTTGACACCCTAGATTTGTTTCACTCCCCTTTATAACTCCTTCTCTCAAACTAATCATCCCATTGAAACAACAAATAGGCTACAATGCTCTCTCATACTATGGCGATTTCTTGGCATTCACAATCATGTTGGGTGCTTGGCCCTGCACATCATGATTGAATATCCAATATGATTCTGTATCATGGCTGCAGTGAGCCAAAAATTAAGGGGGCCACGTTGAAATATTATAGATATGAGAGAAGTTTTTTTGGTGACACGCAGGGAGTTGATGGGAGTTCGAGCCTTATAACAGATCACAATTATTTGATTTATCCTTGGAGTCTTTAAAAGAATTTGCAGATCTAAACGAGATCATTCAAATCCACACAATAATCCATGTTCTGGGAGCATCTAAGAGTGTGCTCGATATTGATTCACGTGAGATCACGACATCAAGTGGCTGTTTGATTTTTTTTTCATCCTAAAGAGCAAATAGGGGAAATATCTCTTTCGATGGAAGATAAGTGAATTTTCTCTATGTTGTGGACAAGAATGATATTTTGTGGGCCAAAGGCTATAGCAGATCTATGTGGGTTCGAAGCTCCGTTGTCCTCACAATGATTGCATGATTTCAATTTTTTTCTAGCCTTAATGATAGACTGAGGTTTCATTAGTCCCAACCTCTACACTACCCGATGATGGTGAATACAATCAGATGGACGTATGGAAGGAGCTTAGTGTCATGCATAGAGCACAATGATTTTTTGAAGTTTACTTGGTGCATGATTGTCGTAATGTTTGCCACAATGTTTTCTAAAGCTTGGTTGGAGGGTTGTGAGATTTCACCGCGGGGGCAATCCAATGAGGTTGTGGCTGTTGAAGACTCCAGCCAGTGATTTCAATCATGGGATTCTATTTTTTGGACTGATATAATATTTTATGTTTGAAAGCAAGTGATTTACAGAAAATAAGTAACCTTAGAGACCCTCAAGATGTTCATCGATGCCAAGATCTATGGTACTCAAGTCCTACAACATTTCACCATTTCAAAATTGAGGACCAATGGAGCTATCGGGCTCATGCACAAAAATTGTTGGATCACTGTGCACGTTGTTACGAGACTCATCATTGATGAATTTTTTGTGAATACAGAGGATGATCAAAATGATGACAATAAAATCATGGAGTTCATTTGTTTCCTCTCGGTATCCACATAAGATCTGTTAGCAATCGAATCCATGTTCACCACTAATTACCAGGTCATTCATGGAGCACCTTCGGTGTATGATACATAGCACTATGATTCTACTATAATGGACAGGAGTTATATCATCCTTGTATTCTAGTCACATCGACATTGAAGGAAATGAGTGAATCAGGATAAATTTGATGATCTTGCAATAGATTTGATAGCCAGCATCGTTATGATTTAAATATTTCATGCCATCCTATTGACTACAAGTTGATAGTGGAACTGGTGCATCTCTATGAATTCATTCATAGTTGGTCACTGAAGGTCGTACAATATTCAACCCAGTATTTATATTACCTAAATTACTTGGTGGTTGTGAATCATCATGAGATTCCTTGGCTGTACAAGTAGAGGTACCATTGTCTCTCATTTCCACACAAATACTGCCAGTAGCACTCGTGGGATGTGGAATGATGCAAGGACCAAAGGGGATAGGTTTGATCTCATGGAGCCATAAGTGGTGTGATTTTGGACCATATATTGGCCATTGCTTGAACATTTTAAGAAAGTTATTTTTTTTAAAAGCATAGTGGAGGGTGCACTTTTTTAAATCAAGGGAGCAACTTTATTTTCAATTATGAGGGTGTCATATAATATTTTTTTTGCTTCAAAAGCACAGGGGTACTGAAGGACCACTTTATTTTTCACTTGCATGAAGATTTGTATGCGAGTGTACAAATGACCTATTTTTCTATTTTAAAATTACAAGGGTACTAAATTTATTTTCTTTTTCACATGGAGAGTGGAAATCCCATGATTGAGATGTTATTATTTTATTCCGCCTGAGAGCGATGCCAAGAATATTTTATTCCTGATGTTTATTTGTTGCCTAGAGAGGCATGCTGCTATTTTTTCTAGCAAATGAAGGCCCCATTGAGAGTGGAACATAGGGGTATTTATAGTCGTTGAAAAGGTTTTTCCATGATGGACACATTGGTGGTGTCCAATTGTAATTTTATACCTTGGACACATTGGTGGTGTGTCATTGAAAAGGTCTTAGCCTCAAAATTATGTACTTTGGAGTGCACTCTCGGTTGTACCCGAAACTCCAAGGCAAGTTGTAAGTGATCCTAGTATCTAGTCACCTTCTCTATAGAACCTAGCGGATGCAACGACTAGTTACCAATGTATTTTGGTGGGATGAGGAGGTCACCATAAGGACACCTACTCTAGGGACTACATATTAGACACCCTAGACTTTATTTGAGGACTTTTTCGGATCAAATTTTGAATACTACATATGAAGACACTTCATAAGATTCTATTATCTTCTTTCTTCTTCTCCTCCAAATTTGGATTCTATGGCTCATTTTATTGTATTTCATGGCTCGTATTTATTTTGTATTAAGGTGCATTTTCGGTAGATACCGACACCTTCTAGATTGAGTTCACCATGAGGGGGGATGATATTCATGGTGAATCTAGTCAATGACCTATGAGAGGTAACATACCTAGAGGATGACTTGCAGAGGCAACAAACCCAGATGTGGCTAACCCTAAGGCACCCAGGATGACCCTAAGGCACTTATACGGATGACCCAAAGGCAACAGATCCAAGGAATTGGCTGACCCTGAGGCAATAGATCGAGATGTATACACCATTGATATAGCATTATTCACAGTTGGAGAGCCAAGCACAAAGAGCACGAGCCTAGACAAAATCATGTAATAAAGGAGGATGATAGGGTTCTTTTAGAGAAGTCAACATTAAGGGGGAATGTTATCTAATGTTGACTTATTTTTTCTATAGTTAGGATAGTGCACATTAAGGGGGAATGTTAGAATATAATGTGCACTATGCCTTCTATCTTGACACTTGTCAGTTTCTCTTGACAAGTGTCATGTTTTTCATATAGGCTTATGCCTATATATTGTAATCATTTTTATGTATAATATATCTCATATTTTCTCCATTCCCAACATCAACAATACAATCAGACCCTTGTTCCCTTTATGAAATGTTTGAAAATAAAAGTTAAAAAAATGTAGAGTCATGCAAGAACTATTTAGCAAAATAATTGTCAAATATTAAAATAAAAAAATAAAGATATTGATATTGATAGGTATTCAACCAAATTAATGCATAGGTTATTTTATCAAGGATTACTCAATAAACAAACTCTCAATACTATTGATAAATCAAATATACAAGATCTATGTTACAAATATCTTCAATATACAATGTATGGAGCTTTGTCTCCATAATATAACCTTAGAAGGTGACTCTTCAATACTTGACTATTGCTCTCCTCACATATCCAGGAGATGCATCCTTTCTTATTCCTCACATATGACAAAACTCTCATGACTTCTAACTTTACATCTTGCTACTGTGCTACATATCATGTGATTCTTCACTTGTATTTTTGATACCTGCAAATATGACTCTTGACTTACTTACATAACACATTTCACAATTTATTACATGAAAATTTGCACACTCTCTCACTTTGCACACTTGCACACTTTATTACATGCTGCTTGCACTCTTCTCACACATTAACACATACATTAGAGGAAATATAACTCACACTCCCTAATCTAATAAATCGCTCCCTAATATAATATTTATAAATGTACCATAGGGGTACTTTAACATCTACCAAATAATGTAATATCTCCAATAGATAGTAAAGGTATTTTGAAGAATTATTATAAGATAACAATAGATGAACCAACTATACAAGCATTAGATTAAATTGCATACAAAGTTCAGAGGAATCAAATAAATAAAAGAGATAGATGAGAGAAATAAGGGATGGCCTAAAAAAAAAAGGAGAGGGCATGCTTTTGTGTGCACAGGACCACTCCCAAAAACTCGTGTCCACATAATGACAAAGCCAATAAACACACATCAATCTAGATGAGTGTAATAGACACAAGCATGTGCATAAGACAAATTGTTGGAACCAAAAGCGATAGTAGCAAATCAATTATGTTAGGAATTTTGTTAGTGTGAAAGCTTTCTAACATAAATTCAACAACAATTTATTAGGGTGTAAGAGTCTCTTTGACCCTTTTACTAAGGGCTATATTTATAGACACTTCAAGGATTGCATTGGAGGGAAATCAAGTTTGTATGAACTACAAGAGGAGGGAACAACTACTTCAAGATTGATCAAGAGGATTTAAGCCTATTTGATATATGAATAGGATTTTACCATGGTGGAAGCTATCATTCAGACAAGTGGATTACATTTCAAGCTAGGTGGACATGGGCGATCGAGTGGATACTGTTGCAATGGGACTGAAGCTATCAACCAAGTGAGTGAGCAAGACACACTTTTAAGTTACTATAGGTCGACAACTCTAGGTAAGGCTAGCATAATTTAGATTTTCAATGAATTTGAATTAACATAGGTGACATAGGTTAGGAAAAGCAAAATTCATGGTGGATGTCACACAAGGGGGCCAAAATGAGACCTAAAGTGTTTTAATTATTATTGCAACACATTTTTTACATATATTATTATTATTTAATTAATTTGATTTGCTTCACAATGCGGAGCACAAGTCTATGGTGCAGACCCAATATGCGTCCGATGGATAAATATTTTTAAATATATATAGATAGATAGATAGATAAAAGAATAATTTAAAGGTTTTAATTAGGTTTTACTGTTATATTTATTGAAAATAAATTTAATCAATTAATATTTTTTTAAATTTAATTTTTTTGTTAATTAATTCTTATTAATTTGTGATTATTATATTATATTTTATCGGTTTGGGTTATAATGCATGCATCATTAGTGGATGTGGCTCAGGGTATTGCTTGCCATATGGATATAAGGGTGTTTATATTTATTGGTAAGATTTTTTCTATCTCACCAATGAAAGTATTTGTTTGCATAGGAAAACTATTTGGTTGGTAGATAAGAGCTAAGGAGGTCAGAGATGCACTAAAATTGGGTTTACACCCTTTTTGATGTATTCATTGTATAATGAATGTGTAAAAAATATTTGTAGATTCCCCTGATTTTAGGTTGGTGTTTAGGGGATGAGAAGGTTGCTTAATTAAGATGTAGAAAATTATACCTAGAGCAAGATGAAATGCTACCCTACCTCCATGTGTGCCCCCTCAAGTTTTAGAGAGAAAACCAAATTGAATCAAGGAAACTTGATTCACATGGGGATGATGGGAATAGGTTGGTTTAGGTAGGCTAAAAAGAGTTTATTGAAATTAGGAAAATAATGATTTGAAATAAGTACATAATTATTTATCAATGGTGAAAGTGTATGACTAGATAGGCCTATTTAAATTTGAACACTTGGATTATTTGGGAAATATTATGGTGTGTTAAACTTGATGCCCCCAGCTAAGGGGAGATTAGAAAATACAAAATGTATATATAGTGACCATTGCTAGGCCTGGGTGGTAAAAAAATTGAATAGAATTTATAGTATCCCTTGCTAGGGTTAAACACCAAAAAGAAAGAGAAAAATATGTATAGTGCCCATTGCAAAGGCTAGGCATTGAAAAGAATATATATATATATATATATATATATATATATATATATATATATATATATAGATAGATAGATAGATAGATAGATAGATAGATAGATAGTATCCCTCGCTAGGACTAGGAATTGAAAAAAATGAAAAACATATGTATAGTACCCCTTGCTAAGGCTATGTGCTAAAAAGAAATAGAAGTATATGTATAGTACCCTTTGCCAAGGCCAAACATTGAAAAGAAATAAAAATATGTACAATACCCCTCACCAAGGCCAGATACTGAAAAGAAAGAAAAATGAATTGCACCTCACCAAGGCCAAGTGAAAAGAAAGAAAAATGAATTACCCCTCGCTAAGGCAAGGTTCTAAAAAGAAATAAAATGAACTACCCCTTGTTAGGGCTCGCATAGGAAAGAATAGTGTATGTTTTAGTCTATGAAGGCACTAAATAGTAAACATTGGCTTGTACAAAGGTACTAAAGTAAATATTGATTTGTATAATGGTGCTAGAGTGAAAAATGACCTACACAAAGGCTCTAGAGTGAATAGTGGCGTATACAAAGGTGCAAGAGTGGACAATGGCCTATAAAAAGGTGCTCAACAATGCAAGCTCAAAAAATCATTGATTGGAAACATTTGCTAGCATTAATTACCTAGTTTACATGAAATGCAAGTGACATATTCCTAGATAGGATCATTATCACATCATGGAAAATATTTGTAAGTTATATGGTTTAGTAATGCAAATGCAAATAAGCAGGCAAACATGAGATCAAACAAGCACACAATAAATGGGGGAGGTTCGCTAGCTTAGTGACCTAGTGCAAGTTAAATACAAGTGTAAGTTAAACATAACTAGAATAATTAGTGCATCTTGATGGATATCTTGAATCAATATGTAGCAAGTAAACCTAGCAAGTGTAATCAATCAGATATATTGGCAAAGTATGTAAGCAAAATATGGAATCACATGTATTTTAGTAAATATGATAGCAAAAAATCATGCAGATTAATAAACCATGCAATCAAGCAAAATACACAAGCGAAGCAATGTGGGTTTAAGTTTAGTATCTTTTAAGATGCATGAGTAGGGGATGGTTAAGAATATTAATCAAAATATTGATTCTCCTAAGGGCAACACAAGTGGAAGAAGGGTGGCTAGAAGAATAGATCATGCCAATCATATTTTGGTTTGGAGATGGGATATTAGTATATGAAATATTATTTGTTGTGTTTTGGGCATGATTAGGTAACAAAATTTTAAATATTTCTAGGTCTTGGTTTAATAAAGGTTAAGGCTTGAAGTCATTGTCTATGACACATCCATCATCTATCAAGTATTTAACAAGGTGCCTAAGACACTTGCACTTATGACGAGGATTTTGTCCTCCAAAAGGTCTTAGTTTGGATAAAAAATTTAATTCCAAAAATTATAGTCTTTTCATGGCTGGTTATCCAAAGAAGAATTCTAACCATTGGTAATATGATGTGTAAAGGTATTTGTATCACTAATCATTGTTATATATGCAGGGCTAATTAGGAGACCATTTATCACATTTTACCTGAGTGCCATTTTTCCTTGACTGTCCTAAGTGGGGTTTTTTAGGCCTTCAATATTTCATGGGTTAAACCAACCACCGTACTTGATTTTTTTGTCTAGTGGCCTTGCCCCTTTTCAAGCCAAAGACTTAGATACATGTGGAAAATTTGTCTCAATAACTATCTTTGGCAGGTATGGTTAGAATGGAACCATAGAGTCTTTAATGAGTCTATCCATGATCATCAAACTATCATTGCCAGGATCCTATCCTTTGCCAAAGAGAATGTGAACCTTATCCCTTTTGATAGTTGTAAACCTCATCTGTAGGAGACCACGATTGCTCAATATTTAAGCTTAACCTTGTTAGATGAGTCTGTGCCTAGGGTAGTCAACCCCAGAGCCAATGTTAAGTGGTCTCCACCTCCTATGGGTTGGTTTAAGCTTAATTTTTATGGAGCAGCTAAGGACAATCCTGGTAGAGCAGGCGCTGGTGGCATTGTGCAAGATCATAATGGGAATATGATGCTTGCATTTTTTGAATATTTGGAAATAAGGACGAACAACAAAGCTGAAGCTAGAGCTATGTGGAGAGGCCTTCAAATGACTCAAGACTTAGAAGGCAATTTGATCATAGAAGGAGACTCTATGCATGTTATAAATCTCCTCAATAATTGGAAAACACCTCCTTGGAGGATTAAAACAAATGTTTTTTTGAAAAATAATTTGAAAAAACTTGTATTAAAACAAAGATCATTTACAAGTTGGGATGAGACTTTTCCCAACCTTAGTCAGAGAGAACACATGTTTACAACAGTAAAAGAAGATTTGCATTGGAGCCAAATCTCTTAAACCATATTTCTACAATGACTGTTCACCTGTTTACAACTATAAAAGAAGATCTACATTGAAACATAAATCTCCTAAACAATATTTCTGGAATGGTTATCCAAATTAGCTAAGCACTGGATTTGCTCACCAACCTGCCTAATCATCTCATCCTCAATAGCCATGTCACTGTGCCACTGAACCCCTACCTCCTTCTCAAGCACTCCATCTTAGCCAAGGAAGTCTCGCCACTTTATTTAGATCTCTACTCACATAAACTGGAATCACATCATCTAATTCCCTCCATAATTCCTTAATTTGAGTGACAAGAATCCTCAACCTCCATGTTTTCAAAGCAAAGTTCCTCATGCAATCTAGAGCTCCAACCATTATTTGAGAATCTGATTCTAGGATTATCCTCCTATGACCTTGTTTTACCGCCCAAATAGAAGCAGATTTGATAGCTAAGGCTTCTGCTTCATTGTTTGTGGCTCTTCCCAAGCCTTGCAGCTTCCCAATAGAGCACCTCGCTCCAACATGATTCCGGCAAACCACTCCAATTCCAGCTCTACCCGAATTGCCTTTTACAGCTCCATCAGCATTAATTTTAATCCAACCTTCCGGGGGTGGTTTCCAACTAGCTCTGTCCTCGTCCCTCTTGCACTTCAACTTCCTTCTCCATTGCCCCAATAACAACCTCGAGTTTCCTCTTTAGCATAGACCGCCACAGCTTTCGTGACTTTGCTCCAAATGACCTCGCCAAACTCCATCTAAAGAAGAAAAAGTTTCTCTAAAAATTCTAGCATTTCTCTCCAACCACACTTGCCACCAAATAAAGTTTAATCCAAGCTCCCAACCAATACAAAGAGCTTTAGATTTAAATCTACCCCTCTTCCATATTTCCCAAATATTAATCCGATTCAAATCACCATTAACTTGAATTTTATAATATAAAAACCATCTCTCCCAAATCTGGCGCGTGAATGGGCACTCAAACATCAAGTGATCAGCTGTTTCCTCGCTCTTGTAGCATAAAACACATTGAGATGGACCAATGATTCCCCCACATCTGAGATTATCAAAAGTAAGAATTCCATTATGCATGAACTGCCAGGCAAAAAGTTTACTTTCGGCCAACCCTTGGACTGCCAAATCTTTCTCCAATCCTCAACCCGATATGTATGAGGAGGAGGCTCTGGAAGGATCTTATCATATCCGTCCTTCACTGTGTAGACACCAAGGCTCCCATAGCCCCAAGCTAATTCATCCTCCTCGTCTCTACCCGTGAGAAATATTTCTGCCAAGATTTTAGTCATGATGGGTGTCAAATCCGGAGGGATTGAAATTGGCCACTCATCCAACTTCTTAAACTGCTTAAACTTATAATCCCCCAGCTGACTAGTGTTGAAATAACTTTCAATTTGGACCCATCCCTTGGTTTCTATGGCTATTTTTATTGGTTGCAATTCAAGAAATTCAACAATGATAGGTGGGTATTGATCCCATGAATCTGTCCAAAATCGTGCCTTCTCCCCTCTCCCCACTTTCCAAAATAATCTATCTTTTACTACCCGAGATCCTAACTTGAGAGCCTCGCCACACTAAGGATCCATTACCATCCAAAGGGAAATGACCCACCTCATTTGGGTTTACATGTCCCAAATATTTACTAGTTAAGATTCTACTCGAATAAAGAAGTTGGTTGGGAAATCCACCTCCAAGTAAAGCTTTCCAACCAAAGCTTTATTATTTAACTTTGATCTTCTCAGTCCCAAACCTCCTTTTACCTTGGGCTGGCTTACTTTATCCCAACCTACTAAGGCCCATTTCCTCTCTCCTTTTACTCCTTCCCATAAAAATTTTCTAGCCATCTTGTCCAACTCTTTCCATATGGTATGTGGGGCAACAAGGATAGAAAATTTATAAATTGGCATGGCCTCGAATGACTCGACTCATAAAAAAGTTAATCTACCCCCATAGCTTAACCATTTGTGAGACCAATGATTAATTTTGTCCTTGATACAATCCAAAATATTCCTCCGTATATCTATTTTTAGTTTTTTAAAATGCAAAGGGACCCCCAAGTATACCACTGGGAGATAAGTCCTTGTGAATTCCAAGATCTTTAAAATTCTGTCCTCGAAGCCTTTGATCAAGATTGAAAAAGACCACTTTGGATTTTTTATCATTGATGACTTGGTTTGTAGCCCTAAGGTAGACATTAAGTGTATCTCTAATCATTCTTGCTTCCCTGAAGCCGGCCACTCCCACCAATCCTGTGTCATCCACAAACTGTAGGTGAGTCAAAACTTCCTCACCCACCTTGATACCTGTTAGCAAACCTTGTTGTCTTCTCCTCAAGATGAGTCTACCCAATCCTTCAGCCAATATGAGAAAAATATAGGGAGAGCAAGGATCTCCTTGACGAAGGCCTCGAGTAGCTCCAAACGGTTGCGAGGGAAGACCCTTGATTAACACCGAGTATGTCGGAGTAGAAACACAACTCATGACCCATTCTATCCAATCTCGAGAGAAACCAAAGGCTGCCATCATCTTTGACAAGAAGCTCCACTCCACCCTATCATAAGCCTTTGACATATCTAATTTTATGAACATTCCTCTATTACCAGATGTTTGCATTGAATGGATTGCCTCCCGAGCTAGAACCACACCATCCAAGATCTGCCTACCCTCTACAAAACCCCCTTGCTCTGAGGAGATAATGTTATGTAGAAGAGGTTTTAGCCGCTCAACCATTACCTTTGTGATTATTTTATATATGACATTGCATAAGGCAATAGGTCTATAATCTGAAATATGTACCCCCTCCTCCCCTTTTGGAATTAAGGTAATGAAAGTATGATTTAATGCTTTAAGCATTCTTTTACTACCTTTGGACTCCTCTATAACAACCATTATATCCTCCTCCAAGTTATCCCAAAAGGCCTGAAAAACTCAATTGGAAAGCCATCTGGACCTCGGTGTTTTTTCGATGCTCATTCCAAAGACTACATTCTTCAGCTCCTCTCTATCAATGGGTTTAAGTAGGGTCTGATTTTCTTCTTCAGAGATAACGGAGGGTATGACAACAATAACTTCTTTTTGAGCCTCTTCATCTTGCACCATACTTTCCTTAAATAGTTTAGAAAAATAATCCATTGAATGGAAATGCATACCTGGAATTGTATCAAAGGAGTGTCCGTTCTCATCTTGAAGAGCTTCCATGTTGTTCATCCGTCTCCTAGCACAAGCAGTCCGATGGAAAAATTTGGTATTTTTATCACCTTCTAATAACCAAGTGGTTCTTGCTCTCTGTTTCCAATAGGTCTCCTCTTGGTTGTCAATGTCCTCAACCGCTTTACGCAATGCATCATCCTCTTCTTTGAGCTGCTCTGTAATTGTTCCTTCCCTAAAGTGTTTTTGAACCTCATCCCATCCGGCCACCAATGGAGCTCTTTGGACCTGGAAGTCTGTCTTGTTAGCTCGCCTCCATTGCTTCACTTGATCCTTGACATAATGAAGTTGTTTGTGGAATCTAAACATTGTTGTCCCATATGTCGGGCGACCCTCTTCCCACCACTCGTGGAATTTTCTTTCGAAGTTCCTCTTTTTGTAACCAAAAGTTTTCAAATTTAAATGGTTTGTGATGTCGCACTGCCTTGATCCCTCCTTCCAACAAAATGGGAAAGTGATCTCGAAACTGAACCCTCCAAAATCTGAAATTTTATATTCCATTTTACAAATGCCTCCTCCGAAACCAAAAAATGGTCTAACTTCACCTTCCCGCTATGTGGCTCCCTCCTCCTTTTAGTCCAAGTATAGTTTATTCCAGGGCATTTCATATCCACCAAGTGTAATGCCCTGGACTTGGGCAATCATAAGTCGATCCCCCTGGGTCCAAAATTGGGGTTCCCCCTTCCCGATCTCTAGAGGATAATTTAGCATTAAAATCCCCAACAATAATCCAGTCTAAATCTTCCCTTGAGACTCTCATGTTATGCACAACTTTCCATTGATGCATCTGACCATCTAGGTTTTGAGCCCCATAAAAATTTGTGATTAAAACATGTTCAACCGTGACATTATTTCTAAAATGTGATGTGAGAATACCCCTCCAAGCTATATGTTCTATTGCAGTCCATTCAAGAGAGTTCCAAAGAGTAACTATCCCCCCTGAGGCACCTTGGGCAGCCACTTCCATATGACTAGCACCCCTCCAAATTTTGTTAACTGTTTTACACATAAGATCTAACGACATTTTTGTCTCCTGGATAAGCAAAAAATCTGTTTTACATTTTTCTAAGAGTCTTCGAACAACATATTGATGGGTTCTACCGTTTAAACCCCTAACATTCCATGATTGTATAATCATTGGTTACCTTGAGAGCAGTAAAAATCTATTGGCCTCACCGATCCTCCAAGTGATCGCTTTGTCTCCTTGAACTCGCTATCAATTCCTTATTTGATTTTCTACCCACTCCTTGAGAGTTGCTATTTTTTGATCTCTTTTCCACCCGAGTTATCCCTAAAGTTGGCCTTTCTCTGTTCTTTTCTCGCTATGCCCATGCCGACATCCTTAATTATTGGCCGCTCTTGGTTATGCACTATCAATGCCCCCGCACTCTCTCGACCGTGGTAACTCACCGTACTCAATTACCTCGCTCTATGATGGGGGGAGATGAAAGAGGAGCTTGAACATGGATGTTATTATTTTCATTATTCCCATCCACTCCTTCCATGAATTGTTCTTCTTGGTCCATTAGTGTCTTAAATATCTCATACCTATTGGAGGGCTTGAGTTGGGTTTGCTCTTTACCATATTTTTTCTTTTGCCTTCTCCTTCTTTTGGGCTGTTCAAAACCATCTCCCTGTGCTTCTTTACCCTGAGAAATATTCGTTGGTTCTTTGTTGATTGTTGACTTACCCTCCTTAGGAAGATTTGACATTCCTAGAGGAGCCTCCATTTTTATGTTCATATTATTTGGGCAAGATCGGGCCAAATGCCCATATTTGTGGCAAACTCTCCATCTGAAGGGCAATGCCTCATAATCCAGTTGTTGAATCCAAGATAGTCCTGCAAGTTCAAGTTCCACCTCTGCCGGTAGAGGCTGGCTAAGATCCATTTCCACACATAATCTTGCATAAACAGTTGTGTTTCCTTCTATTGTGTCTTTGGAAACACCCAAATGTCTTCCAAGGGAATTACCGATAATTTCCAATACCTGCTCACTCCAAAACTCCATTGGAAGTGCATACAAACGGATCCAAACCGGGACAGCAATGGGTTCAATTCGAGGATCAAATCCCACTCTCCAGGGTTGAACAAATAATCCTTGCTGGACCATGATTCCTCTTTTCTGATTCGAAAGCCCTATTTCTATCGGCAAGTGAAGAAAAACTAACAATAAAATATCCATTGCTAATAAACCATAAAGAATACTCACCAAGAGGCTCCCAGTTTTGCCGGACCCAGGAATGCAAAAAATTCAGGGTAGGGCGAATACCCATGAATTTACAGATCAAATCATGATTGGCTCTATATAAAACTGTTTCTTCAACCATCCTTTGCTCAATGACAATCTTTGGCCTTGATTCTGACTGTGGCAAGCATCCATTAACTCGTTGAGATGTTGATCTATTTCCAGCAGTCGTAAAGAGCATTTTTAATGCAGTTTTTTGTGCTTCTTCAGTCTTTGATGGAGATTTATCCTTTAACAAATCTGCAAAAGAACTATGTCTCTCTAGAAGAGGATCCGGAGGTGTCCCCATTGGACCCTCCTGGGGCAGCAATCTTGTCTTCAAATCCACAATAACCAGAAATCTCTTCGGCTACCCAACTAATGCCCTAGTTTTTCCCTCAACACCCAAGATTAAAACAATTGTTGAAGAGGCTAGGATCCTTTTCCAGGGAATACAGGACAGAAAAGCCCAACATGTCTTTCGGGAAGCTAACAAAATTGCTGATAAGTTGGCCAATTTGGGTGTTGATGGTGACAGACTTTTCAAATGGGAACACGGTGTCCCGAGTGAAGTAGAGGAGCTTATTCAACAAGAATGCCAAGAATGATAGTCGAATTTACCAACAGGTAAGGCACTATAATTTTGAAGGCTAGGATTATTCCTGTCTCTTTTTTGAATTGGACTCACAATAAAAATTATCTGAGTTATCAGTCTTCATGGATGCTGCTTGGAAATACCACAAAGACTAATGGGGACAGTCACATGTCAGATAACATGGCTCCTAGTCGTCTTAGTAATTTGAGGTTGGTTGATAATCACAGGGAAGGAAAGAAATGGCAATATAAGACTTTGAACCAAAGCCACGTGGACCACCAGATAGCCACCACCATAAATCTAGCCAGTAGGTTCACTTCTCCAAGGCTGATTGGCCAAGATAGTATGTGGTACCAAAGCATGTCATATACGGAAGAAAGTAATTACCAAATAATTATTAAGAGTAACTGTTAATACAGAGCTTGTGGGAGTTTTTTTCAGTACTCTGCCATGTGTGTATGTAGCTTTTTGTTTCTTCATTGTCTCAAGGAAGGGATCTGTGTCTATTTATTTTTTGTAATTATGATGCATGTGTGTTTTCTCGAGGTATACCCAAAATTTTGTATGGGAAGTTTCTTTTTTATAACAGGATATGTGCCTTACCGGATGTAATGGCTTTGGCGGCATGTAGATTTTACATATATAGGATCCTTAGTAAGGATATGTTCATCAACAGCCCTAGGCTAATTTTTGTAAAAGGTTTTGGGTCAACCTGTAAAACCCGGTATTAATGCTATAGTATCTTATCTACCAAAAAAAAAGACACTTGCACTTATTAGTAGCATGGTCATCAATGCAATGTAAATCATAAAGCTCATTAGGATTATACAAATATGTAGTGGTATCCGTAAGTCTGATGGGTGGAAGCTCAATCATTTTGGAAGCAAGGATTTTTTAAGGATGTCAAAAAGAGGTTGGTCTAACTTAGTGAATTGTCTCATAGGCTTTTGTTTTTTGGATAAAATTATTTTTTAAGGGTACTTGTAGCATATACATTATTGCTTTGGCAAGAGTCGGTTATACCATTACCAATTGCATGTTTATTTTTAACTACAACTTAGAGGATTTCTCCTCTTCTTTCTTGAGGTTTAATTCACCTTTTCTTAAGAGGGCAACTTCCACATGCTTATCCAACTCAATTGCTTGCTCAAAAGTTGAGATGTCGGCTATCTCCAACTCATGGGATAGTTTATCATGTAGGTTACAGATAAATATCTCTAAGAGATCCTTTGGAGGGATAGTAAATTGGAGTTTTTCAACTAGCCTTGTTATTTCACTAAGAAATTGGTGAAGCTTTCATCCTTGGCTTGCTTGAGTTGGTATAAATTGCCAAGGATGATCCTCTCCTTAATATAGGATGATAAATGTTGTACAAACATTTCAATTAACTCCTCAAAGCTTCTAAAGGAATGACATGGTAGCCAATGGTACCAATCAAGAGCAAGGTCACTAAGGCTTTTGGGAAAAGACTTCAACAATAACATCTCATCATAAGTGATATCGTGACAACTAGTTTGAAACAGTCTAATGTGGCCTTCCATACCCTTATACATTTGAGAGTTTGGTGGTACAAAATTTTGAGGATAAGGATAACTTGCTACTAGGATATCTAATGACTGATTATACATGTTTTTGTAAGAGTACTTATATCTAGGGGCTTCGATGGTGTCCATTCATCACATTAGTTGCTTTACCATGGTGGCCAAGTTTTGAACCTTAGGATCAAGTTGGGTATGATAAGTAGGTTGTAAAGTCAACAATGATTGGTACGGATAAGGTTGAGATGTGGGTATAGTAATACATATTATAGGATTGTTTAAAACAAGTAAAGGTTGATTAGGAATGGTAGATGTGGGATTTTGAGAAACAAATCTTATTGATATTGATGAAGTTGGAAGAAGGGGATTGATAAAAGGATTTGAAGTTAAAGGATTATGGAATGACTCTAGATTAAGAAGATAACTTATATTTGGTTGTTGAATTATGGGACAACTAACATTTATTCTTGATGGTTCCTCAAATAGAGGTATAGAGGTAGGATGACTCGAAGGTAGTGGGACATTGTGGTAATAATTGTAGAATTGATAGAATTAGTAGTCGATGCATTAGGATCTAAGGTATTTTGGTTAGGGTTTGCACTTATTAGATTAATATTAGTTGGTGGTTGATTATATAATAGGTTGTTTCTTATGGTTGGTTTATTAGGAGACATTAAACTAGAGTTAGGTGGTTGAGGAGGTTATGAGGGTCCTCCCTCTTCAAAGAAAATATTGTTACTAACAATTTATAACTTAATATACTTATTTTGTTTTTAAAATATTATTAAACTAAAATTGCCTTACCTTGAGCATCCTCTTGAGGGTTGAAGGAACTCACGAAAGGTGATACCTTCTATGAGCCATGAAATAACAAAGTAATTTATTAATTAAAAGGAGTATTTTTTTTTTTTTTTTTGTAAGTAGGATAGTTGGTTACAACCACTATTTTAGTAACTACCACAAACCTATGCTTCTCGTTAATATTGACCCGAGCGAGTGAGATGGGGACCGCTCGGTTATACAGGGTTCATACCACAAACCTATCCGTCTCGTTAATTTTGACTAACTCTAGCGAGTGAGATGTGGGCCGTCCGGTTATACAGGGTTCATACCTTAGGTCTGGCACGCACTCAGAAGATTCAGGCTACTTCCTATGCTAAGTTAAGCATGCCCGCGAGGTTTGAACCTAGGTCAAAATTTTAGAAGAAAATTTTGGATATCAAAGGTGTTGACGTTGGGTTTTACCAAAAGGATGGTAAAAGATACCCTTCCGAGAGGGCGCATTTCTATGCACACAGGACCACTTCCGACAACTCGCATCCATAGAATGACAAAGCCAACGAACACATGCCGAGCTCGATGAGTGCAACAGACATGAGCATGTGTGCATTGTAAAATGCTCAAAACCAGAAGCGATAGTAGCCGACTGATTATGTTAGGACTTTTGTCAGTGTGAAAGCTTTCTAACAGAAATTCAGTAGCAATTCGTTAGCGTCTATGATTGTGTCTTTGCCTCCTTTGCCCAGGGCTGTATTCACAGACACTTCAAAAACTGCATCACAGGGAAATCGAGTTCAAGTATGAACTGCACCAGGAGGAACAACTGTTTCAAGATTGACCAAGAGGATACGAGTCTGTTTGATTTTCGAATGGGATTTTGCCATTGTGGAAGCTGTGACTTAGGCAAACGAATTACATTTCGAGTTGGGTGGACATAGGCAGCTGAGTGAATACCATCGCGACGAGGCTGGAGGTGTCCATAGGTGAGTGAGTAGGACATGCTTCTGAGTTACTAAGGCTGGTGGAAGGTCCAAAATTTCAGGCATCTTAGGTTAGGGAATAGAAAGACAAACGAAATTTTAATAATAGAATATATTATTACGTCCATAGGCGTCTTACAATGGCAGCCAGGAAGGCCAGCCAATATTAATATTTTATTGAAAAAGTCACATTAAAAAATTATCAACCGACATTAAGGGTTACAGTGAGATAAGTACCTCCAAATTGATAACTCTAGGCGATATATATATTTTATATATGTAAACTAGTAAAAACATCAATCCTACACAAAAATGCCAAAATAAAACCTGAATGTTTTCATAAAGACAATATAAAACACTTATTTATTTATTTTTTAATTTTTTTATTTATAATAAAATATTATTTTAACCTATTTTTAATTTATAAACAAAGTTTATTTTTTAATTTTAAATAACATTTTGTTTTTAACCTATCTTTAATTTATAAACAAAGTTTATTTTTTTAATTTTAAATAATATTTTGTTTAAATTAATTTAATAGTAATTTTAATTTTTTTTTACTTTGAGTTTAATTATTTATAATTTAATATAATTAAATTAAATGAATTTTTATTTTATATTTTTAGTAAAATTATTTAAAAAAAAAAACCTTTAAGTTAGGTAGTTTTGGTAGTTGTGTGTTTTGGTAGGTATTTATTAAGAAGAAACCTAGGTTTAAACTTTGGGAACATGTATGTTTGTTTGCAAAGTAGTAGTATGATCTGAATCCTTTGACTGCGCACGAGATCTATGATGACGGTACGATTCATGTGCGACCAATGATCTCTCACACCCAATTCAACAATAATGAGGTGGTATAGTCTTATTGGATGCAACCCATCTAATTTAAACTCTACACATAACAGTTACTAAAAATAACAGTTACTAAAAATAATGTGGATGCAATCAACTTTCGTATATATTCCAAAAATAATAATAATAAAAATATTTTCAAGGCAAAAATCTGATCCACGATTGGAATAGATCCGTATGTATCATCTGAAATACATATGTGGGTTCGTATTACAAACCTCTATGATCACATTTAAGTGTTATGCTAGCTAAACTTATTATAAAATATTAATACACAATAATTTGAACCTCAAAAATGTTAGACTTTTTCTTTTAAGATACATTTTTTAATTTATTGGATTATTATTCAATTAATTTGATTTGCTCTGCAATGCGGGGCACATTTCTATGGTGTAGGCTTGCACGGGCACATGTTTTTAAATATATATATTTATAAATTTACTCTTTTTTCATTTTAATTTTTTTAATTAATTGTTATTAGTGATTATTATTATTATTTTATTTTATTGGAATTAATAATTATATTCAATAAAAATAAAAAAGTTATAATAAAAAAAAGTTGGAAATATTATAGCTCGGGACGTAAGGTCAATCAAAACTGGAACTAACCCTTAAAAGGATGAAAAATAACATAACTAAGCATAGAAAACAAATTAGAGTAAACAAACCTTAAATTGTAACTCTAAGCACCAAGTAGACTTATTACTCCGTCATCTTGTGTCTGTTCAAAGCCAACACCTCAAAGGTGTTGGAACTGTTGGGTCGGATGGGTGAAACCTTTTTTCGAGTAGACCATCTCCTTCTTTCCCCTGTCAAAGACTACGAGAACATCGAAACCACACAGAAAGGAAAGGATCTTTAAATTTTTCTTCCTCCATAGAAATCACCAATTCCATCGATGATGGCTTTGCATCCATCGACATATCCTCACTGCTACTAAGATACTCCAACACATTATAGTTGTTAGATGAATCGGGAACAAGATACTCCAAAACACTGGTCATATGAAGTTGCGTCTCTGGAGCGACATCTTCTTCTATAGATCCTCTTCTTGGGCTGCAAGAGCACCTTGCGCTAGCTGAGGGAGAATGTACTAGAGGACTGATTGGTTGGGTAGACTATGAAGCAACCACTATTGTAGCCCTTGGGGTATAAATTTGTTGAGACTGAGGAGCCTCATTGTTGGCAGTTTCAACTAGGGGACCAACTTTTTCCTTTTCATACCCTTTTTCTACCGGCTTTGAGACATGTGCCAACTTGGACTGTGTACCTTTAGAAGCAGCCAAACATGTATTTTTATGCCCTCCCACTATCGTCCAACCATCCTCTTGAGGTTGATGAGTGGGTGCACTCGATGTGGTGGGGCTCTACTTGTCCCTATTATGCGACATCAAGAGATAATATTTGATCTTGTGTGTTGAGGACTGGCATCGAAAATATATGTTGGGCAAATTAATATAGAGGACCTACTAGGATAACACAATGTCACCAACTTGTATGTCAATAGTCTCCTTGAGATATCAAGAAATATCAATCTCGATGCAAACACATTTTTAAAGGCATGCATGGAAAAATTTGTCTGCCTCCACCAAAATGGCATGCCCTAAAGGGGTGCTATGCGACTAATAAACGACCACAAAGGTAGAGAGAGTACTGGGAATTCCACCCACATAAGAACTTTGGTAGATATTTCCTCAAAAATAGAAAATTCACGGGTCCAAGGAGAAAAAACAAGCAAAGAGCTTCTCATTTACCAAGGACCATGCTCATAAATCACCTCATCATGGGATGTTTCCACAATTCTAAACAAAAAAAATCCCTTTATATGGTTTTGAACCATATTTAACTGGACTCCATAGGGAATCCAAGTTGTGTTAACCCAGGCCCTAAGGGAAGACTCATTAGGGATGTGTCCAATGAAATACCCAACAAGGGTGAATGATTCTAAATAGTGACATTCAAAATCAAATTCAGGCAATGGAAGAATTACATCAGGAGAACAAGGGTTACCTTGTGGACCATTCTCAGTAGAAACCTACAAAATTAGTTGAGAGGAGCCATTTAAGTTATAATAAATATAGCATTTGTGGATGTGGGTCAAGCTATTGATTGCCATTGGAATATAGTGGTGTTTATATTTGTTGCAAAACTTTTTTCAAACCCGTTTCAATAGAAGTGTTTATTTGTAAGGTGAAGTAGTAGACTAGTGAATAAGGGCTAAAGATGGAGAAGGTGCACCAAAATTGGGTGTCTACAATTACAATTAGATTTATAAATTTAAATCAAAGTTATAGATAATTTTAAAATGATGATATATTAAATAATCTTTGTTCAACTAATAGATTAAAAAAAAATTAATTGATTTCATCAAGAAAAAGATAATCTAAAAAATAATTCTTATTCAAGTAATAAATCTTTCACAAAAGAGACCTGCGTTCAAACCCCACTCTATACGAGGGGACTGGGACCCCTCATAAAAATCCATGTAATCAATTGAATTTTTTTCATAAAAACCCATATAAACTCAAATTTTCCCGAGGGGGACAATGCAACGATTCAAGCTTTGGCTCTTCTTAGGAAGGTCCAAGGTTCAAACTGCGACATGTGTGGGGGGTTGTGTGTTAAACTACCTGTTGATAAGATCAACTCTCCCCCTTATGAGAGATCATGGTGGGATGGGGATGTCCACCCCTAAGTGTCAGTTGTAGGGGTTTCTCACACTAACCAAATCTAAAAAAAAAAACTTTCACAAAGGTGACTATCAAAGATGAGATGATAAGCATATGATATAATGGTTTTATAAATATAGAGCTAATAGTTAAGTTTAATGGATTGTGACCAACTTAATCCAAGGCTCAAAAATGTATTAAATAAAAGTGGATATTGAGTTCGATTTATTCTATGTCTTTCCTTCCCAATATAAATTTTCTCATCATTTTCTTTAGTTCCAAAGTTAGAAATAAAATAGAGGTGGTGGCCCAAGATTTAGGGGAGAGATGACTTGTATTTAGGACCATGAAGTTAGAATTTTTTTATGGAGATAATTTTTTAAAAATGATTCTACTATAGGTTATGTTTTTTGGAATTTTATTTTAAGTTAATGATAAGAATATTTTGAAGAATAATGGTAATAGTCCATAGAAGTTCATCCAAGAGGGGCCAACTATTAAGGAGTGAAAGCATGTTGTGTATACTCAAATTGTGTTTCTATAAATATTTCAAAATCTTTTTCAAAGTCCATTGACATTAAATTCAAATCAAGATAATGGGGTCAACAAATGGATTATAAAAATATTGGATTTTGATTCCATAAATGTAATAATAATGAACATATCATATCATAAGAGATTTCAAAGTGAAAAAGTATTAAGAAAGAGATAAAAGTTCTAATCATTAGACAATCTTCAAGATGAATCAAGGAGATCAAATTGTAGTAGAAGTTGGATTTTAGATCAAACATTTTTCAATCCAAAAATATGGTAAAGAAAACCTATTTTTCCTTATTAGATGATGAAGACATCACAATTTATTTAGAGCAAATATTAGAAGAAACTAAGAAAGATGCAAGGGATGAGGAATTCAAGTTTAAGTTCAAAAGGAATTAAAGCTATGAAGGATGTTATGGAGGAAAATTTTAAAATAAACAAAGTGGAAGAGGTCAAGTTTAATTTAGTTAAATCATCTCCAATTTTCTCAAGTAGTAGAAAATGATGTCCTTCCAATATCAATAAAAAGTATAAAGTTATCCCTTGCAATTTAAGATCTTAAGGGAAGCATAATATAAAGAAAATAGTATTTTACATTATCCATTACAATTTAGGCTATTTAGGGCAACATAAGAAAGTAAGTACTACAAATGATGACCCTTTTCCTTTAGGGTTTCTAGGGCAACATAAAGAAGAAAGTGTATTTGATGTTATCCCTTACACTTCATGTTCCAAGGGAAAAATAAAATTATAGATGATAAGTCAAATTATGAATTATATAGAAAAATAGAAGAGATTAATGAGGATGAAAGCATTGAAAATAACAAAAAAAAAAAGGAATAACCTCAAAGTAGGCATTAAAATATGAGAATGGATTACTCTTCTCATTAGAAATGACATCATAGATAACATGCAACTTCGTAGTAGCCAAATCAAATAGTTTATAGACCTTTGATTCATATCTATTGCCTAACATATTGCATTGACAATTTTTAACATCCACATTCCATCTATTTTTTTGGAAAGTGCATATATCATGCATCCCAAAACATAAATATAATAGATTTATGGCTTGATTCTAATCCAAGCTTCTTCATAAGTGATACCATCAAGTGTAGTTGTGGGATCTTGATTGGAAAAATAGACTATAGTGTGTGTAGCTTTTATGGTAGCTTGTCATACTAGTCTTCAAGTTTGGGTATAATATTAGTTATTTAAAATTCCTTGTGTAGGGCTCTGGCTACCCATAAAAACTTTTCCTTGTTAGATTGCACTAGGATTCTTAAAAATTTCAAGATCATATTGAGTCTCATCCGAAATAGTTTGGAAGAATATTCGTTTTGATTTTCGATTGGATTTATTTTCACATATTTGACATTTTCAAAACTTTTCTTATATTTCTTCATATCTTATCAAAAATTTTGATTATCGAAAGATACCTTCTCTTGATGCTGATCAATCCTTTCTTCTACTTTTTGCTCCTTAAGAGAACCTACACATAGAAGCTTGACTATTTTACATTCTTCTCTACTCATAACCTTTACAAAGTCATGATCTATTCTGATTTGGGATTCCTTTTTGTCTTCTGCCATCTTGACTTTACCTTCATGAGGTCAAAATATTTGTGTAGTGAGAAGTCAATACAAAAAGAGCCACAAACACAATTCATCCACAAATCAAGAGGTCAAATGACACAACTAATACGTAAATGTCATGCACTATCAATTCATTAATAGTAATATGATATCAAACTATATATTTTAATATTATAATATGTAGCTCTACTTTTCACAAATGATCAAAAGATCTTTACAAATAAGTTATTAGCCCTTATTTATAGTTAAAGTTGCATCTAAACTTCACCTGAAGTAAAAATATTTCTACTCCTAATAGTTTTTTAAATTAGTATCATCTTTAGTAAATTTTATGCTTAGATAATTATAATTACCTCTAAATTGATTCCACATAACCTTAGTTGCCTCTATTTCTCTAAAAACTCCACTTGAAGACAAAAATATTGCTTTCTTAGTCATTGTATTAGAAATTGTGTCTAAAATTTAGAGACTATGAATCTTTGTGTGCTGATTCACTTTGATTTGTAAATAGATATTTAATTTGCAAGTGAATCACTAATATGTAGATAAATTGAGATATACCATATTTTAATCCATTTCAATGAATCTAGATGATGTTATGCTAATGTTGTAAGGGAAGTTGATGAATTGGAGGTAGAAGCAAATGGATTTCTAGATCGCATACTTAGCTTTTTTATGAATCATGATGATGTCATGCTAATGCTAGAATATAAGTTGATGCATCACATGTAGAAGTGAATGAATTGCTATATCCCATACATAGCCCATTTTGATGAATTGTTAGTTCTCAAACATAGCCAATTTTGTGAATGTATCACACTTTTTGAAACCAATTGCACTAACCATGATTTACTCAAAATTTGAAATGATGTCTTATTCTCTCATCTTCTAAGGTTGATTTTTGGTCTTTGCTTCTAAGTGGGATCATTTCAAAAATTTCCCTTACCTCTATCTATAGAATTATTCTTATTGTTGGAGTGTTGTGGTACTAGTTGGACTACCGCATGTATATTTTCATGCCATTCTTTTTTTGGCTTTTTCACACAAAATTTTTAATTGTACCATGATATTTTATATTTTAAAACTAAAAAAAAACATAACATGCCTAAAAATAAAAAAAAAACAATTAAAATAAAATAAATATGATTTATATTTACTCAAACTTTGTGTTTGGCCCACCATATGGTCTCTACAACATAACAATGGATAAGACTTTTACTATTTGTTTTTTTGAAATTTTTCTTGTATTTATATTTTTAACAAATTATTTTATTCTAAAAGAATTTTATAGTATGGTTTATCATAATAACCTTGACATATTTTTCTAGACTTAAGAACAAACTTGCCTCCAATTACTAGTAAGTAAAACAACTATTAGCTATAAATATTATTTCAAAGGTTTGGAATAACAATAAATTAAAAAATATAAATTCTCACTCCAAATTTAATAGGAATACTCAGTTTATCTTATTCTATAAAATTTTCATCATCCTTTCTTCACTCAAATATTGCAACTTTAGAAGCCCTCATAGAATCTATTAAACTCTAAGATGAATAAACCACTAGTATATTCTTTGTCATTTGAAGGTATAGAAAAAGGGAGAGTAGATTCTATTGAATCATCCATTAACTCTACATTACACATGCATTGTCTTTTGTATATTCTTTATTATCATATCAACATATTTGTTTTATTAAAGTTGATATTTTAATTATGTAGGGAATGGTACTATAAGACTAAGTGTCAAGACATTAATTATAGATGTATGCAATAGTTGAATAAGGGTAGAAGTTGAGCTACATGTATGAGATCATGAAAAGTTGTAAGAGGAGGGCTCTTCAAGTTTATATGTCGTATCAAGAGTATAATTTAGAAATTTTTTATTAAAACACAACCAAATAGTTGAATAATTCATTGGGCAATACCAAGTTTTCATAATAAAAAAAAAAATACTTGTTTTTAAAATTAGTTACATGGGATTGAAATGTTATCCAGAATTATTACATCACCATCATGTGTACCAAAATATCTATTTATTTCTCTTAATTAACAACAACGAAAACCATTAACTTGGAAGCATAAAAATGGAAACCAAAATATACACTATTTTTTCATTTAAAGAAAACCTATAAAGATAAAATTAATAACAATACATAAATTTATCTTTTTACATGCATCAACACTGTATAAAGAGAAATATTTTATAGACATATAATGGAATTTTAAAGTGGATGGCTTAATCCCAAAGTAGTCATTGGGTCATAACCTTTCCATTCCCCATGCTTCCTACATGAGGGTGCCCAACCCACTTTGTCCACCTTTCCTTTCTCCAAATTAGGTGTACCGAAGGGTCTTCAATTTTGTACCCAAAAGTGGAATCCATCCTTGATATGAACATGTCCCATGGATTTAAATGATATATCATAGAAACTAGGAAGGCCTCCACATACCTCTGATGCAAATACTCCTTAGGACCCAACAACTACAGGGAACCAAGATGTAGTCCTAATGGTATATATAAAGTGAATCACAACAACATTTCTCTAGGATGGATTAGATTAGTAGCTATGGCCATGCATGAATAAACAATAATCTCATAAACTTGATAGATAAATAAGGATAAACAATGGAAGTATTAATCCTTAGCAAGGGATCCACTAAAATCTACCAATTTGTGGTTTTATTAGCTAAAAATGGAGGGGATTTATCCTCTAATTTCATCTAGGACCTATAATAACAACAAACAATAACTTAATCCATTACAATATAAAATATCTCCACATAGGTCCCTTTCAATTTATTTTCCTAAAAATAAGATTGAATTCATAATAGTGTTGTAGGTAAGTTGGAGAGGAGAGGGCAATCCTCCAAGGGAGGTCCCAGGTTCAAATCTCCACCCTACCAAAAAGCTGAATTGGGTATTCAAAATCCAATTGATAATGTTGGTGCGGGAAGGGTCGGGTGTGACTCCCGGGTGACTTTGATGGTGTAGAACCCCCTGTTCATGGTCTCTCAGACCAAGGCGGCCCCGCAAGGGGTTTTTTGCTTATAAAAAATAATAATAATAGGAAACACCACAAAAATTACTATTAATAAATAACAAGATGATTTCTCGATAATGCATATTTATTCCTAATTTTTAATAGTAATGATTCTACAACATTACATGCTCACAAATGGACACTAAATAATGAAATAAACCCTAAATATCAATTTAGACTAAAATCCCTTTAATACCTTCTACCTAAATAAATATAGTCATAGAATGCTAAATATTCTACTTGTGTATCAATATCTTAATCTCATTTAGGATGCAAACTATCATGAAACATAAACTCAAGCTTAATAATCAAGTGTATAATTTAATACCCTCCCTATTTTTCTTTATTTTCCCATCCCTAAAATAAATCACCTAGATTAACATGCTCAAAAGGGAAATGGGTCTAATGCCCTACCTTTAATCACCTAGTAATGGTAGACTTGTAGAAATTTTTGTCCTATTTAGATGTGTGCTTTGATTTCCTATAACTCTTTCTCTTCTTTTCTCATTAGTGCAAAATAAATTTCCCTCCTTTTTTATTTAACTCTATACAAATATCTCATAATTAAAATAGAGGGTCCTCCAATAGGAACTTGATATATGTCCATTTGGATATCTCTTTAAAGTAAGGAAAGAAAAAAACTCCCTTATTTTTAGCACCCCCATATTAATAAATCTAGGAGTGTAATTTTGGTAGATTTTCTAAGTTATGATTTATTAATAACTAGACCATGATCACAATTAACTAATACTACTAAATAATTACACATCATGAATCAATTAAATGGGTTTCAACATATCATGAATCATGGTTTTTATAATTAATTGTAATGCTCCACAAAATATTAGTTACCATTATCAAATTTTTCTCTTAAATATTAAAGCATGTAAAATATCCTAAATAAAAACATGTAGCATTATCATCCATGATGTAAAGTCTACTTATCATAATATCCCTATAATGTCTAAAGCAATAAACTACAAATGATTATATTAAAATTATATCAAGGTCAAATGAATGTCTAAGTCCAATATCAATAATATACATCTAATTGCCTAAAGATGAAAATGGGACTTGACATCCTTCCACCCTTAGAAAATTTTCTCTTTGAAATTTACCTAAGAAGGTGCGGTTATATCTCTTTGAGCATATCTATGTCATACCAAGTGCCATAATCCTTGGTATATGGATCCTAAAAACTTGATCTACCATATGACAATCCAATGTTTTAATTGGCTTCATGTGCATACCCCCTGTCAAGGTTACTTGAAATCTAGTATTTGTGATATTTTTTATAATAGTAATACATGAAACACATTATGGAATCATGCTAAATTGGGTGATAAAGGTAATATATAGGCCACTAGTCTAATCCTCTCAATAATTTCAAAAATTTTTACTATAACAAGGAGTCAATTTAATCACTTGACTGAATGCTTGTCCCTTTCCTGGTGCTTTTAGCGACGTAAAAGGTTTAAAATGATTATGGCATGGAGGCTATAAGGGTGAAATGTGCGAAGATCTATGTGGCGGCTTCTGGTGCGGATAGCATAGAATACTATGGCGGCCATAAAAGCTAGATAGCCTGCCCGGATTCGTGGTGGCTACCGATTCCACCATTTAAAAAAAAAAAAAACGAGTCAATTTAAAACCCTTTCCATGGTGAATAGGGATCTTATTCTGTCTCACATTAACGAAGACTTTATCTCCCACCATATAACTTTGATGAACATGCTTAGTGTCTTCCAAGTTATTTTAAAAATTCTAAGCCTCTTGAAGAGTACTTAATTAGACACACCTAATTTATTTATCTTAATATGTCTAGTCAAATTACTACTTTATCTTTAAATTGGTCCCAACTCAAAGGGTTTTGACATGGTCATCAATAAAGGGTTTCATAAGGATCCATTCTTAGTGAACTATGAAAGCTATAGCTAGAATCAAATTCCACCAAGTGTGTATACTAATCTTATTTTCTCTTGTAGTCCATCATATACATCCTCAACATATTCTCTAAAACCCGGTTGACCCTCTTTGTATGTCTATTTGTTTGAGGGTAATAAGTTATGCTAAAACTGATTTTGGTTCCCAACCCTTCCTTAAAGATTATCCAAAATGGAGAAGTGAAAATAGGATCCCTATAAGAAATAGTAGTATTTGGAACCTATGTAGCCTCATAATCTCATTAACATAAATTTGAGTAATAATGAAGGCATCATATGTGGTCTTAGTTGGGAAAAAGTGAGCTACTTTGTTCAACTTATCAATGACTACTATAAGGGCATCATGTGGGTAATAAGCCATAGATACTAAACAATTAAATAAATAGAGACTACATCCCACTTCTAGATGATTATATTAAGTGGGTACAATAATTTTGTAGGATGTTGATGCTTTAATTTCACTATTTGGAATTTTAGAAAACTTGAGACATACTCAAAAATACCACTTCTCATAATAGGCCAAAATTATAATTATCTCAAGCTTACATATATATTATTGATATTTGAGTGTGTAGAATATGAGGCCTTGGGCCCCTCCATCATGAACAACACTTATATAGTTCTACAAAAATAAATTCCCTTATGTAAGAAAATTATACCATCCTTTTCAAATCTATAGTCCTTTGTCCTACCATTATTCATCTCTTGGAAGACATAATCTAATGCAATTATTGGTACCACTTATTACTAGGTAAATTCTCAAGGATGCAAATTCATAAATATATATTTTTTTAAATCAATATATACACATGTATTATCCTAGTATGTGCATCCACCACTTTACACTCCTTGTTTTTGATATGTATGTGTTGAATTAGAAGTTATCCTAACTTCTAATTAAGGATTTGTGTCACTAATCTGAGTTTCAACAAGGTTGGATGAGATTTCCAATGGCTTCTCCCAATATTTGGATTTAGGCTAGCTCTCCACTAACCTTAAATAAAAATTCTATACTAATATGAAGTAACTTACATGGAAGTAATCAAATGGTATTAGTTCAACTGGTTATATTCCTTGACTTTCAATGAAGAAACTTAGGTTTGAGTCTTACCTAACGATACATGCATAAATACCAAGTTGATGTGATATGGGTGGGGTCCATTCAATCCCATATAATCCATTGAAAAAAGAACATACATGGAAGTAAATTTATAGAAATAAAAATGCATGAAAAGTAAAATATTAAAATAAATATGCTTGGAAGTTTAAGAGTACAAGAGATTTAAGCAAATATGGTAATTAAACTGTAGCAAGGAGAGTGTGTGATCAATCAATGCATGATAAATTGAATAACCTCAATGTACACTCATTCATTGTATTTTGAAATTGATAATTGAATGACAATATGGGCTAGAAGGGCCTTGCCGCAACCACCATGCACTTGATAACCAAAAGGGCAATGTCTCTAACGGAATGCCTAAGGACTTGCCATTTTCTTACAATCTCATTAGTACAAAGCATAATATGGATTTCATAGTGTGTAGCTTTGAATTCTCATGGCTAAAATATGAATTCAATGAGGTCCCTAGGCCCTTATTTATAGTAAAATTTTACCCCTGAGTTACTTGTTGTGAGAAACAATTACTTCTAGCAAAAGTAATGACTTGGGGGCAACTTTAGCAAACTATTGTACCTCTAAATATTGCATTCCTCCAATTATTCCTATAATAGTCTTAGAAGATATATAAAGTGAATTAATGTACAATTACATGACAAAATATCATTTTCTAGAATAATTACCTCATAACCCATGCCTTCAATATACCTTTATGGTTGTTTGAATGATTTGCTTTAGCTTGACAAGAAAATAACTTGCAATTTGTAAACAAATTATTAGCATTTATAGGTAGATTTTCCAATTCTACTAAGAAAATTGCTTCCTTTATCCAATTGGTTATTTTAATCAAATGAATCAATTCTATAGAAAATCAATTGGATTTTGCAAGTAGAATAATCCCTATTTATACTTAGTCAAATTTTAGGAAATTTAGCATGCCTCTATTGCTTGATTTTTATTACTACATTCTTTTTCAAAATTTATAAAATTGTTAGGATAGTGCCAAGGTACTACATTTATGAAAAACTCATGGGATGTGAATCTTGATTGGCAAAATATCCAATATCCTACCTTTATCTTTGGGCATCAAGCCTACAAAATTGGGTCTTTATGACAAAAATGTTAGAATTGGTGGTTCTCCTTAGCTAGTATTTTATGGTATTAGCCCCAAATATTTTTACCACTTATTATCATCTAGAAATTAGACTAATACTACATATTTTGCTTCACTATTAGATCCTCAAATGGATTTTCTAACAACTCTTATTGCTTAGCAACTCGTTCCTATAGCTTGGAATGAAATGGCTTTAGCCTCTCATAGATTTTATATATTTTTCCTTGGTTAGCTTGGATATTTTTTTCCTTAAGCATGGAAATTATGATATCATCATCCAAAATATTCCACTATTCATAAAAATTGGTAGGAAATTATGTAGCAATTAGCCCTTGAATTTTTTTATCTATTTCTTAAATTTAGGTTTTAAGAATGTTAGGTTTGTAGGTTCCTTTGGACATCTAGGATTTTTATCAAATTTTTAACTAGGTATTGGTGGTCTAGCCTTTGCTATTGTGCCTATATTATGTTCATAAATGCAAGGATTTTTAAGATCTCCTAATATTCACACCTTGCAAATAGTTGTCCTTCTATATGTCTAATGGTATTGTGAACCTATTCCAAGATTTCTTCTATGGATGTCAAACAAAAGTATTCATATGCATTAGTTATCTTCTGCTTGATATGGTCCTACACGGAATTTACCCTTTGGATCCCTTTGGAATCATTTGGGTCTACAACTACCTCTATTGGCTTTGAGGCCATAAAATTTACAATCTATAGATATTTCTTATTCAAATTTTTCTAGAGTCAATTTTTTTCCTCAGTCAGCTGGTACATGAGGTCTTCAATACCTTGCTAGCTTTTGTTAAGATTTAGCAAGTTGGATTTTGAGGTTCTTAAATTTATTCCTTGATTTATCCTTGGTTGTATCCTTCAACTTCTCATTTTTGTTTTGGATCTAGTCTATCTATACTTTTAGCTAGGCAATTTTTTTCTCAAGTTATCTATTCTTGATTTGTACTAGTTCATCAACTATGATGTGGTAATATTTCATTTTCATATTAAACATAAACTAGTTAGCCAACTAGATCATTTAGTATGAATTTATTTTGTCTAAGTCTAGCTTAAATACTCTAGCAGTCAAGTTAGTAAGAGTTATCACTATCTTGGTGGGGTTGAATTCAATTGCCTTGATGAAGTATACCTTGTCCCTTTTACTGATAATAATGACTAGAAAAGCACTAAATCCTTTGAGGTTCTTTCACTAAGTCTCTTGCATTCCTTCTATATTGTCTCTTCAATGAAAAGGAAATGCAAAGGTTTGCCTAGGCCTTCCAACCATGCTTATTATTGGGGGAGCTCTAATAGACGCAAATCCTTGGGTTAGGGTGGTGGGAACTCTTTATTATAGGATAAATTCTTGAGTTTGGGTTGGTGGATGTGTTTGGCCTTTGGAAGTGGATGGTAGAGTAAGAGGGAAAAATTACATGGTGATAATGAGGAACAAAGTGGAAGTGGTAGGAGTAGGATATGGTACTAATTTAACCAAGGTGATGGAGAGGGGTAACATGGTGCATGAGACTAATGGCTATGATGTAGTGATTTGAATGAGTGGATATGGGAAGGATGTAATGGGGTGGTTTCCACCATGAATATGACTATTAGACGTAGGGTGCATTTTAGAGATATGTGTGCTACACTAGTGGATTATGAGATAAATGCAATAGAAAAATGGAAAGGATAAGAAGCAAGAATAGGAGAATAAGGGATAAAGAGATAAGGGGGAATGGTGGATGGTGATAGGGAAATGGTAATGGGTGTAGAGATGACCACTTGAATAGCCATTACCAATTCAAGAAGGGAGATTCCATAAGAGATTTACCCCTCCTCAAGCTAAGTTATCTACTATTGTTGTTGCTATTATATTTATAAAACCACCTCTATAAATATGTGTCTATATTTTTTAAACTTATTCCATCCTTTTATCGTCATTTGTTTGACTACTAAACTGACTACTATCGAATTTGCTAGTGCAGATAAAATGGTTATCTTTAGTACTACCTCTTTCATGGGCTTGATATTATAAGGGGTTGAGGTGTTGGTTGTTGCTTACTTATGTTCTTAGCAATTTTTGTGCTCTTTAGGTATCTCCTATCCTAGATGGTAGATAATTTGGCATCGAATAAACTATCGCTTGTGTTTTTTTCTTATCACACAAGGATCTTACGATTTGTGTACCTAATATTTTAGAGTATCCTTAGCATCTAATAATTAATCTTGATATTAGTGTTAAACTCATCCTTATTAGTGGAGAAGGTGTGAAAATCTAGGGGGTTAGCTTACCAACTTTGGATCTCATCCTTATACCTATGACTAAATCCTAGAGTTGCAAGTGTTGTCTCTTTATCTAAGTTTACCTACTATTGTACATTGCACATTTTTTGCATGCATAATAGTTGTCTAGTCTCTTGTCCTCAAGGGTTTATTCAAAAATTCCTTCTAGGTCATAGGATCAATAGTCTCTAAGTTTGTGAAGACCTATCTTCCTTAGTCATGCCTTTACTACTAAGTAGAATTCATGTATCTTGGGATTAATGTTAATTATTTATCACTCCAATGGGTAGAAGGTGGTTTTCTTCTACCATTTGAAATACTTAAAATTCATGTAGTCAAGTTGCTACACATATTATAGATTGAACATGTAGTTCGATACTCATGCATGCAACTCAAAAGGTATGGATGAGAAGCCATAGAGGTATATGAATGACATGGTCCTCTCCAAGTAGGAATTTTCTATCTATTAGAAGTTGTCTTATTTCATACAGTAATATTAGTGCTTTTCACTTGAATTTATCCATTCTAATCTCATACACATCATTATAGAAGTGATAGGAGGTCCTTATCACTTCTTAGTAGGGTAAATCCATGCACTCCATAATGGTCAAAGTTTATTAGTTAGCTCATATTTGGTCTTTTTAGAGAGTGAAAAAATAGCTTTTCTTCTAGTAAAGGATCAACCAAAACAAGTAGGAAGTATAGTTAAAATTCTTCCCCTCCTTGAACTCTTTTGAGTTGATTGTCCATTTGATTTGAAATATACTTGGTATAGTCAATTATTTGAGAGTGTTTTGGGTAGGCTTGTACTATGTGCAATAGGACTATATGCTCTTCATAGAGATTTTTACCACTTTTCTCTCCAAGGACTATGGTTATTCTTGGTATATATATTTTTAATTTACATGGTGGAATTGGTAGTTGCCATGAATCTGGGTAGGTTGTCCAAATTTTATGGCCATAACAGTATTCTGTGTTGTCCACCTCAAAAATTGCCACATAGTTCTTCGTGCAATCCATACCTATAATGACCATGTCACAATAATTTTAAACCTTTTACACCACTAAAAGCACCAAGAAAGAGATAAGCATTAAGTTCGACGATATTATTGATATTATTATCTTAACATCTACCTTAAATTGGATCAACTATAGTAGGAAATTGAAATTAGGTGGCAAGTTTACTTTTCTAGGCAAGGGCTTAGGAAATTCTACAAATAAGTGTTGGGATGTTTATAATAGAAGTCTTTTTGTGTGTTGGGATTATAATATATCCATGTAATTAGGTCATCATTCTTCTTATGACTTACTACCTGATATAGAAAGGTTTATTTAGTCCATTGAGGGAGCCTAAAACTCCTTGTTATGGAGTCATATTTTTCTTTCACCATTTTCACTAACTTTGAGTAGCTCCATACTTGGGATACTAGGTTCATGACTAATACCAAAATTCAAATTCTACTTATGCTTCATGAATCTATCTGAGACCTCAGATTAAATCTTCAAAGGGTCTCCTATCTCACTTGCCTTTTATGGAGAGTATAGTTGCCCTCCTCCACTCTCTAGTATGGATCATCAAAATACTCTTCTAGTATTTTTGCAATTCATGGTCCCTATCTCTTCCTCTTCCCTTTCTTCTTCTTTTATAGTAGCTTCCCTAATGGTTCAACTTCCCTTTAGGTGATAATAATTTATGATAGTGGAACAATAATGGATGGGATATAAATTATGGAAGGCAATGAGATAGATTTTACCTCAAGCAATGAGGACTAGTGGATTAAAAGGCAATGTCCTTCATGAGAAAATGGTGGGAAAATGGGAGAAATAGTAAAAAATGAAAATAAGAAGAATTTGGCTATTTTGAAGAAGAAACAATGTTTTCATGAATTTAGAGCAATTTTCTTGCAAAAATAGAGTGATTCACTCACTAGGGTGCTTTCTAGGAGTCAAAGAGGTCAACCAATTTGCTCAAGAATAGTGAACAATTTACTCTAGGAAGTGGAATGATTTGGTCATGGGAATGTTTCAATGAGTAGAAAATTGAGGGCAATTTGCTCATAAATCATAAGTAATTCACTCATTTAATCTGATAAGCTTGCTTAAAGTCTAGAATTTGGAGAAAAATTCTAATTTTACGTAAAGGGTTTTAGGTAGCAAACCACTCAAGGCAAGGAGCCTAGTGGGTTTGACCTGGTCAAGGGATATTTTACATGCGATTCACAACTAAAGTGGGGGAGTATGGCTTGCCTTCTCTCTTAGGCATGTGCATGAAAATAAGGCCCCTTTGGGTACCCTTGAGTATTTTAAAGGCCATAGGCAATTCATACTCTACCCTTGCCTTGGTATGGACTACCTAGGTCCAACGATCAATCTATTAAGGGCTAATTCCTCCTTGCTAGTAATTGGCATGGGGTGCTCATTTGGGGAAAGCTCACTAATTGATTTAATGAGTGATTTACTTGCTTATAACATATGGTTTACTTTCTACAAGTGAGATATGTGATTTATTTTTTAACATTAGAGTAGATAGTCCCAACAGACATGCTGATTAGGAAGAAATAAAACTTTTTTAACATGAACAAGAAAATATATCAAAAGAAAAGGAGAAGAGGAAAGGTACTAATAGGAGTAAGAGGTAATATATTCATTAAATTAATAGTTGACACTATGTGCATATATATTATTTTGGCCAAAATTAATTTTTCTAGACAAAGTGAAGATATTACCCATTCACAAAAATAGGCAACATTATTCCTTCCATGGAGGTAAGCCTAAAGGTGTTTGGACCCATAAACTTAGTGATTTAGTAGGTCCTACTTCATGATTAATAAAAAATCTAGTGTACCCATGGTTTTTCTTAATTATCATCCTATTTGAGTACAAGGTCTCCTTTATATTCCACCTTTATGTCTCCTTTATCAAACCATCTCTTTATAGCCTCTTGATGTTGCATGGTATTCCTGAAGGACTTTTCTCTCTTCTTCTATGGAGAGAAATGTGTCTAATATTTCTTGCATAGGTTTGAATTTAGTGTCCTCCAATTCAAGCTACTATGACATTTGGAGGGAAGGGAGTTCTAGGTTGATTAGTAACATCACCTCTTTATCATAAACTAGTTTGTAAGGGGATGACCTAGTATATGCTTTTGGCATTATCCTATCTACCCTTAACACTTTGTGTAGATTTGTATACTAGTCCCTTTGTGACTCTATGGTGGTTCTTTTTAAGATCCTTGTGATATTTTTATTAGTCAACTTGACCAATCCATTACCTTGAAGATAATAATTAGATAATATTTTGACCAAGAATCAATAGTATAGGGAAAAGTTTATTAAATTAGCCCTATCGAAGTAAGTGGAATTATCTATGACTATTGCAGTAGTCATCCTAAATTTGGTTAGTATATATTTAAGTAATTGTACCATTATATTCTAATTAGCTACTTTGGTTAGGATTGCTTTGAAACACTTGGTAAAATAATTTGTATTGGAGAGGATCCATCTATATGTTACACTTGATAGTGGGTTAATCTTACCTATGAAATCAATATTGGAATGGTTTAGTCACAATGAATGATTTCAAATGCATCAAATATTTTCATTTATTCTCCTTAACATGTAGTAGGATTTACAATATTTGACCTATTATAAATAATTAGTGAAAATAGTAGGCCAATAGTATGTAGCTCTTAAAATCTTATGAGCTTTTATGGTTGTAGATAAATGTCCATATTCATCATGGTATTACTTGATTAAGTTCTCTATACTATTTTATTCTAGACAATGAAGTAGGATGACATCATCATTTAAATAAGACACCATCCAACTAGTGATAATGCATTACCTTTTGTTTAAATTATCAATTTTACTTGGTTGTCGGTCCTTTTAGGACCTAAACTTATTTAGAACCTTCATGATGGAAAATGCCTATTTTTATTCAAGGTATATTTCTCTTCATAGTTGTGAAGGGGTTGGATCATGAATAATTCTTCATATTGGTCATTATTTTGGGTTAGGACAACCATAACGCTTTCATTTGTACTAAATACATGAAGCTAAAATATTTGGATAAATTTGGGTTCATTAAGATAGTGTCTTTTGTGATGGCATATTTGACATATTAGAAGGATTTATTTCCTTCATTTGTACAATCTAGATAGGCATCCTTTTTTAACATATTAGTTGTGGGCCTAATAATTTGGGTAAATTTTATAATAACCTTAGAAATAAACTAAATTTAGCTTAGGAATGACTAGATCATCTTGACTAACATAGGAAATGGTAGTTTCAAGATGACCTTTATTCAATCAAAGTCTATGGATAAACATTATTTTGATACTACATGACCCAACAATTTACCTTCTTGGACCATAAAAATGGACATCTTGGGGTTAAGAGAAATACCAATCTTCCTACACCTCTAAAATATTGACTTGAGCTAGATAATGCACTTAATCTTGTTTTAGAAAAATAATAACAAATCACAAAGGTATGTGAGCATAGTATCCCATATGAGCCCTAAAATATCTATGTACATAGCCCTCTAGAATGTTACCCCTATATTTAATATACTAAATGACATCTACTGGTATGAAAAGGTTCCTTATTTTGTGGTGAAAGTTAATTTGTATTGGTCTTCATCCTTAACCTAAATCTTATTATATCCCAATAAGCCATCTAGGAAAAACAACATTCATGACCTAGTGACCTTCTATAAGATCTTATTAATTGCATGCAATGGATAGTTATATTTTAAATATGCCCTATTAAAGTTTCTAAAGTTGGCACATAGCCTTATATCCCCATTTTTCTTGCATACTAGAACTAAATTGGCAGCTTAGATGAAATGTTTGATCAAGAATATAATCTAAGCCTATAGAAGTTTTAATAACTCTTTCTTCATTACAACTTATATCTTTGGATTCACTAGTCTCTATTTATATTTTAAAGGTTTGGTGTCATGTTTTAATTTGATAGTTTTCTCTATGATGCTTTGGGAATAGACTTTAAGATTTTCATATGACCAAATAATAGTGTCTCCATACTTAATATAGATCTATTTAAAAATGTTTTTTTATTAAGTACATTTTTTCCAAGTAGTAGACTCTTTCCTTCAAATACCTTAGTTGGATGATACAAAGAATATTTCACCCTAAGACTCATTTTATTCATACTATCATTGGGGTTAAATAGGCTTTCTAGGGTTATTAGACCTTTACGTAGCTGATTTGATTTTAGTTGTATGACTTCATATTTAATATCATTTCTATACTCATTCTTATCTTTGGTGTATTGAGCCTCCTTTATTAGAAATTCTATGATTTTCTCATCATTATTGAATACCTACAAGTAGTCAAAAATATTAGGAATTTTTAGTCTAGAGACTACTATTTTTTTTTATTTTTATCCCACATGTCATTGCTAGGATTGGATCAGACCTTCATTAATGCTAATTCATCTACCATTGTGTTCAATTCCTTAGGTATTGCTTTTATTTCATATGTAATAAAAATTTCTAGGAAATCCCAAACTCGATGTTTTTAGGATTTCAAGTGCATTCTCTTAGTGGTGCAATGGGATTTAACCTAATTTCTAATTAATTTGGATTCACCATTTATTCTTAGATCTTCCATTTCCCATATTTTTAGATTTTATCAAACTAGTATAGACTGCTTCATATTCCACCACATTTTTGGTACAATTTAACAATAGCCTAAGGTATAATAAGTTTACATGCCTTATGGGTCGATGATCTACACATCAACACGTACTTTATTTCTAGTTATATCACCTTAAAAATACATAAACATCATAATTTATCCTCAACTAATCAAGGCTAGAATATTTGGAGGTTTTTCATGATGAGGTAGTGTTCCAACTCTGTTTCTTCATATTCAATATTTGGGTATTCATCATCTTGTAATAATCTAATTATCATGTCAATATCTAGATATTGGTTTCCTTGAAGATATTCATCATCTTCTCTGAATTCTCATGACTCATTCGAGTTCACTAAATTCTCATCATCAAGATTGTATAAAAGGCAGTTTTTAGATGGTTCATTCTCAATCCTAATTATATTTCCATGTTTAGACACATTTGTATGATTATAATCCATTTCTAGGTAACCATACCCTAACAACTTATGTATCCACTCTTTGGATAATAGGATACCAAAATACAGGGTAGGTCCATGACTATCACCTATTGTGCTATTACAAAATGTGAATATCTAGCTATAGTTATGATTAGACATTTGAGAACTCCAAGTGTGGTAACTCTTATACCATCTATTTAGATTGGATGTCTAGATATTTTGGTGTAAGGGAGACCCTTTTATTCACAAATAACTTTAGGTATAACTACGACAACTACACCTAAATTGACTATGCAACTTATGAGGATATAAGTTTTAATCTTGATCTCACATAGAATGGATGTAATTTTATCATCTTTGGTTTTGGGGTATTTCATATATCCAACATGTTGATGATATAGATATCTACAATATATTCCACCATAAAATTATATTGATCTACTATAGTAATTGGGATGGACTCTAGTTGCTTCTCCTTAGTATAGCTCTATTATTTTTCTTTCAAAGCTTCTTGAAGTAGGTCTTCATGTCCTAGTAGGGCTAATTATTATAATATGTTAACTTTGGCTAGCATTATTATTTTTTTCAATAGGTTATATGGGATTGAAATGGGCCCCGTCCACATTAAATCATCACCACATAGTGGTATTACAACAAAGCTTGGATATTATCCATGTATTGTTTGGCAAGATTTGAATCTGGGTCTCCTTGAAATGTTGAGGAATTTAACCAACTGACCTAATTCCACTTAATTGGCTGACATTATTTTTATTTAGTCTACAATATTAAATTTGAATTTGAAAGAGGTACCCTCATTTCTCATTATGAAATTTTAATATTACTTAGAGGTTATAGCTCATCCTTCACTCATGAGAGGGGTATTTCAGTCATCTTTTGGCCTCCTTTTGAAGCAAGCCTATTACTTTATTACCTTTATTTTAATGGATGTATTAGTTGATTCTCTATATCCTTTATCTATTACATATTCATTTCCTTTATATATCATAATATCTCTATCATTTTTTATTTCTCCCTTCTTCTAAGGCACACCTATGACTTCCTTATCTATATTATCCTTATCCTTATATTATTGTGCTATGATAGGTCCCTTATATTTTAAGTGAAAAGGTGGCCTCTCCCTTCTAATGACCATCATACATTTTCCTATTTTAGGTTTATTCTTGACTAGTTGTTTCTTAAAAGCCTCCCTTTTACCCCTAGTTTTAACCCCTTACTGTTTGGTGTATATGACATCATCTTTAAATATTTATTCTTCATATAAAATGTTCTAGGATTTCATTGTTGGGATTGGAATTTCTAGGTGCTAGTTGCAGAGAATTGGGTTGATGGTATATAATTTGATTCACTATAGGGACCATTTGACCTACAATGGTAGCCTACTAAGGCTGATATTACTAATTATACTAAAAAATATGAGAATATATAATGGATCCAATGAAATATATGGGATCATGTCTATTATTACAAGAAATACATCATGTTGGCTCCATATCTACATGGGTGTTAACCATGTGATTATGAGCTTTATTTTATCCCTAATTAGTTCCTTTCTTAGGCAATTGATCTTTTGTTAGATATGGAGTCTTTTAGAACTACCAAATCTATGATTGTTTCCAATGTTGCTTTATAATATTATTCTAATTCACCAAATTTTTGATCACCTTCATCATTTTGCTTATTGTAAAATTATTATTGGACTCATTTCCTAAGTTAGACGGAGCACAAAGAGCTAGAATTTGTGGTAAAAAGGGTACATTGGACAACATGCTTTGGCTAGGATGAGAAATGATGTATGGAAATATAGAAGGATAGAAAAGAAGCATTCAATTAGTGATTAAGGATTAGTCAAATGTTCGACATGGAATTTGGTATAGGTATATTTTAAAAAATTTGGGCCACATAGGCCATCATTGGAGTAAGGAGTATTTTGCCTAATTTTATGAGAACATCCTCTCCTCTAGCTACTTCTTTGAATATTGTAGCTAGTGTATTATTATTAGCATTACAAACCATTAAAACTAAGTTATATTGTAAACCTTTAGTATAGAAATTCTTGTTCTTCATTTGACCTAAATTTTTATGGGATTAGTTTTGGAGTCCTCAAGAATCTAGAGTTGAAATCATATAGTTTCTTGAGGGTGTCTTTGCATTGCATTTGATTGAAATAAAACCATGTAACCATTTTCCATGCTACCAAATCTATGTATAAGTATTGATACCCAAATCGTAACTAAATTGTTTGGTAACACCCTATACCATAAAATATATCTATCATGAAGGGAATAAATTAGTAAGCATACCATTATGTCCTCCTCTTTGATATGGTGAATTGATTTAAGCATTGATAATTTACTAAGGTGATCTAGTGTTGTCTTGTTTCTATTCCCATCAAAGATAGATAGTGCTTTCATAGCTACTTGGGGGATAGGAAAATAGACCATCAAATTTAGTGGTCCTTGGTAGGTCCAATTAGGAAGTTGATTTTGTGGATTAGGTGGTGCTCCTAATGATGAGGAGAAGATTGACCATACTATTAAGGGGGGTACATCACATAGCTATGGGGTGGGTATGGATATGAAGGATAAGAAGGCTAAGAGTATTGAGGTGGCATATTCTATAAAATTCACTATTGGTTTAGAGGTGGTTGAATATTCTAGTATGGAGGGGGATAGTTTAGACTTATCTACAAAATTTGCTAGTCTTTGAGAGGTGAACCTTGTATATTTTATTGCATCTAACTAGTTGGAAGTAGAGTCAATCCTTAGGAGTTTCCATGGGACACGTATGATTCCATTTGTCTAGCCATTACTTCTATATTTTGAGAGATTTAGATGTAAGCTTAATAAACCTTTGGAAGTTGAATATTGACCTGAAGGAATTTTAGGCATATATTGATAAACTAGATATAACTGGGCTTTGGTTCAGAGCACTACTTATAGGAAGGATATTTTGTATACCGGATACTAGCATTGGGTTGTAGAATTGACTTGTAAAGAGTAGATTATTTGTAAAGTTGCCCATGCCAACCAATATCCTATAAAGAGGACCGGTGTAAGGGTTGGTGATAGATTAAACCAACTATAGTTTACTAGTTGATGAATAACTCATTTGTTGGCTCAAATAATTGATTTATGGTGGTATGAAGCCTTAACTAACTAGATTGGCCATAGGAATTTTACCTTTTAATAGGATGGGATTGGATACTAGAATATTTTCAAATTGGGCTTCTTGATGCACCCACATGGTGGTTTGTTCTTTTTTCTTTAGCATTTATTTGATGCTAGGTGATGATATTTTCATTTGATGATATCTTTGTATTTTATATACCTTTTTTCACATATCCATAAGCTTGCATACTTACTTACATGGATAGAGTTAGGGATAAAAAATTACATAAATTAAAAATCTGCCAATGGAACAATTTGCTTACAAAATTGGAGCAATTTGTTCATAATTTTAGGGTAAGACACTAGTAGAATGTACTTACATAAAATTTTGTAAGTGGAGTGCTTCACTTTGAAAATAGGAAAATTTTGCTTGCTCTTTTCAAATGATTTACTTCCAAATCCAAGACTTAAAATAATTGCAAAAAAAATGATCTAAGCAGATCACTCAAAGCAATTCATCTTTGAAAATAGAGTGAATTGCATTCCTATAAGGGAGAGAGAAAGTGTACCATGCAAAATACTAACATATAATGCTATAATAATTGAACATTATATAAAATTGCGTATCTACATATGAATTGACAAAAAATGACACAAAAGTAAAAGAAATGCATCTCTTATTAATATTTCGAATCAATCCAAATTACATATACATCCCTCTTAGGGATACCCTTTTGATACAACAATTACAACATGATAAATTCCCTTCCAGGGTAGGTGTAATCCAAATGTCTTCCACAAAGACACGAACTGCTCCAAGGTGTCGATGACCTTCTTCTCCATGATTAGAGGCATTTGCTACCTTGCATCCCAAAACCCTATTGATCCTATATGCAATAAACAACAAGAAACATTAGATACAAAGGAGGTCTCTCTTGATGAGGCTTTTAAGAGAATCTTGCATAAAGGATGATGTAATTAACATAAAATCAAGAAAGTGAAAGAAACATATTAAACCTATGCTAAACATTAAATATCACCATAGAAAATGTAAAGGAAAATCATATGCATCTATCTAATGGTCTAATTATGAAATTGAAAGCATGGAAGCATGAAAAGATCTATTAGTAGCATAATTACAATAATGAAAGGAAATGACTAAAAAAAACCCTAATTGCACCGATCAGAGTCCCTAATAAAGCTAATTAACATGAGATATAACTAATATAGTAACAATAAGCAAATCCTACAGCTAAAGAACAAGTAAACCAATGATACTACCCCGACCACAGCTCTGAAGAACGATGAGAACTGTTAGCCACGGTTGATAGCCACAGTGGAGCTTGAAATGAGTTTTTAATCCAATTAAGGGGTTGAATCTCTAAATATCTCCATAAAATTTATGGTCAAGGGTTGTCTTTGTGTACTTTGATAGATTTTGTAGTTGAATTGCTTAGTTTGGTTATGGAATGGGCTCAATTGCTTTTCTTGATTCTTACTAGCCCTCCATAGCCTCCTTGACTCCAAATGCCATGTGATATCCAATTGGGTAGCCAAAGTGTTCCTCTCAATGCACCTAGGTGAGTATGCAATTTGATAAGGCTTCACTGCATTTCAATTCAAAATTCATCTATATATTTCCCCAATTTAAAGGGGGGTTAAATAGTATTTGCCCAGGGCTAGGGGTAGCTTCATGAGGAAGCCAAGAACAAGATTGGTCAGTTGAGTTTTTTGAATGGAAGGATCCAGAACCTTCCTCGCTCAAACCACTCCAATTTGTAACCAATTGGCCATTACAAATGATTTTGGGTCGGATGAAGGCCAACTAATTTTGAGTACTGAGCACGACTGATAGGCACGATCAACACTGCTAACTACGAGTGTCAGTAGTGGCTAGCACTGACTAGGCAAAGGTGCCCAAATTGAGTGGTAAAAACCATTGCTATACCTTGGTATCTGTACAAGGTCTTCCATATGGTCTTCTATAATGTCCCATATGAGTATTATCCTTAGCATGACATGTTTTAGGTGTCTATAGAAAGAAAATTATCTTTCCTAGTGGATTGCTTCTTATATTTAAAGTGAATAGCTCATCAGATTTGTCTTAGAGAGATTTTACTATTTTGGGGTGAATCACTTGATGTGTCCAAGCAAAAAATTTTCTATATTTATATTTGACAAAAATAGTTTAAAATTTGTATTGATTGCTTTCTACCCATAGTAGAATCATATACAAGGTCATATTTGAGTTTTGATGATTCTTGAATGTCGTTAGAGTCATTGTATTTGCAAATATTTTTTATCTTTGGAGTTTGTGTTGGAGCCACCTTTCACAAACTACCTAAAAAATTCAAACACAAAAAAATGATAAATTTCAAAGTCAAATTTGAGACTAGAACTAAAAAATTTAGTCCATGGACTTAGAAAAATTGCTCTAGATTTGACCTACGAGCAAATCACTAGTTAAAATAGAGAGAATTGCTTGGAATTTTCATGTGAATAACTCATTTTTAACATCGTAATGATGTTCAAATATTTTTGTAGCACCAAAACCTAGGCACTTGCAAAATCCCATTCACATTGCACATTCCAAATCTACATAATAAAATATATGACTAAGTCCAAACTTAGGCATATAAATCCTGCACATTAAAAGTATTTTCTAGATTTTCTAAATATGGAAAATCTGCCTAGGATGCCCTGCATATCCACTAGACATGTGTCCTGGCCACATCACCACCACCCCTTTCCACATCTCACACACCCATTTCACCCTTGTCCCTTCACATGGGACATCCCTCACACATCACTCCACTTGCACCTACCCATTAGCCACATCACCCTAGTTAAGTGAGACACCCTAGGTGACTCACTATAACTACCCCTTCCATTTGGTAGCCTTGGACTACCACTTGGCAATCATGGCTTTCCACCTCCATTTCCCTCCAAAATCCCAAGGGGCCTATAAAGGCACCCTCACCCCATCAACCAAAAAAAGTCTAAAAGAACACATTGTCAGGCTATCAGAATCACACCTAGAGCTTGCATGAATCCTATGGAGATCAAATAATAGGAGTCCTAGAGTTCCATTTTTTTATATTTCTACCATCTAGCCTCAACTTATTGCCCACGGTTACATAGTTACAACCATATTTCCATGGTTTCCCAATATCCCTCCCACGATCGCCCAACCACCCTCTCGTGGTTGCCCAACCACACCCGCACACCTGTGATTACTCGAACTGTAAAAAAATACATCAACAACACATATCAGTAAGATTTTAATTTTTTAGTAAGGAATTTAGGTTTAATATCTATATTTTTTGCACTACACCTTTGATTTCTACAAGCATTAGTTCAAGGGTTTTGTTACATTAATTTTCAATCATGTATATAGGTGCTACCAAACCCTTGTTTGTATTTTGTGCATGCAGGAGACAGGTATCTAAAGAGCTATTGAATCTAAGAGTGGCCTTAAATATAGGATATAAACCCTTTTTTATATTTCATTCTTGCAAGAGACAGGTATTTGAAGAGCTATTAAAGCTAAGCGTAGCCTTAAATCTAGGATATAAAAGCCCACTCACCCTTGGAGCTGGTGTAGAGGAGCGAAGAACACCCAGTTATTTGCTAGAGATTTGGAAGACCACCATTCAAAGCATTGTAGTTTAATAATAAAGCATTGTAATATCTCCCCCAAGATATTATGGTAAAGCATTGTAAATTTGGGAGATTCAGGCTCCCCTGTATCAATAATACAAAGAAAAATCATTTATTACATTGCAATATCTTCTTTTTGATTTATGTGTTTGGTGTTCATTCATTTTTTTTATAGAAATAGTGATCATGGTGGGACTCCCAAAGCGTTCCTTTATTTATGCTTTACCTTTTCTTATTTATTGATTTCTCTATTGTTGGTTGTTACAGGTTTTTGAATTCGATCTGCGAAGATCAAGGATTGAACGTGAAGATCCTAAAGCCTATTTCAGCTCGACCCTATGCTTGAGAAATCATGAGCACACGGTTATAAACCTAATGAATTGTAGATCAATGATTGGAGTTCTACATAATCATGCACCAAAAGTTGGAACCCTACAGAACCATGGACTAGCGGTTGGGAAAGTAAGAGGGAGCAATGAAAGGACCACAAGTCCGTACATTTAAAACCTTCTCTTGATTTTGCTTTAAAATTTCATTAAGAAAAATAAAGAAATATTTGCCTTGTCAGTCCTATTTACTATGTGCATATAGGTCTTAGGCTAGGTTTAAAAATTCAAAAAAAATAAAGGTAATCAAAATCTGCATTTTAGGTTAGATCTTAGATCATCTACATTGTCTGGATAGGGATATTCCAAGCATATTTCTTTAGGGTTTGATATCAATCTATTTTGGCCTTGACGTAGAGTCACAACCGTGGATTGGTGGTTGGACATTCCTAACTATGGACATATGGTTTGGTAACCGTGCAACGGTGGTTGACCAGACCTAACCGCCTAGTGGTGTTTGGATCTGTACTTTAGAACCCTTACATGCTTATTATGAAATTTACCTTTGGGCCCTTAATATTTTGTTGATTGTACCTGTAGACACCAAAACAGTGCCAATCCGATTATGCTACCAAGGCATTGACTAAATTGACACACAAAGCCCTTAGGGCAGCCCTCAGAGGTCAAGCAGTGGTTCTAACCACTCCCAAAGTAGTTTTGGAAGGTTCCTAGGTCAGTTGGGGACTTTTTGAGGCCCAGTTCCTATTCATCCCACCCTGGGATGAATAGCAGTTCCTATTCATCCCACCCTAGAGCGAATAGCAACATTCATCCCGGGGTGGAGCGAATAGCAGGTTTGACTGGAAAAAAGTCAAATCTGGACAAGTGGCCACCATAAAATGCCACTTGCCCTACTCTTCGAAGCATGCATGTCATAACCTAGGGCATGCCTATGATAACCCTCATCAATGAGGCCATTTTGGGGAGATTCTCTTCCCCCTCCTATGCATGCCACCCTGGTGGACAAGTGGCCCCTTGGGCCTTGCATGCCCTTGCATGCTCTTTGCACATTTGACCTCCTAGGTCTATAAATTGGATGACATTCTCATCCAAAGAGAGACAGGTTTTTCTAGGATTTGCAATGAAGTGCTACCGAGTTATTACCTCACCCTTATTGCTCCTTTTTCATCCATAATTTCTCCTTAGCGAGAGAGGTTATCGGGTGGTATAAGAAGGTGCAATCTGACCCAAAAACTGAATCCATAGTTCGAATAACCACACCAAATTTACCTAAAACACTTCCCCTATAGTTTTACATCAATCCTCATTGGATTGGTGTGAAAATTTAGGAGATATTGGCGGGCATCCCCCCTGGCCCCCAATCTATGATAGTCAAATTCGTCCCACCCCCGGATGAATAGAAATTCATGCACTATTTTCTGACTATTTTCAATTAGATATTTTATATATGTCTATATGATGTTGCATTTCAAATTTCATAGCTTTCTGACATGTATTGACTGAGATATAGCCATTTTATGATTTTGTATGCATGTGGGTCCCACTTTTGCTTGCAGGAGGATTTGGATAGAATATTTAGAATATGATCATATGGGTTCTCTTCAAATATCATTTTATGCTTACTCACCAAATTTTGTAGGTTTTTGACATGTCTAGGTAGGAGAAACGCTCGTTTGCCTTTTGTAGGTTCACTACGGGCGGTGGGATCTAACGCAACGATCGGACGCAATTATTTTACAAAACTAGGTGATATCATCCCAAAACCATATCCTTTACATATCTCTTGAGTTTCATCTCATTTGGAATCCATTTTCTATATACACCCCACATGCGCCCATTCAGGTTGTGGGGATTGCATGTTTTAATACCATACACATATGCTCTTGACTCTCTTTTGATTTCTTGTGCATAGAATCAGGTGCAAAAATGTAGTAGGAAACATCGGAGGATGAGGATCACATTGACGTAAGTGGCAGTGACATTTGGCCCGCCCACTTCGAGTGTGGGCATGCGGAAGAACAATGGATGTGCACCACGTTCTTTGAGAGATTGATATCTCTTGGCACCCATTTGTTGTAATATATTGTATCAAGATAATTTAAGTCCTCAAGGGGAGGCATTTTAATCTTATTTGAAGTTACTCAATAAGGAGAACGCCCCATTTGCTTTATTTCTTGTTATACTTTGCCTTTTTGCTTGCATGCTTTGGTTTACGCTTTCATAGGACTTATAACGCACTTACATTATATTTCTTCGGTTAAGGTGCACCATTTTTCCATTTCTACAGTGGTGATCATGGTGGGACCTAGTCCCCATTTGTCTAGGTGAACTTCTAACTTGATTTTTCACCTTTTTCTGATTGTAGGTTCTAGTCGCTCCAGACCCAGGCGAACTCAGGACTGCTATTCGTGCCACCCTGGGATGGATGCAAATCCATCCCTCCCTAGGATGAATGCAGACCTACAATTCATCCCACCCTAGAATGAATAGAAAATAATAGGTTTTCTGATCTAGATTTCAGAATCAGCAGACAATGGCAGAGAAGAGGTAGGGTCTGAACCATTTCTTTTATGTTTCTCATTTGCAGAACTCTATTTTCTATCGATTTTTGCTTTATGTGCTTAAGTAGGAAAAGTTAAACTATCACATTTCCTTTTCTAAAAATGCAAAAACATAAAAACATACATAAAGTAGAAAATTTTAAATAGGATTGCATCTTCCTTGGCTTGCTTGCATGTTGCTTACCCATCGATGAGCTTTCATTTAGGGTTGTTTTCCTAGCTTAGTGTAGTGACTTCCATATTTCATATTTAAGTCTTCTAAAAGTAAAATATTGCTTTAAAGCTTGCATTTAGTGAATGAAATCATTTGAGTGCTCTCTTACTTTTACTTTCTTCAAAGCTTAAAAGGAATCACACACACCATGATCCACTTAAACGCTAACGAGTTGGACTTCATCCCCAACCGTTGGTAGAGCGCAAGTGATGATGGGTTTCATATCCATCCACTTGGCTCAAATCCCATGAACCCGATCCATCTTTCCAAGGCCGGTTCCAAGATCCATCATAGCCCATGGGTTATAGCATGCATCACCCTTCGGGGAGGTGTATCATAGACTACGGGTGAACTGGGTGAGGAACTGGTAGGACCTATGCTCCCTGGCCATGTGTGGACTTCATTACCACACATTATAGGTGGGATAACATGACCTAGAGTTCATAGCCAGGTTTTCGAGCTATGAGTATATAGGTGAAAACCATTAAACTCAAGAATACAATCCAACAATTATCAAACACGTGACACGAGGTCTCTTTACAACAAATTTGAAACAACACTAAAACCAGTTTTAGGATACACATCTAATACATTAACAAAGATAAACATTTGTTTGATTGTGTGTTTTCCATTCTGGTGTATTGTTTCATAAAACTTGTAAAGAAGATAAGCATTAGGCATTTGATAGAATCTCATTGCAATGGTTTTCACCTACAGCCAAGCCCAATCAAGGGCGAAAGCTATGGAGAGTGTACATGGAGGCACGAGTCACCTCCGTTGTAGCCCTCAAGATTTGGTTATACCACCTTGGAGAGCTGACACTCATCCCAGTCCATGGACCACTAGGACAGCTAGGATAGAGTAGGGTCTCCAAGAGACCCCTAGGTGGGATACCCCCATGCACCAAGAGCCAACTCAGGGAGAATGCTCCCATTATATGGACATGTCAAACACTCATTTTGATGATGACTGGCTAGTGCATGAAGAGGCACATGGAGATAGGGTAGTGCCATGCATTCATGTGCCTATTAGAGTAGAAGCACCCACTCAAGGGCTAGATCCCCACAATGAACATTGGGTAGGGCATGATGATCACATCTTACCTCTACATCACCCAATTAAGACTAGGGAGCCCAGATATCAGGATGAGTATGAGGCTCATCATACAGGGTGGGCTAATTCAGCCCTACCATTCCTCGTTCATGAGGGAAGGTATGAGGAAGTCCATGACATTCCTCAAGAGCAATTCACTATATGAGGGCATTGCACCTCCACACCTACTGAGTATAGGGAACACCTACCTCATCCAGAGCCATAGGTGAATGCAACCAACCTCGATAGAGGGAAGCACATTATAGAGGTCTCGGATCATCATGATGAGAGAGAGATCGAGGGGAACCATCTAGGCCACCTAGACCCCAAACATGAAACAAATTAAATAGGTAGTTTCCAAATACGTGGAATGCCAAGCTCAATTTAAATAGCTTTAACATGACAAGGAGCAGCTAGACCACCTGCATCAGCTCAAAAAAGAATGTATTCAATGTCAAACCAATGAGCTATTCCAAAAGACCCTACATGAGTGGGTTCCAACCCCGAGCACTCATAGGGCAGAGACCTATCAGAGGCAACATCCCCCAATCTAGGAAAGGTCACCTAGACCTTATAGAGGATTACCTCCTAGACCTCCTAGGTCTGATCGGGGTCTGACTCCCAGGACTGATGTAGGGCGCCCTCCGTAGGTAACCACACAAGTTTATAGACCAGCTCTAGAGATGCCTTACGAGGCATGTGATGGGTATGATATGGAAGAAGAGCATATGGAAATACCATATCAAGGTAGGGGGGTTGTCCCACAACCACCCCATAATAGGCCTCACGTTCCTCGCAACCCACCATAGGAACAAGATAAAGAAGAGGAGATCAAGTCCTTCGATGCTTACAAGGCACTACTAGAGCATCTCGAGTCAGTCGAGAATAGAACCTCTAGGTCCCAAAAGCCCATGTTACACCAGCTCCATAGTCACCCTATGCATCCATCAGTCCCTATGCCTCCCTACCCTAAACAATTCAAGATGCCTCAGTTGGCCACATTTAAGGGGGAAGAGGATGCGCAGGAGCATGTCACCCATTTCTTGAGCCAATGTTTTGGTATCCAGGACAATGATGCCTTGCTTCTAAGGACTTTTGTGACCACCCTCATGGGCCCTACCTCCGATTGGTTCACACAACTCCCGAAGCACAACATTCACAACTTAGATCAGCTCGTGGATGCATTCCTAGAATGTTTTACCTTCAATACCAAGAGGAAGGTGACACTTGCTGACTTAGCTGGTCTCAAGCAGTATGACGATGAGTCAATCAATAATTATGGAAATAGATGGAGGGCTATGCTTTCAAAAGTGCCCTATCTACTCCCTGCATCGGAGTTGACCCAGATGTTTACTAAGAGCTACCTAAAACCCATCTCCTTGCTACTACAACTCCAGTAGTACGTGACTCTTGAGGATGCCCTAGCACAGGCCAGGACCATCGAAGAAATCAAGATCCAAGAGGGTGAGATTGCAAAACCTCGCAAGGAGTGGACTAAGACCACTAAGACCAATGCAATGCAACCAAAACCCACCATGGTCAATCAGGTTGCCATTAATGTCCTAGGGCCGACACAAACACAGCAGCCTCAAAAGGTAGAATATCATGTCGCACCCCCTGGGAACTATGAAAAGGAAAATCAAAGACAAGGGCAAAATCAATAGTGCCACCCCAAGCGGCAGTATACGCCCATAACAAAATCCATGGATTCCTTGTTTGACCACCTCTATGTGGCCAATTTGGTCCACCTACCTGAGAGTAGACCTATAGATCCTAGTGCACCAAAGCCTAAAGGATACCGGGAAGACTTGTATTGCAAGTACCACCAAAAAAGGGTCATGACATCTCTGGATGTTACAAGTTCAAGAACTTGGTGCAGGACCTAATCGACAACAAAGCTCTCATGGTAGACAACCCCATGGCACCAAACAACCAATAGATGGAGGTCTACAAAGACCCCTTGCCTACCCATGGGGAGTAGGCCAAGCCCACACCACAAGTAAATGAGGTCCATCAGGCCTATCCCAAGCAGGGATTTGTGGGCATGGTGAGCATCGTGACATGGAACAAGAGATACCCAAGTCCAGCAACCCCTATGGCTCCAAGTGATGTTCCATCGACTTCATGAGCTGCACCACCTCTAGTACAGACTCCCTACCTAGGCCTATGGCCATGATCTAGACCAAACTCACTCAGATTTTGAGGACCACATCGGCTAGGCTCTCCATATATGAACTAATTCAGCAATCGTAGCCTCACAGGGAGGCCCTGATGGAGATTCTAAAAGCCATTGAGCTGCAACCCCAAGAAGCAAATTCTTTCAAAAATTTTATGGGGCATGTACGCCAATGCACTGAGCCAGTCATTACATTCAGGGAAGATGAATTAAGGCCTGTTCCCACTGACATAGTGGACCCACCTCTGCACATCATCGCATGTGTGAATGGGACTCCATTTAAGAGAGTTCTGATAGACACTGGTTCATCCAGTAATATCATTACCACAATGGCATTAAAGCATCTTAAACTACCAGCATCGCACATTGTTGCATCCACATACACCCTCCGAGCATTCAATGATGCTATATGCTCGATGGTTGGCACAATTATCCTACCCATTCAAGTCGGGCAAAAGATAATTCCGACATTGTGTCACATATTAGAGGGTGAGATGGCATACAACATCCTACTAGGTAGACCCTAGATTAGGAACATGAAGTGTGTCCCTTCAATCATGCACCAGTGCCTAAAATACACATATGAAGGATAGGTTCACATCATCTCGATGGACCTAGAACCCTTCAAATATTGCAACCTAGTGTAGCAGTTGCCTGAATCGACCCTACCATCACCTCATCTAGACTTTCAGTTGAATAAGTCCCATTTGGGTCTAATTCTAGCATCATCCCCCCCATAGATCTATCTTCATCATAGTCAACCCCATCTTCATCGTCAGCTCCTTCATAGGCACCACCATCATCCATGGCCCCTTTGCCGAAGGACACAGGGAAAAGACTCATTGAAGAAATCCCCCCAATAGTTTCCACCATCTCCTCTGAGGTGATACCTAGCATGATGGAGGAGGAGTCACCCGATGAACCCGACATGGAATGGGCTCAAGAGGCACTCCCATTTCCCCCTTCACCATGGTCATCAATCATAGTTGAGATGGCTAACATAGGTCTAGGAGAGTACATAGTCTAGAATGTCATGGCTACACCCACTGTTGAGTCAGTACAGGACATGGGCAGACCTCTCCTTCCTAAGGGTACCATCATGCCTTTAGGCCTCCCTCCTAATCAGACAAATTTCATATATGGGGGCCTTGATTATGGCATAGAGCCCTATCAATAGGAAGAGGAGGATGAGGAACCTTTCAGGGAATAGATCGATTATTTGTCTAACCCGAACTTCATGCTGAAGTATTTTGACCTATGCAATTGGCATGGTTATGGGTTAGGCCGATATGAGCAAGGCATGCATGCCCCTTTTCAGCCATAATATCAGATGTCGTATGACAAGTCAAGATTAGGGCATAACAACCCCTTGCCCCTAGATGTCCTCTTGGATGGCCTTGATCACCTATGCATAGGTCAGAGAGATGAGTTGGCTCGAGACCCGTATGCCAACCCGCATACCATCTATTCATTGGGGGACTATTTCTCGATATCGGATGGGAACCCTATGGTCCTTAGTGATATTCTCCCACATTTTGAGAGAGGTGAGAGCTCACAAGCATGTCCTCACATTTGTGATGATGGCCCCTCCTATGAATGGACCTCAGATGATGAGTCCGATTATGAGGTGGCACCCTATGATCCCTTTGAGTCAGACAATGATCATTCATAGGTTGTCCCCATTGATGACCAATAGGAGGACTTCATGTGCATGTTCCCCTATATGACCCTATCTGGCAGCTCCTACCTCCTGAAGAGCCGGTCCACCCTCAAGAAGTTAGACCACCTGGTGAGGGCTCAATCCATTTGCTCGAACTACTCGATCCTCGCATGCCAATGGCACCACAAGATGAGAGTGAAGAAGTCCTCATCCACGATGATGATTATGAGGAGTGAGCATATATGGGACCTCATCAGCCTAATCACCCAATTCCCATGGGTAGAGGTGAGGGATTCATATACGATAGTGATGATGAAGATGAGACGGAGAGGGCCTATCTTGGTCCTCCTTATTTGCATCATCATCACGAGCCCATCGACATAGATGAGGTGTATCATCAGCTACACATTAGCCCATGCTTAAGGGCAAGACCAGTCAATCAGGACTAGATTTATCATGTGGTATTTCCTAACCCACCAACATATATGGAGCTCCTTGAGCCCAATGATCCCATCCTATAGTCTATTCCTAGACAGGATCCGGTGATCCCTATTCCCCCACCACCACACTTGGGGGTAGGAAGTGATACTGATGAGAAGTATTTCACCCATGGTCCTAGAGAGCAAATCCATTCCATCAACATGATCTCCATTGATTTGACCACACCACTCCACAATCCAGTCGATCCTTCCAAGCCATTGCATCTAGACCTAGATGCTATCGACTAGGATCACGTTGATTCACCCCCATCACCTTGAGTACTGGCCATGCGGTGAGATGTTCCATTTCACCCCAGGGTCTACTCAGGATGTCTTTCATGCTAAAGTGGAACCTGACATTCCTATTGATGATCTTAATTCAGCAGATGACATCCACCTAATCCCAACCCCACATCAGTTGGAGGATGGATCACATATGTCAATCGAGCCAATGATTGACCGAGACATAGGCTCAGATCTAGATAGTCCATAGTTTATCAAGCTAGGGGAAGGCTTATCCCCTAAAGAGCAAGTCATGTACACTCAGATTATTATAGAGAGAAAGTAGGCTTTTGCATGGTCATATAAGGATATGTCAAGACTAGACCCAAATCTGGTCATGCATAATTTAACACTCAACCCGAAAGTCAAGCCGATAAAGCAAAAACTATGAAAAATGCATCCAATAGTAGCCTTGATGGTGAAATATGAGATACAAAAGCTCTTGGATGCCCAATTCATTATCCCCATAGATTATCCGCCATGGTTGTCCAACATGGTTCCCATCAAGAAGCCTGATGGGAGGATTCACATATGCATAGACTTCAGAGATCTAAACAAGGTGAGTCCTAAGGATGATTTCCCTTTGCCTAGCATTGATGCATTGGTAGATGCCATAGTAGGCCATGAAATGCTTTCCCTCATGGATGGTTTCTCTAGGTACAATCAGATCTGTATCAACCTAGAAGACCAGATCAAGATGACATTCACAATGCCTTGGGGGACATTTTGTTATAAGGTCATGCCCTTTGGCCTCAAGAACGTTGGTGCCACCTATCAATGGGCCATGACATACATCTTCCATGATTACATGCACAAGATTCTAGAAGATTACATGGATGACTTATTGGCTAAGTCTCTATTACGTCATGAGCATCCCGATGTCTTACGCAAAGTCCTCGATCGCCTCATTGAGCACAATGTCAGGCTGAACCCCAAGAAGTGCGTCTTCGATGTCACATCTGGAAAACTCTTGGGTTTTATAGTCTCCAAGTGAGGCATCGAGGTGGACCCTAACAAAGTCAAGGCTATCCTTGAAATGCCTCCCCCGACTACCATCAAGCAAGTGCGGAGCCTACAAGGCAAAATCGTATCTATCAAGCGCTTCATAGCATAGTTGTCGGATAAATGTCGGCCAATGAATAGACTATTGCATAAGGGAGTCACATTCCACTGGGATGATGAGTGCCAAGAAGCCTTTGATGAAATAAAGCAATACCTAGTTTCACCACCAGTCTTGGCACCCCCTCGACTAGGAGTACCATTCTACTTATACATCTCAGCCATTGAGATCGCACTAGGAGCCATGCTAGCCTAGAAGAATGAGTTTTTCAAAGAGCAGGCTACTTACTATCTTAGTCGCACCCTGGTCAGTTACGAAGTTTGATACGCATATGTCGAGAAGTTATGCTTAGTAGTGGTTTTCACCACTAGGAAGCTATGCCATTACATGCTAGGGCATACCACGTATGTTGTGTCGAAAGAGAATCCATTGTGATACATGATGAGTCGCACTTATCATAGTAGTCGCACGACAAAATGGATCATGTTGTTGATGGAGTTCGACCTAGAATTCATCGAAAAAAATCTATCAAAGGTCAGGTCATCATCGATCAGCTTGTAGAGGCTCCTCTTGAGGATGATCAACCTCTTAGCATGGAGTTGCCCGATGATGGGGTCTTCCATATCTCAGAATCGCCAAATTTTGATGAGCCTGAGATCCAGGCCGATATGACCCTATTCTTCGATGGCTCCAAGTGTGAGCAAGGGGGTGGCATGGGAGTCATGTTATTTATACCACAAGGGGCTCCATTGCCTCTATCATTTAAACTCGATTTCCCATGCACTAACAACAATGCAGAATATGAAGCCTTGCTCATAGGTCTTCAAGCAACCGTCGCCATGAAAATAAAAAAGCTTAACATTTTTGGTGACTCCTTGCTAATTATTAACTAGGTCAAAGGGATTTTTTAGTGTAAATGTCTAGTGCTACAAGCTTATAAAGCCCTTGTGGATAGATTCCTAGAAAATTTTGAGTGGTACGATATCGAGGCAATCCCTCGATCATCGAATCATTTTATGGATACTATGGCCTCCTTGGGGTCACTTATCCCATAGAACCCTTTAGATGACATAACCACCATTCATGTTAAAATGCTATCACAACCCATGATGAAGCGTGAGAGCTCTGAGGCCATGCCAGGCATCCACATGATTCAAATTGAACCATCTCATGATAGGTTCTCACAAATTCATGATCACCTGAATCATGTCGATTGGGGGTCCTTATTCCCCCAAACCCCTTTTGATAGCAGCACCATGCTATTTTTACAAGTTCTCCCACAATCAGCATTCACTAGGGATGAACCTTTAAAGGGACAGGTCATTCATGCCATCGAAGCTTCTGCATAGTAGGACTGATATACTCCCATTCGAGACTACCTCAAGCTTGGTAGCCTCCCACCTAGATTGTCGCATACCGCCAAAAGGACACTCAAGTAGAAAGTGGCAAAGCATGTCTTGTTAGGAGACATTTTGTATCATCGGAGCTATGAAGGAATTCTCCTTCATTGCTTAGAACAACAGGAAGCTACTTGGGCCATTGCCCAAGCACACGATGGTACATGTGGTGGCCACTTTAGCGGCATGGCCATCACAAAGTGCATTCTTTGCATGGGCTATTATTGGCCATCCTTAGAGCGATATTGTTGTGCATATGTTAGGAAGTGCATGAAGTGTCAACACCATGCTAATTTGACACATGTACCTTCCTAGGCCTTGCAACCGATTCAATCGGTTTGGCCATTTTCATAGTGGGGACTCGATTTGATCGAGAAGATCTCCCCGCATCCTCGGGCTATCACACGTTTATCATCATGACAACCGAGTACTTCACCAAGTGGGTGGAAGTAGTTCCCCTTACCTCGATGATAGGACCCCACATAGTGGAGTTCATAACAAATCATATCATTTGTCATTTTGGTATTCCATCCAAAATCATTTTGGATAATGGAACGTCGTTCAAAAACAAAGTTGTGCGTGCTTTAATGAATAAGTACAATATCAAACATAGCTTTTTGACACCATATTATCCATAAGAAAATGGGCAAGTAGAGGCCTCAAACAAGATATTAATTGCCATCCTTAAAAATATAGTCAATGATAATCATAAGGATTGGCACACACAAATCCCTCTTGCCCTATGGGCTTACCGCACTAGTATTCGGATGCCCACTAGGGCAACCCCATTCTCACTAGTGTATGGTGCAGAGGTAGTCATACCTCTAGAGCTGGAGATCCCCTCACTATGCATATCCATGCAAGAGTTCATTGATGATGATACCGCATGGCAGGCTCGACTAGACCAACTTACGTTGCTTGATGAGCGACGCGTTCATGCCCTGGAGCATTTACGCATTTATCAAGAGTGACTAAAGAGAGCCTACAATACGAAATTCCATCTCAGGGACTTTCAGATTGGTGACCTCATCCTGAAAGAGAACCAACAAAATTCTAATTTTCCATCCCACTTAAGGGATAAGTTTGTGGCAAACTGGTTAGGTCCTTTTGTCATCACTAGTCAAATAGGACCCGAAACGTATCGACTGACCTCTCTTGAAGGAGTCGAAGACCCTGAGCCCTTGAACATCATTCACTTGAGGCTTTTCCATGCTTAGAGCACCATAGTACCCCAAAATGCTCCAAGGGTGCCTACAACCCGCTTGGTCAACCTAAAATGCTCCTAGGCGGTCTAGAACCATCTAGGTCACCCCAAAATGCTCCAAGGGTGCCTACAACCCACTTGGTCAACCTAAAATGCTCCTAGGTGGTCTAGAACCATCTAGGTCACCCCAAAATCCTCCAAGGGTACCTAACCCACTTGGTCATTACCTAAAATCTCCTAGGTGGTCTAGAACCATCTAGGTTCACCCCAAAATTCTCCAAGGGTGCCTTACCCCGCATGGTCAACCCAAAAACGCTCCTAGGTGGTCTAGAACCATCTAGGTCACCCCCCAAATGCTCCAAGGGTCTACTTGTCAACCTAAAAAATGCTCCTAGGCAGTCTAGAACCATCTAGGTCAACCAAAAAGCCCCAAAGGCATCCATAAGCCCTTTGGTCCACCCAAATGCCCCAATGGCCCCCAATAAGCCCATTGGTCACATGTACATACATATATATCAATCAAAATTCAAAAACATTATCAAAATATCAAAAATACAAAAACATTGCATCACATTGCATTTTCATACATATATATCAAAATTTCAAAAATCCAAAAAAATTGCATCTCATCACATTGCATCCCATTGCATTTCTATCATCGCTTGCATTTAGGCATCCTCATCATTAGCACTTTACATTTTAGAGTTGCTCATACATGTCTAGCACCATGATGGTACACTACTTATCGCTCAAAATCCATGTTGAGAAAGTAATCATAGTTCAATGGTTCACTTATCATTTTCACCCACATTTTCCATATTCCATATTTGTGTCCACCCCTTCACCTAATCATTTGTTTTAGAATGTCATTAGGGGTTTTGGTCACTCAACCATTTCTAGCTTCTCTTCAGGTTTGGTAGAAAGCTATCTTGATTTTTAGGAGGTAGAGTCTTGCTTAGATTATGCCTTGTGTACATCAAATCCCAAACACATTTACACATTAACAATCCAAGTTTTGCACAAAGACAGATGAAATCCATGAAGTGGTCTAGGTTACCTTAAGTGAAAAGGTCATCCTGCTCATCCCCCTATGTGAATGGTTCAAGAATGTTGAGAGTTGGAAAAAGGACAAGCATCTTCCCTACCCAATTCCCCAAAATAAATAGTGGTTTTCACCACTATCAGAAATCCCACATTCTCAAAAAGTTGCAAACATCAAAAATTGCAAAATTCAAAGTACAAACTCCAAAGTTCAACATCAAAACCCTTAAAGTGCACACATCAAAAAGCACAAGAAACAATGATCCCCATCACTCAAAATTCAAATCCCTTGCTCAAGAGAAAAATAAAAACTCAAAATAAATAGTGATTATTGTCACTAACAAGAGAAAAATAAATAGTGATTTTTATCACTATATATGAGAGCAAGTATCCCAATAAATTGAAGAAAATAAGGGAGTCGAACTTGAATCCCTGGAACTCTCAACATTTGGAAAACCATAAGGTGATCCTCATTACAAGTTTGGTGGATAGCCTACTTGTCAATGGTGGTAGCCTCCCGCATGATGATATGTCTATCACATTAGCTTTGACGTGTGTGTAGACCAATGTTTGCATGTGGATGAGCTAGCTTTGGTAACCTAGATTGCCTAGTGGTCTAGTCATACTTAGTACAAAACCTAGGATGGTGGCATTCATTGGGTGATCCTCAGTACAGGTTTGGTTGAGAGCCTACTTGGCACTGGTGGTATCCTTATGCATCTCACAAGAATGAACTCACTTGCACACACAGGGATATGAAGTACCTTGGTCATCCTAGCAGATTCATACCTTGTCAAAAAGTCTTGCATAGTCAGTATACAACCTTTGATCACATCAGCTAGAGTGTTTGAGTCTCATAAAAACCTCACCTACATTATTTAAAATAGGTCATTTCATATACTCCATTTCACTACATCGCAATAATGGTTCCACATTTCCATTACAAAAGCAAATAAAAAAAGAAACAAAAAAGAGCGTTAATGTGTTTTGTACAGTCTATAGAGCTAACATAGTGTGTCAAATCATTAACCACATTTATTTTATCAACCAATCATCTCACTGTGCATCCACGCATATAGATAGCATCAAATCTAAGCAAATACACATGCATACATGATATATATCTATCACCATTTCATTGCATCCATATGCATACATCCTAAACATCTAACATATATCATCAATCCATACATACATTGCATTCATACAATAAAACAATAAATGAAACACATGATGACCACAATAAAATCTCATATATATATGGGGTAAAAATATGTACATCATAGTTTCCAAAATGCTCATAGGCTACAAATAAAGTGGGTCCTCCGACCTCACCAATACCAAAAATCCCTACCCATGTCGGCCACCATGATCATGCAGGATCGATGCTATGACTAGTGCTACCCCCTACAGTGTGCATCCACTGAGATCTCTTCGATCGGCTACTACCCACCCTGGCCTCCTATCGGCTCCCCCTAGCCCCCTCAATCCTCTACCTAGATGAAGCAGACTACTCTATCTCACTCCATCGAGTCCGATGTGAGGTACTACCCTCATCAAACTCTGGTAGCTACCCTCCAAGCTGGATCACCTCCCTCTCTAGCTCACTCCTATAGAGCTGAGCCCTAGCCTCCCATGCCTGGTACGTATCCACCACCCATAGCACCTGAGCCCATAGTGACCCCACCTCGGCCTCCAACTCCTACACTCATGCCCATAGAGTCCTAACCTCTACTAGGTCACCCTATACCTATGCCTATGCCCATAGGAGATCCCTCTCCTACCTAACCATGGCCAGCTCTATCTATAGCTACATACCGATCCACTAGTGCATCCTACTACTCAGGAAACCCCTGATCATCCACATCCTCATATCCATCATCACCCTAATCATCCATGATCAGGAGGTCCACCTACTCATCCATATAATAAGGTGACTCCACCTGATCCTCCTCAGGTGCATCCTGAGGCATATCCTCAGCTACCATCGTTGCATCACCCCCAAGGGCCTCCTCACCTCACCATCATCGCATCACCCACCATGTATCATACTCGATCATCATCCCAATGTCATCCACATCTAGAATCACCATAGTTGGGTCTACCACCTCATCTATCTCCACCACTATAGGCCAAGTCAGAGCCCTCTCATCCCCATGGTGCCTATAGATCATGGGCACCCCAGGAAGCCCCTAGCATACCCCAAACTATCATGTCACCCACTCATATGGGAAGAACTCCTTCTTTATGCCATGCCTCCCTATCAACCACCTACCTCACCTACTCCTACATAGCCACTCCCTAGCCTCAGGCCATGTCGAGTAGTCTCTGTAAGGCCGCCATCTCACATCCCCTACTGACAACCCTACAAAAGCCTTGGCGTAGTGACCTACATCACCCACCCAATACCTACTCTACCCAACCTCCTATGCTCTCTACCAGAGGATAGCATACCCTATCTCTTGATCTACCAACTGACCCTAGGTCATCCATGGTAGTCCCTATGGCCGCTCCACAACTATGTGCTCCCATGCCCAACACTGTAATAGATAGTTGCACCCTATCCCCTTACCTCACAATAGATCTCGTACAACTCATCATAGAGCTATGCCATAGTGTCATCCCCCATGCCATCACCAATGGGTCCTCCTTAGTGCTTACCACCAAGGCAAACACTAGCTCCAGTAGGTTCCATGGGAACCTCACTCCTGAGGAGTCAGGTAGAAGCATATTGGAGATGAGGGTCATGAGTAATGCATGCCTCACCTTCAATACCTTCTTCCCATACCAATACCCAACCAGTATCCCTCCCTTCATACAGTCATCCTCTACATCCTTCACTCGACCACCAAAATATCGAGTCAACACTGCACCTCTCAGGTCATGGTGTGTAGTCCTGATGGGTCACCCCTCTATCAAAATCCTCAAAATCCGATAGACATCCTCTAAAGTCACCATCATCTCCCCTATCAAGAGGTGAAAGGTATTGGTATGAGGGTCCCATAGATTAATCAAAGCAGTCAAGTAGGCATGGTCACCTATCATAGGCTCCAACCATGTCACTTGCTTAAGGCCCAAGGCATCCAACCACTCCCAATCCGCCTCACTCAAGGCACCCCTGGTGGTCTCAAAAATCTTTAGTTTATGATACCGACCCCTCACCACCTAAAAAAAAAACAATGATAAGTAAGCATTCCCATGCTTCACAAACGACCTTTCAGAGGCCTCAAAAGCACTAAAAACAACAAAAAGCAACTTACAATTGCACACAAAAACACAAAATAAACATTTTATATGGTCTAGATCATTTTAGTGGGTTTAATTATCCATTTACTTAATGAGATATACCAAGCAAAAAAACAAAAAAAAACAAAAAACAACAATAAGCACGATCGAGGAGTCACTACATACCCGCGTCGCACCGGCTCCTCCATTGGATGCTCCAGTTTGCTGGCTCATGGTGTCCTGGACCGAGTTTGATAGTGCTTCACTACACAAAATCACTCTCCTCCTCCTCACCACTCGAATCGCCAAGGAAAATCACAATAATGACCCCAAACCAAGATTTTCGGGGCTATATAGGCTATTTTGGGTTGTACTCATCCTAGGGTGGGATGAGCACATTATTTTGTGATCATCCCACCCTAGGATGAATACAAAATTTGCATTCACCCCACCCTAGGATGAATACAACTCAAAATTTTCAAAATAGCCAAAAATAACTCCAAACGGGCTCCAAAAACAACATAAAACTACCTAAACTTGGTCGATTTTGCACTCAATATTAATGGCATAATAAAACATCATCGAGGTCATCAACAGACTCTAATTCACTCCCTAAGAATTCTAGTATAGCTGGACCACTCCACGGTAACAAGTTTCTCTATCTCTCTCACTCCAAAAGGCGCCAAAAATGGTTTAAAACCCACCAAAAATAAGTCAAATTTGATGGAATTCATTCGAGCTCAAGATAGAACTCAAAAGTGCCATAGAGGTACCAGAGAATTACTCCTTTAGTCCCTAAGAAAGCCTTGATGGCTGGACCACTCCATGGGAATGAAGTTTTTGACTCTCCCTCCTCCATGCAACATCCATCGGATCGACAATATCCTTCCAAAATTGCCATAATCTTCATGAGTACACCTGAAGGCAACCCAACAAAAGTCATCTAGGTCAAGTGACTCATCACTTTTCTCGCTAGGTCATTCCCTCATCGACTCATCGCTTGAGGGGGTAGTCATACTCATAATCATAATCAACAAACACACACTCAATTAGGCAAAGGGCGTTCGTTCAACGAATCATTGACAAAGATAATCTTGCTCCTGCTTGGGGCAGTAAACAAGCAAAAATATCAATTAAGAACACAACAGAGCAGACGGTCCTGCCTATTTGGTATACCTCAAAAGTTACCAAAATACTTGGTATTCTCTAAACGCCTAAGGGTTATAAGTCTTTCGAGCATACCCGAAAGCTGAAGAGATACCAAGACCAATTTCTTTACTGAGTCAAAAGCAAAGATTCAAGAACGCATGCTCTTTCCATGATTGGGGCATTCAAAGTTGGTTAGGTTACTGAATAACCTTAATCATTGAGCACTTTGGTCATCTATTTTTGCTCAACATTGTGCTGCACACAATGCTTCTCAAAAAGGGGCATCTGTAGACACCAAAACAGTGCCAATCCGATTATGCTACCAAGGCATTGACTAAATTGACACACAAAGCCCTTAGGGCAGCCCTCAGAGGTCAAGCAGTGGTTCTAACCACTCCCAAAGTAGTTTTGGAAGGTTCCTAGGTCAGTTGGGGACTTTTTGAGGCCTAGTTCCTATTCGTCCCACCCTGGGATGAATAGCAGTTCCTATTCATCCCACCCCGGAGTGAATAGCAGCATTCATCCCGGGGTGGAGCGAATAGCAGGTTTGACTGGAAAAAGTCAAATCTGGACAAGTGGCCACCAAAAAATGCCACTTGCCCTACTCTTCGAAGCATGCATGTCATAACCTAGGGCATGCCTATGACAACCCTCATCAATGAGGCCATTTTGGGGAGATTCTCTTCCCCCTCCTGTGCATGCCACCCTGGTGGACAAGTGGCCTCTTGGGCCTTGCATGCCCTTGCATGCTCTTTGCACATTTGACCTCCTAGGTCTATAAATTGGATGACATTCTCATCCAAAGAGAGACAGGTTTTTCTAGGATTTGCAACGAAGTGCTACCGAGTTATTACCTCACCCTTATTGCTCCTTTTTCATCCATAATTTCTCCTTAGCGAGAGAGGTTATCGGGTGGCATAAGAAGGCGCAATCTGACCCAAAAACTGAATCCATAGTTCGAATAACCACACCAAATTTACCTAAAACACTTCCCCTATAGTTTTACATCAATCCTCATTGGATTGGTGTGAAAATTTAGGAGATATTGGCGGGCGTCCCACCCCCGGGTGCCCCCCAATCTGTGATAGTCGAATTCGTCCCACCCCCGGATGAATAGAAATTCATGCACTATTTTTTGACTATTTTCAATTAGCTATTTTCTATATGTCTATATGATGTTGCATTTCAAATTTCATAGCTTTCTGACATGTATTGACTGAGATATAGTCGTTTTACGATTTTGTATGCATGTGGGTCCCACTTTTGCTTGCAGGAGGATTTGGATAGAATATTTAGAATATGATCATATGGGTTCTCTTCAAATATCATTTTATGCTTACTCACCAAATTTTGTAGGTTTTTGACATGTCTAGGTAGGAGAAACGCTCGTTTGCCTTTTGTAGGTTCACTACGGGTGGTGGGATCTAACGCAATGATCGGACGCAATTATTTTACAAAACTAGGTGATATCATCCCAAAACCATCTCCTTTACATCTCTCTTGAGTTTTGTCTCATTTGGAATCCATTTTCTATATACACCCCACATGCGCCCGTTCAGGCTGTGGGGATTGCATGTTTTAATACCATACACATATGCTCTTGACTCTCTTTTGCTTTCCTATGTGCAGAATCAGGTGCCAAAATGTAGTAGGAAACATTGGAGGATGAGGATCACATTGACGTAAGTGGCGATGACATTTGGCCCGCCCACTTCGAGTGTGGGCATGCGGAAGAACAATGGATGTGCACCACGTTCTTTGAGAGATTGATATCTCTTGGCACCCCTTTGTTGTAACAGATTGTATCAAGCTAATTTAAGTCCTCAAGGGGAGGCATTGTAATCTGATTTGAAGTTACTCAATAAGGAGAATGCCCCATTTGCTTTATTTCTTGTTATACTTTGCCTTTTTGCTTGCATGCTTTGGTTTACGCTTTCATAGGACTTATAACGCACTTACATTCTGTTGCTTCGGTTAAGGTGCACCATTTTTCCATTGCTATAGTACCTATCTATTTCTTACTTCTGCATTTAGGCAATAATCAAAATTGCATGTTAATTTGCATCACACCATAATAAACAAAACCCTCACACACTTGCACATGAACATTGGTAAGGTTGGATTTCATCACCAACCCCCAATCATTACCCCATTATTTTGGCCAAGGTTAGTCCAAGAACCATCGTAGCCATGGAAAATAGCATGCATTCCTCTTCGAAGGGTGTATCACTGACCACGGTGAACTGGGTGAGGACTGGTAGTACCTAGGCTCCCTCATCGGACTTGGACTTCATCACCAAGCCTTGATGGGTTTCACAACTTGGATTTCATCACCAAGTTAGTGTGTGAGAGTATCTAGGTGAAATCCTTAGATTCATTATAGGGTCAAACATTGCACTTTCATTTACAAAAAAAAAAAAATTAAAAACTTTTCAAAACTCAAAAAAAAAAAAATCAAAACCTTGCGAAAACTTAGAAACAAATTTGTTTGTTTGTTTGCTTTGCATGTTGTTTTCTTGTGCTTTCACCACATATTCACACACGTACCTTCACACTTTCCAATTCATCCCACCCTTAGCATATGGTAACAACCCGTAGTCAAGCCAAAAAGCTAGCCCAAGTTCAGAATCAGTTACCCTCATCCATGGAGTTTCCACCTCAGTCCTCTCAAGCCCCTACCACTTTAGTGGTAGGGCAAGTCAGTGTAGCCCCTACTATGTCCTTGAACTTGAATTTTAGACCATCTAGTGGTGCCCCTACTTTAGACATAGATATAATGTAGAGAGCTACTCATGCTACCATTCCCGAAACTCCTAGGAGTGAGCCACCCATGCCATCGAACAATCATGTCACATATGTGGACATGGATATCATTAGGCTATATCTGAATGCAGCTAGTTTGGTCTTTCCATCATTACCTCCACTTACCATTCCACCCCATACCATTCCTCCATCACAATAAGAAACCACCTTCCCACACCCACAACAATCCAACCAAATCTTCATAAATCCACTCTTCAAATCAACTACTACAACCATGACCCACAATCATCCATCATCATCTAATCAACACCCCTTCATATTGCCAAATCAAAACATCACTTGTACTAACCCTCTCTATGAAGCACAAGTCAATGTTGCTTCATAGATCCCTGCATCCATCCCATCCACTACACCTATAGATACCATACATCATAACATCCCTCATTTAATGACAATACCTTTTGCCACTTACCCTCCACCTACATCCACTCACATGGTTGCCACCCAACCGACCCAATCATCTACCACCTACATGGCCATACCATATTCATCTATGATTGCTATACAACAAGCATTTCTATAGTTACAACAATTGATTATGGATAATGCTAATCAAAGCATTAATCCCAATCCATAATGGTAGTCATAGGGGATAGATCAAAACCAACCATCCACATCTCATCCACACACCTTCTTCACTCAAGATCCATCTTGGGTGTTGTGACCCCCAACCACGACCATACCCACTAATCCACTTCATCAAATGTATGCTAGCTCATCAGGTCAACATACCATCATACCCCCATCTCCTCATCATCATCAAAGTCATCACCAACAATCATTCCATAATCCATTTCACACTAACATCCAACATCATCAAATCCCCACTAATAATACACATTATTTCAATAGCAACAAACCAATCAAGGTTTTAACCCTTTGCTAGAAGATCCAAAGTTTCAATTTTTACAAAGTCAGATTGATAGTCTAGCCATGCAAACATCAGGTATGCAATACCAGAAACCTACTCTAAGGTAACTACTCAATCATCCAATTCATGCTTCGATACCATCACCGCCTTACCCAATAGATTTTCAAATACCAAAGTTTGAAAAATTCAAGGGGGATGAGGACCCTCGAGAGCATGTGAGTGGATTCATTAATGCATGTTTTAGAATAAAAAACAATGATGCACTCATGCTCCATACTTTTCCTCAGATATTTGGAGGAGATGCCCTAGATTGGTACAATCATTTACCACATCAAAGTATCTATACTTTTGAGCAACTAGTGGACCAATTCTTGGAGCGGTTCTCTCTAAATGTTAGAAAGAAGACAACATTGACCGATTTGCTCAATTTACAATAATATGATGATGAATCGGTCTATGAATTTGGCAACCACTGGAGGGCAATCATGACCAAACTACCATTCTCCCTCCCTATGGTAGAATTAACATGAATGTTCACAAGGAGTTATTCCAAACCAATCTCCTTGTTATTACAACTACAACAATATAGAACATTCGAAGAAGCACTCACCCAAGCCAGAGTGATAGAAGAAATCAAGATTCAAGAGGGTGAGATAAAACTAAAAAAGAAATAATGGAAAAAAAAAATCAAAAGGGGAATAACCATGGTCAATCCAAGGCTAGCCAGGTTAATCAAGTAGTCTTGAGCCAACCTTCATAACAAATCCAACAAGCTCAAGTGCAAGTACAACAACCCCTACAACAACAACAACAACCACAACAATAGACTTATCAAGTGGTTCCACCCCCACAATAACTACAAAATCAAGCTCAACCTACAAAAAATAATCAACATCAATACAAGCCAAAATACAACTACACCCCATTACCTGAACCATATTCATCCATATTCCAAAAGTTGTATGATGCACAAGCTTTCACATTACTAGAAATGAAGCCTGAAGATCCAAACAAGCCAAAACCTAGGAACTATAAGGAGCATCTATACTACACCTATCATCGATAGAAAGGCCATGACATCGAGACTTGCTATGGGTTTAAGAACATTGTGCAAGATTTACTTGAAAAGGGAAAGATCAAGATTGATAACCCCTTAGCCCAACAAAACCAAAACCTTAGAATATATCAAACACCATTACCTCATCATGAGGTAAATCAACAAACAATGGGAGCATCAACTTCTACAATTCCTCCCAATCAAGTCAATCATGTGTCACAACTATACCAAGGTTTTATGGGGGCTATTCATATAGTCACCCGAGGGCAAAGAAAAATGAATCACATGCAAGCAAATGAGCCAACCCAAGCAGTACCAACTCCTATAGCACAACCAAATGTGCCCATACAACTAAACCCAACCATTCCATCTCCACCCATTCATATTCCAAATCATCCACCTAGACCAATCATCACATTGAGAAGTCGATTGACATAGAGCTTAAGGATGGCATCAGCCAAGTTGTCAATATATGAGCTCATACAACAATCTCCCCCACATCATGAGGCATTGATGGAAATATTAAAATCCATCGAACTTCAAGTAGAAGATCCTAATACCTTCAACACTTTTGTGGGGAGTGTTCAAAATTGTATGGAACCTTCAATAACATTCTATAATTTTGAAGAAAAGAGCATATCATCGGAGTTACCCGATCCTCCATTGCATATTGTAGCTCATATTGATCGAAAACCCTTTAAAAGAGTGCTCATCGATACTAGATCCTCTATCAATCTCATCACTACCCCAACCATCAAACATCTCAACCTTCCATCATCTCACATCACCACATCCACCTTCACCCTACGGGCTTTCAATGATGCTTTGTGCTCCACTGTAGGAAATGTAGTTCTACCTATAATAGTGGGGGTGAAAATAATCCATGTACTCTTCCATATCTTGGAAGGAGCCATGTAGTACAACATACTTCTTGGACATCCCTGGATTAGGGAAATGAAGTGTGTTCCCTCGACATTACATCAATGTTTGAAATATGTGCATGAGGGAAAAGTCCATTGCATTCCAACTGACACCGAACCATTCAAGTACTGCAACTTGATATCCAATCCATATGAGCCATCCCTTCCATCCACCCATATTTCCATTCAGCCCCTCATCATTCAAACCACCCCAACTAACAACACCTCATCCAAAGCACCCATCCCAGAGGCTTTGCCAATAGTTGATCATGCCTTTGCATCTCAAGCCATCAACCCAAGTCAACCCTCATCCACTTCATACCATTTTTCCATCACACCTGATCATCCCACCAACCAACCATCATCTTCATTAACTACACCTCCCACTTCGCAAACACCCTTCACATTTTCATCCCAACCAAATCCACCAACCACTAACAAATCCATTAAACCAAATCCATCTCAAACCTCACCACCCATTATCTCATAGATAGGGTCACCTATCCAAGAAGAACCATTATCGAGTGAGCCATTGCCTCCATCTAAACCACAAGCCACCATTGAAGCCTCCACATCAACACCCGAATCATCCACATCCCAACCAACTCAAGTTGTAGTCCATCTCACCAATCCAAGTATTGGTGAGTACATAGTTGAGAGTGTAGCCATAACACCACCTATTCAATCTATTAGAGATTACGGTCACCCATGCGACCCACCTTTGGCCATAGGTGCAGTGTATAGAATGGGTTTTGAGCCAAATAGGATTAACTTTGTATATGGGGGAGTGGATTCTTCATCCAATCCACCTCCTCCTAATGAAGAACCCATGCAAGAATTTTGTGCTAGCTTAGAATATCTATCCAACCTAGATTTCCCCATGCGATATTTTTATTGGGTTAACTAGTAGGGATTTGGTCTTGGATGACATGAGTAGGGCCTGCATCATATCATTGAGCCCCAATATCAAGAAGTGCATGATCACTCTAGCTTAGGATACAGGCCATCAACCTCAAACTCCTCCTTTGAGCATACATTTCAACAACTCACCCTAGAGTCCAAAGAGGAGGATGAGGAGAGTGAAGACAATGATGATAGTGATGATGAGTATTTAGACCCTAAGTTTACACCTTATTTACATGAGGCCTTTCTAAAAATGAGACCCCATATAGCTATGATCAATTACATTTTTATGATGACATTTTTGATGATGATTTTGAGGAATTTCAGGAAATGGGACCAAACATGGACATGATCAATCATATTTTTGATGGTCCCCAAGAAGATGTGGCCCCTATAGAGCCCATTGAGAGAGATGAGTACTACATTACAATGTTTCCTATCGATCAATCCATCTTTCACTTGCATCTTTCATGAGAGTGACCTGAACCAGATCCACCACCACCACCTTGGTTGCATCCACAAAATCATAATTCACCCACCATAGGTCAGTTGCTCCCTAGAGAGAGTGAGCAAGATAGTTCACTCTCCAAATCATAGCCACTTCATTTCCACCAAGTTAACATGATTTATGTTGACTTGTTCACCCCACTCTACAATCCATATGATTTGGTGAAGCTGATTCCAATCGATTCTAGCCTTATCGACATGGATAGGATTTCATCCCCACCATCCATAGCCAAGTTCATCCTATTCAAAGAATTGCTAAGAGCTTCTAATGCTTATATTCCTCAACAATATTCACCTTTACCTACTTCTATTTTTCAAACCAAAGTAGAAGAAGCATCACTCGAGTCCTTTGAACATGTGGAGGATGATATTCATCTCATTCCTACTCCACATCAGTTAGAAGAAGGTTCTCACATGCTTATTGAAGAATCCATTGATGTGAACCTAAGTCAAGATGTGGATAATCCACAAATTATGAAAATAGTAAAATATCTATCCATAGAAGAGAAAGAGTGCATCCTAGATGTATTGACAAGGAAGAAAGAGATTTTTGCATGGTCATACAAAGATATGCCTAGTCTTGACCCCAACTTGGTGGTCCATAACCTCACCTTAGCTCCCGAAGCTAAACCATTCAAGAAAAAATTGAGGAAACTTCATCCTACCATAGCACTCATTATCAAAGAAGAGCTACAAAAATTATTAGATGTGGGTTTCATACAACCCATTGATTATCTTGAATGGCTCTCAAACATGGTACCCATTCACAAGCCGAATGAGGGGGTACATGTATGCACAAATTTTTAAGACTTAAACAAAGCGTATCCCAAGGATGATTTTCCATTACCGAACATCGATCAACTTGTAGACTCTTATGCAGGCCATGAAATGCTTTCTCTAATGGATGGTTTTTTAGGATACAACCAAATTCGAATCAATCCTGAGGACCAACACAAAACAACATTCACCACACCTTGGGGCACTTTCTGTTACAAGGTGATGCCATTCGGTCTCAAAAATGTAGGAGCTACTTATCAACATGCCATGACGTATATCTTCCATGACTATATGCACAAAATCATTGAAGACTATGTGGATGATTTAATCGCTAAATCCAAAACATGTCTTGAGCACATTGAAGTACTAGAAAAAGTCTTTGATCGATTGCTTGAACACAAGGTGAGGTTAAATCCTAAGAAGTGCGTATTCGAAGTCACATCAGGTAAACTTCTAGGATTCATTATCTCCAAGTGAGGCATTGAAGTGGACCCTGATAAGGTCAAGGCCATTATTGAAATGCCCCCTCCAAAAAATCTTAAAGAGTTGCACAGTTTGCAAGGAAAGATTCAATCCATTCGATGATTCATTGCACAACTCTCAGACAAATGCAGGCCATTCAATCGCTTGCTACAGAAGGGGGTCACCTTTTCCTAGACAAAATAATGTCAAGAGGCTTTTGATGACATCAAGAAATATCTAGCTTCACCACCAGTACTAACGTCACCTCATCTAGGAGTCCCTTTTCACCTTTACATTTTTACCATAGATTTTGCATTAGGGACAATGCTTGCGCAAAAGAATGAAAATCAGAAAGAGCAAGCAATCTATTACATTAGTCAAACTTTGGTGAGTTATGAAACAAGATATGCTTATGTTGAGAAGTTGTGCTTAGTAGTGGTTTTTACCACTAAGAAACTCAGACATTATATGCTAAGTAACACTACCTATGTCATAGCTAGAGAAAATCCTCTACGTTATATGATGACTCGCACATACAACAATACCCAAACCAAAAAATGGATAATGCTCTTAACGGAATTTGATCTTGAATTCATTAGCCAAAAATCCATCAAGGGTCAGGTGATAGCCGATCAACTCGTAGAAGCTCCACTTCCAAATGATCAACCCCTTCTTATCGAGCTTCCAGATGATTCGGTATTTTTTATCACTAAACAAGAAGAACTAGTCCCTCCTGAGGATGATGTTGACATCACTCTCTTATTTGATGGGTCAAAGTGCAAAAAAGGACAAGGTGTTGGAGTCATATTTTATACACCCGAAGGAATACCAATTCCTTTATCATTCAAACTTGACTTTCCATGCACAAATAACAATGTAGAGTATGAAGCCTTAATCTTGGGGCTTCAATCAACATTAGCTATGGGCATTAAGCATATAAGCATTTTTGGTGATTCCCAACTTGTCATTTTCCAAGTGAAAGGAACTTACCAATGTAGAGAGCTAGTCTTGAAACAATACCATGAAGTAGCAATGAAATTGCTAGCAAAGTTTGATTGGTACGAGATCGACAACTTGCCTCGTTTGACTAATAGGTTTGTGGATGCGATGGCTTCTTTAGGATCATTGATTCCAAAGAATAAAAATGGAGAAGTCCAACCGCTTATCATCACAACAATGTCCAAATCCATAATCTCATGAGCATAATCTGAAGGTGAGAAGAGTGTATGTTTCATTCACGCAGAACCATATGAATCTTGCCTTGATCAAATAAAGGACTTTCTCAAGTTTGGGACCCTCCCATAAGATTTGATATGAACTACAAAGAGAACATTTAAACAAAAAGTAGCTCATTACACTCTCTTGGGGGATGTGTTGTATAGACGTGGCTATGATGGAGTCTTACTTCGATGCCTAGATCTCGTAGAGGCACAAAGAGCCATAACTGAAGCCCATGATGGTACTTGTGGTGGCCACTTTAGTGGAATGGCCATTGCAAAGTGCATTTTGTACATGGGTTATTATTGGCCCACCATGGAAAATGATTATTGTCAGTATGTGAAGAAATGTCAAAAATATCAACATCACGCCAATTTGACTCATGTACCATCACAAGCATTACAACCCATTCAAAGCCTTTGGCCCTTTTCACAATGGGGCCTAGATTTGATTGGAAAAATTTCACCTACCTCTTTAGGACAACACAAGTTCATCATAACTACCACATAATACTTCACCAAATGGGTCGAAGCGATCCCAATGACCACTATGATTGGACCTCGAATTGTGGAGTTCATACTCTAGCATATTATCTATCATTTTGGGATTCCCTCAAAAATCATTTTTGATAATGGCAAGTCTTTTAAAAACAAGGATGTTCGAGCATTATGCAACAAGTATAATATCCAACATAGTTTCTTGACTCCTTATTACCCACAAGAAAATGGACAAGTTGAAGCAACCAATAAGACCTTGATAGCCATTCTCAAGAAACTTGTCAAAGAAAACCATAGAGATTGGCATACTCAACTCCCCTTGGCATTATGGGCTTATCGAACAAGCATCCGAATGCCAATAGGGGCAACTCCATTTTCATTGGTCTATGGAGCCAAAGCAATCATACCTCTTGAGCTCGAGATCCCTTCTTTACGAGTTGCATTACAAGAATTCATGGATGATGACACAACTAGACAAGCACATCTTGACCAACTTACACTCCTTGATGAAAGGTGAATCAATGCCTTAGAACATCTACGAGTATATCAAGATCGCATCAAGCATGCTTATAATGCAAAAGTCCATCCTCATAAATTCCAAGTAGGAGATCTCATTCTTAAAGAGAATCAATAGAACACCAATGCATTGTCACACTTAAGAGATAAATTCATGGCTAATTGGTTAGGTCCATACATTGTCAAGCAAAATTTGGGTCCAGGAACATATAGACTTGCAAATTTAGAGGGAACATTGGAACCTGAGCCATTAAATATTTGTAAATATGTACATATACATGGCTAATATATATATATATATATATATATATTCATTGCATTTCATACATCCATCCATGCATTCCACCTACATTTCATATACGCATTTCAAACATTTACATTTGTTCATACCATTCATCATGTTAGGAACCATTTGGTTAATTTGGATGATTGCTAGTCCACTATGTCTTGTTGCCTTAATCAAGGGCACCTTATATCAAACATTACTCATCAATCCATCAACCACAATAATTTACAACTTTCCTTATGATATTTTGATGATTAAGGGGTTCACATAAACTAGGATAGATACCATATAATCATTAGCAATAATGATTATGCAGCCATTGACTATTTTATGTACACCTTTTAATTTTCAAAAGCTTGTAGCGAAGGTATCACAAAATTTCATACAACACATTAGTCAATAAGCAAAATCTAAGTGTTTTCAATCACTCAACCACTCCTAGTGTTTTGAGAAACCTCCATTAAAAATCAAACAATCTTTAGATGCAATAAGTTATTCCTGGTCAATCAAGTTTCCTCTTGGACCACACACATCAAAACACATTAAAACATTGTGAAGCTTAGGAATGATGAAGTCATGAGTTGCTATTGCCATAAAGTGAAAGGTTTCCCTATTCATCCAATTATGTGCATGGTCTAGAATGCTAAAGAGTTGACAAAAGGACAAGCTCCACCTTCATCCCCAAAAAAAATCCCTTGCTCTTCCTCAAAAAGCAAGTATCCCAAAAGCAAAAAAATCCTTGCTCTTCCTCAAAATGAGCAAGTATCCCAAAACATCCCAAAAGCAATAAAAATCCCTTGCTCTTCCTCAAAATGAGCAAGTATCCCAAAAGCATTCCAAAGCAATAAAATTCCCTTGCTCTTCCTCAAAATGAGCAAGTATCCAAAAAGCAATAAAAATCCACTTTGCTCCAATACAAAAATGAGCAAACTCAAAAATAAAATCCCAAAAATCCAATGCAATAAAAGAAGGGAAAGGAGCTTGAATCCCTAGAATTCTTAGTATTTCAAAAACTATGGGGTGATCCTCATTACAACAATGGGTTGAATGAAACCCGCCTGGCAATGGGGTATCCTTATGCATGGTGCCACGTCTATCACATTAGAGACCTTATTTTGTATAGACCTATGGATGCTCATGGATGAGCTAGCTTATTGGCATAAGTTACCAATTGATTAGTTTGACCTAGCTCATAATGAGAAATGAACATTCATTTGCACACATAGTTGGTCCTTGAGAAATTTGAAACCACTAGGACAACCTTAGCATCATGAAGATTTATGAGATACATAGATGAGTTTGTTTGAGATCACTAGGATGTTTGAGTCTTTGCAAAATGACCCTAGATCATTTATCCAAACCATTCCATATCATTTCCATTATTACATCCCATAATCCATGTCATTTATAAATACCAAATGTTAGTGCCCCTGATTAAACAACGAGAATAAAGTTGATCAAGAAAAAGTCTATAACATACACAAATGATCATTAAAACATAACATTCACCATTCATTCCACTCAATCACTACATCATTTCATATGCATCCATACATAAAATAAAACAAAAGTGCAATACAAATGATCACAATAAAAGCCATGTATATGTATATATATAAACAACATAGTACAAAAATACCCAAAAGGTTGTATACATCAGAGCACTAAGGCTCATAAACAAAAATGAAAACTACAAAAAGAGGTAATAAGTGCTACTAGCTAGCACCACCATGACTCCTATGAGGACCATGAGCTGATCCCTATGAACCAGATGGAGCATGGAAGCTAGGAACCCATGAACATGAACCACTAGGTCTAGACTCACTCCACCTACTAGAGCCAAAAACTGATGATAAAGGTGGGAGAGGTAGTGAAATATGATGATGAGCAAGAGTATCCTCAAGCAACTCAATGTACCTAGCCTACAACCATGAAGTAGCCAAATCCAGGCCCTGATGCACCTCTCATTGAGCTATCTCAGCATGAAGAGCCACAACCTTAGAACCATCACCACCTCCACTAGGTCCACTCCATAGCCCATCCACCTCACTCCACAGTTGAGCTATCTTAGAATATCGAGCCACAAGCACACTCTATAACCTCATAATCTATATATTGCAAGCCACTACAGTCTAGCCCAAGCTATCCTACTCAGCCTAGAGAACACCCCAATCCTCCTTAGTATAACATGGAGGTACATCCTACCCTCCATCACCATTCTACCTCCATCACCACCTCCACCATCCATCTCCACCAACCTTAACCCTAATATCTATAGGTAGAACATATACCCCAACTAGCCCCCTACTACCACTACCTCAATGATACTTTTACCATCGAGAAGCCTACTCACCAGCATCCCGCTCATCACCACTCACCACATCATCAACAACCTGACTAGGTGCCCATGGAGGCTATGAAGAAAACTAAGCATCATACTCAGTTGTAGTTGAAGAACACAAGCTTATACTGAGAGGGGGGTGAACAATATAAGACCACTTTTTACTTTTCTTTTCAATTCAATATTATGCAGTGTATAGATAGCAATATCAATAGCAATAATCAAAGCAATGCACAAAACACCATCCACAAAAGTGACACAACAATTTACGTGGTTCACCCAATGCGGGCTACTCCACGGAGAAAATATTTTGCTAAAACTTTCTCAATCAATCTCTTGGGAATCCTTCCCAATTACAATGTTTATGGACCTCTGTCCAAAGGAGATGTTGATCCCCTAAATCTCAAGTTCATGGATCTCTTCCACAAGAGAACTCTTTCCCCTTCTGCTCTGGCTAGTGATCTTCTAGAAGACTATGTCTCTCTACTGCACTGACTTGTGGATCTCTCTCCACTTGAAGACTCCTCACTCAGATCTATCTTCAATTATCCTGGCTATTGGATCTCTATCCACTGAGACTCTGTCCTCTATACTCTATCACCTCCAAAGCTCTATCAATAGGTTCACTTAGAACCTCTTCAAATATGCTCAATAGGCTCACTCAGAACCTGCTCAAATCTGCTCAATAGGCTCACTCAGAACCTGCTCAAATATGCTCAACAAGCTCACTCAGAACTCTCAAATCTTCTCAACAAGCTCCAACTTGTCAACCACTCATCAACAACCTCCACAACAAGCTCACTCAAAACTTGTCCAAATCTCTCAACAAGCTCACTCAGAACTTGTCCAAATCTGCTCAATAAGTCCTCTCTAGGACTTGCTCAAATATGCATAGCAAGCCTTCACAAAAGCTTACTCAAAATCAGTCCACAAGCCTTCTCAAATACTTGCCTCAAATCAGCTCAACAAAATCTCAACTCAATCTCATAGAAGCATAAAGAGAATTGTTAGAGACTCAATATGTTCTATACTCAAATCCCAATCTCAACTCAAATCAATCTCAACTCAACAATATCATAGAAGCATAAAGAGAATTTTGTTAGAGACTCAATATGTTCTATACTCAAATCCCATATCTCAACTCAAATCAATCTCAACTCAATCTCATAGAAGCATAAAGAGAATTGTTAGAGACTCAATATGTTCTATACTCAAATCCAATTTCTTTCTCAACTCAACTCAAATCAGAATATAGAATAGTTTGTTTTATGGAACTTGAACAACCACTTCACACAATCACTTGACTAGGCTCAAACAACTCTACTCAACCAATCACCACAAGGAACAACTCTTTCTCACAAACCCTAGTCCAAGCATGAATCAACCAACTCAAAATATCTTCAACAACACTCAACAACAACTCTTACATAACAATGATACTCATGTTCTTTTCAGCTCAAGTTCAAGTTCTTTGCACAACAACTCACTTCAACAACAATGCTTATAAAACAAGGTTTTAATCACAACTCTCAAACCAGAAAACCTTGAAGCATTAAACCAACCATTTTTGAATAGGAAACCACAATCAATCCTTTTCACTCCAATGATATTTCAGAAATCAACCACCATAACAATCAATAGGAGAATGTGCCCATACCTTTTTGATGCCAAGAAGTTGTTCACAAAGTCTGCCACACTCAACAAAACTTTCCTTTCCAATCTTAATAAGGGTTAGTGGACTTCAAATAATAATCACAAGATAAAGTATAACTCAATTTACACCTTTTTACTCCAACTCAATAATCACATCCACCAAAGTCCTTCTAGAGAAAAACCCTCTAAAAATAATAATCAATAATCCATTATTCAATTTCCACAAATTCTACTTCATTCAAAACCCTTATTTCTCCTAAAATAATGCTCTCAAAAATTCAAATCAATATCATAAGGCTCAAATAATCATCTATGGTTTTCACCAACAAAATAATTATTTAACCTTTTAAACACAACAAAGGTTTACAAAAATAAAATATTTCCTAACCCTTATCACTCCAAACTTTAGAGCATTAATTAAATTTTAATCAAAAATTCGCATACCTCCTTAATGGGTTTCGACCCCTCGACCTGCCCTCACCGTGAGCGCCTTAGCCATGGCTAAGGTAGCCAAATGAGCTACCCGCTCATTCGCAATGCAAAAGGGGCACGACTTCCCTTTATTTGCTACAGGCCCACGTGCCTCAAATAAACCGTGCGCCCTTGGCGCTTCCACCACAAAGCACAATGAACGAACCTTGCCAAAATCGAATGCATGACCTCATGCTACCAAATGCCTTTGCATTGCCCGAGTTGCCAATAGGCCACACTACCCAAGGTGACTTGGGTTTCGCACTCGTCCGATTTATTCGTTGCTTCCACCACTAAAACCTTTTTTGCACGAGCTCTATTCGCTTTCCAACAATCGCATTAACAACAAGAGCAAGGATGATTAATCTTCAAACATTTAATGGCATATATATATGCCTTCCCTTAGCTTGGAAACGTCGTGCTTTTGAACCTTCCTTTATGACGTCGATGAATATTCTTTTAATTTAATTTTAAAATTAAAATTTAAACCAAATATTTGAAATTAAATATCTCCATCATCGGGGCACCTTTTTCGATGAAACAAAAAGCCAACTTGGGTTTTAAGAAAAACCCATTTCAAATATGCCATCCATGGTTTTAAATAAAACCTTTGAAATTAAATTTCTTCATCACGGGGGAACCTTTTTCGATGAAACAAAAGCCAACTTGGGTTTTAAGAAAAACCCATTTCAAATCTGCCATCCATGGTTTTAAATAAAAACCTTTTGCTAAGCTTCCCTTGAAGCTCCTTTTAGAACCAAATGCCATGCATCCCTTCTTGAACCTTTGATCAAAACCTTTGCTTCTACACAAACATAGTGTTAGCTTACATAGATCCTTTTGACATCAATGACAACTCTTAGCTTAGGAACTCAAAATGTCCAACAATCTCCCCCTTTGTCATTGATGGCAACCCATATCCTTTTACTAAAATCTGACCTTATTTTTTGCTCCCCTGGGACTTTGCTCCCCCTGGCTCAAAGCTTTCTCAAATATCAAATCTCTCCCCATATCAAAACTTTCCTCAATATACACAAATCTCTCCCCCTTTGTCATCAATGGCAAAGGGTCACCTTTGGGGCTCGAGGCTAAGAATGAGCCTCTTAGCTTAGCCCCTCCCCCACCTCCTCATGAGGTGGTTAATTCTGGGGTGGGAGTATTTCTACTCCCTGAAAGCACTGCTCTTTACCTTTATCTTTCTCTCTTCCTTTCTGAGTTTTCTGAATCCTCTCACTATTTCTTTCCAAGCCATCATCCCTATTTCTGTTATCATTTCTTTTTCTTGTTCCTATTCTTGTTCTCATCCATGTTCCTATTCTTTTCCTCCTCCTAGTTCTCATCCATGTTCCTATTCCTGTTCATACCTACTTCTGGAATATTTGCTCTACACCATCTTGTTGTGTGTCCATCATTATTGCACTTATAACACTTAATGTTATTATTCCTTGGAGGTGCAAATGTCTTAGGATACCTCCTAGTGAAGCCATATCCTCTTCTGCCATGAACCCTGCAATTCATTGCTTTGTGACCATACTCATTGCATGAGTAGCAATACCCATGGAAAAGTTATCCTTTCCCATATTCTTGTCTTTCATATGACCTGCACTGTGAAGCCATGTGCCCAAACCTGTGACATGAGAAGCATCTCCCATTGAAGCTTCCTTGCCTAGACCTCATTGGTCTCCTATTCTGATTGTTGTTCCATCTGTATCTTCTTTGTGCATTATTCCTATCTTTGTTGAACTCTCTATTGTCCAACTCATCCTCTGATGTCTCATTCCTACTTACACTATCATCTTCTGAAGTATCTTCTTCCGAAGTTCCTTCTTCTTCAAGACTTGAAGTAGACTTTTCTTCCCATTCCTTTTGAACCTGTTTGGAACCAAGACCTATCTTGTTTGTTGCTCCTCTTTGTATCTTAATTATTTTATCTACACTCTTTGCACTGTTTACATACTTGTACAACTTTTTCTTGGAATCCTCTAAATCTTCCTTTAGTAGTGCCACTTCTTGTGTTAATTTTTCACACTCCAAAATATTTGCTTCTAACTTGTCCTTGAACTTACTTGCCTTAGCCTTTGACTTCTCTAAGTCCTCTATGAGCAATAATATTTCTTCATCACATTCTTGAAACTGACTTTCAAGCTTAGAGTGTTGCTTTCTTACCTTCTTTACTGTGTCAAGGGCATAGATAAGTTCTCCCTTGAGATCATAACCATTCTCTATTGAGTAATCCTCTATTTGTTTGCCTTTGTCCTTATCATTACTTCCTTTTGGCTTGTCTTCTATAGGATCACTTACTTCATCTTCTAGAGCCATTAGAAGATTCTCATCTGGTCTTTCAAGTGCATCTTCAAAACCATCATCACTGAAACTATAGCCATCCCTAGTGCAATCATCTTCAAGATGTCCAAATTTACCACATCTAAAACATTTGAGAATAACTGGAGTCCTTTTCTCTCTAACCATAAATAGGACTTCATCTCTATCATTGTCTGAAAAACTAGCATCACTATCAATTGAGTACTTACTTGCATTATCTGCATAGTAGCTTTTCTTTTGCCTTTGGAAGAACTTCTTTCCTTGTCTATTTTGTCCATCCTTGCCTTTCTTTCGGTACCTGTGTCTTTCTGATTCCCTGTACCTGTGATCCTATTTTCCTTCATCACTGTTGTACTTTGGCTCTTTGCACTCTATTGCATAGTGTCCATACTTTCCACAATTGAAGCACTTAATAGATCTTATATCTATGGATATTTTGGAACCTTTATCTCTTCTACCATAGTTAGCTTCTTCATCACTAGATGACTCACTGCTTGATTCTATATTTTTACCCTTTTTCTTTTTGTCTACTTTGAATGCAACTTCTTTCGGAGGAATAGGATCTTTTGTTCTTATCTCAAAAGTAGTAAGCATGCCAAGCAAAGAATTCCTTGTCAAAGAATCACTATCAATTGATGTTTCTATAGCAGAAACCTTTTCACTATACCTTTTTGGAAGAGTTCTCAAGATCTTATCACAAGCATCAGATTCATCAACCTTCATTCCAAGACCTCTCATCTCATGTACAAGCTCATCAATCTTATTGAGATAATCATGAATATTTTCATCATCTCTCATTCTTAAGTTCTCAAATTCTCCTTTGAGATTTTTGATCTTAGCTTTCCTGACACCTTTATCACCCTCATATATGTCATGCAGTAGATCCCACATATCTTTTGTTGTTTTACAATCCATAACCTTCATAGATTCTGATCTACCCAATCCTTTTATAATTGCATTCATAGCTCTTGAATTTGCATGCATTAGAAGCTTACCTTCCTTATATATAGGAGGATTGACTATTGAATCATATCCAAGTTCCATTGCATCCCAAACTTCATTTCCAAGTGCCATCAGGTAAAATCTCATCAACATACACCAATACAAGAAGTCACTTCCATAAAATACTGGTACTACATTATTGAATGACCCATCCTTTTGATCCTTGTGATCCATTGTGTTCTTAGACCGCTTTTCCTTCAAGCTATCAAACTCTTCTGAAGGAACCCACTCTAATACCAATTGAAGAACACAAGCTTATACTAAGAGGGGGTGAACAGTATAAGACCACTTTTTACTTTTCTTTTCAATTCAATATTATGTAGTGTATAGATAGCAGTATCAATAGCAATAATCAAAGCAATGCACAAAACACCATCCACAAAAGTGACACAACAATTTACATGGTTCACCCAATGTGGGCTACTCCACAGAGAAAATATTTTGCTAAAACTTTCTCAATCAATCTCTTGGGAATCCTTCCCAATTACAATGTTTATGGACCTCTATCCAAAGGAGATGTTGATCCCCTAAATCTCAAGTTCATGGATCTCTTCCATAGGAGAACTCTTTCCCCTTCTACTCTGGCTAGTGATCTTCTAGAAGACTCTGTCTCTCTATTGCACTCGACTTGTGGATCTCTCTCCACTTGAAGACTCCTCACTCAGATCTGTCTTCAATTGTCCTGGCTGTTGGATCTCTATCCACTGAGACTCTGTCCTCTATACTCTGTCACCTCCAAAGCTCTATCAATAGGTTCACTCAGAACCTCTTCAAATATGCTCAATAGGCTCACTCAGAACCTGCTCAAATATTCTCAATAGGCTCACTCAGAACCTGCTCAAATCTTCTCAACAAGCTCACTCAACCTGCTCAAATATGCTCAACAAGCTCACTCAGAACTTGTCCAAATCTCTCAACAAGCTCACTCAAAACTTATCCAAATATGCTCAATAAGTCCTCTCTAGGACTTGCTCAAATCTACACAACAAGATCACTCAAAACTTGTCCAAATATGCTCAACAAGCTCACTCAGAACTTGTCCAAATCTGCTCAATAAGTCCTCTCTAGGACTTGCTCAAATCTCATACAAGCCTTCTCAAAGACTTAACTCAAATCATATCTCAACTCAATCTCATAGAAGCATAAAAGAGAATTTTAGAGACTCAATATATTCTATACTCAAATCCCAATCTCAACTCAAATCAATCTCAACTAAGTAATCTCATAGAAGCATAAAGAGAATTGTTAGAGACTCAATATGTTCTATACTCAAATCCCAATCTCAACTCAAATCAATCTCAACTCAACAATCTCATAGAAGCATAAAGAGAATTGTTAGAGACTCAATATGTTCTATACTCAAATCCAATTTCTTTCTCAACTCAACTCAAATCAGAATATAGAATAGTTTGTTTTATGGAACTTGAACAACCACTTCACACAATCACTTGACTAGGCTCAAACAACTCTACTCAACCAATCACCACAAGGAACAACTCTTTCTCACAAACCCTAGTCCAAGCATGAATCAACCAACTCAAAATGTCTTCAACAATACTCAACAACAACTCTTACATAACAATGATACTCATGTTCTTTTCTAACTCAAGTTCAAGTTCTTTGCACAACAACTCACTTCAACAACAATGCTTATAAAACAAGGTTTTAATCACAACTCTCAAACCAGAAAACCTTGAAGCATTAAACCAACCATTTTCAAATAGGAAACCACAATCAATCCTTTTCACTCCAATGATATTTCAGAAATCAACCACCATAACAATCAATAGGAGAATGTGCCCATACCTTTTTGATGCCAAGAAGTTGTTCACAAAGTCTGCCACACTCAACAAAACTTTCCTTTCCAATCTTAATAAGGGTTAGTGGACTTCAAATAATAATCACAAGATAAAGTATAACTCAATTTACACCTTTTTACTCCAACTCAATAATCACATCCACCAAAGTCCTTCTAGAGAAAAACCCTCTAAAAATAATAATCAATAATCCATTATTCAATTTCCACAAATTCTACTTCATTCAAAACCCTTATTTCTCCTAAAATAATGCTCTCAAAAATTCAAATCAATATCATAAGGCTCAAATAATCATCTATGGTTTTCACCAACAAAATAATTATTTAACCTTTTAAACACAACAAAGGTTTACAAAAATAAAATATTTCCTAACCCTTATCACTCCAAACTTTAGAGCATTAATTAAATTTTAATCAAAAATTCGCATACCTCCTTAATGGGTTTCGACCCCTCGACCTGCCCTCACCGCGAGCGCCTTAGCCATGGCTAAGGTAGCCAAATGAGCTACCCACTCGTTCGCAATGCAAAAGGGGCACGACTTCCCTTTATTTGCTACAGGCCCACGTGCCTCAAATAAACCGTGCGCCCTTGGCGCTTCCACCACAAAGCACAATGAACGAACCTTGCCAAAATCGAATGCACGACCTCGTGCTACCAAATGCCTTTGCACTGCCCGAGTTGCCAATAGGCCACACTGCCCAAGGTGACTTGGGTTTCGCACGTCGTCCGATTTATTCATTGCTTCCACCACTAAAACCTTTTTTCGCACGAGCTCTATTCGCTTTCCAACAATCGCATTAACAACAAGAGCAAGGATGATTAATCTTCAAACATTTAATGGCATATATATATGCCTTCCCTTAGCTTGGAAACGTCGGCGCTTTTGAACCTTCCTTTATGACGTCGATGAATATTCTTTTTATTTTAATTTTAAAATTTAAAATTTAAATTTTAAATAAATTAAAATTTAAACCAAATCTTTGAAATTAAATATCTCCATCACCGGGGCACCTTTTTCGATGAAACGAAAAGCCAACTTGGGTTTTAAGAAAAACCCATTTCAAATCTGCCATCCATGGTTTTAAATAAAACCTTTGAAATTAAATTTCTTCATCACCGGGCACCTTTTTCGATGAAACGAAAAGCCAACTTGGGTTTTAAGAAAAACCCATTTCAAATCTGCCATCCATGGTTTTAAATAAAAACCTTTTGCTAAGCTTCCCTTGAAGCTCCTTTTAGAACCAAATGCCATGCATCCCTTCTTGAACCTTTGATCAAAACCTTTGCTTCTACACAAACATAGTGTTAGCTTACATAGATCCTTTTGACATCAATGACAACTCTTAGCTTAGGAACTCAAAATGTCCAACAAAGTAGTCCTAGCATCATCTATATTTGTGACACTTGTCGCCTTGTCATCTTGGTCATCATCAATAGCCCAAAATTTAGGGGTAACAAGGAGATTAAGTTCATCACCCCAATGCCTATACACAATTGGAGCATCAGGAACTCCTTGCACCAAACCAAATTATTACAACACTTAGAAGAACTGGATGAACTCCATCTCTCACCCATGTCACCCAATCACCCACCTACCTCGCCTAATCTGCTAAAATTATGCTATATAACCATATCAATTTAGGCCTTGCCATGGTCACCACACGATGTCACCACTAGTTAGAGGACCAAACATATCCTGATACTCCTATCTACTATGGATAGGATGACTTTATAAAACCTCCTCATTGGTCCATCCATGAATAGCACAAGGTAATGAGTGATCCCACTTGCAAGGTAGACCCTCTAGCCGAGTAACCCTGATGTGATCCCAAGCCCACAACTAAAGAAGAAAGCTATTTTTAAGTCCCTTACGCTATTGCCTCTTCACCTCATATAAATCCACATACAACTAGTAAAGTAGAGCAAGAGCCCATGCATAAAATCAAGGTTCACCAATCAGATCAATAAAAAGCCTCACCTAGTTCTAATGGAACCTAGAACCCATGATGTTAGGCAACAACATGTTGCCTAATATGTACATCACAAAAGTTGGAAGTGCACCTAACCTCCCATCCTTGTACAAATTAATGTATGGAATACCACCCTTGCTACAATCCACATCCTAGTCATTCCCATATATTGACCTTAACGTATGCTTCTTATCATGGCCAACCCAAACTAGTTAACCCTCTATAGGAACATGAAATATGTGGTAAAAATCCTCCAAGGTGATAGTAAGCTCCCCCGTTGAAAGTTGAAATAACCCCCTATCAGTGTCCCATATCTCCACTAAAGCATACAAGTACTCCTCATCCACCTAATAGTATCCACATGCCCATAACCATCCAATTCCATCATAGCTAGCCACCTCCAATCATCATTAGTTAGTGCCTTCTACACCCAGGGTATGATGTGAGACCATCAATGTTGAGCCTCAATAAAATTAACCTGCAAAAAACACAAAACAAGTCCAAATCAATGCACACATAATACCAAAAAAAATATAAAAACACAAAAATATTTCATGTATTCTTTCAATTTTAAAAACATAAAACACCAAAAAAATACATTTTCATGCATTTTTCTCATACAAAAACATAAAAAAACAAAAACGTTCATTCATTATTTTCATTTCTTAAAAATAAAAATAAAAACTTTTGCCATATATTTTACCATCCCATCTTATTTATAAAAAACACACAAAACAAACAAAAACAAAATAATGAGAAGGGCCTCAAAAACCTACCTCTGCAATCTGTGCACCAAATTATACTCTAGCCAAGCCGCCAGCATCTGCCCCACCAACCGCTCCACTAGCCTCACCAACTGTCTCCATCACTCAATCTCTCAACCTATCAGAATAACTTGAATTGCATAAATAAATCCAAACTGCCCAATAACCATATTTATAGCTACAATTTACAAAACTAATCGTGTTTCTACATTTGGTGGATGCATGCAACGACAAATCCATGTTTGGCGATGCCAACCATGGATGCACGGTTTTTGGGAACAACAAAATGTACCCACATGGTTACAAAATTAAAAATAAAAATAAAACACCCCCTCAAACCAACAATGCATTTAAACATCATCATCAAACATTATTATCATTCAAAGTGACCCTTGTATCTAGTGAATTATCCTACATACCTGGTGGTTGTAGCGACTGCTATTCAATGTAATCTAGTAGGATGAGTAGCTCACCATAAGGACACAAATTCAAATCATTCAACATCATCACATGTGGCATTAAATCAGCTAGGTCCCTCAATATTTGAGTGTGGTTGTGTTCAACCTAATTTGCACAAGGTTATCCTTAAGCCCTCTTCCATTGGGTTACAAAAGCGAAAAACAATCAAATCACGATTTGGTAATAATTACCAAAATTACTAAAATGTCTAAGCTCCCAGAGTGCTTGGTTCCTAATACTATATCATTTGGTAGGAATTTTTATAGTCACATGGGCACCCAAAATCCCAAAGTGGTTGGTTATTTTACCATGACATTTTGCACATCATTGAAACCAAAGGCAAATTTGCAATAACACAAACCATCTCAAACTTGGGGTACTAAGTTGATCTTCAATTTCAAATATTTGTATGCATCACATCCACCTCCTTTTATCATCCACATTTGGTCAATTGGCTTGTGGGTTTTATTATTCACCCATTCACCAATTAAGGGGGTATTCAAACAAATCAAAATTTCCAAAAATCATTCATTCTTGTGCGTTAAGAATATTTAAGTCCATTTATCCATATAATAAGTATAGGTGTCTCTTATTTTTGCACTATATAACATGGAACAAAAAGGGGCATCTGTAGACACCAAAACGTAGGCACTTGCAAAACCCCATTCACATTGTACATTACAAATATTCATATTAATATATATGCCTAAGTCCAAAATTAGGCATATAAATCCTGCACATTAAAAGTATTTTCTAGATTTTCTAAATCTAGAAAATTTTCCTAGGATTCCATGCATATCCACTAGACATGTGGCTTGGCCATATCATAACCACCCCTTGCCACATCTCACACATCCATCTTGTCCCTTCACATGGGACGTACCTCACACCTCACTCCACTTGCACCTACCTATTAGCCACATCATCCAGTTAAGTGAGACACCTCAAGTGACTCACTATAACTATCCCTTCTATTTGGTAGCCCTAGACTACCACTTGGTACTCCTAGCTTGCCACCTCCATTTCTCTCCAAAATCCCAAGGGGGACTATAAATACACCTTCACCCCATCAACCAAAAGAGGCTAAAAGCACACACTGTTAGGCTACCAAAATCACACCAGGAGCTCACACATATCTTTAGGATATTGAATACTAGAAGCCTTGGAGTTTTCTTTTTATATATTTTTGCCATACAACCTCAACCGATCACCTAGGGTTACACACTCGCAACCACCTTCCCACAGTTACCCAATCATACTCCTATGGTTTCCCAGCCACACCTGCGTGCCCACAGTTACTTAGAGTGCAGAAAAATCCATCAGTAACACATATCAGTAAGCTTTTAATTTGTTAGCAAGGTATTTAGGTTTAATTTCTCTATTTTTTGCAATGCACTTTTTATTTCTTCAAGCATTAGTTTAAGTATTTTTTTGCATTGGTTTTTAATCACGTATATAGATACTACTAAAACCTTGTTTGCATTTGTGTGTGTAGGACATTGGTATATGAAGAGCTATTGAAGCTAAGAGTGGTCCCACATCCAAGATACAAAAGCCCACTCACCCTTGGAGTTGTAACAGACGAGAAAAGAATACCCAATCATTTTCTAGAGAGTTGGAAGACCACCATTCAGAGCATTGTAGTTTAAGAAGAAAGCATTGTAATATCTCCCCCAAGACATTAGGACAATTTGGGATATTTAGGCTCCCCTGTATCAATAACAAAAATAAAATTTATTTATTACATTGCAATCTCTTCTTTTCATTTCATGTGTTTGGTGTTCATTTATTTTTGCTAAAAAATTGGTAAGTAAACAAATAAAAAATCTCAAAAATCATTCATTCTTGCCATTTATCCATCCAATAAAGTTAGGTGTCTTCTGTTTTTGCACTATATTGTGTTTTACACTACATGGTACAAAATGGGCATCTATAGGCACAAAAACCTAGGCACTTGCAAAACCCCTTTCACATTACACATTCCAAATATGCATAATAAAATATATGCCTAAGTCCAAACTTAGGCATATAAATCTTGCACATTAAAAGTATTTTCCAAATTTTCTAAATTTGGAAAATCTGCCTAGGATGCCCTACATATCCACTAGACATGTGTCCTGACCACATAACCACCACCCCTTACCACATCTCACACATCCATTTCACCCTTGTCCCTTCACATGGTACATCCCTCACACCTCACTCCACTTGCACCTACCCATTAGCCACACCACCCTAGTTAAGTAAGACACCATAAGTGATTCACTATAACTGCCCCTTTCACTTGGTAGCTAGCTTGCCACCTCTATTTAATTCCAAAATTCCAAGGACCCTTTAAAGGTACCTTCATACCATCAACCAAAAAGAGGCTAAAAGAACACAATGTCAACCTACTATAATCACACCATGAGCTCACATGCATATCAATTATATCAAAGACTATAAGCCCCAGAGTGCCCTTTTTGTAGCTTTCTACCATCCAATATCAATCACCCACCTACAGTTACACAATCATAACCACCTTCTTGTGGTTTCCTAGCCACACCCGTGTGCCCACGGTTACTCAAAGTGTAGAAAAACTCATCAACAACATATATCAATAAGATTTTAATTTGTTAGCAAGGCATTTAGGTTTAATTTTTCTTCTTTTTGCATTGCACCTTTGATTTTTGCAAACATTAGTTTAAGGGTTTTGTTGCATTGGTTTTCAATCACGTATACAGGTTCTACTAAACCCTTGATTGCATTTCGTGCATGTAGGAGATAGGTATCTGAAGAGCTATTGAAGCTAAGAGTAGCCCCACATCTAGGATACAAAATCCCAATCACCCTTGGAGCTATAGTAGAGGAGCAAAGAACTCCTATTCATTTGCTAGAGAGTTGGAAGACCACCATTCAGAGCATTGTAGTTTAAGAAGAAAGTATTGTAATATCTCCCCCAAGAAATTGGTGCAAAGCATTGTAAATTTAGGAGATTCAAGCTCCCCTATATCAATAATACAAAGAAAATTTATTTATAACATTGCAATCTCTTCTTTTCATTCCGTGTGTTTGGTGTTTGTTTCTTTTTGCTACAATTTTATCCAAAATGGAGTGGATATTCTAAATATTAGAGTGAATTACTATAAACTTTTTAATTAGTGAAAAATATCCATTTTTAACAAATCACTCTATCAATAACAAATGCAAATTGAGATATTTAATGTAATATAAAAAAAAATTATAATGGTTCCCATTAGCCTTGCTATAAACTATGTTTAACTGGGGAATTGTATTGATTGGCTTATAGTTAAGGTTTTATACTTGCAATCTAAGTTTTAACAAGGTTGGACGAGATTACCAATGGTTTATCTCAACCTCTAAATTTAGGCCAACTTCTCACTAAACTTAAATAAAAATCATATACTAATATAAACTAACTTGAATGAAATTAAATTTGAGGAAAGAAAAATGTCTAAAAAGTAAAATCCAAAAATAAAAATGTCTAAAAAGTAAAATCCAAAAATAAACTAACTATAGCAAGGACAATGTGTGATCAATCAATTCATGAGAGGTCAAATAATGTAAATGCCAATCCACTAATATGAAATTGATAAGTAAATGACAATATGGGATAGAATGTCCATGCCAAAACCACCACACACTTGATAGTCAAAATGTCAATGCCTCTAATTGATGATGCACAAAAACACCTTATTTTTGGGATCTCTTACCATATTTTTGCACCAATAGGATGTATTATTTTGATTATTGCATTGGTTATGTGATTAGATAGGGTAATTAGGAGGAAATATTCACTTAATTAGATATAGTGCAGTTATTTGCTAAGATAGGTAATAAAGGACTAATCTGTTAGATTTTGTTCACAACAAGGGATTTTGGCAGAATTGGAATCCTATTTCAAGCTCACTTCTTGCCTAGGACTATAGTTAGATGAGGTGTTAGAACAAGTTTATATAGCTTACATCAAACTTGACCATATTCACTGGGTGTCATATAGAACAACTTGTAGGATGTAACAATCATACATTGGCATCGAACATGACTATGACCTATCACTAGAACCTAAGCTGGCCAAAATTGCCATGTGGCTGCAGTGGATGGCTAGAGATGCTATTGTGATACTCCAAAGGTGACATGGCATTAAAGGATGATATTGCAACTAGATGACATCTATCAAGATACCAACTTGAGAGGAAAATGATTTTTTGTTAATTTTGATCATCTACTTTTGACCAGCTATAATAACCAAAACATAATGCTTTTAATAATTGGCAACAAGTTGAGAAGAGGGCAAAACCACCAGATTTTTGGGTGTGGGAGTTATGAACTATTTCTAATATTTTTATTTATTTCCTAATCATTCCAATATGGTGGTTGAAGTATACTAAGGTTGTTTACTAAGTTGGTCTACCAACTGTAACTTCTCTTTTTATCATTACGTACTAATTTGGAAACCAAACTCTTAGCTAAATCTTTGCTCTTGTAACATGTTTAACCATGGAGGTATGAGAGTGCCTTGTCCTCTCCATTATATATAGTCTAGAAATATAGGGCCTAATAACATATAAGTGATGAATAGTATTCTTTTTTTTTTAACATGGTGGAATCGGTAGCTGCCACAAATCTGGGTAAGTTGTCCAACTTTTTATGGCCACCACAATATTCTGTGTTGTCTACCCTAAAAGTCACCACATAGATATTCGTGAAATCCACCCCTATAACGGTCATGCCACAATCATTTTAAACCTTTTATGTCATTGAAAGCACCAAGAAAAGGACAAGCGTTCAGTTCGACAAGGCCTGAGATTTGAACCTTGAACCTTCGTGCCCCTTATGGGATTTGGATGAACCAATTTGTCTACACCTCGGACCTGTGATGAATAGTATTGTTAAGTTATTGGTTTTATACTATAATTTTTAAGATTCATTTGTTGAATTCAATTTGCAATAAAATTCTACCATAAATTTATTGTTGTACTACAAATCTACAATCTAAAGTGAGTCATGTTCCCTTCCATATTACTACGATAAAAGACCCACTCTTAGCAAGGTAGAAGGTACTTTTATTTATGTTTTTTTATTACATTATTAGATTAAATTATACTATCATTTTCCTACATTCATAATAGCTAATTAGTTGTATCATTTACTTTCTAGGAAAAAAGAGTAATTAGCTACATCAATTTCATATTTACTTTTCCATAGTGTAGCTTATTCGTATTTTTAAAGTTACATTTATTTCCTACAATTTTATTTACTTTTCTGCTACAATATTTTCAATTCCTGCAAGTGTGTCTAATTAGATTAAACCTTTTTTGTTTTCAATTGTAGTTAGAGTTCAATTATGCCTTCTAAATTATTGTAGTTTAGATAGCCAAAAATAGACCTAATTTAGATTCTTCCTAGCACATATTACCCATAGGACACCACCCCTAGTTGATAAATTAAAAATATCCTTGGTAAAGTGTGGTAATAAAGGTATCCATCACTTTTTGGTGTTATTTTCAAGGAACACAGTGTTGCTAGAAATATTTAGACTCGATAAACATCCAACATTGCAAAACTCTTACTTAGTTAGTAATATGGTTTAGTTGTAGAGGTTGTACACCTTCTTAGTGGCCATTATTGATATAATATTTCACTAGGATAAAGTTTAAATCCAATCATATAGACCGGGATATCTAGTGACCTTATTTGTGCTTATACCAATAGGATACCAATTGGTTAAATCTAAGCAAATCTAGTGATGTGGAGAGGGTAAAGTAAAGGTAATTAGATTAAGATTAAGAGAACAATTCATTTAAAAATTTAGAGTATATGAATATGTCTAGAGACAACAAGGGGGTATTCGTAAAAGAGAACCCCCAACAAGCCATAAGAGCACAACAACCACACCAAGAGGTTGTATAGGAGTACACTACATCTATAATTGAGCCTCCAAACAATATATTGCAATCAAACAATGAAAATACTAGTGCACAATTCTCATCGACCTTAGGATCTAAAGGATTCCTTGAATGAGAAGAACCTTCTAGTGATATACATATTCAAATTAGAACTCTTCAAGAATACAAATTATTTCATAACGTTTGATGGGAAGATAACAATATGGGAGATAGGCAAGAAGCAAACAACCCTAGAGATAGATAAAGTGTTGTACATCATGAGGAAACCAATAGTGATGTTAGAACATTTACATAATCTATCCAATTAGACCTCAACATGCAATATAAAATGAAGAACATATCTCCATCCAACCTACCTATAATTAGGGGAACAACTATAGAAGACCTATAATAGTTTTTGTTTGAATTTAAAATCATATGTCAAACTTATGACTACACAACTGATAATCATAAACTTAAATTGTTCTCTTCCACACTCAAGGATGCAACTATGTGATGGTTTATAGGGTCATCTCTAAAATGCATATGTAGTTGGGATAATATGGAATAGGTCTTTCTACAAAAGCATCAAGAGTATTGGCATGTCAAGGATCAAAAGGAATAACTATTTATGATAAAACAAGATAAATATGAGACTCTTAAGGATTACCTAGATAGATTCTATTTTGTTCAAAAATATGTGGGAAAAACATGGACCTTGAACTTGTCAAAGCGATCTTCTTACAATGGTTCCAATATGAGTCGAGGGATATATTAAACCTTATGGGAAAATATGATGTAAATAATATATATCTTTTTAATATTATGGAACTATGTCAAAACTACTACAAAATTAGTAAAAGAATACATGGATGCCAAGTAGGAAAGAGTGGTAGTAAGGTAGGAGAATTATTAGAAGAATTTTCTAATTTCAAAATTAATATTCTCTTACACTTAAACACAACATTGGATGAGATACAAGCTAAGATTAAGGTGAATGAACCATTGGCAATATACTATCCAAGATGTAGGTAAAAACAAGATTTATAAGAATGCCCTCTTAACAAGACCAATATCTATAGTACTTGTGATAAGAGTCACCCTATAGATTGGTGTGATGTTTTACCTAAAATAAAGGCTAATATTGGAAGGAGTCCTCCTAATACAAAGGAACTCAATTACATGGGACAACAAAATAATTATTCCCATAATCAAAGAGCACTATGGGCACAAAATCCATGGAAAATCCATGGAATATGCCCCCACCACAACAATAATGGGACTAGTAACCCTATTCTTCATCTCTTGAACATAATGACCAAGGATGTTTAACCCACCATGGATTCAAGAAATGGAAAACCAATCATGGCCACATTAGAATAAACATTGGTTAGGACCATCCCAGTCCAATCAGTCTTATGGGGGTGGTGATAGTTTCAAGGAAAATAAACATTGCTACTAGGACCCATTGGTGCCTCTCAAGTGGTACAATCACAAATATCAAAACAAACTCAACTATTTAATGCTATAGATATTAAAATCCTATCTAGAATAGATAGGATAACAACATAGATAATATTAATGCTATTGACTTGTTAGAGTATATTACATCATTTGGGTCATGTAAATGTACCACCTTTGGTACATAACTAGAGTAGGAGTTTACTTTAGAGTAAAGTTAGTTGGTTACTTCAAGTATTGTAATAAATGCACAAGTGTCAATGTGCAAGTTGTAAATGTGCATGTAGTCCACATGTACATGAGTCTTAGGTAGAGTAAGGGCCAAGGAATCTATCTTCCTATATAAAGGCCTCATAGTGAGTGATTATAGAGAGCATAGTAAATATATAGAGTGTGTGGTATAGTTTAGTAGTATGGTACAATGTAGTCTTTTCATATCCTTTCATGGAGTGTTCATGTCCTCCATTATATAGCATTGTACTATTTTTATCACTTTCATTAATGGCATATTTTTGAGTTATTTGCAGATGTTCATCTCATTATTTTCTTGCATATTATTGTACCATTAGTTTATAGTTATCTCAGATTAGTTATCTTGCATCTTGTGGTTGTTCTTCCTGTAATACTGTCCCATAAAAAGCTAACAATGGTATTAGAGCACATGGTAGATCAGATAGGAATTAGGGAGAGCCACAAAGAGAGATTGAGAGGAGTTCAAAAATCTCAGTTCTAAAATTTTTGAGATTACATTTGGCTAGAGTCTTTCCACAGGGTTGTAGAAAAACTCGTGAAGACTAGGACTCAACATAAATTCCACTAGATTGACAAATCAACTAGTGAAGATTAATTATCTCTAGATTTAGAATTTCTTCCATTATAGTCCTAATACTTTGTTGCAGAAAAAGGAGATTCAAAGTAGAGTTGGGAAGCTTCCTACAAAAGAGCTAGGAAGAATATCTTCTTTAGAATCAATCCAGCACTAGAAGCAACAAGTAGAAGAACGAATATTTTGGAGGACCTGAAGAAAAGGTCCCATTACTAGAGTTGTAGACCTATAAATTATAGAAGAGAGAAGAAGAAAGTACCTAAGTAAGAAGAAGAAAAGGCCATAGCAGCCTTGATACAGATTCAAGAGACTATAGAGAAGAGTCCGAAAATAGGAGATTGGTGATCTCCATTATAGCATATTGAAGACTTCACCTTGAAGAAGTTGAAGAGACCCTTAGAAGGTCCAGTTACAAAACTCCTAGATCTAGAAGATTGGAGGTTGGTGATCTCCATTAAAGCCTATAGATTGCAGAAGTGAAGAAGGACTAGCAAGGTCCTATTCTAGATTCCAACAATAGTAGATTTTAAATATCCGAGAGGAAGATCTCATTACCAACACTTCCATAGTAGAAGGTTGAAGGAAAGGTCTCATTTGGAAGACCATAAGAGCTATGATATTGAAGACCTTGGTGAGGTCTCAAGGAGAAATAAGGAGGAGGCTTGGTGAGCCTCATTAAAGGAGATCTAGAGAAGGCCATTAAAGGAGTTCTTAGGAGAACTCATTGGAGAAATTTACCACCAAGGAGAAGTTCCTGATAAAGGAATATTTTGGGACAATTGTCGCCATCCGACAACAAGCCCAAACTAAGATAGATTTGGTAAGGAGCTTGCCAAATATCGGAGGATATTGGTGAAGACCTCAAGACTTTCAGATTCTTGAGAAGAGGGCCTAGATTGAAGTTAAAATTCGATAAGGAGGTTGAAGGAGAATCAAAGTCACCTACTACAATTAAAGGGCAAGCAAGTTAGAGGTTTTTTGAAGCTGCAAAAAGGTGAGTTAGAGAGTTTTTAGAACAGCCAAGAAGAGTTGCAAGTTCATCTAGTTAAAGGGCAGCAATTTGGTGAATCGAATCACCAAGAAATCCTTCATCTACATAGATCATTAAGGTAAGCAACTTGGGTGCAAATAGGTTCATTAATTGAACTTTAAATTAATTCATTATCAAGTTCCATTAAGCACCATATTAGAGTTTTAAGAAGTTGCAAAGAGAAGGTTGCATATTATAGTCTTCAAAAGAGTGTAGAAGGAAGTTTATTTTAAAGGTTTATACCTGCACATTAAAATAGGAGTTAGATATATTTTAATAGAAATAAAAATATCATCTTCCTATTATTTAGTTATAGCAAATAAGACTACATTAAGTTACAGATATTATAGTGCATTTAGGAGCAATTACTAGTGCATGATTTAAGGTTCATTTAAAGGAGTAATAAGGTGAGATCAATATTACACTATACTAATTGTTCTTAAAGAGTTTTAAGGTGCACTAAGTGTTTTAGTGAAGGTGAAAGTTAGTGCAAAGATTAATCTCTCAAGAACATATTATTTACATGATTATTAGCTTGGATTCATTGTTACTAAATTATCCAAGTGAAGGAGTTAGATACTAGTGTTGTCTAATAAGAAAGGCAACAATACATTGCTCTCAAGGATTAGAGCAAGTAGTGGCCATATCTAAGAAGCAAAGGAAAAGCTTTAGATCTATCTACATTTATCCTCAAGCTATACAATGAGGAGCCATCATATCATAGGAGAAAATAGCATCAAAAGGAGACAAGGAACTCTCAAAACTTTGGTGCAAAATAGAGTTTCTTATTTATATTACATTGGTGCACCATATCCCTCCTAAAGAGGATGAAATATAGAGTGTCTCAAGACACTAAGATAATAGGTATTCTACATCCACTATTGGTGAATCATCGAAGGTAGAAGGTGCAAACTTTGGGTAGAGAAGGTGAGCCAACCTAGGGCTCATAAGCATCGGTTTTGAGTGTCTAGAAACACCATCTTAGTCACCAAAGCAAGCGCCCATGAACGACGTCAACTTGCAGCAACATAAGGAAGCTTTACACCCATTACATACCTATTGCAAAGCAAGGAGAACAACAACTAGGAAAGCTACGTAAAAGCAAGTTGAAGGCTACAGAGTATTACCTCAATCAAGCATCAAACTACCAACTAGGAAGTGAGCCATCAAAGCAACCAAGAGCATCAACCGATTGATGACATATCATCTACCAAAAGGGAAACATTGGATTCACAGTTGGAACCAACCTTGAAGAAATCATCATTGGAAAATGCAAGCTTGCACTCACTGGCAAGAAGGAGGAAAGCATTGGAGAAAATATTGAACAACTTGCATCCATTAGAGAAGATATAAGGATAAAAAGAACATTGAGGACAACCTCACATGCAAGTGCCACTTGGCACAATGTAAAGAGGTATTACACATTTCAATAACGCCCATGCAGGAGCCCAACAAAGGAGTAACACTTATCTTGAAGCATTGAAGGAAGGAGCCCAACAAAGAAGTAATGCCCACCTTGGAGCATTGAGGGCAGAGACAATCATTACATCTTGGAGCATTGGAACCCAAGTTGTAACCTCTACAAAGTAAGCGCCACATGTTCAAAGCATCAAGAAGGCATTATAATGCCTCAAGAAATCCACGTAGGGGAGATAACACTATTAATAACCCAGGTTGAAATATGCACACACATCAAAGCAAGAATATCGAAGCAAAAGCACGCAATTTCAATAGGGACGTTCACTCGCACAGAGAGGTCAAAGTAAGAGATGATCATGGTAAGACTTTCATGAAAGGAAGAGCATTGAATGCTCATATTCATACAATGAACACAACACCTAGAGATCCATTGAAGAGAGTGAAGTCTTAAGCAACTCGACGTACTGCATTACTAAGGTAATTTCGAGATTAAATTGCTTGCTTTAATTAAAGTGACATAGGAGTTATAAGGTGATCAAATTTACTACTGCATTGGAATAACAAGCATTAACCAAGCATTAGTAAGTTATAAATCAAGTTCAAGGCACTATAATTGAAGTACATTCTCATATTATAATATTTGCAAATAACCAAGTAGGAGATATAAGGTTGTCAACCTTGGTAAACTCAAATATCAATTTGCAAATACTATTATCATTATTTTCTAATATTCCAAAGTAGGGAGATATAAGGTATACTACATCAAACATAGATTATTGGAATTTAGAAATATTAAACTATTGGATATTAAAGGCTATAAAAGGAAGTTCATTATTTACTTAAAGGAGTTGGAATTATTTACTTACACTTGTCTCATACTCATACTAAAGGGACAAAATAAATCCAACCATAGAGAACTTCAAATTGATAAGTGCATAGTTCATTAGGAGAGATAAGGTAAAATAGAAGTTGATTATTGATTTACAAAATATTACAAAATCAACCCAAAAGGTGAACTATTACTTACTAAGCACTTTATCAAACTTATAGCACATTCCAATCACTAGGGAGACATAAGGAATCCTACAAAACCTAAGTCTAGAAAGGTTTTATCAAATTGGTTCAAATACTCTACACTAGGGAGACATAAGGAAGACTACTTCAAAAGATTTATCTATGGAGGAAATAATTAAGAATGCATTCAATGATAATATTGAAATGATATTTCATGAACTTAGGTTCTATTCACAAAATCTAATAGAAAAATTTGATGGATTCAATCTCTTATCTACAAAGTTGAAAGAAAGATTCTCTTTATTTTTGAAAGAAGCAAAGGAAGAGAAATTTACAACATTAATTGGATATATTCATGAAACTCTATTCAAAACTTGGTGGAATAACTCATGGACAAAATGTGATTATTATCTCTCAAGAAGAGTGCCTAATGTTCTATTTATCATTAATAACTTTTGAGTTCTTTATAGGAATGAAACAAAAGTAAATGCTGGTAGTGAATCCTTGAATCCAAGTTAATTTTATTGTGATGATAGACTAACTTATCATGAAGTAGATATTCCTCTAGTAACAATGTAGAAACAAAGAAGAAGAAGGAAGAAAAAACATGGTAGAAGAAAACAAGATAAAGATCCTAATTTGGATACAAACAGAGAGTATAATGAAGAAAGCACAAAGATTAAACTAAATGAGTATGATCAATCCAAAGAACTGAAAGAACCTACAACTGAACCTGACTAGTCAAATCTACATCTCAGAAAAGAAGAACATTTTGAACAAGATGAAGACACTAATCAAAATTCTTGAACATGATACAAACAACAAAGAAGGAGAATTCAAACTCCAGTACCAAATAAAAGATCCATATTGAAGACTAAATTCTTCGATACCCAAATAATGTAATACAGGGGGTGTTAGAGTATATTACATCATTTGGGTCATGTAAATGTACCACCTTTGGTACATAACTAGAGTAGGAGTTTACTTTAGAGTAAAGTTAGTTGGTTACTTCAAGTATTGTAATAAATGCACAAGTGTCAATGTGCAAGTTGTAAATGTGCATGTAGTCCACATGTACATGAGTCTTAGGTAGAGTAAGGGCCAAGGAATCTATCTTCCTATATAAAGGCCTCATAGTGAGTGATTATAGAGAGCATAGTAAATATAGAGAGTGTGTGGTATAGTTTAGTAGTATGGTACAATGTAGTCTTTTCATATCCTTTCATGGAGTGTTCATGTCCTCCATTATATAGCATTGTACTATTTTCATCACTTTTATTAATGGTATATTTCTGAGTTATTTGCAGATGTTCATCTCATTATTTTCTTGCATATTATTGTGCCATTAGTTTATAGTTATCTCAGATTAGTTATCTTGCATCTTGTGGTTGTTCTTCCTGTAATATTGTCCCATCAAAAGCTAATGCTTGATCCAGAGCCTCCTAAAATAGAGTAAATTTAGGAGGAAAGGAAAAATACTCCAATTCTAAATATGACAAATAAAGTAGAAGAAAATATTCCAAAAATTATTCCTCTAGAAATTCACCAAGCACCATATCCTAAAATATTGGAGCCTAAAGAAGAGAAATTTGAGGAATCTAACTTGTTAGGAGAGTTAAAACAATTAAACATAACAATCCCTTTACTCCAAGCAATCAAGGATATACCAATTTTCAATAAGGTCATCCAAGATATGTGTGTTAAGAAGCCTAGAAGGAGATAAAAGGCTTATCCAAAAACCATAAAATTGAACGGGATATTAGCTAAGTTTTTGACGAGTAAGTTCAATCTGTAAAGACCCAAAATTAAGCTACAAGAAAACACATAGAAAAGAAAAGAATTTTTTTTTTTACTAAGGAGAGGGATTCATAAACCCCTAACCAAATTTTAGATAACTAATGTTTAACATCCCCTAAGTTTCCCAAAGAGATACATCTCACTAGACACCCTAAAATAAGTCCATATATGTAGGTGTATTACGTGTTATTGCAAATAATTTTATTCCTCTTGTCATACTTGATGAGCTAAACTTATCAAATTCCATCAATTGAAGGTATACACCCATATCCATACCACACACAATTCAATCTATGTAGGTATGCTACGTGTACTACAAGTTAAGCTATCCATCTTGTCTCAACAATGAGCTATCTTAACTCATATGTAGTCTTTCCCTAAACTCAGTTATCATTCTCCCTAAGGATTTTTAATCCCTTAGATCCCATGTTCACCCTAAGGGATCTCAATCCCTTAGGTCACCCTCTAAGTTCACCCTAGAACTCATTTATTTAAGTTTCTATTGTTTAGCAAGAAAAAAAGAATAGTTTAGATACTAAATCTAACAAAAGGAGCATAATTCATAAAGCAAGCAAAGGACACTAGAAAGGAATCAATATTTAAATAAGATAAACATTAATTTAAAGGATTTTAGATACAAAACATAGATAATCCAAAACAAGAATTTAAAGGTACATCATCCAGGTATATAAACAATTATTACATATAAGCAAGTATGGTAAATCCTCCATACTCTTAAAGAATAATTTATTACATCAATTTCATTAGGAAAATCTCCCCACAAGTATTATATTTGAGCATAATTAAACCATTATAAGTATAACCAAACCGATACATTGGTTCCAATTGCCTCCTTAGTCCTTATTAGCTTTCCCTCAATCATTTGAGGATAGTAGAGGATCAGGGTAACTCATGGTTCCATGATAGGCATGCTTCAAAATGCATCTACAATTTTCTTTGCCAAATTGCAACTATACAAATTAAATCAAGTATCTAACCATCTATTGTATAGTTGATATCATAAAAATATCTATTTTTATTTTTTCCTCTCATAGCCCATAGATATTCTTCCAATAGATACAGCTAGATCACAGGTTTATAATAATCATTTCATTACAACCTTTATTCAACATATTAAAGTCCCACACATTTAAGCTACAAAATAAGCTAGGTTCCTTTATTTCCATAAATCAAAGCATAATTTATTTAATTCATAAAAATGAACTTTTCTTTATTCCATAAATCAAGGTCCCATACCTTTAATATTTAAAACAAACCATCTCCTTAATTAATAAATCAAAGCATAATTTCTTCAATTCATAAATAACTAATTTCTCTTTATTTCATAAATCAAAGTCTCATGAGTTAGATTCCTCAGTATTTAAATATGGTACCAAGGTGAGGAAAAACTACTCTGCTAGGGTTTGATGAAGAAAAACTGCTCTGCGGGGATGGCAGCAGCTTTCGGAGGAGGTCTAAAAAATTGGAGGAATGTCGTGATGGCATCGGGTCCGGCACAGAGAGTGCATGCTCGTGATGTTTTTTCATCTGAAAATGACTGGAAGGAACAGGATTTTCCAGTGCATGTCGGGAACCGCTTGTTAAAGAACAATGGATGTTTGGAACGATGTGAAGCCAGGCCAGTTCTAGTGGTTCAACCAGACTCGATGGCGGAAGATGTGGAGTATCTAACCAAACATGCCCTTATTGGCAAATTTTTGGGCATCCAAATTTCTCTCCCCTTTGTGGAGGCTTGGGTCAAGAAGACTTGGAATCCTGAAGGTGATGTGGAGGTGATGTTGAGTGCGAACAACTATTTTATGGTGGTTTTCTCTTGTATTGCAGATCGTAACAAAGCATTTGAAGGGGGTCCTTATTTCTATAACCAAGTGGGACTCTTTCTTAAACCCTGGCATGTGGGTTTCAACCCATCAGAGGAGCGGTCATCATGGGTTCCAGTATGGGTGCGGCTTCCATGGCTCCCATTGGAATTCTGGAGAACTGATATCTTGCATAAGATTGCCCTTCTGCTTGGGAAGTCGGTTGGACCATCACAACAGACAATGGATAAAAAGGTAATCTCTGTTGCTCGTATTTGTGTTGAAATTGACTTAAATAATCCTATTCTAGATTCTATTGAAATACAATTTGGATCAACTACATGGGTTCAAAAACTTGACTATGAAGCTCTTCCATTTCGTTGTCGGATTTACCATGAATATGGCCACCTGCAAAGAAAATGCCCTAAGTTTGTCCCGCCTGTGGCTTCAAATCCTGGGCCCTCTCGGTCTGGACAAAGTTTGGATAAAGGAAAAGCCCTGATAAAGGAAGGGGAACGAGATAAGGAAGGTTTTGTTTCGGTAAAATCTTGAAACAGAGGACGAAGGGCAAACAAAGACCTTAAGGATAGCCAGCCAGATGCTCTACTCAACCATTTTGAAATATTAGATGATCTTGATCAGTGCATGGAGATACCTGAAATGTCGCTACCTGATGCAAATATAACAAGGCCGAATCAGATGTCTCTTCTTGAGGGGGAACTTAAGGAATCAGATCTAGGGGGTTTAAATGAAGAACAAAGGGCTTTGGATCTGAGTATAGGGGACATGGTTGGGTCTAGCCCTATAAGGGAAACTATTTTGGAAAGTGGTACAGATTTAGTTATGCCCTCTCCTACTCAAGCATTGATGTAGTCATCCTTGGACTGCAAAACTCCTACGGTGTTGGGATTGCAGCAGAAAATAATTAAAAAAAATTTTGGATAAGAATATGAAGGTGGGTCGGAAGAAGGACCAGGATAAAATTAAGTTAATGGGGGAGACTTTGGTGGAGTCAGGCTTGGTGAGAACATTGGACTCCCATTTTTATAACCCCAAAAATGATTATCCTCTCATGGAATGTAAGGGGGTTGAACAACATCCCCAGACAAAAAGTTGTTCATGATTTGGTTCATGTGCATTCTTCGGATGTGGTGTTTATTCAGGAGACTAAATTGGCTATTGATAGTATGTTCAATATTGCTCCCAAGTTGTGGAGAAGGGGGCAATGCCAGTGTATTGGTGCATGTGGATATGTTGGTGGTGTCGCTTGTTTATGGGATCCGGTTAAGATATCCCCTCTTACTTGGATTTCTAGTAGATGGTCTATTTCGATGGTCGGGCATGATAATGAATCTGGTGAAACCATCCTACTTACAAATGTGTATGCTCCTATTGATTACAATGGTAAAGTGAATTTGTGGGAGCACATTTGCTTTGTGAGAAGTTTGGTTCCCCTATACCCATGGATTTTGGCTGGAGACTTCAACTCTATCACTTGTCTGGAGGAGAAACATGGTGGGGTGGACCATCTCGAGCCTTTTTCTTCTATCTTCAGTGCTCATATCCAGGCCCTAAACTTGGTTGACATCAAGCAGGATAATGGGATATTTACTTGGCACAATAGAAGGTGTGGGGAAGCTTCCATCTCAGAGAGACTAGATAGGTTTTTGATATCCAGTTATTGGATGGGTAATAACAGAAGTGCTAGTTCTATGATTCTGGAGGGTAGGGGATCTGATCATTGGCCTATCAAACTCTCTGCTTTGGAGTTAGGGCTAAAAAAGAATCCCTCCTTTAAGTTTCAACTTATGTGGCTTCATGATCCTAAGCTTCATGATTTCATGCGAGGCTGGTGGACCATTGGCAAACCTCCTCATGGCACCGCTATGTATTCCTTTATGAAGTGACTACAATTTGTAAAACATAAATTGAAGAGATGGAATAGACTAAATTTTGGGAACCTTTCCTTGGCTAAGTTGGCAGCTCTTAGGAGGATGGAAGAAGCTTCAAGGAAGATTAGAGATCAGGGATTCACGAAGGAGCTTCTTGTTGAGGAATCTGAGGCTACGAAAGACCTTGTTGAATGGGAACTGAGGGAAGAAATTTTTTGGAAACAAAAAGCTCGAGTAGATTGGCTTCAGGAAGGGGATAGGAACACAACCTTCTTTTATAACTTAGTTAAGGCTCGCCGTAATGGTAACCTGATTACCTCTCTTGTGAATTCTTAGGGTGCCCTGCTCTCTTCTTTCAGGGATATTTCAGAAGAGACTAAGAGGTATTTTTCCTCTCTCTTCAAGGAGGACTCCCTATCAGATGATGAGAATGAAAAGCTTATTCTAAACTGTATTCCAATGATTGTTTCTAGAGAGATGAATGAGCACTTGATGGGTCCAATTTCCCTTGAGGAGTTGGAAAATGTTGTATTCAAGATGAAAAAGGAAAAGCCCTAGGCCCAGATGGATTCTCGATTGAGTTTTATCAAGAGTTTTGGGATTTAATCAAATTTGATCTTTTGGAGGTGGTCCATGAGTCCCAAAAGAACAAACAGATGCTAAGGGCCCTAAATGCTACCTTTGTGGTGCTTATACCCAAAAAAGAGGGAGCAAATTCCTTGGATATGTTCAGGCCTATTGCTCTCTGCAATGTTGTGTATAAGATCATCACAAAAATTATTGCTGAGAGGTTGAAGATATGGTTGAGCAAAATCATCTCTGAGGAGCAAGGAGGGTTTGTTGTTGGCCGAAAAATCTTGGATGGGGTTGTTATTGCTATAGAAGCTATTCACTCGATGGAAACTTCTAAGGAGAAAACTATGTTCATTAAGTTGGACATGGCCAAAGCCTATGATCGGGTCAGATGGTCCTTTCTTCAGAAAGTTCTTGCTGCTTTTGGATTTGAGGAGGAATGGATTAGATGGGTGATGAGTTGTGTTTCTTCTTCCTCATTCTCTGTTCTTGTTAATAATGAGCCATCAGAGCTGTTTGAGGCCTCAAGGGGATTGAGGCAAGGAGATCCTTTATCTCCTTATTTGTTTATCATTATGGCGGAAGGGTTGGGAAGATTGCTCAAGTCTCAAGTCATGCAGGGTCTCATTCAGGGGTGGAAGTGGGATAGTAGTTTGCCACCTCTTTCCCACCTTCAATTTGTTGATGATACTGCTTTGTTGGGAGTTGCCACTATCAGGGAAGCTGGCAATATTAGACAGTCTCTTGACATATATCTTGGTGCTTCTGGATAGTTGATTAATGAGGACAAGTCTTCTATTTTCTTCTTCAATACCCCTCCTCTTATTCAAGCCAGGATTGCTCGCATTCTAAGATTCCAGGTTGGGACTCCCCCTTCATTTATCTTGGTATTCCAATTTCATCTCATCCTCTACCTAGATCTTCTTGGTAGTCTATGCTTGATAAGTTTAGAAGGAAGGTGAATCACTGGACTTTCAGATGGCTATCCACTATAGGTAGAGTGTTGCTTTTAAAATCTGTTGTTCAAGCTTTACCCATTTATAGATGTTTTGTACAAATAGCTCCCTCTCACTTCATCAAGGACATGGATGCTTTGTCAAGACAATTTTTATGGTCTGGAAAACTTGATCAATCTAAATGGAGTTTGGTTAGGTGGGATTCTATATGTAGGCCGGTGCAAGAGGGAGGCCTTGGGTTGCGACAGACAACTCTTTTTGGGCAGGCTTTGGCTGCAAAACTTTATTGGAGATGGTGTACCTCTCAAGATCATATTTGGGCTAAAATATTATCTTGTAAATACTTGAGAGGTATTTCTGAGGCTGAGATCCCTAGAGTCAGCTTGGTTGGGAAAGGTTCAGTTATCTGGGACACTCTGAAAAGAGGAGCTAATTTAATCAAGCAGGGTTTGTTCTGGATTTGCAATCAGGGATCAAATGCTCTTTTTTGGGAGGATTCTTGGGATGGCCACCCTCCTATCTTGAATCAATATCCTAGGTTACGTTCCCTAAGCATTTTTTTCTTGGAAGCAGGTTGGTCTCATGTGGAGGACTTTAAAAAAATCTAGTCTTTTGGAAATATGGAGATGTACAGGTGGAAAGATCCACAAGAATGGCCCTAGGGGGACTGGCCAAGGACAGAGAGGTGCTTGCTCTTATTATTATGGGGAGGCCTTGTTCTTCATTGAGGGGTAAAGATATTCTGGCTTGGAACCCTGATCCTAAGGGAACCTACTCGGTAGCCTATGGTTATCAGGTTCTTGATAAGCAAAAGTATGGGAGTCTTCCTGTCACTTGGTGGAAAAAGGTGTGGAACAAATTTGCCTGGCCAAAATGTAACTTCTTTCTCTGGTTGGTAGCTCGTAATAAATGCCTCACTTGGGATAATGTGAGGAAGAGGGGATTTTAGGGTCCCTCTTTTTGTGTCCTTTGCAGTAAGAATGAGGATGACTCTTCTCATTTATTTTTCCAATGCTCCTTTGCTAGAGACATTTGGCACCATTGGTGGAGCGCTTGGAACCATCCATGTTTTCATGTGCTGTCCCTGGTGGAGTTTTGGAGTAGTCTGGGTAGACCTCCGGCCAAGGCCCCCTTCCTTCGGGTGGCTTGGAATTTGGGCCCTTCTTGCATCATCTGGAAAATTTGGCTCGAACAAAACCGACGCATATTTTAGGGCAGTTATTTGGCTGTTCAATAGATCTGGCAAAGGATCCTGTATATGGTTCAGGAAACCATCCATAGCAAATGTGATGTGGACCCTCTTTTGGATTCTAGGGAGGAGAAGGTACAACAAGCCCTTGGTCTCTTTGGGGATGGTGTGAACTCTTCTAGCCCTAGTAGGGTTCCTCAGCTCAGCAAGAAGGTTAGGAGAGATGGTAGGTGGAGGCCACCCCCTAGAGGAGTTTTAAAAATTAATACTGATGGATCGTCCAGGGGTAATCCTGGACATGCTGGCATTGGCGGTGTTGGGAGAGATTCTACTGGTGGTGTCAGTTTTTTCTTTTCCATTTATAAAGGTGTTCACTCCAACAATTTTATGGAAGCTCTTGCAATTCTTGAGGCCTTGCGAGAGGGGTTTTCTCTTGGCTGGCATAGGATTATCTGCGAGTCTGACTCTCAAATTGTGGTTAATATTTTAAATAGTAAAAGGGTGGAGGAAGTTAATTGGCAGTTGGCCTCTGTAGCCATTCAGATTCTTAGAATGAGTGAAGAGTTTGAATTTATATCCTTTGTGCACATTCCAAGGGAATGGAATGTGGTTGCTGATTACCTGGCCAAAAGGGCTTCTGAGCTGCTGGATCCTTGGAGTATCGATAATTGGGAGAGTCTCCCATCTGGGGACTCTCAACGCCTATGGGAGTTGATCCACAAGGATGTACAGACTTAATGTGGTTTGTTCTTGTTGTCTTTTTTGGGTGTCATTCTAGTCTAGTGGTTTTAGCCTGTTTGGCTATTTATTTGAGTCCTGGTTGGAAGCTCAATTGTACTCTGTAATCCAGACTTTTTATCAATAAATTTTTACCCCTTTATTTAAAAAAAAAACTAGGGGACCAAGGAAAAAAAATCAAAGTCTCATACATTTAATCTATAAAATAAACCATATCTTTATTTAATAAATCAAAGATTCATTCTTTCAAATCATAAATAACTAAATTTCCTTTATTTCATAAGTCATATACCTTTAATCTATAAAATAAACCATCTCTTTATTCAATAAATCAAAGCATCATTTCTTCAACTCATAAATAACTAATTTTCCTTTATTTCATAAATCAAAGTCCCATACCTTTAATCTAATAAATAAACCATCTCTTTATTTAATAAATCAAAGCATCATTTATTCAATTCATAAATAACTAATTTTCCTTTATTTCATAAATCAAAGTCCCATACCTTTAATCTATAAAATAAACCATCTTTTTATTTAATAAATCAAAGCATCATTTCTTCAATTCATAAATAACTAATTTTCCTTTATTTTTACTCAAATCAAATAACCTATTATTTAAATTTTAGATAATCCAAGGCCCTTTTACCTAATTAAATCAAATAACCATAATATTTATTTAATAGATAGTCCAAGGTTCTTTTACCTACTTAAATCAAATATCATAATATTTATTTAATAGATAACCCAAAGTTATTTTACCTACTTAAATCAAATATCATAATATTTATTTAATAGATAACCCAAAGTTCTTATAACCCTATTATTTTCTCAAGAGAAATAACTATCAATGAGTTGATCCAAAGACAAGCGACTACCCTCATAAAGTAGGTGGTAGTGAACTTATGGGCCAGTATAGGATAACATAACTTAGCAGGGAAGGTTAAATGGTGGTCCATGACATAGTGGAAATAGTGAGACCCACCCACCAATATAAAGGATAAACAACCTCATCTTCCCAATGACAAACTCCCATACAAGACACATGTGTGACACATCTAGTGCACCCCTTAGAACGACATTACTAGTTGGACGAGTGTTGAGAGAAGCATCACCGGTTAACAAGAAGTGACAACCAAGGAGGTAACCACAACCCAAACTACTATAACAAAGCAACTAGATACAACATTGTCAGGAATGACTTTCATAACAAACCAACAAGCAAACAAGGACTAGTTTAACCCAATCGAGGAGGATTATACACTTATAAGGGTGCTAAGTTTGGTTTGGTGAGCTTCTAACAGTACATGTACATTACAAAGATACCCCAACTACAACTTGATAGGAGAAACATGACCACACATGCCCACATAGCCACATCTTGATCTAAGGTAAAGAGCGACTCAAGTTTGACAAGGTTTTCAATGGATGCCTTTGATGTTAAGGGTAACCAAAACGTAAAAATGCCAGCAAACAACATAACCAGCATTGATAGACCAAGTTAAAATATATAAATCCAACTCTTTTATTTTATCTATCAATTTAAGGAAAACAAGGATGATAGTTTTAATTGACCAACCTTAACTTTCCTCCAATGTTGGCCCTCTAAACACTGAACTTCCTTGTTTTCTTCTAGCAATAATTTCTTTTCTCCTATGTTGTCCATCGTCATCTTCTCTCTTCTCAAAAATTATGATCCCTTTCTACACCCAAGACTACTCTCTTCTTCCTTCTCGTCTGCCCCCCCCACCGTCTTGTCTCATCAATGCTACATCTACTCATCACAACTAAAAGATAGGTTTTTGTTAAAAAAATCATTATTTTCTTCTTCCCAACACCTTGCCATTAATGACACTATCCTCTCAATGTCGACCAGAAGCTTCACCTTGTAACTCTATCCGATCTCTTAGAAGGGTGGTCTTCTCGAAATCAAATCTTGTAAGTCCCATTTTTTATTAAAATAAATTCCATTATCTCTTCTTTTATTTAAAATCTTTGCTTAACCATTAAACGAGTTTCCATTGCCATTTAAATAAAAGCTTCACTTACTTTTTAAATGAATCTCAACTATCATTTAAATAAAGGCTTTATTAACCTTTTAAATGAATTTCAATTATCATTTACATAAAAGCTTTACTAACTTTTTAAATGAATTTCAATTATCATTTAAATAAAATATTTGTTAACTTTTTAAATAAATTTCAATTATCATTTAAATTTCTTTATCATAAAAATAATAACTTACTATATATATATATATATACATAAAGCATAGAATAGAAGGTTTTCTTATCAACACTAACATCACATTATTCCTTTGAAAGGTTTTAAGCAAAACAAGGAGTTTTCAAAGGCAACCAACTTATGCATGCTTTTATTTTTCAAACCACCAATGCAGATAGTGATGAAGTAAAAGATAATCAAACATATGCAATAGACAAAGAGGGAATATTTCCATCAACCTAGTCACCTGTCTCAGCTGAAGAATTTATGATAGCTACTAGGCTATCAACTGAGGCTCAAGGTGGCTAGCTTGTTGATGATTATCCCTAAATCGATAATGCATGCCTATATGAAGGTATCCATCCATGTTACCCCCGAGTTGCCTTAATCATCACTTTCCCAACCTCAAGTACCCCCATTTTTGGTGGAGGATTCTACTTCTTCCACCTACGAGTGTACCTGATCCTGCACATTTGGCAATATGTTAGTAGTACCATGCTCTTTCAAATCAACTAAACATCGCATAGTTGGTTCAATTGCTCAAACTAGGTATTAAAGCATCATATATTAATACATTGTTTCTTTGTGCCAAAAGTCTACCAGGGAGGGTCATGACATCCTACCCCCTAGGACTAAACACCGTCCTGAGTGTTTCTAGTTTTCACAAAAATAAAAATAAAATTATTACATTATATATTTTCAAACAAGAAGGAAAAATATTTTTGCATATCATCCACTTTCTCCCAAGTGGCATTTCTTTCAGAAAATCGATCCCACTGGACCTTACATTGCTCAAGAGTCCGATTTTGCATAGACTTAGAACGAAACTCAAGAATATTTACCAGCATCACTTCAATAGCCTCTGGATTTACCATCTACAATTTAGAAACATCCCACACATGTTCAGGGTCAGCAACATATTTCCTAAGCAAGGATATGTGGAAGGTGTCATGGATCTTAGATAGGTTAGGTGGTAAGGCAAGTCGGTATGCAACCGAACTGATCTTTTTAGTGATTTCAAAGGGTCCCACAAACCTTAGATCCAACTTTGTGGATTTGATAGCACTCTTCATCGATTTAACCCTTAAAAACACTTTATCTCCAATTGAGTACTCTCTTGGAGTTCTCTTTAGATCAGCATAACTTTTTTGCCTATCAATAGCTTCTTTAAGTATTTGCCTGATTACCTTTAACTGATCTTCCATTTCTTTGACCATATCTGGCCCAATCACAACTCAATATTCTAGGTTATCCCAAGACAATGGTGTCCTACACTTTCATCCATACAAGGCATCGAAAGGAGCCATTCCTAGAGAGGAGTGATGTCCATTATTGTAGGTGAACTCTACAAGATGTAGGTAGTCTTCCCAATGAGACTTGTGATCCATGTAGTACATGCGAAGCATGTCCTCTAGTACTTGGTTTACCCATTCTATTTGACCATCTGTCTCAGGGTGGTATGTCGAACTCATATTCAGTTTCATGCCAACTGCACTATGAAGGGCTTTCCAAAACTCAAAAGTGAATTTGGGATCCCTATCTAAAATGATTACCTTAGGAAACCCATGCAATCAGAATACCTCTTTGGAAAATATATTAGCCACCACCTGAGCATCATCCTTGATGTTCTCAAGGTATGAAATGTGCAACCTTAGTCAATATATTGACTACTACCAGGATTGCATCATGTTGATACTAGGTTTTGGGTAAACCTACTATAAAATCCATAGATATGACCTGCCACTTTTGCATGGGCACATCATGTGGATACAATTGTCCTGTAGGATGCTTGTGTTCTGCCTTAAATTTCTGATATTCAAGGCATCGAGTGATAAAATTGGTGATGTCCTTCTTCATTCCTACCTAGAAGAAGGTTATTTTCATGTTTTCCCACATTTTGGCCCCTCCAGGATGGGTAGAATAAGGAGATATATGGGCTTATTGCATTATTAATTTTCTTAAATCATCCATTTTTGGTATGATGATTCTACCTTTGTAGCATAAGAGGTCATATTTCATACCAAATTCCTTATTACCCTTAGGGTCTCTGTTCATCCTAACTCGAATTTCCTGGTAGTACTCATCCTGAGATTGCTCCTATCTCACCCGATCCATCAGGTCCATGTGACTTCTAGTTATGGTTGCTATGTGTTTCCTTCTACTCAAGGCATCAACTACCTTATTCTCCTTCCCTTTTATGTACTCAATTTCAAAGTCATACTCAATGAGAAACTCAACCCATCTTCTTTGTCTCACATTGAGTATAGGTTGGGTGAATATGTACCTCAAACTTTGATGGTCAGTATTTAGTTCAAAGGGTCTTCCCACCAAGTAGTGGCGCTAGGCCTTTAGAGCATGCACCACTATAGCTAGCTCTAAATCATGTGTAGCATAATTAAATTCATGCTTCTTGAGCTTTCTTGAAGTATATGCCACTATTGACTCTTCTTGAGAGAGTACTCCTCCTAACCCTTCCAATGATGCATCTGTGCATACTAAAAAGTCCCCTTGAGGGTTAGGAATCTTTAGTATTGGTGTGGTAGTGAGTTTATGTTTCAAGCAATGCAAAGGTAGCTTCACACTTCTTTGACCACTTGAATTCCTTTCCCTTTTTTTGAAGGTTAGTTATTATTGCAACAATATTGGAGTAATCCTTTATGTAATGTCTATAGTAGCCCGTTAACCCCATGAAGCTTCGCACTTCAGTCACATTAGTAGGGGGTGGCCAATTTAGGATGGCCTCAATTTTCTCTAGATCCACAACAATTCCTTCTACTAATATGATATATCCAAGATATCGTACCTCTAAAACATAGAAATCACTTTTGGCTAGATTCCCATAGAGTTGATTTTCCCTCAACAACTCTAACATGATCTTGAGATGTTTATCATGCTCTTCTTTGTTTCGAGAGTATATTAAGATATCATCTAGGAATACAAGGACAAACTGGTCTAGGTACCTTCTGAACACACTATTCATTAGATTCATGAACGTAGCTGGGGCATTAGTCAGTCCAAAGGGTAGAACTATAAACTCATAATGTCCATACCTAGTCTTAAATTTCATTTTGTGAGTGTCCTCCTCACGTATTCTTAACTGGTGATACCCAGATCTTAGATCGATCTTAGTGAACACCATGGCATCTCTTATTTGATCGAATAAATATTTGATCCTAGGTAGAGGATATCGGTTCTTGATTGTAGCCTTATTTAGCATCCTATAATCAATACATAATCTTAGTGAACCATCTTTCTTTTTCACAAATAAAATTGGTGCACCCCACGGTGACACACTTGGTTTTATCAGTCCCTTTTCCAATAGCCCTTGTAGTTGAACCTTTAGTTCCTGCATCTTGATAGGATTCATCCTATACGAAGATCTATGAATAGGTTTTGCTCCTGGCATAAGATCAATTGTGAAATCAAATTCCCACATAGGAGGGAGTCCAGGTAAATCCTCTAGAAATACATCCTTAAAATCTTATAAAATTGGGTGCTTTCCTAGCACTTCTCTCTTCTGATCATCTCCTACTTCATTAAGTTTTACAACATACACTATCCCTCCTCTCTTGAGGGCTTTCTTCAATTGCATAGCTGACAACATCTAGGGTTTGAATGCCCCTTGTTCGCTATGAATTCTTAGTCTCTCCCTACCTTTCTCTGAATACTCGATCCATCGATCTTGGAAGTTGATCAAGGCTTTATGGTCTTGTAACCAATCCATCCCTAGGATCACATCAAAGGCATGAAGTGGAGCTACATATAAACAACATTTTGTGGTTCCACTAGTTAAAGCAATTTCTACCATTGGGTAACATTGGTTTACCGAGTAGGTTTACCGAGAACCATACTCAACCTTCCATCCATGGGCCAAATATCCTAGCCTTTTTGACATAGTCCTTGCTAAACTAGAAGAAATAAAACTATTAGTGGCCCCACTATCTATTAGAATATTTACTTGCTTATTAAAAATCTTACCTTTTACAAGCAATGGGGTAGCTTGCCCCTCTAACTTTTGTTTCCTAGTTATGACATAGATCCGATGCTTAGGTTCCTTTCCCTTGGTGTTGGATGAACTCAGACCTTGGTTGATGTGGACATTGATTAGCATAATGTGGACCTCTATAATGGTAACACCTATCCTTGGGTCCTTGCCTATTTTTTGATTTTTGCTCCCCTATCTTAATTGTTGGAGCTGAAGTTTATGGTTTCTAAGGGTGAGGTTTTGCATTGTTGGGATTATTGTTGGTTTTCTTTTGGAAGTTTTTCTTGAACTTTTCCTTTTTTCCCATTATTTCTCTTCTCAAAATTTTGAGGGTTCTTGGTCTTTCGATCCTCTTCCTCTTCCCATTTCAAGAATCCTTGACTATTCCTCTTCCTCAGTGCTTGTCGATCTTGCTCGGATAGGGTGGCATAGTTAAATTGGAAGTGCAACTCTACTTTCTTTGCCAAGTCATACACCTTTTATAGTGATTTAGGCTCATGCATGTTTACATCATGCTTTACTCTAGATTCCAACCCATGGATAAACTTATGAACCCTCATTTTCTCATCATAGGTAGGCACATACTTAAGTAACTATACCAAATTCTTATAGTATATCTCCACCATTTTGGTTCCTTGTCGTAGGCTGGAAAATTCTTCAAATTTTAGCGCATAGAAATGCTTTGTTAGGAACCTTTTCTTGAAGATAACTATGAATTATTTCCATGGAATGTCAATAGGTTCAATCTTAGTCTTCTCATAGTGGGTTTCCCACCAATCTAGAGCAGCCCCTTCTAGGTTGATCATGGCCCAAATCATTTGGGTTCCTAGGGAATAGCCTTTTACCATGAAGTAAACCTCTAATTCTCTCAACCATGCTTCAGATGCATCCCCTTCACCTTCTCCATCAAACTTGGAGATACAAATATTTTTTAGATCCCTAGTCATTTCCTTTTCTAGAAGGGCTCTAGCTTGCAATTGCTCTACAGTTAGCCCATCAGCTTGGCCAACCTCTAAGCCTCTAGCTTGCAAGTTCTGATTTGCAACTATTTCCAACACTTGTCTCATCTAATCCTGCATAGAAGAAACCATAGCAGTGAGGTCTTCTACCTCTCTATTAGGGTTTGTTGGATCCTCCTCTCGGATCTCTTCTTCAATATTATTTTGTCAAGTTTTCCTAGGTGTAGGCCTCTCTCTTCTAGCCTTAGGTGGTATTTTAACCTGGTTACAACCAAGAAAATATTAGGTTACAACTTCACCTTAAATTGTATCTCTAATTCAAGCCATAATATAGAGTTCTCTTGCTAAAAGCATCAAAAAATCTAACTAGGGTAGTATTCCAAGTTTATGATGTATCATTAATACCAAAGCCTATACTAAGGTATCATAACATTCATTCACCCTTGGGATTAGTTCCCATTAGATTCTAGAAAATAGGGCATTCTAGGTCATCCCAACCTTAGCTTATACTTTAAGCAAGCCTTCATTGGAGACATCCAAATCCCTTTAGCACACAAGAAGCTCTATACCCTCGTACCTAGAGCTCTGATACCAAATGTAATGACCCAAAATTAAGCTACAAGAAAACACATAGAAAAGAAAAGAATTTTTTTTACTAAGGAGAGGGATTCATAAACCCCTAACCAACTCTTAGATGATCTATTGTTTAAATCCCCTAAGTTTCCCAAAGAGCTATATCTCACTAGATACCCTAACACAAGTCCATGTAGGCATATTATGTGTTATTGCAAATAAGTCTATCCATCTCATCATTCTTGATGAGCTAAACTTATCACCTTTAGTCAATCAAAGGTATATACCCATCACCATACCATACACAAGTCAATATAAGTAGGTATACTACAAGTATTACAAGTTAAGCTATCCATATCATCTCAACGATGAGCTATCTTAACTTAGATGTAGTCTTTCCCTAAACTCAGTTATCATTCTCCCTAAGGGGTCTTAATCCCTTAGGTCCACTATGTTCACCCTAAGGGGTCTCAATCCCTTAGGTCACCCTCTAAGTTCACCCTAGAACTCATTTATTTAAGTTTCTATTATTTAGCAAGAAAAACAAGAATAGATTAGTGATCCAACCAAAAAGCGTGCACCCATCTACTGTACTATGTCGTATTCATTCATTCATTCAAAGCATAAAAATGACAAGATTGCATAGATTCAACAAAATAAATGTTTCTTGTATTAATAATTGCAAAGAATCTCGATTACAATCATGCCCCTCTTAGGGTCACCCAAATGATGATACGATTAATACAATGCCAAAGCCCTCAATAGGGTAGGCGCACTAATGTTGCTTTTCAACTAGTCACAAACTGCTCTAGGGTGGAGTTGCCCTCTTCTTCGCATTGGGGAAGGAACTTGATGGTTGAATCTCCTTTGAATCTGTTCCCTGTGGTCAAGAAACAACATAAAAGTGTCAAAAATATAGGTAGCCTCTCATGATGAGGCCCTTTTAGGAAAAATGCATAAAGACACCATTAAGCATGTATAATCAAGAAAGCATAAAAAGCACTTCTAAACTATGTTAATTGAATCAAGATTCATAGAATTGCATAAAGGAAGATAACAACTACACTATGCATGGATCAATTATGTGAAATAAAGCATGAAAGTGCATAAAGAATCCATTAATGTCCTATTTGATGATTAACATAAAGAAACTAATCTAACCTAATTCTACCGGTCAAAAGTCTACTAAACTACAATTAAACCATGAAAATAGCTAAACTAAGCTAATTAACTAGACAAAAATGAAAAAGGTAAGGTGGTGATACCTCTATTACAAACCGTAGCTCTGATGAGTGGTCTGCACTATAAACCATGGCTGAAAGCCATGGTTAGCAATCTGATAGGTTTACCCTCAATTTCAAGGGCAGTGGGCTTGACCTCCTTGTCCAAATTGATGTTCAATGGTCGCCTTCGGTGTCCTCAGACTGATTTGGTGGTTGATTCACTATGAAGGGCCTTCGTTTGCCTGAATATGTGCTTCTTGGCTCTCCTAGGCTCCTAGGGCATCCATAATGCAATTCATCATGAATCTTGGCAAGTAGGTAGGGGATAAGTGCAATAGCTCTCTCTTAGTATACTCGGTTGAGTGTACAATTCGATAGGGCTTCATTGCTCAAATCTCCAATGCTCTCTCTTATAATTTACCCTAATTTTGAGGGGTACTTATAGGACTACCCAAGGGCTAGGGGTGGCTTCATGGAGAAGCCAAGATCAAGAAGGGGTGGTTAGGACAGTTGGATTGGAAGCTTTCATCCTCTAACCACCTTCTTCTAGATCAAATGGTCATTCAAACCGATTTGGCTCGGATGAAGGCCAACTAAACTCTAGTTAAGACCGTAGGTCACAGCTATGGTCTAGACTATAAACCATAGGTCTCAGCCATGGTTCAGCCTATAAACCATAGGTCTAGGCTATGGTTCAGACTAATTAGGCCAAGGAGCCCAAATTGAGTGGTTAGAACCACTGCTCTATCTTGGAGTCTATCCAAGATCCTCCATATGGTCTTGTAGCATGTCCATATGAGTAGTCACCCTCGACATGACATATTTTAGGTGTCTACAGATGCCCCTTTTGAGATGCATTGTGAGATCGAACAATGCTGAGAAAAAATATACCTCCTAAAATGATGTCGAAGGTTCTATGATGATCATTAGTCAGATCAACATTAGATGCCTCATGTCCTGCAAAAGGATGCACATCCTAGAATCATTGCTTCCAACTCTTTGGAGGCTTAAATTTGAAAAGCTTGCACTCACCATCAGTCATTCGGGTAGCATTTGATGCTACAATAGGAGTTAGGCCTATATAACCGAAAGGAGAAGAGATACAAACAAATTATCATATTTTCTATTTTCCCCAAGCAAAGGGGTAAGCTTATGATAGTTGTTGACAATGATTCGCAAGGATGAACGCAATTTTGACAAGATCAAGGGATCTACGATCTTAGGGATCTTCTATTGATTTTGATTATGATTTGATATTATGACTACCCCCTCAAGCGATGAGTCGATGAGGGTAATGACAATGATTAAAGCGACGATGTCGCTTGACCACCATGGATGATCTGAACAAATTTAGATTTGAGCAAATTAATGCCTTGGCTAGGCCTAGTTCAGCTTTTGATTCCAACTATTAATAGTATTTGCACATTCCTATCCCATGGAGCAGTCAGGCTACAATAGTCATCTTAGGGAATCAAAATGATACAAATCCAATTAGATTTGTGTTGAATCAAATTATCGATGATTTGTTGAAAGATGTCATAGAAGACATGACATGAAACGCCTCATTCCCATGGAGAAGTCCAGCCATGAAGGCCTTCTTAGGGATTGAAAAGAAGCATATCAGATCAACGATGACAATTTTGCCCCAAATGTCCTTATGGTAATTTACTCATCTTGTCGGATTGCATGGAGCGCAAGTCACTGCAACCGCCAAGTGTATAGGGTAAATTACTCGAATACGAGGCATTTTTTTTAATTATTTGATTTTTTTTGTTTGTTAATTTTGAATTTTTGAATCGATCATGGTGCTTGAACATCACCAAATTTGCAACATTGATTGCTCTTTTTGAAAATTTGATCCAATGGGAGTCATTAATTTACCTTTTTAGACCTTCCCACGATGGGATTTGACTAGATTTTCTACCAGTTACAAACCGTAGCTAGGGTCTATGGTTCCCAATTACAATTTTGGGAACCATGGCTAGGGCCTACGGTCCACGCGAAATAAGAAAAGCTTATAAAAGGCTCAATTTTCAAATTTCTTTCATTATTCCTTGACAATGACTTGGCAATTGGAGAGCTCTGACAATGACAGCTACAAACTGACCTAACCCTATCAAACTCTACACTCACACCTACACACCGCACGATGGCAGAGCACGGGCAAGCTTCTTCTAGCCGAGATGACCGAGGCGAGGGCAAGGTAATTCGAAACCAAGACCTCGCATCCATTACCAATAAAATTAACCAAATTAATTAATTGGTTAATCAATCACATTAAACTATTGGCAATGAACCACATCCTAGATTAGGCTAGTTTAGGCTTTATTTTTTTTTATTTTTTTATTTTTTAGCCATGGTAAAATACCGGGCGGGATCTCAGTCAGAGACCGCAGGTACCAGCTATGGTTCCCAATTGATCAATTGGGGACCACAACTTCTAGCTACGGTCCACATTTAAAATCCCAATGGTCAATTTTTGACCGCATGCGGACCATAGGGTTGACCTGCGGTTCGCAAACTTTAGAAAAAATTTATCAAATTTTTAATTTTTCTAAGGTTTAATAGGCAAATAATGTCATTTAATGCATTTTTGACTTGTCTAAGTGACATTTTTTATTTTTATGACTGCATGATGACATGTTTTTGTAATTTTATCAATTTTTAGATGTTTTTGATGATTTTTAGGTCATTTTTAAATGTTTTTGCTTATTTTTAGTTAGATTTTTCCTTATATTATGCTTTTTATTTTAGAGGTTGACCTCTAGAGCTCGAGAGCCCGACATCCTTAAGACTCTTCATGGAGAGCTCACTCCCGGGGAGCGGGAATGGTTCAGAGCTATCAACTTTGGCTACATCTTAGATCTACCCATGATTAGGGTAGATCAAGCCTACTTGACTACATTGGCCCGACGCTAGAATGCGTGGACCAACACATTTCACCTACCTACAAGTGAAATGACGATGACATTAGAGGACATCTACAGGATCTTCAGGATCCCCATTGATGGTGAGGCCATCATCTCTTCTACTTCTGGGGCCAAAGGGCCCATTTTTGATGCTATCTTTGATGATCGAAGCTAGGAGGCTCAACGTAGTATCGATCATGGAGGAGTCCATATCGGATACTGGTAGGGGAAGAACATCTTCTCTATATGTGAGGTCATATTTATGCACCTGGTGGTGCAAGTTGTTCTTCCAGACTCCTCAGGCATGAGGATTCCCTAGAACCTCCTAGCCACTATCCGTAGAGTGGTTCAGAGCTCAATGACTCAGCCACTACAATTGGCCTAGGGGAGCACCCTACTCTACCAATTATACAGAGAGTTATACCAGATCACTAACCAGAGCCATCGAGGCATTAGCTATAGCCTACTTCTTCAGATTTGGGGCTGGTAGCACATCAAGATAGAGCATCCTAGAGAGCTACCACTACACATCACGAATATTGATGATGCTCACCAGTGTTATACCACCTACTAGCCTCGAGAGGAGGAGGGGTTCAGGAGCAGGACCCATGTTGGTGATGTCCAACATTATATCACATGGTTTGGATCACTCGACCCCGATGACATTGAGTGGTGGTCGTACATGGATTGCCCAGCATGGGTTGAGGTGGGTGAGTGGCTTCGATAGGCTCATAGAGATAGGTGGCTACTCGATCGAAAGGCCGATATTAGAGAGTATCAGTTCTACTCTCACATCCTATTAGTTTGGGATAGTGTAGGACATCCTGGAGATCCCATTTTCATATCAATACTTGGCATTAGAGTAAGATCTTCCATGGATTTAACCTCCAACTCTAGGAGATGAGCTAGATGACTTCCAAGAGACTGGAGTTGATAAGGCTGCTACCACATATGATAGATGGTGGTCCATGCTCCAATGGCATGGATCGAGGCCTCTAGGCAGAGTGGACGGAAAAGGAGAGGTGGATCCTGATAGGAAGGGTGCGCCAGAGGATAGAGGGTAGATGGGGCATAGAGGCCACCATCGAGGAGGCTCCTAAGGTTGATCCTGATGATGAGGCTCCAGAGGAGGGTGAGGTCCCTCCTGATAGTGCAGAGGGGCTGCTCCTAGCTTAGGTTGCTGACTTGTAGAGTCAGCTTGGTAGATATGTCACACAATAGATGGAGTGAGACACCACTATTGCTACTCTATGAGCCCAACTGATTGATAGGGACCATAGACTGACTGAGGTAGGGTAGCAGATCACTAGCCTAACTACATAGGCTACGATAGTAGAGGGGAGGGTCCAGGAGCTCACTAGTGTGCATGATCTGGTAGAGGCATGACTAGCTATAGCTATAGCAGAGAGGGACTTGGCCCTAGCTCAGAGAGGAGATCCTTCATCTTCCCATGTTATCATGGCACCACCTACAGCACCAATGTCAGTGCTACCTAGTGGTCATGATCCCATGTCAGAGATCTAATATTTACAAGCCCTCATGGAGGAGGGCAATGATAGACATACTAGTAGGGTAGCCCATATAGACCAGCTAGAGGGCTACATCAGGTTGATTGGTGGCATGGTCCTAGAGGATTCTCATGTTGTAGGGTCTCAATGGACTAGGTCCAGGACTACAGGGTAGTCCATAGCTAGCTCGAGCCAGTGGACCCACAGGATAGAGAGGATGCATAGGTCCTCTAGCACACAGGATGGTAGCTCACACAGGAGCCACAAGGAGACAGGTAAGACCTCTAGCCATAGGACTAGCCACCTGGGCATACCAGTCTCTAGTGTGCTAGGCCTCTTTGGGCTAGGTGGTACATAGGGCCCTCAATAGGGCACACAACAGGGGCTAGATCCGACTATAGAGTAGGCTCCAAGTCACAGGGCTGAGGGAGGTGGTGAGAGCTCCAGTTAAGGGGAGCCGACCAGAGCTAGGGCTCTTATAGATCATAGCTACATTTTGTATATGTATCATTTTTGGTGTAAGGTCGAGGACCTACACGATTGTAGCCTACGGGTATTTTGTACTCATATGATGTACTTTGAGACACATATTTATATATATGATCATGATCATTTATGGCTCATTATGTGTACTTGATTTATATGTTTTAATTTTATGTTTATTTGATGCACATGGATGCAATGCTTATGTTAATTTGATGTTATATGATGTGATGTATGGATGACATGCACTAGATAGCTATTTGATTTATGATGATGATTATATGCAATGATCTAGATGTTTAGATGTGTGATTTATGATGGATGCATATGGATGCAATGTTTTCTCTTAACGCATATTTGATATTGCTTTATTGTATGCATTAATGTATGTAATGATTTATTTACATGATGGTAATCTAATGTAAATGAACCTGTATGCTTTAATCACTTAAAACATAAGGAATGAATGCAAATATGTTTATCAATCTAATGGATGACACCACAGAATGTATAAAAATCATGAATGTAATTGAAAATCCTTAAGATAAGAATTTAATCAATTAATCACCCATATATGAAATGCAATGGAATGCGATGTTATGATGTGAATGATATAATGTGTCATTCTATTTTCTTTTGCAAAATTTGAAAAATATGCATGATATAGTCAGTGGTCATCTAAATATTATTTCTAATATCCATCCGGTATCTATCCTATATTTTGATTGTGCTCTATATGATGATGTATCATGGACTCGATACTTTGCAATTTGATGATTTATATGGTTTGCGATATTTGATATTTTGTTGCTATGAGAGAAATTTTTGAGGTTTTCCATGAGACTCAAACACCCTAATAGACTTATCAAAAGTTGCATACTAACCACACTAGACTTCTGAGATAAAAGGCTTTTGCTAGGATAGGCCCTAACTGTTCATTATCCCTGTGTGTGCACATGATTATTTTAAGATAAGACACGAGCGTTCCCCGATGTCAGGTGGGATTCTTTCAGCCCATTGCTAAGATAGGGGTTCCACAAATGTCTTATCCAATCCCAAGTTTAGATTTTAGTTGGACTAAGCCACTAGGCAATGCAGGACACCTGAAGCTAGCTCTTCCACATTCAAACATTGGTCTTGTTCATAAGCGAGGTGCTAATGCGTCAGACATATCATCATGCGTAAGGTATAGTAGTGCCAACAATTCTAGGGATTCAGGCTCATTCCTTTCTATCCTTCAATTTTTGGGATACTTGCTCATATGTAGTGAAGCAAGGGAGTCGATTCCATATTCATTTTGAACTATCTTTGGATCTTCATTTGATCTCTCTTCGAACTAGATTTTGGATCTTCATTTGATCTCCACTCGAACTTTGATTTATGATCTTCATTTGATCTTCACTTTGAACTTTGATTTAAGCCTATTTTTTGATCTTCACTCGATCTTCACTTTTTGGCATTTACATTTGATAATTTTCTTCAAAAAATTTCCTTTGGGGGATTTACTTGGGAAAACTATTTCTAGTATATCGATTGAGAATATCGATCTTATGATATCAATATGGGATATCAATCTAGGAAGTCGATCTATGATATCGATCTAGGGTATCAATCATGAGGATTGATGTGGGATATCACTTTGGGATATTGCTCATTTTATCATAAGCAAGGGATTATGAATAGGGAACTAACCTATCCTTTTGCCAACTACCAACATTTCCCATACCATCCGCACAGAGGGATAAGCAAGAATAACTCTTTTCACTTCAAGATACCCGGTCCTGCTTCATGGCTTTCATATTCCCCTAGTCCTTGTTAGGATTGTTTAATTTGTTGATTAGTGATAGGCTTATGATATGCTAAGGGCTATACTAACTGAACCTTAGCTACAAAAGCAAAGCAAGCTTTCTACCAACTCTTGATAAGACCACTAGGTATGGTTGAGTGACCGAAAAACCCTAGTATATCTCCATAGCAACATTATAGGTTGTGTTGAAAAACACAATTACTCACATGAATGATGGATCATGATAAATGCAGAGATGCATGATTTAAACACAAACGTGGTGTCATTTGTAAGACTGACAAACATAATCCCTCCTACTATGGAATGCAATGGATGATGAATGCCTATATGCAATGCAATAATGCAATGAATGCATGTGTGAATGCAAAATGAGAATGCAAAATTCAAATGCAAATGCAAATGTTTTTGGATTTTATGCTTTACCAATTTTTTTGGATTTTATTGATTTTATAATTTTTATGAGTTTTGAGCCTCATAATTGACCAAACGGTGAGTACATGCCTCTAGAGCCTTTAGATTGACCAAGCAATTTTTAAGAATCCTTGGAGCTTTTTAGGATTGACCAAAGGGATTATGGGTACCTTTGGGGCATTTTGGGATGACCAAGCAATTTTGAGAATCCTTGGAGCCTTTGGGTTGACCAAGCAATTTTTCATAAACTCTTGGTGCCTTTTGATTGACCAAACTACTCACAGATGACCTTTGGAGCTTTTTAGGATGACCGAGCGATTATAAGCAAATCCTCGAGGCTTTGCATTTTTAGATTATAAGAAAACCCTTGGGGGCTTTGACTGACATGACCAAGTCAGTTTTAGGAACCCTTGGAGCCTTTTGGGAAGGGCATGCTGCCCTATATACCCCAAGTGAGTGTGCCATTCGACGATGGTGAGGGAGGTGCAATACCTCTAGATTCCTCATTTTTCCTTATCAAATTTGGCATGGCTGGTGGGAAAGGTATGCTACCTTGAAGACCCCCAACATGCATGCTATTTACTAAAAAGTAATCAGCTTATTTAGGAAGAGTGACAGAAATTGACTCCCCTAGGTGAAGATCGGACCTCACCGGTGTGCCTATGCTTTGGCATGGGTGAACGAGAGAACCATCCTCATGGATCTCATCTCATTCTACTAGGTCTTCGATGACCCTCTTAAATGACTGGCAACTCCGAATGTCATGTCCATGCACTCGATGATACACACAAAAGGGACCCCTATCAGGTGACCCAGTCTCGGATGCCCTATGCTTGACTTTAAGTAATATGAATGCATATGCCTCATGTAACTTTTGAAACAAAGTTAGAGTAGTCATCTGAAATGAAACTACTCATTGCACTAGCCTATTGGGCCTACGAGGTGACTGATGACTCCGAGGTCACTCTTGAGGAGGTGTGACCTCCACTTCAGCATGTTGGGGCACTCTAAGAGAACCATCTACATGATAAACCCCCTTATCTATCAAATTTTGCACCACACTCTTAAATTCATGATAATCTCGAATGCCATGACCCTCTATTCGATGGTAGAGACAGTAGTGATGCTCCCTATAACCCATAGGTTTAACTCTATTTGGGTTTAAAGGGATGACATTAGGCAAGGTGATGACCTTAGCCTCTTGCAGCTTCTGAAAGATATCAGACATAGACTCTTGTAATGGAGTCCCACTATGTTATGACTATTTTGGGCTCTTGCCCCGCATTGGTTTGCTTTGAGAATCCAATGGTTGGGTTGGCCGCATGGGCTTTTGCTTTCATTGAGGCTTTTCCTGTACTTGCATAGGGAGTGATTCAGCCTCAGGCAAGGGTTGCTTTTGTAATTCTAGATTTTCAATCTGGTTCTTGATAAAATGCAATGCCTTATCTTGCTCATCCATTCGATGCTCCATCCATTCTAGATGGCTTAAAATGGATCACAATACTGACAAAGAATTCATATGTATTTCCAATGATTGATTCGAAATACCTTTGTCATTTGAAGGAAATAGAAAAGTGGATGCTATGGATCCATTAGGTAATTGCAAATCACCTATTTCCTTCACTTGAGTTGATGTGGATGCTTCTTGATGACACACTTCATCAATGCTATCCACATGCTCATGCATATGACTCAGCTCAAGCTCTTGTTTCACTTCATTGTGTTGAACTGTGTCACTTTTGGTACCCCCAATATGATGTGAGGAACCTACTTGTTTGTGCTCTCGAGATGGTGCCATGAGAAATGAGTCAGGAGTGACCAATTTCAAAAGTTTTAGCCCTGGCAATGTGAAAACACCACTGGATTACCCCATCTCTGGCTCTATGTGATTAGGAATCACTTGATCATCTGGCCTAATGTCGACCATTCCCACAAACTCATGAGAAAACTCCACAACTGCATGCATCGTAGGTAATTCATCAACATACTGAGGTTGTTCTATTTCAGTCATGATAACTGAACCTTCCTCATGCTCATACGATGTCTCCAGGATAGGATCCGTAGGTGGAGACTCGATGAAAAGTTGACCTAGATCCTCAGTGGACTCTATGGTGGGCAGCATCATAATGCTAGCCTCTATAAGCTCTTCATATTCACCATCATCCTCATGAGAACTATCTGGTGACATGATGGATGAAGAGGGTGTGATACACTCGAGTGCATCCATGACCATGCTAGGTTCTTCCTCCTTGATAGGAGTGTGAAGATCCTCTAATGATACCTCTGAAGTGGTTGTGAGCAACTCTATAAGGGCATTCATCAATCCTTCCCTACTAAGTGGTGTCGAGAGTGCAGGGGTTGTAGGTGACTCCATAGGTGATAGCGGTGGGGATGGTAACTCCACCATAGTCTATGAGGCTACATCCACACTTTGGATAGACTCATCCAATTTAACTTGCAGATGCATAGGTGCCTCACCAGGTTCCTATGGATGATCCTCAAGCTTATAATACTTGAAGGGATCTGGGTCCGCCTCAACTACATGAACTTCACCTCCATGGGTGTACTTAATGCATTGATGCACTATTGATGGTATGCACTCCATGGCTCTTATCCATGGTCTTCCAAGCAATAGATTATACTATCTTGATCCCTCTAAAATGTAGCACAATGTAGGAATAATATTTTGTCCCACCTCGATGGGGAGGACTATTGTGCCTACTATAGGGGATTCCACATCGTTAAAGGCTTGCAATATGAAATTTGTTTCCTTGATGTGGGACGATGGAATTTTGAGATGTTTGAATGCTGAGGTGGTGATGATATTAATCGAAGATCCTGTATCCACCAACACTCGCTTATACGCAATCTATTGTATCCTCGCTATGATATGCAATGGAGGATCAGATTCCCTGATAGGGATAGGTTTGACTTCCTATTTATGGAAAGTAATCATAGGTTCCTTATATGGTGGAATAGACTGTATATGCCCCAAGGATTGTGATGACTTTCGAGCATTGACACTGCTCACCTGTCGGACTTGACTACTCTCGACCTCACGCTTACGCATGGGATCCCTAGACATCTCTTTATGTTGCTCTTCGATAACCCTAGGCATGTCTATCTATCTAGAAGAATGGCTATCTACTTGCTTAAGTGGCAACTCTTGATGATGCATTAGGTGCATCACGTTGACTTGTTGCCTAAGCACTCTAGGTATGAGCTTCTTTTTAGGAATTACCTCACATGATTGTTCTTCATGTGCTTTCTATTGGTAAATCCTCTCTTCACACCATTGGAGTTCATCCAACCTTTGTTGATGTGCTCTCTTTCTCTCTATGGACTCACGCTCTAGGTGCTTACGTTGACGGTGTGCCTCCTCCAATTGGTCTTGGAGTAGTTGCCTCTCATGGGCTGCATGAGACTCAGATTCCCTATAGGACTGACTCATGGAGTATGATCCACAACTCTCTATCTCACTAGGTGGAGACCTAATGACGTGGGTTCTCACCATATGTGAAGAAACCCCATGATCTGTATGGGTGAACCCCCTGCATGATGAAGGGAGCTCACGATGACTCTTAGAATGTCATGCTAGGAGGATTGGATCCTCAGGTGCATGATGAGTGTGATGCCTAGCAAGGAGGTGTACGAGGTTTGAAATATCCTTAGGAGAACATCGGGAGCATTTAGAGCCCCTCCATGAACTCTCTGACTCATTAGCTCATGATTGAGCTCTATCATGCCTAGTCATCATGATGAACCGACTAAACAAGACTTGAGAGGTTTCCTCTCTTACTAAAAATTGTGGCCTCAAGGAGGGCCTTATCTTGATGAATTAAGCAATAAAGAAGCATACAAAGTAAACAATGTGATTATCTCCTTTACATTTTAAAATTTGAGCCCTAAACTATTTGATGTGTTTTCAATGATTTGTTGTATCAGTGTAGAAACTCTTATCATGTTTTGCAAAACTTGTTGGATTTTATTCTTAGTTTAATGGCTTTCACCTATACGCTCATAGCTCGACAACTTGGCTATGAACTCCAAGTCATGTAATCCAACCTATAATGTGTGGTAATGAAGCCCACACATGGTCAGGGAGCACAGGTCCTCCCAGATCCTCACCCATTTTCCCCAGATCAACGTTATACCCTCCGAAGAGAATACATGCAAATTTTCTAGGGTACGAAAGGTTCTCGGATCCGGTATTGGTCTAGTATCCAAAAGGTTCATGGGATTTGGGCCAACGGATGGAAGTTACGCCCACCGTCATTGAACCCTACTAGTGGTTGGATGTCAAGCCCAACTCACTAGCATTTAAGTGCCAAGTGGTGTGTGTGGTTCCTTTTAATGTACATAAAAGAAATGCATCATATAGCATTCATGCTCATTTTCTAAATGCTATGCAAATGAAAGAACATTTCAAATTCAAAAAATGCAAGCTATTCTAGATGCTCTTTGAGACCATGCACATTACGATGATAATTGGCCACTAATTGGGCCTCACACATGCAAACCAATCACACAAATTCTATCAAGCATGCTGGATTCTAGGGTAGATTAAAATCAGAGATCCATTATTCCTAGCAACACCTTTCTAATGACATGAAAGATAAATGCAACTAAGACCTAATTCATTTCTTTTTCTTTCTTAATTTCTTAATTGCATTCAAAATTTGACTTTCTAGAAAAACACAGAGACAGAAAAAATTACAGAGAGTGAGAAGTAGGGCCTACCTCAGGTCCACATCCGAATGAGCTTTATCCCTCTATTATCTACTATGTCTATTGGAAACCGTAGGTCTAGGCTACGGTTCTGACTATGGCCCATGGGTTGAACCTATGGTTCAATTGTTGGCCCATAGATGGTAGCTATGATCTATACCTACAAGTCACAAAAACCAAAAACACATAGTCAGATGCTAGAATTGTGGAGTTCCACCATGATCACCTTCTGATCTAACCAAAAAGTGTGCACCCATCTACTATACTATGTCATATTCATTCATTCAAAGCATAAAAATGACAAGATTGCATAGATTCAACAAAATAAATGTTTCTTGTATTAATAATTGCAAAGAATATCGATTACAATCATGCCCCTCTTAGGGTCACCCAAATGATGATACGATTAATACAATGCCAAAGCCCTCAATAGGGTAGGCGCACTAATGTTGCTTTTCAACTAGTCACAAACTACTCTAGGGTGGAGTTGCCCTCTTCTTCGCATTGAGGAAGGAACTTGATGGTTGAATCTCCTTTGAATCTATTCCCTGTAATCAAGAAACAACATAAAAGTGTCAAAAATATAGGCAGCCTCTCATGATGAGGCCCTTTTAGGAAAAATGCATAAAGACACCATTAAGCATGTATAATCAAGAAAGCATGAAAAGCACTTCTAAACTATGTAAATTGAATCAAGATTCATGGAATTGCATAAAGAAAGATAACAACTACACTATGCATGGACCAATTATGTAAAATAAAGCATGAAAGTGCATAAAGAATCCATTAATGTCCTATTTGATGATTAACATAAAGAAACTATTCTAACCTAATTCTATCAGTCAGAAATCTGCTAAACTACAATTAAACCATGAAAATAGCTAAACTAAGCTAATTAACTAGACAGAAATGAAAAAGGTAAGGTGGTGATACCTCTACTGCAAACCGTAGCTCTGATGAGTGGTCTACACTATAAACCATGGCTGAAAGCCATGGTTAGCAATCTGATAGGTTTACCCTCAATTTCAAGGGTAGTGGGCTTGACCTCCTTGTCCAAATTGATGTTCAATGGTCACCTTCGGTGTCCTCAGACTGATTTGGTGGTTGATTCACTATGAAGGGCCTTCATTTGCCCGAATATGCACTTCTTGGCTCTCCTAGGCTCCTAGGGCATCCATAATGCAATTCATCATGAATCTTGGCAAGTAGGTAGGGGATAAGTGCAATAGCTCTCTCTTAGTATACTCGGTTGAGTGTACAATTCGATAGGGCTTCGTTGCTCAAATCTCCAATGCTCTCTCTGATATTTTGCCCTAATTCTGAGGGGTACTTATAGGACTACCCAAGGGCTAGGGGTGGCTTCATGGAGAAGCCAAGATCAAGAAGGGGTGGTTAGGACAGTTGGATTGGAAGCTTCCATCCTCTAACCACCTTCTTCTAGATCAAATGGTCATTCAAACCGATTTGGCTCGGATTGAAGGCCAACTAAACTTCAGTTAAGACCGTAGGTTACAGCTATGGTCTAGACTGTAAACCATAGGTCTCAGCCATGGTTCAGCCTGTAAACCATAGGTCTGGGCTGCGGTTCAGACTGATTAGGCCAAGGAGCCCAAATTGAGTGGTTAGAACCATTGCTCTATCTTGGAGTCTGTCCAAGATCCTCCATATGGTCTTGTAGCATGTCCATATGAGTAGTCACCCTCGACATGACGCGTTTTAGGTGTCTATATTTAGATACTAAATTTAACAAAAGGAGCATAATTCATAAAGCAAGCAAAGGACACTATAAATGAGGCAATATTTAAATAAGATAAACATTAACTAAAAGGAGTTTAGATACAAACATAGATAATCCAAAATAGGAATTTAAAGGTAAATCATCCAAGTAAATAAACAATTATTACATATAAGCAAGTATGGTAAATCCTCTATACTCTTAAAGAATAATATATTACATAAATTTCATCAGGGAGATCTCCCCACAAGTAATCTATTTGAGCATAAGTAAATCATTATAAGTAGAATCAAACTAATACATTGGTTCCAATTGCCTCCTTGGTACTTATTTTCTTTGCCAAATTGCAACTATACAAATGAAATCAAGTATCTAACCATCTACTATATATTTGATATCATAAAAATCTCTATTTTTTCACCTCTCATAGCCCATAGAGAGTATTTCCATAGATACAAATACATCGCAGGTTTATTTGAAGATAGTAAAATAAAAAAAGTTGGAGAATTGCTAACGCAAATCAGCGGGAGAAGGAACAACCTTCTCAAAGATATTAAATATCATATGATATGATTTGAGTAATTGTAATTCCATATTTAAGGTCCCATAGACCATATTTGGGTCTCGCAAATGTAATTAAAATCTTTCATTTCATTACATCCTTTATTCAACAAATTAAAATCCCATACCTTTAATCTATAAAATAAATCAGGTTCCTTTATTTCCATAAATAAAAGCATCATTTCTTTAATTCATAAAAACTAACTTTTCTTTATTCCATAAATCAAGGTCCCATACCTTTAATATATAAAACAAACCATTTCCTTATTTAATAAATAAAAGCATTATTTCTTCAATTCATAAATAGCTAATTTTCCTTTATTTCATAAATCAAAGTCCCATACATTTAATCTATAAAATAAACCATCTCTTTCTTTAATAAATCAAAGCGTCATTTCTTCAACTTATAAATAACTAATTTTCCTTTACTTCATAAATCAAATTCCCATACCTTTAATCTATAAAACAAAGCATCTCTTTATTTAATAAATAAAAGCATCATTTCTTCAACTCATAAATAACTACTTTTTCTTTATTTCATAAATCAAAGTCCCATACCTTTAATTTATAAAACAAACCATCTCTTTATTTAATAAATCAAAGCATCATTTATTCAATTCATAAATAACTAATTTTCCTTTATTTTTACTCAAATCAAAAAACCTATTATTTAAATTTTAGATAATCCAAGGCCCTTTTTCCTAATTAAATCAAATAACTATAATTTATTTAATAGATAGTTCAAGTTTATTTCCCCTACTTAAATCAAATATCATAATATTTATTTAAAAGATACTTAAAGTTATTTTACCTACTTTAATCAAATATCATAACATTTATTTAATATATAATCCAAAGTTCTTATAACCCTATTATTTCCTCAAGAGAAATAATGGTCAACAAGTTATTCCAAAGACAAGGGACTACCCTCATAAAGTAGATGTTAGTGAACTTACAGGCCAGCACAAGAGAACATAACTTAGCATGGAAGGTTAAATGGTGGCCCATGACACAAGGGAAAACAATATGGTCCACCCACCAATATAAAGGAAAAACAACCTCGTCTACCTAACAACAAACTCCCATACAAGATACAAGCACAACACAGCTAGTGTGCCCCTTCGGATGACATTACCAATTGGATGAGGGTTGAGATATGCATCATCGATTAACAAGAAGTGATGACCAAGGAGGGAACAAAAACCCAAACTGCTATAACAAAGCAACTAGATACATCGCTAGGGTAATGGCTTTCATAACAAACTAACAAGAAAATAAGTACTAGTTTAACCTAATCGAGGAGGATTCAACTCTCATAAAGGTGCTAAGCCTAGTTTGGTGAGATCCTAATAGTATATGTACATCATAGATATGCTCCAACTACAACATGATAGGAGAAACATGAGCACACACTCCCACACAGCCACATATTGACATAAGGGAAAGAGCAACTCAAATTTGATAAGGTTTCAACGGATGCCTTCGGTGTAAAGGGTAACCAAATGCAATAGCACCAACAACCATATAACCAACATCGACAAACCAAGTTCAAACATTTAAATCCAACTATTTCTTTAATCTATCGATTTAAGGAAAACAAGGATGATAGTTTTAATTGACCAATCTTAACTTTCCTCCAACATTGGTCCTCTGAACGCTAAACTTCCTGGCTTTCTTCTGGAAATTCTTCTTTTTCTTCTCTACCATTTGTCATCGTCTTATCTCTTCTCCAAATTGATAATCCCTTTCTACGTCTAAAACTACTTTCTTATTCCTTCTCGTATGCCCCCCCACCATCTTGTCTCATCAAAGCTACGTCTACTCTTGGCAGCTGACAAATAGGTTTTTGTTTATAAATATCCTTCTTTTCTTCTTCCCAATACCTTTACATTAATGATCCTATCCTTTCAGCGTTGGACAGAAGCTTCACCTTGCAACTTGACCTGATCTCTTGGAAGGGTAGTCTTCTCTGAATCAAATCTTGCAAGTCCCTTTTTAATTAAAATAAATTCTATTCTCTTATTTTATTTAAAACCTTTACTTAAACATTAAACAAGTTTACATTTTCATTTAAATAAAGCTTCACTTACTTTAAATGAATCTCAACTATCATTTAAATAAAGGCTTTATTAACCTTTTAAATGAATTTCAATTATCATTTACATTAAATCTTTACTAATTTTTTAAATGAATTTCAATTTGTAGACACTAAAATCTGGTCAATCCGATTAGGCATCCATGAACAATAACTAAAGTGACATCCCATAGCCCCTAGGGCATGCCGTAGAGGTCATACAGTGGTTCTAGCCACTCCCGACCAGGTTTTGGAAGATTTTGGCCCATTTTTAGGACCTTTTGGCTCCTTGTTCCTATTCTTCCCACCCTAGGATGAATACAGATCCTATTCGTCCCACCCTGGGATGAATAGCAGCATTCATCCCAGGGTGGGACGAATAGCAAGTTTGACCCCCAAAATTCAAATTTTGGATAAATGGTGCCCAAAAACTACCATTTTCTCCACTTAGCCTAGCATACAGGTTAGAGCACATAAAAAACATATGACATGCTTCATAATGGAGGCCAAAAAAGGAGATTATCTTCCCCTTCCAATGCATGCCTCCTTTTTGACAAATGGTGCCTCCTGCCATGCATGCCCTTGCATGCCTTTTTGCACATGAGCTCCCTTGGGCTATAAAGTGGATCTCATTTCCACACAAAGGAGGAGGAGAAGAGTTCAATAATTTGCAATGTAGTGCTTCCGAGATTTCCCCTCACCCTATTTTACCCTCTTTCTTCCAAAATATCTTCTTAGCGAAGGAGGTTATCGGGTGGTTCAAAGAGGCGCAATCTGTTTACAAAACCCTATCAACCGAGTGAATTTCCACCTCAAATTTGACAAAATAACACCTTAGAGTATTTTTCATCATTCCCCAATGGAATTGGTGGTAAAAAGTAGGTATATTTGGTGGGTGTCCCACCCCTGGGCGCCCCCCAATTTGTGACAGTCCTATTCATCCCACCTTGTGACTAATAGAAATATGTCAACAATTTTGTGAATTTTTTATTTTTTTATTTTCTACATATTATTATGTTGCAGTTCCAATTTTAGGTCATTCTAAGCTATATTTGCCGAGATATTACAATTTTAGTGTTTTTTCATTTGAAGAAAAACCTAAACTATCACTAATTTTGTAAATTTGATCAAATTGGTTTCTTTAAAATATAATTTTATGTTTTCTTTCCAATATTCATGTGTTTTTGATATGTGTAGGACCGTAAATTGTTCACTTTATGTTTTTCAAGTAGCACACAGTAATTGCAATTACGAGGCACCATCGGACTCAATCTTAGCACAATTTCTAGTGATATCTTCCCAAAATATTTTGTTTTACATCCCTCTAAAATTTCAAGTCATTTGGAGTTGATTTTATTCTTATTCTCACTATTAGCTATTTGGCCCCTGTGGGGATTGCATGTTTCTCATCACATGCACTTGCTATTTGATATTTTTTGTTTCCTTGTGTGTAGGTTTTGGTTATACAACACATTGGGTATCAGCATATGACCTCAAATAATCAACAACACAAGAATCAGTAGTGTAGGCCCGTCCACTTTGATTGTGGGTACGAGGAAAGACATTGGATGTGCACCCGACTTACTTGAAGGATTTTGATCCTTGGGCACCTGATTTGTAAACATGTATATCATCTATTTGAGCCCTCAAAGGGGGTATTTTGTAACCTTGATTTGATCTACCCAATTAATAAGAATTCAATTTGCTTTGCTTTATTTCTTGTTATTCGCTATCTCTTCCATCTTACTTGCATGCTTTCGTTTGATGCTCATACGCAATAGGACATAGATACACATATTTTTATCATCATTTGGTGCACCATTTTTACCTACTTCATAATTATCATTTAAATAAAATCTTTGTTAACTTTTTAAATGAATTCCATTATCGATGAAATTCCTTTATCATTTAAATAATAACTTACTATATATATATAACATAAAATAGAAGGTTTTCTGATAGTCCAGCCGAGGGAGCGATGAAATTAGGGTTTCTTGGGAGGGTGGGGATGACGATGGGTGGGAAGGATGTTCTGGGAGAGCACTGGAGCATCGGTAGGTTGAACCAGGGGCTCGACAGGGTGGAGGGAGGGCAAACAGAGTCTGGGGACGCCGAGGAGTCCTTGCCAAGTCGTGGCAAGGATCCACCAGACAAACGGGGAGATGGACCTCGGAAGTCATATGCTTTGGCAATGACCTCTAAAACCCTCAACGGGCTCTTATCCAAGGAGTTATTTTTGTCCGAGGATGAGTTGGACATCCCGGCAGAAATTCTCTCAAGCTTTGTGGATTTCAAAAAATTTACCCTCATCGGTAAGTTTATTGGTGGTCGTCCCGACATGGAGACCATTCGCAAGTGGGCGTTTGGCAAATGGCGAACCTCTGGTCACTTAGAGCTGGCTGCCCTAACTCAAGGTTTTTTTGTGATTAGGCTGAGCAACAAGGAGGACTACTGTAAAATCATTGCTGGAGGGCCTTGGTTCTTGGGCCGTAGGAGTCTCTTTCTAAGGAAGTGGGGTTTGGACTTTAACCCTGATACCCAGAATATCAACATTGCTCCAATATGGGTTAGGCTCCTGAGTCTTCCCCTTTTCTGCTAGCATGAAAATGTAATCAAAGGTATTGCTCGATCCATCAAGGAGCTGATCACTTTAGACCCTCCCACCAGAGCTCGAACTAGATTTGTCCAAGCTCGATTCTGTGTTTTGGCGAACTTGGAGACGGACCTCCCATCCTCCATTACTCTGCGGTCTGGGGGTACTTTTCTACACAAGCAAGCTATTGTTTATGAGAATAGGCCAGCTTTCTGCCCTCAGTGTAGTTCTCAAGGGCATCTTCAGTCCAATTGTCCTCTCCAAAAGTCGAGGAAGAAGGAGCAGGATCCCTGCAACCCTCTAGAGCACGGTGAAGGTCAGATGAAGCACCCTTTTGTGAAAGGCCATGAATATCCAGGTCGATCCAGGGACCATCTCGAATCCTCCTTACCTAAAGAGGAAATCACAACCCATCCAGACTCTGAGCAGTGTGGTGGGCGCCCCCAACTAGGACCACAGGAGGAAAATGAGCAGCCCCCCCCCCTTATCACCACACAGGCAGATTCACCTAAAATTTTTGACCAGGACTCTCCCAAGGCACAAAAGATATTGGAAGACTACCTGCTAGGAAGAAGAGGTTACCAGCCTGGTAATATTAGCCCTTGAATTATGAGGAGTCAAAAGCGAGGGGTGGATTTTGGTAGTGAAAGGAAGCAAGATCGTCCCCCCAACAAGGAAAAGAGAGACAAAGAAACTGCGGCTGATGTTGCAAATGGAACCCAATAGTTGCTATTTCAGGATGACTCCGATTCTCTGATGGGTGACGTGCTTATCCCAAAACCTCCCTTCCAGCAGGGAAAGGGAAGTAAGAAGAACCTCAAATCATACGGATGAAATCCTGGATGTGAGAAGACTAAACGGAGTGGCCATTTAGGCCAGGGTAAAATTTTCCAGCAAGATTTTCAACGGTTTTTTTCAGTCCAGTCATTTTTCTTGGATCCTATCCAACATGTATGCTTCGAATTCTGTCTCTGAGAAAGCAAAAATGCGGAAAGTTATTTCCCAGGTATGGGAGAATTTTTTTTAGTTTTCTTGGCTGTCTTCTTCTGCTTTTCGATGGTCCAGCTTCTCCAGCTAGTTTTTGTTTTCCCAATTATAATGGCCATGGTTTCCAAGATAATCAGGCAAAAATGCCTTACTTGTAGCCCTCGGGCAATTAGCAGCTTTTTGTTATTTTTTGCATACAGGTTTATTCTTCCAGCCAAGAGGCATGAAGCACTATTTAGCTAGGCTGATTTTGTATATAAGGTTTTGGAATCCTCTATAAAAACCCACTGTTAATCTATTATAATAATTACCAAAAAAAAAAATAGAAGGTTTTCTTATCAACACTAACATAGCACTATTCCTTTGAAAGGTTTTAAGAAAGACAAGGATTTTTTAAAGGCAACCAAATTATGCATGCTTTCATTTTTCAAACCACCAGTGCAGACAGTGATGAAGTAAAAGACAAATCCAACATATGCAATAGACAAAGATGGAATCTTTCCATCAACCCAATCACCCTTCTTAGCTAAATAATTTATGATAGCTACTAGGCTATCAACTGAGGACCAGGATCAAGGTGGTTAGCTTATTTATGATTATCCCTACCGATAATGCATGCCTATAAGAAGATATTGATCCATGTTACCCCCGAGTTGTCTTAATCATCACTTCCCCAACCTCAAGTACCCATTTTTGGTGGATTATTCTACTTATTTCACCTATGAGTGTACATGATTCTACACATTGGATAATAATTCAGTAGTACCATGCTCTTACAAATCAACTAAACATCACATTCGTTGGTTCAATTGCTTAAACTAGGTATTAAACCATCATTAATTAATACATTGTTTCTTTGTGTCAAAAATCCTGTCAGGGAGGGTTATGATAAATTCCACCCAAATATGGAGACCCTGGAAATATTGTTATTACTATTTATATTAACACAACAAAGATACACAATATCATGGTTGACTTAGGAGCCACAAGAAATGTCATGACTATTGAAACCATGAATTGGTTATCCTTGACTAGTATGTAGCCCACTTCCACTATCCTTTAGCTAATAGATCAATCTACAACATAACCTAAAGGAATATTAGATATGTCCATAGTCATAGAATCATGGGAATATCCCATCGATTTTATGATTCTCCAACCAAGTACCAGGATGAATGGTTATCCATTAATCCTTGGAAGACCCTAGTTGGCTACAACTATCACATTCATAGATTGTTCTAGGGATATGACTATATCTAATGGGTTGAATAAAATATATATATCTGTACACCCTCCAACTAGACCTACCATGGATTTCTATGGAAATATATAGGTGGAAAATTTTGGATAAATTAAAAATATTGCTCGTTTAGTGATGGTGATGGTGATAGTGAAAGAGCATGCAAACAAGTAGATCCATTAGAAGAAGCTCTCTTCAAGGAAGAAACTATTCTGATGGATTCTTTGAGTGAACCATATTTAGATGACGAGGGAACTATATTCCATGTGTTTTTGTGGAAATACAAGGATGAGGCTAAAATCTTAAAAATCATGCACCAATAACAAAGTAAAGATAGAAATATATATAATTGAAACACAATGATAAAACAATAAAAGTTGAAGCCCTTTTAATATTAAAAATCTACTTTTTCAATGTGTTACAATCAGATCCCCTCTGAGGGGATACTACCAATGATACAATGATTACAATAAAATATCCAAGTGCACTATAAATGATCTCCTTGCTAATGTAGTTCATCTGGGAGTGGGTTTTCCATGATCGCTGCTTCTGATAAGATGTGAATATTGGAATATTTGTCATCATAGAATCCCGTTATCTACACACAAAGAAATGAGAAACGTATCAAAAGCATATGAAGGGTCCACCAAAATCAGACCTATTTTAAATGTGATGAGTGCAACAAACAAAATGAAATATTAACAGATGCATGAATAACCTAAAATATATCTGATGTAAAAACAATAAAAATATTATTTTAAGCTATGCTGAAAGAAAAATTAGGAAACCAAGTCTCTAGCCAAAACCATCTTGGCTCGATATGGCCTTATCTACAGACCATCTCAGGTCAATATAACCATAGTCGTGGGATTGTGTTCTTTTGTAACCATTCTGAGCGACGTCTGAGATATTCTTGGGTGTGTTTTTCGATGGATTTTTGTGCGATGGGAGCAACTTAATGGATTGGATTAGTCACCAAATCTTGGATATTTGATCACAAGAAATATGAGAGAAAGTCTTTCAATACTTTGCAGCAGTTTAGCAGTATGGTCTCATCAATGGGAGGGCTTGGAGGATCAAAAATGGTAGCACTTTGTTACATGAAAGCTTGAACTCTATATATTTTCAACTAAGGGGTGAGTGCCAATTTATAGACTTCTTGGGTGGAAGCTATTAATGGCACAAGCACACTACATGAAAAATTAGTGAGGCAGTCTGTATTTAGAAAATCATATGCTTATCTCTGGAATTTCAAAGATTGATATTTGCATGTATATTTTCTAATTTGGCCCATGCAGGATACGTAATGTCGAAATGATATCATGCGTGGGGTTTATTGGGAGTTTTGGCTACTATTTATACCCTGCTTTATTTTTAAACCCAATTTTTTATGATCATCTCAGGTCGATATGGTCCCAATCCAACAGTTATCTTAGGTCAAGAAAACTATATTTTTCATGGGGAAAAGTTCTCAAAAGTGGTTAAAACCACTCTGTTAGCCTTTAGGCTACCCTAGGTGGGTTTTGTTGTCTAAAAGGAGTCCATTTAGGTAAAATCCTCAATTTGATGTGTTTTAGGTGTCTACAAATGTCCCTTTTTGGGATGCTTTAAGTGAAATCACAATGCGAATAAAAAATAAATAACCTAAAATGGTTGATTTGATGGTTAATAATATCCATTAAACAAATTAATGTAAGATGCTACAATCATGGAAATAGCATACGCTTTTGAATAATTGCTTCCAACTCATTTATGGGATTGATTTTAGTAAAGCTTTTGGTCGAGGACAGATAGAATTTTAGTCTAGGCTTTAGGTATACTTGATCTTCGTAAACTTTCAGCCATGAGTAGATAAAATTTTAGTCTACAAAGCTTCAAGCATTCAACTATGGATAGATAATATTTTAGTCTACAAGCTTTAGGATTTAGGTGTACCAAGCATTTATTTGGTTGAAATTTTTTCTTTTGCCCCAACAAGGAGGGATGTATTATAGTTTTTTATAATGATTCTTGAACGAACACAATTTGCATTTTTGAGTATTTGATTGTTGATTTGATTCTAAATTTTGTAATTATATGACTACCCCCTCAAGTGATGAGTCAATAGAGGATATGGAAAAGTATAAAAATGATGAGTCGCTTGACCAAGATGATTAAATTAGAATTGTTTTGTTTTTTAGGCAATGTTGAAAATTTGAGGGCTTAGCATTCCCTTACAACCCTATTTTGGCCATTTTTTACTTTTTGCAATTTTTGAAAAAAAAAAAAATTTATATATATTTTTTTGTATTTTGATGGAATTTTATAAATTTGACGATCATATCGCACGGTCACGATGGGACATGCAACCGTCTCAAACGATTGCGTTTGTGGTGCCTATTTATAGCAAAAATTTTACAAAATTGATTTTATTTTCATTGTGCACGACGAGGGAAGAGTGAGACGGTGAGGAGTGTTGAGTTTGCGAAGTGAAGCACTACCAAAATCCATACTGAACTGAACGATGGACCAAATCGAGGTATCTTCAATTGAAGGAGCTAGAGAGTAAAGGGTAAGCACCACATTCTCACTTTTTTGTGTATTAAAGTAAAGTGTATCACATTAAGAAAAATAGGTAAATAAACTTCACGTTATCTAGGTTAATGTTTGATGTGCATTTTTTGGTCGTATTTTATTATTTTTTTGTTAAGATTTTGATTGTTTAAGTTGCTAGATTTAAATTTTTGTTTTTTAAATTTGGGGATCATCTTGAGTCAAGACGACCTCTCTTTGGATTTTTGACTATTGGGGAGGTCATCTTGAACCGAGACAACCACGTTTGGGGGCTGTCTTGACCAAAGATGACTACATTTGGGGTTGTCTCGACCTGAGATGACCACGTTTGGGGACCATCTTAACCTGATATGACCACATTTGAGGGTCATATCTACTCAAGATGACCTCTTGGATACTTGCAAAAATTTGTTTTTTTTTGCTTATGTTCCTTTTTTCTGGATTGTGTGTGATGAATGTTTGTTAAATTTTACATTGTTTTAGCTTCTTAGAGCATGACACAACTGCTTAGAGCATGACACAACTACTTAGAGCATGACACAGCTGCTTATGCTCTCACTAATGATGATTGGGATTGGTTGAAGGTCATTGGTATTATGTATTTTGTATACACACAAATCAGTCCTATCTAATGGTATTGACCGATAAATGGGATAGCCAGATGAACACTTTTGATCTTTTGATCGGTGATATGACTATTACTCTAGAGGAAATCTATAGGATACTACGGATCCCTATAGAGGAAAATTCTATTGTTGTGGATTAAACTAGTGAACGATCTTGAGTATTGTAGTGGGTCTACCATTAGGATTGGCAGCAAATAGACTACGATGTAAACAACAAGGGAGTTAGGGTGGAAGTTGTGTATAATACCCAGCTTCTGAAATCCTGATATGTAGTGCTTATGTCACTCATGTTGAACATGATTTTACCTAATTATTTTATTGTGATTTTCCCATAGAACCTCCTAGATCTAGTATAGGATTTGATGGAGTGCATAGTAGGTCAACCACTGATTATGGTTTGGGGTACCACATTGCTAGCATAACTCTATAAGAAGCTATATGATATTCAACACCATCATAGGTTGGGGTTTGGGTGTAGCTTCCTTTTATAGATTTATGAATTGGAGCACATTCAATTGGATAGGTCGATTGGATTGCCATGGGCTAGACAAAAGGAGATGGTGGATAGGGAGATCCCATATACTGTGATATGGATGCACACTTAGGAGTGGGGCAAGATCCATACATACCAAGGTATCATCCTGAATTATATAGAGTTGCTAGAGATGCTAAGGCTAGAGCATGTGCTATGGTGACCTTGGAGGGATTGTTCACTTTGGATAGAGGTCGATCAACATCTAAGGTGGGTGAGATGTGGTCGATGGCTGATAGGTCAGCATGGTACTGAGTATGAGTACTTCCAGTACTCATGAGTTACCATATAGTTGGGGGTACAATAGGATGTACCTGATGAGGTAGTTATCTACAAGAAGAGGTCATATGAGGCACAACTCTCATGGCCTTGATTTGAGCCTATTAAGGAGGATTCATATGATCTATTAGATGATCTAGACATGGAGGAACCTATGATGACTCTCGATTATGACACCTAGAAGCTATCATACTAGATGATAAGTTCTTGGCCCTACTTTTTGTGTCACAATGAATGAGCCTAACCAGTTAGCCATAAATTTATCCTACAAATGGGGTGGCAAGTTGGAATTCTATTGGTTTTCTTTAAGCACAAGATCACCAACTTCAAAATCCCTAAGATGGACTTTTGTGTCATAGGCTCACTTAATGCGATCTTGATAAATGTGAAGATGCTCGAGAGCATTGATGCATCATTCATTAAGAAGCGTGAGTTGATCTAGGCGAGCTTGTCATTTAGTGTCATCATAGATGAGCTCTTGTAATGTAATGTGCAATGAGGGAATTTCTAATTCCAAGGGCATGATGGCCTTAGCACCATATACTAATAAAAATAAAGTTACCCCAATTGGCATCCGAATGCTAGTTTGATAAGCCCATAGTGCTAGAGGTAGTTGAAGATGCCAATCTTTATGATTATCATTTACTATTTTCTTGAGAATGGTAATGACTATTTTGTTTGATGCCTCTACTTGCCCATTACTTTGTGGATAATAAGGCATTGAAAAGTTGTGTTGAATATTATATTTAGTGCATAAATATCTCATATCCTTGTTTTTGAATGGTGGTCCATTATCCAAAATTATTTTGGATGGAATACCAAAATGACATATGATGTTATGTAATAGGAATTTCGTGATGCATGAACCTATCGTAGTGGTAAGAGGAATAGCTTCCACCCACTTTGTGAAATATTTTGTGGCCATTAGGATGAAAGTGTGATGGCCAAAGGAGGGGGAGAAATTTTACCGATTAATTCAAATCCCCATTGCGAGAAAGGCCACAACGAATGAATCGGTTGTAAGGCCTACGAAGGTACATGTGAAATATTAGCATGATGCTGACATTTAATGCACCTTTTAACATAAGTGCAATAGTCTCGCTCCATAGTGGGCCAATAATAACCCATTCGGAGGATGCACTTAGCAATAGCCATGCTGCTAAAATGGCCACCGCAAGTACCATCATGAGCTTGGAAAATAGCCCAAGTAGATTCTTGGGGCTCTAAGCAACAAAGGAGAAGACCATCGTAGCTTCAATGGTAGAGTATATCTCCTACCAAGACATACTTTGTCACTTTTTGCTTGAATATTTGTTTGGTAGCATGCGACAATCCTGAAGGAATGGTACCCAGTTTCAGGAAATCTTTGAGTTGAGAAAACCAATCTTGATACGAGTCGGCTTGGACCAGATGAACTGTTTGTTCCTCTCTAGATACACCTCGCATGAATGCAAAGTGGGAGAGAACCTTAAGGTAGATGGTCATGTTATTATCACAAGGATTTTGTGAGACCAAGGACCCCCAAGAAGCATGGTTTAAAAAGTCTTGAATTGGGGAGAACCCATGTTGGTAGGGTTCAACCTGTATCATGTGAACATTTCACTCATCTTTGGAAATGTCTCGTGAGACCATGGCTTGAGAGAGCATCTTGACCTGAATAGTTGTGACATCATCCGATGGGTTCTATGAAATTAGAGACCCCAAGGAAGCCATCATATCCATAAAGTGGTTGGATGAACGAGGTACAACCTCGATGTCATACCATTCAAATTTAATTAGTAATTTATCCACAAGATCTTTGTAGGATTTCAATATTGGACACTTGCATTGATAAATTCCCTTAACCTAGTTAACTATTAACAAGGAGTCACCAAAGATGTTTAATTTCTTTATGTTCATGGTGAGAGCCATTTGAAGACCCAAAAGGAGGGCTTCGTATTCGACATTATTGTTGGTGTAGGGGAAATTGAGTTTAAATGAAAGGGGAATAGGAGCCCCTTGTGGTATGAAAAACATGATGCTTGCACCACCCCCTTGCTCACATTTTGAACCATCAAAGAATAGCGTTATATCTATTGTGTTTTCTGGTTCTTCGGGTTCTCCTGAGTTTGATAGTGCAAAGATTGCATCATCAGGAAGTTCTATGTTTAGTGGCTTATCATCGAGGAGAGGAGCTTCTGCTAGCTGATCAATGATGACCTAACCTTTAATAGACTTTTGACTTATAAATTTGAGGTCAAACTCCATCAAAAGCATGATCCACTTTATGGTATGATTGTTGTGATAAGTGTGACTCATCATATACCATAAAGGGTTTTCTTTTGAAATGACATACATGGTTTGATTTAACATGTAATGTCAAAGTTTCTTGGTGGTGAAAACCACCGCTAAACAGAGCTTCTCAACATAAGCATATTTGAGCTCATAACTGACCAAGGTGTGGCTAAGGTAATAGATGGCTTGTTCTTTGTTTACCTCATTCTTTTGGGCTAGCATGGTCCCTAGGGCAAAGTCAGTGGTTGCAATGTATAATAAAAATGGAACACCTAGTCGAGGAGGAGCTAACACTGGCAGAGATGCCAAGTATTGTTTAATGTCATCAAAGGCTTTATGGCACTCTTGATCCCAATCAAAAGTGACCCCTTTTTGCAATAAGTGGTTGAAAGGCTTGCATTTATTCAAAAGTTGCGCTATGAAGCATCGAATAGATTGAATTTTTCCTTGCAAGTTGTGTAGCTGCCTAAGATTAGTAGGGGGAGGCATATCCATGATTGCCTTAACCTTTTTTGGATCTACTTCAATGCCTCATTTAGAGACTATGAAGCCTAATAGTTTCCTACACGTAACTCCAAAAACACACTTCTTAGGATTTAAGCGCACGTTGTGCTCTAAGAGATGATTGAAGACTTTTTCTAACACATCAAGGTGGTCATGATGCAGTAAATATTTTTCTAAAATATCATCCATATAGTCTTCCAAAATCTTGTGCATGTAATCATGAAAGATGTAAGTCATAGCCCATTGATAAGTGGCACCAACATTTTTAAGTCCGAAGGGCATGACTTTGTAATAGAAAGTCCCCCATGGCATGGTAAAAGTTATTTTGGGTTGATCTTCAAGGTTGACCTGAATTTGATTGTAACCTAAAAAACCATCCATGAGGGAAAGCATTTCATGATCGATGGTTGCATCGATGAGTGCATCGATGTTCGAGAGTGGGAACTCATCCTTAGGACTCACTTTGTTTAGATCATGAAAATCAGTGCATATGTGAATCCCCCCATTTGGTTTCCCTACAGGGACCATATTGGAAACCCACTCAGGGTAATCAATAGGTTGGATGAATCCTACATCCAACAATTTTTGTAACTCATCCTTGACCATTAAGGCTATTGTTGGGTGCATTTTACGAAGTTTTTGCTTGATCGGTTTGATCTTTGGATCGAGCATTAAGTTGTGAACAACCAAGTTTGGATCAAGACCCAACATATCTTTATAAGACCAAGCAAAATTTTTCTTATATTTTGTTAGGAACGTTGTGAAATCAGCCCATTCTATAGTTGATAAACTTTGTCCTAATTTGACAACCTAAGGATTTTTAGGATCGATACCGATATCAACATCAATTGTTTCTTCCACTAACATGTGGGATCCCTCCTCCAATTGGTGAGGTATAGGGATCAGATGAATATCATCAACTAGATTTAGAGAATCAAATGTATCATTAGGCTCAACCTCAGCTTGAAAAACATCTTCAGATGGACCTAAGGAAAAGTGAAATGGTTGTAACATTTCCTTGCAAGGTAGGAACTCTTTTGATGATGGTGGGGAAGCAACATGATCAAAATCAATAGCCTCAATATTGAGGTGCAAAGGTTTTGAAGGGTCACCTGGGTAGTGAAGTGGTGTGGTGAGGTCAATGGAGATCATATTGATGGTTGGTGGATAATCTCCATTCTCTGGTGGAAAAATTTGATCGAATATGGGTGGATGTAGATGTATTGAGGGTGGTTGTGGTGGTGGTGGAATGATAAGGTGTGGCCTAGGGGAGTGTGAGCAATGGAGTCCCTAGGTGGGAGAAGCTGATGCATAAGGGATGGTGGTAACCATGGAAAAATATGAAGATAAAATTCATCTAGATCATTAAGGGGCTCTATGGAAGTTGATTCATCCTCCGAGCTAGCTGAAGCAATAGAAATTGCATCATACTCTTGGTAAGATTTATCATCTTCTTCATCCTAGTCTTCATTAAACTTCTCTTCTTCTTCAGACTCTATCCAATCATTTTTAGGCTCCCAATTTCCTTTAGACTCTTCATAAGAAAGGTTAGAGGCTCTGTGATTATCATAGCAATTTGGACATGGTCATTGAGCAAATGATTATAACCTAGATCAACATATTCATTAGGATCGATATCCCTTCCACAACCTAGAGTTAGGCATTAGAGAGAATCGACAAGGAGTTCATCGGGCATATGTATGGAGTAGCCTAGCCTAAACTTATCCATAGGTAGCTGATATTGGGGCTCCAGAGGGGTCCGAAGACCTTGCTCATACCGACCTAAGCCATTTCCTTTCCAATGATGATGATGAAAATACTGTAGTGCAAAGGATGGATTTGACATGTATTCAATGTTGGCTTGAAAGGGTTCTTCATCCTCTTCCATCCTATGGGGTGTATTTAAGGGAACATCAAATCCCCCATAGAAAAAATTTGTTTGATTTGATGGATGCCCTAGGGGAACTATCATGCCAATGGGTAACGATGTGATAGGAGGTCAACCTATGTCTTGAACTATCTCGATAAGAGGAGTGAATGTGACATTATGTACTATGTACTCCTCGAATCCTGGGCTAGACATATGTATTGTGACTTGCAGGGGGTCGTATGAAGATGAGGGGGATGTGGGTTGTGATGGGTTAGGTGGTGGAGGTGAAGGCTCTTCTTAGATAGGGGGTGTGAATGGGTGTTGTGGAAATGGTCGAGATCAAAGGCACGGGAGGTGGCTTCGATGATTGGGATGTGGATGCGTGGGTTGGCGATGATGGAGGGGATGGTATAGGTGCCTTCTCAAGATTTCTCGTGGGAATATCTGATGCATGAGAAGGGATCTCTATGTCTATTGATGATGATTTTTACTTTGATGAAGACATAGAAGATCTTGGTGGAGGGTTTTGATGAGTGTTGGGTGGATTGGGTTGGACCTCCAGATGCATTGATGGTAAAAAGGACTCATCAGGATGTGAGACCATATTACAAAATTTAAATGGTTTTGAGTTTGCAGGGACACAATGCACTTGACCTTCATGTATGTATTTAATGCATTGATGTAATATTGAAGGTACACACCTCATGTCTTGGATCCAGGGCCGACCAAGTAGCAAATTATATTGCATGGCCCCTTTTAGAACATGGAAGAGTGTGTGAATTATTTTCAATCCAACCTGAATAGGAAGAACTACTATCCCAATGGTAGAACACAATGCATCATTGAATGCCCAGAGGGTGAATGTGGATGTTGTGATGTGGGATGGTGGAAGGTTGAGGTATTGAAGGGTGGATGTGGTGATGATATTGATTGAGGAGCCTATGTCGATCAAGACACGCTTATAAGGGATCCGATCTATACTAGTGATGATATGGAGTGGAGGATCCGGTATGTCAGTGGGTATAATCTTGATCTCATGGTCATGAAAATTTATTGTAGGCTCATTGCAATGTTGTATTTGCCCCACAAAATTAGCAAAAGCATTGGGGTCTTGTAGTTGTAATTCGATCGATTTCAAGATCTCCATTAGAGCTTCTCGATGTGGCTTTGATTGTTGTATCAACTTGTAGATGGAGAGCCTAGCCGATGTCATTCTTAGACTTTGGGTAAGTCTATTCCTTATTGTTAGCACCGATCGAGGTGGGATAGGTGTAATCGGATTGGGTTGAGGAGGTTCCTGTGATGTCGAAGGAATGTTATTAGGACTCACATTAGGTGCGGGTTGATTTGGATATCATTGGTTCCTTGTGATAATACTAATCATCCCCACAAAATCTTGGTGAGGTGGATTGGCATGCACCTGATTCACCTACTTTGATTGTTCTACTTGGTTGGTAGGTGTTGTGTTTGTTTCATGTGTGGGCAAAGGGTCTTTGAAGACTCCTATGTTTTGATTATTTGGGGCAAGAGGATTGTCAATCTGAATCTCTTACCTCTCGATCATATCATGTACTATATTTTTAAAGGAGTAACATGTTTGGATGTCATGACCCCTTTGTCGATGGTAAGCATAGTATAGATCCTCCCTATAAGACTTTGGTTAGGATTAGGGTCTATTGGATGGATCTCAAGGAGATTGATTGTGTGCACCTCACATAATCGATTGAAAATTGATGCTAATATTTCTGGAAAAGGAGTATATTACCATGGTGGTCGGCATTGTTGGCCTTGCTTTTGGTTCTATTGTGGATGATATTGGGTTGGTGGAGGTTGAGCCTAGTAATTAGGCTGAGCTAGTGGTTGTGGTGGTGCGGCTTGGTTTGAGGATCCAGGGATACTCAAAACAACTTGATTTACTAGGGCTACCTTCTATTGCGTGTTGCCTCCTTTAGCATTCTTGTTCATCCATTCCTTTTTATGGAGCTTAATATCACCTTCCTAGACCTTAATATCCTCAATGACCTTAGCCTGTGCTAGGGCCTCCTCGAAGGTTCGATATTATTGGAGTTGTAATAGAAGTGAGATTTACTTTGAACAACTCCTAGTGAATAATTTGGTAAGCTCCATTATAGGCAAGGTGAAAGGCAACTTTGTTATTATTGCTCTCCATCGATTGTCGTAGTCCATGATTGGCTCATCTTTGAATTGTCTAAGATTATACAAGTCAATCAATGTTGCCTTTTTCTTGATGCTAAATGAAAAGTATTCTAAGAATGCATTTGCAAGTTGTTCAAAGGAATGGATGCTATGTCGTGGTAGATGATTATACCATTCTAAAGCAGGCCCTACAAGAGTTATTAGGAATGTTCTTAGCATGAGGGCATCATCATCCTAAATATGAAAGCATACATTCATGAAATGAGTGACATGCTCTTGAGCATCTTCCTCTCCTTTGAATTTATCTAATTTTGGCATTTCAAAGTGTTCGGGGTATGGAGGTGATGGAATAGATGGGTGCAATGGTTGGTTGTGAAGCTGGCGCAAAGTAGGTTTTTGGTAACCTGAGCTTGATGCTTGTTTCTCCAAGGAATTAATGTGATCTATCAGCAACTTATATGCTTTTGGTGAAATTATTTCATGTGTTCACCTTTGTCCTCGAGGAGGCAAAAGTGGTGGGTTTTGATGTGTATGTGGTGGTGGTTGAATATTGTCAATACACATATCACCATCAGGATATGTCTCAATCTGTTCTTGGTACTCTGATTATGGTTCCTCATAGGGGTCATACTCCTCTGGATAAGTGTATGGTCTATTTTGTTCAGGAAATTGGTGCCTTTGAGGATGTATGGGTGGTTTATTTGGTCATGCATGAGGTGGATAATTTTGGTTTGGCCATGGTGGAAGGTTTTGATATTATGTAGGGTACCTTATGTATTGTTGTAGCCTATGGGTACTAGGTGTAGGTACTATTTCATGCAATACCTTTTGTAACTACTCTTGTTGTACCCTTTGTTGATGCAACCTTTGTAGGTGTGACCATTGTTGGTCCACCTATTGTTGATTTAATTGTTGGTGGTCTAATCATAGTTGATCCAACTATTGTTGTTGGTTAATGTTTGGCCTAGGTGCTTGATGAGTGTGGTTTATTTTCTCAGATGTATGGGGTCTGTTTACCCTTGTATCTATAATATGGATGGGCTTGTCTTGTCTCTCACCCCTAGTAGGATCTACAACCTATTTTCTATGATCCCTAAAGGTCGTATTGACCTGGTATTTTAGTTTGAAAATGAGCTCTATGTAATCAAGTGGTGTAGAGGCACATCATTCTTGAATGAATGGTCTCTCTTGAAACATATTGGGGTGATTTGGGTCACCCTCATCTATAACAAATGCGAGAGCCGACATGGGTTGTTTACGAGAACAATGGTTAACACGTGTATCCTCTTGATCATGTTCTTGATTTATAGATAGATGCTTAGTTGGGGAATCTTGGTAGTAGTCATCTTGGTACGGGATGTACTCTTGCACTACTTCTAATGGATCTCTAGGATGAGTCAAGATGCGAATGCGTGAAACTACCCTACTAGGCCCCTCAATGGGTGGATGATTATTTTTATAGAAATAAAGCAAAGTGTCTAGATCAGGAAAGTCTCCTTTTTTATCATACTCAGGACCTATGGGTGCTTCTTGAATAGGGATTTCCTGAAGGTCATATTCCCTATATGAGAGATTCAAGTTACGACATGTGCTAGGGTGCTAGTCAAGAATGGCAAGGTCCTCTAGACTAAATCAAAGATGTTCCATTTCTCCTTGTGGGTATTTAGTAGTACTAGCTCTTGATTGAGCTTGACTGTATGTTGTTACCATTGTCTAAACTATGCAAATAGTAAATAAACAAACAAGCAAGAAAGCAATTTTTTGTGTTTTTTTATTTTTTTGTTGATGATTTTTTATTTTTATTTTTTATTTGTTTTTGTGTGTTTTGGTTTTAAGATCCTATTCCTATGATAACTAATAGGTAAATGAAATGAAAACTATGAAAGGTAGTTTGTGCACACCCCCTTATCAAGGAATGCAACACAAATGGAAAAAAGTGGCTTCCTAGGATGTAGGTTATGGTTGTTGGGTATCCTAAGGAAATAATTTACCTCCCGAAAGAGGTTGTGTTGTCTAAGTCCTGGTACCAATTGAAATGCGACTTTCCCTTCACACTTGGGTATGCTTGGACAATAGCGATAGCTACATTCCACTTATTATTGAGCCTTATGGTTGAGGGGCATCTAATCCTAACCTACCCTAGGATGCACCCAAGAGTAGGGGACTTTTCGATGATGAAGTCTGAAAAGCCACTCATAGGGGCTGCTATGGTTTGTAAAGGGGCCAATCCATGATGGGAGATGAATGCCCATATCATGTGATTACTATCAGTCATTGGTGATGAAATCCAACTAACTAATGTTATATTGCCTCATGAGTGTGTGGGTTCATTTTAAACTTTTTGCAAAAAGGAAACAGAGAGCATACAAATGATCTTTCACTAAATGCAAAAATGTACGTTTAATATTTAGAAAACCCTATATGGTATTCAACCTTTGAATAGGAAAACCAAATAAATGTAGACAGATATCATCTCGTACTGAGATGGCTACAAACAAAGATTGTCTCGTACTGATATGACTACAAACAGAGACAATCTCAACTTGAGACAACCAGATATAGAGAAGCATCTCGACCTACGATGATCATAGATAGAGACAACCTCAACCTAAGACAATTATTGTCTGACTATTTAAAACAAAAAAAAATATTTGCAAATGCTTTAAATCTATATTTTTCTACTTGATTTTTCAAAAACAAAAAAGAGAGATAGTAAAACTTATCGTGAAATCCTACATTTACTGAAGATTTGCTATTTTGTTACTATTTTTGCTCTTGCATCAGGGTTGCCTCAACCTAAAATGACTGTAGTATAGGAGCTATCTCAACCTGAGATGGTTATAACCATGTACCTGTAAAAGTAAAATTTATTAGTAATAAATCATAAAGCTAAAAATGGAACTAGGTCCCACCGTGATCGCCATATGAAAGCTCAAACATCATGCACAAATAATAAAGTAAATATAGCAATATATATAATTGAAACACGATGATAAAATAATAAAATATGGAGGCCTCTTTATATTAAAAATATGTTTTTCAATGTGTTACAATCAGATCCCCTTTGAGGGGACGTTATCAATGATACATTGATTACATTAAAATATCCAGGTGCACTGTAAATGATCTCCTTACTAATGTAGTTCATATGGGAGCATGTTTTCCATAATCGCTACTTCTGATCAGATGCAAATATTGGAATATTTATCATCATAGAATCCTATTATCAACGAGAAACATACCAAAAGCATATGAAGGACCCACCAAAATTGTACTTGTATTAAATCTCATGAGTGCAACAAATGAAATAAAAAATTGATAGATGCATAAATAAATTAAAATATATCTGATGCAGAAATAATAAAAATGTTGTTCTAACCTATGCTAAAAGAAAAATTAGGTAACCAGGTCTTTGGTCAAGACCATCTTAGTTCAAGACCATCTTAGGTCGAGACGACCTTGTATCTGGATCGTCTCGGATCAAGATGATCACAATCACAATATTGTGTTTTTCTATAACCAATCTGAGTGATGTTTGATATGTTCTTGGGTGTGTTGTTAGTAGATTCTTGCACTATGGGAGTGACTTAATGTATTTGATCGATCACCAAAGCTTGGATATTTGAACACATGCAAGATGAGAGCACGGATTTCAATCCTTTGTAGCAATCTAGTAGCATGGTCTTAGTAGCAAGAGGGTTTGGAGGATTGAAAATGGTAGCACTTCATTACATGAGAGCTTGAACTTGGTAGCACTTCATTACATGAGAGCTTGAACTTTGTATATTTTCAACTAAGGAATGAATGCTAATTTATAGACTTATCGGGTGGAATCTACTAATGGCACAAGCACCCTACATGGAAAAGCAGAGAGGTAGTTTGCATTTAAAAAAGCAAATGCTTATCTTTGGAATTCTATGTGATTGACCTTTGCATGTATTTTTTCTAATTTAGCCCATGTAGGGTGCTTAATGTTGATGTGAGATCATGCATGGGATTAACTAGGAGTTTCGGCTACCAATTATACCCTACTCATTTTTAAACTTGATTTTCTACGATCATTTCGAGTCAAGATGATCCTGATCCAGCAACCATCTTGAGTCAATACGGCTATACTTTTCACTGGGAAAATTACCTAAAAATGGTGAAAACCGCTATGTTAGCCTTTAGGCTACCCTAGGTGGGTTATGTGGTCTAAAATACGTCCATTCAAGTAGTCTCAAAATAACATTTTGAGGTTTATATAGAAAATTTTTAACTTTTGTCACTTGTATCACTACAAAATAGTTCATTCATATTACCACATAAACAACAAAGAAATATCCTCACATCCTTCAAATGCTTGTTATCAAACCTTACTCTTACTCCCATAGGGATTACATTAAATGAAAACACTCAAATTTTTCATTCCCTTCTACCCCACCATTGTCCTTTAAACTCATTGGTAAGCAAAGGAGTCAATTTGGTGCTACCAGACACCAAGAAAATATAATGACAACCAAAAAAATTTGTAAATATTAATAGTTGGTTGTTAGAAGAAAAATAAGCTAAGTTATTTGATGTATTAAGCTAAAATATCAATGAATTTTCATGGGACTATAGTGATATGAAGGAAATCCATCCCAACATATGCACTCATAGAACATATATAATCAAGAAGAAACCTATCTAAAACCTTAGAGAAGGATAAATATTACTTTGAGAAACATGGTAAAGATAGAGATTGAAAAGCTACTAGAGGTATGATTTATCTACCCTATCTCTGATAGTGAATGGGTCTCACCATTGGTCATTATTCCCAAAAATAATGGAAAAATGTGAGTGTGTCGATTATAAAGAGCTTAACAAGGCTATAGAATAGACCATTTTTTGTTACTCTTCATAGATCAAGCGCTCGATCCCTCTCTAGGAAGAAATACTTTTCCTTCCTGGATGATTTTAATAGGTGCAATAAAATATAGGTGGCACCAAAAGATCAATACAAAATGACTTTCACATGCCCCTAGGGAAAATTTACCTATAAAATCTCATATTTTGGATTGTGCAACGCTCTTGCAACTTTTCAACGACTAGCACTCTTTAATTTTGCATATCCTACTAAAGAATATTTTAAAGTATATATGGATGAATTTACTATTTATGAGGATACCTTCAATGAAGCCCTCCATAACTTTGATTGAGTCCTTACCTGATGTGAAGCCCATAATATATCCTTAAGCAATAAAAAGTGCTTAATGATAATGGATGAAGGTATCATACTAGGGCATCATATCTCAACACAAGGCATCAAAGTAGACCCTAAGAAAATAGAGGTCATAAGTCAATTGCCTCCACCTCAAACTCAAATAGACATTAGGAGCTTCTTAAGACATGTTGGTTATTATAGGTGTTTCATCAAAAACTTTAGCAAGCTCGTTACTTCATTATTTACCCTCCTTACCAAAAATATTGAGTTTAAATGGACCAAATAATGTCAAGAGGTATTCAAATCCATCAAGGAAATGTTGACCACTACACCATACTAAGAGGACCTGATTGGAAGCTTCCATTCCACATCTATACTAATGCTTTCAACACTACAATAGGTGTTATCCTTGGTCAATGATACAATAAAAATGGGAAAACTATGCTATCTATTATATTAGTAAAAAATTAATGGGTGCTAAGAAGAATTATACCACAACAAAAATATAATTTCTAGTAGTAGTTTATGCCATTAAAACATTTTGTCACTATATCATGGGATACCCTATTTATAGAATATTGATTACTCTACAATCAAATACTTATTGAATAAACCAATGGTAAGTGGATGGGTGATCATATGGCTATTTCTACTCTAGAAATTTGATATCATTATTGTAGATAGAACTGGAAAAAAAATATAGTTGTTGATTTCCTATCAAGACTAAACACTACCAAAGAGAAAGAACCAATGGATGATTCTTTCCTAGATGAACATTTGTTCATAATATCCATTCCTCTCCATGGTTTGTAGATATTGCTAACTACTTGGTCACTAGTAAGATTACTTCTTATCTCACTCCAAATGAAAAATGCCAACTAGTGTGATAAATTTCATCATTCCAATGGATAAAAGAACTATATTTAAATGTGGACCTAATCGCATTTTGTAAAGGTGTAGGAGGGAATATGAGGTATATGACATCATCATGACAAAATTTTTGGAGCATGATATTACTAGCCTTCACTTCATAAGGATGTGAAAAAATATGTTTTCCATTGCAATCAATGTCAAAGAATGGGAAAACCTATGACACAAAATGAAATGCCTCTTCAACCTTAGTTCTAGAACCATTTGAGAAATGGGACATATATTTTTGATGACCTATTAATCCACCATCTCAAGGAAAACAATATATCCTTAGTTTTTACAGATTATGTAACTAAAGTAATTACACTTCAATATGTTCACGAGGACAAAGTAACTAATTTATTGCATGAACATATCTTTCAACACTTTGGTGCCCCTTGTGAGATTGTGTTAGATAAAGCACCCCTATTTGCATCAAATGTTAAAGTAGACCCTTGGGTACATAGGAGGAAATGTTCACTTAATTAGATAGGGTGTAGTCATTTGATAATATAAGTAATAAAGGAATAATTTTTTAGATTTTGTCAAGTTTATGTAATAAAAGAAGGGTTATTTAAGCTTTGTTTACAACAAGGGATTTTGGCAAAATTGGGATCCTATTTTAGGCTCACTCCTTGCCTAATATTTTAGTTAGAGGAGGTGTGATACTAATTTTATTTAGCTTACACCAAACCTAAACTTGTTCATTGGGTGTTAGACAAAACAACCACCTGCAGGATGTAATAATTATACATTGGTATCAAACAAAACTGTAACCTATCACTAGAACCTAAGCTGGTCAAAAGTGCCACATGGTTTTAGTAGATGGTTGGACCTATAGTTTCCATACTCCAAAAGTGACATGGCATTAAAGGATAAAAATACAACCAAATTACATCCAACAAGACACCAAATTGAGAGTAAAATGACTTGTTATTAATTTTTATCAACTGATTTTGACCAACCCTAACCGCTAAAACCGAGTGTTGTTAATAGCTAGCAGTAAACTAAGAAGAGGACAAAACCATAATATTTTTTATGTATGAGTTGGGAACTATTTCTAATATTTTTTTTTATTTTTCAATCATTCCATATGGCAATTGAATTACACTAAAGTTATTTACTAAGTTGAACTACCAAATGTAACTTCACTTTTTGTCATTACCTGCTGATTTGGAAACTGGACTATTAGCTGAATATTTGTTGTTCTAACATGTTTAACTATGGATGTATGAGAGGACCTCATCCTCTTCATTATATATAGATTAGAAATTGAGTACCTGGTAACATATATGTGATGAATAATATTTTTATGTTGTTGGTTTTATACTATAATTTATAAGAGCTATTTGTTGAACTTGGTTTGCAATAAAAGTATGTCATAATTTTGTTGTTGTACTACAAATATATGATCTGAAGTGAGCCATATTCCCTTCCATATTATTGTGAGAAAAGTCCCACTCCTAGCAAGGTGGAAGGTACTTTATTTATGTTTTGTTTATTACATTATTACATTATTATATTAAATTATGTTATCATTTTCTTGCATTCATAGTAGCTAATTAGTTACCTCTCAAGTGGTACAATCACAACTACCAAAACAACCTCAACTACTAGCTCAACCTATGGCTAATCTAAATAACAATATATAGGCAACTCTTGTCTATAATCGAGAGCATAACGACATAACTAATATCAATGTCATCGACTGTGATAACATGCAACTTCATTTAGGAAAGGTAATGCTATCAACTATGATAACATGCAACTTCATAAGGTATCATACTAGGCCATCATATCTTGACACAAGGTATTAAAGTAGACCCTAATAAAATAGAGTTCATAAGTCAGTTGTCTCCACCTCAAAATCAAACAAATATTAGGTGCTTCTTAGGACATGCTGGTTATTATAGATGTTTCATCAAAAAATTTAGCAGGCTCGCTCCTTTATTGTTTACCCTCCTTACCCAAACCATTGAGTTCAAATGGACCAAATAATATTAAGAGGTATTCAAACCCATAAAGGAAAAGTTGACCACTACACCATACTAAGAGGACCTAATTGAAATATTTAATTCCACATACATACTGATGCTTCCAACACTACAATAGACATTATCCTTGGTCAACAAGACAAGAAAAATAGGAAAAACTATGTTATCTATTATATTAGTAAAAAATTAATGAGTGATAAGAAGAATTACACCACAACCAAAAGATAATTTCTAGTAGTAGTTTATACCATTAACAAATTTTATCACTATATCATAGGATACCATGTGTATGTGCATATTGATCACTCCATAATTAAATACTTAATGAATAAACCAATGGTAAATGAATGAGTGATTAGATGGCTATTGCTACTCTAGAAATTTGATATCATTATTATAGATGGAAATGGTAAAGCAAAGGTAGTTGATGATTTCCTATCAAGACTAAACACTACCAAAGATAAAGATACAATGGATGATTCTTTCCTATATGAAAATTTGTTCACAATATCCTCTCAATCTCCATGGTTTACAGATATTGCTAACTACTTGGTCATTGGGAAGATTCCTTCCCATATCACTCCAAATGAAAGATGCTAACTAGTGCGATAAATTTCATCATTCCAATGGATAAAGGACTATTCTAATCATGTTTTGCAAATGTGTGCAAGGGAAGATGATGTCTATGACATCCTTTGGATATGTCATGATGAACCTTCGTTTAGCAAAATGAACCACACAAAATATTCTTGGAGCACGATATTACTGATCTTCACTTCATAAGGATGTGAAGAAATATGTTTTTCATTGCGATCAATGATATGGAAATATGAAATGTGAAGCTAATTATTCCATTATGTGCACTGAATATATAATACATGCAAGGAATTATATAGGTTACAGTGGATATAACAATTTTCCATGCAAGGAAAACCACTTGTAACTAGAAGATATGCAAGAAAAATCACCTACCAAACATGGATGCCAACAAACAACTAACTTATAGAAGATAGAAGATATATCTAACAGCCTAACTATGCATCCTAACAACTAACAAATCATATCCAACATGGGCATACTATACCTCATGTATTACAATTCATGAAATAAGAAATACTAATAACTTGGGCTTATAATTATGCCTAAGGTACAATAATATCCTCAACACTCCTCCCAACCATAGAAATATTGGACCTTAATTCTCTAGGTAAATTTGGAAAGTCACGAGCCATCTGATGGTGAGGGATCCATCGAGCCATGTATGGAAAGTTACCACAGCATGTGACAAGGTAAGAAGTGGAAGAACCCTACTGAGTGTGATGAGTCTTCGTATCAAAAACTCTATCTGTAATGAGTGGAAGTTGAGGATTAGGTACCATTGTTTATGGTTGGTTGAAGATAGGTACAGTCTCCAAAGGAGAGTCTTGATATGGCTTCTCTAGAAAGTGTCACTTATCCAAAGGGAGATAAACTCTATCTCCAACCTAAAATGGATGAGTACTGCGATGCTTGCCCATCGCCCTTTGTTGCTCCTACAGAGTCTTATACAATTCCTATGTTATCTTGGCATGAAGGCTTTGTCGATGTTGTATGAAGGAAGTTACCTTAGCTTGCTCCTTCTTCATATGTGCAATGGTGGAAGAGGATAATGCTAAAGGTAAATTTTATAGAGCAAGTGGTTGTGTGTTCATAGGTATACCCAAAATGATGCCAATAGAATGGTTGGTATTTTTCTCACGAGTGAGAGTGATGTGTTCCTTAACCATAAGCTCTTATGATTGTTCAATTGTTGAAAGTGAAGCTTCTTTGTCATGGATCTTTGGAGGTGCTTGTTCTTTATCTTGTGTGGAACTTATGCAAGTAGGAGCCAATACAAGTGCTTGACTTAATGGATTACGAGCTTACCTACAACTTAGCATCAAATTTGATGTGGGTGCAATGATTTGTATCAAATATAGTTTATCATACAATTCCAAGGTGTATGTATTCTTTTTAGTGTGATACATTCCTATCAAATTGATAGGGCTTAACAAGCAACAATCCACAAAAATCCATGTCAGTGACATCAAACCATACCTTATCCACAAACTTGTCACCAAAAGCAAAATATAAGGTGCAAGTGTATGTGATATTGAATGTAGAGTTTACATCCTTCCACCCAAGTGTATATGATTGAGGATGTGGTTTTGTGGGAAGCTTCAACTTCTCAACAATGATCCTCACAATGAGATTCTTCTATGAGCTATTATCTATAATACAATACACATAAAAATCATCAGTAAGGTGGGCTCGAGTGACAAACAAATGGTCATAATCCCCTTGTGTTGCAACATTTGACATGAGGGTAACTTTGTTTAGTTTACCCTTCAAAGCAGGATATTCTTCTCTTGTCCCTATAGTCACAATGAGACCATATTTTGGTTCCTCATTTTTAGGTTGTACAAGTAGAGACTTCTTCTTCTTCATTATTTTAAATGTAAAACATCTAGATTTTGTATGACCATTCTTTTTACAAAAATCACAATACAATATTGAAGAAGAAGAATCTTTAGAGTGATAAGAAGAAGAATGGGATTTAGGTGAAGTGAGAGGAGAAGAAGAATTAGGGGAAGAATAATGAGAAGAGTTCTTCACCTTTTGTTGATGTTGATTTACTCCTTTGGAAGTGCTTTCCTATGAAGGTCGATATATGTGAGAGGCACCAAATTTCTCCTATGCTAGAATGGCATGTTTGAATACCACATCCAAAGTGAGGAAATCATTGAATTTGATTTTATTTAAAATATGATCTTGCAATCCACGAGTGAATTTTTTAATCAAATCCTCTTCTCAATATTTTACACCAAGAACCCTTAGCCTATTGAATTGAAAAATATAGTCTGAAATTGACATATTGTAGTCTTACCTCAACCTAAACCACTTGGTCATGAGGTCACTTTGATAGTTTGGTGGGAAAAGGTGTTCTTTAAAATTTTGATCAGTTCTTTCCAAGTCATGGCATAATTTTGGTTGTCTTTATACAATCAAAAACATTGCTAAGCATGTGAATTTGATTGTGGCAAAAGCAACTTGTTCATCCACGGGGACTTCTACATAGGATAACCAAGTCTCCAAATCTAGAATCCAAGTAGACAAGACATCTGGATCCCTTGATCCATCATATAATTTGATCTCACATTTTTCCTTGTTGGCAATTTTTTTGTTGTATATTTTGACATTAGAAGAAGACAATTGCACAATAATGTCATTCACTTTATCCACCAAAACATCTACTACAACGATAAGATTTGCCATGTTTTTTTGGATGTCAAAATCCATTTGATGATGTGTATATGCCATACTAGGAGGATTCTAATGTGTTTGCAAGAACTATCTAGGTAATTTCTTAGGATAATTTGTGAAACTCCTAATGCAAAAATTAACCTAGATTTACAAAATTTTGCCTTTACAACTTGCAAAAGGGTAATTTTAGTGCTTTTTACAAAATTATAAAAATTGAGCAATTACAATTTTCTCCCTTCAATTTGAGGTAACAAAATCAGAATAGCACTAAAATTTGACCAATTAACCCTTAATGCAGAAAATTTTGACTTTTGGGGGTAAAATTGTTGAAATTTGCAAAAAATGAATTGCTAAAAATTGACCAAAATTGCAAAAAAATATCACCTTGTAAAAAAAATAATTTTGGTAAACGTGCATTGATGGTCAACTACGTGAAATTCAAATTTCCATCAATCAAAAATGGAGTCAATGATGGTCAAATATGCAAAGAGGTCACTGGTCAACAACGATGCCAATAACTAGCATGAATTTCCAAGCAACTGACAATCTGATGGCCACAGGAATAGAGCACCACCATAACCAGTGTGTGGAATCATGTGAGCACACCTAGAGGTGACCACCATAAGGTGGTAACTTCTTTATGAGCATGCAAGTGCTTATATATTATATATGTTGCTCCATAACAGCAATGTGGGACAAAGTCCCTTAGAACTTAAAACTTTTATTTCTTGTCGAAACCCACTAGATCTTGCTACCGAAAAAGACATACCACTGGAAATGTGCAAATAAGCTAGAAGCAATTTGCGGCAATCAAAAATCTACCAAAAATTTTATGAAATCACTAAAAATTTTCTAGAAATTGTCAAGCATCATCGATGAATATCAACATCATGAAAAAATTTGGATTTCAACCATTTCTTACCCGAAAATGAGTTGCATGCATCAAAATACCAATAAAATAGGAACCTTGCTAGAATTTTTGTCGATGGGACTTGTAAAACTCGTCAGGATCATATAAATTTAAATGCTTGAAAATTCTATGAATGGAAAAACACATGTTGATCTCTGATTGGATTGTTTTGAATATCCTTTAGTACGTCTCCTCCTACCATGTGTCGATCAATGGTTGGGTGGCGTATTAGGGTTCAAATCTTTGCTCCTATTGGTCTATTTTTAGAACTTAGGAAAAAGTTTAAATTTTTGCTATAAATGTCCTCCACCTACAATTTCTTCTATGAATGTTTGTGCCTATGAAGCCTTTGAACACATATTTTTTTGAATGGAGGCCAAACCATTTTATGGTTCCACAATGCGTGCTCCTATTCTACAAGTGATGGTTGATTCTCGAAGGTCTACCTGATCAATGTGGTCACCCGTTGGTCATCTACGGTGCGTTGTGACCACCTATAAATGGTCGTAGTGGCCATGCTAGGATATTAGAGTGAGCAAGAATGGAGGGAAAATGCAGAAGGAGAAACAAGAGGAGGGACAAGAGGGGAAGGAGGGAGGATGGAGGGATTTGTCGATCACTGGTTGGGTAGAGAGGTAGCTTGCTATTTGGTAAGTCAGTTCAATGATCGACAAAGGAAATAAGGAGGGATAGTAAAAAAATTAAAGGCAGGGGTTAGGGGATCTGATCAAGCCCTCTAACTCCTTCATAATTTCCAATAATCGTGTGCCAACTCCACAAATACTTTACTTGTGCACCTTTTTGGTAGTATACTTGCTCTCTTCAGGAAGGGGTGTCGATGTCCTCTTCTTGGCCACAAATTGGCCTTGTTCGTGGTGAAGTTGATCTTCAAATAAACAACAACAAATCCTCCATTCTTGTGTTTGATATTCAAATCAAATAAATTCTTCTTATCTTCCTCAAGGTAAGTCTAGTTACCCTCTAATATTCTGTCAAGGGTATTCTATCTAGGGGTAATATTCAACCCTATACCACCTTAGGAGCTTTACAGATGGGTGTTACATGTTGATCCAACCCAAATCCTTGCAACACCTAGCCTAGAATTTGGTGCACTAGCTGCAAAATAATACTAGTCACCTAGCAATGAAGTTGGCACCTTGCCTCTCTTCTTGCAAAAATTATCATGTGGCTCTGATTACCAGTGATATGGAAATACCAAACGTGAAGCTAATTATTCCATTATGTGCATTGAATATATAATACATGCAAGGAATCATGTAGGTTATAGTGGTTGTAACAATTTTCCATGCAAGGCCAACCACTTGTAACTAAAAGATATGCAGGGAAAACCACCTACCAAACATGGATACCAACAAACAACTAACTGCTAGAAGATAGAAGATATCTCTAACAGCCTAACCATGCATCCTAAAAACTAAAAAATCATATCCAGCATGGGCATACTATACCTTACGTATTACAATGCAAGGAAAAAGAAATAATAATTAGGCTTATAATTAAGCCTAAGGTACAATAATATCCTCAACAATCAATGTCAAATAATAGGAAAACCTACGACACAAAATGAAATACCTCTTCAACCTCATTTAGTTCTAGAACCATTTGAGAAATGGGGCATAGATTTTTTAGGACCTATTAATCCACCATCTTAAGGGAAAAATATATCCTAGTTTGCACAGACTATGTAACTAAAGTAATTGCACTTCAATATGTTCATGAGGATAAAGTAGTTGATTTCTTGCATGAACATATCTTTCAGCACTTTGATGGCCCTCGTGAGATTGTGTTAGATCAAGGACCCTAGTTTGCATCAAATGTTATCTATTATTTCATGGAATATTACCAAGTCAAACATAAAATATCTTCACCACACTACCCATAAGCAAATGATCAAGTTGAAGTTACTAATAGGAAATTAGAAAACATTTTGACAAATACTATAGGTTCACATAGGAGAGATTAGGCCAATAAACTATTAGAGGCTATGTGGGGTTCACATAGGATAGAATATGCCAATAAATTATTAGAGGTTGCTTGGAAACCCACTATTGGACTCACCCTTATAAACTAGTATATGGAAAGAAACCCATTTTGCCTGTTGAATGTAAATTATAAACTTTACACACTACACTTGATGTTGGTATTGAGTTGTCGTAGGTATAGCAATAAATATTTATATAACTTAGTGCACTAGATGATTTGTGAAGGGATGCTCTTCACCAGACCGAGATGATCCAACAACAACAAAAAATTGTTGGAGTATATTACATTATTTGGTACATGCTAATGTACCACCTTGCATATATAACTAGAGTAGGAATTTGCCTTAGAGTAAGGTTTGAGTAGTTACTTCATGTAATGTAATAAATACACAAGTATTAGAATGTGCAATGATATAAATATGCATGTAGTCCAAATGTACATGAGTCATAGGTTAGGTATATAAATCATCATGGGTAGATGAAAGGACAAGGGACTTATCTCCCTATATATATTCCTTTGAGATATTTGAATGTACTTGAATGAAGTAGCATTAGTAGCTAGTTAGTATAGTGAGTACAATGTAGATGCTTCATGTATTTTATGGAGTGTTCATGTCCTCCATTATATTACATTGTACTATTTTTGTGAGCTTTCATTAATGGCATATTTTTGGGTTATTGATGAAGTTTCTTATATATTTTCCTGCATATTATAGTGCAATTATCATATAGTTATCATTGCTTGATAATTTTACATATTGTGGTTGCATTTCTTTTAATATATATCATCAAATCTAACAAAAATATGGCATGATAAACACATTCAAAGTAATCAATATAAACCATATGATAGTAATATAAAATGTTTAAAATATTCATATGGTGGTAATCTATTAGAAGGAAAGGGATGACAATGTTATGATTGTATGGGAACTTGGGAAAAGAAATTGGGTGATTCCAATGCCAAGAAATGAATGCTTGAATTGCATGAGAAATATGCCCTCACAAGATATTCAAAATCACTTTTGTATGTATGTTTTTTAATGTAGTTTTCTAGCCACCTTGGTAGTTACCCACCATCCAAGTGGCACTTAGTGGTTGAACAAATATTTACCTTTAGATTCACCTCATTTCGATGAATAATGGAAATATTATAAAAGTAGATGGATAACCTTTCACATGCATGCAAAAACTATGCTCTACCATAATCATCCTTGCTTTGTCATCCGTTGTGTTTCACTCATTTTCATAGAACCAACTTCCATAGAGAGTAGACAAGAAAGGAACATGGGACAGAAACAAAGATCTGAACAAGAAAGCAACATTAAATAGTACAAGAATCAGGAAGCTACACAAATTTTCGAACACATGGGATGGTTGCAGTTGTTTTTTCGCTTAAAGGAGTATGATCCCAAACTCACAAAAGAATTTTCTCAAAGTCTATGTGATGGATTTTCCAATGTTAGAGGGGTTAAAATCCCCATGAATATTGTATTTCACATTAGGGTAACGGGATTATCGTTAGTTAGTGTGGATTTTTTTGGACTATGAAAGGGATAACTATGTTGTTCTCTAATTTTAGTAAGGAAGAGATCCTAAGCTAGATAATGATGTCCAAAATGATTATTATAAAGTAATTAAATAGAATATATTTCCCAAACCATGGTATGACATTGTATTGTGTATAATGAAGTACATAACATATGATAAATAATTTGCTGCATTGTTTGGCTCCCACCTAGAAATGCTCATCTATCTATGCCATGATGAGGACAACCCTTACTATGTATAAATATCCCTTATTATTTGAATTCTTATTTGCACAATATGACCTCTCAATTTAGGAAAGGTAAATACCAAATAAAGAATCACAACTTAATGCTACTGTTATACCATCATATGGCTATTGCTACTCTAGAAATTTGATATCATTATTGTAGATAGAGCTGATAAAGCAAATGTAGTTGTTTATTTCCTATCAAGACTAACCATTACCAAAGAGAAAGAACCAATGGATGATTATTTCCTAGATTAAAATTTTTTCACAATATCCACTCACTCTCCATGGTTTGTAGATATTGCTAACTACTTGGTCACTAGGAATATTCCTTCCCATCTCACTCCAAATGAAATATGCCAACTAGTGCAACAAAGTTCATCATTCCAATGGATAAAAGGACTATTATTTAAATGTGGACCTAATCACATTTTGTAAAGGTGTGTGATGGAAGATGAGGTCTATGACATCCTTATTAGCTTTTTATGGGATAGTATTATAGGAAGAACAACTACAAGATATAGGATAACTATAAACTAATGGCACAATAATATGCAGGAAGATAATGAAATGAACATCTGCAAATAACTCAAAAATATGCCATTAATGAAAGTGATGAAAATAGTACAATGCTATATAATGGAGGACATGAACACTCCATGAATGGATATGAAAATACTACATGGTACCATAACACTAAACTATACCACACACTTACTATATAATATGTTCTCTTTATAATCACTCACTATGAGGTCTTTATATAGGAAGATAGGTTCCTTGGACCTTACTCTACCTAGGACTCATGTACATGTGGACTACATGCACATTTACAGCTTGCACACATTGACACTTGTGCATTTATTACAATACTTGAAGTAACCAACTAAATTTACTCTAAAGTAAACTCCTACTCTAGTTATGTACCAAAGGTGGTACATTTACATGAACCTAAATAATGTAATATACTCTAACACCCTCATGTATTACATTATTTGAGTATTGAAGACTTTAGTCTTCAATATGGATCTTTTATCCGGTACTAGAAATTGAGTTCTTTTCTCTAGGTTCCTTCTTTGTCTTCTTTGTCTGAATTTGTATGTATATATTTAGTTTACCTAGCACTGTATGCCTCCTTGACATTTTTTCTCTTCTTCTACTTATTTGTCTTCTCTTTTGGATCTGATTTTTGCACTTTCATAAGTGGTATTACTTTCATCTAATTTTTGTAGAAGTATTTTTTCTTTGCCTTTGTCCTCTTCACTACTATTCCTATTGTGTACAGAGTATTCTAAACATATACTTAAGATATCATGATAATATCTTGAGTTAGTAGAGCTTGATGTACCAATACTGCGTGAGGATTGAAATATATTTTCTAAGTATGATTCATTCAACTCTGTTTTCTTTAATCCTTTTTGTTCTATATTCTCGTTCTTGTATCATTTTTATGTAAATAATATCGTATACAATATGCTACCAAAGTCTAAAGGAAGTAGAATATCATTCTTTCCTTGCTTTAGTGAGTTGATCATGTAGATAATGTTCCATGGTATAAAAAAATTATCTTCTAAAGCTTACTATGAATCACTTTGAAGAACTGTTGGTCACGAATCTGCCACAGGAAAGGATTTTTACAATTGCGCCCTAGACCCGGCCAACATTGAAAGGCTGGAAGCAAGAAATGGCTCCCAGACCAATCTCCAGAGTGGGCTGGTTCCCTTTACTACTCTAAAAATGGGTTTAAGATAGGGTTGCTGGAAAGAGATTTAAAAGGTTGCAGAAAGAAATGGGAAATATGGCCACAGGCCGAAGTGATGGGATCAAAAAAAACAACAGCAGGAAACTACAAACGCAACAACAGCAAGTAACACAAGAAATCAGCTTCATCCTCGCACAATCACATGCCGCAAATCCCTCCAAACCCACATTCCAGGAATTGTACCTCGACCGCAGATATTTAAATCCAGTATGCAGAATTTAAATGTAATAGCAATGCAGGAGTACGAATGCTATTAGAAATGTAGAAAACAGAAAGCAAATTCATCCATGCGACGCTTGAAAAATTAGAAGTCGATCCTTGTATTCCCGCAAATACAATTCCAGTTTCTAGCAGCAAGTTTTTCCAACCTTTGCAAATGAAAATTACATTGGTTTTTATAGAGGTCCGTCCTCTTTGCAAGCATTAAAAACGTAAAACCAACTTCCTCGTGATCTACAATAATATCTTGAAAATCAGGAACACGACCCCTTAATAGCGGCCTCGAGGAAATAAAAATTAAATTCCATGAAACGTTCGCGGTCCTTTATTAAATACGATTCTTCGAACATGTGCATGAAAACCGTTGAATTAATCCACGAACCGCAGCTTTGAACCAATAAATCCTTTAATTTTGGTGGCCTGGGCACTCTTCGACCTTAACCGCATCGGAAATCCACAAATTATTTAATTCGGGTCAGCATTAAATCATCGGAAATCGGAAAAACCCTCTCGGCCGTTCATAATGCACTTGGCGGGAAAACTGCGCAGGTCGCGAAAATGCGACGGGTCGCGAAATCGCGACGTGTTTTTCCGCCGTACGCTTCGATGCTGAAGACCCGCGAAAATGGAACATGTAGCGATTTCGCTACATGTTTCCGCCGTTGGCTCCTCCCTGCGCTCTGCCCCGCGAAATCGGAACATGTAGCGATTTCGCTACATGTTTCCGTCGCCGCATCAATCGCCATTTTTGGTCGCGATTCGCTGACATGTCAACGACGCGCTGCAAGTTTGCACTTTTTGCCTTCGACGCTCCCCGGGTCGCGATTCGTCGACATGTCAGCGAATCGTTGCATGTTTCAACTTAATGCTTTTTTGCCCGCCGACCCGCGATTTCGGAACACGTCGCGATATCGCGACGGTTCCGCCAACTCGCTCGCGTTGATCGCGTTGACCGCGATTCTCGCAACATGTCGGCGCGTCGTCGCAATTTTCGGACTTAGTCATTTTTTGCTCATTTTTTCTCCTTTTTTCGCCTAAGCTGCATCAATCAAAGGTCAGATCCCCAACAATACATCAATGCATTCATCAATGAGAATCAATGTGGCAAAAATGCCAACATTCTTTGCGGCTCGCGGGGTATACAGCTCGTTGTATGCAAGAATCCAGGCCTTAGTCCATTGGGCACAGAGTCATATCCGAATAGAAGGCGGGCTGCTGCAATACATGTTCTGCTGAAAAATTGAAACCGGAAAAAACCTGCATATAACTGATTATGAAACGACTAATGGAACGCGATGATGGAGTGAGCTCTTGCGGTTGCGCAAGCGGTGACTGCAATGGAATGATGAAATGAAAATGAACGAAGTTATGGAGTGGGAATGGAACTAGGAAAGCTATGAAATGAAATGAACTAGACTGTTAGCAAATGCGTAAAAGACTGAACTTAGAGGAAAGGGATAAGAAGGGACGGGAAAAAACAGAAAAGGAAAAAGAAACAACAGCTGTGGCTTATTTTGTTTTAATGCAGAAGAAAAAGAAGGAAGAAGATGAAGAAAAGGAAAGAGAGGAAACGGGTAAGGGAAAAGAAGAAAGTGCTAGAAAGCCACCAAACTGTTGGGAGGAGAAAAACAAAGGAAAAAACAAGCATCTACGGCTCGCAGGCAACAAGAGCCGAGATGAACAAATAAAAACAATACCAGTTTTTTTTTTTTCTTCTTCTTTTTCTATTTTTTTTTGTTTTTTTCAAAATACTATATACAATAATGCACGACATGATTGGCATGTCGCCACCAGACACCCAATCTCAGAATGTTATCCATAAAATCTGCAATGTCCCGACCAGATCTGATCATACTTAAGTCGGTCCTTGAAATTAGGCTGGCTCCTTCCTGAAGTTCTCCATGGTGCTGATAGGATGCAATTCAGCAGATTATCCTTCTTACTAGTACCCATATGGAAGACTTCTTCAGGTACTGGATGTAGTGGCTGGAACCAACACCACCACTTTGCAAACTTTACTGGCTGTGGGTTGAGTACAGGCTCCTCTAACTCCTTGATGTGATCACAGGGCTCTTCAAGTGAGAAATCTGATTCTGGGATCTCCTCAGGTTCTGGAATTTGAACTTGTTCTTCTACTTGGCCCATATCTTGATGAAAACTGCAAGCAACCATATTGTTCATTGCTGGAAAAGTGCTTGCATGTTCCAATCCTTGACTTTGGACGAGATCTGTCCCTTGAGCTCCACATGACTGCATCTCAGGGATCTGGCATGAATGTGCAGGGTAAACAGGAGCAGCAACCACCGGAGAAGGTAATGGAGTTTCTCCCCACGGTAACTTTCTTGATAAGTGCAACATCTGTTCTGCTCGCACTGCTTCCTCAAAGATTTGTGGGAACTGTTGTTCACCTGACTGCAGCAAAAAGAGACCTATGTCAGAGTTCAAAGCGCGAACATAAAAGAGGTGGGCCTGGGTGGGTGATGGACGAATCTTCTCTGGAATTCTCTTCCAACTTATCAAGAATCGGACATTGAAGTCCGTGATGCTCTCTTGAGGTGCTCTCTTGATGTGCATGAAAAATTGGTAGAGATCCAAAGAACTGTAGAAAGGATCTTCGTCAAATCTTTTGATTAGTGCTCCCGCTAGATCATCCCATGAGCTGATGCTTTGACATTTGAGCAATCTGTACCACTGCAATGCTCTTCCTTCCAAAGACTGAACCAGAAGTCGGATCATGACATCCTCGTGTTCTATGACATGGATCATGGACAAAATAGCAATATCTTCAACATGTGTCAGAGCCATGCCTTCGGTACCATCATATTTTGCCAGGTTCTTCAGGGCACCTTCGGGAATTTCATGCCGAACTTGCAGATTCAGAGGGCCATGATCATCCCATATAGAAAAAACCCTCGCCTTTGTGGCAGTGGTCTGCGGAATCACGGCCATCGCCATTAAGTCAGAGTCGCCAGATGAACATTCTTTGAAATTTTTTTTCTTTTTAAACAAAAATAGGCGTCCACGAACAGATCTTCAACTCAGCAAAGTCGCCAGATGAACTTAAAAATCTCCGCTGTGAGGCCAAGACAGCTCATCAAATCTTGAGACCTCCGGGTGTTAAAACGTGCCAAAACTGTTGGCACCGGTGGGGTTATCACTTTGGAAAATTATGCGTATCCCACCAATTATGAATTCTTGGAGACAAAAACAGTCTGTCCCACCGGGCGTGCCAAAAACTGTTGGCACCGGTGGGGTTATCACTTTGGAAAATTATGCATATCCCACCGATTATGAATTCTTGGAGACAGAAACAGTCTGTCCCACCGGGCGTGCCAAAAACTGTTGGCACCGGTGGGGTTATCACTTTGGAAAATTATGCGTATCCCACCGATTATGAATTCTTGGAGACGAAAACAGTCTGTCCCACCGGGCGTGCCAAAAACTGTTGGTCACGAATCTGGCACAGGAAAGGATTTTTACAATTGCGCCCTAGACCCGGCCAACATTGAAAGGTCGGAAGCAAGAAATGGCTCCCGGACCAATCTCCGAGTGGGTCGGTTCCCTTTACTACTCTAAAAATGGGTTTAAGATAGGGTTGCTCGAAAAGAGATTTAAAAGGTTGCGAGAAAGAAATGGGAAATATGGCCACGAGCCGAAGTGATGGGATCAAAAAAACAACAGCAGGAAACTACAAACGCAACAACAAGCAAGTAACACAAGAAATCAGCTTCATCCTCGCACAATCACATGCCGCAAATCCCTCCAAACCCACATTCCAGGAATTGTACCCTGACCGCAGTATTTAAATCCAGTATGCAGAATTTAAATGTAATAGCAATTCAGGAGTATGAATGCTATTAGAAATGTAGAAAACAGAAAGCAAATTCATCCATGCGAAGTCGATCCTTGTATTCCCGCAAATACAATTCCAGTTTCTAGCAGCAAGTTTTTCCAACCTTTGCAAATGAAAATTACATTGGTTTTTATAGAGGTCCGTCCTCTTTGCAGCATTAAAAACGTAAAACCAACTTCCTCGTGATCTACAATAATATCTTGAAAATCAAGAACACGACCCCTTAATAGCGGCCTCGAGGAAATAAAAATTAAATGCCATGAAACGTTCGCGGTCCTTTATTAAATATGATTCTTCGAACATGTGCATGAAAACCGTTGAATTAATCCACGAACCGCAGCTTTGAACCAATAAATCCTTTAATTTTGGTGGCCTGGGCACTCTTCGACCTTAACCGCATCGGAAATCCACAAATTATTTAATTCGGGTCAGCATTAAATCATCGGAAATCGGAAAAACCCTCTCGGCCGTTCATACTGCACTTGGCGGGAAAACTGCGCAGGTCGCGAAAATGCGACGGGTCGCGAAATCGCGACGTGTTTTTCCGCCGTACGCTTCGCTCGCTGAAGACCCGCGAAAATGGAACATGTAGCGATTTCGCTACATGTTTCCGCCGTTGGCTCCTCCCTGCGCTCTGCCCCGCGAAATCGAAACATGTAGCGATTTCGCTACATGTTTCCGTCGCCGCATCAATCGCCATTTTTGGTCGCGATTCGCTGACATGTCAGCGACGCGCTGCAAGTTTGCACTTTTTGCCTTTGACGCTCCCCGGGTCGCGATTCGTCGACATGTCGGCGAATCGTCGCATGTTTCAACTTAATGCTTTTTTGCCCGCCGACCCGCGATTTCGGAACACGTCGCGATATCGCGACGGTTCCGCCAACCTGCCTGCGTTGACCGCGATTCTGCAACATGTCAGTGCGTCGCTGCAATTTTCAGACTTAGTCATTTTTTGCTCATTTTTTCTCCTTTTTTCGCCCAAGCTGCATCAATCAAAGGTCAGATCCCCAACAATACATCAATGCATTCATCAATGAGAATCAATGTGGCAAAAATGCCAACAAGAACACAAGCTTATACTGAGAGGGGGGGTGAACAGTATAAGACCACTTTTTCAATTTGCTTTAAAATCAACTTTCAAAATAGTATAATGCAGTGTATAGATAGCAGTAATAACAACAAAAATCAAAGCAATGCACAACACACCATCCACAAAGCGACACAACAATTTACGTGGTTCACCCAATGTGGGCTACTCCACGGATAAAACTTTTATCTAAAAGTTATATCACAGTTCTTTGGGAAACCTTCCCAATTACAAAGTTTATGGGCACCAACCCAAAGGAGACACCTTCCCCTAGCTCTGCTCTTAGTGGTGATCCTCTAGAAGACCTCTACCTCCTCTGCCCTTAGCAAGTGGAACTCTATCCACAGAAGACACCTGTCTTCCCTGCTCTGGCTGGAGATCTTTGTCCTCAACTCTATCACTGCAAAGCCGTTCCTCAAATTCGCACCAAACACAGTCCTTCGGTCTAGCACAAATCTGTCCTCTTCCTCTGTTCTTTTTTGTTACAGCCGCACTTGGTCGAAACCAACTTTTCACTGTCTATGCAAACACAAGCATAGTCTTTGCACTCTCTGCTCAAACACTCACTCCCACACTCCAAAAACACAACACTTCGCACTCTCTGCTCAAACACTGTAGCACAGTCATCGCACACTCTATGCAAACACAATAGCATAGTCTTCACACTCTCTACTCAAACACTGAAGCACAGTCATCGCACACTCTGCGCAAACACAATAGTCGATCAGACTTCCACTTATGCACCTCTACGATCGAACTTCTCCCCACACACTATCTACGCAAATCGCACTTCGAACGCACACTTGATCGATGCCAAACTCTTCAAGCAGCCCTCCTTTTATACACACAATCTCAAGATTAAAACCTTGGTCTTAGTCGGCTGTTTACCCTTCAACCACGTCGGCTGCAAAACCCTACGCTGTGTCGGCCCAGATTTAACTCTGTCGGCTTCACTGCCTCCTTATAGCTTCTGGCGTGAAACTTCAACATGTCATGATATCGCGACACCTTTGCCTGTCGTACACCTTCTATTGCTTGTTGTCATGAAATCGTGACACTTTTTGCCTTTGTCAGCCTTGACTTCGTCCTTGTCATGAAATCGTGACACATCTGACTTTTGCTGACGTCATCTGCAACTCTATCATGAAATCGTGACCCTTTTTCCTTCATGGCCTTCTTCTCTACTTTTGTCATGAAATCATGACACATCTGCTTCTACTGACGTCAACTGCAACTCTGTCATGAAATCATGACCCTTCTTGCTTCTTCAACCTTTTCTCGGCTTGCACCAGCAAAAAAAACATGTCACGAAATCATGACGCTTTTGCTGCCTTAAGCTCTTTTCTGCCATATGCCCATGAAACTGGAACATGTCACGAAATCATGACGCTTTTGTCTACAAAGCCTTCCTCTTTGCTTCTATCACGAAATCGTGACACTTCTCCTATAGAAGACCTGCTTCTAGTTTCTGTCATGAAATCATGACACTTTCTCCAACTGAACGCTGCCAACTCAACCTGTCATGAAATCGTGACACTTTCTGCATCCGTACAACTTCTTTGTAGCCTGTCATGAAATCGTGACACTTTTTGTTTTAGACTCTTCCTTTTGTTGCATGTCACGAAATCGTGATAGTTCTTTCTTCAAGATTTTCAGCATGTCACGAAATCGTGACAGTCCTTACTTTGATTTTTGTAGCTTGTCACGAAGTCGCAACAGTCCTCACTTTGTCTTCTGCAGCATGTCGTGAAATCGTGACACTTTTCCTTTCGGACTCTCTCTCCTGCAACATGTCACGAAATCGTGACACTTTCTCGTCCGAACAACTTTCCTGGCAATGTGTCGCGAAATCGTGACACTTTTCTTTCTCTGCCTTCCTGCACTTTTCGAGATGCGAAAATGTGACATGTCACGAAATCGTGACACTTTCCATTTTGCTCTGCTTCTCTGCCAACATGTCACGAAATCGTGACAGTTTTTCCAGCTACGTCTCTGTCTTCCAACATGTCGCGAAATCGTGACAGTTTTGCCAGAACTTTCTCTCTCCTCAAACATGTCGCGAAATCGTGACAGTTTTTCCAGCACTCTCTCTTTCCTCAAACATGTCGCGAAATCATGACAGTTTTTCCAGCCGCCTGCATACTTTTTCTTACTTGTCTTTTTCTTGATCTTTTGCAACTGGGCTACTAAGGACTTCTTGGAAACTTACTGATCATGCTCTGGATAATCTTCAACAGAACAAATTCCTTGACAACAAATCAAATTACTTCAAGAACTTCTTTGACATCAATGACAACTACTATACTTGAGCAAAGGCAATGTACCCAAGGTACCCAAAATTGCCAACAATCTCCCCCTTTGTCATTGATGGCAAACCTTTTCTAAAAGCACATCTTCAAGAGCCAAAACTGAAAGCAATCTGAGCTGACTACTGAGAATATTTCTTTGAAGTTTTGCTCCCCCTGACTTGAAGCTCTCCCCCTTACTCATATTTCTCCCCCATACTCAAATCTCTCCCCCTTTGTCATCAATGGCAAAGGGTCACCTTTGGGGCTCGGGACTAAGAATGAGCTTCTTAGCTTAGTCCCTCCCCCACCTCCTGATGAGGTGATTAAAATAGGGGTGGGAGTAAAACTCCCATTAGGCACTCATCATCATCAGTGTCTACAATTTCTTTGTCGGGCCTTCTCTTGAACTCTTTGTCCATATTTTTGTTTTTGTCACTTTTCTTGTTCTTGTTCTCATCCCTATTTTTGTCCACGCCTTGATCCACGGACCTGTTCATATTACTTTTCCTATTCCTGTACTTTGGCAGTTCAGTTCTGCACTGTCTAGCTGTGTGACCTGCATTGTTGCATTTATAACAAGTAACACTGTAATTTCTTTTAGACATATCTGTTCTTTGAATCCGCCTGTTATAACTAACCGTGAACCTGTTATTAGCCTTGCAGACAAATGCCTTATGCCCAAACTGATTACAAGAGTAGCAGTACCCTTGGAAGAAATTAGCACTTCTGAAATTGTTGTTAACCTTCTTCATTTGAGACATGCAATGTACAGCCGTGTGACCAAATCTGTGACACGCAAAACATCTACCGTAAAATATTCTTTTAATCAACCTTTTGGGTCCCGAAAACTTCTTCTTCGCATTCAGAATTCTGTTTTCTGTTTCTACGCATCTATCACTTACGGACTCTTTTTTTGAAAAACTCTCTTCATCAGAACTCTCCTCATTTTGAAATTTCTTACTGGATTCCCCAATCTGTTCCTTGTGTGGCTTGACAAAACCAAGACCCGTTTTATCTATTGTTTTTCTTTGACCTTTGATAAGAGATTTAACCTTTTTGGAGCTTTCTTGAAACCTGTACAGCTTATCCTTGTAATCTTTATTTTCCTCTTTCAAGGCAGCCATTTTCTGTTCTAATTCACTATACTCAAGCATCTTAGATTCTAACTCATTCTTGAGTTCTTGTGTCTTAGCCATAGAGATGTCAAGACTTTCTATGAGTTCATCTCTCTCCATACAACATTCATCTAACTTATCCTTGAGTCTAGCATTCTTCTTTCTTTCCTTTTTCAAAACACTAAGAGCATTAGTAAGTTCACATTCAAGATCCTCTATTTGATTGCATTTTGAATTATCAAGGCCTTTTTCAGATTTCTTATCACTAGAGGTGCTACCCTTTTCAAAAACCATACATGCATCTTCCTTATCATTTTCTGAAGCATCCTCATACATACTAGCAACCAATTCATTATTTGTGCAATTATCCTCAAGGTGCCCAAAATTTCCACATCTAAAACATTTCATGACAATGAATTTATGTTTCGGTTCTTCCTCCTTTTCTGAAATGAACAACATCTCATTTTCATTATCACTAGAAGAACTTTCACTATCACTGCTAGAACACTTACTTGCTTTGTCCAGGTAGAGGCTCTTCTTGTTCTTGTGTGAATGCCTCTTTCCTTGATTGTTGTGCTCATCTTTGTTCTTTCTGTAATACCTGTGCTTTTCAGAATCCTTGCTCTTAACATCCTGTATATCTTCATCACTTTCATTCTTTGAAACAGTACAATCAGTAGCATAATGACCAAACTTTCCATAGTTGAAACACCTTATGTTTTTCTTGCTTTTGTGTTTTCTAGAGAACTTGCCTTTCTTGCTGTAATATGCCTCTTCATCACTAGAAGACTCATCACTCTCTTGAATCTGTTTGCCCTTTGATTTCTTGGTAACTTTGAAAGTTGCCTCTTTCTTGACATCAACTTTCACTTGAGTTCTCAGCTCAAATGCTGCAAGAATACTATGGAGCTCATCCTTTTTCAATTTATCTAAATCTTTAGCTTCCTCAATAGCAGAAATCTTTTCACTAAATCTATTAGGAAGGGATCTTAAAATCTTATCACACACATCATTTTCAGCAAGCTCAAGACCTAGGTCTTTCATGGAGTTAACAACCTCATCCATACGAAGCATGTAGTCACTAATATTTTCATCATCATTCATTTTGAGTTGTTCAAACATACCTTTAAAATGTCTCAATTTGGCCTTTCGGACATTTGCATCACCTGTATGAACCACCTCGCAATTGTTTCCACATTTCACTAGCTGTCTTGCAGTGAATAACTTTGGTGAGATCTGCTTTTTGTAAGCCTCTCAGGATTGCATTCATGGCTTTTGAATTGTTGTGAAGCATGAGCCTATCTTCTTTGGTATAAGGACCATGTTCAAGAATAGTGTATTCATCTTCAATCACTTCCCATACCTCATTACCAAGTGCCATTAGATAAACTCTCATTCTTGCACTCCACAGACCGAAATCTGATCCATCAAGAATAGGTGCTGCATTGCCACCTAAAAAATCCATTGTGTTCTTAACCAGTTCTTCCTTTCGGCTATTAAACCTTTTCGAAGGAACCCGCTCTGATACCAATTGAAGAACACAAGCTTATACTGAGAGGGGGGGTGAACAGTATAAGACCACTTTTTCAATTTTCTTTAAAATCAACTTTCAAAATAGTATAATGCAGTGTATAGATAGCAGTAATAACAACAGAAATCAAAGCAATGCACAACACACCATCCACAAAGTGACACAACAATTTACGTGGTTCACCCAATGTGGGCTACTCCATGGATAAAACTTTTCTCTAAAAGTTATATCACAGTTCTTTGGGAAACCTTCCCAATTACAAAGTTTATGGGCACCAACCCAAAGGAGACACCTTCCCCTAGCTCTGCTCTTAGTGGTGATCCTCTAGAAGACCTCTACCTCCTTATGCCCTTAGCAAGTGGAACTCTATCCACAGAAGACACCTGTCTTCCCTGCTTTGGCTGGAGATCTCTATCCTCAACTCTATCACCGCAAAGCCGTTCCTCAAATTCGCACCAAACACAGTCCTTCGGTCTAGCACAAATCTGTCCTCTTCCTCTGTTCTTTTTGTTACAGCCGCACTTGGTCGAAACCAACTTTTCACTATCTGCAAACACATAGCACTCGATCAACTTATGCACTCTCTCAAACACCATAGCACTCTTCGCACACTCTAGCAAACACACAGTCTTCGCACTCTCTGCTCAAACATAGCACCACCTCTCAACATATAGCACTCATCGCACACTCTATGCAAACATAGCAGTTGATCAGACTTCCACTTATGCACCTCTACGATCGAACTTCTCCTCGCACACTATCTGCACAAATCACACTTCGAACGCACACTTGATCGATGCCAAACTCTTCAAGCAGCCCTCCTTTTATACACACAATCTCAAGATTAAAACCTTGGTCTTAGTCGGCTGTTTACCCTTCAACCACGTCGGTTGCAAAACCCTACGCTGCGTCGGCCCAGATTTAACTCTGTCGGCTTCACTGCCTCCCTGTAGCTTTTGGCGTGAAACTTCAACATGTCATGATATCGCGACACCTTTGCCTGTCGTACACCTTCTATTGCTTGCTGTCATGAAATCATGACACTTTTTGCCTTTGTCAGCCTTGACTTCGTCCTTGTCACGAAATCGTGACACATCTGACTTTTGCTGACGTCATCTGCAACTCTGTCGTGAAATCATGACCCTTTTTCCTTCATGGCCTTCTTCTCTACTTTTGTCATGAAATCATGACACATCTACTTCTACTGACGTCAACTGCAACTCTGTCATGAAATCATGACCCTTCTTGCTTCTTCAACCTTTTCTTGGCTTGCACCAGCGAAAACGAAACATGTCACGAAATCGTGACGCTTTCGCTGCCTTAAGCTCTTTTCTGCCATATGCCCACGAAACTAGAACATGTCATGAAATCGTGATGCTTTTGTCTACAAAGCCTTCCTCTCTGCTTCTATCGTGAAATCATGACACTTCTCCTATAGAAGACCTGCTTCCAATTTCTGTCATGAAATCGTGACACTTTCTCCAACTGAACACTGCCAACTCAACCTGTCATGAAATCATGACACTTTTTGCATCCGTACAACTTCTTTGTAGCCTGTCGTGAAATCATGACACTTTTTGTTTCAGACTCTTCCTTTTGCTGCATGTCGCGAAATCGTGACAGTTCTTTCTTCAAGCTTTTCAGCATGTCACGAAATCGTGACAGTCCTTACTTTGATTTTTGTAGCTTGTCACGAAGTCGCAACAGTCCTCACTTTGTCTTCTACATGTCGCGAAATCGTGACACTTTTCCTTTCGGACTCTCTCTCCTGCAACATGTCACGAAATCGTGACACTTTCTCGTCCGAACAACTTTCCTAGCAATGTGTCGCGAAATCGTGACACTTTTCTTTCTCTGCCTTCCTGCACTTTTTGAGACGCGAAAATGCGACATGTCATGAAATCGTGACACTTTCCATTTTGCTCTGCTTCTCTGCCAACATGTCACGAAATCGCGATAGTTTTTCCAGCTACGTCTTTGTCTTCCAACATGTCGCGAAATCGTGATAGTTTTGCCAAAACTTTCTCTCTCCTCAAACATGTCGCGAAATCGTGACAGTTTTGCCAGCACTCTCTCTTTCCTCAAACATGTCGCGAAATCGTGATAGTTTTTCCAGCCGCCTGCATACTTTTTCTTACTTGTCTTTTTCTTGATCTTTTGCAACTGGGCTACTAAGGACTTCTTGGAAACTTACTGATCATGCTCTGGATAATCTTCAACAGAACAAATTCCTTGACAACAAATCAAATTACTTCAAGAACTTCTTTGACATCAATGACAACTACTATACTTGAGCAAAGGCAATGTACCCAAGGTACCCAAAATTGCCAACACACTTTTGAAGTAAGGTCTAAATCTGCTTCAGATTTTATAAGTAGGTTCATGATTCAAATTTTTATGGAACTTGCCCTTTCCTTTCTGATAGTGTTGTCTATATCATTATTCATTGTATTCTTTGATGTAGACATATTTCTCAATTTTATCTCTTTATGTTTTAAGAACACTTTTTGATACCTCCTTTGTAGTAGACTACCTTATGACTCCCTAGTTTAGAGTATATGAACCAATTTGATAAAACCTTTCTAATATTTAGGTTTTGTAGGATTCCTTATGTATCCCTAGTGATTGGATTGTGATGTAAATTTGATAAAGTGCTTAGTAAGTAATAATTTCACCTTTTGATTTGATCTTGTAATATTTTATAAATCAATGATCAACTTCTATTTCACCTTATCTCTCCAAGTGAACTATGCACTTATTTTGAAGTTACCTATGGTTGGATTTCTTTTGTCCCTTTAGTATGATTATGAGACAGGTATAATTATATAATTCCAACTCATTTAAATAAATAATAAACTTCCTTTTACACCCCTTAATAGTTTAATATTTATAATTTCCAATAATCTATGTTTGATGAAGTATACCTTATAACTTCCAAATTTGGAATATTAGAAACTAATGATAATAATAATTGCAATAATAATATTGTCTAAGTAGTGACCCTTATATATCGTATGATTTTTAATTGCAAATGTTAAAGTATTTCAACTAAATGATTTGAAATACTATGAAATCCTTTATATCCTTTCAATTTATTAAGGTTGATTTTGCATATGCAAATAATAATAATAAGTTCAACCTTATATTATCCCTTATACTCCTTATGAAATTAAATTAATCAAACCATATAAAATACCTTAATAGTTTTGATGAGTGTTGTGTTTGACTTCAATCTCCTCAAACTCAATTGTAACTCTTCACTGGTTCATGACAGGCCTGGTGAACATTCTCTTATGAGTACCTTTAATGCACCTCAATTCAGTGTGCTCTCGAATATGCTTCCACTCCAACGTTGGAAACCTTAGACTATCTTCCTTGTAAGGTATTTCATCCATGTTGATTGGTGTATGGAATTTGTTCTGAATTCCTGTGCACTTCTATGAATGACAAAGGCTCTTAAATGTAGACATACATCTTTCTCTCCTCCTGAATAGCCCTTTGACTCCTCCCTTCAATGCTTGATTGCGTGCCTTGATTTCATTGTCTCCTCCTTTGAGTTTAGGTGCTTTAAATAGTACATATGCCTTTCAAATTTGGACAAGTGGAACTTGGGAGTTACATTAAATATGAGTGTTAAGACTTAGGTTATTTCAATGCTTATTCCTCCTTACAATGATGACTATGGTAAGTAACCTCCCAATAATGTTGGTAACCGCTCAAAGATAGACGTAATATTATTCCTTAAGTGCTCTTCTTTTGGATGAACATTGAGGAACGTGAGGGAACCTAGAATAATTTTTCCAAGTGGTGCTTAGGTTTTTAGTATTTAGACCTTCCCTCAAACGTATTATATCTTGTATATCTCTTGCCAATAAATGATCTTAATAACTTATCTCCAATGCTTTCTTTCCAAGCTAACATAGATATTGTGTGGGTAGCTCTAGCTAAGGTTATGAGGAATACTTCAATGGAGGTTCTATGGCACTCCAATGGTGGTTATGGGAGCTTAGTTTCAGCTAGTGGTTCCTCTATCATGAGTAAATATCCTTGTACCTTTCTTATTCATGCTTCTCTTAAGCGTTGTTCCTTGTTTACTTAGATAACAATTGGTAATGGCCTCCATATATTGGATTGATGCTATAGGGTAGATGCTTGCTATAGGCATTCGATTCAATGATTAATACGGTGTTCTTTAGGCACCTTAACTTTGAGTAATGTGAGCCCTTTTGATGGCTCTCTTCTCTTTCTTAAACTTTGCCCTTCTACCTTATCAAAATGACTATCGTGTAACCATCCTTGCTTATCGTTGTAATACCTATAGAGGTTAAATTAATTGTCCTTATTTTTTGAGTTTGAAAAGACACAATTTGTGCTTCTCATGTATGTAAATATTGTTATTGTTGACAATTTTGTCACATTGCATAGAGGGGTAGAAAAAAATCAAAAAAATTCTCTTTGTAAAGTGTTTTTTGTTGCTTCGAAAGTATTTGTAAGTGTTGCAGCAATTTTGGCTTTCAATGCCACCCCCTTGTACATAAAATGAAGAAGAAGAGCTTCGCTGCCGAGCAAGCCAAAGAAGATAGCCTCGCCAAAAAGAAGGAAAAAGTGTCGCGATATCGCGACATGTTGCATTTTCGTGGCTCAGAGCGACAAGAGGGAGCAAGAAAGAAAAAGTGTCGCGATATCGCGACATGTTGCATTTTCGTGGCTCAGAGCAAGGAGGAGGAGCAAGAAAGAAGAAGTGTCGCGATATCACGACATGTTGCATTTTTGTGGCTCAGAGCGACAAGAGGGAGCAAGAAAGAAAAAGTGTCACGATATCGCGACATGTTGCATTTTCGCGGCCGAAAGCAAGGAGAAGAGCAAGAAAGAAAAAGTGTCGCGATATCGCGACATGTTGCATTTTCACGGCTTAGAGCGACAAGAGGGAGCAAGAAAGAAAAAGTGTCGCGATATCGCGACATGTTGCATTTTCGCGGCTCAAAGCAAGAAGAGGAGCAAGAAAGAAAAAGTGTCGCGATATCGTGACATGTTGCATTTTCGCGGCCGAAAGCAAGGAGAAGAGCAAGAAAGAAAAAGTGTCGCGATATCGTGACATGTTGCATTTTCGCGGCCGAAAGCAAGAAGAGGAGCAAGAAAGAAGAAGTGTCGCGATATCGCGACATGTTGCATTTTCGCGGCCGAAAGCAAGGAGAAAGAGCAAGAAGGAAAAGTGTCGCGATATCGCGACATGTTGCATTTTCACGGCTCAAAGCAAGGAGAAAGAGCAAAAGAGGAAAAGCGTCGCGATATCGCGACATGTTGCATTCTCGTGACCAAAGGAGGAAAAGTGTCACGATATCGTGACATGTTGCATTCTCGCGACCAAAGGAGGAAAAGCGTCGCGATATCGTGACATGTTGCATTCTCATGACCAAAAGAGGAAAAGTGTCGCGATATCGCGACATGTTGCATTTTCGTGGCCAAAAGCAACAAAAGAGGGCAAAGACATAGAAATGTCACGATTTCACATGTCATATTTTCATGATGCAAGAAGAAGAACCAAGCTAAAGACATAGAAATGTCACGATATCGTGACATGTTGCTTTTTCGCGACTCAAAGGGGGCACGCGCTCCAAGCCGAGTATTTTCTCGAGATGATCAAGTGCCTCATAAATGCATTCTTACTTGCCCGGTAAGCTCGCTGCTCATTTTTGGCAATTGGAAGCGAAGTATCAGTCCCTAAAGGAGAGCCCGGCAAGCATGGCGGCCACTCGAGCATTGCACCCAAAAACCAAGGACACTCAGATGGCTCATCAATGCATATTTTCGTGGTTGACTCGGTCACAGTTGCCATTTCTGGTAATGGATTTGAAAGCTTAGTCACGAGGGCCGCGAGGAGCCGACTTCTCAGATCTCAAGAGTATACTTCTCCATTCTATGTAATAATGACTCAGAGGGTCGGGTCCTCTATAAAAACCCAGGCATTGTAATGTAAGAAGGGGGGAACTTTCTGCTAGAAAGTTGTTGTAACTTGATGTCCTGCGATTAATACTAAAGAGCTTTGGGCTCAATTTCTTTCTTTTATGCTGCCTTCTGTGTTTATTTCTTTTGTCTTTCTTCATTTGTATACCGAGACTCTGAATCTTGAATCCGATGTGCGATTGGGGACTGTACCCTAAAATTTACCTGAAGGATACATAGGAGAGGAAAAATGCTATATTGGTTTTCTTTTATGTTGCCTGGTGGGTTGTGGTTTCTGTTATATTCGCTTGTCCTAATCATCCTTACTCTGAACCCTAAATTTTGACGAAAGGGAGAAGGAGAATCTTGGAGCTCTCCCAGAGGATACATAGGAAGGTTAATGTGGTGTTTCTTTCATTTATTCTTGGTGTTCTTTGCTACTATTCAAGTTGTTAGTTAGTGATCGTGCTTCCTGTTCTCTCCCACTTTAAATCATTGATCTCTCTTCCCTTACCCCTTTTTATTTCTTTCTCTAACCCTAACTCTTTTTATCTCTTTCCTCCTTACTCTGTTTATCTCTTTCCTGCATCCCTTATCTCAAAACACCAAAGTAGTTTAGCATAGGAGCCGACCTTTCTCTAGAGATTGGCACGAGGGGCATCTCTTCCCTTCGGCCTTTCAATGTTGGTCCAGGTCTAGGGCGCATACATTTACCCAAAATCCTTTCCTAGGCAGATTTGATGACCAACAATTTTTGGCACGCCCGGTGGGACCAAGGTCCCATATTTTAAGAAAGTGAATCTCTAACCCGTCTCCACCGGGCCAACAGTTTTTGGCACGCCCGGTGGGACACTGGTCCCATGTTTTAAGGAAGCCCAAGTTTGGTGAATCTCTGGCTTGCCTCCATCTGGAAAAATCACCTGGCGACTCTGACTGAGTTGAAGATCCAGATTTCTTGATCGTAGGTGCCTTTTAAATCTGAAATAAGACACCCCGAAGGAATCAAGGTTTGGTGAGCAGCCTTGACCTCACAAGCGGAGAAAAGAATGTTCACCTGGTGACTTCGACTTAGTGGCGAGAACCGTGATATTTGTAGGCCACTGCTATAATGGAGAGGGTATGCTATCCTAGCTGGGATGATCGTGGCCCTCTAAATCTTCAAAGTTACCATGAAATTCTTGAAAGCGCCTTGGAGACATTGACAAAATACAATGGCACTAAGGGAATGGCCCGAGAGCACCTTGAAGATGTTGCGGCTTTAGCGTTCCTCCATGACATAATCCATGAAGATGTCATGATCAGACTCTTGGTTCTATCTTTGGAAGGAAGGGCACTGCAGTGGTACAGACTGCTCGGGCGTAAAAGCATCTGCTCATGGGATGACTTAGTGGGAGCACTATTCAGAACATTTGATGGCTCTCAAGACCCCTTCCAGCTTTTGACGTACCTCTCCACCATCAGGAGAGCACCTTTGGAGAGCATCATAGACTTCAATGTCCGATTCTATAGAAGTTGGAAGAGAATTCCAGGAGAGATCCAACCGACGCCCGCCCAAGCCCACCTCTTCTATGTTCGGGCCTTTCACCCGGACATGGGCCTCCTCTTACTGCGATCAGGTGAGCGAATATTCCCTCAAATATTTGAGGAAGCAATACGAGTAGAACAACTTCTACTCTTATCAAGAAAGTGGCAGTGGGGAGCAGCCCCATCACCCTACCCGGTAATTACTGCTCCTGTTTATCCAATGCAGTATTCATCATGGCAGACTCCTCATACTGAGCAGAGGCCTGAGATGCAGTCGTTTGGAGCTCAAGAGGCAAATTTCATCCAAGGCCAACGATGGGAATATGCAAGCTTTGTCCTAGCAATGAACAATATGGTTGCTTGCAGTCTCCATCAGGAGATGGGCCAAGGAGAGGAGCAGACTCAAGTGGTAGAACCTGAGAATGAAGAGGGCACATTTTTGCACCCTTTTTGTATCCCAAGGGATGGCACGCAAGTACTCAACCAGAATCCATTAAGCATGTCTCATCAAGCTGAACCTAAAGAGATCCTGGAAGATTACTCTTTGCCGGAGGAACCCTGTTACCGCATCAGGAGGATGGAAGAACCTATACCCAACCCACAGTTAGTAGATTCTTCGGTATTCTGGTATTGGTTCCAGCCCCCACTATGACTAGTACCCCAAGAGGCCCCTCATGCGGTGAACTTCTTTGCCACATATTTCATCAACAGTACGGGTACTGGCAGGAGCGACAACTCACTACGTTGCTCCCTGTTTGCAACATGGACAACTTTGGGAAGAGGCCAACCGGACTTCAAAGATCAACTAAAGTTCAATCAGATCTGGTCCGGACATTGCAGGTTCACCGGATAGGCACCCGAAGCTAGGTTTATGGTGGTGGCATGCCAATCATGTCACAAAATTTTGTGTAAATACTGTAAATAGCCCGGCTAGTAAATAAGTGTCGAAGGCGCTAAGTGTTGCTTAGGAGCTTAGGCACAAACAAAAAAATAAAAAAAAAAATGTCATCAGTGGATAGTCAGAGAAGAGGACAATGGGAATGACTCTGTTGCCCAATGGATAAAGGCCTGGGATCTCTGCATTCAGACGAGCTAAATGCCCTGCGAGCCACCAAGAATGTTGACAATTTTGTCACATTGCATAGAGGGGTAGAAAAAAATCAAAAAATTTCTCTTTGTAAAGTGTTTTTTGTTGCTTCAAAAGTATTTGTAAGTGTTGCAGCAATTTTGGCTTTCAATGCCACCCCCTTGTACATAAAATGAAGAAGAAGAGCTTCACTGCCGAACAAGCCAAAGAAGATAGCCTCACCAAAAGAAGGAAAAAGTGTCGCGATATCGCGACATGTTGCATTTTCGCGGCTCATAGCGACAAGAGGGAGCAAGAAAGAAAAAGTGTCGTGATATCGCGACATGTTGCATTTTCATGGCTCAAAGCAAGGAGGAGGAGCAAGAAAGAAGAAGTGTCGCGATATCGTGACATGTTGCATTTTCGTGGCTCAGAGCAACAAGAGGGAGCAAGAAAGGAAAAGTGTCGCGATATCGCGACATGTTGCATTTTCGTGGTCGAAAGCAAGGAGAAGAGCAAGAAAGAAAAAGTGTCGCGATATCGCGACATGTTGCATTTTCGTGGCTCAGAGCGACAAGAGGGAGCAAGAAAGAAAAAGTGTCGCGATATCGCGACATGTTGCATTTTTGCGATCGAAAGCAAGGAGAGGAGCAAGAAAGAAAAAGTGTCGCGATATCGCGACATGTTGCATTTTCGTGCTCGAAAGCAAGAAGAGAAGAAAGAAAGAAAAAGTGTCGCGATATCGCGACATGTTGCATTTTCGCGGCCAAAAGCAAGGAGAAGGAGCAAGAAAGAAAAAGTGTCGCGATATCGCGACATGTTGCATTTTCGTGGCTCAAAGCAAGGAGAAAGAGCAAGAAGGGAAAAGTGTCGCGATATCGCGACATGTTGCATTTTTGCGGCTCAAAGCAAGGAGAAAGACCAAAAGAGGAAAAGCGTCGCGATATCGTGACATGTTGCATTCTCGCGACCAAAGGAGGAAAAGTGTCGCGATATCGCGACATGTTGCATTCTCACGACCAAAGAAGGAAAAGCATCGCGATATCGCGACATGTTGCATTCTCGTGACCAAAAGAGGAAAAGTGTCACGATATCGTGACATGTTGCATTTTCGTGGCCAAAAGCAACAAAAGAGGGCAAAGACATAGAAATGTCACGATTTCGTGACATGTCATATTTTCGCGATGCAAGAAGAAGAACCAAGCTGAAGACATAGAAATGTCACGATATCACGACATGTTGCTTTTTTGTGACTCAAAGGGGGCACGCGCTCCAAGTCGAGTATTTTCTCGAGATGATCAAGTGCCTCATAAATGCATTCTTACTTGCTCGGTAAGCTCGCTGCTCATTTTTGGCAATTGGAAGCGAAGTATCAGTCCTTGAAGGAGAGCCCGACAAGCATGGCGGCCACTCGAGCATTGCACCCAGAAACCAAGGACACTCAGACGACTCATCAATGCATATTTTCATGGTTGACTCAGTCACAGTTGCCAGTTTTGGTAATGGATTTGAAAGCTCAGTCACGAGGGCCACGAGGAGCCGACTTCTCAGATCTCAAGAGTATACTTCGCCATTCTATGTAATAATGACTCAGAGGGTCGGGTCCTCTATAAAAACCCAGGCATTGTAATGTAAGAAGGGGGGGAACTTTTTGCTAGAAAGTTGTTGTAACTTGATGTCCTGCGATTAATACTAAAGAGCTTTGGGCTCAATTTCTCTCTTTTATGCTACCTTCTGTGTTTATTTCTTTTGTCTTTCTTCATTTGTATACTGAGACTCTGAATCCTAAATCCGATGTGCGATTGGGGACTGTACCCTAAAATTTTCCTGAAGGATACATAGGAGAGGAAAAATGCTATATTGGTTTTCTTTTATGTTGCCTAGTGGGTTGTGGTTTCTGTTATATTCGCTTGTCCTAATCGTCGTTACTTTGAACCTTGAATTTTGATGAAAGGGAGAAGGAGAATCTTGGAGCTCTCCCAGAGGATACATAGGAAGGTTAATGTGGCATTTCTTTCATTTATTCTTGGTGTTCTTTGTTGCTATTCAAGTTGTTAGTTAGTGATCGTGCTTCCTGTTCTCTCCCACTTTAAATCATTGATCTCTCTTCCCTTACCCCTTTTTATTTCTTCCTCTAACCCTAACTCTTTTTATCTCTTTCTTGCACCCTTACTCTGTTTATCTCTTTCCTGCATCCCTTATCTCAAAACACCAAAGTAGTTTAGCATAGGAGACGGCCTTTCTCCGGATATTGGCACGAGGGGCATCTCTTCCCTTCGGCCTTTCAATGTTGGTCCAGGTCTAGGGTGCATACATTTACCCAAATCCTTTCCTAGGAAGATTTGATGACCAACAGTTATAATAGTTAAGGTTTAGTACCTTAACTTGCACTAAGATTATAGGTGGAATATATTTCGTTCAAGTTTTCAAATAAATAACAATAATAATATTTTTTTTTAAATTCCATACCAACCACTATATTTTAGTATCTAGTTACACATGCTAAACCTTCACAAATGCCATTCCTTTGTAGCAAAATATCCATGAGATCGATATTGACCAGATCTCGGTTATATTTTCCTTAATATACTTCCTCTTCTTCCTGAGATTCCAAGTATTGGTAGGGGTTTTCCACATACGGGGCCCATATCACCTAGAGTTTGAATGCTTATTTTCTCCATATCTTATAGCAAGATGTTTAGCATGTGCATGCTAGGGTTGATGACTATTCACGTCCTTGATCTGCATCATGAGTTTACCATTACCCTGGTAACACTCCAAAAGTCCTATTTATGCATAAGCCCATAAAATTATGCATATTCCCATAAGATCTTCTGCCTAGGTTCTAGATGGGTCAGCTTAGGAATTATGCCCATATCATAATTCCTTCCTTTTCTACTCCTCACTCACCTTTGGAGTTTGACCAACCAAGGCAGGCTGAGAGCTATACCTCACATCAACCTATGGGTTGGATTAATGAATGTCTTTCCACATTCTATCTGATTAAGTTGTCCTACTTTTTTGACCTTTAACCTTTCTTGATGAGGTATCTTCTTGAGAGTAATGTTGTTGTTATGTTGTCTTCTTTTGGTGACTTACTTTCACCAAGATATGCAGTAGATTCTAGATGCTTAATAGTGTCTTTAGACACTTCACTCTTACCCTACTTTGTGCACTAAAAATTCCTTTTATAACCTCTTAATGCACTTTAAAACTTAAGGGTAACTAGCATCAATAATATCTCTAGGTTTGATGCTCTTAATAATAATTGGAATAGAGCAATTTCACCTTATTGCTCCTATAAATGAATCCTCAAAATAACTTGAAATATGCACTAATTTTCACTGCAATCTAAAAATACTTAGTGCATCTAAAGAAAAACTAGAATAGTGCAATATTAATCTCACCTTATTACTCCTTGAAATATGCACTTGGTAATTGCTCCTTGTAGAGGACTATAATCTCCATAACTTAATGCAATCTTCTTTTCTGTGACTTAGATAATAGGAAGATGATAATTTTCTTTTTGTCAAAATATATCTAACTCCTATTTTAATGTGCAGGTATTAACCTTTAAAAGAAACTTGCTTCTACACTCTTTTGAAGACTATAATATGCAACCTTCACTTTGCAACTTTTTAAAACTCTAAATACGGTTCTTAATGGAATTAATTTAAAGTTTAATTAATGGACCTATTTGCACCCAAGTTGCTTACCTTAATGATATCTATATATGAAGGATTTCTTGGTGAATTGATTCACCAAATTGTTACCTTTTTAACTGGTTGATCTTGTAGCTATTCTTGGTTTTCCGAAATAGCTCTATAACTCACCTTTTTTTAGCTCTGAAAAACCCTTTAACTTGTTTCCCTTTAACTATAGTAGGTGAATTTGATTCTCCTCCTTTTCAAATTCTGACTTTGATCTAGAACCTCTTCTCAAGAATCTAAAATTCGTGAGGTCTTCACCAATCTCCTCCGAGATCTGGCAAACTCCTTGTCAAATCTATCTCAATTTGGACTTGTTGTCGGATGGTGACAATTTTTCCAAAATCTTCCTTTATCAAGAACTTCTTCTTGGTGGTAAATTTCTCCAATGAGTTCTCCTAAGAAATCCTTTAATGACCTTTTCTAAATCTCCTTTTAATGTAGCTCACCAAGCCTCCTCCTTATTTCTCCATCAAACCTCACCAAGGTCTTCAATATTGCAACTCTTATGGTCTTCCAAATGTGAGCTTTCCTTCAACCTTCTACTATGGAAGTGTTGGTAATGATATCATCCTCTCGGATCTCTAAAATCTGCTATTTTTGGAATCTCGAATAGGACCTTGCTAGTCCTTTATTTCTACAATCTGTAGGCTTTAATGGAGATCACCAACCTCAAATATTTCAAATTTGGGAGTTTTGTAACTAGACTTTCTAAGGGTATCTTTAGCTTCTTCAGGGTGAAGTCTTTAATCTGCACTGGAGATCACCAATCTCCTATCTCCACCAGGAATCTTCACTGGAGTCTTCTTTTCTCCCTTGAATTTGTAACAAGGCTCTTGTGGCCTTTTTTCCTTCTGCACTTTGTAGGTTTACAATATCTAGTAATGAAAACTTTTCTTCAGGCCTCCAAATATTTGTTATTTTGATTGTTGCTTCTGGTTTTGGATTGATTCTAAATAAGTTATTATTCTTAGCTCTTTTGTTGGAAGCTTTCCAAATCACTTTAAATCTCCTTTTTTTGCAACAAAGTATTAGTGTTGTAATGGAATAAACTCTTAAATATAGAGATGACAAGTCTTAACTAGTTGATTTGTTAATTTAGTTGAATCCACACTGAGTCCTAGTCTTCATGAGTTTTTCTACAACCCTATGGAAATAATCTATGCAAATGTAATCTTAGAAATTTTAAAACTGCGATTTCTAAACTCCTCTCAATCTCTATTTTTGGCTCTCCCAAATTTTGATCTGATTTACCATGTGCTCTGATACCACTATTAGCTTTTGATGGGATATTATTATAGGAAGAACAACCACAAGATGTAGGATAACTAATTTGAGATAATTATAAATTATTGGCACAATAATATGCAGGAAGATAATGAACTGAACATCTGCAAATAACTCAAAAATATTCCATTAATGAAATTGATAAAATAATTACAATGCTATATAACGGAGGACTTGAACACTCCATAAAAAGATATGAAAAGACTACATTGTACCATACCACTAAACTATACCACATACTCACTATATAATTTATTCTCTCTATAATCATTCACTATGAGGTCTTTATATAGGAAGATAGGTTCCTTGACCCTTATTCTACCTAGGACTCATATACATGTGGACTACATGCATATTTACAACTTACACATTGGCACTTGTGTATTTATTACAATACTTGAAGTAACCAACTAACTTTACTCTAAAGTAAACTTCTACTCTAGTTATGTACCAAAGGTGGTACATTTACATGAACCTAAATAATGTAATATACTCTAACAATCCTTCGAGCATGTCATGATGAACCTTCTAGAGAACACTATTTAAAAAATGAACCACACAAAATATTCTTGAACCACGATATTATTGGCCTTCACTTCATAAGGATGTGAAGAAATATGTTTTCAATTGCGATCAATGCCAAATAATGGAAAACCTATGACACAAAATGAAATACCTCTTCTACCTCAGCTAGTTCTTGTTGGGACTAAAACTGAAGGGATTAATTTTATTGATAGAAATGGTTACAATATATATAGGCATAAGCCTAAATTCAACACATGACACTTGTCAAGAGAAACTGACAAGTGTCAAGGTGAAGGCATAGTGCACTTTAATTCTAACATTCCCCCTTAAAGTGCACTATCCTAACTAAAGAAGAAACAAAACAAGTCAACATTAGGTAACATTCCCCCTTAATGTTGACTTCTCTAAAACAACCTATCATCCTCTCTTATTGCTAATTTGGTCTAGGCTCGTGCTCTTTGTGTTTGGCTCTCCAACTGTGAATAATGCTAGATTCACTGTGTATACATCTCGGTCTGTTGCCTCAGGGTCAGCCACTTCCATGGGTCTGTTGCCATTGGGTCAGCCGTCTAAGTGCCTCAGGGTCATCATGAGTGCCTCAGGGTCAGCCACTTCTGGGTCTGTTTCCTTTATAGGTCATCCTCATAGGATGTTGCCTCTCGTAGGTCACTAACTAGATTCACCATGAATATCAAATCCCTCCTCATGGTGAACTCAATCTAGAAGGTGTCGGTCTCAACCGAAAATGCACCTTAATACAAATGAAAAACGAGCCATATAAGAGTGTCGGTCTCTGCCGAAAATGCACTCAATACAATAAAATGAGCCATATATCCAAATATAGAGGAGAAGAAGAAAGAAAAATAGAAGAGAATCTTCTGAAGTGTCTTCGTCTGTAGTCTTCAGAAGTAGATCCGAAAAAACCTCGGATAGAGTCTAGGGTGTCTATGTCTATAGTCCCTAGAATAAGTGTCCTTATGGTAGTCACCTCATCTTACCGGAATGCATGGGTAACCAGCCACTGCATCCGTCAAGTAGATAGAGGTGAATACTAAATACTAGGTTCACTTACAAGTGCCTTGGGAGTGTTGGGTTCAACCGAGAGTGCACTCCAAGGTAGAAAAACTTTGAGGCTAAAAAACTCAATTGAAACAGCCTCAAAATTACAATATGACACCACCATTGTGTCTTTCGCAGAAAAATGTTTCCAACGGCTATAAATATCCCTATATTCCACCAACAAAGGGCCTTCATCATTTAGAAAAATTATCATGCCTATCTAAGGTAGCAAATAATCATCGCACTGATGCGGAATAAAAACATACAGTTTTCAATTATCCCACGTAGGGGAATTACATGGGCTACTTGGGCCTTCCACCTTCACTCATCTTGTGGAATAAACATTAAAAGACTTTGAGTACCCCTAAAAAATACCCCCTAGATAACAAATGGACATTCTTCATACAAAGTGGATCCTCCACTTTAATTAAATATAGGCTAGAAAGTAGCTTTTCAAGAATATAAGGACCCCATTCAACATCAATTGAAACATCTATTACACGTGGCTAGCTGCAGCAAGTTTGATCCGCTACTCCCACTGGAAATAACTCCACTCCATTGCACGTATACAGCGTCCAAAAAGTTACAGGGAGAGCGCCATGGTGGAATCAGATTATTAAAAAAAACTTTCAGTGCGTGCTCCTGCTGTGTTGGCAAAGTTGGAAGTCGAATGGGATTCATCTAACACAGAAGCTAAACTTTTCAAATTGCATGAAGATTTACTGGATGGACCCACACATTTTTATAGTGGATCAAAAAATGCCACTTCCAGATGAAAAAGACAAATCTCTTTCTTCGCTAAAACATTCAAGTGAGAGTTTCAACTCAGATTTAACTGTCGATGATTCAGATATGCCAGAAGTTCCTCAACGCAGAACCTGCCTTAACATTTAACCCCAATCTATCCAGATCAATCATATCAGCAGAGTCAACCTGAATTGTTGTAGCATGTTGTAAAATTAATTTTGTCTTCTTCATGATCTCTGTTCATGTGAGACGCTACAGGGGTTGAAAATTGGGATATTGGATCAACTTTTGCACTTTTGTATTCCTCTTCAGTAAAGTCTCCTGACTCTAGCATAGCTGTGGCAACTCTAGAAACGTATCTTAAACATTTTGGTTCAATACGAACAAATAGGAAATCCCCAAAATCAACCCAATAAGCTCCTTGGTGTTTTTTCAAGTAACATGCCCTACTTTCTACTCGTTTGTCGTCTAAAACAAAAAACTGCATCCCCGTACAGGGTGACCATCAAATCCATTCTATCCACTGGATCCTTGGTTACCAGTAACGAACCTTTTGGGTTAGCCAACAGATCCTTAGAATGAACTGCAAGGCTGCTAATTGCTAATATTGGACACCCATATTCATCACAAGCAAAATCAACCATTGATCCTGATGGATAGTCATCATATATTTGGGAGAAGGTATAGAGCATGCCACGCAAGCTGCAATCAAAAAATGTGTGAACTTTTTCAACCGCTGGAAGTTGAGCTGCCATTTTCTGATGATTTTGAACTTGTTGCCAAAATTTTGTCTCTTCATCCATGTCATCTAAAGCCAAACTCTGAGGCGCTTGGGAAATGGAGGCCATGGTGCGCCACAGGTTCAAACCCAAGACTTGTTGATGGTGCCGAACAAGGGCGTTGAAGCAGATTGAATGCGATTGTGGATTGAATGAACTGGACCTGATGGCATGGGAGGAACTGTTCTTGCTGATGATTAAATGTTAAATACAATATCAAATAAGAATTTAACACACCCAGCTAAAGCACTACACAATCCATGTGCAACTACACATCCGCTATGCTCTGCTCTGCTTCTCTTCCATTTACATTAACAACACCCAATAAAAAAAAAACAGACACTACACAGCCCATATTCAGAGATCTACACCAAAATACAGAGCAGCCATCATGCAAACTCCCACAACAACATTGATCAGAAAACATGAAGACACCACAGTGTCCCCATTCTCCACAGGAGGAGAGGGTGGAGAAATCGAAGGAGTGGTGGACAAAGCCAGAAGAGAAGTGGATAGAGACGGTGCCGACGAAATGTATGGAGTAGCCAAACAATGACAGTGATCTGGTGGGCATTAAAATTTTTACAGCCAGGTATCTTTGATCAAATCACAAATTTTTATAAATCACCAGATATCTCCACATGCACGTAGCAACTGAGAGTGACAGCAAACATGCTGCGTCCTCTTACACTTTGCCAAAAAATTAGGGACCTGACAAGAAAATGATGGATCGGAACACATCGTCTTTTTGTAGCCAGAGAACCGAAGATGATTTTCTCTGCACTGGGTACCCGGATCTGGATTACTCACAAGTTGTGCCAAATACGACCAAAAACACACCCCAAACTGGCGCAATTTGATCATATTTAGTGGGTTTTAGAATCTGCATCACTTTAGAAAAACGCATAACGCCCCTTGCATTTTCTTCCTTGTTAGCCAATAGGGTCTCCCCTCAAACCCTAACAGCAAACGATCCGTCAACTGACAGAAATCATCATGGGGGTGAGGCCAAAAGATATTCTGTGAATGGCCATGGGGCTACTCTATCCACAGCCCGGGTGGTGCCACCGCAGCGGGGCTACTCCGTCCATAGCCTGGGCGGCGCTACCGCAGTTGTGCGGTGGTGGGAATCCATGACGACTCCCATGAGATGGTGATCCCCCTCAACAACGCTCACACCGTCGGCTTCGAGCGCAACGTGGGTGCCAAGACCAGGCTGGCCTTCTTGGAAGCAATGAAGAACTCCACCCAAAACTCTAGGATCATTGTATTCTGCAGCATCAGATGCTGCGCTGTCTCCACGCTATCTGCAAATTTAAAAAAAAACTAAAAAAATTCTGAAATTTTTTTTCCAAATTTTAAAAATTCTTACCATCTGGTTTCTAATCCATCAAATGATGGAGAGCATACTACCTCGGTAAAATATTTAAAAAAATAGGGAAAAAAAAATAGGGAGGGGGATTTCCCCTCAAGGGTTTCATAGGGCAGGGAAAGCCTTGAGGAGGGAGGATTTCCATGAGGGAAATCCCCCCTCAAGGGTTTCACAGGGCAGGGAAAGCCTGCTCTGATACCAAATGTTGGGAGTGAAACTGAAGGGATTAATTTTATTGATACAAATGGTTACAATATATAGGCATAAGCCTATATTCAACACATGACACTTGTCAAGAGAAACTGACAAGTGTCAAGGTGAAGGCATAGTGCACTTTAATTCTAACCGTTCTAGAACCATTTGAGAAATGGGGCATAGATTTTATAGGACCTATTAATCCACCATCTCAAGGAAAATAACATATCCTAGTTTGCATAGATTATGTAACTAAAGTAATTGCACTTCCATATGCTTGCAAGGATAAAGTAATTGGTTTCTTGTATAACAAATCTTTCAATGCTTTGGTGCCCCTCGTGAGATTGTATTAGATAGGGACCCGAATTTGCATCTGTATACATCCAATTTTGATGCATCATCAAAGAAAAAGACATCAAACAAGACACCAAGCATCAAAAGACACTCAATCATCCCAAACTCAAAAAATTGGGCATCATTTTTAGCCCCTGTCAAATTTACCACTTATTGGAAAATTTGCTAGTGGCGAATTTGGCACTAACTAGAAAAATTTAAAAATAACCATTTTTCAAATCTAGGCAAATCAAATTGACAATTGGTCAAATTCTCCAATCAGTTGTAAATCTTACCATCAGTGGTGAATTTACAAAAATAGCCAGAATCTTCTGGCATGAGCTAGGAGCATGTATATTTCTTCACCCCACTACCTCCTCTATCCTCACATGCTCCAACAACAAACCAAGCCTACAAATTCAAAAAATCCTAAGGGCATCCCAACCAATTTTCCCTCTCAATCCCCTCCAAAAATCTATAAATGCAGCCCTTGGGGCAAGCATTCCATAAGCAATTTTGAGCTAGGAATACTCTACAAAAATTCTCTTATCATTCTCTTTCATTTGCATTCTTCATCTTCTCATTTTTGGCATCTTCATCAAGCTATCTTGGAGGTAATTCAAGCAAGGAAAGGAGAGATATTGGGGGCAAGAAGAGTGTCTTTGGGGAAGGAGGAGTTCTTGCTAGGTTGTATCACTCCTAGCTCCTCTTTCCTTTCATATTCTTGTTCTCTTTCATGCATTTTATCTTCTATTTCTAGGCCTTGCTAACTTGGTTTTTGGCATACATAGTCATTTATTTCTCTTTTACTATTTCATCTCATGCTTCTAACACCTTCTTTGCAGGCCATTTCAAGTTCATTTACATTTACTTCTTTCATTTATAGTCACTAATCTCTTTTGTTGCATATTTTTATACTTCTAACATATGCTTCCATGCCATTTACTTTCATGCTTCTTCATTTACAATAGTTCATTTTATTCATAAGTACATTTCTCTTCATTACAAGCATACTAACTACATTTCCTTTCCTTCTCCATGCACTTTGATTTCTAATCCATCACTATTTGCAAATATTACTTTACTTGTAGGCTCTTTCATATTTTCTTTTCATTATATGCAAGCTCATATTCATTGTTTGCTTCTCTAATTTCATCTTCTTTTATGCATTTCATATTAGCTTCATTCTAATTTCAAGGAACCTTTCCTTGAGCTTGCTTTGGTATTGATATAAGACTAACATTGTCTTGCTTATCCTACCATAAGTATTTCACCATTTTCCATGCTCTTTTATTTATCTCTGTTGTAGATTTTCTTAAAGTTTATAGCAATAACATATACATTTTCATTTAGCATCTTCATTGCATTTACATTACTTTTGCTTTAGCTTAAGATTAAATAGGCTTTTGCAATCCATTCCTTCCCCTTTTGTAGATATTTCTAGACCATTCAAGCTCCTAGAAACTCTAATCTCAATCACTTTTAGGGATTGTCCATTTCTTTCATGCACATTTAATTTGCTCCTTAAAATTGGGATTTGCATAGCTTAATTCTAGAAATTCATAGGCAACAGACCTTGGAAACCTATTTCACTCCATATTTCCCCCACATTGCACCTCAAACTTGATAAAAAATAACCCCAAAATCCAACCCAAGACTCATTCAGCCCCATTTCAAGACAAATTCACCACTCCCTACAACCACTGGTAAATTTGACTCTCTAGAATACACAGAGCAAATTTGCCACTCACTATCAAATTCACCACTGGAAAATTTGCCACTCACTGGTGAATTTGATAGGCCCTACATCCATTCCAAAAGGAGGCTCATTCATACTCATTTTTGCATTAACAAGGGGTCTAATTAGCTGGGAAGATAGTTTATCACCTCTCTGCAATCAGATAGACCCCCAAAATAGAAAACCCTAATTTTTTCCTTTATTTTGTAGGTTTTCAAAATTTCCAATCAGTTGTAAATTTGATAGTCAGTGGAGAATTTGATCAGGCTCTGAAAAGGTAACCCTACCACTTGGCACCTCCCTACTTTCTATTTTTCCTTGCATTTTTGCTTTCATGATCTTTATTTTCATAATTTGTTTGCCTAAATTCACATTTATTTTGGTCAATCAAGGAATCTTAGGTTAGGTCAAATTCTTCTTTTAATCACATTCATCTTGGATAGAAATCAAGGAATCTTAGGATAAATCTAAATTCTTTCCTTTTACAAGCAATTAGGCAAGAAATCAAAATCATATAGTTGCATTTTAGGCTAAATTGTTTGATGCATTATCTCTTGTTTTCCTTGGAAAAGAAAACCCTCTTTTAGCATAGTTCATCATTCAAACTCAAAAGCATACTAGGCTAGTTCTTGTATTCTTGCATTTTGTGTGTTTATACTTAGCATGCATTTTAGATGATCTTTACCTTAAGTTTGAACAAATTTTATCTTGATTAAGGCTTGATAAAGAGTTAGATTAGCAATCCAAAACCTTAGGTGTTTGTTGAATAAACCCATTAAACACCATCAAGCATAACATCAACAACACACTTAGACACCTTGATAAACTACATGAAGTAGAGCCTACTCATGTTGAAGATTCCCACATCTTTGGGGTCTCCTTTGGAAAGAGGTCCTCAAAGTAGGGAAGTAGGGATTCCCATTTGATTCCCCCCACTACACATGCAAGGTTTTCGAATCTACATTTTGGTGAACCCAATGTGAACACTCCCTTTACCTTAAATAAGATAAAAATATTCAAACTTAAACAAGATCATATAATTTTGTTTGCATAGCATAAATCACATTAAACAAAGATAACAAGAACATAACCAAATTGTTAGTCCTACTGGGGGAAGGATAATAACCCCTTGAGTAAACTAATGTACAAACTTTGAGGGAGCAATCTCTCTTGGCTAGTATATTACGGTGGGCTAGCGAGAGTCATAAGGAGGGTTGTTTTCCAAGGTGACATAAGGATTTCAAAATATCTTCTCTTATTTGCTATAAGTACTCTAGAAACAAACCTTTAATAAATTTACTCCTCTCCTTTGAAAAACCTTCAAACCATGGCTCAACATCCCTATAATACCCAAGCAAGGGTTTAGCATCTTCATCTTATGAAGTTTACACACATGAACATGAAGACCAAATAGAAAATCCTTGGCCACACCATGTGCCTAGGGAAGAAGAACACATTGTTGAAAATATCAACTTTAACTCCATAGATCATATTAGGGATTACATCAAAAGGAACAAAGATATCTTTCTAGATGTTCTTAGGGAAGAACTTGAAGAACAAAATAGAAAAGAATCATCTACACCTCATGATAACCTTGAGCATTCTAATGGTCAATCTACTATTGCACAAATCAATGAAAATCAAAACAACTTTGCTAGTCTTAATGTGGCTATGGCACATCCCATTGATTCTACAACTCCCCCAACCATATCCATAGGGATACCCATTATGGGTATGCCATTTTCAACATCATCTCCTAGTATCACAATACCCATTCCAAACCCTAACTCCACAAACCTCTTTTTAACTCATGACTTAGGGATTAACCAAACCCCTCCAATTGCAACATCTAACCAAGCCACCTCATCCTTCATGACCCTACCTTTTATGTCTCAAGCTCTCTCACAACCCCCTTTGACTCTACCTACCCCACCTAATCCTCCACCTAATGACTTCCAAGACATCAATGCTAAAATCCAACACCTTGAAAAGAGAGACTCCAAGTTTGAAGAACTTGAATGTCAAATTGCTTCTCTTCAAGGGTCATAAAAAAAAAAATATTCTTTTGAAGAATTCTACAATGAGCCATTAGACCCCACAATAGTCAATCACCCTTTTCCAAAGAACTTTGAAACTCCTAAGTTTCAAATGTACAATGGAAAGCAAGATCCCATCAACCACTTAAGATTATTCCAAATAGCATGTAGTGACATCAATCATGATGAAAAGTTGCTCCTTAGGTTATTTCCTAAAAGCCTTAGTGGTTTAGCCTTAGAATGGTACTTTCAAATACCTTATCATTCCATTAAAATTTTTAAGGAACTTATGGAAGCCTTTGTCAAACAATTTTCAGTCTACATAGAAGAAAAAGTCACTATAGATGATTTATACCAACTTAAACAATCCAATACTGAACATTTCTTAGACTTCTTGGCTAAATGGAGAGCCTTGGTGGGAATACTTCAATATATTCCTCCCCCTAAGGAACTCTTACACATTTTCATAAGAAACCTTCATGAACAACTATCATATCCCTTAGAAATGACAAACATAACCTCTTTTGAAGAAGTTGTGGATATGGCTAAAAGAGTAGAAGTCATCCTCATAAGATGAGGACAACTCAACTATAATAAAGAGGAAGAAAAACCTTCCAAAAAAGGTCAATACAAAAACAAACATGTCGTAGGAGATGGTGTAATATATTCTCATCAAACCAACAATGTAAATGCAACTCAAAATGCTCCTCAAAATTTAGTGGTACCAAGACAAGATAAATCCAAAAGGTAATACACAAACACTGGATAAAGTCAAGTCATCATGTTAAAAATACTTCTTGATTCAAATATGTTGGAACTCCCACCCATTAGACCTTGGGATACCACCAAAGAATTGCCTAACTGGTATAAACATGATGAACATTGTGACTATCACCACATAAAAGGACACACAACCAACAAGTGCATTACTTTAAAGAACCTCATTCAAGATCTTATAGAAGAAGGAAAGATAGTTTTCAACCAACAAGACACCCCCAACAAAAATTTAGGGATTTTTCAAAATCCCTTTCCAACATGTGATCAAAAATCTACCAACTTTGTAGGCACCATGCATCTATCAAAACCATCCTACACAGTAACTAGACAACAAGCCAAAAACCAATATTTCAAACAACCACCTTTAGTCATCCCTCGCAATACTAAAGTAAATGTTCCTAATAGATCACCTTTGGTCCTCACACCTCCTGAAAACACCTTACATTATTTTGACCTTCGACAACAACTAGAAAACATACCCACAAATATTTCCCTTCTAGAATTACTAAAAACATCACCCGCTCATAGGGAAATATTGCTAAAACTTCTAAGTGAGCAAGAAGTCCCTCAAGACATATCTCCTAATGACATCACCAACATAGTTGGATTTATCAGAGTAAATAGTGCCATCTTAGAATTCCATGAGACAAACACACCCCTTGAAACCATATCGAGAGATTCACCTCTTTATATCATAGCCCAAATAGGAGATAAACACATCAAGAGAGTCCTAGTGGATAACATATCAACTTTAAATATTTGTAATGTCAATTTTTTACAAAATTTTGACTTAGGCATAGAATATTTACAAAAATTAGACCTTGTCATTAGGGCATTTGACAATGAAGAAAGAGAAGTGATAGGTACCATAACCTTACCCTTAAAAGTAGGACCACGTGTCCTCAATACCCTCTTCTATGTTATATCATGTGATGTAACATACAACATGCTCCTTGGGAGACCTTGGATACATGCCATGAAGGTAGTACCTTCCACCTTATATCAATGTTTAAAATATGAATATCAAGGAAGGATTATCCATATCCCTAGGGATCTAGAACCTTTTGCCCTATGCAAATTCTTAGACATTCAACAAAAAGAGTTCAACCTTTTCCCTTCACTCCAACTAGCATTACCATCTAGTGGGTCTAAGACAAACAAAGGAAAATAAGTATTGGAAGAACCCCTTATAAACTTAGGGGATGACCCCCAATATTCTTCCAAATATCAAATCAACTTGATTCATCAAAACCCTGACCCTTTTGTAGAATTGGTTAGTCTATTCCTATCCCCTCGCACTATAGGTTTACCTAGTAGGAAAGGGCTAAAGGTCCAAATAGGGACTTGTGCTTTCATCTATGGAGGAACTACCTTTGATGAAAGAATCCAAGGACATAATTTCATGCCCAATGAATGAACATATGCCTCATGTTATATGTCACCCATATTTTTTGTATCAAAACAAATGTTAGTCAACATGGGTTACCAAGGCAAAGGCTTAGGTCACTTCGAACAAGGTATTAAAGAACCATTAGAAGTCGAACCCTAGCTAGGATGATGTGGGATTGGATATATCCCTACCAAAAATGAACCATCACCTCTATTAGAAGAAGACGATGAGGATAATTACCCCAAGTCTTTACATGGTTCCCAATGGGGTGATGAAGATGAGAAAGAACTATGGTCACTTCTCAATGAAACACCTCACAAAACCATATATTTTTCTAGCATTAACATGTTGATAGTTGTGCACCTAGAATCAATAACAAATCCAAAAGAAGAGTACATTGAAGGATCTTCTAATAAATGTTATATTGAAGAATTCCTTTAACAGATCTTCAATTTAGATTATACACAACTATCTGAATCAAAACAAACATTGCTAGATCTATAAGAGCTAAAATAATTTGAGGTATTAGAAGCCTCTCCTCAATGTGAAGATGAATCAAAAACCTTGATCGAATAAATAATAGATGTCAACATAAGTAAAAAACAAAACCCTCAACTTCTCAAATTAGGAAAGGTGTTAACCCAAGACAAGCAAAACAAATACTCAAACCTTCTAAAATAATTTCATGATATTTTTTCCTGGACATATGATGATATGCTAGGACTTAACCCTTAACTAGTAGTGCACCATCTTTTCGTGCATCTAGATTCTAAACTTATAAAACAAAAATTAAGGAAAATGCATCCTAAGGTCACTCTTTTAGATAAGGACATGTTAGTTTTTGATGCAACATGTAATGGGAGATAGAAAACACAAGATGCAAAATAAAATGACAAAGTAAATCTACGAGATGATTGAAAATAATATATATATATATATATATATGATGGATATGTTTACAAAATAGCTTTGGAGAAAATGAACACTCCATGAATAGAGCTACTACTCAAGAATAGGCATTGAGCATATCACACTCCATCAGATTACATCACACCACTCTAACTACTATATGCTACTATATGCTCTTCTATGCTTCTATGCTTATGTATGCTTATGTCGATATTCTATACCTATGGCCCTTTATATAGGAAATAGGTTCCTTGACCAACACTCTACCTAGATGTGCAAGGGATAGCTTGCACTTTGACACTTGTGCAGTTATTACATTGCATGAAGTAACTAGATAACTTCCCCCTAAATTAATCTAATGTCCTAAGTATGTACCAAGGTAAAGGTACATTTACATGATCCAAATTATGTAATAGAATCTATTTCTAACACCCCCATGTATTACATTATTTGGATATTGAAGACTTTAGTCTTCAATGTGGATCTTCTTCAGTTGATGGATTTGATTCTTCTGTAGATACTTCAATATTTGGATGATACAAAAATAGGCTGAAGTTGTAGATTCTCCTTTCAATTGACCTTGCACTAAATTCCTCTTTCTTTGTATTTATCTTCATCTTCTTTTGTTGCTTCGATATTCATGTTATTTCTCTATTCTTTTTCAGTTTGGAATCCCTTGATATTAGGCGCTTTTGATGCACAATTTTTCTCATGATTTTGCATGTCATGAGTGGATCTGAATAGGTTCTTCTTCTCTCTTTTGTACTTATGTAAGACCTGCTTTTTTGCCCTTCATAAGTATTAACCTTGATATCAATGTTATTAGATCCATCTAAAATAAGTTCTTGAAGATAATAGTTTATTCTTTGTAGTAATCTTCTTTCATAGCCCTTATAGTATTTGTATTTAAAAAGATAGGAAAAATATGAGTGATTTATTCCATCACAGTATTTGCAAGGATGAAAACTCCAACAATTTATATTTTCATGACCATATTGATTGCAATAGGTGCACGACACAGATGATATGGTAGCTTTGAAGTCTACTTTAGGGACATCATATTTGTCTATCTCTTTAATAAGATCTTCAAACCATATATGCACAATTGAATTTCCATATTTTCCTTTTTGAATAAAATCTTGTTGATCAATTTTTTCTTGTCTTGTGTCTACTTTGATGTTAGATTCACTGGATGAATCTCCCTTTATATGGCTTTCAATTTCAGAGCTTATTTCATATTGTATTGGTTCTTCCTTTTCTTGGCCTTTTTCATCATTGTAAACCATCAATGTTTTTATCCATGTTGGTATCTAAAGTAATGTGAGTATTTACTCCTAAGGATATTTAGGTTATGAGGAAATCTTATATTTTATAACTTGATAATATTTGATAGAAGCTGATATTACCAAGTTTGTAGAATTCTTTATGACTCCCTAGTATGCTATGGATAAGATATAGTGCTTTTTGTAAATTATAGTTCAATATTTGATTTATTTTGCAAAGGTTTTTTAAATGCCAAAATCAATTCATATTATCCCTTATTGCTCCTATTGAACTAAGCATTGTTCCCAAATTTTGAAGAGGTAATAATTTTGGATCTTTTGTCTCCTTTTGATAGGTTTGAGACAATAATATTATGTATATCCAACCTTTGAAACCACTTTGATAAACCTCTCTTTATGAATAACCTTTTGGGAATTAGGTTTAGTATATCTAATTTTCCAATTAATTAATTTGATGTAGTAGCCCTTCCGACTCCCTAATCTTTAGATAAATTAGATCACAATAATATTTGCAAATAATTATTATTTATTCCAGTAGAAATCCTTATTTCTCATAGGATTTATATTGCAAATATTGTTTTTTATTTGATAAAGTTTTCCCTTTGATAAATTGCTTTCAATTAATTAAATTCCTTTAATTACAACCTTATGACTCCTGAGGAAAGAAAGCATATGATAATGGAAATTAAACTTTACCTTTCACCAAGCAATATACGACATTGTTCTGTTGATAAGCTAGGGATGCATGTTGTTTACATAGACATCTTGACACTGTGACTGCAACCTCCAATGGAATTGCTTGGAGCTATACGCATTTCAAAACTAACATTGCTTGGATTATTTTTTTGACCTCACTTGGATTGAGCATTGAAGGCTCTAGCAATTTCTTTCAATGCTGTAATTCTACACTATGCACGTATATGACAAAGTGTAAATGCCAATATGAGGATTTACTTGCCTTCCCATTTGACCTCGGTCATTGATGTCCTTAATATGGAGAAGCTTCTTGTCTAATGTGCCAAGTGGCACATCCGTTTCACATCAAGTGCTTGAGGGAATTTTGGTGAAAATGATATGTTCGTCTTCCTTCTTGTAACTTCTGAGCGTTACACTCTTTAGCAAAATGTTTGATCTTCAAAGGGACAAGTGTATCCTATACAATCAATGAACCAGCCTGTTTGTGTAACTCCTTTCTTGAAGATGAGCGCTCTCTTGACTTGAGCGTTAGGGTTCTCCTTTGGTGACAAGTGTCACATTCTTCTCTGCATGGACGTCCTCCCTTTATTTGGCTCAAGAAAACCATTTTGGAGATCCTTTAAACTTCAAAAATCCACAACTCCTCTTTCATTCACCTATACTTACTTTCATCTAGGATATGGAGCAACAATATGGAGGCTTTGAGCACCAATTTTTTCTAAATATCATGGAGTAAGTGATACTCCAATGGTGCTTTTTTTCTTTCTTCCTTGCTTGCTTATATCCTCCTTTCATAGATGCTATTGCTCTTTATTAAAATTGTTTGTCCCTTCATTTTGCATGTTGTATATTGTAGGTTCGGTCATCTTGGATGTGAGGAGTACAAGCCCATTGATTGGCTACTTGAGCTAAGCTTGATTGTTGCTAGCATACGATCACTTTTGGATACTTTTTCCAACAAGTGTAGTGCCTTTGGAGCACCTTTAAATCTATCTTTTATTCCAGTATGAAGAACACAAGCTTATACTGAGAGGGGGGGGTGAACAGTATAAGACCACTTTTTAACTTTTTCTTTCAATTCAACTTTCAAAATCAGTATTATGCAGAGTGTAGAGATAGCAAGTAATAAAAGTAGCAATTAAAGCAATGCACAACACACCATCCACAAAGAGACACAACAATTTACGTGGTTCACCCAATGCGGGCTACTCCACGGATAAAATTTCTTACTAAAAGTTTTATCACCCAAAACTTTGGGAAACCTTTCCCAATTACAAAGTTTATGGGCACCAACCCAAAGGAGACACCTTCCCCTAGCTCGCTCTTTAGAGGTGATCCTCTAGAAGACCTCTACCTCCTCTCGCCCTTAGCAAGTGGAACTCTATCCACGGAAGACACCTGTCTTCCCTGCTCTGGTCGGAGACCTCTGTCCTCAACTCTTTCACCTTCTAAGCTGGTCCTCTTATCTGCACCAAACACAGTCCTTCGGTCTGGCACAATTCTGTCCTCTTCCTCTTTTCTTTTCTTACAGTTGCACTTGGTCGAAACCAATTTTTCACAGTCTGCACAAACACAGCAGCACTCAATCTACTTATGCTCTTCTATGAAAACATAGCAGCACAGTCTTCACACATCCAGCATAAACATAGTAGCACAATCTTCTCACTCTTTGCTCAAACACGATAGCACTATCTTCGTAACCTCTACGCAAACATAGTAGCATAGACGTCGCACACTTCACGCAAACACAATAGTCGATCAGACTTCCACTTATGCACCTCTACGATCGAACTTCTCCCCGCACTCTATCTATGCAAATCGCACTTCGAACGCACACTTGATCGATGCCAAACTCTTCAAGCATCCCTCCTTTTATACTCACAATCTCAAGATTGAAATCTTGGTCTTAGTCGGCTGTTTACCCTTCAACCACGTCGGCTGCAAAACCCTACGCTGCGTCGGCCTAGATTTAACTCTGTCGGCTTCACTGCCTCCTTGTAGCTTCTGGCGTGAAACTTCAACATGTCGCGATATCGTGACACCTTTTCCTGCCGTACACCTTCTATTGCTTGTTGTCATGAAATCGTGACACTACAGCCTTTGTCGACCTCCTTTTTGCTTATGTCATGAAATCGTGACACTTCCTGTCTTTGTTGACGTCATCTTCTCTTCTGTCACAAAATCATGACACTTCTGTCTTCATGCCCTTCCTCTCAGCTTCTATCATGAAATCATGACACTTTCGATTTTTGCTGACGTCATCTTCACTCTGTCACGAAATCATGACGCTTTAGTCTGCAAAGCCTTCTTCTCTGCTTTTGTCATGAAATCATGACACATCTGCTTCTGCTGACGTCATCTACAACTCTGTCATGAAATCGTGACGCTTTCGCTGCCTTAAGCTCTTTTCTGCCATATGCCCACGAAACTGGAACATGTCACGAAATCATGACGCTTTTGCCTTCGAGCTCTTCCTTCTTCAATTCATCATGAAATCATGACGCTTCTTCTGATTAAGACTTGCTAACTGATTCTATCATGAAATCATGACACTTTCTCCAACTGCAAGCTGCCAACTCAACCTATCACGAAATCGTGACACTTTCTACATCCGTACAACTTCTTTGTAGCCTGTCATGAAATCATGATGCTTTCAGCTTCCAAAAGCTTTCCCTGCAACCTGTCATGAAATCACGATGCTTCTGGCTTTCGAACGCTTTCTCCACTGCCTGTCACGAAATCGTGACACTTCTGGCTTTCGTACGCTTTCTCCACTGCCTGTCACGAAATCGTGACGCTTCTCCTTTCAGGCTCTTTCCTTTGCTGCATGTCACGAAATCATGACAGTCCTCAACTCGACCTCTGTAGCATGTCACAAAAATGTGACAGCCCTTACTTGGAACTTTGCATCATGTCGCGAAATCGTGACAGTTCTTGAATCACTTTCTCTCTCTTCAATCTTGTCATGAAATCGTGACAGATCACACTATGGACTTTCTCTTCTGCAACATGTCACGAAATCGTGACACTTTTCTTTCTCTGCCTTCCTGCACTGTTCGAGTCGCGAAAATGCGACATGTCGCGAAATCGTGACAGTTTTGCCTGCTTCGTCTCTGCCTTCCCGCATGTCATGAAATCGTGACAGATTTGCCCAAACTTTCTCTCTCCTCAAACATGTCACGAAATCATGATAGTTTTGCCAGCGCTTTCTCTCTCCTAAAACATGTCACGAAATCGCGATAGTTTTTCCAACCGCCTGCATACTTTTTCTTACTTGTCTTTTTCTTGATCTTTTGCAACTGGGCTACCTTGATCTTCTTGGAAACTCACTGTCCATGCTGAAACCTTCATCAAGACAAATTCTTTGACATAAAAACAAATTGCTTCAAGAACTTCTTTGACATCAATGACAACAACTACACTTGAGCAAAGGCAATGTACCCAAGGTACCCAAAATTGCCAACAATCTCCCCCTTTGTCATTGATGGCAAACCTTAACTTAAAAACACATCTTCAAGAGCCAAAATTGAAATCAACTGAGCCAACAACTGAGAATCTTTCTTTGAAGTTTTTGCTCCCCCTGACTTGAAGCTCTCCTCTTCACTATGAAGCTCTCCCCCTTACTCATATCTCTCCCCCTTTGTCATCAATGGCAAAGGGTCACCTTTGGGGCTTGGGACTAAGAATGAGCCTCTTAGCTTAGTCCCTCCCCCACCTCCCGATGAGGTGATTTAAAACAAGGGTGGGAGTGAAACTCCCATTAGGCACTCATCATCATCAGTGTCTACAATTTCTTTGTCGGGCCTTCTCTTGAACTCTTTGTCGATGTTTCTGTTCTTGTCACTTTTCTTGTTCTTGTTCTCATCTCTTTTCTTGTCCATACCTTGATCCTTGGACCTGTTTATACCACTTTTCCTGTTCCTGTACCTTGGAAGATCAGCTCTGCATTGTCTGGTTGTGTGACCTGCATTATTGCACTTATAGCAAGTAACAATATTATTTCTTTCAGGCATAGCTGTTCTTTGAATCCGCCTGTTCTGACTAACCCAGTTCCTCGTTATTTGCCTTGCAAAAAATTGCCTTGTGCCCGAACTGATTACAAGAGTAGCAATACCCTTGAAATAAATTACGGCCCCTGAAATTGTCATTTATCTTCCTTACTTGAGTCATGCACTGTGAAGCCATGTGGCCAAACCCGTGACACGCAAAACATCTGTCGTGAAATATTCTTCTGTTTGACCTCTTGGGTCCCGAAAACTTCTTTTTCGTATTCAAAATTTTGTTTTCTATTTCTGCGCATTTATCACTCACGGACTCTTTCTCTGAAATACTCTCTTCATCAGAACTCTCTTCTTTCTGAAATCTCTTACTTGATTCCCCAACCTGTTTTTTGTGTGGTTTAACAAAACCAAGACCTGTTTTATCTGATGGATTTCTTTGACTTTGGATGAGAGACTTAACCCTTTTGGAGCTATCTTGAAACCTGTATAACTTATCCTTGTATTCTTTATTTTCCTCTTTCATGGCAGCCATTTTCTGTTCTAATTCACTATACTCAAGCATCTTAGATTCTAACTCATTCTTGAGTTCTTGTGTCTTAGCCATAGAGATGTCAAGACTTTCTATGAGTTCATCTCTCTCCATACAACATTCATCTAATTTATCCTTAAGTCGAGCATTCTTCTTTCTTTCCTTTTTCAAAACACTAAGAGCATTAGTAAGTTCACATTCAAGATCCTCTATATTATTGCATTTTGAATCATCAAGGCCTTTTTCAGATTTCTTATCACTAGAGGTGCTATCCTTTTCAAAAACCATACAAGCATCTTCCTTATCATTTTCTGAAGCATCCTCATACATACTAGCAACCAATTCATTATTTGTGCAATCATCCTCAAGGTGCCCAAAATTTCCACATCTAAAACATTTCATGACAATGAATTTATGTTTTGGTTCTTCCTCTTTTTCTGAAATGAACAGCATCTCATTTTCATCATCACTAGAAGAACTTTCACTATCACTGCTAGAACACTTACTTGCTTTGTCTAGGTAGAAGCTCTTCTTATTCTTGTGTGAATGCCTCTTTCCTTGATTGTTGTGCTCATCTTTGTTCTTTCTGTAATACCCGTGCTTTTCGGAATCCTTGCTTTTAACATCCCGTATATCTTCATCACTTTCATTCTTGGAAACAATGACGATCAGTAGCATAATGACCAAACTTTCCACAGCTTGAAACATCTTATGTTTTTCTTGCTTTTGTGTTTTCTAGAGAACTTGCCTTTTTTGCTGTAATATGCCTCTTCATCACTAGAAGACTCATCACTCTCTTGAATCTGTTTGCCCTTTGATTTCTTGGTAGCTTTGAAAGCTGCCTCTTTCTTGACATCAACTTTCACTTGAGTTCTCAGCTCAAATGCTGCAAGAATACTATGGAGCTCATCCTTTTTCAACTTATCTAAATCTTTAGCTTCCTCAATAGCAGAAATATTTTCACTAAATCTATTAGGAAGAGATCTTAAAATCTTATCACACACATCATTTTCAGCAAGCTCAAGACCTAGGTCTTTCATGGAATTAACAACCTCATCCATACGAAGCATGTAGTCACTAATATTTTCATCATCATTCATTTTGAGTTGTTCAAACATACCTTTAAAATGTCTCAATTTGGCCTTTCGGACATTTGCATCACCTGTATGAACCACCTGCAATTGTTTCCACATTTCACTAGCTGTCTTGCAGTGAATAACTTTGGTGAGATCTCGCTTTCCGTAAGCCTCTTAAGATTGCATTCATGGCTTTTGAATTGTTGTGATGTAGGAGCCTGTCTTCTTTAGTATAAGGACCATTTTCAAGAATAGTGTACCCATCTTCAATCACTTCCCATACCTCATTACCAAGTGCCATTAGATAAACTCTCATTCTCGCACTCCACAGACCGAAATCTGATCCATCAAGAATAGGTGTTGCATTGCCACCTAAAAAATCCATTGTGTTCTTAACCAGTTCTTCCTTCCGGCTGTTAAACCTTTTCGAAGGAACCCGCTTTGATACCAATTGAAGAACACAAGCTTATACTGAGAGGGGGGGTGAACAGTATAAGACCACTTTTAACTTTTGCTTTCAACTCAGCTTTCAAAACAATATTATGCAAGTATAGAGATAGCAAGAATAACAAGTAGCAATTAAAGCAATGCACAACACACCATCCATAAAGAGACACAACAATTTACGTGGTTCACCCAATGTGGGCTACTCCACGGATAAAATTTTCTTACTAAAAGTTTTATCACGCTTCAAATTTGGGAAACCTTCCCGATTACAAAGTTTATGGGCACCAACCCAAAGGAGACACCTTCCCCTAGCTCTGCTCTTAAAGGTGATCCTCTAGAAGACCTCTACCTCTACTGCCCTTAGCAAGTGGAACTCTATCCACAGAAGACACCTGTCTTCCCTGCTCTGGCTGGAGACCTCTGTCCTCAACTCTTTCACCTTCTAAGTTGGTCCTCTTATCTGCACCAAACACAGTCCTTCGGTCTGGCACAATTCTGTCCTCTTCCTCTGTTCTTTTTTGCACTTGGTCGAAACCAATTTTTCACTGTCTGCACAAATACTGTAGCACTCGATCAACTTATTTACTTCTATGAAAACACAGTAGCACAACTTTGCATACTTTACTCTTGCTCAAACATGATAGCACTGTCTTCGCAACCTTTGCAAACACAGTAGCATCTTCACCACTTCGCAAACACAATAGTCGATCAGACTTCCACTTATGCACCTCTACGATCGAACTTCTCCCCACACTCTATCTACGCAAATCGCACTTTGAACGCACACTTGATCGATGCCAAACTCTTCAAGCAGCCCTCCTTTTATACTCACAATCTCAAGATTGAAATCTTGGTCTTAGTCGACTGTTTACCCTTCAACCATGTCGGCTGCAAAACCCTACGCTGTGTCGGCCCATATTTAACTCTGTCGGCTTCACTGCCTCCCTGTAGCTTCTAGCGCGAAACTTCAACATGTCATGATATCGCGACACCTTTGCTTGTCGTATACACTTCTTTTGCCTTGTTGTCATGAAATCGTGACACTACAGCCTTTGTCGACCTCCTTTCTGCTTATGTCACGAAATCGTGACACTTCCTGTCTTTGCTGACGTCATCTTCTCTTCTGTCGCAAAATCGTGACCCTTCTATCTTCATGCCCTTCCTCTCAGCTTTTGTCATGAAATCGTGACACTTTTGATTTTTGTTGACGTCATCTTCACTCTGTCACGAAATCGTGACGCTTTAGTCTGCAAAGCCTTCTTCTCTGCTTTTGTCATGAAATCATGACACATCTGCTTTTGCTAACGTCATCTGCAACTCTGTCGTGAAATCATGACGCTTTCATTGCCTTAAGCTCTTTTCTGCCATATGCCCGCGAAACTGGAACATGTCGCGAAATCGCGACGCTTTTGCCTTCGAGCTCTTCCTTCTTCAGTTCATCGCGAAATCGTGACGCTTCTTCTGATTAAGACTTGTTAACTATTTTTGTCATGAAATCGTGACACTTTCTCCAACTGCAAGTTGCCAACTCAACCTGTCGTGAAATCGTGACACTTTCTGCATCCGTACAACTTCTTTGTAGCCTGTCGTGAAATCATGACGCTTTCAGCTTTCGAAAGCTTTCCCTGCAACCTGTCACGAAATCGTGATGCTTCTGGCTTTCGAACGCTTTCTCCACTGCCTATCGTAAAATCGTGACACTTCTGGCTTCCGTACGCTTTCTCCACTACCTGTCGCGAAATCGCGACGCTTCTCCTTTCAGGCTCTTTCCTTTGCTGCATGTCACGAAATCGTGATAGTCCTCAACTCGACCTCTGTAGCATGTCGCAAAAATGCGACAGCCCTTACTTGGAACTTTGCATCATGTCGCGAAATCGCGACAGTTCCTGAATCACTTTCTCTCTCTTCAATCTTGTCGCGAAATCGTGACAGATCACACTGTGGACTTTCTCTTCTACAACATGTCGCGAAATCGTGACACTTTTCTTTCTCTGCCTTCCTGCACTGTCCGAGTCGCGAAAATGCGACATGTCACGAAATCGTGACAGTTTTGCCTGCTTCGTCTCTGCCTCTTCGCATGTCGCGAAATCGCGACAGTTTTGCTCGAACTTTCTCTCTCCTCAAACATGTCGCAAAATCGTGACATTTTTGCCAGCGCTTTCTCTCTCCTAAAACATGTCGCGAAATCGTGACAGTTTTTCCAGCCGCTTGCATACTTTTTCTTACTTGTCTTTTTCTTGATCTTTTGCAACTGGGCTACCCTGATCTTCTTGGAAACTCACTGTCCATGCTGAAACCTTCATCAAAACACATTCTTTGACATAAAAACAAATTGCTTCAAGAACTTCCTTGACATCAATGACAACAACTACACTTGAGCAAAGGCAATGTACCCAAGGTACCCAAGGTACCCAAAATTGCCAACACAGTATAACCACATTAGGATTTGTGCAATATAATGTAAAATAGTTCTACATAAAAATATCCTTATTGCACCTTATTTTGCACTCCTCTTTTTACATCTAAATTTCTGGTTTTGAGGCAGAATATTTGAGTGCAATTATAGGGATTTTAAGGTTCTCATTTAGAATGTACACCTTCCCCTTTTAGCTTGGATGTTTTATGAATTGATCCAATCTTGTAACCACATGATGGAAGCTTTCTTTTTCTGTATTTTTCTACACTATTATTGTGCCTTGAACTTGAGACTCACCAAGTCTCGTTCAATGCTTCCTTTGATGCTCTTTTTGGTGGTTATTTTATTCTATAATACTTGGGGGATTGATCTTATTTTATGGTTTTCTTAGGCCACCTAAATTTGCATATCTGTGTACACTAATAGTGTCTTTAGACACTTTGATTAATTTTATTTTTTTGCCCTTCTTACGAACACAAGCAATAATATTTTTGAGAGTAATCTAATAGTGCAAATATAAAAATATTTTAATGCACTAATAATATCACCTTGTTACTCCAATTAACTCTAAAAAACTAATGCACTTAATCAATATACTACAACTAATCAAGAATAATCTGAAATGAATCTTCAAGAATTTTACTGAAACTTCTTAATCAACAAGGTAATAGGAGCTACTCTTCATTTTATTTTCCAAAGTAGATAATAGGTAGTTGATAGATAGTTTAAGATTCTGAAATTTAATCAACTCCTAAAGTGCAAATTAACCTTAAATAATTCTTTCTTTTTGCACCTTTTGAAGACTCTAATTTAATTCTCCTTTTGCAACTTCAATCCAGTTAAGGTGCTTAAACAAATCTGATAAGTAATCTACTTGCACCAATAGTTGCTTACCTTTTTCTAAAAGCCTTTTTTGCCACTTCTGTAGAGGATGTAGATCTTGGTGTCTATGATCACCAAGTTTATTCCTTAGATAAGATCTTGCAGCTCTCTGGAGGCTGCCTTGAACAGCTTTTTCTTCACCAAAATATGGTCTCCCTTTCACAAGCCTAGAAATTTTGGTTGCTTGTTCTCCTCTTGTAGTCTCTTCATTTTTTTTGTAGATGTAAAGAGATCTTTGATTCTGAAGTGGTGCCTTCTTGCTGTGAGAGGTAATCTCCAAGTCTCCTGGATTTGGTAAGCTTCTTCTTTCTGAATCTTCCTTCAAGCTTCTTTTCACCTTTTGACTTCAAAAAGGATCTTCTTCTCAAGATTTTGTATGTCTTGAGGTCTTCAGATATTTGGCACTCCTTGCCAAATTCTTCTTCTTGGGCTTGGTTTCAAATGACAACAATTGTCCCGAATATTTCACTATCACCAATAGTGAATTTATCCAATGAGTTCTCCTTGGAAATCCTTTGATGAATTCTTTAACAAGGCTCACCAAGCCTTTTACTAGATTCTTGTAGAGACCTCTCCAAGACCTTTGATCCTGTAACTCCTTCTGCTCTTTCTTGAGATATTATCTTCAACATTTTGCTTCTAAAGGTGTTGGTGGCAAGATCTTCTCTTGGATATTTGATTTCCCTACCTCTATATTCAAGTAGAAATCTCCTAGTCTTTCTTCATAAATGATATTTTTTCTTGATCTCTTTACTTTAGGTGTTGGATTAATTTTGAAGAAGATACTCCTCTTAACATTTTTGTAGGAAGTTTTCCCAACTCACTGAATCTTCCTGTTCCTACAACAAAATATTAGTACTTAAATCTACTTCTGAATTATATACTTTCTTCTAAAGTCTTATTCAGTATCAAGGCTTTTGTGGCCTTTTTCAGTATCAAGGCTTTTGTGGCATTTTTTAGTGTCAAGGCTTCTATGGCCTTTTTTAGTATCAAGGCTTCTATGGCATTTTCTTCTGGATCAAGACTTCTATGGCATTTTCTTCTAGATCAAGGCTACTATGGCCTTTTAAGGCTTCTATGGCCTTGTAAGGATTCTATGGCATTTTCTTATTGTGCAGTTTCTAATCTAGCAATGGAGATCTCCTGTATCCCAACTTCACCATAATTCTGCTCTAGAAGTTTCTTCTATAGTATTATTCTCTTGCAATAACTAATCTCTACACTATGAAATCACTCTGACCTTCGGGCAACAAAGTTGAAATCTCTTAGCTTTCTGTTGTAAGAGGTATCCCAATCATCTGATAATCAATTCCCTATAATAAAAAAAACTTCAGATCAATTTCTTTAGATCTCTTAGATGGCTTCACTAGTTGACTCATCAAACTAGTGGATCAAATGTTGAGTCCTAGTCTTCACAAGTTTTCCCTTGAAACTCCGTGGAAAGACTCCAACCATATGCAATCTCAGTATTCCAAAAATTGAGATTTCTTTCAGTTCTAACTTGTGGCTCTCCTTAATTCTACCACCTAGACTCTCCTGAGTATTTTGAATAGTGACTGGTCTAATGGTGCATTAGGTTGACAAAAAACTCAAATTCAATGATAATGGTGGTTTTCCTATTGACCTACCATAGCTCTGATAACACTGTTAGATTTTGATGTAGCATGTAATAGGAGATAGAAAACACAAGATGCAGAATAAATTGACAAAGAAAATCTATGAGATGATTGAAAATAATATATAGAAATGATGGAGATGTTTACAAAATAGCTCTGGAGGAAATGAACACTCCATGAATAGAGCTACTACTTAAGAATGGGCATTGAGCATATCACACTCCACCAGATTACATCACACCACTCTAAATACTATATGCTCTTCTATGCTTCTATGCTTATGTATGCTTATGTCTGTGTTCTATACCTATGGCCCTTTATATAGGAAATAGGTTCCTTGGCCAACACTCTACCTAGATGTGTAAGGGACAACTTGCACATATACAACTTGCACTTTGACACGTGCAGTTATTACATTGCATGAAGTAACTAGATAACTTCCCCCTAAAGTAATCTAATGTCCTAAGTATGTACCAAGGTAAAGGTAGATTTACATTATCAAAATAATGTAATAGACTTTATTTCTAACAAGACAAACTCCAAAAACTATTAGACGTAGGTTTCATAAAAATCAGACTATTCAAATTGGATCTCCAACATTGTACATATTACCAAAAAGTAAGGATCCATACAAATTTGAATAAATATTAGACTTAAATAGTGCATGCCCAAAAGATGATTTCCCTTTACCAAACATAAACATGATAGTGGACTTCACTGCAAGATTTGAGATGTTATCTTTAATGGATGAATTTTCAGGTTACAAGGAAATAAAAATTTCTCTTGAGGACCAATCCAAAATGAACTTCACAACCCCTTGGGGAGCCTTTTTCTATCAAGTCATACCTTTTGGTATCAAAAACATAGGAGCAACATATAAAATAGCCATGACATACATCTTTCATGACCTCATGCATAATACAGTAGAAGACTATTTGGATGACCTCTTAGGTCACTCCAAGAAAATAGAAAATCATGTTTAGGACCTAAGATGTATTTTTGAAAGACTACGAGAATACAAAGTCAGGCTAAAACCCCAAAAATACATCTTTGGGGTAACATAAAAAAACTATTAGGGTTTATCGTATCCCATCATGGAATTAAAGTTAACCCTTCTAAAATCATAGCAATAACAAACATGCCACCACCAAAAAATTTGAATGAACTACATAGTCTCCAAGGTAAATTGAAAGCCATTTGAAGACTCATCTCACAACTAGTAGAAAAATGTCAACCCTTCTCTAGATTACGCAAGAAATATACAAAATTTAAATAGGATAGTGAATGTCAAAAGGCCTTTGAAGAATTGAAAACTTATATTTTGACACCACATGTCTTAATACCACCTAACCTAAACCAACCATTGTTGTTGTACATAGCTACTACCGAACATTCCCTTTGAGACTTATTAGCTTAATATGATGACCAACATCGAGAAAGGACCATCTACTGCATAAGTAGAACTTTGGTGAGTTATGAAACTCATTATATGTCATTGGAAAAGCTATGCCTAGCGATTTTTTTCTCATCTCTTAAATTAAGACTTTACATGCTCAACCAAAAGACCTATGTCATAGCAAAGGGTAAATCCCCTACAATACCTCATGTCAAAACCTTAGCTATTGAGAAGAACTACCAAATGGGTCATAGCCCTTAGTGAATTGGACCTTAAATTCGTTAGCCAAAAATCACTAAAAATGCAAGTTATAGTTGATCAACTTTCGAGTACACCTTTAGAGTCAAAACATCCCATAAACATCTCCTTCTCTTTACGAGATAGTTTTAGCTATAAAAGGCCAAGATCCTAAATTTTGGATCTTGTACTTTGAGAGTTAGATCCGTCAAAGGTGTAGGAGTAGGTATCATTTTTGTCACTTTGCAAAAACTTATACCATTATCCTTTAAACTTTGTTTCTCATGTACAAATAAAATGACAAAATACAGAGCACCAATTTTAGGTCTCAAAGTTGCATTGAAGCTCAAGATTAAAACCTTGACGGTATATGGTGACTCACAATTGGTCATTAACCAAGTCAATGGTGTTTATCAAACCAAGGATGATAAACTAAAACCTTACAAAGATATAATATATAAGCTTAAGGCTTGCTTTGACCAAATCAACATAGAATCCATCCCATGTTCTAGCAATCGCCATTTCGATGCTATGGCCACAAAACATCTCTTATCCCTTTAGAACTAGAAGATGAAGAAGCTTTCATTGTCATTATATCAGTTAGAGATACTTCCACATTAAAATCATGCCTACACCCCTAAACATTTGTACCATTGAATCAACTTCACCCCAAGAACCTTGGTATCAAGACATCCTTAGATTCCTCAAAGAAGGGACACTCCTTGAAGGAGTCAATTATCAAAAGCAAAGACAATTCAAATTAAAAGCTTGTAAATATATCATCATTGGAGACATCAACGCTCTTTCGAGGGCATACTCCTTAGATGCATAAGCCCAAAAAATCATCAAAGAAGCCCATGATGGATCATGTGGTGGACATTTTAGTGGATTAGCCATATCTAGAAAGCTCCTTATAATGGGTTATTATTAGCCATCTATGGAGAAAGACACCTATAACTATGTTAGGAGATGTGACAAATGTTAGCGATATGATAACCTTATCCATGCTCCTTCCCAAGAATTGCAACCAATCACATCATCTTGGCCCTTCTCCTCTTGGGGATTAGACATTATAGGTAAAATCAACCCTCAATCATCTGATGGCCATAAATTCATTATTACAACCACATAATATTTTACCAAATGGGTTGAGGCCATGCCTCTATCCTTTGCAATATGAATACTAGTATCCAAATTCGTTCTAACCAAATCATTAGCCATTATGGGATCCCTTCTACCCTAATTACGAATAATGGCACACTTTTCAAAAAAAGGAAGTCACCAAGATATGTGTAAAATAAAAAATCCAACAAAAATTACCAACACCATCTTACTTGCAAGAAAATGGACAACCAAAATCTTCCAACAAGACACTGATCAAAATCCTCAAGAAGTTAGTCAAGAAAAATGATCGAGATTGGCATTTGCAACTTTATCCCTCCTTGTGGGCATATCGTACTAGCATATGAAATCCTACAAGAGTGACACCCTATGCCTTAGTTTATGGTATAAAGTTGTTTTCCCTTTTGAACTTGAAATGTCCTCTCTAAGAGTCTATTGCAAGACTATTCAGTAGGAGATGAATACCACCTAGGTTGCCTACAACAATTAGAACTTTTAGAAGAAAATAGCATCAATGCATTAGAACACCTAAGAACATACCACAATAGACTTCGACGCATCTATCATAATAAAGTGTGCCCAATATCCTTCGATATTGGGGACTTAGTCCTCAAAGAAAACCAAAAGAACACCAATGCCAAAGCTGAACTCAAAGAAAAGTTCAAACCCAACTAGTTAGGATCTTTCATCATCATTACTAAATTTGGCTCTATAGCCTACCACCTAGCTACATTAGATGACAAAGAAACAAAGAACCAATAAATATCATACACCTCAAAAGGTATTTCATATAAACATTGCATTACTTGCTTTTTCATATGATTGAATGCATGGTTGCCTAAATGCATAAAAATCCAAAAACAACATAAATCCAAAACACTACACCCTTTGCATGATTTCTTGGTTTATTTAATCATATAATAGAGTCAAGAGGATTTTTGTGATGAAGCAAACAACAACCATACCCATTGCAAAAATCACTTGCATTGCATTTGCATAGGAAGCCTCATGTTGAGCAATCCTCCTAGTCCAAAAAATTCTTTGCTTCTCTCCATTTTCTTCTACCTCTCCTTTCTTCTTATCTATCACTTTTCTTCTCTTCTCCCTCTCTTGGATTAAGTGATGTATGATGTGATCATCCATGGACCTGATGACTCATCCTTATCCCTTTCTTTTATCCCAAGATTCACATCACACTTTCATCATCTTATATCAACATTACCTTCAACAAAATATCCTTTCTCTTCAATTTTACAATTATTTATTAGACCCTTCCAAGGCACTACTTCTCCTCCTTTGATGTATTGCAATCTTACAATTCTTTGTAGGAATTCCGTACAACAAAGGAGGATTTCAATACCTCAGTACGACCTATCAAATCTATCATGACATAGATTCATCAAATTCATCAAGCATGGCTTATCTGGTGAATCACCTAGGTTGAGAAGCCTGGGCCTGCAATTATTTGTAAGCCTCACCAAGCACTAGATAAATAGGGTCCTCTTTCTCGTTTAATTTACCATCTAAACTCGCAATCATACTTAAATTAAAATCTCATAAAAAACCCACTTGTCTAAAAAGCCATGCGGGACACAAGGCTTTGTGGATCCATTATCTCGTAAGCCTACAATTACTTGTGAGCTTTACCAGCCATTAGATTCACAGAGCTCTATTTCCCTGCCTGGTTCATTAAAGAAGTGTACAATCAAACACAAATCAAAATATCACAAGCTGCTTTTCAAATAAACCACTCGGGATGAGAAGCCTTATTGATCCAATATCTTGTAGGCCTACAATTATTTGTAAGCCTCACCAGGCACTAGATCAATAGGGTCATATGTTCCACTTGATTTACTATGTAAGCATGCCATCAGAAGCAAATTGTATTATCATCACCGACTACCTGTCTAATAAATCACTTGGGTTACAAGGTTGTGTCAATCAAATGTCTTGTAAGTCTACAATTACTTGTAAATTTTACTACGCACTGGATTGATATAGCTTTGTTCTCTGACTGGTTTATTATACAAGTATGCAATAAAAAACAAATCATAAATGATCCACAAGATAGCAAATGCATGGCTTAAAGTTTCTATTAATATGAGTAAATATTCTCTATCCATTTTACAAATTCTCATATGCCAAATTAATGGATAGAGAACTTCTATCTCAATCGACGTGATAAGTAACTTTTTCTATCATAATCATTTTAACTTTCCTTATATATCAATGGCGCCTTCAGTTTTTCATGTCCCATGCCTCACGTACATACAATTTTTGCATATGCGTCAGACAAGGGACGAGCACGGTTGATGACGACTACTGATATACTAGGCAATTCATAACATCATCACCTCAACTTCTTCTCAACCTACAATATCTAAGTTATCCTACATATCATCAGGGAAAATCAAGTCCCTAGTTTCAATGTTTCACATATACACAAATCTTTGTATAAATGCTACACGAAAAAACCAGGGGCAATGGATCCACTTGCTGATATGCTAGACAATTCAAAGCTAAATCAATATATCTTAATAATTTCTTCCACTATTAACAAAATGCATTCCATCAACCTAAAAATAGTAGTTCAGCAATCAAATGATCACTACAAAATTATCCTTGCCAACTTGTAGACCCTTAGGAAACATTGGGACTTGATAATTGGTATTTTGTGTATCTACAATAATTTATGAGTGTGCCAAATAGTAGATTATCAAATCTTGGTAAAGGCCTACAAACCAACATGGGGATATTATCTTTATATTTACGATAAATTTTTAGACTAGGTCATGCTATCGTATAGACAAGAAAAGGCGATTCCTTTTTTCATGTCCTATGAATATACAATTCCTTGTACATATGCCAGGCAAAGGTGAAGGGCTTCATATTTTCTTGGATTTTATTTATGGGAGCATTACCCTCAATTTGTAAAGTTTGTTGTTATATGATTCTCACAAGCTCTCAAATATTTTGAACACAACAAATGTGGTTATGGATCCTAGCTCTGTTCTTCACATATATGTAAATATTTGCACATGCATTAGACAAGGGACCTGTGGGCTCAAAAATCCTATCTTATGCGACAAACGATTCAAGAAAGTAACATCGAGCAACCACAAAAATAAATTTATTCACAATTAAAAGAATAGCCTGATGTGTCTTTCAAGAAAATGTGTTTATCATATCTACTTGTACCACATATTTATGATTATATTTTGAATACGACAATTGGGGGCATATGATTTCAAAGTGGCCTTCATTGGCACCTTTGACAATGCTCCCTTCATTCAAATTTTAATTTCTTCACACATGCTTGTCCAATGCCACCTGTAATATCCTATTAAAAAAATAACGAGCCCTTCTATTTTAGTTTAATAGGTTAGAAACCTTGGGCTAGGGGTTTTAAAATATCATGGAGTTGTTATTGGCTAAGATAGATTACTCGTAAAGTGTCTAGTGAAGTGATGGGAGATTAGACTCCAATACCCAAGCCTTAGAAAACACTTGTATATGGACTTGAGCTCCCACATATCTATGGTTATATCGGGATAACCCCTTAGGATGATAAGTCTTTATCTCTAGGAAGCTTTTTTATTGTGTATCTATCCATAGTGCACTGAGCATAGCACTTGAAGATCACCCTCCTATACTGGTCAAAGAGGTGAGTAGTGCGCTTAAGAGTATGTGTGGAATCCTCCTTGAGTAGTGGCATAAAATATTGGTCCGAGCATTATCATTCGTCATTGCAGTATAATAGAGGATTATGGAAAGTGCATACTCTTTGACCTAGAGAACCCTATTTATGTTGAATGTTTCACCTAAATGTCAAAATACCTACCACAAAAATTGAGCATACTTAAGAGACTACATTATCATAGAATAGACTAAACTAAAATAGACAAAAGAAATTGTGTGGGAAGTAATAGTCAAAACATGGTTTGTTAGTAATAGCTAGGTATCATTTTAGCCATGGCCATAAATAGTAACAATCAAGATAGAGTCGGCCTATGTAGTTGTCAATTATAGTTGGGAATCATAACAAATAGGGAATTGTCAGTAACATAGTCTACCAAGACAACCGTTAAAAACAATAACTTCTATAAGTCAGACAAAATAGTTGTCAATATCTGTTATTGCAGGGCCTCTTAAGGGGGTTGTTAGGCAAAAATTAAAATTTTTGAGTGAACAAAGACTCAAGGAGAAAAAACAGACGACACTTGAAGACAACACTTCCATAGAAATAGTCTACGATGCCAAAAACATCATTGTGAGACCTAGCCCTTTTTATTCATATTTTGAAGCTAACTGTTTTGATTTATAGCACCCAAACACTTTTTCTGACCCATTACTAAAAATAGTAACTTCTAGAATAGCATTTATATCTTTAGTAAGTTAGTTGGGGTGGTCTAAATCACATGTTATATGACTAGAGGGACTAGAGGAGCAATGAAGGAGTTGGAACAAAGCCACTATATGGAGCAATTAAACCAAACACTTAGTAACTTATAGAGCCAAATGACATACATTGGACAAGAAGTTAAACAAGTAAAATATCACAGGCAGATTATAAAAACTAACTAGGTTAAGTCAAAGCAATATAATATCTCTCCACTATTCAATGGACGCAATTACCAGGTACATGCTTCTTAGTTTAATGTTATATTTACATCTATGTGAATCTCTGTGTATTGTCTTCTATTGAAATAATAATAATAATAATAAAACAAAATAAAAGATATAAATATATTCATGGTTTTGGAAATTGCATGTTAGTTTATATTTTGGGTAGGGATTTTAGAGTGGTATCAGAGCTAAGTTCCTGCCAGCCTGAGGGGTTATAAGAGTGTTGATTCTTGAATGTCACTTAGTGAAAGGGAAATAAGATATCAACAGAGAGAACAAAGGAAACTTCAGCAAACCCTTATTCCACCACCGGACACAAATAGCCGTGTGAAGATGTTGGGTGAGGATAAAGAAAAGGAATTCCTTGAAACTATTAAGTCCTTGAAGGATGGACAACAGCAACTTATTAACCTTTTCACCCAAGCATTTCAAAGTTTGGGTTCTATCCCCATTGCTATTCCTCTTGGTAATAGTGATAGAGGGGAATCCTCTACTTCGGGAGCAAATCGGAAAACTCAGCAGGCATCTAGGACAGTTAGTGGTCTCGGGCTACCTAGGGTTACCTTCTTACAGAGAGAGGCAACATAGCCAGAGGAGGAGGTGGCAGAGCAGCAGGATGATGATTTGGCAACTCTCCATGCGGAGTATAGAGCACAAAGTGAGGAGTTTCGGGCTGACATCTCTTTCTTAAATTTTTGTACCTTGAAGACAAAAACCAAACCTAAGAATGAGAGAAGACCAAATCATAACCATACTCATAGGGATCTGCATAACAGATTGGGAAAACTCACAGTTCCTTCATTTGATGGGTCCAACAAATCTTCAGCTCGTGCTTGGATTCAGAAGCTAAACACCTATTTTTCCTTGAGTCCGATGTATGAGGAGGAGGCAATTAAGTTTGCTACCCTTCACTTAGAAGGAGTTGCTCACGAGTGGTGGTATCATGATCTGATTACCCAGGGACATAACCTTATCACCACTTACAAGGAGTTCTGTAGGAGATTGATTGACAGATTCAAGAGGTAGGATCTTGAGGCCCATTTTCGAGAGTTGGCATAGTTGAGGCACAACGGTACAATAGATGCTTATGTGGCTGATTTTTAGAGGGTTGCAGTGATGGTCCCTGATGTGTCAGAGAGGTGATTGACTTATCTGTTCATGGAGGGTTTGAGAGAGCCACTTAGAGGCTTGGTTAAGGCTTTTGATCCAGAATCCTTACAAGCTACCATTAAAAGGGCCTTAACCTTGGAGACTACTACACTAGGCAGGTCTTTCTAGGGTACATCTACTAGAGGTATTGGTACAAGAGCATCACAACAACAGCAGAGGATCCCTTATAGACCTTTCCCATAGAGATTGGGAGTTGCTCCATCTAGACCCCTGGGTCAACAGGGTACAGGGCAAACATCTACTAGGCAACAATAAGGTGACATGACTCGCAATGAGATGAGGAGGAAGCAATTATGCTTCAACTGTAGAGAGCCATGGGATCCATCGCATAGGTGTTTGGGGAAAGGACAGGTGCACTTGATTGAGGTCCATTCAAATGATGAGGGTGAGCCAGAGTAGTTTGTAGAGGCACATGATGATGTTGGGAATGAGACAACACATGTAGGGAGATTACAGAGGGACCTCCTTCATCCAAAGGGGAAGATCAATTACCCACTATAGCATCTTTGTCAGGAGCACCGAGGTTCCATTCTTTTCGAGTCAAGGGAAGGATTGGAGGACAGCATATTGTAGCTCTTATTGATGGGGGAGCCACCCATAATTTTATTGATCAGGGTGTGGTAGCATGATTTAGGTTGAAGACAGAAGAGTTTGCAGGTTTTGATGTAGCAGTGGCAAATGGATATTCCTTGGCCTATAAGCAGGTCATTCTCTAGTTACAGGTGGTATTGGATGGGCATCCTATTACACATGACTTTTATGTTATTCCTTTAGGGGGAGCTCATATGGTATTAGGGATTCAGTGGTTGCATTCACTTGGTGAGTTCACTCAGAACTACCAGACGATGACACTATGTTTTGTTGACCAAGGGCAAGAGAAAATCATCAAAGGCATGATAGGTGGATCAACACAACAGATATCTGCACACTGTTTGGAGAAGCTTCTGAGACAAGACCAGGTGAGTTGGGTTGTTGAGTGTTATACCATTAAGGGTATACCCCAAGGCACTACTACTTTCGAGGAGGTTGAGTATCATCCAGATATTCGAGTCCTTTTGGATAAGTATGCATCAATGTTCGGAGACATGCCTCCAGGTCTTCCACTAGACAAGGGTTTCCAACATACTATTGAGTTGGAGTAGGGGACTAGACCCGTCATTGTTACCCCCTATCGTCACCCTCGTGCTTTTAAGGATGAGATAGAGCATACTATACAGGAGTTGCTGGACTTAGGGCACATCAGACCTAGCACAAGTCCATTTGCTTCTTCAGTGGTGTTGGTGAAGAAGAAAGATGGGACCATGAGAATGTGCATTGATTACTGGGCCTTGAACAAGAAAACTATCAAGAACCGGTATCCGATACCCTGCATTGATGAGTTGTTAGATGAACTACATGGGGCAGTTTACTTCACAAAGATTTATTTGCGCTCTAAATACCATCATATTTGGGTTAAACTTGAAGATGCCAATAAGACTGCTTTTCGTTGTCATTGTGGGCACTTTGAGTTCTTAGTGATGCCTTTTGGGCTCACTAATGCACCAACTACCTTCTAGTCGACGATGAATGAGATCTTCAGGCATCAATTGCAAAGATTTGTGTTAGTCTTCTTCGATGACATTCTCGTCTACAACAGGACTTGGGGGGAGCATTTGGTACATTTGGATACAATGTTAGCCATTTTGCAACAGCAAACCTTCTTTGCAAAGAAGACCAAGTGTGAGTTTGGGATGCAGAAAATCCTTTACCTTGGACATATTATTAGTGCTTCAGGTGTATAGATGGACCAGACCAAGGTACAATCTATTCAGGAGTGGCCTACTCCTAGGACATTGACACAACTACGAGGTTTCCTAGGCCTATGTAGCTATTATAGGAGATTTATTAGGAGTTTTTCTCAGCTAGCAACCCCTTTGACTAAATTGACCAAGAAGGGTGCTTTCTCTTGGTCCACAATAACTCAATAGGCATTTGATCGACTGAAGAAGGAAATGTGCACTGGACCTATTCTTGCTATACCTGATTTTTCACTACCTTTTGTGGTTGAATGTGATGCTTCCAGAGAAGGCATCGGTGCTGTCCTTATGCAAAAAGGACAACCTATCTCTTTTGAGAGTCGCAAGTTAAGTGCAGTTGAGCGACAATTTTCCATTTATGATAAGGAGATGTTGGCAGTGATGCATGCACTAGCCAAGTTCAGACAATATTTGGTTTGTGGGCGTTTTGTGGTGCGTATAGATCACAACAACCTAAGGTTCTTTCTATCACAACGTGATCTTAATGACCGACAGCAAAAATGGGTGAGTAAACTGCAAGCCTATGACTTTGACATTGAGTATGTCAAAGGGAAGAACAACCGGGTTGCAGACGCCTTATCCAAAAAACCAAATTATTGACTATTTCTTTAGTAGGGGTTGATTGGAGAGAGGAGTTGATGGCTGAGTATGCTAAAGACACTTTTGCTACAAGATTGATAGAGGGTACTATTGCTGCCAAGGATAGAGACGAGAGGTATTAGGTCAGGCATGGCATTATCTTGTATAAGGGAAGAATCTTCTTGGTTCTAGGGTCAAAGCTTAAGAAGATCATTGTAGCTTTCCATGATTCTTCGTTTGTAGGGCATACTGGGTTTTTCAAGACCTACAGACAGGTGAGGAGCAAGTATTCTTGGAAGGGCTTGAAGGATGATGTATTGCAATATGTACGGGAGTGTGATGTTTGCCAGAGGATGAAACATGAGACTACACACCCAACAGGTTTGCTTCAGCCCCTTCCTATTCCTCAGCAGAAATGGGAAGTTGTGTCCATGGACTTCATCACAAGTTTACCTTGGGTTGGAGGGAAGAGTTGTATTTTTGTGGTTGTAGATCAGTTGATCCAAATGCATGCTTTATGAGTGCTTTCTGGCAGGAGCTATTCAGGTTGACAGGGACAAAGCTGACTTCGAGTACTAGTTATCATCCCCAGACTGATGGCCAGACCGAGATAGTAAATAAGTGGGTTGAGGGATACTTATGGAGTTTTGCTACCGATCATCAAACAACTTGGGTGAGATGGCTCTATTTAGGGGAGTATTGTTACAATACTACCTATCACATGTCGATTGGGATGTCTCCATTCATGGCACTATATGGGTATGATGCACCTACCTTTGCTGAGTTGACTCTTCCAAAGACAGGTACCTGCAGCTGGTGATTTCATAGAGCATAGTAGGCAGATCTTAACAGGTTTACGTGACCATTTGCGACGTGCTCAGAACCAACAAAAGATCTATGCTGATAGGCATCGCATTGAGAGATACTTTGAGGTGGGTGATATGGTTTTCCTTAGGCTGCAACCCTACAGACAGTCTTCTTTGAAGAAGAGTGGAGCAGAGAAGCTTAAGCCCCATTTCTATGGCCCCTATAGAGTGGTACGACGTATTGGTGAGGCGACATATGAGTTGGAGCTCCCTTCTAGCAGCCGGATCCACAATGTCTTTCATGTGTCATGTTTGAAGAAGGCAGTGGGTCAGCATGTGATACCTTCAACCGAGCCACCACCCCTCGATGATGAGGGAAGATTGGTCCTAGTGCCGAAGCAGATCCTCGAGACTAGAGAGAAACGGTTGAGGAACCGTGTGTTGACGAAGTATCTAATACAATGGAGGGGCCTGCCTCGTGAGGATGCTACTTGGGAGACAACTGCTATCTTGGATCATCCCGCTTTATCTTGCTTGAGGGCAAGCAAATTCGGGAGGGGAGGACTTGTAATGTCCCTTTTTGGATGATAGCAGGCTGTGGGGCCCACTCACCTATTTTTGTGGAGCAGTCGTGGTGAGTGGATGTTCGTGTGTAGGAGGCATAAGCATGAGTGACTATATGCATTTGTTTTGTATTGTTTTCCAGGTGAATAAAAGGGAAATTCCTATATTTTAGGGATCTTCCTAATTTTTAGGAGGTAGTACCGAGTTTTGGAGTGGCCCTGGTGATTCCCCTAGATGTGTTCTAGTCTATCCTGGCTTTCATTTGGTGTAATTTGGAGTCGTAACGGAGATTTTAATGGATGCATTAGAATTTTGAAAAAATTCAATTATCCCACGAGTTAAAAAAAGAAAAAAGTAAAAGGGGTGGCTGTATATATGGGGAATTTTGGAAGTAACATGGAGCTTTTAAACTTATAAAAAAAAAAAAAAATAATTAATTAAAATTAAAAAAAAAAACTATTCTACAATTTTGGGTGGCATTTGTGCTTCAGCAGCTAATTGGCAGATTCGATGACAAAACCCTTTGAATCTCAATTGACATTTTTGAGGATAAAAACCTTCGAATCTCAAGATCAGATCTTTGATTTTAGTTAGAAGATTTATTACTGGGTCTGCATTGTGCATTCAAAGAAATTTAATTAGCAACTGGTGGCTGTTTGGCTCTTCTATTGTAATATCTCTACATTATTCAGTGGATGCAATTACCAGGTGCATGCTTTTCAGTTTATTGTTCTATTTACATTTGTGTGAATCTCCATGTATTGTCTCCTATTAAAATAATATTAAAAAAAAAAAAATATATGTAAATATATTTACGGCTGTTTGAAAATTCTATGGCTGGAAATTTTGGGTGTTTTGTTTTGGAAATTGAATGCTAGTTTATATTTTGGGTGGGGGTTTTACAATGCCACTAATAAAGAGGTCCTAATACATCACGAGCCCACAAATGGTAAATATACATTAAGACATAAAAATAGAAACTTTGATGGTGTGGTGTGTGTCTTCATGGGTAAGGACGATCTTAGTTCCCCTTAACCAAATATATCATTGATACATATGCAGACAACTTCCACACAAAATAAGAAGTTTATGGGAAAGGAGATAAGCAACATGGATCGTATACAAAGATCAAAACTTGGCAAAGACCTAATATGACCCAAATGTCATCAATTCTTTTGACATATATTCATTGCCCTCTAAGATCAATGCATGTATTGTATATTTCTTCATTCCACCTGATGTCGTTTAACATACTATGAGGTAAGGTCTGCTTCCAATGCCACCCTTCCATATTGCAAAATGGTTGTATTCTTCCCAACCAATGAAAGCATTTTTCCACTGAAAGAACATAATTTAGTGAAAATTGTAGAATCTACTCATTAGAAATGAAGCTTATCATCTATCTAATGAAACTAATCATGCCATAATCATGCTATATCTACAATAGATTGAGCGCAATCTAGCTCTTAGACATAATGAATTATGTCAATAGTGTTAAACAAGCGCTATAGCATCAACGTAATTCAATTTTTGTATTCCTAATTAAAATTATGAAGCTAAGAGCAATACTCAACATTCAATTACTAATACAATGAATATATTATATGAGTTTGTGTTCACGGACCAGTTTATTAAGCATTGAATTGATAAATTAATCAGAAACATTTCAACTCACAATTTCATGTCCCAAGAAAACTTAAACAGAGAAAGTAACCAATGAAGTCTATGCACAAAGCTATATATGTCTTAACAGTTTTGTCTATGTTTCATTAGTTATAGGGTACATCTACACCAATCTATAGTAGACAAATGAACTTTGATAAGTAATTACAGTTCTGCACCTAAAACGTTATTCAAACAATTGTTTCATTACCTAATACTAATAGAATATGGAGTTGGAAAAAGTTAATATTGACATTCAAGAATAACGAATGGTTCATATCAGCCTCTAGTAGAAGAATTATATAATACCTTTTCTATTTGCATCCACATAACCCAACACCAGTGAAATAGGATCTCATTAATCTTTTTTTTAGTCAAAAGTTCCAAAGATGAACATCTGAGATATAAAGAATTGGTGAGACGAGTTGATAAGAATGCCATGTTTCTATGTTCAAAGATCAAATTACAACTGCCGAGAACTAATAATGAATTATTTGTCTTGTGCACATGGGCACTACAATCATATCAATAGATACGCTCCACAGTTGAGACTCGATTAAGAAAAACAACAATAACAGTGATATTGTCATTACTACCTCTTCCTATCGCTTCTGTTGCAAGTCTTTTGGAACACATGCTAGGTTCTTTGACAGTGTCTTTGACAAGAGAAATAACATCTTCATTACTTAGCGTATCCCAAAGCCCATCACTTGCAATCACCTGAGACATTGAAGAGAATGTCTTTATTCTAGTGAATTATATACACATTATAGAATGTAGTAAATTTTCTACTATGTACCAGCAACTTCTGATTTTCCTTTTTGCAGATGGATTTTCAATAACAATCTCAAAACTCCTATTAATGCTTTATGGGGAAAAAGGGAAAAGATACTACCAAGTACTCATCATCAGATGATAGCAAAATCTCAGTGATTTCTGGCTCAGCAGTTACTGCAGGCTTCAAATCATCATCACCGATAGAGCGAGTGACCTATAACAAAAGATGCCAGCACTATTTTCAGCATTTTAAAAATTTATTTTGTACAGCCATTAGTCCCAGTCATCAATCCATGAGGCAAAATTGTAAACCTCATTATAAATAGTATAATTTATTATATTATATGATTTACATATTGATAGCATTGTCTCCACAATATATTTTAAAAAAGGATTAGATATGTCACAAGAATCTTACTATTATTGACCCAGCCATTTCTGATTCTTATTTGTAAACAAAATTACTTGCCTTCTGTTTAAGTAGAAGAGAATTAACAGCATTTCCATTATTCACTTGTTCTTTCATCACCAAATTAAACTATAAAAATCTTTTCTCACTTTTTATAATTACCCCAGAAACAAGGAAAATGTCACTGAACATTTTCCTTGAAATGCAAGATCTCATCGTATATCTTTCTCTGTGATTAGCAAAGATGTTAAGACTCATACTAAAAGGTTTGTGCTGCTTCAAAATTTATAAGAAGCACAAATGCTTCATGAATGGATTTGTTCTCTGTATTTCATTCATGTGAAAAAATATCTATTCATTATGCAGGCAAACCTAAACAATATCTTCATAAAAAACATAGATAGGTGAAGTAAAAATTCATTCAAGAGTATACATAAATGAAAGATGTAAAATCCCCATGCAATTTTCTAAAATGTGTATATAGATTGAAGAGTATATATTTTTAAAGGGAGATATCTAGCAGACGGTATTTTTGTATCAGATCCTTGCATCACGTAAAGAAACCATGTTCCCTTACACCTCCATCTCTATACTCTCTCCTCCCTTAAATGTCTACATGCTAGTATTCCTTTCCGAGGTTGTGCACTCAAATGCATACCAGGCATAAGGGCTAACCCTAATCTATGTAATCTTTGTGCATAACTAACATATCCTCAATTTGACATGTTAATTATAACTTGCAACATGTGCAATAGCCAACCCCCTTAACTGGAAGGAAAACAAATTCTTCTAAATATATTCATATGTACTTTGTTTTCATTAGAGCCCTTAGGAAATTTTAACATACCCCCTCTCCCCACTTTTATTTATGCATCTCCATCCCATTTCTTTGCGCGTATGGTTAAAAGAAACTTAATGAAGTCACCTCAAACCAAATGGTTTGTTGCATTACTTTGTCAATACATATTACTTAGCAAATCCAAAATGATAACAGACCCAAATAAATGAACTCAAAACCTACATCAATATGACAAAAAGGTAAAATTGCAAAAAGTGAAGTTTACTACAAGAATCAAGTCTTTGTTCAATTCAAATTCATTCCAGAAATAGAAATGGAAATGAAATCAAGAATTCAAAAGGGTGTGCTAGTAATTGAAACAAAAAATGGAGGAAACGAAAGTCCTCGTTTTTATTATATAAAATATATTTGACATTGTTTATGCTTTCTTCCAGATGTATTAAAAAACAGTCTCTAAATAGCTTACGTTATAAAACATCGACTCAAGGCCTGCACAGGAGAATGCTACTAAATACGTATAGAACTTTGGATAACCCTCTAAAGGATTCACTGTTCAGAATCTAACAAGTAATGGAAAGGACAACTTCATTCAAGGAATGTAATCTTATTTAGATATTCCATATCATCCATGGCATGTTACAGCACTCAAAAAGCCACCTATGAGTCTAGGGATAGTCTAAATATGTAGCAAACGGTAACTGGCCACATTGATTTGGGCAGTTGCTTGTCTTTACCTAAAAATCAAAATTTTGGAGTCCCAACTTGGGAATTTTTTAAATTTTAGGTGTTTAGATTGCATTAGACACCTGAAAAACATGTTTAATGTAATCTAAAGACTGTAAAATTGAATTTAGCAGTTACAATAAAATATTAAAATTTTAAGCTCAAATAAGCACCCGCTCGAAACACTGCAGGCAGTTACTTTTGCTATATAGTTAGACAATCCTATTGTGGGTAGTTACCATAAATCTCCTTCAAAATGCCAAAAAGAGATCCCGAACTTTGTTCTTCGTGGACGTATCTGCCAAGGAATGTCACAGGAAGGTGCTCTATGACTTATGAGTTCAGGATGTCGGATGGATACTGCAGTCTCTAATAGTATCAGACACTGCAATATTCATCCCATGCCCTGAACATACAAGCAAGATATGCCCAGAGATCTGTAACAAATCTAATATCTATACTAGCGTTAGCCCTTAAAGTGCCAAGTGATTGCTGAAAGAGAAATAAATATACACAACATTAAAGAAATTTATAAAGAGATGTATAGAATCTTAAAGTGATGTAAAAGTACAGGTGATTTGTTGCTTAATAGTGTATTCTTTTGAATTTCAATCCTTTGATAAAGTCCTTGTTAAAATTGAGTCTCGTCCATTTGTTTAGGTCTTAGACCACTAATATAAGGTACAAACTACAAACCATCTTAAGATTGAGGTATTATATGTCTAATACTTGTACATAAAGAAAAATGAACATATTTTTTGGATCATTGTTATCAAGTCTCCCTAGGGAGTTAGAGTTAGGAATGAAACTACAATTCTGGAATGAAGCCAAAACACTAAAGCAAAGCAAAAGAATGGATGTGAAACATAAGCTCAATCTCAAACACTAACATAAAGCAAATCACATGGATGTAAAACATTAGAAATAATTGAGAATTTACATCCTTCAATTTTACATAAATATAATTTAATTTAATTGTTTTTTTTAAATTGATTATATGGGATTGAAACGGGCCCCACCTATATTATATCATGACCATGTTACCACAATATTTCAACCAACAACACAGTGGTATTGATAAAATAACAGTTTGGCAATTATACATATATCACCTGGCAAGATTTGAACCCGAGTCGCTGACTTAGAAATCCACATTTTTAACCACCTGAGCTCATTATGTCACTCCCACTTCTCGCCCTTTTGTTCCTCAATTTAGTTCCTCTTCTAGGACTCCAATTCTGGACAATGTAGGAGAGAGGCCTTCTAGAGCAGAAAGGAAGCCTGGTAGCGGCAAACTTCTAGAAATAATCGATGTGCATGCATGGGATGAGGCAGATGAAGCTATTTTGCACTTTACAAATGGCATTCCTTTCAATGTTACTCATAGTCCTTATTACAAGGAGGCATTTAAGTAAACCGCAAATGTTGGTCCTTCTTATGTTCCCTTAGAAGAGACCAAAATGCAGACTAACTTGCTTGATAAGAGTTACACCAAGGTCAATTTATTCATGGAGAAGTTGAAGCACACATGGGGAACATCAGGTTGTACCATTGTCAAGGATGGGTGGACTGATATTGCTCACAAGCCAGCAGGCCCCTCCTTTCTTAGAGCTATTGATTGTTCTAGAAAATGCAAAGATGTAGTCTTCTAATATCAGATTTTGAAAGATGCCATAGAGGACGTTGAGCCAAGGAATGTGGTCCAAGTGATCACAGATGCAGCCCATGTGTGCAGATCTGCAGGGATAATGATTCAAAGCAGCCACAGCCACATCGTTTGGACCCCATGTTGTGTTCATGCATTGAAAAACACATTCAAAGACAGGGAAATTTGATTGGGTAAAGCAAGTGGTGGTTAGTGCTAGTGTTTATTTCCAACCATCATCTCTCTTTGGCACTTTTCAGGACTTTTTCAAGGAAGGAATCCTCAAGATTGTAGACACTAGGTATGCCAACTACTTTATTTTGTGGGATAGTATGGTTGAGATGTAAGAGGTCCTACAATCTATGGTAGTGTGCAGTTAGTGGAATACATGGGCATAGGCCAATACAAATGAGGGTAAAAGAGAGAAACAATTGATTCTAGATGATGATTGGTGGAATGATGTCGAGCACGTAGTGTCCCTTGTGTCACCTACTATGGAGGTTATCGGAATTTAGAATCCTCATTGCCTATGGTCTTCATTTATTGTTAATAGTTACATGAATGACGGATGTTCATTAATATTCTGTGCTTTACAACTTATTATTACTAAATTGTGGAAAAGTCCCGACTTCTAACATGCCCACAATTCTAATTTCAACAAAGTTGGATGGAAGGGTTTTAAGACCTCTTCCAACCTCCGGATTTAGGCCGACTCCCCACTATCCTTGCTAAATTATAAATTAATCTAATCTAATTGCATGAAGTTAAATGTGAGAAATTAAAATTCAAAAAGCAAATACAGAAATTAAAGTGCCTAAAAGTAAATCTTGAAGTTTAGGGTGCAAGAGATAAAAAGTAAATACAACCAAAACCATAGCTAGGAGAGTGTGTGATCAATCAACGTATGAGAAATCCAAATAACAACAATGCCCCATTAAACCAATTGAAATTATGAAAAGAATGTGTAGTAGTTAACTACTACCATCACTTCCAGACCAAGTTTTGTCGCACAAGACAAGATAAAGGGTATGAAGAGACCAAGAAGAGACTTCGGATATACTTCGATACAAGCATATCCCATTCCCAAGCAATACATGTTCTACTTAAGTACATCTCACTTGGAAACATCCCTCTCGAAGCACCCCGCTCAGTAGAGCATCCCACTCTTAGAGTGCCTCACTCGATAGAGCGCCCTGCTCCCAGAGCACCCCGCTCTCGAAGCGCCCCACTTGGGAGCACCCTGCCCAACAATGCCCCGCACTATCAACGCACCTTGCTCTCAGCCTGCGCACCTTGCTCTATGTCTATTTTAGATGAATGAATAAGGATGGTGGATTTCCATGTGACTCCAAACTACAATTCAAAGGCAGAACTTCAAGTTCAAGATTAGATTAGGCTTCTTATTTTCAAGTATAAATAAGAGTTTCATACTCATTGTAAAGGTCTTTTGGCCTTCAAAGCATACTAGAGCTACTCTTCGAAGTAAGATTGTACAGAACATTCAAATTGCAAAATCAATAAAGAGTTGTGTGTGACATTCTTATTCAACTGCCTTTGACCTTTTGTCTTATGATTGTATGAAATTAATGGTTTTGCCCTCCTTTCACCTATTAGTCCTCTTTGATTGTTATTGTAGGTTACTCAAAGATCCCTACAAGCTGCAGTTATTCAATCATCGCTGAAATCGCTAATCACACAAAAGTTGAACCTCACTACAACTTCAATCATATTTTACATTTCTTTTCTCTTGCACCCTTCTTTCTTATACAAAGTACATCAGATTTGTTTCCTACAATTTAGATTAGTTTCTTTCATTGTTTTTCAGCTTAGTTAGAAGGGAACCGACCCAATATCCAAAGGTTGGGGAGAGTGTAACCCTCCCCATCGATTTGTTGAGCTGTGGTCATGGGCACAAACAGCATGTGCCGATTTCCTTGTTCAAAATTTCTAGTACACCCAATGGGATGAATTTGATTTGCCCCACAAAGAAACACCCACCGTGCATAAGGTCAACAGTTTTGGTGCATCCCATTGGACACACAAGTGCGATTTCTGTATGAAATCGATCTTACCCCACCAACATATAATTTTGCAGATCTACACAAGTATACTTCATATCCTTTTAGATCTACAAAAAAGGTTGTGTTATATTAACAAACACGAAACCCACAGATCTTTTTGTATTGACAATTTACAAGTTGCTTTTCAATTTAGCTTTCATAAGTAGTTTTCATGCAAATGGTGACTCTGCTTGTATTGATCCATACTCTTTTAGCACGGTGGTAATATTCCAGCCTTGGAGGAACACTTTGGATTGATAGATTAACTATTCACAACTTGCAAAGACGCAGTTTACGGCCTGCATCATCTCTTGTCTCTGATGTCCTTGCTCAATGCTGCAAATGGCCCAATCTGAGAATTAGATGGCCTGCACTATCCTTAGACAGCTCACACTAGCTACACAGATTGGCACTTGCCCAAACGGCTTGCCTTCAGTCTTGATGGCTTGACACATGTAATCAGACGGCTTGGTGACTGTCCAGACGACCCTATATAGACAAAAATGGGGAAAGAATACAAGATAACAGGATTTGATTCTAAATCTACTGCAACAATCAATCAATAGAAACACATATAGATATCACACAATACACAATAGCGAAATTATGAAAAAGTATGAACAAGATATTTACATTAATGGTAAGCCTATACGATCAACTACATGCAGCATCTCCTTATATATGAATCTACTCCTGTGCAAAATATCTCCAACGCTTTCCACAATATCTCCTTCTGGCATATACAATGCAATGTCTGTGTGCGTGAATGTACCATGTACCCGCTCAAATGAATAAGGGGGTCTATTTAAACTAGGGAGAGGTAGTTATTGGCAACTATGACACCTCATCACTACCTTATTACATTTGTCTTGCATTTCATTTCATTTCCCTCAAAGCTTTAGGATATGAGTGCTTGACTTCCATGCATATTTTATGTCCAACTCTTTATTTCCTATGCTGACGTGGCATGTCAAAACTAGCGCCTACATCTGCCCTCCCCTCTAGATTGGTTGACATCCTCATCAACGACTATTGCTACTCTTGGGGACTCTGGCTCTGTTGAGGTTGAGGCGATGGAACAAGTACTCCTCCAAGCTCCTGTATTTGCAACTTCAAAGCTTCATTCTCTCCCTTGAGTCTCTTGGCATAGGCCTAGTAACGAGCCCATTGGAAGCCATAATGATGCGACTTCTGCTTGATTTCTGCCAACCTAGCCCTCAACTCAAGCTTCCACTTTACTGCTTCTGCTTCCTTCTTTGCAACTACTACCAACTACTCATCCGTTCCACAATCAATTGATCCTTATGAGCAAGCTCCTTCATCCTTCCTTCTAGAATTTGCTCCCTTACTACACATTCAGACATCAACTAATTATGTTGTTCATGTATCTGTTTCATAGCCTCTATCTCGTTTCTCATGCCCGGTAATTTTGCTTCAGCATCCTACTGCACTTGCTGAAGTTGATCTTCCACCATCTGCACTTGGTTAGTCAACTCTTCCTTTTTCAGCTTTAGGCTAAAAACCATCTTCTGAAATATCTCCAATCCTGCTGCTAACCACTAAATCAAATATGCCAAAAAGTTCATCATGGCATATGATTTGACTAACTTAGGTGCCAACTTGACATGCTTGAAACCTAGGAGTTCAAGATAAGGTGCCATATTTCCTTTGTCAATGTACACTCGTGATGAATATTAGTAGAGTACTTGAATATTTCTGGCAGATTCCTGATTTCCAGTATCGAATTGACACTACTACTGCAAGCTCCTAGTTCCAATGGCTGCATCTGATAAATTTCTGCAAACTTCTTCATATGTTCATCACGAGCCCAATTCACCAGTTTGCTCAACTCGCTTTCCATTCTCAACTACCATAGTCGCTAGTCCCCAACACATCCAACTCTAAACTCCCTTCGAACTATATCAAACAATCCTCTTACCTTTTCAAAGAATGTGTCAACTTGTTCATTGGTATTTTCTCCAAGAACTAGTGGTCTCCTCAAATTTGACACTTCTATGATGAAATGCTCACTTGTTTCCTCCTTTTCCAGTTCCATATCTGTCATCCCCAATGGTGGTCTCCTCCACATCTTCTTCACCGTGACATGTAAAGTTAATCCTTTGTTTGGCTACCTTAACTTCCTGAATCTTCTCTCCTAGATCAGTAGTCTTCTCCGTGGTTTCCATCATCTCCTTACCCTTTTCAGGTTCTTCCTCGGTTTCCATTGTCTCCTTCTAGATCAATAGTCTTCTCCATGGCTGCACCAATTTGCTCAACTTGCTTTCCATTCTCAACTACCATAGTCGCTAGTCCCCAACACATCCAACTCTAAACTCCCTTCGAACTATATCAAAAAATCCACTTACCTTTCCAAAGAATGTGTCAACTTGTTCATTGATATTTTTTCCAAGAATTGGTGGTCTCCTCAAATTTGGCACTTCTATGATGAAATGTTCACTTGTTTCCTCCTCTGCCAGTTCCATATTTGTGTCATCCCCAATGATAGTCTCCTCCACATCTTCACCGTGACATGTCAAGTTACTCCCTTCCTAAATCTTCTCTCCCCCTAGATCAGTAGTCTTCTCCATGGTTTCCATCGTCTCCTTACCCATTTCAGGTAAACATGCACTATTCTTCTTCCTCGGAGTATTGGCTTTCATCAATGGGACCACATGTACCCATCTAAAAATTGTAGGTGCGTGCTCTGGAATAGTATGAGGATTCAGCCCTAGAAATTGAATCTTCCCCCATGATACGACGTCCAAAATCAAAGCAGTGGTGAGGAAAGCCATTGAAAAATTCTTAATATACCACATCAGAAAATTTTGAATACACTCTTGATAGAAATGTAGCCCAATCATATTGCTCTCTGACCATGATTCCTTCCATGTAGGGTATGAGCCAAGTGGGCATCTCTGAGGATCTTTGCTCACCAGATAGTTTGGACATGATTACGTTCATTGTACACCGCAACTCATCGGACTTTAGATGTTGCATTTTTCAGTCCACGGCTCTCATGCTTTGTCAGCTTAGCCACTTCCTACGAACTGAGATTGGCGACATTGTCAACAAAACTTGTAATCGGTAGGGCTCCATTCCCTCCACCAATCTTGTGGAATTCAGTAATCTAAAATTTCTCCAAAAATTACTTGGGGAAAATGACACTCGAACCTCCTTGTCACCAATAGTTACTCAGCTTTGTTTCCACTCAATATCATGTCTGCAGTAATTCTAACTAGTATGGCTTAAAGAAATCTTTATCAAACCAGGAACCTATAGAATAAACTGCACTCTTGCATTTGGAAATACGGTCTTCTACGGGTGATCCATCAAGTGCTCCAACCACCAATTTCTACAAAATTCTCTCACAATTAATGTCCAGGTCATCTCTTCCAAGGAGATCTGCATTTTATCCTTCCCCTTATTCTTCACCTTGGGTGAAGATGTTGGCTTATTACCATGTTCGTGACATTCATCCAGGGTAACGATTTGTGATCTCGATCTTGACTCCATCCCGTGTTGCTTCATTCTCCCTCGTTCTGCATCCATGTCGTGTTCTATCTCTCTTCCACACATGCGGTCCACTAGGCTTCTCCAAAAGCCAAATCCGATGCTTTCCCCATAGGTGTGAGGTCCTGCCTAGAACACAGCCTCAAGTGGAAACCTCCTCTATAGTTCCACCCGTTCAATCCGTTTTGAAATCCATGGCCTTCTTTGCATAATTTTTGTTGTCAATCTCTTCGGCTTCAAATTTTGCCAACTTTAGGCAGCAACGTGGCAACCGTCTTCCTAATGGCATGTCTTTGTTCCACAACTCCATGTGGCATGTGACCTCACTCTGTTTCCCGTGCCTCTGCTCAGCTCTTGCTATACAACCTTGATTGTCTATACATTGCAACTTCTAACATCCTGCCTCCAAATGGTTTTGTCTTGGATGGCCTCCTGCCTGATGGCTCAAACTCAAACAACCCAATCTCGGATAACCCATTCTAGGATAGCCTAGTCTCGGACGGCTCGACTGTAGATAGCCTGGTCTTCGATGGCTCTGTCCTTGACAACTTGTTTCTAGACGCCCTCTTTTGTGCATTTTTTCCAAGTTTGTACGGTAGCATTCGCAACACCTCAAATGGTTCATATGCCTATTAATAACTTTGATTTTCCTCCTTCGTCAATAGTCCCTATGGCCCATACAACCTGTACGACATAAAAATCTTCTCCGCAACTAGTTCCTTTTTCTTTCACTCTGGTTGGATGTAATATTTTTCTCTGTACTCCTTTCTGGCGACCCTCATACCTACAAAAGAAATTTATTTGCTACCAGCACTGGGGAGGGAATTTCAAACAAAAACCCTCTCCAGCACTTCTCTTTGGCAACTTTGGACTTCTTTTCTCTAGCAACTTCCTTTTGCAATGTAGCATCCTTCCTCAGGATAGTTTCCTCGCACACTCCAGCTCTAATCTATTACTTCTCTCGCACAATTTTTGCTACAGAAGATGCTTCCATTCATACAGTCTAAAATTTCTCCCTCTTGCATTGGCTAGTCCAACTCCTTTACAATCTCCCTTCGGCGTTGAGTTTTTGAATGCTTCATGGCCATCTCCCAACATTTATTTATAAGATGGAGGTGGTAGGGGGAAAACTATCCTGCATGCAACAACTGCCTCTCAACCACCACTTCACCATGTTTAATTGCCTTAACTAAATGTATTTTTATCGTCTTATCCTCACCACCTTGTGTATGTTTAATTTTTGCTTATTCTTATCTCCTTGCACATGTATATTTTGCACTTTTCCCATCGTACGGTTATTGATTTAATTTATCTTTTCCTTGCACATATGGCCTCGACATCCAAACAATTCAACCGACTGCCCTGTTAGTGCCTCAATACATTCCTCCCGACATCTCCCCTATTTGGAAGACCATGACTGTTGTCCCGAACAGCCTTGTCTGACCATCTACCATTGCGATCTCACAATTTGCTCCATATGGCCTGGGTGGCTTGGCTGCTCATCGACTTTTCCTGACTGCCTTCTCCGTCACCAACTTCCCATAGCTCTTCCTTCAAATGGCCCCACATTCCTTCCCTTTAATTTTTATTGAATGGCCCTGGTCTTGTTGCTAGTTAAACCTGTTCTAAGTACGGTCTAACTGCATTCATTGCTTTGTTCCTTCCTCTCAAATTGCCTTCAACAATTTCTAACAGCCTAGACCTAGTTCAGACGGTCCGAGGGTTGTCTAGGATCCCCTTCTATCTCCAAAACGACCAAGGGATGGTCTAGATGACCCACCTTGGTAGTTGTATGACCTAGGGGCATTCTAAGGAAAAAAACTTCCCCTTAGATGGCCAAGCAAATCCAGGCAGCATGGGGAACTTGATGGCCCTCCCAGACTACCTGAATTCCCTAATTTATAAGCACGCCTGGGGTCGTGTGGTAGTCTTTGCAGACTACTTCAACTTCCCAAGGAGTAGTTCAAGTTTGGCGGATCCTTATTTCTTCAACTCATCCACCTACTTGCCTCGAAGGCATTTTGGCTCTAATTTGCTTGTTGTTGTTCCTCTCCATTGCCTCTAGGTTGATTATCTCGGTGTCATCCTTCTTGCTCTACTTCCAAGTTCCAAGCCTGAACTATCACTACTCCAATCTTCTTCATTACTGCTTGAACTTGTTAAGGATACACTACTTGACTCTTGCCTCGAGTTCTCAACTTCTCTTCTTGGCAATGGTACTTCATGTATGTCCCTCCATGCTTCTTCACTTGCAACGGGTCTTCTTGCAGGATTGGTAGTTTGCCTCCAAAAACTCAGCTTTCTCCGCATAGCCATTAACAACTCCCAGCACTTGGTTGTTTTTTGTGCACCTCCAGGAGTTTCCTTCAGACTTGTCCCATTTCCAAAAAAGCTTCTACCCATTGCTTGAATATCTTGGCTGCATTTTTAACAATTCTCATCCACATTGTCTCCTTAATTCTTCTATTTTGTTATTTAGTTGCTCGCTCTACTCTCGCAACTGTTGTGTTTCTTCTCTCATTCACTGTTGTGCATGACCAATGGCTACAAGAAAACTCATGCCTTCACACCCACTCTCCTCATGCCAAGGCTCCTGTTATGGTTGTTTTCCTTGTCCAACATACATCGCCACCATTTGCTATATATTTTCTGCATTCACTGACCCCAACCCTTCTTCCACATTTGGAAATTTGACATGCACCCGCATTTTATCTATGCTTCGTAGACTAAGGCTGTAATTCCTCCTATTCGATCATGGGTTGCATATTTTCTCATTGTCACTTGTGTTCTCCCCTTCATATAGCCACACTAGCTTCTCCACAAGTTTATTATCTAAGTCATTGCTTTCTATTGCACCATCTTCCTCCTTAATATAGCTCGATTGCCCAAATTCTTGAATCGAGATTCCTACAAAAGGTTTCGAAGACTGGGTTGGTGTCAATGTCAACCTTCCTGTACTTGTTCCTTCTCTAGTTGGTTCAAAAATCACCATGTTGACTTGTGCTCGCATCTTATATGGCTTCAACTTTGAACCATTAATTGTTTTGGGGCACAATGTCTCGTCCAGTTTTTTAAATCTCATTGCACCGTTAGTCATTACTTCGTCCACTTGGAAGGGTCCAAGCCATAAAGTCTTCAACTTGCTTGGCTTAATTTCTCTCTTGCCATTATATTTCAGGACTAAGTCACTTGGTTTCAAATCCATCTTCCTCAGATACTTGTCATGCCACAACTTTCTACGAGGTTGGGCAACCTCCGTGGCCCACTAAGTCATCACTCTTTTGTTGTCCAACCTAATAGGTGACATTAGCCTCTATTCTAGGTTCTCCTAGTCATCTAGATAGTTCTATACCGCCACTCCCAAACTTGGTACCAGAAACTCCACCGGAACTACCCCTTGACCATACATCAGTTAGAACGGAGTGTGATTCGTCGTTGGCTTGAACGTAATCTTGTACGCCACAAGACTGCTGGTAATATCTCATCCCAATTAGCATCTTCAATCCCACACGTTTTATATATTATTGAAACTAAGACCTTAGTCGTTACTTCCGCTTGCCCATTTGCTCTGGAGCAATATGGACTAGACAGCAAATGCAAGATCTTAAATTTTGTGGTCAGCTTTTGAATGATCTCATTAACGAAGTGTCCTCTGTGATCACTTGTCAACTGAAGAGGTATGTCGAATCTTGTGATCACCTGCTCATACAAGAAATGCACTATGCTCTTCATGGAATTGTCGAACAACACCCTTGCCTCGACCCACTTCGTCAAATATTTAGTTGCTACCACAATGTATCTACACCATCTTATGTTGGTCTTCAATGGTCCAAAAAAATCGAGACCCCATCTCAAACAATTCTTGCAGTTGTGGGGGGTGCAATGGCATGAAGTCCGTCCTCAGCGGTTTCCCAACTCTCTAGCACGTACCACATGCGACCACAAACTCCTTCGCATCGTGATAGAGGGTGGGCCACCACAACCCTGCTAGAAGCACCTTTCTCATAGTCACATCTAGTCCCATATGCCCTACCGCTAGCCCTTCATGAGCTTCCTTTAGCGTTGCATTCACTTTCTCGTCCATCACACACCTCCGCGACACTACGTCAGGTCTAATTTTGTATAACAATCCAACTATCAATTGAATGGGTATTGATTCACAATAATCTTCTTCTTCTCAGTTGTCGTCAACTCCTTTGGCAGTTCTCCCTTCGACAAGTATTCACCCACACACTTGTACCAAAACGGTAGCACAGTGATCAGAAACAAGCGTTCAGAAATTCATCTGACACTCCTTTTGTAGGCTCTCCTAAGCGAATCCTTGACAATTGATTCGCTATTACATGCTTCTTCCCTAGTCTAATTACCAATCGAAACACGAATTCCTACAACATGACGAGCCACCCGCTAACTTATCCATGAATGGTCGTACAATAATGCCTAATGGTCTTGTGGAGGTTCCTCAATGTACCTGCAAATATCTCCCATCCATCTCATTAAATCATCAAGTCCAGCTTCTTCCACCAAAGCGATTTGGTCCTTGGGAGCAAACATTGCAAGGTTTTCACATAAGGCTCTACCCCTCATGAGCTTGGTGGGCTTAATTTCTATATCAAACTCTTGAATTTTATTTATCCTCCCAACTCTCTTTTTCCCCAATTCATCGTGAAGTACAACAAATCGAATATTGGGGTGGACTACGAAGATGGCAATTTTGCTTTGAGACATGTAGTACCTAAATTTCCTTAGGACTTTCATGATAGCAAACACCTAACTTTCAATGAAGGTGTATTTTTCCTCATAGTTGTGAAGGACCTAGCTCATGAAGGAGATGGGGTGTTCCTCATTCTCATCATTTTTTAGGTCAATATTACAGCAACACTTTCATATGTCTCGAACACATAAAGCCTAAAATCGTTATAGAAATCAGGGTTGACAAGGATTGGGGTCCTAGTGATGGAATCCTTTATATCTCGGAAGGCCTTTTTACCTTCACGCATCCAGACTAAGGTTGCCTCATTTTTCAACATTTTGGTGATTGGCTTGACTAGCTACATGCAACTTGTTATGAACTTGGCAACGAATTGGATTTGACCAAGGAAAGTCCAAATTCCTTTGACAGATGTAGGCAGCGAAATATTTTGGATTGCTTTTATCTTGTACGATCCATGGCTAAACCGTATTTCAACACCACATGACCTAATAGTTTGCCTTCTTGGACTATGAAGATTTTTGGGGTTGACTGAAATACCATATTCCCTATGCCTTTGAAAGACAGACTCTAGATGTTCGATACGCGTGTTCCTATATTTTGAAAATATGGTCAAATCATCAAGGTATATGAGAATGATCTCACTGACTAATCTTGCGAAGGTGATGTCCATGGATCACTGGAAGGTGACCCCTAGGTTTGATAGCCTGAAAGGCATTCTTTAATAGGTGAAGATTCCCCATTTGGTGGTGAAGGCAATTTTGTGTTGATCGTCATCCTTAACCTAGATCTGGTTATACCTCAAGAAATCATCCAAAATTGACATTCGTGACCCAAATACCTTCTACAAAATATGGTCTATAGTAGGCAAGGGATAGTGGTCTTTTAATGATGCCTTGTTAAGGTTTTTGAAGTCAACACAAAACCTAATATCACAATTTTCTTTCAAACCGGTACGAGGTTGGCTACCCAAGTCGAGTGCTTGATTAGGAAAATGATCTATGCCTATAGGATTTTCAAGAGCTCCTTCATAATTGCCTCAATTTTAGGATTCACAAGCCTCTTTTTGGAAGAAAGGCTTTGCACTTGGTTCTAATTCAATGGTATGTTCTATGATATTTCAATCATACACCTTCAGATCTTCATAGAACGAAGCAATGATATCTTCATATTTGCCAAAGAGTTCCTTGAACAAACCAATTTTCTCTTTGGTGCATTCATTCCTAAGTAGTATGTCCTTCCCTTTAGTGACCTTGACAAAGTGGTAAGAATAGGCCTTTACCTTGATGTTGGATTTCTTTGCACTATCATCGAGATTGAGCAGGCTTTCTAGAGTAATTAACCCCTTCAATAACTGATTTGTCTTTAATTGAATCACCCCCTCATTTATATCACCCCCATACTCTTTTTTGTCTTTGGCATGTTGAGCTTCTTTAATAAGGAACTCAATGATTTGCTCATCATTGTTGAAGACCTACCAATGATAGGAATTGTCAAAAACTGTTGGCCTGAACACTACTTCTAGCTCCTTAGGTTTTATCCCAAATGTCGGCGGTGGTGTCGAATTTTGCTGCCATATACCCTAGCTTGTTTGCTTTGGCATTCAACTCTTTGGGAATTGCCTTGATCTCTAAGTATTGAAACTCTCTAGCAAATCCCATACCTGATGCTTGCATGACTTCAGGTGTTTGTCCTTGGTGGCACATTGGGAATTAATCTAATTTATGACTAATTCGTAGTTGCCAAATACCTTCATGTTTTTGAATCCCATCTGTTTGGCCTTTCTCAAACTGACACACAATGCTTCATATTCAGCCACATTATTTGTATACTTAAACAACAACCTGCATGCAAAATTAGTTTGTACTCCTTGTGGGTCGATGAATTGGATACCTCCGCTTGCTTCATTTCTAGTTCTTGTGCCATCAAAGTGCATTATCTATGCTTTGTCTGACCCTTGTGCCTGTTGGCTAGTTAGAGTCCAGATGTTAGATGGCTCTACTATCAAGTAGTTCTCCAACTCATTTCCTTGAAGGTCACCTTTGGGTCCTCGTTATTGTGAAGCCCACCAATAATAATGTCTATTTTGGACATTCGATCTTTCATGACTTCACTGTCAATGAATTTTGGTAGCTCATTCCAATTTACTATGCCATCTTCATCCAATTTGTGTAACATACTACAAGTAATCGCATGGAAATTCATTTTCAATCTGGACCATCTTTCCATCCTATGGTACCTTCATGTGGGTGTAGACCATTGTCAAGTACCAATCCTTGAATAGCTTATTCTCTAGACAACAACATATTAAAATACAAGGGAGGGTCCATTACTATTACCTCCTATACTACCACCAGCTCTGGATGTTTTGCTATGGTCATGATTAGATCTTTCAAAACCCCATGACTTTATTCTAGTGCCATCCATCTAAATTGGATGCCTTGTTTTGTTATAAAGTGATCCCATGTCTTCACAGACTGCTTTTGGCATCACTGTTACAGTCGCTCCTAAATCGACTATGCAACTTAGCAAATAATTTTTAACTGTTAGAGTCATATATAACGGTGGTGGCTTTAGAGTTTTAGGCTTTGGAGCATTCAAGATATTTTTCGCATGAACCTGAATGTCAAATGGGTCCTCTACTATCAGGTTTTGTTATTCGGCTAGATTAGGCTAAACAGGCTTTGGTTGTCCAATCTTGGCATAGCTTCTTTCTTGCTCCTTGAGAGCTTCTTGAAGTAAGTCCCTTTGACCAAGAAGGGCTAATGCTTCTACCGTGCTTACTTTTGTAGGGATCTTCTTCATCTCCTTTGCAATGTTGAACTTGAAGTTGACCAACCTACTCTCACTGGGCACTATGAAATTTCTATACTGTCTTGTAGCCATTGCATGACCTTCACTAGTGAAGGAAGGATGTTTTAGACATTACTATGCCTCCTTTTGAAGTTGGTACCTCTCTTTCTCATTCTTTCTTTCCTTGATCTTGCCTGCTTTTTCCGAGTTCCTCTTTTCAACCTTTGATTCCTTTACTTGTCGATTTATCCTTATTGACCTATGCATTTGCTTGGGACGTATGAGTCAGGTTTTGCCAGATGTTTTCATTTTGTTTCTCCTATTGCATAGTTGTTACTAGCCCTTTGTCTTTGAAGTGTAGAGGTGGCCTTCCCCTCCTAAGTACCATAGTGCCTTTGTTTGCTTCAGCTTGTTTTTGTGTTGAGGCTTGCTCTTCTAATGCTTTCCTTTTTCCCCTAGTTCCAACCCCTTGTTGATTTGTGCATATGGCATTATCCTCAAGCATAGAATCTTCATTTGTTTCGACAAAGCTGAAGTTAGCAAAGATTGCATTGTTATGATTTGGCAAGGCAGGGACTGGCTATTGCGCTTGAGGCTGTTGGTAGGAGGTTGATTCATTGTTGGCGCCATTTGACCTAAGACGACGACCTATTGAGCCTGACATTGTTGATCATACTAATTCGCCTGTGAATATCTAATGGCTACAACACAATTCGTATATATATGCCCCACATTACATGGAAAACACCATAACATGTTAATCTCTAAGTTGGCATTTACCATAATATTCTGAACCTGATTTGCACCCTGACTAGCATTTTCTTGAGGCACTTGATCTTTGGTAAGATAGAGAGTCTTTTTGGGCTTCTAGTTCTATTGTTATTGCCACCTGCTATTTTGTTGCCACTGCCTCTTACCACATCCAAACATCTCTTTCATATCCAGCTTGTATTGGTTCATAAAGGCTTTGTCTTTACTATTGGCTTGTGATGGAGTGGGTAGCATTGGCAATTGCGGTTGGAAGGTCATGATTGATGATGAGCTTTGGCCTCGATGCCTCATGATATATGAAGGGGTTGATATGGCAGCTGATTGGGCGTTTGGAATTGGTGAGATGGAGGGCATAGATATAGGGATTTGTAGATTTTGGGTGACATGGGCGACATAGGCCATAGGTGGGGAACACAATAATTTTCCTACCCTAATCAGAACATCTTTTGCATGGGTTGCTTCTTCAAAGGCTGCAACTAGAGTGATGTGATTAGCATTACAAAACCATCAAAGCCAAGTCAAATTGTAAGCCTTTGATATCATATGGCAAAGCCTATTCTTCATTTGGCCTAATATTTCATGGAATTAAATTCAATGTCCTCAAGAATCTAGTATTCTAATCATGAATGTTTTCTTAAGGAAGCCTTTGCATATCATTCAATTGGAACCAAACAAAGTACCCATTACCCATGCTACCAAATCTATGCATGAAGGGTTCTACATTCGATGCCCAACTTGTAACAAAATTATCGGGTAAACTTCTATATCACAAAGCAGCTTTATCACATAAAGGATAGATTAGTGAGCATACCATAATGTCTTCCTCCTAGATGCAATGAATTGACTTGAGTGTATGTAGCTCATTGAGAAGTAGAAGTAAAGTAGTTTTTAACGTCCATGAGGCCTTAGGCCATATGAGACGACCCTCATAGAGGATGTTGTTTACCCAATATGTGCTTTTCCAACCAAACTTTTGTTATTGAAGTATAGTGTACAACTCTACCCCCCATTGGATTTGAACCTTGAACCTCCTATTTAGAGACGATCCAAAGTTGTCTTATTTCTACTCCTGTCAAAGGTAGGTAACGGTTTCATAGCAACAAGCATGAGAGGTGATTACGCCCTAGATTTAATGGCCTTTTATAGGTCCAATCGAGAAGTTGGTTTTGGGGCCTCAAAGGTTGAGGTTGTAGCACGGTGGTGAGTATTCCAACTTTTGAAGGAACAATTTGATATGACAAATTTGTGGTCAACCAAGACTACAATCAATAATGTCTTCCAATTATACGACAACTTGTTGGTACAACAATGACTTGTACAGCCAGTGTCTAACATTCCACTTGTATGGCAAGTGACTTGTACGACAGTCACTTGTACGACACACTTGAACGACAGTCACCTAAATGGCAATGACTCCACTTGTATGGCAACCTTCATCGACAAGACTTGTACGACAATCCTCATCAACACTCCCTCATACAACACTCCTCATATGACATGATGGCACTCATATAGCAATTCTTCAACTGCAACTCAAATCCAACCTACAATTCTACTTGCTACAGCAATGACATCACACAGAATGTATACACAGACACACAGATGAAGGATGAATAGTATTGCATTTACTCCTTGTACGACACTTGCATTATAGATGATACATGATTATGGACGATGTTCTTTGGTGATGGATCCCTTTGGATACCCACACAAATGAATGGGGGGTCCTATTTATCCTTGAGGGTTGGCAATTAACAGCAACTGCCACCCAAGACACCTCATATAACTGCCCTCCATTCACACATACTAATTACATACATAATGTCATACATTACAAACTTGCATTATCAAATGCTTACGTCATCACCCTTGACGTAATTACATTATTGCATTTCATTTCATTTACATATACATGTACATTTGTGCACATTTGCACTTATTTTACTATTTACACTACTTTGTTTGAGGTTGATCAGAACTAGCTCCTACAGAGGTGTTGGATTATTTTGTGAAGGTTGACCGTATGGCATTGGATAGGGGTATACCACGTAACCTTGAGGCAAATATGGAGGCATTTGTAGGTATTGATACGTGGTGTAATAAGGTGGCGGAAAAGGAGGATTTGGCATTTGAAAAGGAGGTGGTGGATTTGGACAAGCCCATTGTCGATTCAAGGGAGCTTGCACGTTTTGGAGGATACTGCAAGCCTTGAAGAGGGACTTGTTGATTTGGAAAAGGCATACATTGCTGCATGTTTTGTTGTATCTAGCTGGTTAGAGATGGCATTTGACCCAGGAGGTTTCCCTGGATACTTTGCACCCCAATGTGATCAACCAACACTTGCAAATTTTGGGCAAAGCCTTGGTTTTGGTTAGGAACAAAAATTTGTTCGAAAGAACTTGCATTTGGAAGCATAGACTGTCCTGATGAAAAGTTTGTTGTGTTGGGCATGCTAGATCCGAATAGACTTTGAGACGAAGTCGTGCACTAGGAGGGGTGATCTGAGCGTTGGATATCGGAGGTTGATTTACAATGTTTGGATTATGAAAGGATGCAAAGGATAGATTATTTGCAGGATTATTCATATCAAAAGTCATTCCATATAGTGGATTAGTGTGAGTCAAAGTAGGTCCCGTACTTGCCCAAGTTTGGTTTGTGAGAGCAAACGAATATCAATACTGGAAGCTGAGGAAGCCAATTTCTTGGGATGTAGGATTTTGACTCACTTGATTGGCCATTGAACTTTTTCCTTTTGATAGGGCAAGATTTGATGTAGGAATTTCCTCGACCTCGTTGTTTTGATGCACCCATGCAGCAATTTGTTCCTTCTTTTTCCCTTTTGCATTCCTCCGTTGGTATGCAATTAACTCTAACAAAGTGTTTTTTACTTGATCATTGTGTTTTTAAGTGTGTATTCATAAGATTGTTCCCACGTACGTATGTACCTGCATGGACAAAGTTTCCAAGTCAAAATTTGAATCTTTGCAAAATTTGGACTACGGAGAAAATCTTGAACTCTGTGGAGCAAATCACTAGTAGACTTGAGCAAATTGCTTGCAAAACTTGAACTTTGAAAAGTTTAACAAGTACAGGGCCAAGAAAATCGCTTTGATTCTAGGATAAGTTGCTCTCCTTGGATGAGTTATGAAAACATTTTGTCTTTCTGAGCGAATCACTCGATTTCTAGTTTTAAAAAAATTTATGGTTCAAGTGCGAATCACTAGTTGGAATAAAATTTGGCATAATTTTCCCAAATTTTGTCCTAAATGCCTTCTACCTATGGCAGATGCATAATTGGAGCCAAAAGTGTAAGAGTTTTTTAATTTGACACTGCTTTGCAAAAAATTAATGATCATGAAGTTCGTAACGGAGTCACCATTTGCAAAGCACCTGCGAAAATTGGACACAAATCATGTAAGATATGTGAAATTCAAGTTCAACTTGGGGCTGGACTTGATAAATCAAGTTTCTTGGCTCCAACTAATTGCTCTGGATTCAACATATGAAAATTTTGTAGATTCAAAGCGAAGTGCTAGCCTAGTGGAGTGAATCGCTCCCAAAATCAGACTTCGAATCTTTCTAGTGATTTTTAAGCGATTGGCCCCAATGGAGCGAATCGCTACCTAATTGGGGACTTGGCAAAAATTTCTCAAATTTAGACCAAAATGCCCCCCACCTATGGCAGAATGCAATTTTGGCATCAAAATCAAGGAATTCATCCAAATTATGAACTAATGGACAAGGGTCCCACCAAGCATGCCAAAAACCTATGTTGAATTGTGGAAAGGTCCAACTTCTTATGCGCCCATAATTTTTGTTTCAACAAAGTGGATGGAAGGGTTTTAAGGCCTCTTCCAACCTTCGGATTTAGGTTGGTTCCCCACTATCCTTGCTGAATTCTAAATTAATCTAATTTAATTGCATGAAGTTAAATGCGAGAAACTAAAATGCAGAAAGTAAATACAAAAATAAAGTGCATAAAAGCAAATCATGAAGTTTAGGGTGCAAGAGATCAAAAGCAAGGAGAATGTGTGATCAATCAACGCATGAAAAATCCCAATAACAACAATGTTCCCATTCAATCAAATTTAATTTGTGAAAGAAATGACAGTATAGGCAAAAGGGTTGTGCCACAATCACCATGCATTCCACAATCCATATTTCTCATTAATTTCATGAATTACAAGAACAGAATGTGGGTCTCCTAGACTGTAGCTCTGAATTTCTCAAGGCCAAAAGATGTTTACAATGAAGCCCATGGCTCCTATTTATAGGAAAATTTTACCCTTGAGTTACCTAGGGTGAGAAACAATTACTCCTAGTAAAAGTAAATATTTGGAGACATCTCTAACAAAATGATGCACCTCCAAATGTTACATGCCTCTAATTATGCCTTTAAAAGGCTTAGAAGGCTTCCAATATGAGTTATGACACCACTACATGCCAAAATGTCGCTTTCCAAAGAATTTCCTCGACATCCACACTTGTCATTTTACACCTTTGCTGGTCCATGAGCGATTTGCTCCAATCTGTTATTGCTTCACCAATGTTTCCTTCATGCTTAGCTCCTGCAAGCCAATCACTTCATTTTTGAAAGCGGATTGCTCCTAGAACAAATTGGCCTTCATGGAGCAAATTGGTCCTTCGCAAAATTTGAAGGGTTTTGAAAGGTATTAATCTACCAATTCCAATGTTTTGTAACCGTCCAAAATAGTAAATTAACCCAGGTAGTGAATGGTCACTATCATTATGAACTTAAAAATCCAATATGAAGTTTATATATATATATATATATACTATCCCCTAGAGACCCCGCCATCATCTCAGATTTTGAAGCCAAACCCCCACCGTCTTGGAAACTCTGTGGAACATAGAATATTCCATATAATGAAGGTAAAAATTCAAGCTTTTATAAGCGTAACATTAAAACTTGGACTTGTCTTAGACAAAACTCGAGGAAAAACTCAACAATAACTTGACAAAAAGAACAAAAATATAAAATATAATATATTTATGAAAAGATACTCACCTAAGGTCAAAATGACTGACGTAGGGTCACCCGATTGGTGGACCCACAAGTACTCTCAGGACTTGCAAGTGTCTCATGAGTCTTAACTATTATTACAACACTAAGTTTACATTCTTTCTTTTAATTATCTTCCTTGAAATTTTTTATTTTAACAAAATATCTTGAATAATACTTTAACCATGATGTCCATTTATAAATTAAACTCTTATCATATAATATTAAAAAATATTTCAAAAGTTGTATTCCACATAGATATTATTTAAATATTATTGTAATTTAAAAAAAAAAAGGTTATAAGGGATTGAAACAGGCCCCACTCATTTTATTTCATGACCCTGTTATTGTGTTATTTTAACTATATTATCATAGGTGGTTTTATGGAAGGAACATCCATCACAATGCAGGGATTTGAACTCAGGCTGCACTTATATGAGAACATCCCATTTGCCACTGCTCCATGATACCTTGGACAATATTACTTTAAATATCTTAATACATTTAAATCAGTTTTTTTAAATTATATTTATAAATTAAATAATAAAATTTTCAAATTAATTTCTCCCATCCACACATAATACTATTTACTTATAAAATAATAAAGAACTCACTTAACATTGCAGCACTTTGAAGTTATTAATTTTATCTTAATATATGAAATAGTTCTTCATTGCTATTACTTCTACGTAATCAAGTTTCCATAACACTAAGTATAAAATTAACAAGTCTACTGAATAGATTTAGTTTAAACAGCGCATGTTTCATATAGATAATACATTTATAACATAACTGGAAATGTTAGATAAACGATGACTATTAACATCGGTTTGGACTCTGTATTTTATGATAGTCATGAATATCTGTTAGATAGCATGCCCAAAATGATAAGACCCACCACCATGAAACAAAAAATTTTACTGAACAATTAAGAGACATGTAATCTCATCTGGGATTTCCTGTTGGCAAGTAACACCTCTAAATTTGGGGTGGGCTGTATATCATACTTGTGAGGAATATTTGATTCATAAGAGGGATCAAACTTGGCATCATGGACATTTTTCATTTTCCATAACAAGCTCTCTACATGATTTGACAACCTTTGTATATTTGAAGCACAAATCCTAAATACCTGAGATTATGTGAAGTGATTAGATTGGGAAAAGTGAACAGAACTATAAAAGCAGCAGAGCATGAATCTATGAATATCATTTTCAATCTTCCCAAATCTGAACTTCTAGTTCATCTTGTCAAAGGTTTGTAGATAGAGTCAATGCAAGAAAGGCAGGGACAACCACAAATACGATCTCTTGAAGCATGTATTAGGCACCATTCAGTATCAACTAGAATTTGACGAGCACCCTTATGCAATAAGCAGTGTATTGACCGTCATTATGAAAAACATAACCATTAGCCAAATTTAACTTGACTGATAAGGGTGCTTGTCAAATTCTAAGTCTACTTTCCAAATAATATATGACTTGGCCAATAAGAGTGCCTGTCAAATTCTAAGCTGCTTTCCAATCATATATATACCACAAGTTAAAACAGCAGACCAAGAAGCCATGTCGCCTTTCATTCCATATATTGAATGCCAATTTTGTAGAAAATAAGACAACTGTTGAGACCATCGTGACAACTATTCCCACTAGTATTCTGAGGTTTTTGATTGCCGATTTTCTACATATCATAACAATGTTAAATCATTTCCATTATACATTGACTCAACCTCATATTTCATCACTTACATTATAAATACTTGTAAATATATTTTAGACTCTCTCTCTGTTCTTTATTCTACAAACCTTGAAGAATTTGTAGAGAGATAAAGTTAGTTTACCTCAATTTTATACAGAAAGTCATATCAGAAGAAACTGAGCCACACCAAAATACTAAATGCACTGCAGTTGTAACATGTTACTAGACAGCACAAAAGGTGATTTGTGCTAGAAAAAATGTATGCCCTACGAGCTAGATGCCTTGTATTAGAGAAAGCTATCTTGTTTCAATTTAAACAATCATTTCAAAATTTAAGGTACCTGGAGAGCAGCTGAACCAACACGCCAGGTATCTATTTGCCATTTGACCTGTCCCCCTGCTTTGATGACTCGATCTCTTTCCTCCATAGAACTGGCAACATGGTCCTACATAAATGTGAAATTCAGAATGGCCATGAATAGTTAACTGATGCAAAGATTCCAATCTATAGTAAATATTTCCTTTGTATCAGTGGAATTAAGAAGAGTTATGCAAAACATGCTCACCTTACTAAGAGCGATTGCATGACCATTCCTGCACAATATTGTCCTGCAGTCACCAACATTTACTCCAAAGAGTTTGTTTTCTAAAATCAATGCTACTGCAGCATTACAACCTGGGTGCCAATCCTTGCGTGTACCTCTTGCTGAATGCTGCACCTCCAGTTCATCTCGAAACCATCCATCTGTTCTAATAAATGAATTTACCAGTGCCTCTGATGCGCTGCAATTTCATATATCAATAATTGAGGAGATCTAGATGGAGACAAATAGAAACATAAAACATTGCTGCAATAATTTTGAATTAACTAAGCAAATCATTATGTCAAGTCACAATAAATTTAGTAGAACAGACAATAGGCTTAATGCGTACTTCCAAAATCTGAAATCATCTCGCCTAAAAGATAAAAGTGGTTGACCTGTGAAAAAGACCAAATGATTGCAAACATCTTGGGATAGCCCGTACTGCAAACTCTGCAGCTGCAGCCCCTGAAAACATGATTGCTGATCAGAGACATGGCATTCCTATTGCCAAAGATAGGTTCAATTACACAAAAATCAAGTAAATAAAGTACCTCGATGACCATCAAAGACCCCGAAGGCAGAGACATATTTCTCATTTCCTAAATGAGGTAGCATAAAGTGCGCATCTTCCATTGTCTCTCTTCTGCCACAAGTGGCAAAGGAACCCGATGATAATGTTGGATGATACATCACCTGTTCAGCTAAGGGTGTCAACCATTTATTAACAGAAGAATCAGTATCAGAGCACAGCTTTTGTGCAACCAATTCACCTTGAACTGCCCAACTGATATCTACTTGTTTTGGATGCTCATAGCTACTTGTGGCAGCATATGTATGATTTGATTCCAGAATATCACTAATATCTGTGTTTTTGTTTCTAAGCAGTTCATGTTTATATTGTGATATAATTTCATCCAGGCTTTCAACCAAGGAATCAGCTGAAGGGCGCTGTTCAGGATTCCCATTCCAGCATTGCTCAATTAGCGACAATAGGCTACATGGGACACTTGACTCTGGACCAGCAAGTATTGGGCGTAGTCCCTCTGAGGTAATAGCTGCTGTGAGCTGTTGTTCAGTGTAATTCATTTCAAGCACTGTATGTGCCTGTCATTAGACACCATACACATCAAGAATGTCAAAACACAAATCTTCTAAATATAGTTTAAGTGAGAACATATTGTGCAATGTGTGTTTTCCGGACATATAAATATCTTTGCGAATTGGAATCTCCATATGAAGTGGAAATTTGAAAAAATAAATATGATTAGACTTATATTTTGAGAAATTGGACATCAAGAAAAACATTCTTCAAGGGAACTAGCACATTTGGAAAGCTATTTCTGCAATAAGTTACTATACCAAGCAGCCAATATAAGCTTTGGTAAGTTACTGCTCATTAAATAACTATTGTAATGTGAATGTTAATTTTATGTTTCCAACTGATTAAAGAACCTCACAAAAGAGTTACCTGAGCCTCAGTCCGTCGATCAGTGTAAGGAACAACACCTGTCACAAGTTCACTGTCCTCATTATAGAGGAATGAAACAATCAGCTTTGCCATCTTTGCATTCAGCCAAATAAGGCATGCTTACAAAAAAGTGAAATTGGATTCAATATTCTTGCATATTTCTCAATTTATCAGTTCCTTTTTCCTAAATATGACCATTAACTGCATTCCTTTGATTGTTTGCATTTATCTTTTATTTCACTCAGAACAAACCTCATTGTATAGCAAATGGCCAACTACAAGGATCAGACAAAAGACAAAACACCACACATGTAACAGTGACCATCATTAAGATGTAACTTTGACATTGAAAATTTGCAGAGAACTTAGCGATTTCACATAGTGGACCCACAGTGAAATAGCGGATCATTGGATAAGAACTAGTTGCAAACACAATTCCACCACAGCAATTGATTATTTTTTGAGAAAGCATGTATTTTATAATAGTTTATGAAACAAAGCATTGTTTAAGAGAGTTAATTAGATATCTGAGCAAAAAGCTTGTTAAGTTCTTTCCAAAAATATGCAACAAATCCCAACCACTTTACCACCAAAATCAAAAGAGATGGCATCTTTGTTAAAACTTAGGCAGAAAAATTCAATTATGAAACAGGAAATTTCCCCACGTGAAGGCCAGAAGCATTTTCGTTAAAGAGGCCTTAAATATGAATGTATATGGGTAAAATTTTCCTGCTGTCTGAAGAGTGTCCATTTGTTTCCATGCTTCCTGGTCATCTAGAAGTCCCCAAGATCTCTACCTTCCAACATAGATGTTAAGTGGCTTTTTATGTCCTAACCTAGCCATTCCTATTAGTGTATAAGATCCCCTTAGTGGTCACAATGGAAGTTTTCACTTTGTATGATATATTATTCAAGCTTTGTACCTCTAGAGTTTTCTACCCTTTGACCAAGATCATGTTAAACTCAGCCTTAACAATCGATCTACGCAGAAGGTACAAACCATCAATAAGGCCAATAAGGAGTGGAGTATATTCTGAACAAATATATCCTTAGAACACCTGTGCAACCCAAAGGTACCAAAAAACATGCAATAAGACAATGCACGAAACAACATAAAAATGAAGAAGAGAGGAAGCCTATGAAACACACAAATGAGGGAGAGGAACAATGTAAGAAACAGAAAAATGAGGGAGAGAGACAATGTAAGAAACACAAAGAAGAGGGGAAGAGGCAACCTACAAAATCCAATGTGCTTGTATCACTTGGAACTTTCTCAATTTACAATGGAAAGTGCAATCACAGTGATATTTTTAATACATAGACTTTTCCTATGATGACCCTTCAATATATCTTATGTGTATTCAAATTCCCATTCATAGACATTTCATGTGATGGACCTTTCACATACACTTCACGTCTATCCAGATTTTCATTCACTCAACTATCAGTTGTCATTATCCAAATATTGAATGTTATTCAAGTTAATATATTGTCTTACACCCCCATTAGTGTTTTTTTGCACAATTGTATCACTAGCTCTATTTAAAATGTTCTCCACATATCATGAATATCAATAATTGTTCCACATGAACTTCTTGTAACTTTGACCTGCAGCTGTGATTCTCTGAAATGCTTTCTGACAATTACCTAAGGTTCTGTTATGAAATGTCCTTTTTTCCCAGTTTTTTTCTATAAAAATTATTAGTTAGTTGACCCAAACTCATCTTTTTGTATAATTTGCTCCACTAAATTTTTTTCTCCAAGTGTTCTGTGGGCTAATAAACATCTCTGTTTGCTAGTACTTTCTAGGAAACTGACTTGTTGGGCCCTTGACATTTGTCTGAATACACTTTTCCTGTGAAAGTAATTATTACACATACAAAAAAACAAGCTAACAAAAGTGATAATTGACTACTAGTTGGTGTTAGGTGTGTAAAGAAATCAGTTTATGTGATGTTATGTTTGGATCCTTGACTCTTTGGCAGTCTTAAAAGACTGAAAGTTTGGCCAAGTGCGGTACACAACTGCTTTCGGAGTTGGCATGGGTTGGTGCTTATAACTTGTTTAAAAAATCTGTTTTCTTCCACAATATTGAAGCTTTGTTTTCCTTACAATTAGAAAAATTTAATTCTGTTCAGTTTTTAGAAGACTAAAAAAATTGGATATCTCTAGTTTCAAAGCAGATTTAAGATATTTACTTCGTTTTCAGAGATTTTATATTTCAGTTTTAGGGTTTAAGTTGTAATACCAGTTTTTAGATCTGGATGTTCACCATACTGTTAGAGCTCATAAATCAAGTCTGTCTTCAGAAAAAAAACAAATTTCCATTCTGGAAAATCATAGCTCAAAATTCTCTTTGGATTTTCTGCTATTTGCAGATATCAGCAATCATTCTTTTTCCTAAAAAAATTAGCCATTTCTAGATTATATACATGACAAATTCCCATACACTGGATTTGGATCAACAATATGAACTATTGCAATCCTCCTCCAATGGCTTTGGACCACAGCAAACTATCCAATGATCTATGGCCTCAGAAATGGAATTTGAGGGGATTATTGGAGGTTGCAACTTGCCACTTCTACAATTAACAATCTATTAAATTCTCAAATGCTCTAGACATGACCATACCAGATAGATAACCGATCTATACGTCTACCCTTGCTAGTAACAGATAAATATTGAAGGAAACCTCTCCTACAACTACACAAATAAATAACTTCAGATAGCTAATGATCTAGAACAACTATGATAGCACCACTAAACTTGAGTCCATTAAACACTTTCATCAACATGCAAAGACAGAACATTTGTCCCAACAAACCTACTAACAACCACACAATGAGCCCAAACCAAAATCTAATATTAATTTTTAAAAATCCTTTCAGTTCTCGCTACAACTCTGAACTACATCATTACTAGACATTTAACCAGGGGAGTCAACATTCACATGTTACATTTTCAACAGTAAAAGTTATTTGAAATTTTGAACCATCTTTCAAGTGCTGACACTAACAAAATCCATATAAGTCCTTAACGATTCATGTAATGAATTAAACTCAGGGTCTCAGACTCAGACTCAAGTCTTTCAACTTTGCCCTAGTTAACTTTTTCGAACAGCAATATTTGTTTAGATCCACCATGATATAGTCATAAAAATTGCAAACAGCTATTGATCAGCAAGGCCCCCAAAAGAATAGCATTAGCAATTTAACTGGGGAAATTTTGGCAAACTAATGTATATATAGGGGGAGAGAGAGAGAGAGAGAGAGACTCACAAAAGATGATTCTAGAGTTAACATCAAATTTTTCCCTTCTTTCAAATAAAAATCATCAGGGTTGAATAAACTGCACTTTTTGGGCTATTTTTGCAACATCGTTAATGTCAGGCATATTCAACTCTTCACTTGATTTCCTTCTCCAGGTATGAAAGTGGGTCTCTTCTCTAACTGGAATACACCACGCAAGACTTTTGTATCTCAACACAATCTTCTTCAACTTATCCCACCAAATAACTTCTAAAACAACAGTTTTTTAATGTACATAACATTTTGGTATTATTAATCCTTGCAACAACACATAGCTAGAAGGTAAAACATCCGATCTGATTTAACTCAAGTTATAACTTTTATAAGATTATCAAACATGACTCCAGTTTTTAGTGGATAAATAACTTATGACTTCACACAACTGCACAAAATATTCAATATTTTGTTTACTCCATAAATCGACATCAGAAGCTTGATATTGATTCCAATATTTACTTGATTCATCACCATTTTACAACTTAATACTTGATAAGACACGAACTTTACATGATAATTTTAATAAAAATTATTGCTTGACAAAAATCAACCATGCAAGAACGACTCTATTCACACACAATTCCTTTTGTTGTTATTGTAACTGCTCATCTGCATTCCTAAGCATTTGCATTTGTTGTTATCATAACTGTTCATCTGTATTCCTACGCATTTGCATTGTCTTCATCTCCATTTAAGGCCAGTACTGGATCATTCTTCCAAAACCAAACAATAATTTCAAATTCCTAAATACCATTCTCTCACTACAAAACCAGGAATTCAAAACCTTTTTAAAGCACACATTTAAGAAACTTTGGGGAAAAATAAAAATAAAAACTATTGAATGCTTTCATCTTCCCACCACTTGCATGTTTCTGTGCAAGACTTAATTGTCATCATTTTAGTCTCTACAGATTATCACATTGTGTTACCCCCTGCCCCCCAACACACACATAGAGAATGATGTCAACCAAACTCATACACTTCATTATCCATGGTTCTAGACGAATTGACTCTCATTATTCCGTACTTGTCCACAGCAAAGCTCTTATTATTACCTCTTCAATCTTCATCAATGTCTGCATTCATCTTTGTTCTTTTTGTGTCTATGATGTAAAAATTCCCAAGTTATATAAATAAGACCCCTCATTCATTCATTGAGGTACGGATGGAGGCGAAGTATGTTCATGTGTGCATCAGGAGATAACCTTACAAAGATATACCAAACATGTATTCTTGCAGATAAGAATACTTCCATTCAGCAATTGTCATGTAGACTTATGTGATGATTGTGCATGTTTCTGTGAATGATTGTTATTGTTGTAGTTGACCATCTAGACTATTTCCACCTTCGTATTATTGTTGTGGATGTACAGAAAAGACCATCTAACTCTAGATTGGACAGTCTGACTGTAATATTGGGTCATCTAGACTGCTGAACTAGGTCGTCTGATGCTGAACAAGGCCTTCTAACTTATTTGTGATTTTTGGGTCATCAAGCACGATATGACTGTGTTGCACAGGCCATCTGAAGTAAAGTACAAGACCGTTTGATTGTTTCCTAATGGCATGTTGATATTGTGTTGCTGACTTTCCCTGTCATCCTTTCTCTGTTTCTTTAATTGTGGGATACCACTGCTGTGCTACAAGACAAATTCCATACTAAATATTTTTTCATTGCAAGGAGATGATCCTCTATTGTTTGAAGAAATGGATATGGTTTTCTACTAATTGAAGAAAATGGATATGGTTTTCTACTATTTGAAGAAAATGGAGATGATTTACCTAGGCCAAATTTAACTACATCCACATTCTCTACCTTGAAAATTGACTTTGAATCTTCCGTTGCAACTTTGATTCCTTTTAAATTCAAACTCACATGTTTCAGCTGCTCATTTAGTGTATCCTTCTTGGATTCTTCTAGTGTCTGCTCTAAATGAACCATGACATCCTCTTCCATCTGATGAGGCAAAGAGTCTTTCTTTGTCACTCTTTTAGAAGTGGAAAATCCTTGATTTGAGTCATCTTCTACTGCAACCTAATCTCCATGCTTAAACATGGGATTATGTTATGAACATCACTTTTCACAGCTTTGTTGACCTTTCTATCTAGTTAATCACTTGTCATGTATCTAGTTGCATTGCATATGCAAATTTGAAATGCAATGTTTTTGTAGTCCACTTGTTTAACTCATTCTCTTGATTTGGATTTAATTGCAGTGCATTTGATAAAGGGTATTGAAATATCAATGGCTACACATCCACGTATACACAGCTAGATTTCGCTCCATAGAAGTCGGTGCCACCTAAATGAACTCCCCTAGGGTACCAATATGTTTCAAAACCTCCTCGTTGATAAGCTCAAATGGAAATCCAAAAAAATTGACCCACATTGGAACCCTCTCAAAAAGTTTTTGTCTCCATAAAAAACTTTTCACTCCATGGTCTTAAATATAAGCCATCCCTCAACATAAACCATGGGTTGCCACCCATTACTATATCTCTAGCTTCTGAACTAGATGAGTTTTGAGGGGAAAAAAAATCCTTTTGAATCAAACCCGTTTAATAATGTGAATTTAATCTCCATTTCCTTTCAATCCTCTTTTGAGTCTCAAAAACTTGGCCAATATCAATTGAATTTATGTATTAACACTACTTTTGAGAACCATTATATCATGCTCAATCATCTCATCCTTGATAATCACTTCCAATGAATCATTTGTCTCCTTGATGGGGATTGTCATATATTCATTCTTCCCTTTGTCCTTGATTGACAAAAAATTACTTCACTCGACTATGGCATCCTTTCTCCCAACTAGGGCTTTGTTAAATGACTTTTCTTTATCAGTATCCATCTTTCCTCACAGGAGTCCATTCTTCAAATTTATCAAAAGATGTAGAAAAAGAACTTTAAAGGCAAGGCTTGCTTTCCACTTGCACTTGCACTTGTACCCCTTTGACAATTAATCTTTATATAGTTTGATGATATCTGATAAATGTTACAGATATACAAGAAATGAATTAATTCCTGTGGACCCTCTGGACCACAAAAAACAAGAACCTAAAAATTGCAAACAAACTTTGGTACAGCTACAAAATGATATCTTCTCCAAGGCCTTAAAAATAACTGTCTCCAAAATCATCAATAGAACCAGACTTTTGCATCTACAAATCCTTTCAAGGTATGAACAATGCATGTCTTGAGCATTTGAAAAATGATGAATAGAAAAATCCGTGTTTGAGAACAAATGTGAGCAAAGCCTAAATTTGGTGAAACATATTCAATGCTATCAACATTTTGTAATCCAAATTCAAACAAATAAATGCCTGAGTTCAAAACCAAAATAAACATCTTCTAACATTAATAATACAAAAACAATCTTGCCTGCTACAACCAGATATGTCCATATGCATTACACAAATGCTTGCAAATTGAAGTGAATCCTTCAAACAAATACAAACTTAGTTAGATACCTTAGATGATTGCCTCCAACCACTCATCTTAAACTAGGAACATATGTTGGTTTTCACAATGCAAGTGTTGCTTCTTTGTTTTGTAGTTCTCAGCCTTGACATTCTCTATCACTATCTAAGTTGCCTTGCTTGAATTCATGTTTGAGTTCAGCAAGGATAAAAATCAGAAAAAAAAAAATGCCACTGAAAAAATAGGTTATAAAATTCACCATTATGTTTAAAAAACAGGAGAAGATTTTATTCTATTAGTTAAAACATCTTCAAAAAAGGCAATTGTAAATACTCATAAAGAACTTCACATTTACTACAAGAGAAGGTTATACAAGGAGGCAAATGCAAGAGGTAGATGAAAAGGCAACACAGGAGAGAATCAAGGCACCAATTGCTGGAGAGATTTTAGGTTTAATTTTTAGATATTTGGTTGACTGCTGATTTGACCATCAACTGTGAATTAAAATGGTTTTCATGTAATTAAAGATCACCAAATTGATTGAATAAAGTCAAATTCAAAATTATATTCAAATATGTTAAACAAAGTTCACTGAAGAGGTCAAGTAAGCTTCACATAGATTAAATTCATTGAATTTCAATATCCATGGTTTTTCTTAAGCAAACCATGCAACACAGACGACTATATACTTTAACAATTCGCAACCAAATTAAATTTAAGTAAATGAGACCACTCTCAATCAAAAAAATTGAAAAAGAGAATCAGATTATGAGGATATATACAGAGTGCATGTCCCAACTAGGCAAAACTTTGGGAAAAGAACTGCCTTTATACAATTTTCCTACAGTAGTGGTGTACTGTAAACCACAAGCATGAACACTTCTAAAGCACTATATATAGTTTCGAACCTCCCACACCGATTATGCTAGACCACTATAACTACAAGAGTAAAAGCAGATATACCACATTGGATTATACAATCATTAGATGAACAAATAAAAGAATGTGAAAGAAAAATGGAGAGAGGTCGGGCAAGAGCTCAACTATACCAAGGTCAACATTGAACTCCATTTGGTCATAGCAAGAGAAAGAGTTCTCAACAAGAAAATGCTCTATAAATTATTCCCTAGATATTGCGATCGTTTAATAGTAGAGAAAGGAAAAAAAAAATGGCTTACAAACTCCAGCTACCACTTCATGTCAAATATAGCCAAACATTCCTCAGAAGTTTCCTAAAGAAATCTTTATCAAAATTTGACAATGTGCTTCCTTCATATGCAGGATGTGGAACAAGTGTAACAACCACCTCATGATTCAAGCAGACTAAGAAAAGGAAGAAGAAACTTTAGCAGTAGCGAAATAGAGAAGTACCTTATCCAATATACCTATAAACTAGAACAGGAGACAACTTTGAAGGATCCCACTTGTCATATAAAGTGGACTTACCTAGGTGATGAATTTTTCTAGTGGTGCTATTACATCCCTGGTTAGGCCTGTACTACATAAAGGAGCCATTAATTACACATTCAAACCACTAGAGAAGGGTCTTAGAACAAAGATGACAAAAAACTAAACTGCACACAAGAAGACTTGACGACATCATCCTAATCCCTCTGTGACATCATCATATACTTCAAAACTGAATTTTCGATCTTTTGAATACACACTTGATAATTTTCTATCCTGGCAAGCCTGCCATTTGTGCAACATTTATTACAGCTCTACTACTAACTCCACCAACTACTCCCACATCAGTTTCAATAAATGAAATTCAATAACCATATGTAACATTAGATAACATTATCAATGGTCATCACCAAGAGTATTTAAATATATCAGAAGACAGACAAAGGATTATTGCCTCTTCGTATTGTTGATGTTGACGAGGACAGTTGTGACATCAGCAAAAGTTTGCTGCTTTCTTCAAGTGTTTTGACTGCTACATTTATCATTTTGACTGTTGTTGATTTCACAACTGGACTGTTGCCTGTTGATTGCCATATTTGACTAACTTGACTACAGCATAATGTATGTTTGACTCCTTCGACCTTTTTGATTTGAATACTTAATGATGTAAATTGACTTGAAACAACTGGTAATGATTGTTATGAATGTTGAATTTCTACTTAACTGTTGTGCAACTCAGATGGCCATAGGCCATATGGGACGATGTGGTTATCCAAGTGTTTATCCACCCATACCGGAGTATGGTGTACAACCCTACCCCCTTTCAAATTCCAACCTTGGACCTCCTATTTGGAGTTCCAAAGTCTTAACCATTAGGCCCACTCAAGTTGTCCTCTTGATGCCTCTGTATCATCTCTATGTGCTTGATGTTTGTAAGTATCCTTTGAGAATGCTAACTATATATCCCATTTGTAGATGCTTGTAAGTCATATCTGGAGTGGCCACTACCTGTAAGTCATATCACAGGAATACTTTAGTGTTTGCCTCCTTGTCTAACACCTATAAGTCGTTGATGCTTGTAAGTCTTCCCAAGAGAACGCATCCATAAGTAGATGCATGTAAGTCATCTCTTTCTTGTTTAACGCATGTAAGCCATCCCTTGCAGATTATGTCATGATAATAGAAGAGAATGTAATTTTTTCAGTTGCCATTTCTACTGTATGGTTTATTTGGGCCAGAAAGAGATAGAACTTAATTGCAGTTTTGAATCAGTTATGCCTTCACGGCAATAAATGGCAAAAAACACCCGTCTTCATATGGTGTGGTGATAATCTTCATCCATACTAGAAACCTGTGTTTTTTGTTAGTAATGGTGCATTATTTATGTGTAAGTACTAGTTAAAGTTGTTCGAATGTATTTTTCTATAATCTGCATGCATCCAGGAGGGATAATCCATAATGACCTCAACATCCTCTGCTGACTTGCTTCAATTTATAAAAATATTTCAAAACTATTGTAGAGGGCATTACAGTCTATGTCTACTTCTCCGTCACAGGATCACTTCAACTCTATTGGGTTTCCTGGAAGATCTGGCTTTAGGATCACTGTAATGAAAAAAACTGCACATGCTATAAGCCTAAAAGAGAAAAGGTTGTGTCCTCCTGCACATAATTTCCAGATCCGACTGGATCTGGACAAAGTCCGGTCTAATCCAGATTATTTGGGCATGTTGGATCTGTATGGTCCGATTTGGCCTGGCCATCTATATATTCCAAATTGGAATTTTTCAAATTTCTTTGAAGATTCCATTTTTTGGATTTTTTGACGTCCCAAACGAATTGGATTTTTTGATGTCCCAAACGAATCGGACTTTTTGAACCTGGTAATTGTGTAGAGAATGTCATGATCAATAAATACCTGACACCAAAATTTATGTATCCATCCTACATTAAGAACTGCAATTCTTCATGACAGGTCAACATGCTTCTATGCAATGTGTTTAAGGCTGCACACTTATTTGTTTAATGCAAGTTCTCAAGAAAGAGAAAAAATTTAAAAATCGATTGTGTCGTCAATACATCACGTCTTATCCAGAAATTTATGTTCTTAGTTCTAGTTTAGATGACTGCCAGGATGACAAAAATCAATGAACGACAGTCCTCCTGACCAAACAGACTCATTGACAATCATTCCAGAGTGTCTTTGAAGTGGGGATAAGATAGAAGTAACATAACTAATTTGCAATACTGTTCTAGTACATTATAATCAAATTAAATTTTGATTTACTTACTTGATTGTGATTGCAAAACTATAAATATCAGATTTTTTGGTATGTATTTCTTTTTGGATAACTTATGCTGCCATATAAATAAGTGTTCCAACCACTCTCCTTTTATGAAAACCCCCAGTTGGTTTATTAGATAGCTTCCAATTTCATAAAGTAATCTCTTCGAGATCTTTTTTGTATTCTACCAATCCAAAGTCTGCAAGATGTGCTTCCATTTTGTTGTCAAGCTGTAAAAGCCATACACCAGTTGTTTCAGGGAAAACAATACTTTAATGAAGACATTAGAAAAAAGACCACAAAAATATGCACCAATTAAAATAAGTGGGCGATAACAACTTATACAAGAATATTTGCAGGTTTGACATCCCTGTGGACAATTCCAAGCTTGTGAAGATATTGCAACACCTTAGCTGCAGTAAGAAATATAAATTTGTTTAAGATATGCCTCCAAAAGAACAATCTACAACCAAATATTTTAAATGTTTTACCCAAGTAATCATAGTCTAATTGAATATCAAGATGCAAACAGTTGTCTTCCCTCTTTTTGTACAACTATCCCTTAAGAAAATTAACCATCATGATACAAGGAAAGTGGGAAAGTAACAAAGGCCATTCAATTAGTTTAACATGTCGTCACAACTGCCCACAGAGACACATCTATCTCTAAGGCCTGTATACAAAAATAAATTAGTTCAACCCGTACTTTCTCTTCATATCTACATTCTTAGTTTAAATAGTATCTATGGTGGTGGAATCAGAAGTGCACTTGGCTGGAAAAGTGATCCCACATGGTAGGCAGCCTGGCAGTTTTTAATAGGTTAACTTGCAGAGGGCATATATTTACAACCAGGCTTGAAATTTGACAAACAAAAGGTCATACGAAGCCATTTATCCATTTAAATACAGGTGATTTTTCTTTGCACCTGTTAAGCATGACTGCCATAACTTTTATCAGCATGTCATTTCTATGGCCATATTTTCCTACTACCTGTCATCTAGGTTGGCATGGCTAAACTGTAGGGAACTTAGTATATATTTCCCTGACTTGAACCTTAAACTGACAGTAAGTTGTAAAGCAAATAGTTTTCTCCTAGATTAATAGTGAATGTTACAAAATCTACTTCATCAAGATTGTTTAAAATTAATCAAGTTCCATGCATGAAATCAAATTTCTTGAGTTTGAACAGTTTCAACCATTGATTTCCCCTCCAATTCACTTATTTAACCCTGACATGAAACGCATCCAAATCTATTTACAGCTGCCAGGAAGAAAAAGAGTTTATTTATAAGAAAGGTCTTCAGAGATTTTGTAAGCATTTCACCAAAAATACTTCATTGAATGACAACAATACCAGGGGGTCTAAACATTAATTTTTGTAATAATGGCTTGCCAGATTGCTTCTCTATCATACTTTCAAACAGTATTTTCAATGTTATATTTGAAGATTCCACCACTGGTAACTTAGTTTATTTTGACATTCAATATTGCAAGAAAAACATCAAGTGATGGGTATAGCTAATTTGAAAACATTACCTCAAATTTGTATCAGTCATATTGAATGACAAATTTGTGGCCTGTTAACAACCATACCTTGAAATGAGACCATTTGCAAACCATTGGAATGTTTAAGGTGTAGAATATGACAAAACAGTGATGAACTTATTGGAAAGAATTTGACCACCCAAACCCACTCTAGAAAACCAAAATTTTATGGAACAAATTTATGTCCTGAAATAAGACCCACTAATTGCAATACTGAACTACCAACAAAACGTCCATATCAGTACCAACTCAAGTGATCAGAGGATGGTGATAAAATATTAGTAACTGTTGGAAGATGAACCACTTTGTCTCCCAAAGATGTCTCTGTTTCATTTTATATAATTGTATAAAACTGCTTTGCTAAATTGTATTTATAGAATACAATTTAAAAGAGTCTCCATCGATTCTGCATCTCTTCTTAATGATCCATTTGAGGAAATCTTCATATGAATGAAATTTCCAAGGTTACCAGATGCGGGGGTGCGGGTGCAGGTGCGGCAGGAATCACGGGTGCAGGTGCGGGTGTGGCCCCCGCCAAAAATAGGGTTCGTCGGGTGCGGGTGTGGCTAGTTTTTAATATATATATATTTTATATTAAAAATACATATATATATAAAAATTTAAAATTTAAAATATATATATATATATATATTTTTTAATTGATCAAAAAATATTTAAAAAATAGAATAAATTATGCACATTGCGAAATAATTAAATAAATGATAAATCATACACATTGTGAAATAAAATAAATCATTCATACACATTGCAAAATATTTAAATATGGCATCATAAAAGCATATTGATATATGATATTCATGTAAAAAAATGACAGGATGTCAAGTCATAAAGAGTCAAGAGATAACAATATACTATAAGTATATGCTATATAGTAGTGGACATGTACAAAGATAACATCAAATATCTGATATTTGACTCTCATTCGTCATATTCCTCATCATCATCTTCTAGGCCCTCTAGCAGCAAGTCTAATTATGTTCTATTTGTATGCTCTATAGGGATGAAACGGGATTAGAAGTTTTGAAAACTCCTTCAACTAAGGACTTTAAATTTGCTTTCTACAGGATTTTCTATGTATGTTGTACTGTGTATAAGCATCAAAGATTAGTACTTCTAATCCTATAGGAGCATGTGATCATTGACACCCAGCTTTTGTCATTCACAATGGGAAAGTGATTCCGGCTTCTTGGTCTTGGATTAGGCTTGCATGTCTCTACTTTGTTTAAAATTATCAATAGTCCTTATTTAGAATAAGAATCCAGTCTTACTTTGGGTCTCACCATGTCACATGATGCTTGCTTAAAGTTTACAGGCCTCTTGCTGAGATAATTTTTTAATAAAAAAAAAGTGTTTAGCATATACTCACTAAACTTTAAATTATAATTTATAAAAACTATATACTTCAAACTTTTTTAAAAATTAAATTTTTTTTAATTTTTTTTAGCCTGTATGGGTTGGGGTGGCTAGGCCCACCTAAAAAAAAAAAATAAAAAATAAAAAAACGTTTTTTTCCTATGTTAATGCCCAAATTGGGTTGGGTTCGGTTGGCTAAACCCTGACTGGCCACAGGGTTCGGCTTGGAAGAACCCTGACTGACAGGGTTTGGCCCAAGTTGAACCCTGTCAGAAAGGGTTCAGATGGGGTTTGGCTCAGCCGTACCTGTTCGTGAACCCATGCACCCGATGCGGGTGCGGGAGCAGTTTTGTGCACCCAGCCAACAGAGTGCGCGAACCCTGTTACACTGGAAATTTCCATTTTAGCTCTAAACTGGTATTGCTCTTTCTCTATGTCAATAGTCTCTTGCTCCTTTATTGTTCTTTCTCCTTATTTTCCTTGGGACATTATATTCTAGAATTTAATGTATTGTCAATTAGATTCCACCAACAATCAGTGGTATCAAAGTTGTTCATTTGTGTTATATGCATATTCAAAGTAAGTTTGTCTGTGAGAAGTACAATCTTGAAACACGACCCTTCAGATTACCTTCCTTGTTTCAAACAATCTTAGATGGCAATTAACATTGAAATATTTCAGGCAACTCAGCCTCCTTCAATAGGAAGGTCTTTTGGAGGCTCATCAACATTCAGGGTACAAGTAAATTTTGACGTTCCCATTTTCGAGGGAAATATTGATGCAGATGTGATAGAGAATTGGTTGGATCAATTGCAATAGTATTCTATCACGAATAATTTTTTTGAAAAAAGAAAATGCCACACTTGCACTATTAAAAGCAATTGTGCTCGTCAAAATTGATGGAAATTATATTCCACCCAAGCTAACAAAGAAACTATGGAAGCAAGCATAGTCAACTCAAAATTCACTTGGATAATTTTTTTGGATGTATCAAATACATGTATTGTCATGTGGGGAATTATACTAACCAATATGTAAAGCAACAAATATTGATGGTACCAATTGAAGGAGTGAAGACACAGATGCAATTCATACACTATCAATAAAACTTGTCATATGAGATACAAAGAAGCAAAAAAATCCTCAAGTACCACAATTGTTTGCATCGATATATTTAGATTGAAATGGCTTCTTGAACATCACAGCATTGGGAGAAGCTTACAAGTATGCAACTAATGTTTATGAGAACTTCAAGAATAAGGAAAAAAAAAAGGAGAATGGCTTCACCAATTAGAGATTGCAACCCACAAGGATAAGAGCGGTCCCAAGTCCAATAACAAGTCACAAAATGGAGATAAGCAGCAACAAAACCAGCTAGGGAAGCGCCAAACCAAAGGAAAACCCTTTTAGGCAAGGGCCAACCAAAGAACCATTCAGATAAGTGTATTTGCATGTCATAAAATTAAATGCCATAAACAGGATAAGTGGCATGTCGTTCAATCATTGATGCTTAAGATGCAAGCATCTACATCAAATCTGATAGTGGGGTCTGTCAAATAAGGCCTCAAAGTGGCATCCTAACTCTAAAATATATTGTTATATGACACCAAAGGTAGCTCTTGAGATTAATGAAAACTTAGTCATCAAGTTCGAGTTCATCTTCGAGTTTGACACTCTTGAATTTCGAAAGAAATTCGACATGTTTAAAAATTCGGAATAAAATTCGACATAAAATTCGATATATTATAAATGTACATATATCCTTTCAATGTTATGTAAATAAATTAGTAACTAAGAAACTCAAACAAAGACTCGAAACAAACATTAATAATTCCATTTAAGAACACATATACAAAAAAGTTGAGAATTAAAACGATCATGATCACTGTTATACCTTTTATTGTCAAGACACCCGACTATCATATGCATGACCTCATTTTGATAATACTATTTACAATATCAAACTCTCATATTTATCTATTTTTCTAGAAGTGACCTTTTCATTATATTAATTATGGTTTCTCATATTTATCTATTTTTCTAGAAGTGACCTTCTCATTATATTAATTATGATTTGATCTATCATAATACATTTAACAACGTAACAAAGAAAAAAATTATATAAATTACAACGTAGTTTTTAATAATTTTACTTTTAAAAATTATATTTAAAATAAAAATTTACTTAATTAAGAATCAATATTATAGTATTTGATATAAAAAAGAAAGAAAGATAGTTTTCTAGAATAGCAAGTAGAAGATATTCATTGCTATGAGGTCTGTGTGTGGCCGTGTAATATCTCCTATAAGAATAATAAAATGAAATAGAAAGTAGGCAGCATCCGTAACTCTATGTTGTAGAAAATTACAATTTATACGTTGTTATAATAGAATAACCACCTCACCGATAAGACCTGAGGCTTCCTCGAAAGCTTTAAGCTCTCCATATTTGCTATGGAGAACAAAAAATTTACAATTACAGTTATAATTAATTTATCTTTGTGTGTTAAGAAAAGGAAGCAGCAGGTAGAGAATATGAATGCCATTGTAGACGTTTGACAACAGAAGTGCTGGTGCATTCTCTACGAGGCTGATCAAACATCAAAGGCAATGAGCATTCTGATTCATTCATTTATTTATTTGGAGCCATAGATATTCTCCTTAGATGCACAAAGGTAATCTTCTTCCTTGCCTTTCCATTTCATTGCACATGACCAACATGCCCACCACATCATTCATTGATGGTTGCTCTTTGGACAACCTCTTTGTGCAAATCAATCCCCCGTGCAACACACTTAGCGTTTCTTCTACATGTAGAAATGAAATTTAACATGCTAACACACAATTCCATTTCTACTTAAATAATTCTACAGATCTGCAGTCATTGTAGTACAATATACAGGAAACAGCAACAACAATAACAATAGCAGCAACAATGGCAATAACAGCAGCAATAGAAGATGACAATAAATACAGGCATTTTTATATTAATAATGGCATTTACAGTACAGCATTACAGTTTCAGCATTACAATCTGCAGCCTGCAAACCCTACGCAGAATATTCTTCATGGCTGCATACAAGATTGGACTGCATCATGCCCTACGCACATATGCATCAGTCTTCTCTCTCACGTACCATGCTTCTCTATGAATCCACCAACCTGCATGACTGCCTTCAATGCCTTGGTTGAATGAATGAATGAACCCCTGAACCACTTCAATGAATGAACAACTTGAATGAATGAGGGGAGGGCTTATTTATACACCCAAAAAGTAGTTACCCTCCAACTACCTCATAACTTCCCCAAATTACATTTCATATGCATTTGATCTTTGCATTTACATGACATTTCCCACTAGAGGACAAACTAGTTTATAACATGACTTTGTCGACTTACATGACTTAATATCACTTTATTATTACATACAATATTAAATTGCACTTTATAACATTATTAAATATATGTACGCTCATTTGGTCAAACACTTTGCGTACAATTACAAAATAACATACAATACCAAAATTGATTCACCAATTACAGACATATCAATTTGCCTGTCTACATCTATCCCCTCCTCTAAACTGGTCGGCGTCCTTGATGACACAAGCTAAACACTGGGAATAGAAGTACTGAACAATGTAATGGAATCTCTTGTCGCGCTCCTTCCGTTTCCTCCTGTTCCATACATCTGTTGCAACAACCTGCACTTCAAACTGCTGCTCACACCATCTTGTTTTCCAATTGTGCACTCCACTGGCTGCAAGCAGTTGTAACATCAGCATGACCAGTATTCTCTGAATAGGCACTTCACTTTTTGCAATAAGCCATATTAGCAGCATGAGCAACATCATCAACATCATGAACATGACGGGCAATGCCCGTCATCACCTGTGTCGAGGGTCAAGGGGGCAAGAGCCCCCTTGCAAGGTCGAGGGGCAGCGTCCCTTGCGAGGTCGAGGGGCAACGTCCCTTGCACATCCCCTTCTCTGACTGCACTCAACCTATTGAAACTACTTCTCCTCAGCTCCAATTCACTCCTTTTGTGATCCAACTGACTTCTTATCAACGTCTGACAGGCATCTCCCTTGTCGGATTGTACTTCTGACGACAACTGCTCTAACTGCATTGCCTTAGACGACAACATCTCTGACGACAATCCTTGATGGCTTAATCTCTGACAGATTAGGCTAGACGGATTGAGAAGCCTAACGGGTACAATGTCTAGACATCTAGGACAACAGGGTAAATGTCTAGGAAGTAGACGTCTAGGACAACAAGGTAGACGTCTAGATAGTAGACGTCTAGGACAAACAAGTAGACGTCTAGGACAAACAAGTAGACGTCTAGACAATAGACGTCTAGGACAACAGGATAGACGTCTAGATAGTAGACGTCTAAGACAAACAAGTAGACGTCTAGACAGTAGATGTCTAGGACAAACAAGTAGACGTCTACGACAAACAAGTAGACATCTAAGACAAACAAGTAGACGTCTAGACAATAGACGTCTAGGACAAACAAGTAGACGTCTAGACAATAGACATCTAAGGCGAATAGTGCAAATAGGTAGACATCTCAATAGGTCTAGACAAATAGACATCTCATATGGGTAGCTTGTTAGACGTCTAACTTCCTCAAACGGGTAACTGCCAGACATGTACACCTCAGACGAGTAGCTTGCCAGACGTCTAACTTCCTCAAACGTGTAACCGATCGGACGGATAACTTCTTCAGATGGGTAACTTCCAGACGTGTAAGTTCCAGACGGGTAGCTTTTAGACGTGTACCCTCCAGATGTGTACCTGCTAGACATGTACCTTCTAGACGTGTAGCTTTTAGATGGCTCCTTTTCAGACGGCTTCACCTCGGACGTCTTCACCTCAGACGGGTTCTCCTTCAACAGGTTCGCCTCATACATATTCACCTCAGATGGGTTCGCCTCAGACGTCACCACCTCAGAGGTCTTCACCTCAGACAGGTTCTCCTCAGACGGATCTAGGCATGACAACTCCTCCTCAGACAGTTCCTCCTCCACCATCTGACTGCATGGTCCAGCCGTCCCAACCTCATCCATCTGACCCTTCTCCTGACAAAGCCCTGTCGTCTAGCTTCCTTCCTGACTACACTCCATCATCTGGTCTTCTTGCTGACTGCATTCATCCGTCTGGTGACTTGACTGACTACATTCTTCCATCCTATCACTCTCTTAGCGACACTCTGCAACTTCCTGAACCGTTGCAACTTCTTGTAGAAAGTCTCCGTCATCAATTGAAATTAGATTCACTTGCTCAATTTGAATCAAACTCATCAAGTTAACCATCTCAAGCAGGTTCACTTCCTCCAATGCAATTGGCTTCACCACCTCTGCTTCTCGGAAAGGGCTATAACTCTCCTCTGACTGTCCAAACTCTTGATGAGTAACTAGTACATCTTTCTTTGCAGTACTTTGGCAATCACGTGCAAAATGCCCCCACAGTTGGCATTGCCAACATTGCACAATAGGTCTTCCCTCACTATCACACAGAAGTCTCGGTCGACGAGTTCTCTGACAGTTCTTATAGACTGGTTCATTAGTGGTATCTCTTCTTTGGACACTCTCCCTTGGTGTTGCATCTACTTGTGGTGATGATCTTCCACTCTCTGAGTCGTACTCATCCTTAGAGTCATCAGTCATCTCTTGGGATTCGCTTCATTCCTTGACTTCTCGACCCCAGTGCTGTAGCGATGAACTATTCTCCTCCCTAAAATCCTTGCTCTCAATGTCGGAATCAGTCTCAATATCAAAATCACTTTCATCCTCAGAATCACTCTCATTGGTATGATGCCAATACTTCAATATTTTTGCATCACTTTCCCAAATTAAGGCGTATTTTAAAGCCTCTTGGTATGAAGACAGAGGGGTCCTTGTCATCTTCTCCCGGTACATAGGAAGAAGTCCATCTATGAACCATCTTCTCTTTAATGCATCTGATTGGTCGTTTTCAAAATGGTCAAATAGCCCACTCATCTTCCTGTTATAGGAACGAACAGACTCATTCTCACCCTGTTTTAGGCTATAGATTTCAGCAATGAGTGCATCATCATTGTCAAACAACCGAAATTCTTGCACAAATGCATCACACAACTCTTCCCATGTCTTGTACTTGTTCGCAAGGAATTTCATGTACCAGTCCATTGCGAATCCACCAAACATTGTAGGAAACCACCTCCTCCAATCTGCTTCATTTTTTCCAATTGTTGTCCACATCATGCGACAGATTCTCCAATGCCTTATTGGGTCTTCTCTTGATTTGCCATGAAATAGTGGACACTTACACAGTATGCCCAAATTGGTCTTCGGTTCCACAGGTTGACTTAACCTCGACAGTGGTTCTTGGCATATTGCTCCCTTATGCGAAGCCTGACGCGCATCACCTTGCAATTGCTCTTTCGTTGTACTCTCGTTCGTACCATGAAACATTCCAACCTACAGTTGCTCCAATGTCGGACTCTCGTCCCGCTCCCCATCGAGCACACTAACCTGCAATTTCCCTAGTGTCGGACTCCCATCTCGTGCACTGTTGGACATGTCATTTTTCTTTTGCACCGATGTCAGACTCATGAGTCGCTCACCATCTTGCACAACAACTTGCAATTGCTTCAACCCCAAACAATCTGCATCAGTATGCAACTTTGCATTGACTGCTCCTCTTCTTGTTCTGTCATCTTCCTAGTGACACACTGGTCTACCTATTCTGTTGTCATTCAGATTGTTGATTGTGCTTATACCATCATCCTAACATCTAATTGCACGTTTGCCATCAATCTTGCTAACGTCCAAATAGATTCCAGTAGTCTTGCTGACGTCCAGACTGGTTTTGCTGACGTCCAGACTAGTGCTGCAAACATCTAGACTGGTGCTGCAGACGTCTAAACTAGTGCTGCAAACATCTAGACTGGTGCTGCAGACGTCTAAACTAGTGCTGCAAACATCTAGACTGGTGCTGCAGACGTCTAGACTGGTTCTGCAGACGTCTAGACTGGTGTTGCAGACGTCTGCGAATCCTCGATCTGCAAAATCTTCACTTGCATTTTTGCATCCCGTTGGCGTGCACGTCCCTTTAGACAGCCCTTCATCTGCATCAACAAACAAATCGCCCTCTTCTTTGACTGGATTCCATTGTTCTCGTTGCACATCTTCCCTAGGGTTTCGCTTCTCAGAACTCCATGTCACCAGATTAGACCCAACTTCGTACAAGCAACGACGCCAGAATGTAGAAATGAAATTTAACATGCTAACACAATTCCATTTCTACTTAAATAATTCTACAATTCTGCAGTCATTGTAGTACAATATACAGGAAACAGCAACAGCAATAACAATAGCAGCAGCAATGGCAATAACAGCAGCAATAGAAGATGACAATAAATACAGGCAGTTTTATATTAACAATGGCAGTGATGGCAAATGCAACAAGGAAATAATATGCATAAACCATAGAAAATATATTATTCATATGATGTTTAAATAGGCCAACAATAGGCTATGAATAGCCTTTAGAATAATATAAATATATTATCCTAATATAACACTAACTAACGTGTTATAAGTTGCCTCACCCTAAAGGTAGCTAACAACTAACCTACTAACCTATTAACAAATATTATTCACGTAACAATGTGAATAATCATCCGTAGTAGAAGGTAAATAGTAAAAGACATTTACAATGGTAATAAAAATAATCTACCATGCGGTAAATAAACTCTACCCTAATGTAGGAATATGGTTAATATCCCGAATAATGGAATATTACTCTAACATCCCCCCTTATTACATTATTTGGGTAATGTATATAACTGTCCCAATATAGTGAAAAAGATGTTGATCTGCTGGTTCTTGCTCTATCACAGTGCTTTGGCTGCTCCTAAGCAAAAAGTGGATCATTCCTCACTTTGTCTTCACATCAACGAATTTCCTTATTGTAATCTTGTCATCCAACCGGATTGCATGGGTAACCAGCCACTGCAACCGCTAGGTGTACTAGAGTAGATCACTACATACGAGGTTTTCGGTTACAATATGATTTTGCAAAAGTTTTGATAAGGTAGCTAAGGTGTCGGTCACTGCCAAAAATGCACCCTTATAAGTTTCCCCCCTTGTTGCAAAACATGTTGTACTGTAATTTGTGCAAAAAGTGTGATTAAGGTGTCGGTCGTTGCCGAAAATGCACCCTTATAAGTCTTCTTCCTTTTTTACAAAAATTTGTGTGAAGTAGGAAAAGAAATGTTTATCCCCCCTTAATTGCAAAAGATGTGCAACTCAAGAAGCTTTGTGAAGGTTTTTACAAAGATTGCCTCCTAGGCAAATTTTACACCAGAAAATCCTCCCTTTTGTTACAAGTACTTCAAACAAAGAGAGTTTGCTATTTATGAAGCCTAAGAGAGATATAATCACCCCTTTATTACAAGTACTTCAAAAAAAAACTTATGCTATTTATGAAGCCTAAAAAGAGGTTTTGGAAAGGTGTTTGCCTAGGGTGACAAATTTGTTTCCCCTTTACAATATTGTTTTAGCCATGAGCACTTTGTGTGCTTTTTCTAAACCAGAATCAGAATCGAAATTAGACACTTCACTAGAAACATGGCTTCTGTGATGTGCCTTTGCCATTTTAGTTTTTCTTGTTTTGAAACCAACACCGATTGGTGTCATGGTTGTCCTTTCTACAACTTGTGCAAAACTTGGACTCCTAGGAAATTTTATCAAAAAAGCTCACCAAATAATCGTTCCTTATTGCAAGTACTTCAAGCATGGTTGCTATTATGAATCCTAAAAGAATAATTTTGATGACTTCTGCTTTTTTGATTGCCTTTACAAGTTTTATCTCCCTTTTGTCAAAATCTGTGTTTGAAGGAAGAAAGGAATTATCCCCCTTTAGTGCAAAAGATTGCTACTTTCAAGGTTCCTTATTTTACAAAAACTTGTTCTTTCTTTTGATATACCCTAAAAGAGTACCAAAAGATAATTCACTCAAAAAGATATTTAATGGCACCTGCCTGAAAATCCTCCTGAAGAGGGATAATCAGTTTGAGGAAATTGAGCCAAACAAATAAGAGTGAATTAGGGGTTTTGATTTAGGAGAGAATATCAAGAAAAATTGGCTTTATACATGTGCAATGAATTACACAAGTGAGTGTGAAATTTGGGGTTTTTGAATGCTCTTTGATTTTATGACTTATAATTGCATAAAACAAGAAAGTAAATGCAATAATAAATCAAAGAGTGCCCACAAATTATTATCACTTAGGTGTCGGATGCAACCGAAAATGCACCTAATTTGCCAATTTGTAATAAAGGTGTCGAGTAAAATCGAAAATGCACCTTATTACCAACTTTTGCAACAAAATTTGGATTTGTGTTGTGCAAAAATTTGATATTTTGTCTCCTCTTGTTTTTCAAATTTGCAAAGAATGTGGCATAAAACAATTGCCTTTCCTTTTTGTGTTGCAAATTTAACAAGTTTTGATTTTGTTTTAAGTGCTCCTCACTTTTGTGTTACAATTTTGCAAAAGAAATACAATTTCTTGTCTGCCCCCCTTGTTTTGTAAAATTAATAAAATAGCACTCCTTTCAAGTCAAGTCGACGCACGACCCGTGTTTGAAAGGCTTCCAGAACCAGTCGACACACAACTTGGTTTTTATGGACCCAAGGTCTTCAATTTCTTCTCAATTTTGCAAAAATAATAGAATGTGCAATTTTATGTATTATATCCCCCTTGGAGAAAACAAATGCACACTTTGCCTTTGAATTTTACAAATTTGTGTCTCCTTGTTTTCCAATTTTGCAAGAAAGAATCAAATGTTTTTGATTTTGTCCCCCTTTGATGTTGCAAAATTAACAAGGTTGAGAAGATTTTAGGGCTTTCTAATTTGCAAAAAAAATGGTGCTCTTAAATGTCTTATATCCCCTTTTTGGGAGAAAACAAAAGCCCTTTTTGAATTGAAAATTGCAAAGAAAAATAACCCTTTTAATTTTTAAGTTTATTGCATTTTTCTAATTTATTTTAAGTATAATTTTATTAATAATAAAAATTATTTTATTTTAAAAATCCTTTTTTATTAAAAAAAATTGATCTTAAATAAAATAACATTTAAATTATTAATAAAAAACACTAAAAAGAATTAAAAATAAAAATAAAAATCAAAGAATTTTTGTTACCTTCTTAATGCTCTTTTGAGCAAAAAATTTTTTTTGTTAAAAAGGTATAGTTTGGACGAGCCGGGAGTCGAACTTGCGACCCCGTGCGCAGAGCCTTATGTTTAGGAATATTCTTCATGGCTGCATACAAGATTGGACAGCATCATGCCCTGCGCACATATGCATCAGTTTTCTCTCTCATATACCATGCTTCTCTATGAATCCACCAACCTGCATGACTGCCTTCAATGCCCTGGCTGAATGAATGAATGAACCCCTAAACCACATCAATGAATGAACACAACTTGAATGAATGAGGGGAGGGCTTATTTATACACCCAAAAAGTAGTTACCCTCCAACTACCTCATAACTTCCCCAAATTACATTTCATATGCATTTGATCTTGCATTTACATGACATTTCCCACTAGAGGACAAACTAGTTTATAACATGACTTTGTCGACTTACATGACTTAATATCACTTTATTATTACGTACAATATTAAATTGCACTTTATAACATTATTAAATATATGTACACTCATTTTGTCAAACACTTTGCGTACAATTACAAAATAACATACAATACCAAAATTGATTCACCAATTACAAACATATCAATTTGCCTGTCTACACTACATGCGTCATCTAATATTCGCTGGTCTAGCACTGCTTGCTCTACACTAGAGCATGTTCAAAATGTCCTTGATAACTTGTGATAGCATTAACTCTATGCCATCTTGGAGAAATGTTCACTTGGCATGAGGACCCACTATTTAGGGTTCACTTGGATGAAGATAATGTTCAACTGAGTTAAAATAGATTGAAGCAGTCCTAAAATAGCTTTGTTCTAAAGACCCTCATAGAATTTTGCAGTTTTTTGGACCTTTGCCAATTTTTATCACAAGTATGTATTGGGTTCTCAAGCACTGCATAACCATCGAACCAAGTGACAAAGGGGGGTTCCAAAGCAAAATTTGTGTATAAAAGCACAACAAAAGGTATTTGAGGAACCAAGGCAATGAATCTTCTTAGTGCCAATACTTGCTTTTTCAGACTACAACCACCCTTTGACATATAGACGAGTACTTCATAGTGTGAACTTGTAGCAATCCTTACTCAGCATTGAGATCATCTGGCTTACTATACTAATATGTTCACCAATGCAATTCAGAGGTAACTCACATATGATAGGGAACTCTACACCGTTGTCCAGTCATATCTTCAATCAAAATACTAAATTTTACGTAGAGAGCTTCATCAACACAGATCATAGGCCTCTTAAGTTCCTACAGACACAATGCATATTGCAAAATGAGAATAAATAAAAGATTCACATATCTGTGATAGTTTAATCTGAACAACAAGCATAAGAGGGGCAGTAACAACCGAGTTGTTGACTATTTGAGTTGACAACCCATCACAACATTGACAACACACCTTGACTCGTGTATAGACAAGAAATCTAATTGGCCTTTAGCTATACAATTTCAAAAGCACATATCAAACACTGCCTTCCACAAAAAAATTATTAACCACTTGCAGGAGGGACTTCTCTGTCATCTAGGCAATCTCTATGTAACATCAAATGAGGACAAAATAATTTGGGAAGCAAATTACAATCAGATGGTATGGCACTTCAGTGTAGAAAAGACTTAGGTAGTCCTGCAAATATACCTCTATTGGCAAAATATTTGTAGCGATGTAATCAAGTATGTTAGGCCATGTATTGCATGTGTGCTTTCCAAGCCTTCTAACACCTAACAAGCCATGGGGGTCTGTCCATAGTCTTCAAATTAGGGGCCTTCCTAAAAGCAAGAATGGCAATCATTTTGTCTAGATGATAGAGTGATTATTGAACATCGCTATCCTGGCACCCTAGAAGGATATCTCAGCAGAAGACATTTCAGAGCTTTCTTCAAACATATATGGGTCCCTTTTGGCTTGTCACAAATGATTTGTTAGAGAAAGATACCAGATTCCTGAGCATCTTTTGGTCTAGCCTTTCTTATACAATACACACAAATGTAAGCCAATCAAATCCTTTCATCCATACACTAACAAGAACACTAAGGTAGTTAATCAAGTGATAGCACATTTTCTCATAATGTGTTTATGCATTTATGCATGTGGGATGAGAATTTGCTACATGTACAACAAAACTACAATAAAGCTCTCCATAGCTTCACTATGGTATAGCCCATTCTAGGTGTGCCTCATGTTCCGACCACTGACCACAATGACGAAGCTCTTCCCATTGCATTATCAAAAGAATCCACTCATTTATAGAGGGAAGTAGACAAAGCAACTGGGTTCATTGAGCAGATCCAGCATAGAAAACAGTAGCTCCATGAGATACTACAACATACCAATGTCAGTTATAAGCAAATACATGACAAGCATGGCAGGCCATACCAGTACAAGGTTGGTAATAAGTTGTGGCTGCATATTCAAGAGAGACTTAAGAGCACCAATAGAAAGATCAGACCACTTCATTACAAACCTTATACCACTTCTAAACATGTTGGAGAAAATCTCTTCTAGTTGAATCTTCCATCTTATCTGAGGATGCATATCATCCTCAATGTGGATAGTATAATTCTATTAATTTCCAAAGATGGTCAATGTTAGCCAATAAGACTCATTGAAAATAGTTTTTACAATGCATTGTAATATCCAAAAAGTACTACAAAAGTAAGCTAAAATAGAGTAAAGAATCTAGTGTAAATTGTACTTAAGTGGAACAACTATATGGCATACAATTACAGCCTTAAGGGTTATGTAAAATAGATAAACCCTAGAATGATAATAATAATAACGAAGAGAGAGCCAAAAATCAAGGTAGAATATGGACAGAAAGGAGCTCCAATGGACTCCAAGCGCCAACACTAATCTATAGTGTTATGTAAAGTAGAAGCACAATCGTCGTCATCACCAACGATCTCAAAAGGGCCAAAGCAAGGTCTAATGATGCTCTTAGGAGAATGGCCAAGACTAAGAGGGCCTAGATGGACAATCCTAGGAGGAGATGAGCATCCATAGTCATGGATGAAATAGAAAAGGATAGAAAACTAGCAAGCTACGTATGTGCACAATTCCTCAATATGTGAGGGGTGGCCAAAACTCAACATTGGAGAACTACAACCTGTCCCACCACATGCAGGAAGAAAAAAAATAAAGCCCTAGTAGCCATGCTTGTATGCAAACAAGGTCACAAAGATCTATCATTAACATTCTAGAGAGTTGTAGCTTCAAATGAACACTTGTTACTCTCGACTATAGAGATAAAGGGAAAGAATGAGGTGACTAGTCGAATAGTAGTCTATCTCCCATGTGATAACCGACGTCAAAGAATGATAGCTTCCCTAAGGTATAGAGCCAAGCATCTTTCGTCGGGATAGATGAAAAAAGTAGCAAGCAATCCACTTGAGTCTTTACATATGCGATCTTACCTCCCTCAAATCTCATAATAAACAAGACTCCTAAAGATGAAATGTTCTTCAATCTCCACCTTCCAAATAGAGCAAAGACAACATACCCTATCCTCTTGAGGAATATGGTGGTCTATCTCCACTCGCAATTGATGTGAGCACACTCTAAATTGACCAAGAGGAATCCTAAGTCCAACAATCATAGTGACTCTTCAAGGCCTATAGAAAATTTTGGGCTTCTTCAAATTCGTGGGAGAGATCTCTTTAGGCCTGACCATGGACCTAAGGCGATGAAACTAAAAAATAATTTTGAAGATGCTCTCAAGGCGAATAGGATGAGTGTTAAACTCAACCTAAAAAATACATTTGGGAACTATTATTTTACATCGGATAAATCGCAAAATCAAAATAGTCTAGACCCTCTCAACGTGAGCCCAATCAACACACCCTAGACTTGAACCCCAAATGTTAGATCCATCCATAAAGGACAAGGGGTTTGATGATGCAATCAAATAGGCACACCTTTGTAGGTATGTCTTGGAATTTGTTGGAAACATTAACATTCCAAAGTTGAAAGAGATTTGTATCGCTTGCAAAGTTGTGACTATGAAGCTGGACAAAGATTAAGGGAAGGACTTGTAAACTATACTGCCAAGTAGGTGTAAGCAATGGTGATCTCAATCGACTAGCTCCTATAGAAGAACTAAAAGACAGATAGGATACTCTTTAATGTGTTGAACATCATCATGGCTTGATTCTGAAAACAATGCCAAACCCTAGCAAGATTGAAATATTTCTCCAAACAAAATAAATTCTATTTAAATAAAATTCTGATCTATGAATTTAAATCACAAACTTACTCATAACTTCAGCAAACAACACCCAACATCACTGATTTTCCATTAAATCTGAAATATAAAGACAATTACATAAATATTACTGAAAGTGATCATATGGAACAACTCACAAAACACCAAATCTGATTGCAACTGCTGAAGAAAATGCCCCAGATGGGGCGTTGGGGTCTAGGATCACCACAATGATGAAATTAACACCAAATGATCTGCTCTTGGAGTGAGGACGTCTGCCCTCCAATGAATGCAAATGCACCTCCAATCCCAACGTCAGCCCTCGTTTTGCCTGCAGATGCTGAAATAACCTCAGAAAGTGGGTCGTTTGGCTTCTAGGGGTGGATTCTTGCCAAAACACCCTCACAATGTGCTGCACTGCCTTTACATCTCTTATCTCTGTCAAAATATTCACCAAACCCTGAGTATGATCCCCAATGATGGACGCCTGCCTCCAAATGGATAAGTTTCTGATTTTAAAGGCCAAGTTGGACTTCCAAGATGGGACGTCTCACTGCTGGCTGCTCTTCTAGCTGAATTTGATCATAAACTCGTGTGCTATGCCCTCAATAGCTGGTTAACTCTGAATCTCTGCCCAATGCTGAAAAATAATCACAAAATAGTGCAATGATGCCCTAGCTGGCTGAATATTCACTGGATGCTCCACAATTAAATCCAATGAAGTCCAGATGCAAACCCGAGGTAGGTTTGCCTCAAATGGAGAGTGAGGATTTTCGTCCCAATTCGTCCTTGAATCAATCTTCTACAGGTTTTCGTCCACAAGAGATGGTGTAGATGACTATGCAGCCAAATACAATCAAATAAGAGAAGAATAATAATCCAGCATGATCTAAATGAGCCCCTTTCTCTTCTTTATATAGGCAAATGTTATATTTCTCCGTTGGGGTGGCACTTTATTAAATCACTTAAGTGACTTACCTTATTATTCCTAAAAATAAATTAAAAGTAATATTATGTCTCTAATAACACATTAACCCCCCCTTTTATTTTTATTTTTAATTCTTTTATTTGCCTAAGTCCACACAATAACACCTTGCACCACACCACAACTTGTTCAACATTGAACACCAAAAATGGGGACATTACAATTGACTATAAGTTGTTCACAATAGCGAGCAAGAGCATCCAACTACCTTTGAAGCCCTTAGGAGCATGAGCAAGAAGAACCACATTATCTGCAAAAAGGAATGACTATCAAGACATGGTGTAGAAGGAACCATCGTCAACATGTGTGTTTTGACGAATAAATTCTTCAAGCTCATCAATGTAGTTCCCAAAGAGTGAAGGAGAAAGAGGACAGCCTTGTTTGAATCCAATGGTACTCTCAATATCCTCTAAGAAACAAAAAGTTGTCCAAAACTGGCCAAAACTACATTGTATAGTCTCTTGATGACAATGATAAAGAGCTCTGAGATGCCAATGTCATGTGGTCTTTGAAATAAAAGATATCAAGGAAGGATGCCAAAGGCCTTTCTAAAGTCCACATAACAACAAAAATACTTTATAAGACCATTGACTAGCCTCCTCAATAACAGCCTTGAAAGTGAAAACACGATCCATAGTCTGATGATCACTTCTAAAACCAACCTACTTTCTCGCTCTAAGCTTGCCCTGATCTATTAATTTTGAGACTTTCATATTCAAATTTATTGCATAAAGCTTCACAAATATGTGTCCAATATGGATTTTCTTTGACTACATTTCCTACCTTTCCTAGACACATTAGACATGATACAACAACTAAAAACTCCAGAGTTGAACCCTGATTGTATGTGTCTTAGCCTGAACTTAATTAATTTATTCATAGCAATTTTATTCTAACATAGAATTGTAATGACACGTGGCCATGGTGACCTCGCATTTGATGATTTTTATCATGTGATCTATATGCATTTATATTTCGATAGAATAACTAATGAGATCATTCATTTTTATTGATATGTAGAATGAATTTTATAAATTGTGCAACACAACTACTTACATTGTTATGGTTGAGTGGTTGATAGGGGCTGCCCTCAGCCAAGTTTGAAAGGGAGGGCATCGACTGAAAGAGGAATTACAGATACAAGAATAGCAACATGACCAAAGAACAAAAGTCGTGCACACATCAAAGTATTTGCATTTCATATAGCAATAATTTGCATGGTTGCTATTTTCTAAATAAAGAATAGACTTGCATGGAGATATATTGCATGAGTAGACTTGCATGATGGTTGAATGTTGCATTGGTCTGAGCTTTGCATGATTTCTAATGAAAGTGTGGTCCATGCATGATAATCCAAGTACTTGCAAAATAAGATGTTTTTTAAACTTGACCAAAGAAACCCCTTTTCGTAAAGGTTAAGAGGAACAAAAGTTATAAGGGAGACACTTGAATTTGAGACAACATTTTTATACCATAAGGGACCCTCCCTGCCTAGGCTCTAAACACCTTGTCAAAGTGAGAGAAAAATACATGAAAAGGGGAAGGGTCAAGGTGTATGACCCCATAGCAGAAATTGAATTTAAATTAGAACACCCTCCTTATCACCTTACATAGAAGAATATAGGCACTTGGCACCAAAACCTCCAAAAAGCTATGAGAAACCTTAAAGGTGCTCAAAGTGACCTCATTTAGCCTCAACATCGAGAATGGAAGCGAAAGTGGTAGTAAAGTGCAAGGGAAACTTTGCAATTAGCTACCAAACCATTCTTGGACCAACTCTGTTCTTAGAGCGAGGTATTTTTGGATTGTATCTATTTTGAGTGCATGAGTTCAAAGGCAGAATTTTACTTGGAAAAAATCTATAAAAACTTTGGTACTCTACAAGGGGGGGTGCAGGGCAGGTTGGGAAAGGGAATTGATACCCAATTTGTGCCTGCAAATTGGAAGCAGAGAACGATAGAGCACAAGGGCGTGAGGGCAATGGAATCCATGTGGTCTTTGATTTGGGGATTTTGGGTCTTGGACGTAAAGGTGTTGTTTGTTGTCCCTTTTGCTTGCATAATGAGAATATGGCATGATGTTTCTCTTTCCTCATTTGAAGTTTTACACTCGCGTGCATAATGGGAAAAATCCAAGGAGAGGATTTGGTTTTGACTGGCTTCTTAAAAACGTGCCCTAGATGGAAGACATGAATGTTTGACTTCTTGAAAACATGCCCTAGCTGGAAGACATGAATGTTTGGCTTCTTGAAAACATGCTTAGCTAGAAGACATGAATGTTTGTCTTCTTGAAAACATGCCCTACTTGGAAGACATGAATGTTTGGCTCCTTGAAAACATCCCTAGCTGGAAGATTAGAATGTTTGGCTCCTTGAAACTGTGCCCTAGCTGGAATATTAGAATGTTTGGCTCCTTAGATAAGATAAGATAATTCTATTAATGTCCACACATGGCCAAAGTAGGCCAATGGGACTCATTGAAAAGAGCTGTTACAAATTACAATGCATTATAGTAATCACAAAGTACTACAAAAATAAGCTAAACTAGAGTAAAGAATCTAATGTAAACTACTCTAAAGTGGAGCAACTGTATGGCATAAAATTACAACCTCGAGGGTTATCCAACTTGTCCCAGCTGAAAAGTATGAATAATTGTTGATTTTGCATATGCATGGCTTGGGATACATGAATGTTTGGATTTCTGTTTGTAGTAGCTGGCTACTACCATCGCTTCCAAAACAAGTTCTATCATGCAATCAGTATGAAAAATGTGAAGGGACCAAGCTAGACTTCATAGATGCTTCGCTTTGAGCATTTTCCACTCCATAAAGCACCCACACCCTGGAGCATCACGCTCACCGGACTAGAGCGCCACACTCACCAAAACAACCCACAACCAAGGCACCTCGCTCCATGTCTATTTTTAGTAAACAGATAAGGATGATGTAATCACCTCGTAATTCTCACCCCAATACATTGCATGTAGTGCATTTCATGGCTACAAGTATAAATAAGAGGTAAATACTCATTGTAAGGGTCTTTTGGCTACCCAACATACCAAAGCTACTCTCTAGAGATCATTGTACTCAACATTTTGAAATCAATAAAACAAAGGATTGTGCTTGACATTCATGAATTATTGTGTGTTTAACCTTTAATTTATGGATGCGTGGAACTAGTAGCACTACTCTTCTTCCCTCTATTAGTCATTTTTCTTTGTGATATGAATGATTACTTTGGAGATCTCATCACAGTGAAGTTATTCAGTATCTATTGGAGTTGCTGATCACACCAACCTTAAACTTCACTACGACCCCAGCCGTATTTTGCATTTTGTTTCACTTTCACCCTTACTCTCAAACAAAAGTAGATTAGATTTGTTTTTCTTGCATTATTTTGCTTATTGGTTTTTGCATGTTTTAAATCAGTTTTCGTTATTTATTTTCAGCATTAGATAGAAGGTAGAAGGGAACCAGCCCAAGATCTAGAGGTTAGGGATAGTAGAAACCTTCCCATCCATTTGTTGAATTGTAGTCACAAGCGCAAATCGCACTTGCCGATTTTCGTGTTCAACAGTTCTGGCATGCTAGTGGGACAAATTTGATTCGCCCCACAAAGAAACACCCACCGAGTCTGAGTTCAACAGTTTTGGCATGCCTGGTGGGACGTTGATTTGCACCACAAAGAAACACCTAACGCACGTGAGTTCAACAGTTCTAGCATGCCTGGTGGGACGCACAAGTGCGATTTCAATATGAAATCGATCTTACCCCACATGCACATAATTTTGCAGATCTACACAAGTGTAGTTCATATCCATTTAGATCTACGAAAATGGTTGTGGGTTACACTAACACACACGAAACCCACAAAATCTTTTTGCATTAAAATTTACAAGTTGTTTTCCATTTCAGATTTCATACTTCGTAATTTTTCAAGCAAATGGCAATTTCGTTTTTAATCTAGAATTTTGCCTAACTTTTGATTTGTGAATCTCGCTTTTTCAGGAAATGACTAAAGCAGCAACAAGCAAAGACATGAGTCAGCAGGAATGAGGCTGTGCAAAAGATAAAAAAATAAAAATTTAAAAAGCAGTGACTCACTCCCCAAATGACCCGCTCTTCGAGCGACCTCACTTCAAGAGCGCCCCACTCTCATGAGTGACCCGCTCTCCGAGCAATCCTGCTCCCTGAGTGCCCCGTTCTCCTAACACCTTGCTCTCCAAAACGACCCGTTCCTCAAGAACCCTGCTCATGGAGCGTGAACTTGTCCCATAAAATAAGTTGACTCATTGTCTTTCGTTGTAAAATTTCAAGGGCCTCTCTTTAGCTCCATTTATGAGTACAAGATCTAAATCACGTTTAACGAGGAAAGGGAATGACCCTGTCAAATTGCTCACTTACCATAAGAACTTGAAGAAAACAGGTACAACTATTTGGGTACAAGACCCGAAGCGCCCCTTAGAGGAATCACACGTCAAAGTTAATTCAAATGTAGAGGAAGAACAAAAAGTATCAGTCACGGACATGACACCTGCAGAAGCTATTTTACAAGATCAAAACCCCACTCCTGTTGTGGAACAAGTACAACCTTAACTCACCACTAGATACGAAGGTAGTCAAAACCCCGTGCTCAGTCTTCCCCCTAGCCTTTTGAGTAAGCCTACTGTAAATGGGCCACAACATCAAGTAGTACCATCGCGTCAATCCCAGTCCCCCAGTCCCCAAAATCCTTTAATTCCAACACCATGGGCAGCAACACACAAAAAACATTACAACAATCCCAAAACCTTCAATTGTTGCAAGGTTAGCAAACACCGGTTGGACAGAATCAACAAGCCCTCAAGGGGCAGATACAACATATGCCTTAGAGCTCTCAATGACCCATGACCCCACACTTGCAATAGGCGACTACTACACAACATCCACAAGGTGCATAGAACCCACAACAACAGATTGCACAAAACCTATCACAACAAGTTGCGAAAGCCTACAACAATCGGTGGCCTAAAACTTGCTATCACAAGAACCTCAGAATACACATCAACAAGTTGTGCAAAACCTACTATAACAGATGGCGTAGAACATACTATAGAAACCATTGACATAGCTTCAAAAAACCTTTCAGAACCCTAACGTTGCTCAAATTCCACAAGCACAAATGGGCCAGCCCCTACAAATTGTTCTTTTCCAACATCCACAAGGTGCATAGAACCCACAACAACAAATTGCACAAAACCTATCACAACAAGTTGCGAAAGCCTACAACAATTGGTGGCCCAAAACTTGCTATCACAAGCCCCTCAGAATACACAGCAACAAGTTGTACTACAACAGATGGCGTAGAACATACTATAGAAACCATTGACATAGCTTCAACAAACCTTTCAGAACCCTAACGTTGCTCAAAATCCACAAGCACAAATGGGCCAGCCCCTACAAATTGTTCCTTTCCAACAATACCAACCATAGTAGGGTGTTCAAAACCATCTGCGACAATTTGCGCAAAATGCCCCACAACAATTTGCTCAATTCCCTTAGCAACAACTCCAAAACTTGAACCCTAGTGGGCAGAATTTTCAAATACCATAGAACCTTTGATTGTAGATGTAGGGCAGACAGCCAAGACAGCCGACATAACTGTTGCCACATTTTTGATAGGGGCATAAATTTTATCAGGTTGTTGCCACTCTCCTTCTTCTCCGTTCTTTCCTCGTATGTTATGGTGATTTTCCTTGGTGCTTCTGCAAGGTGTTTTGTTTTCGGTCCCCAGCTTCCATCAGGTCTAATGCCATCATCGGCATAAAAATTGTAAAACTTTACTAAGTGCTTCCCCCCTTCCCAATATCGCTGATTTTGTTGCGCGATTTCGGGCAAAGATGAGTTTTTTAGCGACTAAGGGTCGTGTTTCAAGGTGGCAGATTTGCCTAAGTCCTTTGAACCCGAAGTCGCTACCGCGCGCACTTTCCCCCCGTCGCTATGGCACGTTTCAAGCGAAAAGGGGCACCAGAGAGGAGTAGGCGGGCTCGAGATCGCCGTCGCGAAGAGAAAAACCGCCTAGCGCGCAGGAGTTTCCAGCGCTTTCGAGCCTGCGAGGTTGCTAAGGCTTTGAGCCCGAAATCGTTGTTGCTCTTCCCAAAACCCGAAGTCGCTCGACTTTCCTAGCAACATCCAGCAAAGAGGTTCCCGGGCTCGAAATCGCCAGCGTCAAGCAGAAAAGCCCGAAATCGCTCATTTTGTGAGCGCTTTCAAGCTCAGGCCAAAGGTTGCCTTGAATCATCATTCCCAAGATCGCCTTCGCTCTTTAGCGATTCTGGGCGCATCTTGCCTTTTCAACGATTTTCGGCTGCTGTCAAAGAGAGCGTTTGGGATGTCTTTCCCCTCTTCTCCAGGTCAGATTTTGGAGTTCGCGCTGATTAGACTTTGAGTGAGAGTGGCTGAGCATTAAAAGATAATTGTACTCCAGCTACCAAAGCTAGACGATAGCCCCCTTTTCAGCGACCAAGACTGTCAGAAGTTGTACGAAATCAGGTGAGAGCATACTGCAAGTACAGGGATGGCCTACCAAGATCAAATCTCTCCCCTTTTTGCAGCTTTTGCACCTTTTGGCAGGTTTGGGGATCTGCGCTTCTCATTGTAATTAGGAGGGGAAAATGCTATAAATAGCAAATGCGTCTCATTGTAAAAAGGGGGAAAAAGGGGATATCTTGCTAAGAAACTTCTCTAAGTTGTACATCTGCTCTTAATACAAAAGTATGTTTGGCTCATTAGTTGCCTCTATCTTGTATGCTGCCTTTCTTTAATATTTCTACTTCATGTTGCTTATTTTTCTAATTCCTGTCATTCTGCACATCTGGATCTCAGCATTGGCAATTAAGTGTATCTGGAATAAGACAGAAAGGATACATAGGGTAGGAAAATGCTAATGTTTCTAGGTATGCATTGTTTTTATTGTTGTTGGTAAAAGCGTCTGGTTAGTAACTGTGCTGCTTATCTCCTTCACCCGAAGTACATCACATTTACATCTCTTTCTGCACTTCTAGATCTCTTTCAGCACCCTAAACTAAACTAAAAAAAACATAGGAAGCCGGCCTTCTCCGGAGATTGGCACGGAAGGCATCTCTTCCTTCCGGCCTTTCAATCTGTTGGGCGAATCTAGGGCGCAAAGACCTAAAACCTTTCCTAGTGGCAGATTCGTAACCAACAATAACAAGCACCCTATGGGAAAGCAATAGTGCCTTATAGTCAAAATCAGCTCGTACAATATGGCCAAGGGCAACAGCTCTACCCAATGCAAGCACAAGCAAGACCTCAATAGTATCTCCTTGACTAGAGTTTACAAGGGTCTGTTAATCTGTCAATATATTCGCACGTTCCAACTGTAGCCCTTAGGTCCCTCGCCTCCTTTTTCAGGGAATGATAATTGGACAGCGATCGAACACTTGAACAATGTATCAACCTTGGAGTCAATACACCAGATTCATGAAGATGTGATGGTCAGACTTCTGGTTGGATCATTGAGAGACAAGACTGCTAATTGGTATCGAAGCCTGCCTAACAGGTCAATAGTGAACTAAGCCTTGATCATAGAACCATTCATGAAGAGTTTTAGCAGTTCGTCCAATGGATATTCAGTCCTTCAACAAAACAACATGGTGAGGTACCCAAAGAACATTCATGACTTCAATACAAGGTTCCTCCGCACCATTCAGTTGATATTGTTCAACATTACACCGTCCGATGAAGGAGCTCTGGTTTATTATGTCAAGGCCTTACATCCAGACTTGGCTATGATGGTGCAAAATGCAAATCCAATCACTTTCGCCATGACATTTAAAGAAGCCACCCACATTGAGGAGATTCTTATCCAAGTTGGTAAGTTACCACCAACTCCCCCCACGACTCAAGTAACACATCCAACCCCAAGTGTTTCTCCACAGGCTTAGTTTTTGGCTCCTCGTGAGCTATCCCCTATTCCCATTTCCCCATATTTACAATCAACAACCTCAAGCCCAATCTTACCAACAGCCTCAGACCATCATTCCACCTTCTCAAGTTGCATCATTTTCCTCTAACACCTGGACACCAGCTCAAGCAGATACACTGTCACATACCCAAGCCAATCCACACCAAGCTTTGTCATTTACCCAAATCAGACTTTGGCATACACCCAACCTTGCTTACCAATTTCAGAGCCAACCACAGGCTGGAGGTGTACCAAATATAATGGAGGACATGAATGAGTTAAAAGTTGTGGTCAAGGACTTGAGCAACAAAATGACAATCAGTCAAAGGCAAACAAGAGGATGGCAACAGAGGAGAACTTTGTATCTGACCAAGGACCAAGTGCCTCAATGAGCTAGTGGATCAATTGTAAATCAATCACAAAATAACATGGTAAATGTTGATCCCAATATGAATTCCTTGTGGTGCTTCACCTATAATGTTGGGCATAACCCGATTGAGTGTGCTACTGCAATACATTATGCATAAACCATGATTTACAACCAGCAATGCCAACAGCAATAGGCTGCGATGGCTGGCCAAGCAACGACAAACACACCTATTGGGACTAATCCATTGATGGTGAGTCAACAAGTCGTTGATCAGCAGTGGATAAATCAGCAAGTCATCAACCAGCAATGGACAAATAAGGAGGTCATAGGTGTACCCCAAATGCAAGTCTCCAAATGCTAACACCGTCGTACCGGCAAATTTCACAACATTTGAAGAGGAGGAATTCTGCCCCTTTTAAGAGGAAGCCTTAATGATGAACCAACAACAAGATGCAATTCCATGCAACAAGAGGGCTACCAAACATCCACCATGAATCGGACCTACTCCACCCTCATAATCCAATGCAGGTACCAGAGAGTTCCAAGAACCACGGTCTTGAGGAAAGACCATACATCTTTGCAAACCCCATGTCAGAACCCAATATCATCGGCTCACCAAGGGAAGCAAGGAGGAGGCCCTCCTCAACCAAATAGTATGGCACAATAGAGCAAGGGACCCAAGAGTGGAGGACCTAAAGGGGCTGCAAATAGGGCTCAAGAAAACAGAGTAAAAGTGATAGAAGAATCAAATAGGGCATTCAAGAGGAACACAAGATACCCCTCATTGACAAGTGAGGTAAGGGCGGCTATAACGAAGCAGTATAGGCAGTTTACAAATGGAACATATGGGGTGGCAAATCAAAGTCTAGTTTTAACATCACCAACGAACTAAGGAAGACTCCTACCAAAGTAAGCATGTCAAAAGCCTTGTCGCTACCTAATCAGAGAAATTTGCTGCAAGAGGCTCTAAAAGAGCAGGAAAAAAACTATGCTAGCGCTAGAGTTGGATAAGCAAGATAAACTCCGACTCAAGCAGTGGCCATTAGCGAACAGAATCTCATGGCAGGAGATCCAACAAATATACCAGCAAGTGTTGTGGACATAATTAATGCCCCAAAGCCTACAGACATAAAACCATTACACTTCTACATCACTTTGAAAACCGAAGGGTACCTTCTTCATAGCTGCATAGTTGATTCAAGAGCTGATGTGACAATAATGCCAAGAGCAGTCTGTGAGGAAATGGGTCTAACGTATCCTACAGGTGAACAATCCGCTTGGTTCTAGCCATGGCAGCACAGTTTAGCTGGAAACTACATCAATTGGATGTGAAGAGTGCCTTCCTCAATGGTGATCTAAAGGAAGAAGTATACATGTACCAACTGTCAGGATTTTAGGTTCCAAGGAAGGAACATTTGGTATGCAGATTGAAGAAAGCTCTTTATGGGCTGAAGCAAGCTCCCAGGGCATGGTACATCAAAATTGATAGGTATTTGGGAGAACAGGGATTCAGAAGGTGTCCTTCTGACCCCAATCTCTACATCAAAGGTGAGAATAGTGATGTGGTCATTCTAGTGTTGATGACATCATCATCACCGATAGCAAGTCAGAAGGAATTGAAAAGGTAAAATCAAAGTTATTTTTAACCTTTGACATGGCAGATTTAGGCCTTCTACATTATTGCTTAGGTGTAGAAGTTTGACAAACATATAATCATATTTTTGTTTCACAAACAAAAAATGCCGAAAGTTTGTTAGACAAGTCAGAATGGCAGATTGTAAAATCTCATCTACACCTATGGAGAAAGGGCTAAAACTTTCAGCCAAGACTGATTCAAAGGCAGTCAATGAATCAGTCTACAGGCAACTAGTGCGCAGCTTGATATATCTTACCTCCACTAGACCTGACTTGAGCTATGCAGCCAGCTATATCTCCCGATTTATGCAAACTCCAAAAACAAAACACTGGACAGCAGCAAAGAGGGTGCTACAGTGTAAAGGGAACATTGGACTTTGTCATTCTATATGGGAAAAGCAAGAAGCCTCAATTGTGTGTCTATTCCGACTCGGAATGGGCAGGATCCATGGATGACAGGAACTCTACAACGGGTTATGTGTTCAGCCTTGGCACAGGGGCAGTTTCTTGGATCAGCAAGAAAAAACATGCAGTTTCACTTTCCTCTACAGAAGCAGAATACAGAGCAGCAGTAACAGGGGCATGTGAAGCAGTTTGGCTTAGAAGAATGCTTGCAGATTTGCAAGTCCATCAAGACAAGCCCACAGTAATTCTTTGTGATAACCAGGGAGTTCTCAATCTGGTAAAGAACCCCGTCTTCCATGAGCGACCAAAACAAATTGATGTGCATTATCATTTCCTTTCGACAACTTGCAGAAGATGGAGAAGTTGAGCTGAAATATTGCCCAACTCAGGACCAGACTGCAGACATTTTTGCCAAGTCTCATGGCCTAGATAAATTTGTAAAATTCAGAGACAAACTTGTTGTGGTTTCTAGAATGACCATTAAGGGAGGATGTTAGAGTTATTTAGTTCATAATGGTCATCTAGACTATATTAATAAAGTCACTTGTTCTTAGTCTAATTCATACTTTAGTGTTGTACTAATGACTTAAAGTATATTTAAGTCATTTTAGGGTTTATGACATTCTTTGACTATAAAAGGACATGTGCTCCCTTCATTTCACATGGAAATAAGCATTCCCTCTTTCAAGTTCTTTGCGTTCTTGGTTTCTTTGTGTGTTGGGTTTCTCTTCTAATAGATTTTCATAAGAAGGAAAACCAATTTTAAATCTGTAGAAATGATTTAGTGTAAATAGTTATATGAATATATAAGCCAGTAAAATGTCCATAAAAGGAAAATCAAGGTGTTTAGAGAATCCAACCTAGCTGCATTGTTATTGCCAATATTTGCTCCACAGATGGATTCCATTCTCGTACATGCAAAGCTTCAGCCAAGTTATCGTTCTCATATAAAGGAAAGAAAAACAGGTAGTTCGGCGGTCTTGCATGTGCTGCCAACAATGTTGCTATGCCAGGATGATCGAGCTTGCTAATTGATGAAAATAAAGGTCAATAGCATAAAACACCAATTAATTTACTAGTTTTAATTACCAGTAAATCACACTGTACGAGGTGAAACAACTCCAAATACAGAAAGAAAAAAAGGAAATTTATCACAGTCCAGGAATTAAAAAAGAGCTGTTTCTAAATTCATGAAACCCATAAAACGGAATGAAAGTACCAACCATAAAAGTTGCAGTTCTTTATGAAAACGGTCAAGATCTTCTGTGGTAGATAAGATAGGTTTCTTGGCTGCCACTCTCTCGCTCTCCAACCTTGCTTCATAAACAATGCTCTCAGAACCTGAATTCAGCAAAAAACAACTAGAACTTTAAAGAGTATAAAGATCCAAATTTTGAAATCAACCAAGATATATTATGCATTAAAAATATCATGGCACATATATAAATTCATCGATTAAAATATATTCTTCATCCATGTTGATAAAAGCTATCCCAGCTTTGCTGAGATCTACAAAAACTGAATGGCAATTCATGAAGAAGCATAATTTGTAAAGGTGGCTGTCATCCAATAGAACCTCTGAATCTGAAGTGCAGGCGGCTCAAAATAAGTCTGTATTGCAATCTTAAATTGTGTAGTCGGCATCTTATAAACAGACTTGTAGATATGAAGAAAATAATCAAGAAATAAACAAAGAAATGCATCAGTAAAGCTGCAATGTAGTTATGCTTCATCTCTTATTGTTTGCTCTTTACCCTGGAAGACTGTGGGGGATTTATGATCATGGAAGTTACATTCAAAAAAATGTAAATGGGCCAAAAATTGAAATATTTATTGTCAACATGAAGAAACATCTTAAGGGACTAAATGGTGCTCAAGCTAATAGGCAATGAAAATGAACCACATAATTAATGAGCACACAGAACTAGAAAGAACAATGGGCAAGCAATCTAGAAAATGAATGCTATTGTAGACCAATTCACCAAGTTATTAAAGGCACGAGATAGAAGTCCAATTACTTGGGAAGAAAAAGTGTCCATACATTATAGTAATACTTGTAGCTTGTTGGAACAATTTCTTTGTCAGTCTAAATATAACAAGAATTAGCAGGCATGTCTCAATATTGCTAGTATGGCATAAAATGCAATACATATAGCCACATCAGATATCTTTGGGCCCGTAGGTTAGGATTAGTCGAACCTTAAGCATTAGGGTTAGGATTTGTTACTTTAAAAGTCCATAAATAGGAAGCGATGTGTTCATCATTCATATAATCTATCTTCTATCACCTTCAGTATGCACATGAGACTTTGCCCTCTCGAAGTGGCTTGGATTTGCTTCAATGATTTGGATCTAGATTTGGAGATTTCATCTCAAATTTGCTATTTGTAGGATATTTTGACTTTTTCTCTTGTGATCTGTGGAAATTAGTTGATTTACTATTATTCAAGGTTACCAGGTGTGGGGGTGGGGGTGCGGGTGCGGTGGGAATCGCGGTTGCGGGTGTGGGTGCGGGTGTGGCCCCCGCCAAAAATAGGGTTCGCCGGGTGCGGCTGCGGCTGCGGCTAGTTTTTTATTTATAAAAATATCTATATGTATATATGTATTTTTTATCAAAAAAATTATAAAATAAAATAAATTATGCACATTGTTAAATAATTAAATAAATGATAAATCATACAGATTGTGAAATAAAATAAATCATTCATACACATTGCAAAATATTTAAATATGGCATCATAAAAGCATATTGATATATGATATTCATGTAAAAAAATGATAGGATGTCAAAGTCATAAAGACTCAAGATAACAATATATTTTAAGTATATACTATAGTATTTAGTAGTGGACACATCAAATATCTGATATTTGACTCTCATTTGTCATATTCCTCGTCATCATCTTCTAGGACCTCCTCCTGTGGATCTGGTGGTGGTAGATCTGAAAAGCCATCACACCTACTGTCATCTTTGTTGTCATCAGGAACTGCATCCCAACGTGCAAAAGGCCCCTCTTGATAACCCTTGTCCCTACGAGACATGAGTCGAAGAGTACTATGGACATACAAAAGGTTCTCTACCTTACTCACCTCTAATCGACCTCTCCTCGCTGAATGGATAAATCCATAAGTACTCCAATTTCTCTCACAAGTTGAGGAACTGGCCACCTGAGACAATAAACAACATGCTAGTCGTTGCAACCGTGGCATCCCTATAAACAACAATGTTTTTTATTTTTGATACTATGCCCCATTATTATCCTATTATAAAGTTTAAAGTTTAAATTTATAAAAACTTTATAATAAATTATAATTTATAAAAACTTTAAAGTTTAAATTTAAAAAAAATTAAAATGTTTTTTCACTTTTTCTCATATGGGCTGGGTGTGGCTAGGCCCATCTAAAAAAAAAAAATTAAATAATAAAAAAACTTTTTTTTCCTATGTTAATGCCCAAACTGGGCTGGGTTTGGCCAGCTGAACCCCAACTGGCCACAAGGTTCGACCAAGGTTTGGTCCAAGGCGAACCTTGTCAGACAAGGCTCGGATGGGATTCGGTCCAAGGCGAACCTTGTCAAACAGGGCTAGGATGGGGTTCGGTCCAGCCATACCCGTTCGTGAACCCGTGCACCCGATGTGGGTGCGGGTTCGCGCACCTAGCCAACCGAGTGCGCGAACCTGGTTACACTGCTATTATTACAAGTTATTTCATTACTAGTGGCATCACAGTATTGATTTTGGCTCTTTGTGGAGGGCGAGATTTGGTAGTATAGAGCCTGCATGCGCCTGCGATTGACCTTCGCCGGCAAAGCAACATCTGTAGATTAAGTAATTTCTGTCCAAATTTTTTCCGCTTCCCTACTTCCTATTCAATATCTTGCTTAATATTATAATTTAGGCAGAACCATCTGCAGCCCCAGAACTGGGATTAATAATTAAAAAATAAAAAATAAAAAGAAACAAGCATCTTGGGACCCTTGCGGGAGATCTATCCCATTTTCATCATCTCGTCAAGATGATCAAAAGAAGACATATTTCTAATAATTTTGTTTCAAGTTCGAGTTGTGATCACTACGAGTAGTGCATGTTGGATCCCTTTACTTCCAAAGGTTGGGAATGGCTTGAAGGGCATATAGTAAGAACAGCTCAGAATAATGAGGAGTTTATAAGTCGCAAGAATTGTCCTCCAACAAATCAAGGCAAGCAACGCAATATTCAAAAATGAATCACTAGTTTCAATCCCTGTAGTCTCCCTTGCCATGTCACCATGAGTTTCCCATCTAGTCAGTCTGATGGAGGGCCATCTTCTAAGGATCCCATGATATAGCAGATTAATGTGATAAGATAAGGTTACTGCAATTGATTGAAATTTACACAGCAAGCTTGGTTGCCCCAGTGGTTCTATGGACACTCTACAAATGCAAGGAAGAAACATGAAATTTGAGTTTCTGAAGATAGAGCAAATATGCAGTCTGAGTTTTAGCAGGTTGCTAACCAGAAAATGCCCAAAGATAACAAATTAGAGGTTGAGAAATATCAACCAAGGCACCCTCTAGGGATGATGTATCATCATCACATAAGGCATGCAAATTATGATCTTGATCTTGAGGCTGAAATGGATGTCACAAGAAGTGGAGCAATGCAGTAGCCCCCCACCCTGCCAATACCCAAGCCTAATCTTTCGTACTCCTAAGATGTGGATCCTAGGGGTTGGATTTCTAAAATGGAGAACCGAATTCAGTCGACGAATATTGCGCTGAATTCATAAGCATTCTTAGCTACACCTATAATCTGGATCTAGTTGTATTAGTGTCGCATTTAGGAATGAGTTAAAAGGATAATATCTAGAAGGAAGTTGATATTCATATTCATGATTCTCATTCCATCCAAGTTGTGGAAAGATTGACCAAGGCAATAGGAAACAAACTCAAGGCGTCCAAGTTCCAACCTAGAAGAGTTTTCAACACTCAATGACCATATTTCAACCTATGAAGTGATGATCGAGCTACAAGATTTTTCTATTTCAAGTGCAAATCAAAGCATCCTCATGATTGGGCATAAGATGAAAAGAAGCTCGTCCACATGGTAGCAGAGAAAATTGATCCAAAAGAAGAGGTTATTCCTAAACTCCAGCAAGAAGATCAAGTAATATGTTCGGTTAATGATGTGTAGGACAACCAAATCAGCCTATTGATAATCGCACTCATGGGTGTGAAAACCCATCAAACCATCAAGGTACAAGGTCTTATAAAAAATTAGAGAGTATTTGTTTTGATCGATTCAAGTAGCACTAACAATTTCACTGGTAGAGATGTATAAAACTTGGGGTTGTATGTCAATACATTGGATAAACTCATTATCCAAATTGCCAATGAAGGCACTGCTTCTTGTGTGAGAAGAATCTCCAATGTCAAACTTACCATGGCTAGCTATAGTTGGACAAGGAATCTATACATGATGGATTTGGGAAATGCAGATATAGTCATAGGTGACCGATGGTTGCCCCAACGAGGGATGTCATGTTGAATCTCCAAAAACTATAAGTTCAATGAATGGACAATGGAAAGCTCATTAAACTTCAAAGTATGTAGTCACCAATTTCCAAAGTTGTCAATTCTCATCATATGGAAAGAATTTTGTAAAAGAAGGAGTATATTTGCACATATTTTTTTTATGGAGTACCTATCAAGCTAGGCTCGTCATCTCTCCCTTCCGACATGTAGTCTCTCATCAGAGATTAAAATTTTTTGAGGAACCTAAAGGTCTTCCTCCCAAGTGAACACATGATCACTCTATTCATCTAGTCTTTGGGCAGCCATCCACCCAATGTCAAGCTTTACCAATATCCACAACCTCGAAAATCTAAAATTGAGAAGTCGGTCTTTGACATGCTACAACAAGGAATTATTCAGACCAGCACCAGCCCTTTTTCCTACCCCATAGTCATGGTCAAACACAAGCACAACTCTTGGCGAATATATCTAGATTTTTCCCCTCTCAATTAGCTTGCCATCAAATATAAGTTTTTCGTTCCTATTATTGATGATTTATTAGATGAATTGACAGGTGACCAGTTTTTTAATAAGATAAATTTGAGATCAAGTTTCCTCAAATTCGGGTTCATGAAGAAGATATTCCTAAAAGTTTAGAACTGCCTTCCGCACTCATGAGAATCATTATGGGTTTTTTGTGATCCCATTTGGTCTTTACTAATGCCCCATCCACCTCTCAAAGCCTCAAGAATTCAATATCCAAGCTATTTTTGTGAAAATTTGTCTTCGTATTTTTCAATAAAATTTTAATCTATAGCAAGTCTTCGGAAGAACATTTACAACATGCAGTGAAGGTGCTTAAAATACTTGAGCAAAAGCAACTATTTGACAACAAGTTTAAATGTTTTTTCGGAGTTTCAAAAGATAGAATATCTAAGTCACATTGTACCTTGGAAAGGTGTAAAAGTCAACCCCAAGAAGATACAGGCAATGCCAGATTGGCCCATTCCCAAATCTCTTAAGAGTCTTCAAGGTTTTTTGGGTATCATTGTAGACACAAAAAATTGACCCACTTTAGTGGGCAATCTTCCTAGAGCCCTCTGGGAGACCCCTTAGACTTGCCTAGGGCAAGGGTTAGGCCTCTCCCCCCCTCTTTTGCCTTTTTCCCTCTCTATGTGAAATCATGCTCACCCTTGATGGGGCACGATTTCGCCTTTTTAGGGTTTTTCTCTAAGAAAACCCTAATTCTTAGAGTTGGCATGTTTTACATTGGCTCTCCTTAGTTTTCCCACCCATCTCACCTTCAAATCCGCTATATAAGGAGGGTTTGAATTCATTTCTAGAGCACGATAACAATTGATGATAACAATGAATTATTGTAAAGTGTTTTAGTGCTCGCTAATTGATCTGCATCCTTCTTCTCCTGCAAGCAAGTTAATTCTGAAGTGTGAAGTTTGATTTGTTCTCTGCTGCATTGGATTGTTGATTGTTGTTGCTCACTTTGGTGGATTTGTGTTGGAGCCCTAAGGAGAGATCAACTATTTGGGAGGTCTCAACCCTTCTATTTGCTTCTACGCTCTCTACCAAGTGAATTCACTCTTCTGCATGCATATTTAGATTTTTTATTGACGTAATCGAGCCTTCACATCTTTCTTTTATTTTTTGCATAGTTTCTACGAAATCGTGCTCGACTCTCTATGGGGCATGATTTCTCTTCTAAATCATCCGATCCCTATTATGGAGCATGATTTCACCCGAGATACATCTAGGGGTAATCTATTGTTCCAGACATCATTCTTGCATTCTAGATTGCATATAGAGCATAGTGTCATATTTGTTCTATGTTTCTATCATTTTATTCTATTATATCTTGATATGTTTGATTTCTTCCAAAGGTCAATTTTTGCTTCTATTTTCAAAGGTCAGCTAAAAGGACCTAGGGGGCTTGACTGTTGCACCTCCAAGCATTATTGTACAGTGGCCTAAGTAGGCCCCCTAACGCTAATTATATTTTTCAAGTGTTTGCCAAGTTATCTTGCAGGAACATGAATTGTTGATATCATTGGATAAAGGATAAAAGCAAGGATCAATCATCGGATAAGATAAGTGTTCCAATTAATCTTTAGGTTATTTGTTGAGTGCCTTATATTTCTATTATAAACCCTAGATCTGATTTAATAGAAATATATTTAATTAATTTCTAGGCATTTGAAAGATAAACAACATATAGTGTGCACTTAGGGTTAATATTGTTTGTGCATATTCTCTTGAGCCCTTGCTTAAAGGTTTTCTATCTTGAAACCCTAAGGTTAGAAAGCATTCAAAGAAATAATCATTCTAGGGTTAGCTCTTATCTTCTTGCATTTATATTTCTGCATTGTCCTTTATCTTTCATAGCATAGATCTAGAAAGGCCAAACATAGGTGATTGTCTTGAATCGAATACATCAAACATTCTTGAAAACCAGAGGACTTGGAGTGAGTCCTTAAACCATTCCTAGTGAACCCTTCCCCCTTTAGCACCGAGTGTAGAGAACAACATAGCCCCATGGTTCACCTCAAGGCTCTCTCTTTGTGGATCTAGCCTTGAGAATCGTACGTGATAGGGCAGTTTTCCCCTCTACATCTTTGGTGAACCCGACGTGAACACCTCCTTTTCTTTTAAAACTTTAATCAAGATCATTAATTATGTGTTAGATCAGAAAACATTAAAAACATAATTTCTTGTGCTTGTTTTTATTGGTCTTAGTTCCCTCCCTTTTGCCCTAGTCTTTCTCTCTTTTCCCAATGGCTTCCAACCTTGGGAATGGAAGAAGGCTTTTTAGGTTTGATGAGATTTTCCAAGAGAATGATCAAATTGATAGAGAAAATCATAACCTTGAGGAAGAAGAGATTGATAATAGTCTTGATCCTATTAAGGGACCCGATGGGAACCTTATCTTCAAATATTTTGAGCATGTGTGGACCTTTTATAAATATCATAAGCATGCCTTGGATGCAGCTTTAGAGGAAGAAGCCCTACTTGAGGAAGTTAGACCATCTCATGATAACTCCTTGAGTGAATATTTGAATCATGGTAATCATGTTCATCATCCAACTTATGCCACTACTATAACCACCAACATTGGAGGGAATCTACAAGTCCCTCCAACTAGTAGTGTCATTCAAAATTTTCAATTTCCTCCTCAATCTGCTTATCTCAACACTATTGCCTCTATTCCACAAAATGTTAGTTATCCTCTTCAACAAGATACCACATACCTCAACAATATCAATATTTCCAATACTCCTCCCTTAGGGAATCTAGGGATAATGCATAATAATAATCCAAAAGTGCAAAATTTAACAAATATGGTAAAGCAATTGGTTTCAAAAGTTGAGATGATTCAACCTTCAAGTTTCACTTACAATTATAAGGAAATGTGTAATCAGCCATTGGATCCTATTGTTGTTGCTAGACCTTATCCTAAGCATTTTCCTATGCCAGTTTTACCTATATATAAGGGGACAGAAGATCCAATAGAGCATTTAAGAAGATTTAGAATAACTTGCCATGATCTCATATATGATGACATGTTGTTACTAAAAATATTTCCTAAGAGTCTTGGTGGCATGGCATTAGAATGGTACTATCGATTACCTAATTATTCCTTGAAGAGTTTTGAAGAAACAACAGAATTATTTGTTCAACAATTTGGTGCTTATATTGAAAAGGAAGTAACAATGAAAGATGTTTATAATTTAAAACAAGGTAAAGAGGAAAAGTTTTCAGAATTCTTAGCTCATTGGAGAAGTTTAGTAGGACGCTTGAGATATACTTTACCTCCAAAAGATATGCTTGAGATATTTATTGGAAATTTACAAGAACAATTATCTTATGCATTAGAAACTACTACTATCACATCTTTTGATCAAGCAATTGATTTAGCAAGAAAAGTAGAACAAGCCCTTATCAGAAGAGGCCAACTCAAAGTCAAAGAAGAGAAACCTACTAAGTCTCAACATAAGAATAAACACATAGGAGGTGATAGTGGAATGGATAGTAGGCATATTAATAATATTACTAACAACCTACAAAATATAATACTTCAAAAACCTCCACAAAGGAATTTTACAAGACTTAATATGTCTATGGAAGCAGTTTTAAAACAACTTTTAGAAGCCAATGCAATTGAGTTACCTCCCATAAGGCAACCAGATACTACAGCTCATTGGTATAAGGTAGGTCAACATTGTGCATATCATAGAGTGGAAGGACATTGGACAAATTCTTGTAAAAAGTTGAAGCATGTGGTTCAAGATTTGATTGATGCAGGACGTCTTGATATAGGAAATTCTCAATCTTTCAACAAAAATCATCTATTAATCAGAATGTAATTAAACAGGCAGCTATTCAAGTATCTTATAGAAGTGTACCACATCATTATGATAACAACATGGTTGGTATGATAACAACTACTTCAGAAAAGTCAATGCAGAATCAATAGATCCAATGATCTCAACAAGAGATCAGTTTCTCAACAAATATTTCTCTTTTAGAACTTTTGCAGAATTCTCCTACTCATGGAGAAGCCTTAATAAATGTTCTAAAACAACAATCTATCCCTCCAGATATTTCCCCTAGTGATATGGCCAATATTGTAAGTTCTCTTGGGATACATCATCTCACATTCTCGGATGCTGATATTTCTTTCTCAAACTTGCAAGAAGATTCTTCTCTTTACATCACTACATTTATTGGGGATAATTTTATCAAGAGAGTTATGATTGATAATGGTTCTTCCCTTAATTTATGCACATATCATTTCTTTCAAAAGTTTGGATTAAAAGAGGAAGATTTAACTAAATCCGGTGATATCATTAAAACTTTCAACAATGAGTCCCAAGAAGCTTGTGGTACCATATCACTTCCCCTCAAAGTTGGACCTAAGATTTTAGATACATTGTTCTATGTGGTATCTTGTCCTGCATATTTTAATCTTCTTCTTGGACGTCCTTGGATCCATGCGATGGAGGTCATCCCTTCTACTTTTCATCAATGTGTAAAATTTGAATTTAAAAATCAACTTATTTCTATCTTGGGTGATCCTCATCCATTTGAATTTTGCTCACTAGATGATCTAGCTCAGTTTCATTCATCAGATTCCTTATCTAACAAAACTAAGCAACTTGAAAATTTTGATAAGGAATCATCAATCAATATCTCATCATAGGATCAAGTCAACTCTTCTTGTCAAGAATCTCTCTTAGATGAATCTCATCAAGGTTTAGAGTGGAGTGTTGAGGATGAGGGGCCACCCTCTCCTTCTTTGTTGGTTCTAACCCCTAAGAAGTATGTCAAATATGAGGATCCACCTCAGAATGACATCTACTTTGATGGGTCTATCCCTTGCGCTGTGCAGGTTGAGTCTTCTAGTTCTCAAGTGGACTTTGGTTCTATGTCTCCCGAGGACCTTGAGCAATTAGGAGTGATTCCTGCCCCACCTCCTCTTGAGGATGATTTATCCATCCTTATTGAGGAGACCATAGATGTGAACATAGGTTCTGAGGAAGCCCCTAGAATCCTTAAGTTAGGTAAAGCCTTGTCCATGGATGAGCAGGAGCAATTGACCAATTTATTAAAAGAATATCAAGATATTTTTGCTTGGTCATATGTCGACATGCCAGGGCTTGATCCCTCCCTTGTCATGCATCATTTGGTAGTTAAGCCTAGTGCTAAGCCTATTAAGAAGAAACTTAGGAAGATGCATCCTAAGGTCACCCTATCAATCAAGGAAGAGCTCCAAAAACTCCTTGACATCAGTTTTATAAAAGCTATCGACTATTCTGATTGGATCTCCAATATCGTTCCTATAGCTAAGAAGGAAGGAACAATCAGAATATGTACCGACTTTTGGGACATTAATTTAGCATGTCCCAAGGATGATTTTCCCTTGCCCAACATAGATCAGATTGTAGATTTCACTACCAAATATGGGATGCTTTCGCTCATGGATGGTTTCTCAGGCTACAATCAGATTTTGATTACCCCTGAGGATCAGGCCAAGACAACATTCACTACTCCATGGGGTACCTTCTTGTTAGAAGGTCATGCCTTTTGGCTTGAAGAATGCAGGAGCTACCTATCAGTGGGCCATGACTTATATTTTCCATGACATGATGCATGATATTCTCCAGGACTATGTGGATGATCTTCTAGCTCACTCCATAGAATGAAAGGATCATGTCGTGATTTAAGATGAATATTTGAAAGGCTTCAATAATATAAGGTTCATCTTAAACCCGCTAAGTGTGTGTTTGGAGTCACATCTAGCAAGTTGTTAGGCTTCATAGTTTCTAGGTGAGGCATTGAAGTGGATCCCGCTAAGATAATGACTATCACTGACATACCTCCTCCCCACACCTTGATCGAACTACGTAGTCTACAAGGTAAACTTTAGTCTATCCATCGGTTCATTGCCCAGTTAGCCGATAAGTGTCAACCCTTTCTTAAGCTTCTTAAGAAAGATGTAGTCTTCCAGTGGGATTCTGAGTGTCAAAAAGCTTTTGATGATCTCAAACAGTATCTCACTTCCCCACCTATTTTAGTTCCTCCTATGCCTAGTAGGCATTTGATGCTTTACATAGCAGCCACTACTCATGCTTTGGGAGCCATGTTAGCCCAACATGATGATCAAAACAAAGAGTGAGCTATCTACTATATCAATAGAACCTTGGTTAGCTATGAAACTAGGTACACTCCCTTAGAGAAGCTTTGCCTTGTCATAGTGTTTGCTTCTCAGAAGTTAAGACACTACATGCTCAGCCATAAGATATTAGTAGTTGCAAAGTTTGATCCTTTGCACTATTTGATGTCTAAGCCCCACCTTTTAGGTCGAGCTGCTAAATGGGTGTTGGCCCTTAGTGAGTTTGACTTGAATTTCATAGGTCAGAAGGCTATTAAGGGTCAGGTGATTGTTGATCAGTTAGCCTCCGCTCCCCTAGAAGCTACCCATCCTATAGTTGTTGAGTTTCTCGATGAGTGCTTCAATGTCAAAATTGAAGAGTCTGAGTCTTGGACTTTGTTTTTTGATGGAGCCCGATGCATGAAGGGCGTTGGTGTTGGAGTCATTCTAGTCACCCCACAAAAGCAACTCATCCCCTTGTCCTTCAAACTTTATTTCTCTTGCACGAATAATACTACAGAGTACGAAGCTTTGATCCTTGGTCTTAGAGCAGCTTTAGCTTTGCAGGTTAGAGTCCTTTCGATCTTTGGTGACTCTCAACTTGTGGTTAATCAGATTAACGATGTTTATCAGACTCGAGATGATAAACTTAAACCTTACAAGGAGATTGTTACTAAGTTGTTGTCCTCGTTTGATCGAGTAACCATAGAGTCTATCCCTAGATCCTCAAACCGCCATGTGGATGCCATGGCTGCTGTTGCATCCTTGTTCCCTCTAGAGTTAGAAGATGATCAAGCATCGATTATCATTAGACAACTCTGAGAACCTGCATCACTTGGTTCTTGTCTTGTTCCACTAGATTGTTTGACCATCGGAGCTTCCCCATATGAGCCATGGTATAATGACATCTTTAATTTCCTTAAGGATGGTTCGATGCCTGATGGTTTAGATCACAACCAACGTAAGATTTTGTGCAAAAGAGCATGTCGATTCATCATAATCGGTAATACTTTGTATCAACATTCTTTTGAAGGTATCCTCTTGCGATGTCTTAACTCCGATGAAGCCCGACTTGCTCTTAGTGATGCTCACGAAGGTTCATGTGGAGGCCATTTCAGTGGCAATGCTATTGCCAAGAAGCTCCTTCGGATGGGGTATTATTGGCCTTCCATGGAGAAATATGCATGTGACTATGTTCGATGCTGCGACAAGTGTCAATGCCATGATCATCTTGTTCATGCTCCTTCTCAAGACCTTCAGGTTATCTCTTCCCCTTGGCCATTCTCCATGTGGGGATTGGACATTATCGAGAAAGTTAACCCAATGTCATCTGATGGTCACAAGTTTATCATTACTATGATTGAGTATTTCACTAAATGGGTTGAAGCCATGCCCCTGGCTATGGTGACTGGAACTCAAGTTTCTAAGTTCATCTTCAACCAGATTCTTTGTAGGTTTGGGATTCCTTCGATGATTATTTCTGACAATGACACTCCTTTCAAGAATAAGGATGTTCATAATATTTGTGCTAAGTACAAGATTCAGCATAGGTGGTCAACTCCTTATTACCCTCAGGGTAATGGATAAGTCGAAGCATCCAACAAGTCCTTGATCAGGATCTTGAAGAAGTTGGTTAGTAAGACCGGTCATGACTGGCATATCCAACTTTATCCTACCTTGTGGGCCTATCATACTAGTGTACGTACTCCCATAGGGGCCTCACCATATGTCTTGGTATATGGGTCTGAGGTGGTGTTTCCTTTTGAGCTTGAGGTTCCCTCATTGCGCATCTTGTTGCAAGATGTCGAGGTCGATGATGAGTATCATGCAGACCATTTGCACCAATTGGAGTTGCTGGATGAAAAGTGCATTCATGCCTTAGAGCATTTGTGAGCCTATCAGGATAGGCTCCGATGATCTTATTCTAAGAAAGTTTGCAATCATTATTTTGAGGTTGGGGACCTTGTCCTCAAGGAAAACCAGAAGAACACTAATGCTCGTGTTGATCTTCGAGGTAAGTTTCAGCCCAATTGGTTAGGGCCCTTTGTCATAACGGCCAAGTTTGGCTCAGGTGCCTATCGTTTGGCTTCTCTGGATGGTAAAGAACTTAAAGAACCTATGAATATAATGCATTTAAAAAGATATTATGCTTGATCCATCATCTGCATTGCATTTTGCATTTAGCTTAGATCATACTGCATTTGCTTGCCTGCTCATATTGCATGACTGCCTGTCATACTTTGCATGATTGCCTGACATTTTGTTTCTCTTGCACTTTTGCTTGTCATAATTGCATTGTTGCTTGCTCATGACTGCTTGTTCATATAGCTTTTGGGGATTCATGACAATGGCATGTGATGATACCTAGTTAGGTCATAGCTCACATGCATTGCACTTTCACTAGGGTTCTGATGCCTAGCGAAGCCCCAACCTAGGGCCCATGCATTTTCATCCCTTCTTCTCTTCTCATCTTCCTTTGCTCTTTTCTTCTCTTCTCTCTTCTTCTTGTATTCCTTGACTTTGAAAGTTTTTACAATGATCATCATTTCTCTCCAAAGTCAAGGAATGCAATCCTCTTTTGGTATGTCCTTGTCCTTTGCATGATTCTTATTTCTCCTTTGTTTTCTTTGTTCAGATAAGGATATACATTCTTCTCTCCTTTGTTTGCACATTTCCTCCCTCTTGAATTTTCAATAGCTGAAACTTCAAGTTGGGGGTACACATGCACAATTCTTTGCTCCTCATTTTCTTCCTCTTATTTCTTCTAGCACATGCACACACTCACATTGTGTTATGCTCATTTGACTTGGTCTATATACATATTCTTACACACCCCTATCGGGTAGTACTTGTTAGTTGTCTTATTGCCCATAGAGGTCTACAACTTTCTTTGATGCATTTACTTGGCCTTAAATGCATCAAAGAGGGGGCAAAATGTAGACACGGAAAATTGACCCACTTTAGTGGGCAATCTTCCTAGAGCCCTCTGGGAGACCCCTTAAACTTGCCTAAGGCAAGGGTTAAGCCTCTCCTCCCCTCTTTTGCCATTTTTCCCTCTCTATGCGAAATCGTGCTCGCCCTTGATGGGGCAGGATTTCGCATAGGCGAAATCGCGGTTGGCCTAAACGGAGCGTGGTTTCGCCTTTTTAGGGTTTGTTCTAAGAAAACCCTAATTATTTGGGTTTGGCGTGTTTTACATCGGCTCTCCTTGGTTTTCCCGCCCATCTCACCTTCATATCCGCTATATAAGGAGGGTTTGAATTCGTTTCTAGAGCACGACAACAATTGATGACAACGATTTTACACAATTATTGAAAAGTGTTTAAGTGCTCGCTATTTGATTTGCATCCTTCTTCTTTCGCAAGCAAGTTGATTATGAAGTGTGAAGTTTGATTTATTCTCTGCTGCATTGGATTGTCGATTGTTGTTGCTTGCTTTGGTGGATTTGTGTTGGAGCCCTAAGGAGAGATCAACTACTTGGGAGGTCTCAACCCTTCTGTTTTCTTCTGCGCTCTCTGCCAGGTGAATTTGTTCTTCTACACGCATGTTTAGATTTTCTAATTGACGTGATCGAGTTGTCACATCTTTTCTTTTATTTTTCGCATAGTTCCTGCGAAATCACGTGCGGCTCTCTGAGGGGAGCAATTTCGCTCAGGCAAAATCGCGGTTGCCTTTTACAGGGCGCGATTTCGCCCAGATAGCGTCTGGGGGCAATCTGTTGTTCCAGACGTCATTCTTGCATTTTAGATTGCATCTAGAGCATAGTGTCATACTTTGTTCTGTATTTTTGTCAAATTATTTTGTTGTGCTTTCATATATTTGATTTCTTCCAAAGGTCAATTTTCGCTTTTGTTTATCAAAGGTCAATTTTCGCTTTTGTTTATCAAAGGTCAACTAAAAGGGCCTAGGGGGCTTGACTGCTGCATCTCCAAACACTGTTGTACAGCGGCCTAAGAAGGCCCCCTAATGCTAATCATATTTTTCAAGTGTTTGTCAAGTTATCTTGCAAGAACGGGAATTGTTGATAACATTGGACAAGAGATAAAAGCAAGGATAAATCACCGGATGAGATAAGTGTTCCAGTTAGTCTCTAGGTTGTTTGTTGAGTGCCTTTTATTTCTGTTATAAACCCTAGATCTAATTTAAAAGAAATATATTTAATTAATTTCTAGGCATTTGAAAGATAAACAACATATAGTGTGCACCTAGGGTTAATTCTATTTTGTGCATCATTTCTTGAGCCCTTGCTTAAAGGTTTTCTGTTTTAAAACCCTAAGGTTATAAAACATTCAAAGAAAGAATCATATTAGGGTTAGTTCCTGTATTCTTGCATTCTGTATTTCTACATTGTTCTTTATCTTTTATAGCATAGATATAGAAAGGCCGAATCTAGGTGATTGTCTTGAATCGAATACATCAAACATTCATGAAAACCAGAGGACTTGGAGAGAGTCCTTAAACCATTCCTGGTGAACCCTTCCGCATTTTTTTTCAGCACCGAGTGTAGAGAACAACGTAGCCCCCGCGGTTCACCTCAAGGCTCTCTTTTGCGGATCCAGCCTTGAGAATCCTACGCGGTAGGGCAGTTTTCCCCCTCTACATCTTTGGTGAACCCGACGTTAACACTTCATTTTCTATCAAACTTTAATCAAGATCATTAATTATGTGTATTAGATCAGAAAACTTTAACAACATAATTCCTGGTACTTGTTTTTGTGGGTCTTAGTTCCCTCCTTTTTGCCCTAGACTCCCTCTCTTTTTCCAATGGCTTCCAACATTGCAAATGGAAGAAGGCTTTTTAGGTTTGATGAGATTTTTCAATAGAATGATCTAATTGATGGAGAAAATCCTAACCTTGAGGAAGAAGAGATTGATAATAGTCTTGATCCTATTAAGGGACCCGATGAGAACCTTATCTTCAAATTCTTTGAGCACGTATGGACCTTTTATAAATATCATAAGCATGCCTTGGAAGCAGCCTTAAAGGAAGAAGCCCTACTTAAGGAAGTTAGACCATCTCATGATAACTCCTTGAGTGAATCTTTGAATCATGGTAATCCTGTTCATCATCCAACTTATACCACTACTGTAACCACCAACATTGGGGAAATCTACAAGTCCCTCCAACTAGTAGTGCCATTCAGAATTTTCAATTTCCTCCTCAATCTGCTTATCTCAACACTGTTGCCTCTATTCCACAAAATGTTAGTTATCCCCTTCAACAAGATACCATATAACTCAACAGTATCAATATGTCCAACACTCCTCCCTTAGGGAATCTAGGGACAATGCATAACAGTAATCCAAAAGTGCAGAATTTAACAAATATGGTGAAGCAGTTGGTTTCAAGAGTTGAGATGATTCAGCCTTCAAGTTTCACTTACACTTATAAGGAAATGTATAATCAGCCGTTGGATCCTATTATTGTTGCTAGGCGTTATCCTAAGAATTTTCCTATGCCGGTTTTGCCTATTTATAAGGGGACAGAAGATCCAATTGAGCATCTAATAAGATTTAGAACAGCTTGCCATAATCTCATATATGATATGTTATTACTAAAGATGTTTCCTTAGAGTCTTGGTGGCATGGCATTAGAATGGTACTATCGGTTGCCTAATTATTCCTTGAAGAGTTTTGAGAAAACAGCAGAATTATTTGTTCAACAGTTTGGTGCTTATATTGAAAAGGAAGTAACAATGAAAGATGTTTACAATTTAAAACAAAGTAAAGAGGAAAACTTTTCAGAATTCTTGGCTCGTTGGAGAAGTTTAGTTGGACGTTTGAGATATACTTTACCTCCAAAGGATATGCTTGAGATATTTATTGGTAATTTACAAGAACAGTTATATTATGCATTAGATACTACTACTATTACATCTTTTGATCAAGCAATTGATTTAGCAAAAAAAGTAGAACAGGCCCTTATTAGAAGAGGCCAACTCAAAGTCAGAGAAGAGAAACCTACTAAGTCTCAACATAAGATTAAATACATGGGAGGTGATAGTAGTGGGATGGATAGAAGGCCTGTTAATAATGTTACTAACAACCTACAAAAGATAGTACTTCAGAAACCTCCACAAAGGAATTTTACGAGACTTAACATGTCTATGGAAGCTGTTTTAAAACAACTTTTAGAAGCCAATGCAATTGAATTGCCTCCCACAAGACAACCAGATACTACAGCTCATTGGTATAAGGCAGGTCAACAATATGCATATCATAGAGTAGAGAGACACTGGACAAATTCTTGTAAGAAGTTGAAACATGTGGTTCTGTCAAGTGGAACGATTAATATTATTGATAACAAAGACTTATTTATACAAAGCTTTAGGCTAGGAATAGCCTAACTCGTTACCATGAAGATAGGTAACAAACTAACACTAATATACTAACAATATATGCGCTAACACTATATTGTTAGCGTAACTAACCTAGGATAGGAATAATAACCAAATAGGGTAATATAATAGTTACCATAGAATAGTAACTCTAACATCCCCCCTTATTACATTATTTGGGTAATTAAATAACTACTAGCTATGCTAACAATCCCCCCATACAACATATTTGGGTAAAGTATATAACTGCCCCAATACAGTGAAAGAAGAAGAAGAGAAATGAAAGAATGATGGCTTGTGCTTTGTCTTCGGCTCTGGCTCTGGCTCTGGCTCATGGCTCTGGCTCTGGCTCTAAGCATACCTCTGGATCTGTACCACTGGGTCAATCTCGGGATCTGCCTGTGAAACTGCCTCTCGATCATTGCCTCTGGATCTGCTTGTAGATCTGCCTCTGGAACTTTGTCACTGGGTCTGTCTTTAGGTCTGTCTCTGGGTCATTATCTCTGGGACTGCTACTAGGTCTTTGGATTTTCCTCGGGGTCTACCATAGGTTTTACCTTTTTGGTAGAAGCCATACAACATTTCTTTCATCATGGTCCATTGTGTGAGATCTGTCCATCCACAATCTATATGAACCTTGTTGGCCATTTTCACTTTGTACCAACATTTTGAAGAAGAATGATTCGTACATCCACATGAATCACAAGGATGTAATCTCCAACACTTAGCTGCAACATGTCCTGCCTTTCCACGGTGACTGCAACAATGCTTTTTAGGAGATGTAGGAGATTTAGGTTTTACAAACATGTAATTACTGGTACTTGCTTGTCCAGTATAGCCAAGGCCTTCATTCTTTGCCCTGACATTTGGCATTATAGGAGTTTTAATGCCTTGTTCCTGTTTACCTAATCTCTCACCATTGAATCCCATTTTCTTCATTATTTTGGAACCAAATCCTTTGGTGTGTTTTTCAAAACACCCAATTTCATCATCTTCATCAATGCTTTTAACAATTTTGCATTTGTCATTATTGATGAGATTATGGAGCTCTTTTTGAGGAGGTTCAGTTTTTAAGTCACTAGTGTCACAAGCAAAATCTGCTACTGAAATGAGATCACCTGTGCTACAACTGATATCTACCATAGAAGGTATGAGGTCGCTTGTATCACAACAAGCATGTGCCACAATGGGCTGAAGGTCACTTGTGTCACAACAAGCGTTTGCCTTTAGGACCTCGTTTTCCTCATTTATTTCCAATTTACGTTGGGCACGGTCAAGTGCAACAAAGACCAGGTATATGCCCCTTAGAACGCCAATAGGAACTTGAGCACCATTTTTCTGAAGGTCTATGCAAGACTCAGAATCATCGAGGAGAGCTACTAAACCATTGTTTAGTGTGAGGAATGTGCCCTCCTCATAAAAATCCAACCCATCCATCTCTGGTGGAAAGTATGGGTCTTTAACTGATTTAGCAACATCAGTTTTTAGGGCTATCTTTTTCTTTGATCTTCCCATTTTTAAGGTGTCGGTCTCTGTCGAAAATGCACCTTTTACAATAAAATTTTGCAAAATAATTTGACTAAGGTGTCGGTCACTGCCGAAAATGCACCCTTATAAGTCTTCCCCCTTTGGTTTTGCAAAATTATATCTCCCCTTAGTGCAAGATAGGAGAGGGTGGAGAGAAAAAAATGTTATTCCCCCCTTTTAGTGCAAAAAATATGCAACTATTAAGCCTCAAAGGGCTCTTACAAAGCTTGCCTCGTAGGCAGATTAGCACAAAATATCACCAAAAAATCCCCCGTGTGAAGTACTACAAACAAACAAGTTGCTATTTATGAAGCCTAAAAAAACAGAGTTTGAGGTTTGATGATTTGATGCCTCTTTAATTGCTTTGATGGTGGAGAGAAAAAAATCTATCCCCCCTTGAAAAATAACTCCCCCTTTTTAAGTTTGATAAGAATATTTTCCTTCCAATTTGTTTTTTTTTTTTTTATAATTTAAAGTTTAATTTATTTATTTTTCCCAAAAAAGAAATATTTTATAAAGGATTTAAAATAACTTCTTTTTTTTAAGAAAAATTAAAAAAATAAATTAAACTAAAAAATATTTAATATATAAAAAAAAATTAGAAAAAAAATAAAAAATCAAACAAAAATTTTTTTTTTACCTTTGGGGGGGGGTCGGCCACGCCTTGCAAAAAATCAATTTTCGGCCCCGCCGGGAGTCGAACTCCCGACCCAGCGGCCGTAAAGCTTCCGACTGGCGCTCCTGCCACGGGAAGGGAAGGGAAATCCTTCCCTTTGATCCCTTCTTGCGGCGAATAAGACCAAAAAAACCATCTGTTAATCAGAATATAATTAAACAGGTTCAAGATTTGATTGATGCAAAACGTCTTGATGTGGGAAACTTGCAACAAAAACCATCTGTTAATCAGAATATAATTAAACAGGCAGCTAATCAAGTATCTTATAGGAGTGTACCGCACCATTATGATAATAAAATGGTTGGAATGATAACAGCTACTTCAGAAAAGTCAGTGCAGAATCAGCAGATCCAGCGATCTCAACAAGAAATCAGTTTCTCCGCGAATATTTCTCATTTAGAACTTTTGCAGAATTCTCCTACCCATGGAGAATCCTTAATAAATATTCTAAAACAACATTTTGTCCCTCCAGATATTTCCCCTAGTGATATGGCCAATATTGTAAGATCTCTAGGGATACATCATCTCACATTCTCGGATGCTGATATTTCTTTCTCGAACTTGCAAGAAGATTGTTATCTTTACATCACTGCATTTATTGGGGATACTTTTATCAAGAAATTTATGATTGATAATGGTTCTTCCCTTAATTTATGCACATATCATTTCTTTCAAAAGTTTCGATTAAAAGAGGAAGATATAACTAAATCCGGTGATACCATCAAAACTTTCAACAATGAGTCCCAAGAAGCTTATGGTATCCATATCTCTTCCGCTCAAAGTTGGACCTAAAATTTTAGATACATTGTTTTATGTGGTATCTTGTCCTGCATCTTTTAATCTCCTTCTTGGATGTCCTTGGATCCATGTGATGGAGGACGTCCCTTCTACTTTTCATCAATGTGTAAAATTTGAATTTGAAAATCAACCTGTTTCTATCTTGGGCGATCCTCATCCGTTTGAATTTTCCTCACCAGAAGATCTAGCTCATTTTTCATCAAATTCTTTATCCAACAAAACTAAGCAACCTGAAAATCCTAATAAGGTATCATCAATTACTATCTCATCACAGGATCATGTCAACTCTTCTTGTCAAGAATTTCTCTTAGATGAATCTCATCAAGGTTTAGAATGGAGTGTTGAGGATGAGGGGCAACCCTCCCCTTCATTGTCGGTTCTAACCCCTGAGCAGTACGTCAAAGATGAGGATCCACCTCAGAATGACATCTACTTTGACGGGTTTTTCCCTTGCGCTGCGCAGGTTGAATCTTCTAGTTCTCAATTGGACTTTGGTTCTATGTCTCACGAGGACCTTGAGCAATTAGGAGTGATTCCTGCCCCGTCTCCTCTTGAGGATGATTTGTCCATCCTTATTGAGGAGACCATAGATGTGAACATAGGTTCTGAGAAAGCCCCTAGATTAGGTTAGGTAAAGCCTTGTCCATGGATGAGCAGGAGCAATTGACCAATTTATTAAGAGAATATCAAGATATTTTTGCTTGGTCATATGTCGACATGCCAGGGCTTGATCCCTCCCTTGTCATGCATCATTTGGTAGCTAAGCCTAGTGCTAAGCCTGTTAAGCAGAAACTTAGGAAGATGCATCCTAAGGTCGCCCTTTCAAACAGTGTCATGCGGGGTGAACAGTGTAGCGGGGTGACCAGTGTCACAGCGTGAATAGCGTCACAGGGGTGAACAGTGTCGCGGCATGAACAGTGTCGCGGGTGAACAGTGTTGCGGCATGAACGGTGTCACGGCCGAAACAAGGAACAAGGGGTTTTTCAGGCGTGACAACGAGCCCTAGCGTTGTCGTTTCTTGAGCGGCCCTAGGGCTTCTAGCATAGCCCCTGGCGCATCCTAGTGCAGCCCCTGCCATGCCCTAGCGCGGTCTCTGTGGGGTTTCTGTGCGTGCCCTAACGCAGCCCCTGCCGTTTCCTTGCACGGTCTTAGAAGTGCTCGAACAGAACCTGTCGGCGCCCCTAAGCATTTCTCTGTAGTCCTCACAACGACTCGTTTGGCAGCCCTGTGTTCCTGGTGTTATGGGGATTCTTGATGAAGGAAGAATGGATGAGACGCGGGCTTCTCCCCTTAAATCTGTCCAACGCCTTCACACTACAGTTTCATATCAGCGTTTGTCTAAACAGATTAATTCTCTTCAGAAACAGCTAGACACACAAGCTAGCATTATACTCTCCTTGCAAGACCAAGTGAAAGACGGTAGCCGCATTATCACGGACCTCCAAAATAAACTTCAGGATCAGCAAGCCATTATTACTCAATTGCAGACTGCACATACCGAACAACCTCCTCAGAATTCTGCGAATTTACACTCTGAAATTTTAAAAATTCGAGATGAACAGGCTGTTCTTCTTGCTGAACAAGAACGTCTCAAGGAAGCGTCAACTGCACAAAGCCAAAAACTAGCCGACCAACAATCTTGGGTTCAGGTTGTAGCTGGAAAGAAGAACCCCCCCCCATAGTTGAGTTGGCTGTCCAGGCTAAATTTGAAGAAGAAAGGATCCGTAATGCGAAAGCGCTCAATCTCAGGGTTCGTGGGGTGCCCAAACCTACTGATCCGCTTCAAGCTGGAAATGCCTTCATTCACAACACTCTTGAGTTAACAGACGTTACTCTCGAGAGAGCATGGTTTTCTCCCGACTCCACATTGGTTATACGCTTCAAAAATGCGGAAGAGCGTATGAAGGCGTTGAGGGCCAAACGGAAATTATTTACTCTTCAGGACAAGATATACCTTGATGAGGACCTTACGCGACTCCAGGTTGAAGAATTGAAGAAAGCAAGGGAACAAGTAGCCGCGGCCAGGAAAGCCAACAAATGGGCAGTTATTCGTAATTTGCGTGCAGTGATTAGGGACTCTCCCCCACCTGGGTGGTCCAAACCCTTGCCTAGCAAATGACTCCATCGGCACGGAAGGGGGGTGGCAGATAAGCTAGTTGTAGCTTGTTGGAACTGCAATGGTACGATGTGGTCTACCCCAGGGTCCCTTTCTGATGTGATTGGCAGACATGACATCATTCTTATTTGTGAGACGCACGAGAGTCCTGAGCGGGCCCTACCAGTTATCTCAGGTTACTTTTGGTGGTCCAGTTGTCGGCAACTCACTCGGCGCTTTGGGGGGTTCGAGGTTCAGGAGGTGTTGTTGCTCTTATCAGGGATAGGCTCCAGGGTTCGGTATCCCTGGTTTCGACTGACCCCCACTCCAGGTTTTTATGGATTAAAATCCACCGTCACCCACCTCTTTGGGATATATACATTGCCACCTGTTACTTTCCCCCCACCACGTCCAATTTTGCTATTCACACGGACGGGGACCCTTTCCAAGATCTCTATGAGGACATTACTAGATACTCAACTTCAGGGGAGATACTTTTGCTGGGAGATTTCAATGCTCGGACCAGACCTATGCAGGTTTCTCTTCATGACCTCACAACCGATGAGTTGCAGACTCGGGAATTGGATCCTAAGGACCTTGGTTTTGCTCGAACCTCCAGCGACACACAGGTTACTGCTTACGGTAAGCATCTTATTGAGTTGGGTGAATCCAACAGGCTAGTGCTTCTCAATGGTATATCTTGTTTTCCGGATTCCGGTGGGTTTACTTGCTTTCCTCATAGTGGTGGAGCCAGTGTCGTCGACTATGCTATTTCCTCTACCACCCTCATTCCATTCATTTCCCGGTTTAGCGTCTCTGATCACCCTCCCCCCTTACCGATCATTCAGTTCTTTCTCTTACATTATCCGTTGTTTCCCTTCCTATTACTCATCCCCCTCCTCCCTCCCCTTCAACCCCTCAGGTCATAATAGACTTTGACTATTATTATTCCTTTACCTACATGGACCGGTTGCGTCAGGTTCTCCCTAGGGTGTCTTCTCTTCCCGATGTTTCCGATCGTTCTGCTTGCTTGGTCCAAACTATTTGGAAGGCTGCTTTGGACTCGTACCCCCACTCTATTCGTCCTCCCCCCATCCTCGTCCCCCTGGTCATTGCCCCATGAACATCTGGTATGATGAGGAATGTAAGTCTGCCCACCGAAGGTTGAAATATGCCATTCGGAATCCTTCCCAGCTCTATGCCATTTCCCACAAAGACTACAGGATGCTTCTTCGAAAGAAGAAGCGTCTCTTCCTCTCTCAACATCGACTTGATCTTATCCACTCCCTTCAACAGTCTCCTAAATCCTTTTGGCGCCTTATCCTCCCCCGTGATCGGATTACTCATGGGATCGATCTTTCCTCTTGGACCATTCATGCCTCTTCCCTCTATACCATCCCTAATCAGCCTCCTATTACTGTTCCCTCCCCCCCTCTTCGTGCCACCTCTTTTCTACTGGTCTTGTCAAGCAGGCTATCAGGAAACTTTGTACGAGCAAAGCAACAGATTTGGATGGGTTACAGGCGGAATTTCTGAAGCATGGTATTGACCCTCTTGTTGGGCCCCTCACTGATCTCTTTAATCTCTCTGTCTGTTCTGGGTTTCCTGATTCTTGGACTCAGCATATCATTCACCCCATTCATAAGGCAGGTGATCCCCATGAACCCAATAATTACAGGACTATCATGATTGGGCATATCTTTGCCAAGCTTTATGCCACAACATTGGATGTGCTTCTCTCCCGAAGGTTGGAGGAGGAGGGTTTCAGGGCTCTTGGCCAAGCTGGTTTTCGGCAAGATCACCAAACCACAAATCACATTCTAGTCCTCAGAGCTATTATTGAGGAGGCGCGTTCCAGGTCCTCGAAGGTTTATTGTTGCTTTGTTGACTTCAGGAAAGCCTTCGACACGGTGCCTCGACATTTACTTCTTGAGAGACTTCGATCAATTGGCATCTCTGGGCAACTTTTGACAGCGGTTACACGGTTATATGAGACTGTGAAAGGTCGGTTTCGCTCCCCTCAAGGGCTTTCAGACAGTATTCTTAGCACCATAGGAGTGAAACAGGGGTGCCCCCTTTCCCCGACACTTTTTGGGATCTTCATCGACGAGCTTGAGACTTTTATTAAGGAGAACGCTCACGCAGAGGATGGTTGCCTTCTTCACTATGTGCTGATTTCTATTCTCCTCTTTGTTGATGATGTTGTTCTTTTGGCCTCTTCCCCTGAGGGGCTTCAACGCCATCTGGACAAGCTTGCCGCTTTTTGTGACTCGAGACAATTGACGGTGAATCTTTCTAAGACCAAGGTTATGGTATTCAATACTACCAAAGAGGCTCTATCTCATCTCCACTTCTCTTTCCAAGGTCGGGAGGTCGAGATCACCACCTCTTATGTGTACTTGGGGGTTCTTTTCACCGGTCCCACTTTTAGTATGAAACCCGCCGCCCAGGCCCGGGTGTGTAAGGGATATGCAACTCTGTCTTTGCTAGAGAGGAATTGCTTCAAAGCACATTTTCAGGATATACCTGTGAAGATGAGGATTTTTGATGCCTTGGTCAAGCCAACTATTACTTATGGGTCAGTGGTTTGGGGTCCTAGTCTTGGCCCGACTGAGTGGTCACGGGTTGAACGAGTCCAGACACTCTTTCTTCGACGATTCATTCGTTGCAAGGGCACAATCCCCCGCTCTATTATTCTAGCAGAGTTTGGGGCTTCTCCTCTCCAACTTGAGATTATCTTCCTGATTATCGGTTATCTTCACAGGATCCGTACTTTCGGAGATACCCCTGAGGGTTGCAAGCGGTACCCTTACCTCGCCCTTCGCTCCTCGATGGAACTCTCTCCGAGTTCTCGGGGAGGCCGGAGGAGCTGGTATTTTCAAGTTTCTGCCCTCCTGGCCAGCATTCAGATACAGATAGACAGGCTCCCCCCTTATTCTTTGGGTGTTCTCCCCCCCTCTCGGCTTAGTAAGGAGAGGATGCTCCACGAGATCCGGAAGGATGTTAGTCTCCAATACACCAGATGCACTTGGATCTCTCCTGTTGCCCCTCTTTCCCCCAAGTTGTCTTTCTACCATGAGCACTTCTTACAGATACAGGAGGGCAGAATAGTTCCTCCACAATACCTTCAACAACACACAATGCATAGTCTTCGGATCACTATTGGGCAACTCAGGGTGTGTTCTCACCAACTCCGGATTGAGTCAGATCACCATCTTTCGACGGAGGAGCGGATTTGCTTGTTTTGCCCCTTGGGTGAAGTTGAAACCCTTCATCACTTTATTTTTTGTTGTCCCATTTATTATGAGATCCGGGGTAGATTCCATTGCCTTTTCAGGGACAACTCTCGATCTGTTTCTACCTTCTTCAGATACCCGGACCAGCGGTGTCTCGCACTCTTTCTTAGGGAGATAACTCAGCTTCGACGACATAAAAGTTCTCCTCCAGATGGATCTCACCCTCCTCAACATCGGCTCATCACAACATACTTCACTAGCTCCGACGGACCAGGTGACTCCGGACGGAAACGCCCCACATCATCCAGTTCGGACGGAAGCAAGGTCACTAGACAGCGCACCCACAGTTTGTCAGGGTTCCGAACTAGCGTTGGTCAGAGACATATCATGGACTTCTTCAGCTCCAGTACTTCGGCCTCGACTGTTAGGAGAGATTAGTTTCTGGGGGGTTCTTGGAGCTTGCCCCTCCTGGGCTGCTCCCTCCCCCCTCCTCTCTCTCCGTTCTTCTTGGCGTGCACTCCTCTCTTCTGGACTGCAGCCCTCCCCCCTCTGCTCTCCCTTTTCTTTTCCCTTTCTCTTTGGCCCGGTTGTTGGGTTTCGTCTTGTATTTATCTTAGTTCTTTTCTTTGTTGGGCTTTTTAGCCTGCTAGCTGGCAGTCATTATTGTCCTTCTTATAGTCCCTTGGGTCTTATTTTGGCCCACCGCGGACATTAATAATATTTCATTTCATTTCAGAAGAGGACACTTGGGAACCAAAAGACATTCTCCAAAATTCCCAGCTTTGAGGACAAAGCTTTCTAAAGGGGAAGAACATGTAATGGCCCTAATTAAGCCACGTCAACTATATTTACTTTATTCGCTCGGACCTGCAGGTTGGGATGACTAGGCCCTTGAGCATTAGGGTTAGGGTTTCTTACTTTAGAAGTCTATATATAAGAAGTGATGTAGTTCATCATCATTCATACAATCTATCTTCTATCGCCTTTGTTGTGCATATAAGAATTTGCCCTCTAAGTGGCTCAAGAGACTTTGCCTTCTCTAAGTGGGTTGTATTTTCTTCAGTAATTCGGATCTAGATTTGTGATCTCATATTGGATTTGCTATTGCAATATATCTTGTCTTTTGTTCTGTTGCGAACTAGGAAATTGCTTGGTTGATTCCATATAATTACTGGTTGTTTTGTTACATTTGAGAATTTGGCCTCAAATGGTATACTGAAAATTAATTATAATAGGATTAGGCTGGCAAGAGCAATTGCACCTCATGTATGTTAGGCCTAGTTCACCATCACCCGTATCAGAAGGCAAACTAACAACAACAATAATCATAAGATTTGTGTGTATTTATTCTTGCTTGAGTGATGAGGAGTTATTAATATGAAATATTCATCCATTATCTATAAAATACAATTTCTCAATGAGTATGGTATATGGTAAGCCAAACACCTAGGAATTCCCTTCATGAGACTCACATAGGACAAAAATGCTTTGCACATGACTTTGAAGTCCCAAATTTGGGTCATTTTAGCCAAGGGACAAGATCTATTGACACCTTGGATAAATCAGTCCCAATTATGCAAACAACATCAACCAGCCAACTAGCTTGAGTGTGGAGGGATCAAACACCAATCATCTAGGATTTTAGTGACACAATTGTGGGTCTCTTTCATCCAATGACCCTGCACTAAGCCTCTCCTCCTAATTGGGTTTTTTCATATCCTGGCATGTGGTTATCCCACTAGAATATTCATTAACAAATGGTAGCACATTTGAAAGTGCACCCTACGGACTATTCCTATGGCACATGATTATTAATTAGGTGTGCAATTATAAGCATCAATATGCTACATGCCATATGATAATATCACAAAAATATTAAGGACTATTCCTATGGCAGATGATTATTAAGTGGGCATGCATTTATAAGCATCAACATGTCACATGCCATATGATAATATCACAAAAATATTCTCAAAGCTCCTAACATCATTGTTGATCCCATGGACTTTATTCAAGACCATGATAATGAATTTAACCTTCAAGTGAATCTAAATACATGTCTAATGCATGCTTCCTTCTTGTTTATAAGTAGAAACCTATGTCACAAGGTTCAAGTTCGATAGGACTGAAATTCGAAATAAATTCGGCACCAATGGAAGTTCAGAATAAAATTCAGCAAAAAAATTCAGGATAATAAAAAATGCATAACTATTAAATAGTATTTAGCTCAACCAGTTAAAATTCTTCAACTTTCAATGAGGAGACCTAGGTTCGAAGCTTGCCAAACGATACATGCATGGTTGTTAAGCTATTGAAATATCACTATGTGGTCATAATGTAATATGGGTGGGGCCCGTTTCAATCCCATATAACCCATTATTAAAAAACAAAATGCATAAATATGTATAACTTCACATATTTAAGTAAAAAGCAAATAAGATGACGAAAACTAAATCATCCTGTAATCAAGCAACTTAACACAGGTCTAAAAACATGTATAATTCCCCATATAAATTTATCAAAACACAGGCAAAATTAAAGGATTTATAGTGGATTTTGCATAAAAGTCAAGCACAAGCTTACAAACCATAATTTTGTTGTATTACAATAGGAATCTATGACAATAATATTAGTGTTGAAATCAAACATGTATTGTAATTGTTTAAATGCTGAAACAAAACAGATTACAACACGAATTTCATTCTTGCTGCTTCCCTTCTTGATGTCAACATGTGACATCATCAAGCTCAATGTCACCAAGAGCACATGGAGGGTTGATAGACTCATGCTCACCACTGTTATATTCAGGTTTGATGTCTTTATCATCTTGACAACAAGGTATGTGGAACAGGTTCAAATGACGGAGAATCCACATTTTTTAAATCATTGGCCATATTGCTTGTTGCCAACTCATGTTGCTTTGGACATAAACTAGATCACCTAAACTTCTAGATACTAACCTGTTTCTCTTTTTGGAGTGGATGTGTTCAAAGCTACTCCAATTTCTTTCATATGCCGATGCACTTGAACATTGACTCAAAACTCGAATTGCAAAGAGTTGTAACCCAGGTACCTCTGCTCCATAAAAATACCACCACACTCCTAGAAGAGTATTTGCTCTATCTTCCTTTGCTGCAAGTTCCAAACACACGTTTTAATTTGTATGCCCTAAGCTACCCTCTACTCACAAATCATTTTATCATCATGTACCATTCCTCTTTTCTGATACTCTAGCGGATTGTCAATGTCTTGTTTAGCAAAATCAATGATAAAGGTTTTTGCATTAAGATATTGTGATGAGCCAAATCATATGGATAAACTTGGTGAGACTCTACTCCAAGGGTCAAAAGGGCTTAGTTTCTATGGTTGCAAACATGAATAATACTACTGAACTATGGCTTAGTGCTTATTATCCATGAATCCAAAAGGCAGATGAGTAGGAAAAAGATGGCTTATGATATTCCTCCCATTGAGCCACAATTGTGTATGCGAAGGTTGTGTGTTAGGAAAACATCACAAGTCCTTTCCAAAGACAAAGCACATCATGCCTCATAATCTTTGAACCTCATGCATAGCGATATATATGGCCCAATAGCCAAAACCTTCCCTCTCTAGATCAAAATATTCTCTCACCTTCATAAATAATTATTTCTGATTTCCATGGTTCTGCGACATCTAGACTGAAGATGAAGCCCTTGCAGAAAGTCATAGTGAGCGGAAACGTAAGTGTTTGAGGGTGGCTCAAGAGGGAAGGGAGTATACTAGCATGGATTTTGAGAACTTCCTCCTCAAGCATTGTGTACTAAGTAAACATGTTCAAGTTTGTGTTTGAGTTCGGGAAGTATAAAATTCAGAAAATGTTTGCCATTGGAAATATATGTTATAAAATTAGCCAATATATATATTACTTATTTTAAAAATCCTAATAAAAGATAAATATGAAAATAAAAAATAACTTCAAATTTATATAACATAAAAATTATGCAAACGATATTAACTGTGAATAATAGTATTACCATGGATAATGAAAAAATATCCAAACAATATCAAATGGCATGAGCTCAACCGCTAAACGCCCTTAACTTTCAAGGAGGAGACTTGGGTTTGAATCTTGTCAGGCAATGCATGCATAATTGCCAAAAATGTCGTAACACAGGGATGATGTAATACAGCTGGGGCTCCTTTCAATCCCATTTAACCAATTTAAAGATACAATATTAGCAATGAATTTATAATCAAGACACTTTTTATCTTTATTACATTTTTATCTTTATTTTAAATCTTTCTTTGTTTCAACCAGTTTCTACATAGGCCCTTCACGGCTAATAATCATGTGATAGCTTTGCCAAAAATTTTAAATGAACTCCAAATAATTTGACTCCAAAAGGCAGAAAGTCCTACACAGTAAACAATCATGTGATTTGATGCAATTTTTACTTTCTTTGCAATAAGTTGCTAACAGTGGCTAATTCTATGAAGCTTTAATGTGATTGTCAGTAATCTTTAATTGATGACAAGGTACGTGGGCAAGAGAATTCTCCCTATGCAAGACATTCATCATCTTCAGTCACCCCTTGTTTTGTTTAGCATAATCTGGTACAAGGGTTTGGATGGAAAAACACAAATTTGTAGCCATGGAAGATGTTACGGCCTCCATACAGAAGCAATATTGATTTGTTAGCCACCCGAGTTTGACCAGAAAACAATGAAAGAGACGAGCAGGAAAATAGGAAAACCCCCACATTATAGCTCAAAATGGTTGTTGAATATGTGGTGAAAATAATCACTGAACAACAGCATATAAATCCAGCAACGTTTGAAATTTGCCAAATATCGAACTTATGATAATATTCAATGAACACAGTCACTATGATTATATGCATGGAAGTGAACAATTCAACACGCACCATAGCAAAATGGTGTTGTTAAGCAGAAAAATGAGGACCTTATGAAGATGACAAGGTCATGTAAGTCTTTAGGTTTTCATGGTAATGGTTACCTATGGATCTTAGTTCTGAATAACCCGCATTTGCTGCATTTTTTTTCAACATTTCTAGACCTCCTAAGGGGCTCATCATCAACAACAAGACAAACTCCAAAATAATTTTCCTGATGTACGCCAAACAAATGAATGTAAAGTTTTCAGGAGTGATGGTCCATCGTACAATTCATACCATCACTAGTTGTCCTACTATGTTGTGAATGGTATGACTCCTTTTGAGAAATGGAGAGGTAACAAGCCTTTAGTCTTACACATCAAGGTCTTCAGCATGAAAGCTTGGGCACTCATTGCAAATGAGAAGTGAAACAAACCTGAGGCCAATATTCATCAATGCATCTTTGTAGGTTGTAGCGAAGAATCAAAAGCATATAGCCCTTTGATCCTGCTACTTGAATTGTCATAAACCAAAGAGATGTTTTCAGTGAGGTATTGTCTAATGGATATCAAGATATCTTCCAAAAATTCTTGAAGATATTAATCCATCTACTTCTATGATTGTTGATACTACACCCTTTCAGAATGACATTAATGTTGATCCACCTAGGTCAAATGACGTTTCTTCTAGTGATTATACTGTATCCGCTTCTAGCAGGCCTAGACTCCTAAGGGTATGGTCTTGCTTTGGATGTTGCTAACCTTATGAGTGATGAGTTCCCTCCTCTAACTTCTTCCACTATAAGCGAAAACAAAATGCCCAAATGGGCCCAAACCACTTTGAAGGCAGCTGAATCCACTCTTAGTGAATTAGAGGAGGGAGTAGAAAGCTGTTGAACTCAGAAATCGTCAAGTACAATTTGCACCGATGACTGCAACAATGGATGGGGAGGGTTTCACTCTCCCCAACCTTGGGATCTTGGGCCGGTTCCCTTCTAACTAAGCCATAAAACAATGAAATAAACTAATCTAAAATGAAGAAAACAAATATGATCTACATTGAATAAGAGAAAAGAAATGTAAAATACACCCGAAGCCGTAGTGAGGTTTAGTTTTGGTGCGATTGGCAGTTTGAACAGGAACTGAATAACTTCCCTGTGTAGGATCTTCAAATAACTTGCAACAACAATGAAAGGGAATGACCAACAAGGAAAGGAGGGCAAAGCCACTAATTTCACACATCCATGAGACAAAAATTCAAAGACAATTGGATCATAATGTCATGCACAACTCTTTTATTGATTTGCAATTTTTAGTTTCAATACAATCTTACTCCGAAGAGTAGCTCTAGTATGCTTGAAGGCCAAAAGACCCTTACAATGAGTATGAAACTCTTATTTATACTTGAAAATAAGAAGCCTAATCTAATCTTGGACTTGTAATTTTGCCTCTAAACTGCAGTTCGAAGTTGCATGCAATTTTGCCATCCTTATCCATTTGCCAAAAATAGACACAAAGCAAAGCACGCAGACTAAGAATGGGGCGCTCTAGAGCAAGTGCTACCAAGCGAGGCATTCCCAAAGAAAAACACGTATTGCCTAGAAGTGGGATGTACATAAAGCGAAGCATATCTGAAGTGTCAACCTGGTCTCTTCATATCCTTCATCCCATTTAACGTGATAGAACATGGTCTGGAAGTGATGGTAGTAGTCAACTACTACAATTCTGCGATCCGTGGGGATGTCAATCCCGATTGACGAGAGATCCCAAATGGTGCCTTATCCATTGGGCCACAGAGTCTTCTGTTGGACTTCTTGCATCTTGCCTACTTTTGTTGAATCATCATTTGCAAGATTTCCAAGTCTATGTCAGAGGGAATCGAGAAACCGTTTAATGCATCAAAGTCATCACTCAGTTCCTCATATGTATCTCTCTGAAGATCCTTTGCTTCTATTGCCACCTATTTTATCTATTCATGCAGTTCTTCAAGCTTGCTTATAACTTCTTGCAACCTATTTGATTGAACCATAGTTGAGAAAATCAGAATCGGATCGGAATCGACATGGAAAAGAATCGGGAAAAATCGGGAATCAACAAAAAATCGGGGACAAAATCGACAAAAAATCGGCATTTTTTCATTGAAAAACGCCGAAGAAAATGCAATTTTTCATTGAAAAAAAGCATTTTAATCTGCAAAAATCGGCAAAAAATTGTCTAGGCTGTGAATCGGGAAAAATCGGATCGAGGGATTTTTTTGCAAATTTTATCAACTATGGATTGAACATCCCTTTCTCTTTGTTCTTCAATGATTTCAGCAAGTTGCTTTATCATGAGAACATTAAGATCTGGAAAACTCTTTTCGACCATTTGGATGATCTTCTTTTGTGCCTCGTCAACCACTTCCTATAGTTTGGTGAGGTTCTCTTTGCAACTCTCCAACTTGCTTAGACTAGGGATGTTCTTAAATTGCCCAAAAAAGGCAGCTTTGTCTGTCAAACCTTGTTGCTTCACCTGATGAATAGTCATTCTCTTCACTTGTTGCATGATCTAATTGTGTCCCTTGGTTGCTTCCAGTTGTATCCTATCCTGCTCTATATTTGGGGTCACTTAGTCTATTAGCTCCTCATCCTCCTTAAGGTAAGAGAAATATCCCTTGGCACATTGAATCTCTCTGCCAAATTTCATCCCAAAGGAATCACACTCGTTTTAGCATTGACATTTGAGACTTCAACTTTGTTATCTTTGCTTCTGCCTTTTCCATGCTTGCTTGAGTTGTGCAATTTCTTTATTTTTCCGCTCTACTAGATCTTGGGCAGTGGTTTTCAACTATTTTATTTGCTCTTGCAAAAGAAGTTTGTTTTCTTCTTGCCTCTGTCTCATTTGATTCCGCTCTTGTACCTGTTCTTGTATGGTAAAAAATTGTCATTTCATTTGTTCTTCCCTCGCCTTCAATTGTTCTCTCAGGATTTGAATCTGTCATTTTGCTTCCTGCCTCCATTGATTCCTCTCAGTTCCCAATTGCTTTTGACGTTCTTTCTCATGTTTGAGCAAACGCATTTGTTCCTCTTGGTACCAATTTTCTTGCTCTACATATTGTTTGACTTCTTTCTCTATTAGAGTTGTCTATAGTTGGTCCCATAATTGGGCCACTACTTCCTGCTCGTGTTCAATGGTCATCTGTAACTTGTGAACTTCTTCAGTTTTTTCTTCGGCCTGCCCCTTATAACATCTAGCTTCCCGGTGTTCCTGTAACAATCTGACTTTTAATATACCCAGGATGTCCATAGTTGAGAACTGGTCAAAGTTCGAACATCTAACAATTGTTTCTAATCTAGGCTGATGTGACGGGGCATGAGGGTTTATGTCAACAGATAGAGAGGTTGTGGTGTGACAAATGTATGAGGGGGGTAAGGAGGCAGAAGTAGAACAATAGACTTCTTGTTTAATTTGTGTGAAAACTTGTTTCACGCTAACACCAGTGACAATTACAGGCTTTTTTCTGTGTTGCTTTTGGCTTGGAGGTGATGGTCATACAACTGATGCAGGTCTATGTGGAGAGGCATTGTGTCTACATGCTTTAGTTGTGGGAATGTCTACACTTAATGGTTGTGGATAGAGAGCAGCAGAAAAAATAAAGGGGATATTAGAAGGGATTGAAGAGGAAGGTGGGATAGAAGTATGGGAAATGGAAGAAGTGAATGGAGAAGCGAGGGGGTCGTGAGATAGGGGGTTAGGAAAATTTTGAGCCTCTAAAACAACTGCTCCTACTTCAGCAATTTCTTCATCAACAAAATGGCGTATAGTTGTTTTTGCTTCAAGAGGAGCCATACATTGAAAGTTGGCGTCATCCTCATTTCCCAAGAAAGCTCCTAGGTCCATTTCAGCATGCATCTATTGCGGTCTCTAAAGTATCTCCCTTTCCTCACTCGCCTACTCTTCTTGTATTTCCAATGGCTTTTCAGGCAATTTCTCCTTTCCTTTTCCTTGGATCCTTTATTTTCGCACACCCTGTTCATCTTTTTGCCTCTCAACCAGGTTGAACTTTACTTTTATCCTTGTCATGGTAACATCTCCCATTGTTTTCTTTGATGTACAACTTTTCCTATTCTAGATGTATTCTTTGTTGTTCTTCCACACTAATCTCCCTCTTCTGGTCTTTCCCCATTGGGATGATACCAATCCCAGATAACCAAAAGAACTGGGAATTCTTTGTGTTTTTCTATTGGAGTATCAACCGCATCAAAGTCAAAACGCATATGCCTCCATGCAAGCATTTTCTCTAAGCTCCACTTACGTTTCCCTATGAGGACCTTAAAAACCATGGAGTTGACTTTCATGTTCAGGTCAAAAACAATTCTAGATCTTGTATAGAAAGCATGCCATTCTGATGGCTCTCTATACCATCTGTCTAGTTCATTCTCGTGTGTGCTTTAAGCATTGATTTTGACCCTTGCAAGTTCTTCCTACAAGTTTCTTTTGACCTCCAAATCTGGCCTCCTTTCATGGGTGTACTTTCTCTTTATTCTAGAACTCTCCAATTTCTGCCTAAAAGCTACATCTAGGTCATAAGGCTAGAAGTCAGACATCTACTTCAAACCCAGTTGTGTTAGCCTCGCTTCTAGATGCGGATTACAGTTCTTATGTTCAACCTTGATTAATAAATATTTTTCTAGCACTTTGTACAAGGTGGCCTTCTTTTGTCCTTTAAAGAACTTGTTATCAATGCAGTCAAGTTATCGACCTCACGGGTGCAGATATAGTTGGATACATAGACTAGTAACTCAAATGGTTGTCCTGAATATCTATATATCTATATGAAAAACTATATCTTCCTAGGTAGAAATCACCCAATGGTCTTTCCCCTCGAGGTTTGAGCAAAGCTCTGGCAAATTTTGATAGCCTAGGCACCTCCCCTTCCAATATTTGTAGTATGAGGCCATATATTTTGGCGTAGAACTCATAGCAATCTTGCTCTTTGCTCTAGATAGGAATTTCAGTCCAATTGCACACTAGTCTGGCTTCCCTTCTTCATCAAACTTGTTTAGTTGAAGATCTCGGGATCATTCCCTTTTTTGGTTTATGATAAACCAAATTAGGTAAGATAAGTATTCAAATGTGTACGATTCTTGGAAATTTTCCAAGTGAACTCTTAGTTGTTGCACAATGTATTTCACACAATCGATAGTATAGGGAAGATGTTAGGATCCTATCCTAACGCCATTTTGTAATTCTCATTTACTTATGTAATGACCCACTTCCAACGTGGGGGATCCCATTATGATATTATTTTGTAATACTTTGTAATGTATGTGGCAAGTAGGGTTCCTAGCCAAGTGGCGCCATCTCATGTAACCGTTTTTATCAAGATTGTAACCGATGGTAGGTAGGAGATTCTAGCTCGAGTGGCATTTTGCATGTAAGCCAACTCTTGAGCCTTTAGGTAGGGTTGCATGAAGTTTTTCTTTAAAAGATATGAAGCCATGTACGAATTCATCCTTTTGCAAGCTAATGAAATATTGAAGGAGGTTGCCCCCTCGAAGAGGCCTGCGATTCTGTGTTATTGTGAGATTGTTCCATTTCTGCATTTAATTTCTGCATAGTGTTATTGAGTTATTTGATGTATTTGAGTTATTTTTCAGTATTTTGTGTGTGCTTATTTTTAATAGTGAGATCCTAACAAGTGGTATCAGAGCGCTTTCCAAGGCCGAGTTCTGTTGCAACTGAGACGATTTTTGCCATCCATTCCGCCTGTTAGGTATAATTTTCTGTGTTTTTTCGTTTCTGTTTTTCCTTTATTAAAAAAAAACCAAAAAAAATACAGTCTCTTTTTCAGTAGTTGTGTAGGTTAGAAACCCTGTGCCGGGGGTTTTAAAATATCGCGAAGGAGCTGTCGTTATTGGCTAAGCTAGATAGCCCATAAAGCGTCTAGTGAAGTGAGGGGCGATCAGGCTCCAATACCCAGGCCTTAGACAACACTCGCGCACGGACTTGAGCTCCCACGCATCTTCGGGTGTATCGGGAGACAATCTAGGTTTAAACAAAATTTTATCCATTAGGAAGCTTTTCGGCCTTGTATTATCCATAGTCCACGGGACACAGCATCCCGGACGATCACCCTCCCGTACTGTCAGAGAGGCAGATAGTGTGCTCAAGGGTATGTGTGGAATCCTCCTTGGGTAGTGGCCTGAAATATTGGTCCGAGCACTATTGTTCGTCACTGCGGTATAACAGAGGGCCTATGGGTATTACATACTCCCTTACTTAGCGTACCCTGGTTCTACAAAACATAACTTCCACCTGCAAATCAACACCATCTCTGTTCTGTTATCCTGCATTCACAACCCCAAAAGTGAGCATACGGAGAAGGCATTCCTTATCACGAAAAACAAACTTGCATGCACCAACAGTCGGGACAGATTTTGCAAGTGTCTGCAACAGCCCGTGGTCAAAAACAGAATAGTCAAGACAGTGACAGAAACAGTCTGGTCAGTAACAGAGATAGTCAAGTCGACAATAACAGCCCTCCGTAACAGTCCAGAATTACAGACTTCCAGTGTCAGAAACAGTATTGTCAATGTCAGAGAATCCCCAGGGTCAGTGACAGGAACCGTGTCAGTAACCGCAATACAGGTGACAGAGGAAGAGACAGGATAGTGACAGGGTGGTCAGGGGGCAGACTACAGGTCAGAGACAGTTGATCCCGGACCCCAACTTTTGAACCGTAACTCCAAATCAGAAACCAAAAAAAAAAGGCATTGAAATTTTATTAAAACAGGGATATCTCTTCACACAGAGCTCAGATTGACTCAAAAATTTAGCAGATAATTCTACACTCTATTCCAGACAAAATTGTCCTTGGCAGCCCCTGGTCAAATTTTGCACCGATTTTCCAAAAATAGCAATTTTTTATTTTTCTTGCTAAGGCCATAACTTTTCAACGGTCAATCAAATTGATCCAAATTTTTGGGAATAGAAGCTACTTGTTATTCTGCACCAAAGACCCTCAAGGACTCACTGGTGAAATTTTAAGTCCAAGTGGAAGAAATTACCTTGACATCGACTTGCAACCAACCAGGAGATCACAAAAAGTCAAGAAATTCAGTATATCTCCTCATTGAGCGCTCAGATCAAGCAGCCACCGAAGTGGACCCTATCCTAAAATCAGTGTTGCAACCCATTTCCCAAATTAAATTTTGGACCCTTACTAAAAATAGTAACTCCTAAAACCCCACATCTATTTTTAGTAACTGAGTAAAAGAGGGCCCACAATGGCGAGCGGCACTCGTGGACAAAAGGAGTTAGAACTTGCCACAATATTGGCCGATATGCAAAAAGCCCTTGACTACTTGACCACTACAAACCACACCATAAGAGAAGAGATTCGAGAGCTCCGAACGGATCAGGATACCACTAGAATCCGCTTAGAAAAACAACTTACAGAGGTGGAGACACAATTGCAAGGTACTCTCACATCTGAACACCAAGCTGAAAACTTTGAACGAGGTCGAAGAAGGGAAACAGAAGACCGAAGAAGGGGAACCGAAGACACTCACTATGACCGTGATCCGACCTTCAAAATGCCTAAATTGGATTTTCCTAAGTTCAGTGGAAAGGATGTCGATGGGTGGTTATGTCGGGTTGATCAATTCTTTAGACTCCACAATGTCCCTATATATCATCGGGTTCAGATGGCTTCCTTCAACTTAGAATCTGAAGCCTTACATTGGTTCCAATGGCTACGAGCCACTACCCCTGATCTATCTTGGGAGGACTTTGAGTCCCAACTACTCACCCGATTTGGCCCTAATGACTATGAAGACTTTACGGGAGCATTGACAAAGCTGAAACAAACTACCACAGTTCGTGATTACCAGACACAATTTGAGAAATTGGCCAATAAAACAAGGGGCTTGAATGAGGGATTTTTTATGAGTTGTTTCGTGAGTGGGTTGAAAGATGATCTCCAGGCTGAAGTCAAGATGTTTAAACCACAAACCATGATGGAGGCTATCAGTTTAGCCCGATTGGCCGAATCTAAACTCTCAGCTCAACGGCGGACACCGCGATTTTCTCAAGCTCGACCTCCCTTTCCTCCTCGGTTCCAAAATAATACTGATAATAAACCTCCTGCTCCTAAGCGACTGACTACAGATGAAATGGATGCGCGTCGCGCCCAAGGGCTATGTTATAATTGTGATGAAAAATTTGTGAAGGGGCATAGATGTGCAAATAAGAGATTGTTCTTAATAGATGCAGAGGAACCCGATAGCAGTGACCATAGTGATGAGGAGAGTGACACAGCTGAAGCACCAACTCAACAGGAAGAGGAAACCCAAGACCCTCAAGCAGAAATTTCCGTCCATGCTCTTGCCGGGGTTACCACTCCACAAACCATGAGAGTTGTGGGTTTTTTCAAAGGCCAACGCCTTACTATTCTTATTGATTCAGGCAGTACACACAACTTTATTGATCCTCGAGTTGCTAAGCAGGCCAATTGCTATATACACACATGCAATTCCTTTGAAGTCATGGTGGCAAATGGAGGCACTTTACCTTGTAAAGGTAAATGTCGCAATGTTAAAATAAAGATGGGGGATTATGAACTCAAGCAAGACATGTTTGCCCTCCAATTGGGAGGATGTGACATTGTGTTGGGATCCCAATGGTTGAGCACCTTGGGCACTATCTCCTGGAACTTTGCAGAACTATGGATGCGGTTTTCACAACATGGACAAACACACACCCTCCATGGTGCCAAAACAGGCCCTTCCCAAATTATCGGTTCCAATCGTATGGAGAAATTGTTGAAAAAGTCATCCCGTGGGGTCATTGCACAAATATTTTCAATTCAACCAAGCACTTCCACAGTGGATCAAATTCCAGCAGATTTGCAACTTGTTCTGACCAAGCACGATGGCGTTTTTTCAGAACCAACTACCCTGCCGCCTCGTCGCTCACATGACCATGCTATTCCACTACTACCAGGTAATGCACCACCCAACATCAGACCGTATCGGTATCCTCATGCTCTCAAGTCTGAAATCGAGCAGATGGTACAAGAATTGCTCAAAGTTGGTGTCATTCAACCTAGTACCAGCCCTTACTCTTCTTCAATTTTACTAGTTCGCAAGAAAGATGGCTCGTGGCGATTGTGTATAGACTACCGTGAGCTCAACAAAATTACCATCAAGGATAAATTCCCCATTCCGATAGTGGATGAATTGTTGGATGAATTACATGGAGCTATGTACTTCTCCAAGTTAGACCTTCGTTATGGCTACCATCAAATCAGGCTCAAGGACGAGGATATCCCCAAAACTGCATTTCGTACTCATGAAGGTCACTATGAGTTCTTGGTAATGCCATTTGGTCTGACAAATGCTCCTTCCACATTTCAGAGCTTGATGAACAACATCTTTCGCCCTCTCCTACGGAAGTTCATCCTAGTTTTCTTTGATGATATCTTGGTTTATAGCCGCTCGTGGGAAGAACACCTTATCCATGTGGATCAGACATTACAATTGTTGGCACAACATCAACTTTTTGCTAAGCGGTCCAAGTGTTCCTTTGGTCTAAATGAAGTGGAGTATCTAGGACACATTGTCTCCAAAGATGGCGTCAAGGTCGACCCCAAGAAGATTCAAGCAGTTCAGGACTGGCCAAAACCTCGCACTCTCAAGGGACTTCGGGGATTCTTAGGGCTTACAGGTTACTACCGCAAATTTGTTCGTAATTATGGTAAAATAGCAGCCCCCTCACATCCATGTTAAAGGACTCTTTTACTTGGACGGGGCCCGTTGACCAAGCCTTCCTCGAATTGAAGCATGCTATGACCACAACACCAGTTTTAGCCATGCCAGATTTTTCCAAGCCTTTTGTCATTGAAAGTGATGCTTCCGGTCGTGGCATCGGGGCCGTGTTGATGCAGGAAGGGAGACCCTTGGCTTTCACTAGTAAGGCACTCTCTGATCGTAACTTGGGAAAATCTACATATGCCAAGGAGATGTTGGCCATCTTACATGTCGTAACCCATTGGCGACCATATCTCATTGGGCGCCATTTCTCCATTAAAACAGACCATCAGAGTCTCAAATACTTCTTGGAACAACGGGTTGCTACCCCAGAACAACAAAAATGGGTTTCTAAACTCATGGGATATGATTATGATATCACCTATAAAAAGGGCAAAGAGAATCTTGTGGCTGATGCTCTCTCTCGCCAATTTGAGGCCCTCAGTATGTTATGTGCCATTTCCTCACCTGTTCCTCAATGGATAGATTCCTTACGACAGGAGGTACTTCAGGATGCAGACTTGAAAGCTTTGGTGGCCTCGCTCCGTGATGATCCTACTTCATTCCCAGGCTACAATTGGGATGGCCATGACCTGCGTTATCGCCAACGCCTTGTTCTTCCTCGCACGTCCCCACTCCGTGAGCTTTTCATGAAGGAACTACATATTGCTCCCTCTGCAGGCCATTCAGGATTTCTTAAAACATATGAACGCCTCAAGCGCACATTCTTCTGGAAAGGTATGAAACAGGACATCCGTGATTTTGTAGCAGCTTGTGATACCTGCCAACGGATGAAAGGTGAAACGGTACGTTCTCCGGGTACTCTTCAACCCTTGCCCATTCCAGATCAGGTTTGGACTGATATTTCCATGGATTTTATAGAAGGGTTACCTAAATCTGGCGGTAAGTCTGTTATTCTCGTGGTAGTGGATCGCCTTTCGAAGTATGCTCATTTTTGTTCCCTTGGCCATCCTTACACAACCTCCACCGTTGCCCAAATATTTCTCGATTCTATTTTTCGCCTTCATGGTATGCCCACCTCCATTGTGTCCGATCGAGACCCAACCTTCACTAGTCATTTCTGGCAAGAATTGTTTAAGTTGCAGGGAACTCAGCTCAAAATGAGTTCAGCCTATCATCCGCAAACGGATGGTCAAACTGAGATTGTCAACAAATGTTTGGAGACCTATCTTCGTTGCTTTGCATCAGATCATCCTACTCAATGGGCGAAGTGGCTTCCTTTGGCCGAATGGTGGTACAACACTTCCTATCATACAACAACCAAACTCACCCCTTTTGAGGTCGTTTATGGGCGCCCTCCACTCACGCCTTCTTCATACATCCCAGGCAGCTCCAAGGTCCGAGCAGTCGACACTACTCTCAACCAACATACCGATGTTCTCCGCCAGCTGAAGCAGAATTTGGACATGGCCCAGAATCGGATGCGACAACAGGCTGACCAACATCGTTCTGAGCGTAGCTTTGATGTGGGTGATATGGTCTTCCTTCGCTTGCAATCGTACAAACAATCATCTCTACAACTCCGTCGGTGCCAGAAACTTGCTGCAAAATACTATGGACCCTACCAAGTTCTTCAACGGATTGGTTCCACTGCTTACAAATTGGCTCTTCCGCCCACCTCCAAGCTCCATCCTGTTTTCCATGTTTCCTCTCTCAAAAAAGTTGTGGGCACACAGGTACAGGTTCAGTCAGCATTACCAGAATTGGATGAAGAAGGGTCCATATTACTCGAACCTGAACAATTGTTGGATCGTCGAACCCGCACTCTCCGCAACCGTACCATCACAGAAGTTCTTGTTCAGTGGCGCGGGCTCCAACCAGAAGATGCTACATGGGAGTCTCTCCATCAGCTCCAGCACCAGTTCCCTCATTTTCAGCTTTGAGGACAAAGCTTTTCGAAGGGGAAGGACATGTTAGGATCCTATCCTAACGCCATTTTGTAATTCTCATTTACTTATGTAATGACCCACTTCCAACGTGGGGGATCCCATTATGATATTATTTTGTAATACTTTGTAATGTATGTGGCAAGTAGGATTCCTAGCCAAGTGGCGCCATCTCATGTAACCGTTTTTATCAAGATTGTAACCGATGGTAGGTAGGAGATTCTAGCTCGAGTGGCATTTTGCATGTAAGCCAACTCTTGAGCCTTTAGGTAGGGTTGCATGAAGTTTTTCTTTAAAAGATATGAAGCCATGTACGAATTCATCCTTTTGCAAGCTAATGAAATATTGAAGGAGGTTGCCCCCTCGAAGAGGCCTGCGATTCTGTGTTATTGTGAGATTGTTCCATTTCTGCATTTAATTTCTGCATAGTGTTATTGAGTTATTTGATGTATTTGAGTTATTTTTCAGTATTTTGTGTGAGTGTGCTTATTTTTAATAGTGAGATCCTAACAGAAGACAAAAGTATTCCTGAATCACACTTAGGATTGCTACATGATCCTGCCACACCCTTATGTCATAACACTGCCCTAACAATGCAGCCATCCTGGATAGGCCCATCTGCGCATCAACTTTGAATTGGCCAATCCTCAGTGGAAATTCAAAGTTTTCAGCGTATTCAAGTCTTTCTATTGTGTCTTTAGGATCTCTCCCTACAATAACTCTCACAATATAATGCATTCAACTTGGGATTGAAAGGTTTCCATTCTCCATATTTGGCCTTGACATACATCATCTCCCTGATGGCCTCTGCGAAAATATGAATTGGTGCCTCATGCTTATCTCCCGAGATTCTGATCATCTTATTTTCACTATCGTATCTCCGAATGCAATATTCTATGATTTTTGGGCACTCCCACACTTGAGGAACTAGAAATTTTGCTAGTCCTGAAGTCCACAATCTACTGATATAAAATGAATCAATTTGTGGGCCAAAGTTATACCACCTAAGAGCCTCTTTTTCTAACTACACCAAGGGGATACCAATATTTCCCTTCACAGATACCGAAGTATGGATCATGATATGTGGCCTCGTGGGGTCTTCCTTCTACCTCTCTTTCCTCCCTATTGTTCCTCTTTCTTTTTTGCTCCCCTGGGGCTAACTCGACTATAGTGGTTTGTACTCTTCATCTTTGTCACTATCACCCAATTTTGTGGTTTCAACCTCTTATATGCTTTCCACTAGTTGTAGTTTCCATATTATAGTGCAGGATCTTCCTCTCAACAAGATATACTAGGCAGATCAGACAGATTAACAAGCAAAGTGATTTGCACTGACAAAGAAGGGTGACCTATGCGGGGCACACTGACAGAGCAAGGCCGCCTAAGTGAGGCATTGCCGAGTGGGGTGCTCCAACAAGTGAGGCAATCTCATGCAAGGCAGCCTGAGTAAGGAGCTCGCAAAATTTGTTCATTTTCCCCCCTAAACTCGCAATTTTGACACTCAAGAGCTTCGAATCAAGCCAGCTACAACTTCCCTTCTCTCTCACCATGCCTTCTGGAATATTTTCTACCCAAAAAACAAGGAGTTGCTTTGAAAGGCTAAAACCCTCGTGTTGCTGAAAAATATCTTCTAAAAGTCCTTTTTCAAAAACTAAAACCGTGGGTTGAGTTCTTTCAATGTGTCTTCGACTAGGTCTTTCGCAGAAATGTGATCTATGGAACGGATTGTTGGTAGTGATAAACCGCCTCTAAATCCTTATGCTACTAAAAAACTGCACCTTGAAAGCTATTCTTGAAATCTGAAACCATGTGTCGTACCCTTCTCCTCCCTTGTGCTCAAATGAATCTCTCACGATATCTGAATCTGTTGAGCGGATTGTTGGCGGAAAAAAACCATCTCCAAACCCTTGTCAACTGAAAACTGCACCCTGAAAGCTGAAGTTGTTCTTAAAATCTGAAATTGTGCGTCATATCTTTCTCCCTTGTCCTCAAATAGGTCTCTCACGGAATTGGAATCCGTTGGGCGGATTGATGGCTGTAAAAATCTCCTTTGAAAAGAAACGGAGCTTTCGGAGAGTGAAAGAAAAAAGTTAATTTTAAAATTCCCTTTACCCCCATTTTATAGTAGTTGGCACTTTTTGCTTTCCCCTTTTTCACTTCTTTTTTTTTCCCTTTCTTCTTTAAAAAAAGAAAAAAGAATCTCAGGTTTATCCTTATATGTAAAGGAAAAGGAAAACAATCTTAAATAGAAAGTGGAAAACCCATTATGTCCTCTATTTTCTTTTAAATAAAAACAAAAAAAATAGAAACGAATTGACGAAGAAAGGGTATCAAACATCATGATTTGGGATTTTCGCTCGAATGCAATGAGCCTCTTCCCCCCCCCTCTTCTTTTGTTAAGTTAGGCGTCACTAGGTATGTACCAGGGGCGCTCCGCCATATGAGCAGGTTGCTCTTATACTTAAATTTTTTTTTTTTGGTCAAGCACATTCTACAAGTGCCTCAAATGTTGCCCATTTACTGAGATGGGAAGCAAGCATCCTTCCAAAGTCACCAATTTGAAGGCATTGGCACTCTTTGTTTGAATGACTTGATATGGCTCGGACCACAAAGTGTCAAACTTTATATGTTGACCAGGCTTGCCTCGATCTTCATACCACTTCTAGACAAGGTCCCCCCCCTTAATGTCAAGTGGTGTGACTTTTCTATTAAACCACCTTTTCACCGCGGCTTCATACTTCGTACACCGTGAGAACGCTTTTTCTCTTTCTTCTTCAAGGAAAAGCAATTCATTCAGTTTGATATGTAAGGGTGTTATATATGTCTATTCTAGTTCGAGTTGCTATGAAGGTTGCAAAGACGGGAGTTCCAAGTTGATGGGCAAAACAACTTCTTTGCCATACACCAATTTGTACGATGAGTGTCCAATGGATGCTTTTGGGGTTACCTATCTACCCACAGTGCCTTCCTTAACTACATGTGCCAATTCCTTTGAGAATCTGCAATGGTTCATTTCAAGATCTTGATCAAATTCTTGTTTGTGGCTTCAGCCAAGCCATTAGCCTATGGATAGTAGTTTAAAGACATCTTCAATACAAAACCATGTTGAAGCGTGAACTAAATCATCTTTCCCCAGGTAAAGACTAACACATTCTCAGTGATGACAATAGAATGCACTGCAAAGCAGGTTATGATGTCTTCCAACAGTTGCATCATCGTTTCCCGGTTTGCCTTCACCCACTTCGTGAAATAGTTTGTGGTTATAAGAATCCACCTGTGGAATAAACCCCATTGTTGAAACGATTCTAAGACAATAATAGGTTGCAAGGGCATTCGAGTTTTCTTCCTCTTCCCCACAAATAAACATGACTTACATTCTTTCACCCATTGGAAAGCATCTGATATGATTGTGAGCCAATAATATCCCGCCCTCAAAATTTTGTGAGCAATGGTATATACTAAGTAGTGCCCTCTATCATCATGGTAGGCTCTTAACAGATTGTCTACTTTCTCCCCTTCAACACATCTCAAGAGGACGCCATCATACGCTCTTCGGAACAAGATGATGTTCATCATAGAGTAACTCATCCCTTGTCTCTTGAAGCGCTTCCTCTCAATTCTCGTCTTCCCACCCGAGACCATGCTGGTTAGGAGGTATTCCCTCATGTCATTCATCCATTTCGGCCTTTGTATCACGGTTGTTTGCCCATTCAGTTGCTAAAATGACACTTGTTCTTCTACACAGGATCGTGCCAAATTCTTGCATAGAGCTCTGCCCTGATCAACCTCGTTTGATTTCAATGTCGAACTCCTAAATCTTGTTGATCCAACCAGCTCTTTTTTCTCCCAATTCTCCTTGTAGGATGGCGACTTTGACATCAGGATGAACCACAAATACCGTAGTCCTACTTTATGAAAGGCAAAATTTGAACATCCTTAGGGCCTTCATAGTCGCAAACACTTGCTTTTCAAAGACGGTGTACCTCTCCTCATAGTTGTGCAACGTCTGATTCATGAAAGATACATGATGCTCATTCCCTTCATTGTCATCCTATGTGAGAACTACAACCATGTTGATGTCTATCTCGAATACATACAGTTTAAAATCCTTCGAGAAATCTAGATTCACAACCATTAGAGCTTTGGTGATTGCATCTTTAATGTTTTGGAATGCTTGTTTACCTTCTTCTGTCTAAGAGAATTTGGCATCCTTTTTCAGCATTTTTGTTATTGGCCTAACCAACTCAACGAAGTTTGTGATAACGCAGAAAACAAATTGAATCTGACCAATGAAATATTTGAACCCCTTCACTGAAGATGGTAAAGGTAGTTGTTGTATGGCTTTGACCCTATCTAGATCGACAACCAGTCCATCTCTTGTTACATGTCCCAACGACTTTCTTTGTTGGCCCAAGAAAATGGATTTCTTGAAGATTAGTGAGATTGTAATGTCCTCTTTTCATTGAGTCAGCATGTGTGGGACCCACAAGCCCATTTCTATACTTCTCGATGGGTGAGGGATGATTGCTAGAGAAGTATATATTGGTGAGGATTGGTTTCATTTATTTGTCCCTGATATTTTTATGAGTTTTGGACCATTTCCTATATTTTAGGAGGTCAATTGGAGGCAGGACCCTCACCATTAGTTTACTCGTGGGGGATTTACCCAAAGCAGACCCTTTTACTGTTGACATTGTTCAAGCCCTTAGAGATTTTTAAGTGTACATGTTCATTATAAGTGCCCTAAGGAAACTAGTTACTATTTCTTAGGGCTTTTCAAGGGCTTCGAGGGAAAGGACCATGTCATGCAGCCTGTCATTGGATTCGAGTGTGAGTCAGCTGTTTATAATGATTTATTTCAAGTCATTCAGGCAAGTGGTTCTCCAGCTATGACTGATTTACTGATGAGAGGTCAGGGTTTATTGGCTACTTAGGCAATTTAATGTTATTACACTAGTGCCATGTTATCTGGTACTTGACTATTAACATTAAATATAACATGTCCTAAGTGATATCAGTGTCATATCAAGTAAAAATTATCTCTATTAATTTCTATTGACACCTAAGCTAAGAACCTAGGGTTTGGAGCATGTTAATGAATAAATAGAGGCCGCCCAACCTTTGAGACATTCATTCCATGCTAATATCACTTTTTTCTGACCTAGAGAGGGCAGTTACTCCAGGCAGCACTCATCTACTGATTCAAGGACGAAAACCCTTGGATCCAGAGATCAAAGGACGGAACCCTTCTAAACTCTTGTCGGCAATCTCATCTAGGGATTACATTGAGCTGAAAACATTCTCTTTTCTATGGGTTGACTGATTTTATGGGCAGCTGGAACAGCATTATACAGCAGCATCAGTTATGATTTTGGGAAAGATCTTCTACCAGGTGCTTTACTTCTAGTTAGTTCCATATTATTGATACTCTATTAATGTGTTCCAGAAGATTTTATCAATAAAATGCAGCTCTAGGGTTATTGTACAGTTTATTTTGTTAGTTAAATTGGTGTGGTACATTGTTCTTTTCTTTCTAGCATCGTTATGGAGTGTTTTAAATGCTTGCTTGATAGCTTTCTTCATAGATTAACTCAAGAAAAGATTTAACCAGGATCAAGAATAAATCAAATAAATGCCATTAATCAAACTAACAATGAATCTCAATATTGGAACAATATCTCACAAATATAACTCAAATATGCACAGTATCATAAGAACACATGAATGATACAGATTGATTACATTGCATGGAGCTTTTCAGTCCTTTAACTATTGCTCTTCTCAAACATCCGGGAGATGCGACCTTTCATATTCCTCTCATAAAGACAAAACTCTCATCTTACCATATATCATGTGACTCTTCATTCTCTATCCTGACACTTTACACTTTCTCTCATATTGACATATACATTATATAAAATATAAATCATCTACCAAACTAATATTACAAAGGGGGCCAAATAATGTAATATCTCCAACACCCCCCCGTATTACATTATTTGGTAGGAAGGTTTTTTGCCTTCAATCTCTGATTCTTCTTTCTCTTCATTCTTCAGCTCTGACTCTATCATGGCTGGATACAATTATCTGTGTCTGCCTCTGTATCAATATACCTGAGTCACCTCTGGGTCTTTGTCTCTACTGCCTCTGGGTCACTGGCACTAGATCTGCCTCTAGGTCACCTCTGGATTATCATTGTTTCTAGGTCATCCACTGGAAAATTCATAAGATCCTCATATTTGTAGGATCATCACTACAAATGCTTTCACTATAGGCTATCTTCCAAGCTATGCTTGGGTCATAATACTCTTAGCAAATTTTGATCATACTTGGTTTCTTTATGTAGGAACCATACAACATTCCTTTTATCTTATCCCATTCATTCATGTTTATCCATCCACAATCCATTTTTAATCTGTAGTCTTTCTTTTCTTTTTGTAGACAAAATATTTGTGAATGATTATGTCCTCCACAAATTTTACAACTATGAAGATTCCAACATTTTTCTATCTTATGCCCATATCTACCACAATGATTGCATCTGTTCTCTGTTACAAAATTCCTTTTGCTATTCCGTCCTTCATTATTACTGATTCTATCAATCCTTGTTATAGATTTGATGTTACTATTTCCTGTCACAAATTTAGTTCCTGATTCCTTGTTGCTCGTCTGTCCTGTATATCCAAGACCTTCACATTTTGGTCCCATATCAATACAATTGGTTCTTTCATTTCTTGTCCATGTTTTCCCAAACCTGTATCTTTATCATGACATTTGCATGAGAATTACAAGGTATGAAATCTGATATGAAAAACAACTTGTAAATTTTGATGCCAAAAGAATGGGTCTCGTTTTCGCTTACTCCCATTTCATGTACATTAGAAAAGCACGCAAACCCTTTATAAAAATCTGAAAAATGTGTTTAATTATGCAGATCTGCAAAAATACATGCAAGTGAGTTAAGATCAATTTCATGTTGTAATCATGGAACTGTTGAACGTGGAAATCAGCAAGTGTGATTTGTGACCGCAATTCAACAAATGGATGGGGAGGGTTTCACTCTCCCCAACCTTTGGATCTTAGGCAGGTCCCCTTCTAACTAAGCCAGAAAACAATGAAAGAAACCAATCTCAAATGTAGAAAACAAATCTGATCTACATTGTATAATAGAAAAGGGTACGAGAGAAGAAATTTAAAATACAGCCAAAACTGTAGCAAGGTTTGGTTTTGGTGCAATTGGTAGTTTGAGCAAGGACAGAATAACTTCAGCATGTACAATCTTCAAATACCTTGCAACAACAATGAAAGAGAAGGACTAAAAGGGAAAACGAAGGCAAAGCCACTGATTTCACACATCCATGAGACAAAAAGTCGGATATCTCAGAATGCTACACACAACTCTTTATAGATTTGCAATTTGAAGTTTCACTACAATCTTTACTCCAAAGTGTAGATCTAGTTTGCTTAACGGCCAAAAGACCTTTACAATGAGTATGAAACTCTTATTTACACTTGAAATAAGAAGCCTAATCTAATCTTGGACTTACAGTCCTACCTCTGAACTGTAGTTCAGAGTTGGATGCAATTTTGCCATCCTTATCCTTTTGCCAAAAATAGACACAGAGCAAGGCACGCTGACTGAGAGCCAGGTGCTCCGACAAGTTTGTAATTCGGAGTTGGATGCAATTTTGCCATCCTTATCCATTTGCCGAAAATAGACACGGAGCAAGGCACGCAGACTGAAAGTGGGGTACTCCAGCAAGTGGGGCACTCCAGGAGTGTGGTGCTCCAGGATTAATGTACTCTGAGAATGGGGTGCTTCGAAGCGGGTGTTGCCAAGCGAGGCATCCCCAAGGAAAAATGTGTATTTCCTAGGAGTGGGATGTGCCCAATGCAAAGAATCTATGAAGTCTCAACCTGGTCTCTTCACATCCTTCACCTCGTATCATATGACATAACTTGATCTGGAAGTGATAGTAGTAGTAAACTACTCCATAAGCCAAAAAAGAATCAAACCCTTCTTACCAAGGTTGAATAGAATGGTGATCCTACTACTTATAATTTAGCAAAGAGGTACTTGGAATGAGAATAAGCCAAGGAAACCAAATGCAACTCACTCGTGATGAAGAATACATAGGAACTTGTGCCTAAAGCAAGGGATAAAAACAGTGTTTGATGCAAGTGGGTTTAGAAGACAAAGTATAGACCCAATGGACAAGTTAAGAAGTACAAAGCCTGCCTTGTTGCACAAGATTTCTCTCAAAAACCAGGTGTTGACTACAATGAAACCGTTGCTCTTGTAGTTTTCATGGACTCTATTAACATGATTATTTTTCATGCTGATTTTTCAGATGGAAGGTTCATCAAGTAGATGTCAAGAAAGTTTTTCTTCACTGGAATTTGTAAGGCTCAAAATCTATGAATGTTGTTAAAATTTAAGTTGATATTTTCATTATAATTTCTAAAATCCTATTGAAGGAAATTATGAATAAAAATAAATTTGGTAAGGCGTAAGAATTTTCTCTTATGGGCGGTGGTAATAATTTCATGCTTAAATGCTTTAGAATTGTGATAGCATCCTAAGAATAAAAAATAATCCAATGAGTAGAATGTGTTTTGTGTGTTTTTGATTCATAACCAAAGATATGCATTTTTTTTTTAGAAAATGGCCATACCAAGCATATTTACATTCTTAGCATTGGCTAGGATATCCTTGCCAATTTTATACTTTGAATGAATAAAATACAACTCTTAGAAAATTTACACACAACCATAATTATCTCTTTTAATGAACTTTTGTGTTGTAATGAATTGAAGCTACAAGCAACCACCAAGCTTTGTTCAAGATGGGAGCACACCATTGGCTTACAACCTCAAAGAAAATCTTTCTATGGCCTCAAACAAGCACTTAGGTAGAAAATCTTTCTATGGCCTCAAACAAGCACTTAGGTCATGGCATGAGAATATTCCAATGAAACATGGGGACCCATCGTGGGGGTCAAGGTGACCCATCCCAGCATCTTGCTCATCGTAGATGGGTCGGGAACATCCCCAAATTTGGGTACCCCACAACTATCATCCCCGAGACTTCTTGCGAGTCCGCCTCTAGGACGTCCAAATGTCCCCAAGACACCATGGGGATGTCTAAAGCGCCTTTACGATGTCCTAAGGACACCTCGACGTCCCAAGCACGGTCTCAAATGTGTCCATCGTCCCAAACATCTCCCCTCAAGTCATTTCTTCTTTTTTTTTAGACCAATTTAAAAGAAAAAACTAGTTGCACTAGATAGTGCCTTACATCTCCAAGACCGGAAGACACCTAAGTATCGAGAGAGTCCTAAGACATTATTGAATGTTTACCCTAAGGAAGCGAGACAGACTAGTTGCACTACATAGTGCCTTACATCTCCAAGACCGGAAGACACCTGAGTATCGAGAGAGTCCTAAGACATTATTGAATGTTTACCCTAAGGAAGCGAGACAGATTGATAAGCAAGAGGAGGAAGGAGGATGCTAGACAGATTGATGAGCAGGAGGAAGGAGGATGCTAGACAGATTGATGAGCAGGAGGAGGAAGGAGGATGCTAGACAAATTGATAAGGGGGAGGAGGAAGGAGGATTGTTTGGGATCCCCTTGTATGAGCCCCTTAGTTCAGATAACAATGATGATGAGAGAGCCAATTCAAATATTACACACGATGCTACAAATGAGGATGTCAATGATTTGAGTCATTGACTCAATACACATTTGGTGTTTCACTGCTTAGTGCTCCCCTTGTATCGAGAGAGTCTTGTAGCACGATGGGATGTTTACCCTAAGGATGAAAGACCAATTGATGTGGGGGAGGAAGGAGGATTGTATAGGCTCCCATTGTATGAGCTCCTTAGTTCAGATAGCAGTCATGATGAGGGTGCCTATTCAAATATTATACGTGATGTCGCAAATGAGGATGTCGACAATTAGAGTCATTGACTCATTAGACATTCAGTGTTTCACTACTTAGTGCTTCACTTTGTGTTATTGTTTTTGGGCCTTGGCATCTTGTTTATGTAATTGGAACTTGAACTAATCAATGAATTCAAAATCCTCATTGCCTATGGTCTTCATTTTATTGTTTGATGGATGTTTGATGTTCATTATGTTACATATCTATAAATTCTACTTAAAAAATCCAATTTTAGGCTTAAATATATTTTTTATATATCATCCCGAAGTTGTCCCGCCGCCATCTCAAATTTTGGGCAAAATCCTTGTCGTCACTAATGCGGCCCAATGTCCCATTATCCCGAAGACACTATGAAACATAGGAATATTCACAAATTCTTCCTCGGTTGTGGCTTTAGGCATAATGAATGCGTGTATGATGTTTACATCGTGTCATAATGGACAAATCCTTATTATTGTGCTCCAAATTGACATACAAATTACAATTTCTTGGTATACAAATTACTCGATCATCCAATATGATTGTTCTTTCTCAACAACAATTAGCTTTCAACCTTCTATAGCATCTTGGGATGAAATATTATAAATTTTCTTACACTCTATTTGCACTAGAGTGAAGCTTGAGGCTAGATGCTCTTCCTGTTTGGTTGTTGCTACTCTTCACATGTCATTGGTGGTGGTCTTAATTATTTGACTCATACCATGCCAATCATCAAAATTGTTGTCAATCTTGTGTCTACATATATGCAAGAGCCACAAGAAAGTAGCCACAAGGATTCTCCACTACATCTCAAGTACCCTTCATATGGGTATGCACTATTTTGTTTATTCCTTGCCTATCTTGTATGGGTATTCAGCTGCTGATTGGGTTAGGGATTGTGCCCGCTACTTGTTCTATTTAGATTCTAATCTTATTATTTTGGGTTTTCCAAGAAACCAACCTTAATTAATCTTTGCTACAACAGAATTCAAATAATATTGTGCCATAATAATGGGACATCTTGAGAGGATGTGACAGCCTCTTGAACAACTAGACCATCAAAGGGCCCCATTGTTGTCTATTGTAATAATCAGAGTCTATTCAATTGATATGTGATCCTGTCCAGCATTGGTAGACTAAGCATATTGATATTCACATGCACTAGATCAAGGGGCTTGCAAAGAAGAGAGACCACACATGCGCCATCTAAGGATTAACTTGTAGATATCTTCAATAAGGTCACACTCAAAAATCACCTTCATCAGGCTTCATGAATGTCTTGGCATGTGGGAGTGGTCGTTAAGGGAGGAAGTCCACTATTGCCTCCTCCCCATGCCCTTTCTTAAGCTTACAGAATGATACCAGATTATGTGTAACATTGATAGACAGCCATGCATAAAACTTACAAGCCCAATGTTTTCTTCTTCTTCTCTCTCTTATTTTTTTTTAAATTGGTTATATGAGATTGAAACGGGTCCCACCTATCTTACATTATCACGATGTTACCAATATATTTCAGCAAACCACGCTGTGGTATTAATCACTTCACATGCCCATATTTTTAACTACTTGCGCTAATACCATTTGATAGAATGTTAAGGTTCAGCCATGGGATTTAAACAATGGTCTATGGTGTGAAACTTTTTGCTTCCCACCGCTTTCCCAAACCCCATGTGCTTACAAGACCAATGCTACCTCATATTGATCTATGTGTTATTAAACAACACAATAAGTCGCCAGCTTGTGGCACCCTTAAGATCCTTGCCACGTATTGTGAAGAGTGTGTATACACACACCTCTATTCACAAATCATTTCATCATCATGTATTCTCCCTCTACTTTTTAACCCTTTAGTGACTTATTGGTGTCTTGTGATGCCTTCATCATCCTATCTTCTAATTTGCATTATGTTTATGAATGGTTCAGTTAGTGTTAGGACTCCATCCTAACACTATTTTGTAATAACCCCTTTCTAACATGGAGACCCCATACTATATTTTGTAATAGTTTTGTAATGATATTACGTAATGTTTTGTATAGTTTGTGGCAATAGAGGCACCTAAGAAAGTGGCGCCAATTTATGTAACTGTTATAAAGAATGCAACTGTTTTGTTGGTAGAAGATTCTAGCTCGGGTGGCACTTTGCATGTAAGCCAACTCTTGAACGTTAGGTTAGGGTTGCATGAAAGGTATCTTTAAAAGACAAGGGGGCATAAACAAATGTATCTTTTTGCACAATTGAATCAAAGTTTTGAAGGAGGTTGCCCCCTCGAAGAGGCCCGTGATTTTGTGTTGTGATTTGTGAGATTAATACATATTTTTGCATTTACATTTCGTATTGCAATATTTTGTTCTATCATGAAATTACTGCTTTTATTGCAATATTTATGTGAATGTGCTTATTTTAACTAGAAGATTTATAACAAGTGGTATCATAGCACTTTCCAAGGTCGTTTTTTGCTGCTATTGCGACAGTTCCTACCTTGCTATTTCAACTATTAGGTATAAATTTTTGTGTTTCCATTTTTCTACATATTATCCTAATAAATTAAAAAAATCGATCCCTTTTTTTCTATTCTAGTTTAATAAGTTAGAAACCCTGTGTCAGGGATTTTAAAATATCACAGAGGAGTTGTCATTTTTGGCTAAGCTAGATTGCCCATAAAGCGTTTAGTGAAGTGAGAGGCGATCAGGCTCCAATACCCAGGCCTCAGACAGGAACCGTATACAGTTTTGGGCTCCCACATATCTTCGGGTATATCGAGAGACCCCCTAAGATTAGGAGAAACCTTTAGCCCTAGGAAGATTTTTGACCGTGTATTTTCCATAGTGCACCAAACACAACATTCGAGAAGATCACCCTCCCATACTGTCAAAGAGGCGGGTAGTGTGCTCAAGGGTATGCATGGAATCCTCCTTGAGTAGTGGCCTGAAATATTAGTCCGAGCACTATCGTTCGTCGTTGTGGTATAACAGAGGACTATGGATAGTATACACATCCTAGCCTAGAGTACCCTGTTTCTGTTGAATGTTAAACCTGAAACCAAAAATCCTACCATAAAAATTGAGCATACTGAAGAGGCTACACTATTACAAAATCAATTGTATTAAACAGCCAAAAGAATTGGTGGTGAAAATAACAGTCAAGACAGGTTCTATCAAGATAAGCAGTCAGTAACAATCAAGTATGAATTCAATTAGAGTTAGTAATAGTCAAGACAAAGTCTGCCAGCGTCAATAACAATTGTCTGTGACAATCGAGAATCATAAGAAACAAGGAAATTGTCAGTAACAGAGTTTGCCAAGACAGTCATCAGAGACAATGAGCTACAATGTAAGTAACAAAACAGTGTCGGTAACGAACATTGCAAAGCCTAGTAAAGGGTTGTCGGACAAAAGTCAATTTTCTGAGTGAATCAAGACTCCAGGAGAAAAACCAACAACACTTTTTCTTTTTAATAAGTTATATGTGGCTTCTATTGGGGGCCACTCCCATCAAAATACCAAAATATTACATTTGTTGCAGCATACCTTTTTATCACAATTTTTTCATTTCTTTTTCTCTTAAATATATTCTTCAACTTCCTCGAAGTGCTATGTTTCCACAATCAGCTCCTTGACATCATTTTGATTAAGAGATAAAATCTCACTTGGCCAGTTGCCTTCTAAAATTTGAATTTCACCGAGATGAAGATCAACACCGCAATTTGCTAATTTATCTGCTACCCGATTTCCTTCTCTATAAATATGCTCACACTTCCAAGAGATTGCCTCTAGTAATAGATGATGAACATCAACAATAATATTATTTTTTATCCAGTCTCCACATCCATTTTTGTTAATAGCATTGATGATAATTTGTGAGTCCCCCTCAATTGAAATATATTTCCATCCTTTTTCTACTGCAATTTTAATCCCTGTAAGAAGTGCCCTAGCCTCTGCATAGTTGTTAGTTGAAGTTCCATATGATTCTGAATAAGTGAGGAGAATTTTGCCTTCACTATTTCTAAAAACACCACCTCCACCAGCTTTTCCTGGATTTCCTTTAGAAGCACCATCAAAATTAATTTTGATAAACCCAATTTCTGGACATTTCCATTTTACCATAGATCGAAGTAGATCCTTTGTTTTAATTCCATTATCGCAGATGACTCTTCCATGTATGTTCAAATCTTGTAGCCAAGTTATTAGCACCTCTTTTTCTGCAATTGAGACTTCCCATGATGAGCACCATATTTGTAGACATTCTGCAAGAGAGGCAATAATACGGTTCCAAACTTGGGCATGATTTTGAGATTTATTTTTAAAAATTTTATTATTCCTTTCAAGCCATAAATTCCAACAAATAATGGCAGGGCCAATCCTCCAAAGAATACATAATGCTTTAGCTTTGAAATAATTAATCCAACATTTCATCAACTCTTTCAATGTTGATGGAGCTACCCAATATAATTTCATATTTAAAAAATAACCCCAAATGGTGTGAGCAAATGGACAATGAAGAAGTAAATGGTCTGATGTTTCTAAATCCTTCTCACACAAGGCACATCTAAAGGGTCCATAATATCCTCTTCTTTGTAGACTCTCTCCTGTAAGAATCTTACTTTGAACTGCTAACCAAAGGAATGTTGAGGCCTTAGGGAGAGCCTCTAATGACCAAACATTCTTCCAAGGAAAATCTTTGGGAGAAGGAAATTTTGATTGTTCTAAATCCTCATATCCCAACTTGACCGAGTATCCACCATCCTTTGATAAATTCCAAACCAACTCATCCTTTCGTGTAAAAATTGGCAAATAAAACTCTTGAAGCATCTTTTGAAGTTCATCTGCAATTTGTTTGAGTTCCTCTCCTTCAACTAGGTTACTAAAAGAAATCCATGATCTGGAGTTGTTGCTCATAATAATATAGTCTTTGACCTTTGGACCTTTACATGCTAGGCATGCTTGAGCCAATGGTTGCCATTTTGAGTCAGAGATAAGAGGATAAGGCTTCAACCAAGCATCAGACCAAAAATTTGCATAACTCCCCTCATTGATTGACCATCTAATATGTTTCTTTATCAATTGCAAACTCTCTGATATGAAGTTCCATGTTGACGATCCTTTGGGTAGAGTTCTTTTCCTAAATAATTTCATTGCATCAAGAGAACCTATATATTTTTGAAGTAATATTTTTGCCCAATTCTTTCCTTGATCTCTAAATAATCTCCACCCAAGCTTTGCTCCTAATGCCAAATTCATAAGTCTGCAATTCCACAAGCCTGCTCCTCCAATATTCTTTCCTTTGCAAACCCTATCCCACTTACAAAGAGGAAACCTAAATTTTTCCTCACAACCTTTCCATAGAAAGTCTCTTTGAATTTTATCAATTTCTGATGCTATACCTATTGGCAATCTTGAAAGTGACATCATATAAATAGGGATGGATTGCAATGTAGTCTTTATGAGTTGTAGCCTTCCTGCCATGGTTAAGAACTTACCTTTCCAACCTGCCAAGCAAGCTTTCATTCTATCCAAAAAAGAGATCCAAAGCTCCTTTTTATTTCCTTTATCAGACAAAGGAATACCCAAGTAGGTTGATGGAAATTTTTCAATTTTAAACCCTAAAATATTCACAATAATTTGTTGTAAATCTAGGGCAGTATTAATGAAAAAAATCCTGGATTTTGTAGTATTTACCAACTGTCCAGTAGCCTTCTCATAGCATGATAATATTGATTTAAACTCCATGGCCTCACTGACTGAGGGATGGCCCAAAAGAAAAGTATCATCAACAAATTGGAGATGAGATTCGGAGGGACCATTTTTTGCAACTTGAATACCCTTGATTTTTCCTTCCATTTTTGCCTTTGAAAAGGCTCTCCCTAATGCTTCCGCAAGAATAATGAATAGATAAGGAGAAAGTGGATCACCTTGACGAAGTCCACAAGATGACTTGAAGTAACCAGCAGGAGAACCATTGATCAAAATAGAAAATTTTGCAGTGCTATAACAACATTTAATCCACTCACACCAACTATAATCAAAGCCAAACTTTTTGAGAATAGCATGTAGAAAATTCTAGGAAACCCTATCATATGCTTTGTTCATATCTAATTTCAAAAGCATACCTGGTTTTTTCATGGAATGAAGAGAATGTATGGCCTCTTGTGCAATAATTATACCATCAAGAATTTGTTTACCATGAACAAAGCCACCTTGTTCCTCTGAGATAAGACACCCTAGAATGCCCTTCAACCTGTTTGCCATAATTTTTGAAATGATCTTATAAATCATATTACAAAGGCTTATTGGACGAAAATTATCAAAATATTTTGTGTCGCCTTTCTTGGGAACCAAGGTAATAAAAGTAGCATTGATCTCACTTATTATAGCCTTCCTTTTTCGGGCCTCTTCAATCGCAACTAACATATCACTCTTCAATAAATCCCAAAAATTTTGAAAGAAAATTGCAGGAAATCCATCGGGGCCAAGTGCCTTGTTAGGATGGAAAGAGAAAACTGCTTCATGGAGCTCCTCCATAGATATCTTCTTCATCAAGCTTTCATTTTGTCCTTGAGTGATAATTGATGGAATATTTTGCAGAAGTTTTTCTTGTGCCTCCTTATCTTGCCTAAAATCTAACAAAATGTTTTTGAAATAATTAATTGCTTCTTTTCTTATATATTGTTCGTCCTCAATAACCCAGGTGTTGTAGGTGATTTGGAGAGGAGAGGGCAATCCTCCAAGGGAGGTCCTAGGTTCGAATCTCCACCCTACCAAAAAGCTGAATTGGGTACCCAAAATCCAATCGATAATGTTGGTGCGGGCAGGGCTGGGTGCAACCCCCGGTGACTTTGACGGTGTAGAACCCCTGTTCGTGGTCTCTTAGACCAAGGCGGCCCCGTAAGGGGTTTTTCGCTTTAAAAAAAAAAAAAAATTGTTCGTCCTCAATATTTCTTCCATCTGAAGTTGTAATATTTTTGATATGACGAATAGAAAAAAAAATGTTGTAGCATGAAAAAATTTTGTATTTCTATCTCCTTCCTTGAGCCATTTCTCTCTAGATTTTTGGAACCAATATGACTCATTTTTCAATGCATTATGATAATAAAAAAGTAATTGTTTTTCTTTCACATAAGAATCTTGATCCATTCCATTAATTTCTACTATCTCTTGTAAATTTTTGAGCTTAGATTCATTTTCTTTCTTTTCTTTAAGAATGTTACCAAAAGATTTGGCATTCCATATCTTCATTTGCTCCTTTAAATATTTCAATTTTGAACAAACCTATACATACATGATCTTTCAAATTTTGATTCATCCCACCATAACATAACCATCCAAAAAACATCAAGGTCTTGGAGCCGCATAGACTGGAAGCGAAATAGCTTTGGATGACCATTATTAGGTAACTCACAAGTCAAAAAAATGGGTTTGTGATCTGATCCTGCTTGCAATAAAATATCTGAAGAGATTGTATACTTTGTTTGCAACCATTTATTGGATAACAAGAATCTATCCAGTATTTCTGCTATATGATTTTGCCCAATGTGTCTATTATCCCATGTATATTGAAAGCTTGAGGGACTAAAATCCCAAAGGTCATTTGAATTGACAAATAAAGCAAAATCTTGCATTGATTTAGACCATTCTGGAATGCCACCCTTCTTTTCCAAAGGAGATAGAACAATATTAAAATCAGTCCCAAGAATCCATAGATCACAATGAATCATCATTGTATTTGACAAAAATATGCTAATATCCTTCCAACATCTTTCACGAGGAGTAACTATAGTTGGAGCATATAAATTTATAACCCCAACTTTGATGTTTCCTCTTTCTTGCAAAATGATCCAACAACCCAATTACTTTTTGCTTCTAATAGTTGTTCATCCCATTTGCATTTGTCCCATATTATTGCAATACTGCCTGAAGCTCCTATAGACAAAACTGTTTAATTTTGTTTCTTGTATTAAAATCTTCCAAATCTTCTTAAAAGCACCCTTACATTCCTCACTACTTAATTTTGTTTATTGTATTAAAATAAACTCAGGACTATAACAACCTATTAATTCCTTCGTAATTCTTTTATTAGGGGTTTTATTCATACCCCTAATATTCCATGATATCATTTTCATCATCAACACTTTTTATTTTTATTAGTGGGCTTAGCCCTACTTCTTGTTAACACCTGTGATATTTTTATTTGGCTTCCCATCAATATCCTTTGAGTTTCTTTTTCTCTTTGTTCCTTCTTTGATGGCCTTCCTCTCCTTCTTCCATTCTCGCCAACACTCTCACCTTCATCAATCTCTTCTATTTTTTCTATTTTTTCTATTTTTTCATATTGTTCATAATGAGACTTATCTTATAGAGAATACTAGTTATTATTTTTTAGTAATGAGGAAAAATCCTTTTGGAAGAAAAGTCATAGAGTAATTTGAATCGAATCCCCACTTCCACTTGATCCAATTTTGAATCTCGAAAAAACCTAGCCAATATCCATGAAACTTACATATTAAGCCTTTGGTTTTAAAAACTGTTATATCATGCTCAATCATCTCATCCTTGATAATCACTTTTTTTGACCTGGATTGGGTTTGCCATAGATTCGCTCTTCCTCTTATTTCTAACTAGGGCATCCATACTTCCAACTTGGCCATCCATACTTTCAATAAGGACTTTCACAAATAACTTTCTTTCCATGTTACCTGGATTTTCTTCAAATGAATCCTTTAAATTCTCCTAAGATCTGGAACAAGAAGTAGCACTTGTTCCTTGATCACACTTTGCTTTCTACTTCCTACTTCCTTGCTCACACTTCCTCCTCACTCTTAGCTCGTGCTCGCACTTGTTTTTGGTTGCACTCCCTCTCGGCTCGCTCTTGCACTCACTTCTGGTTGCACTCACTCCCAGCTCATGCTCGCACTCGCTTCCAACTACACTCACTCCCAGCTTGTGCTCGCACTTGCTTCCGGTTGCACTAAATTCTGGCTGCACTCACTCCTGGCTCGTGCTTGCACTTGCTTCCGACTGCTAGTTTCTTTTTTTTCTTTCAATGAGTTTACACAGGTTTTTATGAGGTGTCTCGGTCCCCTCATACTGAGTGGGGTTTGAACCTTAGACCTCCCAAAGAAAGGCCAAAGCCCTTACCATTGCAATAAGCTTGCAGCTATAAATTTGATATTTTTTATTTTTTCAATGAGTTTACACAAGTTTTTATGAGGGGTCCCGGTCCCCTCATACTGAGTGGGGTTTGAAATTTGGACCTCTCAAAGAAAGGCCAAAGCCCTTACCACTGCAATAAGATTGCAGCTTTTAAAGCCCTTAGCACTGCAGTAAGCTTGCAACACTCCCTTAGAAAAAAAAAAGGTCGCGAGTGCCAAAAAGTGTCATTTTGAGACCTAGCCCATTCTAATTGTTTTTTTGAGGTGATCATTTTGATATATAACACCTAAACACTTTTTTTGGATCATTACTTTTATAATAATAACTGTCAAAATAGTATTCTTATTTTTAGTAAGTATCATCAAAAGGTCAAAAATCATAGAGCATGGCTACAAGCACTAGGGAACAACAAAAGGCACAAGAATTAGATCAAAAAATTGTCATTCATGTAGAGTCTTGGGGAAAACATTTGGAAGATCAGTTAATAGATGGTTTAAATCAGTTAAGGGTGGATATAAAATCCCTACATGACTCCTTGACCTATGTGGCAAGGGAATAGAAGGAAATGAAGGAGGAATTAAATGGAAAAATTATAGACTTGGAAGGTCTTTTAGCTACTACCACCCACACATATGGTCGATTTGGTTCTCATGACTGTAAGGATGAAGGAACCAGCAGGAAGCCCCCAATAAGAATGGATTTAAATTGCCCAAATTAGACTTTCCCAAGTTTCATGGAAAGGATCCAAATTTAGATCAAAAAAACTGCCATTCATGTAGAGTCTTGGGGAAAACATTTGGGATCAGTTAACAAATGGTTTAAATCAGTTAAGGGTGGATATCAAGTCCCTACATGACTCCTTGACCTATGTGGCAAGGGAATAGAAGGAAATGAAGGAGGAATTAAATGGAAAAATTATAGACTTGGAAGGTCGTTTAGCTAATAACACCCACACATATGGTCGATTTGGTTCTCATGACCATAAGGATGAAGGAACCAACAGTCAACAACAGGAAGCCCCCAACAACAATGGATTTAAACTGCCCAAATTAGACTTTCCCAAGTTTGATGGAAAGGATCCAGAGGGATGGATGTGTTGAGAAGAACAATGTTTCAGTCTTCATAATGTTCCCCATTATATGTGCCTCACAATTGCTTCTTTCAATTTTGAATCAGATGCCCTGCATTGGTTTCAATGGCTCAGGAAGGAAAAAACCCAATCTTACTTGGCTTGAATTCGAGCAACAACTACTCACTCGATTTGGTCCTAGTGAGTTTGAAGATTTTACAAGAGCCCTTTCTAAACTCAAACAAACTTCAACCATTCAAGATTATCAAACTCAGTTTGAAAAATTGGCCAACCATACCACTGGTTTGAGTCCCGAATTCTTCCAAAGTTGTTTTGTGAGTGGTTTGAAGGATGATATTAAAGCTGAAGTTAAAATGTTGAGGCCACAATCATTACAATAGGCAATAGCCTTAGCTAGATTGGTAGAAGAAAAATTTAAGGCTCAAGGATGCACCCCCAAATTTTCTCAATCTCAGCCACCTTTTTCGTCCAAGCCAACACCAAATCCTACCAACAAATCTCCTACCATCAAAAAGTTGACACGAGAAGAGATGGAATCCAGAAGAGCCCAAGGGCTATGTTATAACTATGATGAGAAGTATTCCCCAGGGCATAAGTGTGTACATCAAAAATTGTATTTGCTTGATGTGGATGAGGCAACAACCATAGAATCTTCAGAGGTGGAAGAGGATCATCAGGAGGAGGAACACACAAAACAGCCAAAAGTCCCAGATGAATCCCAACCAGAAATCTCGGTGCATGCCTTAGCAGGTATATCAACTCCTCAAATGATGAAAGTGATAGGACACTTCAAAGGACAATGAGTAATAATTCTCATTGACTCAAGAAGCACACATAACTTTATTGACCCATGGGTGGCCAAACAAGGGAACTATTACATTAATACTTGTAACTCCTTTGAAGTCATGATTGCCAATGGAGGCACCCTGCCATGTAAAGGGAAGTGTCAAAATGTCAAAATACAAATAGGAGAATATAATCTTAAGGCAGATATGTTTGCCTTACCCCTAGGTGGGTGTGATGTTGTTTTGGGAGCACAATGGTTGTGGATGTTAGGTCCAATCTTGTGGGATTTTTCTGAGCTATGGATGAAATTCAGCCAACAAGGAATAGAGTACACCTTACAGGGCATGAAGGTTGGGGCTGCTCAATTTATTTCAACCCATAAGATGGAAAAACTATTAAAAAAGTCATCCCATGGGGTTGTGGCTCGATTATTTGCTATAGAAGCTTTCGAGGAAGGGGATAAGGACCATCAAGAGGAATTATAGGTTTTATTGCAAAGACATGCCATAGTCTTTGAGGAACCCAAAGGACTACCCCCTCATCGTACTCATGACCATGCGATTCAACTTATTCCTGGTAGTCTTCCCCCAAATGTCCGCCCTTACAGGTATCCATATGCCTAGAAATCAAAAATTGAGAAAATGGTACAGGAACTTCGTGTTGCAGGGGTTATTCATCCCAACGTTAGTCCCTATTCTTCTCCAATGTTGTTGGTACGGAAGAAGGATGGGTCTTGGCGCTTGTGTGTGGATTTCAGGGAACTTAATAAAATAACTATTAAAGACAAATTCCCCATTCCAATAATTGATGAATTGTTAGATGAGTTGCATGGGGCCCAATATTTTTCAAAATTGGATTTGCGGTCGGGATATCATCAGATTCGAATCAAGGATGAGGACATTCCTAAAACTGCTTTTAGAACTCATGAAGGGCACTATGAATTCTTGGTTATGCCATTTGGGTTGACCAATGCACCTTCCACTTTTCAGAGTTTGATGAATTCCATTTTTTGGCCCTTCCTTCACAAATTCATTCTAGTCTTCTTTGATGATATTTTGATTTACAGTCATTCATGGGAGGAGCATCTCCAACATTTGGATCAAACACTACAACTTTTGTCAGAGAATCAACTTTATGCCAAGAGGTCAAAGTGTTCTTTTGGGTTGCAAGAAGTTGAATATTTGGGTCACATTGTCACCAAAGATAGAGTTAAAGTGGACCCTAAAAAGATTCAGGTTGTTCAAGAATGGCCAAAGCCTCAAACCTTAAAGGGACTTCGAGGATTTCTGGGACTCACTGGATATTACCATAAATTTGTGCAGAATTATGGAAAGATAGTAGCTCCCTTGACAGCCATGTTGAGAAAGAATTCTTTTATGTGGTCAAAACCAGCAGAGAAGGCTTTCGAAGAGTTAAAGCAAGCTATGACCACCACCCCAGTGTTAGCAATGCCTGATTTCTCTAAACCTTTTGTAATTGAAAGTGATGCTTTTGGCAATGGAATTGGGGCAGTTTTGATGCAAGAAGGAAGACCATTGGCCTTCACTAGTAGAGCACTTTTTGGCCAAAATTTGGGCAAGTCTACTTATGAAAAGGAGATGCTAGCCATTTTACATGTTGTTAATCATTGGAGGTCGTATCTCATTGGGCATCACTTTTCCATCAAGATTGACCATCAAAGTCTCAAATACTTCTTGGAACAAAGGGTGGCCACATCAAAACAACAAAGATGGGTTTCTAAATTGTTAGGCTATGATTATGAAATCACCTATAAGAAAGGAAAGGAGAATGTGGTGGTTGATGCCTTATCCTGACAATATGAAGATCAGGGGATGCTACATGCTATATCTACACCACTTCCACAATGGATCCATCATCTCAAGGAAGAAATGACCAAGGATTCCAGTTTGCAAACTTTGGTCAACAAACTCCAAGCAGAGCCTAACTCATGCCCTGGATACACTTGGGATGGTCAAGACTTGAGATATCATGACCGACTTGTCATTCCCCAAAAGTCACAAATGTGAGAACTCATCTTGCAGGAAATGCATGCATCACCAACAATTGGGCATTCTAGGTTTCTAAAAACCTATGAAAGGACCAAGCGTACTTTTTTTGGAGGGGAATGAAAAGGGATATTCAAAATTTTATGGCAGAATGTGATAGGTGCCAATGCATGAAAGGAGAAAATGTGTGTTCTCCTAGAACCCTTCAACCCTTGCCAATTCTAGAACAAGTATGGGCAGATATCTCTATGGATTTCATTGAAGGGTTACCCAAATCAGGAGGAAAATCAGTTATTTTGGTGGTAGTGGATCATCTCATAAAGTATGCTCATTTTTGTTCCTTGTCCCACCCCTACACCACCTCCGTCATTGCCCAAATATTTTTAGACTCCATCTTTCGTCTTCATGGAATGCCCAAATCAATTGTGTTAGATAGGGACCCTACTTTTACCAGTCACTTTTGGTAGGAACTGTTCAAGTTGCAGGGAACTCAACTCAAAATGAGTTTGGCTTATCACCCTCAGACTGATGGCCAAACTGAAATTGTCAATAAGTGCTTGGAAACATACCTTCGTTGCTTTGCCTCAAAACATCCTACACAATGGGCTAAGTGGCTCCCTTTGGTTGAATGGTGGTATAATACTTCATATCATACCGCTACTAAGGTTACCCCATTTGAAGCAGTATATGGTCTTCCTCCACCAACACCCTCCTCTTACATTCCAGGAAGCTCCAGGGTTCAAGTTGTGGATTCCACCCTCAATCAATGTGCTACCCTTCTCCGACAACTTAAGGTCAATCTTGAATTGGCCTAGAACCGTATGCGTCAGCAAGTTGATCAACACCGCTCTAAGCATAGCTTTGAAGTCGGGGACATGGTTTTTCTCTACCTACAGCCCTACAAACAGTCATCTCTCCAACTTCGTGGATGCCAAAAACTTGTAGCCAAATACTATGGTCCCTACCAGGTGTTACAATGGATTGGGTCAACAACCTACAAACTGGCCCTTCCAGCCACTTCCAAGATTCACCCAATCTTTCATGTCTCCTCTCTCAAGAAGGTTGTTGGCAACAAGGTACAGGTACAATCCACATTACTAGAGTTGGATGAAGAAGGATCCATCATTCTTGAGCCTAAACGAATTTTGGACAGGAGATCACGCACCCTTCGCCACCATGTCATCACTGATGTTCTTGTTCAATGGCAAGGATTACAACCTGAAGATGCCACTTGGGAGTCCCTCCAACAGCTTTAGCAGCAATTTCCTCATCTTCAGCTTTGAGGACAAAGCTTTTTGAAGGGGAAGGGCATGTTAGGACTCCATCCTAACACTATTATGTAATAACCCCTTTCTTAACGTGGGGACCCCATTATAATGTTTTGTAATAGTTTTGTAATGATATTATGTAATGTTTTGTAATAGTTTGTGGCACTAGAGGCACCTAGACAAGTGGCGCCATTTTATGTAACTGTTATAAAGAATGTAACTGTTTTTTTGGTAGAAGATTCTAGCTCGGGTGGCATTTTGCATGTAAGCCAACCTTGAGCGTTAGGTAGGGTTATGAAGAGTCTTTAAAAATATGAGGGCTAAGAATGGATGTATCTTTTTGCATAATTGAAATCAAAGTATTGAAGGAGGTTGCCCCCTCGAAGAGGCCCATGATTTTGTGTTGTGAATTGTGAGATTAATAAAAATATTTCTGCATTTACATTTTGTATTGCAATATTCTGTTCTTTCATGAAATTACTGCTTTTATTGCAATATTTATGTGGATGTGCTTATTTTAATTAGAAGGTTCCTAACAGTTAGTGGTTAATTTGTTTTTTGTAATTAGGTGTTGAATTGATTCAAGTCTATTCTCTCATGAAGAGCTATTTATACTTGAAAAGCCTAATGACTTGTTAGGTTAACCCTTAATAAACTATCATGTGTGTTCTATATTAATAGTTGTTGTACTTTATGTGGTGGTCAAATGCATGGTCAAGATGTCAACATGATTTCTGTTGATGTTTCAGTGATGGCATGATAGAAAACCTCGTAGTTGAGAAAATCGAAATCGGCATGGAAAAAGAATCGAGAAAAATTGGGAATCGGCAAAAAATAAAGAAAAATTGGCAAAAAATCAGCAAATCTTGATTGAAAAAAAAAACAAAGAAAATGCAATTTTTTGAAAAAAAAATCTGCGAGGCTTCGAATCAAGAAAAATCGGCCCGAAATCAAATTTTTTGCAGATTTTCTCAACTATGCTTTCTTTAATGCGTTTTTCTAAGTAGGCTGAAAACAATACGGCTGCAGTTAGTTTTCTGAGATCTATACTTGCATATGAGAGTGTCACCATCTTTGTCCATGGGATGGGGCACAGAAAGGCATTGGTTTTTTCTTCGAAAATGTTCTTATTCCATCAATGATTGCAAAAAACCAAGAGGAAGTGATGCAGCGGATCACAAAGAATAAGATCTGGAAAACAAAACAGTCAAATTCTCAATACGTAAGATAAAGAAGGCAGATTTACAGTCCAACAATTTTCTTACAACATTACATACCATAATCGCCACTATTCCATATATCCCAAAAAAGCATCTAAACTTTCTAAACAATCAAATTCTCAATACATAAGATAAATGAGCAGATTTACAGTCTAACAATTTTCTAACAACAATACATTAGCATACTCGCCACTATTCCATATATCACAAAAAAAAAAAAAGCATCTAAACTTTCTAAACCTGCCTATCTCACCAGTACAACAACTTCAGAGAATCATATCTCAAAACCACGGTTCTAAAACCCCATGCTAGAAAACCATTATCTAAAACCACTAGTTGAAACCACTATCTATCCGCCTTTATTTAATGTGTCATATCTATGACAGAATTGGTTATTGGTTAAACATATAGCAGACGGCACATGCTTGAAAGCAAACTAGTTGAAACAATGCAATTTTTAACTGTAGCCATTAAAAAGTCAGTTTTAAACATGGTTTACTTACCAAAATTCAATGAAAAATGTGATCCAAAGAGTGTAAAATTGAAATTCTATTAATTACAGACAAATTCTTGAATCTTTTAAAATAACTTGCTACAGACGTATTGAACCCTAATTAGGATGTCATGTTTTTATATGTCTTATGTCAAGTGGAAAGCTTATGTTACCTATTTATCAAAAAATGCCATGCATAACTTATACTTGCACCATTCATCCCACCTTTGTTCGCAATGGTCCCCATTTCAATTATTGATAATGCGAAGCTCCCACTCCATTGTAAGGTCAGGCTTGCAATTAGGATTTTATGGGTTAAATTGAACTTAGATGGATTTGAAGAGAAACGCATTTCAAAAACATGATTGACCTTTCGCTAAATAATTTTCACTCTAAACTGAAATGTATATAGAATTAGGTTTAGAGATTACCTTTGGCGATCTGGGAGTGCAATGTATAGGAGGAATTTGGAATGGAGAGCCGAATACGCTCGCTGCTGCAGCATCCTCTCACGCATGTATTGTCTTTGTCTGTCTTTCCCTCTCCCATCTTCTCACCTGCGTTTAAAATTTCAATTGCTCAAAACTTCGTTTCAATTCAACTGCTGTGCTACCGGTGAATATTATAGTTGAAATGACTGAATGTTGTGAATTGACGTGCTCCACGTTGATCTATAAATATTCCGGTCCAATCGTATTTTAAGGCCCTTCTTCCCTCGGCGTGAATCTTTACTTCTTTTTATAATAAATTTATTTATTATGTTACTCGCACTCTGTGAATTGTTGTTTTTAATATACACGGTGAAGTAAGACAACGTGACGCAGCGCGGGCTGTCGCAGCGGGAAGTAAGTGAATTTTCTACGGATTGATTGGTTCTCATTTATAATGGGCAAAGACGATATAAACACTTTCAATTTTTGGCAAGTGGGGACATTCTTTGTAAGAGGTGAGGTATAAACACTTTCAATTTTTGGCAAGTGGGGACATTCTTTGTAAGAGGTGAGGTATAAACACTTTCAATTTTTGGCAAGTGGGGACATTCTATGTCTCGTACTCAAAAATATATAGAGAAAAAAAAAAAAAAATTGATTGAGATTAATCTGAAAAAATTTTACCAATATTTAGTGGGTATTTTTATTTCAATCATGACCTCTTATAAGGGTAAGAGGTAAGCTTATCAATAAGGGCGAAACACACAACCATACACATCTTACCCCTTACAACACAATGGTATGTGAAGGGGTAAGATGTGTATGGTTGTGTGTTTCGCCCTTATTGATAATATATAGTTCTATTTTTTTTAAGATTTGATTAATGTGATAAACCTTACGACCGAGGGTTGGGCATCCTCATTCGATTATAACCTCTCATAAATGAGAGAGTTGAGCTTATCAATAGGAACCATACACACACCTCCTCACACATTCATTTACGTTGTGGTTTGAACCTTAGACCTTCCTAATTTTTAGGTGAAACGAAAACTTCAAGAACCTATCTTTGTGGTCAGTCATAGTTGTTTCATCCGGATATCCCAGGTGATATTAGTCATAAGGGACCGAGGGTTGGGCATCTCATTCGATTATAACCTCTCATAAATGAGAGAGTTGAGCTTATCAATAGGGACCAAACATACACCCATACACACACCTCCTCACACACTCATTTACGTTGTGGTTTGAACCTTAGACCTCTCTAATTTTTAGGTGAAACGAAAACTTCAAGAACCTAGCTTTGTGGTCAGTCATAGTTGTTCCATTCGGGTATCCCACGTGATATTAGTCACAAGGGATTGTTATTTAAGTATCCACAGGGTGGGGTGTAAGGGATTGTTATTGTTATCTCATCTACAGGGTTGGGCATCGGTAGCTCACGTCGTGGTTTGAGCCTTGGACCTCCATAATTTTTTAGGTGAAACGAAAACTTCAAAAACCTAGCTCTGTGGTCAATCGTACTTGTCCTATCCGTGTATACCACGTGGTATCAGTCACAAAGGATTGTTATTTGAATATCCACCGGGTGGGGTGCAAGAGAAATGGAGCCTATATCCGCAAGGTGGAACGAGGGGAATAGAGCCTAGGTTGTTCCCTACCAGCACCCAAGACATTCACCAACTGCACTACACAATCGGATATATTTTTAGTTCTATAATATTAGTGTATCTTGTGGGCCATATGGACTTAAACAGTTGTATATCATTAGTGTGTCTTGTGGGCCATATGGACTCAAAAGCTTTAATTTATATATATAAAGGTTTAATGAAAGTCACGGGAATATATTTAAGAGCAAGTGCAAGTTGAAAGAAAGTTTCATTAGGTAGGGAAGAAAAACCATCTTTGAAAACTTTAATTGAAAGTCAAATATGTTAGTTGGAAATATGGATGTCTAAGTTGAAAATAAGAGGAAAAACAAATATATAATAAGTTTAAGTCAAAGAGCAAATGTTACACCAAGAGTAATTAAGGATAAGATAATTGACTGTGATATAATGGTTCTTCAAAGTAAAGGGTTAATATCTAAGTTTTATAGATACTAGCTAGGATTTTCGAAGATTTAAAATTAGATCAAGTGGAAGTGAATATATATATATATATAAAGGTTTAATAAAAAAAGTCACGGGAATATATTTAAGAGCAAGTGCAAGTTGTAAGAAAGTTTCATTAGGTAGGGAAGAAAAACCATCTTTTAAAACTTTAATTGAAAGTTAAATATGTTAGTTGGAAATATGGATGTCTAAGTTGAAAATAAGTGGAAAAGCAAATATTTTATAGGTTTAATTCAAAGAGCAAATGTTACACCAAGAGTAATTAAGGATAAGATAATTGACTGTGATATAATGGTTCTTCAAAGTGAAAGGTTAATATGTAAGCTTTATAGATATTAGCTAGGATTTTTGGAGATTTAAAATTGGATCAAGTGGAATTGAGGATTGAATTCAAATTGTTTTATATCATTATAATGTCTTGTGGGCCATATGAACTCAAACACTTATATATATAAATTAAAGGTTTAATAAAAGTTACGAGAATATATTTAAGAGCAAGTGCAAGTTGTAAGAAAGTTTCATTAGGTAGGGGAGAAAAACCATCTTTAAAAACTTTAATTGAAAGTTAAATGTGTTAGTTGGAAATATGGATGTCTAAGTTGAAAATAAGAGGAAAAGCAAATATATAATAAGTTTAATTCAAAGAGCAAATGTTACACCAAGAGTAACTAAGGATAAGATAATTGACTGTGATATAATGGTTCTTCAAAGTAAAGGTTAATATCTAAGTTTTATAGATACTAGCTAGGATTTTTGGAGATTTAAAATTGGTTCAAGTGGAAGTGAGGATTGAATTCAAATTGTTTTATAATGTTTTTTTTTTTGTTACATAGGAGAGTTGGTCACAACCACACTATTTTTAGTAACTAACAAGTGTAAAGTTCAAACCATAGGGGATGCTCCCACCAAATCTATTTTGCCTTGTATTAGTTGATCCGGTGTGAAGGGGACCACCGATTGCTCGAGATTAGTATCGTCATCGTTGGTCTGGCATGCACTCAGAGGATTCATATCAGACTACTACCTTTGCAAATAGGTTGCCCCCGAGGTTTGAACTTGGGTGTCTTCTTGGTAAGTGCCTATCCAGACAAACACTTACCAATCCACCTAGCCCTCGGGGGTTCTATAATGTTACTTTCTAAACGATTTATTCTTCATCACATTTTCCAACCAAGAAACCAAGGATAAAATAGTGTATGGTAGCCTATGGTTTAAGGGGAGAGATGCCCTTTATTTAAGATCATGGAATGGAATTTTTTCCTTGAAATAAAAACTATTAAAAATATTTTGGTATGGGGCAGGGGTTAGTATTTTGGACTTCCATATCAGCTTATCAATAAATATATTTTTCTAATATTGGAAATACCTTATGAGAGTTCAACAAAAAGAAACCAACTAGTAAGCAAGGAAAACATGTTATATATATTTTGTTATGTGTTTTTTTGTCACATAGGAGAGTTGGTCACAATCGCACTATTTTTAGTAACTAACAAGCGCAAGGTTCAAACCATAGGTTCTACTCCCACCAAACCTATTATGCCTCGTTATTGTTGACATGGCATGAAGGGGACCATCAGTCGCTTAATATTTGTACCATCATCATTTGTTTGGTGTACACTTAGAGGATTTAGATAAAACTACTACCTTTGCAAATAGGTTGCCCCTAAGGTTTGAACCTAGGTACCTTCTTGGTAAGTGCCTTTCTAGACAAGCACTTACCAATCCACCTAGCTCTTAGGGGCAATTGACTATGTATTATTATGGATATTTAGGAAAGTAAAACAAAAATAACACTCTATTTTTTTGCTGGAGAACAAGGGGTTGTACTTGGGTCCCCCACCCTTGACAAATCACAACTCTCTCCTTTAGAGCTTGAGAGTTTACAAACAGATTCAATTCTCATCTCAATTGAGTTGCTATAGCTAGATACCTACATCATTTTTCATAAAATGTTTGAATTCTTGATTTTCATTTTCTGGATCTTCTTCAATTTTCTGTGTGAATACAAATATTCCAGAATTCAGCATCCTTCTTGACATTTTCCTACAGCAGCCTTCACAATACCAAAACTCCACCTCTACTATCTATGCATTGCATCTTAGTAGAGTAATATTTCCAAAACATCGCACTATCATAGTCCGCTTTACCAGATTTGGATTGCTAGTTTCCTTCCTGAAGCATAAGTGCAACCACAAAAATTGTAATAAATAGTTTATATGAAAACACATTAATGTTATAAAATAAAGCAAATATTACCAATGGAAAACATTAAAGTAAATCTTAATCATTATTTGATTTAGGCAATCAACATTTTCTTGTCAACTTTAACTAAACTTACTACTTCCTCTAACCATGGAAAAGAGAATTTAACTTCATGATCCTCAATTAAAACCCCTCTATTGGCTAGCCTATCTGCACATTTGTTTCCTTCCCTTAACGTATGTGTAAACTTGATTTCTTCAAACTCTATAGCAAGGTCTTGAATTTCCACAATTATCTCTTGTATGTTCCATGGAGCCTTTGCTTTCCTCAAAATTGTATTTATTACTATGAGTGAATCACCTTCCATCCATACTCTATTCCATTTCATTTGTTTGCATATTTTTAACCCTTCCAAAGCTGCCCAAGCTTCAACTTCATTATTTGTCTTAAATCCACTATTGAAAGCATAATGAGACAAAATCTCTCCTCTATTATTTCTAATTATTCCTCCTCCTATTGGTCCTGGATTTCCTTTAGATGCTCCATCAAAATTCAATTTGACCAACTCCACATCTAGTGGTTTCCACTTTATATTTTTTGCCTTCTTTTTGTTTCTCCTATACCCAACATCATAATTCCATTTGATGACTTGACTCCATCTATCAATGCTCTCTACTTCAAGATTAGGGATTGGGTGAGTTGATAGGGTTGGTTTAGACTCCTCTATGGCTAAACAAATCTTCCTTTTCATTACCTCTAAACTACTTTCCTTTCCTTTAAATATTCTTCTATTCCTTTCTAGCCATATAATCCAAAGTATTGTATCTTTTGATATATCCCAGATTGTTTGTAAAGCCTCACTTTTAAAAGTGCTCTACCATTGCTTTAACCATTCTTCAATTCTTCCATTCATCACCATGCATTTACCAAACATATTAAGAATCCATTGCCATAGATTCCAGACTATTGAGTAGTGTCCCAAGAGATGGTCTATACTCTCCTCCTCCTTTTACAAAGAACACATTGTGAGGGGCCATGAAAACCCCTTTTCATAAGGTTATCCTAGGATAAAATTCTTCTATGACCTACTAGCCAAACAAACATTTTGACTTTAGGAATGCTTAAGCTATCCCAAATATCTCTCCATATTCTTGTGATATTTCTATTTTGTTGGTGCTTTACATTATATCCACTTCTTGTTGTGTATTCTCCTGAGCTATTCAACTCCCAAATTAGCTTATCCTTGGCTCCCCTCGAAATAATCATTATTGTTATCTTTCTGCTCAATTACCTCCTAGCATCAATGTCTTGTATACTTGTAAAAAATCTTCTTTCCATTTGTATCTTCCTTCCTGATCCTTGTACATAATGTTTGAAACCCTATCACCATATTTATCTTGAAGTAATCTCATCCATGGTTTCAAAATTGGATCTAGATTGAGTGGTTTTTTATCACACCAAGTATCCATCCAAATAGAAATATTTTCTCTAGTTCCCACCACCCATATTAGACCTTTAATCACTAGATCAATAGATTTTTTAAACCATTCCATAGAGCAGAACCATTTGGAAGTGAGAATGTAATAAATATTAAGCTTGGGTCATTGGGCTCAACATATTTACTTAGAAGAATTCTTGCCCATTGTCTTTGACTCTCTTTGTACAATCTCCAAATTACTTTTCCCCTAAGAGCTAAGTTTGCATCCATAAGAACTCTTAAACCGAGACCTCCCCTAGTTTTATCATCACACACCTTGCTCCATTTCACCAAAGGAAATTTCCTTTTATCATGTAAACCTGACCACAAAAATGACCACATAATATAGATTAAACTTTTTTCTATCGATTTTGGCATAGTATACAAGGACATATAATAAGTTGGAATGGCCTATAAGACTGATTTAATTAGTTGCACTCTTCTTACTAATGATAACCATCTACCTTTCCATATCGATAGTTTATTTTAAACTTTACTTATAACTAGATTCCATAATTCTATCCTCATTCTCCCCTCAAATAAGGGCATCCCTAGATAAGTTGTTAGTAAATTTGCCTCCTCCATTTGAAGTAACCTGCATATCCCTACTTTGATTCTAGTTGGGGTGTTTAGGAAGTAAATTTTAGATTTTGTCCTATTAACTTTTGCCCTGATGCTCTTTCATATTCCTTTAATAAGTTATTCAAAGCTCTAGCCTCATTTATCCTTGCCCTCCCAAAAAGGGTTGTATCATCTACAAATTATTGATGGGTGATGTTGTCGATGTTATTACTAGCCTTAAGTCCACTTATCAACCCATATTTATTAGCCTTCTTCAAGTTCCTACCCAAAACCTCTGCCATAATAATGAACAAATATGGTGATAGAGGATCTCCTTATCTAAGACCTCTCTTGGATTTAAATGATTATGTTACTAACCCATTGACCAACACTGAATATGAAACTATAGAGACACAAGCTTTAATCCATCTGACCCATTTCTTACCAAATCCAAACTTTTCTAATATTGCAAAAAGAAAATCCCATTTAACCCTATCATAGGCTTTACTCATATCAAGTTTTAAGATCATTGCTCTCTCTTTTCTTGAAGTTATTGAATGCATAACTTCATGAGCTACTATGATCCCATCCAGAATCTATCTCCCTTTCACAAATCCTCCTTGCTCTTCTAAAATAATTTTGTCTAATAGAGGTCTTAATCGATTTACCATCACTTTGGAGATAATCTTATATGCCATATTACATAGGCTTATGGGCCTAAATGAATCAAACAATTATGCATCCTTCTTTTTGGAATTAGGGTAAGATATGTTGCATTTAATTTATAAGGAATGTATTGTTTTACCCTAGATTATTCCACTACCACCAATAAAGAATCCTTCACTATATCCCAATTATGTTGATAGAATGTTATAGAGAGCCCATCCAGACCTAGGGATTTATCCTTATCAAAAGAGAAAAGAGCTAAATGAACTTCTTCCAAAGTAATAGGCTCCATTAGTTTCCTATTGTCTTCATCTGTTATAATTGAAGGTACTTCTTGTAGTAGTTTATCATTAAGAACTTCAAACTCCTCTGATCCTAGAATATTCTGGTAAAAAAACCTTGCCTCCTTTCTGATTTCACTTTGGTCTTCAATCCAAACCCCTTCTATTGATTTAATTCTACTAATTCTGGATGTTGATCTCTGTACTATTGCCATCCTATGAAAAAACTTTGTATTTTTATCTCCTTTTAACCAAGTCTATCTTGATTTTAATCTCCAAAATTTCTCTTCCTTACTCAAAATATTATGATATTCACTAAGCAACTCCCTTTCCTCCAAGCTTGGATTATTATGATCACCTTTTTGGAATTTTGAAAGTTTATCTTTTAGTTCTTCTTTCTTCTCAAAAATATTTCCAAAAGTGTTCTTGTTCCATTCTTTTAATCTAGATGTCATTGATTTAATTTGTTTAGGAAGTGTATACAACCCACTATTTCCTGAAGAATTCCATGTTTGTGCTATCATATCAACAAATTGAGGATGGTCTTCCCACATCTGCTCATATTTAAAATATGATATTTTTTGAATTCACTTACCACCATTTTAACTCTTATTGGCCAGTGATCTGAACCAATCCTTGTCAAGGTATTAATTTTAGCACAAGTCCCTTCATCTAGCCAATGATCTGAGAGTATGCATCTATCTAATTTTTTGCTATTAGGTTATGGCCTCTCCTATTGTTGGTCCATGTATAGTTGTCTTCTTCAAACTCAACCTCCCATAGATTATTATTTTGAATAAAAGTTGAGAAATCTCTCATACTTTGGGTTAATTTCCTAATTCCCCCAAAATTTTCCATCCAACTTGGTTATGGCATTAAAATCTCCTATGATCATGAATCGGGTTTCTTGGTCTTTACTTCTCATAAAGGCTTCAATCCCACTCCATACTTCTAATCTACCTGACTGAGTTGTAGGTCCATAGACATTGATAAGGATGAAATAAATATTTGCAAAGTAACATGTGACTAAAGAGGCTATCCAATGCCTAGTTTTATGAATGGTTACATAAGAGGTTCTAATAGGATTCCAACATGTTAGAATTCTCCCTGCTACTCCTTCAGAATCCACAACATCCCATTCACATCTTGCCCATACTACTTTCATAGTTTTGGAAACTTCTTCCTTTGTCATTTTAGTTTCTTGGATACAAAGAATATCAGGCTTATTACTTAAACAAAGGTCCCTGATACACCTCTGCTTTGAGGGGGCATTAGCACCCCTTATATTCCATGAGATGGTAATCATGTCTCATTAGGGGCTACTAGCCCCACTTGCAGATTACCAATATCATTTTGTTGTTTGGTAAAGAGAAGTTCAACCAACTTAGTTTGTGTTCCTTTCTCTATATTTGCTCTTGCTTCCTTGGATCTCGCTTGATAATTTGAGGGTTTTCCTCTTTTTTCCTTGCCTGTATCAGGAGTAGGTCTTATTATTCTATTCCTCAATATTCTTTCACAACTTTCTTTTTCATTAGACTTATCCTCTCTTGGCTCTACTATGAAAGCTTTTGACTTGTCCTGCTCATTTTTTGGTATTTCCTTATTAATGGTAGAGGTATTAACATCTAACACTGCATTTTCTCTACCAATTTTCTTCTCCTGAATGGTGCATGGTACTTCAAGAGAGTCTTCAAAATCTGATGAGACACATTCCTTAGGTTCATCGAGAATGTTCATCCTTAAATCAGAATCATATTGAATAGATGGTTCCTTGTTAATATTTTGAACCTGTTGTACTATGTCCTCTAAGCTCTGATTTACTTTTTCTTCATAGGCTAAAGCCTCAAAAGAATTGGTATTTCTTCCAATATCCTTCCTTATTGGTCTCCACTATTTATTTACTTTCATCTTTCTAGACCTATTTTTTGAAAGTTGAAAACCATCCTCATCCATATCCATTTGTAAGTTTCTCTTGCAATTTTCTATATGTGCTTTTGTTGGACTCTTCTTAGGGATGTTAGAGTATATTACATTATTTAGGTACATGTAAATGGACCACCTTGGGTACATTGTTAGAGTAGGAATTTATCTTATGTTACTTGAGGAAGAAGTATGCACAAATGTCAATGTGCAATGATGTATATGTACAAGAAGTCCACTTGTACATGAGTCATAGGAAAGGTAGTTAGGAAGAGTAAAGGTCCAAGTAACCTATCTTCTTATATATAGGTCCCATAGTGAATGTTGTGGTAGTGTAGCAGAAGTGAGACTACTATTGAGTAGTGTGTAGGTACAATGTAGTTTCCATTAGAGTTTTGGAGTGTTTTTTTCCTCCATTATATTTCATTATACTATTTTTGTAACTTTCCATTAATAGCATATTCTAGTCTTATTTCAGAATTCCATTATCTTACTTTTCCACATATTTACATCTTGTGATTACTTTCCCCCATATCATACATTATCAAAAGCTAACAGTAGTATCAGAGCTACAGTAGATCAGATAGGAATAGGGAAAGCCATAAGAGATATTGAGAGGAAAGAAGCAAATCATAGTTCTAGAATTTTTGAGATTGCATCTGGCTAGAGTCTTTCCACAGAGTTGCAGAAAAACTCGTGAAGACTAGGACTCAACATTCATTCCACTAGATTGAAAAATAAACTAGTGAAGATTCATCACTTAGAATTTCTTCTAGTACAATCCTAATACCTTGTTGTAGGAAAAAGGAGATTCAAATAAAGTTGGGAAGCTTCCTAAAAAAGCTAGGAAGAATGTCATCTTCAAAATTAATCCAGCACCAGAAGCAACAAAAAAAAAATGAGATTCCAAGAACCTGAGGGAAGTCCTGTTACAAACTTGCACATTTTAGAAGAAGAAAAGGCCATGAAGTAGCCTCACTGCTGATTCAAGAGACTCCAAAGAAGAGTCCCAAATAATATAGGATATTGGTGATCTCCATAAAATATTGCATATAGCAGATTGAAGAAATCAGCCTAAAGAAGTTGAAAGGCCCATAAAAGGTTCCATTAAAGAACTTCTAGTTTTGGAAGATTGGAGGTTGATGATTTCCATTGAATCCTATAGATTGCAAAAGTGAAGAAGGACTAGAAAGGTCCTGTTCCAGATTCCAAAAGCAATAGATTCTAGAGATCTAAGAGATCTCATTGCCAACACTTCCATAGTAGAAGGTTGAAGGAAAGGTCTCATTGAGAAGACCAGAGAAGCTGCAAGATTGAAGACCTTGGAGAGGTCTCAAGGAGAAATAAGGAGAAGGCTTGGAGAGCCTTATTGCAAATTTTGAATAAGTCATTAAAGGAGTTCCTAGAAGAACTCGTTGGCGAAATTCACTACCAAGGAGAAGCTCTTGATAGTGAAAATATTAGGATAATTATCGTCATCCGACAACAAGCCCAAAAAAGAAATATTTGGCAAGAAGTTTGCCAAATTTTGGAGGAAACCAATGAAGACCTCAATACTTACAGATTCTTGAGAAGAAGACCCATATTGAAGCCATAATTCAACAGGAAAGTTGAAGGAGAACACAAACAGAAGAAGCCTACCAAATTCAAGAGATTTGAAGATTGCCTTTCATAGCCAAGAAGGCATATTTTAGAGATAGGGGTTTGCTAAATCTACAACAAAATACTAAAGGGCTCTTGGATGAGAATCCCAACTACAAAGACTTCAGATTTCTAGGGTACATCTTGAAGGAGAAGTTGAAGCCATTCTAGACAGCGACTTGGTGAATTAAAACACCAAGATCTACATCATCTCCAGAGATCATTAAAGGTATGCAAATTAGGTGCAAAAGGTTCATTACTTGAACACTTATATTCAGTTCATTACTTAGATTCATTAAGCACCTTATTAGAATCTATAAGTTGCAAGAAGAAGGTTGCATTTTAAAGTCTTCAAGGGAAGTGTAGAAGATAGTTTTTGATAAGGGTTTTTACCTGCACATTAAAATAGGAGTTAGATATATTTTTATAGAAAGAAAAATATCATCTACCTATTGTCTATCTAAAATCTAAAGAAGACTACATCCTACAACATTGATTGTAGTGCAAGTTTCAGATTGCTTTTAAAATTTTTTGTATAAAGAGGACATTATTCTTAGTTGAAAGTTGCAAATATTATTGGTGCATTCTTTAAGAGTTATTATTAGTGCATTGAAGGAGCAATAAGGTGAGACTACTATTGCACTATTCTAGATTATTTAACTTATTACTCTTAAATATCATTATGTGCATTGGTTGTTAACTTAAGGTGAAAACCAAAGGGCACAAAATCTACGTATATCAAAGTGTCTAAAGACACTATTCGGTGCACAAAACCTACAATTTATTGTGGTCTAAAGAAGCCACCAAGTAGATAAAAATTCTTCCAAGGAGTGGAGAAGAAGAAGGCAAGCATTAAAATCAGAGAAAGGAGCTACAAAATGAGACTTGGAATATCGAATTTAAGGTGCAAATAAAGGTTATTGTTGGATGTGTCTCATTCTTTGCCGAAAAAGAATTGTACAACAGTCACTACAGCGCAAAAGACGATGGGTAGGGGGGGTCTGGGGGGGCCGGATGCCCCCAAGGACCCTCGGCTACGATAAAGGTGATTACGTAATAGGTGATGGCTCGGGGTGCGTAGGGGGACGCCCTAGGATACGGTGAAAGCGAATGAAGCCGACGTCAAAATTTTCACCTACTTTTATCGCTACTTTTCACCTACTTTTATCGCTACTTTTGGAGCGACCCCCAGGATTCCCACGGTTGGTGGGTGGTTAGTGGGTGTGGGTGGTTTAGCCCACGGTGTTGTATCCACGGTACCCTAATACCACTTGGTGGTTTAGGGTTGTATGAGTTTCCTTATATAATTATTGTAATGTCCCGTTTTAGGGACAAGAGAGAGAATAATATATCAAGGAGGATAGACTCTTGTTTGCTGGACTAGCCCAAATTGGGTGAACCAGGGTAAATCTTGTGTGTTATATGTGCATTGAATGGTGTCATTATTTCCTTAGTTATTATTTCTGCATTATTTCTAGAATATGTTTCTGTAAATTCTCTTCATTTGGTATCAGAGCCAAGTCATTAGCCATAGGGGGACGCCTTTATTGCTAGGGTTTAAATCCATTTGAAGAAGATCTAGGGTTTCTAGGAGTGAGAGGAAACCTATTCGGAGTGGGAGTTACGCAGAAGGAGTTTGAAGGAAAAATGTCAGGAAATCATTCAAGGATAGAGATCGAGAAATTTGACGACAAAAGTTTTGAGCTATGGAAGTTAAAGATGGAAGATATGCTCGTGGACAGAGATCAGTGGGTTGCTATTTCAGAAACAACAAAACCTACGGGTACTTTCAATGAAGATTGGGAGAAGATGAATCGAAAAGCAAGGAGTCTGATTCGACTGTGTCTTGTAGATTCGGTGCTCATCAATGTTTTGGGAGAAGCTACAACAAAGGATCTCTGGGAGAGGTTAGGGGCTTTGTATCAATCGAAGTCCCTAGTGAACAAATTATTCCTCAAAAAGAAACTATACAATCTTAGGATGCATGATGGGGATTCGGTTGCAGATCATCTGAATGCATTCAATACAGTGGTAAGTCAACTAACATCTGTAGAAATTAAGTTGAGTGAGGAAGATAAATGCATTACTTTGTTATGCTCTTTACCAGATTCATGGGATAACTTAGTAGTAGCAATTGGTAGTACAACTTCATCCACATTGAAGTTTGAAGATATAGTGGCATCTCTATTATCTGAGGATATGAGGAGAAAAGCCATGGAGGGCACATCTAAGGAAGCCCTAACAGTGAGAGGGCATGCCAAGGAGAAGGAAAAATCTAGATATGGTGATAGGTCTAAGTCTAAAGGTAGATCCAAGTCTCGGGGGAAGTTTGAGAGAAAATGTCTGGAATTGTGGCAAGCCAGGTCATATGAAGAAGGATTGCAGATCAAAGAAAGTCGAGTCCGGAAAAAGTCCGATGAATCAACTTCCACGGAGATGAATAAATCCATTGATGAAGCGGGGATGTATATCTAGCATCCTGCTCATCATGCTCCACACGATCAGATAAAAATGATTGGTTGATTGATACCGGTGCCTCTTTTCATATGACTCCTCATAGAGGGTGGTTCAGTGAATATGAAAGATATGATGGAGGGGAGGTACTATTGGGAGATGATTCACCACTCATAATCATGGGTCGTGGAAGAGTGAAAATTTTGATGCAGGATGGTAGGGTTAAGACCCTACCGTGTGTGATGCATATTCCGGGACTTGCTAGAAATTTGATTTCGATAAGCAAAATGGCCGATGCAACAGTGAATGTCAATTTTGGCAAGGATTCATGCAAAATGGTTCATGGATCAATGGTGTTGGCAAGGGGAGTTCGGATTGGAACATTGTATAAGCTATTGGGAAGCACTATGACAAATGAGTGCAATAGCTCAACTGTTCCTGAGGTTGATTCTGATAAAAGCTCAACACTCTGGCATCAAAGGATGGGACATATTGGAGAAAAGGGATTGCATACCCTGTACACAAAAGGTATGGTTCATGGTATCCCTAATTACTCAATGTCTTCCGAGTTCTGTGAACATTGTATTTATGGTAAAATGAATCGGGTTAGTTTTCCATCTGGTGCCACAAGATCTAGTGGGGTACTAGATTTGATCCACAGTGATATTTTTGGTCCTGTTCCTATGTCGTCTCTTGGAAAATCACGGTATTATGCTTCCTTTGTTGATGATTTTTCAAGATATGCATGGATTTACTTTCTTAAGAGCAAAGATGAAGTGTTTGAAAAATTTAAGGAATTTAAAGCACTTGTTGAGAATCAAACTGATAAAAGGATTAAGGTGTTGAGGTCTGATAATGGAGGGGAATATTGTTCTAATATATTTGAGAAATTTTGTAAGCAATGTGGTATTGCAAGACAGAAGACTACTCCATATACACCTCAATAGAATGGAGTTGTAGAGAGGTTGAACAGATCACTGATGGAGAAGGCTAGAAGTATGCTTAGTGGTGCAGGTTTGGCACAGAATTCTAGGCAGAAGGAGTGAGTGCAGCATGCTACTTGCAAAATCGGTCACCTACATCAAGCATTGCAGATCAAACTCCATTTGAAGCTCTATTTGGTAAGAAACCATCTATTTCACATCTCAGAGTTTTTGGTTGTGATGCATACATGCATATTCCAAAGGAGAAAAGAAGTAAGCTAGATAATAAGGTTGTTAAATGTATCTTTATTGGTTATAAAGATGGTGTTAAAGGATATAAGCTTTGGAATCCAAAAACTAAAAGTACAATGTATAGTAGAGATGTGGTGTTTAGGGAGATGATCAGTGATTCCAGGAAGGTAGTTACAGAAGAGGAACCTGGAACGGTCCAATTTGATCTCATGGAAAACTATCAGACAGTAGAGGATCTGGAAGAGGAGCATACAAATGAGGATATGGAAGAGGAGCATACAGGTGAGGATCTGGAAGAGGATGAAGAAGAGGTTCATACACCTGTGGTAAGGAGATCAACACGGGAAAGGAGGCAACCTAAAAGGTACAATCCATCTGCTTTCCCTACTTCTTTTGTACTATCTCATTATCGATGAAGATCCTAGAACAGCTTAGAGAAGTCATTAATTTTGGAGAGGCAAACCGTTGGGAAGAGGCCATGGATGAGGAAATGATGTCCCCTAAAAAGAAACAGAACATGGGATTTAGTGAAATTACCAAGTGGTAGGAAAGCAATAGGTTGCAAGTGGATCTTTAAGAAGAAGCAGAATGTTGAAGGTAAAGTGGAGAAATATAAAGCTCGCCTGGTTGCTAAAGGTTTTTCCCAAGTTGAAGGAATTGATTATGGTGAAGTTTTTTCTCCCGTTGCAAAGCTAACATCAATTAGATTTATGTTAGTTGTGGCTGCTGCATTTGATCTTGAAATAGAACAGATGGATGTGAAAACTGCATTCCTTCATGGAGATTTGGAGGAAGAAATCTATATGAGGCAGCCTGAAGGTTTCACTATTGCAGGAAAGGAGGATCTGGTATGTAAGTTAAAGAAATCATTGTATGGACTGAAACAATCACCTAGAATGTGGTACCAAAAATTTGATACTTATGTTTTAGGAATTGGTTTTGTTCGTAGCAATGCTGATCACTGTGTGTATTCAAAGAAAATTGGTAATGTAATTGTCATTATAGTTCTTTATGTTGATGACATGTTACTAATTGGAAATAGCAAGAAACCGGTCGGGGAAGTAAAGTCTCAGTTGGCATCGCTGTTTGACATGAAGGATCTTGGCCCTGCAAATTTTATATTGGGTATGCAAATAAAAAGAGATCGCTCTAATAGAAAGTTGTGGCTGGATCAGAAAAAGTATGTTGAGACAGTGTTGAAAAGGTTCAATATGCAGGATTGCAAACCGATGAAGGTACCTATTTCTTTAGGTGAAAAATTGTCTACTGAACAATGTCCAAAAACAGAAGAAGAGGTAGAGGAAATGTCACATATTCCTTATGCAAATGTTGTAGGTAGTTTAATGTATGCCATGGTTTGTACTAGAGCAGACATTGCCCATGCAAAGGGGGAGTCTTGAGTAGATATATGTCTAAACCTGGTAAAGAGCATTGGACTGCTGTGAAAAGGGTTTTTAGATATTTGCGTGGCACCTCTGATTTTACAATCTGCTATGAGGGTATAGGTAAAGAAAACAGACAATTGGATATAGAAGGGTTTGTTGATGTAGATTGGGCTGGAGATCTGGACAGGAGAAGATCTACTAGTGCTTATGTATTCAATTTGTTCGGAGGGGCCATTAGTTGGATGAGCAAGAGGCAGAATGTTGTTGCTCTTTCAACTACTGAAGCTGAGTATATGGCAACCACTGATGCAAGTAAGGAAGCTGTATGGCTGCAAAGACTATGTGCTGAAATTGGGTTCTTTCAAGGAGCTATGAAGATAAACTGTGACAGTTAGAGTGCCATATTTTTGGCAAAGAACCTTGCTTACCATTCAAGGATGAAGCACATTGATACAAAGTTCCATTTCTGCAGGGACATGCTTGAACATAAGAAAGTGTTGCTGGAAAAGGTAGACACCAAGGAAAATGTTGCAGATGCTTTAACCAAGGTCGTAAGCACTGAAAAGTTTAGATTCTGTACAATTGAAATGGGTCTGGCAAAGTATTCAACAAGTGGGAGAATGTTGGATGTGTCTCATTCTTTGCCGGAAAAGAATTGTATGATAGTCACTACAGTGCAAAAGACGACGGGTAGGGGGGTCCGGGGGCCGGAGGCCCCCAAGGACCCCCGGCTATGGTAAAGGTGATTACATAATAGGTGATGGCTCGGGGTGCGTAGGGGGACGCCCTCGGATACGGTGAAAGCGATTGAAATCGGCGAAGCCGACGTCAAAATTTTCACCTACTTTTATCGCTACTTTTCACCTACTTTTATCGCTACTTTTGGAGTGACCCCCGGGATTCCCACGATTGGTGGGTGGTTAGTGGGTGTGGGTGGTTTAGCCCATGGTGTTGTATCCACGGTACCCTAATACCACTTGGTGGTTTAGGGTTGTATGAGTTTCCTTATATAATTATTGTAATGTCCCATTTTAGGGACAAGAGAGAGAATAATATATCAAGGAGGATAGACTCTTGTTTGCTAGACTAGCCCAAATTGGGTGAACCAAGGTAAATCTTGTGTGTTATATGTGCATTGAATGGTGTCATTATTTCCTTAGTTATTATTTTTGCATTATTTCTAGAATATGTTTCTGTAAATTCTCTTCGGTTATTATAGGTTGATATTTGAGCACCAAACTCACCTTCCACTATTACATCAAATGGAGAGATTAAGTTTCATAAGGACACTTTCCATAGCTCTTTATCCTATCTACAATTATCCGCTATAAGCTCTAGTATGAGCCATTTGAAAGAGGATCAACATCTGCCATCTGTGCACCAGGTTAAGAGTACGTAAGATCCAAGCCAACGAAGGGCTCGATATACACCATTGGTGCTAGAGAAAAGGGCCTTCCTAAGGCTCAAAATCCAACTCGTGTTGAGGTATCCAAAGACACCCTATCATCCACTTCATTGAACGTCTACAACAGTGAATGTATACAAGCATCAAAGCCAACTTAAGGATAGCATATTAGGGTAATTATAATCTATCATATTACAAATCATTATAGTGAAGAGAAGGAAGTTTTAGCTAATACAAAAGATGCATAAATGTGGGAGAACTACTAGCCAAGAGTAGCACCATAGAACCATCTTTATCAAACTAGAGCCAATACCTTGTGAAGGAGAGCATATTCTTTCACCTAAAGGAAGCATTGAGAGCAAGAAAATAGTTGTGTATTTGCTTGAAAAGAAGTTTATAAGGTTTTATAGATGTTGAAAGAGACTATACATGTAGGTTGTCACTTATCATAATCAATAGAGCGTCCTATATTCCGTAACATTCACAAAATAAATGCTTAAGGTAATTTCTAAGTCTTGAATGTTGAAAGACATCATTCAAAGCATATTTATCATAGCTCATCGATAGAAGAAGGAAGAAGCATTACTCAAGACTGAAGCATTATTCATCAAAGTAACGCCTCTCAAGTTCGTAGTAACATGTGGGTGCAATTCCAAGAAGAACATAAGCTACTTAAGCGAAACACAATGAAATCCAAATAAATGCAACGAAGTCCAAGCAAAGTGTAAGCGAAGTCTAAGGCGAATGTAAGCGAAATCGTAGCTAGCATTAAAGCAAAGGCACATTCAGTAGAGAACGTATTCAAAGCCTAAATACAAGGAGTCAAAGGTGTAATTAAGGATGCTCATTAAAGCCTATCATAAACTAGCAAGAAACTACAATGTGTTTTAGTTATTCCAACACCCATCAACCATTCATATTTCAAAGTGTTGAATGCTCGTCGTATTACAGTAAACACAACATCCACAAAGAGTCATTGAGAAGAGTTCAACGTATTGTATTACTAAGGTAATTTCGATATTAAATTTGCTTACTTTAACTAAAGTAACATTAAATTTATAAGGTGATACATATATGGTAAAAAATACTACTGTTTTGGAATAACAAAGCATTAGTAAGTTATAAAGCAAATTCATTTCAAAGAATTATAATATTTGCAAATAACAAAGTAGGAGAGATAAGGTTTTCAACTATGGTAAACTCAATATCAATTTGCAAATACTATTATTTTCTAACATTTCGAAAAGTAGGGAGTCATAAGGTATACTACACCAAACTATAGATACTTGAAAACTAGAAAATTAAATTACTGAATAGAGAAGCAAATCTATTGCTTAGATATAGAGTTGGAACTAATTGGTAACACTTGTCACATACTAATACTATGGAGACAAAAATATATCCAACTTTAAGAACTTCATTAGAGCATACTTCATTAGGAGAGATAAGGTAAAATTGAAAGTTGATTATTATTCTCAAAACATTACAAAATCAACTCAAAAGGAGAATTAATCACTAGCTAAGCACTTAATCAAATCTATTGCATATAACTAAGGAGTTATAAGGAAGCCTACAAATATCACCATGACTACAAATAAATTCATCCTTACAGAATCTCAACTACTTAAGGGTCCAAATTACTTCTCATGGAAAAACAAAGTAAGGGCTATTTTGATATTTGAAAAACTTTGGGAAATTGTCAAAGGAAAAAAACTAAACCAAATTCAAGTGATACAAATATTCAGAGGTTCGAATAAAGTGATGCTAAGGCATTAATGATAATAATTTTTGGCATCACAGATAAAATACAAGCTTGCATTAGTTCAGCAGGATCATATATAGAAGCTTGGAAAAACCTAGAGAAAATATTTGAAGGAAACAATAAAACCAATATCTTAAATCTTCAAACTCAATTACATTCCTTGAAAATGAATAGTGGAGAAAATATAGAACTCTTCCTAAGGAAGGTAGAATACATCAAGGGAAAATTATCAACCTTATGAGAAAATGTTGAAGATAAATTCCTTTTTCAAGTAACCATGAGAGCATTCCAAATAGCTACAAGTATCTAGTTACATCTCTACAGGTTCTAAGTAAAGATACATCATTTGATGAGCTAATAAACATTCTTCAAGAATATGAGGTAGAAAGCACAGTGAAAGATGAAATGACTAACACTACATTGGTTTCAAAAGATACTCCATAGGGAAACATAACCTCATCTTCAAAAGGACAAAGATAAGAGAATTACAGATATTATCAAATATACAGGAGAAAAGGTCATAGCACTAATTACTGCAAATTCAATCCAAGAAACCAAAATCAAGGAAACCAGATGAACTATGGAAGCCAACCAAATAGGGCATTCCAACCAAGGCAATATCAAAATAATTCATGTCAACAATTTCAGTGATAAAACAATTATCCACAATTGGAATATCATGAAGGGAATAAAAAAGGACACCTAGCTCAAAGGATTGGAGAAATTGAAGAACTGGAAGATCCTACAAATGATCATGAAGTCAAAGCTCTTTTAGTAAAGATAACATTTTATGAAGATACTAACTACTTGCTTGACCAGGTTATAGAAAACAGAGGAGGAGAATACAAACTCTAAGTGGAAGATCCATATTGAAGACTAAAGTATTCAATACCCAAATAATGTAATACATGGGGGTGTTAGAGTATATTACATTATTTAGGTACATGTCAATGTACCACCTTGGGTATATTGTTATACTAGGAGTTTATCTTAGGTTACTTGAGAAAGTAATAAATGCACAAGTATCAATGTGCGATGATGCAAATGTGCAAGAAGTCCACTTGTACATGAATCATAGGAAAGGTAGTTAGGAAGAGTAAGGGCCAAGTAACATATCTTCTTATATATAGGGCTCATAGTGAATGTTGTAGTAGTGTAGCAGAAGTGAGATTACTATTGAGTAGTGTGTATGTATAATGTAGTTTCCATTAGAGTTAGAGTGTTCATTTCCTCCATTATATTTCATTGTACTATTTTTGTAACTTTCCATTAATGGCATATTTTAGTCTTATTGTAAAATTCTATTAGCTTACTTTTCTGCATATTTACATCTTGTGATTGCTTTCCCCCATATCATACATTATCAAAAGATAACAAGGGCATGATATTTCAATATACCCCACCTCATGACATCATCTACATCTAAAAGATATGTTTTCATAATCTATGGTTTGGATCCACAACTTACCCCCATACTTAAGAATGATTGATTATGGTAAATGTTTACTTATATCAATCATGACCAATATCCAAGCATAAATATCCAAGAATCCATATTTTGTAGTTTCTAAAATCTCAATGAATTCTCCCAAAGTGTTGTATATTACCTTTAAGTTTTCTATTTCCAAGTTTTCAATTGGAAATCCATACATTCTAACCTAGATTGGTACTAGGGATATATTTATATTTTCAGGTGTAAAACCTTTATACCGATGGGTAAGGAAGAGTCCTACTCTTCCCACAAACCAAGGACCCCATTTTATGATTCAAAATATTTTCTCCCTAGAACAAAAAATGGCTAGGAAGAAATATTTGGCAATAAAGGATAGAATCACTTCTAGAGACTTCCAACTCCTATCAATCCATTTTCTCAAGGCTAAATTCCTTAGCCAAGATCCATTAAATTTACCAAAATTTACCCTATATTTGAGATACCAGGATTAATCCTCTATGAGGCACTCATTAACATATACTACTAGAGATGATTCTAAGGTTTTAGCTATAGATTGATCCATGGGAATGAAACTAAAACTAAAAATCTACTAAAAATTACCATAATGTCCTATAGCAATTATAATATATGAAAAAACCTAAAATAATTTGCATGCAAAATTTCTAAGAGAAAGAAGGGGAAAAGGAAACTTAACTAAAAACTTCTATGCCGAACCATAATGTCTTGCCTCACTAAAATCCTAGCCCTTCATTTCTCCTCCTATCATCCAAACCTTAGCTGATAGATAATTATAATTTTGTTTTTCATGACTTGAGAAATCGTTACTACCCTTGTTCTATATGGTTGACTTCATAGGGTCATATCTCCCTCAATATTGCTTGGATTTCTTTATATGACCACTCATTTTAAATTTCTTCAAATTCCACATAAATTGGTATAAGAATAACTTGAATTGGACAACCCTTTGCAAAGATAAGGCTCCTAAAAATGAGATATTTTTGTGAAGAAAATGCCCTAATGATACCCTAATTTGAAATGATTGTCTTCATATAGTAATATCTCCCTCAATGCTACCCTAGTTTGAAATTATTGTCTTCATATAGTCATATCTACCTCAGTGCTACTTGTATAGTTTCAAAATTCATACAAAATAGCACAAGAATCGTCCAAATTAGACAACTGTATGCAAAGATATGGCTCCTAAAAAATTGTTCACTTTTCAAAAAAATTGCCCTAGCTTTGTGAATTCATGGTGGTGGCCTGTCTTCTATATACTTATATGAGACTCTTCATATGCTTATGAATCTTGACTTACATGAACTCTTCATCTCCTCAAACTTGTGGTAGATACAACTCTTCATATTTCCCTCTTACATAATAAATATCACATATTTACATTATGAAAAAGTCTCTCATGATTGCTCATAACTCCTCACTTATAAATATGACACTTCATTCACATAACCCATGATTCCAAACATGACACCTCACACTCATAACTCCACACTTATTTACATGACATATATTCACACTTAATAACTTGACACATACTATAGACATAATTATCAAACACACCCTAATCTAAATATTTATAGTGTATTTGCATTACTCATGCAAGGTACCAAATAATGTAATACCTCCAACATGCACTATATTATATTATTTGTTATGAATGTATTTTCCCTTCATGTACTAAAAGTCTTTGAATCTCATCTAGCTTGTTCTAATACTGGTCCTGATTCTATTTTAGCTATGTATCTTGTACTGGTAGAAGCTCTTATTAATTTTAAAGTTGTCTTGGACATGAATTTTTAGAGTAGTCTATCTAGTGTGATCATTAATACTCCGTTTACACTTTTCAATTCATGATTATTATTTTTTTATGCCAATTTTTTTTTATAATGATAATTCTTACCTTGACGAAGATTTCGACATCTTTATGCCTTGTATCCATATCTTTTTTTTCCTAAAAAAATCATAATTTCTATTCTAATAGAAAATAATATTACACAACATACTTGCCCAAGGCATACAAAGAAGACAAGAACAATTAAAATTGTTCCAACATTAAAGATAGAAATAAAAAGTAGAATATTAACCTCATAGACAATCACACCATCTTTGATTTCAATCTACTCTCATCGCCCCTGTACCAAAAATAGTCCTTTTGACATAGAATCTGCAAGAGTATTTAGTTCTCTATATACATGTTTGTAAGTGATGAGATTGAAAAAACCTGATAAAATATTCACCTATTCAAATATAGGATGCAAGGTTAAGTTCTTCATCTTGTACAGATACTTCATCTAATTGATGACAAGTAAATCCCCCCACACTTGGACCTGGAAAATATTATGATCAAGTGCAATTTTCAAGAGCAACTTTAATACGATTAATTCAACATAATTATAGTGCCCATACCCAAGCATACATTGAAATTAATGAAATGAGAATAATGGAAATAGAGAATTCTCCCTACCTCACACAAAAGTGGGATACCTTGACAAGCCTTGTCAAAATATCCCCAAGGAATAATTTTATTAACAATGTCATCAATGATCGATCTTGGGCATTTAGGAAGGCTTGGTTTCATAAGTTCATTAAGAAAAGTACGAATCTAAGTAGCAAATTGAAAAGGAGTAGGGGAATTTTGAAAAAGATAATTTTTTTTAGCTAACCACACCCCATGCCACCACAAATGGAAGAGCTCTGTAGGTCTTCAGATCGCTCTTTTCAAACCACTTCTTCATACACTCTTGCAATATGTCCCCTTACCAATTACCTGTACTCCTAGTTAGCACCTCTACCTCTATCTACATAGAATTAGTATAAGCACAACAACCAATAAATGGTTGATAGTTTCCATCTCCACATGACAAAGAGTACACCTCCCTGGACCTTAAAACCCCCTCTTCATTAAAACATCCCAAGTTAAAAATATATTATTAAGAGGTAATCATAATTTTTTTAGTTATTAAATGTGTCTTGACCTTCCAGATAGGTTTCCACCACCAGACATGTTCCTTGTGCTTATCATGAGCAAACATGGCTTTATAACCCATCTTAGCAGTATAAATACCCTTCATAGGATTTTTTGTCCATACCAGTTCATCATATTCATCCATTCTAATCCTAACATGACTGGCGATGAGTACCCTCACATAAGCATGCCATAACTTACCATTACTTCCTTCAAGACCAAGTTTATGAACACTCTTCCAACCTTATTACCATAAAGAAAAAGAATAATTATCTACCACTTGAGAGAGAGTTAAAAAACCAACATATTATAGAGGTAGTAAAAGATCCTCAATAATTTTGTACTCATTACGACTTCCAACCTAGGGGTCAACACCAATTCTTACCTTAGCACCATTACTGAATTTCCAAGAAAGACAATCACTTATAAGTGGAAAATCCTGGACAACCACTATCTAAAATATGGACACCTTGCTTATAGACTTGTCAGGTTTTCTTATCCACTCCTCCACTAAAAGTGGTTCAATATATTTGGTCATAATGACCTTTCTCCAAATATTGTACTAAGTGATCAGTCACCATAACTCCTAAAATCCAAGGCTTTGCCATATTTGTTTATGTTTTTTAAGCCCTAACCACCCTCTTCCTTAGGTTTTGCTATAAGTTTCCATTTGGCTAACACTATGTCAGCTTTGTCTCTTTTTCTAGTCCATAGGAATTTAAAACTTTTTTCTTAATTTTTTCCAACACTTGAGTAGGTGTGGAATCCATCCCATGCTAATAGATATGAATATACTTTAAAATAGATTTAACAAGTGTTAGTCTACCCCCAATTATTGCACCATAAATAATTTTTTTTGCCAATCTTATCCACCAACCAATCCCAATCCCTAATATCGTAGTCATTTGGCTTCAACATAAAATCCATATATTTTATCCCCGCCTATAGCTGAATAGAAAAGTACTCTTTGAAAAAGGCTTTCCTCTTCAACCATAATATCAAAACATGACATGGTGGACTTCTCAAAATTAACTTCCTTACCAGTGGCAATACAATAGATCCTTAAGATATCTTTGAACTTGTTAACATCCCTAAGAGATCCATCATAAAACAACAAAACTTCATCCACAAATAAAATGAGTTAAAGAGAGTGATAAACCCACTTTGATTCCTTTAGTAAGCCTCATTCGTCTAGCTTCCCCGACAACCCTACTCAAGCCTTCTGTAACCAAAAGAAACAAAATAGGAGATAAAGGATAGCCTTGTCTAAGACCATGCTCAAAGAAAAATAAGCTAGAAGCATAGTCATATATAAGTACAATAAAAGACACAAAATTCACACATCCCATAATCCAATTAATAGCTTGAAGATTGAACCTGATGTGAAGAAGCATGATCCTCAAATACAACCTATAAAATCTATCATATGCTTTGAAAAAATCTAATTTTACAACAACAATAGGAAGCCTCCTCATATTTATAGTGTGCATGCCTTCTTGTGCCACTCCCACAACATCATGGATCTACCTACCATTAAGAAAACCAAATTGCTCACTAGAAAATGAGTTCAAAAAATATTGTTTTATTCTTGAAGCAATGATTTTGGAAATAATACTATAAAGCCAATTCCACAAAAATATCGGTCTAAAATCATCAAAAGAACCAGGAGTGTCCTTATTAGGAATCAAGACAATGGAGGTCAAATTGATGTCCACAGGGATCTTCCTAGTAGCTTTAGTTTCTCCCATAATCCTAAGCAAATTATCCCCAATCAGCTCAAAGAAACCCAAAAAGAACTCAACACCTCAATCATCTGGCCCATGACTTTTATTCTTTTGAAAGGTAGAAAGAACATTTTTTAATTCATCTTTAGAAATTCCTTCCAAATTAGAATATCAACCAAGTTAACCCTCTCAAGTTCTTTGAAAAAATTCTTAAAGTGCTTAATACCAAGAGCTTCCAGGTCTTTGCAAGTCCTAGCTTTTGACCCATCTCCATTGGGCATATCCCAAATGGTATTCATATTTCTCCTATGATTGGAAAAATTGTGAAAGAAATTTGTTTTTCATCCCCCAAATACAACCAAATAACTATAGTTTTAAGCCTCCATTGAGTCTCCTAAGATAACATAACATAGCATTTTTTCTCTTCAAGTGCTCTAATGGCTTCTTTTGACTTCTTTGAGAAAACACCCTCATTCAATACCTCATAAAAGTTAGCAATCTACCTCTCCAATAGAGTAAGTTCTTGCATCTGCTCTCTAGACTTGTTGTAAGCCTAGTTAGAAGCAATAACTTTAACTTTTCTCAAACTGCTAGCAAATTGAAAACATGCAGAGCTCCCAACTTAGCATAAAAAGTGCTTCATTCTTAATTTAACTAGTGTTTAGAAATATTTATCCTTTAACCAAGTTGGATTAAACTTGAAAGGGTTGGAAGGTTTCCTATCCTTATTGTCAATTTAAAGAAAGATAGGAAAATGATCTGAGTTACCTCCAGGATCCACCCATGATCTAATTCTCTCACCATCCATCAAAAGGCAACCAGAGATCTATCCAATATTTTAGCAACATAATCCTCTCCCTCCCTATTATTATGCCAATTAGGGATAATTTTATTAGGCTCCACATAAACTAGATTAGCCTCTTCAAATTTATGTGTAAAATAATCAACTTGTGAGTCACACCTAGCTGTAGTCCCCCAAACCTTAGCTCTATTTAAAGTAAAATTTAAATTTTCCCCTACTATTATATTCCCTTGCTGCCAAAAGTAGTTTTCCAAGAGTGTATTCTAAAACTTTATTTTGTTGTCATAAGGCCCATAAATGTTGGCCACCAAAAAGGATTTTCCTAGCTCCAATGAGAAAAGTTCAACTCCTATCCTAGAGGTTAAAAAAATAGAATTGATAAGTAGAAAAGTCCTCTTCTTCCAACCAAAAACTAGACCTCCAAATATGCCCTCAAAATCTAAAGAGATAAGATCCCACTCTTTTGAAAAAGTTTGAAGAATACCTTCAAATTTCATACCCACACCCATAGTCTCTTGAAGAAACAAAATATCTTGTTGTAATTGCATTAACTAATGCATGACAATATTTTTAGATTCATCACCCAAACCCTAAATATTATGAAAAATGATTAACATTAATTAACCAATTATGGGGTATGTCACTATCTAAGTGCTCCAACTATAGATTTTTATTTTCCACTCTTAACCTACCTTAAAGCTTTGTCCTTGGCAAGTTGGATATTAGATTTTTTCCCCAAAATAGGAGTGGTACCAAAATCCAGGCTAATCCCTCTTACAACTATAGAATCCTCAAGAATAACTACTTATTTATGAGATCTAAGGAAATATCTATTAGGTCCCTTGCAATACTCTTCGCTTGCAAAAGAGGATAAAAGTAGAGATGTAGATCTTGATATTGAAGATATTTGAGGATGATAGGGTGAGTAGTAGGGATATTATGAAAGTCTTTTGACTTGGTGTCAGTTCCCTTTGAGAGATACTTCTGTTTTCCTACCTCCAAATTTGAGGACTGAAAGGGGATAATTGAATCCTCCCTAGGAGTCATCCTAAGATCAAAAGATTGATTCAAAGAACTAAGAGAATTATTATGTGGTATGGGAACCACCTTCGACACAGGGGAAGAATCCACCTCCTTTAAGTGTGCATGTACAAATAGTCCCTTATTCTATCCTATGTTTGAGTTCCTACCAACTCAACTATCCCAAATATTTGGTAAATGAAGATCTTCAACAACAATGTTATGGCCTTTCTCCAATCCCCAATTTCCATCCAAGTAGGCTTGTGCCCTAAATTCTTGTCTTCTTATTCCTCCCTCCATATTATTGACCAATCCATCCATCCCTCAAACTTTCTTCTCCAATCCCTTCCTATGAATTTTAACCCATAATCGTTTGTCAAGTGGCCATACACATGATACCATGAGCAAGGAAAGGATATTCACATAGTCAAGAATATAAACATAATGCCACTTTCCAATATCAATCTCTAGTCTCTGAAATACCCTCCCACAAATCTAAATCCACTATAATCCTCACAATAGAACAAGACAAACCACTAAAGCAAGCTTGGTTCAAATCCAAACATGTCCCTAAAAAATTACCAATTTCCTTCAAAATCCTAGAAGACCACAACTCTAAGGGTAATCCTGGCAACTTGACCCAAATGGGTTGAATCAATTTAGACTTCCTTCTTGAATTGAAACAAGGGGAGAACCATTTCAAATATAGGATCATAAGAACCCCAATACCACCTTCTCTACATTATTCCACCTACATATTCCATCGATTTGAAGGAAATGGTTAACCAACCTCTGATAAATACATGAAAAGTAGGAGTATATTCTAAAATAGGGCTCCACACCCTCTTTGACCACTACGCAAGTGATTTTTCTAAGTATAATCTACCATAGAACCTCCCAATTAGTGTTTTTTCCTTCCATATTCAAAACTTTGTCTAGTAGGATGTCTTTACCTAAAAGCAAATTTACTCTCCTCTCTTTGAGCTTAAGACACTTTTTTTACTTTTCTTTGAGTAGGATATGTTATCAGTAACTGAAGCACTCACCTCCTTACAAAATCCAAGAAAATACCCTCTCTCCATAAGCCCTTCCACGAAGCTTGTACCATAAAGAAATCTAGACTCCCCACCACCAAGATCCTAAAAACTTCTCTTTGTATAAATCCCAAGATCGCACTTCCATAAATCATGAATCACCATCCAAAAGCACATATCCATGGGGTAAGGTAAAAAATCTATTTACATGTTGGTAGGGTAGGAATTAAAGTCCAAAGAACCAATAACCTGATCAGGTGATCTCCTCGACCAAGAACTACCCAAGCTAAGAATATTGTCCACTAATAAATCTACACAAAAAAAATGATCTACATCATGATTCCTAACAAAAAATATAGTTGAAAGTAATTCCTACTAAGAAGAGGTCTCTAAATAAGTTGTAAAAAAGTCCTCCAAAGGCTTCCTCTTTGAGTTTTGACTAGGGAAAGCCTAACCAAAATGTGTAGACAACCTCTTTGACTTCCACTTGGCTTTCAAAAAATATTTCACAAGGAATATAGAGATATCTACCATTGGATCTAGAGTGTAGTCCACCAGATCGATCATATACTCCACCATCCACTTCAATCCACTGTTATACTGATGATCACCTTCCAATAGTTAGCCTTTTTTGAGAGCATAGCTACCAAATATGGCATCCGAAGCTGCTATGAAAAAAAGACACCACTACCACCATCACACCAACATCGTACCACAATACTAATATTAGTAGGATTCCATTAAAAATTTCAATGCCACACACTTCATTTGTCTCGAACGCATGATCTCCCCTACCACCACCACCACCACCATAAAGAAAATAAAATTTTGACTCAAAACCCAATCTCGAAAATCCTTAAAACACCCATCATCCTCTCCCAAACCCTTGGAGGTCTCCTCAATATCTTCTAGATCTTAGGAGGCTTTGGTCCTAGTCTCTGTATTTATTTAAACTTATATCATCCGCCCAACAATCCACTTTGCTTCTATGTCTGAGCTTGCACGTCTGAGGGTGATGCTCCCAAAGACTACGATGGACCAGCTTACACATTTTAGCATGGCTTTACTGATAAGAAAATAAAAGCATCTTTTAAAAAACCTAACCTCCCATGTCCGAGCTTGCGTACTATGACAATGATCACTAGTCCTAATTCTATTAGCTAGAATATCTAATATGATGAATCCTTGTCAATTGTTTAGTTATGTATTTTCAAATATTTTCAAGATTAATTGGTAACATAAGAAAGTAGGATTCAATTTAGTTGGTACAACACATTTCATAGTGGTAATCAATATGTACCTCATAATTGTGATCTAAGAGTGACCCATGATGTTGAATTTAAATGAAGGTAGGGATACATATCTATTACAATGCTCACACTTGTTCATACTATGAACATTATCTCCTTTATTATATTTTGTACAATTCTCATAAATATCATTTATGTCACAACATGCATATTTCACCATAGATTTGGTTTTATATTCTTCAATTTGTCTTTGTATTTTTGTCTTAAGAGTATTTAGACTAAGTGTTGCATTGTATATTACGTTCCATATATTGTAGTATTTAGCATCCTTAAAAAAACATGTATGCAATGTTGAAGTATCAAAACATCTATATTTTTAGCCTCTTTTTGAATGGCTTCTAGATGTTTCATTAATTCTATTGATCCATATTTTTCACCTTCAATAGTTCTTTTAGAGATGATTTGTAAATGACTTTTCTTTTTCTATATGTTGAATGCTTGTTTTCCTTTCCTTTGTTTTTTCAACTGCCATGATTTGTTTCTTCAAGTATTTTTTCCTTTAAGCTTTTTTAATTGAATAATTCTATGATATTTTCTATGTTAAAGATATGACATTATTTGGTAGCATTGTATATTTGTAATGTTTCAATATGTGAGGAGTGTCCATGTGTTGTGTAATAAAGTATGCAAGTGTGTAAAGTGTGAGGTTTGAATTATGAGAGTGCAAAGTGTCAAGTGAGTGAGTGAAGAGTCATAGATATTAGGTGTCAAGTAGGCAAATGCAGTGTTATGTGGGAGAGAGAAGGTCAAGAGGTATGTATGTGAGGAGTCACATGTAATTATATATTGGTGGTAAAGCATTGTAAAAATCATTGAATATGCATAGCTTCTTGCATGTATTAGTAGATATTTTATCAATAATATTTTTGTATTTTATGTGCATATTATTGTGTTTAATAGTTGTATGATCCTGGTAAAGGGACCAATGAGAAAATCTAGGTGAATTCTCAATAATGGTATCAAAGCTACACTCTAGCCACAGTGAGAGAAGGGATTATGGAGGAATATTGAAGTTATAGTGATTGGAAGATTGCTGGTAGAAGAAAAGTTGGTAGAAAATATGCGTTGGTGAAGATAAAGCCACCTAAGAGAAAGTGAAAAGAGTTTTTGAACAAGATCCAGTTTGAGGAGGACGAGCATCAGAGGAGACAAATGCTATTTGGAGACCAAGGTAAAGTATTGTGAAATAATCTATGAACAAAATATGTGAAGTAGTGATAGACGCATAAGAGAACGTAAGGTGCATAATGTAGATTGTGAGTATTTTTAGCAATGAGAAGACACAACTTGTGAGGAGTAGAACACCTAAGAATGCAAGACTTGCAAGAGATAGAAAAAGGAAGATTTATTAGTGAAATTGAAGTGGTATGAAGCAGTCTAAAGTATAGACACAAACATTGAAGGAGGAAGTGACCTGAAGAAGAAGCTTGCTAAAGTGTGAAGCCAATATTGAAAGAGTGAAAGAAGCCTAAGCGAATCAAAGCTGACTATAAAGACAAAGGAAGGCAAGAAGATGTTGGGTATACTTTGTAATACCTCATAATATTTTTTTATGGATTATATGATGTGGAAACGGGTCCCACCTGTATTACATCATCACCACATAAGTGGAATTACGATAAAGCTTGGATATTATCCATGTATCATTTGGTAAGATTAGAACCTGGGTCTCCTCCTTGAAATATTGAGGAGTCTAACCAATTGAGCTAATGCCACTAGATTAATGCCTAATAATATTAGATTGCAAGCATTATTTAATTTAATGACACCTTGAATAAGCCTTAGTCAGATTGGACAACAAAAATGATACGTAGACAACATAGTTCGAGTGTGAACAACATAGACAGAGTGATGGATAGCATAGATTGTGCAAAAAACTCGAATATTGATGAAAATTAAGGATTAGGAAGAATTAAGGTAATACCTTAAGGTTACTTTGATTTTTATGATAATTGCGAGAATAATAAGTGATTTAAAGATTTGAAATTAGGAGATCAATTTATTAAAGAAAGACTAAATATGGGAGTTTAAAGGAACTAAATTTAAGGAATTGACTAATGATTAGGGGACAAAGAGAAATAAAGCATTTGTTTTTTAAATTGAAGATTGAGGTGAATGGAGTGATAATTAAATTGAAATTTGAAAGAGTATTTGTGAATTAAATTTGGGAGACATAAGCTGAATTTGAATTTTATAATTTGGAAGATGCAAATTTTTTATTAATGATGATTGAAAGATTGAATGATTGATAGAAGGAACTTGTGAGAATTTAAAAATGAATTTAGGAGAATAAAGGAGTGAATTAAAAATTTGAAGAATTGATTAATGATTGAAGATTATTGTGAAATTGAATGTGAAAATTTGGGAGATATAAGTGGAGATTAAAATTAAATTTGAATTTAATAATTTGGGATATAAAAGGAGAATTGAAATTTAAAATTTGATGAATTGTGAAAATTGAATATTGGTTAATTTGAAATTTGAGAAATTTGAAATTAATTAATTTGAGAGTTATAAGAAGGAAGATAGTAAATTGAATTGATTGCTTGATTGAAGATGAAGATTTGAGATATTTAGAAGAAATTATTTGATTGAAAATTTGGGAGACAAGGCATTTTACACAAGGAATTTATTTGAGAATATTGTTTTGTGAAATTCATCATGGAAGAAATTACTCAAAATATGTCTTTGGAGGATAGTGAAGAAATACTAAAAAATTTAAAATGTTGCACACAAATCATGATAGAGACTACTAAAAAATAAAAAGATACAAAATTGAAAAAGATATTACAAACAATTTTCAAAGCAAAAAATGAATAATTTGGAACTCTTGAAGATTATTTGAGCATAAAATTGACAAAAGCAAGTGAAAACTCCAAAAATTTCACCACAGTACCTATTGATATAATGATAATAACATATATAAAATTACTTGGTTTAGAAGTTTGACTTCATAAAAATGAAACTAAATTGTCAAATATCAAGGATTTGAATGCGTTGAAGTCTTCAAATGATAATAGGAATCGCGATAAACAATTAGTTGCCAACGGGTATGAAAATGATGAATCTTTATATCTTACATTTGATAATAAATTAGACAATAATGCAAACAATATTGATGAAGGGTATGAGTCATATTATTGTGATAAACCATCAAGAAATGTAACTTGAATGAGAAAGAAGTCAGAGAAAGAGAAGGAAGAAACCAAGACAAAGAAAAAAAAGCACAAAACAAAGAACCAAAAGAAGAAGAACAAAAGATGATGATGAAGACTAGAATCAGAGATTGAAGACTAAAAGTCTTCACACCAAATAATGTAATATGAGAGGGTGTTAGATATATTGCAAGATTTGGTAGAATTATATATTTGTAAATATTAGATTAAGGAGTGTGTTAAATATTTGTCTAATGTATGTGTCAATATGTGAGGAGTGTCCATGTGTTATGTAATAAAGTGTGCAAGTGTGTAAAGTGTGAGGTGTGAGTTGTGAGAGTGCAAAGTGTCAAGTGAGTGAGTGAAGAGTCATAGATGTTAGGTGTCAAGTAGGCAAGTGAAGAGTTATAGATGTTAGGTTTCAGGTAGGCAAGTGAAGAGTTATGTAGGAGAGATAAGGTCAAGAGGTATGCATTCAAGAAGTCACATGTAATTATATATTTTTTCAATGGGTTATATGGGATTGAAACAGGCCCCACCCGTATTACATCATCACCACATAATGGTATTACAACAAAGATTGAATACTATCCATGTATCGTTTGACAAGATTCAAACCTAGGTCTCCTCCTTGAAATGTTAAGGAATTTAACTAGTTAAGCTAATGCCACTTGATCACATGTAATTATATATTGGTGGTAAAGAATTTTAAAATTTATCAAATATGCATAACTTCTTCTCTACATTAGTAGATATTTGATAAATAATATTTTTATATTTTGTGTGCACATTATTGTATTTAATATTTGTTTGATCCTGCTAAAGGGACCTATGAGATAATCTAGGATAATTCCCAACATTCTAATTCACAAAAATTCTTTCCAAAAACTTGCTTTATTTCCTTTGATGTGGAATTCCTTATAGCTCCCAAATTAAAAAAAAATCTTCTATAAATTTCAATTCAATTCTTCACTCATCATTTTTTTTTCTTTCTTCAATTTCAAATTAATTTCAAATTTCATTCACTTCTTATAACCCCCTTCAATTTTATTTTCAATATATCCTTCAATTTAATTAATCTTTCAATTTTCAATTTCTCAATATTCTTCTTTCAATTTTAAAATTTTCATAATCTTCTTCTTCTTTAATTTCTGTTATCTCCCTTCAATTTAATTATTTTTTTCTTATATCTCCTTTCAATTTTTTTTTTTTAAGCAAAAAACCCCTTGTGGGGCCACCTTGGTCTGAGAGACCATGAACAGGGGGTTCTACACCGTCAAAGTCACCCGAGAGTCGCACCCGACCCTGCCCACACCAACATTATCAATTGGATTTTGGATACCCAATTCAACTTTTTGGTAGGGTGGAGATTTGAACCTGGGACCTCCCTTGGAGGATTGCCCTCTCCTCTCCAACTCACCTACAACACCTAGGTTCCTTTCAATTTTCTTATCCAATTTTATTCTTCAATATTCTTCTTCTCTTCAATTTATCTTTCTTTAATTCAATCAATCTTCAATTTCTTTAATTTAATTTTTCATTAAATCTCTTTAAATTTTTTAATTTCAAACTTTTTATATCTCTCAAATAAATTTCCCTTCTTCCTTCTTATATATCCTGAAATATGTTCTTCCTCCAAAAAATAATCTTCTTATTACTCCTCTTTAATGCTTTTTTTAATAAATCAAATAAACTTTTCACTTTATAACATAATGAAGTGGATTGATAAATACCTAATTTGGCATATATTATGCAAAACTCTTGACTATGTTGTAACAACATAAATTCCACTATGAAATTCATACCTTTGATGTTATTTCTCAAGCGTTAAAAAATAAATGTTATTCTTCCTCTAGCATAGCTTGGTTTTCTTCAAAACCAAAGTCTCTCATCTGGTCTGTGTCCATTCCATGCTCACTATAATTCCAACTCACTTTTACTCACCTCCTTGCTTGGACATCCTCTCTTCCAAAGATGTCACTACACCAATTCACTTTTGCTTACCTCCTCATGGTTTATGAAACTTAGATACTTCAATGGTCTATTGACTGCTTTATCTTTAGTTGTGTTCACATGTTATCGTTCCTCTAAATTTTCAAGAAGCCCCTCCTTTAAATATATCCTCTAAAATACAATTATCTCTAATTTCTCTTATCTTCTATGAATGTAGTTGTTTGTAGCATTCTTTTGAATGTCTCTTCCTTCACTTAGCTCTCTCACCAATCTCTCCTTTCTCCACTAAATATCTCCTTTCTCCACCAAATATCTTCTCCAAGCAATCTGTCTGCAACAAAGTCTTCCACTAAAGCTTCATCTCTTCATTGTCTCTTCACTATAATTCCTCCCAAAATCATTCTCTCCACCCTAGATGTCTAATGAATGTGGATTTGATACCGTTGTTAGCAAATGAGCACTATTATCATAGAATAATAATTTATAGGATCAAATATTAACTCAACAATATGTAATAATCAATCCACAATGTTGAACATAAAACACACTGAAATATTTATTGAAAATATATCTACTATAAGCAATGCATAAATGTAATGCTTCTTCGATACATGTTACAAAGCTTTGTCTTCCATATATAATTACATGAGACTCTTCATATACACATGAATCTTGACTTACATAAACTCTTCATCTCCTCAAACTCATGGGAGATACAACTCTTCATATTTCCCTCTTACATAATAAATATCACATATTTACATAAAGATAAAGTCTCTCATGATTGTTCATAACTCCTCACTTTTAAACATGACATCTCACATTCATAACTCCACACTTATTTACATGACACATACTCACACTTAATAACTTGACACATACTATAGACATAAATATCAAACACACCCTAATCTAAATATTTACAAGGTACTTGCATTACTCATGCTAGATGCCAAATAATATAATACCTCCAATATTGTCAAGGTATTAATTTTAGCACAAGTCCATTTATCTAGCCAATGATTTGAGAATATTCATTTGTCCAATTCTTTTGGTATCAATTTTTGGCCTATCTTGTTTTTGATCCATGTATAGTTGTCCTCTTTAAACTCAACCTCCCATAGATTATTGTTTTGAATGAATGCTAAGAAAACTCTCATACTTCAGGTTATTTTCCTAATTCCCTTAAATTTTCCATCCAACTTGGTTATGGAATTAAAATCTCCTATGATCATGAATCAGGTTTCCTGGTCTTTACTTCTCATAAAGTATTCAATACCACTCCATACTCTTGATTTTCTTGATTAATTTGTAGATCCATATACATTGATAAAGATGAAATGAATATCTGCAAAGTAGCATGTGACTAATGAGACTATCCAATACCTAGTTTTATGAATGGTTTTATAGGAGGTTCTACCTGGATTTTAACATGTTAGAATTCCTCCTATATCTCCTTCTAATTCTATAACATCACATTCACATCTTGCTCATACTACTTTCATAGTTTTGGAAACTTCTTCCTTTGTTATTTTAGTTTCCTAGATATAAAGAATATCATGCTTATTACTTAAACAAAGGTCCTTGATACACCTCTACTTTTATGGGACATTAGTACCCCTTATATTCCATGATATGGTAATCATGTCTCATTGGGGGTTGTTGGCCCCTCTTGTGAATTACCAATATATATTTTTTGTTTGGTAAAGAGAAGTTCAACCAAATTAGATTGTGTTTCTTTCTTTACGTTTGCTCTTGCTTTCCTAGCTCTCACTTAATAATTTAAATATTTTCCTCTTTTTATCTTATGAGTATAAGGGGTAGGTATTATTATTATATTCCTCAATATTCTTTCACAACTTTTCATTTGATTAGATATATCCTCTCCTGACTCTAATAACGAAGCTTTTGACTTATCCTGCTCATTTTTTGGTATTTCCTTGTTAATGGTAAAGGTATTAACATCTAACACTAGATTTTCTCTACCAATTTACTTCTCATGAATGGTGCATGATACTTTAAGAGAGTCTTCAAAATTTTATGAGGCTCATTCCTCAAGTTTAGTAGGAATGTTCATCCCTTAATCAAGTTCAGTTTGAGTAGATGGTTCCTTGTTAGTATTTTGATCCTATTCCACCATGTCCTTTAAGCTTTGATATATTTTTTCTTCATAGGCTAAATCTTCAAAAGAACTAGTGTTTCTTCCAATATCCTTACTTACTGATCTCCATTATTTATTTACTTTCATCTGTTTGGACCTATTTTTTGGAAATTGAAAACCATTCTCATCCATATCCATTTGTAAGTTTCTCTTACGATTTTCTACATATATTTCTATTGGATTTTTCTTAGGGCATGATATCTCAATATGCCCCACCTCAAGATATCTTCTACATCTAAAATATATATTTTCACAATCCATGGTTTAATTCCACAATTTAACCCCATACTTAAGAATGATTGATTATGGTAAAGGTTTACTGATATTAATCAATAATCGGACTTAAATAGCCAAAAATCCATATTTTGTAGTGTCTAAAATCTCAAGGATTTTTTCTAAAGTTTTGTCTATTATATTGAAGGTATTTTTTAATATAATTCAATGGGAAACCTATACATCCTGACCTAGACTAGTAGTAGGGATAAATTTAAGTTTTTAGGTGCAAAGCCTTCAAACCAATGGATAATGAAGAGTTCAAATATTTCCATAAACCAAGGACCCCATTTCAAGATTCTATATCTTTCCTCCATAGAACAAAAAATGGTTAGGAATAAACCTTTGGGAAGTAAGGATAGACTCACTTATGGAGACTTTCATCTCCCATCAATCCATTTATCAAAGCCAAAGCCCCTAGATAAGACCCAATAAATTTACCAAGGACTTCATTATCTTTGAGAAACAAGGATCATTGCTTAATGAGGTCCTCCCTAACCTCTACTACTAGGGATGATTAAGAGGATTTAGCTCTAAATTGGTCCATGGGAAGGACACTATAACTCAATATATACTAAAATTTACCAATATATCCTATAACAATTATAATATTTGAAACTAAACCTACAATAATCTACATATAAAATTTTGAATAAAGTGAAGAGATATGAAACTCAATTAAAAAAATTCTATGTCTAAATGGAATGTCTTGCCTTGCTAATTCCCTAGCCCTTCATTGCTCCTCTCATCATCCAAACCTTGGTTGACAAATATATGTAATTTTATATTCCTATGACTTGAAAAATTGTTCTTGTCCTTTTTTAGATGGCTAACTTCACAAGTTTGTATATCCCTCAATATTTATTGGATTCCTTAATATGACTATTCATTTTAAAGCTCTTCAATTTTGCACAAATTGGTCTAAGAATCATCTAAATCGGATAACCCTTCGCAAAAATATGGCTCCTAAAAGATGAGACATTTTTTCTAGAAAAATTTACCCTAATGTTATCCTTGTTCTAGATGGCTATCTTCAAATGGATGTACTCCCTTAATACTATTTAGATTTTTTTGTATGACCACTCATTTCAATGCTCTTCAAATTCCACATAAAATGACATAAAAATAATCTAAATTGGACAACTCTATGCAAAAATATATATTCTGAAAGATGATACATTTTTCTAAAAACACTTTATCTTAGAATACAAAGCTAATCATGATATTCTTATAGTTATATTGATACATTAACATAGATTCTATGCCTATATAATAATTGAACTTCGATTTTTCATATAAAATTATTTCCTTTTAAAAGAACAAGTAAGATAGCATATTGTGTTTGATAACAAAACTTTGTTATCCCATAAGTTTTTTTGGCCTCATAAAAGCTAAAAACTCTTTTCTTCTTATCAAAGTACTCTAGATCGTGCTCTAGATTTTAGTTTATTAAAAATATTGAGACAACTCATTTATCTTTTGTTTGGATTTTTCTTTAATATCTTACTCAAGATCAAGCATACATCACTTTGTCTTGGGTTTATATTGCTATTAGAACTCAAGCACCCTATATTCCTAGCACTTTTTATTTGACTTATACTATAATAGCCAAGCACACATTACTTAGACACCTAATATTTATGTCATTAAAACTAAAATATTAAGGTAAACATAGTGGTAAAGGTTATAAATAACATATTATTGTTACTTTGATCCTTATATTTAGGTGACCTTATAACTTCATGAAGTGTTCATGCATGAAATTTAAAATATTGGCTTATGAAATAAAATTCCTCACTCCCACCAAAATGCACCAAATTGGTTAGAAAAATATTAATGTTAATATTGGGGAAAACAAAAAAATGAAAGAAAAGTAATTTTAAATGTCCATGAAGGGTCATATGAGATAATGTTTATGACCAATATGTGTTAAATCAACCAAGTTTAAGATATATGAGGTATGCCATGGTGGCAAGTCCTTGGGAATCATTCAGGAGATCCAAGTTCAAACTCTGGTGCGAGGGGGTTGGAATCCCTCATAAAAACCTGTGCAAACTCAATTTATCTTATTAAAAAAATAACCAAGTTTAGTTATTAGAACTTGGTGCATAAATTGTATGCCATTTTGGACTCGAAGCTCACACCTCCTATGTAAATTACCCAAGCCTCCATTGTTAGGCCCATTCATATTATACCTTGAACCTTGGAGGTCATAGAGAAAATGTGAGTGGAAATAAATGTTAAGATTGACATTAGGAAAAATCTAATATAGAGCATAAGGGTGGGCATAAATATTAATATTAACATTGGGATAGCCCTCACAAAGAATATAAAGGTCATTTTGAATTAATAATATGGGTACACTCAGTCTAAGGTTCATGGAAAGTCAATCCTTGGTTCATGCATTGCCATAAATTTACCCTCCATATTTTGGTGTCATCATGGATCTACAAAATAACTATCAAATTTTAAAAATATTTTTTATTAAATTAATTAGTATTTTTTATTTATGTAATATGGTGCAAAGAATTAGGGTTTTTCCTTAAAAACATCTCATCTTTTAGGAGCCATATCTTTGCTAAGAGTTATCTTATTTAGCTGATTCTTGGACAAACTTGTGCATAATTTGAATAGATTTAAAATGAGTGGTCATATGCAAAACTCTGAGCAATATTGAGGTAGATAAAACCATGTGAAGTCAACCATTTAGAACAAAGATAATGATGATTTTTTAAGTCATGAAAAATGAAATTACAAATATTTACCAGCTAGGGTTCGAACGATGGGAAGAGCAATGAAGGGCTAGGACTTTAGTGAGGCAAGATATTCTATCTGGACAAAGAATTTTTCAGCTAAGTTTTTTTTTCTTTTTCTTTATCTTAGAAATTGTGCATGAAAAATTTATAAAGTTTCTATCAAATATTATATTTGCTATAGGATATTCAAATAAATTTCAATAAATTTTGAGTTTTAGTTTCCTTTCCATGGATCTATTTATAGTTAAATACTTAGAATCATATCTAGTAGTATAGGTTAGTGAGTGCACCTCAGAGAGATCCTCGTTGCTCCAAGATAGGGTAGTTTTTGGTAAATTTAATGGGTATTGGCTAGGGGATTTAGCCTTGAGAAAATGGATTGATAGGAGTTGGAAGTCTTCAGGAGTGATTCTATCATTTCTTCCCAAAGGTTTCTTCCTAACCATTTTTTGTTCTAGGGAATAAAGAGAAAGAATTCTAAAAGGGGATCCTTGGTTTATGGGAAGAGAAGGACTCTTCCTTACCCGTTGGTTGAAGGCTTTTCACCTGAAAATGTAAATCTATCCTTAGTACCAGTTTGGGTTAGGATGTTTGGATTTCCCATTGAATTTTGGGAAATACATACCTTCAAGACAATAGGGAACACTCTAGGATAATTCCTTGATATTTTAGATACGATAAAAGATGGATTTTTGGCTATTTATGCTCGAATGTTGGTCATGATTGATATAAGTAAAGCTTTAATAGAATCAATCATTCTTAAGTATGGGGACAAGATGTGGAACCAAACTATAGATTATGAAAATATATCTTTTAGATGTAGAAGATGTCATGAGGTGGGGCATATTGAGAGATCATGCCCTAAGAAGAGCCCAACAAAATCATTTGTAGAAAACCGTAAGAGAAACTTACAAATGGTTATGGATGAAGATGGTTTTCAACTTCCAAAAAGTAGATCTAGAAAAATAGAATAAAAGAACAATAAAGACCAATAAGGAAGGATATTGGAAGAAATACCAACTCTTTTGAGGCTTTAGCCTATGAATAAAAAGTAGATCAAAACTTAGAGGACACAGTACAATAATTTCAACATATTAACAAGGAACCGTTTATTTAGTATGATCCTAATTTAAGGAAGAACATTCTTTATGAACCTATGAAATGTGTCTCATCAGATTTTGAAGACGCTCTTGAAGTACCATGCACCATTCAAGAGAAAAAATCGGTAAAGAAAATGCAGTTTTAGAAGTTAATACCTCTACCATTAATAAGAAAATACCAAAAAATGAGCAAGACAAGTCAAAATATTTTGTAATAGAGCCAGGAGAGGATAAATATGATGAAAAATAAAATTGTGAAAGAATATTGAGGAATAGAATAATAAGACCTATTCCTAATATAGGTAAGGAAAAAAGAGGAAAACCCTCAAATTATCAAGCAAGATCTAAGGGAGCAAACATAGAGAAAGGAACACAAACTAAGTTGGTTGAACTTATCTTTACCAAACAACAAAATGATATTGGTAATACACGGGAGGGGCCAAAAGCCCCTAATGAGACATGATTATCATCTCATGGAATATAAGGGGTGCTAATACCCCCTCAAAGTAGAGGTGTATTAGGGACCTATGTTTAAGTAATAAACCTGATATTATCTGTATCTAGGAAATTAAAATGACAAAAGAAGTTTCAAAAACTATGAAAGCAGTATGGGCAAAATGTGAATGGGATGCTATGGATTCTGAAGGAGAAACAGGGGAAATTCTAACTTGCTGGAATCTATCTAGAACATCTTATGTAACCATTCATAAAACTAGGCATTGGATAGCCTCTTTAGTCACTTGCTACTTTGCAGATATTCATTTCATCCTTATCAATGTCTATGGATCTACAAATCAGTTAGGTAGATTATAAGTTTGGAGTGGGATTAAAGCCTTTATGAGAAGTAAAGACCAAGAAACCCAATTCATGATCATTTAAGATTTTAATGCCATAACCAAGCTAGATGAAAAATTTGGAGGATGATCCAAAGTATGAAATATTTATCAGCTTTTATTCAAAACAATAATCTATGGGAAGTTGAGTTTGAAGAAGACAACTATACTTGGACTAACAACAAGAGAGATTAGAACCTAATATCAAAAAAATAGACAGATGCATTCTCTCAGACCATTGGCTAGATGAAGGAACTTGTGCTAAAATTAATATCTTAACAAACATTGGTTCATATCACTGACCAGTAAGAGTTAAAATGGTGGTAAGCGAATTCAAAAAATATCATATTTTAAATATGAGAAGACATGGGAAGACCATCCTCAATTTGTTGATATGATAGCTCAAATGTGAAATTATTTAGGTAATGGTGGGTTGTATGCTCTTCCAAACCAAATTAAAGCTATGCCATCTAGATTAGAAGATGGGAACAAGAACACCTTTGGAAATATTTTTGAGAAGAAATAAGAACTAAAAGATAAACTTTCAAAATTCTAAAAAGGTGATGATAATAATCCAAGCTCAGAGGAAAGGGAGTCGCTTAGTGAATATCAAAACATTTTGACTAAATAAGAGAAATTTTGGAGATTAAAATCAAGACAAATTTGGTTTAAAGAAGGAGATAAAGATACAAAGTTTTTTCATAGGATGGCTATAATATAGATATCAACTTCTAGAATTAGTAGAATTAGATCGATAGAAAGGGTTTGGATTGAAGATCAGAGTGAAATTAGAAAAGAGGTAAAGTCATTTTATTAGAATATTCTAGGTTCAGAGGAGACCAAAGTTCAATGATAAACTTCTTTAAGATGTTCCTTCAGTTATAATGAATGAAGGCAATAGGAAACTGATGGAGCCTATCATTCTAGAAGAAGTTCATTTAGCTCTTTTCTATTTTAATAAGGATAAATCCCTAGGTCCAGATGGACTCTTTGCAGCTTTTTACCAACATAATTGGGATATAGTGAAGGATTTTTATTGGTGGCAGTGGAACAGTCTAGGGTAAAACAATACATACCTTATAAAATAAATGCAACATATCTTACCATAATTCCAAAAAAGAAGGATGTTGAATTGTTTGATTATTTTAGACCCATAAGCCTATGTAATGTGAAATATAAGATTATTTCCAAAGTGATGGTGAATAAATTAAGGCAATTTTTAGATAAAATCATTTCACAAGAGCAAGGAGCATTTGTGAAAGGGAGACAAATTTTGGATGGGATCATAGTAGCTCATGAAGTTATACAATTAACAACTCAAAGAAAAGAGAAAGCAATGGTCTTAAAACTTGATATGAGTAAAGCCTATGATAGGGTTATATGAGATTTTCTTTTTGCAGTTTTAGATAAGTTTAGTCTTGGGAAGAAATGGGTTAGATGGATTAAAGCTTGTGTCTCTACAGTTTCTTATTCAATGTTGGTCAATGGGTTAGTGACAAAATATTTTAAAACCAATAGAGGCCTTAGACAAGGAGGCCCTCTATCTCCTTATTTATTCATTATTATGGTAGAAGTTTTAAGTAGGAACTTAAAGAAGGCTTACAAATATGGGCTTATAAGTGGACTTAAGGTTAGTAATATCATCGATAACATCACCCATCAATAGTTTGTAGATGATACAACCCTTTTTGGAAGGGCAAGGATAAATGAGGCAAGAGCTTTGAATAAATTTTTAAAGGAGTACAAAATAGCTTCAAGGCAACAAGTTAATAGGACTAAATCCAAAATTTACTTCCTTAACAGTCCTAATAATATCAAAGCAAGAATTTGTAGGTTGCTTCAAATGGAGGAGGTATATTTACCAACAACTTATCTAGGTATGTATTTATTGGAGGGGATAATGAGGATATATTTATAGAATCCAGTTATTAGTAATGTTTAGAATAAACTTCTAGCTTGGAAAGTTAGATGGTTATCGTTAGTAGGAAGAGTGCAGTTAATTAAGTTCATCTTACAAGCCATTCCAACATATTATATGTCATTGTATTCTATGCCAAAATCAATTGAAAAAAATTAATCTATATTATGCGATCCTTTTTATGGTCAGGTTTACATGATAAAAGAAAAATTTCTTTGGTGAAATGGAGCAAGTTATGTGATGATAAAACTAGGGGAGGTCTTCATTTAAGAGTTCTTATAGATCCAAACTTATCTCTTAGGGGAAAAATTATCTAGAGATTGTACAAAGAGAGTAAAAAAAAACGGGCAAGAATTATTCTAAGTATATTGATACCAATGACCCAAGTTTAATATTTACTACATTCTCTCTACCAAATGGTTGTGCTCTTTGGAATGGTTTAGAAAAATCTATTGATCTTATGATTAGAGATTTAAGATGGGTGGTGGGAACTGGAGAAAAAAATTATATTTGGATGGATACTTCGTGTGATAAAAAACCACTCAATTTAGATCCAATTTTGAAACCTTGGATGAGATTCCTTCAAGACAAATATGATGATAGGGTTTCAAATGTTTTGTACAAGGATCGAGAATGAAGATACAAATGGAAATAAGTTTTGTTTACAAGTATACAAGACATTGATCCTAGGAGGCAATTGAGTAGAACGATAACAACTGTGATAATTCTGAGGGGAGCCAAGGATAATTGATTTGGGAGTTGAATAGCTTAGTATAATACACAACAAGTAGTGGACAAAATATTCAACACCAATAAAATAATAATGCCACTAGAATATGGAGAGATATTTGGGATAGCCCAAGCATTCCTAAAGTTAAAAATGTTTGTTTGGCTAGTAGGTCATAGAATAATTTTATCATGGGAAAACCTTATAAAATTTCATAGCCCCTCTCAATATATTTTCTATAATAAGGAGGAGAGTATAGACCATCTCTTGGAACATTGCTCAATAGTCTAGAATCTATGGCAATGGATTATTAATATGTTTAGTAAATACATGGTGATGAATAGCAAAATTGAATACTGATTAAAACAATGATAGAGCACTTATAAAAGTGAGGCTTTACAGACAATATGGGATATAAAAAGATACAATACTTTGGACTATATGGCTAGAAAGGAATAGAAGAATATTTAAAGGAAAGGAAATTAGTTTAGAGGTAATGAAAAAGAATATATGTTTAGCCATAGAGGAGTCTAAACCAACCCTATCAACTCATCGAGTCCCTAATTTGGAAGCAGAGAACCTTGATAGATGGAGTCAAGTCATTAAATAAAATTATGATGTTGGGTACAAGAGAAGAAAAAATAAGGCAAAGAATATAAAGTGGAAACCACCAGATGTGGAGTGGGTTAAATTAAAATTTGATGGAGCATCTAAAGGAAATCCAGGACCAGTAGGAGGAGGAGGAATAATTAGAAATAATAGAGGAGATATTTTATTTCATTATGCTTTTAATAGTGTATTTAAGACAAATAATGAAGCTAAAGCTTGGGCAGATTTAGAAGGGTTAGAAATATGTAAACAAATGAAATGGAATAGAGTATGGATGGAAGGTGATTCTCTCATAGTAACAAATACAATTTTGAGGAAAGCAAAGGCTCCATGGAACATACAAGAGATAATTGTGGAAATTCAAGATCTTACTAAAGAGTTTGAAGAAATTAGGTTTACACATTTATAAAGGGAAGAAAACAAATGTGTAGATAAGCTAGCCAATAGAGGGGTTTTGATTGAGGATCATGAAGTTAAATTCTCCTTTCCATGGTTAGAGGAAGTAGAAAGTTTAGTTGAAGTTGACAAAAAAATGTTGATTGCCTAAATCAATTATGATTGAGATTTACTTTAATGTTTTCCACTGGTAATATCTGCTTTATTTTGTAACAATAATGTGTTTTCATTTAGACTATTTATTATAATTTTTGTGGTTGCACTTGTGTTTTAGGAAGGAAACTAACAATCCAATTTTGATAAAGCAGACTATGATAGTGCGATGTTTTGGAAATATAACTCTACTAAGATGCAAGACATAGATAGTAGAGGTGAAGTTTTGGTATTGTGAAGGCTGCTATAGAAAAATATCAAGAAAGATACTAAATTATGGATTAATTATAGTCATATAGAAATTTGAAAAGATCCAAAAAATGAAAATCAAGAATTCAAACATTTTATGTAAAGTGATGTCTAGTTATAGCATCTCAATTGAGATGAGAAGTGTATCTATTTGTAAACTCTCAAGCTCTAAACAAGAGAGATGTAATTTTTCAAGGGTGGGGGACCCGAGTACAACCCCTTATTATCCATAAAAAAAAATAGTATTTTTTTATTTTATTTTTTAATCTTGTATATGGGATTGAAACATGCCGCACTTGTATTGCATCACAACCACATAGTGGTACTGCAAGAACTTGATTATTTTACATGTATTGCTTGGTGATTTAAAAGTTAAGGAATTTAACTAGTTGAATTAATGCCATTTGATAGTATTGTTTATTATATTAATTTATAATTAAAAATTCAATTTTAAGAAATTAATTATAATTAAAATAATAACTTTAGTTTAGCTTTTCAAAAAATATATATTTACTAAAAATATGAGAGAATGAACCAATATAGTTGAGACTCTTTCTATAAATCAATGGAATAGTGTTTTTTGAATTAATAAGATATATATATATATATATATATATATATATATATATATATATATATATATATATATATATAGTTTGTATATTTTAGAACCTTTTTGGATAGGGATGCAAAAAAAACCTATTTGAATATGATTTTATTTTTTCAAAGGTTTGATCTTGTTGAGTGCCATAATCTATCATCTAGTTGTTACCATACAAGTTTCCAAGTCCAAATGGAATTTAAAATTTTCCCACTTGTTATAATATTAGTTGCATGATAAAAATCAAGTCTATCATAATAGCTTTGAAATTATCAAAAGTGCACCAAAAAAGAATTAGTTTGAAGATAAGAGCTTCTAAAATTTCTACATCCAACTTCACTTGCTTATATGACCTATTGAGAAGCATCAAAATATTTTACTTTAACTTTGAACCTAATAACTACATGTCCTAGGGATTCAATATTATCTTCATATTCGAGATAGAGAAGGGCCATTGCAAGGAAAAAGTGAAAAGGGATGTTGTGTCATATAAGAAAAAATATGTAGTAATAACTCTTTGAATTTAACATGAGTCTATTATTGTTGAGCCATGAGAAGGTAAATATCTCTTCAAATTTATTTGGAATGTCACCCCTATTTTGATCATTATTGACAACATCAAGATTGTTGCATTTTTCACATTGATATGTTATTTTGGCTAACAAATCCAACATTTATTTTGCTCAAAAAAATATGGTTGAAGGTGTTTAAAAATAAAACTACTAAAATCTTGATATCTCTAAGTGACATATTCATGTACCAATTCTTAGTTGTAGAGTTTGGAGGTGATCTTTAGGTTGAAGTGGATAGTCATAGTTTCGACATAGTTATTCATATTATGTCCCCAGGAGTCATGAAATAGAAGATACATTTTTCAACCTCATGTTTATAATGCATCCCCTTATAGTATTATATAGATTGCCCTTAGATGCTCCATCAACACTAATGTTAACATAATCATATGATGGCTTAATCTAATGCACCAAGTGAGACCCGTTATTTTCTACCCCATAATTAGGAAGGCAAATATCAACTCTTATCTAAATCCAATATTTTATGGTGAAAGAAAGACTAAAATAAAATAATTTGGAGGAAAGTTATTTCAATTTCTTTAATGTCCATGGATACTCTTCTCAATATTTGTGCAAGGAGGAGTTGCGTATTCTAGAATATCTTCTATTTCGCTCTATTTAGGTTTGCTACCATATGAGAGTAGGGTCAATCTCATTAATCAAATAGAAACCTTACACTTGGTTGCTAGGAACCTTTGAGGGTGTACGAAGTTCTCTAAGACATTTCATTTATTGGTGCACACCTAATGCTTGGTTCTAATATTATCATATAGTCTAATGCAAAGAGCTCATTACAAGAGTAGGTGATCTTTGTCCTCTTATTATTCCCTAGAATCAAGCATTGAGATGACCCCATAAAAATTATTATTTTCAAAATTTTGAGTTAAAATTTATCAAGGATAACTAGCCAAGGAAAAGTGTTAATTTTAGGTCAACATTTTGTTGACCATAAACGATGCCAAAGAATCTTGTTCTTTAGTTACACATTTTTGCTCAATACCTACTTTTATCTAACATTAACCATACACTAGACACAATATTTTTTCTCCCAGACCATGATGTCCTCATCGCTAATGTTAAGAAACCAACCTAAAAAAAGCATTTTTCACAGTTGACACTGCTCTTCCTCCAAATTATATATCTATAACAAAAAAATGCACTTATAAGTTCAATTATTAGTTCTCCAACGATTCTTTAAGCTTGAAAACTACCACAATTACCCAATCTTTTATTACAAAATTGTCTTAGAAGGAAAGGAGACATTGATATTATTGAATAATAGGAGGTTGTTGAAGCCAATATTCTACCCAAAAGTTCACTAATGAAGTAATAAAGATTGGATCTAATAAGGTTGCAACTAGATTAAATGAATTTTGATGTAGATTAACCTACCTATTCCATAACATTATTAGTGATATATGCAAAATTGCATTACCCATAGTATATCATGGAGTTATTATTTCTCCAAAGGTGATCAAAATTGGAGATCCACTGCAAATGTTTTTTAGTAGCAAGTGTAGACAAGAATATCTAAGATATATGTTATTGCTTTTGTTAGATTAGAAACAATATTTTCCAGCCCTTAATGTATCATTTTATCATACCCATAGAGCTTAATAATATGAATTACTTTTATATTTTATTCAATTCTTTAAAAGATACCTTAGGTGCTATAAAATCAACAAAGTGATAAATAAGTAAGGCCCGAAGAACAAATTTCACAAGCAGGATTGTACTATTAAGGGAGATAAATAATAAAGACTAATAAGAAATCTTGTCATGAAACTTCTTAATGATATCTCTCTAGCTATAAGATCTAAGTTAGTGGTGTAAGATAGGGATGAATAAATATTTGAAGGATTAATAAGCAATTTTAAAATAGAGGATGCAATTGGGAAGTAAAGAAGAGTAGAAGCTTGTTCAAATTTGAATATATGTGGCTTCAACATTAAAATATTTATGAAGAAATGAATACATAGTAAAGGCATTTGGTACAAGGATCTAATATGTATATATTGGCTAGGAAGCTCAAATATGTGAAGAGAGAGGCAAAAAATAGAACAAGTTAGTATTTGGAAATATCCTTAGACAAAAGAAAATCCTAAGGCAGGAACTAAGCTTGCTTGAGGAGGAAGTAAGTATAAATGAGATGGACAAGATCCTCTACATGATATATAAGGATATATGGTTGAGAATACATATTTTAATGGCTTAAGAGATAACTTACTAGAGACAAAAGTGAATTAAATGACCCAAAAGCGAAGAGCACCAAAGTGCAACAAAAAACATAGCAAAAAACATAGTAGTGCATGACAATCTAAATTTTAGGGATAAAAAATGATCAAAATTCGATTAAATTTTAGGCATTAATTCTACACAAAAATACCTTTCCAATGGTGTATCACATGCAAAAAATGGAGCTATAAAACAAAAGTTATGAGCTTTGAAAGTTGACTACAGGTTCTAGAAAATAGGGACAACAAGCACGTTTTTCACAAAAAAGAATGGAATCAAATGTTGTTTTTCATTCCAAATGAACTCATAAATAATAATAATATTTTTCCATAATATTCTAAAAATATAATACTCTATTTTACATTTACAAGAGATAAAAGTAAGTTACAACACTTTATTTCACATTCTAGGAAGTCCAACAGTCATGGTGACTCTTTAAGGCTTCTAGAAACTTTTGGGCTTCTTAAAATTTATGGGAGGTTTTCTTTCTTAGTCAGCATAAATATCCAACATACTCCCCATTTATGTTGAGTGATGAGACAAGTTTATCTCTCAATCTCAAAAAATTATTCTTTATTGACACCTTTGGTAAGCAGGTCTACAAGTTGTTGTTTAGTGCTGTGAAATTTCAAATGTACAACCTTCTTTTCTACCATGTCTCTTATGAAATGAACCTTTAAATAAATATGTTTAGTTTTACTATGATGGACTAGATTTTTTGCAATATTGATTGTACTTGTGTTGTCACAAAAAATATTGGATTGTTTTGAACTTCACTAATCTCTTCAAGTAACTTTCTCAAACAAAGTGCTTGTGTACTTGTTGTAGTAGCTGCAACATATTATGCATCTATAGAAGATAAAGCAATAATACTTTGATTCTTTGAGCTCCATATTATCACTCCTAAAATAAGAATGAGAATTTATAGAAGTTGATTTTCTATCATCCAGGCAACTTTCCCAATCTAAGTCATTGTATCCAACAAGCTCCATTTTGTTGTTAGCATCATAATGTATGCCAAAATTTAAGGTTTCTTTGACATAACTCAAGATTCTCTTGGCTTCTCTCATGTGGTTTTGTGAAGGTTCATGAAGCTCCCAATAATGCTTCTGAACAAAATTTTATCAGCTTTCTCTTCTCCATCATCTCTACACAACACTTCTCCATGTGCCACAGGTGTCCAAAATTGTTAGTCTCACAATGAAACTGAGAGGGGGGGTGAATCAGTGTAGCTCTTTAAAAACTTAAATCTTCAACTCTTAAAGCTGAAACAATGAAAACTTGAAACCAAATAAAACAAGTATAACAAGAGAACATCACACAACACAAGATGTACTGAGGTTCACCGATTTGGCTACATCCTCAAAATTACTGTTTGGACTCCCATCCAAATCCAGCCTTTGCAAAGCACCAACTTTACAATCAATTTACTAGCACCCACTGGAAGGAGCACCAACCCCTGATTTATCTGCACCAACAAAAAGGAGCACCAACCCCTGATTTATCTACACCAACAGAAAGGAGCACCAACCCCTGATTTATCTGCACCAACAAAAAGGAGCACCAACCCCTCTACCAAGCACCCACTTGATTTTGATATTGATAATAAAATGACATATATGAATCTTCTCTTCTCACAGAAAAATTGACCGTTCTATTATCTCATTTTGTCAATTGCTAAACGCTTTCTAGGTATTGTGCAGAACTCTGTCTATGACCTCCTCTCAAAATTTCAGCCAAAACTGATATCGTATGAGAAAGTTATGCCCAAAATACTAAAGTGATGTTTTTCACCTTTTTTTCAAAAACACGGATTTTCACTCTTTATTTTTCTCCACACACTCTTCTCTCCGCACAAAATAAAATCACACTCTTCAATAAAACACTTCTCACTTAAATGCACACACTTGCATTCCTTTTCACTTTTCACTTTCTCCAAAGATCTTTATTTAATGAAACTGCTTAAAATAATATAACTCCTTTTTTTTATATTGAGAAGGCATTTCGTCAAACACGTCACATGCAAATAATTGACACCTTACTCGTTCTCATACTTTGGAGCCATGTGACAACTCAAACCAAAAAAAATATATGATCTATTTGATGCCTTGAAGGTGTAAAAACACTGAAACTAAAACTCTGGCGACTCTTCAAGGTCGAAACATCCAACTAAAGGATTTTGCCCAAGTGGCACAAATTGACATAAAGGAGACCTGTAACGTTTTTGCAAAAATCATAACTCTCACATCGTAACTCAGTTTTCTTTGAAATTTGAAACATAGAATATTTGTAACATTGAATATGTCCAAACCAAAACTCACTACCTAAATCCTTATGGTTCGCCTGTACCACTTCCACAAAAACTGCTACTGACACACTTTTTCAAAAAAGAGCGTTTTTGTGAAAATCTTGCAACGCTTGTTAAATTCGCCTCGTTTCTCCATTTTTGTTGAAATTTGGAACACATGTTCTTGAAGATAACAACCACGTCCTGTTAAAATTTTTCTACATAAATCCTTACGGTTTATTCGCAGTGCTTCTGACAAAACTTGCACTTTTTCAGCCTATACAACGACTTGCCAAATCATCCGCCAAGATACCGGAAACACCACCGATCACTCTAAACACTATGTTGACATCTTCAATGCTGTTCTGGACTATTTCTTGAAATTCTGGTATGTTCCAAACTGATCCATCCTATCCAACTATGCCCGTGGTGACTTTTGCAACTTTTTGACTATTTTGCTGCTTTGACAACTTTCTGACGATTTTTTCAACTTTTGCAAATTTGCACAAACAACTTGTAACAACTTCACCCAAACATCAAAAACATCCTCATAAGAATTTAACATCACTGTACATACTCTGAATAACCTCTGAAATCCTGTCCACTGCATCAACCGATCTATCTGACTGTGTTGACAACAATGACAATATTGTCGCTGCACCTTGCTCAACAAAAATGATTTGAAATTTTCCATGCCATATTTATTCAACATATATTTTGCATATTTTGATTGACAAATGAAAAATTTTCCATCACCTTGATGTACTTCCACACCAAGAAAATATTGCATCAGTCCTAAATATTTCATATCAAATTCTTTCATCATAGCATGCTCAAAATCATTCATCATATTTGAACTACTTTCCATGTAGATTAAAACATAAACATATAGGCACACAAGAATAATATCATCATATTAATTATTTAAATAGAGTGTAGGGTCATTATTACTTTTCTTGAAACCACAATCTTGGAAGTACCCATCAATTCTTGAGTACCATGCTCTAGGTGCTTACTTCAGTCCATATAGGTACTTTCTTCAATTTGTAAATATGGTTTTATTTTTCTTCCACTTCAAAGCTTTAAGGTTGCTGAACATAAACCTCCTCATCTAGATAACCATTCAAGAATGCACTTTTCATGTCCATGTGATAAAATTTCTATTGTTTATTGGTTGCCAATGAAAGAGCCATCCAAATTGTCTCTTGTCTTGCAACAAGGGAAAATATTTCTTCATAGTTCACACCATATATTTGAGTGAATATTTTTGCAACCATACTTGCTTTGTATCTTTCTATGCTTCCATCATTGTTAAACTTATTTTGCAGACCCACTTGGATCGAACAATCTTCTTATCCTTGGGCAATTCCACAAGTTCCCAAGTATCATTTTTTCAATGGAGTCAATTTCTTCTTTCATTGTTTGCACCCAAACATCATTAGTACAAGCATATTCATAACATGAAGGTTCCAAATTAGCTTAAGAAAATAGAGCATAATTCACCAACTCACCTTTTTTTTCTTCTTCATCATCACCATACATTTGGAGCTTTTCTAATCTTGAAACAACTTGGTCCAACTCTTGCAATTGGCTTATTGTTAACCTCCTTTGAAATTTCTTGTCCATAATTTGGTTGGTTGGATGTGCTTTGAGTATTCTATTTCCTTTATTTGTATTCTTGGTGGGACTTGTAGATGAGTTGCTTGTGCTTGAACTTGGTGTAGTCTCCTTTGAACTTGTTGATGGGCTACTAGGTGGGCTTGGAGGAGTAGAGGGAACATTTGAAGGCTATACCCCAATTTTATTATCTTCTTCAACATCATATATTTTTCCTTTTTTTTTTTTTATGATTGTACACTCTCCCTTAATAAAAAATTACATCTCTAGAGACTACAAACTAGTGAGTTTTTATATTATACAGTCTATATGCCTTACTTGCTTTAGAATATCCCACAAGAAAGCATGGCTCACTCTTGGGGTCCAACTTCTTTCTCACTTCATCATTCACATGTGCATATGCAAGACAACCAAAAAATCTCAAATGACTTATAGTGGGTTTTGTGCCATACCATGCTTCATGTGGAGTCTTCTTGTGTAGTGCTCTTGTGGAATATCTATTAAGAATGTACACTACAATATCAACTGTATAAAACCAATAAAAATTGCTCAAAACTTTTGTCTTCAACATGCTTCTTGCCATTTCTACAGTGGTTCTATTTTTGTCTCAACTATCCCATTTTGTTGTGGTGTATAAGTGGTAGTGATATGCCTCTAGATACCATATGGTTTACAAATATCATTAAACTCATTTGAACAAAATTCTCCTCCATGGTCAGGTCTCGAACACTTTCTATTATATCCACTTTCATTCTCAACCAATGCTTTGAAAATATTGAACATGCCAAAAGATTCATACTTATATTTCAAAAAATACACCCAACACTTTCTTGAAAATTCATTAATGAATGTAAAAAAATAAGAAGACTTACCCAAAATTTGTGTTTGCATAGGTCCATAAATATTAGAATGCACAAGTTGGAGTGGGTATGAGGCCCGCCATGGTTTTCATTTTGGAAACTCCTTCCTTGCATGCTTTCCAATCGCACATGCTTCACACACACCTTTGTGCTCTTCAACCTTAGGTAGTACATTTACCATGTCTTTTAAAGAAAAAACTTCCAAAATTTTAAAATTCAAGTGTTCAAATTTGAGATGGCAAATCCATTTCTTATATTCAAGTGCCATATATGCTATGTTCATACTCCATTTTCCTCCAAAATTCAAAGGAAACGTCTAGTTCTCTATCATAGGAACAATGGTGACCATACAATTCATATTGTTCTGATCATAAATGATATATTAATTGTTATCAAACACAACTTTATAGTTTTTATAAGCTATCCAACACTCAACAAATTATTCTTCAAATTGGGAGCATAGTAGATATCATGAATTTTCTTTGTACCTTCTTTAGTGCTAACCTCCATGGTACATTTTGAAACCAAATCCAAATCATTATTGTTACCAAGAATGATCTTGGTCTTGAAATTCTCATTCACATCAACAAACAACTCTTTCTTTCTAGTCATGTGGTTAGAACAATTTGAATCTAGATACCAAACTTCTTGACTATTTTTTCAGCCATGTCACTAGTCAAAAACAAATTACCTTGTGTAGCTTCATCCTCACATACATAGTGAGATATTCTATATCCATTTGTGGTATTCACTCTACAATATCATGTAATGTAGCCCAATTTAGGACACTTTTAGCATTCAAATTGTTTTATTAGCCCTTCCATATCCTCTTCCAGCAACAACAACTCTTCTTCCTCTTCCTCCTCTATCACTTGAGTAATTCTGATATATTCTTATTTCATGTGTTTGTTTACTTGTGCTTGGACCAATTTCATCATTCTCAAAATTTATTAATTTGGAATTAAAGGTATTCTCCTCATTTTCTTTACTGGTTTCTCATAGTCTTTCCTCATGTGACATAAGAGAACCAACTAGACAATCAAATTCAAGTGTAGACAAATCTTTACTCTCCTAAAAAATTATTGCAATATGATTCCATTTAGGGATAAGATATCTCAATACCTTCTTCAAAACCACCTATTTCTTCAAATTATATCTAAGGTTGGCCATCTTGTTCACCACATCCTTCATTCTAACACAATAATCACCCACACTTTCAACCTCTTTCATCTACAGATTCTCAAACTCTTTCTTCATGGTCAACAACTTTACCATTCTAACTTGGTAACTTCCTTGGTAAGCCTCTTTAAGATATTTTCAAACCTCTTTGGATTATGTAGAAACAACAATACATGGAAATAAACTCTTGTCAAGAGTAGACTGAATATGGTAGAGGGCTAATGAATTCTTCTTCTTTGTTTATCTTTTTATTGTCCTATAATTTCCTTGTAATGTGTTCCAATCATGTGGTTCTTCATAACCACTATCCACTATCTCCTAAATATCCAATTAATAATTTTCTCATATTTATGCTCCAATAATCATAATCTTACTCATTAAGTTCTAGAATGGATAATGAGTTGTTGAATTTAGTCATTAGAAGCAACAACAAATGAAGTTTTTCTTCAATGAACTTGTCCAAGAACTTGATAAATTGTTTTACTAACCATGAAACCAAGTTCATTCAAGTACAAAAAACAACTAATATCTAATACCAAATGAAGTAAATGACCCAAAAATGAAGAGCACCAAAGTGCAGCAAAAAATGTAGCAACCAAAAATTGCAGTCGTGCACGACAATATAAATTTGAGGGACAAAAAATACCAAAATTTGATGAAATTTTGGGAGTTAATTCTACACAAAAATACCCTTCCAACGGTATATCCCATGTAAAAAATGGATCTATAAAACAAAAGTTATGAGCTCTGAAAGTTGACTGCAAGTTTCAAAAAACACGGATAACATGCATGTTTTTCACAAAATGAATGGAATAGAATATTTTTTTTCATTCCAAATAAACTCATAAGTATTACAAAGAATTTTACACAATCTTCTATAGTTATAATACTCTATTTTACATTTACAAGAGAGAAAATTATGTTACAACACTTCATTTCACATTCTAGGAAGTCCAACAGTCATGGTGACTCTTCAAGGCCTATAGAAACTTTTGGGCTTCTTCAAATTCGTGGGAGAACTTTTAGTTTTCTCTTTCTTGGCAGGCATCAATATCCAAAAAAAATTCTAGAAATAAGTGGATTATAGAAGGGGATAGAAACACAATTTTTTCATGTCTCAACTGTAAAATATTAAAGTGCTGATAGGGTCTTTGAAATCCTACAAGAGAATAGAGAATTAGTCAAATATGAAGAGTAGATCAAGCAATGGGACGTTGACTAATTTATCTCATTGCTAATGAAGGATAGGGAAGATGACTAAGAAGCTATAGAAGATATACTTCATCATATCCCAATGTTGAAGATGAGAGATATGAATGTAGAGCTTGAGAAAGATGTGAGTGAAGAGGAGGTGGATGAGGTAATTTTCTTTAGGGAAAGATAAATTTTAAGGTCTATATGGATTCCAAGTATGATTCTTTAAGACTTTTTAGAATATAGCAAAGGAGGATGTAATAACAACCCAAGAATATCACCATTTAGACAAAGTGCTAAGGGAGTGAACTTACACCCTTTTAGTGCTAATTCCTAAGAAATAAGAGGTGAAAGGGTTTAAGAACTTCAGATTGATTAGCCTATGTAGTGTAGTTTATAGGATCATATCTAAAGTAATAACATCAAGGTTGACATATTTTATCTTAGAGATAATTACAAAAAAATAAGGGGGTTTTGTGAAGGGAAGGTAGATTTTGGATGGAGTCATTACAAATTATGAGACTTTGCACCTGGTGGAAACTAGTGAGAGGTAAGGAATGGTGCTCAAGCTAGACATGATCAAATAGTATGATAGGGTTTATTGGTTCTCCCTAGACAAATTTATTTCTAAGTTTGGGTTCAGTAGAATATGGAGAATATGGGTGAGTAACTATTATGGAGGGTCAAAATTCTTAGTCATTCTAAATAATTCTTCAATAGGGTTCTCTGGGATCTAAGACAAGGACATTCTCTGTCATCTTACCTCTATATTATTTTGATAGAAGCTCTAGGTGGATGTATAACTACAACACAAAATTCAAGAACATTAATTGGGCTAAAAACCTCTATAGCCATAAGGGGTATCACTCACCAATAGTTTTTAGATTCCATAATTATGCTTGGAAAACCTTCGATGATAGAAGATAGGGAGTTTATAAGGATTCTAAATGTATATGTAAAGGTATTCCATCAGATGATTAACATGGAAAATAATAAAGTGTTCCTCATTAAAAATTTAGAGAATTATCAAAGAAGAATAGCAGAAGTACTTGGACGTAATATCTCAACCCTTCCATCTATATATTTGAAAATGCCTATGTAAACTGGTTTGTGCAAACATCAGGTTTGCAACACATTGATAGATAAAATTCAATGCAAGTTAGTAGGGTAGAAATTCAAGAAGGTAAGTTGCAGTTGCTAAAGAGAAATATTCAAGCCATATCGATATATCTCTTATCTATGTTTAATATTCTAGCTAAAGTTGTAAATATAGTAGAAAGTATTAAATAAACTACAGTTAGGATCTGAGGAGGATTAGATCCCCTTTATTGCATGGGAGAAACTGTGCAAGCCAAAATAAAAAGAAGGATTGGGATCAAGGACACTAAGAGACATAAATAAGGTCCTAGTTGCAAAAGTAGGATGGAGCATAATGAAGGAAGGTCAATCACTATGGGATAGAATTATAAAGAATAAGTACTTAGACAACCAAAAAGAAATAAAATTCATAACCATACTAGATCCTTGCAATGGATCTTCTATATAGAACCATATGATAAAGAGAAGAGAGGTGCTATGTAAAGGTGTATAGTGGATAATTGGTAATGGCAAGTTGGTCTGTTTTTGGGAGGATGCATGGTTGAAAATTCACCCTCTAAGTAAGGATGAGGATATAGTCAAAGTTTGAGAAGATATAGAGCAAAGGTATGAGATTTTGGTTAGCAATTACTTGGACCGATAATATGGAGAGGTAAGGTGGAAGGCACTTATGAGCAATAACCAGAATTTGGAAGTATTAATTAATCTCAAAATCAAACTAAACGCCTATCATGCAAGTGTCAATATGGGTGAGGACAATATAGTATGGGGAGAAACTCAAGAAGGCTCCTTTAGTGTGAAATCAACCTATGAATTACTAACATCAGATCAAGAAGAGGGATTTCAATGGGGAAGACTATGGGGAAGGAAAACTACACCTAAGATAACAATGTTTCTATGGCTAACTATACAAAATAAGATTCTTATAATTGATAACTTGCATAAAAGAGGGTTTCAATTTCCAAATAGGTGCTACCTTTGTGAAGTACAATAAAATATAATGAAACACATAATGTTAGAGTGTAACTACTTCCTCAAGATACTTCAAGCATTAATCAAGGAGATGGGTATTAAATGAGAGTCCTAGGGTTATGCATAAGGGGTCGGCCCCAAAATATATTTATAGAAATTTGGCGAATCAGTTTCGAAATCCAAGCGAATAGTATCCAAACACATGTAGAAGGTTCACTATTATTAGGGGCAATGTTGGAAATTTAAACTTAAAAAGTTAAATTATTATAAAATTGGGGCAAATTGACCCAAAAAAATTTGCACCTAGAAATTTTTGGCTAATGGGCCTTGGTCAAGGGTCCCAAATATTAGCCAATTCCAAAATTTTAAAATCCTAATTTTAGCCAATTTGGATATAAATAGCCGCTATGCATAACCTAATGTCAAACAATATGGTAGGGTGGATTGAGCAATAGGATAAAGCCCTTTAAGAGTACTAGATTGAATTAGATATGGGATATGATTTCTTTCCATTATGCTTGGGGTGTTTGGTTGGAGTAAAATAGAAGAATATTTAAGGTGAAAAAGAGAGCTACATAGAAAAATAGTTAGATTATCCAAGTTTCTATAGTTGGAAAACATGAAATCCCTCAGGATAAAAGTAAAACTAAAATTATTAGAGAAATCAAGGATAAGTGAACAATGGGATCTAAGCCTAGTAGGGAAGAAAAATAACCATTGAGTAGATCTAAGAAGAAGTGTAAAATGGTAGGCACCAAGGAGGGGTGGTTAAAGCTCAATTTTGATGGGACATCTAAAGGGAATCCTGGTAAGGCTAGGGATGGAGTAGTGATAAGGGATAGTAAGGGAATCCTAATTGGAGTTGTCAGTGAGTATTTAGGCACTATGACAAGTCATCAAGCATAAGCTAGAGCGAAATTGGCTAGAGTAAAATTGGTGAGGCAACTAGGAGTGAGAAGTTGATAGTGGAGGGAGATTCACTTAAAATTATCAATTGTATTAATAAGAGGGCTATGGTGAGTTGGCGAGTGTCAAGTTCAATAGTAGATACTCTAAGGATTCTAAACTCATTGGAGAACTTTGAAGTGGCCCATGTATTCATAGAAGGAAATAGGGTAGAAAATTGGTTAGAAAATTGAGGGGTTCTTCATGAAGAGGATAAAATATGGGTTCCCCCAGATATTATTCATCCAAACATAATTCAACTAGTGGAAAGAGAAAGATCTAATATCAGGGGTAATATATGATATTTTGAAAAAGCTATCTAGAGATGGAAATTTGGAAGTATTGGGTGTTGATTGTTATGTTGTTACTATTTTTATGTTGGGGTTGCAATGTTTTGCTTGAGGAATTTAGTGTGAATGATGGATATTTGGAAGTTTTGGATTCTAAATAATATTCTATTACTACCTTTTGTGTGGGTTTTGGATATCATGCATAAGGTAGGGAAACTTAAGATACAAGTACTTTCAAAAATTTCTAGTGATTGGTCTACAATTGTTGTAAAGGCATGCAATTCTTGTAGCATATGTTCCTAGATTCAACTTCTTTGTTTCTTTGGTGGAGAGCTCAACCAATCAGAGCAAGGGAGACAATACACTATTTCCTATAAGTTATTTTTCTCAAGCCCAATAGGATCTGATTCTCATTTGATCATTGCATTATTACATAGGCATACCTAAACATGCCCTAGTTTATTGAGAAATTGAGTGTGTTGGTAATATCTATTTAAGAAATGTGTCAAAATACATTAAGTAGATTACATCAAACAATTCATAATAGGAATGAGCTATAGTATGTTGTAGTTTTTATGCCAAAATAAACTAAAGATTTGATGTATATGAATATATTAAAAATTTTGAAGCTAAAGAAAGCAAAGTGTAAGATTGGATAGACTAGTCTAATCTTGTAAAAGTGTTTGGTCCCTTTCAAAAACCTTGGTTTATTAATATAAAAAAATGGAGGATGCATAAAATACAAAGTTGGATATACTTATAAATATTGAGAATAAAACATAAGTTTTATTATTGCCCAAAAATTATCTGGAATTAGCTAGTCATGTTTCTAACCCTACGACCACATTAGCTTCAACAAAAGTAGTTATTTTCATAAGAGTTTTATCATATATAAATTGGATATGTTAAGGGATTCATTACATCTAACATGAAGAAGCCTTATCAATTTTTTTGCACTATATAGACTTAAAATATCTATCCAATTTTTTTTTGGTATAAGGTAGAGGTGGTTATAAGGTCCACAAACCTTTTACAAAGTCAAAATGGGCTGGTTCTAGCATCAAGCCCGTATAATCAAAATACAAAATGGATCTTTCTAAGACTCACATTAAGCCATACTTAAAGTCCGCAGTCCTATACTTGTCGCTTGACTATTCAGGATAAAACAAAAACCAAACAACACCTAGCACTTACTAACACTAGGTTGTTGTACTGTACACTTATCACCTCCTAGGCCCCAGCAAATGGGATGCCTTTTCTGCCTAATTCCATCTGTCAGATTACTCATCATCAGCCCCTCTGATCTCCTGAAGCTCTAACAGGTTTGATCTTAGCTCTTCTCTAGCAGCCAACACCAATAGTTCTTGAGGGAAGTTATCCTTCCAAATTTGCATCTCCCCAATAGAAGCGTAATATTTGCCATTAGATCCAGTCGCTCGGTTCCCTTATCTCGAAGGTGTGTTGGATTCGGGCATTAACCAAATGAGATTTATGAATCTTTGCTTCTAGGATAAGCTCCAATATGGTCCAGCTGGGGTCTTTATCCTCCTTAATTGCCTTGATTATATTAAGCGAATCCCCTTCAAAGATAACTTCCTTATAACCCTCAAGTCTGGAAATTCTCATTGCCTGCATGCAGGCTCGGGCTTCTGCAAAATGATTTGTTTGAGTTCCCAAAGGCTCTGCAAAGGCAAGGACCACTTTTCCTTCCTCATTTCTCAAAACTCCTCCTACTCTTGCAGCCCCCGGATTTCCTTTAGCTGCCCTGTCAAAATTAAACTTAACCCAATTTTGTGTGGGGGGTATCCACTTGACACCATCCCGTGGGTTGGTTGTAATGTCTAGGTCTGGAAGTTCCTCTCCCCAGTTCCGCAAAATCCTCCTTTCCCTTAGAGACATGGTCTCATTTTTGAAGAAGAAAGTTTTCTAGTTTTCTTTCAAAGCTCTGATTATTTTATTACCACATAACCTGGGATATTTCTTACGTCCTTTAAATGCTCTCTTATTTCTCTCATTCCATATCCCCCATAAAAAATGGAGTAAGCTGAGCTTCCAGAGCCAAGTCAAAAGCTTTGCTCGGAAGGGGGAAGCCCACTGTATGCAGAAGTCAGACATGCTATTTGGACAGACCCAATCTATATGAAATTTGGACAGGATCATTTGGAAGACTGTACAAGAAAAATCACAAGTTAGAAATATATGACTTACAGATTCTATTGCTTTCTCATACAAGATACATCGATTGATGAATTGGAAACCTCTCCTTTACAGATTATCTGTTGTCAGGATCTTATTTTGAACTGCTAACCAAAAGAAGAAAGCTATTTTTGGGGTTAAATTATTTAACCAAATAACAAAATTCGGGTCCGACCATTGAATCCCGAGTGGATTAACTTATAGGCGTTTTTACTGAATAGATCCCACTTGTAGTTTTGCCCCAAATCGCCTTGTCTCTTCCTCCCCCAGGAATGATCGGGAACACCCTTAAAGCATCATTGAGTTTGGTTAGGGCCACCTTCTCTTGCTCTGACAGATTATGAACTGTGATTTTCTTCCAAGAAGAAGTTTCCTGTGCTACAACAATAAAATCCCCTACTTTTCCTCCCATTTCCTTCGAAAGTTTATGTTGGAGGACCTGAAGGTCTAAGTTATCTTTCAGAGGGGCCTCTTCCAACCACGGGTCTTTCCAAAAGTCCACTTGTCTTCCATTACCAATTCTCCATCTGATGCCTTTCCTGACTACCTCTCGACATTCGAGCAAACAATTCCAAAAATAGGATCCTCTAGGAAGATTATCAGCTTTCAGGAAGTCCTGATTATTTCTGATATATTTTGCCTTAAGAAGTTTTACCCATCCCAATTGATCATTATTGATAAATCTCCATACCTGTTTGCCAATCAGATCTTGATTCATTTCTTTCATTCTCTTTAACCCCAAGCCCCCCTGATCCTTGCTTGCACACACCTGATTCCATGCTACCAACGAAATTCTCTTTCTCTCCTCTGAACCTGACCACAAGAAGTTGCGTTGAATTAGCTCCAATGTAGCTCGGACCTTTGTAGGCATTCTAAATAGAGACATGCAATAAATTGGAATGCTCAGTAAAGTAGTTTGAACTAATAAGGCTTTTCTTGTGGAGCTGAGAAGGCTGCCCTTCCACCCTGCTAAATTTTTGGAGATCCTGTCAATGATCGAGTTCCACAAAGTAGCCTTCATTCTTCCTTCGAACATAGGCATGCCTAGATAAGTTCTTGGTAGAAGCTCCTTTCCACAACCGAAGAGGTTAGCTATTCTTTTCTCCCTCCCACCGGGCGTGTTAAAGAAATAGATGCTACTCTTCTTATAGTTTATGTCTTATCTGCTTCGTCTCATACTTGGTTAGAATTCTCTTCAGCTTCCTAGCTTGAGGCACCGAGGCTTTGGATCCACAAGCTCGTTGGTGAGACACGGCTCTGCTATTGAGGCTGGTTTAAAACCTTCCAATTGACCATCTGCCACCGTTGCTGAAATGTTCCTACCCAATGCTTACGCTAAAATAATAAACAAGTATGGAGACAAAGGATCTCCTTGTCGCAACCCCCTTTCACTCTTAAAGTAATCGGAGGGTGACCCATTCACCATGACAGAAAATCTTGTAGTAGAGATACAACTAAAAATCAACTTAATCCACTGGGGACAGAAACCAAACTTACCCAAAATCTTGGTGAGGAACCGCCATGAGACCCGGTCGTAGGCTTTATTCATATCAAGCTTTAGTAACATACCCGCTTCCTTACTAGTCACCATTGAATGAATAACCTCATGAATTGTGATGATACCATCCAATATTTGTCGCCCTTTCACAAAGCCACCTTGGTTCATATCAATGATGAAAGGAAGGATAACCTTCAACCTATTGGCGATTGTTTTTGTGAGAATCTTCATCAGAGTGTTACATAAAGCGATAGGGTGAAAGCTGGAAAATTCCATTGCTCCCACTAGTTTAGGGATGAGGACTAAAAAAGTAGCATTAACTCCTTCTGGGATTTCCATGTCCTTTTGAGCCTCAATTATAGCTTCCACTACATCATTGCCTAGGATATCCCAAAACTTCTGGAAGAAAGCTGCAGGGAAGCCATCCGGTCCTGGGGAGCTGTTACCATCCATGTCAAAAATGACCTTCTTGATTTCCTCCTTTGTGAAAGGACTAAGTAAGAATCCATTAAGATTATCAGTTACGAGGGGTGGAATGGCTGCCAACAGAGAGTCCTCTTCTTCAATAGTCGGATTTACATCTTCTAGTAACGATTTAAAGTACTCAACCGCTTCCCTCATTATGTCTTCCTTATATTTGGTGTTAGACCCATCGGCCATCTTGATCTCCTTAATTTTGTTAGTACTCCTGTGGCGAAGAGTAGAGACATGGAAGAACTTTGTATTTTTGTCACCCTCCTTTAACCAACGCAGTCTGGATTTCTGCCTCCAAAAGGTTTCTTCAAATCCTAGCATCGTGTGGTATTCGGCTAACAGCTCCCTCTCCTGGTTTCTCAGATCCTCTGTAAGCTGCTCTGACTTCAACTTCTCCTGTAGTTCATTGATCTTGTCTTTTAGTTCTGCATTTTTAACAAAAATATTGCCAAAGGAAGTTTTGTTCCACTCTCTAATGTTAGCCTTCACATTCCTTAGTTTACATGCCACTTGGGCCAGTTTCGAACCATTATACTTTTTGTCCCACCATTGGGCAACCAGATCCTTGAGATCCTGATGTTGGAACCACATAAGTTCGAATCGAAAGGGTCTGATGTATCTTTTCTTAGAGTCATCCCCTATTTCACAAAGAATTGGGTTGTGATCAGACCCGATTCTTGGGAGTGCCGTTAATGAAGAGTCCCCAAACCTCTCCAGGCATTCTTGAGAAAGAAGAAACCTATATAATCTTATCTGAATTTGGTTTTCCTTCAATATTTTGTTAGACCATGTATAGGAGAATCTACGCAAGTCCACATCCATCAGCTCATGTTGCTCAACAAAATCTCTAAACTCGTAGATATCAGCGAGTTATTCTTTGAGATCCCCTCAATTTATCTACAGGATTAAGGTAGCAATTGAAATCCCCCGCCACAATCCAAGGGTAGTTGGGGACCGTCTCCCTCAATTCAGCTAGCTGACTCCAAAGAACCCTTCTCAGTCCCTGTCTAACTGGAGCATATACATTCGTTAAGATCCACTCTTCCTGCATGGTTTTATCCACACATAAGAGACAAATAAACCAACTAGACATCAGAATCACTCTACTATCAATCACATTTTTGTTCCACATAACCAGTAAACCTCCTGCTGTTCCAGTGGCCTCTTGGCCTACTACTTCGACTTCTCGCCAAGTCCTATTCTTAAAAGGAATAACTCTACTCTCCTCCATTTTAGTTTCTTGCAGTAAAATCATATCCGGTTTGTGTTCTTGTCTAAGAGCATACAAAGCTCTTATTTTTGCAGGATTACTCCCACGAATATTCCATGAAAGAATCTTCATTTATGGGATTTGGATCCTCGAGCCTTCACCCCAAAGAGCAATACTACTTGAGTGCCATCAGCCACTCCTCGCTCTGCTTCTTTCTGCCTTAAGGTAGCATTGCTAGGTTTCCCTCTTCCTACCGAACCATATCCCCATACATCTGCTCTAGGTTGAAGTTCCTTGGGATTCACTTGGCTTCTAGTAACCATCTTGGGTAGGTCAGTCTTGGTCTTTGGGGTAACAATCGGGCTTTCCAGGTTAACTGGTCTTTCTGACAATGGAGATGATTCCGTGCTCTTAGCTTCTTGATTAGTAGATTCTTTTTTCCCTGCTTTGGGGTTACACTGATCTTGGTGGTTCACCTCTTCCTCCTGAGTATCCTTGCCTGTATTATTAGTTTCCTGCTCCTTCCTCTGATTTTTCTCCTCTAAATCCTTCTCTTGAGTCTCCTCTACCTCAGATTCCACTTCTTGGCTGTCCATCTGATCTCCCTTCAAATGATTTAATGCATCAAAACTGTTCTCCACTAGGATGTTGATCTCCTTTGAATTTCTTCCCATAAATTCCTCTGCAGTACATGGGACCACTTCCACCGAGCCTCCATAGGCCTCCCGTATCACCCAATCAAACTTACTTGCCCCAGGGCGTTGATCTATGGGGTTCTTTCCTTTGTGATTTGGCTCTGAGGCTTGCTGTATCATCTTAGGAGCAGGTTGAGCTTGAGGGTTCCCATCAAAGGGACCAGCTCCCCTATGAGAGGGTTTCGGGGCATAGGAATTTTTGGGAGGAGGGTTAAAACATTGCCTCTTGCTTACAATAGGGCGAACAGGGTCTCTGATATTCGGATTTCGAGCTCCACGTCCTTGAGGCCCAGGTTGGGTAGGAATGGAGATCTGCGAGGGAGGGATATTATTCTGGGTTTGAGGATCAATATTTTGGAGTGGGGGCTAGTTCTTGGAAATGCAGTGGATACCCTGGTGCCCTACCTTCCCACAAACACTACACTTAAAAGACATATTTTCATATTCAAAGACCTGAGTATGAAGGCCAAACATAGACGACAAAATAATGGATTTAGGGAGCTCTTTACTCAGGTCTGCCAACACACACATGCGAGCAGACAGGAGTCTTGTTTTGCTCAAGGTTGCAGGATCAATAGCTATTAGTTCTCCAATCTCTGTAGCTATCCCAGCCAAGATTTGTTCGTTCCAGAAAAGCAGAGGTAATCCTGGCATCTTAACCCAAATAGGAGCCAAATCCAGCACCTGAGTCTGGGGGTTGAAATCGGGGGACCAACGCTTCAGATACAAGCCCCTTTTCCCAAAAAACCAAGGACCTCCTTGGAGAGTCCTTTCCATGTCCTGTTCACATTGAAATGTCACCAAAAGAAAACTCTTGGGTAAAGCCTTAATCATCATACCGGCCCTTGGCTGCCATTTTTGGATGGCCCATCTCCTTATGACTTCCATGTCCGGCCTCACCCCCATAAATTTAGCCACCAGAGATGTTCTGCCCTCCATAGCCACATGTTGAGCTAAGGAATCCGGGACGTGCAACCTACCATTGATAGATTTTAGATTAAAACAAGAGTTGAATAATTTTTGCTTACCGCGAAGAGCATTAAGATATGAAGGTCTCCAGTTGCCAGGTTTCTCTTTGTCTCCTTCTTGGGTCTTCCTTTGATCCTGACGCATAGAGTCCTGGTCCCCCTCAGAGAAATATTCAACCGCATCCGCCCAACACCCTTGGACCGGTTCCAATAGAACTTCCTTGTCCACATCCTCCGCCTGGGGGCCTGCTATCTCGCCAGAGCCCCCACCTACCGCGTTTGCTGATCTGCCCTCTGAAGTCCCACACCTAGGGTTTGATGCCCCTAGACCTCGCGCTCCTCCTCCTTGCTGCTCCATCCATCACAACTTGTTGCCTCCAAAATCTGGCATTTTTTTTTTTTTTTTAGGGCCAATTTTTTTGAAATAAATATAAATTTATTATTAAAAAATATTAAACATATTTATTTACCAAAATATCTATCCAATTTGTTAAGACCACATGCTAATATTATTAAAAATTATTTAGTCATATGGTACTTCAGGAACCTAGGCTTATGGGACCATATGATGTAACCATTATTTTTAATAAAAAATATTATTTAAATATATAATGATTATTATTTATGAGTTACTAGCTAGGGCCCTCACTTGCAAGTAGATGGGAACCCTTGAGCGTTAGAGTTAGGGTAGCCAAAATATATATAAATGCAAGGGAGAAAAATAAGAGACATCTAATATTTTGTTGTATCAAAGCTCTAATTCTAAGGATATTTTCCCCTTGAAGAGGCTTGTGATTATGTAATGTGCTCTTGTTTTCTACAATGTAGTTTGCTGCATTTCTATTTTGTATTGCAAAATTGTTAATTTCAAGCTTATGTTATGTTATTATTGTAATATTGTGTGGATGTGCTTTTATTTTACTACAAGGTTCCTAAAAAGTGGTATTAGAGTGCTTTATAGGGTTGTGTCCTACTAAAGTGCTAACAATTTGTGTCTTGCCATTTCAACTTGTTAGGTATAATTATTCCTTGTTTTTTATTTTTTTGGCTATTACCCTATAAAGAAAAATCGATCTATTTTTTTCTCTTTTAGTTTAATAAGTTAGGGGTTTTAAAATATCATGGAGGAGCTATCATTATTCATTAATCTAGATTACCCATAAAATATCTAGTGAAGTGAGGGGTGATCAGACTCCAATAACCAGGTTTAAGACAACATCCATATATGAACTTGAGCTCCACATACTTTTGGGTATATAGGGAGACCCCCTAAGGTTCAAAAGATATTTTTTAGCTATAGGAAGATTTTTGACTATGTATCTATCTATAGTGCACCAATCATAACACTCAATAAGATTACCCTCCCTTACTATCAAAGAAATGGGTAGTGTGCTCAAGGGTATGTATGGAACCCTCCTTAATTAGTGGCCCAAAATATTGATCTGGGAATTATTGTTCATCATTGTGGTATAATAGAGGGCTATGGAAAATACACACACCTTGGCCTAGAGTTACCTTATTTCAGTCATATGTCAAATCCTAATATCGACTATAAACCTCCCAAAAATCCAATCATAGATTTAAAAATATTGAAGAGACTATACCTATCATAAAATTGATCATACAATACAAATATTTGGCTAATGAAGATAATTGTTGGTGTTAGTAGCAACCAAGAATAGTGTCAAATAGGGTAGTTGTCAATAATAGTAAATATAGTGTCTATCAGGGCAATTATCGATAACAATATAAAATAGTGTCAAACAAAGGTAATTATTAGTAATAATGAAAATAGTGTGTTGGAATAGTTATCAATAATAGTTAATAATAGTGTTATATAGAGAAATGTTAGTAGACAAGACAAATTCTAACAAGGTAGTTGTTGAAAACAAACTGAACAATAAAATATGGCAGTTGTCAAGGAATAGAGAAGAAAACCATTTTACTAGGCGAAGAAAAGCTTTAGAAGAAAAAGAGACAATGCTTAACTAATATAGTCCAGGGTGCTAGAAAATATCTTTTTGAGATGTAGTCCATTGTGATTATATTTTCAAACTAATTGGTTTGATGTATGGTATCCAAACACTTTTTTCGAACATTACTAAGAAATAATAAAACCTAATATAACCCTTCTATTTTAGTGTGGCAATTAGGGTGGTCCAAATCACAAGTCCATGGCTAGAGGGACTAGAGGAGCAATGAGGGATATGGAGCAAACCCAATTGAGTGAAAAAATAGGGTTATTGTATCATTAACTTACTAACCTACAAAACTAGTTTGGATAAGAAGTTAAAAATTTGAAAGATCATATGCAACTCTTGAAAATTGAATAGATTAAAGTGAAATTAGGGATTGAGAAAATATTTCATGAGGTTGAAGGGTATTTAAAAGGAGCCATCCATTTACAACAATATATTAAAAATGAAGGAATTATTGGGAGTTTGGGAAATATGGATGAGGAAACATATCATGCTCTTTTTAATAATAATGCTCATATAAATTTCCAAATTAGAATTACAAACTTCACAATGTACCTCTATACTTATGGATTACAATGACATCCTTTAAATTTGAATTTGAAGCCCTTAAATGGTATTAGTGGGTGCAGCATATGACTCCTGACCTTTCTTAAGAAGAATTTTAATCTTAATGACTCACTCGTTTTGGCCCTAGTGATTACAAAGACTTTACATGAGCCTTCACAAAATCATTATAGAACTATTTGTGAGTGTTAGATTTAGTTTGAGAAGTTGGATAATAGGACAAGGGGTTTGAGTGAAGGATTTTTTTAGATATGTTTTATCAATGGGTTGAATGATGATATCAAGGTTGAGGTAAAATATTCAAACCACAATCCATGATGCAAGCCATAGGATTGGCTATGCTAGTGGAGATTTTTTTTTTACTAAGAGGTGTTCACTTAATTTTTCATACGCTAAAACCTTATTTCCATCCAAGATCATATTGAATACAAAAAATAAATCTCCAAAAATTAAGCAATTGGCTAGTTGGAAATGGATGCCCATAGAGCACAAGGGTTATGCTATAATTATGATGAGAAATATTCTCTAGGATATAAATGTGTGCAATAGAAATTATATCTAGTAGACATGGATGACTCTATGGTAAATGAAGTACATGAGACATAAGTAGAACCACAAAAAGAAGAGCATCAAGATGAGGGTGAAGCACAAGAAGAACCACAACCAAAAATTTTGGTTCATGCACTTATAGCAATCTCGACCCCTCAAACTATGAAGGTAGTAAAATATTTCAAGGGGTAAAGAATTATAATTCATATTGATTTATGTAGTACACATAATTTTATTGATTCCCAAGTATCTAAGCAAATAAACTACTATATGCATTCTTGCAATTATTTTGAAGTAATGGTGGAAAATGGAGGAACATTACCTTGTAAAGGGAAATGTCAAAATGTTAAGTTGAATATAGGGGATTATGAACTTAAAAATAATATGTTCACACTTTTGTAAGGAGGATGTAATGTTGTGTTGGAGGTACAATGTCTTCGTACCTTAGGAATAGTAGCTTGGAACTTTGCCAAACTTCAGATGCAATTCACTTAGAATGGGAGGTCATACACCCTCCATGGTTTACAATCCCCGTAGGTTATCAATTCAAGTTGAATGGAGAAATTATTATAAAATATTGTAACAACCCATACAAAATTCAATCCTACGATGAGATTTTTTTGAAGGTGAGAGAGTGAGCTAAATTGAATAAGGACACAATTAGTATAAGGCATAGATAACCACTTTTGAGTTCATATCTGCTGTAGACGAACCTGAAGTATATAGGAATGACTAGTTCCCATAAAAATGTTATGGGGTTTAATTTTATAATGATTGTTCATTTTACTAAACTCTGGTTAGAAAAGACAATTTAGTGGTCCCCCCACTTTTCCCATTAACATTATACCTGTATGAGACCATTTGACCAGGACGTAGGGGTTATCCTTTAAGGCCCATATCACTTAAAGGGGGATGCATTTCCTTATTTCTAACATGTTACCATTATGTATTATTTTTATGATATAATTTTTGGTCACTTTCCATCTCCCATGGAACCAATTAAGAATATTACCACTCCCTAATAATGTTTATAATTACTTTTGCTAATATGTTATGAAAGATAAGGTAGGTTGTCTTGTACCAACCGTTTTGAGATAACATGTAGGATTTTATGGCGTAAATGCCTTAGTGATTAGTTGATTCCATATCTCATGGAATTATTTCTAGCATAATGGAAATAACTAAGACCATTACCATAAATCCCTAGAAATGATCATGGTCTCTTTACCAAAAGTTATGAATAATGTGGTGGATTATCCCATACCAACCCATCGTGGAATCTTCCTAAGCCTCTCGCTAGGATATTATTCATAATTTTGTACAAGGAGCCACAAATTATGCTACCATATGAATGGTTTGGTGGAATGCCCCATACCATCCCATCTCACCTTCCATCCTAGCTAGTTACTACTTGCTAGGAATTGCCATTCACACATGTCCCTAGTTGAATTGATAACCACAATTCAACTAGAGTTGGGTATTAATGAGTAATGAGGTTAGGGTAGGGTTTATAATTTAGGGATAACTTCATTTCTACCAAAGGTAAGTCTTTAACTAAGTTTTAAAGAAAAGGGAGCAGTTTGCAATGAATCCTCAATAAGTTTTACTAACTTCTTTGAAACCCAAATTATTAACTCCACCTTCTTTTATTCCTTTCATACAAAGAGCAAAATAATCTTTGTAGGTACATGATTTACCATAAAGCATACAATATACAAGAGAGTATCTAGTAATTTATTTTTTTAAAGATTTACATGTATAAGGATTTACAACTTCTTTTTGTAAAATCACATTAAGGAAACATTAGACAAATAGCAAATAATAAAGTCTTAGAATTTCTTTATTTATTCCTTTGGAACATATTTCATAATATGAAGTTTCCAATAAACTTATTTATGCCATTTATTCATGCTCAAAAACATAAATACTTAAGTAAAGAATAAAGTGTTTTCAATAACTACTTTATGTCCAGCTTTGATTAAGACCATATTGCTTTTTGTACTACTTTTAGTTTAAATAAATTAATTACGTTCTATGAACTTCTACTTTATTTTAAAACAAATAGAAGGACTCATTGAAACCTTTTTATTTCCAAGACCTTTTCTCTCTCTCCTTTTATTAAAAGTTTAAAATCACAAGCATTTACAAAGAAATTCAATATGGACAAGCACTTTTAACCTTAATGAGCAAGAGTGATATTAAAACACAACATTAACCAAACATGAGAAATATAAATATTATTTTTCAAGAAGAAATAAGAGATAAAAATTTATTTTCTAGGTGGGTAAATCCAATTATGAAAATAACAATGATCTTATATGATGATGCCATTAAACAAATTGCCAATCTTTTTATATTAAAGATTTACTAAAATGCTCTTAATAAATGTTTACACAAATTATTCAGGAAATTCTCTAAACAAAAAGTAATAATCCATAAAATTCATTTACACAAAGGGCTCTACTTGGTCAACTTGATAAAAAAAAACCAAGTTATATATTCCAAAGATACCAAATATGAATTATGCAACCCAAAAGAGAAAAAAGTGTTATTAATTATAAAAATAATTAGGTTTTCTAAAAAGGTACAACCATGGGACTATTTTAGTTAACATTTACGTTCGTGCTTTAATTGGTCTTCCTATTTTCCCTGAAAATCCATCTAAATAACATTTGTGATGGAAATAATTGACTATATAGTGGGTCATCATTGCATCTAGTTCTTTTTTCTGCCTATACAGAATTACATCTTCATATTTGAAAGCCTCAAACCACTTCCAATTCTTCTTTTATATGGTATGTGTCACCCTTTAGCACAAAATTCATTTGAAAGTGCACCTCATCCATAATCTATTTTACTACCAATGATTTATTTAAAGTGCGAAACGATGGTTAAGGGATCATATGACTCTTATGAGGAATTCAATGCATCTAGATTGTATGCAAATATAAACCATGTGAATCTTTTATCCAAAAAAATAAAAAAATTTCTTAAGTTCCCCAGAATACCTTTTTATTTAGATTTAAAAATGACTACCATAGTAAGTTTTCAAACAACAACCCATACATCATTAAATTTTATTTTTCATTACCAAAGGTAAACAAACCATCTTTTTTTTTTTAAATTCACTTTATAAAATGAAGCATTATTAAGTCACAAGTATAATATATTAAGTTTTGTAAGTATTTTACAATTCCACAACAAGTAATTTAAAAATTAAACAAACATTTATTGTTTGGATTCCTAGGGACTTTAGCTATTCAAACAAAGAAGAGCTTTACAAGAACAATTGACAATGGAGTACAATTTTAGAGTTGAAATTTATATACACAAGGAAGGGTGCTAAAAGACCGATGATGTTTTCCTAAAAGATGTTTTGAGAGTGAAACTATTATAGCAAGTATTACTAGGGCCTTGTAGTTCAACAAGTAATACTTATACCGAAATGATCTTGTAGGGAGGTGTCTTAAAACACATTCAGACTAAATTTGATAGAGCTAAAAGATAAAAGAAAAGCTTCTCCACTCCTAACAGAGCTATGGCTGCTCATGTCTTCATAGAATATTTCTCATAATTATTATCATTTAAAGAAAAGTTTCATTTTACTAGTAAGTTACACATCTAAATAAAATAAAATATAACAAGTAAAAGGGTCTATGTTCTATTTTGCAAAATAACTTCAACAATATGTATTCATATATGCATACACAGAGAATAAACCCACCTAAACGTCTGAATAGCAATGGAATTCTTCCTCACATTTTCTTCTTTCTTCTTTCCTTAGTGTTATTTTCCCTTACCTCGCCCTTCTCCCAATATCCTCTCCCCATTTCCCCAGTGATTCAAGATTTTATAAAAAAAATTTTGAAGAAAGACTAGGCAAGTGGAATTCCATGCAGTTATCCAAATCACCTACTTACTCCTCTGCCAGGTGGAGATTTGATATATTTAAAATTATTGCCTTTTTAAAATATTTTAATTAATAATAACATGCTCCTCATGTATGTATATATGTATATATATATATATATATACATATATATATATATATATATATACATATATATATATATATATATATATATATATATATATATATATATATATATATATATATATATAGTTAAAATTTATTTTCATTTATTTATATCATTTCCTTTAGACAATAAACATTGCACTTTAATAATGTGTACCTCCAACATCTTTTTTCTCAATAGGTGATCTTATGGTAACCAAAATATTATTATTTATCTGTTAAGAATAACTCCCATGAATTATGACACTTTCCTTACCATTGGAGGGTTTTAAAATTAAATCACAAGCAAACATACATTCACAATGCACCTCTATGAAGGGGCTTATTTACCATTGAGGCATTGGTGAGAATTTTCACCGTAGGTGAAAATATTCATTGCCATCATTTCCTTTTTTATTTTGGTGGTTGAATCCTTAATCCACCACTCAAGAAGACCTATATCTACAATCACAAATCCATCAACAGTACCATATCCCAAAATATATTTTATCATTATGAATAAGCATCTATTAACTCAAGCAACAAGAATTATATATTAAAAGCATCACTTTTGAAAATGAAAAGGTCCTATTAGGGAGGGTCATTACATCCTTCCCCCTAATTTTAACACAGTCCCTTGTGTTTATCTTGATTTGAAAAAGAAATATATCTATTTGTATTCAGATAAAGTTAGAAATTGTTTCCTCATTTTATCTACATTTTCCAAAGTAGCACTTTTTTAGAATGATGGTCTCACTGACCCCTACACCGATCTATTAGTATGAAACTTTCAAATATTATATATTCATTGGACAAGAGATATCCCCTCTGTAAATTAAACACATTCCAAACATAAAAATATCAACAACATATTTTTTTAAGTAGGTATATATGGAAAGTATCATGGATCTTTGACAAGTTGGGTGGTAAAGTAGGTTTATAGGATACAAGATTGATTTGAAAGGGCTCGATGAATCTAGGGTCTAGTTTGGTTGACTTAAGGGTATTATTTTGGGTATTACCCTTAAGAAGACTTTGTCTCCCATAAAGAATTCTCCTAGTAACATTTTGATATCAACATAACTCTATTGTCGATCAATCACTTCCTTGAGCCTTTTGTTGTATTATCTCGAGTTGTTCCTCCATCTCCTTGACAGTGTTCGACCCACTCACTATTCAATTTTTTGGATTGTTCCAAGATAGAGGGTTCTACATTTTCTCCCATACAGGACCTCAAGTGGAGCCATTCCTAAGGATGTATTATAGCTATCATTATATGCCAATTCAACTAAATATAAAGTCTTCCCATTTAGATTTTTGGTCAATGCAATACATGTGTAGCATGTCTTCAAGGACTTAGTTAACCCTCTCTGTTTATCCATTTATCTCTAGATGATGGGAAGAACTAAAATTTAATTTAGTATCTAGAGCTATATGTAAAGCTTACCAGAACTCTGGGTGGAATCTGTATGTGATATAATTATTTCAGAAACCCATGCAATTTGACTATTTTTGGTAAATTATTCATCTTTGTGAGATCATCATCCTTAATATTTCCTAGTATGAAGTGGGCAACCTTTGCTAACTTGTCTATCACCACAAGTATAACATCATGTTGGGACCTGACCTTAGGTAAACCCATAATAAAATGTGTAGATATTATTTATCACTTTTGTTTTGATACCTAATGTGGATAGAGTTTTCCCTTTGGATTCTGATGTTTGGCTTTTATTCCTTGTCATTCCAAGCATCTAGCCACAAAATTATTGATATCCTACTTCATCCTAGGCTAGTAAAATATTTTTCTTATAGTCTCTCATTTTTACCCCTCTAGGGTATGTAGAATATGGAGAATAATGTGCCTCCTACATAATAATTCCCCTTAAATTACCAATTTTCGGTATAACCACTCTATTTTAAAAACATAATAAACTATCCTATATGTTAAAACCCCTACTTTTTTAAGGTTTTGATTCAACCCCAACTCGACAATCAATGCAATACCTATCTCATAGTTGCATTTTCTTGACTTTGTCAATCAAATCCACATGACTTCTAGATAGTGTTGCTATGTGTCTTCTTCTACTCAAGAATTCAACAATATTATTCTCCTTGTCTTTAATGTATTCAATACCAAAATCATATTCTACTAAGAATTCCACCCACCTCCTTTGTATTGCTTTAAGTAGTGGTTGGGTGAAAATATATCTTAAACTATGGTGATCTGTTCTTAATTCAATTTTTTTTTCCAGAAGATAGTGTCTCCAGATTTTAAGGGTATGCACAATTGCTACTAACTCCAAGTCACAAGTAGCATAGTTTAGCTCATGTTCCTTGAGATTTCTAAATTTATATGCTATAGTGGCTTCATTTTAGGATAACACTCCACCCAAATATTTTATGGAGGTGTTTGTACATATTGTAAAGTTCCTTCTAAGTATTTTAAGGATAGGTGATGTTTTTTTTGAAAAAATTTGAAAAAACTTGTATTAAAACAAAGATCATTTACAAGTTGGGAAGAGACTTTTCCCAGCCATAGTCAGAGAGAACACATGCTTACAATAGTAAAAGAAGATTTGCAATGGAGCCAAATCTCTTAAACCATTAACTAGCTAACAGGGGAGACGGCGAATCTGACATTCAAGAGTGGAGAGACTCCTTCCCCAATGGCCTAAGGCACGATCCTACAGGTTTCAATGTTCACACAATGTGAGATGTTGCCAGGGGGATCGGTTTGGTCTGTTGATGCAACTTGTCGCGATATCGCGACACTTTTTCCTTCTTCTCCTTTGGCCGCGAAAATGCAACATGTCGCGATATCGCGACACTTTTCTCCTTTGGCCGCGAAAATGCAACATGTCGCGATATCGTGACACTTTTTCCTCTTCTGGCCGCGACGTTGCAACATGTCGCGATATCATGACACTTTTTCCTCCTTTGGCCATGACGAAGCAACATGTCACGATATCGTGACACTTTTTTCTTTTGGCCGCGATGATGCAACATGTCACGATATCGCGACACTTTTTCTCTTTGGCCGCGATGATGCAACATGTCACGATATCGCGACACTTTTTCCTCCATTGGCCATGGCAATGCAACATGTCACGATATCATGACACTTTTTCTCCTTGGGCCATGACGTTGCAACATGTCGCGATATCGCGACACCTTTTCCTCCTTTGGCCGCAATGAAGCAACATGTCGCGATATCGCGACACTTTTTCTCTTTGGCCGCGATGATGCAACATGTCACGATATCGTGACACTTTTTCTCCTTTGGCCACGACGATGCAACATGTCGCGATATCGCGACACTTTTTCTCCTTTGGCCACGACGATGCAACATGTCGCGATATCGCGACACTTTTTCTCCTTTGGCCGTGACGATGCAACATGTCGCGATATCGCGACACTTTTTCTCTCTTGGCCGCGATGATGCAACATGTCACGATATCGTGACACTTTTTCTCTCTTGGCCGCGACGATGCAACATGTCGCGATATCGCGACACTTTTTCTCCTTTGGCCATGACAATGCAACATGTCGCGATATCGTGACACTTTTTCTCCTTTGGCCGCGACGATGCAACATGTCGCGATATCGTGACACCTTTCCTCCCTTGGCCGCGACGAAGCAACATGTCACGATATCACGACACCTTTCCTCCCTTGGCCGTGACGGTGCAACATGTCACGATATCGTGACACCTTTCCTCCCTTGGCCACGATGAAGCAACATGTCACGATATCATGACACCTTTCCTCCTTGGCCGTGACGATGCAACATGTCACGAAATCATGACACCTTTCCTCCCTTGGCCATGACGAAGCAACATGTCATGATATCGCGACACCTTTCCTCCCTTTGCTTTTTCTTTGATCATTAGCTCAGGGACCTTTCAAGACCCTGCCTAATCACCTCATCCTCAATAGCCATGTCACTGTGCAACTGAACCCCTACCTCCTTCTCAGCACCCATCTTAGCCAGGAAGTCAACCACTTTATTTAAATCTCTACTCACATAAACTGGAATCACATCATCTAATTCCCTCCATAATTCCTTAATTTGAGTGACAAGAATCCTCAACCTCCATGCTTTCAAAGCAAAGTTCCTCATGCAATCTAGAGCTCCAACCATTATTTGAGAATCTGATTCAAGTATTATCCTCCTGTGGCCCTGTTTTACTGCCCAAATAGAAGCAGATTTGATAGCTATGGCTTCTGCTTCATTGTTTGTGGCTCTTCCCAAGCCTTGCAGTTCCCAATAGAGCACTGTTCCAACATGATTTCGGCAAACCACTCCAATTTTGGCTCTACCCGGATTGCCTTTTGCAGCTCCATCAGTATTAATTTTAATCCAACCTTCTGGGGGTGGTTTCCAACTAGCTCTGTCCTGTCCCTCTTGCACTTCAACTTCCTCTTCCATTGCCCCAATAACAACCTGAGTTTCCTCTTTAGCATAGACGGCCATAGTTTCTGTGACTTTGCTCCAAATGACCTGCCAAACTCCATCTAAAGAAGAAAAAGTTTCTCTAAAAATTCTAGCATTTCTCTCCAACCACACTTGCCACCAAATAAAGTTTAATCCAAGCTCCCAACCAATACAAAGAGCTTTAGATTTAAATCTACCCCTCTTCCATCTTTCCCAGATATTAATCCGATTCAAGTCACCATTAACTTGAATTTTATAATATAAAAACCATCTCTCCCAAATCTGGCGCGTGAATGGGCACTCAAACATCAAGTGATCAGCTGTTTCCTCGCTCTTGTAGCATAAGACACATTGAGATGGACCGATGATTCCTTTACATCTGAGATTATCAAAAGTGAGAATTCCATTATGCATGAACTGCCAGGCAAAAAAGTTTACTTTCGGCCAACCCTTGGACTGCCAAATCTTTCTCCAATCCTCAACCTGATATGTATGAGGGGGAGGCTCTGGAAGGATCTTATCATATCCGTCCTTCACTGTGTAGACACCAAGGCTCCCATAGCCCCAAGCTAATTCATCCTCCTCGTCTCTACCTGTGAGAAATATTTCTGTCAAGATTTTAGTCATGATGGGTGCCAAATCCGGAGGGATTGAAATTGGCCACTCATCCAACTTCTTAAACTGGCTTAAACTTATAATCCCCAGCTGACTAGTGGTGAAATAACTTTCAATTTGGACCCATCCCTTGGTTTCTATGGCTATTTTTATTGGTTGCAATTCAGGAAATTCAACAATGATAGGTGGGTATTGATCCCATGAATCTGTCCAAAATCGTGCCTTCTCCCCTCTCCCCACTTTCCAAAATAATCGATCTTTTACTACCCGAGATCCTAACTTGAGAGCCTGCCACACTAAGGATCCATTACCATCCAAAGGGAAATGACCCACCTCATTTGGGTTTACATGTCCCAAATATTTACTAGTTAGGATTCTACTGAATAAGGAAGTTGGTTGGGAAATCCACCTCCAATAAAGCTTTCCAGCCAAAGCTTTATTATTTAACTTTGATCTTCTCAATCCCAAACCTCCTTTTACCTTGGGCTGGGTTACTTTGTCCCAACCTACTAAGGCCCATTTCCTCTCTCCTTTTACTCCTTCCCATAAAAATTTTCTAGCCATCTTGTCCAACTCTTTCCATATAGTATGTGGGGCAGCCAGGATAGAGAATTTATAAATTGGCATGGCCTGAATGATTGACTATAAAAAAGTTAATCTACCCCCATAGCTTAACCATTTGTGAGACCAATGATTAATTCTATCCTTGATACAATCCAAAAGATTCCTCCAGATATCTATTTTTAGTTTTTTAAAATGCAAAGGGACCCCCAAGTAAACCACTCGGGAGAGAAGTCCTTGTGAATCCCAAGATCTCTAAAACTCTGTCTTGAAGCCTTTGATCAAGATTGAAAAAGACCACTTTGGATTTTTTATCATTGATGACTTGGTTTGTAGCCCTAAGGTAGACATTAAGAGTATCTCTCGATCATTCTTGCTTCCCTGAAGCTGGCCACTCCCACCAATCCCGTGTCATCCACAAACTGTAGGTGAGTCAAAACTTCCTCACCCACCTTGATACCTGTTAGCAAACCTTGTTGTCTTCTCCTCAAGAAAAGTCTACCTAATCCTTCAGCCAATATGAGAAAAAGATAGGGAGAGCAAGGATCTCCTTGACGAAGGCCTCGAGTGGCTCCAAACGGTTGCGAGGGAAGACCCTTGATTAACACTGAGTATGTCGGAGTAGAAACACAACTCATGACCCATTCTATCCAATCTCGAGAGAAACCAAAGGCTGCCATCATCTTTGACAAGAAGCTCCACTCCACCCTATCATAAGCCTTTGACATATCTAATTTTATGAACATTCCTCTATTACCAGATGTTTGCATTGAATGGATTGCCTCCTGAGCTAGAACCACACCATCCAAGATCTGCCTACCCTCTACAAAACCCCCTTGCTCTGAGGAGATAATGTTATGTAAAAGAGGTTTTAGCCGCTCAGCCATTACCTTTGTGATTATTTTATATATAACATTGCATAAGGCAATAGGTCTATAATCTGAAATATGTACCCCCTCCTCCCCTTTTGGAATTAAGGTAATGAAAGTATGATTTAATGCTTTAAGCATTCTTTTACTACCTCTGGACTCCTCTATAACAACCATTACATCCTCCTCCAAGTTATCCCAAAAGGCCTGAAAAACTCAATTGGAAAGCCATCTGGACCTGGAGTTTTTTCGGTGCTCATTCCAAAGACCACATTCTTCAGTTCCTCTCTATCAATGGGTTTAAGAAGGGTCTGATTTTCTTCTTCAGAGATAACGGAAGGTATGACAACAATAACGTCATTTTGAGCCTCTTCATCTTGCACCATACTTTCCTTAAATAGTTTAGAAAAATAATCCATTGAATGGAAATGCATACCTAGAAGTGTATCAAAGGAGTGTCCGTTCTCATCTTGAAGAGCTTCCATGTTGTTCATCTGTCTCCTAGCACAAGCAGTCCGATGGAAAAATTTGGTATTTCTATCACCTTCTAATAACCAAGTGGTTCTTGCTCTCTGTTTCCAGTAGGTCTCCTCTTGGTTGTCAATGTCCTCAACCGCTTTACGCAAGGCATCATCCTCGTCTTTGAGCTGCTCTGTAATTGTTCCTTCCCTAAAGTGTTTTTGAACCTCATCCCATCTGGCCACCAAAGGAGCTCTTTGGACCTGGAAGTCTGTCTTGTTAGCTCGCCTCCATTGTTTCAGTTGATCTTTGACATAATGAAGTTGTTTGTGGAATCTAAACATTGTTGTCCCATATGTTGGGCGACCTTCTTCCCACCACTGTGGAATTTTCTTTCGAAGTTCCTCTTTTTGTAACCAAAAGTTTTCAAATTTAAATGGTTTGTGATGCTGCCCTGTCTTAATCCCTCCTTCCAACAAAATGGGAAAGTGATCTGAAATTGGACCCTCCAAAATCTGAAATTTTGTATTCCATTTTACAAATGCCTCCTCTGAAACCAAAAAATGGTCTAACTTTACCTTCCCTGCTATGTGGCTCCCTCCTCTTATTAGTCCAAGTATAGTTGGTTCCAGGGCATTTAATATCCACCAAGTGTAAAGCCTGGACTTGGGCAATCATAAGTCGATCCCCTGGGTCCAAAATTGGGGTTCCCCCTTCCTGATCTCTAGAGGATAATTTAGCATTAAAATCCCCAACAATAATCCAGTCTAAATCTTCCCTTGAGACTCTCATGTTATGCACAACTTTCCATTGAAGCCTCTGACCATCTAGGTTTTGAGCCCCATAAAAATTTGTGATTAAAACATGTTCAGCTGTGACATTATTTCTAAAATGTGATGTGAGAACACCCCTCCAAGCTATATGTTCTATTGCAGTCCATTCTAGAGAGTTCCAAAGAGTAACTATCCCCCCTGAGGCACCTTGGGCAGCCACTTCCATATGACCAACACCCCTCCAAATTCTGTTAACTGTTTTACACATAAGATCTAACGACATTTTTGTCTCCTGGATAAGCAAAAAATCTGTTTTACATTTTTCTAAGAGTCTTCGAACAACAGATTGATGGGTTCTACTGTTTAAACCCCTAACATTCCATGATTGTATAATCATTGGTTACCTTGAGAGCAAGTAAGAATCTATTGGCCTCACCGATCCTCCAGTGATCAGTTTGTCTCCTTGAACTGCTAGCAATTCCTTATTTGATTTTCTACCCACTCCTTGAGAGTTGCTATTTTTTGATCTCTTTTCCACCCGAGTTATCCCTAAAGTTGGCCTTTCTCTGTTCTTTTCTGCTATTCCCATGCTGACATCCTTAATTATTGGCTGCTCTTGGTTATGCACTATCAATGCCCCTGCACTCTCTGACTGAGGTAACTCACTGTGCTCAATTACCTGCTCTATGACAGGGGGAGATGAAAGAGGAGCTTGAACGTGGATGTTATTATTTTCATTATTCCCATCCACTCCTTCCATGAATTGTTCTTCTTGGTCCATTAGTGTCTTAAATATCTCATACCTATTGGCGGGCTTGAGTTGGGTTTGCTCTTTACCATATTTTTTCTTTTGCCTTCTCCTTCTTTTGGGCTGTTCAAAACCATCTCTCTGTGCTTCTTTACCCTGAGAAATATTGGTTGGTTCTTTGTTTATTGTTGACTTACCCTCCTTAGGAAGAGTTGACATTCCTAGAGGAGCCTCCATTTTTGTGTTCATATTATTTGGGCAAGATCGGGCCAAATGCCCATATTTGTGGCAAACTCTGCATCTGAAGGGCAGTGCCTCATAATCCAGCTATTGAATCCAAGATAGTCCTGCAAGTTCAAGTTCCACCTCTACCGGTAGAGGCTGGCTAAGATCCATTTCCACACATACTCTTGCATAAACAGTTGTGTTTCCTTCTATTGTGTCTTTGGAGACACCCAAATGTCTTCCAAGGGAATTACCGATAATTTCCAAAACCTGCTCACTCCAAAACTCCATTGGAAGTGCATACAAACGGATCCAAACCGGGACAAAAGTGGGTTCAATTCGAGGATCAAATCCCACTCTCCAGGGTTGAACAAATAATCCTGTCGGACCATGATTCCTCTTTTCTGATTCGAAAGCCCTATTTCTATCGGCCAGTGAAGAAAAACTAACAATAAAATACCCATTGCTAATAAACCATAAAGAGTACTCACCAAGAGGCTCCCAGTTTTTCCGGACCCAAGAATGCAAAAAATTCAGGGTAGGGCGAATACCCATGAATTTACAGATCAAATCATGATTGGCTCTATATAAGACTGTTTCTTCAACCATCCTTGGCTCAATGACAATCTTTGGCCTTGATTCTGACTGTGGCAAGCATCCATTAACTCGTTGAGATGTTGATCTATTTCCAGCAGCCGTAAAGAGCATTTTTAATGCAGTTCTTTGTGCTTCGTCAGTCTTGGATGGAGATTTATCTTTTAACAAATCTGCATAAGAGCTATTTCTCTCTAGAAGAGGATCCGGAGGTGTCCCCATTGGACCCTCCTGGGGCAGCAATCTTGCCTTCAAATCCACAGTAACCAGAAATCTCTTCGGCTACCCAACTGATGCCCTAGTTTTTCCCTAGCTCCAAAAACCCTAGTTCATGCGCTTCGCTCCAGTCGGTCCTGCACCTTCCCAAAAATCATCATTTCCAATATTTATGCTCATTAGAACCAATTTTTTTCGATAGGTAATGTTGTTAGTATGTTCTTTAAGTTATTAAAAGTAGCCTCATATTTATTTGACAATTTGAATTCCTTTTCTTTCTTTTGAAGATTCATAATTAGATAGGAAAATTTTGAGAAATATTTTACGAATCTTCTATATTAACCTGCTATTCCCATAAAAATTCACACTTCGGATACATTGGTAGGCTTAGGTAAATTTATTATAGCTTCAATTTTCTTTGGGTCAATAGCAATCCCATCCACAAATATGATGTGCCCCATATTTTGTACTTGTGGAGTACAAAATTCAAATTTGATAGTTTCCGTAAAGTTAATTTTTCCTCAATACCTCCAAAACCAATATCATGTGCTGGGCATGTTCTTCCTTAGTGCATGAGCATATCAAGATATCATCTAGAAATATCAACTAAAATGATCTAGACATTCCCTAAATACACTATTCATGAGATTCATAAAAGTTGTCAGAGCATTAGTTAGACCAAAAGGTAGAAATATAAATTGATAATACCCATATTTCATTTTGAATGCAGTTTTATGAGCATCTTCCTCATGGATTTTTTATTGGTGATATCTTGACCTCAAGTCAATTTTTGATAAGAAGGTAACACCCCTTAGCTGATCAAAGAGATCATCGATTCTTGGTAAAAAAGTATCTGTTTTTCATGGTCACTTCATTAAGTATCTGACAGTCAATACTTAGTCTTAAGGAATCATCCTTTTTCCTTACAAACAATATCGAAGCATCCTAGGGTGACATATTGAGCTTAATAATCCATTTTTTAGTAAATCTTGAAGCTGTATCCTTAATTATTGTAACTCAATAGGTGTCATCCTATAGGATGTCCTAGCAATAGGTTCAACCTCGGGTAAAAGTTCAATGGACAAAATTAAAATCTTGCCATGGTAAAATTTCTGGTAGATATTCAAGAGAGACATCTCTAAATTCATTGCATAGAATATTTCTTGAATATCTCTAATTTTACTTCAATTTCCTCTTTCTTATTCATTTTGACTACAAATACTATCCCACCCCTTTTTATTGCTTTATTAAGTTGTAGGGTGGTAAGTAAATATGTTTGAAAGGGTCCTTGGTTGCTTGGAACTCTTAATCACTATTTGGACTAATTAGTAAATCTCATCCATCTTTATTGAAAATTTATAAGGGCTTTATGTGCGTTCAACCAATCTATTCTTAGAATGATGTCAAAGGCGTGTGATAGGGCTACATAAAGATTCCAATTGGTTTTTACATTAGGTAGGAGGATCTCAACATTAAATAGGCATTGGTTTACTAAGTGTGTTTATCTAGACCCATATTCTACTCTCCACCCATGTTCCAAAAATCTAACTCTTTTCGGCGATATCCCTAATAATGCTAAATAAAAAGTATTTGTAGTACCATAATTTCATTATCTTACCTCTTAGACTTCTTGTTGTCGTATCACTTGGATGAAGTTGCTCTACTACTTTACCTTTTTTCTCTATCCATTAGGGACACTTGTTTGCATATTTAGGTCCCTTACAAATGTAAGAACCTAACTTGGGTGCATGTGCCTTTTCTATTGCCTTATCATTTTGTTCTTGTGGATGGGTTTCTCGTTTGCCTTTTTCTGAAGGTTTCTTCTTCTTCTCCTTTTTACTCTTGTTATAGCTTTTGTTCTTTCTTGTTCTCAGACTTAGCTTTCTCCTGCTTTCTTTTTTTTTGGATTCTTTATTAACTAGTGTTTTCATTATCTTTTGTTGTTGTTCCATCTTTTTTGGTAGCAATTTTACTATAGATATAAGTTGTTCTATCAACTCTTGAAACAATTTGACTATGGATGCAAGGTTTGCCATTCCTTCCTTATCATAACAAAATTTAAGTCAAGTTTTATACCTTTTTACTCCTTGATCTAATTTAGTTACTTTAGCATTTTTTTTCTAGTATTTTTCTAATTCTATCCCACCCTAGGCTTTTCTTCCAAAGACCCTTAATAGGATTTTTCTCCTACCTATATTTTGTAGTTTTTTTTGGCTTCCTAATTCATCAAGATTTTCCAATATATTTTTTTATTGCTTCATTTGTTCCATCTACTTTTCCATTTGCTCCTCTAAAAAAATATATTTTCTACCCCACTGAATTTCTCTAATTATCCAATTTACCTCTTTTTTTGAGGTCAAATTGTGGCTTCTTCCTATCTAGCTGGCTCTAGTTTTTTTAGAATATCCACACCTAAGTATGGGGGCCATCCTTATATAAGTATAAAAGAGCTATGTTAGATTTTAATCTCTTAGAAAGAAGCTCTACCTCTAGGATTTTTATTCCTTGTTTGACCAACCAAGACATCGTGCAATACTCACTTGACCAATCAACTCAAGGTCCCTAGACAAGTAAGTCTTCTTGTAAAAGTAGCATCATCATTTTTAACCTAGGTTCTCCTTTAGAAGCATTAAGTTCTACGACCTAGGCTTTGACACCAACTATAACAACCCGACTAAAATTCAATCCTAAGGTGATAATTTTTTTAAGGCGAGAGAGAGTGAGTTGAATTCAATAAGGATCCAATTAGTATAATGTATAGATAACCACTTTTGAGTTCATAGTTGCTGAAAATGACCCTTAAGTGGATATGAATGACCAGTTCTCATAAAAACTATTTTAGGGTTTAGTTTTCTAACAACTATTCATTTTACTAACCTCCTATTAGAAAAGATGCTTTAGTGGTCCCCCCACCTTTCCCATACACATTAGACCTATAGGAGACCATTTGACCACGACGTAGGGGTTATCCTTTAAGGCCCATGCCCCTTAAATGGGGATGTCTTTACCCAATCCTAATATGTTACCATTATGTAATGCTTTTATGACATAATGCTTGGTTACTTTCCATCTCCCATGGAACCAATAAAAAATATTACCACTCCCTAATAATTTTCATGATTAATTTTTCTATTATGTTATGAAATATAAGGTGGTTGTCTTGTATCAACCCTATTGAGCTAACATGTAGGATTTTATGGTGCAAATGCATTAGTAATTAGTTGATTCCATATCTCATGGAATGATTTCTAGCATCATGGAAACAACTAGGACCATTACCACAAATCCCTAGTAATGATCATAGTATCTTTGCCAAAAGTTATGAATAATATGATGGGTTGTCCCATACCAAACCACTGTGGAGTATTCCTAAGCCTCCCGCTAGGATCCTATTCATAAATTTGTACAATAATCTACCATTCATACTTTACTATGAATGGCTCGGTGGAATATCCCATACCACCCCACCTCACCTCCCATACTAGCTAGCTACTACTTGCTAGGAATTGCCATTCACATACGTCCCTAGTTGAATTGCTATTGCTAACCACAATTCAACTAGAGTTGGGTATTACTAAGTAATGAGGTTAGGGTAAGGTTTATAATTTAGGGATAACTTCATTTCTACCAAAGGTAAGTCTTTAACTAAGTTTTAAAGAAAAGGGAGCAGTTTGAAATGAATCCTCAATAATTTTGACTAACTTCTTTGAAACCCAAATTTTTAACTCCCCCTTATTTTATGCCTTTCATACAAAGAGTAAAATAATCTTTATGGAAGATAGGTACACAGTTTACCATCAAGCATACAATACACAAGAGAGTATCTAGCAATTTTTTTTCTTAAATAAATATATGTATAAGAAATTACAACTTCTATTTGTAAAATCATGTTAAGGAAACATTAGAAAAATAGCAAATAATAAAGTATCAGAACTTCTTTATTTCATACTTTGGAACGTATTTCATAATATGGAGTTTCTAATAAACTTATTTATTTCTAGCTTCAAATAAGACTATGCCATCCATTCATGCTTAAAAATATAAATACTTAAGCAAAGAATAAAGGGTTTTCAATAACTACTTTATGCCCAAATTTTATTAAGACCATATTGTTTTTTGTACTACTTCTAGTTTAAATAAATTTATCTCTCTCTCTCTGAAACATTCTTAATATACGTTTACAAAGACTGTTTAGGAACTTATCCAAACCAAAAGTTATAATTCATAAAATTTGCTTACAAAAAGGATTCTACTTGGTTCAACTTGATTAAAAAAAACCAAGTTATATATTCCAAAGATACCAAATGTGAATTATGCAACCTAAAAGAGAAAAAAATGTTATTAATTATAAAAATAAATAGGTTTTCTAAAAAGGTACAACCATGGGACTATCTTAGTTCAAATTTACATTCGTACTTTAATTGGTCTTCCTATACATCCATCTAAATAGTATTTTCAACGGAAATAATTGGTTATATAGGGGGTCGTCATTGCATCTAGTTATTTTTTTCGTCTAGATAGAATTACATCTTCATATTTGGAAGCCTCCTACCACTTCCAATTCTTATTTTATATGGTATGTGTCACCCTTTCGCATGAAATTCATTTAAAAGTGCACCTCAACCATACTCCATTTTACTGTCGATAGTTTCTTTAGATTGCAGAATGATGGTTAAGGGATCAGACGACTCTTATGAGGAATGCAATGCATCTAGATTGTATGCAAATATAAATCATATAAATCTTTTATCTAACAAAAATCAAAATTTTCTTAAGTTCCCCATAATATCCTTTTATTTATATTTAAAAACAACTACCATAGTAAATTTTCAAACAACTGCCCATATCAATGTTCATAAATTTTAATTTTCTTTACCAAAGGTAAACAAACCATCTAAATCTAAATTCACTTTATAAAATGAAGCATTATTAAGTCACAATTATAATATATGAAGTTCTATAAGTATTTTACAAATCAATAGTAGATAATTTAAAAATTAAACAAACTTCTATTGTCTGGATTCCTAGGGATTTTAGCTACTTAAACACAAAAGAGCTTTATAGGAATAATCAACAATGGAATACACTTCTAGAGTTGAAATGTATATACACAAGGAAGGGTGCTAAAAGATCGGTGACATTTTCCTAAAAGACGTTTTGAGAGTGAAACTGTTATAACAAGTATTACTAGGGCCTTGCAATTCAACAAGTAATACTTATAACAAAATGAGCTTGTGGGGAGGAGTATTAAAGCACATTCAGACTAAATTTGGTAGAGCTAAAAGATAAAAGAAAACTTCTCCACTCCTAACAAAGATATGGCTGCTCAGGTCTTCATAGAATATTTCTCAAAATTATTATCATTTGAAGCGATGTTTCATTTTACCAGTAAGTTAAATGTCTAAATAAAAAAAATATAACAAATAAAAGGATCTATGTTCTCTTTTACAAAATAACTTCAGCAATATGTATACATATATGCATACACAAAGAATAAACCAAACTGAACGTCGAACAACAATGGACTTCTTTCTCACGTTTTATCCTTTCTTCTTTCCTTAATTTTCTTTTCCCTTACCCTACCCTTCTCCTGATATCCTCCCCCCCATTTCCTCGGTAATTCATGATTTTATAAAAAAAACTTTGAAGAAAGACTAGGCAAGTGGAATTCCATGCAGTTAGCCAAATCACCTACTTAGTCCTCCGTTAGGTGGAGATTTGAGATATTTCAAATTATTGCCTTTTTAAATTTATTAATTGATAATAACATGCTCCTCATGTATATATATCAAATTAAAATTTATTTATATCATTTCCTTTATACAATAAACAATGCACTTCAATAATGTGTACCTCCTACATCTTTTTTCTTAATAGGTGATCTTAATAACCAAAATGTTATCATTTATCTATGAAAAATAGCTCCCATACATTATGAAACTTTTCTTGTTGTTGGAGGGTTTTAAAATTCAATCACATGCAAACATACATTCACAATACACCTAGATAAGTGCACTTATATGAAGGGCTTGTTTACCCTTGAGCCATTGGTGAGAATTTTCACTGTAGGTAAAAATTTTCAATGCCATCATTTCCATTTTTATTTTGGTGGTTGAATCCTTAATCAACCACTCAAAAAAACCTATATCTATAATCACAAAATCCATTATTAGTACCATGTTCCAAAATATATTTTATCATTATGAATAAGCATTTATTAACTCAAGCAACAATAATTATATATTAAAAGCATCACTTTTGAAAATGAAAAGGTCCTATTAGGAAGGGTCGATATAAATCCTCACATGGGGTAGTAGCCCAGTTTTTTGCAATCCAACCCTTGAATTCTAAAGGAGTCAAACCACAAAGGGATTTACAACTCATTTTGACTATACATAATATTTTTGCAAAACTGACGAGATTACCTCCATGTTGCCCCCATGACCATGTGATACAATTGATTCTAGAAATCTTACCACCTAACATTAGACCCTACATATACCTATATATGCTAAGATTAAAAATAGAGAAGTTGGTCCAAGAGATAATTCAACCCAATAACATCCCTTATTCTTCACTGGTACTATTGATAAAAAATATTGGTTATGGCATCTATTTATAAACTTTTGTGAGCTCAATAAACTTTCCATTAAGGATAAATTTCCTATTCTTGTGATTGATGAGTTGTTGGATGAGTTACATGGTGCCAAATTTCTCCAAGTTGAATCTCTACTTTGGATACCATTAGATACGGACCAAGGAAGAAGACATTCCAAAAATAGTATTTGGAACTCATGGGGGCCATTAAATTTTTTTTGTCATTCCTTTTGGCCTAACTAATGCACCTTCAAAATTCTAAACAACCTTATGAACAATATCTTTTACCCATTCCTTCACAAGCTTATTTTGTTCTTCTTTGATGATATTATCATCTATAGTTTCACTTGGGCAGAGCACCTAAAACATCTGGATTAAACTTTGCAACTATTGCAAGATCATCTATTATATGTCAAATAATCCAAAAAATTCCTTTTAAATACAGTAGGTCAAATACTTGGGGTATATTATTTCACAAGAGGGAGTTAAGGTTGACCCAAAGAAAATTAAAGCTATACATAATTTGCATAAACCACAAACTCTCAAGGTACTTCAAGAATTTTTAGGTCTCACTTACTACTACCGACGATTTGTACAAGGTTATAGAAAAATAGTAGTCCCACTTACTGCCATGTTAAAAAAGAACACATTTATGTGGTAAGCTCTAATAGATAAAGATTTTGTAGATCTCAAGAAAACCATACTTTTAACATCGGTGTTAGCCATTGCCAATTTTTCCAAACCATTTACAACTTAAAGTGATGCTTTAGGCCATGGCATTGGTGCTATGTTAATGTAATAAGGGCATCCCCTAGAATTCACTAGTAAGGCATTTCTAGGAAAAAAAATGGGGAAGGCTACCTATGAAAAATAAATGATGGCCATCCTCCATGTTGTTAATAATTTGTGACCTTATCTCATTGGTAGTCATTTGTCTATTAAAATAGACCATCAAAGATTGAAATATTTTTTGGAATAGAGTGTATCTACTCCAACATAGTAGAAATGGATTTCAAAATTGTTGGGATATGATTATGACATTGTTTATAAGAAACGAAAGTAAAATATTGTGGAAAATGCCCTCTCCCATTAGTTTGAGGATCGAGTGACATTGTGTGTCATATCATCCCCACTTCCTAAATGGGCTTCCTAACATCCAAAATAAGTAACCAAGGACCTTCCATTACAAAATTTGTTGGAACAACTTTAGAGGAATCCAAATTCATACACTATATATTCATAGGATGAACAACTATTAAGATACCGAGCTTGAATTGTGGTTCCTAAAACTTCATCGCTCCATAAGAACATCATAAGGTAAATGCATGCTTCATTCACCATAGGCCATTCAAGTTTTTTGAAGACATATGAGCAAGCTAAATGGTCATTCTACTAGGAAGGAATAAAAAGAGATATCCAAATGTTTGTGGTGAAATGTGAAATCTACCAATGGATGAAGGGAGAAATAGTACATAATCTAGGCACTCTACAATCGTTACCAATCTCAAAAAATTTATGGACAAATATCTCAATGGATTTTATTGAAGGGCTTCCTAAATCTAGGGGAAAATTGATCATTCTCATGTTGGTGGACCATATTTTAAAGTATAATCATTTCTATTCCATTTCCCTTCCTTACCATGCCTCCATCATTGCTCAAATATTCATGGAATCCATTTTAAACTCCATGGTATGCCAAAATCCATTGTGTTTTATCATGACCCCAACTTCATCAGTTGTTTTTGGTAAGAACTCTTTAAATTACATGTAACACAATTGTGAGTGACCCCAGGCTACCATCTAAAGATTGATGGGAAAACCAAAATTATCAACAAATGCTTGGAAATCTAATTTCATTGTTTTACCTTCAAGAACCCAACATAATGGGCTAAGTGGCTACCATTGGTTGAATGGTGGTATAACACTTCATTTTGTACAACCTCCAAAATGACCCATTTTGAGGTAGTTTATAGGTACCCACCTCCATCACCCTCTTCATATGTTCTTGGAAAATCCACAACTTAGGTGGTGGGTGCAACTCTTCAAGAACATACCCAACTATTACAATAGTTGAAGAACTTGGTTTGACTCAAAACTAGATGTGACAATAGATTGATCAACATCATTCAAAATGTAGTTTCAATATAGGTGAAATGGTCTTCTTTCAACTCCAACCCTACAAACAATATTTAGTGCAAATTTGTGATAATTATAAGTTGGCCACATGATTTTATGGATCCTACCAAGTATTTCAATGGATTGGACAAGTGGCATATAAGCTCACGTTACCACCTTCTTCTAAAATCCATATAGTCTTCCATATATCTTGTCTTAAGAAGGTACTTGGAAACTTCATTCAGGTCCAATCAACACTTCTTTAGTTGGATGAAGAAGGCTTGATCATCTTGGAGATGACAACATTCTAGACCTCAGAACCCACACTCTTTGTAATTGCACCATCATTGAAGTCTTGGTCAAGTGGTGGGGTTTAGAGTAAGAAGATACCACATGGGATACTCTCTAGCAACTTTAGTAGCAATTTCCTCATCTCCAACTTTAATAACAAAGTTTTTTTGAAGGGGATAGGCATTTTAAGATCCCATCCTTATATTACTAATAAATGTGTAGTCATGTGGTATTTTGGGCACCTAGATTTATGGGATTATATAATATAGCCATTATTTTTATAAAAAAATATGTTATTTAAATATGTGATCATTATTGTCTAGAAGTTACTAGCTTGGGCTCCAACTTACACATGGATAGGAATCCTTGAGTGTTAGGGTTAGGGTAGCCAAAGTATATAAAAGAGCCAAGGAAGCAAGAGAAGAGACTTCTCTATTTTGTTGTATTAAAGCTCTACTTCTAAGGAGGTTGCCCCTTCAAAGAGGCTTACGATTCTATAATTTGTTCTTATTTTTTATAATATAATATACTACATTTCTATTTCATGTTATATTATTAATTTCAATATTTTTATGTTATTATTGCAATATCATGTGGATGTGATTTTATTTTACTACAAGGTTCCTAACACAATCCTTTAACTAAGAGGATGCAGAGATATGAAGATATTTGGCCTCCTTAGTGGATATCTATATAAAATTTAGATAACTTGGATGCCAACCCATTATAAAATATTAAAAATAAGGCTAAAGTATAACAATAAATAATCCATTTAAGCCAATTTCTCTTCAAAATCCAAATACTTTAAGAAAGTTATGTAAAAATGACCAACTAATATTATGAAAGGCCTTTAATAGGTCAATCTTCATGTGCATTACCTTATTCCTATTGTTGGCCATGGAATATATGGTTTCTTCTACAATTATAATATTATACATTTTGAAATAATGATAATTTGATATTATTTAGTTCCAAAGGCTCAAGATGCAAAACATATCTCAACCTTTAGACCAATAGCTTTATGTAATGTTATTTTCAAAATTATTACTAATATCATGGTGGAGAGGTTGAAATTTCTTTTGCATAAGATTATTTTCCCTAAAAAAGAAGGTTATGTGGAAAGGTGTTAGATTGTGGATGAGATAGTTCTTGCTCAAGAAGCTATCCATTTCATGGAAGCACAAAAATCTCCTTTTATGTTCATCTGTTTAGACCTATCCAAAGCTTATGACAAAGTGGATTGGCACTTCCTTGTCAAAGTTATGAGGACATTTGACTTCTCTTAAGATTAAATATATTGGATTATGGGATGTATCTCTTTTATGTCCTACTAAATTCTTATCAATGTCTGCCCTTCATAAGTGTTCCCAAATTCCAAAGGTATTAGGCAAGGCGATCCCATCTTCTCTTATTTATTCATCATTCTTATTGAATGCTTGGGCAGGTCTATGACCAAACATAGAGAAAATAGAATCCTTGAGGGAGTTACCATTGCTCATGGAGCCATGCATATCTTTCATCTTCAGTTTTTTTATGACTCTACTCTATTTGGTAAAGCTATAGTTAAGGAAGCCTCTATGGTTAATCAAATCATTTATTATTTCTCTAATGCTATGGGGCAATTGATCAATGAAGACAAATTGAAAGTTATATTCTTTCACTACTCTCCCAGATAGGAACCCATGGTTCTATATAAGTTAAGAAATAAAAATACCTCCCTTATAATCACTTATTTAGGTATTCCTATCAACATATAGAGACAAAAAAGTTTGAAATTGGTTGTTGGACAGAGTAGAGAAAATTGGAAAGTGGACCAATAGGTGGCTTTCATCTGGAGGCAGAATTACCTTGGTAAAATCAGTCTTTCAAGTTATGCCTATTTATTTTTCTACTGTGTTGAATATACCAAAGGTAGTTCTTCAAGAACTGGGTCAAATAAATCAATGGTTCCTCTAGAGTGGTACTAAAAAGAAAAGAAAATGGGCCTTGATGAAATGGGATATTTTATGCCTTCCCAAGCATAAAGGGGGGTTAGGATTTTGGTTTTATATAAAAAACAATAAGGGTTTAGCTAGAAAGTAGTATTGGAGGATTTTGAATAACCCCAATGTCCTATGGGCCAATAATATTTGTGCTAAATATGCTAAAAATAAAGGTCCTAAAGACCTTATTTTCTATCAACTTCCTACAAAAGGTACTTCTATTTTAGCGGTTCTTAGGACTGGTAAGAATTTGATAAAGAAGAAATTATTTTGGATCACTCATAATGGTCAATAGGCTAATTTTTTGATAGATTATTGGGATGGTCACCAACATTTGATAACTCAATTCCTTGATTGGAGGCCCTGGATGGAGAAGCTTCACCAAGCTAACTGGATAAAGGTAGCTAATTACTAATAGTACCAAAATGGTAATTTAGAGGTTGGTAGATATTGGATCCCTATTGAGGACTGACCTATTCAAATTCTAGAGAGGCAAAGGAAAGATATCCAATGCATCATTCATATGAGATCTCTCTTTTGGTCTCATGATAAGGACTATTTTAGATGGAACAAAACTACTACAAGTGAGTATATTGTTGCTCAAGGTTATTTGACCTTATGCCACAATAATCCTAACTAGTCCTATGACATATTTATGTAGTTGTGGGCTCAGAAGCTCTAGCCTAAGGTGAGTTTTTTTATTTGGTTTTTATTAAATCAAAGGGTGCTCATTGATGAGCAACTCATGAAATATGGCTTTCATGGCCCGTTTAGATGTGAGATGTGTGGAAAGAATGTGGAAACTCTTAGCCATATTTTTATTGAGTTTCCCTTAGCCTTTGAGCTATGGAGGAGAATGACTACCTTAATCGGTTTACAATGGTCCAATTTTTGTACTCTTGAAGCACTTTTAATTGATTGGCCTAAATAGGAGTTTGTTGATCATTTTGTTAGATAGTTAGTTTGGATGGGAACTACCATCCTGCCTTGGAATATCTAGAAGGAAATAAACAATCATATTTTGAAATAGGAAAGGAAGGATATTCACTATATTTGGAAAAATACCATTGCCAACTTAGTTGAATCAGTCCAACAACTCCTTAATAACCCTAGGACTCCCACCAATGATGGGATCAAGTTATGCAAAGATTAAAGATTCACTCTACTATTGGAAACCATATTAAAAGGAATGTGAGTAATCAAAATATGGATAGAACTAGGATTTAGCAACCTCCTCCAAAGGATTTTGAAAAAGTCAATACAAATGGAGCCTTTAGGGGGAACCTTGGAAAAGCTAGTGTGGGAGGAATTGGTAGACTTTTAGATGGTTCCTTGGTTTTCACTTTTATTGAGAATTTGGGTATCCTTTCCAATAACCTTGTTGAGGGGTATGGTATCCTTAAAGACCTCATCCTAAGAATCATAAGGTTGCTTGGAGAATGAAAAGGATTGTTGAGAAGATTCAACTAATCGAGATGGAATTTTTAAAATTTGAATACATTCATGTGGTCAGATAATAGAATATGATTGTTGATGCTTTAGCTAATTGGACATTGGATAAAGGTGATATTACTTGTTACGAATACCCTTCCAGATGGTGGGATTCACATCAAGGATGATCTTCTTTCTATCCTTCCTCTAGATGGCTCTAGTACTAGAGGTACTTAGTTTCTTTTTACTTTGTTTTTACCTCTATTTGGTCCAGTCAGGGTATTTCAGGTCTCTAGACCAGAAAACTCATTCTTATGTTTCTTGTGTTAATTCTGGTTTAAAAGGCATGTTGGCCTAGAAAGGTCATAGATGTAATTTACTTTTTTCATTGATTTAATTTTTTGATGTGTGTGTTTTGTGTTGTGTTTTTTGTTTTGTTTTTGTATTTTTTAATGTTTTGGTATGGTTTTGTTGTTTTGTGTATTTTTTTTGTTTTGTTGTTGTGGTTTGTTGTTCTTGTGTTTTTTTGTGTATTTTATTGTTGTTGTTTATTATTTTTATGTTTTTTGGTTATTGTTTTTGTGTGTTTGTGTTTGTTGGTTTGTGTTGTTTATGTTTTTGTTGTAGGGGGAAGACCAAGTGCAAGCCTTGAATTATTTTGATTGAATAGATACCCTTAACTCCTTGGGTCTTACTCGAAAGTGGCACCTTGAAAGGGGTGTTTTCCACAAAAAAGAAGATACTTTGATATTATTGGCCAAGTCCAACAATGATGATGTAAGCCTATGAGTATGTGCAATGTATTATTTATGTATACCTATGGGAAAAATTGATGTAAACCTATGGGAACTCTTTATATAAGTCTATAACTGCACTCCTAGATGGATTGGTTAAACAACTTGCATTTTTAACCTTAACTAAACCTTCATTAAGGGTTTCATAACTAAAGAACCCAATTTTTAATATAAGGTGAATCTTTAAGCTTGTCAATCCCTTCATCAAATAGCCAATTAGTGACTCAAATTGAATCAACCTTTCTTATACTAAAATTTGGAGGATTTATTGATCCAAAAGTAAAAGCGCAGGGGCATAAGAAAGAGTGTTGGTGATGCTTTCACAACCTTGGAAATGCTTTTGCAAAATTTTGAAAATGACATTTCTTGCCCAAATTTGGCCCCCAATAATCATGACAATGAAAGTTCCATCATTAAAGCATCATCGATGCTTTTTATTAGCTAGTGATTTTGACTATCATACACCAAAAAATGATTAGTTTGGTACCTTCCAATTTGCTCATCATTAATGTATTAGATACCTAAGATCCAATTTGTAGCTCCTAATAGAATTACCAGATCCAAGATTTATCATTTTCAATATTCCTCTATTAATGGCATATTGATCTCATTTCAAGTTCTTACCATATCCAATCTTATCATTTTCAAAGCATTCCTTCCCCAAGGAGCCATAGATTTTTATAAAACCATCACTTGGGATGAATTATTCATCAAGATTTTTAGAGTAGAAAAAAGCTACCAAGATCTCTCTAGGATCATAGGAATTCATATTTTTGCATGGCAAGGTTATGCCAAAATATTTCCATAGTCTTGTAAATTTAATCCGTCAATCATCAATCTCTAAGATTACTTAGAAGAAAGATTATCTAGTTTATCTTCAATAATGAGTTAAAAGAATGTATCAATGATAATGAACTTATTAAGATAAAGGAGGAAGATCTTGGAATATTCTTCATATTAGTGGAACCATTTGTACTTTCCCACATTAAATATAAGAGTGATCCTATTGAAATATAGACTAATTTGAAACATCTCTATGGAAAATTAAGTAATAGTGAAGTTAATAGAATAAAATTTGAGCTCTCCAATCTCAAAAATTCATATTCAAACAATGTCATCTCACTTCAAAGTTCTAAAATTTGATCTAGCTACATCAGGAGGCAAGGTAAAGAGTGATGAAGATCATGTTAAATCTATTACTTTCAATATTTATTTTCCTTTTTGTAGAATTATCTTATTTATTTATGTTAATGCTATCACAATCAAAGAATTATAACCCATATCTCTTGAAAGGTATTTACAAGCTTCTAATCCATTATGAAGTGGAAATGAAGAATTTTGAAGCTCTTTATCATAAAAAAGCTCATACAAAAGACTTAAATTCAATAGAATCTAAGGCTTAGGTGCCTAAGGGCAAGTCTAAGGTTTCAAAGAAGTCAAACATCTATGAGTATTGTAAAAGGTAAGGATATTCCCTCAAGAACTAAATTACAAAGCTTATAAATATTGAGACAATATTACTGAGGGCTAGACACAAGCTTTATAATGACAAAGTAGGAATAACAAAGACCCATTAGAGTATCTATTATGGAGGGGTGTTATTACCTCTAATACCTTCTCTTCTTAACCTTCAACTCAAATTATGGGGGGTGTTAAAATTTATGTAATTTGAGCTTTTTTAGGCCAAGCTAATGTGTGATATGGTACTTTTGAGTGCCATTTGTGTGACCTACAAGCATGCAATTATGTAAGCCTATGGGCATTCCTCATTTATGTAATCCTACAAGCATGTTTATGTAAGGCTATAGTTCCCTTTCATATTTCACCCTTAATGGTATTGGTTAATCCATATTTATGGATAACCTTAGTTAAAGGGTAATTTATTATTATTTTATTGCAAGGTTAACCTAAGGTTAATTTAATATCATTTTGAGATTAACCTCTCATTGAGAATTTGATATCACTATAAATACTCCTCAATGAGGATCCATTTGTATGACAAGAATGAATGAAATATGATATATTGGGGTGCCCATAGACACTCGACTTATAATTATTGTCGTCACCAATTATCCTTGATGTAATTATGGTGAATGCAAATATATGAAAGGTTTCTGGAAAATATTGCAAAGTCAAATATTATTGCTATATATAGCAACAATCGACCATGTTCTAGGAGATATGTTGGTGTAATATGATGACATAAATAGAGAGCAAGCCATTTTATATATCAGTAGGACTACGGTTAATTATGAAGTCTACTATACCCCTTTAGAGAAGCTTTTCCTTGCCATAGTGTTTGCTTCCCAAAAGATTTGACACCACATGCTTAGCCAAAACCATATTCTCATCCCTAAAACCTTTTTCATCATTAGGATCAATCCCTTGTGATATCTCATGTTCAAGCCTCACATTTTAGGACAAACAACTAAGTGGGTTATTGCACTTAACAAATTATATCTTAATTTTGTTAGCTAAAATTCTATGAAAGATAAAGTTATTACTAACCAATTAGTAGTTGTTACCTTAGGAGCTAGCCACCAATTAGCCATTGTATTTCTCGATGAGTTAGTCTTTAGCCTAAAAGCAAATCAGCCTAAATCTTAGATTCTATTTTGATGGTGCTAGTAGGGGTAGGAGTCATCTTGGTCACTCCTCAACAATAATTAATCCCTTTGTCCTTCAAGCATAAGTTTTCCTATACCAACAATACCACTGAGTATGAATCCCTTATCCTAGGTCTACATGTAACATTAACTCTTCAAGTTAAAACCCTCTCTATATTTGAAGATTCTCAATTTGTCATCAACTAAGTCAATGATGCTTATCAAGCTAAAGACAATAAACCCAAGCCATACAAATACATCATCAACAAGTTGATGACTTATTTTGATAAAATCACCATTGAAGCTATCCCTAGGAAGAATAATCACCATGTTGATGTTACGACTTCAACTACATCCCTTATCCCCTTAGAGCTAGATGATGGAAAATATATAATTATTATTTGGAAAATTAGAAAGATGTCAAACTTAAGAGTATAGCCAACTTCATCTAGGAGTCTTTTCCATAGAAGCAAATCCTTCTCCTGATCCTTGTTACAAGGATATATTTACTTTTTAAGGATGACAATTTACCTAATGGTTTGAATTGCAATGAGTGAAAGAACCTCAAGAAACATGTGTGTAGGCATATCATAATTTGTGATATATTATACCATCATACCCTTGATGATATTTTCTTAGATTCCTAGCCTTAACCAAATCCCAAGTAGTTGTCAAAGAGGACCATGATGGATCATTGAACTATCACTTTAGCAATGTTTCCATCACTAGGAAACTACTATGGCCTCTAAAGGACTTCTTTAGTGGTTATTATTTGACCTCCATAAAAAATAACTCTTATGGCTATGTCAAGAGGTGTGATAAGCGTTAAATCATTACAACCTTATCCGAATTTCTTCCCAAGCTTTCCAATACTTGATTTTACCTTGGTACTTTTCCATTTAGAGCTTAGATATTATTGGGAAAATTAACCTGATATCATCTAATGGAAAAAAATTCATCATTATATCTAATGATTACTTCACTAAGTGGGTTGAAGCCATGCCTTTAGCCTCAACCATTAGAGTCCAAGTATCTAAGCTTATATTCAACCAAATCCTTAGCTATTATAGTATCAAGTTTATGCTAATATCTAATAATGGAACACCCTTGAAGAAAAAGGATGTCCAAAAAATTATACTAAATATAGGATTCAACACAAGCGGTCTATGCCTTACTATCCTCATGGTAAAAACCAAGCTAAAGCTTCTAATAAGAATTTTATCAAGATCCTGAAGATGCTCATAAATAAAACTAGTTGAGATTCACATCTCCATTTGTATCCTACTTTGTGGGCTATCACACTAGTGTTTGAACTCCCATATGGAACTGGATCCAAAAACCCTCACAATAAAATAAAATAAAAATTTTAAGGAAGACCTAAGAGAAAGAGTAAAGCTATTATGGGATTACCTATCCTACAAAATAAAATATAAACTAGCATATAACCTACAACAATAGATTTACTAAATCCTAAGGGATGAGAATGAAAGATAAAAGCCTTAGAATATAGTCTCATGTCGGCTTCACCAAAATGTTTATGAGAAAAGGGGATTTCTCATAAAATTACTATAAGATAAACCAAAATAGAAAATAAATATTTATACAGAAATTAAAATTTAAAACTATCTTGATCTAAGTAGAAATTAAGAGAGAGAATTCAAGAACATACTACCCTAAGATCATCCAAAATCATAAGATAGGGTAAATCCTAATGTAGTGAAAATAAAATGCTTGATATCTTGCGTATAAAGGACCAAACCATTCATGATAAAACACAATAAAACACATAGATAGACAATAGACTATTTTGCTAGAGTGGGACTTAGCTACAACAAGTATACCATTTGCATGGCAATTACAAATCATCCTCTTGTTTACCTATATGTTCTATCACAAATGCATGGACAATATACCAACACCACTAATCTACCCATCGTACCTAGCCTTGGAGGAGGGGATAAAAAGGACCAAAGAGAGGTTTGCTTAGGGGATGGTATTAGGAGCTTTGATGTACCATGACTTGTATAGTATTTAGAACTTCCAAGCATGCAACATCAACCTATTCTTTCTTCTTTAGTTATGTATATATAAATATATTGATATGTATTAGCTTTGAGGTTTTCCCCACAACATAATACCCCATGATATTTAGATAAGATCAAAATACCATGTTAAAAAAAAAAATATGACTATAAATGCCACCCCTCACTAGGATCCCATGAGGGAAGATAATCTAGACATCCTCTAATCACCTATGATAAACCAATAATAGGGATATGAAATAACTCATAGGGGTGAGATAGGTGATCATTAGTCTGTAATAATTGACCTAAGATGGTAGAGCCTCATAGAGGAGAGTGGGTCCTTGGATAGTTTATGAGTAATAAATCCAATATAACCATATGCTTTCTCTTTATTTTTATTAAATAAGGCCCTAGGTTTAAATATTTAATCCTTGAACATTAGGGTTAGGATTAAATATGATTTATTCTATAAATATGAAGAGTTAGGTGCTATTTAGAATCATATTTCATATTCAAATCTTAGTTTCCTCTATTGCACATATGATACTTTTCCCTCTCCAAGTGGCTATGAGACTTTGCCCTCTCTAAGTGGCTAAGGATTTGTATTGATTTGAATCTAGGATCTAATTATTGCATATTTTATTGTTTGGCAATTGGTTTTGAATTATTGTTATCATTCGATACAATTATTTGTACGCTATTTGGTTGCTACTACTATTGTTATGTTTCTTGAAGTTGATTTATTACAAGTGGTATCAAATATTTAATCTTGGCCTCTATGGTGGTGTGAATTTATAGCAGAAGGATGCACAAACCATTCCAAAACCTTGATTGAACAATACTTCTACCTATTTCCTAGTAACATTTTTGGCTCATCTTCTATAATATTGTGAGTTTGCTGTTATTACTTCCTTTTCTTGGACCTAATTAAAAAATGAGTATCAAATGTCACTAGACCCTTGTGAGAGATCTATCCTATTGTAATCATTTCTTTGAGCCAACCAAAATAAGGGGTATTTTCAATAGCACTTTTTTGGAAGGTGGGTGTGTCAAGACCCTTGTGGGATACCTATCTCCTTGTGATATTCTATTCAAGCTTATCAAAGTAAGAGGTATTTATCACAATATTTTTCTAGTAGCCAAGTATTTTTTATATTTTGAAATTGTCCTTAGTGTTTGAATGAAATCATTGCCATTGTTGGTTGGTCATGAGTTGATGGTGAATTGCAACCCATTTTTATTTTGAAGGATGTGTGTATCTATAGAAAGAAGAACCAACCCAAAAATCCTAGTAAGCATCGAAACAATCCCCTAAATATAAATAGTTATACTAGCATCTTCTTTCTTCCTTAAATTCCATAGCTTCACCTCCTCCCAACACCTCTAGTCCTTCCTATCCTCTTCCTAGTAACTCTCCCCCTATCATTATTACTACCCCTTAAATTACTAATCCTCTTCCTTATACTATTGACCCTGGTCTATGTACCTATCTTGAGCATCAAGAAAATATTATTACTTCCATTACCTAGTCCTTAGATGATATCCAAAAAGTCCAACAAATATTTGCTAATACACCTCCCCTCGTCCATGGATCATAAAAAACTACTAGGTAGCAACCTTTGATCATCCATTAGGTACCGATTATAAGAGACAATAGCATTCTTCCACAACTACCATCTAGTCACAATCCTCTAAATTCCTATAGAATTTACTTAGCTCTCTATGTTACCCAAGGTTCTCCTCCAATTATGGGTGGTTACAACTTAGGCTTTGCTTTTGATCTAGATTCCTTGATGGTAGGTGCTTCTAATTCCTTGAATGACCTTACAATATTCTTGTTCTATGTATTGATATGCCCAAATTTAAGGGTTTCAATCCACATGGATGGTTAGCCAGGATGAATAAAATTATCTACCTACACTATGTTCTTGAATTAGATCATGTAACATTAGTGACTACTAATTTTATAATCCATGCTCATAAATGGTTGTTATGGGATCTTAACCAACAAGGAGGTCCTCTTTTATACCTTGGATTCAAAGAATGTTTCCTTAAAATACTTAAAAAGGATCTTCCATATTGTATGTGCAAACAAAAAAAAAAGAATAGTTTAGGAGTATTGCATAAAGTTCACAAGTATTCTCACTTACACCTACAAATTGAATCTATAGGTGGTTGTATCAACATTTTTCAATGGTATTAAGGATACAATTATTCAAAAAGTCAATATGCTTAACCCAAATACTCTTGACAGTGCTCAACATATAGCTTTGGTGACATAACAAAAGCTTCAAGAGCCCATTCCCCAACACAAACATGACTTCAACTCTTGATGTCCTTACCACAATAATATATGTTCCTAGGGATTCTTATATATCAAATATTTTTTCACCATCCCTAATATTAGGCCAATGAACAATGCCATAAATTTCAAGTTGGGGGTGAAGACATAGAAATATATAAAGATGAGTATTCATTATAGTAGGAGCAACTAACAAAAGTAGATGAGGTTGAACATTAGGATGATAACATGGATTTCTCTATTCACTTTCTTATAGGGATCTAATATCACCATACTATAAAGGTATAAGGATTTAGTAAATTATAATGTATCAATGTGTTGATTGATTCAAGTAGAACATATAACTTTATAGATAACAAGACATCAAAGACTTTGGACTTGTATATCAATTCTTCAAATTAGGATAATTTTTAAGTCTTAAGTGAAAAAGGGGTATCACTCAATGTGTGGGTTGAATGACTAATGTTAACATCCAAATGGGAATTATACTTGGTTGGACGATCTCTTTACCATGAACCTAGATAGTTGTAGATGGCATCTTGTGAGCACACTATCTTAGCTTTATGATGTTACTATTAATATATAAATTTTATGTGTCAAGTGGAAAGAGAATGAAAGGGTTTGTATCCAAGGGATCCAACCTCCTCCCTCTAAGGTGGTCAGTTCACATAGCATGAAAAAAATATTGAAGAATGGTGGTCATAAATTCTTCTTCCAAGTCAAATGATGGAGGTTCAATATTTAGACACTTTGTCTAGCTCTTCTTTTGTATTTATAGAAAAATATAAATTACTATGAGAAGGTCTTTAGTAAACCCATGGGTCTTACTCCTAAGAATACACATGATCATGCTATCCATCTTGTTCCAAGAAGTCAACCTCATAATGTGCATCCTTACTAATATCCCTATTCATAAAAGTCAAAAATTGAGAAGCTAATTTAGAAAATGTTGGACTAAGGAATCATCCATCCAAGAATCAATCCATACTCCTCTTTGGAGATGATGGTATGACATGAGAACAATTATGACAAACATATTTTGATTTTTGTCCTCTCAACAAGATCACTATCAAAGATAAGTTTCCTATCCCTAATATATATGATCAATTAGATGAATTGCAAGGTGCTACATCCTTTATAAAAATAGAATTGCATTCTAGGTTTTATGAAATTAGGGTTAGAGAAGAGGATATTCGTAAGACTACTTTTCATACATATGAAGGTCATTATGAGTTCCTAGTCATGCCTTTTAGTCTCAGTAATGCTACTTCCACTTTCCAAGGTCTCATGAACTCTATCTTTTATTCTTTTCTTTTCAAGTTTATCCTAGTATTCTTTGATGCTATATTAATTTATAACAAGTCCTAGAAGGTTCATCTAGTTCATGTGGGCAAAAATATTCACCTATTACAAAGCAATTTTTTTTCAAAAGGTCCAAATATTTGTTTAGGGTCTAGGAGGTAAAATACTTAGGATATATAGTGTTGTGGCTGTCACAAAACACACCGCAATTTATGGACCCACTTTAAGATTTTGTGTTTTATTTGAAGTTTTGTTTGCATGGTCAAGTGTTAAAGTGTGCCTAAGTTCAAGGTCTTGTAGAAAGCCTTTCACAAAAAAAGAAGAAGCCAATGTTCAAACTTTGAAATCTTTGACAAATTCGACATAGTGTTATACTTTATTATATGTTGGTATGAAACTTTTAATTGCATGGTCAAGTGTTAAAGTGTGCCTAAGTTCAAGGTCTTGTAGAAAGCCTTTCACAAAAAAAGAAGCCAATGTTCAAACTTTGAAATCTTTGACAAATTCGACATAGAGTTATACTTTATTATATGTTGGTATGAAACTTTTAAATTTATCTCTCATGGTTTGATATAATATGGATTAATTAATCTTGAACACAGGGGATACCAAAAGAGTTTTCACCATTTTCGAAGTGGATATGACCGACCAACGGATGCATTCATAGGCATGGTATACTTTATTATATGTTGGTATGAAACTTTTAAATTTATCTCTCATGGTTTGATATAATATGGATTAATTAATCTTGAACATAGGGGATACCAAAAGAGTTTTCACCATTTTCGAAGTGGTATAAAACTTTTAAATTTATCTCTCATGGTTTGATATAATATAGATTAATTAATCTTGAACACATGGGATACCAAAAGAGTTTTCACCATTTTCGAAGTGGATATGACCGACCAACGGACGCATTCATAGGCATGAAAAAGTTTTCACCATTTTCGAAGTGGTATAAAACTTTTAAATTTATCTCTTATGGTTTGATATAATATGGATCACCATTTTTGAAGTGGTATAAAACTTTTAAATTTATCTCTCAATATAATATGGATTAATTAATCAAACAATATGGATTAATTAATCTTGAACACATGGGATACCAAAAGAGTTTTCACCATTTTCGAAGTGGATATGACCGACCAACGGAAGCAACACATGGGATACCAAAAGAGTTTTCACCATTTTCGAAGTGGATATGACCGACCAACGGAAGCATTCATAGGCATGGTTTTCAAGGGATAATAATATGGATTAATTAATCAAACAATATGGATTAATTAATCTTGAACACATGGGATACCAAAAGAGTTTTCACCATTTTCGAAGTGGATATGACCGACCAACGGAAGCAACACATGGGATACCAAAAGAGTTTTCACCATTTTCGAAGTGGATATGACCGACCAACGGAAGCATTCATACCAAAAGAGTTTTCACCATTTTCGAAGTGGATATGACCGACCATTTTCGAAGTGGATATGACCGACCAACGGAAGCATTCATAGGCATGGTTTTCAAGGGATAATGTGAAGGAATGGAGCTCAAGGTTCCCACTAAGGGCCATGGCTAAGTCAATTTAACCACTGCGGATGGGTGTTGATAAACCATCTATTGTAACATCGCTGGCCAAATGTGGGACTAAGATAGTAGTAAATAATGGGTTTCTTCTTCGGATTATCGATAATTATTGAACAACAACAATTGGTGCTGACTGGCTAGGAGACAAAGGGGAGCCAAAATTTTTGGTGCTGGAAGTTTACAAGTTGGTTATGTATGGTGATTGTGCATTTGTAATCAAGACAATTCATAGTATTCGTACTCAAAAAAACGTAGTGGTTCTTTATTTTGCTATTCATTCTCCCTAAAGATGCGTGCAACCACAAACATCTATGTGAATTTACAAGCCTTGATGTAAATAAAATTTTATTTTGAGGTTGAAATTGAAGTTAATTCACTTGTAGAGCTTAATACAAAATTCGAGAGGAAATTCGGATAATTAGTTAGAAAGAATTATGGTCTTGATTTTTTTATTTTCTTCATCGATACTCGATAGCCATAAGAACATATTATACGATGCCAATATGTGGATGATTCACTATACAACATCTCTTTTGACGTGTTTATTTCAGGGTGAAGAAAATCATATAAGGGGGCTTCAAAATCATGTTGTGGATTGGTGAAAAAAAAAATCATTTAAGAACACAGTGCAAAAAACCTTGTTATGCGCAACCTGAGTGGAATTTGATAGTTAGGATTTAGTTCTCGTGTGGGATTGAATGAAACTTGCTCTTCATACATCCTCAAATATTATTTTTGTAAGTCTGTTCATAATACAAGACTCTCACGTAATGTTATATGCTATTTCACAGTAATACGGGTTGCTTAGTTGCTTACGACATTTTGCATGAGAATTTCTATAGTGGTATCATTTTTATTTAGGCAGTTTCTTAGATATATGGTCAGCAATGTGTATGAATCTTCCAGGCGATGTCCAAAAAATTTATAATATTTCAACTTGGGCTTGTGTTTCTTGTACAAAGCCAGAGCGGGAGTCATCTTAGTTGTGCAACACCGGTCATTTCAATTGCAATCAACTCCTGATAAGAAGACGTTGAGCAGATATCATCATTTACGCAATTTGAAAGAAACCTTTTACACTGGGACACGTTTAAATGATGCAAGGTATTTATAAATGTAGGGAGTGCAGTCTAGAATTTATATTACAAAATTAGAGTTAAAAAAGGAAGTTTGTCATCAGGACGTGCCCAATTTATGAAAAGTGCCGACCTAAGTAGTAGTTCTTTGAAGTTTCACCTGCAAAATGCACAACATTTGGATAGCTTCAATTCAAAAGACTTGTAATAAGCTATTGAGCCAGTCAAAACATATTGACGATGGAGAAATAGCTAGAAAATCTTAGTGAATATGATTTTAGAAGCGGCCGCAGGCGCACCTCTTCCTTTGTGTGCAGTGTGAGGACTCTATTCTTGTCAAACAGACCCACATCACCTCTATTTTCTTCACACGGTAAAAAAAAAATATATATGAATGATGTCAGTCATTACATTTGGCCGCTATGGATGGAGGTATGATGATAGTTTAGTGCTCTTCCTTTTTGCAACCATAGATGTTATTGTTATATGTAGGAGGTTCATAGTTGCGAAAGATATCATTGCATGTCAGTCAAGAAAGCTCAAGGGATGGGGCATAGATGGATTTCGTTCTTAGTAAGCCATGTTATGGGCTGGAAATGGAGTGTTACCATGTATATATGACAAATAGCAAAGCCATGACAAACTAGAATATTTTACATGGTTGGCCAGAATATTTTACACTGTACACAAAACTGAATATCGGGTAACATTGGATTATTTAAAATATGGAACTGGTACCCCGATAATAGGATTTTCAAATTATGACAAACAGTGAGGATAATTTTTTTTTTTAGTTAGCATATTTGATCACATGGATAGTTTCATTGTACAATGTAATTTTTGGGGTGTCTATCCATAGACAAAAGCGTTATCGTTTAATAAATAGAGGGCAGTTACAAGTTGACAGAAAGAGAAGGAGGAGAACACATGCTTGGAAAAGGAAGCGCTATGAAACCAAGCAAGAGGAAGAAAAAAATGAAGAGTTTTGTTTGAGAATATATATTTTTAAATATCTATTGAAGCTGAACAAAGGGGGGATTTGTTTTGGCAACAAGGGCACATTGGAACTGGATTTTTCTTGAAGCCTCTCCTCCCAAGTTGTTGGACTGCACCATTTCACCATTGGAAGCCATTTAAGCATGGTATTCTACAAATGTATTTGATTTGAAAATATTTCTTTTGGCAATATATTGGAAATTTTAGTGAGTTTTATGCATGCGGATGGTAAACTTGTCTATTTTAGTTGTTGGACTGCATGAAAATGGGTCACACTAATGTTGGTTTAATGTAGGATATGTGTTTATGCATGTTCAATTTAAAATTTTAAGGGTTACAACAACTTGTTCTTTTATTTTATTTTCTCTAACCCTAGCCCTTTTACATTTTTTTAAGCTCATTAATTACAAAATACAAAAACAATAAATAGAAATTTAAAATCCCAAAAAGGGAAGCATGGCAATTTCAAAATTACATTTCAAATTTTAATTTTACACAAATTCACATTCTTAAAGGAAATTCAAAATTTCAAATTCTACACAAATTCACATTTGTTAAGGAAATTTTAAATTTCAAACTTTGCACATTTTTTCAAGCAATCAAATTAACTTTATTTTATGTAAAATGGAAATTTCAATAAATTCCAAATTTTCATTAAAATGAATAGTTAAGGTGATATTCTAAAGCTTCTACATTGCAAAGTTAGATTTTAGTAATTTTATTTTATGCTCAAACAAATCTTAACAAAGGAAGATAAAATTTGTTAACAAAAGAAGATAAAATATGCTTAACAAAAGAAGATAAAATTTGTTAACAAAAGAAGATAAAACCTGCTTAACAAAGGAAGATAATTTTTTTTAACAAAAGAAGATAAATCTTCTTAACAAAATAAGATTAAATGGATTAACAATTTGAGATAAAATTGATTAAATCACCATTCAAAGATTGTTATTTCAAAGAATATAGTTGATCAATCATGTCACATTTTCACAAATTCCATGAACAAAAAAGTCATTGCAAATCAAATCAACACCATAATCAGGCCCATTGTTAATAGGTATATGCAACACTGAGGTATCCATAAAATTTTAACATTTCATATTATACTAAGCATCGCAAGCAAGTTTAACACATTAAAAAGGAACCTTGGGGAAATTACAAATATTTATTTGCAAGAGAGGATATCCTGGAAGAATCCTTATTGTAAGTGTGGTTTTGCAATTGGACAAAATTATCACTCAAAATATAGTAGCTTAGAAAGGAATCAAGGTAGATCCTAATAAGATCAAATATATGCAAGAGTAGCCCTTGCCTAAAACCCTTAAATAGCTTCATGGTTTTTTAAAACTCATATGATACTATAGAAAATTTATCCACAATTATGGCAAGATTACCAGTCCTCTCACTACTCTCACTAAGAAGGATACCTTTGTTTGGTCTGAAGCCACTTCACAAGACTTTCAAGATCCCAAGAAGGATATGTGTACCAATCCTATTTTGGCTAGTCCTAACTTTAGAAAACCTTTTACCATTGAGTTTGATACTTCTAGCATAAATATTGGAGTTGTTTTGATGCAGAATGGACACCCATTGACCTTTTAAAGTAAGCAAGTTTATGGAAGGAATCTAGGATGATCCACTTATGAGAAGGAAATGTTAATTGTTCTACATGTTGTAGAGAAATGAAGGTCTTGTTTGTTGGGGCATTGCTTTATCATCAAGTTTGACCATAAAACCTTACAAATTTATTAGAGTAGCATCTCTTGTCTTAAAAAAAAAATGGATGACCAAGTTCTTGGGGTATTATTTTGTCATTGAATACAAGAAAGGAAAGAACGATATGATGGATGATGCTTTGTATCACAAATGTGAGGATGCTATTGTTATCAATGTCATCTCTAGTCCTCTTCCATAATCACTTTTTCAATTTTGGGAGGATTAGCTTTCTGATTCAAAGACTACTCAAATAATTCAAGAAATAGAGGCTTACTCATCATTGCATTCTTATTTTTCATATGTTGATGGAGTGCTCTACAAAAAGAATTGCATTTATCTTCTTCATTCGTTGAATCTTAAGAGAAGTTTCCTCAAAGAATTGCATGCATCTCTATTGGTAGGAAATTTAGGATTCTTCAAAATATATTAATGAATGAATCAATATTTTCTTGGAATGGATTAAAAGTAGATGTAGAGACTTTTGTGGTCATGTGTGAGGTGTGTTAGCATAATAAGGGGAAAACAATTGAATATTTTGTATTGTTGCAATCCTTTCCTATCCATAATAGCCAATGGGAGTACTTATACATGAATATCATTGACGACCTTCCTAAATCTATGGTGAAAGTGATGATATTTATGGTAGTAGATCACCTTTCCAAGTATTCTCACTTTTATGCATTGTAACATCCCTATTCAACAAGTAAGGTGGCCAAGGTATTTATTGATTTTATTTATAAATAATATGGTATGCACAAATCCATTATGAGTGACCATGATCAAATATTCACCATTAAATTTTGGAAATAATTATTTCATCTTAGTGGTACTAATTTGAGTATGTCCTCCTCTTATCCCCCTCAATTGCATCGTTAGATAGAGATTATTAATAAATATTTAGATGCTTACCTTTGTTATTTTGCTCAAGATAAATACTATCACTAGGTTCATTGGTTCTCATTAGCTAAATGGTGGTATAATACTTCTTACCATTCATCCCTCAAGATATCCCCATTTGAATATTTTTATAGTAAAAAAGCTCCCTTAGTGGTAGTTTATATTCTAAGATCCTATAATATTGCTAAGGTAGATTATTTGTTACAATAATGATATCTTGTGCTTCAAATTCTTAAAGATAAATTAACCAAGTCCTAGAACCACATGAAGTATAAAAATGAAAATTTCCATAGGGGATATGGTATTTTTGTACCTTTAACACTATAAGTAATTATCCTTGAAGACCAAGTCCATTCAGAAGTTGGATCCTCAATTTTATGATCCCTACAAGGTGGTCCATCACATTGGTGAAGTGGCATATCAGTTGGAGCTTCTACCATATTCCCACGTCTATCTTGTCTTAAACAAGTTATTGGCTAGAAAGTGTAGTCCTAGATAGATATTTTAAAACTCAATAAAGAAGTTTGAATCACTCTCCAGCCAATAGTGTTGCAATTTAGAGTTTATCATATTTAGTCTTAAAAATTTTAGTACTTCCTTATCAAGTGGAAAGACCTTCTAGAAGAAGATGCTACATGGGATCTTGAGAGCATTTTCTAGTACACACTAGCTATCTCTATTTTTATTAGCTTGAAACCTAGGTTTAGATGGTTGGCCCTTGTGTATTAGGGTTATGGTTAATGTTGATTTAGTCTATAAATATAAAGAGTTAGATGGTAGTTGGAGTCATTTTTCATATTTGAATATTAGTTGCTTATGTTGTGCATATGAGACTTCACCCTTTCTAAGTGGTTAAGGCTTTACATTGGTTTGAATTCAAGATCTGATTATTTCATATTTGATTTTCTAGCAAATGGATCTAAATTATTACTATCATTGGGTATTGTTAATTTTACATTATTGAATTGCTCCTACTATCATTGTATTTCTTGAAGTTGTTTTAGGTCATTGGGGGCCTCATCCAAATGGGATGCTCCTGCTTCTAGATGCATAAAAGAGACACAATGGCGATTGGATAATAGCTAGGGCAAGTATACCACTATCAATATAGGGCCATTATTGATAGAGAACTAGAGGATAAGAGTGAACCACAACATAAAGGATGAGGGCACCTTAAGAGTCTATCATTTTTAATCTACTATGAAGTATCTCATTTAGTGGGATACCCATGGACATAGATGTGCTACCCATCACATTAACATGAGAGAGGGGTAAGACATCTAGAGTAGTAGAGGCATAGAACAATGATGAGTCTCTAAGAAGGAGGAGACTACAAATGAGGGCACAAAAAAAAAGGTGGTGATTGAGGAGGAGGAAGAGGGCTATAAGACAAAAAATAAACTAATTTTCTTAATAAATTTTAAATTGTAGCATGTATACCATTTGCATGACCTCCTCCCATTTTCCTGTATTCTATCACAAGGACATGAACACGATCCTGACATTGTTGATATACTACTCTACCTGGACCTAGATAATGACTATAGAGGACTAGAGAAGGGTTTTTCTTAGGGGAAAGCATAATTGTTTTATCGTACCATGACTTTTATATGGTTTAGAATTGTCAAACACACACCATCAACCCAATATTTATTCTCTAGTCATGGATATTTAAGAATTTTTTGTATAGTGACCCCCGACTTTATCCCAAATAGTAACATTCAATAATTAGGTCAAGATAAGTTAATCACCAGTATTAAATATTTAAAATAATACTCAACATATATATTTTTGACTCAAAGTGCACAAGGTATAGTCAACAAAAAAATACTTCAAAAGTAGTGATCTCATTCTAAGGATGTTTTATACCATCTAAAGTGAATACTTTTAGATAAATGTACATCATGAATTAAATGGGAGTATCATTTAGAATTCAAAACTTGGTCAAATGGAGGTGCAAGGAGATTAGGGAAATCCCTAAACTAGACATAATCTCTAGCCATTTTTTTGTGGAAAACATCCCCGAAGGTATTCCACTTTTGGGTAAGACCCAAGGAGGTAGGGATATCTATTCTGCAAAAATTACCCAGGGCTCACACCTAGCCTACCACCTTTGACATACTCAAGGAGCAAACAAACACACAATAAGATTTAAAAATAATAAATAAAAAAATAAAAAAATAAAAAACATGCTCCTTGAGTGTGTCAAAAATATAAAACACAACCAAACACACACACAATAAGATAAAAAAACACAACACGAAACACATAGAAAAAACACAAGAACAACATAACAAAACATAAAAAAGACAAAAACAACAAAATGCTACAAAGACAACCAAAAAACATGAAAATAAAAAACAACCAAAACTTAAAAAAAAATAAAAAATGAAAAATAAAAAAACAACCAACAACAGACAATAAACAAAAACAAAAAACTTAGAAAATACACACAAAAAAACATGAATTAACACAAACATACAGAAACACAAGAACAAGAACAACAAAAACACAAGGATAATAACAAAAAACACAAAACAACAAAAATACAAGGTTAATAACAAAAAACACAAAACAAAAACACAAGAAAAACAAAAAACAACACAAAAAACACAAAAACAAAACAAAAAAACACACACACCTCAAAAAACTAAACAAAAAAAGAAAAAAGAAAAAAAAAAAAAAAATGAACACAACAATGACCTTTCTAGACCAAAAGACTTTTAAGGCAAGAATAAACAGAGGAAAAAAAAGAAAGAATAGTTTGAGCTAGGGAACTAAAATACCTTGACCGAACCAAAGAGAAGCAAAAATAAAGCAAGAAGAAACTAGGTACCTCTAGAACTGGAGCCATCCAAATAAATGATAGAAATAAGATCTTCCCTGATATGCAAAGCCCACCATCTAGGAGGGTGGCCATAGCAAGTAAGATCACCTTTGTCCAAAGACCAATTAGCTAAAGCATCAACACTCTTGTTTTGATCTCTGACCACATGATTGTAATCAAATTTCAAAAATCCCATCTAGATTAATTGAATCTTCTCAATAATTATTTTTATTCTCCAATCAACCTTATGATTCTTAGAATGAGTCTTCAAAAGATTAATCATGAGTTGAGAGTCAAACTCAACTAGCACCTTTTCCCATCCAACCTTAGTAGCCTCTTGAAGGCCTTTAAGGATACCATACCCCTCAACAAGGTTTTTGGAAAGAATACTCAAAATATCAACAAAAGTAAAAACCAGGGAGCCATTTGAAATTCTACCATTTCCTCCCGCACTAGATTTTCTAGGGTTCCCTCTAGAGGCTCCATCAATATTGAATTTTCCAAAATCCTTAGGAGGAGGTTGCTAATTTCTTGTCCTATCCATATTACAATTACTCGCATTACCTTTAAGTTGGTTGCCCTTAGAAGATTTAATCTTCAATATTTGCATCACTTGATCCCATATTTGGTGGGAGTTTTGGGGGTGATTAAGGAGTTGTTGGACTGATTCAACTAAGTTGGCAATGATCTTTTGCAAAATATAGTGAATATCCTTCCTATATTGATTAAAAATTTGGTTGTTCCTTTCATTCTAGATATTCCAAAGTATAATGGTAGAACCCATCTAAACTCACTGCCTCATAAAATGATCAACACCCTCTTGTTTAGACCAATCCCTCCAAAGTTGTTCAAAAGTAAAAAAATTGGACCACTGTAAGCCAAGTAAAGTGGTCATTCTCCTCCATATCTTAGAGGCTAAAGTACACTCAATAAAAATATGGCTAAGAGTTTCTACATTCTCTCCACACATTTCACATCTAAAAGGGCCATGAAAACCACACTTCATAAGTTGCTCACCAATAAGCACCCTATGATGCAATAAAAGCCAAGTAAAGAACCTCACCTTAGGCCAGAGCTTTTGAGCCCACAAATGAGAAAATATATCAGGTGATTGGTTGGGATTATTATGGCATAAGGTCAAATAACCTTGAGCAACTGAATACTCACCCTTATTAGTGTTGTTCCATCCAAAACAATATTTTTCATGGAACCAATAGAGATATCTCATATGAAGGATGCCTTAGATAGCTTGTATTTGCCTTTTTGGGATTTGAATAGGCCAGTCCTCAATAGGGATCCAATATCTACCAACCTTTGAATTACCAGTATGGTATCGATAGTAATTAGCCACCTTTATCTAGTTAGCTCGGTGAAGCTCCTCCATCCAAGGCCTCCAATCGAGAAATTGAGTTATCAAAGGCTTGTGACCATCCCAAGAATCTATCCAAAAATTTGCTTGTTGACCATTATGAATGATCCAAAATAATTTTTTCTTTATCAAATCCTCACTAGTCTTAAGAACTGCTAAAATGGGAGAACCTTTGGTAGGCAATTGATAGCAAACAAGGTCTTCAGGACTTTTATTCTCAGCATACGAAGATTATTGGCCCAAAGAAAATTGGGGTTATGCAACATCCTCCAATATAATTTAGCAGCTAAAGCTTTGTTGTTATTAATAGAATATCATAATCCTAACCCCACTTCATTCTTAGGAAGACATAAAGTGTCCCATTTCACCAAGGCCCATTTTCTTTTCTCCTTAGTACTACTCTAGAGGAATCGATGACTGATTTTATCCAGTTCATGAAGAACAACCTTTGGGATATTCAACATGGAAGAAACATAAATAGGAATAGCTTGACATAATGATTTTACCAAGGTGATTCTACCCCCAGAAGAAAGCCACCTGTTGGTCCACTTTCCATCTTCTTGAATTTGTCCAAAAACCAATTCCAATATTTTTTTTTGCCTTTGAATATTGATGGGAATACCTAAATAAGTGATCAAAAGGGAGGTCTTATTATATATTAATTTATCCAAGAACATGGATTCATGTCTAGCAGAGCAGTGAAAGAAAAATACTTTAGATTTGTCTTTATTGATCAATTACCCAGTAGCCTTAGAAAAATAGCTAATGATTTGCTTAATATTAGAAGCTTCCTTAATTGTAGCTTTAGCTAAAAGAGTAGAGTCATCAACAAATTGAAGATGAGAGATAGGTCTAGCTCCATGAGCAATGGTAACTCCCTAAAGGGTTTTGTTTTCTCTCTTCCTAGTTATAGTCCTACCCAAGCATTCAACAAGAATGATGAATAAATAAGGGAATAGCGAGTCACCTTGCCTAATACCTATAGAAGCTGGGAACAATTGGGAAGACCTACCATTGATAAGAACTAAGTAGGAAACTAAAGAGATACTCCCATAATCCAATCCATCCAATCTTGAGAGAAAAAAAATTGCCTCAAAACTTTGACAAGGAAGTACTAATCCACTCTGTCATATGCTTTGGATAAGTCTAACCGAATGAACATGGAAGGAGATTTTTGCATATCCATGGAATGGATGGCTTTATGAGTAAGAACTATCTCATCTACTATTTGATGCCCTTCCACATAACCCCCTTAGTCAGGGGAAATAATATTATGCAAAATAGGCTTCAACCTTTCTACCATGATCTTAGTAACGATTTTGAGAATAATATTACATAAAGCAATAGGTCTAAAAGCTGAGATATGATCAACCTCTTGAACTTTTGGAACAAGAGTAATATAAGTTTTATTGATAACCTTCAAAATTTATTTGGCTTTCTTGGATTCTTCCACCACCTCTAATAAATTAGCATGAAGGATATCCTAGAACTCTTGGTAGAACTCAATGGGAAAACCATCAGGACCTGGGGTTTTCCCTTTTTGAATTTTAAAAACTACATGTTGAAGCTCATTGATAGTAACAGGAGCAGTCAAAATAGAGTTCTCGTAAGAAGTGATAAGAGAAGGGATTTCTTGAAGCACAGTTTGTTGAGAAGCTGAGTCAAGAGGAGTAGCAACAAAAATATTGGAAAATTAATCGACAACAATAGAGTTCATGCCATCCCAAATGTAGAAAAAATCTCAAGAATATGATTTTAGGGAAGAAATAAAGTGTGAGATCTTTGATCTAGAAGAGATTTGTATTTTAATCTCCTTATTTGAGCCATTGAATTCTATATTTTTGCTTCCATAATAGTTCTCTTTTTTCCCATTCCTCTAACTGAGTTGTGAGTTTAATTTCATCTGCACTTCTACTCTTTGTGAGGCCATCTAAACAAATTTTTTTATTTAAATTTTCAATTTGAGCAATAACTTCATGTTTTTTTATGAACATTCCCAAATTCCTTATAGTTCCAAGTCTTGATTTTGAATCTAATTTATTGTAGTATTTTGGCAAAATAGAATATCTAAGTCCCATACATAGGCTTACCTTCCTTCCACCATTGTTGCACACGAGGTCTAAAGGAACTACCTCTAAGCCAAATTAATTGAAAACAAAAAGGAGAGAAACTCACATTGGTTTTCCACATTTCCACCATGAATGGCTAATGATCCAAACCAGAATAGTTAAGAGTCTTCACTTTAGGAATGTTGCCATGGATTAAGAAATGTTTAGAGATCAAAAACCTATCCAATATTTCCATAATACAAGCTAATCCTTACCTTATGTTAGACCAAGTCATAAGGCCATTATCTGGTTGGATATCCACAAGATGGAGGTTTGCAATATATTCCTCATGAGGTTAGTGATTTTTGAAGAATTGTACCAAGCAATATGATCTTCTCATTAATCTTCAGATATAGAAACATACATGCGGTTACAAACTGTTCTAACCACTTAGGTGGTTAGAAACCAGAATTGGAGAGCGCCTACAAGCGCTTCTTTTAACATGCCAAGAATGGAATATGAATTTATGCTAACATCCCCCCTTATTACATTATTGGCAAATCCCAATTGTATTTTGAAACTTTTCATATTTGATGCGTCCAAGTGCTTTGGTAAAGATATCTACAACTTGAGCATCAGTAGGAATGTAGTGAAGCTGTATATGGTGCTTTGGAACTTCATCTCGTATAAAATGACATCTGGTATCAACATGTTTGGTACGTTCATGAAAAATTGGATTTTTTACAAGATTCAAAACACCTTGGTTGTCGCAAAAAAAATGAAGAGGAAGATTCTTTGGAAGGCCCATGTTTGTAAGAATGTGACTTAACCACATGATCTCACAGACTGCTTCACTGGCTGCACGATATTCTGCTTCTATAGAAGATAGAGCAACCACATGCTGCTTCTTACTGTGCCATGAGATAGGTCCAGATCCTAGATGGAAAACATACCCGGAGGTGGATTTACGATCATCAAGGGATCCAACAAAATCTGAGTCTGTGTATCCCAGTAAGAAGAATTTATTATTCTGTCTATACTCCAGACCATAATTTGTAGTACCGTGAACATAATGAAGAACTCTTTTTGTTGCTTTCCAGTGACTCACTTTAGGCTCTTGCATGAACCTTGAAAGATATCCTACAACAAAACTGAGATTTGGTCTGGTATTTGTCAGATATAGGAGACTCCCAATCAATCGGCGATAGAGAGTACCATCTACCTGAGGTGACTCATCATATCGAGATAACTTAAGTCCTTGCTCCATTGGAGTTGCTTTTGACTTACAATTAGTCATCCGATATTTTTCTACTAAAGTCTTGGCATATTTCTTCTGTGTTACTCTAATATGAAACTTTTGTTGAGTAACTTCTAAACCAAGACAATAGTGTAGAAGTCCTAGATCTGTCATATCAAAAGATTGCTTTAAATCATCCTTTACTAAATCAATCATTTTTTCTGAGCTTCTTGTGATGATCAGATCATCAACATAAAGTACAAGAATCACTATATCAGAACCATTTTTCTTAATATAGAGATTTGCATCTGAAGGACTTCTAATAAAACCATGCTGCACAAGGTGACTGTCTATCTTGATATACCATGCTCGAGGGGCTTGTTTTAAACCATACAGAGATTTGATCAACTTGCACATTTATTGTGCTTGCCCCTCAACCTCATATCCTTCTGGTTGAGTCATGTATACTTCTTCTTGTAAGTCACCATTTAAGAAGGCACTTTTAACATCCATCTGATGTAATTTCCACCCAAACTGAGCTCCCATGGCACAAAGTACTCTAATGGTAGTCATTTTTGCAATAGGGGCAAAAGTCTCTTCATAATCTATGCCTTCTTTCTGAGCATATCCCTTTGCAACAAGTCAGGCTTTATGCTTATCAATAGATCCATCTCGCCTTATACTTCACTTTGAATACCCATTTTGCGACCGATGGGTTTCTTTCTCGTTGGCAGATTGACTAGTTTCCAAGTATTATTTTTGAGAAGAGAGTTATGTTCTACATCCATAGACTGTTTCCACTGTGGTTGAGTAAGGGCAGATTTAACCGTTGTGGGTTAATTTGTATTTAATGTAGACATAAATTTTTTCTTCATCCTCATCTTCTTCCCTGTCATATTTGGTACTCACTGACAAATCATCAAAGTGTTGACAAAGTTCGTCAACCTCTGAAGTAGATGCTTCTGCTCTCTTCTGTTGTGTCATCATCGCGAGTACATGGCCTATCAAGAGATAGATCTGGAAAGGAGTTCAACTTAGCATCTCTCAAAGTGCTAGTATATCATTTTGGAACTTTTTGTTTTGACTTTGGAACTTGAACCTCCTTTTTAGATTCTGCTTCATCTATGTATACAGTTGTGGATGTGTCTTTTGATGTAGGAGCTTCATCAAATACAACATCTCTACTCACATGTGTCTTCTTGGTCTTAGGATCAATCAATCGATAACCTTTTGAGTACTCATCATAGCCAAGAAAAATACACGACAGGGTTTTCTCATCCAGCTTCCTTCTTTTCTATTTTGGAATGTGCATGAATGCTTTACACCCAAACACCTTCAGATGAGAAATGGAAGGTTTCTTATCACTCCATGCTTCTTGTGGAGTCTTCCCTTGTAGAGCACGAGTGGGTGCTCTATTTAAGAGGTATGACACTGTGTTTACTGCTTCTGCCCAATATTGATCCTCAAGATGTGCTCCTTTTAGCATACATCGAAGCATTTCCATAATGGAACGATTTCTTCTTTCTGCAACTCCATTCTGCTGAGGTGTATAGGCTGTAGTCAGTTGTCTTTTGATCCCATGTTCTTTAAGGAACTTTGAAAAATATTCAGAGGTGTATTCCCCCCCTCGATCTGAGCGGAGGGTTGTTATCAAATATCCCGATTCCTTCTCAACAAGCTTCTTGAACTGTTGGAAAGTGAGAAGTGCTTCTGATTTCAATTGAAGAAAGAAAACCCACATCTTTCATGAGTAATCATCAATGAATAGTTGAAAATACTTTTTCCCGCCATAGCTGGTTGGCATAGGACCACATAGATCGGTATGTACCAGCTCTAAAGGTTTTGCAGCTCGAGACGAGCTTGCTTCAAAAAGCACTCGATGTTGCTTCCCTGCTAAGCAATCCGAGCAAACTGGCAAGATAGATGAGAGGGGTGGAAGACCTTTCACCATCTCATATTTGTGTAATTCAAGCAAGTATCCAGAACTGAGATGCCCATAACACCGATGCAAGAGAGAGGTAGCCTCTTTTGTAGTTGCAGCAAAAGCAACATGGGAAGTGGAAATAGCATTGAGGATAAACAAGGCATGTTTGTAAGACCCAGTTGCTACATGTTTACCGCTGTGTGTAATAAAACATCTTTTCTGGCCATTGACAACTCGAAACACAACTTCCATGTTTCTATCCAACATTTGTGTGACTGAGACGCATTATTGGCTAATCCTGGAACATAGAGGACCTTTTCAATTTGATAATTACCATCGGGAAGAGACACAGAAATATCCCCTTCTCCTTTTACTTGATAGACCCGATTGTCGACAATTGTGATCGGCTTACCCTCTTTTTCAACAAACGTATCAAACCAAGATTTATCCCCAGCTCATGTGTTTGCTTGCTCTCGAATCAATATACCATACAACATCTATCTGGGAAGACGATGTATGAGTCATGAGTACCTTATGTGCTCATTCAGAGTCAGAGTCTGAATCGGACTCAGGAGAATGTGAGTCTGAGTTGGATTCAGCATAAGCAACATGGCCTTTAGACTGCTTATGCTTATAGTATTTTTTCTTGTGCTTGCCCTTCTTTTGGGAACCTCTTTCATTTTGTTGCTTGTTTTTGAACCAACATCTGTTGGTGTCATGGTTATTCATATCACAAAATTTGCAATATTTTGTATCTTTTTGTTGAGATTGCTTTCCTTTTCCTTTGGAGGAACCACCTCCTTTCTGAAACTGCCCTTGTTGTTTACCACTCTGTTGTGTGGAGAGAGCATTATCTGGCATGTCATCTTTCTGGACCTGAGTTGCCTCCTCAGTCTGAAGCAAGTTTACCAGTTCCACAAATGAGACTTGTCTTCCAGAAACATTGAGAGAGGTGATCAACATCTTATAGGAACTTGGTAATGCTCTCAAGATAACAGAATTCAAGATATCATCATCCACAGGTTTTCCCATAGCATTCAATTTTGCTTTCAAATCTGCCACTCTACATAGGAATATGTCAACTGTTTCTCCAGAACTCATACTGAGATTATGTAGTTGAGTTTGAAGATGGAGAATAGTGGATTGATTTTTCCCTTCATATACTGTGAGCAAAGCATCCCAAGCTATCTTACTAGTTTTTGCATCACAAATATGAGGCTGCACCTCATCTGTGGTAGCAAGTAAGATAAATACAAGACTCTTCTGGTATTTATTATCCCAATCATCTTGATCTGTTCCTATTTTTTGAGGACGTTTTTCAGTGCCATTCACTACATTCCATAAATCTTCCAACTGAAGTATGGCTTTCATTTTTGTCTTCCATGGAACAAAATTAGGACCTTTCAAAATTTGGGAATCTGAGAGATATTTATGAATTATGGCCATTATGAAGGTTCCTTATATCACCAATTGGTCTCCCTTTCTTTATACCTGCCAGATCATTATATTGTAACCATTCAATATACACCTGCCCTTACGTGAGGGAAACTATAGGTATATAGGAACAATATACTACTCAATATGTACTCGCCCTTACGAGAGGGAGACTATAAGTACAAATGAGAAGCACAATATATTGACCATAGGTGATACTGAAAGGGCATCGTGTTGTTAATGACACCTACCATAGAAAGTTTTATTTCGCATGCGTGGGGCGTAACTTCCCCTAAACACTTTGGAAAAAGAGCTTTTGTCAGGATTTACGCCTAACAACAATCACGATGTGGGTATGAAATGAGAAATAAAAAACATGGTTTGCCTTATTTCTCCCCGATGATTTATAGAGAACAAGCTCAGACGTCGTTGTTGCAGCTATATTAGGTGGCGAATACAGTAGTCCAAAGCACGACAACATTACCTATAAGTGTGGACCAGAGGTATCTCAAATACCGAACACTGTTGTGCAATAAATTGCACAAATAGGGTATAAATTTGGGGTCTTATATTTGTAATTTATGATTGATAATGCAAGAAAATAGAATATTTAAATGCAAAAAATAACAATCATAAATGCCCACAAATTTTTAGCACCTATTTTATTCTAGCAAAATTCTGTCTGCCAAATAGCTTGATTTCCCCCCTTTGTCTGACAATTTTGTAAGGAAAAAAATGGATTTCCCCCCTTTCAAGTTGCAAAGAGAACAAGAAATTTGTTGCAAAAAATACCTTAAAGCTTCCTCCAAAGTATGCAGCCATCAATGAGAAACAGCCGTCAATGTATGCAGCCGTCAAAAACAAAATAACAAAGCGTCAACTAGAATCGCCGCCGTCACTCGTGTCATTCGGGCGTCAAAAAATCAAATCCCGTCGCCACCGGGACACGTGGGCGTCAACCACATGTTCCGCCATCACCGAAACATGAAATGTGTCAAATTAACAAGTACGGGTGTCAAAAATTCCTCGCAGGGATTGGAACTGGAGACCTTCCGCCAAACAAGAAACAATCTTACCGCCTGAGCCAGAGAGCCCGACGGGAAAGAACTTGCACGCTGGTGATATTGAAAACGTGAGGGCGATGGATTTAGGGAAAAAAAATATATCCCACATGGTCTGTGCGACCGATGTGGGGGGGCTTAAAAATGTCGAAAGCCACTAAAGCTTTCGGTTGCCTTCGGGAAACCACCCCATCCCCGTCCTTTTGCCTCCCTCCCACCAAACCATCCACGAGCCACTTGCTTCTGCTGCATTTTCCGTCGGTGTCTGGTGTCTGTCGCGCTTCTGTTGTGGTGTCTGTCACGCTTCTGTTGTCCCAGTCGGTGTCTGGTGTCTGTCGCGCTTCTGTTGTGGTCTATCGCCCTTGGTCCGTCAGGGTCGTGTCTCCTGTCTTCGGTTGCTTGGTCCGTGTGTCTCCTGTCTTTGGTCTGCTCCTATTCGCAGCTCTGATGCCATGAAGAATTGTACCAAGCAATATGATCTTCTCATTAATCTTCAGATATAGAAACATACATGCGGTTACAAACTGTTCTAACCACTTAGGTGGTTAGAAACCAGAATTGGAGAGCGCCTACGAGCGCTTCTTTTAACATGCCAAGAATGGAATATGAATTTATGCTAACAATTTTGTCCAAATTTCTATTTACCCCTATTTTCTCATCCATAGGGAGGATGGTATTGAAATATCCTTCGATCAAGATCCAAGCTTAAGAAAAATGAGAGATAATATAAGTTATATCCTTCCATTGTCTTCTTGTTTCCTCCAAATTAGTAGAAGCATAAATAGTAATGCATAGCATAATTTGGTTGGACTATCTACTTTGAATAGCTATAGCTAAAAGACCCCAAATTCCAACCATATGATGAATAACTACCTCTTTTGGGTCCCAAAGACAAGCAATGCCACCAGAAGTCCCATGGGAACTGAGTGAAACCATTTTTCTAGCTGGCCAAATTTTACTAGCAATTGTGTCCATATCGTCTGTTGACATCTTCCTTTTTGAAGGAAAACAAGATATGGATGATTTATCTGAATCATTCTTCTAATTTTATTTTATTTTTAAAGACTCCATTTGAGTCCTCTAATATTCCAAGTGATGATATTCATTAATACCAGGGCTAAAAAATTTGGGAAGGGCATTCATATTACCTTCCTCTACAAGCTTTTCACCTTCTTTTACCATATGATATTGATTGGTATTGCGACCAGCCTTTTGATTAGAAACCATATTAAGTTTTTTTTCCTTGTTTCTTGACTTACTTCAATTGAATCTGATATGGCTTCTAACCTTAAAGAATGCTTGTACACAACCAAAATTTTACTAGAGGGTTCAAAAGAGTCTATATTGGGACCTGTATTATTTGAAGTTTTGACATTTAAAAGATTGTTTTTCTTGTGTAAATTTTCTCCCTTTTTTTTGTTGAAAACATTTGATTTGTTGGTTTATCTCTGAGTTCTTCCATTCATATTTAAATTGTGTTTCTAATATTTCTGTTTCCATTATTTCCTCTTCCTCACTTGGGACATCATTTGTGGAAAGGAGTTCAAACATATTAGCATATGACTTTGATTGATCCTTCATAACTGGTTTTTTTAGAGTGTTTTTCTTCTTAGGCATTTGGAAACCTGTCGAGTTTATATCTTCTTTATTTTGATCAAGAATTTTATTTGGTCAAGCACTAGCCAAATGACCATATTCATGGCAAATTCTACAACAAAAAGGAATGTTCTCATAGTCCACTACTTGCTCCCAAGCGTCTTCCCCAAATTGCAAAGTGATATTTTTAGGTAGGGGTTTGTCAAAATTCATTACACACAAATTTTAGCATAAATAACATGTTCAAAATTTTGAATACAATCAATAGTCATCATAAAAGTTCCTAAAGAGTTTCTAATTGAATAAAAAATAGTAGGATTCCAAAATTCAATAGGGAGGCAAAAGAGTCTAACCCACACGGGAGCTGTAAAAGGCATCTCTTCTTCGACTTTAAATATAGTATGCTAGGGCTTCATGAAAAGACCTACCCTTCCAAATAACCAAGGATCCCCTTGAAAATTTTTCTCTCTATCTTCATTATTAGCAAATAAAATAAGAAAATAACCATTTGGATAAATAGAGATTTGTAACTCACCTTTAGTTTTCCAGCTTTTTGCATCCTAGAATTTGAAAGCAGATAGGCTCGGACAAAAACCCACGAACCAAAAAATTAGTGCTCTTTTTTCCAGATAATATCTAGCCAATTAGCTATTGCCACATGTGGAACAATACCTACCTCTTCCCATGTACCAAACCCCTCAACAAGGATTGCAATATCCTCTTTTGATCCAAAAATTTTAAGCCTTGCATAATCAACACTTGGCTTATTCTAACCCACAACCACTAAAAATATAAGTCCTCCTAATCCATCATTGAATTATGCTACACTATGATACTCCCATGGTTTTCCTATTAAATTATCCCTTGAATGCCTCCATATCAAGCATAAACGACCTCTTCTCAAGGCTATGCAATATACCCCTATCCAATGTAATATGATTAGACACATAAAAATAATTAGGCACCTATATTGCCTAAGTATTAGAATAAAATTTTAGATTGGACATACTTAGGACTTTTTAATCGTAAGGGTATATTCCCCCTTTTTGGTTATTTTCATGAAAGCTTTACCAATGTTCAATAGTAATGGGATTAAATTGACAATAGATCACATAAATGGAATCTCCACATTGAAGATGATTTATTACATCCAAGATGAAGATATAATGGTATGTTTACTTATCTATTCATTAAGGGATAAATATTCTTTATAGTATAGGGGATTACTAGATAATTATGTTACACATTGGACATCAATTACAAAACCTTCTATAAATTTTTTAGCAACATAGATAAAGGGTGTTCTTTTTTGTTTCAATTAAATGCTATGTAAATACATCCTTGAGAGAATATTTACGATTGTAGTACTAGAAACATGAGAACCTTATTTTTAATTCCTCTGAATGTTTGACCAAATGATAAACAAATATTACCATAATATATTATAGGCTTACAATTTGATTTAGCACTAATGGTTTATAATTCTAACTATGTTGCTTTAGATATAGCTTTTGAAGAGTTAGTCTACATAGAAGAGGTTTTAATTATAGTAGATAAACTACTATCCACCCTGTCCATGGCCTACACCACTCATATTACCTAGAATCTCTAAATTATTGGGTCTGATCCTACAATATCTCTTATTTCAAATTCCTAATTGTTGAGGATATTATTGTACCTTATGCTTAATTATAAGCCTCAGATGTTATTTCTTATTTCTTGCATTATATTATGTGAGGCATAGTATATCCACGTTAGATATGCTTTTGTTAGTAGTTAGGATACATGTTTATATTGTTGTTGATTTCCCTTGTCTTCTAGCATATTTCTATTTTGCTTGCATTCTTGTTGCTTGTAGGTGGTTGTCCCTGCATAGTATATTGTTACAGGTGGTTGGCCTTGCATGGCATATTGTTACAACCTTTGTAACCACATTGATTCCTTTTCATGTACTATTTATACAATTTTACATAATGGAAATTCTAGCTTCACGTTTGAGTTCTATATCATTGGTAATCAGAGCCATAGGATAGTTTGAGCAAGAAGGGAGGCAAGGTGCCAACTTCATTGCATCAACTCCTAGGCTAGCTATTGTAAGGATTTGGCTTGGGCTAGTCGGTAGCATCATTGTGAAGCTCCTGAGGTGACAGAGGGTGTGAAGATTATCCCTGCATCGAATACCCCTGAGAGAAGCATCAAAGGATAACCTGATTACCTTGAGGAAGACAAAAAAATATGAAGAATTATAGATCAAATTTTTATAATGGAGGATCTAGTATTGTTGATTTGAGTTCAATAGCATTCAAAGTTTTAGCCAATTGTGGCTAGGAGAAGAACTCAAAACTCCTTGTCGAGAGAGCACCCTGAACAACTAAAGGGTGCACAAGATTTGGTGGTGGAAATTTTTGACGGTGGGAAGAATTAGATAATAAATTGCTTGGAGGTATAGCAGGTTTTATTTGATGGAGGATTTGGATCACTTCTTATTAGCCTCCTATTTTTTAAACCCATCGATCGGTTTACTGATTGGCACCTTCTTAATCAATCTTCATACTTGGTCTATAGAGGGTAGGCCATCCCTTCCACCATTTTCTCCTTCTCCTCCACTTCCCCCCATCCCTCTTCCCTTGTTGTTTGATGGAGGTCTAAGGGAGGACAGTCCCCCTTGCTTATCAAAGTATACACACTTATGTTGAAAAGTGGTGTATCCTCCCTCACCAGTCATAGATAGATATTAACAATCCCCTCCCTTCCCACAAAAAAATTGGTAGGAGACTAATCTAAGACTACTCTCATTTCACAGATCGATCACAGGAGGCCAATCCAAGACAATACTTGTTTGTATATAGGAGCAATGCATAGAAAAAAAATCATTCACAATAGGAGAAGAAAAATTAAACAATTTCTAAGGTTTTATTTTGATCAATCATGGAGAAGATTCTAGAATCCTAGACTCTACCAACTAGATAGTGACACATGGTATTAGGAAGATACCTCATATTGAATATTTGTTAGCAAATATGTGGTGGACAAGTGGGATTTAATTAGGTATTGTGATCATCAGGTGCTATGCAGAGGGTTTGTTGCATATTCTATTCTAGGCAATTATCCCACATTGGCCCTATGATGGGTTGAAGTAGGTTTAAAAGTGCCAAAGCACGCTAAGAGGAAGTGATCACCTCTAAGTGGTCATGTTTGGCCACTTTAATGTGCGATCATTCCAGTTGTTGGGCACCCTTCATCATGGTGAACCAGACTTGTTGACTGTGTTGATCGATGGTTTCACCTACAATCTGTGTTGATATGATAGACTGTTGAATCGATAGTTGACTGATGAATCATTGGATTTTGATCTACGTAAATTGACCGTTGAAACCATTTTTTTTTACCATCAATTCAAATCTTCTTGTTAGAATTTAAAATTCAATTTTTTTGGCATCAGCAGAGAAGGTGAAATTTAAATTTTGCCCTCAAATTCAATAGTTTTTGCCATTTAAAATTTAATCTTTGCCTCAAATTCAATTTATTTTACCTACACAAGTCAAAATTTTACAAAATTAAGGGCTAATTTTTGAAGTCTTAGTGCTAATTTTTATTTTACCACTTCAAATTGAAGGGTAATTATTGTAATTGCATCAATTGATGTTATTTTGTAAAAGCACTAAATTTAGTTCCTTTTTGTAATTTGGAAGGCAAAAAATAAAATTTTGTAATCTAGGCTCATTGTTTTTTTTTTGAATTTACATGGTGGAATCGATAGCCGCCATGAATCCGGGTAGGCCATCCAACTTTTATGGCCGTCACAATATTCTGCGCTGTCTCGCCCTAGAAGCCGCCACACAGATCTTCGCGCAGTCCGCCCCTATAACCACCATGCCACAATCATTTTAAACCTTTTACACCGTTGAAAGCACTAGGAAAGGAACAAGCGTTCAGTCCGATGAGGCCCGAGATTTGAACCTTGGACCTCCACCCCCCTTATGGGGTTTGGATGAACCAATTGGTCTACACCTCGGACCTAATCTAGGCTCATTGTTGCATTCGATTTTTTCTAAAATTGTTACTAATAGTGCCTATATAGTTCTTGCAACCTTAGCATTCTTCTAGTATGGCATATACAATATATCAAATGGCTTCTGACCTCCAAAAAAACATGTCAGATATTACCGCTACAGTAGATGAATTGAAAAATAAAATAAATGAAATCATAGTACAATTGGCTCCTTCTAATGTCAAGATATATAACAATAAATTTTCCAATAAGGCAAAGTGTGAGGTCAAACTTTATGATGGATCAAGAAATATAGATGTCTTGTCTACTTGGATTCTAAATTTGGAGACTTGGTTCTCCTATGCAGAAGTCCTTGTGAATGAACAAGTTGCCTTTGCCACAGTTAAACTCATAGGTTTAGCAAAAGTTTTGATCGTAGAAAGACAACAAAGCCAAAACCTTGCCATGACTTGGAAGGAACTTATCCAAATTTTGAAGAACACCTTTTACCCACCTACTTACCAAAGTGACCTCATGACCAAATGGTTTAGGTTGAGGTAAGCATACAATATGTTAGTTTTAGACTACATTTTTCAATTCAATAGGTTAAGGGTTCTTCTTGGTGTAAAATATTTAGAAGAGGATTTAATCAATAAATTCACTAGGGGCTTGCAAGATCAGATTTTTAGGGAGGTAAAATTCAATTCCTTCCTTACTTTGGATGTGGCATTCAAACATGCCATTTTAGTGGAGGAGAAATTTGGTGCATCTTTCAAATCATGATATTCTTCATAGGAACACACTTCCAAGGGATCAAATCAGTAGCAAAAATGGATGAAGAATTCCTCTCACACTTCTTCTTCTCCTTCTTCTCCTTCCACTTCACCAAAATTCCATTCTTCTTCTTCTTACTCTAAAAATTCTTCTTCTTCAACATTGTATTGTGATTATTGTAAAAAGAATGGTCATACAAAATCTAGATGTTATACATTTCAAAGAATGAAGAAGTCCCTACTTGTACAACCTACAAATGAGGACCCACAATATGGTCCCATTATGGCTACATGGATAGAAGAAGAATATCCTACTTTTAAGAGTAAACTCAAAAAATTTACCCTCATGAAAAATATTTCTACACAAGGGGGCCATGACCATTTGTTTATCACACAAGCCCACCTTACACATAAATTCTATGTAGATTGTATTATAGATAATGGCTTGTAGAAAAATCTAATTGTGAGGACTGTTGTCAAGAATTTGAAGCTTCCCTTGAAGCCACATCCTCAACCCTATGCACTTGGTTAGAAGGATACAAGGTCTACATCCGATATCACACACACCTGCAACGTGTCTTTCTATTTTGGTGGAAAATTTGTGGATAAGGTGAAATGTGATGTCACTAATATGGATTATCGTGGAATATTTCTTGGTAAGCCCTATCAATTTTATAAGAAAAAGAACACATACACCTTGGAGTTGCACAATCAAACATATTTGGTACAAAGCACTACACCCACATCAAATTTGATGCTAAGTTGTAGGTAAGCTCCTAAGATATTAAGTAAAGCACATGATAAAGAACAAGAACCTCTAAATATCCATGAAAAAGAAGCTTCACTTCAAAATATTGTACAATCACATGAGCTTGTGGTTAAGTAATCAATCACTCGCCCTCATGAGAGATATCAATCATACCATTTCAGGTGTATCTCTTCCAAAAACACCTTTAAAAAAACAACCACTTGCTCAACAAGAGTTACCTTTAGCCTTGACCTCTCCTTCTATTGCACATATGAAGAAGGAGCAAGCCAAGGCAACTTATTTCATGCAACATCTACAGAGCCTTCAGGAAATCCTAACATAGGTCTTGCATAAGACTTAGCAACAACAGAAGAGAGCGGTGGAAAAGCATCACAATCCTCATCCATTTTAGGTTGGAGATAGAGTTTGGCATCCCTTGGACAAATGATATTTTATAGAGAATCCATATTAGGACTGTAACTTGGAGACTGAGTTTGGTACTTGTCACCCGCCATGGTTAGCTTCCACAACAAGCTCACTGGATCTCTCACCATAAAATGGATCATGATATTCCAAATTTGTTGAGAGCATTGGGATCCAATGCTTCTATGGTTGGGAGGAGTGTTGAGGATATTATTGTACCTTAGGTTTAATTATAAGCCTAAGATATTATTTCATATTTCTTGCATTGTATTACGTGAGGTATAGTATGCCTACATTAGATATGCTTTTGTTAGTAGTTAGGATGCATGGTTATGTTATTGGGGATTTCCCTTGTCTTCTAGCATATTGTTATTTTGTTTGCATCCTTGTTGGTTGCAGGTGGTTATCCCTACATAGTATATTGTTACAGGTGGTTGGCCTTGCATGGCATATTGTTACAACCTCTATGTTGAGTGGTAATTTTTCCTAATTGCAAAACCACACTCACCTTAGGATTTTGATCACAAAATCCTCTCTTGAAAAGAAGTTAAAACAAAAAAACTTCTCCAAGGTTATGCTATATAAGCATTGCACATGTGTATTAGTAATCTCAATGAAGATATATCAAATAAGTTCTAGTAATACCTTAGTGAATATGTATAATTGTGTTTCTTTTGTCAAATCTACTGGCTAGATGCACGACTTCGTTTTCATCTACAACTACTCCAAAATTCAAGGTCTCAATGAAGCATTCTATCAAATAGTTGATGGGCATCATCGATGCTCATTTTTGTAACCTATTACCATCTACCACAGTCCACCCCAACACCAAATCAAAGCATAGTCTGCGGATCGATTGCATCCGGTATAGCTTCGGGTAATAGTGATAGCTGACGATGATGGATACATTGCATGTACGCCTATATTTCCATCCACCACTTGCTATCTAGAATTGTCATTAAAGCATATTCAAACCTTCATCAAACAACTGCCATCCATCGTTGGGAACATGCAGACCTCTAGTTCATCCACTATCAGTCTAAAGGAGGGACTACGATATCATATTTCTCCACATATTCATTGTCACCTGAGACGCTCGCTACAGTGCGTTGGAGATTGACCTTCATTGAATTATGCACTACGTTTGACTATGTCGCTAGGTTTCCATATTCGTCAGTGTTTTTTTAACCCACATGGCCCACTCACCACCACACATGCACGATGTCCATGTTGGCATCATGATACGCATCTTTGTTCGCTCGTCATGTCACGTCCTGGTGCACAATCCCGATGTTCAAGATGCGCATTGTACCTGCAAACAAAACGTGGGAATCATATTACTGAAATTTAAATGGAGTTTTTACAATAATCCCATTACCTCTTAAAATGAACTTTATTATTATAACATCTTCACCTTATTTTGTTTATATACACATAAATAAATAAGGGCTCACATATATATTATTTGATTTTCTATTTTTGTTTTATTTTATTTATATATACCATATTTATAAATGTAAGTATATATATATATAAACCCTTTAATTATTTATTTTTTATTTCATTTTATCATTTTATAATATATATATATATATATATATATATATATATATATATATATATATATATATATATATATATATATATATATATTATTTATTTATTTATTTATTTTCTTTTTTATAAATTCATATATATATATAAATATAAAGATATATATATACTTTATGTTTTATAAATCGAATCAATCCCATTCCAAAAGGAACAATAAAACCACACTAAGATCAAAATTTAAACAAAAAAATCTAATCAAAACCAAAACATAAAACACCACAAGATAAAGATAATGTGGATACTAGACACCACCCAGGCCTACAATGCAACCACAAAGACTACAAAGCAAGCTCATGGGCAACAACTCCTCAACACTATCGCTCAAAAACAACCAAATTCTCAACAAAAAACAAAAATTAGAGATGGATCCCCAATTTTGGGGTACGTTGTACAACAGCCACAACACTCTGTAAGCATATTGATTCCTTTTCATGTACTATTTATAGAGTTATGCATAATGGAAATCCTAGCTTCATGTTTGAGTTTTATATCACTAATCATCTACAAAAACTACTTCTTCCCCATAAATTATAACATACCAAGGTAAATATACACCTTCAACTATTACTTTCTATCCTTAATTACCTATGTTACCTACTCCACCACAAAATCATGAAGACACAAAAGTTTTTACTTAAATTCTTGATGAATGTAAACTCATTATGAAAGAAATGGTAAAGGTAGTGAAGACAATGATGAATCAAAACAATATGGAAAGAAGGTAGTTGCAACCAAATAGTGGATGGTAGCAAAAAAATGGATAACAAAGGAAAACACCTTACCTCACAAAATATTAGGTACCACGATAAACTTTTGGGTAAAATAGAAATCAAGTGCAAAATCATATAGTGAATACAATTTTAGAAATTATCACTTTATGATGATTCACATACAATGTTGAACATGATCCTATAGATAGTGCCATGTCTATTAGGCATTCTCAAATTAATTATTATGGTCAATAATGCCAATCATAGTAAGCTAATGCCATGGAACAAAACTTATAATAATCCAACCCTTGGTAGTAAACTCCATAGTCTATTAGCCATCCATGATAAATTAGCCACTTTATCAAGATGTAACTCTAGTGCAACAAGTAATTTTAACTTTACTAAGCCCATTCAATGTTGTCTTTGTTACTTTAGTTTAATTGAAAAAGGAAAATATTCCTTGTTCATGGACAATATTTTATGCACTAATTAACAAGAGGTTGCAAGAAAAATTAAAAGGAAGGCAATAAAAGAGTAGGAATGAACTTACGAACAAGGCGAGGGCTACAATAATACTACAATATTAGGAAGAGGAAGACCACTACTACAAGTAATGGATAAAGGACCAATAGTAGCTATGCAATAGCAAAAAAAAAAGGAGAATGTTGAAAAATAACTAGTCATTACTTCCCAAACAAGTACCCAAGCTAAAAAAGAAAAACAAGTTGAAAAGCATAAACAAGATGATGAGGCAAAGGAGCCTAAAAAGGAAAAAGGGACCTAGGATATGACAAATAAGCCAAGGAATAAAAAAAGAAGAAGATAAATTATAGAATGTGGCTAAAAATCACCTCAAATACCTTTCTCTCACTAATGAGTGATGCATTATGGACACTAAACAACATAGGAAGTTAACCTTGTGTAGTGAATGCAATTATATTGAGTTCAAACTCAATATAGTGGGGAAATGAAGAAAGGTATTTACTCCAAGTAACCCTCAAGGAGCAAGAAAGGATTATTCAAATAATGAACAACCACAACATGCTCAACCAGATCCAATACAACAACAAAAAATGATAATAAAAAATTATTTAGATGTCTAGGTCAAGGCAAAAAATAGTTAAAACAATCCAAAGCTAAAGAAAATAAAGCTACCACTATTTTATATAGCTTTGAAGATAGAGAATTATCTACTAAGAAGTTGCATAGTAGATTCAAGGACTATAGTAATAGTGATACCTAAGGCTTTCTATGAATGGGCTTACTATACACTAAAATGGCTAGGAACCTAATCCAAATGGATGGCGCTAGAGTAAATGTTGTATGAGATTTAAAAGATTTAATCATAACCATGGAAAAATATTTTGAATTAATAGTTATCCAAGAAGTTATAGTTATACCATATTTTGGGATGCTACTATCAAGGGAATGGACATGGAAAATGTGTGGAGATGGATACTTGGATATGGACTATACACATATGAAGGTACCTTGGGATATAAAGTTGATCAAAATAGAGAACAAACCCCTATGTAATTGTTTGCGGCATAAGTTGAATGAGAATGGTGCAATTAACTACAATGAGTTACCTAAATTTATCTATGATGAAGTTATGGAGGGTGACCAAATGTACAAAATAGATAAATTATAAGTGTGCTCCAAGATGATGACTCAAAAGTGAATTTTTAAGAAAATTAGCTTGATAATTATTTAATATCTAAAGAGTCTATTAGCATACCGTGCTTGACAAACCAACAAGCATAAGGACTTGAAGGTACATGGACCATGTATTTTGATGATGCTAAAAATGGAAATAGGGTTCTCGTTGATATTTATTTCATAGACCCACAAGGTGCTCCAATAAGTTTTACCTATAGGATGTTTAACTACTCTTATAATATGGCTGAATATGAATAATTGTGCATAGGTTGAAGGAATACTGAAAATATGGGGATAAATAATCTTAAGATATTTGACCATTCTAAACTAGTAATAAATCAAGTCAACACCCAGGTGGTGTAGGTGAGTTGGAGAGGAGAGGGCAATCTTCCAAGGGAGGTCCCAGGTTCGGATCTCTATGATAATGTTGGTGCAGGCAGGATTGGTGCAACCCCCAGATGACTTTGACGGTGTAGAACCCCTTGTTCGTGGTCTCTTAGACCAAGGCGACCCCGCAAGGGGTTTTTCGCTAAAAAAAAAATCAAGTCAACTCATAGTGTGCAACCAAATAAAATGCCTCAAATTGTACAAGCATAGAGTTTGGGTTTTTCAAAAGAGTTTCAACACATGAAAATAATATAATTCCCCAGGAAATGAACAACATTAGAGATGAATTAGATTCTATTGCAGCAAGGTTTGACCCCATAATTATTAGGATATTTATATCCTAATAATTATGGGGTCAAACCTTGCTGCAATAGAATCTAATTCATATTTATTGTTGTTCAGTTCTTGGGGAATTGTGTTAATGTATTATATATATATTCATTAAAAATAGATGTTTGCAATGATGGTATTACCTATTCCAAAACAAAAACACTATCTTTATAGTATATACCAATGTCATATCTATCTTGTTGCATGGTGAATTGGAAGGAAAGATATTGGGATTGATAAATAAGATCTATAAATTTGATATAGATATAAATACCACTAAACTCATTAGGATAAGGATTTATATGAACATCTTGCTATATTGGACTTCAAAGGCCAAGTAGCTTTGGTAGAAAATATTGAACTAGATGATAAACAAGGTTAAATAAGAGGCACTAAAAGATATATGATATCAAGGTAGGTTCTAGAATGCTTAAAATAGAAGGAAAGGGCTAGGTTCAATCAAATTCAATGCACCATACCTAGCTAGATAATGTACTTTTTTGAGAATATTTTGATAGAGTTATACTACAATTCATGGAAGAAGAAAGAATATAAGCCCCAATCAAAGAATATAATAGTAGATGAGGACACTGTTCTTCCCAAATAATAACACATAAAATATTAAGAGTAGGGTATTACTGGCCAACCATATTTCTTGATTACTTTCTATGGGTGAAAGAATACAAATCCTATTACACTTTCATAGGAAGGAGAAGAAAAACATTAATACCCATAAAGCCTAAAATTATTATAGAACCATTTCAATGGTGGGGATTAGATTTTATAAATAAATTTCAACCTCTTATATTGTGTAAGACACATATGTAATCTATTTGTTACAATTTTATTCACAAAGCAGGTTGAATCCATACCAATCAAATTAGCAAATCAAGATATGGTTACCGGTTAGCCTATTGTAAGCCCAAGTGCGCCACATCTAAACACAAAGTGAAAGGATAATTTTAACCAAATTTCTACTACCAATATCAATTTACTCCAATACAAGTAAATTTCCCTAACTTGAATTAGAAAACTTAATATTGCGAGGACTAAATCACTTTGAAAATAAACAATTTGTCCAATCCAAATGGATTCCAAATTTTTTTCCCAAGTTTTGTTTATCAAGATATTTGCTCGATCCTATAAGTGATTCACTTAATAGAAACTAAGTGATCCAATCATAGTAAACAAATATCTCAAGTACCCTTCATTGAGTGGTTAAATCTACTTATTTAGTGATAAATTCATTAATAGTACAAGTGCTTTGCTCATAACTAAAATTTCATACTTTTTTCAGGCTAGAAATTCGCTTAGCTTTGCCAAGAAAATTGCTCCTTTCCATTTCACTTAGAAAATATTTTTTTAATTTTTAGAGAGTGATCTTAGTCACTTGAATCCATAACGAACATCACTTTAGCCTTGATAAATCCTTCCATGCCTAAGGGTAACCTAGTGTTCCCACCTGCTATGACTACCACTTCTATTTATACTCCAATATAACACATTCATATCAAAGTTTTGGATTCAAGAGACATTTCATTAAAGGAAAAGGAAAAGAGGATAACAAAGAAGAAGAAGCCTCCTCCACCTAATGACCTAAAGATGTTTTTGTCAAAACATATTCAAGAGTAGAGGGGAGGTTTAAAATTTCCCGTAGATGAAGTTACAAAAGAGGTACTATGAAGGTTCAACCTAGGACCTAGAAATGATCCTTTGAGTACCAATTTTATTTGGACTAACCTTGAAATGAACCTTGTTCTCTAGGTATAGAATTAACCAAAACTTGTGGAATATTGTGATGAAATGAATTATTATGAAAGCAAACACATTAGACCTTGTCAATGGGAAGAGGAGTTATTCTACATGTTGAATGAAGATGATGATCCTATGATATGGATCATATGAAACCCAAAATTCTAAAGGGACAACTATTACAAATATGACCATCGTTATTAGAAGGAATTCCTAGTGTTGCACTTGATAGATCTAAACAAGGCATTAGAATTTAACATCTTTTTGGAGTTAGAAACTTTTAGATATGACATCAAATTAGTGTTTTATGGGATAGTCATAGTGCTAGGGAATAATACTAATGCCAACGTCTATTAATAATACATTACCCTTCCTCATGCAATAGAGAAATATCCAAGCTATTTATAAATAATTAGTTGTGTAAATTACATTTTAGATTGAATGAATAAGTAGTTGAGGGATTTTAAGGATGATAAGAAGTTTACATACACATCCTATTTGGTCTAGTTGATTTTATATTAGATGGGACTTGACAATAAGCCACTCCTTGTGATGGATTGCATAGACATACCTTGCAAAGAAATGGGGAAGACTGCATACCATTTATATGACATAGTATATCATCCCATTTATGTTGAAGTTGAAGGGTTATAACATTATTAGGAGAGGTCTAAAATATTTACAAGTTTGAAGAATTATTGAATAGGTATTTTTGCTTGGGTAAATATAGGTCATTCATTTTCTTCTTAGTTTTTTGGTTATTTCATTTGAGCTATCTACTTTCATTACCAAATACCTATTCAAACTAGAGTATACATGAAAATAGATCATGTAAAACATGTAAATCACTCCCAAGCTATAAGAATTTCATGCAATCATTGAAGAAAATTTGACAAGCATGGGTCTTTAGCATCTAAGAGATGTGTGGTATTATGACATAGAGGGGTAATTTTATAGGCAACTAGAAAAATAACATTGCATACCTTCTACATGCATGAAATACAATAAAAAATCAAGAAGTAAGCAAACCATATAAAGAATTGGCCCTACTCATACTAGGGAACAAAAAATATAAGAGCATAAAATACAACAATGGTATGCCCACCCACTAGAATGCCTTCTATTCCAAGTCTAAATTTAAAGATGAATTTTACCTTGATTACATAATAGATCATTAGATGTTGAAGATCTTAGAGAACTTGGGCTATTCACAAGGTAAGCTTCTAGACTAGAAAAGGGTGAGATATGAAACAAACATGACAAAGAGGCTAGAGAAAAGATATCCCTTCAATGAAATATTCTCGTCCATATGAGATCATAATCATAAAAGGTCATTAAATATGTCAATAATTATACAATAATACTTGATAGGAAGCTTAATAGAAGGAAGATCTATTACTATGCCAAAAATTGATACATCTACATCACCAAAAACTTTGGAAATGGCCAATTCTAAAATATAGGATATGGTTAGAGAGATATTTAAAAAGTAGTAAGAGGACCCTTATGGGTTATTTTATGGAAGGATGGTAGTTTAGGTGGACGGTGCACTAGACATGGGCCCAAAACATAAAGTAGAAATCCCTCTACTAGAGTTGCCAAGACAAGAACTTTCCCCACTAAAAGAAGGGTAAAATCCTCTAGAAAGATCTCTTATAGGGTTGGAAACAATAGAATCATAATTCAAAGTGTTAACTACCTTTTATAAGTGAGTAGGACACCTGTCAAAGTAAGGGAGAGGAAAATAAGCTACAACTTGACAACCATTAGATCCTCCATGGACCTTGGCAAACAAAAAGAAATAATCTAAAGGGTCATATTAGAATCTACCATTGGTATTTCAATCATTCTCTCTTCATATATTTCTACTCATATTTCTATTTATTCTTTTTCTCGTTCATATTTCTTACATACTTATGTTCCCACTCATTAAATCTTACCTTATTATTCTATTATACATCTTTCTTTCATTATAAGTAAAGACACCCTCCTTGAGGTTCCCCATATTCCATTGTGGTTCACACTCAACATGATGCCTATCACATCATTCCCATACCCCACCATGGAAATCATCACCACTCACCCACTTTTCTCATTCACTAAGATCTAATCTCCATCATGGTTAGTTTTACTGCTACCTAAAACCTTGGTATATATGGAAATTAAATCATCAACCACCACCTCAGTATTCATGCCCATCCCCATAAAATTAGACCTATCCATTAAATTTTCTACCCTCCATATCACCCAGGCATACTTGGTCAATAACATATACTAAAGGTGATCACTTTACTAATGCTAACTTATGTGATGAAGTCCATCAAGACTGCACAAAAGCCACAACCAACTACAAAACCTAGTTAGAAATATATTTGGTAGGTCACTAGTGTATGAGAAAAATATAATATCCAAAAGGTATTATAATCACTCAAAGAAAAATAAAGGAGAATAAGAAAAGAGTGTAAGCGCTTGAAGGACTGATCATTGAGGGTACCAATGATCTTGAAGTTGTAATTAAATGCTAGTGGAAATAGGGTCATGATTGTGAGGATGTTCTTGGAAATCTATCTAGGACATCCACCTATCCTATTAATTTCTCTACTAGGATTTTTGAGCTATATCTATCAAGGATAGATCTATACCAAATGATCTAGCTTGCAAAATAGTTATCCATTGGAGTCACAATGTAGTACAACCAATTGGAAATCAAAAAATGATGAATCAATAGCTATCCAACTCATAAATAAGCTTTAGCTATATTAATAAATAGAAGCCCCTAGGAAGGACATCATGAAGGTGCTCTGTTATGATGGAAAGTTAGGCAATTACAACCCCAACTTGTCAAAATTAAGAAACAAAAGAAGCAACTAAAGGATATATTAGATAAATTTATTAGGGCCAAAATTAGATAAGATAATAATTTGAATAGAAAAATTTAGGGTTGATATGGCAAATAAACAAATGCAATCCACCCAACAAGATAGAGATAAAAAATATTATCCTAGGAAGAAATTCCAAGATTAAAAGGAGCAGTAATAAGCCTAGGGCATACTTTAGAGGTACATGAGGTTATGTCCCTATGGAATAATATCATAACTAAGGTGATAAGTGCCAAATGATATTTTAAATTTATAGCCAATATTGAAGTAATTCTCAACAAAACAAAAAGGATAATTTAGAATACAAAAGATGAATTGGCTACAAAAGCAAGGTATTAAGAGGTGCTAAAGAAGTTGTTCATCATATCCATGCCATAGGCATAATAAATAGGAATATATTAGTGAGGAAATTGATTTATTATTTCCAAGAGACCTATAATCATACAATGACCCAATGGTCTCTTTCAAAACCCTATTACAATAAATAATGTAGAAAATATAGGAGTTGGTGGATGTTGGATTGCCTAATGTACTTGATGAAAAAAGAAGAAACTCTTATTATGATGATGTTGTGTACATGATGTTCAAAGAGGAGAATACTAAGAATAAATATGAATCATAATATAAATGTATTAGGTAGCTAAAAGCTTTGTTGGACATGCTACATAAAATGGTGGAACAATTGGATGAGTTATCTGAGAACTCATATGAGGACCTAACAAGATATGAAAACACATTTTAAGCCTAAGGTTGCTAGGATATGATAAATGGTAGAAATTTATACCTTAAAAAGAACAAGTAGAACAAAAAATTATATAATTTTATAGTAGAATAATCCTAATTTTATATACTCCATACCCAAGGATAAAGGCAAGAAATGGAATTTCTCATTAATCAAGTTTGACATCCTATGAAGTCAATAGAAATGTAGCAACCCGATTACTACCTAGATATTTCCACATATATTGAAGATTTCCAAACCTTTATATTGATTAATCAAAACCTCTATTAACCAAAATTTGTGAATTTTTGAGTAGAAGTGTGATTTTCTCAAAGTGAAGCTACTACCTTCTAAGGTGTGAGGTGCTTGGCAACATGGAACAAATAGTTCTTGAGGAGTGAAGTGTTGGAAATATGAGCAAGTTTTGTTTTCATTGATGTCAAGAGTCAATGTTAGTAATAAGTGCAAGATTTGGCAAAAGGAAGGTTAAAATATTGATATTTTAAGCCCAAGAGATTTGGTCTAAGAGCTTCACATGATTGGTCAAAAGGATGGTTAAATACCCTAAAGGAAAGGGATTCCTAGGCCTAAAGAAAATAATATTATAATATTTATTATTATAATATTAAAGGTGGAAAGATAAGGTCTAAGAGTGTCTAAAGGACATAATATTATAATATTTATTATTATAATATTAAGGGTTAAAAGACCATGGTTAAAGGCCCAAAGGATATTTAAAAGATTTAAGTTATTTAATATTTAAATTATTCTTCAATAATTTAAAATTAAATATTTAAATATTTTAAATAAGCTTTAAAGATTTAATTTGGGCACCATACTATAATGAAGTGAAGACGGCTTTATTTTAAAAGGGCCTTGGTGGTATTTTAAAATTAAAGATTAAAAAAATCATTAACCACCTCTCAACCACCGACGTCTCTTAAACGCTTATGGCACTATATAAAAGGGAAATAAAAATGTGTATGAAGGCAATGGTTAATGCAAGGCATAATAAAGAAAATATTTCGCATCCACTCAAACACATGAATAAAAAGGAAGAAGAATTCGTGCGCATTCCAAGGGCAACAAAAGACAAAAGTTGAAGTGCACCATTTTTTTGTCTTACATGGGCTTGTAGCCTAGATGGTTTCCTTGTTATGGCTATTTCACTACGTTGGAGAGAGCACGAGTTCGAATCTCACAAAGGCAACAGTATAAGTTGTTGAGATGCACATCAATTCTTTTCAGAATTCAAGGTATGCTCCATATTTTTAAAACTGGTTGTAATTGTTGTTAGAGAATACAAATTGTCATATAGTTCGGGAGTTATAAGATTATTTGTTCAAAATTTTAATTTACTTTGTTCTAAAGGTTGAAGTTTGGATATAAGGGTTTATTGTCTAAGGGTGTATTTTAATTTACTTTGTGAAAACTAGTGGACAGATTTGAGTAAGTCCTAGAGTGGACTTAAGGACAAAGTTGAGTAAGCTTTTGTGAAAGCTTACAATGCATATTTGAGGTAAGTCTTGGTGAAGACTTGTTGAGCAGATTGAACAAGTTCTAGTGAGGATTTGTTGAGCAAATTTGAGGTAAGTCTTGGTGAAGACTTGTTGAACAGATTGGGCAAGTTCTAGCAAGGAATTTTTTAGAAGATTTGAGGTAAGTCTTGGTGAAGACTTGTTGAGCAGATTGGACAAGTTCTTGAGAGGAATTGTTGGATAAATTTAAGGTAAGTCTTTGAGTAGACTTGTGAACAGATTTGATTGATTTATTCAAACCTTAAGTTAAGGCTTGGAGCAAATCTAGAAAAGTTGATTTGTGATTGAGTCAAGCTTTGTTTAAGGCTTGAGGATAGATTTGAGGACAAGTTTGTGCAAGACCAGGGATAGAGATTGAGTAGATTTGTGCTAGATTGAAGGAATATATTTAGTGCAAATTTGAGATAGATATTGAGAAGATTTGTGCTAAACCAAAGAACTATGTTTAGTGTAGATTTGAGATAGAGATTGAGAAGATTTATGCTAGACCGAAGGATAGTGTTTAGTGCAGATTTGAGTAGAGCTCAAAGTAAGATTTGGAGGTGACAAATCAGAGGATAGTAGTCTCTAGTGGATAAATATCCATTATCCAGGTTAGAGAGGATAGAGGTCTTCAGTGGAGAGAGTTCCACAAGCCAGATCAATGGAGGCAATAGTCTTCTAGAGGATAACTAACTAGAGCAGAGGAGAAGGAATTATCATATGGATAGAGATCCACAAATAAACTAAGGATATTGGTGTCTCTAGTGGGTTTGTGCCCACAAACCATATTAGGGGATTGGTATTTCCTTTGGAAAAAGGTCCATAAAAATTGTAATAGGGAAGGATTCCCAAGATATTTGTTGAGAAAATTTTAGTGAGATTTTCTACGTGGAGTAGCCCACATTGGGTGAACCATGAACAATAGTGTCTCTATTGTGTGTGATGATTTGGAGACTGCTTTGGTTACTACTATTGATATTGCCATTGATTATATTGGATAATATTGTTTGAGAAAGAAAAGTAAAAAGTGGTCTTATATTGTTCACCCCCTCTCGATATAAGCTTGTGTTATTCATGAAGTACTAGAATAAATGAAAGCACTCTAAACATAAGTGGTTTGCTCTCCTTTCTAGGGTGATATAACCATTGATAGAATCCTGAGGAAGATCTTCAAAATGCAATACTTTGGCTTGTAGTTGTTCTACTAAGTATTTTATGTTTCTAAGTTATTTAGAGATGTATTTATAAATATGTAATATTTATAGGTGAATAATTTAAATAAATATGCCTTTCAAATCATTATTTTTACTAGGAGCAAGAATTTCTCACCCACAATAACTTAATGGTAATTTCTTTATATAAATAGGAGCCATGAGCTGTAGTGTAAATACATTTTAGCCTTAAAAGAATCAAAGCTACACTTTGTGAGGCCCATATTGATATTTATCTTTCCTCTTGAATTAAATGAAAAATTAATAAAACTTTTTACTTTCCATCAGTGGCATTGCCCTCTTGGATTGTGGAATGCATAACACTTCCCTTATTTCCTTTTGTAATTTTTAATTCCATTTCATAAACACGTGATACATTATTGTTATTTGATTTTATAATTTTTTGATTGATCATACACTCTCCTTACTATGATTTTGGGCATATTTACTTTTGAGTTATTGCACCCTAAACTTCCAAATTTACTTTTATGAATTTTAATCTCTACATTTATTTTATGTATTTAGCTTAGATTAATTATATTTAGTGATTATAGTGGGGAAAAAACCTAAGTTTAAATATTGAGAGGGGCACACTCCCATTTCTTCAAATTTGTTGACATGGAATTGTAGATGCATAAGTGTTGGATTTTAAGCCTTACTATCTCAAAATATCAATATCAAGAGTAGAATTATATATATGAGCAATCAAATATATATATCAAGGCCAATATAATAATGAAATAACATTCACTTATAATATAAAATATGAATGTAAATGGCCAAAATCATTCATGTACATGCATGAAGAATACTTACAATATAAATTGCTCAAAAAATTGTATACAAGCTTTATTCATTTTTCTATATCTTGCTCTCCATTCAGATATATTTCATGGAGCTTTGTATCCATAATATAGCCATAGTAATATGACTCTTCAATACTTGTCTATTGCATTCCTCACATATTTGGGAGATGCAACCTTTCCTATTCTTGACCTTTGGCTTCTCATCTTTCCACTTGTATACTAGACTCTTCACTCTCTTCTTACATGCATACTTGACTCTATGACACTTGCACACTTCTACATGCACTCCTAATACTAGATACTTGTGCACATCCTCACTTTACATATTTGTATACTTACATACATGACACTTGTGCACATTCTTTCAATACACTCTTACATTCTTACTTACATGACATATGCAGTTCTTGCATATTACACTCTTACATGACACTTGTGCATTTCCTACATATTGAAACTTACATGAAGGTACCATGGGAGTACATTTTCATGTACCAAATAACGTAATATTCTATAACACCTCCACATATTACATTATTTGGCAATTGAAGAATTTAGTCTTCAATATTAATCTTCATCTTCAATCTTCAAGTGACATTACATTGTGCATGAATCTCTGTTTGAAATTTGTCTTCATCTTCTTCTTATAACACTTGCTTTTGGTTCATATATCTTTTATCTTTATTTCTCTTTACTTTCCTTATCTTCTTATTTTGTTTCTTTATTTGATTCTTTCTAGTCCTAGTCTTGATATTGCCTTGTAGTCTTTCTGAAGTCTTTTCTCTTCTCCTAATTTTATGAAACATTAGTATTTTAAAAAATATTTGAAGAATGAATATCTTCATTAACCAAGAGTTTTGAAATAATTTCCTTCTAATGTTTCTTCTAAATATTTAATTTCATGAATTTCTTGGACTAAGTTTCCTTTTTTATTTTCTTCTCTATATTGTAGTTGATGTTGTTGTGGACGACCATATTGATATTGAGATTGATATTGACATTGTTGATACTAAGGTTGAAATTGATGTTGTCGTTGTTGATTATATTGATATATAGATTGATATTGTTTTTTTTTTATTTACATGGTGGAATCGGTAACCGCCACGAATTCGGGCAAGTTATTCGGCTTTTATGGCTGCCACAATATTCTACGTTGTCCACCTTGAAATCTACCACACAATTTTTTTGTGCAGTCCACCCCTATAACCACCATGCCACAATCATTTTAAACCTTTTACACCATTAAAAGCACTAGGAAAGGGACAAGCGTTCAGTCCGATGAGGCTCAAGATTTGAACCTTGGACCTTCACCCCCCTTACAAGGTTTGGTCGAACCAATTAGTCTACACATCAAACCTATGATACTATTTTTGTTAACAATGTATTATTCATTTGATATTATGGATTCATATTCATTTGATTTCCTTGATTAAATATACAAAAAAGTATACTATGACATTTTATCTTACATATAGGACATAATATTGAATTCCCTTATATACTTGGATGTTGTAGCAATATTACTTGGTACATTTTCGTTAGATACCAAGGCATTATTAGTCATTTCATCATTGACTAAATTTTCTACTTCATATTTTTGAAGAATATTGACTAAATTATCAAATGTAGTCTCCTTACTTAGAACTTGTAAAGAATTAACTAAATGTTTATAAAATTATGGAAGTGCTCTTAATGTAACTTAACAAGAAATTATTCTTCTACCTTTTCTCCCAGAGTCAAAAGTTTTGTCTTTATATCTATTAAATTCCCAAAGAAAGAGTTCTATACTTTCTCCATTATTAACCTTTAAAGAATATAATTGAGATTGTAAATTCAGAATTGTTGCTTTGTTTTTCCCTTCAAATATTTTGCATAATGTATTCCATGCATTTGTAGAAGTTTTTGCTCCACTTAAATATGTATCTCATCAATTATTCCAAATATAATTAGCATGAGTGCCTTTGCATCACTTTATTCAAATTTTTGTATTTCTCTTTCATCCTCACTAGATTTTTTCTTTGTTCCACTTACTATATCCCATAGTTTTTCTATAGTAAGAATTGATTTCATTCTGTTCTTCCATGATGTAAAATTTGGTCCTTTCAAAAATTGATATTCAAAAATAATTTTTTTTATTGTTGGACATAATGGAACTCATTCAAGAAATAAATTTCTGAATTCTTTTGAAGTAGTAAACCTTAACTCAAATAAGAAATTTGCAAACTTTAAATTTTCTAAATATTTGATGTAGAAATCCTTTTATCTCCCTAAGTTAAATTTTTATAATTTGTAAAATTTCTTAAAAATTTTAAAAATCTTCAAATAACTTCAATAACTTCAAAATTTAATTCTTCAAATCTCATTTTTTAAAAATTTTCTACTAGCTTATCAAAATTTAAAACTTGAAACTTTAAAAATCAAATTCAAATCAAATAATCCTATTTGAAGTAGAAAACCTTATTACTCCATACTTTAAAAAATATTAAAAAACTTAAAAACTTGGAAACTTCAAACTAAAGTAGAAAACCTTATCACTCCATACTTTAACAAATATTAAAAAACCCAAAAACTTAATTTTTTTTTTTATTGGTAAAAATTTCATTAAAAGTGGGTTTTGAAAGGGGCCCCAAAATTTTTTTACATCAGGTCAACAAACCAAACATAAGGCCAAAGGATAGGCCAATTGAAAAATACCTTAAAAATCTTGCCCAAAGAAGGAACTTTAAAAAATCCTGCCTAAGCAGGAAATTTGAACCAGGAACTTTTTTAAAAAATCCTGCCTAAGCAGGAAATTTGAACCAGGAACTTTTTTAAAAAATCCCGCCCAACTAGGAAATTTAAACTAGAAATAAAAAATCCTGCCCAAAGCAGGAAATTTAAAAAATCCCGCCCAAAGTAGGAAATTTGAAAAACCCACCCAGGCAAGAAAAGTACAAGTCAAAAATCCCACCCAAGGGGAAAACCAGAAACCAAAATCCCACCAATGAAAAACTAAAAGTCAAAAACATCAGGAATGAAATTTCACCCTAGGAATGCAAATGGACCAGAGAAAACTACCATTCAAGCAAGGATGGGGCATCCTACCTAAGAAAGATTGAGACAAACACGAGCAAGCAAAAAAACTTGGAAATCTACCCAAGAAAACCAGCAACTACTACAAGAAAGCAGGAACAATTGAAACTTGAAGAAACAAAAATAGGATCCTACCCAGGGACAACCCAGGAAGGTAGTCCAGGAAGCGGTATCCCGCATAGGGCTTGGAAAATGGATCAAAAATTTGAGGATCTCCATAGACCACAAGATTCCCTTACATGCGAGGTTGAGCTATGAAAATTCCAGAAGAAGTCAGAGGAAGCAACAAAAAAAAAATACTAACCACTAGACAAGGGATGAGAAGGTCCTAAGGAACCCACACTAAAGGAGCTATAGGGTGAGCAAGCTGCAGGTAATAAGCACAGGTCCCTATCCAAAACTGAAAGATGTAGCATATGACCCCAAGTAATCTCCAACTCTACATGTGAACAACTTCAAAGAACTAGATCTAGAAAACCAACGAGATCCCAACAAAAAGCAAACCACAAGGCTCCCACCAAGGCCATGAAAGATACATTGAGAAACCACCAAGTAGACCAGATCTAGGAAGCCCAAAGAGAAGATTCACTGAAATAAGACACGTGGTCCCCCCAGACCAAAAGGATGTAGTGAAAACTTCTCGAGAAGCACAAGGATGAAGTCAAGCTCCCATATCTAAGCCACAATGCACTACAACTGATGAAACACTAGAATCTGGCACCAAGTAGAAAAATTGCAACAAACTTGGAAAAGACCTAAGAGCAATAGGGAAAAAAGATCCCCAAAGCTCAACAGGAAACACAATGAAGGTCCTAAGGACATCCTAGATCAGGGGCACAAGTAGGAAATCCTCAATCAGGCTGGGAAAAGAGCAGACAAGTGGATCAGGGATCTCCTACCCCAAGGATATCATCTACAACCACAACCAACCTAGAGAGAAGGGCCTAGGAAGTGCCATGAAACTAGAAAAAACTTGAAAAATTTAAACTAAAGTAGAAAACCTTATATCTCCCACCTAATAATAAAATTATTATTAAAAAATTAACTCCAACTTAATAATCAAGGTACCTAGGTTATTCAACCTTTTAATTTAGGACTATAATTAAGGTAATATTTCTTACCTTTTACTCCTCCTTGGTTGTATAACATCTCTTAAGATTGAAATGAATGAATGAATCCTCTTTATGTCTTAAATAAATTTCAATCTCTACACGACAATAAAATATGAAATTAGGCATTACAGAAGATTATTGCATTGGCTATTTCATGTGCCTAGGAATAAGGCATTATACTTACACATAGCAATGGGTGTTTCTTTAACACTTCATAGGATCTTGCATTTCAAACATTTCACTGCTTTATTCATTCTACACTCTTCTCTTTGCTAGGAATGCAAATACAATTCTGGATGGAATCTACCTTTGATAGCTATCAACAGAGCTTCGAGTTATTTATTATTTCTAAATCTTTATATGGATTCTTCTTACTGCTTAGTCTCCTCTTGCATGAGCATTGCTTTCTGCTTGGTTTCCTCTTACGTGAGCACTGCTTATTGCTTGGTTTTCTTTTGCATTAATATTCAATTGTATGAGTGTTGTTCAAGTGCATTCAATTGCTTAGTATCCTTCTTATCTTCATTGCTAGCTATATCTCTATTGCTTAATATCCTTTGGATTTCTATTGTTAGCTATCCTTCTCTGTGTGTGCTCTTAGAGTGCTTCTCTCCACTATTGGTTATGCTTCTATGTGAACATTATTAGAATTCTTCTCTCCAGTATTGGTTACACTTCTACATGAGTGCTACTAGAGCTCCTCTCCACTATTGGTTATGCTTTTGCATGAGCACTGTTAGAGCACTTATCTCCACTATTGGTTATATTATCGAGTGTTGCTCACAATAGTATGAGCTCCTTTGCTTAAGCATCTTAAGCACATCTTGAATGCTGCTATCAATATAATAATATTATTTGCTTAAGTGCCTTGAGTGCTTCTTTCTATTGTCTATGTTTCTTTACTATCAATCGACCTCGACCACTTATGTTCCTTTCTTATGCTTAGATGCTCCCTGACTTAGCCACTTACATTTTCTACCTAGTTCAAGTTCTTCTTCCCTAAGCTACTTCTATATGCTTGTTTTTCTTTCAATCACATGTGCTTCTTCTTAAAGCTACTTATCTATGCTTGGTATCCTTCCAAGATCAAGTGCTTTTTCTCTGAGTTTGTTCTCTATGATTGGTATCCTTATAAGCTTAGGTGCTTCTTATCTAAGTTTAAGCTTTATCAATCTTGGGTGATTATGCTCTTATGTTGAACTTTATTAGGCTTGATCTATTTTACTCTACTCTTGGATTACTATCAAGCTTAGATGATTCTTTTATGCTTGGGTACTATGAGGGCCCTTTCTTATTTTCCCTTACTTTGCTACAACTTGAATGCTATTTTTGCTTTGTACTCTTAGCTAAAAAATAATCTATTTTTTTTGTTTGTGAAAAACATCCCAAATGGGATTCCACTTTTGGGTAAGTCCCAAGGAGGTAGGGGTATATATTCTGCAAAAAATACCCAAGGCTCGCACCTGGCCTACCCCCTTTGGTAAACTCAATGAGCATGCCTAAAAAACAAAAACAAGAACAAACAAACACAAAAAACACAACATCAAAAAACAAATACAAAAAAAAAAAAAAAACCAGAGATAACACAAAACAAACAAAAACAAACACAAAACAAACAAAAACAACATAAAAGCATAAAAACAACAAAAAATAACAACAAAACACAAAACACACAAAAAAACCCATAAAAAAACACACAAAAACAAAAAAATACACAAAAAAACAAAAACATAAAAACAAAACAAAAGCATAAAAAACATAAAAAACATAAAAACAACAAAAACACAAAAAAGACAACATAAACACAAAAATAGAAAAAACAACACAAAAATAGCAAAAGAACACAAAAAACACAAAAACAAAACAGAAAAAACACAAACACACACACACCTCAAAAAACTAAAAAAAAATAGAACACAACTACGACCTTTCTAGGCCAAAAGACTATTAAGGCAAGATTCAACAGAGGAAACATAAGAAAGATATATCTGAGCTAGGGAACTAAAATACCCTGATCGAACCAAAGAGAAGCAAAAACAAAGCAAAAAGGAACTAGGTACCTCTAGTACTAGAGCCATCCAAAGAAAGGATAGAAAGAAGAGCTTTCATTATTTGTGAAGCTCACCGTCTGGGAAGGTGGTAGTAGCAAGTAAGATCACCTTTGTCCAATGCCCAATTAGCTAAAGTAGCAACACTCCTATTCTATTCTCTAACCACATGATTGTAATCAACTTTCAAAAAGCCCATATGGATTAATTGAATCTTCTCAACAATTATTTTTATTCTCCAATCAACCTTATGATTCTTAGAAGGAGTCTTTAAGAGATTAATCATGAGTTGAAAGTCAAATTCAACAAGCACCTTTTCCCATCCAACCTTAGTAGCCTCTTGAAGGCCTTTGAGGATACTATACCCCTTAGTAAGGTTATTGGAAAGGATACCCAAATTCTTAGCAAAAGTGAAAACCAAGGAGCCATATGAAAGTCTACCAATTCCTCCTGCACTAGCTTTTCTAGGGTTCCCCCTAGAGGCTCCATCGGTATTGAATTTTCCAAAATTCTTAGGAGGAGGCTGCCAATTCCTTCTTCTATCCATATTGCAATTACTCACATTCCCTTTAAGTCGGTTGCCCTTAGAAGAGTTAATATTCAATCTTTGCATAACTTGATTCCATATTTGGTGGGAGTTTTAGGGGTGATTAAGGAGTTGTTGGACTGATTCAACTAAGTTGGCAATGGTATTTTTCTAGATATAGTGAATATCCTTCCTTTCTTGATTAAAAATTCGATTGTTCCTTTCATTCCATATATTCCAAGGTAGAATGGTAGAACCCATCCAAACTAACTGCCTAATGAAATGATCAACACCCTCCTATTTAGGCCAATCCCTCCAAAGTTATTCAAAAGTAAAAATATTGGACCATTGTAAGCCAAGTAGGATGGTCATTCTCCTCCATAGCTCAGAGGCTAAGGTACACTCAATAAAAATATGGCTAAGAGTTTCCACATTCTCTCCACACATTTCTCATCTAAAAGGGCCATGAAAACCATGTTTCATAAGTTTCTCACCAATTAGCACCCTATGATGCAATAAAAGCCAAGTAAATAACCTCACCTTAGGCCAGATATTTTAAGCCCACAAATGAGAAAATATGTCATATGATTGGTTGGGATTATTATGGCATAAGGCCAAATAACCTTGAGCAACTAAATACTCACCCTTAGTAGTGTTATTCCATCCAAAATAATCTTTATTATGGGACCAAGAGAGATCTCATATGAAGGATGCATTGGATGTCTTGTCTTTGCCTTTCTAGAATTTCAATAGGCCAGTCCTCAATAGGGATCCAATATCTACCAACCTATGAATTACTAGTAATTATCCATCTTTATCAATTTAGCTTGGTGAAGCTCCTCCATCCAATGCCTCTTAATCGAGAAACTAAGTTATCAAAGGTTGGTGACCATCCCAAGAATCTATCCAAAAATTTACCTATTGACCATTATGAATGATCCAAAATAACTTTTTCTTTATCAAATCCTCACCAGTCTTAAGAACCGCTAAAATGGGAGAACCTTTGGTAGGCAATTGATAGCGAACAAGGTCTTTAGGACTTTTGTTCTCAGCATATTTAGCATAAAGATTTTTGGCCCAAAGAGCATTGGGTTTATGTAAAATCCTCCAATACAATTTAGAAGCTAAATCTTTTTTGTTATTAATAGAAGACCATAATCCTAACCCCACTTCATTCTTAGGAAGACATAAAGTGTCCCATTTCACCAAGGCCCATTTTATTTTCTCCTTAGTACCACTCCAGAGGAACTAATTATTGATTTGATCCAATTATTGAAGAAAAACCTTTGGGATATTCAACATGATAGAAACATAAATAGGTATAGCTTGAAGGACTAATTTTACCAAGGTAATTCTACCCCCAAAATAAAGCCACCTATTGGTCCACTTTCCAATTTTCTTCTTAACTTTGTCCAACAACCAATTCCAATATTTTTTTCTATCTTTGAATATTGATAGGAATGCCTAAATAAGTGATCAGAAGGGAGGTCTTCTTATATCTTAATTTATCCAAGACCATGGATTCTTATCTGGAAGAGTAGTGAAATAAAATGACTTTAGATTTATCTTCATTGATCAATTGCCCGATAGCCTTAGAAAAATGACTAATGATTTGATTAATTTTAGAAGCTTCCTTAACTATAGCTTTACCTAATAGAGTAGAGTCATCAAAAAATTGAAGATGAGAGATAGGCCTAGCTCCATGAGCAATGGTAACTCCCTCAAGGGTTTTGTTTTCTCTATTTTTGGTTATAGTCCTACCTAAGCATTCAACAAGAATGATGAATAAATAAGGGGAGAGGGGGTCACCTTGCCTAATACCTCTAGAAGTTAGGAATAGCTATGAAGGCCTACCATTGATAAGAACTGAGTAGGATACTAAAGAGATACAACCCATAATCTAGTCCATCCAATCCTGAGAGAAATTAAATTGCCTCAAAAATTTGATAAGGAAGTGCCAATCCACTCTGTCATAAGCTTTGGATAAGTCTAAATAAATGAACATAGAAGGATATTTTTGCATTTCCATGGAATGGATGGCTTCCTGAGCAAGAACTATCTCATCCACTATTTTATGCCCTTCCACATAACCCCCTTGTTCAGGGGAAATAATCTTATGCAAAAGAGGCTTCAACCTTTCCACCATGATCTTAGTAATGATTTTGAGAACATTACATAAGGCAATAGGTCTAAAAGCTGAGATATGTTCATCCTCTTGAGATTTTGGGAGAAAATTTATATAAGTTTTATTGATAACCTTCAAAATTTCTTTGGCTTTCTTGGCTTCTTCCACCACCTCTAATAAATTATAATGAATGATATCCCATAACTCTTGGTAGAATGGTAAAACCATCAAGGCCTGGGGTTTTCCCTTTTTACATTTTAAAAACCACCTATTGAAGCTCATTGATAGTAATAGGAGCAATCAAAATAGAGTTCTCCTCAAAAGTGATAAGATAAAGGATTGCTTGAAGAACATTTTGTTGAGAAGTAAATTCAAGAGGAGTAGCAACAAAAAGATCGGAAAAATAATTGACAACAATAGAGTTCATGCCATCCCAAGTGTAGACAACATCTCCAAAATATAATTTCAGGAAAGAAATAAAGTCGTGAGATCTTTGAGAAAGAAGATATTTGTGTTTCAATCTTCTTCTTTGAGCCATTGAATTTTAGATTTTTGCTTCCAAAAGAGTTCTTCTCTTTTTTCCCATTCCTCTAATCGAGCTTAGTCTAATTTCATTTGTACTTCTACTCTCTGTGAGGCCATCTAAATGGATTTTCTTATTCAAATTTTTAAGTTGAGCAACAACTTCATATTTTTTGTTGAACATCCCCAAACTCCTTCCAATTCCAAATCTTGATTTTGGATTTAATGTATTGAAACCTTATGGAAAAACATAACATCTTAGTACCATACCTTGGTTTGCCTTCCTTCCACCATTGTTGCACTCAAGGTATGAAGGAACTATCTCTAAGCCACATTAACTAAAATTGAAAAGGAGAGAAACTCACATTGGTTTTCCTTATTTCCACCATTACTGGCTAGTGATCCAAACCAACATTGTTAAGAGTCTTCACTTTAGGAATGTGACCATGGATTAAGAAATGGTCAGAGAGCAGGAGCCTATCCAATCTCTCCATGATACAAGCTAAGCCTTGCCTTTTTTTAGACCAAGTCATAAGGCAATTATCTGGATGGATATACACAAGATGAAGGTTTGTAATATATTCACTTATGAGGTCAGTTATCCTATCCAAATTTCTATTTCCCCCCATTTTCTCATCCAGAGAATATGGTATTGATATATCCTTCGATCAAGATCCAAGCTTCAAGAAAATGAGAGATAAAATAAGTTATATCCTTCCAATATCTTCTATTTTCCTCTAAAGTAGTTGGAGCATAAATAGTTATGTAGAGCATAATTTGGTAGGAATGTATACTTTGAATAGCTATAGCCAAAAGACCCTAGCTGCCAACCATATGGTGAATAACTACCTCTTTTGGGTCCCAAAGGCAAGCAATGCCACCAGAAGTCCCCTAGGAACTAAGGAAAACAACTTTTCCAGTTGGCCAAATTTTACTAGCAATTGATTCCATTTCCTTTATTGACATATTTATTTCTTGAAGAAAAACAAGATGTTGATAGGGATTAATATTATATTCTATAATATTATCCCTCCTCACATGGATCATATTGTACAACATTTAATGCTCACATGGATTGGGTGCATTAAATTCCACTTTGTAAAGGCAAACATGCCTATAAATATGTTTTTGGTTTTAATGCAATGCAAGTTTTCATTTGTGCCATTTCATGTCATTTTTTAAGAGTGTTTCCCACATCATTGGTATCAGAGCAAGGTGCAAGGGTTTGGAGAGTATCCTCTTCTTGAGACCAGATTGGTTCAGAAAGGAATGAGAAAACCAACCCATGGATCTTGAGTGGTGAACATTCTTTTCCTTCCATGAACACCTTCGTGCACTTTTGATCTTGAAAACTCTCGGTTGGGGTCCCTCTGACTCCAACCCTCAGCTAGCTAGGGTCCCTCTGACTTTGACCTTCAGATTTTGATCCAAGCCTTGCCCTTGGATTTATCATTTCTTTGAAATTTGTAGTCGCAATCATGCAATTGTGCAATCATGCGTTGATCCGATGGATTCCTCATTGTCATCGTACATGAGGTGATATCTATTTTCTTCTACGGTAGCGTGATCCTGTTAGTCAACCACATACCAAATTTGGCCATCATTTTGGTGGCTTTCCAATACTCATTGGCATTGATCCGATGGCTTCTTGTTGTTACTATTTCTCGATGTGCTATCCTCAAGCACTTAACAACACTTTTCTTATGACAACACTCTACCGTATGATATCACTTAGAGAAATTTTAGTGATTTTTGTTGGTATTCGAGGAACGTTGTGAATGCTCATGTGATTTTTGACAATATTTTCAATCATTCCTATTTAGCTAGCACATAGATCCATTCTCTACTGTGTTACCATCATGTCCTGGATGATTTCACTACTTCTCGATGCTAATATATAATTCCCAACATCCAAAACACTCAACTTTGAAGCGATTTCACATTTACAGGCGATCACGAAGAACTCGTGTAGTGGAGACAAATTTTTGCTGATGTTATCAATTTTTGACGATTATAAATTATGCACCCTAAGGTTATTTTAATTTTTTAGCAAAATTTATTCACCGGCACCATGTTAACATTTCGATTGGGCGAATTTCAGTTGAGTTTCTGTGATCGTTGGATCACTGTTGACTGTTGTAAATTGTGACCATTGGATCACTGTTGACTGTTATACATTGTGACCATTGGATCACTGTTGACTATTGTAAATTATGACCGTTGGATCACTGTTGACTATTGTAAATTGTGACCGTTGGATCACTGTTGACTGTTGTGACCATTGGATCATTTTTTATTATTGTAAATTGTGATCGTTGGTTGCCTATTGTGCCTTGTGTTGGTTCCACATTCTATTGTTGACCATTAGATGTTGAGTCTCACAAATTTCAAAATCAAATTCCTTGGTCCAATTAGAGAGGGAGGGCCCATTAAAAGTTGACCACAAATTTTTTTTGCATATTCTCATTTTGTCACCCGAACTGGTGCCTAGTAAACCCTCGGTCACTCCTAGTAAACCTATGGCTACCAATATGGCCATTGTTGAAAAATTGGCTAAAATCACTATAGCCCAAAATGAAAAATGGCAAAAATGGCTGCCATGTTGCAAAACCTTCAATGTTCCTCCCATCCTCCTCATCCAAGGTGTGAAGTAAAAATATATGAAGGCTCCCGAGACCCTGATGTACTCAATAGCTGGATCCTTGACATGGAGACCTGGTTTGAATATACTCACACTCCTGATAATGAAAAGGTTTCATTCACAAAGCTCAAAATTTCCAACATCACCAAAGTTCTCATTGCCAATCATCACAATCCAATTTGTACATGGGAGGAGATGGTACAAGTTTTGAAGGCCTCATTTTATCCATCAAATTATGAGGAGGACTTACTGAATCAATGGTTATGCCTTCATCAAGGCAAGAGGGAATCTATACAAGATTTCATTCATCATTTCAACCACCTTCGAGTCTTACTTGGCATTTTAGATTCTGATGCTATCTTGATTGCAAAGTTTAAAAGTGGTCTTCTTGCACACTTGTATAGGGAGATCAAATATACTACTTGCACAACATTGGATGATGCATTCAAACATGCACAACTAGCTGAGGAGAAGTTCATGGCACAATGGCAGGAGCCTCGCTACTCTTTCGGTGGTTTGATAGAAGATGTGCACAAGCATCAACAAGGATGAAAGAGACCTTCCCATGTTTCTTCTTCTATTACTCCCACTTCTTACTCACCCCTTGCTTCTAAAAATTCATTTCCTTCTTCCTCTTCTTCATTCTCTCATGCTCAAACTGCTAAATTTTGTAACTATTGTAAGAGGCAAGGCCATGATAAAAATCAATGTCCACAATTACAAAAGAAGAAGAATATTTTTGTACAGTCTGATGAGGGCACTTGTGATAACCCCATCGAGACTACTGGAGAAGAAGAAATTTATGAGGAGTTGAGAGGGCAACTTAATAATGTAACACTCATGAATCACCATTCCAAAGCAAGTGATCGTGACCAATTATTTGTCACTCATGCTCACTTGCTCCATAACTTTGCAGTAGATTGTATAATCGATAATGGCTCACAAAAGAATCTGATTGCACAATCCATTGTCGATAGGCTCAAGCTTCCTACATCCAAACATCCTCACCCCTACTCTCTTGGGTGGAAGGATAGCACCAACACATCAAAAATCACACACACATGCACCATTGCATTTGCATTTGGCCCCAAGTTTTGGGATAAGGTCACGTGTGATGTCACACCCATGGATTGTTGTGGATTACTTTTGGGTAAACCTTACCAATATGATAGGCGTGCCACTTATGATGCCTATCACAATACATATACTTTGCAGCATGAGAACAAATCCTTTCTTGTCTATAGTGTTCCACCCACTACACATCGGACTTGCACTAATTTACATCAGGCACGACCAATTGCTTTGATTTTTAGCACACCACAATAGGAGGTCTAGCCATGAGCACTTTTGTCCACTTCACCTCACATTCATCGGGCTCTTATTCCTATTGTACCTCGGTTATTCCTATGGTTCTAGAAGTTTTTCCTATGGTTCATGTTGTTCCAGCAATTGTTCCTGTTGCACTAGCAGTTGTTCCTGTTGTCCTAGTTGTTCCTATTGTTCCAATAGTTGTTAATGTTATACTAGTAGTTGCTCCTATTGTACCAATAGTTGCTCCTATTGTACCAATAGTTGTTCCTATTGTCCTAGTAGTTCTTGTAGCACCAATAGCTATTTTGGTTGTACTAGCAGTTCTTGTTGCACCAGCTACTGCTCCCGTTATAACTCAACCTACAGTTCCTCATTTGGTTCACACCACTCCGCATCCTACCTCCTTCACATTGTAGGACTTTCAGCATTCGATGGCATGTCAAAAATTGCCCTTCATACACAATCATCCTCTTCATATTGGTAGTCCACATTGCATCTACATGGAGCCTCATTATGGAGCATCCCCACAACCTCCGGGTTTCTCCTCAGCTTCCTTCCATTTTTTAGCACATTGGAGTCCAATGCTTCTATGATGGGGAGGAATGATAGGGATTAATATTATATTCTATAATATTATCCCTTCTCACATGGATCATATTGTATTGAATTTAATACTCACATGGATTGGGTGCATTAAATGCTACTTTTATAAAGGCAGACATACCTATAAATATGTTTTTGGTTTTGAATACAAAGCAAGTTTTTATTTGTGCCATTTTGTATCATTTATTAAGAGTGTTTCCCACATCAGATGTGGATGGTTTATATTAATCATTCTTCTAATTTCATTTTATTTTGCAAGACTCTCTTTGAGTCCTCTAATATTCTAAGTGATGATATTCATTAATACCAAGGCTAAAAAAGTTGGTAAGAGCATTAATATTACCTTCCTCTACAATATTTTCACCTTCTTTTACCATATGATTTTGATTGGTCTTGCGACCCGCCTTTTGATTAGAATCCATCTTCAATTTTTTTCCCCTGTTTATTGACTTACTCCAATTGAATTTGGGATGACTTCTAACCTTGAAGAATACATGTACAAAGCCAAATTGTTACTGGAAGGTTCAACAGAGTCTATCTTGGGACCTGTATTATTTGAAGTCTCAACATTTAAAAGATTGTTTTTCTTGTGTATATTTTCTCCCTTTTTTCTGTTGAAAACCTTTGATTTGTTGGTTTATATTTGAGTTATTCCCTTCATCTTTAAATTGTGTTTCTAAGATTTGTGTTTCCATTATTTCCTCTTCCTCACCTAGGACATCATTTATGGAAATAATTTCAAACATATTAGCTGATAACTTCATAACTGGTTATTTTGTGAGTGTTCTTCTTCTTAGGCATTTGGAAACCTGTTGAGTTTGTATATTCTTTTGTTTTATATGAAAATTTATTTGGGCAAACACTAGCCAAATAACCATATTCATGGCAAATTCTACATTGAAAAAGAATGTTCTCATAGTCCACTACTTGCTCCCAAGTGTCCTCCCCAAATTGTAATGAGATATTTTTAGGTAGGGGTTTGTCAAAATCCATTAAAACACAAATTCGAGCATAAATAATATGTTAAAATTTTTGAGTACAATTAGCAGTCATCATAAAAATTCCCAAAGAGTTTCCAATTGAAGAAAAAACAACCAAATTCCATAATTTAATTGGGAGGCCAAAGAGTCTAACCCACATGGAACCTGTAGAAGGCATCTCTTATTTGGCTTTAAATTTAGTATGCCAGGGCTTCATAAAAATTATTGCCCTTCCAAAGAACCAGGGAACCCCTTGAAATATTTTCTCTATCTTCATTATTAACAAATAAAACAAGAAAATAACCATTTGGATAAATAGAGATTTGTAACTCACCTTTAGTTTTCTAGTTTTTTGCAACTCAAACTTTGAAAGCAGATAGGCTTAGACAAAAACCCAAGAAAATAATTTAAATGCTAGTCTGAATGTCTCCCATATCAAGCTTAAAAATAAGAGTTCCAGTAGCTGCCCTAAGACATCCTGACTTAGTTTTCCTACGATCAATCTTAAACATTCTTAGAGGTTTATGAGAAGCCCTAAGATTAATGTTAGTATTAGGTTGAGGTTGTCCACCATGGAGGGCATCCCTAAAATTTATTTTTGGGTTCAAGTCTAATAATTGCCCTTGAAAGGGGTTTCTACAGTGGATTTAATTTGGGGGTGCATCTTAGCACTGGATTTTCTTGAGGTCTGAACCATTTTTTGATCAACTACTTGAAACTTGTTTCGTGATCTCTTTAATCCATGCCCTGGACATCGAGAAAAGGTATGATTTTCACTTTTATTTTGTGTAGAAAATTGGAAGCCATTATCAATCAAGTTCATAGAATTAATATCTATTGAAAGATATATTTCTAACCCATCTTGGGTCCCTTGCAACATATCTCGCTAAAATATTGAGCAGAAACCACAAAAATGCTGGCCACTAGAGCTTTAAGGCCTCAAAAAACAACCTCTGGAGCTACTTGCACTCAACCCAGATGAAACCCTTGCATAGTCACTTGATTTTTCCACTTTTCATTTCTCCCTTCAACTACAAAATAGTATTCAATATTAGTTGAAAGTTACAATTTTTATTTCTACCACACTTTGGATTCTAATTTAGTTATCATAATTTTTTTTGATATTTGGAAGCTTATGTTGCTTCTCAATCCCTGGAATTATTAATGCTCTGATAGCTTAGATGCTCATAAATCCTACCATGTCTAAGGTTGCACCTAAGAATAATATGATTCTCTTCTCTTCTAGAGAATTCAATATCAATATCAGGGTGACTATGAATGTCCCCACATGTCCAACTATCACTTGAGTTGGCTCTCTCTAAATCAATTCAAGATGAGTCCTAGTCTTCATTGGTTTTACTTGAACCAAGTGGAAAGACCCTAGCATCCAAATCAGGGTGACTATTATCTATCTCCTCAATATCTACTTAATAAAACATTTAAAATAGAGTTCAAGTCTTCACTACTTCCAAAGTGGAAAAACTCTAATATTATGGTGGTTTTGAAATATAACTCTATAAAAAATGGATAGATTTAAGTGGTAGCTTTGATACCACTGTTGGATTTTAAGTCTTACTATCTCAAAATATCATAGGTCCAAATGTAAATAAGCCACAATATTAAAGGTTGAAATATCAATATTAATGGGTAGGGATGATAGCCAGGGATAATCACTTGGGGGAATACAAGGGAAATTCCATGGGATGTCCCGATCCACTTTCCTGATTCCCCCTCACCTGGTTCTATCCCAATCCTTAGGCACTTCCTTGGACCTTCCTTCTTGGTTGGCTATTGTTGCAGATGATCTCCTTGGGGTGGGAGGTCACTTTTCCATTTGTCTACCCCTTTCCCAACCTGATTGAGGGTTTCTTTCATGTGCCTCTATTTTGGGACATCCCTGGGACCTTCCCTAGGTTTTTTGTGGTGCTTCAGGGATATTTTTTCCCTGGTGCTCTTAGATCTATTCAAGGTTTGTTGTAGGTTTCTACTTGGAGTTAGGTTTTAGTGGTTTTTCATTTGTGGTGCATCGTGGCTTTGGGAGTGGGGCTTGAATCTGTCTTAGTGCTTCTTGAGTAGGTTTTCACATCTTTTTAGTCTAGGGGGACCATGTGCTTCTTTCCTATGGATCTAATCTTTGGGTTCTTGTATCTGGTCTATGTGGTGGGTTATTTGCGTATCTTTCTTGGCTTGGTGTGGCCTATACTTTGCTTGATGCTGAGATCCCACTGGTCTTCCTTTTTTGGTTTCTAAAAGCCTTTTGGTGGTAGAGTTGAAGGCTATCTAGGGTTTCTTACTGTATATTTTGGTCTTGGGAAGGACCTGTGCTTATTACCTGTAGCTTGTTAACCCTATGGATCCTTCATGTTAGGTTACCTAAGACCTTCCTACCCTCTTTCCCATGGATTGCAGTTCTACCTCTGTTGCTTCCTCTATTCCCTCTAGTTTCCACATAGCTCAACCTCGTGTGTAAGGGGATTTCGTGGCCTGTGGAGATCCTAAGATTTTCTACTTCATTTTCCAGGCCCTGTGTGATATGTTGTTGTAGCCCTATTTTCCTGTGTCCCTATTATTATCTCAGCCCTCCCTGGGTGGGATGATCTTTCATGGTGGTTCGTCTACTCCATCCGGCTGTTCGGGATGGTTTTCTTGCTTGGCAGTTTTATTTCCAATTTTTCCTTGGCGGGATACTGGTTTCTGGTTTTTCCCCTGAGTGGGATTTTTCAAATTGTATTCTTCCTAATGAGGTAGGATTTTTCAAATTTTCTACTTTGGGCAGGATTTTAAAATTTTTATAGTTTAAATTTCTCGCTTGGACGATTTTCTTTTTTATTCCTACTGCGGGCAAGTTTTTTTGTACTTTTCCATTGGCCGTTATTATGGCCTTCCTTGTGGTCTTCCCTATGGCCTACCTTGTGGAATTCTATTGGCATTCCTTATGGCATTTTATTTGGTTTTTGTACCTGTTGTAAAAAGGTTTTGGGGCCCCTTTCAAAACCCACTTCAATGAAATTTTAACTTATCAAAAAAAAAATATATCAATAGTAAGAGTATAATTATATATATGAGCAATAAAATGTATATATATCAAGGCCAATATAATAATTAAATAACATTCAATTATAATATCAAATATGAATTTAAATAGCCAAAAATCATTCATGTAAATGCATGAAGAATACTTACTATATAAATTACTCAAAAAACTGTATACAAGCTTTATTCGCTTTTCTATCTCTTGCTCTCCATTTAGATACATTTCATGGAGCTTTATCTCCATAATATAGCCATAGTAATATGAATATTAAATACTTTTCTATCACATTCCTCACATATCTAGGAGATGCAACCTTTCCTATTCTTGACCTTTGGCTTCTCATTTGGCACTTGTATACTATATTCTTCACTCATTACATGCATACTTGACTCTTTAATACTTGCACACTTCTACATGCACTCATAATACTAGACACTTGTGCACATCCTCACTTTACATATTTGCATAACTACATACATGAAACTTGTGTACATTCTCTCAATACACTCTTGCATTCTTACTTACATGACACTTGTGCATTTCCTGCACATTGAAACTTACATAAATGGGAAAGATAAATCACTCTCCTAAACTATAGACTTAACCCTAATCTATTACATATTTAAATTTGTACAGTTAAGGTACATTTGCATGTACCAAATAATGTAATATTCTTCAACAATAAGAAGTTAGAAATTTCTAAATTCAATAATTTTTGGATTGATTGATTCATTAATAGTTAAAAATTAAAAGGAAATTACAATGGATCTTCAGGAATATCTTTATAAACTGATATTTTAGCATGTAGTGGCACCACTAAGCATTTTATAAGGTTTCCAAGTTGCTTAGATATATATTTAGAGGCATGCAACATTTGAAGATGCATCACTTTGCCAAAAATTCCCTTAAATATTTACTTTTACTAGGATTAAGAATTTCTCACCCAGGTAACTTAGGGATGAATTTTTTCTATAAATAGAAGCCATGGGATCCATTGAAACAATATTTTGGTCTTGAGAGGATCAAAGCTACACTTTGTGATCCCCATATTATAATTGCTCTTTCCTCTTGTATTAATGATAAATCGATGAAATTTTTTTCTTTTCAACAATGGTAATGCCCTCCTAGAGTGTGGAATACATGATGATTATGGTACTTCCATTTTTTTCTCTTGTCATACTCTCTCCTTGCTATGGTTTTACATGTATTTAATCTTGATTTTTCACACTCTAAACTTATATTTTTGCTTTTAAGTATTTTAATTTCTATATTTATTTATATATTTAGCTTAGATCAATTATATTTAGTGATGATAGTGGGAAGACAACCTAAGTTCAATGTTTAAGAAGGGAGCAATCCTCTTTTTTCTAATTTATTTAAATAGAATTAAGGATGAATAATAAGTTAGATATTTTTGCAATTCAACATGTTTCTGGTATGTCAATGGAACCAAGGGATTAATTTCTATGATGAGATCAAGTGTTAGAAAAATTCTAATAAAAATAAACTCATTCACATAAATATTGCAATAAAAACAAAATTTCATGAAATAACAGAATATTGCAATAAAAAATATAAATGCAAAATTATAACAATCTTACAAAACAACACATAATCGTAGGCTCCTTCAAGGGGGCAATCTCCTTCAATACTTTCATTAATTTGTTAAAAGATACATTCATTTATGGGCCCTTATATTTTAAAGATACACTTCATGCAACCCTAACCTAATGCTCAAGAGTTGGCTTACATGCAAAGCTCCACTCAAGATAGAATCTTCTACCAAACATCAATTACATTCTTGATAATAGTTATATGAAATGGTCCCACTTATCTAGGTGCCTCACTTGCCACATACCATTACAATGTATTACAAAATATCATTATAAAGAGGTCCCCATGTTGGAAAGGGGTCATTAAATAATAATATGAGAATTACAAATGTATTGTTAGGATGGGGTCCTAACATAACCTTCTCCTATAAAAATATTTGTCCTCAAAGTTATGGATTAGGAAATTGGTATTGTAGTTGTTGGAGAGACTCCCAAGTGACATATTTTGGTTGTAGTCCATGCGATTAAACAAGAACCTTAGTGATGACACAATTTTAAAGAGTGCATGATCTATGATCCAAAATTTGTTTTGGCTTGAGCAAGATGGAACCCTCTTCATCTAGTTTTGATAAAATAGATTGAATTTGTACCTGATTACCCACAAAATTCTTGATAGAGATGTAAAATATGTGATGGAGCTTTGATGTATATGGGATGGCCAATTTTTAGAGCATTACACCAATTCATTGTAAGACCTGGTAGGGTCCATAGTATTTGGTAGATATTTTTTGGCATCTACAAAGCTATAGTGAGGAATTCTTATATGACTATAGGTAGAGAAAAACCATATCTCCTACTTAAAAGCTACGCTCAGAACAACGATGATCAACTTGTTGGTGCATACAATTCTAGGCCAATTCTAGTTTTATCTTTAGTTTATGGAGGGCTACGGTATGTTGGCTAAGTGTAGTGTCAAAAACATGGAATTTGGAGCTTCCTATAATGTAGGAGGAGGGTGTTTATGGAGGACTATCATAAACTACTTTAAAGGGATAACCTTGGTTGCAGTGTGATATGAAGTGTTATACCATAATTCAACCAAGGGAAGCCACTTCATCCACTATTTATGATGTTTAGAGATAAATCAACAAAGGTAGGTCTCCAAGTATTTTTTTACAATCTCTATTTGACCATCCATTTATGGATGATAGGCTGAAATAATTTTGAGTTAAGTTCCCTACAACTTAAATAATTCTTGCAAAAAATGACTAGTGAAGGTAGGGTCTCGATCAGACACAATAGATGTAGGGATGCCATGAAGGAAAAAATATAATATAGAAAGATTTGGGCTACTATTGAGGTTGTGTAGGTATGGGAGATGGAATAAAAATGAGCATACTTTAGGATACGATCCACTACCACCAAAATAACTGATTTACCTCCTAACTTAGGTAACCCTTCAATAAAGTCCATGGAAATATCTATCCATACTTGTTTTGGAATGATCAAGGGTTCAAGTGTTTGAGAAGAATGCACCATTTCTCCTTTCATTCATGAGAATATATCACATTCTACCACAAAATTTTGAATATCCTTCTTCATTCCCTTCCAAAAGAAAGTGCACTTAATCCTTTCATAAGTCTTGAGGAACCCAAAATGGCTTATAGTTGGTAAAGCATGCATTTCCTTCAATATGAGTTCTTAGAGTTGATAAGTTTGGGGAATAATAAGGTGGTTAAGATATCTCAAATATTTTCCATCCCAAGTATATCCTAGGCATGAGGTAGGCTCTATTTGAAGTGTGATAATCAAAGTTTACAATCTTGAGTCCTTGAGTACATCCTCTTTGATAGAATTAATCCAATGAGGTATGGATGAAGAGATAGCACATAACATACTTTGATCCTCAAATTTTGAGAGAGAGCATAAACCACAATGTTCTCCTTGATTTTTTTATATCTAATCTCATAATCATAGCCCATTAATTTGAAGACCCACTTTTGTTTTTTAAGGGTGGTGACCTGTTGCTCCAAGAAGTATTTGAGACTTTGGTGGTTTGTTTTGATGGAAAAATATTGATCGATGAGATACAATCAGTAGTGATTAACCGCATATAGGATAGCAAGTATCCCTTTGCATAAGTATATTTTCCCATATTTTGACCTAAAATTGCTTTACTAGTGAAGGCCAATGGTCTCCCCTCTTGCATCAACATGTCTCCTATGCCATTGCCCAAAGTATCACTTTAAATTACAAAATATTTTGAGAAATTAGGTATGGCTAACACTGGAGTAGTTGTCATAGGATTATTTATGTCAAAGAAAGCCTTCTCAACTAGGCTTGAACAAGTAAAATAATTCTTTTTTAACATGATCATTAAAGGAGCCACTATCTTGCCATAGTTTTGGATAAATTTGTGGTAATACCCTGTGAATCCCAAAATTTTGGAATTCCCTTGAGAGTGTGAGGCTTCATATAATATTTAATGGCTTGAATCTTCTTAGGGTCAAATTTAACTCCATATTTGGTGATAATGTGTCTTAAATACTCTACTTTGGTCAACACAAAAGAACACTGAGACCTCTTGGTATAAAGTTGATTTTGAGATAAAAGCTACAGAGTTTGATCTAAATGGATGAGGTGCTCCTCCCAAGAGAGAGGAACTATAAACTAAAATATCATCAAAGAAAACTAAAATGAATTTGTGAAGGAATGGGCAAAATATTTTTTTCATGAGGCTTTGAAATGTGGAAGGTGCATTTGTTAAGCCAAAAGACATAACCAAGAATTCATAATGGCCCTTATGAGTACGAAATGCTATTTTGAGAATATCCTCCTCCTTAAGATTTATTTTATGGTAACCTGGGTGAATATCTAACTTTTAGAAAAACATAGCACCATGCAGCTCATACAACAATTCATCTACCACTGGAATAGAAACTTTATCCATAATGGCAATCTTATTGAACTAAAAAATATATACACAAATTCCAGGACCCACCATTCTTTTGAACCAATAGGACTAGAGAAGAATAAGGATTGTTACTAGGTTGAATTACTCCTGCTTGTAAAAATTATTGTACTAATTTCTTGATTTTTGACTTAAGTGCATAGGGGTACTAGTAAGGTTTTGATGTTAGATAGCACACTAGTGGGTACCAATGATAAAAACTTTTAACATTCATTTATCGACCCTTGTATTTTAAAGATACATTCATTTATAGGCCCTTGTATTTTAAAGATACACTTCATGCAACCCTAACCTAATGGTCAAGAGTTTTCTTACATGCCAAGTGCAACTCAAGCTAGAATCTTCTTCCAAAAATCATTTACATTCTTGGTAACGGTTATATGAAATGGATCCACTTGTCTGGGTAATTCACTTGCCACATAACATTACAAAGTATTACAAAATATTATTATAAAGGGGTCCCATGTTTGAAAGGGATCATTAAATAATAATATAATTACAAAAATATTATTGGGATGGGGTCCTGACATGGCCTTCTCTTTCAAAAATATTTATCCTCAAAGTTATAGATGAGGAAACTGGTGTTGTAGCTGTTGGAGAGCCTCCCAAGTGGTATCTTCTAGTTGTAATCCATGCTATTGAACAAGAACCTTAGTGATGACATGATTTTAAAGAGTGCATGATCTACGATCCAAAATTTCTTCTAGATTGAGCAATATGGAACCCTCTTCATATAGTTTTGGTAAAATAGATTGTATGTATACTTAATTACTCAACCTTATTGAGAGAGGAGATATAAAGGACATGATGGAGCTTTGATGTAGATGGGAGGGAAAATTTATAGCCTTTTGTACCAATTTGTTGTAGGATCTGGTAGGGTCCAAAGTACTTGGTAGCTAATTTTTGGCATTTACAAAGCAAGAGTGAGGAGTGTTTATACAAATATAGGTAGATAAAAACCATATCTCCTACTTCAAATATACACTTCGAATGATGATGATTAGCTTGTTTGTGCATATGGTTCTAGGCCAAATATAGATTCATCTTTAGTTGATGTAGGACTACCGTATGTTACCTGAATGTAGTGTCAACAACATGGGCCTTGGAGCTTCTTGGAATGTAGGAGGAGGGTGTTGATGGAAGATGATCATAAACTACTTAAACAAGGGTAACCTTGGTCATAGTGTGATATGAAGTTTTATACCACCATTAGACCAAGGGAAACCACTTCGTCCACTGTGTTCAGAGGTAATTCAACAAAGGTAGCTATCCAAGCATTTATTTACAATATCAATTTGAAAATCTATTTGTGGATGATAGGCTTAACTTATTTTGAGTTAAGTTCCCTATAACTTAAATAATTCTTGCTAAAAATGACTAGTGAAGGTAGGATCTTGATCAGACACAATATATGCAGGGATGCCATGAAGGTAAAAAATGAAATCTAGAAATATTTGGGCTACTATTGAAGTTGTGTAGGGATGGGAGAGGGAACAAAAATGAGCATACTTCATGATACGATCTACTACCACCAAAATAATTGATTTACCTCCTAACTTAGGTAACCCTTCAATAAATTCCATGGAAATATCTATCCATACTTGTTCTGGAATGGGAAAGGGTTCAAGAGTTCTAGGGGGATGCACCATTTCTCTTTTCATTTGTTGACATATATCACATTCTACCACAAAAAGTTTGAATATCCTTCTTTATTCCCTTCCAAAATAAAGTACACTTAATGTTTTAATGTCTTGAGGAACCCAAAATGTCTTACAGTTGGTAAATCATGCATTTACTTTAATATGAGTTCTCATAGTTGAGAATTTTGGGGAATAATAAGATGATTAATATATATCAAAATTATCCATCCCAAGTATATCCCAAACATGAGGTAGGCTTTTTTTGAAGTGTTATAATCAAAGTTTACAATTTAGAGTCCTTGAGCATGTCCTCTTTGAGAGAATTAATCCAATGAGGTATGGGTGAAGAGATAGCATATAACATACTCCAATCCTCAAATTATAGAGAGAGGGCATCAATCATAATGTTCTACTTGCCCTTTTTATATGTAATCTCATAATGATAGCCCATTAATTTGGAGACCTACATTTATTGTTCGAGGGTGGCAACTTGTTGCTTCAAGAAGTATTTGAGACTTTTGTGGTCTATTTTGATGGAAAAATATTGTCCAATGAGATAGGGTCGCCAATGATTAACCACATGTAGGATAGAAAGAACCTCATTTGCAAAAGTAGATTTTACTCAGATTTTGACTTGAAAGTGCTTTACTAGTGAAGGCCAATGGTCTTTCCTCTTGCATCAACATGGCTCCTATGCCATTGCCCAAAGCATCACTTTTAATTACAAAAGGTTTTGAGAAATTAGGTATGCTAACAATGGAGTGGTTTTAATAGCATGATTTAGATCAAAGAAAGCCTTCTCATCTAGGCTTGACCAAGTAAAATATTTTTTTCTAACATGATTATTTTTTTTTGTATTTACATGGTGGAATCGATAGCCGCCACGAATCCGGGTAGGTTGTCTAGATTTTATGGCCACCATAGTATTCTGCGTTGTCCGTCCTAGAAGCCGCCACATAGATCTTCATGCAGTCCACACCTATAACCACCATGCCACAATCATTTTAAACCATTTACGCCGTTGAAAGCACCAGGAAAGGGACAAGCGTTCAGTCCGTCGAGGCTCGAGATTTGAACCTTGGACCTCTGCCCCCATTATGGGGTTTGGATGAACCAATTGGTCTACACCTCAGACCTTTCTAACATGATTGTTAAAGGAGCAACTATCTTGCCATAGTTTTAGATAAATTTGTGGTAATACCCTGTGAGTCCCAAAATATGTGAAGTCCCTTGAGTGTGTGAGGCTTTGTCCAATATTGAAAATTATTAGGGTCAAATTTAACTCCATATTTGGTGATAATGTGTCTTAAATAATCTACTTTGGTCAACCCAGAAGAATACTTAGACCTCTTGGCATAAATTTGATTTTGATATTAAAGCTACAAAGTCTAATCCAAATAGATGAGGTGCTCCTCCCAAGAGAGATGAACTATATACCAAAATATCATCAGAGAAAACTAAAATGAATTTGTGAAGGAATAGACAAAATATGTTGTTCATGAGGCTTTGAAATGTAGAAGGTGCATTCGTTAAGCCAAATGACATAACCAAGAATTCATAATGGCCCTCATGAGTATGAAATTCTATTTTTGGAATATCCTCCTCCTTAAGCCTTATTTTATGGGAACTTGAGCGAAGACCTAACTTTGAGAAAAAAATAGTACCATGCAACTCATCCATTAATTCATATACCACTAGAATAGAGAATTTATCCTTAATGGTCAACTTATTGATCTCATAAAAATTTATACACAAATTCCAGGACCCATCCTTCTTTTGAACCAATAGGACTAGAGAAAAATAAATATTGTTATGAGGTTAAATTATTATTGCTTTTAACAATTCTTGTAATAATTTTTTGATTTCTAAATTAAGTGTATAGGGGTACTGGTAAGGTTTGATATTAGGTGGCACACTACTGGGTACCACTACTAAGAAACTCTAACATTCATTTATGGGCCCTTGTATTTTAAAGATACATCCATTTATGGTCCCTTGTATTTTAAAGATACACTTCATGCAACCCTAACCTAATGCTCACTAGTTGGATTACATGCAAAGTGCTACTTGAGATAGAATCTTCTACCAAACATCAGTTATATTCTTGACAATAGTTATATGAAATGGCCCCACTTGTCTAGCTACCTCACTTGCCACATACCATTACAAAGTATTATAAAATATTGTTATAAAGGGGTCCCCATGTTGGAAAGGGATCATTAAATAATAATATGAGAATTACAAATATATTATTAGGATGGGAAATTTGTCCTCAAAGTTGTAGATGAGGAAATTGGTGTTGTAGCTAGTGGAGAGACTTCCAAGTGGCATATTTTGGTTGTAGTCCATACTATTGAACAAAAACCTTAGTGATGACATGATTTCAAAGAGTGAATGATTTTCGGTCTAAAAGTTATTTTGGCTTGAGCAAAATGGAACCCTCTTCATCTAGTTCTAGTAAAATAGATTAAATCTATACCTGATTACCCATAACCTTCCTGAGATATGATACATAAAAAATATGATGGATCTTTGATCCATATGGGAAGGCCTATTTGTAGGTTGTTACACCAATTTATTGTAAGACCTGGTAGTGTCCATAGTATTTGGTAGCTAATTTTTGGCATCTATGAAGCTAGAGTGAGGATTTTTTATATGATTGTAGGTAGAGAAAAACCATATCTCCTACTTCAAATCTATGCTCAAAATGATGATGATTAGCTTGTTGGTGCATACGATTCTAGTCCAATTCTAGATTCATATTTAGTTTATGGAGGACTACGGTATGTTGGATGAGTGTAGTGTCAACAAAATGGACCTTGGAGCTTATTAGAAAGTAGGAGTAGGGTGTTGGTGGAGGATAAAGGTAAAATGCTTCAAACGGGGTAACCTTGGTTGCAGTGTGATTTGAAGTGTTATACCACCATTCATCCAAGGGAAACCACTTATCCTACTATGTAGAATGTTTAGAGGTAAATAAACAAAGGGAGGTCTCCAAGCATTTGTTTACAATCTCTATTTGACCATCTATTTGTAGATGATAGGATGAACTCATTTTGGTTTAAGTTCCCTGTAACTTAAATAATTCTTGCCAAAAATGACTAGCAAAGGTAGGGTATCGATCGAATACAATAAATGCAGGGATGCCATGAAGGCAAAAAATGGAATCTAGAAATATTTGTGCTATTATTGAGGTTGTGTAGGGATGGGAGAGGGAAAAAAAATGAACATACTTTGTGATACAATCCACTACCACAAAAATAACTGATTTACCTCCTAACTTAGGTAACCCTTCAATAAAGTCCATGGAAATATTTGTCCATACTTGTTATAAAATGGGCAAGGGTTGAAGAGGTCTAGGGGAATGTACCATTTCTACTTTCATGCACTGGCATATGTAACATTATACCACAAATGTTTGAATATCCTTCTTCATTCCCTTCCAAAAGAAAGTGCACTTAAACTTTTCATAGTTAGTAAAGCATACATTTCCTTCAAGATGAGTTCTTGTAGTTGAGAAGTTTGGTGAATAATAAGATAGTTAAGATATCTTAATTTTTATCCATCCCAAGTATATCCCAAGCATGATGTAGGTTATGTTTGAAGTGGAGTAATCAAAGTTTGCAATCTAGAGTTATTGAGCACATCCTCTTTGAGATAATTAATCCAATGAGGTATTGGTGAAGAGTGTTGGAATATATTACATTATTTTGTACATGCTAATGTACCACCTTGGGTACATATTTATATTAAGAAAGAGTGTCATAGTTTAGAAGTTGAGTATTTTCTTTATGCAAAGTAATAAATGCACTAGTATTATTCAAGTATGCAAAGTATTTTGGTATTGTAAATGCGCATAATAGTCCATGTGCACATGAGTTCATAGAATAGGAAGTTGAAGAGTCTCTAGAAGAGTGAAGGCCAAGAGTGCTCCATATGAAGGGTCACATCATATTATATATGTATCCTTGTATGTGTGGACAAGGAGAGGAAAGGAGATGACATAACATGATTTGTAGTATTTTCATGAGCATTTGTTAATGGTAATTCTATGAGTTATAATTGAAGTTATTTTTGAGTTTTATACTTTTATAATATTGCCATTATCATATGTATTGCATTGCAAATTTATTAGATCTTGTGGATATTTTATCTTAAGGATTTAGCTTCAAAATCTAACAAAGATATAACACATAACATACTCTGATCCTCAAATTGTTGAGAGACGACATCATCCACAATGTTATCCTTACCTTTTTATATGTAATCTCATAATCATAGCACATTAATTTGGAGATCCACTTTTGTTGTTTGAGTGTGGCGACCTGTTGCTCCAAGAAGTATTTGAGACTTTGGTGGTTTGTTTTGATGGAAAAATTTTGCCCAATGACAAAGTATCACCAATGATTAATCGCATGTAGGATAGCAAGCATATCCTTTGCATAAGTATATTTACCCAAATTTTGACCTAAAAGTGCTTTACTAGTGAAGGCCAATGGTATTCCCTCTTGCATCAACATGGCTCCCATGCCATTGCCCAAAGTATCACTTTCAATTATAAAAGGTTTTGATAAATTAGGATTGGCTAACACTGGAGTGGTTGTCATAGCATGATTTAGGTCAAAGAAAACCTTCTCAGCTAGGCTTGACCAAGTAAAATATATATTTTTAACATGGTCATTAAAGGAGTAGTTATCTTACCATAGTTGTGGATAAATTTGTGGTAATACCCTGTGAGTCCCAAAATCTACAAATTTCCTTAAGAGTATGAGGCTTCATCCAATCTTGAATGGCTTGAATCTTCTTAGGGTTAAATTTAACTCCATATTTGGTGACATGTCTTAAATACTCTACTTTGGTCAATCCAAAAAAACACTTAGATATATTGGAATAAAGTTAATTTTGAGACAAAAGCTACAAATTTTTATCCAAATGGATGATGTGCTCATCCCAAGAGTAAGGAACTATAAACTAAAATATCATAAAGGAAACTAAAATGAATTTATAAAGGAATGTGCGAAAGATATTCATGAGGATCTAAAATGTGGAAGGTGCATTCGTTAAGCCAAATGTCGTAATCATAATGGCCCTCATGAGTATGAAATATTATTTTGGGAATATCCTCTTCCTTAAGATTTATCTGAAGGTAACCTAAGAAAAGATATAAACATAGCACCATGCAAATCATCCAATAATTCATCTACCACTTGAATAGAAAATTTATCCTTAATGGCGATCTAATTGAGCTCATAAAAATATATACACAAATGCTAAGACCTATCCTTATTTTTAACCAATAGAAATAGAGAAGAATAAGGATTGTTACTAGGCTGAATAAATCTTGATTGTAACAATTCTTGTACTAATATCTTGATTTTTGACTTAAGATCATAGGGGTACCTACAAGGTTTGATGTTAGGTGTCACACTATTGGGTACCAATGGTAAGAAAATTTAACAATTCATTTTTAGGCTCTTGTATTTTAAAGATACACATTATGCAACCCTAACTGAATGCTCAAGAGTTGGCTTACATGAAAATTTCCACTCAAGCTAGAATACTCTACCAAAGATTAGTAACATTATTGATAACAGTTATATGAAATGGCCCCACTTGTCTAGGTGCCTCACTTGCCACATACCATTACTAATTATTACAAAATGTAATTATAAATGGGTACCCATGTTGGAAATGGATCATTAAATAATAATATGAGAATTACAAAAATATTGTTAGGATGGGGTCCTAACATACCCTTCTCCTTCAAAACTCTTTTTCCTCAAATTTGTAGATGAGAAAATTGGTGTTGTAGCTGCTACAGAGCCTCCCAAGTGGTATCTTCTATTTTTGGTCCATGCAATTGAACAAGAACCTTAGGGATGACATGAATTCAAATAGTGCACCGTCTGTGGTCCAAAAATTGTTCCAACTTGAGCAAGATGGAACCCTTTTCATCTAGTTTTTGTAAAATAGATTGAATCTATACCTGATTACCCACAACATTCTTGAGAGAGGAGATATAAAAGACATGATTTAACTTTGATGTAGATAGGAGGGTCAATTTGTAGGCCATTGAACCATTTTATTGTAAGACCTAGTAGGGTCTATTGTATTTGGCAACTAGTTTTTGGCATCTATGAAGATAGAGTGAGGAGTGTTTATATGACTTTAGGTAGAGAAAAACCATATCTCCTACTTCAAAGATATGCTTAGAATGATGATGATTAGCTTGTTGGCACATACAGTTCTAGGCTAATTCTAGATTCTTATTTAGTTTATAGAGGACTGCAGTAAGTTGGCTGAGTGTAGTGTCAACAACATGGACCTTGGACCTTCCTGGAATGTAGGAGGACGATGTTGATGGAGGACAATCATAAAATGCTTCAAAAGGGATAACTCAGCCAAGGAAAACCACTTCTTCCACTATGTAGGATGTTTAGAGGTAAATAAAAAAAGGTAGGTCTCCAAGAATTTGTTTACAATATCTATTTGACCATCCGTTTGTGGATAATAGGCTGAATTCACTTTTAGTTAAGTTCCCTGTAACTTAAAAAATTCTTGCCAAAAATGACTAGTGAATATAGGGTCTCGATTGAACACAATAGATGCAAGGATGCCATGAAGGCAAAAGTGGAATCTAGAAATATTTGGGCTACTATTGGGGTTGTGTAGGGATGGGGGAGGGAATAAAAATGAGCATACTTCATGATACGATCCACTACCACCAAAATAGTTGATTTGCCTCCTAACTAAAGTAACCCTTCAATAAAGTCCATTGAAATATCTATCCATACTTGTTCTATAATGTACAAGGGTTGAAGAGTTCTATGGGAATGCACCATTTCTCCTTTCATTCATTGGCATATGTCACATTCTACCATAAAATTATGAATATCCTTATTCATTCCCTTTCAAAAGAAATTACATATAATATTTTCATAAATCTTGAGGAACCCAAAATGGCTTGCTATTGGTAAAGAAAACATTTCCTTCAAGATGAGTTCTCGTAGTTGAGAAGTTTGGGAAATAGTAATATGGTTGAGATATTTCAAATATTGTCCATCCCAAGTATATCTTTTGCATGAGGTAGGCTCTATTTGAAGTGTGTCAATCAAAATTTTCAATCCAAAGTCTTGAGCATGTCCAATTTGAGAGAATTAATCCAATGAGGTATGGGTGAAGAGATAGCACATAACATATTCTGATCCTCAAATTGTTGAGAGAGGGTATCAACCACAATGTTATCCTTACCTTTTTTATATCTAATCTCGTAATCATAGCCCATTAATTTGGAGATCCACTTTTATTGTTTGAGGGTGATGACTCGTTGCTCCAAGAAGTATTTGAGACTTTGGTGGTTTGTTTTGATGGAAAAATATTTTCTAATGAGAAAGGGTTGCCAATGATTAATCACATGTAGGATAGCAAGAATATCCTTTGCATAAGTATATTTACCCAAATTTTGAACTAAAAGTGCTTTATTGGTCTTACCTTTTGCATCAACATGGTTCCTATGCCATTACCCAAAGCATCACTTTCAATTACAAATTATTTTGAGAAATTAGGCATGGCTAACATTGGAGTGGTTTTCATAGCATGCTTTAGGTCAAAGAAAGCCTTCTTAGCTAGGCTTGACCAAGTAAATTAATTTTTTTTAACATGGTCATTAAAGGAGCAACTATATTGCCATAGTTTTGGATAAATTTGTGATAATACCTTGCGAGTCCCAATATCCATAAAGTTACTTGAGAGTGTGAGGCTTCGTCCAATATTGAATGTCTTAAATATTCTTATGGTCAACTCCATATTTGGTGATAATGTGTCTTAAATAATTTACTTTGGTCAACCCAAAAGAACACTTATACCTCTTGGCATAAAGTTTATTTTGAGATAAACGCTACATATTCTTATCCAAATAGATGAGGTGCTCCTCCCAATAAGGAGGAACTATAAACCAAAATATCATAAAAGAAAATTAAAATAAATTTGTGAAGGGATGAGCAAAAGATGTTTTTCTTGAGGCTCTAAAATTTTGAAGGTGCATTTGTTAAGCCAAATGGCATAACCAATAATTCATAATGACCCTTATGATTTTAAAATGCTATTTTGGAAATATCCTCTTCCTTGAGACTTATCTGATGGTAACCTGAGCGAAGATCTAACTTTGAGAAAAATATAGCACCATGCAACTCATCCAACAATTCATCTACCATTGGAATAGAAAATTTATTCTTAATGGTGAAATTATTGAGCTCACAAAAATCTATACACAAATTCCAAGACCCATCCTTATTTTGAACCAATAAGACTAGAGAAGAATAAGGATTGTTACTAGGCTGAATGACTCTTGCTTGTAATAATTATTGTACTAAATTATTGAATTTTGACTTAAGTACATAGGGGTACTAGTAAGGTTTGATATTAGGTGGCACACCACTGGGTACAAATGGTATTGCATGATCATGGGAATGTCGGGGTGATAATTCTATCGATTTCACAAAAACTACATCATGCTTAGTCAGAACGAGTTGTAATTTTTTTGAGAGTTTTTCCTCTATTGAATTTTGTAGCAAAATTGCAAATATCTAAGCAACTATCACATGGGAAGTTTTTTTTTACTTCTCCATATGGTTTGAATTAATAATTTGGGAAGATTCTATCGACAAACTACAAAGAGTGTAGGACATACCATTCTATGAAAACTGCATCCATAACTCTACAATGTTCTAGGCCTAACCATAGAGCTCCTAGCACAACATCACATCCTCCTATTTTAAGAGAAAAAAAATAGTTTTGAGTTCGGAATCCCCTATATTCAACTTAACATTGTGGCATTTTCCCTTAAAAGACAATGTTCTACCATTTTCCACCATAACCTCATAGGAGTTGCAAGTATGTATATAACAATTGGCTTTCTTGGTGACTTAGGGATCAATAAAGTTATGTGTACTTCCTGGATAAATGATAATTGTAAGACATTGTCCTTTGAAAAAATCTACTACCTTCATCATTTGATGGGTACTAATTCCTACGAGAACATGGCCAAAAGTTTTTGGTTGTGGCTCTTCTTGTGTTTCACCCTCATCCTAAAGTGGTTCCTTTGATTGTTCTACTCCATCATCAATTTATTCACTATTTACTAAATCATCTACATATAGAAAAATAACTTCTTTTAGATGCATTTATGCCCTGGTGAATACTTCTCATCACAGTTATAACATAAACCTTTTGTGCATCAGACATCCATCTCTTCCATAGTCAATTGCTTACAGGAGGTAGATTTATTACTAGTATTTGGTGTGAACATGGAAGGAAATGTGGGTTTAGCCTATGGAAATTTATGTGGCCTCCTTTGAGACAATTATTTATCCAATATTGCCAAGCCTATGGTTTGCATCATAGATTATATTTTGAACATCTTAACCTCAACCTTGATATCATATTTTAAACCACTGACAAAAAACTCTAAAAAACCTTCATTCAACCCCTAGGTCCTGTTAGCCAATTTATCAAATTGGGTCTGATAGTCTCGAACTATAGAGGTTTGTTTCAATTTTTTTAATGCTCCTATAAAGTCCTCATATTCACTAGGACCAAAACAAGTGAGAAATTGTGACTCAAAATATTCACAAGAAGGGTCAAAAGTTTTGTTTTGTAACCATTGATACCATTGTAAGACTTCTGATTCAAATTTAAAAGATGCCATAGTGACCCACAAATATTTAGGGGCATTGTGAAGTTTTAAGAACTAATCTACTCTAAATAACCACCCATCAAAGTCCTTTCCATTAAACCTAGGAAAGTATATTTTAGGCATCTTAAATGGAGTATCTATGTAAAAAAGATAATGATATCCTTCATTATCCTTATGGATCCCTTTCTCTTTATTGGTGGTACTACCACCTAGTTGGTCAATGTTACAATGCTCAAACACCTTTGGGTCATCCCTAAGTTTTTCCTCAACCTCTAAATTTTTTTCTTCCATATTAACTTTGGATCTCATGTGTTCACCTCTCAAAAGTTTTACTTCTTTCCTCATTTGTTTAGTCACTGAGAAGGGCATTAATGGTTGTATGCATTTACTCCAAAAAATTGGCTTGTTATATCTTATTTTAGTGTCATCTAGTTTTTATAGCCATTTTGGTATGATTTGAACCACTTCCACTGACTTACTAAAAATAGAAGTATTATTCCAGGAGTTACTATTTTTAGTAAGGAGCTAGAAAAAGTGTTTGGGTACGATATATCCAAATTATCAGCTCAAAAAGATGATCATAATGGACCAAGCCCCAAAATGAGGTTTTTAAACACCTCAAAAAAAGTGCATGGAGGCTATATACCAAATTTATCAGCTTGAGAATTTTAATGAGTTAAATGTCACAATATTGTTTTATATACAATTTTTTTCTAGGGGAAGTGTTGTCTTCAAGTCTTGTTGGTTTTTTTCCTAGAGGCTTGGTTCACTCAAAAATATGGTTTCTTGTTACTGAATTTACTCTATCATTGATACTATAGCTCACTATTCTGATGACTATCTGGTATGAATTTATCACTAACAATTCCCTATCTATTATGAATTTTGAATATCATAGGCAACTATTACTAACACTGGTGAAATCTATCTTGACTGTTACTAACACTAACTAAATTTATACTCGACTGTTATTGACACTGACAACTTTTTTTTGATTGTACTAACTCTAATTGTTATGTTCATCACCAACTTATTGTGTCTATTTCATGCAGTAATTTTGGGATAGGGAAGTCTCCTCAGTATGCTCAATTTTTATAATATCATTTTTGGTTGTAAGTTTAACATTCAATAGAATAGGGTACTCTAATCTAGGGTGTATGTACTACCCATAGGCCTTTTGTTATACCATAGTAATGAATGATAGTTCTCAAACCAATATTTTAGACCACTACTCAAGGAGGATTCCATACATACCCTTGAGCATACTACTTGCCTCTCTTACAGTATAGGAGGATGATATTTTTGGATGTTCTGTCTGATGTACTATGGATAATACAAGGCCAAAAATATTTCTAGGGCTAAATGTTTCTCCTAATCCTAGAGGGTATCCTGATATACTCAAAGATATGTGGGAGCTCAATTCCATAGATAAGTGTTGTCCGAGGCCTGGGTATTGGAGCTTGATCGCCCCTCACTTTACTAGACGCTTGAATCATTTTAGCATGTAGTAGCATCACTAAGAATTTTATAAGGTTTCCAAGTTGCTTAGATATATATTTAGAGGCATGTAATATTTGAAGATGCATCACTTTGCTAAAAATACCCTTAAATATTTACTTTTACTAGGATTCAGAATTTCTCACCTGGGTAACTTAGGGGTGAATTTTTTCTATAAATAGAAGCCATAGGATCCATTGAAAAATATTTTGGTATTGAAAGGCTCAAAGCTACTCTTTGTTATACCCATATTATAATTGTTCTTTCCTATTGTATTAATGAGAAGTTGATGGGAATTTTTGCTTTTCAACAAGGGTACTGCCCTCCTATAGTGTGGAATACATGATGATTATGGTAATTTTATTTTTGTGTCTTGTTATACACTCTCCTTACTATGGTTTTGGATGTATTTACTCTTGATTTATCACACCCTAAACTTCTAGTTTTTATTTTATGCATTTTAATTTCATATTTATTTATATATCTAGTGATGATGGTGGGAAGCCAACCTAAGTTCAATGTTTAAGAAGGGAACACTCTTTATTCTAATTTATTTAAATAGAATTAAGGGTGAATAATAATTTAGACATTTTACAATTCAAGAAGTTTCTGGTATGTCAGTGGAACCAAGGGATTGATTTCTATGATGAGATCAAGGGTTAGGAACATTCTAATAAAAATAAACTCATTCACATAAATATTGCAATAAAAGAAAAATTTCATGAAAGAACAAAATATTGCAATACAAAATATAAATGCAAAATTATAACAATCTCACAAAACAACATAGAATCATAGGCCTCTTTGAGGGGGAAACCTCCTTTAATACTTTTATTTAATTTTAAAAAGATACATGGGACCTTGTCTTTTAAAGATACACTTCATGCAACCCTAACCTAATGCTCAAGATTTGGATTACATGTAAAGTGCCACTTGAGCTAGAATATTCTACCAAACATCAGTTACATTCTTGATAACGATTACATGAAATGGTCCCACTTGTCTAGGCACCTCACTTGCCACATACCATTACAAAGTATTACAAAATATCATTATAAAAGGTCCCCACATTGGAAAGGGATCATTACATAATAATACGAGAATTACAAAAATAGTGTTAGGATGGGGTCCTAACATCAAGCTTACCATTGACTTAAAATCTAGTTTCACTTATATCTCATTTTTTTCAATTTTGTAGGTGCTTTGTAAATTAGTCAAAAAATAAGGTGCTCGCAAAGAAACTTAAAATTTAAAATTATAATGAGTTAACAATAAAGGCACTCACAAAAAAACAAAAAAAATCTTCAGTTTTGGCATCAAAATTAAATTTTCCATAGTAAAAAATTAATTTTCCAAAGTTTAAGGAATTTTTGAAAAGTCTTCACTTGGGAAGCAATTTGTCCCATTTGAGGTTGATTGCTTTAAGAAGTGATGAAATTTTCAATTTTCATCCTTTTAGGATTCACTCAAGGAGTAATTCACTCCAAGGCCAATAAAAAAATTGCTTAAAGAGTAGAATTTTTATAGGTAAAACTCAAAGAGTGATTCACTTGGGATTTGAGAAGTGGTTTGCTTCTGAGAATAATTTTTTTCATAACTCCTACCAAGGGAGGGTTCTCCTCAAATATTGAAGTGATTTGATTAGAAAAATTTTCTTGGAATATTCTTCATCAAAATTTTCTTAAAGTCATATTTTTGGAGGGATTCATTCCCTATAAAAAATTTTGAATTTTAACTTTGACCTTGAACCTCTTTCCATGTAGGTAAATTCATGGGAGGACCCAAGGTTATACATATATTCTCAAAGAAACAAAAAATAGGTGAACAATGGCTCGTACCAATCCTTTATATGGAATGCCTTATATTTAGGTGAACAATACTTTAAATAATAAAATATTTATAACATCTAATAGTTAGATTAGGGTAAGTCATTTGCTAGTATCAAATATCTAAAATAACCCCCCAACATGTATAGTCCTGACTCAAACTTCACCATAGTCAAATTCATTAAAATAATGCTTCCAAAATAGTGATATCATTTTCAGGATAGTCACACCACTCAATTTGAATACTTCTAGTAAATTTACATCCTAAATATGAATTAGGATATCACCCAATATTTGCAAGTACTAGTTAGTCAAATGGTGGTGCAAGAAATTTAGGAAAACCTTGTAAACCAATTGTTGCCTCCAACTAGTTAGTCATCATTGAATCTACATTAATATGTACCTCCTCCCAATTACAAAGCCCCTCAACAAGGCTTGAAATATCCTCATTTGATATAAAATTTGTAAGCCCATGTAATCAACAATTGGTCTCTCCTTGAAGAACATAATATTATACTGAGAGGGGGGTGAACAGTATAAGATAAAACTTTTCTCTTATTTCCAAAGCAATCACTTGAAATAATTTTAATGCAATAATGAAATAATGCACAAATCACCACACACATAAGAGATAAATATTTTGTGGAAACACCCTCTCGGGAGAAAACCACGATAAACTATTGCTTATTTTTTTATTCAATAAATTTCATGGGAACCAACCCATAAGACACCAATCCCCTATACAAGTTCATGGGCAACAACCCATAGGATACACCAATCCCCTTTACAAGTTCATGGATACCAATCCACAGGAGACACCAATACCCTTATAAAATTTTGTGGGCACCAACCCATAGGAGACACCAATACCCTAAGTTCCTGGGCACCAATCCATAGGAGACACCAATACCCTAAGTTCCTGGAAACCAATCCATAGGAGACACCAAAACTCTAAGTTCGTGGGCACCAACCCAGATGAGACACCAATCACCTAACTTCATGGACAAAAATCCACAGGAGACACAAGTACCCTAAGTTTGTGGGCACCAATCCATAAGAGACACCAATCCCCTAAGTTCATGGGAACCAACCCACAAGAGACACCAATCCCCTAAGTTTGTGGGCACCAACCCATAACTTTGAAGGCACCAATCTTCTGCTCACAAATCTGGTCCAAAAATCTACTCAAATATCTCCTAAATTTAATCACAAACACTACTTCAAATCTGCTCCTAAATTTGCTCACAAACACTGTTCAAATCTGATCCTAAATATACTCACAAACATTGCTAAAATATGCTCCCAAATCTGCTCACAAACTGCTCATTATAATCCCTATTGTACCTTGCTTTTACTCCTTAGATTCTTTGCTTTTCTTGAGTTTGCTTTCTTCAACTGAAAGCAATACAGACATATTCTACCCATAATTCTTTTAACTTCATGAACTTATAGAGGATGATATGCACTAGTGTAGAAAAATTCAAATGGCCAATATGTTCTTCACATTCATTAAGTCTGTCGCTTCCACATGTATCACATGTATCACAATTTAAATTAGTCTTAGTCTAGCATTGGATAATTTACTTGCGTGTTGAATTGGAGATGCTAATACCTTGCTTTTCTTCCACTATCATGTTCACATTTTCTTCTTATTGATATGGCTAAATTGTCCTTCCTTGTTAATTGAATATTTGGGAGAATATGTGCAATTAATCTTCTTACTGTATTCTTTGACACCTTGACTTGTTAAAATTTGTGCCCTCCAAATCTGCCTCAATAATGATTATCTTTCTTTTGTATGTGCTTTCCAAATCTGCCTTGACAAAATGATTCTCCTTTTGTATGTGCCTTCCAAATCTGTCTTAACAAAATGTTTTTCCTTTTGTATGTGCCTTCCAAATTTGATCAATAATTCTCTTTTTCCCTTCTTGAATTAAATATAAACACTTTAAACCCTTATCATTCCTTTTAAAAACATACACAATAAAGCTTAATTAAAAATAACTCCTTATATATCCCTTTTAAAACTTACAAATAAAACTTTATTATCAAAAAAATGACTCCTTATATCTCCCTTTAATCAAATATAAATAAGAAACTTTACCTTCTCCTTTCGACTCCCTACATGCCCTTTGCTAGCATTCTTAATATAGCATGCACAACAATGCTCTTTCACGTGTAAGTGTTTATGTGGCTATGGTCCTATCCAACTCACAATTGAATCTATGACTCGTCCTCCTTCTATGCTGCATTGTAGAGTATCATAGCTGAAATTAGAGTGCAAACTTTTCACATCCAAACTTCCTTGTTTAAACTTGATCACTGTCTTCTTAGCTTGTCGTATTCATATTCACGTCTATGGCTATTATCACTACGATTTAAATCGTTATTTCCTTACTGTATGCCAAAAATATCTTATAGGAACCACTGGGAACCTATGTGCATATACCTCATATTTTATTACATGAGATTAGTGTTGGACTACTCCTTACAATGCTAGGAATTTCTTTTGCAAGCTTTGTTCCATAACACTAACGCGATTACGACAATTTCCTATCAGCAATGTTATGATATTTTCTCTCCTATGCCTTATTGTACACTTGGTTCTAGATTTTGTGTAGCTTATCTGGATAGTATTTGAAGCTAATTTTAGGTGTTATATGATTTTAAAATCCACCTAAAGTCCCCCAGTAATGTCTTCAGCAACTTTTGACAGCATCGGGTAATCAACATAATGTGTAAGTTAAATATGACCTTCACAACCTCTGAACACCTTGAACAAATTATAGAACTATTCTTAATAGTTACTGTATCACTAGGTATATCTCTAACACCTCTTCATATAACGACTATTTTGGATATCTATTTTACTGGCGGGAACAATGTTTCACCAACTATGAATCTTCCTTACTCAGGCTTGCTCAACTTTCATTATATTAATATCTTATATGCCTATATCTATTGTTCTTTCACTTCTTCTGCTTTCTTGAACTGATCTATCCCCACTACAAAAACTCTGAACTGTCATAAAATTGTCTGTGCACTATCATGGAAATTTTGATCTATCGTTGATCACATTCGAACCTGACTGTTGCTCTCATTCATATGCACCATCACTCACTTGCTTGGGTGTGCTACTCTCTTACTTCTTCTATCTATGTATGCTCATATCTAGGATGTTCTCCTCAATATTCAATTTGTGCTCATCTCTGGGACATCCTCCCTAGCTCTCTGCTCGTCTTATATTGAAGGATATTCGAATTGTCTTCATGCAGCAAAATAAATTATTGGCCTTGTATAAATATTCTTTCACTTTTCTATATGCGCCCAAGGATGTCGGTCCATGCATATTAAACCTTTTAATTTCAAATTCACTTTTATATGGTTCTCAAGTCGGCCCATTCTCTTTTATATTATAATATTTAAATCTATGATTAAATATTATAATATTTGAATATTTAAACTTTTATTCAAAATATATTTAAATCCTTTGATTTAAATATAAACCTTCCACTTTAATATTTAAATATTTCATTTAAATATTAAAGCATATAATTAAATCACCCTTGAAGATATTTTCCTTGACATCAATGACAACTCAATAATTCTAACAATCTCCCCCTTTGTCATTGATGGCAACCCTGCAAAGAAACTAACCTTTACTAAAGCAGGATCACAAGTTGCTCCTCCTTACTAAAATTCTCCCCCTTTGACATCAATGGCAAAGACTCCTCAGGGCTAAAGGATAAGATACTTGATAATGCCCCCTTACTCCCTGGTCTAATTGAGACAATCAATGATGATATGGGAGTGAAACTCCCAAATTACTATGCTCTTTTTCTTGTTCCATTTTCTTTTTCCAAACTTTGGAGGTCATATTATTTTGAATAGATTGACTATTCTCCTTCTTGCTTGACTTCAGAAGTTTAAGGAACATTGTTTTACACCATCTAGGTGTATGCCCAAAATTATTACATTTGTAACATATGATGTTGTAGTCCATGAGAGGTACAAATGAATTGAAATTCCTCTTGGTGAAACCAAAATCATTTTTAGCATGGACCTTGCAATGTACAACTTTATGACCAAAATGGTTACATGAAAATAATAACCTCGAAAGAAATATTGAAACCTGTCTGATTGCCTTGGAGGATATGACCGTATTGTTCTCTCATTGTTATTTTCATGATGGTAATTGATCCATGATGATGCTTTGTTTTCTTCCTTCTTGATGCTTCCACTTATCAACACATCAACATATGTCTTAGGCTCTTCTTTAAATATTTTCTTTGATACCTCTATTCCTTTTGAGCTCGACTCCTCCTTTTGTTTCTTTTGATTTTCTTCAAACCAAGTTCAATTTTTATAATCAAAGATCTATGTGCTTTGATAATATAATCCATAATTTTTGTGCTTTTCTCAAGCATAAATTTTTCTATAGATTATCATTATATTCTTCCACTTACTTCCTTAAAGAAACAACTTCATGTTTTAGTTTTTTACATTCCAACTCTTTTGCATTTAACTGCTCAGCCATACCTTCTTCAATTCGCTTTGCCTCTTCAATTTCCACTTTTAAGTCAGTGAGATATTGTTAAAGCTTTACTTTTGTCTTCTTATCTTATTGTACTTGAGTTTTCAATATTGAGTTCTTCTTTCTAAGCCTTTTCAACTCTTCAAGAGCAACATAAATTTCCTCTTCTATGTCAACTATGGCTTCCTCTTCACTTTCTGGATCTTTCTTATTTTCTTGATTTTTGACAACATGAGCATCTTCTTTCACCTTCTTAGCCATGTGTGCTCTTGTAAGATCTTCCTTCAAGCGATTAGGCTTTCATGAAGGAACCCACTCTGATACCAATTAAAGAACACAAGATTATATTGAGAGAGGGGGTGAACAGTATAAGATATTTTTTTTTCTTTTCTTTCTAAAGCAATCACTTGAAATAATATCAATGTAATAATGAGACAATGCATAAATCACCACACACATAAGAGATAAATATTTTGTGTGTAGACACCCTCTCTAGATAAAACCATGGAAACATATTGCTTATATTTTTCTTCAATAAATTTCATGGGCACCAACCCACAGGAGACACCAATCCCCTATACAAGTTTGTGGGCACCAACCCATAGGAGACACCAACACCCTATAAAAGTTCATGAACACCAATACACAAGAGACACCAATCCACTTATACAATTTCATGGGCACCAACCCACAAGAGACACCAATCCCCTTATACAATTTCATGGGCACCAACCCACAAGAGACACCAATCCCCTAAGTTTGTGGGAACCAACCCACAGGAGACACCAATCCCCTAAGTTTGGGGACACTAATCCACAGGAGACACCAATCCCCTAAGTTTGTGAACACCAACCCACAAGAGACACCAATCCCCTAAGTTTATGGAGACAAATCCATAGAAGACACCAATCCCATAAGTTTGTGGGCACCAATCCACAGGAGATACCAATCCCCTAAGTTCATGGGCACCAAACCACAGGAGACACCAATCCCCTAATTTTGTGGGCACCAACCCATAAATTTGAAAGCATCGACCTTTTGCTCTCAAATCTGGTCCAAAAATGTACTCAAATATTCTCCTAAATCTGATCACAAACACTACTTCAAATCTACTCCCAAATCTACTCATAAACACTGCTCAAATTTACTCCCAAATCTTCTCACAAACACTACTCAAATCTGCTCACAAAATGTTCATTATAATCCCTACTGCACCTTGCTTTTACTCCTTAAATTCTTTGCTTTTCTTGAGTTTGCTTTCTTCAAATGAAAGCAATACAAACATATTATACCCATAATTATTTTAACTTCATGATCATATAGAGGATGATATGCACTAGTGGAGAAAGATTCAAATTCCCAATATGTTCTTCACATTCATTAAGTCTATCGCTTCCACGTGTCTTACATTTATTACAATTTAAAGTAGTCTTAGTCTAACACTGGATAACTTACTTGCATGTTGAATTGGAGATGCTAATACCTTGCTTTTCTTCCACTATCATGTTCACCTTTTCTTCTTCTTGAGATGGCTGAATTGTCCTTCCTTGTTAAATTGAATGCTTAGGATAATATTTGCACTTAATCCTCTTACTTTATTCTTTGACACCTTGACTTGTTCAAATATGTGCCCTCCAAATTTACCTCAATAATGATGAGGTTCCTTTTGTATGTGCTTTCCAAATCTACCTTGACAAAATAATTTTCCTTTTGTATGTGCCTTCTAAATCTGTATTAACAAAATATTTTTCCTTTTGTATGTGCCTTCCAAATTTGATCAATAATTATTTTTTTCCCTTATTGAATTAAATATCAAATCAAACACTTTAAACCCTTACCATTCCTTTTAAAAACATACACAATAAAGCTTAATTAAAAAGAACTCCTTATATATCCCTTTTAAAACTTACAAATAAAACTTTATTAACAACAAAATGACTCCTTATATCTCCATTTAATCAAATATAAATAAGAAAATTTACCTTCTTCTTTCGACTCCCTACTTGCCCTTTTATAGCGTTCTTAATATAGAGTGTGCAAAAATGCTTTTTCACGTGTAAGTGTTTATGTGGCTATGGTCCTATCCAATTTATAATTGAATCTATGACTCATCATCCTTCTATTCTACCTTGCAGAGTATCACAACTGAAATGAGTGTGCAAAATTTTCACATCCAAACTTCCTTGTTTAAACTTGATCACTATCTTATTATCCTACTATAGTCATCTTCATGTCCATGGCTATTTTCACTATGATTTCAATCGTATTTCCTTGCTGCATATAAAAAATCTCTTATAGGAACCACTGGGAACCTCTATGCAACTATCTCATATTTCATTACATGAGATTAGTGCTGGACTACTCCTTACAATGCTGGGAATTTCTTTTGCAAGCTTCGATCCATAACACTACTACGATTGCGACAATTTACTATCAGCAATGTTATGATAATTTCTATCCTACGCCTCACTATACACTCGGTTCTAGATTTGGTGCAACATATCTAGATAGTATTTGAAGCTAATTTTGGGTGTTATATGATTTTAACATCCAACTACATACCCCCAATAATGTCTTCAACAACTTTTAGCAACATCGGATAATCAACACTCTATGTATGTTATATATGACCTTCACAACCTCTGAACACCTTCAAAAAATTATTGACCTATTCTCATCAGTTATTGTATCACCAGGTATATCTCTAACACCTCTTCGTATAGAAACTATTTTGGATTCCTGTTTCTACTGGCAAGAACAACATTTCACCAACTATGAATACTCGTTACTTAGGATTTCTTAGCTTTCATTATATTAATATATTATTTGTCTATCTCTATTGTTTGTGCACTCCTTCCACTTGCTTGAATTGATCTCTCCCCACTATAAAAACTTCGAACTTCTACAAACTTACCTCTACACCATTGTAGAAACTCTGATCTATCATCGATCACATTCGAACCTGACCGTTGCTCTCATTCATATGCACCACCGCTTGCTTGCTTGGGTGCACTACTCTCTTATTCCTTCTATCTCTGTGCGCTCATCTTTGGGATGTCCTCTCCCATATTAAATTTGTGCTCATCTCCAGGACGTCCTCCCTAACTCTCTGCTCGTATTATATCAAAGGATATTCAAATTGTCTTTGTGCAAAAAAATGAATTATTGGCCTTGTATAAATATTCTTTCACTTTGCTATTTGCGCCCAAGGAGGTCGGCCCATGCATATTAAACCTTTGAATTTCAAATTCACTTTTATATGATGCTCAATTCAACCCATTCTCTTTTATATTATAATATTTAAATCTATGATTTAAATATTATAATATTTGAATATTTAAATTTTTATTCAAAATATATTTAAATCCTTTGATTTAAATATAAAACTTCCACTTTAATATTTAAATATTTTATTTAAATATTAAAGCATATAATTAAATCACCCTTGAAGATATCTGCCTTGACATTAATGACAACTCAATAATTCTAACATTCCAAACCCACCATCAATACAAAACTTAAATCCTCATTTTTTGCCATCATATTAAGTTGCACTGTAATATTTACAAGGTTTTCACAACAAATTATCCCTCAAATGCCTCTATATCTAGTATATGTGGTCCCTCATCAAGCCTATGTGTTATTCCCCTATACAATATGGTCAACTGCCTTAAAACAATTAGGTACCTCAACTATCTAGGCCTCTAAATTAACTTTTATATTGGAAATTTTTAGGAATTTTTAAACTTAAGTGTGTACTCTACCATTCTAGCTATTGTCATACAAGCTTTTATCAAAATTGACATACATAAGACTAAAATGATAATGAATGAATTGGACAAACTCTCCATGTTGAAGTTAATTCATTACATCAAAAAGGAAGAAATTATGATACATTTGCTTATCCATTAATTAAGGGATAAAGCTACTTTATGGTCTAGGGAATTACCAAATAATTCTATTACTAATTGGGCATTAATTATAAAATATTTCATATGGAGATTTGGCAACATGGGTAAGGGGTATTCTATTTTGTTTCAATAAAAAACTATGAAAAGACTTCCTAAAAGGAAAATTCATGATTATAATACTATATTCATGAGGACCTTGTATTTAATTCTTTTAAATGTTCTATCCAATAGGGAATAGGCATTTCCCTACTATATTAAAGCCTTATAATCTTATTTAGCATTATTGGCTTGTAATGCTAACCATATTACTTTATCTACAAATTTTAAAGTAATATAAAAGGTATTTTAATTAGAGTAGATAAACTACAAATTACCTTTCCTATGGCCTACATCATTTATATTATGAAAAATCTTTAAATTATTAGGTCCACTTCTACCACGTATCCTATTTCAAACACCTAATCATCTATCAATATTACTCCTTCTCCATACATTATAATATACATGGGTAAAAAATACACCTTCAACTATCATATTTCTGTCTCAATTGCCCACATTAGCTACTCCATTAGAAAATAGTGATGACACTAAAGATTTTACTTAAATACTTTATGAATGTAAAACTAGTATGAAAGAGAAGGTAGTGAAGACAATGATGAATAAAATAATATGGAAATAAGGTAATGGAAACCAAACAATGAATGGTAGCAATAGAATTAGCAATAACAAAAGGGACCTTACCCCACAAAATATTAGGCACCATGAAAAAATGTTGGGCATAATAACAATTAAGTGTAAAATAATATGGTGAATACAAACTTATAAATTAACACTTTGCACTTCTTCCCATGTAATTCCAAATATGTTCCTATAGATTATATTGTACCTATTAGGCATTCTCAAACTAATAAATATGATTAAAAATGCTAGGCCCAATAAGCTATTTCCATGAGATAGATGATATCTATAATGAGATAAACCTTAAAACTATAATGTTCTTCTAGACCTACACCTAGAGTAATGTGCACCCACTCAAACTCCTACCACCTTGATATACTATCCTATGGACGGACTAGTAATGAATACTAGTATGATAGGACCCCATGTGAACACCATCTACTAGTCATGCATGTCATCCATAAACTTCCCAAGTCACTAGTGCATGACCCCTACAAGTTATGTCTCCAATTAGAAATATAGAAACCACAATGCACATAAACATCATTTACTTATCTAAGTGACTCCTAGCATAAATAAAATTGATATCAATAACTAACCTCACCATTTGGAATATTTAATTGCCTACCAATCTCTCCAAGAACCTCCTCTAGTCTTACCCCATGTGTACTTCTACCCCTTTGATTGGTATCCTTAAGATCCTTCACACATCCTTGAGGATCATCACCATCTCCCTTGTCAAGATCCAGAAGGTATTTATCTTCAAATATAGAGCTTTGCAAGTGCCATCAATAGAGCAATATCAAACTCAACCTTGGATATTAGGGCTACATTTTACAACCTCAATGTCACTAGTAATATGTGATTTGCATAGCCTAAAAGACATTGAAAGGTCTTTCACATATGTAGGTAATGCTTTCTATAGTCCAATATCTACAACCTTTCCTACAACCAAGTCAAGACAAGTATCTCATCAGCCTAAAATCATAAAGCAAAATAAAAATTGAATCATAAACCTAAAGTAAGAAAAAACACCATCTCGATGCAAAAAGCATCATTGGGTAGTGAAAGCATCAACAGGAAAAATAATTGTTGCCCAAGTGGTAATAGTACTAGTGTGTAGTGAAAGTGCTATTGGGACACAATAGTGCCACTACCATGTGAAAGTGCCATGCATTTCTTTGAACATAATTTTCAAGAAATGTTTTTAATACAAGTGTATTTTTTTATCACAAACCTATGTTAGCACTCTTCCTTTAGTTGTAGGTGCCCTCTGTCACAACACTAAAATTCAACAAAAAAAAATTATTTAAGGATAACATTACTTTGCTTGCAAACCCATAATGATGTTAGTTAGACATAGTAAGTTCACACTTCAAGAATGACCACCACCGCAACTGGTGTATTAAGTGCTCGAGATTGGCCACATCCTACAAGTCACCATATATGATTCAGACTCCCCCCTGTGATTCTATCTTGAATCCAACGAAGGGTTATCCATTCAGGGCCCATATCACCTGAATGGGGTATGCTATCTCCCTTATCCAAAGTTAGAAGAATTCTCAATCCTTCGAGTGCTCGACACAAATGTTTGGAACTAGCATTGTATTTTTGTGCTATCCATTGACCCTCTACTAAGGTTTGAATAGATTCCAACCTATCCAGGTTTAAGGACTAGATAATCATGACCTTTCTCAAGCTGATGGCAATGCTGCCCATAACCATCTACCGCTGGATCTTCCAACAACATGTGTAGCTCTCTATCCATGCTATATGTTGGCACCTCCCCAGCCCGAGTGGAATGATGAATATCACCACTCTAACTGACTGATCACCTAGAGTGACGTCCCATACCACCGCTCGTTACACTCGACGGCTTGGACCTCTGTCCTTAAATAGCCAGAGTACAATAGTTCAGTCACACGTAAGTCACCTTGTGACATAACGTGGATGGGTAGAGTAAGTATTTACTCGACAAATTCATTTCAAGAATTTTTAACCAAGTCTTTATCTAAGTTTTTAGGTTTTCTAGGCTTGAAGGTCTCTGGTTTAATAGCTATGAATATGAATTTCTTTATTTATTTAAAAAAAAAATAGAAGCTAAGGAAAAAAGAATATAAATATCACACCAAAGTTTAAATAGAATCTTTTGCATTTTTTTTTTTTAAATAACAAATCTTAGTTCATATATTATCAAATAAAAACGAGCCAACCATTCAAATTAATAAATTACAAAATCAATTCAACCTTGTTATAGAATAACCTTTCAACTATATAAAGCCATTAAATCATTATTTAAAAAAAATTCCAATAACCTTTGAACTTAAAAGATAACTTTTAAACTTTCTTCATAATTTGAAAATAATATTAAAGCTATAAATTTCTAACAAAATTTTTTATAACTAATAATATCCCACAATGACATTTAATATAAGGTACTTAAAAAGCGATTATAAAAGTAAAAGACTACTTTATAACATATCCTAAGCATATACACGCGGATTCTGAAAATGAAGGTAATCTCCATATATCAAAGTCTACATAATACCTTGTCTTGGTTGTTAACTATACCCCTGTCTTGGTTATGGTATCATTTATCTTGGTAATGCCTTTGTTCTGACTGCCCCTTGTTTCCTTGATATTTTTCTTTATTTTTGTTGTCACTTCTATATCGACTATTATCTCTATCCCTCTTATACTGATATTTGCTTCTATCATGTTCAGGGTATCTTCTTTTCTTTGAGTTATCTTTTTCTTGTTGATAGAAGGCTTTTACCTCCTTTTGACTTGATTCAAAATATCGAGCAACATCATAGGCAGCTGTTAGGGTCTGGGGTGTTTTCCCTCCTACAAGTTGACCAATTTTTGGGTGCAGATCCATGACAAACTTGTGTGCTTTAAATTTTTCTTGTCCATAAAATTTTGGGGTATACTTTTATAAATGTACAAACTTTTGATAATACTCGACTACTGTCATGTTACCCTAACTTAAGTTTGTAAACTCTACGTGTTTATCAATAAAGAACTGCTTGGTAAGAAAATGGCTTTTAAATTCTCTTACAAATTCCTCCCATGGTATGTCTGTTGCCTCCTTTTGAGCGGATTTCTTATAGGTGGTCCACCAAGTTTTGGTAGGACCCTCTAGATGAGCAACTGCCCATGTAGTTTTCCATTCAAATCTAAGGGGTTGGATGGCAAAATATCCTTCAGCCTCACTTAGCCAATTTAAGGCGGTCTCTCCATCACCACACCCATCAAACTTAGAAATATCCAATTTCTTTAATTCTTTTTGCAGTTCTTCCCCTACAGTTCTTTTGGTGGATCCCTCGGGTAACTGACTAACTTTGTTGTTTGTTTTCTTTTGAGTAAGGTTTTCAATAACCTTTTGTTGCTAAGTGATAAGTTCCTATTGTTGGGCCATATGTGCCCGTTGTTGTTCCATGTGTTCAGCCATCTGAGCCCTCTGAATTTCCATTTGTTCATGTTGTTGATTGAGTTGCTCCTACATGAGCTGAATCATTCAAGCCATATTCTCATCATTCCACATGGATCTTGTAGCTACTGGATCCTTATATTTTTTTACCACTCACCGTGGTATTTCAACAACTTGCCCCCTTTCAGAATCCTTCACGAGTCATCTTGGTCCCTTCCTCGGGACCTCTGCAATCTCATCTTGCAGATTAACATTTGCTCTTTTCGAGGTCCCCGCCATTCCTGATGACAAAGAGTTATGTTAAATCAACAAGTTATGTTTAATTGCCTAGGGGTTCGCAACCTAGGCTCTGATACCAACTGTCACAACCCTAAAATTCAACACAATTTTTTTTTAAAGGATAACATTACTTTGCTTGTAAACCCATCATGATGTTAGTTTAGGCATACTAAGTTCACACTTCAAGAATGACCACCACTGTAGCTGGTGTCGTAAGTGCTCGATACTGGCCATGTCCTACAAGTCACCATATAGGATTCAGACTTCCCCTACGAGTCTATCTCAAATTCAACGAAGGATTATCTGTTTAGAGCCCATATCACCTAAATGAGGTACGCTATCTCCCCTATCCAAAGTTAGAAGAATTATCAATCCTTCGAGTGCTTGACACAAATATTTGGATCTAGTGTTGTATGTCGGTGCTAGCCATTGAACCTCTGCTAAGGTTTGACTAGAGTCCAACCTCTCCAGGTTTAAGGACTAGATAATCATGACCTTTCTCAAGCTGACGATAATGCTGCCCATAACCATCTATCGCTGGATCTTCCAACAACATGTGCAGCTCTCTAGCCATGCTATACGTTGGCACCTCCCCAGCCTGAGTGGAATGATGAATATCACCAACCTAATTGACTGACCACCTAGAGAGACGTCTCATACCGCTGCTTGTTACACTCGATAGCTTGGACCTCTGTCCTTGAATAGCCAAAGTACAGTAGTTCAGTCACACGTAAGTCACCTCATGACATAACGTGGATGGGTAGAGTAAGTCCTTACTCGACAAACTTATTTCAAGCATTTTTAACCAAGTATTTATCTGAGTTTTTAGGTTTTCCAGGCTTGAATATCTTTGGTTTAATAGATATGAAGATGACTTTCCTTCTCTTTTAAAAAAAAAAATAGAAACTAAGGAAAAAAACATATAAATATCACACCAAAGTTTAAATAGAACCTTTTACATTTTTTTTTTGTTTTTTAAATAACAAATCTTAGTTCCTATATTATCAAATAAAAATGAGCCAACCATTCAACTTAATAAATTACCAAATCAATTCAACCTTGTTATAGAATAACCTTTCAACTATATAAAGCCATCAAATCATTATTTAATAAAATTTCCAATAACCTTTGAACTTAAAAGATAACTTTTAAACTTTCTTCATAATTCCAAAATAATATTAAAGCTATAAATTTCTAACAAAATATTTTATAACTAATCATATCCCACGATGACCTTTAACATAAGGTACTTAAAAAGTGATTATAAAAGTAAAAGACTACTTTATAACATATCCTAAGCATATACACGTGGATTCTGAAAACGAAGGTAATCTCCATATATCAAAGTCTACATAATATTCCCGATTCAATCTGAAATATAGCCATGCTATTCCAACAAAACCTAACTAAATTAAAACTCAAAATTAACTCTAAAGACTTTTCATTAAGTATACAAAGTATTCCCAATAATCGCTAATCATTGTAAGAAAAATATGCCATTCTCTAGTTATACCGAGTCGTACATATGATGGGAAAACAACCACAATTTAGAAGATAACTTCCATAGCTTCCTATTTGGAATTTTTCTCTATTTACATGCTGCAACTATTAGACAAATCCAAACATACAGATGTAAAACAGAGTATAAAATCTTGCATTTTATTTTAAAACCAATACAATATCTCAAAGAAAGAGTTACTGAAAGTCGCAGGCATTAACACATCTTCTTTCATAATATAGACTAATTTTTCTTGACTTAATATACCCACAAGGTCCTGTTCATATATATATATAACCTGACAGTTTAAAGATGACGTCTGTCCATGTCACATGCTGGAAACACATCATCGACAACTCCTATCACATTTTTCCATGAAAGAAAGTTTAGCTCTTAATGCAATTCTCCACGAAAGATGGTTTACAACATTTGGAAGACACTCCCCCTTAATGACCACGACTAAGAATGGAGGCATAATTTGGATCATCTTGGCCCAAACCTAAATGACGTGCTCACACAAACGTGCAACAAACAAACACAAGCATACAAAATGTAAATTCACCCAACAACTTCATACATTCATTATTGATTACAAAAAGAGGAAGTTAACACAAGACAGGGCATCATCCATCCAAAACACCAGAACGCATAGCCATACCAAAGCAATTGTCTCTTATTTTGTAACTTATTTTCTTTAGTTCTAACAAAAATGTTCAAAACCCATAAACGTAAAATTCAAGCTATTGTGAGTTTCTAATTATGAATTCTTGCAGCATTTAGAATATACACTCAATACCATATACTTAGTCAATACAAGACAAAACACCCACACAGTTTCTCTTATATATATTTCTTCAACAAGTACATACTTAATTTATTCCTTTCAAACAACATTTCATTTTTCTTATTATGGATATTACACATTATGTATATCGTCAGCCATCAACAAACATAGGAAATAACATAAACATTGTCATACAGTTGCTTAAACATTCACTATTAAGGTTCTAGCTTTGCTTTTATGAGATATGCAAACTTCCAAGCATGGTATACGTAAACAGAGAAACCTGACGTTCTCCAAACAGTGCTAGAAATCCTTTCAAACCTTTCTATATGTTGTTACCCAACCAGAAAGCATCTACCTTCGAGTAATTTTCTTCCTCCCCCAAGCAACCAACCTCCCTTCCTTAAAAAGATGAGGCGTATGGGGAAATATTGACACCTCAAGATGATCCGCCAGGTATAGCAACATAAACATTTCCAGGTGTCATGTTGTTTAATTAACCATTTGACTTTGTTATATTACCATGATTATTCTGTAACCCTTCGAATTCCCTCTTCGTTTATTATTAAGGTACTCAGGGTTAAAATATTTTTAGCTCATTGCCATAAGTAGCTTAGGCCTTTCATTTTGTGGACTTATAAAAGTTTCCTTAGACATAGCCTCGAGCAACGTAGATATAATGTTTTATAACACACATTTTTTTTGATATATATATTTTATGATTATTTTATTATTGTTATTTTATCATTCTTTTATTTATTTAATTTACCTTGTTTATTATTATTATAATAATTCCATAGTTGTTTATATATGAATAATTTTTACTCATATACATTTTTAATAATTTCATAATTATTATTACATTAATATTATATATATATATATATTAAAAATTAATATTTTTAAATAACAACATGCAACAAATACTAAAATGAAGAAAGCAAACAACATTCAGTCAACAATGACAGGAAAAATGCAATGGAGATGCAAATTCTACGGTGGGATTCCATGTACTCATGGACCAAGGTGCTCGTGGCACGACATCATATCTCCTTACCTGACCTTCCAAACTAATGCCTTGGTCTAGGGTGAGTGCTCTCCTCTGTCTCTGATCTAGATACCTGCACCTGCATCGTAAAAATTGAACATAAAATCATACTCTTCTAAATAGAAATACTAATAAACAGTGGGGATGTGACATACTCCCTCTATTAGAAATAACACAGTCCCTGTTTTAGCTTTAAAGAAAAATTATAATACAAAAATAGATATCTCATGAAGTTAGAAATTCTTGCAAAATAATCACTCAATATCATAGCAGATTCATCTCAAAATCGAATCATATACAATCATATCAATAGACATTAATAGTTTCTTTACATCATAAAGAAGTTCACTTTCAAATCTAAATATTGTCTTTCAGAATTATGTTTCAAACAAATATGGAAACTGATTTTTCATGCTAATGGTATCTTCCCAGGTAGCATTCCTTTTAGAATATTGATACCACTGTACTTTGCACTGATCCACAGGAGATGCCTAAAATCAAAATTAACTCTAAAGACTTTTCATTAAGTATACAAAGTATTCCCAATAATCGCTAATCATTGTAAGAAAAATATGCCATTCTCTAGTTATACCGAGTCGTACATATGATGGGAAAACAACCACAATTTAGAAGATAACTTCCATAGCTTCCTATTTGGAATTTTTCTCTATTTACATGCTGCAACTATTAGACAAATCCAAACATACAGATGTAAAACAGAGTATAAAATCTTGCATTTTATTTTAAAACCAATACAATATCTCAAAGAAAGAGTTACTGAAAGTCGCAGGCATTAACACATCTTCTTTCATAATATAGACTAATTTTTCTTGACTTAATATACCCACAAGGTCCTGTTCATATATATATATATATAACCTGACAGTTTAAAGATGACGTCTGTCCATGTCACATGCTGGAAACACATCATCGACAACTCCTATCACATTTTGCCATGAAAGACAATTTAGCTCTTAATGCAATTCTCCACGAAAGATGGTTTACAACATTTGGAAGACACTCCCCCTTAATGACCACAGCTAAGAATGGAGGCATAATTTGAATCATCTTGGACCAAACCTAAATGACGTGCTCACACAGACATGCAGCAAGCAAACCCAAGCACACAGAATGCAAATTCACCCAAAAACTTCATACATTCATTATTGATTACAAAAAGAGGAAGTTAACACAAGACAGGGCATCATCCATCCAAAACACCAGAACGCATAGCCATACCAAAGCAATTGTCTCTTATTTTGTAACTTCTTTTCTTTAGTTCTAACAAAAATGTTCAAAACCCATAAACGTAAAATTCAAGCTATTGTGAGTTTCTAATTATGAAATCTTGCAGCATTTAGAATATACACTCGATACCATATACTTAGTCAATACAAGACAAAACACCCACACAGTTTTTCTTATATATATTTCTTCAACAAGTACATACTTAATTTCTTCCTTTCAAACAACATTTCATTTTTCTTATTATGGATATTACACATTATGTATATCGTCAGCCATCAACAAACATAGGAAATAACATAAACATTGTCATACAATTGCTTAAACATTCACTATTAAGGTGCTAGCTTTGCTTTTATGAGATATGCAAACTTCCAAGCATGGTATACGTAAACAGAGAAACCTGACGTTCTCCAAACAGTGCTAGAAATCCTTTCAAACCTTTCTATATGTTGTTACCCAACCAGAAAGCATCTACCTTCGAGTAATTTTCTTCCTCCCCCAAGCAACCAACCTTTCTTCTGTTAAAAAGATGAGGTGTATGGGAAAACATTGACACCTCAAGGTAGTCCGCAAGGTATAGCAACATAAACGTTTCCAGGTGTCATGTTGTTTAATTAACCATTTGACTTTGTTATATTACCATGATTATTCTGTAACCCTTCGAATTCCCTCTTCGTTTATTATTAAGGTACTCAGGGTTAAAATATTTTTAGCTCATTGCCATAAGTAGCTTAGGCCTTTCATTTTGTGGACTTATAAAAGTTTCCTTAGACATAGCCTCGAGCAACGTAGATATAATGTTTTATAACACACATTTTTTTTGATATATATATTTTATGATTATTTTATTATTGTTATTTTATCATTCTTTTATTTATTTAATTTACCTTGTTTATTATTATTATAATAATTCCATAGTTGTTTATATATGAATAATTTTTACTCATATACATTTTTAATAATTTCATAATTATTATTACATTAATATTATATATATATATATATTAAAAATTAATATTTTTAAATAGCAACAAGCAACAAATACTAAACTGAAGAAAGCAAACAACATTCAGTCAACCATGACAGGAAAAATGCAAATGGAGATGCAAATTCTACGGTGGGATTCCATGTACCCATGGACCAAGGTGCTCATGGCACGACATCATATCTCCTTACCTGACCTTCCAAACTAATGCCTTGGTCTAGGGTGAGTGCTCTCCTCTGTCTCCGATCTAGATACCTGCATCTGCATCGCAAAAATTGAACATAAAATCATAATCTTCTAAATAGAAATACTAATAAATAGTGGGGATGTGACATACTCCCTCTATTAGAAATAACACAGTCCCTGTTTTAGCTTTAAAGAAAAATTATAATACAAAAATAGATATCTCATGAAGTTAGTAATTCTTGCAAAATAATCACTCAATATCATAGCAGATTCATCTCAAAATCGAATCATATACAATCATATCAATAGACATTAATAGTTTCTTTACATCATAAAGAAGTTCACTTTCAAATCTAAATATTGTCTTTCAGAATTATGTTTCAAACAAATATGGAAACTGATTTTTCATGCTAATGGTATCTTCCCAGGTAGCATTCCTTTCAGAATATTGATACCACTGTACTTTGCACTGATCCATAGGAGATGCCTAAAATCAAAATTAACTCTAAAGACTTTTCATTAAGTATACAAAGTATTCCCAATAATCGCTAATCATTGTAAGAAAAATATGCCATTCTCCAGTTATACCGAGTCATACATACGATGGGAAAACAACCACAATTTAGAAAATAACTTCCATAGCTTCCTATTTGGAATTTTTCTCTATTTACATGCTGCAACTATTAGAAAAATCCAAACATACAGATGTAAAACAGAGTATAACACCTTGTGTTTTCTTTTAAAACCAATACAATATCTCAAAGAAAGAGTTACTGAAAGTCGCAGGCATTAACACATCTTCTTTCATAATATAGACTAATTTTTCCTGACTTAATATACCCACAAGGCCCTGTTCATATATATAAAACATGACAGTTTAAAGACGACGTCTGCCCATGTCACATGATGGAAACACATCATCGACAACTCCTATCATATTTTTCCATGGAAGACAATTTATCTCTTAACGCAATTCTCCACGGAAGACGGTTTACAACATTTGGAAGACACTCCCCCTTAATGACCACAACAAAGAATGGAGGCATAATTTGAATCATCTTGGACCAAACCTAAATGACGTGCTCACACAGACATGCAGCAAGAAAACCCAAGCACACAGAATGCAAATTCACCCAACAAATTCATACATTTATTATTGATTACGGAAAGAGGAAGTTAACACAAGACAGGGCATCATCCGTCCAGAACACCAGAACGCATAGCCATACCAAAGCAATTGTATCTTATTTTGTAACTTATTTCCTTTAGTTCTAACAAAAATTTTCAAAACCCATAAACGTAAAATTCAAGCTATTGTGAGTTTCTAATTATGATCTCTTGCAGCATTTAGAATATACACTCGATACCATATACTTAGTCAATACAAGACAAAACACCCACACAATTTTTCTTATATATATTTCTTCGACAAGTACATACTTAATTTCTTCCTTTCAAACAACATTTCATTTTTCTTATTATGGATATTACACATTCTGTATATCGTCAGCCATCAACAAACATAGGAAATAACATAAACATTGTCATACAATTGCTTAAACATTCACTATTAAGGTGCTAGCTTTGCTTTTATGAGATATGCAAACTTCCAAGCATGGTATACGTAAACAGAGAAACCTGACCTTCTTGAAACGATGCTAGAAAGCCTTTTAAACCTTTATTTCTGTTGTTGCCCAACCAGAAAGCGTCTACCTTCGAGTAATTTTCTTCCTCCCCCAAGCAGCAACCTTTCTTCCGTTAAAAATATGAGGCATATGGGAAAATATTGACACCTCAAGGTTTTCCGCCAGGTATAGCAACATAAATGTTTCCAGGTGTCATGTTGTTTAATTAACCATTTGGATTTGTTATATGACCATGATTATTCCGTAACCCTTTGAATTACCTCTTCGTTTATTATTAAGGTACTTAGGGTTAAAACATTTTTAGCTCATTGCCATAAGTAGCTTAGGCCTTTCCTTTTGTTGACTTATAAAAGTTTCCTTAGACATAGCCTATAGCAAAGTAGATATAATGTTTTATAACACACATTATATATATATATATATTTTTTATGATTATTTTATTATTGTTATTTTATCATTCTTTTATTTATTTAATTTACCTTGTTTATTATTATTATAATAATTCCATAGTTATTTATATATGAATGATTTCTACTCATATACATTTTTAATAATTTCATAATTATTATTACATTAATATTATATATATATATTTTAAAAATTAATATTTTTAAATAGAAACATGCAACAAATACTAAAATGAAGAAAGCAAACAACATTCAGTCAACCATGACAGGTAAAATGCAATGGAGATGCAAATTCTACGATGGGCTTCCATGTACCCACAGACCAAGGTGCTTGTGGCACGACATCATATCCGCTTACCTGACCTTCCAAACTGCTGCCTTGGTCTAGGGTGAGTGCTCTCCTCCATCGCCGATCCGGAGACCTGCACCTGCACCGCAAAAACTGAATACAAAATCATACTCTTCTAAATAGAAATACTAATAAACAGTGGGGATGTGACACCCTCATTTATTTTACTTAGTATTGTGGGTGTGTGCTATGCCTTTTAAAAATTTGTAGCTCTTAAGGCTCCAAAGCTCTATATCCTCTCCTCTACATGGTAAAAATTAATTAACTTTTACCCCTAACCCTTTTATCCCCCCTTGAGCTTCCTATCCAATTTTTGTTTAAGCTCAAATTTTTAACACTTTTTTTGCTTTCGTAGCTCTAATATTCAATATCATTGCATAACTAGTTAGGTTTGAATATCTCATTTACATTTAATTTGGCATCTCACCTTTTGTCATCATTTGCTTGCATTAGCATTAAGAAATCTTGATATTTTTTGTATCTAGTAGGGTATATGTACCTCTTATTAGATACCTCCCTTGCTCTAGTAATTAAGTCAATTAATATTGTATTTAATCTCGTTTAATTGCTCTTTAAATTGAAATCATTGCTAGATTAGAAGTTCAGTGGTACACAGTCATAGAAAATGAAAGTGTTGTCAATCATGCAAAAGCAATAATAGTGTCATCACCATCCTACTAGCACTTTTACCACTAAATATTTAATCCATGCATTTTATTTATCAATTTTTATCTCTTATCGAAATAGAGATCTGGTATTGGGTATGGGATCCTGATAGGTTCCTCTAGCTCAGGTAGACCCCTTTACCATTGATATAATTATTTTATATTTATTTTATAGGAATCCAACAATACCATTAGGATGTGATAACACTCATAATACTATTGTGGAACCAATAGTATTTTTGCCTTTATGGAAGAACCAAGCCTTTGATCCATATCCCATTAATTTTTTCATTTAGGTTCTAAAATATATTTGTTGGTTGTCATATTTTTTTTGTTTATTCATTAAAATAACAAAAAGGGGAAAAACTAGTTTAGCATTCTAATTATTTAAGAGACCAACTAAATTATAAATATTACTATCATTAAATTGAAATTGCATATAGTTGCATTTAGGACATGTTTGTTGTATATCCATTGCACCCTTGCCTTCAAAATAAAAATAATATTTTTTGTTATCATCAAAAGCAAAAATAATTCTAGTTAGGCCTTCTCATTGCATTTGTATGTTGCATTAGGGCTAGATTAAGGTTAAGCTTAGTCAAAGAATATTTTAGGATTAAGGTAGGTGTTCTTTAATCAATCCATCAAACCTTAGACCCTAACCTAAAAAAATGGTGCTATCCTCAAAGTGATGAGAAGATTGAAAAGATTCATGAAGAGGTTCTTCGTAACACCTTCCTCATTCCCCTTATCATAAATACGAACAATAGTGTATAAAGAGGTGGGATACAAAATGAGGTGATTCTATTTAAAAGGGAATCAAGAAGACATTATTATAAAAAGAGGTAGCAAGCATAAATTTAAAATTTGAATAAGAAATGATAAGTCTAATTCATACTTGAATGTGTAATTTTTCATGGGCATAAAAATGGCTAAGTCTAGAAGAAACAATTCAATCACTCATCTTAGAGTGAATCATTGTCCTTTAAAAGAGAGAATTGCTCCCCAAGGCAAGATCATAAAATAGGGTCATTTTAGCATATGAAATTCAAGGTAACAATTGGAAAGTGACCCTTTTGATTCAAGTAGTTCTAGTGAAAGAATTAGAGTTTCTAAAACCATTTAGAATGAGTTTAAAGGTAATTTTGGTTAGGCAAGCACCAATTTTTCTAAGAATAGAATTATTTTTTTACCTTGACTAGAATTTATATTAAATATTTGATATAAATATATAATATATTAATTTGTAAGTATCCTTTGACTACTTTTAGAATACCAGAGATACTCCTTGCGATCAAAATTATGATATTGATTTGAAGTATAACTAATAAAGAGACTATGCATGGTTTGTATGTATAAATTTTGTATTTTTATGTCTTTATTCATGGATGCATTATGCTTGTGACTCCACATTCCCATATTCTAGTAATACTCTTACTTATTTTTTGTAGGTTATTTTCATAGTTATCCGAACACTTTTGAATATTTCAGCTAGATCAAGACTCACACTGCTATGATCTAAAGATCATAAATTTTATTTTACTTTATAATATCCCTTTTCCTAAAAAATTATTAGATCATCTTAAATTAATTATCATAGTTGGGATCTATCCATTTGACCTAGATATTGGGGATTTAGTTGGTTCTCTTTCCATGTTAAACTATGATCTCATGGACCACATATCTATCAGATAATTTCATGAATCCACAATTATTTTTCTAGGATTTATAATTTAGAAGAGGGTATATGATATATAAATCATTCATATATTAAGGGTGAAGGTTGTTTAGAAGAAACTGAGGAAATACCATTTTTCATTACAAGTTACCTAATGGATGTGATAAAAATCAAAGGATAGTCATGGTAAAGTCCATGTCCTTTACAATAATAGAAGATAATTTGTAAAAAATAAAAATGGATGAATTAATTGGGCATAAGCATAAGAACATTCTTAGAAAGGTTCATGGAGTAGTAAGTAGCCATGATTAACTTAAAAATAAATAATGGTTATATGGTATTGAAATGGGTCCTCTCCATATTACATCATAAGACCACCTAGTGGAATAAAAATGATGTCTTGGTGATTATACATATATTACTTGTAAATATTTAAACCCTAATATTTGCTTTGAAAGTCAATATATTTAACCAATTAAGATCCTATCATTTAGTAGTCATGATTATCTTACAAGTATAAAGGTACTTAACTTTGATGTTTGGTAGTCTCCATTTTTTAAGGATGATCATAAATATGCTCAAAATTTTAATACGTATTGACATTTGGAAAAACCTGACCAACAAGATGGTATGTTATTACAATCATTTTTGTTGATTCTAGTAGCTAAGAAGAGGAAAATAGACTTTCTACACCCTATACTACAAGTTGTCCAAAAAAGCAATGCCAAAATTTATTATTATGGGAATTGAATATCTTACTCTTTCAGTTGAATCAGTGCTAGGTAAATATTGTATAAGTATGACATTTACCAAATTCATATATGAAATTTTATAATGATATTAGGTTATAAAAACTGATAATAAATGATTAAGATAGTCATTTTATGAATATTATGAGAGAAGATTTATAAATAAATTTTATGATCCAACGCAATATAATTTTCCCATTATGTCCACAAGTAACTAGTGTTAATGAGGCTTTTAATAAAATTATGGAGACTGATCTATGAAGGTGTATAATTTAGGAAGAACAAATTGGGATTAGGGAATTCCAGTTGTATTATGGAAATACAAAGCAACATACAAGTGCTTAATAGATTGGTGTCATTCTTATTGGTATATTGATTTAAATGCATAATACTTATAGGTTATGTAATTCCTAGCCTAAGGATTACAATAGAAACTAAAATATAATTGAATGTCAAATGAAGAGCATATATATGTAATACTTAAGTTAGAAATTAATAGATATTAGAAAATGTTTAACCAATTTCAAAGGATAAGATACCAAAAATACTTACACAATTAGAATATTAAGTCTAAGACCATACAAGATAAGAATTCCGTATTATTATATGATAGTTGCTATCGATAACACCATAGAAAAGTGAATATAATATATCTTGGGCAATATAGATATATGAGAATTGATTTATGTCATTATAAACATTGGATACATAGATATTCAAATAACTATCGAATAGGAATGTGTAAAGCATTATCATATCAATAAGTAAAGAGAAAAATAAAAATAAGACTTAGCTAGTAATAAATAAAAATTGAAATTAGCATTAGCTCAATTGGTTAAATTACTCAAATTTCAAGGAGGAAACCTAGGTTTAAATATTGTAAAATAATACATGCTTAATAGCCAAGTTGTTGAAATACCATTGTGTGGTGATGATGTAATTAGAGGGTATGTTTCAATCCTATATAACAAATTAAAAAAAATAAAGTAAAATCATAGATAAAGTGACATGATCTTAATTAGTCAATTTCATCAACTTTCAAGAAGACCTAGGTTCAAATATTTTAAGTGATGTATGCATGACAGATTGGATCATAAGTTAAGGTTGGAGGGTGTATTTCATCCAAAACACTTCATAACTTCATAGATCCTCTTCAAAGAGGAAATTATTGATGCCAAAATAGTAAAATCCAATTTTAGTTAGGTTTCAAAAGGATGGGAAGAGAAAATCAATAGTTAGGAAAACAAAGTGTGACTACCATGTGATAATAATATTAATATGTTATATCTACAAGTAAATATATTAGGATTCCATTCCTGTTAGGTATGGAAGTCTAATGCTACTAGGTGTAAAGAGAGAAGTCAAATTATTCAAGGAAGGCCATCAAATATGATGTTTATGGTGCAAAAAGATGAATTTAAAGTAGTTTTTAAATCAAATAGCCCAAATAGATGCCAAGATGCAAACAAGAGAGGGACCCTATATTCATTATAGAAATATTTGAAGGTCAATACTACATGCTTTATATCAATAAACAATGATATTCCTAGGTGCGTAAAGTGTCAAAGGAAAGGAATATCAATTGGATATGTTGGTCACAAATCTGCCTACGTACATAATGCTTGTGCACCCTAGACTCGACCAACATTGAAAGGCTAAAGGAAAGAGATGTCCTTTGGGCCAATCTCTAGAGAGGGCTGGTTCCCTTACTAATATAATTCAGTTTAAAGCTTAGGGTAGTAGGAAAGAGATAGGAAATGATAGAAAGAAATAGGAAATATGGCTATAAGCCAAAAAATTTAAGTGGGGATAATCTAACAACTAAAATCCAAATTGAGTGTTAATTAGCATACAATGGAAAGAAAGGCATAGGAACCACTCATAGTTTGTAGAGATAACCTCCAAGAAGCATTTCAATATTCATTCCCTTATTAGAAATTAAATTCAAATGCAAAATTTAAACTTAACTAATAATGGACATGAACGTAATAAAAAATGGTAAGAAAAAATTTATCAAACACAAGACTACCCAAGGAACCAAAAGCTGAATATCTTTCTATTGATGTAGAAAACTTAAAGTGTTTTTATGTAGAGTGTCTATCCTCTATTACATTGAAATGCTTAATATTTATAGAGTATTTTTCCTTTGAAATTAAATGTGAACTAAAAAAAAATGTTGGCTAGCAAATATCTCCTTAGTAATGGTGATGCTCAAATCAAAACAATTGCATCATTCATCTTATATTCTTAAAATTTTACAATCAAAATTTAGTGTGGCAAAACTGCCAACACTTTTGGTGGCTCTCGGGGTATTCAGCTCTTCTGGATGCAATCGACCCCAGGCCTTCATCCATTGGGCTCAGCTGTCACCGTCGCTGGTTGCATCAGGTGGTACATTTGATTCAGTAGCCTCCTTTTCTTTCTTTCCTCTTGTGCCTATCTCTCCTGCTCTTCTACAACTACTTTCTGCTCTACTTCTGTGCTCGTGCTTCTTGCTTGGTGAGGCTTTCGTTGGTAGTTTCATACATGACAACTACCTTAGCCTAAGAATCTAGAGTGAATGCAGAGAGCGTACTTAGTGAATCAATGACAAAATGCAACGTCTGGACATGATCCATGCTGATGCGATTAGCTCTCTACTGGAGTTCCAATAGGGAGGATTCGATGTGGGTGAGCCTCTCCATGTATGGCAATACTTGTTCCTCCATGATTGGCTCCTCCTAGCTATCGATCTCTGAAGTATCTTCTACAAAATTTCCAGGCTGCCTTCAACTCTTTCGTTGGCAAAATCTCCCCATATTCATCCACAAAGCTCGAAAACCCGACATCGACTAGAGCCTCAAAATAAATGAGCGAAATGCAACGCTCCTGTTCGAACATAGTCATCAACTTTTGGCCTTCTCTCACTAGCTCTAACTTGGAAAAGAAGTTGCGCAACATCATCCTGGCCTTGGCCCAACCGTGATCCATCCCACTCATCGGCTTAACTTGGAAGTCAGACTAGGCCAACGCCTGAATTTTTAGTGCCATCTCTAGTTTTGGTTCCATCTGTTCCTCAACATACTCCAAAGTTCGATCACCAAGAAAAATTACTATCCAAGCCTCATGAATATACAATAAAACTTTGAGAGCATCTATTGCCAATGTCACACAATATTTCATTAAATGGCGATGAGTTTCTTTGATTTTCTCCTTGGAGAAGCCCACTGATTGTGTGGCTTTCTCAACCAACTATTTCTATAAAACCTCAAGTTGGGCGGTCAATGCTTGCACTTGCTTCTCTACTCCTACCCAAGCTATCTGGTATCCCTTAGCTTCATTCTCCAACTCTTTCACTCTCTACTACCAATGCTCTGCCTCTAATTTTGCTATCTCCAACTGGTCCCTATTTTTGGCTAGAGCATCATTCAACTCAATAATCTTTGCCTCAACCTCAAAAAAATTTTCTTATAATGCTCATCATGTAAGTAAAGAGAGCTCATATCCACCTATATATTCCCCAACTTCTCCATGGTATCAATCTTCATCAGGTCCTCTATAATGACTTCATAAGTGTAATCACTTGGAGCCATTTCTCCTTGAGGCTTCTGGACCTAGGGAATCATTTTTATAGTATGAGACTCCATAGCTTCGAGGTCAAAAGTGACCTTCTTCAATATCTTTGCTAGAGCTTGAGCTTCTCTTCTCTTACAACTCTTCAGCCACTATGATGAACTTTGTTGGGCTTGACTCATCTTTACTGCAATAGGATGCTCTAGCACAATCTCCATCTCTGGATCTAGTAGCACCTACAACTCAATAAAAGGAGCAGGGGAAAATGAGCCTGCTAAGGTTTTGGCTTGGGAAGGGAAGTGGAAATGGGAATGGTTGGTGGAACGAAAGTGGTTAAGGGGATGGAAGTGAGGGGTTCGACTATAGTTACACTCACTCGAGGAGGAGCTTGTGTACTTATAGCTATGGTAGAAATTACTAGAATGGAGGATGAAGGGCATGAAAATGGATTGGGACCAGATGCAAAAGAACTAAAAGAAAGGGAAATAGTAGAAGCGAGAATAGAAGAAGAGGGAGCATCGATGACTAGGGACTAGGAAACGAGAAGCGAAATGGAAGTGGAGGGTATACCGAATGGAGGTGAGATAGAAGTGACAACTACGAAATGGGGTGCAACAATCATCGAATGCTCAAGAGAAAGGGAAGAGGGTAGAGAAAATGTACCTTCAAGCTCTAACACCTTTTGAGCCGATGATGAGGGTGGTTGTGACACTAGTTCACCCTTGTCTTGTTCCTCCTCTATCTCCTTCTCTAGATCTATAACTTCCATGTGTTGGCCAAGTTATCCTGCCTGAACCAAAGGAGGATTTCCTGAAATATCAACCTGTGTGGCTTCGATCATAGGAGGAGGGTTCGCACCTGATGAAGAAACTATGCTTGTTCTTGGCTTCTTGGAGATTTTTGAAAAAGGGAGTGCCTCACGCTTGTTCTTCTTCTTCCATTGGAGTTGCACTTCTAGCGATGATTATTTCTCTTCTTCCACAAGTGGTGCTTCCTCAACCACTTGTTGCTCCTATTCGACCATGATCTCTTCATTGTTAGATCTTTGAAAGGTTCGAGGTACAATCTTAGTGAAAGATATTGGCTGATAGCTATCATAGTATTCATCATATACATCCAAAAATGCATCATCCATTGCTAGGCCATAAGCTGACCCAATTTTCCCTCTATGGGCCCTCATAACCCACTAGTTAGTGATTTTCTCCTTGGACCAAGTGGGCAACTACTCTTTCATTTTTCCAAACAAACCCGGAGGAGGAATCTGGTGCTTATGAACTACAATATTATACTCAACCTCCATCTCATAAAAATCATGCCATGGTGGGAATGTCATCATCTGCTCAACATGTCATTCGAGATCATGCCCCTCTAGATTATTTCTCATCTACTCAATATTCACCCAAGGACAACAATGAAAACTTTTGGCTTTAATCAACTCCATGAACTGACCCAAAGGGTCATACTTCCACCACTGAGGTAACTCCACCATACCCATGTCATAGAGTGCTTCATTAATCAATTTATTCTAGCCAACCTGGTCTATTTCAATGCCATCGAAGTGAAATGGCATGGTGCATGTAGTCTTCTTGCCTCGTCCTACCCCATAGACATCATTGATGTAGTCATTCTGATGGACAACTTCCATCACAAAGAGGCACTCGGTAGTAAAATACGAAAGGAGAAATGACTTACCAGTGAAGCCAAAAATTTACACCATGATGCCCTACATCAACAAGAAAATATCTCCTTTCTCCTTAGCAATAATTTCCTCCCTCATCGCCCTTGGCACTCTCTCACATGTGCCAAAAATAAGTTCGAGGGTGGGGCCCAAAAACATGCGATTGAAATTGTAAAATGACTCCTTCCTAGACAAGCTTGGAGTCCACGAATAAACTGGCAGCTTCTTGTCTACCTCATCAACTTGCTTGACTACTATGAAAGAAAAATGTTGGTGCATATGGAAGAAGAAATACCAGGCCAAAAATGAAGTGTGCCTGAATGAAACTGCTCCTTCACTTTGTATCCTCTCCAACTGGGTATGCATTGCTCGAGCCACATAATCTACCCAATCAAAGAAAATGGGGTTTGTGCTTGCTTGCATTGTTGTCGGGGCATAAAATTCCACCTACAATATACATTGTACCAACACTACTTACCATTTATACACTGTGGAGTCGGTAGGAAGACCGAACACCCAAGCCAACATGGAATACATATCTAAACTTTTAAACTCTATTAAGGGCTTCGACAAAGTCGACAATTCTCCAAACTAGGGTACCTTTATCAGCTAGTTCTCCATGAACTAGTACAACATCACAGTTGATTGGTACCTCTCTTCTTGTTCCTTGAGATTCATATTTTTAAACACAACATCCGAGGAAGGCTTCACCCCACAAGCAAATGCCTCTCTAACTACATTGGGTAAAATGGTGAATAATTTTTCTCCCTTCATATTATGAATGACCCTTGTTGCAGGTTGATAAAACTTTGAAATCACCATCACCAACTTAGGGTAAGGATGAACAGGTGTACACAAGTACCAAGAAATTTATGCATGATAAGCAATAGTTAATGGGATTTTTAATATCAAACCTTACCTAACAATAGTCTCCACATCCTAGCACAATTTTTCTATGCCTTTGTTCAAAATAGTACAGTCTCTAATCTGAGCCAACACCTCAAAATATGGGTCAAGCTTTGTATTTTCATTCCTCCTAGATTTTTTAGCTTTTTTACCTCCTTGTGCTTTCTTGGGCTCAACAACTTTTTTGATTCAACAACTTTCTTTCCCATCTTCGTACGATCAGATTTACTACAACAATCTGATAATCCTACAACAAAGAAAAATCAAGATAATCTACAATGCTTCAAAAATAATCTCGACCTTTCTTCACCTGCAAGCTTCTGGTTCATCGTATTTAAAACCTTTGCTCCCAACTACCCAATTAAATGTAGGTGGCACTTCTGATGAATTCGGGTGGACGTGCTTCCTTGGTTCTCTCACCCAACACATTTTTTAATAAGAACTTAACTACCAATAATTCCCTTGCACTATAAATCTTCCTTAAACTTCGAACTCAACCACTTTTATCTTGAAAAGTGCAATCTAGGTATTTAACGACTCACTCGAGAATGAAAATGCCACGTGTGAGTGATGGGCGCTTTTCAGGGGTGAAAATATTAATTGCACTGCATTAAAATACCAAAACATCTTCTAAGAGCTTTACCAATGAAATTATCTCGATTTCATGCAATTAACTGGAGCTCACTCCAAAATTAGCACAAGCCAATGAAAACATCAATAGGGCCCTTCCTAAAAAAATCAACTAGGAAAAATACCAAACTCCAAAATACTCCTCCTTTCTTGTTTGGTAAAATTACATGCTTGGAAGCCCCTTTTAAAATAATTCATCTCTAACTTCACCCCAAAAAAGCTTATTGCTAAAAGCAAGCTTTAACTAAGAGTGCTTTACTTGAAAAAGCAAGGCAAAATTAATTTCGCCTCCTTCTTTGCCAAACTTAACGCTGCCAACTAGAGTCTTAAAAAGCATGTGATTTTTTTTCTTTCTCTTGGAGTTTCACTCCAAAAATATCTTTGGGAAAATGGGATTTCACCCCAAAATAAAAAACATGGAAAACCTTCTTTTGGGCAAAAATAAAAGTTTTTATCTTTTAATTTTTTCCTTTTTTCCTTTTTTTTATAAAATAAAAAATTATATTATTTTTTCTTTTAATATTTTCCCACAAATAACTTTTAAAATTTTTCGGTAAAAATATTTTACTAAAGGATTTCGAGGAAAACACTTGCTCAAGATAGAATTAAATTCTCCCAAATAAATTAACTTAAATAAAATAACATAACAACTTATGTACATATATACATACTTGATCAAAATTTTGTCACTGATGGTAGGCCTTCAAATGAAGACCATTTATGAGAATCGGCAGCACACGACCATCCATATCCTACAAATAAAATGAGTTGACCTGATTCACACCTAAAATCTAGAATGGGCCCTCCCATATCACTTCAAACTTGTGATGCTTGCCAGGCTTAGCCTTGTTTTCATTCCATTTCAGCACTAGATCACCTACCTCGAACGACTTCTCAAAAGTTTTCTTGCCAAACCATTTATATGTCATCCGGGCATGTTCCATGAAGGCATTGTATGATTTCTCCCTCTCTTCCTCCAACTATAAAAGTTGTGCCAATCTTGTGCTCATGGGATCAGATTCATCATCTTCACCATACAACAAGTGCCATGACTGAAGAGTCGACAATTCAATATGAATGGGTAACATTGCTTCTTTATCGTATACCAAGGAATAAGGGGACGTCTTGATGGATTTCTTCATAGAGATATGATCGAACCATAATGCTTGGTTCAGGAGCAAGTGCCAACTATGCTTATTATCTCCAAGGGTCCTCTTTAGAATTCTCAGCAAATTCTTGTTTGTGGACTCAGCCAAGTCATTCCCCTATGGATAATAGTTAGATGATATCTTCAAATAAATCCCATACTTACCCATGAATTCGTTGATCTTGGCATCGATAAAGGGAGTCCCATTATCTATTATGATTGCATTTGGTATGCCAAAATGAGTGATTAAACCTTCAAGGAAAGAGATAACTATTGCTTGATCTACCTTCTTGGTGGGGATTGCTTCTGACCATCGAGTGAAATAGTCGATTGCAGTCAGGATGTATTTGTGTTCGATAGAGGAATTGGGATCAATGACCCCAATAAAGTCTAAGCCCCATTGCTGAAATGATGCTTCTACTTGAATTGGATGAAGGGGCAATGATGCATTCTTGCTTCTACCGATATATCTCTAGCACTTATCACAATTTTGACTGACTTTGAAAGCATCTACAAAGAGAGTAGGCCAAAAATATCCTACTTTAATGATCTTCAATGCCATTGGCCTCCCTGCATAATGGCCTCCTGATAGACCAGAGTGAAACTCCTCTAGGATTCTTTGTTTCTCTGATTCTCGGACGCACCTGAGAAGTACTCCATCAATATTCTTATGGAATAACCCATTTGGCATCATCACGTACCTAAGGGCCTAAAGTCTGAATCTCCTTCTCTGTGAGGCATTAAGGTGTGGAGGACATCTTCCTGAATGGAAATATTTGACAAGGTCCTCTATCCAATCATGATCACTAGAGCGATTAGTGAAATTGCTTACTAAATCTTCAAGTTGGCAAACCATGGATTCAGATGCAACACTTTTTGCAAGCTCTTGACATAATGCTCAGCCTCGAACTAGCTTGGTTGGATGGATTTCAATATCATACTCCTAGATTTTAGAGACCCAACCAACTCTCTTGTCTCCAAGCTCTCCTTGAATGATGAAACTCTGGACATCTGGATGAACAACATAAACTATTATTTTACTTTGAGAAACAAAATGTCAAAACTTCTTCAAGGATTTCATCATCGCATATACTTGCTTTTCAATGAAATTATATTTTTCTTCATGTGGTTGGATGACTTGACTCAAGAAAGCAATCGGTCGCTCATCTCCATCATCTCCCTTCTACATAAGAACCGTTGCATAGCTCTCTTGCTCACCAATGACATACAAGATAAAATATTTTGAGTAATCAGGGTTCACCAAAACTAGGGCTTGAGAAATTCTTTCTTTGATTTCCTTGAATGCTTTCTTCCTTTGCTCAATCCATTTGAACTCAACATTCTTCTTTAACAGCTCAGTCATCGACTTTACCACTTGGGAAAAATCTGCAACAAAATTTTGAACAAAGTTGATCTACCCAAAAAATGATTGCAAATCCTTCTTGCTAGTTGGCAATGGAAGCTTCAGGAGAGCCTCAGCTCTAGCTGGATCTATAGCCAAACCTTCCTCCAAAATAACATGGCCTAGGAGCTTTCCTTCTTTTACCATGAAGATGGACTTCTTTGGGTTGATTGATATTCCAAACTCCTGATACTTTTCGAACACTTGTCTCAGATGTAGACTATGCTCCTCCCTATTGTGAGAGAAGATAGTCATGTCATCCAAATAAATCATAATAACATGATTCAACAACTCACCGAAAGCTACATCCATCACTCTCTAAAAAGTTGCGCCAGCATTTGAGAGACCAAATGACATCCATTGATAAGCAAAAGTTCCCCATTTTATGGTGAACATCATTTTATATTGGTCTTCATCCTTGACCCAGATTTGGTTATAGTCGAAGAATCCATCTAACAAAGAGAATCTCTGAGCACCAACAACTACATGAAGAATCTGATCAATTTGTGATAGTGGATAGTGATCCTTTAGAGATGCCTAGTTTAAATTTTGAAAGTCCACACATAGGTGAATATCTCCATTCTTATTTCTCATGGGGACCAGATTTTCTACCCAGGTAGAGTGCTTAATCGGGTAGATGATTTTGGCTTCCAACATCTTTAATAATTCTACTTTCATCAAAGTTTCAATCTTGGGATTAACCGATCTCTACTTTTTCCTGAAGGGTTTCACTCCTTCCTACAACTCAATGGTATGTTGGATCACATATTTATTATAGCCTTTCAAATCTTGGTAGCTCCAAGTGACAATGTTTGGGTACTCATGACATAATTCTTTAATCTGCTCTAGCTCTTCTTAAGTGCAATCAGTGTCGACTTTGATCGACTTCTTAGGTCCCAACTGTAGTTCAGTATACTCCTTTTCATCCACCTTGATCTTATGCTTTTTGACTCTATCATTTTGATCAAAGAGACTCTCAAGTGTAATCAATCCTTTTGGAATATGATTATTCCACAGTTGGATCAACCCCTCGACTTCTTCCTCATCAAGTGTTCTTTCTTCCACATTACTAGCTTCTCTTATCAAGAAATTTATAATCTATTCATCACTTTCAAACACTTGCCAGAAGATATTTTTGTCAGGGACTGAAGGTCTATAAACTAACCTCACAGTCTTGGGCTTTCTCACCACATGCTCAACTAGGGAAAAATTAGTACCAAGGGATGCCAGGAGATCGGCATGCTTGTTCTGCTCTCGTGAGATTGCTTAGATGTTCAATGTTGTATAAGCCTCGAAGAGGTCCCAAAATTTATTATGGTACACCTTCAGGTAATGTTGCTTGGAAACACACTTACTGGTTACCTGGTTGATGATTAGCTCAGAATCTCCAAAAATCTATAGTTGTTTGATCCTGAGCTTCTCTACCTTTTTTAGACCCAAGTAGAGTGCTTCATACTCGATAGTATTGTTTGTACAACTCTAGGTCAATCGGTAAGAGTACATATTTTGTATGCCAAAAGGAGAAATGAGAATGATCCCAGCTCCTACACCATTCTTACACCTTGCACCATCAAAGTACAACTTCCATAATTGATCAGGAATAGGATCTTCATCATCAGACACCTTCGCTTCAACTTTTTTAGGCTTAGTAATGGTGTAACAACCGATTTCAGTCTCCATCATGGCATTAAAATTGAGCATTGAAAACTCATCTTCTATCCGAAGCTCATCCAGAACTTCTTCCATCAAATCTAATTCCTCCAATTCTTCGATCATCAAGTTGATAGAATTCATGGGTTTATCTTCTTCTTCAATCTTCTCTATGTGATAAGTTGAAGGCTTCTCATTATAAATTTAGATTCTCCTCCCTTTGATAGGAATATCCAAATGAGAATAATCCAGAGAAAGGTAGCCTCCCAACTTGGTGGTGAACTCCCATGATAGGCACATGTTGAAGTAAGGCTCCAGATCAACCACAACCACCTCTTGGATCACAGTGATCTGAGGTATTTTATGCAACACAATGGGGATGTCTTTGATGACCCCCACTATCCTCATAGGGGTTCCATCTAATTGCAAAATTCTAGGGCTGCTCCTTGTATATTCCATACCCATAACATCACAAACTGCCTTTGGCATGATAGTCATTGTAGCGTCAAAGTCGATCATGCAATTGTGCACAATCCAGCCTTCCATCCTGAGAGACAAGTAGAAAGGGGGTGGTCTATTCTTTCCAATGGTAGAAGTCATCAATATTTGAGCTAACACTATCTGAGTCAGATTCTTCCCCTTATCTTTCACAAATTTTAATGATTCTTGCAACAAGTCCACTTGTCCAGGCAATTGCAGTGCATCATAGAGACTCACCTTGGCTGGAATCCTCTTCAACTCTTCAACAATGTTATACGTGGATGCACTAGACTCTTTTCCTTCATTGGCAGCCTCATATCTACTTTGATACTATTGTGTAGCTTCTACCCTCTAACGCTTGGTCAAGGATGGGTATTTGAGCTTTTCCCTAGCTTGTTCCTCCATTTTAGCTTTTGCTTGTGAAGTTGAAGCCTTTTCTTGCAATCTTTCTTTCGCTCATGGAGGTAAAATATCTTTTAAAAGATAGGTGCATCCGCTTGGGTGCTAGAATAGCTACTTTCGCTTGCACTTGTTTTTTCTCACCTTGCACCTTTGAATTAGTAGGTACCTTCAGGGGCTCCATCTCAATTGGGTCCATAGTGATAGGTTTTCTTCTAGCTCTTGTGAGAACTGAAACTTGCTCTTCAGAAGGGACCATGAAATTATGATCGACTTCTATGATCATGTTGATTTGACCACTGGAAGAACTCTCTACCAATGTCTGCACGTAGTTCAGGTGAACCATGCAAGTTTCCTCACCATGTGGATCATTGCACGTAGAGCACCAATATGCTTTGTCTGATGTGCTAACTTCTTCATTTGTCAATATAATCAGATTTCTCTCAGGTGCCTTGTTGGTTGAAGTTGCTTGCTCCCTGGTGATCGATGATGGTTGAAATATCCTAGGTTGGAAATCTCTTTTAGCCTACTTCCTTTTAATAATTATGATCTCATTACCCATCACTCTTATGGTCGAGTTCATTGACTACAACTCTTTCAACACCTTTTCTTGTGGATCAGGATTTGAGGGTGCTGGAGGAGCTGGTAATGGAAGAGGTATAGGTGGAGATGGTAGTGCTGGGAATGGAACTAGAGCGGGTAACTATGGAATGGTTGGAGTGGCAGTTGAGGGATAGAAACTATCATCATGGTTTGAGATGTACTCAGATTCCATGAAGGGATTGGATACATGGGGGACATGGGCAAGGGCTGAGAAGATGCATTAGCATACAAATACTATGGAAGATCAAGAAAAATAGGCATTACCATTTTTGGTGGAAGCTTACCGATAGCAATCAGGTCAGCCTCAACCTTTTGTACAGTAGAATACAGATCAAGAAATGTGTTGACATTGGACTATCGGATGGCCATACTGATGTCAGAGTTGAAAGCTCGGAGGTAGTAAAATATAGCTTGCTCAAGAGTCGATCGAAGACCATCAAGAACTCTATGCCAAGTTTGGGTGAACCTGACATTGAAGTCCATGATTTCCTCTTATGGATGCCTCTGAATGGTGGTAAATTGATGCAATAGAGAGAACGGATCCGCTTGTTCATTGAAACCTTTGATCAACAATTCAGCCAACTGGTCCTAGGTAGTAATGGTGGTAGGTTGTAATGATCGATACCAGTAAAGCAACTTACCTCTGAGAGAGAGCACGAGCAATCTTACCATTATATCCTCATCTATGATGCTATGGATTATCACCAAGGTAGCCACATCTTGGACATGCTCATAAGTCATCTTCCTCATACCATCATAAGTAGGCAAAGCCTTCATTGCTGCTTGTGAAATCAGGTTTTGAGCTTGCAGATTCAGAGGTCCAGAGTGGTTCCATGTTGGGAACTACCTTGGTGGTTGTGGTGGTGGATTTTGAGCCATTTGGACTGGAGTGTTTGGTTGGGGAGGAGGAAAACTAGTGGTTGTGCTAGCAGGACTCGAAGGAATAGAGAACACACCAACTAACTATGAAGATGTTACACTTGATGGGACAGTCAGAGTGACTAACCTAGGATGTTCTCCTAACACTTGGGTGTCAAGTTCATAAAACTCAATGGGATCTTCTAGATTTTTGGCCTTCGATCTTGTGATCATGAAGAAATATTTTGCTCACTTCACGTTCGGAGGCTTCTGGGTAAAGCTGAGTCACCAGATGTTCTAATCATACAGTACAAAGGTGAACATCAAACCTCAATACTATTCAAAGTGTGAAACTTTTTATAGTCCCATCGGGCGTGCCAAAAACTGTTGGTCATGAATCTGCCTAAGTACAAAATTATGTGCCCTAGACCCGACCAACATTGAAAGGCCGAAGGAAAGAGATGTCCTTCGGGCCAATCTCCAGAGAGGGTTGGTTCCCTTACTACACTAATTTGGTTTAAAGCTTAGGGTAATAGGAAAGAGATGGGAAATGATAGAAAGAAATGGGAAATATGGCTATGAGCCAGAAATGTAAGGTGGGGATAAACTAACAACTAAAATCCAAATCAAGTGTTAATTAGCATATAACAGAAAGAAAGGCATAGGAACCACTCACAGTTTGTAGAGATAACCTCCAAGAAGCATTTTAGTATTCATTCCCTCATCAAGTAGTTAAATTCAGATGCAGAATTTAAAATTAGCTAATAATGGACATGAACGTAATAAAAAATGATAAGCAGAAAGTGATCAAACACAACACTACTCAAGGAACCAGAAGTCGAATGTCTTTCTATTGATGTAGAAAACTCAAAGTGTTTTTTTGCAGAGTGTCTATCCTCCTTCATTACATTGAAATGCTTAGTATTTATAGAGGATTTCACCTCTATAATTAAATGCACATTAAAACAAAATGTTGGCTAGTCAAAAATTAGCAAGAGCAATTCTCTCCTCGGTAATGGCGATGCTCGAATCAGATCATTCTTCCAGGAAGTGATGATCCGGTTTTCATGGAGTGCACCTGGGAAATCAGTAGAGATGGACGATGGGAAAAATGTTCCAGGCATCGGTGCATCGAAACTCAGCAACATCACGTGGTAAACAGGAGCTTGGATATTAAATTTTGGGTACCATTCCATCACTTTACACCTCGAAATCTTACCCTCACTAGTGGAGACCCAACGAACATTAACTTTGTTTCGAAAAGGGGTGAGGTCAATGGAGGGCACCTGAAAATGAACGGGATCATACCAAAATTTAGGACGTAGCATTTAATCTTGGTATCTCTTCAGCAAGAATTATGGAAATATCAATCTCATTGCTCCAAGAATTAAATTTCACCAATCTTCGATCTTTCCCAAAAATATCAGCAACAATGACACCTCCAAAAGAAAAATTTGCTAAAGGGAGGGGGTAAGAATTAATTTTTGCCTAGGCACTCTGTTTTTCACCCAAAAACTAGAGAACTTTACCAAAAATGGAATGAAAACGAGTTGTGTAAGAAATTGGGGTGAAAATGATTGATTTCACCCTTAAGAGGGGCGAAAATGATTTTCGCCCCACCCTAGGGGTGACTTTGACTTTGACTGGATCATAAAGATGTTATTTCGGGACTTTCACTCCAACCTGGGTGAAATTACTATTTCTACCCAAAATGGGGCGAAATTACATTTGCAGGCGCCTTCATTAAATTTGCTTTGACTTTGACTGGAGCAACCTTCACCCGGATGATGTCACCTTATTACTTGCACTCCGAAAAGCATCTTTAACTAGAATTTCACCCCAAATAAGGGTGAATTAGGGAAAAATGGTGCACCTAATTATGATGAACAATATATGTATCTATCTCCTACTGCTTAAGAGCATCAAACGGAAGCATGTAAGTAAAATGGAAGAGATGTCAAATAACAAGAAATGAAGCAAAAGAGAGTTGATTTCTTATTAATATTATGGATCAAATACAAGGTTACATAGATGTCCCCTTGAGGGCTCAAATATGATACAATTTTTACAAATTAGGTGCCCAAGGATCAAAATCCTTCAAGTAACTTGGGTGCACATCTAGTGTCTTTCCTCGTACCCACAATTGAGGTGGACGAACCTATGATGCCGCTGCTTGTATCTTTGATCCTAAGGTCTTGTTATCCTTACTAATGTGTTGTAGAAACCTACACCTGCACATAAGGAAACCAGAAATATCAAGTAGCAAGTGCGTATGATGAAAAACATGTAATCCCCATAGGCATCAAAATACTAGTAATGAGACTATGCATGAATCTTATACCAAATCAAATCCTAATAACTTTAAATTGTAGAGGGATGTAAAATGGATGGTTTTGGGAAGATAAAACTAAAAATAGAACTAAAATTGTGTCCGATGGCATGTCGCATTCGCAGTGCTTGTCTTCAACCTGCAAAACCCAAAGCAAGCAATTTTTGAACCAAAACACATCCAAATCAAATGAAACTTGGACCATATGCATAAAGTATGATTTTAAGAGAACCCATATGGTAATAGTTGTAAAATCAATAACAATTTTAGGTGCTTCTCTAGATGACCTCTGTAGACCTGCATAAGACCATGCAAAACACTAAAAATGTTATATCTCGTTCAATATAGCTCTAAAATATATGAAATTTGGATAGTAGCATCATATGATAATATATAATATAACTAAAAAATAATAGCAAAGAAATAATGCATATATAATCCACCATTCGACGGTGGGACGATTGGGACTGTCATAAATGAGGGACCATCCTAGGGTGGGACGACCACTAGTTCTACACTTATTTTATCACCAATTCCTATATGAATTGGTTAGGGACCTCCTAAATAGTGTTGTTATAAAATTTGGTGGTAAAACTCACTCATATGGTTCAATTTTTAAAGTATATCGTGCCTCCTAGTTCACTCACAAACCTCCTTCGCTAGGTAGATATTCCAAGGGAAAAGGGGCACAAAATGGTGAGGGGAAATCTTGGTAGCACTCCATTGCTATGTATCAAAAAATCCTCTCTATTTATTGTGTGGGAAACTAATCCACTTTATAGCCAAAGGAGGCCTTTGGTCAAAAAGGCATGTAGGGCAAGATGCGTCATTTGGCTAATAGGGTGGCATGCATTGGAGGGGGAAGAGAATCTCCCTATTCAGCCTCTTACATGCAGCATGTCATAAGTATGTTGCGTTATCTAACTTGCATGGTCAAATAAGTAGGGCAAATAGTAATTTTTAGGTGCCATTTGTCCATATTTGACTTTTTGTGAGTCAAACCCAGTGAGCGTCCCACCCCAGGATGGCCAGGTTATGGCCATCCCACCCCAAGATGGCCATATTGTGGCCATCCCAGGGTGGGACAATCACAAAATGTGACCATATTGGGGTGGTACGGTCATGCCTATATGGCCCAAAAGCTCCCAAAAGTGGGGTAGAGCCTCCCAAGAGTGGTTAGGACCACTAGTAAACCTCTGAGGGTTGCCCAAGGGGGCCATGTGGTGTCAATTAACTAGTGCTTGTGATTGCCTAATCGGATTGACCAGATTTTAGTGTCTACATATACCCATTTTTGAGATGCATTGTGTGCAGCACAATGCTAAGAAAAAATAGATGACTAAAATGTTGAATTATTAGGGTTATTCAGTAACCTAATCAAATTATGATGCCCCAATCATGGAAAGATCATGTGTTCTTGAATCCTTGCTTCTAACGAGCTAAGGAACTTGCTTCAAGTACAACCTTAAATTTTGGGTTGAATTGACCTTAGATATTATTCAGTCATGAAATAGCCAGGCCATATCCTTCATTATTCTAGAATGCCAAGCATTTTTTTAATTTGTGCTTGTTTGCTGCCCCAAGCAGGAGCGTGATTATCTTTGTCAATGATTCGTTGAACGAAAGCAATTTGCATGATTGAGTGTGGGATTGTTGATTGTGATTATGAATGTGCTAAGTATGAATACCCCCTAAAGTTATGAGTTTATGAGGAATTTACTAGTGATAAAATCAACGAGTTGCTTGACACATGACTTTGGTAGATTTTCCTCCAATTTTACTCATTGAAAAATGGAGCATTTTTTAGAGGAATTTGGTGATTGTGCTGATGCTGTATAGAAGAAAGGAGCTGAAAAATTTATTCTTGTGGGATGGTATGGCCACAAAGGCCTTATTAGGGTCTGAATTAAATAATTTTCCATTTCTCCATGAGCAATTTGGATTCCTTTTGATCCTATGTAAAATTTGACAAAATTTGAGTTTTTTTGGGGGGGTTTTGGACCCTTTTTGGTGCATTTGAAGCTGTTTTTGTGCAATTGTTTTGTGTCCATCCTAGGGTGGTATGGTGACCTATTCCATGAATATCCTAGGGTGGGAAATCTATCCAATCATCCTCTTGGCTCACCCCAGGATGGTCAGGGCCCTAGGAGGGTTATTTAAGCCAAAAATGGGTCATTTGGGATCATTTGTGCATTTGCAACTTTGTAGCTTGAGAGGTGAGGAGGAGAAAGATTCTGAGCAATGGAGCACTATTGAAATCATCCTACAGTCACCTTGAGTTAGTGTGCAAACTCATCCAGTGGTAGAGCCGGTGCGATACGAGTAAGAATTTGGATTTCTTACTGCACTATGCTTGAAATTGAAATTGAAATTATTGCTTGTTTTTGCTTTTTGATAGAGCACACTAAATTTTTGGTAATTAAACCTTATTAGGGATACCCTATAATTTTTTATGGTTTTTTTTAATGTTTTTATGCTATTTTACTACTTTTTAGGGCTTTAAATTGTTGTAATTTCCTTGTTTTTGAGGGCCTGGAAGACCCAATTTTTGTCCAATTTGGGGGTCGTCCTGGGATAATACGACTAACCTGAGCTGTTTAGGGGTCATCCTAAGGTGGGATGGTCACAAATTTGTAGGCAATACCAGGGTAGGACAACCACAAAATGACCTAAAAAAAGAGCCTTTTTTTGAGTGTTTTTGGAGTATTTTGAAGCCTGTTTGGATCCTGTTTTTGATTTACTTGCCTCTGCTAGGTGGTGAAGAGTTGGTATCATGTTTCATCTCTATTTGAAGCCATGAGAGAGCTATTGATTTATATATACTATGAGTGGTTTTATGCCATTGGCCTCAAGCAAGTGATGCAGTTGAGCCTGTGTCGTGCGACCACACTTACTTGACAACGCTTATTGACCTATGGGACCCATGCACCAACACCTTCCACATAGCGATAGGGGAGATGACGGTGATGCTAGAGGACATATACCAGATATTACATATTCTAATAGAGGTATGGTAGATTGAGTCTCCTCATCAGGACTGAAGAGACGCAATTGTGGAGAGGTACTTTTGTGAGGTCACGGAGGAGGCGATAGGTGGCTCTTTCAACAGAGGAATCCTTGTGGTGTGTTTGTACAAGGCCAAGGTATTGGGCATGAGGCATGTGCTACTGATGACCCTAATTTCTAATATGCTTCTACTAGACTCATCAGGTGACAGGTTTCCCTGGAACCTTATGGATTTAATTTTTACTCTAGTAGGGTGCACTGTGGAGTAGCCACTAGTGATAGCGTGGGGGACGAAATTGCTAGCAAATCTATACGATGAGCTGTATGAGATCCACTCTTAGGGATTGAAGGGCTTGAGGTGCAAATTTTTACTACAGGTTTTGGGATGGTAGCATATAGTTGTGGATAGGTCATAGGAGCTACCATGGATGATGCAGGCAGAGCTGGAGGACCGAGATATTTGCTACGAGATCCTATGGTAGGGGGCCTGGGAGGTAGGATAGAGTCGACACTGTGCAGATGATGTGGGTCATTATATCCAGTATTTTGTAGGACTTAGAGTAGCTAATATGTCCTGGAGGCCCTACAAGGATTACCCAACATGGGCTAAGGCTGAGGTGTAGCTTCATTGAGTGAGGCAAGGAAGATGGCTAGTTAGTCGACAAAAGACAGAGCAGGAGTTCTTTCCATATGCTCAGGTTATGCAATAGTTTGGGCTATAACAGGGGTTGCCTAGTGAGCCAGTGGCTTACCAGCATCGTGGAGATGAGAGGAAACTGAGGTGGCTGATGGTGGAGGTGGTTAGAAGGGATGCAGATCGTATAGTAGACATTCCAGATGTGGATGATGTCGAGACTACAAAGGAGTATGAATCCTTGTGGGTGATGCGCTAGTAGCGAGGAGATGGGCCACTAGGGGGAGGTGTAGTAGGGGTGATAGGAGAGGCTTATCAGGAGGTTCCAGATGAGGACCAGGTCAATATAGGCGAGTGGCATAGGTGTGGGTACATGGTAGATGAGTAGGTACACCTCATAGAATTAGGAGATCAGGGTGACTTTGGGGATGATGATACTGGGGATCAGGGGGTCCAGGCACAACAGGTGGCACAGGATGACACATATATTGAGCTATGAGATGATTTGATCAGGGTTAGTTAGGATAGATATCTCCTTTGGACATAGGTATAGGATGCTCAGGCTGAGATAGTAGCTCTACGGGTGTAGTTGCGATCTTAGAGCCCAAGGCAGGAGGGATCTAGTAGTGAGGATGTGGCTAGGTTGTAGGCAAAGGTGACATGACTCCATTCCATAGTGGAGACCTACCAGGTGTGGTACTGACAAGGGTGGACCTACACATATGAGTTAGAGAATGGGGTGGTGCACCTTGGAGGGCACCTACCAGATGATTTATCTATGAGTAGATCACACCAGATTCGATAGAGCAGGATTGGGTAGTCATCATCTAGGATGGAGGTGCCTGTATCTAGGTGGCAGGCTGACAGGGCAGGTGGGAGCAGACATGGGAATTCATAGCAGACTCTGGCTATAGGTGGGAGTGTGAGTTGTATTACCGGTCCTGCGTGACCATGGTCATTTGAGACTTTGATGGCTCTTTTTGGATTTTTGGATGCTTTAGCATGGTGAAATATAAGGACTCACTTTATTATAGCCTATGGGAAGTATGATGTATCTTTTTGCCCCATACATATATACATATATATGAGATTTTATGTGGTTTATCATCATGTATTTATTGCTTTATGAGATGTATGCAATGTGTTTATTTGTTTTATGATATGATGGTGGATGTCTATCATGGATGCATATGTTGTGATTTTGATTGAATTTGATGCTATGTATGGATGCATATTGATATGGATGATGTATTGATCTAGATGATGAAATGTATGTACTATATGACATCATACATACTATGTTAGCATCATAGGCTTTATAGAATTCATAAATTCATGTGTAATATTGTCATGATACTATGTAATGTATTTATGAAAATGCAACTGATATAAAATTGATAAAATGGAATGAATAAGAGGGTGTTATAGGATGCTTTTGAGGTTTTCATGAGACTCAAAATTATATACTAACCATGCAAGACTTTTTGATGAGGTATGAATCTGCTAGGATGTGTTGGCAATTTTGGGCACTTTGGGTACATTGCCTTTGCTCAAATGTATAAGTTGTCATTGATGTCAAAAGGCATTTTTGTTGATATCAAAAGAGTGTGATGTCAAGAATATCTTGAGAAGCTTCTTTATGTTAAAGGGTTTTTATTAAAACCATGGTGACAAGGCTAAAGGTTTTTCTTAAAACCATTTGGACTCATTAAGGGTTTTTATTAAAACCAAGCTTAACTTAATGCAAAGGTCCATGTTTATTATTAATAATTAAATTAACTCAAACCTTTGTCAAAAGGTCCAAGTTTAATTTATTATTAATAAAATAATAATAATTATTTTAATTATTATTAAAGGGTCTTTCAACCCTTAAGCGACGGAAGAAAAAAGAATTCTTTCGCCGATATGTTGCCATCGTTGGAGGAGCGCCGACGTCAAACAGTTAAGGAAGAATGGCTATATAAGTGGGGATGATTTTCTAAAGTGAGCACCTCCGATTATTATTGATATCTACGATTTGTGGTTACTCTGTATTTTTTGATTTGCGCTTGGCATCTACGATTTGCACTTGCTCTATTTCGTTTGATTTGCGCTTGGCGTCTACGATTTGCACTTGCTCTATTTCGTTCGATTTGCGCTTGGCGTCTACGATTTGCATTTGCTCCTTACCTTTCGAACAGCGCTTGGTGTCTTCGAGTTGAGCTTGCTCTGTGTCTTCGAATCTTCGATTGACGTCTTTGAAACCGTGCTTGGCATACTCGGATTTGAGCTTGGGCTGCATCCTTACTTTTTGTGTGACGGCAGTGGATTGGCAATTGCTCCTGAACTACGTTTTTCAGATTGTGCTGTGAGATGACTAATGCAAGCATTCAGTGACTTACGTCTTGGACAGCGCTCACCAGTTTGCATGTGGTTTGTGGAAGACGTTTACGTTTTCCAGATTCTTGGCGTCAAAGGAAGATAAAAGAGAGGGCAGCGCTGTAGTATTTCGTTGGGCACTTGTGACCCAACGGCGGTGGCGTTTAAGCGAAAGCGCTAGAAGGCAGAGGTGCCGAGTTCGATTCTCTTCGTTGGATTTTTCTTTTGGTCGCGGTGTGCAAAGGATAGTGGCTATGAATGCGCGGGAGGTATAAGGTTAAGGTATCATATTTGTTTTGATATTGTTTTATTGATGTTTAATGTTTATATGGAGTAATAAGGTGTAAAGAGGTTTTACTTTGTATATATATTGTACTTTGGTGGTTTTTACTAAGTTGGAGAAATAAGGTGTTATTTTGGATCTTTATTATTGTGTATTATTGTATAGTTGCTAACTCTAATTAGTGGCAAATTGAGAGTTAGTGTTGTGACAGATTTTGAGTTCTCCTTCTTCATCAAAGTAAAGGTATGGGCAACATCTTCCATGTATGTTGTTTATGGTATATTTTCTGAAATTGAGTTTGGAGTGAAAAGGTTGTCTACTAGGTATTCTTTGGTGTGAATCTTATTTTCTGGATATTGAAGATTGTTTATGCATTAAAGTTATTGTTGAATTTTTGGGTGAATGCATAATTCTGGTTGAGGAAGAGGAAGCATTTTTGCAATAGGGTTTATGTTAGTAAGTCTTGCTACTTGCTTTGAGATGATGAAACCCTAGTTGTTGGTGAAAAGAATATAAGTATCATTGTTATATGAGATATTGCATGGTTGGCAATTGTTGGGTTGTGTTTCATATTCTTGAGAAAAGCATACTACATCTATCTTATTCTTTTGAGTTTGAGATTGAGTTGAGATTGAGATTGGGAGTTAAGTATAGAACATATTGGGTCTCTAACAATTCTCTTTATGTTTCTATGAGATTTGAGATTGAGATTGGGAGTTAAGTATAGAACATATTGAGTCTCTAACAATTCTCTTTATGCTTCTATGAGGTTTATGAATCACATTGGGTCTCTAACAATTCTCTTTGTGGGTTCATGCTAAGCAAGTTTTTCTTGGTGAGCTTGCTGAGGTTTTGGACAGGTTCCGGTGGGGACTTGTGAGCAGATTTGGACAGGTCCTAGTAGAGGACTTGTGAGCTGAGTTTTTGAGAGTTCTATCAGAGAACTTGAGGACAGAGGTGCATTGGTTCTTTGAGAAGAACATGAGGACAGATTTGGCAAGTCTTTGAGAAGGCTTGTGTGCAGAGGATTGATTTGTTCAAAGAGTTGGACAGATCTGACAGACAGAGGAAGACTTGTACTAGACCGACTGACTATGTTTGGTACAGGTAGCTGAGCTACTGTGGACGTGATCATAGAAGGCAGAGGTCTCTTAGGCTAAGCATTGAGGACAGGAGGTCTTCGATGGAAAGGAGTTCCACGTGCTGGCAAGAGGTAGAGGCAGTTGATCTTCGAGGGATCATTTCCAGAGCGAGAGGGGAAGGTATCTCCTTTGAGCAGAGGCTCATAAATTCAGATTGGGGGAAGGTGTCTCCTTTGAGCCGAGGCTCATAAACATTGTAATTGGGAAGGTTTCCCAAAGAACTTTGAGATAACTTTTAGAGAAAAGTTTTGTGGATGTAGCCCAGGATTTTTGGGTGAACCACGTTAAAATTGGTGTCACTTTGTGGATGATATTGTGCATTGTTTTGATATTGCTTTGGGTATATTGCTTTACTATTTTGAAGTATAAAGGAATAAGTAAAAGAGGTCTTATACTGTTCACCCCCCCTCTCAGTATAAGCTTGTGTTCTTCAATTGGTATCAGAGCGGGTGCCTTCGAAAAGTTTAACAACTTGAAGGAAAAGCTAGTAAAGAACACAATGGATCATTCAAGTGGCAATGCAACACCTATTCTTGATGGGTCAGATTTTGGTCTTTGGAGTGCAAGGATGAAGGTTCATCTAATGGCACTTGGGAATGAGGTTTGGGAAGTAATTGAAGATGAGTACACTATTCCTGAACATGGTCCTAATACTAAAGAAGAAAGACTCCTACATCACAGCAATTCAAAAGCAATGAATGCAATCCTGAAAGGCTTACAGAAAGCAGATCTCACCAAAGTGATTCACTGCAAGACAACTAGTGAAATGTGGAATCGGTTGAAGGTGGTTCATACAGGTGATACAAATGTCAGAAAGGCCAAGTTGAGACACTTCAAAGGTATGTTTGAACAACTCAAGATGAATGATGATGAAAATATTAGTGACTACATGCTTCGTATGGATGAAGTTGTTAACTCCATGAAAGACTTAGGTCTTGAGCTTGCTGAAAATGATGTTTGTGATAAGATTTTAAGATCTCTTCCTAATAGATTTAGTGAAAATATTTCTGCTATTGAGGAAGCTAAAGATTTGGATAAGTTGAAAAAGGATGAGCTCCATAGTATACTTGCAGCATTTGAGTTGAGAACTCAAGTGAAGGTTGATGTCAAGAAGGAGGCGACTTTCAAGGCTACCAAGAAATCCAAAGGTAAACAGCTTCAAGAGAGTGATGAGTCTTCTAGTGATGAAGAGGCATATTACAGCAAGAAAGGCAAGTTCTCTAGAAAGCACAAAAATATGAAAAACGTAAGATGTTTCAATTGTGGAAAGTTTGGTCATTATGCTACTGACTGTACTATTGCCAAGGATGAAAGTGATGATGATAAACAGGACTGTAAGAGCAAGGATTCTGAAAAGCACAAGCATCATAGGAAAAACAAAGATGAGCACAACAATCAAGGAAAGAGGTATTCTCACAAACACAAGAAGAGTTTCTACCTAGACAAAGCAAGTAAGTGTTCTAGTAGTGATAGTGAAAGTTCTTCAAGTGATAATGAAAATGAGATGTTGTTCATATCGAGAAAAGAGGAAGAACCAAAACATAGATTCATTATCATGAAATGTCTTAGGTGTGGAAATTTTGGTCACCTTGAGGATGATTGCACAAATAATGATTTGATTTCTAGTATGTATGAGGATGCTTCAGAAAACTATAAAGAAGATGCATGTATGGTTTTTGAAAAGGGTAGCACCTCTAGTGATAAGAAATCTGAAAAAGGCTTTGATGATTCTAATAGCAAACATATAGAGGAAGGTGAAGTAGATCTTAAAGGTGAACTTATTAGTGCTCTTAGTGCTTTGAAAAAGGAAAGAAAGAAGAATGCTAGACTCAAGGATAAGTTGGATGAATGTTGTATGGAGAGAGATGATCTTATAGAAAGTCTTGACTTCTCTATAGCTAAGACACAAGAACTCAAGGATGAGTTAGAATCTAAGGTTCTTGAGTATAGTGAGTTAGAACAGAAAATGGCTTCTTTGAAAGAGGAAACTAAAGGGTACAAGGATAAGCTTCACAGGTTTCAAGATAGCTCCAAAAAGGTTAAGTCTCTCATCAAAGGTCAAAGAAAGACAACAGATAAAATAGGCCTTGGTTTTGTTAAGCATCACAAGGAACAAGTTGGAGAGTCTAGTAAAAGACTCCAAAAGGAAGAGAGTTCTGATGAGGAAAGTATTTCAGATCATGAGTCCTTGAATGATAGATGCACAGAAATAGAAACCAGAATTCAGAATGAGAAGAAGAAGTTTTCAGAACCTAAGAGGTCAAATAAAGGAAAGTTTCAAGGCAGATGTTTTGCTTGTCACGGGTTTGGTCACATAGCTTCACATTGCATGGCTCAAGTGAAAAAGGTAAATGACAGTTTCAGAGGTGGTAATTTCTTTCAAGGGTATTGCTACTCTTGTCAACAGTTTGGGCACAAGGCAGTTTATTGCAAGGCAAATATCGAGAACAGGTTTGATCAGAACAGGTTTGGTCAGAACAGTTTGATCAGAACAGGTTTGGTCAGAATAGGTTTGGTCAGAATAGGTTTGGTCAGAACAGGTTTGGTCAGAACTGGTGGATTCAAAGAATAGGTATGCCTAAAAGAAATAACATTGTTACTTGTTATAAGTGCAACAATGAAGGTCACACAGTCAGACAGTGTAGAGCTGAAATTCTAGAATACAGGAACAGGAACAGTGGCATGATCAGGTCCAAGGATCAAGGCATGGATAAAAATAGGGATGAGAACAAGAACAAGAACAGTGACAGGAATAGGAATATGGACAAAGAATTCAAGAGAAGGCCCGACAAGGAAGTTATAGACGCTGATGATGATCAGTGCCTAATGGGAGTTTTACTCCCACCCCAGAATTAATCACCTCATCAGGAGGTGGGGGAGGGACTAAGCTAAGAGGCTAATTCTTAGTCCCGAGCCCCAAAGGTGGCCCTTTGCCATTGATGACAAAGGGGGAGAGATATGAGTAAGGGGGAGAGCTTCAAAGTGAAGAGGAAAGCTTCAAGTCAGGGGGAGCAAAACTTCAAAGGAAGATTCTCAGTTGTTAGCACAGTTGGTTTCAGTTGGTTTCAGTTTTGGCTCTTGAGAAGTGTTTTCAGTAAAGGTTTGCCATCAATGACAAAGGGGGAGATTGTTGGCAATTTTGGGCACTTTGGGTACATTGCCTTTGCTCAAATGTATAAGTTGTCATTGATGTCAAAAGGCATTTTTGTTGATATCAAAAGAGTGTGATGTCAAGAATATCTTGAGAAGCTTCTTTATGTTAAAGGGTTTTTATTAAAACCATGGTGACAAGGCTAAAGGTTTTTCTTAAAACCATTTGGACTCATTAAGGGTTTTTATTAAAACCAAGCTTAACTTAATGCAAAGGTCCATGTTTATTATTAATAATTAAATTAACTCAAACCTTTGTCAAAAGGTCCAAGTTTAATTTATTATTAATAAAATAATAATAATTATTTTAATTATTATTAAAGGGTCTTTCAACCCTTAAGCGACGGAAGAAAAAAGAATTCTTTCGCCGATATGTTGCCATCGTTGGAGGAGCGCCGACGTCAAACAGTTAAGGAAGAATGGCTATATAAGTGGGGATGATTTTCTAAAGTGAGCACCTCCGATTATTATTGATATCTACGATTTGTGGTTACTCTGTATTTTTTGATTTGCGCTTGGCATCTACGATTTGCACTTGCTCTGTTTCGTTTGATTTGCCCGCTGCGATTTGCACTCTGCTTTTCGTTCGATTTGGTGGCGTCTGCAATTTGCACTTGCTCTATTTCGTTCGATTTGCGCTTGGCGTCTACGATTTGCATTTGCTCCTTACCTTTCGAACAACGCTTGGTGTCTTCGAGTTGAGCTTGCTCTGTGTCTTCGAATCTCCGATTGACGTCTTTGAAACCGTGCTTGGCATACTCGGATTTGAGCTTGGGCTGCATCCTTACTTTTTGTGTGATGGTAGTGGATTGGCAATTGCTCCTGAACTACATTTTTAGACTGTGCTGTGAGATGACTAATGCAAGCATTCAATGACTTACGTCTTGGACAACGCTCACCAGTTTGCATGTGGTTTGTGGAAGACGTTTACGTTTTCCAGATTCTTGGCGTCAAAGGAAGATAAAAGAGAGGGCAGCGTTGTAGTATTTCATTGGGCACTTGTGACCCAACGGCGGTGGCGTTTAAGCGAAAGCGCTAGAAGGCAGAGGTGCCGAGTTCGATTCTCTTCGTTGGATTTTTCTTTTGGTCATGGTGTGCAAAGGATAGTGGTTGTGAATGCGCGGGAGGTATAAGGTTAAGGTATCATATTTGTTTTGATATTGTTTTATTGATGTTTAATGTTTATATGGAGTAATAAGGTGTAAAGAGGTTTTACTTTGTATATATATTGTACTTTGGTGGTTTTTACTAAGTTGGAGAAATAAGGTGTTATTTTGGATCTTTATTATTGTGTATTATTGTATAGTTGCTAACTCTAATTAGTGGCAAATTGAGAGTTAGTGTTGTGACAGATTTTGAGTTCTCCTTCTTCATCAAAGTAAAGGTATGGGCAACATCTTCCATGTATGTTGTTTATGGTATATTTTCTGAAATTGAGTTTGGAGTGAAAAGGTTGTCTACTAGGTATTCTTTGGTGTGAATCTTATTTTCTGGATATTGAAGATTGTTTATGCATTAAAGTTATTGTTGAATTTTTGGGTGAATGCATAATTCTGGTTGAGGAAGAGGAAGCATTTTTGCAATAGGGTTTATGTTAGTAAGTCTTGCTACTTGCTTTGAGATGATGAAACCCTAGTTGTTGGTGAAAAGAATATAAGTATCATTGTTATATGAGATATTGCATGGTTGGCAATTGTTGGGTTGTGTTTCATATTCTTGAGAAAAGCATACTACATCTATCTTATTCTTTTGAGTTTGAGATTGAGTTGAGATTGAGATTGGGAGTTAAGTATAGAACATATTGGGTCTCTAACAATTCTCTTTATGTTTCTATGAGATTTGAGATTGAGATTGGGAGTTAAGTATAGAACATATTGAGTCTCTAACAATTCTCTTTATGCTTCTATGAGATTTATGAATCACATTGGGTCTCTAACAATTCTCTTTGTGGGTTCATGCTAAGCAAGTTTTTCTTGGTGAGCTTGCTGAGGTTTTGGACAGGTTCCAGTGGGGACTTGTGAGCAGATTTGGACAGGTCCTAGCAGAGGACTTGTGAGCTGAGTTTTTGAGAGTTCTATCAGAGAACTTGAGGACAGAGGTGCATTGGTTCTTTGAGAAGAACTTGAGGACAGATTTGGCAAGTCTTTGAGAAGGCTTGTGTGCAGAGGATTGATTTGTTCAAAGAGTTGGACAGATCTGACAGACAGAGGAAGACTTGTACTAGACCGATCGACTATGTTTGGTACAGGTAGCTGAGCTGTTGTGGACGTGATCATAGAAGGTAGAGGTCTCTTAGGCTAAGCATTGAGGATAGGAGGTCTTCGATGGAAAGGAGTTCCACGTGCTTGGCAAGAGGTAGAGGCAGTTGATCTTCCGAGGGATCATTTCCAGAGCAGAGGGAAGGTATCTCCTTTGAGCAGAGGCTCATAAATTCAGATTGGGGGAAGGTGTCTCCTTTGAGCCGAGGCTCATAAACATTGTAATTGGGAAGGTTTCCCAAAGAACTTTGAGATAACTTTTAGAGAAAAGTTTTGTGGACGTAGCCCAGGCTTTCGGGTGAACCACGTTAAAATTGGTGTCACTTTGTGGATGATATTGTGCATTGTTTTGATATTGCTTTGGGTATATTGCTTTACTATTTTTAAGTATAAAGGAATAAGTAAAAAGAGGTCTTATACTGTTCACCCCCCCTCTCAGTATAAGCTTGTGTTCTTCAGATGACCAAGATACTCAATATCCCTATGTGTGCAAGTGAGTTCATTTTGTGATAAGCATAATATTACCCCAATGTCAAACGGGATTACGCAACCCATTCGTACTAAATATCACCCCATGAGTAGCACGATCCTAGGTTTTGTACTTAGTTGGATTAGACCACTAGGTAGTATAGGCTACCAAAATCTAGCTCATTCGCATGCAAACATTGGTCTGCACACACGCAAAAGCTAATGTGATAGACATATCGTCATGCATAAGGATACCACCATTGCCAAGTAGGTTGTCCACCAAACTTGTAATGAGGATCACCTTATGGTTTTTCGAATGCTAAGAATTCCAAGGATTCAATTTCAATACTCCCTTATTTTCTTATATTTGAATTCAGGGATATTTGCTCATGTTTAGTGATGATAATAACTGTTATTTTTATATTTTGTTTGCTTTGAGCAAGGGATTTGGGGAGTGGTGATAACCATTGTTTATTTTTCTTTTGAATTTTTTTTTGAATTTTGAATTTTGATGTTGAGATTTTGACTTTGGGATTTTGCTTGTGGGATTTTTATTTTGGGATAGTGGTGAAAACCATTTTTTACTTTGGGGAATTAGGTAGGGAATAACTTATCATTTTTCTAATTCTCAGCATTCTTGAACCATTCGCACAGGGGGATTAGTAGGATAGACTTTTCGCTTAAGGTAACCTATACCAATTTGTAGGTTTCATCTTTCCTTGTGCAAAACTTGGATTATTAATGTGAAAATATGTTGGGATATTGAAATATACAAGGTAAAATATAAGAAAGACTCTACCTCCTAAAAATCATGATAGCTTTATACAAAATATGAAAATAAAACTACAGACGGCTGAGTGACTGAAACCCTACTGACATTCTAGAACAAACGGCTAGGTGAAGGGAATGGACACAAATATAAAAAGTGGGAAATGTAAGTGGAAATGATATGTGAAATATGAAATGTTTTGAATGATGACTTAAACAACATTGATTTTGAATGATGACTAGTGTACAGTCGTAGTGCTAGACATGTATGAACAACTTGAAAATGTAAAGTGCAATGATGAGTATGCCTAATGTGATTGATGATGTAATGCAATGGTATGCAATGTAATGAGATGTAATATTTTTGTATTTTTGATGTTTTGATAATGTTTTTGGATTTTTGTTGATGTATATGTATGTACATGTGATCAACGGGTGTGTTAGATGCCATTGGGACTTTTTAGGTGACCAAAGGGCTTATGGATGCCTTTGGGGTTTTTTGGGTTGACCAAGTGGGTTGCCGACACCCTTAGAGTCTTTTGGGGTGACCTAGATGGTCGTAGACTACCTAGGAGTGTTTTGGGTTGACCAAGCAGATTGTAGACATCCTTGGAGCATTTTAGGGTGACCTAGACGGTCGTAGACCACCTAGGAGTATTTTGGGTTGACCAAGCAGGTTGTAGACACCCTTGGAGCATTTTAGAGTGACCTAGATGGTTGTAGACTGCCTAGGAGCATTTTGGGTTGACCAAGCAGGTTGTAGATATCCTTCAAGCATTTTAGAGTGACCTAAATGGTCATAGACTGCCTAGGAGCATTTTGGGTTGACCAAGCGGGTTGTAGATACCCTTGGAGCATTTCAGGGTGACCAAGATGGTAGTAGACAACCTAGGAGTGTTTTGGGTTGACCAAGTGAGTTGTAGACACCCTTGAAACATTTTGGGGTGACCTAGATGGTCATAGACCACCTAGGAGCATTTTTAGTTGATCAAGTGTGTTGTAGATACCCTTGGAGCATTTTGGGGTGACCTAGATGGTCGTAGACCGCCTAGGAGTATTTTGGGTTGACCAAGTAGGTTGTAGACACCCTTGGAGCATTTTGGGGTGACCTAGATGGTCATAGACCACCTAGGAGCATTTTGGGTTGACCAAGAAGGTTTTAGACACCCTTGGAGCATTTTTGGGTGACCTAGATGGTCATAGATCACCTAGGATCATTTTGGGTTGACCAAGCGGGTTGTAGACACCCTTGGAGCATTTTGATGTGACCTAGACGATCTAGACCACCTAGGAGAGTTTTGGGTTGACTAAGCAGGTTGTAGAGACCCTTGGAGTATTTTGGGGTTACCTAGATGGTTGTAGACCACCTAGGAGCATTTTGGGTTGACCAAGCAAGTTATAGACACCCTTGGATAATTTTGGGGTGACCTAGATGGTCATAGACCGCCTAGGAGTGTTTTGGGTTGACCAAGCGGATTGTAGACACCCTTGGAGCATTTTGGGGTGGGCCACAATACTCTAGGCATGGAAAGGCCACAAATTAAGGATGTTCAAGGGTTCAGGATCCTTGATTCCCTCAAGGGAGGCTTGGTGATAAGTTTTGGGTCTGATATGACTAGTGATGACAAAGGGACCTAACCAATTTACCGCAAACTTATCCCGTAGATGGGGTGGCAAATTAGAATTTTGTTGGTTCTATTTCAAAACAAGGTCACCAACCTAAAAGTATCTAAGATGGACTTTCATATTGTAGGCTCTCTTAAGTCACTCTTGATAAATACATAGGTGCTCAAGAGAATTAACGCGACGTTCATGAAGCAACGTAAGCTGATCTAGGTGAGCCTATCGTACGGTGTCATCATCGATGAACTCCTACATGGATATACGTAGTGATGGGATTTCTAGCTCTAGAGGCATGACTATCTCAATACCATACACTAATGAGAATGTAGTAGCCCAAGTGGGCATCCGAATGCTAGTGCGGTAGGCCCATAGAGCAAGGGGTATTTACGTGTGCCAATCGGTGTGATTCTCTTTAACTATTTTCTTCACAATGGCAATCAAAATTTTGTTTGATGCCTTTACCTACCCATTTGGTTGAGGATAGTAGGGTGTTGAAAAGCTATGCTAGATATTATACTTTTTTATCAAAGCACGCGTGTCTTTATTCTTAAACGATGTCCTATTATTGGAAATGATCTTGGATGGAATGCCAAAATGACAAATGATATTATGCAATATGAACTCCACTATGCGAGGTCCTATCATAGTGGTAAGGAGAATTGCTTCCACCTACTTTATAAAATACTCGATAGCCATAATGTTAAACATGTTATGGCCCGAAGAGGTAGGCGATATTTTCTTGATTAAATGCAACTCCTACTGTGAGAATGGCCAAGTCAATTGGGTCGGTTGTAAGGCATAAGAAGGTATGTGTGTCAAGTTAGTATGGTGTTGACACTTCATGCACTTCTTAAAATAGACGCAATAATATTACTCTAAAGTTGGCCAATAATATCCCATGCAAAGAATGCACTTTATGATGGTCATGCCACTAAAATGGCCACCACAAGTACCGTCATGTACTTGGGCCATTGCCCAAACTAACTCTTGATGCTCTAAGCAATGAAGGAGGATTCCTTCATAGCCCCAATGATACAAAATGTCTCTAAGCAAGACATATTTTTCCACCATCTGTTTAAATATCCTTTTGGTGGCATGCGATAATCTAGGAGGGAGATTAATAAGCTTTACATACTTCTTGATTTGTGTGGACTAGTCCTGTTGTGAGGAAGCCTCGATTGCATGAATTGCCTGTTCCTCTTAAAGTTCCTCCCTCACAAATACTGATTGGAAAATAACTTGTAATAATAACATTGTACTGCTATGAAAAGGGGTTTGAGGGAACAAAGTCCCCCAAGTGACATGATTCAAGCACTCATGAATGTGCGATAATCTCTCTTGATGAGGTTCAATTTGAATCAAGTGGACCTCTGGTGTGGCTTGAGTGCCCTCACACTCAACCACAGATTGCGATAAAATTTTGAAGTGAATGGTTGTCATCTCATCAGCAATGTTCTACGAGATCAAGGACCCTAGGGAGGCCATTGTATCTAAAAAATGATTAGATGATTGAGGGAGTGCCTCGATGTCATACCATTCGAAATTTACCAGGAGTTTATCCACAAGGGATTTATAGGCTTGTAAAATTAGACACTTGCACTGGTAAATCCCTTTAACCTGGTTGATAATAAGCAAGAAGTCACTAAAAATGTTGAGCTTAGTTATTCTCATGGTGACAACCATTTGAAGACCTATGAGCAATGTCTTGTACTCGGCATTGTTGTTGGTGCATGGTAAATCAAGTTTAAATGATAGGGGTATGGTAGCCCCATGTGGTGTGAAAAATACAATCCCTATACTACCCGCTTGCTCGCACTTGGAGCCATCAAAAAATAGAGTCATATCGGTCTATGACTCGGGATCGTCAGAATCAAGCGATTCTGATAGATTGAAGACTCCATCATTGGGAAGCTCCATGCTAAGAGGCTGAGCATCCTAGAGAGGAGCCTCTACGAGTTGATCAGTTATGACCTGACCCTTGATTGATTTTTGACTGATAAATTCTAGGTCAAAATCTATCAACAACATGATCCATTTCGTCGTGCGACTATTGTGATAAGTATGACTCATCATGTATTGCAATGGATTCTCTTTTGATACAACATACATCATTCTTAGGCTCTGAGTGAGCTTGCTCTTAATTGTGACCATAGGTCTAGGTGGGAGGCTTGGAACAGGAGGCGGTAAAGGCTACAACATAGAAGGAACATCGCCTTGAGCTGCAGGTGGTGCGACTAGACTTGGGTACCACCTATTCCTCATTATAATGTTGATCATGTTGACATACCCTTGCTGAGGGGGTGCATGATGAACCTAATTTACCTTGGGCACTATCTTGGCCTGCTCTGCATGGGTAGGCAAGGGGTCTTTGCAGGACCCCATTCTGTTGGTTTTTTGGCGTGATAGGGTTTTCTACCTGAAGGGCGTTCCTATAAATTATCTCTTGCACCACATGCTTGAACTTATAACACATTTGCATGTCATGACCATTTTGCTTATGAAACTTGTAATATAGGTCTTCTTTGTATCCTTTGGGCTTAGATGCATTTGGGTTGACAGGTCGACTCTCAAGCAGATTGATCTAATTAGCCGCTAAGAGGTGCTCAAACAATGAGTTCATAGACTTTACAATGGACATGAACTGTCACTTGGGATGACGCTGTTAATTTTACCCTTGACTATTTTGGTTGTCCTTGGCATAGTTCCCAGGTGTGGACTAGTAATTAGGCTTTTGATGTAGCATTGCTTGTGCTAGCCCTGGGACACTAATGACAACCTGGTTCACTGTTGCTAGCTTAGGTTACGTTGGGATATTCTTAGCATTCTTGTTCCACTTCTTCTTGCGAGGCTTCACAATCTCTCCCTCTTGAATCTTGATATCTTCAGTGGTCCTAGCCTGTTCTATGGAATATTCAAGGTTCAAGTACTATTGCAGCTATAACAACAAGGAGATCGGCTTTAGGCAGCTTTTGGTAAACATCTGAGTCAACTTCGACATGGAGAGTAAATAAGGCAGCTTGGTGAGAAAAGCTAACAACCTATTGCCATAATTTGCTATTTACTTGTCGTCATATTGTTTCAACCTAGCTAGGTCAGCCAACATTACCTTCCTCTTGGTGTTGAAGGCAAAGCATTCGAGGAACGCATCTACAAGTTGATTCAAATTGTGGATGCTATGCTTCGAAATTTGGGTAAACCACTCTATGGTAGGGCTAGAGAGGGTAGTCACAAATATCCATAAAATAAAAGCATCACTATCCTGAATGCCAAAGCATTGACTCAGGAATTTGATGACATGTTCTTGCACATCTTCCTCTCCCTTAAAGGTAGCCAACTGAGGCAGCTTAAATTGCTCTAGATAGGGAGGGGTATGAAGTGAAGGATGAAGGGGCTAACTACGTAACTAGCAAAAATTGGGCTTTTGAGATCCAAACCCGGAGGTCTTATTCTCTACTGACTCTAAGCGCTCTAGAAATGCTCGATATGCATCTAAGGATTTAATCTCCTTATCCTTACTCCTATCATGTAGTGGAGGTCAAGGATCCTCCAACCTATTGCGGGGTGGTGGCATGTCACCCCCCTGCCTTGGTAAGGTGTTTCCAATACTCTACCTCCAACTCATGCTCAGTGTAAGCCCCATAGGGCATCTCTCGAGTTGGTCTATAAATAGGGGTATCTGCCCGTTGTGGGCGTCCTATGTTTGGCCTAAGAGGCAAGTCCTGATCTGGCCTAGGAAGTCATGGAGGTAAAATTGGATAATTCCTAGGAGACCTATCTTGAATGAGTGTGGATTACCTCTGATGGAATTCCTGCCTATGTGTCTTAGGGGTAGAAACCCTCTCTCATAAGGTTTTTTGGAACAGCTCGTTGGTCTATTGTTCGATTATTTCTTTCTCAAGTTGGTGCAAGCATTCTCATTTCTCTTTATCTCACCGAAGCTGCTTGAACTTAGCTTGGTGTTCTGCCTATATTGCAACTGCTTGATTGATCTGTACCACTATATGAGGCCTTGGAGGCCTAGGATCTCACCTTGAGGCTGACCTCATTCAAGATAATCTATGATATCTATCACGTGCTTCCTTTTGAGGAGTAACACACCCCTACTGAAAACAAAATTTTGACTCCTTTAAAATTATTATTATTTTATTTCCAAGGGGACCCTCTTGAAGTATTTTTATTTTATTTCCAAATTGTGCTTTCATCAAGGTCTTAAATTTTGTTCGCATTAAGGTCTTGCGATTGCTTGCCTAAAACATTGATATCAATTGAATTGATCTGAATATTTGCATTTCAATGATATTATTTCAGATTATTAATTTCAGAAAATTAACTTTCAATAGTTTTCCTAAGTTCTAAATTATTAAAACCGAATTTTAGGGTTTTCCTCAATTCTTCATCTTACCCTAAATTCGCATCAAATTTGAAATTGGCATATCTTTTAATTGGGAAATTTTTTTAGAGTGATTCAAATTTTGGATGGAATATATTAATCTCCTCTTTCCAATGGTACCAAATTTGCCTAAATTTAGATGTAATGTAATTTCCAAAAATAGTAGTTTCTTGTTGTAGGTTGTGACATTATCAATGTAATATCTCTTGATAAGAACTGCATTTTTGTGTTTTCTTTGCATATTTAGATACTCTTTTGGTTTTTGTACAAGTGTGATAAATTTCATATAAATCTGAGAAATTTAATTTTTCACCTATTTTGCACTATTAAGGTTCAGGAATAAATTTCTGGATTTAAAAAATCAAAGCTATCTCCATTCCAGGAAAAAATCAAAGATTTCTCCATTCTACTCAAAATAAAAAATCAAAGCTATCTTCATTCCGGGAAAAAATAAAAGCTTTCTCCATTTCACTCAAAAGAAAAAATCAAAGCTTGCTCCATTCCGGAAAAATCAAAGCTATCTCTATTCCGGGAAAAATCAAAGTTTTCTCCATTCCGCTCAAAATAAAAAATCAAAGCTTGCTCCATTCCGGAAAAATCAAAGCTTGCTCCATTCCGGAAAAAATCAAAGCTTGCTCCATTCCGAAAAAATCAAAGCTATCTCCATTTCGAGAAAAAATCAAAGCTTTCTCCATTCCGCTCAAAAGAAAAATCAAAGCTTGCTTCATTCCGGAAAAATCAAAGCTTTCTCCATTCCGCTTCTCTTATCTTGTTAAAGCTTTTAGATTCCTATTCCGCATATTATTTGCAATAAGTGTGACGTCATCTTAAATATTTTGTGGATTGATAATCCGGACCTCCATTCCGCAACTTTCCTTTGTATGATTATTTTGCTCCACATTGCATAGTATTTATTTCGGATTTGATTTCACTTGCACTTATGAGTTAAGAACTTTCAAATAGAATTCGCTGGTTTATACAAAGAAAGAAGAAAACATTAGAATTTAATTTTTTTAATTATTTTTTTGCCCTAAAATTGAAAGCTTTGAACTTAGGGTTAATTAAAAAATTAAATAATTAATTAAAAAATTAAAATCTTAAACCTTAGAAAAATTAAATTAATTTAATTTAATTTTAAATCTAATGTTCTAACATTTGCCCTTTTTAAATTTTTGCAGGAATTTTCCAGTGGATGCATTTAATGGTAAAATTGATGGCGAAAGTGATGGCGGAGAGAGAATTTCAACGTGGATCAAGCAAAAGGGATTGTGTAGGGATAGAAGGCCCGGGAAGTCAGTGATTCATCGGAGGAATTAATGAGATGCTCTAACAACTTGCCGAAAGATGAAGATACACTTGCATGCAGTCTCTATTTAATGAGGATGAACTAGATCTTTCTTCGCCATTAATGACAAGATATTCGAGCAAATTTTCAGAAGTGGTTAGAATTGAATGAAGCTGTTAAAATATATTTTATCTTGTAAGGGCCCCTGGCAGTGGGATTTTTATGATAAGATTTAGATCATTGGAAGAAGATATTTTTGAAAAGATCAAGGTCTGTCCTGAGTCTATATATACTTCTTTTGAATGTAAATTCCGGATGCGGAAACTTGGAAATAAAGACTTCTAGAAAATTTTAACAAATTTTGTCTTGAATGCTTTCTTCTGTACCTGAGGTTGGTGTGACATCCTTTTCTGAAACAACATGGCCAGGAGCCTAATATTTTTCTAAATTATGATAAGTGCATCTTCTTCTGTTTTCATCTCGCTTAAGGATTTATTTAATTTAATTGTAAGTCTGTAATTGTTGATAATATGTTAGGTTGTTTAGCTTAATTCCATTCTCTATATGCTTGAGGAAATTAAGAACTTGAGGTTCAGGCTGGTGTTCTAATTGCTTTATTCTCACTGCGCGAGCTAGACTACTGGTGAGAAACATCAATTTTCATTAACCCCCATTATGTTCGTAATTTTCCTTTTACCTCCGTGTTGTTCTGTCCCATGATCGAGGTTGAAAGTGGTCGTAGAAAGCTGGATACTTTCTTCATTTGATGATTGTCTTGTTGTGAAGCTGAATAATTTGATTGATTTTAATAGTTGTAATTTGTAATTGAATTAGGCATCCTCTCTTTTTCGCCCTACTCTGCTCTCCCTATTTTATTTCTGAAAGGTTCTCACTTTTACTTTATTTAAAATTCTTTATTTATTTAATCCACTAAAATCTGAAGAGCTAGATCAAACAAAATATAAATCTGATTGATAAACCAAAAAAAGTGACATACAAAAGTTGAACCCTCTTGTAGGTATACAGGCAGTCCACTTGAAACTATTTCAGAAGTGGAAAAGAGCGAGAACGTTCGACCCAACCCTGTAACTCACACCTTGGATAAACAGCAAGATCCTAAAGTGAGAGGGAATTTATTCCCATTAAATGTTACTTGTATTTTCAGTTTACTCTCCACAGGGTGTGCATGAAAGTCGAGCCAACATAAAATTGGCACTAGAAGGAGGGCCTGAACTTGCGTTTGGTATTTTTTTTAAGATAATCAATTAGGTTGGATTCTTATTTCAGAGTAACCAGGTCCCACCCAAGAGCTGGAGAGATCCTTGTGTTTGAGTTGGAAACCCCAAAGAGAAGTAATCTCAGGAAGGCCAGATCTTTGTCTAGCATAGTTTTGTCTCCATTAGTGCTTCCTCCAATTGTGACTCATAATCCTACCATTAATCAAATAGTCATGGCCAACTGGTTGGGTTCCACTGCTTTGAATATCCCTGGTGCAACCCATGATTTATCGAGAAACCCTGAGAAATATCTTCCCACCTACAAACATGATGGAATCAGAACAAAGGAATATCACTTGGTCTAAAGTGAATATTTGTGACTTGGCTTTACCTAATTGGTGTAGGATTCATGGAACATCTCAACATGGAGAACTAGATTGCTTGGAATTCTGTAATGCTTTTGAAGCTTTGTCTGGTGAATTTGGTTATCCTAAAAATCAAAAAAATCCTGATGGTGCTAGTTCATCCAAACATAGTACAACTATGGTGTTGGATTCATTCACTTTCCCGGATGAGTCTGAAAATATTGCAGAAGTGCCTATGGATGAAGTGCAAGCTTTTCAATAGTACAAAAGAGATAATTACAATCTCAGGAATAGAAATCCAGAGCCCAACACTACATCTACTCCTCCCAACAACTCTCACAGTATTCCTCCTGATCCTTCTCCAAATAATAATCCACCTCCACCCAAGGGGGGAGATCCAAAAATGCAAGATGGATTTGCTGCTCCGCTCAACAGAGGGTATAATATAGTGGAGGACATGAAGAAAATCAAGGCTAACATCACCCTTCATGAGCTAGCTCAGATCACTGAACAGAGAGATAATTTGATTAAAACTTACTCTGAGCCCTCCACCAAACCTCTAGAAAAGGGGAAGAAAATAGCAAATGCCAATGTGGCCATCTACAAGGAAAATACTGAAGTTCCACCTTTCCTATTGACAGTCCGTATATTTGGAAAAAACTTACATAACTATCTGGTGGACTCTGGTGCTTCAGCCAATGTCATGCCTCTAGCCATTTGTCAACAATTGGGATTAACTCCTGTGAAGTCTGAGAGGAGAGTCATTCAGCTGGATAAAACTGAGGTCAAGGTAATAGGTGAACTTCAAGGTATACACATCCAATTAGCATCTAAGCCGAGAGCGCAACACAAAATTGATATTCAGGTGGTAGATATCCCTATGGGATATGGAATGCTTCTAAGTAGAGATTGGTCAAAATATTTGAATGGGTATTTGGCCACTGATTTTTCACACATGTGGTTACCTTGGAAAGGTATAGCAAATCAGTTAAGAATTGACAGGGAACCTCGGTATAAGCTCATGATAACTGAATACAATGTCAAAAATGAGACTGTTAATTTTACTAACGCAGATGTAGGGGTTTATAATTTGACAACTGAACAAAAGGTGAAACCAGTTAAGGCTCTGACTGATCATGATAATGATGTTTGGATGCTTCATGTTGATGGAGCAAAATCTAAGCAAGGCTCTGGTATAGGGTCTGTTCTTAAAGGGCCTCACAATCAGACATATTTTATGTCTTACCGATTGCAGTTTCCCTGTACCAACAATTTGACTGAGTATGAGGCACTAATATTGGGATTAAAATTTGCTTTAGATAAAAATGTGAAAAATATCCAGGTTTTTACAGACTCTGAGTTGGTAGCCAATCAGGTAAAAGGTAAGTTTCAGTGCAAGGCTTCTTACCTAAAAAGATACAAACATCGAGCTTGGGATCTCATGGAAGATTTCAATGCTTTCAATCTGATGCATATTCCTAGGGAAGAAAATTCACCTGCAGATGTTTTGGCTTCATCAGCTGCCAATCTAAAGCCCTTGGAGGAATTTAAATGGAAAAAAATTTCAGTGGAATTAATTCCTTGCCCTTCTGTTCCGGATAATGTAGATACATTTCAAGTATTTTTTGATGACCATCAAATTATAAATTTCTTACAGAATACAAATGCATTTGAAAAAACCATAATTGATGACGGTCAAAGGGATACTATGTTTGAATATTTTGATGATGACAGGGGAGTAATGAGGCTGAAAGACAATAGGATTCCTAGGGGAATGGTAGAACTCGAGAGGTTGTTTGACAATGATCGAATTAAGCAAAGGATAAATTCTGAGAATTTTGTTGGCATGACAGGGAATAAGATCGAAAATATGAATGTAGGAACTGAAGGGGATCCCAAGCACATTCAATTAGCTAAAACCTATGACCCTGCAATTAAAAGAGATCTCACGGAGTTGCTGCATAGGTCCAAGGATGTTATGGCCTGGTCTTATAAAGACCTCAAGATTTTTGATCCGAAGGTGTACACACATACGATACCCTTGAAAGAGTTATGTAAACCCTTTAGGCAGAAGCAGAGGCATGTTAATGCCTTGTTGGAACCACTCATTCTGAGAGAGGTAGAAAAATTGTTGAGTGTTGCTATTATTTTTCCTATCAGGCATTCTACCTGGGTAGCTAATTTAGTGCCAGTTAGAAAGAAGAATGGGGAAATCCGCTTGTGCGTGGATTTTAGGAACCTAAATAAGGCTTCTGAAAAGGATAATTATCCTTTGCCTTCCATGGATGATGTATTGCAGATAGTGAATGGTGCAGAGATGATGTCCTTCCTAGATGGATTTTCTGGGTACAACCAGATATTGGTGGAAAGAAAATACCAAATGAAGACTACCTTCACAACCAAATGGGGCACCTTCGCCTACAAGAGAATGTCGTTTGGATTGATAAATGTTGGGGCTACCTTCCAATGGGCAATGGATCATGCCTTAAAAGGTCTCATGGGTAAGTGCATTATGGTATATATGGATGACTTGACAATTTTTTCTAAATCTTGATTTGATCATGTCAAACACTTGGAGTCTATTTTTGACAAATGCAGAGAATTTGGCATTTCTTTAAATCCAAAGAAATGTGTCTTTGGTGTAACTGAAGGAAAACTCCTTGGCCACTTGCTCACCAAAGACGGTATTTTTGTGGACCCTGAGAGAGCTGAGGCCATATCAAATATACCCTTTCCCAACTCTAAGAAAGAGTTAAAATCATTTTTTGGGAAGATTAACTTTGTTAGGAAGTTCATTTTTGGCTTTGCTGAAATAGTCAAACCACTCAATGATATGTTAAAGGAGACTGCTCATATTGTCTAGTCAGTAGAAGCCAAGGTGGCATTTCAAGAGATTAAATCTGCTATCCAACAAGCCCCAGTTTTGGTAAGTCCATATTTTAGTGCATATTTTTACCTGTACTCTTTTTCCTCTAAACATACACTTGTTGCAGTTTTAACTCAATGGAGAGAAACAAGAGAGCACCCCATTGCCTTCAAAAGCACCAATCTAAAGGGGGCTGAGTTGAAGTACTCTCATTTGGATAAGCAAGCCTATGCCTTAGTGAAAGAAGTTAAATAGTTCAGGCATTACATTCTGAGGAGCAAAGTCCATGCCATAGTCCCTGATCCAGTTGTTAAATATTTGTTAAGTCAAAATGAATTGGGTGAGCTGAGGGGCAATTGGGCCACAAAATTGCTAGAATTTGACTTAGAAATTTGACCTGCTAAATTAATCAGAGGCCTTGGTCTATCCCAACATATCGCTGAAATACCTACAGAGGAAGGGATTAATCAGTTGGATTCCAGGCTAGATGATTGGTATGGCGATATCATATATTTAATGAGCTCTGGGAGCTGCCCACCTCACCTGAATAGAACTCAAAGAAGAGCACTGAAGTTGAAGTCATCTCATTTCCTATTCAAAGGAGGTAAACTATATAGAGAAAATTATGCTGGTTTATTTTTAAGATGCATTTCTCAGGAGGAGGTGAATGAAGTCATGTCTAGTTTTCACGAGAAGTTAGGGGTAGGACATCCTTCAGGTTCTACTACTGCACACAGAATATTGAGAGCAGGCTACTATTGGCCTACATTGTTTAAAGATGCACATCTGCATGTGAGAACTTGTCATCAATGTCAGATTTTTGCAGCCAAAGAGACTAAACGAGCTCTACCATTACAACCTGTTATAATAGACAAACCTTTCATGCAGTGGGGACTTGATTTTGTGGGAGTAATAAACCCAAATTCATCAGTAGGGCACAAATATGTATTAACCGCCACTGATTATTGTACACGATGGGTTGAAGCAGCAGCCACAATGAGAAGCACAACTCATGAAGTGATTGAGTTTTTGGAGGTAAATATCATAACCAGGTTTGGGGTTCCTTTGAATTTGGTTTGTGATAATGGACCAACCTTTCAGTCACTAGAATTCGTAGACTGGGCATACCAGAAAGGGATAGTCATCAAATTTTCATCTAACTATTATCCCCAAGGAAATGGACTAGCTGAGTCCACAAATAAAAATTTGATAAATGCCATTAAGAAGTCTGCTATAGATAAACCCAGACAATGGCATACATTACTGAAGTATGCGCTTTGGGCTGATAGGATAAGACACAAAGAGGCTCTTAAAACTTCACCATTTACTTTTTTGTATGGTACTCAGCCTATTGTTCCTGTTTCTTTAAAATTTCCCACATACCAGTTTGCCTTGGATTATTTTAATGATCATGCAGATGCAAAAGCTCGTGTGTTGGACTTAATTAATTTGCAGGATGAACGACTTCAGGCTTTGGAACATTTTAGTTGACATCAAGAGACAGTCAAGCGTTGGTTTGACAAAAGAGCAAAAGTAAAAGCCTTCAGACTTGCAGACCTAGTGCTCCTGTGGGACAAAGCCCATGAGAAGAAAGGTAAGCACACTAAGCTACAACCTCTATGGATAGGGCCATACCAAATTGCAAAAATTATGGGTAACAATGCATTTCGTCTACAGGACCTGGAAGGTAATTTTTTGAACTTACCTATCAATGGTCAATATCTAAAGCATTACTTCTCAGTTGTTCCATCTGATATATCATTTGAGTAATTGAAGGAACCTTTGTACATATGTATATATTTAAAAAAAAAAAGTGTGTTTGTGCTTTTGTTTAGTTTGTTTTTTCAGTTTTAAGTTAGTTTCTCCTAGTTTTCTTTGTTTTTCTTTCCTTTCTTCTTGTGGGTCTTTCTCTCGGTTTCAAGAATCAAAGAAGGGTGATTTGATAAAGGGATGTTCTAAGTAGGGAGAGAGTGGTAATGTTTGCTATCTGAATTAATAGTAGAGAGATAGTTTAAATTTTGTATCTTGTCTGCCATAATTATTTTAATCGTAAAAGAATTGTTATGTTGTTTAGCTGGAGAACTCCTAGAGAATCCAAGAAAAGTTGGTCATGAGAGGAAAACTTTGATTCACAAATATCATTTTAATAACTCTTAAGAGACTATTGGTGTTTGAAAACTGAAATGGTTAGTTGATCGACTATTTGGTGAATGAAATATCAAGGCAAATGCAACTTTCGAACCTTCAGTAAGGCTTCTCGGCTATCTAGTCTGTATTTTTCAAAAAAAAAAGAGAGAAAGAGAGTTCCAAAAAAAAAAAAGAGAGAAAGAGAGTTCCAAAAAAAAAAAAAAAGAGCAAAAAAAAAAAAGAGAGTTCAAAAAAAGAGAGAAAGAGAGTTCCATAATAAGAGGGAGATAGCCGAGATTTTTGAAAGAGAAATCTAAGACATGTTCACCAGGGCTATAGATGCTCCATGGTTGTGAACCAAGGTCTTAAAAATAAAGTTCAGAGTAACTCTGTCGGGGCTATAAAAGGCTAAACTAGCAATAGAGCTCTATTCAAATAAACTTTTGCAGCCCAAACAATCTGGTTAATCCTAAGTAGGAGTTCTAAGCCATGGTAATCTTAAGAGGAAGAATTTATGCACTACAACCACACACCAGAGTTTTCCTTGAGTGATTCAACCTAGTATGTCCCTGGGAAATTTCAATGGACGGGCAGATAATGATTAAAATATTTTGAAAATATTTGCGGCAAGGTAGGATGCATGGTTTAAATTGTTTTAAAACTAGAGTTCTGGGTTCTAAATAGTGCTACTATTTCCCCGTAGACGTCGCCATTTGTTGAGGAGCAACACACCCCTACTGAAAACAAAATTTTGACTCCTTTAAAATGATTAATTTTTTATTTCCAAGGGGACCCTCTTGAAGTATTTTGATTTTATTTCCAAATTGTGCTTTCGTCAAGGTCTTAAATTTTGTTCGCATCAAGGTCTTGCGATTGCTTGCCTAAAGCATTGATCTCAATTGAATTGATCTGGATATTTGCCTTTCAATGATATTATTTCAGATTATTAATTTCAGAAAATTAACCTTCAATAGTTTTCCTAAGTTCTAAATTATTAAAACCGAATTTTAGGGTTTTCCTCAATTCTTCATCTTACCCTAAATTCACATCAAAATTGAAATCGGCATATCTTTTAATTGGGAAATCTGTTTGGAGTGATTCAAATTCTGGGTGGAAGATCTTGATCTCCTCTTTCCAATGGTACCAAATTTACCTAAATTTAGATGTAATTTCATTTCCAGAAATAGCAGTTTCTTGTTGCAGGTTGTGACCTTATTAATGCAATATCTCTTGATCAGAACTGCATTTTTGTGTTTTCTTTGCAGATTTGGATACCCTTTTGGCTGTTTTACAAGTGTGAGAAATTTCATATAAATCTGAGAACTTTGATTTTTCACCTATTTTGCACTATTAAGGTTCGGGAGTAAATTTCTGGATTTAAAAAATCAAAGCTATCTCCATTCCGGGAAAAAATCAAAGCTTGCTCCATTCTGAAAAAATCAAAGCTATCTCCATTCCGAGAAAAAATCAAAGCTTGCTCCATTCCGCAGAAAAAATCAAAGCTTGCTCCATTCTAGGAAAAATCAAAGCTATCTCCATTCCGCTCAAAATAAAAATCAAAGTTATCTCCATTCCGAAAAAATCAAAGCTTACTCCATTCTAGAAAAATCAAAGCTATCTCCATTCCGAAAAAATCAAAGCTATCTCCATTCCGAGAAAAATCAAAGCTATCTCCATTCCAGGAAAAAATCAAAGCTATCTCCATTCCGCTCAAAAGAAAAATCAAACTTATCCCCTCCTTTCAAAAGAAAAAATCAAAGCTTGCTCCATTCCAAAAAATCAAAGCTATCTCCATTTCGAAAAAATCAAAGCTATCTCCATTCCGCTCAAAAGAAAAATCAAAGCTTGCTCCATTCTGAAAAAATCAAAGCTTGCTCCATTCCTAGAAAAATCAAAGCTTGCTCCATTCCGGAAAAAATCAAAGCTTGCTCCATTCCAGAAAAATCAAAGCTATCTCCATTCCGGGAAAAAATCAAAGCTATCTCCATTCCACTCAAAAGAAAAAATCAAAGCTTTCTCCATTCCACTCCTCTTATCTTGTTAAAGCTTGTGGATTCCTATTCCGCATTTTATTTGCAATAAGTGTGACGTCATCTTAAATATTTTACGGATTGATAATCCGGACCTCCATTCCGCAACTTTCCTTTGTATAATTATTCCGCTCCACATTGCATAGTATTTATTCCGGATTTGATTTCGCTTGCGCTTATGAGTTAAGAACTTTCAAATGGAATCCGTTGGTTTATACAAAGAAAGAAGAAAACATTAGAATTTAATTTTTTTAATTATTTTTTTGCCCTAAAATTGAAAGCTTTGAACTTAGGGTTAATTAAAAAATTAAAATCTTAAACCTTAGAAAAATTAAATTAATTTAATTTAATTTTAAATCTAATGTTCTAACATTTGCCCTTTTTAAATTTTTGCAAGAATTTGTCGGTGGATGCATTTAATGGTAAAATTGATGGCGAAAGTGATGGCGGAGAGAGAATTTCAACGTGGATCAAGCAAAAGGGATTGTGCAGGGATAGAAGGCCCGGGAAGTCAGTGATTCATCGGAGGAATTAATGAGATGCTCTGACAACTTGCCGAAAGATGAAGATACACTTGCATGCAGTCTCCATTTGATGAGGATGAACCAGATCTTTCTTCGCCATTTATGACAAGATATTCGAGCAGATTTTCAGAAGTGGTTAGAATTGAATGAAGTTGTTAAAATATATTTTATCTTGTAAGGCCCCCTGGCGGTGGGATTTTTATGATAAGATTTAGATCTTTGGAAGAAGATATTTTTGAAAAGATCAGGGTCTGTCCTGAGTCTATATATACTTCTTTTGAATGTAAAGTCCGGATGCGAAAACTTGGAAATAAAGACTTCTAGCAAATTTTAACAAATTTTGTCTTGAATGCTTTCTTCTGTACCTGAGGCTGGTGTGACATCGTTTTCTGAAACAGTGTGGCCAGGAGCCTAATATTTTTTTGGATTATGATAAGTGCATCTTCTTCTATTTTCGTCTCGCTTAAGGATTTATTTAATTTAATTGTAAGTCTGTAATTGTTGAGATTATGTTAGGTTGTTTAGCTTCATTCTATTCTCTATATGCTTGAGGAAATTAAGAACTTGAGGTTTAGGCTGGTGTTCTAATTGCTCTATTCTCACTACGCGAGCTAGACTGCTGGTGAGAAACATCAATTTTCATTAACCTCCCTTATGTTCGTAATTTTCCTTTTACCTCCGTGTTGTTTTGTCCCATGCTCAAGGTTGAAAGTGGTCTTAGAAAGTTGGATACTTTCTTCATTTGATGATTGTCTTGTTGTGAAGCTGAATAATTTGATTGATTTTAATAGTTGTAATTTGCAATTGAATTAGGCATCCTCTCTTTTCTGCCCTACTCTACTCTCCCTATTTTATTTCTGAAAGGTTCTCACTTTTACTTTCTTTAAAATTCTTTATTTATTTAATCCACTAAAATCTGAAGAGCTAGATCAAACAAAATATAAATCTGATTGATAAACCAAAAAAAATGACAAACGAAAGTTGAACCCCCTTGTAGGTATACAGGCAGTCCACTTGAAACTATTTTAGAAGTGGAAAAGAGCGAGAACGTTTGACCCAACCCTGTAACTCACACCTTGGATAACCAACAAGATCCTAAAGTGAGAGGGAATTTATTCCCATTAAATGTTACTTGTATTTTCAGTTTACTCTCCGCAGGGTGTGCATGAAAGTCGAGCCAACACTTACCTTGATCGAGGGTTGTTGCATTGAATTGAGGTTCAGGCCTGAGCATACGCTCATTGTACTCAGCAGGCATAAAGGCACATTGTGCATGAACAATATACTGCTCTTGAGGATAATCCAAGATTTCCTCATGCCTTCCTTCATGGATGAGGAAGGGTAGGGCAAAGTTAGCTCACCCCAAGAAACAAGTATCATACTCATCAGGCTGCCTAATCTACTATACCCTATCAGGGTGATGTAGAGGTAAGGTCGGATCAACCTGCTCTGCCCAATGTGTGAAGTCGTGTTCTAGACTATGAATAGGTGTGTTTGACCTAATAGGTATGTGGATGCATGGCACCGCTCTATCTACTAGCGCCTCAGCGCACTATTGCTTTTCACCAAAGAAGGCATGTGATGAGCCTAAATACCGAGAACACTCTCCCAGGTAAGGTCCATCACCCATAAGGGTGTTCCACATAGGGCTCCCTTGTAGGTGTGGTTCACATCCCACTATTTTGGGATTAGGTTGAGCAGAGGCTCGCCAAGGAGGTATGACCAAGTCCTTGGGGCTATAGTAGAGATGACTCAAGTCTCCTAGTTCACTCTACACAGCTTTCACCCATGATTGGGCTTGGTTGTGGGTGCACACCATTGTAACTCTCTACCAAACCCTAGATGATTATCTCCTTTACAAATTCTTAATGAAACAACACATAAGAAAGGAAACACTCAATAAGACATATGATTATCTCTTTTAAGTTTTAGATGTGAATACATAAACTATTTTGTGTGTTTTAGATGTGTTGTTTGTAAAGGACAACCTTGTTTCACGTGTTTGAAATCTTGTTGGGTGATAATATTTTGTTTAATTATATTTCACCTATATACTCATAGCTCAATTAACTGGCGATGAACTCCAAGTCATGTTTTTTTTTTAAGCGAAAAACCCCTTGCGGAGCTGCCTTGGTCTAAGATACCACGAACAGGAGGTTCTACACCATCAAAGTCACCCGAGGGTTGCACCTGACCCTGCCGGCACCAACATTATCAATTGGATTTTAGATACCCAATTTAGCTTTTTGGTAGGGTGGAGATTTGAACCTGGGACCTCTCTTGGAGGACTGCCCTCTCCTCTCCAACTCATCTACAACACCTAGGTAACTCCATGTCATGTTATCCTACCTATAATGTGTGGTGATGAGGTCTACACATGGCCATGGAGCACAGGTCCTACCAATTCCTCACCCAGTCACCTACATTCTACAATATACCTCTCCAAAGATAGATACATGCTATAACCCATGGGCTATGATGGATCTTGGAACCAGTCTTTGTAAAGAACAAGGTTCATGGAATTTGAGACAACAGGTGGAGATGAAAGCCACCTCGTTGAACTCTTCTAGTGGATGGTGTTGAAATCCACCTCACTAGCTTTTAAGTGAATCGTGATGTGTGTGGTTCATTTTAAGCCAAATAAAGTAAGTAATGAAACATTCGATGATCATTCACTAAATACATGCAAAAGTACATTTTACTTTTAGAATAAGCTAGATAAAAGGAAACCTACAAAATGTAAACCCTAAATGGTGGCTTACCCATTAGGTAGCCTACATGCAAGCAAACCATACAAGGGTACCATAGCTTAACTTATTTTTTATTTTCTTTTTTTTATTTGTTATTTTTGCATTTATAAGAAAAGGAAACTAAATTTTCTACCTTTCTAGCAAACAAATCATGTGAGAAAAATCAAGATTCAACAATTTCTGACTGTAGAACAGAAAATAGAAAGTTCAGGTACCTACCTTATCTCCCGAGGAACCTGTTGTTTCTTGCATCTAAGAAAAAAAGAATCTATTTTATGGCCATCCTGGGGTGGTATGGCTTCCAGATCTATGGCCTTACTAGGTTGGTATGGTCGTGTGGTCGTCCCAGGGTGAGCTAAGTAGCAGTCCAGAGGTCGTTTCAGGCCAGGATGGCCAGTACTCGCAATAGAAAACAAGAAAAATCCAAGGTCAAACCTTCAAAAAATAAATAGGGATAGGTTCCCACCATGATCGCCACTGAAGTAGAGAAAAAGTGTGCACCTAATTATGATGAATAATATATGTATCTATCTCATACTGCTTAGGAGCATCAAATAAAAGCATGTAAATAAAATGGAAGAGATGCCAAATAACAAGAAATGAAGCAAAAGAGAGTTGATTTCTTATTAATATGGTGGATCAAATCCAAGGTTACATATATGTCCCCTTGAGGGCTCAAATATGATACAATTGTTACAAATTGGGTGCCCAAGGATCAAAATCCTTCAAGTAACTCAAGTGCACATCCAGTGTCTTTCCTCGTACCCACAATTGAGGTGGGTGAACCTATGATGCCACCACTTGTATCTTTGATCTTGAGGTCTTGTGCTCCTTCCTAATACACTGTAGAAACCTACATATGCATACAAGGAAGCCAAAAATCTCAAGTAGCAAGTGTGTATTATGAAAAACATGCAATCCCCATAGGTATCAAAAGACTAGTAATGAGACTATGCATGAATCTTATACCAAATAAACTCTGAATGACTTGAAATTTCAAAGGTATGTAAAATGGATGGTTTTGGAAATATCTCACCAAAAAATAGAACCAAAATTGTATCCGATGGCGTGTCACATTCGCAGTGCCTGTCTTCAACTTACAAAACCCAAAGCAAGCAATTTCCAAACCAAAACACATCCAAATAAAATGAAACTTGGAATGTATGCATAAAATATTATTTTAAGATAAACCATATAGTAATATTTTCAAAATTAATAACAATTTTAGGTGCTTCTCCAGATGACCTCCATAGTCCTGCATAAGACCCTACAAAACACTAAAAATGTGAATCTTGCTCAATATAGATCTAAAATGCATAAAATTTGGACATTAGCATCATATGATAATATAGAATCTAACTAAAAAATAATAGTAAATAAATAATACACATATAAGCCACCGTCCTAGGGTGGGATGGTTGGGATTGTCACAAATTGGGGACCATCCTAGGGTGGGATGACCACCAATTTTGCACTTATTTGATCACCAATTCCTCTGTGAATTGGTTAGGGATATCCTAAATAGTTTTGTAATAAAATTTGGTGGTAAAACTCACTCATATGGTTTGGTTTTGTAAGCAGATCGTGCCTCCTAGTTCACTCGCAAACCTCCTTCGCTAGGTAGAGATTTCGAGGGAAAAGGGGCACAAAATGGTGAGGGTAAATCTTGGTAGCACTCCATTGCAATGTCTCCAAAACTCCTCTCTATTTATTTTGTGGAAAACTAATCCACTTTATAGCCAAAGGAGGCATTTGGGCTAAAGGGCATGCATGGCAAGATGCACCATTTGGCCAATAGGGTGGTATGCATTGGAGGGGGAAGAGAATCTCCCTATTTGGCCTCTTACATGTAGCATGTCATAAGGATGATGCATTATCTGAATTTCATGGTCAAATAGATAGGGCAAATGGTAATTTTTGGGTGCCATTTTTCTAGATTTGACTTTTTTTGAGTCAAACCCAGTGGTCATCCCACCCTAGGATGACCAGGTTGTGGTCGTCCCACCCTAGGACGGCCAGTTTGTGGCCATCCCAGGGTGGGACGATCACAAATTGTGACCATATCGGGGTGGGACGGCCATGCCTATATAGCCAAAAATCTTCTAAAAGTGGGGTAGAGCCTCCCAAGAGTGGTTAGGACCACTAGTAAACCTTCGAGGGTTGCCCAAGGGGGCATGTGGTGTCAATTAACCAGTGCTTGTAATTGTCTAATCAGATTGACCATATTTTAGTGTCTACAAAGGGCAAAAGGGATTTTCACCCCTCCTCAGGGGTGAATTTGACTTTGATTTCATAAAGCGCATATTTTGCTTGGTTTTCTTCCAAAACGGATTTATTTATAATTTTACCCTCCTCAGGGGTGCCTTTGAATTTGACCAATTCGTATCCATAATTTTTTCCCTTTTCCACTTTGCAAAATTTAGCGTTCTTCTCACTTGGATGAAATCTTCTTATCATGGTATTTTCTTCCCAAAAGAAGGGCAAAAACATCTTCCCCTTATCTTTCGCTAGCGATTTTCCTTTGAATAAAATTTTTCGAAGCCTTAATCAATTCTTTCATCCTGAGACGTTCCTTGCCATACATTTATCCTTTTTTTATTTTACCCATAATTTTTCATTAATTTTTACTAGCAAAACTAGTTGTGCATTTCCAAGGATGAAATCGACCTTCTTTATTTAATAAAATCACTCAAAGAGGAAAACAAAAATGTTACATCAAAACAGTGAAATAAAAACAACTATATCATTCATCATATATATTCTCAAAATTTTACAATCAAAATTTTAGTGTGGCAAAATTTCCAATAGGATAATAAAGAAGAAAATAGTAGACACCAAGGGGTACCAAAGTAGGGTTATCAAGTAAGTTGAAGTAGGTGTTAGGAGTACTAGAAATGGAAAAATAAGAAAATTTAAACCAATATTTGAAAGTAATATAATCAAGTGGTTCTAGATAATCAAAGAGTTTGGAAGAGTAAGTTGGCATAATGAGATGAAATAAGAAAATAATAATATCTTAATAATATGCTTTAGATTGATATATAGAAAAAATGTGAAAAAATGAGTTAAATTAAAAATCATCATTAAAATTAAAGTAGAGTGAATTTAACTATGATAAATTTAAATATTATCATATTTATGAGAAGAAAACCATGAATGAAATTAAAAATCAAGAGGGTACAAATTCATCCAATAGGCTATGAAGGATGGCAGGGAGTGTGAGCAACACAAATTGTTACTCACATCCTAAGTAACTAGTTTGAGATGTGTACAGTATAAAACAATAAATTTTTGAAATAATGAAACCCTCTTCTCTAGTTTATATTTAAAAACATACTTAGTGTATTTACCCCTTTGCATTGGAAAAATAACCTGAAATAAGAATAGAGAAGAGTCATTTGTTAAGGATTTATAGTGCGCAATTGAATAGAGTGAAAGTCTTGGAAGCTTGAAGATATCTTAAGGGAGAGAACTGGAGAAAATCATGGAACCTAAGAGATATAGAACATAATATAGTATAGCATATTCAACATTAGGATCATATGAAGTGTCCATCCATACACTATTGTTAGTTAATCCTCTATCCATTCAACTAGTAGCCACACACTTTAATATCTTGTTTTTCTCTACAAGGAATTTCCATGTTAAAGATGAAAACATGAGGTATGTATCTATATTATGATGGGATAAATTAATAACAATTAGTTGTACCATAAGATGATATGGATAATCATATGAATTGGTTGGTTGATAAATGTATTTACAATTGAGCAATGGCATATCTTAAATAAATGAGGATCCTTAATTTCCATTGTTTCATTAAATTTTCTTGACTACTCTTAATCAAGTATCACAATAGAAGTTGTGACTTGACGAATTTTATCCCATTAAGGAATACAATCACTAAAGTAATAGTGATTTTTAAAGGAAAAGATACATTGAGGTAATAATTGTCAAAAACCCAACATACAATGGTAACATTATTGACCGTAAAGTTTTAGAAACATTACTCTACTCATGATGTAGTGTGTAGACAATAGAGGTGGAGTTTTGATATTATGAAAGCTGCTTTAATTCTTCAATGAATCAATTTTATCTTCCTCTTTATGACCATGAAATGTTATTTTCTAGTTCATATATATGAAAATGACTCGATAGATTTTCACTCTAAAAATATTTTTAGGTATGTTATTTTTTTGTTGCATATATATGTAAAAGTGACTCATGATTTTGTGAGTCAAATTTTTAAATGGAGTTTAAAAACTATAGCTTATATATATGGAAAAGTGATTCAACATGCTTTTAGAAGGGAGAGGATTTCTTTTTTAATTAATTTCTTTGGTTTATGTTGGAAATTTGAGTGATTTTATGTTGTCATTGATGTCACATGGATCACATTGAGTTTTGGTGGCCAAAGCATTTCATAAATGAGCATTTATGATATTTTGAAGAGCATGGATATATATAGGGTTTTTGTGAAAACCAAGGCAGGCAAAATAAAAGGTTTTATTTAAAACTATGGATGGCATATTTGAAATGGGTTTTTCTTAAAACCCAGGTTGGTTTTTCGTTTCATCGAAAAAGGTGCCCCGGTGATGGAGATATTTAATTTTAAATATTTAAGTTTAAATTTTAAATTATTTAAAATTAAAATTAAAATTTAATTTATAGCGTCGATGTCAAAGAAAGGAAAAGGCATAAAACTAATATTTAAATTATAGCGCCGACTTCAAAAGAAAGGAGGAGGACATATATATATATATATATATATATATATATATATATATATATATATATATATATATATATATATATATATGCCCAAAGTTTCGATTTATTTCTCTAAGCGCTCAATTTGATATTTGGATTCAAATGGTAAAAGAGTCTACGCATCGTGTGTCAAAGTGTGTGAAAAGGGTTTTAAAAGGCTTACGATTTTCGCATTCGTTGAAGATACTATTGTGGAGTAAAGCCAAATGTATAGGCCTCCTTGGCCTAGTGGTTTGTGCATTGTGTGTGAAGCAGGAGGTCCTGCGTTCGATTCTTGTCGGAGGTGTTTTGCTGTGTTGAAACGCGTGAAGCGCGTTTTGTTTTCGAAGGGCGTAGATATTCGTGACATAAGGTTTTGTTGTGTGCTCATTTTGAGCACATGAGGGCATGTGGCCCAATGGCAGGCTGGCTGTGGTTAAGGCACTGAGCAAAGAAGGTCATGAGATCGAATCCTGTTAGGGCCAGAGGCAAGTTAATAATTTTTAAATATATTTTATTTTTCTAAAGTTGCCCTAGGAGGAATAAGGGTTATGATGCATGTTTAAAAAGAGATATTTCTAGTGATTTATTTTTTAGAAGTATATCATATTATATATCGTTGGAAAGCTTATTCCGAGGGCTATTTGATTAACTTGCTTAGAGGGATAAATAAGGTGTGTGTAAAGAGATATTTCTGATTTTGTAAATAGGTTCAAAAGTGAAGGTTGCTTTGTCCTTTTTCAAAAGAGATCAATTCATTTATGAAGTGACATGGTGTATGTTATTGAGTAGGAGTAATAAGGTATTATTTGGATGTTATTGTTGTGTAATTAATCAAGATATCTAACCCTTGTCGAAATTTGAAAAATAAAGTGTGTTGAGTGAGATATATTTTGTGGACAACCAAAAGGCTTCTTCATCTTCATAAAAGGTATGGGCACATTCTCCTATTGATTGTTTATGGTGGTTGATTTCTGAAATATCATTGGAGAGAAAATAATTAATTGTGGTTTCCTTTTCAAAAGTAGTTGGTTGAATGTCTCAATGTTTTTTGGGTTGAGAGTTGCTATTAAACCTTATTTTATAAGCATTGTTGTTGAAGCCATTAGTAGTGTGAAAAACCTGAGATAGGGTTTGAGAAGAACATGAGTATCATTGTTATGTGAAAAATATTTTATTAGCATTGTTGTTGAAGCCCATTAGTTATGCAAATAACTTGAACTTTAAAAGAACATGAGTATCATTGTTATGTGAGATTTGTGGTTGAGCATTGTTGGAAACACTTGAGTTGGTTGATACATGCTTGGACTAGGGTTTGTAAGAAAGAGTTGTTCCTTGTGGTAGTTGGTTGAGAAGAGTTGTTCCTTGTGGTAGTTTGTTGAGAAGAGTTGTTTGAGCCTAGTCAAGTGATTGTGTGAAGTGGTTGTTCAAGTTCTATGAAATAAACTATTCTATATTTTGGATTTGAGTTGAGATTTAGATTTGATGATAGAACATATTGAGTCTCTAAAAATTCTCTTTATGCTTCTATAAGATTGATTTGAGTTGAGATTGAGATTTGAGGATAGAACATATTGAGTCTCTAACAATTATATTTATGCTTCTATAAGATTGATTTGAGTTGAGATTGGATTTGAGTATAGAACATATTGAGTCTCTAAAAATTCTCTTTATTCTTCTATGAGATTGAATTATTGAGAAAGTTATTGGTGAGCTTGCTAGAGCAGATTTGGGCAAGTTCTTGGTGAGCTTGCTAGTGCAAATTTGGGCAAGTTCTTGGTGAGCTTGCTAGTGCAGATTTGAGCAAGTTATTGGTGAGTTTGCTAGAGCATATTTGGACAAGTTCTGTATGATCTTGTTGAGCAAATTTAGACAAGTTCTGTGTGAGCTTGTTGAGCAGGTTCTGAGTGAGCTTATTGAGCAGGTTTTGAGTGAGCCTATTGATAGAGCTTTGGAGGTGACAGATTACAAAGGATAGAGTCTCAATGAATAGAGATACAGTAGCCAACACAATTGAAGACAGATCTGAGTGAGGAGTCTTCAAGTAGAGAGAGATCCACCAGTCAGTGCAGCAGAGAGACAAAGTCTTCTAGAAGATCACTAGCCAGAGTAGAAGGGGAAAGAGTTCTCCTGTGGAAGAGATCCATGAACTTGAGATTAGGGGATCAACATATCCTTTTGATAGAGATCTATAAATATTGTAATTGGGAAGAATTACCAAATAAATTTATTGAGAAATTTCTAGTAAAATATTTTCTCCGTGGAGTAGCCCACATTGGGTGAACCATGTAAAATATGGTGTCTCTATTGTGTATGGTGTTTTGTGCATTGCTTGATTATTGATATTGATATTGTTGTCTATACACTACATAATATTGAATTGAAAAGAAAAGTAAAAAGTGGTCTTATACTGTTCACCCCCCATCTCAGTATAAGCTTGTGTTCTTCAATTGGTATTAGAGCGAGTTTCTTCATAAAGGCTAATATCTTGAAGGCATATTCTACAAGAACATATATGGCTTCATAGAATGGATCATCTACAAATAAGGCTCCACTGTTTGACGATAACAATTATGCTTTCTAGAGCATGAGAATTAAGAACTACTTGATATCACAAGGATATGAGGTATGGTAGATGGTTGCAAAAGAGTATAAGGTTGAAGGTGATCCCAAGGTAGATAAGACTATCAAAAAATTGGTTGAGATCAATGCAAGGGCAATGAATTATATTCTGAGTGGGCTACGTGAGACATATTTTGCAAAGTTCATGGTATGTAATTCAATAAAAGAAATTTGGACCAAGTTTTGGAATAACTATGAAGAATATTCCAAGGTAAAGTTTGCAAAACTACAAACTCATAGAAAAATATTTGAGAAATTAAAAATGGAAGATTATAAAGATATTGCATAGTTTTTACTTCGAGTTGATGAGATTTCTAACACCATGAGAGATATAGGATTTGAGATGAAAGAATCGGATGTTACTCAAAATGTTTTAAGATCACTTCCCATGAAGTATGATGCAAAGGTTTTAGCAATAGAAGAAATAATGGATATCAATAAGCTAACAATGGAAGAACTACAAGGAACACTCACAACTTATGAGATGAGGAGAAGTAAGCATCAGGTTCCAATAAAAGAAACTGCATTCAAGGCTTCAGAGAAAGAGAAAGGGAAAGTTCCAGAGAGAGATAGATATTCAGATAATTATGAGGAAGCTAACTTCATCAAAAAGAAAAAGGACTTAATAAATTATAGGGATATGAAGAAAGTCAGATGCTACAAGTATGGTGATTTTGGTCACTATGCATACAAGTTTCCACATGAAGAAAACAATGATGATGAAAAATAGGGTCATAAAATAAAAGAAGACGAAAAGCATAATCATGACAAAGATGACAGATACAAGCAAAGCAAGTATGAGAAGAAGAAAATTTTTCATAAGATAAAGAAAACCTTCTACATTGTAGAAGCAAGTGATAGCTCGGATCACAGTGATAGAGACAAGTCAAATGATGAAAAGGAAGAACATCTATTTCTAGGAATAGAATATGAAAGAGAACAATGCTTTGTGTGTGGTCAAAGAGATCGCAGAACAGGATATTACAATGGCATCAGTGATAGTGAATATGAGATGACACATCAAGGAAACAGGTATGGTCAAAGAAATCATGAGAGTTTGTTTGCTATAGAATATTATAATGATCTTAGTGACAGTGAAGATGAAGAAGGGTTTTTCTATGGGATAAAAGAAACATAAGAAGTCTCACTATTGGTAATAGAAAAATAAGAGGATGAGCAAAGAAAACAAAAAATAGAAGTCAAAAGGCTAAAAAAAAAATTAGGAATCTTGAAAACAAGATTCGAACAGATGTAAAAATCAGAGTAGAACAACTTCAGACAATCGGTGATCTAAGAGATGAGCTTAAAAATGCCAAAAAGGATATAGGAAAGGATGAATGAAGAATCAAGGACAATAACCGAAAGACATGACACATTAAATGAAAAGGTTCAAAAATGAGTGGAAACTTATTTTAAAGTTGTATCTTATTTCCAAGAAGAATCACACTCAAAAGGAAAGAAAGTTCTAAAATATGAAAGCAAGGAAACACCTAAGATTTATGAAGAAAGTTCCAAAGTTCCTATGGCTCCAAACATCCAGTTTGGATCTTGTTTTGAGATAGGCGAATCAAGTTCAAAAGGAAAAGAAATTCTTGAAGAGGAAAGCAAGGAAGAAATTAAGGAAGAGGATTTAGATGCTACAAAGAACATTCAAGGATACAATGCACAAGTCAAAGATGATTACAAGGATAATTATCAAGAAAGGTATGAGGAACCAAGGCATGAACAAAGGGCTTTTCAAGGACATTTTTTTTCTTGTAATGGATTTGGACACAGGGCTATACACTATAGGATCCATGGATCAAAGAAGTTTGATTTTGCTAGAATAAACTTCAAAGGAAGAAGGTATGGTTTCCAGGGACATTTCTTCTTATGCAATAGGATTGGTCATAGAGATTCTCAATGCAAAGAAAATGAGCAACATGGTTTTGGTTTTAGAGCTACACAAATCAGAAGTCATGGTCATAATAGTCATGAAAATAGAACTTCACAATACAGGGTTCAAGAAAGGAATGGATATGGAAATTATTTCAAGAAATAATTCAGGATATGGGCACCATACAAAGGCTATAATATCAAGTGTTTTAATTGCAATAAATTTGGACATTTCAAAATGGTGTAGGACTCAATTCCAAACAAGTTCAATACAAAAAGGTCAAGCAGTTTCAAGGCAAGAAGGTCAAACAGGATCAAGACAAGAAGATCAAGTAATTCATCAAGAGAAGGATATCAAAAAAACATGGAAGGAAGTTGATAGAGGAAAGAAACAATGTAATATGGGAGTAAAAGTACTCCCACCCCAAATTTAATCACCTCAAGAGAGAAGGTGGTGAGGGGGCTAAGCTTAAGAGTCATATCTTTTAGCCCCATAGGTGTCCCTTTTGCCATTGATGTCAAAGAGGGAGAGATTTGAGTAAGGGAGAGAGCATTGAGTTAGGGGTAACATCCTCCAAAGAGAGCATTGAGTTAGGGGGAGCAGCCTCCATAGAGAGTATTGAGTCAGGGGGAGCAGATTTGATTCTCAGAGATGGTTTTTGCAGTGATTGTGGTGATTTACAATAGAGGTGTTGCCATCAATGAAAAATGGGGAGATTGTTGGAAATTTGAGTGATTTTATGTTGTCATTGATGTCACATGGATCATTAATATCACATGGATCACATTGAGTTTTGGTGGCCAAAGAATTTCATAAATGAGCATTTATGATATTTTGGAGAGCATGGTTATATACAAGGTTTTGTGAAAACCAAGGCACACAAAATAAAAGGTTTTATTTAAAACCATGGATGGCATATTTGAAATGGATTTTTCTTAAAACCCAGGTTGGCTTTTCGTTTCGTCGAAAAAGGTGCCCCGGTGATGGAGATATTTTGATGGAGATATTTAATTTTAAATATTTAAGTTTAAATTTTAAATTATTTAAAATTAAAATTAAAATTTAATTTATAGCGTCGACATCAAAGAAAGGAAAAGGCATAAAACTAATATTTAAATTATAGTTCCGACATCAAAGTAAAGGAGGACTATAATATATATATATATATATATATATATATATATATATATATATATATATATATATATATATATATATATATATATGCCCAAAGTTTCGATTTATTTCTCTAAGCGCTAGATTTGATATTTGGATTCGAATGGAAAAAGAGCCTGCGCATCGTGTGTCGAAGTGTGTGTGAAAAGGATTTTAAAAGGCTTACAATTTTTACATTTGTTGAAGAGACTATTGTGGAGTAAATCCAAATGTATAGGCCTCCTTGGACTAGTGGTTTGTGCATTGTGTGTGAAGCAGGAGGTCCTGCGTTCGATTCTTGCTAGAGGTGTTTTGTTGTGTTGAAACACGTGAAGCACGTTTTGTTTTCGAAGGCACGAATATTCGTGGCATAAGGTTTTGTTGTGTGCTCTTTTTGAGCACATGAGGGTGTGTGGCCCAATGGCAGGTTGGCTGTGGTTAAGGCACTAAGCAAGGAAGGTCACGAGATCGAATCCTATCAAGGACAAAGGCAAGTTAATAATTTTTAAATATATTTTATTTTTCTAAAGTTGCCCTAGGAGGAAAAAGGGTGATGATGTATGTTTAAAAAGAGAGATTTTTGGTGATTTATTTTTTAGAAGTATATGATATTATATATTGTTGGAAAGCTTATTCTGAGAGCTATTTGATTAACTTGCTTAGAGGGATAAATAAGATGTGTGTAAAGATATATTTCTAATTTTTTAAAGAGATTCAAAAGTGAAGGTTGCTTTGTCCTTTTTCAAAAGAGATCAATTCATTTATGAAGTGACATGGTGTATGTTATTGAGTAGGAGTAATAAGGTGTTATTTGGATATTATTGTTGTGTAATTAATCAAGATCTCTAACCCTTGTTGATAGTTGAAAAAGAAAGTGTGTTGAGTGAGACAGATTTTGTGGACAACCAAAAGGCTTCTTCATCTTCATAAAAGGTATGGGCACATTCTCCTATTGATTGTTTATGGTGGTTGATTTTTGAAATATCATTGGAGAGAAAATAATTAATTGTGGTTTCCTTTTCGAAAGTAGTTGGTTGAATGTCTCAAGATTTTTTGGGTTGAGAGTTGCTATTAAACCTTGTTTTATAAGCATTTTTGTTGAAGCCATTAGTAGTGTGAAAAACCTGAGATAGGGTTTGAGAAGAACATGAGTATCATTGTTATGTGAAGAATTTTTTATTAGCATTGTTGTTGAAGCCCATTGGTTATGCAAAGAAATTTAACTTGAAAATAACATGAGTATCATTGTTATGTGATATTTGTGGTTGAGCATTGTTGGAAACATTTGAGTTGGTTGATACATGTTTGGACTAGGGTTTGTAAGAAAGAGTTGTTCCTTGTGATAGTTGGTTGAGAAGATTTGTTTGAGCCTATTCAAGTGATTGTGTGAAGTGGTTGTTCAAGTTCCATGAAACAAACTATTCTATATTCTGTATTTGAGTTGAGATTGAGATTTGAGGATAGAACATATTGAGTCTCTAACAATTATCTTTATGCTTCTATAAGATTGATTTGAGTTGAGATTGAGATTTGAGGATAGAACATATTGAGTCTCTAAAAATTATATTTATGCTTCTATAATATTGATTTGAGTTGATATTGGATTTGATTATAGAACATATTGAGTCTCTAAAAATTCTCTTTATGCTTCTATGAGATTGAATTATTGAGCAAGTTCTTGGTGAGCTTACTAGAGCATATTTGGGCAAGTTCTTGGTGAGCTTGCTAGTGCAGATTTGAGCAAGTTCTGTGTGAGCTTGTTGAGCAGGTTTTGAGTGAGCCTATTGAGCAAGTTCTGAGTGAGCCTATTTGTAGAGCTTTGAAGGTGACAGAGTACAAAGGACAGAGTATCAATGGATAGAGATCTAGAAACCAGCACAATTGAAGATAGATTTGAGTGAGGAGTCTTCAAGTGGAGCGAGATCCACCAGTCAGTGCAGCAGAGAGACAAAGTCTTCTAGAAGATCACTAGCCAGAGTAGAAGGGGAAAGAGTTCTCCTGTGGAAGAGATCCATGAACTTGATATTAGGGGATCAGCATCTCCTTTAGACAGAGATCCATAAAAATTGTAATTGGTAAGGATTCCCAAAGAAATTGATTGAGAAAGTTTTAGTAAAATATTTTCTCCGTGGAGTAGCCCACATTGGGTGAACCATGTAAACTGTGGTGTCTCTATTGTGTATGGTATTTTATGCATTTCTTGATTACTACTATTGATACTATTGTCTATACACTGCATAATATTGAATTAAAAAGAAAAGTAAAAAATGGTCTTATACTGTTCACCCCCATCTCAGTATAAGCTTGTGTTCTTCAATTGGTATCAGAGTGGGTCCCTTCATAAATACTAACAGCTTGAGGGCAAATTCTACAAGAACACAGATGGCTTCATAGAATGGATCATCTAAAAATAAGGCTCCATTGTTTGACAGTAAAAATTATGCTTTCTAGAGCATGAGAATGAATATCTACTTGATATCACAAGGATATGAGGTATGGAAGATGGTTGTAAAAGAGTATAAGGTTGAAGGTGATCCCGAGGTAGATAAGAATATCAGGAAATTGGTTGAGATCAATGCAAGGGCAATGAATTATATTCTGAGTGGGCTACATGAGACAGATTTTTCAAAGGTCATGGTATGTAATTCAGCAAATGAAATGTGGATCAAGTTGCGGAATACCTATGAAGGAGATTCCAAGGTAAAGTTGGAAAAACTACAAACTCATAGAAAAATATTTGAGGAATTGAAAATGGAAAATTCTGAAGATATTGCACAGTTTTTACTTCGAGTTGATGATATTGCATATATTCCACAGTTTTTAATTAATTTCTTTGGTTTATATATATGTAAAAGTGACTCATAGTATTTTAGGACAAAAATCCAACAAGCAATGTTATTATTTTATTTACATGGAAAAATGACTTATATGATTTTCACTCTAGAGGGATTTTTTACTTAATTTTTTTTCTATTTCACTATAGGAAAATTTCAAGAAGAAGGATGTTGAATAGTTGTATTTACAAAGAAATTTGAAGAAGATCTAGAAAATGAATATCAAGAGTTTGGACATTTTATGAAAAATGATGGAGGTTTATAGCTATAGCATATCAATCAAGATGAGAATTAAATGTTTTGTAAACTCTTAATCTCTAAATAAGAGAGTCAGGATTTTTCAAGAGTGGGGACTCAAGTGCAACCCATTTTTCTCCAACAAAAGAGAAACACTCTTGACTTGCTATGAACAAAGAAACATTAAAAGTTGATTTTAATAGAAGATGTAAAATATGAGGGTACCAAATGTTCCTATAGAGTGATTATTTGGAAGTTGTTTTACAAGAACAGTAAGAAAATTATTATTATGATAGGCAATTATCACTTACAACATGACTATTAATGAGGAAAAAACAATCCAATAGGAACATTCTTGCAAGATATCTAATAAACCATTGATACACTTAAGAAGTAGCTTTTACCTAAAAATGGTAAAGACACAAAGTCCTACTATATCATAATCTTAATATTGGGTGTAATGTATTTTATAAAAGCAATGCTTAGAAAATAGGACATTAGGACTACACAAATATACTACCATGTATTGGATACTGAGTTAAATTTTGACTATCCAATAAAAATATTACCAAGACATGATGAGATAATATGATAAGTAAATAAATCCAAGCAAATTATTGAAGGATATCATAAACTACTTAATAATATAACATAATAGATAATTTTGGTTGAATAATTCATATGGACACAAGTGGATATGGATAATAGTGAGATTTACAAGGGAAATCACTCAATATGCCCTCACTAATAATCCCTCCCTATGAAATGGACTTCATAATAATATAAGGGTTTTCTACCATAGTCAACCTTAATGATGAGACCTAGGCACTGAAGAGAAGAGCAAGAGCTAGGAAATGTGAAATATTGATGATAGCTTGAATCACTCAAGACTAGACAATAACTACCCAAGTAGTTTCGTATATGAAATAATATATAATAAAATAAGGGAATTAAGGCTCCTCTAAGTCTATAGATAAGGATCATACTAAAGGCAAGTGCTAGCAAGAAAGAATAAATTAGCAATCACCTCTGCAAGAATTTCAACAAAGGGTGGAACTGCACAATGTAAAAATAAGTAGAAGGGATATCAAATTTCTTAAGTTCCACTCTCTATAATACCAACACACAAATCTAGGTTGTTGATATTATATTGCTTATAATATCTCTATCTCCATATTTTATCCAAAATCCAATAAAGAGGGATACTAGGATAAATAAAATTAGATATATCTTCTATAACAATTACTTCCTTAGTCCCTTCCCCCCATCCTTATAATGTTCATGATGGAGTACAAGTATTGCATATATTAACTGCTAGTCCTCCTAAACTAGTTTTAGGTCCTTCAATACCTCAAGTGATGCTTTATATTCCTAATGAATTATAGTTCATAATTCCAACCTATATATTAGTAGTTATCTAGACCTCATCACCTTATCCATCAATTACAAGTTTTAATCCCATCCAATATCCAACCACGGTAGAAAAATTCTTGATTGCATAGTAGTATTTGCACAACCACCTCACTTGAGATGGTTCCATAATGATAACAATAATAGATGCCACCATTCCTATATCTACAAAGCTAATATCAATGGGGTTTGCTATTGGACCTTGGATAATGAAAATTAGGATTTCAAAAGTCAACACAACTCAAAATGATATTTGTGGAAAGTAGTACACACATTAATAAGTATGATACTAGTGGGAATCCACTAGTGAGTATACCACAATATAGATTACATGTCCATGATTCGAGTTGGTGATTCAATAGTTACACCTAGATAATTAGGCCACCTAATTCTATCATAACTCACCCAATTCTAATAATATCCATCATAATCATCCCACCTATATCATCCACATCTAAGGATTTATCATTTTTGACACTAGGTAAATTTTCGTCATATTTATTAGAACTAGAAATTTTAGTTGATTCATCACCAATACCACATCAATTTCAATATCAATTATATCAATAAATTTAATTTTCATAGTATCCATTACCAATTCTACATCAACCCCGTTCATATTCACATCACATTATTACATACTCACATTACAAGGATTAGAACACTAATCATTGGTCATGCAACACATAAGGCAACTTGTAAAAGACAATAAACATTGAAGTGGATTCAATAATATAAAAGTGAATAAAAATCCAATAAAAGTCCCATTGGTTCCATAATGGGTTGCTAACCCAAAAAGTACCTTTCACATCTCTTATTAGTTAATTTTAAGTTTGGTGTTTATGATCCCCAAGGACAAGCTTTTTGAACCTAGTTGTTACTACAAAGTGCCACCTTTGATACATTAAAATATATTGTCTAAATATAAGAGCTCAAGATAAGGATAAACCTTATCACAAAAACTTTAAGCAATGGATCCAACTATCAATGTAGATATATCATCTAAGTTGGATGATCCATTGGTAGAGGTACTATCATATTTATTAGATAGGTATCAAAAAGGTATAATTTCTAATTATGAGAAATGATACCTATACAATTAGACAACTTGCATAAAGTAGGAACACCTATAATTTAAGAAGATAATAAAAAACTTTCAAGAAAGCCTCCAAGATTCCTAAAAATTATTTAATTTTTTAAAATGGAAAAGTATATTACAAACTTTGATTGAATTGAGTTTTGATTAGGTGATGTTGCAACATAAAATTCTAGAACTTTCTAGTTCCAAAGTTCATGTAGATGCAACATGATATCTAGGTGCTTATGGTCCATACATAGAACAAAATAAAGATGATTGAGCAAGTTCCTAATATGTTTACTGATCTCTAAGGAATGACTAAATCATTTGTAATAGAATTTTAGAATCAATTCCAAAGCCAAAATTCTAAGACAAACAAATTAATGGCACTATTGTCCACATTGTGGAGAACTTAAAGAAGTATGAGAATTTGGTGGGAGAGATATTATTAGTAAGTTGATGAAGATGTGGGATTGAGTATCATTTTGTTAATATTGTAAACTTGGTAGGATAGTTGAAATAATATAATATATAGTTGAAGACCCTAAATACCCCTATTTTGTTAGACTAAGAGGTATATTTTATATTTTTGGGTTTTCATAAGATGAGGTGATAGTTCAAGTGGAAGGAGTGTTATCAAGGGGTATGTTTTATATAAAGTATAGTGAAATCAATCCCTTGCATGTCAAGACCTTGGGACTTATATTCAAACACCTTAATAGTGCTTAGTATTAGTTAGCTCTAAGATAGACACCAACCTAATGATTAATTATCCCTTTATGAAGAGTACTCCACCACTTTATATATATATATATATATATATATATATATATATATATATATATATATATATATATATAATCACTCATTTTTATGGATGTAATTTGGACATATTATTATTAAGAATACATATATATTTATATACTTGGAAAATGAATATGAGGAGATAATTTAATTATTGAGTTTATGATCATTTAAAAAAATAAATGTGTTCCTAATCAATTGTGTTTGCATTTTATTATGTTCATTTTAATGAATTTTTTATCACTACTAAGATCTTAATCATTTACACCTATTCCACATTTGATACCAATAATTCCCATTGAAAATTTGAGTCTTTATGCATGTTCACACCCAAAAAAATGAAGGTAGGTTTCTTAAACCTTTTTACCTACCAAGTTCAATTCAATCACCTTACTAGTAGCACCATAACCTATATGTAAGAAAGAAATGAGCTTCTCAATGTTTAACCATGACTTTCCAACCATAACCTAAAAAAAATAATGTCTTATTGTCTTTATGTCTTACAAATGAGGATGTGTGAGAAGGAAAATATTAACTAGTAGCCTCTATAATGTGATACCAAGGGATGACCATTTTAAACCCATACTCAAACATTTGTAGTCTAGACATCTTGATCATTTGTGTTAAAATTCACATTTAAGTCCCATGACTAAAAATTTGTAGACTATATATGTTGAACATTTGTGCCAATACTCTGATCAATACCAAAATTAATTATAGTGGAAGAAAAAAACATATAATTTCACTAGAAAGTGTGATGAAGGACAATGAGTCTATGCCACTAGCTAGAGATAGTCAATATATCACCCTTTAAGAGCCTTTGTGCATATTTATACCCAAAAATGTTGGGTTATGCTCGTTTAATCATTTGTATCTTATTTTTATAAGCACCCATCCACTCCACTTGCACCATAGTGCTTAAGGAAAATGTGAACTCCTCAATGCATACCTATAACCTCTCACCCATGCACCCAAATACTTGTGCATTATTCCCTCTCTGTCATATAAATAAAAAAGTAGGATATCAAGGATTTAAATTAAAATATCATTATGCAAGCCTAATTTATTTATCATTATACTAACAACTAGTGCTAAGACTAAATTCATGAGCTCTCATAAATGATAGTGTTAAGGCCAAAGTCTTAAGATCTCATATTTGAGGGTCATGCAACCTACTCTTGCTAAGTGTTTTTAATTAAAATTTGAAACAAATAAATATATTACAAGTTGTTTTCCTACCCTCCACTCCTATGCCCCTTTAAAAATTTGGCCAATTTTTTCCTTTACAAAATCACAAAATGAAAAAAAATGTTAAATTGATTTCCCTTTCATTATCATAAGGAACCCCTCAAAACTTAAAAATTTAAACATTTGTAACAAAGCCCCTAAAAAATGGGTGAGGACTAGGTAAGAGTGACAAAAGTAGATAATAGGAAAGAAAACTAGATTTTAAAGTATGATGATCGAAATACATCAAAGGATTCCTATGACTAGCATATGACAAACAATAGAGATATGAGATTAGAAATGAATAAGATAAAACAACTGAAATATAAATAATTTAGGTTTCCCAAAAAGTTTGTCTAGGTATCTTTATCTTTAGGGGATGATTTGAAAATGAAAACTATTGAAATAATACAAGCAATGGTTTAATCTAGGAAGAGGGAAATGGAGATTTCTTATCTCCCCAAAAAGGATAGATTTGTAAAAAGAATAAAAAAATTACAAAGGTAAAGTTTGATGAACAAAACCTCATAGAGGATTATAATAAAATGACTAATTATGGATTGATAACCTATGGTTGATTCCCAAGGATATTTGAACTTGGATTAAATATAACTAGCTCCCATTAATCTCATTAGAACCAAAGATAGTATATGTAGAAAGAGGGTTTTTTTGTAACATTTAACAATCCCAAAGGCAATGAAATAATTTTTGATAGATATCCTAGTTCATGGCAAGAAGTGAACTATTTATGAAGTAGTAGGATGAAAATTTTGGACCAAAAGAAAAAAATTCCAAACCCCATTCCAATATGGGCTAAAATACCTTTTTTCCCATATCATTTTTTGTAAAAAGGGTATTTTAAACCAATAGGAGACTCTTTATATCGGTTCATTAAAACAATTGATATGAAAACACAAGGAACGTTAAACACATATGCCAAAATATGTGTGGAGATGGATATAATAGAAGGCTTACTAGAGCATATTGAAATTGAACTATAGGGTCAAGTATAGAAGCAAGAGCTAGATTATGAGTAGATCCCATTTAAATGCACCCACTACCATGAATATGGATATTATGTCTATAATTGTCCAAGCAAAGCAAGATAAGTATTGAAAGAATAGGTCAATGAGAAGGATAATGAAGGATTTATGAATGTATCAAAGAAAAAGTAGACTAAAGGAAAGTGGATACTAGCAACGAAAGATACATCAATGAAAAATTAATTTGAGGCCTTAGAGAATGAAAAACCACAAGAAGAGAACACAAGCTTATACTGAGAGGGTTCTTCAATAGTATAAGATCACTTTTTAATTTTCTTTCCAAACCAATATTATGCAATGTATCAATAGAAATATCAACAACATTAATCAAATCAATGTATAAATCACCACACACAATAGAGACACCAATTTAACGTGGTTCACCCAATGTGGGCTACTCCACGGAGAAAATATTTTACTAATTTTTTCTCAACAAATCTCTTGGGAATCCTTTACCTATTACAATTTGTATGGACCTCTATCAAAAGGAGACACTAATTTCCTAATCAAGTTCATGGATCTCTATCCACAGGAGAACTCTTTCTCCTTAGCTTTGGCTGGTGATATTATAGAAGAACTATTGCCTCCACTACACTGGCTTATGGACCTCTATCCACTGAAGACTCTTATCCTCACATAGAAGATCTATATTTACTACCCTAGCTAATGGACCTCTATCCACTGGAGACTATTGTCCTCTATACTCTGTCACCTCCAAATCTTGCTCTTAGTTCTATCACATAGTCCTTCGGTATAGCACAAATCTCCTCAATATTTGTCCTCTAATATTCACTAAACATGGTCCTTAGATCTAGCACAAATATACTCAATCTCTGTCCTCAAATCTACACTAAACACAATCCTTCGGTCTAGGACAAATATACTCAATATTTGTCCTTAAATTTGCACTAAACATAGTCCTTCGATCTAGCACAAATCTTCTCAATATTTTTCCTCAAATATGCACTAAAAAAAGTCCTTCAGTCTAGAAAACATTTGATCAATATCTATCCTCAAATATACACTAAACATAGTCCTTTGGTCTAGCACAAATCTATCCTCAAGCCTTAACACAAAGCTTGACTCAATCACAAATCAACTTTGCTAGATCTTCCCCAAACCTTAACCCAAGGTTTGAAAAAATCAATCAATCAAATCTGCTCACGATTCTTCCAAAAGATTTATCTCAAATATACCTTGTAAGCTTCCATAAAAATCTCACACTAATTTGTCAACAAGTCTTCACCAATACTTACCTCAACTCTGCTCCACAAGTCCTCACTAGAACTTGTTCAATCTGCTCAACAAGTCTTCACCAAGACTTGCTTCAAATATGTATTGTAAGCTTCCACAAAAGCTTACTCACCTCAACTCACACAATATTCACACAAAAACTTGTTCAATCTCACAGAAACATATAGAGAATTGTTAGAGACTCAATATGCTTCACACTCATCACAATTCTTAACCATTTTCAATCTCTTTCTCAAATAAAATAAGAACATAGAACAATTTGATTCACATAATTAGAACTATCACTTCAACACTTCCACTTGACTAGGCTCAATAAACTCCACTCAATCAATCACTCAATGAAATACTTCTTACTTACAAACCCTAGTCCAAGCATATGAACACTCACTCAAATATTTCCAACAATGCTTATCAACCATCTCACATAACAATGATACTCATGTTCTTTCTCAAACCCTAGATCAAGATAGTTCAAAAATTCACATAACAATGATACTCATGTTCTTGCACAAACCCTAGATCAAGATAGTTCACAAATCCACATAACAATGATACTCATGTTCTTGCACAAACCCTAGATCAAGATATTTTACAACTTCACATAACAATGATACTCATGTTCTTGCACAAACCTTAATCATGCATATGAAGGTTCATTCAATGTTTCCAACAATGCTTATCAAACAAGGTTTCTATCTTCAACCTTTATTCCAGAAAAATATTTAACAATCAAACTCAACAATGCTTATCAAACAACCATTTTCACTCCAACTTAGCATTCACAACATCCAACAATCACTCACAAGGAAGATGTGCCCATACTTTTTTGTTTGATGAATAAGTTCCCTTAAAAACATGTTTCAATCACAATTATTCTCTTTGCCAATTTTAAGGGTTAGGTTGTAAAAACCTTCTCAAAATTTAATCAATAACTTCCTCACAAATTATTTTCACCATTCACAACATGAGAACTCAATTAACCTTATTACTCCTTTCAAATATTCAACAAAATAAAACTTTATTTTGAAATAACATACAAAACCATCTAATGCCTTATCACTCCATTCAATATTATAATCACCAAAAATCACAGTATAAAAATCAATTTTTACAACCCTTATATCTCCCTAAAAAACCTTATGCCAAAACAACCTTAGGATAAAAATTAAATTGAAAAATTTAAATACCTTTTGCCCTTGGTGGGAATTGAACCCATGTTGTGCTTCCTCCAGAACCCTAGCCACGGCTCCAACCGCTGCGTGAGCTAGGTTCTCACCTTGGGAGCAAAGAGCACCATATGCTCTTTATTCTCCTCTCTTGGCGCCTAAAAAAAATGTGTTGCTTCCTTTGGTTCCCAAACAAAACACTCACGAACACAGTCACCGAGATTCGATTGCAGGTCCTCTTGCTCACCAAAGCACTAAGTCACAACTGTTTTCCACCAGGCCAACTCACCTGATGGATATGAGGCTTAGAGCCTCACCAAATTTATTCCTTTGTTGGTGCACACAAGACAAAAATTTTATCTTCTTCCTCGCATGAAATCACATAAATCACATTAATCGCAGGCCTTTTTGAATTCGAACGAAGATAAGTATCTGCCACTAAGGCATATGGTATTTATATCATTATGCCACCAGTGTTTTTAGACATTGGTGAAGGGATTTTATTTATGATGTCGACGCATTTCTTTTTTCCTTGCAACCCTAACTTTAGGGTTAATTAAATTATATTATAATTTAATTAATTATAAAAAATTTACAATTAACTTATAATTAATTTAATAACCATAGGGTTAATTAAATTAAATTACAAATTAATTTACCCAGGTGTTGTAGGTGAGTTGGAGAGGAGAGGGCAATCCTCCAAGGGAGGTCCCAGGTTCAAATCTCCACCCTACCAAAAAGCTGAATTGGGTATCCAAAATCCAATTGATAATGTTGGTGCGGGCAGGGTCGGGTGTGACTCCTGGGTGACTTTGACGGTGTAGAACCCCCTGTTCATGGTCTCTCAGACCAAGGCGGCCCCTCAAGGGGTTTTTCGTTTTAAAAAAAAAAATAGAAATTAATTTATAATGAAATTATTATAATTAATTAATTTCCTTAGGTCCTTCCATTAGACCTTTAATATTATAATTAAATATTATAATATTATTTTTCTTGGGCCTTCTAACTTCTCTTGTAAACCTTATTTGATAACCTTCTTATTTCTGAAGCTGACTCTTGAAATCCTTCTTCTTGCACTGCTCACTGTAACTGGCTTTTGACATCAATGACAATAAATCTTTCTCATATTTCCAAAAATCTACCCCTTTTTCATTGATGGCAACCCATTTTCCTTTTACCATTCCTTTTAGCTTTTTCTATTATGCTCCCCCTAAGAAATTGCTCCCCTTGATTGAATGCTCTCCCCTTAACTCAAATATCTCCTCCTTTGTCATCAATGGCAAAGGGTCACCTTTGGGGCTCGGGGCTAAGAATGAGACTCTTAGCTTAGCCCCTCCCCCACCTCCTATTGAGGTGTTTAATTCTTGTGTGGTAGTATTTCTACTCCTAGCATGTACTAATATTTACCTTTGTCCACTTTCCTTCTCATCTAATCCTTTTGATTCCTCTGACTGTTCCTATTCCTACTTGTCTTTGGAATTTTTTCTCTACACCATTTTGTTGTATGTCCATCATTATTACACTTATAACACTTAATATTGTTATTCCTTGGAGGTGCAAATATCTTTGGATTTCTCTTAGTGAAGCCATATCCATTCCTAACATAAACCCTGTAATTCATTGCCTTGTGACCAAACTAATTACAAGAGTAGCAATACCCTTGAAAAAGTTGTATGTTTATGAATTTCCCATATTCTTGTATTTCATGTGTTCTGCACTGAGAAGATTTGTGCCCAAACCTATGACATGAGAAGCATCATCCATTGAAATTACCTTACCTTGACCCCATGGGTCTTTTAGTCTCTTTTACCCTATGTTGGTTCCTATTCTATTTGTTCCTCTTTTGTGCATTGTTCCTTTTCTTGTTGAATTTTATGTTGTCCAACTCATCATCATAAGTCTCACTCTCTCTTACATTGTCTTCTTCTAAAGTTTCTTCTTCTTCAAAACTTGAGGTTGACTCCTCTCTTTATTTATTTTGTACCTGTTCAAAACTAAGACATGTTTTTTTTGTTGACCGTCTTTGTACCTTGATCATATTATCTACGATATTTGAGATCTTTCTAAACCTGTGTAACTTGTCCTTAGACTCTTTTATTTCTTCCCTTAGTAGAGCCACTTCATGCTCTAACTTTTCACATTCTAAGACCTTTGCTTCTAACTTATCTTTAAACTTCCTTGTCTTAGCAATTGACTTATTTAGATCCTCTATAAGCTTTCCTTTCTCTTCATCACATTCTTGAAACTAAAGCTTAAGTTGGGAGTTTTGCTTTCTTACCTTCTTTAATGCATCAAGAGCCCTCAAGATCAACTTCTCCCTTCTCTGATTCTTCCTCTATTTTTTTGCCTTTGAAAACATCTTCATTCTTTTCTAACTTGTCTTATTTAGTATCACATCCTTCTTCTTCTAGTGCCATAAGAAGATTCTCTTCTGGTCCTTCAAGTGTATCTTCATATTCATCATCACTAAAATTGAAACCACTATTTGTACAACTATCTGCAAGATGACCAAAGTTACCACATATGAAATATTTGAGGATTATTGGTGTTCTTTTCCTAACCACTTTTTTTTTTTTTCCAGAAATAGAACTTCATATCTATCATTATCTTAGGAACTATCATCACTATCAGTTGAGTACTTACTTGCCTTATCTGCATAGAAACTTTTCTTATGCTTTTAGAAGAACTTCTTTCTTTGTGTACCTTTTCCATCCTTGGTTTTCTTTTGGTACCTGTGCCTTCTTGTATCCTTGTTCTTATGATCTTGTTTCTCACCACCACTGCTATTTCCGTCTTCTGGATAATCAGATGCATAGAGGCCAATCAGATGCATAGTGGCCATATTTTCCACATTTAAAACATCTAACTAATTTTTTACCTTTATATTTTTTTGAGTCCTTGTTCCTTTTGCCATAATTGGCTTCTTCATCACTAGATATCTCATTGCTTGAATTTCACTTCTTACCCTTAGTATTCTTAGTGGCTTTAAATGTTGCTTCTTTCTAGGGAATAGGTTCCTCTTTTATTCTTATCTCAAATAATATGATAATGCCATGTAATTCATCTCTTGTCAAATGATCAATATCTTTTAACTCTTCTATAGCTAAAATATTTTCACTAAACCTTTTTGGAAGTGACCTTAGAATTTTATCACACACATCAGGTTTTGAAACTTCAAGCCCAAGTCCTTGAATGGATCTAACAACCTCATCCACATGAAGTAGATATCCCACAATATTTTCTTCATCCTTCATTTTTAGGTCTTCAAATGCTCTCTTGAAATTTTACAACTTTTCCCTTTTGACCTTTTTATCTCCTTCATATATGCCTTGCAACTTATCCCAAATATCCTTTGCTGATTTGCAATGCATAATCTTTTTAAACTATGTTTCACATAAGCCCTTTTTAATTGCATTCATTTCTTTTGAATTATAATGATGACGAAGCTTACCATATTTATCTGTAGGTGGAGTTATTGGTGGTGTGTATCCATTTTTAACTACTTTACATACTTCATTTCCAAGTTCCATTAGATGAAACTTCATCCTTGTGATCCATAGTGTATAATTATTCCCATCGAACAATGGTGCTAAATTTCCTGAGGATCCACTCTGAGAATCCATATGTGTTCTTGTAATATTTTCCTTCAAGCTGTTAAACTCTTCCAAAGGAACCCGCTCTGATACCAATTGAAGAACACAAGCTTATACTAAGATGGGGGGTGAACAATATAAGATCACTTTTTACTTTTCTTTCCAAACCAATATTATGCAATGTATCGGTAGAAATATCAATAGCAGTAATCAAAGCAATGTAAAAATCACCACACACAATAGAGACACCAATTTAACATGGTTCACCCCATGTGGGCTACTCCACGGAGAAAATATTTCACTAAAATTTTCTCAAAAAATATCTTGGGAATACTTTCTCTATTACAATGTTTGTGGATCTCTGTCTAAAGGAGAAACCAATCCCCTAATCAATTTCATGGATCTCTATCCATAAGAGAGCTCTTTTTCCTTAGCTCTGGCTAGTGATCTTCTAGAAGAACTACTACCTCCACTGCACTGGCTTATGGACCTCTATCCACTTAAGACTCTTGTCCTCACACAAAATACTTGTCTTCAATGCCCTTTCTAATGGACCTCTCTCCACTGGAGACTATTGTCCTCTATACTCTATCACCTCCAAAGCTTGCTCTCAGCTCTAACATAAATATGTACCAAACATAGTCCTTCGATCTAGCACAAATCTACTCAATCTCTATCCTCAAATCTCCACTAAACATAATCCTTTGGTCTAGCACAAATATTCTTAATCTCTATCCTCAAATATACACTAAAAATAGTCCTTCGGTCTAGCAGAAATCTGCTCAATATCGATCCTTAAATTTGCACTAAACATAGTCCTTTAGTCTAGCACAAATATGCTCAATCTCTATCCTCAAATCTGCACTAAACATAGTCCTTCAGTCTAGCACAAATCTGATCAATCTCTATAATTAAATATGTACTAAACATAGTCCTTCGATCTAGCACAAATCTGTACTCAAGCCTTAACACAAGGCTTGACTCAATCACAAATCAACTCTACTAGATCTACCCTAAACATTAACCCAAGGTTTGAACAAATCAATCAATCAACTCTACTCATAATTCTTCCAAAATACTTATCTCAAATATGCCTTGTAAGCTTCCAAAACAAGCTCACACTAATATTTCCACAAGTCTTCACCAAGACTTGCCTCAACTTTGCTCCACAATTCCTCACTAGAACTTGTCCAATCTTCTCAACAAGTATTCACCAAGACTTGCTTCCAATATGTATTATAAGCTTCCACAAAAGCTTACTCACCTCAACTCACACAAGATTCACACATAAACTTGTTCAATCTCACATAAACATATAGAGAATTGTTAGAGACTCAATATACTTCACACTCATCACAATTATTAACCACTTTCAATCTCTTTCTCAAATCAAATAAGAATATAGAACAATTTAATTCACAAAATTAGAACTATCACTTCAACACTTCCACTTGACTAGGCTCAATCAACTCCACTCAGTTAATCACTCAATGAAATACTTCTTGCTTACAAACCCAAGTCCAAGCATATGAACACTCACTCAAATATTTCCAACAATACTTATCAACCAATCTCACATAACAATGATACTCATGCTCTTTCTCAAACCCAAGATCAAGATAGTTCACAACTTCACATAACAATGATACTCATGTTCTTGCACAAACCCTAGTTCAAGATAGTTCATAACTTCACATAACAATGATACTCATGTTCTTGCACAAACCCTAGATCAATATAGTTCACAACTTCACATAACAATGATACTCATGTTCTTACACAAACCTTAATCATGCATATGAAGGTTCATTCAATGTTTCCAATAATGCTTACCAGACAAGGTTTCTATCTTCAACCTTTATTCCAAAAAAATATTTAACAATAAAACTCAATAATACTTATCAAACAACCCTCTTCACTCCAACTTAGCATTCACAACATCCAACAATCACTCACAAGGAAGATGTGCCCATACCTTTTTGTTTTATGAAGAAGTGCCCTTAAAAATCTGTCTCAATCACAGTTATTCTCTTTGCAAATTTTAAGGGTTAGGTAGTAAAAACCTTCTCAGAATTTAATCAATAATTTCCTCACAAATTATTTTCACCATTCACAACATGAGAACTCAATTAAACTTATTACTCCTTTCAAATATTCAACAAAATAAAACTTTATTTTGAAATAAAATACAAAACCATCTAATTCCTTATCACTCCATTCAATATTATAATCACCAAAAATCATACAAAACTATCTAATTCCTTATCACTCCATTCAATATTCTAATCACCAAAAATCACAGTATAAAAATCGATTTTCACAACCCTTATATCTCCCTAAAAACCCTTATGTCAAAATAACCTTAGGACAAAAATTAAATTAAAAAATTTAAATACCTTTTGCCCTTGGTGGGAATTAAACCCACGTTGTGCTTCCACCAAGGCCCTAGCTGCAACTCCAACCGCCACGTCAGCTAGGCGCTCACCTTGGGAGCAAAGAGCACCACATGCTCTTTATTCTCCCCTGTTGGTGCCTAAACAAAAATGTGTTGCTTCCTTTGGAGCCCAAGCAAAACACTCACGAACACTGCCATTGAGATTCGATCGCGGGTCCTCCCTCTCACCAAAGTACTAAGTCACAACCGTTTGCCACCAGGCCAACCCATCGGATGGATATGAGGCTTGGAGCCTCATCGAATTTATTCCTTCATTGGTGCACACAGGACAACAATTTTGTCTTCTTCCTCGCAAAAAATTGCATCATCACATTAATCGCAGGCCTTTTTAAATTCGAACGAAGATAAGTATTTGCCACTAATGCATATGGTATTTATACCATTATGCCACCATTGTTTTCAGATGTCGGTAGAGGGATTTTATTTATGACGTCGGTGCATTTCTTTTTGCCTTGCAACCCTAACTTTAGGGTTAATTAAATTATAATATCATTTAATTAATGATAAAATTATTACAATTAACTTATAATTAAAGTTTCGAGGTGTAGACCAATTGGTTCATCCAAACCCCATAACGGGGGCGGAGGTCCAAGGTTCAAATTTCGGGCCTCGTCAGACTGAATGCTTGTCCCTTTCCTAGTGCTTTTAGCGGCGTAAAATTTATAAAATGATTATGGCATGGCCGTTATAGGGGCAGACTGCTCGAAGATTTGTGTGGCGGCTTCTAGGGCAGACAGCGCAGAATACTGTGGCGGCCATAAAATATGGATAGCCTGCTCGGATTCATGGCGGCTACCGATTCCACCATGTTAAAAAAATAAAAAATAAAAAATAAAAAATAAAAAATAAAAAAACTTATAATTAATTTAATAACCATAGGGTTAATTAAATTAAATTACAAATTAATTTATAATGAAATTATTATAATTAATTTAATTTCCTTAGGTCTTTCCATTAGACCTTTAATATTATAATAAAAAATTATAATATTATTTTTCTTGGGCCTTCTAACTTCTCCTGTAAATCTTATCTGATCACCTTCTTATTTCTAAAGCTGACTCTTGAAATCCTTCTTATTGCACTGGTCACTGTAACTGACTTTTGACATCAATGACAACAAATCTTGCTCATATTTCCAACATTGCAATGGGGAAAAGAATTCAAAAATGAATAGTGAGGAGTTTGAATCAATTGAAAATTTTCAAAAAGGAGAAGATGAAAAAGAAAAAAATTGAGAAGACCAAGGAACAAAAGGTGAAAAAGTGGAAGATCAGGTAACAATCCATGGTGGTATAGTATTTCTAAGTCAAATAGAATCACAAGTAGATTGTGGTACAAGTACCAAGAAGAAGGTAGGAAGAACAAGAAGTTTAAAGGCATTGTAAACATATTCATAGAAATCCATTAAGGAGGGATATCAAAAGCAAATTAGTAAGATAGAAGAATTATATCCCCAAGTGGACAGGTAGGAAAAAGTAAGAAGGTTGTGCCACATAGCCTGAGAAAATTATTATATTCTTTTGGAATATAAGATGTATGGATTATACCTTAACAAAACAACTTTAAATAGAAATATTCAAGAATCTATCCTCAATATAAATTTTCTTCAAGAAACTAAGATAACAAAAAATGAATGGACAACTATGGAAGGAATATGGAATACTAATATATACTAGTGTATTGGCTTGAGAGGCCATGTAGGAGATATTGCTAAAATATGGAATAGAATAAAATATAAGTTCATAGAAGTTTTTAAAAATGCACATTGGATATGAATGTCATGCCAAAGATCCAAGAAAATATATCATCTAACAAATGTGTATGGACCTACTCATCAATTCTTGAAAAAATAATATCGGCAAGATGGATCATCAGATATCCTTGAAAATAGGATAATAGGAGGAGAATTTAATTTAATTCTCAAATTAGAGGAGAAGAAAGGAGGACTTATGAGTCTAAACCACAAGAATGGTATCAGATATTATGGAATAGAGAAACCTAGTAGACATCATTCTAAAAGATTACATTTTCACATAATCAAATAGAAGAGGAGTTTTCGCCTTAATTCAAGAAAGGTTAGATATATTTTTAGTATATGAATGAATCCTAGGAATAAATATTATAGTAGAGTATTTTATACTATATAGAGTGAGATCGGACCAAACACCAATACTGCTAAAGATATAGGAATTTGAACCTTCAAAATGTGTTGTTCAAAATTAATCCTCAAATGATGTAACATGAGGATTTTAAGAAAAATGTTAAAAAATGGTGGAATGAGATTGAAGTTGAAGGAACAATATTTTTCATATTCTATAGAAAAATTAAACATATCAAGATTAAAATTAAAGGATAAACAAGAAACATAATAAAAATTGAAGTTGAAAATAAGAAAGAAATATATGGTAGATTAAAAGAATTAAAAAATCTAGCACAAAATACAATAAATACAGATTTGAGTAGATATGAGGAAGCTAAGTTGATTGCACAAATGGAAATAATTGACAATGAGGAGAGTAATATATTAAGGTTAATATAAAGAATGCTTTGGGCACAAAAAAAAGATGCAAATTCTAAGTTTTTTTATAAAGCTTTGATTGCTTACAAAATGAGAAACCACATATCATGCATCAAGCAAGACAATTAGGAGGAGATGATAGAGGATAATGAACTAAAAAATGCTATGAGAAATTATTTTCAAACCATATTATCAGATGATAAAATTGAGAAAGAAAAACTAAAGAGAAGTGGTTGTCTTAATACTAGAAGTAGTCACATAAGAAATGAGTAATCATCTAATGAAATCAAAATGGAATAATCAAGAGAGATAGTGTATTAATTTAAGCTAGACAAAGCTCCAAGTCTAGATGGATTTCAAATAGATATTTTTAAAGCATGGGAAATTATAACTGAGGTTTTGCTAGCAATGGTGGAGGAAGTGAAAACAAAAAAAATTAAGTCAACAAATTTGACATTCTTGTCACTTATCCTAAAAGAGGAGAAGCTAAGTACATTTGATATATATAGGCCCATTTATCTATGCAAATTTTACTATAAAGTAATTTTAAAAATAATGGCTAGTAGATTGCAAAAATAGTTACCTATGATCATATCAAAAGAACAAGAGGGATAGGTTAAAGGAAGACAATTTTTAGATGAAGTAATTATTGTGCAAGAAGTAATTCACTCTATAGTTAAATCAAGGATAAGGACAATGATGATAAAACTTGAATTTGCTATAGTCTATGACATACTTAACAAGATATTTCTCTTAATGGTCCTCCATTAAATGAGGTTCTATGAGCAGTGGGTAAAATAGGTGGAAGGCTACATTAGCTCTAGCACATTCTTAGTTTTAGTCAATCAAGGACCATCTAATTTTTTCAAATATTCTAGAGGCATAAGACAAGGCTTACCATTATCACCAGATTTATATGTTATTATGGTTGATGCATTAAGTCATCTTATAAAGCAAGCAAGAATTAAAGGATAGATTGAAGGAACGTCAATTACTTCAAATGTATTAAACAACCCACCTACAATTTATAAATGATTCTATGTTAATAGGACAAGCATTTATTAAGGAAGCCAAGAACATGGAATATATAATAGATAAAATTTGTATAGTAATAGGAGCTTCCACTAATTATGGGAAGTATGTCCTTTATGCATATATTTTTTTTGTAGCTTTTGGGTGGAAACTTGCTAGAATTTTTGGCTTCAAACTAGGAAAATCTACATAATTCTTTGTGTATCTCAAGGTGTCAATTGGTCCACACAAGCATGCCAAAAAAAAATGGAAGAATATCCTCAACAAAGTAATATAGAGATTGAATACGTGGTCCTATAGATCGAAGATTTATTTTAATCAAATCAATTTTATAATCTATTCTGATATATTTCATTTCATCTATTCATGCACCAGTAGGGGTAATTAAGAACTTTGAGGAGATAATAAGAATATTTCTATGGAAATATGCCTAAGAACAAGAAAGAAATAAGTTTCATTTGGTTAAGTGAGATATTGTATGCTTATCAAAAAAATATGATGGATTAGGAATAAAGCATATTTCCTTATTGCTAGAGGTGTATGGAGCTAAAATAATATGGGGATTAATCAAGGAAAGTAACTCACTATGGATAAATATCATGGTGAACAAGTATCTTGGAGGCAACCCACTAGAACATATACTAACAATGAATGTAACTTTAGATCAGGGATCTACTACATGGTCAAATCTATGTGCAATGCTATCCTTTTTTAAAGAGGTTGTTTGTGGCTCATCGATGATGGCAAAAAAGCAAACATATGGAAAAATACAATCAATGACATGCCACCAGTAAGAGGATATCTGGAAATACTCTAGCTAAGAGATTCCTTTAGAAGCAAAGGTATGGAAATTTTTCAATTTTTTAAAACTTATAATTCTCAAAGTGAATGGCTAGAATATATAATAAAATATTGGGGGAGGGATATTGAATCACTAGACTTGAAGAATGAATAAAAAATTACCAAGTTATTAAGAGAAAGAAATGTTAGACTTAGAGATGAACCAAACTAGATAATATGGGGACCTATATGAATTATCACTACACTTGGGAGGAGTAGGCATCATGGCTAGTATTGTAAGAGAAGGCCTCGATGAAAAGTAAGATAACCAAATCCAAAAGGAATAAGATACATGTACACAAGATCAAAAACCAATTTTTTTTGGTGAGAGTTAACAACAATAAGATACAATCAGAGTTTTGGCAATAATCCAAAATAGTGGCATTTATAATTAAAAGGAAAAATGAAGTGGGTACACTTGTCCAATATAAACATCCAATGATCATAGGCTAGTGATAATAATCGAGATACCAGAAAGAGCAAAAAAATAGTCAATAACTCCTCATTGTAAATTTTTACCGCTTGTTTTTTTATCACGCAGGATGTTTCCATGTTTTATTTTTGAAGGATTCGAAAATGGTCCTCCTAGGACTATCTTCTAGTGTAAATATTTTTTTTACGGAGACCACTTTCCTATGAATATTGCCTCCCTGGTTCATATTGTAATATTTTTTGTAAAAGGTTTTGGGACCTTTTCAAAACCCACTCCTCCAATCAATCAAAAAAATTAGTCAATAACAAGACACACGAACCAAACCAAGCATAAAAAATTAGGACATCGAATGAAGAGAAAAGGAAAACTAGACATATGAGTTTCAATCAATATTGAACCACTTAGGCACCAAAAATATAGGAGGTTAATTTTTCTTTGGGGGCTTATGCTCCTGAACCCCCACAAGGAGGTATGCTAGCCCCCCATACCCCACAATTGGGACCACAATCCTATACCTTGTATATTGTGCCAAGGTATACAACCCCCTTGGACATATGGCCCTTTCTATATAAAGAAAGTCCAATATTAAAAGCATCATCATGATGCTTCCAAACGAGCAACCATGAAAAGGCTTTCATGGGCAAAAGGCTTTCATCTCAATTGCTCTAGAATATAGAGACCTTGATATTGTACACCATCAATGCAAAAGGACTACTTGGTGGGATTTGAAGTATTGGATTTTGGGAGATAAAAATATTTGAATACTATCTATAAATAATTGCATTCTCTTTATTGTAAACTATAAAAATCCACTCATACTCATGCCTAGTATCTAGCCTTGTGCGGGGTTTTCCTTCATTCTCTTATATGTCTTGGCCTAGCTTGAGCCTTGTACTATTGATCAATTAGTTTTTGAGCCTTCTCTCTTAGCATGTTTGCAATCCAAAGTTCACATGAATAAGAAACTATAACTATACCAATATTTTTATCTTGGTTCTTATGTGGGTGTTCTATATGAAATATGTTCGAGAAAAATATGTTTCTTTTGCATTATTGATCACAATGCATGTGTTCACTCAACTAGTCATGGGATAGAGAGTCTCTTATATATTTGGTGCATCACCATCCATAGCCTAGGATAGTTAGGCTAGACTAATTTTTACCTACTTATTGCATTTGCTCTCTTTCTTTTTTTGCTATCAAAGCAACTCGTAGAGTAGGGTAGCTTAGGAGGAAAAGCATCGAAGATCGCATATAAGCAAGGAGTTGGTCTTGGTAAAAAAACTTGAAGGTCATCTAAAGGAGCTACATCCCATGCTCCCTAGGCTTCCTAGTACTAGCACCCTAAGCAAGGCTCGATAGAAATACATTGCATCTATAGGGGGTCATGTCACCTAAGGGTAAGGATCATTTGAGGCTCCCAACAAGACCAATAAATAAAATAGGGAAACGTCATGTCAAAAAATTATACAATTGGCTATTTTTTGATAAATATGGTCACTTAATTCCAAAAAACAAGTGTTGGATAAAATTATGGTGTCAGATTTAATCCAAAAATTGATCATTTTATGTGGATCTTAGCTCACAAAGTGATTCTTACTATTTAAAACCTAAGTAGAATGGTTATACATGGGCCATAGATATATATGTTATGTAAGAAGCAAGAAGAAAATATTGAACACTTTTTCATTCAATATGAAGTCTTGAATATTAAATGGCATTAGCTCAACTCGCTAGATTCCTCAACATTTAAGGAGAAGACTAAGGTTCAAATCTTGACAAGTGATACATGGATAATATCCAAGATTTGTTGTAATACCACTATATGGTGATTATGTAATATGGGCAGGATCTATTTCAATCCCATATAACCAATTAACAAAATGTGAAGTATCAAGCCAAGTTTAGAACTTCTTGTGGCAACCGCTGGGATTTAGAGTTGATATTCATTCCAAAATTAAGGATTTTGAGAAATTTTTAACCAAATGGGAAACTAAATATCTATTTTGTGAAGATGGAAAATCAACAGTAAAGTTAATTTGGTAAGTACTACCATAAATTGTATTATGGAAAATATGGAAAGCTTGGAATGCATTAATATTTCAAGATAGAAAGATGCCTCCTTTTGAGAATATTCACATAGCATAGAAATCCTCAAACTCTTAAATAAATCCAATAAAAGTGGGATTGAGAATGAAGACTCATTGGTGGAAGCTAAAAAAAATAACTTTTAGAAATATTGTTTGTAACCAAGCAAGTAAGAAATATAAGCCCCCAAGATTTATGTAGAATACCATCTATTTTTTCATGGTGTACCAAAAAAAAATCTGAGAGCAACAAGAGTGGTAGGGAGTATAATGAATGACAATGAGAGTATTGGTAGAATTTGTTGAAGGATTAGGAGCAAATTCAAACAAAGTTGTCGGCTTTGAATAGAGGATTGAAAATTGTCAAGCAAAAAGAGTGGTTAGAACTAATAGTATATGGATATTTGAAATTGGTCATTAAAGCAATGAGCAAAAAGGTGGAAATATCAAATCTAATGCTAGATGTGATTCTATAGGAGAATCAAGAAATATGCAACCATTTTAAATCCATAAGTTTTGTACATGTGAGAAGAAACTTTAACAAAAAGGTTGATCAACTTACCAATGGAGTTCAAATGAAGCATGGAAAGACCAAAATAAGATACTTTGATATTGTTAAAAAATGAGTTACTAGTAAAGGAGAAACATGATTTACATGAGCTAAAAAACAGTATAAGGGTGACAAAGAAAAGTGTGATAGATGTTGGTGCTACACATGTGATCAGGAACCAAAAATCTTGATTAATATTTTATTAATTTTACAAAGCTAAATAGGCATTCACATATGCCAAACATAGAAAAACATTTTTCGACAAGAATATTCTACTGACATTACAAATTTTCGACAATTCATGTCGATATTTAATATAAAAATATTTTATTAAACAAAACTTTAGGAAATAAATCTAATTATGTTGTTTTGGATCCTTATCATACCTCTCCACCATAGAAGGATTGGACTCTAATACTTGTACAAGGAAGTGGAAGAGAATATATTACAAATAAAAGTGCCCAAAAATGAAATCCTCCAAAGTGATTCGAAAAAGAAGAGAGATAGATGATGTACAAGAACCCCAAGGATATCACCACAACTCCATCAAAGGGAGAAACAATGAGAAAAATACATGCTCAAAAAAGTTCCATTTAGGAATCCCCAATGGTATCTCGAGGCTTATTGTCTCTTAGGTCAGCCTCTAGCATGTAGGAGTGAGCACTACTATGCCTAGCATGTAGGAATGAGCACTACTATGCTTAAAAAGGGTCTTGTAAAAAATATATTTCAATCTTCAAAAAGTCATAACTCTTCACACCAACCATGCTGAACCATAAGCATGCACCCAAAAATTAGTACAAATGATCCTACCAAGAAAGCATCTTGTAACTATAGTCGGTGGAGGAAGAGTGGAGGAAAAAGGCACAAATCATGGGGATTCAAAACAAGCATAGAATGGAGTTTCAGGTACCACCGAACTGCACTCCTTATTACAAAAGCATATAATTGATAAGAAGAAGCTTTAAGTGTCAAGGATCTATAGTCTTTAGAATTAGTTGTGGTCCGAAGTGTCGAAATATCTGTAGTCTTCAAAGATGCGAAAATGATGCTTGATGTGGTGCTGGTAGCTGGAAAATCCACGAAAATACAAAAAATACAACTCCAATGTGTGGACTACCCATGTGATATAAACGATCACATAGAAAGGGCAAAAGGTATTATGAAGGATAATACACTCCAAAAAGTCTCAAAATATGATGGTGGATTTAAGGAGTGTCGGGTTCAACCGAGAATGCACTCCATCTTACAAGAAGTTGTTTATGAAAGAAGGTTTCAACAACATAATATTCCAAGCACCATAAGGTCAAGAAGACCTTTAAAAAATAGATAAATTATAGTCCTATTGGAACTAGATTAAAAAGAGCTTTCCAACGACTATATGCAAGCCTATACTTGCATCAATATCAAGCCTCAAAAGTATGAAAAACAATGAGCTTCTTGGCAGCAAAATTGAAGGAAGAGGTTGCCCTTTACAATTTGAAACTGGAATATTCTACTAAATATTCACATGTTTCAAAATAAAACATGGGGTAAAAATACTAAAATTGATAATGAGCAATATTCGAGATTCGAGAGCCAACAGCTCAAAATAGGGACACGTGTCCCAAGGTCATAGAGTTAGTCAAGGATTGACTATGGAGAACGTGTAGTAGGCTGCCATTTATAGTTGTAGCACCAGAACCTACCATTGGTGCTTAGAGACTACCACTTACATGAAGCCATTTGACCACAACAGATGGTCAATTTCAAAGGTTCACGTTCTCATTCTTAAGGCGCAACATGCACCATCCCACGACAAATGTGGGATAACATATATGAAAAAAACCTGTATAAATTTTATCCGAATCAGCATGCATGATCTCCCAAATATTGTAACCGTCACACGTTACAATATAGGCTTGGAAAATGAAATCAAACATGTGGCTCCTCGGTATGCTAGGTCATGTCATGTGGTATATATCAGTTTCTCTCATTGATCGTAGGTGATTTTCTCGATGATATGTAGAGTGATGAGTGGTACAACAAGCAAACAACTGAAACATCATCTGAATGCCCAAAATTTTCTCTTTATATTTATTTTTTAAATTTTTGGTGCTATATTTTAATAGTACTACATGTCACTAGTGCTATACATCACTAGGACAACATATCTTTGATGCTACACATCACTGGTGCTACACGTCAAGGGTGCTACACATCACTGATGTTATAGTTTTTTTATGTAATTATTGTTTATGCATATGTGGATTAGGAGATTAAAATTTTTAGTAGTAATACATATTACATATGTTTTTATAGATACAATTTTGGTACATCTAAATTCTCAAATAACACATCGAGCAAATAAATCAATCCAATTATCCATCTCAACTATATTACTTCACTTTGGTGAACTCACTTACTAAAGGTAAATTTGTTGGGTGCAAAATTAATTCCCAAGGTAATGAATTCACCCTATCAACCTCTCCCTACCAATTTTGACCAACAATGGCTAGAACCATGAATTTACTGGCAACGGATTTTCTAGCACTGAATTTGCTTCACATGCATCAGAACATTTTGGGTTGCCCTTAGGCCTATGTCATTAATGGAATTGATCCTGATGTAGACCAACCATCCCTCTAGTAGTTTCTATAAGAAACACTATTTTTCATTTTTAAGCCTCTCTTTCAAGCCCAAGAATCAAGTTCAAATTGGTTTTCCCAAATGATATCACCATATTCCCATGAAAACCTATCGAATCCCTATGCAAATTTCATCAAATTTTGTGCATCGCTCTTTCTAACAAGGCCATAAAATATATAAATTGAGTCCTTGGGAGGATCCTCTAAAAAAGAAATTTCTTGCACTAAAAATATGTTGGAATACTCATCAATTCTCTCCTCATCTTTCTTTCTATGCTCTTAGCAAAATTATACTTGCTATACAATTTCAAGCATTGGTTATGAGGCAAAAGAAGAAAGGGGGAAAATAAGTAGAGGTAATTTTCATAATTGCCTTGGAAATGGTATTCTTTACCATTCCCTTTGTTTTTTCAAAAGTTTCATATTTTATTTAATTGCATTGGTTTTGCATCTATCATCTATATCTATCACTAACCCTCTTGGTCCAAGTTCATAATATCTTGGTTGTAGTTTTTTTTTAGGGCCTTCCTAAGTACTTGACCATAGGATAGGTTCTCTTCTAGTCTAACACACCACCAAATTTAAAAAATTTCCTCTACTCTTTTGTTTTTGTCTTAGAAAAGCAAATTTGTTGCCTAAAAAGTCTGTAAGCAACAAATTTGTCATTTCATATTTTATAATGTTGACAAAAAAAATCTATTTAATAAATAGTTTTTTTTTCAAATTTCTAGATATTACATATTTTTATTTGTTGAAGAGAGTGAAATCATCAGTTGTAAGTAGTAGATTCATAAATAGCAAATTTGAACATAAGCAACAAATTCGCAATATAATATGTTCCATTATATTTTCTAGGTATATTTTGATTCTGATCAAAATAACAAGGGGGATGGGACTACAGTAAGTCATTTATTTCACTCTATTTGGTAGGCCTCCAAAACATTGATGGCCCTTTTAGTGTCCTTGTCTATAGGTTCCTACAAATTCACTGGCTAAAAACTCACAGGGAGTGAATTCGATTGGTGGAAAATTAGATGACAGACAATGAATTTAATTTGACATAGAAACTTGGTAACTATGATCCCTGTGCTCTATATTTTTAGATAAACAAAATGGTTTAGTTTCTCCTATATTTCCATTAGTTATATTTTCTATTCTAAAAACACATTAAGAAGGCTAGTCCTTTATCCACTATCACAGGTTCCCAAGTTTCTAAGTTCATCAGTAGCCAAGTTCTTTGTCGATATGGAATCTCTTATGTCATCATATCTAACAATGGAACACCATTTAATAATAAAAATATTCAAAGAGTTTATGCCAAGTATAAAATTCAATATAGATGGTCCACTCCTTATTACCCTTAAGGTAATGGTCAAGTTGAATAATCTAACAAAACTTTGATTAATATTCTTAAGGAACTAGTTAACAAAACCAATATTAACTAGTATTTTTAACTCTATCCTACTTTATAAGAATACAATACTAGTGTTTGAAAATCTACTTGCATGACCCTATATGTCTTGGTGTATGGGAAAAAATCCATATTCCTCTTTGAATTTCATATCTTTTCCTTATGAATTTTGTTGCAAGACACCTCTATCGATGATGAATATTTCCTAGCTTGTCTAGTCAATTAGAGTTTCTTGATGAGAAGCACATAGTCAGTTGGATTGGCTTTATGAGAAGCACATCAATATCTTAGAGCATCTTTGTGCTTATCAAAATTATCTTCAACTTGCCTACAATAATAAGGTGTATAATTGCTCCTTTAAAATTGGCAACCTCATCTTTAAAGTAAATCAAAAGAATACCAATGCTTGAGCTAAACTTAAAGGAAAATTGAAGCCTAATTGGTTATTCCTATTTGTAATAACTACTAAATTTAGGTCAGGATCCTATTGCCTTACCACCCTCAATGGAAAGGAACTCAAAGAGCCAATGAACATTATGCATCTCAAAAGATATTATGCATGACTTTGTATTGCTTACCTGACCATATTGCATGACTAGCTATATGCACATGATTGCTTATCACTACCTTTGCTTAATTGCTTGTCAAAGTTGCATGATTGCTTGTCACAAGTATATGCATGATTGCTTCTCATAACTACATGGTTTTCCTGTTGCATGTAGAATCAAGGGACTTTGCAAGGATGCAATGATAATATTTATTCGGATTGTACAATTAGTTTACACTTGCATTATAATTACACTAGGTCACTCATGCTAGTGGGATATAGGAGAGAACCAATGCTTTATCACTTCTATATGTGGCCAATTATCTTAGCCAAACCATGAGGGGATAAAGCCTTACTTCTTCTAGATTCCATCTAGAGGATAAGGGCATTGTCGCACTCATTCCTCTTCATTCTCAATTTTGAGGTTTTGGTAATTTGATCATATTGTACATTCTATGAGGAATGTTATACTCTTTCTCTCTATTTTGTGCATATGGATTATACTCATCTAAGTACATTATGGCATCCTTCACCTCTAGTCTTGTTATATAATCATTTTTCCATGGCTGGATCTTGTCCTTTTAGCCTAAGAACTATCCACCATCTCTTGGTGCCTTCATAATGAACTATGATCGAGTTCAATATCTTATCACTTTCTTGGTATAATCTTCACAACATTATACATCCAAGTGACTATCTTATTTTGCACCTCCAAAGATGTCGACAAGCGTTGTCTATCCATTTTTTGCCTCATCCTTCCCTCACCATCCATCCTTGAACCACATAATCTGTTATGATGTAAAATAATTATCCTAGTTAGGATGTGCATTTTCATTCCACTTAGTGCTTGATAATTGAGGCTTGATAATTGAGGCTAGTGGATTTGTGATTCCTATGTAATACAAACACTCTCTAACTTTAGTAGTCTTGATACTTATTTTACAAATTTCTAATGGTCACCTCATGGGATCATCATTGTAGATACCCATAATATTAGAAGTTTACAAACAAGTTTTATGACTAATTTGCCTATATTGTGTTGATTATCAAAGCATTCCTATATTGTTGCACATTGCATATACAAGTAATTGTTTTTATTCACTATGCTTGTTGCATACTATGCACTGGTGATCCTAGCTTAAAATAGTTGCAGTCATATCCTACTAGGTAACTAAACTAAACAAATCCTTCTCTTTATGTTTCTTATTTAATTTGATTATCTCATGTTGAGATCCAATGGTTTTCTCTTTTGTTTTATGAATATATACATGTCATTTGTCTATATTAATTGAATGAATAGGAGAATCATTGACACCCTACATGGTCTCATACACAAAGTCTGCTACCTCACATAGGGCCTAGGTACTATACTTTGTAACTATGTGGAAATGTTGCCTAACTTTACAATCCATATTCTAGGGATACCTTCCTCCAAGGTTACTCTAACCTTGTCTTGTATCCCTTTTGTGTTCCAAATAATCATATACCACACATATCACCCTACCATCATCCACATCATTAAGAAAATTCTCAAAGGACAAAACAAGTGTTGTTTTTTATTGAGCAAGTTTTGTATATACCCTCTCATCTAGTAGTAGGTTGTGCTTCCTTAACCCCCTATGAAGTCCTTTAATCAGTTCTAGTATCCCTCGTGGATCCATACTTGCTTCACCTACTCATTCCCACCCCCTCTTTAGTTCCCCATTCTCTCTTTATAAACCATTACTTGTTACATGTTTTTATTGAACATAGTGTTTAGCACTCACTAAGACAATGGATCAATAGAACACACACTATACAATGGATTATAAAGACACCCAGGTGAACTAATTTCATTCCATTGATATTCAACCATACCTTTCCTTGCTAGCTTTTAGGCTCCCAAGATGATGGGGGTAGAATAGGCTAGTTACCTAACAAATGTTCCATTTGATTTTTGATAGGCCACTTGTTATTTTGTGATCACCTATCGATAGCCCTTAATTTAGTTGGGATTTCCTCTTTATTTGATAAATTTTGGAACACCAAGATAATGGGATCAAGATACATTTGGATTCTTGCACTTACACCCCTTAGCACTTGTTAGGCATTAGGCCATCCTGCCAACATCTCTTGTTGGCGCTTAACCAAAATATCATCTTTCTTCATTACTTATCAAAACACTTTGATCATAAGTATAATATATGTCATTTATTTTAACATATATGAGTACACATGCCTATTAATTATTGGACTATCTTATCCATATATATCATTGGTCTTTTATCTAAGATCCCTTGCATTACTTCTATTCTTTTACTCCAACCCCTTTCAATAAAAAGGGATTTTTTGTTTGACCCATCATTTATGACCTCACTTGGGAAGGAATTCCTCTCCCCTACTATACTGGTATATGTCATTTTTTGTACCGACCTAATGCAAGGGGGGAATCTCATCTTATGTGAGACCATATTTCATGGTGTCTACATTTAGGTCTTACCTTATCTTTGTATCTCCTTAGACATTAGATTATCCTATCCCTTTTTCTTATTGGCCTTTTAGATGTCCAAATTCACTTGCATTATCCCTCCTCTTTATTTTTATCAACCTTTTATTTTGGTCCATCTCCAATAATATTACGTGTGGCTAGAATTCATCTCCCTACCTAACCGGTATATGATATTTCACGTATCGAACCAATGCGAGGGAGGAATCTCCTCCTTTGAAGCCATATTTTATGGCATCATCAAAATTCCTTTTCTCCTCTTTACTTATGCATTTTATAAAATTATTTTGAAAGGAATTCTCGTTGTCTCCTTTGGACATTGTATCCCTTACCTTCTAAACATACTTGAGAACACTTATCATTTGCAAAAAAATCCACTTCTAGTAGCTCCTTATCACATATACCATTGTATCCCTTTTATACTCACATTATTCTAGTATTATTTAACCATATATTATCCCTATTCATATTGACCTTAATTTTTCATTGTTCATATAGGCCTTCACTGGTCACTAACCACCTTATTCATTCGGTCCTTAACTAGCCACTTCATTAGAGGCCTTAACGACGTTGTTCATATAGGCCTTCTTTGGCTACTGACCATCTTGTTCATTTAGGTCTTAACTAGTCATTTTTCATTATAGTCCTTAATTGGACGCTATGCATATAAACCTTAATTGACCACTGACCATCTTGTTCATATAGACCTTAACTAGTCATTGTCCATATTTATCATTAGGCCCTAACTAGTCGCTTATTTGCTTATAGGACTTCACTAACCAATGTACATAGTTATTATAACTATATTGTGCAATATATATATTGTCCTTAATTGACCACTACTCATATATGCTCTTATGGGCCTTAATTGAGCACCGACCATCTTGTTCATTTAGGCCTTAATTGGTTATAGTTCATCTCAAACCTTAACTAATCATTGTTCACTTTGCTCATTTAGGTCTCAATTGGTCACTATTCATCCTGATGATCTATGCCTTCCTAACCATTATACATAGCTTTTGTTAATATTTTTAAATATTGTACATAGTTTATTACTCATGTTTGCTCATAGAGGCCTTAATTAGTTACTATTCACTTTGCTCATGTAGGCCTTAACTGGTCATTGTTCACTATGCTCATTTAGGACTTAACTTGCATCCTAACCATCTAGACCTTCATTGGTTATTGTACATAAATTTTTTAAATATTTGTAGATATTATACATAGTTGATTGCTCATATTTGTGTATATAGGCCTTAATTTACCATTTTTCACTTTGCTTATATATGCTTTAACTAGTTGTTGTTCACTCTGGTTATTTAGGCCTTAACTAGATGTTGTCCATCTTGACCATCTACGCCTTCACTAAACATTGTACATAGATTTTGTAAATATTGTACATAATATTGCTCATATAGATCTTAACTGGTCATTTTTCACTCTTCTCATCTAGGCATTCACTAGCCATTGTACATAGTTTTTCTATAAATTATGCATACTATCCACATAGGCCTAACTAGTCAATCTTCACCTACTCATCTAGGCCTTAATTGACCCCTATACATATCTTCTCACAAGGCCACAAAATATATAAATTGAAACCTTGGGAGGCTCCTCCAAGCAAGCAATTTCATGCACCAAAACTCTGATGGAATACTCATCCATTCTCTTCTCTTAGCTCTTTCTTTCGATGCTCTTTGTCAATGTTCTATTTGTTATTTAAATCCAAGCATTTGGGGATCTTCCAAAGGATAAATGGGGAAATATAAGTAGAGGTAATTTGCATGATTGCCTCGGTTATGGTCTTCTTTACCCTTCCCTTTGTTTGTGCTTAGATTTCATATTTAATTTAGCTATTTTATTTTGTATCTATCACTAATCCTCTTGGTCCAAGTTCATAATTTTTGGTTGTAAGTTGTTTTCAAGGCCTTCCTAATTGGTTGACCTCGAGATAGGTTCTCCTCTAGCCTAACACACCACCAAATTTAAATTCTTCCCTCTACTTTTTTATTTTGTCTCATCAAATCAAATCCAATGCCTAGAAATTTTCTAGGCAACAAATTTGCCATTTCATGTTTTACATTTTTGACACAAAATATTCTATCTAATCACTAGATTTTCTTTTGAATTTTTGGGAATTACGTATTTTTATCTGTTGCAGAAGGTAAATTTATCAATTGTAAGGATCGAATTTGTAAACATTGAATTCAAACATAGGTAGAAAATTTGCTATATAGGATTTATTATTCCATTTTCCAAACATATTTCAATTTTGTGCAAAAGAACTAGGAAGCTTGACTATAAAAATATGGGAATCACCTATTTTCCTTTATTTTTCAAGCCCCCAAAACACTGACGACCCCTTTTAGTGTCCCTATCCATAAGTTCCTATGAATTTGTTGGTTAGAAAATCATAGGGAGCAAATTTGACAAGAGGAAAATTCGACAATAGATGGTGAATTCAAAAATAGGCATTGAATTTGCTTTGATAGAGAAACCCCTTATTTTTTATTGATGTGCTTTGTCTTTTCAGATAAATCAAATTTCCAGTTTTCTACCATATTTCCAGTAGTTTTTGTTTCTATTTTAAAAACATATTAAGAAGAAGGAGTTAAATAATTTTAGTTTATTTAAACAAGTAAAGCAAAATTGCATATAGCTTGCATCTAGGCCAAGATTGTATATGCATTCTATTATCCCTTGTTCAAACAAGAAAAAAATAGCTTCTTGTACCTCCTAGTTTATATTTGAAAGAAATAAAAAATCATATAGGATAGACATTTGTTTGATGCATTATTGTTTAAAGTTATATTGTAATTAGCATAACACTCAGCCTCAAAAAGAAACTCACATGTCTTCTAAAGAATCCATAAAATTTAGACCCTAAAAACTCGTAAACTACAACCTTTACATTGAGAGTAGGCTCCATGCAGGATTAGCTTATGGATCCCTAGTCTTACCCCACTTACAAATACTTAATTCACTAGGCATATGATAGTCAAGATCAAGATAGATCTTGTCTTAGATAAATAGTGGCTAGATCATATCTTCTGATTTTACCCATGGAAATTGGGTAAGAATTTTATATCATAAGATTCTCTTTATATAAGAAATTTTTTCTTTTATTTTTTTTCACAAGAAACATGCATTGGCCGATACCACTTTCTAGTGATCCACTCAACTTCGACCCACTCATGTCCAACTAACCAACGACCTATCAAAGTTCCAATATGCTTTATGAGGTTTACCAACTCAAAGGGCATTATGAACCCCACTTTATTACTTCCATATAGGTCTTATGCATTACTAATAATTTCTTGTTGAAGCTACCATAATTGAACAACTTTTTGGGACCCTATAGATTTTCAATCAAGATTTCATCAAAAGAACCTTAATACTATTTTTTGGTTGGATACATAATTTCTCAATGGAGGTTTCTACGACAATTGAACACTACGCTAAATTTCTAATTAATATTTCTCCCTCAAGAACCTATTTAATAGTGATGCAAAAGCCTCACACCAATCCACACCAATGGCTCGTAGCTCTATGGTAACGTGAATGAACTTCACAACTCCTTTGAAACAACTTGTAGATCCCTAAGATCTTACACACTTCATTCTTCCTAATTAGTAGTGCATTCATTTGAAATAACACAACCTAAATAAGTCATCATCACACATAGATGCATACTTGTTGCTTTCATAACATGGCAAACTATACGCTCTATAAAATGGTGTTCATCTTCTCATCTCTTGCAACAATGCTCAACCACTCAAACAAAAAGACCAAGAGCCTAAAGCTCACACTCTTTGGTCTAACACCATGTTAGATTTCACAAGTATGTTAAACAAAAGATCAACATTGAGCAAGTACAAACCACCATCACCATTGACACAACATGAAAAGAAGTAAAACATTGCATGATGAACATGATGAAATATTTCAAAAGGCATCAAATTGTATCTCAAATTAATTGAAAATGAAAAGTGAAAATACAAGATACAAATACTAAGGTATTAAGATAGTACAAGTAAAAAAACAAGCCATATGAAAGATTACATGGATCCTAAGGAGTTGAAAGTAAAAAGTAAAAATTCAAGATACGAAGATGAAGGTAGTCTAGTTATTTGTCCAAATCATATGAAATATTACATAGATACTAAGGATATTACATCAAGGTAGCTAATTCAATTATTTTATGTATCTAAATATTAATCCCATAAAATGTAATAGTATAACTTTAATAGGTCCCCAAAGTTAAGTTTTCCAAAAACTACCTATATAATAGAGGTATTGGTGATAGGCTTATAATTAGAAAAAAACTTGAATTTCAATAGAGTGCATGCATGCATAATTAATAATATAACCATAGAAACAATGTGAATAAATTATCCCATGAGGGATACCGTAGTGGTAAGTTCTTGGGTTTTCATCCAAGAGATCCAAATTCAAACCCTAGTACAAGGGGGTCGGGGCCCTCATAAAATTGCCAACGGGTCCTTGGTTTAACGATTGGGACAAATAGTTGGTGCAACCCACACCAAGGTTCAAATCTCAGTGGCACCAAATAGCTCAATAAGACTAAGTCGATATAAATGGGAAATGACAACCCTTTCAAAACCCTACTTTTAAAAAAAGAAAAAACCAATGTGATTAAAATATAAATTTATTCTATCCTAAGCTTATTAAAATATAACTATAGAAACAATGTCAATAAGCTATAAATTTATTCTATCCTAAACTTATTAAACTAAAGGTGTTTGTATTGCTCTCATGTCATATAATTGGCATTATACACAATGTTCAAAGGCATTCACATTGCTATTATATCATATCATTGACATTATATTTTAATGTTTGAGAATTTTTTTTGGGAGGGGGGGTAAAACGGATTAAAAACTAAATTAGATGAAAATTATATTACATCTCCTGCCTTTCCAGGATTGAAGGCTTTTAAGCAAATTTTTAACAGAGGATATGGGACTATTCTCCCTTACATATAATCTACTACAACTATCTATACAAAAAAAGTGTAACCATGTAAAGCAAGGGTATATAAATCTATATACAACAAGTAGTACTATCATCAATGATAAGAATGGAAAAAGGAGCTTTCTTGGTCCACTGAGGCCACCATATAGGAGGATATCCATAGCAAGTGAAGTATCCTCGATCAAGAACCTAATTATCTATTGCATCTGCCACCATGTTATGATCTCTAAACATGTGTATAAACTCCACTACCTCAAAGCATTGTTGGATCATCTATATTGGCTCAAGTATTCTTTATATTCTCCAATATTTATCCCTTTGCTTACCCGATCCTTTTAAGTGGTTAATCATAATTTGGAAGTTTTATTCCACCTGAATTTTACTCCACCCCACCCTCAGAGCCTCTTATAACTCCCCTTAATATGGCATATCCTTCTAGCAGGTTATTGGATAAGATACCTAGGTTATTTGTGAATATAAAAGTAGGGGCACCATTTTAAAGGCGACCTATTCCCCCCATACTTGCTCTTCCTGGATTTTCCCTTGAGGATCTATCTATATTAATCTTACCTAGTACCTCTAGAGGAGGTTTCCAATTACTAGTTCGGATTACTTGTGCATGATTTGGGATTACCCTTTTTGATGTGACCACTATTGGAGATACTTGTAATCTAGATATTATCTAAATCCACTTTGGTTAGGTTTTTGGGGCTCTTTTAATAGGTATTGGTGACTCCCTCATATTGGATATGGTTCTTTGCAAAACAAAGTAGTTATCCTTGTATTCCTAATTAAAGATATAATTATTTCTCTTCTTTCACAAATTTCACAGAAGGATAGTCGTCCCCACCCAAAAATAATTCCAAGCAGGTTGGTCTAATTCCTCCCATTTAGGCCACTCCCTTCAAAGTTATTGTATAGAAGATACCTCAAACCAGTGGATGCCTAGCAAAGTTACCATCTATTTCCATAGTTTGATTATGATGGGGTGTTCTATAAAAATGTGAGAGATTGTTTCCTAATTCTTCCAACACATCTCACATCTGAAACGATCATGAATCCCTCTTCTCATCAATTTTTCTCTTGCTAGCACCCTTCTATGAAGTAGAAGCCAAACAACAAATCTAACTTTGGTTTAAAGGTTGTGTGCCCACAATTATGTGAATATATCACTTAATGGGCTTAGGATACTCTAAAAGAGGGTTAAGTATCCAGAGGCAACTATATATTCACTCTGATTTTTCCTACCCCAACCAAGAGTATCTTCCTCTTGAGACCATGAGAATGATCTTGTCTAGATGATCCTATAGATTTCTTTTTTCTGATCCTCTAGGATTTTAAGTGCCCATTTCTCTATTAGGATCCACTACCTTCCTACCTCCTAGCTATTGCTTTGAGGCTTACACTAATTGGCTAGTTTAACCCAATCATATCTATGAAGATTCTCCCTAAACAATCTCCAAGTCGGAAATTGAGTTATTAGAGGAGGATAACCATCCCATGAATCTATCAAAAAATTAACCGTATGTCCATAATGGATATCATATTCTCTCTCATTCTAAGTCTCATTAGGATGGGAGACCCTCTGCTAGGAAGTGAAAACTAGATAATCTCTATCAAGGTTTTATTCTCTACATATTTGGTCCTCAAAATTTGAGCCCACAATTTCTCAAGGATTTTAGCAATCTCCAATATAACTTAGTTTCCAATGCCTTGTTATTCTTGATAAATGATCTGATTCCTAGTCCTCTATCCTTTTTCTGTAAACATAAAGTATCCCATTTCACCAGTGCCCATTTTCATTCTTCCTTGACTTCATTTCAAAGGAATTTATAACTAATTTAATCCAATTCTTTAAGAACTACCTTAGGGATAGCTAGCACTAAGGAGACATAAATAGGTATGGCGTTGAGGATTGTTTTTATTAAGGTCATTTGTCCTCTTGTAGAAAGCCACCTATTAGTCCATTTTTCCAATTTGGCTTTCACTCTCTTTGACAACCAAGTTCATTCCTCCTTGTTTTGCCTCCCAATTGTAAGTGGAATTCCTAGGTAGGTGATTGGAAGAGATGTCTTCTTGTATCTCAATTTATCCAATAACATTATCTCCTGCCTAGGTGAGAAATGGAAATAAATTACCATTAACTTTTATTCATTTATAAGTTGTCTAGTCACTTTTGTAGACCGTCCTAGAATCATTTTAAATCTAGAGGTCTCCCTTGTTGATTTTCCTAATATTATAGTCATCAACAAATTGTAGGTGAGTAGTTAGTTTAGCTTCAGTTGCTATTATTATTCCCTCCAAATCTCTAGTGTCCCTATCCTTAACTAATGTTCTACCCAAACATTTAGCCAATATGATGAATAAATATGGGGATAAGGGGTATCCCTGCCTGATACCTCTAGAAGCTATAAATAACTGGGTAGGAGCTCCATTTACTAGAACTAGATAAGATATTGAGGAAATACATCCCTTGATCCATTCTACCCAATCATCCAAGAATCCAAATTTTTGCATAACCTTTAGGAGGAAATGTCAATCAATTATGTCATATGCTTTGGATAGGTCTAATCTAATAAACATGGAAGGTATTTTTTGAACCTGCATAGAATGGATGGTCTCTTGAGCTAATACTATCTCATCCAAGATCTATCTTCCTTCCACAAAACCACCCTATTACAGAGAAATAATTTTGTGAAAAAAAGGTTTGACCCTTTTTGCCATGATCGCAGTGATAATTTTATGTAGGAAATTACAAAGGGCAATTGGTTGGTAGCCAAAGATGTGTTCAGGCTCCTGTGTTTTTGGATCCAATGCTATATATGTCTTGTTCACCTCTTTGAGCATAAGTTTGGCTATCCTAGTCTCTTCTACTACTTCCAACAGTTCTTCCTTAAGGATATCCTAGAATTCTTGGTAGAATTCTATGGCAAATCCATATGGGCCTGGAGTTTTTCCTTTTTGCATCTTGAAAACTAATCGTTGTAGTTCTTTGGCAATAATTGGGGCATTCAAAGTTACATTATCTTCCTTTGTGATGAAAGAAGGTATTTCTTGGAGAAATTCCTATTGTGCCTCCTAATTTAGTGATTTTTCCTTAAAGAGTTGGGCAAAGTAATCTCTTGATAGATCTTTCATCCCATCCGATGTGTGTATTGAATCACCTACAACTATTTCTAGGGAAGAGATAAAATTGTGTGACTGTATTGCTAGGAGACATTTATGGAAGAAGCTAGTGTTCCTATTTCCCTCCTAGAGCCATTGGATCCTAGATTTCTATTTCCATAGTATCTCTACTCTTTTGTCCCATTCCTCTAATTGAGTAATAAGCCTAGCCTCCTCCTTGATTTGGATCTTGGTAATGCCATTCATTCAAATTTGCACATTGAGGTCCTCAAGTTTGGTTAAGATATGTTGTTTCTTGTTCTTTATGTCACCAAATTCATCCCAGTTTCATGTTCTCAATTTAGACTTGAGGTATTGAAGCCTCCTAACAAAACTATACATCTTCATACCATGCCTGGGTTTACCCTCTTACCACCATTGTTGAACCTTATCTCAAAAACTACTATCTTGAAACCACATTAGCTGGAATCTAAAAGGAGCATGACTAGGTATGGTCTGCCACACTTCCACCAACACCAACCATTGATCTAATCCTATATTATTCATTTTTTGTGCTCTTGGAATATATCCATTGCTCAAAAACTCCTCTAATTACAAAAACTTGTCTAGTCTTTCGAGAATGCATGTTGGGCCCTACCTTTTATTAGACTAGGTAATTATACCATTGTCTGGTTTGATATCTACCAGATGAAGAGATCTAATATGCACCATCGTGAGGTCAATACTACTATCTAGAGTGTGATTTCCCCTATCTTTTCTTCCAATGAGAATCACCAGCTACAAGTGGCCAAGCTCAAGGAAAATGACCAACAATATAAGTTGCATTCCTCCATTATTTTTGTTTTTCATCTAGGCTAATAGGAGAGTATACATTGACACATAATGAATGCTAAGAAGAATATCTACTCTAGGCTAGTAAAGCCAAAATCCCCAACTTCCCATTGTTTGGTGTATCACTATCTCTTCTGGATCCTTGGGAGCTTTGAGCTTCAACCCTACATGTAGGTCAAATATTTTTGGAAAAAAATTGCATCTCTTCTACTAACACTTTTGTTTCTTGAATAAAAACCATTTGTGGATGATGTTGTTGAATCATTTGTTTTACTTCATTATGCTTTATTGGGCTACCCTTAAGCCCTTAAATATTCTAGGTGATGCCCTTCATCAAGCATGGGGACTAAAAATATGTGTAATATCCTTGACCTTACCCATTGCTATCAACTTTGCACCTTCTTTCCTTGTTTGATGTTGAGTAGTCTTCCTACCTACTCTTTGGTATGTATCTAGCTTCATCTTTTTAGTAGACTCCTGACTCACTCTTGTTGGTTTTGAGATGGACTCCAAACCTAGCATTGGTGAGAATACCACCATGGCCTTGTCAAGAAATTCTTAGGTGTTACCCCCACTATCTATTCCTTTATGAATTCCTCCATTTGATTGGTTAGAGTCATTGTTTTTCTCTTGGCCTCTATTTTTCCTTTGGGATCTCTTCAACTTTTGGGGTGGATTCTCTTGTAGGCTACTTAGTAGATCTAGAATTGGCTCAATGTTGTAATTTATTTCTTCAACTATTGGTTCCTTATTTAGGGCTTGAAGAGGAGTTTCTAAGATTTTAATCTCCATGTTCTCCTCATCATCCATTGGGAGGTTAGCAAACTTATATGACTACCTATTATTTAGTTGTTTGTTTTCTTTGTATGTTCTTCTGTTTAGGCAGTTCAAAACCTCTCATGGTCGTTTCCTCTTGTGCCTTCTCTAGGATCCAACATTTACAATCCCTAGCTAGATGACCATATTCATGACAAATGCTACACATGAAGGGGATGGTCTCATAGTTCACATCTTGTTCCCAAGTATCTCTCTCAAATCCTCCTCTTATGGCAAAGTAATCTTTTTTGGCAAAGGATTATCCGGGTCAATGAGAACACAAATTCTGGCATAGATAATTTGTTCAAATCGGCTTGTACTCTCTATTGTCATCATATAAGATCCTAGAGTATTGTCTATTGCCATGAAAACAACTTGGTTCCAAAACTCTATTGGCAACCCAAAAAGTCTCACTCAAACTAGGGCTACTAAGGAGAATTCCTCTTATGCCTTGAACTTAGTATGTCAAGGCTTCATGAAAATCCTTGCCCTGCCCTGCTTAAAAACCAAGGACCCCCCTGGAAAACTTGTTCTCTATCCTCCTCATTAGTAAAAAGAACTAAAAAATAACCATTGGGGTAAGCAAAAATATTTAATTAACCTCTAGTTTTCCCTTATCTAGTAGCCCACATCTTAATAGCGGGGAGATCTGGATGACCCGAAAATCAGCGAATTAATCCTCTACATTCCATAACATTGATTCCAGTCTGTATGTCTGACATCTAAAGTTGGACTATAGGATATCCATCCACCACTTTCATGCACCCCAAAGCTGTTTTCCTAGGATCCATTTTACACATTCTCAAAGGTCTACGAGAAGCTCTAGAGTTGTTAATTGCAATTGTTTGCAACTATCCTCAGCGCAAGGCATCCTGAAAGGTCATCTTTGACAATTTGTCACTAGAATCTCTTCCTATACCAGGGATCGACTCATTTTCCTTGTTATGATCAACAACATTGGCCCTTGGTTGATTACTTTCCACCAATCCAAAGTTTTTCCCCTTTTCAAGCATTTCCTTTTGCTGCAATATAACCTTAGCTTGTTGTTTTAAATTTGGTCCTTTGCCTCTTGTGCATTTGCGCCTATGGTTCTGCCCTTGTTTAAGATTGGTTGTTGTGAACTCAAATAAATCTTCAAATTTCTCGTTAGAATTAGATTTGATCATTGGCTTGTATTATCTGTTCCACCTATATGTGCTTATGGTTATTTTGGCCTTTTTTGGAATCCACCTCTGACTTATGTTGCATATTAGTCCTATTCTCATTGAATCCTCCTTCCACCATTCAAGGCTTTACCGATTCATTATCCTCAGCCAAGGGTCTCTAAAAATCCTCAACTAAAGATCTTTGTAAACCCTTAATGTTTCTGGCTTGCATTCTTCACCTGCACCTACACAACTCTTCCTCCAAAAAATCAGAGATAAATATTTTTCAATTTAATTAGCAAACATACATTACCTCATGTTGATGTTTGAAAATATATTATCTTGACTGAAAATAGTTATAATTACAAATTTTTTATTAATTATTATTTTACCTTTACCATTAGGAGAGTGAGCTCTAAAGAACGTCTTCAAGCTCAAACATTAAGCAAAAGTTTGGTTCTCATATTGATCATAGTGTCTTAAAAAGACATTATTAAAAATAAAAAAAATTACATGTAAAATAATCTATAACCAAAAATTTAAATTTTAAGTTAAATTATATATCAACGTCATAGACGCCTTGAAGCATCTATGCAAGAAAGTATTTTATCATGGATTCAACAAAGAAGAGAACCAATCACAGGATCGTCGAAGGATAAAACCAACTTATTTCTCACTTCCTCTTTTTAAGGAGATTAGTTCCTTTAATGGCTAATAGACTGACAAAAAAATAATATTTTAAGATTAAAATGTTTTTTTAATCTAATTTATATGGATTAAATTTATATTCCACATAAAATATTTAAATAAACCTATTTCGAACACACCTTACGTGTTCTAAACCTGATTCTAAGAAGAAAAAAAAAACCTTTGCAAGAGAATTCAATCACACATAAATACCCCTTACTTGTTCTAAACCTTTCGAAAAAAAACTTAGAAGACTTTGCAAGAGAATTCAATGCCACATAAATAAAAGATGTTTGAGCTTGAGTAAACTGGCCCCTATATAGACATAAGCACAATTTCTACTATACAACAAGTGTCTAAAAAAATAATTATATAGTTATATCTCTATTTTTTAACAAATAATTATTACTTTGCCTATTCAATAGAGGTGTGGACATACCATAAGCACAATTTCTACTATACAAGTGTCTACAAAATCATTATATAGTTATATCTCTATTTTTTAACAAATAATTATTATTTGCCTATTCAATAGAGGTGTGGACATATTTCTATGACTTCTGTTACACTTCAAGAAAACCATTTCCTGAATATTTTGGTGAAGATTATTTGTTACGAATGAAGCTAATTTAAACAAAACTTTCACAAAGTCAACGATCAATAATTATTACTTTGCGGTGTGGACATATTTCTATGACTTCTGTTACACTTCAAGAAAACCATTCTTCAAGAAAACCATTCCCGAATATTTTGGTGAAGTTTATTTGTACGAATGAAGCTAATTTAAATAAAACTGTTTACTTTCTATAAATCTATTGAACTAGACAAAGTCAATGATTGGAACGGAAAACCCCTACCTATAAACTTTAATCTATTGAACTAGACAAAATCAGAACCCAAAACCCCTACCTATAAACTTTACCTATAAACTTTAATCTATTGAACTAGACAAAATCAGAACTTCAGAACCCCTACCTATAAACTTTAACCTATTGAACTAGACAAAATCAGCGGAATCCGGAACCCAAAACCCCTACCCTTTCAGAACACCCTTATTGTGACAACTAAGAAAACCTTTTTTTAAATCAGCAATACCAACGGAATCCGGAACCCAAAACCCTTACCCTACCTATAAACTTTAACCTATTGAACTAGACAAAATCAACGGAATCCGGAACCCAAAACCCCTACCCTTTCAGAACACCCTTATTGTGACAACTAAGAAAACCTTTTTTTAAATCAGCAATACCAACGGAATCCGGAACCCAAAACCCCTACCTTTCAGAACACCCTTATTGTGACAACTAAGAAAACTTTTTTTTAAATCAGCAATACCATTAGATGCTTTTACTATAAACCCTAGCCCACTAAAATAGAATAAGTCAACAGAACCCCTAGCTTCAACGGTATCATATAGGGACAACCAACCTAACCCTACAAGACATCAAAGCAGCCAACCCTTATTGTGACAACTAAGTAAAACCTTTTTTTAAATCAGTAATATCATTAGATGTTGTTACTATAAACCCTAGCCCACTAAACTAGAATAAGTCAACAGAACCCCTAGCTTCAACGGTCAGCCAACCTAGCCCTACAAGACATCAAAGCAGCCAACTGGCAACCATCTAGCCTATCCCCTTCTGAGTAGGCCATGATTTAAACCGTGGACCTCCCAAAAAAAACACTATAACTCTTGGTCAAAACCCTAAAACCCTAACCACTGAAGGTCAAAACCCTAAAACCCTAACCACTGAGCTGTCATTATAGGACCATCAAAATATAACTTTATCAAATATAAAATTGAAACACCATCCAACAGTAGTTAAAAAAATATTAAAAAACACAGCATGTCCTATAGTTTTAAAGGTTCCTGTTATTTAAAGGAGAGGTTCCTGTTATTTAATGCTTAACATTTAAATCTCACATAACGAAAGAAGAATGTTGCCGCCTCATTAATGAATATAATTTATTTAAATAATCAAAGAGAAAAATAAAAACAATAGCGTGCATAATGATTGGACACGAAATAAAGATGCCTTCAATATCCGAAAAGTATGATCATGTCAGTTCACAAATCAGAACAGTCTATTTTGCTGATACCTTGACAGCAAACAGGCCTGTAAAATATGAAAAGGGATGTAGAAAACACAGACAAATCATTGGAATGGAATTTGTCTGACGTTGAACTCTGAAAAATTGTTAATCCAAGTAGAAGTTAAGAGGGTTTGCAATATTGTAGCAGACCCTTGAAGCTCCATTGTAAATAGTAAGTACACTCTTTAAAACATCTGCATCAAATCATTCCATTGGCAGAATTTAGATGCATCGCCATAGTACATAAAATATGTGTAGGCCATATTTCTTTTATCAAAAATAAAAGTTAAAACCTGTCATAGTTGAAAGGATTATAAGCACAATGGGAATCCGGAAATGGGCAAAAAAACAGCAAGTTACCTGTTATCCAGAGAAACCCCGCTTCTTCAATACATCAACAAGATAGTGTGCTACAGATTTATATCCCATCTCTCGGGCTGTCATTCAACATAATGTTAGAACTTTAGAATTAAATAAGTTGATTATGCAAATGATTCTCAAGCTTCTAAACAAGTACAGATCATAAAGTGTTGTATACTTTACAAGGAAGCTTCACCTGTATATATGGCAATGCCTGTGGGTGGAATTTTACGTTTCTTCAAACAAAGAGAACTGTAAGAAAACAAAAGAATGCTTATGCATATGCACATAATTTGATAAAATATTTAGATCTAGTCGGAAAATATAACCTAAAAGCCTAGATCCAATGGCTGTTGGGCTCTGAGCAATAAGCGACAGTGGAGGCCAAACACAACTAACAACAGTTGACTCAATTACATGTATCAGCCAGTCACTTTTATTTCAAAAGTCCACAACTATGAGGTGTTTAAGAGAGCTGCTACAGTTGTAAGTTTATCTTAGTTCTATAAGAATTTCAAACAAAAATTTGAGATTAAAATGAAGTGCAGTTCCTTGAAGATATACAGCTGCTACTTGAAGATTTTCAAACAAAGGTAAATGTAATATGAGAAGCACACTGCATCATATTTTTGGAAATACATACCGCAACCTCAGATATCTACTTGAATGCATTTATTTGCTGAAACATAAACACTTCTAATATGTGGGATACACAGTACTTTTGAAAAAAAAATGCACTGAAACTTTTTGACTTTTACCAGGTAAAATATTCACATAATAAGTTTCTTAGATGAAATATTCCTTAATAACCATTCCAACTCACCATTTATATATCCTCTCTTCTTAAGCTCATGCCATAACTCATTTTTCATATTGCAAATTGAGTACCATGCATATGCTTTTATCTCATCTTCCTTGTAAGTTTTTGAAAGACGAAAACAGCGTTGAAAAATAACAAGATTACAAAAAGAATTCTAAGTGCAAAACTTTAATGGTACCTGTTACATATCCAATATGGATTGATGCCTTTCTCTTCTGAACAATGAGGACACATCCAGTTTTTATTTTGCCTCACCTCCTCAATATCTGTCATTTTACAGCCTCTTAGGATTGTATTGTTTTATTTATCACGGAAAGTACTTTAAAACAACAATATAAGAATATGCAGAGTTCCAATTTTACCTTCCCCATAACGAACTCTCAAGCAGGCTCGACAAAACACACCTGTACTTGAATGGCATACTGAGCAATCTGTTTTGCCTGTTATCATTTACATCATAAATTTTACAGTTATGCTTTTTAATGGACAGCATACATTTACTTACAGAGAGGATACAAGTATAAATTGTACTTATTAACATGAGAGAGAGAGATTAACAACCAGCATAACAAAGCCACAACTAGAAAGCTAGAACCTTAAAAAATCATTCCAAAATAGTGCTCTCTATAATATCTTGTATGAAAAATTTGAACACCATACACAGAAAAGCCAGAATTGGCAGTCTAGAAACCATGGAAAAACATTCCCAGATAACTATCTCTATAGTGAGATGAACTTGACCACCACGAAGAACTGGCTTTAAAATATATATTACAGGGCTTGCTTTTATGTTTTACTCAGTATATTCACAAATGTTGATACAAAATTTCAACTACAATTGAAAGTAAATGGAATAAAACCGATTAAAACGTTCAATTGTAGAGGCAAAACCTCAAGAACCAAAATAAGTAGCTGATTAATTTAAGATATAGCAATCAAAGAGTGAAGTAAATTAAAGATACAGTGAATATGTTCAAGTCATTATGCATGGAACATGTAATGCTTTCTAAATTCAATAGGCTTGAATACTATATGTGATCATGATTTAAACAACCTTAGCGGAAAATATTAGCAACATATTCTTAAAGACCCACAGGCATGGAGATTTCAAAGAGACAATCTAGCAATTAACACTACGTAACATTTACACATTTATGCAGTTTCATTCCATAATTGCATGATTAAAGAAGTCTGCTAACTGAAATCAAAAATCCATTCTGGAATTTTCTTTTCAGAATCAAACAGCTTGAATATTAAACACAGTTCTTCATACTTGACAAAATCCTCTGTTTCTTTCCTTGAGACCTTCCAAAAGATTCAACGGTTCAATATAACTACCAATTGTAAATGTCACTTCCCCCAATCCCTCATGATCTCAATTTTAATTCCTAAACATGGAAAATAATTATATTTAATCATTAAATGGTTAGCTATTTCAAATCCATGGCTTCGAAGAGAAGAATCCTTTTCCTCACAGAGAGAGAAGGAGAGAGGTTTTCTAGATCAGATAAGTTATGCATCTTTAGCAGGCTTATGTGATGTGGCTTGATATTAGATGTAACTTCTGCATGACAAGAATCATTTTTTTTTATGTTCAAAAGCATATATTATTATTGAATATGTTCATGGGGCCATATAATGCATTGACAATTTCAGATCTTCTTTGGTTGAAGCTCAATCTCAGAAATTAGCTTGAGTCATTCCCATTTCAATGTCAGTGTAACTTGATGATTACAAGCACACGCTTGCCATGATATAACACAAGATGTTTCTATAAGATTTCAAAATTCAATAAAAGCTCTTAAACACTGCCTATAAGGCTCTTTACCAAGCAGACGAATGTAGACATTTCATCACTGGTTCAGCTCAAAATTAGTAAGTGCCTAAGACCACAACCGTTTCCCCTTCCACAAATACTTCGTAAGTATATTTCTTTTCTGCATGAAGGTGCCAATGAACTTAAGTTTGCTAGTCTACATTCAAAATCAAATTCGATTAAATACATTGCTCACTCCCACGTAAATGCTCTACGATACTCTTCTAGGCAATAAGCTAAAATGGATATGGAAATGAAAAATAAACTCTCTATTGTGGCGTTTAAGAAATAATAAGCAAGATCTTAGAAAACAATTGTATGCTAATATATTCTGTTTTATCATAGCTTATGAAAAGATAGTAAAAAAGGGCTATAAATTACCTATGCAAGCCTTTGCACCATCTCGATTACCACAGCGTTCACATCCCTCTTCCCCACAAAGCTTCTTCTGCCTGAAGATAATTAAACAAAATTAAAATCTTAATACTAAAATTGGTTGCAAAATTATTTGTTCCATCCTTGGAACGAAGCTGTATTGGACAAGGATTAACTTGGTTAATGTAAAATAACTGCAACTATTTTGGAGTCATTTGTTTGCTCCCTTATGAATATTCTCCTGGCTCCCAATAAATGAAGTCAAATGTCTGATGAAACATGCACCTCTAGTCAATGACAAACATAGGTGATGAAAAATGGGAAAGTTCTTCAAGAAGTTACTAAAACATATAGACCATAGGAAACATGCATGGAAGGAAATCATAAGAAACACCTGATAGCAATACATATTCCATTCTAGCCCAAGTACACATTTAGAATGATATAGAATTCTTAGTGGAATCACATGAACCATTTCATGCTATAAAAGTATATTACATTCTATTATTTGCCTAAATATGTTATTTAGGACAATATGCTTTATTGAAATCTACTGATCTCACACAACCCTGAAAGACATGGGTTTAATATCATTTGCCAATACACGGTGCTTCTAATGCTTTTGCTCCCCCTGGTAATGTCGCTCACTGCAGCTAACACCTGATAGCAATAAATATTCCATTTTAACCCAAGTACACATTTAAGATGATATAGAGTTTTTAGTGGAATCACTGAACCATTTCATGCTATAAGAGCATATTACATTCTATTATTTGCCTAAATATGTTATATTTAGGACAATATGCTATATTGAAATCTATAGATCTCACACAACCCTGAAAGACATGGGTTTAATATCATTTGCCAATACCTTTTCATGGGATTAATATGCTTCTAATGTTTTTGCTACCCCTGGTAATGTTGTTCGCTAAACCTACTTAGGTCCCTCTCTGGTCCTTTGTGCCTCTTCTTGATGTGTGAATGGAAAATGATATTTATGTCATAAAGGGCAATTCATCTACCATATAAAAATTGGAAACAGCTGATGCATCGCATAATATTTTTGGTAATACATTCTTGCTCCCACAAAAAAAGATGTCAAACAGGATTGATGATTAGAGAATATTCTGATAGAGGGTGAGTGAGGCGTTCCATTAAAGTTCAAGTCTGGCGACCTAAGGGCTCAAACACAAACCCACCCTTATTAGGATGTCCAACTTCAATGCTTAGCTGTGGAAACCAAACAAAACATCTCTATCAGGGAATGAACACTAGTTGCTGGACAACAGGCTGTTCCAGTAACTGAAGCATTGTACCTGATTGCTGAAGAAATCATCATAGTTCTGAAAACAAGTAAAAACGCGCAGTACCCAGAAAAGAGTTTGCCCCAACCACCTGGGAGTAGACTCGTTTAGGCCTACCCCATGGGCATAAGGCAATAATGTGAAAGATACATATATCACCTTAATAGCCCAGACTCTTAACAGTCCACTTCCCACACTATTACAATCATAGCACATTTAAAAAGACCCTTCAAAATAATATACCAAATCCACCAGCAAATCAAATGAAATAATACCTGCAAAAATGGCAGCAAATCCCGAGAATGGGATCATAAATACTCCCTCTGGTTTTGCTGTTGCAGCGGCGGGCAAGCATGTCTTCCGACAGCTGCAGCTCAGCAGGGGAACACGGGGGCGGCAGCGGCGCATTGGCAGGCCTCTGCTCCCCGTTGTCCTCACGGCTACTTCTGCACACATTCTTGCTACGCTTGGAACTCTTCTCATCCTCTGACCCAAACAACACCTTATTTTTCCCATCTGCAATAACCCTAAAACAATTATCAAAAGGTATGAAGCTAATTTGAATCTACTTTCAAATCTTGTTGACTGTCCATCATCATAAAATAAGGTAGAACACATTTCGCTCCTACTCTACATTTGTTCAGTGGTGGTAACTTTGGGAACATAGTATAAAATTAGAAAAATAATAAGTTAGAATCCATGTTTTATATTAAAAAACAATTATGTAATATATCTGTCTACATTAGTTTAGTTTATTGGCTGTAACTTCGTTCTAAATGTAGAGGACCATGGTTCGATACCAGAGACATAGGACGTCACACTTGAAATGTACTAGAAAAAAAGGCCTTTTGCGGCTAAAAAGTAGTTATTTATATTAAGGACACACATATTTTTGTTCCGTAGTGTTAGCCGGAGTGGGTATGATCTTTGTCCTGATTGGAACCAAGGTTTGAGAGCCAACACATCTATTACAGTCATAATGTAATGAAATCTTGAAAGAAAGTTATTATAACCTCTTCAAAATATAAAAGACTAAGGCAAGTTAAAGGTGAACCTGAAGAAGAGGAATGGTTAGCGAGGCGTCCGGAGCGGCGGAGCAGAAGGCTGAAGGGCGTTGATGGCGGTCTCTCCTTCAATCTCTGCGAACGCCGGATGGGCGTTGAACTGAATGATCTTCGCGCCCACTTCCGACGAGAAGGCGAGGAATTTTCTCCTCCTGCGGATTTGGTGACTTTGAACATGGACTTGAGGTCTCCTGCGTGTTTCTGCACCCCCAAGGCTGCCATGCGAGCCTGAAACATCACCTTCAGTAAACATTTATAGAAAAAAAAAAAAAAGAGGGGGTAAATACAAATGATAATCATAATAAGAGCAGTAGAATACCTGGTTCTCGGCAATTCGAGCCAAACGCAGAGACTCGTAGGCATTGGCAGAAGTTGGAGTAGTCACGGCCGTAGGCGTGAGAGGGAGGCATTTCTCCTCGGATTTACGCGACCTTAACTTCACCATATTATCTTCTCTGTATTTCACTTCAATGGCGGGGGAAGATTAGTCGGTAGAAGAGCATAGAGCAGAGCAGAGCAAACAGAGCATAACGAGACACCTGTGACAAAGGACTAAACCGACGACACGGCCAACGGCTATCTTGCTTTATTTATAGTTTGGCATTTTGGATTTCTATTTTATAATATTCTCGCGTTTTTAATTTCTGTTGTTGTAGTTGTTATTTTCTCATATAATCCCTAATTTATTAGGTGACAACAATCCTTACTTTATTAAGTAGTGATAAAGTCAACGAAATTTAACTTAACTGTTTAAGGAATTGATTTGGCAAGTGCACAACTGCTATCAATTGACTTATCTCTTTCGGATAAAATTTTGGGGGTAAAATTCAATTTTTGAAAAGGGTTATGTTTTTTTTTTTTTAACATTTATAATCCCTAATCCTAATTTATGAGGTAAAGATAGCTTATTAGGTAGAGATGATAATCCCTAGTCTATCAGGTAGAGACAAATTCAACGGATATTAATTGTCCAAGGAATTAATCTGGCAAGTGCATGACCGTTACCAATTGACCTATCCCTTTTGGATAAAATTTTGGGTAAAGTTCAATTTTTGAAAAGGGTTATGGTTGCCTTTGCACTGAGGTTTGAAGTTGAATTTCCTAGATAAAAACTTGAAAAAAGGGTTTACAAGTTTTTCAAAAATCTTATTTTATATATATATATTTTTTATATTTCAAGAATAATTGAGGAGATTAAATTTTTATATTTAATAGGAGCAAAGGGAAATGTAATTTGATATGTACGAGGATATAAAAAATTACTTAACCTTTAAGGTAATAAATATTATAGGGTGATCAACTAAGGTTCTATTTTCATGGTAAATTTTGACATTTAAGTGTGTATGCAAGTCGAGAGTAGGAGTGGAAAATTAGGAAACTAAATGCAAGCAAGAAGTGAACACCACTATTTTTTGTTCTAGATCTTAGGAGAAACTCATGAACTAAGGAAGGGACTGATGTGATGAAAATCTAAGTAATATCTAAGTAATTTGGTAGGAAAATCATTTTTGAAAGTTTTGATTAGAAATAAGGATATCCTAGTTGGAAGTATGGATTCCCTAATTGGTGATAAGAGGAAGAGAAAATCTATGAAAAAACCCTGTTCATAAGTGATTATCAAGGATGAGATGATTGAGCATAATATAATGGTTCTTAAAACTAGATGGTTAATATATAAGTTCTCTAGATACTAGTCAAATTGTTTTGAGATCTAAAATTGGATCAAGTGGAAGTGGAGGTTTAATTCAAATTACTTCATGACTTTTCTTTTGAAAGGATTATTCTTTTATCTTCTCCAATTTAAAAATAAGGGATAAAATAATGGATGGTGGCCCTCAATTTAGGGGCAAATATGCATTATATTTAAGAGCAAAGAGATAGAGACTATGAAAAGGCTTTTGGTGTGGATTAGCTATTTGGAATTTCTTATCAACTCATCAATAAGAATATTTTTAAGAATGTTGGCAAATACTTTAGGAGAGTTCATCCAAGAGGGACCCCTACTAAGGAGAGAAGGCATGTTGTATACACTTGAATGTGTTACCACAAATATTTCAAAACCTTTACCGCAATCCATTAGGATTAAATTTGAATCAAGAGAATGGGATCAATAGGTAGATTATGAAAATATTGCATTCGGATGTCACACATGTCATGAGACTGGACACATGGCAAGAGATTGCAAAGCAAAAATGATGGAGAAAGATATGGAAAATTTTTGGCATTAGGTAAACTTAAATATGAAACAAGGAGATCATATCATGGTAGAAGCTAAGTCAAATCAAGAATTTTCCACTCCCAAGAAAGTGGCAAGAAAAGCCCATTTACATCATCAAATGAAAAAGGTCATTATAGTTCACTTGTATCAACCATTAGAAGAAAAGAATGACACAAGGGATGAAGAAGTATAATGCACAATTTTAAATACAAAAGGATTTAAAGGTGTGAAGGAAGATGAGGAGAAAATTTTTAAAGTGAATGAGGTCAACATTAATCTAGGTAAATCATCTTCATTTTTCTCAAGTAGCATAAAATCTTCTTCTTGCAATAAAAATAAAAGTAGTATAGAGTGTATCCATTGCACTTTAGGGTTTCAAGAGCAACATAATAAAGAAATGCATATGGAGGATATCCATGGAAATTTAGGGTTTCTAGGGTAACATAAGAAAGTAATTTCTATGGAGGATTATCCTTGCATTTTAGTGTTTATTGGGCGACATGAAGAAGAAAGTGTTTATGAGGCTATTCCTTGCATTTCATATTCTTTAGGACAACATAAATCTTTAGAAGATAAGTCTCATTGTGAATATTATGGAAAAATAGAAGAGATTGATGAAGACTAAAGTGTTAGTGGGAATGAAAAAGGAGAGGAAGACCTTCAAAGCATAGACAAAGAGAAAAATAAATTTAAAGAGATATTGACTTGGGAAGCCAAAAAAACATCATAGGTATTAACAAGAAGTAGAGCTAAGCCCAATAGTAAAAATAAAATGTGATTATAAATATGATATCATGGAATAATAGGGGTATGAATAAGACCCTTAAAAAAGAGTTATTAATGAAATAATAGGTTGTTGTAGTCCTAAGTTTATTTTAATACAAGAAATAAAATTAAGTAGTGAGAAAAATAAGGAAGCTTTTAAAAAGATTTGGAAGATGGGTGATTGTCTAGCAGTTTCTTCTATAGGAGTTCTAGGTGGTTTTGCAATAATATGGGACAAACACAAATGGGATGGAAAACTATTAGAAGCAAAAAGTAATTGGATTGTTGGAGGATATTGTAGGAAAGAATAAAACATCAAAATTGGGGTTATAAATGTATATGTTCCAACTATTGTTAATCCTCCTGAAAGATGTTGGAAGGACCTTAGCATATTATGATAAAAAAAATGATGATTCATCATTGTGATTTATAGATTCTTTGGGGTGACTTCAATATAGTTCTATCTCCTTTGAAAAATAAAGGTAGTACTCTAGGATGGTCTGAATCAATACAATATTTTTTATGGCTTTTTAGCCAGGTTATCACAGGTACCAATATTTAGGATCAAGTATAACATTCAATAAATAAGCAATCAATATAAATGGCCAATGTCAATGAACATAACATTCATGAAAATAACAATAATATGAAATAACATGAAGAAAACTTACAATATGATTGCTCAAATTGTATACAAGCTTCTATATTTTGATGCTTGAAATACATACAATATGTTGATCATTTGATACATTACATGGAGCCTTGTCTCCATTATATAACCTTAGAAAGGTGACTCTTCAATACTTGACTATTGCACTCCTCACATATCCAAGAGTTGCAACCTTTCCTATTCCATACATAAGATAAACCTCACATGTCCTTTGGCTTCTCATCTTGCCACTTGTATACATGACTCTTGACTCTCTATCTACTTGCACACTTTACTCTATGACACTTGCACACTTTATGACACTTGCATGATTTCCTACTCTACAAAATTACACACATTATTACATGATACTTGTGCACATCCTACACATAGATACATACATAAAGGAGAAATATAAATCACACTCCTAAACTATAGACTCACACCCTAATCTATTACATATTTACAATTGTACCATAAGGTACCATGGGGGTACATTAGCATGTATAAAATAATGTAATATTCTTTAACACCCCCTTGTAATATATTGTTTGGTTATTAAAGAATTTAGTCTTCAATATTTGTCCTCTAGCCCTTCATCTTGATCTTCTTTGTATTCAAATCTAGGTAATTTTGCATTGATCTTGTTCTTCTTCTTCTTGTTCAACCTTCTTTGGCTCTTTATTTTGTTCTTCTAAAACTTGCTCTTGTACTACTTGAGATTCTTCTTTATGATCCTAATCTTGACTTTGATTTTGTCCTATAGATTCTGACTATTCACTTAATGAATCATAATAAACTTTGAATTTGATGGACTTTTGTTGTCACATTTACTAACATAAAGCATTTCATTACATTCTTCATCTACATCTTGACATGTATGACATAACTCACTTGTATCATTACCAATGTATTTTATTACATATTTTCCTTTTAGAGTTTTAATCAACTCCTCTTACTTTTGACTTATATATTTATAGATTTCAAGTGTTAGCAATGTCATATATAAGTTGCAAGCTTATTGCATTGGTAAGGGCTTTGGCCTCTCTTTGGGAGGTCCAAGGCTCAACCCCATTCACCCCTCAAATGTTTTGTGTAAACTCAATTTAAAAAAGAGTAATGGCATATATATTACACCACCTATATCAATAAGTATCATAATATCATCTTTAGAACTTTCAAGTGCTTCAACAAGCTTTGAGTGCAAATAATATCCCAATGTTTCAAATTTTTCATACATAGCTTTTCTGTAAATAAATTTGTAAAGCAAAAAATATCAACACCAATAATAGCAATAAATCAAAACAAACCACAATGTGCACATGAAATGAATATCATATATTATTATTAAACCAGGGAGCCTTGATCTCCACTTTATACATCAATGTACCCCAAATAAGGGGTTACAAAATGTTGATTTGTTTTGATACAATAATTACAACAGAGGTGAAACCCTCTAGCTGGATCAATCGATTGCGATGTCTTTGGATCTTCTTCGCTCCAAACAAGGGTTGAGTGGGCTTGTGTATCCACTATGGGGTCACTCCAATTTGCAATAGCTTCTAATAACAATGTCTTCTACACCTGAGTACAAACAAACCATAAAACATGGACCAATAGTACATATGAGGGCTCCATTGTGTGAGGCCCTCTATAAAATACAGATCTACAAAACCCTAAGTGCAATGATTATGAAATGTAAACAAAATGCAGGAAAACGTAAGTTAGAAATAATCAATAACCTTGTCAATACCTGAATCGTTGAATCTACACTTATGTTGGTTGAGGATCTTGAACTATGAATGTGCGATAGCTTGACAACGTTCGGGGGTTGGTTCATAGATGCTACAATGAACAAACGGTGGTGATGACGATAACTAGGGTTTGTGTGAATGCGAATGATGTTTCATTGCAAGTGTTTTCTTCCCTCTTTTTTATTTTCCAAACCCCTCCTTTTTTATATAATTATTTTATTTAATGTTGGGGTTTCGACGACAACAACAGGTGGCTAGGATTAAATCGTGATCAATGGCTGAGATTAAAACTTGGTAAATGGCACATATTGCATTGAGTGAGCAGCCAGAATTAGAACATGATGGGTGACTAGTATTTATTCATATACATGTTATATATAAATATATATATAAATAATATATATATAATGAATGGTTGTGATTTGACTGTGATGAGTGGATAATGAGTGGCTAGGATTTGGTGTCTATAGATGCCTCTTTTTGTATCACATTACATGAAACACAATGCGGTGCAAAAACAAGAGACACATGGTTTGGTGGAATGAACTCTTTCCTCAGGTGTGCTAGAATATTTTGAAAATTTTGTGGTTGTATCTTACCCCCTCAATTGGCGAATGAGTGAAGGATGAATCTCAGGAGCCAATTGACAAAATGTGGCAGATGCAATGGATAATGCAATGAATACATATGATGCATGCCAATGTTGAAATCAAAGTCAAGTGTGATTACCTCAAGTTTGGCGATGTTTCCATGTTTTTGAAAATTTGCTTTTAGCACAATATGCAATGTTATTGTTGTAGATAAATTAACCAACGTGAACATGTGTTGGAGGCAGGGATACCACCTCACTTCATATGACCACAATTTTAAACCTAAATAATTGGCCTAATGCAAGGGGAATTTGTAAAGGAAGTTTCATTTTTTGCCCACTAAGAAGGCTAGTAATGCAAATAGAATTTGTAATAGAGTTTCACATTTCACCTACGAAAAGGGCTAATGATAGCTTTGCATAATTTTTTGCAAACACAGTCGCAATCACAAATGTATTGACCATCTTGATTTTATGTCAAACATGGAATGTGATGTTGATTTTAAACAAGCATCCTTGTGGTGATCTACCCATCCTACTAGACTGCATGGATAGCCCATCGTTGTAGCTACCAAGGGGATAGAGTAAATCATTAGATACGAGGTTCACTTGATAATGTAAGTGAATTTAACAATGTTAAATGAATATGAAAATGCATTTATAAGTGGATGTGACAATGTAAATGTATTGATGATTGAATTTATGTAAATGTATTGATGATTGAATTTGATAGTTTTTGTGAAATTTGAAACTGCTTTAGGACATGAGTGAAGAATGAATTTGATGAGCCAATTGACAATATGTGAATGATGTAATAGATAATGCAATGAATGCATATGATGTATGCAATTTTGAAATCAAAGTTCAAGTTTGATTACCCCAAGTTTGGGGATGTTTCCATGTTTTCAAAAATTTGCTCTTAACACAATGTGCAATGTTAATTTTGTTGTAGATAAATTAACCAACATTGGTGAACATGTGGTGGAGGTAGGGATACCGCCTCACTTCATGTGACCACACTTTTGAACCTAAATATTGGCCTAATGCAAGGAGAATTTGTAAAGCAAGTTCCACTTTTTTCCCATGGATAAGGCTAGTAATGCAAATAAAATTTGTAATAGAGTTTCGCATTTTGCTTGCAGAAAGGGCTAATGATAGCTTTGAGAAAATTTTCATGAACACGATCACATTCACAAATGTATTGACCATCTTGATTTGATGTTAAACATGACATGGCATGATGATTTTAAACAAGTATCCTTATGGTGATCTACCCATCCTACCAGATTGCATGGATAGCCCATTGTTGCAGCCGCCAGGGGACTAGAGTAAATCACTAAATACAAGGTTCACTTGATAATGTAGGTTGACTTGATGATGCAAAATGATGAGGTGAATGCATTTATGAGTTGATTTGAGGGGTGTTGTGGAATGATATGGGGTAAGTGCATTTCATTATTACAAAGTGAAATAGGGTGATTTTGCCTTTGCCCCTTTGCCATGGTAGGATAGGGTTAATCATGGATTGATTGGTTGTGAATGTAAGGCAAAGGGAGTAACCTTTGACAAAATAATGCAACCTAGCAACTAATTTCACAATATTGATCATTCCCAAAAAATCTTGGTGAGGTGGACTATCATGCACTTGATTCACCTACTTAGATTGCTTTGCTTGATTGGCAAGTGTTGTGTTAGTCTCATGTGTTGGTGAGGGGTATTTGAAGACTCCTATTTGTTATGGATGATTTGGAATATGAATGGGTTGTGATGGATGACTTGGAAGATGAATGGGTTGCGATGGATGACTTAGAAGATGAATGGGTTACAATGGATTGGCTTCTTGTGGATACACAGTTGTTGGTGTTACCACAGGAGATTGAACTACTTGAAGTTGTGCATTTTGATGATTTGTGCTTCGTTGACATCAAGTTACTATGTGAATAGCATCCAAAAAACCTTGGTATTGTTGCATGTGGTTGACTTGGTTAGGAGTTATAGGATTTGATCCCCTTGTTGTTTGTTGTGTTTCCTCACGATGAGGAAGTGGTGTTTGGTAAATACCAAGGTTTTGGTTTTGTTGTGCTAAGGGACTATCCAACTTAATGGCCCCTAAGTCTAGCAGGTCTTGCACAATGTCTTTGAACGCATAGCAGCTATTGGTGTCATGGTCCTTCTAGTGAGGGAAAGGATAGAACAAATGCTCCTTATGCCCTTACCACATTTAGTTGGATTGTTAGGCCTAACTTCTGACAAGGTGATTGCATGTGTATCATACAACCTTCAGAATATGGAGGCATATGACTTAGGTAATGGCATGTAATTACGAGTTTACCAAATAGACTATCGGTGTTGATTGTTTTCCACAGTTGGTGCTAGTTTGTGCAATGGTTTTGGGGGTGGAACCGATTGATATGATACTTATTACGGTTGTTGTTGTGATGATGATTGTTGTTGATGATGGACTTGGGGTGGTTGAGCCATTGTTGATTGACTCAATACCACTTGGTTCATTTGTCCAGTTTTTGATTGGCTAGTATAGTTTTCTTTGGATTGGCCGTTGTTTTGTCATTCTTTCTTTTTGGATTTAATCTCACCCTCTTAAATCTTGATTTATTTGATAACTTGGGCTTGGGAAAGAGCTTCATCGAATATCCTATATTGTTATAGTTAAAGTAACAAGGAGATAGGTTTTAGACAACTCTTTGTGAACATTCAGGTTAATTCTTCCATTGGGAGAATGAATGGCAATTTGGTAATTATTTCCCTTTAATGGTTCCAAAAGTCATAGACCGACTCTTCTTCAAATTGTCTAAGATTATACAAATTGGTCAAGGTAGTTTTATTTCTAACATTGAGGGAGAACCTTTCTAAGAATTTGTCTGCCAACTATTTGAATGTATAAATAATGTGTTGTGGCAGATGGATGTACCATTCTAAGGCATCCCCCCTAATATCTGAGGAAAATTTCAGAGCATTAAGGTATCATTCCCTTGGATTCTAAAACATGAATGGATGAATGCACTAATATGCTCCCTAGGGTCCTCAACCCTTTTAAATTTATCAAAATTCGATAATGTGAAATCAACAAGATAAGGTCATGATGGTACCGAAGGATGAATTGGGTGATTGACCAACTATATCAAAGTGGGTTTCAAGTACATCATACCAGATGTATGCATGATCAGGTTGTCAATATGTTGTTGCAAAGCTTGTATTTTAGGATCTTCCACTTGTGTGTGGAAGCCTTGGTTTGCATGATAGGTGTATGTAGTTGGTATGTGTTGGATGATGAATTATTGGGACGAAATCAAGTTTTTATTGGCCAATGGATTGATGTTTGTGGGTATGTGGTGGTGCTTATTATTTTGTTGAAATTTATTATGGAATGTTTGGTGTTGATGAGGTGGGGATTGATGATGTGAAGTTTAAGGGGTGTTGGTGTTTTTAGTGGTTGATATGGTATGGATGTGGTGGAGTGGATGGGTACGTATAGTGATCGCAGGTGGTTGTGATACCCGTGATAATCATTTTATAAAGCAAAATATCAACACCAGTAATAGCAATAAATAAAAACAAACCACAATGTGCACATGAAATGAATATCATATATTATTAAACCAGGGAGCCTTGATCTCCACTTTATACATCAATGTACCCCAAATCAAGGGTTATAGAATGTTGATTTGTTTTGATACAATAATTACAATAGAGGTGAAACCCTCTAGTTGGATCAATTGATTACGATGTCTTCGGATCTTATTCACTCCAAATAAGGGTTGAGTGGGCTTGTGTATCCACTACGAGGCCACTCCAAGTTGCAATAGCTACCAATAACAATATCTCCTACACTTGAGTACAAACAAACCATAAAACATGGATCAATAGTACATGTGAGGGCTCCACTATGTGAGGCCCTCTATAAAATGCAGATCTACAAAACCCTAAGTGCAATTATTATGAAATGTAAAAAAAATGCGAGAAAGAGAAAGTTAGAAAAAATAAATAACTTTGTTAATACTTGAATCGATATATCTATGGTTCTACTTGTTGAGGAGCTCAAACTATGAATTTGCAAATGCTCAACAATGTTCAGGGGCTAGTTCGTAGATGCTATAGTGAACAAACGATAACGACAATAATGACTAGGGTTTGTGTGAATGTGAATGATGTTTCGTTGCAAGTGTTTTCTTCCCTCTTTTTTTATTTTCTTGACCTCTCTTTTTTATAATTGCTTTATTTAATTTTGGGGTTTCGATGACAACAATGAACGACTAGGATTAAATCGTGATCAACGACTAATATTGCGACTTGGTAAATGACACGGATTGCATTGAATGAGCGGCCAAGATTAGAACATGATGGGTAGCTAATATTTATTCATATATATATATATATATATATATAATGAATGGTTGTGATTTGAAAATGATGAGTAAATAATGAGTGGCTAGGATTTGGTGTCTACAAATACCCCTTTTTGTATCACGTTGTGTGAAACATAATGCAGTGTAAAAACAAGAGACACTTGGTTTGGTGGAATGGACTCTTTCCTCAGGTGTGCAATAAGATTTTAAAAATTTTGTGGTTGTACCTTACCCCCTCAAGTGGTGAATGAGTAAGGATAAATCTCATGATCCAATTGACAAAATGTGGTAGATGCAATGTATAATGCAATGAATACATATGATGTATGCTAATGTTGAAACCAAATTCAAGTTTGATTACCCCAAGTTTTGGGATGTTTCCATATTTTTGAAAATTTTCTCTTAGAACAATGTGCAATGTTATTATTGTATATAAATTAACCAACATTGGTGAACACATAGTGGAGGTAGGGATACTGCCTCACTTCATGCAATCACAATTTTGAACATAAATATTGACCTAATGCAAGGGGAATCTATAAAGGAAGTTCCATTATTGCCCATAGAGAAGGCTAGTAACACAAATAGATTTTGTAATAGAGTTCTGCATTTCGCCTACGAAAAGGGCTAATGATATCTTTGAGAAATTTTTTATGAACATGGTTGCATTCACAAATGTATTGACCATCTTGATTTGATGTCAAAAATGGCATGGGATGATGATTTTAAACAAGCATCCTTATGGTGATCTATCCATCCTATTGGACTGCATGGATAGCCCATCGTTGTAGCCACTAGGGAACTAGAGTAAATCACTAGATACGAGGTTCACTTGATAATGTAATTAGATTTGAAAATTTCGAATGAAGATGAAAATACATTGATAAGTGGATGCAACAATGTAAATGTATTGATGAGTGAATTTGATATTTTTTGTGAAGTTTGGATCTACTTTGGATAATGAGTGAAGAATGAATCCCATGAGCCAATTGAAAATATGTGGATGATGTAATAGATAATGCAATGAATGCATATAATGTATGTCAATGTTGAAATCAAAATCAAGTTTGATTACCCAAAGTTTTGGGATGTTTCCATGTTTTTGAAAATTTGCTCTTAGCACAATGTACAATGTTATTGTTGTTGTAGATAAATTAACCAACATTGGTGAACATGTGGTGGAGGTAAGGATACCACCTCATTTCATGTGAACACACTTTTGAACCTAAATATTGGCCTAATGCAAGAGGAATTTGTAAAGGAATTTCCACTTTTTTCCATGGAGAAGGCTAGTAATGCAAATAAAATTTGTAATAGAGTTTCGTATTTTACCTGCGGAAAGGGCTAATGATATATTCAAGCAAATTTTTGTGAACATAGTCGCATTCACAAATGTATTAACCATCTTGATTGATATAAAACATGGCATGGGATGATTATTTTAAATAAGCATTCTTATGGTGATCTACCCATCCTACCAGATTGCATGAATAGCCCATTGTTGCAACCGCTAGGGGACTAGAGTAAATCACTAGATATGAGGTTCACTTGATAATGTAGGTTAACTTAATGATGCAAAATGATGAGGTGAATGCATTGATGAGTTGATTTGAGGGGTGTTTAGAATGAGATGGGGTTAGTACATTTGAGATATGGTAAGTGCATTTCATTCTTGAAAAGTGAAACAGGGTGATTTTGCCTTTGCCCCTTTGCCCTGGCAAGATAGGGTTGATGATGGATTGATTGGCTGTGAATGTAAGTCAAAGGATGTAACCTTTGACAAAAGGATGCAACCTAGAAACTAATTTTATGAAGCAATTTTTTGGACTAATGGGGAAGGTGCGATACCTTAAGAACCCCTAGTTTATTGATTGTTTTATTAGGAAAGGTGTGATACCTTTAACATCCCCAAGTGGATTAATTGCTTGACTGATTGTTGATTGTGATTGTTTTAAGAAGGTGTGAGACCTTGAACCTCCCCCATTTTTTTTATTTGAGGTGATTTATGGGGAAGGTGTGATACCTTAAACACCCCCAAGTTGCTTGATGATTGTTTGATGTATGCAAATAAATGAATGGTATCATGTTCTAATGATCATTTGTAAAAGGTTTTAGACTCTTGCTTGACCAACTTTATCTTTGTTGCTTAATCAGGGACACCAACATCGAATGGTGTGATATGGAATGGAAGACTCATGTAGTGATGTGTTTATGGTATGGATGTTATTTTTAGCTTGTGAATGATGGATCTAGAATTGTTTTATGAAGACTCAAACATCCTAGTGATTTCGAACAATCTCATGTAAGCTCAGTCAAATTTCTCCAAGATGTGTGTGTAGTGAGTGTTCATTTACCAATCATGAGTGTGGTAATGATTCAAACCAATCAAGAACCAATGTGTGTGCAAGTGAATTCATTTACCCATATTGAGTAAAGTGAGATTAAACTCATCATAGAAAATACCAAGAAGTTATCTTGTCCTTATGTGTGGTTAGAGGTATCTTCATGAGAGATGTGTCACCATGCATGAGTGTACTCCACTGTTAGTCAAGCATCTATAGCCTTGGTGGAGGTTAGATCCATAGTCCAATGGTATGATCTCTAAGCTTTTGGGAATCAGACTACATAACCATCTAGATGGAAATATAGTGTTATCATTACTTGTCATTACTACTTGGGGATCTATGGTGTGTGGTTTTGTTGGTCACGAATCTGCCACAAGAAAGGATTTTCTAAAACTATGCACCCTAGACCCGGCCAACATTGAAAGGCTGGGAGAAAGAGATGTCTCCCAGACCAATCTCCAGAGAGGGCTGGTTCCCTTACTACTTCTAAGCTTGATTTTAGATTAAAGTTGCAGGAAAGAGATGTAAAATACGCAGAAAGAAACAAGAAATTACGGAAAGAGATGGGAAATATAGCCGTAGGCCTGAATTTGTTAGATCGGGGAAAAGAAACTCAGCAAGATGGACCTTCAAGTGTATGAACAACATATAATAATAGAAAACAACATAATTCATCTACGACCTTGCGCAAACTACCTCCAGAATTGCATTCCAGAACTTACTTTCTTACAAGCAGTATTTAAATTCAAATGCAGAATTTAAATCTAACAGCAGATCAGAAAGACAAGCATAACTTAGAAATACATGGAATAGAAGGAAATTACACAGAAAGACGTTTTAAAATCAGTGGCCAAATCTCTTTCATTCATGCAAGACAACTTGAAAGCTTTCACGCAATCTGTCTCTCAAACTCCCGACCCTTTTTCTGAGATCTACATTGCTTTATATAGAGGTCTTGCCTCTTTGCAGCATTAAAAATATGAAACGGACCTCCTCGAGATCTACAAATTATGCAATGAAAACAAGGAAATGATATCCTTAAACAGCCTCGGAGAAACCAGAAATTAAATGCCATAAGGAGGAGTCGGTCGTCTTCATTAAATTGTTGTTCTTGAAAATATGCTTGAAACCGTTAGAAAAATCATGAACAACAGCTTCGAATAATGGAAATCTTCAATTCTGGTAGCTTGGGCACGTTCTTCTACCTTGACCGCATCGGAAAGCAGCAACACATTTAATTCTGGAGCGCTTTTAATCATCGAAAATCGCAAAACTGCATCGGACCGTTTGAACTGCATTCTGGCGCGAAACTGTAATAGGTCGCGAAAACGCGACATGTCACGAAATCGTGACATATCCCTGCTCCGTACGCTTTCCTTACTTTCGACCGTGAAAATCAACCATGTCATGAAATCGTGACGTATTCGGCTTCCATATCTCCTTCGCAACCTTGAACCGCGAAAACGTGACGCTGCGTGATTTCGCGACGTCCGTACAATTATGCTCTTTCTCTGCCCTGTTGCCACGAAAATGTGACAATGCACGATTTCGCTACATCTTCATCTTTTGTTCTCTTCGCTGCTTCAAATCATGAAAACGTGACACTCTTGCCTCTGTGCTTCTTCAACTTCCACCATGTCACGATTTCGCTACAAGTTCTATTTCCTTGGACCTTGCTGTTCGTCAACCGCAAAAATGTGACACTGCGCGATTTCACTACAATTCTCTGCACTTAGTCTTTCTTCAACAATGTGTCACGAAATCGCTACCATTTTCTTGCTACTAGCCTTTATCTCCATGAATGTCGCAAAATCGTGACGCCAACTTCTTTCTTGCCCTTAGCCTCAACAATGTCACGAAATCGTGACAAGTTCTGTCTTGCTCAGCTCCATCCTGCAAATGTCATGAAATCGCTATGTTTGCTTGCATTCTCCATTGTTCCCACTTCCTGTCACGATTTCATGACGTCTGCTTCTTGCTTGGACTCATTCTCAAAAGTGTCACGAAATCGTGATGCCATTCGTGCCTTAGACTCTTTTCATCCACCTGAACCGATCAACACAACACATAGCGATTTCGCTACATCTTCCCCGATTTAATTCATCTCATCTATCTTATGTCACGATTTCTCACACACATTTCTAACCTGATGCTTCCTGGCCATCGCAAGTCACAAAAACGTGACATGTCATGATTTCGCTACAACTTTGTCGCCCCTCCGTTTGGATCAACGCCGCGATATCGCGACGGTTTTACCCCCCTTGACCGATTTTTTCCGACACGTCGCAAATCGCTGACGACTTTGCATTTTTTTCTCTCTCCTCATCCGACCCGCGATAACGCGACATGTCACGATATCGCGACGTTTTTAACTTTGGCTCTCCATGCTATTTTTTGTCGTGATTTCACGACAGCCTTCAGACTTAGCTTGTTTTTTGCATCAAAACCTGTAGAGGAGTTAGAATTTCAACAGCTTATGCATGAATAAACAATAATCAAAATAAATGTGGCAAAAATGCCAACATTCTTGGCGGCTCGCGGGGTATACAGTTCTGTTGTATGCAAGAATCCCAGGCCTGAATCCATTGGGCAACAGAGTCAAGAAAACTGAGAACAAAAGTTGGCTGATGGGATACATCTCGATGGACTGCTGCAACAACTCTTGCTGAATGACTGAAACTTCAAGGAATTCTGTATTTGGCTGAACTGACCATGGAATGGAAATGATGAATGATGGAATAATGGAATGGGGAAGAGTGATGTGGTAGACAGTAACAGAGTGCTTCTGTGCTACCAGCTGCTATGAAAGGAAAATGGAGGTGAATGGAATAAACAGAATGATGATCAATGAATGTGTAGGCTGTGGAATGAGAATGGAATGGGGAAATGAACTGTAGATAAATGCTTAAAACAACAATGTAGTTAGAAGAAAAGGAAAAGAAGAACCGGGAATATTAGAAAAGGGGAAAAGAAACAACAACAGTGGCTTTTGTACTACAGAAGAAAAAGGAGTAGGAGAAGAAGGGAAGAAAGAAGGGAAGAGAAGAAAAAGGAAGGGGAAGGAAGAAATTGATAGGAAGCCACTAACTACTGGGAAAGAAGAAGAAAAAAGAAAGAAACACGTACCTGCGGGCTCGCATGCAAAAAGAGCCGAAGTGGACAAATGAAAACAATACTTTTTTTTTTTTCTCTTTTTCTTTTTTTTCTTTTTTTTTTTTGCTATATACAAGGTGATACTGGACTGACAGTTCATGAAGTGTAGGCTTTCAGATGAAAGTCGTTCACTGAAATAGGAAGTGGGCTGCCATCCAAATCTTCCAGATGAAACGAATTTGCTGCACCAAAGCACTGACAATGCGGAAGGGACCCTCCCACGAGCATCAAACTTCTTGTGATTCCCAGGCTTGGCTTTGTTTTCATTCCATTTCAGGACCAAATCACCCACCTTGAATGGACGATCTGCAGAATTTTTATGGAACCACTTTGAAATAACCTGTGTGTGCTTAGCAAACTCCTCATAGGCCAAAGAACGTTGCTCTTCCAACTGTAACAACTGAGCCAACCGCATATCCATGGAATCTATAGCTGTTTCATCATCCTGAAATTCCTACAACTGCTGCAATACTGGCAACTCTAGATGAACAGGCAACCTTGCCTCTTTTCCATATACCAGGGCGTATGGTGAAGTCTTGATAGACTTCTTGATTGAAATCCTATCTGCCCATAAAGCTTGATTCAGTAGAAGGTGCCATGATCTCTTGTTATCCCCCAAAGACCTCTTTAAAATCCGGAGCAAATTTTTATTTGTGGACTCTGCCAAGCCATTTCCCTGAGGATAATAGTTAGAGGATGTCTTCAGAAAAACACCATATTTATTTGCAAATTCAGCTAGCTCAGCTCCAATGAACGGAGTTCCATTGTCTGTAATAATAGCATCAGGAATGCCAAAACGTGTAATCAGCCCTTCAATGAAAGAAATCACCACACTCTGATTTGCAACCTTGGTTGGAATAGCTTCAGACCACCTCGTAAAATAATCTGTAGCTATCAAAATATACCTGTGTCCAGCTGAAGAATTCGGATCAATAATCCCAATAAAGTCCAATCCCCACTACTGAAAAGGTGCTTCAACCTGAATTGGATGCAGGGGCAATGATGCATTTCTAACCCTTCCTGTATACCTTTGACATTTGTCACATGCTTGGGCAATCCTGAAAGCATCTGTGAACAAGGTTGGCCAATAATACCCAGCCCGAATGATTTTTAAAGCCATTGGTCTACCTGCATAGTGTCCTCCTGATATGCCAGAATGAAACTCCTCCAGGAGTCTAGCCTTCTCTGATTCCTTGACACATCTCAAAAGAACGCCATCAATGTTCTTAAAAAACAATCCTTCAGGCAGCAATACATACCTGAGAGCTTGCAGACGAAACCTTCTCCGTTGTGAGGCATTTAACTGTGAAGGGCATTTACCAGTTGTGAAGTAATCAATGAGGTCATCTGCCCAATCTTGTTCCTGTACTAAAAGGTTCATCAGACTGTTATCTCTAGCAGAATCATCTGCTTGATAATCAACTATTTCAGATGCTGCAGTCTTTGCTAAATGCTGGCATAAGGCTTTACCCCGCACTAGCTTAGCCGGATGAATCTCAACATCAAATTCTTGAATTTTGGTGACCCAACCAGCGCGTTTATCACCCATCTCACCTTGAATGATGAAATTCCTTACATCTGGATGAATAACATATATGACTGTCCTACTCTGAGATATGAAATGCTTGAATTTTTTAAGAGACTTCATGACAGCATACACCTATTTTTCAATGAAATTATACTTTGCCTCATGAGGTAAAATAACCTGACTAAGGAAAGCAATGGGTCTTTCATTCCCATCATCCCCTTTCTGTGTGAGCACTGCGGCATAGCTTTCATCTTCACCAACTGCATACAGAATGAAATCTTTTGAATAATCTGGATTAACTAATACAGGAGCCTGTGCTATTCTGTCCTTGATTTCCTGGAATGCCTCCTTCCTCTGAGTCGTCCATTTAAATTCTACATCCTTCTTCAACAACTCAGTCATGGGCTTGACAACCTGGGCAAAATCAGAAATGAACTTCCTGATAAAATTAATCTATCCAAAGAAAGACTGCAGCTCTTTCTTGTTGGCAGGGAGTGAAAGTTTCTTCAATGCTTCGACTCGAGATGGATCAATTGCCAAACCATCTTCTGAAATCACATGCCCCAAGAGTTTACCTTCCTTCACTGCAAACACTGACTTCTTTGGATTAATGGAAATACCAAATTCTCTGCATTTTCCAAAAATTTGCCTCAGATGCGAACCGTGATCTTCCCGTCTATGTGAAAAGACAGTCATATCATCAAGATAAATAACAATAATCTTGTTCAAGAGTTCCTCGAATGCAATGTCCATGGCTCTCTGGAACGTAGCCCCAACATTTGATAATCCAAAAGGCATTCGCTGATAAGCAAAAGTGCCCCACTTAGTTGTGAATGTTGTCTTGTACTGGTCCTCATCCCTAACCCAAATCTGGTTATATCCTGAGAATCCATCCAGCAATGAGAAACGTTGAGCCCCAGCCACAACATGCAGTATCTGATCTATACGAGGCAAGGGATAGTGATCTTTCAGAGATGCACGGTTCAGATTTCGAAAATCTACACACAGTCGTATGTCTCCATTCTTCTTTCGAACCGGGACCAGATTAGCAACCCAAGTCGAGTGCTTAACCGGGTATATAATCTTGGCCTACAACATTTTCACAAGTTCGGCCCTCATTAGAGTCTCAATTTTTGGATTTACTGGTCGCTGTTTTTGCCTGAAGGGTCTGACACCTTCTTCCAACTCAATAGTATGCTGAACAATCTATTTATTATATCCCTTCAGATCCTCATAACTCCAGGCCACAATATCAAAAAATTCTTGACACAGTTGCTTGATTTCTTGCAGTTCATCAGGAGTAGAATCAGTCCCAATCTTAATGACCTTATTGGGTTCTAATTGCATCTCCATGTACTCTTTCTTGTCAATCTCAATCCGATGTTTTTTGGATCGATCATGCTGATCAAACAAACTTTCTAGAGTGATAAGACCCTTTGGAATATGATTATTCTGTAACTGAATTAGACCTTCAGCTTCTTCGTGCTCCAAGGTTCTTCCTTCGATGGTGGCAGCTTCTTGAATCAAAAAGTTAACAATTTGCTCATCACTCTCGAAGACCTACCAAAAAGTATCTTTATCTGGGACACTAGGCCTGTACACCATCCTTACTGTCTTTGGTCTCTTGACTACCTGCTCAATGGGAGAAAAATTTGCTCCAAGGGATGCTAAGAGATCTGCATGCTTATTCAGCTCTCGAGAAATGGCCTGAATATTCAGAGCTGTGAAAAACTCAAACAGGTCCCAAACTTGGTTGCGGTATGCTTTGAGATAATGCTGCTTGGAAATACACCTGTTTGTTACCTGGTTTACAATCAGCTCAGAATCACCAAAAATCTGTAGCTGTTCGATTCCCAACTTCCTTGCCTTTTTCAAGCCTAAGCATAATGCTTCGTACTCGGCAGCATTGTTAGTACAATTCCAAGTAAGACGGTATGAATATGTTCTTTGTAAACCAGAAGGAGAAATCAAAACAATACCTGCTCCTGCACCGTTTTTGCATCTAGCCCCATCAAAATATAACTTCCATAGTTGATCCGTGACAGAACTCTGATCATCTTGGTTAGGAAATACCTGCCTTGTGCCACCCTCTGGTTTTTGGATAGAATAACAGCCGATTTCGGTCTCCAGCATGGCATTGAAATCAAGCATGGAAAACTGATCGTCCAACTGGAGCTCATCTAAAACCTCATGCATCAAATCAGAACCCTCTAACTCTTCGGTTAGCATGTTAACAGACTGCATGTTTTTTCCTGCTTCTTCCAGCTTCTCTATATGAAAAGAGGAAGGTTTTTCATTCTGGATCCTGAGTCTTTTACCTTTGAAAGGGATCTCCAAGTGGGAATAATCCAGTGCCGGGTAACCTCCCAACTTTGCAGTAAACTCTCTGGATAAGCACATACTAAAATAGGGTTCTAAATCTACCACAACAATCTCTTGAATGACCGTAATCTGAGGCATAGTATGCAAAACAATCGGGACATCCTTGATTACACCCACCATTTTCATAGGAGTGCCATCTAACTGCAAGACTCCAGGGCTACTTCGTGTGTATTCCATACCCATAACTTCGCAAACTACCTTTGGCATGACAGTTGTAGCGGCTCCAGAGTCGATCATGCAATTATGCACGATCCAACCCTCTATTTGTAATGATAGATAAAACGGGGGTGGTCTATTTTTACCAAGTGATAGAAGTGGTTAAGGCTTGAGCATAAATTGTCTGGGTAGGACCCTTTTCACTATCCTTCATAGATTTTAAAGATTCTTGCAATAAATCTACCTGCCCAAGCAATTGCAATGCATCATAAAGACTAACCTTAGTTGGGGTCTTCTTCAGTTCTTCGACAATGTTGTATGCAACCATAGCAGATTCCTTCTTTTCAATAGGATGTTCATATCTGCTCCGATACTGCTGAGTGGCTTCCACTCTCAGCCTCTTTGTCAATGAAGGATACTTCAACTTTTCTCTAGCTTGCTCTTCTGCTTCTGATCTTGTCTGTGCAGGTGCAGCCTTTTCTTGTACTCTGTGGGAAACAGGATCTTTCGGCAAAACAGGCACATCAGGCTTTGAAACTGGCACAGGAGCTTTCACTGGCTTCTTCAAATCAGTTGGCACTTTTAATGGCTCTAACTCAGTAGGATCTACTGTAATAGGCTTCTTTCTAGTCCTTGTGAGAACCGAAACTTGCTCTTCCAGTGGAGTCATTAAGCTATGGCCTACCTCAGAGATCATATTGACTTGCCCTCCCGAAGAACTAGCAGCCAATGTCTGCACATAATTCAAATGAACCATGCAGGTGTCTTCTCCATGGGGATCATTGCATGTCGAACACCAATATGTTCTTTCAGCAAGGACTGCATCTTCATTTGCCAAAATAGTCAAGTTCTTCTCGGGTGCTTTGCTTGTTGAAGCAGCTTGTTCTCTAGTAATAGGCGGGGGTTGAAATCTCCTAGGCTGGAAATCTCGCTCAGCTTGCTTCCTTTCAATAAGCGTGATCTTATTACCCATTGCTCTTATTGCAGAATTGGCAGATTTTACCTCTTGCAGGAGTGTTGTATAAGGATCAGGATTTACAGGTGCAGGAGGTGCTAGTAAGGGCAAAGGTGCTGGTGGTGCCGGTAATGCTGGGAATGAAGTGGAAGCGGGGAATGGCAGAATGCTGGGTGCAGGCAACTGGAGATTTGTTGAAGTAGACAACTGAGGAACTGGGATGGGTGCAATTTGAGGAGCACTAGAATTCCATGATGGGACAGGGTACATAGAAGACATAGATTGCAAAAAAGAACTAGGATATAAATGCTGTGGAATATCAGGAAGAATGGGCATTGCTACCTTTGGGGGAAGCCTGTCGATTGCAATCAAGTCTGCCTCCGCCTTTTGTGCTTGCTCGAATAGTTTCGAGAAAGTCATCACATTGGACTGCCTGATCGCCAAGCCAATATCTGTATTGAACGCTCGGAGGTAGTAAAACGTAGCTTGCTCAGGGGTAGGGCGAAGTCCTTCAGGCACTCGCTGCCAACTCCTGGTGAAACGAACATTAAAATCTGCTATTGCCTCCTGGGGGTGCCTCTGGATTGCATTAAACTGGTGCAACAATGAAAATGGGTCAGCCTGTTCATGAAAATTCTTAACTAACAATTCTCCTAGCTGATCCCAGGACGCAATAGTGCCTGGTTGCAGAGATCTATACCAGTACAACAATTTTCCTCTCAAGGATAACACTAGTAACTTCACCATTACATCTTCGTCTGTTATATCATGAATGGCTGCCAGAGAAGCTACATCATGAATATGTTCGTATGCAGTCTTTCCCGTACCATCATAAGTTGGCAATGCTTTCAAAGCAGCCTGGGGAACTGGATTTTGAGCCTGCAAATTCAAGGCCCCTGAGCTGTTCCATGCTGAAAACTACCGAGGTGGAGGATACTGGGCCATTGGAACTAGTGTATGTAACTGAGAAGATGGAAAACTAGTAACAATACCAGGGATTTGTGTGGATATGGCAGATGATGCAAGCGATGGGGAAACCAACCTAGAATGCTCACCACTTCTTGTGCTGTCAAGTTCAAAAAACTCGACAAGATCTCCAACTTTTTTAGACTGTGATCTCGTGATCATGAAGTACAACTTTCACTGCATCCACGTTTAGAGATTTTTGAGTACTGCAGAGTCACCAAATGCTCTAACTTTATGGCATGAAGGTGAACATTAAACCTTCAACACTATGGGATCTTTCTGAGACAGAAGAAGTCTGTCCCATCGAGCGTGCCAAAAATTGTTGGTCACGAATCTGCCACAAGAAAGGATTTTCTAAAAACTATGCACCCTAGACCCGGCCAACATTGAAAGGCTGGGAGAAAGAGATGTCTCCCAGACCAATCTCCAGAGAGGGCTGGTTCCCTTACTAATTCTAAGCTTGATTTCAGATTAAAGTTGTAGGAAAGAGATGTAAAATATGCAGAAAGAAACAAGAAATTACGGAAAGAGATGGGAAATATAGTCGTAGGCCGAATTTGTTAGATCGGGGAAAAGAAACTCAGCAAGATGGACCTTCAAGTGTATGAACAACATATAATAATAGAAAACAACATAATTCATCTACGACCTTGCGCAAACTACCTCCAGAATTGCATTCCAGAACTTACTTTCTTACAAGCAGTATTTAAATTCAAATGCAGAATTTAAATCTAACAACAGATCAGAAAGACAAGCTTAACTTAGAAATACATGGAAATAGAAGGAAATTACACAAAAAGACGTTTTAAAATCAGTGGCCAAATCTCTTTCATTCATGCAAGACAACTTGAAAGCTTTCACGCAATCTGTCTCTCAAACTCCCGACCCTTGTTCTTGAGATCTACATTGCTTTATATAGAGGTCTTGCCTCTTTGCAACATTAAAAATATGAAACGGACCTCCTCGAGATCTACAAATTATGCAATGGAAACAAGGAAATGATATCCTTAAACAACCTCGGAGAAACCAGAAATTAAATGCCATAAGGAGGAGTCGGTCGTCTTCATTAAATTGTTGTTCTTGAAAATATGCTTGAAACCGTTAGAAAAATCATGAACAGTAGCTTCGAATAATGGAAATCTTCAATTTTGGTAGCTTGGGCACGTTCTTCTACCTTGACCGCATCGGAAAGCAACAACACATTTAATTCTGGAGCGCTTTTAATCATCGAAAATCGCAAAACCGCATCGGACCGTTTGAACTGCATTGCTGCGCAACGAAAGTCGAAAACGTGACATGTCGCGAAATCGTGACATATCTCTGCTCCGTACGCTTTCCTTACTTTCGACCATGAAAATCAACCATGTCACGAAATCATGACGTATTCAGCTTCCATATCTCCTTCGCAACCTTGAACCGCGAAAACGTGACGCTGCGCGATTTCGTGACGTCCGTACAATTATGCTCTTCTCTGCTCTGTTGCCGTAAAAATGTGACAATGCGCGATTTCGCTACATCTTCATCTTTTGTTCTCTTCGCTGCTTCAAATCATGAAAACACGACACTCTTGCCTCTGTGCTTCTTCAACTTCCACCATGTCACGATTTTCCTACAAGTTCTGTTTCCTTGACCTTCTTTCGTCAACCGCAAAAATGTGACACTACGATTTCGCTACAATTCTCTGCACTTAGTCTTTCTTCAACAATGTGTCATGAAATCGCTACCATTTTCTTGCTGCTAGCCTTTATCCATGAATGTCGCGAAATCGTGACGCCAACTTCTTTCTTGCCTTTAGCCTCAACAATGTCGCGAAATCGTGACAAGTTCTGTCTTGATCAGCTCCATCTTGCAAATGTCGCGAAATCGCTACGTTTGCCTGCATTCTCCACTGTTCCCACTTCATGTCGTGATTTCGCGATGTCTGCTTCTTGCTTGGACTCATTCTCAAAAGTGTCGCGAAATCGCGACGCCATTCGTGCCTTAGACTCTTTTATCCACCTGAACCGCGACCACACAACACGTAGCGATTTCGCTACATCCTTTGCTTTGCTTGGCTTCATCCCACAAATGTCGCGAAATCACGACCATTTTATGTCTTAAGCCTTTCTGTCCACCCATGCCGTGAAAACGCGATGCGTCGCGATTTCGCGACGTCTTTTGCTTTTCGCGTTGTGTGCCATATTGTGTCGCGATTTCGCTACACTCTCGAGTCTCATCGCCTGTCGCTCAGTTATGTCGCGATTTCGCGACAATTTCTAACCTTATGCTTCCTGGCCATCGTGAGTCGCGAAAACGTGACATGTCATGATTTCGCTACAACTTTGTCGCTCTGCCCTCCGTTGACTGGTTTGACCGCGAAAATCCAACGCGTCGCGATATCGCGACGGTTTTACCCCCTTGCCGTTGACTGCGCTGACCGCGATTTTTCGACACGTCGCGAAATCGCTACGACTTTGCGTTTGTTTTCTCTCTCCTCATCCGACCCGCGATAACGCGACATGTCGCGATATCGCGATGGTTTTTAACTTTGGCTCTCCATGCTATTTTTTGTCACGATTTCACGACAGTCTTCGGACTTAGGTGTTTTTTGCATCAAAACCTGTAGAGGAGTTAGAATTTCAACAGCTTATGCATGAATAATCAATAATCAAATAAATGTGGCAAAAATGCCAACAGGTTTGTAAAAGAGTTAGAGCTTTGGAGAATCGAATTCTCAACTGAGGTGTGATGAGAATTTTACCCTATCCTTACTATTCATTATTTTATTTAGAAGTGTTAGTGGTGAAAACCACTGATTTTATTTTGGAGTATGTGCATAATAGGATAAGCAAGAATACATTTTTGCTTCGAGGTTCAACCTAATCATGGTGTTATTCCTCTTTGACACAAGATTTTATTAATAAGTGCTAAATATGTTTGGTTCAAGAATATTAGAGTCAACTCCTAGAATTCAAGATTTATTTTTGAGTGATAATGTGCTTTTGGTCCTAGAGAAAACTTAACTAGTAATGGATGCTTCTTGGAACACTAGGAGTTACTAAGTGACCGAAAATATCTAGGGGTGATGAGATTTTATTGCAAATTGTGGCATGGATTATGAAATGGTGAAATAGGATTGATGTAAAATTTAATGAGCCCTTGATTAAGGTGACAAGACTTATTGGATTAACAATGATCTAAACTAAGCAAATGACCACTATTATGGTGGATAAAATGTACTAAAATGACATGGATGCAAAGATGGATGTATGGAATGAAGTATGAATGCATAATGCTTTTAGTTTTTTTTGTGGGGAAGGTGCGATACCTTAATTATCCTTGATTTTTTTATGGTTGATGATGTGGATGATTGGGAAGGTGTGATACCTTGAGAATCCCCAATTTTTTGATGGTTGATGATGTGGATGATTGGGAAGGTGTGATACCTTGAGAATCCCTAATGTTGTTTGAGTTGATACCAAGATCCTGATCATATGAGGTGAGCGGACAATATATGGAAAAGGCCTTCCTATCAATAAGATATTAGGAAATATACTTAAATGTAAAACAACTATTAATTTCGTGACCCATTCACCTATGATAAAGGAAATAATGATATTCCTTATACCACTTGGGTTTAAGTTTGTTCGGATCGAGAGGACGCATGTCAGGTAAAATAATTATTTTTGCCTACTGCAATATTTGAAAGATGGTCAACATGGGCTTAGACAAAGGAGTAGAGGTACAAAGCTAGCATTTTGAATGAGGTGAAGGAGGTGGACTGGGAATGGGGATGCCCCCCTATCGATAAGATCTTGGACCACTTTTTTAAATGTGAAACAATTATTGATATTATGGCTTGCTTGTTGATGATAGAGATAGAAAATGTGTTCCTTAAAGCTCTTGCCTTTTTTGGTTGGATCTTCAAGTTTTATTGGTGGTAATATAATTTTATTTACCTCATACAACCTTTGGAAGATGGATAAGTAAGATGCTGAAAGTGATGTGTGGTCACGAGGGAACCTCGCAGGATGCTTGATGTGTTTGTTCAATTATGGTTGATTTTGATTTTGTGGCATGGTTAGTGTAACCTGAGATGTGGATTCTAGAAAAGGATGTTGTAACTACTGATGTTGTTGAGATGGATGCTAATGATATTGATGATGACTCAAATGTAACTCAATGTTTGTAAGTCGAGTTAAAATTTGTTGAAGAATTGGAGTGTGTTGGCAACTTGATTGTAACTCGATGTTAGCTAACCAATCCAATATTTGTTGTAAATCTAGTGGTAGTGGCTACTAATATTATTGAGGGGATTTTTGGATAGATTGTGTTGAAATTTGTTGGTAATTGGTAGGTGACAAAGGTGGACTGGGTGCAGGTGATAGGAAATAATTAAGCGAATGTGGATCGAAAGTCCTCGACATATGAGCTGGTATGAATGGTTCATGATGATTTTATCTAGTGGGTATATCCACATGCTCATGTTCCTAATTCCTCTTGGAATGTTCAGCTGTGGTAGCTAGATTATCCTCACCCTGGTGTAGTGTGCACACATGTTCTTAATTCTATGGAGATGTCAGGTGAGATGAGGTAGGTGTGACTTGATTCTATGGTAGAAACACTTGTGGCATGGAGGGAATGTTGGGAGTAGCTACAACTTGTGTGGATCAATTTGGTAATTCCTGATCATTTGTCACAAAATTGATAATTCCCACAAAATATTGGTGAGGTGGAATATCATGCACTTGATCCACCTGCTTAGGTTGCTTTGCTTTATTGGTAAGTATTGTGTTAGTATCATGTGTTGGCAAGGGGTCTTTGAAGACTTATATTTGTTACGAATGATTTGGAATATGAATGGATTATGATGGATGATTTGGAGGATGAATGGGTTGCAATGGATGACTTAGAATATGAATGGATTGCGATGGATTAGCGGGTTGAGGATACTTAGTTGTTGGTCTTGCCACAAGATTTTGAACTACTTGAGGTTGTGCATTTTTATGATTTGTCCTTCACTGACCTCGGATTACTATGTGAATAAAACCCACAAAACCTTGGTATTATTGCATGTGGTTGACTTGGTTAGGAGGAGTTATAGGATTTGATCCCCATGTTGTTTGTTGTGTTTCCTCATGACAAGGAAGTGGTGTTTGGTAAATACCAAGATTTTGGTTTTGTTGTGCTAAAGAAATATCCAACTTAATGGCTCCTAACTCTAGAAAGTCTTGCACAATGTATTTGAATGCATAACAATTATTGATGTCATGGCCCTTCTATGATGGAAGGGACATAACAAATGTTCCTTTTAGCCCTTACCACATTTAGTTGGATCATTAGGCCTGACTTCTAGAAATGTGATTGCATGTGTATCAAACAACCTTCGAAAGATGAAGGCATATGACTTGGGTAGTGGTGTGTAATTCCAAGTCTTCCAAACAAACTGTCAGTGTTGGTTGTTTTTCATAATTGGCATTGGGTTGTGCAATGGTTGTGGGGGTGGAACTGCTTGATATGACACTTGTTGCAATTGTTGTTGCGATGATGGTTGTTGTTGATGATGAACTTGGGGTGGTTGAGCCATTATTTGTTGACTCAATACCACTTGGTTCACTTGTCTAGATTTTGATTGGCCAGTATAGTTTCCTTTGGATTGGCCCTTGTCTTGCCATTCTTTCTCTTTGGGTTTAATCTCACCCTCTTAAATATTTATTTATTTGATAACTTGGGCTTGGGCAAGAGCTTCATCGAATGTTGTAATTGAAGCAACAAGGATATAGGTTTTAGACAACTCCTTGTGAACATTCATGTTAATTATTCCATTGGGAGGATGAATGACAATTTGGTAATGACTGCCCTCCAATGGTTTCCAAAGTCATAGATCAACTCTTCTTCAAATTGTCTAAGATTATACAAATCGATCAATGTAGTTTTTTTTCTAACATTGAGGAAGAACCTTTCTAAGAATTTATCCGTCAATTATTCGAATGTATAAATATTGTGATGTGGCAGATAGTTGTACCATTATAAGGCATCCATTCTGATGTTTGAGGAAAATTTTAGAGCATTAAGGTATCGTTCTCTTGGATTATGAAATATGAATGGATGAATTCACTAATATGCTCGCTAGGGTCCTCAACCCTTTTAAATTTATCAAAATTTGTTAATGTGAAATAAGTAGGATAAGGTGGCGATGGTACCAAAGGATAAATTGGGTGATTGACCAACTATCTCAAAGTGGGTTTCAAGTACATCATACAAGGCGTATGCATGATTGGGCTGTCAATCTATTTTTGCAAAGCTTGTATTTTAGGATCTTCCACTTATGTGTAGAAGCCTTGGTTTGCATGATGGGTGTATGTAGGTGGTATGTGTTGGATGATGAATTGTTGGGATGAAATCAAGTTTTGTTTGGCCAATGGGTTGATGTTTGTGGGTATGTGGTGATGTTGAATGTTTTGTTGAAATTGATTACGGAATGTTTGGTGTTGATGAGGTTGGGATTCATGATGTGAAGTTGAAGGGGTGGTGGTGTTTTGAGTGGTTGATATGGCATGGACATGGTGGAGTGGATGGATAGGTATAGTGATCGTAGTTGTTTGCGATACCCATGATCGCCATTTTGTAAAGCAAAAAAATATCAACACAAATAATAGAAATAAATAAAAACAAACCACAATGTGCACATGAAATGAATATCATATATTATTATTAAACTAGGGAGCCTTGATCTCCACTTTATACATTAATGTACCCCAAATCAGGGGTTACATAATGTTGATTTGTTTTGATACAATAATTACAACAGAGGTGAAACCCTCTAGTTGGAGCAATTGACTGTGGTGTATTTGAATCTTCTCGGCTCCAAACAAGGGTTGAGTGAGCTTATGTATCCACTATGGGGTCACTTCAAGCTGCAACAACTACCAATAATAATATCCCCTACACTTGAGTAGAAACAAACCACAAAATAGAGATCAATAGTACATGTGAGGACTCCATTGTGTGAGGCCCTCTATAAAATGTAAATCTACAAAACCCTAAGTGCAATGATTATGAAATAAAAACAAAATGTAGGAAAGCATACATTATAAACACTCAATAACCTTGTCAATACTTGAATCAATGAATCTATGCTTCTGTTGGTTGAGGATCTCTAACTATGAATGTGCAAACGCTCGACAACGTCTAGGGGCTAATTCGCATATGCTATAGCAAATAAACAGTGGTGGTGGTGACAACTAGGGTTTATGTGAATGCAAATGATGTTTTGTTGCAAGTGTTTTCTTCCCTCTTTTTATTTTATTTTCCTGATTCCTCCTTTTTTTATAATTGCTTTATTTAATGTTGGGATTTCGACGATGACAACAAGCAACCAAGATTAAATCATGATCAGTAGTTGAGATTGTGACTTGGTAAATGACACGAATTACATTGAATGAGTGGTTAGGATTAGAACATGAGGGGTGGTTGAGATTTATTCATATACATACATATATAAATAAATAAATAATGAATGGTTGTGATTTGACGGTGTTGAGTGGATAATGAGTGGCTAGGATATGGTATCTACAAAATATTATTGGTATATCTTGTTTCTCATTAGATTTATCAGTCAATTTTTGTATGCCAATATTTAAGGATTTCGATCTTTCCTTTCTTATTGTAGCTTTTAGATTATTTTCTCCCAAAATAATTCCTTTAAATTTGAAATCCTTATAACTCCAAAGTTAATTTTTTTATCAAATAATTTTGGATCAAATTCTTCAATTTCTAAATTTGCAAATTAAACAATCAACAAACAATTTTAATCTCTTTGAAGTAGGAAACCTTATGGCTCCCAAATAATCAATTTTTAATTTGCAATTTTCAATCAAATAAATTGTCAAAATTTTCATTTTTTTTTTTTGTTTGGAGTAGAAAACCTTATCTCTCCAAACTTTAATTTTTCAAATTGCAATTAAATAAATTCAATTCCTAAATTTAATTGCAATAATCAAATCTTCAATTTTTTTCAAAAATATTTTTGGAGTGGAATTCCTTTTGACTCCCTAATTAATCAATAATCAAATTTTCCTCTTTTCATTTTTTCAAATATAGAAGTCAAATCAATTTTAAACTATACTTATCACTCCAATAAAATATTTAATGACCAAATATTGTTCGATAATCAAAGCTCAGATATTTAATTCCAATAAAGCTTATCATCCCTCAATATATTTTAGCATTCTAATGTTTTCTCAATATATTGTAGCTACCCAAAAATTCGATTTAAACCCCTTACCTCAGTTTGCACATGTTTAGTCTCCATGTTGGAATGCTTAATGTCTCATAAAATTCTTGCAAGTCTCATTAGGGCATGTGGCAGGGTAAATCAACATCGCATACAAATGTTATGCATTCAAAATTTGAGGCATTATATAGGTGACCTTCCTTTGTCACATGTTTTGTCGATAGCTCTTCTACTTTCCTTAGGTAATTCCTCAGGTTACTCCAAGATTTTATAAATTATTGAACATCCTCAGGCCATATCTAGCTTGTATGACCTCATGCAAGTCCTTAAGCTTCATCAATCTACTTCATCAGGCAATGTTGTTCTTTGACGACATCTAGCTTCTGCTATGAATTCAAGTTCTTTGGAAATGTTTTAATGGATTGCTGCTTCAACTTTAGGTTCACTTGTGATGTCCTCCAAGCACTAGCTCCTCAGACCTCACCGATTCATCCTCCATATTACTACTCATAGAATGCACTGCATCTTATCAAATTCCTCTATTTAAATATTTGTTAGTCTTATAGTTCTAGCACTTCTTAACTTTCCTATCTACCCCATTTATTAGTAGATTCTTTTTTTTCAACTATTGTTGCTCCAATATTTTTCTTTCTTTTTTTAATCTTGTTGCTTCTTAATATATGCAGTTTTTTCTCAAAGATAGAAACTTGGTCTTGGCTTGCAACCTCTCCTTTGTTGAACATATTCTTATTTGGTGGTTTTCAACCACTCAATCCTATCTTCCTTCTAGAGAAAGATAATGTTGAATATCTTCTTCAATTTGGATTGCAGCTATCAACCCAAACTTCCTTATAAAAAAACTCACACTGGATTCCTTCTCCAATGCAAGCCTTCAATTTTATCTCTTCCAATGAATGGAAAGAGTGTGGTAGCTTTAATACCATTGATGGATTTTCATCCAGGTTATCACAAGTCCCAATATTTAGGATCAAGTATAATATTTAGCAAATAAGCAATCAATATAAATGGACAATGTCAATGAACATAATATTCATGAAAATAATAATAATATGAAATAAATGGCCAATATCATTCATGAAATAACATGAAGAAAACTTACAATATGATTGCTCAAACTATATACAAGCTTCTATATTTTGATGCTTGAAATACATACAATATGTTGATCATTTGATACATTACATTAAGCCTTGTCTCCATTATATAATATTAGAGATGTGACTCTTTAATACTTGACTATTACACTCCTCGTATATCTAGGAGTTGCAAAATTTCTTGTTCCATACATAAGATAAACCTTATATGTCCTTTGGTTTCTCATATTACCACTTGTATACATGACTTTTGACTCTCTATCTACTTGCACACTTTACTCTATGACACTTGCACACTCCTACTTGCACACTTTACTATATGACACTTGCACACTTTCCTACTCTACACACTTGCATACATTGTTACATGACACTTGTGCACATCCTATACATAGACACATACATAAAGGGAAAATATAAATCACACTTCTAAACTATAGACTCACACCCTAATCTATTACATATTTACAATTGTACCATAAGGTACCATGGGGGTACATTAACATGTACCAAATAATGTAATATTCTCTAACAATTTTTTCATTTATCAATTCAAATGACCTTTGGGATATTAGTCCTTTAGGTTTTCAATATACATGGGATAATAGATGCATTAGGCAAACTCATATAGCAGAAATATCAAATAATTTCTTGTTACTAACACATGGTTGTAAACAAAATATACAGTCTCTTTAGATATTTTATTGTGAGAAAGATCGAATCACAAACCTATTCTTTTATCTTGTGATTTACCTAATAATGGTATTCCAAAGTCATTTTGCTACTAGTCTATGTTGATCCAAGACCTTAATTTATTCCAAATGGTTATATTATGGTGGGATGAAACAAATTTTGAAGGATCATATATGTACAAGTTTTTTCAAAAGATGAAATATTTAAATAAGCAAATGAAGATTTAGAATGCTAAATCTTCTGGTAATATTTTTAAAGAAAAGAAGGAAATTGAATCAAGTTCAAAAATTTATAGGTGTAGAAATCAATGGAATGGACCATAATTCTTATTTGAAAGAAAAATAATTACTTTTTAACTATCATAATTCATTGAAGTTTATGATGATATTATGATGGGGGGTTAATGATTGACCCCACCACCTCCATGAATTCATACTATAGGAATTCATAAATGGGTTCCGAGGTCTAGGGTTCAAGCCTTAAAACTAGCTACTACTTCTACTGCTATGTTGCATTACAGACCTTATAGACCTTGCAAAATATTGATATCCATAGTGAGATGACAGTGTATTGTATTATGGATGAAATAAGAGATTTTAGAAATTATAGGTCTATGCAATGAGAGGAGAGATCAAAGGGTTTAAAATATTTATTCCATTCTTTAGAAAATATGCTAATATTTGATATTTCTTAAGCAAAGGAGAAAAATTTAGTGATAGAGCGCTCTAAGGAAAAGTAATTCAAGCCCAGTAATTTTAAAATTATTCTAGATATGACCCCATGAAGTCAACCATCTAGAATAAGCATAGTGAGGATTTTTTCAAATCACAAAAAATGAAATTACAAATATCTTCATCGGTTAGGGCAAGCAAATCATATGTGGTTATTTTTTGATAGCAAGGAATAAAGGAGATCTTATATATATATAATATAAAATATATATATATATATATATATATATATATATATATATTGAAAAACCCTAGTTTTTTCTAAAATCCTAGTGGTTTTAGGAAAAAACTAGGTTGAGGTCATGCAGTTGTCAAATTTCACTATAGATTAGAACATTGATGTTCAAGAATGGTGGATGAAGTTTAGATCTCTATATTTTAGTAACCATTTTTGGCCATGCCACCTTTGCAAAATTTTAAGAGAGGAAGCTTATGTTTGGTGGGCAAGTTTTGCTAAGGAAAGGAATTATAGTTACACTTGGGATGAAATGGAGCATGCATTCTTGAGTCAATGGGACCCATATAAAAATATAGCTAGTTTGAAGGTCACCATAAAATAATATGAAGAAGAAATAAAAAGGCTTTAGAGGGAACTGAAAGAAATGAATAAAGAGGATATAATAGAAGGAAAAAATACATATGATAATGTGCAAGTTCATGGTTGCATTCAAAAGGAAAATCTTAAGAAGTAAGGATCCAAGGAGAAGCAAGAAGCAATTATGATAGGGGAACAAGTTGAAGAACCAACAAAATACTCAAAAACTGAATTTATAGTAGCAAAAAAAATACAATCCATGGAGAAGTAACATCAAAGTCCAAGGAAGATTTATCAAAAGTGCACAAGGATGAACCAAAAGAAGGGCACAAGAGAGAATATTGTGAAGAAGAATTTAATATATATAAAAAGCAAACTACTAAAGAATTAAAGGAAATAGAATGTTAAGTTAAGGTTGTAGTATATCGCCACCCACACCACACTGAGTGGCAATAATCTTGGAGGTATGGCTTAAGGCATCAATAGTATGGATCTACATGGAGTAAGGAAGACATCAAGTATGACAATGTTTGGGAAAAAGCATAGTGATTTTGAATTTCAAAGGGGAGCATCAACATCAAGGAACAACAAGACAAACTAATTGAAATATAAGAGTAGAGCAGTGAAATCATGGAGCCAATAGAGCAGTTATGGATATTCAAGTGGCACAATGGCAACTTGGCATCATAGAAGACCACCACTAAACAAGATTTCACTTAGATGGATGGATGAACAATATTGGAAATTTTCAAGAAGAAGAATGTTGAATATTTGTATATAATGCTTATTGAAAAAATATTTATATTTACAAAAAAAATTGAAAAAGACCCAAAAAATGAATATTAAGAATTCAACTTTTAAAAGAATATTAAGTGTGGACAAGAAAACGCGCCATTTCATTAAACATGGAATATAATTAAACTTGATCTTTGTAAATGCCTCTTCGACTATAATAGTGGATTTCCAATGGGGAATCCCTTTTCACAATGTAATTATGGCACTCTTGCTTTCTTTGACCACCTCAAGAGGTGTGGGTTTATGCTTGTGTACCATCGTTGGTTGAGTACAGTCTCCAAAACCTACACAACCAAGACAAATGTTAGTAGCACTTGTTAGGCCCTCCTAAGTTGAACCCAAGCTTATAAAAGGGTAAACCAAATAAAACTTAAAATAATGCATTAAACAGAGCTAAAATAAGATAAATGCATAATAAACCTTCTAACTCACCTTTGTAGCTAATTTGGTGTGATGAAATTGACTAGAACCTATATCTAATAAGAACCATCCCTGTTGGGATGGTTTTGGCTGTAAACCATCCCTGTCTAGATGATTTCTACTATGTTTATCCTAGTAAAAATTCCTTCAATGGAGACCTTTGGTAGGATGTTAGGTAGCTTTGATCTAAATATAGTGGTTATCTGAATATGAATCTACAACTTGTTCATAAAATAAGGGCATGCAACAAGAGGCACACCACGCTATCCATGGGGTTAGCACAAGCAAATATGGGTTCTCCTAATGCATACAAGTAGGGGTTGGGGTAATTTTGGTATAGTTTCTCTAAGCATCTATCTCATGTATGCAGATGGAGGAAATGGGGTGGGCTATTTATAGATTTTTGACAAGGGTTGAGGGAATGGTGAGGTGGCATGGGTGCACCATGCCTCATCAATGTTTTGGATGGAGAAATTACTCATCCACCCATATGCATTAAATGAGCATGGGTATACCATGCCCCATTAATGTATAGGGGTAGAGAAAATATTCACCCCATTAATGCATATAGGTGGAGAAAGTCTTCATCTCACCCATGTTCAATGAATGAGCATGGGAATGTGGAGATTAGGGGGTAATGTATACTAGGATCATAGGGTAGACTAAGGTAGTAAGGTAGACTAGGATGGTAGGGTAGACTAGGGTGATATGCACATAGTTTAGGGGAATGGGGTGATCACCTGGTGACCATGGGCTAGGTGTAGGATAGGGCTTAGTGGGGAAAATGGGCTAAGATGGATAACTAATGTTTTAATACAAAATAATTATATTTTTGAGATCTTTTACAAAATAATTAAACATTAACACTACACAAGAGATAATATGACATTTTTAGGTGTACATTTTCTCTTTTTGTACTATGATGTGTGTAGAAACGATGCAATGCAAAAATACATGACACCAGATGGTTGGCTGACTATGACAAAAATGGATTAAAATTGGACGATAATGGTTGATCATGACTTTTGGCAATGTCCTATTTATAGTTGATGAAGAAGATGTAAGATTGTCTTAAATAATAAACAATTTAATATGCCCCAATTATGGAAGGGATAAATATCCTTGAATCTTTGCCTTTGAAAACTTTTTGAGCTCACTTGATTAAGTAGGTTAACCAACCATAGGTATGTAGCCCCATGTTGCTTCAATCGATTAGATAGATGGACTTAATATACCACCTTGATGAGTGAGTGTGTGAGTAACCTTACAACATTGGCATAGAGCATACTAAATTTGAACTGGATTAGAGTTTGAGTTGAGAACAAAAGAAGAAGAGAAATTTTGTCTTTGCCCCAATAGAGAAGGGCTAGGGATAGCATTAGGCAAATTTCTTGGACATATGCAATTCTAGGATTGAGTGTTTAAATATTGGATATGTTCAAGGCAACATTGATGGGTAATATATTCCCCCTCAAGAAGTGAGTTGATGGGTGAAGAAGTGAAACACAACATCAAATATTGTTGTGCAAGAAAAGAATGGAAGGGACCAGATAAATTGAGAAATGACACTAAGAACAAAATTGTAAGATCGATCAGATATCATACAACCAATGACTCTAACTGTATAGATGGTCACTGACTATATGGATGGTCGATAATCATGTCAAAATAAAAAGTGAATGGGAGGGGCATGCGAGCTCATTTGCATCACATGATTTAGGATAATAGAGAGTGAGAGAGATGGCTAAGGCTAAGAATTTGATGTGAAGTGTTGCCAAATTGAACACATGAAGGAAAAATATGACAAATAGTGGTGTGAGACCTAGTAGCGGAGGGAGTGTAGTGCAGGTTAGTAGGTTTTGTTCATTTAATAAAATAAACCCTAGGACCCATTTTTAGAGAAAAAACATAGAAGCTTAGGCTAGCATAGAATCATAAAATGCATTGATGTTTTTCTTTTTGGGTGGTCGAGTTTATTTTTTTTTGTATTATTATTATTATTATTTTTTGGTAAGTAACAGTATATTTACAACGGTTTTTTTGTTGAAGGATCCCAAAACCTTAGTTACATAGGAAGCCGTGGCTACAATTGTGAGTAAAAATTGAGGTTGCACCCTTGGGCAACAGTCCGGGGCCCAGGGCCCTAGTGCCTACAAAAATACAGACTAACTATGAGACCAACACTACAAAATTTGGTCTGAGGCCACCAAAACATGGAAAAATTGCAAAACAGCAAGTGCCAAAAATGCAAAAACCTGCTCACCGCCGCTCCGGGAGGCCCTGTGGTCGGGCTTGGCCTGGACGAAGCTCGAACTGACAGAGCAGCTCCTCTCCCTATCAAGGCCATTGCCCAGCCTACGATGGGTTCGGCTAGGGCATTGACCACTGAAGAAGCCTCTTTGGGAGCCAATCGTAATGTCAAGGAAGGCCCTGGTTGTCAAATTATGCATCTTGCTACTGGAGTCAGAACTGACTTCGGTGGACTTCCTGAATGGAGTTGTGAATGCGCCAAGAGCAACTTCCTAGGCTGCGGGCAGCTTTGATTATAACTTGGGAATCACCCTCGATGATGACTTTTGGGGCGGACTCCTTGAGGGCAATCATCCTGCTGAGGAGAGTTGCTGCTTTGGTGAATTTGTTGGTATAGATGCCAAGCGGAGTAGCGTAAGCCAAGATCAGGGCCCCATGACTATCGCGGATGACCCCGCCCACACTAGAGGGCCCGAGATTTCCTTTAGAAGCTCTGTCAAAGTTAAGTTTGACCCATATGGGAGGGGGGTAGTCCACCTGGTCATAGAACCTGCGAGAGGGGGTAGGGGGGGCAAGGGGGGTGACGGGGGAAGCTAAAATCCGAGGGAGGATAGGAGGGTGGCCTCGCCTAGTCACCAGGGCGCCTCGGTCAAGGGGATGGAGCAAGAATTCTCAAGGGCAAAGGTCATTGCCTTGGTCGCTATCCACTGGGGGGAGCGGGCCAAGGAGGAGAAGGCTCTGCTATTGCGCTCCATCCAGAGTTGCTAAAGAATATGAGGAAGGCAGGAGCCCCAGAGGAAGCGAATGAAGGGATGGGCAAAGGGGTTGGGCCACTGAGATAGGAGGTCATAAATGGAGTTGGGGGCCACCCACTGGATAAATAATTAGGAAAGGATGAAGCCCAAGACTTCAAAAAAAAAGGGACAATTGATAAAAAAGTGATTAGTGGACTCCCAGGCAGCACAGCAGAGGAAGCATCTATTCAGGATCTAAAAGCCCCTCCTCATCAGATTCTCGATCGTCAGAATCTTGTTTTGGAAAACTGCCCAAATGAAGTGGATGATTTTGGAGATCAACTTCTTGGCCCACACCTATCAGGTTGGAAAGGGAGCCTCATCAAGGACTCTTTGGAGATTGTAAGCAGATTTGAGAAAAAATACTCCATTGGGAGTACCATGCCAAATGCATATATCGTTTCCTCCGAAGGACGGGATGGTAGTCACCTTGAGGAGGCACTGAAGCCTAGCAGCTTGGAGTGGGTGCCTGGGATCTAGGATGGGTTTCTAGGTAACCCGCCCCTGGTTTTGGGTAAGATAGGCCGACACTCTAGGCCCTCTATCTGCAAGCCCTAGTTTGAGGACGAGAAGCTCTCTATCAGCAGTCAGGGCCTCATCATGAATCCATATGTCTTCCCAAAAGTCGATCTTGGCTCTGTCCTCAAGGATCCATTTGGTCCCTTTATGGATTATGTCTTTGGTGAAGATCAGGGACTTCCAAAAGGCTGATCCATCTCGAGGCTGAGCTTCACTGAGGAAGGGGTGGTTATGATAGTATTTTCTATGCATGATGTTGACCCACTCATCAAGGGTATTGGTGTGCACCTTCCAAGCGTGTTTGGACAAGAGGGCCTTGTTCATGAGGACCACCTACCTGAGCCCGATCCCTCCCTCACCTTTGGGGTGACATACCAGGTGCCAGGAGACCAGGGGAATCCTCTTCTTATCTTCGCTGCCCGACCAGAGAAATAATTTTTTAATTTGTTCAATGTGAGCTGAAGACCGACATGAAATATATAGGAATGCTTTGCAGGACTGCCGCCAAGAGGGTGGCTCTGCCAGCCTATGAGAGGAGGTGACCTTTCTAGGGGGCTAGCTTCCTCTGAATTCGATCAATCACCCCGCACCATAGGGCCTTGGAGGATGCACCTGTGAACAGGGGAAGCCTGAAGGAGGGAAGGGAACCAGGGGTGCAGCCCAATATCCACCTGATTCTGATCTGCCTAGCCAAGGGAGTATGGATGAAGAAAATCTTGCTTTTTTGGAGGTTGATTTTTTTCCTGGCAACCTCCTCGTACAGGGTCAAGATACGCTTGAGGGTCTTGGATTGGGATATTAATTCAGAGGTGGCGAGGATGGTGTCATCCACGAAATACTGGTGGGACACAGGGGGTAGGCCCGGTGCAGGCCTGATGCCCAAAATGAGACCACGGGTCATAGCACCCGAGATGGTATGCCCTAGGGCCTCAGCCAGGATTATGAAGAGGATCGAGGATAGGGGGTCACCTTGGTGGAGGCCTCTGGAACTAGGGAAGAACCCAATAGGGGACCCGTTGATGAGGATGGAGAACCACGGGGAGGACACGCAGTTCCTGATGAGCCTGAACCAGGAGGGGTGGAACCCAAACTTAAGGAGGATCTTGGATAAGAAAGCCCAGTCAACCCTATCAAAGGTCTTGTTCATATCTAGCTTGAGCAAAAATAAGGCTTTTTTTGGATAGGACGACCAAGTGAATGGCCTCGTGCATGATTATAACACCGTATGTGATCAGTCTGCCTTTGACCGAGCTGCCTTAACAAGGGGCAATAATAAATGGAAGGATATCCTTAAGGCGAAAGGCCATGGATTTAGTAAGGATTTTATACAAGACATTGCACAAGCTGATGGGGCAAAAATCTGAGAGGGATATGGCTACCTGGGTCTTGGGGATCAGGGATATGAAAGTGGAATTGATATCTATGGGGATGGAGCTGGCAGTCTGTAGGTATCGAATGGCTGCACACACTTCTTGCCCGACGATGTCCCAGAAATATTGGAAGAATCGAGGGGGGAATCCGTCTGGGCCTGGGGCCGCCTCAGCCTTCATGGAAAAAGTGGTAGCATGGATTTTGAAATTAGACAAGGGCTGCATAAGCATCTCATTTGCCATGGCCGATACGAAAGAAGGAATGTGTTCTAGAAGGGATTCAGTAGCTTTCGGGGACATGGGGGGGCTGTAACCCAGGAGCTCCTAGAAGAAGTGGGTGGCTTCAGCCTGGATGTCCTCTTCTTCCTTGATGATTTTGCCGTCGTTGCCCACCAACTCAGCAATTTTGTTAGAACCCCTATTCTTGAGAGTTGACGCATGGAAGAACTTAGTGTTTGCATCACCATATTAGAGCCAGAGGGATCTCGACTTTTGCCTCCAAAAGGTTTCTTCCTTGGCCAGAATGTTATGATACTCACTGAGAGCAAGGCGTTCCTCTTCCTTGAGCCTCGGGTCTTGGGAGCTTGCTTGAAATCTGGACTCAAGGTCTTCGAGCTTATCTTTAAGAATCACTTTGTTTTCAAAGATATTACCGAACACCTCCTTATTCCAAACCTTGAGTTGCTCTTTGAGGCATCTCAGCTTGTGAAAAACTTGTTCAGCAGGGCGTCCAGGGACTAGGGGAGCCCACCAATGGCCTATCTAGGCCTGAAATTCAGGGTGATGCAACCACATGGACTCAAACTGAAAAGGCCTCTTTGGGGAGGGGTGATGGTTGGTTTCAAGGAGGAGGGGGCTGTGATCAGACCCAATTTTGGGGAGGGCCAATAGGGTGGCATTGACAAACATGGGAAGGGCTTCCTTGGACAAGAAAACTCTATCTAGTATGACCTGTATATTATTTGCTCTCGCTCTTCTATTGGACCAAGTGAACCTGGCTCCTTTCAGATTGACATCCATGAGATCATTAAGGGCGGTAAAGGCTCCAAAGTCCTCCATGCTCTTGCCCTGAACCACTGAGCCCCTACTTTTATCAGAAAGGAACATGGGGTTGTTGAAGTCCCTGGCTAGGATCTAGGGCAGGGGCAACGACTTCTCTCATCAAGCTAATCTCCTTCCATAAGGCTGCTTTCTTGACGAGGTTGTTAGGAGCATAGACGTTGGACAGAATCCACGAGCGCGTTGACTTCACGCAATGGACCAGAATGTTGATTATTTTGGGAGACGAAGATATAAGTCTTCCCTCAAAAGACCATGGGTCCCACATGCACAACAAACCCCTGACTGAGCCGGCCGCCAGGGTAGACAGGGACTCACAATTGCGCCAGGGAGCTTGGGCTACACGTCGGGCAGCAACGTCATCTATTTTGGTCTCCTGAAGAAGGAGGAAGGTGAAGAGATTTTACAGAAACATATTGTAGAAATAAAATAGAAAAAGTAACTAAGGAAATAATAACACCAATTAATGCACATATGACACACAAGATTTACCCTGGTTCACCTAATTTGGGCTAATCCAGCAAACAAGATTCTATCCTCGATATATTATTCTCTCTCTTGTCCCTAAAATGGGACATTACAATAATTATATAAGGAAACTATTACAACCCTAAACCACCAAGTGGTATTAGGGTACCATGGATACAACACCATGGGATAAACCACCCACACCCACCAACCACCCACCAACCGTGGGAATCCAGGAGGTCGCTCCACAAGTAGCGATAAAAGTAGGTGAAAAATCCGATGCTGGCTTTGATCACTTTCATCGTATCCAAGGGTGCCCCCCTATGCACCTCGAGCCGTCGCCTATTATGTAAGCACCTTTACCGTAGCCGAGGCTCCTTGGGGGCCTCCGACCCCCTCGAACCCCCCCTACCCATCATATTTTGTGCTGTAGTGCCTGTCGTACAATTATTTTCTAGCAAAGAATGAGACACATCCAACATTCTCCCACTTGTTGAATACTTTACCAGACCCATTTCAATTGTACAAAATCTAAACTTTTCAATGCTTACAGCCTTGGTTAAAGCATCTGCAATATTTTCGTTGGTGTCTACCTTTTCCAGCAATACTTTCTTCTATTCAAGCATGTCCCTGCAGAAATGGAACTTTGTATCAATGTGCTTTGTTCTTGAATGGTAAGCAGGGTTCTTTGCCAAAAATATGGCACTCTGACTGTCACAGTTTATCTTCACAACTCCTTGAAAGAACCCAATTTTACCACATAGTCTTTGCAGCCATACAGCCTTCCTTACTTGCATCAGTGGCTGCCATATACTCGACTTCAATAGTTGAAAGAGCAACAATAGTCTACCTCTTGCTCATCCAACTAATGGCCCCTCCAAAAAAATTGAATACATAAGCACTAGTAGATCTTCTCCTATCCAAATCTCCAGCCCAATCTGCATCAACAAACCCTTCTATATCCAATTGTCTATTTTCTTTACCTGTACCCTCATAGCAGATTGTAAAATCAGAGGTGCCACATAAATATCTGAAAACCCTTTTCACAGCAGTCCAATACTCTTTACCAGGTTTAGACATATATCTACTCAAGACTCCCACTGCATGGGCAATGTCTGCTCTAGTACAAACCATGGCATACATTAAACTACCTACAACATTTGCATAAGGAATATGTGACATTTCCTCTACCTCTTCTTCTATTTTTGGACATTGTTGAGCAGAAAATTTTTCACCTAAAGAAATAGGTACCTTCACCGGTTTGCAATCCTGCATATTGAACCTTTTCAACACTGTCTCAACATACTTTTTCTGATCTAGCCACAAATTTTTGTTAGAGCGATCTCTTTTTATTTGCATACCCAAAATAAAATTTGCAGGGCCAAGATCCTTCATGTCAAACTACGATGCCAACTGAGACTTTACTTCCTTGACCAGTTTCTTGCTATTTCCAATTAGTAACATGTCATCAACATAAAGAACTATAATGACAATTACATTACCAATTTTCTTTGAATACACACAATGATCAGCATTGCTACGAAAAAAACCAATTCCTAAAACATAAGTATCAAATTTTTGGTACCACATTCTAGGTGATTGTTTCAGTCCATACAATGATTTCTTTAACTTACATACCAGATCTTCCTTTCCTGCAACAGTGAAACCTTCAGGCTACCTCATATAGATTTCTTCCTCCAAATCTCCATGAAGGAATGTAGTTTTCACATCCATCTATTCTATTTCAAGATCAAATGCAGCAGCCACAGCTAACATAAATCTAATTGATGTTAGCTTTGCAACGGGAGAAAAAACTTCACCATAATCAATTCCTTCAACCTGGGAAAAACCTTTAGCAACCAGGCAAGCTTTATATTTCTCCACTTTACCTTCAGCATTCTGCTTCTTCTTAAAGATCCACTTGCAACCTATTGCTTTCCTACCACTTGGTAATTTCACTAAATCCCATGTTCTGTTCTTTTTCAGGGACATCATTTCCTCATCCATGGCCTCTTCCCAACGGTTTGCCTCTCCGTAATTAACAGCTTCTCTAATTGTTCTAGGATCTTCATCAGTAATAGATAGTACAAAAGAAGTAGGAAAAGCATATGGACTATACCTTTTAGGTTGCTTCCTTTCCCGTGTTGATCTCCTTACCACAGGTGTATCAACCTCTTCTTCATCCTCTTCCAGATCCTCACATGTATGCTCCTCTTCCATATCCTCATATGTATGCTCCTCTTCCAGATCCTCTACTGTCTGATAGTTTTCCATGAGATCAAATTGGACCGTTCTAGGTTCCTCTTCTGTAGCTACCTTCCTGGAATCACTGATCATCTCCCTAAACACCACATCTCTACTATACACTGTACTTTTAGTTTTTGGATTCCAAAGCTTATATCCTTTAACACCATCTTTATAACCAATAAAGATACATTTAACAGCCTTATTATCTAGCTTACTTCTTTTCTCCTTTGGAATATGCATGTATGCATCATAGCCAAAAACTCTGAGATGTGAAATAGAAGGTTTCTTACCAAATAGAGCTTCAAATGGAGTTTGATCCGACAATGCTGATGTAGGTGACTGATTTCACAAGTAGCATGCTGCACTCACTACTTCTACCCAAAATTCCTGTGCCAAACCTGCACCACTGAGCATACTTCTAGCCTTCTCCATCAGTGATCTGTTCAATCTCTCTGCAACTCCATTCTGTTGAGGTGTATATGGAGTAGTCTTCTGTCTTACAATACCACATTGCTTATAAAATTTCTCAAATATATTAGAACAATATTCCCCTCCATTATCAGACCTCAACACCTTAATCCTTTTATCAGTTTTATTCTCAACAAGTGCTTTAAATTCCTTAAATTTTTAAAAGACTTCATCTTTGCTCTTAAGAAAGTAAATCCATGCATATCTTGAAAAATCATCAACAAAGGAAGCATAATACCGTGATTTTCCAAGAGACGGCATAGGAACAGGACCAAAAATATCACTCGTGGATCAAATCTAGTACCCCACTAGATCTTGTGGCACCAGATGGAAAACTAACCCGATTCCGTTTACCATAAATACAATGTTCACGTAACTCGAAATACATTGAGTAATTAGGGATACCATGAACCATACCTTTTGTGTACAGGGTACACAATCCCTTTTCTCTAATATGTCCCATCCTTTGATGCTAGAGTGTTGAGCTTTTATCAGAATCAACCTCAGGAACAGTTGAGCTATTGCACTCATTTGTCATAGTGCTTCCCAATAGCTTATACAATGTTCCAATCCGAACTCCCCTTGTCAACACCATTGATCCATGAACCATTTTGCATGAATCCCTGCCAAAACTGACATTCACTGCTGCATCGGTCATTTTGCTTACCGAAATCAAAGCTCTAGCAAGTCTCGAAATATGCATCACACCTGGTAGGGTCTTAACCCTACCATCCTACAACAAAATTTTCACTCTTCCACGACCCATGATTCTGAGTGGTGAATCATCTCCCAACAGTACCTCCCCTCCATAATATCTTTCATATTCACTAAACCACCCTCTATGAGGGGTCATATGAAAAGAGGCACCAGTATCAATCAACCAATCATTTTTATCTGATCATGTGGAGCACAATGAGCAGGATGCCAGATATACATCCCCTGCTTCATCAATGGATTTATTCATCTCTGTGGAAGTCGATTCATCAATTTTTTTTCCAAACTCAACTTTCTTTGATCTGCAATCCTTCTTCATATGACCAGGCTTGCCACAATTCCAGCATTTTCTCTCAAACTTCCCCCGAGACTTGGATCTACCTTTAGACTTAGACCTATCATCATATCTAGATTTGTCCTTCTCCTTGGCACGCCCTCTCACTGTTAGGGCTTCCTTAGATGTGCCCTCCATGGATTTTCTCCTCATATCCTCAGATAATAGAGATGCCACTATATCTTCAAACTTCAATGTGGATGAAGTTGTACTACCAATTGCTACTACTAAGTTATCCCATGAATCCGGTAAGGAGCATAACAAAGTAATGCATTTATCTTCCTCACTCAACTTAATTTCTACAGATGTTAGTTGACTTACCACTGTATTGAATGCATTTAGATGATCTGCAATCGAATCCCCATCATGCATCCTAAGATTGTACAGTTTCTTTCTGAGGAATAATTTGTTCACTAGGGACTTTGATTGATACAAATCCCCTAACCTCTCCCAGAGATCCTTTGTTGTAGCTTCTCCCAAAACATTGATGAGTATTGAATCTGCAAGACACAATCGAATCAGAATCCTTGCTTTTCGATTCATCTTCTCCCAATATTCATCGAAAGTACCCATAGGTTTTGTATTTTTTGAAATAGCAGCCCACTGATCTCTGTCCACAAGCATATCTTCCATCTTTAACTTCCATAGCTCAAAACTTTTGCCGTCAAATTTCTCGATCTCTATCCTTGAATGATTTCCTGACATTTTTTGCTTCAAACTCCTTCTGCATAACTCCCACTCCATAATAGGTTTTCTTTCACTCCTAGAAACCCTAGGTCTTCTTCAAACGGATTTAAACCCTAGCAATAAAGGCATCCCCCTATGGCTAATAACTTGGCTCTGATACCAAATGAAGAGATTTTACAAAAACATATTCTAGAAATAAAGCAAAAAAAGTAACTAAGGAAATAATAACACCAATCAATGCACATATGACACACAAGATTTACCCTGGTTCACCCAATTTGGGCTAGTCCAGCAAACAAGAGTCTATCCTCCTTGATATATTATTCTCTCTCTTGTCCCTAAAATGGGACATTACAATAATTATATAAGGAAACTCTTACAACCCTAAACCACCAAGTGGTATTAGGGTACTATGGATACAACACCGTGGGCTAAACCACCCACACCCACCAACCACCCACCAACCATGGGAATCCCGAGGGTCACTCCACAAGTAGCGATAAAAGTAGGTGAAAAGTAGCGATAAAAGTAGGTGAAAAATCCGACGCCGGCTTCGTCGGCTTCGATCGCTTTCATCATATCCGAGGGTGCCCCCCTATGCACCTCGAGCCGTCGCCTATTACGTAAGCACCTTTACCATAGCCGGGGGTCCTTAAGGGCCTCCAGCCCCCCCGAACCCCCCTACCCGTCGTCTTTTGTGCTGTAGTGCCTGTCGTACAATTATTTTTTGGCAAAGAATGAGACACATCCAACAAAAGGACAGGCAGTGATCCCTACGAAGTTGGCCAAGGATCCTTTTCTTGGGGGCCCCATTTAGGCCCCTAATATTCCAAGTGATGAGCTTCATTTGACACCCTTGTGGGGTCGCTTGCCCCCATTCTTGGCCTGAGCGAGGGGTTTGGGTCGGATGGCATCCGTCTTGGAGAAGCTTGCGCCAACGTCAGAGAGAGTTTCCTGGGAGCCATTGGCTATGTCATCTTCGATGAACCTTGTCTGCTGGTTGCCCAGGGTGGGCCGCCCTCTTTTGAGTTTGTTGCCAAAGTCTGTGGCAAAAGTCCTACTCTGGGTCATCTTGGGGCTAACTTCATCGGGCCCGAATGGAGAACTAGCTTCGATCTCTTCATCTGACCTCTCAGATCTGCACTCCAATGGAGGAAGCCCAACATGGATCATCGAGAGGGGTGAGGGGGCTCAAGGGGGGGATAGCAGGAGTCGGGGGGAGAAGGGGGCCCCGATAGAGGTGGGAGTCAGCAGGGAAAGGAGCCTGGGTAGCTCACATGCCTGGAGGGGGGCGTAAGCAAGGACCTATAGGGTAGGATTCAAAGCGAACAGGGAGGGAGAACCTGGGATCGGGGCCTCGAAAGATGACCCAGGGGAGGGAGCAGCGAAAGAGGAAACTTGGGGGAGACCGTCCTCCAGATCGAGGTCCACATGAAAGTCCTTTGGGGAAGGATGGGGAGCCTCGTTGTTGGTCTAGGCCTAGGATCTGTGTCCGTCGTGAGGGGGCCCTCGAGATGGGGCCCGACCTGATAGAGAAGGGAATTTGGAGACAGGGCCATCAGCATTTTGTGAAACTAGGAATTGGTGGGGGAGGTGGCCCTGAGTGCAGCAAGTGAGGCAGAAGGCAGGTTTGTTTTCATAGATCAATGGCTGGCACCACAAGAAGGACCCAAACGAGATGGTCATTGAAGAGGGGAGTTCAGATTCAAGATTGATGTTGACGCAAAATCTGGCATGCACCATACGTGATCCTGCCTTAGTAGCAGGGTCGAAGGCCACCAGGTCCCCGACAGATTGAGCAATGAGTCTTAGGACGTCTTCATGCCACAGGTGAAAGGGAAGGTTTGGGAGACGAACCTAGACCGGGGCAAAATTTATGCTTTGGGTGTTGGGGTGGAAGTCAGCTCCATAACGCCTGAGGAAGAGGCTTTTGTGCCCCAAAAACCAGGGCTCACTCGATAGGATATTTTTGGCGTCCTCGCTGTTATTTAACTTGATGATGAAGAAACCCTTGGTCAGGGCAATCAGCTGAATATGCCCGGACACCTTCCATTTGGTAACCGCCCATCTGCGGATGGTTTCCATGTCCGGGCACCCTCCCAGGAATTTCCCTACTAGGGAGGCAGAAGAACCAGCTACCAAGGAGGCGTAGACCTCCTCCTGAATAGAAATGTGGGTGCCCTCAAGGGAAACTTTTATTATTATTATTATTGGATAAGTACTATTTTGTAGGTTTTCTATTTTTATTGTTTTTTTTGTTTTGGTGATGTGGTTTTTGTAAAATCATGTGCAAACATGAATTTTCCTTGTTGGGATTATTTTGGTGTTTATATATTGTACAAAATGTATGACCATACATATAGTTATAGGAACCATACGAATATCGTATACACATATTTTTAAAGAGTGATGGGGGTGATAGGAAAAGGGAATTGATGGGTGGTATGATGCTAGGATAAGGTGGTGTGACCGTGGTATAGATTCAAATCACTTCTATTCAAGTTGAAGAGGGATTTTATTGAGGATTATTAGGAATGGTTGGCAAGGATTGAGTTTTAGGGAGTGATGTAGATGAAGACTATACATGTCGATCAATCATACATTTTGACCTTGGATGAACACTAGGACCTAGATAGAGGTACCTTCCATTTCCACATAGGGGAAATGATATTGAATTTAGAGGATGTATATAGGATATACCAGTTACCCATGGAAGGATGTACGGTTATAGAAATGGATGCAATGCAATAGGTAATTCTAATGGGGTAGATTTTTGGAGCAGATTGGAATAATGTGGACATGCATAGCGATGAGGTGTTGTATGAGGTATTTTTGCAAAGGTAAATATTGGCTATGTGTTGCCATACTCTTTAGGTCCATGATTTTTATGGAACATGTTAGGGATCATTTGGGACTTGGTGGAGGCATCGATGATGTATGTGTGGGCATCGACCTTATTGGTGCAGCTATATAGGGAGTTGTATGCATTGATCAGGAGTGAGCATCTTGGGATAAGCTATAGTTTACTAGTGCAGTTGTCGATGTGGGATCATGTGGTGATTGAGAGTCCATGAGCTTTAACATATGATGCTTATAGATTGATGGAAGTGGAGGTCCCATACGTCTTGATGTGGTGTATGGACATGAAGGCACAAGGGAGGAGGACCCATGAGGGATATATTGAGTTTTATTACTAGATGTAGGTGAGCTTGCAATAATAGGATATTATTTGGTGACCATGGAGGGGTGGTCTAGTATAGGATGAGGAGGCTCACCATTTATGTCAAGTGCAGTGGGCTAGATGGTTGATTGGTCGTAAGGCTACTCAGGTGGAGTATTTCTATTTCACTTGAGTGTTGTGGTAGTTTGGGTTGAGATAGGGGTACCAAATCTGTCTGTGATATATCAAAGGATCAAGGATAATGATATCCCAACACCTTAGGTAGGGCCAATGGAGGAGCATGCAAATGAGGTTGTGGTAGTTCTAGATATTAATGATGTTGGAACTACACCCAAATATGACAAGTGGTGGACCACACAATAGTGGTATAAAGGGAGGGTTATGGAGGAGGTCGGTTAGATGGGGAAGGTGGTGATAGTGAGGCTAGTGGTGGGGAGGAGAGGAGGAGCCCCTCAAGCAATGAATACATCATCGAGTAGATGAAGGAGTGGAACCATTAGAGGCAATGAATGAGGAGACCAACAACATAGTTTAGGAGTGGAGGGGCACCTGAGTTTGATGATACCATGGATTTTAGTGGGTTGGATACAATGATCAAGAAGGCCAAGATTTTGAGAGAGCGAGTATGATAGTTGGAGGTCCAATTGATAGAGTAGGACGTAGTAGGGGCATTTGAGAGAATAGGGCTATGAGGGTGGCTTGATGCAGTGATTGTAAAGTGGGAGATTTTAAGGATATAGAGGGATGGATTACAGGGATAGCTTGATGTAGTGACAATAAAGCAAAATAGACTCTAATAGCAGGTTGAGTAGTTGAGGGTACAACCACCAATAATAGATAGCGAGAGAGATGGTGTCCTTATGAGCTAATATCACACAACTATGACAAAGTAGGGAGGATTTTATGGTTGGTTGATCACATGAGGAGGATAAAGTTTTATTGTACAAGAGGTTTATGAGGTTAGGCGTACATGTTACATCACTCACAGTTGCCCAATCTCAATAGCGTTAGAGGAGCACACAATTAGTGCCTTGGTTTACAAATCCAACAACATCACATGTAGCATGACCAATGACTTCTTAGGTTAGAAGGTGATACCAAAGTAGTAAGGATGATAGACATGGAGGGAGAGACCTTGAGGATAGAGAGGGTGGACAAAAGGGGAATGGAGAGACTCCAAGATTAAAAGTAGTGAGTTTTGTTTTTGGGTATGGTAAATTGGCCATGATTTTGTAGATAATTCTTTGATGTGATGATGAGAATACATGTACTGCAACATCTATATATGTATATATGATGATGTAGCCCCAAGGGAGTTTTGATATAGCCTTATGGGCATTGATGATGATGATGTATTACTGATTTTTTATCAAGATGTTTTTGATGATGAGATGTATGTAGATGGAAATTTTATGGGTTGTCTGTATTTTTTCCTGATATATATACATGATTATTAGTGGATGGTTGGCATGGTGTGATGTTATGTTTAGGATTTTTTATTTGTATGATGGATGGATGTATGTGATTATATAGACATGACATGTTAGATGATATGGATGTGATATGATTATGTGAGGGATGATGCTTCCTATGTTTACTTCCATGGTTTATATGAATATGTGATAGTTTGATCACTTTTTGGATGCTTGTATATATATTTTACAATAAAAAATGATTTAATAAATCAATGACAATTTAATAGTCATAATAAACACATTAATACAACATAACAAGTAATGAACATAATGAATACAATGCTAATAATGACAATGGGTAGACTAGTAGGGACAATGAATTAACCATGAACCTAATACCAAGGAACAATGAACATAAGAAATAGGATGATTGAACATTGAAAAAATGAGTTAAGAATATAGACAGTAAGATCAAGTATAATGGACAATTTTCTAAACAAATAAGTAATGGATAATGACTAATAACTAAAGATATGAATCAATACTAAGGACATATTTATAGTTAATAGAGGCTGGCCTTGATGCAATTCACCCATATATCCTAGGGTTTTTGGATGCTAGAAGAATCTTAGGAAAATCAAGCACCCTAGGGATTTTGTAGAGCATTTTTTGATGAGATGATGAGGATGCATGTATTGAAACATGTATATATGTATGTATGATGATGTAGCCCTAGAGGTAGTTTTGATGTAGTCCTATGGGAATTGATGATGATGATGTATTACTTATTTTTTATTGAGATATTTTTGATGTTGAGATGTATGTATATGGACATTTGATGGGTTATCTATATTCTTTCATGATATATACACATGATTATTAGTGGATGGTTGGCATGATGCGATGTTATGTTTAGGTTGTTTGATTTATGTGATGGATGGATGTGTGTGATTAAATAGACATGACATGTTATATGATATCGATGTGATATGCTTATGTGAGGGATGATGCTTACTATATTTACTTACATGGTTTATATGTATATGCGATAGTTTGATCACATTTTGTGTGCTTGTATATGAATTTCACAATAAAAAATGTTTGTTAGTCAATGACAATTTAATAGTCATAAGAAACACATTAATACAACCTAACAATTAATGAACACAATGCTAATAATGATAATGAGTAGACTAGTAGGGACAATGAATTAATCAAAAACCTAATACCAAGGAACAATGAACATAAGAAACATGATGACTGGACATTGAAAAAATAACTTGAGGACATAGACAGTAAGATAAAATATAATGAAAAATTTGCTAACAAAATAAGAAATGGCTAATGACTAATTATTAATGACATGGATCGATACTAAGGACATATTTATAGTGAATAGAGGCTAGCCTTGATGCAATTCACTCATATATGCTAAGATTTTTGGATGCTAGAAGAATATGAGGAAACTCAAACACCCTAGTTTCAACAATCAAACTCATCTAATGGTTAGTCAATATCCCATAAAAATCTAGACCATACCAAATAAGATCAAGCCTATCATGGATTGAAGTGTGTGTGATGTGGTTCATTTCCTTACTTGAGTAAGGTTGGACGAACCAATTAGGAACTCAACCAATATAACACTTTTTTGTACAAAAGAAGGTCACTAATGTGGTAGATATGTTGCCACTCAAAAGGTATACTCCACTTCCAGATATGCATCTATTTCCTCGATGGAGGTTAGCTCCATAATCCTTTGATATAGCTCCACTATCATCCAGGCATCTATAGCCCCGATGGAGGTTCTTGTAATACCTGAGGGTACCAAGGAGAAGTACATTTGGGTGCTATCCTTATTATTTGAATATCTTTATATTTTCATATTTTTTGAAACTTGCAATTGGATCCTTAGATTTGGATTATGCAAATAATAGGATGAGCGAGAAAAAATCACTTTATGGCAAGCCTACTTACGGTGTTGTCTTCTCTAAACTCAAAATTAAATTAAAGTGTGATATGTTATTGGTCCAAGAAAGAACTCAAGTCAGTCAGGGGAAGCCTAAAATTTCCTTAGAACACAATGACATTTGAAAAAGGTTGATTAGATCAATGTGGAATGGTTGAATAACTGAAAATACTTCTATTTCCAAGCAATCTAAGAACATGATTGAGCAAGACATCATGATAGTTGGGACAACTAGAGCATGCTTACTGATAATGTGTGAAAGGAAACTAAGATTTGATTATGAAAGGGTCCACATGATTACATGCATATCCAATATTGCTAGAAAAATGATAAATTGAAATTTGGGAGTGATTGGGGATTTTTCTTATTTTATTTTATTTGAAATTTTTTAGGGATAAATTTGAGGGATTATGAAAGGTTAAGAAGTTGGTTTCAAATGAGGCCTAGGTTTTGATGATGTTGATGCAAAAAATGATGCAATATGAGTCCACATGATTGGTATAATTAACATGAATAAATTAGGAGTGACAAAATAAAATTCAGAGGCCCTGAAGCATTTTTGGTGAAGTTATTTGAGAGGCGATAGGGTGGTATGTGAAAATTTTGTGGTGTTTGTTTTGTTTTTTGTTTTTGGAAAGAATAGACAAGAATTAAATATCATGTTTAATCTAATTACGAATAGAAAGTATGAATATGAATAATGTTAAGGGGTTCAGGTTCTTAAATCCCTTCAAGAGTGGCTAGCTTGTAGGCACCAAAACCAAACTTATGTTTGATGAGGTAAGGACCTAGCCAATTGGAAGTAAAAGTATCCTATAAATGGAACAATTGGTTTATGTTATGCTTATTTTACTTAAGAATGAGATCTCCTACCTAAAATTCTCACTCACAAATCTTGTTGTCGTATGCTCGCTTAATACAATCTTGACGTGCAACCCCGAGGAGCGCACACCACAATCGACTTGACTTGCAATGTATTTATTATATCAAATTGAAAGGAATGAGCATGCAAATGACACGTAAATAAGGAAAAAAATAAATATGTTTTTTATTGATATTTCCAATCCATGATTACATATTCGTCCCTCTAAGGGATAACCATTTTTTGATACAATCAGTTACAAGCGGGGCACAAATCGGTGGAATAAATCCCCTCACAAAGGGGTGGTGCACTTTCGTAGGCTTCCCGATATCGCACACGAACTTGTCTGAGGGCTCACAGATGCCTCCTTCTCCTTCTCTCATCCAGGAGGGATCTCGTGCTCCAAATGTCTTGATATGGTCCTGTAAACCTGTAGATCTGCGTACATGAAAACAACAAAGCACGCTTAGTAGTCCAGGTTGCCTCCCATGATGAGGTTGTTAGTATAAAACCTGATAAGAAAGATAAACAAGCATACTATGATTAAATGCGATAAAGCTAATGAAATATGTGGGCATATCTTAGAGAACAATAATATAAATGCATACGGTGAATCAGATCTATGCTAGAAAATAAGTGCTAAAATGGAAAGCAATCGAATCTAATGCTAGAACAAAAGAAACTAATGTCAAAACCCTAGGTTGTGCCTACAGGCCACTGTCCAGGACAGTGGCCATGAAATAGACCTTCCTCCTCATGATCCAAGGGCTGTAGCACTAGGTTCTCTGCTCAAATTGATGTTCAAGGGTCATCGGATGTGTCCAATACACAAAATGGCGATGAATAATAATGGATGTGAATAGCGGGTGCATAGTCTCCCCTCAACTAGATAGCACTTCGTTGCTCCTCAAGGGTGCGTAGATTCACTCTCCAATATGACAGGGCTTCGCTGCATAAACTCTAAAAATTGTGGATCTCTTTTGCTCTTTGTGGGAGAGTCCATATGTAGACTTCCCTCTCTTTCAGATTTGGACCTTGGCTTCCTGGAGAAGCTTCAATCCAAATCGCATGCAACTGATCATCCCAGGTGGGAAGCATCAGTCACAAACTGGCATTGAAGGGGCAGTTAGGAGGAACTCAGGGAGTTCCTCACAAAAATCCACCCGTAAACAATGCAAAGGTGTAGTCATACTGCATGATCTGGGACTGTATTCATGGCCAGACTGTGCATGGTGCTAGCCTACTATCAGGTCCAGCGGCTAGGTGTGGCCGTTGTAGTCTTCATCGTCCAGGTGTGGCGGTCACTCTGCTTGAGAGCGACCAAGCCTGGATGGGCTAGAATTGCCCTATTTGAGTGGTTAGGACCACTGCTTGCTCTTGGAGAGATCCAAGAGGATTCATATGGTCTACGAATGTGTCCATATGGGTAGTCTCCTAAACATGACGTGTTTTAGGTGTCTATAGATGCCCCTTTTTGGGATGCATTGTGGGAAAACATAGTGCGAAGCAAAAATAGACCACCTAGGGTCACATTGTAGGTTGGATGATGATCATTGATCTGATCAACATTGGATGCCCCAGTCATGTGGGAGGGCATGCATCCTAGAATCATTGCTTCCAATAGGATGGAAGGCTTAAATTTGTGGAAGTTTGCACTCGTACCTCAAACACAATCGGGTAGGTTTGGGACTACTATTGGTCCGATCAGAGGAGAGCTACAAACTTAACTATCATATTTGATTTTTTTCCCTCTAAAAGGGTAAGCTTATGATAGTTGTTGGCAATGATTCATAAGACGAACACAATCTTGACATGATCGAGATGATATTTTGTTAACTTTGATTATGATTGTTTTAAAATTTTGACTACCCCCTCAAGCGACGAGTCGATGAGGAAAGGACATTTAATAAAGTGACGAGTCGCTTGACCAAAATGAATGATTTGGACCTCCTTAGAGGGTTGCTTTTGTTATTATAGGGTTGGTCCCATCCAGGTGTGACTTCAACCATTTTTGGTAATTGCACATCTCTATCCCATGGGGCGGTCCGGTCGCAATGGCCTTCTTAGGGAATTAAGACGAACACAATTCTATTCTAGCTTGTGTTGAATCACTATTTGCTATAGGAGAAATGAGATGGATCCTCGCTCCCATGGGGCGGTCCGGCTGTCATGGCCTTCTTCGGGTTATAAGTGAAGCATCTCAATTCTACCATAATTGTTTTACCCCAAGTGGCCTTATGGTAATTTTCTCATCTCATCGAATTGCATGGAGCGCTAGTCGCTGCAATCGCCAAGTGTATAGAGCAAATAACTGAATACGAGGCTCAATTGGAATTTTGTTGTTCTTGATTTGTTTTGTGTTTATTAGATTTTATGATGTTTTTGGATTTTGATATATGTAATTTTTTTTTGGTATTTGTGCTTATTTTGGTTGCTTTGGATTTGCAAATGTGTTTATTGACTCATTTTGAGGTGCTCTGTGGTGAGAAATTGAGTAAATTTCTCATTGGTTTTTGGTCGTTGTTAGGTCCAGCAACCCCCAATTGGTGCTTCATGGTTGCTGTCAGGTCCAGCGGCCAAAAATTTTGGGCTGCTGATGCCAGCAATAGTCGAGGCCTGGGTTGGAAATATAAAAGTAAATTAGGGTTTTTGACCTTTCATTTTCCAGCTATCATTGTACTTTTGAGCTTTGAGTTGAGAGTGACTGCTTGTGACCCAAAACATTATCAATTTGGTGCCATGGCTGAGCAGGGTGAGGCTTCGACCAGCGGAGGAGCCGGAGCTTCATGGGTACCTTTCTAAACCCTAACCCCCTTTTGTTAATGTGGTAAAATGAACCTAACTAAACAATTTGGTAAAGGAACCTCATTAACCCTATTGGCAATGAACTAAACTAGTAGATAGGGCTAGTTTAGGGTTTAATCAGATGGGTTTCCCTCTGTTTTGTGTTTTTTTTAAATTTTTTTGTGATTTTTGGCCATGGGGGAACGTCGTTGGCGTGTCGCCCATTGGCCTCTGCCGCTCAGAGCGGCTTGATTTGCCTGGGTCTGGCTACTGACATCTTCAACAACCAGTTCAAACTCCAATAGTCAAATTTTTTACTATTGGAGTCTGGCCACTGTCGGCTTCAGCGACCGCTGCTTGGCTGCTCCTGGCATAAGTGGTCGGGTGATTTTAGGTTTATTTTTTAGATTTTTGAATTTTAAAGCAATTTAATTGATCTTTTGGAGTTTTGAAGTGTAGTATTTATTTTTTTTGGATGTTTTAGGTGCATTTAGCCATTTTTCTTGTTGCCTTAAGTGCATCTTAGATTAGCTTGCATCATTTTATGTTTTATGCATTTATTAGTTTGCTTAGTGCATTTGATTTAGACATTTATTTTGCACTTCTAGATTTTTTTTGCTTGGGCTTGGGACCCGAAGCTACTTGTGGATCTTCTGTCCCTTATGGATGACACAGACTAGCAGTGTCTTGATGCTTGTGGGCTCTAGTATGTCACTGGGTTTCTGATGATCATGTCGGATCAGGCTTACCTCACTACCCTGGCCCACAGATGGGAATCTAGGACTAATACCTTCCATCTCCCTACTGGTGAGATGATGATCACTCTAGAGGACATCTACAAGATATTTCAGATCCCTTTTGATGGAGTTCCCATTGTCTCTTCTCCCATTGGTGCTAGAGATGCGGTTTTTGCTAGAGTCTTCGGGAGACATATCCTTATTGCCTTTCGAGATACTCGTTATGTTGAGATTTTTGTTTCTCGATGGTACTAGGAGGATGTCTTCTCCTAGAGGCATGTTTTCATGTTGATGGTGATTTGTAACATCCTTATACCTTACTGATCTAGAGCGAGGTTCCCAAGGAACCTCTTGGCAATGGTACATGACTTGATTGATAATGAGGTATCTATCATCTATGCTTGGGGGAGCGCATTGCTAGCGTAGTGCTATGATGAGTTCTAATATATTCAGTGCCACAGATGGGTTAGCATTACTTCCATATTGCTCCTCCAGATCTGGGATGGGAGCATATTATGGTGGATCGCCCAACGAGAATTCCTGTGGAGATCACTATGATAGATGATGATGTCCAGTGCTATGGATCTAGGTGGCCCAAAGTGCTCGAGGAGCATAAGAGTTGGCATTTTATAGGGGATATTTCCCATTACATGATATATTTGACTAGTTTGTAGGCCACTGACATCATCTGGAGGCCTTATCATGAGTGCCCTACCTGGGAGGACCTAGCTAGCTTCACAGCTCGGACTCGATGCGACCGATGGGTTATCGGCCGCAAGGATGGAATCAAAGAGTTCTTCTATTATTCTAGGGTGCTCAGATAGTTCAGCATCCAGTAAGACATCCCTCTCGAGCCAGTTTTATACCATCAGATTATTGTAGAGAAGAACCTTCCACCACCTTGAGTTATAATAGTTCTAGAGGAGGATGACCCTCCTATAGTTGATCTTGGCATGGCTGATGCTGGAGTTATAGAGGTGTATACCCATTGGTGGGGTACACGATTGTGGTAGGGTGGTGGCCACCTGGGGTGATATTTGGATGAGGTAGAGTCCAAGGATCCTTATGGGCATTGAGTGCAGGCTTAGACAGATGATTGGGGGTAGGCAGAGTAGCAGGGAGTAGAGGAGAAGGTGGTAGAGGAGCAGGTTGCCCCTGAGGAGGAGGAGGAGTTAGCTCCTGAGGAGTAGGAGTCCCCTCTCTAGGCTTAGTTGCATTAGGTAGAGGCTGAGCTCCAGTCATCTCAAGTCTAGGTGCAACATTGGGATGCTACCATTGCTTTGTTACAAGCACAGGTTGCTTAGGTTACTATCGAGTGAGATACCACTCGGAGTTATATTACGCTAGCTACTCCTATGACATAGGCTCCTACAGGTGTGGATACCAGGGCTGAGGTGCATCAACTCCAGTTGATCATAGAGGAGAATGAGGATCAAATGACATTAGACATCACCTACATTGTTGCTCTAAGGTTGCAAGTTTAGCTTCTAGGTGCTACTCCTCGGGAGAGACCCACAGTAGGGGGGTCACAACATAGCATGCAGACCACATCAGGGCAGTCTTTGGTCCAACCTAGTCAGAGGACCAGGACCCACACAGAGAGGATTGCGGGGGCTAGCTCGCATCGTTCGCACAGGGACAGAGCCGAGGGTGGAGGTGAGGTAGGGGTGCAGGCCTAGCTTGATGGTTCATTGTACTGATTCCACTTGTGAGTGTAAGGTCGGGTGACCTACATAGTTGTAGCCTTATGGCAATTTTGTATAGACATGTACTTATTTGACACACATTTATATGATATCTAGACTTTGAGACTCATCATGTGTATCTTTTATGATTATGTTTTTATGTTTATGTGATGCAGTATCATGCTATTATGTGATATGATTATGATGTGATGCATTTATGATGTGGATGTATAGGTGTACTACTTTATGATTTTATGCTATATGATGTGGTTTACATGACTTATGCTTTATGATGCGTTGATGGCATGATCTAGATGATGATGATGGATGCATATATGGATGCAATGCTTATGTTAAATGCATGTTTATCTTTTGATTCATTTGTATGTATCTAACTTATGTTGTGATGATATGGTAAATGAAATGTGTGTAATGCATTATGATGATGATCTAATGTGAATGAACTTGTATGCTTTAATCACTTAAAACATATGATATGATATGGCATGGGTTTTGACAATCTAATGGGCGACACCACATAATGTATAACAATCATGAATGTAAATAATAACTCTTAGCATAAGAATTAATTATTTAAGCATCCGAATGTGAGATGAGATGATGTGATATGTATGTACTTTCTTGATCAGCTTCTGTAAATTAAAATATATGCACAAAAATAGTCAGTGGCCATCTAAATATCATTGTTGACATTCATCCGGTATCTATCCTATTTCATGGATGCTCTTTAACGAACAAAATATCCTAAAGAAAGTTGATAATGCGAGTTATGATATGAATTGTTGCTATGAGGTGTTTTTTTTTAGGTTTTCCATGAGACTCAAATACCCTAGTTGCTTCATCAAAAGTTGTATACTGATCATACAGAGCTTTTGAAGGATAAATTTTTTGTTATGAAGACCTAGATACTCATTATCCCTATGTGTGCAAATGAATATATTAGGTAAAACATAAGCATACCCTAGTTCTAGGCAGGATTCATTCATCCCATTTCTATATTTGGGATCCTCAAATGTTTACCCTGATCCTAAGTTGGACTCAGTTGGATTAAACCACTAGGTGGTACAGGACACCTAAAGCTAGCTCTTCCACATGCAAACATTGGTCTGTACAAAAGTGAGATGCTAATGAGATAGACATATCATCGTGCGTAAGGCTCGTTCATGCTGAGAATTCCAGGGATTCAAGTTCAATACTCCCTTCTTTTCTTCATATTTATTTGGGATACTTGCTCATGCTTAGTGATGAAACTCACTATTTATTTTGAATTTTTGTTTTCTTTTGAGCAAGGGATTTATGTAGTGATGACAATCACTGTTTATTTTGTTTTTGAATTTTGAATTTTTCTTTGTTCAAGATTTTTGCTTGTTTTGATTAAAGCAAGGGATTTCTTTGGGTAGGGATGAACTTGTCCTTTTGCCAATTCTCAGCATTTCCAAGCCGGTCGCATAGGGGGATGAGCAAGATAAAATTTTCACCTTAGGATACCTAATACCACTTTGTAGCATTCATATTTCCCTTGTTCCAACTAGGATTTTAGTGTTTTTATTAGTGATAGGATTTTGAAATATACCAGGTGCTATCAAAACTAAACCTCACCTATCAGAAGCTAAGATAACTTTCTACCAAGTTTGATAAAACCACTAGGTATGGCTGAGTGACCGAAAAACCCTAGTATATTCCTCATAGCAGTAGGAGGGGTTGTGTTGAAAAACACAATTACACACATGGGTGATGGATGATGATGGATTTTGAAGATGCATGATTGAGGTACAAATGTGGTGTCATTTGTAAGATTGTGAATACAACCTACTAAATGTAAATGCAATGGATGCAAATGCCTAATGCAATGCAACTATATGGATGCAAGTGCGAATGTATAATGAAAATGTTTTTGTATTTTTGATGCTTTCAATTGTTTTTGAGTTTTGATTATTCTAAATGTTTTTGAACTTTTTGACTTTAAATTGTTTTTGTGCTTTTATGTTTTGTTATTGACCAAAGGGCTTAAGGATGCCTTTGGGGCTTTTTGTGGTTTGACCAAAGGGCTTTAAGATGCCTTTGGAGCTTTTTGTGATTTGACCAAAGGATTTTAATGTGCCTTTGGGCCCTTTTATGATTTGACCAAAGGGCTTTAAGATGCCTTTGGAGATTTTGTGACTTGAAAAAAGGGCTTTAAGATACCTTTGGAGCTTTTTGCTTTTACAATTTTCTATTGTTTTTATGATTTTTAACTTTATGAAAGTTTTTGATATTTTATTTAATTTTGTGTGAAATAATTTTAGATGAATAATGTTGAGGGGCTCTGGCTCCTTAACACCCTCTAGCATTGCTAGGTGATATGCCCTAGGCCCAATCTTCTCAGAGATGATATAGGGACCTATCCAATTGGTTGTAAATTTGTCTCATAGATGCGACGATAGATTTGAGTTCTATTGGTTTTATTTAAGCACAAGATCCCCAAATTTAAAGTCTCTCAGGTGGACTTTATTTTTATAAGCTCATGTTAGATGATCTTGGTAAACATGAAGATGCTCAAGAGCATTGATGCATCGTTCATCCAAAAGGGTCAACTGATCCAGGTGAGCTTGTCGTGTAGTGTCATCATTGATGAACTCTTTCAATGCGATGTGCAATATCAGAATTTCCAACTCTAAGGGCATAATGGCCTTAGCGCCATATACAAGAAAAAATGGTGTTGCCCTAGTGGGCATCCGTACGCTAGTCCTATAAGCCCATAATGCTAAGGGTAATTGCAAATGCCAATCCTTATGATTTTCTTTCACCATCTTCTTTAAGATGGCTACTATTGTCTTGTTTGAGGCCTTTGCTTGCCCATTTACCTACGGATAGTATGGTGTCGTAAAACTGTGTTGAATGTTGTATTTGGTCATTAAAGCTCACATATTTTTGTTTTTGAATGATGGACCATTATCTGAGATTATCTTGAAGGGTACCCCAAAATGACAGATGATATTGTGAAGTATGAACTCCGTAATTTGAGGACCAATTATCGAGGTTAAGGGGACCGCTTCCACCCATTTGGTGAAGTACTTAGTGGTCATTAAGATGAACGTGTGTCGACCCAATAATGGGGGAGAAATATTTCCAATCAGATTGAAACCCCACTAAGAAAATGACCAAGCCTTCTGAATGGGTTGTAAGGCCTGAGATGGCAAGTATGTTAGATTTGCATGCTATTGGTATTTAATGCATTTCCTGACATACTCACAATAATCCTTCTCCATGGCGGGCTAGTAGTAACCCATTCAAAGGATGCGCTTAACAATGACCATGCAATTTAAGTGGCCACCGCATGTACCATCGTGAGCTTGTGAAATCACCCAAGCTAATTCTTGGGGCTATAAGTAATGTAGGAGGATTTCATCGTAGCTTTGACGATACAATATGCCTCCTAGCAAGACATATCTTGTCACTTTTTTCTTGAATGCTCATATTTTGGCATGAGATAGTCCCTTTGGGATAATTCTAAGCCTAAGGAAGTCTTGTAATTGGGATAGCCAATCCTGATAGGCTACAACCTCGACAGATAATATGACTTGTTCCTCCTGCAATTTGATTTGCACAAATACAAATTGAGAAGCAAAATTTTGGCGAATAGTGGTACCATTCTCCATAGGACATTGCAAGATTAGGGACCCCCAAGGTACCTTCTTTAAGAAGTCTTTGGATTTATAGAACCAATCATGGTCTAGCTCTATATGAATCATGTTGACGGATTCCTTGTTATCAAAAGTCTCACGTCGGATCACTGAGTGCAAGAGCATTTTGACATGAATGGTAGTGAAATCAGTAGATGGATTCTGAGGGATCAAGGATCCCAGAGATGCCATGGTGTTTGCAAATATTTTTGATGAACGAGGGATTGCCTCGATGTCATACCACTCTAGTTTGGCTAGATATGTGTCAACAAGTTCCTTGTAAGCTTTCAGGATTGGATCCCGACATTGAAACAATCCCTTGACCTGGTTGACTATGAGGAGGGAGTCACCAAAGATATTTAGCCTCTTGATTCTCATGGCGATGGCTGTTTGGAGACCTAATATTAGGGCCTCATATTCGATGTTGTTATTAGTGCAAGGGAAGTCTAGCTTGAATGACAAGGGCATTGGAGCACCTTATGGCATGAAAAAGACAATCCCCGTATCGCCTCCTTTCTCACACTTTGAACCATCGAAGAACAAAGTCATGTCCACTTTATTTTTTGATTCTTTAGGTTTGGGTGCTTTTGATAGTGCAAAGATTGCATCATCAAGAAGTTCTATGGTGAGGGGTCTACTATTATGAAGAGGCACCTTAGCCAACTGATCAACTATGACTTGTCCCTTGATGGACTTTTGGCTTATGAATTCCAAATCAAATTCTATCAATAGCATGATCCACTTTGCAATATGTGTGTTATGATATGTCTTACTCATCATATAATGCAAAGGATTTTGTTTGGATATTACATATGTCGTATGGCTCAGCATGTAGTGGTGCAATTTCTTGGTTGCAAAGACCACTGCTAAACACAACTTTTCTACGTATGCATATCCTATCTCATAGCTCACCAAGGTGCGGCTGATGTAATATATCACTTGTTCCTTGTCTTGCATATTATTTTGAGCCAACATGGTGCCCAAAGAAAAATGGTAGTAGATATATAACAATAATGGCACGTCTAGCCTTGGTGGAGCTAGGACTGGCGACATTGCTAGGTACTCCTTGATTTTAGCAAAGGCTTGCTGACATTCTTTGTCCCACTGGAATGGGACCCCCTTGTGTAGAAGTCAATTCATGGGTCGACATTTATCCGATAGTTGTGCAATAAATCACTTTATGGATGCTACTTTACCCTGTAAGCTTCTCAGTTCTTTGATGTTTATGGGCGGGGCCATTTCCAGGATTACCTTTACCTTTGTCGGGTCTACTTCATTGCCTCATTTAGAAATTATGAATCCCAAGAGTTTTCCAAAATTTATGCCAAAGATACATTTCTTGGGATTCAACCTGACATTGTGCTCAATCAGGTGATCGAAGATCTTTCTGAGGGTCTCAGCATGCTCTTCACATAGCAATGACTTGGCTAGTAAGTCATCAATGTAGTCTTCCAAGATATTATGCATGTAGTCATGGAAAATGTATGTCATAGCTCATTGATATGTGGCACCAACATTCTTAAGACCGAATGGCATCACTTTGTAATAGAATGTTCCCCATGGAGTGGTGAATGTGGTTTTATGTTGGTCTTCGGGTTTAATTTGAATCTGATTGTAACCAAAAAAATTGTCCATTAGGGAGAGCATCTCATGACCTGCAGTTGCATCTACAAGAGCATCTATGTTGGGTAATGGGAATGAATCCTTTGGGGTTGCCTTGTTGAGATCCCTAAAATCCATGTAAATGTGGACTCTTCCATCAAGTTTTCCTATGGGCACCATGTTTGATACCCATTCTGGATAGTCGATGGGAATAATAAAGACTACATCCAACAATTTTTGCAACTCATTCTTAACCATCAAAGTGATGGTTGGATGCATCTTTCTGAGATTTTGCTTGACCAATTTCTTCGTGGGGTCTAGCGAAAGGTTGTGGACAACCAATTTTGGATCTAGCCCTGACATGTCTTTGTAGGTCCAAGCAAAGAGATTTGGTATCTCTTTTAGTAGAGGAATTATGATGGCCTATTCTTCTGGAGATAAGCTTTCTCCAAACTTGAATTTATTTGGTTGAGAAGGATCATTACTGATGTCCACTTTGAAAGTCTCCTCTATTGCCATATGTGACCCCTCCTCAAGATGGTGAGAAGTGGGGATTAAATGAATGTCATCTACTGGATTTATAGTTCCCACTAACTCAAGGTTGAGACCAACATGATAGACATCATGTGCACAACCTGATGCAAAATGAAATGGTTGTAGCATCTCTTCATTAGGGAAGAAATATTTAGGCTCTAGGGGTGAATCAACATGATCCCAATCAATAATGTCTAAGTTAAGACACAATGGTTTTGCGGGATCTACTATATTATGGAGTGGAGTGGTCAAATCAATGGAGATCATGTTGATGGATGGAATGAAATCTCCAAGACCACATGGGTGAAACTCTACATCTTGGGCATGCCCTCCATGCTCATTATGAGGCTCTAGGGACATTGGGATCTAGATCCGATCTATGAATAGATGAGATGATGGGATCATTAGGCAAAAATAACTCTCTAAATGTTGGGGATCTAGGTTGACCATGCGATAGATGGCATCTAGGTTCACTGGTCTCCCCAGGAAGTGAAGGTTATGATCTATGGTGTAAAGTAACACTTCTATTTCAACAAGCAGATTGACTTGTTGGAAGTGGAGCTCAAGGTAAGCCCTCTTGGCTTCATTCTCAAAGTCGTCATTGCTTGTAGGAAAACCCTCATTCTTGCCCACTGGGGTTGGGCACTGACTTGCCTACTGATGCCTAAGATAGGCCATTTTAGTATCATATTCATAATCATCGTCACTTATGAAGACCCTATTGGTATTTGTTTCTGGCCCTAGGATGGGGTGGTGGCTTGTTTTTTGATGCCCTAGATAGGCCATCTCAGTCTCATTTTCATAATAATTATCACTTATGAAGAATCCATTGGTATTTATTGTGGGACCTACCATTTGGTATGCATATCTTATGAAGGCCATATCAATTGAGTCTTCTATCTTGTAGCCACTCTCGTTTGACATGTATCCATCCTAATATGAGACGTATTTTCTCTCATCTGAGATGTACCCACTTTGTATGTGGCCTATAAAAGCAAGAATTTGCACATATCGAGGCCCATGATAGGCCAATCTAGATTCATATTCATCCTTGCTTGGGACATAGTCATACTCCTCTCACTCATATCCATGCATTGGCTCTTCCTCCCATAGGATGGCTCCTAATGGGGGTGCTTCAAGAGAGGATTCAGGGTGATACTCATCAGGTGGTGTGATATTGATCACAGACACCCATCCATCACCCAAGTAGTTTTTGCTAGGGGGTTGATAGGGATTCCAATTAATATCCTCCTTGAACCCAATGCTTAACCTATCTAGGGCTACTTCCAAAGAGTCATCATGACTCTGCATTCGATAGCCTAAATTGCACCTATCAGTGGGTAGTTGGTACTACGGCTAAAATGGTAGCCAACACCCTTGCTCATATAGGCCTAGGCCATAGCCCTGCCAATGACATTGCTCAAAGTATTTCAAAGCAAACTCAAGATTCAATAAGAAATGAACATTCATGGTGAATGGCTCATCCTCATACCTTTCCATATCAGGAGTAGCATGGGTGTAATCTAGATCAGAATATATGAAATTAATTTGGTTGGGTGGAACCACTTCCCATAATAGCATATTTGGGACTCTTGGCCATCCCATGTATTGTGCATACTTAATAATTGATGTGAAAGTCATGTTCTACACAAGATATTCACCTAGTGTTGTGTTGGCTAGGTGAACTGTCACCTACAGTGTAGATGATATTGTTGATGATGCAGGGGAGGTAGGTTGAGGTACCTCCTTGACTATTTCTTGGGAATGCTCCTCCTCCATGGGTGTAGGGATTCCTACAACTACTATGGTTGGAAGCTCCTTGGGTTCTTCCTCCACTAGGGGTGCCTTAAGCTTCTATTTATCTTCTGCCTTAGATGTCGAAGGCTTTTCAGAAGCACCAGTAGCTTTGGATGTAGGAAGTGGTTTCGACATGGATGGGTCACCTCACACTGATTTGATTTTGCTTCCTGTATGTGTGGTTAGGAATGAAGGCCTTATGTACAAGTGCATTGATGGAAGGACAAAGTCTTTGATAGATCCAAAATTGACTCAACATGTGAAACCCCCAATTTTAAATTTTTGGTTTCAATAAATTAGCAAATGTTGTTGGCCCCCGTTGCATTTTCATCTGAGAAAATTGACCTTCAATATTTGGCCATTATTGGATTTGCTTTTATAAAGGTTGTTTCATCCTAAAGGACTAAAAGTCAAAATTAAATAAACATCCACTACAAAGGTCAAACCATTAAAAATACCTGACTTTTTAAAGTAAGGTTTTTGATCCATGAATTTAATGTGAGCCTTCCTTTTAAAAATAATAATCATAACTTGTGGATCTAAGTCAAAAGAATAAACCCCTAAGACCCAAGTTATCTAGAAGTATTAATAAAACCTTTGGACTCAAGTTCAGCTCTAGCCCAAGTAAAGTTTAAATAAATCATTAAGGGGCAAGGTAAGTGCCATGGGCCAAAGTATGAGAACCTAAGGTCTTAAGTGGAATATTAATTGTTCAAAGGTATGCACCCCCTCATATTAAAAATATAAAGGCAATGCCCAGATCCTCCTTAGTCGGACGGTTGCGCTCGCTTGAAAATTCATGAATTATCATTAAACAGGTTAAATGCCAGGAGATTAGTTTAAAATCACTAAACTAGATTAGTGAGGGTTATAATACTTCTCTAATAACTCCCCCTTCCTAATAATAAGCTTTGTTTCTGTTATGAAGTTAACAGGTCACGGAGGATCTATGGCTACGCTTTACTGATAATTAATCCAATAGTTGTGCCCTTCCCGAAGAAAATAACTTCAAATATGCACCCAATCTACTAAATCAACAAGTATCTTTAGTCGAATTCGATGGATGTGCACAACTCACACTTAATACAATGGATGTGATTCCACCATGAACTATCGAGGATAGCCAAAGGGCTAAAATAAGCTTATGTTTAAAAAATGCATAAATTTGAAGGAGATAAATGGATGTGCTCTCTCTCAAAATTATTCGACGACGATGCTCACTACAGGTAAACAAAGGTAAAGCTATCGATAATATCAATTCAACACTTGATTAGTCAAATTAATCATATTTAACAAGTATCCTAATACGTTACTAATTGTTCCCCATTTGCTTGATCAAGCTTAATGAAAATCAAAAGCATGTGCCTTTCGACTACTAACCTTGTAGGTCGAATTCAATCAATGGTCATGATCAATAATCTGTACCCAATCCAATGACAACACTTCAAACAATTCATCTATCCAATTGGGATCCTTTGACTGAGTTGACCCAAACTATATCTCACAAATGATAGATTGATGGTAGCACTCAAAACTGATCGGATCGGATGGTCGTGCTTCAAGAAAAAGAATTAAAAGAATATAGAGCATACACCATAGGTTAATCCAATGGAGGTGCTTAAGCTTACTTAGATCCAATGACCGTGCCTTCCTGAAAGTGATCAAAATTTAACGAGGTGGTCACCAATATAATGATGATCAAAATAAATCAACGACGATGCTCGAACTAGCCTAGATCCAACGATAGTGCTTTTTCAAAAGCAATCACAAACTGAAGGAAGATCAATGGCAGTGCTTCAATTTAACCAGATCTAACAGCTATGAGTTCATCAAGGTCACATAAAAGACATTAGCATGCACAAGCCAAATATGATAGTAACGCTTGTTCCAAGTAAAGATCCAACGACCACGCCTTATCAATAACACTTCGTATAAAGAAAAATTATGATCCAATGGTAGAGCTTGATTGCAAGTTAATCCTACGATAATGCTTCATCATGTTAAGATCTAATGACCGAGCTAAAATGCAACCTGATACTATAGCTATGATATCATGAAGCCATCAAATATTGACGAGTCAAAGAGTTAAAGACAATCAACGACCGTGCTCATTCTAGATGAAGATCTAATGGTGGCACTTTATCAAAGCAAATATCCATTAAAAAGAGTACAATTATGACCTAATCGAACGATCATGCTCTATCCAACCGGATCCGATGATGGTGCTTGGATTAAAGAAGATGAACAAGATCAAAATGGTCATTGACTAAGTAATATTTGACCAAGATCGGATGGCCATGCTTATCCCTGATTTGATCCAATAGCTACACTTACTCATGACTATCAAAGGAAAATAAGGTCTAATAAATAGAGTATAGATCTACTAAATCTAATGATAGCGGTGAATCCCGACCAGATCTGATGGTTGCGCATGATCAAGTCACCTAAAAGTTAAGAGACATGGTTTTTTTCACCAGTAGAAAATAGATTGAGGTTAATAAAAGGTCAAGACACCTTGATAATGACCCCCTCTCTTCAGTAAACAATGGTACAAGTCTGGATAATCTAACAAATGTACAAGACCATGTGTTTTATTGGATAGTGAGCCATTAGCAAGGTAAGTCATTGAGAGATAAACATTAACCAAAGGTTAGTAATTTTTCTAAATCACTATGATTATCCTTTAATAAATCAATATTCGATGAAGGATAAAAGCCCTAATTCAATGATTATTATTAGAGTATGAAATTGACTAACCAATAAAATATTAGGATATCTGCTATGATATGCATAACCACCATTGACATATGTGTTCCATATTGTAGAGCTAACATTCTTGCAGGTCCAAAAGTATCAAACAGAGGTATGCGATGCATGTTCCATCCAACTACGATCATGAATTGGTAGATCCAATAAGCACGATCCTCCATGTGCAAATCTGGTAGACTACGACCAGAGGAAAAGAGTAACTTAAGAATAATGCAAGCTAGACTAAGGTGGTGAATCACTAATAGGTACAACCATTAAATAGGAGTAAGTTGTGACAAACAACAACCACTGTAAGATGAATTGGAAATACAGGCAAAGGACCAGGAGAAATGACTAATTCAAGCAACAATCAAGAGATAAAATAAGTAGACTATCAAATAAAATCACACGGACTGTACCCAAGCAAGGATGATACAGACTGTTCGAGTGATGAGTTTTGTACAAAAGAATAAAATTAGATCTTTTAAGTGTGACCATGTACTATGTAGGTGACAAGATAAGTCGGTCTAAAATAAGGCCATGCATGAGTTTGCTCGATTTATAAATAGGATGGTAAAATGTGATCCATCAAAATGGGCAATGGAGTGCAAGATACATGAATGTGATCATTTCTTGCTCTGCATATTCAGAAGATGTAAGATGTACAAGAAGATCGAGATACTATTTAGCTCGTCAAAGGTTGCACACTTAGTGCTTCGATGAAATATAGTTACAGAGGGTTCACTCCAATAGTATATAGTTATGGAAGTACCGTATAAGCGCTTCCAGATCTTATTTTCCATTTTGTATTTCCTCCTACATACCATTGCCCTCATCCTTCTAGGAATTCTCCCTTGACCATAATCACTCTCCACTCCACATAGCGCCATCTCTTCACCATCCACTAAGCATATCAACTCCCATTGCTCCCTCCTCTCTCATATCCACCTTGTTATCAATGTCATTTCATCCATTTGTCACCCACACTCCATCTCTTCTCTTCACCGTCACGTCGAGGTACCCTTTGTCTCACATCAAAATTTCACTATAGCAGCCTAGTCAACCCCAAACATTATAATCCAATGACTAGGTTAAGAAGGAAATAAAAAATTATATATATGTATAAGATCCCCGCTTAACTGTGTAGAAGAAGAAAAACAAATATCACCTAATCCATTTAGTATGAGAGCTCCCTTCAAACCAAAAGTAAATCACAATAAGAAATCCATAGTCACAATAGCTGGATAGCATACAAAGAAGATCAAACCAAAAAATGACAAGTGTAAGGCCAAGATCAGGCCAAAAATAATAGATTCAAGAACCAAAAGCTATAAAAGGAAGTGTCTAGGGTTAGAATCTGCATCAAGCATTTAGAGATAGCATTTTTTCTAAGAGGTATACTTGAGTGTCCATTTGAGTTATTATGTTGTATTCCCTTTGTGTATTTTTCTTTCTCTATCATCCCTTATTCCTCCCTTTGATGTGTAGGTTTGGTAATACTACGTTTGGAGAGCTAAGAATATTTCCAATATTTTTGAGTTTAAAGTCCAAAGATTCTTCTTGCTAACATCTTAGAAGGAGAATTGATGAAGTCTTGTTACATTGTGTAAACAAGGCTTTCTTATTGTATTAAATTGTGAAAACAGAGTTTAATGGCCTTCTTCCAACTCTGCATGTAATCATATTTGAAGAAATTAATATAATTTTGGGTTTTAGTTTTATCATTTCTTTGTCTTCAGTTTTGTGTGTTTTCCTCATAATAGGTTAGGATATTCGAATATGTTGTGAGCATTTCTTTCGTCGGTTAACCCTTATATTGATTACGATATTCGAATGAGTTTAATGACACCAATTCTTCTTTTTCCCATTCTTTCTGTTCATGTTATGAATATTTTTAAATTTCTATAATAACCCAATTGGATAGGCACCGATCTACATAAGGAATAATAACTACGTTGTCTTTGCTTGGTCATTTTTATATAGTTAAATGTATAATTAAAATTTGGAGTGTGTAATGTCTATAAAATCATAGATTACCACTGGGGTTTCCTTACCCATTATGTTAAGTTTTCTTTAGCAATATCTATTTTAATCAGAATAAAGAGGCAGGTTGACCAGAGCCTATAATAGCTCATTGGTTTCAAAAGTTTCTTGTAGCATGATAATCGAATCCTATGGATGTAAGAAATGGTTCCAATAGTTATTTGGCACCGTTGTTGGGGATAGATTCTTCATGAGTTTAGACCTAGATTTTATGACATATTTTAAACCGACCCATCAAGCTGACACCAACAATTTTTTGGTGCCAAAAAATAATTTATAAATTCTTAGTCGTGGTTTAAAAATGATTATATTTTAATCAACGAGCTTCCAATAGGAATAAAGAACCTACGTCTTGATTTTTATGACTCTTTACATTCTTTATTTTATTTTACCCATAGTTTTCAATTGTAGTTTGAAGTATTTTTACATTTCTTGATTTTTTTGAATTTCTTCCAAGAACCATCCCCTGAGAGGCTGGGAGTTAAAAATCAAGCAATATTGACAATACATACTGTTGTTTCTGCACCCCCATGCTGGTGACTCTGTCTGGATGAACCCAAAAATCAAAAATCAAGGAAGAAAGAGCAGAATGTGATGGTGCACACTAGGAGAAGTGGTAAGGAGCTATTTCCAGAATTCAAGAACCTTGAGGTACTTACCTATAATTAGAGAATTCTACTTCTTAAGAATATTGTGCATGAAAGTAAATCTTGTCCTACAATTAAGAGGTATGTAAGAAAAAATAAAGATCAGAATACTATTGCTGCTGATATCTTTGTAGATGAAAATTTAAAATTTGTTGTAGAAGATACATGTGATTATTCTCATTTCTTGATTAATAGTAATATTGTGGTAGATAAGCCATTAGATTATATTTAGGCTACCCAGACCCAAATCCCTGTAGGAATTTTTGTTGTATATTCAAATCCCATTACACCTACAGTAACAATGGCTCAAGAAAATCAAAAAAATCAAAACAAAGTTCATTTGTGGAGAACTAATAGATATAGGCCTTTTGACTTGCCTACTAATTTGAATACCTAATAAATCCCACAAATACCTTCTTAAGTTCGTAGGAAATAATGTAGTAACTGGAGAAGATCACATCAAAAGTTTTTTGTATGCAATGGACAACCTAGAGGTTGAGCATGAAGATGTAGTCCTAAGACTATTTTTACAAACTTTAGAAAAAGATGCTAGAGAGTGGTTTAATTCTCTCCCTAATAATGATATCCCATATTTCACAAAAATGGAAGCTATTTTTCAAAATAAATACGAAGAAAGGAAAAATGAACAATCTCTATTAACTGAATTAGCCACTATGAAGAAAAAGGAAAATGAGGTTGTCAGTGACATTAATAGAAGGTTATCAAAAACCAAAAATAAAATCCCTGCCAACCTTAGGCCTAGTGATATTCATTCTATTTTTTTCTATAAAAATGCTTTTAAAGCAGAGTTTAATTATGAGTTAAGGCAAGAACAAGCGACTACCATTTATAGTTTTATGGAAAAAGCAATGGATATCGAAAGAAACATGCTTGATAGTGGTAATATGAAGCCTTATTATCTAGAAGTCAATATACTTGAGAGAAAGCCCCAATGGGTAGCATTTGATATATAAAGAAGGACTGAAATATATCCCATGGAAAATTGACTAATTAAATGGCTAAGATGTTCAATACCATGAACAACATGTTAGCAAGAATTGAAAGAAATAATGGCAATAATGGCAAGACATCACAAACATAACGACCACATGTTGATAATCGCCCTCCCTTTAAGAAAAGTTTTAATAGAAATTGGAGAAACAACAATGGTCTCGAAGAAGGAAATAGGAATAGGAATAATGGAAACAATAACTGGAAAAATAGAGAATATGACAGAGATCAGAATAGTGTTCTTAACCCTATACCATCTACCAATGTAGCAAAAGGTTTTCCCTATTTTTTCTCTACCTGTGATGCACCGCATAACCCTGATGCATGTGGAGTTCACCTAAGTGATCAGTGCAATGTAGATTTACATGATAATTCAAAGGAGGATATAATAATTAACGCCTGCTAGTATCTAGAATATGAGTCCAGAGAAAGGTGTTTGAAGAGAATATGGATAAGTATTCTTCAAATCATCATCCCCAAATTTTTGTAGCTGAAGGAACTAAAATCTTGCAAAAACCACATGAGTCAAGATATGACAAAATGAAGCAAGGGAAAATAATCTCCATTGCTAAGGAAGTGGAGGAATTAGAAGCTACCAATACTCTGAGTTTAAGAAATAGAACTATCCCTGACAGAACGAAAAAAGCTTCAACAAGTGAATAAGAAAACAAAATTATAGAAATAAAAATATCAGTAAAGAAAAAGTTGATAAAACCTTCAAAAAAATTATTCCTGAGATAGTAGAATTAGAAGAGGAAAAATCCAAAAAATAAAGCAATAGACCACTGGATATAAAAAAAATAGAATTTAATGTTGGTTCAGAACTCAGTAAATAGAAATTTAACATCACATTTGGAGAGCTTATGAAAGTTCAGCAATACAGAGAACAAGTCTGACTAGTTGAACAAAAAGAAGATCCAACTTGCCATGCTGCTAGATAAAATCAACATGATACAAGATCACCATACTCTGTCAGACCCTTCTATGTATTATTAAGGTATAATTTAGATGAAGGAGAAAGGTATGTGATTCATAATTGTATGCTAGACAACGAAGCTTCACATAATATCATGCCCAAATTAATAGCTAACCAAATGGGGTTAATCTATACAAGATATTTTGCCCTTGTTTTTGTAATGGATAATAGACAAATTCCTTGTGTGGGAGTGATTATTGGGTTATTAGTGTTCTTAGATCAATATTCCAAGAAAGGAATATTAATGGACATTATAGTAGTTGACGTTGATTTGTTCTTCTCACTATTATTATGCAGACATTGGGCATAATAATTGGGAGGTTCAATCCAATTGGATTGGTCCTATTCTACTATCCTAATGTTAGATAAGGAAAATGTAATCTTACAAAGAAAACCATTTAACAAACACTCCGTAGAGTTAATTCAAATAGATGAAACCATGATAAACTTAGTGAAATCTATGGAATAAAAATGGATGGGAGTTTATTCCATATGGCACAACCCATTCTTGGTAGAAGTGTCAGAAGTAAAGAACATGAATACATAAATTATAAAAATGGTTGATGTTGAATCAGATAGAGTGTTAACTCAAGAAATGTGGACCATGTCTTTTGATGGAGCTAAGTACCAATCTGGAGCTGGTTTAGGTGTTAATTTGATTGATATAAAAGGAAACTACCTTGGTATCCCTTATAGACTAGAATTCCCTTGTACAAATAATGTAGCTGAATACGAAGCCCTATTGCTAGGATTGAGGAAAGTAAAAGAATTGGGTATTAATTACTTGACTTTAATATGGGATGCAAAACTAATTATACAAAAAATCAAAGGTAAATATCAAACTAGGCATCCTAGGTTTAAACAGTATAAAAATGCAGTACTAGAAGAAATTGATTTTTTTTTAGCTTTTAATATCTCATTTATTCCAAGAGAACAAAATCATGTTGCAGATATTTTAGTTGTAAACGCCTCAAGCCTAGACCATCCAAAAATAACTACCAAATATATGGATAGGTTCCCAACTATTTCATTCTATAAGTCCTCTATACCAGATAACATAGTTTACCTACAAGTCTTTCAAGATGATGTGGATATTAAAGATTTCATGACTTTGAAAAATCAATATGCAAATATAATCTGTGATGAAAAAGATGAAGACAAACTAAAAGATCAAATAGGTGAACCAATAGAAGTAATCCAACTGAAAACAAATAGAATACCCAAAGGACTGGTTTCCCTAGAAAGTCTATTTGATGATTTTGACAAAGCTTACAAGCCTTTACGCAAAGAAGTAATATCCAAAGACATTAACATTGGTACAATGAGAGAGCCCAGAATAGTGAAGGTAGATATGGCCTTGCCAACAAAAGAAAAGGCTAGATATATCAATTTCTTAAAGAAGAATAAGGACCATTTTACTTGGACTTATGAAGACCTTAAAACCTTCAAAAAAAATATAATGACACACATAATACCCCTGAAAGAAGATTCCAAGCCTTTTCGACAGAAATAGAGGAAATATAACCCTACTCTTCACCCAATAATGCAAAAGGAGGTACAAAAATTACTAGATTCCAAAATAATCAGAAAGGTAAGGTTTTCTTCTTGGATATCCAATTTAGTACTAGTCAGAAAGAAGAATGTTGATATTATACTCTACGTAGATTTTAGGAATTTAAATGAAAGTTCATTAAAGGATAATTATCCATTACCAAATATGGAACAACTATTACAAGCAGTAGTTGGTTCATCCAAATTGTCCTTGTTGGATGGTTTTCTGGATACAGTCAAATTTAGATAAATCCAGAAGACATACATAAAACAACATTCACTACACCTTAGGGCACATTTGAATATTTAAGGATACCTTTTGTCCTGATAAATGTAGGTGCTACCTTTTAGAGAGCAATGGAATTTGCCTTTATGGGATTAATGTTTAAAATAGTGGTTGTATACTTGGATTATATCACAGTATTTTCTAAGAATCTAGAAGATCACTTAGAACATTTAGCTGCAGTCTTTGCTCAATGTAAAGAATTTGGAATTTCCCTAAACCCCAAGAAGTGCATATTCGGGACCACGCAAGGAAAATTATTAGGTCATATAGTTTCAGAAAATGGAATAAGCATTGACCCAAAAAGAATAGAAGCTATTTCCAAAATTCCTCCTCCCATGAACTTAAAAGGAGTCAGGTCATTCTTTGGCAAAATAAATTTTATCAAAAGATTTGTCCCAAATTTTGTAGAGATGACCAAACCCATAAATGGCATGGTTAAGAAAATTGGGGAAATAAAATGGACAGTAGTAAACATGGAAGCATTCAATAGAATAAAATAAGCCATCTCCGCTACTCCAGCCCTAAGCTGACCTGATTACCCTAAAGACTTTAACATTTACTCATATGCATCTGAACACTCTATTGTTGCAGTTATTTCACAAAAATATGATGAAAATAATGAAAGGCCAATAGCCTTCATGAGTTCAAGCCTAAAAGGAGCACATATTAAATATACCTTGCTAGAAAAACATGCTTATGTAGTCATTGAATATTTGGAACATTTCAAAGGTATATTTGGTACAAATAAAGTTTATTGTTATATCACTTTCATAACAATAAAATATATTTTTACCCATCCTAAGCCATTAGGAAGGCCAAAAAGATGGATGGTGAAACTTTTTTAATATGATGTTGAATTCAAAATAGTCAAAACTATAAGAGGACAGGGCTTAGTGAAGTACATGGCATATAAAGGAGAGGACTCTAATAATGTCTGTAGATTAAAGATACAACGCCAAACAGAAATAAAGAAATCACAATAAAGGAATGCAGAATAGTTGTACAAAATGAATGATTTTTATTAATCAATGGAGTTTAGAAACTCCTTTTAAGTACAACAGGGCCTGTAACCCTTTTTGTGATACAAAGTTACAATTTGTGCTAGGGTTCTCCGAAACCCTAGCTGGCATAATGTGGTGGCGTCTCCGAAGAATGTATCCTTAACCTCAACAGAATGAGTGGGCTTCGTTGTATCCTTTGGCTCGGACCACTCCAGACTTAAGCAGTCGCTATCAACAAATCAGTTCTACCACTAGAATCCTGCACACATTAAAATTATCAAAGAGTTAGAAACTAATAAGAGGGCTCCACTGTGTGAGCCCTCAGAAACAGTCCAAAACCCTAGATTTATGAAATAAAAATAAACAGAATGCAAAATTCAACAGCAGATTAATACATAAAGAAAGATTACTTGCTTTAGACGAATCTATACCTTTTCTTGTTAACACGGCGAGACCAGGTGGCGGCGATGGATGCGGCGAAAGGGTTTAGTTCAGACTTAGGTCCGTAGAAGAATCAAAAGACTCAGGATTAATAGCAATAGCCAACTCCAGACTTAGATAGGGAAGATAAGTAGGTTTAGTCGAAGAGATAGATAGGGTTTGAGCCATCAAGGTGACTCAATTTATAATCTACTCTTAGGGCACACTTTAGGGTTTTAACGACACTTTGAACGTGTGGCTAAGATTAAAGTGGATCCAAGGGTAGAGAATAAATCTAGGTTGTGAAACAGATTAAGATGGATGGACGGATGAGATTAAATGAAGGATGGATGGCTCAGATTAAATCACTTAAACTTTATTTATATATATATTAAAATATTAAAATATATATATATATATATATATATATATATATATATATATTTTAATTTAAATAAATTTGGGGATGAAAAATGGCGGGAAAAGTGAAATTGGGCCAAATAATGGTGGGAAAGTGTGGATTTGGGCCAAATAATGGCGGGAAGGATGGATGACTGACACGTGGCTGGCAGGAAGGTATAGATGACTTACAAGTGGCTGGATTTTGGTGTCTACAAATGCCCCTTTTTGAGCTGCTTTGTGTGAAGACACAATGTAGCACAAAAACTTAAGACACCTGAAAAGCTGGATCAGACGCAACTCTCTCTCAAGACTAAAGCACAACTTTGAAGACCAAAGAATAAAAGAATATTTAAAATTTTTCAGCTTACCCCCTCAATTGGCGAGCGAGAATGGTTCTCACAAGCCAATTGGAAGAAATTCGAAAGATAATGAACCGTTTTTTGCCCCAACGGTGAAAAAAAAAGGGTTGGTGCATGCACCATCTATTTATGTCCCAACAGAAAAGGGGTTGGTGTACAAACCAAAAAAGAATATGATTGAAGACGATATGAGTGATGTGAAAGATGGACCGTTTTTTGCCCCAACGGTTATAAAGGGATTTTTGCCAAACTGTAAATTCCATGATCATGTAAGATGAATTCCACTATAGGAAAATTAGAAATTGATAACGGATGCCCCAACTCCTGTGGGTGAATCCATACTATTGATGAAATTGCCTTGTTGGCACCATTGATATGCAGAGATGAAAGATGCATGAAAGAGTCCAGAAATCAGAGATGCTCCTAGTGACTGTATGGATAATTCCTCGGGTCGAAACCAATCAACCTAGGTAGCCACAATCTCTAGCAAGACTTAAAATAATGATGATATGAAAGATTGTCCATGTTTATGGCCCCATGAACTAGGCCATCAATGACAACTGTTGAGCAAATTAATCTTGGTATGAGGTCACTTGAAAAGTAGAATATCCAAAATTGATTTCCAATTTTCAAACAGTGAAATAATTGATGATGATAAATGGTAAGTGTCCTTATGGTGGTTTAATCCTCTTACCGAATTGCATGGATTCAAATCGCTGCAATCGCCAAGGTGATAGAATATACCACTAGATACGAGGTTTACTTTAATTTGATTTGGCAAAAATATGCATGATGAAAGAAGAATGAAATTGACGATAGATCAGAAGAATTGATGAATGTGGTTACCAAAATCAGCTATTTAAACAGTTTCAACGAGAATTTCGCTCATTTGTGCGTTCGAGCTTAAGAGAAGTGCGTCTGAGGGAGTGGAGTGAAAGGTTGTGTGGGAGAGTGAAGCACGCGGGAGCTATGGCAGAGATGGGAGCGGACGCGCCAGTGCAGACAGCTAAGGTATTTGTTCATTTAAGCAAGTACTTATTATGTGTTTTTTTTTTTTTTCTAAAAAATTTGTAACAAATTTTTGTTTTGTTGTTTTGCAGCTTAGGGTGTTAGAGGCACAACACCGATTCTCCCCTATCATTTCGGGGATGAGGAGGTCGTTGTCCCAGGCAGACTGGGAGATATTGGATGCAGTGGGGCTAGCGGAGGTAGCCCGATTGGAGGTAGTTTAGGCAGATGAGGGGTACCTCTGTTAGTTGCTCAGGAGGAGAGGATGGCCCAGCTGTAGGCGGACTTGGATGGAGCGACCAGGGTGCCCCAGGATGACAGGGTGATGAGACTCCAGGCAGAGCTAGCGGAGCGGGAGCGATGACACGAGATAGACATAGCTAGGTTTAGGTCTAGGACTCGTTACATTGAGGCTTTGGAGGACACATTGTTTAGGCATCACATTGTGTTGCCTGATCCTCCATCCTCCTCTGTCTCTAGGCGTAGTGAGTCTAGGCACACCACTAGGTCTAGGGCTCCTACTAGGTCTCAGGGGTCCTCTTTTGATGGTTAGCTTAGTGCTTAGATGCACTCTTTATGAGCCTTGGTGCTCTATTGTATATTGTAGCCTTTTGGCATTCATTGTACAGTTTGTCCTTTATACATATATATATATATACATGGTTTTTATTTATTTGGTGTTTTACTCTCTTTTGTGTGAATGCCTATGTTTTTGTGATGCATGTTTTTATATGTTTTAATGTTTTTGATGCATATGTGATGGAATGGAATGCAAACTTATAGATGATTAATGCGAGACTAAGTATATAACATAAAAATCTATGCACTAAGAAGCACTCATACTTTTAGATAGTTAGATTTAGAGAACTGTTATCATAATTGTTTAATCAGGGGCACCAAACTTGGTGGCTTGTGAATGGATGACGTATGGAATGACATGAATATGGAAGAAGATATGGAGGGTGATATGGAGGTTGATATGGAAGACTATTTTACAAAGACTCAAACATGCTAGTGGTATCAAACAAACTTACTAACACTGCCTAATTCAACTAGGACCAAATGTGTGTGCATGCGAGTTCATTAACCAAATCAGAAGCATGGTAGTGACTCTAGGCAATCAAAAACTATGTGTGTGCAAGTGTGTTCATTAACCTCATCTTGCATAAATTAGGTAACCTCGTTATGGAGAAGACCCCGAAGCTAGTTTGTCCGTATGAGCATTCAGAGGTCTCTTTTTGAGGAGAGACATGTCACCACGCAATGAGTATACTCCACTGCCAGTCAAGCGTCTATAGCCCCGATGAAGGTTAACTCCATAGTCCATGTTGTTTTAGACCTTTGTAAGCCTTGGGGATGACTACCTATCTGTCTGACTGGACAAGTAGTATGATCCTTACAACTTATTTGGGATCAGTGGTGTGTGAAAAATGTTCATTTCCTTAGAGCTTTGGGGAATCGGATTCTCAACCGAAGTATGATGAGAATTTTACCCTATCCTTACTACTCTGTTTATATTTATATTTTGTGATTGCTTGTGATAGTGGTAAGAACCACTATTTTATGGACTATGTTTGCATGATAGGACAAACGAGGATTACCCTTTTCACTTCAAGGCACAACCCAAGGATGGTGTTATCTCTCTTTGACACAAGATGTTTTTAAGATGTGAAAATGTGATAGGTTCAAGACCGCTTTTGAAATCATTTCCCAATACTCAAGATTTTATTTAGTGTAATTTGTGATATGGCCCTAGAGAACTTTGACATGCATTTTGAAGTTTGCTTAAAACACTAGGAATGGCTGAGTGACTGAAAACATTTTGGCAATGTAAAGAATGACAATTCGGTTTGATGGATTTTATGAAGGTGCCCCTGATAAAGGCAACATGACTTTTGCTTGACCAAATTTTATATCCAAAAGATAGAATGGTCTCTAACATGATATGCAACTATGGCTAAAAATGAAATGTTATGGTTTTCAATGAGATGTATGCACATGAAATGCAATGTTTTTGAATGAGATGTATGCAACTAACAATGAAATGCAAATTCTTTTTATTTTATTTGTTTTTTTTTTTTTTTGTTGTACAAGCCATGTATATATGTACATATAAAATTCAAACTATGCGTAGAATTCCCTCAAGTGTATAACATTAAGTGGTTCGGGTTCTTCCTCTCCCTCTAAACTGGCAAGTCTATAAGTTCCATTACCCACTCTTTCAGTGACCCTATATGGACCTAACCAATTAGCCGCGAATTTATCTCGAAGATGCGGCAATGCATTGGTGTTTTGTTGATTCTCTTTAAGGACAAGATCCCCTACTTGAAATTCTCTTAGATGAACTTTGGCATTGTAAGCACGTTTCAATCGATCTTGATAAACTCACAAATGCTCTAAAGCATTGATTTGTTTTTCATCTATGAGTGTGAGTTGATCAAGACGTGCTTGTCTAGCAGTATCATCATCGATAAATTCCTGCAAAGAAATTCGCAAGGAAGGGATCTCGAGCTCAAAAGGCATGATTGCTTCAGCTCCATAGACCAAAGAAAATGGCGTTGCCCCAATGGGAGTTCTGATGCTTGTTCTGTAAGCCCATAATGCTAAGGGGATTTGTGTATGCCAATATTTATGATTTTCTTTAACAAGTTTCTTAAGAATAGCAATTATGGTCTTATTGGAAGCTTCAACTTGTCCATTGGCTTGTGGGTAGTAAGGAGTTGAGAAACTATGTTGGATATTATACTTTTTGCAAAGAGCTCGAACATCCTTATTCTTAAAATACTTGCCGTTATCAGAAATAATTTTAGAGGGAATACCAAAACGACAAATGATATGGTGAAGTATAAACTCCACAATTCTAGGACCCGTCGTACTGGTTAGAGGAATAGCTTCAACCCACTTTGTGAAGTATTCAGTGGTTGTAATGATGAAAGTATGCTGTCCTAAAGAGGCAGGTGAAATCTTGTCAATTAAATCGAGACCCCATTGTGAGAAGGGCCAAAGGCTTTGGATGGGCTGTAAAACTTGTGATGGTATATGGGTTAAATTAGCATGTTCTTGACACTTTTTACATTGTTTAACATATTTGCAACAATCTTGTTCCATAGTGGGCCAATAATACCCCATACGTAAAATACGCTTCGCAATGGCCATTCCACTAAAATGACCACCACAAGTACCATCATGGGCTTCAACAATAGCTCTATGTGTTTCACCTGCTTCTAGACAGCGGAGGAGTACTCCATCATATCCACGTTTATACAACACATCCCCCAAAAGAACAAAACGAGCTACCTTTTTCTTAAAATAGCGACGGGCAGTTCGAGACAAATCAGATGGGAGTGTTCCAAACTTGAGGAAGGCTACTATCTCACTAGACCAAGGCTCATATGGATCCGAATGGATAAAGAAAACATCTTTTTCATCCTTAGACTCAGCATGGACAATTGCAGACTTAAAGATTGTGGAAATGATTAGGGGCTGTACCTCTCCAAGGGAGTCCTTTGGAATCAATGATCCAAGAGAGGCCATGGCATCCGCAAATCTATTAGTCGAACGAGGCAAACTAGTGATCTCATACGAATCAAACTTAGAGGGCAACTTCATTGCTACATCATGATAAAGCTTAATGGTAGGTTCTTTGGCTTGGTATTCTCTTGTAATTTGTTTAATCACGAGTTGAGAATCCCCAAATATTTGAATACGCTTAATGCTTATAGCTATGGCTGATTGAAGACCTAAAATTAAGGCTTCATACTCTGCTGTATTATTGGTGCATTGGAAGTCTAGTTTGAATGATAAAGGGATGGGAATCCCTTGAGGTGTATGAAACACAACTCCAGCACCTTGACCTTTCGCGCACTTAGAGCCATCAAAAAATAGCGTGATGTCAACATCTTCCTCCGGAATGATGTCCTCTTCTTGTTCAATGATAGCAAATACCGAATCATCTAGGAGCTCAATAATCAAAGGATGATCACTAGGTAGTGGAGCTTCCGCAAGTTGATCGGCTATAACTTGACCTTTAACAGATTTTTGGCTAATGAATTCAAGATCGAATTTGGTAAGCAACATTATCCATTTAGTGGTACGAGTGTTATTATAAGTGCGAGACATCATATAACACAGAGGGTTTTCTCTAGCTATGACATATGTTGTATGGCTAAGCATATAATGACGAAGTTTCTTAGTGGCAAAAACCACTTCTAAGCACAACTTTTCCACATAAGCATATCGGGTTTCATAGCTTACCAATGTTCGACTAATATAATAGACAGCTTACTCATGATTTTTTTCATTCTTTTGTGCAAGCATTGTCCCTAAGGCAAAGTCCGTTGCTGAGATATAAAGATTGAAAGGGACCCCTGGACGAGGCGGAGCTAAGACTGGTGGAGATGCTAAGTACTGCTTGATGTCATCAAAGGCTTTCTGACACTCATCTGTCCATGAAAATTGTACCCCCTTTTGTAGTAGGTGGCAAAATGGCCTACATTTATCAGAAAGTTGTGCAATAAAGCGACGGATTGAATTAATCTTTCCTTGCAAACTATGCAACTCCTTCAAATTAGTTGGGGGACACATTTCCATAATGGCTTTGAACTTGTTTGGGTCCACCTCAATACCTCGTTTAGAGATAATAAAACCTAGGAGTTTGCCTGAGGTAACACCAAAGACACATTTCTTAGGGTTCAACCTTACTTTATGCTCTAGAAGTCTATCAAAAACTTTTTCCAATACATCAAAATGCTCTTGTCGAGTTTTAGATTTTGCCAATAAATCATCCACATAATCTTCGATAATCTTATGCATATAATCATGGAAAATATAAGTCATGGCTTGTTGATAGGTTGCACCTGCGTTCTTAAGGCCAAAGGGCATCACCCTGTAACAAAAATTTCCCCAAGGTGTGGTAAATGCTGTTTTGTGTTGATCTTCAGGGTTTATTCGAATCTGGTTGTATCCTAAAAATCCATTCATGAACGAAAGCATTTCATGACCAACGCAGGTATCGACAAGAGTATCAATGTTTGGAAGAGGAAAGTCATCCTTAGGACACACTTTATTTAGATCTCGAAAATCGGTGCAAACACGTATTCCCCCGTTAGGCTTGCGAACGGGTACCATGTTAGAAAGCCACTCAGGATAATCAATCGGGACGACAAATTTAACATCCAGAAGTTTCTGAATCTCCGATTTAACTATGAGGGCCACGGTAGGATGCATTTTCCTAAGTTTCGGTTTGACAGGTTTAGCATCTTTTTGTAAGGTGAGGTTATGGACAACCAAATTAGGGTCTAGGCCTAGCATGTCTTTGTAAGACCATGCAAATATCTCCTTCTTCCACTTAAGTAGAGCAATCATTTGCTCTTGTTCCTCTGATGATAGACTTTTAGCCAGTTTCACAATTTGGGTGCCATCTTGGTCTGGACTAAGGTCTACATCGATAGTTTCTTCAATAGACATGTGGGAACCTTCCTCAAGCTGATGGGGAGTAGGGATCGGATTTATGTCATCTAAAATGTCATCAGGCTCCTGCGCCTTGCTCTCGTCTATGTCTGCCTGGAAGACCTCTGGATTAGAAGATGAAGGTGAATGTGGAGGTGAAGGAGGAATGTAGTTGGCGGAAGCCCTTAACAATTCCTCGAAAAGGATGAACTCTGAAATAGATGGAGGAGATGAAATTCGATCCATGTCAATCGAAGAATGTATCCTTAACCTCAACAGAATGAGTGGGCTTCATTGTATCCTTTGGCTCGGACCACTCTAGCTTAAGCAGCTGTTATCAACAAATCAGATCTACCACTAGAATCCTGCACATATTAAAATTATCAAAGAGTTAGAAACTAATAAGAGGGCTCCACTGTGTGAGCCCTCAGAAACAGTCTAAAACCCTAGATTTATGAAATAAAAATAAACAGAATGCAGAATTCAACAGCAGATTAATACATAAAGAAAGATTACTTGCTTTAGACGAACCTATACCTTTTCTTGTTAACGTGGCGAGACCAGACGACGGCGATGGATGCGGCGAAAGGGTTTAGTTCAGACTTAGGGCCGTAGAAGACTCAGAAGACTCAGGATTAACAACAATAGCCAACTCCAGACTTAGATAGGGAAGATAAGTAGGTTTAGCCGAAGAGATAGATAGGGTTTGAGCCATCAAGGTGACTCAATTTATAATCTACTCTTAGGGCACACTTTAGGGTTTTAATGACACTTTGAACGTGTGGCTAAGATTAAAGTGGATCCAAGGGTAGAGAATAAATCTAGGTTGTGAAACGGATTAAGATGGATGGACGGATGAGATTAAATGAAGGATGGATGGCTCAGATTAAATCACTTAAACTTTATTTATATATATATTAAAATATTAAAATATATATATAAATATTAATTTAAATAAATTTGGGGATGAAAAATGGCGGGAAAAGTGAAATTGGGCCAAATAATGGTGGGAAAGTGTGGATTTGGGCCAAATAATGGCGGGAAGGATGGATTACTGACACGTGGCTGGTAGGAAGGTATAGATGACTTACAAGTGGCTGGATTTTGGTGTCTACAAGATGCTCTTTTTGAGCTGCTTTGTGTGAAGACACAATGCAGCACAAAAACTTAAGACACCTGAAAAGCTGGATCAGATGCAACTCTCTCTCAAGACTAAAGCACAACTTTGAAGACCAAAGAATAAAGAATATTTAAAATTTTTTAGCTTACCCCCTCAATTGGCGAGCGAGAATGGTTCTCACAAGCCAATTGGAAGAAATTCGAAAGAAAATGAACCGTTTTTGCCCCAACGGTGAAAAAAGGGGTTGGTGTATGAACCATCTGTTTATGTCCCAAAAGAAAAGGGGTTGGTGTACAAACCAAAAAAGAATATGATTGAAGACGATATGAGTGATGTGAAAGATGGACCGTTTTCTGCCCCAACGGTTATAAAGGGATTTTTTGCCAAACTGTAAATTCCATGATCATGTAAGATGAATTCCACTATAGGAAAATTAGAAATTGATAACGGATGCCCCAACTCCTGTGTGTGAATCCATACTGTTGATGAAATTGCCTTGTTGGCACCATTGATATGCAGAGATGAAAGATGCATGAAAGAGTCCGGAACTCAGAGATGCTCCTAGTGACTGTATGGATAATTCCTCGGGTCGAAACCAATCAACCTAGGTAGCCACAATCTCTAGCAAGACTTAAAATAATGACGATATGAAAGATTGTCCATGTTTAAGGCCCCATGAACTAGGCCATCAATGACAACTGTTGAGCAAAATAATCTTGGTATGACGTCACTTGAAAAGTAGAATACCCAAAATTGATTTCCAATTTTCAAACAATAAAATAATTGATGATGATAAATGGTAAGTGTCCTTATGGTGGTTTAATCCTCTTATCGAATTGCATGGATTCAAATCGCTGCAATCGCCAAGGTGATAGAATATACCACTAGATACGAGGTTTACTTTAATTTGACTTGGCAAAAATATGCATGATGAAAGAAGAATGAAATTGATGATAGATCAGAAGAATTGATGAATGTGGTTAATTTTGTGAAGGTTTTGAATATTTTTAACCCAATTTGTAAAACAATGATGAATGATGCGCTTTTTGAGCAAAATGACAAAATTTGTGTCCAAAACTATTGTAACCTTCACAAAATGTTTTATTATGATAAGAAGAATGGATGAATGCAATTTGATGAAATTTGGATGAGGTAAGCTTCAATTTTGCAGGTTTTGTTCCTTTATTCAATACTGACACCAAACGTCGGTCTGCGTTTGTGGTTGGCATAGATGCCCGTCGGTGTTTAGGCACTCTGCAGACGCAGGACTACGTCTGAATCCGCCATGAAACACCCAACTGCATTTCAGGGCACCAAAATCAGCTATTTAAATAGTTTTAGCGAGAATTTCGCTCATTTGTGCGTTCGAGCTTGAGAGAAGTGCGTCTGAGGGAGTGGAGTGAAGTGGAGTGAAATGTTGTGTGGGAGATTGAAGCATGCGGGAGCTATGGCGGAGATGGGAGTGGATGCGCCAGTGCAGCCAGCTGAGGTAGTTGTTCATTTAAACAAGTACTTATTATGTGTTTTTTTTTTTGGAAAAATTTGTAACATATTTTTGTTTTATTGTTTTGCAGCTTAGGGTGTTAGAGGCACGACACCGATTCTCCCCTATCATTCTAGGGATGAGGAGGTCATTGTCCCAGGTAGACTGGGAGGTATTGGATGCAGTGGGACTAGCGGAGGCAGCCCGGTTAGAGGTAGTTCGGGCGGATGAGGGGTACCTCTCGGCTTTGGCCGAGAGGTGGGATCCAGATCGGGGGACGTTCTAGCTCCCGACTGGAGAGATGACGATGACACTTGAGGATGTATACCGCATCCTCAAGGTGCCCGTGGAGGGGGCACGGGTGGAGGTTGGACGAGATAGGGCCACGGAGATGGCCAAGGTGTTTTGGGATGACTGGAGGGAGATCCGGACGGAGAGCGGGGGGATCCCATACTTGGCCATGTATACGGCCAAGGAGTTGGGAGTAGTGGAGGCTCTGATGATGTTCGTGTTGGCCAACATTGTGGCCCCGAACAGCACGGGTGCGAGGTTCCCATGGAACCTGATGGGTGTAGTGAGCGAGATGCTCACTAATAGGGTAGTGTATGCCTGGGCGCCCGCTTTATTGGCGCAGGTGTACCGGGAGTTGTATGAGGTTCAGAGACGAGGCCGGAAGGGCCTGGGTTGCAGTGTGGTGCTCCCAGCTTTTTTTGGTTCACCCTTTGACCCTAGGTTACTACGTTAATAGTACCCACAAAACCTTGGTATTGTTGTACATGGTTGACTTGATTAGGAGGAGTTACCTGAGTTACTCCCCCTGAAGTTGTTGGAGCTTCCTCCCGATGTGGAAGGGGTGTTTGAAATACACCAAGATTTTGATTTTGTTGGGCTAAGGGGCTATCCAATTTAATGGCTCCAATCTCAATAAGATCTTGGATCACATGTTTGAAAGTTGTACAATTATTGATATCGTGTCCATTTTGCCTATGATAAGGACAAAATAGGTACTCCTTGTAATACTTCCCCCTTCTAGATGGTTCTAAAGGTTTAAACTCAGATAAAGTTAACTGATTTGTGCTATATAACTTGTTGAATATGACCGCATATGGTTCATCTAAAGGTGTGAACTGTCGCTTGGGACGATTTGTTTGCCAAGGTCGAGTTTCCATGGTTGGCCTAGTATTGTGAGCTGGTTGAGGAGGGGCGGGTATCGCATGATAAGCAATTGGTTGCGGTTGACTTTGCATTACTTGTTGTTGAGCCATTACGGGCTGGATCACCACCACTTGATTAACTTGGTTAACATTTGAGGCTGAACTAGCCTATGCTTGTTTGTTTTGGCCATAATTATTATTTCGTTGTTGGCCCTTTTGTTGCCATTCTTTTCTACGGGGTTTAAAAACACCCTCTTGGACTTTAATGTCTTCTATGATACTTGCTTGGGCCAAAGCCTCTTCAAAAGTCCTGTATTGTTGTAATTGGAGTAACCAAGAGATAGGTTTTAGACAACTCTGGGTGAACATTTTGGTTAACTCCTCCATTGGTAGGGAGAATGGCAATTTATTAATGATAGCCCTCCAATGGTTTCCAAAGTCATAAACAGTCTCATCGTCATGTTGCTTGAGCTTGTATAAGTCGGACAATGAGACTTTCCTTTGTACATTTAGGGAGAATCGTTCTAAAAATAGATTAATCAATTGCTCGTAAGCATAAATGCTATGGTGAGGTAAATTATTGTACCATTGTACAACATCTCCTCCTAATGTCTGAGGAAAAGTTCTGAGCATAAGAGCGTCATTATTTTGGATTCTAAAGTAGGCATGCATGAATGAGCTCACATGTTCGTGAGGATCCTCAGTTCCTCAAAATTTTTCAAACTTCGATAATGTGAAATCAGTCGGATATGGCGGTGAAGGTACCGAAGGATGAATTGGTTGATTGATCAACGACCTTAGCGTAGGTTTCTGACTAGATGAGCCAGGCATGTTGAGCATAAGGTTTTCAATCTGTTGTTGCATAGCATGGAGTCGAGAATATTCATGAAAATTTTGATTCATTTGATGATTATGATGATGTAATGTAGGAGTGGAAAAATGATGAGATGGGATGAAATTGCCTGGATTAGGCGGTGTGGAATGGACAGGTTGTTGGTATGGATGATACCGAAAAGAAGGTGATTAGGGTGAATGATGAACTGGACTGGGTTGGGAGAAAGGTGGGGTAGGAATGGACACCATCGAAGATTGGGGTACCCAGGTGGGGCCTGAGCTAAGAAAAGCTGGTTGGGTAGAAATTGGTTGGGGTGTAGGATTTACTATGACAGGTGGTTGGGCATTTTGTTGCTGTTGTTGCTGAAGCAACTTGTCGAGGTACTCCCTAACCTTATTACTCTCTAACCCAAGGGAGGTGGGATGATTGGATGAAGGTGGAGGGCGGGCTGCCATGGTAGTCACGGGGAGCGCATAGCGGGGGCAATGAAGGTTGTTGAAGTAGGCGGTACACGGGAAGAAACGATGGTCGTGCCCCGGGTAGGGTGAAACCATAAATGGTTTGGGAAGAAGAGGGTTGAAATTGGTCATGGCTAGAGGAGGTTCCACCAGCATCATAGAGAGAATTGGTGTACACCGGGGTAAATGGAGGAGAAAGTGGTCGGGAAGACACTACATTTGTCTCCAAAGGAGGACAATTGAGCATCTGGGAAGATGTTGGAGATGAAGCCGACTGAGCAGATACAACATTAGCCTAAAAAAAAGGGTTAGTGTAGACCTGAGTGAAACCAGCGGGTATGGTTGATGCAATATCCTACTGAAAAATAGAATCTTGCATAGAGGAATCTTGGATTGGCTCAAGGATATAACTAGTGCCATCTCTTAAGTGAGTTTGCACTTGGGCCATATCAATGTGGGTAATATGACAGGAATTGTCTTCCTCCATGGGCATGGCCATGCGATAGACGGTAGAAGGACGTGAAAGACCTACAGGCGAACCTGCCTAAAATTCACTAGGATAAGTGGCCATGTTGGTGGTGGGGATGTTCTATGAATTATTCATTTGATTATTTAGATTTAACACTTTAGATTGATTCCTTGTTAAGACCATAACGCAATAAATCTAAACAAATTCAGAAAAGAAGAATGCAAAACTTGAATGATAAATTTACACTAAAGAAATTATCAGAAAATAGTCACAACCTAGGTTTCAACCAACGTGTCTTACCTGTGGTTAATTACTTATTTTCTGATCTTAATCTGTAGTAAATTTTAAGTGTCCAGTTTATGAGTTTTGCATGTGATCTAATCTTGAATTATTCACAAAAAAAGGTAAAAACTATGGCTAGGAAAGGACAACGAGATTCTTCTCGGTGATGAAATCCAACAAGTTTGCTCGGGGGTGACCTATGGTGTCCGAGGCAGAAGTTTAATGGATGGAGATGAATTCCACCGTCACTAAACTTCAAGCAATACACGGTGATGAAATCCGAGATATTCTTGTTTTAAATGCAATATGAAATGCGGTGAATTTTATTTTAAGTGTTTTAGTTGTCTAATGTATACATAAAAAGCTATAAATCAAAATTTCTAATGATCTAAGCAAGAGGCCACTGAAAATATGCCATTTCCTCTGAAGAAGTGGAGTACACCGTTTAAAACCCCCTGCCTACCAATGATATCAGATATCAAAGGAGCAACCGGAAGGTTCGTCCACTTCTCTGCCTGGAATCACCCAATGGCAGGAGTACTATTGACATCCAATCAATAGTCCTACTTAGATAACTAAAACATATAATTCGTAGCTATTCTAATATGCAGCTAGGTATGCAATTTTTTTTTTATGCAAGCAACAACCAATAATGCAATGCAAAAAAATGTAACTAAAAATGTAACAAAAAAAAATGTATATACAGCTTAACTGTTCTTTTCCAGATTACTTAGTTTTTGTTCATTTTAAAGCAATGATCTGAAAAAGAAACAGAATACAGCAGAAAAACCAAAAACGTAAAAAGTACAATTTAACAAAGAAAAAAAAAAAACTCACTTACTCGGAAGCCTACGCTTTTTCTGTAAAATTTCCTTCAAACGCCCAAGGGAGTCTGCGTAGGATGAAACACACCTCTGCATTTCGGAAATCGGAGTTCCAGACGTCGCTCTGCGTCTACTGCGTTTTCTGCAAACTCCTCAAAAACCCTAGTTCGCTGGAACAGCGAATTTCACGATTTTCAAAACCTGCAAAATAAAGCAAAAAGAGGAATAGATCAGTAAAGCAAGTATTAAAAACATGAAACCCTAGGGGGTCCCACCGTGATCGCCATTTGTAGATTAAATATACAACGCCAAACAAAAATAAAGAAATCACAATAAAGGAATGCAAAACAGTTGTACAAAATGAATGATTTTTATTAATCAATGGAGTTTAGAAACTCCTTTTAAGTACAACAGGGCATGTAACCCTTTTCGTGATACAAAGTTACAATTTGTGCTAGGGTTCTCCAAAACCCTAGCTGGCACAATGTGGTGGCGTATCCAAATAATGTATCCTTAACCTCAATAGAATGAGTGGGCTTCGTTGTATCCTTTGGCTCGGACCACTCCGAGCTTAAGCAATTGCTATTAACAAATCTAATCTACCACTAGAATCCTGCACACATTAAAATTATCAAAGAGTTAGAAACTAATAAGAGGGCTCCATTGTGTGAGCCATCAAAAACAGTCTAAAACCCTAGATTTATGAAATAAAAATAAACAGAATGCAGAATTCAATAGCAGATTAATACATAAAGAAAGATTACTTGCTTTAGAAGAATCTATACCTTTTCCTATTAACGCGGCAAGACCAGGCGGCGGTGATGGATGCGGCAAAAGGGTTTAGTTCAGACTTAGGGCCGTAGAAGACTCAGAAGACTCAGGATTAACAGCAATAGCCAACTCCAGACTTAGATAGGGAAGATAAGTAGGTTTATCCGAAGAGATAGATAGGGTTTGAGCCATCAAGGTGACTCAATTTATAATCTACTCTTAGGGCACACTTTAGGGTTTTAACGACACTTTGAACGTGTGGCTAAGATTAAAGTGGATCCAAGGGTAGAGAATAAATCTAGGTTGTGAAACAGATTAAGATGGATGGACGGATGAGATTAAATGAAGGATGGACGACTCAGATTAAATCACTTAAACTTTATTTATATATATATTAAAATATTAAAATATATATATATATATTAATTTAAATAAATTTGGAGATGAAAAATGGTGGGAAAAGTGAAATTGGGCCAAATATTGGTGGGAAAGTGTGGATTTGGGCCAAATAATGGCGGGAAGGATGGATGACTGACACGTGGCTGGCAGGAAGGTATAGATGACTTACAAGTGGTTGGATTTTGGTGTCTACAATGTCATCAAAATAGATGAAATACATGATAACAGGAGAATCAATAATGTAGAATGCAAATGGTATGATGAAATTCTGGCATAATTACAAACTTTATCTTTTCCTAGAGATATGTCAACAAATAGGATGAGGTCAGTAAAACTTAAGGCTCAAAAATAGCATGTGTAAAATGGTGTGCTTTATTGGAAACACCCCGATGGAGAATTATTAGTTTTTTTATATGAAAATGAAGTCCTAGAATTAATTAATAAATTCCATGATGGTTTATGTGGAGGACATTTTGCTCCAAAATCCATAGTTAATAAAATCATGAGAGTAGGATATTATTGGCCTTCCATTTTTAAGGATGTATATAAATATATTAGGAATTGTCATAACTACCAGGTTTTTGCAGGAAAGAAGTAGCTGGCAGCCATGCCCCTCAAACTAGTGATCATTGAAACACCATTCACTCAATGGGGCATTGTCCTAATTGGAGATATCAAGCCTAACTCATCAGTTCAAAACAAGTGGGTCATAACTGCAATGGATTAATTCACAAAGTGGGTAGAGGCTTCTCCTCTAAGAACCTCCAAAACAACCACCATTATCAAATTCTTAGAAGAAAATATTCTAACCAGGTTTGGGGTTCCTCAAAAATTGGTAACAAATAATGGACAATATTTTGTTTCATATGAAATGGTAGAATTTTGTGCTAAGTATGGAATAGAAATTTCACATTCTGCTAATTATTAACCCCAAGGAAATGGTCTTGTTGAGTCATCAAATAAAAATGTAATAACTAGAATAAAAATATCATTGGGTAAGAACAAAAGAGGATGGGACAGTGAACTAAAATTTGCTCTTTGGGATGATAGGTTGTCTATCAAAATAAACATAGGAAGGACCCCCTATGAAATGGTATATGGAGAGAAGGCCTTGTTACCCTCAAGAATAGAAAAATTAGCACTTTTCCTCATATTGCAAGATCATGAAGACCCCAACCCCTTACAAAGAAGGTTAGACCAAATTGCCCTATTAGAAGAGCAAAGAAGAGAAACCCTTAATAGAATGATGGAACAAACTCAGAAAACTATGAAATTGTTTAATAAGAAATCCAAATGTACCCCTTCCTCTCAAGGAGTTATAGTCATATATTGGGACCCTAAAAATGATAAGCATGGCGAAAAGGAAAAACTCGAGCCTAAATGGATTGGTCCATACCAGATAGCCCATGTTGTTGGTCAAAATACTTACAATTGCAGACTTTGCAGGGAGAACCATTGGCTATCCCTATTAATGGCCAACACCTCAAGATGTACAATCCCTATGGTGGGGCTAAAATATATATATAAAAACAAAAATAATAAAAAATAGAAAATCAAAATTCCCAAAAATAGAGTGATGTGTTTTGTTTACCAGTTAAGCAATTTTTTTTTGTCAAAATTATTCTGAGTTTTGTAGTTTCACATAGTATTCTTAGCATAATGAGTATTCCTTATTGTTGGTTCCTCCAAAAACAAATAATAAGAAAGGATATTTATTTTAGACTTTGATGATGTTTACAATTTTTTGAATATGAATGTGTATGTGATGATCATATAATATGAGATAAAATAAAGTGAAATCAGGGTTGATTGAAACACCATATTGAGGCCTTACATTACCAATGATACTTAAAGTTATTTCAAGGTCCAAGGAACATAGTTATCTTTGAGAAGGTAGTTGAGTTGAAATTCATTACATCAGCCTTTTTAGCCAAAAACTAATCCTCGACTTAGGCATACTCATTGCACACCTTTCTTATATCAAAATACTTCTCAAATGAGAAATAAAATCAAAATAATGCAAATTGAGTCACTGCTTGAGATATCTTGGAAAACCTCTACTAGGGCTATATACGCTTGACTCAAAGTAGAGTAAAACCAGATGGGATTAGAAGCAACTCCACCGAGGCTATAAACGCTTGATTGGTAGTGGAGCCCTACAGAATGGTAAACATATTTAAGAGTGAAATAATACACTAAGCTTAACTGTTTTTCTCAAACATGGCAAAGTTCTGAAAGACTTGGGGATCAAAACGAATGTAGTAACACACACATGGGCTAAAGCCTGATGGAACAAATAACTTTAACAAATTATGTGTGATTATATCCTACAACCTTACTAAAAAATATATAACAATATATCTAAAAAACTCATATGTTTCTAAAATTCCGACCCTAGTTTCCAAATTTAATAAAAAGAATTATATTTTTTAATACTCTATTGCTTTGATATCATGTTGTTTGTACAATTTTTTAGTTTAAAAGTCATTATGTTTTGTTTTTTCATTTTTTTTATCAAGCTTGATGATTTGTGTTCACAATAAAACTAGGAGATTATGGAATTCTCAAGTGCCTTATGTTTTCAACATATTGTCCCATTCAGAGCCTATGTTGGAGCCAAAATTGACTCAACATCTGAAACCCCCAATTTTAAATTTTTGGTTTCAATAAATTAGAAAATGTTGTTGGCCCCCATTGCATTTTCATCTGAGAAAATTGACCTTCAATATTTGGCCATTATTGGATTTTATTTTATAAAGGTTGTTTCATCCTAAAGGACTAAAAGTCAAAATTAAATAAACATCCATTGCAAAGGTCAAACCATTAAAAATACCCGACTTTTTAAAAGTAAGTTTTTTTTTATCCATGAATTTAATGTGAGCCTTCCTTTTAAAAATAATAATCATAACTTGCAAACCTAAGTCAAAAGAATAAACCCCTAAGTCCCAAGGTATCTAGAAGTATTAATAAAACCTTTGGACCCGAGTTCACCTCTAGCCTAAGTAAAGTTTAATAAAATCATTTAAGGGGCAAGGTAAGCGCCATGGCCCAAAATATGAGAACCTAAGTTCTTAAGTGGAATATTAACTATTCAAAGGTATGCACCCCTCAAATTAAAAATAAAACACCTTGATAAAATCTAAAGGTAGTGCCCAGATCCTTCTTAATCGTATGGTTGCACTCGCTTGAAAATTCATGAATTATCATTAAACAGGTTAAATGCCAGGATATTAGTTTAAAATCACTAAACTAGATTAGTGAGGGTCATAATATGTTACTAATACCTCCCCCTTTCCTACTAATAAGTTTTATTTTCAATTATGAAGTTAAAAAGTCATGGAGGATCTACGGTTGTGCTTTACTGAGAATTAATCCAATGGTTGCACCCTTCCCGAGGAAAACAACTCCAAATATGAACCCGATCTGCTAAAGCAACAAGCATCTTCAGTCAAATTCGATGGATGTGCATAACTCACACTTAATCCAATGTATGCACTTCCACCATGAACTATCGAGGATAACCGAAGGGCTAAAATAAGCTTATGTTTAAAAAATGAACAAATATGAAGGAGATAAATGGATGCGCTCTCTCTCAAAATGATCTGATGGTGGCACTCGCTATAGGTAAACAAAGGTAAAGATATCGGTAAGACCAAGTCAACACTTGATTAGTCAAATTAATCATATTTAGCAAGTATCCTAATATGTTACTAATTGTTCCCCATTCGCTTAATCAAGGTTAATAAAAATCAAAAGCATGCACCTTTCAGCTACTAACCTTGTAGGTCAAATTTGATCAATGGTTACGATCAATAATCTATACCCAATCCAACAACAGCGCTTCAAAAAAATTGTCTAGCCAATCGGGAGCCCCCGAATAAGTTGACCCAAATTATATCTCACAAATGACAGATCGATGGTAGCACTCAAAACCATTCGGATCGAACGGTCGTGCTTCAAGCAAAAGAGTTAAAAGAATATAGAGCACACACAATAGGTTAATACTATGGAGGTGCTTAAGCCCGCTTAGATCCAATGATTGTGCCTTCTCGAAATTGATCGATATTTAACGAGGTGGTCATCAATATAATGATGATCAAAATAAATCAACGATGGCGCTCGAACTAGCCTAGATCTAATGGCAGTGCTTTTTCAAAAGAAATCACAAACTGAAGGGAGATAAATGACGGTGCTTAAATTTACCCATATCTAACAACCATGAGTTAATCAAGCTCACATAAAAGACATTAGCCCACACAGGCCAAATTCGACGGTCACACTCATTCCAAGTAAAGATCCAACTGTCGCACCTTACTGATAACACATCATATAAAGACAAATTATGATCCAACGATAGTGCTTGATCGTAAGTTGATCCTATGGTAGCACTTCATCATATTAAGATCTAACAACCACGCTCAAATGCAACCCGATCCTATGGTTATGATCCCACAAAGCCATCAAAGGTTGACGAGTCAAAGAGCTAAATATAATCAATGTCCATGCTCATTCCAGATGAAGATCCAATGGTGGTGCTTTATAGGAGCAAACACTCCTTAAAAAGAGTACACTTATGATCTAATCGGACGGTCGCACTCTATCCAACCAAATTCAATGGTGGTGCTTGGATTAAAGAAGATGAACATGATAAAAATGGTCATTGACTAAGTAATATTTGACCAAGATAGGATGCCCGTGCTTATCCCTGATTTGATCCAATGACTATGCTTATTCATGACTGTCAAAGGAAAATAAGGTCCAATAAATAGATTATAGCTCTACTAAATCTAATGACAATGGTGAATCCCGACTAGATCCGACGGTCGCACATGATCAAGTCACCTGAAAGTTAAGAGACATGGTTTTTTACACCAGTGGAATATCGATTAAGGTTAATAAAGGGTTTATACACCTTGATAATGACCCCCTCTCTTCAGTAAATGATAGTACAAGTCTAGATAATCGAACAAACACACAAGAACGTATGTTTGATCGGACAGTGAGCCATTAGTAAGGTAAGTAAGTCATTGAGGGATAAACATTAACCAAAGGTTAGTAATTTTTATAAATCATTGTGATTATCCTTTAATAAATCAATATTCAATGAAGGATAAAAACCTTAATTCAATGATTATTATTAGAGTATGAAATTGGCTAGCCAATTAAATTTCAGGATATCTACTATGATGTGCATAACCACCATTGACATATGTGTTTCATATTGTAGATCTAACGTTCCTACAGGTCCAAAAGTATTGAACAAATGTACGCGATGCATGTTCCATCCAGCTATGATTGTGAATTGGTATATCTAATAAGCATGACTCCATGTGCAAATCTAGCGAACTACGACTAGAGGAAAAGAGTAACTTAAGAACAATGTAAGCTAGACTAAGGTGTTAAATCACTAACAAGTACAACCATTAAACAATAGTAAGTTGCAACAAGCAATAGCCACTATAAGATGAATTGGAAATACATGCAAAGGACCAGGAGAAATGACTAATTTAGGCAACAATCAAGAGATAAAATAAGAAGACTATCAAATAAAATCACATAGACTATACCCGAGAAGAGATGATATAGACTGTTCGGGTGATGAGCTTTGTACAAAAGAATAAAATAATATCTTTTAAGTGTGATTGCGTACTACGCAGGCGACAAGATAAGCCAGTCTAAAATAAGGCCATGCATGAGTCTGCTCGATTTATAAATAGGGATGGTAAAAGGTGATCCATCCAAAGGGGCAATGGAGTGCAAGATACATGAACATGATCATTTCTTGCTCTACATATTTAGAAGATGTAAGAAGTGTAAGAATATCGAGACCTTGTTTTAGCTCATCAAAGGTTGCACACTTAGCGCTTCAATGAAATATAGTTACAAAGGGTTCACTCCGACAAGATATAGTTATGGAAGTACCATATAGGTGCTTCCATATCTTGTTTTCCATTTTGTCTTTCCTCCTACATACCACTACCATCCTCCTTCTAGGCATTCTCCCTTGACCATCATCACTATCCACTCCACATAGCACCATCTCTCTACCATCCACTGAGTAAATCAACTCCCATTGCTCCCTCCTCCCTCATATCCACCTTGTTATCAATGTCATTCCGTTTGTTTGCCACCCACACTCCATCTATTCTCTTCACCGTCACATCGAGGTACCCTTTATCTCACATCAAAATTTCACTATAGCAGCTTAGTCGACCCCAAACGTTATAATCCAATGACTAGGTTAAGCGAGAAATAAAAAATTATATACATGTATAAGATCCCAGCTTAACTATGCAGAAGAAGAAAAACAAATATTGCATAATCCATTTAGTATGAGAGCTCCCTTCAAACCAAAATCAAATCATGATAAGAAATCCAGGGTCACAATAGTTTGATAGCATACAATGAAGATCAAACCAGACAATGATAGGTGTAAGACCAATATCAGGCTAAAAATAATAGATTCAAGAACCAGAAGCTATAAAAGGAAGTGTCCAGGGTCGAAATCTGCATCAAGCATATAAAGATAGCATTTTTGCTAAGAGGTATACTTGAGTACGCATTTGAGTTGTGTTGTTGTATTCCCTTTGTGTATTTTTATTTCTCTATCATCTCTCATTCCTCCATTTGCTGTGCAGGTTTGATAATACTGCGTTTGGAGAGCTGAGAATATTTCCAGTCTTTCTAAGCCTGAAGTCCAGAGATTCTTCTTGCTAACATCTTAGAAGGAGAATTGATGAAGTCTTGTTACATTATTTGAACAAGGCTTTCTCATTGTATTAAACTATGAAAACAGAGTTTAATGGCATTCTACCAACTCTGCATGTAATCATATTTGAAGAAATTAATACAATTTTGGGTTTCAGTTTTATCATTTCTTTGTCTTCAGTTCTGTGTGTTTTCTTCATAATGGGTTACGATATTTGAACATATTGTGAGCATTTCTTTCGTCGGTTAACCCTTAGAATGATTACGATATTCGAATGAGTTTAATGGCGTCGATTATTTTTTCCCATTATTTTTGTTCATGTTATAAATGTTAAATTACTATAATAGCCCAATTGAATAGGCATCGATCTACATAAGGAATAATAACTACGTTGTCTTTGCTTGTTAATTTTTATATAGTTAAATGTCTAATTAAAATTTGGAGTGTGTAATGTCTATAAAATCATAGATTACCACTGGGGTTTCCTTACCCGTTATGTTAAGTTTTATTTAGCAATATTTATTTTAATCAGAACAAAGAGGCAGGTTGACTAGAGCTTGTAATAGCTCGTTGGTTTCAAATGATTTCTTGTAGCGTGACAATTGAATCCTATGGATGCAATAAATGGTTCCAAAAGTCCCACAACAAGTTGACTTGATGCATGTATTTGAATGGATCTTCATTGGATGGAACCACATGTACTTATCCCTCATGCACATACTTGACGCATTGGTGCAGGATTGAGGGTACGCATTGCATATCCTTGATCTAGGGATGCCCTAGAAGGAAGTTATACTGCATTGCCCCTTTTAACATGTGACACATCATGAGGATGGTCTTATGTCCTACCTTTATAGGTAAAATTATTGTACCCACGGTGGAGCATAGCGCATCATTGAAATCCCTGAGCGTGTAGGAAGTTGATATAATTTTGGACTTAGGGATATTCAAGTGCCCTATAGCCTTGGTAGTGATGATGTTGATTGATGAGCCTGTATAGATAAAAACCTTCTTGAATGGTATGTCATTTATTGATGTAATAATGTGCAGAGGTAGGTCTAATAAGGCAGTAGGAACTATCTAAATTTTATGATCATAAAAATGAATCACCGACTCTTAGCACTGTTGCACTTTCCCCACAAAATGTGTGAACGCATTTGTATTTTGGGGCTAGAGCTTGATTGATCTCAAAATATCCATTAAAGTCTCCTTGTGCCCAGGGGACTGTTGTATGATCTCGTAAATGGATAACTTGGTTGGAGTTATTTGTAGATTCTATTCTAGTCTACTCCAGACAGTTACCATAGGTCTTGTTGGTGGATCTAGAAGATTTTTATGCACTTGTCTCTACCGAGGTGTAGTCGAGATATTAATGGAAGCCATTGGAGGTTGTGGTTACCCATATCTCTGACTCATGGTTTCCATGTTAACTAACTCAACCATTCTGATGCATCCTTGAATTGGTGGCTCAATTCATACCTAGTTGACTTATGCCCCCTGATATCTAGGGGTCTCATGATTTGGCAATGGGTTCTTGAATATCCCCATATATTTTTTATCGAAAGCTAGTGGGTTGTCAACTCTTAGCTCTCATTTTTCAATCATGTTTTGCACAACATTCTTGAATCCAATGCAGTTCTCAATATCATGCCCCTATATCCTATGATATGGGTAGTATTGATCTTCCTTATATCCCTTTGGCTTGGGATGATTAGGATCAAGAAGTTGTATGTTAGGAAACCTTATCCTCTGTGCCTCATTCAACTGATTAAATACCCACTGCATCAATTTGTGTTAGAGGCATGAAACAATGAGGCAATTGATGCTCTTTTTTCTAGCCCTGGTTGTTCTTAGGATCATAGTTGGATGACGGGGGGTGATCTTGATAATTTTGGGATTATTGTCCATTCCCCTCCTTCGGTGTGGCCAATACAACCTAATTAACCTGAGCAGGCTTGGCCTGCTTCTGCTTATTCTTGTCAATTTGATTGTTCTTGGTCTACTCTTTCTTTTTACAGAGCTTGAGGTCTCCCTCATCGACCTTTATGTCTTCAATAAGCTTGGCTTGAGCCAAGGCTTCTTCGAATGATTCATATTGTTGTAGCTACAGTAGTAGAGAGATGTGTTTTGCGCAAATATTTGTGAAAATTTAGATGACCTCTTTAGTGGGGACAAAGAATGATAATTTTACCATGATTTTCTCCACCTGTCCCCATAATCCATCACTGGTTCATCGTCATACTGCTTTAAATTGGCCATATCGGATAGGTTCACCTTATTATTGGCATCGAAGGAGAAGCATTCAAGAAACGCATTTACCAGTTGCTCAAAATTGGTGATGCTATGCTTGGATAATTGGTTGAACCATTGAGTTGTTGCACTCGAGAATGTTGTGATGAATATCCTCAACACCAAGGCATCATTCTTCTTGAGGTGGAAGCACGCGTTCATGAAGTTGGTCATGTGTTCTTGCACATCTCCCTCCCCCTTAAACTTATCTAGCCTAGGCATCTCAAAGTGCTTAGGATATGCGAGACTTGATACTGAGGGGCATAGAGGCTGGTTGTGTATCTTTCTCAATGTCGACTTTTGTCCACAGGTGTCTTGCTTCTCAGGAGACTTGACTCTCTCAATGATTTTTTGGTATACCTTTGAGGAAATAATCTCATGTTCCCAAAGGTTTGCTCACGGTGGCAAGGGAGGTAGTCCTATGTTGGACCAATTTGGGCATCTATACTCATCTCCCATAACCATGAATGGAGGTTCATGATAGGTTTATTCCTGATATTCTATCCCTACCCATTCCTCATCGAATTGTGTTTGTTCGAGGTCTAGGTGTTGTTGATACTATAAAGTATGGTGAGCACACTCATTTCCTTGCCTAGTGCATCTCTCTCGTTGAGAATCAGTACGTCTCTCATATCGGTATCTCTCACCACCTATGTGTGCATCTATTCAAGCTAGCCTCTCTGCTTGCTCCTTGAACTTAGCTCTTTCTTCTCTTGAGCATTGTTCTTGTAGGTGTAGGTGCCTCTTCTTTCATTCTTCTTGGTCAAGGGCTTCTACACGCTCACACTCGATGCACAACACTTCCTCTAACCTATGTATACTATCATATTGACCTTCTATTGAAGGTTCATGTCTCTCTAACTCTGTGCGAGGAGTTCTAATGCTTAGGTCCCTCGGGGAGGCTCCTGCTATGCATTTACCCTTACCCACCAGGGTGACCTAATTTGTGTACTGTGTTATGGGTTGAATACCCCCATGATCTGAAGTAGTGTATGTGCTACGTGGTCACTTTAAAGATTCTCCTAGTTAATTGGTGCATCTAGTAGCTACGCTACGTGAACTTCTTGAAGCAAAATGCTTGGTAGCAATACTTCTAGGAGCTGGTCTCAAGGGAACTCAATCTAGCTCATCAAGTTGTTGGGTTCTCCACAGCTGATCCCGTGGAGCCCCATTGGCAACAATGATATCATATTCCAAGGGTACCCTCCCATATACAGGGAGGCTATAGGATATCCTGGGTTTACGACTGGGCATAAGCCTAGAGTCTCGCCCCTTAGTGGGTTGATCTATCCTATGTGTATCATGTGAATATTGGGGTCTTGCAACCCTTACATGCTTATGTGATGATGGAGGTCTTGATGCCTCCTCATGCCAACATGATGATGGAGGTCTTGAAGCCTTTGCATGTCTGTGTGACGAGGGAGTTCATGATGCCTCTGCATGTTGGTTTGAAGATGGAGGTCATGATGCCTTCGCCTACCTATGTAATGAGGAAGACTTTGAGGTCTCCTTGTATCTATGTGATGAAGGAGGTCGTCATGCCTCCATGTGCCTGAGTGATGAGAGAGACCATGAGGTCTCCTCATGTATATGTGATGAGGAACTAGGATGTGGCTCTCGTGTTGGGGTTTCCCGAGGAGTCCCCTTAAGGGTTGAATTATTGCCCCTAAGGCTTGACAAAAATCATCTGATGACACTATGGGTGGGCAGCTCAACGTCAATGTGACTATGAGTGTGTGGAGCATTATCTTCCCACTCGAAGTTGGACTGAGGGCAGTTGCTCCATGTGTATACCATGGTGAACTATGAGTTATCTTCTTAGGTAGATTTAAAAGCACACAAACAAAATAAGCAAATGTTTATCTCTTTTAAGGATTTATGTGTGTTCCCTAAACTATTTGGTGTGTTTTGATTCGTTGGATATATAAGCTAACTCTCATCATGTTTTGCATTTTTGTTGGATGGTATACTTAAATTGTATAAGGATTTTCACCTGTATGCTCGTATCTCGACAACCTAGTGATGAAATATAGGTCACATAATCCCACCTATAATGTGTGGTAATGACTTCCACACATGATAAAGGAGTACAAGTCCTCCTGGTCCTCACCCAGTTCACCCACAGTCAACAATATACCTTTTCGAGGAGATATACGTGCAAATTTTTCATGGGCTATGACGGTTATTGGATTCGATATTGGCCAAAAATATATGGTGTGTGGGATTTGAGTTAGTGGATGGAGATGAAAGCCACCTCACTGGATCTCTACTAGTGGTTGGTCATGACTTCCAACTCACTAGCATTTAAAATGGTGCATGGTGTGTGTGGTTATTTTTAACCTTACATGTAAATAAAATGCATCACCAAGCAAGCATGATCTTTCCTATATTTTTAAGATAAAATATGTTTCATTTCAGAAAGATACATGTATTCAGTGTATGTGATCTTCAAATAATACATTCTATTCTATGAATTAATGGCCACTGGTTGGCCCGCATGCAAGAAAACTAAACACACAGAAGCCTAGCACATTGGAGACTAGGGTAGACCTTACAAGTAGAGGTCCATTGTTCCCAAAAGTGCCTAAAGAAACTAAATAAAGTCCTAGGAAACATCAAGTGTAATTTATTTCCCCATTTTTATTTATATTTCCCTAATTAAACTATGATTTCACTTGCTAAATCTAGAAATAAAAAGTTGCAGACAAAAACACAGAGAAAATAGATGATGAAACCAACCTTAAATCCCACTCTGATGATGAATATTCCACTCTCTACTGCACTTTGTTACTGGTCTTTGTTCACCAAAGTGGCTGATTCTGGCCACTGACTGTAGAAGAGGCTAAGATCAGCTGGTTGTTGTCGACCAAAGTGGCCAAGACCTACGGGTCACTGTCGACTAGAGTGGACAAACTTGCACATAAAAAAACTCGTGAATGTCAATAAATCGACTAAAAACAAAACCTGGTGGGGGTGCCACTGTGATCGCCATCTATGTGACCCTGGGAAGCGTGCATTGCAATCGACCTGACTTGTAATGTATTTATTATATCAAATTGAAAGGAATGAGCATGCAAATGACACGTAAATAAGGAAAAAAATAAATATGCTTTTTATTGATATTTCCAATCCATAGTTACATATTCATCCCTCTAAGGGATAACCAATTTTTGATACAATCAGTTACAAGTGGGATACAAAACAGTGGAATAAATCCCCTTGCAAAGGGGTGGTGCGCTTTGGCAGGCTTCTTGATTCCACACACGAACTTGTCTGAGGGCTCATAGATGCTTCCTTCTCCTTCTCTCATCCAAGAGGGATCCCATGCTCTGAATGTCTTGATATGGTCCTGTAAACCTATAGATTTGCATACATGAAAACAACAAAGCATGCTTAGTAGTTTGAAATGCCTCCTCAGATGAGGTTGTTAGTATAAAATTTGATAATCAAGGTAAACAAGCATACTATGATTAAATGTGATAAAGCTAATGAAATATGTAGGCATATCTTAAAGAACAATAATATAAATGCATATGATGAATTAGATATATGCTAGAAAATAAGTGTTGAAATGGAAAGCAATCGAATATAATGCTAGAATAAAATAAACTAATGTCAAAACCCTAAGTTGTGCCTACGGACCACTGTCCAAGATAATGACCACAAAATATACCTTCCTCCTCATCATCCAAGGGCTATAGCACCAGGTTATTTACTCAAATTGATGTTCAAGGGTCATCGGATGTGTCCAATACATGTAATGGCAGTGAATAGCAACGAATGTGAATAGTGGGTGCGTAGTCTCCCCTAAAGCAGATAGCACTTTGTTTCTCCTCAAGGGTGCATAGATTTGATCTCCAATTTTACAGGGATTCACTGCATAAACTCTAAAAAATATGGATCTCTTTTGCTCTTGGTGAGAGAGTCCATATGTAGACTTCCCTCTCTTTTAGATCTGGACCTTGGCTTCTTGAATAAGCCTCAATAAAAATCTCATGCGACTGACCATCCCAAATGGAAAGCATCAGTCACAAACTGGCATTGAAGGGGTAGTTAGGAGGAACTCAGGGAGTTCCTCATCAAAATATGCCTGTAAACAATGTAAAGTGTAGTTAGACTACATGATATGGGCCTGTATTCATGACCAAATTGTGCATGGTGCTAGTCGCTATCAGGTCCAGCGTCTAGGTGTGGCCATTGTAGTCTTTAGTGGTCAGGTGTACTAGTAACTCTACCTGAGGGCGACCAAGCTTGGATGGGCTAGAACTACTCTGTTTGAGTGGTTAGAACCATTGCTTGCTCTTGGATAGATCTAAGAGGATTCATATGGTCTGCAAATGTGTCCATATGGGTAGTCTCCTAAACATGACATGTTTTAGGTATCTACACTTGATAAACATGAATATGGTCATCAATATTGATCTGATGTTCATAAAGAAGGATAAGTTGATCTAAATGAGCTTGGCATGTAGTCATCATCAATGAAATCCAGTAGAGAGATTTGCAAGAATGGAATTTCAAGTTTGAGGGGTATAATGAACTTAGTGCCATAAACTAAGGAAAATGGAGTTACCTTAGTAGGTATGTGAATGCTTATTTGATAGGCCCATAATGCTAAAGGTATTTGGGTATGTCAATCTTGATGGGATTCTACAATAGTCTTTCATAAGATTGTGTAAATGGTTTTGTTCATGGCATTGGCTTTGTCATTACCATGAGGATAATAAGGAGTAGAGAAGTTGTGTTGGATGCGATACTTGTTACATAGCACTCAAACATATTTATTCTTGAAGGATGTGTCATTATCAAAAAAAATTAGATGGGATATCAAAATGATAAATGATATGGTGCAAGATGAACTCAATAATTTTAGGATCTGTCATTTTGGCAAGAGGAGCGAATTTGACCCACTTGATGAGTATTTAGTAGTCGTTATGATGAAGGTATGCTTTCTATATGAAGTTGAAGAGATCTTGCGCATCAGGTCAAGAACCCATTGTGATGGTAAGTGGGTTAGATTGGCATGTTGTTGGCATTTGAGATTTTTCTTGATATAAGCACAACGATCACTTTCCATAGTGGCCCAATAATAAATCATGCATAAGATGTGATTCATGATGGTAATTCCACTAAAATGACCACCATAAGTGTCATCATGAGCTGCAGATATGAGAAAATTGGCTTCATGTAGCTCGAGACAATGAAGAAGAATATTATCATAGCTTTGTTGATAGAGGATATTTTCAAAAAGGGTGTACCTTATGGTTTTCTACTCAAAAGTTTACTTCTCAACATGAAGTAAATCATGGGGAAGAACACCAAGTTTAATATAACCCTTAACTTGTGGAAACCAAGAACTATAAGGCTCTGCTTGGATAAAATTGATGTCCACTTGACTTGGAGAAGTCTTCTTGGAAATAGAAGATTTATGGAGAGTGGTAACATGTACATGAATTATGTTTTCATGCAGATTTTATGGAATGAGAGAGCCGAGAGAGGCCATTGTGTCAACAAAATGATTTGTGGACCTTGGAGGGGCTTTGATACCATACCAATCAAAGCATGACAAAAACTCTTCTACAATTTGTTTATATGCTTTTAGGATTTTGCATTTACATTGTTAGATTCCCTTTACTTGGTTAATAATGAGAAAAGAATCACCAATAATTTTGATTTGCTTTATGTGCATGGAAATTGTAGTTTTGAGGGCAAGGATGAGGGATTCATATTTGACATTATTGTTGGTGCAAGAGAAGGTGATTTTGCATGATAAGGGGATGGGAGCCCCTTGTAGTGTGAAGAAAACAAATCCAACACCTCCCCTTTGTTCACACTTGGACCCATAAAAATATAGCGTAAGGTTAGCTTGATCTTTGGGTTCAACATACTCTTTGAGTTTAGTAATATTGAAGAAAAAATCATCGAGAAGCTCAATGATAAGAGGTTTATCATCAATGAGGGGAGATTTTACAAGTTGGTCAGAGATGACTTGACCTTTGATGGATTTTTGGTTGATAAATTCTACATCAAATTTTGTTAAAAGCATAATGCATTTAGTAGTTCGATTGTTATTGTAAGTGCACCCCATCATTTATCAGAGGGAGTTTTAGTAATAACATTGGTGGTCTGATTAAGCATGTAATGAAAAAGTTTTCAAGTGGTAAAAACTACCACTAAGCACAACTTCTCCATATAGGTGTTTATGGTTTCATAACTCACCAAAGTGCGGCTAATGTAATAGACGTCATGCTCTTAATTGGTCTCATTAATTTGGGTCAACATTATTCCTAAGGTAAAATTAGTAGTAAAAATATATAAATGAAATGGGAAACCTGGTCCAGGTGGGGATAAAACTGGTGGGGATGTAAGGTATTTATTGATAGCCTCAAAAGCATCATGATATTCTTGGGTCCATTGATATGTGATACCATTTGGAAATGAATGGCTTGCATTTATCATATATTTGTGCAATGAAGTGATAAATCACTTGAATTTTACCTTGCAAGCTATGCAATTGCTTGATATTTATAAGGGAAGGCATTTCAGTTATGGCCTTAACATTATTTGGGTCCACTTTAATTCCCCATTGAGAGACAATAAACCCTAGAAGTTTTCTTGAGGTGACACAAAAGACACACTTCTTAGGGTTTAGTCTAACATAATGCTCGAGAAGCCAATCAAAGACATTGTAAAAAATATCGACATGCTACTCACACTTTTTATATTAGCCAAGATATCATCCACATAATCTTCTACAATATCATGCATATAGTCATGAAATATATAGGTCATAACCCATTGATATGTAACACTTGTATTTTTAAGACCAAATGGCATGACCTTGTAACAAAATATCCCCCATGGTGTGATGAAAGATGTTTTATTCTGATAATTAGGATTGAATCTAATTTGGTTGTATCCTAAGAAACCATCCATTAGTATTGAGAATACTAGTTGGATTATCACAATTACAAACTCAAAAAAAAGGTTATAATTCAAAACTACGTTGAGCAATTACAAAAATATTAAACATTGGTTATAAACCATTTTAAAAACATAAACATTCATCAACTATAATTTAATTTCATAATATTGGTTATATTTTTTAATAAGCCCTTTATTCTCTTAAATATCTACACTACATATATGAATTAAACACCAAAAAAAATTAAACAACCTTGAGTTGATATCTATGTTAGGGCCCTATCCTAACATAACTATCATTATGTAATGTACCACCATGAGCACCTAGTGTGTATGGGTCTATTATGATGTAACCACTACTTCTATTATAAGTGATAATTAGTAATTATGTATTTAGGAGAATGATGTAGCAATTTTTTTTTATTGGTTGGAGGAAAGGGTTTTGAAAGGATCCCTGAACCTTTTACAAAAAGATCATAACAAAAGAGACTAATTCCTTAATACTATCTCTAGGATACAAACAAGGAGTAACTAAAGTAGGAAGAAAATCTCCACAAGACCATCAACACACGAGACCAAAAATTTGAAAAGGATTTCCCAAAAAAATCAAGAAAACCAACATGCACAAAAAAATGAGACCAAAAATTTGAAAAGGGTTTCCCACCCAAATCGAGAAAACCAATATGCAACAAAAAAAATAGACCAAAAATTTGAAAAGGATTTCTTATCTAAATCAGAAAAACCAACGTGTAATAGAAAATAAAACTTGCACCATTGAAGAGAATAAGGGGTCTCCTTGCCCCTAAGGAAACAACACATAAATTTAAAAATTGAAACAAATTCTCACTTGAAATTTAAAGCTTCTTGTTTTAAAACTTAAAACAAGATTTCCCACTCAAAAATAAAATTTGGAAAAGGTTTTCCACCTAGGAGAATCACCAAAGATACGGAAGATCCATAGAGAAAACCAACAACCAAAAACCCATGATAACATTCTCCAAAACACAAAAAGTTTACCCAGTACAATGAGGTGCAGAGCTTGCAAATCAAAAAATCCTAGGAAAAATACATACCTCCAAGAGCCTCCAAAAATCCTTTGAGAAACTTGATCAAAGGAATTTCTTCAACACCCATCATTTGTAGCCATCATGCATGAATATGAAATTTCCCTCCAAATACCAAATAAACCTACAAAAGATAAGGTACATTAGACAATCACCTACCTCAAACCAATAGGAGAAAAACCCACCAAGGTTGTCTGATCAGGAAGCCAAAACTAGAGATCTTCTACAATGGTATATAAGAAAGCACAAGGTCCCCCCTCAAGGACCAAAGAAAACCACTGAGAAGAGCTTCGTAAAAACCTCCAAATATAGATGAGCACATGATCTTCTGATCAACCTAACCAGGAAGCCAACACCATGGTCCTTTCTCTACGATCAACATGGAAGCATATGATCCCCTCCCAAGGACCAAATATGTAGAGAACAGGGCTATCCAGACCACCATCCACTAGATGTAAAGAAGACCAAAATACCTCCACCTACTGCCTAACCAAGAAGTTATTAGTAGAACCTCTCCTCTATGAACAACAATAAGGCACATGGTCTCTCCCTCCAAAGACCAAATAAAGATGTAGAGAAACAGGTCCACCGTACCACCTCATACATCAAATACGAAGGAAGCCAACCAACCACCAAAGAGGTACCAAAGATCAGGAATACCATGCCCACCCAAAAAACTAGAACCAAACCCATAACAAACCAGAGAAGGAAGATATATCACTTCCTGAGAGGGCCCAAGAAGGACTAGAGAAAATACTAAGAACATAAAACCCCAAGAAGTCCCTCCAAACTTAGCAAAACAGAAGTCATCCAGAAATATGCAAGAAATGAAAGTTGAAAGGGAGCTAGAAATTTGGAACAGTTGCCTTTGCCCAAAGTAGGAGGCCTCCCTCTCCTCCTTCCAAATTCCTCAAAAATATTTCCAGGATAACCCCAGGAAGACCCTCTAGGCCTAACAAAATTGGAGAACATCCATAAATCCACAGTGGAGAGGGAGTAGGAAATTTGGAATGGTGGCCTTCACCTAGAGTGAGAGACCTCCCGCTCTGCTCCCCTTATCAATTTTCTTAGAACTTTAGAATGATGTAACAATTATTTGTGTAAGTAGGAATTATTTTAATGATGTAATAATTACTTATTTGTAAATATGTCTATATAAAGGCAAGGGTAGAAAATAAATGTATCATCTCATATTTCATATTGTGACTACACTCTACTTATAAGGAGGTCTATAATTTTGTGGTTAGTCTATTTTTATCCTCTTTTTTATTTGATCATTTTGATATATAGCACCCATATACTTTTTTGAAGATCCCAAAGTGCTTAATAATAGCCAAAGGTACTAGAACTACCCAAGAGATAGAGAGATTGGGTGAACAAGTGAGATGCTTGAAAGAGCAATAACAAACATTCCAATTGCTAATAGCCAAACTAGACAAATTGGATAGATTATATAACATTGAAAGTTGTATAGTAGGTCTAGATGTTAAACACTACACATTAGATAGGATAATAAGGAGTTAAGAAGGCAGTTTGGAAGGGAGAGTATGAAATACCTAGTCTACTAACACAAATCATAAAATAACCAAGCTATTTTCCTAAATTTTATGATGAGGATCCAACGAACTAGTTATATAGGGTTGAATAGTATTTTGCTCTTCATGTCATTCCTCGTAATCAAATGCTGGCAATAGAATCCTTAAAAATTGAGCATGAAGCAAGTCAATGGTACTAATGGTTGTAGAATAAACACCTACATCTTACTTGGGCTGAATTTGAAATGGAATTACTCATTCAATTTGGACCTAGTGAGTATGAGGATTTCACTAGAGGACTCACCAAATTAAAATAAACAACCACTATTTGTAAATATCAAATACAGGTTTGAAAAGTGGAAAACCAAACAAGGGGATTGAGTGCAATTTTTTTAAAAGTTATTTTATTAGTGGGTTAAAGGAGGACATTTGTGCAAAAGTAAAAATGTTCAAGCCAATGAGCATGATGGTAGTAGTAATTTTATCTAGGTTAGCTAAAGATAAATTTATGGTATAGAGGCATACCTTCAAACCTCCTCAAGCTAGAACACTGTTTTCATCTTGAACTCCATCAAACTTGATCAACTTATTACCTCTAATAAAATGTTTGACTTGAGAAGAAATGGAAGCATGGAGGGTATGATAATTGTGTTACAACTACGATGACAAATGTTCTCTAGGCTACAAGTGCATACAACAAAAATTATACTTACTTGATGTGGGTAAACCTTCTACTAGGGAATCATAAGATGAAGAGAAGGAACATAAAGAAGAACAACTTGAAGAGATAAAGTAGATATAGGACCAAACACTTGAGATATTAGTGCATTCCTTAGCAAGGATATCAACTCCCTAAACCATGAAAGTGATAAGGTATTTTAAGGGATACAAAATTATTATCCTCATTGATTCAGGCAATATGCATAATTTTATTTATTTATGAGTAGAAAAAAAGGCAAACAAGTACATATATTTGTGTAATTCTTTTTAAGTCATGGTGCCTAATGGGATAACCCTACAATTCAAGGGAACATGTAGAAAATATTAAGGTGTATATGGGTAAATGCAACATACCTCAAGGTAAATATGTTTTTCCTTCCCTATGTTGGGAATTGAATGGCTACATACATTGGGCCCGATGGTATGAGATTTTTCTAAGTTATGAATGCAATTCATTGAGCAAGGGAAGCAATACACTCCCCTTGGGATACCCACAGGCCCTACCCAACTCATAAGCTTCTACCAAATGGAGAAAATTTTAAAGAAATCATCTTAAAGAGCGATGGCATAGTTGTTTGCACTACAAACCCCTAAGACAAGTAAAATAGTTCAACTAGTTGAATTACAAAAAATTATGCATAAGCATGCATTTGCGTTTATAGAACCCCATGAGTTACCACCAAGCTGCACCCACGAGCATGCTATCCAACTCATCCTAGGAAGCATACCCCCAATGTTCATCCTTACAAGTACCCATTTATGCAAAATATTAAGATCGAAAAGATGGTATAGGAGTTGTTGGCAATACGGATAAATCAGCCAAGTGTTAGCCCATATTCATATCCAATACTATTGGTTCACAAGAAATATGGGTCATGGTGGTTATGCATGGATTTTTATGAATTGAACAAAATTATTGTTAAGGACAAATTCCTCATTCTAGTCTTTGATGAGTTGCTAGATGAGCTCCATGCGACTCGCTTCTTCTCGAAGTTGGATTTGCATTTAGGATATCATTAGATAATATTAAGGGAAGAAGATATTCCAAAGACAACATTTTAGCCTCACGAAGGTTAATATAAATTCCTTGCTATACCCTTTGGTCTCACTAATATACCTTTAACCTTTCAGAGTCTTATAAATGCAATATTTTGGAATTTTTGTGAAAATTCATTTTAGTTTTCTTTGATGATATCCTAATTTATAGCCACACTTGGGAGGGTCATTTGCAACATTTGGACCAAACCATGCAACTCCTGGTCGATAATCAATTATATGCAAAATGGTCCAAATGTTCCTTTGGAATGTAATAAGTGGAGTACTTGGGCCACATAGTTCTAGGGGAAGGGGTCAAGGTGGATCCAAAGAATATTATTGCCATATATGAATGGCCTAAGCCACATACTCTCAAGGATATCTAGGGTTTCCTAGGTCTCATCAACTACTATAGGAAATTTATCCATGATTTTTGAAATATTGTATATCCCATGATCACAATATTGAGGAAACACTCATTTATATGGTTAGAACTAGTTGAGCATACCTTCTTGTGCCTCAAACAATCTATGATATGAACTCCCATGCTCACAATTTCCAATTTCTCTAAGCCTTTTTCTAGATGAAAGTGAATCTTTAGGAAGTGGAATTTGCATAACTCGTATGCAAGAAGGATAGTTATTGGCTTTTAATAGAAAGGTGTTATTAGACAAAAACTTGGACAAATTGGCCTATGAGAAGGATATGATGGAAATATTACACATCGTCAACCATTAGAGGCTTTACCTCATTGGGCAATATTTTTCAATTAAAACATATCACCACAGTCTAAAATACTTTCTTGAACAACATGTCTCCATGCCTGAACAAAAAATATGGGTCACCAAAATACTAGGGTATGACTATGAATTAATTTATAATAAAGGTAAGAAAAATATAGTTTCCAATGCATTATCATGCCAACATGAGGACAAGGGTAAGTTATGTGCCATATCAACTCCACTTCCTTAATGGTTCCACCAACTTAAAGAAGAGGTGACCCAAGATTCTATCTTACAAGCCCTACCCTCTCTCACCCAAGATATACATGGGATGGACAATATTTAATATATCAAGGTTGCCTTGTTGTTTGAGATACAAGATATGCATGCTTCCCTAATTATAGGACACTTTAGGTTCTTAAATACTTATGAGAAGGCCAAACACACATTTTCATGAGCAATAATGAAAAGGGATATTCAAACTTTTATGGAAGAATGTGATACTTGTCAACAGATGAAAGGGGTAACTATATGCACACTTGGCACATTTCAACCTCTTCCTCTTCTAGAGACCATTTGGATGGATATTTCCATGGATTTTATTGAAGGGCTCCCCAAATATAGAGGTAAAAAAATAATTCTTATGGTGGTGGATCATCTCTCTAAGTATGCTCATTTCTATATTCTAGCACACTCCTACAAGACTTCAATAGTTGCATAAATACTCCTTAACTACAGTTTCTACCTATATGGTATGTCATAATACATCATTTATGATCGTCACTAGTATTTTTTTGTGAGAACTATTCAACCTACAAGGTACACATCTCAAGATGAGCTCAACATACCACCCTCATACATATGGGAAATTAATTTTTTTTAATGAGTGCATTAAAACATGCCTTTGTTGATTTGCATCTTAGCAACCAACTCAATGGGTCAAATGACTTTAGTAGGTCAAATTATGGGATAATACTTCATATCACTTAGCTACCAAGATGACACCATATGAAGAATTTTATGGACGTCCTTCACCATATTTCCTATCATACATTCTAAAAATTTCCAAGGTTCAAGTTGTAGAGTCCACTCTCATGAAACATGCACAACTCCAACATTTAAAAAATAAATTGGCTATGGAACATAATTGTATGAGACAACAGGCTGATCAACATGACTTGAAGCACAATTTTAATGTGAGGTACACGATGTTCCTACAAATGTATCTATACAAGAAATTATCATTAAGACTCCATGGGCATTAAAAGCTAGCAACTAAATTCTATGGACTCTATAAGGTACTACAGTAGATTGAATCCATAGCCTACAAGATTAAATTACTATATTCCTTCTAGTTTTTCATGTCTTCTCCTTAAAGGTCATTGGTAGCCAAACATAGGTTCAAGAAACACTATCCTAGTTGGATGAATAAGGCTCAATAATCTTGGAACCCAAAATAATTCTAGATCGATGGACGTGCATCCTTCACAACCATACACTCATTGTTGTTTTAGTATAATAGAAAGGATTGCTACTAAAAAATGCCACCTAGGAGCTGCTCTATGAACTTCAACAATAGTTTCCTCAACTCAAACTTTGAGATAAATCTTATTAAAGGGGGAGGGCATGTTAGGACCCTATCATAACATAACTATCATTATATAGTGTTCCATCATGGTTGCCTAGTTTGTATGGGCCTATTATCATGTAACCGCTACTTCTATTATAAGCAAGAATTAATAAATATGTAAGTAGGAGAATGCTATAACAATTACTTATGTAAGTATAAGTTATTTTAATGATGTAAGAGTTATTTATAAACACAATTCTTAATATAGGCAAGGGTGGAAAAGGAGTGTATCATCTCATATTTCATATTGTAATGAAGCTCTACTTCTAAGAAGGTTACCCCTTCGAAGAGACCTACAAGCATATAAGTTTGTTATATTTCCTTTCAGTGATTTTTATAAGCACTTGTGTTATTTCATTTTTGTATTTTTATTCATTTTTGCATTGTTATTGTGGATTATGCTTATTTTTATCTAAAGGTTCCTAACAATCTATTAGTGTTCTATAAATATATGTATTATTTTGATAATTCAATAAGCTTTTTTTTTCTTTAAATGAGTTTAAACTATGTTACATCATGCATATATTATTTAATAAGATTGAACCTAAATCTTGATATAAAAACTATATTTTTAACTACTTAAACTCATACTATTTAAGACACATGGTTATTATTAACTTAAAAAAATGAATTTTTTAATAAGATATTTTATTAATATTTTTTTTAAAAGAAATTGAAAAATTATATTAGAACAAAATTATTTACAAGTTGGGATGAGACTCCTCCTAGCCTTAGCCACCAAGAGCACCCACTTCCTCCTTTTATCTTTTCAACAAAATTTCATAATTCTAAAGTCTAAGATTCTAAAAAACTAACCTCTTTTGGTTAAAACACTAAAAGGAGATCTACATTAGAGCCAAATCTCCTAAACCATATGTTTGCAATGGCTATCCAAATTATGTAAACATTGGATTTATTCACCAACCTTCCAAATCCTCTCATCCTTAATAGCCATGTCATTGTGTCATTGAACCCTTGCCTCCTTCCCGGTACTCGTCTTAGCCAAGAAGTCAGCCACTATATTTAGAGCTCTAAATTGAGGTCACATAATCTAACTCACTCCACAAATCCTTAGTTTGGGTGATAAGAATCCTCTTCAAAGCAAAGTTCCTCATGCAATCTATACATCTTACCAAGATTTGAGAATCTGATTTTATGATTATCCTCCTATAACCTTGTATTACCACCTAGATAGAAGCAAATTTGATAGCTAAGGTTTTTTCTTCATTGTTCGTGGTCTTTCCTAGGCCCTGCAATTCCTAATAGAACATTGTTCCAACATGATTCCTGCAAACCACTCTCATTCTAGCTCTACCTAGATTGTCTTTTGCAACTCCATTAATATTAATTTTAATATAATATTTTGGAGGTGTTTTCCAATGAGCTCTGTCTTGCTCCTCCTACACATCAACTTCATGCTCTGTCATCCCCATATTAGCTTGAGTTTCCTCTTTAGCATACACTGCCATAATTTTTGTGACTTTGCTCCAAATGACCTACCAGATGTCATACAAGGATGAAAAGAATTCCAATTTTTTTTCCATTCTCTCCAGCCATAATTACCATAAAATAAATTTTAGTCCAAGCTTCCTCTAGATATGAAGAGCTTTAAATTTGAATTTGTCGATCTTCCATATTTATCTAATATTAATCCAATTCAAATCATCATTAGGTCAAATTTTATAAGCTAAAAAACATCTCTCATATCTAGCACATGAACAAACACTCAAACATCAGATGATCAGATGTTTCCTCACTTTTGTAGCGTAAAACATACTAGGATGGGTCAACGATTCCCCTATATCTCAAATTATCAAAAGTAAGAATTTCATTATACATGAATTACCAGACAAAGAAGTTTACTTTCGGCCAACTCTTGGACTACCAAATATTTCTCCAATCCTCAACCTAATATGCATGAGTAGGAGGTTTTGGAAGGATCTTTTTATATCCGTCCTTCACCATGTAGACTCCAAGGCTTTCATAGTCCCAAGCTAATTCATCCTCCTCATCCCTACCTATGAGAAATATTTCTTCCAAGATTTTAGTTATGATAGGTACCAATTCCAAAAGGATTGGAATTGGCCACTCATCAAACTTTTTAAGTTGCTTAAATGTATAATCTTCTAGTAGACTGGTGTTGAAATAACTTTCAATCTTAATCTAACCCTACTTTCCATGGCTATTTTTATTGGTTGCAGTTTTAGGAATTCATCAATAATAGGTGGGTATCGATCTCATGAATCTATATAAGATCATGTCTTCTCCCCTCTCCCCACTTTTGAAAATAATCCATCTTTTACTACCTGAGATCCTGACTTTGGTGTTTGCCACACTAAGAACCCATTACCATTTAAAAAGAAATAACTCACCTCATTCATGTTTACTAATCCAAATATTTACTAATTAAAACTCCAATGAATAAAGAAGTTACCACACTAAGGACCCATTACCATCTAAAGAGAAATGACTCACCTCAATCATGTTTACTGTCCCAAATATTTACTAGTTAAAACTCCAATGAATAAAAAAATTAACTAAAAAAATTTACTTCCAATAAAACTTTCTAACCAAAATTTAAAACTTTATTATTTAACTTCTATCCTTTTAAAAATATATTTTGAAAATTATAATTATAATATATATCCTTAGTGATTTTTTCTTTTAATATCTTCAACATAAGAGATATGCATGTGGATACAAAAACTTCAAATCGTCTACGACTCATGTTTTATCTTATATTTTCCTACGTGGAGGTGTTTTGTTGGAATAATTATACATTTTGTAGCCTTTGCTTTTTTTTCTCCTTACCTATTGCATAGGTAAGACAAAACAAATTGCAACTTTAACCATAGGCCAGTGTGTAGGTCCAACAACAACAAAGACATATTTCAATGTCTACTTTATAGCTGAACGATACTTTTACAAAATCATTGTACAGATATTTCAAACCTACAAAATACCATATTTTAACTTCTACGAAAAGCCATTAGGTATTGAATAGGTGTATACGAAACCCAGTGTTTTTTTTTAATATTTTTATACATATTTATTAGGATTGAATTTAATCACATAAGTGTATCCTTACTAGTAAACTACTATTAAAATTTATATAAATAATATCTAAATTAAATTTTATTTATAGATTGTAAAAAATTAAAAAATAATTTCCTTGCTGCCAAGTTTACGTCATTGCTATTTTACAAATATTTATAGCGAGGAACCAGGTCGGAGTATGTGATCCCGTGGGCTGTAGGTTATCTAACTTGTAGAGATATATTGGGTAAGTCTCAGATTAGGTTTCCATGTCTGCGCCGTCTCAAACAATGAGATTGCCAAGTAATCAGCTGAATGTAATATCTCGTATCTTCGTTGATGTGGCTGACAAGCTAGAGACGACAGTCACAAAAGCAAGGCTAGATTTTAAGAATAATGTCTGATTTCCTGTTTTTGCTCCGTTATTCTTCCTTCTTAACAAGGATATTTCAAATTCCAATCCCATAGAGAATTTTCTCGCCTTGTTTTTTTTTTTGTTTTTGTTGTGAGCATTGGCTTGTGAGATGGAGACCGGAGATAACAACAATAATAATAATACTAAGATCAGCCATGGAATCTTCTCCCTCCTGGAGAGCAGATGGCTCCACAATGACCAGAATTTGAGACGAACCAGCTTCTCCGGCGGCGCAGAGGTTCCCCGGCGGGCGAAAAAAGTCTGCGTTCTGAGCATCGACGGCGGCGGAATGAGGGGATTGATGGGTTGCCAATGTCTTCTCCATATGCAAAATTCTTTAAGGGCGAAATCGGGAAACCCCAACGCCCACATCTCCGACTACTTCGACATCGCCGCCGGCACCAACATGGGCGGAATCATCGTCGCCACGCTCTTCACCGGCGTCGAAAACGGTATCCCTCTTTTCAAATCCGTCAAAGAAACTCTCGATTTCATAGCAACGAGAGGGAGAGAGATGTTCCAGACGCAGAGCGGCGGATATTTCAGAAAGAAGTGTAAATACTCGGCCAAAAGCTTGGGGAGAGTGCTGAAATCCCTGTTTTCTGATAAGCAAGGGAATCCTCTGACGTTGCGGCAGACGTCCAAGCCGGTTCTCATTCCATGCTATGATTTGATAACTTCCTCCCCCTTTGTGTTCTCGCGCGCCGGCGCAGAGCGCGCGGAGAATTTAAATTTCAATATTTGGGAGGTCTGCCGTGCGACCGTCTCGTTCCCCGGACTGTACGAGACCGTCGGTTTTTCTTCTGTTGACGGCCGGACGGAATGCGCAGGAATCGACGGGGGGCTCGTCATGAACAATCCCACGGCTGCCGCCATTACCCATGTCATGAATAATAAATTGGAGTTTCCTTCTGTTCAGGAGGTCGATGATCTGCTGGTCCTTTCTTTGGGCGGCGGGCAGTTTGGCGGTAAATATGAGTGGGAGAAGAAGGTTAAGGGCTGGAGATCGGCTCTGCGGTGGGCGAAGCCTGTCATGGATATCGTCATGACTAGTGTCTCCGATATCGTCGACCATGCCGTCAGTTTGGCTTTCAGTCGAAATCCGCAGAATTATTTGCGGATTCAAGTAAAATTTCTGGGTCCTTTGATATGTTTTTAGAAATTTGGGCATTTTTTTTTTTCATGGTTTTGAATTAAAAGTGACAATTTTGGGTTTTCGTAGGCGACGAAGATGCCGGAGGGAGTTTCAGGCGAAATATATGATGCGAGTGAAGAACATGTGAAGGCTTTGTTGAGGTTGGGGGAGAGTATGATGAAAGAGAAAAGCATGGAATATCTTCCATTTGGGTGGAAGAGACCGCTTCCACAGAGTAATGCGGAAAGATTGGATTGGTTTGCAGAGCAGCTTGTTTTGGAGAATCGATTCAGAGTAGCCGCAGGAGGAGGAGGAGGAGGAGGATTCTAAGTTTCAGGGGGATAAGCTAAGCATGATGCCGTCTGATTCGCCAGACCTGCTCAAAGAGGGCACGTCGCTTGGTGCGAAATGGGATCTTATTAGCGAATACTGGTGTTGGGAAGTTTATTTATAGGTGTGACAGGTGAATAGGGTGCAGAATATTTTTGAAATGAGAGGTGAATGCATATGTCCAATGTACAGACGCCATAGCTGGGATTGTTGGCATTTGGTCTCTAGAATTGGGATTCATTGAGCCGAATGATGGGCTGGATTTTGCTATCCAGAATGGTATGGAATCCATATGTTGGGTTACTGATCAGAGAATCAAAACACTGGAATTGTTTCATATGGAATCGTGAACGTTTGAATTACTTTGTATTACAGACGTTTAGGATACCTTCAAGTTTTGCAATTTTTTTTCTAATTGGAATATATTAATCTTTCTTCTAGCAAATGTTTTATAATTTTTATTTATTAATATATTTAAAAAAAAAAAAAAATTGGTATGGTTTTGGTTTGTTTTAGTATTAATTATTTAAAAACAATGTAATTTTTTTTTTTTGAGAAGTCGTTTTTACATGATAGTATGATAGTGAGGAGAAAGATAAAGAAAAAGAATAGGAATTAAAATTTGTTGACATAGCCTTCATTGAAAGGATAGTATGATAGTGAGGAGAAAGAAAAAGAGAAAGAAAAAGAATTAAAATTTGTTGACAGCCTTCATTGTTTAATGTGGTCGAGAAGAATAAGAATAAAATTAAGGCAAAGGGATGCCAATTTAGTATTTTTAATTTTTTTAATTTTATATTATTTTTAAAAAGAGATAAAATTAAAATAATGCAACATTTTTTTTAATTTGACAATTAGATTTAAACTTCTTCATTAAAAGTCAAATTTTACTGAACTCATGTTACGTGAGGGAATTTTATAATATTTTAAAAAAATTTAAGATAATGATATTTTGACTTGATAATATTAAATTTAGAGTTAAATTTTACTAAACTCATGGTATCTGATTTCACTCATGTAATTTTAATCTCTCTTTTTAATATGTTTTTTCATATTTTTTACTTTTGCATTTTATATAACAATAATAAATTTATTATTTTTATGTTTATAAATAAAATATGTATAAGGTTTTCTTTTCTTTAATATATATCATTTAAATCATACATTATATTATAATTAAAATATATTATTTTTAATATATTTTAATAGGAGCAGACTCAAGAAGAAAAGTCGGACTTCGTGGCGGCTATTTATTAAAAAAAAAAAAAAATCTATATATTATCAAGTGGTATTAGATTGCTTTTAAATAGGAGACCAAAATTCTAAAGAAACATGATAATATCCATGGTGTAATACAATGTAATGATGTAATATTGTGACCCTTTCAATCCAATGAAAAAATATATAAATCTAAGTTTTAATTATATTGATTGTATTATAAAACCTATGAAATTTGACTAACAATGTAGTTAAATTTTATCGACCTAACCTTTATTGAAAATGTATTGAAAATATATCTTATGTGTTGGTCAGATCTCAATGGGTTTTGATCTCTTTTTGAGAGGTTCAAGGTTCAAACCACGATGTGTGTGTGCAATTTTGTGTGGTTCAAGCTTTGGTTCTTAAGTATATCATGGAGAATCACTCGTTTTAATAAGTATATATAAAAATAATTAAATAAAGTATTACTTATCAATATATATATATATATATATATATATATATATATATATATATATATATATATATATATGGTTTTTTTCGCATTTAACAAATATTGTATACCTAATATATTTAACAAAAAAATATATATATATATATATATATATATATATATTTTGGTAATTATTATAATATATTAACGAGCAGGTTTTTATAGAGGATCCCAAAACCTTATGTACAAAATTAGTCAATTTTCTAATGATGCATCATACCTCTTGGCTGGAACAATAAACCTAAATGATTATAAAACCATCCTAATGTTGCAGACTTGAAAACAGCAAAAAGGGCTTTTAGGCTTGGAGACCCAACAACAAAAAGAAAACAGGACAGACCCGAGAGAAACCCAAAGAGAGGCCGCAAACAAAGAGACGAGACACCATGGACGACTAATCACGATCCTTCCGTCCTTCGAATTTGGGCATTCTTGGATTCCGCTTTAGGATAGAAATCATAGAGTTGACGAAGTAAGAATGGAAGCGACCGGGTCCGAGGCCTTCCAAAAATGCCACGCCACGCCCAAAACACGTCGGAATGGGCCTTCCAAAAGCGTGCAAGGAAAACATCGGGAAGGTATGTCTACTTTGGCCAACCTTTCCACCTCGGATGGGAAGCGAGACCGCCACACAAGCCGGGCACGTGGTCGCGAGCCCTTTATTGGCCATGTGGTCGGCCACGCGATTTCCTTCTCTCAAAATATGATTTGCTTTCCATCTACCGTGATAGGAGAGAAGAGATCTAGCCTCGAGGATGATGATATATATATATATATATATATATATATATATATATATATATATATATATATATATATATAATTATAATGGTGCAATTATTAAATTATGGCATGATACATGCATAAATTTTATTTGTACCCATATAAAATTTATGTATTATAAAATCTTATATAGTATTGAAAGTTTTTCCATTAAAACTTGAAAAAAAAAAAAAAAATATATATATATATATATATATATATATATATATATATATATATATATATCATGGTGCAAAAGAATGAAATAATTACATTAAATTATGGTATGATTTTTTTTTATCCATATTATAAATAATTATAAAATCTTATATAGTATTGAAACCTCTTCATTAAAACTTTTTGAGCTAAGGCATTTGATTTCAATCATATATAAATAAAATTAAATAAATATAATGCTCTTCTTTCAATAATTTAATCATATTTTATTAATAAAATAGACATAAGGGTCTCTTCTACCAATAATTTAATTATCTTTTAAAAAAAAAAGCTCATGGTACAAAAGAATGAAATAAGTAAAGAGATGGACTGTTAACAATTACATTAAATTATGGCATGATACATGCATAAATTTTATTTGTACCCATATTATAAATATTTTTAAAAAATTATATAGTATTGAAACCTCTTCATTAAAACTTATTGAACTCATGCCATTTGATTTTAATTTTATATATTTTTAAATAAGTTCTATTTCTTTTTTTAAGCGAAAAACCCCTTGCGGGGCCGCCTTGGTCTGAGAGACCACGAACAGGGGGTTCTACACCGTCAAAGTCACCCGGGAGTCGCACCTGACCCTGCCCGCACCAACATTATCAATTGGATTTTGTATACCCAATTCAACTTTTTGGTAGGGTGGAGATTTGAACCTGGGACCTCTCTTGGAGGATTTCCCTCTCCTCTCCAACTCACCTACAACACCTAGGTAAATAAGTTCTATTTCAATTCCATATTATTCTAATACATTTTATAATTTTTTTTAAATTATTACTTCTTTCCATTTTATGCCAAGATAGTTTAAATTTAATGATTTCATTAGCTTCATCTTAGAATTAAATAGATATAAAGTTCTTCTTTCAATAATTTAATCATATTTTATTAATAAAATAGACATAAGGGTCTCTTCTACCAATAATTTAATTATCTTTAAAAAAAAAAAAAAAAAAAATTCATTGTATAAAAGAGTAAAGAGATGGAATGTTAACAGTCACATTATTATGGCATGATACATGCATAAATTTTATTTGTACCCATATTATAAATATTTTTAAAACCTAATATAGTATTGAAACCTCTTCATTAAAACATTAAAACTTATTGGGCTCATGCCATTTGATTTCAATTCCATATTTTTTAAATAAGTTCTATTTCAATTCCATATTATTTTAATACATTTTTTGTTTTTATTTTTTAAATTATTATTCATTTTCATTTAATGCCAAGATAATTAAAATTTAATGATTTTATTAGCTTCATCTTAAAATTAAATAGATATAATGCTCTTCTTTCAATAATTTAATTATATTTTATTAATAAAATAGACATAAGGGTCTCTTCTACCAATAATTTACTTATATTTTATAAAATTTTCAATGGGTTATATGGGATTGGAACGGGCTCCAACCTTATTACATCATTACCACATAGTGGTATTACAACCTGGATATTATACATGTATCGTTGTCAATATATGAACCTTTGTCTCTTTTTTTTCTTAAAAAAATCCTAATTTTATATTAAGTAAATACGAAATTACATTCTTCATATGTTTCTTTTGCATTTCTTCAAAGTTTCAATAGTGACCTAAAAGTTGGGTCATTTATACATCATAACTAGCTATATCTATCATTATGGTTCTATCCTTAGGCACCTTCCCAATAAATCAAACAATGTCCTTTAAATCACTAACTTCTAAGTTTTTATAAAAAAATTGTTTTATCTGTGTTTGCTTTAATTAGAGTGTATTAATCCCCCAAATAGATAATTAGACCAGAGCATTGCCCTCATTGAATTCTTGTATTAAGCACATACGTGGATCAATTTAAAGTGGCTCTTTTGAGAGTTCAAAACTTAAAAGCTTCACTTAAATCCACAATTTTTTTATTTGAGAGAAGATGGGTTGTAGAATCATGTTTTTCATCCTAAAAACATCAAGCATCCACTTTATTACCACGTGTGAGTCTCCATAAATTTGATTTTTTTGCATTCCTTTTGATTCTACCAATTGAACCAGCAATTTGAGGGCCAAAATTTCAATATAATTATTAGAACCTTCTCCCAATCCATCCTTGAATTTAAAATAATGAGAGTCAGAAATATATAGTAACCCTCATCTACAAACTCCAAGGACCTATCTAGTCCCATCAAAAAAACCCTAAGCCTTTGATTTATCAATCTTTGGAGGGATGATTTGTCTATTTTTCCAATGATTATATATTCACGACTCTAATCTGTTGAGCTGATGTTACTTAATAATTATATTTTATTATTAAAATGCATTTTTTCTAACATATTTTATTTTAGTTGTATTGCTATAAATATTTTTTTTATTGGGATAAATTTAGGGTTTTTGAAAGGGTCCATACCCTTTTAAAATCTTTATATATTTTCTTAGAGCATCCTAGATCTATTGTTCTTTTTATTCCAACTACATCAAAACTCCCATAATTTTAGTACATTCATTGCATTAGGTCTTCAATTTATTCTTGGCACATAAACATGCATGATAATCTAATCTCATTACATTCATAAGCTCTAGAATTCATAAGCTATAGAAGATGAAACCCTCCTTATACAAGTCCATAGATCTTTAGAAAATGAGTCCCTCAATAGGCAACTCTATAGATATTCTGAATGTTGAACCTTGAGTAAGCAAGTCCAGAAGATAGATCCCGTAGATAAGTTCATAGTTCTTCAGAAAAAAAGAGCCCGTAGACAAGTTCATAGTTCTTCAAAAAAGAAGCCCTCAACAAAGGAATTCGTAAAACTCTAGAAAAAAACCTTCAACAAAGGAATCTGCAAAACTCTAGAAAAATGGATCCATATGCATACAAAGATCTTAAAAAAAAAGAACCCTCATCAAACAAATCTCTTAGAATTCTTACAACTACAAACTAACAAATCTCAACCATCTCCAAAAAGAATGGCGTGCAACATGCAATTCCACAAATCTTCAAATTTACTATGGATATTCTAAACATAGGAACTTTTACCCTTGACTTGACTTTCTAAATATCCTTCCTTCTTTACCATTAGACAGAGAATGTTTGAATATATACCATCTGAAAGATATCCATCTTTTATTTTTTATTTTTTTTCTTTCTCTCTTAAAATTCTCCGATTAACTAACCAATTTACTATAAATCTAAACAACATAATAATAAATATATTATTAATTAATACAATTATATTGTACAATTTAATATACTAATAAAATTAATAGAAAAAATAAGAAATATATAGACAATTTCAACTACTCATTTCCAAATTTTTAAGTATCATTTAATTAGGATTTGTATCGCCCGAACTTAAATCTTAAGTAATCAAAATCACACCAAATTTATTAATGGTTAACTTCGATCAACTAGGTTAGTTAAGATTTTTTTTTTAAGTAATGTAAAGTATAATTGTTAATATAATTGGATAATTAGGGATCATGTTTTTTTTTGGGGCAGAACCATACTTTTAAAGCTTTGGGACCACACTTTTGCAACAAAGGTCTGTCAAGTTTTTTTTTTAAATAATGAGAAGTATAATGGGTGGTGACCACACTCTTAAAAATATAACAACATCCAACCTTCTTTCCTATAATTCAAACTCAAATCATCTAAATAAAATACCAAAGTATACCATAAAAATGTTGGAACTGATTGGTTGCAAAGGAATGTTGTTTAAATTATGAAGTTTTTAATTTTATTTTTATTTTTTTCCGGATTCCAAACGTAAGACAGGCCAGCAAATCCTATCCTCTCACCTTACCGCGTAAGTACGAACTCAAACTAAAGGTTCGAAATAATAGGGACCAAAGGTTTATTCATTGAAGACGTTGCAATGCATCAATCCATGTCATATAAGAAACGTGGTCCTCCACATAACTTCGGCTAAAGTTTCTGCTTTATTTGGTATGATAATAGAACCCACCACGAACTACTAAAAATAGTTGAAATATCTACCAAAGGAATGGGATGTATGAAAGGATGAAAGGACATTTTAAGTTATATTATGCATGTCCTTTATTTAAAAAAAAAAAAAAAAAACTGGAATGCTTGTCCTTTATTTGAAAAAAAAAAAAACTGGAATGCATGTCCTTTATTAAAAAAATAAAAATAAATAATAACTAGAACTTCAACACAATAGCCATAATAAATAATATCTTTAAATTATTTAATAGCTATACTTTCTTAGTCATTATCATTGAAGAATGTCGCTAGTGCAAGTCATGAATATGTACTCATGTCTTTATGCTCAGTTCTCTTTCGATGGATATATGATTTAACGTTTCATGATTTAAGCGTTACTTTAATTGTTTTCACATCGTTCTCATCGTACATGGCCCTCCAAGATTCCAATGACCATAAGGAGAAAACTAATATGTCCAATAGTTAATAAATAAATATGTATAAATAAAATAATATATATTTTTGTTTTTGATTTGAATATAAATAAAATAATATTATTGTCGCAAATTTAAATAGTTAATATTTTTTATAATTAATATTGATGTTAGTTATAAATGATCAAATACAATATTTTTTTGGTAGATAAAGTAAAATTTATTTACTTACGGGTTGAAGGGACCCGCCCCTATTTACAAGAAGATCATCTGCATTCGAAATGCAGGCCAAAAACACCAATTTACAATAGTTCATCTGCATTCGTAATGCAGGGCAAAAACACCAGCACCACAGTCGAAAACCAACAAAAACTAACAGTCGAGCTAAACCAAAACAAACTGACCGATGGTGTCGAAGAGACACCTTTTAGGTGGTTAGAACCATCGGTAAAATTTGGCCACTGATGATTGGCCTTTGCGAACATTCTAACAGCGTTAGAGAAGAGGCACCCTCCTGCTTCGACAGAGCTAAGTGTTTGATATTTTGTCATTATCCAGGTTGACTTTCTCGATGACTTCCATGGGAAAGTTGTCTTCCCAAATGGTGAGGGAGCTCTCTTTGATTGCTCTGTTTGCCAAGGTGTCGGCCACTTGATTGGCCTCCCTGAACACATGCTTGATCTGGGATTGCTCGTTGTTGCAAAGGCCTAGCTGGCATTCCTGGATAATGTTCTCTATATTTTTCCCACCCTTGCTATTTCTTTGGATGAGTTTGACAATGATCTCCGAGTCCCCTTCGTAGATGACAGGGGCTGCCAAGTTTTTGGAAATGTCAATACATCTCCAGAGGGCCCTGGCTTCCATGAAGTTGTTGGTCTGGGACCCCATATTTTCAACAAAGGCCTTAAGGATTTTGCCACTATGATCTCTGAAGACCCCTCCTGCTCCCGCTTTGCCTGGGTTCCCTTTGGAGGCACCATCGAAGTTAGCCTTGAGCCAACCTTGGGGGGAGGGACCCAAGTGACCTGAGATCTATCTTTTTTGGGTTTCTGAGACTTACTGCGATCCTGGGGAATCTTGAGGGTGGAACAGAGCAATTCTTCAATCCCCGAAGCAGGGCTGGCCTGACAAGGGATGAGTCCAAAATTTTTGGTGGCGTAAGCAAGGGCTCTGGCAGCTACGACTTCGCGGGTTCTGGGGCCTTTGTTGAAAACTCGCCTGTTGCGCTCCAACCAGAGCTGCCAGAAGATGTGATGGATGAGGACTTCCCACAAAAAGCTTAGCCTGGGATGCTTGAAGGGCTTAGGCCATTGGCAAATGAACTCTTTGACAGAGTTTGGCCAGGTCCAGCTAACCTGAAAGCTTTGGGTGGCTAGGGAGAAAACACTTATGGAGTAGGGGCAATCCATCAAGATGTGGTGAATAGATTCCCAGGCCTGGAGGCATAGGAAACATCTATTCGGCACCATGATCCCTCATCGCATGAGATTATCCCCAGTAAGGATTTTGTTGTGGATGGTCATCCAGCAGAAGTGCACGATTTTGGGAATGAGGGATTTGATCCACACCTTGTTAGCGACCACCTTCTCGCAGCTGGGGGTGCCCTGGGAACCCATCTTCTCAATAAGTTGGGCCACGGTCTTGACAGAGAAATTCCCATCATTGGTGCCTTTCCAACATCGCTCATCTCTCCTATTGACACGGGGAAGGAAAGTTGATCGTTGGATCTCCTGAATCCCTTTCACGGCTTCCCTGATGGGTTCATTTCTTATTCTAAAATTGATCTTCTTCCACTCCTGGGCTTTCGGGCTGGAGGAAATGAAGTCTGCAACCCTGAGCCCGAATCTGTTGTCAGTCAAATGCCTAGCAGGGATCAAAATTGGATTGTTGATGAGGGGGGAATTCTCGACCCAGGTATCTTCCCAAAAGTTGATGTTGGCCCCATTCCCCAGCTTCCAGGAAGACCCTTCGAGGATGATGTTCTGGGTATGAGTGATGGATTTCTAGAAATGGGAACCGTTGCACGGGGGAGGCGCTTGGAGGAAGGCCTGGTGCTGAAGGTACTTTCTTTTCATGATGTTTACCCATTCAATATTGGCCTTAGTCACTACTCTCCAAGCCTGCTTGGCTAGGAGAGCTAGGTTGGCAACTGAGATTCAGCACAGACCAAGACCTCCCTGATCTTTGGGGGAGCAAACTTTATCCCAAGCTACTAGGTGGAGCTTTCTTGAGGCCTCCGATCCAGACCAAAGGAACTGCTTTTGAATTTTTTCAATGGCTTCTCCCATCGAGGCCGAGATTTTGAACACAGACATGAAATATGTGGGGATGCTCTGCAAGATGGATTTGACCAAAGTTGCCTTCCCTGCACTGGTGAGCAGGGCCCCTTTCCACCCAGCTAACTTGTTACGGATCTTGTCCACCATGTTTGCCCACATGGTTGGTCGGGCCCTGCCATGGAACATGGGGAGCCCGAGGTAAGTGGTCGGGAACTCAGAAATGGAACATCCCAGGATTCTAGTGATCTTGCGTTGTCTTTTGGTTGGGGTATGGATGAAGAACAACTTGCTTTTAGTGTAATTGATTTTCTAGCCAGCAGCTTCCTCGAAGCGGTTGAGAATATCCTTGATCACCTTGGCATCTGCTACCGAAGCCTTAGTAGCCATCAACGTGTCATCTACAAACTGCTGGTGAGTGGTGGGGGGAAGCCCGGATGCTGCCCTGATCTCAAAAAGCTGACTGCAGGAGCAGGCCTCCTTGATAGTTCTCCCCAAACTCTCTACCAGGATGATGAACAGAATGGGGGACAGAGGGTCACCCTGCCTCAGGCCCTGAGAACTCGAGAAGTAACCCGCAGTAGAACCATTTACCATGATAGAGAACCAAGAAGAGGAAATGCAGTTGTAGATCAGGTTTACCCAGGACTCATGGAACCCGAACTTGAGAAGGATTTGGCTGAGGAATTCCCTGTTGACTCTGTCAAAGGCCTTGTTCATGTCCAGCTTGAGGAAGAAGGCAGTCGTGTCTGAAACCTAGGCTGAATGGATCAATTCATGGATGGTGATGACCCCATCGAGAATATTGCATCCTTTGACTATGCTCCCCTGACACGGGTCAATGATGGATGGAAGAATGTTGGATAGCCTGGACGCCAGGGCTTTGGTGAGGATTTTGTAAATGACATTGCACAGGCTGATGGGTCGGTAATCAGAGAGGGATCGAGAATTGGCCCCTTTGGGGATGAGAGCCAAGAAGGTGGAATTCACATCTCTAGGAATGGACCTAGAGATTTGCATTTCCCTAATGGCGTTAGAAATATCCTACCCCACGATGTCCCAGAAGGTCTGGAAAAACCTGGGCGAGAACCCGTCCGACCCAGGGGATTTGTCGGGCTTCATGGAAAAGAGGGCCTGGTGAACTTCATCCTGGGAGATGGGGCTGAGGAGAAAATCATTTGATTCCTAGGAGATGATGGTGGGGATGATGGCCAGGAGGGATTCCATGGCCTCGGGGGCTTGGGGCGGGCTGGAACCTAGGAGGCTTCTAAAATGATTGATGGCTTCTTCTCTGATTGCATGGATATCCGAAATGGCTGCCCCATCCTGCAAGACAAGGCTTTTGATCTTATTGGCACTCCTATGCCTCAAGGTTGAGATGTGGAAGAACTTGGTATTGGCATCACCTTCCTTGAGCCAAAGTTGTCTTGACTTCTGGCGCCAGAAAGTTTCCTCCTTGGTGAGGATGTTGTGGTACTCAGACAACAAGGCGCTCTCCTCATCCCTAAGATTGTCACTGCCTTCGCCTTTCTGAAAGGACTCCTCAATCTGGCTGATTCGGGATTTGACCTGCTGTTTGTCTTCGAAGATGTTCCCGAAGGTTTCCTTATTCCACTTTTTCAAGTTCCCTTTGATGAACCTGAGTTTCTAGGTTACCTGGTTAATAGCAGACCCCGAGAATTTTTGACTCCACCATGATTGTATCAAGCCCTTGAGATCCTTGTGGTGAATCCACATTGCTTCAAACCTGAAAGGGGTCTTGAACTATGGTCTAGAATCTGATTCCAGGATGAGGGGACTGTGATCAGAGCCTATCTTTGGGAGGGCTCACAAACTGGCATCCCCAAAGCAGGGGAGGGCTTCCTAGGAAAGCAAAAATCTATCTAGGCGCTCTTGGATCAGATTGGTGCCCTTCCTTCTATTGCTCCAAGTGAAGAGGGACCCCTAAAGCTGGACATCCATGAGAGCATTGGAATTAATGAAGTTTCTTAGGTCTGTAGTATCTCTGTGAGTGATGTTGTTCCCTCATTTTTTGTCCTTGAGGTGCAAAGGAGAATTGAAGTCCCCTGCCAGGATCCAGGGAGTTCCTTCGAAGACCTACCTCATTGAAGTGAGCATTTTCCACAGAGCTTCTCTGCCCATAGAGGTGTTCGGGGCATAGACATTTGACATCACCCAAGAATTCTAGGATTCAGTATCCTGGAACAGGATGTTGCTTACCCTATCATGGCCCAAAATAAGGTTTCCCTGGAGCTTGGTAGGATTCCAGAGACACAGGAGCCCTCCCGACGTCCCAGAAGTCGGGGAATGAATGAAATCGTAGTTTCGCCAAATCTTTCTAGCAATGTTAGGGGACCATTGATCACCCAATTTTGTTTCCTGAATGAGAAAAATGGTTGGATTATGTTCTCTCCTCATGGCTGCAGCCAGTCTCTATTTGGCTGCCCCATTTAGGCCTCTCGCATTCCAGGAGAGGACTTTCATTTCAAACTCTTGGAAATTCTCTTGCCCCCTTTTCCTTGCTGAGCAGGGGGTTTGGATCTTCGACTTTCATCTTTGGAATTGTTTGTTGTTTCCTGAAATAGCATTCTCTGGGTTCCATTGGCTATATCTTCAGCCGCATTTTTGTTCCTTATGTCCGAATCAGAGGGTCTTCCTCTCTTTTTTTCCCCTCCTACATCCATCATGGATTTTTGGGAGCTCCGAGTTATCCTGGGACTACTTTGCTCAGGGGATGACTGGTCCTCGGCTTCGTCATCAGCAGAGATAGAGTCTGAGTACACAGGAGAGGCTGGGTCTTCAGGACCCGGGCGGGGGGACGAAGGAGGAGAGAGGGGAGGCGGGCCTTGAGGGATTCTCGGGGAAGTGGGGGCATCGAGGATGGGGGGAGGATTATGGATGGGGGTGGTAGGGGGCAGACCAGGGGAGGTCGAGGGGGTGAGAGGATGGTCGTTGGTTCAGAGGTGGTCGGGATCTCGCCTTCCTCACAATCCTCACTGATAACAGAACTATGCAAAGGATTGAATTTATTGATTAGAGGAACAGAGGTACTTGCCTTACGATTGAGCGGGCCCGGAGGGGTCTAGAAATAGCTTTGTTGGCCATCGACAAGATAGGCGGGGGTTGATGTTGCATCTTCTTTGACTGGTCCCTAGCGGGTTTTGACTATGGCGGGATCCGGAGTTTGGGGCACTACGACTGAAGATGGCCCTGGGATTGGCACTCAGGGCAAAAAGTTGGCTTGTTTTCATAGAAGAGTGGTTGCTTCCAGTTGAAGTCACCATAGATGAGGTTCAGGTGGTCTGGAAGCTGACTTTCTAGGTTCACATTCACGCAAATGCGGGCCTGGGTTAGCCGGGTTCTTGCCGGGTGGTCGGGTCGATAGCCACGAGCTCGTCGATCGCCTTAGAAAGACCAAGCAAGGCATCTTCATAGAAGAAGTGGGCTGGGAGATCTGGAAGTCTAACCCAGATGGGGGTGAAATTGATGTTCTAGGAGCTGGGGTTGAAGTCTGGTTGCCATTTTTTGAGGAACAGACTTCGCCTTCCATAGAACCAGGGCCCTCCGGATAAGATGCGCTCTGCGTCTTCATGGGAATTGAGTTGAATCATGAAAAAACCCCTTGTCATTGTCGAGATCTCCAAGTTGCCTAGGGTTTTCCATTTTGAAGCCGCCCATCTACGAATAGCATCTAAGTCAGGTCGCCCGTCGATGAATTTGCCTACCAAGGAGTTGGTATCCTGGGATTCATAGTTTTCCATGAGGGATTTAGGGCATAGAACATTATTCCCTTGCGTGATGAATTCGTTGGTCGTAGACGACATAGGAATTCATTTTTTTGGAGCAAGTCAGCAAAGGATGGCTTGTCGCCTACTGTTGGAACCTCGCCTGGGATATGGGGCCCTTGCTTGGCCATGGTGCCAGGCCTGACGGAGCCCTCGACGTCTCTGCTGCAATGATCAGGATCTAAGTGCGTCGCCATGGGGAGTGCCTACGAGAATCATTTCGTTGGCGTGACCCAATTTTGGGAGTCGGGGAAGGCACCCGGCTAGCCCTAGGAAGCGACGGGAGGATGGGCGGAGGGCAGGAAACAATCCGCCAAGGAAAAACGTGGAATCAAAAACCAGAAAAGGAGGGAAACGGACGGTCGAACACCAAACCCCCACAGAAAAGGCCGAAAGCCGCCAGGAGGCAGACTTTGCTTGCTGCTACGTGGACCTTCGATCACCGTCACCGTGGCATTATCCCAGGTTCTTCGAAATAAAATCATACTCGATCAAATACAATGTTAGTTATAATAGATTTGTGTATAATAATTAAGCAACTTGTATTTATTGTAAATGAATTAAAAACATCTGTTAAAAATAATAAATAAATAAATATTAAAAAAATGTTAGATGAATGGGGACTTGTAAAGTAAAAGTTGCATGTAATTTCATTAAGTAGATTTTAAAAATAAAAGTTCATCTTTTAATTAGTAGCTAACATAAAATCTATGTTAATAAATTTTTTAAATCTTAGGGGTAAAAAATAGAAAACAAATAGTTTGAGAATGTGAGTTTCACATTGAGTTTACCAAAATACTTAGGAAAAGAAGGATATCTCATACAAGTATATGAATTAATATAAGATATACCAAAATATTTGAATCAAGATGGACAAGCAATCGTTATTTAACCATAACTAAAACTATCTTGATCTAAATAGAAGCTAAAAGAGATTATTTAGGAATATACTACACTAAGATCATCTACAAGAAACAAAATTTATAGCTAATCCTAATGTAATAAGACATATTACTTAATACATGTAGCATCAAGGATCATCCTATTCTTAAAGCAATCACAATAAAATACTCACTTTGACTCTATCTTACTTGATGTCACCATAGTACTAAATGAGAGATCACACCTATACTATATGCAAAGGATATGACATGCTTTGAAAACTTATTCTCAAGCAATAATTCTTGATCTTTGGCTACAAATCCTATAGAGTATCATGTCCTCCTTCATGGAAGGAAAGTAATAAACGATCAATGTCTTGCCTTTGGTTATACCTACAAGGGCAATAGAGAGAGAAAGAGAGCAAAAGAGATTGTGTACCATAGAAGCAATCAAGGTAAAATTCTTGATAACAATGTTAGCAATAGTGAGGTGAAAATGAATTAATGAGAAAAAATGGGTATTTATAATGGAAGAAAGGAATAACTTCCCTTTTGAGGATGACAATTGAATTGCACTCTTTTGGAGCCATAAAATCACAACCTTGTCCAAACAAAATGCCATCTTAACCCTAGGTGTAAAAATATGCTAGAATTGTGATTATATTTCAAAAACCCTAAAATTCGATTGATGATCATGATCACCACTTAAAGTAGGGATCTTGAAATTGTTAAATTTTATGACACATGCTTTGAGGGATACATGTAAACATGTCCCTTAAGTGTGACTTTACTCTTATTTTAGGGTTTCTAAAAGTTAATAAGTAAAAATGAGCAAAAATATGAAAGAAAAATGACAATTGGATGAAGAAAAGGAACTAAAACCATAGGTTAACATGGCTTGTCATCATCCTACCCAAGGACTAATAAAGTTAGTCCATTTATGTTCTATATATAGGAGGATAAGACTCTCCACCATCTACAAAGTTAGTTGTTAGTTCTCTTTTCACAAATATAGGTTTACCATGCTCATCTAAGATGTATGCATCATAAGAACTTTTGTTAGAAGCCCTTCATAAACTTTAAATAGCACCTTGGATTCTAATAACACTTTGTTCTTCAATTTATTAGAGTTTCATTACCAAAAAATATTTTTTTTTATGGCACAATTTTGTTACCAAAATCCATCCTATACTTTTCCCACCCTTGCTATTTTTTGGGATGAGTTTTACAATGATCTCCGAGTCCTCTTCGTAGATGACAGGGGCTGCCAGGTTTTTAGAAATGTCAATACATCTTCAAAGGGCCCTGGCTTCCGTGAAGTTGTTGGTCTGGGACCCCAGATTTTCAACAAAGGCCTTAAGGATTTTTCCACTATGATCTCTAAAGAGCCCTCCTGCTCCCGCTTTGCCTGGGTTCTCTTTGGAGGCACCATCGAAGTTAGCCTTGAGCCAACCTTGGGGGGAGGGACCCAAGTGACCCAAGATCTGTCTTTTTTGGGTTTTTGAGACTTACTGCGATCCTGGGGATTCTTGAGGGTGGTATAGAGCAATTTTTCAATCCCCAAAGCAGGGCTGGCTTGACAAGGGATGAGTCCAAAATTTTCGATGGCGTAAGCAAGGGCTCTGGCAGCTACGACTTCGCAGGTTCTGGGGCCTTTGTTGAAAACTCGCCTGTTGCGCTCCAACCAGAGCTGCCAGAAGATGTGATGGATAAGGATTTTCCACAAAAAGCTTAGCCTGGGATGCTTGAAGGGCTTAGGCCATTGGGAAATGAACTCTTTGAAATTTTTTGGCCAAGTCCAGCTAACCTGAAAGCTTTGGGTGGCTAGGGAGAAAACACTTCTGGAGTAAGGATAATCCATCAAGATGTGGTGAACAGATTCCCAGGCCTGGAGGCATAGGAAACATCTATTCGGCACCATGTTCCCTTGTCGCATGAGATTGTCCCCAGTAAGGATTTTGTTGTGGATGACCATCCAACAAAAGTGCACAATTTTAGGAATGAGGGATTTGATCCACACCTTGTTAGTGACCACCTTCTCGCAGCTGGGGGTGACCTGGGAATCCATCTTCTGAATAAGTTGGGCCACGGTATTGATAGAGAAATTCCCATCATTGGTGCCTTTCCAACACCGCTCATCTCTCCTGTTGACACGGGGGAGGAAAGTTGATCACTGGATCTCCTGAATCCCTTTCACGGCTTCCCTGATGGGTTCATTTCTTATTCTAAAATTGATCTTCTTCTACTCTTGGGCTTTCATGCTGGAGGAAATGAAGTCTGCAACCCTGAGCTCGAATCTACTGTCAGTCAAATCCCCGACAGGGATCAAAATTGAATTGTTGATGAGGGGGGAATTCCCGACCCAGGTATCTTCCCAGAAGTTGATGTTGACCCCATTCCCCAGCTTCCAGGAAGACCCTTCGAGGATGTTGTTCTGGGTATGAGTGATGGATTTCCATAAATTGGAACCGTTGCACGGGGGAGGCGCTTGGAGGAAGGCCTGGTGCTCGAATCTACTCTTTTGGAGCCATAAAATCACAACCTTGTCCAAACAAAGTGCCATATTAACCCTAGGTGTAAAAAGATGCTAGAATTGTGATTATATTTCAAAAACCCTAAAATTCAATTGATGATCATGATCGCCACTTAAAGTAGGGATCTTGAAATTGTTAAATTTTATGACACATGCTTTGAGGGACACATGTAAACATGTCCCTTAATTGTGAATTTACTCTTATTTTAGGGTTTCTAAAAATTAACAAGTAAAAATGAGAAAAAAGATGAAAGAAAAATGACAATTGGATGAAGAAAAGGAACTAAAACCATAGGTTAACATGGATTGTCATCATCCTACCCAAGGACTAATAAAGTTAGTCCATTTATGTTCTATATATAGGAGGATAAGACTCTCCACCATAGTTAGTTGTTAGTTCTCTTTTCACAAATATAGGTTTACCATGCTCATCTAAGATGTATGCATCATAAGAACTTTTGTTAGAAGCCCTTCATAAACTTTAAGTAGCACCTTGGATTCTAATAACACTTTGTTCTTCAATTAATTAGAGTTTCATTACCAAAAAATCTTTTTTTTATGGCACAATTTTGTTACCAAAAGCCATCCTATACTTAAAATATAGGATGCATGATTTTATAAATAAGTTAAATGTTAACCATAAACTAATTGTCATAAAAAGATGGTTGAAAAAATAATAAATTATTAATTTTTAAAAGGTATACAACTATTTTAAATATATTTTTATTTAATTACTTTAATTTAAACCTATATAATTTAGTATTAAATATATTATTAAACCCATGAACATTAATAGTTAATATAATTAAATTGTGCAATTTACATAACCAAATCATTGAACCAAAGAAAAATTTAAAAGAAAAACATTTAATTTTTTTATAAAACAATTCGAAATGTGCATTTCTATTTTTTTTTATTTAAAATATAAACATTTAAAATTAAAAAAAAAAATTACCTTCTATATGTTTTTTAAAGTAGTTTTTAAGGGTTATGTGGTTTGGTAATTGTTTGTTTGGTCACACACTTATTAAGAAGAGACCTAGGTTTAAATTTTGGGGGCATGTTTGTTGCAAAGGTAGTAGTCTGATTTGAATTCTTTGAGTGCATGTTAGATCAATAATAATAATATGAATCACATAATCCCTCTCATGTCGAATCGAGATGGTATAGAATTTTTGGAAGTAGCCCCTCTGATTTGAACCCTTCTCTTAAAAAATGTTTTTTTAGATTAGGAAAAAATGTGAATGTAACTAACTCTATATATTCAATTTTTTTTAAAAATATTAATTAATTAGGATTTGTATAGTGGAACTTAAAACTTCATTTAATGAAATCATAGATAGAAGGCGCTATGTTTTCAAAATCACACAAAATTTATTAATGGTCAACCCGGAATAGTTAGCCCAAGACGTTGGTTCGAATACTTACATTTAGTTAGCCCAAGACGTTGGTTCAAATACTTACATGGACCGATCTCCGTTAAATTTGTTTAATGTATAATTTGTTAGGTATTCATAAATTTAAGGGGAATTTGGACCTTTAATAGAATTGAACAAATTGTATATTTGGTTGTGAACAAGTTAATTTTTTTTTTTGGTAAGTAACAACATATTTACAGCGGGTTTTTTGTTGAAGGATCCCAAAACCTTAGTTACATAGGAAGTCGTGGCTACAATTGCGAGTAAAAACTGGGGCTGCGCCCTTGGGCAACAGTCCGGGGCCCAGGGCCCTAGTGCCTACAAAAAGATAGACTAGCTATGAGACCAGCACTACAAACTTTGGTCTGTGGCCACCAAAGAGTGGAAAAACCGCAAAACAACAAATGCCAAAAATGCAAAAACCTGCTCGCCGCCGCTCCGGGAGGCCCTGTGGTCGGGCCTGGCCTGGACGGGGCCCGACCAGACAGAGCAGCTCCTCTCCCTATCAGGGCCATTGCCCAGCCTACGACGGGTTCGGCCAGGGCATTGGCCTCTGAGGAAGCCACTTTGGGAGCCAATTGTAATGTCAAGGAAGGCCCTGGTCGTCAAAGTCTGCATCTTGCTGTCGGAGTCAGAACTGCCTTTGGTGGCCTCTGGGACCTCCACCTTGGACTTCTTGGATCTGCCAATAGCCCTGCTGCTGCCTGGGGCCGGGCCTTTGCGACTTGAGTAGGAGTCGGGGCCTCGCCTGGGCCCTGGACCTGAGTTCTGCATTTTTGGGTGGGCCAGCGCCTTTTGGGGGAAGGGGAGCCTTCGGGGGAGGGGGTCTCCTTGGAATTGGATGCTGTAGGGGAAGCACGGGGCACGGTCGCGCATCTTTAGGGCCCCGACATGGGGCGGGCTAAGCGCCTGGGCCCTCATCGATGCTGGAATTGTCTTGCGATACTATTTGGGCCAGAGCTTCAGGGAAGTTCGTGGTCCAGGTAGTGAAATCTTCTGCTACGGTGGCCTGGTTGGCCATGAAGTCGGCTGCCCTGTTGCCTTCTCTGAACACATGCTGAAGGGCGTGATCAGGGAGCCCTTGGAGAATGGTGTGGACTTCCCGGATGGAGTTGTGAATGCGCCAAGAGCAACTTCTCGGGCTGCGGGAAGCTTTGATAATAAGTTGGGAATCGCCCTCGATGATGACTTTTGGGGCGGACTCCTTGAGGACAGTCAGCCCGTTGAGGAGAGCTGTTGCTTCGACGAAGTTATTGGTCTGGATGCCAAGCGGAGCAGCGTACGCCAAGATCAGGGCCCCGTGACTATCGCGGATGACCCCGCCCGCACCCGAGGGCCCGGGATTTCCTTTAGAAGCTCCGTCAAAGTTAAGTTTGACCCATCCGAGAGGGGGCAGTCCACCTGGTCGCAGACCTACGGGAGGGGGCAGGGGGGGAAGCTGAATTTTGAGGGAGGAAAGGAGGGTGGCCTCGCCCAGGCGCTGGGGCACCTCAGTCAAGGGGAAGGAGCGGGAATTCTCAAGGGCAAAGGTCACAGCCTTGGTCGCTATCCACTAGGGGGAGCGGGCCGGGGAGGAGAAGGCTCTGCTACAGCGCTCCAGCCAGAGTTGCCAAAGCATATGAGGAAGGCAGGAGCCCCAGAGGAAGCGGATGAAGGGATGGGCAAAGGGGTTGGGCCACTGAGATAGGAGGTCAGAAATGGAGTTGGGGGCCACCCACTGGATAGAGAATTGGGAAAGGATGAGGCCCAAGACTTCGGACAAAAAGGGACAATTGATAAAAAGGTGATTAGTGGACTCCCAGGCAGCACAACAGAGGAAGCATCTATTCGGGATCTGAAAGCCCCTCCTGATCAGATTCTCGATCGTCAAGATCTTGTTTTGGATGGCCGCCCAAATGAAGTGGCTGATTTTGGGGATCAACTTCTTGGCCCACACCTGACGGGTTGGGAAGGGAGCCTTGTCAGGGACTCTCTGGAGATTGTATGCAGATTTGACAGAGAAGACTCCGTTGGGAGTACCATGCCAAACGCATCTATCGATTCCTCCGGAGGACGGGATGACAGTCACCTTGAGGAGGCGCTGAAGCCTGGCAGCTTGGAGCGGGTGCCTGGGATCTAGGATGGGTTTCCAGGTAGCTCCCCCCAGGATCTGGGAGAGATATCCCGCAACCCTGGGGCCTCTGTCCGCCAGGCCTGGCTTGAGAATGAGGAGCTCTCTATCAGAAGACAGGGCCTCATCCTGAATCCATCTGTCATCCCAAAAATCAATCTTGGCTCCATCTCCGAGGATCCATCTGCTTCCTTTCTAGATTATGTCTTTGGTGGAGATCAGGGACTTCCAAAAGGCGGATCCATCTCGGGGCTGAGACTCACTGAGGAAGGGGTGGCTATGACAGTATTTCCTATGCACAATGCTGACCCACTCATCAGGGGTATTGGTGTGCACCTTCCAGGCATGCTTGGCCATGAGAGCCCTGTTCATGGGAACCACCCTCCTGAGCCCGATCCCTCCCTCAGCTTTGGGGTGGCAGACCAGGGACCAGGAGACCAGGGGAATCCTCTTCTTGTCTTCACTTCTCGACCAGAGAAAGCATTTCTGAATTTGTTCGATGTGAGCTGCAATGGAGGCCGGGATTCTGAAGACCGACATGAAGTATATCAGAATGCTTTGCAAGACTATCGTCAAGAGGGTGGCTCGGCCAACCTGCGAAAGAAGGTGACCTTTCCAGGGGGCCAGCTTCCTCTGAATCCGCTCAATCACCCCACCCCACAGGGCCCTGGAGGATGCTCCTGTGAACAGGGGGAGCCCGAGATACGAGGAGGGGAGGGAACCAGGGGTGCAGCCCAAAATCTGCTCGATTCTGATCTATCTAGCCAAGGGGGTGTGAATGAAGAAAATCATGCTCTTTCGGAGATTGATTTTTTGGTCGGCCGCCTCCTCGTACAGGGTCAAAATATGCTTGAGAATGTTGGCTTGGGGGATTGACGCAGAAGTGGCCAGGATGGTGTCATCCACAAACTGCTGGTGAGACACAGGGGGTAGGCCCGACGCAGGCCTGATGCCTGAAATGAGACCGTGAGTCATAGCGCCCAAGATGGTCCGCCCCAGGGCCTCAGCTAGGATGATGAAGAGGATCGGGGACAGGGGGTCACCTTGGCGAAGGCCTCTGGAGCTGGGGAAAAATTTGGCAGGGGACCCGTTGACGAGGATAGAGAACCATGGGGAGGACACGTAGTTACTGATGAGCCTGACCCAAGAGGGGTGGAATCCGAACTTGAGGAGGACCTTGGATAGGAAATCCCAGTTAACTCTGTCAAAGGCCTTATTCATGTCCAGCTTGAGCAGAAAGGAGGCCTTTTTGGATAGGACAACCGAGTGAATGGCCTCGTGCATGATAATGACCCCGTCAGTGATCAATCTACCTTTGACCGAGCTGCCCTGGCAGGGGGCAATGATCAGGGGGAGGATGTCCTTGAGACGGGAAGCCATGGATTTGGTCAGGATTTTGTACAGGACGTTGCACAGGCTAATGGGGCAAAAATTCGAGAGGGATCGGGCTGCTTGGGTCTTGGGGATCAGAGCTATGAAGGTGGAGTTGATACCTCTGGGGATGGATCGGGCGGTCTGCAGGTCCCGGATGGCAGCGCACACCTCCGCCCCGACAATGTCCCAGAATGATTGGAAGAAATAGGGGGGAAACCGTCCGGGCCCGGGGCCACCTCGACCTTCATGGAAAAGGTGGCGGCATGGATTTCGGAGTCAGACAGAGGTTGCAACAACATCTGATTTGCCATGGGTGAAACAGAAGAAGGGATGTGCTCCAGAAGGGAGTCAGATGCATCTGGGGACATGGGAGGGCTGTCACCTAGGAGCTCCTGGAAGAAGCGAGTGGTTTCTACCCGGATGTCCTCTTCTTCCTTGATGATACCGCCATCGCTGCCCACCAACTCAGCAATTCTGTTGGAGCCCCTGTTCCTGAGGGTCGACGCATGGAAGAACTTGGTATTTGCATCGCCATCTCGGAGCCACAGGGCTCTCGAATTCTGTCTCCAAAATATTTCCTCCCGGGCCAGGATGTTATGATACTCGCTGAGAACAAGGCGCTCCTCATCCCTGAGCCCCGGGTCTTGGGAGCCAGCTTGAAATCTAGCCTCGAGGGCTTCGAGTTTTTCTTTGAGAATTGCTTTGTTTTCAAAGATGTTGTCGAACACCTCCTTGTTCCATGCCTTGAGTTGATCCTTAAGGCATCTCAGCTTATGGTAGATTTGCTCAGCAGGGCATCCAGGGACCGGGGGAGCCCACCAGTGCCCAACCTGGGCCCGAAAGTCAGGGTGATGCAGCCACATGGACTCGAACCGAAAAGGCCTCCTGGGGGAGGGCCTGTGGTCGATTTCTAGGAGGAGGGGGCTGTGATCAGACCCAATTTTGGGGAGGGCCAATAGGGTGGCGTCAGCAAACATAGGTAGGGCTTCCTTGGACAAGAAAACTCTGTCTAGTCTGACCTGAATATGATTTGCTCCCGCCCTTCTGTTGGTCCAAGTGAACCTGGCACCTTTTAGGCTGACATCCATGAGCTCATTGAGGGCAGTGAAGGCACCAAAGTCCTCCATGCTCTTGCCCTGAGCCGCTGAGCCCCCGCTTTTATCAGACAAGAACAGGGGGCTGTTGAAGTCCCCGACCAAGATCCAGGGTAGGGGGCGAAGGCTTCTCTCATCGAGCTAATCTCCTTCCATAAGGCCGCCTTCTCGATGGGACTGTTGGGAGCGTAGACGTTGGACAGAATCCAAGATCGCCTTGACTTAACGCAGTGAACTAGCATGTTGATGATTAGGGGGACGAAGATATGAGTCTTCCTTCAAAGCACCAGGGGTCCCACATGCACAGCAGACCCCCGATTGAGCCGGCCGTGGGGGTAGACAGGGACTCGCAGTTGCGCCAGGTAGCTTGGGCTACACGTCGGGCAACAACCTCATCTATTTTGGTCTCCTGAAGGAGGAGGAAGGACGGACGGTGATCCCTACGGAGTTGGCCGAGGATCCTTTTCTTGGGGGCCCCATTGAGGCCCCTGATATTCCAGGTGATGAGCTTCATTTGACACCCTTGAGGGGTCGCTTGCCCCCCTTCTCGGAGTGAGCGGGGGGTTTGGATCGATTGGCGTCCGTCTTGGAGAAACTTGCCCCCACGTCAGACAGAGTAGCCTGAGAGCCATTGGCTATGTCATCTTCAGTGATCCTAGTCCGCTGATCGCCCAGGGTGGGGCGCCCTCTTTTGAGTTTGCTACCAAAATCTATGGCAAAAGACCTGCTTCGGGTCATCTTAGGACTGACTTCATCGGGCCCGGACGAAGAACTAGCTTCGATCTCTTCATCGGACTTCTCAGATCCGCACTCCAAGGGGGGAAGCCCAGCAGGGAACGTCGGGGGGCCGAGAGGGGGTCAAGGGAGGAGCGAGGATGGGGGGGAAGAGGGGGCCTCGACCAAGGGAGCCGATGGGGAAGAAGGCCTGGCCTGCTCGCTTACGCAAGCAGGGCCCTGCGGGGAGGGGTTCAAAATGGGCTGGGCGGGAGAGCCTGGGATAAGGGCCACGAAAGATGACCCAGGGGAGGGAGCAATAGGCAGGGAAGCCTGGGGGAGATCGCTCTCCAGACCGAGGTCCATGTGAGAATCCTTTGGGGTCGGGGGGGTGGCCCTTGGTGGCCCAGGCCTGGGATCTGGGGCCATCACGGGGGGGCCCGCGAGGTGGGGCCCGCCCTGATTGAGAAGGGGGTTTAGGGGGAGGGCCTTCCACCTTTCTGGAAACTGGGCATTGGTGAGAAAGGTGGCCCTGAGTGCTGCAAGTGGGGCAGAAGGCAGGTTTGTTTTCGTAGATCAAGGGTTGGCTCCAGAAGTAGGACCCAGAGGAGATGGTTACCGAGGAGGGGAGCATGGATTCAAGGTTGGCATTGACGCAAAACCGGGCATGCACCATCCGGGATCCTGCCTTGGTAGCAGGGTCAAAGGCCACCAGGTCCCCGACCGACTGAGCAATGAGCCTGAGGACGTCTTCGTGCCACAGATGGAAGGGAAGGTCTGGGAGGCGAACCCAAACCGGGGTGAAGTTGATGCTTTGGGTGTTGGGGTGGAAGTCAACTCCATACCGCCTAAGGAAGAGGCTCTTGCACCCCAGAAACCAGGGCCCGCCCGATAGAATATTTTTGGCATCTTCGTTGTTGTTTAATTTGATGATGAAGAAGCCCTTGGTTAGGGCAACCAGCTGGATGTGCCCGGACACCTTCCACTTGGTAGCTGCCCACCTGCGGATGGTTTCCATGTCAGGACGTCCTCCCAGGAATTTCCCTACCAAGGAGGCAGAAGAACCAGCTACCAAGGAGGAGTAGACCTCCTCCTGGATAGAGATGTGCGTGCCCTCGAGGGACAGACCTAGCCCCGGGGCCCGGGAAGGGGCCCTGGTGCCCGCCAAGATCTGCTGGAAGGAGGGTTTAGGCCCGCCCGGGACAAAGCCCCGCTCAGGAGCAGGGGACTTATTCCCCAACCCAGCGCTCGCATCGATGCTAGTCTGTGGTCCAGGGCCCAGGACACCCTGGCCCCCAAACGGATCAAGCGCAGACCCATCCTCTGGGCCCGTCGGGGGTCCTGCAGGCCCGGGACCGGGCCCTGACGTGCCTGTCCCCGACCCCGAGCCCGATCCCGATCGGGAACCTGCACCAAGCACTGACCCTGCCCCCAGCCCTGCACCTGCTCCTGCTCCCGCTCCTGCACCTACACCTGCGCTTGCTCCCGCTCCTGCTCCCGCCATGTTCCTCCTTCACTAGAATTCTTGCTAACTCTGAACAAGTTAAATTTGAGTTAAAAATATATAAAGGGTTTAGTTTGATTTCAAATTTTAAAATAAAAATTTAAAAATTATTTTTAAGAATTAGGTGGATTGATAATTGTTTCACTGGATACATATTAAGAAGAAGAGATTTAGGTTCAAACTTTGAGAGTATGAATCCCAAACAATAGGTGGTCCCCTTCACACCAGATCAATAATAACTAAATATGAACTTATTGAAAGAAGATCACGTAATTTAAACACTTAACAGTTACCAAAAATAATGTAAATGGTAGAACAAAAACTACTTACTAAACTAAGGTTAAAAATAATAGAAACCAAAAGATTGAAAAAATTGCAATGCACCAATGTATGTCATAAAAACGTCTTAATTTGAATTTAAGTGTTTTAAATTAAAATTTAAAATATGATGTACATATAACTTCTACTGTATATTCGGCTAAAGTTTATGCTTTATTTGGTATGATAATGGAACCCACTTACTATTTAAATTAGTTGAAATATCTTAGGCATCCTTTTTAAGCAAGGAAGGAATATAAGATGATGTGATTATGCATGTTTTTACTTAAAAAAATAATAATACAACAATAATAATAACTGTAACTTTAACACAAACTTCAACACAATAAACATAAAAAATAACATCTCTAAACTATTTAATAGCTAATGAATATTTACCCATATGCCTTTATGCTCAGTTATCTTTCGATTGTTCAAATGATTTAATCGTTACTTTAATTGTTTTTGCATTGTTCTCATCCTACGCGTCCTTCCAAGATTCCAATGACCATTCATGACAAAACTAGAAGACCATATTCTTGACAAAATTAGAAGACCATATTCTTCCACGTATATAGCAAATGTGATGTCTTATAATGACGGCCAAGAAAAGAAAAAAGGTTGAGATAAATGATAGGCATATATTTAAATTTGAATATAAAACTTTATTGTGCGTTATTCATTATGAAAATTGAATATGAAACAATAATGGTCCATATGTTATTCTAGTATATGAATGGCCACTCAATAATCATAATTCCTAATTTTAAGTTAAACATATACATATTTTAAAAACAAGTATATACTATTTCATTAACATTTTACTATTTCATTAACATAGAAAAAGTTAAGATTGTATTATGTCATCATTACAACAATATGGTGTTAGTATATTTTATTAGAAAAAAACAAACAAACAAAACAAAATGAGGTGAATAAAGAGTAAAGCATTTGTAGTTGAGTATAGATAAGAATAGAAGCTAATAGTAACAAAAATGCTATAGTTGTATCTTATTACAATATGCTAGATATCATCACTCATCCATGGGAGAGCCTGTCGTGGTGAAGTTTTAGGCATGTCCATTATATCTTCTAAAGTTTTCAAGGAAAAAATAAAAGTAACGAGTTCCTAAATTGGTTCATCAATGTTTACAACTTTCTTTTTTATGTTTTGTTGGACCTTTTGAAGATCTTGAATCATGTAGAAAAGTTGATGAATCCTATTGGTAACATATCTTAGTGTGCTGAAAGGTGCATGAACATGGGAATGAATGCATCCCAAATGTAACAAGGTTAAGTTTGCTAAAACTAGACCTCATAGAGGATCAAAACCGGTAAATACCTTTTTGCATCTGAACTTCCAAATATGCTCGAGAAGAATGAGTCGACAAACATCCTAGAGTTTGAAACAATGATCTTGTTGGAAAAAACCAAGCAGAGAAAGCTTCCACTCTAGATAAGGAAGAGAATAAAAAAGTGCAGAAGACATCCCAAAACTGTTTAGACATGTCACAAAATCAAAACAAATGAATAAGAGTTTATGAAAAATTACAATTACATTGAGGGAAAATATGTAAAATCAGAGCAAGACTTTTAGATGCTGAACCCACCATTCAAGAAGTTGAGTTTTGGATTCAACATAAACTTTCAAATTTTCAGCAACAAGAGATTGTCATTAGGCATTGGTAAATTTGACTTGCCACTTGACATTGAGCTTAGAGTCCAATTGGACATAAAAGATATAAAAGTTTTTTGTAGATCCAATTGGATTTAATGGAAGAGATTCTATGGTCATTAAATCATCTCTAGTCAACCCATTTATTGTAGGCAATTGTTCTCAACTTTATAAGGATCTCACATGGAATAGAAACCAGAATGAATCCATAAGACTCTTTGAACAAAGAGGGAAAAAACAATAATTGCAGATCTGGTTCCAAGTGAGAATTTTGCAACTACTTGGATCCCAAATATCTCTTATTTTGTTTATATTTTTCTTCAAAAATGCTAGTCCTCAAGAGCACTGCACAAAGCTAAAGATTTATTATTATGGAGGATAAGTGTTTTCCATCAAAGATTGTTTAGACCAATGCGTAAACCATGTATTAAGGAGTCTACTTGCAAGATAATAAATGAGAAACTAATTACTAGACTTTTTAGTTACAGGTAAGAGGAATAGATCCTTTAACCATAAAATATGGTGCATTAAGGACTTTATCCTCCCATGGATTTCTTTCTATTTACTTTTGTAAGTAACTTGGGAGATTTTGAATCGAAATAAGTGTGTCTAATTTTTGTCTCTAGTAATGACTCTTACAACCTATTTTACAACTAAACTCTAAAATTTTGCTCGAGATAAAAGTATCAATAGGTATCAATAATACCTAAACCTCTTAAAACATTTAATTGAGTACAAAGTTTCTATGATATGGTTGTTAGTACTACATCTTCATCCCATTTGGTCCAAAAAAATTATATCGGCTCTACGATGGGCGAAGCCTGTCATGGATATCGTCGTTACTGGAGTCTCCGATATCGTCGACCATGTTGTTAGTTTGGATTTTAGTCAAAATCCATAGAATTATTTGCGGATTCAAGTAAATTTCTGGGTCCCTAATGTTTGATATGTTTTTAGAATTTTGGGCAGTTTTTTTTCATGGTGTTGAATTGAAGTGACAATTTTGGATTGTAGTGACAAATTTAGATGGGTTTTGGTAGGCAACGAAGATGCCGGAGGGAGTTTTAGGTGAAACATATGATGCGAGCAAAGGAAATGTGAAGGCTTTGTTGAGGTTGGGGGAGAGTACGATGAAAGAGAAAAGCAAGGAATACCTTCCGTTTGGGTGGAAGAGATCCACAGAGTAATGTAGAAAGATTGGATTGGTTTGTAGAGCAGCTTGTTTTGGAGAATCGATTCAGAGTAGCCACAAGAGGAGGAAGAGGAGGAGGATTCTAAGTTTCAAGCGGATAAGATAAGCATGACGTCGTTTGATTCGCTATACCTACTCAAAGCGGGCACGTCGCTTGGTGCAAAATAGGTTCTTATTAGCGAATACTGGTGTTGGGAAGTTTATTTATAGGTGTGATAGGTGAATAGGGTGCAAAATATTTTTGAAATGAGAGGTGAATGCATATTTTTGATGTACAAACACCATAGCTGGTATTGTTGGCATTTGGTCTCTAAAATTGGGATTCATTGAGTCGAATGATCGGCTGGAGCCAAATGATGGGTTGGATTTTGCTGTCTAGAATATTTTTGCTGTTTCCTGAAATAGCATTCTCTGGGTTCCACTGGCTCTATCTTCAGTCGCATTTTTGTTCCTTATGTCCAAATAATAGGGTCTTCCTCTCTTTTTTTCCCCTCCAACATCCATCATGGATTTTCGGGAGCTTCGAGTTATCTTGGGACTACTTTGCTCAGGGGATGACTGGTCCTCGACTTCATCATCAATAGAGATAGATTATGAGTACATAGGAGAGGCTAGGTCTTCAGGACCTAGGTGGGGGGACGAAGGAGGAGAGAGGGGAGGTGGGCCTTGAGGGATTCTCGAGGAAGTGGGGGCATCGAGGATGGGGGGAGGATTATGGATGGGGGTGGTAGGGGGACAGACCAGGGGAGGTCGAGGAGGTGAGAGGATGGTCATTGGTTCAAAGGTTACCAGGATCTTGCCTTCCTCACAATCCTCACTACTAACATAAACTATGCAAAGGATTGAATTTATTGATTAGAGGAACATAGGCACTTGCATTACGATTGAGCAGACCCGAAGGGGTCTAGAAATAGCTTTGCTAGCCACCGATAAGACAAGCGGGGGTTGATGTTGCATATTCTTTGACTGGTCCCTAACGGGTTTTGACTGTGGTGAGATCCAGAGTTTGGGGCACTACGATAGAAGATGGCCCTTGGATTGGCACTCAGGGCAAAAAAATGGCTTATTTTCATAGAAGAGTGGCTGATTCCAGTTGAAGTTGCCATAGATGAGGTTTAGGTGGTCTGGAAGTTGACTTTCCAAGTTCACATTCATGCAAATGTGGGCCTAGGTTAGAGTTATTTCCCAGGTGGCCGGGTCGAAAGTCACGAGCTCGTCAATCACCTTAGAAAGACCAAACAAGGCATCTTCATAGAAGAAGTGATATGGTAGATTTGGAAGTCTAACCAATATGGGGGTGAAATTGATGTTCTGGGAGCTAGGGTTGGAGTCTGGTTGCCATTTTTTGAGGAACAGACTTCACCTTCCATAGAACCAGGGCCCTTCGAATAAGATACACTCTGCGTTTTCATGGAAATTGAGTTGAATCATGAAAAAACCCCTTGTCATTGTTGAGATATCCAAGTTGCCTAGGGTTTTCTATTTTGAAGCCACCCATATGTGAATAACATCTAAGTTAGGTCGCTCGTCGATGAATTTTCCTACCAAGGAGTTGGTATCTCGGGATTCATAGTTTTCCATGAGGTATTTAGGGCATAGAACATTATTCCCTTGCGTGATGAATTCGATGGCCGTAGATGACATAGGAATTCATTTTTTATGGAGCAAGTCAGCAAAGGATGGCTTGTTTCCTGCTATTGGAACCTTTCCTGGGATATGGGGCCCTTGCTTGGCCATGGTGTCGGGCCTGATGGAGCCCTCGATGTCTCTGCTGCAACGATCAGGATCTAAGTGCATCGCCATGGGGAGTGCCTGCGAGAATCATTTCGCTGGCACGACCCAATTTTGGGAGTCGAGGAAGGTAACTAGCTAGCCCTAGGAAGCGACGGGAGGATGGGCAGAGGGCAAGAAAAAAATCCACCAAGGAAAAACGTGGAATCAAAAATTGAAAAAGGAAGGAAACAGACGATCGAACACCAAACCCATGCAGAAAAGGCCAAAAGTCGCTAGGAGGCATACTTTGCTTGCTGCTACGTGGACCTTCAATCACCGTCACCGTGACATTATCCCAGGTTCTTCGAAATAAAATCATACTCGATCAAATACAATGTTAGTTATAATAGATTTGTGTATAATAATTAAGCAACTTGTATTTATGGTAAATGAATTAAAAACATCTGTTAAAAATAATAAATAAATAAATATTAAAAAAATGTTAGATGAATGGGGACTTGTAAAGTAAAAGTTGCATGTAATTTCATTAAGTAGATTTTAAAAATAAAAGTTCATCTTTTAATTAGTAGCTAACATAAAATCAATGCTAATATTTTTTTTAAATATTAGGGGTAAAAAATAGAAAACAAATAGTTTGAGAATGTGAGTTTCACATTGAGTTTACCAAAATACTTAGGAAAATAAGGATATCTCATACAAGTATATGAATTAATATAAGATATACCAAAATATTTGAATCAATATGGACAAGCAATCACTATTTAACCATAACTAAAACTATCTTGATCTAAATAGAAGCTAAAAGAGATCATTTAGGAATATACTACACTAAGATCATCTACAAGAAACAAAATTTATAGCTAATCCTAATTTAATAAGACATATTACTTAATACATGTAGCATCAAGGATCATCCTATTCTTAAAGCAATCACAATAAAATACTCACTTTGACTCTATATTAATTGATGTCACTATAGTTCTAAATGAGAGACCACACCTATACTATATGCAAAGGATATGACACGCCTTGAAAACTTATCCTCGAACAATAATTCTTGATCTTTGGCTACAAATCCTATAGAGTATCATGTCCTCCTTCATGGAAGGAAAGTAATAAACGATCAATGTCTTGCCTTTGGTTATACCTGCAAGGGCACTAGAGAGAGAAAGAGAGCAAAAGAGATTGTGTACCATAGAAGCAATCAAGGTAAAATGCTTGATAACAATGTTAGCAATAGTGAGGTGAAAATGAATTAATGAGAAAAAATGGGTATTTATAATGGAAGAAAGGAATAACTTCCATTTTGAGGATGACAATTGAATTGCACTCTTTTGGAGCCATAAAATCACAACCTTGTCCAAACGAAGTGCCATCTTAACCCTAGGTGTAAAAAGATGCTAGAATTGTGATTATATTTCAAAAACCCTAAAATTCAATTGATGATCATGATCACCACTTAAAGTAGGGATCTTGACATTGTTAAATTTTATGACACATGCTTTGAAGGACACATGTAAACATGTCCCTTAATTGTGATTTTACTCTTATTTTAGGGTTTCTAAAATTTAACAAGTAAAAATGAGCAAGAAGATGAAATAAAAATGACAATTGGATGAAGAAAAGGAACTAAAACCATAGGTTAACATGGCTTGTCATCATCCTACCCAAGGACTAATAAAATTAGTCCATTTATGTTCTATATAGGAGGATAAGACTCTCCACCATCTACAAATTTAGTTGTTAGTTCTCTTTTCACAAATATAGGTTTACCATGCTCATCTAAGATGTATGTATCATAAGAACTTTTGTTAGAAGCCCTTCATAAACTTTAAGTAGCACCTTGGATTATAACAGCACTTTGTTCTTCAATTTATTAGAGTTTCATTACCAAAAAATCTTTTTGTTATGACACAATTTTGTTACCAAAAGCCATCCTATACTTAAAATATAGGATGCATGATTTTATAAATAAGTTAAATGTTAACCATAAACTAATTGTCATAAAAACATGGTTGAAAAAATAATAAATTATTAATTTTTAAAAGGTAGACAACTATTTTTAATATATTTTATTTTAATTATTTTAATATAAACCTATAGTATTAAATATATTATTAGACCCATAAACATTAATAGTTAATATAATTAAATTGTGCAATTTACATAACCAAACCATTGAACCAAAGAAAAATTTAAAAGAAAAACATTTAATTTTTTTAAAAAACAATTTCAAAATGTGCATATTTTTTTTTTTTTTTTAATTTAAAATATAAACATTTAAAATTAATTTTTTTTTTAACTTTTATATGTTTTTTAAAGTTGTCTTTAAGGGTTATGTGGTTTGGTAATTGTTTGTTTGGTCACACACTTATTAATAAGAGACATAGGTTTAAACTTTGGGGGCATGGTTGTTGCAAAAGTAGTAGTTTGATTTGAATCCTTTGAGCGCGTGTTAGATCGATGGTAATAATATGAATCACGAGACTAATGATTCCTCTCATGTCGAATCTAGATGATATAAACTTGTTGGAAGTAGTCCCTCGGATTTGAACCCTTCTCTTAAAAATGATTTTTTAGATTAGAAAAAAATGTGAATATAACTAACTCTATATCTTCAATTTTTTTTTTAAAATATTAATTAATTAGGATTTGTATAGTGAAACTTAAAACTTCATTTAATGAAATCATAGATAGAAGGCGCTATGTTTTCAAAATCATACAAAATTTATTAATGGTCAACCCGGATTAGTTAGCCCAAGACGTTGGTTCGAATACTTACATGGACCGATCTCCGTTAAATTTGTTTAATGTATAATTTGTTAGGTATTCATAAATTTAAGGGGATTTTGGACCTTTAATAGAATTGAACAAATTGTGTATTTGGTTGCGAACAAGTTAAATTTTGAGTTAAAAATATATAAAGGGTTTGGTTTGATTTCGAATTTTAAAATAAAAATTTAAAAATTATTTTTAAGGGTTAGGTGGATTGATAACTGTTTCACTGGACACATATTAAGAAAAAGAGATTTAGATTCAAACCTTAGGAATATAAATCCCAAATAATATGTGGTCCCCTTCACACGGATCAATAATAACTAAATATGAACTTATTGAAAGAAGGTTCTGTAATTTAAACCCTACACTCAACAATTACCAAAAAATAATGTAAATGGTAAAAGAAAAACTACTTACTAATAGTAATATTTCTTAATATGATGGCAAACTAAGGTTTAAAATAATAAAGAACAGAAGTTAATTGAGATTCATTGAAGAAATTGCAATGCACCAATGGATGTCATAAAAACGTCTTAATTTGAATTTAAGTGTTTTAAATTAAAACTTAAAATATGATGTACATATAACTTCTACTGTATATTCGGCTAAAGTTAATGCTTTATTTGGTATGATATTGGAACCCACTTACTATTTAAATTAGTTGAAATATCTTAGGCATCCTTTTTAAGCAAGGAAGGAATATAAGATGAGATGATGTGATTATGCATGTTTTTACTTAAAAAATAATAATACAATAATAATAATTGTAACTTTAACACAAACTTCAACACAATAAACATAAAAAATAACATCTCCACACTATTTAATAGCTAATGAATATTTACCCATATGCCATTATGCTCAGTTATCTTTCGATTGTTCAAATGATTTAATCGTTACTTTAATTGTTTTTGCATTGTTCTTATCCTACGCGTCCTTCCAAGATTCCAATGACTATTCATGACAAAACTAAAAGACCATATTCTTCCACGTATATAGCAAATGTGATGTCTTATAATGACGGCCAAGAAAAGAAAAAAGGTTGAGATAAATGATAGGCATATATTTAAATTTGAATATAAAACTTTATTGTGCGTTATTCATTATGAAAATTGAATATGAAACAATAATGGTCCATATGTTATTCTAGTATATGGATGGCCACTCAATAATCATAATTCCTAAGTTAAACATATATATTTTTTTAAAAGAAGTATATACTATTTCATTAACATAGAAAAAGTTAAGATTGTATTATGCCATCATTACAACAATATGGTGTTAGTATATTTTATTAGAAAAAAACAAACAAATAAAATGAGGTGAATAAAGAGTAAAGCATTTATAGTTAAGTATACATAAGAATAGAAGTTAATAGTAACAAAAATGCTATAGTTGTATCCTATTACAATATGCTAGATATCATCACTCATCCATGGGAGAGTCTGTCATGTGGTGAAGTTTTAGGCATGTCCATTATATCTTCTAAAGTTTTCAAGGAAAAAATAAAAGTAACGAGTTTCTAAATTGGTTCATCAATGTTTACAACTTTATTTTTTATGTTTTGTTGGATCTTTTGAAGATATTGAATCATGTAGAAAAGTTGATGAATCCTCTTGGTAACATATCTTAGTGTGCTGAAAGGTGCATGAACATGGGAATGAATGCATCCCAAATGTAACAAAAGATCAAAGGTCAAGTTTGCTAAAACTAGACCTCATAGAGGATCAAAACCGGTAAATACCTTTTTGCATATGAACTTCCAAATATGCTCGAGAAGAATGAGTCGACAAACATCCTAGAGTTTGGAACAATGATCCTATTGGAAAAAACCAAGCAGAGAAAGCTTCCACTCTAGATAAGGAAGAGAATAAAAAAGTGTAGAAGACATCCCAAAACTGTTTAGACATGTCACAAAATCAAAACAAATGAATAAGAGTTCATGAAAAATTACAATTACATTGAGGGGAAATATGTAAAATCAGAGCAAGACTTTTAGATGCTGAACCCACCATCCAAGAAGTTGAGTTTTGGATTCAACATAAACTTTCTAAATTTCAGCAACATGAGATTGTCATTAGGCATTGGTAAATTTGACTTGCCACTTGACATTGAGCTTAGAATCCAATTGGACATAAAAGATATAAATTTTTTTTGTAGATCCAATTGGATTTAATGGAAGAGATTCTATGGTCTTTAAATCATCTCTAGTCAACCCATTTATTGTAGGCAATTGTTCCCAACTTTATAAGGATCTCACATGGAATAGAAACCAGAATGAATCCATAAGACTCTTTGAACAAAGAGGGAAAAAACAATAATTGCAGATCTGGTTCCAAGTGAGAATTGTGCAGCTACTTGGATCCCAAATATCTCTTATTTTGTTTATATTTTTCTTCAAAAATGCTAGTCCTCAAGAGCACTGCACAAAGCTAAAGATTTATTATTATGGAGGATAAGTGTTTTCCATCAAATATTGTTTAGACCAATGCGTAAACCATGTATTAAGGAGTCTACTTGCAAGATAATAAATGAGAAACTAATTACTATACTTTTTAGTTACAGGTAAGAGGAATAGATCCTTTAACCATAAAATATGGTGCATTAAGGACTTTATCCTCCCATGGATTTCTTTCTATTTACTTTTGTAAGTAACTTGGGAGATTTTGAATCGAAATAAGTGTGTCTAATTTTTGTCTCTAGTAATGACTCTTACAACCTATTTTACAACTAAACTCTAAACTTTTGCTCGAGATAAAAGTATCAATAGGTATCAATAATACCTAAACCTCTTAAAACATTTAATTGAGTACAAAGTTTCTACGATATGGTTGTTAGTACTACCTCCTCATCCCATTTGGTCCAAAAAATTTATATCGGATCTACGATGGGCGAAGCCTGTCATGGATATCGTCATGACTAGAGTCTCCGATATCGTCGACCATGCCATTAGTTTGGTTTTTAGTCGAAATCCGTAGAATTATTTGCGGATTCAAGTAAATTTGTGGGTCCCTAATGTTTGATATGTTTTTAGAATTTTGGGCAATTTTTTTTCATGGTGTTGAATTGAAGTGACAATTTTGGATTGCAATGACAATTTTGGATGGGTTTTGGCAGACAACGAAGATGCCGGAGGGAGTTTCAGGCGAAACATATGATGCGAGCAAAGGAAATGTGAAGGCTTTGTTGAGTTTGGGGGAGAGTATAATGAAAGAGAAAAGCAAGGAATACCTTTCGTTTGGGTGGAAGAGATCGCTTCCACAGAGTAATGCGGAAAGATTGGATTGGTTTGTAGAGCATCTTATTTTAGAGAATCGATTCAGACTAGCCATAGGAGGAGGAAGAGGAGGAGGATTCTAAGTTTCAGGTGGATAAGCTAAGCATGATGTCGTCTGATTCGCCAGACCTGCTCAAAGCGGGCACGTCACTTGGTGCGAAATAGGTTCTTATTAGCAAATATTGGTGTTGAGAAGTTTATTTATAGGTGTGACAGGTGAATAGGGTGCAAAATATTTTTGAAATGAGAGGTGAATGCATATGTCCGATGTACAAATGCCGTAGCTGGTATTTTTGGCATTTGGTCTCTAGAATTGGGATTCATTGAGTCGAATGATCGGTTGGATCCAAATGATGGGTTGGATTTTGCTGTCCAAAATATTTTTGTTGTTTCCTAAAATAGCATTCTCTGGGTTCCATTGGCTATATCTTCAGTCGTATTTTTATTCCTTATGTTCGAATCAGAGGGTCTTCCTCTCTTTTTTTCCCCTCCTACATCAATCATGGATTTTCGAGAGATTCGAGTTATCCTGGGACTACTTTTCTCAGGGGGGATGACTCGTCCTCGGATTCATCATCAGTAGAGATAGTGTTTGAGTATATAGGAGAGGCTAGGTCTTCAGGACCTGGGCAGGGAGACGAAGGAGGAGAGAGGGGAGGCGAGCCTTGAGGGATTATTGAGGAAGTGGGGGCATCGAGGACGGGGGGAGGATTATGGATGGGGGCAATAAGGGGGCAGACCAGGGGAGGTCGAGGAGGTGAGAGGATGGTCGTTGGTTCAAAGGTGACCGAGATCTCGCCTTCCTCATAATCCTCACTACTAACAGAACTATGCAAAGGATTGAATTTATTGATTAGAGGAACATATGTACTTGCCTTACGATTGAGCGGGCCTGGAGGGGTCTAGAAATAGCTTTGTTGACCACCGACAAGACAGGCAAGGGTTGATGTTGCATCTTATTTGACTGGTCTCTAGCGGGTTTTGACTATGGTGGGATCCAGAGTTTGGGGCACTACGATTGAAGATGACCCTAGGATTGGCACTCAGGGCAAAAAATTGGCTTGTTTTCATAGAAGAGTGGTTGCTTCCAGTTGAATTTGCCATAGATGAGGTTTAGGCAGTCTAGAAGCTGACTTTCCAGGTTCACATTCACGCAAATGCGGGCCTAGGTTAGCCGAGTTCTTTCCCGGGTGGCCGGATCGATAGCCATGAGCTCGTCGATCACCTTATAAAGACCAAGCAAGGCATATTCATAGAAGAAGTGAGATGGTATATCTGGAAGTCTAACCCAGATGGGGGCGAAATTGATGTTCTGGGAGCTGGGGTTGGAGTCTGGTTGCCATTTTTTGAGGAACATACTTCACCTTCCATCCAGGGCCCTCCGAATAAGATACACTCTACTTCTTCATGGGAATTGAGTTGAATCATGAAAAAACCCTTTGTCATTGTTGATATCTCCAAGTTGTCTAGGGTTTTCCATTTTGAAGCCGTCCATTTGTGAATAACATCTAAGTTAGGTCGCTCGTTGATGCATTTTCCTACCAAGGAGTTGGTATCTCGGGATTCATAGTTTTCCATGAGGGATTTAGGGCATAGAACATTATTCCCTTGCGTGATGAATTAGATGGTCGTAGACGACATAGAAATTCATTTTTTATGGAGCAAGTCAGCAAAGGATGGCTTGTCGCCTGCTATTGGAACCTCGCCTAGGATATGGGACCCTTGCTTGGCCATGGTGCCAGGCCTGAAGGAGCCCTCGACGTCTCTGCTGCAACAATTAGGATCTAAGTGCATCGCCATGGGGAGTTCCTGTGAGAATCATTTCGCTGGCGTGACCCAATTTTGGGAGTCGAGGAAGGCAACCAGCTAGCCCTAGGAAGCGATGAGAGAATGGGCAGAGGGCAAGAAACAATCCGCCAAGGAAAAACATGGAATCAAAAATAAAAAAAGGAGGGAAATGGATGATCGAACACCAAAACCCCGCAGAAAAGGCCAAAATTTTCCAGGAGGTAGAGTTTGCTTGCTGCTACACGGACCTTCAATCACCGTCACCGTGACATTATCCCAGGTTATTCAAAATAAAATCATACTCGATCAAATACAATGTTAGTTATAATAGATTTGTGTATAATAATTAAGCAACTTGTATTTATGGTAAATGAATTAAAAAAATCTGTTAAAAATAATAAATAAATAAATATTAAAAAAATGTTAGATGAATGGGGACTTGTAAAGTAAAAGTTGCATGTAATTTCATTAAGTAGATTTTAAAAATAGAAGTTCATCTTTTAATTAGTAGCTAACATAAAATCAATGCTAATAAATTTTTTAAATCTTAGGGGTAAAAAATAGAAAAAAAATAGTTTGAGAATGTGAGTTTCACATTGAGTTTACCAAAATACTTAGGAAAATAAGGATATCTCATACAAGTATATGAATTAATATAAGATATACCAAAATATTTGAATCAATATGGACAAGCAATCACTATTTAACCATAACTAAAACTATCTTGATCTAAATAGAAGCTAAAAGAGATCATTTAGGAATATACTACACTAATATCATCTAAAAGAAATAAAATTTATAGCTAATCCTAATGTAATAAGACATATTACTTAATACATGTAGCATCAAGGATCATCCTATTCTTAAAGTAATCACAATAAAATACTCACTTTGAATCTATCTTACTTGATGTCACTATAGTACTAAATGAGAGATCACACCTATACTATATGCAATGGATATGACATGCCTTGAAAACTTATCCTCAAACAATAATTCTTGATCTTTGGCTACAAATCCTATAGAGTATCATGTCCTCCTTCATGGAAGGAAAGTAATAAACGATCAATGTCTTGCCTTTGGTTATACCTGCAAGGGCAATAGAGAGAGAAAGAGAGCAAAAGATATTGTGTACCATAGAAGCAATCAAGGTAAAATGCTTGATAACAATGTTAGCAATAGTGAGGTGAAAATGAATTAATGAGAAAAAATGGGTATTTATAATGGAAGAAAGGAATAACTTCCCTTTTGAGGATGACAATTGAATTGCACTCTTTTGGAGCCATAAAATCACAACCTTGTCCAAACGAAGTGCCATATTTTCCCTACGTGTAAAAAGATGCTAGAATTGTGATTATATTTCAAAAACCCTAAAATTCAATTGATGATCATGATCACCACTTAAAGTAGGGATCTTGACATTGTTAAATTTTATGACACATGCTTTGAGGGACACATGTAAACATGTCCCTTAATTGTGACTTTACTCTTATTTTAGGGTTTCTAAAAGTTAACAAGTAAAAATGAGCAAGAAGATGAAAGAAAAATGACAATTGGATGAAGACAAGGAACTAAAACCATAGGTTTAATGGCTTGTCATCATCCTACCCAAGGACTAATAAAATTAGTCCATTTATGTTCTATATATAGGAGGATAAGACTCTCCACCATCTACAAAGTCAGTTGTTAGTTCTATTTTCACAAATATAGGTTTACCATGCTCATCTAAGATGTATGCATCATAAGAACTTTTGTTAGAAGCCCTTCATAAACTTTAAGTAGCACCTTGGATTATAATAGCACTTTGTTCTTCAATTTATTAGAGTTTCATTACCAAAAAATCTTTTTGTTATGGCACAATTTTGTTACCAAAAGCCATCCTATACTTAAAATATAGGATGCATGATTTTATAAATAAGTTAAATGTTAACTATAAACTAATTTTCATACAAAGATGGTTGAAAAAATAATAAATTATTAATTTTTAAAAGGTAGACAGCTATTTTTAATATATTTTATTTTAATTACTTTAATATAAACCTATAGTATTAAATATTTAATAGTAGACCCATAAACATTAATAGTTAATATAATTAAATTGTGCAATTTACATAACCAAATCATTGAACCAAAGAAAAATTTAAAAGAAAAACATTTAATTTTTTTAAAAAACAATTTCAAAATGTGCATTTTTATTTTTTTTAATTTAAAATATAAACATTTAAAATTAAAAAAAAAATTAACTTCTATATGTTTTTTAAAGTAGTCTTTAAGGGTTATGTGTTTTGGTAATTGTTTGTTTGGTCACACACTTATTAATAAGAGACATTGGTTTAAACTTTTGGGGCATGGTTGTTGCAAAGGTAGTAGTCTGCATGTTAGATCGATGGTAATAATATGAATCACGAGAATGATGATCCCTCTCATGTCGAATCGAGATGGTATAGACTTGTTAGAAGTAGTCCCTCGAATTTGAAACCTTCTTTTAAAAATATTTTTTAGATTAGAAAAAAATGTGAATATAACTAACTCTATATATTCAATTTTTTTTTTAAATATTAATTAATTAAGATTTGTATAGTCGAACTTAAAACTTCATTTAATGAAATCATAGATAGAAGGCGCTATGTTTTCAAAATCACACAAAATTTATTAATGGTCAACCCGGATTAGTTAGCCCAAGACGTTGGTCCGAATACTTACATGGACCGATCTCCGTTAAATTTGTTTAATGTATAATTTGGTAGGTATTGATAAATTCAAGGGGATTTTGGACCTTTAATTGAACAAATTGTGTATTTGGTTGTGAATAAGTTAAATTGTGAGTTAAAAATATATAAAGGGTTTGGTTTGATTTCGAATTTTAAAATAAAAATTAAAAAATTATTTTTAAGGGTTAGGTGGATTGATAATTGTTTTACTGGACACATATTAAGAAAAAGAGATTTAGATTCAAACCTTAGGAATATGAATCCCAAATAATATGTGGTCCCCTTCACACGGATCAATAATAACTAAATGTAAACTTATTGAAAGAAGGTTCTGTAATTTAAACCCTACACTCAACAGTTACCAAAAAATAACGTAAATGGTAAAAGAAAATCTACTTACTACATCTGCTCATGTAGAGGAGTTGGAGAGAAGTGGGTAGTTAAAACTCTCCAGTTATCTAGAAGCCCAGGTTCAAATCTCTCCCCTCACATGTTGCGGATACGTTGTATATAAAAAGGTTCCTCATAAAAAAAAACTACTTACTACTATAATATCTTTTAATATGATGGCAAACTAAGGTTGAAAATAATAAAGAACAAAAGTTAATTGAGATTCATTGAAGAAATTGCACCAATGGATGTCATAAAAACGTCTTAATTTGAATTTAAGTGTTTTAAATTTAAATTTAAAATTTGATGTACATATAACTTCTACTGTATATTCGGCTAAAGTTTATGCTTTATTTGGTATGATAATGGAACCCACTTACTATTTAAATTAGTTGAAATATCTTAGGCATCCTTTTTAAGCAAGGAAGGAATATAAGATGATGGGATTATGCATGTTTTTACTTAAAAAATAATAATACTACAATAATAATAACTGTAACTTTAACACAAACTTCAACACAATAAACATAAAAAATAACATCTCTAAACTATTTAATAGCTAATGAATATTTACCCATATGCCTTTATGCTCAGTTATCTTTCGATTGTTCAAATGATTTAATCGTTACTTTAATTGTTTTTGCATTGTTCTCATCCTACGCGTCCTTCCAAGATTCCAATGACCATTCATGACAAAACTAGAAGACCATATTCTTCCACGTATATAGCAAATGTGATGTCTTATAATGACGGCCAAGAAAAGAAAAAAGGTTGAGATAAATGATAGGCATATATTTAAATTTGAATATAAAACTTTATTGTGCGTTATTCATTATGAAAATTGAATATGAAACAATAATGGTCCATATGTTATTCTAGTATATGAATGGCCACTCAATAATCATAATTCCTAAACATATATATTTTTTAAAAACAAGTATATATTATTTCTTTAACATAGAAAAAGTTAAGATTGTATTTTGTCATCATTACAATAATATGGTGTTAGTATATTTTTATTAGAAAAAAAACAAACAAACAAAATGAGGTGGATAAAGAGTAAAACTTTTGTAGTTGAATATACATAAGAATAAAAGCTAATAGTAACAAAAATGCTATAGTTATATTTTATTACAATATGCTAGATATCATCACTCATCCATGGGAGAGCCTATCATGTGGTGAAGTTTTAGGCATGTCCATTATATCTTCTAAAGTTTTCAAGGAAAAAATAAAAGTAACGAGTTCCTAAATTGGTTTATCAATGTTTACAACTTTCTTTTTTATGTTTTGTTGGACCTTTTGAAGATCTTGAATCATGTAGAAAAGTTGATGAATTTTATTGGTAACATATCTTAGTGTGTTGAAAGGTGCATGAACATGGGAATGAATGCATCCCAAATGTAACAAAAGATCAAAGGTCAAGTTTGCTAAAATTAGACCTCATAGAGGATCAAAACCGGTAAATACCTTTTTGCATCTGAACTTCCAAATATGCTCGAGAAGAATGAGTCGACAAACATCCTAGAGTTTGGAACAATGATCCTATTGGAAAAAACCAAGCAGAGAAAGCTTCCACTCTAGAGAAGGAAGAGAATAAAAAAGTGTAGAAGACATCCCAAAACTGTTTAGACATGTCACAAAATCAAAACAAATGAATAAGAGTTTATGAAAAATTACAATTACATCGAGGGGAAATATGTAAAATCAGAGCAAGACTTTTAGATGTTGAACCCACCATCCAAGAAGTTGAGTTTTGGATTCAACAGGAACTTTCTAAATTTTAACAACAAGAAATTGTCATTGGACATTGGTAAATTTGACTTACCACTTGACATTGAGCTTAGAGTCCAATTGGACATAAAGGATATAAACGTTTTTTTTGTAGATCCCAATGGATTTAATGGAAGAGATTCTATGGTCATTAAACCATCTCTAGTCAACCCATATATTGTAGGCAATTGTTCCCAACTTTATAAGGATCTCACATGGAATAGAAACCACAATAAATCCATAAGACTCTTTGAACAAAGAGGGAAGGAAGCAATAATTGCAGATATGGTTCCAAGTGAGAATTGTGCAACTACTTAGATCCTAAATATCTCTTATTTTGTTTATATTTTTCTTCAAAAATGCTAGTCCTCAAAAGCAATGCACAAAGCTAAAGATTTATCATTATGGAGGATAAGTGTTTTCCATCAAAGATTGTTTAGACTAATGCGTAAACCAAATGCGTAAACCATGTATTAAGGAGTCTACTTGCAAGCTAATAAATGAAAAACTAATTACTAGACTTTTTAGTTACAGGTAAGAAGAATAGATCCTTTAACCATAAAATATGGTGCATTAAGGACTTTATCCTCCCATGGATTTCTTTCTATTTACTTTTGTAAGTAACTTGGAAGATTTTGAATCAAAATAAATGTGTTTAATGTTTATCTCTAGTAATGACTCTAACAACCTATTTTACAACTAAACTCTAAACTTTTGCTCGAGATAAAAATATCAATAAGTATCAATAATACCTAAACCTCTTAAAACATTTAATTGAGTACAAAGTTTCTACGATATGGTTGTTAGTACTACCTCCTCATCCCATTTGGTCCAAAAAGTTTATATCGGCTCTGCGATGGGCGAAGCCTGTCATGGATATCGTCGTGACTGGAGTCTCCGATATCGTCGACCATGCCGTTAGTTTGGCTTTTAGTCGAAATCCGTAGAATTATTTGCGGATTCAAGTAAATTTTTGGGTCCCTAATGTTTGATATGTTTTTAGAATTTTGGGCAGTTTTTTTTCATAGTGTTGAATTGAAGTGACAATTTTGGATTGCAGTGACAATTTTGGATGGGTTTTGGCAGGCAACGAAGATGCCGAAGGGAGTTTCAGGTGAAATATATGATGCGAGCGAAGGAAATGTGAAGGCTTTTTTGAGGTTGGGGGAGAGTACGATGAAAGAGAAAAGCAAGGAATACCTTCCGTTTGGGTGGAAGAGACCGCTTCCACACAGTAATGCGGAAAGATTGGATTGGTTTGCAGAGCAGCTTGTTTTGGAGAATCGATTCAAAGTAGCCGCAGGAGGAGGAGGAGGATTCTATGTTTCAGGCGGATAAGCTAATCATGACGCCGTCTGATTCGCCAGACCTGCTCAAAGCGGGCACGTCGCTTGGTGCGAAATAGGTTCTTATTAGCGAATACTGGTGTTGGGAAGTTTATTTATAGGTGTGACAGGTGAATAGGGTGCATAATATTTTTGAAATGAGAGGTGAATGCATATGTCCAATGTACAGACGCCATAGCTGGTATTGTTGGCATTTGGTCTCTAGAATTGGGATTCATTGAGCCCAATGGATTTTGGTGTTTAAAATTTATTTATTTATTTTTTTACAATCACAATTTTTAGTAACTATCAACGCAATTGATAAATTCAAATTATGAAAACTTCCAATACATCCACCGTCATGGTAACCCTAGAGACTGCTGCTATCTAGAATATAGCTAGCTGCTCACTGGTATGGAATCGATATGTTTGGTTACTGGTAAGAGAATCAAAACACTGGAATTGTCTCATATGGAAGCGTGAACGTTTGAATTACTTTTTATTACAAAGGTTTGGGATATATTAATCTTTCTTCTAGCAAATGTTTTACAATTTTTATTTATTAATTATTTAAAAAAATTTAAATTTTCTTATAATTTTAGTTTTTTTAATATTTATTATTTAAAAATATTTTATATATTTTTTTATGGTTTTAACTTTTATTAAGAAGTCGTCTGATAGTATGAAAGTGAGGAAAAAGATAAAGAAAAAGAAAAAGAATTAAAATTTGTTGACATAGCCTTCATTGAAAGGATAGGATAGTGTGATAGTAGGAGGAAGAAAAAAAAAAAATTAAAATTTGTTGACATAGCCTTCATTGTTTAATGTGGCCCAGAAGAATAAAATTAAGCCAAGGGATGCCATCTTAATTTTTTAAATTTTATATTATTTTAAAACGATAAAATTAAAATAAGTTTTAAGGTAAGATATTTTAAAGTATAACATTTTTTCAATTTAATAATATAAGATATAAATCTCTTCATTAAAAATCAAATTTTATTAAACTCATGTTATATGAGTGAATTTTATAATATTTAAAAAAAAAATTTAAGATATGATATTTTGACTTGATAATATTAAATTTAGAGTTAAATTTTACTAAACTCATGGTATCTGATTTCACTCAATTTTAATCTATGTTTTTTCATATTTTTAATATTTTTTATTTTATATGATAATAATGAATTTATTTTTTTTATGTTTATAAATAGAATATGTATAAGGTTTTTTTTTTTCTTTAATACATATCATTAAAATCATACATTATATTATAATTAAGATATATATATATTTTTGATCGAATCGACAACTATCTTTCCTTTTTGAATAACTGGCTACATGGTTAAATTGCATTACCTTATATCGTAGCGTCAAATCATGATGCTACCACTATAACCCCTATCTCGTCTTGGTAAAGGCGAGAACCCAAAGTAAGGAAGACCCTCGGTGGGTCCAAGTTGGTATCACTATCATCAAGCTGGCGAACATTCAAGTCAGAGCACTACCTTTGCCCTAGATTAGACATGCTTGTAAGTTTGAACCTAGGTCTCTTCGTAGTAAGTGCCCAACTTCTTACCAATCCACCTAACCTTCACCGAAAATAATTAAGATATATTATTTTTAATATATTTTAATAGAGATGGACTATGTGAACTGTGTGACTGCTGTAAAACCGGACAATCTGCTCAAATTCTTGGCAGCTGTAAAAACTGGACAACCTGCCCAAATTCGTGGCGACGGTAAAAGAGGAACGGAAAAATGATTCACCATGTAAATAAATAAAAATATTATATGTTATCAAGTAGTATTGCTCAAAATTTAAAGAGGAGACCAAGGTTCAAATCTTGCTAAAAAAATACATGATAATATCTATGTTGTAATACCATGTAACGATGTATTATTTAACTCTTTCAATTCTATATAATCAATTAAATATATATAAATCTAAGTGTTATTTTATTGATTGTATTATAAAACCTATGAAAATTGACTAACAATGTAGTTAAATTTTTTTGACATAACTTTATTGAAAATGTATCTTATGTTTTGGGAGGTGGGATGGCAATGGTTAGGGCTTTGACCTCTCTTTGGAGGGCCAAGGTTCAAACCAAGATGTATTTGTGTGCAATTTCGTGTGGTTCAAGCTTTAGTTCTTGGGTGCATCATGGAGAATCACTCGTTTTAATACGATGATGTGTTTTGTGTTATATATATATATGTATGGTGCAGAAGAATGAAATAAGCAAAAAGAATGTTAACAATTACATTAAATTATGGCATGAAACATGCATAAATTTTATTTGTACCCATATTATAAATAATTTTAAAATCTTATATAGCATTGAAATCTCTTCATTAAAACTTAATGAGCTCATGCCATTTGATTTTAATTTCAAAACATATTTTTTAAATAAGTTTTATTTCAATTCCATATTATTCTAATACATTTTTTTTTTTTAAATTATTTCTTCTTTCCATTTTATGCCAAGATAGTTTAAATTTAATGATTTCATTAGCTTCATCTTATAATTAAATAGATATAAAGCTCTTTTTCAATAATTTAATCATAATTTTATTAATAAAATAGATATAAGGGTCTCTTTTACCAATAATTTAATTATATTTATAAAAATATTTCATGATACAAAAAAATAAATAAGTAAAAATATGGAATGTTAACAATTACATTAAATTATGGCATGATATATACATAAATTTTATTTGTACCCATATTATAAATATTTTTAAAATTTTATATAGTATTAAAACCTCTTTATTAAAACTTATTGAGCTCATGCCATTTGATTTCAATTATATATATATATATATATATATATATATATATATATATATATATATATATATATATTTTTTTTTATTTCTTCTTTCAATAATTTAATCATATTATAGACATAAGGGTTTCTTCTACCAATAATTTAATTTTCTTTAACAAAAAAATTATTTCATGGTACAAAGAATGAAATAAGCAAAAAAAAATGTTAACGATTACATTATATTATGGCATGATACATGCATAAATTTTATTTATACCCATATTATAAATAATTTTAAAATATTATATAGTATTGAAACCTCTTCATTAAAACTTATTGAACTCATGCCATTTGATTTCAATTTATATATATATATATATATATATATATATATATATATATATATATATATATATATATATATATATATATATATATATAGTTATAAAGCTCTTCTTTCAATAATTTAATCATATTTTATTAATAAAATAGACATAAGGGTCTCTTCTACCAATAATTTAATTATATTTAACAAAAACAAATATCTCATGCTACAAAAGAATGAAATAAGTAAAGAAATGGAAGGTTAACAATTAGATTAAATTAAGGCATGATACATGCATAAATTTTATTAAATTTTATTATTTTTAAAATCTTATATAGTATTGAAATATCTTCATTAAAACTTGCCATTTGATTTTCAATTCCATATTTTTTAAATAAGTTCTATGTCAATTCCATCTTATTCTAATACATTTTATTTATTTATTTTTTAATTATTATTCCTTTTCATTTTATGCCAAGATAGTTTATATTTAATGAATTTATTAGCTTCATATTAGAATTAAATAAATATAATGCTCTTTTTTCAATAATTTAATCATATATTTTTAATAAAATATATATAAGGGTCTCTTCTACCAATAATTTAATTATATTTTATAAAATTTTCAATTGGTTATATGGGATTGGAATGGGCTCAGTATTACATCATTACCACTTAGTGGCAAGATTTGAACCTTGGTCTTTTTTTTTTTTTGAAATAAAGTCTAAGTAAATATGAAATTACATCATTAGCACATACTTGGATCAATTTGAGGTGCCTCCTTTGAGAGTTTGTATGCTTCCCTATTTAGTTCTCTATAAATATGCCAAAACATAAAAAATTCACTTCAATCCACAACTTCTTTAATTGAGAAAAGATGGGTTGTAGAATCATGTTTTTCATCCTAAAAACACAAAGCATCTCCATATTGTTTTTTTGTATTCCTTTTAATTCTAAACCAACAATTTGAAGGCCAAAATTTCAGTATAATTATTAGAACCTTCTCCTAATCCAGCCTTGAATATAAACCTTTAATTTATCAATCTTTGAAGAGATGATTTGTCTGTTTTTCCAATGATTATATTCATGACTCTAATCGATTGAACTGATGTCACTTAATAATTATATTTTATAAGTAAAATGCGTTGTTTCTAACATATTCTATTTTAATTATATTGCTATAAATATTTGTATATTGAATTAAATTCAGGGTTTTTGAAAGAATCCATACTCTTTTAAAATATTTATAGATTTTCTTACAAAATTTTAGATCTATTTTTCTTTTTATTCCAACTACATTAAAACTCCCATGAATTTAGTACAATCATTGCATTAAGTCTTCAATTTATTTGTGGCACATAAACATGCACCATAATCTAATCTCATTACCTTCATAGGTTCTAGAAGATGAAACCTTCCATAAACAAGTCCATATATCTTTAGAAAATGAGCCCCTCAATAGGCAACTCTATAAATACTCTGAATGTTGAATCTTGAGTAAGCAAGTCCAGAAGATGGATCCCTTAGATAAGTTCATAGTTCTTCAGAGCAAAAGAGTCGGTAAACAATCTTTTATCTTTTTTTCTTCATCTTTTAAAGTTCCTTGGTTAACCAGTTAACTAACCAATTTACATAATATTAAATATATTATTAATTAATATAATTATATTATACAATTTAATATAATAATAAAATTAATATAAAAATATATATAGACAATTTCAACTATTCATTTCCAATTTTTATAATTAGGTTAGTTAAGATTTTTGTAAAGTAATGAGAAGTATAATTGGATAATTAGAGATCATATTTTTTTTTTGGGGCATAATATAATTAGGGATCATACTTTTTGAAGTTTGGGACCACACTTTCTATGGGCATAACATCAGGGTCTGCATTTTTTTTTAAAAAGTATTGTGAAGTATAATGGGTGGCACAACTGGTAACCACACTCCTAAAAATATAACAACAGCCAACCTTCTTTCCTATAATTCAAACTCAAATCATCTAAATAAAATAAGAAAGTATACCATAAAAATGTTGGAACTGGTTGGTTGCAATAAAAAAGAAAATAAGGAATGTTGTTTAAATTATAAAGTTTTTAATTTTATTTTTATTTTTTTCCAGATTACAAACTTAAGACAGGCCAGCAAATCCTATCCTCTCCACCTTACCACATAAGTACGAACTCAAACTAATGGTTCGAAATAATAGGGACCAAAGGTTTATTCATTGAAGACGTTGCAATGCATCAATCCGTGATCCTCCACATAACTTCGGCTAAAGTTTCTGCTTTATTTGGTATGATGATAGAACCCACCACGAACTACTAAAAATAGTTGAAATATCTACCAAAGGAATGGGATGTATGAAACGACATTTTAAGTTATATTATGCATGTCCTTTATTAAGAAAAATAATAATAACTGGAACTTCAACACAATAGCCATAATAAATAATATCTTTAAATTATTTAATAGCAATACTTTCATGGTCATTATCATTCAAGAATGTCGCTAGTGCAAGTCATGAATATGTACTCATTTATTTATGCTCAGTTCTCTTTCGAAGGATATATGATTTAATGTTTCATGATTTAAAAGTTACTTTAATTGTTTTTACATCGTTCTCATCGTACATGGCCTTCCAAGATTCCAATGATAAGGAGAAAACTAATAGGTCCATTGATTTAATAAACATGTATAAATAAAATAATATATTAATATTATTGTGACAAATTTAAATAGTTAATATTTTCTATATTTAATATTGATGCTAGTTATAAATGATCAAACACAATTTTAGTTATAATAGATTTGTTCTTTAATTATTTATGAGTATAATAATTAAGTAACTTGCATTTAAGGTAAATGAATTAAAAACATCTTAGAAATAATAAATAAATAAATTTAAAAAAAATGTTAGATGAATGGGGATTTGTAAAGTAAAAGGTGTACTTAATTTTATTAAATAAATTTTAAAAATAAAAGTTTATTTTTTAGTTAATAGTTAACATAAAATTTAAGTTAATAAATTTTTTAAATCTTAGGGGTGAAAAATAGAAAACAAATAGCTTGAGAATGTGAGTTTCACATCGAGTTTACCAAAATATTTGTAAAAATAAGGATATTTCATAGATATACCAAAATACTTGTATCAAGATGGATAAGCAATAGTTATTTAACCACAACTAAAACTATCTTGATCTAAATAGAAGTTAAAAGAGATCATTGAGGAACATACTACACTAAGATCGTCTACAAGAAATAAAATTTATAGCTAATCCTAATGCAATAAGATATATTACTTAATACATCTAGCATCAAGGATCATCCCATTCTTAAAGCAATGACAATAAAATACTCACTTTGAATCTATTCTACTTGATGTCACCATAGTAGTAAAGGAGAGATCACACCTAGACTATATGCAAAGGATATGACATGCCTTGAAAAATTGTCCTTGAGAAATAATTCTTGATCTTTAGCTACAAATCCTATAGAGCATCCTGTCCTCTTCCATGGAAGGAAAGTAATAAACGTTCAATGTATTGCCTTTGGTTATACCTGCAAGGGCAATAGAGAGAGAAAGAAAGCAAAAGAGATTGTATACCGTAGAAGCAATAAAGGTAAAATGCTTGATAACAATTTTAGCAATAGTGAGGTGAAAGTGAATTAATGATGATTAAATGAGAAAAAATAGGTATTTATAATGGAAGAAAGGAATAACTTCCCTTTTGAGGATGACAATTGAATTGCACTCTTTTTAGAGCCATAAAATCACAACCTTATCCAAACGGAGTGCCATCTTAACCCTAGGTGTAAAAAGATGCTAGAATTGTGATTATACTTCAAAAAACCTAAAATTCAATTGATGATCATGATCACCACTTAAAGTAGGGATCTTGACATTGTTAACTTTTATGACACATGCTTTGAGGGACACATGTAAACATATCCCTTAGTTGTGACTTTACTCTTATTTTAGGGTTTCTAAAAAGTTAAGAAGTAAAAATAAGCAATAAAGATGAAAGAAAAATGATAATTGAATGAAGAAAAGAAACTAAAACCATAGGTTAACATGGCTTGTCATCATCATACCCAAGGACTAATAAAGTTAGTCCATTTATGTTCTGTATATAGGAGGATAAGACTCTCCACCATCTACAAAGTTAGTTGTTCTATTTTCACAAATATAGGTTTATGATGCTCATCTAAGATGTATGCATCATAAGAATGAAGAACACAAGCTTATACTGAGAGGGGGGTGAATAGTATAAGATAAAACTTTTACTTTTCTTTCCAAAGCAGTATTATCCAATATTATCAATTGCAATAATGAAACAATGCACATATCATCACACACATAAGAGACATAGATTTAACATGGTTCATCCAATGTGGGCTACATCCATGGAGAAAATATTTCTTATAAATTTTCTCAACAAATCTCTTGGGAACCAATTCCCTATTACAATGTTTATGGGCACCAACCCAAAGGAGACACCAATCCCCTATGCTCAAGTTCATGGACCTCTATCCATAGGAGACACCAATCCCCTTTGCTCTTCTCGACACCAATCCCCTTTGCTCTAGTTCGTGGACCTCTATCCATAGGAGACCTCAATCCCCTTTGCTCTAATCTGCTCCAAACCTTTACACAAGGCTTGCTCAAATCTGCTCCAAAACCTGCTCTCAACTCTGCTCAAATATGCTCCAAGCCTACACACAAGGATTTCTCACAATCTGCTCAAATCTGCTCTAAGCCTACACACAAGGCTTGCTCAAAACTTTGCTCAAATTTTCTCCAAGCCTACACACAAGGCTTGCTCAAATATGCTCACAACTCTACTCAAATATACCTCAATAACCTGCTCAAATCTACCTCAATAACCTACTCAAATATGCTCTTAAATCCTGCTCACAAAATCTGCTCAACCTACTCACAAAACCTACTCAACCATTCCTAATTTTTGCATAGAAACAATTGCATATATCTTTCCCAAAAGTGCTTTCTTTGACTAAAGTAATTCAGACATATTCTACCCAAAATTCTTTTTCTTCATGAACATATAGAGAATGATATGCATTACAAATACTCAATATGTTCTTCTCACATTCATTAAGTCTATCACTTTCACATGTCTCACATTCATTACATTCAAAAGGATACTCTAGTCTAGCACTTGATAGTTGACCTTCTTATGTACTTCCAAAATTAATCAAAACCAATGCACATACTTGCTTCACAAAATTGGTCTATAGCCCTTGCAAATTTATTCCCAATATCACTCAAAACTAATGCATAGATTTGCTTCACAAGATTGGTCTATAACCCTTGCAAGTTCATTCCCAATATGACTCAAAGTTAATGCACCAATTTGCTCTCAAACCCTTGCTAGTATATTTCCAAACCCTTGCACATATTTGCTTTTTCATTCAACAATAATTCACAATTACTCCCAACTTCAATCAATCACTAATGCACATCAAATCAATCCTTATACCTCCAATCATATGACATCAAAAATATTTTCTTCAAACAAAACCACCTTAAGAAAGAGTTAAATCACATACCTCTAAAAACTGCCTTGATGATGATGTACTTTCAAAACCTGTCTCAAAAATAATTTCCCTTTCTTGTGCCACTTCAAAAATTGGTTAGTAAATTTCTCTTTCAAATCATCCACATTAAAACCCTTCTCAAAATATGTGCATAATAAGGCTTGAAAATTATGTTTTATAACTCCTTTTTAGTCTCCCAAAATAAAGCTTTTAGTAGTGACTAAACCCTCAAATTTCCTTCTTCTATCATACAAAATTACATTTAAAAATTAAACCATAATCACACCTTATAACTCCTACTTTTATAATACACAAAAGATAATTTTCAATTCACCCCAATATACCTTATAACACCTACTAACACAATGTGCAAATGACAATTTTTAATTCACTCCCATGCACCTTATAACTCCTACTAACTTAATGCAGAATATAAAAACAAATAATAATGTTGCACCTTATGACTCCCTTTCTAAATAAAAATATAAACAAAACTTTTCTTCTATTATAACCACATAAGCCCTACAAACTACCTTCTAAAAATAATCAAAACTTCAACCAACAAGTCCAACGCATTAACCTTTTCACATAAACTTTAATCAACAAAATTTTTGGCTCATACCTCAACCAAACAAGCCAATGAACATGATGGGAATCGAACACCAAACTTCTACCCACACAACACCTTACCACAGTCTGGGTTGCCAATTGAGCTACCCCCATGGGTAGTAACAACCACACAATGTGAACACGTTGAAGTCTTCCTTGTCAAACAAAATGATTTCCTCACTACCAAGCAAAATGGACCTACCCAAATTTGACCCTGCGACTTTCCTACCCCCAATGCCTTAGTGCTAGCTCAATGACCAATTGGGCTAGCCACCTAATTGAAACTAGATGCACAACACTTAGCCCTTGTTCTTAGTTCACTTTCCACATAAATTTTGTTCTCTTCACTTTTTAGATTCATAGATATAACACGAAGAGATAAATTTTACTTGCCTCAAAAACATTAGACTTACAAATGATTTGATGTTTGATTTATATACCTTTCACCTCTTTTCTCACGACGTCGATGCTTGATATTTCAATATGGTTTTTGAATATTAAAATTGCTTTCTAGACGTTGGTGCCAATGCATATAACTTTATATTATAATATTTAATAAATATTATAATATTATCTTTTTGAACCTTTGGTCTTCAAGCCTTTGTCCCAAGTGACTTTTATTAAACCCTTGGCCTTCTTTTTAATATTTAAACTTTAAACCTTTGTCTTGCCTTTTCTTTTAAACCTTGGCCTTCTCATTTAAACCTTTGTCTTGCCTTCTCTTTTAAACCTTGGCCTTCTCATTTAATATTTAAACCTTACCTTCTCTTTTAAACCTTTGGCCCAAACCACTTTGTTCCAAGTAACTCTTAAACCTCTTTGTCCTTCTTTATAATATTTAAATCAATATTATAATCCTTTTCTTTTCAACAATTTTCCTTGCTTTGAGATATACCTTACCTTGAATAATTGTCCAACCTTAGAAGAATATTTCTGCCTTGAATACCATGCATCCTTTTGACATCAACCCTTTGACATCAATGACAACTCAATATGCTCAATATTTCCAACAATCTCCCCCTTTTTCATTGATGGCAACCCTTACAAAAATTTTTTTTTACTGCAACTAGATTCCCAAATTGCTCCCCCTGACAAGCTGCTCCCCCTTACTAAAATTTCTCCCCCTTTAACATCAATGACAAAGGGCTCCTTTTGGGGTTAAAATAAAACACTTAGCTCAGCCCCCTCACCACCTCATTTTCTTGAGGTGATTAATTTTGGGATGGGAGTAAAGCTACTCCCAACTTACAATGCTCTTCTTCTTTTTCAATATTTTTCTAAACTTTTGAAGTCATACCTCTTTGAACATTTTGAGCATCCTTTTTCTTGCTTGTCTTTGGAAGTTCCAAAAATTTTGTTCTACACCACTTTGCTCTATGCCCAAAATTATTGCAATTGTAACACCTGATGTTGTAGTCCTTGAAAGGTGCAAATGAATTCTTGGTGAAGCTATAATCATTCTTACCATAAACCCTGCAATGTATAGCTTTATGACCAAAATTATTGCAATTGAAACACATGATGTTGTAGTCCTTGGAAAGTGCAAGTGACTTGAAATTTCTCTTGTTGAAGCCATAATCATTTTTATCATGAACCCTGCAATGTATAGCTTTATGACCAAAATGATTACATGAGAAACAATAACCTTGAAAGAAATATTCATCTTGCCTTGATCTCATGGTTCTTTCTTTGCTTTTCTTGTGATGGTCCCTATTCCTTGATGATTCTTTGTTTGCTTCCTCTTTGATACTACCACTTCTCAACTTATCAGTATAGGTCTTAGGCTCTTCTTCAAATACCTTCTTTGATGCTTCTATTTATTTTGAGCTTGACTCCTCTTCTTGTACCTCTTGACCTTCCTCATAACCAAGTCCAGTCTTCATAAATGGAGATCTCTGTGTTTTGATAATATCATCCAAATATTTTGAGCTTTTCCTAAACTGATATATCTTATTATTGAATTTCTCAAGTCCCTTCCTTAGAATGTCAGCTTCATGTTCTAGTCTTTCACATTCTAGTTCTTTTACCTTTAATTGTTTAGCCATACCTTCTTCAACTTTCTTTGCCTCTTCAACCTTAACTTTTAAGTCGATGAGATCTTGATAAGCTTTGACCTTTGTTTTCTCATCCTCTTGTATTTGAGCCTTCAATATTAAGTTCTCCCTTTTCAACTCTTCAATATCAACAACAAATTCCTCTTCCATATCAATTGTGGCTTCCTTTTCATATTCTAAAACTTTCTCTTCTTCTTGGTCTTCAATAAAAGGGGCATCTTGTTTTTATTTTTCTTGGTATTTGACAACAGGTGCATCTTCTTTCTCTTTTTCTTGATCTTCAATAATAGGAGCATCTTCTTTCTCTTCTATGGCCAAAAATATAATTTCTTCTTTTTCATTATCGGAGAAGCTTTCATCACTTTCACTTGAAGTACTGCTTTCTTCTTCAACATAAAAACTCTTCTTGTGCCTTTGAAAAATCTTCTTCTCATGCTTGCCTTGACCATGCCTATTTTTATTTTCATAATAAAACTTTCTTTCCTTATTTTTCTTGTAATCCTTTTCTTCTTCACTACTACTACCTCCATTTTATGGACAATTAGCTGCATAGTGACCAATGTTACCACAACTAAAACATTTCATAGTCTGCATATTTTTGTGTTTTCTTGGACCCTTCTTATTTCTTCTCACAAAGTTAGCCTCTTCTTCACTACTTGATTCATCACTTGATTCTTGTTCTTTATTCTTTTCCTTCTTTGAAGCTTTGAATGTTGCCTCTCTTTTTTATGTTTGTTCTTTTTTTATCCTCATCTCATAGGCTGTGAGAATTCCATGTAACTCATCCATGCTTAAAGTTTTGAGATCCTTCATCTCTTCTATTGCTGAAACCTTTGCATCATACCTCATAGGGAGTGACCTCAATATTTTTTGAACAATAGTAGATTCCTCAATATTTTCTCCAAGTCCATGAATAGTGTTGACAACCTCATCAACACGAAGTAGATACATAGCAATATCTTCATCATATTTCATCTTCAAGTCTTCAAACTTCCTCCTATGTGTTTGAAGTTTTGCCATTTTGACCTTGTCATCTCCTTCATATGTTCTCTATAATTTATCCCACATTTCTTTTGTTGAAGTGCATTGCATGACTTTCACAAACTTTGATTCACATAACCCACTCAAAATTACATTCATTGCCTTGGCATTATCTTCATATGGTTTCTTACCACTTGCATCTGTAGGGGGATTTGTAGATGGTGTGAATCCATTTTCAATAGATTGCCATGTATCATATCCATGTGCCATCAAATAAGTCTTCATCCTCACACTCCAGAAAGCATAGTTAGTCCCATCAAACAATGGAGCCTTATTTGATGAAAACCCTTCCTTATGAGCCATGTGTGTTCCTGTAAGATCTTCCTTCAAGCTGTTAGGCTTTCATGAAGGAACCCACTCTGATACCAATTGAATAACACAAGCTTATACTAAGAGGGGGGTGAACAGTATAAGATAAAACTTTTACTTTTCTTTCCAAAGTAGTATTATCCAATATTATCAATTGCAATAATGAAACAATGCACAGATCATCACACACATAAGAGACACAAATTTAACGTGGTTCACCCAATGTGGGCTACATCCACGAAGAAAATATTTCTTATAAATTTTCTCAACAAATATCTTGGGAACCAATTCCCTATTACAATGTTTATGGGCACCAACCCAAAGGAGACACCAATCCCCTATGCTCAAGTTCATGGACCTCTATCCACAGGAGACACCAATCTCCTTTTCTCTGGTTCATGGACCTCTATCCATAGGAGACACCAATACCATTTGTTCTGGTTCATGGACCTCTATCCATAGGAGACACCAATCCCCTTTGTTCTGGTTCATGGACCTCTATCCACAGGAGACCTCAATCCCCTTTGCTCTAATATTCTCCAAGCCTTTACACAAGGCTTTCTCAAATATTCTCCAAAACCTACTCTCAAATCTACTCAAATATGCTCCAAGCCTACACACAAGGCTTGCTCAAATATTCTCAAATCTCTAAGCCTACACACAAGGCTTGCTCAAATATACTCCAAGCCTACACACAAGGCTTGCTCAAACCTCAAATCTACTCTAAGCCTACACACAAGGTTTGCTCACACCTCTGCTCAAATATGCTCCAAGCCTACACACAAGGCTTGCTCAAATTTACTCAATAACTCTGCTCAAATCTACCTCAATAACCTACTCAAATCTACCTCAATAACCTACTCAAATCTGCTCTCAAATCCTACTCACAAACTCTACTCAACTTGCTCACAAAACTTGCTCAACCATTCCTAATTCTTGCATAGAAACAATTGCATATATCTTTCCCAAAAGTGCTTTCTTTGACTAAAGTAATTCAGACATATTCTACCCAAATTATTTTTCTTCATGAACATATAGAGAATGATATGCATTACAAATACTCAATATGTTCTTCTCATATTCATTAAGTCTATCACTTTCACATGTCTCACATTCATTGCATTCAAAAGGATACTCTAGTCTAGAACTTGATAGTTGACCTTCTTATGTACTTCCAAAATTAATCAAAACCAATGCACATACTTGCTTCACAAAACTGGTCTATAGCCCTTGCAAATTTATTCCCAATATCACTCAAAACTAATGCATATATTTGCTTCACAAGATTGGTCTATAACCCTTGCAAGTTCATTCCCAATATGACTCAAAGTTAATGCACCAATTTGCTCTCAAACCCTTGCTAGTATATTTCCAAACCCTTGCACATATTTACTTTTTCATTCAACAATAATTCAAAATTACTCCCAACTTCAATCAATCACTAATGCACATCAAATCAATCCTTATACCTCCAATCATATGACATCAAAAATATTTTCTTCAAACAAAACCACCTTAAGAAAGAGTTAAATCACATACCTCTAAAAACTGCCTTGATGATGATGTACTTTCAAAACTTGTCTCAAAAATAATTTCTCTTTCTTGTGCCACTTCAAAAATTGGTTAGTAAATTTCTCTTTCAAATCATCCACATTAAAACCCTTCTCAAAATATGTGCATAATAAGGCTTGAAAATTATGTTTTATAACTCCTTTTTAGTCTCCCAAAATAAAGCTTTTAGTAGTGACTAAACCCTCAAATTTCCTTCTTCTATCATACAAAATTACATTTAAAAATTAAACCATAATCACACCTTATAACTCCTACTTTTATAATACACAAAAGATAATTTTCAATTCACCCCAATATACCTTATAACACCTACTAACACAATGTGCAAATGACAATTTTTAATTCACTCCCATGCACCTTATAACTCCTACTAACTTAATGCAGAATATAAAAATAAATAATAATGTTGCACCTTATGAATCCCTCTCTAAATCAAAATATAAACAAAAATTTTCTTCTATTATAACCACATAAGCCCTGTGAACTGCCTTCTAAAAATAATCAAAACTTCAACCAACAAGTCCAACGCATTAACCTTTTCACATAAACTTTAATCAACAAAAATTTTGGCTCATACCTCAACCAAACAAGCCAGCGAACGTGATGGGAATCGAACACCAAACTTCTGCCCATGCAATGCCTTACCATAGGTTGGGCTACCCCTGCGGGTAGTAACAGCCACACAGTGCGAACATGTTGAAGTCTTCCTTGTCAAACAAAATGATTTCCTCACTGCCAAGAAAAATGGACCTGCCCGAATTTGACCCTGTGACTTTCCTGCCCCTAGTGCCTTAGCACTAGCTCAATGACCAACTGGGCTAGCCACCCAGTTGAAACTAGATGCGCAACACTTAGCCCTTGTTCTTAGTTCACTTTCCACATAGATTTTGTTCTCTTCACTTTTTAGATTCGCAGATGCAACACGAAGAGATAAATTTCGCTTACCTAAAAACATTTTACTTACAAATGATTTGATGTTTGATTTATATACCTTTCACCTCTTTTCTCATGATGTTGACGCTTGATATTTCAATATGGTTTTTGAATATTAAAATTTCTTTCTAGACGTTTGCGCCAATGCATATAACTTTATATTATAATATTTAATAAATATTATAATATTATCTTTTTGAACCTTTGGTCTTCAAGCCTTTGTCCCAAGTGACTTTTATTAAACCCTTGGCCTTCTTTTTAATATTTAAACTTTAAACCTTTGTCTTGCCTTTTATTTTAAACCTTGGCCTTCTCATTTAAACCTTTGTCTTGCCTTCTCTTTTAAACCTTGGCCTTCTCATTTAATATTTAAACCTTACCTTCTTTTTTAAACCTTTGGCCCAAACCACTTTGTTCCAAGTAACTCTTAAACCTCTTTGTCCTTCTTTATAATATTTAAATCAATATTATAATCCTTTTCTTTTCAACAATTTTCCTTGCTTTGAGATATACCTTACCTTGAATAATTGTCCAACCTTAGAAGAATATTTTTGCCTTGAATACCATGCATCCTTTTGACATCAATGACAACTCAATATGCTCAATATTTCCAACAAATAATTTTTGTTAGAAGCCCTTTATAAACTTTAAGTAGCACCTTGAATTTTAATAGCACTTTGTTCTTCAATTAATTAGAGTTTCATTACCAAAAATTCTCTTTGTTATGGCACAATTTTACTACCAAAAGCCATCCTATACTTGGAGGATAGGATGCATGCTTTTATAGATAAGTTAAACGGTAGCAATAAACAAAATTGTTATAGAAGGATGGTTGAAAAAATAACAAATTATTGATTTTTAGAAGGTAGACAACTATTTTTAATATATTTTATTTTAATTACTTTAATATAAACCTATATAATTTAGTATTAAATATATTGATTTTTTTTTGTATTTACATGGTGGAATCGGTAGCCGCCATGAATACGGGCAGGCTGTCCAACTTTTATGGCCACCACATTATTCTGCACTGTCCGCCTCGAAAGCTGCCACACAGTCCGCCCCTATAACCACCATGCCACAATCATTTTAAACCTTTTACGCTGCTGAAAGCACCAGGAAAGGGGCAAGCGTTCAGTTCGGCGAGGCCCGAGATTTGAACCTTGGACCTCCGCCCCCTTATGGGGTTTGGATGAACCAATTGGTTTACACCTCGGACCTAGTATTAAATATGTTATTAGACCCACAAAAATTAATAGTTAATATAATTAAATTGTGCAATTTACATATATTAATAACCAAATAATACAACCAAAGAAAATTTTAAAATATAAACATTTAAAAATTTTCATTTCTAAGTTTTTTTTAAGTAGCCCTCAAAGTTTAGGTGAATTGATAATTGTTTGTTTGAGTAGACACTTATCAAGAAGAGACCTAGGTTCAAACCTTGGGGGCATACCTATTGTAAAGTTAGTAGTTTGATTTAAATCCTCTGAGTGCATGCCAGATTGATAACAATAATATGAATCATGAGCGACTGATGGTCCTCCTCATGCCGAGTCATCAATAATGAGGTGGTTAGACTTGTTGAAAGCAACTCCTCTAATTTAAACCTTTCTCTTAACAGTTACTAAAAATAATGTAGATATAACCAACTCCCTTATATGTCCATTCTTTTTTTATATAAAGTATCAATTAATTAAGATTTGCATAGTCCAACTTAAAACTTCATTTAATGAAATCATAGATAGAAGGCACTATGTTTTCAAAATCACACAAAATTTATTAATGGTCAACCCCGATTGGTTAGCCTAAGATGTTGGTTGGAATACTTGCATGGACCAATATCCATTTATTTTGTTTAACCTATAATTTGTTAGATAAAGATAAACTTAAGGGATCTTTAACTTTTAATAGAATTGAATAAATTGAGTGCTTGGTTGTAACCAAGTAAAACTTTGAGTTAAAAATATATAAAGGGTCTGTTTTTTTTTTATAAGGTTTGAACTTGAATTTTTAATATAAAAACCCAAAAACTATCTCTGAGGCTTAGGTGGATTTGGTAATTGTCTCTTTTGACACTTATCGAAAAGAAAAGACTTAGGTTCAAACCTTAAGAGCATGCCTCTTACAAGACCAAGAATCTGAATCCTAAGCTATAAATAATCCCCCTCAAATTCCCAAACAGTAGATGAATCCACAATAACTAGATATAAACTTATTAAGAAAAAACCCTATTATTTAAACCTATACTTAACAATTACTAAACATAATATAAATAAATAAAAAATACTTACTACCATAATATTCCCCCTCTCCCTCTCCCTCTCCCTCTCCCTCTCCCTCTCCTTAAGTTACTATGATGGCAAACTAAAAGATGTTAAGGTTGGAAATAATAGAAACCAAAAGTTAATTGAGATTTATTGAAGAAATTGCAATGCACCAATGGATGTCATAAAAAACGCCTTAATTTGAATTTAAATGTTTTAAATTAAAATCTAAAATATGATGTACATATAACTTCTACTGTATATTCGGCTCGGCTAAAGTTTATGCTTTATTTGGTATGATAATGGAACCCACTTATTGTTTAAATTAGATAATGGAACCCACTTACTATTTAAATTAGTTGAAATATCTTAGACATCCTTTTTAAGCAAGTAGGGAATATAAGATGATGTGATTATGCATGTCCTTTAATTAAAAATAATAATACAACAATAATAACTGTAACTTCAACAATAAACATATAAAATGATATCTTTAAACTATTTAATAGCGAAGAATGTTGCTAGTGCAAGTTATGAATATGTACCCATATGCCTTTATGCTCAGTTATCTTTCGATTGTTCAAATGATTTAATCATTACTTTAATTGTTTTTGCATTGTTCTCATCCTACGCGTCCTTCCAAGATTCCACTGACCATTCATGACAAAACTAATAGACTATATTCTTCCACGTATATAGCAAATGTGATATCTTATAATGACGGCCAAGAAAAGAAAAAAAGTTGAGATAAATGATAGGCATATATTTAAATTTGAATATAAAACTATATTGTGCGTTATTCATTATGAAAATTGAACATGAAACTATAAAGGTCCATATTTATTTATTTATTTTTTTGATACATAGAGGAATAGGCAACTACATTTCCTTTTTGAACAATTGGTCACAAGGTCAATTCGTATTGTCTCTGATCGTAGCATCAAATAATGATCCATATGTTATTTTAGTATACGGATGGCCACTCAATAATCATAATTCCTCATTTTAAGTTAAACATATATTTGTTTTTAAAAACAAGTATATACTAATTCATTAACATAGAAAATCTATGTGTCAAGTAAAAGTTAAGATTGTATTATGTCATCATTCCAATAATAATGTGTTAGCATCTTTCATTAGAAAAAAAAACAAACAAACAAAATGAGGTGGATAAAAAGTAAAGCATCTACAGTTGAGTATACATAAAAGCAGAAGCTAATAGTAACAAAGAGGCTATAGTTGTATGTTATTGCAATATGCTAGATATCATCACTCATCCATGGGAGACATGTGGTGAAGTTTTAGGCATGTCCATTATATCTTCTAAAGTCTTCAAGGAAAAAATAAAAGTAATGAGTTCCTAAATTGGTTCATCAATGTTTACTACCTTCTTTTTTATTTTTTGTTGGACCTTTTGAAGATCTTGGATCATGTGGAAAAGTTGATGAAGCCTATTGGTAACATCTCCTAGTGTGTTGGAAGCTCCATGAACATGGGAATGAATGCATCCCAAATGTAACAAAATATCAAAGGTCAAGTCTGCTAAAACTATACCTTATGGAGGATCGAAACCGATAAATACCCTTTTGCATCTAAACTTCCAAATATGCTTGAGAAGAATGAGTCTACAAAAATCCTAGAGTTTGGAACAATGATCCTATTGGAAAAACCAAGCAGAGAAAGCTTCCAATATCTAGAGAAGAAAGGGAACAAAAAAGTGTAGAAGACATCCCAAAAATGTTTAGACATGTCACAAAATCAAAACAAGTGAATATGAGTTTATGAAGCATTACAATTTACATTGAGGGGAAATATGTAAAATCAGAGCAAGACTTTTAGATGTTGAACCCACCATCCAAGAAGTTGAGTTTTGGATTCAACAGTAATTTTGAGCAAGAAGATATTGTCATTGAGCATTGGTAAATTTGACTTGCCACTTGACATTGAGCTTAGAGTCCAATTGGATTTAATGAAAGAGATTTTATGGTCATTAAACCATCTCTAGTCAATCTATATATTGTAGGCAATTGTTCCCAAATTTATAAGGATCTCACATGGAACAGAAACCACAATGAATCCATAAGACTCTTTGAACAAAGAGGGAAGGAAGCAATAATTGCACATTTGGTTCCAAATGATAATTGTGCAACTACTTGGACCCCAAATATCTCTTATTTTGTTTATATTTTTCTTCAAAAATGCTAGTCCTCAAGAGCACTGCATAAAGCTAAAGATTTATCATTATGGAAGATAAATGTTTTCCATCAAAGATTGTTTAGACCAATGCATAAACCATGTATTAAGGAGTCGTACTTCCAAGCTAATAAATGAGAAACTGATTGCTAGACTTTTTAATTACAGGTAAGAGGAATAGATCCTTTAACCACAAACTATGGTGCATTAAGGACCTTATCCTCCCATGGGGTTTCTTCTATTCACCTTTGTGAGTAGCTTGGGAGATTTTGTACCTAAATAGGTGTTTCTAATTTTTGTCTCAAATGATGGCTTTAGCAACCCATTTTGTAGCCAAACTTTCGCTCTAGGTAAGAGTATCAATAATACCTAGACCTCTTAAAGCATTTGGTTGAGTACAAAATTTCTATGATATGGTTGTTAGTCCTACCTCCCCATGCAATTTTGTCCAAAGAAATTTATGAATGGCCTGAGTAAATTTGTTATAGTCTTCATTTCAGGTTATCCAATAAGAAGAGTAGTAAACATGATAGGTTACCATAAATTTATTCATAACTTGAATTCTTCTTGCTAAAGAGATAAACCGAGCCAACCATGCATTGAATTTCATCTGAAGTCTTTTCATAACCTATTTTCACATATCTTATGGAAAAATATTAATCCCATAGGGGATTCCCAAGTAACAAATAATCGTTCCATGAGGGATTATCTTCCACTCAATTGAGGAGTTGCGTTCATTAAAATTGGAAAAAAGTATAAAAGACATATATTTTAGAGTGGTTGATATGAGAGACAAATAAATTACAAAATAATTGTACAATATCTCTAGCCGTTTCCACCTTCTGGTGGTCTTTTAAAGAAACAAAAGAGAATCATCAACAAAATGTGAGTTAAGAGCACGTTTATCCCTAGGAAGCTTAATACCTTGAATGAGGTCATTAGATTGAGCCTTATGAAGAAGATAACCAAGAGCATTGGCTACCATAACATACAAAACAAGAGTAAGAAGGAAACCCTATTTGATAGAACATTATATAGGGAAGGAGGGAGATATATCTCCATTAACTTGAACACAAGCTAAAGCATCACCAAATTGCATACCAATTTTATTATAGAATTTTAGATCAAAACCAAGCCAAGAAAGCATACAAACAATAAAATCCCATCTGAGTCTATCATGTGCTTTGTCAAAATCTACTAGGAGGACATCTTAATTGGAGTTGATAGCCCATTGCATTGTTTCCCAAGCCATAGTAATATTATCTAAGATATAACAATATTTTAGAAAACCATATTGTTTCAAGCAAACAATAGCTTGTGCATCAATTTTGATTTTAAAGCTAAGATTTAACTATGATATTGTATGAAATATTGAGGAGGGTAATGGATCTTCAATTGGGTATTTGATTATGAGATATTCCTTCAAAAATAAGTTTGATTGACCCTACATTGATATAAGATCTAAGGGAACTATTTTGGAGAGCTTCCACGCATACATGATGAAGATCAAAGGAAAGGATATGCCATAATTTTTTATAAAACTCCACTAAAAGACTGTCCATTCTAGTATCTTTGTCATTCTTCATAGAAAAATATATTTATGCAAATTGTTCACAAAAAGAGGACATTCAATTTGATCTCGAATAATAGGGTCTACTAGGGAGGGGATCTGATCCTACACATAATCCATTAAGATAAGTTCGATGTCATCCCTTGGCTTTGCTATAAAAATCTAAGAGAAGTGGGTTACAAAAAAATTCATGATCTCATTGGAGTCAAAAAGGGAATGACTTGAAGGGTCCTCTAACTTAGTAATCCTTTTTGAAATATTCTTATGCTTAAGGTAGTTAAAGAAAAAATTAGTTCCCTTATCGCCTTGGGAGATACAATTGAAGCAAGATCTAATTTGTACTCCTCTAGCATGGTATGGCTCATAAAATATTGTCTAATTTTTAACATTAACTAGATCACATTGAATAGCAATGTTAGTGGGGTCTTTCGTAAGTATAAAATGAATATGAGAGATCTCTTTATGAAAGTGGTTCTCTTGAATCATATTCCTCTTAGAAAAAGAGTGCCCATACCATATGAGGGAAGAAATAGTATTGGAAATAGTTGTTTCAACCAATTTGATCCAACCAATATTACCAGTTGGTCTAAAAATCTATGCTAAACATGGTCTACAAAGTGGCAGCAGGTAAGGCTATCAATATGGGCAACATTTAATTTTGAATGGAAGTGACATGGAATCAAGGGAGATAGAGGAAGTTTGGATAGAAAATAAGATAGGAAGGTGATCTAATAGAGTGTGTGAGAAATAATGCAAACTTGCTCATGGATGGAGAATTTTTCCAAAAAATAACTACTAAAATAAAATATGTCCAAACGAACAAGGTTCTTGGAAGAACCTTCACGATAGTTGGACCATGTAAACTAATTATCTTTATGAGATATGAGAGAAGGATTTACCAAAGAGAGGGTCATGCACACCTAAATTATTTTGTCCTATTTATGCTCCCAATGATCCTCCTAGTCGTAGAGCCCTCTAGGAATGTTTAGTTGTTTCTCTTCCTTATGTAGAATGGATCCTAGGAGGTGACTTTAATATGATTGAATATCCTAATGACAAAAACTGGGATGGTGGCAAACCCTTTTAAACAACTAAATTTGGAATTTGGTTGTCTCAATAGTAAATAAATAAGGATGTTAAAGTAGTTTTGTTCTGTTTATTAAACTTATTATTATTTTAATAGGTTATATTAGATTGAAATGATCTCCTCCATATTACATCATGACTACATAGTAGCATTATAATGGTTTTGTAATTATACATATATCATTGGATAATATTTTAATCTCCTCGAAATTTGAATTCAACTAATTGACCTAATACCATTTGATTTATTAAAATTATATTTTTTAAAAATAAATATTTATAATTAATATATAATAAATTAATATTATTGTGACAAATTTAAATAGTTAATAATTTATTTATATTTAACATCGATGCTAGTTATAAATGATCAAACAAAATGTTAGCTATAATATATGTGTTTATATAATTATCTATGAGTACAATAAACAAACAACTTATATTTGAAATGAAAAGGTCAATGAATTAAAAACATTACTCATGTTTGAAGTTAAAAACAATAAATATATAAATCTTTAAAAAACAATAATGTTAGATGAATGATGACTATTATATATGTTTGTAAAGTAAAGGCTACATGCAACATCTTTAAGTGAACTTAAAAAATTGAATGCTAACCTGTAATTTGTTGGATATTGAGTAAGATCAAAATTGAATATTTTCATTAATAACTAAACTTTGATACAATGATGCAATACATATTCAAGTATATATCATTTTTACATGATATCCCCATAGAAAATCCCATAGAAATTGTTAAACTAACAGAATGGGAAAATGTAATTAGTAATTATAAATCTTTCTACATAGAGCTTTTTGACATATAATTTAATAAGAGTATGTAATATGAATGGATTTTTTTTTGATGTGGAAGAAGGGGTTTTGAAAGGTTACCCAAACCTTTTACAAAAAGAACCCAACTACACTCCCTAGAGAACCCAATAAGGTATGAGCAAAATAGGACTAACCATCAAAGCTGCCACCAAGGAACCTAGAAGATCCTATGAATGACCCAAAAACAACAATATGGAAAATAATATCTTAGAATAAAAGAAAAAACACTAACCTCCCATGCAGGGGAGGGCCATAAGACAAGACAAACATACACCAATAGGTGAAACACATTCAAGGATACCACACCTCAATCCTTTATGTTGTTGGGCCTAGCTCCGTTTTTGTCAGCATCCTACTCATTCACTTCCCACTGCTCCTATCCCATTAAAACTATAATTTCTTTTGTACATGTGCATGAGACGGTCACTTGCATGGAGTAAATAAGGGAATTTTGCAGCTTCAAAAGCATATTTTTGAAATATTTGGGCATGCTACGGGTATTCTAGGGTAGATAATTAATCTCCTTTTTTATACTGGCTAACCTGAAAGGTAGTTTAGATTTCTTTAACAACTGAGGGGTGTCATCAGAGTCAGATTCATCAATGCAAAGAGGAGCTTTGTCAGTATTTGTAAGATTTTCCACCAAGCGCTTGGAATGTCTGGTTCTTTCTTCGCTCTTACCAACTCCCTTTAGGAGGGACTCTACCACCTTAGCTTCGAAAACCAAAATAGGGATTGCATTGAAGATCTCTTATTCTAGAGAGTCACTCCACTCATAGTGAGATAAGTTTGAATAGTTTACATGGTCAAAAATCAACTTTGCCAACCTTTGGTGGATTGGGTTTGACACAATTATTTTCTTCACCATGCTCATCGATCTCGACATAGACTAAAATAAAAATTAAGGGATATTCATGAGCCTCTTGTGATGCAAGTGGTTTAGGAACATAAAATGAAAACTCCTAATAATATCTTGGTTCTCTTCTAGCATGAAATATTGCATTATCACCAATTCAACTCTATCCTAGGGCACTTTCAGAGAGGATCTCTTAAAACCATTTTGGAATTTCACCTGTTCCTCATATTTACCCAAGAATTGATGGGGTTCTCTGGACAAGGAGTTTTTCCCCCTGTTGTGCACATATTCATTTGCTAGAAGACCTATCACTTCATCAATAAGGACATAATTTTTTTTGTAGATCCAACTTGATTTAATGGAAGAGATTCTATGATCATTAAACCATCTCTAGTTAGTCCATATATTGTAGGTAGTTGTTCCTAAATTTACAAGGATCTCACATGGAATGGAAACCACAATAAATCCATAATACTCTTTGAATGAAGAGGGCAGGAAGCAACCCCTTTCCCCCATCCAAATCCCATCCCTCGTCTGGTCTTTCTTTCAGCGCGATGGTTTCGGGATCCTCTTCTCCCAAACCATCTGATGAGGTTTCCCTTCCCCCCCTGGTCACCTTCGAGGAAAATATGGTTATCTCGATTTCTCGCATGGCTCCAAAACTTTCCCTCGAATCCATGTCCCTGGTTTGGAAATTTGTTGGAGGCCGACCTACCATGGAGTCTATCAGAAGACGGGCCAACTTCAAATGGCGAACGGAGGGAAGTTTTTAGCTAGTTGCACTTTCCAGGGGTTTCTTTCTAATTCAGTTGAAAAACCAAAATGATTATGCAATAATCCTCATCGGAGGGCTGTGGCTCTTTGGCAGGAAAAGTCTATTCCTTAAGAAATGGGAACAGGGCTTCAACCCCCAAACTTAGGACATCAATGTCGCTCCCATTTGGGTTTATCTTTTGGACCTGCCAATCCAATTTTTTCACGAAGACATCCTTCGGGGGATTGGAGGATACATTGGAGACCTGGTTGCCTTTGACCTGACAACCAAAGCCCGATCTAGGATGGCCTTTGCCAGAATCTACGTGTCTGTGAACCTGGCATCCCAGCTTCCCACTCGCATCAATCTCATCTATGTAGACTTCCAGTGTTGCCAAGCTATTGAGTACAAGAATAAACTGGTGTTATGCATCGAATTCCAAGCTCAGGGACATCTCAGATCCCAATGCCTTTTGTTGAAAGTTGGCAAAGAGGTTCCTCGACCCCAACCCACCCTTGCTCAACGTCCAGTCACCCACCTAGGACCCAAGGCTACTGGTGGCCATTTCTGAGGGAAAACTAACAAAGGGAAAAAAGTCCCCTTCCACAAATCCTTCCCCCACCAAGCTCCATCAAGATCCAACTAGGTATGTTCGCTTTTTGCCTTTCCCAACAAGTTTTGCCCTCTCTCTGGTGTTGATGACGATGTCCTCTTTCCTGAGTCTATTTCCCCCCCTTATCCTTCCCCCTTGCCTCCACTCCCTCCCTTACTCTCCCTTTCCCTACTCGGTCCCTCTCCGACTGCACCACTCTCCCCAACCCCTCCCACCTCTCCACTATCTCTCACCTCTCCTAAATCCCTTTCCCCCATTCCCCTCGAGGAGGGCTTTCCCACCACTTATTTGGCCAAACCTCTGTCTCCAACCAAGTCAGATTCTAATTCCCTTGAGGAGGCATCCAGCCCCTTCTGCAACTGCTCGGATTCCAGCTTCATCATCACTAGAAATAATAAAGGGCCAGTGAACACAGGAGGTAACAAAAAGAGAGGCATATCGTCTATGTTCAACCAGCTTAAGAAAGACACTGAGAATCAAGTCGCAAATGAGGTTCAAACAAACCTCTTCCCTGATCTATTCGGCCATCCCGTGGACGATCCCAAGAACCCCAAACCCCCTCCTGTACCCACCAAGGGCAATAAGAAACCTTCCAAAGTATCCAAATTAATATCCTCTCTTGGAAAATTAGAGGGCTTAACAACTCAAGCAAGCAAAGACTGGTCAGAACCATCAGAAAGGATTCCAAACCCACCATCATAATGTTACAAGAAACCAAAGCTGATGCAGCGAGAACCCCGAACATCGTCAAATCAGTCTAGAAAGACTGCCAGTGGGATTCCTCCCCCACATAGGGATCGGTTGGGAGTCTTCTTTGCCTCTGGGATCCTATCCAAGTTGAGGGAAGGGTGGTATCCTTAACCAAAATAACCCTCAACATGGTTTTCCATTGCAAGACCAACCAGTTTACATGAGTCCTCTCCAATATCTATGCCCCCAAAAATCCCCTAGAAAGGTGCCAGCTATGGGTTTCCTTGTCCCTTCTCAAGACTGCCTTTTCTGCCCTCCCATGGAGGTTAGATGGGGATTTTAACTCTCCTCTATTTGCTTCTGACAAACGAGGTGGTTTATCCACTCCCTCCAAAAGCATAACTGATTTCTAGGAGTTTGTGTCGAGTAATGAGCTTATGGAAATTCAGATCAGAGGCTGCCATTTTACTTGGAGCAACAAAAGAGCAAGGCAAGATCACATTCAAGTCAATCTGGACCAATTTTTCTTATCTCAGCAAGCAATCCCTCTCTTTGGCGATACTCTCCTCACATCCCTCCCCAAAATTGGGTCTGACCATTCATCCCTCCTCCTAGAATCCAACAAGGCCCCGTACTTCAAAACCCCTTTCAGGTTTGAAAACATGTGGATCCACCACCCAGACCTCAAACAATGAATTTTTGAGTGGTGGAATCTCCCATGTTCAGGATCTGCCATTGACCGAGTTTCTCGCAAACTCAAATCAGTGAAAGAAAATATCAAAATTTGAAACAGGGAAGTTTTTGGAAACATCTTTGAGAACAAGCAGCTCATTATTGATAAACTCAAGACTTTGGAGGAGCAAATCCATCATGACCAATGGACTCCTCAACTAAGGAATGAGGAGAGTCAGCTGTTGTCTGAGTATCACAACATATTGGCTAGAGAAGAAACTTTATGGTGGCAAAAATCCTAAGCCCTCTAGCTCAAATATGGGGATGCCAATACCAGATTTTTTCATGCTTCCACAATGCGAAACCGCAGCTCTAGAAAAATCAAAGAACTCACCCTATCTGATGGCTCTATTTCCCAAGATATTTTCAAGATCAGATCAGAAGCATCTACTTACTTCAGTAATATTATGGGAAATCCCTCTCCCTCCCACTTGGCAGCCCAGGAATCCCTTCTTTAGAACATTCCCCCCATGGTTACTCCAGAGATGAATGCTACCCTAATTCAGACCCTCTCACCGAAAGATATCGAGACTGCTCTCTTCTCCATGCAAGCTGACAAGGCCCCTGGTACCGATGGCTTTCCCCCTCAGTTTTTTCAAACCTTTTGGGACATTGTTAAGGAAGACATTTGCAAAGCCATCATCGAGCTCCAATACTAAGTCCATTCCAAAAGGGACGAACTCAAATTTCATTGCTTTGATCCCCAAAACCCACCCCTACAAAACTATGGTGGATTTCAGGCCTATTAGTCTCTGTAACATTATCTACAAGATCTTAACCAAATCCCTAGCCCTGAGGCTAAAGAAGATTCTCCCTGCTATCATCGATCCTTGTCAAGGTAGCTCCGTGGAGGGCAGATCTATCACAGACAACATCATATCCCTTCATGAAACTCTCCATTCTACTCACTACAACCACAAGGTAGCCATGTTTCTTAAGCTGGATATCAACAAAGCTTTTGACAGAGTCAACAGGGTTTTCCTTTTGAAAGTCCTTTCCAAGTTCGAGTTTCATAGAGAATGGATCAAGCTCATCAAAGGTTGTATCTCGATGCCATGGTTTTCTATGCTCGTTAATGGATCAACTACAAGTTATTTCCTAACTCATAAAGGCATAAGGCAGGGTGACCCCCTATCCCCTTTCCTCTTCACCATCCTGACAGAATCCCTGGGAAGAGCTTTCAAGTCTGCTGGTGCTTCTAGGCATGTGAAAGGGATCAAAGCTTCTTCCACCACACACCCCCTTTCTCACCAGTAGTTCATTGATGATACCATTACCACTTCTTCAGCTTCAGTCCTCCAAAATAAGTCCATCAAATCTATCCTTGACACCTATGCCAGAGCAACAGGACAAGAAATAAATTACACCAAAAGTGAATGTTTCTTCCTTAACACTTCGGATAGCAGACAACACAAGATCGCCCATATCCTACAGTGCAGAATATCGAGCTTACCCACCTCTTACCTGGGCCTTCCTATTTTCATCAAGAGCCCGAAAGAGTCCATGTGGGACAATGTCATCAAAATGTTCAAACACAAACTTGCAGGATGGAAGGGTGCCCTCCTATCCCAGGCAACTAAGGCTACCCTCACCATGGCGGTTCTCCAAAGTATTCTAGTATACTTCATGTTCATCTTCAGAGCCCCAATGTTTGTTCATGCCAAGATTGAGCAAATCCAAAAAAATTTCCTGTGGTCAGGTCTTGAAGAAAAAAATAGAATCCACCTTGTTAACTGGGACAGAGTTTGTCAACCTAAATCCCAAGGGGTGCTGGGTTTGATAAGGTCTTCCAATATAAACCTTACACTCCTCACCAAGCAGGCATGGAAACTCTACACCAATTTCAAATCATAATGGGTGGTGATTGTCAAGAGCAAATACTTCCCTCGATCGTCCTTCATGAATGAATACCTCCCTTCCTCTGGATCTGCTTTTTGGAAGGCGATAAGTCAATATAGACCTCTCATCACTAAAGGATCCCATTGGCAACTTGGTAGTGGCTTCGAGATCAAGTTCTGGGATGACGTTTGGTTGAACAACCAGCCCCTCGCAGTTATCCCAGGGATGTCTACTCTCAAATATTTTCTTGAGCATAGATGGGGTAGCAAAGTCAGGGATTATTTCAATGATCAATGAGAATGGAAGAAAATTACCACTGGCAGTGCCCAGATAACCCAAGTGGGCGCTTCCTTGTCCCAACTTCTCAAAACCACCATTATTCCTACTACAACCACCCCATATTCTCTGGTTTGGTCAGGGACATACAACGGGGTTTTCTCAGTCAAGTCAGCTCATTCTATCCTGTTAAACCACCAAGCTTCTGCCTTCCCGTTTGGGTCGATTTGGATCAAGTGCCTAGTCCTTAAGGTTGGGTTTTTCTCTTGGACTGCTATTCAAAACAAAGTGCTCACCACTGACAACTTGATGAAAAGATGCATCCCTATCCCTAATAGATGTCATCTTTGCCTGTCTAATGGGGAATCGGTCAACCACCTCTTTTTACATTGTGAGTTCACCCAAGGGAGTTTTAACCACTTGCTTTCCCTATTCCAAATCCAGTGGGCCCAACCCCGCACTCTTCGGGATCTCTTTATCCAATGGCCTACCCATTTTTAGAATCCCAATGCTACCTTTCTCTGGAGGATCTACCTCCACCACCTTATTTGGTAGATTTGGCTAGAGTGCAATCACAGAGTGTTTTCCACCCTTTCTAATGATGCCATATCTACGACCACCAAACCCATCATCTACGCCTCTGAAAACCTCCAATTACTCCCTTGGTCTAAGTCCCCGATTGGCAAGGTTGAAAGGGAGATCTTCAAATCCCTCAACATACCTATCCCTGACCGCCCTCACCCCATCCCCCATCCCAGAAGGTTGGCCCTCTAAAATCCCCTTCCCACAGGTTTTCTAAAGCTAAATTTTTATGGGGCATCCAAAGGGAACCCGAGACTATCAGGAGCTGGTGGGGTCATCCGAGACAACAAAAGGATGATCATTCTTGCCTTTTCTGAGAACCTTGATCATCAGACAAATAATTTTGCTGAAGCTTGGGCTCTCTGGCATAGTCTGAACCTGATCAAAGACTCTCGTATCTGTATTCATATCGAAGGGGATTCTATGAACATTATTCGTTACATAAAAACTGATAAAAAATTGCCCTTGGAACATTAGCTCGCTGATCTAGGAAAGAAAAGTTGTCATTGGTCAGCAATGCCAAGTGGCAGTTTCCCATGTTTTTTGTGAAGCAAACAAACTCACTGACCAGCTTGCCAACATGGGTCTTATTCAATCTCCACTGACGGTGTGGCGCAATTCTAATCCGTCAGGTGTCTCTCACATTGCAGATGTCGACAAGCAAGGTAGGTTCATGCCACCTACTCCTTGCTAACCAATGTGTTTTCTTTTTAGGTTTGCAGCTGTCCCTAGAGGCATCTCCTCCAGCAAGCTCCTCCTTCTTTGTTGGCTCACGATTGGCATCCTTGCTGGCACCGCTAGTCATAAATTTCCCATGTGGGTGATTGGTCTCCTCAATTACGCTTCCCAATATGGTTTATGATGCCCCAACATCACCATCGGTGCCCCTATCCAATCCGCTTCCCTTCCATCCTCATCGAATCCAAGCGGCTCTGGATATCCTTGTTTACCCGTACCGACTAAGGCCCAAGAACTATCACAAATTCCCACCCTACCTATCCTTTGTCCACCTGTCCCCTCTTCGATCGGATTGGCATGCTCAATCATCCCTTGTTGGCCTTTTTAAACAGTCCCCTTGTCCTCCCTTTTGTCGTTCGTTACCCTTTGCCCTGGTTGCTATCTCTTCCCTTGTCCTTTCCTCCTGGCACTATGGCATACATCAAACCTAGCTCCCTCTAGCTTGACGCTTTGGAGAAACCCTTTATCGACACATTTAATATGAAGCCCTTCCTGAGTAAATTCCAGGGCCCTAAAGCTGATATTTTTGCTGACTTCATTTGGATGTGGAAGAATGACTTTGTCGTAATCTGGAGTGTTTGTTTCAAGGTTACCCCTAAGTTGATGGCTGAGGTGTCTGGCCTTCCTTTGTCTGGTCATCGCGTCCACCATGACAAGCATAGTTGGGACCCCGAGCTGGAGGGGTTCCCCAACTACCAAGATTTCAAATGGATAGATCATCGAGGACCAAGAAGATCAAAATGGAGTCAAGCTAGAACTCCCCTGTCAATGTGCTTGATAATAATAGCGAGGACTCGGATCCCGCCCGAAAACATCAAAGCGCATGACAAGAATGTTTATAAAATGTTTCATTTCTATGTTTGAAATTACCATCGAGGCTATGAAGCGCTTCTTGGAGGAGCTCACTGCGGACACGAAGGAGAACCCCGCGGAGGTCAACCCTTAGGGATTCCCTTTTGGTTTCCCTGGTTTGTTTTTGTTATGTTGGTCCTGTTTGAGTACTTCAAGTTTTTGTTTTTTGAAAAGCCCTTGGGGCTCTATCACCATTTTTGGGTAGGGTTTTATGCTAGAAAGGAATGCCCCTGCGTAGGATATTCGGCAGTAGATATTAAGGTCTTATTCCCCTATGTGGGACTGTTTTCATGCTTATCCCCTGAGAGGGATTCTGCTAGGCCTGTGGCTTCTATTTACCATTACAAGGTTCCTGCAATATCAATATGCACCACCCTGGTAAGGGTTTTTGTATATCTGGGACTGGGACCCAGTTAAAACCTTGATAATCAAACCACTACTTACCAAAAAAAAATAGGTAAGGAAGCAATAATTGTGTAGCTACTCAAATCCTAAATATCTCTTATTCTATTTATGCCTTTCTTCAAAAATGCTAGTCCTCAAAGAACACTCCACAAAGCTAAATATTTATCATTATGGAGGATAAGTGTATTCCATTAAAGACTATTTATACCAATGCTTAAACGATATCTTAAGGAGTCGTACTTCCAATCCAATAAATGAGAAATTAATTGCTAGGATTTCTAGTTACAGGTAAGAGGAATAGATACTTTAATCATAAAGTATGGTGCATTAAGGACATTATCCTACCATGGGTTTTATTTCTATTTACCTTTGTGAGTAGCTTGGGAGATTTTGTACCAAAATAGGTGTTTCCAATTTTTCGTCTCTAGTGATGGCTCTAGTAACGCATTTTGCAGCCAAATTTTTTCTTTGGGTAAGAGTATGAATAATACCTAGACCTCTTGAAGACTTTTGTTGAGTACAAATTTTCTATGAGATGGTTGTTAGTCCTACCTCCCTATCCTATTTGGTCCATAAAAATTTACGAATGGCCCGAGTAAATTTGTTATAGGCTTCATTTGAGACTATCTAATAAGAGTAGTAAACATGGTAGGTTGCCATAAATTTCTTCATAACTTGAATTCTTCCTGCTAAGGAGAGAAATCAAGCCAACCATGCATTGAATTTTTTTTGAAGTCTTTTCATAACCTAGCTCCACATATCTTATGGAAAATATTAATCCCAAAGGGGATTCCCAAGTAACAAATAATCGTTTTATAAGGGATGATCTTCCACTCAACCAAGAAGTTGCATCCATTAGGATTGGAAAAAAGTATAAAAGACTTATATTTTAGAGTGGTTGATATGAGAGCCAAAGAAATTATAAAACAATTGTACAATCTCTCTAGCCATTTCCACCTCCTGGTGGGTATTTTAAAGAAAAATAAGGGAATCATCAACAAAATTTGAGTTAAGAGCACATTTATCCCTAGGAATATTAATACCTTGAATAAGGTCATTAGATTGAGCCTTATGAAGAAGATAACCAAGAGCATTGGCTACTAGAATATACAAAATAAAAGTGAGAGGGAAACCCTATTTGATATACCATTGTAGAGGGAAGGAGGGGGATAGAGCTCCATTAACTTGAACATAAGCTGAAGCATCACAAAAGAGCATGCCAATTTGATTATAGAATTTTAGACCAAATCCAAGCCAAGTAAGCATACAAACAATAAAATCCCATCTAAGTCTATCATGTGCTTTATTAAAATCTAATAGGAGGGCATCTTGATTGGATTCAATAGCCCATTGCATTGTTTCCCAAGCCATAATAATATTATCTAAGATATATCAATATTTTAGAAAACCATATTATTTTGAGCAAACAATAGCTTGTGCATCAGTTTTAATTTTTAAAGCTATAGCTTTAACTATGATCTTGTATGAAACATTAAGGAGGGTAATGGGTCTTCAATTGGATATTTTATTATGATATGTTCCTTTATAAATAAGTTTTATTGACCCTACATTGATATAAGATCTAAGGGAACTATTTTGGAGAGATTCCAAGCATACACGATGAAGATCGAAGGAAAGGATATGTCATAATTTTTTTATAAAACTCCACTAAAAGACCATCCATACCAAGAGCTTTGTCATTCTTCATAGAAAAAATATATCTATGCAAATTATTCACAAAAAGAGGGCATTCAATTTGATCTTGAATAATAGGGTCTACTAGGGAGGGAATCTGGCCCTACATATAATCCATTAAGATAAGTTTGATATCATCCCTTGGATTTTCTATAAAAAATTGAGAGAAGTGGGTTATAAAAAGATTCATGATCTCATTGGAGTCAAAAAGGGAATAACTTGAAGGGTCCTCCAACTTAGTAATACTTTTAAAAGTATTCTTATGCCTGAAGTAGTTAAAGAAAAATTTAGTTCCCTTGTTGCCTTGGGAGATCCAATTGAGGCAAGATCTAATTTGTGCCCGTCTAGCATGGTATGACTCATAAACTCTCATTTGATTTTTAACATTCACTAGATCACATTGAATAGCAATGTTAGTGGGGTATTTCATAAGCATGAAATGAATATAAGATATCTCTTTATAAAAGTGGCTCTCTTGAATCATCTTCCTTCTAAAAACAGAGTGCCCATACCATCTAAAGGAAGAAATAGTATTGGAAATAGTTGTTTTAAACCATTTGATCCAACCAATATTACCAGTTGATCTATAAAATCTATGCTAAACATGGTCTACAAAGTGGTAGTAGGCAAGGCTATCAAGGTGGGCAACATTAAATTTGAATAGAAGCGACATGGAATCAAGGGAGATAGAGGAAGTTTGGATAGAAGATACGATAGGAAGGAGATTCGATAGAGTGTGTGAGAAAGAATGCAAAATTGCTCATGGATGGAGAATTTATCCAAAAAATAATTACTAAAATAAAATATATAAACGAACGATAGTTGGACCATGTAAACTAATTATCTCTATGAGAAGAATTTACCAAAGAGAGTGTCATGCACACCTAAATTATTTTGTTCTATCTATGCTCCCAATGACCCTTCTAGTTGTATAGCCCTCTGGGAATATTTAGTTGTTTCTCTCCATTCTATATAATGGATCCTAGGAGGTGACTTTAATATGATTAAAAATCCTAATGATAAAAGTTGGGATGGTAGAAAACCCCTTTCAATAGATAAATTTGGAAGTTGGTTATATCAATAGTAAATAAAAAAGGATGTTAAAGTAGTTAAGTTTTTATTATTAAAATTACTATTTTAATAGGTTATATTAGATTGAAAATATCTTCTCCATATTACATCATGACTACATAGTAGTATTATAATGGTTTGGTAATTATACATATATCATTAGATAATATTCTAATCTTCTCCTTGAAAGTTAAAGAATTCAACTAATTGACCTAATACCATTTAATTTATTAAAATTATATATTTTTAAAATAAATATTTATAATTAATATATATAATAAATTAATATTATTGTGATAATTGTTTTGGTAGGTTAATAATTAAAACGGGTTTTGAAAGGTCCCCAAAACCTTGTTACATATGGATAAAAAACTATTTACAATACACCCAATGAGAAAATAGAGAGAACATACCCAATATTCGGATAGTCCTAAATAGTACTAACAAAGAAAAATTGGGAACACAGTCCCAGGGGACAATCCCAACCAAAAGTAAACAAAAAGAAGCGGTGGACTAGAGTTATCGTTAATCTTCGGTGTTGGCTTTAGGGGCTTGAAAATCTGCCACCTCCAAAAAATAGTTTGAGCTGAGTATGAAGCTTGTCCATCACCTTGGTGGCCTGAAGGTTGAGTGTCCATGTTGCCTTCACCAAATTTTCTATTGTAGATAGGTTGGTCGTGGAAGACGCAACCAGACATAGGATAAAATTTTGCATTGCGGATGTGAATGCTTCTCCTAATGGCTTAGCTTCACTTTTGGGCCTAGCCAAATTTTTCTTGCTGGGAATCTCCTCAAGGGTAACCTTTGGAGGTAGACTATCAGTCTTCCAAATTTTACAACTTTGTTTGGGAGTGCTCTTTGCAGTGGCAAGGCTTTCGTCCTTCTTGGTCTTGGAATTTCGTAGAGATCAACACCAAAATTCATAGCTAGAGAGGGGAGATTCTTGACCAAGAGAAAGATTCTTCATTTTAGGAGTGGTATACTTAATGTCACTGCTATCATCACTTGGAACCTCATGAAAAATGGCCTCGATTCTAGGGATCTCTTTGGGAGGGTTAGTGGACAATATGTTACAGAAATTAGTAGACACAGGATTACAGATAATAACAACTCCACTTTGCATGCTCCTCAAGGGTAAATTTGTACAAGATAATTAACAGTCCTTGGTGGGTAGGATGGGTTAAATTCCTTTTCCTAACTCTATCAATGGAGATTTCAATTGATCAATAGAGATAATCAGGTATTTTTATGACTTTAATACCCCTAAGGTGATTTATAAAGGGAAGATGAAAACTATGTAGAGGGATATCAATCTTATCAACTGTAAAAAATTGTATAATTATAATCATTACCTGAGCCCAAGGAGGAGGAAGAGATGTTATGAGAGTACCTCCATTCTCCCACTGGAGGTTCTTGGCCTTGTCAAAAAAGTAGTCAGTCTCAATGACCATGGGGTGGTTGTCATGCCTAATGATGCGACCATCTTCAAGAAGCCCCAACACCTTAAAAATCATATGCACAGTGACAAATTTAAATAGTTAATAATTTATTTATATTTAACATCAATGCTAGTTATAAATGATCAAAGTGTTAGCTATAATATATTTATTTTTATAATTATCTATGAGTGCAATAAAAAAACAACTTATATTTGAAATGAAAAGGTCAATGAATTAAAAACATCACTTATTTCTGAAGTTGAAAACAATAAATATATAAATCTAACAAAAAAATAATTTTAGATGAATGATGACTATTAGATATAATTGTAAAGTAAAGGCTACATGCTACATCATTAAGTGAACTTAAAAAATTGAATGTTCACCTATAATTTGTTGGATATAGATTAATATCAACATTGAATGCTTTTCATTAATAACTAAACTTCGATACAATTATACAATACATATTCAAGTATATATCATTTTTACATGATATCCCCATAGAAAATCCCATAGAAATTGTTAAACTAATGGAATGGGAAAATGTAATTAGTAATTAGAAATATTTCTACATAGAGATTTCTAACATTTAATTTAATAAGAGTATGTAATATGAATGGATTTATTTTTGATTAAGTGGAAGAAGGGGTTTTGAAAGGTTCCTGTTGGTCCAAAATCTGCCTATGGTTGATTATTGTTCCCAATATTTGGCCAATATTGAATGATCAGGAAAGCCATAGAGCTTAACCAGGTCAATATCTAGAGAAGGCTATTTTTTTTGAGGTTCTAACTAGCTAAAACTATGATAGGGGAGAAAAGAGTACTAAAAGAGATTAAATATAGCTTATTATAGAAATTTTAATGGTGTGGATTAGATAACATCAAGAAATGAATAAAGCTCATGAAATAAAGCAGCTGCCAAAACCTCCTAATAGACCAATCAATTTTACCATATGCAGAATAACTTTTAATCAGTTAACATTTCCACATACTATTAGCTCCATAAATAGAGAACTAGCATGCACAAGAATTTAGAAAGTATAATTAATGTCATGCACATTCATCTAGCTAAATAGAAACATTCATCCATTCATACATACATTTTCTGCAAGATGTTGAACCAGAGGTCAAACAAAGATTTCTATTGTATTGCTCCTTCCAAAAGTATTTATACATACAACTTGTAAATGCCTAAGAGCCAACCCTTTAACAAGAGGCCATACCTCTTATTTATAATAACTCTATGGTTTAATATTCAAAATATAGAAATTACTTTATTAGAACTATTACAACAGAATACCAGGTTTTCGAGCTTGTGATATCATTGTGCAACATTATTGATTCAAAAATAGAATAGAGTGCTCGAATTCTAATTGACTGTTAAATGCTCTATGCATGCGAAAAAGTAGTGGAGATGAATTTGAGATCTAGTCCATCCTTCGTTCTTTGGGAGCGCCTATCATCGTTGATATTTTAACGATTATGGTAGACTAAAACCTCTACAAAATATTTTTACTGTAACTCAAGATGACCTTAACATAGGGACATGTCGTGATACCGCATCCTTTATTCACCTTCAGGATATCTAGATTTGGCAACCATGATGTGAGAACACATCATGATGTTGTGCTCTTTTCCTTGCCTTGAAGCTTTCCAACTTTCTACAATTACAACATGGAGGCATTTCATAGTGTCGCGCCTTTATTTTATTCCACAAGCCTTTGGAGCTTCTCCTATCATGAAGTCACGATATTTCTTATTTGGTTATCCTTTTTGAGCTTTGGAAAATGTGGCCAAAAATCATGTCATGGTTTCACGACATTCTCCTCCTGCTATCTTCTTATGGTCTTTGTAACCACGATGTGGCTACAAGTCACAAAGTCGCATCAGGTATTCTATCTTGAGACTTCTAGGAATCTGTAACCATGACATTGGGTCATGTCATGACATCATGGGTAATGCCACACTTGAATCTCCTTTTGTTATCATGATCATTATGCTAAGCCATGTCGTGATACCGTATCCAATTTTTTACTTGAAGCTTTTTTAGTTGTTTTGACAACGACATCATGACATATTATGATTTCACACCTATCCTTTGAACTTCAAAAAACAATCAGGGGCTTATCACCTTATTTCTTCTAATGTAGTCATTTTGACCTACATTATTGGTGCCTATCGAGGTATTTTGCTTGTAAATTTTTTATAACCTAGGACCTTATCCATTGGGTGAATGAAGTCTGAAAAGGAAAGGATAAAATAGATGAAATGAGGGTGATAAATGAATGTAAAATTTGAAGAAAAGGGGGAAAGGAGGATGATGACTATGGAAAAGGGGATGGATGATAGTAAAAATTTGAACAGATGGTCTATTTACTTGGCCTTTTGGTTATCTAAGGATCTTTCCTTTTTTGCTTCTCCTTCAACTTCCTCATCCTCTTCTTTCTCTATGTCTCCTCCAAATTCCCCTTTTGTTTACCCTCAGGCCTACTCTTTTGTCTCTTCTCTAACTTTGCTAATCACCTGCATCCTATTTTTGGCACTCTAGTCTTGAATTCTCTCGGCAATATAATTGTAGGATATGCAAGCCTATTCCTAGGTACTATTAGTAGGATCTGAGCAATTGGTGAATTGATCATGAACGAATTCTAGCTCAAAGACCTTATCGTATGAGAAGGTTTTGGATCTTATGATCAACTCATATAGGTAAGATTTTTTCTGAGTAAGATCTTGAATGATTTTGGATATATGTTCCTACTACAAAGGCTCTGGCCACTCATCTATTTTGAATTCATCTTCCATGGCTCTATTTAGGATAGTTTTGAGTTCTTCTTACCCTAAAACACTGGAATATTCTCCCAAAAATCTAGAAAATCCACATTTATCAGTCAAATTCAGATTCTTTAGTAGTCCCTTGGATTTAGCTTTTAATTCATGGATGAGTTTCTAGTCTTGGTTCATTTGTCTATGTATTTTAAAAAAACTTTTGGTTGCTATCTTGGTGTTGGACCATTTTCTATTGGGGACTCTATTTGCCACCCTCTCATATTTGCTTTTGTCTAGGGCTTTAATATTTGTCATTGTAGATAGTATTGATTGCATAAAACCTTCAATTCTCTTGAATTCCTCTTCTATGATTTCTAAAAATTATTTCACTTCCTCCATGTATGGTAGCATGGGTTGCACTTTAAGGCTCATTTCCAAAATGTCTTTAGATATCTCTTTTCTCACGTGTTTGGATTTTTCTTTCGAGAACCCTATGGTTTTGGCCCTCTTCTCCTTAATCTATTGTTGGAGATCCTTGACTTGCTCAACTAGATTTTTATTTTTCTTGTTGGCATCTTCGAGCAATTTTTTATATTTGGCCATCTCGTGAAAACTATCTTGCCATTTCTTGGTTTCATTCTTTAGAGTCTTCTCAACATTTCTTTGTTCACTTAGTGTTGTCTCAAGCTCTTCAATTATATCTTTAGCCCATGCATAATTTTATTTAAAACAATCACCATGCAAGTAAATGGTTTCTAAGTGAGCTTGGGCAGTTACAAATTTATCTTGCATCGAAAGTTGGGTAATATCTTCTATTACCAGTTTAGCTTGATAATATCCTATTGTAATATCTTTTATTGGCTTGGACACCAAGGGCATGATTGTATGTTAGGATCCTCAATCCTAACATTAGTAGATAGTATTATTAATCATTTAATTATTATATTATTAACTTATAAAGTGAACCATCACAACCCTTCATAACGTGAACCATCACGTCTCTTCATACGTGAACCATCATGTCTCTTCACCAATGTAGCTTTAGGGTAGATATATATATTAGGTTGGCCATACATATCAAAGCATCCAAGAAGAAGAATAATAAGCATAGATTCTAAGGAGGGAGCCCCCTCTAGTGGAAAAGTGATTACATTTACATTAATTTGTTAATAATTTTATAGTAAAACCTTGGGGTCTTACCATTGTCATATTCATCTTCTAGAGGGTGGTGGGATCTATTGCAATCATCTTCTGAGTAGATTTATTGGAAGACTGAGCATATTTTGTATACCACCAATCATAGGTATTCTTGTTTGCCTTCTTGAATTTATTGAGCTTTGAAATAGTGGGGTGAGTTTCTGCAGAAGAAGTGGGTAGGGGTGGTAACAATGGAAAGCAAACAATAGGGAAGAATGATATTGTTACAAGAGTGGAATAAATGTTCATGGGAGTTGTAATGGATTCTATCTAAGTTACGAGTGGTGGTGTTGTGGAGGATGGTGCATAAACATGAACTTCTTCAGTTGGGATAGATGAAGAAGGTAGCAATGAGGGTGGATGCTGGTGAGATGGGGATGAAGATGGTGGAGGTGAATATGGATGTTGTGGATCATTATTTTCACTAGAAAGGGAGGGAGATTTATTTGGGGAATGAGGAGAAGGAGAAGAAAAGGAAGGAATAGAAATCATATTTGACACCATTGGATGCGGCTATGGTTCTTCTTGTGTACCTTCCATGGGTGGTAGTTTTTCTTGTGCATCTTCCATGGATGGTAGTTTTTGAACCACTTATTACTTTCTTGAGGCACTTTAATTTTGTTGCCTAAGCAATTGCTCTATATGTTCCTCCTGCCCTAAGGTGTTTACTTCTTCTATAACTTCTTTCTACCTATTTTTCTTCTATGAGATTTCCTCAAATGTAATATGTGTCTTCATTTTTTGCCTTATGATGGGAACAAAGTAAGAGTCTATTTTTAAATCTTGCTACTGAGACTTTGACTACATCATCTCAATTAAGGGGGGTGTTATCCCAATAGGTAATACAAAATTTGGGGTGGCTGATTCAGAACTTTTACATTTTGATCTTCTTACCCCTAGAGCTATTTGCCTCGATTGCTTTTGCACCTGGATGGGTTCAATAATATATTGGCCATGCTTCCTAAGGCCTTCTCTAGTATAACCTATATTTTCATTAGCAAGGGTGCTTTTGAATATTTCTCCTACTATTCTCGGGTAGGAGTGTATGCTATCACAATTTCTTTAGAAGAGGAGAGAGGGGCAGTGTTTTTGATGGTTTGCTACTAAGCTTGGGTGATCACCTTTCCTTTACCTATATCTGCTCCTTTAGGAATATATAATATAGCATGTCCTTCTCTCTGGGTACTACGAAAGCTTAGAGTAATCTTGTTCCCAATGGTATCTGCCCAGGTTTCTTGGTACTTATCATACCTATCAAAAAAATCATCATCACTTTTGAGATTGTATCTTAATGGGATGACTTTAGTTTCAACCCTCATGAAACACCAAGCATGCATCTTGGCCTCTATATAATGATGCTTATTTTGCATCCTTTGGATATTTTTCTCATCCAAGAAGTGCTTTGCAACATTATCAAGGTCATAATCTATAACTTGCTCATAGAAATCGTGCCATGGGGGCAAAGGTTACATCTATTCCACATTCCATTCTAACTCTTCATCTTCATTATTGTTCCTTTGCTACTCTATGTGATATCTAGTTGTTTTTATGAACTTTTAGGCCCTAGAGTTAGTAAGAATAGATAGTCTCTAAGAAAACCTATCAATAAGATCGTACGTCCATATTTGTGGTAATTCTACCAGATCCAAGTCCTTCAAGGCTTGAGCGACCTGTTCATGTTGCCATTTCTTAGTGAGGACTATAACCTCAAAATTGAATGATAGGATGTAGGTTCCCTTCTTACCTATATTTTTGCCATATTGGTAGTTTATATATACAGTCTTCCTGCAATACTCCATTACAAACAATCGGTCTGTAACATAGTGAGGTAGTAGAAATGGCTTTCCTGTGAACTTGTACAATCTAATGATAATACCCTGTGTCAGAATGAACAAGTATCCTTCCTCTGCATATGTATTCTACAAAATAGTTTTAGCATTTTTGGATAACCTATTAATTTTTCCATACATAATTTCTAGTGTAGGTCCTATGAACTCTTTGTTGAAGTTGTAGTATGTCTCAGAGGTGATGAGCATTGTGGTCCATGAATACACTATTAACATATTTCCCTTCTCATCTCTATCTATTATAGGTATGAAGGATATTTCTCACGTTATGAAGTAAAAGAAGACCCAAGCCAGGTGCAAACAATATCTAAAGGAGATTTGGGAACCCTTCTTCAACTTGGTCAATTGTTTGTGAATTTGCCTATAAAAATAATTTTTCCAATCGAATAAAAGGGACTTGGTGCTTTGGTCCATGACAGAAGTGTCATAGAACTTAGGGTTTGAAATGCACTAGACCATAGTAATTTGCAAATCGTGCACCTCTTCATATGATGAAAAACCCACAATTACAACTAACATGAAGAAGATCTCAAGGTTCTTAAGGAGAATAGGGGTTTATGGAAAATTCTTGCCTTGCAATGATGTTTTAAGTTGTATTTTTAAGAAGGTTTTCATGTTGTTGTTTAGGATGTAATACTTTGCTTGGTCATCAGGATGAAAATATTTGGGCTTTAGAGCTAGGGCCATACTTGCGATAAAAATAATCAAAAAACATTTGGACCGAGGGTAAAAAGTGGGTATCCTTGCGCATTTCATATAAAATTATGCTTAGGGTCATAGAACTTGGCTATGTCATGCACAATTTTAGGAGGTGGGTGCATTGGGTTGTATATTTAAAACAAGAGCAAGGAATGTAAGGCAAAAAAATTAGGGCTTGAATGTGAAATACCTGTTGAAAGCCTTTCTTCGACATCCATCCTAAGTCACGTAGTGCACTTGTATGAAACCATAGTGTTCGTAATTCTTGCATCCATGTCTTGAAAATTAATATTCTTATCTTCTTCTATATGCACTATGACTTCTACAACTAAGGATGAAGTTGCCATTATGGTACTTCTACCTTCTCGAGCTTTGGTGCACTGAAGAATTCTTTCAAGAGCACTTATATGAGAGAGAAAATTTGATGATGGAAGGCAATTCTGCTAGGTGAATTCAAAAAAGGGACTACTAAGGTTTCTTCAGTCATATACATAGCCTCCATAGGAATATGGGTAACATGCAATTTCTACGATGGTTGGCTATTTGGTTTATGAAATTATCGAGGCGTCACTTCTACTTCCACTCATGCACCACAATTTTTGATGTATCACAACCAATGTCATACTTACAATACCATGCTTCCAAATGCTATCTTAGAATTTTAAAATAGTTTTCCCTCACTTTATGTGATCATGGTGCTTCTTTATTTTGGATCTATTTTGATTATTTGATCATGATAGGGTGGTCGATCATGAAATCACGTCAATATTTTCTTGTCAAAGGCTTCTACTCATCATTACCGTGACTCAGTGATGTATCATGATATCATGAACCTTTCCTCTTTGTTTACTATAACTTTGAGATGTGTCACAAAATTATGAAATTCTATAGAAACACACATTAAAATACATATAATATAAGGGGTGGTATCCTTTTAATAGAAATAGGGCTTTAAGTGGAAACCATTGATAAGAATGGGTTGAATCCTTCCCTGTTCATCCCAGAGTTGGAAAGCATTGTGCTATTTTTCAGCAATGATTTCAAAAATACCATCCCAAAACAAGTCAAAATTCTAGTGATTTTCGGGATTTGCTTTGTTTTCATTCCATCTCATGACCAGATCTTCAATTTTGAATTTCTTGAAATAGGTATTTTTGTCAAACCATCCTTTGGTCTATTCTAGATGTTTCTGATGCTGTACATAATCTTGTTCCCTTCATTCTTCTAGCTACAAAAATTGCATCAACCTATATTTCAGTAGGTCATTTACTGCAGCATGGATCTGGTTAAGCAACCTTAAAGTAGGTATCTCCATATGTATGGATAGAATAGTCTCTTTCCCATATACCAAAGCATAAGCAAAAGTATTGATGGACTTCTTGATGGTGATCCTATCAGTCCATAGTGCTTGATTTATCAGTAAATGCCATCTCCTTTTGTTTTCTTTCAAAGTCCTTTTTAGAATCCTAAGTAAATTCTTATTTGTTGATTTTGCTAGGCCATTTTTCTATGGATAATAATTAGAAGTTTTTAAATAGATTCCATATTTACTTGCAAAATCAATCATCTTTCCTTCGATGAAGGATAGGCCATTATCACTAACCAATGCATCAGGTATACCAAATATTGTAATTAGACTTTCAAAAAATTCAATCAATACCTCATGATCAACTTTATTTGTGGGTATTGCTTCAACCCATTTAGTGAAATAGTCTATAGCAATCAAAATGTACTTGTGTCCTGCTAATGATTTTGGTTCTTGTTGTAGCCAAAAATGATACAACATGAATGTACCCCTAATTTCAAAATTTTGAAGGTCATTAGAGGTCCATAAATTTTATGATGTGTTAATGAAAAATTCAAATCTTGAGCTATAAAGCAATAAAGCATCTCAAAATATAACAATGGATTTCTATGTTTCAAATCTTGATAAAGCCTTCAAATGCTTAAATCATTCATTTCTAGGGATTCTTGTCATCATGTTAATCATCCTCAAGTATGAAGAACTCTAAAACTTCCCTGAACCATGAAAAGAACAAAATTTAAATAAATACAAATGTGTCTCACAAAAATATCTTTAAACTAAAGTCCACACCCTTTCTAGTCAACCAACATTTGGTCACTTAAGCCATCAAGAGTCGCTTGTCAAAATTTTAATAAGTTTATACGAGCAAAATCACCCCTAAGAAGAAAAATATTTTTTTTTGAAATATTAAGATAAGTTTAAGAGGTCCCTACCCCTATTTCCCTAAGTCTACAAGCTACCGACCCGATCAGGCAAAAATTGGAAGCAAAGCAAAGGATATCAGCCAAAAAAAAGCTAAATCGACCTAAAAGAGATCGACTAATTGACCAAAAAATTATAGGATATCACAAAAAAGCAAAAATTCAAAGAATAGAATAAAGAAACCTTTCATTCGATGGGAAGAAAATACTGATCAACCGACCAGTCGATGGATTCAGCATAAAAGATGAACCATTTGATCGACGAAAATAAAAGACTAGCTAAAGTGATTGGTTGATCAATTCAATAGAGAAATAAGACCACTCAGTTGAGAACATATCAGAGGCCCAAAACTTATCAGCTCAAGTACATTGAGATTAAAAATGATATTAATTTTTTGACCTAAGGGTATCGGTCAAAAATGGTCAAACTACTTGATCAAAGTGAATTCCTGAAAGTACATGTACTAACATTCAATCGTAGAGAGTAAAAGATAAGCCAACCATTTTGGTGCAAAAAATTATTTTGGTCCAAGCCAAATACAAGACCTCGGTAAAAGCTAAAAAGTCCAAAAGTCAAAGAGTGGAACAAGGAAGCATTCAGCCAAGAAGAGGAAACAATCGATCAACCAACATGGCATGAAAAGTGTTTTCAACCAAAAACACATCGATGACCCAAACCAATCGATCGAAACCTAACATATATCAATGGTCAACAAAAGCGGCTCGAAGCCTATCAATCAACAAGTTGATCAAACTCCTTAGTCAAAGCCAACCAATTCAATAAAGCCAAGACTCTTCGATCAAACAAAGAAGCCCATGTGGCAATATCAAAGTAGTCCATGTTCATTTTGGCTAATGGATATTAACGCTCGAATTCATTGGCCTAAGCGGATTGAAAGATATATTTTTATACCTAAGTCTTAACCGATCATATTGAAGGATCATAAGGGTTGAGTAACATTGCCCCCTAAGTCTTCGACTATAATTTACAAAAAATTCAAGGTAGGGCTATTCAATCGAAGAATTAATTTGCACAACCGACCATATCGTTCAACTAAAGTCACTCAACCAAACGAAGAAACTATGTGGGAAGATCCAAGTGATAAAAAGAGTTTTTTGGTTGATGAGGATCGATTCCCAAGATTAATCAACTGAACAAAGAAGATACATAATTTAAAAGGGTTCTAGCTGAAGGAAATCATACTACCTATGGCCCACACAAAGGAGAAAAGAACCATCGATCAAGAAAAGATAAATACCTGAAGTCATCGATCGAGCAAGATATGAGCCATGGAAACTTCAATTTGAGTGAGACAAATAGTTGAGATGGATCAAACAAGATTAAGGTAAATTGAGCTAAAATCAAGATACGCATAAAGTTAATTCTCACATATACTTTGATTTAACTAACATCATTATTATTTTAATCCCCCCAATAAAGGCTAGCATGAGTTTAACACAACACGTAAAAGAGTACTCTAAGTTATTCAATCGAAGAGTTAATAACAAGCAATAAAAAGTACCATTCATACAAAATCACAAAGGGGTCATCAATTGAAAATTGATAAACAATAAGGGCTAACTGATCGAACATCCAATTAGTGAATGAGAAAGCTTTGGATGACTCACGATGGATTGTCAACCAAAAATATTCACAAAAAAAGTAATTAAAGTACTGTTCGACCAATCAAACATCGATGATCACTGGAGCACGCATGGCTCGAAATCCATGATGGACATTAGCCAATATATCACACGACTGGAACAACATTCCACTAAAGTAAGATCTTATGGACCCCCACTCGAGAAAGCCAATAAGACACACAAATTGATGATGATTTCACTGACATAGCTATTTGCCAATAAAAAAGTTGTAGGCATGCAAGCCAACTATGAACCTTTTCCTTGGATCTATCCAGGAACATGCTATAATACAACATGAGTTAATTAGATTATTTAAAATCATACATGTGTATGATCAAATGGCTAGTTACATAAATCAAATAAAAGACAACAATTCATGATAGGCCTACCATTATGGAGAGTGAGTTGGTGAACCAAGTATAGCAGCAATACAATGGTGTTTAGCATGACATTAATGATGCTTCATGTGAGAGCCAATTTGAAAATATACTAACAATAGCAATCAACTTACAAAGCTTAAAGTATCCTTGAACTACATAAATCATAAGAACCCAGTCACAGAGATTCAGACCATGGCCTCTTCGAGTGTAGTTACCCCCAAGAATAAGGTTGAGATTTTAAAAGAAAATTGTCATTTATAAAAATGATAGCAAGGAACTCGCTGAGTAAGTATGGGGTGAGGAAGAACTTGTCGAATTATATTTTTAATTGAGCATAGAGGAATGGAAGTACCCACAATATTTGCTAAAGATCATATTGAAGAAGTTGTATGTATATAAAGATAAGAGCAATCCTCGCTTCAATAAGTGGAGGACCAATTTGGTAAAGCTATTGTGTTCAAGGGTGTATTTCTTCTCTGAATTGTTGTCATGGTTAGCCGTATCATACGATCCAAAGACCATATCTATAGTAAATTATATAAACAAGCCCATCTATAGAATTACGCCATAAAGGATTGAACAAGTGTTTGAACTAGAAATAGTAAAACTAATTTATGACACTACAATAGTCTCAACACAGGCCAAACACTTGATCGATACCACCTTCTATGGAAAGTTGTTTGACTACAATAAATTAGTATCAATAGACTTTCCCATCCAAAAATCCTCACTTTACAGGTGGGTGAAATATTATACTGACATGATCCACATAGCTATGGGGGTCAAGGACCTAAATTAGGTTAGTGCAAAGGTCATGTTTTTGATAGTACAGTGTAATAAGGCATGGAAATTCCTTATGTATAGATGGCAGGATTTAATATGTGACACAATAGATAGAGAGTTCAAAGAATTATAGAAGGCAATAAAAGAGAAATGATATTTCATGCCCTGCTTCTCCCACTACTCTTTTCAAATCCATTTGATTATCAAGCAATTCAAAGAGAGCTCAATTATACAATTAGGAGGCATGTTAGGAGAAATCATCCAAGATAAATTACCTCACATATATGAGGGTACCTCTACTTTTTCAAAATTTTATGGTAAATTTTTGATAGCCGTGTATCATGTGATCACTGAGAAAGAATTCCCCGGAATGAGGTTGAGCATAGTGAAATACCTCGAAGAAAATAAGGCTGGAGACTTATTTCTCACAAAGAACTTGAGCTTCATCAGGACATACGGAGCCAAGTTGCCACCCAAGGTTTTACCCACTTTCTATCCTAAATCACTGGCTACCTTGGAGATAGTGAGGCAATCTACTAAAGAAGCTAGATTTATGTTCAAGAGGAAACATACAAGGATTTTGGGTCACCACACCCAATAAGATAGGGTAGTATGTGTATAGAGGATACCCTAGCTTGATGAAAGCATTACCAAAAAATGGACCCCTACCATTTTGTAGAATTTACTTGAAGATCATACGATCCCAATGGGTGCTACAAGGACATTATCGTTGAACCAAAGCCTATGACACACAAAAAACTATGAATTCGAAGATAATCTCTTATGGGCTCAGAAGAATGGGATGGATTTAGAAGAAATATGGAATAATAAAAACCTGACAAAGGTACATAATCATATAGAAATGGTGGGAAATTACTCCACATACCTTAAACTAATAAGGGATACCATAGTGGATAAAATAATACCATAGGTATTTACCATACTTCCAGAGGACTTCACAGATCCTCTTGCAAAAGTTTTCAGTCAAGAACCTGAACAAATAGAAATACTGGCTAAGGTTGTAACTCAATTAATAGAAGATACCCCTAGTTCCTCTACCGCTTCTCAACCCCCAATTTGGACAAAGGAAAAGATATTGTCCTTGCCTCCACTGCACCAAGCTAGCTTACAGTTGAAAGTTTGACAATGAATTTGATGACTCCACATCACTTACAGTAGGTAGTAATAGGTTCACCCCAGGCGATACCTATAGCCTTCAAGATAACTAACAATGAGATTAAGATCCTTGCACTATCTTGGGAGAGAATATAGAAAAATGGAGGATTTATCGATGTCTTCAGAGACTATCAAATAGAAATTCCCAACCCTTCGAACTCTCTCCCTCACAAGAAATCTAAAATTGAGATAAGTAATGGTGAAACTGTGAGCATAACCCTGGTTAAAATAAAAGAGATTACAAAGTTTACTCTTGAAGAGGAAGAACATATCTAAGCCATAATGGAAGGGAGAGTGACAAAAACATAGATGAGAAGCAGAGTTTAAAGTTCAATTCCTCATCGAGTTCCTATCCTACCTCCAAGACCATGATCACCATTCCTACCCAAGGAGTAGAGTCACTTCAAATAAATCCTAAAATAGGGGATGTAGAGGTAGAAGGAGACACAGTTGCCTTATTGAAACATGGAGTGCAAGTACATGCACAGACTACACTAGCCATTGAAAAGGAAATAACAATTTGGAAGACTAAAGCATAATTGTTATAGGTAAAAAATGAAAAGCTAAAAGCTGATGTCAGTAAAGGTCAAGAACAAATACCTTCAGGGAGTAAACAATTGTGGGGCTCAGTACTCATAATAAATTACAAGAATAAGATGATCAATATCGTAAAATCAGAGTAAAAAATGATTGAAGGTTTTTGTAGAGATTTCATAGAAATAATAGAAATGAATAAGAATATAAAACTCCTAAAAGAGAGAATAGATAAAAATTTGGTAGCCATTTCCCCAGTCTATGAGAAGTGTAAGACTAAGAATATCAGACCTAAATAAGTGATCACATCAGATGGTTGAAGTCATAACTACCAAATAGAATATGAAAAATTCACCAGCCTCATAGCTGATAGGCCTCGATGGAATCATGCAATCAAGGAATTAGATAATTAAGAGTAACACATGATTACCAAATTAGGGCATATTAATATCTATCTCCACTAAGTAGTCAATATAGAAGGGTTTATTAGGTTAATAATCAAATACATTAAAGAGTTTCCATGTGAAGAAGCTGATGAATATAAGTTATCTGACCAACTCATCTCGTTGTCAAAAACCACCCTTGGCATAGTCAATTTTTTTTAGATCAAACAAATAGCTCAGAAAAAAGACAAGACCAAGGGGATAAGGGTGCAAGACAAAATTAACACACTCAGTGCAATCAAATAAGAAATATGGATGACTTAGTCAAGGAAATTCAAAGAGAAAATGATACCATCCAATAAGGTCAAAAGTACTCAGAGTCAGCAAGTAGTGCAGGACCCACAAAAGGAGAAAAAGGAAAAGAAAAAGCCACAGGGTAAAGTTGAACAGTGAGGACTTGGTGGATGACAACTGGACCAAATTTTTATATATAAAGGATAAATCCTAATTTTGAGACAGCTAATAATAGGTTGTATAACACCCAACAAATAACAAGGTAAGAGATGGCACCAAGTGGAGAGTTTGAATTGAAGCAGTTTTGATAGTTATAGGGCCACTGCAACTATAATAAGGACATCCACAACCAAAAAATGGATCAAACTTTTGACATAATAATTTTTTTCTAAGAGGTAACTTGAGTGTCCTATTCTTTACTATTGTATTCCATTTGTATATTTCTTCTTTTTCCATCCCTTATTATTCCCATTGTTGTGTAGGATTTGATAGGAAAGTGTGTAAAAAGTTGAAATTATTTCTAGATTATTGAGTCAGAGGTGTAGAGACTCAACCGTTACCAGATTGAAACGGGAGAGTGGAAATTCCTTGTTGCGATATTCAAATGAGGATTTTTTTTGTATTAATATTTAAAGAGTTAAATATAAAATTCAAGCCAACTCTTCATGTAATCAATTCTAATATTAATACAATTCTAGGTTTCTTTCATGTTATATCTTTGTTATCAGTTTTGTGTGTTCCTTTATTATGGGTTACATTATTTGAATGTATAATAAATATTTATTTCATTGGTCAACTACTATGTTTATTACGATATTCAAATGAATGTAAATGCACCAACTCTTTATTTTTCCCATTCTTTCTATTACATTGAAGTATTATTAAATCTTGCTATAATAGCCCAAAGGATTAAGTCATCGGTCATACTTAAGGCATAATTGAACTGTTATTGTTTTAGCTTGGTCAAATTTATAAAAAAATTAACTCACCACCATAAATATGGAAGAGTATGAGCAAAGGTTGCTCTACTTGGATGGACTTGAGAGGTAAGGAAGCATTTCCATTTCTTCCTACATATATTTGACATTCTTCACATGCCTTCATAACCTTAAAATCATCAGAGAAGATGTTTGGCCAGTAACAACCTATTTTTAAAATTATTAGTGTTGTGGTCCTACCTAAGTAGTGCTCCCCCGATAAGACTCCATGGAACTCTTCCAAGATCTTCTATTTCTGATCATCCTTGATGCATCTCAAAAGAACATCATCTAAATTCTTTCTGTATAAGCCTTCAGGTAATAGCGTATATTTTAGAGCTTGCAGTCTATACATCCTTCTTTGTGAGGTATTTAGGCTCATTGGGATTTTTTTTTTTGGAAGGAGCTTATAAGTTCATCAATCGAATCTAAGCTCTCTGAGGGTCGTCTAGTCTCCTGAACTGGTTTTGGTGCTTGGTAGGCCACATATTCTGATTTAGCTTCTTTTTCCAACTCTTGACACAAAGCTCTACCTCTTACTAGCTTATTTGGATGGATCTCTACATCGTATTTCTGTATTTTTGACACCCATCTTGCTATTTTCTCACCAAGCTCTCCCTTTATTATAAAATTTCTAACGTCAAGGTGTACCACATACACCAAGGTCCTACTTTGGGACAAGAAATGCCTGAATTTCTTTAAGGACTTCATGACTACATAAAATTATTTTTCAATGAAGTTGTATCTTTCCTCATGATCTTACATAGTATGTCTTAGAAATGCAATAGGTCTATCTTCATTATCTTCTCCCTTTTGAGTAAGAACTACAACATAACTTTCCTATTCATCGACAACATACATAATAAAATATCATGAGTAATTAGGGTTGATAAGCAAGGTTCTTGATATATTTCTTCTTTGATATTCATAAATTCTTCTTTCCTCAGGTCAGTCCACCTAAAGTCTACATTCTTCTTCAACAGTTCTATCATAGGCTTTACTATTTGTGCAAATTCTGTGATAAAATTTCATATAAAGTTGATATGTTCGAAGAAATACTACAACCCTTTATTTTTCAATGGTAGAGGAAGATATAAAATATATTTCACTCTTTTAGGGTCGATGGCCAATCCCTTGTTAAAGATAACATGTCCCAAAAAAGTCCCCTCTTCTATAGCAAAGATAGATTTCTTTAGGTTCAAGTAAATACCAAATTCTTTTTGCTTTTCAAAGACCGTTATGAGATGTTCAATATGCTTTTCCTTCTTGTGGGAGAACATTATCATGTCATCTAGATAAATGACTATTACCTTGTTCACAAACTCTCCAAAAGTGAAATCCATTGCTCTCTGAAAAAAACCCCTAACGTTGGATAGGCCAAAAGGCATACGTTGATATGCAAAATTTTCCCATTTAGTAGTAAATGTAGTCTTATGCTTATCTTCATTGTTGACCCAAACCTGATTATAGTTAGAGAATCCATCCAGTAATGAATATCTCTTGGCTCTTTCTATAGTATGCACTATTTGGTCTATCTGAGGCAGAGGATAGTGATATTTCAAGGAGATCCTATTCAAATTCTTGAAGTCCACATACATTTTGATATCCTCATTCTTCTTTCTAATCAACACCAAGTTAGCAACCCATGTGGAGTGTTTGATAGGGTATATTATCTTGGCATGGAGCAGATTTAACAATTCTTGCTTCATCAAGACTTCTATCTTTGGGTTGATAGGCCTCTGTTTTTATGAAAGGGATTTGAACTAGGCTCAAGTTCAATGGTGTGTTGTATCATTTTTTTGTTTTACACCTTGAGGTCATCGTATGTACAGGCTATAATATTAGGGAAATATTTGCATAAATTCAAGACTTGGTCTACCTCTTCTTGTGAACACTGAACTCCAACCCTAAGAATTTTTCTAGGTTCTACCTACATTTCTTTGTACTTCTACTTATCAACTTATATTTTATGGCTTATTGGTCGATCATTTTTTTCAAAAAGGCTTTCAAGAGTTATTAGACCCTATGGTATATGATTGTTCTTGAGCTAGATTGGTCCTTCATCTTCTTCATATTTTAAGGCTCGATCACTTGAACAGTTCATCTCATAGATTATAAAATACAATACCTGTTCATCATTCTCAAAGACTTACTAGAAGGTATATTTATCTGGGATCGAGGGTCCGTATATCAGCTTTGCTATTTTTTACTTTTTATATTGGATAATAGTTTGATCCTACATACGCTAGGAAGTCAACATGAGTATTATGCTCCCTAGGAATAGATTTGATATTCAAAGCTTCAAAAGCTTCAAATAGGTCTCATACCTTGTTTCGGTAAGCTTTGAGGTAATGTTGTTAAACGATGCATTTTTTTGTGACTTGACTCACTATCAGTTCTAAATTTTGTATATCTACAAATATTTGATCCCTAACTTGTCAATATTTATCAAGCCCAAACAAAGTACTTCATATTCTACTACATTATTTGTGCAACTCCATGTCAATCTATACAAGAAAACCTTCTCATATCCAGTTGGTGAGATTAGTACAATACCTTCTCTAGCCCCATTTTTACATCTAGCACCATCATAGAATAGTTTCCAAATCTTATTTGTGGGAACATATTGTTTTATCAAAGGGAGGGTTCAACATTTTTAGGTTTTACAATTGAATGAGTTCCCATTCCTATTTCAATCATAACGTTAAATTCATTAAGAGAAAATTGATCTTTAGTTTGGAGTTCTAGAACTTCCTCCATCAAATTTAACCCCTCAATTTCTTCAGTAATCATATTCACACTATTGGCAGGTTTATTGTCCTCTTCAATCTTCTCAATGTGAAAGGAAGAGGGTTTCTCATTGAAGACCTTGACCCTTCAACATTTATATAGGATCTCCATGTGTTAATAGTCAAGGGATAGATATCCTCCTATCTTGGCTATAAATTCTCTTGAAAGGCACATTCCAAAGTAAGGCTCTAGGTCTACTATAACTACTTCCTATATAATGGTGATTTGTGGCATCCTGTGCAATATTTTAGGAATGTATTTGATCACTCCTATAGTCTTAACTAGAGTGCCATCCAACTATAGCACACCAAATATACTTCTGGTATATTCCATCCCTATAATATCATATACAACTTTGGGCATAACTATGGTTACTGCACCTGAATCTATCATGCAATTATCTATTACCCACCCTTCTATTTGGAGGGACAAATAGAAATGAGGAGGTTTATTTTACCTGTAGCTGGTATCAAACTAGTCTAAGCTAGATTCAATTGAGAGTGATGCTTGTATTTATTCTTGATTGATTTTAGATATTCCTGCAATAAGTCAATCTGCCTTGGAAGTAACAGTGCATCATACATGCTTGCGTTTGAGGGAGTCTTCTTTAATTCTTCCACTATGTTAAAAATAGAAGCATAATTCTACTTATCCTTCTCTTTTGCAGGTGGATCATATTTATTTCTATACCCTTGAGTTACTTCTATTTTTTAATGCTTGGTTAAAGAAGTATATCTCAATTTATCCCTTGCATGTTCTTGAGTTCCAACTTTTTTGTGCCATATCACTTTTGTTGGTTTCTACTCCCTATTTCTAAGCTGGCTTTTGGGGTGTAGTGTCAAGAATATTTTCCTTTTTAGCTTGAATCTTTTCTCCTAAGGGTACTTTCAGAGGATTGAGTTCATGGGTATAAAATTGGAGAGGTTTCTTCCTTGACCTAGTCAAAACTAGAACCTGTTCCATAGATGACATCATGAAATTGTGATCCATTTCTCTAATAATGTTAACTAGTCCGTTTTGATCTCTTTCTACCTTTTCAATGACCACCTTTTGTATATGGTGTTGGTGAATCATGTATGATATTTCACCATGTGGATCATTACATGTAGAACACCAGTAATTTGAGCATGTAGAAGGTTCATTATCTTGATTTTCATATACTATATCTAATCTCTCTTGATAAATGCTGATTGAAGTAGCTTGCTCTTTTGATACCTGAGGGAATATTTTGGATTGGAGATTTTTCTCAACTTTCCATATCTTCATCAAAGTGATTTCATTAGGTTTATTTTTTATGATCATATGCATTTCTAGGAGAACTGTAATTTGAGGATCAAGGGTTGGTAGAGCAGGTACCATAGGTACTGGAGGTAAAGCTAGGAATACAAGGGGAGCTTGTATTGCTAGTATAGTTAGTATTCCAAAACATTTTGGGAGGTCTACCATGGGGGAAAAAGTAGGATATGATTTATTTACATTGGAGACTTGAGAGATATTTTGGAATATAGACATTATTTTTTTAGGTGGTAGATTCCCAATAGCAATGAGTTCTTTCTTTACCTTCAGGGCTTCTTGAAAGATTTGTGTAAAGGTGAACACTTGATATTACCTTATAGCCATACCAAGATCTGAGTTGAAGGCTCTTAGATAATAATACATTGATTGCTCATTTGTAGGTCTAAGGCATTTAGGAACCCTCTACCATGTACAACTAAACCTGATATTAAAATATACTATCTCTTTTTGAGGATGTTTTTGTATGACAGTGAATTGTGTAAGCAGAGAGAAAGGATTTTCCTGCTCATTAAACTATTCTACAAGTTTACCGACAAGACCTACCCATGTGGTTATAGTCTGATTAGGAAGGGTTATATACCAGTACAATATCTTCCCTCATAATGATATGACCAATAATATTATCATCATATTTTCCTCTATGATATTATGGATAGCTGCTAGTGATGCTACATCTTCACAGTGCTCATAAGCAGTATTTCTTGTACCATCATATGTTGGTAGTGCCTTCAAAGCTGCTAGAGGAATGGGATTTTAAACGGTTAGATTTAGAGGACCCAAATTATTCCATGAAGAATAAGGTAGAATTTTATGGATTGGTTAGCCATTATTGCTACTATACCGATGGAAGTCATAGGGGTAAGGTTTGTTATACTAGAAGATCCACCAATAGCTATGATGAGAGGAGTTAAGGGTGTAGGACTTATAGTTTTAGTTGATCCTATAGTGATGGTATATGAGGGAACTAATATGGAATATAGAACAAGGTTTACTCTAAGACTACCAAGGTGAAGTTCTAAAAACTCAATAAGCTCTTTTGAGTTTTTTTCTTTTGATATGGTGATCATGTATTTCAAAACTAAACAATGGGTATAAATATTTTTTGGGTTTGATCTTTTTGAACAGAGTTTCTAGGTAATTTAGATTAAAACAAAGCAAAGAAAAACACCAATATGATCTATGTGCATAATAGGATTTGGTCCCACTGAGCATGCCAAAAAATATTAGTCAAAAATATGCCTATGGTTGATTATTGTTTCGAAGACTTGGCCAACATTGAATGATCGGGTAAGCCACATAGCTTAATATGGTCAAACTCCAAATAAGGATGTCTCCTTTGAGGTTCTAACTAGATAAAACTATGATAAGGGAGAAAAGAGTGCTAAAAGAGAGTAAATATAGCTAATGCTAGAACTTGTAATGGTGCAGATTAGACAACATCAAGAAATGCATAAAGCTCATGAAATAAAGCAACTACCAAAACCTCCTAATAGACCAACTGGTTTTACCATATGCATAATAAATTTTAATCAATATATAGTTCCACAAATGATTAGCTACAAAACTATAGAACTAACATACATAATAATCCAAAAAGCCAATTTAATATCATGCACATTCATCTAGCTAAACAAAAATATTCATCCATTCATACATACATTTTCTACAAGACGTTGAACCAGATACCAAATAGATATTTCTATTGCATTTCTCCTTCCAAAAGTCTTTATACGTGCAACTTATAAATTCCTAATAGCTAACCCTTTAACAAGAGGTCATCGCTCCTATTTATAATACCTCTATGGTTCAATATTCAAAATATATAAATAGCTTTATCAAACTATTACAACAGAATGCTAGGATGCTAAGCTTGTGAGATCATCGTGCAACATTATTGATTCAAAAATAGAATATAGTGCTTGAATTATAACCACCTGTTAAACACTCCATGCATGCGAACAAGTAGTGGAGATGAACTTGAGATCTAGTCCATCCTTTGTTCTTTGGGAAAGACTATCATTGTTGATATTTTAATGATTGTGGTAGACTGAAACCTCTGTGGAAGATTCTATTGTTGGAACTCACGATGGTTGTGACATAGGGACATGTCACGATACCACATCCATTATTCACCTCTGAGATTTTCCAACTTTGGTGATCGCGATGTGAGAACACGTCACAATGTCACACTCTTTTCCTTATCTTGAAGCTTTCCAACTTCCTACACCGTGACATGGAGGTGTGTCACAATGTCATACCTTTATTTTATTCCATAAGCCTTTGGAGCTTCTACTATCGTGAAGTCGTGACACTTCTTACTTGGTGATCATTTTTGGGCTTCAAAAAACATGATAAAAACTTATGTCACAGTTTCATGACATTCCCCTCCCACAATCTTCTTATGGTATTCACAACCATGACACAACCACAAGTTGCAAAGTCACATCAAGTTTTCTGTCTTGAACCTTCTAGGCATTAATGACCATGACACTGGGTCATGTTGTGACATCACACCCAATGCTGCACTTGAATCTCCTTTTTTTGTTGTGATCGTGAGGCTGAGCCATATTGCAACATCGCACCCAATTCTATACTTAAATATTTTTTGCCTATTCTTCAAAAAAAATTTAGGCTTATCACCTTATTTCTTTTGATGTAGTCATTTTGACCTATAATTCCCCAAAACTTTTAAAAAAGAACTGTTGGATCCTCAAAATACAACTTGAATTTACCCCCAATTTTTGAAATTTTGGTGTCTTGTAAGTCCTTTCATTTTTGCCTTGGTTAGTCTCCTTTCAATAAATTTTTGGGTCCTTGGGTCTTTCCATATCCTATCCCATATTTATAAGGGTATTTTTGAAAAAAATTGTATCGCCAAAGTCGGGTCATTGTTTTGGTCTCATGTCAACCTTTTTGGACCTTAATAAAATTTAATTAATTATTTTTTATCTTCAAAGGTCTTAAATACTTAATTAAATGTTTTCCTTTTTAATAAAGTTTATTAATATATTTAATTACGTATTTAATTAAATTTTATATATTAGTAATTATAATTATAATTTTTATATTATAATAATAATTAATATATATATATATATACATTATAAAAAATACATTGAAAAAAATAATAATAAATGGGGGATCAATCGATCCCCCTCATATTAAATTTATAATTAATAAAAAAGAATGAGTGGGGAGTCGACTGTCCCCACGCTCATTTTACATTAAATAATGAGCGAGGGGTCTGTCGATCACCCTTGCTCAAATATAATTAAAAAAAAAGAAGTGGGGGGTCAGCCGATCACCCCTTGCTCATTAATATTTAAAAAAAGAAATACGGAGGTCCGATCAATCATCACCTTGCCATGCATTAATATATATTAAAGTAAATTAATGGGCAGGTGCACATGGGGTGTAGCACAACGGTTCGGGTTTTGGCTCTTCTTCGGGAGGTCCAAGGTTCAAACCACGGTGTGGGTGAGTGTGTGAGGGGTGGGTGTGTGGTGGCTTTGTGTTAAATTCCCTATTGATAAGTATAGCTCTCAAATTTAGGAGGGGTCATGGTTGGGAGGAGATTGCTCAGCCCTGTATGTTGGTCATAGGGGTTTCTCACAATAACCAAATCCAAAAAAAATAATGGGCATGAGTTAGGGTGTATAAATAGTATATACATATATTATATTATATATTATATATTATATATTATATATTATATATTATATTTTATATTTATATATTATATGTAATTTAATAAATAAAAATATACATATATGTAAATAAATAAATATATAATAATATTAATAATAATAGTTTTTTTATTTTATTTTATTTGGATAGTGTGAGAAACCCATACGAGCAATGCACTGGGCAAGCTCCCACAACCATAACTCATCCTAAAGATTAAATCTATGCTTATCAATAGGGAATTTAACACACAACCACCACACACTCGCCCCCTCACACACTCATCCATGCCATGGTTTGAACCTTGGACCTCTCGAAGAAGATCCAAAGCCCGAACCTTTGCGCTATACCCCCTGGGACAATAATAGTTTTGTTATTATTATTTAAATTTTTGAAATAAAAATTTTAACTGGCTAAGGTTGGCCTTATAAAAAAGAGAAAAAATAATTAAAAAAAAAATTGCCTAATTTTTTTGGCTAAGATTTAATGGTCGAAAATTAATTTCTTTAAGCTATTTTTCGATCGATTTCAAGAGGAATGGTAATAGATTATTATGAAGGCACTTTGATCAGTTGAGACCACTACCAAGCCATGAATTGGAGCCATTAAATGCAAGCAATATCGTATATCAAATCTAGAGGTAGTTGTAGTTTCTATGGGCCATCACCCGATTTTAAATAAATAACAGTTGCAGTTATGAGCCATCACCGAAGCAGTTGCGTTTTTGGAAATTATGGACCATCATCAAGATTTATAGACTTCAAAGAGTGTAGAAGGAAGTTACTTTTAAGGTTATTATCTACACATTGAATAGGAGTTAGATATATTTTTACAAAAATAAAAATATTTTCTACCTATTGTCTATCTAAGAATCAAGAAGATTGCATCCTACAACATTGATAGTAGTGCATATTACAGATTACTTTTAAGGGTTATTTATAATTACTCTTAAGAGAGTTGAAGAAATTATTAGTTCATTTGAGAGTTCTTTAAGAGTTTATATTAGTGCATTAAAGAAGCAATAACATTAGTCTACTATTGCACTATTCTAGATTGTCTAACTTATTTACTCTTAAATATTATTATGTGCATTGGTTGATTGAGTTAAGGTAATAAAACAAAGTGCACAAAGATAAAAATATCAAAGTTTTTAGATACACTATTCAATGCACAAAATCTACAATCTATTGTGGCCTAGAGAAGCCACCAAATAGATTCATATTCCTCCAGGGAGTTGAGAAAAAATCCACCATTAAAATCATTAAAAGAAGTTACAAATCGAGACTTGGAGAGTCTTAAATTTAAGGTGCACTAAGGGTTTTATTAAAGGTGAAATTTAGTGTAGAAATAACTCTTTCAAAAGCATATTATTTACATGATTATTATCTTATATTTAGTGTTACTAAACTATCCAAGTAAAGGAGTTAGTGTTGTCTGATTAGAAAGGTAACACTACATTGCTCTCAAGGAATAGAGCAAGTATTGATCATATCCAAAAAGCAAGGGAAAAGCTTCAACTCATATACATTTGTCCTAAAGCTATACATTGAGGAGCAGATATATCTACACAATAAGAAGTTGTCATATTAAAGGAGAAAATAACATCAAAAGGAGACAAGGAGCTCACTAAACTTTGATGCAAAATAAAGTTTCTTATTCATTCTACATTGGTGCACCATATTCATCATAAGGAGGATAGAATATTAAGTGTCTTAAAGACACTAACATAGTAGGTATTCTATATCTACTATTGGTGAAGCAATGAAGATAAAAAAAGAACCAATCTAGGGTTCACAAGTGTAGAAACTAAAATCATGTTAATACAATTAGGCAATTGAAAGCATTGATTAATTGACACCATATGGCCCCCTGGGGCAACCCTAAGAGGTTTAATAATGGTTCTAACCACTTTTGGGAGCTTTAAACCCACTTTTGGGAAGTTTTAGGTCATTTAGGCATGATCGTCCCACCCAGGGATGACCATGGACTTTGACCCCCAAAAAGTAAAAATACGAAAAAATGGCACCCAAGGACTACCATTTAGCCCATATATTCTATCATGCGGGTCTGAGGGTGTAGGAATCTTATGACATGCTACATATTTGACTCCCAAAATGGAGATGCCTTCCCCCTCCAATGCATGAAAAGTTTTGGAAAAGTGACACCTCTTGCCCTGCATGCCCTTGCATGCCTGTTTGACCAAAGGCCTCCTTTGGCTATAAAGTGGATTCATTTTTCCACACAAAAGATAGAGAGGAGTTTTGAGATATACCAATGGAGTGCTGGCATGATTTACCCTAATATTTTGTGCCCTTTTCCCTAAAAATATATACCTAGAGACGGAGGTTTGTGAGTGATCTAGGAGGCATAATTTGTTTGTCACAGAGGAATTGATGATAAAATAAGGGTAGAATTGGTGGCCATCCCACCCTAGGACGGTCCTCATTCTGTGATAGCCACCATCGTCCCTGCAAGGTACAGTGTCATATTTATGCATGATTTTTCCACTATTATTTTTATGCATATTATAGAGTATCATATGAGTCTCTTGTCCAAATTTCATGTATTTTGGAGTCATATTGAGCGAGATATTGCATTTTTAGTGTTTTATAGGCTTTCGGGGACCATCTAAATATGCACATGAAATTGTTACTGATTTTTAAAATATGACCATATGGGTTATATTAAAATCATATTTTATGCATACTTTCCAATTTTAATTTGATTTGGATATGTTTTGGTCTAGAAATTGCTTGTTTTAGGTTTTGTAGGCTTTGCAGGTAAACTGCAAATGCGCCACATCATCGAATGCAAATTCTGTTCTATTTTTTGTGAAATATTCCCAAAATCATATAATTTACATATATATGCAATTTAAGATCATTTGGAGTTGTTTTAGATAGGTGTATTGCATATTCATGTTTTCTAGTCTTTTAGTGCCTATGGGGTTTGCATGTTTTCAATATATGCACTTGCTATTTAACAAATTTGGTTTCCTTGTGTGTAGGTGTAGGTATTATAGTGTATAATTAAAGAATACAAGATCATAATAGTGAAGAACAGATCAGCATTATCATAGGTTCACCCACCTCAATTATGGAAACAAGGAAGAACATTGGAAGTGCACACGAGCTTCTTTGAAAGGACTTGATCATTTGGGAACCCCATTTTTGTAAATAATTGTATCAATACATAGCTCTAAAATGGTATATTTATGTAACCATGGTTTTGATCAATCAAAATAATATAAGAAAGCTTCATTTCACTTCATTTCATGTGTTTTGGTTATATTTCCATGCTTACTTGAATGCTTCCATTTTTATGCTTATCATTCATTAGCGATAGATGCATATTTTTTATCTACATTAGGTGCAAAATTTACCCCCTAATTCAGTGGTGATCATGGTGGTACCCATGGTGCACCATTTTCTCCTACTTTAGTGTGTTGTTTGATTAAGAATTTGTAAATGAGATAATCATCTAGGGTTGGTAGAGAGTAGTAATGGTGTGCACCCGCAGCCAAGCCCAATAATGGGCGGAAGCTATGGAGAGTGGACTAGGAGAGATGAGTCATCTCTAATTTAGCCCCAAGGATTTGGTCATACCTCCCTAGTGAGCCTCTACTCACCCCAATCCTAGAATAGTGGGACATGAACCACACCTACAAGGGAGCCCTATGTGGGACACCCCTATGGGTGATGGACCTTATCTGGGAGAGTGTTCCCGATATGCATAGACATCACATAACTTCCTTGGTTAAAGGTAGTAGTGCACTAAGGCACAAGTATATAGAGTTGTGCCATGAATCTACATTCTTGATAGGCATAACATACCCATTTATGGGCCAGAGCATGACTTCACACATTGGGTAGAGCAGGTTGATCATACCTTACCTCTACATCACCCTGATAGGTTCTAGTAGCCTAGGCAATAGGATGAGTATGATACTCATCACTCAAGGCAAGCAAACTTCACCCTTCCCTTCCTCATTCATGAAGGCATGAGGAAATCCTTGATTATCCTTAAGAGCAGTATACCATGCAAGCACGATGTGCCTCTATGCCCGCTGAGTATAATGAGCATATGCTCATACCATAACCTTAAGTAAATGTGACTACCCTCGATCGAGGGAAGCACACGATGGATATCATAGATTATCTTGAACAAGGTTGGCCTCAAGGTGAGACTCCTAGGCCTCCTAGGCCCTGCACAGTGGAATAGATCAATCAAGCGGTTGCAAGATATACGAAATTCCAAGCGTAGTTCAAGCAACTTCAAAGAGACAAAGAGCAACTAGATTGCTTGCATCAACTTGAGAAAGAAATAATCGAATGACAAACCAACGAGCTATTCTAAAAGACTTTACGTGAGAGGGTCCCTACCCCTAGAACATATAGATAGGAAGTCCACTTGAAGAAACCAATGCTCATTCGAGATAGGTCTCCTAGGCCTTATCCAATGTTACCTACATGACCTCCTAGGCCAGATCGAGACTTGCCTCCAAAGCCAAACATAGGGCACCCACAACAAACAACTACCCCTCTTTATAGACCAACTCAAGAGATGCCCTATGGGGCCTACACCGAGCATGAGCCAGAGGTAGAATATTTGGGAACACCTTACCAAGGTAGGGGGGTGACATACCACCACCCCAAAATAGGCCTGAGGACCCTCGCCCTCCACCCTAGGATAAGAGAAAAGAAGAGGAGATAAAATCCTTTGATGCATATAAGGTACTACTAGAGCGCTTAGAGTCAATAGAGAATAAGACCTCTAGGTATGGATCTCAAAATCCCACTTTGTGCCATCTATGCAGTCAATCCCTTCATCCTTCAGTGCCTACCCCTTCCTATCTAGAATAGTTTAATATGCCTCATTTGGCTACCTTTAAGGGAGAGGAAGATGCATAGGAGCATGTTACCAAGTTCCTGAGCCAATGCTTTGGCATCCAGGATAATGATGCTTTGCTTTTGCAAACATTCATGACTACCCTCTCTGGCCTAGCCATAGAGTGGTTTACCCAACTCCTGAAGCATAGCATCCATAATTTGGATCAACTTGTAGATGCGTTCCTAGAACACTTCACCTTCAACACCAAGAGGAAGGTGACATTGGCAAATCTTGCTGGGTTGAAACAATATGATGATGAGTCAATAGAAAATTATGGTAATAGGTGGTGAGCATTGCTCACCAAGCTGCCTTACCTACTCCCCATGTTGGATTTGACTCAGATGTTTGCCAAGAGCTGCCTAAAGCCGATCTCCTTGTTGTTGCAACTGCAACAATATTTGACTCTTGAAGATGCCCTAGCACAAGCTAGAACGATTGAAGACATCAAGATTCAAGAGGGAGAAATTATGAAGCCTCAGAAGGAGTGGAACAAGAATGCTAAGAATACCCCAATGCAGCCTAAGCCAGTAATAGTTAATCAGGTTGCCATTAGCATCCTAGGGCCATCGCAACCCGTGCCACCTCAAAAGCCTAATTATTAGGCCACACCTGGGAACTATAACAAGGACAACCAGAATAATCAAGGGCAAAATCAACATCACCCCAAGTGATAGTTCACACCCATTGTAGAGTCTATGGACTCTTTTTTGAGTACCTCTTAGCATCTAATTCGATCAATCTTCTTGAGAGTCGACCTATCGACCCAAATGCACCGAAGCCCAAAGGGTACCGAGAAGACCTATATTGCAAGTTTCATAGGCAAAATGGGTATGACATGCAAATGTGCTATAAGTTCAAGCATTTGGTGCAAGACATGATCGATAGGAATGCCCTTCAGGTAGACAACCCTATCGTGCCAAACAACCAATAGATGGAAGTTTTTAAAGACCCCTTGCCTACCCACATGGAGCAGGCCAAGCCCATACCCTAGGTAAATGAGGTTCATCATGCCCCTCCTAAGAAAGGGTATGTTGGTATGATTAGCATTATAACAAGGAATAGATAATACCCAAGTCCAGTCACACCACCCATGGCTCAGAGCAATGTTCCTTCAATGTCACAACCTCTACCATCTCTAGTGTCAAGCCTCCCACCTAGGCCTATGGTCACAATTAAGAGCAAGCTCGCTCAGAGCCTGAGAATGACATCTGCCTAACTCTCCATCTATGAGCTCATTCAACAATCTCCACCTCATAGAGAAGCTTTAATGGAGATCCTTAAGGTAATAGAGCTACAACCCCAGGAGTCTAACTCCAACAATTTCATGGGGCATGTGTGATAATGCACGAAACTGGTGATTACCTTTCGAGAAGATGAACTTAAACTGATTCCAAATGATATGGTGGATCCTCCCTTGCACATTGTTGCATGTGTAAATGGAACACCTTACAAGAGAGTGTTGATAGACACTAGGTCCTCTAGCAACATCATCACTACAATAGCTCTCAAGCATCTGAAGCTCCCAACATCCCATATTGTCGCATCTACCTACACCCTTTGAGCATTTAATGATGCCATATGCTCAATAATTAGCACAATAGTCCTACCCATTCAAGTAGGAAAAAATACCATATCGACACTGTGCCACATCTTGGAGGGTGAGATGGCATACAATATCTTGTTGGGCAGACCTTGGATCAGGGACATGAAGTGTGTCCCTTCCATTGCTCACCAATGCCTAAAATACACCTATGAAGGGTAAGTTCATGTCATCCCCACAGACCTAGAACCCTTCAAGTACTGCAACATGGTGCAGTAGATCCCTGAGTCTACCTTGTCATCCACCCATCTGGATTTTCAACCAAATGAATCCATCCAAGGTCTGACTCCATCACCATCACATTCATTCAATCCATCATCATCTCATGCCATACCATCCTCATCTTTAACACCCCAGACGTGCCTTCATCGTCAATGAATCTACCACCGAGAGACATGGGGAAGAGGCCTATTGATGAGAGTCCTCCGATCATATCCACCATCTCCACCAGCAAGACTCCTAGCCCAGTGGATGAGGAGCTACCTCATGAGGTAAACATTGAATCAATTCAAGCCTCACTCTCGTCTCCTCCTTCTCTGTAGCCATAGGTCACAGTGCACCTAGATTCTATAGGATTAGGAGAGTACATGGTTAGGAATGTCACAACCACTCCTACTATTAAGTTGGTGCAAGATATGGGTCAACCTCATCTTCCCATAGGCACTATCGTACCTCTTGGTCTCCCCCTAATCAGACAAATTTCATCTATGGGGATCTCAACTATGGCATCGAGCCTTATCAACAATAGGAAGAGGATGAAGAGCCCTTTTTCGAGGACATCAACTACATGTCCAACCATGAATTTTCCATGAAGTACCTTCATCTCTGTAATTGGCATGGTTATGGGTTGGGCTTGTATGAGCAAGGCACCCGAGTTCCTTACCAACCGTAGTATCAAATACCTTATGATAAGTCTGGTCTAGGACACAACAAGCCTGTGCCCCTCGACATCCTCGTGGATAGCTTAGAGTGCATGACCCTCAAATTTAGGGATGAGCTTGCATGTGACCCTTACGCCAATCCCAATCGAGTCTACTCACTAGGAGACTACTTCCCTACACCCCTAAGTGACCAAGAGATACATTGTGAGGTCAACCGATCTTATGAGAGAGGTGAAATTTTGCATGCCCTTCCACACGATAGTGAGGAAGAAGATCAGGGGTCTCCTTATGAGTGGACATCTGATGACAAGTTGGATTATGGAGTAGCACCTATTGAATATTCTATTTTGAATGGAGAAGACCCATAGATAATCACTATGGATGATGAGGATGAGTTCTATCTATGAATATTTTCATTACACCATCCCATCTGGCAACTTCTACCTTTAGAAGAGCAAGCTCACTCGCAGCCACACTGACCGCCTTTGATCATTCAGCCTCTGCTACAACCACCTCCTTAGGTCTTGCGACATCCCGATGTCCATGGACACCACCAACCACCTAGGGGAAATCATCCATCCATAAACATGATTTCCATAGACCTTTTTGAGCCCCTACGAGATCCGAATAACCCATCGAAGCCACTACACCTCAACTTGGGGGTAATTGAATTTGATTGGGGAGATTCTCCCCCATTGCCTTCTAAGTACTGGCCTTGCAATGAGATGCTACAACCATTTCATTTCTCTCCAAGGCCTACTCATGATGTCTTCCATGCTGAGGAGGAACCTAAGGTTCCAATTGATGATCTAAACCTAGCAGATGACATTCACCTGATCCCTACTCCCCACCAGTTGGAGGAGGGGTCACATATGTCAATCGAGCCAATGATTGACAAAGATATCGACTCAGATCTTGAGAATCTTATAGTGTATCAAGTTAGGGGAAATCCTATCCCTCAAAGAGCAAGCTGATTACATAGCCCTTCTCATAGAGAAGAAGGAGGCTTTTGCATGGTCCTACAAAGATATGTTGGGACTGGATCCAAATCTAGTCATCCACAATCTGACGCTTGACCCCAAGGCCAAGTCGGTTAAGCAAAAGCTGAGAAAGATGCATCCGATAGTAGCCTTAATGGTCAAATATGAGCTACAAAAGTTTTTGGATGCCAAGTTCATCATTTCCATAGACTATCCACCATGGTTTTCCAACATGGTTCCCATCAAGAAGCCCGACAGGAGGATTCACATTTGCACCAACTTTTGAGACCTAAACAAAGCGAGTCCTAAGGATGATTTTCCTTTGTTGAGCATCGATGCCCTAGTAGATGCCACAGTGGGCCACGAAATGTTATCCCTCATGGATGGTTTCTTTGGGTACAATCATATTCATATCAATCTAGAAGACCAGCTCAAAATGGTATTCACAATGCCTTGGGGAACATTTTGCTATAAGGTCATGCCTTTTGGCCTTAAAAACGTCGGTGCTACCTACCAGCGTGCCATGACATACATCTTCCATGATTACATGCATAAGATTTTGGAAGATTACATGGATGACTTACTGGCAAAATCCTTATTACGCCATGAGCATCTCGATGTCTTGCGCAAAGTCCTCGATCACCTTATTGAGCATAACATGAGACTAAACCCCAAGAAGTGCATCTTTAGTGTCACATCTGGAAATCTCTTGGGATTTATAGTCTCTAAATGAGGCATTGAAGTGGACCCCAACAAGGTCAAGGTAATCCTCGAGATGCCTCCCCCAACTACCATCAAGCAGCTCTGAAGTCTATAGGGTAAGGTCACGTCCATCAAACGCTTCATAGCGCAATTATCGGATAAATGTCGACCCATGAACAAGCTACTGCACAAGGGGGTCACATTCCATTGGGATGATGAGTGTCAAGCTACCTTTGATGCAATCAAACAATATCTAGCTTCGCCACCAGTATTGGCTCTGCCTAGACTAGGAGTGTCATTCCGCTTATACATCTCAACCACTGAGATTGCATTGGGTGCCATGTTAGCCCAGAATAATGAATTGCATAAGGAACATGCTACTTACTATCTTAGCCACACCTTGGTCAACTATGAAATCAAGTATGCATACATTGAGAAGCTATGCCTAGTGGTGGTTTTCACCACCAAGAAGCTACGCCATTACATGCTTAGTCATACCACGTATGTTGTATCAAAAGAGAATCCATTGTGATACATGATGAGTCGTACTTATCACAATAGTCACATGGTGAAATGGATCATGTTGTTGATGGAGTTTGACCTAGAATTTATTGAAAAAAAATCAATTAAGGGTTAGGTCATCGTTGATCAACTCATAGAGGCTCCCCTCTAGGATGAGCAACCTCTTAGCATGGAGCTTCTCGATGATGGAGTCTTCCAAATATCAGAATCACCTGATTTTGAAGAGCCTGAGTCATAGGTCGATATGACTCTATTCTTCGATGGCTCCAAGTGTGAGCAAGGGGGTGGCGTAGGGATCATGTTTTTCACACCTCAAGGGGCTCCCATACCCCTATCATTCAAACTCAATTTCCCATGCACCAACAACAATGTCGAGTACGAAGCCTTTCTCATAGGTCTTCAAATGGCTATCGCCATGAAAATAACCAAGCTCAACATTTTTGGTGACTCCTTGCTCATCATAAACTAGGTCAAAGGAATTTTCCAATGCAAGTGCCCAGTTCTACAAGCCTATAAAGCCCTTGTGGATAAAATCCTGGTAAAGTTCGAATGGTATGATATCGAGGCACTCCCTTGATCATCTAATCATTTTGTGGATACAATGGCCTCCCTAGGGTCCTTGATCCCATAGAACCCTATGGATGAGATGACAACCATTCAGGTCAAAATGCTATCGCAATATATGGTTGAGCATGAGAGCACTCAATCCACGCCAGAAGTCCACTTGATTCAGATTGAACCTCATCAAGATAGGTTCTCACAAATTCATGAGTGCTTGAATCATGCCGCTTGGGGGACTCTGTTCCCTCAAACCCCTTTTGATAGCAGTACAATGCTATTCTTACAAGTTCTTTCCCAATCAGCATTCGCTCGGGATGAACTTCAAGAGGGATAGGCAATTCATGCAATCGAGGCTTCCTCACAATAGGACTGGTCTACCCAAATCAAAGAGTACCTAAAGCTTGGTACTATCCCTCCTAGGTTATCACATGCCACCAAAAGGACATTTAAACGAAAAGTGGTAAAGTATGTCTTGCTCAGAGATATTTTGTATCATCAGAGCTATGAAGGGATCCTCCTTCATTGCTTAGAGCATCAAGAGTTAGTTTGGGCAATCGCCCAAGCACACGATGGTACATGCGATGGCCATTTCAATGGCATGGCTATCGCTAAGCGCATTCTTCACATGGGCTATTATTGGCCAACGTTAGAGCAATATTGTTGCGCTTATGTTAAGAAGTGCGTGAAGTGTCAACACCATGCTAATTTGACACATGTACCTTCTCAGGCCTTACAACCGATTCAATCAGCTTGGCCATTCTTGCAATGGGGGTTTGATTTAATCAAAAAAATCTCACCTGCCTCCTCGGGCCGTCACACGTTTATCATTATGGCTACCGAGTATTTCACAAAGTGGGTGGAAGCAATTCCCCTTACCACTATGATAGGACCCCGCATAGCGGAGTTCATATTGCACAATATCATTTGTCATTTTGGTATTCCATCCAAGATCATTTTTGATAATGGGACATCATTCAAGAATAAATATGTGCATGCTTTGATAGCAAAGTATAATATCCAGCACAACTTTTTGATGCCCTATTATCCACAAGAAAATGGGCAAGCAGAGGCATCGAACAAAACATTGATTGCCATTCTAAAGAAAATAGTTAAAGAAAATCACATCGATTGGCACACGCAAATACCCCTTGCTCTATGGGCCTATCGCACTAGCATTCGGATGCCCACTGGGGCAACCCCATTTTCACTAGTGTATGGCATCGAGGCAATCATACCTCTAGAGCTGGAAATCCCATTGTTGCACATATCCATGCAAGAGTTCATCGATGATGACACCGCGTAGTAGGCTTGCCTAGACCAACTTACGTTGCTTGATGAATGACGGGTCAATGCTCTTGAGCACCTGCGCATTTATCAAGAGCGACTTAAGAGAGCTTATAATATGAAATTCCATCCTAGAGACTTTCAAGTTGGTGACCTCATTCTGAAAGAGAACCAACAAAATTCTAATTTGCCGCCCCATCTACGGGACAAGTTTACGATAAACTGGTTAGGTCCTTTTGTCATCACTAGTCAGATCGGACCCAAAACTTACCACCTAGCCTCCCTTGAAGGAATCGAGGATCCTTAACCCTTGAACATCCTTCATCTATGGCCTTTCCATGCCTAGAGTGTTGTGGCCCAAAATTCTCCTAGGAATTCTATGACCGTCTAGGTCACCCTAAAATGCTCCAAGGGTATCTACATACCGCTTGGTCAACCCAAAATGCTCCTAGGTGGTCTATGACCATCTAGGTCACCCCAAAATGCTCCAAGGGTATCTACAAACCGCTTGGTCAACCCAAAACACTCCTAGGTGGTCTATGACCATCTAGGTCACCCCAAAATGCTCCAAGGGTATCTACATACCGCTTGGTCAACCCAAAATACCCCTAGGTAGTCTATGACCATCTAGGTCACCCCAAAATGCTCCAAGGGTATCTACGATACACTTGGTCAACCCAAAATGCTCCTAGGTAGTCTATGACCATCTAGGTCACCCCAAAATGCTCCAAGGGTATCTACATACCGCTTGGTCAACCCAAAATGCTCCTAGGTGGTCTATGACCATCTAGGTCACCCCAAAATGCTCCAAGGGTATCTACATACCTACTTGGTCAACCCAAAATACTCCTAGGTGGTCTATGACTATCTAGGTCACCCCAAAATGCTCCAAGGGTATCTACATACCGCTTGGTCAACCCAAAATCCTCCTAGGTGGTCTATGACCATCTAGGTCACCCCAAAATGCTCCAAGGGTATCTACAAACCGCTTGGTCAACCCAAAATGCTCCTAGGTGGTCTATGACCATCTAGGTCACCCCAAAATGCTCCAAGGATATCTACATACCACTTGGTCAACCCAAAATTCCCCAAAGGTATCTATAAGCCCTTTGGTCACCCAAAATGCCCTAATGGCATCTAGTAAGCCCATTGGTCAACCTGTATATACATATATATCAAAAATCCAAAAATATTATCAAAACATCAAAAATACAAAAATATTGCATTACATCACATTGCATACCATTGCATTTTATCATCACTTGCATTAGGTATACTCATCATTGCACTTTGCATTTTAGAGTTGCTCATACATGTCTAGCACTGAGACTATACACTAGTCATCATTCAAAATCTATGTTGTTCAAGTCATCATCCACATCATTTCATATTTCACTTATCATTTCCACCTACACTTCCCATTTTTCATATTTGTGTCCATTCCCTTCACCTAGCCATTTGTTCTAGAATGTCATTAGGGTTTTCGGTCACTCAACCATCTCTAGTTTTCTTTTCAGATTTTGTAGAAAGCTATCCTAATTTTTAGGAGGTAGAGTCTTGCTTAGATTGTACCTTGTATATTTCAAAATCCCAACACATTTTTCACTAATAAATCCAAGTTTTGCACAAGGAAATATGAAACCTACGAAGTGGTCTAGGTTACCTTAAGTGAAAATTTTATCCTGCTCATCCCCCTATGCGGATGGTTCAAGAATGCTGAGAATTGACAAAAGGACAAGCTCCTCCTTACCCAATTCCCCAAAATAAATAGTGGTTTTCACCACTATCAATAAGCAAAAATCCCAAAAAGAAAAAATCAAAAGCAAAATAAATAGTGGTTATCACCACTCCCCAAATCCCTTGCTCAAAGAAAACAAAATATAAAAATAAATAGTGATTTTCATCACTAAGTATGAGCAAATATCCCTGAAATCAAATAAAAGAAAATAAGGGAGTATTGAACTTGAATCCCTAGAATTCTCAACATTTGACAAACCATTAGGTGATCCTCATTACAGGTTTGGTGGCATCAAGCCTTCCTGGCAATGGTGGTATCCTTACGCATGATGATATGTCTATCACATTAGCTTTTTGCATGTGTGCAGACCAATGTTTGCATGTGGATGAGCTAGCTTTTGGTAGCCTATACTACCTAGTGGTCTAATCCAACTAAGTACAAAACCTAGGATCGTGCTACTCATAGGGTGATATTTAGTACAGATGGGCTGCATCAATCCTATTTGGCACTAGGGTAATCTTATGCGTATCACAAAAATGAACTCACTTGCACACATAGGGATATTGAGTATCTGGGTCATCCTAGCAGATTCGTACCTTGTCAAAAAGTCTTGCATGGTTAGTATATAACTTTTGATCAGTTGACTAGAGTGTTTGAGTCTCATGAAAACCTCATAGACATTCTATAACATTCATTTCATTCATTCCATTTTTACCACATTTCATTTCATACCATTTTATCACAAATCCATTACATAGTCTCATGACAACATTACACATGAATTGATGAATTCTATACAGTCTATGGTGCTAACATAGTATGTCATATAGTATACACATTTCATCATCTAGATCAATCAATCATCCATCTCACTATGCATCCACACATATACATATCATCAAATCAAATCAAATCACAACATATGCATACATGATAAACATCCATCATCATATCATAAAGCAAATAAACACATTGCATACATCTCATAAAGCAATAAACACATGATGATAAAACATAAAAGCTCATATATATATATATATATAATGTATGGGTAAAAAGATACATCATAGTCCTCGAGCTACCCATAGGCTACAATAAAGTGAGTCCTTAGACCTCACACCCCCAAAACAACTCAAAATGCACCAAAAAGGGTCCAAAACCCACCAAAAATAGCTCAAATTTGGTCAAAATTCAATAGGCATCAAGATGAACCTAAATTTCTCATGGAGAAATGGAAAATTCTTTAATTTAATCCCTAAGAAGGCCATTGTGGCCGGACCACCCCATGGGAATGAAGTTTTTGACTCCTTTCTTCCATGAAACGTCAACAAAGTCACCAAAATCCTCTAAAAAATGCTCCATTTTTCAATGAGTAAAACTAGAGGAAACCCTAACAAAGTCATATGTGTCAAGTGACTCATCACTTTTATCATTGGTCATTCCCTCATCGACTCATCACTTGAGGGGGTAGTCATACTTAATGAATTCATAATCACAATCAACAATCACACACTCAATCATGCAAATTGCGTTCGTTCAATGAATCATTGACAAAGACAATCATGCCCCTGCTTGGGGCAGAAAACAAGCACAAATTTAAATAAAACAAATTCTTGGTATTCTAGAAGCATGAAGGATCATGGGCCTTTACCTCTTCATGACTGAATAATGTCCAAGATCAAGTCAACCTGAAATACAAGGTTGTACTTGAAGCAAGTTCCTTAGCTCGTCAGAAGCAAGGATTCAAGAACGCATGCTCTTTCCATGATTGGGGCATCTAAATTTGGTTAGGTTATTGAATAACCCTAATCATTCAATATTTTAGTCATCTATTTTTGCTCAGCATTGTGTTGCACACAACGCATCTCAAAAAGGGGCATCTGTAGACACTAAAATCATGTCAATACGATTAGGCAATCGAAAGCATTGGCTAATTGACACCATATGGCCCCCTTGGGCAACCCTCAAAGGTTTAATAGTGGTCCTAACCACTCTTGGAAGGCTCTACCCCACTTTTGGGAGTTTTTGGGCCACATAGGCATGACCATCCCACCCTAGGATGATCATAGTTTGTGGTCGTCCCACCCAGGGACAACCATAAGTGGTCATCCCTGGGTGGGATGGCCATGGACTTTGACTCCCAAAAAGTCAAAATTTGGACAAATGGCACCCAAAAACTACCATTTATCCCACACTATGCGAGCATGCAAGTCCTAAGGGTACATGAATCCTTATGACATGCTATAGAATGGAGGCCAAAATGGGAGATTCTCTTCCCCCTCCAATGCATGCCCAGTTTTGGACAAGTGGCACCTCTTGCCATGCATGCCCTTGCATGCCCATTTGCCCAAAGGCCTCCTTTGGCTATAAAGTGGATCTATTTTCCACACAAGATATAGAGAGGAGTTTTGAGACATAGCAACGGAGTGCTGCCAAGATTTCCCCTCACCTTTTTGTGCCCTTTTCCCTCGAAATCTCTACCTAGAGAAGGAGGTTTGCGAGTGATCTAGGAGGCACAATTTGTTTGCAAAACCAAATAATATGAGTGAATTTCACCACCAAATTTGATGACAACACTATTGAGGAGGTTCCTAACCAATTCACAGAGGAATTGGTGATAAAATAAGGGCAAAATTGGTGGTCATCCCACCCTAGGACGGTCCCCATTCTATGACAGTCACCACCATCCTTCCAAGGTATGGTGGCATATATGTGCATGATTTTTCTACTATTATTTTTTAGGCATATTCTAGAGTAGCATATGAATCTCCTATCCAAATTTCATGCATTTTGGAGTCATATTGAGTGAGATATTGCATTTTTAGTGTTTTGTAGGCTTCTGGGGACCATCTAAAGATGCACATGAAAATGTTACTTATTTTTCAAATATGACCATATGGGTTCTCTTAAAATCATATTTTATGCATACTTTCCAAGTTTCATTTTATTTGGATGTGTTTTGGTCCAGAAATTGCTTGTTTTGGGTTTTGTAGGCTTTGTAGGTAAACTGTGAATGCGCCATGCCATCGGATGCAATTTCTGTTCTATTTTTTGTGAAATATTCCCAAAATAATCTATTTTACATATCTCTACAATTTCAGATCATTTGGAGTTGTTTTAGATAGGCGTATTGCATATTCATGTTTTCTAGTCTTTTAGTGCATGTGGGGTTTGCATGTTTTCAATATACGCACTTGCTATTTAATAAATCTGGTTTCCTTGTGTGTAGGTGTAGGTATTACAAAGTATAAGGAAGGAATACAAGATAATAACAGTGAATAACAAAGTGGTGGCATCATAGGTTCACCCACCTCAATTGTGGGTACGAGGAAGAACATTGGAAGTGCACACGAGCTTATTTGAAAGGACTTGATCCTTGGGCACCCCATTTTTGTAAAAAATTGTATCAATATAGAGCCCTCAAAGGGGAAATTTATGTAACCATGGTTTTTATCAATCAAAATAATATAATAAAGCTTCATTTCACTTCATTTCATGTGTTTTGGTTATCTTTCCATGCTTACTTGAATGCTTCCATTTTGATGCTTATCACTCATTAGCGATAGATGCATATTGTTTAGCTTCATTAGGTGCACCATTTTTCCCCTACTTCAAAAAGCACTAGTTTTAGGTGTCTAAAAACACCATTCCAATCACCAAAGCAATATTCTACAAATGATGTCAACCTGTAGCCACATTGGAAGCCTTACAACCATTACATTTCTATTGAAAAGCAAGGAAGAATAGTAGTGATAAAATCTGTGTAGAAGCAAAGTGAAGACTACGTAATATTACCTCAATATAGAATTAGATTTCCAACTAGGAGGGGAGCCACAAAATCATCCAAGGACAACACTTTGTAATTACTAAAGGAGCACCATAAGACCATCTCTAAAGTGCCTAGGACCTCCATCGAACCAAGAGATAATATCTTGAGAAGAATAGCTCCTTTGAAGAAGCATTGAGATCAATAAATCAAATCGACTTAAGTTGGCAAGAGAAGTATATATGTTAATGAAGGCATTGGAAGAAATATTTCATGCAAACAACCACTTGTCACAAACGATAGAGCATTTGGTAATGCTCACAAAGGAAACACTCAAGATAATGTCTAAGTTTTAGATATTGAAAGGCATCATTGAGAGCATCATCATCATTGCTCATCAATTGAAAAATAAAGGAGCATTACTCAAAGGCCAAAGTATTATAATAATGCCTCACCAACTAGTAGTAACACGTGGGTGAAATTCTAAGGAGAGAAGATACATAAGCACCCAAGTCCAAGCAATTACAATAAAGTCCAAGCAAGTGTAAGTGTAGTTTGAGCAGAGAATAGAAGCAAGTTTACAGTGAAGATACATTAAAAGCCCAAAACCAAGGAGTCAAAGGATGTCCACTAAAAGCCTATTATAAATCAACGATTTGGGTAGATGTTAAATGTTTGGATGGAAAATATAATACCATCGTTTAGTGAAAGCTTACATTATCACCATCAAAAGAGACCTAAACCACTTAAATCACAGTTGTCAAGAGAGAATAAACTAGTTTCATTACCATCATCCAGTGAGAGTGTCCTATACTCACTACCAGCTGAGCTACCTACTTTGAAGGAAGATAAGTATATTATTTAATTATTTTCTTTCTAAAATTTGGAGTTATAAGGTGTTAAGCATAAGGTTGATTACTATTATTAAATAACAACCTTAGAAAGTAAGGAATCTGTCCTAAAAAAAAGTAGAAGAAATTATAGATATTTGCAAATCACCAAGTAGGAGATATAAGGTTGTCAACCTTAGTAAACCAAAAATATTAAATTTGTAAATACTATTATTATTATTTTCTAATATTCCAAAGTAGGGAGTTATAAGGTATACTACATCAAAATAGTTTATTGGAATTTAGAAATATTAAACTATTGGACATTAAGGGTTATAAAAAGAATTTTTTCATTTACTTAAAGAAGTTGGAATTATATACTTACACTTGTATCATATTCATACTAAAGGAGCAAAATAAATCTAACCATACAAAAATTCAAATTAAGTGCATACTTCATTAAGAGAGATAAGGTGAAATAGAAGTTGATTATTGTTACTTACAAAACATTATAAAATCAACTAAAGTGAACTATTATTTACTAAGCACTTTATTAAGCTTATAGCTTACTCTAATCACTAGGGAGACATAAGGAATTCTACAAAACCTAAGTCTAGAAAGGTTTTATCAAATTGGTTCATATACTCAATGTACTTGAGATAGATATAGTATTCTACAACACCCTTAATTCAAATATTAGGGAGCAAAAGAATACTACATATCAAAAATTTCTAGCTTTATCATAAACTTAATTTACTAGGGAGTCATAAGGTAGTCTACTACAAAGGATCTAACAAAAGTGTTCTTAAAATAGAAAAATCTAAAACTAAGAGAGATGTCTACCTCAAGGAACATAGTGAACAATGATATGAATAACACTATTAGAAAGGAAAGAGCAAGTGTCATAAAAAGTGGAATCAAGAATTTACTTATAAAGTCTGAAGGAGACTTAGAACTTACTTCAAAAAGGATTCATAGTGAAGCTTTAAAGGACAACTTTGAAACCATGGAACATTATCTACATGTTCAACTCACTGAAACAATTAATAATAGAAAGAGTGATATTCAAATTCCTTTAGAATGTGGAAGGATATTATATATGGCACTATTTACATTCAAATATTATAAGCATGAAAATGTAGAACAAATAGGATTGATAGAAATACTTAAACTAAAAATAACTATGGATGAATCATCCCTAGCAAAGATATTTCAATCCTCATGCAGTATTGGTACTTCAAGTTCTACTAACACAAAATCTTATCATGATGCTCTAAGTGTATGTTCAGAAACTTCTATACAAGACCTAGAAAATGATAAAAGGAAAAAGTCAAAAAGAAGAGACTCTTGAAAGAATCAGGTGTAGTATGTCCACCCATGAAATTACTGACTCTAAATATGAGAATAAAGAAGAAGAAGAAGAGGAACCAAATCAATTAGGTATACAGTGCAATGTGAAATAAATATTTTACAAAGGATCAGATCAAAGCCTCAAATTCACACAAAGAAAACAATGAAGAAACCTGCATAAAAGAGTTCAAATTTTAGGAGTAGATAAAATATCCATATTTTCAAATGCACAAGTGTCAATGTGCATGTAGTCCACATGTACATGAGTCCTAGGTAGAGTAAAGTCCAAGCAATCTATCTTTCTATATAAATGCCTCATATGTGTAGTAGTATATGAGTGAGAGACAGAGAGAGGGAGAGTGATATAATAAGTATACAATGTGTAGTAGTGTTGAGCAAGGTGCAGCAAATAGTATTGTCATTGTTGTCAACACAGTCAGACAAATCTGTTGATGCAGTGGACAGGAAGTTCAATAGCTAGTCAGATGCAAAAAACAAGAGTTCAAAGGTTATTCAGAGTATGGACAGTGAGTTTCCAAGAAGACCGAAGTGGACCACTTGCAAAATATCAAAGAAAAATACAAGTAAGAAAAGTGTCACGATATCGCGACATATTTAGCAGGCAAGAAAAACTGTCATGATTTCGTGACATGTTGGAAGAGAGAAAAAGAAAGAAAAACTATCGCGATATCGCGACATTTTGAGAAGAAAGAAAAATTGTCGCGATTTCACGACATGTTGGAAGAGAGAGAAGAAGAAAGAAAAACTATCGCAATTTCGCGACATGTTGGAAGAGAGAGAAGAAGAAAGAAAAAGTGTCACGATTTCGCGACATGCTGGAAGAAAAAGAGGCAAGTAGAAAAAGTGTCGCGATTTCGCGACATGTTGAAAGAAAAAGAGGCAAGTAGAAAAAGTGTCGCGATTTCGCGACATATTGCAAGGAAGGTTGTACGGACAAAAAAGTGTCGCGATTTCACGACATATTGCAAGGAAGGTTGTATGGACGAAAAAGTGTCGTGATTTCGCAACATATTGCAAGGAAGGTTGTACGGACGAAAAAGTGTCACGATTTCGCGACATGTTGCAGGAGAGAGAGTCCGAGAGAAAAAGTGTCACGATTTCGCGACATGTTGCAGGAGAGAGAGTCCGAGAGAAAAAGTGTCACGATTTCACGACATGTTGCAGGAGAGAGAGTCCGAGAGAAAAAGTGTCACGATATCGCGACATGTCGGGTTTTCACGACCCGAAAGCAAGAAAAAGCGCTAAGGAGAAAAAGTGTCGCGATATCACGACATGTCGGGTTTTCGTGACCCGAAAGCAAGAAAAAGTGCTAAGGAGAAAAAGTGTCGCGACATGTTGGGTTTTCGTGACCCGAAGGCAAGAAAAAGTGCTAAGGAGAAAAAGTGTCACGATATCGCGACATGTCGGGTTTTCAAGACCCGAAGGCAAGAAAAAGTGCTAAGGAGAAAAAGTGTCATGATATCGTGACATGTCGGGTTTTCACGACCCGAAGGCAAGAAAAAGCGCTAAGGAGAAAAAGTGTCGCGATATCGCGACATGTCGCATTTTCGCGACTAAAGGAGAGAGAAAAAGATGTCACGATTTCGCGACATGTTTCTGTTTTGCGGTCCAAAGCGAAGAGAAAAAGGAGAGAGAAAAATGTGTCATGATTTCGTGACATGTTTCATTTTCGTGGTCCAAAGCAAAGAGAAAGAGGAGAGAGAAAAATGTGTCGCGATTTCACGACATGTTTCATTTTTGCGGTCCAAAGCAAAGAGAAAGAGGAGAGAGAAAAAGGTGTCGCGATTTCGTGACATGTTTCATTTTCGCGGTCCAAAGCGAAGAAAAAGAGGAGAGAGAAAAAGGTGTCGCGATTTCGTGACATGTTTCATTTTCGCGGTCCAAAGCGAAGAGAAAGAGGAGAGAGAAAAAGGTGTCGCGATTTCGTGACATGTTGTATTTTCGTGGGCCAAAGGTAAGAGAAAGCATACAGAGGAAAAAGTGTAGCGATATCGCTACATGTTGTATTCTCACGGGCCAAAGGTAAGAGAAAGCATACGGAGGAAAAAGTGTAGTGATATCGCTACATGTATTCTCGCGGGCCAAAGATAAGAGAAAGCATACGGAGGAAAAAGTGTAGCGATATCGCTACATGTTGTATTCTCGCGGGCCAAAGCTAAGAGAAAGCGTACGGAGGCGAAAGTGTCACGATATCATGACATGTTGTGTTTTTGTGGCAACAACAATAGAAGAGTTACAGGGGCAGTTGAATCCGACGAAGACCGATGTTAGCCGACGAAGATTAGAGTTTGCAGTCGACGAAGATTAGGGTTTGCAGTCGACTATGATGAGGGTTACAGTCGACTAAGATTAGAGTTTTTCATCATGAAAATGTTGTTATAAAAGCATGGTTGTTTGAAGAATTGAAAGTTGTGGTCGATATCATTGAATGCATGTCAAAGTGTGAAATGCGGCTGTAAGAGCGCAGAAAGCGCAGAAGCGGCGAGATGATGGCGAAGTGCGCAAAGTGAGCAAAGAAGTCAAATCATGCTAAGTGTGAAATTCACAAAGGAAGCAGAGTGTGCAAAAGGGAGAAGATGATCATGAAGCTCGACAGTGAAGCAGCAGATTATGCGAAGTGATTGCGTAGAGAGAGCAGAGTGAGCAGAGAATGCAAAGGTGAAGCAGACCAGTTAGGGTATTGTAAAAGAAAGGTATTTTTATCATCAAAATTATAGATTCAAAATTGAAGTCCAGGTTGCAGTCTGGCATCAGGGGTTGGTGCTCCTTCTAGTAGGTGCTGGTAAATTAGGGGTTGTTGCTCCTTTTTGTTGGTACAAATAAATCAGGGGTTGGTGCTCCTTCTAGTGGAAGCTGGTAAACTGTTTGTAAAGTTGGTGCTTTGCAAATGCTAGATTTGGATGGTAGTCCAAGCAGTCATTCTTGAGGAGTAGCCAAATTGGTGAACCTCATTAAAATCTTGTGTTGTGTGATGTTCTCTTACTGTACTTGCTGTATCTATTTATAAGTTTTAATTACTAGTGTTTTAAGAGCTGTAAATTCATGATTAAAGTACCACACTGATTCACCCCCCCCTCTCAATGCCATTGTAAGACTAACAAGTAGATGGTACAATGTAGTTCTTTCATATGTTTTCATGGAGTGTTCATGTCCTCCATTATATAGCATTGCACTATTTTGTCATTCTCATTAATTGCATATTTTTGAGTTATTTGTAGATGTTCATTTTTTTTATTTTCTTGCATATTATTGTGCCATTAGATTTATAGTTATCTTAGATTATTTATCCTACATATTGTGTTTGTACTACCTCCCATAAAAATCTAATACAACAACCCAAGAGTCATATCTTACTTTGTAATATTATGCACTTGATATATGAAGACCATTTCTCATAGATGTTCCAGTTGTGTGATTGAATTTTTATTGGTGTAATCTAGTAGGAATTCAAGTGATTGTAGCATAGGGGTGTAATATTCTTGGTGGGGAGTTTTTTATCAAGGATTAGAATGATCAACTTACTATCCCCAATTGATGGACCAAATTGTATAACCGTACCATCCTCACAACTAGCAATGTGCAACCACTAAGTAACTTGTATGAAACCCAAATCGTACCACTGTACAATCCCAATTTGTACAATAACAGAGCTGGTACGATTTCACACTTAGAAAATCCTTCATATTTAGTTTTGCAAGCTTTCATACATATTTTTGTAACTAAACAAGTCGATTTCCCAAAACTACCAAATCGGGTAATTATCTTCTATACGATTTGTACAAACTCTGATGTATGATTTGTACAAAATGAAGGTACAAAAAAGTGCTAAATTGGATATTATACTGGTCCAATCTCTCTCATATAAGTTTTTTAAGGAGTTAATATGGCAATTAATCCTATTTCCATCATCATGCAAGGTACTTTATCAGGGTTGAGAGAGATCAATATCCAATAGAAAAATCCATAAATCATACAATAGTGTTCAATACATCTTCCTTGATGTTATCCTCATCCCAAATAATTTCTCAGAGCCACACCAGTGTTGGTTTAATCCAATCTCTCCATAATAATGCATAAATTAGCCATAACAACTGGAAATAAGTACATGCAATTAGAAATAAACTGTCAAGTGCTATTCAACCATCCTTGGATCGTACACTACATAACAAAAACCATGAAATGTGCTCAAGCTTTATTATTTATCAACAATGTCAATAAAAAATAGAGATATGCAATAACACTTCATAGGTAGAACTCATAGCATTCACCAATAACCAAAAGAACACTAGATCATAACGAGAATCTAACTAGACTATCAAAACTGAAATGGGGCCTTATATAATATTACCCAGGCCATTCCAAAGTGGTCTTAAGGCAATTAGTTATTTACAACTGCCCATGCATAACTAAATGCATTAATTAATACTTTTACTAAGTCTAACACCTTAATAATCAAATACATGTGCAATTACAAATTAAAATTGCATTTCCCATGCATTTCATTTCATTTCATTGCACCTTGTATGATTTACCTTTACTTTTTATGGTTTGATATTCTAACTATATGGTTTACTCCTACCTGTACGGTTTGTAAAACTTTCCAAAATTATAAAAATTGGGCAAATCCATTTATCACTTCTTCTTCTGGGAGGTGGATTTGTTACCCACATCTGCCCTCCCCTTTACTTTGGTCAATGTCCTCATCGATTCATCTTTCTGTTTCAATTGCACCTCACAATCTGTGACCACAACCTTTAGATCATTCACTTGGGATTTAAGAATTGCACATTCATTCTTTAGCTTGGCTACGTAGTTACCTATTTCTACTGCTTTCACCCCATGGAAATTAGATTTCTCTTTGATAGTCTTTAGGAGTTCCCTCATTTGCTTTTCACAATCATTGGTACTCTTCTTCAGATTCTCCTACAAGTGTGCTTCTGTTTGAACTGCTACTTGCAATTCTTCATTCTTATCTGTAATGGTATGTATATTATGATGAATATCTACCTCCAAAGCATGAATAGTATCTTCTTTAGCACTCAATTGCACTTACTTCTCTAGGACCATATAATTATATCTTTTATTGTCCTACGTGAGCTCTTCTATCTTCTTAGCCTGCATCACTAGTTGCTTATATTTTTTGGCTAACTATATTTTTAGCTATTCATCCTTTGCTCTGAGTTGAGCCTCCAACACCTTAATCTTGTATTCTATCATTTGTGAGACCTGTCACTTCTCTTCAATTGAACTAATTTTAGCCTAAAAAATAGACCTGGTGCTTAGTAGTTCTTCTTCCAATTTTTTTATTTTCTCCTTTTTTGTAGCCTTACACTTCTACAATTATTCCTCCATTTCAATCATCTTTTTTTCAAGTGGAATCTATCTCCTCCTTCTGAGCTTCCTTAAGTTGATATATCTACTCCAATTCGATGCTCAACCACTCTATCCAATGTGTTAGGAAGTTCAAATTCCTCAGAGTGATAGCCAATCCCGTAGTAACCATCTTGTGTTCCAACTCTACTATATTCATGGGACATGTCAGGTAGTTGGATCTATCTAGGTACAACCTCATATGATGCCTGTAATTGATTATCACTCCCTCTAGAAAGTTATCTCTTCTCAATAGTGTGGTTACCTCTTCCTTGGGTAACTTCCATGGGTGTTGTACATGAATGTTCACAATTCTCCTTGTATGCTCCTTATTGCTCACCCATTCCGTTATCTTCTCCAAATTGAGAGACACTTGTTCCTCCCATAGCTTCAATTCTTTCATGCATCCCATACAAAATTGTAATTTGGTGCTAGCTATGGCACTGCCTATCTGAGAGAAGAAATGTTCCACCTAATATTCTACTCCTTATGCATCCTCCTTAGTTTCAATCTTGTCTAACTGTGGTACCTCTAGGAGATAGCTTGTTTGCATTATTTACAGTTCCTCCTCTATAGCAGTTCATTATTCTTCTTCTTCCATGTGGTGGCTAGATCTTCCCCCAAGCTCTAGTAGTGCTCTCTATATGTTTATATTTTCCTGTGGTGGAGTCTGTTCCACTATCTTCTCCACCTCCATATATTCTTCTATATTCACAATATCCTACTAAGATTGTTATTGCTCTATCAATTCATGGGCTTCTTTCTGTTCAGTGAAGCCCACCTGTTACTCTTCGATCACCTTCTCTTCTTCCTTATTCTACTGTGTTTCCATTGTTGTGATATTTTTAACATCAGATTCTTCTTAGTCCTATGATGCCTTCGTATCTTCCTATGTATCACTCTAATTATTTTGATTCGAGATTCCTCCCATCATGAATTTGAAACAAGGCTTCTTCTTTTCTCTAGACTCTTCCTCTGAGGCTTCCACTCTCACCTCAATTTTCTCCTTTTCCTCCTGAGTAGTGGCTACTACTTCCTATGCTATCTACCTCACCTCTTCATCCTCAAATATATTTGAAAAGTCTAAAATTTCAAATTTATCATGCTAGAAAATATGTGGAGATTCCAACATCTTCTATGCTCCTGTCCAATTCCATTCATGCAATTACAGCTTCTCCAAGTCTAACTATTCTTCCTCTTGTTGATCCTTATGTATAGTCTTGACTTGTTTTCTAGAGCAAGATTATTTCCCATTTTTTCCCGTTGTCTCCTTATTCTTATTTGTATTGGGTTGGATTGCCTCCCCACAATTTCATCCCTTTCCTAAACTAACAGCTGCTCCTGTTGCCATTTCTAAAGTGCTTGTTGTTCCAATTTAGGTTTCATATTCCTAGGAATTTTCTTTCTAGGGTGTACATCCTCATCTGAGGAAGTATCCTCCTATACTTCAGTGGCCTGCTGCTCTTTATTTGTTCGAGACTTCTTTGGAGTCTCCTTCTGAATTGGTATTGACTTAACCCACCTCAAAATGGTTGGTTGTCATACCTTAACATCCCTAGGTTCTATCAAACCTGGAAAGTGGATTTCCTTCTCTGTGACATCATTTAGCAATAATCCAATGGCATGGAAAGTCATCCTAAAATTCTTCAACCTCTTTGTCAGTACCTCATGCATCTTCTTCTCTAAATAGGTACCCCAATTGTACATAATTCCTTTGGTTATACCTTCTACATATTGAGCCATCTATATTGGCATTTATGTGGCTTGTGTATCTCTTGATAATCAAGTCATCATAGTGTTCATAGAACATGGCTAATATTTCTATTTCAATTCGATTTATTTAATTCCTCGAGTCCCTGCACCCGAGATCTTTGCATCTATCGATGATTTCACATTAGTAAGTGAAGTGATGATATGATGTGTTTCAATCAGATCAACCAACTTCTAAACTACCTCTATGCCATATGCTGGCAATCCAAATGTTTTCTTGAATGCCTTTTCCATAACTTCTACTTTCATCGACTCCTTACCCACATTGACATAGGTAATTCTAGTTGCAGGATTATACACTTGAACTATTTATAGTAGATAGTTGTAGAAGAAGGTCTTCTAGTATGGTGGTACTTGTGCTATTACAACAACACCAACCTCCTCAAACTGCTTCCTCCAAGGGTGGGTCTTATTTTATTTGTTACTCCACCACCTCCTGCATGTCTCTCCTCAATGCTGTACGAATGATATATTCGCTATCTCAACCTGACCTTCCTTAGGTTCACTACTCATATTCTCATATGGATTTGGAAAATGTACTTCACTTCTCAATTCCCTCCTTAGGATCCTTTCTTATTCCATCTCCTCCTCTAGATATCTTGGTGGTGTTCTCCTTCGATCAGCCCTCCAGTACGTCTACCCTCTCCATATTGTATCCTCCTCTCCTCCAAGGATGAGTACTACACTAACCATGGGACTAAAACTATCACTATTGGTATTTTTGTAGCTATAATTATTTTTCATGCAGGGATCCTAATGACTGTTCCACCCTATTGGCTGTAATTCTTCTTAACTGGTATCCAAACTCTTCGGCTGAAATAATTTTCTCGCCATACCTCTAGTTATCTTGCTACTCGAATATCAGCAATTTTGCAATTAGAAGTGTTTCAAAAATTGTATAGTCTACTGTAAATCATACAATATGGTTTCCCACTTGTTGTATAGTTTCCTTATTAGCTACCTCCAGATCATACAACCGTTCAATCTTCAAACTGTTCAATATTCAACAAATCATACAATTACTGCCCACAAATATACAGTGTCATACCACTATACAATATTTTTGGCTAGCTACTTCCACTTTTTGAATTCGTACACATCCGTACGATTTCGTACGATTTTCTCAAAATGACTTAAAACAACCCAAAAATTACCTAAAATCACACAATATTTTTTTTGAGATCATACAATCTGTGTCCAAATCATAGAGTACATCTCTTTAAACTCTTGTCCACCTAAAAATTATGTTTTCCACTTCTCCTCTATTATTTCTCTCTAAGCCAGTTGCCAAAATACCCCAATCTATCTTTTCAATGCCTTTCGGGAGCAATTTTCCAATTTTCCATACTTGGCATAATTTATCCCCAAAAACAAAATTTCCTATTTGTTAAATGGGGTTGTACGGTCTTATTCTTATCTCTCTATCTTCTTCAATTCATATTTGACCACTTTTATCATATTAGGGTTGGTAATATTTCTTTTCCTTGTAATTTTCTGCTCTGGCTTCAATCCACAACTTTCTCGAACCCTAATGTACATTTTTCAACAACTTGGTTCGTACTTAGATGCCTTCTATTGCAAACCCTAGTTTCCCTTCAGCTAAATTCAAAATTTTATTTTTAATGGAGTGTAACCCTTACTTTTTCTCCTATGGTCTGATTTCTTCGAGTGTGAAAAGTCTCCCTAGTGTGAATTAAAAATGGTTCATGTAATCCTTCCACTCAATGATGTATTTCAATGCCCATATGGTTGTCTCTATTCGGCTACACACTTTTCACCTTTTTCCTCCTAAAAATTTGAATTCCTCTTTGTACGATTTGAAGAACTGCTAGGGTGAGCCTTGTATTTAAACTGTTCTCAAAACCTAACCGCTCCAAATTTGAAATTGTACCACTTTGCATGTATTTTCATCTTCCTTGCCCATATGATCAACAACTCATCACTTTTCATGTGATTTTTAACTTTTTCCCGTGCTTTTTCGACAACACATCGTTCCACACATGCGAACATTAAATGCGACGGTTGAAAATTGTACTTCACGTAAAACCATACGTTGTACAGTCCAAATTGTACAACATGCCTCCTTGTAGGATTTTGCATGTACTTTTTCCAATTTTGCTTGTACAATTTCTCACATATGCTTTTTTAGCCTTAATTTGGCTTTGTATGATCTATCACTTAGAGAATTTTTCTATTTTTCTCTCTTTGAAGAGGTCATTGTTTCTGGTTTTCAACCCACTTCCTTATTAATTGCATCCCAAGGGATTTTCACAATTAAGGTATTTTATTTTTTCTTTTTATTTTTCTTATCAAAAGGGTTGCTATTTTTGGTTTTCAACCCACTTCTAAACAATGTACTATTATTGCTTGTTAGGCTCCTTTGGCTTTCCTCAATTCTAAAGGTCTGCTACAAAAAGAATCTCTTCATTATGTAGCTCACACCACCTTGTGGTCTTAAACCTGATCAATATGAACATCCTCAACATGATGGGTAATGCACATCGCCAACTATGACGAGGGTCAAGGGACAACGTCACTTGCAGGGTCAAGGGACAGTGTCCCTCGCATGCTCCCTTGCTAAGACCTCAATGGAAAAATATATAAGACCTTCACTATCAAAATAAAAAATTTCTCTTCATCAACACCTTGGTGGTCTCTACTTACCCCACTTAAATAGCTCACCTTTGACTGAATTTATGTTGTATTAACCATTGATGGAGTACCTTGTACGATTTTAATTTGTACAATTTTCTCTTGTATGATTTCACACTGTATGATCTCATATTGTACGAATTTATATTTTATTATTTCATCTTGTATGATCTCAAATTGTATGATTTGACTTGAAATCATACAATCTCTGCCAATTGTATGATTTCACCCAACAAACGTACAGTTCCCTCTTGCAAAATCATACAATCCCATTATTCCTTAGGAATTTTTGATTGTATGATGGGTTGTTCTACTTGGAAAACATCTTCTATAACAACATATTCCATAAAAACATATTTTGTGTCAACATATTCCATGTCGACATCTTCCATGTCATACTATATTCTGCCTCTTTTATTACTATGAGGAGTGTCAAAAACTACATTACTAGTGATAACCTTCCTATTTACATACTTTGTCCTCCAATTGGTTATGCAGGTTCTGAAATACCTTGTGGGGTATTCCTTAACCTCACCTATAAAAGGTGGACATCTTTTTTTGGTTGCCCTATTAGCCATTTTTGAAGAATCATCCTTGTCACTTGAGGTCTCCTATGGAATATCTGTCTGATTCCTCTTTGGGGGTGTTTTACTACAATCATTTTCAAAAGTTTCTATCCAAGGTATATTATTATACCCCACCAATAATTTATTAAAATCACATGCATCTTCACTCCATGACCTCCTTCACTAATGTGAGGGAGATGATCTTGGTCCTTCCTCCTGAGAACTCGCACCCTGTTGCTCTGGTGCCTAACTCTCATTATTTGCACTCCCTTGCAACCTTTCCATTGATTTCTTAGGTTTCACCATCCAATATCCTTCCTCATGCACTACTTCTCTATCAACTCATGCCTCTACGCTAGGTGGTTCTATTACCTCCTCTCCTATCTTTATCAGTAATGTTTCAAAATCTCCTTCTTTAGATGCTCAAACTTGCTCTATTTTTGGTTTGTGTGTACTATGATCCGAGTTACTTGCATTATATATTTTATTTATTCTCATGATCCTTCTTACTATAATTTTATCTCATACTTCCCATCTCCTATGCCTTTGTATACTGGTTTCTGTCATTCACCTCCAGTTTTGTAGTAACTTTACTTGTCAATTTGACCCGTTTTAACAAAAATGCTATATTTGATAAGGCAACGAAGCCAAAAGTAGTATAGGGGTGTAATATTACTATTGGAGAGGTTTTTATAAAGTCTTATAATTATCAAATTACGATCCCCAATCAATGGACCAAATTGCACAATCGTACCATCCTCACAACTAGCAATGTGCGACCACTAAGTAGCTTGTACGAAACCCAAATCGTACCACTATACAATCCCAAATCATATAGTGATGGAGATTTTATGATTTTACACTTATAAAATCCTTCATATTTGGTTTTTCAATCTTTCATACACAGTTTTGTAACTAAACAAATCGATTCCCCAAAACTGCCAAATCGGGTAAATTCCCTTCAATCGCATAAACTACCAAATCGGGTAATTATCTTCTAGACGATTTGTACGAACTCTGATGTACGATTTATATGAAATTAAGGTACATACAAGTGCTAAATTAGATTTTCTACTAGACCAATATCTCTCAAATAATTTTTGTAAGGATTTAATATGGCAATTAATCCTATTCCCATCATCATGCAAGGTACTTTATTAGGGTTGAGAGAGATCAATATCCAATGGTGACATCTAGATTTCATACAATAGTGTTCAATACATCTTTCTTGATGTTATCATCATCCAAAATCATTATTCAAAGCCACACCAGTGCTGGTTTAATTCAATCTCTCCATAATAATGCATAAATTAACCATAGCAACCGAAAAGAAGTACATGCAATTAGAAAAAAATTGTCAATTGCTATTCAACCATCCCAGGATTGTACACCACATAATATAAACCATGATTTGTGCTCAATATTTATTATTTTTCAACAATTTCAATCAAAAATAGATATATGCAATAACACTTCATAGGTAGAACTCATAACATTCACCAATAACCATAAGAACACTATATCATAACCAGAATCTAACTAGACTATCAAAATTGAAATGGGGCCTTATTGCCTAGGACATTACAAAGTGTTTCCTAAGCTAATTAGTTATTTACAACTACCCATCCATAATGGAATGCATTAATTAAGACTTTTACTAAGTATAACATCTTAATAATCAAATACATGCACAATTACAACTTAAAATTACATTTTCCATGCATTTCATTTCATTTCATTGCGCATTGTATGATTTACCTTCACTTTGTATGGTTTGCTATTTATACTGTAAAGTTTAATCCTACCTATACTATTTGCAAAACTTTCCAAAATTATCAAACTTGGGCAAATCCATTTATCACTTCTTCTTTTGGGAGGTGGATTTGCTGCCTATAGTGCTAATGTTGGAAGGTTTCCCCACATAGCTAGTGGATATGGAGATCATAGAGGGCTTCTATATTTGTATGCATGGAACAATATGAGTGGTAAAGTGGCCATATCTAGGTCCTTGTCCAACAATATAATTTTTGCTCTTGAAGTAGTAGACTAAGGTCTTCACCAAAACCTCAATTTGATGTTCTTCAAAGTGGCTTCTTCTAAATATTCATTCTTGATAAGAGTTGCTAAGTGAGTTTTAAAGTGCTTTAAATACCTTCACTAGAGTCAGAGCCTAACTTGTTCATTTGTGGTACCAATTATAAATCATTAAGGTCCCACTAAGCATATCATTAAATTGTCCTCTTTGATTATCTAGGTCATTAGATAGAAGGAACTAGATAATTGGACTATTGTACCTTATACAGAGTGACACAGTAGGGACAATCCCAATAGCACAAGGTTTGGATCTATCAGGGACCTCCAAGATTTTTTACAAGACCAAATCCTTTATGATGTGACCTTGAGCACACTTGTCCTACTCTAGCCTAGTCTAACATCTCCAAGGGAAAAGGGTTAGAGATGTTTAAAAAAGTAAATAACAAAAAGGAAAACCTAATCTAACTGAGGGGATGTAACAAGATCAAGATAATATTCCCCTGCATAATAGCCCTAAGTGTAATACACAAACATAATAAACACTTCCTCTCCTCGACATATATAAGCACAAATAAACACACATTCATAAGGGAAACATGATAGGGAGAACCAAACACTTAGAACCAAATAGTCATAGGCCTCCAATATGTATATAGCAATATAAAACCATTACAAGATTATGCTAGAAGTGGTGGTGTAAGGGCATACCCACAATACCACTCAAGAATACAAATATTAATATATAGAGAAAAATGAAGGAAAATTTATATGAAATGTATAAATTATCGATGTTGCATAATGGTAAAAAACTACTATTTATAGATTACATAGAGGAATATTTTCCCTCCAAAATCATGCAAATATTTCAAAAAAGACTACTCCTTTGAGTTTGGGTCACATATTTATTTAATATGTTACTTCCTTTGTGATCTCTAGCTATGAGACCATTAATGTTAGATTATTTTAAACCTTTTAAATGTAGAAAATATCTAAAATCAATGCTCTAGATTAAGGATTTCTCCTATTGCATCTTTCCATGTTGTCACCTTTTAATGTGCGAACCATTCCTCTATACTTGTTAGGCTTCAAATGTGCAAGTAGGTGAGCTTGAGGTTTTTCTATATTTATAGGCTTACCTAATACCTTTGGGAGGTATACCTCAATGTCATGGTTTTTCTCCTGATCAGATGACCAACCGTGCTTGTCTCCCATCATCAAATTTTTGTATGGTCTAACTAATGAGGATTTTAACTTCATTCTTTGAAGATTCCTTGACTTGTTCCTCAATATCTTTCTATCCTTTCTTCTGTTGGAAATTTCAAAACTCCCAATTTTAGAAATTTTGATCTTCTTGTACCTTTTGAAACCTTCCTCCACCCTCCAACTTTTGGGATCTAGATATTGCATGTCATCGAGACTTTTGTCTTCCTATTTTTATCCGAACTATTGAAAGTGTTGTCGATTTTTGGTTGAAACTTTTGTTATCTTAGCAAAATTATCCTTCACATCTCCTTCCACCCTCTGAATTTTAGAACTTTTTGTTAAATCTTTTGCTTGCACTTGTTTGCCACTTATTTTCTACTAAGGCCATTTCATGAATTATTTTGTCAAGGATTTCTCCTTCCAATTGTAGTCAAAAATCACTACACATTCCTAAGGTAATAATTGAGGAAATAAAAAATTCTCATTGCCAAGATGTCACTATGGAAGAACTTAAGTACATTGTATTCATGTCTATGAAGGATAAAGCTCCTAGTTAGGATGGATTCACTAATACCTTCTACCACTAGTTATTTGATTTGGAAGTTGTGGATCTTCTTCAAATGATCAAGGATGCTCATAAAAAAGGTAAGATAATTAGTGCTATTAACTCTACCTTTTTAGATATTATTCTAAAGGAGAATAATACCTCAAACTTCAGTCAATTTAGGCCTATTTATTTGTGTAATGCCCCATATAAATTTATGAATAAAATAATAGCCACTAGAATTAAAAAGCATCTGAATGAACTTACTCTGATGAGCAAGGAGGTTTCATCCTTGGCATGAAACTATATGACAACATTTTGATTTTGCATGAGGCCTTACATACTAGTAGTAAAAAATAAAAAAAATGTTGTGGTTAAACTTGACATGGCCAATGCCTTTGATAGAGTGGATCTAGATTTTTTGGTTCAGGTGCTTAGTTCTTTGGATTTCCTTTCTCTTTCCAAGTTGATTTTTGGTTGCATTAAAGGCCCTTGGGTTGCTCCTATTGTCAATGTTTATCTAACATGATGTTTTAGGGTTTTAAGGGGTTTATGCCAAATATTCCCCTTATATCCTTATATTTATATTTTTTTTTTTGAAGATCTGGATAGATCTATATTTGTTAAAAAATGGGCTAACAAAATAACTAAAGTTAAGATTGTTGTTAGGGTTAAGGAGATTATTCATGCTCAATTTGTTGATGATATTATAATGATAGGGGATGCCTTCAAGATAAATGTAAAAAGGGTTAAAGTATTCCTAAATATATTTCTTAGTGCCTATAGAGTCACTGTTAATGTCAAAAAGTACAGGTTTTACACTATATACACTTCCCTAGCTGAAAATAGGATCTTTGCTCAAATTCTTCATTTTACTCATGGTGGAATTATCCCCTTTAAATATTAAGGGGTGTATATGAGTTTCAAGCTAAATAATTCTCATTGATGGTATAATTTTTATAGATGATATTGATAGGATAATATTAACTTATAGCAATAGGTGGCTTAGTATAGATTGGTTTTGATTAAATTTATCATTTCAAGCTTACCTATCTACCAACTTATGATTTATCATGCTCTCATATTAATGCACTAGGAACTCAAAAAAAAAATAGTAACTTTATTTTGCAAGGAGGAAGGTAATATCACAAGAATAAATTTTATATTATCAACTAGATTCAAGTGACAAATAGAAAATATCAAGGGGGATTGTATATCTGATCTACTTCTATTATGAGCATTGCTCTTAAGACCAAACTTGTTTAGAACTTAATAAGCCCTCCAATGATATTTTGGAAATAGTTTTCATTCACAAGTATGGTGAAGGTAATCATAGCATGCTACTACTCAAAGGTATCCATAAAAAATTAGGCATCTATAAAATTTGGGCATTGATTGTTAAATCAATCTGGATTATTAAGGATAATATCTCTTGGTACTTGGGAAATGGTAACAATATCAGTTGTTGGGATGAGTCTATTATTAGTAAAAAATTCTTAATTTATTCCATTTACAAGGAGTTCTTTTAGTTTATGAGTTATCTTGGGATCAAAAAAATTTCCCATCTCATCACTTGGGAAGGCAATCAGCCAAAATGGATTCAACTTCATGGGTTGGACATGGAACAACAAAGTGAATGGTCTCAAGTCTAGAAGCAATTCAATGGCATTCTTCCCATGGACTCGAATAATGAAGACTACTTTTTTTAGGGAAAATTAACTATTTATAAAACTATTAAATCAAGGTTGGTGCTTATCTCTAGAAAATATAGCCTCTAGAAAAAATTATATCACATTCAGGGTCAAAATATCGCCCCAAAAATAAAAAAATTTCAATGGTTAGTTTAGCAAAACAAAATTCTAATAGGGAAAAACCTATCTAAAAGAAGTATTTTTTCCCTCCATATTTTTTCTAGATAAAGACTATGAAACTCAAGCCCACAAATTTTTCAAATGGGAGGAAGTTGTTACAATCTAGATCTCTCTTGCTCTTAGCTTTGGAGTTTGCATTAGAAGCAAATTAAATATTGAGTCTTGTACTAAAAATTGGAAAAAAAAGTACCATATCTTCTTTCAAGATAATCCTCTCATAAAATTTGTGTGGTATTCAGTTCCTTATTATTGCATGTTGTATATATGGATGGATAAGAGTTGCTGAATATTTGAAGGTAAATCAACTCAAAGGACGATTTTGATATGCAAGATAAATCATGCTATCATAAAAAATGCTAGATCTTGCTTTAAATTTGAGTTACATATCCTCAAAATATAAAATCTTCAAGATATAATTAGCACCTCTATTGCTAGAAAATTGGTTCCCCAACTATGTTTAGTTTTCTAGCTCTATTCTTTGATGTGGCTTCAAAGTCTAACCCTAGAATAGTTGTTGTTGGAGGAGTTTTATGGTCAAAACCATACTATAGAATTATTATTTTTTCCTGAATTTAGGACAAACCACCAATAATATATTTGAGTTGATGGACTACAAATTTGGTCTCACTCTTGTGGAAAGACAAAATGTCAAAACCCTATCATTTTATGGGTACTCTAAGTTGATCATATAGTTTCTTTCTAGCAAACAAGAGGTCAAGTCTATTCTAATTTGATTGTTATTGAATCAAGTCTATAAGACTAAAAAAGGATCAAATTAATTGGCATCACATTCCTAGGAAGCGAAACCATATGACAGATAAAAAGGCCAATGAAGGCTTTCTTTTGCATCCTTATTTAAATTGTATAAGAAAGTTTAAAACCAGCTATTTTAAGAATTTACGAGTAGATCTCACAAACTAAACATGTTGGCTCTATTTTTTTGTAGATTATTGTGGACCAAGAACTTCTTTGTTCTAGTTATTACAACTTTACTAGAGAAGAGATTTTATTTTTTATCTGCATTCTTGCCCTTATGGGATTCCAACTCTGGCTACATGCACTAAATAAGCATACTTGGTTTTACCTATGGTGCTTGTAACACCTTGAATTTTTTTTTTTTAAGCAAAAAACCTCTTGCGAGGTCACCTTGGTCTGAGAGACCACGACCAGAGGGTTCTACACCATCAAAGTACTCGAGAGTCGCACTCAGCCCTGCCCGCACCAACATTATCAATTCAATTTTGGGTACCCAATTCAAATTTTTGGTAGGGTGGAGATTCGAACCTGGGACCTCCCTTGGAGGATTGCCCTCTCCTATCCAAATCACCTACAACACCTGGGTACACCTTGGCAACTTTTAATCTCTATATTATATTAAATAATATTTTTTTAAATATAAAAATGTAGTTCAATTATATGAATGCAACTCGAGTTCAAAGGGTAAAGGGTAAAGTAGTTTTTAATGTTCACAAGGCCATAGGTCATATGAAATGACCCTTGTGGATGATATTGTTTACCCAGTATATGGTTATCCAACCATGATCTAATTACTAAAGCATGGTGTACAATCCTACATTCATACGACTCTAAACTTAAAACTTTATTTAGAGTTCAAAGATATTCTTATGAAATTATAATACCTTATAAATTATAAGAAAATATTATTAGCTTTTAAAATCAAACTCAAACTCTATGTAGATAGGAAAATAAATAAAATATATAAAATGCATTTCTTTTCTTAAAATTTTATAAATAATAAATAATTATTTAAATAAAAAGATGCATTTATTTTTTATTTACAATTTTTTTGTTTGCGAAGGAGCCATACACACTATTATGATGCTTGTTAAGGGAGATTAGTTAATAATTGAGCACTCTATGCTTTTATTCTTGGAAAATTTAAATAGGCTCATCTTAAATCATAATTAAGAGTAATATATTTAATATGTTGTAGTATTATATAGTTTATTTGAACATTAACATATTGGGTAATATCACTTTTTAAAAAATAGTACAAACATGGAATATAAATGACTATTAATGCCTACAAGACCAAATAATCCATAGGATAAAATATATAAAATATTATCTCTAATTGGTTATGGTAAATAAACTACTCAAAAAAATGAGTATTGAGGAATATTCAACCATGTGAAGACAACCATCTAGAACAAGGGCAGTGTTAGGAAATTTTTTTCCAAAAAAACATCTTAACTTTAGGAAGCTATATCTTTACAAAGGTTTGCTTGATTCTAATAATTATTTGAACATTTTGTGTAAAATTTAAAGAGAATTAAAATGAGTGGTTATATGAAGAAATCCAAGAGGGAGATACAACCTTATGATGGCAATCATCTAAAAAAAGGATAGTGATAATTTTTTCAAATCATAAAAAATGAAATTATAAATATTTGTCAATTATGGTAAGCAAATTAGTTGTAGTTTAATTTATTTTTCTAAAGAGAATATTTTAAAAATAGTTTTTTCAAAACCCTAGTTTCTTTGGGAACAAAATGGGTTGACAATATTCACTGGAAATTATGACATTGATGTTTGAGAATGGTGGATGAAGTTTAGATCTCTATATTTTGGTAACCATTTTTGGCAATGCCACCTTTGCAAAATTTTAAGAGAGGAAGCTTATTTTTGGTGGGCAAGTTTTGCAAAGGAAAATAATTATAATTACACTTGGGATGAAATGGAGCATGCATTCTTGAATCAATGACACCCATATAAAAATTTAGCTTGTTTGAAGATCACTATTAAGGGATATGAAGGAGAAATAAAAAGATTCAAAGGAAACAAAAATAAATTAATAAAGAAGACATGATAAAATAAAAAAAAATACATATGACAATGTGCAAGTTGAGGGAACTACACTTTGGTAGCAAATAAGCTAAAAAATGGATAAAAGGAATTATTTCAATATAGAAATTATATTTTGTAGGTTCATGGTTGCATTCAGAAGAAAAAGGTTTTTATTTGCATAAACCCTAGTAGCAAATAAAATTTAAAATAATAATGCCTTGCCTAAGAGGTTTCAGGTTCAAGCAACAAAAATTAAGGACATAAAAATTGAGAGTGAGAATGTTCAAATTTTTGAATATTTGAAGATCACCATGGATAAATATGTTTTACATTCAAATTTTCATGCTATTGAGATGGACAATGTGGATATTGTTCTTGATTATCCTTGGTTGGATTCTTTAGGTACTATTAACATTAACATGCAAAAGAAGTTTATGAAGTTATGGTATAATAAAAAGAAGATAACACTACAAGATATTTATCAACTTAAGAAGCAAGGATCCAAGGAGAAGTAAGAAGCACTTATGGTAGGGGAACAACTTTAAGAACAAAAAAAAGAATCAAAAGTTGAATCTATATTAGCAGTAGCAAATTATAAGGAAGCTCTGTTAGAAGTGCATAAGGACACACCAAAAGAAGGGCATAAAAGGGAAGATTATAAGGAAGAAATAAAAAACAAAGAAATAAATTGTTGATAAATCAAAGGAAACTAAATGTCAATTTAAGGCTGCAACGTATATCCACCTACACCATCCTAAGTGGAAATAATATTGGAGGTATGGCTTAGGGTATCAATATTATGGATTTACATAGAGTCAGAAAGGCATCAAGTATGGAAATATTTGATATAAAAAATATAGTGATTCTAGATTTTAAAGAGGTGTAGTATCATCAAGGAACAACATGATCAATTATTTTAAATATAAGAGTAGAGCAACATAATCATGGATACAACAGAGCAGTCATGGATATTCAAGTGGCACAATGGCAACTTGGCATCATCAAAGACCACCACTAATTAATATTTCACTTGGATGGATGGATGATCAAGATTGAAAAATATCAAGAAGAAGGATGTTAAATACTTGTATTTATAAAGAAAATTTAAGATCTATAAAATGAATATCAAGAATTCATATTTTTTATGAAAGAAATGTAGGTTTCTAGCTATAGCATCTCAATTGAGATGAGAATTGAATTAATTTGTAAACTCTCAATCACTAAAGGATAGAGTTGTGATTTTTCAATGGTGGTGGACTTTAGTAGAGCACCTTTTTCCCCAACAAAATAAATATATAGTATTAGTAATTAATATATACTATTTCATTAAGTTAAAAGCTTACTACAGTGGTAAGGACTTTAGCCTCTCCTTGAGAGGTCCAATGTACAAACCCCACTTAGTATGATGGGACCATGACTTCTCATAAAAACTTGTGTAAACTCATTGAAAAAATATATATTATTTCATTTGTTGCTTAAAAAAGGTTAATTATGAAGTATAATCATCATTCCTTTTTGAAGTGTTAATATTTTACTATTGATTTTAATGCTAAGTTTTATTTTTATTATTATTATTTATTTCGTAAATAATTCATGCATAGAGTGTATATTTATTATATCATTAAAATTAACTCATATATCATTATAAGTTTTATATTCAAAGATGCAATACTTATTTGTTTCCATTGTCATGGATGTACAAAATATACATATAATTTTCTTTCATTTACCTCTTGGACTTTCCTATCTACCTTTAACACTTACTAATCTTCAACTATGACATAAGCATTTTGGCTCTTCCTTTAATGTTCAACATTATATGTAGAATCAAGTATACACTTTGATGATTTTGATATATAGAATTAAATTTTAATAAATTAGTATCTTTTCTTTCTTCCTAGATCATTTTTTCCATACCTATCTCGAGTTTTTCCTTGGTATAAATATTTATATCCTTATTATATTTGGACATTTGATAAAACCTTTATATCCTTATTATATTTGGATATTTTATGAAAATGATTTAATGATAATATTGATTTTTTAAAATAATATATTTTTTAATGGGTTATATGGGATTCAACGGGCCCACCTATATTACATCATGACCACATGGTGTTACAATATCTTGGAAATTTTGCATATATCACTTTGGCAAGATTTTAACCTTGGTTTCCTTCGTGAAAATTGAGAAATTTAACAAGATAAACTAATGCCATTTGATAATAACATATTCAAATTTATATTTATATAAAATTATTTTTATATTATAATTTTAAAAGTAAATAATATATTTAAAAAATGTTTTTCATTATAATCTTTAGAAATAAGGAATAATTATCAAAACATTATATAGAAGTGGTAAATAGGGTAATCAAATGGCATTAGCTCAACCATTTATGTTCCTTAAATTTTAAGAAGGAGATCAAGGTTCGAATCTTACCAAATAATACATGCATAATTTTCAAGATGTTGTAATAACACTATGTGATCATAATGTAATAAGAGTAGTGCCAATTTCAATCCCATATAACCAATTTTAAAAATTGCAAATAGGATACAATTGTATGAATATACATAAGTTTTAAACACACAATATAACCCACAATTAAATATTTTATTATAATATCATAATAATATGTTTTATTAAAGTAAATGCAATACAAATAAAATTCTGATGACTTTATAATAAGTTAAAAAGAGCATAAATAAGTAAAAATTACATCTTGTTAAAGTTTTAAATATTCTAAATCAACTTATAATACTTTATAATTAATTATTTAATTAATTAAATGACATTATCTAGATAACTAAATTCCTCAAGTTTCAAGGAGGATACCACAATTCAAATATTTTCAAGTGATACATGCATAATTGCTAATATGTTAAAATACCACTTTATAGTCATTATGTAATATGAGTAAAATTAGTTTCAATCACATGTTATCTATTAATATTTTTTATTAGTTTTAAAAACAAAATCAACTATCGAGAAAGTGTAAACTAGGAGGGAGGGTGAGGCATGAGCAATGGTGAGGTGTGAGCAAGGGTGAGGCGTGAGCAAGGGTGAGGCATGAGTAGGAAGCAAGAAGCAAGAATAAAAGTGCAAGCAATAATCTAGTGCCACTTCTTGTTGTAGATCTTAGGAGAAACTCAAAAACTAAAGGATCCACGTTAAGAAAATTTAGGTAATATGGCAGGAAAGTTTTTTTGAAATCCCTTACTAGAAGTAAGGATGTCATAGTTGGAAAAAAGGATGCCTTAGTTAGAAGTATGAATGCCATAGTTTACAACAAAAGAAAGAGCAATTCTATGGCAAACCATATCCAAGTTGCATATACTACACTAGAAGTGATTATCTAAGGATGAAATAATTGAGCATGATATAATGGTTCTTAAAACCAAAGGGTTAATATGTTAGTTCCATGGATACTAACTAGATTTTTTTGAGATTCAAAATTGGATCAAGTGGAAGGATTGAATTCAATCTATGGCTTTTCTTTGAAAAATATTTTTTCTCATTATCTTCTTTAGTTAAAAAATAAAGGATAAAATAATGGATGGAGGACCTTGTTTTAGGGGTAAAGATGCATTATATTTAATACCATATAGTATGAATTTTTCTATGGATACAGAGACTATTAAATTTTTTTTGGTGTGGATTAGGTTTTTTGGAATTCCTTATCAACTCATTTATAAAGAGGTTTTGAAGAATATTGACAATACTCTAGGTGAGTTCATCTAGGAGGGACCAACTATTGCAAAGAGAAGGCATGTTGTATACACTTGTATATGTGTTTACATAGATATTTCAAAACCCTTACCATAGTCCATTAAGATTAAATATGAATCAAAAGAATAGGATAAACAAGTGGATTTTGAAAACATTGAATTTTGATGTTGTAAAAGTCATGATATCAGACACATGACAAGAGATTGCAAAGTGAAAATTATGGGGACGGATATGGAAAATTTTGGTCATGATTCAAACTTTAATATGAAACAAAAATATCATATCATAGGATAATATGGGTCAAATCAAGGATTTTTCACTCCTAAGAAAGTGGTAATAAGAAACCCTCTACATTATCAAATAACAAAGGCTATTATAGTTCACTCGAACCAGACATTAGAAGAAAAAATGATACAAAGAATGAGGTAGTAAAATGTGTAAGTTTAAACACAGGAGCTAAAGATACAAAGGATAATAGGGAGACAAATTTTGAAGCAAAGGAATATGGGGAGGAAAATTTTAAAGTGAATGAAGTGGAGGTCAAGGTTAATCTAGGAAAATCATCTTCATTTTTCTCAAGTAGCATTAAATATTCTTCTTGCAATAAAAATAAAAGTAGTACAAAGTGTATTCGTTGCACTTTAGGGTTTCAAGAGTAAAATAATAAAGAAAAGCATATGGATGATATCCAAGGAAATTTAGGGTTTCTAGGGCAACATAAATGTGATGACCCTCCTTAGCTGACTTTATGACACAAAGAAAATAATTTATTAACCTATGATGTGGTGATACCTATTTTGAACAATCGAACCAACTATATGATGTTTAGTTGATTTTTAAGGTCGTATTATCGCTAACATACTACCAAGTGTGTAGGATCAGGTACACTCGTAGGTGGAACAGGTAGAATCACCCACCAAGAACAAGGGTACCAAATATTAGGGGAAATTATTATTAAGGTACTCAAAGGTAACATTGATAGATACCTTCATATAGGTATGCATTGATGGAAGGGATAATCATCGATGACTGATCACCTTGAGATTTAGTTGATAGCCTAGTAGCTATTGTAAAATATTTGGCTAAGATAGATGATTGGGTTGATGGAAAGACTCCCTCTTTGTTGTTTTATAAATTTGTTTGCTCTCTATTGCATCATGGTTTGGGTAGCTTAATGTTGGGTTTTCTATAAGAGAACAACTGCAAAATGTGTGTGGATGCCTAAAGTAAACTGTCATGTTGCAGTGAAAGTAGAGTATCATTCTTATGAAGGAAAGAAAATTAAATTTATATGCCAAATAAATATTCCTCTAAATTAATTAAAGAGGCTTTAATTAAATAATGTTTGACTTTGGAGCTCATTGATAAACTTCATTGCAATTAACAAATGAGATTTCTTTTGAATTAATTAAAGGTGTTCATTTTAATGATAATGGAAAAATTCATTAAAAGACTTTAATTAATTGAAATAAATAAAATAAAATCCATATAAAAATAAATAGATATATTTTATTTTAATTAAAAATAATAATAATGAGATTGTTTAAATAAAATAAATATATTTAAGAGCTGATAAATATCATGGAATGATATTTTATTTAAAGTGTACCAACCTAATTTAAAAAATGTAATTATTCCCTTTCCCTATATAGTGAAACCTATGAAAATAGCCTATGAGGCTACTAATTTCCAAAGGTGGAAATTATGGGAAGGAATGCATAGAGGATAGGGGATGGAGCATTGAAGGAAAGAAGCTCAAGGCTAGGGAGGTTTCAAGAAGAATGATGGATGGGCCACCTGGGCAAGGAGGCACGTAAGGAGGAAGGAAATGAAGAAAAGAAGATAGAGGACAAGATAGGAAGGAAGGGAGCACCGAGGAGACACAGACCAGGGATTAGGAGAAACAAAAAAATGCACCAGAAGCGAGGATGAGAGGTAACATAATATTGCCATATTTACATCTCCGTAGAAGTTTTAAGGTTGCGTTGCTTTAAACTTTGAATCTAGTTTTTATTTGTGTTGGTATGGTGAGAAAACCTAGTTATGCTCCCCTAGTTTTATTTCCTCTGTAGCATGAAAGTCCATGGGAAATATTGGAAGCACCTACATCCAAGTTTATGGTGAGTGTTGTGCTTTAGGAAGCCAGGCTATGTTTTAGAGAAACCACCATATGTTTATGGAGAGCATTGTGCTTTAGGAAGCTAGGATGTGTTTTAAATAAACCACCATATGTTTATGGTGAGCGATGTGCTTTAGGAAGCCAGGTTGTGTTTTAGAGAAACCACCATATTTTTATGGTGAGCATTGTGATTTAGGAATCCAAACTGTGTTTTAAATAAGCCACCATATATTTATGGAGAGCACTATGATTTAGGAAGCGAGGATGTGTCTTATAGAAATAACCATATGTTTATGGAGAGTACTATGCTTTAGGAAGCCATGATGTGTTTTAAATAAGCCATCATGTGTTAATTGGTGAGTGTTGTGCACTATGAAACTAGAGTGTGAGTGCTATATTTTAGAGAGAGACCATCGTGTGTTAATTGGTGAGCATTGTGTGCTATGAAACCAGAGTGTGAGTGTTGTGTTTTAGAGAGAGACCACTGTGTGTTAATTGGTGAGCATTGTGTTGGGAAAACCAGTGAGAATTAATGGTGAGTGCTATGCATGTTTGAAGGCCATGATATGCCGAAGGGAGTGTTGTGAGGGTTTGAGGGCACTACGTGTCTAAGAGTGTTATGAGAGTTAAGAGCGTCGAGTAATTGAGTGTCATGATCCAAGAGTGGAAACTCTGTTATGACAGAGGTACGAGTAGTACCTGGTTCTAGTTTGGTTAGATGCTAGGTTTTTTCATGGTTGTTCAACATCTGCCTTGGAAGGTGTTGGCCTTTGGTTGTAGACCCTACCTTAGGAAGGTGTTGTAAAACTTAATTAAATTGAAAGGAACCTTAGTTTTATATAAAATACAATGAAGGTTTTTAATTAGAAAGAACCTTTGATTTATATGAAATTATTGAAGGCTTTTAATTAGAAATAACCTTTGATTTATTTAAAATATAATGAAGGCTTTTAATTAGAAAGGAACCTTTGATTTATATGAAATTAATGAAGGCTTTTAATTAGAAAGAACCTTTGATTTATATGAAATTATTGAAGGCTTTTAATTAGAAAAAACCTTTGATTTATTTAAAATATAATGAAGGCTTTTAATTAGAAAGAACCTTTGATTTATATGAGATTTATTGAAGGCTTTTAATTAGAAAGGAATTATTGACAATATTGTCACATTCCACCAAGGGGCAGAAAATTTAAAACTTTGTATGATATTTGTTTTATTGAAAGTTTTTCTTTGTTTACAAGTTATAGCAATTTTGGTTTTCCCTATCGCCCCCTGGTGGACAAAATGAAAAGAAAAGAACTTCGGGCCCGAAGCGCTTCAAATCATCACTTCGGGCGAGAACTTTGCCGAAAAGGTCCGAAGGAAACACTTCGCACCCGAAGCATTCCCAGAAACTACTTCGGGTGAAGAGTTTGCGAAGCGGCATCCAAGCAACTTCGCCGAAGAAGAAAAGATAGCCCGAATCGGCTAAGGCAAAGAAAATACTTTGGGCCCGAAGTATTTCTAAAATCCACTTCGGCCAGATTTCTCCCGAAGCAGCATAAGTCGAGAAAATGCTTCGGCCAAAACTCCCTCGAACCACCGTTTCAAAAGAAGATCGGCCCGAAGTGTTTGTCCCAACCCATCAGCGAAGCAGTTTTGTCAGCGAAGCAGCGAAGGATAGATGAGGATCGGCTTCGGCACTCCGTGCCCTCGAAGTAGTTTTGCGAAGCGAAAATCAGCGAGGCGCTTTCCAAGAACGCTTCCCAAGTTGGGCATTTTCCCGAGGCAGTCAGAGAGCCTCATAAATGCATATTTTCTTGTCCGATAAGCCCGCTGCTCATTTTTGGCAATTGGATGCGAAGTATCAGTCCGAGAAGGAGAGCCCGACAAGCATGGCCGCCACTCGAGCACCGCACCTGCAATCCGAGGACACCCAGGTGGCTCATTTAATGCATCTTTCCTCGGTTGACTCGGTCACCATTACCAGTTTTGGTAGCCGATTTGAGATATCATCCGCAGCAGCAACGAGGAGCCGATTTCTCAGGGCCCGAGGGCGTACTCCGCCATTTTTTGTAATAATGATTCAGAGGGTCGGGTCCTCTATAAAAACCTAGGCTTTGCAATGTAAAAGGGGGGGAACTTTCTGCTAGAAAGCTGTTGTAACTCGATGTCCTGCGTTTAATACTAAAGATCTTTTGTGTTCCATTTCTCTCTTTTATGCTGCCTTCTGTGCTTAATTCTTTTGTCTTTTCTCGTTCGCATACTGAGACTCTGAACCCTGAATCCGGTGTACGATCGGGGACCGAACCCCTAAAATTTGCCCTGAAGGATACATAGGAGAGGAAAAACGTTCCTGTTGCTTTCTTTTATGCTGCCTGGTGGATCGAGGTTTCTGTTATTCCCTCGTCTTAATCGTTGTTACTCTGAACCCTGAATTCCAGCGAGAGAGAGAGGAGAACCCTGCGAACCCGTCCAGAGGATACATAGGAAGGTCGGCACTGCGTTTCTTTCATTTCATTCTTGGTATTTCCTGCTGCTATTCGAGTTGTTAGCGAGTAATCGTGCTTCCTGTTCTCTCCCACCTCAAATCATCATCTTCTAACCCTTACTCTTTTTATTTCTTTCTCTAACCCTTACCCTTTTTTATTTCTTTTCCTAACCCTTACTCTGTTTATTTCTTTCCTGCACTCTTGTCTCAAACCCCAAAAGTAGATTAGTATAGGAGCCGGCCTTTCTTCGAAGATCGGCACGAGGGGCATCTCTTCCCCTCGGCCTTTCAATGTTGGTCGCAGGTCCAGGGCGCGCAAACCCACCGAAAGTCCTTTCCTGTGCGGATTTGATGACCAACAGCTTTCGGCACGCCCGATGGGACCCAAGGTCCCATATTTGAGAAAATTTCTAGCCCGTCTTCACCGGAGCCAGTAGTTCTAACAAGTTCCCGGTGAGATCCGGTCAGTCTCATCTTCTAAGTAGTAGTGAGAATCGATGCTCTCATTACTAAGAGACTCTTAGCATCTGGCGACTCTATTTTACCCGAGAATCTTCAAGTCGTAAAGACCAATACTAAAAGCCTGTGCCTTCATGCAAACGAGATGGAGAGTTAGGAATAGAGGAGAGGAAACCGAGTTCTTTGAGCTTGATATTGACGCCTTTGGGGAACGCTCTAGGTTAGTTACCCCCGAATATCTCTTACGCGGGACATCCTCGCAAGAGGCTGCTGTTGACGAGCAAGGCCCAACTTTCGATAGCACAACGGCTAGTTTTCCTCCGAATCCTCCCAACTCACCGAAGCATCCTAGTGCCTCCGTTCCCATTGCCCTTTCGACGAGCAACCCAAGAGGGACTTCGGGGACTTCTGTTCCATAGAACCCAGGCACAAATATGGCCCAACAACAACAACAACAATAGCAGCAGCAACCGCCGCCCAGATTATTCCTCGCATGGAATTCTTCGTCACCATTGAATCTCGCGGGTCAAGGGCAAGTTCCACCTGCTGTAATAAAAAAGCTCTCGACGTTCGACGAAACCGGAAAGACTGCTCTAGAGCATATCCAGGACATCATTTCCCTGGCGGCGATCCATGATATCACAGAAGAGCGAGTGATGGTGAAGCTCCTGGTTCTCTCCCTTAGAGGAAAACTCCTCTATTGGTATAGATCTCTGCCATCCGACACTATTACGGGATGGGACCAGTTAGCCGGACAGTTGATGCAAGGCTTCAACGAGTCCGTCGATCCAACTTCTCTTCTGCAGCAATTCACTTCGATCCAAAGGCATCCACAAGAAGAAATTGCAGACTTCAATGTTAGGTTCGCTCGAACCTGGCAAAGAGTCCCAGTTGGGCTTCGCCCAACTGACGAAGCCGCGGCATACTACTTCCTTCGGGCATTCAACCCTGATATCGGCCTTATGATAAGGTACTCAAATGTCAATACTTTTCCAGAGTTGTATGGGTTAGCCAAGAAAGCAAAAACGGACCTCATAGCCATGGGTAAACTCCCTCAAAGAATGCCAATGCCCATACTCCCCGAGTTCCTTCAAGCCCAGTATGCGAGCATAGTCGCTCCGCAGATTTCTGCAATCCCTGCATACCCGATCTCATCCTGGAACCCGAATCCCATTGTCTCGCAGATCACCGCTCCATAGATACATTTCCCCACACTTTCAACTACGCCGCCCACTATCACTCCAACATTTCCAATGTTGCCAGCACCCCTCCAACATCCTGCCCTGCCTCCGATACCGACTATGGCTTCTTTACCATTAGTTCCCAAGGTCGATGATATGCAAGCCAAGATATTGCAAGAAATGCAATCGTTAAATGCCACAAGTGCAGACCTTGTCCAACGACATGACCATTGTCAAGAAGAAGCAAGCGCAACAAGAGTTTCTACCAAGAAGGTCTTATCCCATGCCCGCACTTACCAAAGATCAAGCGGTCCATCAAGGAAAAGCTTCGACAAGAAATGTTGCGATAGATGAAGTCCCAAGCACTTCCGATCATGTATACTGGTGCTCTACATGTAATGATCCTCACGAGGAGAATACATGCATGTTGCATCAACACTACGTGCAGACGCTAACAAGCAGCAGTCAAGGCGGTCAAGTCAACGTCATCCGACAATTGGATCAGAACTTGTCCATCGACGAGGAAGAGCCAGTCGCGGTCCTTACCAGGGGAGGTAAAAGGTCGATAGAGGTGGATGCTACTCAGATGGCTCCTTTGAAGGTACACGCTCAATTTGAGAAGGGACAAACGTCCTCTTCGGCCCCGAGCGAAGCTCCTCCGCCAGCTCCAATCAAAGAAAAGGCCCAAAAGGCCACTGCCGAACCACCTCAGGTGGAGACCAAAGAACAGGCTAAGGAGAAGCTCAAGTTTCCCTCGCTCACCAAGCGACAAAGGGTCGAAGCGACAGAGCAATATCGCACCAAGTACGAACCGAGAAAGGAACCTGAGGTGCATAGCTCCCCAGCCTACAACATTGTAGAAGAATTAAAGAGAATTCCAGCCAAGATCAGTTTGTATGATGCTCTGCAACTTCCTGGACAAGTGGACCTGCTGCAAGAATCATTGAAGAGGATCAATACAAAGAAGGCAGAGCCACTCGCCCTGGTGCAGACCTTGTCCGCGTCCATTACGGGAAAAAATAGACCACCACCGTTCTACTTATCTTTACAAATGGAAGGATATATCGTGCATAACTGCATGATAGATTCTGGAGCTGCGACGACAGTAATGCCGAAGGCGGTATGCGAGGAAATAGGCATGGAATACACACGAAGCAGTCATGGAGTCCTCCAGCTGGACGGTACCCCAGTGAAGACTGTAGGTGTCATCAAAGACATTCCTATTCGGCTACATAAGACACCTCAAATCGTAGTCATACAAGAGGTGGTAGTCGTGGACCTTGAGCCCTACTTCAGCATGTGCCTGTCGAGGGAATTCACGGCAAAGCTGGGCGGATATCTATCCATGGACTACACTCATCTGGAGATCCCCTTCAAAGGGAAGAAGGTGAAGATCTATAATGAAAAGCCTTCTACGTTCCTGGTTCAGAAGATGTCCGAGGAAGAGAGCAATGGCCCTGTGCATACGATCGCGGAGGAACTAGAGCAAGTGGATCTGGTCCAGGAATCCCTCGCACAGTTGTGTTGTGAAGATGAATTTTCATTGGCAGATTTCAATGCCATGATAGAGACTGAGGTGGGGTGTTACACCATCGCCAAGTCCGAGAAACCAGCCAAAATAGAAGGAAAGGTTTCTGCTCAAGAAGGACTATGGAAATTGTTCTTCGACGGTGCCCGATGCAAGAACGGCGTTGGGGCAAGAATCCTTCTGATTTCGCCGTCCGGTGAGCAAAAGGAATATTGCTACCGATTGACATGGAGCTGCACCAACAATGCAGCAGAGTATGAAGCCTTGTGCTTAGGACTCAAGAAAGCTGACAAGTTAGGCATAAGGCATCTTCAAATCTTCGGAGATTTCGAACTAGTTTGCAACCAGGTCACCAACAGATGCTCTTCAAAGAAGCACTATCTTAAATCATACCGCAATAGGGTATGGGACCTGTTCGACCAGTTTGAATCCCTCAATCTACAGTCTATTCCACGAGAAAAGAATCGACATGCAGATGTCTTAGCATCCATCGCAGCCCGATATTCTCCAGTGGATGATATGGTGCATAAGCCGAAGGCTGTAAGGATGATCTATAGACCCTCTGTCCCGGACAGAGATTTACACTGGCAAGTTTTTGACAACGACGAGCAGATCGTCAATTTCATGATCCAAGAAGCCGCTACAGTCGAAGACCGAAGCCTTGATGAGGAAGAATACGAGGGATTGGTCCAGCTGAAGAACAACCACGTTCCCAAGGGATTGATCACGCTTGAGAGCCTTTTCGATCAAAATGATCGATCGCTATCCCGCAGGATCCAGATCAGCGTGCAGCAATATCAAGACTTAGAACTGGAACCTGGGAAAGTAATAAAGGTCGGGACCGATTGTACTTCGGAAGAAATAGAGCGAATCCGATGTTTGTGTAAGAAGTACCCAGATATCGTGGCATGGTCTTATCATGACCTCAAGGGATACGATCGGCAGCTGATCCAACATACAATCGAATTACAAGAAGGGGCCAAACCTTTTCGATAGAAGCAAAGGCCGGTTAATCCAAAGATCGAGGTCCTGATGAAGGCCGAATTGCTAAAAATGCTCGAAGCAAAGATCATTTATCCCATCAAGCATTCTTCCCAGGTAGCGAACTTGGTCCCTGTCAAAAAAAGAACGGAGACATCCGGTTATGCGTGGACTTTCGCAACCTCGAATCATGCTTCCCTCAAGGACCACTATCCTCTCCCGCAGATCGATCAGATCTTGCATTCGATGGCCGGAGCTCAACGATTCTCCCTGCTCGATGGTTTCTCCGGATATAATCAAATCTGGGTCAGGGACGAAGACCAACATAAGACCGCATTCACAACCAAGTGGGGCACATTCGCCTACCAGCGAATGCCTTTTGGCCTCTCGAATGCGGGAGCTACTTTCCAGAGGGCGATGGACCTAGCTTTTGGCGAGCTTCTGAACAAGGTTATTGTTATCTATTTGGATGACATGACCGTCTTCTCCCGAAGGAGAGAGAACCACCCAGAACATCTTCAACAAATTTTCGAAAAATGCCAAGAATTTGGCATCTCAATCAATCCAAAGAAGTCAATCTTTGCAGTCAGCGAAGGAAAGCTGCTGGGACATGCAATTTCAGAAAAGGGTCTCACCGTGGATCCTGACAGAGCCGAAGCTCTGATGAAGCTCCCAATCCCAACAGATAAAAAGGGCCTTCAATATTTCTTCGGTCAGATTAACTTCGTAAGGAAGTTTGTCCCAGACTTCGCCCAGGTCATTAAGCCGATGTCTGAGCTTTTAAAGAAGGGCGCAGAATTTGTCTGGACAGAAGAGAGGAGGAAAGCATTCAAAGAAATCAAGGCCCGAATTGTTCAGGCACCAGTCTTGATCAACCCCGACTACAACCGAGATTTTATCCTGTATGCAATAGGAGAACCTGAAAGCTACGCCGCGGTCTTGACGCAAAAGGGGGAAGATGGAGAGGAACGTCCCATCGCGTTCCTCAGCCAGATAATCAATCCCCATGAAGAAAAGTACAATTTCATCGAGCGTCAAGTGCATGCAGTAATGAAGTCTCTCAGGAAATTCAAACAGTTCATTTCTTAGAGTCGCACGACAGTCTTTGTCATTCACCCCGATGTGCGTAGTTTCATTATCCAAGGGGAACTGGGAAGCAAGAGAGCTGGTTGGGTGAGCAAAATCCAAGAGTTTGATATTGAGATCAAACCTACCAAACTAGTTCGCGGTCGCGCACTATGTCAAGAGCTGGCGAAGAACGCAACGGCCAAAAAAATAGACTGTCAGTTGGATGACTTGCCAACAGGAGAATGCCTCGCTAATCAGGAAGAGGCTGACAAAGATTGGGTCGATGAAATAGTGGAATATTTCAACACCGGTAGATGCCCCTCACATCTGAATGCTTCGTAGCGAAGACATTTCAGGATGCGGTCCGCCCGATACACTATGCGCCCAGAAGGCCTGTTTTTCAAGAACATCGACGACGTCCTCCTCAGATGCATAAAAGACGATGATAAGAGAAGAATCCTGGGCGAATTTCATTCAAGACTATCTAGAGGGCACTTTGCTGGAAGAGCGACGACACTAAAGATAATCAAGGCGGGTTACTATTGGCCCACACTCTTTGTCGATGCCTTCTCCGTTTGTCGAAGATGCGAGCAATGCCAAAGATTCGTCGACCGAAGCAGAAATGCTTCGATGCCACTCCGACCGATACAAGTAGAAGCCCCCTTTCAGCAATGGGGACTAGATTTCGTAGGGGCCATATCGCCAAACTCCTCTGTTGGGCACAAATTCATTCTGACTGCGACCGATTACTTCACCAGGTGGGCCGAGGCAGTCCCCACAAAACATGTCGATCAAGATACTGTGGTCACCTTCCTGGAAGGATTGATTACCCGCTTCGGCATCCCCAAAGCAATTATTACAGATAACGGTCCTGGTTTCATAGGCGCAAAGATCAACGAGTTCCTATACAAGTATGGGATATATCACAAGGTGTCTTCCAATTATTACCCCCAAGGCAATGGATTGGTAGAATCCACCAACAAAACCCTGTTGAGGATACTGAGAAAGCTGATTGATCAAAACAAAAGAACTTGGCACCTCCTTCTGGATCGGGCCTTGTGGGCCGATCGGGTTTCTGTCAAAAGGTCAATCAAGACTTCGTCGTATGCTCTGGTCTACGGCAAGGAGGCCATCCTGCCCACTCACATCGAGATCCCCGCATTACAGTTGCTAGAAGAAGATGAAGCTAACCCGATGGAGGAACGCCCGGTTCAACTACTACAACTAGAAGAGGAACGTGAAAGGGCCTACCAGAACTTCGCACGGCATGCCGAGGTCACCCGAGAATGGTTCAAAAGGAAATCATCCGATCGCACATTCAAAGCAGGAGACCTGGTATGGAGGTGGGATTCATGGAAGGCCAAGCCCGGGAATCATGACAAAATGGATGCGTTCTGGGACGGACCGTTTGAAATAGTAAAAGTGAATTCGGCCAATTCCTTCATCCTCAGAGATGCGAATGGCCAAGTTTTACCAATCTCCGTCAATGGTCTTCACCTGAAGACCTTCAATCGCTGAAGTATGTACAGCTCCAAAAAAAAAAAAAACTTGCATATATTTTGTATATAGGATTTCAATGCTTTGTATATACTCTGTTCAAAAGATCACGGGGAGCAAGTGCCACTTCAACCGCAAAAGCTAGATTCCTGGCTTCGGCTTCACAAAGCATGATCGAAATCGCCTTCGGGGGGTTTCGGTCCGAAGTAGCCGACGAAGGGAAGTTCGTGGCGAAGCTCTCCTCGATGAAATGAGTTTCGGTCGACGGTATTCATGAACCGAAGCAACAACATAGCAAAGGGGAACTTCAGGCCCGAAATGAAGAAAATCAGCCCGAAGAAGAACTTCGCGATGAAGTATTTTCGCCGAACCCCGCTTCGGGGCAGACACATTTAAGATGTGCCTCGGGGAACGTGTCGACGACAGCATCAAAAGGGGACCGAAATGGATGAACTCAATATGAAAGAAGTGGCACTCATCCCAAGGCAGTTCGTCAGCCCAAAAGCCGCTCTAAAGTACCAGGTGGCAGCGATTCGCGCTCTCGATACAAAATCAAACCGTCGAATTGCATGGCCCCGCGTACGACGCCGCCATATAGCCAATCAGATGCCGCAACGATACTTTCGGGCTAGGCCCACGAAGTAATTATGGTGGTTGCCATAAATGCCGAAAGTTGCCCTCCGAAGCTATAAAATGCAGGTGCCCATTAAGAACAAACCATTTGCAAGCGTGAGAGTTGAGTCTGCATTCTGTCACCTCGAAAAGCTTCTGCATCAAAGGTTCCACTGTTCATCGTGATTACCCCGTCCTTTGTTTTGAGGTGCTGAACTCTTCTAAATCACAAGTTATTCTGCTGCAATCGTTCACAATGGGAAGGAGGAACCCCACGCGAAAGGGAAAAGAACCAGAGGCGACAACTCCAGAGAAGGCGAAAGCCACGAAAGAAAAGAAGCAGACACCTAGGAGGGTCAATCCTCCCCCATGCACAGGAAAATAGGTGATGGAAGGAAGGGAAGAGTCCGATGATGAGCCCAACATAGAACCACCCGTCGATAAGTGGGCAAAAATCAGAGACCCAGAGCTCTCAAGAACCGTGGCCGAGCTTCGGTATACCATCGACTTCATGAAAAGTAGGCTCTCAACGGAGAACAAGAGGGCCATGGCATATTATTCCCACATATACTGGTATCTGGTCCTTCCTACACATCACTGCCCCGAGCTCATATACGCCATTGCTCAGAACTATCAACCGCAAACCAGGCAGGTGTTGGATGCCTCGGGTAAAAAATTGTTTTCCATTCTGAAGGAGGATGTGCAGGCAGCGTTCGCACCATAGCAAAGGCCACCAAAAGGTTATACCATTCGCAATGTCAGCCTGAGCGAACAAACGGATAAGTTCGCCTCTAATCCCTTCATTCTGAGCTTTTTGCGTGAAAATCTCAAGAGCGGACTTCCTTCCGACAAGCGACCCCAGATGCCCCTACCCTTGGAGGCCTTCAAGAACACAGATATATTCTCTATCATTGCATGGGTAGGGGGCTTGTCAAGCGATACTTTGGTATGCCCATGGCAGGTGTCGCTAGCCGAATGCATTTCCAGAGGAGAGTTCTACGCTCCCGACGCTTCGCGGCCGAACACTAACCCAGTTTTCTTCGATTGGGCAGAATGGGTGGCCCAAAATCTGCATATGCGGTTGTCATCCATGAAGGATGCTAGCAAGGAGCCGTACTTCCAGCCTTGTTCCTTCTTGGTTTGGCTCTTCTTCTTTCATGTACATAAAGCCCTTCCCCATTGTGATGTTTCACCAGTCGACAAGGATGGGATCCCCTTGCCTGTATATCAGTGGACCCGTCTCCTGCTGAGGTCGGAGTCCTATTACCCTTTCAATCAGCAGTTTTTGGGACCTGCGATGCACATTTTGATAGGGTCTAGCCCTCGGGTGCCTCTCTGCCTTAGAGATAAAGTGGTACTGGAGAGAAGAGGGGATGTGTTTCAATTGACACAAGGGCTTGTGATCCGCCTCTTTGGCTTCACAGGGAAGCCCTTCTTGCTGCCTTTTTTCCCTTTGGAGTACCAATTTGCCCTGGAAGTTGCTCGACAAAGTGACGCGACCGACGAAACTTACGGTCACGGGCGAAAGTGGGCACACACCTGCGACTTCCCCTTCAAGATGGGAGTGATCGAAGTCTTTGCCCTAAAGCAGAACATATACCTGGAGGAGAAGCTCGCCGATTTTGGTCTGCTTCAAATACCATAGAGGTGGCTCTACGACCCATTGGGGGTGATGAGGGATCATTTGAAAAGCAAAAACTTCCATGTCTGTCCTCGCCCGAAGTTCTAGAGCAGAGAAATAACCCCAATGGTATGGACCTAGAGTGGCACTTAGAGGAGATGAGGACGTTGCCTCCTTGGCATGACTTCTATCCTATGGAGGTCGAATTCGACCCAGACCAGTACCCATTCCCAACTCCCGACTCCACTTTCTGGAGAAAAGCAAGGGACGATTTAAAAGAGGAGTTGAAGGACTGGGACGAGGAGCAGTTAAGAGAATGGTGGATTATGAGAGTCCATCATCGAAAGATGAATTCTTACGGGCTTCTAACAATGGACAGGGAATTCGCAATTGTGTATCAGACCAATATTGGGTCTTGGAAACCCTTGTCCTTCGTCGATTTCGTTCCACCGGCCACCCCAAGTACAGACGAAGGCCCCGGGAGGACTGACAATGTCCCCAAGGAAAAAGCAGCTAGGGCCGCGCCAAAAGCTTTACTACAGGGTCCATCCGAAGATCTCGAGACAACAATAGAGGAATCAGAGCAACCCCTCAAGAGGAAGAAAAGAAAGGAGCGGGAACCTACACAGGCACCCCCGAACTTCCCAAAACGACCGCGTACAGGCACGCCGAGCGCCCCTACCGAAAGATCAGTATCGGGCTCGATCGAAGTAAACGACGGAGAAGCTCCACCAAATGCCGAAGCGATCCCAAACGTAGATATCATCAACGTGGAGGAACTCGTGGAAGTCATGGAAGCCGAGAGTACCGAGGCCCAGGAGGAACCAGGGCCGATCACCCAGGAGATCACCATGGCCGCTCTGCCAGGAGGGCACGCAGGTACATTTTCTTTGCCTTATGCTCTGGTTGCTCGTAAGTCCACCCCGGCCCTGGCCGAAAGCTCTCACCAGTCCACCCTACCTCCACAAGGTCAGTCACCTTCTTACGCCGTGTCCCTAACTACTCCCCCCGAGTCTTTCGGCCAGGGCAAACCCGTCGAAGCCACTTCGCCTAGCCACACCGCCAATCCTCCAGTCATCGACCAGGATGAAGCTAATAGTCCAGTGTCGAACCTCGAGGCTCATTCCTCTATTGTACATAACGTGCTCCCACTCGTCGAAGCCCCCGTCACCCTTGTTGCCGAACCTTCGGGTGAGGCTATCCCCTTCAACTCCTTATATTTGTTCAATCCCTCGACTGTAGACCCAGCCGCATTCGACTCCGAGCTGTCCTCAATACGGGAGTCCCCCTTGGCCAAAAAACTCCTCCAAGCCCGATAGAACACAGAGAGAATGTTGAAAGAGGCAAGAAAGAAGAGAGGGCGTTCGCTCGCTCAAGTTGAGAAATGTGTCGTCTTCGATTTCGAGGCGGGAAAGGTGCATAAAGTGAAGAAGATACCCAAAGTCCAGAAGCCCCTGGATGAAATGACTCCAGCAGACTATGAATATCAGGATAAGGAAAAGGACTTGGAACATCTGAATGTGGACAAGGAGTCCGCCTCTATGCACATTGGAATCGAGACCTTCAAGGCACATGCCAACATTGCCAACAAGCGCAGGTTCGAAGCCGAGAGTGCTAACATCAAGCTGGAGGAGGAGCTAGCAAGGACTCACTCCAAATTGGCAGAGGCCGAGGAGCAGTGCAAGCTGATGCGGAAAGAAGCACATGCCCTAAAGCTGTAGATAGCACAGCTAGAGTGCACAACCGAGAATCAGGCACAAAGGCAGGCCAAAAATGATTTGAGGGTCAAGGAGCTTGAAAGTAGGATCTTGCAAGCTCAGATCCAGCTGCACGAGAAGGAAAGCCTAAGGCTATTTGACAGGAGCAAAATCAAAGAGATTCGCTCACATCTGCTCAAGAATTTTAGGTCTCGGGCTGTCAGTGCCCTTTCAGTTTTAGTCTACACCATAGAAGCCCAGGTTGCCACCGTCGAAGGAGGACCAATCATCGAAGAGGTCATTCAGAATGTCAGAACCTGACTCAAGCTGGCCCTCAAGATCCAAGATGCAAGGTATCAAGATTTGAAGCTCGCAACGATGAGTCGGACAACAAGGGATTGGTCAACGGCCCAGGCCACAGTCCGTGCCTTTTTCTCCATAGCCAAGAAAGCTCAGAAGGCAAAAATCCTACTGGACGCATTCGAAAGTGAGAGGCGCACGTCAATGGGCTACTTCGAGGACCTCTTCTCCTTAGGCTTCCCGAGTTTCATGGATGATGATGGGAAGCCATTAGCCAAGGAAGAAATCATGCCAAAGTGGCAGCAGTTTGAAGGCGACATTTCAGAGATAGACGAGTGGGCCGAACCAATAACAGAGAAGCAGGTTTTTGATTACATATTGAAATACTATAGAATCGTCGCTTCCTTAAACGATCTGTATACCAGGTCCCAGCATGCAAAAATTGGGCAGATCGATAGGTTTCGCGCTTTGGTCAGGTCCTTGGAGAATCAAGAGTTGTTCACAAAAAGTGTCTGGTCTCAGGTTCGCCGAACCTTGAAGAATATCCACGTCCGCCTGGCCCCACTGCCAATGGCTGAAGATGTAGCAGAAGCAATGGCGCCTGGAGAAGAAGAAGTAGTGGCGGAAGAAGAAGAAGAGGAAGGACAAGCTGTGGAAGCGCCCCCAGAAAAAGAACAAGGAGAAGGGTCTGGAGGTGACTCTGGCCCAATGGATAAAAGCTGAGGGTTCTACCATCGAGACGAGCTCGTTGCCCCGCGAGCCGCCAAGAATGTTGACAATATTGTCACATTCCACCAAGGGGCAAAAAATTTAAAACTTTGTATGATATTTGTTTTATTGAAAGTTTTTCTTTGTTTACAAGTTATAGCAATTTTGGTTTTCCCTATCGCCCCCTGGTGGACAAAATGAAAAGAAAAGAACTTCGGGCCCGAAGCGCTTCAAATCATCACTTCGGGCGAGAACTTTGCCGAGAAAGGTCCGAAGGAAACACTTCGCACCCGAAGCATTCCCAGAAACTACTTCGGGTGAAGAGTTTGCGAAGCGGCATCCAAGCAACTTCGTCGAAGAAGAAAAGATAGCCCGAATCGGCTAAGGCAAAGAAAATACTTCGGGCCCGAAGTATTTCTAAAATCCACTTCGGCCAGATTTCTCCCGAAGCAACATAAGTCGAGAAAGTGCTTCGGCCAAAACTCCCCCGAACCACCATTTCAAAAGAAGATCGGCCCGAAGTGTTTGTCCCAACCCATCAGCGAAGCAGTTTTGTCAACGAAGCAGCGAAGGATAGATGAGGATCGGCTTCGGCACTCCACGCCCTCGAAGTAGTTTTGCGAAGCAGAAATCAGTGAGGCACTTTCCAAGAATGCTTCCCAAGTTGGGCATTTCCCGAGGCAGTCAGAGAGCCTCATAAATGCATATTTTCTTGTCCGATAAGCCCGCTGCTCATTTTTGGCAATTGGATGCGAAGTATCAGTCCGAGAAGGAGAGCCCGGCAAGCATGGCCGCCACTCGAGCACCGCACCTGCAATCCAAGGACACCCAGGTGGCTCATTTAATGCATCTTTCCCCGGTTGACTCGGTCACCATTACCAATTTTGGTAGCCGATTTGAGATATCATCCGCAGCAGCAGCGAGGAGCCGATTTCTCAGGGCCCGAGGGCGTACTCCGCCATTTTTTGTAATAATGATTCAGAGGGTCGGGTCCTCTATAAAAACCCAGGCTTTGCAATGTAAAAAGGGGGGAACTTTCTGCTAGAAAGCTGCTGTAACTCGATGTCCTGCGTTTAATACTAAAGATATTTTGTGTTCCATTTCTCTCTTTTATGCTGCCTTCTGTGCTTAATTCTTTTGTCTTTTCTCGTTCGCATACTGAGACTCTGAACCCTGAATCCGATGTACGATCGGGGACCGAACCCCTAAAATTCGCCCTGAAGGATACATAGGAGAGGAAAAACGTTCCTGTTGCTTTCTTTTATGCTGCCCGGTGGATCGAGGTTTCTGTTATTCCCTCGTCTTAATCGTTGTTACTCTGAACCCTGAATTCCAGTGAGAGAGAGAGGAGAACCCTGCGAACCCGTCCAGAGGATACATAGGAAGGTCGGCACTGCGTTTCTTTCATTTCATTCTTGGTATTTCCTGTTGCTATTCGAGTTGTTAGCGAGTAATCGTGCTTCCTGTTCTCTCCCACCTCAAATCATCATCTTCTAACCCTTACTCTTTTTATTTCTTTCTCTAACCCTTACCCTTTTTTATTTCTTTTCCTAACCCTTACTCCTTTTATTTCTTTCCTGCACTCTTGTCTCAAACCCCAAAAGTAGATTAGTATAGGAGCCGGCCTTTCTCCGGAGATCGGCACGAGGGGCATCTCTTCCCCTCGGCCTTTCAATGTTGGTCGCAGGTCCAGGGCGCGCAAACCCACCGAAAGTCCTTTCCTATGCGGATTTGATGACCAACAGAACCTTTGATTTATATGAAATTATTGAAGGCTTTTAATTAGAAAGAACCTTTGATTTATATAAAATATAATGAAGGCTTTTAATTAGAAAGAACCTTTGATTTATATGAGATTTATTGAAGGCTTTTAATTAGAAAGGAACCTTTGATTTATATGAAATTATTGAAGGCTTTTAATTAGAAAGAACCTTTGATTTATATAAAATATAATGAAGGCTTTTAATTAGAAAGAACCTTTGATTTATATGAAATTATTGAAGGCTTTTTAATTAGAAAGGAACCTTTGATTTATATGAAATTATTGAAGGATTTTAATTAGAAAGGAACCTTTGATTTTTATGGGATTTATTAAAGGTTTTTAATTGAGAAGGAACCCTTTGATTAAAGTTGATTATCTTAGGAGTTTTCAATTAAAAAGGATGTGGATTTATTCATTAAATTGAAGTTATGGGGCTTCAATTTAGGGAATGAATGAATGATTGTTTTAAATATTAAAGGTATGGGACTTTAATGCTTTAAATAGTAATTGGTTGATTGGAAATTATGAATTAAAAAGGATGTAGATTTATTCTTTGAATTGAAGTTATGGGGCTTTGATTTAGGGAATGAAAATGAAAGAGATTGTTTTAAAGGTTAAGGGTATGGGACTTTAATGCTTTAAGACATGAATGAATTTGATTAAAGTTAGACCTTGATCTAAGTAGTACATGATGGATGACTCTCTAAGGGAACTTGAGAGGGGAAAATAAAAGTAAAGGTTCTTTTATAATATCCATTATGCATTAGATGGTTAGAAACTTAATTGAATTTTGTATAGTTGCAATTTGGCAAAGTAAATGAGTAGATGCATTTAAAGGTATGCCTATCTTGAACCATGAGTATCCTGATCCCCTACTACCCTCAAAGATCCAATGGGAAGCAAGGAGAAGCAAGGAGTTCAATGGAAATAGAGTATAGGTAATTGTATCTTACGTTGATTTACTTATGCTCAAATAGACTAGAATTGTGGGGAGATATCCCCAATGTGGTTAATGTAATATTCTTTAAAGTAAGAAGGATTTATCATGCAAATTTTGATGCAATAACTATTTATTGGTTTAAAGAAGGTACTTTTACTTTATTTCTATATTTGGTTATATTATGTAGTTGATTCTCTTTTAGTGTTAAGCTTGCTTTATTTTTTGGATGCTTGGTGATTGCTTTATGATGTTGTAGTATCTAGATGTATCATTGTTTGGTTGCTTGATGATAGAAATCTAAGTGTAGAGTTCTAGGGTGAACTCAGAGGTGACCTAAGGGAATTAAGAACCCCTTAGGGTGAACATAGGTAACCTAAGGGAATTGAGAACCCCTTAGGGTGAACATAGGAGACCTAAGGGAATTGAGACCCCCTTAGGGAGATAAAGGACTAAGTTGTGAAGAGATTACATCTGAGTTAAGATAGCTCATCATGGAGATGAGATAGATAGCTTAACTCATAATACTCATAGCATACCTACACATAATGATTTGTGTATGGTATGGAGATGTGTGTATACCTTCGATGGACTGAGGGTGATAGGTCTAGCTCATCAAGAATGATGGGATAGATGGGCTTATCTATAGTGACACATGATACGCCTACATAGATGGACTTGTGATAGGGTACTTCATGAGATGTAACTTCCAGGAAAACTTAGGGGATTGAAACTTTAGGTAAATGCTAGTTGGGTTAGGGGTTCATGAAGGGTTCATGTATCCCTCTCCTTAGTAAAAAAAAACTCTTTCTATTTTTGTATTTTCTATTTGTGTGTTTTTGGGTCATTACATTTGGTATCAGAGCTCTAGGTACGAGGGTATAGAGCTTTTGTGTGTGCTAAAATGGAATTAGATGTATCCAATGAAGGCTTGCTTAAGAAAAGGGCTAAAGTTAGGATGATCTAGAATACCCTATTTTCTAGAATCTGATGGGCATAAACCCCAAGGTAGAGTGGATGTTAGGATGCCTTAGTAGGGACTTCGGTATCAATGACACATCCTAGCCTGGGATATTACCCTAGTTAGGTTGTTAATGCATATAGCAAGAGAACTCTATATTATGGCTTGATTAGAGATACAACTTAAGATGAAACTATAATCTAATCTTCTTTCTTGGATGGAATCAGGTTAAGATGCCACCTAAGACCAGAAGAGGGAGGCCTACACCTAGAAAAACTTGGAAAAGTAATGTCGAAGAAGAAAACTAGGATGGGGAACCAACAAGCCCCAATAGGGAGGTAGAAGACCTCACCGCTATGGTCATTGCTATGCAAGATCAGATAAGATAGTTGCTAGAAATGGTTACAAATTAGAATTTGCAAGTTCAAGGCTCAGATATTGGTCTAGATAGTGGATTAACTATAGAACAAGTGCAAGCCAGAGCCTTAGCAGAAAAGGAAATAACTAGGGACATGAAAAACATTAGTATCTCCAAGTTTTATGGAGAGGGCGATGGGGATGCAGTGAAAGCATGGCTGAGAGAAGTAGAGGTTCACTTTATGGTAAAAGGCTACTCATCAAGAACCCAAACACTTTGGGCTATGATTAACCTGGAAGGGGTTGCTCTGGAGTGGTGGGAAACCCACTATGAGGAAACTAATATTGAACCCATTGATACTCCATGGGAAGAATTTATAAACATATTTAAGAAGAGATTCCTAATAGAGCATTTCTATACCTTAAAGTTTGAAGAATTTTCTAGTCTGAGGCAAGGAACCAACATAGTAGAGGTGTACTATAAGAAGCTGGTAAGACTGTTCAAATATGTACCTATTTATAATGAGAAAATGTGGGTTCACAAGTTCACTCTTGGATTGGAATCTAGGTTAAAGCATGATGTAGACATGCAGGAGCCTAAATCACTACAAAAGGTATATGACCTAGCAAAGAAAGTAGAGTCACACTTCTATTATAAATATGACACTCTACCCGAGCAAGCTCGACAAGAGCTAAAGAAGAGGAATAGTAATGGGTTTGTAAAATGGGAGGTTGAGCAAGAGTGAAAGGCTAAGAATCCCAAAAATCCTGAGAAGAAACCTTATGGGAATCAGAAGAAGTTCAAGAAGAACTTTTGTAAGAAGGATAACAAGCCCAACAACATGAAACCTCAACCATAGAAGTCGCAAGCTCCAATTCCAGTAGTTAAGAGTGGGAATGAGAAACCTAAAAAATAGCAAGGACCCAAGGAAGGGTGCTACAATTATTGAGGACCTCATTACTATAATCAGTGTCCATATCGAGTAGGGACTAGCACAACTAATGCAAAAGGGAAGGAACCGAAACATCGGATCTATGCCACAATCGGGAAGCAGAAGCTAGAGGGACAAGCCACCCCATTACTTGTGAAAGGTAAGGTTTTCAATAAGCAAGTAAACATTTTGATAGATAGTGGAGCCACTGATAATTTTATTTCATCTAGTCTAGCAAGGACTATGTCGAAAAGGCCTGGATATTTGGCTCAAGGGTGGAAGGTTGAGTATGGTTCTGGGTAGACCTACTCGGTGAACCAGTGTTATCCTATGGTAGAAGTTACTCTATCTAAAGGGACTACGAAATGTTATTTATATGTAGCTCCCTTACACGCCTTTGATGTGGTCCTAGGGATGGATTGGCTATAGGCTCATAAAGCCTTAGTCAATTTCCAAGATCGATGGATTGAGTATTCAGAGGAAGGTGGAAAGAGACTAAGAATTCATAGCAGACAAGGGGTATTTGAACCTCAGATGTTGTCCGCTATGCAATTGAAAAAGGCCCTAAAGAGAGGAGGAATAGTGTATGTGGTAAAACTTAATGAAGTGGAGGACCATGAGAAAGGAGAAATACTAAGACAACATCCAATTTTATAGGATTTTTAGGATGTATTTCCAGAAGACCTACCTGGACTACCTCCTGTATGAGAATTTGACTTCACAATTGAACTTATGATGGGAGTCGAACCTATTCATAGATCCCCATATAGGATGAATCCTACTAAAATGTGAGAACTAAAGGTTCAATTGCAAGGATTATTGGAGAAGGGTTTGATAAAACCAAGTGTGTCACCATGGGGTGCACCAATTTTGTTCATGAAAAAAAGGATGGTTCGCTAAGATTGTGTATTGATTACAGGATGCTAAATAAGGCTACAATCAAGAATCGGTATCCTTTACCTAGGATTGAAGATTTATTTGATCAACTAAAGGATGCCAAGGTGTTTACTAAGATCGATCTGAGGTTAGGGTATCACTAGTTAAGGATTCATGAGGAAGACACTCACAAAATGATATTTAAGACTAGGTATGGGCATTATGAGTTTACAGTTCTACCCTTTGGACTGACTAATGCCCCAGCTGCTTTCATGAACTTAATGAATAGTGTGTTCCGAAGACACTTGGACCAATTTGTCCTGGTATTCCTAGATGATATCCTTATATACTCTCGAGATAAATAAGAACATGATAAACATCTTAGGATCATGTTGGAATTGTTAAGGAAGAATCAACTTTATGGAAATCTGACTAAGAGTGAATTCTATGTTCCAGAGGTACGATATCTTGGACATGTTATATCAGCAAAGGGGATTGTTGTGGATCCAAAAAAGATAGAGGCTATTCTGAATTGGCCACCCCCTACTAATGTGACTGAAGTGCAAAGTTTCATGGGGTTAACGAGCTATTATAGACATTATATAAAGGACTACTCCAAGATTGTTGGACCCATAACAAACCTTCAGAAGAAGGGGAAAGAATTCAAGTGGTCAGAGAAGTGTGAGGTTACCTTTGAACTACTAAAGCATAAGCTTACTACTGCACCGATACTAAAGGTTCTCGATCCTCAAGGGGACTTTTTAGTGTGCACTGATGCATCAATAGATGGGTTGGGTGGGGTACTCTCACAAGAGGAGTCAGTAGTGGCATATACTTCAAGGAAGCTCAAAAAGCATGAAGTTAATTATGCTACGCATGATTTAGAGCTAGTTGTAGTAGTGCATGCTTTAAAGGTTTGGCACCACTACTTGGTGGGAAGGCCCTTTGAATTAAAGATAGACCATCAAAGTCTATGGTATATATTCACCCAACCAATACTCAATGTGAGACAAAGAATATGGGTGGAATTTCTCATTGAGTATGATTTTGAGATTGAGTACATAAAAGGAAAAGAGAATAAAGTAGTTGATGCTTTGAGTAGAAGGAAATATATAGCAGCCATAACTAGAATTCACATGGACCTGATGGATCGAGTGAGATAGGAGCAATCTCAGGATGAGTATTGCCAAGGAATTCGAGTCAATATGGATAGATATCCTGAAGGAAATAAGGAATTTAGTGTGAAATATGACTTTTTATGTTATAAGGGAAGGGTCGTCATACCAAATTTGGGTGATTTGAGGAACTTGATAATGCAAGAAGCTCATAGATCTCCTTATTATACTCATCCGAGAGGAGCCAAAATGTGAGAAAACATGAAAAGAGCCTTCTTTTGGGTAGGTATGAAGAAGGACATCATGGATTTTGTTGCTCGATGCCTCGAATGTCAGAAAGTTAAGGTAGAACACTAGCATCCTATAGGAAAACTATGTCTGCATGATATACCTATGCAAAAATGGTAGGTTATATCTATGGATTTTATCATGGGTTTACCCAAGACTCGGTACCAACATGATGCCATATTTGTAGTGGTCAACAAATTGACTAAGGTTACCCACTTCATACCGGGAAATACCAAGGATGATGCTCAGGTAGTGGCTAGAAGATTCATCAAAGAGGTATTCTGATTGCATGGATTTCCTGAGGTAATTATCTCAGATAGAGACTCCAAATTCACTTCTAAATTTTGGAAATCCCTTCATAGTGTAGTTGGTATGAAACTGAATATGAGTTCAGCATACCACCCTAAAATCGATGGTCAAATAGAGTGGGTAAACCAAGTTCTAGAAGACATGCTCCGCATGTACTGCATGGATCACAAATCTCAATGGGAAGATTGTCTACCTTTGGTAGAGTTTGCCTACAATAATGGACATCACTCCTCGCTAGGAATGGCACCTTTCGATGCCTTGTATGGGTGAAAGTGTAGAACACCATTGTCTTGGGACAACCTAGAGGATCGAGTTGTGATTGGGCCAGAAATGGTCAGGGTAATGGAAGATCAGCTAAAAGAAATTAGGCAAAGGCTTAAAGAAGTTGTGGATAGGTAGAAGAGTTATGCAGATCTAAAAAGGACTCCAAGAGAGTATTCTATTGGAGATAAGGTGTTCTTAAGGGTTAAGCCAAAGAAAAGTGCTATCAAATCCATGAAGTTGGATCCACATTTTGTGGGGCCCTTTGAGATCACGGAAAATATCAGTCTGGTTGCATACCGACTTGCATTACCACCTAATCTATCCAAAATCCATGACACCTTCCACATATCCTTGCTTAGGAAATATGTTGCTGACCCTGAACATGTGTGGGATGTTTCTAAATTGTAGATGGCAAATCCAGAGGCCATTGAAGTACTACCGATGAATATTCTTGAGTTTCATTCTAAATCTCTATGGAATCGGACTCTCGAATAGTGTAAGGTCCAGTGGGACCAGTTCTCTGAGAAGAATGCCACTTGGGAGAAAGTGGAGGTTATGCAAAAATATTTTCCCTTTTTGTTTGAAGCTATATGATGTAATAATTTTACTTTCTATTAAAAACAAAAGGAAAACTAGAAACACCGAGGATGATATTTAATTCTAGTGGGGGAGGATGTCATGACCCTCCCTAGCTGACTTTATGGCACAAAGAAAACAATGTATTAACCTATGATGTGGTGATACCTAGTTTGAACAATCGAACCAACTATATGATGTTTAGTTGATTTATAAGGGCATGTTATCGCTAACATATTTCCAAGTGTGCAGGATCAGGTACACTCATAGGTGGAACAGGTAGAATCACCCACCAAGAATGAGGGTACCAAAGATCAAGGGAAATGATGATTAAGGTACTCGGAGGTAACATGGATAGATACCTTCATATAGGTATGCATTGATGGAAGGGATAATCATCGATGACTGATCACCTTGAGCTTTAGTTGATAGCCTAGTAGCTATCATAAAATCTCTAGCTAAGATAGGTGATTGGGTTGATGGAAAGACTCCCTCTTTGTTGTTTTATAAATTTGTTTGCTCTCTACTGCATCATGGCTTGGGTAGCTTAATGTTGGGTTTTCTATAGGAGAACAACTACAAAATGTGTGTGGATGCCTAAAGTAAACTATCATGTTGAAGTGAAAGTAGAGTATCATTCTTATGAAGGAAAGCAAATTAAATTTATATGTCGAATAAATATTCCTTTAAATTAATTAATGAGGTTTTAATTAAATAATGTTTGACTTTGGAGCTCATTGATAAACTTCATTGCAATTAACAAATGAGATTTATTTTGAATTAATTAAAGGTGTTCATTTTAATGATAATGGAAAAATTCATTAAAAGACTTTAATTAATTGAAATAAATAAAAGAAAATCCATTTAAAAATAAATAGATATATTTTATTTTATTTAAAAAATAATAATAATGAGATTGTTTAAATAAAATAAATATATTTAAGAGTTGATAAATATCATGGGAATGATATTTTATTTAAAGCATACCATCCTCATTTTAAAAATGTAATTATTCCCTTTCCCTATATAGTGAAACCTATGAAAATAGCCTATGAGGCTACTAATTTCCAAAGGTGGAAATTATGGGAAGGAACACATAGAGGATAGGGGATAGAGCATTGAAGGAAAGAAGCTCGAGGTTGGGGAGGTTTCGAGAAGAATGATGGATGGGCCACCTGGGCAAGGAGGCACGTAAGGAGGAAGGAAAGGAAAAAAGAGGATAGAGGATGGGAGAGGAAGGAAGGGAGCACCGAGGAGACGCAGACCAGGGACCGGGAGAAATAGAAGAACATACCAGAAGCGAGGAGGAGAGGCAGCCAGACATTGCTAGATTTCCATCTCTATAGAAGTTTTAAGGTTGGGTTGCTTTAAAATTTGAATCTAGTTTTTATTTGCATTGGTATGGTGAGAAAACCTGGTTATGCTCCCCTAGTTTTATTTCCTCTGTAGCATGAAAGTCCATGGAAAATATTGGAAGCACCTACATCCAAGTTTATGGTGAGCATTGTGCTTTAGGAAGCCAGGTTGTGTTTTAGAGAAACCACCATATGTTTATGGAGAGCATTGTGCTTTAGGAAGCTAGGCTATGTTTTAGAGAAACCACCATATGTTTATGGAGAGCATTGTGCTTTAGGAAGCCAAGTTGTGTTTTAGAGAAACCACCATATATTTATGGAGAGCGTTGTGCTTTAGGAAGCTAGGTTGTGTTTTAAAGAAACCACCATATGTTTATGGAGAGCATTGTGCTTTAGGAAGCCAGGTTGTATTTAGAGAAACCACCATATGTTTATGGAGAGCACTATGCTTTAGGAAGCCAGGATGTGTTTTAAATAAGCCATCATGTGTTAATTGGTGAGCGTTGTGCACTATGAAACTAGAGTGTGTCTAATTGGTGAGCATTGTGCGCTATGAAACCAGAGTGTGTTTAATTGGTGAGCATTATGCTGGGGAAGCCAATGAGCATTAATGGTGAGCATTGTGCATGTTCGAAGGCCATGATATACCGAAGGGAGCGCTGTGAGGGTTCGAGGGCACTACGTGTCCAAGAGCATTGTGGGAGTTGAGAGTCATGAGTAATTGAGAGCATCATGCTCCAAGAGTGGGAACTCTATTATGATAGAGGTAAGAGTAGTACCTGGTTCTAGTTGCTTAGATGCTAGGTTTTGTCATGGTTGTTCAGCATCCACCTTGGAAGGCGTTGGCCTCTAGTTGTAGACCCTACCTTAGGAAGGTGTTGTAAAACTTAATTAAATTGAAAGGAACCTTAGTTTTATATAAAATACAATGAAGGTTTTTAATTAGAAAACTTTGATTTATTTAAAATATAATGAAGGCTTTTAATTAGAAAGAACCTTTGATTTATATGAAATTATTGAAGGCTTTTAATTAGAAAGAACCTTTGATTTATTTAAAATATAATGAAGGCTTTTAATTAGAAAGAACCTTTGATTTATATGAGATTTATTGAAGGCTTTTAATTAGAAAGAACCTTTGATTTATATGAAATTATTGAAGGCTTTTAATTAGAAAGAACCTTTGATTTATATAAAATATAATGAAGGCTTTTAATTAGAAAGAACCTTTGATTTATATGAGATTTATTGAAGGCTTTTAATTAGAAAGGAACCTTTGATTTATATAAAATATAATGAAGGCTTTTAATTAGAAAGAACCTTTGATTTATATGAGATTTATTGAAGGCTTTTTAATTAGAAAGGAACCTTTGATTTATATGAAATTATTGAAGGATTTTAATTAGAAAGGACCCTTTGATTTTTATGGGATTTATTAAAGGTTTTTAATTGAGAAGGAACCCTTTGATTAAAGTTGATTATCTTAGGAGTTTTCAATTAAAAAGGATGTGGATTTATTCGTTAAATTGAAGTTATGGGGCTTCAATTTAGGGAATGAATGAATGATTGTTTTAAATATTAAAGGTATGGGACTTTAATGCTTTAAACAGTAATTGGTTGATTGGAAATTGTGAATTAAAAAGGATGTAGATTTATTCTTTGAATTGAAGTTATGGGGCTTTGATTTAGGGAATGAAAATGAAAGAGATTGTTTTAAAGGTTAAGGGTATGGGACTTTAATGCTTTAAGACATGAATGAATTTGATTAAAGTTAGACCTTGATCTAAGTAGTACATGATGGATGACTCTCTAAGGGAACTTGAGAGGGGAAAATAAAAGTAAAGGTTCTTTTATAATATCCATTATGCATTAGATGGTTAGAAACTTAATTGAATTTTGTATAGTTGCAATTTGGCAAAGTAAATGAGTAGATGCATTTAAAGGCATGCCTATCTTGAACCATGAGTATCCTGATCCCCTACTACCCTCAAAGATCCAATGGGAAGCAAGGAGAAGCAAGGAGTTCAATGGAAACAAAGTATAGGTAATTGTATCTTACGTTGATTTACTTATGCTCAAATAGACTAGAATTGTGGGGAGATATCCCCAATGCAGTTACTGTAATATTCCTTAAAGTAAGAAGGATTTACCATGCAAATTTTGATGCAATAACTATTTATTGGTTTAAAGAAGGTACTTTTACTTTATTTCTGTATTTGGTTATATTATGTAGTTGATTCTCTTTTAGTGTTAAGCTTGCTTTATTTTTTGGATGCTTGGTGATTGCTTTCTGATGTTGTAGTATCTAGATGTATCATTGTTTGGTTGCTTGATGATAGAAATCTAAGTGTAGAGTTCTAGGGTGAACTCAGAGGTGACCTAAGGGAATTAAGAACCCCTTAGGGTGAACATAGGTAACCTAAGGGAATTGAGAACCCCTTAGGGTGAACATAGGAGACCTAAGGGAATTGAGACCCCCTTAGGGAGATAAAGGACTAAGTTGTGAAGAGATTACATCTGAGTTAAGATAGCTCATCGTGGAGATGAGATAGATAGCTTAACTCGCAATACTCATAGCATACCTACACATAATGATTTGTGTATGGTATGGAGATGCGTGTATACCTTCGATGGACTGAGGGTGATAGGTCTAGCTCATCAAGAATGATGGGACAGATGGGCTTATCTACAGTGACACATGATACGCCTACATAGATGGACTTGTGATAGGGTACTTCGTGAGATGTAACTTCCAGGAAAACTTAGGGGATTGAAACTTTAGGTAAATGCTAGTTGGGTTAGGGGTTCATGAAGGGTTCATGTATCCCTCTCCTTAGTAAAAAAAAAAACTCTTTCTATTTTTGTATTTTTTGTTTGTGTGTTTTTGGGTCATTACAATAAGAAAGTAATAACTATGGAGGATCATCCACATACTTTAGGGTTTTGGGGGTAACATAAATAATAAAGTGTTTATAAGGCCATTCCTTTCATTTTAGATTCATTAGAGAAACATAAATATTTAGAATATAAGCTTCATTATGAACAATGCAGAAATATAGAAGAAATTGATAAAGATGAAAGTGTTGGTGGGAATGGAAAAAGGAGAGGAAGTCCATCAAAGAATAAACAAAGAGAAAGGTAAACTCAAAGGGATATCGATTTGGGAAGAAAAATAAAAATTATGATGATGAAAATGATATCATGGATTGTTAGGGGTATGAATAAGACCCCTAAAAAATAGTTATTAAGGCCAACACATCCTTGGTTCAATGGTTGGGACAAATTTGATGTAACCCACACCAAGGTTCAAATATTAGTACCACCAAATAGATCAATGTGACTAATTTGATGTAAAAGGGAAAGGAAAACCCTTTAAAAACATTAAAAATAAATAGTTATTAAGGAATTAATAGGTTGTTACAGTCCTAAGTTTATTTTAATACAAGAAACAAAATTAAGTAATGAGGAATGTAAAGATGTCTTTAAAAATATTTGTAAGATGGGTGATTGTCTATAAATTTCTTCTATAGTAGCTTCAAGTGGTATTGCAAAAATATGGGACAAACACAAATGAGATGGACGATATGGACAATCATTAGAAATAAAAATTAATTAGGTTACTTGGCTATTTTATAGGAAATATAAAAACATCAAATTTGGGGTCATAAGTATACATACTCTAATAATAGGTACTCCCCATGAAATATTTTGGAAGGACCTTAGCATATTTTTGTCAAACACAATGATGATTCATAATTGTGATCTATGGATTCTTGGGAGTGATTTCAACATTGTTCTATATCCTTTGGAAAAGAAGGGTGATACTCCATGATGATCTAAATCAATGCAATATTTTGCTTTATTTGTCAATTTAAATGGCCTTTGGGATGTTAGTCCTTCAATTTTTTAATATTCATAGGATAATAGATGCATCAAGTAAACTTTTATAGTAGAAATATTGGATAGATTTTTTTATCCAACACATGGTTATGAACAGAGTATCAATCTCTTCATATATTTTTTTATGAGCATGATTAGATCACAAACCCATTATTTTGATTTGTGATTTACCCAATAATGGTCATCCAAAGCCATTTTGCTTTCAATCTATGTGGCTTCAAGACCCTAATTTCTTCTATATGGTTATATTATGGTGGGATGAAGCAAATTTTAAAGGATCATATATGTACAAGTTTTTTTAAAAGATGAAATATTTGAAATACCAAATAAATATTTGGAATGTCAAATATTTTGGTAACATTTTTAAAGAAAAGAAATAAATTGAATCTAAACTCAAAAATTTACAAGAGATGGTAGAAATGAATGGAATGGATCAAGATTCTTATAGGAAGAAAAAAATTAATTTTTAAATATCGTAATGTATTGAAAAATGAGTCATATTGATTCCAAATATCTAGGAAGAAATGGATTAATGAAGGAGATAAAAATATAAATTTTTCATGCTACTACAAAAATAAAATTTTCTTTTCATCACATTAAAAATATGTTAACTCCAAATGGAATAAATATTGAAGAAGAAGAAGAAGATATAAGGAAGGAAGAAAATAATTATTTCAAAAATGTTTTGTCATATACTAGGAAAGATAAGGAGACACAAGAGAAGATTTTGCAAAATATTCCTTCAATCATCACATAGGGATAAAATGAAGCTTGATGAAGAGTATATCTACGGAGGAGCTACATGAAGAAATTTTCTCTTTCCATCCTAATAAGGCACCTGGCCTCAATGGATTTCTCACAATTTTCTTACAATTTTTTTAGGATTTATTGAAGAGTGATATGTTAGTTGTAGTTGAAGAGGCCTAGAAAAGGAAGGCTACAATAAGTGAGATCAATGCCAATTTTATTACATTGGTTTTTTTTGGTGCAAAATCTTTCTTTGGTTACGTTTGCACCCAAGACTTTGCCAACATTGAATGACCGTGTTTAAAATAGATATTACCCAGTTCAATCTCCATAGAAGGTTGGTTCCTTGATTTGTTATAGGAAAAGGGAATAGAGTAAAGTGCATAAAGAAAGGGAAATATAGCTATTTCTATGAACATTAAATGGTACAGATTAGACAACAAAAGGAAACACATACAATTTTTATAGATAAGCATTCCTTGAACCATAAAAATAAGAATAACCAGTTCTCTGGTGCAAATTTAAATAACTGTAAACCTCTTAGAATTGTTAATTTTAGGACTAGTGAAAATTTAAAGTGCATAAATCTAGAAAGATAATTAAATTGATTTATATTCAACATAGTTTATATATAATATAACAATCCATACATACTTGATCAAACACCATTGATCCAAAAACCAGAACAAGTAGTCTTTTATTGCTTTTAGAAGTCTGTATATATTACCTTGTAAACATCCAATATATGACCCTTAGTTAGAGTCGCTCATCCTATATATACATTTTCTTGTAACAAAATACTAAAAATTGTTACAACAATATACACTTAGACTCATTCTGGTAAATTGACAGTTAAAAGAGTATGGGGTCTTCAACAACAAACAGTTGAGATATTCTTGTTACCACCTATCTGCCTTGATACTTTTGGAGACTTAATGGCCCAACTATCCTCCACTTATCCATTTATGGCTTTATGATTTTGGTAAGTGAAAACTTGACCGATTGTGAAATTACGACTATTTTTTGCCTTGTGCTCCTTTCGAGCCCTCGATCAGTGAAAACCTAGCCGATCACAAAATCATGACTATTTTTTACCTTATGCTCCTTTTGGGCCCTTAGCCAGAAAAAACCTGGTCGTCATGAAATCACGACTATTTTCTACCTTGTTCTCCTTTTGGGTCATCGACTAGCGAAAACCTGGCTGATCACAAAATCATGACTATTTTCTACCTTGTGCTCCTTTTGGGCCCTCGGTTAGTGAAAACCTGGTCAGTCATGAAATCATGACTATTTTCTACCTTATGTTCCTTTTGGGCCCTCAACCAGTGAAAACCTGGCTGATCGTGAAATCGTGACTATTTTCTGCCTTGTGCTCCTTTTGGGTCTTTGACCAGCAAAAACCTGATCGATCGCAAAATCACGAATATTTTCTACCTTGTGCTCCTTTCAAACCCTCAACCAACCAAAACTTGTCCGGTAATGAAATCATGACTATTTTCTGCCTTGTGCTCCTTTTGGGCCCTTGAATAGCGAAAACCTGGCTGATCACAAAATCGTGACTATTTTACATAGAAAAATTTAGAGAAGAAATCTCTTTCTCTCCTTGGTGTAGTCATTTTGACCTACATTATTGGTGCCTCCTAGACAATTCTACTAGCTGAATTTTAGAATCCAAAGCCTTTATCCATTGGAGAATTAAGTAAAAAGAACAAAATAGAGAAAGGGAAGAGATATAAAGTAAAATTTTGTTTCTTCTTCTATGCAACTACTCATGAGGGGTGTCTTCTTCAGTCGATTTACCTGCTTCTGTTGCCACCTGACTACTTGTTGAGGCTTTTTTGGCCTTTTTATGTTTTTCTATATTTTGAACAACTTCATTATAAGCAACACAGGCTTTATTCCAAGTCTCTTCGTTTGGGTTAGAAGTCTCCATGAATGTTAGATATAAATACTCTAACTCTTCCACTTTGTCATAGGATAAACCTCATGTACAACTCATGCAGACAGGAGTTGATCTGGGTAAGATATTAAGCCATGCTAAAAATTTGGTCTTATTATATTGGTTCTTCCCAGCTATCTATTTTTTATTCATCTTCTATAAAAGTTTTCCAAGAAGCTTCCAACCCATCTTCTTCCAAGATATTCGAATTATTATCCTAGAATCTTGGCAGGCCATAATTCTCTACTATGCTCAAATATTTTAAAATCCCCTTAGCTTCTACTTGGATTTCTCAAATGATTATGGTGCTTTCTATCACAAGTTTATGACTTATGAAGTAACTTATAGCAACTATTTTGGCTTGGATTCATGTTTTATTTTGAGCTCTATTTCTAATTTTTCTCTGCATTATCTCTGCTAAAACTTGACTCTTTGTTGTTGCAGATAGTCTTGCTTGCAAGAAGGTGATCGATGTAGTGAAATCATCCTCCACTTGACACAATATCTCCTTAATATTGTCTAGGTATAACAATGCAGGTCTTGCCTTCAAGCCTATCTTTTGTATATGATTGAACATCTCCTTTCTAACTGCCTTGGCCTTTTCTTTGGACAACCCACCGGTTTTTCCACTGCCATCTTGGATTTTTTCCTATAGGTATTCCACTTGCTTGTTCAAAGTGTGAATTTATTTAGCATCCTTCTTTGCTTCTTACTTATATGGCACTACTTCATTGAATTTTTCTTCCCACTTCTTTACCTCATTCTTCAGGGCCTTTTCAATGATTTTTTGCTCACTCAAGACTGCTTCCAAATGTTTTCTTACCTCTTCGATCCTGAGGTATTTTTATTTGTAATATTCAACATTTAAGTATATGGTCCCCATGTGAGCTTGGGCCTTTCCCCATTCATCTTATGTAGGCAGTTGAGTGATATCTTCATTGATCATTTTAGCTTGGTAATCTTCTAGGGTCATTTCTTCCTCTGACTTCTACACTAAGGGAGTCATATTCATTGTTGAACATTGCATATTGATGGGATACAGAGCTATACCCTCTTTGGTATGGGCTATGTTCTTGTAAACTTGGATGCAATGAGACTTCCACCATTCTGAGGTTTTCTGGTTAGCTTTCTTCATATTTTTTAGCTTAGAGATGGTGGGATGACTTTCAGAGGAGGAAGCGAGGATGGATTGGAAGTTAGGTAAATTGACAGCATGAGGGAAGGAACAACGACTATTGTGGAATCCACATTTGATGGTCCTGTGAGTGGATCTATGGGAGTAGTTGAGGAGGTTTTTAGGTTGGATTGGTTTGATGGTTCAAGTTATGATGGCGATGATGGAGGTTACTTATTAAAGGGAGAGGAAACATCATCTTCATTTGTATAATGGGAAGGGGGTTTCTTTGATATTGAGAAGAGGGTGAAGTAAGATCTATAGAAATTATACCTAATAATTTTGATAGCTTCTATAATTTTATACCTTCAATACTTGATGGCTCCTTAGTAGGGGTTGATACTTTGGTAGGAGTTGACTCTTTGGCAGGAACTAATTTCTCTTCAGGAGTTGGTCCTTTAGCAAGGGTTGATTTTTTTAGGGTTTGATTCTTTAGTAAGATTAGCTCTTTCAGTAGGAGTTGACCCTTCGATGGGAGCCATTTCTAAAGGAATCTGCAAGATTAACTTGGTACTGATGTAAGGATTAAAATATATAATAAATCACATATGCGATTGATATGCAATTTTCATATTCATTAGTAAATAACATTCCCAACCAAACCTAACTACCATATGAAACATGCACTTAAACATATGCACTATCCCAATGATGGAATATACTCTAAAACCCCCCATATTTCAATATTTGTTATAAGGTAGATAAATCCCCCCAAAGGAGAGAAAATAAAATATGTGTTTGTACTGGCTCTATCTTTGGATCTAGCTCTGGCTCATGGCTCTAACTCTGGCTCTAAGGTTACCACTAGAATAATACCTTAGGGTCTATTTTTGGATCATCCTATGGATCTGCTTCTGGATCATTACCTCTAGATCTACTTGTAAATATGCCTCTAGATCATTGTTTTTGGATCTACCTTTAGGTCTATCACTAGATCATTGCCTCTGGGACTGCCACTCAGTCTGTCACTAGATCTACCTTTGGGTCTACCATAGGTTTTACCTTTTCTGTAGAATCCATACAACATTTCTTTCATATTGGTCTATTGTGTGAGATTTGTCCATCCTACCAACAATTTGAATATGAATGATTTGTACATCCACATGATTCACAAGGATGTAGTTTCCAACACCTTGCTTCTACATATCCTGTTCTTCCACAATGACTGTAATAATGCTTTGTAGGAGTTAAAGGAGGATTAGGTTTTTCAAACATGGTTTTACTAGTACTTGCTTGTCCAAAATATCCAAGGTCTTCATTCTTTGGCTTGACATTGAGCATTATAGGATTTTTAATACCTTGTCTATGTTTACCTAATATTTCACCACTGAATCACATTTTCTTCATCAATTTGGATCCAATCCCTTTGGTGTGTTTTTCAAAACATCCAAGTTCTTCATCTTCATCAATGCTTTTAAAAATATGGCATTTGTTACTATTGATGAGATTATGGAGCTCATTTTTAGGAGGTTTAGTTTTTAAGTCACTGGTGTCGCAAGAAAAAATGATCTTATGATGATGTCACCTGTGCTACAACAGATATCTACCCTTGTAGGTAGGAGGTCACCTGTATCACAACAAGCATTGGCCACAATGGGCTTTAGGTCACTTGTGCTACAACAAGCATTCACCATCATGGGCTAAAGATCACTTGTGTCACAAGAAGCATCGACCATTAGAATCATGATCTATGATTCCTCACTAATGTCCTTTTTCTTTTGATGCTAGCCATTTCAAGTGAAACCAATGTCATGTAGACTGCCCTTACAATGCCTATAGGGATTTGAACACCATTTATCTGAAGGTCTTAAAAAACTTCAAAATCTCTGAGAATGGATTTTACACCACTACGTAGTGTAAGATATTTTCCATCTTCAAAAAAATCCATTCCTTCCCATCCTGCTAGAAATTAAGGATCTTTAACTGATTTTGCAACATCATCAATTGATTTTGTGGTATTTTTCTTCTTTGATCTACCCATTTTTAAGGTGTTAGTCTCTATCAAAAATGCACCTTTTAAAATAGAATTTTACAAGAATTTTGACTAAGGTGTCGATGCACCCTTACAAGTCTTCCCCCCTTGTTGTAAAATTTTTTGGGATGGAGAAAAAAATCTTCCCCCCTTAGTGCAAAAAATTGCTACTATGAGGATTGACAGCTAGGCTTGAGCAATGACCAGTATGAAGGTTCCTTATCTCTCCAAAATGGTCTCCCTTTATTTATACTTACAAAGAGTACAAGAAAGGGAACTCACTCAAATTGGTGGCACCTACCTCAAAATCCTTATGAAGAAGGATGATGAGTTGGAGTTTAAGCAAAACAATCAGAATGAATTGGGTTATAAAATGGAATGAATATCAAAAATGGTTTTCCTTATTTCTCCTCAATTATTTATAGATAAAAATAGCTCAGACGTCATTGTTGCAACTATGTTAGGCATTAGATATAGTATCCCAAAGCATGACAACATTACCTGTAAGTGTGGGTCAGAGGTATCGTATATACTGAACAATGCATTGTAATAAATTGCACAAATAAGTGTAAAATTTGGGGTCTTTTATTTGCTTGCTTATTAATTTTAACTTATGATTGAAATGCAAAAATATAGGAAATTTAAATGCACTAAAAAATCACAAGTGCTCACAAATTTTAACTATATGTGTCGATTTCCACTGAAAAATGCACCTATTACAATGCCAGTTTTGTTAAGATGTCAGTTTCCACCAAAAATGCATCTTTTTTACAATGATTTTTGCAAAATATATGAGGTTTTGATTTGCAAAAATAATATTCAAATCTAGATTGTGTCCCCCCTTGTCTTAGAATTTTGCAAAATAAACAATGCTTTGATCCCCCCTTTTATTGTAAAATGAACAAGGTTGAAAAAATATTGAGTACCCTTTCAAAATTCAAATGAAACTAAGTGCAAAATGTACTTATCCCTCCATGGAAAAATGCACTAAGGTTCCTTTCTTGGTTTTAGTGACAATAAAACAAAAAATTTTCTTTGAAAAGAAAAAATAAATCACTTGGTTTTGAAATTCTGCCACTATCTTGCTTTTTGAATTGCAAAAAAAAATAAAATTTTGCAATGACCTAAGGTAATTTAAAAAAAATACCTTGTAAAAATCTTGTGCAAAATTTTTGTCCTTTGCACTTTGCACAATTTGAACCCGCACGTCTTCCCCAAGTGCTCTAGCAACTGGTGGATGACCAACTCTGCCACTTGATCGGATGATATAGGAAAGGCACAACTTTCCTTTTCTTGACTTAACCAATCAAATTATTTTTAAAAAAATATGGTTGTGCATCGGGGGAGATTTGAACCACAAACCTCCCATCCACCAATGCCCCTGCACTTGTCCCTTGATGAACTCTACTACAGGTGTAGATGAAGATAAGAATGCACAATGTGCCCTATATGGAGACCAAAAAAATAATTTTGTTTTTAAATAGTGCATGATCCTCCATTTTTAGGCATCGAAAAACTTCGGTGGTCATCGCAAATGAACATGAGCCACAAATATTTATGCTTAACCTTAGACAATGCTAAGGTTGAAAAACATAAAATATTTTTTTATTATTGTAGTCTCGGCTGGTGATATTTGGAATCGGTGTGACGTGCGGATTACAGCCACTTCAAGCAATGTTTACAACATCTCACAACATATTGTGGAAATAGCAACGTCTCATAGAGTCTCATAGTAGCATATTATAGAGTCTAACAGTAGCATCTCACAAAGTCTCACAACAACGTGGGACTTGGAGTGAAGCCTACGATCTTGGAGTGTCAAATTAGCATGGAGCGGAGGTTAAACCACATTGTCCAAACTAAATTTAATCACATTGCCTATAAATCATACTTTCTCTAATACAATAAAGGAATTCGTAAGATTAACTTGTTATTGATGTAAGGATTATAATATATAATACATCACATATACAGTTGATTTGCAGTTCTCATATGCAGTTAGTAAATAACGTCCCCAAACAAACCTAAATACCATATCAAACATGTGCTTAAACATATGCACTATCCCAATGGTGGAATATACTCTAACAATTTTGTCGATTGATTTGTTTAACTACTAGGTGCTAACATCATGATGCTTAGGGAGATTTTCTAAATTTCCTTCTATGCCCCATTCTATGTTCCTTTATGCATTCTATTCTATGTTTTCTTGTACATTTCCTTCTTCTTGTACTTTATTTTTTTGTTCATCCCCTATTTTAGGATCTACATGTGTTTCTTCCTGCCTACTCTTCTTCTGTTTCCCTATTGCTACTTATTTTGATCTTCTTTTCTTGAATATGAGAAGATGATCATCATCAGACTCTATGTCGGATGTATATGGGGGAATGAATTTACAAGCCACTTTATTTAGAATTTTTTGTTACTCAATAGCAATCCCCTTTCCTTTTCCTTGGTTGGTTTACCTTTTTCAGTGGTAGGTAGAATCTTGATGCCATTGACACCTAGTGGAACCTTATCCGCAAGAGTCTTGGACCATGTAGCATGATACTTGTTATACCGGGTGAAGAATGTTAGTCTTACAATGGCACTGAGAGGGGGGGTGAATCAGTGTAGTTATTTAAACTTAAATTCACAGCTCTTAAAATTGAAATAATGAAACCTTAAAAACAGATAAAGCAAGTATCACAAGAGAACATCACACAACACAAGATTTAACGAGGTTCACCAATTTGGATACTTCTCAAGAATGACTACTTGGACTACCATCCAAATCTAGCCTTTGCAAAGCACCAACTTTACAATCAATTTACCAGCACCCACTAGAAGGAGCACCAACCCCTTATTTATCTGCACCAACATAAAGGAGCACCAACCCCTAATTTACCAGCACCTACTGGAAGGAGCACCAACCCCTGATGCCAAGCTACAACCTGGACTTCAATTTTGAATCTAGAAGTTTAACAAAAAAATACCTTCGCTTTTACAAGACCTTGACTGGTCTATTGCTTACCCAATCTCTCTCACTATTTACGGAACAGACACATCTTTTGTGATCTATAGCCGCACTTCACCTTCTTTGAGTCACTTCTCTATGCACCCTCTATGCACTATCTTCATACACTCTGCACCCTTACAACTGCACTTTGCATTCGTCTTCACCCTTTGCACTCTCTGCGCCTTCTGCTTTATCTGCGCAATCACAGCCACACTTGGTCAAATTTCAACCTTTTCGCTCTCTGTGCACTTTACTCTCTCTACACACTCACAGATGCACTTAGTACAATTCGACATGACTCTTCGCTCACTTTGCGCACTTCACCATCATCTCACCGCTTCTGTGCTTTTTGCGCTCTTACGACCACATTTCACACTTCGACACACATTCGACGACTTATTCAACAACTCAACAATTCTCCAAACAACCCTCCTTTTATAATAATATTTTCATGATGAAAACCCTAATCTTAGTCGGCTTGCATAACAAATGTAAACCCTAATCTTAGTCGACTGTCATCGGTCTTAGTCGGCTTCAACTCATGAAGATATTCGGTAATTCCTTCGCTTAAAGATTTAATTTGATAACAGTCCCTGTAGCCATCGCACTGACTTTTGTTCACTCTTCATATTTTAGCTGCATGAATTCACTTTGTATCTGCCCCTGTAAATGTCTGTAGAGATGTCGGTCCACTGTCATACTTCTCATTTTAGTTGGGTTCTTCTTCTTGTCTTGCACACATATGACCTGTCACAAAATCGTGACATTTCTACCTTTGAAGCTTCTTTTGTTGTTGTTGCCGTGAAAACACATGTCGCAAAATCGTGACACTTTTTATTTCTCTCTTTCTCCTTGCTTTGGCCCCAAAAAATACATGTCGTGATATCGCGACACTTTTTCTTTCTCTCTCTTTCTCTTTGCATTGAACTACGAAAATGCTACATGTCGCGATATCATGACACTTTTTCTCCTTGCTCTTTCTCTTTGCATCGGACCGCAAAAATACAACATGTCACGATATCATGACATTTTTGCCTTCGTAGACTTCATCTTTTATTTTGTCGTGATATCATGACACTTCTACTTCCATAGACTTCGACTTTGATTTTGTCATGAAATCGTGACACTTCTACCTTCGAAGTCTTCTTCTCTGCTTTTGTCACAAAATCATGACACTTTTGCTTTCGTACTTTACTTCTTTGCTTTTGTTGTGAAATCATGACACTTCTGCTTTCGAAGTCTTGCTTTTTGCTTTTGTCACAAAATCATGAAACTTCTGCTTTCGTACTTTTACTTCTTTGTTTTTGTCATGAAATTGTGACACTTCTGCTTTCGAAGTCTTGTTCTCTGCTTTTGTCACAAAATCATGACACTTCTGCTTCGTACTTTACTTCTTTGCTTTTGTCACAAAATCATGACACTTCTACCTTCGAAGTCTTCTTCTCTACTTTTTTTGTGAAATCGTGACACTTCTGCTTCCGTACTTTACTTCTTTGCTTTTGTTGCAAAATCGTGACACTTCTGCCTTCGAAGTCTTCTTTTCTACTTTTGTCATGAAATCGTGACACTTCTGCTTTCGTACTTTACTTCTTTGCTTTTGTCGTGAAATCGTGACACTTCTACCTCTGAAGTCTTCTTCTCTGCTTTTTTCATGAAATCATGATACTTCTGCTTCCGTACTTTACTTCTTTGCTTTTGTCATGAAATTGTGACACTTCTGCTTCCGAAGTCTTGCTTTCTGCTTTTGTCGTGAAATTACGACAGTTCTGCTTTCGTACGCTTCCTCTCTTTCTTTTGTCATGAAAATACGACATGTCACGATATTGCGACACTTTTCAAACTTACTTTCTCTCTCCTATTTTAGTCACAAAAATGCGACATGTCATGAAATCGAGACACTTTTCCAACTTACTTTCTCTCTCCTATTTTAGTCGTGAAAATGCGACATGTCGCGAAATCGCGACACTTTTCTTACTTGTTCTCTTTCTTCGAACTTGTCATGAAATCGTGACACTTTTTCCTGCTTTCTCTTTCTCTTCCAACATGTTGCGAAATCGTGACAGTTTTTCCACTTGCCTTTTTCTCTTCCAACATGTCGCGAAATCGCGACAATTTTTCCTGCTTTTTCTCTCTCTTCCAACATGTCACGAAATCGTGATAGTTTTTCCACTTGCATTTTTCTCTTATAACATGTCACAAAATCGTGACAGTTTTTCCTGCTTTCTCTCTCTCTTCCAACATGTCACGAAATCATGACATTTTTTCTTGCCTGCTGTATATGTCGCGATATCACGACACTTTTATTACTTGTCTTTTTCTTTGATCTTTTGCATATGGTCCACTTCGATCTTCTTGGAAAATCACTGTACATACTATGAATAACCTTTGAACTCCTATCTTCAGCATCTAAATAGCTTTTAAACTTCCTGTCCACTGCATCAACAGATCTATATGACTGTGTTGACAACAATGACAATATTGTTGCTGCACCTTGCTCAATAATCTCCCCCTTTGGAATTTAGTTGGCAACACATGTACAATTTCCTGTAACTCTTCTCCCCCTTTGAAAATAATACCAAAGGGCTACTGCAGACTCCCCCTGAGTCCATGCACAACATTCTCAGGCACAATTTATTACACTTAGCAAAAATCATGAACATGAGAAAAAAGATAATCAAATACTTAAATGCTCCCCCTGAGAATGTGATCCTTGTAGCTAGTCAATTCTTGGGAAGTGTGACCACTCCCAATTTATTGTGAAGGTACTCACAAACTTCCTTGGGCAATGGTTTTGTGAAGATATCTGCTACTTGCTCTATAGTTGGAACAAAATCCAACTTAACCTCACCTTTCACAACTTTCTCCTTAAAAAAGTGATACCTGCGTACATTTTGTCACTACAATATATTCTGCCTCTGCTATCGATAAAGAAATTGACTCTTGTTTCTTACTATGCCATGCGACCAATCTATCTCCAAGATAGAATGCACCTCCACTGGTACTATTTCTGTCATCTACACATCCTACCCAATCTGCATCTGAATACGAAATAAGGGTGAAGTCTTTACCTTTCGGATACCATAACCCATATTCCATAGTACCCTTGAGGTACCGAAGAATCCTCTTCATTGCTGTCACATGAGTCTCCTTAGGATTAGCCTGAAATCATGCTACCATGCATACTGCCTGCAAAATATCTGGTCTGGTAGCTATTAGGTATAGTGAGCTTCCAATCATAGATCTGTACATGGTTTGATCAACGAGTGGAGATTTGTCATCCTTGATCAACTTGCAACTCTGTCGTCATGGGAGTGCTAACTGGCTTACAATCCTCCATTGTGAACTTTTTAACATCTCTTTCACATATTTAACTTGAGAAATAAATATGCCCTTCTTATTTTGATTAACTTGCAACCCGAGGAAATGCGAAAGTTCACCAATCATTGACTTTTCAAATTATTTTTGCATCTTATTTGCTAAATCTTTACACAACTCATCTTTGCTTTCTTAAACCTTTGTTGAGTGAGATAGTTGTCTAGCCTTGCATACCATGCTCGGGGTGCCTGTTTTAAGCCATATAATGCTTTCTTCAACTTGCAAACCAAGTTGGGATCATCACCAAGTTGGAAACCATCTGGTTGCTCAATATGAACCTCTTCTTCAAGTTTTCCATTCAAAAACACCGATTTCACATCCATTTGATAAACTTTGAAATTCTTGTAGACTGCTAAATCCAGAAACATTCTAATTGCCTCTAGTCTAGCTAATGGTGCAAAAGTTTCCTCAAAGTCAATGCCTTCAACTTGTGCATAACCCTTACATACCAATATTGCTTTATTTCTGACTACCTTTCCGTATTCATTCAATTTGTTTCAAAAAATCCATTTAGTCATGATTATATTTTTATTTGCAGGTCTAGGTACTAACTCCTAAATCAAAAGTGATCGACTCTCCAGGCAGCCTGCGCGTAATTTCTTCAGCCTTTTGATTTCCATGAATGTTTTCATCGCCTGCGTAGGTATTGATAGTGAATTGTTACATCTAGCGTTGGAACCTCAATCTACGTGCAGTCATCAACACTCAGTATTCTGCTTATTGCTAGGACATATTTCAGGTCTACTCAATGTCTTAGGTGAACATTCTTCACGCGATTCCAAGGAGAATTTCTCCTTGTTGTGATCAAGGGAAACCTCGAGCAATAACTTGCATTTCTCAAATAATGCAAGACTTTCTTAGGTGCATAGGCATCTTGTCCTCCTTGGCGCTTCACCACTTGGGCGCTATTCTCTCAACGTCTCTGCCTTGCATGTGACAAATTGGCACTCTTGACCAACTGGGTGCTAGTGTCACTGTTTGCTTTGACTCTGTAATCTCTTTGATAATGGATACTTCTTTAGATAAAATTAATTCTCTCTTATTACCTCCACAAACAACTACATGAACTGAAACACACTTTGACAACTATACGACAACTCCCCCTGAATACTTGCCTTTCATCCTCAGCTAACCAAACAACATAGGAGAAATAAAATAAAACTTCAAGATTGCTCCCCCTGAGGATGTGCTACCTGTAGTTGCTTAGTGCAATAACGGAGTAGTCTCCTTTAGTCCAAGGAGACATGATTTCATTTCTTCTATCTTTCTCCAAACTTTCTTGAACTCGGGCTTGGATTTTTCAACTACATCCCTGTTTTGCACCTTTTCGTGAACTCGAACATTTCTCTTGTGTGGTTGTCTCTTGTGCATCCTTGATGAATGATTATTTTCCTTTCTTTTATGTACATGATTTATTCCCTGTCTATGTTGCATTCTTTGCGTCTGATGAAATCTACTATTTTGCCTTAGATTAGATACAAAAGTGCTTGGAAAAAACCTTGCTATGTGCCCATGACCATTACATTGAAAACATTGTACATAGTGTTCACTCAGAAATGCAGATGTATTTCTACCAGCATAACTCTTTGATTTATTATTCAATCCATAATAAGTTGCATTGTGACCATACTGGTTGCATCTGAAACAATAGCCATCAAAAGTATTATTATGAATAGAGTGAGAGTGATAGAACCTCTTTTGTTGTGGTTGCGTTGCTGTAGATCTCCTTTGATATTTTCTTCCTTTTGAAGATTCAGCTTCAAACTTTTCTTTCTTCGATCCTTCAACAGTGAACTTCTTCTTCTCTGTAGAGTTGGAATATGAAGGTTGTTCAGCTTCATATCCAAGACCACGCTTATCCATGGATCTTCTTTGTTGGCTTATCATTTTATCTAGCAACTCTGTGCTCTTCTCAAATTTGAGATTTGTATTGGCCTCTTCTAGTTGTTTCTTCAATAAAACAATCTCTTCCTCTTGTTTGCAGCAACCAATCTCTTTCTCATTGATCTATGACCTGAGAGTTTCTTCAATCCTTTTGAATTCTTCTACCTATACTTTCAAACTGGTTATTATTTCATTTGCATCCTCAAGATTTCTTGAGATTTCCTTATTCCTTTTTCTTTCTATCTTCAATTCATCTAGAGCTGCAATTAGTTCCTCTTTCAAATTTATTTCTTCATCACATTCCTATTCTTTTTCTGTTTCTTCTTCGAGTGTCATGAAAAGACCTCCACCTATTTATTTTTTAGAATCATCCTCTAGGACTTCATTAACTCTCAGCATATATGCCTCTATGTTCTCATCGTCATTCAACTTTAAGGCTTCGAACTGAGCTTGATGTGTTTGTAACTTGGCCTCCTTGATCTCATTGTCTCCTTCATGAATACTCCTTAGTTTGTACCATATTTCTTTTGCCATTTTACAACGCATGATCTTTACCAGTTCACTGTTTACTAATCTGCACCTGATAGCATTCTTTGCTTTTGAGTCATTCTCAAACAGATTCTTATCGACAACATTGGTTGTAGAAGTGATGGGTATTGTGTATTCACTGTCTACTGAATCCCAGATGTCGTATCCCAAAGCACAAATATGTGTCTGCATCCTTATTATCTAGACCGCGTAATTAGTTTCGTCAAACAAAGGTGCTTTGTTTGATGAGAAGTCTTCAACCTTTTCTGGTTCAATTTTCTCTTCCATAGGAACTAAAATTGACTGAGATGACCTTTTGGAGGAGGATCTATTCTTCTTACCCATTGCATACTAATCTAAGATCAACCCTGACTGATTTAGCCTAAGAAGGGAACTTGGATCTGATACCAATTATTAGTATTACAATGGCACTGAGAGGGGTGGTGAATCAGTGTAGCTCTTTAAACTTAAATTCACAACTCTTAAAACTAAAATAATGAAACCTTAAAACCAGATAAAGCAAGTATCACAAGAGAACATCACACAACACCAGATTTAACAAGGTTCACCAATTTGGCTACTCCTCAAGAATGACTTCTTGGACTACCATCCAAATCCAACCTTTGTAAAGCACCAACTTTATAATCAATTTACCAGCATCCATTGGAAGGAGCACCAACCCCTTATTTATCTGCACCAATAGAAAGGAGCACCAACCCCTGATTTACCAGCACCTATTGGAAGGAGCACCAACCCCTGATGCCAAGCTGCAACCTGGACTTCAATTTTGAATCTAGAAGTTTAACAAAAAAATACCTTCGCTTTTACAAAACCCTAACTGATCTATTGCTTAGCCAATCTCTCTCATTGTTTATGAAATAGACACATCTTCTGCGATCTATAGCCACACTTCGCCTTCTTTGAGTCACTTCTCTATGCACCCTCTGCACACTATCTTCGTACACTCTGCACCCTTATAGCTGCACTTTGCATTCATCTTCACCCTTTGCACTCTCTGCACCTTCTGCTTTCTCTGCGTAATCACAGCCGCACTTGGTCAAATTTTAACCTTTTCGCTCTCTATGCACTTTGCTCTCTCTGCACACTCACAAACACACTTAGGACAATTCGACATGACTCTTCACTCACTTTGTGCACTTCGCCATCATCTCATTGCTTCTGCACTTTCTGCACTCTTACAGCCACATTTCACACTTCGACACACATTTGACGACTTATTCAACAACTCAACAATTCTCCAAATAGCCCTCCTTTATAACAATATTTTCATGATGAAAACCCTAATATTAGTCGGCTTGCATAACAAATGTAAACCCTAATCTTAGTCGGATGTCATTTGTCTTAGTCGACTTCAACTCATGAAGATATTCGGTAATTCCATCGCTCGAAGATTTCATTCGGTAACAGTCCCTGTAGCCGTTGCACTGACTTTTGTTCACTCTTCATATTTTAGCTGCATGAATTCACTCTATATCTGCCCCTATAAATGTTGTAGAGATGTCGGTCCACTGTCATACTTCTCATTTTAGTTGGGTTCTTCTTCTTGTCTTGCGCACATACGACCTGTCGTGAAATCGTGACATTTTTGCCTCTGAAGCTTCTTTTGTTGTTGTTGCCACAAAAACACATGTCACAATATCGTGACACTTTTTCTTTCTCTCTTTCTCCTTGCTTTGGCCCCCAAAAATACAACATGTCATGATATCGCGACACTTTTTCTCTCTCTCTTTCTCTCTGCATCGGACCGTGAAAATGCTACATGTCGCGATATCGTGACACTTTTTCTCCTTGCTCTTTCTCTTTGCATCGGACCGTGAAAATACAAAATGTCACGATATCATGACATTTCTGCCTCCGTAGACTTCATATTTTCTTTTGTCATGATATCACGACACTTCTGCTTCCATAGACTTCGACTTTGCTTTTATCATGAAATCGTGACACTTTTGCCTTCGAAGTCTTCTTCTCTGATTTTGTCATGAAATCTCGACACTTCTACTTCTGTACTTTACTTCTTTGCTTTTGTCAGGAAATCGTGACACTTCTGCTTCCAAAGTCTTGCTTTTTGCTTTTGTCATGAAATCGTGACACTTCTACTTCTATACTTTTACTTCTTTGCTTTTATCGAAATCATGACACTTCTGCTTTCGAAGTCTTGTTCTCTACTTTTGTCACGAAATCATGACACTTTTGCTTCTATACTTTACTTCTTTGCTTTTATCGTGAAATTGTGACACTTCTGCCTTTGAAGTCTTCTTCTCTGCTTTTGTTGCAAAATCGTGACACTTTTGCTTTCGTACTTTACTTCTTTGCTTTTGTCGTGAAATCGTGACACTTTTGCCTTCGAAGTCTTCTTTTCTGTTTTTGTCGTGAAATCGCGACACTTCTACTTTCATAATTTACTTCTTTGCTTTTGTCGTGAAATCGTGACACTTATACATTCAAAGTCTTCTTCTCTGCTTTTATCATGAAATCGTGACACTTCTGCTTCCGTACTTTACTTCTTTGCTTTTGTCGTGAAATCATGACACTTCTGCTTTCGAAGTCTTGCTTTCTGCTTTTGTCACAAAATCATGACAGTTCTGCTTCCATACGCTTCCTCTCTTTCTTTTGTCACGAAAATGTGACATGTCACAATATCGCGACACTTTTCAAACTTACTTTCTCTCTCCTATTTTAGTCGCAAAAATGCGACATGTCACGAAATCGCGACACTTTTCCAACTTACTTTCTCTCTCCTATTTTAGTCATGAAAATGTGACATGTCGCAAAATTGTGACACTTTTCTTACTTGTTCTCTTTCTTCGAACTTGTCGCTAAATTGCAACACTTTTTCCTGCTTTCTCTTTCTCTTTCAACATGTCACGAAATCACGACAGTTTTTCCACTTGCCTTTTTCTCTTCCAACATGTCACAAAATCGCGACAGTTTTTCCTGATTTTTCTCTCTTCCAACATGTCGCAAAATCGCAATAGTTTTTCCACTTGCCTTTTTCTCTTCCAACATGTCATGAAATCGTGACAGTTTTTCTTGTTTTTTCTCTCTCTTCCAACATGTCATGAAATCACGACAGTTTTTCTTGCCTGCTGTATATGTCGCGATATCGCGACACTTTTCTTACTTGTATTTTTCTTTGATCTTTTGCATATGGGCCACTTCGGTCTTCTTGGAAAATCACCTGTACATAATCCGAATAACCTTTGAACTCCTGTCTTCTGCATCTGAATAGCTTTTGAACTTCCTGTCCGCTACATCAACAGATCTATCTGACTATGTTGACAACAATGACAATACTATTGATGCACCTTGCTCAACAAAGAATTCATGATCAGCTTTTAGTCCCCACTTAGAGCTTAATTCGGTTTGCACCCTCATCATACACCAAGCTATAATTTTTTTGATGTCCAATCATCTCCCTTCTTCAGTATTATCTTTATAAATTTATATTCTAACACATGGCTTGGATTATCTTTGGGGTTCCAATCCATCACATGTTTGTAGAAATTGTGCCATGGGGCCAACGATTGCATCTGCTCTACATGCCATTCTAGTGCTTCATCTTCTTCATTATTCCTGCCCTATTTTTCAATTTCTCTTTTAGACTAATGAAATTATTTGAATGTAATTTTGTTTAGAGAAGCCTACCTTTCTACAAACCTGTCAAGGGGGTCATATTTCCATATCTATGGTAATTCTATTAAATTTAGGTTCTTGAGAGCTTGAGTGATTCACTCATGGTCCCATTTCTTAAATACAACAACCCCTTTAAAATAGAAAGGTATAAGACACGTACTAGTATTACCAATCCTTGTTTTGAACTTGCTATTGATGTACTTAGTTTACCTTACATATTCTAGGGCAAACAATCGTTCAGTGACATAGTACAAGAGTAAGAAAGGTTTTCCCATGAAACCATATAGTCTAATGACCACCCCTTGTGTTAAAATGAACCAATCCCCTTATTCTACATGAGGGTGCTATAAAGTATCCCACACTTTTCGTGGAAGTCTATGTACTTTATAATACATAATTCACAAAGTAGTGCCTAGGAATTCCATGTTGAAATAGTAGTATGAGTCGACCTTTGAGAGCACTATTGTCCATTCATATACAGGTAAAGGTTTTCCTTATTTATATTTCTAGATTATAAGAATGAAAGGGATTTTTTTCAATTAAAAAATAATAAAATCCACACCAGATAAGAAGAAAATCTAAAAGCCTCCTACGAACCCCTCTGTATTCTAGAAAAACCTGCATGTATTTGTTGAGATAGATATGTTGGCCAATTGAAGTAAATTGGCACTGTGTTCTTATCTACGATGATAGCATCATAGAACTTAGGGTTTGAAATACATTGTGCTATCACAATCTACCACCCATGCACTTGTGCGTCTAACTCTAATCCTGCCACCATAGCTAACATGGAGAACAATTCTTTACTTTTGAATTTTGATAAAAGAATGGGTGTTTCTGGTAGGGCTTCGTCGATAGGGGGTCTAAAAAGTGTGATTGTAGAAACAACTTAATATTAAGGGTGGGGGTATTGTGCAACTGGATCAAATTATATGGTGTTTATAGCAAGCTTTTTGCCTGTGCTGAAGACACACCTGATTATATCAAGATCTAGGGTAAAAATAACTTCCCCCTAGAAATCCTAACTATCATATGCTTTATGTCATAAAACATCACCATGGCTCTGATTAGCTCAGGGTAAGGGTGGATAGGGGTGCATATATACCATGAAAGTAAGGAGTGGAAAGAAAAATACTTGGAGTCGACAGAGTGACACATTTCACTACTTTGGCCTCCATAGCTTTCTGAATCTTCTCTAGATTTTTCCAGGTGATGATTGTATCACTTATGTAGGCATCCAAGTCTATAAAACCACATTTCTTTCCTCTCGCCTTACATTTTTCTATAATAGCTAAAGAAGATCCTACCATGGTTGCTTGTCATGGTTTCATCGCACAAAAATTCTAGAAGTGTTTTGAGAAAAATAAAAAATCCTAAGAGTATTCGGGGAATACCTTTTACAGGGGGATTTTTTTGAGGAAGTAGAGATGTGAAAAAAAGGCTTCCATGATTTAAAAAAATGTGCATGCATGTGTTAAGGTATCATGCAATAATTATAGTTAGTGGTGCATTTTCTGTGAATAATTTCGAATGTTGTTGGGTGTCTTGTTTTGTGTGCCACCTTCTTGAAAGCAACTGCTATGCATCACCATCTCCCTTGGGTCAATAACTTCACATCACCTCTTCTTTAGACCAATAAGTTTGCATCTCCTTTTGTTGGACCAATAACTTTGCATGGTGGTACTTTGAATAGAGCATGTTTAAAATTTTAAAAATTGGTTTTCCCACCAAAAGCAAAGTGTCTTCATTTGAATTTGACCCCTGGATGCCAAAATATCATGAAATTGTGACCATTTTTCCTTGAAGTGGTCTCTGAACACCAAAATATCGTAAAATCATGACCATTTTTCTTGGAGTGGCCTCTGAATGTCAAAATGTCATGAAATTACAACCATTTTCCTTGAAGTGGCCTCTAAACGCCAAAATGTCAAGAAATTGTGATTATTTTATTTGAAGTGGGCTTAGTAAAAGTAGCATATTTACATATAATACAAGTAGGGTGAGGAGTTTTATCTTACTTGAAGTACAACTTTAGGTGGAAGTCATTGACAAGGATAGGTTGTACTTGACCCTGTTCATTTTTTAGTTGGAAGGAATTCAGTCATTTTTCTTGAATTATCTCAAAATGTCCTTCCCAAAAAGCATCAAATTTTTATGGTTCCTAGGTTTTGTTTTTTTCTCAATCCATCTCAGAACTAGGTCTCGTACCTTAAATTTTTTATGAGTAGACCTTTTATCAAACCATTTCTTTGTGTCTTTCATGTGTTTTTGATAGTGGTTGTAAGTTTGTTCTTTCTGTTCTTCTAGCTATAGGAGTTGTATCAACCCGTTCTCCATCGGTTTCGCTTCTTCCATACCAATTTGATTAAGCAAATTTAAAGTAGGTATTTTTATGTGTATCGGGAGGATAGCTTCCTTACCATAGACTAATGAGTAAGGAGTGGTTTTTATGGATTTCTTGATTGTGATCCTATCATCCCATAACACCTAATTTATCAAAATGTGTCAGCTTCTCTTATTGTATTTCAAAGTTCACTTTAAAACCCATAGTAGGTTTTTAATAATTAATTCAACTAAACCATTTCCTTGGGGATAATAATTTGAAGAAGTCTTCAAATAGATCCCATATTTACTAAATAATTTGATCATTTTAGCACCTATGAAATGTGTGCCATTGTCTATGACCAATGTGTTAGGGATACCAAACCTCATTATTAAGCTTTCAACGAATTCTATCACCACTTCCTGATCAGGTTTTTTAGAAGATACTACTTCAGCCCACTTAGTGAAGTAATCAGCGGAAGTTACAATATATTTGTGCCTAGTGGTTGAGTTAGGCTTTATTATCCCAATGAAGTCAAAATCCCATTGTTGAAAAGGTTCTTCAACCTAAATAGGTTTCAAATACATTGAAGTGTTTCTATTTCTCCCAATAGACCTTTGGCATTCTTCACAATTTCTAGTTACTCTGAATGAATATGAGAAAATAGATGGCCAATAGCAACCAGTTTTGATTATTTTTAAAGTTGTAGTCCTTCCTGAGTAATGTCCACCTGATGGGCCTCCATGAAACTCCAAAATATTATGTTTTTTATCATGTTTTATGCATCGAAGTAATACACCATCCAAATATTTTCTATACAGTCCTTCAGGTAGTAAGGTATACTTCAAAGCTTGGATCCTGTATCTTCTTTACTGTGAAGCATTTAAAATTACTAGGTATTTTCCAGTCTAAAAATATTTGATCAAGTCATCGATCAAATCTATGTTTTGAGATTGATCATCTTCTAGACTTGGTTCTTACGCTTGGCAATCTACATACTCTGCTAAGTCTTGTTTGGTGAGTTCTTGACATAACGCTCTGTCTCTCACTAGCTTGGTTGGGTGAATCTTGACATTGTATTCTTGTATCTTTGATACCCAACCATATCTTTTCTCACCTAGCTCTCCCTATATTATGATGTTTCTAAAATCAAGGTGAACTACATATACAATAGTCCTGCTCTATAAAAGGAAATGCCTAAACTTTTTCAATGATTTCATGATTGCATTTACTTGCTTTTCGATGAAGTATTTTTCCTAGTTTTCTTGCATGGTCTAACTTAGAAAGGCTATGGAACTTTATTCATTGTCTATCCATTTATGAGTAAGTATGGCAGTGTAACTCTCTTGCTCACCTATAACATACAAGATGAAACCTTTGGAGTAATCTGGATTTATTAGAACAGGTGCTTGGACTATCTGTTTCTTTATATTGGTGAAAGATTTCTTTCGCAAGTCTGTCCATTTGAATTTAGTATTGTAGGTCCAAAATTACCACATACTTAGGAAAATTTTCCAAAATTTTGCCTAAGTTATCAATTCTTCATTCCGCATATATCATAGTATATTTGGAGCGGATCCGCAACAGGAGGCATGAGCCCACCCGACACTTAGTAAATATTCATGCTTGAAGTGATTCCGGGAGACTTCTTTTTAGCTCCGGATTAGTGAAGTTCTCGAATCCGTAAAATTTTTTGAGAAGAGATGACGTCAATGATTAAAAAGTGTGGATTGGTGACCGCTCAATATTTGAATACTTCACGAGTGGCTAAGTGTTGGAATACCCGATTTTAGAGAATGCATGGAGTATTTTCACCCGAAATGGTGACAAGGTGGAATGTTGTGAACAAGTGAGGTGCGGATTCATGATAAGAGGTGATTTTGACTAACTCTATTTTTGGAATGGCGACAAGGCGGGATGTTTTATTTCGAAGTGAGTGTAGAATGGAGAAAGAGTCACTTTGCGAGTCCGGATTGACGATCATATGCCAATGCACCTTGCTTAGCCCGAAATGGAATCCATAAAAGTCATAAAGAGAGGATGACATCATCAATATTTTTGTGCGGATTGGTGAATGCCTTATGGATAATGAAGAAATCTGAAGAACAAAGAGCGGATTCATTCTTGCTTAGTTTTTAGGTTATTTGAGAGCCGGATTGGTGATTCCATAGTTGCTAAGATAGGATGATGATGTCACCAATATTTTAGAGTGGAATGGTGTTGTGTTCTCCCCACCATTATAATAAGCTTATATCAAGAATGAATCGTAGCCATACAATAGGGGAGATCAATGGTGAAGATTGTGTTCAAGAATCTGAAGTACTTAAAAGTGTTTCTTCACCAGAATTGCAATAGTCAGTTGGAGGGGAAGCCGAAGCATCGAGGGTTTTCAAGAAGATAGAACCAGAAGTGGTTACAGATCGATGATGGTAGATGGCTTCCAAGAAGATTCAATGATGATGCTTGATCTCCAACGACCTAAACTCCAAGTTGCGCTAAGCGAACAACAAGTTGTAGAGGTCCCGAGCTGCCATGGTGGTCCACTTGTAGTGGATTTCCCGAAAGGTGTGCCAGTAAATGAATTCCAGCAAGAACTCTCTATTGTGCTATCAAAATTAAATCAATGTAATGTTCTTTGTAATTTTAAATTTTTGCAAAACTATAAATAGAGGTCGAACCCTCATTTTTAAGGGTCGGCTCTAGTGTGTTTTCTTGTGCTATTGTAAATATTCCCAAGAGCTAATGGAAGGAGCATTACATTGATCTTCACCTCAAAATTTGTATCTTCATGCTTGATATCAGAGGTTTGAATTCTTTAGCTGTATTTCTGTGAATACTTAAGTGGTTAGTTTATGCCAAATTAATGGATTACTAGTTGTTAAAGTAATTGAAATCTACTTTTGAGATTGATATTTATTGTTAGAAAGTGCATTTATGTAGAATCTAGATATTGGTGAATTTTGTTATTTGGATTATCATTGTCTAGATATTGAAATTATTATCTGCAATATTTCTCTATTGTGCTTTAATGAATGAAGAGTCATTCAATTTGTGATAATGTTGATCTGAGTTATGTATCTTTGGGTTAGTTTTTTGGAGCTTTCTATGATAGTGCAATGTTGTTAGCCTATCCATCCAATATTGTTCACATTTCTCTAACCCTAATCTCTTCTTACCCTAACCTTCAAACCCTAAGTGAGCATAATTGTGTCAACCCCCTATTTAAGTTGACAAGGAACCAACCTACTCTGGAGGTTGGATCGAAAACTCTATTTTGGTCCATCCAATGTTGAGTGTTGAGCTGTAGCTATCGGGTGCAAGCCTGGACAAAAAATAGGAAGATAGACAGCCATAGTATCAAGTGAAAACTTGGTGCAATTCAGTGCCCAACAATTTTTGGCATGCCTAGTGGGACAAGTTCACAAGGAACATGAAACCCATCAAATGAGTTACTATTATCTCAACCTAAAGGAATCAAGATTAGGTGAATTATCTTGACCTTATAAGCGGAGAAGAGCAAGTTCACCTGGCGACTCCCTAGTCTTTAGACTCAAAAAATAATTATCCCTGTAGACCAGTGTCCTTTCATGTATACCAAGTCTTTCAAAAGGAATAACCCTAACTCCTATTTTTACTGTGAGTTACCTTATAGAGGGACTATTGTTGCTAGAAGTTTGGATCAAGATTTCCTCATAGAGGAAGAGCTTCTAGAAGAGGATTCTGTAGTCCATCCAATAATTCCCCCAATAAGACCTACAACTAGAAATATGGCACAAAATGGGCCCCCTAATCAGCCATTACAGAAGTATCCCAGTTGGAACACAATCGATCCTCTCAGATTAGCCCAAATGAATGCCATCCCCTAGGATGTATCTAAAGCTATCCCCACTTATGATGGTTCTGGGAAAATAACTTATGAGCACTATCAGGATATCTTGAACCTAGCAGCAATCCACAACATAAAGGAAGAAGATATTATTGTAAGAATTCTAGCCCTGTCCTTCAGAGGAAAGATATTGCATTGGTTTAGAACCTTGGAAGACAATACTATCACTTCATGGCAAGCGTTAGCCAAGCCATTCATAGAGGAATTCAATGAATCTGCTGACCCATTTTCTCTGCTTAATCAGTTTACATCCATGCAGAAAACTCAACAAGAAACTGTCTCAGATTTCAATTTGAGATTTAGCAGAACATGGAAAAGAATTCCCCCACTGCCAGACCAGCTACATGTTTGGCTTATATGTATTATATCCGAGCTCTTGGATCAGATTTAGGGCTACAGACATAGCAATCAGGAGTAGAAACCTTCCCCCAAGTTTATAATGCAGTTGTTCATGCTAAAAATATCCTAATCAATGTAGGAAGGCTTCCCCCCAAAACTATGTTGCCTTACAACTCAGAAACCACTAGTAGCCAAATTCAATCCACAAACCCTTCTCATATGGACCCCCTTTCTTTATCATCTCCATCTCCACAAATGAATGTGATCCCTCAACCAAAGCCTATATCCTCTGCAGCCCCTTTTCCTCCCCTTCCTTCTCAACCATCTCAGGAGTTTTCTGCTATTCTGGATATACAAAATACTCTAAAAACTCTGAGCAATAGAATGAATTCAATGGAAAAGAGAGACCAGGAAAGGTCACAATAGAGGAGGTTTCCATATGTAAACAAGGATCAGAGACCTGGTCCTAGTAACAGTACTGGGGTCAGGGTGAGTGCAGTATATGAGGAGCCAAAATGTTCTTCAGATACTACTCTTGTGAATGTTTGGTGCCTAGTATGCAATGACCCCCATGACTCACAGTCTTGTGTGATGTATCAACACCATGTTCAACAAGCCATGGATCAAGCTGAGAGGAATCAAAAGGGGAGAGTTAATATGTTATGGCACCCTGACCAAATCATGGTTGGAAAAGAGTTGGCCGAGGAAAGCCCAATTGTTGTTATGACAAGGTCTGGGAAGAAAGCTTTGCAAGTAGACCCCCAAAAAATGGGGCAATTCCAAGTCCCTTCTCAGAAGAAAGTTGATCCCCTCCCTCAAAGTAGTAACACCTTCCCTATTCCTCAAGCTAAGGAAAAAGAGAAGACAGATAGTCTTCCTAAGAGACCGAAAAGGGAAACAGAAGGAGACCGAATGAGATCTAAAGATGAAGATCAAGAAAGACTGAGGTTCCCCTCTATCACTAAAAGACAAAGATTAGAGGCCACCCAACAATATAAAAGAAGATATGGTGAGCAAGAAAGAGGGTTGGAAAGACTCTCTTTGACTAAGTCTGAATACAACATTGTTGAAGAGATGAAAAGGATCCCATCAAAAGCTAGCCTGTATGACACTCTGTTCATCCCTGGTCAGATTGACTTGCTTAAGGCTTCTCTCAACAAAAATCCTTAGAATAGATTGGCCACAACAATCCTTAGTATGCCATTAGAAAAGAAAGAAATGACACCTACTGTTTTAAAGAATAAACCTCCCCCTTTCTATATATCCCTAAGAATGGAAGGTTGGGTAGTCCAAAATTGTATGATTGACTCAGGAGCATCAACTACAGTTATGCCTAAAGTAGTCTATGAGGATATGGGTATGGAGTATACCCGATCTTGTCCTAGAGTATTACAACTAGATGGGACACCTGTCAAGATAGTTGGGGTCATTAAAGATGTACTGATGAGGTTGCACAGAGCCCCTGAGGTGACAATAGTGCAAGAAATAGTTGTGGTTGACTTAGAACCCTATTTTGGATTATGTCTTTCAAGAGAGTTTACTGCAAAGCTAGGGGGATGTATGTATATGGATTATTCTAGCATGGTAATCCCTTTCAAAGGGAAGAGGATAAGGATAACGCCTAAAAAACTAGTAGCTTATCACATTGAAAATATTGAAGAAGATATGTGCAATCTTAATCCCTTGGAAGAATTTGAGCTAGTGGAAAACATTGAAGAGTTGGACATAGAGGATGAGTTGCCTTTTAGAGAAGACTACAGTCAGTTTGGAACTGGTATGGGAACATACAACATCTCAACAGAATCAGAGAAGAAAATCCTTGCTATATCCAACCAGTATCGAGAGAGAAAGAAACTTGGATCATGCACTTTGATGGTGCTAAATGTTGAAATGGTGCAGGAGCTGGTGTGGTCCTTCAATCCCAATCAGAAGGTACAAAAAATTTTGCTTACAGACTGACATGGTCATGTACTAACAATGCGGTAGAATATGAGGCCCTATGTCTAGGATTGATACAAGCAGAAAGTATGGGCATTAAGATTTTGAATATATATGGTGATTCTGAGCTAATAGTCCATCAAGTAAGAAATAGGTGCAGCAGTAAGCACCATTACTTAAAAGCTTACAAAAATAGGGTATGGGATTTAATGGAATCTTTTGATGCCCTAAATTTAAATTTTATTCCCAGAGAAAAGAATACTCTGGCTGATTCTTTAGCAACAAAGGGAGCTAACTTCAACCCTTCTGTAGACTTTGGAATCAAGAAGGCCAAGGGAATTAAAATGATTTTCAGACCTACGATACCAGACAAGCAGATTTTTTGGCAGGTTTTTGAAAGTGATGAACAAATAGTTGATTTTTGGTGAGAGAAGCATGTCTCTATACTATCCAAGAAGATAATTCAATAAAAATTGATCAGCAGGACATTATCCAACTAAGGAACAATCATATCCCAAGAGGGTTGGTCACCCTTGAAAGTTTATTTGATAATGAGGATAGAAAGAAGACCAAAGCCATGAAGGTCAACAAAAAAATCTATAAAGAAGTTGAGGTTGGTATAGAAAAGAAGCTCAATGTTGGAATCGATGTTCACCTGAGGAAGCAGAGGATATCAAAGCTCTATGCTTAAGATACCAAGACATTGTGGCTTGGTCATATGAAGACCTCAAGGTGTATGATAAAAAGGTTATCCAACATACTATTGAGCTAGAGCCTGATGCAAAACCATTTAGGCAGAAGTAGAGGCCAGTCAATCCAAGGATCGAGGCCATTATGAGAGAGGAGCTCTTAAAGTTATTGAAGGCTAAGATCATATACCCAATAAAACATTCTACTTGGGTAGCCAATTTGGTACCCATGAGAAAAAAGAATGGGGATATACGCTTGTGTGTGGACTTTAGAAATCTGAACCAAGCATCCCTTAAAGATCACTACCCTCTCCCTCAGATTGATCAGATCTTGCAAGTAGTGGTAGGAGCAGAAATATTCTCCTTATTGGATGGTTACTCTGGATATAACCAAATTTGGGTGAAAGATGAAGATCAGTATAAAACAACATTCACCACAAAATGGGGTACATTTGCCTACCAGAGAATGCCTTTTGGGTTGTCCAATGTAGGAGCCACATTTTAGAGAGCTATGGACTATGATTTTGGAGCACTGATCAACAAGGCTATTCTGATTTATCTGGATGACATGACTGTGTTTTCCCATGATAAAAAAGACCATCTTTCACACTTGGAGCAAGTTTTTCAAAAATGCAGAGAATTTGGTATTTCACTCAATCCTAAGAAGTCATTCTTTGCAGTCCATGAAGGAAAGCTACTAGGTCATGTGGTCTCAAAAGAGGGCATGGCCATAGATCCAGATAGAATCACATCAATTCTCGCTCTTCCTTTGCCTACAAATAAGAAAACATTGCAGTCCTTCCTAGGCCAAATCAATTTTGTCAAGAAATTCATTTCTAATTTTGCACAGAAAGTAAGGCCTATATCTGAGCTACTTAAGAAAAATGTCTGAGTTCAAGTGGACTGAAGTTAGGAAATAAGCTTTTGAGATTATCAAGCAATCCATTGCAACAACCCTAGTACTGGTAAACCCAGATTTTAGCAAAGATTTTATTCTTTATGCATATGGAGCTGAAGAAAGTTATGCCTCAGTACTCACTCAGAAAGATGATCAAGGGGAGGAACATCCTGTGTTCTTTTGGAGCCAGACACTCCATGATTATCAGGTCAAATACAACTTTATTGAAAGGCAAGTATTTGTTGTGATGAAGTCACTAAAGAAGTTCAGGTAATATTTGGTACAGAGCAAGACCCTGGTATATGTAGTTCATCCGGATGTAAGAAGTTTTATCCTCCAGGGTGATCTAGGAGACAAAAGAGCTGGTTGGATTACCAAAATACAAGAATATGATGTAGAAATACACCCCACCAAGCTAGTGAGAGGTAGAGCCTTATGCCAAGGGTTAACAGAAGCTACAGCATTAGCAGAAGTAACAACTTGCCAGACAGTAGAAGAAAATCAGGTTGAAATAATACAAACTGAAGACTCTGATTGGATTGACCAGATGATTAGGTATTTCCAGAGTGGAGTATGCCCCCTTAATCTAAGTGCTTCCCAAAGGAGGAGATACAGACTTCATGCTTTGAAATATGTATTACTACCATAGGGCTTATACAAAAGAAACTTGGATGGAATTCTTCTAAAATGCTTAAAGGATGACCAACAAAAAAGGGTCATGGAGGAATTCCATGGAGGATCAGCTAGTGGACATAGTTCAAGTAGGGTTATAGCTTTAAAAATCATAAGAGTAGGCTATTATTGGCCCACTGTATTCACTGATGCTTTTAAAGTCACTCGGGCTTGTGACAAATGTCAGAGATATGTGGGAAGGACAAGGAATGCTTCATCCCCCCTCAAGCCCATTCAAGTCGAAGAGCCTTTTCAACAATGGGGGCTAGATTTCATAGGGGTTATCAACCCTAATTCCTCAGTAGAGCATAAGTTTATCTTAACTGCCATAGATTATCTTACCATATGGGTAGAGGCTATTCCTACCAAAAAGTCAGACCAAGATGTTGTGATCAATTTTATGGAAAATTTGATTTCAAGGTTTGGAGTCCCAGAAGCCTTGGTAAGTGACAATGGCCTAACTTTCATAGGAGCCAAGTACATCGAGTTTTCTAGCAAGTATGGCATCACTCTTAAGAATACTTCAAATTATTATCCACAGGGTAATGGACTTGCAGAATCTACAAATAAAAACCTATTAAGGATTTTGAGAAAATCACTTGAAGGTAACAAAAGAAGTTGGCACCTATTGCTGGACCAAGCTCTGTGGGTAGACAAGATTACCATAAAAAAGTCCATCAAGACTTCTCCTTATGCACTAGTATATGGCAAAGAGGCAGTGTTGCCAATCCATTTGGAGATCCCAGCACTTAAGCTTGTCAATACAAAAGAAGAGTCAGAAGAAGATCCTGTGAAAACCAGGTTGACACACTTGCTGCAATTGGAAGAGAGCAGAGCTCAGGCATATGACAGTTTTCAAAAGCATTCATCAGACATTAAAGCATGGTTTGATAAGAAAGCTAGGTTCAAAAAATTCCAAGTTGGAGATTCAGTTCTCAGATGGAATGTTGACAGGGCAAAACCAGGCAAGCATGAAAAGTTTGATTCCTTTTGGGATGGTCCTTTCAGAATAGTGGAGGCCAAGGAGTCCAATGTATTTCAGCTGGAAGATCCGGAGGGAAACATACAACCGATTCCGGTGAATGGTTTTCACCTCAAGCTCTACTATGTGTAAGAAGTGAGCTCATTGTAACATATGTATATACATTGTATAATTATTTCCCCTCCTTTATGCACTTTGTATTTTAATTTCTTTCTGCACTTTGTAATTGGTTTTCTCTGGAAAATCTTGAAAAAAGAAAAAATTGCAAAAAAGGACTAAGTATGGACTAAGTGCACAGTGAAGTTTCATTCCGCACTCAATTCTATGTAAAGCTTTCCGTAACGGCGTTCGCTCTCGAATCCGCATCAAAATCCGCTAGATCCCCATGGAATGGTGTAAAGGCTTCTATCCCGCATGAAAGGAGAGTAAAGGCGTTCCTAATATGGGAACCTTCCAAAGCTAATGTAGGCCGAGTAGAATCAAGATAGAGGTTTGCGCATAAAATTTTCCAAGTGTCAGCCGACTCAAAGGACTCTCAATCCACCAGTTTCAAAAATCAAAGCGAAATCAAGCAGCAACTTCAACCGCGACACGTGGAGGCTAGAGAATGATCCCGCATTCAATGCTAATGAACTTGCACCATAACCAAAGAGTAGCCGAAGGGGTGCAGTGAGGTGGCAGCGCAATTTGAAATTTTGACCAATGAAAAGATAGAATGCCACCATTGAGCCATCGAAGAGAATGATTACAAATTTGGAAAGCGTGCCAATGGGAAGGTCATGCACAACTGCATTAATGGCGGAAGATACACGCGTTCCAAAGAATAAAAGTGACAAAGAAGCATACGCGAGGTTCATTTGGAAGCTATTTGCATCTACAAAGCGGTAAGAAGGTGAAGCAGTGTTCTAAAGAGTTTTCAGCTAGTTACAGAGAACAAAGTTTTACTGCTATCAAAATGGCCCCCAAGAGATCACCCATTGAGGCACCAGATATGGGAGCAAGATTACAGGCTCATGTTCATCAGACTAGACGAGTCGTGGACACAATAATGACAAGAGTAAGGAGGACCCGTCTAAGGACAGGTTTTGAATTCCCATATTTTAGAGGAAAGCCAATGCATCGACAAGGTACTATAGCTATAAAATCTTTCTTGTTCACTTATATCTGTGATTCTATACATCATTACCCGAATTAGTCTCTGCTATGATTCAATTCTATGATTCTGAAAATAGAATAATTAAGACCTCTGAGGGCATTCCCCTATTCACCATTACAAAAGAACTTTGCTATGAATTATTTGCCGTAGGAGTAGGACCACCCTCAAAGCCCAAACCATTTAACATAGCAGAGCTAGCTAGGGCTTATACTGCAATGGTAGCTTCAGAAGTAAAAGAGGGAGGCTATAGAAAAATGGTTGCATCTTAATTTTAGAAGGATTAGGAATGAAGATGAAATGCCCGAAGTCCCTATTCATATTGATGAATTTGCAAATCCCAAATTATTTTCTATGTTGGCTTGTATGGAGGGTTTAGACTCTGACAGAATGGTGCATGGCTGGAAAATTGCCATCGCATATTGTATTTCTAATGAAAGAATGTATGAGAAAGATGCGGGAAAGAAAGGGACTAGAGTGATTTATTTTGATTGGCCAACTTTTCTCACACAAAGGATACATGAGCAGCTAGTAAGCATGAAAAGGGGCGTTGATGCTCCTAGTTTTAGGCATTGCTCAAGTCTGGTATGGATGTTCTATGCTGCCACTAAAGATAGAATGTCGTGGATTCCAGTCAAGGATAAAACCAATGATGGGGAACCCTTGCTGATTTATTATTGGACAAGTCATTTGAGGAGCAACGAGTCTTATTATAGATTCAATCTAGAATTTTTGGGACCAGCCCTAAAAATAATGTATGATAAGTGCCCTAGATTGCCACCCTTGGCTAAGGAGATTCTGAGAACAAAGGATGCAGAAGAAGGAGACTGGTATTTTTTGACTGAGGGCACAGTAATCAGGTTGTATGGTTTTATGGGAAAACCTTTTCTCCTGCCCCACTTCGTCATAGAGAGGCTTTTTGCCTTAGAATATCTGAGGCAGGCAGAATACATCGATGCAAACTATGGCTCTGGAAGAAAGAGGAAGTCTTTGCTTACCCACCACACTTTGGATGACATTACTATCACCAAGAAGGGGCAGAGCCAACAAATTGACCAATACCTTGATAGGTTAGGTCTGTTTTATATTCCCCAAAGATGGAGCTATGACCCTGATGGCATTTTCACTGCAAGAAATAAAACCCTGAATGGAGATAAGGCCTATAATTTTGAAAAGAGGCCCAGGGCTCATTTTGAATAGGGGAGAAACAATGATGAGACTGCTCTTTTAGAGTGGAATGTCTCAAATATGGATCAGTTACCACCATGGTTGGATTTTTATGAGCAGATTATGGATTTTGACCCTGACAATAAGCCAAGTCATCGGATTACAGAGGCTACAATTGAAAATATTGAAGTTGAGTTAGCAAAGAAAAAAGATCCTCCGTCTGAGGCTAAGTCTGCAAAGAAAAAGGATCCTTGCCTGAAGAAGAGATTGCAAAAGAAGAAGAAGAGAATGTAGAAGAAGAAGAAGAGGGGGAAAAAGGACCATGGAACGTAGCAAAAATAATAGATTGGTGGAGAATGAGGATTGAAATTGGGAAGCCCAAGTCCAAGTTTGGAATGAAAATTGATAAAGAATTTTCGAGGAGATATAATAAAAACATTGCAACTTGGAAACAAAAGGATGTCAGAAACATTGTATTAATGGTTGAAAAACCACAAAATTCCTCTGAATCCCTCCCTCCACCTACAGATCAAGAGGCTCAATTAGAAGAGCCAGAGACTCCTTTAACAATAGCTGAAATACTAAAAACTTTTCATCCTACCACTGAGCAGGTGGAGAAGTTTCCTAAGGGGGCTAAGTTGATGAGCAAAATGCAATATTCTAAAGAAAAAGTTGTTAGTACCCTAGTTATTGAAACAATATCTAGGCCTAAACGCTTAGCTCTGGGAGGTCAACCTCCAGACACAAATATTGACTGGAAGAAGAAGGATGAAAGTTTTAGGTTCAGACCACTTTCTTTTGCCCCTACAACATCTGTTGAGATACGTCCCATTGTTGAGCAATCATTACTTTCTAGAGTAGCGCAAGAAGATGTGTTGGAAGAAGATTCTGAAGATGAGATGGTTGCTTTTCAATTGGTTCATAGAAGGACTAAGAGAGTTTGGGAAAGAGAGGAGAAAGAAATTTCAAAGAAACAAAAAATGGATATGGGGGAGATTGCTAAAGAGGTAGCTGATTTTGCTACAGAAGAACTCACTCACCAAGATGAGCAGCAACAAGAAACTGAGGTAGAACAAGAGCACCCTACATATGTAGGCGAAGGTATGGTTTCTAATCCCTCTTCTCCACTACATTCTCATGAATCCCCAAAGAAACCTCCCTCCCCTTCTAATCAAGAAAATGTGACAAAGGTACCTTCTCCCTCTCACAGCCCATCTCATATTTCTTCAGTAGCCTTTTGTCACAGTCACCCCAAGTATCTCTAATAGCATCAGAAGCTCTCACTCCATCATCTACCATCGCTTCACTTCCATATTTTTCATCACCACCATCAATGGGACACTGCGTTCCAAGTATATCCACCCATCCTACTGTTAGTCATGCATCAATTTCCTTGAGTCTACCCATAGCAACAACAACAGTAGTTATAGAGTCCACTGTTGTCACAGAGGCTGTTGTAACTATATCTTCACCCCCACCATCAACAAGTTAGTCTACCCTTTTTTTTATAGTGTCATCATCTCCCCTGGCTACTGGTATTTCAAGACTTGTTACTATACCAAAGGAGCAGGCAGCCACTCAGAGCATAAATGATTATTGGGCAGAAAATCTTGCTAAGCCTTCCAACAGGATGGTTGTAAGAAGAAGAAGTATGTATGTTGACCCTATTTCTAGGCAGAGGGTATTAAGATCTATGACTCCACTAGTAAGCAAACCTGAGACTGAAATGACTGTTCAAGATTATCGAGTGGAGGAGGTCACAGAAGACATTGACAAGCTTCCTGCTGAAGATGAGTTGGTTATAGCCAAAGCCCACTTAGATACCTTCTATGTGAAAAATGATATAGTCAGAGAGAAGGTGGATAAGTTGGAGAAACAAGTTGAAAAGCTCAAGAAGAGCCTCAATGATCAAAAGGAAATGGAAAAGGCTCTGAGAAAGAAGGCCAAGGGTTGGCAAGAGAAGTTTCAAAAGGCCAATAAGTTGAAGGACCAATTAGAAGAGCAAAAGAAGTTGAATGAAGATCAGGCGAAAGAAATTCAAAATTTAAAGTATCAACTTCAGATAGAGAAAGCTAAATCTTTAGGCTTTTCTAAGAATGAGTTGAAAATAATTAGAAAAGAGTTGCTTTTTGAGGTCTAGGAGAAATTTTCAGGGCTTCAACTTATTATTGATTATCTTAATGATGCCAGTCATCTACTCTCCAATATTCAGAAAGAGCTAGATCAGATCACTGGAGAGTTGCAGCCTATGGTGATTCCGGCAGAACAAATGTACAGGTTGGTTGATAGTAGACTCAATGATTCTGCTAAACCTATTCCTAATAAAGAATGGAATCTAGCCAGAGTTATTTCCAACATAGTGGTTAAAAAGCACAGGGCACTTCAAAGAGCCTGGTTGTTGTTTGATAAGATTGAGGGTGTGATCAAGAATGTTGTTGAATTAAATAAGGAAATGATTCAAGTTGGCTTCAAAGGCCTATGGATGGAGGACCACAACTTGTTATCCATGGAAGAAATCCAGAAAAGCATCAATGAGAGTTTGCAGGATGAATCCGAGATAGATTCTCTAGAAGAGCCACTACCCCAAGAACAAGTTGTCCAATTGATTGTTGATTTTACCCGGTTGAGAGATCTCATGGAAGATATGGTAAATAGAGGGGATGCTGCTAACTATGAAGACATTGGAGAGCTACAATATGTTTATAAGCAGCTCAAAGAAACATAAAATCCCTCTGAAGCAGATTGGAAATAGGCTCTGCAATCTTTGGAATTGATGATCCAATTGTTTGGTGATACTTCTGGAGGAAAGAGTCTAAAAAAACCTATTCCAGAAGAAGGAGGAGGAGAAGAAGAGCAAGATGAGGAGGCCAAGGAAGAGGCCCATGAAGAAGGAGAATAGGATGGAGTAGTTCCAGGCCCGGAAGGGGCTCACACTTAGTTCATTTTTATTTTGTACATATACACAAGTTTTGTATTTTTGTTTTGACTTTGACAATTGTCAGAAATAAACAATAAAGGCATGAAGCCTACAGAGCAACAAATTTTGTATGAAGGCATTCCTTGGAGTAAGGCCTTATAAAAGGAGTATAGTTACACCTGATTTTCTAAAGATAATGGCAACAGGCTTGTATTTTTGGTATAGTTTCATTATAAACGGATGAGCCATGATGTTTTTGGCATGATTTCTATATGAACCTTTACCCTCTAAGAAGATTGTTGAATTTTTAGAGGGTAGTGTTTATATGGAAGTTATCCTTTAAAGCATATTTTTAGAGATGAGTATTTTTGACTCCAAAGGCCCAATGGACAAGATTCTGAGTTCATTGGCTTTGCAAGCAAATCCACCCAGGAGGCGCTAGAATGTAGGCCCAAAATGGCCACATACTTAGGAAAATTTTCCAAAATTTTGCCTAAGTTATCAATTCTTCATTCCGCATATATCGCAGTATATTTGGAGCGGATCCGCAATAGGAGGCATGAGCCCACCCGACACTTAGTAAATCTTCATGCTCGAAGTGATTTCGGGAGACTTCTTTTCGGCTCCGGATTAGTGACGTTCTCGAATCCGCAAAAGTTTTTGAGAAGAGATGATGTCAGCGATTAAAAAGTGTGGATTGGTGACCACTCAACATTTGAATACTTCACGAGCGGCTAAGTGTTGGAATACCCAATTTTGGAGAATGCATGGAGTATTTTCACCCAGAATGGTGACAAGGCGGAATGCTGTGAACAAGTGAGGTGCGGATTCATGATAAGAGGTGATTTTGACTAACTCCATTTTTGGAATGGTGATGAGGTGGGATTTTTTATTTCGAAGTGAGTGCGGAATGGAGAAAGAGTCACTTTGCACTATGACGAGTCCAGATTGATGATCATATGCCAATGCACCTTGCTTAGCCCAGAATGGAATCTACAAAAGTCATAAAGAGAGGATGACATCATCAATATTTTTGTGCGGATTGGTGAATGCCTTGCGGATAATGAAGAAATCTAAAGAACAAAGAGTGGATTCATTCCTGCTTAGTTTTCAGGTTATTTGAGAGTCGGATTGGTGATTCCATAGTTGCTAAGACAGGATGATGACATCACCAACATTTTAGAGCGGAGTGGTGTTGTGTTCTCCCTACCATTATAATAAGCTTATATCAAGAATGAATCATAGCCATACGATAGGGGAGATCAATGGTGAAGATTGTGTTCAAGAATCTGAAGTACTTAAAAGTGTTTCTTCACCAGAATTGCAATAGTCAGTTGGAGGGGAAGCCGAAGCGTCGAGGGTTTTCAAGAAGATAGAACCAGAAGTGGTTACATATCGATGGTAGCATATGGCTTCCAAGAAGATTCAATGATGATGCTTGATCTCCAATGACCTGAACTCCAAGTTGCGCTAAGCGAACAGCAAGTTGCAGAGGTCCCGAGCTGCCATGGCGGTCTACTTGCAGCGGATTTCTCGGAAGGTGTGCCAGTAAATGAATGCCAACAAGAACTCTCTATTGCGCTATCAAAATTAAATCAATGTAATGTTCTTTGTAATTTTAAATTTTTGCAAAACTATAAATAGAGGTCGAACCCTCATTTTTAAGGGTCGGCTCTAGCGTGTTTGCTTGTGCTATTGTAAATATTCCCAAGAGCTAATGGAAGGAGCATTACATTGATCTTCACCTCAAAGTTTGTATCTTCATGCTTGATATCAGAGGTTCAAACTCTTTAGCTGCATTTTTGTGAATACTTAAGTGGTTAGTTTGTGCCAAATTAATGGATTACTAGTTGTTAAAGTAATTGAAATCTACTTCTGAGATTGATCTTTATTGTTAGAAAATGTATTTCTGTAGAATCTAGATATTGGTGAATTCTTCTATTTGGATTATCATTGTCTGGATATTGAAATCATTGTCTGCAATATTTCTCTGTTGTGCTTTAATGAATGAAGAGTCATTCAATTTGTGATAATGTTGATCTGAGTTATGTATCTTTGGGTTAGTTTTTTGGAGCTTTCTATGATAGTGCAATGTTGTTAGCCTATCCATCCAATATTGTTCACATTTCTCTAACCCTAATCTCTTCTTACCCTAACCTTCAAACCCTAAGTGAGCATAATTGTGTCAACCCCCTATTTAAGTTGACAAGGAACCAACCTACTCTGGAGGTTGGATCAGAAACTCTGTTTTGGTCCATCCAATGTTGAGTGTTGAGTTGTAGCTATCGGGTGCAAGCCTGGATAGAAAATAGGAAGATAGAAAGTCACAGTATCAAGTGAAAACTTGGTGCAATTCAATGCCCAACAAGTATCTTTCTTTAATAGCTCTATCATGGGTTTAATGATCTTCACAAAATCTACTATGAACTTGCGTACAAAGTTGATTTACTCAAAAAATGATTGTATATATTTCTTATTCAGAGGTAAAGGAAGTTACAATAGTGCTTTCACTCTATTAGGGTCTATAGCCAACCCAACTTTGGAAATGACATGTCCAAGTAAAATCCACTCTTCAATAGTAAATATGGATTTCTTCGGATTAAAAGAGATATCAAACTCTTTACATTTATCAAAAACTTCTTTGATGTGTTCAACGTGATCTTATTTATGATGAGAGAACACTATCATATCATCTAAGTATATTACTATGATCTTATTGACGAGTTCTCCAAAATTCACATCCATTGCCCTTTGAATGGTCGCTCCAACATTGGATAATCCAAAAGGCATCCTCTGGTAAGTGAATGTTCTCCACTTGGTAGTGAGTGATGTTTTGTATTGGTCTTCATCTTTGAACCACACCTGATTGTATGCAAAAAACCCATCCAATAATGAGAATCTCTCCACTCTTGATACAGTATGTAGAGTCTAGTAAATTTACGAAAGAGTGTAATGATCCTTCAATGAAGCTTTATTGAGAATTTGAAATTCTACACATAGCCTAATATCTCTTGTCTTCTTCCTGAATATAACAAGGTTAGATACCCATGTAGAATGTTTGATGGGGTAGATAATATTGGCTTCGAGTAGCTTCAACAGTTCTTGGTTCATTAGAGATTCAATTTTTGGGTTCACCGGCCTTTGTTTATGCCTGAAGGGTTTTGCATATTCTGAGTTCAATGGTATGTTGTATGGTCTCTTTGGAGTAGACCTTAAGATCACCATAAGTCCAATCTATAATATTGGGTAATTCTTTGCATAGTATTTGAATCTGATTCAACTCTTCTTCTATGCAGTTTACTCCTACTTTGATAAAAAAAATTGATTCCAACTCAACTTCTTTATACCTATTTTTATCAAACTTCATCTTGTGATCGATTGACCTATCATTATTGTTGAACATACTTTCAAGAGTAATCAATCCTTTTGGGATGTTAATATTTTTCAATTGAATCATACCTTCATCCTCTTCATCTTTATGAACTCTATTGCTTGAACAGTTCATTTAGGGGATCAAGAAATCTACTATCTATTGATCACTCTCAAATACCTGCCAAAATGTGTCTTTGTCTGGCATAGAAGGTCTATATATAAGTCTGATTGTCTTATATTTTTGAATGACATTGCTTATGGGGTAAAAATTTGCACCTACTGATGTCAATAGGTCAGTGTGGGTATTATTTTCTCTATGGATTGCTTTGATGTTTAGGGCTTCAAAATCTTCGATCAGTTCCCATAATTTATTTCTATAAGCTTTGAGATAGTGTTGCTTACTAACACATTTTTCTGTGACTTGGTTGACAATCAGTTCATAATATCCATAAATTTACAATTGTTTGATTATAAGTCTCTCAACTTTCTTAAGGCTTAGGTAAAGAGCCTCATATTTAGATGCATTTTTAGTGCAACTCTAAGTTAGTCGACAGGAGAAAACCTTTTCCTCACATTTTGGGGAGATTAAGACTATACCTGCTCCAGCTCCATTATTACACCTAGCACCATCAAAGAAAAGTTTGCACATTTGGTTGGCATATGGATTTGCTTTGTGTGAAGGGGTGGTATTAGTTTTCTTAGGTTTCATGATTGAATAGCTTCCAAGGTTTGTTTTGATTATAACATTTAAGTATTGGAGGGATAACTAATATTCTTCTTATAGTACATTCAGAGCTTCTTCCATTAAGTTTAAATCTTCCACTCCTCAGTCATTATGCTCACTGTAGTGGCTTGCTTCCATTTCTCTTCAATTTTTTTGATATGAAAGGTAGATGGTTTTTCATTTAATATTTTTACTCTTTTACCCTTGAATGGGATTTCCAAGTGTGAGTAATCCATAGAAAATTATACTCCTATCTTGGCTGTGAATTCTCTGGATAGAAACATACCAAAATAAGGTTCTAAATCTACTACAACTACTTCTTGTATAACTATAATTTGAGGTATTTTTTGTAGAACTATGGGAATATCTTTTATCACTGCCACAATTTTAACCAAAGTCCCATATAACCAAAGTCCCATATAACCAAAGTCCATCTAAAGAAACAAATAGAAGGGAGGAGGTCTATTTTTTCCTGTAGCAGACATCAAATTGGCTTGTGCATAATTCAACTAAGTGGGAGTTTTACTCTTATTTTTATAGATCTTAGGGATTCTTTTAATAAGTTTATTTGTCCCAAAAATTGCAAGGCATCATACATAATTACTTTAGGAGTCTTCTTCATCTCTTCCACTATGTTGAAATGAGGGGGGTCAGTACTCTTCTCTTTTTATTTTGCAAAGGTTTCATACTTGTTTCTATACCCCTGAGTTGAATCGATTCTTTGACACTTGGTCAATGAGGGATATCTCAACTTATCCCTTGCTTGTTCTTGGGTTCCAGCTTCTTTCTACATGAGGGGTTCCTTATGCATCTCCATTTCTTTCTGATCTAGACATTTGGGAACCTTCTCATGGGTGACTTTCCTCTCAACCTGGTTTCTCACAGGTGCAGGCACTTTTAAGGGATTAAGATCCTATGGATATACCTACAAAGGTTTATTTCTTGATCCGATAAGAATAGCTACTTGTTCTACCAAAGGCATCATGAGATTGTGATTTTCCTCTCTAATCATATTGACCTATCCTTTAAGAGTCTTTTATGCTCTTTCAATAGCTATCTTCTAGACATAGTGTTGATGGATTATACATTAGTTCTCATTGTGTGGGTAATTACACGTAGAACACCAGAAGTCTAATTTTGTTAAGGATTTGATAGGTTTAGAATATTTATTAGCGTAAACCACATTTGATCTCTCCTAGTTTCTATTGCTTGTGGAAGTTTAGTCTATTGTTACTTGTGGAAATCTCCTTGGTTGAAAACTCCTTTTTACTTCTCTTATTTCCATTGAGGTCATCTTCTTCATCAGATTTTTCATGGTTGATTGCAGATCTTGTAAAGCTACAATTTGAGGGTCAGGAGTCGGTGGAACTACTGATACACGAAGTGCAGGAATGACCAGTAACATTGGAGGAGCAAGGGGTACCTATATCACTAGGATAGTAGGCTGCTTAATACTTTTGGGGAGATCTATATTAGAAGTATAAGGTCTTATAAAAGTAGTATTGGATGCTTGTGATAGATCTAGGAAGATATACATTATCATCTTTCGAGGGAACCTCCCAATAGCAATGAGATCTTTCTTTTTTTTGACCTTCTTGGAAAATCTTTGGGAAAGTAAACACTTGAGACTATTTGATAGCCATGCTTATATCTGAGTTAAAATATCTTAGATAGTAATACATTGATTGCTCATTTGTTGGTCTCAATCCATCAGGTACTCTCTTCCAAGTACGGCTAAACCGGATGTTGAAATCTACTATTTCTTCCTAAGGATTCTTCTGAATAACGGTGAACTACTTTAGCAAAGAAAATAGATCAACATGTTCATTGAACTCTTCTACTGGTTATTGGTGAACTGAGCCCAAGTGGCTATAGTTTGATTAGGAAGCATTCTATACCAGTAGAGAATTTTCCATTTCAAGGAGATGACTAAAAATTTTATCATAACATCTTCCTCAGTGATGTTATGTATTGGTTCCAATGTGGCTACATCTTGGTAGTGTTCATAAGCCATATTTCCAGTACCATCATACTGAGGTAATGCAAAGCGATTATGGGAATCTAATATTGAGCTGCTATATTTAGAGGACTTGAATGATTCCATGTAAAGCAGGGTAGATTTGGTTTATTTACATCCATTATAGTGTCGGTTGATATCACAACAGTATGAGCAATTGTGTTTAATGATCCACTAGTAGCAGTACTAGGGAGAACTATAGGGGAAGGATTTACAAATCTTGTAGTGATGGTAGAAGAAATTTATCAAGCAAAGAGTACAAGATTGGCTCTAACGCTAACAAGGAGTAATTCAAAGAACTTGATGGGTTCTTCAGAATTTTTTTTATATTTGGTTTTCATATATCTTGGTATTCTACTAGAAAATAGATAAGGTTTTTCTTGGGTTTTATTTTTCAAACGGAGTTGCCAGGTGATTTATAAAATGCACAATACAAATATAACCATCAAAATTTTGGTCTATATATATAGTGGGATTGTGTCCCACCGGGAGTGCCAAAACTTGTTGGTGCAAAATATGCCTTTGGTTATGTTTACACCCAAGACTTTACCAACATTGAATGATCAAGTTTAAAATAGATATTACCCGATTCAATATCTAGAGAATACTAGTTCCTTGGTTTGTTATAGGAAGAGAGGATAGAGTAAATTGCATAAATAAAGGGAAATATAGCTATTGCTAGGAACATTAAATGGTATATGTAGACACTAAAATCATGTCAATCCGATTAGGCGACCGAAAGCATTGGCTAATTGACATCATATGGCCCCCTTGGGCAACCCTCAGAGGTTTAATAGTGGTCCTAACCACTCTTGGAAGGCTCTACCCCACTTTTGGGAGGTTTTGGGCCACATAGGCATGACCGTCCCACCCTGGGATGGTCACAGTTCATGGTCATCCCACCCAGGGATGGTGGCAAAGCGGCCATCCTTGGGTGGGATGGCCACAAGGTTTGACTCCCAAAAAGTCAAATTTGGACAAATGGCACCCAAAAACTACCATTTATCCCACCTATTCGAGCATGCAAGACCTAAGGGCACAGAATCCTTATGACATGCTATAGAATGGAGGCCAAAATGGGAGATTCTCTTCCCCTCCAATGCATGCTCAGTTTTAGACAAGTGGCACCTCTTGCCATGCATGCCCTTGCATGCCCATTTTCCCAAAGGCCCCCTTTGGCTATAAAGTGGATCCATTTTCCACCAAAATATAGAGAGGAGTTTTGAGACATAGCAACGAAGTGCTGCCAAGATTTCCCCTCACCCTTTTGTGCCTTTTTCCCTCGAAATATCTACCTAGCGAAGGAGGTTTGCGAGTGATCCAAGAGGCACAATTTGTTTGCAAAACCGAATCATATGAGTGAATTTCACCACCAAATTTGATGACAACACTATTAAGGAGGTTTTTGACCAATCCATAGAGGAATTGGTGGTAAATTAGGAGCAGAAGTGGTGGTCGTCCCACCCCAGGATGGTCCCCATTCTATGATAGTCACCACCATCCCTGCAAGGTATGGTGATATATATGTGCATAATTTTTCTACTATTTTTAATTAGGCATATTCTAGGTTATATTATGAACATGCTGTCCAAATTTCATGCAATTTGGAGTTATATTGAGTGAGATATTGCAATTTTAAGGTTTTGTAGGCTTTCGAGGACCATCTGAAGATGCACATGAAAATATGACTTATTTTGCAAATATGACCATATGGGTCCTCTTAAAATATCATTTTATGTATACTATCCAAGTTTGATTTGATTTGGAGGTGTTTTGGTCCAAAAATTGCTTATTTTGGGTTTTGTAGGCTTTGTAGGTACACTACGAATGCGACACTGATTCAGAGGCAATTTCTATTATATTTTTAATTATATCTTCCAAAAATAATATATTATACATATATATACAATTTCATATCATTTGGAGTTGTTTTAGATAGGCACATTGCATATTTACACTTTCTAGCTTATAGTTGCATGTATGGCTTTTGCATGTTTCACATTCTACGCACTTGCTATTTAACAAATATGGTTTCCTTGTGTGTAGGTGCAGGTTTTACAGTGCATGAGGAAGGAATACAAGATCATAATAGTGAATAACAAAGTGGTAGCATCATAGGTTCACCCACCTCAATTGTGGGTACGAGGAAGAACATTGGAAGTGCACACGAGCTTGTTTGAAAGGACTTGATCCTTGGGCACCCATTTTTGTAAACAAGTGTATCAAACTAAGAGCCCTCAAGGGGACATCTATGTAACCATTATTCTGATTTATCAAATTAAATAAATAGAAACACCATTTTCTTGCACTTATTTGGCTTCCATGGTTGCTTGAATATGTCCTTTTATAATGCTTGATTAATACCAGATATAGATGCATCTTGTTTAGCATTCTTAGGTGCACCATTTTTCCCATACTTCAGTGGTGATCATGGTGGGACCCTATCCCTATTGATTTGATTGAAGGTTTAACCCTATTTTTCTTGCATTCTATTGTAGGAACTGGTCGTTCTAGCCTGAAACGACCTCTGGACTACTGACCGTCCCACCCTAGGATGACCACACAACCATCCCACCCTAGGATGGCCATCAAACTAGCCACCATCCCACCCTAGGATGGTCACAAAATAGGAGCTTTTCTACTCCAAATTCCAAAAATAACAAGCTTATAGGCCATTGAGGTAAGTACCAAAACCCTCTGTTTTCATTTCTACTATTCAAAACTACTAAAATCTAGTTTTTCTTACCTCTTTTGATTGCTTGAAAAGTAGAAGATAGGTTTGCTTTTCTATAATTGAAAAACAACAAAAATAAGAAGAAAAATTGAAAAGGAACTAAGTAGAAATGCATCTCTATGGTTTGCTTGCTTGTAGCCTACCTAATGGGTAGGTTATCATTTAGGGTTTGCATCTTCTAGGTTACTTTTTATCTAGCTTTTCTGAAAGTAAAACATCATTTCTTTGCATTTAGTGAAAGATCATTGAATGCTTCATTGTTTACTTTCTTTGGGCTTAAAAATAACCACACACACCACATTCCACTTGAATGCTAGTGAGTTGGATTTCATCACCAACCACTAGTAGAGGTCAACGATGGTGGCTTTCATCTCCACCCATTGCCTCAAATCCCATGAACCCTTGTTCTTTGCCAAGGCTAGCTCCAAGATCTAACGTAGCTTGGAAAATTTGCATGTACTTCTCTTCGGAGGGTATAACACTGACCAAGTGAGTACTAGGTGAGGACTGGTAGGACCTGTGCTCCCTGACTAGGTATGGGTTTCATCTCCATACTTTGGTGGGTTTACATGATCGTGACTTTCATTATCGGTTGTTGAGCTATGAGCATACAGGTGAAATCCAATTAAACACAAGATTATCATCCAACAAAATTCAAACACATGACACAAGGTCTTATTTACAAACAACACATCTGAAACACACAAAATAGCTTAGGGATTCACATCTAAAACTTAAAAGAGATAATCACTTGTTTTATTGAGTGTTTCCTTTCTTGTGTGTTATTTTATTAAGAATTTGTAAAGGAGATAATCATCTAGGGTTTGGTAGAGAGTAACAATGGTGTGCACCCATAGCCAAGCCCAATCATGGGTAGAAGCTATGGAGGGTGGACTAGGAGACATGAGTCATCTCCACTTTAGCCCTAAGGATTTGGTCATACCTCCTTGGTGAGCCTCTACTCACCCAAGTCCCAGAACAATGGGACATGAACAACACCTACAAGGGAGCCCTATGTGGGACACCCCTATGGGTTATGGACCTTACCCAGGAGAGTGTTCTCGGTATGTAGACACATCACATGCCTTCTTTGATGAAAGGCAACAATGCACTGAGGTGCAAGTAGATAGAGTGATGCCATGCATCCACATGCCTGATAGGTCTAACACACCCACTTATGGGCCAGAGCATGACTTCACACATTGGGTAGAGCAGATTGATCATACTTCACCCTTACATCACCCTAATAGGTTCCAATAACCTAGACAATAGGATGAGTATGATACTCATCACTCAAGGTGAGCAAACTCAGCCCTTCCCTTCCTCATCCATGAAGGAAGGCATGAGGAAATCCTTAATTATCCTCAAGAGTAGTATACCATGCAAGCATGATGTGCCTCTACACCCATTGAGTATAAAGAGCATATGCCTAGGCTCGAACCTCAAGTAAATGTGGCTACCCTCGATCGAGGGAAGCGCATGATGGATATCATAGATTATCTTGAATGAGGTCAGCCTTAGGGTGAGACTCCTAGGCCTCCTAGGCCCCGCATAGTGGAATAGATCAATCAAGTGGTTGCAAGATATGTAGAATACCAAGCGTAGTTCAAGCAGCTTCGATGAGACAAAGAGCAACTAGACCACTTGCATCAACTTGAGAAAGAAAGAATCGAATGGTAGACCAACGAGCTATTCCAAAAAAATTTACATGAGAGGGTCCCTACCCCTAGAACATATAGATAGGAAGTCCATCCGAGGCAACCCACTCTCATTCAAGATAGGTCTCCTAGGCCTTATCCAATGTTACCTCTATGACCTCCTAGGCCAAATCGAGACTTGCCTCCCAAGCCAAACATAGGGTACCCCCATAGGAACTACCCCTCTCTATAGACCAGCTCAGGAGATGCCCTATGGGGCTTACACCGAGCATGAGCTAGAGGTAGAATATTTGGAAATACCTTATCAAGGTAGGGGGTGACATGCCACCACCCCAAAATAGGCCTGAGGATCCTCACCCTCCACCATAGGATAAGAGCAAAGAAGAGGAGATCAAATCCTCTGATGCATATAAGGTACTGCTAGAGCACTTAGAGTCAGTAGAGAACAAGACCTCTAGGTCTAGATCTCAAAATCCCACTTTGCACTAGCTATGCAGTCAACCCCTTCATCCTTCAATGCCTACCCCTTCCTATCTAGAGTAGTTTAAGATGCCTCAATTGGCTACCTTTAAGGGAGAAGAAGATGCATAGGAGCATGTTACCAAATTCCTAAGCCAATGCTTTGGCATCCAGGATAATGATGCTTTGATTTTGTGAACATTCATGACTACCCTCTCTAGCCTAGCCATAGAGTGGTTTACCCAACTCCCAAAGCATAGCATCCATAATTTGGATCAACTCGTAGATGCATTCCTAGAATGCTTCACCTTCAATACCAAGAGGAAGGTGACATTGGCTGATCTCGTTGGGTTGAAACAATATGATGATGAGTCAATAGAAAATTATGGCAATAGGTGGTGAGCATTGCTCACCAAGCTACCATATCTACTCCCCATGTCGGAGTTGACTCAGATGTTTGCCAAGAGCTACCTAAATCTGATCTCCTTATTGTTGCAACTGCAATAATATTCGACTCTTGAAGATGCCCTAGCGCAAGCTAGAACAATTGAAGACATCAAGATTCAAGAGGGAGAAATTGTGAAGCCTCGCAAGGAGTGGAACAAGAATGCTAAGAATAGCCCAATGTAGCCTAAGCCAACAGTAGTCAATCAGGTTGCCATTAGTATCCTAGGGCCAGCGCAACCTGCACCACCTCAAAAGCCTAATTATCAAGCCACACCTAGGAACTATAACAAGGACAACCAAAATAATCAAGGGCAAAATCAATAGCATCACCCCAAGTGATAGTTCACACCCATTGCAGAGTCTATGGACTCTTTTTTGAGCACCTCTTGGTAGCTAATTCGATCAATCTACTTGAGAGTCGACCTATCGACCCAAATGCACCGAAGCCCAAAGGGTACCGAGAAGACCTATATTGTAAGTTTCATAGGAAAAATGGGCATGATGTGCAAATGTGCTATAAATTCAAGCATTTGGTGCAAGACATGATCGATAGGAATGCCCTTCAGGTAGACAACCCTATCATGCCAAACAACCAATAGATGGGTGTTTTTAAAGACCCATTGCCTACCCATGTAGAGTAGGCCAAGCCAGTGCCCTAGGTAAATGAGGTTCATCATGCACCCCCTAAGCAAGGGTATGTCAGCATGATCAACATTGTAATGAGGAACAGGCGGTACCCAAGTCCAGTCGCACCACCTACGACTCAAAGTGATGTTCCTTCAACATCATAGCCTCTACCACCTCCAATGTCGAGCCTCCCACCTAGACATTGGTCACAATCAAGAGCAAGCTCACTCAGAGCTTGAGAATGACATCTACCTAACTCTCCATCTATGAGCTCATTCAACAATCTCCACCTCATAGAGAAGCTCTAATGGAGATCCTTAAGGCAATAGAGCTACAACCCTAGGAGTCTAACTCCTTCAATAATTTCATGGGGCATGTTCAAAAATGTACGAAACCGATGATTACCTTTCGAGAAGATGAGCTTAAACTAGTTCCAAATGATATGGTGGATCCTCCCTTGCACATCATCGCATGTGTAAATGGAACACCATACAAGAGAGTGTTGATAGACACTGGCTCTTCCAACAACATAATCACTACAATAGCTCTCAAGCATCTGAGGCTCCCAACATCCCATATTGTCGCGTCTACATACACCCTTCAAGCATTTAATGATGCCATATGCTCAATAGTTGGTATGATAGTCCTACCCATCTAGGTAGGACAAAAGACCATACCAACACTATGCCACATCTTGGAGGGTGAGATGGCATACAATATCTTGCTAGGTAGACCATGGATCAGGGACATGAAGTGTGTCCCTTCCATCACTCACCAGTGCCTAAAATACACCTATGAAGGGCAAGTTCATGTCATCTCTATAGACCTAGAACCCTTCAAGTACTACAACATGGTGCAGTAGATCCTTGAGTCAACCTTACCATCCACCCATCTAGATTTTCAATCGAATAAATCTAGCCAAGGTCTGACTCCATCACCATCACCTTCATTCAATCCATCATCATCTCATGCCATACCATCCTCATATTTAGCACCCCTAGACATACCTTCATCATCGATGAATCCTCCATCGAGGGACATGGGGAAGAGGCCTATTGATGAGATCCCTCCAACCATATCCACCATCTCCACAAGTGAGATTCCTAGCCAAGTAGATGAGGAGCTACCTCATGAGGCAAACATTGAATCAATTCAAGCCTCGCTCCCATCTCCTCCTTCTTCATAGCCATAAGTCATAGTGCACCTAGCTACCACCAGTTTAGGAGAGTACATGGTTAGGAATGTCACAACCACCCCTACTATCGAGTCGATGCAAGATATGGGTCAACCTCATCTTCCCATAGGCACTATCATACCTCTTGGCCTTCCCCCTAATCAGACAAATTTCATCTATGGGGGTCTCGACTATGGCATCGAGCCTTATCAACAGTAGGAAGAGGATGAAGAGCCCTTTTTTGAGGACATCAACTACATGTCCAACCCTAACTTCACCATGAGGTATCTTCACCTCTATAATTGGCATGGTTATGGGTTGGGCTTGTATGAGCAAGGCACCCATGTTCCTTACCAGCCATAGTATCAAATGCCTTATGACAAGTCTAGTTTGGGACACAACAAGCCTGTGCCCCTCGATGTCCTCATAGATAGTCTAGAGTGCATGACTCTAGACTTTAGGGATGAGCTTGCATGTGATCCCTACACCAAACCTAGTCGAGTCTATTCACTAGGAGACTATTTCCCCACACCCATGGGTAATCAAGAGACACCTTGTGATATCCCGATCCTACGAGAGAGGTGAAATTTCACATACCCTTCCACATGATAGTGAGGAAGAAGATCAAGGGTCTCCCTATGAGTGGACATCTGATGATGAGTCAGATTATGAAGTGGCATCCATTGACTCTTCTAGTTCACATGTTGAGTATACATGGATTATCCCATTGGATGATGAGCATGAGGGTTATCTACATATGTTCCCCTTGAATGACCCTATCTAGTACTAGTTCCTCCCTACAGAAGGGCAAGTCCACCCACAGCCACACCGACCACCTCCGATCATTCCACCTCTACCACAACCACCTCCACAAGTCTTACGACATCTCGATGTCGATAGACACCACCAACCACCTAGGGGAAATCATCCATCCATAAACATGATTTCCATAGACCTTTTTGAGCCCATGCGAGATCTGAATAACCCATCGAAGCCACTACACCTCGACTTAGGGGTAATTGACTTCGATCAAGGAGATTCTCCCCCATCACCTTCTGAGTACTAGCCTTGCGATGAGATGCTACAACCATTTCATTTCTCTCCAAGGCCTACTCATGATGTCTTCCATGCTGAGGAGGAACCTGAGGTTCCAATTGATGATCTAAACCTAGCAGATGACATTCACCTGATCCCTACTCCCCACCAGTTGGAGGAGGGGTCGCATATGTCAATCGAGCCAATGATTGACAAAGATATCAGCTCAGATCCCAAGAATCCTTAATATATCAAGTTAGGGGAAAGCTTATCCCCCATAGAGCAGGCCGATTACATAGCCCTTCTCACAGAGAAGAAGGAAGCCTTTGCATGGTCCTACAAAGACATGTCAAGACTGGATCCAAATCTAGTCATGCATAATCTGATGCTTGACCCCAAGGCCAAGCCAATTAAGCAAAAGCTGAGAAATATGCATCCGAAAGTAGCCTTAATGGTTAAATATGAGCTACAAAAGTTATTGGATGCCAAGTTCATCATATCAATAGACTATCCACCATGGTTGTCCAACATGGTTCCCATCAAGAAGCCCGATGGGAGGATTCACATTTGCATCAACTTTTGAGACCTAAACAAAGTGAGTCCTAAGGATGATTTTCCTTTGTCAAGCATCGATGCCCTAGTAGATGCCATAATGGGCCATAAAATGTTATCCCTCATGGATGGTTTCTCTGGATACAACCAGATTCGTATCAATCTAGAAGACCAGCTCAAAATGATATTCACAATACCTTGGGGAACATTTTGCTATAAGGTCATGCCTTTTGGTCTTAAAAATATTGATGCTACCTACCAACATGCCATGACATACATCTTCCATGATTACATGCATAAGATTTTGGAATATTACATGGATGACTTACTGGCCAAATCATTATTACGCCATGAGCATCTCGATGTCTTGCACAAAGTCCTCGATCACCTTATTGAGCATAACGTGAGACTGAACCCCAAGAAGTGCATCTTTGGTATCACATCTAGAAAGCTCTTGGGATTTATAATCTCTAAAAGAGGCATCGAAGTGGACCCCAACAAGGTCAAGGTAATCCTTGAGATGCCTCCCCCAACTACCATTAAGCAGCTACGAAGCCTGCAGGGTAAGGTCACATCCATCAAGCGCTTCATAGCGCAATTGTTGGACAAATGTCGACCCATGAACAAGCTACTACATAAGGGGGTCACATTCCATTGGGATGATGAGTGTCAAGCTACCTTTGATGCAATAAAACAATATCTAGCTTCACCACTAGTATTGGCTCCACCTAGACCAGGAGTGTCATTCCGCTTATACATCTCAACCACTGAGATTGCATTGGGCATCATGTTAGCCCAAAACAATGAATTGCATAAGGAACAGGCTACTTACTACCTTAGCCACACCTTGGTCAGCTATGAAATCAAGTATGCATACATTGAAAAGTTATGCCTAGCGATGGTTTTCACCACCAAGAAGCTATGCCATTACATGCTTAGTCATACCATGTATGTTGTATCAAAAGAGAATCCATTGTGATACATGATGAGTCATACTTATCACAATAGTCGCATGATAAAATGGATCATGTTGTTGATGGAGTTTGACCTAGAATTTATCAGAAAAAAATCAATTAAGGGTCAGGTCATCATCGATCAACTCATAGAGGCTCCCCTCTAGGATGAGCAACCTCTTAGCATGGAGCTTCCCGATGATGGAGTCTTCCAAATATCAGAATCACCTGATTCTGATGAGCCTGAGTCATAGGCCGATATGACTCTATTCTTTGATGGCTCCAAATGTGAGCAAGGGGGTGGTGCAGGGATCATGTTTTTCACACCTCAAGGGGCTCCTATACCCCTATCTTTCAAACTTGATTTCCCATGCACTAACAACAATGTCGAGTACGAAGCCTTGCTCATAGGTCTTCAAATGGCTATCACTATGAAAATAACCAAGCTCAACATTTTTGGTGACTCCTTGCTCATCATAAACTAGGTCAAAGGGATTTACCAATGCAAGTGTCCAATTCTACAAGCCTATAAAGCCCTTGTGGATAAAATCCTAGTAAAATTTTGAATGGTATGATATCGAGGCACTCCCTCGATCATCTAATAATTTTGTGGATACAATGGCCTCCCTAGGGTCCTTGATCCCGTAGAACCCTATGGATGATATGACAACCATTCAGGTCAAAATGTTATCGCAATCTATGGTTGAGTATGAGAACACTCAGTCCATGCTAGAAGTCCACTTGATTCAGATTGAACCTCATCAAGATAGGTTCTCACAAATTCATGAGCACCTGAATCATGCCGCTTGGGGGACTCTATTCCCTCAAACCCCTTTTGATAGTAGCACAATGCTATTCTTACAAGTTCTATCCCAATCAACATTCACTCGAGATGAACTTCAAAAGGGATAGGCAATTCATGCAATCGAGGCTTCCTCACAATAGGACTGGTCTACCCAAATCAAGGATTACCTAAAGCTTGGTAATCTCCCTTCTAGGTTGTCGCATACCACCAAAAGGACATTTAAACAAAAAGTAGTAAAGTATGTCTTGCTAGGAGATATTTTGTATCATCAGAGCTATGAAGGTATCCTCCTTCATTGCTTAGAGCATCAAGAGTCAGTTTGGGCAATCGCCCAAGCACACGATGGTACATGTGGTGGCCATTTCAATGGCATGGCCATCGCAAAGTGCATTCTTTGCATGGGCTATTATTGGCCAACCTTAGAGCAATATTGTTGTGCTTATGTTAAGAAGTGCATAAAGTGTCAACACCATGCTAACTTGACACACGTACCTTCTCAGGCCTTACAACCGATTCAATCGGCTTGGTCATTCTCGCAATGGGGGTTTGATTTAATCGAGAAAATCTCACCTACCTCCTTAAGCCATCACACATTCATCATTATGACTATCAAGTATTTCACAAAATGGGTGGAAGCAATTCCCCTTACCACTACGATAGGACCCCGCATAGTGGAGTTCATATTGCATAATATCATTTGTCATTTTGGTATTCCATCCAAGATCATTTTCGATAATGGGACATCATTCAAGAACAAATATGTGCATGCTTTGAAAACAAAGTATAATATCCAACACAACTTTTTGATGCCCTATTATCCACAAGAAAATGGGCAAGCAGAGGCATCAAACAAAATATTGATTGCCATTCTGAAGAAAATAGTTAAAGAAAATCACATCGATTGGCACATGCAAATACCCCTTGCTCTATGGGCCTACCGCACTAGTATTCGGATGCCCACTAGGGCCACTCCATTTTTACTAGTGTATGGCACCGAGGTAGTCATACCTCTAGAGCTAGAAATCCCATCACTATGCATATCCATGCAAGAGTTCATCGATGATGATACCGCATGATAGGCTCACTTAGACCAACTTACATTGCTTGATGAACGATGCATCAATGCCCTCGAGCACTTGCATGTTTATCAAGAGTGACTTAAGAGAGCTTATAACATGAAATTCCATCATAGAGACTTTCAAGTTGGTGACCTCATTCTGAAAGAGAACCAACAAAATTCTAATTTTTCACCCCATCTACGGGACAAGTTTATGATAAACTGGTTAGGTCCTTTCATCATCACTAGTCAGATCGGACCCAAAACTTACCACCTAGCCTCCCTTGAAGGAATCAAGGATCCTAAACCCTTGAACATCCTTCATCTATAGCCTTTCCATGCCTAGAGTGTTGTGGCCCACCCCAAAATGCTCCAAGGGTATCTACAACCACTTGGTCAACCCAAAATGCTCCTAGGTGGTCTATGACCATCTAGGTCACCCCAAAATGCTCCAAGGGTATCTACATACCACTTGGTCAACCCAAAATGCTCCTAGGTAATCTATGACCATCTAGGTCACCCCAAAATGCTCCAAGGGTATCTACAACCACTTGGTCAACCCAAAATACTCCTAGGTAGTCTATGACCATCTAGGTCACCCCAAAATGCTCCAAGGGTATCTACAACCACTTGGTCAACCCAAAATGCTCCTAGGTGGTCTATGACCATCTAGGTCACCCCAAAATGCTCCAAGGGTATCTACATACCACTTGGTCAACCCAAAATGCTCCTAGGTAGTCTATGACCATCTAGGTCACCCCAAAATGCTCCAAGGGTATCTACATACCCACTTGGTCAACCCAAAATACTCCTAGGTAGTCTATGACCATCTAGGTCACCCCAAAATACTCCAAGGGTATCTACAACCACTTGGTCAACCCAAAATGCTCCTAGGTAGTCTATGACCATCTAGGTCACCCCAAAATGCTCCAAGGGTATCTACAACCACTTGGTCAACCCAAAATGCTCCTAGGTAGTCTATGACCATCTAGGTCACCCCAAAATGCTCCAAGGGTATCTACAAACCACTTGGTCAACCCAAAATGCCCCAAAGGCATCTATAAGCCCTTTGGTCACCCAAAAAGCCCCAATGGCATCCAGTAAGCCCATTGGTCAACATGTATATACATATATCAATCAAAACTCAAAAACATCATCAAAACATAAAAAATACAAAAATATTGCATTACATCACATTGCATACCATTGCATTATATAATCACTTGCATTAGGCATACTCATCATTGCACTTTACATTTTAGAGTTGCTCATACATGTCTAGCACTAAGACTGTACACTAGTCATCATTCAAAATCAATGTTGTTAAAGTCATCATTCACATCATTTCATATTTCACTTATCATTTCCACCTACATTTCCCACTTTTCATATTTGTGTCCATTCCCTTCACCTAGCCATTTGTTCTAGAATGTCATTAGGGTTTTTGATCACTCAACCATCTCTAGTTTTCTTTTCAGATTTTGTAGAAAGCTATCCTGATTTTTAGGAGGTAGAGTCTTGCTTAGATTGTACCTTGTATACATCAAAATCCCAACACATTTTCACACTAATAAATCCAAGTTTTGCACAAGGAAATATGAAACCTACGAAGTGGTCTAGGTTACCTTAAGTGAAAATTTTATCTTGCTCATCCCCCTATGTGAATGGTTCAAGAATGCTGAGAATTGACAAAAGGACAAGCTCCTCCTTACCCAATTCCCCAAAATAAATAGTGGTTTTCACCACTATCAATAAGCAAAATCCCAAAAAAGCAAAAATCAAAAGCAAAATAAATAGTGATTTTCATCACTAAACAAATCCCTTGCTCAAAGAAAACAAAATACAAAATAAACAGTGATTTTCATCACTAAGCATGAGCAAGTATCCCTAAAATCAAATAAAAGAAAAGAAGGGAGTATTGAACTTGAATCCCTAGAATTCTCAGCATTTGACAAACCATTAGGTGATCCTCATTACAGGTTAGGTGGCATCAAGCCTGCCTAGCAATGGTGGTATCCTTACGCATGATGATATGTCTATCACATTAGCATCTTGCATGTGTACAGACCAATGTTTGCATGTGGATGAGCTAGATTTTGGTAGCCTATACTACCTAGTGGTCTAATCCAACTACGTACAAAACCTAGGATCATGATACTCATAGGGTGATATTCAATACAGATGGGCTACATCAATCCTATTTGGAACTAGGGTAATCTTATGTGTATCACAAAATGAACTCACTTGCACACACAGGGATATTGAGTATCTGGGTCATCCTAGCAGATTCATACCTTGTCAAAAAGTCTTGCATGGTTAGTATATAACTTTTGATCAGTTGACTAGAGTGTTTGAGTCTCATGAAAACCTCAAAGACATTCTATAACATTCTACTATTCATTCCATTTCATACCATTTTATCACAAATCCATTACATAGTCTCATGACAACATTACAAATGAATTGATGAATTCTATACAGTCTATGGTGCTAACATAGTATGTCATATAGTCTCCACATTTCATCATCTAGATCAATAAATCATCCATCTCATTATGCATCCATACATATACATATCATCAAATCAAATCACATTACAACATATGCATACATGATAAACATCCATCATCATATCATAAAGCAAATAAATACATTGCATACATCTCATAAAGTAGTAGGAAACTAAATGATGACAAACACATAAAATCTCATATATATATGTATATGTATGGGGTAAAAAGATACATCATAATCCTTGAGCTGCCCATAGGCTACAATAAAGTGGGTCCTCCGACCTCACACTACCAAAAATCCAAAATACAAAAAGAGCCATCAGAGTCTCAATAACCATGGTCATGCAGGACCGGTACTATGACTCTCACCCCTACCCTCAAGTCGAGTCTACCAAGAACTCTCTGACCTACCACCACCTACCCTATCTACCCTCTATGTAGAGCTAGGCACCCCCATCCTAGCCGAAGACTATCCTATACCACTCCACCAACTCTAGTGTGACCCACTAGCAGATGGATAAGCTAGTATGCACCCCCTAAGGTGCACTATCTCATCCTCCAACTCATCAGTATAGGTCCACTCCTATCGACATCACACCTGGTAGGTATCCACTAAGCCCTAGAGTTATACCACCTCCTCCCATAGCTTAGCCATCTCCCCACTGCTAGGTCCCTCCCGACTAGGGCTCTAGGATCTCAACTATGCTCATAGAGCTACTATCTCTACATGGGCATCCTATACCTATGTCCAAAGGAGATATCTCTCCTACCTAACCCTGATCAGCTCATCCTATAACTCTATATCTATGTCACCCTATATGACCTACTATACCTACACCCCATGATCCCCAATATCATCATCCCCAAAGTCACCCTAATCTCCTAAGTCCAGGAGGTCTACCTACTCATATACCATGTGATGAAGCCCATGTCACTCACCTACCTCTCCTTAGACCTCCTCAAGAGCATCCTACTGAGCCTCCACTATTACCCCTACTACATCTCCCCCTAGTGGTCCCTCCCCCACCACTGGTGCATCACCCACCAAGAGTCATACTCCTCTATAGTCCTAACATCATCCAAGTCTAGAATATCTACTACAAGATCTACCTCCCCTCCTACCACCTCCACTATAAGCCACCTCAATGTCCTCTCATCCCCATAGTACTGATAGACCACTAGCTCACTGGGAAACCCCTATCATAGCCCAAACTACCACATAACCCAAGCATAAGGGAATAACTCCCACTCCATCCCATGTCAACCAACCAACCATCTACCTCACCTCACCCGATGGAGCTACACCTCAACATCAGACCATGCTAGGCAATCCCTGTAAGGTCTCCAGAGTACATCCACTACTCTGAGTCCTACAAAATACTAGGCATAATGGCCCATATCACCCACCTAATATCGAATCTACCCTACCTCCTAAGCCCACTGCCATAGGATCCCATAGCCAATCTCTTAGTCTGCCAACTATGCCCATGACATCCAAGGCAATCCCTATGGCCGATCCACAACTATGTGCTACCACCCCCACACCTATAGTAGAAAGTTGCATCCCAAGCCCTTCCACCCCTAGGAGTAGATCTCGTACAACTCATCATACAACTATGCTAGTAGTGTCATCCCCCATGCCATCACTAGTGGTTGCTCCATAGTGCACCCTACTAGAGTAAACACTAACTCTAGAAGGTTCCAGGGAAACCTGGTACCTGATGAGTCTAGTAGTAGCATATTAGAGATCAATATCATCAAAAAAATATGCCTAACACCCAATACCCTAGCCTCATACCAATACCCCACCAGTATGCCTCCACTGAGAGAGTCCCCTATCACCTCCTCTACGACCCTACCAAAGTACCTCTCCATCATTACCTCTCTTTGATCATGATGAGTAGACACAATCGACCACCCCTCTATCAAAATGCGTAATATCTGATAGACATCCTCCAACATCACCATCATCTCCCCTATCAATAGGTGGAAGGTGTTGGTGCATGGATCCCACAAGTCAATAAGAGCAATCAGATAAGCATGATCGCCCACCATGGGCTCTAACCACGTCACATGCTTGAGGCCAATGGCATCAAGCCATTCCTAGTATACCTCAATCAATAAGTCTCTCATGGTCTCAAAGAGAGTTATAACTCGATACCGACTCTTAACCACCTGGCAGAGATAGGTCGATCAATAATAAGCATCAAACAGGCTTCAAAATGACCCAAAAATACCCAAAAAATACAAAAAACCCCTTTTTAGGCTAGTTTGTGACCGTCCCACCCAAGGATGACCTCCAAATATATGACCATCCCACCTAGGGATGGCCACCAAACAGCCCAGGCTAGTCGTCCCACCCAGGGATGGCCCCCAAATTGGGCCAAAATGGGCCTTTCAGGCCACCATAAAAAAATAAAATTAAAGCAATAAAATTGCATAAAAATACAAAAATAAGCATAAAAAATTATAGGGCATCCCTAATTAGGTTCAATTACTGAGGATTTAGTGTGCTCTACCAAAAATCAAAAACAAGCAATAATTCCACTTTTAACACTAGCATAGTGCAGTAAGAAATTCAACTCTTACCCGTCTCGCACCAGCTCCGCCATTGGATGAGTCTACATGCTGGCTCATGGTGACTATAGGATGATTTTGGTAGCACTCCACTATATAGAATCCTTCTCCTCCTCCTCACCTCTCAAACTACAAAGTTGGAAATGCACAAATGAGCCCAAATGACCCATTTTTGGCTTAAATAACCCTCCCAGGGCCATGACCATCCCTGGGTGGGATGAGTGGCTAATTTTCCAACCATACCACCCTAGGATGGTCATAAAATATGCCACCATCCCACCCTAGGATGGCCACCAAAAAATCATCTCAAAACAGCTCAAAAATGCACCAAAAAGGGTCCAAAACCCACCAAAAATAGCTCAAATTTGGTCAAAATTCAATAGGCATCCAGATGAACCTAAATTGCTCATGGAGAAATGGAAAAGTCCTTAATTTAATCCCTAATAAGGCCATTGTGGCTGGACCACCCCATGGGAATGAAGTTTTTGACTCCTTTCTTCCATGAAGCATCAACAAAGTCACCAAAATCCTCTAAAAAATGCTCCATTTTTCAATGGGTCAAATCAAAGGAAACCCTAACAAAGTCATATGTGTCAAGTGACTCATCACTTTTATCATTGGTCATTCCCTCATCGACTCATCACTTGAGGGGGTAGTCATACTTAACAAATTCATAATCAAAATCAACAATCAAACACTCAATCATGCAAATTGTGTTCGTTCAACGAATCATTGACAAAGACAATCATGCCCCTACTTGGGGCAGCAAACAAGCAAAAATTTAAATCAAAAAAATTCTTGGCATTATAGAATCATGAAAAATTAGGCTTACCACTTCATGAATGAAAAATGTCCAAGATCAAGTAAACCTTAATGGAAAGGTTGTACTTGAAGCAAGTTCCTTAGCTCGTCAGAAGCAAGGATTCAAGAATGCATGCTCTTTCCATGATTGGGGCATCTAAAGTTGGTTAGGTTATTGAATAACCCTAATAATTCAACATTTTAGTCATCTATTTTTTCTCAATACTATGTTGCACACAACGCATCTCAAAAAGGGGCATCTATAGACACTAAAATCATGTCAATCCGATTAGGCGATCGAAAGCATTGGCTAATTGACATCATATGGCCCCCTTGGGCAACCCTCAGAGGTTTAATAGTGGTCCTAACCACTCTTGGAAGGCTCTACCCCACTTTTGGGAGGTTTTGGGCCACATAGGCATGACCATCCCACCCTGGGATGGTCATAGTTCATGGTCATCCCACCCAGGGATGGTGGCATAGCGGTCATCCCTGGGTGGGACGACCACAAGCTTTGACTCCCAAAAAGTCAAATTTGGACAAATGGCACCCAGAAACTACCATTTATCCTACCTATTCGAGCATGCAAGACCTAAGGGTGCATAATCCTTATGACATGCTGCAGAATGGAGGCCAAAATGGGAGATTCTCTTCCCCTCCAATGCATGCTTGATTTTAGACAAGTGGCACCTCTTGCCATGCATGCCCTTGCATGCCCATTTGCCCAAAGGCCCCCTTTGGCTATAAAGTGGATCCATTTTCCACACAAATCATAGAGAGGAGTTTTGAGACATAGCAACGAAGTGCTGCCAAGATTTCCCCTCACCCTTTTGTGCCTTTTTCCCTCGAAATCTCTACCTAGCGAAGGAGGTTTGCGAGTGATCCAAGAGGCACAATTTGTTTGCAAAACCGAATCATCTGAGTGAATTTCACCACCAAATTTGATGACAACACTATTGAGAGGGTTTTTGACCAATTCACAGAGGAATTGGTGGTAAATTAGGAGCAGAACTGGTGGTCGTCCCACCCCAGGATGGTCCCCATTCTGTGATAGTCACCACCATCCCTGCAAGGGATGGTGATATATATGTGCATAATTTTTCTACTATTTTTAATTAGGCATATTCTAGGTTAGATTATGAACATGTTGTCCAAATTTCATGCAATTTGGAGTTATATTGAGTGAGATATTGCAATTTTAAGGTTTTGTAGGCTTTCGGGGACCATCTGAAGATGCACATGAAAATGTGACTTATTTTGCAAATCTGACCATATGGGTCCTCTTAAAATATCATTTTATGTATACTTTCCAATTTTGGTTTGATTTGGAGGTGTTTTGGTCCATAAATTGCTTGTTTTGGGTTTTGTAGGCTTTGTAGGTACACTACGAATGCGACACGGATTCGGAGGCAATTTCTATTCTATTTTTAATTAGATCTTCCCAAAATCATATATTATGCATATCTCTACAATTTCAGATCATTTGGAGTTGTTTTAGATAGGCGCATTGCATATTTACACTTTCTAGCTTATAGTTGCATGTATGGCTTTTGCATGTTTCACATTCTACGCACTTGCTATTTAACAAATCTGGTTTCCTTGTGTGCAGGTGCAGGTTTTATAGTGCATGAGGAAGGAATACAAGATCATAATAGTGAAGAACAAAGTGGTGGCATCATAGGTTCACCCACCTCAATTGTGGGTACGAGGAAGAACATTGGAAGTGCACACGAGCTTGTTTGAAAGGACTTGATCCTTGGGCACCCATTTTTGTAAACAAGTGTATCAAACTAAGAGCCCTCAAGGGGACATCTATGTAACCATGATTCTGATTTATCAAATGAAATAAAGAGAAACACCCCTTTTTCTTGCACTTATTTGGCTTCCATGGTTGCTTGAATATGTCCTTTTGTAATGCTTGATTAATACCAGATATAGATGCATCTTGTTTAGCATTCTTAGGTGCACCATTTTTCCCCTACTTCGGTATATATTAGACAAAATTAAGGAAACACATACAATTTTTATAGATAAGCATTATTTGAACCATTAAAATAAGAATAACCATTTCTATGGTGTAGATTTAAACAACCGCAAACCTCCTAGAATTTTTAATTTTATGACTAGTGAAACTTTAAAGTGCAGAAATCCAGAAAGAGAATTAAAGTGATTTATATTTAGCATAGTTTATATAGAATTTAACAATCCATACAAGTTGATAAAACACCATTGAGCTATAAACCATAACGAGTAGTCTTTTATTGCTTTCAAAAGTTTGTATACATTGCCTTGTAAATGTCCAAGATTCAACCCTTAGTTAGAGTCGCTCATCCTATATATATACATTTTCCCATAACAAAAAAACTAAAACTTGTTACAACAATATGCCCGTAGGCTCATTCTGGTAAATTGAAAGTTAAAATAGTATGGGGTCTTCAACAACAAATGGTTGAGATCTTCTTGTTACTGCATATCTACCTCGATCCTTTTGGAGACATCGTGGCCCAACTATCCTCCACTTGTTCATTTCTAGATTTATGATTTCAGTTCGCAAAAACCTGATCAATCATGAAATCATGAATATTTTTTGCCTTATGCTCCTTTCAGGCCCTCGGTTAGTGAAAACCTGGCCATTCATGAAATCGTGGCTATTTTTTACCTTGTGCTCCTTTTAGGCCCTCGATCAGTGAAAACCTGGCCGATCATGAAATCACGACTACCTTGTGCTCCTTTCAGCCCCTCGACCAAGGAAAACTTGGTCAATCATGAAATAAATACTATTTTCTACCTTGTGATCCTTTTGGTCCCTTGGCCAATGAAAACTTGGTTGATCACCAAATCATGACTATTTTCTACCTTGTGCTCCTTTCGAGCCCTCGATCAGCCAAAACCTAGTCGGTCATGAAATCACAACTATTTTTAGCCTTGTGCTCCTTTTGGATCTTCGGCTAGCAAAAACCTAGCCGATCATGAAATTGTGACTATTTTCTACCTTGTGCTCCTTTTGGACCCTCGGCCAGTGAAAACCTGGTTGGTCATGAAATCATGACTATTTTCTACCTTGTGTTCCTTTTGGACCCTCAGCCAGTGAAAACTTGGTCGATCACAAAATCGTGACTATTTTCCATACTTCATAAAATTTAGAGAAGAAATCTCCTCTCTCTCCTTGGTGTAGATATTTTGACCTATAGTTTCCAAGAAAGGCAAGACAAAATATTTTGATATTTTTGTCCAATAATCCTTTGTAATATGGTTTATAAGATTATTTCAAAAATTATGGAAAATAGATTGAAAGGTATTCTAGATTGTGTTATCTTAGAGGAATGAGTTGGTTTTGTTTGTGTTAAACAAATTTTGAATGGTATAGTCATTGAAAAACAGGCCATACATTCTCTTCATTCCATGAAAAAAACAAGTATGCTTAAGAAATTAGATATGAACAAAGCATATGATAAGGTTTCTTGGAGTTTTCTACATGATATTCCCAAAAAGTTTGATTTTGATTAGAATTGGTGTAAATAAATTAAATGTCATTATAGCACTGCAAAATATTCTATTTTGATAGCTGGTTATCCTAATGATTACTTTAAGTCATCTTGTGGACTCTTCCAAGGTGATCCACCATCTCCATAACTATTTATTATTCTTGTGGAGGCATTAGGGAGAACTTTCTCAAAGGAAAAAAAGGAAGAAAAATCAAAGGTAATCATATTGTAAAAAGTGGTCCCTTTTGTAGACACCTAAAACACGTCATGTTTAGGAGACTACCCATATGGACACATTCACAGACCATATGAATCCTCTTGGACCTCTCCAAGAGCAAGCAGTGGTCCTAACCACTCAAAAAGGGTAGTTCTAGCCCATCCAGGCTTGGCCGCTCTCAAGCAGAGTGGCCACCACATCTGGCCATTGAAGCCTACAGCGGCCACACCTAGCCATTGAACCTGATAGCGGCTAGCACCATGCATAGTCTAGCCATGAATACGAGCCCAGATCATGTAGTCTGACTACACCTTGCATTATTTATAGGTGGATTTTGGTGAGGAACTCCCTGAGTTCCTCCTAACTGCCCCTTCAATGCCAGTTTGTGACTGATGCTTTCCACCCGGGATGGTCAGTCGCATGCAATTTGGATTGAAGCTTCTCCAGGAAGCCAAGGTCTAGATCTAAAAGAGAGGGAAGTCTACATATGGACTCTCCCACAAAGAGCAAAAGAGATCCATAATTTTTAGAGTTTATGCAGTGAAGCCCTATCATATTGGAGAGTGAATCTATGCACCCTTGAGGAGCAACGAAGTGCTATCCGATTGAGAAGAGACTACGCACTCACTATTCAGATCCATTATTATTCACCACCAACAAGTGTACCAAGACACAACCGATGACCCTTGAACATCAATTAGAGTGAGGAACTTAGTACTACAACCCTTGGATCGAGAGGAGAGAGGTTTATTTCATGGTCGCTATCCTGGATAGTGGCCCATAGGCATAACCTAGGGTTTAGACATTAGTTTCCTTTGTTCTAGCATTAGATCTGATTACTTTCTACTTCAGTATTTATTTCTAGTATAGATCTGATTTATTTATGTATTTACATTATTTTTCCCTAAGATATGCACATATTTTTCATTAGTTTCATTGCATTTAATCATATTATGCTTATTTACCTTGCTTATCAGATTTGATACTAACAGCCTCATCCAAGGAGGTAGCCCAGACTACTGACTATGCTCTATTGTTTCCATACCCGTAGATACAGGTTCACAGGATCAGTTCAAAGTATCCAGAGCATGAGATCCCTCTAGGATGAAATCAGGAGGAGGCATCAGTAAGCCCTCAGATAGTTTGGTGTGCGAGATCGAGAGGCCTACGAAGGTGCATCATCCCCTTATAGGGGATACATTCACCATTGCCCCACTTGTAATAGATTGTATCAAAATGAGTATCCCTCAGAGGGACGTACATGTAACCGAGATCTGGAAGCATTAATAAAAGAATATTTCTTTGCTTTTTACTTTCATATTATATGTGCTTGTGTGCTTTCTTTATTTCTGCATTTGATATAATAATAATATTGCAAGTAGGGTCAGTTGTGGTGCATGCTTCCCGAGGTCGCATAGATGGTGATCACGATGGGACCCCCACCAAGTTTTTATTTTTTATTGATTTACTAATATTTATAGGTTTTTTATGTGTAGGTTCAACCGCTCTGGTCGACAGTGACCAGCAGGTTTTGGCCACTCTAGTCGATAGCAACTAGAAGATCTTAGCCGCTCCTATAGTCAACGGCCAACAGTAACCACTCTAGTCAACAACAATCAGTAGAAAAGTGTGGTAGAGGGTAGAATTTCCATCATCAGATCAAGATTTGAGGTTGGTAGCATTCTCTATTTCTCTATGTTTTTCTATCTACAACTTTTTTCCAAAAAATAACAACTTAAATCACTTTTTTTTAAGGAAAATATAAAGAAAAATGGAAAAAGAAAATGCATTTGATGTTTCCTAGGATTTTCTTTAGTTTTCTCTAGGCGCTTCTAGGAACAACGGGCCTCTGCTTGTAAGGTCTGCCCTAGTCTCCAGCGTGCTAGGCTTCTGTGTGTTTAGTTTGCTTGCATGCGGCCCAGCTAGTGGCCATTAATTCATAAAATAGAATGCATTCTTTGAAGTTCATATAAGCTGAATACATGCATCTTTCTGAAATGAAATATCTTTTATCTTAGGCATATAGGAAATATCATGTTTGCTTGGTGATGCATTTTGTTTACATGCAAGGTTAAAAAGAACCCCACACACATCACATCTTATTTTTAACATCAACGACATTGGGCTCTCACATCCAACCCATTGATCGAGACCAACAGTGGAGGTCATTACCACTTGGTTGGCTCATGAGAAAGAGTATCATCGAGACCCATCCATGGCCAAGGCCGACCCAAGAACTATCCTAACCATGCAAAATAGCATGCACTCCTCCTTGAGGGGTGTATCATTGCACATGGGGTGTTGGGTGAGGGTTGGTAGTACCTATGCTACCTCATTGAGTATGGAATTCACTACCATATTCAGCTTGTGTGAGTATATAGGTGAAATCCCTTAAACAATTTAAGTATACCATCCAACAAAAAGTGCAAAACATGATGAGAGTTAGCTTATATATCCAACGAATCAAAACACACCAAATAGTTTAGGGAACACACACATAAATCCTTAAATGAGATAAACATCTACTTGTTTTGTTTGTGTGGTTTGGAATTTACCTAAGAAGATAACTCATAAGTCACCATGGTATACACATGGAGCAACCACCCTCGGTCCACCACCGAGGTGGAAATGGATGCTCCACACACTCACAATCACACTGGCATTGAGCCACCCACCCATAGTGTCATCGGATGAAGTTTGACAAGTCTTAGGGGTGACAACTCAACCCTTGGGGGACTCCTCGAGAAACCCCAATGAGAGAGCCACATCCTAGTTCCTCATCACATAGACATGAGGAGACCTCATGGCCTCTTTCATCACTCAGACACATGGAGGCATCATGACCTCCTTCATCACATAGATATGAGGAGGCCTCAAGGCCTTCCTCATCGCATAGACATGTGGAGGCATCATGACCTCCCTCATCACATCAACATGTGGAGGCATCATGACCTCCCTCATCGCATAGACATACGAAGGCCTCAAGGCCTCCATCATCACATCGACATGAGGAGGCATCAAGGCCTCCATCATCGCATAGGCATGTAGGGGTTGCAAGACCCCAAGCTTCACATGATACACATAGGATAGATCAGCCCACTAAGGGGTAAGACATTAGGGCTACACCTAGTCATAGACCTAAGACATCCTATAGCCTCCCTACAGATGGGAGGGTACCCTTAGATTATGAGCTCATTGGTGCCAATGGGACTCCATGGGATCAACCGTGGAGAACCAGACAACTTGATGAGTTGGATCGAGTTCCCTCGAGACCAGCTCCAAGAAGCATTGCTACCAAACATTCTACTTTAGGAAGTTCATGTAGCATAACTACTAGATGCACCAATGAACCAGGGGAAGCTTCAAAGTGACCCCATAGCACATACACTACTTCCGACCATGGGGGTACTCAACACATAACATAGTACATAGAACAAGTCACCCTAGTGGACAAGGGCAAGAACACAATAGGAGCCTCCTCAAGGGGCCTAAACATTAGAACTCCTTGCACAGAGTTAGAAAGGCATGAACCTTTAGTAGCAGGTCGATCTGACCATATACGTAGGTTAGAGGAAGCATTGTGCATCGAGCGAGAGCATGTAGAAACTCTTGAGCAAGAAGAGCGAAGGAAGAGGTACATGCACCTACAAGAGCAATGCTCGAGAGAAGAAAGAGCTGAGCATGAAGAGCTAGAAGAGAGGCTAGCTCGAGTGGATGCACACATAGGTGGTGAGAGATACCAACATGAGAGATATGTTGATTCTCAATAGGAGAGAAGCACTAGATAAAGAAATGAGTATACTCACCATACTTCATAACATCAACAACACCTGGACCTTGAACAAACATAATTCAATGAGGAACAGGTAGGGATGGAAGATCAAGAATAGACATATCCTGAACCTCCATCCATGGTTATGGGGGATGAGTACAGATACCCAAAATGGGCAAACATAGGGTTACCCCCCTTACCACCATGAGTGAACCTTCAAGAACAAGAGATTATTTCTTCGAAGGCATATCAGATACTCGCTGAGAGGGTCAAATCTCTCAAAAAATAGGACACAGGTGGATAGAAGCCAACATTGAGCAAGATACACAACCAGCCTCTATGCCCCTTAGTCTTGAGTCCTGCATATCCTAGGCACTTTGAGATGCCTAGGCTAGACAAGTTTAAGGGAGAGGAAGACGTGCAAGAACACATTACCAACTTCATGAATGCATGCTTCCATATTGAGTAGAATGATGCCCTAATGCTGAGAACATTCATCATGATGTTCTCGAGCATAGTGACTCAATGGTTCAATCAGTTGCCCAAGCATAGCATCACCAATTTTGAGCAACTGGTGAATGCGTTCCTTGAATGCTTCTCCTTCGATGCCAAGAAGAAGGTGAACCTATCTGATCTAGCTAATTTAAAGTAGTATGATGATGAGCCAGTGATGGACTATGGGGATAGGTGGAGAAAAATCATGGTAAAACTATCATTCTCCATCCCCACTGAAGAACTCATCCGAATGTTCACAAAGAGCTGTGCAAAACACATCTCTCTATTATTACAACTATAGTAGTATGAATCATTCGAAGAAGCCTTGGCTCAAGCCAAGCTTATTGAGGACATAAAGGTCGATGAGGGAGACCTCAAGCTCTAGAACAAGAAAGAGTGGAGCAAGAACAATCAGAATGACAAAAATAAATAGAAGTAGGCCAAGCCTGCTCAAGTTAATCAGGTTGTATTGGCCATGCCAAAGGAGGGGAATGGACAACAACCCCAGAATTATCAAGCTCATCCCCCATCGGCCAACTATGACCCAAAGAACAACTAGGGCCAAAATAGGGAGCGTCGACCACCTCGCTATTACATGCCTTTAACTGAATCGATGCAATCAATATTTAATCAGTTGAGTGAGGCATAGAGGATCAGATTTCCTGATGTACAACTTCTTGACCCTAATCATCCCAAGCCAAAGGGATATAGGGAAGATCAATACTACCCATATCATAGAATATAGGGGCATGACATCGAGACATGTATCGGATTCAAGAATGTTGTGCAAAACATGATTGAGAAGGGAGAGCTAAAAGTTGACAACCCACTAGCTCCCGATAATAGAGATATGGGTATATTCAGGAACCCATTGCCAAATCATGAGGCCCCTAGAGATCAGGGCACCCAAGTCAACCAGGTTTGAGTCGAGCCACCCATTCAAGGATGCATCAAAATGGTTGAGATAGTCAATGTGGCAACTAGGAGTCGATGATATGGGCAACCATAGCCTCTAGTGGTGCCTATTCATATCCCAGTTGCACCTCGATAGAGATAGGTGCAAAACAATCCTCTAGGTCCACCAACGTGACCTATGGTAACTATTCAGAGTAGACTAGAACAAAATCTACAAATGACTCTAGCCAAGTTGTCAATTTATGAGCTCATACAACAATCTCCTAGGCACAAGGAGACTTTGATGGAGATTTTGAGATCAATCGAGCTCCAACCCTAGAACCCAGATGCGTTCACACACTTTGTGGGGCAAGTGCAGTAGTGCCAAGAGCCTATGATCCATTTCTATGATCATAAAATCAAGGTAGTTCCTACTACCCTAGAAGACCCACCATTGCATATTATTGCATCAATCAATGACATACCATTCAAGTGGGTTCTGATCGATACGGGCTCATCGATCAACATTATCACTACAAAGGCTATAGGGCACCTGAAGATCCCTAAGTCCAACATTATCCCGACCTCCTACACATTGAGGGCTTTCAACGATGCATTGTGCTCCATAGTGGGTACAATCATTTTACCTATAAAAGTAGGACATAAGACCATCCCCATGATGTGTCACATGTTGGAAGGGGTGATGCAATACAACATCCTTCTAGGGCATCCCTGGATAAGGGACATGTAGTGCATGCCCTCAATCCTGCACCAATGCATCAAGTATGTGCATGAGGGACAAGTTCATGTGGTTCCATCTGATGAAGAGTCATTCAAGTACGTGCATCAGGTCGACTTATCGAGAGACTTTGTCCTTCCATCAATACACCTGTACATAAGGCCTTCATCCCCAACCACACAGCCAGAGAACAAAAATAGATCAATGCGAGGTGACCCATCCACATCGGCACCACCTCCTACATCTAAGACTACTGGCACTTCTAAAAAGCCTTCAACATCTAAGGCAAAAGATAATCAAAAGCTGAAAGCACCCCTAGTGAAGGAAGGACCTAAGGAGCGTCCAACTATAGTAGCTACAAAAATTTTAAATCCCATGGAGGAGGAATATTCCTAGGACATAGCCAAGGAGGTACCTCAACCTACCTCACCTGCATCATCAACAGCATCATCTACACCCTAGGTGATAGTCCACCTAGCCAACATAGGGTTAGGTGAATATCTTGTGTAGAACGTGACTTTCATGCCTATTATTGAGTTTGCGCAAGACATGGGATGACCAAGAGTCCCAAATTTTCTAGTGGGTATAGTAGTTCCATTAGGGGTTCCCCCTAACCAAACCAACTTCATCTATGCTAGTTTGGACTATGCCCATACTGCTATCGATATTGAAGAGGTTGAGGATGAACCATTCACCATGAATGTTCATTACTTGTCAAATCTTGAGTTCGCTCTAAGGTACTTTGAGTAGTGTCATTGGCATGGCTATGGCCTAGGTCTACATGAGCAAGGGTGACGACTACCATTCTAGCCATAGTACCAATTGCCTACTGATAGGTGTAGTCTAGGCTATCAAATATAGAGCCACGATGATTCTTTGGTAGCAACCCTAGATAGGCTAAGCATAGGGTTTGAGGAGGACATTGACTGGAATCCCTATCAACCCCCTAGCAGAAACTACTTGGGTGATGGATGGGTGTCGATGGTCAATATCACACCACCTGATGAGTATCACCCTGAATCCTCTCTTGAAGCGACCCCATCAAGAGCCATCCTATGGGAGGAAGAGCCAATGCATGGATATGAGTGAGAGGAGTATGATTATGTCCCAAGTGAGAATGAAGATGAAGCTAGCCTGGCCTACCATGGGCCTCGATATGTGCAAAACCTTGCTTGGATAGGCCACACAGAGAGTGGATACATCTCAGATGAGAGTAGATACATCTCGGATGAGGGTGGATACATGTCAGATGAGAGTGGCTATGAGTCAGAGGACTCAATAGAGATGGCCTACCTAGGGCCTAGACATGTGAGCCACATCATTGGGCTAGAAGTAAATGCCAATGGATTCTTCATAAGTGATGATGACTATGAAGATGAGATTGAGATGGCCTATCTTGGGCATCAACAGGTAAGTCACCACCCTATCCTAGGGCCAGAAACAAATGCCAATGGTTTCTTCATAAGTGATGATGACTTTGAGGATGAGATCGAGATGGCTTATCTTGGGCCTCATCACTTGCATCCAGTCGATCTACTTATTGAGAGAGAAGTGATGCTTCATACCATAGATCCTGATCTTTGCTTCCTAGGAAGACCCCCTGATCTAGAGGTCATCTATCACATGGTCTTCCCAGACCCACCAACATTTAGAGAGCAACTATTGCCTAATGATCCCATCATCTCATCTATCCATAGACCAGATCCTGAGATCCCTATGCCCCTAGAGCCTCATCATGAGTATGGAGGGTACACCATTGATGTAGAGCTTCACCCATATGGTCCTAGAGATTTCATTCCATCCATCAACATGATCTCCATTGATTTGACCACTCCACTCCATAACCCAATAGATCCTTCAAAACCATTGTGTCTTAACTTAGATGCTATTGATTGGGATCACATTGATTCACCCCTAGAGCCTAAATATTTCTTCCCTAATGAAGAGATGCTACAACCATTCCATTTTGCACCAGGCTATGCACATGATGTCTATCATGCTGGTCTTGACCCTGAGTCAGTGGGAACTATAAATCCAGTAGATGACATCCATTTAATCCCCACTCCTCACCAGCTTGAGGAGGGGTCACATATGGCAATAGAGGAGACTTTCGAGGTGGACATCAATGATGATCCTTCTCAACCAAAGAAATTCAAGTTCAGAGAAATCTTATCTCCAGAAGAACAGGCCATCATTATTCCTCTATTGAAAGAGAGACCAAATCTCTTTTCTTGGACCTACAAAGACATGCTAGGGCTAGATCCAAAATTGGTTGTCCACAACCTTTTGCTAGACCCCATGAAGAAACTAGTCAAGAAAAAGCTCAGAAATATGCATCCAACCATCGCTTTGATGGTTAAGAATGAGTTGCAAAAACTATTGGATGTAGTCTTTATTGTTCCCATCGACTATCCAGAATGGGTATCAAACATGGTGCCCATAGGAAAACCTGATGGAAGAATCTACATTTGCATGGATTTTAGGGATCTCAATAAGGCAACACCAAAGGATTCATTCTCATTGCCCAACATAGATGCTCTTGTAGATGCAACTGCAGGTCATGAGATGCTCTCCCTAATGGATGGTTTTTCTAGTTACAATCAGATTCAGATTAAACCCGAAGACCAACATAAAACCATGTTCACCACTCCATGGGGGACATTCTATTACAAAGTGATGCCATTCAGTCTTAAAAATGTTGGTGCCACATATCAATGGGCTATGACATACATTTTCCATGACTACATGCACAAGATCTTGGAAGACTACATCGATGACTTACTAGCCAAGTCATTGCTACGAGAAGAGCATGTTGAGACCCTCATAAAGGTCTTCGATCACCTGATTGAGCATAATGTCAGGTTGAATCCCAAGAAATGCATCTTTGGCGTAACTTCTAGAAAACTCTTGGGATTCATCATTTCTAAATGAGGCATCGAGGTAGACCCAACAAAGGTAAAGGCTATCCTAGAAATGGCCCCACCCATGAACATCAAAGAGCTAAGAAGCTTACAGGGCAAAGTAGCATCCATAAAGTGATTTATCACACAACTATCGAACAAATGTCGACCCATGAATCGACTACTACACAAGGGGGTCCCATTCCAGTGGGATGAAGAATGTCAGCAAGCCTTTGCTAAAATCAAGGAGTACCTAGCAATGCCACCAGTCCTAGCTCCACCAAGGCTAGACGTGCCATTCTTGCTATATATATCCACTACCAATTTTGCTTTGGGCACCATGTTGGCTCAAAAGAATGTGCAAGATAAGGAACAAGTGATATATTACATCAGCCGCACCTTGGTGAGCTACGAGATAGGATATGCATACGTAGAAAATTTGTGCTTAGCAAGTGGTCTTTGCAACCAAGAAATTGTGCCACTACATGCTGAGCCATACGACATATGTAATATCCAAACAAAATCCTTTGTAGTATATGATGAGCAAGACATATCATAACACACGTACTGCAAAGTGGATCATGCTATTGATAGAATTTGATTTGGAATTCATAAGCCAAAAGTCCATCAAGGGATAAGTCATAGTTGATCAGTTGGCTGAGGTGCCTCTTCAGAATAGTAGGCCCCTCACCATAGAACTTCCTGATGATGTAGTCTTTGCATTATCAAGCACAAACCAAACCCGAAGACCATAAAAAAAAGCTGACATGACTTTGTTCTTTGATGGTTCGAAGTGTGAGCAAGGAGGAGGTGTAGGGATTATATTTTTCATACCACAAGGTGCTCCAATACCCTTGTCATTCAAGCTAGACTTCCCTTGCACTAATAACAACACCGAATACGAGGCCCTAATCTTGGGTCTCCAAATAGCCATCGCCATGAGAATCAAGAGGCTAAATATCTTTGATGACTCCCTCCTCATAGTCAACCAAGTCAAGGGACTATTTCAATGTTGGGATCCAATCCTGAAAGCTTACAAGGAGCTTGTTGACACCTATCTAGCCAAACTAGAATGGTACGACATCGAGGCAATCCCTCATTCATCAAACAGATTTGTAGACACCATGGCATCTTTAGGATCCTTGATCCCTCAGAATCCATCTACTGATTTCACTACCATTCATGTGAAAATGCTCTCACACTCAGTGATGCAGCATGAGGCTTTTGATAACAAGGAATCAATCAACATGATTCATATAGAGCCAGACCATGACTGGTTCTGTAAAGCCAAAGACTTCTTAAAGAAGGCACCTTGGGGGTCCTTGATCTCGCAGGGTCCTACAAAGAATGGTACCACTATTCACCATAAGGTTGTTTCTCAATATGCATTTGTGCAAATCGAATTGTAGGAGGAACAAGTCATCTTATCTATTGAGGTTATAGCCTATCAAGATTGGCTATCCTAGTTACAAGATTTCCTAAGGCTTGGAATCATCCCATAGGGACTATCGCATGCCGAAATATGAGCATTCAAGAAAAAAGTGATAAGATATGTCTTGCTAGGAGGCATATTGTATCATCGAAGCTATGATGGAGTCCTCCTTCATTGCTTAGAGCCCCAAGAATCAACTTGGGTGATTTTGTAAGCTCACGATGGTACATGCGATGGCCACTTCAGTGGCATGGCCATTGTCAAGTACATCCTTTGAATGGGTTATTATTGGCCCACCATGGAGAAGGATTACTATGAGTATGTCAGGAAATGCATTAAATGTCAACATCATGCAAATCTGATGCACTTGCCATCTCAGGCCTTACAACCCATTCAGGTGGCTTGGCCATTTTCTCAGTGGGGTTTCGATCTGATCAAAAATATTTCTCCCCTATCTTTGGGTCGACACACATTTATCTTAACGACCACTGAGTACTTCACCAAATGGGTGGAAGTGGTCCCCTTAACCTCGACAATTGGACCTCGAATTGCAGAGTTCATACTTCACAACATCATCTATCATTTTGGGGTACCCTTCAAGATAATCTCAGATAATGGTCCATCATTCAAAAACAAAAATGTGCGAGCTTTAACGACCAAATACAACATTCAACATAGTTTTGCGACACCATACTATCCACAAGCAAATGGGCAAGTAGAGGCCTCTAACAAGACAATAGTAGCCATCTTAAAGAATATGGTGAAAGAAAATCATAAGGATTGGCATCTACAATTACCCCTGGCATTATGGGCTTATAGGACTAGCATACGGATGCCCACTAGGGCAACACCATTTTCGCTTGTATATGGCATTGAGGCCATTATGCCCTTAGAGTTGGAAATTCCAACATTGCACGTCGCATTGAAAGAGTTCATCAATGATGACATTGCGTGACAAGCTCACTTGGATCAATTGACCCTACTGGATGAACATCACATCAATGCTCTTGAGCATCTATGCATTTACCAAGATCATCTAACATGAGCTTATAACAATAAAGTCCACCTGAGAGACTTTAAAGTTGGGGATCTTGTGCTTAAAGAAAACCAACAGAACTCAAATCTACCATCGCATCTGTGAGATAAATTTACGGCCAATTGGATAGGTCCCTATATCATCTTTGAGAATATTGGGCCTGGGGCATATCACCTAACAATGCTAGAGGGTGTTGAGGAGCCAAAGCCTCTCAACATTATTCATCTAAAGGTGTTTCACACATAAGCACAACAAAATATCAAAAACATTCAAATAAATTTCAAAATTACAAAAATAATAGAAAACTTCAAAAAAAAAAAGCTCCAAAGGCATCTTAAAGCCCTTTGGTCAAATCACAAAAAGCTCCAAAGGCATCTTAAAGCCCTTTGGTCAAATCACAAAAAGCTCCAAAGGCATCTTAAAGCCCTTTGGTCAAATCACAAAAAGCTCCAAAGGCATCTTAAAGCCCTTTGGTCAAATCACAAAAAGCTCCAAAGGCATCTTAAAGCCCTTTGGTCACATCACAAAAGGCTCCAAAGGCATCTTAAAGCCCTTTGGTCAAAACAATTTAAAATCAAAAAGTTCAAAAACATTCAGAATAATCAAAACTCAAAAACAATTGAAAGCATCAAAAATACAAAAATATTTGCATTATGCATTCACACTTGCATCCATATAGTTGCATTGCATTAGGCACATTGCATCCATTGCATTTACATTTAGATAGGTTGTATTCACAATCTTACAAATGACACCACATTTGTACCTCAATCATGCATCATCAAAATCCATCATCATCCATAACCCATGTGTGTAACTATGTTTTTCAACACAACCCCTCCTATTGCTATAAGGAATATACTAGGGTTTTTCGGTCACTCAGCCATACCTAGTGGTTTTATCAAACTTTGTAGAAAGTTATCTTAGCTTTTAATAGGTGAGGTTTAGTTTTGATAGCACCTGGTATATTTCAAAATCCTATCACTAATAAAAACACTAAAATCCTAGTTGGAACAAGGGAAATATGAACACTGCAAAGTGGTATTAGGTATCCTAAGGTGAAAATTTTATCTTGCTCATCCCCTGTGCGATCGGTTCGAAAATGTTGAGAATTGGCAAAAGGACAAGTTCACCCCTACCCAAAGAAATCCCTTGCTTTAATCAAAACAAGCAAAAATCCTAAACAAAGCAAAATTCAAAAGCAAAATAAATAGTGATTATCATCACTACATAAATCCCTTGCTCAAAAGAAAAACAAAAATTCAAAATAAACAGTGATTTTCATCACTAAGCATGAGCAAGTATCCCAAATAAATATGAAGAAAAGAAGGGAGTATTGAACTTGAATCCCTGGAATTCTCAGCATGGACGAGCCGTAAGGTATCCTTATGCACGATGATATGTCTATCACATTAGCATCTCACTTTTGTATAGATCAATTGTAGACACCTAAAATGCATCATGTCAAGGGTGAGTACTCATATGGACATGCTACAAGACCATATGGAAGATCTTGGATAGACTCCAAGATAGAGCAGTGGTTCTAACCACTCAATTTGGACTCCTTGGCCTAATCAATCTGAACCGTAGCCCAGACCTATGGTTTATAGCTGAACCATGACTAAGACTTGTTATTTGTAGTCTAGACTGTAGTTGTGACCTACGGTCTTAACTGAAGTTCACTTGGCCTTCAATCTGAGCCAAATCGGTTGAAACGGCCATTAGATCTAGAAGAAGGTGGTTAGAGGGTGAAATCTTCCATTCCAACTGTCCTAACCACCCCTTCTTGATATTGGTTTCTCTAGGAAGCCACCCCAAGTCCTAGGGCATCTTATAAATACCCCCTCCAAATGGGGAGAAGACATGGATGATTTGTATAGTGAAGCGCTGACGAATTTTTGAGTGTGAAGTGATCAAGTGAGCAACGAAGCCCTTTTAGATTGCATACTGAATTTATGCATTCGAAGGCTACTTTGTTATTCATCCAATGATCAGTTTGCCATGGAAGCCCTAGGAGCCTAGGAGGATCAAGAAAAGAAAATTCGGGCAAACTAATACCCATCACAGTGATTTGACCGCAAAATATATCAGGAGAACATCAAAGGTGGCCCTTGAACATGAATTGGACAAGGAGGTTAAGCCCACTACCCTTGGAATTGAGGGCAAGCCTATGAGAGTGCTAACCGTGGCTGTCAGTCATAGTTTATAGTGCAGACCACGCACCAGAGCTGCAGTTTGCAGCAGAGGTATAACCGCATTCCTATTTCTATTTATGTCTGGCTAGTTAGGTTAGATTAGCTATTTTTTTTATTTAATAGTATTTTAGAAGACTTATGAATGTAGAACTAGGCTAGATTCACATTTTATGCTTATGTTTTAATTAGGACTAAAATGCTTTCTTTATGAATGTTTATGCTTCATTTTCTATATTTGATCCATGCATAGTGTAGCCGCTATTTTACTTTATGCTATTACATGAATATTGATTCACTTTGCATAGTTTAGTAGCTTTCTTTATGCTTTCTTGATTATGCATGTTAATGGTGTCATTATGCATTTTACCTAAAAGGGCCTCATCATGAGAGGCTGCCTATATTTTTTACATTCTTGTTTTTTCTTGACCGTAGGGAACAATTCCAAAGGAGATTAAACCATAAAATTCCTTCCCCATTGTGAATAAGATGGCAGCTCCATCCTAGAGCATTTCATGCCATTATGAAAGGCATTCTTAAATCACACCTACCCTTAAGAGGGAAAACAATTGTACACTCCTATTGTAATATTGTATCAAAATTAATATCCCTAAGAGGGACGTACTTGTAATTGGATTTTGGATTTGAATATAATGGAATAAAGTGCTTTCTTTCTTGTTTCATTTGTTGTCAATTTTGTTTTCTTGTATGCATGCTATATCTTTACCATTTATCACAATAGGAATCGCCATCGGGTGTGTACCTTTCTGGTGGTTACACCAATGTTTGCATGTGGAAGAGCTAGCTTTAGGTGTCATGTACCACCTAGTGGTATAATCCAACTGAGTCCAACTTAGGATCAGGATAAAACATCTGAGGATCTCCAATACAGTAATGGGTTGAATGAATCTCGCTTGGCACTGGGGTATGCTTATGTGTTATCTAAAATATTCATTTGCACACATAGGGATAATGAATATCTAGGTCTTCATAACAAAACTTTATCCTTCATAAGCTCTGTATAATCAATATACAACTTCTGATGGAGAAACTAGAGTGTTTGAGTCTCATGGAAAACCTCAAAAATCCCCTTATAGTAACAATTCATATCATCACTCGCAATCAACTTTATTTAGGAGGTTTTTTTTGTTAAAGGGTATTCATGAAATATGATAGATACAAGATAAATGTCAGCAATGATATTTAGACAGCCACCGACTATTTAGTGCATATCTTTTAATTTACAGAAGCTAATCAATAAAATACATGCATATTATATCATCTCATCTCACATTTGGATATTTAAATGATTAATTCTTATTATAAGAGTTGTTATTTATTCATGATTTTTATACATTTTGTGGTGTCACCCATTAGATTTTAGAACATATATCACATACATTCCTTATGTTTTAAGTGATTAAAGCATATAGGTTCATTCACATTAGATCATCAGCATAATGCATTGCATACATTTCATTCACCATAAGTTAGATGCATACAATAAAATCAAAATTAAGCATGCATTTGACAATAAGCACTACATCCATATATGCATTCACATCTAGATCATAGCATCTAATAATGCATCCATCACATAACATAAGATCATATATACATCTTGCAACACAAAAGCATAAGTAGTCCATTTACGCATCCATATCATGGCATGTAAACATCTAAGCATCACATACATCTATCATCTAGATAATGCATTTCATATGTCACATCATATAGCATAACATCCTATCTACATCACATAAACATAAAAACATAATCATAAGAGATACACATAATGAGTCTCAAATTCTAGATATCATATAAAGTGTGTCAAATAAGTACATGGAGGTACAAAATTGCCATAAGGCTATAATTGTGTAAGTCACCCGACATTACAATAAAAAATGAGGCTAGTACAATAAACCAATCAACCTGGGCCTATGCCCCATACCTTGCCTCCACCCTCGATTCTATCCTTGTGTGAATGGTGGGAGATAGTCCCCATAATCCTCTTTGTATGGGTCCTGGTCCTATAGCTATACTAGATCGAATATTGTCGTAATGTAGTCTACATGTTGTGCTTTGACCCCCCTATTGTGGGTATCTCTCTAGGAGTGGCACCTAGTAGCCAAACCTAAGACATCAAAGTGATAATGTAGGCAGCATCTGATGCCATCTGACCCTCGTTATCCTTTATGGTCCCTTGTAGTGATCTCACCTCGGCCCCTGTATCCAAACCTGTAGGCCCCTGCATAGTAGGAGCGGCTACTGTAAGCTAGCTTAGGGTGGCATCTCACTCGATAGTGACCTATGCAACCTATTCCTGAAGTGAGGTAATAGTAGAACCTCATTGTTATACCTAAATCTAATATGACTAGAGCTTAGCCTCTACCTGGTGTAGTTGATCTCAGAGAGGGGAATTCTACTCCTTAGGAGCTAACTCCTCCTCCTCCTTAAGGGTGACCTTCTTATCTACCACCCACTACTCTACATAACCCCAGTCCTATATCCTAGCCTACACTCAGTGCCCATCAATATCCTTAGCCTCTACCTCATCCACGGACTATCCCAAAAAGCTGCCACCCTACCATAATTGCATAAACCACCATCGGGTATACACCTCAGTAACCCCAACATCAACAACACTCGCATAAACTGTTGGAGGGTCATCCTCCTCTAAATTTGCTAAAACTCAATGTGGTGGAAGGTTCTTCCTGACAGTGATCCATTTGTACACAACTGGCTCAAGAGGCACATCCTGTTGTATGCCAAATTATCAAAGCACCTTGGAATAGTAGAATTCCCTAATGCCATCCTTATGGTCGATAACCCATATGTCACATCAAGTCTGGGATATGAATCTATCTATATCCTACCAGGTGGGGTAAGCATGATAGGGTCTCCAAATAATATCCTGGGCCTACAAGCCAATCAGAGTAGCTGTGTAGTGAGAGAGCTCTCTCGCATGGCATCAACTCTTGCACTCCTCACACTCTCGGGTCCATATGGATCCATAGCACTATGTAGCCTCTGCTATATTAGTAAACTCAATGGGTAGACTTCCTTGGATGGTCCACACTAATATGCTCCCATCCCCAAATCTATAGGAGTACGCTACAAGTGATGCTTACCTGTTCCCACCGCTGGATGTGATACAACTCATCATAGCACTGCACCAGCAATGCACTCTCCCAACCATAGATAATAGGCTCTGCACTATCAATTAGGTCTTGGACCATAGCTAAGAGGTTCCATGGGAACCTCACACTAGAGCAATCAGGTAGAAGGATTTTATATATCACCATCAGTAGGACAACATGTCTCTGATAGAAGACACGCTCCCAGGAGCACCAAAAAATAGAAATACCATCGGATTAGGTATCCTAAAATGTAGCAGTGACATGTCTCCTAAAGACTCTAGCAAATATAGTTGTTGACAATTTTGTCACATTGCACAATGGGGTAGAAAAATTGAATTTTTGTAAAGTATTTCTTTTAATTTCATGAATTTGTTCCCTTGTTTTTTTTAGAAACAACATTTTCAAGCATTGCAGCAATTTTGGCTTTCCCTGCCACCCCCTTGTACATAAAATGAAGAAGAAAGAGCTTCGCTGCCGAACAAGCTAAGGAAGACAGCTTCGTCGAAAGAAATCGTTAAGGATAAAAACTACTTCGGGCCCGAAGTCCCTCAAACAACTACTTCGGGCGAAAACCTTGCGAAGCAGCGTTGCCGAAGAAGAAATTCTAGCAAGGCGTAAAAAAGAGCTTCGCACCCGAAGTATTTCTAGCAGCTACTTCGGGCAAAAGTTTTGCGAAGCGGAATTCAAGCGGCATTTCAAAAGAACAGCTTCATCGAAGGAAAATCGCGGTCCGAATTGGCTAAGGCAAGAAAGAACTACTTCGGGCCCGAAGTCCCTCAAACAGTTACTTCGGGCGAAAGTTTTGCGAAGCGGTGTTGCCGAAGCAAAATGCAAAGGAAGAAGAATGAAAAATACTTCGGGCCCGAAGCACTTCAAAAGACTACTTCGGGCGAAAGTTTTGCGAAGCGGGATTTGAAGGAGCGCAACATTGAAAATACTTCACCGAAAAGCCGTCGAAGCACCCACTTCGGGCCCCCGTGCCAGCGAACCATTTCTACTTCACCGAAAGTCATTGCGAAGCATCTGCTTCGGCCATATTTCATGCGAAGTACTTTCACCCAAAGCGGTAGCGGCCATAAAGAATGCAACATCTTTCGAAGGCAGGAATGCGCTTCGGCCGAAATACCCCTGAACCGTAGTTTTGAAGAAGGTTCACGGTGAAGCATTTTTAAGCTCACCAGTGAAGTATCTACTTCGGGCGAAGGGCCTCGCCGAAGCAGTTTTGACACATCTCTCCAGCGAAGCAGCGAGAAGTGAAGAGCCCATCTTGCAAAGGAAATCTACTTCGGCGCTCGCCACCCCCGAAGCTGTTTTGCGAAGCTCCTCCATGCGAAGTGCAAATCAAGGAGGATCTGCTTCGGCTCGAATCCATTGCGAAGCGAAGTGCGAATGAAAATTTAGCGAAGCGCTTCAAAAGGCACGCGCTCCAAGCCGGGTATTTTCCCGAGGCGATCAAGTGCCTCATAAATGCATTTTTTTCGTGCCCGGTAAGCCCGCTGTTCATTTTTAGCAATTGGAAATGAAGTATCAGTCCATGATGAAGAGCCCGACGAGCATGGCGGCCACTCGAGTATTGCGCCCAGAAGCCAAGGACGCTCAGACGGCTCATTAATGCATGTTTCCATGGTTGACCCGGTCACAGTTGCCAGTTTTGGTAACAGATTTGAGAGCTCGATCACGAGGGCCGCGAGGAGCCGACTTCTCAGGTTTCGAGGGTGTACTCCTCCATTTTGTGCAATTATGGCTCAGAGGGTCGGGTCCTCTATAAAAACCCAGGCATTGTAATGTAAAAAGGGGGGGAACTTTCTGCTAGAAAGTTGTTGTAACTTGTATTCCTGCGATTAATACTAAAGAGCTTTGGACTCTATTTCTCTCTTGTATGCTGCCTTCTGCGTTTATTTCTTTCATCTTTCTTCATTTGCATACTGTAATTCTGAACTCTGGATTTAGGTGTGTGATTGGGGACTGAACCCTAAAATTTTCTCGAAGGATACATAGGAGAGGAAGACGTCGTGTTGGCCTTCTTTTATGCTGCCTATGAATAGTGTTTCTACTATATTCACTTTTCTTAATCGTCGTTACTCTGAACCCTAAATTTTAGTGAAAGGGAAAGGAGAATCCTGGAACTCATCCAGAGGATACATAGGAGGGCTAATACTGTGTTCATTTCATTTATTCTTGGTTTTCTTTGTTGTTGTTCCAAGTTATTGGCTAGTAATCATGCTTCTGGTTCTTTCCCACCACTAAACTACTAAAATTTCTTCCCTTACTCTTTTATTTCTTTTCTGCACCCTTACTCTATTTATCTCTTTCCTGCACCCTTATCTTAAACATCGAAGTAGTGTAGTATAGGAGCCGGCCTTCTCCGGAGATTGGCACGAGGAGCATCTCTTCTCTTCGGCCTTTCAATGTTGGTCCAGGTCTAGGGTGCATTCATTTACCCAAATCCTTTCCTAGGCAGATTTGATGACCAACAGTTTTTGGCACGCCCGGTGGGACCCGGTCAGTCTCACCTTCTGAGTGGTAGTGAGAACCGATGCTCTCATTACCAAAAGACTCTTAGCATCTGGCGACTCTATTTACCCGAGAATATTTAAGTCATAAAGACCGGTACCGAAGTCTGTGTCTTCATGCAAACAAGATGGAGAGTTAGGAATAGAGGAGAGGAAACTGAGTTCTTTGAGCTAGATATTGATGCCTTTGGGGAGCGATCTAGGTTGGTCACCCCTGAGTCTTTGTTACGTGGAACATCCTCGCAAGAGGCCGCTATTGACGAACAAGGCCTAACTTCTGATAGCACAGTGGCTAGCTTTCCTCCTAATCCTCCCAACTCACCGAAGCATCCTAGTGCCTCCATTCCTATTGGTCGTCCTATTAGCAATCAAGGAGGAGCTTCGAGGATTCCTGTTTCTCAAAATCCAAGAGTAAATATGGCACAACAACAACAACAACAACAACAAATGCAGCAACAACCACCGCCCAGATTATTCCCAACATGGAATTCTTTAGGACCGCTAAATCTAGTGGGACAAGGGCAAGTGCCGCCTGCTGCTATAAAGAAGATCCCAACGTTCGATGGAACTGGGAAGACTGCCCTAGAGCACATCCAGGATATAGTTTCTCTAGCGGTGATCCATGACATCATAGAAGAGCGGGTTATGGTAAAGCTTCTGGTTCTATCTCTTAGAGGAAAACTCCTCTACTGGTATAGATCTTTACCACCCGATACCATTACGGGATGGGACCAGTTAGCCGGACAGTTGATGCGAAGCTTCAATGAGTTCGTCGATCCGACCTCTCTCCTGCAGCAGTTCACAATGATCCAGAGACATCCACAAGAGGAGATTGTAGACTTCAATGTTAGGTTCGCTCGAACCTGGCAAAGAATACCAGTTGGACTTCGGCCAACCGATGAAGCCACAACATACTATTTCCTTCGAGCTTTCAATCCTGATATTAGTGTGATGGTAAGGTATTCGAATATCAATACCTTCCCAGAGTTATATGAGTTAGCCCAAAAGGCAGAAATGGATCTAATAGTTATGGGTAAGCTTCCCCAAAGGATGTCGATGCCCATACTTCCCGATTTCTATCAATCCCAGTATGCAAGCGCAGCCGCTTCATAGATCTCTGCAACCCCTGCACTCTCGATCTCATCTTGGAACCCGAATCCCATCGTATCTCAAATCATTGCTCCACAAATTCATTTTCCCACTTTTTTGACTCCGTAGCCCATGGTCACTTCGGCATTCCCTATACTTCCAGCACCACTTCAACACCCTGCCCTACCTCCAATACCAACAATGGCTCCATTGCCATCGATTCCCAAAGTCGATGACATGCAAGCCAAAATATTGCAAGAAGTTCAGTCCCTGAACTCCACAGTGCAGACCCTGTCTAATGACATGACCATTATGAAGAAGAAGCAAGTGCAACAAGAGTTTCTACCGAGAAGATCTTATCCTACACCTGCGCTTACTAAAGATCAAGTGGCCCAGCAAGGAAGAGCTTCGGCAAGAAATGTTGCAATAGATGAAGCCCCGAGCACTTTCGATTATATACATTGGTGCTCCACGTGTAATGATCCTCATGAAGAGAATACCTGCATGCTGCACCAACACTATGTACAAACATTGGCGAGCAGTAGTCATGGCGGTCAAGTCAATGTCATCAGACAAATGAATCACAACTTGGTAATTGGTGAAGAAGAGCCAGTTGCAGTCCTTACTAGAGGAGGAAAGAGGTCGATAGAGGTGGATGCTACTCAAATGGCTCCCTTAAAGGTGCATGCTCATCATGAGAAAGGACAACAACCTCCTCCGGCCCCGAACGAAGCTCGAAAACCTACACCAATCAAAGAGAAGGTCCAACAAGCCCCTACAAATCCACCGCAGGTGGAAACAAAGGAGCAAGCTAGAGAGAAGCTCAAGCTTCCTTCGCTGACTAAGCGACAAAGGGTCGAAGCTACGAAATAGTATCACACCAGATATGAGCCGAGAAAGGAACCCGAGGTGCCCAGTTCCCTGGCATACAACATTGTAGATGAGTTGAAGAGGATTCCAGCCAAAATCAGTCTGTACGATGCACTGCAACTACCTGGACAAGTGGACCTGTTGCAAGAATCATTGAAGATAACCAAAGCAAGAAAGGCAGCACCGCTTGCCCTAGTGCAGACCCTGTCCACATCCATTACGGGGAAGAATAGGCCACCATCGTTCTACATGTCTCTACAGATGGAAGGGTATATTGTACACAACTGTATGATTGACTCTAGGGCCGCGACGATAGTCATGCCAAAGGCAGTGTGCGAAGAGATAGGGATGGAATATACGTGAAGTAGTCATGGTGTACTCCAGTTGGATGGTACCCCCATGAAGACTGTAGGAGTGATCAAGGACATTCCTATTCGACTACACAAGATGCCTCAAATCATAGTTATACAAGAGGTGGTAGTCGTTGACCTTGAGCCCTACTTCAGTATGTGCTTGTCGAGAGAATTTACGATGAAGCTGGGAGGATATCTATCTATGGATTACTCGCACTTGGAGATTCCATTCAAAGGGAAGAAGATTAAAATTTACAATGAGAAGCCTTCTACCTTCCTCGTAGAAAAGATGTCCGAAGGAGAAAGCAACGATCCTGTGCATGCGATAGTGGAAGGGATAGAGCAGGTGGACCTGGTCGAGGAGTCTCTCACATAGTTAAGTTGTGAAGATGAGTTTTCATTGGCAGACTTTAATGCCATGATAGAAATCGAGATGGGATGTTATGCCATCGCCAAGCCTGAGAAAAACATCAAGTCAGAAGATAAGGTCTTCGTCGAAGGACTATGGAAATTATTCTTCGATGGTGCCCGATGCAAAAATGGCATCGGGGTGGGGATTCTTCTAGTATCACCTTCTGGAGAGCAGAAGGAATATTGTTACCGGTTGGTGTGGAGTTGCACCAACAATGCAGTAGAATATGAAGCATTATGCCTAGGACTCAAAAAAGCAAAAAATTTGGGCATAAAGCATCTCCAAATCTTTGGAGATTCTGAATTGGTATGCAATCAAGTCACAAACAAGTGCACTTCAAAGAAGCATTATCTCAAGTCATACCGAAATAGGGTATGGGACTTGCTCGACCAGTTCGAATCTCTCAATCTGTAGTCTATTCCGAGAGAAAAGAACCGACATGTCGATGTTCTAGCATCCATCGCAGCCAAGTATTCTCCAACAGAAGACATGGTGCATAAGCCCAAAGCTGTGAGGATGATTTATAGGCCCTCTATCCTAGACAGAGATCTGCATTGGCAGGTTTTTGATAGTGATGAGCAGATTGTGAATTTCATGATTCAAGAAGTAGCCACAGTTGAGAGCAGAAGCCCTGATGAAGAAGAATATGAAGGGCTAGTTCAATTGAAGAATAACCATGTTCCCAAAGGGTTAATTACTCTTGAAAGCCTCTTTGATCAGAATGATCGAGCAGTTTCTCATAGGATCAAAGTTAATGCAAAGCAGTATCAAGATTTAGAGCTTGAGCCTAGAAAAGCAATAAAAGTTGGAACAGATTGCACTTCGAAAGAGCTAGAGCAGATCCGATCTCTATGCAGAAAGTATCCCGACACAGTGGCCTGGTCTTATCAAGACTTAAGGGGATACGATCGACAACTGATCCAACATACAATTGAGTTGCAGGAAGGGATCAAACCTTTTCGATAGAAGCAAAGGCCTATCAATCCGAAGATCAAAGTCTTGATGAAGGCCGAACTCCTAAAAATGCTCGAGGCAAAGATAATTTATCCCATCAAACATTCTTCTTGGGTAGCGAATCTAGTCCCAGTCAGAAAGAAGAATGGAGATATACGATTGTGCATGGACTTTCGCAACCTGAACCAAGCTTCTCTCAGAGATCACTACCCTCTCCCGTAGATCGATCAGATCTTGCATTCGATGGCTAGGGCTCAACGCTTCTCCCTACTCGATGGTTTCTTCGGATACAATCAAATCTGGGTCAGGGATGAGGACCAACATAAAACCGCATTCACTACCAAGTGGGGCACATTTGCTTACCAGCGAATGCCCTTCGGCCTTTCGAATGCGGGAGCCACTTTTCAGAGGGCAATGGATTTAGCTTTTGGTGAGCTCTTGAATAAGGTTATCGTTATCTATCTAGATGACATGACCGTCTTCTCCCGAAGAAGGGAGGATCACCCCTTACACTTACAACAGATTTTTGAAAAATGTCGAGAATTTGGCATTTCAATCAATCCGAAGAAGTCCATATTCGTAGTCAGCGAAGGGAAGTTGTTGGGACATGCGATATCAGAGAAGGGTCTCGCTGTAGATCCTGACAGAGCTGAGGCTCTAATGAAGCTCCCACTCCCAGTAGACAAGAAAGGACTTCAATCCTTCTTCGGCCAGATTAACTTCGTGAGGAAGTTTGTCCCAGATTTTGCCCAGGTCATCAAGCCGATGTCCGAACTTTTGAAGAAGGGTGCAGAATTCATCTGGACGAAGGAAAGAAAAGAAGCATTCGAAGAAATAAAAGCCCGAATTGCTCAAGCACCGGTCCTGACCAACCCTGACTACAATCGGGACTTCATCCTATATGCTATAGGAGAACCTGAGAGCTATGCTGCGGTCCTGACACAAAAGGGGGAAGATGGCGAAGAGCGCCCCATCGCGTTTCTAAGCCAAGTGATAAATCCTCATGAAGAAAAATATAATTTCATAGAAAGGCAGGTGCATGCAGTAATGAAGTCTCTTAGGAAGTTCAAGCAATTCATCTCCCAAAGTCGGGTTACAGTCTTCGTCATCCACCCCGATGTGCGCAATTTCATCATCCAAGGAGAATTGGGTAGTAAAAGAGCCGGTTGGGTCAGCAAGATACAAGAGTTCGACATCGAGATCAAACCCACAAAACTGGTTCGCGGTCGCGCATTGTGTCAAGAACTGGCGAAGAGCGTAGCGGCCGAAGCTACAGAATCTCAGTGGGATGACTCACCAGTAGAAGAATGCTTCGCAAACAAGGAAGAGGACGAGAAGGACTGGGTCAGTGAAATAATCGAATACTTCAACACAGGCAGATGTCCTTCACACCTAAATGCTTCACAGCGAAGGCATTTCAGGATGAGGTCCTCCCGATATACCTTACGCCCCGAAGGCCTATTTTTTAGAAACATTGATGGCGTCCTTCTCAGGTGCATAAAAGATGATGATAAAAGGAGAGTCCTGGGAGAATTTCATTCAAGATTATCTGGAGGCCACTTCGTAGGGAGAACAATGGCGCTGAAGATCATCAAGGCGGGTTACTATTGGCCCACACTCTTCGTTGATGCCTTCGTGGTTTGTCGCAAATGCGAGCAGTGTCAGAAGTTCATCGATCGAAGCAGAAATGCTTCGATGCCTCTCCAACCGATACAAGTAGAAACTCCCTTTCAACAATGGGGGTTGGATTTCATAGGGGTCATATCGCCGAACTCCTCTATTGGGCATAAGTTCATCCTGACCGCGACTGATTACTTTACCAGATGGGCCGAAGCAGTTCCCACGAAGCATGCTGATCAGGAGACTGTCATAGCCTTCCTTGAAGGATTGATCACCCGGTTCGGCATTCCCGAAGCAGTCATAACAGACAATGGTCCTGGCTTCGTAGGTGCCAAAATCAATGAATTCCTCTACAGATATGGGATATATCATAAAGTATCCTCCAATTACTATCCACAGGGCAACGGCTTGGCGGAATCAACCAACAAGACTCGTTGAGGGTGCTAAGAAAGCTCATAGAGACGAACAAAAGGACTTGGCATCTCCTTCTAGATCGTGCCTTGTGGGCCGATCGAATTTCTGTCAAGAAGTCAATCAAGACTTCACCTTATGCCCTGGTCTACGGCAAGGAGGCCATCTTACCTACCCATATAGAGATCCTTGCATTGCAGTTGTTGAGAAGAAGGAGTCAACCCTTTGGAAAGCAGACTGGCTCAGCTGCTACAGCTGGAGGAAGATCACGAGAAGGCTTACCAAAGCTTCGCTAAACATGCTCAAGTCACCCGAGATTGGTTCAAGAAAAAATCATCCGATCGCACATTCAAGGTGGGAGATCTAGTATGGAAGTGGGACTCCTGGAAGGCCAAGCCTGGAAATCATGACAAGTTGGATGCTTTCTGGGATGGACCATTTGAAATCATGAAGGTGAACTCGGCCAACTCTTTCATCCTCAAAGATGCAGATGGCCAGGTATTACCAATTTCTGTTAATGGTCTTCATCTGAAGACTTTTCATCGCTGAGGCAAAACTCTAATAAAAAAAAATATGTACTTTTGTATATAATTTTCATTTGTGTATATACATCCTGTTTCGAGATTGCAAAAGCCAAGTATTACACTCCAAAATCTCCTTCGGGGACTTTTGATGCGAAGTAGCAGTTGCAAGGAGGTTCGCAGTGAAGCACTTTACCCTCAAAAGGGCCGAACCAAAATTCAAACAAAGGCACGAAAAGAGCTTCGCACCCAAAGCATTTTAAGAGGCGACTTCGGGCAGAAGTTTTGCGAAGTAGATTTTAAAAGAGCCCTTGCGAAGCAGTTTTAAAGCAAAATTTGGCGAAGCAGTTTCCAAGAAGGCAAGCTTCGGTAGGCGGTCTTCACGAAGCAAAGCGGCAGTGCGATGAAGGAGAAGTACTTCGGGGCTGAAGCATCAAAAAATAGCCCGCACCAAAGGTTCATCGCGAAGCATTTTCAATGACGATTTCAACTTCACCGAAGTGGAAGCATTTAAAATGTGTCTCGGAGAACGTGCAGACAGCAACCGTGAAAAGAGTTCAAAGTGGATGAATTTAAGGCAAAGGTGGTGGAGCAAATCCTGAGGTGATTCAATTAAGAGAAAAGCTCATGCCCAGGTACGAGGTGGCAGCGGGTTGCATCTCCAATGCAAGGCATAATCATCAAAACATGTGGCCCCATGTACTACGCCGCTGTAGAGCCAATCAAAGAGCACGACAATCTCCTCCGTCCGAAGCGTAAGTTTAATTATGGTAGGTGCCATAAATTTAGGTAGTTGCCTTTTAAGGCTATAAAACGTGAGGCCCTAGCAGGGAGAAGGTTATTCATCCATCAGTTCATACAAGATTAAGAGCCTTTGGTTATTCTGCAATCCTCCCACCCTGTGCATCGAAGCCCTTTACGTCAAAGCCCTCCGTATCAAGGACTCAGCCGCCGCTCATTTTCACAATGGGAAAGAAAAGCTCTAAGGAAAAGGGGAAGGAGCCCGAAGTAGCAGGCCCCAAAAAAACAAAGAAGGGCAAGGAAGAGAAAAAGCATACACCAAAGAAGATCAATCTCACCCCTCGCCCTGAAAAGCAGCCGATAGAAGAAGGAGAAGACTCTGAGGAGGAACAACTTGAAGAACCACCAATTGATGGGTGGGAGAAAATTAGAGACACAGAGCTCTCTAAGGGTGTGTCCGACCTCCGACGCACTATAGAGTTTATGACGAGCAGACTCACCCCAGAGAATAAGAGAGCTACTGCATATTACTCTCAAATTTACTGGTATTTGACCCCGCCTGCTCACCACTGTCCCGAACTAATCTATGCTATCACGCAAAATTACCAGCCTGCATCCAGGCAAGTGTTGGATGCTGCAGGCCATAAGTTGTTTTCAATTTTGAAGGAAGATGTGCAAGCAGCCTTCGCGCCACAACAAGGTCCGCCCAAGGGCTATTCCGTTCGCAACGTCATTTTGAGCGAACAGATGGAGAGGTTCACCTCCAACAACTACATATTGAAATTCCTGCATGAGAACCTCAAAAGTGGGCTCCCTTCAAGCAAGCTGCCCCAGATGCCCTTACCCTTGGCGGCCTTCAAGAACATCGATATTTTCTCCATCATTGCATGGGTGGCGGGCCTGTCGACAGATGCTTCGGTGCAACCCTGGCAGGTGTCTTTGGCCGAATGTATTTCGAGAGGGGAATTCTATGCCCCTGATGCTTCAAGACCAAACACAAACCTAGTTTTCTTCGATTGGGCAGAATGGGTGGCCCGAACCTTGCATACGTGGCTCACCAACATGAAGAATTCGGCAATGGGCCAGTACTTCGCACCCTGTTCTTTCCTTGTCTAGTTGTTTTTCTACCAAGTACATAAGCAATTCCCCCATATCGCCATTTCTCCAAGCGGCGAGGATGGAAATCCTCTACCTGTGTACCAATGGACTCCCCTCCTATTGAGGACAGAGTCCTATTATTCTTTTAATCAACAGTTTTTGGGACCCGCCATGCATTTGTTGAAGGGTTCTTGCCCTCGGGTGCCCCTCAGTTTGAGAGATAGAGTGGTGCAGGAGAAGAGGGGAGACGTGTTTCAACTGACACAGGGGCTCGTAATTCATATGTTCAACTTCATTGGGAAGCCCTTCCTGCTACCAGTCTACCCCTTCGAGTATCAGTTTGCATTGGAGGTCGCTCGATAGAGCGACGCTACAAACTCCGTCTACGGCCACGGTCAAAAATGGGCACATACCTATGACTTCCCCTTCAGGATGGGGGTAATTGAAGTATTTGCCTTAAAATAGAACATTTTCCTAGAGGAAAAGCTTGCCAATTTTGGCCTACTCCAGATTCCTCAGCAATGGCTCTATGATCCCTTGGGAGTGATGAGGGATCACTTAAAATTCAAGAATTTCCACATCTGCCCCCACCCTAAAATTGTGGAACAAAGAAATAATCCCAATGGGAAGGATCTGGAGTGGCATTTGGAGAGGATGAGAACATTGCCTCCCTGGCATGAATTTTACCCCATGGAGGTCGAGTTTGACCCTGACCAGCACCCCCTCCCAACTCCAAGCTCCACATTTTGGAGAAAGGCAAAGGATGATTTAAAGGAAGAATTGAAGAATTGGAGTGAGGAAAAATTAAGGGAGTGGTGGATAATGAGAGTCCATCGCCAAAAGATGAATTCTTATGGACTCTTGACAACAGATAAAGACTTCGCAATTGTTTATGAAGCCAATGTTGGGACTTGGAAGTCCATATCCTTTGCCGACTTTGTTCCTCCAGCTACCCCAGGATCGGGCGAAAGCCCAAAAGGAGCTGAAGATGCCTCGAAACAAGAAGAAGAGGAAGAAGCCGAAGCTACACCAGAGGCACTACCATAGGGACCATCAAAAATCCATGACACAAGTGTCGAAGAGGTAGAGCAACCATTGGAGAGAAAGAAAAGAAAGAGGCAAGAGCAAATTCAAGTGCCTCCGAGCCACCCAAAGCGACCCCGCACAAAGCTCCCAAGTGCTCCTGTTGGACAACCTGCATCAGGCCCGGCCGAAGCAAATGTTGAAGATGCGGGGCCACCAAGTGCCGAGATGGTCCCAGACATAGACATCATTGATGTGGAGGAACTCCTCCAACAAGAGGGAGACCCCGAAGTAGAAGTCGTGGAAGTCGGGAGTGCCGAAGTCCAAAAAGAGCAGGAGCCTATTACACAAGAAGTCACCACGGCCGCTTAGCCAGAAGGGCACGTAGGTATGCACTCTCCACCCTTTGCCTTGGTCTCTCACATGTCCACCATGGTCTCGACCGAGTCTCCCCATCAATCTCTCCCTCCCTCACAAAGTCAATCACCTCTTCACGCGTTGCCTGTTGCTATCCACCTGATCCCGTTAGCCCCACTCCACCCCACTTGAGTCATCTCGTCGAGACAAGTCTGTTGGTACTACTTCACCTACCCATGCCACCATTCCCTTGGTCCTTAGTCAGGGCAAAGATAGTACTCCAACGTCGAACCCCGTTCTTCATTCCCCTGCCTCACATGGCATTGTTGCACTCGTCGAAACTCCTAGTACACCCATCGTCGAACCTTCTGGTGAGGCATCCCCCATTCATTCTTTATATTTATTTACCCCTTTGGCTGGAGATCCAACCTTATTTGAATCAGAATTGTCCATGATGAAGGAACGCCCTCTAGCTGAGAAGCTACTCCTAGCTCGGCAAAATACAGAAAAAATGTTGAAGGAGGCGAGGAAGAAGAGAGGGCGCTCTCTAGCGAAGTAGAAAAATATGTTGTTTTTGATTTGAAGGGTGGGAAGTTGCATAAAGTAAAAAAGATCCCCAAGGTCCAGAAGCCCCTGGATGAAATGACTCCAGCAGACTATGACTACCAAGACAAATCCAAGGACCTGGAGCATTTGAATGTTGATAATGAATCTGAATCCATGCACGTCAGGATCGAAACTTTTCGAGCGCATGCCAACATCGCTAATCAACGCAGATTTGAAGCAGAAAATGCCAACATCAAGTTGGAGGAAGAGCTAGCTAGAATCCGCTCCAAGCTAGAGGATTCAGAGGAGCAATGCAAGCTGATGAAGAAGGAAACACATGCCCTAAAACAACAAATACTACAACTACAGTGTACTACTGAGCATCAAGCACAGAGACAGGCCGAAAATGATCAGAAGGCCAAAGAACTTGAAGACAAAATCTTGCAAACGCAGCAACAGTTGTTCAAAAAAGCAAGCTTGGAGCTGTTTGATAGAGGCAGGATCAAAGAAATCCGCTCACACTTGCTTAAAAATTTTAGATCTCGGGCCTCCAGTGCCCTATCAATTTTGACCTATATTACTAAAGCACAGCGTGCCGCTAGCGAAGGAGGGCCAATCATAGATGAGGTCACTCAGAAAGCTAGAGGCCGACTCAAATTAGCCTTTGATGTCCAAAGCATGAAATATCAAGACTTGCAGGTTGCTGCAATGAGTCGGACGGCTAGAGATTGGTCCATGGCCCAAGCCATAGTTCATGCCTTCTTTTCCAAGGTGAGGAAGGCACAAAAGGCGAAGGACCTCCTGGACATGTTTGAGAATGAACAACGCACATCGCTAGGCTATTTCTAGGATCTCTCTTCCTTAGGTTTCCCAAGCTTCACGGATGATGATGGGAACCTTTTGACCAAGGAAGAGCTTAAGCCGGCATGGCTTCATTTTGAAGGTGATGTCTCGGAGATAGATGAATGGGCAGAGCCGATAACAGAGAGGCAGATCACAGATTTCATTCTGAGATACTGCAAGATTGTAGCCAGCCTGAATGATCTGTACTCTAGAGCCAAACATGCTGATATCGGGCAGATTGATCGCTTCCATGTTTTGGTTAAGGCATTGCAAGATCAAGAGCCTTTCTCGAAGGGTGCTTGGGCTCATGTCCGTCGAACCATGAAAAAGATCCATGATCGCCTTGCCCCATCACCGTCGCAAGAAGCCACGCTAGAGGAAGCAGAAGAAGAAGAAGAAGAAGAACAAGAACAAGAACAAGTCGGGGAGCAGCCCGTAGAAGAAGAAGAAAAGGGAGAAGGGTCTGGAGGTAACTCTGGCCCAATGGATCAAGGCTAAGGGTTCTCCCATCGAGATGAGCTCGTTGCCCCGTGAGCCGCCAAGAATGTTGACAATTTTGTCACATTGCACAATGGGGTAGAAAAATTGAATTTTTGTAAAGTATTTCTTTTAATTTCATGAATTTGTTCCCTTGTTTTTTTTAGAAACAACATTTTCAAGCATTGCAGCAATTTTGGCTTTCCCTGCCACCCCCTTGTACATAAAATGAAGAAGAAAGAGCTTCGCTACCGAACAAGCTAAGGAAGATAGCTTTGCCGAAAGAAATCGTTAAGGATAAAAACTACTTCGGGCCCGAAGTCCCTCAAACAACTACTTCGGGCGAAAACCTTGCGAAGCAGCGTTGTCGAAGAAGAAATTCTAGCAAGGCGTAAAAAAGAGCTTCGCACCCGAAGTATTTCCAGTAGCTACTTCGGGCAAAAGTTTTGCGAAGCGGAATTCAAGCGGCATTTCAAAAGAACAACTTCACCGAAGGAAAATCGTGGTCCGAATTGGCTAAGGCAAGAAAGAACTACTTCGGGCCCGAAGTCCCTCAAACAGTTACTTCGGGCAAAAGTTTTGCGAAGCGGTGTTGCCAAAGCAAAATGCAAAGGAAGAAGAATGAAAAATACTTCGGGCCCGAAGCACTTCAAAAGACTACTTCGGGCAAGAAACTTGTGAAGCGGGATTTGAAGGAGCGCAACATTGAAAATACTTCGCCAAAAAGCCGTCGAAGCACCCACTTCGGGCCCCGCGCTAGTGAACCATTTCTACTTCATCGAAAGTCATTGTGAAGCATCTGCTTCGGCCATCTTTCATGCGAAGTACTTTCACCCGAAGCGGTAGCGGCCATAAAGAATGCAACATCTTTCGAAGGCAGGAATGCGCTTCGGCCGAAATACCCCCGAACCGCAGTTTTGAAGAAGGTTCACGGTGAAGCATTTTTAAGCTCACCAGCGAAGTATCTACTTCAGGCGAAGGGCCTCGCCAAAGTAGTTTTGACACATCTCTCCAGCGAAGCAGCGAGAAGTGAAGAGCCCATCTTGCAAAGGAAATCTACTTCGGTGCTCGCCACCCCCGAAGCTATTTTGCGAAGCTCCTCCATGCGAAGTGCAAATCAAGGAGGATCTGCTTTGGCTCGAATCCATTGTGAAGCGAAGTGCGAATGAAAATTTAGCGAAGCACTTCAAAAGGCACGTGCTCCAAGCCGGGTATTTTCTCGAGGCGATCAAGTGCCTCATAAATGCATTTTTTTCGTGCCCGGTAAGCCCGTTGTTCATTTTTAGCAATTGGAAATGAAGTATCAGTCCATGATGAAGAGCCCGACGAGCATGGCGGCCACTCGAGTATTGCGCCCAGAAGCCAAGGACGCTCAGACGGCTCATTAATGCATGTTTCCATGGTTGACCCGGTCACAGTTGCCAGTTTTGGTAACAGATTTGAGAGCTCAGTCACGAGGGCCGCGAGGAGCCGACTTCTCAGGTTTCGAGGGTGTACTCCTCCATTTTGTGCAATTATGGCTCAGAGGGTCGGGTCCTCTATAAAAACCCAGGCATTGTAATGTAAAAAGGGGGGGAAACTTTTTGCTAGAAAGTTGCTGTAACTTGTATTCCTGCGATTAATACTAAAGAGCTTTGGACTCTATTTCTCTCTTGTATGTTGCCTTCTGCGTTTATTTCTTTCATCTTTCTTCATTTGCATACTGTAATTCTGAACTCTGGATTTAGGTGTGTGATTGGGGACTGAACCCTAAAATTTTCCCGAAGGATACATAGGAGAGGAAGACGTCGTGTTGGCCTTCTTTTATGCTGCCTATGAATAGTGTTTTTGCTATATTCACTTTTCTTAATCGTCGTTACTCTGAACCCTGAATTTCGGTGAAAGGGAAAGGAGAATCCTGGAACTCATCCAGAGGATACATAGGAGGGCTAATACTGTGTTCATTTCATTTATTCTTGGTTTTCTTTGTTGTTGTTCCAAGTTATTGGCTAGTAATCGTGCTTCTGGTTCTTTCCCACCACTAAACTACTAAAATTTCTTCCCTTACTCTTTTATTTCTTTTTTGCACCCTTACTCTGTTTATCTCTTTCCTGCACCCTTATCTTAAACATCGAAGTAGTGTAGTATAGGAGCCGGCCTTCTCCGGAGATTGGCACGAGGAGCATCTCTTCTCTTCGGCCTTTCAATGTTGGTCCAGGTCTAGGGCGCATTCATTTACCCAAATCCTTTCCTGGGCAGATTTGATGACCAACAATAGCATCCCTAGAACCCATAAGGGAAGAAATAATGGGTACTCCATCAAAGGGGATCCTGAAGATCCTATACACATCCGCTAATGTAATGGTCATCTATCTGGTAGGAAGGTGGAAGGTGTTAGTCCTAGGGTCTCATCGGTGGGCCAGGGCCATAAGATAAGCCTAATTCGACATGATCATCAAAAGCCTAGTGATGTACTATAACCCACAAGCATCAAGCCAACCCCAGTCAATATCATCCATATCGGGTAGGAGATCAACAAGTAGCTTTGGGTCCCAAGTCCATGCAGACAAAATATAGAAGTGCAAAATAAAAGCCTAAATCAAATGCACTAACAAACTAATAAATGCACTAACAAAAATGGTGCAAGATAATCTAAGACGAGCTTAAGGCTATTAGAATAGTAACTAAAAACCTAAAAATCAAAAACTACACTTCAAAATTGCAAAAAAATCAATTAAATTACTTCAAAATTGTAAAAATTTGAGAAATAAATCTAATGCCTGGTGGCCACTCATGCCAAGAGCAGCCACAAGTGACCACTGAAGCCGGTAGCGGCAAATTCCCAATGGTCAAAAATTTGATCGTTGGATTTTAAATTGGTCACTGACAATAACAACAACCAACCCCAATCTAGGTCAACCGCTCTTAGAAGTAGTGGCTAGCAGGCAACACGCCAACAATGTTCTCCCTAGGGCCAAAAATCATAAAAAAAACTAAAAAATTCCTAAAACTAGCCTGGACTCACTACACATAAACCTAGCTTAGACCTATTGACGATTTCAGTTCATTTTCAACAGGTTTAGTGAGTTCATTTAGCCAATTAATTAATTAGGTTAATTTTATCGAATTAAATACGTAGGTCAGGGTTAGAAAAGTACCCATGAAGCTTCGGCTCGTCCGCTCATAGATACCTCCCCCTGCTCGGCCATCGCGTATAGTCAACAACAAATTCATAAACACTCCATGTCACAATTACACTTTCACACCTCAGAGCTCAAAAGTGCAATTGATAGTTGGAAATAATGAAGGGTAAAACCCTAGAATTTACTTTTGCATTTTCAATTTGTGCCTCGGCCATTGCTGGCATCAGCAACCTACACTCTGGTTTTTGGACTTGACAACAGCCACAAAGCAAGCAATTGGAGGATATTAGACCTGACAGTGGCCAAGGAACAAGGAGAAATTCACTTAATTTCTCACCATAAAGCACATCAAAATGGGTCAATAAGAACATCTATCAATCCAAAACAATTGAAATGTGCATAAATATCAAAAAAATAACATAAAGCAAACTCCAAAAACATCTTAAAATTCAAATTAACATAAAAAAATTTAATAAAAAAAATCTCAAGTGAGTCTCATAATTAGTTATTTGCTCTATACACTTGGTGATTGCAACGACTAACATTCCATGCAGTTTGATAAGATGATTAAATTACCATAAGGTCACTTGGGGAAAAATAGTTATGGTCGAATTGAGATGCTTCACTTCAAACCCGAAGAAGGCTAGGATGGTCGAACTACCCCACAAGAGTGAGGATTCATCTCATTTCTCCTATAACAAATAGTGATTCAACACAAGCTACAATAGAATTGCTATCACTTTGATTCCCTAAGAAGGCCATTACAGTCAGATCGCCCCATGGGATAGAAATGTACAATTACCAAAAATGGTTGAAATCACACCTAGATGGGACCTACCCTATAATAACAAAGCAACCCTCTAAAGAGGTCCAAATATTTAATTTTGGTCAAGTGTCTCATCGCTTTATTAATTGTCCTTTCCTAATTGACTCATCGCTTGAGGGGGTAGTCAAAAAAAATTCAAACAATCATAATCAAAACCAACAAAAGATAACTCGATCATGTCAAATCACATTTATCTTACAAATCATTGCCAATAACTATCATAAGCTTACCCTTTGCTAGGGCAAAAAGCAAACATGATAGTTAAGTTTGTAGCTCTCCTCCTTTCGAATCTATAGTTGCACTGAAGCCTATAGTAGCGATCAAGCTACCCGATTGTCTAATGAACAAGTGCAAGCTTTTGCAAATTTAAGCCTTCCATCCTATTGGAAGCAATGATTCTAGGATGTGCACCTTCTGCATGACTAGGGTATCCAATATTTATTAGATAAATGATCATCACACAACCTACAATGTGACCCTAGGTGGTCTTTTTTTGCTTTGCACTATGTTTTCCCATAGCACATCCCAAAAGTGGGTATCTGTAGACACCTATAACATGTTATGTTTAGGAGACTACCCATATGGATACATTTGTATACCATATGAATACTCTTGGACCTCTCCAAGAGCAAGTAGTGGTCCTAACCACTCAAAAATGTTATTTCTAGCCCATCCAGGTCTGGTTTCTCTCAAGCAAAGCGACCACCACATATGGTTGTTGAAGCCAACAACGACCACACCTAACCACTGAACCTGATAGCAGCTAGCACCATGCATAGTCTGGCCATGAATACGAGCCCAAATCATGTAGTTTATCTGCACCTTGCAATGTTTGAGGGTATATTTTGGTGAGGAACTCCCTGAGTTCCTCCTAACTACCCCTTAAATTCCATTTTGTGACTAATGCTTTCCACCCGGTACGGTCAGTCGCATGCAATTTGGATTGAATCTTCTCAAGGAAGCCAAGGTCCAGATCTAAAAGAGAGGGAAGTCTACATATGGACTCTCCCACAAAGAGCAAAAGGAGATCCATGATTTTTATATTTTATGCAGCGAAGCCCTATCACATTGGAGGGTGAATTTGTGCACCCTTGAGAAGCAATGAAGTGCTATCCAATTGAGGAGAGACTATACACTCACTATTTAGATCTGTTATTATTCACTGCCAACCAATGTATCAAGACACAATCGACAACCCTTGAACATCAATTGGAGTGAGGAACCTAGTACTACAGCCCTTGGATAAGAGGAGAGAGGTTGATTTCATGGCCGCTATCCTAGACAGTGGCCCATAGGCGTAACCTAGGGATTATACATCAGTTTCATTTGTTCTAGCATTATATCATATTACTTTCTACTTCATTATTTATTTCTAGTATAAATATGATTTATTTATGCATTTACATTATTTTTCCTGAGATATGCACACACTTTTCATTAGTTTCATTGCATTTAATAATATTATGCTTATTTACCTTGCTTACCAAATTTGATACTAACAACCTCATCCAGGAAGGCATCCTAGACTACTTATTGTGCTTTGTTGTTTCCATGCCCATATATATAGGTTCACAGTATCAGTTTGAAGTATTTAGAGCATGAGATCCCTCCAGGACGACATCGAGAGGAGGCATCAGTAAGCCCTCAGACAGTTTGGTGTGTGAGATAGGAAGGCCTGTGAAGGTGCACCGTTCCCTTATGGGGGTATATTCACCATTTCCCCACTTGTAATAGTTTGTATCAGAATGAGTATCCCTCAGAGGGACATACATGTAACCAAGATTTGGAAGCATCAATAAAGAATATTTATTTTCTTTTTACTTTTGTGTTATATGTTCTTGTGTGCTTTATTTACTTTTGCATTTGATATAATAGCAATATCGCAAGTAGGTTCAGTCTTGGTGCGCACTTCCTAGGGTCACACACCTTTAAATCTCATCTCCAATTTGTTGATGATACTTATCTTTTGGGCATCCCTTGGTCAGTGAGAACATGGCACTTAAATCAATATTATCATACTATGAGAAGGTTGATGGATAGTTGGTTAATATTATAAAATTTGAGATTATTTTTATTTTCACACCCTAGATTTATAATAAATTATTGTTGATATTTTAGGGTTTAAAATTGAAAACTTTCCATAAACCTACTTGAATATTCCTTTGTCTCATAAATGAAATAAAAAAACTTTGGATTTCTTGTTTGGATAAAATGAAAGCTTGTTTGATATATTGGAAAGGTAAGCTCTTAATCATGGTAGAAAGGTTGCAACTCTTAAATACTACATTGTAATCCATCCATATTTATACAATATCATTTTCAATATTGCTAGATGGTATAGCATCAGAAATTGATAAAATTCAAAGAGACTTTCTTTGGAAAGGAAGTGAAGGAAAATTTAGGTTTCCTTAAGTGGGATATGGTTTGCAAAGGAAAGAATACTAGAGTAAGCTTGTAAAATGACCTTAGGGACAAAGCTTGGGGATATTATTCAGAGATCAAGGAAAGAATTGGGTAAATATATTACTTTAAAATTATATAGGTTTTATTGATGCATTAAAATAATATAGGAAAATAATCCTACACAAAGGATCGTCAACATGGAACTTCATATTAAATAGTTTACAATTGATCAAGAACATATTAGATGGTCCCAATTAGGGTACTTATGCAATTTTTTTGTTTGATGCTTGGTCAAAGTTGTATCCTTTTATATTTCACTCAAAATGGTAATCATTGGCTTGGATATGCCTAGCTTGTAAAGGTCCAAAGATCAAAGACTATATTAATATGAGCAACAACTCTAGGTCATGGAATTCTATGGGTAACTTGTTTGAGAGGAAATCAAATAAACTGTATATGAACTTCAAAATATGCTTCAAAAGTTTTATTTGTCAATTTTTACATGAAAGGATAAGTTGATTTGGAGTCTATCAAAATATGGTGGATACTTGATCAAGTTGGGATATGAAGATTCAGAGCAATCAAAATTTCATACTCCCAATTTTTTTACTTGGAAGAATATTTGGTAACTAAAGGCTCTCCCTAAGGCCTCAAAATTCCTTTGGTTAGTAGTTCAGAGTAATATTCTTATAGGAGAGTGTCTACAAAGAAGAGGATATCATGGGTTTTTCAAACATGCCTTGTGTGAGAAGGATTTATAAACATCAGACCATTTGCTTCTTCATTATCCCTTTGCTCACACCATTTAGGATTACATTTTTAAAAATATGAGAATATATTAGGTAGATCCATCAATATTGAAATATTTGATGCAATGTTGGATTAATTATTTCAAAACTAAAGCATTATGTATTTTATAAAGGATTGGTCCTACCACTATTTGTTGGAATTTATGGCTTGAAAAGAATAATAAATTTTTTAAAAATAAATCTCAAAATCATGCTCAATTTTGGAACGATATGATTGCCTCTTTTATAGAATGTTTACAGATATAGTGCTATCATGGAAAGTCTCAAGTGCAAAAGAATAGGTGGTAACAACTTGGTTACATTATTTGAACATACATGGAAGAGTCATTTTTATAATGGCAATAAAACAAAGGATCTACTTTGATCTAGGGTAAAATAAAATGTTGAGAATTTGGGTTTATCAAAATTAATTTTAATGGTGCTTCTAAAGGAAATCCAAAAAAAGTAGATGAAGGTGGTGATTTTCAAAATAATGAAGGCAAAACTCTTTGCAATTACTCAAAATCATATGGAACTTCAACTAATAACTATGTAGAGTATAGGACACTTCTTACAATAATTAAAATTGTAATAGAAAAAGGATGGAATATATTTCAACTAAGGGGGATTCACATATTATCATTAATATTATCAACAAAAATGGTTGTGGGAATTGGATAAAAATAATACTATTAGTTGATGTTAATCATCTATTATCAGATGCAATCTCTTGGAAATGTGAACATATTTATAGAGAAGGAAATAAAGTAGCTAAAAATTTAGCCAATCACGATCTTGATCTTCATCTTGGTGAAATTCAAATTTTAGAATGCAATTGGCCAGGTGAGATTTTATCTCTTAATCAAAACAATGTGAAGGCACTGATTGTGGAAACATAACACTTTGAGGAAGTTAAAGAATATATTTTATGGCCAATGCTTATGACCAAGTTAACCATATCTTTATTCTCAAATTTTACAAAAATATGGGTTCAATGAGAATTGGATCAAGTGGATCCATGCATGTATAAATAGTCCCTAGTTTGCTATCCTTATAAAAGGAGTTTCGACGAGTTTTTTTGGATCTAGTAGAGGTATTATACAAGGATGCTCACTATACTTATATTTATTTGCATTGGTGGCTAACTATCTTAGAAAAATTATCAAAGCAAAAGTAGAGGAAGGGATTTTTAGAAGGGGTAAAAACATCCTCAAAGGTCAAATCTATCAATCATACTCTCTATGTTGATGATACTCTTATGATGAGTAAGGCTTCCATTGCTAATACCAAAGCTTGCAAGGACATCCTTAATGTGTTTCTAATGGCCTCGGGAGGCAATATGAACTATGGAAAATGCCATGTCTTTTTTTATAACAGCAACATTAGGCTCCAAAATAAAATTTGAAGAGTATTGAATTTCCAATTGGGAAACACCAAAGGAAGTTTCAAGTACCTGGGAGTCCCAATATCCTCTAATGTCACCAAATATGCAGACTATAATTTCTTGCTAAATAAGATAAGCAACAAAATAGATTCTTGGACTTATTAATTCCTAAATCTAGTTGGGAGAACCACATTGCTCAAATCAGTTCTATCCTCTTTACCTATATTTTGGTCTTCTTTGATGGCTGCCCCAAAATCAAAGATGCAAGAAGTAGAAAAAAAATGAGAAATTTTATTTGGAAAAGAGGGAAATATGGATCAAACAAATTACCTTTGGTAAAGTGGTCCACAGTTTGTTATCCTAAAAATTAAGGTGTATTAGGTATAAAAAATCCATACCTTATGGCCAAAGCCCTAGCAACAAAATTGGTGTGGCGGATGCTTCAGAATGCAAACAGTCTTTGGGTTCAGGTCCTGTTGAGCAAGTATGATGCGGGGTGTCCTTCAAAAAACTTGTTATTCAAAGTGAATCCTTGTAGAAAAGGAAAAAAAATTGGGGACACATTCTAGAAGGTCTAGAACTATTTAAAGCAAATTGTTCTTGGGCAATCAGGGAGAGAGAGATAGATGATTTCTCTAATTCCTATTCTGGAAAATTTTCAATAGTGCAACGTAGATATCTGGCTCAAATTATTAAAGGTTTAAGGAATAGAGGCTACAACAGAGTTAAAGACCTCATAAGGGTTGCACTGCTTGACACAAATCCTCAGAGTTGGAAAACAACTGAAGAACTAAATATTCCCACCCACCTCCATCATCTTTACATGGAATTATTAATATTATTAAAAGATAGACCTGTGTTTTTAAGGAAAGGTGAAGATGTTGTTATATGGGTTGAAAAGGATAGGTTGGTGGCATATACTATTAAGAGAGGGTACTCTTTCCTATTAGCTCAATAAATGGGAGGATAGTTAGTAGGCTTTAAAAAGGCTACAAGGTTGGTTTGGAGTTCTATTGCCACTCCAAAATCTAAGTTCTTTGCTTGGTTGCTGATCAGATAGGCAATTCTAGTTGGAGAAAATAGATTAAAAAGAGGATATGTTGGGCCAAATTTGCTACCTTTGCAGAGAAAATAATGAAACATGTATCCATGTGTTTATTCACTATCCATTCATAAAAAAATTGTGGTCTAATTGTGCAATCTTGTGCAACAAAGACATCAATGTTGCTTTGATCGAACAGTCAATAGAAGGTTTTATGGTTATATGGAATAGTGTGGGTGATACAAACTCAATAATCATGCATATTCACTTTATGAGTGTAAAAAAATATTATTTATCATAATGATTAATATTTACTGGAACTATAGTGGAGACCAGTTAAAATGATATTAATAATAATGTCTAACACCTAACTAGAATAGGTATTAAAGTGGAACAAAATTACATCATATGAATATGTCCCTAGAAATAATAGTTTGTATAAGAAGAAGTGCATTGAAATGAACAAGCATTAATGTGGAAAGAAACTCCATCATAGGAATGTGAAATTGTAGAAACAACTACTTGAAGAAGAAGAGAATAACATAATATTATGTCATGATTTTGTTATTACATTTCATTAATATATTTGCATAATACCTTTATGAATCAATTATAAGAAAAAAGGAATTATAAAATTATTTTGTCATCTTGAAGTCATAAATACTTTCTCTAATATGTAAATAAATACAAATATTGGTACAAGTATACTTTCAAATAAAGTTACATCCTTTGATATATTCATATACCAAATTTATTATTGAGGCTTGAATGGTTTTCTTTTAGAGGGTAAAAACTGCCCTACTACGTATGATTATTAGCTGGATCCACTAGGAGCCAAGGTGACCACGGGGGTATGTTATAACTCTACACTCGGTGGGACGAGGGGAAGGGTTCACTAGGAATGGTTTTAGGACTCGCTCCAAGTCCAGGGTGGAATATGTATTTGATGTGTCAATTAAGCATACACCTATGTTTGGCCTTTCTACAACTAAACTATGAAAAGGGAAAGGAACAATGCAAGATACAAGATGCAAGAAGATAAGATCTAACCCTAGAATAATTCTTTACTTGAATGATCGCTAACCCTAAGATTGTAAAACAAAGCCTTTGAACAAGGGTCCAAGGGAAATGCATAAACAAGGTTAAAACCCTAAATGCACACTGTATACTTTTATTATTTCAAATGCCTAAAAATTTGATCAAATATTTTTCTTTACTTGTGATCTAGGTTTTGAATAGAAATGAATAGAAAGAAAACACCAAACAACCTAAAGATCTATTGGGGTACTTATCTGATTCGATGGTTGTTCCAAGCTTTATCTTGCATCCAACAATGTCCCACAACTTCAATCCTACAAAATAACTTCACAAAACCCTCAAAAAATATGATCAACATTAGGGGGTCTACTTAGGCCACTATATAATTATGCTTGGAGGTGCAGCAATCAAGCCCCCTAGGTCCTTTTAGCTGACCTTTAGAATACAAAAGCGAAAGTTGACCTTTTTAGAAAATAAACAAACAAAATATAATGCAACAAAATAGTATGATGAAAAGAATGCAAATTATGCTATTATGCTCTAAACACAACATGAAATGTAGATCTAGGGTTTGGTGGTGAAATTCTACCCCCAAGCTTGTCACAGAAAAAATTGTGCCCTACAAAAGGTAGCCACAATTTTACTGATGATAAAATCACACCCTAAATTACAAGGATTTCACAATAAAAAATAAAATAACAAATTAATGCATATGAACCAATAAAAGATGTGAAACTAATAATGTATGAATGTGAATGAGTGAAAACAACCTAGTGGTAGAAAAAAGCAAACAAAAGGATGAAGACCTCCAAGATAGTAGACTCCTCCTTAGGGCTCCAACACTTATCCACCAAGGGCAACAACACACAATCAATGCAACAAAAGAGAACTCCACAAAGATTAAAAAGCTTCAATAGATCACTTGGCACTTTTGCAATTAGGCACTTCTTGCTTCTATTAAAACTTGTTCTTCTTGACTTTACTTCTTTGATGCAGGCTCTGGGGGAAAATAAGGCTTCAAACCCTTTATTTATAAGGGATTTGAAACAAGGATGGGTGGGAAAACCTAAGGGAAACCAATGTCAAAGAGGTTGATTTGAAAAATTAGGGTTTTCTAAGAGAAAACCCTAGCTAGGTAAAATTGCACCCCATAAGGTTCGACCGTGATTTCATCGAAACTAGGAAAAAATGAGGGAAAGGAAGGAGGAGAGAGACCCAAACTTGCTTTGGGCAAGTTGGAGGGTATCTCTAGGGATCTAGGGAAAATGACTCACTCAAGTGGGTCAATTTTTTGCATCTACATTTTACCCCCTCTTTGATGCATTTATGGCCTAATAAATGTATCAAAGAAAGATGTAGACACCTATGGATGGAGGACAACAACAACAAAAAATGAGTGGTTGGTTTAGAAGAAAGGAGTGGTGCAAAAATGGTGTCATTCTGGACACTTTCTTGTTTTGCATGCAAATCGAGGCATTAGGGACATTAATGCCTCTCAGGCCAGGGTGCCCCCTCGAGTTTCAAAAGGAATGCAAAAATTTCTGATGAAACTCAAAATGGTAGATGCAGAAGAAAGAAGAGCAAAAATCAAAAAAAAAAAGAGGAAAGACAAAAGTAGAAAACAAGAACAAAAAGGGCAAAAATGTGAAAACCCTAATTCATTTTCATCGTGCAAAGAAGAAGAAAGGGGCTCTAGAGAAAAAGAGAAAATGGTGCTACCCATACACCATCCAGCCATTACAAGGGGTGAGGTCAGCGGATTAGCGGAGCGAGCATGGGTAAGGACTAAAATCCTCCCTCTAGATTAAGATAGGTTAGATTTTAGGTCTTTTTTAGAATTTTTCTTGATTTTCTCTAGAAATCACCACGCATGACCTGAGTGCAATTTTGTGATACAGTCACAATTTTTCCTGGTTCGTGGTGATGAACAAAATTGTACTCCAAAAACATGAGGTACGATTTCATGAAATCATGCATTAGAAGTAATGGGTATGATTTCAAAAAAGGGGAGAAAACAAAATCATGCCTAAAGTTTAGCGGGCACGATTTCATAAAAAAAGAGAAAAAATAAAAACCAGCAAGAAAAGAAGTTGAAAAGCTAAAAAAAATTATTAATTATTAATTATTAATGTGCATAGTGAACTGATGAAAATTTTTATTATGTTTGTGGATGCAGCATGATGTACTAGAGAGTCGTGAGTGGCAATCAAGCTCCTTGGAGGTGAAGCTAGATGGCCTCTCATAGGTAGAGAGAGGTACCTTGGAGGTAGTGGGGCTACACCACTTAGAGGAGATGCCTCAGGTAGAGGTAGATAGAGTGCTACTAACAACGCTAGCAGAGAGGTGGTACCCAAAATTATTGATCTTTTGGTTACCCATAAGAGAGATGGCAGTCACACTCGAGGACGTGTGGTGCATCTTATGCATCCCCATCATAGGGAGAAGCAGTTTATAGAGTGTGCGAGTAGTAGGCATGTTGTAGAGCTTGTCAAGAGGTTGGACCCACCAGGTCTGAGAGAGGGAGATCTTGGTCGATGAGATGGCAGGTCACTACAAGACTGATTATTTAATGATCATGCTCTATGGGGTGGTGGTAGGATTATTGATGTGCCATACCAGTAGACAAAATCTACCATGGGTATTGGTAGGTGTACTAGCATATATGTGAGATCAACAGGTTAGATTTACATGGGGTCCATATATGCTAGCCCGGTTGTATAGTAAATTATGTAATATTGTGTACAAATGGTATATAGGGATAGTTTGTATGATGTTGCTCTAGGTGTGATGCTAGGAGAACATAGCAATGTGAAGACCATATGCACTTCCAAGGCTATTACCCAACCCAGAGCAACCGATAGCATACATATGGTCTAGGTCCTACAAGCGAGTCCAAAGGACATATGCTAGGAACATACCACTAGATAGGAGGGTAATAAATGAGCTACGATATCCTAAGATTTTATCCAACCATGGCATCTACACCTGGTATGGGTTGAGGATGTGAAGGAGCTATATAGGGTTAGAATAATGAGGTGGGTCTCTATAGAGAAGAAGGATTTGGATCTCTTTCAATTTGATTGCATCCAATGGTAGTTTGATATCTTTCAAGAGATTTTAAACTTGGGTGACTACTGCTATAGGCGAGTGTACTAGGATCCATCATGAGTATGATGGGACCATTATGTAGGGAGATGGGTGGAGGATCTAGATGAGACACTCTATGTGGATCCAAATTGGATGATATCAAAGTGGCTCTTGAGTACTGGAGATGGTATAGGGGTGGCATACTCCTAAGGATATTCCCACCAATGTTAGTGCAGAGAAACTAGGTCATGAGTTGGTGCATGCAACTAGCACTGTGAGAGGCCACTCAATACTCCACAGAGTAGCAATGATAGGGCTAGGATATCCCATGGTAGAGATAGGCATGGATCCAAGTAGATATAGTGGTGGTTGCCACCACTACTACTGGGACTGAGGAGGTAGGAGTGATCATATTTTCTCCCATGATGTCCAAATTAGGATTGAGTAGGGGTATTGGGGATGCCTCTACATCAATAGAATATATACTAAGTGGAATCATAGGTCAAGGATACCAGAGGATGGATACAGAGGTACTATAGGCATATATAGAGACCTTGCAGATGGATATGGACCTTCTCTAATAGGATAAGGCTAAGAGGATTAAGGGGTTGAGGAGCTCACTAAGTATTTCCAAGATAAATAGGGATGCAACATAAGCAGAGGTAGACTACCTCTAGGAAGAGGTGAGCCAACTAGACCAGGAGTGCCAATGGGCTTGGGTAGAGGGGATGGCTATGGTCAGCAGCAGCTAGCAAGGCAACAAAATCCACCCACTACAAGCGGAGCTACAAAGGGTGAGAGAATAGCTAGAGGTAGTCATGCAGAGGGTGATTTACTAGATGGTATACTATCAGGTAGTTTTAGTATAGTAGTGAGTGCCATAGTCTTCAACCCTACAAACACTGAGTGAGACTCAATATAGATCATAGATAATTTCATAGTCCATGAACATACCCCCACCAATACCACCTTCGATGGATGGAGTAGAGGAGACAGGATCCTAGATCTAGGGAAAGGATCAGGGTGACATATGAGTGTGGCATGCATCCCTAGGGATGGTTAAGTGTAATGGGTTTGTATTGTGGTACACCAACCAGGAAGACCTATGTCTATATCTCGAGTAATATCATGCCACTTTTTAGTGCAACGTGTGTGCTTATGTGTTTATTTTTATAAATTTTTTATAAATTTTTATTTTTTGTATGCATGGTAGACACAAATATAATGAATGCAATGAATGAACCTAAATGAATGAGATGGAATGGTATGGATCTAACTAAATGCAATGCATCTAAAATACAAACCTAAATGAAATGCATGGGTGAATGAAAACAAAGCTCCAAAAGGTCAAAAAAAAATGAAAAGAATGAAACCCTATGAGGATGTATGCTCGTAAATGATCGATATGGAGGCTACCCCTTGTGTGTGGCCATGAAGCTATCCTATGAGGGTTTTGTTGGATTGCAAATATGGAAAAGGTGGAGTTGTACCCACTATGGGTGTAGTGCTCACTAAGATGGTCAAAAAAGAGATATACCCACTGGGATGTATGCTCATAAATGGTCGAATGGAGGTTGCCCCTCGCTCATGACCATGAAGCTATCCACTATGGGGTGCTGAAATGATGTAAATGATATGTCAAAGTGAGTACTATCTGATAGGGGTGTGGTGTGTGCAATAAATTTTATGGTCAAGGTCAATGGAGCAAAACAAGAACCATATCCCTTGACTTGGAGAGATATGAACAAATGAAAAACTTTCAAGGTCAAGGGATAAGGAAAATATGAGATGGGTGGATGCAATGATGGAAAATGCATAGTGGACCCTAGGTTGGGGGTTTTCTAGGCATCATTAGGGCCCTAGTGAGAGTGCAATGCATGTGAGCTATGACCTAACTAGGTGTCATCACCTTCCATTATCGCAAATTCCCCAAGAATCTATATGATAAAGCAACCATGCAAGTATGAACAAGCAACCATGCAAGTATGAACAAGCAACAATGCAATCATGACAAATAGAAATGCAAGTGGAACAAAATATCAAGCAAACCATGAAAAATATGACAAGCAATCATGTAGTGTGAATAGGTAAACCAAATGCAAACTAGATGAAAATGGGAACATAACACCATGCATAGTATTTTTTAGGTTTATTAATTTTTCTCTTTTTATTATATATTATAAGTTTTAAAAATTCATTCATTGGTTTTTAAAGTCGGCATAAATTCTGAGTGTGCCACCTATTTTAACAAACATGATGGTGGTGCAAGGATATGATCCATAAAATAAAGGACTATGATGGAGGATATCTTCATGATTCTCATCACAAAGGGAATCTCCCATAGTACAATCTCTAGAAGATGTTGCATGAAATTTAGTGCAAACTCTAATTGTACCATCCTTTTTGATAAAAGGGGGAGTGATCCCCAACTTTGCAAGGTCCCTGTAAGACAAGGGAAAAGGGTCTTCTCAAAAACAAGGAGACTCAACATGAGCAACACAAGGGACAAACCCATCGAAGGAGGAGTTGTTTTGGGAGATATCCATATGAGCCATGTCATAAGGGGTACTCCTTTTAGCATTCTTCTTCAAGACCACACTAGACTCAGGATGCCCAATGGTTACCATATTGTAAAATAGAATATCCAAGGATAATGGGGTTCCTCATCCTCATAACTCCACTCCAAGCTTTGATGATCTAAATATTCAGCATAAGTAACAATATGATCATCATTGTCAAAGGGTAAATGTTGGGTTTTGTTAGGGATGTAACCTACGCCACACCTCCTCGGCCAAAATCTTGACATCCAAGGGTTCTTGAATACCCTTTTATTTTGGCCCCAAACCTTTACCTATATATCCCATACTAGATAGGATTTACTTGGGAAGTGGGTAATCATTGGATAGGTAACAATGGGTAAAAGAACACTCAATAGGACAAGGGTTGCTACCACGAATATTTTCTTTTAGGGACATGCCTATGAAGATAAAGGTACACGTGCCAATGTGTACAACTTCATCCTTCTTATGAGGTAAACCCATAGTCCTTGGTGAAGGTGGTAGCTTGGCAAGATCCAGAAGAGGTTTTTGAAGAAATTGATTAACTTGATCCCATGATGAAACATTGATGAGAGGTTCCTCACTCACCTTTAGATTTTCAAATTGCTTGGTTATGTGATATGAGGAAACTGAAGGACACAAATTGAGATCAAATTGAGCTTTCTCAACCATCAAACAATATTTGAATGGGTGAGGATCACCTAGAATGGTGACCAATTGATCTTTAAATTTGAACTTCAAACATTGATGAAAATTAGAAGGGACCACCCTCATTGCATGGATCCAAGGACATCCGAGAAGAAGATTAAAATATGTAGGGCAAGACACCACATAGAACAAGGTATCTAAGATCTTAGGCCCAACTCTAATGGAAAGAGATATAACACCGCAAGATTCTTGGGACTCATTATTGAAAGCTTTGATGATGATGTTGGATTTGGTTAAGTCTTCCTCTTTTAATCCAAACTTTTGGAAAAATTGGTAAGTGCATAAATTAAGGGAAGAACCATTTTCAATCAAGATTCATTTGACAAAATTTCTCCCAATAAATGTTGTGATGTAGAGGGAAGAATCCCCTCGTAATTCTAAGGAAGGCATATCATCATCCAAAAATTGATATGATGTATCCCAAGAGAACCCACAACATTAGCTATAGCACTAGGGGAGATATCTTGAGGAATAAATTGTTGTCTTAGAAGCTTTAACAAGGCTTCCCTATGAATGGGAGAAGTTTGCAAAAGCTCTAAGAGAGAGATCTTGGCTGGAGTACTAGCTAACTGTTGTTGAACATCAAAGGAGATTTTAGGTTGAGGCTTCAACACTAAAGGTGGGATTTCTACTCTCGTGCTCCTTCTATCTGAGTATTATTCAAAACTAAGATGGGCTTCAAAGGTGGGTTGGATGAAGAGCTCATCTCCTTCTGAGAATGTTGAGTCGGTTGAGCTTGAGCTTGTTACCTTGTAGTTACTACTATCATACCAACCATATTATCATAGGGAGGTGGCACATTCTGATATGACACTTGATTAGCTACTTGCTACCCATGCTTAGGTAGGGGATCTTGGAAGATTCCCATGTCTTGATTAGTTGTGGGTACTTGTTTAGTAGGAGGTTGATTTTTTGGTGGATGAGAACCTTCTATGATAAGGTGACCCTCATCAATTAGATCCTGAACCACATGTTTCAACCTCTTACAAGAGTTTGTCCAGTGCCCCTCCACTCTATGATATTCACAATGTTGACCAAGCTTATACCAATCAGTTGTGGTATCTGATTGCCTTATGGGAGGCAACTCAATCATATTAGCTTCCAAAAATTTCTTTAGGACCACATTCATGGGTGTGTTGAGCCTCATGAAATTCCTTCATGGGGTTTTTGGGGTTGGTTAAGCACCATATTTTGTAGGGTGTTAACAACACTATTAATAGGCCTATTATCTGTTACCCCATCACCAACCACATACTTATTCTTATACTGATTTTTAGTGGTCCTATCCTCTTTCACTTTAAGTTATCCTCTTCTGATAAGAGCTTGTTCTACCTTTCTTGCTAGGTCAATTTCTTGATCAAAATATGTGATAGTTGTTGTTTCCAATGCATAAGATAGTTGCTCTTGCAAATTTCCAATAAATATCTCAAGCATGTCTCGAGGAGGTAAGGTATATCTCAAGAATCCAAACTAGACTCCTCCAATGAGACAAATTTTGAAAAGCTCTCATCTTTATCCTGTTTCAATATATAGACATCTTTCATAGTAACATTCTTTTCAACATAAGCACCAAATTATTGAACAAATATTTCAGCTATCTCTTCAAAATCTCAAAGAATGATTGGGAAACTGATAATACCACTCTAATGCCATACCACCAAGGATCTTAGGGAATATTTTTAGTAACAACATATCATCATATATGATATCATGGCATGTTGTTCTAAACATTCTTAAATGCTCAATTGGATCTTTCATTCCCTTATAGATAGGAAAAATTGGTATTGGAAAATGCTTAGGGTAGGGCCTAGAGGCAATGATAGGGTCTAAGGGTTGATTGCACATTTCTCTATAGTTATAGGTGAAACTAGGTGGCTAAATCATATCCACTCTAGAAACCAATTGTTTCACCATATTAGTTAAACTTTGCATCTCGAGATTATTGTTTTGTAATGCCCTTAGATTCCCTATGGGAGGGGTATAGGTAGGTTGTTGAAAGGGGACTTGGCTTATGTTGGAGACATTGACACTATTATGGTATGCGGTATCTTGTTGTGGGGGATAACTAATAGTTGGTGGAATATAAGTAAGAATATTGAGTTTAGCATAATGAGGAGGAAATTGAAAATAATCTTGAGTGGCACTACTAGTTGGAAGAACTTGTGAACTCCTTCCAACATTGGTGGTTACAATAGTGACATAAGTTGGTTTATGGATAGGATTACCATGATTCAAATATTCAAACAAAGGGTTATTATGAACACGTCTAGGAGAGACTACTAGAGGAGGAGTAGGAGTCTCACATCTTTTGAGTTGAGCTTCCCATTCCATAGCCTTAAGTAAATCTGCCCTATGATATTTCATAAAACCCCAAACATGATCAAATGATTTAAAGAAGTAGCCACCATCGAGCCCTTCAAGGGGATCATAGTTTATTTTAGTTTCAACATTTTCTTGCTCTTCTACATCAAGGTTAGGATTCTCTCTATCAATTTGATCATCTTCTTGGGGAACATGATCATACTCTATATGCCTTCACTAAATTCTAAGGAATGGAGCCATTAGAAGAAGCGAAAGGATAGAAGAGAAAACTAACAAAAGACACACAAGAAGATTTTTAAGATGTTTATTAATGTTCTTATAATTCTAAGAAAATAAATTAGTGGTCTTGTTAAAAGGTTTTCAAAATAAAAGCAAACAAGGAAAAGGCTTCCTAATTTTGCCACTAAGACATGCCTTCATGTTGGGTTCACCAAATATGTAGAGGGGTAAAACTGCCCTATCGTATATGATTCTTGATTGGATCCATTGGGAGTTGAGGTGACCGTGGGGGTATGTTATAACTCTACACTTGATGGACAAAGGGGAAGGGTTCACCAGGAATGATTTTAGGACTCACTCCAAGTTCAGGGTGGAATGTGTTTGAATGTGTCAATTAAGCATACACCTATGTTTGGCCTTTCTACAACTAAACTATGAAAAGGGAAAAAAAAATGTAAGATACAAGATGCAAGAAGACAATAGCTAATCCTAGAATGATTCTTTTCTTGAATGATCACTAACCCTAAGATTGCAAAACAAAGCCTTTGAGCAAGGGTCCAAGAAAAATGCACAAACAAGGTTAAAACCCTAAATGCACACGTATGCTTTTATTCTTACAAATTCCTAGAAATTTGATCAAATGTTTTTCTTTGCTTGTGATCTAGGTTTTGAACAAAAATGAATAGAAATAAAACACCAAAACAACCTAGAGATCTACTAGGATACTTATCTGATTTGGTGGTTGTTCCAAGCTTTATCTTGCATCCAACAATGTCCCACAACTTCAATCCTACAAAATAATTTCACAAAACCCTTAAAAAATATGATCAATGTTAGGGGGATTGCTTAGGTTACTATATAAATATGCTTGGAGGTGCAACAATCAAGACCCCTAGGTCCTTTTATCTGACCTTTAGAATACAAAAGTGAAATTTGAACTTTTTGGAAAATGAACAAACAGAATATAATGCAATAGAACAATATGATGAAAAGAGTGAAAATTATGCTATTATGCTCTAAACACAACATGAAATGTAGATCTAGGGTTTGGAGGGGTGAAATTTTGCCCCTAATCTTAACACAAGTGAAATCGTGCCCTTCATAGGGTAGCCACAATTTTTTTGATGATGAAATCATGCCCTATAATTATGAGGTACAATTTTGTAATATAAAATAAAAACAATAGATCAATGCAGATGAACTAATAAAATATGCGAAACTAACAATGTATAAATGTGAATGAGCGAAAACAACCTGGTGGTAGCAAAAAGTAGACAAAAGGATGAAGACCTCCAAGATAGTAGACTCCTCCTTAGGGCTTCAACACTTATCCACCAAGGGTAGCAACACACAATCAATGCAATAGAAGAGAACTCCACAAAAATTAAAAAGCTTCAATAGATCACTTGGCACTTTTGTAATTAGGCACTTCTTGCTTCTCTTAAAACTTGTTCTTCTTGACTTGCTTCTTTGATTTGGGATATTGGGGAAAATAAGGCTTCAAAACCTTTATTTATAAGGGATTTTAAACAAGGATGGGTGGGAAAACCTAAGGGGAACCGACATCAAAGAGGTCAATTTGAAAAATTAGGGTTTTCTAAGAGAAAACCCTAGCTAGGTGAAATCGTGCCCCATAAGGGCCGACCATGATTTCACTAAAACTAGGAAAAAAGGGGGGAAAGGAAGGAGGAGAGAGGCCCAAACTTGCTTTGGGTAAGTTGGAGGGTCTCTATAGGGATCTAGGGAAAATGACTCACTCAAGTGGGTCAATTTTTTTGTCTGCACTTCTACTAAATTGCCTTCTTTATTTCTCACAAATATTGTGGACTGATTTCATTTATAGAAGGTCACCTTGCATACATTCGTAAGGTCATGTATAAACCCAATTTTGAGCATATCATCATCTCCAAAATTTATCAACATCTACATCACCTAGAAAATTAGAAATCTTAATCAAATCAAGAATTTGGGATATTTATTGTCCCTATAAAAAAAATGTTGTACCCAAGGTGGTAGCATCAATAGCACTACTAACTATCTGGTAGCACTTCTACCAGAATATTAAATTTCATAATTTCCTCTCCAATCAACCTAGCAATGGTTATATTGGCACTAGCACTAATACCGTTAGTGTCTCTAGCATTCATGAGCCCAATGCTATTAACTATAAAAATATAAAAAAAAAGGTAGGCAACTGACAAGCACCAACTATCTACAAATCTAGATCTAACTATGTCAATCATATTTTCCACCTCAAATATATCATGATTGGAAATAAAATATCAAAAATTTCCTTTTTTGTCTCCCATATTTTCCTTCATCCTCGTTTGCATGTTATATTTTCTCAATCTTACCTTCAATCAACTTCATCTAAGCCTTGCAATTAGCCACTCTCCAACATATCAATCTTGACAGATTCTCTAGAGGATCCTCTAAAGGAATCATTACTTTATATAAATCCATCTCTTGGGGGATCCCAAGGGGGAATTATCTGAGAGCAACAAAGCCCTAAAAAACTAAGGAATCATCTATCGTAATATCAAAATACTTCTCCCATTGGTGATCTACTTTCAAGTTCTCACCTAAGCCAAAATAATTTTTCAATATTGTGCATGGCAAGGCTTTTGGGCATACGGTAACCTTCTTACCCATGATCAACTAGGTGGTGCTTATCATTATTATCTATTTTTTTTCTTTGTATTTTATATTATCATTTAATCCATTTAACTATTGGGATTTGAATAGATGAGATATATTGATACAATAAATGAGTATAATATATAGGCATAAGCCTATATGAAGAACATGACACTTGTCAAGGAACATGACAAGTGTCAAACAAGGCATAGTGCACATTATATTCTAACATTCTCCCTTAATGTGCACTATCCTAACTATAGAGAAAAAACAAGTCAATATTAGTTAACATTCCCCTCAATGTTGACTTCTCTAAAAGAACCCTAACATCCTCATTTATTACATGAATTGGTTTAGGATCTTGTTTTTTGTGCTTGGCTCTCCAACTTTGAATAATGCTTGATCAATAGTGTATACTTCTCGGTTTGTTGCCTGAGGGTCAGCCACTTCCTTGGATTTGTTACCACTAGTTCAGTCATCTAGGTGTCTTAGAGTCATCATGGGTGCCTCAGGGTCAGATGCTTCCATGGTTTTGTTGCCTCTATAGGTCATCCTCTAGGTATGTTGCCTCTCATAGGTCACTGACTAGATTCACCATGAATATCATTCCCCTCATGGTGAACTCAATTTATAAGGTGTCGGTCTTATCAAAAATACACATTAATATAAAATAAATACGAGCCATATGAGAATGTCGATCTCTGTCAAAAATGCACTCAATAAATACAATAAAATGACCCATAGAATCCAAATATGGAGGAGAATAATAAAGAAGAGAATAGAATCTTCAAAAGTGTCTTCATTTGTAGTCTTCAGAAGTTGATCTGAAAAAATCTTTGGATAAAGTCTAGGGTGTCTATATCTATAGTCCCTAGAGTAGGTATTCTTATGGTGACCATATAATCCCACCAAAATACATGGGTAACTAGTCGCTGCATCCACCAGGTTTGTAGAGAAGGTGACTAGGTACAAGGATCACATACAAATGCTTTGGGAGTGTCGGGTTCAATAGAGATTACACTCCATGATATATCAATATTTGAGTGCAAAAAAACAAATGAAATAGCCTCAAAATTACCATTGGACACCACCATTGTGTTCATCATGAAAAAACCTTTTCAACAACTATAAATACCCCTATGTTCCACTCTCAATGGGGCCTTCATTTTCTGTAAAAAGAGCAATCTTCACATCAGGAATCTACAATATTTCTGGCATCAGATAATATTGCCTTGGAATATTCTTGGCATTGCATTTGTGGAAAAAAATAGGGCATCCAAATCCCCATAAAAATTAATTGACCCTCTACTTTGAAAATATTATAAAGGGGAATAATAATGGGCTATATGGCTTTACATTTTTAATAAATACCTTATCCCATACAATAAAAAAATAGGTTTACAATAACAAATTAGGTTTAAAAATGCTTCTCTCCTTTTAAATAAATAGCCTTGGTAGCCACCAAAGTGGCTAAATAACCACGTGTGGATCCCACCCACCAGATTGGATGCATCAAAAAAATGGTACAGGTGTATACGTGCATGAATAAGTCATGCCCTGCCACCATGCCATTAACACCGTTGCAAAAGTCGTTTCCTCCTCTGCCTCATGAGTCAGGCTACAGCTACACAAAAAACTATAAGTAGACTATACAGGAAGCAAGAAAATGGTAAAAATCATCCCTCCTCATGGATCATCAGCATCGGCAACCTCGATCCTCAATTTAAATGTGTAAGCAGTAAAATGTTGCATACTTTTTTGGTGATTTGATCATCCTTTACTTTCTCTGGCATCGCCTCCATCATGAATACAGTCATTGTTTAATTTCAATATGAACACAAACACAGACGCCCAAAATTGAGGATGCCCCTCTGTTGAGGTTTCATCTTAACCCCCAATCTTCTCGCATGCCATATCATACCTCAAATCAGCGATGAATCATAGGTTTAAAACAACTTCGTCAAGCATTGGAGAATAAAACAAATATTGGTGGTTGCCAAAAAATATGTAGCATTCCATGGTCTAGGTTTTACCACATGGACATCCACACCATCATTGGTACTGAAAAAATATGAATGGCTCCTCCATCATCGCATAAATTGTCTTCTTCCATATCATTTGTAAAAAATAAAATAGGTACCTGCATCAGTAGAACGATGACAATGGTAAGATTTATCCTTTTGTGAGTAGGCAGGAGACCATGACCACTTTTTTACACCTCTAAAAAAATAATATCCAAGACTCCTTATCTACCTCATAGATGATATCAATTGACACATCCACGTAGGAGCCCCATGACTGAGAGCACCATCTTGTACTGCAAAAATTATGAGGTTCTAGTGGCCATGGTATAGCAAGGATTAAGTCCACACATATGGTAGGCAGACTACAATACGAGGGTCTACTCCATATTTGGCCAATGCCTTGATTCATATACACTTATCTCATAAATATTGAAATAGATTACTTAGGTACTATGGCACAGTCAACACACACTCAACGAAATTAAAACAGATTGAATACCTGGGAGGAGCAACAACGGACACGACTGATAGTTAACACTTTCAATTATACCCTAGGGTTTTGAGGAGTGAATTCATAGTCATTTCAACCTCTATTCCCATGGGCTTCCTCCATATCCTTACATGCCTAAAAGGAGGACTACAGGGCTTTCACACAATATGGACAAGTCCCACCATCAATATAAATAAACTCCACTTAAAAACCAATCCTAATTATAAATCATGGGGCGGAAAAATCTAGGGCCGCCATGACTGCACATATTTTTTTCACCAGCTCTTCACCTCAGAATGCACACAGTTGAGATAGATAAAAAAATAAAAGTTTAGGTGCCTTCAGTTATGAAACCTAGCCAAAACAAAAATAAGCACGATCGTTGTTCCACTTCACCAGTGAAAAACTGTCTATCATCGTGAGCTAGTAATAGGGATAGAGATCATCACAGCTAGCTATCACCAATAATATGCCATCAATCTCCTCAAATTCCTATGCATAATAAAATGAATCTATTGTTATTGGTGCCATATTAGTAGTGGGTTGCTTCCATGATGGAAGAGATAGTCCACCATGAGCACAAAGAGGATGATGTCCAAAGCTTTGAAATTCCTCTTCAACAATGTGATTCCTGTAACATTATAGCCAGCTCACACTGCTCATCCCTGTGCTCATCCTCCTTTCCTTGAACAATCAGATGCTCCCTAAAAGAATTCAATTTCTCCATGCTTTCCTTCCTCCAAACAGAAAGCAAATATGATATTCATCATGTGGTAGCTCCCAACTAGCGTAGAGGCCATGGAACATCTCCTATTGATCACAAAAAAATAGGATACTATCACTTCATCCATGCTTTCAGATATGTAATACGAGCTCTCCAAAATAAAAATCAGGTGGTAGGAACGGGCCTATTTTTTAGCACGCATACTATCCCGAATGACAAGGAGAAGATGGACCACTAGTTAACTAGTGCATGGATCGGTACATCAATGTGTTCCATCACAAATTGTATAGCCTTAAACCTTCCTGAACTTCTCTTTGCTATGAATAATAATATCCAAATAAAAATAAATTGTCCTCAAATCACATGTACACCGACCCCTCTCTTCATTGTATGTTCCAAAATCTTCATAACCAACACACATGCACCTTATGCTTCACTCCAACAAGGAACCCTAACAAGACTTTGAGAAATCCATACGAGCTCGTATGAGCTTCTCGGGTGTAGTTTTAAGTGCACAATGGCTCTCATCAATAGCTCTATTGTCACTATTTACAACACCATCATTTTCATTCATTTAAAACTAAGATAAATCGAGCACAGCACCATCTAGATTCATTGGTGCACAGATCATTAGGAAGGTTCGTAGCACTTCTCTGGATGCATAGCAGCTTAACCTTATTGAATTTTTTTGTTTTTAGAAGGAACCCATGCTTCAAATCATGTGTAGGATATGTATTTGCCATCATTACCTCTATGTTCACAGCCATCGCAACAAATAATCATTAGCTGCATGTCCTTCAACTCCACGCCCATAATCTCTATAGGCTCCAGAAACTTATCCACTAATAAATAGCTACATCAAAATCCATAGAACTTAGTGATAATAGTTGCATGAGAAGAAAGAAAAAAAATATAATCATCTTGGGAGCATCCAAAAAATATATGTTGCAAATGCAACCACTTCAATCCAAATCATGAGTCATCGGTGAACATATGCACAGCTTCTATGGCATAAAAATGAATGCAATGCAGGTGGCTCAACGTTTATGGTGAAAAATAACAATCATAGCAGTTAACACAATGGACCACTTTCATCAAAAAATAAGTGCAAAATCATTCAGCGGATCACACGCAGGTGAAAAATAGCACCAGGAAAAACATTTCTCTCAAATTAATTACACCCACTATGCGATTCTTCTCCTAAAACAAATGTGTCACACAATATTTTGAATATTTAAAAAAATGCCATAGTTGTAGCCACTGCCACCGTAACCATTCATACTGCTCCATTCAATCTCCAACATGCCTTCCATGCCAAAAATAAAACATGACTACTCTTGGACAACAAGTTGTTGGTGCCACCTTTGACAAACAATAGAACAATATAAGAAAGCCTGCTCTGATACCAAATGTTAGGAATATAAAATATGAGATATATTGATATAAGAAATTAGTACAATATATAGGCATAAGCCTATATGAAGAACATGACACTTGTGAAGGAACATGACAAGTGTCAAACAAGGCATAGTGCACATTATATTTTAACATGAACTCCTTAAACTTTTGCATAGGAAGTTCTATTTATAATTAGTAGCTTATCTCCATTAGACCCATATACCATTTTGGTCAAGGTTCTTTGTCAATCTATCAAATCATGAAGGTTTTCATATCCTAAAATCCATTCTACTATGTATATAGGTAGAAATATTATAGAACTATAGTCTTAGTGGTGCTACTATGTTTTTTTTCTATAACAGTAGAGACTATAATATTTCACTCAATAATCTATCATAGATAGAAAAAGTGTTAACCCTTGGTAGAAGCAATTGTGGTGCTATCGCTTAGTTGTGGCACTTTTGTCTCCATGCATACAGTCAATATTTATTATTTAGCTTTTATCTTATCTCATTTCATTAAACAAAGATCTAATTTTGGTTAAGAGGGTTTATAACTCTTCACTAATCTAGGTAAACCCCTTTGCAATTGACTCCATATTTTCTATATAATCTTGTAGGTTTTTCAATGGAAGTAGGAACCACCATAAAAGGTACTTCTAGTCATTGAAAGCACTGGTAGTGCTTTTGCACTCTTTAGGACTACTACCTTAGAGGTAGAACCAGATCAAATATTTTTATTTTAGCACCAATCATATATTAAGCTTGAATTATTAATGTTTTTTCTCTGGATGTTTGCTTGCATGCTTCTATTTTTTGTTCTTTAATTAATTAATAAAAAGAGAAAAAGGAACAAGTAGCTTAGTCTTAACATCATTTAGGGACCAATTATATTATTGCATTATCATAAATCCAATTGCATATAGGAACTTAAGTCCATTTATCTACATTTTCCTCTTGATTTGTTGCTCAAAAATTAAAATACCTCTTTCATTTACCATTAAAAATAAAAATACATAGTCGATAGGCATGTTTGTTGCATTATGATTGTTGCATCTATAGCTATAATAGTGCTAGATTAAGGTTAGTGATAAAGGAATTTCTTAGGATAAATATATGTGTTTTCAAACTCAATCTAGAAAACCTTAGACTACACTCAAATTTAGAAGTGGTGGATATTATACCCTATAGGAATGAGGGATCCAGTGCACATGGTTCCCTAGGCCAATTGGAGGCCCTCCATGATTTCCCTATCTCACATTTTGGTGAACCCAATATGAACACTAGAATGGGTCCCAAGATTTTCCTTGACTAAGCCAAATCTGAATCAAACTTAAAATCTATCAAAATTATAATCAAGAAAATTAATATTGTTTGTTTAGTTAGAACACGATAATTCTAGATAAAAAGAACATAATAAATTGCTAGTCCTACTAGGGATCTTCATTATCCTCTGAGTAACTATTGTACAATGTAGTGGGTTATATTGGTTATATAGCAAGCTCGAGTTACCAATAACCCACCTAGGGTCTCATATATTCTTATACCTAGTAATGAGTATATTTTAATGGGCTATTGGGAGTCATAATGAGGTGAATTATTACCCCTTACCTATAATTTTAGCCATGTATTTAGGAGGTTACTTCCATCTACTTTTAGAATTCCATGTATTGGCATTCTCTCACATACCAATGGGTATATAGAGATGGGTTAGGTATATCAAAACATTTTATATATAGGGATACCCTTGATACATATAGGTCAAATTGGGTATATCAAGAGAAGGATATATAAGTGCTACAAAATATCTTTTCTTTCTTATTTAAACAATTCTATAAATAACGGCGTAAAAGGTTTAAAATGATTGTGGCATGGTGGTTATAGGGGCGGACTGTGCGAAGATCTGTGTGGCGGCTTCGGGGTGGACAGCGTAGAATATTGTGGCGGCCATAAAAGTTGGACAGCCTGCTCGAATTCGTGGCGGCTACCAATTCCACCATGTAAATTAAAAAAAAAAACAAAAAACAAAAAAAAAACAATTCTATAAATAATTAACATCTTAAATAACCCTCTCTTCTCTCCTAACCCTAAACCTATGGTTGAGAAATGCTACATGACTTGTAGTATCACTCACCAGTTGGCCACTAATCTTCACCCTTTAGTGGATGGTTGTGATGAACACCTTAGCCTTAATAACCTCGCCTTGAACCAAGAAGAAGAAGCCACATCATATTGAGGTTCTCTAAGCCCCACCTATGAAGAATATGGAATATTAGTCTTCTAATTTGCAACCCATATGACTTATTTCTTGCAAAATCATAGGGGGTCTATATAATCCTTCCTTAGATAAGGTAAGAAAATCCTAGGAGTCTCTATAGAGGATGATGTTAGGAATACACCATGTACAAACAATACATAGCCTATGTGGAAAAATAAATAATAATAGCAACAATGGAAAAATAGTTGAAACCCTAGTTAAGTAGTGCAATAAACAATAAGCTATCACAAAATGTAAGAGACACAAGATATATGTGGTTCGGGCAGTGTACCCTACATCCACAAAAAAACAATCAGTCCTTTGTATTATTAACAATACAACAATCTTCTCCTCTTGTACAATGTCTCCTCCCCTCTCTTCCTCCAAACCAGAAAAGAGCATTCTGCCATACAGGCAATCTTTACAGTACAAAATATATAGAGATTCATGGATTTTCCTTTACCCAAAACCACATAGTGGTGTCGAAATACAATGAGCCAAAAACACCACCCATACGCTTATCACGTTCTTATGACAAGTATTTTTCACCAAGAAAATACAGTTAAATTGCCAGCCATAAATTTTCACTAAAAAATTTCTCCATCAACAATATTTAATGGTAATTTAACTGTATTTTCTTGGTGAAAAACACTTGTCATAAGAACGTGATAAGCGTGTGGGTGGTTATCAGCCCATGTTTTTGGCTCATTATATTTTGACACCACTATGTGGTTTAGGGTAGAGGAAAATCCATGAATCTCTATATATTTTATACTGTAAAGACTACCTCTATGGCGGAATGCTCTTTTCTGGTTTGGAGGAAGAGAGGGAATGAGAGATTGTACAAGAGGATAATATTGTTGTATTGTTAATAATATGAAGGACTGATTATTTCTCTATGGACGTAGGGTACACTACTCGAACCACGTATATATTGTGTCTCTTATATTTTTGTGATTGCGTATTTTTTATTGCACTGCTTAACTAGGGTTTGAACTATTTTTCCATTGCCACTATTATTATTTGCTTCGCATAGGTTGTGTATTGTTTGTACATGGTGTATTCCTAAAAACTAGTATCAAAGTCGTCTTGTTGGGAAAGGGCACTCACAAGAGAGTTTTTTGTTCGAGTGGGAGAAATGGGAGAAAGTTCAAATTTTAAACTGGATAATTTTACTGGAAAAAATTTTGGTATGTGGAAAACCAAAGTGGAGGATTATCTATATCAAAAGGATGATATGTACTTGGCTCTAAAATGGAAGACTGATGGTAAACCTAGGATGATGGATGATGATGAATGGGATATAATAGATAAGAGGGCACTAGGGGTGATCCAGTTGAGCCTGGATGATTCTGTTGCATACAACATCGGGAAGGAAAAGACCACCAAAGGAGCCATGGATACACTATCTAAATTGTATGAAAAACCCTCGGCTTCAAATAAAATTTTCTTGATTATAAATCTATTTACTATGAAGTTGCAAGAGGGTGGATGTATCCAAGAACACCTTAATGAGTTTTATGTTGTTATGGGTTCTTTAAAATATGTAGGTCTTGATTTTGATGATGAGGTTATGGCTTTAGGGTTTCTTTGTTCACTACTAGACTCGTGGGATAACGTTGGTCAAAAATTTATCAGGAGTAGATATGTGATTTTTAATGAGGATAGGTTGTACAAGGATAGGCACATATAGGTTGAAGAGGATGCACCTGAGTTTGTTGAATGGGATGCAATCTTAGAGCATGGTGTAAAAAGATAGCCTCTTGTTGAGATTGATGAACATGGTGCTCATGTTGAAGAGAATGGTGACCAAATGAATGAGCAAGTTGAGAATGAAACACCTCAAACACCCCCACCACCACTAATACCAGAATTTTGGAGATCTACTCGGGTAAGAAGAGCACCAAATAAGTATCTCCTTCTTTGCATTACATTCTATACACTGATGCAGATGAGCCCGAATGTCTTCATGAGGCTTTGCAATTGGAAACTAGGAGCAAGTGGGAGCATGCTATGAAGGATGAGATGGACTCATTGACTCAAAACCAAACTTGGTATTTGGTTGAGCTTACCAAGGGAAAAAGGACATTGCATTGCAAATGGGTGTACAGAGTGAAGGACAAAGTTGATGGCAGTAAGAGGTACAAAGCAAGACTTATTGTGAAAGGATTTTCATAGAGAAAAGGTATTGACTATAATGATATTTTCTCATCTGTAGTAAAAATGACCTCAATTCAGACTATTTAGAGTATAGTTGCAGTATAAGATCTTCATCTTGAGCAGTTATATATGAATACAACATTCCTTCATGGGTATTTTGAGGAAGAGATCTACATGCACCAACCGAATGGGTTTGAGGTCAAAGGCAAGAAGAGTCTTGTGTGTAACCTAAAAAAGAGCTTGTACAGTTTGAAGCAAGCTCCAAGGTAATGGTATCTCAAGTTTGATAGTTTTATGATTAAGCATGATTTTACTAGGAGCCAGAGTGACCATTGTGTTTATTTATGGGCTATAGGAAATTGTAACTTCCTTATTCTCTTATTGTATGTTGATGATATGCTTGTGGTAGGATCCAATATGCAGAATATTAAGAAATTGAAAAGAGAGTTGGCAAGTAAATTTGCCATGAAGTATTTGGGGGAGTCCAAACAAATCCTTGCCATGAGAATCACTAGATACAGGAAGGAGAAAACATTGAAGTTATCTCAAGAGGATTATGTGGAAAAGGTGCTTAAGATATTTAGTATGCATGATGTAAAACCGGTAGCCCAACCTCTTGCAAAGCACTTTAAGCTCTCAAAGAAGCTATGTCCCAAGATAAAGGAGAAGGAAGAGTACATGAGGAAGGTACCCTATGCTTAAGTAGTTGGGAGCTTGATGTATGCTATGGTGTGTACAAGACCAGACATTACCCAAGAAGTGGGAGTTGTGAGCTAGTATATGAGTAATCCAGGTAAATCTCACTGGCAAGTAGTGAAATGGATACTCAGGTATTTGAAAGGGACTTCAAAATTCCATTTGAATTTTGGAGGTTCCAAATTTGAGTTACAGGGCTATATGGATTTAGATATGGCAGGTGATTTGGATGTTGGGAGGAGCACTACTGGGTATGTATTCATAGTTGGAGGTACAACAGTGAGTTGGATATCCAAGCTACAACGTGTTGTAGCTTTTTCTACTATGGAGGCTGAGGATGTGGTCATCATGAAAGGTTCCAAAGAGTTCATATGGCTTCATAGGTTGATTGAGGAGCTGGGTCAGAAGTAAGGATATGGGACACTTTGGAGTGATAGCCAAAGTGACATTCATTTAGCTAATAACTCTGCTTTTCACTCATGAACAAAGCACATTTAGTTGAGGTATCACTTCATTCGATCAGCAATGGAGGATGGTTTGTTAATTAAATATTTTATGTTGTGCCTTGGAACCCCATTCAAGGACCTATTTTTGATCATTTCCCATAAAAAATACTCCTTAGAAATTAATTTATTTTTATCAATTTGGCTCCATTACCTAAAATATGATTCACTATTGGATCACCCCTAACAACCTAATTCAAACCTTTGGTAAATAACTCAACTAGACCCATCCTTTGGGTCCATTAACATGAATTTTAATGAATCAAACTCTCATTTAATTGATTCAACTCCACCTTTTATCACTACATTTATGGATTCTAAGAGACAACCCCTACCTCCTTCATTAGTGGATTATTCATCTCTACCTACCCTTGATAAATTATTGTAGGGTACTATTAACTGCCTTGCATCTCAATAGGTAGGTACAAGATACACTCTCATTTTAATTTTTCCTCTGAGTTCCCAAGTATCCAATATTGATATCAATGTATCATGTGGTTCTCATGCTAATCCCATAAACCTGAGGATAGGTCTTGGACAAAACTCTAACCTTGTCATCTCTTATACCCAATCTAATAACCATCTAATATTAGGTATCTTGGGAATAAGCTATATGATACCAACTTGAATATTTTATTCCCAAGTATATAAGCCTCCATAATACATCAATTATCAATAAGTCAACTTCCAACATATTTTTGGACATTTTGAGTCAAAGTTTTCATTGATGTCAAGGAATGAAGTCATCATTGATGTCAAGGAATTTATCAAGGAACAATGCAAAGGTTAATAGCAAAAGAGCTGCATAATATTCTTAATATTATGTGGAAACATATGAATACGGGTTTTTATTAAAACCATGGATGAGAAAAATAAAAGGTTTTTTGTAAAAACCCAAGGAAGTTTTTTGATGGACAAGCAAAATAAAAGGTTTTTCATAAAAACCCAAGGAAGCATTTTGAAAAGTTAAAGGAGGTTTTAATATTTATTTTATAAAATATTTAAATTCAATTTGAATTTAAATTTTATAAATAAATATTATCTATGCAAAGAGGTAAAATCAAATAGGGCTTTAATAAGCCAAAAGGGGTTTAAAAATTAATTTATAAAATTTAAATTCTAAATAATTTAAATAGTTTATAAATTAATTATTTGAATTTTGAAGGCCTCGACATTCAAAATTATTGGAGATAATATGTATAAAAACTATATGCCTAAAATACAAATAACTTACCCTTCGTTCGAAAGAAATAATCGTGGTATATGTTGTGTGAATACTCGTGCGGATAAGAAGACGGATATTCGTCTTAAGGCACCAACGAAAGTGTTGAAAATGATTGAAGGCAAAACCCTCATATCCACCAAGGCACGTGGCCTAGTGGCAAGCAATCATGAGTTAAGTCATGCGGGTGTAGAGTGGTTCACATTCAATTCTTGGCAAGGACATTTTGGCGCGTTGTGTTTTGGTGTTGGAAGAAGCAACGCATTGATTTTTGGTTTCGATGTATTGGGAAGAACATAGAGCACATTGTGCTCTCGGTTCTCCAAACAAACACCTAGCTCATGCAGTCGTTGAAGCCATGTCTAGGGCATATAGATAAGCTGCATTGAGGGTTCGATTCTCACCTAGGTAGAGGTAATAAATTTTGCATTAATTTTTAATTGCCTAAAGGTATAAACATAAGGTTTTAGGGAGTTATAAGGGTTTTTAAAAGGTGCTTATTTTGAGTGTTAGTTTTTGATTAAATGAAGGAATAAGGTGTTGAACTTTATTTTTAATAAATTTATTGTGATGTTTTTGATTTATCAAAAAGTGAATTGAAGAGTGATTAAATTTAAAAGGACTTCTTGCCATTGGGTTAGTTTGAAAAGGAGATTGTATTGACAATATTTTTTATATTGAATATTGTTTTAATTGGGAGATCATAAGGTGTATTTGGTCAAATCATTTTTGTATATGTTGATGGATGCTTTCTTTAAGATGGAGTGATAAGGTGTATATGTGTTTTGATATTTTGCATTATATCTTTGAGAGATTTTAGTATCTTCTAACTCCTTGAGCTTGGCAAAGAAGTGTTTATGGTTGTGGCAGATATTTGAGGTTCCTTCATCATCAAGAAAAAGGTATGAGCACATTCTTCCATAGTTGAGTTGATTGGTTGGTTTTCTGGAAAATAAGTTTGGAGTGAAAATGACTTGATTAGGATTTCCTTATTGAGTGTGTTGAGTTAATGCTTCAAGGTTTTATGGAATAAAGAGTTGATGTTAAAACCTTGTTTTATAAGCATTGTTGTTGAAGCCATTGTTGAGTGAAGAACTTGAACTAGGGTTTGAAAAGAACATGAGTATCATTGTTATGTGAGATTGGTTGATAAGCATTGTTGGAAAAATTTTGAGTGAAGTGATCATATGCTTGGACTAGGGTTTGTAAGCAAGGATTGTTTCATTGAGTGATTGGTTGAGTAGAGTTGGTTGAGCCTAGTCAAGTGGATGTGTGAAGTGATTGTTCAAGTTCCATAAAACAAACTATTATATATTCTAAATTTATTTGAGAAAGTTATTGAGTATTGAGGTGAATGTGAAGCATATTGAGTCTCTAACAATTCTTTGTATGTTTTTGAAAGAGTGATTGGAAGTGATTGAGTATTGAGGTGAATGTGAAGCATATTGAGTCTCTAACAATTCTTTGTATGTTTCTAAAAGAGTGATTGAAAGTGATTGAGCATTGTGATGAGTATAGATCATATTGAGTCTCTAACAATTCTCTTTATGTTTCTATGAGATTGGACAAGTTCTAGTGTGGACTTGTTGAGCAGATTTGGGGCAAGTCTTTGAGAAGACTTGTGGACAGATTTGGGTAAGCTTTTGTGGAAGCTTACAATATATATTGAGAGTAAATTTGGATAAGTTCTTATGAGGACTTATTGAGAAAATTTGGACAAGTTCTAGAGAGGACTTGTGGATAGATTGGTGTGATATTTTGTGGAAGCTTACAAGGTAGATTTGAGATAAGTCTTTGAGAAGACTTGAGAGCAGAGTTGATTGATTGATTTATTCAAACCTTGAGTTAAGGTTTGGGGAAGATCCAACAGAGTTGATTTGAGATTGAGTCAAGCTTTGAGTTAAGGCTTGAGGATAGAGATTGAGGATATATTTGTGCTAGACCGAAGGACTATTTTTAGTACAAATTCAAGGATAGAGTTTGGTGCAGATTTGAGGATAGGTTTGTGTCAGACCAGAGACAAATATTGAGGATAGATTTGTGCTAGACCGAAGGACTATGTTTAGTGTATATTTGAGATAGATCTTTGGAGGTGATAGAGTACAGAGGATGATAGTCTCTAGTGGATAGAGATCCATTAAGCCAGGGTAGTGAGGACAAGTGTCTTCAGTGGATAGAGATCCATTAGCTAGAGTAGTGGGGGCAATAGTTCTTCTAGAAGATCACCAACTAGATCTAAGGAGAAAGGAGTTCTCTTATGGATAGATATCCATGAACTTGATTAGGGGATTGGTGTCTCCTTTGGATAGAGATCCATAAACATTGTAATAGGGAAAGGATTCCCAAGATATTTATTGAGAAAATATTAGTGAAATATTTTCTTCGTGGAGTAGCCCACATTGGGTGAACCACGTTAAATTGGTGTCTCTATTGTGTGTGATGATTTGTGCATTGCTTTGGTTACTATTTTTGATATTGCTATATTTACATTGTATAATATTGATTGGAAAGAAAAGTAAAAAAGTGGTCTTATACTTTTCACCCTCCCTCTCAGTATAAGCTTGTGTTCTTCAATTGGTATCAGAGTTGGTTCCTTCGAAAAAGGTTTAACATCTTGAAGGAAGATCTTACAAGAACACAAATGGCAAAGAAAGGCAAAGGCAAAACCATGAGATACAAGAAGAAAAGAACACACATGGTCATGAAAGAAAAATAAGATGAATTTGATATTGTTGTTTTGGGAGGAAAAGTGGAAATAGATTCAAGAGATGAATCAAGCAGTGGAGAAAAGATCAGATTGATAAATTTTTGTACCAGATGTAGGAATACAAGTCACCATGCAACTTATTATCCACAAGAAGGTGAATAATATTTTGTTTGTGGTCAACTCGATCATGATGCAGGTTATTGCAATGGGTTTAGTAGCGGTGAAGATGAAGATGATATTCTTAGAAATGAAATCCTAGAGGTTGGTTCAAGAAAGGATAACAGGGACAATCAAAATAGGTATGAAGAAAAAACTCTACTTTTAGTATTAGAATAAAATACTCCTATTGAAGACCAAATAAAAGAGAGAAATTTAGAAAAATAAAAGGAGGAAGCTACTCTTAAGGAACTTGTTAAGTTGAAAAAGGAGAACTTAGAATTAAAGGCTCAAATACAAGAGGATGAGAAATGTAAGACAAAGCTTCTACAAGATCTCTCGACTTGAAAGATAAGGTTGAAGAGGCAAGGAGAGTTGAAAAAGGTATGGTTGAACAATCAAAGGTAAAAGAGATAGAATGTGAAAGACTTATGGTTACTCTTGAAGAATTAAAAAGGGAGAACTCAGGATTAAGGGTTCAAGCTCAAGAATATGAGAAAGCAAAAGCAAAGTTTCTACAAGAACTCACCAACTTCAAAATCAAGGTTGAAGAGGCAAGAAAAATTGAAGAAGGTATGGCCAAAAAATTAAAGATAAAATATCTAGAGTGTGAAATATTAGAGCATGAGATAGTTTCACTAAGGATGGAAGTAAAAGGCTCTAAGGACAAGCTACACAAGGTTGAGAAAAATTCAAAGACTTTGGACAGGATTATCAATGCACAAAGATCATCAGTCACCAAAACAGGACTTAGTTCTAAAGAAGAACAAGGGAAACAGGAAGCAGAAAAAGGAGAGTCAAGCTCAAACACCAAAAAAGAAGAAGCGTCAAAATAAGTAAGTAAAAGAGAGAGTGAGACTTCTAAGGATAAGTTGGACAATAGAAATTTCAACAAGGAAAGGAACAATACACAAGTAAGGAACATATGGAACAGGAAACAGGATAGGGTAGAAGAGACTAAGAGACCAATGGGGTCTAGGCAAGGTTTCTTCAATGGATGATGCTTCTCATGTCATAGGTTTGGGCACATGGCTTCATAGTGCAGGACACATGAAATATAGGAAAATGGAAATTTCAAAAATAGATAGCTTTTCCATGGGTATTGCTACTCATGTAATCAGTTTGGTCACAAGGCAATGAATTGCAGGGTTCATGATAGAAAAGGATATGGCTTCACTAGGAGAAATCCTAAGATATTTGCACCTCCAAGGAATAATAACATTAAGTGTTATAAGTGCAATAATGATGGACATACAACAAAGTGGTGTAGATCAGACATTCCAAAATCAAGTATGGACATGGAATAGGAACAAAAATAGGAACATGGATATGAATATGAACAAGAATAGGAATAGGAACATGAATATGGACATGGAAAGGAATAGTCAAAGAAATCAAAAGGATCAGATAAGAAGAAAATAGTATAAAGGTAAAGACTAGTGCTTGTTGGGAGTAGAAATACTCCCACCCCAGAATTAACCACCTCAAGAGGAGGTGGGGGAGGGGCTAAGCTAAGAGACTCATTCTTAGCCCCGAGCCCCAAAGGTGACCCTTTGCCATTGATGTCAAAGGGGGAGATATTTGAGTAAGGGGGAGAGATTTGGTATTTGAGTAAAGAGGAGAGAGCATTGAGTCAGGGGGAGTAGAACAAAGGAAAGGTTAAGTTTTTGGTAAAAAGAATTTGGGTTGCCATCAATGACAAAGGGGGATATTGTTGGACATTTTGAGTCAAAGTTGTCATTGATGTCAAGGAATGAAGTCATCATTGATGTCAAGGAATTTATCAAGGAAAAATGCAAAGGTTAATGGAAAAAGAGCTTCATAATATTTTTAATATTATGTGGAAATATATGAAGGCGGGTTTTTATTAAAACCATGGATGAGCAAAATAAAAGGTTTTTCGTAAAAACCCAAGGAAGCTTTTTGATGGACAAGCAAAATAAAAGGTTTTTCATAAAAACCCAAGGAAGCATTTTGAAAATTTAAAGGAGGTTTTAATATTTATTTTATAAAATATTTAAATTCAATTTGAATTTAAATTTTATAAATAAATATTAACTATTCAAAGAGGTAAAATCAAAGAGGGCTTTAATAAGCCAAAAAGGATTTAAAAATTAATTTATAAAATTTAAATTCTAAAGAATTTAAATAATTTATAAATTAATTATTTGAATTTTGAAGGTACCGACGTTCGAAATTATTGGAGATAATATGTATAAAAACTATATGCCTAAAAGGCATAGAACTTACCCTTCATTCGAAAGAAATAATAGTGGCATATGTTGTGTGAATACTCGTGTGAAGAAGAAGACAAATCTTCGTCTTAAGGCACCAATGAAAGTGTTGAAAATGATTGAAGGTAAAACCCTCATATCCACCAAGGCAAGTGGCCTAGTGGCAAGCGATCGCGAGTTAAGTCGTGTAGGTGTAGAGTGGTTTGCATTCGATTCTCGACAAGGACATTTTGGTGCATTGTGTTTTGGCATTGGAAGAAGCGACACGTTGATTTTTGGTTTTGGCACATTGGGAAGAACATAGAGCACGTTGTGCTCTTGGTTCTCCAAACGAGTGCCTAGCTCGTGTGGCCGTTGAAGTTGCGGCTAGGACATAGGGAGAAGCTGCGTCGAGGGTTCGATTCTCACCTAGGTGGAGGTAATAAATTTTGCATTAATTTTTAATTGCCTAAGGTATAAACATAAGGTTTTAGGGAGTTGTAAGGGGTTTTAAAAGGTGCTTATTTTGATTGTTAGTTTTTGATTAAATGAAGGAATAAGGTGTTGAATTTTATTTTTAAATAAAGTTATTGTGATGTTTTTGATTTATCAAAAAGTGAATTGAAGAGTGATTAAATTTAAAAGGACTTATTGCCATTGGGTTAGTTTGAAAAGGAGATTGTATTGACAATATTTTTGATATTGAATATTATTTTAATTGGGATATCATAAGGTGTATTTTGTCAAATCATTTTTGTATATGTTGATGGATGCTTTCTTTAAGATGGAGTGATAAGGTGTATGTGTGTTTTGATATTTTGCATTGTATCTTTGAGAGAGTTTAATATCTTCTAACTCCTTGAGCTTGGCAAAGAAGTTTTTATGGTTGTGGCAGATATTTTAGGTTCCTTCATCATCAAGAAAAAGGTATGAGCACATTATTCCATAGTTGAATTGATTGGTTGGTTTTCTGGAAAATAAGTTTGGAGTGAAAAGGACTTGATTAGGGTTTCATTATTGAGTGTGTTGAGTTAATTCTTCAAGGTTTTATAGAATAAAGAGTTGATGTTAAAACCTTGTTTTATAAGCATTGTTGTTGAAGCCATTGTTGAGTGAATAACTTGAACTAGGTTTTGAAAAGAACATGAGTATCATTTTATGTGAGATTGGTTGATAAGCATTGTTATAAACATTTTTAGTGAAGGATCATATGCTTGGACTAGGGTTTGTAAGCAAGGATTGTTTCATTGAGTGATTGGTTGAGTAGAGTTGGTTGAGCCTAGTCAAGTGGATGTGTGAAGTGATTGTTCAAGTTCCATAAAATAAACTATTCTATATTATAAATTGATTTGAGAAAGTGATTGAGTATTGAGGTGAATGTGAAGCATATTGAGTCTCTAACAATTATTTGTATGTTTATGAAAGAGTGATTGGACATGATTGAGTATTGAGGTGAATGTGAAGCATATTGAGTCTCTAACAATTCTCTATATATTTCTAAAAGAGTGATTGAGCATTGTGATGAGTATAGATAATATTGAATCTCTAACCATTCTCTTTATGTTTCTATGAGATTGGATAAGTTCTAGTGTGGATTTGTTGATCAGATTTGAAGCAAGTATTTGAGAAGACTTGTGGATAGATTTGGGTAAGCTTTTGTGGAAGCTTACAATATAGATTGAGAGCAGATTTGGAAAAGTTCTTGTGAGGACTTATTGAGTAGATTTGGACAAGTTCTAGAGAGGACTTGTGGATAGATTAGTGTGAGATTTTGTGGAAGCTTACAAGGCATATTTGAGACAAGTCTTTAAGAAGACTTGAGAGCATATTTGATTGATTGATTTGTTTAAACCTTGAGTTAATGTTTGGGGCAGATCCAGCAGAGTTGATTTGAGATTGATTCAAGCTTTGAGTTAAGGCTTGAGGATAGATATTGAGGATAAATTTGTGCTAAACCGAAGGAATATGTTTAGTACACATTCGAGGATAGATTTTGGTGTAGATTTTAGGATAGGTTTGTGCCAGACCAAAGACAGAGATTGAGGACATATTTGTGTTAGACCGAAGGATTGTGTTTAGTGTAGATTTGAGATAGAGATTTATAGGTGACAGAGTACAGAGGATGATAGTCTCTAGTGGATAGATATCCATTAAGCTAGGGTAGTGAGGACAGGTGTCTTCACTGGATAGAGATCCATTAGCTAGAGTAGTGGGGGCAACAATTCTTCTAGAATATCACTAGTCAGAGCTAAGGAGAAAGGAGTTCTCCTATGGATAGATATCCATGAGCTTTATTAGGGTATTGGTGTCTCCTTTGGATAGAGATCCATAAACATTGTAATAGGTAAAATATTCCCAAGATATTTATTGAGAAAATATTATTGAAATATTTTCTTTGTGGAGTAGCCCACATTGGGTGAACCACATTAAATTGGTGTCTCTATTGTGTGTGATTATTTGTGCATTGATTTGGTTACTATTTTTTATATCTCTATATTTACATTGCATAATATTTATTGGAATGAAAAGTAAAAAGTAATCTTATATTGTTCACCCCCCCCTCTTAGTATAATCTTGTGTTCTTCACATATAGCAATCATTCCTTCATAATTATAAAATCCTATTTCTCCTAAACTTCAAGATCTAATTACCCAATTAGAGCAATTGAAGAAACAAATAGTTGTTATCCAAGGGTCATCATCTAGTCACATATGCACTTATGATAACTTGTGTAACTAACCCTTAAATCTATTTGTATATAGTTGTCTTTTTCCTCCTAACTTTGAAACATGTAAGTTTCAAATGTACAAGGGGAAAGAGGATATTTTCAATGATCTTAGGTTGTTTAGGACTACCTATAGTGATATTTTCTATGATGAAATGCAACTATTGAAAATATTCCCTAATATCCTTAGTGGATCCACCTTAAAATGATACTACCTAATACCAAGGCACTCCCTAAATATATTAAGGGCCTTATAGAATTATTTTTTAAGCAATTCTCTATCTATATTGATAAAAATATCACCATTAGTAACATGTACCAACTCAAATAATCCAAATACAATAGTTTCACCAACTTCTTAGCAATATGGTGAGACCTAGTAGGAACACTACAATATGTGCCTTCTCCTAGGGTCCTACTTGACATATTCATAGAAAACCTTAATGAAAAATTAGCCTTTTACTTAGAGGTGACTAATGTGTCTTAATTTAAATATGCAATTAACATGGCAAATATAGTATAGACCACTCTCCTCAAATAAATATAACTAAAACCTAAATCCAATAAAGAGGAAGACACATCTTCCTCCAACTCAAAGGGGTAGTATAAAAATAAACACATTGTGGTGATGGGATCACAGAATCTTACCACACCAACAATTTCAATAATAGTGAGAACCTTTAAAAACTTGTCCTAGGGAAATCTAAACAATAAAATAATAAATGTAGATACTCCCATCCATAGGAACCCCTTTCAGCCATCCTAGACTAGCTCCTTAAATCTAAAATTGTAGAGCTTTCTCCTATCGAACCTATAAAACCTAGAAGGAAAAAAGCTTCTATATTTTGACCAAACAAGCAATGTGCCTTCCACCATGTCAATGTTCATGTGACTTATAGATGCATGGGCCTTAATAATATGATCAAATACCTTATTTATAATGACTAAATTTTTCTCAATGGCTTTGATTCTCAACCCTCTTTAAACCAAGATCTATAAATTTTCTAGAATTCATTGGCCAATCATAATCAAAATCAAAACATAAAAAATAACATTAACTATAGAAATGTACCACCTCCAAACCAAGGTATGGTATGTACACTCAATTCTTATCATCAAAATAATTATATCTCTCAAAATTGTGTTGTATCAAGGAAACAACATAAAAATATCCATTTGAGCAACCTTCAAGACCCCCTCTAGTCCTTCATTTAAAAATAATCTCTCCATGTTAAGGATCCACTTTATTTATTCAATTCAATGCCAAGTCCAAGGATGCTTTTTATTTTCTAAAGCAATTTGAGAACATCCTAGCTAAGATCTCCCTTCTTGAACTTCTTAAGTTTTCTCTGGTTCATTGAGACAACCTAATGAAAATCCTGAATAAACAAGTCATTTCTCAATATCTAAAACCTGATGACTTTACTTCCATAGTAGGGTCCATTGGGATTAATCACACTATAATATAATTCCATGACGATATTTACCAATTTTATTTGACTAGAGACCTTCCATTATATAATATAGGTCATGTTAGTGATAAATTCATTAAAATAATTTTGGTTGATAATGGATCTGATCTAAATGTTTGTAACTTGAATTTCATTAGTTGTTTTAGGTTGACCAAATAATATTTAGAGAAATTTAATCTTTTTATCAAATATTTTGATAATGAATAATGTGAGGTTTGTGGCACAATAGTCCTTAAATTCAAACCCCTTACCCTCAACACTATCATCTATGTCATGCCATGTGACTTGTCATACAAGATCCATATTAGAGTACCATAGATCCATGAGATTATGATCATTCCTTCAACCTTACATCAATGTCTCAAATATGATTATAAGAAAAATATTTACCACATTTCCACTAACCCTAAATATTTCACATATTATTAAGTAATTGAGGTTGAGAATCCAAAAGTTCATCTTTGCCCTTCTTTGAATTTATCTCTTGAATCCTCTCCTTCTCAATCTTCCATCATTGCTACATTAAGATCCATCAATATAAATAATCCACCTAATAATGAACCTCAAACAAAATATAATTAGTAAATCACCATTAATACAAAACATAATCTAGATAATAATCATTATATCTTAGAAGTAGCCAAGATTCCCCCATCCCCCCAAATCCTAGGGTTATCTCCTACTAATAATGGTATAATAGTGCAAATAGGAAGTTGCTCCTTTATTTGCATTGGAACTACTAACAATGAGAAAATTCATGGTAGTAACCCTTACTTGATTGAAAAAAAGTATGCTTCATACTTTTATTGCAAATATGGATATCTCAGAGAAGCTCAGTGGCAATCAGTCAACCATAGATCCTATAAACTTAGGAAACCTAGGAGTGCTTCCATATCCACCTTAGATAGAAGAAAAATCTTATATTTTAATTGAGAAAATTATAGACATCAATATTGGTACCCTGGATGATCCCAAGATCCTTAAATTAGGAAAGGCCTGTAATCTCAACTAAACCTTAGAAATACACCAAAATTTTAAAATATTTCAAGGATATATTTGCTTGGTCCAATATTGATATGCCTAGTCTAGATCCTTCCCTAGTTATCCACCTCCTAATTTTCGCCCCTAGTGCAAAATCTATAGAGGAAAAATTACAAAAAAATGCACTCAAAGGTCACACTTCTGGTCAAAGAGGAGCTTACAAAACTCCTTAATGTTGATTTCATAAAATCCATGGACTACTTTGACTATATCTCTAATTTTGTTCATGTTTCCAAGGAAATAAGAAGTGTTAGAGTGTGCATTGACTTTTGGGACATCACCAAAGCATATCCCAAAGGAAATTTTACTCTAGCTAATATTGACATGATTTTTGATTTCACTACAATATATGGAATGTTGACCTTCACATATAGGTTCTCAAGGTACAACCAAATCAAGATATCCCTTTATGACCAATACAAAATAGATTTTACCACCTCATGGAAGACCTTCTACTATCATGTCATATCCTTTTGGATGAAATGCAAGAGCTACCTACTAAAGAGCTATGATATACATATTTCTGAAGAACACAAGCTTATACTAAGAGGGGGGTGAACAATAAAATATCAAAACTTTTACTTTTCTTTCCAAATGATAACAATGATAATATCAATGCAATAAATGAAACAATGCACAATTCATCACACACATGAGAGACACGGACTTAACATGGTTCACCCAATGTGGGCTATGTCCACGGAGAAAATATTTCTTATAAATTTTCTCAACCAATATCTTGGGAACCAATTTCCTATTATAATTTTTATGGGCACCAACCCAAAGGAGACACCAATCCCCTATGCTCAAGTTCATGGACCTCTATCCATAGGAGACACCAATCCCCTTTGTTCAGTTCATGGACCTCTATCCATAGGAGACCTTAATCCCCTTTGCTTTGGTTTGTGGACCTCTATCCACTGAAGATCTCAATCCCCTCTACACTACTTCAAGCCTTTCCACAAGGCTTGCTCAATTCTGCTATAAAACCTACTTTCAACTCGGCTTAGATCTGCTCCAAGTCTACACACAAGACTTGCTCAAATATGTTCACCAAAACTTGCTTAATTATGTTCCAAGCCTAAACATAAGACCAATTCTACTCCATGACCTACTCTAATATGCTCATAAGGCCTACTCAATCTAGCTCTTTAAATCTTCTCAAATCATTACTCAAACATGTTCATAATGCATGCTCAATCTAGCTCACAAAACCTGCTTAAATCTGCTCCAAGCCTTCTTACAAGGCTTTCTCAAATCATCTTACTATCACTGCTCAACCCAACTCAAATCTACCTCAAACAAACCTTCTCAGATCTACCTCAAAAAAACCTTTTTAGATCTGCCTCAATCCTGCTCATAGAAACTGCTCAAACATTCTCAATTCTTACATACAAACAATTTCATATATCTTTCCCAAAAGTACTTTTTTTGACTAAAGTAGTTTAGACATATTCTACCTAGAATTTTTTTAACCTCTTGAACATATAGAGAATGATATGCACTAACAAATGCTCAATATGTTCTTCACATTCATTAAGTCTATCGCTTTCACATGTCTCACATTTATTGCATTCTAAAGGTATCTCTAGTCTAGCACTTGATAACTAACCTAGTTATTGTTGAGTTGTACCTTTACTTCAATATCAATCACAATGCACAAGTCTTTCTCATCTACTCACAATGTCAATTATGAACAATCCACAAGTTTGTTTTTTTCATCTACTCACAAAGTCAATCATGAAGATGCACAAATTTTTTTCACATAATTGATCTATAATTTTCATCAATTTGTTAATTTTGAACATAAACAATGCATAGGTTTACTTTCAAAAATTGGTCTTTAATTCTTGCAAATTTTCTCTAAATATAAATCACAATAATGCACAACTTTTTCACAAACCTTAGCACATATGTTTCCAATTTTATTCAACAATGATGCACAACTTTGTTCTCAAACCCTATCACATATGTTTCCAATTTCATTCAACAGTGATGTACAACTTTGATCTCAAAACCTAGCACATGTGTTTCCAATTTCATACAACAATGATGCACAACTTTGTTCTCAAACCCTTGCATATGTGTTTCCAATTTCATTCATCAATGATGCACAACTTTGCTTTCACACTCTAGCATTTATATTTCCAATAATGCACATAAAATTAATCCTTATATCTCCACCTTATGACTTGAAACTATTTTCTTTCAAACAAGCCACCTTGAGAAGGAGTTAAAATAACATACCTCTAAAACTGCCTTGATGAAGATGTGCCCTCAAAAACCTATCTCAAAATAACTCCCTTTCTTTGGCCACTTCAAAACAAGTTAGCAAAACTCCTTTTCAAATAATCCACATAAACCCTTTCAAAATATGTGCACAATAATGTCCCAAAATAATGCTCTATAACTCCTCTTGGTTTCACAAGATAAAGCCTTTTAATAATGAACCAAATCCTTCAAAATATCAAGCAAAAATACAATAAAAAAAAAGCTCTTAATACACCTTATAACTCCCTCTTTTAATATTGCAAAAGTAAACTCTTCTCACACTTAGACAACAGTACAATTTTCAAATCATAATACACCATAAAACTCCCACTTTGATTATGCAAAAATTAACCCTCTTATGCACTATACAACATACAACTTTCAAATGTCTTACTACACCATAAAAATCCCACTATGATATTTCAAAGATAAAGTCCTTATGCACAATACAAAAATCAAACAAACATTGCACACCTTATAGCTCCTACTCAGTCCAATTCAAATCAAAATTAAATAATTTAAGCTCCTTGTAGAAGGTATGCACTCGGATAAATCATTTCCAGCTCTTGCACACTTTTAATTTTTGTTGTATCTCTTATGTTTTGCCATTCACATAAAGCACACGAGTATATTTCATATCAAAGCTTGCATTCAACAAATGGAGGAGAAATGACAAGTATTTATATGCATAAGCCAAAATATTCGAAGCTCCAAGATGTCGATGCATCCTTGCAATTTGAAATATGTTGGCACCTCAAACCCTTTTTTTAACTTTGGTTATAATATTTAATTAAAATATTATAACATAAACTTTTAGGCCCATAGTTATCTTAAAACCTTTTGAATAAAATAATGTAAACTTGTGGCCCATTTAAACCTTGGTATTCAATCTTTTAAACCTTTTTATTTTAGCCCTTAGTCTCAACATTTAAACCTTTTTTATTTAAACCTTTTTGGCCCATACCTTCAAACCTTTATATTTTTAAATCCTTTGTCTCAAGTAGTTAAACCTTTTGGCCCAATTCTCTTAAACCTTTTCTGTATAATATTAAACATGATATTTAAATATTATAATATTTTCCTTTAAACAATATTGCCTTGAGAAACTTTCCAACCTCATAAATTCATCAACCTTGAAGAATATTCCTGCCTTAAATAGTATGCACCTTTTGGCATCAATCCTTTGACATTAATGACAACTCAATGTACTCAATATTTCCAACACTTTCATGACATGATGCATGATATCATAGAAGGCTTTGTTGATGATCTTATTGATCGATCTCTAAACCAAGTAGACCATATTTCAAACTTAAGATGTATTTTTGAGTGACTAAGGAAGTATAAGGTATGTCTAAAACCTTAAAATACATATTTGGGATAATGTTAGGTAAACTATCAGGATTCATTGTAACCTAACAATGCATTTAAGTTGATCCTAATAAAATATTTTCTATTGTCAATATGCCACACTTAAACTTTGACCCAGCTTAGGAGTCTCAAGTGTAAAACTCAAGTCATTCTAAGATTCATCTACCTGTTGACTAATAAGTGCTATCCATTCACCAAAATCTTGGGAAAGGATGTAGTTTTTGAATGGTATGATGACTATCAAGTTGCATTTAATGCCCTAAAATCCTACCTCTTATCCCCTCCTATTTGTGTCCCACCTAATCTCATTCGACCCTTGTTGTTATACATAGAAATATAGACTATGCCTTAGGGGATATATTGGAACAATATGATGACCAACATAGATAAAGGGCTATCTTCTATGTTAGTTGAACTTTATCTAATTATAAAGTTAGATGTATACCTTTAGGGAATCTTTTCCTAGCTATAGTGTTTACATCCCCAAAACTTAGACACTATTTACTTAACTATAATATTTTTGTCATTGTAAGATTTTATCCCTTGTGATATATCATGTCTAAGCCTTACCATTTAGGAATAATTACTAAGTGTATCATTATTATTATTAATATTTTCTTAATTTAGCAATGAGAATTTTATCAAAGGTTAGGTAATTGTTAACAAAATAGCAGTTTCACCTTTACAAGCTAGCCAACCCTTAGTGGTAGAGTTTTTTAATGAGTCAATATTCAACCTAGAAGTAGATTGAACTAGCTTTTGGACTTTGTACTTTGATGGTGCAAGATGTGTGAAAAGTATTAGGAGAAGTATTTATCTTGGTCACTCCTCAAATAAAATGATCCCTTTGTTTTTCAACCTTAGGTTTTCTTAATACCAACAACACAACTAAATATGAAGCTATCATGTTAGGGCTACATGTGTAATTAGCTCTCAAATTAAAAACTCTCTCTATATTTATGGATTCCTAGATAGTACTAAACCAATTCAATGGTTTTTATCAAACTACAATACAAATACATTGTTGACAAGCTAATGGTTACTTTTGATAAAATCACTATTGATGTTATACCTAGGTATAGTAACCACCATGTTGATGTTATAGCCTCAACAACATCCTTGATCTCCTTAGAGTTGTATGGAAATCAATATATGATTATCATTTAGAAAATTAGGGATTCTGCAACCTTAGAATCTAGTTAGCTTTCTTTAGAAGTTTTTTTCTCAAAAGAAACCTCATCCCCTAGTCTTTGGTATAATTACATATTTGCTTATGTTAAGGATGGAATTTTACTTGATGGTTTGAATCATAATAAGTACAAGAACCTCAAGAAATTATCCTACAGTTATATCATCCTTGATGATATTTTTTATCACCTCACTCTTGATGTAATTTTTCTTAGTTGTCTAGACTCTATAAAAGTCTAGATAGCCATCCAAAATGCCCATAATGGATCATGTTATGGTCACTTTAAACATATCACCATTTCCAAGAAACTCCAAATGGATTATTACTAGCCCTCCATGGAAATTACTCTTGTAACAAAGTCAAGAAGTATGATAAGTTTCAAAAGCATGACAACCTTATCCACACCCCTTCCAAATCCCTTCAATCCTTGACCTCACTGTGGTCTTCCTCCATTTATATTTTATACATCATCAAGAATATAAATCTCATATCAGCTAATGGAAATAAATGTATCATCATGACTACTAAATACTTCACCAAATGTGTCAAAGCTGTACATTTAGCCTCAACTACTATAGTGCAAGTATCTAATTCTATCCTTAACTAAATATTTAGTTGTTATGGAATCTTGTATGTTCTAATATAGGATAGTATAACACCTTTCAAAATAAATATGTGTGCTAAATATAATATTTATCACAAATGGACCAACCCTCATTATACCCAAGAAAATAGTTAATCCAAAGCCTCTAACAAAACCCTTGTCAAAATTCTCAATAAGCTCATCAATAAAACTAGTAGAGATTGGTATCTCTAGTTGTATCTAGTCCTATGGGTATATTGCAATAGTTTCAAAAATAATATTGGCTTGATACCCTATACTTTAGTTTATACAAATGACAAAGTATTCCTTTTTGAGCTTAAGGTCCTTTCCTTACACATTGTGTTGTAAGATATCTCTATTGGAGATTAATTTCATCTTACCCATCTCAGCCAACAAAAACTTCTTTATGAAAAGCATATTCATGCCTTATAACACTTGTGGGTCTACCAGTAAGTATTAAACATACCTACAAACATTTAAATTTGGTGGCCTAGTTCTAAATAAGAACCTTAAAAATACCAATACCAAAGTTTGTCTCAAAGGAAATTTTGAGCCTAACTAGCTAGGTCCATATATTATAATTTCCAAGTATGGTTCAGGTACCTATTGCCTTGCCACTCTTCATGGAAAAGAACTTAAAGAACCAATTAATACTATGCATATTAGAACATACTATGTCTAATCTTACATTTTCTACCTATTTTATCTTAGTTTCTTATTACTGTTTGTTTGTGTCTACCTATTTATTTCATGGTTGCTTGCCTACATGCACTTGTATCTCTTTGTTTATATTGCTTGTAGCATAGAGAGTCAAGGATCTATGATGACATGGAAATGATGATCCTAGGTAGGATAGATTTTTTTCCTTTTACTAAGTTACTGATGCAAGTGGATCCTCCCTTGATCCATTTTGTACACTTCTCACATGTCTCTTGACTTGAAAATAAAACTTATATCAATTTGCACAAATAAATTATCTTTCTTCCACCAATAAATCTTCATCCCAACATCATCCTACTCTATCACCTCATCATGTCACCCTATCCCTTTTGTATACAATTTTTGGAAATGTTTGTTGTATTGATTCCCATAATATATAAAAATGACAAGGGCAATGTGTCAATTAGATGTAATTACTCACATATTAAACTCTGGCTTATCCAAAAATCTTGCATCTTATCCTTGTAATAATTTTATTCAAGATAGATATTTTAGTCTACTATTAGCTAGGGATCTTATGCCAATTAAACCTTATCACCATAAATTTCATAACATTTTCAATCATGTGGATTTGTACTTAGGTGAAGGACCTAACTAGATGTTTCTTCTAGTATGCGCACATCCTCAATAATGATAATATTATGAAAGTATTTTTCTATATTTGAATCTTTCACATCTCCATATTGCCATATGATGAATATTGTGACGTTCATATCTACTGATGTAAAAATATACCTTTTTATCTTTTCTATCACACTTGTTGTATGATGAATACTATAATTTTTATAGGTGTTTATGGTAACTTCTGCTCATGCATTCCTCATGATAAAAACTATGAGGTGTGTAGGTGTTGCTGGCAATATCCTACATATCCCATCATGTCAAAATCATAATCATGTTGCACTTGGACCCATGTAAAGTGTTGGATGAGCTTAATAGAGAATTTTAACTCTATATAGAATCACCAAAACTATACCAATCACATATAATCATAGGTGCAATATGCATCGTATCCATAATGGTATCCTCCTTCTAAGTAAATTGGGTGAAAAATGATTATCAAAAATACATCAACTCACATATCAAATTCCTCCTTGATATTTATATAAAGGTAAGTCATAATTGTTTGGCACAACTCACAAGTCTTATCTAACATATTTTTTAGAGGTATGTCTAAAATCATGTCATTCATGATATTTGTCTAAAGGTAAACCAAAAAAAATTTAGATATTTGTCTAAAGATAAATATCTGATAAAAATTCCTTTATGATTTTTATCTTGAGGTAAAGCATAAATTCTTTAGACACATATTTAAACTAAATTTTATAAATAAAAGTCTATGGAATTTATCTAGAGGTAATTCTCTTGCTATTTGGTGCATCTTTGAAGTCCTCAAACATTTTTTAAGAAAAAATTATTTACAGCTTTTAATAAAAAAATTAAGAAACTCTCCTTTGATATTTGTTTGGGGCCACCCAAAAACCATGTATCATACCTTGTATTATAGAAATACCTTATGGCATTATATAAAGTCCCCTTAGGCACATATCTATATGTATCATATTTACATCATAGCAATACCTTATGGCATTATCTAAAGTCTCATAATACCTTATGGCATTATCTAAAGTCCCCATAGGTACATATATATCTATATTGTATCTTGTACCATAGACATAACTTATGGCATTATCTAAAGTCCCCCCTAAGTACATTTTTTCTACACTATAGCAATTCCTTATGGTATTATCTAAAGTCTATTATGGTACCTAGGGATAGAAATATGGGGATATGATATTATATTGTGTATAGGTATTATGGATAGTTGACATGGGATACACATAATCCAAGGTTGATTATATTGTTATGTTATATAATAATGAGTGGGATTAGGATTTAGAAGTCAAGTACCCAAAACAGACATAGATTATGGGTATATAAATGGAGATTTCATTGTAATGATCAATTATATATCGATTATTCTCTTGTAATAATATTTACCCACATCAAGTATTCTCTTGTACTCATCTTTACCCACGAAGTGGATTATGAGACTTTTCCCTCTCCAAGTGGCACTTTCATCCTAAGATATATTGTGGAGATATTTCTTACTTAAGGAGTATTATTGGTTTTGCTCTGCCCTAAGGGTATTACCTATCTATATCTCATTGTGTGGATTGTCACTATAAATATTATTTGTAGATGAATGATTTGATTTTTCTACATATTGGTGAATGACTTATGTCAATGAGAATAAAGGTTTCATAACAAAGTCCTATTGGGCATATCATTTGGCATATACTTGTATTATACTTCTATCATAGCATCCAAATCAAGCACTAATATAACTCTCATCATCTATGGACCAGAGCTATTGCATTTATCAAATTATAGCATCAAATGACATCATTCACCTACATAACATCATCACTCATCATTTAACATCTATAACATAATCAAAATTAAATAACCATAACAAAAATTAACTCTCATAAATTTGTGTACATAATCATATTGTATAATCATCCTTATCAAAATAATACAATAGTATACATTAACTAGCCCTCATAGGGGCAACCTCATATCTAGATTTATGAGTTGGCATCTAGGGATACTACTCCTCCTATAGGTGATGACACCCTAATAAATTACTATAACTATTGTTTCATAGAGCATGAATGGGTCCATGTCATCCATATCTTGGTCAATGATGGTAGGTAATGGTTAGCTAAAATTGTTGTATGGTAAGTTATTTGATTGTAGGTTTATCTCTCTACCTCCATGGTAAGATCTACCTGTAAATATTACAACTCTATTGAATGCCACTATTGTGATATAGCCATAAAATTTAATAGTATTTGGACCATTTGACTATCTCTAATACCTAATACCATTATGGTATTTATCACAAATTCATCCCTCTCCAATCAAACTAATAATTATTGACTGCATAATGAAGGTTTGATACACTAGCCTATCCATATCATGTGTCCATGTTTCCACCTTAGCCTACATCACATCCTACTCTAAAAAATCTACTATTAGTGTAGCCTATAGAGTGGCCACCTATTATGCTAATGTATATCTCTCTACCTCTATGGAAAACTAAAGGGAGCGATTGGGTTCTACCTCCCCTATGATCATTGACACAATTATCATTGGAGCTCCTCCCACTATTTTTTTCCCTCAGTTTACTTTGTTGGCATTCCCACCATTGTCTAACTAGTGGTATTATTACTCTCTATGCACCCCTTAGTCATCTCCCTAGTCATATGCTCTCATTCATCGTTAGTCTATCCATTGTGATCCTCCTTGAATATATGGGATAGTACCATTCCTAGTAATCATTGTTGAATCTAGGGTCATTGATTATAGGGTCTAAAATTATAGGTTTGTCAATGTTTGGATCAAGGTATGAATCGAGGTTTAGTAAATACATAAACCCTTCCTCCCAAGTTAATTAGGGGTACCAATATGGACCTAGTGGGGTATCTAATTATAACCTAAATTGTCAAACCACATGATTAAAATAGAATAGCTCTCACTCTACCCATGGCTTGACTAACCACCTCACCCATTCCAACTAGTAGGAATCCTTCATCTTGTAGGGGTGATCCTTGTAAGGTCACTATATAACCTACTCCCCATGTAGGTGTAGACACCTAAAAATATCATGTTATCCCTTGTGTAGTGCTAATTATTAATTTCTTTGCAAAAAGTCCTAAAAATCCAATTTATTTGCATTAAAATACTATTTATCCATTTAAGCCCCTTTTTCCACAAAGCCCTCTCCTACACCTATTCCCTATTCACCATGTGACCACCTTCCTTACCTAGCCTAGATCCACCTCACCGTAGTCTACCCTTTAACTATAGCCTAGGTCCACCTCACTCTAGTCTACCCTTTGACTCTAGCCTAGCTCCACCTCACCCTAGCCTACCTTACCCCCTACTCTCCACATCCCCATGCTCATTCAATACCATAAATGGGATGAAGAATTTCTTCACCCATGTGCATTAATAACATGAAGACTTTTCATCCACATGCCATAAATGGGGTGAATACTTTCTCCACCCCCATGCATTTATGAGGTATGGTGCACCCATGCCCATTTAATGCATATGGATGGGTGAGGACTTTCTCCACCCAAACTCATTTATGAGGTATGGTGCACCCATGCCACCTCATAGGCCACTTCAACCCCCTACATCTTGCCAAATTATATAAATAGGCCTCCATTTCTCTTATTGTCAATAAGATGATAATTGTTTAGAAGAATATGATAAGTGCTTAGATAAACTCTACCAAAATCACTCCAACCCTCATTTACAAGTAACCTCTCCTTTGTGCTAACCCCATGGATGCCCTTGCATGCCTCTTTTTGTATCACTTTGCTTTGTAAACAAGTTGCAAAAGTAGAATCAAGTAGCCATCAGACTCGGACTAGAGCTTCCTAGGAACCAAAAGAAGATTTCCTTTGAAGGAAATTTTAGTCAGACCAAACCAATAGCAACTATACAGATAGGTACGGTTGATAGTCAAAACCATACCTATAGGAATGGTTCTCATTAGAAACTAGTTTTAACTACTTGTAAACTAAAACACTAGAAATAGAGGTGAGTAAATTGTTGGAGTATATTACATTATTTGGTTCATCCTTAGATTAGGAAAGTGTGTCTTAGATTAGGAGTTATTATTTAATGTAATAAATGCACAAGTGTGCAAAGTATTTTGGTATTGTAAATGTGCATAGTTGTCCATGTGCACATGAGTCCATAGAATAGGAAGTTGAAGAGTCTAGAAGTGTGAAGGCCAAGAGTGCTCCATATGAAGAGTCACATTACATTATATATGCATAGTAATGTGAAGATGTAAGATGATGTGACTTGTAATGACATTACTTGGTACTTACAGAGCTATGGCACCATTTTCATGAGCATTTTTTATGGCATATTTATGAGTAGTTATTAGAGTTATTTATATATTTTATACTTATAGAATATTTCCATTATCATATATATTAGTTTGTTACTTTATTTTATATCTTAAGGTTAATTTGTCTTAAGTATTTAGCCTCAAAATCTAACAGTGGTATCAAAGCCACAACAAGGTTTTGACTTGCACAGGTTTTAAAATTGCAAAGTATATTTTTGTTGGTTAATATGAAACTAGTAAAGGTCAGAATATTATCTCTAGAAGAAGAAACCAAGGAAAATTGGAGAGTTTCCTATTCCAAGAACAAATTCATAATAGAAGGAGAATTCAAGTCTTAAAGATAGACCTTGATGTTGAGGATATTGAGGGGATTAAGAGACCCAAGAAGGAGGTCCTATTGGAGAAGTTGATATATTGAAGAAGACTATAAATTGCAGATTGGCTAGAGTCTTTCCACAAGATTGTGAACACTAGGACTCAACACATAATTCTTTCCACTAGTTTTGAGGATAACTAGTGAAGTTTATTTATTTTATAACTTTAGAAATTCTAATATATTTGGTACTACTAACTAAGTTTTTGGTTGCAAAAAATTAACACTTAGAAGTTGAGAAGATTCCTACAATAGATAGAGAATAATTTCACCTTCGTTGCTTGACAGTCTATGTGCTTTTCTTGTGCAAGGATTAATTCTTTGATACAAAAAATTAGAGATTGAAAAGGTCTAATAAAAATACCCCATTGGAGATCGAATATTGAGGAGACTCGATAAGAAATTCCCCATATAATATTGTAAACAAAATATAGAGAGCTACATGTTGGAGAAGTTGAAGAGACTCGAAAGAGGTAAGATTGAATAACTTCTACTTTTTGAAAGATCTAAGGTTGGAAATAGAATATTGCAGATTGAAGAGACCTGCATAGGAGGTTCTCATTACAAATTAGATATTGGATATAAGTGAAGGAATAATAAAAGTTCCTATTGTAGGTTTGAAGAGTAGCAAACTTCAAAGATTTAGGATATTGAGGAGCAATATATTTTAAAGATCTAGGAAAGAGATATCATTATAGAATTCCCATAGTTGGAAGATTGAGAAGACCAAGGATAGGTATCATTGAAACTTTGAGGAAGAATTTGAAGAGTTGCAAAATTAAAATACCTAAGAGAAGTAGAAGGCTAGACAAAACCTTATCATAGATTTGGTGAAGTGATCATTAAAGGCATTTTGAAGAAATCTAGAAGCAGAATATTGCAAGCAAGGAGGAGTAAGAAGTTCCCAATGAATGAGATCCAATGAATAAGATTTGGAGAAGTTTCATGATAGAAGATTAGAAGCAAGGAGAAGTTTCTAATAAATAGGTTTTTGAGACAATTATCATCATTCAACAACAATCCCAAAAGGAAGAAGTGTTTGGTAAGAATTTTTTCTAATTTTGGAGAAGGGATTAGAAATTCTAAAGATATTCAGATTCTTGAGAAAGTAGATAGCGCAGGAGATCAATTTTGAAGTCAAAATTTGACAAGGATATTGCAGGAGAAGAGAATATTGAAGAGCCCATAGTTTTGGGAAATCTAAGGACAACCATAGAAGTTTTGAAGGTTGATTTGATAAGAGAAGATTACATGATTTGAGCAGCGATTGAAGGGTTGCAAGAGAATAGATTGAAGAAATCCTAGAGCTAATAATTGGAGAAGAATTGGGCAGATTTTAGAGTGCCCATGAGCATGATATTGAAGGAGTTTGGACAGTGATAAAATGTAGCATTCTGGAGACTTTCGTTGTAGTTTTTGGACAGTGAAAGAAGGAATTGACTACATAATTGCATATTTTGGACATTGGGGCATATTTTATAGTTGCTAAATTCAGCATTTGGAAGAATATATTTTGAGAATATTGGAAGCTACAAAATCATATTTGTAGATAGCATAAGAAGAAGATAAGGAGCTACGAGTTTGGATAATTTTGGAGTAGATTTTGGAACAGTTATTAGATAGAAAACTTGGAGAAAGTTGAGCAACAACTAGAGCAATGAATGTGATAAGTTTTTTGAAGGAGAACAAAGGTGTAAAAGTTACAAGTTTGAGACTGCAAGTTGGGGGAATCAAATCACCAACTAAACCAACAAAATAAGAATAAGAAAGGTATGCAGTATTGGTGAAACATAAGTATATTATTTAAACATTGAAATAAACTTTACATCAAGGTTTTATGAGCACCATATTATTATTTGAAATCTGAAAAAATAAGAGCTTAGAGGAGTTATTTAAATAATGGTGTTATTATTTTTTACACCTTAAAATTTGCAAGGACAAAATAGCAAAGATTCTAATCTAATAAAAAAGGAGAAATAAGAATAGCATAATATTATTAATGAATGTTTTTTTATAGTTCTTAAGGAATGCAAATTTACTAAAGTAAAAAGAAAATCAAAAGCAATAGTGTAAACAAGTTAAATACCGAGTAAGGGTTAATAAACTTGGTATATTTTCTAAATTTATAAAGACACTAGATAGATGGATGAGAAAAATCATCTTGCGATTTTGGAAGAGCATAGAGGAGAACCATCACTACACAAAGAGGTGTCATTGCAAAAGAGAAATCACCACTCAAAGAAGCACCACCAAAGAGGTGCCACTACAGAAGAGCAACTGCCACTCAAAGCGGTGCCATCGTAGTCCTAAAAGGAAGAAGAAATTGGTTGAAGATCTGTGATTTCACAAAGGAGCACCACCATCAAACATAGTAATAAGACATAGTTGTCTGCTCTTGAAGTGGAAAATAGTTTTTGTGTGAAGAGTGTACAGGAATACGTAGGAGATAAGAGTATTAGGTTTCAATATGAAGTAACAAGTATTAGAGGAAGTATTGCATACACACACCACATATAAGAGGGAAAAAATATTGGTATTCAAATGTTGGATAGGTGCCAAGATTAAGTTGGAGCATTAATAGACTTATAAGGTAACACTCAACGCCATAACATAATCTGCCCAAGCAAAGAAAATATTTGAAGAGCAGTGGAAGAGGTTGAGTGCCAAGTGGCACATATAAGGTGGGAGGTCAAGAGGTTTAGCACTTGTTCTAGGAAGATGTTCTCTAAGACATCAAATATAGAGAAGCACATTAAAGGAATTTGGAAGATAAGTGCAATTGATTAAAGTGTAGGTAGAATTCCTAATTGGATGTAGTGAAGGAGATCACACTTGGCAGTTCGAGGTAGAGATTCAAATGACATATAGTGGAGGTCAAAGCCAGTAATAATAGTGAGCATTGAGGTGTAAATTGATTCATTAACATTGAAGCTAAGGTGGGAGGAAATAATTTTTCAATAGGCCAACATACTAGCAAAGGTTTGTGTATGCACAAGAGATTTTTTCGGAGACGTACACAAAGAAGAGAATAGTTTGAAATCGTTCAAGCTTTGTTGACAAATAGATTATAAATTCAAGGAGTAAGGTAATCCTCTTTATTAAATTTATTTATAAACTTGAGTTAGGATAATTAAGGATATTCATAATTATTATTCTCTAAGGTTGAAAGTAAAGCTATTTGGAAAAGTAGGATTTAATATTGAAGCAATTGGAGAATTATTAAAGGATTGAATTTTGAGTAGAAGATATTGGAGGAACAAATTTAAGGTTTTGTAATTTAATTATTTGAAGTTACAAAACAATTTTGGGATATTTGCAATTTAGCTAAATATGGAGTAATAAGGGTTTCTACATCAAATTAGACTTATAGAATTGCAAATATATTTATCTAAATTTCTAAGCTTGGATTTATACGGTATTCAACATCAACACATGATTAAGAGATTTAGAATATAATTATTTTTTACATTAGGGAGTTATAAGGAACTCTACAAAGGTTAATCATGACAACACATAAGTTCTTTCTTTCAGAATCTCAATTACTTAAAGGTCCTAATTATGCATCATGGAAAAATAAAGTAAGATCTATATTGATAGTAGAAAAGGTTTAGGAGATAATTAAAGGAGCAAAATATAAACCTACTGAAGATGCAAGAGAAATTTAGAAATATGAAGAAGATGAAGCAAAAGCTCTAATGATAATAACTTTTGCAATTACGGATGAAATTCAGCCATATCTTAGTTCAGTGGTAACATCTATCCAAAATATTTGAAGGAAAGAATAAAGCTACCATCTTGAATATTCAAACTCAATTACATTCACTAAAAGTTAACAGTGGAGAAATTATAGAATTGTTTCTAAGGAAAGTAGTAGATATAAAGGGAAAGTTATTGACCTTAGGTGAAAAGGTAGAAGACAAATTTCTAGTTCAAGTAATTTTGAGAGCACTTCCTAAAAGTTACAAGCACTTAGTTACATATTTACAAATTTTGGGTAAAGATACATCATTTGATGAATTGGTTAATATACTACAAGAATATGAAATGGAAAATTCAATCAAATATGAAATGACTAATAATGCATTAGTCTCAAAAGATAATCAACAAGGAAATGTTGCTTCCCTCTCAAGGAATAAACCAAAGTGGAATGATCGATATTGTCATATTTGTAAGAGAAGAGGTCATAGTACAAGTTATTGTAGATTCAATCCAATAAATCAATTTCAAGGGAACCAAACAAATCTAGGAAATCAACCAAATAGGTTGTTTCAACCAAGGCAGTATCAAAACCAATATAGACCACCTCAGCTATAATTCTAGTGATAGTACAATCCACTTCAACTACAGTATAGAGAAGGAAATCAAAAGGGTAACTTGGTATAAGAAATATATGAATTAGTACAAAAGAACATGAAGCCAAAGCACTTTTAGTAGTGTTTTATGAAGATACTAATCATTTGCTTAATCAGAATACAAATAAGGAAGAGAATAAAAAATAGTATGAGTCTCAGCAAAAGAATGAAGACCCGTATTGAAGACTAAAATCTTCAATAACCAAATAATGTAATACAAGGGGGTGTTAGAGTATATTACATTATTTGGTTCATCCTTAGATTAGAAAAATGTATCTTATATTAGGAGTTATTATCTAGTAAAATAAATGTACAAGTGTGCAAAGTATTTTGGTATTGTAAATGTGCATAGTTGTCCATGTGCACATGAATCCATAGAATAAGAAGTTGAAAAGTCTAGAAGTGTGAAGGCCAAGAGTGCTCCATATGAAGAGTCACATTACATTATATATGCAAAGTAATGTGAAGATATAATATGACATGACTTGTAATGACATTACTTGATACTTGCAGAACTATGGCACCATTTTCATGAGCATTTATTTATGGCATATTTATGAGTAGTTACTATAGTTACTTTTATGTTTATACTTGCATATTATTACCATTATCATATACTTAATTTATCTTAAGTATTCAACCTCAAAAACTAACATAAATTAGTTTTAATATAGTTTTAGCTTAGTTTAGCTCTATTTTAATATAGTAGCTTAGCTTTCTTTGTTTACACTCTTTCATAAATTTGGATCTAATTGAGGTAGTCCCATAGGTGCTACTAACTCTTTGATTTGGTTGTGCATAGGTTTTTGGAGACTCACACAACTAGCATTGATAGACATAAATCCACCCCTCCCTTTGAGGTGGCCACAAAAATTAGGAGTTCCATAAAATTATATTGTAAAATGGCTTCTTCATTGGAAGATCCTAATTGTAGCCCAAGGGGTATTTGTGAATCATTTTCCAATCATGATTTTAATTCAATGAAATAGCATGTTTTCTTTGACCATATTTTGGCAATCATAGTGATACCTCTAAACCCTACACCATGCATAGGCAAACAATATTTTTAAGTTATAGAATTTTGATTCTCAATGTCTTTTACTCACTTTTGCATTGTATTTTACTTTTGTGGTTTTTTATCTATATTTATTAATTTTCTCTATTTTGGTCTGTGTTTGTAAGTTGTGAACTCATCACAGACCTCCAAAAATTGGACCCATCATGGCCTATCCAAAAAAAATCCTTTTGGTAGGAACTATCTAGGCCTAGACAGTTGTCATCCAGAACCATACAGACCTATACAGGTTTTGAAGAGCTCCAAAACTAGACCCATCATGGTAGGTAAGCAGTGTTACATAACTAACATAGCAACCACATCAATTGTAAGTATGAGAATATTTATTTTCTTAACCATGTGTTGTCATTTCAAGCATAAATTATGTTCTTAGGCCAACTCATCTTATAAAAAGGTGTTCAAATGGGTTCAAAGGCATTCAAAATTACATTAATTTCTTGTATTTTTCTTTCTTAAGGATTAATTCACTTCAAAAGCACTTCATTTCTTGCATTTTCTTTATTAAAGATCAGTTTGCTTCAAAAGCACTTAATTTATTGCATTTTCCTTTCTTAAGGATAAATTTGCTTTCAAAAACCCTTTAATTTTTGTCTTAAATTTTCCTTTCTTAGGAATAGATTTGCATTAAAGAAATTTGCATTTCTTGTCTTGCATTTCCTTTCTTAAGGGTGGATTTAATTTTAAAAATTAATTTCCTTTTTTTGCGTTGCACTTTGTTTTCCTTAGAATAGATTTGCTTTCTTGCCCTTTGCTTAAAATCAAAATGTATTTTCATTTCCTAGCATAGGTTTCATTCACTGCCATTAGTTTAGGAAAAATCACATTTCCTTTCATAGCATAGAATTTGCTTCCTTGCTTTCTAGATAGTGAAATTATCATTCCTAGTGTAGAGTTTACTTTCTCGTATTTAGTTTAGGGGAAAATTGCATTTGCATTCATAAGATAAATTTTATCTTTGCATCTTAGTTAAACGTAAATCCATACACACGCATGCACATACTACTAGACACACATATATGACATCGGATTTCATCACCGTCGATTGATATCGGTACATTGGATTTCATCTCAAACTGTTGACTCACCCCCTAGACACCATAGTAGCCTGCATGTAATTTTCTAGACTTCATCATCAGGAAACTCACTACCCTTGGGATTATCATGGGTTATTCTAGGTTAGAAGCCCTTGCTCACAGGGCTATATAATTAGTGAATATGTACCTATCATTTTTGACCAAGCCCACCCAAGGGTGAAGCAAAGGATGACTGGTTAGATGCAAGTTTTAGACAGCATCACCTCTTATACTAGAGGTCTCTTTTTTTACTTTTGGATACCTCAATCCATTTTTACCTTAGATAGCCTTTGCCTATTTATGCATTTTCTCTCTTTACATACCTTGGGTATCTCAGGGAGTGTGCATTGACATACCTTTAGATTTCATCCATACACCTTTGGTATATTTTTTTAGGGGTTTTAAAACAAAAACACTTTAAAATAATATAGAAAATAACCAAAAAAAATCAATTCCTAAGCAACATCAAAAAAACACCATCAAATCACATGTAAATCCTTTCACTTAATTGTTTATTGTATGTTTTCTTTCTTAAATTTTTACTTAGGGTACTTCTCCAAAAAAAAATCAAAAACCAACAAAAACAACAAAATCCAATCAAAAATCATCTCCCAGCATGAACTCTCCATACCCATAAAAAATTACACCCCTTAGGTGTTTTCCTTGTCTACTTTCACCTATCCTCATCCATTTCTTGATCTATGAATTACTACTACTTTGCATCCTACTTCTTCTATTCCTCAAATCACCTTTTATCCTCCCACTTTGTCTCAAGAGTCCACTCCTTCAAATCCTTCATCCACCTCTTATCAATGGAAACCCTTGCATTCACGTGTTCAAATTCAAACCCCCATCACCCATCCACTCACCACTTGAGTTGGATGATATTACCTATCAATGATATCAAGAACATGATCAATATTCAAACACTCATTCTTGGAATCTATGTTTGTCTAAGAACCTTTCCTGAGACCATCATTAGCCCTCCTCTATTAGGAAAAAAGTAAAATCTATCCTCTTCTTCTTCTTCTAATTCTCTTTCTCTTTATTTAGTAGGCTCCATGCAAATTTTGTATGGTTTCTCACACACTCGCTTCATTGAGGTGGCAACTTAAGCCCACTTATAATCGATTTGTAGCATATTGAGGATACCTACCTATGGCTAGTTAGCTTACTAAATCAAATGATCTCAACAATATATCAATGATAAGGTTCAAAGATATTTATCCCTTCCATCATTGGGGTATCTCACATTGATCATGATTCGAGATAATCTTATGTCTCCTCCCTCAAGTGTTGTTATGGCCCACTTACAGCCACCATCAACCACTGTCATCATCAGTTCTCTCATCGAATCTGATCTAGTTGCTCCTTCCTCACCTCTTCAACCTTCTTCTCATCTATTTATTTAGTAGGCTTTATTTCATTATTGTATGGTTATGCACACATGGCTACATACCTATGACAATTCCAATTCCTCCTCAATCCTTCTATTCCTCAATATTTTCTCCTCCCTATAATTTATTTTTCTCCTCATTTCTCTCCTCTTCAAACCAATTCTATGTATGGGGGAGTTAACCCTATTTCAAACTATTTTTTTGTCTAGATAAGTTGGTAGTCCTTCAAACCAATTTGGTGTCTAGGAGAGTTGACCCTCTCTCCCAATTCAATTCTCTCATCTCTCATCTATTCTAGATGATTCTCCCAATATTTTGGGTTTCTTTCATCATTTTTCTACATTGCATTCATCCCATACATTCATATATAAATAAACTAAGACTCATAAAGTGCTAATTTTATCACCTTTTGGATGTGTGGATATGCATTCCCTAACTCTGATTGGTGTAATTAATTAATGACATATACGTCAAGTATTTTTTTTCTAACTATATACATTGTATTTTTGTATCATTGTCATGCACCTAGGGGTAGTATTATGCCATTGGTCATGTTGTCTTGTTAACACTATTGCACATAAACATCTCTTTTATCTTTTGCAAGTTATCAATAAGTATGCACTAGGTATCTTAATTGTTGTGATGTCTTGTAAAATCATGTTCTTAGGTTGCTTGATAATATAAGTATTTTCTATCATTCAACCATTCCTAGTTGATCCAATAAACCTTTGTTGTATGTCATTGAGTTCTAATACAATTTTAGGCTTTCCCTAACTAGCTTAAGTTATTTCTTGGACCAACCACATATATCACTTTAATAAAATTTTGATTTTAGAGAAGACAAGGCCATGAGTAGTCTTGCCATAAAGTGAAAGTTTCTCACTCATCATATCATTTGCATAATCCAAACCTGAGGATCCAAAATACAAGTTCTAAAAAAAAGAGCAAAAGAAAGAAAATAGAAACAAGAGATCAAAATCTTGGTTCCCTTAGATATTTTAGATGCCTCCATTAGGGCTATAGATGTCTGGCTGGAAGTGGAGCTACATCAAATTATTATGGGGCTAACCTCCATTGGGGCTATAGATACTTGTTTGTAAATGGAGTATACCTTTTAGGTGGCAACATATCTATCACATTAGCAACCTTATTTTGTATAGACCTTTGCACGCTTGTAAATGAGCTAGCTTATATTATCTTGAGTTAAAATTGGTTAGTCCAACCTTACTCAAGATGGAAAATGAACATCATTACACACACTTCGGTCCATGATAGGCTTGATCTTATTTGGGATGGTCTAGATTTCTATGGGATATTGACTGACCATTAGATGAGTTTGATTGTTCAAACTAGGGTTTTTTTTTCTTGAAATTCTTCTAGCATTCAAGAACCCTTAAAAAAAATAGGCAAACCACATCAAGGCTACCTCAACCTACTAGCTATATATTCAATTTATTTTTTCAATGTTCATTCATCGTGTTTCTTTAGTATTCCTTGTTATTAGGATTACTTCATTGTCCCTACTAGTCTACCCATGATCATTATTAGCATTGCATTCATCATGTTCATTGCATGTTATCTTGTCTTATGTTGTGTTAATGTGTCTATTATGATTGTTAACTTGTCATTGATTAATTAAACCATTTTTGATTGTGAAATTCACATACACACATCCAAAAATTGATTAAACAAACACATGTGAGTCTAAACCATGCAAATAAATAGATACATCATCATCCATCACATAATCATATCACATCCATAGCATCTACAATATCATGTCTACCTAATCATCATACATCCATTCAAAAATAATAAAAAATAAAAAATAAAAATCACATAATAAAATATTCAAAATCAAACAAATCAAAAACATCAAAATCCAAAAAAAACAAAAAACCCTAAAAATTTGTAAATTTTTTTATCAAATATGCACCTCATCACATCATCCATCCATAACATCCTAGCATGGTACCCATAAAATCATCGTCATGTCAACCATTGTTGTGCAAAGACATTTTTCAAGCACTTCATTGTTATATTTTTCTTATTCACTCATCAAGTCAATGTTTAAGGGGGTAGATATTACCCATCAATGTTGCCTTGAGCATATTCAATATCAAAACACTTGATCTTGGAATCGTGTTTGTCCAAGAATTTTGCCTGAGACTATCACAAGCCCTCCTCTTCTAGGGCAAAAACCAAAATTTCTCTCCTCAATTTATACTCTAATTCATTTTAATTTGGTACACTCCATGCCAATGTATGTATGGTTATTCATATACTCACTTCATTAATGTGGTAACTTAAGACCACTTACAATCAATTCATAGCATCCTGAGAATACCTATCAATGGTTGGTTAGCTTGCTATATCAAATGAGCTCAAAAATATATCAAAGGTAAATTTTCAAGGGTATTCATCCCTTCCACAATTGGGTCATATTACATTGTTTACAATTTAGAACAATATTACGTCTCCTCCCTCAATAGTCATTGCAGCATGCCAAAAGCCATGGTCAACCATGATCATCCATTATCAACTCAACCTTCTCATAGCCAGCCACCCATATTTTGTCATATGTTTTTACACTACATCATGTCTACACATACTATAGTACAAAAAGGAACAAATGTAGACACCTAAATATTTTACTTGATCCCTTATGCAATTCTAATGATTAATTGCTTTGCAAAAAGCCCCAAAAATCCAATTAATTTGCATTAAAATACTATTTAGCCATTTTAGCCCCTTTTCCCACTAAGCCCCCTCCTACACCTAGCCCTTGGTCACCATGTGACCACCTCCCTTACCTAGCCTAGGTCCACCTCACCCTAGTCTACCCTTTGATTCTAGCCTAGCTCCACCTCACTCTTACTCTCCACATCCCCATGCTCATTCAATGTCATAAATGGGATGAAGACTTTCTTTACCCATGTGCATTAATGACATAAAGAAAATTCATCTCCATGTCATAAATGAGGTGAAGACTTTCTCCACCCCCATGCATTTATGAGATATGGTGCACCCATGCCACCTCATAGACCACCTCACCCCCCTACTACTTGCCAAATTCTATAATTAGGTTCTCATTTCTCTCATTTACAAGAAGATGATAAGTGCTTAGATAAATTCTATCAAAATCACTCCAAACTCCAATTGCAAGCAACCTCTCCTTTGTGTTAACCCCATGGATGCCCGTGCATGTCTCTTTTTGTATCCCTTTGCTTTGTAAACAGGTTGTAAAAGTATACTCAAGCAACCATCAAAATTAGACCAGAGCTTCCTGGGAACCTGAAGAAGATTCCCTATGTAGGAAATTTTAGGTGAACAAAACCAGCGACAACCATACAAATAGGTACGTTGATAGCTAGAATCATACCTATAGGTACATTTCCCATCAAGAATCAATTTCAGCCACTAGTAGACCAAAAATCCAAAAATAAAGGTGAATAAATTACTTTTTATGTGGTTTTAGTTTAGTTTAGCTTTCTTTTTTTGCACTCTTTCATAAATATGGATCTAATTGAGGTAGGTCCACATGTGCTACTAACTCTTTGATTTGGTTGTGTGTATTTTTTTGGAGACTCTCTCAACCAATGATGGGCATAAATCCACCCCCCCTTTGAGGTGACCACAACAAGCAGGAGTGCCATAAAACCATATTGTAAAAGGCTTATTCATTAGAAGACCCTAATTATAGCCCAAGGGGTATTTGTAAATAATTTTCAAATCATGATTTTATTTCAATGAAATTGTATGTTTTTTTAACCACATTCTATAAATAGGCCCCCATTTCTCTCATTTGCAAGAAGATGATAAGTGCTTAGATAAACTCTACCAAAATCACTCCAACCCTCATTTACAAGTAACCCCTCATTTGTGCTAACCTCATGGATGCCCTTGCATGCCTATTTTTGTATCCCTTTACTTTATAAACAAGTTGTAGAAGTGGACTCAGGTGGCCATCAGACTCGGACCAAAGCTTCCTAGGAAAAAGAAGAAGATTTCCTCCAAGTAAAATTACAATCAAACCAAACCAGCAGCAATCGTATAGACAGGTACGATTGATAGCCAAAACTATACTTATAGGTATGGTTCCATTTATAAACTAGTTTCAAACACTATTAAGACAAAAAACTAGAAATAGATGTGAGTAAATTAGTTTTTATGTTGTTTTAGCTTAGTTTAGCTTTGTTTTAATGTATTAGTTTACCTTTATTTGTTTACACTCTTTTATAAATTTGGGTTTAACCAAGGTAGGTCCACAGGTGCTACTAACATCTTGTTTTAGTTATGTGTAGGCTTTTTGATAACTCAACCAATGATGGTAGGCATAAACCCACCCCCCTTTGAGGTGGCCACAAAAAGCATGGAGTAACATAAAATTTTATTGAAAATTGCTTCTTCATTGGAGAACCCTTATTGTAGCCCAAGGGAAATTTGTGAGACATTTTGTAATCAATAATTTTATATCAATGAAATGACATGCTTTCTTTTACCATAGTAGGTCATCCAGTGCACTCCCAAAAATACCTTTGTGAGGCCTACCTATCCTCCCTCCACATAGTGTTCCTACTTGTAGGCTATTAGTTCCTTTATATATGTCACATGCCTTGGAAACCTTGGTGGATGCACAACCACTATGTGCTTCCATGCCCACACCTAGAGTAGGTTGTAGCACAATAGCCCCCTCCCTTCCCTATATGCCTCTTGATACAGTAAATGGTTCAAGTAACTTAAGATGATTAGTCCCAAAACAAAAATGGTTTGTCGTCCTAGCATGTCTATGATGAGCTACGTCCAACCCTAGGGTACCAATCATCTATTGGTGTCCCTAATTAGTACTTCTAACACTAGTGTCAATAGAAAAAATGTTTGTATGTCCAACTTCCCACCAGCATATACAGCATTGATGTCAATGTTGGACAAAACAACTAGAAAATGGGAATCTCCTATGAGCTACTATAGGATCCACTACTAACTTTATCTTATGTATACAAGAACCCTTCTAATTGGTACCCTCAAAATATACCATACATCCATGGGTATTATAGTGATATCATCATAAAACAACTATAAAATATTCATCTTTGAATATAAACATTCAGCTAGGGCTATTAGCAAAGCCTAATTGAACTTAACCTTTTTCATTAAGGCCACATGGTATAGCCCTAATACTAATAGAAGGATGTGATTTACATATTTCAACATATCTAAAATATTCATAAAGGCATGTATATATTGCTCTCAAAAGCCTAGTGTCTCCAATCTCTCTTATAACCACAAGTCACACCACTTGAACCCAATATCAAACCTAACCTAAATATCAACCTCAAAATAATTGACCTCACAAAAGTACCATGGGTAAATGAAAGCATCATCATATAGCAAAAGCACTCTTAACATGGAAAAAGTGCCATCCAATGGTAAAAGTGATGTTATGACACAAAAGTGCTATCGGTTGGAAAATGTATTGATGTAGTAGTTCCATCGACATGTGAAAGAGCTATATTTTGATTTGAATATGATTTTTGAGGTAAAATAAAAATTTGAGTTGAGTTTCAAAGATCCTACCTAAGGTTGACCTCCTCCTACTACTATCGATGGTCTTGTTCTGTTTACCCAATGTGATGGTCTCACTTATTATGTAATTTAAATATCTACTATAATGAGGGGTCTGTATCTCTTGATCATTGTCATCCATGATAAAAAGTATTTTCTTTTTACCTCTTACCCTATCCCACCATAGCTAATTTCTATTGTATTATCATAATTTTTTCTCATTAAACCGATGTGCATCATGGTCAAGTCAAGTTTTCTCATTCAAACTTGATTTTCCCTCTAAAACTTAGGGGGGTACAATCAAGAACAAAAACATTTAATATTGTTAAAAAGGTTAAATTTAACATAATTAGTTAACAAAAAATTAGAAGCATCAATCATCTTAAATCATGAATCTTACGCAACATCAAATCTATCATCTCAAAAATGGGAAATGAAGGTCAAGTTTTTATGCATTTGTCATTCAATAAATGCATCAAAAAGGGGTAAATATAGACACCCAATTTTGTGCACATCATCAAGCCTCCAAAACTTACCAATATCTACATCACCTATTCAATCAGAAATCTTAATCAAATCAAGCATCTTAAGACCAAATATTAGGACATTTATTACCTCTAAATAAAAAGCATCATACCTAAGGCAATATTGTAGGTGGTGCTACTGACTGCCTAACAACACTTTTGCCAATATATCAAATTTTATTTTTTCCTATCCATTAGATTGAAAATGGTCATAGTAGAACTAGTGTTAGTATCTTTAGCACTACTATTTTTCATGATCCTAATGCTATCAACTATCAAAAAATGAAAAAATAATGGCACATGATTGATAGGTACCAACCACCCACCAAATCTAACTTTGACTATGCCAATCATACCCACCATCTCGATTGTGCCTTGATTGGAAATCAAATCTTAGAAATTACCATTTGTTCTCCCATATTTTCCTCCATCCCTCTTTACATATTATATTTTCTTAATCTTACCTTCAGTCGACTTCATCCAAGCCATGTAACTAGCCACCTCTCCAACTTATCAATCTTGGTATATTCTCTAGAGGATCCTCCAAGGCATCCATGGATTTATATAAATACAACTCTTTGGGGATCCCAAAGGGGTATTATATAAGAGTAGCAAAGGCATGTCAAACTGATAAATCATCTCTCACAATAGAAAAATCCTTCTCCAATTGGTAATCTAATTTCAAGATTTCTCCTAAGACGAAAGTATTTTAGAAGATTACACATAGCAAGGCCTTTGGGACTACAACAAGCTTCTTTCCAAAAACCAATTGACCTTATATATCATGTGTTATATTTTTTTTTCCATTATTATTTAATCCATTTATTTTAGCTTTTTACATAGGAATTTATGTTTATAGTTAGTATCTTGTCTCCATCAAATCCTTGTACCATTCTGATCAAGGTTCTTTTTCCATCTATCAAATCATCAAGGGTTTTGTATCTCAATACCCATTTCATTGTGTCCACAGGTATAAGCATAATAGAATTATATCCTTAGTGGTGCTTCTATATTCTATTTCATTCACAAGATAGACTATAATCTTACAATCAACAATTTTTCATAGATAGCAAAATTTTTACCCCTTGGCAAAAGCATCAGCAATGCTATCACTCAATTGTGCACTTTTATCTCTATGTAGACAATTCACATTTTAGTCTATAGCTTTTATCTTATTTTATTTTTTTAAATAGGGGTATAATTCTAATCAAGGGATTTTTAACTCTCTACTAATCTAGGTAGACCCCTCTACATTTGACTCCATATTTTCTATCTAGTCTTTTAGGTTTTTCAATGGAAGCAAGAACCACCAATAAAAGCACCACCAATCGTTAAAATTGTTGGTAGTGCTTTTACACATCGAGTGCTACTATCATAGAGGTATAATTATATCATACATGTCTATTTAGCACCTTTCTTTTCTTAATCTTGAATCATCATTGTCTATTCTCTATTTTTTTGTTTGCATGCTTTTGTTTGTTGTCATTTAGTTCATTAAAGGAAATAAAAAAAAAGGAACAAATAGCCAAGTTTTATCATCCTTCAGGGATCAACTATATATTTGTATTATCATCAAATCCAAAATTTATATAGGGACTTATTTCTATTTGTCTACATTTTTCTCTTGTGCCCTTTCTTAAAAATAAAAAATTATCTTTCATATATCATTGAAAACAAAAGCACATAGTCAATAGATTTGTTTGTTGCATTTGTATCTATAATAGTGCTAGATTAATATTAGGTGTTAGATGAATTTATTAGGGAAAATGTAGGTGTTTTCAAACTAAGTTTATAAAACCTTAGATTAGGCTCACAATTGCGCCTATCCTTGAAGTGATATGTGCAAAATTTGATACCCCGCATGAATGAGGGAGCTAGCACACTAGTCCCCTAGGCCAATTAGAGGCCCTCTATAATTTCCCTATTTTATAGGTCAATAATACAATATGAAATAATATAACTCAAACATAAATAAAAAATTATGGACCTTCTTAGACCTTGGATTATAGGCAATACCAACTAAACTTGGGGCTAACATTTCTAAAAGCAACAACAACTAAAGTTAAAATCATTTTTTTTAAATCATAAATATTCATAAACAATAACTATGATTGTCAGAGAAAAATCCAACTTTTCTAAATAATAGGGAATGCTCCAACATCCAAGCAAGTTCCCCTCCCAAGTGCAAATAATGGTGAAAATTTTGGAACTCTAAAGAGGAGGTCCAAGGTTCAAATCTTGTAGGGGTATAGTTGTTTAACATTATTTGGTAACCAGAGTATGGTTGGATAACCATATATTGAGTCAAAAACATCCTTAATGAGGGTCACTCCATATGGCCTATGGATTCATGGACATTAAAAACTAATTTACCTTTACCTTTCCCATAAAAGTTTCACAAATAAACTAAACAAAACAATACATACACCATTGTTCAGTTGTCTCCTATATCAAATCAATACAAAATGTAATTAATTTTTTCATCCAAATTCAAACCTTACAAGATTAGAAGCAAAAAGAGTCATACCTAGAATTGAAATTGGTGATAAAAATTCCTTCCTTGGTTCTCCTAGTCCTCCATTATTTTTCCAATATTCTCTTCTTTGTTTTCTCCTATATTCTTCCTAAATTTATGGTTTTTGCCTTCTCTTTATCCATACATTTTTCTCTTCCTTCCTTATTCTTCCTTGTTACTTGTATTTATTATTTAATAGTCAAGTAGTTAGAGTCTTTGGGTATTTTAAATAAAATGTAAATTACTTTATATCATTACATAAAATCCTTTGCACTATATCAATGCTAACATATATGATCAAATTATTTAATCATAATCTGCTATCCTACTAACTTACATACATGAATAAATATTTATTATTTTAATTTTACAACTTCTCAAAACTAAATTCAAGTGGTCATTAATTAAATTAAACAAAATTCCTTGATATAAAATTAAGAAAACATGATTTTCCAAGACCACCAAGGGGCATGCATGACATCCTTCCCCTTAGCTTCAAACTTACTTTAAGAATTTCTAAACAAAAAGATGAGGATATAGAGTTTTCATTTCTTCCATATTTTCCCAAATAGTAAAAGTGTCACTATATTAATCCCATTGCATAAAAACTTGGTCAACTTACATATTTTACAATTATTTTATCCTTTGGTTCAAGAAACAATATTGTTCTATGAAAATGTTCTCATCTATGTCTACCTATATAATGTTCTAGTCTAGCACATGTGAAGAATCATACATATATTTTCTTAAAAACAACACATGAAATACATTGTGAATTCATGATAAGTTAGGTGGTAGATCTAGATAGCAAACTATAAGTCCAATCCTCTTCAAAATTTCAACAAGACCAATAAGTCAAGAGGCAAGCTTTGAATCTTTCTTAAATTTGAATGAACTTTTATGTGGATGCACTCTAACAAAAAAATTACCTCTAAGTATAAAGTTCTTTTGAATCATATGAGCATCATCATAATATTTCTATCTATCCTCTGCCTACTACAAACATTTTTTAATTCTAGCCACCTGATCTTTCATGTCCTACAACATATCAAGGCCAATGATCACTTGGTCCTTAAGTTTATCCCAACTCAAATGAGTTCTATAAGGTTTGTCATAAAAGCTTCATATAGAGCCATGACAATTAATCTATGATAGCTATTATTATATGTAAATTCAACCAAAGTTATATATTTCTCCCATTGATTTTGTTGATCCATAACAGACATTCTTAACATATCCTTGAACCTCCAAATAACTATTCATATTTGGTTGTCATTCTTAGGATGATATATAGTATTAAAGTTCAATTGGATTCTCAATATGTGCTAAAAAAAATTCCAAAACCTAGAAGTAAATAAGGAACCCCAACCTAAAATGATTTTCTTAGGAACTCCATGCAATCTCAAAATTTGATCCACATACAACTAAGCCACATCCTTTGCCTCATAAGTTTTCTTAGTAGGTATGAAATGTGTGAATTTTGTTAACTTATCTACTACCACAAAAATCACATTATGTCTTCATTTAGTTAAAGGTAAACCCATGATCAAATCCATATAAACAACCTTTCATTTTCATTCTAGAATCTCATGAGGATATATTGGTCCTACTCAATGTTGATGTTCGATTTTCACCATATAACACTTCAAACATCAAATTGCATACTACAATATCCTTCTTTATTTTTGACCAAAAAGTATTCTTCTTAAACCAACATATATCATTTTGACTCTAGGATGAGCAACATAAGGTACCTTTTGTGCTTCGCTCAAAATTAATATTATCAATTCTTATATCTTAGGTATATATATAGCATTATAAAATATGATCAACCCTTCAGAATAAATGAAATACACCTCATACTTTACTTCTACTATATTTATGCTTTGATAGAAAAGACTCCCCTATTAAAACCATTCATCATTTGTTAATCTCTTCTTAATTATATTCTTTGGATCCACCATAACAAACATCATGAAATAGTCATGACTTATCTTATTGAGTGTATTAGCCATATTATTTTATTTGCCTTTGAAATGTTTAATATTAAAAAAATATTCAAATAAAACCTCAATCCATCAGTACTAATGGGCATTTAAATTTGGTTGTGTGAATAGATACCTTAGACTTTTATGATCCATTTTTAATTTGAACCTTTGTCCTAACAAATAGTGCCTTCATATCTTCAAAGCATAAATGATAGCAACCAACTATAGATCATGCACTAGATAATTGAGCTTGTGGTTCTTGAGATTATAATATTCATAAGCATTTGCTCTTCTTTCTTGCTTCAACACCACTTAACCCCTCAATAGAAGCATTTTTCATACTATGTAAGGTTTGTTTGAAATAGAAACCACTAATAAGGGAGCACCTATTAAGAGCCTTTTTAGTTCTTGAAAAGCTTATTCAAATTCATCAGACCAAATAAATTTCTTATCCTTATGTTGTAAAAATCTGATAGGATTGGCAATCCTTGAAAAACATTGTGTAGATCTTTGATATTATCTAGCAAGTCCCAATAAATTTCTTAGCTTCAACACATTTTTTGGATTGGCAATTGTATAATGGAATTTATTTTGTTTGGATCTACTATAATTCCTTTTCTTAAAATAATATATCCCAAGTATTTTATCTCTAACTCAAATAATGAGCACTTAGAAACCTTTGCATACAATTTATATTTCCATAAACATTGTAGCACATCTCAAATATTATTTATATTCCTTCTCTATCTTAGAATATATCAATATATCATCCAATAAAACTATGAGAAACTTATCCAAGTACTAATGCAAAATATTTTTTATCAATCCCATAAATAATGTAAGATCATTAGTTAATCTAAAAGGTACCATAGTGAAATTATAATGGCCATACCTAGTTTAAAAATTTATAGTAGCTCCTCAAATTTTATCAAAAATATCACCGAAGTATGGTAAAGGGTACCAATTTCTAATGGCAATGGTAATCAATACACAACCTAAAGGATCCATTATTCTTACTTACAAAAATGACTAGAACACCCCATGGAAACACACTAGGTTGAATCAACCCCTTGTCAAGAACATATTACAACTGAATTTTCAATTTACGCAATTCTATTATGGACATATTGTAAGGTGCCTTGGATATCAGCTCTCTACCTAGTAATAGCTTAATAGAAAAATATAATTCTCTCAATGGTGGTCACCTTAGAAAGTCATTTAAAAATACATCTACATATTCTGAAAGAATAGGGTTAGAATACAAATTAGGCTCTTTCTTTATTTTACCAAATATACTTAATATGGATGGCAAAAAGTACACATCCTTTCTTTATGCTTCTTTTAAGTTGCATCATAGATATCATGTAAAGTTACACTAGCCTATTTGCTCCTTGAATCACCATTTGTTTCCATTTTTGTCAATACATTTCACCTCCTTAGAGTGATAATTGACTTTTGTCTGATGCTTGCTTAACCACTTCATTCCTAAGATGATCCTATATATCCAAATATGTAACTAACAATTCTTTCCTTTAATCTTAAAAATCTATTTTATATTTTGACATTATCCCCCTTATAGACTATCAAGTCCTCAAATCCATAATCACCTATTCAAACTCATCAAAATTTTACTCCACCAATCTAATATTATCTACAAAATTAACATTAATGAAAGAAATGGTGGCTCATGGATCTATCAAAATGGTTCCATTGTGACCATAAATAATATATGATATTTTAATGATTATTTTTTTGTTTTTTATGTACTGACATTTACTACAACAAATACTTAATGCTATGGGGGTACACTCCTTCCCACTTGTGTTGAAGATAGAGTTTCAATCACCTTAGTCACATACCTTTTTAGAGGGTAACTCCAAACATAATAAGGTCCTCAACACTTAAGACAAACTCAAGCTATCAAGCATTGTATGTACTTTGAATAGATTCTACTAACTCTTGTTGTTGTACTTGAGACTAAAAAATGGGCATTGTTTGTGTTGGCTTTTTAAGCCTTACTACCACAAAATATCATAGGTCCCAATATAAAATAGCCAAAATATTAAAGGTAAAAATATCAATAATGAAGAGTAGAATAATATATGAGCAAATTAATATGTATATAAAGGCCTATATAATACTAAAATAAATATTCACTTAAATCATCAAAATGAATGTAAATGACCTGAATCATTCATGAACAATACATGAAGAAAACTTACAATATTAATTGCTCAAAATTTTGTATATAAGCTTTATTACTTCTCTTCCTCTTACAATTAGATAATGAGATATATGAATATCGGATTACTTTCTCATGGAACATTATCTCCATAATATATCCATAGTAATGTGACTCTTCAAGTACTTGACTATTGCTCTCCATATGACAAGTACCATGACTCTTGGCTTATCATCTTGCCACTTGCATACTATATGAACACTTGACTCTAAGACACTTGCACACATCTACATGACTCTTACACTTCTACATGCACTCCTAATCTAATACACTTGTGCACATCCTCACATTACATATTTGCACTCTTACATATATGACACTTGTGCACATTATTTTAATCTACACTTGCACACTAAACACTTGTGCATTTCTTGCACATTGACACTTATATAAAAAGGAAATATAAATCACTCTTCTAAACTATTGACTCAACCCTAATCTATTGCATATTTACAAATGTACCATGAAGGTACCATGCAGATACATTAGCATGTATATAATATTCCTTAACAGTTTGAGATGATTAAAATTTTGAACTCCCACCTTGCCTTATAGGTCTTCTTAATATTCCTTCCTTATTTTTTTTTAATTCCAAGTGAATTAAGAAGGTATAGGTATTCCTGATGAAGGTCCTTGCTTACATCTAGGAAACCTTTGATATGACCCTAAAATTACTTCTACCATGAAATTGAGATTTCTCCCTATGCTTCAAAGGTCTCTATGGTCCATTATCCACAACAAGAGCTTATCTTAAAATATTCAAGTTGAAAGAGAATTTTAAAATCTAATATACTAATTAAAAATTAAAATTTGTTACTCAATTTTGAATGAGCTTACCTATACTCTTCTTGCCAAGTAGAAGTTTGAGTCTTCCTAACAATCCGAAACAAAGTCATTAATTTACTAGAATGATTTCACTTATAGGGGTCAATATATCCCCCAAGAGTTCCACAAACCTTTATTCATATTCTATTTGAAGATAATTATCCTTAAATATGCTTTTGAATAAACACCCAAGAAATGTACTTCTCCCTAAACTACTCTTCGAATAGATCCTAAGTGGCTTCCATTTTATCAATTCCTATTACGATATCTTCATTCGTACACCATACAATTGTGGGTTCCACTAAATGAAATATAGCAATATTACCTTTATTCTTTCTAGATAATTCTTCAAGCCTAGAACACTTTTATTCTTCTGTGATTTTTTCTTCAATAATTCCAACAAACTTGGGTGGTTCAATTTTTAAAGTTTTTAAAATATCTCATCTTCCTCTTTTTTCTATAGGTATATTTTGTGCTCCATCGTATTGAGATTGCTCTCCTATGGGGTTTCTTTCCTTAGTCGACAATGCATTTCATATTTATCCTTGTGCTCCTAGAATTCATTCCATAATATCATGAGTCAAATTTTATATAGCTTGCAAGACTTGACTCATGTGACCATGTGAACACTTCATATTATGCAATAGAAATATTTTATTGTCTTTTATCATAGACATTGTGATATGATCCTCCTTGTCATGCGACACGTAGGAATTATATTTCATGGAATCATCATTAATTATTGCAAACTCATGTTCATAGGTTAAGAGAGTTGTAAAACATTGTCTTATTGTCATAGAGATTATTTGTAAATAAATATTATCATCCATTTTGAAAAAATTTTGTCATAGATGATTTTTTGTTATGATACTAGTCTTTTATAAAATTTCAATAATCCAAATATTTTACACTCTTTCATAACAATAACAAATAACTGCCAAATTTTAAATGCATCCAAAATATTTCTATGAATTTCCTTAAAAAAATAGTCCAAAAAAAAACATTTATCCTTATTTTAGTATTTTAATGTTATGAATACATGTTGAAGAAGCATCAAATGGCATTGACTCAACTAGTTAGATTCCTCAACTTTCAAGGAGGAGACTAATATTAGAAGCTTGTCAAGAGATACATGCATAATTGCCAAGCTTGTTGTAATACCACCATGTGGTCATGATGTAATATGAGTGGGATCCTTTTCAATCCCATATAATCTATTCAAAAATACATGTTGAAGAAGCAAAACTAACAAGGCATAAACAGGAAAAAATTAAAAACAAAAACATATACAAAATCCATGTTTGTATTTGAAAAAATTAGCTTTTCTCATGATTATTTAAAAAATAAAATTATGCTTAGTCTCACGCATCCAAAACACTATCAAACTAACATTGAATTTATACCTTTGGCTTCTATATTAACTATGTGTAAAGAAAACATGATCACATTTTTCAAATGTCAATGATGGAAAAAGTGTTGGCTCTATAAGTGCTAAAATTCACATAGCAAATTGTTCTTGGAGTCTAATATTAAACTTGACAAACACTATGATTAATCAACTTAAAATCCATGGTCGCTTATTATTAGAATAACAAGTAGTCCATTAAGTCTTGTCAGAAACTTTTAGCTCTATAAATTTTATAATAAGAAAAATGATTTTTAAGTATGACTGAAGACAAGCCATTTCCTTTGGTTCATATTTTGGGAAAGAGTTTATATGATTAGAGACCTATAAAATAGGGCACACACTAAGAAGACGTCCACTAACTAGTGGTATTTTAATAAAAGACTATATGCTCATATAACTTCTTATTTTATATCTCCACATGTCCCATATCTTATGTGGCACAAATAGAATCCATTTGAAAAACAGGATAATTTTACAATTAATGGTGCAAGTTATTCCTCAACATGGAACAAAATTCAGCCAATGGAAGTTCTTTGTTCTTTATGGTTGCATTCTCCTCAATAGACATGAAGTATAGTTTAGTTGTCCCTACAACTATAAATATAAAAAGAGTTATTAATAAAGCTTTATGATACAAGTTGAAACATTCATAAAGAGGATGAACAATATAAAAATTAGAAGGAATGATAAATCTATGCATATACTATTGTCCATGGGAAATTGAGTTTCATGGTAGGGATCATAAATGGTAAATTTCATGGTCTTAAAAAATTTCCATGTATGTTAGCAAAAATCACATTCATTATATTGTACCTATTTATGAAAATGTAATGGATAAACTAGTTTGTGAGTGCCATCACAAATAGAGAAGATACTTAGTAATCTATATTCTTTATTCGTAGAAGGCATTCATGGTCATTGCAAGAATACATTCACTCTACGATAATTGGAATTTAACCATGATGCTCCATCATAACAAGCTTGGTGACGCAAACTCAACAAACATACATATTCATTCAATGAGTGTAAAGAAATATATATTACAATGCTTAGTATTGATTAGCATTGTAATGGATACTAGTTATAATAATAATAATGTATAGCACAATAGGTATTAAAGTGGAATGAAATTCCATTATAGGAATATGTCATTGGAAATAATAGCTTGTATAAGAAGAGCATCACAATGAACAAGTATTAATATGAAATGAAATTCCATCATAGGAACATGCCACTATAGAAACAACTACTTGAAGAAGAAAAGCATTGCATAGCATTGTGCCATGATTTTATTATTACATTTCATTAAGACATTTGCATGATACTTTTATAAATCACCTATAAGAAAAAAGAAATTATAAAACTATTTATTGTCTCAAAATCATAAATACTTTCTCCAATATGTAAATAAACACAAACTATGTTGAAGGTGCAATTTCAAGTAGAGGACTTCCTTTGATCTAGTCATATACCAAATTTCTTGTTGGGGCTTAAAGGGTATTTTGTTGAATTATCTTGATTTCTTTCTCACACATATAGTGGAAATATTTCATTCACAAAAGGTCAACTTGCATACATTCTTAAGGCCAATAATACAAGATAAAAAATATAACTCAAACATCAATCAAAAAATGTGTAGTCCCTCTCAAACCCTAGCTTCCAAGCACTACCAACTAAACTTGGGACTAACATTTTCACGAGTAGCAAAAACTAAACCAGAATCAATTTTTTTGAATCACAAATATTCATAAACCAAATCTTTATAGTCAAAACAAGCTCCAACTTGTTCAAATAATGGGGATGCTCCAACATCCAGTCAAGGTCCCTTCCTAAAAACATTTCACAAACAAATTAAACATAATTATCATTTAAAACAATACATGTACCATTATTTAAGTGTCTCAAATATCAACCCAATACAAATTATAGTCATTCCATACAATCAATTATTTTATCCAAATTCAAACCTTACAAGATTAGAACCAAAAAAGGTCATACTTGGAATTGAACTCGAGAAAAATTCCTTCCTTCATGCTCCTTGATCTCCATTCATTTTCTAATATTTTTTTCTTTTTTCTCCTTCCACTCTTCTTGAGTTTAGGATTTTTCCCTCATATTTATCTATACATTTTTTTTCTTGTGTTCCTCCCTTCTTATTCACTATTACATATATTAATTCTTGAATGGTTAAGTTGCTAGAACTTTGGATCTTTTAAATAAATTTTAAATTACTTTATATTCATTGTATGAAATCCTTTTGCACTATATCAATGCTACAGTTACATGATCAAACATTTAATCATAACCTACTATCTTACTAACTTAACATCATACATCCTTTCAAAACTAAATTCATGGGATCTTAATTAAATTAAAATAAAATTATTGAAATAAGATTAAGAAAATATGATTGTCTGATACCACCAAGGAGAGGGCATCACACAAGGACCTCAAGATAAAGGACCTTGGATTGCTTGTTGGGCATAAGGAAGAAATAGAGAATATGTTAAAAAATAGATTCAATTAAATATATGTGACACAAAAAAATAAATTTGAAAAGACAGTATTCCATGCATTTGTAATTTTGCTTAGCCTTCTTAGCCAATTTAGCTTTAGGGGATACCAAGGTTTTAATATTATGAGTGAACCTTAACCTTTAGCCCATAGGGTTTGGGGCAAGTTAGAAACAAAGAGTCTCACACATAGACCAAGTTTTCAATCTCATCAATGAAACCTAAATATTTAGCATATGTGCTTTAGGACAAGTAGTTGAAAGTGAATTATTTCACACCATAAGCCAAGGTTTAGATCCCATGGATCAACCTTAACATTTTAATCAATTGGCACTAGCTCAAGTGGTTAAAAATATAGGCTTGTAAAGATGAAGCCCACTTCAGAATCTTGCTAAACAATATATTATCATTATGTGGTTCATTGAAATACCATAGCAACATGGTGATAATATAATATGAATGTGGCCCATTTTAATTCCATATAATCAATATTTTTTTAAAAAATATTTAGGTGATTTAATTATATATCAAAATCCTAAATAACATCTAAAAATAGCATAATAAAAATGCAAGATGCAATTCATATTAAATAAATACGACAACAATGCAATTTCTAATATGGGATTACAAAGGAAAACAAAAAGGTTAAAAGTATACAAATTATTCGCCCATTGTATTTGTAACCTTCACATTTAGCCCATAGGGTTTGGGGCAAGTGAAAGTCAAAAAGTTTCTCAACATAGACCAAGGTTTCAATCCCATCGATGAACCTTAATATTTAGCATATGTAATTTAGGACAAGTGGTTGTAGGTGAAGTATTTCACATTATAAGTCAAGGTTCAAATCCCATAGGTAATACTTAATATTTTAATCAAATGGAATGAGCTCAAGTGGTTAAAAATATAGGCTTGAAAAGAGGAGAACCACTTCAAAATTTTGCTAAATAATATAGTATCATAATGTGGTTTATTGAAATGTCATAGTAACATAGTGATAATATAATGAGTGTGTCCAGGGTTATGCATAAGGGATCGGGCCCGAAACGTACTTGTAAAAAAATGGTGAATCTATTACAAAACCCTGGTGAATCTCGACCAAATTCATGTAGGAGGACATGGCGAATTACCTTATTTTTCAAAAAAAACTATAAAATATTGGTGAATTTGAAATTTTTGGTCGGATCGGGTGGAAAACGAGATCCGACCATGGGCCAATGCAAAAAATGGTTCAACCTTGAACCAGGTGTAGAAAAAGGTTCGATCTCAAACCGGGTACAGAACATGGTATTGGTTGTGGAGCCTAATTCTCTCTAATTTGGAGGTCTTGTTTTTAGCCGCACTTGGACCCACTCCATGAAGGGGGGGTGTAGGGGGGCAATGCCCCCTACTACGTTGTCGGCGGGTCCAGGGGGGGCGACGATGTAGATGTATTTTTTCCTTCATAAAACAGGGTTTGAATATCGATCGGATGCAAAACAGGGTCTGAATATCGTCCGGATGTAAAACAGGGTCTGATAGTCCATTCGGATGTAGAACAGGTTTCAGATATTGGCCTTGTGCAGAACATGATTCAGTAGTCCATTTGGATGCAAAACAGGGTTCGAATATCATGTGGATGCAAAACAGGGTCTGATAGTCCATCCAAATGCAGAACATGGTTCAGATATTGTTCGGATGCAAAATAGGGTCCGATAGTTTGTTCGAATGCAAAACATGGCCCAGATATCGACCTTGTGTAGAACAAGGTCCGGATATCATCTAAATGCAAAACATGGTCCGGATATCATCCGAATGCAAAACAGGGTTCGGATATCGTTCGGATACAAGTTAGGGTTCAATAGTTTATTCGAATGCAGAATAGGGTCTAGTAGTTCGACCTTGTGTAGAATAGAGTCTGGATATCATTCAAATGCAAAATAGGGTTTGGATATCATTCGGATGCAAAATAGGTTCCGATAGTCTATCCGGATGCAAAACAGGATCCGATAGTCTATCCGGATGCAAAACAAGGCCTGGTTATCGGCCTTGTGCAGAACAAGGCTCGGATATCGGTCTTGTGCAGAATAAGGTTCGATAGTTTGTTCGAATGCAAAACAATGTCTGATAGTCTATCCAGATGCAAAACAGGGTCCAATAGTCCGGCCTTGTGCAGAACAATGTCAGGTAGTTTATCCGGATGCAAAACAGGGTCCAGTAGTCCGACCTTATGCAGAACAAGGTCTGGATATTATTCGGATGCAAAACAGGGTCTAGAAATTGTTCGGATGCAGAACAGGGTCCGAATATCGGCCTTGTACATAATAGGGTCTGGTAGTCCATCTGGATGTAAAACAAGGTCCTATCTGGTGTAAAAATGTTTTTGATCTTGTTTGGTGCAGAAATGAGTTCGATCTAGTGCAGAACTGGATGGGGATATCCCTCTAGTGTAGAACAGAGTCTAAAAATGAAAAAGTATTGATGGGGTGTTAGTTATATATAGTGGTATACTTGGCTAATTGGGCGGGATAATTTAGAAATTTTAAAATTTTATGGCAAAAAGGGTCCTCTATTTAGGCGGGATTGTGTTAGCGTACTTTGGTTTATTGTTAGTTGTTAATTATTATTTAGCAACTGGTTATTATTGTTGCAGATTGTTGCAGCGGCATCCTGTTGAGATGCGCCCATTTCGGGCTAATCCAGGAATGCCTACAGTGTATTTAATCTCCCCTTCAATAATGAAATCTTGTTCGCTGAATCTTACATGGCATCAGAGCCAGTGGCGTGAAGGGAGAAGCGCAGCGGAAGCAGAGAAGCTCGGGCGGCGAAAAAAATTTTTGGCAGACGGAGAATTTTTTTTCTCTGGGTTTGCTGGGCAATGAATTTGGCGAAAGTATATAAAGAAAAAAAAAAAACGCCCCACGTCCCCGCGCGCAGAGCATCGTCCGCAGACGCGTCCACGAGCCCGCACGTAGAGGCGTCCAGGAGGGACGCTGTCCGCGTACGTGACGTCACGCGTCGCAGAGGAGGGAGCCAGCCCCCCGCGCGCATACGCGACGTCACGCGTCGCAGAGGAGGGAGCCAGCCCCCCACGCGCAGACGCGACGTCACGCGTCGCAGAGGAGGGAGCCACCCCTCTGCGCGCAGACGCGACGTCACGCATCGCAGAGGAGGGAGCCACCCCTCCGCGTGCAGACGCATCGCCGAGGAGGGAGCCCTCCCCGCGCGCAGACGCGACGTCACGCGTCGCCGAGGAGGGAGCCACCCCCCACGCACAACGTCGCACGGACGTTGGAGGTAGGAGGTGCACCCCCCCACTCCCCGCTCGGTGCGCTGCGTCGCGGGAGTGGCAGCCGCGTGCCGACGCGCAGGGGAGGCACAGGAGGCACCCCCCGATAAGAAAAATAAAAAAAAAATAAAATAAAGGCCCCCCCGAGCGGGAAATTAAATTTTTAAATTCCATCGGGGAGTATAACCCCCCCCCCGATTTTACGCACAGTAAAAAAAAAAAAACAGTCAGAGCGCGGAGCTCTGCAGCGAACGTAGAGGGGGTTGGAAAGCTCGGCCCAGCCCAGCGGGAAAGCGTCGGGCGAAGTTTTTTCGAGTGGCAGCGCGATTGAGGATGAGAGGCGGCCGGGCGATTTTCAGAGGAGGCGACAGAAGGAAGGGTTGCTTCTCGGATCAGCCCGCTGGCTCACGTGGTCGTGAGCCGTGCGGTAAGGCTCAGGGAGCCTACAGGTCGGGGGTTCAAATCCCGCCGACCCCCCCAAGGTATAATTTTTTTTTGCAAAGTTGTTTTTTAATTATTATTTTTTTAATTAAAATTTTTAATTTTAATTTTTTTTAATATAGTTTTAAACTTTATAAATTAAAATTTAATTTTAATTTATTTTTCTTAAAGTTTTAAAACTATATAAATTAAAATTATTTATTTTAATTTTAAATATATAATAATTATTAAAAATGCTTTGTTAAAGAAAGTTTTTTAAGGGGGGATATTTTTTCAAAAAATCAAAGGGGGATAGTGAGTAATTTTTCGAAAAATAGCAATTTGGCAAATTGTAAAAGGTGCATTTTCGGCTGTGACCGACACCTTGTGGGTTATTCTTGTGGGCAATTTTTTTATGTTGTATGTTGCATATTTCATTTTTGCACTATAACATTAAAAACTTAAAATCAAAACACTCCCTAAGTCCCCGGAATAATTAAAACCCATCCGTGCAATTTATTGCACTGCAGCGTTCGGTATTTGTGATACCTCTGGCCAGCACTTACAGGTAAAGCTGTCGTGATTTGGCTACTGTATCCGCCGCCTAATATAGCTGCTACAACGACGTCCGAGCTTGTTCTCTATAAATCGTCTGGGAGGAATAAGTACGCCATTTTTGCATTTTTTTACTCCATCCACTACCCTTTATCGCACTTGTGTTTAGGCGTAAATCCCGACGAAGTATTCTTCATAGTGTTTAGGGGAAGTTACGCCCCACGCATGAGAAGAATCTTCTATGGTAGGTGCCATCAACAAGGCGATTCCCTTTCAGCACCGCTTATGTTCCACGTATCGTATGATCTCTAAAACTCACCTATAGTCTCCCTCACGTAAGGGCGGGTGATTTTTGTTGATCTTTCTAAATACCTATAGTTTCCCTCACGTAAGGGCGGGTATTTTGTACGGTATATTGGCCTAGCAAAAGGTATATCGAAAGGGGGACCAATTGGTGATATAAGGAACCTTCACTATGGCCGCTGTTGCAAAGTTGATGACCGATCCGCATCAGCTATTGAAAGGTCCAAATTATACACCATGGAAACATAAGATGAAGGCTATTCTCCAAATGGAAGATTTGTGGGATATTGTTACTGGAGTAGCAACTAGGCCTTCACCAACAGCAAGATCCACAGGTCCTTCAACAGATCAGATAGCTTTTGACAAGAAAGACAATGAGCAAAGGTGCTCATTTTGTTTGTCTGTTTCGTATGAAGTGCAACCTCATATAGCCGACAAAGCAAGTGGTAAAGAGGCATGGGATGCCCTTAGAACCATCTATGAGGGGAAGAATGAATCCACCATTCTTCATCTTCAACAACAACTTCATAACCTGAGTTTGAGGCAAGGTGAAACAGTTGAACTCTTTCTGTGCAGAGTGTCTGAGTTGAAAGAGAAATTGAGTTCTCTGGGAGATACCGTGGACGAAAAGCTTCTCATTTCACTTGTGATGAGAGCTTTACCTTCTTCATTTGATATGTTGATAACCTCCATCCAGGTGTCTCAACGACAAATTACCTACATCGAGTTGGTCAATCTGCTTCAACAACAGGAGGCACGCCAACTTCACAAGGATGATTCTTCCAATACAGCCCTATACACCAACAAAGCGTGGTTCTAGGAAGAAAGGTAATGGGCAAAAAGGAGGCAACTTTCGGAAAGGAGGAAATTCTCAACAAGATACGAAAGGAAAAGGCAAACAACCTCAACAGAAGAAGAGGTGGTGCAAGATCTGTGAGAAAGACAACCATGACACCAACAGGTGTTGGCATAAGAACAAGCAAAAAGGCCAAAACAAACCACAAAATAAAAACAAGCAACCCCAGGTGAATGTTGCTGTTGAAGAATCTGACTCAGATTCTGAATGGGCACACAAGGTGCTCATGACTACCACAGATTCCACACAGAGGGATCCTGTTTGGTATGTCGATTCTGGAGCTAGCAAACATATGATTGGCGACAGATCGTGGTTTGAATCATTTGTGGCCAAAGAGGGCAAACCTGTCACCATTGCTGATGATAAAACCTACAGGGTTCAGGGAGAGGGTACAGTTTCGACCACTCTTCCCGATGGCAAGTGTCGATTGACAAAGTCCTCTATGTTCTGGGATTGGCCAACAATTTGTTGTCGATGACACAAATCCTGGACAGAAATATGGTTGTCAACTTTCGTGTTGAGAATGGAAAGAAGTGTTGTACCATTACCAAGAAGGGTAAGCAGATTGCAACAGCTTCATATAAGCACGGCTTATTTGCACTAGATGCTATCTCTACTCCACATGTTGCCATGACTGTCTCTACCAAGGAGGCAACTTCCCTATGGCACAAGAGATATGGGCATCTTAGTTCTCGCTACTTACTTGAGCTCAGCAAGTATGAGATGGTAAAGGGTCTTCCTTCCCTTTCGACCACATTGCCAGTGTGCTCTGACCGCTTGGCAGGAAAGCAAGATAGAGTACCATTTGAGAAGAGCTCTACAAGAGCACGAAAACCTCTAGAGTTAATTCACACCGATCTCTGCGGTCCTTTCACACCCAACAAGTTGTGGAGGGAAGAGGTACTTTCAGCTATTCGTAGATGACTACTCACGAAAGATGTGGGTTTTCTTTCTCCAACTGAAATCAAGCTTTCGCATTCTTCCAAGCAGCTCAAGAAATCCGTTGAGAAGGAGTCGAGAAGCTTCTATTAAAACCCTCCGCTCGGATCGAGGGGGAGAGTTTACCTCTAATGAATTTTTTGCATTCCTAGATAAGCATGGGATCAAGAGACAAGCTTAACAACCGCCTATACTCCTCAAAGAAATGGAGTTGCCGAGAGAAGGAACCGTTCTATCATGGAAATGGTTCGTTGTATGCTCACAGGAGCTACTCTTGGGCAACAATATTGGGCGTAAGCCGTCACCACCGCAGCTGTATCTGTTGAATAGGGCACCCACAAAGGCCCTAAAAGGAATGACTCCACAGGAAGCATGGAGTGGTCGAAAACCCTCCATATCTCATCTACGTATTTTCGGATGTCACGCTTTCATGCACATACCGAAAGAGAAAAGGAAGAAGCTAGATGAGAAAACACTCAGATGTATTTTTCTTGGTTATTCTGAGCACTCTAAAGGATATCGGTTGATAGATCCTTTGACCAAGAAAATTCATATCAGCAGAGATGTTGTCTTTGATGAAGCTTTCACATCACAGAGCACATCTAAAGTACACCAAGATATTGTGGAAACTAAGGAAGAGAAGATTCCTTCGTCAACACAGACAGGAGGTCCTTCTACATCTTCTTCACCTCCACCGAAGAAGAATCCTAAATGGTGTACAAATACAATCAGAGATGCAAATTTATCCACTCCTCCCAATTTGAATTTGGATAGACCTCGTACACGCAGAATGGCTCAAAAGGAAAGAGAAGCCAGAGAAACTGGTGAGGTTGATGATCTTTGTCAATCTTTTGAGGAACTTTCTGTGACTCCAAGTACATAAGTAGAGGATATGGATATTGATGATGACAGGGCATTCATGTCTACCATAGATAGTCTTGAACCTGCATCAGTGCAAGATGCTCTTAGTGAGCCTCAATGGAAGGCCACTATGGATACAGAGTATGAGTCTCTTGATGAAGAATAAAACTTGGAAGCTTGTTGATCTCCCGCATGGAAAGAAACCCATTGGCCGCAAATGGGTATATAAAGTCAAGTACAAGGCAGATGGAACAATTGATAAGCATAAGGCCCGCCTTGTTGCAAAGGGCTATGCTCAAAAAGAAGGCATTGACTACGAGGAAACTTTTGCACCTACCGCTCGGATGACCACAATTCGGGTTATGTGTGCTATGGCAGCACAATATGGGTGGAAAGTTCACCAGATGGATGTCAAAAGTGCCTTTCTAAATGGTGATCTCCAAGAAGAAGTCTATATGACTCAACCTGAAGGATTTGAAGTGGAAGGCCAACAGCAGAAAGTTTGCAAATTGGTCAAATCCTTGTATGGTCTGAAACAAGCTCCTCGAGCTTGGTATATAAAAATGGACAATCACCTTATGCAACATGGATTTAAGAGATGTCCGTTAGATGCAAACCTCTATTTCAAGAAACAGGGTTCTGAGATAGTGTTGCTTGTACTCTATGTGGATGATCTGCTCATTACAGGGAGTTCAGAAACTATGATCTCTACTGTCAAAAGAAACTTGTGCAAATATTTTGAGATGACAGATCTCGGACTTCTCCATTACCGTCTTGGTCTGGAATTCAGCCAGAAGGAGCACTCCATCAAAGTGTCTCAGAAAAAATATGCCAAGACATTGCTGGAAAAATATCGCATGACTGATCGCAAGCCAATGGCAACTCCAATGGAGAATGGACTTCAGTTATCGCGATATGATGACTCACCTCAGGTAGATGGTACTCTCTATCGACAGTTGATTGGGAGTCTCATATATCTGACCAATACTAGGCCAGATCTCGTATTTGCTGTCAACTATCTTTCGAGGTTCATGCAGGAGCCTAAGACCACTCATTGGAAAGCAACAAAACGTGTTCTTCACTATGTCCGTGGTACTATGGAATATGGCCTAGAATACAAGAGGAACAACAAATTCTTCTTGCAAGGATACACGGACTCCGACTATGCCGGATCATTTGATGATCGCAAGTCAACTTCCGGATACATTTTTCATCCGGGATCCGGTCCTCGTCTCTTGGCACAACAAGAAGCAACAGTGGTTGCTATTTCATCAACAGAGGCAGAATATCGCGCCGCACGTGAAGCCGTGTGCGAAGTGATATGGTTACGTCGCATTCGGACAAGTATGGGCCATCCATCAAAATCTCCAATACACTTGTTTTGCGACAATCGTGGTGTTCTGAACCTCGTCAAGAATCCAGCCCATCATGAAAGAACAAAGCACATTGACACACAATGTCATTTCATTCGAGATGAAGTTCCAAAGCACCGAATTCAGCTTCAAGACATTCCCACCGATGCTCAAGTTGCAGTACATTTTCACTAAGGCACTTGGACGTGTCAAATTTGAATTGTTTCGCAGCTCACTTTGTATTGCAAAATGATGTAAGGGGATGTTAGTATAGCTATTAGTTATTACATTACCCAAATAATGTAATAAAGGGGGATGTTAGCGTACTTTGGTTTATTGTTAGTTGTTAATTATTATTTAGCAACTGGTTATTATTGTTGCAGATTGTTGCAGCGGCATCCTGTTGAGATGCGCCCATTCCGGGCTAATCCAGGAATGCCTCCAGTGTATTTAATCTCCCCTTCAATAATGAAATCTTGTTCGCTGAATCTTACAGATTGCTGGCAAATTTTTATAAATATTCGTGATACTATTATCAACACACGGCGAACCGACACCTAAAAATATTTTATCCCGAAAATTTTTAGCTAAATAGTCGATGTCCGGGTCCCCCAAATTCACAAATTTGAAGTTTTGAAAATGTCGTTTTTGCCCCAATGGCAAAAATTTGTCGTTATGCATAACCCTGAGTGTGCCTTGTTTAAATTTCATAAAACTATTTTTTTTAAATAGCTTTAGGTGATTTAATTAGATATCAAAGCCTTAATTAGCCTCTAAAAAGGGCATAAGAAAAATACAAGATGTAATTCATATTAAATGAAGATAGCAACAATAATGCAATTTCTAATATGGGATCACAAAGGCATACAAAAAAAGGTCAAAAATATACATTTTATTCACCCATCCTATTTTGTGTATATGCAAAATACAAAGAGAAACTTGTAAGAGGTAGAAGATATGTAGCAATGAACATTTAAAAGATACATAAACTTATTAAAAGCATATACAATTATTAATACAATCAACAATTACAAAATACAGTTATAATCATTAAATATAATTATAATTTGATTCATAGTCTCAACAACTTATATTTAAAACTCTTAAGGTTATTCCGTCCACTTAATATCCTTCAAAGCAAAACAAACCTATAGATGATAAGTCTCGATATGAAAAATATGAAAAAATTGAAGAGATTGATGAAGACAAAAATGTTGTGAGCGAAAAAAAAAAAAGAGGAATACCCAAAAAACAAAAACAAAGAGAAAAGGAAACTTAGAAGGATATTAATATGGGAAAACAAAAGCAAATATCACAAAAGGGTTAGCAATAAGTGGGGCTAAACCCATTAATAAAATAAAAAGTGATGATGAGAAAGATATCTTAGATTATTAAAGGTATGAATAAGACCTCTAAAAAGAGGTATTAAGGATTTGACAGGTTGTATAGCCAACATATTTATAAAGAAGGAAACCAAGTAGAAGATATTTAAGCCATTTGTGGTGTTGATCTTTGTCTTGGTAAAATTCAAAATTTAGAAGGAAACAGGCCAAGTGAGATTTTCTCTTAATAAAATGATATCAAGAAATTGATAGTGAAAACATAGCAATTTGAGGAAGATAAAGAATAACTTTGATAAAAAGGCATATGAAGAATATCGTTGATAAAAAGTTAAGTTAAATATAATTTAATCAATTTAACATCAATGTAATATTTTATTATTTTCATGAATGGCCCCTAATAGAAGCCACAAATAGCTTATTTTTAATATATATATATATATATAATTGTATTTTCTAATTATTGTGCATACAATAATTGTATATCATTTCCACGTGTTTATATAAATATTTTAAGAGTTTTCTTCTTCTTTTGAACAAAAAGCTTGCTATAGATCTAATCATTCAACATGACTCTCTTTTACCCCTAATAGTTGAACACCCTTGAACCACTTTACTTCAAACTATTATTTTTAAGGTTTTCATTGTAGTTTAAGGTTCATACATTCAAACTTTTAGAACAATTTCAATTACTCCATTTCTCTAAATTTGATTATATGGGATTGAAACAGCCCCACATATATTGCATCATGACTATATAGTGATATTACAACTCAGCTATTATCCATGAATTATTTGATAATATTTGAACCTAAGTCTCCTCCTTAAAAGTTGAGGAATTTAACAATTTAAATTAATTTCATTTGATTTAATTCATCCATTTCATTCCATAAGTTTTTTTCTAATAATTTTAACTTTTTAAAGTTCTAAGTAAATGCAAATCCCCATATATTAAAAATAATTAAATAGTGTTATCATGGCCTTAGACTTTTATAGGATAGCATAGTACTATATTAAGGGCTTAATTTACAAACATATTGAATGGAAACAATTGAATATTCATATAGATTATATATAGATAGGTAATAAAATTTATTTCAAAGAATACAAAAACAAATTCGTCATGCAAAAGGAAGCATAGTCATCATCATCATACCATCAGCATTATTTCAACCATCATAGTCAACACCTTTAGTGCAGATGAAAAAAAAAAAAAAATGGATTTGGTTATTGCAAGAAACTCCCTATGACCGACGTACAGGCTGAGCAATCTCCTTCCAACCATAACCCTTCCTAAAGTCGAGAGCTATACTTATCAATAGAGAATTTAACACAAAACCACCACACACCCACCCTCTCACACGCTCGCACTCGCCCACGCTACGGTTTGAATCATATATTAGATTTATAAGGAATCATATATTTAATTAAAATTAAAATTTGTAATATTTACGGTAACTTTATTAGATTTATTATGTTTTCACTTACGTTATAATTATAATAGTTATTAAAATTATAAAATCTAAGGTAGAATATTTTTTATTATAATTTAGTTTTTCTAATCTAAACTGTTCAAATTTTTACCCCTAATAGTTGAACACCCTTGATCCACTTTGCTTCGAACTATTATTTTGAAGGTTTTCATTGTAGTTTAAGGTTCATACATTCAAACTTTTAGAACAATTTCAATTACTCCATTTCTCTAAATTTGATTATATGGGATTGAAACAACCCCACATATATTGCATCATGACTATATAGTGATATTACAACAACTCAACTATTATGCATGAATTATTTGATAATATTTGAATCTAAGTCTCCTCCTTAAAAGTTGAGGAATTTAACAATTTAAATTAATTTCATTTGATTTAATTCATCCATTTCATTCCATAAGTTTTTTTCTAATAATTTTAACTTTTTAAAAGTTCTAAGTAAATGCAAATCCCCATATATTAAAAATAATTAAATAGTGTTATCATGGCCTTAGACTTTTATAGGATAGCATAGTACCATATTAAGGGCTTCATTTACAAACACATTGAATAGAAACAATTGAATATTCATATAGATTATATATAGATAGGTAATAAAATTTATTTCAAAGAATACAAAACCAAATTCATCATGCAAAAGGAAGCATAGTCATCATCATCATACCATCACCATTATTTCAACCATCATAGTCAACACCTTTAGTGCAGATGATAAAAAAAAAAAATTGGATTTGGTTATTGCGAGAAACTCCCTATGACCGACGTACAGGCTGAGCAATCTCCTTCCAACCATATCCCTTCCTAAACTCGAGAGCTATACTTATCAATAGAGAATTTAACACAAAGCCACCACACACCCACCCTCTCACACAGTCGCACTCGTCCACGCTACAGTTTGAATCATATATTAGATTTATAAGGAATCATTTTTTTTTTTTTGGTAAGTTGGAATTATATTACAAGCAGGTTTTGAAAGGATCCCAAAAACCTTCTTACAACAGGTCAAAAGACCAAACCGAGGGTTAAAACCCAAATGACACATCCCACCCAGTGGGAGACTTATTACAAGGATGAAGATAAAATCTCATCTAGTGGGAAACATCCGAAGACCACCACAAAGGAAATCCCGCCCAACGGGAAAAACCGGCAGTCAAAAAGGGAAAATCCAGCCCAGCGGGGACCCTAAAAAATTTAAAAACTTTCCCAGCAGGGAAAACAACAGAAAAAAATACAATCCCGCCTCGTGGGGAAAAAACCGCACAATCTGGAAATCCTGCCACGAGGGGAAAACAAGCATGTTTAGGAATCCCGCCAAGCAGGAAAGGCATGCAAACCCTAAACTAGTATGTTTGAGAAATCCCGCCTAGCGGGAAAACCAACAAAATTGGAAGATCCCGCCTGCGAGAAAACCACCAAACCAACCCTAAATCGGGTGTGAAGGGTCCCGCCCAGCGGGGAAAAAAACTAGCAGCAAGGGAAGGTCCCGCCCGCGGAAACCCAACAGCAACAGGAAATCCCGCCTTGCAGGAAAAAAACAGCAGCATGCCTAGAATCCCGCCTTCAGAGAAACCAACAAGAGAAGGCGAAATCGCCCAGCGGGAAAAACCAGCAGTACACCCAAGACCTGCAGACAAACCCATGACCCCCCATCGGGGAAAACCAACATGCCCTGAACCTGCAGAAAAACTTGCGAACTCGTGGATCTCGCCCAGCGGGAAAACCAGCAGCATGCCCAAAACACAACCCCTGTCTAATAGGAACCCCGATCTGGGATGCAAGCTGCAGAGAAGAGACAAGGAAGCTGTCCCATGAGCGTCCATGACTAAGAAGGATTTTGACGGGTAGAAAAAATAGCGAAAGCCATTGCATTGTAAGATCTTGAGCCCCCATCCCAAGATCAAACCCTGCAAGGAAACAAGCCATTAAAACCACCATCAAGAAAACTTCTAGCCCCACCATTGTCCTGTCAGGGAATGGATCCAAGGAGAGATGTAGCTGCATGCATGGGCACCCCCCAGAACCCAAACTGAAGACTACAGAAAGATCCCTGAGATCCATCCACAAGAACAAACAAACCCTGGATCTACAAGGAGATCCCGAAGACAAGGGTTTCATGGGGCGACTGAGAAAACCATCTACGGGAAAAGGCACCCCCCGAAGCCAAAAGAACGCAGATGAAGATCCCGAGCAGCAACCAGAAAACTAGAGCCAACCCTCTTCCAACAGCCCCGAAAGCACGCTGGAAACCCGTCGAACCAGGAAACTCAAGGCAAGAAACCACCAAACCCTCCTTGCAGACCGACAACCCCGTCAAGAGGGAAACCTAAGAAAACAGGGGAACCTAGAAACTAGGCCTGAGAGCAGACCCGGGAAGGGGGCAGGGAAATGGAGAAGTGGGACTGGTCAGTCCCAGGTATCCTGGTGCTGAAGCCATCCCTCCCTTGCCCCCCAACCGACGGAAACCCTGAGGAATCATATATTTAATTAAAATTAAAATTTGTAATATTTATGGTAGCTTTATTATATTTATTATGTTTTCACTTACATTATAATTATAATAGTTATTAAAATTATAAAATCTAAGGTAGAATATTTTTTATTATAATTTAGTTTTTCTAATCTAAACTGTTCAAATTTTTACCCCTAATAGTTGAACACCCTTGAGCCACTTTGCTTCGAACTATTATTTTGAAGGTTTTCATTGTAGTTTAAGGTTCATACATTCAAACTTTTAGAACAATTTCAATTACTCCATTTCTCTAAATTTGATTATATGGGATTGAAACAGCCCCACATATATTGCATCATGACTATATAGTGATATTACAACAACTCAACTATTATGCATGAATTATTTGATAATATTTGAACCTAAGTCTCCTCCTTAAAAGTTGAGGAATTTAACAATTTAAATTAATTTCATTTGATTTAATTCATCCATTTCATTCCATAAGTTTTTTTCTAATAATTTTAACTTTTTAAAAGTTCTAAGTAAATGCAAATCCCCATATATTAAAAATAATTAAATAGTGTTATCATGGCCTTAGACTTTTATAGGATAGCATAGTACTATATTAAGGGCTTCATTTACAAACACATTGAATAGAAACAATTGAATATTCATATAGATTATATATAGATAGGTAATAAAATTTATTTCAAAGAATACAAAACCAAATTCGTCATGCAAAAGGAAGCATAGTCATCATCATACCATCACCATTATTTCAACCATCATAGTCAACACCTTTAGTGCAGATGATAAAAAAAAAAAAAATGGATTTGGTTATTGCGAGAAACTCCCTATGACCGACGTATAGGCTGAGCAATCTCCTTCCAACCATAACCCTTCCTAAAGTCGAGAGCTATACTTATCAATAGAGAATTTAACACAAAGCCACCACACACCCACCATCTCACACACTCGCACTCGCCCACGCTACAGTTTGAATCATATATTAGATTTATAAGGCATCATATATTTAATTAAAATTAAAATTTATAATATTTACGGTAGCTTTATTAGATTTATTATGTTTTCACTTACGTTATAATTATAATAGTTATTAAAATTATAAAATCTAAGGTAGAATATTTTTTATTATAATTTAGTTTTTCTAATCTAAACTGTTCAAATTTTTACCCCTAATAGTTGAACACCCTTGAGCCACTTTGCTTCGAACTATTATTTTGAAGGTTTTCATTGTAGTTTAAGGTTCATACATTCAAACTTTTAGAACAATTTCAATTACTTCATTTCTCTAAATTTGATTATATGGGATTGAAACAGCCCCAAATATATTGCATCATGACTATATAGTGATATTACAACAACTCAACTATTATGCATGAATTATTTGATAATATTTGAACCTAAGTCTCCTCCTTAAAAGTTGAGGAATTTAACAATTTAAATTAATTTCATTTGATTTAATTCATCCATTTCATTCCATAAGTTTTTTTCTAATAATTTTAACTTTTTAAAAGTTCTAAGTAAATGCAAATCCCCATATATTAAAAATAATTAAATAGTGTTATCATGGCCTTAGACTTTTATAGGATAGCATAGTACTATATTAAGGGCTTCATTTACAAACACATTGAATAGAAACAATTGAATATTCATATAGATTATATATAGATACGTAATAAAATTTATTTCAAAGAATACAAAACCAAATTCGTCATGCAAAAGGAAGCATAGTCATCATCATCATACCATCAGCATTATTTCAACCATCATAGTCAACACCTTTAGTGCAGATGATAAAAAAAAAAAAATTGGATTTGGTTATTGCGAGAAACTCCCTATGACCGACGTACAGGCTGAGCAATCTCCTTCCAACCATAACCCTTCCTAAAGTCGAGAGCTATACTTATCAATAGAGAATTTAACACAAAGCCACCACACACCCACCCTCTCACACACTCGCACTCGCCCACGCTACGGTTTGAATCATATATTAGATTTATAAGGAATCATATATTTAATTAAAATTAAAATTTGTAATATTTACGATAGCTTTATTAGATTTATTATGTTTTCACTTACGTTATAATTATAATAGTTATTAAAATTATAAAATCTAAGGTAGAATATTTTTTATTATAATTTAGTTTTTCTAATCTAAACTGTTCAAATTTTTATTCCTAATAGTTGAACACCCTTGAGCCACTTTGCTTCGAACTATTATTTTGAAGGTTTTCATTGTAGTTTAAGGTTCATACATTCAAACTTTTAGAACAATTTCAATTACTCCATTTCTCTAAATTTGATTATATGGGATTGAAACAGCCTCACATATATTGCATCATGACTATATAGTGATATTACAACAACTCAACTATTATGCATGAATTATTTGATAATATTTGAACCTAAGTCTCCTCCTTAAAAGTTGAGGAATTTAACAATTTAAATTAATTTCATTTGATTTAATTCATCCATTTCATTCCATAAGTGTTTTTCTAATAATTTTAACTTTTTAAAAGTTCTAAGTAAATGCAAATCCCCATATATTAAAAATAATTAAATAGTGTTATCATGGCCTTAGACTTTTATAGGATAGCATAGTACTATATTAAGGGCTTCATTTACAAACACATTGAATAGAAACAATTGAATATTCATATAGATTATATATAGATACGTAATAAAATTTATTTCAAAGAATACAAAACCAAATTCGTCATGCAAAAGGAAGCATAGTCATCATCATCATACCATCAGCATTATTTCAACCATCATAGTCGATACCTTTAGTGCAGATGATAAAAAAAAATAGATTTGGTTATTGCGAGAAACTTCCTATGACCGACGTACATGGCTGAGCAATCTCCTTCCAACCATAACCCTTCCTAAAGTCAAGAGCTATACTTATCAATAGAGAATTTAACACAAAGCCACCACACACTCGCACTCGCCCACGCTACGGTTTGAATCATATATTAGATTTATAAGGAATCATATATTTAATTAAAATTAAAATTTGTAATATTTACGGTAGCTTTATTAGATTTATTATGTTTTCACTTACGTTATAATTATAATAGTTATTAAAATTATAAAATCTAAGGTAAAATATTTTTTATTATAATTTAGTTTTTCTAATCTAAACTGTTCAAATTTTTTAATGTAAATTAAAATTTTAAAATATATTTTATGTTTTTATTCTAAATTTAATATTATAAAGCCTTTAAGACCAATCTTGGAAACTTTGATGGATGTGATATCTTTATGAATTATGAAGAAGACAATGCTCCATGGAAGAAATGAAGGTAAAGGAAGAGATGCTTGTCCCATTCAAGAGGGAAACGTTAACCCTTTTATTATTACAAGATAACAATTTTAAAAATATGAATTGCTTTTATTATTACAATAAGAAATGATAATTTTAAAAATAAGAATTAAAAAAAGCATACACAGCTTCAAGATATTTATCATAAATAATAACTATAACTTAGAATATTTATTATATATAATTATTATTATTATGATTCAGAATTAAATAATTATATGGTATTTGTTTTTATACCATAGGAAATAAATTATTTTAAACCTCTAATTGAATAGCAATTTTGTGTTTTAAAACACTTTAAAAAAAGAATCTTCATAAGAGAATATTGGTAACTTTTAAAATGAATTGCAATGTTTATAAAATATTGTTTATATAAGGGAAAATGCTTTGACAACTTACCTTAAATTTACTTAAGAAAGTCTTTCTTAAAAACAAAAACAAAAAATTAGTCATACAAATTCCAACATCATTATATCTAGCTTAGTATAAGTTTTGTTACACCCATTTTATAACATGGAATGAGAAGAGACATGAAGGATCACTTAAATATAGAACTAAAGATATTATTCAAATCAACAATACTATTAAGATCTTAGTATAAGTTTTGTTACACCCATTTTATAACATGGAATGAGAAGAGACATGAAGGATCACTTAAATATAGAACTAAAGATATTATTCAAATCAACAATACTATTAAGATCTTAACAAGTACCTAACTATGGTTTAGTAACATATTTCCTAAAACAATAATATATTATTTTGTCAAGTTTGTGCAAAAAAAAAAGATTATATCAATTAGTCTAGCCAAGTTTATTCTATGTTATTTAAAAAATAAAAAATAATATTACCATTGATATGATTGTTGGAACGTTTCTTAGATGTTAAATTATATTTGAATAGCATTAAATACGTCAATAAGGTTTCATCACCAAATTTTAGTTTTTACATGAATGGACAAATAATTGTGAAAAATACATTGAAAAGTAACTCTTCTCCCTTTTTAGAATTTTTTAATTTCTCTATTTAGCTATCATCCAATAGACTAGGCAAAGCAGAGGTTGCTCAGATTCCCAAGTATGATGACTCTAGAGCACTTTCAGCTTGTAGGCCTTAGCACCCCTCTAGACTCTTCGTCAGACAAACTAGCATCGATTCTTCTTGTGATGTCAAACTTCCGCATGGTGCCAAAATTCAACTTTTGGCATCATGACCTCTATGGTGTTGGAATTCACAAAATTTTGTAACATACATTCACCATGACCATATACATAAAAAAGAGAAGTGAAATAAAGAGAGCAATTAGACGAGAGAGAGAGAGAGAGAGAGAGAGAGAGAGAGAGAGAGTATACGAAATAAGGGGCAGGTGCCCATAGGCACACTCACGATCTCACGTATAACAAACCGATGCAATGGATCGCTCATTGGGAGGTATTTATAATGATACCTAATGCTTAATTAAATGCTAACCTTAATTCAACTTAACCTCACTTGAACGTTAAATTATAGTATAATAAATATATTAAACCCTTTAATCAAGGTTAATCATAAAGGAAGTTTAAACAATATCGCTAAGGGTGAATACATCATAATTGCCCATAGGCTTACATAAAGATGTTCATAGGCTGACATAGAAGGATACTGATAGACTTACATAAAAGGCACCCATAGACTTACATAGAGAATGCTTATAGGCTTACATAGCACTTGCACGTAGGCTACATCAAGAGAACCAATAGGCACTCATCACTATCAACATTGACCTAATAAGGTCAAATTACAGATATTGCAATACCCCCATAATTTGAACTAAGAGGCCAAGGAGAGGAGACATTAAATATGGTACATCTCCCCCACCCCCATAATGAATGCTTAAATGGGCCATTGAATCATGTTATATTCTCTTTCCAAGGTACATGAACTGGATCAACCATTCTGTGAATATGAAATTGTGACTCCACCTCTTAGATCAAGATGTTGAGCTTCTCAATTACAACAATTTTACTATCTAGCACGTGTATAGTGAAGGCAACAAGGTTGTTGACGTTATGGCCAACCTAGGACTGGTTGAGGAGTCTCTCCATGTTTGGCATGATAATTTTCCTCAGACCCTCCATGCTCACAGTGACAACAAAGGAATATCTGCTCTAGTGTTGTCGTTCGGCCCTGTTGGCATCTCAGATAGCGTAGACCTCGTAGGGAAACCCACGTCATAAGCCTTTGTCCCTTCCAGCATGGTTGTTAGCTAGAGATTTCCCTTGTTTGGCATGATAATTTTCCTAAGACCCTCCATGCTCACAGCGACAACGAAGGAATATCATTGCTCTAGTGTTGTCATTCGACCCTGTTGGCATCTCAGACAACGTGGACCTTGTAGGGAAACCCACGTCACAAGCCTTTGTCCCTTCCAGCATGGTTGTCATATGTCCCATGTTTTATGTTTTCTTGTTTTCCCCTGCTTCCTTTGTTGGCATCCCTCGGAGACTCTCTGGGTTGTGCTAAGATGTCCTCCAAGGTTTCTCTTGTGTTGTAATATCGAGGTTGGTTCTGTGGAGACTATCTCCTTTTTTATTTCTCTAATGTAAAAGGTTTGGGGTCCCTTTCAAAACCCCCTCTTTCAACTAATAAAAAAAAAATGTTGAGCTTCTCGTGAGAACTTCAACATGCAATATGGTGATCACAATTTGTCCTCCAATATCAAGAGAAAGTCATTGAAACATGAAGCAATAGGTAGGTCTACAAATAATAAACCCCAATGATTAGAAAGGGACCCATATGAACAAGGCGTACCTTGTGTTGACCATCCAATACATTCTCTTGTTGTAGATAAAAATTCACCAATAGCACTACAACAAATCCTTGAATTAATACACATCAAAAACTATTTCAAAATCAAAAACTGAAACAAAATTGGTATTGTAAAAGTTGCATTTTCGGTGGAATCTGACACCTTCAAAACATAAATTTGTGGGCATGAATGTTTAAATACATTTAGTTTTTGTTTTATGCATTAATATTGTGGTAGCCAAAGACCCCAAATTTATACCCTATTTTTGTGTAATTTTGTGCAAGGCAACATTCAATAATTACGCCTCTGGCCCACACTTACAAGTAATGTTGTCGTGATTGGGCTACTACGTTTAGTGGCTAACATAGCTGCAACAGCAACGTCTAGGTTCTATCCCTATAAACCATTGAGGAGGAAAAAGGAAATCCAATTTTATTTTCACTCCATGATTACCCTATTCACTATCGCTCAGCGTAAAACCTAAAATTAAGTTCCTCCAAGTATTTAAGGGACTTGTCACCCTACATATAAACCTGCAACAGCAGTGTCTAGGTTCTATCCCTATAAACCGTTGAGGAGAAAAAAGGAAAGCCAATTTTATTTTCACTCCATCATTACCCTATTCACTATCGCTCAGCGTAAAACCTGAAATTAAGTTCCTCCAAGACTTTAAGGGACTTGTCAAAGATGGAGTGAATCCCTTTCGATATTGCTTACGTGCCACAGATCGATCTGTTTCACGTACCTTAAAGTCTCTCTCGTGTATGATCGTGTATATTGAGGGGACCAGTTTATTCCACGTACCAACAAGTATTATAGGAAAAGCGGGTATATCGGACAAATCAAGTCTATCGGACTAGCGTTCTAAAGAAAGGGGGATAATTTGGTGATATAAGGGACCCTCACAATGTTCATTGCAAAGGCCTATCTATCAGATTCTTGGCTCTATGAGTTCTGAATTTTGCTCCATGGAAAACAAAGATGAGGACCATATTGCAAGTTGAAAATTTATGGGACATCGTGACTGGTAGAGTCACACACCCAAAAACTAGATATGAATAAGAAACATATGATGATGCAAATGCCAAAGCACTTAAGATCATAGTTCTTGCCACTGTTGATGAGATTCAACCGCATATCTGTGAAAAAATAAAATGCAAAAGACGCATGGGATACATTGACCACCCATTTATGAAGGAAAGAATCAAGCAACAATTCTTAACCTTCAATCCCAACGTCACACTCTAAGCAGGAAGAATGGAGAAAGTGTAGAGGCGTTTCTTTGCAAAGTTGTTGATTTGAGAGCAAAATTGCATGCAATGGGAGAAAAAGTGGAAGATAAGCTCTTAAATCCTCTCATTTTGAAAGCTTTACCAGATTCTTTTAGAATGCTTTTCACTTCCCTCCAAGTGTCCAATAGACAAGACTCTTTTTAGGAGTTGATTAATTTACTGCAACAAGAAGCAACTAACAACCTAAGAGACTAATTGTCCAACAATGCACTCATTTCTAAGAAATCTGGGTATAAAAAACAAGGTTCTTTTCAAAAGGGATCTACCTCCAAGGGTTCTATCACCTCAACCTCCTCACAAAAGACAACTCAAAAGCAAAAGAGGTATTGCCACATTTGTGAGAAAGACAATCATGACACAAAACAATGTTGGTTCAACTCTTCCAACAAAGGTGATAAGAATAGACAACCACCAAAGAAGAAAGGGCAATACAAACCACGACCCAAATATAGAAAACAAAAAGGGCATGTTGCTATTAAAGAATCAGATTTAGACTCGAAGCAAGCACACAAAGTGCTCATAACTCAGACTAATTCCAAACAAAAAGATAATGTGTACATAGATTCTTGTGTTAGCAAGGACATGACAGTAGATAAGGGGTGGTTTGATACTTTTGAAGCAAAACAAGGCAAACATGTCACAATTGCAGATGATAAAACCCATCAAGTCCAAGGGGTAGGTAATGTTTCGGTAACTCTTCTAGATGGACAATGTTGAATCGAGAAGGTACTTTATGTACCAAGTTTGGCCAACAATTTGTTGTCAGTTCCACAGATCTTGGATAAGAATATGGTGGTTGATTTCAAAGTAGTTGATGGAAAGAAGCATTGCTTCATCACCAAGCATGGTAAACATATAACAACTGCTTTCTACAAGGATGGATTGCTTGCTTTAGATGACCTCAACACACCTCACGTTTCCTTGGCTACCAACACAAAAGAAGCAACCTCTTTATGGCACAAACGGTATGGGCATCTCAGTTCAGGCTACCTACTCCAAATGAGTAAACATGATATGATGTTAGGATTGCCCAACCTCTCACCTACATTGCCTGTATGCTCAGATTGCTTAGTAGGGAAGCAACATGGAGTACCATTTGAATTGTGTTATTCCAGGGCAAAAACATCGTTGGAGCTAATACACACTATCTATGCGGACCCATGCCAAACAATTTTGGTGGAAAGTAATATTTTCATTTGCTTGTTGATGATTACTCCAGAAATATGTGGGTCTTCTTATAGCTGAAGTCAAATGCATTCCTATATTTTCAATAGTTTCGTAAACATGTTGATAAAGAATCAAGATATTCAATCAAGGACCTCCGCTCAGATCGAGGGTGGGAATTTACCTCCAACGAGTTCTCTAGGTTTCTCACAAAACATGGGATAAAAAGACAACTTACAACAACATATACTCCTCAACAAAATGGAGTTGTTGAAAGAAGGATTGTTCCATCATGGTGATGGTTCAATATATGCTCATAGGGGCTCATCTTGGGCAACAATATTGGGCAAAATTGTCACTATTGTTGTGTATCTCCTAAATCAAGCACCAACAAAAGCTCTTCAAGGAGTCACACCTGAAGAAGCCTGGAGTGGAAGAAAACCATCAATTTCTCATCTAAGGATATTTGGTTGCAAAGCCTACATGCACATTCCTAAGAAGAGGAGCAAGCTAGATGAGAAATCTTTGCAGTGCATATTTCTTGGTTATGATGAAAAATCAAAGGGGTATTGATTGGTTAACCCTATTACCAAGATAATTTATATTAGTCGAGATGTGATATTTGATGAAGCTCCCAAGTTGAATACAACAGATTCTAAAGAATCTAGCAAGGAAACATCTCATGTTGTACAATTGGAATTTGAGGAGCCTAAAGCAAAAGCTCCCCCAAAACAAAACAAAATTCCAAAATGGTACACGAGCATAATGAAAGACGCAAAACTTGATGCACCTCTTGATCTCAATTCAAATCAGCCAAGTACACGAAGTATGTTTCGCTAGGAAGAAGAAGAAGAAGATAGGGGTTTGATGACTTCAGAGTTGGAGCATTCATAACCTACTTTAGCGCAAAATGCACTTAGCTTGCCTCAATGAAAGGAAGCTATGGATGTTGAACATAAGTCTCTTATGAAAAACAATACATGGGAGCTAGTTGATCTACCTACTGGAAAGAAACCCACAAGCTACAAATGGATATTCAAAGTCAAGTATAAGGCAGATGGAACTATTGATAAGCATAAAGCTTGCAAAGGGTTATGCTCAAAAAGAAGGCATTGATTATGAAGAGACATTCGCACCAACAAAAAAGATGACAACCATTCGTGTACTCTATGCAATGGCAACTCAGTTCGGATGGAAGCTTCATCAGATGGATGTGAAGAGTGCTTACTTGAATGGTGATCTCAAAGAAGTGTACATGGTTCAACCTGAAGGATTTGTTGTTGAAGGACAAGAGCAAAAGGTTTGCAAATTGATTAAGTCCCTGTATGGGTTGAAACAAGCTTCGAGAGGTTGGTACATCAAGATTGATAAACACCTATTGCAACATGGTTTTAAAAGGAGTCCCTTAGATGCAAATCTTTATTTCAAGAAAGTTGGTTTTGAAATAGTGATATTTGTACTGTATGTTGACGATTTGATCATCACTGGCAGTTCAGATGAAATGGTGGACGTTGTAAAGAATGACTTGAAGAAGTCATTTGAAATGACAAATCTAGGACTTCTACATTATTGTCTTGGCTTGGAAGTTTTGCAACAAAAGAATCACATCAAGAACATGCAAATGAAATATGCCAAAGCACTAACAAAGAAATATCGAATGACAGGCTGTAAACCCAAAGCAACTCCAATGGAACCAGGGTTACAGTTGTCTAGATCTGACAAATCTCCTCAGGTATCTAGAACTCTCTATCAACAGCTAATTGGAGTCTCATATATTTGACCAACACCAGGCCAGATATTAGCTTTGTTGTGAGCTATCTTTCAAGGTTCATGCAGGAGCCTAAGGTCAAGCACTGGAAAGTAGCGAAGCAAGTTTTGCACTATGTCCGTGGCACGGTAGAATATGGCCTGGAATACAAGAAGAATAATAAGTTCTTACAAGGATATATGGACTCAGATTATGCTGGATCTCTAAATGACAAGAAATTAATATCTAGATACATTTTTGATCTAGGATCTAGACATTTCTCTTGGCACAGCAAGAAGCAGCAAGCAGTTGCACTTTCATCCACATAGGCAAAATATCACGTCGCACGAGTTGTATGAAGTAATCTAACTATGTTGCATTCTTTCAAGTATGGGGCTTCAGAAAAATCTTCCAGTACACTTGAAATGCAATAACCAAGGTGTTCTAAAATTAGTCAAGAATCCAGTGTTCCATGAACGAACAAAGCACATTGAAGTTCCAAAACGCAAGATCCAACTCCAATACATTCCCACCGATGAACAAGTTGCGAATATTTTCACTAAGGCACTTGCACATGTCAAATTTGAGTTGTTTTGCAACTCTCTATGTATTTCAAATAATGTAATAAGGGGGGATGTTAGGTTAATTTTAATTATTACATTATTTTAGTGCACGTCAGGTTGGAATTCTAGAAGTCATGCAAAAATAATATTAGATAGTGCCTAAGTTAGTAGGGTTAATTAGGAGTTGCAAATATTCATTTTTTTATTTTTAGTTTAATTTGTTACCGGCTAATCTTGGCCAAATACTTTGTACATAAGTTTGTTGACGCTAAATGCAAAGTTTGAGTTTTTTTGCCATCATAGAGCTTATAGAACTGTGCAATCTAACAAAGGGCCCAAAAACGCTTATGTATGCAAAAGTTAAAGCCTTTGGAATATTGGGCATATTTGTAGAACAAAACTAAAACATTAGGCCTCCAAACCTTGGGCAAATCAGTGAACCCTGGATTACCACTTGGCAAAAAGATATTGGGATATTTTTGCACTATCTACCACTTGCACTACAATCGAGGAGTTAATTGTTGAGAATTGTCAACTTTTAATTTGAAGACTCCATCTTTATATATAAAATGAATCCTTTGAATAGTTTGTTATCCAACACAATTCGAACCTCTGTTCTCCTTTATACAAAGAGGATAACCAATTGGTGTACCATTGTGCGCTTTGGAGACAAAAAGTATGTTCCATTATATGTGGCAATGCTTGAGTGCGAGAGAGGAAAAAATGTTCATGTCTTAGTTTGATCACAAGACTTCTCTCATCCACAAGGATATCAATCAATAGACCATCGTTACCACTAGAGTTAGAAGATGAAGATGCCTATCATTAGACGTTTTAGCGTGTACACCCATGTTCATGCAACTTGTGAGCACATATCCATCAGATGCCATTGTCTTCAAAAAAGTAGTTTATGTGGTTCAAACCAATAACCTTGTCGCAAGAAAGAACAGTTGTTTCACCATGCGAAGGGATGGAATTATGGGAAAAGAAGCTATATATATATGCCATACCTTGACAAGATACATGCAAAAAGGTGATATTCTTGGGATTAAAAAAAGAACCTCTTGCAAACAAGTGAGAGGACCAACCACTGTGCCACTACTAGGGGTTAGAGTTAGTGCAACAAATAACATGTCCTGAGATGATTGAGGGGGCACATACGTCGGCCCATGTGCCACCCTTGAGTTAGTATCCTCTAGAAACCAAGCTATTCTTCACAAAAGATTCAAGTCAGAAGATTCAAACATAGGATGTCTGCTATGCAACTAAAGCAACCAACCACCATGCCAATAGGTAGGTTGGAGCTAAGGAGATCTTCAAATATGGAGAGATAAGGCTTGCTTTGCAAATGGCATGCACAAAAGTAATATCTCTACGTGTTGAACCAGTGACCTTTGCAAAAAAAGTTGTCAGTCGTCGTGCTAACGAGTCTAGTTGGAGTTAAGGTTGCAAACCTAGATAATGAGAAAAGAACGGGATGTGCAAGCAAATGGCACACAAAAATTTACATTCTTATTGTCTTTAAAAGAGTCGGACCCACGACCTCTTGTATGTGAAAAAGCATATCAACAAAACACCACATTGCAGTTAAGGGCACACCATGTTCCATATGTTGCACCTAGAGTGCTTCGATATCAAATTGCACAAAAACAAAGGCTTTTTTCAATGAGACTCGAACACTTGAGGGCATGGGACTATTTAGTTATGTTGTAAACCATCAAGGGGACGCATACATTGACCCGTCCACCATTTGTGAGCCGACATCCTCCACAAGCAAAAACACCCTACAAAAGAAGTCAAGGGGGTTCAAATCTGCAATATCCCTTGAGACACTGCACTACCTTACTATTACACCAAGCTACTCTGGCACAAATAGAGTTAGGAGGATCCCATCGAATTTGAATGTAATAAAATGCAAAGAAGATTGCACGCAAAATTTTGAAAGGTGTTGGCACATGGGCTTTGGCACAAGAGGAAATTCAAATTCTAATATTTTCCCTCCACAAGCAGGTAAATAAGGGATTCTCTATTTTTGCTTCTTTTGTCACTAAACAAAGAGGAATTTTCTACATAACTTGAGTGATATACCTTTGATCCTTACTCTGATACCATGTTGGAATTCATAACACTCCCTAGAAACATTCTAAAACATACATTACCACAATCATATGCTAAAAAATAGAGTGAAATAAAGAGAGCAAAGTGTGTGTGTGATAGAGGGAGAGAGGGAGAGAGAGTAGACGAAATAAGGGGTGAGTGCTCATAGGCACCCCCACCATCTCACATATATCAAATTGATGCAATGGATCAGTTATTGGGGGTATTTAGAATGATACTTAATCCCAAATTAAATGCTAACCTCAAGTCACATAGCTTTACTTAAAAGTTATATTACAATATTATAAATATATTAAACCCTTTAATCAAGGTTAACCATAGAGGTGGATTAACCAATATCACTAAGGGTGAATAGATCAAAATTGTTGGTAGGCTTACATAAAGATGCACGTAGGCTTATACAGAAAAATTCCTATAGGCTTACATAGAAGGTGCTTATAAGCTTACATAGCACTTGCCCGTAGGCACTTCATCACATCACCGCCCTTGGCCTAATAAGATCATATTACATATATTCCAATATATGCACCAACACTCGCAAACAAATAGATGTGGCGCCAACTCCACGTGTCACCAAGTGCTAGAATGTAACAATGGAATCCTATCAACGCCAAATCTTGGAGACAAGTCTACACACAACCATTCTTGCATCGACACTCTATGGATTGGCATTAGTCACTAGGTAGTTTCCAACTAGGTGCAAAGCTCAAAAGAAGACATTGGTGCTCCAACCAGAAGTAAATGATTGTGCTTCTTCATCAGAAGGCGACGAGGAGGTAGACACCGCATGCCTGAGCGCAAGAACTCAACAGGTTTGGCAATGCCTCAACCTCAAACCTTTCAGAAGAATAAGAGTATGTTTTTTACACTTGTTGGGTAAAGGGTAAGCCTCTCCATTTTATCATTATCATAGGAAGTCAAAAGAACATCAACGTGCAAAACAAAGTCAAGTGCATGGTTTTCCAAACAACAGCACATACGTAGCCTTACTCTTTACCCAAGTGAAGGCATAGAGATTTGATGCCAATGCACCCTCCAATATGACATCAAGTCAATGCATAAGTTTGTCACCTATGACATGGTGCCATTGGAGATTTGTGATATCTTGTTGGGAAGAACATACTTCTTTGATCACCAAGTGACATATTAGGCCTATCATCAGCAATGGTCAATGCACATTGGAGGGATGACATCACATACCATAATGCTTCCCTTAGAAGAAAGTGGCATTGGTATCAAGAAAACAATGCAAGCCCATTTCTCGTACACAAAAGTTTGTTTTGTTGACCCAGGTGTTGTAAGTGAGTTGGAGAGGAGAGGGCAATCCTCCAAGGGAGGTCCCAGGTTCGAATCTCCACCCTTACAAAAAGTTGAATTGGGTATCCAAAATCCAATTGATAATGTTGGTGTGGATAGGGCCGAGCGCGACTCCCAGGTGACTTTGACGGTGTAGAACCCCCTGGTCGTGGTCTCTCAGACCAAGGCAGCCCCACAAGGGGTTTTTCGCTTTAAAAAAAAAAGTTTATTTTGTTGATGCAAGCACACACTCTGTACTCATAAGATGTGTTAGCAAGGCTCTATGATCTCAGTGTGATGCAAGATTGCTTTTGGTAGAAGTATGTTCCTCATTCAGTGGTTGTATTCACAGACACAAACATGGCTCACTCACAGACATTTCAATATTAATCTTTGAATTGAAGGCTTCACAAACACATAGTAAAGGCTCTTTTGTGAGATGGCAGAATGTTTTTACAATGAGTTGACATTCCTATTAGTAGTTGAAGTTCTATAATTTTCTACCGATAATAAGATTGCCACTTACAAAGTGAGTTACTGGGAAAATTCTGAAAATAGACCCTAAGCAATGATATAATGATCACTCGATATATAATTAGCAAGTTGTAATAAGCCTTGGCTTGCTGGTAATCATGTTAATGGTTCAGTTGGATCAATACTGGCACTCATTCGTTCCACATGCTTGCGCTCAAAAGGACTCTAGACAATCATAGCAACAAAATTGCATGAGCAATGATCTGTTTTAGGATAAAGCAGAGTATTTTATGCATGGTCATGGCCCTCTGATCCTGCAATCTTCACAAAGATTACAAGGGACTCAATAAATTGATACATTGTCAAGTGAATGTTGTAGATTCACGATCTCACATTGCCAATTGAGATTGCTCTGCTCATTTGAAATGGATCAAGGTTCTGAACTCAACAAGTTTCAGTTGAAAGATCCCTAATTGAATCCTCAGATAAAATAAAATCTATTAAAATCCACAAATGATCAACATAAGCCAATAGAACTCATATAAAAGATCTGTACAATGCACTGTAGTAATCCAAAAAGTACTACATTAATTAAGAGTAAATAAACTAGGGAAAATTACACTAAAGTGGAACAACTGTATGGCATTAATTTACAGCCTTGAGAGTGGGACCCAAAATGGGTAAAACCCTAACATGATAAACATAATGATTAAGAGAGAAAAGTGCTTTAGTAAATCCAAGAGCTAACACTAAACTGTGGTGGGACGTAAAGTAGAAGAAGAGTCGTCATCATCACCAACCATCCCAAAAGGGCCAACACAGAATCTAATGATGCTTGCAAGAGAATGGCCAGGACTAAAGAGACCTACTTGGATAATCCTGGAAGGACATTAAGTTTGGCCCCTCAGGACTCTCTTAGCATCCACAGCTGTGGAACGAATAGAAAAAGATAAGAAATTGATAAGCTGTGTCTATCTACAACCCATGGGTCTGTGAAGGTTTGCTGAAACCCAGCACCAAAGAACTGCACCCCTGTCCTACCACATGTAAGAAGAAGAAAGCTTCAAAGCCCTTGTAGCCACACTTGTATGCAGACAAGGGTGCACAGATCTGTCATTGACATTATGGAGATCTGTACCTTCAAGTGTACGCTTGTTACTCTCAACAGCAAGGGTGAAAGAATGAGGTGATTAGTCGAGTGATAGTTAATATCCCCTCTAATAACTGACATCAAAAAGTGATAGCTTCACAAAGGTACAGACCCAAGCATCCCTACTCACTGCTCATAGTTACCATATCTGACACTCCTCCCTGGATATGCATGTCTAAGATATGGATATAAATACGATACTTCTTAGACACCATAACCAGACATCCAAAATACATAAATATTGTATTCAGATTTATTGAAATACATGCCCTATTTGGTCCAGATCAAATACATTCGGATATGGCTATGGAATGTCTATAGTCGGATCCATCAAATGAAATACATACAATTTCTTTAAAAGCTAAGAAAATGAAAAGCATCCTCTTGATTAATGAAATTACCCTATTTACAACGTGTATTTGTGTAAAACTTTGTCATATATTTATTTAATATAAAAGTAAGTGTTGTATCCAGCCGGTGTTGTATCCAGCCGGTGTTGTATGAGGGAGACTTGAAAATTTGTCATGTCCATGTCTGATACTATATCCATATCAGATACTTTATCAATTTCCATGCAACAATGGATATTCTTCTATTTCCTCTTGGTTGCCTCAACTTCCATAGTTACCCTTCAAAAGGTCCTCCCCTCTCCAATTTCTGCTAATCTAATCTAAGCCCTTTGTTCCCTTCATTTTTCAGTTGCTACTGTTGCTACAGGCAAGTAGCACAAGGTTTTGACAAAGTTTACTTATGAATTCTCTTATCCCTTTCTAATGATTTCTTATTGCTCCCTCCCTCAATAATGCTACTTCAAATTCTCCAAAATTATATAAAATGTCCAAGGTTGAAGCTATTTCTAAAGACTGCACATGACATCAAGAAAGTTTCTATAATAATTATTATGTTGATACCAGATAACAATTGATAAATAGAATCATTATTGGAAATTGTAGTAACTTGGCTACCACCTTTGAATTCCTGCAAGGAATTAGCCATTGGATGACAAAGGAAAAGGAATTTTGCAGCCCCAAAAGTAGTGCTGTGAACTGGAAATTTTGAAAAAATTCCAGAAAAATGGCCAAGTATGGGAACTCCCAATCCATCGGTAGATCGATGATTCGTCTAGTCTACATTCCAGCATCAGCATGACATTATCCAACAATCCTCCAATATGTTGGAAAGTTGCGATCCGTCGAAATCAAGCAATTTGTTAGAACAACTGCCAGCGGATGAAAAATAACGGCCTGCAAGTGACATTTTTGTCATTTTTCTGTAAAAAATGGATGGTAGAAAATTATTACTCGGAGTAAAGAGGGTGAAACCTTTTGCTATAAATAAGAGTCTAGGGTTCATGGTAAACATCTTTTCGCCATTTTGAGAAAGGCTGGAGCTATGCTTTCTAATTGTAATCTCATATCTTTCAATTAATGAAAAACTGTGACTGTGTCCTAATTTGTCGGACCTCTCTTTGTATGTATGTGTAAGTGGTGATGCCCTACATTTGCCTGCTAGTCCTCTTTTCCATTGCTTACATGCTTGAAATGAATTCAGATTGTTGTTAGCCGTTCTCTTTGAGATGGCACAACTGATCATTCACTAGCCTTGTTATGGTCTCTGGCCGTATTTACTTTCATTGCATTTATTTTCAATCTCTCGTGCCCTTACCTTCCTATGTTATATTTTCTGCAATAGATTAGTTTTGTTAAGCAGAGGTTAGTGGGGAGTCGGCCTGAATCCAGAGGTTAAGGGGAATGAAAACCCCCATTTCCAAGGCGTTGAACGCAGGGTCACGAGCGTGATCTTTGATTAGTCAACCCCATGGGTCAACAATTCTTTTCTTGCACGCCCGGTGGGACACGTCCCACTCCATCCATTAAAGGGTATGTTCTACTTTTCAAGATCTGCTAGACCTAGAAACCATTTTATGGATCATCATCCTAAGCGGCCTAAATCTGATATTTTGTTTTGCTCTGAATTTGAGAAATTTGTACAAAATCCAACAGATCAGAGCAAATGGCTACTTCACTGAAGAACTGAACTCATAAAAATATTCTAAGTACCAAAGTCCGACGTTCACTACAATCTAGCAATTCGTCAGAAGGCTCGCTTACGTCATCCTTCTCTTTGAGAGGTTCCTAAATTTAAAATTTTTTCTAGTTCGTTGACTGATACAACGATTCGTCGATTTCCTTGTTGACCAAAAGTATTATCATCCATCCCCATCTACTACGTCCCTATTTTGACGTTCACTAAAATATTCTAGCGATTTGCTAGCTTCTTTAATGATGTCATGTTGACATAAACATGATCCTAGTGATTAAAAAAGAAAAATTTTGGCTAAGCTTGGAACCCAATAATTCACTAACTTTCTGACGATTCTTTGACAAGTCCAACGATTCATTGGCTACCAACAAAGAAAAATGGGTTTTTTTATTCAAAAAAAAAAATCGAGTCACTGCCTTGAACCCCACATACGAGCTTCACTCTTGTCTTTGACAAATTTAGGATTCGAGCACCATTATGGCAGCTCAACTAGAACGGAATCCTCAGATGATGCAAAATATGTCATGGTCTCAAAATCCTCAACCACCCCAATACATGTAGATTCCCAAAGGTCAATAACAGTTTCTACAAAATCGGCAACCAAACATGCAAGCTCATCAAACAATGTAGAACTTTGGTTTACAACAGGTGTACCAAAGCCAACAACCAATGCAATAGTTCATGCAACAACAGGTGGTGGCACCAAGTTACCAGGTTGCACAAGACCAACAATGGATTCAATATTCTCAACAACCAACACATGCTCCAACAGGTTAACCTGCATACCAAATGTTGTGTGGGTAAAGTGGGCAAATGTAGTAGGGACAAGCGTCTCAATAACCTCAGTTGATTCAACAACAAAATCCAATGATGTCTTTGAGGCAAAACTATCCAGCCTATTCGGCCCAAACCCATCAACAACAGGTGGCCCCACAATATCAAAAAGTTTCTCGAGAACAACAAGAGTTTCAAAGGGAACTATACCAACTCAAGGGCATGCTTATAGTCCTTAAATGGTTAAAGGAACAAGATGATCAACTTGAAGAGGAGATTTGGAGGATTCATCAACAAGAAAACATGCAAGACCCTAAATGGTCAAAGATTCAACAGCAAGACCTACCAACCCCCACTCCTAAGGAAAGTTTTGGCCTATAACTAGTTTCTTCGAGTTAGAGCGCTCCAACAAGGAAACATGTCGATAAGTAATCAAGTGCACAATGGCGTGAGTAATATGAACTCAAATTTTTGGTGCTTTACCCGTAAAATGGGTCATGATCCGACAAATTGTGGTATGACAATCCACCATGCCCCGACAATGAACCAAGTGTCAAGCCAGTCTACAGTAGCAAATCAGCCTATTGCCATCAATCCAATAATGGTTAATCAACCCAAGATCAGCTGACAACTAGTAAATCAGGTGATTGCACCTCAAGTCAATCTGACACAAGCCTATGCAATGCCTAGAACACCTGAAATGAGTGGTTATTGCCTCCCTACCCAAAGTGTGGTAGTGAACAATCCTCTAGAATATCCTCAGCCTACTCCCAAGGAGACATTTCCCCTTTAGCCAGAAAAAGAACCTAAAATGACAAGGGAAGATTCGGATAACAATGGACCAACAATTCCTATGGTGGACCCCCCCCCTTCCATCAAGGGGCATATCTCCTATGGTCTGAGGAAAACTTTAAGTTTGAAAACAAGGGTTCTAAAGATGGGGAATTAAAGGATGAAGAAGATTGTGAATCATTTGATACTTTCTTAGATGAGGAATCAGAGGCCATAGAAGAATGTGAGATGTCTAGTTTTCCCCTAGAAGGAGGATTTATGATGGAAGCAAGAATTGATCCAAAAAACAGGGTTTGGTTTCCACTTTGAGGATGTGGTGCCTATGGAGATAACAAAGGCAAATATACAATCAAATCATCAAGCATTGGTGCTTCCCTCCTATGAGGAATTGAAGCATACAAGAGCAATGGAAAGAATAACTGGGCCAAAATATGAAGGAGAAGGGAACACTACAAAATTTGAAAAATTGACATGTGAATCCCTTTTAATGAAGGCGTTTTACTTATTTGACGAAGAAACTTCAGAAGAAAATTATCAAGTTCCTAGGATTTCATGTGAGATTTAAATCATTGTAATGCCTAAAGCACTTGATATTAGCAAATGTCATTTTTCTATCCAAGATGTTGTCAAGTGTGATCCGTATAAATCATCAAAGGAAGGAGACATATTTGCTCTCCCAAAATATGAGGCGTTTGATTTCTCTTTTGAGGAAGAGGATCCTATAGAAGAAGTAGAGGCGAGTCTACAACCAGAGCATGACGCATATCAAAGCTAATGTTGATACTAAAGCCCACAAGCGAAATTGAGGAAGAAAGTGAGCTAGAGCATGAAACATACAACTTCATTTTAAATAAAGCAAAGTTCGCAAGGTTTGGAGAAATCTCATGGGGGCCCTTTTGTGAAGTATTCCTCTTTGGAGATGAAATCCTGCAAGCACACACTACTCCACAAATAAATAAGGATTCAACTGTGGCTCCTAAGGTTATTCAAGTGCTTCTAGATAAATGGGCTACATTGAGTAATAGAGAGGCTGTGATTTTACAGGGGCATTTTCCTACAATCTTGGGGAGTATTGCCAGGGTTAAACTTGAATTTCAATAGTCCGATGCTTTGAAAAATCGAATTAATCAAGGAAAAACAGAAGGAACCACCATTGTTGAGTAATGTTGTGCTACTTGGTTGCATAAAGGCAAGGACCCAAAATGATAGACGACATCAAAATTTGTCATGAAATGAAAAATAAGTGAGAAGGCTACCATGGTTGCAGATATTTGAGCACCCATCCATGCCCCCAACCACTTCAAGGTTAGAAAGAGGAATCATTTTCAAGATAGTTGGCATCAAGAGGCAAATCAAAAGGGGATAAAGAGAGAGAGAGTTGTTCTAATCACCCAAACGTCAATATCAATACATGGTCCTAATTGTTTTAATGAAGAAACATACTACCTCCCAGGATGCATTCATAAGAATTTGAATTGGGGAAGTCCCCCTAGCAAAGGCCCTCCATATGCACCATTAATGTTGTTTGACTACCTATGTTTACATAGATGTTGGACAATCCTAAGTTGGAACATAGGTATCAAAAGTGTGGGCAGCTATTTTCCTGACCCTGTATATGGGATTGTCTTTCACTTGGTGAAATAGTTATTTGTTTTTATAAATCCCCTAATCCCATTTTCCTTCTTTGGTTTCTTTTCATATATATATAAAAGAAAACAAAAAAGAAATGAAATGAAATGAAATATTACTAATGTCCACGGTGGGTCAAAAAAGACCCAAGGGACTATAAGAAGTACAATAATGACTGCCAGCTAGTAGGCTAAAAGCCCAACAAAGAAAATAACTAGGATAAAACAAGACGAAACCCGAAAATCGGGCTAAAGAGAAAGGGAAAAAAACGAAGAGAATACGGGGGGGAAGGGTTGCAGTCCAGAAGAGTGAAGTGCACGCCAAGAAGAACGGGAAGAGAGAGGGAGGGGGGGAGGGAGCAGCCCAGGAAGGGCAAGCTCCAAGAACCCCCAAAAACTAATCTCTCCTAGCAATCGAGGCCAAAGTATCAAAGAGAAATCCCCATATCACCTGAGCGAAAACCTCAAAACAGACACTCTAGTTCCAATTTCTTTCCATCCTTTTCTTCTAAGATTGGTTGAATATCTCTCCAAGATCAGCAATTTCTTTCCTAAGGTTGATAAAATGAGATGCCAACCTAGGAATATGATGATAGCAAGACAATGCCCAAGATCCTGACCATTTTTAAGGAGCTGGGAGTTTTCTTCCTTTTGACTCCATAGCCCAGTGGATGAGGCAGTTCAAGAAAGACCTTGTTGAGAGTGCAGTCATAGAAATGATTGTTGACATGAAGGTGGGTAAATATGCCTCAGGCTATGAGACCTTTGATGACTCAAGGAAACGAGGAATAGAAGACCATACAACTTGAAGGGAAGGGCTCTAGAAGAGGAGGAGGCTCACATATCAAGAAAAGAGTGACAAGAATGGAAGTTGCTAATCTAGACGCACAAATTACTTCCACCATCTTCTCCAAAACCATTTTCACTTCGTTTCCACCCCGCATTTCTTCTATTCACATCACTATTCTCTCTTTCCCCTTATTTCTTCTATTTCTTACTTCTTAAATCCCCTTAACTTCTTATGTTGTAACCATCCCACTTCAAATAAGCGCAGTCCAGTCTTAGGGTCATTAGCAGGTCCATTTTTCCAAGATGTAGGGTCGTTCCACATGCCATCTCCACCCCAATTTGTCCCATCACCACTATCATCAACTATTCAATTGCCATCCACTTTCCCTTTGGTCCCCCATACCACAAGCATTATTGCATCACTCCATGTATCCTCATTTCAATCCCTCACATCACCCACCACCAGTCAGTCCATGTCATCATCCATGTTGTGTCAAACTCATATCATCACCCTCATTTGTCCATTGGTCACTACAGGTACAATGACACTACTTCCATCCAATAGCATCAGGAGTGTCCAAGGAAATCCACACTACCCAAAAGAAACATATCACCCTTGATGTCAATCAATTGTTCCCTCATCACGTAATAGAAAGCCCTGATAAGAAAGACATAAAGGTTAGTATCAGGTATCATGCAGGTGGTAAGAAAGCAGATTGATCAAGACATTGCCAAGAGCTCTAGCATTTCCCATACCTGTGATCCCGCAATCCCCATTGGCAAAAAGAAGCAAGGAATTGTTGATTGCAGAGGCACTTCCAATTCATCCAAGAAGGCCAGTAACCACCCTAGATTGTATATATTAAAGGGCTAATTTGTTCCATATGGTACATCTAACAGGGAAGTCACAGCAAGCAATGGCTATCAAATACGCTCAAGCAATTGTTGAAGCTGAAGGATATAAAATGCAAGCCCTAAATAATGCACATGCAATGAAGCAACCAGTAGAAGACATGAAAAGGCAAAGGATGCAGCTACAACGGGAAAAGGAGGCATTGAAACAAGGGAAACTGTGATTTGAGAGGGCAAGTAGCAGCAAAGGAAGGAATAAAAAAATAATTGTCCAAGCTGGAACAAGAAAAAGATAGGTTGAAGCAATTAGAGATGCAAAACTCACAACTTCAACATAAATAGTTGAAAGTAACAGTGTAGAGTACGAGGTAGTGTTGTGTCTAATGTTTCAAACAAGATCACCAAGTTGTAGAACTTTTTGGATATGAACGAGATCACCAAGTTGTAGAACTTTTTGGATATGATAAGGAGCATAACAGATTGATGGAAGGGCCTCTCAAAGGACCAACATGAAAAGCAGGCATTGGATGGTGAGGTGTCAGATGATCTGGACCTAGCTTCTAGTGCATACTGATAGGTGCTTTCAAAACCAGCTGCCCTAGAGTTGAAAACAAGGGACCCACAATTTTGCAATTTTGCCATGAGTTGATCCCAATTTTGAAGACTTTGTGCCCAAGAATAAGGCATCATATGGGATCTCTCAACAATCGAGCTTGGCGCCCCATGAATTCACCAAAATGTAGTAGCTTGGCTACTACCTTTGAATTCCTACAAGGAATTAACCATTGGATGACAAAGGAGATGGAATTTTGCAGCCCCAAAAGTAGCGTTGTGAACTGGAAATTTTGGAAAAAATTCCAGAAAAATGGCTAAGTATGGGAACTCTAAATCCATCGATAGATCCGTGATTCGTCGACTTTCCTTCCAAAATCAACATGACATCATCCAACAATCCTCCAGTCCGTTGGAAAGTTGCAATCCGTTGGACTTGCAATCGATCAAACTAGCAATTCGTCGAAATCCAACGATTTATTAGAACAACAGCCAGAGAATAAAAAATAATGGACTGAAAGAAACATTTCGTCTTTTTGCTGTAAAAATGGATGGCAGAAAATTATTACTCGGGGTGAAAAGGGTGAAACCCTTTGCTATAAATAAGAGCCTAGGGTTCATTATAAACATCTTTTGGCCATTTTGAGAAAGGTAGAGCCACACTCTCTTATTGTAATCTCATTTCTTTCAATTAATGGAAAATTGTGTTTGGCCTTTGTACACCACTGTGTCTCGATTTGTCGAACCTCTCTATGTATGAATGTGTGAGTGGTGATACCCTACATTTGTCTGTTAGTCCTCTTTTCCATTGCATGCATGCTTGAGATGAATTCAAATTGTTGTTATTTGGTCTCCTTGAGATGGCACAACTGATTATACACTAGCCTCACTACGGTCTCTGGCCGTATTTACTTTCCTTGTATTTATTTTAAATCTCTTGCACCCTTACCTTCCTATGTTTTATTTTCTGCAGTTGACTAGTTTAGTTTAGCAGAGGTTAGTGGGAAGCTGGCCTGAATCTGGAGGTTAAGGGGACTGAAAACCCACTTTTCCAAGGTGTTGGACTCAAGGTCACGGGCGTGATATCTGATTAGTCAGGCCCGTGGATCAATAAAAACCTAGAGCTGAAATCCAAATCTACAATTGTAAACAAGATTTAAAATATTTGTAAATGGCAAGACTAGAAAACAATGATTTATATGAGACAACTTCAATCTGAACACAACAGGAATACTCTTGTGAGTTGTGGATGCCACTTTAGGCCCAAGATATTCCAAGCACTAGTAAGGCATTCAAGTGGCTAAGGATTTAGCCTCTTAGAAACTACTTCCACAGAATACCAAAAACACATCTTACTTAGATTAAAAGCCCTATCTCAAGCATTATTCCCCCCTCACCTATCTTTCTATGTAGGCAAATGAATTTAGATGTTAAACTAATTTACCTTAATATTTTTGAAGTTTCGTTTCCCCAAAACTATCATAATATCTTTGAATCCTTCCAAATCCCAACGTTCACCCTTCTAATAAAAACACTGGACTCTTACCAATTATTTCCTTTGTTGTTAGGCATGAATGTTGGCACTAATTCTTAACAGCACAAAAATATAATTTTTAAGCATCATGACATGAAGCAGATTGTCTTATGCGTATTTTTAACAGGGCATAAGAAGACTTTTCAGTACACATTTGAAGAAGAAAAATGCTTTCTTCATATAAATGAATTGCCAAAGGAGGTGATTAACCACATCATTATACTGCAAGTTCTCAAAATTTGAAATACCATTAGAAACGATAAATTTCATTGCATTCGATGTACTTACAATTAAGTCGTTCATGGCATAGTTGGAAAACTTGGACTTGGCAATTACTCGAGAAGACCATTTTTTTAAAGTACTATACAACTCCGCAAAAACTCGATATAAAAAACCTTGAAGAAAATACTAAAACAAATTTAAAACAAACTTTTAAAAATTCCTGTCAAAAACTCGGAAAAAACTTGGCAGACTTGACCAGACCAGTTTTCACTCAAGTTTGGCCAAGTTTTGGTGAGTTTTTCGCAATTTCCTGTGAGCTTTTGGTGACTCAACAAAGTTTTTCGTTGATATTCTCACTAGCCATAGAATGAAAACCACAATTTTTACAATTTCTCATAATTTTTTGACGAGTTTTCCCACCCTGGTTCATGGTTCTAGCAATCCTTTAACCTTTGAAGTTTGTCAAAAGCCAAACCCCCGTATTTGCTTATGATTGTTTTGTCTTCTACCCCGAGGGATCAATTTAGAGCTCACATAAACTTCAGCCATTTTGGCTGACAAATACAAGGTCTCATGCATAATTCCCCTCTTGAAACTTTAAGCATAAATAAACAGACCACAACAAGTGCAAGAAGCAATCAAATCCGTATAGTGTATGAACCTTATATAATAAAGTAATTTGGGAAGAATGATTTTAACTCTAATTTGCCATCGTTCATGGAAACACACTTAATTTGTAACGTTGACTTTTTGAAGCCTTAAAGCTCCATCAAGTCATGTGAGCTCCACGATGGGCACATTTTTTTAAATGAATTTGACTTCATGAGAATAATTTCACCTTGTAATGTTGATCTCTTAAGTATGTACAGTCCATCAATTAATGTAAGCTCCATCATAGACGCATTTTTTGAGATTCATCCTCAAAACCTATGAAATTCCCATCCAATAATGCCTTTTCTTTTCAAGATGATATATTGTGATGCTATGCTTTACCAAAAAAGAACTTAGGATGTAGAGATGTTCTTGATGGGCAAGCTAAATCAATATCCAAACATGCTTATAATAAAATTCTTCCATCATTAGCAGAAACCCAAAGAAGAACACTATGGAATTAAAAGCAAGATGTACGCCGAAACGTGTACCCAATGATAAAAAGATAAAAAGGCAATAGGAAGGAAAGATTTTAAAAATGACTTGCCATTATTCATAGGAATACATTCACATGCAGTGCTGATATTTTGAACTCATTCATATTATGCTCCAAACAAACAATTTTTCAAAAATTCGTTTTCTAAAACTATCAAATCCTCATCCAAAAAAAACACTTCTCCACGTATAGAGGGTATTATGGCTTCCTCATTAAAAAACATGACTTGAGTTAATATATACAAGGAATTAAATAGATGAGTTATGCCCAAGGGATTTGGAGAAGCAATGATAAACAAAGAGTTTCGCACCATAAGCCAAGGTTTCAATCCCATAGGTAAATCGTACCATCTGGTGGGGAGCGAGGAGTTTCACACCATAAACCAAGGTTCAAATCCGATGGGCGGACACACCTGAACATTTTTCCCAAGGGATTTGGTACAAATAGTGGAAAGTAAGGAGGTTCACACCATACACGAAGGTTCAAATCACGTGGACAACCTTGACATTTTCCACGTTATGAATGAAGGTTCTAATCCCACTAGTGAACCTTAACATTTTATTAAATGGCATGAGCTCAACTGGTTAAAAACATGGGCGTCCAAAGTGGATACCCAGGTTCAAATCTTGCCAAGCAATATTGCACAGTTGCTAATTGTAATACCACCATGTGGCTTGTTGAAAGACTGCAATTATGGGCTCATTGATGTAAGGGGACCTGTTTTAATCCCACATAACCAATTAATAACACACACATACACAAGGAACAAAGCATACTGATTTAAATTGTGTGCAATGAACAATCCTAGCTTTGATAGAAACCCAACAAAAACCACAAGAATCTATATGCAAGGGGTACAACACATGTACTCAATGGTAAAAACACAATCTTGGCATTATCCTATTTATATAGAGTGATGTTAATATGCAGCCAGAAAGTGGATCTGATACGATCTCTACGCTACAACCATGTTCATCATACAGTTAAATGCATTTAAGGTCAATTTATGATTCTGCAATCAGCTTGGATTCATGGAATCATAGGGGGCGGAAAAAAAATTGTTTTCTAATTAAATTGAAGGAATCTTCCATGAAGACCAACATGTACATGTATTTTTATTCCTTTTTAAACTGTTTATTGGGTTGAATTAGCATGTGTGCATTAACTCTTATCCCTTTCCATAATTGGGAAGATCATTTTTCTTCCTTTCAAACTTTAGATTAACACTTTTTAGGTTGATACTAAAGTTATACCATAGTTAAATCTCAATAGATCACGACTCTAAATTTCTATCTGATTAAAACTTGAAGAGAAGGGGAACTATCCACTAGGGACCGGTTCTACTCTTTGCAAGAAGAGCCGTGGACAAAAACTGAAAATAGTTAATATAGCTATCGACATTTAAATAAATGGCCCCTCACATCTAAAAAGGAAATAGAAACAGAGATAAACCATTTATGAAGAGTTTCGTACTGCCAAGGCGTTTCCCCTTATCAAAATCATTTGTTTCATTTGGACTCACTATGTGTGGTAGTGTGTTTTGTATATTTTTAATGAACATTGTTTATTTTTAATTTTGCATGCAACAATTTAATTCTTATCAAGATTCTTATAAAGGTTTTTATTTTCCACTTGTTACTATAGTTGCTATAACAATACGTACTATTATAAATCAATTTCATTAACCTTTTGCTGCATGCATGCCAACATAACAAAATTCCTTCAACATGAATCATTACTAAAGCAAACCCATAACCAACCAACAGCGCTGTGAAAAGTAAAAAGAAGAAAAACCATTTGGCCAAAAATTGCCCAGGCAGCAACCTTAAGATATTTCATTTATTTTCTCACATAGCAAGTGTATGACCTATCACTATTGTGTTATAGAACATCTAAGACCCATTTACGAATAAATTTCATGTCTTAAGATATGGTAGTAGATATTAAGCCCAAAAAGATCATGTCTTAAGATATGGTAGTATATATTAAGCCCAAAAAGATCACAGTTACCTGGTTCAAAAATCCAGAATTGTACAAGAAGCCAAAAAAAATCCAAAATTTTGGAATTCAAGAAAAAATCCAAAATAATTGAATCTAATTTTTTAAATCGAACCATATATATTTTAAAGCTATACTTAATATAAACACATCACTGTTTAAAATATATACAAATAAACACAAATTCACAAAACATTCATAACAGCTTAGAGCCCCCACAGCCCAAAATCATATTGGAAATTTCCTTTACTTAAAAATGCTTTGGATTCGATAAGACCAATCCTGATGGTTGAAATGATCCAGTCTGATCTAATTTTTGTCCGGATCTGACAGGATTTTTTTACTATGCAAAAATAGAGAATCGATCTTAGATGCAACCTAGCATTATGAAGAGAGCCACAGTTTAACCAACCTAGACAAACAAGATGATATGATTAAAGCTTCAAAAGGGTAGGCTGCTTGGTTCCTAGCATGACAATGAAACATGACATGACTTTAATTTCAAAATATTGCTTGAAATGTAGATATACATTAGATCAGTGAGTAAATCTCATATAGCCTAAAATAAGTCTTGATGGCAAGACTATGCTGTTCAACAAATGAAAATTTTTAATTCACAATGTGGATCATTTTCAATACTGTTTAGAAGCATCAAGAGTAAGAGAAGTGTTTTCTATCGATGTGTTTGTCCCTCAAGTGATGGTAGGATGAAGAGGGATCTCCCAGCTCTGAAAGCCATGTCCATTGTAAAGAGAATCAAAGTCCAATAATTAATAATCAAAATTCATTCCATCATTCTGAATTCTGTTATGGCATTTCTCATTTTATGATGTGCAAATTATTGGGAAACTTGTGTTCTTGCATCACATACAATCCAGGCTTCTAATACTCCAACTGCTACTCCTCACTCATAAAAACTGCCCTCATGATGCTTGTTAAAAAAATGGAGGGGAGGGAGGAAGAGGCATCCCTGTGTTAATCCTCAATACTTCTATGTAGTTTTCACAATGTGTCAGTTATGCGGGAATAATTCAACTAATGTCAGTTACATGCCCACCACTTAAGCTGTAACTAATTACTCATCAGTTACTCATGCGTTATGCAGACAGTTACTCGTCAGATCTGTAGAAATCAGTTATGCATTTACCAACAATGCAGTCACTGTTAAGTCTTAGTTAATAACTTGCTTACAATGTGCCAATGCTACTGGTGACAAAAGGAATTTAAAGTCAGCTACACTAACAGAATTGATCCACATGTGGCTAAAGGGATTGATAAGGGAAATGAAGTTATAAAGCCCTTTAAGCATCAACTGAGAGGTTAGGTAAAATTGTTTTGCAAGAGTCTTCAAGGCTGTTTGTGGGCAAGTGTGACACCCATACAGCTCTTGAATTAAGCCTAAAGTGACACTAATATCTGCTGAAGAAGCTTTCTTTATCTTCTTTGCTTTCCAAAAATGCTATTTGAAATGCAATAAAGTTCTAGTGTGTTTTGCTTTGCTCTCCAAGTACTTTGGCTCAATTTCTAAAAATTTCAGATTTCATTTCAGAATTACAGCTGCTACAGTTGAGACCTTACACAATCTCACATTGTAACCAGTCTCTCAGTTAAATTTTCTTTAAGTTCAACTCAAAAATAGTTTAGGAACCAACCAAGAGTTTGTTGACATCAATTCAAATTCATTCAACAAACTTAACATGCTAGAGAGGCAAACAATATGATTTCTTTGATCGTAAGTTCCTAGACATTGGTTCCTGAAAGCATAAAATATTTAGCTGTTTTTCACAGTTGACATGAAAAGCAATTGCAACTATTTACCAAAATCATCATAATTGTAAATACTATTATCAATCCTACACAATCTTTGGATCCAAACAAGATGGCTAATAGTGTGCCAAGCTGGACAGGTTCAGACAGGTCCTTTTCCCAGAAGAGTTTCCAGGTTTGAGTCTCCATAGGATAAGCCCAGGTTGTGTGTGTGCTGGGGCAAACTCCACACCTTGTCAGGGTTAGGCCCACAAGAAGCATTTGCAATAAACCCTAAAATAGGATGACTGTTTCAGGTTTCATCAATTTTTAAAAAAATATTTGAGACCAAAAAATCGTTATAAAATGATAAAGAGTTGTTGTTAATCATCTGCAACAGTATAAAACCTCTCACGTTATGAAGTGTCTTGGTATTTATTTTGAGACAACAGTTTAATACTTGGCTCAGTTTAGTGAAGGGTTCAGACTTGTGATGCATCTCTTTATTTAAGCAGATTCCATATCTTCATATGACATCAATAGTTTAAAATATGACTTTAGATGAGTATGTATCAAATGAACTCCTGAACACAAACTTGTTTAACAATGTGTGTGTGTGTATATATAATGACATTTAAATCTATAAATCCTTAATACACAATATGATGAGAAAGTTAGAAAAAGCCTCTTGGGAATTGGAAGTTTCAGACATATATAGAGTCAACCCCTAAAATATGTTTTATTATCAGAAAACTTGCAAAGAGGTCTGCTTAGCTTACAATGATTTTTATTATCAGAAAACTTGCAAGTGGGTCTGCTTAATTTAAAATGATTGCAACTACTCTAAATTAAGTTGCAATACTAAATAAAATTAAGGGCCCAGACCTACTGAAGTGTGTAGAAGCAGTTAAAGGCTCGCATTTGTAATCGGATTCCCTTCCTGCCTGTTTTCTGTTATAGGTAAAATGGTGCTATAAATACTGCAGAATTAGATCATATGCAACTTTGCACAATTAGGACAGACAAAAGAGAGAAAACAATCTGCCATCTATCCTACTCTAAGCAAGTAAAAAGCCTCTGATACAATTTCAAGGCCGACAATTTGGCGAGGTAAGACACAGACGTTTACCCTCTCAATGAGCAAACTGTAATTGTGGTTAGGACGGAATAAACTCTCTTATTCCACTCTCTTGCAGTTCCTAGACACAAACTACAATATTGTTTTACACTCATAGTTTTGTGTGCTCGAAATTTTTTGGAATTTGTGTCTGCAATACTTGGGTCTCCGTTTGGCAGTGATGGATTGCATGATTCCTAAAGATATAATTAACCTTCTCTTGTGACTACCTTTTTGTGATGGCACTTGTCACATCAAATGTCAAAAATTTGAAGCCTCCAGGAGGCTGTTAAATGTGGCTTGTCAACAGGTGAAAAAGGATTCATGTGATTTACCTCATGATTGGATTTGGTGAATTTCGTTACTGCGCTGCAATCTAAATCTAATACCTGCGTGCAACATGCTTCAGTAAAACTGCCATTCAATAAGCATACTGATCTCTATAAAGGGGAATGTAAACTGTGGGCCACTGATTTTTTCCTTCTTTTTTTTATTTTTATTTAAAGGGTTATCATGGATTTTATTTATGGTGAAGCCAGGATAACTCACTTGGGGTCAAGCATCCACCACTCATGCAAACAGGGCATGTTTGCCGTGACTTGAACCTGAGCCTTCTCTGTGGAAGATGACCCATCTCAACTGCTGGAGCTCAGCTTGACAGACAGGCCATTAGAATATTTACTTCCAAATGCCTTCCTTCCACCATTTAAAAAGGTAGGTAAGAAAAAGCATGCAATAACGTAAGGCATATGTAAAAAAGAGAGCTGATTCAATACCGATGTACACGAGTTTGCAAGTTTCAGGTTGAACCCAGATGACAGCAACACCAATACAAACTAACCTATCAATGCTTTCATCACTCCAAGTGAGAAAGAGAGAGAGAGAGAATCAGAAGAATCAGAACACTTTGCTCCGTATAGTTTTTACTTTTTTATCTATTTTCTTTCGTTTTCCCTCTCAATTATGCTCCCATGGAAGCACACTACTCCAGTTATCCAACATTGTGTCCAGTCGGTTTTCAGACGTTCAACTTCAGAATAAATTAGGAACAAATGCGTTTGTTGACAATAATGGAAACCCACTCAGCAAAGGAGATAAACAAGTTCAATTCTTCAATAGTAATATACATTGGTTCCTGAAAGTATATACCATTAAGCATTTTTCAAAATGACATGAAAATTAGTTGCAACTATTAATACCATCATCATCACACTTGCGCATGCCATATATCAATTCTATGCAATGGTTGAATCCAAGCAAGATGACTGTTTCAAGTTGCATCAATTTAAATATATGTATGTATTGTATGTATAAGACCACATACTCGTACAAAAGTTCAAAAACAAAATAAAATAAAAAGATGTTGCTAGTTTTCTACAACAGGATCAATTTTAACATTAGAATATTGTATTGAATATCATATGAGGTCTTGATATTTATTTCAAGACAGCATTTGATACATGGCCCAGTTTGATGAATGAATCAGACGTGCAATGCCTCTAGCTTATAATTTAGATGAATATGTTTTGTAGGGACTCCTGAATACAAACTTGTTCAGCAATATATATAAATGACTTCATAGCTGAATCCTTAGTACACAATATGATGAGAAAGTGACAAAAGAGCCTCTTGCAAAATTGAAGCTTCCACAATATAGAAAACTGTCTCATAAAATATGTGTTTTCAATTTTCATCATCAGAAAACTTGCAAAAGGGTTGCTTAGACAACTACTCTAAATTAAGTTGCAACAGTAGACAACGTTTAGGGCCCGGGCCTACTGAAGTATGTGGAAGCACTTAAGCGTTCAAACTTGTAATTGCATTCCCTTCCTGCCTGTTTGCTTTTGGAAGTGGAAAGGTGCTATAAATACTATAGAATTTGATCACATGCAACTTTACAAAATTAGAACAGGTAAAAAAGAATGAAAATGATTTGCTCCACATCCTACTCTAATCAAGAAAGAAGCCTTTGATACAATTACAAGGTTGATAATTTGGAGAAATAAGTCACAGGCATTTGCTCTCTCGATAAGCCAAGTGTCATTATTGGTATGACTGAATGAACTTTTTTATTCCACTCTCTACCAGTTTCCAGACCCAATCTGTAAGATTGTGTTATGCTCATAATTTTGAGAGGTTGAAATTTTTTGGAATCTGAATATGCAACCCTTGGATCTCCTTTTGTCAGTGATTGATCCCATATTACTTAAAGATATAAACCCTTCCTTGTGACTACTTTTTATATAATTCTCCTTGTGATGAAACTTATCACATCAGAAGACAAAATTTGAAGCTCTTGAGAGGCTTTTAGCTGCACATTGGCAATGGGAAAATGGGGCTTCATCTATACTTTTTGAATTATGTAACTAATGAGTGTGGCCCAATCTAAACTTAAAACCCGCTGGGGACATGCTTCAGTAGATGTACCTATTCGATAAGCATCCTCACCTGTACAATAAGGGCTTAAGCAGGGCGTCAGAATATTGACAACTTCTAATACGTAGTTGTATTTGGCGAAAGGTGGGTAAGAAAGACTATGCAATTATCAGTAAATGTAAGAAAGAAAATTGGTTCAAGACTGATGCAGACAAGTGGGCAAATATGAGGTGAAATCCAGATGAAGGCTACACCAATTCAAACTACCCTCGCAACGCTTTCATCACTCCAAGTAACATAGACAGTCAAAAGGAAGAATCAGAGGACTCTGCTCCATATAATTTTTACTATTGTTTCTATTTTGCTCTATTTCTTATCCCTCTTAGTTATGCCTGCAGCACTCAAGATTTAAATAAATTATGATGAGCATATGGCTGATCTTGAGCTCCATTTTCAGCTTACCACAGGTTATCAGAATGGTGATATCATAAATCTCAGGAAATTTTTGGAACGTAAAATTTTGAAGTAAAAAAACCAAGGTTGTATGGGCGTGCAAGTGCGAAGGAACACAAGTTGCAGGCATGGAGTACCCAATGCAGACTGTCAAAACTGGGATGCAGGGGTGCAAGGGTATGCAAATAAGAGGATGCAAGGCTACGCAAGGTTAACTTTGCATACTGTAATGAAATCATAAAGCTGATACATGAACTTGGCTATGTTGTAATAAAATTGTAAAATTTAACGTAAGATCAACCATAGTTGTCAAACTCGGACTCGGAGAGGTCCCCTCGGGGCTCAGACTTAGGACTCGGAAAAAAAACTCGGCAAAAAGAAAAAATGAAAAAAAATACAATTTTTCATTGAAAAAATAAGTTTTTTCATGCATATTACTTATTAGTATCTTCTAACACACTTACTCAACATTCAACATTATCTTTTGAAATATTGTAGCTTAATTTCTACGGCACTCCAATTAAATCGTAAGTAAAAAGCAGTGAATTAAGAAACATAAAAAATTAAAATAAAAGATCACTCTGTGTTCATGTAAGTTGGTTATCATGGTAACAAAAGAAATGTTTTAAAACTTCATAATGTTCCTTGTCTTAATATATTTTCAATATGCTACGTCTTATTTTTATATAACTGTAATTTTTAAAAATAAATCAACTTTACTATTAATAATAATATTTTTATATTAGGCCCAAGGTTCAAACCGTGGCGTGTGTGTGGCTGTGTGTTAATCCTCTATTGATAAGTTTAGCTCTCGACCTTACGAGGGGTCATGGCTGGATGGGAATGCTCAGCCCTAAGTGGCAGTCATAGGGGGTTCTCACACTAACCAAACCCAAAAAAATAAAAACCATTTCCGAAATAATTCCTTACTAACAAATTCATAAAGTAAACTGCAGGAAGATTATAACAACCTGCATGACAAAATGCTCTCTCAAGCTATAAATTACTTGAATTTTACTAATTTGCTATTGCTCGCTGGCATTCCTGAATCAAACAGGTATGATATAATTCTAGAAAAATTAACCGGAATTCACAAGGCTACCATACCAGAGAATGAAGAGAGATAAATAAGCTAAAACCATACTTGGCCATACGTATTCAGTGAACCAGAGCAATGGATCAGAACCCCTTGGAAGGATGATTTCAAACCCTCAGAAAGAGAAGTCGGGACTCGAACCTCGCACGTACTGTCCATCGTTTCCGCTGTATATAATAGCAGAAGAATTTTAGCAGGGAAATACGCCTGTTCAATCAATGTGTCAAAGCCTTGGTCTGATTGCAGAAAATGTTCAACTAGAATCTGTAAAAGCTGATGCCCCGTACGTTGGGACTGTTATTGAGTAAGCATGGACTTAAATTAAAGGGATAACGTCAAATGTTTAAGGGAATGAAACCCTTAGTGTAGAATATAATTTCTGCAGGCTCACTTTTCCTGGGCCGGCCGAGTCCCGACGTCGGGACTCGCAAGTCCCGGTCAGACTCGAACTCAGCCCTGGACTCGGCTGGACTCGCCTGAGTCCAGAAAAAAACTGAGTCCAAGCGGACTCAACACGGCTGAGTCCACTCGGACTCGGACTCGGCCGAGTAATCGAGACTCGGGCCAAGTCTGACATCTATGAGATCAACACAAAACATTGTTAACTTAAGGTACAGTGTAATGAAATTGTAAAGTTGAAACATGAAGTTGGCTATGTTGTAGCAAAATTGTAAAGTTGAACATAAGATCAACACAAAACATGGCAAAAAAAAAAAAACTCAATTCAAATATGAGGATTGCAGTGGTGTTAACCACGAATTAGAACAGAGCCTTTCAGAAAGCAGGAGACAATTGAATGATATAGGTTTCCTTCCTCCTGTTTCTTGTTTTGGACATGAGTGAATGGCAACTTTTCCTTTCTCCTTCTGTTTCTTGTTTTCACTTTTCTTTCTTTCTTTATTGCAGAGTTTGACCTGGATATGTACCTAAATGAGAGTCAATGCAAAGGGTATGCTATGAGTGCATCATCGGCATCAGGTGCACCTCAGATGCAAGAAGATGTGCTTTGCACCCATATACAAAGTACCCAGGATACCTCAGGTGTAAGCCACTCCCTCACTCAATTCAAATATGAGGGTTGCAGTGGTGTTAACCACGAATTAGAACAGAGCCTTTCAGCAAGCAAGAGATAAGTGAATGATAAAGTTTTCCTTCCTCCTGTTTCTTGTTTTGGACATGAGTGAATGGCAACTTTTACTTTCTCCTTCTGTTTCTTGTTTTCTTTCTTTCTTTATTGCAGAGTTTGACCTGGATATGTACCTAAATGAGAGTCAATGCAAAGGGTATGCTATGAGTGCATCATCGGCAGCAGGTGCACCTCAGATGCAAGAAAATGTGCTTTGCACCCATATACAAAGTACCAAGGATACCTCAGGTGTATGCCACTCCTTCACTCCCCACCTCTCCCCTCCCAGATATAAACGAGAGTCGATGCAAAGGGTATGCTATGAGTGCATCATCGGCATCAGGTGCACCTCATATGCAAGAAGATGTGCTTTGCACCCATATACAAAGTACCCAGGATACCTCACGTGTAAGCCACTCCCTCGCTCCCCCCCCTCCCTATACAAGAAGAGGTGTTTTGCACCCATTTACAAAGCACCCAGGATACCTCACCCATAAGCCCCTCTCTCTCTGACCCAATGGTGAAGGCTTGTGTGCTCCACATAGGAGGAACAGATTCGAATCCAGAAGGGGGTGGATAAATGTATCTCATATCTTCGTATTAATGACCCTATAATGAAAGCTTGTGCACTCCACATAAGAGGCACAGATTCAAATCTGGATGGGGGTAGGATAGGTGCGCCTTGCATCTTTATTTAATGTTAATGTTTATCTTAATGCTAGTGTTGGGTATCTCAATTCATAGCGTCCTTCATAAATTGCAACCCAAGTATGTACTTGAATAGTATAAAATATTTCAGGGTGAGTAACAAAAGATGGTGATAATAAAGAATTATGTTGACATTCAATCCGCACTTCAGCAAAGTAGGTCCTACCAATGCCCATTTAAGGGAATAGGTTTGAGTCCCCACTGGTTCAAGCCTTGCAACAAATCATGGATTTGTTAAATGTTCAAACATCATTCACAGTCTAAAACGTACTCCCAAGGGAAGAGAATTTGCTTTTCACCAAGCTAACCACTGGTCAAATCTTGCAAGGGCAGAATTTACAATTAAATCTAAATCTGATAATATATATATATATATATATATATATATATATATATATATAACAATTGAAGGTATAACGCCTTGATAAGAGGGATTGAGTTAACAGACATAATGGAAATAACGGTTTTCGAGGAAAACAGCACATAGGACAATCAAACTAAGTTCCAAAGGAGCTACAAGAGCAAACCATGCCAAATTCACGGAGTAAAGATGTTTTCAGAAATCAGGATGGTCAGATAATTGGGACATATGCAGAAAACTATGGGACTCAATCTAACAAATATGCTGAAACTAACGACCTTTTAAAAACTGTAGGAATGGTGTGTGAGATGAGATGGAAAACTTTGTATATCAAAAGGGAATTCTATGGCAATATTTCAAACATTTCAATAGGAAGTGTATGGTTATTGGTAAAATGAGTTCACTAAAAATGCAAATTCCTTGCTGAATCCCTTGATAACTTTAGATGCTCTTATACTTTTACAGGGGGGAACAAAGAGGCTAATTATGGTGTTAATCTCCCTAACTTTTCGTCTATTCTTATTACTTCCAATTAGCGAGCAGCTGTCTTATAAATTATTAACCATGAAAGGAGAAGGGAAAATGAAATCCCAATATCAGTCCACTCATGAAAGGCTTTTAAAATCTAATAGTTATAATTATTTTCTTATCAAAAGATGCCCAAACAGGTGGGTAAATGATGAGACGGACACATGGTCAGAACCTAGCCATTTTCAATGCAAAGATTTCATATCAAATTGCCTTGAACTCAATTCCAGCTCATTGTGACAGTAGGTTGCATATCCAGGCCATTGGTGCAGTAATAATGGAGATTCGTGAGGTAGTAGATAGAATCTTGCCAAGCTATGCACAAAATATTTTCAACTTAGGTGTGCAGCTGATCTTGGAATGTGATAGTCATGAACTGGGATGGAATGAGGACAGCTGCAGTTTATTCATTGCCCCTTCGTGTGTGAAGGTAGTTATTCTCTTTGGCATCTCCCTGTCCATTTAATGTTTGTTTGGCATTGTTCTGTTCCTCTGTGGGATCTCTGTGTGAAGTGAATTAGGACAGACTCCCATTATATAGATACTCTGGAGCCTGATGAGGAAGATGAAGTTTCAGATAGTAAGAAATCAAGCATATACTTGATCTGAGTGGGCCAAGCGGTCTGCAAGTGCCAAGGCATCTTGTAGAATTAGAAAAAATCTAACAGGAAGCAGCAGGCACACAGTAAATTCCTTCTGAAAACGAGTAAAATCCTGTTGCTGTCTACACTCACTGTCCCCCACCCAAGGTGCGTCATGCAAGGAAGACTGCTACTTTACAGTAGACAAGAAGCTCATTATGGAGATAGGGCGTGTGCTGAGAAAAATCCCACCATTCCGATGAAAGGTGAGATGATGTGAGTTGATTTGATGCCGTGGAATACTTTTCCAAGGCGTGGAGAGACTCCAGAGTTGCTCACGCTTGCCATAACATACATACCACGCTGGCTGCTATTCTTGCATGGATCTCCCAAAAGAGAGCTTCTGTGGAAGTTCTGCATCATGCGGTCGGGATAAAGGCTGGAAAATGGAGGTGAGAGAACATTTAAACATGCTCTTCTAGGTAGTGTATCAAATTGCTACGAAGAAGATCCTTTAGAGATGTTCAATCTTCAACTCTATTAGGTTCATGAGGTGGTCCCCTTTGACTACAAACCCACCCTTGCTAATGTTCTGAAATGAAGTGTTGTACAAAGGGAAATAAAAATAAAGATATCTGACTGCTCCTTGTTTTCAGTGTGGTTATCTATGCTCCGCCGTGTCTCTACCTTGCTGGCCGGTGGCTTTTGCTGTAGACAAAAGACCTGCGGCATGGGTTTTAGTAAAGTTTTCGCGAAGTTTCACAAGCCATGAAGGTTCCTCCTCCTGTTCTGGCTTATATATGGTAATATTTTTTGGTTTCCAACGAAATAGTTTGGTCCCTCTCCTCGACTGTTTGTTATTTTGATAGTTTATGTGATGTGTGATATCAATATCAGCGTGTTGAAGAAAACCTTGAACATATGCCCTAATAAAGGATCCAGAGTCCACTTTCAGCAGTTACATGGATGTATGATGTACTACCAATATCTTTCTAGCAGGACTAGGGCCTCCAATAGATGCACAATCTCCTCCTTATTTAACCAAGAGGCGTAGCCTCCCTAAGCTCCAGAAAAGGGATTGAGCAAATGGTTGTTCAGAGTTTTCAAAGGTTCAAATATCATAAAGCGCATGCAATTTACATACGTGTCCATTAAAAACTCGCCAAAGAGAATACCAAAAATTGTGCATAGCATATGAAATCGTGTTTAACTTCGTACAATTCTTGCACTAAAAGAAAATTAAAGCTCAAGAACAACACCAATAAGCTCATATTATCCGGAAAAGCGGTCCAGTCCGCAATATCTTAACAAAAGCAGACAATGCTATCCAACATTTGTTATGAAATGATAGACCTATGAAAGTTGAACGAGAAATTAAATGAGCTTGAAGGGGAGGGGCCAGGGAGTGGAAGTGGGAAGCTCGACCTTCTCCTTGATGCGAGCAATGCGCTTGTCTTTCTTAGGCCTCGAATTGCCGAAGCTTCCCCTGAACCGTTTGCCCTTCTCCGACTTCTTATCTCCGCGCCCACACAGCACAGGTGACTGAGACCCCATGGCCATGATCGCTCCGCTTGTCAAGGAAGGGCATTGTGAGCCCCGAGGTTCTACCGCAGAGCTCATATTTCGCAGAATGTGATTATATAAAGGATTCAGATTCTGGCGCGTCACATACGATGAAAAGGAAACAGATTGAAAGATGTTGCAGACAGTTCGCCTCCACGCCATGCTTCTCTTATTCCAAACCCTGCTTAACAGAACCGCTTTCCACTGTTTTGAATCTCCGGTGTATGTTCCACAGGTGATTGTAATGCGTCCAAGGTAGTGTCCGTCGTTTGTCGGCTTCCATTGGTTTTGTGTCATTGTTCACTTTGGCGAGGAACTAAGGCGAAGAACTATTGGGTTTGTGTTATATATATATATTAAAATAAAAATTAGATGATATAAAATTATTTTATGTTTTATATGAAATTGAAATGGATTATTCTGGCATGTTTCGTTTTGAATTATAAGAGGCAGGACTGCTTTCCGTGGGAGTGTGGCCGACCCCAGTTGTACTTGTCATTATCATTCATTTTATTTTAAAAAGAATTGGACACCATCCTTTAATTGTATGTTTTTTTCAAATGGTTATATATGAATTGAGGCGGATTTCATTTATAGTATAATATAACTATATAGGTAGTATTATAACAACCTTGTATGTGTAAAATTATTGTATGTGTAAAATTAAAACTTAGGTTTTATCATCAACATAGCTGAGTATTATTAATTTGTTTACTTTTGGATAGAATAAAATTTTATTTGATAGGTTGCAAAGATAAGTTCTTAAAAATGGTTGGAAGCCTCTAATTCATAAATACTACTTTGCCAATCTATCTGATGTTATTTTCAACGTTGCCAACAAGAATAACATTTGAATTTGACAATTCAAAGAGACTTTCTTTGAAAAGGATGTGAAGAAAAATTTAAGTTTCTTTTTTGTAAATGGGACAGGGTTTGCAATGAAATAATATTGTAGAGGCAAACTTGCTAAATTGCAAATTTATGAGTTTGTTATTAGGAGCAAAACTTAGTTGAAAATTATTCAAAGGTCAGGGAAAGAGTTGGACAAAATGTTACTTTAAAATATAAAGGTTATGTTGATGCAATAAAAATATAAAGGTTATGTTGATTTACGTAAGGGCTTGGCAACATGGAACTTTATATCAAAGAGTTTACAATTGATCGAGAAATATAATAGGTGGTCAATCAATGAGGGGGATTTTGTTATTTTTTTGTCTGACGCTTGGGTGAAGCCTTATTCTCTTATTCCTAATCCAAGATAGTGACCACTCACTTGGGCATGTTTACCCTATAAAGGTTCAAAGGTTACAATTATAATGGTGTGAGCAATAATTCCACATTATATTTCTATTAACAACTTGGTTGAGGGAGAGAACGTCAAACAAATAGAAGATGAGCTTTGAATTATGCTTCAAGATTTTTATTTGCCCATTTTTACGCAAAAGGCTGAGTTGGTTTGGAATCTATCAAAACATGGTGGATATTTAGTCAAGTTGGGATATAAGGCTTTGGAGCAATCATAATTTTCCACTCCTAATAGTTTCCATTGGAAGAATGTTTAGTCACATGAGGCCCTTCCTAATGCCTCAACATCTTTGGTTACTAATCCAAAAGCCATATTCTTATAGGTGAGAGCCTATAAATAAGAGGATATGATAGACCTTTAAAGTGTGTCTTGTGTAAGAAGGATATAGAAAGGTCAGATCATTTACTTCTTCGTTGTCCCTTTGCTTACAATATTTAGGGTCACTTTAAAAAAACTGAGAGTAGATCAAGTGGCTCCATCAACATTGAAAGAGTTTTGATGAAATGCTGGATTAATTGTTTCAAAGCTAAAATATTACGCATTTTATGAAGAATTGGTCCTATGAATATTTGTTGGAATCTATGGATTGAAAGAAATATTAGAGTTCTAAAAATAAACCTCATAATCATGTCCAATTTTAGAATCATATTATTGCTTACCTTGTTGAATGTTTACAAGCATGGTGCTCATTATGGGGAGTCTTAAAGTGTAGAAAAAGAGATACTTGTCTCTTGGTTATAGGATCTAAGTATACATGCAAAGGGTCGTCTTTAATAATAGAGTTAACACACAGGATTTGTGTCAATCTATAATAAAATAGAAATGTTGGGTTTATTAAAAATAATTTTGATGGTGCTTCCAAAAGAAATCTAGGAATATTTGGATGAGGGTATTTTTTAGATAATGAAGGCAAAATTCTCCTCACTCAAAATTTTATGGAATTTCAACTAAAAATCATGTTGAGACTAGGTCACTTGTTACGGGGATAAAAAATTTCATTTAAAAAAAAAGGAAATATATTTCAATTGAGGGGGGTTTACAAATTATTATTAATATTGTTAAGAAAAACTAAATGAGGATCAAATTAATAATGTCATCATTTCTTATGTCCATCAACTATTGTTGGAGGTAATATCTTGGAAATGTTAGCATATTTATAGAGAAGGAAACAAGATAACAAATAAGTTAGCCAATAGTAATGTTGCATTTCATCTTGGCAAAATTTAAATTTTAGAATGTAACTAGCCAAGGGATATTATATCTCTTAATGAAATTGATATGAAGGAGTTGATAGAGAAAACATAGTAGTTTAAGTAAGATGAAGAATATCTCTAATAGAAAGGCAATTTGGATGTAATCTAGTTGACCTATTTTAGTAAGTGTAATGTTTTGATATTTTGATGGTAGTGGACCACAATAGAAGCTACATGTAGCATATTTAAAAAATAAATAAAATAGTCTAAAAGGTAAAAAAGAAAGAAGAATTAAGAGTTGTGAATTAAAAATGCAATTCAAGAGGCATCAAATGTTGAAGTATGTGTAATTTGATCTTATTAGGCCAAGGCCAAAAATTGAACGAGTGCTTATGAGCACTAGTGATGTAACATATCTACAAGTATATATGTAAGCCTATGGGCATTCTTCATGTAAGCCTATGAGCATCATTTATGTAAGTCTTCAGGCATCATTCTTGTAAGCCTATGGGCATCTTCATGTATTCATCCTTAGTGATATTGGTTAATCCACCTCTATATAACCTTGATTAAAGGGTATAATATATTTATTTTACAGTAATTTAACCTTCAAATCAAGTTATGACAACTTGAGGTTAACATCTAATTGGGGATTTAGTATCACTATAAATACCCCCAATCATTAATCCATTGTATCAGATTGTGATATGTGAAACATTAGGGTGCCCACATGCACCCACCCTTAATTCCTTATTTTTATTTGTGGTGTTTATCTCTTTGTCTATTTTAATCTATACTCTCCTTTATTACACTCTTCTTACCTTGTCTAAATATAATTTTGGTGAATATATGTTTCAAGATATTTCTAGAAAGTATTGGAAATTCTAACATCAAAAATATGCAAAAGATCCAAATGAAAGAAGAAAAGGATATTTTTTCAACAAATGTATTATATGATGAAGAATGTAAAACAACGAGAAGAAAATTTTAAAGAGATGGATAAAGAGAAGGAAAACAAACAAAATGTACAAACAAAGGGAAACATAAAAACAAATGGTAATAGTAAATTTTATCATTTTAGTTGATAAGAAAATTGTAAGGGTGCAAGTGGGGCCTTCAATTTTCTGGGAGCAACCATGGCGATAGTTGAAGATCCATCTACAATTTTTTTGTGCATGTGAACAACAGTTTGAAGAAGTTTGTTTGGATAGAATCGTGGAGTGCATGCAATAAAGCTAGGGTTTTAATAGTGTTTCCTATTAATTCCAAGTGTATAATTACCAAAGACCAATGAATGTTATATGTCAATGGGAAACTTTCCAAGTGCATGCATATAATTCCAAGTGCATGCACAGGTCAATGAACGTTCCAATAGCGTTTCCTATTAATTCCATAAAAATTTTATTCCATAGGTGCAGTGGCAAAAATGGCAACCTCACCCAAACATAAACTTCTTTAGGCTCCTCCTCTTGAGGATCAAATAATGTGCTCCACAAGGTCATGTAGAGTGGGTTGGATCCCAAAAACCAAGGACCTCCATGAAAAATAGTGCTCTTGTCATCCATAGAGGCAAATGTAACAACAAAGTATCCCCTACCTTTTATCATGAATTCATAAGAGGAGACTTTACCCCCAATGTGTGTTAACCCATTTCTAGATTGTGATTGGACTAGGCCATATTCCCATAAATTTGCATGCAAGGGCTTGGGTGGAAAGCGTGAGCAAAGGTTGTTGGATGTAGGATGGAGGCACCTTAATCACAGGAGACTCATCTAACTTGGGCACAAAGGTGTCATTGTTAGAGCGAGTAGGTGGTTTTGGATGGGGTGCTTTTCTCATTTTAAGCACTTGATGCATATGATCTAGCTTCTCCTCATCAAAGGGAAATTGTTGTGAAAACATGGAGAAGGCCTCATTATCTAATTGTTTGAAAAGTGAGGTTGTACCCGTCATTACAACCAATAAACTACCATAAATCACTTCCAAAATAAGAGGTCCCTATTTTTAAAACCCTAGCCAATGAAAGATTTTCAAAGCTAAAGTCAAAGAAGCACCATATCTGAACTGATACTCACAATCTCTCCTAGAAAAATTGATTGATGCTAGGGTTTTTTGTCTTCCCCCAAATTTATTCCTCCAATAAATAAATTACTATCACCTTTGTGCTTCACTTTTTCAAGTGTATAACATGCCATGAGCATGGGCATTTCTCTCAAAACTACCCAATTAAACAAGCACAAGAAACAATAAAGGAAGAACTCGAATTCCAAGAAGTCAAAAGGAGACCGTGCAAATTAAGAAGCAAGAATCAACAACCTCAACCAAAGGATCAAAAAATCTTCCAGCACAAAAATAAATTTGCAAGTCTTAATGAAGGAGAAAAGGAAATCACCTCTCTAGATGTGATGGCTCCTAAATATAAAGAGAAGATACCTACAACTGAAGTTGACAAGTCACTAGAGATCTTAGGAGATACACCGGAGAACACAATAGCTGGAGAAGAAACATAAGTGGAGAAAATAGTGATTCTCGGGGGCTTGCCAACCACACAATCTGCAACTAAGGGAAGAAAATCAAACCAACAACTCAAAAATGAGCAAACACGAAAAGACTTGCAATCCAAAACGCAGGTCAGAATTGAGAACTTCGTAAAAAATAAGAAGCAATCCAAAAAATGAAGATTATGTCATGGAACTGTAGGGAACTGGGAAGTCCTCTAAAAAAACTATCTCAAAGTTATAATACAAGAGCAAAAGCCAACAATATTTTATATTTAGGAAACAAAAATAGTAGAGGCAACACCGACTACAAAATGGTAGAAGATATGGGCACAATCAGAACTGATAACTATTAATTTTGTGGGAGCTTCAGGGGGACTAGCAATGGCTTGGGATCCACAACAATTAGTTTGTAGCCTAAAACATAAGCATAATAACTGGATAAGTACAAAATTTATCTTACCAGATAGAACTAGTGTAGCAGTATTAATTTTTTATGGTCCAAATCATCCTATCCAAAAAGGAGAAGCATGGCAAAACTTAGCACAATGGCTAGACAATGAGAAGTTTGACAACATAAAACTGGGAGGAGATATCAAAATGATTCTCTACCACTGGGAGAAGGTTGGGGGAAGTTTAGCAAGGGATCCAAATACAGATCTACTCAATCAAATTATGGCATATGAAATCTTACAAGACATTCGACCGACCAAAGGAAAGTACACTTGGAGCAATAGAAGAGCAAGGGTAAACTATATTGCAGAAATATTGGATATATTTTTTATCAGTGAAAATCTCCTAACACACTTTCCCCTCACTTCCAGTCACATCATTCAAAACTCTATCTTAGATCATAAGCCAATTCTCTTGGATAATGGACAAAGCCTACAACCCCAAAAAATTACTTTTAAATACAACTCTTAATGGGTGACAAAATAATATTTTAGTGAACTTGTGGAAAGCACTTGGAACCAACAAGTTCAATCCACCAACCCTCAAGAAAAGTGGAAAATAAAAATTCAATAATTGAAGCACATGATAAAAATGGTTGGTAGAAAAAGCAAGAGTCAAACCAAACAAGAAGCATTTGATGCAACAATTAGAGCATCTGGTTAAAACCTTGAAGCATTTGGTTAAAACCTTGAATCTGGCGTGACCGTAGTCTTTGTACTCTTTGTTGTAAGATTTCTTTAGGTTGGAGATATATGCGTCCTTCCTCATCGAGCACTGGTAATTCTGATTGACCTTGCACCTTCTGACCAATTACTTTTTTGAGACACGAAACATGAAATATTGGGTGTATTCTTGATGATAAGGGTAGCTCTAAGTGATAGGCTACTTCTCCAATGCGGCGCATAATTTTGTAAGGACGATAGAATCGTGGAGCCAACTTTTGGCTGGACTTTATCCTTAACGATGATTGTTTGTAAGGTTGCAACCTTAGGAAAACCCAGTCACCAATATTAAAAGTTCTCTCTGATCGGTGCGAGTCTTGTTGTTGTTTCATACGATTTTGTGCTTGGACTAAATTCTGTTTGAGGATGGTGAGTGTAGATTGTCTTTGTTGGAACCAATCATCCACTTTGGCTACTTTGGATGACCCTTGTACGTAATCTGTGATGATTGGAGGCTTGGTGCCATACAATGCTTCAAAGGGAGACATCTTAATTGAGTAATGGTAAGAAGTGTTGTACCACCATTCTGCCATTGCTAGCCATTGGCTCCATTGGTATTGTTTATCTTGAGCGAAACATCTTAAGTATGTACCCAAACATTTGTTAACTACTTTTGTTTGACCATATGTCTGTGGGTGGTAGGCCGAAGACATATTCAATTTGGTACCACTAAGTCGAAATAATTCCCGCCAAAAGTTACTAGTGAATATGGGATCTCTATCACTTACAATATTTTTTGGCATACCATGTAATTTGAAGATTGAATCCATAAATACCTTTGCCACCTTGCTTGCAGAAAAAGGATGTTGTAAAACCTGAAAATGAGCGTATTTGGATAACCGATCTATGACTACGAAGATTACTGTCCTGCCTTCTGATTTAGGAAGACCTTCAATAAAATCCATGGATATATGTTCCCCTTCTTATACTCGATAACAAAATCATAACCCAATAGTTGGTTAACCACTTATTTTGTTTCGGATAGGAAAACCTTTGCTCAAGAAAATGTTAGAGACTACTATGATCTGTTTTTATAATGAAGCGGCTGCTGAGTAGGTAGTGTCTCCATTTTTCTACCACGTGAAGTATTGCCAACATTTCTTTTTTGTATGTTGATCTTCCCAAAAATTTTCTCGATAGTTGTTTACTTTCGAATGCCAACGGATGACCTTCTTGCATTAATATAGCCCCAATTCCTATGCCTGACGCATCACATTCAATAACAAATGGTTTGTGAAAATTTGGAGTTGCTAAAACTGGAGTTGTACACATGGCCTCCTTAAGCGCTTTGAAGGCTTGAGTGGCCTCTTCTGACCAATGAAAAGCATCCTTCTTTGTGAGTGCTGTGAGAGGTGCTACAACCTTACCATAATTTCGTACAAACTTGCGATAGTAGCCCGTGAGACCCAAAAAACCATCAAGTTTCTTGATGGTTTTAGGTAAAGGCCATTCTTGAATTGCCTTAATCTTATTGGGATCGACTTTGATGCCCTCATGTGAAACTATATGACCAAGATACTCGACTTTTTGGACACCAAATGAACATTTGGAGTGTTTGACAAATAACTTTTCTCTGTGTAAAATGTGAAGGGCCTTATCCACATTATGTAAATGATCCTTCCATGTTTTGCTGTATATGAGGATGTCATAAAAAAAACTAACACAAAATTACGGGGAAGTGGACGAAAAACTTGGTTCATGAGACTTTGGAATGTGGATGGTGCATTAGTGAGACCTAAAGGCATGACCAAAAATTCGTAATGGCCTTCATGAGTACGAAAAGCCATTTTGGGAATATCTTCTTCTTTGACACGGATTTGGTGGAAACCTGAGCGAAGGTCTAATTTTGTAAAAAATTTTGCACCATGCAACTCGTCTAGTAGGTCATCTATGACAGGGATAGGAAATTTGTCTTTGATAGTGAGTTTATTGAGGGAACAAAAATCAGGACACATACGCCAAGAGTTATCTTTTCATCGGGCCAAAACTACAAGTGAGGAATAAGGGCTAGTGCTATCACGAATGACTCCATGATCTAGCAGATCCTGAATGATCTGCTCGATTTCTATCTTTTGTGGTTGAGGATAGCGATAAGGATGATTGTTAGGTGGGACACTCCCTGGAATCAAATGGATGGCATGGTCATGAGATCGTTTAGGTGGTAATCCTTTACGTTCTTGGAAAACCTCTTCGTAATTTGCTACGATGTCTCGTAAATCTAAAGCAGTAATATCTGAAGTTGCTCGAGATTGTTTTTCCAAACAATTAATTTGAGCTATAAATCTGTATCCACCATTTTTTAACATCTTCTCCATACTATGAGAGCTCACCATCTATGATGAAGGAGTAGTAATTCCTTGTAAGCGAATGATCCATCCGTTTTCCTTCCTTTCCACAAATAATTTTTTGAAATTGAAGCTAACTGTGTCTAGTGTTTCCAACCATTCAACTCCCAAAATGACATTAGAGTTCCCTAAATTCATGATGAAAAGAGATCCAAACCAGGTATAAGTTCCCATTTTAATGGAAACTTGAGATGTTCTACCAACACATTGAGCGTTCACCCCGTTGGCTACTAGAACCTGGAATGTGTCTTTGTTGGAAGAGTTAATGAATAAGTTCAAAGCTTTTGTTGTTTTGATGTCGATAAAATTATGGGTACTGCCAAAATCAATTAGCACATTCACCTTTTTCTGGCGAAGAAATCCCGGTACCTTGATGGTATGGTGGGTGGTTAACCCCATGAGGGCATGCACGGAGATAGCCATTGTATCCTCTTCCTTCTCGTCTAGAGTACTTGGTAGTTCTTCTTGCATAGGTTCTTCTTGGTGGTGAGCTTCTTCCTCTTCTCCTTCATATTGATCACATTCAATATGAAAGTTTTGTTTTTGTGCACATGCTTGTTCCCTGGGATGATTATTACGACATTTATAGCAAAAGTATCTTGATGGTTGATCATTTTTGTGAAAGGAATTGTTGCGATATGAAGGACGACTATAAGTTTCACGTCGTGCATATAACTGAATCCTCTTCTCAGCCAAATTGGCTATTCTTATGCAATCATTCAGCGAGGTTGGATTTTGAATGTCCACCTCAACCCTAATATTTTCTTTCAATCCATTGCGAAAAGCTCCTACCACTATGTCGGGACTGAGGTCTAATGTATACGGTAGTAAACTGGTGAATTTTGAGATGAACTCACTAACCGATCCTTCTTGTTTAAGAGATAACAGTCTTACTGTGTATGACGATGTAGCTCCTTCATCAAATCTTTCTAAAAATTAGGTAGTGAATTTTTTCTAGTTAATAGTAGCTCCTTTCTCGTGCTTAAGCCATACAAACCATTGGTAGGCCTTAGTACTTAATTTTGACGTAGCGAAAGGGACTTTATCAAAATCCCTAATTTGGTATAAGTCTAGAATGCCTTCCATCTTTGCTATCTAACCACGAGGATCATGACCTTCAAAAGTGGGCATATCAATGCATGGAAAATTATTAGGGCCTCTCGGTTGGTGATAACCCATATCCCTATCCTGATCTTGGTTATATCTCTATCGATGAAAGTGATTCCCGTAATTATCCGGATTGCCTCTTTGCTGCTCCCAATCTTCATCCTGGTCGTCATTTTCTTCATTCCTTTGTTCATGGGAGTGATTTTGGGAATTAGTGTTGGGATTAGGTCAATTTTGTGCGTTCAACAATTTAGTTAGGTTGACATTAATTTGGCGCATACCATCTAGTAAGTATCGAAGAGTTTCATCCATGGTAATGGCCGAGTTGCTTGATTCTCCTTGTGTGATGTTTTCGTGAGTTGGGGGAGGGTTAGTAGCCATGGGGTCGACCAGTGGATGATTCGGATTATAACTGCCAATTTTGAAAGGAGAAGGAGAATTTTTTGTACCTTGGCTTCGATGAGGTCTTCTTGCATTGTTATTGGGCGTCTCCGAGCTTGTTAGTCGACCGTCAGGTCCTTTGGTCCACTGTTTGGTCATGCACTTTCAAAATCTCCTGTTTAAAAGTACTTGAGCTTCGAGTTCTACAAATTTTTTGCAAAAAATTTGTATTCCGCTTCAACTGTCGCTCCAACTACGATGCGGATTTGAATTTGGGTGGCCTCCTTGACAACAACTTTCAACAACTTTTCAATTTGGACAATTTCAGCAACTTGGAGAGCAAGTTTCTAGCAACTTTTCAAGTTTGACAATAACTTGACAATAACTGGACTGAGACTAACCGCAAGACAGAAACTGGACTGGAACTAACCGCAAGACAGAAACTGGACTAACCGCAAGACAGAAACTAGACTGGGACTGACATGACAGATATGACAGACATGACAGGACAACGAAAAGGACCAAATGCAACACAAATCAGACACGAAAAGGATCGGACACAACACGTGAAACTCATGGACAACCGATTAACAAACACGATAGCGAGATACATGAATGCGACAGCGAGACACACGACAACTGGACAATGGACAGCAAGGACATCGAAGACAAATGCGAGGAGGCAGGCGTGTGGCCAAAGCCACAAAAACACTCTCTGGCTTGTACCTTTTAAACTCTATTACAGACTCCACACCTTCGGTGTGGGATAAATGAGACCGCACCAAGAAAAAAAAAATTACTCGATGATGTCACTTTAATAAATTTAAAAAATACCTTAGCTTGTGGCTTGTTTTAATGTTTAATCGAACGCGCGGATTGGTCAGCGGATGGCTTGAGGAACAAGGACATCTGTGCACGTTTTTCTTGCTCATTTTTGTGGCTCCAATCGTAGATTGAAAGGCCGTGGCCACCGCTAATATTTTGATGACCACTAGGTAGCAACTTGGACAATAGAAAAACTTGTGCTCACTCCTTGAAAAATTTGTCACCACTGTGTTCGCTGTACAACGCGTCTGCTGCGATGGAACGAGTTTGGTGAGTTGCACGGGGAATTCGCCCAGATTTGGGTACTTGAATCATCTAGTGACTGGTTTAACCCGCTATTGCCCGATTTTAGGAAGAAACGATGTGATATTCTCGACGTTGAGCTATTTGCACGAAACCTCACTATCTTTTGTATGCTGGTAAGCGCCTAGACCTACCATCGGATGCCCCAGTGAGATCGAAATTGAACAATCTGATACCACTTGGTAAGGTCACCCTTACCTTCCCTTGCTTAACACAGTTTAATCTCAATAAGCATAAATATAAGAACAAATATAATGATGGCAAATATGTAACACAAATCAGCGAAGAGAGGTTTTATTGTAAAAGAACCAGACCACTAGGAGGGCAGATCCTGTCGTTAAGGCTAAAATGTGAATACGCAGTGAAATAAAATATAAAGATGATTTAATTTAAATAACTATCTAATCTATATATATGAAGTGTTTACACTTGGAATACCTAGCCGACGGCTAGGTTTGGTATGTAATAGCTAGAAACAGAAGTTGGGGATCATCCTCCTCAACCATGGCAAGAAGATGCAAGAAATGACCTAATTCAGAAACTCAATAAATTCAGCACAGAATATCTCAAATGGTTTGGCTAAGCAAGGGGGATAGAAACACTAAATATTTTCATCTAAAAATATGCAACACTGTCAAAGGAACACAATCAAGGAGATAGAGCATGAAGGAACCACTTATACAGACAAGGAGATAATTAAGGAACTTGCCAATCAACATTACTCAGCTTTGCTCTCCAGAGAAAATGGTAACCCTCATTCCCATGGAATATTGTTGTGACATATACTGAATGTATTAACTTTGGAAGACAAATAGGATCTCAGTCAGCCAGTCACTATGGAGGAACTTAAGGAGATTATAACAGCTCTATCAAAGGATAAAACTCCTAGACCTGATGGATTCATAAATAACTTTTACCAACAATACTTACACATAATTAGAGAAGATTTGCTATGCATGATTGAGGATGTTAGGGTGAAAGGTAAGCTTATTGGAACCATCAACTCCACCTTTCTAGCAATGATTCCTAAAGAAAAAATGCCACTACTTTCTCTAGATTCAAACCAATTTCTCTATGTAACTCTTTCTATAAAATTATTACCAAATTGTTGGCCAATAGAATAAATAAGAAACTTGACAAACTAATATCAGAAGAGCAAGGGGGGTTCATGCCTGGAAAAAAAAAACATAATAATATCATAAAAATGCATGAAACCCTCAACAATAGTAGAAATAAAAAAAGAAACAAATTGTTATAAAACTTGATATGGCAAACACCTTTGATCGAGTTAATATACAATTTGTAGAACAGGTACTACAAAAGTTTGGATTCCCAAATAAAGTCATCAAGTGGATCAGAGCATGCATAAAAAACCCATGGATAGCCCCCTTAATAAATGGAGAACCAACAAATTTATTTTAGGCTACAAGGGGAATTAGACAAGGGTGTTCACTATCACCATATCTTTACATCATTTTAGCTAAGACTCTTGGAAGATTAATTAACCATCTTCGAAGAGAGAAAAATAATAGGGATAGAGGCTGCAGTAGGATGTAAAGTTGTAACACACCCAATTTGCAGATGATATCATTATTCTAGGTGAAGCCACCAAGAAAAATGTTAGACAATTCAAGCAATGCCTAAATTGGTTCACACAAGCTATTGGGGCTCATATAAACACTCAAAAGAGTCAGTTCTATACACAAAATGTTGCAGCAATAAGAGTTAAACTCTTTTGCAATATCCTAGGATTTCGGTCTAGCATAGAAAAATACTTCAAATATCTAGGAGTGTCCATGAGCTTCCACCTCAAAGCCTCGGATTGTTGGACCCCAATATTGGACAATATGGTTAGGAGGATACAAAGTTGCAATAATAGTTGGCCCAGTATTGCAGAAGAGGTAGTATTGATCAAATCAATGTTAGCTTCTCTTCCAACCTACCAACTATTAGTATATCATGCTCCCAAGTTTATCTTGTAAAAGGCAGATGGAATCATACACCACTTCCTATGGCAAGGAGGTAGGCAATTAGAAAGAAAAAAGTTCCACTTGGTAAATTGGATTATGGTCACCAAAAGTAAAATTTAAGGACTAGGAACCAAAAAATGAAGATAGTTTCGAAATAATTGGGAGCAAAACTTCTCTGGAACATGCTTAAACACAATCGAGCATGGCAACACATACTAGTAAGCAAGTATGTAAATAATCAAATAGGTATTCAAATGCTCAAACACATAGACAAACTTCCCAGAGCCTCGTTGGTTTGGAAACATATAGTGGTTGCAAAGAGCATAATAGAGGATAGAATTTCTTAGCTACCATGAGATGGTAAGTCAATTAATCTATGGGAGGACTCGATCTTAGGAAATCTACCATTAAGAGAGAGAACTCCAATCAAAAAGTGGAATCACTTGGAAAGCCAAATAATACTCAAATTAGGTGACTTATTTTATTAGACCTTAGAAACTTCGAACTGGATCTCCCCTCCCATTCCATCTCAGCTTCAAGGAAATTGGGATTATTTTAAGTTCCACATGGCAAGCATTAAATCTCTTCATCCCACGATGCCATACAAAATTATTTGGGGTAGCATCAACAGTAATGGGGAATACTAAGTGCATTTAGGAGTCTAACATCAACAGATTGGACCTACCAAAAAAAAACTATCGATATTGTAGAAAACTAGAGCACCACCTAAACTACAAGTATTCAACTAGCTAGTCTCTCAAAATAAAATCTTAACAGGTGATAATCTATAAAAGAGGAGTATAGTAGGGCCTCATGTTTGTTACGGGTGCATGCAGAATAGTGAAACAATTTTCTATCTTTTGTTTGAATGCCCAAAGGTAATTTCAATTTGGTTAGGAATAACCAAAATTCTTGGTATTTCCTACTCTGGAAGGTTCACCATAGACACATGTTTTACCAAGTGGAACAAAGAATATAAAGGTAAACTGGCAGGTAAGCCCCTCCTAAAATATATGTGGAGTTCTATATAATATTTTATCATCTAGCACATCTGGTTGGATAGAAACCAGAGGATTTTTGAAGGAAAAGGTAAGGACAATAAAACTCTAATACGAAGGATAAAAGAAGAATTAGTCCTAAATGTCAAATCTAGTTTTTGTCAATAATAGTATGAAGAAGAATGATCTACCAAATTAATCTCCAAGCTTTCCTGACACAGGGAGGATGCAAAGCAAACAATTCTTTGTCTAACATATGTTTTCCAACACTCTTCTTTGATGGTGCCTTCAAGTCCAACCCTAGTCAAGTGACGGGAGGGGGATTGATTCTTACAGGACCCTGAGAGATCCTGCTCAAATACATGATCAGCTTGGAAACAACATCTAACAACGTGGTAGAGGCTATTGGACGTGAAATCGGCTTAAAATTGGTGGTAAAGCAAGGAATCACTCAAGTCACACTTTACGAGGATTCTAAAATGATAATAACAACTCGTGCCAAAAATAAAGATTTTAGATCTTTACAATTGAAGATTATTCAAGACAAGATTAGACAACTAGGTAGGATAATTGGTAAAATATCCTATCAACACATAAGGCAAGAATTCAACAAAGAGGCTGACACACTAGTGAATCAGGCAATAAATATAGTCTTTGGTTATTGTCGCCAAATCATCAAGAAGCAGAATGGTAGGGGTGGTATGAAAGGATGATGAATACTCCAATAATGAGCTTCTTTTTTGTCTTCATGTTCTGTTTTTTAAAATGCTCTATTCACTTTGATCTCTCTTATTAGAGATTTTTGTACCTTTTTGTTAAGTAAATAAATCTTTTCAAAGCATAAACTAATTTATTTAAATAAAAATAGTAAAAAAATGACTATAGAGGGAGCTTTAACAAAATAAAAACAAACAAATATCACAACCTAATGGAATATGCAAAGCGGTTATATGAATATGATGAAGAAAAAGATGCTCCTCCCACAATCACCATAATAGCAAGATTATTTACATTAAAGGAGATTAAGAAAGGTATTAAGAAGCTAGAAGTAGAAAAGGACAGTGACATGGATTGATTCCAAGTGGAATATTTAAAATGGGGATTAAAAAAGTTAGCACTACATATCAATAAGATACTCAATAATGTTAGTTGTAATATTATTGTAGTGGTAAGGACTTTGGCCTCTCTTTGAGAGGTCCAAGGTTCAAACCCCACTCAATATGAGGGGACTAGGATCCCTCATAAAAACCTATGTAAACTCATTGAAAATAACTACAAGCTTACTATAGTGGTAAGGGTTTTGGCCTCTCTTTCAGAGGTCCAAGTTTCAAACCTCACTCAGTATGAGGGGACTAGGACCCCTCATAAAAACTTGTGTAAAATCATTAAAAAAATAAGATACTCAATAATGTTATTCACTATGGATTTCTAATGGAATGGGCAATGACTTTAGTTATATCTCTTCTTAAGGTAGTTATATGAATAATCTTATAAATTGTCAAACCATTATAGTCAATTGTTTGTTTGTGAAGTTATTTATAAGCATGATTGAGCATAAGATCAACAAGTGGATATATGAACAAGAAAAGAAAGCAAAGACAACAAGGTTTTAGACCAAAGTACTCAAAAAAAAATCAATGCATCAAATTGAGACATATCATCGAAAATTTATGGAATGAAAAAGGAGAAGTTTATTTTTGTTTTGTTAACTTCAAGAAGGCCTTAAATGTTAAAGTTTATTACATTATTTGGTACTTTTATAAATATTTTGTAACTAATTTGTAAATATGTGATGTAAAAAGTGTCTTGTAAACATGTCATTTAGAATTTGTACTTTAGTAATCATTAGAGGTTTGTCACTATTATGATTCAATAAAATATATTTCTCTTATGAGAAATATAAAGAGTCATATCTCCTGTGAGTTTGAGGAGATGGAGAGTTAATGGAAGTAAAAATGTCAAGAGTCTTATGAATGTGAAGATTCACATATCAAAAATTTATATATTGAAGATAAAGCATTATAATATGTGATGGAATAAGATTTGCAATACATTGTATTTGCACCACTTAAGTAGATACTTGTTTCAATAACATTATCAATGAGTTTTGTTATTGTGAATTATTTTGTTTGAAATATTGTAAGAAATTAATAAATTGCTAAATGGTATTAGAGCCACGAGGAAGAACTATGAAAGGAGTCCACAAAGAGAAAATGTAGGAAGACCCTATAAGGGAGATAACCCTGTTGAATAAAAATTGTAGGAAGGCCTAGTAAGGGAGATAACCCTGTTGAATAAGAATTGCAAAAAGGCTTGGTAAGCGAGAAAACCTTACTAAATTAAAGAAATTTGTGAGAAGAGGAAGCCTTTAGTGTGAGAAGAACAACCATTAGCGGGAAAGGAGAATCACTTCTATGTGAAAAAAGTATTGAGAGCAACAATGCTCAATTTATTGAGAAAAGAGTAGCATTTGCAAGCTTGAGAAGAGATATCCAAGAAGCAAATATCCAAGGAGCATATATTCAAGGAGATTGAGAAGAACATGTGAAACATGTAAGGATACAACTGAAATGTGCAAGGAGATGGCTAGAGAAAAGAGGAACTAGAATGTGCAAGGAGACTACTAGAGAAAAGAGAAACGAGTAAAGGAGATTGTAGAATATTCTTGAGGCATCTCTAAAAGAATATCATTAAAAACATTCAAACTAGAATAGGTAGATAATTGGAAAAGCCTTGATAGCACTCAAGGAAAGGTTGGAACAACCAAGAGAAGTAGGTCTACAGAAGGAATATAATGAAAGTGCATCAGAAGGCAAAGATGCCAAATATGGAGTCGTTAGACGTTGTAGGAGATATTGCAATGGAGACTAGTCCAAAACAAAGGCTTGCAAGCTAAAAGACTCGAATAGTCAAAGCATCATCAAAAATATCCCAAGTAAATGATTTATTACCTTTTAGATATTTGAAATTTAAAAAGCAAAGGTTAGTTAATATAGTATTTGGAGGCAGTTTAAAGGTACAAAAGTTACCAATTAATTCAAAGTTTATTTGAAGGAATTTTAAGAAAATTGAAAAGCTTTTAAAGGAAGGAAGGAAGATTGAAATATTGAAAGGAAATTTGAATGTGACGAATTAAAAAGACAAAAATAGCTGATTTTTTTTTTTAAATTAAAGAAAATTTAGAAAGTGCGAGAAATTTAACAAAAGAAAGACTTAAAAAAAAAAATTATTTGAAGGAAATTAGAATTATTAAAGAGGGAGAAGAAATTTAAACATTAAATTTAGGAGAAATAAGGGTTACTACTACAAAGGAAATTAATTATATTGAAAAATTTATGGAAGTGTCGCATTATCAAAAGAAGTTTATTATTAATTAAAGTGAGCATAATTCAAAATTAATTGAAGGATTCCTTTTCAAAATTAATTGAAAAAGAAAATTGTTGAAGAATTTTATTTGAAGAAAAAACAGAAGGATGTTGGATTTCGAAATATTTGTATTCACATAAAAAATTGAAGAAGATCAAAAATTTTACGAAAAATGATGTAGGTATATAGTTATAGCAACTCAATTGAGATGAGAATTGAATTTGTTTGATGTTGGATTTTAGAATATTTGTATTCACACAGAAAATTGAAGAAGATCAATCATTTTATGAAAAATGATGTAGGTATCTAGTTATAGCAACTCAATTGAGATGAGAAATGAATCTATTTGTAAACTCTCAAGCTCTAAAGGAGAGAGTTGTGATTTGTCAAGGGTGGGGGACTCAAGTACAACCCTTTGTTCTATAAAAAAAATATATATTTAAAGAAAAAGAAGAGATATTGAAGATAGGTTAAAGGCACAAACAAATTTGTGAAGTTTTTTTTATTGAGAGCATAAATTAAAGTGAAGACATTAAATACTACTAAAATATTTGAAGGTTATTGAACACAAAGACAAAAAGTAAAATATTGAGCAAGCTTTCTCAAAATAAAATTAGAAAGGTTGATCATAGATCTCACTAGTAAGAAATTTTACATGGTAAACAAAGAAATAAAGCAAACAAAAGAAAAACCCAAAATTCAAAAGTGTTGTTGGCAATTTGAGTTATTTTATGTTGTCATTAATGTCACATGGATCATTGATGTCACATTGATCACATTGAGTTTTGGTGGCCAAATGATATTTTGGAAAGCATGGATAAATACGGGATTTTTGTGAAAACCAAGGCAGGAAAAATAAAAGGTTTTATTTAAAACCATGGATGGAATATTTGAACTGGGTTTTTCTTAAAACCCAAGTTGGCCTTTCGTTTCGTCGAAAAAGGTGCCCTAGTGATGGAGATATTTAATTTTTAATATTTAGTTTAAATTTTAATTATTTTAAATTTAAATTTAAATTTAAAATTAAATATGCAAGATTTCCGTCGATATCATCGAAAATAATAAGGAGGCTATATAAAGGGGATACCTAAGGTTCATAAACTGATCTGTGCTAGTGGTTAATAATCGTTGGCTAAGCATCCGAATTGAGCTTGTGCAAAAATCTTTTAGAAAGCAGAAGCAATGAATAAATGAAGGTTGGTCAAAGTCCAAAGTCATCGTGGGCAGAGTGGTGCATTGGCAATTGGCTTTTGGCTAAGGTGTGTCACAACACAAACGTCAAGGTTTCGAATCCCCTTGACTGCATTCGAAAGGCGTTGGAAGAAAAGCGCTCGAAGCGCTTTTGATTTATGGAAAGAGAGGAAAAGTTTTAAGGCACGTTGTACCTTTCCCTTTTGAATGAGTGGCTAGCTCGTGTGGCAACCTTAGCCATAGATAATGCGCTCACAGTGTGGTCAATTCGAGGGTTCAAATCCCCTTGAGGAGGTAAATACGTTTTTGCTCTAATTAATTTTGTTAAGCCCTAAGTTGGAGTTATAAGGTGGTTACGAATAATTAAAGTTTTTAATTAAACTTTGTTTTTATAAGGGCTGTGATTATTATTTCAAAAGTGGATGAGTTGTTGATTTAATTTGATGTTCATAAAATTGAGAATTAAGATTTAGGAGAAATAAGGAGTTGTTATAAAATAATTTTTGAGAGGTTTATTGATTATTATTTTGATAAGGGTTTTTATTAAAAAGGACTTTGGTGGATGTGTTTATTAAGTTGGAGTAAAAAGGTGTAAATTGAGTTATGCTTTATCTTGTGATTATTATTTGAAGTCCACTAACCCTTATTGAGATTGGAAAGGAAAGTTGTGTTTAGTGCGACAGATTTTGTGGACAACTTCTTGGCATCAAAAGGTATGGGCACATTCTCCTATTGATTGTTTATGGTGGTTGATTTCTGAAATATCATTAAAGTGAAAAGGATTAATTGTGGTTTCCTTTTAGAAAGTGGTTGGTTGAATGCTTCAAGGTTTTCTGGTTTGAGAGTTGTGTTTAAACCTTGTTTTATAAGCATAGTTGTTGAAGCCCATTGGTTATGCAAAGAACTTGAAAAGAACATGAGTATCATTGTTATGTGAGATTTGTGGTTGAGCATTGTTGGAAACATTTGAGTTGGTTGATACATGCTTGGACTAGAGTTTGTAAGAAAGGGTTGTTTCTTGAGTGATTGGTTGAGTAGAGTTGATTGAACCTAGTCAATTGGATGTATGAATATATTTTTGGACATATTTGTGGTATTTTGAGCATGATTTATTGAGCCTTTGAGAAGGCCTTTGGGATAGATTTCTGGATAAATTTGTGGCAGTTTGTGCATGATTAATTGAGCCTTTGAGAAGGCCTTTGTGGACAGTTTTGGGATAGATTTGTGGACAGATTTGGGACAAATTTTGATGAGTTTCTGAGTGAGCCTATTGAGCAGATTTGAGCAAGTTCTTGGTGAGCTTGTGAGAGAATATTTGGACAAGTTCTTAGTGAGCTTGCTGGAGCAGATTTGAGCAAGTTCTGTGTGATATTGTTGAGCAGATTTGGACAAGTTCTTAGTGAGCTTGCTAGAGTAGATTTGGACAAGTTCTGTGTGACCTTGTTGAGCAGTTTTGGACAAGTTCTGTGTGAAATTGTTGAGCAAATTTGGACAGGTTCTGTGTGAGCTTGTTGAGCAGTTTTGGACAAGTTATGTGTGAGCTTGTTATGCATATTTGGATAAGTTTTGTGTGAGATTGTTATTGCCTAGCTTTGAGCAGATCAAAGAAATTTGGCCAAGTTTTGTGTGAGCTTCTTGAGTAGTTTTGGACAAGTTCTGTGTGAGCTTGTTATGCAGATTTGGACAAGTTCTGTTTGAGATTGTTATTGCCTAGCTTTGAGTAGATAAAAGAAATCATTGTATTGGATAAAGATCCTTATTTTTGTGTGAAATATTATAAGGATATTATCTTGTGGAGTACCCCACATTGGGGGAACCACGTTAAATCTTGTGTCTCAATTGTGTATGGTGACTTGTGCTCTTGCTTACTATTGATATCTGAGTTATTAATGCATACTGTTATATTTGGTTATTGCAATTGAGGACATTAATTGATATTTGTTTGGAAAGAAAGTAAAAAGTGGTCTTATATTGTTCACTCCCCCCCTCTCAGTATAAGCTTGTGTTCTTCAAGTGTGTATCACAAAAAGGAGAAAATAAAACATAAAATTATAAGTGTGAGCATTAACAATGAGTGAAGGAGAATAAAAACAAATTGAATATTATAAGTATGTGTCGCCAGAACTTACATGGTACTCACAAACGATTCTTGAAGAAGCTAAAAATAAATATTTTTCAACACTTAAAGACTACTTAAATGATATTATCAATGAAGTTGAAGATTGCTCTAAACATGTTATTGTATTACCTATTGATATGGGAAATTTAATGCACATGGATAAGGTGAAGCACAAAAGTCAATAAAAAATAATTAAAAAGTTAAATGACAAGCCCATAATGAAATATGCAAGTTGTGACACAATTTATTTGAGGCTCATGACGACAGGTGTAAGTTGTGATACCAATTATTTGAGTCCCATAATGATAGATGCATCTTGTGATACTAGTAATCTTCATAAAAAAAATGGTAATACATGTGGTTTAAAGGTCAAAATGGTAGACAATTGTTGCAATACAAATAATTTAGAGCTCATAAAGGATCACGTGAATCATAATAGTAAGGATCCTATTCAAGGAATAAACATAGTATGTGACACAAAGTACATGAACATTGTTCATGAAGATAAAGAGTGTGCAAAATGTGTATGTGATAATAATGAACATTGTAATTATATCAATGACAATGATAGGAAGATTGATATAGAATTTTTGACAGGATATAGTGACACAAATTCAAAAAGATTTTGGCAAGAGAACATTGTAAAATGTCTTATACAAATAGGTAATAATGAATCAGGGATTAATAGAATTATTTATGAAACGGAGAAATTTAGAAAAAGGACAAATGATAGAGAAAAATTTAAGATAAGTAACAACAAATTCAGATGTAGACATTGTGGTAGATACGGACACAAGATAAAAAGATGTTGGAATCTTCATTTGTAAAATTTGTGGAGGCAACAATCATTCTCAAAGATATTGTTGGTATAAAAAAAAAGTATGAATATGAATTGTGGATGGATAAGCATGCATAAATAGGATAAGATAAAATGAGTATTGGTAGCACTAGATGGATTATTTTAGAAAATAATGATTTGAAGGTTTTTACAATAGTTCCAAATGTGATTAGAATCACTACTAAAGCCAAAATAATGCAAGAACCGAAGTCACCACTAGATTTAGAAGATCAAGCCTAGAATATAAGATTATACCAAAAAATGTAATACGGGGGATGTTTAAGTTTATTACATTGATTTGTACTTGTAAATAGTTTATAACTAATTTGTAAATGTGATGTAAAAAGCTTCTTGTAAATATGAATCATTATAGTTTGTATTTTTTTTTGGTAAATTGAGTTTATATACAAAATGGGTTTTTTAAGAGGATCCCAAAACCTTATAACAAAAAGGGCCGTAGCACCGAGTTCTTAGGCATTGCCTTGATACATTGAAATAAACATAAACAGAAAGGAAAAAATAGTAAAAACCCTTGGACCAGCAGAGAAACCATATTCCAGAACCAAATAGTGAGACCCACTTAACCAAAAAACACCATCCTCCCATGGCTGTCGATCTGGGACTCACCCGGGGGTGGATACAACACACCTTAGATCTTCGTAGTGTCCTCCTATTCAGAGGCCTCACTCTGGTTGCGGGTAAGCTTTTTGAGGATTTTAATGGTGGCATTCACTGAGTTTGCAGTGTTGGCCATTGAATTGATGGCCATCTTTAGGAGGAGCTGGGTCGGGGATGCCTCATTGTCATTGTCAGAGTCTGATATAAGTTCAGGAGAGGCCATCTTTTCCTTCTTGGGCTTCTTCAATCGAGCCGATGATCTGGGACCGAAAGGGGTGTCATCCGTCAATTTTTGCTTCCTTGTGGGGTTATGCCTTGCGCTCTTGGGGGGGATGGTTTGTTCTACTCCTCTAGACTGCCACTCCCACCTTTAGGAAGGCCAAAATTATAGTTTTCGGAGATGGTTGGGGAATCTGAGGGGTTTGGACGCCAGGGGAGGAACTTCCTAGATGGGGGGATGTTTGGAAATAACATGGCAGAATATAACCGCTAGAAGGCCTTGATGCAGGGGCTTGGCTTGAGTTTTTTGACATTTCTCAATGGAAATAGTAATGGAGTACAACAAGTAGTCAGGGATGCAAACCTGTCTGGAATCTCGGAGATGGTTGACAAAACTGAGGTGGAAGCTATGGAGGGGCTTCTCGGGATCATCACAGGTGATGAATTGCATGATGGGGACTATGGCTTCATTCTAGGGATAGGGCAGGGTAGAGCGATACAACGCAGATTTATCCCATCCATAGCTTTTGGCTCTATCTGGGAATTGTTCGAGCTCCTCCTCCCAATTGTGCTTGTCCCACCGTATGAATCATCCTCCAGGGGAGAGCCTGGTCACCTCACACAACAACTCCAACGAGAGCCTAAAATGGACTCCACGAACCCGGACTTCACCCCTCTGCCACGTCTCCACGAAATCCTTGGTGATTTCATCATCAGGGCCCTCAAATTTATGTAGAAAGGGGGTAAGTCCTTTTGCATCCATGAATACTTGCACAGTGCCGCTAATATTGAGGTTATTCGGCTCCACATACACTGTAGTCATTGGGGTAGATAAAATTGGCCAAAGGCACTGGGGGAGACTGGGAACAGGGGCCCAGTGGGCAGCTCGACAATGATAGAGACTCAGAGAGTGGGTTAGACTCAGAGAGACGAAGGGGACCAGGGCTGGAAGGACGTAGTAGGGGAGCACCGATCAAACAGAGGTGGTTAAATAGGAAAAAAAGGGTGAAGGGGTAGGGGGATCGTCGGTGTGAAGCCACCATTTGCATGGGGATGCAACACCAATAATTAAGGCTTGCACACTCTGAGCATGGCAGGGAAGGAAACTGGGGTGCGTGAATGGTTGGAATTGAAGGGGGTTGTAGCACCACGCATGCCATTGAGAGTTCCAATGGTGATCTAGTGGGGAATGACTAGGCCATCGAAGAATGGGAAGGGCCCAAGGGGAAAAGGTTACAAGATTACCTTTGGTGGATATTTCCTGATCATCGGAGTGTTAAAAATATTGCTCACTCGATAGTTCCCAAAGCTTTTGGTGGGTCCAACGTTACGGTTGATGATGACACTATTGAGACCCAATTGTCATTTGCGATTGAATCTGACGTGGATGGATTTTCTAGAGTGTCCCATCATTTCCCTATGGGGAGGGGCCCCATGAGGGACAGTTGCAACACGAAGGCTCAGGTTCCAAAAAGTGCCCACCTCTTCACTTTTTGTTGACATGGGTCTCAGACCCCTATCTCTCGATATTTGTTTAAGTGTCATCTCCTTGGGACTTATCATCACGAAATTTACTTCTTTCTCGACTTGCCACATCGGATATTTCCTTGGGAAAGTTTTCTCTCCAGATTTTGAGGCCTCTTGACATGGCTGCTAGGTTGGCCATGGAATCAGCTAGCTGGTTGGCTTCCCTGAATTTGTGATAGATGGACGGTTGAGGGAGCCTATGAAATATTTTCCTGGACTCCTGAATGGTATTGAAAACTTTCCATGATGGAGTCTTGTTGCTAGTCATGTAGTTGATAATATTCAGGGAGTCTCCCTCAATGATGGCTCTTCTGGGATCCTCCTGGAGCAGGACAAGACCTCGCCATAGCGCCATGGCTTCCACAAAATTGTTGGTCTGAGTCCCAAGGTATTCAACATAAGCTAGGATTATGTTTCCTTCATGATCTCGGATGACCCCTCCTACTCCTGCTAGCCCAGGGTTTCCTTTGGAGGCTCCATCAAAGTTCAACTTGACCCATCCTTCCGGGGTGGCATCCATCTGAGATTGGCTCTGGGGTTGGGCCTTGGGTGAGTTTCTGGGTCTTCTTCAGGGATGCCCAGGGATTTGAATAGGGCTCACTCACTCGCCTAGGGAGGGGCCAGGGAGGATGGAAAAAGTTGGATGTTCTCGATGGCATAGGCGATGGCCTTACCCGCTATAGCTATGGGGTCCCTGGGGGAGGACGAGAAAGCTCTACTATTGTGCTCTAACCATATTTTCCAGATCAGATGGTGGAGGCAGAGGGACCAAAGGGTGCGAAGCTTGGGATGCAGAAATGGATTTGGCCATTGGGAGAACAAGTCAATGATGGAATTGGACTGGACCCACTGAATGTGAAAGGATTTGAGCAAGTGACCAAGGGCTTCGGATGAGAAAACACAACTGGTGAACAAGTGGTTTGTAGATTTCCAACTTGACAGGCATAGGTAGCACCGATTTGGAATCATGAACCCTCTTTTAGCCAGGTTCTCAAGCGTGAGGATCTTGTTCTGAATGGCAGTCCAGGAGAAGAAACTGATTTTGGGGATGAGTTTCTTCCTCCACACTAGGTTGAAAGGGATGTTAGTCGCCTGTGCCACCTCTTGGAAGGAGTAGGTAGACTTAACCGAGAAAGATCCATCATCAGTTCCTCGCCATATGGGTCTGTCCTCCACCTCTCCCGTTGGAATGGTGACTGCATTGAGTAAGTTGGAGAGGTTGGCAGCTTGGCGGGGGAACCTGGCCTCCTCAATGGGACTCCACATGGGCTTTCCATTGTGCTTGGTGATGAAGTTTGCAGCCTTGCTTCCCTTGGTGACATCAAAGGAAGGTTTAAGGATCCGTAACTCCCTGTCCTCACTTAACGGTTCATCTTGAAGCCACCTGTCGTGCCAAAATTCAATGATGCTCCCATTCCCTAGAATCCATCTACTGCCTTTCTGGATGAGACTTCTGGTCTGGGATATGGACTTCCAGAATGCAGAACCATTTTGGGGTTCTTGGTCACTTAAGAAGTGATGGTTTTGTAGGTATTTCCTCTTGACTATCTGAACCCACTCGGTCTCACTACTGGTGTAAAATTTCCATGCGTGCTTGGCCAGTAGGGTGAGGTTCATTTGGGAGACTCTCCTGAGCCCAATGCCCCCTTCACTTTTACTTTGGCACACCAAGTTCCAGGCCACCAAAGGGATCCTCTTCTTTTCCTCACTCCCGGACCAGAGGAATCTCTTCTGAATTTGCTCTATCCTGGCACTCACCGAAGCGGGGATCCTGAATACAGACATGAAGTAAACCGGGATGCTCTACAAGCAGGCCAAAGTGAGAGTTGCTTTGGCCACCTGGGAGAGGAGGTGGCCTTTCCAGGAGGCCAGCTTCCTCTGGATCCTTTCGATGACATTGTTCCACATGGTTCTGGTGGGGCTACCCGAGAACAGTGGAAGCCCAAGGTAAGAAGTGGGAAGAACCTCCGGGGAGCACTCAAGGATCCATGCTATCTTCACCTGCCTGGACTAGGGGGTGTTAATGAAGTAGATCTTGCTTTTGAGGAGGTTAATATTCTACCCTGCAGCACTCTCATAGAGGTGGAGGATGTGTTTGATGGTCTTGGCCTGAGCTACAGAAGCTGAAGTGGCCAAGATGGTGTCATCAACGAACTATTGGTGGGTAACTGGATTGAGACCAGAGGTAGTTTTGATCCCAGATATGAGCCCATTCCTTCCAGCACTTGAGATGGTCCTCCCTAGGGCTTCGACCAGGATAATGAACAAGATAGGGGATAGGGGATCTCCCTGCCTCAGCCCTCTAGAGCTTGGGAAGAACCCAGTAGGGGACCCATTGACTAAGATGGAGAACCATGGGGAGGATATGCATATTTTAATTAAACCAACCCAGGTTGGGTGGAATCCAAATTTAAGGAGGACCTCAATCAAGAAATCCTAGCTGACCCTATCAAATGCTTTGTTCATGTCCAGCTTGAGGAGGAAAGTTGGTTTCTTAGCCAAGGTGGTGGAATGCATCGCCTCATGAATAGTGATAACCCCATCAGTGATGACTCTCCCTTTGATAGAGCTCCCTTGGCAGGTATCGATGATGAGGGGGAGGATCCCCTTGAGCCTATTAGCTAGAGATTTGGTTAAGATTTTATAGATGACATTGTAGAGGTTGATAGGCCGAAAGTTAGACAAGGATTTGGAGGCTTGGATTTTAGGGACCAAGGCTATGAAGGTTGAGTTGATACCTCGGGGGATGGCTTTGGTAGACTGAAGATCTCTGATAGCAGCACAAACCTCGATCCCGATTAGTTCCCAAAATGCCTGGAAGAAGCATGGAGGGAAACCATCCGGTCTAGGGGATTTGTCAGGCTTCATGGAGAACAGGGCCTCTTTGATCTCTTTGGGTGTTAGAGGGCTTATGAGCATCTCATTAGTAGCAGGGGAAATGGAGCGAGGGATGTGCTCTAAGAGAGCCTTAGCCTCCTAGGGGGAGGACTGGGATGGGGTGCCTAGGAGGGATTGGAAGAAGTTGGCTGACTCATCCTAGATTTTAGAGATTTCTTTTGTGGTCCTACCATCACTGCAGGTAAGTTCTGAGATTTTGTTGGAGCTCCTATTTCTCAGAGTAGAAGCATGGAAAAATTTGGTGTTTGAGTCAGCATCCCTGAGCCACAGAGCTCTTAATTTTTATCTCTAGTACGTTTCTTATCTAGCCAAGATATGATAATCTGCTAGCAACTTGCTCTCTTTGACCTTGGAGTTGTTGTCCTGAGTGCCTTCCTGGAATTGTTGTTCTATGAGCTCTAACTTCTCTTTGACCACCCTTTTATTTTCAAAAATATTGCCAAAGGTTTCCCTGTTCCACACCCTGAGATTATCCTTGATGAACCTGAGCTTTTGATATAATTACCCAGATGGGGATCCTTTGAAGGGCTACTTCCACCACTGGGCCACTTGCCCTCTAAAGTCTGGATGGTGGAACCACATTGCCTCAAAGCGGAAGGGGCTCTTGAAAGAGGGAGCTTTACCAACTTCGAAGAGGAGGGGATTATGGTCAGAGCCAATTTTGGGGAGGGGTTGGAGGGTAGCATCTGCAAACACCGGGATGGCTTCTCTCGAGAGTAGGACCCTATCCAATTTGACTTGAATAAGATTTGTTCCAGCCCTCCTGTTGCTCCAAGTGTACTTAGCCCCCTTCAGGTGAACATCCATGAGTTCGTTTGCATCTATGAATGCCCCAAATTCCTCCATGCTTCTGGTGATTAGGGTGGTTCCTCCTTGCTTGTCTGAGGGGAACAGGGGGCTGTTGAAATCTCTTGCAAGGATCCAGGGGAGGGTTTTGAATGAGTTTCTCATGTGGCTTATCACCTCCCAAAGCATGACTCTTTCCAATGGGTTGTTAGGGGCGTAGACATTGGAAAGGATCCAGGTGAGGTTGTTGGTTTTACAGTGAAACAACATGTTGATGATTCTTTTGGATGAGGAAATCAGTCTTCCTTCTACTATAGATGGATCCCACATACATAACAACCCTCCGAAAGTTCCTTGGGCCGGGGTGAAGATGAATTCGCCATTGCTCCAAACTGCTTTGGCAACTCTGGGGGAGGAAATCTCATCCAATTTGGTTTCTTGTAGAATGAGGATTGAGGGATTGTGTTCTTTCCTAAGATGTGCAACTATCCGCTTCTTGGGGGCTCCATTAAGCCCTCTCACATTCCAAGTGAGAATCTTCATTTAACACTTTTGTGGGATTTTTTGCCTCCCTTCCCCTAGTGGGAGGGAGGTTTGGATTTTTTCGGTTCATCTTTTATCAAGTTGAGAGCATCAGACAATAAGGTGGTTTGGAGGCCATTTGCTATATCATCTTTAGCCTCTTTCCTTCTTTGTTCACCAAGGGTTGGTCGTCCTCTCTTCTTATCACTTCCAAAGTCGGTAGTGAATTTTTTACTTTGGGTCCTCTTGGGGCTGAAGCCTTCCGGGGCTGACTGGGATAGGGTGGGACTTCCTTCATCATCACCATCAGACTGCCCAGAAGCGGGTCCGGACGTTGCAAGAGGGGGAAGGGAGGGACCTGATTTGGATGGGGATTCAAAGATGACTATTTTTGATTGGGGGGGATCAGGGAGGGGAAGGGGAGGGGGTTCATTCATGGGGGTGCCCGCCTTCTCTTTACCAAAACCAGGGATAGATTCGGGATGGGGACATACCTGATCAAAATCTGGAACCGAAGGAGGATCAACTTTTTGCTTCCCTTTATCCTCTGAGGGTTGACTCCTCTTTTGCCCAGGGGCCATCTGAGCCGGATGGCCATTCTTCCAGGGAGTGTGCCTCTCGTTCTTAGGATAGTAGGGTCTGGGTGGAGGGAACCAATTTTGGGGTCTAGGGGGAGCCCTCGGGAAAGAGTCACCACCCTCGGTTTCCTCTGAAGGCTTGAGGAGAGGGCATTGGTTCTGGAGGTGCCCTTGCATGCGGCACTGGACGTAGAAAGCTGGTTTATTTTTGTATTCCAATGATTGGTGCCATTTGAAGGATCCCAAGATTAGGTTGACAAAATATGGGAGCTCAGACTCAAGATTGGCATTCACGTAGATGCGTGCATGGACCATTCTGGACCCTACTTTGGTTGTAGAGTCGATGGCCACCAACTCATTGACTGCTCCCGCAATAGCTTTCAAGACTTCCTCCTGCCAGATATGGAAGGGCAAGTCTGGGATCCAGACCCATATTGGGGTAAAGTTTATGCTCTGAGTGTTTGGATTGAAATCTGCCACCCATCGCCTGAGGAACATGCTCCTCCTACCTAAGAACCAGGGCCCTCCTATTAGAATACGACTTGTGTCATCATGGTTGCTAAGTTTAATGATGAAGAAACCCCTTGAAAGGGCTACGATCTCCATGTTCCCTATGGTATTCCATTTGGAGAAGGCCCAACGCCTTATCGTCTCCATGTCTGGATGCCCTCCGACGAACTTCCCGACCAGGGAGTAGGAGGCCCCGGATACATAGTTGGAGAAAACCTCTATCGGAATGAAAATATTGGATCCCACCTAGGATAGGTTGGCGCCTGACATTTTTGAATGGATCGCCTCACCCGAGGTGACCTGCGCGTAGGAAGATCTGCTAGGGCTCCCAGGGATGGGGCCCTCATCTAAACATTTGTCAGGGGGCTCCTTGTCCCGAGGTCCCATAGGGGGCATCTCTTGGGATCCCGCATCCCCATCCCCCACCTTACCTGGATCTGGTCCACCTGCTCCCTGCACCGATCCTGCCTACTGGTTCCTGTTGCCACCTTCGTTGTCCTCTGTATCCACCATCACTCACACGTCCTCTGTGGCTTTACTCATTTTTTAGTTTGTATTTTAGTAATCATTAGAGGTTTGTCATTATTAGGAGTCAATAAAATAAATTTCTCTTATGAGAAATATGAAGAGTCATATCTCTTGTGAGTTTGAGGAGATGGAGAGTTAGTGAAAGTAGAAAGGTCAAGAGTCTTGTGAATGTGAAGAGTCTTGTATCAAAAGTGTATATATTGAAGATAAATCATTGTAATATATGATCAAATAAGCTTTGCAATACATTGTATTTGCATTTCTTAAGTAGATACTTGTTTCAATAACATTATCAATGAGTTTTGTTGTTGAATGTATGCCAATATTATGAGATTTTTTATTTGAAATATTGTAATAAATTACTAAATGCTAACATTTGATATGGTTTTTATGAGTAAAATTTATAGTAGAATTGAGGAAATTGATATGCTAAAATATATAAGGTGATGGTTTCTAGCCTTATGAGAAGGTTCAAGCCAAAACCATAACACTAGCATATCTTTCAAATGTGTTAGCAGTGGCATAAGAGTCAAAAAGGTTATTTGTTATCCCCTACTTTTTTTAGCTTATATATTAATAAATTAAAAGAATGATTAAATTTGAAAGGTGGGATGATTTCTAATTGGGCATATATGTGGTAAGTTTTTTTTTTTTTAATGTAAATGATCACATTTTGATTACAAGGACAACATATGGGTTAAGAAGGCATTAAGAGGTCGTAGGACAATTTTACAAGGAAATGGACATGCAAGTAAATACAAGTAAAACCAAGATATTGGTTTTCTCCATACAAAAGAAAAAATAACAATTAAATATTTATTTTGAGAGGGTATTTTAGATAAGTAATGTTGAATATGCAAATCTTGAGATAAAATTCAATAACAAGCTTAGTTAGGAAAGGAACAAAATTTAGGAAGATAGAGATAACTTTTAAATTGTAAAATACGCATAGAGAAGCAACATTATGGGGTTGGCAAACTATACAGGTCATTTTTGATTTATTGATAGTATTAGTGGTACTATGCAGGTGTAAATTACGGAATAGTAGCCCATCAAAATTAAAACAAAGACAAATAGATAGAATTAATAAATGTTTAATCATAAGCAAATTCAAAGTAAGAGTTTTAGTTCATATAAAATACTTTTAATATAAACATGTACTTTTTCTATAAAAGTAGCCATTATAATTTACCTTTTAATTTATCTATAAAATTTTAAAAAATTAATATAAATATAAAGCTAAAGGCTATAAAAACATAAGATTTCAATAGGAAAAAGAATGCATGGATGAAATAAAACAACAAATGGATGAATAGGTGGCATCAACTTAATTAAATATTTAAAAAATAAAAAGGATATAAATGTCTATGTCAAAGAAAAATTTAGGGTTAACTATGTGGACAAAGGATCTAAGAAGAAAGAAAGGACACTACCTTGTTAAATTCAATCCCACATACAACACCATCAAAAAGCATAAGTATGGGCAAATATCAAATGAATATCAAACATGCTTATGGTCCAACTGAATACTAGCTCACATCAACTTAGATGTGGGACATGTAAATGATGTTGGTACTTATTACATATGATCAAAAGTAGTTAAGTGGTTAGAACCACTCATGTAATAACCCTTTGAGATCTATTAGTTGGTTATGATTTCATCAACTATGGAAATCATAGGTTAACATGGTTGATCTATATAGAGAAACACAATTTATATTTAAACATGTATTCGATCAATGAGAAACACCTAAGCATTGCCATCATTAGAAATATTAGAATAGGATGATCCATTGAAGGAATGGTGAGGACATACTCCTACCTTGCTTCATGGTGAAAATATTAAGCCTGGTTCTCTGCCATCAGAGGTCTCTATTATGGTTAATGGGGTAGCTAATCAATGTCTCACTGCAAGAGTCCCAAATGACAACGAGGAGTTTTGGAGAATCTACAAGTACCTAGAAAAAAGATTCAAGTAGAAGAAATGGGATCCATGGTGGATGGCATTGTAAAATATTATCGTGTCAAAGGGGCCTCCCCTCCCATGGACGTGAGCAAGGTGGTTGTGCCTTCAAGTAATTTTCCACCTACAAATGAGGTGGTAACTCTATTGAAGAATAACAACATAGGAAAATACAAGATTTTCACATCGAATACAATTGTACTTAGGGCCTTTACAAACCTTAGGAATGAGATGATTGTGAGAATTTTGAACTCTAATCTATAGGCTATCATCTCCAACCAAAATATGGAAAACAAGTGGGTCTATCAGAATATTAAACCCTTCTATCCTATGGCCAACTTAAAATACATCACTAAGGGCAATGAAGTGTTGGGAAAGCAGGATACTACCAAGTTTTTGTTTCTCCCATGAAAACATTCAAATAATGCTTCATAATACAGATATGCAGAATAATATCATCTCCACTACTCATGTGGCCACCAACATTATAGTGAGATTCACCCCTCAAGAGCCCTCCAAAGAAACTTTTCCTGATTCAGTTAGGGATGACATGACCCTTGTTCTTCGATTCCTACAAGACCACGACTCTCCCTTCATAGCCAATGTGTATCCCTATTTCACCTACGATAGTGACAAGGACTCATACAACTTGAATTACATTGCTTAAGAGTGGAGCTCCCACTATGATAGATGAAAGTCTAATGCACACAAACTTGTTTGATGCCATGGTTGATAGTATCCATTCTTCTATGGAAACCTTAGGGTATTTAAACATACCAATTATGATTATGAAGAATGGAGTGCCCTATTATGGCATCAATGAAAAAACTTATACTGCTATGATAGACAACACCAGGAATTACAACAACAATCTGATCAAGCATGTGTTGCCTATAGTAGGGACACCCACGAGGCCCGAAAAGAGCATAAAGACATACATTATTGCTCTATTCAATAAGGACTTGAAGAACATGGATGATATGAAGAAGCAATATGGACTCTTATAAACCAATAAGCAACCTATTTACTTTTCTTCATGATCAAATTGTCATTGCATCACATTTTTATATGTAGTATCTATCATCATAAAATTGGAATATGCATTCTAGAAACTATTAATTAAAAAAATGGATTTTAAAAAATTGAGATTAAAGAATTTATACTTATTAACTAAACTAACTAGTTGAGGCGGGAAAATGAGCTCTGGCGATTTTTTTCTCTGAACTAGGGTTTTTGGATTTTCGAAAAATCTTTGGCTTCTGCTGGCTTGCAGAAGTGTCTTTGGGGTACGGTGGATCTGAAGGTTCGATCGGTGCCCCAAGAGGGTCCAATGGGGACTTCTCCGGCTCCTTTTCCAAGAAGTACCAGCTCTTACGCTGATTTGTTTAAAGAAGATTCTCCTTCGAAGAATGCCGAAGCCCAAAATATGGCATATAAAAAGCTCTTCACGATTGCTGGGAATAGGTCTTCAGCACGTCGTGTGAATGGTTGTTTGCCGTAGGCCGAATCCAGGCCAAAAATCGTCATTGATCCCAGCATGGTTGAAGAGTCGGTACTCTATAGAGCTAACCATGATTTAATCTGCAAGTTCATGGGTATTCGCCCTTCCATGAGCTTTCTGCATTCTTGGATCCGCCGAGGCCGGGAGCCCCACGGTGAGTATTCATTGTGGTTTATTAGTAATGGTTATTTTATTGTCGGATCCGATAAAAATAAGGCTTTCGAGTCGGAGAAGAAAAACCATGGCCCGACAGGGCTATTTGTTCAACCATGGAGGGTAGGATTCGATCCTCGTGTTGAACCTACTGCTTGTCCCGGTGTGGATTCGACTATATGCTCTTCCAATGGAATTCTGGGGTGAGCAGCTATTGGTAATGATTGGTAATTCGATTGGTAGACATCTGGGTGTTGCCAGAGACACTATTGAAGGGAGCATGGCGGTGTATGCTCGAATATGTGTGGAGATGGATCTCAGCCAGCCTTTGTCGGCAGAGTTGGAAATTGAATTGGCAGGTCTTTCCTGGATTCAACAGCTGGACTATGAGGCCCTACCCTTTAGATGTAGGGTTTGCCACAAGCATGGACATTTGGCCCATTTTTGTCCTATTAATATGAATGCCAATATGGAGGCCCCTTCAGGAATGCCAAACCTGCCTAAAGAGGATAAGGCTGCACCTAATAAAGATCCTATTAGCATCGGTCAGGGCCAGGAAGCTCAGAGAGAGGGTTTTGAACAACCCGAGAAGAAAAATACGGACAAAGAAAAAGGAGGGAAAGGAGCAATCTCATCTCGGGCCTGCCAATAGGTATGAGATTTTTAAGTCATTGGTTGATGAAGAGGATCAATCTATGGAGGGCTTGGAGGGTTTCAAGGAAACTTCTATTGTTCCGGGCAACTCCCCCTCTCATCTTCTCCCGTCATACGACGGGTAGTTGATCCCTACGAGGTATCACGACCGGTGTGTTACGGTGCCTTAGTAGTCCATAACCAGGGAGCGAGACGGTATCTCGGGATGTTCGCATGGGGATAGCGAGAGAAGAACGGGGAAAGGCCAACTTTGGGGATAACCCGGGTAGAAAAAAGATCAAAAAATAGCAATTCTCGGGGAGCAGGTAGAAGATCCAATAAGGAGGCGCTAGCGCCCAGGGAGACAAATTGATCATGGGAGGATCGGTGAGGACAATTGACTCTTATTGCTCCCAGGGTAACCCATGATTATACAATCTTGGAATGTGAGGGGTTTAAACAGCAGAACCCATCAATCTGCTGTTCAAAGATTATTAGAGAATAGCAATACTGATTTTTTGCTTTTACAAGAGACTAAGATGTCTTTGGATCTTATGTCTAAAACAGTCAACAGAATTTGGAGGGGTCTTGGTCATATGGATGTGGCTGCCCAAGGTGCCTCAGGGGGGATTGTTACTCTGTGGAACTCTCTGGAATGGTCTGCAATAGAACACCTTGCCTGGAGGGGTGTTCTCACTTCTCTTTTTAGGAATAATGTCTCTGCGAAATTCGTTCTAATCACTAACTTTTATGGATCTCAAAACCTAGAGGGTCAGAGGCGGCAGTGGAAGGCTGTGCATGACATGCGAGCATCAAGGGAAGATCTAGACTGGATTATAGCGGGGGACTTTAACGCTAAATTATCTTCTAGAGACCAGGAAGGGGGAACACCTCTTTTGGATCCGGGGGACCGTTTCATGATTGCTCAAGTCCAGGCTTTGCACTTAGTGGACATTAAATGTCCTGGCAATAACTTCACTTGGACTAATAAAATGTGGGAGCCACATAGTAGGAAGGTGAAGCTAGATCGCTTTCTGCTTTCAGAGGAGGCATTTGTAAAATGGAATATCAATTTTTAGATTTTAGCAGGCCCTGTTTTTGATCACTATCCTATTCTATTGGAAGGCGGGACTAGGATGGGGCACCATCACAAACCTTTCAGATTTGAGAATTTTTGGCTTCAGAAAGAAGAACTTCGGGAGAAAATCCCACAGTGGTGGGAAGAAGGCCACCCGGCTTATGGGAGAGCAATGTTCAGAATCCACAAACAACTTCAATATGTCAAAACTCGGTTGAAGTATTGGAGGCGTTCTAATAAAACTGACTTCCAGGCCCAAAGAGCTCCGTTGGTGGCCCGCTGGGATGAGGTCCAAAAACAGTTCAGAGAAGGAGTAATAACTGACCAGCTCAAAGTTGAGGATGATGCCTTGCGTACAGCGGTTGAGGACATTGACAACCGGGAGGAGATCTATTGGAAGCAGAGAGCAAGAACCTCCTGGTTATTAGAAGGGGATAGAAATACAAAATTCTTTCATCGGACTGCTTGTGCTCGAAGACAGATGAATAAGATGGAGGTCCTTCAAGATGAGAATGGTCATTCCTTTGATACTCTTCCAGGTATACATTCCCATGCTATGGATTATTTTTCTAAGATTTTTAAGGAAAGTGTGGTTCAAGATGTAGAGGCCCAAAATGAAGTTATTTCTGTCATACCTGCTATTATTTCGGAGGATGAAAATCAGGCCCTCCTCAAACCCATTGATAGGGATGAATTGAAAACTGTGGTCTTTGGAATGAGCACTGGTAAAACTCCTGGTCCAGGATGGCTTCCCAATTGAGTTCTTTCGAGGCTTTACGGGACTGCTTAGAGGAAGATGTAAGGGTTGTTGTTGAAGAGTCCGAAGAAAATAAGAGAATGCTGAAAGCTATAAACCACACGTTCATTACCTTGATTCCAAAAGGGGAGGAGGGGGTTCATATTTCAGATTATAGGCCTATTGCCTTATGTAATGTGTTGTACAAAATAATCACAAAGGTAATGGGTGAGCGCCTAAAACCTCTTCTTCACAACATTATCTCCTATGAGCAAGGGGGCTTTGTTGAGGGATGGCAGATTCTGGATGGGGTGGTTGTGGCCCAGGAAGCAATCCATTCAATGCACACTTATGGTAATAAAGGGATGTTCATTAAATTGGACATGTCAAAGGCTTATGACGGGGTTGAATGGAGTCTCCTGGCTAAAATGATGGCAGCCTTCGGCTTCTCTCAGGGCTGGATTGAGTGGATCATGAGTTGTGTCTCTTCCCCGACTTACTCTGTGCTTATCAAGGGCCTTCCTTCGCAACCTTTTGGAGCTTCTCGGGGTCTGCGCCAGGGGGATCCCTGTTCCCCTTATCTTTTTCTCATTATGGCTGAAGGTCTTGGCAGAATTTTCTTGAGGAGAAGACAACAAGGCAGATTATTGGGTATTAGGGTGGGGGATGAAGTTTTATCGCACCTGCAGTTTGTGGATGACACTGGGTTTGATGGGAGTGGCCGGCATCGGGGAAGCAAGAACGATTAGGGATACTCTTAATGTCTATCTCGGGGCTACTCAACAGGTCATTAATGACAAGAAATCCAAAGTGGTCTTTTTTAATCTGGAGCAAAGGCTTCAGAACAGAATTTTAGAAATCCTGGGATTCACTAGGACTTCTCTCCCTGTGGTTTACTTGGGGATCCCCTTGCACTTCAAGAAGCTGAAATTAGACACTTGGAGGAATTTGTTGGAGTGTATCAAGGACAGAATTAATCACTGGTCTCACAAGTGGTTAAGTTATGGTGGCAGATTAACGTTCTTACAGTCGGTCATTCAAGCCATGCCAATCTACAAATTTTCTATCCTGGCTGCCCCGCTTACAATATGGAAAGAGTTGGACAGGATGGCTAGGAAGTTTTTGTGGGAAGGAGCTAAGGGAGAGAGAAAGTGGGCCTTAGTGGGCTGGGATAAAGTCACCCAGCCCAAGGTAAAAGGTGGGTTGGGACTGAGAGGATCCAAGTTAAATAATCAAGCCTTGGCTGGAAAGTTATATTGGAGGTGGATTTCCCAACCAACTTCCTTATTCAGTAGAATCCTAACTAGTAAATATTTGGGTCAAGTTAACCCCAATGAGGTGGGCCGTTTCCCTATGGATGGTACTGGATCCTTAGTGTGGCAGGCTCTCAAGCTAGGATCTCAGGTTATTAAAGACCAATTGTTTTGGAAAGTGGGGAGAGGGGAGAAGGCTCGTTTCTGGACCGATTCATGGGATCAGTACCCACCCATCATTGTTGAATTCCCCGAGTTACTTCCAATAAAATCTGCCATAGAAACCAAGGGTTGGGTCCAAATTGAAAGTTATTTCAACACTACTCAGTTGGGGAGTATAAGTTTAAGAAGTTTAAGAGGTTGGAGGAGTGGCCAATTCCAATCCCCCGGAGTTGGCACCCATCTTGACCAAAATCTTGAGAGAAAGGTTTCTCACGGGGAGAGACGAGGAGGATGAATTAGCTTGGGGCTATGGGAGCCTTGGTGTTTATATAGTGAAGGATGGATATGACAAGATCCTCCCAGAGCCTCCCCCCATTCTTATCCAGTTGAGGATTGGAGAAAGATTTGGCACTCCAAGGGCTGGCCGAAAGTAAACTTTTTGCCTGGCGGTTTATGCACAATGGTATTCTCACTTTTGACAATCTCAGATGTAGAGGAATCATCGGCCCTTCTCAATGTGTTTTATGCCACAAGAACGAGGAAGCAGTTGATCACCTGATGTTTGAGTGCCCTTTCACGCGTCAGATTTGGAAGCGATGGTTCTCTCACTATAAAATCCAGGTTAATGGTGACATGAATCGGACTAATATTTGGGAAAGATGGAAGCGGGGTAGATTTAAATCCAAAGCTCTTCAAATTGGGTGGGAGCTTGGCTTATACTTCATTTGGTGGCAAGTGTGGTTGGAGAGAAATGCTAGAATTTTTAGAGAAACCTTTTCCTCGCTAGATGGAGTTTGGCGAGGTCATCTGGAGCAAAGTCACAGAAACTGTTGCCATCTACGCTAAAGAGGAAACTCGAGGTTGGTCCTGGGCCAATGGAAGAGGGAGTTGAAAAGCAAGAGGGACAAGATAGAGCCAGTTGGAAACCACCCCCAGAAGGCTGGATTAAAATCAATACTGATGGTGCTACAAAGGGCAATCCGGGTAGTGCCAAAATTGGCATGGTCTACCAAAATCATGAGGGATCAGTGCTCTATTGGGAACTACAGGGCTTGGGTAGAGCCACAAATAATGAAGCAGAAGCCATTGCTATCAAATCTGCTTCTATTTGGGCAGTTACTCAGGGCCACAGGAGGATAATTCTTGAATCTGATTCTCAAATTCTGGTTGGAGCTCTAGACTGCATGAGGAACTTTGCATTGAAAGCTTGGAGGTTGAGGATTCTGGTCTCTCAAATCAAGGAATTATGGAGGGAATTAGATGATGTGATTCCAGTTTATGTGAGCAGAGATTTAAACAAAGCGGTCGATTTCTTGGCTAAGATGGGTGTTGAGAAAGAGGTAGGGGTGCAGTTGCACAGTGACATGCCTATTGAAGATGAGGTGATTAGGCAGGGCCTTGAAAGATCCTTGAGACAATGATCAAAGAAAAAGCTAAGGGTGGTTTTTGTCATGATTTCATGACCTATTGCGCCATCGCGGCCATTGGAGGTAAGTTGTCGCGATATCGCGACATGTTGCGCCGTCGCGGCCGTTGGAGGAAAGTTATCGTGATATCGTGACATGTTGCGCCGTCACGACCGTTGGAGGAAAGTTGTCATGATATCGTGACATGTTGCGCCATCGCGGTCATTGGAGGAAAGTTGTCACGATATCGTGACATGTTGCACCGTCACGATCGTTGGAGGAAAGTTGTCACGATATCGTGACATGTTGCATCGTCGCGGCTGCTGGAGAAAAGTTGTCATGATATCGTGACATGTTGCGCCATCACGGCCACTATGGGAAAGTTGTCATGATATCGTGACATGTTGCGCCATCGCGACCGCTAGAGGAAAGTTGTCATGATATCATGACATGTTGCGCCGTCGCACTCTGGAGAAAAGTTGTCACGATATCGTGACATGTTACGCCATCACGGCCACTGTGGGAAAGTTGTCGCGATATCGTGACATGTTGCGCCGTCACGGCCAAGGGAGGAAAGTTGTCGCGATATCGCGACATGTTGCGCCGTCACGACCGCTGGAGGAATTGGTCGCGATATCGTGACATGTTGCGTCGTCGCGGCCAAGGGAGGAAAGTTGTCACGATATCGTGACATGTTGCGCCGTCACGGCCGCTGGAGGAAAGTTGTCACGATTTCATGACGTGTTGCGCCGTCATGGCCATTGGAGGAAAGTTGTCGTGATATCGTGACATGTTGCTTCGTCACGGCCAAGAGAGGAAAGTTGTCATGATTTCGTGACATGTTGCTCCATCGCGGCCAAAGGTGGAAAGGTGTCGCGATTTCGTGACATGTTGCTCCATCGCGGCCAAGGGAGGATTGTTGTCGCGATTTCGTGACATGTCGCGATTTCGTGACAGGTTGACTTTTTGCGGTCAGAGGAGTCTTGTGTCGCGATTTCGTGACTTGTAGCTTTTTCGCGGCCAAAGGTGAAGTTGGTGTTTGCTGCGCGATTTCGCGACAAGTTGTTGTAACAGACCAATCAGCTCCCTCAGCTAGCTTGGTATTGGTTCAAGAGATTTGGCTCCATTGCAAATCTTCCTCTTCTCTTGTAATCATGTGCTTTCATTGTTTTTGGCTGGGATGTGTCTACTCCCAATTGTAACTGATCTTTGTTTTAATACAAGTTTTTTTCAATTTTTTCAAAAAAAAAAATTGAGATTAAAAAAATGTAGATTATTTTATTAGTGGTATTAGAGTGGGTTGAGGGCAATGCCATGGGCTAGTGAGGTTATCCTCCCACCTAATTATGTGGAAAGCATTGTGCGTTTACTTTTGCGAGGCAAAAATGGGTGTTTATTTGATAACATGTGCACCTGTGTATTATTCTTTTCTCTCTTTATATTTTTATTTTTGTACATAATGATGTTTTACGATATGGAACCTACTTTCACAACAAGGACTAAGGGGGAATCAATTAAACTAAAGGGAACAAAAAAATAATATAACACAATAATTATATAGTAGAAGAAGATGCCCAACCGCTTGGTTATGGATGAAGCGATCAACGATAATAACTTTATATTTGTGTTGCATCTCGACACCATGGAAAAATTACAACTTTTCCATGATGACACAATTATCATTAAGGGGAAGAAGTGAAAGAATATGATTTGTATTTCCTATCTAATGAGACATTCAAGGAGATGAATATTAAAATGAATGAGGCGATGCATTTGATTTTGAGGATTCATCTTGGTGATATCATTTCCATTCACCAGTGTCCTAATGCCAAGTACGAGAAGCATGTCCACATTCTTCCCATTGATGATACCATCAAGGATATCACTAGGAATTTGTTTGATGTATATTTAAAATCCTATTTCTTGAAAGCATATCGCCTAGTCAGAAAGGAAGATCTCAACTACCCATATTTTCTATGGTTTTTAATCCCAGTAAGACAATCAAGGTAAAAAGAAGTATGGTAACCAACATGGGTGAGTAGTGCACACTATATAATGTATGTGCGAAGAGCTTGAGAAAATTTTTGATGGTCAAGATAGGAAGCATTAAGAAATTAGAGAGAGCACACGTGCAACTAAAGCTTGTAATTTTGTTGAAATAAATATTTGAATGGGTGGCAGAATTCTTGGTGTATCAATCGAGAACAATGGTGCTAGAAATAAAGATGGTGCAAAATTTTAGTTATAGATTAATCTCCAGAGATGAGGATGCAAGGTGCAACATGGATAGGCCCACTCTTTTCTTTATGCCCAACATTCCCCTCATGTCGTTTGATGCTTTATTAGAGACCAATTAGATGATTGAAGGATTGAATAAGATCATAATTTTGGGTAATAGTTTTAAGGCCTTGAATTCGTTTAGCCCTCATGTGATGTACACTTTCAAGTTATTGAATTGTGAGTGGTATACATATTAAATCCCCATTTGTGGCTCTAACTCTAATGATTGTTCCATTGTTTTTTAGTTGGTGCTTTTTCAACTTCCAGGATAATGAAATGGTGTTTGATCCTATTGCATTTGGATGTGGACATATATTTTGCAATAGTTGTGCCTACTTAGGGGTCTTTATACCCACCATTGAAGGTGTCAAGGCACACAAAAAAGAATACGAAGCCATATCAGAATCTCATATCATGGACTTAGAAAAACACCTCCATAGTGGATATCAAATTATATTAACCTGTGCTAGTTGTGGTACTCTTTCAAACTCGTACAATGTTAAAGAAATTAATTGAGTTTCAAGGTTAATAAGAATGTATTCCTCAAAGCCCTAAAGCACATGGTAAATACAAAGAAGTTAAATTCAAATACAATACAAAATTTTTAACTGCTCATGATTTTTTAAAGATTGGTGTCATACCCCACCTTGGTAGGACATTTGCCTAATAGACTATGTATTGATAAATGACTATTTAATACCTAGTTATGATGCATTCAATTGATTGAACTAATTAATTCTTATTATTTTTTATTATTTGAATTAATTTATTAAAAAATAATAATTAGTATTAATATCCTTTGTTTGAATTAATTAATGAAAACAATTTGATAAATTAAGAGTTATAATATTCTTGGTTGAAATAATTAATTGGTAAAATTAATTAACCATAATTTATATTTTATATAGAGGAAATATAATAACTTTGATTAATTTGATTATATGCAGATCAAATTATATATAAAAGGGTTGGATTTTAATTAAGAGATGTTTTCTGGAAGAATGAATTTAAAAATTGAAATATCTCTCCTAACTGCGTGAGAGATAAGTTTGTAATTACTTTGGGTGGTTGGGGCTTTTATTGAAAAGAGGACTTTAGCCTCTTGGTAGATAGATAGAGTCATCCTTATGACTCATTGAAAGATAGATGAGGTAAAAGAATTAAAATATTATATAAGTCTGTTTGAAGGAAAATATGGAGAGTAGGACGACTCAATTCTGGAAGACCATTCCGACGGAGAAGGATTCTAAAGTGGGATGGCTCGATTTGGGGTAGAAAATTATTTGTTGAAAAGGAAAATAATGGAGGAAGGAGAACCCAATAAAGGAAGGTTGTGGAGGAACTCTAATCAGGTTGGGGGACTCCATATTTTGTTGTTTGAAAATATATTACCTCTTTGTGAAGACTCCATAGTCTTAAACTTGTTAGAGAAAAGAATTAGAAGAACCTCTTTTTGTAGCCTGTAACTACAATTCATTGCTAAGTATGAACTCATTTGATTAATTCTTAGGATGTTAATATGCTATAGAAAATTACTTAGCTAATTAATCCTCTACCCTATATAAAACCATGTCATAGTTTTGAGGAAGCACTCCTTACTCCTTTCATCCTGTAAAGATTCGGCCTGCGGTATTACCTAGTGAGATTTGATTAAAACCATATCTATTCATATTTCGATTCGACAGAGATTTAAATAAACTATGTTTGAGTTGGAAGTTAGACTCTTGCAACCCTATCTAGCAACGCCTAATTGACTTCTCATCCTCGAATTGACTCTATGTTTCTAGACGTAGGTGATATTTGGTTGCAAAAAAATTTAATTGTATTCCATGTTGTGCTTGTCTTCCAGGTTTTTGAAGGGTTTAAGTTGGCCAATATCTCTCCAACTATGCAACCTACAATCCCCTTGTGCCATATTCCATTTTGACAGTTGCCACTAGTGGATTTAGTGAGGGGTGTTCTTTTATCTCTTTGCTACTTCAAATTTTAGACTTACCTAAGGTTCTAACTTAGGTCTTAATTTTGATTAAAACCTCCCCACCTTAGCGCCACCGTGAAGCAATGGCACTACACTCGGGAAGCGCAGGTAAAGGGGACGATGCTCAAGCCACCCCACCTTTTTGGCTTGATTATTAGATGGTGGCTCCTATTATTTAAAAGATGAACCACTTGATTTAAAAATAGTTTTATTTAGATAGAAAGATAGACTGGTTTATTTAAATGAAATAAAAGATAGTTTTATTTAGATTGAAAGATAGACTGGTTTATTTAAATGAAATAGAAGATAGTTTTATTTAGATTTTTTTTGTTGGATAATAAGGGGTTGTACTTGGGTCCCCCACCCTTGATAAATTACAACTCTCTTCTTTAGAGCTTGAGAGTTTACAAATAGATACACTTCTCATCTCAATTGAGATGCTATAGCTAGAAACCTACAACATTTTACATAAAATGTTTGAATTCTTGATTTTCATTTTTTGGATATTTTCAATTTTCTATATGAATACCAAAACTTCACATCTACTATCTATGCATTGCATCTTAGTAGAGTAATATTTCCAAAACATTGCACTATCATAGTCCACTTTACCAAATTTGAATTGCTAGTTTCCTTCAGTCATCCATTTTGACTTTTTTTTTTATTTTGTAGCATAGGTTCTTCCTCTTGTAGAGTGACAAGATCTGAGAATGCATTTTTGCACTTCAAGCTCCTGAGGTAGTATCTAGTTGTAACACATTTTGTAGGATCTTCATTTTTAGACAACTGATCATCATCGATTGTTTCATAATTAGCTTCAAGAATGCCATCTGAGGTGCTAATATTTTCCATGGAACCATCTGGATGGTCTTTAGTAACTGTTTGGCTTTCATCAATGATCTACTTCAAATTCTCCTTTTGGTGTTGAGTCTTCTGTTGCTCCCCTGATTCTTGTTGGACAATTGGTGCCTCTAGAAGATGAGCTTCTTTCTTTTGAACTGAGACATTTGAAGATTTTGAATCATTCACATGCAAGGCCTTCTCCACCATGGAGGAATCAAAGCATGATCGGATGTTCGGACATCTCTTTTTCATGTGGCCATATTGTTGACAACCATAACATCTTATGGAGAAGTTTTCATATTCAATATTTTGGATCCATTCCCCTTTGCTTGAGGAGATAGTAATGGATTGAGGTCCAGGAACTGAAACATCCATCCAAACAACCAATATTGCTTTACTCATATTAATTTTACTGGATAATTTTTCCTCTATTTGGGTATCCATATACTGGAATGCACCAATGGCATTACCAATTTTGGTGAATATCTTCTCTCCCCAAAACTCCACAGGGAGAGCATAAAGATTCACCCAGACTGGGAAGCCATTAACTTCTTCTGTAAAGGGGTTGAAACTAGGAGTCCAAGGTCTTATATAGACACCCCTTTGTCCAAAAAACCAATTATATCTATAGTCCATTACCTCATCTCTATCTGCTAAATTAGAAAAGGAAACAAAAAATAAATTTTTGGGTAGGAGAGTTACTTGGAATTCTGTACTCCACCAAAATTTAATGTATCCTTTGAGCTCCTCCAAGCCTGGTCTTTTGCCCTTGAGTTTGCAGATAATTATTCGGGCTTCATAATCAATCATATCCAACCCAAATTCATCCTTTGAAATTTTGATAGAGGGTAGAGTTTCATCCACCCGAGAACCCAAAGATCCTTCAGAGATATTTCTTCTGACCAAAAACCTAGGGTTTACACACGATGGACGGTTCATCCAACCCATGTTGCGGCTACTGGTGCTTCTTATAATTCTTTTGTTTCTCGTGAACTTCACCCACATCTCCATAGGATCCTTAATGTCCATGTTCATTGTTGTGATTGTCGTAGCCTCTACATTCACCATAGCTCATTGCATGCTACCCATATTCATTGTTGTGCTTGTCATAGCCTTTGCATTCATTGCAGCTCATCGCATGTTGCCCATATCCATTTTTGTGCTTTCTATAACCTTCACGTTCGCCATAGCTGGCCACAATCATCCCTTCATGTTCACCGTAGTTGATCGCAGCCGTTATAGTTTTACTTAGATTGAAAGATAGATTAGTTTATTTAAATGAAATGAAAGATAGTTCTATTTATATTGAAATATAGACTGGTTTATTTAAATAAAATAAAAGATAGTTTTGTTTAGATTGATAGACTAGTTTATTTAAATGAAATAAAAAATAATTTTATTTAGATTGAAAGATAGACCGGTTTATTTAAATGAAATACAAGATAGTTTTTATATTGAAAGATAGATTGGTTTATTTAAATGAAATAAAAGATAGTTTTGTTTAGATTGAAAGATAGACTGGTTTATTTAAACGAAATAAAAGATATTTTTGTTTAGATTGAAAGATAGACTGGTTTATTTAAATGAAAATAAAATATAGTTTTGTTTAGATTGAAAGATAGAATGGTTTATTTAAATGAAATAAAAGATAGTTTTGTTTAGATTAAAAGATAGACTAGTAAATTAAATGAAATAAAAGATAGTTTTGCTTAGATTGAATAGACTGGTTTATTTAAATGAAATAAAAGATAGTTTTGTTTAGATTGATCGACTAGTTTATTTAAATGAAATAAGAGATATTTAGATTGAAAGATAGACATTTCAATTAAGGGAAGGATAAATGTTTGAATATCAAAGAATAGATGTTTAAATTAATGAAAGGATAATTAATTGAATATCAAGAGATAGGTGTTTCAATTAATGGAAAGGTAAATTGATTTATTAAGTTTCAAAGGTTATACTTATATCTAAAAGGTAGATATGATTTATGAAGTTTGAAAGATAAAATTATGTCTTAAATATTTGATTGAATTATGAAGTTATAAAGGATAAACTTATATCTTAAGGCATAGATTTTTCATAATAAGTTTGAAGTAGGAGGGATAGACTTATTAGATTAAATGAGAGAAGGAATATACTTTTAGTTAGAATGAAGTGGTAAAATAATAGTAAATATTGTATTGGTTAGAGTTGTCTGAATTATAATAAGTACTTTATTGATTAGGAGTATGGTCTCTTAATTGGTTAAGGAAAGTGATTCGATAAGTACTTGATTGATTAAGAGTATGGGATCTTAACTAGTTAAGAAAAGTGGTTTGTTGTTATCTGGTATTGATGTTATGGATACATTAGAACTTTAGAGAGATGTTATTCCTTTTAAAAGATTAGAAGGAAGAATCTATCCTTAGAGGAACAAATGTAAAATGTATTGAGGGAATTATGGGATTCCCTCATTGTTTATGTAACGTGGATTAAAAGAATAATTTGTGGTGGATACGTAAGAACTATGGGGTTCTTATACATTGTATTAGCATATATTTGGGAAAAAGGACTTATGGGATTCATTTGTATCAGATATAAATAATCTTATGCAATAAATAAATATTTAATACTGGGCTTTCCCGTAAGGGTTTTTCCTAGGGTATATGTGTTGTTATGGGTGTTTGAATATCTTCCTTTTTGATCTTGCATTTAATGTATCTTAGATAAATGAAAGATCTCTTACTAGTTATAGACGTTATTTTATTTATCAGTTTAAATAGATAAACATTTGCATTCCTCTTTTAAGAATAAAGATCGAGTGATCTTTGTGAATGGTATTACAAATATTAGATGATTGGAGAATGATATCTATCAATGAATGCTTGGAGTAGAAGTGTCCTACCAATAAGTGAAGTGTTTTCATACTAGTGATGCTTGGAATCTTCTCCTAGTTAGTAAAGGGACTTTTATTCATTAGAGTTAGAGAGAGAGTTGAATAAGGGATTATGAGGTCCCTTTGAGAAGGAAACTTTGGGTAAACCTAGTTTCACAACTTCTCCTTAATGACCTATGTGTAGTACGCATAGTATACCTACATAAATGAATTTGTGTATGGTATGGAGATGGGCGTACCATGAAATCTTATATGATCTACATGCAGTACACATAGTATACCTACACAAATGGATTTGTGTAAGGTATGGAGATGGGCGTACCCCTTGATAGATTAAAGGGGTGATAGTTTTGACACTATACCATCTAATGAGAACATTGAGAGGAGAGCCTCAACGTATTCTATTATATGTAAAATAGAAAGATACAATTAGGATGGAACTATGAGTCCATTATATAGGAAGAGAGGTTTCTTGGTCCTTACTCTTCCTATGACACTTGGTACCTCTTACATGACACTTGGCATGATAGCCAAATAATGGAATATATTCCAACACCCCCCTGTATTACATTATTTGGTATGAAGTTCTCTTGAGTCGCATAGATGATCTCTAAATGTTTGAAACTTGGTTTTTCCAAGTGCTTTTGTGAAGATATCTGCCAGCTGATCTTCTGTAGGGACATGCTTGAGAATGATATGATGGTTCTGGAAGTGGTCTCTGATGAAGTGACATTGTGCTTCAATATGTTTAGTTCTTTCATGTACAATTGGATTTTTGATCAGATTGAGTACTCCTTGATTGTCGCAAAATATCAAGGTTGGAGTTCATCTGATGCCCATGTCTGATAATATGTATTGTAGCCACAATGCTTCATAGGTTGTGTCTCTTGCTACTCGGTATTCTGCTTCAGTTGATGATTGTGCCACTGCATGTTGTTTCTTGCTATGCCAAGATATAGGTCCTGATCCAAGGTAGAAAACGTATCCTGAAGTAGATTTTCTATCATCAATGGAGCCAGCATAATCTGAATCTGAGTAACCCTGAAGGCAAAAATATTTGACATTCTTCATATAAGTTAGTCCATAATCAGTAGTTTTCTTGATATATTGCAATATTCTTTTTGTAGCTTTCCAATGACTCTCTCTTGGTTCTTGCATGAATCGTGAAAGATAGTTTACTGCAAAAGCTAAATCTGGTCGGTTGTTTGTTAAGTACAATAGACTTCCAATTAATTGATGATACATGGTTGCTGAAACTAGTGGTGTTTCATCATTCTTAGATAACTGAATCCCTTGTTCCATTGGTGTATCTTTTGGTTTACAATCCTTCATTCTGTATTTTTCTAGTAGAGTTTTTGCATATTTGGATTGAGTAATAGTAATCTTATCTTCACTTTGATGAATCTCTAAGCCAAGACAATAGTTCATTAATCCTAGATCAGTCATTTCAAATGCTTTTTCTAGATCTCTTTTAATATCACTTATTAGTTTTTTAGAACTTCCAGTGATTACTATGTCATCAACATAAACAATGAGAATTATTATGTGATCTCTGATTTTCTTTGTATACAAACTGGGATCGGATGTACTTCTTTTGAAGTCTTGTTGTAATAAGTGATTGTTGATCTTTATATTCCATGCTCTGGGAGCTTGCTTTAGACCATATAGAGATTTTTTCAATCTACACACTTTATTTTCTTGTCCTTTAATAACGAATCCTTTTGGTTGTGACATATAGACTTCCTCTTCTAAATCACCATTAAGGAAGGCACTTTTTACATCCATTTGATGAAGCTTCCAACCCTGATGAGTTGCTAGTGCACAAATTGTCCTGATAGTAGTCATTCTAGCTATTGGAGCAAATGTTTCTTCATAGTCAATTCCTTCAGTTTGTGTGTATCCTTTCGCTACTAATCGAGCTTTGTACTTATCTAGAGTTCCATCTGCTTTATATTTGATTTTGTAAACCCATTTACAACCCACTATTTTCTTTCCTAGAGGTAGTTTCACTAGATTCCATGTTTTATTCTTTTGAAGTGATGCATATTCAGATTCCATAGCTTCCCTCCAATGTGAGTCATTCAATGCTTGAAGTGTTGATGTTGGTTCTATTGTATTGCTTATTAGTCCTCTATTTATTCTGGTTTGACTACGAGTTTGAGGTCTAGTAGAAGTGAGGTCTGGCATTCTTTCTAGATTAGATTCCCTGAGAGTATCTTTGAGCCATATTGGTTCCTTTCTAGGAATTGTAGATGTTTCTGTGTATTCTTCTTCTTGTGATTCTAATTCTGATTCTTCACTTGTTGTGTCTTCTTCAGAGTAATTTAGAAGAATATTTGTATCCTTACTAGGTTCTTCTGTGTCACTTTTTACTTTTTCATCAAAGATTACATCCCTACTAATGTAAACTTTCTTTGTATGTGGATCGAGTATTCTATACCCAGTAGATTCAGTGTCATAACCAACAAATATGCCTACCATAGTTTTGTCATCTAACTTTGTCCTTTTTTGTTTTGGAATATGCATGTAAGCTTTACATCCAAAAACCTTGAGTTTTCCTATATTTGGTTTTTGTCCTGACCATGCTTCTTCTGGTGTAGTATGTCTAAGTACTCTTGTTGGTAATCTATTTTGTATGAAAACTATTGTTTGTACTACTTCTACCCAATATTGATGACCAAGATTAGCTTCCTTTAACATACATCTTACCATTTCCATTATTGATCTATTTCTTCTTTCTGCAATTCTGTTTTGTTGTGGAGAATAAGTTGTAGTGAGTTGTCTTTTAATTCCATTTTCTTCTAAAAATGAGTCAAATTATTTAGATACAAATTCTCCTCCCTTATCTGAACGAAGTGCTTTTATAGTCTTCCCTGATTCTTTTTCTACTTGTAGTTTGAATTGTTTAAAACAACCAAATGCCTCTGATTTGTATTTCATGAAATATACCCACATTTTCCTAGTGTGATCATCAACAAATAATTGAAAGTACTTATGTCCTCCAATACTATTGGTCTTCATTGGTCCACATAGATCTATGTATATTATTTCTAGTGGTTGTTGAGTCCTGTGTTGTCGAAGCTCAAAAGGAATTCTATGTTGCTTTCCTGCTAAGCATTCTGGACATATGGTAGATTCTAGAGATAGATTAGGTATTCCTTCAACCATTTGATATTTAAGTAATTCTTTCATAGTAGATTCACTAGTATGTCCTAGGCGTTTATGCCAAAGATCTGAAGCTTTAGCTGAAAGAGTTGAGTGAGTGGTAATATCTAAAACAAATAGACCATTTTTGTAGGACCCTGATGCTATCTTTTCCCCTTGTTTAAGAATGTGACATAGTTTTCTTTCAGAAGACACTTTGAATTCTATAGTCATGTTTTGATCCATGAGTTGAGAAACTGAAAGAAGATTAGTAGTCAAACCTAGGACATATAATACATTTTTGATCATCCCTTTTCCATCTACTAGATCCACTGGAATGTTTCCTATTCCCTTCACTTCATATGTTTTGCTATCTGCTACAACAACTGGCTTCTCATTTACCTTATGAAGAGATTCAAACAAGTGTATGTTTCCTGTCATATGCTTGCTTGCTCCTGAGTCTATATACCAATAATCCATGACTTGAGACCTATCTTGATAAAATATTTTAAATTTGAGTCTTGTAGAACACCTTGTATCTCCCTAATGATTAGAATATGCTTAGTTCACCTTCTAAGTTGATTTTGTAATATTTTGAGAATAATCAACCTTTTAATTTTACCTTATCTTTCCAATTTTCTAAATTCCAATTATATGTATATAGTTTGAAGTAGTATGCCTTATATCTCCCTACTTTTGGAATATTAGAAAATAATGGTATTTGCAATTTAATAATGATTTAATCAAGGTTGACAACCTTATATCTCCTACTTGATTAATTGCAAATATGAATATTCAATACCTTGAGATAAGCTTGCTTGATAATTACTAATGCTTGATAAGTTTATTCCAATGCAATAGTCTATATCACCTTATAACTCTGATTTTAATTAAAGCAAGCAAATTTAATCTTTACCTTAGTAAGGCTTGATGCTCTACGTATCCTTGAGTAGCTCCATGTACTTTGATGGTTGGCTAGTACGTATCTCCAATGTTGTATTGATGCTACTTTGACCTTGCTATCCAACGAATAGCCTGCGTGCTCTTTCTTTGAACTTTACGCTTCCACAATGCCTATTTTGGCTTGGTCTCCTCCTTAATGGGTGCTTATCACCATGAGAATTTAATGTTGGTTTATGACAGACCTCGTTGCCTCCTTTGACTTTGATTTTAGCATGCTCTTACTTACTCGAGCATTGTGATTTCGCTCCAATTTCATTGTTGTATTTACACCTTGGAGTTGAATTCTTATATAGCTATGTGGCACGTGTGCTTTGAGTAACATTTGAGGTAGTTTTTAATTCTCCTTTGAGAGATATCCAAGTGGATTTTGAGCTCCAATGTGCATGGGCTTCCTTACATAATTCTTGAGGCTAGTTTCAATGCCTTCTTGAGTAATGCTCATGGCTAGAATTAATGCTTTCTCCAAGTGGCTTATGAGCTCTGATTGTAGGTGAAACTATTGTAACACTCCTTCCTATCAAAGATGCTTCATAACCCTCTTCAATCTAACATTCGGGCATTTGCTTATGAGATGAGCACTTCTTGTTAGTGGTGAAAAATGGCAGATTGCATGTATTTTCCCTCCAATGCTTCTCTTCTTCTATATATTCCTCTTGCCAACGTAAATCTAATTGTTTCTTGTTCCTCAATGCTTCTTCCAAGTGAGTATGGGTTGGCTCTTGATTCGATGGAGGTCTTAGGAGCTTAGAGGTGGTTCTATGGTGGTTTGAGAGCTAATTTGAGTGCTCCTTCAGTGGACATCTTCTCCAAGCAAGAGCTTGGGTATTATTTTTTTACTCTATGCTTTTGCTTTCAATATGCTAGTTTGAATGCTCACTTTATACTGTTCAATGGATGACAACCAATGTAGATGAATAATGATCCTTTTATGATATCTTGTGGTTTTTGATTGGTTGTTGGGAATGTCTACTTTCGTGGTTGTAAGGGTGTTTTTAGATATTGTAATGAGAGCTCTTTGTTAGCTCTTCTCTCTTGCTTTAGATAGTGCTCCTCTACGACCGCTTGTATGATGTTCCTCACTTGTGGAGGATGTGTCCTTAAGACACTCAAGTTTTATCCTATTTTCTACATAGGACAAGATGTTATGGTGTAGTATAATGTAAATAGACTTGTAATACAATACCTTGATTTTGCACCTTCTCTTTTACAAGCTTCTTTTGTTGGTTTTAATGGTGGCTTCTTTATACTACTTCTTGTAGGCAAGGGCTGATTGATGTTGTATTCTCTTCTAGAAAACTCTCTCCTTCGCTTGGTTAATATAGTAATGAAACCAAGCTAATAATCATGTAGATAATATGCCCTTGAAGGAGTAATTTTTGCACTAATATTTTACCTATAATGAGCTCTTAGTGCACCTTGAATCTGAGACTCACCAAGTCTCAATTTTTGGCTTCTATCACTGATTTAATGGTTGCCTTCTTCTTCTCCACTCCTTGGAGGAATTTTGATCTGCTTGGTGGTTTCTATAGGCCACAATACCTTATAGGTATTGAGTTTTGAATAGTTTCTTTAGACACTTTGATTATTTACATATTTTTGTATCCTTGATCTTAACAATCAATACACAAAATAACCCTTTGAGAGTAACTAGTTTAATGAACAACTAGTATAGTGCAATAAACCAATAATACCTTCAACTTAATGCACTTTAAAGGTAACAATAATCTCACCTTATTGCTCCTATTAATAACCTCTCAAAGTAGTTTCAAATGCACTTAATAATCTCTGCAACTTTTAAGAGTAATTATAAAGAACCCTTAAAAATAATATGTAATTTTACACTACAATCAATGTTATAGGATGTAGTCACCTAGGTGTTGTAGGTGAGTTGGAGAGGAGAGGGCAATCCTCCAAGGGAGGTCCCAGGTTCGAATATCCACCCTACCAAAAAAAAAAAAGCTGAATTGGGTACCCAAAATCCAATTGATAATGTTGGTGCGGGCAAGGCGGGTGCGACTCCGGTGACTTTGACAGTGTAGAACCCCTGTTCGTGGTCTCTCAGACCAAGGCGGCCCCACAAGGGGTTTTTTTTTTTTAAAAAAAAAAAAAAAAAAAAAAGATGTAGTCTTCTTGCTTTCTAGATAGATAATAGGTAGATGATATATTTCTTTCTTTCAAAATACATTCAACTCCTATTTTAATGTGCAAATAAATATCTTAAAAGAACTATCTTTTGCACCCTCTTGAAGACTATAATATGAGCCCTTCTCTTTGCAACTTTAATCCAAATATGGTGCTTTAATGAAGCTTGATAATAATTCCAATTTAAATTTCAACTAATGGACCTAATTGCACCCAAGTTTATTACCTTTAATGGCTTATGTAGATGATGTAGATCTTGGTGTTTAGATTCACCAAGTTGTTGCCTTGTGATGAATGAATTCCGCAGCTTCTTGTTGGCTATCCAGAACAACTTCTTGCTTCATCAAAATATGGTTTCAAACCTTCTGTCTTCAAACCTTCTATCTTGATCCTAGGGTTTGGTGGCTTAATCCTTCAAGTGATCTATTTTTTGTTGTAGATTCATAAAATTGTTATCTTTGAAATGTGCCTTCTTTCTATGAGAGGCAATATCCAAATCTTCTTGTATTTGGTAGGTTTCTTCTATCTGAGTTCTGACTTCAAACAAGGCTTTCTTCTCAAGAATATGGAGGTCTTGAGGTCTTCAATATTCTTCTTCAAAATTTGGCACTCCTTACCAAATTATTCTTATTTTGGTCTTGTTGTCGGATGGTGACAATTGTCCCAAATATTTCACTATATTTTGTAGTGAATTTATCCAATGAGTTCTCCTAGGAACTTCTTTGATGGCTTCTTTGATTTTTGCAATGAGGCCTACCGTGGCTTTTCCTATCAAGCAATCTCTTACGACAATGTTTGCATGCAACGACACATAATGGTTGATCCGGTTTGTAAAGATGTAGCAGAGTTCAAACCTATACTAGTAATGGTGGTCTCTCCCTATTCCTATTGATCTACCGTAGCTCTGATACCAATGATAGTTTTGACACTATACCATCAAATGAGAACATTGAGGGGAGATCCTTGATGTATTATATTATATGAGAAAATAGAAAGATACAATTAGAATGGAACTATGAGTCCATTATATAGGAAGAGAGGTTTCTTGGTATTTACTCTTCCTATGACACTTGGTACCTCTTACATGACACTTGACATGATAGCCAAATAATGGAATATATTCCAACAAGGGGATAAGTGAGTTCCTCACGAAGGTGAGATATATAACTTATTTGCAATTACGCTTAGTACACCTACATAGATGGGCTTATGCATGGTGTAGGGATGGGTGTACACCTTCATAGAATGATGTATGTAAGGTGGGGTGATATAGATCCCTAGCGATTGAAAACAAATTCTCTCTCAGGGTTGGTTGGATTTTTATGTTGTTACATTTGGTATCAAAGCTATAGGTCGTAGGACTAGACACTTTCGTAGAGGAACACTAGGTGCAATGGACTAGAGTTTTCTTTAAAATATGCTAAGGATTCTGATATATTACTATTCAAGCCCTTGATCAATTTAAGCTAAAGCTAGGAAGACCTTGAACTTCCAATTGCTTTGAAATAAGAGCATATAGTCATAGGACTATAAGATTACCTAGATAATATCTAGGTATGATGGACTAGAATCTTCCTTGGATAAGCTAAATATTGCTTAAGGATTGATCCTAGGAAAAGTAGCTTTACTCTAGTATAGTATCTTGCATAACCTTAGCCATTAGCAAATGAAAGAAGATGAAATGAGTTAGTCTATAAAGATAAAAGAACTAAACTCAACTCCTTTGTGGTTAAGGAGAATGACACCTTGCAACAAGACAAGCATGACCCAAATTACTACAAAAAAGGTAATAATGGTCACAACCAAGATGACCTTATAAGGATACAAGTGTGACGATGACCATTATTGATCTAAGTTAGTTATGAGAGATATAACTAATATTTGGAAAGTACAATTAAAAGTAATTGTAGCTTATCCAACTGATGTGGTAAAGAGAACTAATACCAAGATAAGGAGAAGAAGAGGATCTTCTCAAATTTTAGGTCTAGTTAGGCATAATGAAACTAAAGCTAGACCTCGAAGAATTTTTTTGGAAGAAATTTTAATAGAGGTAGAAAACCTCACAATTGTAGTTACGACAAGAACAATTGACTAATGGAAGGAACATATGAACCAACAAAAGCAATGATTGGAAATTATTAATACAATTCCTAGAATGAAAATTTTAAGGGTAGATGAGAGGAGGATCCTGCTACAAAAGATCATGAAGGCAAGAGCTTGTATAGAGGTAAAGATAGCAAACGACCTGAAGAATATCAGGGTATCCAAATTGGTAAATCAGATGTGACATGGTTGTATGAATTGGAAATGTATCTATTCCTGGAGGAATTACTTATTAGTGAACCAAATAGTAGAATTACCCTTCATGTTCTTGATACAACTTTGGAATGATGAAATAAATCCAAAACTAGCAATGAAAACTTTAGAGGAATGGTGTTGTTCAAACCTTAAACAATGACCAAGACAAACTATTATATGATTATGTAAAATTTTCCTTGTTAACAAGTGGAATTCACTTTTAAGGGTTGTAAGAGGTTTTTGATGTTTCTTATACCACAATGAAGGATATTTTTCGAGTAGGTAGGCTTAGGGAAGGTTCTAAACCGTGTAGCTTGGACTATAATAGATACATTTGGTGGTGTTTTGAACACTAAATTTGTACTCTTTACTATTATGAACACTAATCATGGATCCTTGTGAACCTGGACTATGAATATGACATATAATAGAAATTCTAAAGCTTGGAAATACCTGTTGGGAATAAAGAATTATTTGGAAAAGAGTAGGTAGGAAATCTATTCTTGAGAGGAGTATGAGATCCTCTCTCTAAGTTGTTAAAGAATGTACCAGATTTTGAGTTTAGTAAGCACTTAAAGGCATAAAGATCCATCTTAGGAGCAGATCTTGAGACCAATAATAGGATAGTTCTACTCAAAAATCAGGACCTTGAAGAAGGTACATGGCTATAGACCTGAAATCACATGGAGGTAATGAATCAAAACAAGGAAATGTGATCTCGAGATAAGTGTTGTAGCAAAAATTCAGGCAAAGATGGAAGAAATATTGAAGAAAATAATATTTCAGCATGTAGGATGAAATTTTATGTTTAAAGGATGTTGGCAATTTTGGGTACTTTGGGTACATTGCCTTTGCTAAAATGTATAAGTTGTCATTGATGTCAAAAGGCATTTTTGTGTTGATTTCAAAAGAGTGTGATGTCAAGAATATCTTGAGAAGCTTCATTATGTTAAAGGGTTTTTATTAAAACCATGATGACAAGGCTAAAGGTTTTTCTTAAAACCATTTGGACTCATTAAGGGTTTTTATTAAAACCAAGCTAACTTAATGCAAAGGTCCATGTGTATTATTAATAATTAAATTAACTCATACCTTTGTCAAAGGTCCAAGTTTAATTTATTATTAATAAAATAATAATAATTATTATTTTAATTATTATTAAAGGGTCTTTCAACCCTTAAGCGTCACCGATTTATTGCCATCGTTGGAGGAGCGCCGACGTCAATCAGTAATGGATAAATTGCTATATAAGTGGGCATGGTTTTCAAAAGTCAGCACCACCGATTTTTTTTTGGACATTTTGCGATTTGTGGTTCTCTATTTTTTTGATTTGCGCTTGGCTTCTCGATTTGCTTTATGTCGTTTCGTTTGAATTACACTTGGCATCTACGATTTGATTTTGCACCATTTCGTTCGATCTGCGCTTGGCGTCTGTGACTTGCATTGCTCTACATCCTCAAAAAGCGCTTGGTGTCTTCGTTTGAGCTCGCTCTGTGTTTTCGATCTCCGTCGACGTCTTTGAGATCGTGCATGTTCTACGTCATGGAGACTGCGCTTGGCAATCTCGGTTTTGAGCTTGGGCTGTATCCTTACCTTTTGGCTTGACGGTAGTGGTTTGTTTGCATGCGGTTTGTGGAAGACGTTTACGTTTTCCAGGATCTTGGTGTCAAAGAAAGATAAAAGAGAGGGCAGCGGTTTGTTATTTCGTTGGGCTCTTGTGACCCAATGACGGTGCTGTTTAAGCGAAAGAACTAGACGATAGAGGTGCTGAGTTCGATTCTCTTCGTTGGGGATTTCTTTTTGGTCGCGGTGTGCATAGAATGGTGGTCGTGAATGCGCGGGAGGTATAAGGTTAAGGTATCTTTTTGTTTTGACATTGATGTTTAATGTTTAATGTTTATGTGGACTAATAAGGTGTAAAGAGGTGTTATTTTGTATGTTATTGTACTTTGGTGGTTTTTACTAAGTTGGAGAAATAAGGTGTTATATTTGGATCTTTAATATTGTGTAATATTGTATAGTTGCTAACTCTAATTGGTGGCAAATTGAGAGTTAGTGTTGTGACAGATTTTGAGTTCTCCTTCTTCATCAAAGTAAAGGTATGGGCAACTTCTTCCATGTATGTTGTTTATGGTATATTTTTTGAAATTGAGTTTGGAGTGAAAAGGTTGTCTACTAGGTATTATTGGTGTAAATCTTATTTTCTGGATATTGAAGATTGTTTATGCATTAAAGTTATTGTTGAATGTTTGGGTGAATGCATAATTCTGGTTGAGGAAGAAGAAGCATTTTTGCAATAGGGTTTATGTTAATAAGTCTTGCTACTTGCATTGAGATGATGAAACCCTAGTTGTTGGTAAAAAGAATATAAGCATCATAGTTATATGATATATTGCATGGTTGGCAATTGTTGGGTTGTGTTTTATATTCTTGAGAAAAGCTACTACATCTATCTTATTCTTTTGAGATTGAGTTTGAGTTGAGATTGAGTTGAGATTGATATTGGGAGTTAAGTATAGATCATATTGAGTCTCTAACAATTCTCTTTATGGTTCTATGAGATTTGAGTTTGAGATTGGGAGTTAAGTATAGAACATATTGGGTCTCTAACAATTCTCTTTATGTTTCTATGAGATTTGAGATTGGGAGTTAAGTATAGAACATATTGAGTCTCTAACAATTCTCTTTATGCTTCTATGAGGTTTATGAATCACATTGGGTCTCTAACAATTCTCTTTGTGAGTTCATGCTAAGCAAGTTTTTTCTTGGTGAGCTTGCTGAGGTTTTGGACAGGTTCCAGTGGGGACTGGTGAGCAGGTTTTGGACAGGTTCCAGTGGGGACTTGTGAGCAAGTTTTGGATAGGTTCTAGTGGGGACTTGTGAGCAGATTTGTACAGGTTCAGGTGGGGACTTATGAGCAGATTTGGACAGGTCCTAGCAGAGGACTTGTGAGCTGAGATTGATAGTTCTATCAGAGAACTTGAGGATAGAGGTACATTGGTTCTATCAGAGAACCCGAGGACAGATTTGGCAAGTCTTTGAGAAGGCTTGTGTGCAGAGGATTTATTTGTTCATAGAGTTGGACAGATCTGACAGACAGAGGAAGACTTGTACTAGACCGACTAACTATGTTTGGTACAGGTAGCTGAGCTGCTGTGGACATGATCATAGAAGGTAGAGGTCTCTTAGGCTAAGCATTGAGGACAGGAGGTCTTCGGTGGAAAGGAGTTCCACGTCGTTGGCAAGAGGTAGAGGCAGTTGATCTTCTGAGGGATCATTTCCAGAGCAGAGGGGAAGGTATCTCCTTTGAGCAGAGGCTCATAAATTTAGTAGAGGGGAAGGTATCTCCTTTGAGCAGAGGCTCATAAATTCAGATTAGGGGAAGGTGTCTCCTTTGGGCCGAGGCTCATAAACATTGTAATTGGGAAGGTTTCCCAAAGAACTTTGAGATAACTTTTAGAGAAAAGTTTTGTGGACGTAGCCTAGGCCTTCTGGGTGAACCACGTTAAAATTGGTGTCACTTTGTGGATGATTTTGTGCATTGTTTTGATATTGCTTTGGGTATATTGCTTTACTGTTTTGAAGTATAAAAGAAAAAGTAAAAATAGGTCTTATACTGTTCACCCCCCCCTCTCAGTATAAGCTTGTGTTCTTCAAAGGATTGGGTAATTTTGCACAAAATTGGTAACCTAAGGAGATGCATTACGTAGAAAGTGCATAGTTTTCTTATTTATCTTGCCTTGTAGGTACAAATATGCGGGAAAATAGGAACAAGACCTCCTTCTAGATAGATTTGAAGAAGGATGTTATTGTTTTTTTTTGCTCAATGCTTAGAATTGCATCTCATGTAGGGTGAGTATAGTATTAATATATTATATATATATATATATATATATATATTTTTTTAATAGGTTATATGTGGCTTCTATTGGGGGCCACTCCCATCACAATACCAAAATATTACATTTGTTGTAGCATACATTTTTATCATGACTTTTTCATTTCTTTTTTCTCTTAAATATATTCTTCAACTTCCTCAAAGTGTTGTTTCCACAATCAACTCCTTGACATCATTTTGATTAAGACATAAAATCTCACTTGGCCAGTTGCCTTCTAAAATTTGAATTTCACCGGGATGAAGATCAACACCATAATTCGCTAATTTATCTGCTACTCGATTTCCTTCTCTATAAATATGCTCACACTGCCAGGAGATTGCCTCTAGTAATAGACAATGAACATCAACAATAATACTATTTTTTATCCAGTCTCCACATCCATTTTTGTTAATAGCATTGATGATAATTTGTGAGTCCCCCTCAATTGAAATATATTTCCATCCTTTTTCTGTTGCAATTTTAATCCCTGTAAGAAGTGCCCTAGCCTCTGCATAGTTGTTAGTTGAAGTTCCATATGATTCTGAATAAGTGAGGAGAATTTTGCCTTCACTATTTCTAAAAACACCACCTCCACCAACTTTTCCTGGATTTCCTTTAGAAGCACCATCAAAATTAATTTTGATAAACCCAATTTCTGGACATTTCCATTTTACCATAGATCGAAGTAGATCCTTTGTTTTAATTTCATTATCGCAGATGACTCTTCCATGTATGTTCAAATCCTGTAGCCAAGTTATTAGCACCTCTTTTTTTTTCTACAATTGAGACTTCCCATGATGAGCACCATATTTTTAGACATTCTGCAAGAGAGGCACTAATACGGTTCCAAACTTGGGCATGATTTTGATATTTATTTTTAAAAATTCTATTATTCCTTTCAAGCCATAAATTCCAACAAATAATGGCAAGGCCAATCCTCCAAAGAATACATAATGCTTTAGCTTTATTATAATTTATCCAACATTTTATCAACTCTTTCAATGTTGATGGAGCTACCCAATATAATTTCATATTTTTAAAAAATAACCCCAAATGGTGTGAGCAAATGGACAATGAAGAAGTAAATGGTCTGACGTTTCTAAATCCTTCTCACATAAGGCACATCTGAAGGGTCCATAATATCCTCTTCTTTGTAGACTCTCTCGATAAGAATATTACATTGAACTACTAACCAAAGAAATGTTGAGGCCTTAGGGAGAGCCTCTAATGACCAAACGTTCTTCCAAGGAAAATCATTGGGAGAAGGAAATTTTGATTGTTCTAAATCCTCATATCCCAACTTGATTGAGTATCCACCATCCTTTGATAAATTCCAAACCAACTCATCCTTTCATGTAAAAATTGGCAAATAAAACTCTCAAAGCATATTTTGAAGTTCATCTACAATTTGTTTGAGTTCCTCTCCTTCAACCAAGTTACTAAAATAAATCCATGTTCTAGAGTTTTTGCTCATAATAATATAATATTTAACCTTTGGACCTTTACATGCTATGCATGCTTGAGCCAATGGTTTCCATTTTGAGTCAGAGATAAGAGGATAAGGCTTCAACCAAGCATCAGACCAAAAATTTGCATAACTCCCCTCATTGACTGACCATCTAATATATTTCTTTATCAAATGCAAACTCTCTGATATGAAGTTCCATGTTGATGATCCTTTGGGTAGAGTTCTTTTCCTAAACAATTTCATTGCATCAAGAGAACCTATATATTTTTGAAGTAATATTTTTACCCAATTCTTTCTTTGATCTCTGAATAGTCTCCACCCAAGCTTTGCTCCTAATGCCAAATTCATAAGTCTACAATTTTGCAAGCCTGCTCCTCCAATATTCTTTCCTTTGCAAACCCTATCCCACTTACAAAGAGGAAACCTAAAATTTTCCTCACAACCTTTCCATAGAAAGTCTCTTTGAATTTTATCCATTTCTGATGCAATACCTATTGGCAGTCTTGAAAGTGACATCATATAAATAGGAATGGATTGTAAAGTAGTCTTTATGAGTTGTAGCCTTCCTACCATGGTTAAGAACTTACCTTTCCAACCTGCCAAGCAAGCTTTCATTCTATCCAAAAAGAGATCCAAAGCTCCTTTTTATTCCCTTTATCAGACAAAGGAATACCCAAGTAGGTTGATGGAAATTTTTCAATTTTGAACCCTAAAATATTCACAATAATTTGTTGTAAATCTAGGGCAGTATTAATGAAAAAGATCCTAGATTTTGAAGTATTTACCAACTGTCCAGTAGCCTTCTCATAACATGATAATATTGATTTGAACTCCATGGCCTCACTGACTAAGGGATGGCCCAAAAGAAAAGTATCATCAACAAATTGGAGATGAGATTCGAAGGGACCATTTTTTGCAACTTGAATACCCTTGATTTTTCCTTCCATTTTTACCTTTGAAAAGGCTCTCCCTAATGCTTCTACCAGAATAATGAATAGATAAGGAGAAAGAGGATCACCTTGATGAAGTCCACAAGATGACTTGAAGTACCCAACAGGAGAACCATTGATCAAAATAGAAAATTTTGCAGTGCTATAACAATATTTAATCCACTCACACCAACTATAATCAAAGCCAAACTTTATGAGAATAGCATGTAGAAAATTCCAAGAAACCCTATCATATGCTTTGTTCATATCTAATTTCAAAAGCATACCTAGTTTTTTCATAGAATGAAGAGAATGTATGGCCTCTTGTGCAATAATTATACCATCAAGAATTTGTTTACCCTGAACAAAGCCACCTTGTTCCTCTGAGATAAGACACCCTAGAATGCCCTTTAACCTGTTTGCCATAATTTTTGAAATGATCTTATAAATCATATTACAAAGGCTTATTGGATGAAAGTTATCAAAATATTTTGTGTCATCTTTCTTGGGAACCAAGGTAATAAAAGTAGCATTGATCTCACTTATTATAGCCTTTCTTTTTGAGCCTCTTCAATTGCATCTAACATATCACTCTTCAATAAATCCCAAAATTTTGAAAGAAAATTGCAAGAAATCCATCAGGGCCAGGTGCCTTGTTAGGATGGAAAGAGAAAACTGCTTCATGGAGCTCCTCCATAGAAATCTTCTTCATCAAGCTTTCATTTTGTCCCTGAGTGATAAGTGATGGAATATTTTGCAGAAATTTTTCTTGTGCCTCCTTATCTTGCCTAGAATCTGATAAAATATTTTTGAAATAATTTATTGCTTCCTTCCTTATATCTTCTTCATCCTCAATATTTCTTCCATATAGAGTTATAATATTTTTAATATGACGAACAGAAAAATTTATTTTTGTTGTAGCATGAATTTTTTTTGTATTTCTATCTCCTTCCTTGAGCCATTTCTCTCTAGATTTTTGGAACCAATATGACTCCTCCTTCTTCAATGCATTATGATAATCAAAAAGTAATTATTTTTCTTTCACATAAGAATCTTGGTCCATTCCATTAATTTCTACTATCTCTTGTAAATTTTTGAGCTTGGATTCAATTTCTTTTTTTCTTTAAAAATGTTACCAAAATATTTGACATTCCATATCTTCATTTGCTCCTTTAAATATTTCAACTTTTGAACAAACTTGTACATACATGATCCTTCAAATTTTGATTCATCCCACCATAACATAACCATCTGGAAAAAATCAGGGTCTTGGAGCCACATAGACTGGAAGCGAAATGGCTTTGGATGACCATTGTTAGGTGACTCACAAGTCAAAAGAATGGGTTTGTGATCTGATCCTGCTCGTAATAAAATATCTGAAGAGATTGTATACTTTGTTTGCAACCATTTATTGGATAACAAAAATCTATCTAGTCTTTCTGCTATATGATTTTTCCCAATGCGTCTATTATCCCATGTGTATTGAAAGCTTGAGGGACTAACATCCCAAAGGTCATTTGAATTGACAAATGAAGCAAAATATTGCATTGATTTCGACCATCCTAGAATGCCACCCTTCTTTTCCAAAGGAGATATAACAATATTAAAATCAACCCCAAGAATCCATAGATCACAATGAATCATAATTGTATTTGATAAAAATATACTAAGGTCCTTCCAACATCTTTCATGAGGAGTAACTATAGTTGGAGCATATACATTTATAACCCCAACTTTGATGTTTTCCTCTTTCCTACAAAATAATCCAGCAACCCAATTACTTTTTGCTTCTAATAGTTGTCCATCCCATTTGCATTTGTCCCATATTATTGCAATACCGCTTGAAGCTCCTGTAGAAGAAACTGCTAAACAATCACCTGCCTTCCAAATCTTCTTAAAAGCATCCTTACATTCCTCACTACATAATTTTATTTCTTGTATTAAAATAAACTCAAGGCTATAACAACCTATTAATTCCTTAATAACTCTTTTTTTAGGGGTTTTATTCATACCCCTAATATTCCATGATATCATTTTCATCATCAACACTTTTTATTTTTATTAGTGGGCTTAACCCCACTTCTTGTTAACACCTATGATATTTTTATTTGGCTTCCCAGATCAATATCCTTTTGAGTTTCTTTTTCTCTTTTTCTTTTTGTGATAGCCTTCCTCTCCTTCTTCCATTCTTGCCACCACTCTCATCTTCATCAATCTCTTCCATTTTTTCATATTGTTCAAAATGGGACTTATCTTCTAAAGATTTATGTTGCCCTAAAGAGTCGAAAGTGCAAGGAATAGCCTCAATAACATTTTCTTCTTTATGTTGCCCTGAAAACTCTAAACTGCATAGATGATCCTCCATAGTCATCACTTTCTTATGTTGTACTGAAATACCTAAATTTCCTTGGATATCCTCTACAATATTTTCTTTACTATACTGCTCTTGAAATCCTAAAGTGCAAGGAATACACTCCATACTACTTTCATTTTTTTGTAAGGAGAATATTTTAAGCTACTTGAGGATAATAAAGGTGATTTACCTAGATTAAGCTTGACCTCCTTCACATCATTTGCTTTAAAATTTGTCTCCCCATCTTCCTTTATATTAAAATTTGTCTTCCCCTCTTCCTTCGCACCTTTAGCTCCTTTTATATTTGAACTTGCGCATTGTACTTCCTCATATCCCATATCATTTTTTCCTTCTAATGACTGATTCGAGTGAACTGTAATGGCCTTCGCCATATGATGATGTAGAGGGATTTTTCTAGCCACTTTCTTAGGAGTGGAAAATCCTTGATTTGACCTAGCTTCTCCTATGATATGGTCTCCTTGTTTCAAATTGAAACTACCCTCATGCCCAAAAATTCCATCTCTTCCTCCATTTTCACTTTGCAGTCTCTTGCCATGTGCCTAGTTTCATGATATTTGTGACATCGGAATGCAATATTTTCATAATCCACTTGTTGATCCCATTCTCTTGATTCAGATTTAATCCTAATCGATTATGGTAAAGGATTAGAAATATCCATGGCAACACATATTCGAGTGTATACAACATGCCTTCTCTCCTTAGTAGTTGGTCCCTCCTGGATGAATTCACCTAGGGTATTACCAATATTCTTCAAAACCTCCTTATTGATGAGTTGATAAGGAAGTCCAAAAGCCTAATCCATACTAGAAGCCTTTTAATAGTTTTTATGTCCACAAAAAATTCTCACTCCAAGGTCTTAAATATAATGTATCTTTACCCCTAAACCATGGGCCTCCATCCATTATTTTATCCCTTATTTTTGAACTAGAGAAAATAATGAGAAAAAATCCTTTTGGAAGAAAAGTCATGGAGTAATTTGAATTCAATCCCCATTTCCACTTAATCCAATTTTGAATCTCAGAAAAACCTGGCCAATATCCATGAAACTTACAAATTAACCCTCTAGTTTTAAGAATCATTATATCATGCTCAATCATCTCATCCTTGATAATCACTTCTGGCGTAGAATCTGCTACCTGGACTGGGTTTTCCATAGATTCTCTCTTCTTCTTATTGCTAGGTAGGGCATCCAAACTTCCAACTTGGCCATTCACACTTTTAGTAAGCACTTTCACAAATGACTTTCTTTCCATGTTACCTAAATTTTTTGCACTCACTACTGGTTGCACTCACTCCTGGCTCGTGCTTGCACTCACTACCGGTTGCACTCGCTCCCAACTCATGTTCGCACTCGCTACCCGTTGCACTCACTCCTGGCTTGCGCTCGCACTCACTATCAGTTGCACTCACTCTCGATTCAAGTATAGTATTGATATTATTAGGGAGATGATAATTTTGTTTAAACTTAATGAAATACGATAGACATTATCTTTACTTATCTAAATATGTATTGTAATAACATTTTGTTGCAGGGAAACCCACGAGACTGTGTTTAGCCCAAGGGGGTAGTATGTCATACCCCACCTTGGTAGGACATTTGCCTAATAGACTATGTATTGATAAATGACTATTTAATACCTAGTTATGATGCATTCAATTGATTGAACTTGGTTTTCCCTTGTTTGAATTAATTTATTAAAAAAATAACTAACTAGTATTAATATCCTTTGTTTGAATTAATTAATGGAAAAAATTGATTACTTAAGAGTTATAATATTATTGGTTGAATTAATCAATTGGTAAAATCAATTAACTAGAATTTATATTTTATATTGAGAAAATATAATAGCTTTGATTAATTTGATTATATGTAGGTCAAATTATATATAAAAGGGTTGGATTTCATTTAAGAGATATTTTTGGGAAGAATGAATTTAAAAATTGAAATATCTCTCCTAATCACATGAGAGATAAGTTTGTAATTACTTTGGTGTTGGGGCTTTTATTGAAAAGAGGAATTTAGCCTCTTGGTAGATAGATAGACTCATTATTATGACTCATTGAAAGATAGAGGAGGTGACATAATTAAAACATTATATAAGTTTGTTTGAAGGAAAATATGGAGAGTAGGACGACTCAATTCTGGAAGACCATTCCAGCAGAAAAGGATTCTAAAGTGGAATGGCTCGATTTGGGGTGTTAGGTTGTGGAGTCTGATCTTGGCTAAAATTAAGTTTTTTCTAATTGTATAAAGAAAAAGAAAAGCAAAAAGCCCAAAAAAGCAAAAAGCCAAGAAAGCAAAAAAGGATAAAAAAGATAGATTTAAAGATAAAAAAACATGGTCTATGGTTAAAAAAAACTATTGTAATAATTCTATATATTTGAGTATCTTGTTTATGGGAAGTGCATAGGATTATGTATCTCTTGTAGAGAGACAAGGAAGCTTGGTGTAGAGCTTGATGCAAGGGTGTTTGCATGTTGAATTACTGTTAGAGTAATTGTGTGGAGATGCTGGTGTTTTGAAGAGGAATTTGCAGTTGGTTGTGTTGCAGGATTACTCCCTTCAGAGATTGTATTGGTGTTAATACAAAGGACTAGTGTTGGGTGAACCACGTTATATGTTGTGTTTTATCTTGTCTTGCATGTTTATGTTCTTCTTCTGTGATGGTTAATAGTTTTTGTTATTACTGATTAAGTTGCTTGCTTCAAGAATTCTTTTTGTTTATATAGTGAATCCTAACAATTGGTATTAGAGCGAGGTTGGGATTCAGGATTGAGTGGGAGCTTGACTTGAGTGGGAGCTATGGCAGAAGAAGGGAAGTTTAGAGTGGAGAAATTCAATGGCCAGAACTATCAGCTGTGGAAGATGCAGATGGAGGATTATTTGTATCAGAAAGATCTCTATCTACCTTTGGAAGGTAAAGCGAAGCAACCGTTAAGCATGTCAGATGAGGAGTGGGCTCTTCTAGATAGGAAGGCATTGGGTACTATCTGTTTGTGCCTTGCAGCTTCAGTGGCATTCAATATTTCAGAGGTGAAGACTACGAAGGATCTTATGGACACACTAAAAAGGTTGTATGAAAATCCCTCGGCTTCAAATAAAGTTTTTCTAATGAAGCATCTTTACAATTTGAAAATGTCAGAAGGTGGATCTGTAGCTAGTCATTTAAATGATTTCAATACGGTTGTTAGTCAGTTAGCCTCGGTTAATATTAAAATTGAGGAAGAGATGAAGGCCATTCTATTCCTGTGTTCATTACCTGATAGTTGGGAGAGCTTGGTAATGGCTATTAGCAATGGTACTATTTCTGGTATTCTTTCTTTTGATGATGTAGTGAGTGCAGTCCTTAGTCATGAAATGCGAAGGAAGAGCATGGAAGAATCATCATCTGGTGTAGCATTGATTGCCAGAGGAAAATAGAAGACAAGAGGAGTGAATTCGGGGAACCGTGAAGAGCAAGGTGGATCCAAGTCCAAAGGAAATATGGTGTGCTGGCATTGCGGCAAGAAGGGGCATCTGAAGAAATATTGTTGGTCTCAGAATGGAGATGGAGGAGAAGCAAACATAGCAGATGAAAAAGAGGATTTGATCCTTTCAGCAGTGGGAACTGGGAGACATGTCCAGGAAGATGGACATGGCTCAAGATTTATTGTATGATTTTTTAGGATGGAACACATAATATGGTTATAGCTTTGGATCATTGCGACCCCAAGTCCCTAAGTTGGAAGGTAATTCCACACTCGGGGAGTGTGCTTTCAAAGCTAGTGGTAAAGCCATATTGTGTGTGTGCATGCTATGGGTCATCCATAGTATGTAGATCTTGCCATGGTGGTGATGTTTGATTCACCATGATACAAAGTAATTATGAGGATGTTGTTATTATCACTGATTTGTGGTAGAGAGATTGTGTGTTGCTTGTTGATCACAGGATAAAAGTGCGTGGATGACACTAGTCTAGTGTGATGGTTCAGAGCATGGTTACAACAATCTGGAGGAGTTGACATTCCTTGTTTGGCTTAAATATGTTCTTTGGCGGATGCAACAGCAGTAGAGTTGTTGTGGATCAGTCTCCAAGTGGGAGATTGTTAGGTTGTGGAGTCTGATCTTGGCTAAAATTAAGTTTTTTCTAATTGTATAAAGAAAAAGAAAAGCAAAAGGCCAAGAAAGCAAAAAGGATAAAAAAGATAGATTTAAAGATAAAAAAACATGGTCTATGGTTAAAAAAACTATTGTAATAATTCTATATATTTGAGTATCTTGTTTATGGGAAGTGCATAGGATTATGTATCTCTTGTAGAGAGACAAGGAAGCTTGGTGTAGAGCTTGATGCAAGGGTGTTTGCATGTTGAATTATTGTTAGAGTAATTGTGTGGAGATGTTGGTGTTTTGAAGAGGAATTTGCAGTTGGTTGTGTTGCAGGATTACTCCCTTCAGAGATTGTATTGGTGTTAATACAAAGGACTGGTGTTGGGTGAACCACGTTATATGTTGTGTTTTATCTTGTCTTGCATGTTTATGTTCTTCTTCTGTGATGGTTAATAGTTTTTGTTGTTACTGATTAAGTTGCTTGCTTCAAGAATTCCTTTTTGTTTATATAGTGAATCTTAACATGGGGTAGGAAACTATTTTTTGAAAAGGCAAACAATGGAGGAAGGAGAGCCTAACAGAGGAAGGTCATGGAGGAAATCTAATCAGGTTGGGGGACTCCATATTTTGTTTGAAAATATATTACCTTTGTGCAAAGGATGCATAGTCTTAAAATTGCTAGAGAAAAGAATTAGAAGAGTCTCTTTTCGCATCCATGTAACTGCAATTCGTTGCTAAGTATGAACTCATTTGCTTAATTCTTAGGATGTTAATATGTTGTACAAAATTGACTCAGCTAATTAATCCTCTACCTTATATAAAACTATGTCATAGTTTTGAGGAAGCACTCCTTACTACTTTTGGCCTGTAAAGATTCGACTCGTGGTATTACCTAGTGAGACTTGATTAAAAACATATATGAACTATGCTTGAGTTGGACGTTAGACTCCTGCAACCCTGTTTAGTGGTGCCTAATTGAATTTCCATTCTTGATCCAACTCTATGTTTCTAGACGTAGGCAACCTCTAGTTGCAAAGAATGTTAACTACATTCCATGTTGTGCTTGTCTTCCAAGTTTTAGAAGGGTTTAAGTTGGCCAATATCTCTCCAACTGTGCAACCTACAATCCCCCTGTGCCATATTCTATTTTGGCAATTACTGTCGATGGATTTAGTGAGGGGCCTTCTTTTATCTCTTCATCGCTTTGAATTTTAGTACCTAAGGTTCTAAATTAGGTCTTAATTTTAATTAAAATCTCCCCACCCTAGTGCCACCACGAAGCGACGATACTGTGCTCAGGAAGTGTAGGTAAAGGGGACGATACCCAGGCCACCCCACCTTTTTAGCTTGATTATTAAATGGTGGCTCCTGTTATTTAAAATATGAATTCCTTGATTTAAATATTATTTTATGTAGATTGAAAGATAGATTGGTTTATTTAAATGAAATAAAAAATAGTTTTTTTTAGATTGAAATATAGACTGGTTTATTTAAATGAAACAAAAGAGTTTTTTTAGATTGAAAGATAGATTGTTTTATTTAAATGAAATAAAAGATAGTTTTTTTATCTATATTTAAACGAAATTAAAGATAGTTTTATTTATATTGAAAGATAGACTTCGAGCAAAGTGGGTTCTTGTCGTCATTCATCCAGAAGGGGAGCTTCGAGAACCAAGCTCCAAAATATGGATACATACCAGTTGGATTCACCATATGAGATGACCCTGGCCAAAGCCAAAATCAAAGTTGAAGGTATATCCAAATGGATGCGCTCATCGGATGTCGATAGAACCCTAAAGAAGAATGAATCCTAGGCTTGCATGGCTGAACTCCTGAATTCAGCCTCGTCCATACTTCTCCAGGTTGAGAAAATTATTGCCACCATGAACAATGGTAATGCTTAGGGAGCTAAGATTGACATCACCACCAAAGCTTCTAAGCAAGAGAATCCCAAAGATTAAGGTGGAGGCTCGTGACAGGAATTTAACTAGTTTTTACCTACTGGATTGTTTTTGGTTCAAGATCATCTCGATGGGTTCCATTCCCTATTTTATGGGTGTCTGCATATTTTGGCTTCTAGCCTATTTTTTTTGGTAAGTTCTCCTTGTTTTGTAAGTTGATCTGCTAAAACCATCCCTAGCATATCTGTGAGCAGGGATGGTTTCCTCCTATCTCTTTTCTAGTGGGTTGTTGAAGCCGTCCTTGGCATTGGATGCAAGGATGACTTCCTTTTGGTCGTTGGTGGGGTTTTCACTATTTTTTGTTGATAAGTTGTAAAAGGTGTAGGGTCCTTTCAAAAACCTCTTATAAAAACATATAGAATAGTTTATTTAAATGAAATAAAAGATAGTTTTTAGATTGAAAGATAGATTGGCTAAATAAAATAAAAGATAGTTTTATTTAGATTGATAGATAAACTAGTTTATTTAAATGAAATAAAATATAGTTTTATTTAGATTGAAAGATAGACTGGATTATTTAAATGAAATGAAAGATAGTTTTATTTAGATTGAAAGATATTTAAATGAAATAAAAGATAGTTTTATTTAGATTGAAATATAGACTAGTTTATTTAGATGAAATAAAATATAGTTTAATTTAGATTGAAATATAGACTGGTTTATGCAAAGTGCAAAGGATTAGGATTTTTTCTTGAAAAATGTCTCATATTTTAGGAGCCATATCTTCGCTAAGAGTTATCCAATTCAGTTGATTCTTGGACCAACTTGTGTAGAATTTGAGTAGCTTTAAAATGAGTGGCCATATGAAAAAATCTAAGCAATATTAAGGGAGATATGACCTTATATATTCAACCATTCAGAACAAGGGCAGTGATGATTTTTCAAGTCACGATTGCAAAGTGTGAAGGATTAGGATTTTTTCCTAAAAAATATCTCATCTTTTAGGAGCCATATCTTCGTGAAGAGTTATTCGATTCAGCTGATTCTTGGACCAACTTGTGCAAAATTTGAATAGCTTTAAAATGAGTGGTCATATGCAAAAATCCAAGTAATATTGAGGGAGATATGATCCTATGAAGTCAACCATTCAAAACAAGGGCAGTGATGATTTTTCAAGTTAGGAAAAATGAAATTGCAAATATTTGCCAACTAGGGTTCAAATGATAGGAAGAGCAATGAAGGGCTATGACTTCAGTGAGGCAAGAAATTCTATCTAAAGAAATTTTCAGATAAGTTTTTTTCCTTTCTTTATCTTGGAAATTGTGCATGAAATATTTATAAAGTTTTTATCAAATATTATATTTGCTATAAAATTTTCAGATAAATTTCAATAGATTTTGAGTTTTAATTTACTTTCCATGGTTTGATTTATAGTTAAATCCTTAGAATAATATCTAGTGGTAGAGGTTAGTGAGTGCACCTTAGAAATATCCTCATTGCTCCAAGATAGGGTAATTTTTGGTAAATTTAATGGGTATTGGCTAGGGGCTTCAACCTTAAGAAAATGGATTGATAGGAGTTGGAAGTATCCAAGAGTGATTCTATAATTTCTTCCCAAAGGTTTCTTCCTAGCCATTTTTTGTTCTAGGTAATAAAGAGAAAGAATCCTAAAAGGAGGTCCTTGGTTTGTGGGAAGATCAAGACTCTTCCTTACCCGCTGGTATGAAGGCTTTTCACCTGAAAATGTAAATCTATCCCTAGTATTAGTTTGGGTTAGGATGTTTGGGTTGAACATTGAATATTGGGAAATAGATACCTTAAAGGAAATAGGCAACACTCTTGGAGAATTCCTTGAGATTTCAGATACAAAAAAAGATGGATTTTTGGCTATTTATGCTCAAATTTTGGTCATGATTAATATAAGTAAAGCTTTACGAGAAGCAATTATTCTTAAGTATGGGGATAAGATGTGGACTTCAACTATAGATTATGAAAACATATATTTTATATGTAGAATATGTCATAAGGTGGGACATATTGATAGGTCATGCCCTAAGAAGAGTCCAACATAATCATTTGTAGAAAATCACAAGAGAAATTTACAAATGGTTATGGATGAAGATGGTTTTCAAATTCCAAAAAATAGATCTAGAAAATAGAAGAAAATAAATAGTGGAGACCAATAAGGAAGGATATTGGAAGAAATACCAAATCTTTTGAGGCTTTAGCCTATGAAGAAAAAGTAGATCAAAACTTAGAGGACACAATACAATAATTTCAACATATTACCAAGGAACCGTCTATTCAGTATGATCATGATTTACGAAAGAATATTCTCGATGAACCTAAGGAATGCGTCTCATCAGATTTTGAATACTCTCTTGAAGTACCTTGCACCATTCAAGAGAAAATAATTGGTAAATAAAATGCAGTTTTAGAAGTTAATACCTCTGCCATTAATAAGGTAATACCAGAAAATGAGCAAGATAAGTCAAAAGCTTCTATAATAGTGATAGAAGAGGATAAATATGTTGAAAAATAAAATTGTGAAAGAATTTTGAGGAATAGAATAATAAGACCTACTCCTGATATAGGCAAGGAAAAAAGAGGAAAACCCTCAAATTATCAAGCTAGATCTGAGGAAGCAAGAGCTAACATAGATAAAGGAACACAAACTAAGTTGGTTGAACTTCTCTTTACTAAACAACAAAATGATATTGATAATACGTAGGAGGGGCCAAAATCCCCGAATGAGACATGATTATCATCTCATGTAATATAAGGGGTGCTATTGCCCCATCAAAGCATAGGTGTATTAGGAACCTATGTTTAAGCAATAAACCTGATATTCTCTGTATCTAGGAAACTAAAATGACAAAATAAGAAGTTTCAAAAACTATGAAAGCAGTTTGGGCAAGATATTAATGGGATGCTATGGATTTTAAAGGAATGGTAAGGGGAAGTCTAACTTATTGGAATCCTTCTAGAACCTCTTGTGTAACCATTCATAAAACTAGGCATTGGATAGCCTCTTTAGTCACTTTCTACTTTGTAGATATTTGTTTTATCATTATTAATGTCTATGGTCCTACAACTGAGTCAGGTAGATTAGAATTTTAGAGCGGGATTGAAGCCTTTATGAGAAGTAAATACCAAGAAACCCGATTCATGATCATTGGATATTTTAATGCCATAACCAAGTTGAATGAGAAATTTAGAGAAATTAGGAAATTGACCCAAAGTATGAAAGATTTCTCAGCTTTTATTCAAAACAATAATTTATGGGAAGTTGAGTGTGAAGAAGATAAATATACTTGGACCAACAAAAAGAGAGGCCAGAACCTTATAGTAAAAAAATTAGATAGAGGTATTCTCTCATATCATTGGCTAGATGAAGGAACTTGTGCTAAAATTAATACCTTAACAAGGATTGGTTTATATTACTAGCCAATAAGAGTTACAATGACAATAAGTGAATTAAAAAATATCATATTTTAAATATGAGCAGATGTGGGAAGACCATCCTAAATTTGTTGATATGATAGCTCAAACATGGAATTATTTAGGTAATGGTGGGTTGTATGATCTTCCAGACTAAATTAAAACTATGCCATATAGATTAAAAGAATAGAACAAGAACACCTTTGGAAACATTTTTGAGAAGAAAGATTTAAAGATAAACTTTCAAAATTCCAAAAAGGTGATGATATTAATCCAAGCTCAGAGAAAAGGGGGTTTCTTATTGAATATCATAATATTTTGAGTAAGGAAGATAAATTCTAGAGATTAAAATCAAGAAAAACTTGGTTAAAAGGAGATAAAAATACAAAGTTTTTTCATATTATGGCTATAGTACAAAGATCATCCTCTAGAAGTAGTAGAATTAAATAAATAGAAGGGGTTTGGATTGAAGATCAAAGTGAAATTATAAAAGAGGCAAAGTCATTTTATCAAAATATTCTAGTTTCAAAGGATACCAAAGTTCTTAATGATAAACTTCTTCAAGATGTTCCTTCAGTTATAACGAATGAAGACAATAGAAAACTGATGCAGCCTATTACTTTAAAAGAAGTTCATTTATCTCTTTTATCTTATAATAAGGATAAATCCCTAGGTCCAGATGGGTTCTCTGTAGCTTTTTACAAATATAATTGGGATATAGTGAACGATTCTTTATTGGTGGTAGTGGAACAATCTAGGGTAAAACAATTCATTCCTTATAAAATAAATACAACTTATCTTACCCTAATTCCAAAAAATAAGGATGCTGAATTATTTGATATTTTTAGACCCATAAGCCTATGTAATATGGCTTATAATATTATTTCCAAAGTTATGTCAAATAGATTAAGGCCATTGTTAGAAAAAATAATTTTAGAAGAGCAAGGAGGATTTGTGAAAGGGAAATAAATTCTGGATGGGATCATAGTAGTTCATGAAGTTATACATTCAGAAGCTTCAAGAAAAGAGAAAACTACGATCTTAAAACTTGATATGAGTAAAGCCTATAAGAGGGTTAAATGGTATTTTCTTTTTGTAGTTTTAGATAAGTTTAGTTTTGGGAAGAAATGGGTTAGATGGATTAAAGCTTGTGTCTCTACAATTTCTTATTCAATTTTGGTCAATGGGTTAGTGATAGAATATTTTAAAGACAAGAGAGGCCTTAGATAAGGAGATCCTCCATCTCCTTATTTTTTCATTAATATGGTAGAAGTTTTAAGTAGGAACTTAAAGAAGGCTTACAAATATGGGCTTATTAGTGGACTCAAGGTTAGTAATAACATCGATAACATCACCCATCAATAGTTTGTAGATGATACAAACCTTTTGGAAGGGCAAGGATAAATGAGGCCAAAGCTTTGAATAACTTTTTAAAAGAGTACAAAAGAGATTCAGGGTAAAAAGTTAATAGGGCTAAATCCAAAATTTACTTCCTTAACACTCCTGCTAATATCAAAGCAAGAATTTGTAGGTTGCTCAAAATATATGAGGTAAATTTACCAACAACTTATCTAGGGATGCCTTTATTTGAGGGAAGAATGAGGATAGATTTATGGAATCCAATTATTAGTAAAGTTTAAAATAAACTTATAGCTTGGAAAGGTAGATGGTTATCGTTAGCAGGAAGAGTGTAGTTTATTAAGTCAGTCTTACAAGCCATTTCAACATATTATATATCATTGTATTCTATGCCAAAATCAATTGAAGAAATTTTAATCTATATTATGCGATCCTTTTTATGGTCAGGTTTACATGATAAAAGAAAAAATCCTTTGGTGAAATGGAGCAAATTGTGTGATGACAAAACTAAGGGAGGTCTTGGTTTAAGATTTCTTATAGATGAAAACTTAGCTCTTAGGGAAACAGTTATCTAGAGATTGTACAAAGAGAGTCAAAGACAACGGGCAATAATTCTTCTTAGTAAGTATGTTGATCCCAATGACCCAAGTTTAATATTTACTGCATTCTCTCTTCCAAATGGTTCTACTCTTTGGAATGGTTTAGAAAAATATATTGATCTTATGATTAAAGGTTTAATATGGGTGGTGGGAACTGGAGAAAAAAATTCTATTTGGATGGATACTTGGTGTGATAAAAAACCACTAAAATTATATCTAATTTTGAAACCTTGGATGAGATTGCTTCAAGACAAATATGATGATAAGGTTTCAAATATTTTGTACAAGGATCGAGAAGGAAGATACAAATGGAAAGAATTTTTTTTTTCAAGTATACAAGACATTGATCCTAGGAGGCAATTGAGTAGAAAGATAATAATTATGATTATTTCAAGGGGTGCTAAGGATAAATTGATTTAGGGGTTGAATAGCTCACAAGAATACATAACAAGAAGTGGATATAATGTTCAACACCAACATAATAATAATGTCACTAGAATTTGGAGAGATATTTGGGATAGCCCAAGCATTCCTAAAGTCAAAATGCTTGTTTGGCTAGTAGGTCATAGAAGTATTTTATCCTTGGATAACCTTTTGAAAATGTGTTTTCATGGCCCCTCTCAATGTGTTTTCTGTAATAAGGAGGAGAAGAGTATAGACAATCTCTTGGGACATTGCTCAATAGTCTGGAATCTATGGCAATGGATTCTTAATATGTTTGGTAAATGCATGGTGATGAATAATAGAATTAAATATTGGTTAAAGCAATGGCAAAGAACTTATAAAAGTGAGGCTTTATAGACAATATGAGATATATCAAAAGATACAATACTTTGGACTATATGGCTAGAAAGGAATAAAATAATATTTAAAGAAAAGGAAAACAATTTAGAGGTAATGAAAAAGAAGATATGTTTAGCCATATAGGAGTCTAAACCAACCCTATAAACTCACCCGGTCCCTAATTTGAAAGCAGAGAGTCTTGATAGATGGATTCAAGTCATTAAATGGAATTATGATGTTGGGTATAAGAGAAGAAAAAAGAAGGCAAAGAATATAAAGTGGAAACTTCCAGATGAGGAGTGGATTAAATTGAATTTCGAGGGAGCATACAAAGGAAATCCATGACCAACAGGAGGAGGAGGAATAATTAGAAATAATAGAGAGATTTTGTTTCATTATAATTTCAATAGTGGATTTAAGACAAATAATGAAGTTGAAGCTTGGGCAACTTTAGAAGGATTAAAAATATATAAACAAATGAAATGGAATAGAGTATGGATGGAAGGTGATTCTATCATGGTAATAAATGTAATTTTGAGGAAAGCAAAGTCTCTATGGAACATACAAGAGATAATTGTGGAAAATCAAGATCTTGCTAAAGAGTTTGAAGAAATTAGGTTTACACATATATTAAGGGAAGGAAACAAATGTGCAGATAAACTAGCCAATAGAGGGGTTTTGATTGAGGATCATGAAGTTAAATTCTCCTTCCATGGTTAGAGGAAGTAGAAAGTTTAGTTGAAGTTGACAAGAAAAGTTGATTACCTAAATTAATTAATGATTGAGATTTACTTTAATGTTTTCCATTGGTATAATATGCTTTATTTGGTAACAATAATGTGTTTTCATTTAGACTAATTATTGTAATTTTTGTGGTTGCACTTGTGTTTCAGGAAGGAAACTAGCAATCCAGATTTGGTAAAGCATACTATGATAGTGCGATGTTCTAGAAATATTACTCTACTATGATGCAAGGCATAAATAGTAGAGGTGAAGTTTTGATATTGTGAAGGCTACTATAGGAAAATGTCAAGAAAGATGCTAAATTCTAGAGTAATTGTATTCATACAAAAATTTGAAAAGATCTAGAAAATGAAAATCAAGAATTCAGATATTTTATGTAAAACGATGTTGGTTTCTAGCTATAGAATCTCAATGAGATGAAATGTATCTATTTGTAAACTCTCAATCTCTAAATAAGAGAGATGTAATTTATCAAGGGTGGGGGACCCAAGTACAACCCCTTATTATCTAGCAAAAAAAATATTGACTAGATTATTTAAATGAAATAAAAGATAGTTTTATTTAGATTGAAAGATAGACTGGTTTATTTAAATGAAATACAAGTTTTATTTAGATTAAAAAACAAACTGGTTTATTTAAATGAAATAAAATATAGTTTTGTTTAGATTGAAAGATAGATGAGTTTATTTAAATGAAATAAAAAAATATTTTTGTTTAGATTGAAAGATAGACTGGTTTATTTAAATGAAATATAAGATAGTTTTGTTTGGATTGAAGATAGACTAGTTTATTTAAATGTAATAAAAATAGTTTTATTTAGATTGAAAGATAGATTGGTTTATTTAAATGAAACAAGAGATAGTTTTATTTAGATTGAAAGATAGACATTTCAATTAAGGGAAGGATACATATTTGAATATCAAAGAATAGATGTTTAATTTAATGAAAGGATAGATGTTTAAATATCGAGGGGTAGGTGTTTTAATTAATGGAAAGGTAAATTGATTTATTAAGTTTCAAAGGTTATACTTATTTTTTTTGTTGGATAATAAGGGGTTGTAATTGAAGAACACAAGCTTATACCGAGAGGGGGGGGTGAACAGTATAAGAACACTTTTTACTTTTCTTCTTAAATCAATATTATGCAGTGTATAGATAGCAATATCAATAGCAGTAATCAAAGAAATGTACAAAAAACCACACACAATAGAGACACAAATTTTAACATGGTTCACCCAATGTGGGCTACCTCCACAGAGAAAATATTTCTCAAATGATCTCTTGGGAATCCTTCCCAAATTACAATGTTTATGGACCTCGGTCCAAAGGAGATGTTGATCCCCTAATCTCAAGTTTGTGGATCTCTTCCACTGGAGAACTCTTTTCCCTTCTGCTATGGCTAGTGATCTTCTAGAAGACTCTGTCTCTATGCTGCACTGACTGATGGATCTCTCTCCACTTAAAGACTTCTCACTCAGATATTGTCTTCAATTGTCCTGGCTATTAGATATCTATCCACTGAGACTCTGTCCTCTATACTCTGTCACATCCAAAGCTTTGTATCAATACTGTACCAAACATAGTTCAGTCGGTCTAACACAGTTCTGCTCAATCTCTTGCACTAAACATAGTACATTCGGTCTAGTACAATTCTGCTCAATAGGTTCACTCAGATTCTGCTCAAATATGCTCAATAGGTTCACCTAAAAACCTGTCTAAATATGCTCAATAGATTCACACAAAATTTGTCTAAATTTGCTCAACAGGTTCACACAAAACCTGTCTAAATCTGCTCAACAAATCCTCCCTAGGACTTGCTCAAATCTGCTCAATAAGTCCTCTCTTGGACTTGCTCAAATCTGCTCAATAAGTCCTCTCTTGGACTTGCTCAAATCTTCTCAATAAGTCCTCTCTTGGACTTGTTCAAATCTTCTCAATAAGTCCTCTCTTGGACTTGCTCAAATTTGCTCAACAAGTCCTCTCTTGGACTTGCTCAAATATGTTTAGCAAGCTTTCACAAAAGCTTAACTCAAAATAGTCCACAAGCCTTCTCAAATACTTAAATCTGCTTAACAAGCTCACACAGAACTTGTTCAATCTCATAGAATCATAAAGAGAATTGTTAGAGACTCAATATATTCTATACTCAAAGTACAATCAATATCTCAATTTAATCTTATAGAAGCATAAAGAGAATTGTTAGAGACTCTATATGTTCTATACTCAAATCCTAATATCAACTCAATAGAAGCATAAAGATAATTGTTAGAGACTCAATATGTCATATTCTTCAATATCAATCTCAACTCAAATCAGAATATAGAATAGTTTGTTTTATGGAACTTGAAAAACCATTTCACACATCCACTTGACTAGGCTTAACCAACTCAACTCAACCAATCACATCAAGCAACAATCCTTTCTCACAAACCCTAGTTCAAGCATGTATCCACCAACTCAAAATGTTTCCAACAATGCTTTATCTCAAGTCTCACATAACAATGATACTCATGTTCTTTTCTAGATCATGTTCAAGTTCATTTCATCATCAATAGGCTTCAACAACAATGCTAATGAAACAAGGTTTAAATACAACCCACAAATCAGAAAAACCTTGAAGCATTCAACCAACCATCTTCACAAAGGAAATCATAATCAATATTTTTCTCTCCAATGATATTTTAGAAATCAACCACCACAAACAATCAATAGGAGAATGTGCCCATACCTTTTTGATGCCAATAAGTTGTTCACAAAATCTGCCACACTTAATCACAACTTTCCTTTTTAATATTAATAAAGGTTAGTAGTATTTTAAATAATCACAATAAAAGCATAACTTAATTTACACCCTTTTCACTCCAACTTCATAAACTCATCCACCAAAGTCTATTTTAATAAAATCCTTATTAAAAATTAACCACAATAAATCTCTCAATATCACTTTAACAACAACTCCTTATTTGTCCTAAAATCAATTCTCCATGTCCATAAAAATAAAACATAAATCAAATATGTTTTTGCAATAATAATCACAGCCCTAATGATAAAATTTAATTCCCATTAAAAACCTTATAACTCCAAACTTTAGGGCATATAAAAATTATTAAAGGCAAAAACGTAAATACCTCTCAAGGAGATTCGAACCCCTATCCACCACACATCGCGAGCGTCTTAGCCACGACTAAGATTCCAACCGGGTCAAAGCACTCATTGGAAAATCAAAGACCAAAAGGGCCTTTAATCTTCCTCTGCATTCCGCAAAGGACAAAGTGCCAAAGCGCTTCCCACACGTTGCCGTCAGGGGGATTCGATCCTTGATATTTGTGCTGCCCACAGTATTAGAAAAATTGATATGCCAATGTGCCATGCCTTATACCATGTTTGAGATTTTCAAATCACTGCGCTTTCTTTGCTGCTTCCTTTTCAACAATTTGCACGAGTTCTTTCGAATTCCAAGACAATTAACACACGAGAGCAAGGATGATTATTTGCTTTAATTGCCACCCCTTTATATAGTGTTTAATAACACTTTGAAGACATCAACGGAAATATTAAAATTGTATTTGCATGATGGCGTCGATGGGAAACTTTCCATTCAAATTTGAATTTAAATTTTAAATAATTAAAATTTAAACCAAACATTAAAACTCAAATAACTCCATCACCGGGGCACATTTTTCGATGAAATGAAAGCCCAACGTGGGTTTTAAGAAAAACTAGATCAAATATGATGTCCATGGTTTTAAATAAAACCTTTTATTTTCCCTGCCTTGGTTTTCACAAAAACCCTTCATAGATCCTTTTGACATTTATTGCTCTATTGACATCAATTATAACATTTCAGCTTAGGGACTCAAATTTCCAACAGTAATCGGGTCCCCACCCTTGATAAATTACATATCTCTTCTTTAGAGCTTGAGTGTTTACAAATAGATACACTTATCATCTCAATTAAGATGTTATAGCTAAAAACCTACATCATTTTACATAACATGTCTGAATTCTTGATTTTCATTTTTTGGATCTTTTCAAATTTTTGTATGAATACAATTACTCTAGAATTTAGCATTTTTCTTGATATTTTCCTATAGTAGCATTCACAATGCCAAAAATTCACCTCTACTATCTATGCCTTACATCTTAGTAGAGTAATATTTCCAAAACATCACACTATCATAGTCTGCTTTACTAAATCTAAATCGCTATTTTACTTCCTTGCTGAAGTCATAGCCCTTCATTGCTCTTCCCATAATTTGAACCCTAGTTGATAAATATTTGCAATTTCATTTTTCACAACTTAAAAAATCATCACTGCCCTTGTTTCAAATGGTTGACTTCACAGTGTCGTATCTTCCTTAATATTACTCAGATTTTAGCACATGATCACTCATTTTAAAGCTATTCAAATTTGTACACAAGTTGGTCCAAGAATTAGTTGAATCCTATAACTCTTTACGAATATATGTCTCCTAATATATGAGATATTTTTAGGAAAAAAACCCTAATCTTTTGCACTTTGCAATTTCATTTTTTGTGACTTGAAAAATTGTCAATGCCCTTGTTGCACATGGTTGAATTCACAGGGTCGTATCTCCCTTAATATTGCTTGAATTTTTGCATATGACAATTCATTTTTATAGCTATTCAAATATTGCACAAGTTGGTGCAAGAATCAGTTGAATATGATAATTCTTCGTGAAAATATGTCTCCTAAAAGATGAGATTTTTTTTAGGAAAAAACCCTAATCCTTCACACTTTACAATTTCATTTTTCTCATTGTAAGCAACCTTCCATGCTCCTCCAACCTTCCCAACCTTTCACTCAACATCCCAACCTTTTGTTGCAGCTCCTTTAGCTAACCCAACCTTCCACACTCCCTCAGTCTTATTAGTCTTCCACATTCCTTTAGCCATCCCAGCCTTCCACCCAACATCCCAACCATTCATTGTAGCTCCTTTAGCCAACCCAACATTCCACACACCTTCAAACAACCTAGCCTTCCATGCTACTTTAGCTTTGACACTCCAAATATCAACTCATCATTCAACCCTCCATGCTCCTTTAGCCTCTAGCATTCTATGATCCTTCAACCTCTAGCCTTCCATACTCCTTCAGCCTCTAGCCTTCCATGCTCCTTCAACCTTCAAATTTATTGATCGTTAAAGCACCAAACCATTTGCCAGGCTCCTTAGGGGACAACCCATCAAAGGTTATACTTATATCTGAAAGGTAGATATGATTTATGAAGTTTGAAGGATAAAATTATGTTTTAAAGATTTGATTGAATTATGAAGTTCTAAAGGATAAACTTATATCTTAAGGAGTAGATTTGTCATAATAAGTTTAAAGTAGGAGGGATAGCCTTATTAAATTAAATGAGAGAAGGAATATACTTTTAGTTAGAATGAAGTGGTAAAATAATAGTAGATATTGTATTAGTTAGAGTTTTCTAAATTATAATAAGTACTTGATTGATTAGGAGTATGGGCTCTTAATTTTTTAAGAAAAGTGGTTCAATAAGTACTTGATTGATTAAGAGTATGAGCTCTTAATTGGTTAAGGAAATTGGTTTGTTGTTATCTGGTATTGATGTTATGGATACATTAGACCTTTAGATAGATGCTATTACTTTTAAAAGATTAGAAGGAAGAAGCTATCCTTAGAGGAATGAATGCAGAATATGTTTGAGGGAATTATGGGATTCCCTCATTGTTTATGTAACATGGATTAAAAGAACAATTCATGGTGGAGACTTGAGAACTATGGGGTTCTTATGCATTGTATTGACATATGTTTAAGAAAAATGACTTATAAGATTTATTTGTATTTGAGATAACCAAACTTATGCAATAAAAAAATATTTGAGGTTAGGTTTTCTCATAAGGATTTTTTTCAAGGTATATGTTGTGTTATGGGTGTTTGAATATCTTCCTTTTTGATAATGCATTTAATGTATATTAGATAAATGGAATATCTCTTACTAGTTATAGACGTTATTTGATTTATCAATTTAAATAGATAGACTTTTGCATTCCTATTTTAAGAAGAAATATTGGGTGATCTTCATGAATGGTCTAATGAATATTAGATGATTGGAGAATGACATCTATCAATGTATGCTATGGAGTAGAAGTGTCCTACCAAGAAGTGAAGTGTTTTCATGCTAGTAATGCTTGGAATATTTTCCTTGTTAGTAAAAGGGACTTTTATTCATTCGAGTTAGAGGAAGAGTTGAATAAGGGATTATGGGCCCCCTTTGAGAAGGAAAATTTGGGTAAACCTAGTTTCACAACTTCTCCTTAATGACCTATGTACAATACACGTAGTATACCTACACAAAAGAATTTGTGTATGGTATGGATATGGGTGTACCAGGAAATATTATATGACCTACATGCAGTACGCATAGTATACCTACATAAACAGATTTGTGTAAGGTATGGAGATGGGCATACCCCTTGATAGATTAAAAGGGATAAGTGAGCTCCTCATGAAGGTGAGATATATAACTTATTTGTAGTTACACTTAGTACACTTGCATAGAAAATTTTATGCATGGTGTAGTGATGGATGTACACCTTCATAGAATGATGTATGTAAGGTGGGGTGATATAGATCCCTAGTGATTACAAAAAAATTCTCTCTCAAGGTTGGTTGGATTTTTGGGTTGTTACAATTGGTTCAATGTATGTTGCTAGTCATAAAGAAATGGCGTGCAACTGTAAAACAAAGTGCTCGGTAGAGATAAATATTTGGCATATTCCACATACTATAATCCTAAACATAACAATTTTTAGTTGTAGAGAAAAGCTTGAGCCATATTTGGACGTGAGTGAACATATATAGCCAACATATGGTGGTAGTGAAGAGTCCTTTCTTAAATACTTCATGACTTCCATTCATGAAGTTATTGCAAAGGAGACACATAAATATAAATGGCAAAGCCAAGCACTCACAATGGAGGAATATATAATAGTTCAATATTGGTTCTTATGAATAGATATGCGTCCCTATTCATAAGATGATGTTAGCATGTTTGTAATTCCCACTAAATTTATATTTGATGTATTAAGTGGAGTACATGATCGATGGTATCCAACACTTCTAAATTTTTTGCAAGTGAAGAGTTCACATTACAAGGAGGAAATATTTCTCTTTCCCAATGGCTAAGGTTTTAAAGATAATATTCAGTAAGTACTTGGCAACCAAATATCGACAATGTTGAGTTGGAAAGAGTAGTAAGGACCATTTGACTACCTTGTTAATCATATGTATTAGGTGGATGCCCATGCCACACTTATTTATGATTGGTTGTGTGTGTCCTAAATCATAATTATTTGATGTAATAAATGAAGGTTCATGTCACACTCAAAGTGAATGGTTGTGTTTATCCCCATTCATATCATATATTTAAATAAAAGGACTATTGAATTTTGATTACATAAATGGACTAAGTTGTGTCCTTAGTTCCACATAATAACCCCATTCACAAGATGATGTAAATCAGTAAGGCCTAGTTTGATTGATTATTTATGATTGGTTGTGTGTGTGCCGAATCACAAGTGTTGTAAATAATAGTGTGTGTCCCTATTTACAACTTTGATGTTGGATAGTGTGTGTATCATTATCTAGTTGTTTGTGATTGGTTGTATATGTCCAAATCACAATTTTTATGATTAATAGTGTGTGTCCCTGTAGACACCAAAATCTAAGCATTTGCATTTCATCACATAAGTTTGCATATTAAATTATATGCCTAGGTCTAAACTTGGGCATATCAATTGCTGTAAATTTCACCCACATTGCACATTACAATTCTACATAATAATGTATGTCTAATCCTAAACTTAGGCATATAATTCTTACACATCATTAATTCACATTGCACATCACAATTTTGCATAATAATATATATGCATAAGTCTAAACTTAGGTATATAATTCATGCACATCATTCATTCACATTGCATATTTCAGTTATGCATAACATTATGTGTCTAAATTTTGATTTAGGCATAAAATCCTGCACATAATTATATTTTATAGATTTTATTAAATCTGGGAAATATCCTCCCAAGATACCCTCTATCCTAACTGGACATGTGTCCTGGTCACATCACCATGACCCCTTTGCCATCTCTCACACACCCATTTCACCCTTGTCCCTTCACATGGGACATCCCTCATGATGAGGCTTGAAAATGCCTCAATAATAGTATGTTTTGAACCATTAAAAATGCCTAAAAACCATGTGATATGTTTTATATGCTGATTAAGTTGATTTAAATACACTATATATCAAATATTTGCATGATTATTGTGTTTAGGAATATTATGCTCTATTTTTGCAGTTTTTGTACCGTTTTGCATTACTTTAGCATGATTTATTAATGAAGGGCATGCATGGTTTGAACAACAACATTTTAATACATTTTTACTTATATTTTCTATGCAATGATTTATCTAAATTTTGAGAATAGTGCCAAAATACTGTAACTGTGCAACAAAAACATGAATTCTATGTAAATTCCAGCCAGTTGCCAATGAATGGCAAGGCATGGAATTTACTAATGAGGAAGGATGAAGTCAGTTGAAATAACCTCTTGGGAGCTGGATTAAATGACCTACCTGAAAGAAACAACCAAAACAAGTATTATGAATGTGTTTGGAGCTTAAAGTGCACCTATAACCAGTTATTTTGAAGATCTTCAGAATAATAGGGGAACACGCTTCTTTTTAAATTTTTTATGTTTCCAAGCGGTTGAAAATGTAAATTAAGGTTGAGGGGATATAGGAAAATTCTTCTACTACTTTCCCCATCATTCCTTACTGGCTAGAAGACACAACTCACAAGAAATATCAACTAATGCAACTAACCCTATCTTGAAATAGACCCAGATTAGTTGTAGAATAATAGGTAAATAAGTTGTAGATAGAAATGGCATATTTTGTGCATGTAAATAGATATTAGATATTATAAATATCATAGCTCCCGTACTGGTTGAGCTAAGTAGCTATTAGGAAATAAGAGTTAGCAGAATAGATTCAGATTGCAACAGAGTGCAACAACAAAATTGTAATGTTATTTATGGAATAATAAAGTGCAGTTCTTTCATTTTTCTCTGTCATATATGAGTATGTGTGAAATTTAGCAAGAGGAGTTCATACCTTATTATGGAAAAGGAAGCAAGGGACACTTCCAGGCCTAGGAGAAGGACTGACAAGACAAGTTTTCTTCTGATTCCTGCTGCAGCAGAATTAGCTGAATATTTATCAAATTTCATATTTTGTTTCATACTAACCTTTGTTGTAGTTTTATGATTTATTTCTTGTTTAGATTAAACTTGCAAGATTTTCTAAATAGGAGACCTTTGGATAGATTAGTTACTGTTTCATTTTTAGAAAATTACAGTATTGCTTTTAGATTCTTTCACTTCAACAAATTTTAGCAATTTTTTTCTGTATTTTCCCTTTTGCTATCAGTCACTGTACAGAAGATTGACAACCTTCTGAAATAGAACACTGATAGATATTAGTTTGTGTGTTTATTACTCATCAATTCCATCCCTGTAAAAGTAATTATATTTTATTTCTACAATTGTAACTAGGTTCCAATTTATGTAATTTAAGGATCAGATTTCCATTCCTGCAAGTAAATTAGTTTGTTTTATGCAATATAGTGAAAGCACGAGATTTCGGGCAAAGGAAACACTAAGTGCGATTGCATTCAAAATCAAGTATGCTTAAGTCCTAGAAATGTAAATTGCATGAAATGGAAAAGAAACACATTGGAAGAGACACAATCAAATAGAGAAAACACAACCCTTTCATTAATATCCCTTGATCTCTGTTACAATGACGTCTCCTCCCTTTTCAGGGGCTAGGAGCGCAAATAGAGTTTGATTACAATCACTGAATGATTCCTCTTTTCGCATGCCCATGATTGCAATGGGCGGGCCAAGATGATGCCATTGCTGATGTCGATGAGTTCTTCACCTCTGTTGCTTCTCCTGTGAACAAAGAAACAATCAAGATGTCAGTAGCATCTTCCGCAAATGAAAAGCGTTTGCTCTCTAAAACTAACGAAATATGCATGTAAACATTTGCCTGAAACAGTAATTACAGTGAGTCCAAATGGCTTCAAAACTTGACAGAAGATAGGAAAAGTTACCAGAAGGCCACTGCCACCGAGACCGCTGGCCAATCTACCTTCGATTGGAATTCGTCCCCGGGCGGGACGATCTCGATCGCAACTCGTCCCTGGGTGGGACGAATTCTTCGTGTTGAAGAAACCGACCTGCTGCTGCTCCAATGTCGGATCTCGAGACCTGCAAAACACCTGCAAACAGGGGGGTTATGTAATTGGGGCCATTTTGGGATGACCCAGATGGTCGGATTCTCCCAATTTGGCCTCCAACCTTGGGAATTTGACCTCGACACCTGCAAGTCAGTGAAACAACAAAGCAACACAAAACATACTAGAATCTGACCAAAAGTTACAAAATTGCAGCTATGGGTTAATCAAACCTAATAACACAAAATGCACTCTGAAAAGTAATCTAAAATGCTCTAAAACTTAAAATAGGACTTGGGAGGTGCGGGGGTGCCCAAGTGGGCCTCCCACCGTTGGCACTTGATTTTGGAGCCAATCCACCAGGGATGGGCCCAAAACCTCTTAGGATTGGGGGGTCGGTGAATTGGTTGGTTCAAGTGTCCATGTGTTGGATTTGGGTCGGGTTCGAGCTTCCAAAGGCCACCCAACAACCTCCCTTGCAAAAGAGATTGGTGGATGTGGGAAGGTGAACCAAAAGGGATGCAAGTGGGTCTTCAACTCGGCAGCACTTCGTTGCTTGAAAACTCCTTCTACCTGTCTGTTTTGGGTGAGAAAAGTCCCACCTTTTATAGACCCATGGGGTCTCTTTTGGGAGGGAAGCACAAATTCCATGTGTTGGCCATAGGCGCCATGTGGCAGTCTTGTCTTCCCATGAGGGAGGGGAGTCCTCCGTTGACTTGAGCTTTGATAAATGCCTTTTGTAACAGTCTTCTAACGGCCCCTTTGTCCACTTGCACATGCGTGCAAGGCAGGAGCCCTTAATTGACTGTTTCGGGCTGCCACTTGGCACCCTTTGCCTTTTTGCCCGTTAAGCTTAGAATTCGTCCCACCCAAGGACGGATTCAGAATTCGTCCTGGGGTGGGATGGATTCTATTTTGAATTCGTCCCTGGGTGAGACGAATACCAGGCAAAGTGTCCAAGTGTGCCAAATTGCTTCTTGACCTTACAAAATTGATATGAAAGTGGTTAAGACCACCTGTTTAACCTCCGAGGGCTGCCCCGGGGCTGTGTTTGTCAAAGCGATCAGTGTTTGCAGTCACATAATTGGATTGGTGCTGTTTTGGTGTCTACGGATGCCCCTTTTTGGGAAGCGACTGCGGTGACGCAGATGTCGAGCAAAAATAGATAACCAAAGCACTAATGATTAGGGTTTCTTGGTAACCTAACCAAATTTTGATTCCCCAAGTATGGAAAGGGCATGCATTCTTGAATTCTTGCTTCTGACGAGCTAAGGAATTTGATTTCAAGTATTAACCTGTTTCGGTGAGGTGTGACTTGAACTCAGACATTGATCAGTCATGAACAAGTGAAGGGCGTTTTTATCCTCACGGGGAACCTTGTGTTCATGATTCATGAAATGCAAAGTGTTTGATTGATTTGATTGTTGCTTGTTTACTGCCCCAAGCAGGAGCGTGATCGTCTTTGTCAATGATTCTTTGAATGCATGTCTTTTTCCTTAATTGGGTGTGTGATTGTTGATTGGTGACTAAGTGTGACTACCCCCTCAAGCGACGAATCGATGAGGGAATGACCTTCGTGAGAGAAGCGACGAGTCGCTTGACCCAAGATGACTTGTGCAGGGGTGCCTTTAGAGGGTTTACCGTTAAGCGTGTGCAATTTCTCCAACATTTGGACCTATTTTTGGTGGGTGTTAACCCTTTTGGTGATGTCATAATGAGGTGAAATCGTCGAAAACCTATTTCCCGTGGAGCGGTCCGGCTATGATAGCCTTCTTGGGGAATTAGGAGAGCGATAATTTGGACCTCGACATCGATTTTCTTTGCCTAGAGGCTAAGTGCGAGAGCACTTGTGTCCGGCATTGTTTTTGCTATGTTTTTGTTGAATTTTGTACTGTTTTTGTTGTTTTTGTGACACCATTTGGTGATTGAATTGTCGGCAATCCGTCCTCCCGTGGAGCGGTCCGGCTATGGTAGCCTTCTTCGAGAGTAGGATAGTGACAATGCAAACCCCGACATCAATTTTGCTATGCCAAGAGGTTAAGTGCAAGAGCACTTGTGTGGCAATGTTTATTGTTTGTTTTGTGTTGCATTTTTTGTTGTTTTGTTGTTTTTTGTGACACCATTTTGGGATTAAATTGTCAAAAATCTGTCTTCCCGTGGAGCGGTCCGGCTATGGTAGCCTTCTTAGGGAGTAGGATAGTGATAATTTGTGACCCCGATGTCGATTTTGTATGCCCATGTTGTCAGGTGCATTTGCAATCCTGTCAGGCAATTTTATTGTTTGTTTTAGTGCATTTTTAGTCATTTTTGTTGATTTTTTTTTTGTGCTGGCCTGAATTCGTCCCTGGGTGGGACGAATTCCAGCTGGAGAATTCGTCCCTGGGTGGGACGAGCGCTGATTAGAGCACTCATCCCAGTCAAGGATGAATTCCAGCGCAATAGGCCTATTTAAGGGCCAAAACTTGATCTTGGGCTCATTTGTGTCATTTTTTTCTTGCGATTTTGGAGCTCTGGGAGGAGGAGGTAATTCTGCGAAGCGAAGCGTTGCTGGAATTCTCTCTGCCATCATGAGTGCACAAACTGGTTCGAGCGGCGGAGCCGAGGCGAGACTTGTAAGTGACCCTAGGGTTTATTTTGCTTTTATTTAATGCATTGTTTTTGTGTTGACGCTTTTCAAAACTTTAAGATTTTTTGTGATGTTTTTGTTTAACAGTTAAGGTTAGAAACCCTAGAACTGAAAATTTGATCTGTTATATATATATATATATATATTTTTTGTGCTTGCAGGTTGTTAGGAGCCGGTATCGTGTACCCGCTGCATTTACTGAGGCACGGTTGGCATTGACCGATGATGACTGGGAATGGCTTGATGCCCTTGGGCTCAAGCAGGTGGCTCGACTCGAGCCTGTGGTTTTGGATCAGGCCTATCTGACGGCCCTGATAAAGCTTTGGGATCCGCAGACCAATACTTTCCATCTCTCGACAGGGGAGATGACTGTGACTCTTGAGGACATCTATCGGTTGCTTCGGATTCCGATAGATGGTCTGCCTATCAGGACATCTCCGTTTGATCAGCGGACTACTATACTTACGAGATGTTTTGGGCATGGGGGGGAGCTGGGTGTAGCAGACCCAGTGGAGACTATCGAGGCGGATTTCCAGGCTGGCGGGGTTTTGGTTAGCTGTTGGAAGGAGAGGGGGGTGTTAGGAGTGAGGAACGCATTCTTGATGGGCCTCATTTCTAACATTCTTCTCCCTGATTTGTCAAGCGCGAGGTTCCCGTGGAACCTGCTGGATTTGGTGTGGCAGTTGGCAGAGTTCCCGATAGAGGTACCATTGATTCTGAGATGGGGACAGACTTTGTTGGCACAACTTTATGGGGAGCTGTATGGGGTCCGCCGTCGACGACGAAAGGGTGTCGGCTTGCAATTTTTTGTTGCAAGATGTCGGGGTTGGCAAGACATAGTCGTTGAGAGGCCTATCGGGTTACCGTGGATGACTCGAGCGGTGATGGAGGATGAGGATATTGGTTATGCAGCTTTGTGGCGACGGCTCAGCGGAGCAGAGCGTAGTCGGCGATGGGCAGGTGTCGTTGAGCACTACATTGATGCCTTTTCGTGGCTCACTCCAGGGGAGGTATTTTGGCATCCCTATCGGGACTGTCCGCACCTGGCCTGAGGCTGGAGAGTGGCTTCGACGGGTACGAAGGGAGCGATGGTTGACTGGGCGGCACGGGACGGAGCATGAGTTCTTTCCGTACCGTCGGGTTACACGACAGTTTGGGGTGCTCCAAGGGTTTCCTGGTGAGACCGTAGGCTATCGACGTCGGGGAGATGAAAGGGATCTGGAGCCACTGGTCCTCGTGCCATTGGGCGAGGAGTCAGATGCGGAGATTGAGGTGTTGGATGTGGATGACGTCGGTACTACCACTGAGTATGACTCGTGGTGGGTATTGCGGCGCTGGAGAGGAGAGGGTCCACTGGGAGGTGCGGAGGCGGCAGTGGAGGATGCTGAGGAGACAGGGGGTGATTGGGGGGGGCCATTGGATGATGCAGACATGGTGGATATGGGAGATGAGGATGTGGACTTGGGTGTTCCAGAGCAGTCGGACATGGAGGATGTGGAGGAGCAGTTGGAGCCTGAGTAGGCTACTGTCCCCATGAGTCCTATGCGTCCGAAAGATATAGAGGAGGTAGGGTCGGATGTAGGTGGTGAGGTTGCACGGCTTACAGAGCTACTGCGGATGCGAGATCTGGAGAGGGATCTTCTGCGATCTCAGTTGGCAGAGCGGGATAGAGTTTTGGCACAGCACGATGATGCATTATCTATCTATCATCGGCAAGAGGCAGAGTGGTGTTTGTATCGGATAGACTTGGAGAGGGAGGTCATCCACCTTGGCGGGCGGCTCCCTGAGCCTTTGATCAATAGATCTTCTCGATGGACGAGGGATAGTTTGACTGAGCAGTCAACATCATCTCGTCGCAGGCGGTTAGATGAGGGGAGTGGTAGTAGGCATGATGCGGGGGCTAGCAGTAGCTGCCCTACAGGGTCCCGTAGGACCCACACCACGGGGGGTAGTTCTCATCGCATCGATCCTGCGTGATCATGGTGGTCAACGACTTAGGTTGGGTTTTTGGATATGCTTGCGGGGTCTGAGGACCGGTTTTGTAGCCTGCGGGCATATTTTTGAATATATATATATATATACCTATTTTATTTTTGGATTTGTACATGTGATGATGTGATTTTTGTTATGCATGTTTATTTATTTTGATGAATGCAGCTGTTATGATAAATGTATATGTTTTTGATGTCTATGTGATATGCAAATTGATTTGGATGAATGATATTTGTGGTGATTGCACTGTAGGCTGTTTATGAAGCTCTTTATTTACCTGGTTTTTTTTTGTTTTTGTATTTTCTGATGGTATCATAAGGATGATAAGTAGCGCAGATGGTTTCGGAATGAAGGTAAGGTTTTCTGAGATTCAGACAGTTTTAACTCATTATTCATGACTGTACTTTATCTTACAAGACTTTTGAACAAGGTATGAATCGGACCTGTTTTGACCGAGTTATTTAACATCCCTGTGTGTGCAATTGAGTTCATTTAGTGGTATTTGTTAGGATACCGCCGATGCAGTGGGCTTTCAACCGAACCTGTACTGAGGATCACCTAATTAGCTCCATGAATTCCTTTGTTGTATGTACTAAGATTAATCTGCGTTGTAATCCAGGATGCCATAAGCTAGCTCATCCACATGCAAACATTGATCTATACGCAAGTTAATGTGACAGATATATCGTCATGCGGGAGGTTTACTTCTGTTACCGATAGGCTATCAACCAAATTGGTACAAAAGCTTGCCTTATGACCTACAGAATCGTCGAGAGTTCCAGGGATTCAAGGTCAACTCCGTTCTTTTTTTCAATTGTATTGGGATACTTGCTCTTTTGTAGTGATAAGATCACTGTTTATTTTGATTTGTTTTTCTTTTGAGCAAGGGATTGGGGATATGGAGTGATGAAAATCATTTTTGTTTGTGCCTTTTGATGTGTGCACTATAGTTTGTCAAATTTTTGAGTTTTGACATTTTTGCAATTTTTTTTGTGTTTTGCAACTGTTGAGAACTTTAGGGATTCTTAGGGAATTGGGTAGGGAGGATGCTTGTCCTTTTGCCAACTCTCAGAATTCTAGGGGTCATTCGCACAGGGGGATGAGCAAGATAACCGTTTCGCTTGTGGTGACCTAGATTGTTTTGCAGGTTTCGTCTTTCATTCACACAATTTTGGGAATTTTAGTGTTTTGATTTGTGTTGGGATGTTACGTAACAAGGTGTATTTCAAGTATGACTCTACCTTCGTAAAATCTGTTCAACTTGGTACACTACATGGCTAAAGAGGAAAATGATGACTGAATCACTGAAACTCTTGGTACATTCCCAGACCACTGACTGTAGTGTGGTAAAAGTTATGCATGGTGTTTTTGTTGATTCTGATGAATTCGAGTATGCCTAGAATTGAGATGCAAATCTTTGTTGTTTTTGATGATTTTTGTTGTTTTGTTTTTGTTGAATTTATTGATTTTTTTTTTGACCAAGAGATTGCGATAATCCTTGGAGCTTTTTGGGATGACCAAGAGATTGCGATAATCCTTGGAGCTTTTTGGTGACCAAGAGATTGTGATAATCCTTGGAGCTTTTTGGTGACCAAGAGATTGCGATAATCCTTGGAGCTTTTTGGTGACCAAGAGATTGCTATAATCCTTGGAGCTTTTTGTATTGACCAAGAGATTGCGATAATCCTTGGAGCTTTTTGGATTGACCAAGAGATTGCGTTAATCCTTGGAGCTTTTTGGATTGACCAAGAGATTGCATTAATCCTTGGAGCTTTTTGGGTTGACCAAGAGATTGCGATAATCCTTGGAGCTTTTTAGGTGACCAAGAGATTGCGATAATCCTTGGAGCTTTTTAGGTGACCAAGAGATTGCGATAATCCTTGGAGCTTTTTGTTTGTTTGTTTTTTTTTTTTTTTTTGGTACATGGCTTTCTTAGATATGAAATGGTCGCAAATGACTGATATTCAAGGGTTCTGTTTCCTTGATACCGTCAAGAGAAGCTAGCCTGTACGTTCATGGTCCTATTTTGCTATCAATGACATAAGGACCTATCCAATTTGCCACGAATTTGTCTCTCATATGGGACGACAAATTAGAGTTTTGTTGGTTTTCCTTCAAGACCAAATCACCAACCCGAAATTCTCTTAGGTGAACTTTCATGTTGTAAGCTCTCTTAAGCCGCTCTTGATAGATACGTAAGTGCTCGAGAGCATTAACGCGTCTTTCGTCAAGCAACGTAAGTTGGTCTAATCGGGCCTGCCGTGTAGTGTCATCATCGATGAATTCTTGCATTGATATGCGGAGGGAAGGAATTTCCAACTCGAGAGGCATTACTACCTCTGAGCCATACACTAATGAAAACGGAGTTGCCCCAGTGGGTGTCCAAACGCTAGTGTGATAAGCCCAAAGGGCAAGTGGGATTTGTATGTGCCAATCCTTATGACTATATGCGACGATCTTTTTAAGGATGGCGACTAGCGTTTTGTTTGATGCCTCTACTTGCCCATTTGCTTGCGGATAATAGGGTGTTGAAAAGCTGTGCTGAATTTTGTACTTTGTGGTTAAAGCACGCACGTCTTTGTTCTCGAATGATGGCCCATTATCCGAGATTATTTTTTATGGAATACCAAAACGACATATGATGTAATGAAAAATGAACTCCGCAATGCGGGGTCCTGTCATAGAGGTTAACGAAATTTCTTCCACCCATTTGGTAAAATATTCTGTGGCCATTATGATAAACGTGTGACGGCCTGACGATGCAGGGGAGATATTTCCGATTAGATCGAGGCCCCACTGCGAAAATGGCCAAGCAGACTGGACTGTCTATAGGGCCTGGGAAGGTGCGTGCATTAAATTGGCATGATGTTGACATTTTATGCACCTCTTGACATACGCGCAACAATCTCGCTCTAAATATGGCCAATAATAGCCCATGCGAAGAATGCGCTTTGCAATGGCCATACCACTGAAGTGGCCGCCACATGTACCGTCATGCGCTTGGGTGATCGCCCAAGTGGACTCTTGCTGGTCCAAGCAACGAAGAAGAATTCCGTCGTAGCTGCGATGATACAAAATGTCTCCTATCAAGACATATTTTGCCGCTTTCTGTTTGAATGTTCGTTTTGCGGCTTGCGTCAATCCAAAGGGTAGATTATCTAACTTTAGGTAGTCTCTTATGGGTAAATACCAGTCCTGTTGATTGGTTACCTCGACAGTTTGAACAACCAATCCCTTTTGGAGTTCTTCCCTAACAAATGCTGATTGGGATAGAACTTGTAAGAATAGCGTTGTGTTGCTATTAATGGGAGTGGGGGAGAACAAAGACCCCCAGTTGGCGTGTTTCAAATAGTCTCGGATTCGAAAGAACTTATCCGAAGATGGTTCAATCTGGATCATGTGGATCCCTGGCATCAAATCTGAGCTTGCGCGCTCCATCGCGGGTTGCGATAAGGTTTTGACCTGAATGGTTGTTATATCACCGGAAAGGTCTTGCGAGATTAGTGACCCTAAGGAGGCCATTGTGTCCGCAAAACGATTCGATGATCGAGGGAGTGCCTCGATGTCATACCACTCGAGTTTTGCCAGGAATTTATCCACGAGGGCTTTATAGGCCTTCAAAACTGGGCATTTGCATTGATATACCCCTTTGACTTGATTGACGATTAACGGTGAATCGCCAAAGATGTTCAGTATTTTGATGTTCATGGCGATTGTCGTCTGAAGACCTAGGAGTAAGGCTTCATATTCTCGCATTGTTGTTGGTGCACTCGGAAGTTTAATTTAAATGACAAGGGCATTGGAGCGCCTCGCGGTGTGAAGAATACAATTCCTACGCCACCACCTTGCTCGCATTTAGAACCATCAAAAAATAAGGTTATGTCGGCCTGAGACTCAGGCTCTTCAGAATATGGCGATTCTGAGACATGGAAGACCTCATCATCGGGTAGTTCTATGACTAGAGGCTGATCGTATTCAAGAGGAGCCTCTGCTAGTTGATCGGCTATGACTTGTCCTTTTATAGATTTTTGCCCAATAAACTCAATGTCAAATTCCGTCAACAACATGATCCATTTCGCCGTGCGGCTACTATGATAAGTACGACTCATCATGTATCGCAATGGATTCTCCTTAGACACAACATACGTCGTGTTGCTCAACATGTAATGGCGTAGCCTCTTGGTAGCAAACACCACCGCCAAGCGAGTTTCTCAACGTATGCATAGTTAAGTTCGTAATCGACCGTGGTGTGGCTAAGATAGTAAGTACCCTGTTCTTTGTGAAGTTCATTCTTCTGGGCTAGCATTGCGCCCAGTGCCACCTCAATAGCTGAGATGTATAAGTAGAACGACACACCTGGTCTAGGCGGTGCCAATACTGGTGGCGAAGCCAAGTATTGTTTGATTTCATCAAAGGCTGACTGGAACTCGTCATCCCAATGAAATGTGACCCCCTTGTGCAATAATTTGTTCATTGGTCGGCATTTGTCAGATAATTGCGCTATGAAGCGTTTAATCGATGCGACCTTTCCTTGCAGACTTCTGAGCTACTTGATAGTGGTTGGGGGAGCCATTTCAAGGATTGCCTTGACTTTGTTTGGGTCTACTTCGATGCCTCTCTTGGAGACTATAAAACCCAAGAGTTTTCTAGATGTGACGCCGAACACGCACTTCTTGGGATTCGTCTGACCTTATGCTCTATGAGGCGATCGAGAATCTTGCTTAAGTCACCGAGATGATCTGAGCGCAAGAGAGACTTGGCTAACAAATCATCCATGTAATCTTCCAAAGTTTTGTGCATGTAATCGTCAAAGATATAAGTCATAGCACGTTGGTATGTAGTGCCAGCATTTTTAAGGCCAAAAGGCATGACCTTATAACAAAATGTCCCCCAAGGCATTGTGAATGCCATTTTGAGTTGGTCTTCAGGATTGATACGAATTTGATTGTATCCTGAGAAATCGTCCATTAGGGAGAGCATTTCATGACCTGCTATAGCGTCTACCAATGCGTCGATGCTTGGCAAGGGGAAATCATCCTTAGGACTCGCTTTGTTTAGGTCTCGAAAGTCGATGCATATGCGAATCCTCCCGTCGGGCTTCTTGACGGGAACCATGTTTGACAACCATGGCGGATAATCCACGCAGACGACAAATTGTGCATCCAACAGCTTTTGCAATTCATCTTTGACCATCAAGGCCACTGTTGGGTGCATTTTTCTTAGTTTTTGCTTTACAGGCTTGATTTTCGGATCAAGCGTTAAGTTGTGCATGACTAGCTGTGGGTCTAGTCCTAGCATATCTTTATACGACCATGCAAAAACTTCCTTCTTCTCTTTGAGAAGGGCAATATATTCGGCTTGCTCCTTGGGGGAAAGGCTTACCCCTAGCTTGAGAATCCGTGGATTCATTGGATCTGTGCCGATGTCTACGTCAGTCGTCTCTTCGACTGACATGTGAGATCCGTCCTCCAACTGATGTGGAGTTGGGATTAAATGGATATCATCACCTGAGTTAAGATCTACGTTTGGGACCTCGGGTCCCTCTTCAGCTTGAAAAATATCTTGAGTTGTCCTTGGGGTAAAATGAAGCATTTCACCGAAAGGCCAGTACTCTGATGGTGACAATGGTGAATTGACACGATCCCAGTCAATGGCATCCATGTTTAGATGCAATGACCGTGATGGATCGGTCGAATTGCGGATGGGTGTGGTCAAATCAATGGAGATCATGTGGATGGAATGAATTTGATCTCCAGAACCATGGGTGTGATGACTTGATTCTTTTAGTTGTTCCCTATACTCTGGATCTGGCTCTATGAGAACAGGCACGAATGGATCCTCTCTAGGTGCAAATTCATCTCTATGTGTGAAAAGGAAGGCGGGGTCTTCCCTCGGTATTGCTGTCCTGATGGGATCTCGAGGTGGATGATGCTCATCTTGAATTTGGATCCATAGGCCTAAAACTTGGTCCCACCTCGTTGGGTCTACGTGCCATTCATGTCCTAACTGTATACCCATTTGTACCATTAAATCTTCATGATTTAGAGCGCGGTGATGTCGTCGCGCATGTCTGAGATAGTCCATTTCAGTTTCGTCTTCTGAATTGCTTTCATAGCTCCAAAATTGTTCATCCTCTTCAGCATCTGTTGCTTGCGACATTGAGGACTCTTCCCTGCTCCAGTGAATTAATCTGGTCCCATTGTAGTTGTTCCACTCTTAGTGGAGGGACCTGATTCTTTTGAGACTGTGTTATTTCATCTGGAACCTCTAAGGGGAACAGCTTCAGAAAAATGTCCGGAAGCCGTTGTTGTTCTCTTTGATGATTGCTTTCTGAACTTCCACCTCTCTCTAGCAAAGGAGATGGATTATTGTTGTTTCCAGGGGTGTTTGTAGACCATGGGAGATAATCCCCTAAGGTGTATTCTGTGTTTGGATTGGCGTACGGGTCTTGTGCCAATCCCCCCCTGTTGCCTATTTCTAGGCCTTGCATATTTTCAACCAAGATGTCTAATGGTAGGGGATGGTTGAACCCTACCCCTAACTTGTCATATGGCATCTGATATCTTGGTTGGCAAAGGATTCGCATCCCTTGCTCATATCTGCCTAGCCCATACCCATGCCAATTGCATTATTCGAGATATTTTAGGGCAAATTCTGGGTTTGACAGATAATTGATGTTTTCTAAAAAAGGCTCTTCATCTATTTCCTTTTGTTCGCATGGTTCAGAACCATGATCAAGGCCCCCATACACAAAATTCGTTTGGTTCGGTGGGTAGCCTAGAGGGACAATTGTCCCTATGGGAAGGCGAGGTCTTCCCATGTCCTGCACTGACTCCAATGTGGGGGTTGCCACAACATTTTGTACTAAGTATTCCCCCAGGCCTGTACTGGCCATTTCAACAGTGATTGTTGATGATTGGGTAGGAGGAAACGGTAGTCCTTCCTGAGTCCATTCCATGTTTGGTGGTTTAGGAATCTTGGTTTCTGTTGCGTTGGGCGCTTCCTCTGTTGTTATTGCTGAAATTGTGGGCAACCTCTCTTCTAGAGGCTTAACGTCTTCCATGATTTGATTTCCCTTGCCCTTCTGTTGGGCCACGATAGGTGGCATTTATGATGAAGGAGTAGGTGATGAAGTCTCACCTGGCTAGGATTTTGCCTTGTTGGCCACCAATGGTGCCTGCGATATCGGACCCTGTTTAGATGGATTCAATTGAAAATCCAAATGCGTTGATGGGAGGGTCGATTGAGGTATGAATTGTACCGCATTGCAATACTTGAAGGGCTCTAAGTCCATTGGGACTACATGTATTTGCCCTTCATAGGCATACTTCAAGCACTGGTGTGCGATCGAGGGGACATACTTCATGTCCCTGATCCAAGGCTGCCCTAGCAAGATATTATAAGCCATTTCGCCTTCCAAAGACATGGCACAAGTGTGGGTATTGAATTTTGTCCTACCTAGACTGGCAGAACGACTGTGCCGACTGTCGAGCATATTGCATCATTAAAAGCTCGCAGTGTGTACGTGGAAGCGATGATGTGAGAGGCTGGCAGTTTTAAATGCTTTAACGTTGTAGTGGTTATAATGTTACTGGACGAGCTAGTATCTATCAGCACTCTCTTGTACGGGATCCCGTTGACCCGCGCGATAACATGCAGGGGTGGATCCGGCATGTCATTTGATATCATTTTGACCTCGTCTTCTCTGAATGTGATGACAGCTCCGTACATTGTTTCACATGTCCCACGAAGGCATTGAAAGAATTTGCTTCGTGGGGTTGTACTTCAATGGCTTTTAAAATGTCCATAAGAGCTTCTCTATGTGGAGTTGATTGTTGAATAAGCTCATAGATGGACAGCCTAGCCGACGTGGTCCGAAAACTCTGCGTCAGTTTGGTTCGTATCATGACCTCAGGTCTAGGCGGAGGTAACTGCGTTGGGCGTTGTTGAGGCCGCGATGTCGACGGAACTTCCCTCGCAGCCTACCTCGGGGGCAACCGTTGGGTATTTTCTCGTTCCTTGTTACAATGCTAATCATTCCCACAAATCCTTGCACGGGAAGATCTTGTTGCACCTCATTAATTTGGAGCAGTTTTGTCTATTCCTCGTGGGCAGGCAGGGGGTCCTTGAATACCCCCATTTGTTGGTTGTTTGGTGCGATGGGGTTGTCCACAACCAATGTTCGGTTATCGATCAAATCCTGGACTAGTTCTTTGAATTTCCAAGCACCCATTTAGGTCATGTCCTCTCGCGCCTATGGAATCTGCAATACAATTCCTCCCTATACCCCCTAGGCTTGGGAACGTTAGGGTCAAAAATTTGGATTTTTGGCAGAGTAACTAAATTTTCCACCGATAAGCGGTCAAATAAGGAGTCCCTAGACTCCGCATACGGAGTGAATTGTCGCCTAGGGCGACGCCGCTGATACTGCTCCTGTCTTCTGTTATCTCTTTCGTAAGCAGGAGGCACTGCCTGGTTGCGTTTCTTGCACAGGCGCGGGGACATTTATCGCAACTTGGTTGATCTGCAGCGTGTTGTGGTTGCGTTGTCCCGGCTTTAGTGGTTTTATTCCACTCTTTCTTCTTAGGCTTGGCAATTGCACCTTCGCCTATCTTAATCTCTTCTATGACTCTGGCTTGCGCCAAAGCTTCTTCTAAGCTGTCATATTATCGTAGTAACAATAGACCAGAGATTGATTTTAAGCAACTTTTTGTGAACATTTGCGTGAGGTCCGACATGGGAGGACGGTAGGGTAACTTAGAAAGCAAAGCTCTCCATCGGTTCTCGTACGCTGCCATTGTTTCCTCCTCAAATTGTTTAAGGCTAGCAAGATCACTAAGTGATGCCTTCTTCCTTGTGTTGAAGGCGAAACGTTCAAGAAATGCATCTACTAGCTGATCTAAGCTACTTATGCTGTGTTTGGGCAGTTGTGTGAACCAATCCGAGGCAGGGCCTGCGAATGTGGTTATGAATGTTCTAAGCAATAATGCGTCATTATCTTGAATGCCGAAGCATTGGCTTAGAAATCATGTAACTTGTTCCTATGCGTCCTCTTCACCTTTAAAAACTGCCAATTGAGGCAACTTGAAGTGTTCGGGGTAAAGAGGTGTAGGCACTGAGGGATGCACCAGATTGTTGTGGAGTAGACGTAATGTGGGTTTTTGATGCCCAGCAGCTTTTGTCTCCACAGACTCCAAACGCTCCAATAGCACTTGGTATGCATCGAAAGATTTTATTTCTTCCTCTCTTGTTCGCTCTTGTTGCAAGTTACGGTGAACCGGCGGCCTATGGAGGGGCGGTCGAATGGCATCCTTCCTGCCTTGATGGGGAGTTTCAATATATTCCTCTTCTGGTTCATACTCCTCATAAAATTCTTGAGGAGTCTCTAGGCGAAACCTGCGACCTTGATCAAGCTCTTGCTGAAGGTACCCATCATTGTTTCGGGGAGTTGCCTCCCTCTTGAATCTATGGGGTCTTGGAGGCAGAGCTTGACGAGGTCGTGGAGACCTATCTTGCGCCAACGAATTACGCCTCTCATACTATTCAGCTCTTTGGATGCGAGGGGTTGGTCCCCTCTCAGGTATTTCATAGCGTAACTCATCCGCTTCACGTTGCATGCGTTCTTTATCCAAGCGGTATTGATACTCTATCTCTTGCTGACTTTGTTTAAGCCGCATGATTTGGGCTTGACGGATCCGTCCCACCGTGATCGCCACTGAAAGCACGAGATTTTGGGCAAATGAAACACTAAGTGCGATTGCATTCAAAATCAAGTATGCTTAAGTCCTAGAAATGTAAATTGCATGAAATGGAAAAGAAACACATTGGAAGAGACACAATCAAATAGAGAAAACACAGCCCTTTCATTAATATCCCTTGATATCTGTTACAATGACGTCTCCTCCCTTTTCAGGGGCTAGGAGCGCAAATAGAGTTTGATTAAAATCACTGAATGATTCCTCTTTTCGCGTGCCCATGATTGCAATGGGCGGGCCAAGATGATGCCGCTGCTGATGTCGATGAGTTCTTTGCCTCTCGCCGCTTCTCCCGCGAACAAAGAAATGACCAAGACGTCGGTAGCACCCCGCCGCAAATGAAAAGCGTTTGCTCTCTAAAACTAACGAAATATGCATGTAAATATTTTCCTGAAACAGTGAATACAGTGAATCCAAATTGCTTCAAAACTTGACAGAAGGTAAGAAAAGTTACCAGAAGGCCACTGCCACTGAGGCAACTGGCCAATCCACCTTCAACTAGAATTCGTCCCTGGGCAGGACGAATTCTGACTATAATTCGTCCCTGGGTGGGACGAATTCTTCTGTTGAAGAAACCGACTCGCTCGCTGCTCCAATGTCGGATCTCGAGACCTGCAAAACACCTGCAAACAAGGGGGTTATGTAATTGGGGCCATTTTGGGATGACCCAGATGGTCGGATTTTCCCAATTTGGCCTTCACCCTCGGGAATTTGACCTCGACACCTGCAAGTCAGCGAAACGACAAAGCAATACAAAACATCCTAGAATCTGACCAAAAGTTACAAAATTGCAGCTATGGATTAATCAAACCTAATAACACAAAATGCAATCTAAAAAATAATCTAAAATGCTCTAAAACTTAAAATAGGACTTGGGAGGTGCGGGGGTGCCCAAGTGGGCCTCCCACCGTTGGCACTTGATTTTGGAGCCAATCCACCAGGGATGGGCCCAAAACCTCTTAGGATTGGGGGGTCGGCGAATTGGTTGGTTCGGGTGTCCATGTGTTGGATTTGGGTCAGGTTCGAGCTTCCAAAGGCCACCCAAAAACCTCCCTTGCAAAAGAGATTTGTGGATGTGGGAAGGTGAACCAAAAGGGATGCAAGTGGGTCTTCAACTCGACAGCACTTCGTTGCTTGAAAACTCCTTCAACCTGTCTATTTTGGGTGAGAAAAGTCCCACCTTTTATAGACCCATGGGGTCTCTTTGGGAGGGAAGCACAAATGCCATGTGTTGGCCATAGGCGCCATGTGGCAGTCTTGTCTTCCCATGAGGGAGGGGAGTCCTCCGTTGACTTGAGCTTTGATAAATGCCTTTTGTAACAGTCTTCTAACGGCCCCTTTGTCCACTTACACATGCGTGCAAGGCAGGAGCCCTTAACTGACTGTTCTGGGCTGCCACTTGGCACCCTTTGCCTTTTTGCCCGTTAAGCTTAGAATTCGTCCCACCCAAGGACGGATTCAAAATTCGTCTTGGGGTGGGACGGATTCTGTTTTGAATTCATCCCTGGGTGAGACGAATACTAGGCAAAGTGTCCAAGTGTGCCAAATTGCTTCTTGACCTTACAAAATTTCTATGAAAGTGGTTAAGACCACTGTTTAACCTCTGAGGGCTGCCCTGGGGGCTGTGTTTGTCAAAGCGATCAGTGTTTGTAGTCACATAATCGGATTGGTGCTGTTTTGGTGTCTACATATAGAAGTAAAGGTGACCTGAAAACCCCCAACACAATCTATTTTACCAATAAGACCTGCTGATCCAAAGTGTGTTAATTGGTAGTCTTGTTCAACACTTCTATCGTAGATAGCCTTGGACACCACCTCGGATTGATAGATCATTGAGATTAAATGATGTGATTAACGATACACATCACCTCATACCTCACTCTACACATTACTCCACTTCCACCTATTCACTTGCCACATATCACACCTCACTCCACACATCACTCCACTTGCACCTACCCACTTTCCACATCTCACACCTCACTCCACACTTCACTCCACTTGAACCTACCCACTTGCCACATCTCCCTAGTTAAGTGAGACACTTCTAGTGACTCACTACAACTGCCCAAGATAGGTGGCTACCTAGTCCCTACCACTTAGCAGCCTTGGCTTACCACCTATCCTTCCCTCAAAAAACCCTCAAAGGCCTATAAAGGTACCATCACATGACCAAGAAAAAAGATAGGGGAATGCTAATGTTATGCTACGAAAATTTTCACTCATGTGAGCAATAATCACATACTTGTTTTCTATTTTTATTATGCATTAGTCATTTTATCATAATCATTATTCATTTTCTATTTGCATTTCATGTTGATAGGTTCTACTAAATCCTTGGTCATTTACATGTGTACAGGTTTCAGGATTCAAGAGCTCAAGGTCATTATGGTGGTCATGACAAACCCACCTCCAACATTGTTGTAGCATGAAGAAGAATGAAAGACACCATATGTTTGATTTGTAAAAGGAATTACCCCTTGTGGACATATTATTGTAAAATGCACCCTCAAAGGGTCAATTTGTATTCCAAGGGACCACTTTCCTGAATATAATACAATATTTCATCTTTATTGCAATGGTGTTATTTTTTATGCATACAGTCCCTATTTGCAACTACAATGTTTGAGTAATGTGTGTCCCTATTTAATTATGGTGAAGAATCATGAACAATTGAGTTTGTTCTTATCCATGGTTAAGTATTTAGTGAGGGCATTCCAACTATTTTTTATTGTAAATAATTGAGTGTGTCCCTCTTCATAGTTAAGTGTTCAATGAGGCCATTGACACTAAAGAAGTATAGTGAGATCATTCCCACTATTGTTTGTTGTAAATAGTTGAGTGTGTCCTTATTCTTACTCTAAGTGCACTTGATGAACCATTCAGTGTGTCATATTTCATCATATGGTTGTTTGTATTGTTGTGAGTATCCCTAAATAATCAGGAGACCAATTAAAAGGTCATCTATAGGAAGTGTGGAAGGAGCTCCAAATAAAATCCTTGCTTTAGAGCAATCAACACTTGCTGGAACAAAAAATGGAGGACAAAATATAGTAAGGTTTGTGTTTTCAAATTATGGGTGAAATTCATCGAATATGGGTGAATGTGAATGGCTCCATGAAATACATCTTAGAAAGATATTTTTAAAACTTTTTGAATTGCTCAAAATGAAAAATTGAGGCCAAAGTTATGGCCAAATTACTGAACCATAAAGTCCTAGAATATATGGGTTAACATGTTCAAAATTGCTTACAAGGGCATCTTTAAAATGTCGTAACTTCTTCGTTACTAGGCCAAATTGGATAAAATTGGTACCGTTAGAAATTTGGATTTGAGAAGCATATTTATAGAGTGATTTCATAGAAAATGGAGGCCAACATAAAAAGTTATAGTAATAAAAAAAGGGTTATTGAAAAGGATAAAAAATTGGTTGTAACTTCCAAAATTCAATGAGTGGGTTATAAATACCAAGACTCATTTAAGAAAAGGGGCTCGTTATAATACCAACACTCATTTAAGAAAAGGGGTTGGTTATAATACCAACTCTCATACCAACACTCATTTAAGAAAAGGGGTTTTTTTTGGACAACACATTGTGAGGGCTTTTTGCACAACACATTGTGAGGGTTTTTTTGCACAACACATTGTGAGGGTTATTTTTGCACAACAAATTGTGAGGATTTTTTTTGCACAATATATTTTGAAGGATTTTTGCACAACACATTGTAAGGGATTTTCAAACAACACATTGTTAGGGTTTTATTGCTATATTTGCAATGGGAGAACTGAGAGGTAGACGAGGAGGAAGCAAGAGCAGATATTGGGGAGAACAAGCTAAAGAATACAACCAACTAAATATCAGTAAGGATCTGTATCAGTTTTGAATCCTAATAACAACCTATCTAATTTATTTGGATCATGGTTTTACCCATTTTGGGGTTTCCACATAAAAATATTATGTCCTCTTGCAATTTATGATTGTGTGTGATTTCATTTTTGTAATAGTTGAGTTTTAATTTTAATTTGATAAGTAGATCAGATATCATATACAATTTAAAGCATAAATTCGAAGCATGGATATATTTACTAACCTAAGTTGAAGTATTAAGCAAAATCTCTAATATTTTTGAGGAAAGATTCAAGTTTTTGCTCTTTACGGATCAAGTTTGGTATCAAACCCAATTTTCCTGAAGAACTGTGTATGCAAGGTAAAAGATCTCAAGGAAAGGACTTAGCCCCATATAACCCATATATTGGGAGAATAAGGGATAGATATGAGAAAATGGTAGATCAATCAAAACCTAACTCTCCAACAATATCTAACAAGAAATTCAAGAGAAGATTTATTGAAATGGAAGATAGTCTCCAAAGCTTGATGGAGATAATGCTTTCTAAAGAAGAAAGAAAATCAAGGAAGGGAAGGAAGAAATAAAATTCAGAATCTAAGATCGATTCTAGTGCTTCCAATGGTGAGAAAGAAAATGAGGTTGAAGGATTCCACTCAAAATAACTTGAGAATGTCTCATTACAACCCTTGATAGTAGATATATTTAAAATGGAGGTCAGAATTGATATTTCAGCGTACGAAGGGGAGTTATATCCTAAAAAATTAAATAGGTGGCTAAAGAAATCAAAGGTTTACTTTAGTACTAAGTCTTATACAGAGGTGTAGTAGATCAGCTTTGCTAGATTGAAATTAGGTGGCCATGCTCTCACATGGTGGGAGGCATACTCAGCTGGATTGGCAAGAAATCAACAACCAATGGTAGAAACATTGACAAAATCTATGAAGCTATAAGAGATTAATTTTATCCTATTAGCTATCAAGAGAAGATGAAGAAGATATGGTTATTTTTGAGATAGAGGCAGGGCCAAACAGTCCAAGAATACACCATGAAATTCAAAAAGCAAGTCGTGTTAATGGGTGTTAATCTTCAAGATCCTCAAATTTTTAAGGAATATAAGTGTCGATTGTCTTATAAAATGTTAGGATCCCATCCTAACGTTATTTTGTAATTCTCATTGCTTATGTAATGACCCACTTCCAACGTGGGGGATCCCATCTATAATGTTATTTTGCAATATTTTGTAATGTATGTGGCAAGTTAGGCTCCTAGCCAAGTGGGGCCATTTTATGTAACCGTTATCAAGATTGTAACCGACGTTTGGTAGAAGATTCTAGCTCGAGTGGCATTTTGCATGTAAGCCAACTCTTGAGCTTAGGGTTAGGGTTGCATGAAGTCTTTCTTTAAAAGCTATGAAGCCATGTACGAATGTATCTTTTTGCAAGTTAATGAAATATTGAAGGAGGTTGCCCCCTCGAAGAGGCCTACGATTCTGAGTTATTTGTGAGATTGTTTCAATTCTGCAATTACTTTCTGCATAGTGTTATTCTGTTATTTGATGTATTTCAGTTATTTCTTAGTATTTTGTGTGAGTGAGCTTTATTTTAATAGTAGGTTCCTAACAAGTGGTATCAGAGCGCTTTCTAGGGTCGAGTTTTGCTATGACTGCGATAATTCTTGCTCAGCCATTTTTGCCTGTTAGGTATAATTTTCTTGTGTTTTTTCATTCTGTTTTCCTTTATTTAAAAACCAAAAAAATCAACAAAAACCAAAAAAATGCAAAAAAATATAGTCTTTTTTTCAGTGGTTGAGTAGGCTAGAAACCCTATGTTGGGGGTTTTAAAATATCGTGAAGGAGCTATCATTATTGGCTAAGCTAGATAGCCCATAAAGCATCTAGTGAAGTGAGGGGTGATCAGGCTCCAATACCTAGGCCTCAGATAGCACTCGCACATGGAATTGAGCTCCCACGCATCTTCGGGTGTATCGAGAGACCATTTTAGGCTTAAACAAAATTTTATCCAATAGGAAGCTTTTCGGCCTTGTATCATCCATAGTCCATGGGACACAACATCCCAGATGATTACCCTCCTATACTATCAGAGAGGTAGATAGTGTGCTCAAGGGTATGTGTGGAATCCTCCTTGGGTAGTGGCCTAAAATATTGGTTCGAGCACTATTGTTCATCACTATGGTATAACAGAGGGCCTATGGGTGTTACATACTCCTCTACCTAGCGTACCCTAGTTCTATCAAAAACTTCAACCTACAAAAACAACATCTCCCTATTCTACTGAACCTGCATTCACGACCCCCAAAAGTGAGCATACGAAGGACTTCCCTATCACAGAAGAACAAACTTGCATGCACCAAATAATCAAGATAGAGTCTGCAAGTGTCTATCATAGTCTGAAATATTCTAGTACCATCCGGGTCAGTGGAAGTAATAGTTGGGTCAGTGATAGTAACAATCGGGTCAATGATAGTACCAGTCAGTCGATAGTGATAGTAATAGTCATCTATAACAGTAAAAATTATAGGTGGTCAGGGTCAGAAATAGAACCATCAATGTTAGTAACTACATAGTACAGAGGATCCTAGGGTCAGTGACGTGAATAATGTCAGTAACTATAGTACAAGTGATAGGGATAGAGACAAGATAATGACAAGGTGGTCAATCGATAGAACACACAGGTCAGAGATAGTTGATCCAATACCCAACTTTTGAACCGTATCTCCAAATAAAAAATCGACCACACCAGTAGACTCATCAAAACAGAGGATAAAAAAGTTTGGGGTGCCCAAAATCAGTGTTGTGGGATATAGCTCATTGTGACCATATTTTTGAGCTGATCATTTTGATATATAACACCCAAGCACTTTTTTGGACTCCTTACTAAAAATAGTAACTCCTAAAACCACACTTCTATTTTTAGTAATTCAGTAAAAGAGGTTCAAGACTATCCAAAATGGTTGGTGGCACTCGTGGACATCAAAAAGAGATAGATCAAACCACCTCATTGTTGGAAACCCTAAAAAGCACCATTGATAGCATGCAAATAGCAAATCAAGCCATGATGGTAGAGCTTCAAAATTTTAGAGATGATTACGATACCTCCAGAATCCTCCTAGAAGAACAACTTGCAGATGTTGAGTCCAAATTGCAAGGTGGTCCAAGCAAGTCTGAGTACCATACTGAACAATCACATTCTGACAGAGGTAAAGGAAGGGCAATAGATGACTCTCACCCTCGCTATGATCGTGATCCTACCTTTAAGATGCCTAAATTAGACTTTCCTAAGTTCAATGGGAAGGATGTGGATGGGTGGTTATGTCGTGTTGCTCAATTTTTTAAACTCCACGATGTCCCTATATATTACCGAGTTCAAATGGCTTCCTTCAACTTGGAATCTGAAGCTTTACAATGGTACCAATGGTTGTAGAACACTACCCCTGATCCTTCTTGGGAAGACTTTGAGTCTCAATTACTCACTCGCTTTGGCCCTAGTGAGTATGATGATTTTACAGGAGCATTGACAAAGTTGAAACAAACTTTGATAGTTCGAGATTACCAAATACAATTTGAGAAATTGGCCAACAAAACTAAGGGATTGAATGAAGGGTTCTTTATGAGTTGTTTCGTTAGTGGTTTGAGGGAAGATCTCCAAGCTGAGGTCATGATGTTTAAACCACAATCCATGATGCAGGCTATCAAGTTGGCTCATTTGGTTGAATCCAAATTTTTAGCTCAGAGGTGGATATCTAAATTTCCACAGGCTAGACCCTCCTTCCCTCCTAGATTCCAAAATCAGAATGAACAAAAAATTGTTGCACCCAAATGTCTGACTATCGCAGAAATGGATGCGCAACATGCCCAAGGGTTGTGCTACAATTATGATGAAAAGTTTACTCATGGGCATAGGTGCACCCAAAAGAAGTTGTTCCTCATAGATGTTGATGAGCCTGACACCAACGACCAAAGTGATGATGACACGGAACCAGTAGAGGAACCACCCCAACCGGAGGAAGAAAGCCAAGAAGAACCATAGGCTAAAATTTTTGTTCATGCTCTTGTTGGCATTACTACTCCCCAAACCATGAAAGTTGTGGGTTATTTCAAAGGCCTACGTCTTACCATCCTGATTGATTCTGGTAGTACACACAACTTTATTGATCCCCGCATTGCCAAGCAGGCAAATTGTTACATACATACATGTAATTCCTTTGAGGTTATGGTAGCCAATGGTGGGACCTTACCTTGCAAAGGTAAATGTCATAATGTTAAGGTAAAAATTGGGGACTATGAGCTCAAACAAGATATGTTTGTGCTTCAACTAGGGGGATGTGATATCGTGTTGGGAGCTCAATGGTTGGGCACATTGGGAACCATCTCATGGAACTTTGTCGAGCTCTGGATGCAATTTTCACAGAATGGATAGTCCCACACTCTCCATGGCTCAAAAGTAGGGCCTTCATAGATTATCAGTTCAAGCCGGATGGAGAAGTTGTTAAAAAAATCATCTCGGGGTGTCATAGCTCAGATATTTGCGATCCAACCTCACCCTTCCGAGGAGGATTCCGTTCCTGCAGATTTGCAACTTATTTTGGCCAAGCACAATTCTATTTTTGTTGAACCATCAAAATTACCGCCTCATCGCTCTCATGACCATGCTATTCCTTTGTTACCTGGCAATGCACCACCCAACATTAGACTGTACCGGTATCCTCATGCTCTTAAGTCAAAAATCGAGAAGTTAGTACAAGAATTGTTAAAAGTCGACATCATTCGACCAAGCAATAGTCCTTACTCTTCTCCAATTTTACTGGTGCGCAAGAAATATGGGTCCTAGCGGTTGTGTATCGATTACCGTGAGCTCAATAAACTCACCATCAAGGATAAGTTTCCTATTTCGATGGTGGATGAATTACTGGATGAACTACATGGGACTATGTACTTTTCCAAATTAGACCTTCACTCTGGGTACCATCAAATCAGGCTCAAGGATGAGGATATTCCCAAGACTACTTTCCATACTCATGAAGGTCACTATGAGTTTTTGGTGATGCCATTTGGCTTGACTAATGCTCCTTCCACTTTTCAAAGCCTCATGAACAACATTTTTCGCCCATTCCTTCGAAAATTCATCCTAGTTTTCTTTGATGACATTCTGGTGTATAGCCGCTCATGGGAAGAGCATCTTGTTCATGTGGATCAGACTCTACAGCTATTGGCACAACATCAACTCTATGCTAAGCGGTCCAAGTGTTCTTTTGGGTTGATAAAAGTGGAGTATTTGGGACACATTATCACCAAGGATGGCATCAAAGTTGACCCCAAGAAGATCCAGGCGGTTCAAGAATGGCCGAAACCTCGCACTCTCAAGGGTCTTCGAGGATTTTTAGGGCTTACAGGTTATTACCATAAATTTGTTCGTAACTATGGTAAAATTGTAGCTCCCCTCACTTCCATGTTAAAGGACTCTTTTACTTGGATGGGACCCACTGAACAGGCTTTCCTAGAATTGAAGCATGCTATGACCACTACGCCAGTTTTAGCCATGCCGGATTTCTCCAAACCCTTTGTCATTGAAAGCGATGCTTCTAGTCATGGTATTGGTGCAATGTTGATGCAAGAAGGGAGACCCTTGGCTTTCACTAGTAAAGCACTCTCTAGTCGAAATCTGGGAAAATCCACTTATGCTAAGGAAATGCTAGCAATTTTGCATGCGGTAACCCATTGGCGACCATATCTCATTGGGCATCATTTCTCCATTAAAACTGACCATCAAAGTCTCAAATACTTTTTGGAGCAATGGGTTGCCACCCTCGAACAACAAAAATGGGTTTCTAAGCTCATGGGCTATGATTATGATATCACTTATAAGAAGGGCAAGGAGAACATTGTGGTTGATGCTCTCTCTCACCAATTTGAGGATCACAGTATGCTATGTGCCATTTCATCACCCATTCCACAATGGATCGATTCCTTACGATAGGAGGTACTTCAGGATTCAGGCTTGTAGACTTTGATTGCCTCTCTACACACTGACTCTACTTCATGTCCTAGCTACGCTTGGGATGGCCATGATTTGCGTTACCACCAATGCCTTGTTGTTCCCCACACATCATCCCTCCGAGAACTTCTCATGAGGGAACTGCATGCCACCCCATCTATCGGCCATTCAGGATTCCTCAAAACATATGAATGGCTTAAGCGCACTTTTTTCTGGAAGGGTATGAAAAAGGACATTCAAAATTTTATGGTAGCTTGTGATACCTATCAATGGATGAAAGGTGAAATGGTGCATTCTCCAGGCACTCTCCAACCATTGCCCATTCTTGACCAGGTTTGGACCGATATTTCCATGGATTTTATTGAAGGGTTACCTAAGTCTAGAGGTAAATCTATTATTTTTGTGGTAGTGGATCATCTTTCGAAGTATGCTCACTTTTGTTCCCTCTCCCATCCTTACACAACTTCCACCATTGCCCAAATTTTCCTTGATTCTATCTTTTGCCTTCATGGTATGCCCACCTCCATCGTGTCCGATCATGACCCAACCTTTACTAGTCACTTATGGCAAGAATTGTTTAAGTTGTAGGGAACTCAGCTCAAAATGAGTTCAGCTTATCATCCACAAATGGATGGCCAGATGGAGATTGTCAACAAATATTTGGAGACCTACCTTCGTTGCTTTACCTCTGATCATCCTACGCAATGGGTGAAGTGGCTTCCTTTGGTCGAGTGGTGGTACAACACTTCCTATCACACAACAACCAAGGTTACCCCTTTTGAGGTAGTTTATGGGCGCCCTCCACTCACGCCTTCCTCCTACATTCCAAGTAGCTCCAAGGTCCATGCAGTCGACACTACTCTCAGTCAGCATGTCGATGTCCTCCATCAACTGAAGATGAATTTGGATGCGGCCTAGAATCGGATGCGCCAATAGGCTGACCAACACCATTTTGAGTGTAACTTTGATGTGGGTGATATGGTTTTCCTTCGCTTGCAACTGTACAAATAGTTGTCCCTACAGCTTCGCAGGTGCTAGAAACTTGCTACGAAATACTATGGGCCCTACCAGGTTTTACAGCGGATTGGTGCCACAACCTACAAATTGGCCCTTCCACCTACATCCAAGCTCCATCCTATTTTTCATGTTTCCTCTCTCAAAAAGGTGGTGGGCACTCAGGTACAGGTTCAATCTGCACTCCCAAAGTTAGATGAAGAAGGTTCTATCTTGCTCGAGCCCGAATAGTTGTTGGATCATCGGACTCGCACTCTCCGCAACCGCACCATTACTGAGGTCCTTGTTCAGTGGCGTGGACTCCAGCTAGAAGATGCTACATGGGAGTCTCTCCATCAGCTCCAACACCAGTTTCCTCATCTTCAGCTTTGAGGGCAAAGCTTTTTGAAGGGGAAGGACATGTTAGGATCCCATCCTAACGTTATTTTGTAATTCTCATTGCTTATGTAATGACCCACTTCCAACGTGGGGGATCCCATCTATAATGTTATTTTGCAATATTTTGTAATGTATGTGGCAAGTTAGGCTCCTAGCCAAGTGGGGCCATTTTATGTAACCGTTATCAAGATTGTAACCGACGTTTGGTAGAAGATTCTAGCTCGAGTGGCATTTTGCATGTAAGCCAACTCTTGAGCTTAGGGTTAGGGTTGCATGAAGTCTTTCTTTAAAAGCTATGAAGCCATGTACGAATGTATCTTTTTGCAAGTTAATGAAATATTGAAGGAGGTTTCCCCCTCGAAGAGGCCTACGATTTTGAGTTATTTGTGAGATTGTTTCAATTCTGCAATTACTTTCTGCATAGTGTTATTCTGTTATTTGATGTATTTCAGTTATTTCTTAGTATTTTGTGTGAGTGAGCTTTATTTTAATAGTAGGTTCCTAACATAAAATCAGGATAAAACTAATATTATTTGATGCCAAGGACATTGATGACGTATGCATTAAAATCACATACTTGGAAATGAGGTCCAGGAAGCCAATAAAGGATAATAAGGCATAAATTTCATCTAAACCCTCCAAGCCTGTAGAGAAAACCAAGGGTTCTAGTAGTAAAGGTAATAAATAATCAAGGGATACAACCACAAAATCACAAAAGGGTAAAAAGCATTGCAAGAAATGTAATGTTGACAGTAATTCAAGTGAGGACTATTGGAAGCTACACCTTGAAAAGAGGCCAAAATGGTGGAATAAGGAAAAGAAGGAATCTACTAATTCTACCAAAAAATTTGAGTAGGAGGAAGAAGGGTGTTTTGAGGAAGAGGATGAAGGAAAGGTAGTGTGTGCTACCAAAATTAAACCTTTAATGTAGGAGCAAACCTCTAAGAAGGAGGAACAAGCTTCAAAGGCCAAGAAAGAGGAATTATTTTGGGTCTACATACAAGTGCAAAGGATGAAAGTTACAACATTGTTTGACAACGAATCCTACAGGAATATAATTTCTAAGGATTTAGTGAAGCAAATGAGATTAAATACTATGGATTATCCACAACTATACCCATTGTGATGGGTATAGAAGTATGTGGAGCTACAGGTAATCAAGCAATGTACTTTGTAGTTTTATGTCAAAAATAATTTCTATGATGCAATTACTTGTGATGTAGAACCTCTTGATATTTGCCAAGTATTTTTTAGTAGCCCATATTCATGGGAAATATATGCTTTATTTAAGTGGAGGTGCAATGTTTGGGAGTTGAAGAAATATGGAATCACATATGTGGTTAATCTCAACGGGCTGGAAAATAAATTCTAGCTTGTGATAGTGTAGTAGGCCAAGAATTTAGTGAATGTAAGTAAGAGATTCGTGCTATTGATGATAAAGGGTATAAATAGTAACATGTAGTTTAGTAAGGAGGTGGAAGTAGCCAACTATACTCCCCCAAAAAATAAGGAATTGGAGGGATTGCTATCAAAATTTATCCAACTGATGCAAGAACCAAAAGGCTTACCACCAAAGAGAGAAGTGGAGCATGAAATTCAACTCTTACCTGATTCACCTCTGCCTAATATTGGGTTGTATAGGAAGTCTATAATTGAGTCAGATGAGGTGAAGAAACAGGTTTAGGAGTTGTTGGATAAGGGTATGATTCATCCTAGTGCATCCCAACTGGGTCCCCAATTATTTTTATCCCCAAGAAGGATGGAATATGGAGGATGTGCATAGATTATAGGGTGCTCAATAAGATAAATTTTAAGAATTAGAACCTACTACCACGAATTGATGATCTACTAGACCAGTTGAAGCATGTAAAGTATTTTTCTAAGTTGGATCTAAAATCAGGTTATCATCAAATATAGATGAAGATATAGGACATATGGAAGACAACATTCAAGACCAAGCAATATATGTTTGAATGGTTGGTGATGCCATTCATATTAATAAATGCCCTAACTACCTTTATGAGGCCGATGAATGATATTTTGAGACCTTTTTTGGATAGGTATGTCATTGTATTTATTGATGATATATTAATTTTTAGTCTAACATAGGAAGAACATATTCAAAATTTAAAATCAAATTTTGAAGTGTCAACAAGGGAAGATTTAAAATTGAATCTTAAAAAGTGTGAGTTTGGAAAGAAGTCTTTAGTTTATTTGGGTCTTGTAATTGGGAATGGAGAACTCAGAATAGATCCTTCCAAGGTGTCTTCCATAAGGAATTGACCAACACCAAAGACCCAAACTGAATTGAGGAGTTTTGATGGGGCAACCCAATACCTCAAAGTTTATTAAGGATTTCTCACATATATCAAGACCTCTGTTACAACAAATGCAAAAGAATAGAAATATTATTTGGGGAAAAGAGAAGAACAAAGTCTTTGATCTGATAAAGGATAAGGTATGTAACACACCTGTGCTTGCTATGATAGCTATGAGAATGTCTTTTGAGATTGAGACGGATTCCTCAGGCCATGCTATGGGGGAAGTTCTGTTCTAGTAAGGTAAACTCGTATGTTATCATTCTAAATTGTTTTCAGAGGCTGTTCTTAACTATCCTATGCATGATAAAGAGTTGCTTGCACTTGTACAAGTAGTGAAGAAATGGAGACATTATTTATTGGGTAAAGAAACCATTGTGCATATAGATCATGAGCCATTAAAGTACTTGCAAACTCAGAGCAAGTTACTGTAGTCCAAGGATTTAAACGGATGGGTTTCCTAAAACAGTTTAATATCCTAATCAAATACAAGAATGGGAAGACAAAAAAATTGGCTGATATGCTATCTCATCCTCCAACAAAGGTTGCTTCAGTTGTAATAGAATTGAAGATTTTTTCTTTTGAAGAGTACAAGGGGCGGTATGAAGAAGATGTTGAACTTGGGAAGAAGTACAAGGAGTTGAAAAATGGAGTGCAAGGCAAATCCAATGAGGATTTTCATTTTGAAATGAATTGTTGTTCAAAGGGGGAAAATTATGTGTGCCCAAGGGAGACAAACATGTACAACTAGTAAGGGAAGCTCACACATCACTAGTTGTTGGTCATTTTGGCATGCACAAAACAATAACTAACCTGCAATGATATGTATAATGGTCCAATATGCAATGATGTATTTAACTTTATCCATGGATGTGCAAATTGCAGCACAAGCAAACCCAACAACCACAAATTGGGACTATACACACTTTTAATAGTTCCTAATCGACCATGGGAGAGTATTTCAATGGACTTCTTGGATGGATTGCCAACCACTCAAAGAGGTAATGATTATCTATTTGTTTATAGTGGATAAATGTAGTAAAATGGCAATTGTTGTACCTTATAAGAAAAATGTTACAGTAGAAGGTACAACTGAAGTAGAGAAAAATGATGCACCTAATTATGAATAACAATATGTGTATCTATCCTCTATAGCTTATGAGCATCAAACGGAAGCATGCATGTAAAAATGGAAGCAAAACCAAACAACAAGGTATGAAATAAAGCAAGTATCCTTCTTATTAATTGGTGGATACAATCCAAGGTTACACAACAGTCCCCTTGAGGTCTCAAAGGTGATACAATTGTTACAAATTTTCAGTTCCCAAGGATCAAATCCTTCAAGAAATCCGGGTGCACATCCAGTGTCTTTCCTCGTACCCACAATCGAGGTTGGTAGACAAATGTCGTCACTGCTTGTATATTTGATATTGATGTCTTGTTATAGAAACCTGAACCTGCACACAAGGAATCCAAAATGGTCAAATAGCAAGTGCGTGTGATGGAAAACATGCAATCCCCACAAGCACCAAAAGACTAGTAAAGGGCATATATATTAAAAACATATCAAACCAACTCAGAATGAATTGAAATTTTATGGAGATGTTAAATAGGAGGTTTTGAAGAGATATCACCAAAAACAGATCTGAAATTGCATCCGTAGGCCCCTCGATTTTGCACCGCTCGTCTACAACCAGCGAAGACCAAGACAAGCAATTCCCACCCCTAAACATTTACAAAACTCATGAAACTTGGAAATAATACATAAATCCACATTTTAAGACTACCCATGTGGTTATATTTTTAAAATTAGGCACAGATCCATCTGCATGCACCTGGGGTGCCCGGATGGGCCTTACGAACCTGCAAAAACTTCAAAATGCGATATCTCGGCCAATATAACTCCAAATTGCATGAAATTTGAACTGTAGCATCCTATGATAGTATAGAATAAGCCTAAAAAAATAGTAAAGAAATTGTGCACAGATTTATCCTCATCCCACGGGGGATGGTGGTGACTGCAACTAATTGGAGGGCACCCTGGGGTGAGATACCCACCAATTTTGCACACCTTTTGCTACCAATCCCACTGGGGAATGGTCCTAAATACTATAAAGGGATACCCACCAATTTTGCACACCTTTTGCTACCAATCCCACTCCATTGCATATCCTATAACTCCTCTATATATAATGTGTGTGTTTTGTGTGGACATTGTATCCATTTTATAGCCCAAAGGGGCTTATGTGTAAAAAGGCATGCAAGGGCATGCATGGCAGGAGGTGCCATTTGTCAAAAAGGAGGCATGCACTGGATGTGGAAGAGAATCTCCATTTTGGCCTTCATTATGAAGCATGTCATAAGGATGCAATGCCCTTTGACCCACATGCTTCAATTGGTGGGGTAAATGGCAGTTTTTGGGTATCATTTGTCCCAGATTTGACTTTTTTTGGGTCTAACTTGCTCACCGTCCCACCTTGGGACGATGGCTCACCACCATCCGAGGGTGGGACAGTGGTGAATTTTGGGCCAAAACCTCCCAAAACTAGGCCAAAAACCTCCAAAACCTCTTCCGGAGTGGCTAGAACCACCGTGAGCCTTCTAAGGGCTGCCCAAGGGGCCGTATGATGCCAATTTGATCATTGTTTATGGATGCTTAATCGGGTTAACCATATTTTAGTGTCTATAGATGCCCCTTTTTGAGATGCATTGTGTGCAGCACAACGCTGAGCAAAAATAGATGACTAAAATGTTCAATGATTAAGGTTACTCAATAACCTAACCAACTTTAGATGCCCCAATCGTGGAAAGAACATGCGTTCTTGAATCCTCGCTTCTAACTCAGTAAAGACATTGGTCTTGGTTTCTATTCAGCTTCCAGGTATGCTCAGGGGACTTATAACCCTAGGCATTAGAGAAAACCAAGTATTTTGGTAACTTTTGAGGTTACCAACAGGTAGGTTCATCTCCACTGTTATGTGCTTAATTGACATATTTGCTTGTTTTCTGCCCGGAGCAGGGGCATGATTGTCTTTGTCAAATATTCATTGGACGAATGCAACTTGCATGATTGAGTGTTTAATTGTTGATTTTTGATTATGGATTTGTTAAGCATGACTATGGAGATTTCATGGAAGCAAAGAGTTGAAAACCTCCTTCCTGTGGGGTGGTCTAGCCATAATGGCCTTCTTGGGGAGTGAAGTAGTAACTTGTCCATGCATCCATGAGAATTTTGCATTCCATATTGACCCTGAATGAATTCCATCATATTTGACTTGTTTTGGTGGGTGTTGAACCCTTTTCTTTGGCTTTTGTGTTGTTTTGTTATTTTTTTTTTTGGTTTTTGATTAATATATATGTATGTATACTTGACCAATGGGATTATTGGATGCCATTGGGGCATTTTGAGTGACCAAAGGGTTTAGGGATACCTTTGGGGCTTGTTTGGGTTGAGCAAAGGGTTTATGGAGACCTTTGGGGCTTTTTGAGTTGACCAAAGGGTTTATGGATACCTTTGGGGCATTTCGGGTTGACCAAAGGGTTTATGGATACCTTTGGGGCATTTTTTGGGTTGACCAAAGGGTTTATGGAGACCTTTGGGGCTTTTTGAGTTGACCAAAGGGTTTATGGATACCTTTGGGGCTTTTTGAGTTGACCAAAGGGTTTATGGATACCTTTGGGGCTTTTTGAGGCTCTTTCGACTCTTTTTAGATTTTTGGATGTTTAGCATTGTGAGGTCTAAGGACCCACTTTATTGTAGCCTACGGGTATTTTTCGATACTATGATGTATTTTTTTCCCCATATATATATGAGATTTTGTTATGGTCATCATGTGTCTCCCTTATTTCTTTATGATATGGATGCAATGTATGCATTTGCTTCTGTAGATGTGTTGGATGTTTATTATGTATGCATATGGATGCTTTTGTGATATGATGGAATGGTGATAAACATATATCATGTATGCATGTGTATTTTATTTGATTTGATGCTATCTATATGCATGGATGCATAGTGAGATGAAATATGGGGTGATTGAAAAACATGGATTGTGGCTAATGATTTGACATACTATGTGAACACTATAGATTGTACAAAATACATTAACGCTATTTGTTTTTGTTTTTTTTTTGTAATGGAAATGTGAAACCATTATTGCGATGTAAAAAATGGAGTAAATTATATGACATGTTTAAAGAATGTAGGTGAGGTTTTTAGGAGACTCAAACACTCTAGCTGATGTGATAAAAGGTTATATACTGACTATGCAAGACTTTTTGACAAGGTATGAATCTGCTAGGACGACCAAGGTATGTCATATCCTTGTGTGTGCAAGTGAGTCCATTCCTGTGAAACGCATAAAGATACCACCATTTCTACATAGGCTATCCACTAAACATGGAATGAGGATCACCCTATGAATATCACAATCCTGGGTTTTGTACTTAGTAGGACTAGACCACTAGGCAATCTAGGTTACAAAATCTAGCTTGTCCACATGCAAACATTGGTCTGCACACATGCACGAGGCTAATGTGATAGACATATCATCATGTGGGAGGCTATCACCATTGCCAGGTAGGCTATCCACCAAACCTATAATGAGGATCACCTAAATGGTTTGTCAAATGCTAAGAATTCCACGAATTCAAGCTCAAGCTCCCTTCTTTTCTTCAATTTTATAGGGATACTTGCTCATGGGTAGTGATGATAATCACTATTTTTTTTTTTGTATTATTATTATTTTTTTTGAGCAAGGGATTTGGGATTTGGGATTAGTGGTGCAAACAACTATTGACTTTGCTTTTGCTTTTTTCTTTTTTCTTTTTGAGTATTTTGACTTTAAATTTTTGGGGAATTTGATTCCGAACTTTGATTTGAACTTTTGGAATTTTGATTTTGAATTTTTGGGATTTTTGGAATTGGGATTTTTGATAGTGGTGAAAACCACTGTTTATTTTGGGGAATTGGGTAGGTAAGAGCTTGTCCTTTTTCCAATTCTTAGCATTCTTGAACCATTCGCACAGGGGGATGAGCAGGATGACCTTTTCACTTAAGGTAACCTAGACCACTTCATGGATTTCATATTTCTTTACACAAAAATTGGATTATTAATGTTTAACTATGCTTGGGATTTGATGTACACAAGGCATAATCAATGCAAGACTCTACCTCCTAAAAATCAAGCTAGCTTTCTACAAAACCTGAAGAGAAGCTAGAAATGGTTGAGTGACAAAAAACCCTAATGACATTCTAAAATAAATGACTAGGTGAAGGGGTGGACACAAATATGGAATATGAAAAATGTGGGTGAAAATGATAATTGTGGCATTGAACTATGAGTACTTTCACAAAATTGATTTTGAGCGGTAAGTAGTGTACCATCATGGTGCTAGACATGTATGAGCAACTCTAAAATATAAAGTGCTAATGATGAATATGCCTAAATGCAAGCGACGATAAAATGCAATGGGATGAAATGTGATGTGATGCAATATTTTTGAATTTTTGAAATTTTGATTGATACATATGTATGAAAGTGCAATGCGATGCAATGTTTTTGTATTTTGATGTTTTGATGATGTTTTTGAATTTTTGATTGATATATATGTATGAAAATGCAATGCGATGCAATGTTTTTGTATTTTGATGTTTTGATGTTTTTTTTTTTAAATTTTTGATTGATATATATATATGTACATGTGACCAATAGGCTTATTGGGGGCCATTTGGGAATTTGGGGGGACCAAAGGGCTTATGGATGCCTTTGGGGATTTTTGGTTACCGAGATGGTTCTAGACTGCCTAGGAGCATTTGGGTTGACCAAGTGGGATGTAGGCACCCTTGGAGCATTTTGGGGTGAGCTAGACGGTTCTAGACTGCCTAGGAGCATTTTAGGTTGACCAAGCGATATGTAGACACCCTTGGAGCATTTTGGGGTGACATAGATGGTTCTATACTGCCTAAGACCATTTTAGGTTGACCAAGCAGGATGTAGGTACCCTTGGAGCATTTAGGGGTGACCTAGATGGTTCTAGACCGCCTAGGAGCCTTTTAGGTTGACCAAGCGGGATATAGGCACCCTTGGAGCATTTAGGGGTGACCTAGACGGTTCTAGACCACCTAGGAGCCTTTTAGGTTGACCAAGCAGGATATAGGCACCCTTGGAGCATTTAGGGGTGACCTAGACGGTTCTAGATCACCTAGGAGCCTTTTAGGTTGACCAAGAGATATGTAGATACCCTTGGAGCCTTTTGTAACTTTGCTTACTTTGTGTTATTAGGAGGAAGGTGCAATACCTTGTATACCCATAACATTTACTATGATTAATGCGATGTTATTGACTTGTCCAGGAGGAGCAATAGGAATTGACCCCCCCTATTTTAGCAAGGAATCCTGGGTAATGCTAATGTCTTGAGGGGGTAGAATGAGTGACCCACTCGTGGATAAAGCTCCCTCATCAATAAGATCTTGGACCTTACATCTAAAAACATCACAAGTGCTAATGTCATGCCCTATCATTCGATTATAGAGGTAAGAATGATCCTTCCTATATAGTTTAGATCTGGGTCTATTTGGGTTGAACAAGGGTATATCTGGTAAGACAATTGCCTCTGTATCTTATAGGTTGTGAAAAATGGTCAACATGGGCTCAGATAACGAAGTCCAGGTACAACATTGATGCCTTAAATAAGGTGAATATGATTGAATCATTTTACAAGGTGATGAGGTTGTATGTGGCTCAGTCACCTGTTTAGGTTGCTCTTCTTGACTACCATCTATAGGTAATAGATGCTGCACTATGTCAATTTGTTGGTTGTTGATTTGAAGATCATTCTTGTCAAACATATCCTATACTAGGTTTTTTAATTTAAAGCACCTATGCAAATCATGCCCCTTCTGCCTATGGTATTTGCAATATAGGTCTTTGCGATATATGCCAACTGTATGGCACTAATATTATCACAATTCAGTTTGGTTGGACCAATTTGTTTTTCGCCAATATCTTCAAGGATTTTCCTCAACCAGAGGATTTGAGTACTAGCATGGGTAATGGCTATATACTCAGCTTCTATAGATGATAATGCTACAACATATTGCTTCTAGGAACTCCAAGTTATTAGTCCTGAACCTAGACTAAAACAGTTCCCTGATGTAGATTTTTTGTCATCTATATTACTGCCCCAATCGCTGTCACTAAAACCAACTAACTTCACAGAGTTAGACTTTTGGTAATGGATTCCAAAATCCAATGTACCTTTTACATATCATAAAATTCATTTGGTTGCTTGAAGATGCAGCTCGGATGGGCATGCCATAAACCTTGATACTAGAGAAACAACATACTGTATATCTGGCCTAGTGTTGGTGAGAAACATTAAACTCCCAACCATGCTTTTGAAATTGGTCATGTCAACTTTTGGTGCTCCATCATCTTTGCTTAGATGGATTCCATGTCCTGTTGGTGTTGCAACTGATTTGCACTGCTGCATAGCAAATTTTTGAATCATGTCTCGAGCATATTTCTGTTGACATATGAAGATCCCATTCTTTGATTGATGTACTTACATTCCTAGGAAGTATCTCATTAATCCGAGATCCTTCATCTCAAACTGATTCATCATGGAGTTTTTGAACTCCATGTTCATTTTATTATTGCTACCCATAAATATTAGATCATGCACATATAAACAAACTATGAGGATATCTACTCCATTCTTCAGGTAGTATAGAGTTGGTTCACTCTTGCTTTTTGTGAAACCATACTTGCTGAAATAGTCGTCAATTCGTGAGTACCACGCTCGTGGTGCTTGCTTGAGACCATAAAGTGCTTTTTTCAATTTATAAACAAGGTTCTCTTTTCCTTGTTCTTGGAAACCTTGAGGTTTTTGTACATACACCTCTTCTGTCAGGTATCCATTTAAAAATGCACTTTTCACATCCATGTGTTGAATGTTCCATCCTTTATGGGTTGCCAAGGAAAGAACAGTTCTGATTGTTTCTTGTCGAGCAACTGGAGCAAAGGTTTCCTCATAATCTATTCCATATTTCTGAGTAAAACCCTTAGCTACTAATCTTGCCTTGTGCCTTTCAATGCTTCCATCAACATTGAATTTGGTCTTATAGACCCATTTACATCCAACACATTTTTTTCCCTTGGGAAGCTTCACAAGCTCCCAAGTATCATTCTTTTTAATTGAGGATATTTCCTCTTCCATGGCATCTTGCCATATACTTTTAGTACATGCTTTTTCATAGCTAGATGGTTCTAGTTGTGTAGCAGCAAACAAAGCATAATTGACTACATCACCCCTTGGTTCATGAGACTCATCATCTCCTGACATTTGAAGATTTTCAAGTCTTGACAAAATGTCGTCCATCTCACTAGCTTGACTCCTAGTGTATCTTTGTTGGAAATTCCTATCCAACATTTGAGAAGATGGATGACTCTGTAGTATGTGCTTTCCTTTATTTGTCACTTTCCTTTGAGAAAATGGATCAATATCCATTGGACTTGGAGCGCTTACAGATCTATGAAATTGTTTTGGAGAGTTTGGGGGTGCCAACAAAGAAGTCCCTCTTGGACTTGGTGTACCACTTGATGTACTTGATGAAGATTCTTGATGTGGACTTTGTGGAGGGGAACTTTTTCCACTAATTTTCTTGGGTTGTACAAATGTGGAACTTTCCGAATTAGAGTCTATATCAACAATTTTTTTATGACCCCATTCTCCCCCTTCATCAAAAATGACATCCCTGGAGATAATAATTTTATGTGTCTTGGGATTGTACAATCTATACCCTTTGGTTGATTCACAATACCCTACAAAAATACATGCTTGAATCTTTGGATCAATCTTCTTTCTGTTCTCCTCAGGAATGTGTGCATAATCTAAAGAACCAAATACTCAGAAATGTTTGACATTTGGTTTCTTACCATACCATCCTTCATAAGGAGTGATACCATCTAAACTAGAAGTCAGACTTCTATTTAGAATATATGGACTAGTTCTCACTGCATCCGCCTAATAGTTGTTTGTTAGATGCTTTGTCTGAAGCATCGTTCGTGCCATTTCAACAAGGGTGCGGTTTTTTCTCTCAGCCACACCGTTCTGCTGTGGGGTATAGGCAGTGGTGAACTGCCTTTTTATCCCATTTTGCTTACAATAATGTAGAAATTCATTTGAAGAGTACTCTCCTCCTCTATCAGTGCGAAGACATTTGACATAGTAGTCACTTTGCTTTTCTACATTATTTCTGAAGTCTATGAAGCAATCAAATGCTTCATCTTTGTGTTTCAAAAAATAGATCTAGCACATTCTAGAATAATCATCTATGAATGTTAGAAAATAAGAATTGTTTCCAAGGCTTTTTGTTTGCATTGGACCATAGATGTCCGAATGTACTAGCTGAAGAGGATAGCTTGCTCTCCATGCTTGGCCTCTTGGAAACTTCGTTCTGGAGTGCTTTCCCAAAGCACATGCTTCGCATACCTTCTTATGTTCTGGAATTTTTGGTAGTCCTGTCACCATAGCTTGGGATGTTAACATTTTCAAGCTAGCGGAATTGAGGTGACCATATCTCAAGTGCCACAATTCACTTGGATTTGTAATAGCAATGTTTGCAAGTTGAGCTCCCCCTGGCTCACCAAATTTTAGAGGGAATAACCTATTCTTTGTCATAGGTACTTCTGTGATGACTCGGTTACAATTGTTTTTATCAAGGATTGTACATTTGTTGTCATCAAAAACTAATTTGTAATGCTTCTCCATCATTTGGCCAACACTTAACAAATTGTGTTGTAGTTGTGGAGTATAGTATATGTCATTCACTTTTTTAAGGCCTTCTTTTGTTGGAACTTCCATAGCTCCAATGCCTTCAACTTGCAAAGAGTTATTATCCCCTAACTTAACATGGGATTTGTAATTTGAATCTAATGTAGCAAAGAGATTTTCTTTGCCACTCATGTGGTTGGAGCAACCAGTAAAAAATCCATGTATCTTTAAGATTTTGATCTGACTATCCATAAGAGAGAAAAATATTTGATGGACCTTCTTCTTCTCCATAGAATGAGCCATATTGACTGCTTTGATCCTTTGAAGTCTTTGACCAGCAGTCACGAGTGAAGTGTCCTTGTTTCCCACAATTGAAACAAGTTGTTTTAGTCTTGTTACTTCCTCGTCCTTGATGTCCACGGCCTGCATTGCCGCTTTGGTTCTGATTGGCTCCTCTGTTTTGATTTCCACCTCTGTTTTGATTGCCTCCTCTGTAGGATTTGCTTTGGCCTTTGCCTCTTTGTTTTTGTCCTCTGCCTCGACATCTTCCTTGTCCTCGTCTTGCAGCTTCATTCGAAGTGAAGGCTTTGTCATCACCTCCATAGTTTGTTGAAGGTGCTCCTCGAAGTCTCTCTTCATGTGATGTTAATGATCCAATCAAACTATCAAATGTAAGAGTAGAAAGGTCTTTGGATTCTTCAATTATGATGGCAATGTGATTCCACTTAGGAAGAAGTGTTCTCAACACTTTCTTCACAATTGTTTCAACTTTTGTGTCATCACCTAAAGTTTGCATCATATCAACTACTGCTTTGACTCGTATACAGTAGTCACCGACTCTTTCATTTTCCTTCATTATGAGATTTTCAAAATCTCTTTTTAAGGTCTGAAGCCTGACTTGCTTCACTTTATCACTTCCTTGGAATCCTTATTTCAAGGCATTCCATGCATCTATTGTAGTTAAGTAAGATGCAATTATAGGAAAGATACTTGGAAAGAATTATTTTTCTGTGCATCTTTGAAGATCTTCTTGTCGGTTGCACTCAAAGTAGTCCAATATGTTGGAGCAGTGTAACCGTCTTCAATACTATCCCATAGTCCTTTTCCTATGAGTAATGTCCTCATTTTGATGGACCAGTACTCATAATTATCCCCACTGAATTCGGGGATTGTAAGATTGTTACTTGATCCCATTATTATCTAATAAAACAAGAAACCTCTCTTATATAGTCTTATTTCAAAAATACTTTACAAACTATCAAGCCTTGCTTAATTTACAATCATAAACAACTCACTCTTGTTGTTGTGATTCAGAAATTACAAAATTTTCAGCGACTTGTTCGTCGTCGTCACTTATCAATATAATTTTAGGAGAAGGAGTTTGTAATATTTCAACTGAATTACTATAATGAGTATATTCAGATCCTTGTGGAGCAATCTCCACTGTGTCGGATTGTTCAAATCTGCTCCCAAAGGAGTTATCTTCTGAATCTACTTCGTATCCTAGATCAGGATTTCTCTGTTGGGCAATAACCGCGTTTTGTAACTGTGAAAAGACTGTATTGATTCCTAGTGTTCTCACGTGCTCATCAAAGCTTTCAACGTTTGTTCTCAGTAACAAACTACAAAGTGCTTGGTAACATCCTTCCGATCTTATCATTTAAGAAAATTTCCTAGAAATTTTCTTTTACAAAGATTTCCTCTTAGGAAATTTTTCTAATTTTTTACCTCTTAAAGCGTAAAAAATAAAATTTTACAACTATTTCCTCTTAGGAAATGTCAATCATCAACTTTAAATGATAAATAAAAACCTTTCAATTTTTTTTTTTTTAAATTTTACAGCTATTTCCTCTTAGGAAATGTCAATCATAAAAAAAAAAATTCCTTAAAGTTTTACAGCTATTTGAAATTAACTTAAAGTTTTTTTTATAAAAAAATTTCCCTTTTAAAAAAAAAAAAAAACTATTGACCCCATTGAGGTTCGATCGTGCGACCTCGCAGGCGTCAAGGCAAAGGGTAGCCGCTGTGCTACCGAGCATATTCGGGAGCTAAACCAGGCTCCCTGCCCTTGTTGCTTTCGCAAGATCGCATGAAGCAAAAATAAAAATGACCCCGTCGAGGTTCGATCGTTCGACCTCGCGGGAGTCAAGGAAAAGGGTAGCCGCTATGCTATCGAGAAGATCTGGGAGCTAAAGTAGGCTCCCTAGCCTTATTGCTTACGCGTCGAACATGAAGCTATTATTGGCTTCGTGCTTCGACGCGAAGCAAAGTTTTTTCTTTGGGACTTTAGTCCCACATCGCCTATGCGACGATGTTTATTCTCTTTAAAAAGAGCAAAGCACACAATGTGCTTTGATTGCCTGCAGGCAGTCGTAGGCTGTGAAGAAACTTTTGCCTCGGGCCATGTGCAGGTCACCACATCAACAAACCACCTCGGGCCGCGTGCTACCTCGGGCCGCGTGTAGGTCGCCACGTCAACGAATCGCCTCGAGCTGCATGCAGGTTGCCACGTCAACAGATCACCTTGGGCTACGTGCCTCCTCGTCAACAAATCGCCTCGGGCCATGTGATGCCTTCTCCAACGTGCTGCCTCATCAATGTCCAGCTCCACCAGCGCCTACTCCAGTGCCTCGAGAATCATGCCAATCTGTTGCTGTGGGCCTCTTCGGCTCCTACGGGTTGCCTCGAGATCCATGCCACCTCGGCTCCTACGGGCTGCCTTGGGATCCGTGTTGCCACCTCGAACTACGAGCCCCATCACCTCGAGATTCGGGCCGATCTCGGCTCTCGGCTCTGATACCAAATGTGGTAGGTGAGCTCTTTGATACAAAGGTAAATTTGCATTAACAATTAACATTAGGTTACAAAGTTTAAATAAACATTATAATAACCATACTAGAGAAAAGGGGGGATAGGAGAAATTAAGGGAGAAGAAAATAAAATCAAATTCTCTTTCCGCCCAAAGATGCTGTCGTCCAACTGCCGTCTAGGTAAGGTAAAAGGTAAGTAATCTTACCCAAGGTAAAATACATTTTTTAACCTTTTACCAATGGTAATTTTCCAACATTTCATAGTAGAATTATTTTGTGGGTGCACCTTAGCACCAGATTCACTTGAGATATGAGCCATTTTTTGATCAACTACTTGAAACTTGTTTCGTTATCTCTTTAATACTTGCCCTAGATGTTGTGGAAAGGTATGGTTTTCACTTTTCTTTTGTGCAGCAAATTGGAAGTCGTTGTCACTCAAGTTCATAGTATGATCTGTTGAAATACAAATTTCTAACCCATATTGTATCCCCTACAACATTTCCTACTAAAATATTGATCATAAACCACAAAAATATTGGCCTCTAGGGCCTGAAGGCCCTAAAAACCAACCTCTGGAGCTGCTTGCACTCAACCCAGATGAAACCCTTGCATAGTCGCTTGCCAAATATGTCGTTCACACATACGTATTCGCTAGGATTTGTGTTGCTCTAAATGATATGAAAATTGGTGGAGACGTTCTAGGGTTTTTCAAGAATCTACCCTCAAAATTTCAGCTCAATCCGAGTCCGAATGAGTGAGATATGACCGAAATGAGTTTGGTAGTTTGGGCAGTCCTACGAAAAATGTCTCATCTCAAAAAACTAATTTATAGTGGAAAACACCCCTTTCGAGGTGCCACTTTCAATAGGTTGGGCATAGGAGGAATGGAGCCTTGTTGGACTCTACCAGCACATAGGACATTCCTAACTATACCATATATCTGCAGGATGGATACAAGGGGAATGGAACCTAGGTTGGCCTCTACCAGCACCCAGGGCATTTACCACTGCACCACAACAAGCAGATGTTTAAACTAATTTATAGTGGAAAACACCCCTTTCGGGGTGCCACTTTCAACAGGTTGGGCATAGGAGGAATGGAGCCTTGTCGGCCTCTACCAGCACATAGGACATTCCTAACTATACCATATATCTGCAGGATGGAGACAACGGGAATGGAACCTGGGTCGGCCTCTACCAACACCCAGGGCATTTACCACTGCACCACAACAAGCAGATGTTACTAGTTTCCTTATTAACTAGGGTTTCCAATAATTGTTTTTACTACTCCATTTTCTCTTGAAGCAACTTGACTATTGAAGAAATGTTCTCCACCCTCTTACTGATGTCCACCATTCTAGTTTTCTTATTGAATTCCATTGTTCTTCCATACTTCTTACTGGAGTCCATTGTTATTCTATTTTTATTTTTGGAGTCCACTATTCTTCTAGACTTCTTTTAGGGATGTACTACATCTTCCTCTTGTGTAGTTAACCCTACCTTCTTGTATGATCCTCCTCAAAAAATAGGTGACATCTCCTATCCATAAAAAGGAGCTATTTAAGTTATAATTTCTCCTAAATTGTACTTACAATTAGTTTCATTTTCCCATGAACTAACTTAGACCATTATCACTCACCTGATAATGATCATGGTTACACTTGCCTCACTACAAGGTACCATTCCCAATAAGAAACTATACTCCCTAGGATTTTTACTCCTTGGTATGATTGGTCCAAACGGTGTGTAATACCCATCTTATCCTAGATCAAGTTAAGGTCCCTAGAATAGTAAGTCTTCCCAAAGTAGCACATCAAGTCAAGGCTCAACCTAGGTTCTCTCTATGGAAGCTTCTAGTCCTATGACCTAGAGCTCTGATACCACTTGTAACAACCCACCAAAAACCAAACCAAGAGATATATATATAAATATTTTTTCCACAAGTAAGTTTCACAAAGAAGTCCCAATAAATTCTAGTATAATAAGACATAACTACATTTTGATTTAATATCATTGTAGATGACACTCAAGTGGACAAGAGTGGAAAACATCATGTATTTTTGGGGTTCACCTCTCTAAACCTCACCATTTTGGAAGGACACCAATAGTGGTCTCCCCACTTTTCCTATGCCCTCATCGATATAGGACAACTTGACCATTGCATAGGGATTATCCTTTAAGGCTCATAACACTTAAAGGGGGATGTATTTTACCTAAACTTATAAGTTTATCTATATAAGATTATTCTAGCAAAATGGCTTAGTGCTTAACTACCTCACATCCATGTGATAGCTAAGGCCATTACCACACACTTGGTAATGAGCATGAACACCTGATCCTCACCATTCAAGGTGCCACCTTTAAACTAATTTAAATAATAATAACCAAAGACTAATAACAAAAACCTTATAGTCCATGCTACCAACCATATTATATAAAGCAATTTAAATTCCTTTCTATTGAAACTAATCTTAATTAATGCAATGTTGCTTTTTAACCAAATAACCAAGGTTCTCCAACTAATAAATTAATTAACCAGATCAAATTTTCTCTAACTAATAAATTAATTAACCAAATCAAAGGTTCTCCAACTAAAAATTAATTAACCAAATCAAAATTTCTCTAACTAACAAATTAATTAATCAAATCAAAGGTTCTAAACTCCAAAAAAATTGATATCTTAGTTAATGCACCCGCAACATCCAGTGACACTTTCTTGATTTAGTCGAATAAAAGTTCCAACTTCCTGGGGTCATAACTTTTGATCCGGGTGTCCGTTTGAGCCCGTTTATTTTTTAAAATGCATATAATTGAGTTGACCTCACCGTTTTCAGCACCACTATCACTGAAGTGGCCGTTTTGACATGTTTTTGGGCCCCAAAACATCACCTAGTGGCCAGAAATGGGCTCAAAAGTTTTTGTTCCAATTTTTTTTTAGTTTTTTGATATTTAATATCTTTTGTTGCATGATTCAGTCTAGGGAGATATTTTAGGAAAGTCTTAATTTTGGAATAATGGATGCATGATATTTTTTCGGATCCATATGAGTGATAGTTTAGACTTACTAAAAATAGTAAGTTCTGATACTTACTAAAAATAGTAAGTATGTGTTAGGTTAGGGTTTTTGGTGGATATTATATGTAGGAAATGATTTCATTGTAAGGGCATGGAGATACAAGAAAATAATAAAATTCTAGTTGCAGAATTGTTGTTTTCTCATTGATTTTTTTTTTTGTAGATAAGATACTATAGCATTAATATCGGGTTTTATAGGTTGACCCAAAACCTTTTACAAAAATCAGCCTAGGGTTGTTGATGAACATATCCTTACTAAGGATCCTATATATGTAAAATCTACATACCTCCAAATCCATTACATACGGTAAGGAACATAGCCTGTTATCAAAAAGAAACTTCCCATACAACATTTTGGGTATACCCCGAGAAAACACACATGCATCATAATTACAAAAAAGAAACAGACACAAATCCCTTCCTTGAGACAATGAAGAAACAAAAAGTTGTAGACACACATAGCAGAGTACTGAAAAAAACTCCCACAAGCTCTGTATTGACAGTTACTCTTAATAATTCTTTAGTAATTGCTTTCTTCCATATATGACATGCTTTGGTACCATATACTATCTTGGCCAATCAACTTTGGAAAAATGAACCTGCTGGCTAGATTTATGGTGGTGGCTATCTGCTGGTGCACGTGGCTTTGGTTCGAAGTCTTATATTGTCGTTTCTTTCCTTCCCTGTGATTATCAACCAACATCAAATTACTAAGATGACTAGGAGCCATGTTATCTGACATGTGACTATCCCCATTAGTCTTTGTGGTATTTCCAAGCAGCATCCACGAAGACTGATAGCTCAGATAATTTTTATTATGAGTCCAATTCAAAAAAGAGACGGAAATACTCCTAGCCTTCGAACTTATAGTGCCTTCCCTTTTGGTAAATTTGACTATCATTATTGGAATTCTTGTTTAATAAGCTCCTCTACTTCACTCGGGACACCGTGTTCCCATTTGAAAAGTTTGTCACCATCGACACCCAAATTGGCCAACTTATCAAGAATTTTGTTAGCTTCCCAAAAGACATGTTGGGCTTTTCTGTCTTGTCTTCCCTGGAAAAGGATCCTAGTCTCTTCAACAATTATTTTAATCCTCCAAGGAGGTGTTTTCCAATTATTGAGAAGATTTATAACATGCATAGAGTCTCCTTCTATGATCAAATTGCCTTCTAAGTCTTGATTCATTTGAAGGCATCTCCACATAGCTCTAGCTTCAGCTTTGTTGTTCATCCTTGTTCCCAAATATTTGGAAAACGCAAGCATCATATTCCCATTATTATCTCACACAATGCCACCAGTGCCTGCTCTGCCAGGATTTTCCTTAGCTGCTCCATCAAAATTAAGCTTAAACCAACCTGTAGGAGGTGGAGACCACTTAACATTGGCTCTGGGGTTGACTAACCTAGGCACAGACTCATCTAACAAGGTTAAGCTTAAATATTGAGCAATCGTGTTCTCCTGCAGATGAGGTTTACAGCTATCAAAGGGGATAAGGTTCACATTCTCGTTGGCAAAGGATAGGATCCTGGCAATGATAGTTTTATGATCATGGATAGACTCATTAAAGACTCTATGGTTCCTTTCTAACCACACCTGCCAAAGATAGTGATTGAGATAAATTTTCCACATGTATCTAAGTCTTTGGATTGAAAAGGGGTAAGGCCACTGGACGAACAAATCAAGTACGATGGCTGGTTTAACCCATGAAATATTGAAGGCCTAAAAAACCCCACTTATGACAGTCAAGGAAAAGGGCACTCAAGGAAAATGTGATAAATGGTCTCCCAATTAGCCCTGCATAGATAACAACGATTAGTGATACAAATACCTTTACGCATCAAATTATCAATGGTTAGAATTCTTCCTTGGATAACCAGCCATGAAAAGACTACAATTTTTGGAATTAAATTTTTTATCCAAACTAAGTCCTTTTGGAGGACAAAATCCTCATCATCAAGCGAAGCTTGTAAGCTAATTTAACAGTGAACTGCCCATTTTCTGTAGGAGCCCAGGTCACTTGATCTTGGATCTCATGGGGATAAACTGTTGCCCGAGAATGTTACAAAGATCATTTGATTCCGCTTGAAATCCCTAAATTCTTATTTGTTTCCACTTCATTCTACCTCTGTCCGAGAATCAATACAGATCTACATCATTAGCATTAGAATTAGGTGCTAGAAGAAAAGCATATATTATAAAAATAATCATAAATAGGTACTCAACCCTAGCAAAGATGTAAACACACAATGCTCCCATCCCAATAAACCTCACCTAAGGAGACATCCAAGATTTTACAACACTACACCAATCTACTACCACAAATAAGGAATAAGAAAAATACTAATTACAAAGCAAGCACCAACCAACTAGAGAAATTTTTCAAATCAAACAAATCGTAACATCAAAAATAAAAAAAATAGGCTCACTTGGATAAAACCAAAGTCTTCTATAACAAAAAATACTTGTGAAACTACTCTAAAAAGGGAACACCTACTATGGATAAGAAACCTGAAACTATGAAGCTTTAAAACAACCAATCCCAAAGGTAGCTAGCAATATTAAAGTAGACTAGAATCTCAAGGTGATGTTAAACAATGAAACAAAACCAAACCTTCCTTACACACAAAAAACTAGCTCTCATATAACAACATTCCAAGCAAGCCAAGATCATTTTATAAAAACAATCAAATGTAATCTATAGGAATTTCTTAACCAAGATACCAACCTTATTATTGAGCATATGCTTTTCACACATCTTGTGAAGAATAATCATAGTAGTAAGCCTCATCTTCCTCAATCTTTGTTCCTTCCTCAAATTTCCAAAAAATGCCCTCTTATATCAAACCATCCACCACCTTTTGAGGAACCTTCCCCCTAAATATCAACCATTGGGGAGGTTTCTTTACACATACCTGTTACATTATCTAGATAATACTTTTAGCACATTGAAGATCCAACTTTCCAATGTTCAAGGAATCAAACCATTCCACTATTTCCATTTTGCCAACATTATGGTTTATCTAATAATTAGATTTCTCTTTTTTTATCTCTTCTACTTTACAACCTTAATAAAATAATTATTTATATTCCTTTACAAGGTTTTCCTATTAAATCTAATATTAGCCTACTAAAATTCATAAGGCATAATATTAACAATGAAATCATATTCTTAGCATTATTGGCTAGCATCATCAAAATCCAATTCTAATGTTATTTACTAACACTAGTGTAATTAAATTAATTACTTACCTAATTAATTTAATTACTATTGAATGCTAATATTGACCATTAACATCGATATCAATTAATTCCACATAGAAAAATAGAAAGTATCTTGGTAAGCCATCTTTTTTTCACTAGGATGCAATAAAAAAAATACACAACATAGTTTTTCCTTGAGTAGAAGGCTTTATGATAACTGTATGTTATTACCCTTGTATGAAGGATGGCTCTTTTGCTCAAATAGCAATCTTGTTACCCAATGGTGCGTTCAATCAAACAAAAATAAATGTATTACACCTATATGAATGGTTTCTTTTTACCCTTACATTGTTGATGATAAATTTCACCCATCATTTCACATTTTCTCTCAACTCTAGTGGTTGTTCCATATCAATCCACCCATGATAGTACCTGATCTTGTAACCACAAAATTTATCAGTAATACCATATTCCCAAAATAGTATAATCAAAGCATAAAGTGCAACTATTCATACATCTTGATAACATAAAATGAAATTATGCATTTGATATCCACTCATCCATACATAAATCAAGTATCAACAACAAGTCCTACCAAGGAGAACCATTACAAAAAGAGAAGGCAAAAAAACAAAAGAATAATAAAATCAATAAGCATGTACACAAGGTATTGGATTTTATGCTTGATTGGGATATAGAGAAGGTTTTTTTTAATAGGCAAGTGAGGGCCCTAAATAATAATCTAGGGTTTTAAGGTGAAATATGCAAAATGTGTTTTCATTAAAAGGGATGCCAATAAGAGGTTTGGATGTGAGGTGAAAATATTTGGGAGTTGAGACAAGAGAAGGAGAAAATAAATTAGGATTTTGGAAAAAAAAAAAAATTGGAAGGAGATTGGAGCTAGAGAATGGGTGGCCAAAGGGATAGAGAGGAGCTAAGAAAGATTTTTAAAATATTAGTAAAATTGCTAAGGTCTAAGAGTACAACAAAAGTTTACTAGTAGAACTTCATTAGCCAAGATCACAAGAAGTTGGTTAGAGAATTTTTCTAGGTCAAAAATGGTTCAAGGATAGGGTATAAATAGGCAATTGACAGTTATGTTAGGGTGTTCTTGAAGGTTCCTTAGGTTTTAATTCATTTTTTAATTTAATTTGATTTTACATTACATTTTTAAATATATATATATTTTATTTTAATTTAATTTGATTTTACATTTTATATCTTAAATGTGCCTAGACCTTAAATGTCTAAAGGAATTTAAATAGAATATAATATAGATAACTAGATTGTGCGGTTCAAAGGACTTTAAACTTATTATGGTATAGGTGCTTGGACCATGAGGTCTAAAGGAATTTAAACTGATTATGATATAGGTGCCTAGACTATGAGGTTTTATGGACTTTACACTAATGCCTAGACCATGAGGTATAAAGGACTTTAAGTTGATGTTTGGGCTATGAGATCCAAAGGAATTTAAACTAAATGATATAGATGCCTAGATAATGAGTTTCAAAGTATTTTATACTAATTATGATACAGGTGTTTGGAAAGGACTTCAAACTAATTATGATATAGGTGCCTAGACCATGAGGTTTGAAGGACTTTAAGCTTATTATGATACAAGTTCTTGGACCATGATGTCCAAAGGACTTTAAGGTGAATATATAGATGCCTAGACCATGAGGTCTGAAGGAATTTAAGCTAATGGTCAATTCAATCACCATACCCCATGTATAGGATCCTATAAAAGTGTCGAGTCTTGTCCTTGAACATAACAAAAATTAAAAGTCATGTAAATATGGGCTATCAACATGCATCACAATCATCACTCAACCCAATTATGGCGAGAGATATTTTGATAATATAAATATTTAAGATACAAGTTAGTGTGGTGAAAGGTACAAATTTGCTTCTAGAGGCACAAATCATCATGTAGAGGAATTTTAGAAAAATATGGAACCTCATATTCTTAATATGAAGATGCAATTACCATGATTATAATCTAGTATCATCATTGGTCAAAGTAGATTTTCATCAACATGAGCAAGCAAGCAAGTAGAGATGTATGTAGAACTAGACGAGTCCTCTAGATTATTATCCTAGTGCTCCAAGGCTTATTTAAGATTGTGGAAGCATCTCAGGGGATTCTCTTACGAATATTAGATGCATCAAGTAGCCATGTAGTTAATACTAAATTGAAGAGATCCGCTATAGTAGATATGTAGTGTGAATGCAATGCAAGTGAGAGATCATCATAGGACTCTTAAAAATATAGTAATGCAATAGACAACATACATATAAAAATAGATAATAGATGATATCAAGCAATCATACAAATGAACAAAGGATGAAAGGCATTCAAATGCAAACAATATTAAATATAATACTTCTTAAGATACATTATGTTTATGGGTTCTTTAATATTTTGGCCATCAAGAGTAGCGAGTTAGTATGCCTCTGACATAAACTTGGTAGTTCCAATGAATAGACCAAGCCAATTAGATTAGAATTTTCCTTTTAAATCTATTATAGCATTAGTTTTATTTAGGTTCTCTTTTAGGACAAGGTCCTTGATCTCAAAGAATTAAGGGCATACCATTTTGCTATAGGTACACTATAGTAATTGATGATAAACTCTCAAAGTCTTGAGGGCATGTATGCATTTCTCATAAAGAAAATTGAGATGGCTAATTGACGTCTATATATTTAAATAAGATGCAAAGAGAGGGGAATTTAGCTTAAAGGGAAATATAACCTCATCTCCATAGACCAAGGCATAGGATGTAGCACCAATGTATTAACACTAGTGTGGTAGGCCCACAAGGCAAGGTAAAGTTAGAGATACCAATATTTGTTGATTTAACTTACAAGCTTTTTAAGAATATTGAGTAAGATTTTGTTAAATTGTTTGGCTTGACCATTACCTTACAGATAATATGTTGCAAACCATTTATGTTGGATTTTATATTTTGTGTATAGATTTATTACTTCTTTATTCTAAAATATGTTTCATTATATGAGTTTATGACATTGGGTATTCCATAACAAGAAATAATTTGGTTTCCAATGAATTTAGAGACTTGCAAACTGGTGTGGGAGGACAAAGGCATGGCTTCTACCCACTAATTAAAATACTCAATGGAAGTTAATATAAATTTATGATCATTAGAGGACAAAGGGTTGATATTGCCAGTGATTTCCAAGTCCCAGGGAGAGAATGGCCAAGGAAATACTAAAGGTTGAAGGTATTGGGAAGAAGAATGAATAATATTATCATGATTTTGGCATTTTTTACACTTGTGAATATAGTTGCAATAGTCCTTTTCCATGGAAGGCCAATAGTATCCCATCTAGAGTAGCTTTTTGGCTATGGTATTATCATTAAAATAAATACCACAAATACCATCATGAACTTCTTGGATGACTTGCTAAGCTTATGAGGAGTTGAGGCATCTAAGAAGGATTCCATCAAAGGAAATTTTGTAAATAATGTCATCAATGATGACATAGTGACAAGCTTGTTGCTTAAGGATATTTTTCATTGCAATGGAAACCTTCAAGAATGGAGCCATCCCTAATAAATGCATAAATTTCTTTATACCAAGGATCAAGAGGAAAAAAAATGATATGAGCAAGCATCAGTAATGAAAATTCAAAGAAGAAACACTAAAATATAAAGAGAGCATTTTCTTCATGAAAATACATGCACCCAATGTTATTCATTATCAATATTTATAAAGGAGTACAATCATACTCTTTATTTTAGAATACATGTTTTAAAATAAGACATGCTTTATTTTAAATAAGACATGCTTCTTATTTTTAGAAAATACTAAACATAATAATTAACTAAAAATAAAATATTTCTATATAAGACTAAGTCTTATATAGAGACCAAGCCTTATCAATTCCTCCCTATTTAATGGAAAGTGTCCTCAATTTTAGTAGAAAAGGGGAAAAAAGTGATGAAAAATATGGCATAGAGACCCTCCATGATTATGTCCCCACTTTTAATAGAATAGGGGAAAAATGTTGTGAAAGATATGGTATAGAGACCCCTTGTGCTTGGTTTGTTTGTGTACCCATATGACCAACCAAGTATGTTGTGGAACTTGTATTTTGTTATTGTTATTATAAATAAGAACAATATTGTGGTAGTGCATGATGTTTTGGTGGTGGTTGTTGTGTTGGTGACTATGTTTCTATTGAAAACTGATATTGTGCTTGTGATAGCTTCTATGACTATTGGTTAAGAGCAGGTAGGAACAAATCATGTTGTTACTGAAGAGCAGGTAGGAACAAATGTGGTTGTTGTTTTGCAAATAAGAAAGAACTTATTGCATGTCAGGGGTTATATATGGCTACACACAAGGCTATAAAAATAGCAATTGAGTATACAAAGGCAATGATAATTGACCAAAAGAAGTTTGTTGTTGTACTTTCTCATATGTTTTTTGAAGATGATCAAATTATTGTGGGGAATGCCAGGATGGTTGCACCTATAATTATGACTATTTAACTAGATTATGGTGTTATCATATAGAAAAGGGTAATTATTATTGTACTCCCTATTTAAAAAATGCACCTATAGCATAAGTGGAGGTGGCTGTCTTAGTTTTGTCTTCTACATAAGTGTGTACATATGAGTAATGCTTAACCAAATTACTAGTAGTAGAGGGTCTCAAATACCCTGTATTATCCTCTATAGGTTGAGGAGTATCATGAAGTGCTATATGTTGGAGCATTGCTTGAAATATCTCCCTAAGGTCTTGCATGAAATGATTGTGGCTCTTTGATAAAATTTGTTGAATTGTATTCATATTCACTAATGATTTAGAAGTCTCCTCATGATGGATATCCCACTTAGGAGCCATTGCAAAAGGGATGGCTATAAAATATTACCTACAAAACTTGGAAAACATGGAAGAAAAATAATGAAGGCATTGGACTTTATCAATAATGCACCTTGTTTACAATCACAATTGCACAATTGGTTAAATAAAATTCATAAAAGAATCCCTCTTTTAAAATAAATCACTTTAATAATAAATCACTTTTAAAAATAATAAAACACCCCACCTTTTTTTCTAAAAATAAGCTCGCTTTTATCTCTCTCTAACAATAAGCTTTGCTTTTTTTCTCTGAAAATAAACTTTGCTTTTTTTCTTAACCAATTTTCATGCAATAAAAATAGCATTGTTAGCCCAACTTCAAACATCCATAACTTCAATATTGCTCATAATTAGGTATATTACGACTCATTTTTGTAGTAATTGAAATGAGCTACACAATGGTGGAAGAATATTATGAATTTGACTGCTAGAAATAAAGATATAGATCTTACAAATAAAGTGATATTTTTATGAGAAAAAATGAAGAGATATCTAGAAAGGGTAATATGTGAACACCCTTTAGGAGTGGCAAGCTAATATGAGGGATCTGGGTGAAGATTGTACTATAATATTTTAGAAGACTAGATCCAAGGTTGTTTTTTCTTGGATTTTTTAGAAGAAACAAATAGAGATCTAGAAAGGGTAATATATGAAAACTCTTAAGGAGGCTAGATCTTTGGTAACCTAAGATGAAGGATATAGATGAAGATTTTGCCACAATATTTTAGAAGACCAAATCCAAGGCCATGATCACTTGGATCTGATACCAATTGATATGATAAATAATTAGCAATGAAACTTCAAAGAAAAAACAATAAAAGAGAAAGAGAGGCTTTTCTTCATGAAAAATCATGCACCCAATATTATTCATAATCAATATTTATAAAGGAGTACAATCATGTTTTTTTTAGAAAATATGTTTTAAAATAAGACATGCTTCTTATTTTTATAAAATACTAAACACAATAATTAACTAAAAATAAAATATTGCTATATAATACTAAGTCTTATATAGAGACCAAGCCTAATATAGAGACTAAGCCTTATAAAATAGATTTAACAATCAATACTTCTAGTAGGATCTATCTAGACTCAAGGATTATAGGATTATGAATATGATGGATTGTGATGGTTAAAGACTCATCATGAAGATCAAGAGGGATAAGGAAAGTGGTTGCTACCATTGCATCAACATGGCAGTTATTAGACATAGGAATGGATTCAATGGTTATCGATAAAAGCCTAAAAGTAAATTATCTACATTGGATTTGTAAGGTTTTATATTGTCATATTTATTTTGGTAGACACCATTAATCTAATTAATAATAAGCTAGTAGTCTCCAAATATGAAGAGAACTTTGACTTGGAGGGTTAGGGAAGCATGGATCCCTAATATAAGGGCTTTGTACTCGGTTGTATGTTAGTACAACTAAATTGGAGCTTGAAGGAGAGAGGGATGACTACTCATTAAGAGGAGACTAGGACAATTTCTACCCTCACACCTTTGATGCAATGAGTGCCATCAAAGGGACCAATAAGTAGGTTTTTTAGCTTCTATAGTATAAATAATTTTATCTAGAAGGTGAACTTGAACAAGGTGCTAGGCTTCTAGGGGAGCATCAAAAAAGAAGATAATTATTTTCTATTTTAAGTATTTTAATTTATTGTCTTTTTAGCCATGTTGTCACAGGTCCCAATATCCAAGATCTTGAGTAGTCTTAAATATTAGATTAATTACTATATTAAATAGACAATATAATGAACATAAAATTCATATCAATAACTAATTAAAAAAGCATTCATATCAATAATAATAATATGAACAAAATGGCCAATATCATTCATGCAATGACATGAAGAAAGATAGTATATTGCTTAATTTTTATACAAGCTTCTTTATATGACACTTGAAATACATATATTCCTCAATGATACATTACATGGAGCTTTATCTCCATAATATAGCCTTACAAATATGACTCTTCAATACTTGACTATTACTCTCCTCACATATTCGAGAGATGCATCTTTTCCTATTCCATGCATAAGATAAATCCTCTCATATCTTTTGGCTTCTCATCTTACCACTTGTATACATGACTCTTGGCTCTCTATTTGCACACTTTATTCTATGACACTTGCACACTTTACTATATGACACATTGCACACTCCTACACACTCTATTACAAGACACTTGTGCACATCCTACACATGAACACTTACATAAAGGGGAAATATAAATCACACTCCTAAACTATAGACTCACACCCTAATCTATTACATATTTACAATTGTACCATAAAGGTACCATGGGGGTACATTAGTATGTACCAAATAATGTAATTTTCTCCAACATAATTTGCTTGTTATATTCTTTTCAAAAAAGAAGAGAAATTTATTTTTTGTTTCATGCATCTTAGTTTTATTGTTTGTTATTTTAATAAAAAAATATTACTATCTCTTGCACTAAGTAGAATAGGAACTTTTTGTCATATATCACTTGCAAGGAAACAAATATTGTGCCCTATTATTATGTTAGTTGCATTTTGCTAAATCATAGGTGCTTGCAAAATAATAAACTTAAAACATCTCCTTAGACCCAGATTTTGGAGATATCCTTAAAGTCTCTTAATGAACCCAATAATTTCCATCACCAAAGAAATAAACCCCTAATAGTGGGATAATAGGCTAGTGTCTTGCTCGAGGTGTCAACACATAAAATTGCCTAATGGATTCTAGTTTCAAAATTTTTGTGCACTACATTATTTGGTGAACCTAACATGAATGTAGCACACATATATTTGAAACTAGGATGAGTGAGGAAATTTTGTATGTTCTAACACCTTGAGTGGGATACTAGCCTATTATCTTGTTGTTGGGGGTTTGTTTCTTAGGTGAAGGGAATTAGCGGGTTCACTAGGATACTTTAAGGATGTGTCCAAATTTAGGTTTGAGGAGATTTTTTAAGTTTATTCTTTTGCAAGCACCTAGGAAATGCAACTAACCTAATATTGGGATGCAATATTTGCTTTCTTGCAAACAATATGCAACAAAAAAAAATTATTCTACTCAATGTAAGAGGGAGCTTCTTTTGTTGTACTTGATTAAAATAGTAAACAATAAAACTAAGATGCACAACATAGAAAACAATTTTCTTTTCTTTTTTGGAAATAGTAAAACAACAAAATTAAAATTCTTAAAATATTCAAACATTTTTCTCTTCTTTTCTGGAAATAGTAGAACAAAAAAACTAAAATCCATAAAACAAAAATAATTTTATCTTCTTTTTTGGAATACTAAATCAAGAAAAGTAGAATATTCAAAATAAAAAGTAATTTTCTCTTCTTTTCTAGAAACATTAAAACAAAAAAACTAAGATGCATAAAATAAAAATTAACTTTATCTTATTTTTGGAAAATAGTAAAACAACAAAACTAAAATGTGTGTTCTAGGGGGGACAACACAACGGTTTGGGCTTTGGATCTTCTTCGGGAGGTCCAGGGTTTAAACCATGGTGTGGGTGAGTGTGTGAGGGGGTGGGTGTATGTTCATAAAAAAAAATCAAATGCGTGAAATAGAAAACAACTTTCTCTTCTTTTTTGAAAATATTAATACAACAAAACTAAAATGCATAAAATAGTAAACACCTTTCTCTTCTTTTTGAGAAATAGTAAAACAACAAAACTAAAATGTGTAAAATTGAAAACAACTTTATCTTCTTTTTTTGAAATAGTAAAACAACAAAACTAAAATGTATAAAATAGAAACAAAATTATTTTATCGCTCTCTCTTTTTTAATGTAAATACTATAACAATAAAACAAAACAACTTAACATTTTTAGATAGTAAAACCCTAGATGCAAGTTAAAATCAGAATAGAAATAGGAGCCAAGGTTCTAAAATAGAAACTACATAAAATTTATTTTTAAAAACAAGATTTAAGACAGGATCCAGATAGAAATATAAACAGAAACCTGAAATAGAAATAAAATCTAAAGAGTGGATCTAAACAAGAATCTAAAATAACAAATAGAATCTAAAAGCCCTAGAATGTATAGAAATAGATATCCAAAGAAATGAGAATTTTTTTAATTTCAAAATAGAAAACATAATTTAAGGTCCGAGGTGTAGACCAATTAGTTCAGCCAAACCCCATAAGGGGGGCGGAGGTCCAAGGTTCAAATCTCGGGCCTCGTCGGACTGAACGCTTGTCCCTTTCCTGGTGCTTTCAACGGAGTAAAAGGTTTAAAATTATTGTGGCATGGCGGTTATAGGGGCGGACTGTGCAAAGATCTGTGTGGTGGCTTTCAGGGCGAACAACATAGAATACTGTGGCGGCCATAAAAGCTGGATAGCCTACCCGGATTCGTGGCGGCTACCGATTCCACCATGTTAAAAAAAAAAAAAAAAATAGAAAACATAATTTTGTTGTTCCAAAACATAAACAAAATATAAATCCTAAATCTTATAAAATAGCATAAAACACACAAAAAAAACAACAAAAGTGTTTAAAGAAGGATTTTTATTTCTTAGAGGACACCTCTTTTTCCAAAATTTGGGCAACTCCTATAGATTTTGAAGTGTTAATTTCACAATATGCCCCAAAAGAGGGCAACTGTAGACACCCACTTTTGGAACACTCCAAACTCAAAAAAAAGTTAAAGAAAACACTTAAGAATCATTAAAATAATAAATTAAAAAAGGTTCCTTTCTTTGGATTTCTATTTCTATAGGTTCTAGTGTTGTTATATTCTATTTGTTGTTTTAGATTCTTGTTTGAATCCCCTCTTTAGATTCTCTTTCTATTTTAGTTTTCTATTTAGATTTTTTCTAGATCTTGTCTTGGATCCTATTTTTGAAAACAAACTCTATGTAGTTTCTATTTTAGAACCCTGGTTCCTATTTTTGTTCTAATTTTGTTTGCATCTAGGATTTTATTGTCTAAAAGTGTTGTTAAGTTGTTTTGTTTTACTGTTATAGGGTTTTTAAGCATTTTAGTTTTGTTGTTTTACATTTTCCAAAAAGAAAACAATGTTTTATGCATCTTAGTTTTGTTGTTTTACTATTTCTAGAAAAGAAGAGAAAAGTGTTTTCTATTTTAAGTGTCCTAGTTTTGTTGTTTTATTATTTTCAGAAAAGAAAAGAAATTTATTTCCAAAAACAAGAGAAATTTGTTTTCTATCATGCATTTTAGTTTTGTTGTTTCCAGAAAAGAAGAGAAAATTATTTTTTGTTTTAATTATTTTAATTTTGTTGTTTTATTATATCTAGAAAAGAAAAGAAAATTGATTTATGTTTTGTGCATATTAATTTTGCTATTTACTATTTTAATAATAATAAATATTACTATCTATTACATTGAGTAGAAAAGGAACTATTTGTTGCATATTGTTTGCAAGGAAATAAATATTTCATCCTAGCATTGGGTTAGTGTATTTTTCTAAATCCTAGGTGCTTGAAAAAGAATAGACCTAAAACTTCTCTCAAACCTAGATTTGGAGACATCCTTAAAGTCTCTTAATGAACCCATTAATTCCCTTCACCAAAGAAGCAAACCCTCAATAGTGGTATATTAGGCTAGTGTCCTGATTGAGGTGTCAGTTTATATGAAATAACCTCATAGATCTTGGTTTCAAAAAACATTTGTGCTATAGGGGCACCTTTTGTTACCAAGTTATACCCTTTGGCCTAAAGAAAGTAGGAGCAAAATATCAAAGGGCCATGGCATATATCTTTCATGATATCATGCATGCCATTGTAGAAGATTACATAGATGACCTTCTATGGAGATCCTAAAGATGTGAAGATCATGCTTGAAATCTAAGATGCTTTTTTGAAAGATTACAAGAATACAAAGTTTGGGTAAAACCTCAAAAGTGTATTTCAAGGTAAAATTAAGGAAAATTATTAGGATTTATTGTGTCTCGTCATGGAATCAAGATGGATCCTTCTAAAATCTCAACAATGTAAAACATGCTACCACCTACAAACCTTGTCAAACTTTGTAGCCTCTAAGAAAAATTACAAGTTATTCAAAGATTTATCTTATAATTAGCTAATAAGTGTCAACCATCCTTAAAGTCTCTTAATGAACCCATTAATTCCCTTCACCAAAGAAGCAAACTCCCAATAGTGGTATATTAGGCTAGTGTCCTACTTGAGGTGTCAGTTCATATGAAATAACCTCATAGATCTTGGTTTCAAAAAACATTTGTGCTATAGGGGCACCTTTTGTTACCAAGTTATGCCCTTTGGCCTAAAGAAAGTAGGAGAAATATATCAAAGGGCCATGGCATATATATTTCATGATCTCATGCATGCCATTGTGTAAGATTACATAGATGACCTTCTATGGAGATCCTAAAGATGTGAAGATCATGCTTGAAATCTAAGATGCTTTTTTGAAATATTACAAGAATACAAAGTTTGGGTAAAACCTCAAAAGTGTATTTCAAGGTAACATTAAGGAAAATTATTAGGATTTATTGTGTCTTGTCATGGAATCAAGGTGGATCCTTCTAAAATCTCAATAATATAAAACATGCTACCACCTACGAACCTTGTCAAACTTTGTAGCCTCTAAGAAAAATTACAAGTTATTCAAATATTTATCTCACAATTAGCTAATAAGTGTCAACCTTTTTCAAGTTTCTAAAGAAGAAAACTAAGTTCAATTGGGACAATGAGTGTCAAAAGGATTTTGAAGTCTTGAAAATATAACTTTTGACACCACTTATCCTTATACCTCCTAATCCAACCCAACCATTGTTGTTATATGTAGTTGCCACTAATCATGCCCTTGGAGCTATGTTAGCTCAATACAATGATCAACATTAGGAAAGGGTCATCTACTATATTATTAGGACATTGTTTAGCTACAAAATTTGTTATACCCCATTAGAAATATTTGCTTAGTAAATGTCTTTTACTCATAGAAATTAAGATATTATATACTTATCTAGAAGACTTATGTTATAGAAAGAGTAAATATGCTATGGTATATAATGTCAAACCCTATCATTAGGATGGATTACCAAATGGGTTATTATCCTCAATATTTTTGATCTTGAATTTGTCAATCGAAAATTGCTAAAAGCACAAGTAATTGTAGATCACTTGGCCCCAACACCTTTAGAATTTGAGAATCCATTGAATGCAAGTTTTCTTGATGAGGTTGTTTTGACCATAGATGCCCAAGAATATGAGTCATGGATTCTCTATTTTAATGGTGTTTTATGTGTCAAAGGTGTGGTAGAGGGAGTTATCCTATTTACCCCACAACAACTTATAACTTTGTCATTTAAACTTCAATTATCGTGCACCAATAAAACAATAAAATATGAAACACTTATTTTAGGGCTTCGAGCCACCCTAAATCTAAATATTACAACATTATCCACTTTTGGTGACTTCTAATTAGTGATTTTCTAAATTAATGGTGTTCATCAAACCAAGGATGACAAACTCAAACCATATAAGGATATTGTGGAAAAATTAATGGATTCATTTGGAAAATTATAATAGAAGCTATTATGTATCTAGCGCAATCATCATGTGGATGCTATGGATATATGAAACTAAAGAAAACATGTTGTATTTCATTGATAATTTTGTAAAAGTGTTACAATATGAGGTGTTTTGATATTCTTTTACAATATTCCCTAAGGGCTACAAAAGAGGGACTCTATTAGGATGGACCCTAGCATCAAACATATTTACATTACCGTAGGTATATTCCTTGAGGTCCTTATAAGGGAGTGGGCCTAAGAAGTATGCCACCACGAGCTACACCGATCCTTGATCCTGTGCAACCCTATAAAACTTGTTAGATAATTTGGAGACATGTCTCAATTAGGCATCTTGTAAGCACAAACATAGTGACTCAAAAATTGAATGGAAATGCATCAAGAAAATATAGAAATAAGTTGAAACTGATGTGGAAGGAAGGGGTTACCTAGAAGACTAACTCGATAGCCTAAAAATGGGAAATGTACCCATTCATATATTTTTTGGGTGGTTCGATGGGTCTATATGTTTGTTTATCTTGCTCTGATTGGTCCTTTCATTATATGCAAAGTCCACCAATGGATTTTGTAATTGATTTGATAGTCCTTGGTCTTTTTTTTGCACTTCTAATAACTAGAACCTACAAAGAAAACTTGGTGGGAGGAGCATTAGCTATTCAAAAAATATTGTGTATGAATCAAGGTGTAATTTGGTAGAATAACGGTGCTTAGAATCTCCTCTTAAAAACATAGGCAACATGGTTTATTTATAGTTCTCCCCAAAAGAAAAAATGGCACGCATATTGGTGGGAGAAGAGGGACGAGAGGGAATGCCTCTTAAATTTTTTAGGTGGATGGGTTAGGATTTTATCCTATGGGTTTGAAGTGGAGGATGGGTGCTCCATGCTTATTAATCACCTAGGGAAGAACAAAAGGCCTAGGGAAGGGAAAACCCACTTTTTGATTAATTTTCATTAAATGCTTTAAAGAGGGAAAGGGTATGGATGTTATGTGAGGGGGGATGAGTTCTTATAAAAGAGTGTAGAGGGGTGTGAGTGAGGGATGAGGTGGACCCCACCTAGGGCTTATGTTAGCTTTACCTAGGGTTTAGTTTAGCTTCACCTAGGGTTTAGTGTAATTGAATCGATTTGTATGTGTTTCATTATTCAACTGTTAAATGTTGTTGCAAGTGGTTGGTTGAGATATTTTTAGGTGTCTACATTTTTCTCATTTTTGTACTACATTGTGTGAAGACATGATGTAGTGAAAAAAATTATGACACCCATTTGGTTGTTGATTGTGAGAGAACATGGATTGGTGGTTGATGACAAATTATTGTTTTGAGAGGAGTAGATGTAAGGTTGTTCTAAATTGTGATCAATGTAGTATGTCCCAATTGTGGAAGTGATGGATGTTATTTAAAAAATGTCCTTTGACAGATTGATGAGATCATTTGGGTTGGTAGATCGGTCAACCATATGTAGGTATGCTCATTATTGCTTTGGTGGGATCGATTTCCCACCTCTATTAAGCATATACACATGAGTAAACCTATAGTTGCTAGCATACTGTGTGCCAAATTTAATTGGGTTGGAGTTTTATTGAGAAGAGAAATTATGCTTTTTTGTTTTCCCCAACAAACGAGGATGTATGATAATCTTTGGAAAAGGTTCTTAGATAAATGCACTTTCCAAGATTGAGTGTTTGAGTATTGATCATGCACAAGGTAACTTTTTGTATATGATATTTATCCCCTCAAGTGATGAGTTGACGGGTGAAGGATGTAAATATGGCAATAGATAATTTGATAAAAATAAATTTTAGAAGTACCAAAAGGTTGGAGAGGTTGATTTTTTATATTTTACATGATTTTATGGCCAAAATTTAGAAATGTATGGATAGGTGTGCCCATCAGTCATACGAATGGATGCACCCAATAGTCATATGAATCTGTACACCTAAAAATATATGGATTCATATATTTTCTAGGTTGGCCCTATAAAATCATGGTTGGAGGGGTGCGCGTCTCATTCTTACTATGTAATTTCAAAAATCGAAGGGAGAGGAGTGAGGGAGAATGTGTGTGTGACACAAAGCACAACTAAAATTTAGAGCCCAAGTGACAAGATGGTCCAAAGCAGTGTAGAAATAGGTGTTGGAGGGTGTGCAGTGAAGGTAAGTTGACTTTTTACATGACTTTGTGCTTTTGAGATAAAATGAACCTAAGGTTAGGATTTTTCATGTTTTTATGCTTGTTTTTTGCAAAAAAAATATATTTTTATGTGTTTGGGGCAAAAGGGTATCTAAAAATACCCTTTGTCCATAAAATATACATATGGGTATGCCCATATGTATGGAATATTATAGATCCGTACGTTTTTGTATGAAATCGTATGGATTCATATGTTTTTTCTTTGGGGGGAAAAAGGGTATTCAAAAATACCCTTTGCCAAAATTTGTATGGTCATTTGTATGGAATCGTACAAATCCATACAATTTTTTTGGATGAAGGTTGGATTTTTGATGGAAAATTTGATATGAATGTGGACTAATGAGCTTTTTTATTGTTTTTGTAGGTTCAGTCATTAAGACCATGACATCAATTTTTACCTTTGTTGAATGATCTAAGGGTATTTTTGGGCGAGCTAGAGTGGCGATGTCTAGAGAATATTGGATTTTTTGGGGTTGTGTATGGATGTGGTTCGATGTGACCATACATATTTGGATGCCATTTGTGAGTGATGGGATACCGATAGGAACACATTCCATTTTTTGACAAGGGAGATGGTGATTACCCTAGAGGATGTTTATTAGATATACTGGCTTCTAATGAGTGCCATTATTTTCATCATTTAATTTTAATATTTATCAAATCCAAGGTGATGTCCAAGGCTATCTACGATAGAGAATTTTGGCAAGTTACAGTTTAGTCATTGGTTCACAAGCTTTATTCAGTGAAACAGAGTTTTGTCAAGTCTTTCAAAGGTCACACTATTCCTAATTTACAAAAATAAAACTAATTTAACTTGTAGAATTGAAATTTATTCTAAATTATAGAATTGAAACTTAATCTAAATTTGCAGAATTGAAATTACTTCTAAATTGTAAAATTGACACTTAGTCTAAATTTGCAGAATTGAAATTGCTAAAGGAAATATTTTACGTTTTCTAATTGAACTAACATGAAAGGAAAATGCTAATTTTAATCCCACTAATTTTAACCATGCTAAAATTAAAATTGCTAAAAAATATCAAAAACGTTGTTGTTAAAACTATTAGAAAAATTGCTAGAAAAAAACTATCAGAAAAGTTGCTGAAAAACTTGTTAGAAAAAGTTGCTAAAATTGAAATACAGGAAACAGAGGTAACAAATGCGTACAAAATAGGGGTTAGCTAGCTATAAAAAAACTCACATACATCACACTTAAAACGTAAGGAAAAATATGCTAAAAACAAAGGAAGATCTTGTTTACAAGATTTAAGCAAGAAATTGACCAAAAATTTACAAAAATTAGAAACTATCAAAAACCTGCAAAAATACTTCCTTCCTCCAGCATTGAGAGTGGGCCCTTGCTCCCTAGTCCAGAAGAAGGTGTAATCACTCCAAAATATAAACTCTAAACACTCACTCAAAAATCAATGCATTTGAACAATACTGCACTTTTTATTAAAACTACTGCAACTTTTACAACTCTATCAACTTTACATTATTTCCTATTTTTTGGCTTTCTGACTAACTCAACCAATGGGCAAGTGGACCTATTTATACTTTTGAAACTATAAAATCAAAGGATGCACTAGTGATTCTTCATTTGAAGGTCTATTGTAGTAGACTCAATCTATTTCAGGATAGAATCTACTACAACAATCGTCCGTGCGCTTATTTGGGCATTTAATTCAGTGGGAATCAACCAAGAATAGGTGTAAAATCAGTTGTTACACCTGTACTTATACTAACCCTTCTTCCTTGCAAAATGGATGTAAACTCAGCTTTTTCATTGAAACTGACTGTTTTTGCCTATCATTCTAGAGCAGCTCTGGAATATCAGGTTGAATACTTGGAATATCTTCTTGTTGTCAGTTTGATCGTATGTGGGCACTTCTAGGTGCATGATAGGTCCTCTCTTGCCACCTTAAACTTGTTCCAACCAGTTGCACTTATTCCTTTTGAAACTTTCTATGCCCTCCTTTAATGTTTTAGGCGGTTGCCATATATATGTTGTAAACAACTATAATGCCTTATTTCATAGTAGAATGGCTGATTTAGCACCATTCCATCTCAACAACTCATTTTAGGTGGGAAATATCATACAAAATACCCCATACAATTACAAGTCACAAAAAACCTTTATTTGCTACCAATTTTACTATGTTATTTATCACTAAAAATCATGCAAAAATAGGACAAAAATGCATAAAATAGTCAAAATAGTGGCATAATATTTGGCATAAAATTATATTATATATTGTCATATGATAGTTTTTATATGTCAAAAATACAACAAAAATGAGGCATTATTTGGCCTCATCATTCCCCCCAACTTAACCTGATGCATGTCCTCATGCATTTTGTTGGGCTACAGATGCACTTAGGTCTAGCTCCTTGTCCCAATTCCTCTAAAATTTATAATCTCTAGGATAATATCCTAAGCTTTTTCTTAACTCTCCTAGCCAACTCTAAAATTGCTTATAAGGTTGGTAATCAGAGTCAAAGTAAAATAGGACTAGTGTGATGATAGTAGGTGGCCTAAACCTTAAGCCTATACAGTGATTTTTTAGTGCTAGAATTACTTCCATCACTGCTTTTGCCCTCTTATGTGACCACAATAGGTTTGTCAATGATATGGGTTCCCCTTTCTACAAAGATATGGGTAATTCTACCCACTTGCTTCTACATGCTGCCAAGGAGTTTTTGTTGCCATTGCACAACTCACCTCAATTTGGGGACCCACTTGAAGTTTTGAATTTCATTTGATATTTTTGCTTGCATCAAGATATTTGAAAATTTGCTTACACCAAGATTTTTAAAATTTTGATCACATTGAGGTTTCGAAATGGTTGACATTTTTGCATCTTGAAGACTTGGATCTAGTTGCAATGATTTGGATTAAATATTTTTGAATATTTGCTTCTTAATTGCATTATTTCAAATTAAATGTTTCAGAAGATGCAAATTTCAATTGTCCTCCTAAAGTTAAAAAAAAAAAAATAGATTTTATTTTAGGGTTATTCTAATTTCGTCACTTTTACCCTAAAAATGATATAAAATTGAGATGAACATAACTTGAGCTAGACAACTCCGATTTGAGCCGATTCAAAACTTGGTAGAAATATATTAATATCCTCTCTGCAATGATACCAAATTTTTAGAATTTTAGATGGCATTTATTTCCAAAAATAGCAGTTTACCGAAGCAGTATCTTTTAAGTTCTACTAGGATATTCAATTCTGTTTGAGTTATCACTCTTGTTGAGATTGATAAACTCCTAGTTATTATTAGATTAGATCTATTAGGTTGTTGTAATCCAATGGATCACTCGAGATTAGCTTTGCTATTTATGCATAGATGATCTCATAGAATAATCAATCAAGTCATTTTTATTTTCTAACATGGTATTAGAGCGGGCGTTCCCTGCCCTGTGAGCCTAAGGAGCTTTTCCTCATAGGGGGATCCCCCTTCTTTTTTTCCCTCCCCCATATCTCCCCCATTTATTTTCTATTCAAGCTAGGGAGGGTGAGATCCGCCAATGAAAATTGGTCTATGGAGTCAGGGAGTATGCTCTCAACTCATTGAGTGGATCAGAAACCAGAAACTCCATTAGTTAATAGAAAAAAGGACAATCCTCACCATCCGAGGACATGCCTTGATTTTACTGTCTGTGAGAATTTTTTTTTTTAAAAGGCTTGGTATCTTTCGGATCTGAGTGTTGTGGTGTTTTAGTAAAAAATTAAGTTCTTTAAAACTTTAGAGATATTTCTAGTGTTGAGACCTAGAAAACCAGTTTTTTACTTATGATAGACTTTGTGCACGAGTCGTAGTCTGCCTTGCTCACTTTCGTAAGGTTGTGCATCGACGAATACTGGACAGGCCAAGCCATTGTGGCGGTAGTAGTGTCTACAATGCACTGTCTTCAGATGCCTCTATATGAAGTTCCCACATTAGACCGTGATTGTTCTCGACGTCACTCCTGAATCTATCGTCTCCCAGGAGAGGAGGTGATCCAACAACCCTATTCACCTACAGATTGTTTGGCAATGGCGGCACCATGTTTGGTATTATTGATTACCACATCAATGAAATCTGCTCTACAGTGCTATTTTATAGAAGCGAGAACGAGGAAATGGTACCGAAGATCACATGTATTTTTTTAATTTTTGTTCGATTATAAGTGATCTGGCAGTACAGTCAGTGAAAATATAGAGATGCTATTGTCAGATGGGTTGCAGTAACAGTGCTTTAGACCATGCAAAATTTTCATGCAAAATCTCCTGGATGGAGTTTTCGTCCTCACAAAGGTTCGATAACACAACACGATTCATTGGAAAATAATCGTACGGTGCGGTTTATCGACTTTCTCTTCTTCGATAGAATGGTACATCCAATTGTGGGAAGGCATCGTTGCAGTGTTATTCCATTAAAGACCAAGGCTTTAAGGCATCCTCCAAATTGTGGAAATTATAACAGCTATTTAATTTTCAGTTGAAGTGTCTCCCGCTGGTTGGAAGAATATGGTGCCTGTTTTTTTTCCATTCCCATAAAATGACAGCTCAACATGTCGTCATCAAGAAAAAAAAAAACTCTACAGCGAGGGGTAAATTTTGTTGTCTATCTTCCAATGGACTGGTGTAGCGTATAGAAGAAAAAAAAACTCTATAACAGGGGGTAAATTTTGTTGTCTATCTTCCAATGGACAGGTGCAGCGTATAGAAGAATGGAGAATTTATGTTGCTCTTTTGAAAACTGTGGAGAATCATTTTTTTGGTGTAGTTAAACTGTGGAGAATCATTTTTTTGGTTCTGAAGTGTGCTGTTCTATGCCCTTTACGGACTCTGCTAGAGCTTGTTTTTTGTGAACACCATGTATCCTTGCAACAAATACCTCCCAGCAGCAACAATTTCCTAGAATGATCTGTGAGTATGTAGATGTGTGGGTTCACAGTCGCAATCAATGAGCTAAAATTTTTTTGGTAGCAATGTCAATATTTGGGTTCACAGTCCCAGTCAATGAGCAATTTTATTGGCAACCTTCAATCAATGGAAACCCTATGGTTTCCATATTGCCCACCCATTTGAAGCCAATATGGTAGGCTTTGTGCATTGTTTAAGAATATTGCTTGTCAATATTTTATTTATCTTTTTTTGATGTTTTTATGGGAAAAATGTTTTTTTGGGTTTGTGCATCCTCACGATCTTCCTAACAAGGCGAAGAAGAATTTCTAGAAGTATTAAACCAGGCTGGACAACTTCACAAGATATGGAGCTAGGTATAATTGAATCTGGATAGGCACACATGCTTGACTATCATGTACTAGTCATATTGATTTCTGGTCTCTAGTAGTTGAACGTGTACCTGTGCAATTGAAGCATATCTATGCAATGGCTTCAATTAGATCATATAGCTATAACAAGAAAGGGGAATTGCAATGCCGATAGTTTTCTAGATAGTTTTTACAGCTGACTTCCAGAACTTCGGGAAGAGATACCTCTTCATACAACCTGGAAGAATATTGTAATTATCAATTGAACTTGCCAACGTGAGTTAAGCTGGAACTTATTTATCTGCAACATCTGTGGTGCTTTCCATTGGGGCACGTTGTAGATTCTATCAGTAAAATAGTCCATGCGGATGCCGATGCGTTGTGTGCAAGATTCCAGCAGAAGGAGTATGGAAACTTACAAATTTGTTGCTGCCATGATGTCTTCTGTTCGATGCCATGCACCTTTCTCACACCAATGCTGATTTTTTCCTTTTAATTTTTATTTAAAGGAAAATTATAATGAAAGTGAATATGGGCAAACTAATATAATGTGGAAAATTATTATTATCATATCCATGTGGAGGGGGCCCACTTTCTTAAAATTGTATGGGCTTTATAAAGTTTTTTTTATTATAACTTTATTAAGAAGTCAAAAATGGCTATTTTGTTTAGCCTTTTTTTAGAAATTTTTATTCAAAATGGTGGGCCATATATTTTTCTCCTATGAGAGAAATTTTAAAACTTTGCTCTATTTCAAAAGATGCCAGGAATATTCTCTTATTGAAAAGCCGAACAACATGGTACAGTCCATTTTTAGTTTTGAAGATTTTTTCTAAACTTTTTTGTGGCTCAAAATATTGTAACATTGAGTGCATTCTTGGTTGAACCCGACACTCCCAGCAATGGTGCCATTGTTTTGTTGTTTGTCCATTTTTTTTGGACCTTGTTAATCAGCCCATTGTGTCCATATAGGTGGTAACCACATACTCATCCTTGTGGAGTCGATTTGGACTTCCCTTGCGATTCTTGTGGTTCTTTCCACACTATCTTCACACTTTTTTTGTGAGACACATTGGTTTCGAGAGGTTTTTTTTAGTGATCTTTTTTTCAACCTTCATTTGTGTCACAAGCACCAATTTGGGAGTATGATTTCATTCATATTGGCGATGAGTCTCTACTTTTCTGAGATAAATGATGGGTCCTTTGAAGGCTTCTTGATGGAAGTTGTCCTACGGGAGGTTGAAGCAAACATCTTCCTTCCTCTTCATCCTCCATGCACATCTTCCTTCTTATTCTTCTATTATGGCAGGTAGTTTTCGCCCTTGGGATCTTTTTTTTATAATTCCCTTATTTTGTTGTTTATCCACGAGATTTGGACATTATTTTAGCCCATTGTGTTCATATAGGTGGAAACCACATACTCATGCTTGTGGAGTCATTTTGGACTACCCTTGCAATTTTTGTGGTTCTTTCTCCATCCTATCTTCACACTCCTTTTTGTGAGACACTTTGGTTTTAGGGGAGTTTTCTTTAGTGATCTTTCTTTCTTTTGATCACATATTGTACATGAGTACCTTATTAGGCCTTGCTATCGGGACTCATTTTTGTGGCTATACCATCTCTATTGTACATGAGTACCTTATCAGGCCTTGTTTTTGGGACTCATTTTCTATGGGTATGCCACATCTTGTTTATTCCTTTTTTCACTTACCCCTAGTATCACTTAAGGGGGGGTGTTAGAGTATCTTTTAAGTTCTACTAGGATATTCAATTATGTTTGAGTTATCACTCTTGTTGAGATTGATAAACTCCTAGTTATGATTAGATCATATCTATTAGGTTGTTGTAATCCAACGGATCACTAGAGATCAGATTTTCTATTTATGCATAGCTGATCTAATGGAATAATCAATCAAGTCATTTTTATTTTCTAATAGTTTCCAAAAATAGCAGTTTATCGAAGCAGCTTGAGAATTTGTAATTGAAATATCTCACGATCCATAAAGCATTTTTGAATTTTCTCCATATATTTAGATACCCATTAGGCTCATTTAGCAGTATGGAAAGTTTTATTAAATTATGGAAACTTTAAATTTTTACTTAATTTTTGCACTTTGGGAAAATACCGCAAATCTGCGAATTGTCTCAATTTCAGGATCAATATAGCTTGGAAAGCTAAGATGAAAAAAATTCTCGGATCTTATATATGTCTCAATTCCATGATTGCCAAAGCTTGGAAAGCTAAAATGAAGAAAAATATCCCGGATCTGTTACATGTCTTAATTTCGCAATTGCCAAAGCTTGGAAAGCTTAAATGAAAAAATATTGTAGAATTCTCGGATCTTCTACATGTCACAATTCCACGATCAGTATGGCAAAAGGAATAATTAATAAAAAAAATATCATGGAATTGCGAGTTGTCATAATACTGCGAACAATATGGCCAAGACAAGCAAAATGGAGAAAAGTGTTGCGGAATCACAACATGTCTCATTTTCATGATCCACTTGGTCAAAATAAGAAAAAAAAACAAATGCAACATGATGTCACAATATAGCCCCATGTCAATCACATGTCGAATTTTTGTTCTTATTAATTTTGCCCTAAAATCTTTGATTCCACCAAAGTGTCAGATTTTCGGATGAGTTCATTTCACATTATAAATTTTGATGATTCCACCAAAGTGTCGGATTTTCGCAAAAGTTCATCTTACACTATAATCTTAGGAATTCAACTAATATGTCGGATTTTCACGAGATTTGATTTTTCACTATAATTTTTTCCGTGATCTTCCACGATCCCATGCAAAAAAGGAAAGTAATGTAAATGTTTCAATATATTGATTATGCTTTATTCACTTTGCTTGCTCGATATTATGAAAAAAAAATAATAATATATTGTTTCAATGTCATGGTTGAGTAATTCAACCAAACTTTATCATAAAAAAAAAGTATCGCAACATCGTGATATTAAGCAGATAAAAGATGTCGCATATCCGTGACTCAAACAACTCAAGAAGGCTAACGAGAACAAGAGAATCACGATATCGCGACACGAGAGCATGGAGAAAGAGATAAACATGATATGGAACATGTTGAAGGAATAAAGCAAAATCTAGAAACCCTAACCAAAATTAATTCATTAAAATAATTTTCTAAACCTTAGAAAATAATAAAAATTAAAAAAAAATTAAAGGCAAAAACCTTAGAAAATAATAAAAATAAAAAATAAAAAAAATAAAGGCCAAAACCTTAGAAAATAAAAAAAATTAAAGCTAATGTCAAACCTTATGAAATAATTTAATAAATTTAAAATCACTTAGTTTAATATAAATAATAATTGAATTTAATTTTCTTTTGTCGTCAAAGTGTTAATTCCTGTTTTCATTAAGTGTTTGCAGGCAATAGAACAAGGAGATGAAATGTCCGACAAGATGAAACACCAGACTGAGAAGGTGAAATGTCAAAGATATTGAAACTTCTAGAATGGTTCAAAATAAAGCTCAGACAATTGGAAGCCATTAGAGCTGAGCAAATTTCAAATGACCAAACCAGACCGTGAAAATTATCGAAAGCTTAAGCATTTGGGGCTACATTCATTGAACTTAGACCAAATTTCAACTACCTGGTGTATGACAGCTAAACAAACTCAATAATTGAAGATTAACAACTCAGCATATCAAATAATTACAGAGATCCATGGCTGAAATTGTAGATCAAAATCAAGAAGATGCACATAATGACATGTCATCTACAAACAACTCATCTATATAATTGTGAACCACTAAAAGTACAATTGTAAATCACAAAAAAAATTAAAATTGTAAAAGGCTATAAATAGTTGTGAAAATCCCATTTCAAAGGGTCGGATGCCATTTTAGCGGTCGAATTTTAGGAATTTTTTATTTCTTTGATAGTTGATGAGCATATGTGCCCCTGTCACTATAATATTAGAAATTTATTACTACAATCACATAATGCAAGAAAATTTGATCATTGTAATGATTGAAGATTCTTATTAATGCAAAGTATTAGAGTTTATTTAATCTACGCATGTTGATGGTGATTATATTAGAGTCAATTTTAGTACTTTGTCTTGTACTTTGAAGATAGCACCACTTTGTTCTTGCACTATGCAGATGCTGATCAAGTTTAGAGCTGGTTGAGTTCAGGTTTGCTGCTTCAAAAGATTCAGAATAAAAACTCAAGATTACATGGCTTGTTTTCTTTTCCTTTTTAACCCTATCCTTTTAAAATTTATTTTGAAAATTGCTTAGATTAGGAGTAGTTTAATTTGATGTTTTGAAGCTTTCCCTTCATGAATATACATTGTATTTCAAATATCTATTGAATGAATTTAAAGATCATAATCAAAGGGTAGTAAGCCTAGAATCTTGCTTTTATATGTATTTTATTATAAAATTTGTCAAGAACAAGATAATTGAATTGATAATTGTAGTAGATTAGATTTGAATTCAGACCTTAAAACTAGAATTAATTACTCACCCTTGTAATAGTTACATGTGGCCCTGAATATTCCAACATTATTCTTTATATTTTCCTTTTTATAATTTGAAATAGATTAACCAAGTTAGACTAACCTTACCAATTTCTTCAAAAAAATTATATTTTCTTTCAAGAGAGGACATCTTATCTTGACTGTTGGTGTATGTTTGCAACTAGGCAGATATATATATCTCAACAGGAAATGGCGCTAGAAGGAGGGCCTAAAACCAATTATTTTGAATTTTAGGGTTTGAAATAATTCAAATTGTCCTTAAATTTGAAATTATTTGATATTTGTTGCAATAGCTATGAGTTGTTTTAAATACTAAGATATCTCATTTACTGTTATGGTACTGTCTCAATTTCTTACAGGTAATAGTTTACTATTTGAAATTTGAAATTGTGAGTTCTTGTTATATCTTTCATATATCTTTGCATTTTATATTTTCTTGACTGTCAACACTGGAACCAAGAGTCATTATCACTAGGTCTAAGGCCTCTAGAGATAGTACTAAATTTCATAGTCTTTCTCCTCCTAGAAGATCTAGAAAATATAAAGGTCAGTCAAGTAATATTCCTCCCATTAATACCTCATCTCATTCTATTATACCATTTATCAAAAATTTTGTCACCCCATAAGTACTTCAATGGTAGCCTTCACACCCTAGTTAGGTGGTAATATTCCACTTGGCATCCTTGGACCAACTCATGACATACCCAAGAATATTACGAATTATTTACCTAGATACCAACATGATGGGGCTAGAATAGCTGAAGAGCACATACAAGCTTATAAGGATGCTTTAATTAGATTATAGGTTGAACATGAATATGTAGCCTATAGAATGTTTCCCCTTACCATGGATGAACTAGTATATGATTGGTGTATCATTCTACCAGTAAATTCCATCACATCCTAGGTTGAGTTGGAAATAACATTTATCAGCCAATTCAGATTACCTATAGATCCAACCATCATATATCATCAGTTTGTAGCAGTTAGAAGGGAACCCAATGAGACTCCAAGGCTATTCAATACTAGATTTCATAAGTTATATAACAAACTGACTCCACCCTATACTCTTAATGTTGATGTAGTTGTACAAATGTACTTTAGAGCTTTAGATCCTCTTACATCCATGTTTGTAAGGAGAGAACCTTAGATTACCACCCTACCCATGGCATACAGTGAAGCCTTGATTGTAGAACAACAATTAATACCTCAAGGTTTTGGAATTGGTCAATTACCTTCACTAGGACAACTAGGTGCATTTAATCAAATTCCAATGATTAATCAAGCTCTTACACAACAGATGCCAATGTTGAATACTCTACCATACATCGATTTTAATCAGTCATATAATAATATTACCACTCCTACCCACCCTAATACTCCATCTTACTTAGATAATCATTTTACTGCTCATAAGAATGTTGAAGCTAATGTACAAACTGCACCTACATATTTAAACACCACCCCTACTCAGAATATGTAAACATTTCTTAATCCTAATAAAAATATCTCAACATTTTTAAATGCTACTCAAAATCAAAATGTATCAGCCTTCTTGAATCCCATTGCACCTAAAAATAACACAACAAATCATATTTTTGTAAGACAAAATAATAATGCTAACTCCTAGTTAGATAATCTACAAATATTAGTCTAGAAACTTAGTAGTGACATGGTTCAATTGCAGAAGCAAGTACCTCAGAACCCTCCTAATAACCCACATCAAAATAGGAATTTTAATTTCGAGAGGACCAACTGCTAATGGAACACTCATCCAAACAATGGGAGAGTGCCCAATCCAATTGCCAATCATCCCAACACTGCTACCAATAAAAATTAAGTTAATACCATAGTCAATATTTCATATTTAGATTTAAATAATTGGTATAAAAAACCACAACCACACAAAAGTTTAGAATAGGATAAACCCACATATAACATAATAGAAGACTTAAATAAAACAAAAGCAAACATATTTTTATTTTAAGTTGCCTAGCTTACCGATCAACAAGAACTGTTAATTAAATTATTTTGTAATCAAAATAAAATTGAGTCCAATAAAACCAGAGATGCCTGATTTGTATCACGAAAGACAAATGGGAAGCCCCTCCTTTACTCTTGACTATTAGAATTGCAGGTAAGAATTTACACAATTATCTTGTTGACTCAGGAGCCTCTAGCAATATCATGCCACATGTTGTTTGCCAAAGGTTAGGTTTGAAACCTACCCCTTCTAATTGAGTGGTAGTTTAGCTGAATAAAACATAAGCTAATGTGGTTGGTGTACTAAAGCATGTTCACATACAGTTAGCATCAAAGCCAAGAATTCAAAATTACATAGACATTCAAGTAGTAGATATCCCTATTGGATACAAAATGTTACTCAGTAGATACTGGTCTAGAAATCTAAATGGATATATGGCCACTGATTTCTCTCACATATGGTTGCCTTAGCGAGGGGTTGCAAACTAGATTAGAATAGAAAGAGAACCTAGACTCAAAGAACTTATTACATATTATAATAAGACCAATGAAATTCTTTATAAGAAATCTGAATTAAGAGTCTACACTCTTGAAACCAAATAGAGCATAGATAAATTTAAAACTAAGGTATCACCAAGTAAGTAAGACAAAGATGAGAATCTGATTTGGACTCTTAAGTTTGATGGATCCAAATCTAGGCAAGGTAGTGGAGCAGGTGTTGAGCTAATTAGTCCCAAAGGAAAGTCTTGTCTAGCAGCATACATATTGTAATTCCCTTGTATTTGCAATCATGTAGAATATGAAGCATTAATCTTTGGTTTGTAGTTAGCTTTGAAAAAAACATCAAGTGCCTAAAAGTATTAGGAGATTCTTAGTTGGTGGTTAAACAAGTAAAAATACAGTATGCTTGCCATGATAAAAGGTTAACAGAGTAAGAGATTTAATTGATGGATTTCATGCTTTTAACATTAAACTATTTTTTTTTACCCACATGTTGTAGGTAAGTTGGAGAGGGTAGGGCAATCCTCCAAGGGAGGTCCCTGGTTTGAATCTCCACCCTACCAAATGCACATTGGGTACCCAAAATCTAGTTGATAATGCTGGTGCGATCAGGGCCGGGCACGACTTCCGGGTGATTTTGATGGTGTAGAACCCTTTGGTCATGGTTTCTCAGACCAAGGCAGCCTTGCAAAAGTTTTTTTCTAAATTAAAAAAAAAAAAACATTAAACTAATTTTTAGGAAAAGCAATAGAATTGTAAATTCTTTGACAGTGGTGGCAAGTACACCTAAACCTATGGACAATAGAAGACTTCAAGTGTTTGAATTAGTAGCATGTACATCCATACCTGATAATGTGAAAAATCTTCAAGTGTTTGAATATGATAGACACAATTTTTATTTGGTTACTAATTCTAGTATATTTGTAAATCAGGTTATTAATGAAGATAAAAATATACATGATGAAGTAGAGGAGGACCAAGAGGTAAAATTGAAAATAAATTCAATCCCCAAAGGTATGGTATCTCTTAAAAAATTATTTGATATTGATTATAAAAATAAGAAATGCAATAAAATTTTATTTCAAAATGATGCATGTGATACTGTTAATATAAGGACTAGTGAAAATTCACATAATGTGTTAATAGGAAAAGCTTGCACTAGTCAAGAAAAAGAAGAAATTATACAAGCTCTTAAATATTATGGATATGTCATAGCTTGGAGCTATGAAAATATGAAAACATATAACCAAAATATTATAACTCGTATTGTCCCTTTGAAACCAGAAACAAAACCATTTAGACAAAAACAAAGGCCTGTTAATCCATTGTTAGAACCCCTTATCTAGAAGGAAGTTAAAAAACTCCTAGATGCATGTATTATTTTTCCCATTAGGCACTCCACTTGGGTATCTAATATAGTACTTATTAAAAAGAAAACTAGAGAAATCAAACTGTGCATTGACTTTAGAAATCTTAATAAGGCTTCTCAGAAAGATAATTATCCTTTGGCCTTCTATAGATCACATTTTAAAAATGGTAAACGTATCTGAAATGATGTCATTTTTAGATGGATATTTTGGGTATAACCAGATTATGATAGATCCTAAGGATAGGATGAAGACTGCATTTACCACTAAATGGGGCACCTTTACCTATAAGAGAATGCCTTTTGGATTAATTAACACAGGTGCTACTTTTTAAAGAGCAATGGATTGCGCTTTTAGAGACCTAATTGGCAAATGCATAGTTATCTATGTTGATGATATTCCTATGTTTTCAAAGAAACATGATAATCATGTAAACGATTTTAAAAAAGTATTCCAAAAATGTAGAGAACATGGTATTTCATTAAATCCTAAGAAATGCATTTTTGGAGTAACTCAAGGAAAACTCTTAGGTCATGTCATTTCTAAATATGGTATTTAAATTGATCCTAAAAGATTCGAAGCTATACAAAAAGTTCCTCTTCCAAGTAGTAAGAAAGAACTTAGATCATTTTTTGGAAAGATTAATTTTGTTAGAAAATTCATCTCAGGATTTGTAGAGATAGTCAAACCACTAAATAACATGCTCAAGAAAGATGCTAATATTACTTGGACTTTTGAAATCCAAAAATCCTTTCAAGGAATTAAATATGCCATATCTAATGCCCTAGTTTTAGTGAGTCTTTATTACAGACAACCATTCTATATCTATTCATTTGCTTCTAAACATTCAACTTCTAGTGTCTTAACATAGAAATATGAGAACAATGATGAAAAGCCAATTGCCTTTATGAGCTCCCCATTAAAAGAATACCAACTAAAATTCATAATTATTTACAAACAGACATATGCTTTAGTAAAGGCAGTAAAGAAATTTAGGCATTAAATTCTACATAGTAGAATATTTACAGTTGTGCTAGATCTATCTGTTAAATTTATGCTAATGCAAAATGAATTAGGAGAAAGAAGAGGTAAATAGATGACAAATCTACAGGAATTTGATTTCGAGATCCAACCCATGAAATTGGTTAGAGGTTAAGGGTTAAGTAAAATTTTAGCTGAAATTGACCTTCAAATCCTTTTCCAAGAATATTATGTAGATGATATCACAATTGAAGAGTGGTACAAAGATATAGTATACTACTTTTTGAATAAAAAATGCCCAAATAATTTTAATGCTACTCAAAGTGTAACAACCCAAGTCTAACTCTCCTGGTTGCCAAAAACACAAATTCAAAATTTTGATTCAATAAAACATAATTGTCTCAAATTGATGTATGCACACCCAACTTTGTATTAGTACTTGGGTATATATGTTCACACTTCAAGATCTTATATGGCTACAGATGGAATCTCAAGTGCTCGAGACTGGCCAACTTCCTGCTATAGATTACAATACATGAGATACATCCTCTCCTTAATCGGGTTATAGATCTTGGAATTGGGTTACCCTTCCAGAGCCCATATCACCTAGAAGGGTGGACGCACTATTTTCCTCATCTTGCAGCATGAAGGACTTAGATCTATGATCCTATTCTTGTCCTAGTGGTCCACTGACCCAAATTTTAAATCATGATTAAACCTTTAGGTCCATGCTAGATTTAGCGTAGCTATGCCAGTTCTTGATTATTGACCTTCATATAAGGTGTTATCAAGGTCTGCCAATACTCTAGCTTTCAGACTAGGTGTCTCAGACAAACCCCAGTTGACGGTAATGCTACCCATACCATCTATCGTTGGACCTTCCAACCCCAAGGACCAACTCTCCAGTCTTGAGTTTCTATTGGCCATTCTACAACTGGCTATGGTTCATGAGAACCCTCATGTACTACATCGTACAAAAACCTAGAACGATGTCCCATACCATCATTCATTACTCTCGATAGCATGGAATCCATTGATCCTTCCTGTTATACTAGATAACAGTTTTCCCCGATTCACAATAGCCACCATTTTGGACTATCGAAGTTGGGTGGATGATTTTAGCCCTCCTCAACATCTAACTTTATATTACTCTTTCTTGGTAGTATATCCTTATTGCCCTTCTCAGATTTTTCAGTAGGGTGGTTATTTCGATACTTCAATAGGTTTGGATATTTGAATGATGAATTTTTTTTTTTTAAATATCTATTTGGATTTTAACCTCTTATATAACGAAAGTTGCATAATACGAAATTAAAAGAACATAATTTTTTTTTAAATTAATATAAAATACAATGGTTATAGTTTATTAAAACTTTAAAACTAATATTAATATTCATACAAAAATCCCTATCTATATTTTGAAAAACATTGCCACTACTACTGTCTATCTAAACTATACAAATTAAACTTTATGACATAGATTTCTTTATTTTTGGTGAAAATTTTGATCATATTAAAAGATAACAAGATGTCAAATAATTTTGTAATTCCTTGAAAAAGAAATAAAAGACTAAAATAACTATAAAATTAACCCCTAATCCATGACCTAATATTTAAATACTAGAATATTTGCTTTCTTATATAAAGGAGAGAAAAATCGTGGCCATACAGTTCACTTGACTTTAGAATGAAAATAAATTATAAAAAATTTCTATGTCCCATAATATTTGCATACACGTCAGCTTATCAAAGTTCAGCCTAAGATATACTTATAGCAAAATGTAACATATAATAAATCCATTTGAAATTCCACATTTATAATTATATAAACTTTGACAATTTCATCTACCTAAGATATACTCATAATAAGTTTTTTGAACTAATCCCTTAATTTTTTATTTTATTTTATTTAAGAGTCTTCATTCGAATACTACAATAAGGTGGTCCAAAACATCATACCCCATTTAGTTTAGTTTAGGTTGAATATCATATTTAATAAATGCAAACACGACTCTCCTACCAGATTTCACAAGGCTCCTCATATGACTGTGGTTACAATCATCTAACAAGGAATCCCTAGACTTATTCCAGGGTTATAAAGGAGCGGGATGCTAACAAACTAGACAGAATTCCCTATTTATATCACACATTTCTCTAAACGATGCAGTGGACTACCGCATACAGAAGCCTCCAATAGAGTGATATAGATTTATTTCAAAATTCTTATAATATGATAGTGTTATCATTCGGTGGTACATCCACTTAAGAGCATTCGTTATACTATAAGGTTTTACTCTAATAAAATTAATATGGAAATCAACTTTTCCATTCGAAAACACACTGAGCACATTACTCCCTTTGCTATCGGGATCTCGACAGAAAATAAAATGTAAAGGCATTATTTAATGAAAAACTAGAACATGTCTCTCATATACACGACATCAGGAAAAAGATGGTGTTATCAAAATGCAATGCACTTATACTTAGTAGTAATATTCAATGAAAATATCAAAGCACAGTTCACATATATTCTTTGAAGGATTCACAACATATATCAGGGAATATCTTAAATATTCATCAATATTTCAACCAATCAACATATAATTTTAGCTCTAAATATACAAATAATAATCCGTAGGTTGGTCATATACATTGGGTATTACAAGAAGATGACAACATAGCTTTAAAATCAATTATACAAATATAATTATAGTCATAACATAATCTCTTCTCGGCTTTACCACCACGTCTTTGAATGGATGACTAACTAGAAATCTTATGCAATAGTAAAACAACATCAAATCTAATGCATTCGCCATCAGGCTTGAAGATACGGGGAGACAAGTCGAAAAGAATCATAGGATCAGCATAGCCCTTGAATGAATGCAAGCATGCAAAAAACAGTTGATTTCACCCATTCGTTTTAGTTATGCTATAGTGTATACTATTTATTCATTCTGACATTCAGGATATTTTAACACATATACATATAATGTTTATAAAATGGCATAGCCTGTAAAATCTTCAGCTAAATTATAAGTTTAACATTTTCATAATTCACAAGAAAACACTTTATCATACATACTAAATATTATAAACACGTCACCATTCATTTCCTTAATTCATAAGAAAATTCACCTTTTATCATACATACTGAATATTATAAACACATCAGCATTCATTTCTAGAATTCACAAGAAAATTCACCCTTTATCATACATATTGAAGATTATAAACACATCACCATTCATTTCCAAAATTCACAAGAAAATTTACCCTTTATCATACATACTGAATATTATAAGCACATCACCATTTAGCACAAATAAGGGGATATAAAAAGAAACCGACCTCTCAAAATATGTTGGACATTTTGAGCAGTTATCACCAAATGTACAAAGTGAGTTGTCATTGATGTCATGATGTCACTAAGATTCCAGTGATCATACTTCGCCAGTTCAAGTGAAAGGGAAACAATTTCGGTGTTAAGGTAAAATTTCTTCATCAGTGCACTCAAGGAAGTGAGTCAGAGTTTGATTTAATTCCACCATGGCAGAATATTGTTCAAAAGAAAGAGGAGCACATAATATTATATTTCTTATAATATTATTTCACGTTGAAAGAAAAACCCAAAAGTCAATATTGTAATTTTAATTATAATATTTTGGGTCATGAGGTTGCAAATATTTTATTAAGATTAAATATAAAAGTTGGGTTTAATTCGAGCATCTGGTGCAAAAATAATAAACTCCAAAGGTTGGGTTTATCGAGGTTTCAAGAAGGCAAATATTTAAAATATTAATAACCCAAAGGTTGGGTTCATCAAGTTTCAAGAAGGCAAGTGGGTAATATTTAATAACCCAAATGAATGGGTTCATCAAAGTGTAAAGGAGGCAAGTTATAATTATTATTTTAAAAATAACCCAAGGTGGGTTTTTAAAATAATTAATTAAAGGCTTTGTAAAGGTTTTATCTTATTTGCTCGTTCGAATTCGAAAGCACCGATGTTTGAAAAGGTGGTGTAATATTTCATATTTAATGCCCTCTCAAGCCTTAGAAGAAGACATCCTTGCTAATTCGTTTGGAGCGCATGCGAATCAAGGCTCATGTTTTAAAATACTATGAATTACGAAAAGGTTGAAGCAGGGAATGTTTGGATTTATGGAGCACATAGGTCAGCTTGGCTTAGTGGTGCGTTGGCTTGGCAAGACACAGGAGGTCCTGCGTTCGATTTGATTGGAGGTTTCTTGCTTAGTCAAAACACTCGAAGTGCATTTTGATTGTTTCGAAAGGCGTGAGTTTGTGAGGTTTTTGATGCAGTTTGTGCCTCTTTAGGAACGTGTGGGTGCATGGCCCAACGGTGGCTTAGCCGCGGTTAAGGCATTGGGAAGGAGGACATCGGGGGATCGAATCCCTCCAAGAGGTAAGGCAAGTTAATTTTTCTATATTTTAATTTTTATTAAAATAGCCTTAAGGGAGAAATAAGGGCTATGCTATGCCTTAGAAAATTGAGAGATTTTTGATGGTTTTATTTTTGGAAGGGTAGCATATTATATATCATTGGAAAGAATTTTTTAAGGACTATTTGATTAACTTGCATAGAAATAAGGTGTGTAAAGAGATATTTTTTTGTAAAGGGGTTCAAAGTGAGTTTGATTTATTCCTTTTCAAAGGGGATTATTTCTTTCATGAGAGGACATGGTGAAATTTATTGGGTAGGAGTAATAAGGTGTTATTGGGATATTATTTTTATTGTTGTGATATTACTCAAGTCCTCTAACCTCTTTGTGATTGAAAAGGAAATATTTAAAAGTGTGTTGAGTTTGACATATTTTATGGACAACTCCTTGGCATAAAAAAGGTATGGGCAATATTCTCCATTGACTTGATTGGGTGATTGATTTCTGAAAACATCATTGGAGAGAAAAGGATTGATTGTGGTTTCCTTTTTGAAAGTTGCTTGTTGAATAAGATTTTATGGAAAGTGACTTTTGCCATATTGCCTAGTGAATTTTGAAGTTGTTGGTACAAGGTTTTCTGGATTAGTGGAGTGACTTCAAAATTGTTTTTATGAGCATTGTGGTTGATATTGATTGTGCCAAGACTTGAGTGTGATTGAAAAAGCTTTGGGTTGAGAATCTTGTGCAAAATATTGAAGAGATCATGAGTATCATTGTTATGTAATTAGCATTGTTGGAAAAAATGTTTTGAGAAGCTTGAAGGATCATGAGTATCATTGTTATGTGAGATTTGTTTTTGAGCATTTTTGGAAACATTTTGAGTTGGTTGATACATGCTTGGACTAGGGTTTGTGAGAAAAGAGTTGTTCCTTGAGGTGATTGGTTGAGTAGAGTTGTTTGAACCTAGTCAAGTGAATGTGTGAAGTGGTTGTTCAAGTTCTATAAAAAACTATATTATATTCTAATTTGAGTTAAGTATATATAATAATAAACATTAAGTAGACACTAACTTATTAAGTAAACATTTTTAGGATAATTTCTTTTTTAAGAGGCAACATGAAAGGTCAATTTTTTACTTAGTAAGCAACAATATTCAATCGAAAACATGCACAAAATGTAGTAGCAAGCAGAATGTGCTAAATGCAGTCTCTATAGTGGGATTCCATGTATCCACAAACCGTGGTGTACAAGGCACGACATCGTATCCACATTACCTGACGCCTCCAACCATTGTCTCTGCTAGGGGTGGATGATCCTCTTATACAGCACACTTGCTATGGAATGAAAAACCTGCACCTGCAATCACAATACTTTCAACAGTATCACATTCTTTCAGAAATAATAGTAATCAAACAGTGGGGATGTTACATTCTCCCCCACCATAATTGAACATAGTCCCTGTGTTAATCAACATATTTGTAGGTTTCAAAAATACTTAAACTTACACATGCTTATATCAAAAATTGCATTCATGATAACTATCAATACAACATAGCATGTATTCAAAATATACAATTTTTATCAAATATTTTAATGTTTATACGAATATCATTTTTCAAAAAAAAATGGAAACTATCTTTTTATTTCTACCACATCTTCCCATGTGGCATTACTTTCCAAGTAGAAATATCATTGAATTCTACATTGGTCAACAATTCTTTTTCTTAGTTGCTTAGTTCTATATCCCAAAGTTTTTATAGGTTGAACCTTAATGAGTTGCGGGTCCAATGTCTACAAATGAGAAACATCCAGTATATGCGATGGGTCAGCCACATATTTACGAAGAAGGGGCACATGAGTAAACATTGTGGATCTTGGACAAATTAGGTGGAAGAGCTAGATTATATGCAATAATTTCAAATGGGCCAACGAATCGAGGGCTAAGTTTGGTAGACTTGATGGAGATTTTGGTTGGTTTGACTCTGAGAAAGACTTTATCACCAACAAAAAACTCTCAAGGAATTCATTTTAGGTCAGAATAGCTTTTCTGATGGTCCGTGGCTTCCCTAAGTTTATGGAGGATTTCCTTTAATTGAACCTCCATTTTTTTACTGCATCAGGATCGATCATTTCTTGATTGTCCAAGTTATCCCACGTTAATGGTGTTCTACACCTACGCCCATACAAGAATTCAAAAGGGGCCATGCGCAATGTGGTATGATAGCTATTTTTATATGTAAATTCCACTAGGAAGAGATAATCTTCCCATTTATTTTGGTGGTCCATACAGTACATACGTAACATATCCTCTAGCACTTGATTTACCCTCTCGGTTTGCCCATCTGTCTTTGGATGATAGGTTATGCTAATATTAATATTTGTGTCCCATGATCATTGCAAAGCTTACCATAATTTATAGGTAAATCATGAATCTCTATCTAAGATGATTATTTCATGGAAACCATGCAACCTCACGATTTTACAAGATATTTTTTGTGCTATAGTAGGGGCATCATCATGAAAATTACCCGATATAAAATGTGCCACCTTTATTAATTTACTAACCACAAAAAAAATTGCATCATGCTGGAATAAAGTATTGGGAAGACCAACTATGAAATCCATAGAAATCACTTGTCATTTATGCTCTGGTATATCAAATAAGTGTAGTTTTCCCCCAGGATATTGATGCTCAGCTTTGACTTTCTGGCATTCAAGATACTTAGCAACAAATTGGACCACATATTTTTTCATTCTTAGCCAGTAGTAGTCTTTTTTCAAATTCTCTCTCATTTTTACTACACCTAGGTGAGCAGAGTATGGAGCACAATGTGCTTCATGCAAAACTATTCTTTTTATCCCTTCATCATTTGGTACTATTATCCAGTATTTGAAGTATACCATATTCTCCTTGATTTTAAAATTTGTATGTCGATTTGGTTCCTACTTGACCTTATTGTGGCATTGGTTGTATAATTCATCCTTTTTACACAACTTCTTAATTTGTTCTTTTAATCCATACTGGCTTCATGCTAAAGCAATTATGTATTTTATTTGACTAAGGGTATCTGCTAGTTTATTTTATTTACCTTTTATATATTCAATTCTGAAATCATATTTAGCTAATAATTTCATCCATATCCATTTCCTAGCATTTAATAAATGCTGAGTGAAGATGTATCTCAAACTTTGATGATCAGTTTTTAACTCAAAAGGATTTCCCAACAGGTAATGTCACCAAATTTTAAGAACATGGACAACAGTAGCCAGTTCTATATCATGTGTGGCATAATTAATCTCATGTTTATTGAGCTTTCTGGGCTCATATGCCACAACGAATTCATTTTGCAATAAGATACCTTCTAGCCCTTCTAGGGAGGCATCTGTACAAATTGTGAATGGTTTACTGGGGTTTGATATTTGAAGAACAGGTGCAGTGGTCAACTTCTTTTTAAGGATTCTGAATGCTTCCTCACACTGAGTTGTCCATTTAAATACATTTCCCTTCCTTTGTAGATTCGTGATAGGAAAAGCGATATTTGAAAATCCTTTTACAAATCATCGGTAATATCCAACCATTCCCATAAAAAAAATTACCTTAGAGACATTAGTGGGTGTTGGTCAGTCTAGTATGGCTTAGATATTTTTAGGATCAACTGCTACTCCATTATTTGAGACTATGTGCTCCAAATATTGAACTTGTGGAGTATAAAACTCACACTTAGACAATTTTCCATACAGTTGATTTTTCCTAAGTATTTCTAAAATGATCCTCATATGTTGGTCATGTTCTTCCTTACTTCAGGAGTAGATGAAAATATCATCTAGAAATATCAATACAAAATGATCTAACTATTCTCTGAATACATTGTTCATCAAATTCATGAAAGTGGCTGGAGCATTTGTTAATCCAAAAGATAACACGGTGAATATTGGGTTATAAAAGCAGTATTTTAGGTATCTTCCTCCCTGATCCTCAACTGGTGATATCCTGAACTAAGGTCAATTTTTGAAAAGATAGTCACCCCCCTTAGTTGATCAAATAAATCATCTATCCTTGGCAAAGAATATTTTTTTCACTATCATCTTATTGAGCATTCTATAGTCAATACAAAGTCTCAAGGATCCATCCTTCTTATTCACAAATAGAACCGATGCTCCCCATGGTGAGACACTAGGCTTAATGTGCCCTTTTTCTAACAGATCCTAGAGTTGGGTCTTAAGTTATTGCAATTCAAGGGGTGTCATTCGATAAGGGGTTCTAGCTACAGGAATTCCCCTGGTAAAAGCTCAATAGAAAAATCAAATTCCCTTCTTGGAGGAAGTCTAGGAAGGTCTTCAGGAAAAACATTCTTTAAATTCATTTAATACAGGATACTACTAAAATAGAGCAAAGTTAGATTTTGTTTCCTCCTTATTTAGTTTAATTGTATAAAGTCTACACACTTTCCTTAAATCTCTTTTGACTTGCATTGCAGTAATCAGGTGGAGTTCAAAATATATCCTATTACAATGGACATGGATTCACTAATTGGAATCATTTGTGAAATCTAGCCATATTTTTTCAAAATTAAGAAGGGCCTTATGAGCTTTTAACCAATCTATTCCTAGAAAGATATCAAAGGTATGCAATAGTGCTACATAAAAGTGCCAATTGATATTTCCTTGGGGTATATCAATTTTAGGGTCAAATAAATATTGGTTGACCATATAGGTTTATCCTGAACCATACTCAACTTTCCACCCATTTTCCATTATCCCAGGTTTTACCGGTATGTCCCTCAAAATACTAGAAGATATAAATCTATCATTTGCACCACTATCTATCAAAATGTGAACATATTTCTTTCCTAGTTTTCCTTTTATGATAAATGGAGTGGCTTACCCTAAAAGACTAGAATTACCTGTGGCAACATAGATCTTGTGTGGACCCTCTTCAGTTGTATTCCTCTTATTAGCTCTCAATGAGCATTGATTTACATAATGGTTCAGAGCTCCACAAACAAAGCATACATTCAGCCCCTTATTATTTTTCTTATCTCCTTCTTTACTTTAGTTAAAATTCTTCCCATTTTTTGTTTGTTTGTCCTTTATTACCTTGAAAATTCCCTCTATTTCTATTCCCTCCTCTATATCGACCACGATATCTATACTTCTTATACTTATCTTTACCTCTAGCAGGCTCCGCATACTTTTTTTTCATAGGTTATTCAATTTTATAATAATAAACCTTTTTATTTTTTTGGCTCACTTCTTCATAGCGAGCCGCATCAAAAACTATTGTCAAATATTTGGGTTTACCTATTGAGTGTTAATTTTACCCAAATGTGAAATTACACTCTCCCTTAGAGTTTTGATCCCAAAGTCCTCTCTTGCAAATAAGTTGAACAAAACAACTTCTCCAAGGTCTCCTCTATATTAGCATTTGCACATGTGTATTAGTAATCTCAATAAAAATATATCAATTCAATGCTAGGAACACCTTAGTGATTGCAAGTGACTGTAAACAAGGGGCATGTGTTGGTTTATTTTACCATGCTACTTTAATGATTGTTCATGAAACAAAAATAAAAGTAGATGTGAATTGGCCCTCATATGACCAAGATGTAAACCTTAATTCCTTTTATCTTGAGGATTTTAAGGTAGATTTTATCTTCCCTTTTTTTAAATAAAGGGGTAAAAATTTATTGATAAAAAGTTTGGATTACAGAGTACAACTGAGCTTCCAACCAGGACTCAAATAAACAGCCAAACAGGCTAAAACCACTAGACTAGAATGACACCCAAAAAAGACAACAAGAACAAACCACATTAAGTCTGTACATCCTTGTGGATCAACTCCCACAGGCGTTGAGAGTCCCCAGATGGGAGACTCTCCCAATTATCGATACTCCAAGGATCCAAGCAGCTCAGAAGCCCTTTTGGCCAGGTAATCGACAACCACATTCCATTCCCTTGGAATGTGCACAAAGGATATAAATTCAAACTCTTCACTCATTCTGAGAATCTGAACGGCTACAGAGGCCAACTGCCAATTAACTTCCTCCACCCTTTTACTGTTTAAAATATTAACCACAATTTGAGAGTCAGACTCGTAGATAATCCTATGCCAGCCAAGAGAAAACCCCCTCTCGCAAGGCCTCAAGAATTGCAAGAGCTTCCATAAAATTGTTGGAGTGAACACCTTTATAAATGGAAAAGAAAAAACTGACACCACCAGTAGAATCTCTCCCAACACCGCCAATGCCAGCATGTCCAGGATTACCCCTGGATGATCCATCAGTATTAATTTTTAAAACTCCTCTAGGGGGTGGCCTCCACCTACCATCTCTCCTAACCTTCTTGCTGAGCTGAGGAACCCTACTAGGGCTAGAAGAGTTCACACCATCCCCAAAGAGACCAAGGGCTTGTTGTACCTTCTCCTCCCTAGAATCCAAAAGAGGGTCCACATCACATTTGCTATGGATGGTTTCCTGAACCATATACAGGATCCTTTGCCAGATCTGTTGAACAACCAAATAACTGCCCTAAAATATGCGTCGGTTCTGTTCGAGCCAAATTTTCCAGATGATGCAAGAAGGGCCCAAATTCCAAGCCACCCAAAGGAAGGGGGCCTTGGTTGGAGGTCTGCCCAGACTACTCCAAAACTCCACCAGGGACAACACATGAAAACATGGATGGTTCCAGGTGCTCCACCAATGGTGCCAAATGTCTCTGGCAAAGGAGCATTGGAAAAATAAATGAGAAGAGTCATCCTCATTCTTACTACAAAGGACACAAAAAGAGGGACCCTAAAATCCCCTCTTCCTCACATTATCCCAAGTGAGGCATTTATTATGAGCTACCAACTAGAGAAAGAAGTTACATTTTGGCCAGGAAAATTTGTTCCACACCTTTTTCCACCAAGTGATAGGAAGACTCCCATACTTTTGCTTATCAAGAACATGATAACCATAGGCTACCGAGTAGGTTCCCTTAGGATCAGGGTTCCAAGCCAGAATATCTTTACCCCTCAATGAAGAACAAGGCCTCCCCATAAGAATAAGAGCAAGCACCTCTCTGTCCTTGGCCAGTCCCCCCTAGGGCCATTCTTGTGGATCTTTCCACCTGTACATCTCCATATTTCCAAAATACTAGATTTTTTTAAAGTCCTCCACATGAGACCAACCTGCTTCCAAGAAAAAAATGCTTAGGGAACGTAACCTAGGATATTGATTCAAGATAGGAGGGTGGCCATCCCAAGAATCCTCCCAAAAAAGAGCATTTGATCCCTGATTGCAAATCCAGAACAAACCCTGCTTGATTAAATTAGCTCCTCTTTTTAGAGTGTCCCAGATAACTGAACCTTTCCCAACCAAGCTGACTCTAGGGATCTCAGCCTCAGAAATACCTCTCAAGTATTTACAAGATAATATTTTAGCCCAAATATGATCTTGAGAGGTACACCATCTCCAATAAATTTTTGTAGCCAAAGCCTACCCAAAAAGAGTTGTCTATCACAACCCAAGGCCTCCCTCTTGCACCGACCTACATATAGAATCCCACCTAACCAAACTCCATTTAGATTGATCAAGTTTTCCAGACCATAAAAATTATCTTGACAAAGCATCCATGTCCTTGATGAAGTGAGAGGGAGCTATTTGTACAAAACATCTATAAATGGGTAAAGCTTGAACAACATATTTTAAAAGCAACACTCTACCTATAGTGGATAGCCATATGAAAGTCCAGTGATTCACCTTCCTTCTAAACTTATCAAGCATAGACTGCCAAGAAGATCTAGGTAGAGGATGAGATGAAATTGGAATACCAAGATAAATGAAGGGGGAGTCCCAACCTGGAATCTTAGAATGCGAGCAATCCTGGCTTGAATAAGAGGAGGGGTATTGAAGAAGAAAATAGAAGACTTGTCCTCATTAATAAACTATCTAGAAGCACCAAGATATATGTCAAGAGACTGTCTAATATTTCTAGCTTCCATGATAGTGGCAACTCCCAACAAAGCAGTATCATCAACAAATTGAAGGTGGGAAAGAGGTGGCAAACTACTATCCCACTTCCACCCCTGAATGAGACCCTGCATGACTTGAGACTTGAGAAATCTTCCCAACCCTTCCGCCATAATGATAAACAAATAAGGAGATAAAGGATCTCCTTGCCTCAATCCCCTTGAGGCCTCAAACAACTCTGATGGCTCATTATTAACAAGAACAGAGAATGAGGAAGAAGAAACATAACTCATCACCCATCTAATCCATTCCTCCTCAAATCCAAAAGCAGCAAGAACTTTTTGAAGAAAGGACCATCTGACCCGATCATAGGCTTTGGCCATGTCCAACTTAATGAACATAGTTTTCTCCTTAGAAGTTTCCATCGAGTGAATAGCTTCTGTAGCAATAACAACCCCATCCAAGATTTGTCGGCCAACAACAAACCCTCCTTGCTCCTCAGAGATGATTTTGCTCAACCATATCTTCAACCTCTCAGCAATAATTTTTGTGATGATCTTATACACAACATTGCAGAGAGCAATAGGCCTGAACATATCCAAGGAATTTTCTCCCTCTTTTTTGGGTATAAGCACCACAAAGGTAGCATTTAGGGCCCTTAGCATCTATTTGTTCTTTTGGGACTCATGGACCACCTCCAAAAGATCAAATTTGATTAAATCCCAAAACTCCTGATAAAACTCAATCGGGAATCCATCTGGGCCTAGGGCTTTTCCTTTTTTCATCTTGAATACAACATTTTCCAACTCCTCAAGGGAAATTGGACCCATCAAGTGCTCATTCATCTCTCTAGAAACAATCATTGGAATACAGTTTAGAATAAGCTTTTCATTCTCATCATCTGATAGGGAGTCCTCCTTGAAGAGAGAGGAAAAATACCTCTTAGTCTCTTCTAAAATATCCTTGAAAGAAGAGAGTAGGGCACCCTGAGAATTCACAAGAGAGGTAATCAGGTTACCATTACGGTGAGCCTTAACTGAGTTATAAAAGAAGGTTGTGTTCCTATCCCCTTCCTGAAGCCAATCTACTCGAGCTTTTTGTTTCCAAAAAATTTCTTCCCTCAGTTCCCATTCAGCAAGGTCTTTCGCAGCCTCAGATTCCTCAACAAGAAGCTCCTTCATGAATCCCTGATCTCTAATCTTCCTTGAAGCTTCTTCCATCCTCCTAAGAGCTGCCAGCTTAGCCAAGGAAAGGTTCCCAAAATTTAGTCTATTCCATCTCTTCAATTTATGTTTTACAAATTGTAGTCGCTTCATAAAGGAATACATAGCGGTGCCATGAGGAGGTTTTCCAGTGGTCCACCAGCCTCGCATGAAATCATGAAGCTTAGGATCACGAAGCCACATAAGTTGAAACTTAAAGGAGGGATTCTTTTTTAGCCCTAACTCCAAAGCAGAGAGTTTGATAGGCCAATGATCAGATCCCCTACCCTCCAGAATCACAGAACTAGCACTTCTGTTATTACCCATCCAATAACTGGATATCAAAAACCTATCCAGTCTCTCTGAGATGGAAGCTTCCCCACACCTTCTATTGTGCCAAGTAAAGATCCCATTATCTGGCTTGATGTCAACCAAGTTTAGGGCCTGGATATGAGCACTGAAGATAGAAGAAAAAGGCTCGAGACGGTCCACCCCACCACGTTTCTCCTCCAGACAAGTGATAGAGTTGAAGTCTCCAGCCAAAATCCATGGGTACAAGGGAACCAAACTTCTCACAAAGCAAATGTGCTCCCACAAATTCACTTTACCATTGTAATCAATAGGAGCATACACATTTGTAAGTAGGATGGTTTCACCAGATTCATTATCATGCCCGACCATCGAAATAGACCATCTATTGGAAATCCAAGTAAGAGGGGATATCTTAACCGGATCCCATAAACAAGCGATGCCACCAGCATATCCACATGCACCAATACACTGGCATTGCCCCCTTCTCCACAACTTGGGAGCAATATTGAACATACTATCAATAGCCAATTTAGTCTCCTGAATAAACACCACATCCAGAGAATGCACACGAACCAAATCACGAACAACTTTTTGTCTAGGGATGTTGTTCAACCCCCTTACATTCCATGAGAGGATAATCATTTTTGGGGGTTATAAAAATGGGAGTCCAATGTTCTCACCAAGCCTGACTCCACCAAAGTCTCCCCCATTAACTTAATTTTATCCTGGTCCTTCTTCAACCCACCTTCATATTCTTATCCGAAAAACTTTTTTTAATTATTTTCTATTGCAATCCCAACACCGTAGGAGTTTTGCAGTCCAAGGATGACTGCATCAGTGCTTGAGTAGGAGAGGGCATAACTAAATTTGTACCACTTTCCAAAATAGTTTCCCTTATAGGGCTAGACCCATCCATGTCCCCTATACTCAGATCCAAAGCCCTTTGTTCTTCATTTAAACCCCCTAGATCTGATTCCTTAAGTTCCCCCTCAAGAAGAGACATCTGATTTGGCCTTGTTATATTTGCATCAGGTAGCGACGTTTTAGGTATCTCCATGCACTGATCAAGATCATCTAATATTTCAAAATGGTTGAGTAGAGCATCTGGCTGGCTATCCTTAAGGTCTTTGTTTGCCCTTCATCCTCTGTTTTGGGCTTTTACCGAAACAAAACCTTCCTTATCCCGTTCCCCTTCCTTTATCGGGGCTTTTCCTTTATCCAAACTTTGTCCAGACCGAGAGGGCCTAGGATTTGAAGCCACAGGTGGGACAAACTTAGGGCATTTTCTTTGTAGGTGGCCATATTCATGGTAAATCCGACAATGAAATGGAAGAGCTTCATAGTCAAGTTTTTGAACCCATGTAGTTGATCCAAATTGTATTTCAATAGAATCTGGAATAGGATTATTTAAGTCAATTTCAACACAAATACGAGCAACAGAGATTACCTTTTTATCCATTGTCTATTGTGATGGTCCAACCGACTTCCCAAGTAGAAGGGCAATCTTATGCAAGATATCAGTTCTCCAGAATTCCAATGGGAGCCATGGAAGCCGCACCCATACTGGAACCCATGATGGCCGCTCCTCTGATGGGTTGAAACCCACATGCCAGGGTTTAAGAAAGAGTCCCACTTGGTTATAGAAATAAGGACCCCCTTCAAATGCTTTGTTACGATCTGCAATACAAGAGAAAACCACCATAAAATAGTTGTTCGCACTCAGCATCACCTCCACATCGCCTTTAGGATTCCAAGTCTTCCTGACCCAAGCCTCCACAAAGGGGAGAGAAATTTGGATGCCCAAAAATTTTCCAATAAGGGCATGTTTGGTTAGATACTCCACATATTCCGCCATCGAGTCTGGTTGAACCACTAGAATTGGCTTCACATCGTTCCAAACATCCATTGTTCTTTAACAAGCGGTTCCCGACATGCACTAGAAAATCTTGTTCCTTCCAGTCATTTTTAGATGAAAAAACATCACGAGCATGCACTCTCTGTGCCGGACCCGATGCCATCACGACATTCCTCCAAATTTTTAGACCTCCTCCGAAGCTGCTGCCATCCTCGCAGAGCAGTTTTTCTTCATCAAACCCTAGCAGAGCTCCAAAGTCCGAACTTATTCTTAAACTGATATATCAATAGAATGACAAATTCCACTTAACTAACATAATAGAAATTTTTTATCTTCCCTTATAAGATAGGTTTTAAACAAGTTTTATCTTGCATTAAATCCTACTTTAAGCATGACAATGAAGATGAAAATATATCTATGAAAGTAAATCCGAAATGATGAATAGGCTCATTAAATGTAGCTTCTTATAATGAAAATAAAGATAGCCTTTGATATGATTGATAAATTATTCCTCTTTGGTGAAATTAATTTTCACAAAGAGACAATAATTTATGGCCTTAAAATAATGGCTTTAAAATGTCATTTAATTATCTCTCTTTAAGAGGTCCGAGGTGTAGACCAATTGGTTCATCCAAACCCCATAAGGGGGTGGAGGTCCAAGGTTCAAATCTCATGCCTTGTCGAACTGAACGCTTGTCCCTTTCCTGGTGCTTTCAGCGGCCTAAAAGGTTTAAAATGATTATGGCATGGCAGTTATAGGGACAGACTGTGCAAAGATCTGTGTGGCGACTTCTGGGGTGGACAACGTAGAATACTGTGGCAGCCATAAAAGCTAGAAAGCCTGCCCGAATTTGTGGTGGCTACCGATTCCACCATGTTCAAAAAAAAAATATCTCTTTAATGAAATAATTTTCATCAAGAAAAATAATTTAATGTGTTAAAACAATAGCCTTTTAATGTAACATATAAAATCACCTCTCTTTAATGAAATCAGAATTTTCATGAAGAAAGGTGCATTTATTGCTCCAAACATGGTAACTTGTGAAATGCCATAAAAGTAACCCCCTTCAATGAAATTGAAGTTTTCATGAAGGAAAGGTCATCTTATGCTTATGAATGAACATGCAGAATTTAAAAATTTGATTTACCTCCAAAACAAAAAATAAAATAAAATAAAATTTCTAAAATTATAAAAACCATTAAAAACAACAGTTTTCAAAAATAATTATAAAATAAAAATGACATCGGAATGAGTCCGAATTTATTGCGTATGGAAGATTGAAGTTCATTCTATGAAACCATGTATTTATTTTTGTCATTTTATTTTTTTTACGATTTTTATTTTAATGCCTGAAAATAAAATAAAAAATTTACAAAATAAAAAGTTATAAAACTGAAAAATAAAAATCTGAAGTAAACTAAATGCTGAAAACACAGACATGTAAAGCTTTATCAGTTTGATAGCACCCCATCCTGCAAAACCGAATATGTGAGAAACTCATACATGCAACCTAGCCTATTCAACCTGCATTTGCACAATAAAAATAAACTAAGTGCTAGCTCCTAAGGTATAGAAATAAATTTCAGATTTCGAACATTCGCATGAAGTAACCAAAAAGATGCATAAAACTTCATTTATAAATTTGAAAACTAAAAGGGAAAGATAAACGATTGAATCTAGCATGCAGAAAATTTTCTCCCTCTTTCTTGCTAACAAGGTCTAAATTTCTGAAAAACTCTTTGCATTAAAAAAATGTTTACATTCCGACAGCATTCTAGTTCTTTGCAAAAAAAAAAAAAAACTAGCCCCTTTTCTCTCCCTTAATGGTGTATTTGAAACATGCAACGTGTCTCTTCATTTTCCCCTATTGTTTCATTTTTCTCTTGGCCTTCATTTTCCTGCATAACACGCCCGTTTTCCCCTTTGGTTTGCTTATTCATTTCTTTTGTTTCCTGTGGTGGTAAATAACCTTCATGACCATTGTCTTCCTTTTACCCCAATGAAATACTTCATTTTATAACGCTTCATACGCGTTACTCGACTTATTTGTCACTGAAAATTTTCTCTCAATGCTATACATACCCCAATGAAATACTTCATTTTATAACGCTTCATAGGCGTTACTCGACTTATTTGTCACTAAAAATTTTCTCTCAATGCTATACATCCATATAACAATGGGTAAAATTGTTTGCTTGTCGAGGGACCACTTACTCAATGTTTAATCAAACTTCATTTTATTATTTACCTTTGTCCCTAGTTTTCACACTTCTCATTTTTGTATTTTATTTTAACCTCGTTCAAGCCTATGTGCCCTTCCTTTAGTTTGGTGAACGTACCATGTTTTAGATTCAAATGATTTTATTTTAAACCTAACCTTCCAATGCCTTTGTTTTATTGGAAGATATTTATTAGGTTTATATCCAATTCATGGCCATTTTGCCATCAATGTGCCTAGATAATGACTGCTACATGGGCACCTCCATACTACCAAGGGGTGTGCTAATGGGACCTTTTTTATGCGGAGTATTATTTTGGCTACCTCGCTGCTAGCCTGCGTCTGTCTTTCGTTGTAACCACCCAATGACCATGTGACGGAAGGTCCTCTATTTCATTGCCACATCGTTATCGTAGTTTGGTAATGGTTCCCTCCATTGGTTAGTATAGGCTCTAATCAATCAACCTCTCGACCACTTGACCCGCCTTTGACTCATCATCATTGGATGCCTTCTGTATGCCATGTGGGTGACGTCGCATCTCCATATTCCTACGTATGTCCCTCATCAAACCGTGGGTTCGCTTCCTCATATCGAGTTTTTGTGACTCACGTTTCCCACTTCCTCTTTTGTTCGACCATCGACTATGATCTTCGGCAAGTTCTTTGTCACTCGAGCGTTGTCCTATCCGCTGCTATGAAATTTGCTGCGCTCCACACTGGTTCTGCATTTGCTACAATTTCATGGTAGTTACAAACTATCAATGATAAATTATTCCATAGGAACCTTGTGGCATTGGCTAGCATGTACCCTCCACGTTGGCGTCGTGTTGTTCATAAGCTCTGTCAAGCCTCGACGCCTTCAAACCCGACCACTTGTCCACCTTCCCACGCTAGCTTATCCTCTGTCACCTGCAAAATAAACTTTAATTAGTAATCTAAAATTTTTACTATGAAGTCTACAAGATATAAACTAAAGTTCACTACTCCGGGCGGCATTTAAAAAGCGTAAATCAATAAAATGAAATACCCATAAGACTAACATGAATTCTTAGGGCTTCATTTCCGATATATAAATGTTTTTCATTATATACCTCATTTTTATTTTCTTTATTATATTATTTCATTAAGTCCCTTTTACTCTCATACATACGTACATGGACAAAACCATGTTAAACATGCCAAAAATAAAAGGGCATGCCTTATTTAATTTAATTTAATTTAATTTTTTTTTTTTTAATTATTTTTAATACATATATATATATATATATTTATGATATATATATATATATATATATATATATATATATAAGGATTTTTATTTATATTTTATTTTTAGATAATGGCCTTGATTTAATCAAATATAAATAATCGACACATCTTGATTAAGGCAAAGCATAAAAGACAACAATATTAAAATAAAAACTCTAATATATGAAATGCATGGATGAACATAAAGACTTAAACCTAACCCAAAAATCAACACTCGAACAAAGACTTCAAACAACACAAAAGCATCAAGCTTTTGCAAGCAAGAAAAAAGACATCCCCAATTTGAGGAACCTCGAAGCATGCATGGTGAATTCATGACTAGAGTCCAGTCAAAGGGGATTTATCCAAGACAACCAAAATCACTCAAAAAACCTCAAAACAAAAGGTGGGTCCCCAATTTTGGGGCTAGTTGTGGAGCAACCACAACAAATGGCGACTCTGCTGGGAAATGCTCCTGAGCATTTCGGTGAAGAACCCAACCTGAAATGAAAACACACAAGATCAGTGAGACACAATAATTTAGCAATGTCCCGAGAAGGTGGGGGTAAACAGCTTCAGAATGAAAACAACTAATCCATCTACCTTTGCTCAGTGTGTGCAAAAGTGATTCATTTCCGCATTTCTAAAAATCCTCTAGATTCCATCATCCCTTTTTGCATTAGGCTATGAAGTACAACTCATGAAGTGAAGACTTTTATAGATAGAGCCCCACTACCAGTCAGGCATCTATAGCCCTGGTGAGGTTTATCTAACTCACCCGTGTGTTCACTTAATGCTTTGCAAAGCCCATCTATCCTAGGTGTGTCTAGACTTCCAATACTCACTCTCTCTCTCTCTTTTTTTCTCTTTTTTTCTCTTTCTATGTATCAAACTTTGCCTAGCCAGGGCCCCACTTCCAGTCAGGCATCTATAGCCCCGGTGGAGTTTTCCTGAACTAGATGACAGATTTCAAGAAATCTATTGCATAGCTTGTACCTATGGAACTCTTGCAAAGCCTCAAGTCTCACTAAGGTTAGAAAGCCAATAAGTAGAGCATTTTAGATTTTTGCCTAGGGTTGCAAATCAAGACAACTTCATCCTTCTTACTTCCAGAAACACCATTTAATGTGTGTGAGTCCCATGTGGAGCTTTGGCTAATCTTTCATTGTTCCACTTTCCACCATTTTAGTCCCAAAATCTGAGCATGATCACCAAATAACTCATCCCCATTTTCTCGGGTTCATCGATTTTCAGATCAGGTACTCCAACCTACTAAATAAAGGAGCTTCAAAAATGTCAGAGGCCAAAAGTTAGTGATCGTGAAATATTACCCCTAAGCAAAGGGAACAACCCATGACACAAAATTAAGAACACACACCAAAACTATCAACCAAAAAAACAAACCAAAACAGAAACAAAAACCAAAACTATATACAAATGTACAATATGGTACAAGATGGTGCAAAGCTTGAACTATCACTTCCCTGGATCCCAAACATGATTAGCACATTTCAAAAGACATATAACATGATAAGCATGCCAAATGTTGTAGGACTCCAACAAAAACAAGATTAAGCCAAACAATGCAACAAACTTCAACTTGCCTCTCTCACCCCACCAATTTGATTTAGTTCCATTAACAATCCCATAGGTGAGATTCAAATCATTAAATTGATTAGACAACATTTGATTTTCAATTGTTTCTTGTCTATTCTTTAAAATGTCAATTTCACAACTCAATTCTGAATTTAGAACTAGGCTTTCTTTTTCAAATATGAAATCTTGCAAACAAGAGCCTATTTCTAAAAATTTCAAAGCCAATTCATTATTCATGTTTTTAGGCCAATCAAATTTATGCAAAAATTTGCAAGCATCTAGGATATTTACTAAATGGGAATCATTATAAGCTTTTATCCTAGATTCAATAATTAATTGTTGATGAATTTGATTCAACAATTCAAGTGCATCAACTTCTTTTTCATTCATCAAAGCATTCTTATTAAAGGTGTAAGTAGAAATTAATCCTTGTTCTTCATTCACCTTCAATGGCATTTCATCATAAACATCATTCAAATTCAATAAATGGTCATACAAATTTTCACCTGAAGCTTGGATGCTTGGACACAAAGGGTTAGATTTTACCTTTTGCACATTTTCATTTACCAAAGCTTGGTGAGGATTTGCAATTTCTTCTTTTACCTCATGGTCTTTATCTTCATTGATTACCTGTTCATCAAACATACCAAAATTGGGCACCCAATTAAAAACATGTCCATCCTTTTCAACCCTTAAATCTTGTTGGTCAAGGTGTGTGTCAAGTAACCTATCTTGATGATCAATCATTTGAGTTGCTTCAAATAAATCAACCTCTTTGTCATTTGATTCCAACTCCTTGTTCACTATCCATGGTATCTCTTCATTTGAATCCTCAAAACAATCATGTGAATTAGTATCCAAATTTTCAATATCCTGAAATGAAAGAGCAGATTTTACCTCTTCCTCATCCAAACTAGATGAGTCATAAGAAAATTTTACCATTTCTTCCCTTTCTATTTCAACAAAATTTTCAATGAATTTATGTTCAACATGATCAAATTTTGTAACCTTCTCAAATCTTGTAAATGCAATATCTTCATGTGAAGTAGAAGTTTCAACATCCTGCATATCAAGTGGAATAGAAGTTTCATCAATAGGGGTGTGAGAAAATAACACATCTTCATATCTTCCCCAACCATTGTAAAAATTGTCATCCAAATTCATGGGATGAAACTCTATGGTATCCATGACATGATCTTTTGATTCATCCATCAATTCTTTTTCTTCTTGGTCCTTGGTAGTAGGATCGTTATTATCTTCCAAAATTTGATGAGATTCCAACCCTTCTTCCAAAATATTCTCAAATTGTGCAGGAGTTGTAATATCTTCCTGTGAGAAAGCGATTGTGTTATCCTGCATATCAATTGACACAAAGGGTTCATTAGAAGGTTTAGAGTGAGCATATTCATCCAATTTCTTCCAAGGATCATGGTGATCATCTTCCAAAATCAAGTTGTGATGCTCAACTATTTCTTCAACATCTTCCAATTCATCAATATGTTTCTCATCAAATTCACCTTCACCTTCCTTAGATGGTTCAATGATTTCCAAAAGTGGGCTACTTTTTGTATCCAAGTTTGTAAGATCAATATCTACATTTGTAACCCATGATTCAATTTCATCACAATTTGGAGGGTGAGGAATTTCTTGATCATCAGTTTCAACAATCTCATCCAAAGTGTCTTCCAAGAACCAGTGGTGAAATTCTATTATGTCTTCAAATTCATTTATTGATTCTCTTCCAATTTCACTTTCAACCACTTCATTCAATTCTATGGTAGGTTATGTCCTATCACATATCTCCAACACTAATTAGATTTAGGACACCATTATCTGAATACTCATGCACTTCTAGAAATGAACCCCTCTCTACACAATCCTCATTAGTGGATGTTGGCTTGGCAACTTACACCTCCTCTTGGGCAATATCTAAGGTGGTTGTAATATTTGGACATTCAAATTCATCCCCTTTATCATTCACCTTAGGCATCATTGGAGTGGAGGGTGCTATATTAGATGGTTGGTGTAGGTTGGCATCAATAGCTCCAGAAGAACAATCTCTCATGGGAACATGTTGTGCCTCCACTTGCCATTGTTCTACTATCTCACAGATTGTAGCTAAAGATGGGTCATCAAGATTTTCCCTCAACAATGTAGCAAGTACAGGAGGTATGGCTCCCATGTATACTTGAATAGCTTCCTCTTCTGTTATGTCGTGATATTCCCACGCTTGAGTGTACAACTCGTAGAACCTATCATTAAATTGACTCATGGATTCATTAGGCTCTTTGCAAATAGAGTCAAACTGATTTTTTAGGTCAACTTGTTTTCCAAAATGGTCAAGAAATGTTGCTTCTAGTTGAGCCCAAGAAACCTTAACCTCAAAAGGTAATTGGGCATACCAACCCATTGCTTTGTCCTCCAATATGTAAGAGAATAACCTACAAGCAACATCCTCATGGTAAATTTGCCATTGAAATAATATGCTCTTGTAGATATGCAATTTTTGTATGTATCCTAAAGTCTTATTTTGACTAAACTATCGTAGAAACTCCAATACAGTTTCAGGAATTTGATGGGGTACTCCAGGTATTTTTAAAAGACCATAATAGTCCCCTAATGAGGATACCATTGCTGCTTTTAGAGACACCATTTCTGCTCTTAGTTCATCAATTGTCGCCATTAGTGAAACTCAAAGAATAACTTTAGAACCAAATTTGTTAGTCAAATAAAAATATCTTGCAAAGAAGCATAAAATGACTAACAATTTTCAAATGAGTAAACCACAAAGATCATCATGTTAGTATCATCCAAAAGATATGCATCAATTAAACCATGACATGAAAGAACATTCTCAAATTTGCCAAAAGGTTAGTATTAACACATCATCAAATAGAGAATGTTAGAATCAATGAAAGTGATCAACAAAATCTCATTAGTCAAGACCAATGTCTTTAGATAAATCTTTCAAGTAACATGAACAATTTAGCATCTAAATAGCAATAAAATAAATCAATTCAAACCCTCTTAGCTCCCAAAGTGTTGAGTGCTAAAAGATTGCCAAAGATGCTAATCAAATGAACTTGAAATATTTAGCAATTAAAACTCTCAAAGTTACACCAAATCACATCATTCATGTATGAACAATCCAAAAGTGTTAGATCAATGAAACCAATGCATGAAATGCTTAGCATAAATAAAATAAAGTAAACCAATTCAGGCCCTCCTTCTAGCGCCAAAATGTTGAGTGTTAATTTTACCCAATTGTGAAATTACACTCTCCCTTAGGGTTTGGATCCCAAAACCCTCTCTTGCAAAGAAGTTAAACAAAACAACTTCTCCAAGGTCTCCGCTATATTAGCATTTGCATATGTGTATTAGTAATCTCAATAAAAATATATCAATTCAATGCTAGGAACACCTTAGTGATTGCAAGTAACTGTAAACAAGGGGCATGTGTTGGTTTATTTTACCATGCTACTTTAATGATTGTTCATGAAACCAAAATAAAAGTAAATGTGAATTGGCCCTCATATGACCACGATGTAGTGCCTTAATTCCTTTTATCTTGAGGATTTTAAGGTAGATTTTATCTTCCCTTGATTAAGTGGATTTTAATCAAGTTTTATCTTGCATTAAATCCTACTTTAAACATGAAAGTGAAGATTAAAATCTATCTATGAATGTGAATCTGAAATGATGAATAGGCTCATTAAATGTAGCTTCTTATCATGAAGATAAAGATAGCCTTTGATATGATTGATAAATTATTCCTCTTTGATGAAATTAATTTTCACAAAGAGATAATAATTTATTGCCTTAAAATAATGGCTTCAAAATGTCATATAAATTATCCCTCTTTAATGAAATTAATTTTCATAAAGAAGAAGTAATTTCATGCTTTGAAAATAATAACCTTGTAATATAACATGATAAAATTACCCCTCTTCAATGAAATCAAAATTTTCATGAAGAAAGGTGCATTTATTGCTCCAAACATGATGGCTCGTGAAATGCCATAAAATTAACCCCCTTCTATGAAATTGAAATTTTCATGAAGGAAAGGTCATCTTATGCTTATGAATGAAAATGCAGAATTTAAAAATCTGATTTACCTCCAAAACTAAAAAAAAAAAAATTTCCGAAATTATAAAAACCCTTAAAAACAACAGTTTTCAAAAATAATTATAAAATCGAAATGACATCGGAATGAGTCCGAATCTGTTGCGTATGGAAGATTGATGTTCATTCTAGGCAGCCATGTAATTATTTTTATCATTTTATTTTTTATGATTTTTATTTTAATGCCTGAAAATTAAAAAAAATCTGCAAAATAAAAAGTTGGAAAACTAAAAAATAAAAATCTGAAATAAATTAAATGCTGAAAACACAGACATGCAAAGCTTTATCAGTTTGATGGCACCCCATCCTGCAAAACCGAAGATGTGAGAAACTCTTACATGCAACCTAGTCTATTCAACCTGCATTTGCACAATCAAAATAAACTAAGTGCTAGCTCCTAAGGTACAAAAATAAATTTCAGATTCCAAATATTCACATGAAGTAACCCAAAAAGGCATAAACATCATCTATAAATTCGAAATCTGAAAAGGGAAAGATAAACGATTAAATCTAGCATGCAGAAAAAAATTTCTCCCTCTTTCTTACTAACAAGGCCTCAAATTTCTGAAAAACGCATTTGCATTAAATTTTTTTACATTCCGGTAGCATTATGGTTCTTTGCAGAAAAAAACCAACCCCTTTTCTCTCCCTCAATGGTGTATATGAAACATGCAATTTGTCTCTTCATTTTCCCCTATTGTTTTATTTTCCTCTTGGCCTTCGTTTTCCTGCATAACGCGTCCGTTTTCCCCTTTGGTTTGCTTATTCATTTCTTTTGTTTCCTATGGTGGTAAATAACCTTTGTAACCGCCATCTTCCGTTTTCCCCTTTTTTCGATAGAGGAGGGGCATTGCCCGAGATCCGTTGATTTACAATCCACCGGGGATGAGATGTAAACAATCGCCTACGTTGTCACAAACTAACCCCGTCCGATCTAGTGAAACTACCCATCATTACTGTGCTAGCTCCATTTCGACGCTCGGAGCTCCATCATTGTTGTCAAGCTGTCACAAGTTCCCTTAATCTCGTCAACATATTCTGTCTAATTTGGTGATGTTGAAAGCCCCGTCATTCATCCACGATGGCACCATGTTTACATTTGTTGTTGAATCCGTCTACAGGATCATCACCATCACAGGGATACCATGGCCTTTCGTCCACTCCAATGGCGATCGTTGGACCCTCCACACTGGCGTCGTGTCATTCATAAGCTCTGTCAAGTCTCGGTGCCTTCAAACTCGGCCGCTTGTCCACCTTCCTGTGCTAGCTTATCCTCTGTCACCTACAAAATAAACTTTAATTAGTAATATAAAATTTATACTATGAAGTCTACAAGATATAAACTAAAGTTCACTACTCCGGGTGACATTTAAAAAGCGTAAATCAATAAAATGAAATACCCATAAGACTAACATGAAGTCTTACAGCTTCATTTCCAATATATAAATACTTTTCATTATATACCTCCTTTTTGTTTTCTTTATTATATTATTTCATTAAGTCCCTTTTACTCTCATACATATGTACATGGACAAAACCATGTTAAACATACCAACAATAAAAGGGCATGCATTATTTAATTTATTTTTTACTTTTTATTTTTATTTTAATATATATATATATATATATATATATATATTTATTTATATATATATTTTTTATATAATGGCATTGCTTTAATCAAATTTAAATACTCGGCACATCTTGATTAAGGCAAAGCATAAAAGACAACAATATTAATATGAAAACTCCAACATACAAAACAAATGCATGAACATGAAGACTTAAAACTAACCCAAAAATAAACACTCAAACAAAGACTTCAAACAACACAAAAGCATCAAGCTTTTGCAAGCAGGCAAAAAGACATCCCCAATTTGAGAAACCTCGAAGGATGCATGGTGAATTCATGACTAGAGTCCAGTCAAAGGGGATTTCTCCAAGACAACCAAAATCACTCAAAAAACCTCGAAATAAAAGGTGGGTCCCCAATTTTGGGGTACTTTGTGGAGTAGCCACAACATTACCCCGACCAACAGGGATTCTAATTCTAGGATGCAAATCCATTACAAATTTGTGGGCTTTGAATTCCTCACGCTTATCATATTCTGAAGCATATCCCAAAAGTTGGACAATTTTTTGGTAATATTCAATTACTGACATGTTCTCCTGGTATAAGTTGGTGAATTCAATGTACTTCTCAGTATAGAATTATGGTGTAAGGAATCGATCCTTAAATTATTTGTCAAATACTTCCCATGGAATATTGGCAGCTTCCTTCTGACTAGTTTTCTTGTAGGTGGTCCACTAATCCCTGGTTGGACCCATTAAGTGTACCACTACCCATGTGGTTTTGGATTCTAAACATAGGGGTTGAATTGAAAAATATCCTTCTACTTCACTCAACCAATTAACAGTTGCTTCACCATCACCTTTACCATCAAACTTGGAAATATCTAGCTTCTTAATTTCTTTCTACAATTCTATGCCGACCTTCCTCCTCGAAGATCCTTTAGGAAATCCACTTATCTTTTTCGACTCCTTACTTTTCATCAGATTTTCAATTACTTTATGTTGCTATGTGATAATTTTCTATTGTTGAGCCATCTATACTCGTTTTTGGTCCATGTGCTCACTCATTGAGCCCTCTAAATATCCATTTGTTCCCTTTGTTGATTCAATTGTTCTTGCATTAACTGAATCAATTTTGATATATTCTCATCATTCTGAGTAGTCCTTGCTGCTACTGGCTCCTTACCCTTTCTTACAACACACCTAGGCACTTCGGCTATTTGAACTCACTTTGACTCCCTTACGAGCCATCTTAGTCCCTTCCTCGGGACTTCTGTAATCTCTTCTTGTAGATTAGTACTTGTTCTTCTTGAGGTCCCCACCATACCTAGTGATAAAAAGAGCTATGTCAATTTAACAAATCACATGAAAAACATAGGGTTTTCACATCCTAGAAATTCAAAATTCAAAATTTTGATTCAATAAAACATAATTGTCTCAAATTGATGTATGCACACCCAAATTTTGTATTAGTACTTGGACATAGATGTTCACACTTTGAGATCTTATATAGCTACAGATGGAATCTCAAGTTCTCAAGGCCGACCAACTTCCCGCTATAGATTGCCATACATGAGACCCATCCTCTCCTGACTCAGGTTTTGGATCTCGACATGGGGTTGCCCTTCCAGGGTCCATATCACCTGTAAGGGTGGATGCACTATATTCCCTCTCTTGTAGCATAAAGGACTTAGATCTATGATCTTATTCTTATCCTAATGGTCCACTGACCCAATTTTTAAATCATGATTAAACCTTTAGGTCCATGCTAGAGTTAGCATAGCTATGCTAGTGCCTAATTATTGACCTTCATCTAAGGTGTTATTAGGGTTCGCCAATACTCTGTATTTCAAACCAGGTGTCTCAGACCAACCCTAGTTGACGGTAATGTTGCCCATATGATCTACCACTGGACCTTCCAATCCCAAGGACCAGCTTCCTAGTTTTGAGTTTCTATTGGAAATTCTACAACTAGCTATGGTTCATGAGAACCCTCACGTACTACATCGTACGACAACCTAGAACGATATCTCATACCATCGTTCATTACTCTTGATAGCATGGGATCCACTGATCCTTCCTATTATTCTAGAGAACAGTTGTTCCCGATTCACAATAGCCACCACTGTGGACTATCAGAGTTGGGTGGGTGATTTTAGCCCTCCTTAGTATCTAACTTTATATTGTCCTTTATTGGTAGTATATCCTTATTTCCCTTCTCAGATTTTCTAGTAGGGTGGTTATTTCGATACTTCAATAGATTTGGATATTTGAATGAGGAAAACCTTATTTTTAAAAGATATATTTGGGTTTTAACCTCTTGCATAATGAAATTTTCATAATAAGAAATTAAAAGACATAATTTTTTTTAAATAAATATAAATTACAATGGTTATAATTTGCTAAAACTTTAAAGCTATTATTAATCTTCATACAAAAATCCCTATCTATATTTCGAAAAACATCGCCACTACTACTGTCTATTTAAACTATACAAATTAAACTTTATGACATAGATTTCTTTATTTTTGGTGAAAATTTTGATCATATTAAAAGATAACAAGATGCCAAATAATTTTGTAATTCCTTGAAAAAGAAATAAATGACGAAAATAACTATACAATGAACCTCTACTCCATGACCTAATATTTAAATACTATAATATTAACTTACCAAAAAAATATTTAAATACTAGAATATTCACTTTTTTATATAGAGAGAAATAGTGTCCATACAATTCACTTGACTTTAGAATGAAAATAAATTATAAAATTTTTCTATGTCCCATAAAATTTGCATACATGTCATCTTATCAAAATTTGGCCTAAGATATACTTATAGCAAAAAGTAACATATAATAAATCCATTTGAAATTCTACATTTATAATATTATAAACTTCGACAATTTCATCTACCTAAGATATACTCAAAATAAGTTCGTGAACTAATCCCTTAGTTTTTTTTTTAATTATTTAAGAGTCGTCATTCAAATACTATAATAAGGTGGTCCAAAACATCATACCCCTTTCTATAATGCATATACAATCTTATGGAAAAGGAAATATAAAGGTATTATATATCATTCTTTCCTGGTAGCAATAAAAAAAATTCTAATCTTAAATTTATACAAGTATCAAGAATAAAGGTAGAAGGCAGCATGGCAATGTCTTCAATTCAGAAAGAAGCTATGATGTTTGACCTATCTTGGCTCTTTATAGGTGAACTAAAGTTATTCGTTAGCTTAACACATGGTTTAGTTTAGTTTGAATATCATATTTAAGAAGATAAATATACTGCCATTTTCAGTGAGTATTCAGAACATAATAAATGCAAACACGATGCTCCTGCCAGATTTCACAAGGCCCCTCATCTGAATACGGTTACAATAATCTAACATGGAATCCCTATACATATTATAGGGTTATAAAGGAGCAAGATTCTAAAAAACTAGATAAAGAATTCCTTGTTTATATCACATATTTCTCCAAACTACGCAGTGGACTACCGCATACAGAAGCGCCCAACAAAGTGATACAAGTTTATTTTAAAAATCTTATAATATGATAGTGTTATCATTTGGTAGTACATCCACTTAAGAGAATTTTTTATACTATAAGGTTTTACTCTAATAAAATTAATATGGAAATTAACTTCTCCATTCAGAAACACACTAAGCATGTTACTCCCTTTGCTATCGGAATCTCTACAGAAAAGAAAAATGTAAAGGCATTATTTAATGAAAAACCAGAACACGTCTCACATATACATGACATCAAGGAAAATATGGTGTTATCAAAATTTAATGCACTTATACTTGGCAGTAATATTCAATGAAAATATCAAACCACATTTCACATATATTCTTTGAGGGATTCACAACATATATCGGGGAATATCTTAAATATTCATCAATATTTCAACCAATCAACATATAAGTTTAGCTCTAAATATACAAATAATAATCTGTAGGTTGGTCATATACATTGGGTATTACAAGAAGATGACAAGTTAGCTTTAAAATCAATTATACAAATATAATTATAGTCATAACATAATCTCTTCTTGGCTTTACCACGTATTTGGGCAGACGACTAACTAGAAAGCTTTTGCAACAACAAAGCATCATCAAATCTAATGCATTCGCCTTCAGGATCGAAGAGGCAAGGAGATAAATGGCAAGGACTCATAGGATCAGTGTGGCCATTGAATGAATGCAACCATTCAAGCATGCAAAAAGTAGTTGATTTCACCCATTTTTTTTAGCTATGCTATAGTGTATACTATTTATTCATTCTGACATTCACGATATTTTAGCACATATACATATAATGTTTATAAAATTTCATAGTTTATAAAATATTTAGCTAAATTATAAGTTTAACATTTCCATAATTCACAAGAAAATTCACCCTTTATCATATATACTGAACATTATAAAAACATCACCATTCATTTTCTAGAATTCACAAGAAAATTCACCTTTTATCATACATACTGAATATTATAAACACATCACCATTCATTTCTAGAATTCACAAGAAAATTCACCCTTTATCATACATACTGAATATTATAAACACATCACCATTCATTTCTAGAATTCACAATAAAATTCACCCTTTATCATACATACTGAATATTATAAGCACATCACCATTCAACACAAAGAAGGGTATATAAAAAGAAGTCGACCTCTCAAAATATTCAATGACAGAATACCTATGAAGTCGGTGCTCTATAACAACAACACCAAAATCACTATTAACACCAAATTCCTCTTTTTTTTTATCTCCCCTCAAATGAGCTTCTTCCTTTGTTTATAAAGATAAAATCAATTGGTTTCGAAGTGACACATGGAAATAAATCATGCAGTGATATTTCTTTGTATAGCGCTAGGTGGTAATATCCTTTATTATGAAAGTTTCTTAAAATACTTTTCACTATGTATATAACGCATTTTGTTATATGTACTTTTTTTAATATATATAAATTTTGTTATATTTTTTTATTATTTATTTTTTTATTTAATATTTTTTTCATATTTTTATATTATTAATATTATTCATAAATGTACATATATATAATAATTGTATATACACTAACTTATTAAGTAAATATTTTTTAGGATAATTTCTTTTTAAGAGGTAACATGAAAGGTCAATTTTTAACTCAGTAAGCAACAATATTCAATCGGACACATGCACAAAATACAGCAGCAAGCAGAATGTCCTAAATACAGTCTCTACAGTGGGCTTCCATGTACCCATGGACCACGGTGCACAAGGCACGACATCATATCCACATTACCTGAAGCCTCAAACCATTGTATCTACTAGGGGTGGATGATCCTCTTATACAACACACTTGCTACGGAATGAAAAACCTACACCTGCAATCACAAATACTTCCAGCAGTATCACATTCTTTCAAAAAGAATAGTAATCAAATAGTGGGGATGTTACACAAATAAGAGCATTACATCTGAAGAGTACCAACTTCATGATTAAAGTAGGTGTTCTATATAGAAGAAACAATGAAGGGATCTATATTAGGTGCTTATATAAAGATGAAGATACTCAAGCTCTTAATTATTTTCATAGAAAACATGATATTGGACATGGTTCAGCCAATGCCACTGCACATCAAATATTGAGATCCATATACTACTAGCCTCATATTTTAAATATGCCCATGCTCATGTTAGATCCTACCATACCTGTCAGATTGTTGCAAATAGAAAAATAAATGCTTACATGCTCTTATAGTTAGTATTAGAGGCTAGACATTTTTCTCAATGGGGATTATACTTCATAGGAGTCATAAGTCCTAATTCCTCAACTTATCACAAATATATTTTAACTACAACAAATTACTACACTCAATGGATAGAAGCTCTATCAACTAAAAATTGCACCACAAATATCATCATTCAATTCCTTGATGAACATGTTGTAACCAGGTTTGGAATGCCTTACTCCATAGTTTGTGATAGTGTTTCAGCCTTTACCTCACTTCAGATTGTATAATGGGCCTATGATAATAAAGAAACTATAAAAATTTCTTCTAACTACTATCCACAAGGCAATAGTTTAGCTGAGTCTACCAATAAGAGCTTGTTGACAATAATCAAGAAAATCCTAGAAATAAATCCTAGATATTAAAATTTCATAATATTACTAAGTGATTTGCATTTCATTAGTTAAAATTTCACTTATTTCAAGCTAGGTTCTTTATCCAAAATGCTCAGGAGCATTTTTCAGCAAAGTCACCATTTGTTGTTGCTATTGCACAACTCACCCCCATTTTGGGACCCACTTGAAGTTTTGGATTTAATTTGATATGTTTGCTTGCATCAAGATATTTAAAAATTTGCTTACACCAAGATTTTTAAAATTTTGATCGCATTGAGGTTTAAAAATGGTTGACATTTTTGCCTCTTGAAGACTTGGATCTAATTGCAATGATGTGGATTGTATATTTTTAAATAATTTCTTCTTACATGCATTATTTCAAATTAAATTTTTTAGGATATGCAAATTTTAATGGTTATCCTAAAGTTAAAAAAAATTTAAATTTCATTTTAGGGTTTTCTAATTTTGTCACTTTTACCCTAAAAATGATGAAAAATTTAGATAGACATAACTTGAGATAGACAACTCTGTTTGAGCTTATTTAAAGCTTGGTATAAATATATTGATCTCCTATCTACAATGATACCAAATTTTCAAAATTTTAGATGTCAAATGTATCCAGAAATAGCAGTTTACCGAAGCAGCCCAGGAATTTCTAATTGAAATATCTCATGATCCATAAAACATTTTCAAGTTTTCTCTATATATTTAGATACCCATTAGGCTCATTTAATGTAAAAATCATTAATGTAAACAAAATTATTTTTACTATAAAAATCATTATTGTCAATGATAGTTTAGATTTTATAAATTTCTTTAATGTAAGAATCATTTATCCCATTAAGCACTCCACATGTATGGCTGATTTGGTCTGATTTAGAAAAAAGAATGGAGATATCTAGCTTTGTATAGATTTCTAAAATATAAACAAAACACCCCTAAAGGATCATATCATCCATTACCACAAAGTAATCAAAACCTATAGGTTGTTGCCTAATTGAGAGTTTCTCTATACTAGATGAATTCTTTGGCTTCAATCAAATATGGGTAAGGGATGAGAACCAATTTAAGACCACGTTAACCACCAAATAGAGGACCTTTACATATGAGATATGCTTTTTGGTTTATCCAATATAGGAGTAATCTTTCAAATATCCATAGACCTTGCTTTTGGTGAATTGATGAACAAAGTAATAGTCAGACTAGGATAGGGATTTAATAATAGTTATAGTTACTTATATTCATATTGAAGCATGTTATAATATTATACATTTAGAAAAGGCTTGGTGGCCTGTACATACAAAATCCCAAGGCTTGAGTCTAGACTGGAATACAAAATGGAAAAAGGAGGGAGAACTACTACAAACCATATGATAGACACAACAACAATTCAACTTCCTCTTTCTCTAAGGATATATATTTATAATATTTACAACAAAATTTGAAATTCAAAATTCCTCCCAAAATGGGTATGTTCAGGAGCACCAACATTATTTTTGGTTGTTGGATTAGGGGGATTGTACTGCATTAATTTTGGGAGGTCTAGAGATAGTCAGGGTTAAATCACCATAAATGCCTCCATAAGGTGGAATAGTCCTCTTTTTAGAGGGTTCATTAATATGCTTACCTTCCCTTATGGAAATTTGGGCTCAAGTGTCGGCTTGGTCAATAGGGTTCTACTTTTGTGGTCATGGCCTTATGCATCCTCGATTATTGACTCATCTTAATGATTTTCTTTTTCTTGTGTTAGCCCACTAGATCCTAGTAAAGGTATGGTTTTGGACCTCCCCTCTAGTGATTTGGTTGCTCTAGTGGCTCCCATTCTTGTGCTTTTGGTTAGTACTTAGCCTAGTTAGCGTTACTTTTGATCTTGCCCTATTTATTTTGATAAATGAATTTTTGAATATGCCTCTATGCAGGATTCCACCAGCTCTTGTTTTATGGATATGCTTTTGGTTCTTCATGGCTTGTCCATGCTCTTCTTTCCATTTCCACCTATAATCCTTTTGGGGATCTATATGTGGACCAATAGGATCTATTGATATTACTAAGTCCTTACTTGAATCATCCAATTCCTCTTATTCTTTCCCTTTAAAGTCCTTGGGCTTTCCCTTATAGGTGTGTTACTTGTACCATTGAGCAACTATCCCTATGTGTATGGAGTGTAGTAACCCAGTAACCAAGGATGGATATCTAGTTTTTGGGGTCTATCTACTAGATTAGTAGGTAGGCCCTAAAATTTTGAGTTTCTAGAGGCCTCATCATCAAAAAATCACCACTAGGAAGGTTTTAGGATTTATATTGATGATAATATGTGGCTTAGTCACCAATGATAAGGTTGAATCCATTTTCTAGATTTATCTAGGTGAATGGTTTTGCCTCGATGTGATGGGATCTTTAAGCATGCCATCATGGATTAGGCTATCCTTGGTGGGTGTCTTCTTCAAATTAGCTACTTGAAATGTGTATGGAGCTTAAAGGCCTCTCATATGATTGGTTTTGGTGGTATCTTTGCTTATATTTATTTTGAGGTGGAGATTTACCCCAATATAGAAAAAAATTCATTACAATTTGGTGACTCACAGGGGACTTCTACATGCAGGAGTTATATACTTCAGCAAACGATAACCTTATCCTTTGGACATGGAGTCTCTAGGGTATATTGGAAGCTTGGGAATTTGTGAGAAAAAATTAGGCTCATTAAGATGTATTGAGGGGGATCCCTCCTTTTATAAAATTTTGACTAATAAAGAATTGAAGGTCTTTTTATTTTCTATTTCTATCCTTAATCTTTCTTGTGTGGCTAAATCTATTGTGTTGTCACTTGTTGGTTGTGGGAGGTTTCCTTCATTGTTTTGATGATATTTTTATATAAAATATAAAATGATTACCTTCTGCCACTCTTGTCAATCACTATTCCTCCTATTTCATGCAACCACCTTTTCTTCACACATGTGGCATGTTTTCCAAAATATTTTGCATGGGCATTTTAACTTTATGCCATTTATATATGTACCACCTATTTACATTGGCCAATAAATACATTACTTGGTCTTTACCTTATTTATTTAAAAGTCACCCAATTACACTATAGTACATGTTCTAGCATGTCTACACGTGTGGCTCTATCTATATAGAAACTTCAACGGAACCTACAATGTCCAAACAACAATGATCCAAATGTAGCTTAGTTGTAGGGGTGTGTGTACTTTTGGTTTTGATAAGTGGTTGATGATTGGAGGTTCAGTAGTTCTCTATGTGTTGATATCCTATTCCTATATTAGATATGCCTTAGTTCTGGTTGTTTTGAATTCTCTATAAAAGTCTTCTCTCCCTATGTCATTAGCCCACTCATCCATCTAGTTATCTAGCACTTGAGTGTGTACTTCATCCCTGAGTGCTTTTAGATTTTTCTCTTCTTTAGTAACTAGGAAATTCCATTCTCCCTTGACCTTGATTACCATAATATGATCCATGTGATGCATGTGGAAGGTTTCAAAAGGAAACTTCATATTGGCCTCATAGTGAGTTCTCAAGAACATGTGGGTCTAATCTAGGGAAAGGTACCCTCGATCTTTGTAGTGAAATCATAAGAGAGGTAGAGACTAAATTATGTGGGTAGATCAATCACTTATACCTACTCAACAATAGTTACATTAGGGTAGGCATATAGAGAGAGTTGTAAATCCTTGAGAATATTAAGAATAGGGATTGGAGTCCTATCCATTTTTACTACCCCTTGCTTGACCAGTACATAGGCTATCTCCAAGGCATTGATCGCCATTTTAGGTATGACTAAGGTGCTTGCCCCTAAGTCCACTAGGAAATTATGGATGAGATTATATCTGCATATGAGAGCTAGGTAGAAGGGTTGTGACTTATGCCTATTAGGAATAAGACCAAATATCTATAGAACGACTTGTTCTTTCTACTTTTTGATAATATTTTGCTTCTCTAAGGCTTTCTCTAACTGTATCATCTACTTTGAGAGGGTGAGTACATCCCATAATGGCACAAGTATAATGGACCTTTTAAGGTATTCAACCACATTGAAATATTCTAGTGTTTGGGTTTTTGATGTGTTTTTTGGAATCCATTATGGTTTGGGTCTATTTATGTTGAGTTTGGGTACCTAGACTAGATTTGGTACTAGTTGCCTTGGTGTTAGTTGCTTTAGTCCTGGTAGCCTTGGATAGTCTTGATTTATCCCATGGGCTTGATTGATCTCTGATATCCTAACTTCCAATACTAGTTCTTATTGCCTTTGAGTCTCCTCCATAACTCTCGTCTTGCTACTTGTGAGAACATCAAACTAAAATTGATCTTGGTTGTTTTGTGGAGTGCTTGTTCATCTAAGGATAGCATATACTTCTCCCTCATCCCATGTTACTAAGGTTTGTTTTTATTCCCTGGTTCCTAGAACTAAGGAGACTATTCAAGGAATGCTTTGGATGGTCAGGTTTGATGTTTGGATAGTGTTATTATGATATGTGGGCTAAGGCATTGGATATGTCACCTACTAGAGCATCCCATAGTCTAGATAGTAGGTATAAATATAGTAATATGGCCAGCCATATGGATCACCTATATAGTTATTTGAGCAGGGATTGTATCTCTTGCTAGATTTGAGAGCATTGGCTACATGGGGATGGCGAAAGGCACCATTTATCTCCTAAGTTTTTTAAAAGGACTAGACTATTTTATTGTATGGAGGTGAGTATCTTGGGTATCCATTTGGTGGAGGTCGATATCCTTGGTTACCCTATTGAAAAGGGGGGGTATTGATAGTTCTAATATCTAAATATTTGGAAATTTTGTTAATGCTTGAGGGATATAACTTCATTTTTTATGTCCTGCATAGCATTTTGTATTCTTTCTATTTCTAAGAATTAAGAGATTGGAAAGGAAGCAATTGTGGCATATGGAGATGTTGACACAAGAGGCTAACTAAAAATAGTGGTTTGCTAGAAAGTGGTGGGTTGTATGGTCAAATGGGATTGATATGGTAGTTGAACATCCAAGAAAATAGGTGTAGGTGGTTTGGGGTCTAACATCTTAATATGAATGAGATATCTCTCAACTTGAGTGGTTATCCCATAGGCCACTGGTAATGAGTTTCCTCCCTAGTTTTAACCATAATGGCTATTTTAATATTGATTACTTTTAGGTAGTATATGAAATCCATACTTGGTATGGGCCAAATTTCTTTTAGGAATTTATACTTAGACTTCTAGAATTTGGCATCTCATCCATGGCTTTCATAAGGTCCCTTTTGATGGTTTCCAATTATTCTAATAATGAAAATCCATTTTCCTTCTTCCCAAAATGGTCAATGAGTTGGTTCATGAGTTGGTCCCAATTAATGATGGAGTTAAGGGTGAGGTAGACATACCACTCTCTTTATTTTTCTCTAAAAGAGGCCACTCACAATCTGAGTACAACATTTTGTTCTCCAATAATGTAGAGAGTATATAGATTAACCATGTGTTGTATATGCTTTGGAGTCATTGTATCTTCTCCAATAAAACATGGTAGGTATTTCAGAGCGAATATTGGGACCTCATTCTAGGTAGTTGGTGTTGTTGGTGGTTGCAAGGGACCTCCATCATTCCAATTTGGGAGCCTTCTTTGGTTCAAATTGACTAGTGCAAGATGTTCTATTAATGATTCCTTTTCTTATTTAAAATATTAAGAGGAGTCAAAACCAACTAAGAGTTTCTCCTTATAGTTTATCTTGTAGTAGACCTTGAGCTTATTAAATTGCAAGTTTGCTTCCTACCACCCTAGTTGGGTTCCTTCCTTTTCTTCTACTATTGGAGTCATTAGGTGGTGATTGTTTAAATGGATGAAGGTTCCCACCATAACCTCAATCTATAATAGAAAATTATTTAGGGTATTCTTCTTGTAGTGGAAATTAGGTGAATCTTCAAGGAGATTCAACAAGTGAATGATTGATGCCTTCATCAAAACATTGGTCTGAATTCTAATCAGGGGATGGATTTTCATAGTTTAGGTCCCATTGAGCTTACTATTTTAAATTATTAGGGGCTTTATATGATCCTTGTGCCTCATGCGCCATGACCCCCCACAGTTATGGTTATCTTCCTTCTGAGTGGGTATGTCTAGTACCCTACACCATGTTTGGGATGCTAGTCCTAGGAAGTCTAGGGATTGTGGGATGTAGCTCCTTCTAAATAACATTTAAGGTTTTTTACCAAGGCTAGTTTCTTTTCTTGATTCAATATTTGATGCTTTTATTTCTTCTTGTGCTAGCTTATTCTATCAGATGTTTTCACTAGGGAAAGGGATATATAGAAAGCAATAAACAAATAGAAATGAAAATGTAAGAAAGGCAATCTATCTAGCCTAACTAGCCTAGCTACAGGTGGTAATGCACCAAAGATCTATAATTCTTATTTTGTATTTTGGTGGGATTAGTGAACACATGAACCAATATGACAATGAAATTGAACGTGGTCATGTTGGGCACCAAAATTTCATCAAGATTTACTTGACAATGCAACTATCTATCTTCCAATTTTATGTCCAAACATGCACTTGATATTTGTAGCTCGGAACTCAAGCATTGGATGGACCAAAGAAAACTTCAATCCAACCTCCAGAGTAGGTTGGTTCCTTGTCAACTTAAAATGGTATTGACTCAATTAAAGCTCAAATAGGGTTTTGAGATAAGGGTTTAGAAAATGTTTAGGGTTATAAATGTTATGAAAATAGTGGTCGAATAGGCTAACAACATAGGCAACTACAACAAAATGCTCCCACAAGATATTTCCAGTATCCCATCACTCGAGATTAACATTACCCAAATTAATGAAACCTTCACACATTAAAGCATAAATAGATATATATTGAAAAATTTAATTCCAACATCCAATATTGATAATCAAAATAGTAGAATAGACCAATAGTTATGTTTTATAGAAATAAAATTCCTAACAATACAGATATAATCAAGAACATATTTCAACTACTCTCACAACTAGTAATCCAAAAGTTGGAATGAACTAACCATTCAAGTATTAATAGAAACACAGCTCAAGACTTTGAACCTTTTGCACAAGATAATGAAGATGACAAATTTGAGGCAAAAAATCATAGTAATGCTCCTTACATTAGCTCATAGGAATATTTACAATAGGGCAAGCAAACACACTAGAGCCAACCCTAAAAAACAAGGGTTCGGCCTCTATTTATAGTTTGTAAATGAAAGAATATTTTTAGGAGACATTACAAAGATTGTATATTTACAACTTAGTAGAGAGTTTGTTGGTATTATCTTACTGGATATGGAGCTTCGGGAGATCCATTGTGAGAAGTCCTCCATGGCAGCATACCTCTTCAACTTACTAATTTGTTGGTGGTAGTTAGAGTTATTACAGTTTGACATTGTATCTCATCCATCGATCATTCTTGGAAGCTCAGCTCCATCGTAGATCTGTAACTACATCAGGTTCTTGTTCTTGGAAACCCTCGATGCTTCATATTCCTACCCTTCAACTAATTATGCTCTAGTCCAGCAAGAAAATGCCTTTAAATACCTTATAAGTGTTATCAAGTTCTCAACCATTGATCTTCATCAGGGATGTATGCGATTAAAACCTCCCAAGATACTTTCCAAATTGGTGGGGAGAACTCAGGCACCATTCCACACTTTAAAGTTGTTGATGTCATCACTATAACCTTGATCCTACAGAATCACATTCTGGCATAAAGTGAAATAAGAGGTGAACAAGAGGCAATCTACTCATTACCCTTCCTTTTCTTCTTCTTTGGCTTCAAAGCTTCTGAAATCCACACCTTTAAAGTGTGCTGACGTCACCTTTGCTAAAAAAATTTGTGGAATTGGAAATCCACACTTAGGCAAGTGTAAATCATCATTTGTCTTCAATCCACATTGGCCATAGTGTAAAAAGACTTTTATCCTCATTCCGCACTAGAGCTAGTGTAAAATTACTCTTTGTTTCCAATCCACACTTTATACAATGTAAAAGTGCTTTTATCATTAATCTACACTTTATCGTCAGTCTGCACCAAAATACGTCAAAAACCCGATGGAATTTGCTTTACTAAAACTTAGCTACTTGGAGCATGCAAGAAATTCCTGTTGGTCTCCATTCTGCACTTTATTTTGCACTGACATCATCATTACCAAAAACTTTTGCAAAATCGGGAGCCTTCGCCAATCGCTCAAGGCAAAAATGGCACTAAATATTGGTGGATTAGGAAACTAATGTAGCAGATCCACTCCAAAATACACTAAAAAGTATGCAAAATGGAAACTTCATACCTTAGAATGAAAATTGCAATGCTTTCTAAGGATGTGGCCATTTTGGGCCTACATTCTAACGCCTCTTGGGTGTATTTTCTCACAAAGCCATCAAACTCATAGTCTTATCCATTGGGTATCAGGAGTCAAAAAATACTTATCTTCAAAATCTACTTTAAAGAATAACTTCCTTATGAACACTATCTTCTGAAAATATGAATACCTTAGAGGATAAATTTTCATATCAATACTACGCTCCATGCATATTAGAGGATAATTGTTCATCTAGAGACTATGCCATAAATATAGTGCCATTCCAACAAAACATCTTCCAATGAATTATATTTTCTCTATAGAATTTGTAGGTAATGCTTCTGCTATCGTTCTTCTTGTATTCGCTCAGTGAACACTGCTCTTGTCAAATGAACATGATTATGTGCTTTGTTCTTTTAATTAATGTTGCATGCATGTCTTCCATCATTAATTTGGCTACTATGTGACTTACCCGTTGGCACGCTTCTCAACTAGCACTCTATCCCTTTTGGTGGCTTAGAGGTGGTGTTCTAACCTCTGATTGGTCAAAATTCAAATGTGCTTCAACCTTGCGGTGTTATTTTGTCCTTTCTCTTTCGAGCATGGGAAAATCAGCATTTATTGCAATACAACACATGTGGAATTGCTACCCCGCTCAAATGTAGACTTAAAATCGGTGGATTGGTGACACTTCTTCTATTTTTGCACAACTTAACTCTAAATTGTGATGGATTAGGAACTTCCTCATTCTGCACCTCAGAAGTCTCAAAACTCGGTGGATTGGAGCCCACTCATTACTCCATTGGCATCGTGGTCCATTTGAGTGCAAAAAATAGCGCACGTTGCATTCCACTAAAATGTAGCTCATTTAGGTGCGGATTGGAACCCGCTTGTCATTTCATGGATATGATGGTTATTTTGAATGTGGATCAAAGTCCGGAAATATTCCACTTTGCACTTAGTGTATTTGAGTGCGGAATAGGAACTATTGCATCCTATGGGAACACTTAGCCAATTTTTTGCAAAATTTTCTCTTTTTCTCTATTTTTTTTATATTTTGCACAATATGTTGTTAAAAAAAAACTTGATACAAAGTGCAGAAAGAAAGGAAATATGATACAATGTATATACATATATTACAATGAGCTTATATTTCAATCAAAGTAGAGTTTGAGATGAAAACCATTAACCGGAATTGGTTGTATGTTTCCCTCTAGGTCTTCAAGTTGGAAAACATTGGTCTCCTTGGCTTCTACTATCTTGAAAGGGCCATCCCAGAAGGAGTCAAACTTCTGATGGTGACCTGGTTTTGCTCTTTCAACATTCCACCTGAGAACTGAATCTCCAACCTAGAATTTTTTGAATCTTACCTTTTTATCGAACCATGCCTTGATGTCCATAGAATGTTTCTAAAATTTCTCATAGGCCTGAGCTCTTTTCTCTTCCAACTGTAGTAGGTGTGTTAGCCTTGTATCCACTAGATTTTCCTTTGATTCTTCTTCTGTATTTATCAGTTTGAGTGCTAGAATTTCCAAATGGATAGGTAACACTTCCTCCTTGCCATATACCAAAGCATAGGGGGAAGTCTTGATGGACTTCTTGATAGTAATCATGTCTGCCCACAAAGCTTGTTCCAGCATTAGGTGCCAACTTCTTTTATTCCCTTCTAGTGATCTCCTCAAAATCCTTAACAGGTTTTTGTTGGTAGACTCTACAAGTCCATTCCCTTGAGGGTAATAATTTGAAGTATTCTTAATGGTTATGCCATACTTGTTGGAAAATTCAATATATTTGGCTCCTATAAAGGCTGGCCCATTATCACTCACCAAGGCTTCTAGAACTCCAAACCTTGAAATCAAACTTTCCATAAAATTGATCACAACTTCCTGATCTGATTTCTTGGTAGGGATAGCTTCTACCCATCTGGTGAGGTAGTCAGTGGTAGTTAGAATATACTTGTGCTCAGCTGAAGAATTTGGATTGATGACACCTATGAAGTCCAGCCCCCATTGCTGAAAAGGTTCTTCTACTTGTATTGGCCTGAGGGGGAATGAAGCAATTCTTGTCCTCCCTACATGCCTTTGACATTTGTCACAGGCTCTAGTGACTTTGAAGGTGTCAAAAAATATAGTAGGCCAATAATAACCTGCTCTTATGATCTTCAAAGTTGTAACTCTGCTTGAGAAATGTCCTCCAGATGGTCCTCCATGGAACTCCTCAATGACCTTTTGTTGTTGATCATATTTTAAGCACTTAAGGAGGACTCCATCAAGGTTCTTTTTGTATAGCCCTTCTGGTAGTAAGATATACTTCAAATATTGAAGTCTATATCTTCTTCTTTGTGATGCATTAATATTAGGAGGGCATACTCCGGTTTGAAAGTAATTGATCATCTGGTCTACCCAATCAGAGTCACCTGGTTGTATCCCTTCAATCTGATCATCCTTTGTTGCCTGACAAGCTATCATTTCAGCTGATGTTGCTACCTCTGTTAGGCCTTGGCATAAGGCCCTACCTCTTACCAACTTGGTGGGGTGTATCTCCACATCATACTCCTAGATCTTGGTGATCCATCCAGCTCTCTTATCTCCTAGTTCACCTTGTAGAATAAAGCTTCTTACATCCGGGTGAACAACATATACCAGGGTCTTACTTTGAACCAAATACTGCTTGAACTTCTTCAATGACTTCATCACTGCAAATACTTGTTTCTCAATAAAATTATACTTGACTTGGTAATCATGGAGATTCTAACTCTAGAAGAATATGGGATGTTCCTCACCTTGCTCATTCTTTTGAGTAAGTACTGAGGCATAACTTTCTTCAGCTCCATAAGCGTAAAGAATAAAATATTTACTAAAATCTAGATTTACTAGCACTAGAGCTGTGGCAATGGACTGCTTGATAATCTCAAAGGCTTGTTTCCTCACTTCAGTCCATTTGAACTCTGCATATTTCTTCAATAGCTCAGATATAGGCCTTACCTTCTATGCAAAGTCAGAAATGAACTTCCTGACAAAGTTTATTTGGCCGAAGAAGGACTGCAAGGCTTTCTTGTTTACAAGTAGTGGAAGGGCTAGAATGGACTGGATTCTATCTGGATCTATGGCCATACCTTCTTTTGAGACCACATGACCTAGCAACTTTCCCTCATGTACTACAAAAAATGATTTCTTAGGATTGAGGGAAATGCCAAATTCTCTGCACTTTTGAAAAACTTGCTCAAGGTGTGCTAAGTGGTCATGCTTGTTATGGGAAAACACTATCATGTCATCCAAATAAATTAGAATGACTTTATTGATAAGCTCCCCAAAGGCATAATCCATGGCTCTCTAAAATGTGGCTCCCGCATTAGACAACCCAAAAGGCATTCTCTGGTAGGCAAATGTGCCCCATTTTGTGGTGAATGTTGTTTTATATTGATCTTCATTCTTCACCCAAATCTGGTTGTATCCAGAGAAGCCATCCAATAGTGAGAACCTCTCTACCCTGACCACTATCTATAATATCTGATCAATCTATGGAAGGGGGTAGTGATCCTTAAGAGATGCTTGGTTAAGATTCCTGAAATCTACACACAAGCGAATATCGCCATTCTTTTTTCTCATAGGTACCAAGTTGGCTACCTAGGTGGAGTGTTTTATGGGATAGATGATCTTAGCCTTTAACAAATTTAAGAGCTCTTCTCTCATTATGGCTTCAATCCTTGGATTTACAGGCCTTTGCTTCTGCCTAAAAGGCTTTGCATCAGGCTCTAGCTCAATGGTGTGTTGGATAATCCTTTTGTCATATACCTTGAGGTCTTCATATGACCAAGCCACAATGTCTTGGTACTTTATGCATAAAGCTTTAATGTCCTCTTCTTCTTCTGGGGAACATCAGATTCCAACCTTGAGCCTCTTTTATTTTTCTATTTCAACTTCTTTGTATATTTTGTCATTGACTTCCATAGATCTGATCCTTCTCCTGTCCTCATTGTCAAACAAGCTCTCTAGGGTGACCAACCCTCTAGGTATATGATTATTTCTAAGCTGAATAACATCCTGTTGATCAATTTCCTCTGGATTTTCTTCTTGGATGGTGGAGAGACAGGCTTCTCTTACCAAAAAGTCAATGATTTGTTCATCACTCTCAAAGACCTACCAAAAAATTTGCTTATCTAGTACTGTAGGTCTGAAAATCATTTTGATTCCCTTGTCTTTCTTGACTCCAATATCTATAGAAGGGTTGAAGTTAGCTCCCCTTGCTACTAAGGAGTCTACCAAAGTATTCTTTTCTCTAGGAATAAAATTTATATTTAGGGCATCAAAGGATTCCATCAGATCCCATACCCTATTTTTGTATGCTTTTAGGTAATGGTGCTTACTATTGCACCTTTCTCTTACCTGATGGATGATTAACTCAGAGTCGCCATATATGTTTAGGACCTTAATACCCATATTTTCTACTTGCATCAGTCCAAGGCATAGAGCCTCATACTCTGCAACATTATTGGTGCATGACCATGTTAACCTGTAGGTAAAACTCTTTGTCCCTTCTGATTGGGACTATAGTACCACACTAGCACCAGCTCCATTTCTGCATCTAGCACCATCAAAGTGCATAGTCCATACCTCTGTCTCTCTTAGATACTGATTAGATATAGCAAGAATTTTCTTCTCTGATTCTACAAAAATACTATATGTGCCCATGCCTATCCCAAACTGACTGTAATCCTCTCTAAAAGGTAATTCATCTTCTAGTTCCAGTTCCTCAAATTTATCCATAATTTCAAATTCTTCAAGAGGAGTGAGGTTGCACATGTCTTCCTCAATTTTTTCTATGTGATAAGACACAAGCTTTTTAGGTGTTATCCTTATCCTCTTCCCTTTGAAGGGAATGACCATGCTGGAATAATCCATGTACATGCATCCACCTAATTTTGTAGTGAACTCCCTTGAGAGGCATAAACCAAAGTAGGGCTCTAGGTCAACCACTACTATTTCTTGTACTATTGTCACCTCAGGGGCTCTATGTAACCTCATTAAAACATCCTTTATTACTCCCACTATTTTCACAGGTGTCCCATCCAATTGCAGTACTCCAGGGCAAGATCGAGTATACTCCATACCCATATCTTCACAGATCGCTTTAGGCATAACTGTAGTTGATGCTCCTGAATCTATCATACAATTTTGGACTACCCAACCTTCCATTCTTAAAGAGATATAGAAAGGAGGGGGTTTATTCTTCAAAATAGCAGGGGACATTTCTTTCTTTTCTGAGGGTATACTAAGGATTGTGGTGGCCTGCCTATCCTGTGGATACTTGTTGAGAGAAGCTTTAAGCAAGTCTATCTGGCCAGGAATGAAAAGAGTATCATATAAACTAGATTTTGATGGAATCATTTTCATCTCTTCCACAATGTTGTATTCAGACTTAGCCAAAGTGGTCCTCTTAGGCCTTCTTTCTGGCTCACCATATTTTATTTTATATTGTTGAGTGGCTTCTATTCTTTATCTTTTGGTAATAGAAGGGAATCTAAGCCTCTCTTGAGCCTCATCCTTAGACTTCATTCGGTCTCCTTCAGTTTCCTTTTCAAATCTCTTGGGGAGACTATCTATCTTCTCCTTCCCTTTAGCCTAGGGAATAGGAAAAGTATCACTACTTTGGGGGAGTGGGTCATTCCTTTTCTGAGAAGGAACCTAGAATTGTCCCATTTTTTGTGGGTCCACTTGCAAGGTTTTCTTCCCTGACCTTGTCATAACAACAATTGGGCCATCTTCATCCAGATCTTTTCCAACCATGATTTGGTCAGGCTGCCATAACATATTTACTCTTCCCTTTTGATTCCTCTCAGCTTGATCCATAGCTTGCTGAACATGGTGTTGGTACATGACACAAGACTATGAATCATGAGGATCATTACATACCAAACACCAAACATTCACTAGACTTGTTTCTGAAGAACACTCAGGTTCTTCATATGTTGCATTTACTTTGACCCCAATACTATTACTAGGACCAGGTCTTTGATCTTTGTTCACATATGGAAATATCCTCTGTTGAGATCTCTCCTGATCCCTTTTTTCCATTGAATTCATTCTGTTACTCAGATTTTTCAGAGTATTTTGTATATCAAGAATGGCAAAAAACTCTTGAGAGGTTTGAGAAGGAAGGGGAGGGAAAGGAACTGTAGAAGATGGTGCTTTCGGTTGAGGAATGGGATTCATTTGTGGATATGGAGATGATAAGGAAAGGGGATCCATGTAAGATGAGTTTGTAGCTTGGCTTTGGCCATTAGTGGTTTTTGAACTATAAGGTAGCACAGTTTTGGGAGGTAACCTCCCCACATTAATTAGGATATTCTCTACATGAACTGTTGCATTATAAACTTGAGGAAAGGTTTCCACTCTATATTGTTGGGTTTGCAAGCCTAGCTCTGATCCAAGAGCTCTGATATAATACATATAAGCCAAGCATGCAGTTGGTCTAGCTGCAGGGGGAATTCTCTTCCATGTTCTGCTAAACCTCAAATTGAAATCTGAGACAATCTCTTGTTGAGATTTTTGCATGGATGTAAACTGATTAAGCAAGGAGAAAGGGTCAGCAGATTCATTAAATTCTTCCACAAAAGGCTCAGCCAATGCTACCCATGAAGTGATGGTGTTATCCTCAAGAGTCCTAAACCAATGCAAAATATTTCCTCTGAAGGATAGGGCTAGGATTCTCACAATAACATCCTCCTCCTTTATGTTGTGGATTGCTACCAGATTCAAAATGTCCTGATAGTGCTCATATGTTGTCTTTCTAGATCCATCATAAGTGGGAATAGCCTTGGACACAACCTAGGGAATGGCATTCATATGGGCTAATCTAAGGGGACCAACTGTGTTCCAGCTAGGGTATTTCTATAATGGCTGATTTGGGGGTACATTTCCCTGATTTGCTGCTGCATTTCTAGCCATATTTCCAGTTGTAGGTCCTACTATAGGAGTTGATGAATTAACTGTAGGACTTTCCTCAGGAAGCTCTTCTTATGAGAGGAAATCTTGATTCAAACTTCTGATAACAGTAGACCCTCTATAAGGTAGCTCACAATAAAAATAAGAGTTAGGGTTATTCCTTTTGAAAGACCTGGTATACATGAAAGGACACTGGTCTACAGGGGTAATTATTTTTTGGGTTTAAAGACCAGGGAGTCGCCAGGTGAATTTTCTATTCTCCACTTAACAAGGTCAAGACAATTCACCAAATCTTGATTCCTCCAGGTAGAGATAAAACAATAACTCATATGATGGGTTTTCATGTTCCTTGTGAACTGGTCCCACCGGGTGTGCCAAAAACTATTGGGCACCGAAATGTCATCAAGCTTTACTTGACACTGCAACTGTCTATCTTCCAATTTTCTTTGTCCAGGAATGCACCCGATAGTCGCATCTCGACACTCAAGCATTGGATGGACCAAAGAAAACTTCAATCCAACCTCTAGAGTAGGTTGGTTCCTTGTCAACTTAAAATGGTGTTGACTCAATTAAAGCTCCAATAGGGTTTTGAGATAAGGGTTTAGAAAAGGTTTAGGGTTAGAAATGTTATGAAAAACAGTGGCTGGATAGGCTAACAACATAGGCAACTACAACAAAAGGCTCCCACAAGCTATTTCTAGTGTCCCATCACTCAAGATTAACATTACCCAAATTAATGAAACCTTCACACATTAAAGCATAAATAGAGATATATTGTAGAAAGCAATTCCAACATCCAATATTGATAATCCAAATAGCAGAATAGACCAATAGTTAGATTTTACAAAAATAAACTTCCTAACAATACAAATCTAATCAAGAATAGATTTCAACTACTCTCACAACTAGTAATCCAAAAGCTGGAATGAACTAACCATTCAAGTATTAACAGAAATGCAACTCAAGACTTTGAACCTCTTGCACAAGATAATGAAGATGACAAATTTGAGTCGAACAATCAGAGTAATGCTCCTTCCATTAGCTCACAAGAATATTTATAGTAGGGCAAGCAAACGCACTAGAGCCAACCCTAAAAAATGAGGGTTCGGCCTCTATTTATAGTTTGTAAATGAAAGAATATTTTTAGGAGACATTACAAAGATTGTATATTTATAGCTCAGTAGAGAGTTTGCTGGCATCATCTTACTGGTTGTGGAGCTTCGAGAAATCTACTATGAGAAATCTGCCATGGCAGCATACCTCTGCAACTTGTTGGTTTGTTGGTGGTAGTTGGAGTTCTAATAGTTGGACATTGCATCTCATCCATCGATCATTCTTGGAAGCTCGGCTCCATCGTAGATCTGCAACTACATCAAGTTCTTGTTCTTGAAAACCCTCAATGCTTCATCTTCCTACCCTCCAACTAACTGTGCTCTGGTCCGGTGATAAAATGCTTTTAAATACCTTATCAGTGTTAGCAAGTTCTCAACCATTGATCTTCATCATGGATGGTTACGATTAAAACCTCCCAAGATACTCTGCAAATTGGTGGGGAGAACTCAGGTGCCATTCCACACTTTAAAGTTGCTGACATCATCATTATAACCTTGATCCTATGCAGAATCGTATTTTGGCGTAAAATGAACTAAGAGGTGAGCGGGATGCAATCCGCTCATTACCCTTCCTTTTCTTCTTCTTCGGCTTCAAAGCTTTTGAAATCCGCATCTTAAAGCGTGTTGACGTCACCTTTGCTAAAAACATTTGCGGAATTGGGAATCCGCACTTGGGCAAGTGTAAATCATCCTTTGTCTCCAATCTACACTAGCCGTAGTGTAAAAAGACTTTTATCCTCATTCCACACTGGAGCTAGTGTAAACTTACTATTTGTTTCCAATCCACACTTTATACAATGTAAAAGTGCTTTTATCATCAATCCGCACTTTATCGTCAGTCCGCACCAAAATACGTTATAAACCCGATAGAATTTTATTTACTGACACTTAGCCACTCGGAGCATGCAAGAAATTGCTCTCGGTCTCCATTCCACACTTTATTTTGCGCTGACATCATCATTGCCAAAAACTTTTGTGAAATCGGGAGCCTTCGCCAATCCGCACCATTTTACGTTATAAACCCAATGGAATCGCTCAAGGAAAAAATTGCACTAAGTGTTGGTGGATTAGGAAACTAATGTAGCGGATCCGCTCCAAAATACACTAAAAAGTGTGTGGAATGGAACTTACATACCTTAGAATGAAATTTGCAATGTTTTCTAAGGATGTGGCCATTTTGGGCCTATAGGTCCCAACTACATAATACTACAAATCAAATGATTTCCTATGGAAGCAAGGATATAAAATAATAAAGTAGTCACAACCACATAAAATATATGAACACTCAGATTATAGTCATAGTTCCTTGTATTCATATTAAAGCATATTACAATCTTATACATGTGGAAGAGGCTTAGTGGCCTATACATATAATAGCCCAAGGCTCGAGTCCAAACTAGAATACAAAATGGAAAAGGGAGGGAGAACGGTTATAGGTCATATAATAGAAATAATAGAAATTTAACCTCCTCTTACCTTGAGGATAGCTATTTATAATTTTTACAACAAAATTTGAAATTCAAAATTCCTACCAAAATGGGTATAGGTAGGAGCATTGACATCATTTTTGGTTGCTAGATCAAGGGGAGTATGCTACATTAATTTTTATGAGGCCTAGAGATGATTGAGGTTAAATCACCATAAATACATCCATGGGTAGCATAGTCCTCTTTTTAGAGGGGTCATTAATGATATCACCTTCCATCATGGAAATTTGGGCTCGAGGATCAACTTTGATCAATAGGGGTATGATTTGATGATCATGACCTTATTCTTCCTTAGTTCTCGATCCATATTGGATATTTCCCTTTTCTTGTGTTGGTCCACTAGATTCTAGTAAAGGTTTGGTTTTGGGCCTCTCCTTCAGTGATCTTGTTTCTCTAGTGGCTTCCATTCTTATGCTTTTAACTAGCCCCTAGCCTAGTTGATGCCACTTTTGATGCTACCCTATTCCTTTTGATGGTTGATTTTCTAAATACACCTTTGTATAGGATTCCACTATACCTTGCTTAATGGGCATGCTTCTAGTCCTTTGTGGCTTTTCCATGTTCTTCTCACACCTCCCACATTTGAGCCTCTAGGGGATCTATATTTGGATTGGCAAGATTTTTTGATCATATTGAGTCCTTCATCATCCAATACCCCTTATTCTTTTCCCCCAAGATCCTTATGCTTTCCTTTATGGGTGTGTTGTTCATTCCATTAAGCAATTATCCCTAGGTGTATGGAGTGCTACAACCTAATTACCAAGGATGGGTAGTTAGGTTCTAGTGTCAATCTATCATATTGGCAAGTAGGTCTAGAAAACCAAGTTGTTAGAGGCCTCATCATAAATAGAACCCTTTTTGTCACCATAGAGAAGGTTTTGGGGTTCTTATTGATGATGAGATGTCACTTAGTCACCATTAGAAAGGTTGTAACCCTTTACTAGATTGTTCTAAGTGAAATAATTTACCTCGAGGTGAGGGGAGCTTTGAGCATGCCATCAATATTTGGTGTAGACTATCCTTGGATAGTGTCTTCTTCAAATTAACTACTTGATATATGGATGGAGCTTCAAGGCCTCTCATATAATTGGTTTCAATGGAAAATTTTATTATATTTCCTTTGGGATGTAGATATGCCCCATTGTAGTGAAATTTTTACTACAACCAACAATTTGGGGTCTCCCTCAATCCAAAGAAATTAGTTATTGTTGTGCATGAAGGTAAGTTGTTGGGACATATTGTTTCAAAGCAAGGACTAGTCATTGATTCGAATTGGGTTAAGGTAATTTTAGCACTTCTAATACCTCAAAATAAGAAAGCCTTATAGTCCTTCTTTGGGCAAATAAACTTTGTCTAAAAATTTATATCTGAATTTGCTCAAATTATCAAACCCATGATTGAGCTTTTGAATAAATATGTACCATTTTTATGGACATTAAAGAGAAGAATATCTTTTGAAAATATCAAGCAGGCCATAGCTCAAGCACCCATCCTAATAAATTTGGACTATAGGAAGGATTTAATTTTTTTTCTATGGGGTATAGGATAGTTTTGCTATTGTTCTAACTCAATGTTATGATCCTAGTGTATTCGAATTTTACTTCTATCTTGATGTTTTTTTCTAACAATTTATTACATTTGGCATCAGAGCAACCACCCAAGTTTGAGTCACAAAGCAGGTGGGAAATTAGGTCTGGCGTGCTCGAGTCCTGAGTGGAGTGGATGATGAAGTAGGTTTGTCATCCAGAGTTCATACTACAGAGTGTGGTGGGATGTTATGATCCTGGTGTATTTGTATTTCACTTCTACCTCAATTTTTTGGTGTAACAATCTGTTACACTCAAAAGGATGACAATCAAGAAGAGGATTCAATAGCCTTTATAAGCAATACATTGCATGCATAGTAGAAGAATTATAGAAATATAAGTATTCACTCTCATGAAATACCTCAAGAAACTAAGGTATTATATATCATAGAATAAAACTCTGATCTATGTGGTACACCCATACATTATAAACTTTGTCCTATAGGAAGAATTAGCTGAAAAAGAGCCAAGTGGATTACAAAGATACAACAATATGACATTGAGATCCGACCAACCAAATTGGTATAAGAGATAGCTCTCTATGAGTAGTCAGCATGTGTAGTAGAAACATAACACAATTTATTCATTGAATAATTCTCTAAAGATTAGTTTGATAAGGATAAATGGATAGAGAATGAGGATTGGGTGACATATTTGATTACATATTTCAAAATGGGTAGGTGTCTAGATAGGTTGAATCCTTATCAAAGGAGGATATATAGGCTATAGGCCTTTAATTATGTATTACTATCAAAAGGATCATTTAAGAACTTTGATTGAGTTCTTCTCTATTGTATCTGGTTAGATCAAGCAAATAAGGTATTAAATGAATTTCATCCAAGCTTCTCTAGAGGTCATTATTATGGATAGACCACTAAAAAAAAATAATCTAGGTTGGATATTACTAACCTATTGTATTTGAATATGCTTTTAAAGTGGCCAAAACTTATAAAAAAATATCAAATATTTATGGGTAAAAGGAGGCATTTAACACTTCCCTTACAACTAGTCATAATGGATGAGCCTTTCTAGGAATGAGGGCTTGATTTTATTGGTATCATTAACCCAACTTATTTGTCAACATAAATTTATCTTAACTACAACAAACTATTTCACCAAGTGGACTGAGGTAGTGGCTATAAAATGGAAGATCAAGAAACTATAGTCAAATTATTAGAGAGGTTAATCACCAGAATCAACATCCTGGTAACCATAGTGTCAAATAATGGGTCTGCCTTCATAGGTTCTAAGATAATAAACTTTACAAGCAAATAGAACATCTATTTAAAAGCTTCATCCAACTACTATCCATAAGGAAAAGGGTTGGCAGATTTTACAAATAAGAATTTGTTGACAATTAGTAAAAGGATAGTTGGAGGAAATCAAATAAGTTGGCACCTAATTCTAGATTAGGCCTTGTGGGTTGACTATATTATAGTTAAAAAAGCATTGAATACATCATCATACTCTCTAGTTTATGGTAAGGAAGTTGTCTTGCCTTTGCATTTGGAATTTTCAGCCATGAAATTGATAAACAAAGAATAATTTTTTGATGTAAAGCCAATGGAGGTGAGAATGGCAAAGTTGTTATTCTTGGAGGAGTAGAGATAAAAGGCTTACAATAAATTCTAGTAGCACCAAGCCACTATGAAGAATTGGTTTGATAAAAAGGCTTCTCCATGGGAGTTTAAAATTAGTGATTTGATGCTAAGTGTGACAAGGACAGGGTCAAGCTGAGAAAACACCAAAAGTTTGATTCACTATGATATTGCCTTTACTAAATTGCCAAAAAAATGCTATTCTAATGTAATTGAGTTGGCAAGCATTAATGACTAAATTGTGTCAATTTTGCTAAATGATTAACATTTAAAAAAAATTGTATAATAAGTGCCCTAGATTATATCATATGTATATAGATATGCATAACCAAATAAACCATGGCAATTTTGAATTACAAGCCTGATGGCTAAAGAAAAAGGTGGTAGGTGATAAAAATTGAAAAGGAGAAAGCTTATTGTCCAAAAATGAAGTAACATTAAATTTACAAAATATACCAATGCATTCATATGTACTATCATATTTTAAGATTTATCTTACTAATAAATCAAAGCATGCACATCATTTGGTATTAATTATTCCAATGACTAGATTTCCATTATAAAAGCAGAACCCTATGGGTTCATTTTATTTGATATGTAATTGAATAATTGAGCATTATAGAGTTGGGTAATTCTAATTAGAATAAGTACTAATAAATTTTCACATTAAAGCTTTATTTTGTTGTATTCTAGAGCAAACATTATAGGTGAGGCCATAATTTAAGCTTAATAGCCATGCTTGGGGACTCCAAGATCTCTAAGAAATAGAAAAGTGAGAAGAAGAATAAGAATGGGAAGAAGGTTTAGGAAAAGTAGAAGGAGCTCCAAGACCACATGGATGATATTCATGATCCATTGCTCACCATCAAATCCAAGCACAAAGGTCTTAAGGATGTAGCAAAATAAAAGGCTCTTAAGCTCTCATCCAACATCCCAATAGCAACTACATGGAACTTTTTTTATCATTATATACCTAGGTCCATGCACCCCTACCTAGATCTAGTCAAAGTGATGGTAAAGAAATACAATCTCAAAACTAGAGTAGTCTACGATGCAGTAGCCTAGGTACTTTTTGTCCTTACACCTTAAGATTTTATAGATGCATTTGTAGTAGGTGCTTTCTTTGAATAAATCCCTAATATTTTTAATGTTGGAAGCTAGAGCAACTATTATAGTGGTATGAATATGAAGGACTAGCTCAACAAATAATTGCACCCTTCCCAGCCTAGCCCTAACCTTCCAAAGTGCCCACTCCTACTTGATGACTTTAAACATCAAGAAATTTTCTCCATGCTAACTATAATATTTGATCTAGAAACTAACAAGCATATCCATGACTATAAAATAGCTATGGTATATGTCGTAACCAATCCCCTTATGACATGACCAATATTAATTCTTAAATCCCTATTTTATTTGACTTGGCATGGTTTCTATATTCAAGAATACATGAACAACTAGTATAATTTTAGAAAAGAGAGTATGTGGTAATTATATATCCCTCACATTTGGTATGATTGTTTTTGTACTTTACAACAACAAGAATTATGTGGGTAGAAATAACAAATCATAGCCTAAAGGGAGTTATATTATCAGTAGTAAACTAGACGCACATGCTTCATACCACTAACTCCTGCATGGAGTTCAACAGATAATTTTTGGATGTAGAATTAGCCTACATATATGGAAGAATGCCCAAATTATCTCAATAGGAAATAGACCGACTCTATACTCCTTAGCAAAAGGCCATAGATTGGTATTTTCTAAATAATTGCAATATCATAAGGTTGTATGATTTTGTTAGAGACCCTTTGTATCACCCTATTATGGAGTTTTGGGATGGATTTTTGCTAGCAAGTAGATTGAACAAATACATAATTTGGCACAACTATGCATAAAGGTTGTCAGATATGAGGTCCCATTCAATTTTGGGCCAATTGCACTCACTTGTAGAGGATAGGGTAAAGCTCTAAAGGCTAAGATTAAACATTTAAAACTGCAAGTGGTGCCACATAAATGGAAGTATGATCCAGAGGGCAAGTTCAAGCCCAAATTAATAGGCTTAAATAAATCTATACCTCTAACATTCAACCGTGTCTCATGGCCTAATATTGAAACATTCTAGAATATTTCAAAGGAGAAAGAGGTAGACTTAGAAATAAGAAAGTTATAGAAAATACCTCCTTGGAGATATTTCTATAATAGAGTAAAGGCATTTGATCCAACTAGTAACAAATACCAGGTCTTAGATGAAAAGGTGATAGTGATAGCTTTTGATGCTTAACACTTAAAATAAATAACCATAAAATCGAATATAAAGTTGCAATAAAATAAAGATAACTCAAAAAGTAATATCAACTATAATAACTCCAAAAATAACTCAAAAATACTCATAGAATAATCACTTGTAAATGCTCACAAAAATACTAGAGATTATATTGAATAAAGGTCTACTAATGCATGCTATGTGCAATGCATTTTTGATAACAATTACAATGCTTTATCACAAATATATAATAGAATGTGACTCTTCACATGAAGCACTCTTGAACTTCACTCTTCTTTGAAACTCTTCACTTTCCTATTCTAAGGACACATGTGCACTCTTACATAATGGACACTTGTGCACATCCACACTCACAACACTTGCACACTTAATTACATGACACTTGTGCATTTCTTGCACATTATTACATTACATGAAATATAATCTCACACTCTAATCTAAGACATGCACCTAATATAATATTGTACCAAGATGGTGCATAAGCATGAATCAAATAATGTAATATTCTCCTAACATAAGCAAAAAGCATGCACCTATCTACTGTATTAGTCTATAGTCATCATAAAAGCGTAAAAGCTTGACACATTGCATAAATTCAACAAAATGATATTTCTTATATTGATTATGAATGAATCTCTGTTACAAATATGCCCCTCTTAGGGTCACTTGAATGATGATACAATTTATACAATTGCCAATGCCCTCAATAGGGTAGGCGCATTAATATTGCCCTTTGACTAGTCGCAAACTGCCTTGGGGTGGAGTTGACCCCCTTCTTCGCGATGTGGAAGGATTATGATATGGACTCCTCTTGTACCTGTCTTCCTACGATCAAGAAACAACAACACACGATCAAAAATATAGATAGCCTCTCATAATGAGGCCCTTTAAGGAAACATACATGATAATGCCATTTAAACTAATAATCAAGAAAACATAAAGAAAACCTTTAAACTATGCTAATTGAATCAAGATTTGTAATATAGCATAAAGGAGATCGTTAGACAAATAATGCATGGATCAGATAACAAAATAGAAGCATAGAGGTGCATAAAAGATCCACAAATGTCCTAATTAATGCAAAGCATGAACTATCTATTCTAAGCTAATTCCTACGGTCAGAATTCTTCTAAACTGCAATTAAACCTAAGAAATGATTAATCTAACCTATTTAACCAGACAAAAATGAAAAGAGTAAGGTGATCTGTCACCTATTGCAAACCATAGCTCTGGTGAGCGGTCTGCACTATGAACCATGGCTGACAGCCATGGTTTGACCTCTGATAGGTTTACCCTCAAAATCAGGGGTAGTGGGCTTGATCTCCTTGTCCAAATTGATGTTCAAGGGTCGCCTTTGTTGTCCTCAGACTGATTTGGTGGTCAATTCGATGTGAAGGGCCTTCGTTTGCCCGGATTTGCATTTCTTGATCCTCCTAGGCACCTAGGGCATCCATAATGCAATTCATCATGAATGTTGGCAAAAGGGTCGGGGATTAAGTGCAATAGCTCTATCTCTTAGTATACTCAGTTTGAGTGTACAATTCGCCAGGGCTTCGCTGCTCAAATCTCCAATGCTTGCTTCTCTTCTTTCTTCCCATTTGGAGGGGGTATTTATAGCATGCCCCTAGGGCTAGGGGTGGCTTCATGGAGAAGCCAAGACCAAGAAGGGTGGTTAGGACAGTTGGGATGGAAGCCTCTGGAATATTTCGTCCTTCAACTACCTTCTTCTAGATCTTTTGGTCATTCCAACCAATTTGGCTCGGATGGAAGGCCTAACTGAACTTTAGTTAAGACCGTAGGTCATAGTTGTGGTCCAGACTATAGACCGCAGGTGTCAACCATGGTTTAGACTGGAGACCGTAGGTCTGGGCTATGGTTCAGACTGATTAGGCCAAAATGCCTAAATTGAGTGGTTAGAACCACTACTCTATCTTGGAGTCTATCCAAGATCCTCCATATGGTCTTGTAGCATGTCCATATGAGTAGTCGCCCTCGACATGACGCATTTTAGGTGTCTACAGATGCCCCTTTTGAGATGCATTGTGAGATTGAACAACGCTGAGCAAAAATATACATCCTAAAATGATGCCTAAGGTTCTATGATGATCATTAGTTGGATCAACATTAGATGCCCTAGGTCCAGCAAAAGGACGCGCATCTTAGAATCATTGCTTCCAACTCATGAAAGGCTTACATTTTGACAAGTCTGCACTCGTCATCAGACGTTCGGATAGCATCAATGCCAAGTATGGGTATCTTCTGACCCATAAATCCGAAGGATGAGAGTTACAAACCAATTATCATATTTGTTGTTTGCCCCAAGCAAAGGGGGAAGCTTATGATAGTTGTTGACAATGATTCGCAAGAATGAATGCAATTTTGACAAGATCAGGGGATCTACGATCTCAGGGATCTTCTGCTGACTTTGATTATGATTATGAAATTATGACTACCCCCTCAAGCGATGAGTCGATGAGGGTAATGACAATGTATGAAGTGATGAAATCGCTTGACCATAATGAATGATCCTGAACAAATTTAGATTCGAGCCTTTTAATGCCTTGGCTAGGCCTAGTTCAGCTTATGATTGCAACTCTTAGTAGTATTTGCACATTTCTATCCCATGGAGCAGTCAGGCTACAATAGTCATCTTAAGGAATCAAAATGATACAAATGCAATTAGACTTGTGTTGAATCATATTTATCGATGATTTGCTGAAAGATGTCATAAAAGAAATGACAATTTTACCCCAAATGTCCTTATGGTGATTTACTCATCTTGTCGGATTGCATGGATCACAACTCGCTGCAACCGCCAAGTGTATAGGATAAATCACTGAATACGAGGCGCATTTGGTTTTTAATTATTTGATTTTTTTGTTTTAATTTTGCATTTATTTGATTGATCCTGGTGCTTTTAACATCACCAAATTTGCAATTTTAATCATTGATTTTGAATTTTTATCCAATGGGAGTCATTAATTTGCTCTTTTAGACCTTCCCACGATGGGTTTTGAGTGCATTTAATGCTAGCTATGGACCGTGGGTACGGTCTGTGGTTTAATTTTTCAAATTTTGGGAACCGCGGGTCAGACCTATGGGTGAAAAACCCTAGTTTCGGAACCGCAGGTGTCAGCTGCGGTTCGTCGAGACTAGGAGAACCTATAAATTGAATTCCCATTTGAAATTTTTCATTATTTTCTTGCAAGCACTAGCAATTTGAGAGCTCTGAGAGTGAGAGAACCTTCCCTGATCCGAAATGCTACCACACTCTACCGTAATTACACTCATCTACCTCGATGGTGGATCCTGATCAACCATCTACTAGCCGAGGCCAGGGTGCGGGCAAGGTAACTCAAAACCGAGACCTCACACTCAATACCAGTAAAATGAACCACATTAAGTAATGCGGATAATGAACCTCACTAAACTGCTGGTAATGAACCCCACTAGTCTAGGTTAGCTTAGGATTTAATTTTGTGACTTAGTGGACTAGGAGGGTACCCAAAATGGGTGCCTCTCCTAAACCGTAGCTGGTAGCTATGGTTCCCAATTGGCAAATTGGGGACCACAAGTTTCAGCTACGTTTTCAATTGCGGTTCCCAATTGGCAAATTAGGGACCGCAGGTTTCAGCTATGATTTTTTTTTATCATTTTTAGCATTGTTTTTAGCTCTATTTAGCTAGATTTTGTTTTACATTATGCTTTTTATTTCAGAGGTTGACTTCTAGAGCCTAGGAGCCTGACATTCTGAAGACTCTCCATGAGGCTCTATCTGATGATGATCGAGATTGGTTTCGAGCTGTCGGGTTTGGCTATGTCATGGATCTACCCACTATTAGGGTAGATCAAGCCTACCTGACTACATTGGCCCGACGCTGGAATGCGTGGACCAACACATTTCACCTGCCTACAGGTGAAATGACTATTACTTTGGAGGATGTCTACAGGATCTTCAAGATCCCCATTGATGGCGAGGCCATCGTCTCCTCTACCTCTAGGGTAAAGGAGGCTGTTTTTTATTCTATCTTCGATGACCAGAGCGAGGATGCTCAGGATGCGATTGACCATGGAGGGGTGCACATCGACGAGTGGTATCACGAGGATGTCTTCTCTACATGGGAAGCCCTCTTCATGCACCTCATAGTATAGATTGTCCTTCCAGACTCCTCGGGCATGAGGATTCCCTAGAACCTCTTGTCCACTACCTGGAGGGTTCTTCAGAGTTCTATAGAGGAGCCCTTACTTCTATCATGGGGAGCACCCTGCTATGTCAGCTCTATAGGGAGTTATATCATATTACTGAGCGTAGCCATAAGGGCCTCAGTTGTAGTCTTCTATTGTAGATCTGGGGGTGGCAACACATCCAGATCGAGCATCCTATAGATCTTCCACTATGCATCACTTCTATTGTTGATGAGCATCAGTGTTATACCGCATGTTGGCCTCATGAGGAGGAGGGTACCCATAGTTGGATCCATGTTGGTGATGTCCAACATTACATCACTCAATTCATGGCACTTGGCCCGAATGATGTTTAGTGGTGGCCCTATATGGATTGCCCAATGTGGTCGAAGGAGGGCTAGTGGCTGAGATAGGCATACCATGATAGATGGTTGATCGATCGTAAGGCCAAGATTCAAGAGTACCAGTTCTACTCTTAGGTCCTACGGTAGTTTGGGCTCATACAAGATATTCTAGATATCCCACTTAGATACAGACGCTTGGTCATGGAGCATGATCTATAGTGGATCATTCTTGAGCCTCTAGGAGATGCTGTTGATGACTACCAGGAGACTGGAGTTGAGACTATTGGGACCACTCCAGAGTATGATGGGTGGTGGTCCATGTTCAGATGGTATGGCATAGGGCCTCTAGGTCGAGAGCCAGATCAGGTAGAGGCAGAGGTGGATCCCGATGGGCGCAGGGTGCACCAGCGGACAGAGGGCGGTTGGGGCACAGAGGCCACCATCGAGGAGGCTCCCAAGATTGACCCAGATGAGGAGGCTCTAGAGGAGGGTGAGGTCCCTCCCGATAGCGTAGAGGGTCTGCTCTTAGCTCAGGTGGCTGACTTGTAGAGTCAGCTCGGATGATTCCATACATAGCAGCTAGAGCGAGATACTACTATCGCCACTCTAGAGGTGAGAGTAGCTGATAGGGATAGGTACCTGACTGAGGTGCAGGGTCAGATACAGGATCTTACTACATGGGCCATAGATGTAGAGGCCTAGGTTCAGAGACTATAGACTGCACTAGAGTTAGCCCAGGCATACAATGGACTACAATAGAGGTAGAGAGGGATCTCTTTCGAGTATCGAGGGGGGCTATGCCACCTCCTCAGGTTACTATGGGGCCTCCGACAGCACCAATGGTAGCTCTAGTAGGTGTTCAAGATCCGATGGTCAAGGTAGAGTGACTATGCAGCATGGTCATGAGGACCAATGAGATGCATGTAGCCCGGCTTGCTCGCGTTGATCAGCTAGTCGGCTACATTGAGATGCATGGGCTATAGGTTCCTGAGGATCCTTTCACTTCAGAGTCTCAATGGACCAGGTCTAGGACCTCCGGATAGTCTATGGTGAGCTCGAGTCATAGGACTCATAGGACTGAGAGGATGCATAGGTCCTCTAGCTCACATGGTGCGACATCGCGTGCCAGGCCTAGAGATGTAGGGCAGACTTCAGGGGCCATCGGTCAGAGGACTAGCCTGCTGTAGTTACCAGTTTCTCATGTGTTGGGTGCCTTAGGATTTGGAGGTAGGTAGGATCCATAGCAGGACCCACCATGGGTGCCAGAGTAGACAGGAGAGCAGGCTCCAGAGCATAGTGCTGAGGGAGGCGGTGAGAGCTCCGGTACAGGGGGAGCAGACTAGATCTGGGCTCTGCTAGATGCAGACTATATTTTTGATATGCCATATTTATTTTGGGTGTAAGGTCGAGGACCTACACACTTTGTAGCCTATGGGCATTTTGATACACTCCCTATGTACTCTTTTGGACACATATATATACGACTTGATCATTTATGGCTCATTATGTGTACCGATTATTTATTTTTGATTTTATGTTTATTTGATGCACATGGATGCAATGCTTATGTTGATGCTATGTTTATATGATGCGATGTATGGATGACATGCACTAGATAGCTATCTTATTTATGATGATGTTGATGAAATGCAGTGATCTAGATGATTAGATGTGCCATGTATGATGCATGCATATGGATGCACTATTTATTTTGAACGCATATTTGTTTTTGCTTTGTGGGCATGCATTCATTTTTATGAAGTTATGGTATGCTATGCAATGTATGGTAATGCATTATGTACATAATCGTAATCTAATGGGAATGAACCTGTATGCTTTAATCACTTAAAACATAAAGAATGAATGTAAACTGTGTATATCAATTTTAAAATACGACACCACAGAATGTATAACAATCATGCAAAATAATTGATAATTCTCATTACAAGAACTTAATCAATTAATCACCCATATATGAAATGTAGTGAAATGGATTGGTATAATGCTAATGAATGAATATGTCATTCTGTATATTTTTCTTTGTTGCACTATATAGTCAATGGTCGTCTAAACATCATTTTTGATATTCATGCGGTATCTATCCTATATGTTTGATTGTGCTTTGTAAAATGCATTCTGATAAATGAATGACTCACATTTTTGATGTCTAATGATATTTGGTGTTTTGTTGCTATTAGAGAACTTTTTGAGGTTTTCCATGAGACTCAAACACCCTAGTAGACTTCTCCAAAAATCACATACTAACTGTACAAGGCTTTTATTGGACAAGGATTTTGTCGTGACAGACCCAACTATTCATTATCCCTGTGTGTGCATGTGAGTATTTTTAGATAGACCATAAGCATACCCCGTATGTCAGTCGGGACTCTTTCAACCCATATGTGAGATAGGGTTCCTCATACGATCGTACCATCCTTGTTTCAGCTTTGATTAGACTTATACAACTAGACAAACCTAGGCACCTAGAGCTAGCTCATCTTGCAAATTGATCAGGGCTACCCCTCCAAATGCAGGCGGGACTCTTTCAACCCATTGCTACATTTGGGGATCACCCAATAGAACTACCCCTCCGATTGTAGGTGGGACTCTTCCAACCCATTGCTACGATCGGGGATCACTCTATGGCTTTCAAAAGGTGGACAATCTAGGGATTCAAGTTCTCACCCTTCTTACTTGCTCATATGTAGTGATAAAAATCACTGTTAGTCCACGTGTTACCATTTTCTTTGAGCAAGGGATTTTTATAGTGCTTTTGATTCACTATGTCACTTTACATTTGATTTGAACTTTGTATTTTGAAATTTGCACTTTGTAACTTTGGGATTTAAACTTTGTAACTTTGGGATTTATAGGGGAAATTCTTGTCCTTTTGCCAAAGTTCACCACTCTAGACCGAACTATTTGCAAGATAAGCAGGTCATGAAACCCATCTCTCTAGATACCTAAGACTGCTTTCACAACTTTCATCATCTCTTGTCTTAGCAAGATTTTATATTGTTTTGCTTAGTGACGGGATCCTGATATGTTGAAGCACTATCCCAACTAATGACCTCATCTATAAAAGCAAAGTAAGCTTTCTACAATATCTGAAGAACCCACTAGGTATGTTTGAATGACTAGAAAACTTAATATACATACATATTTCTCCGCAATAGGTATCATGTATGAATGCAATGAATTATGATAAATGCAAGGGTGCATGATTGAAACACAAATGTGCGACCATTTGTAAGATTTTGATAGACACATTACACTCTACTGTGGAATGCAACGAATGAAAAATGCCTAAATGCAATATGATGAGGTGAATGCATGTATGAAAATGCAAACTGCAAAAGCAAATGTTTTTGGATTTTATGCTTTACCAATTTTTTTTGGAATTTTATATATTTTCAAATTTTTATGAATTTTTGAGCTTTCATATTTGACCAAACGACGAGTATATATGCCTTTGGAGCTTTTTGGGGTTGACCAAGCGATTTTTAGAAATCCTTGGAGCTTTTTGGATTGACCAAAGGGCTTACAGACACCTTTGGAACCTTTTAGTTGACCAAACTCTCAGCAAGAGAGCTTGGAGCCTTTTAGGATGACCGAGAAGCTATAGGAACTCTCGGAGCCTTTGGGTTGACCAAGTGATTTTTAGAAATCCTTGGTGCCTTTTTGGGATGACCGAGTGGCTTTAAGCAACCCTTGGAGCCTTTGGGTTGACCAAGCGATTTTTAGAAATCCTTGGTGCCTTTTTGGGATGACCGAGTGGCTTTAAGCAACCCTCGGAGCCTTTGGGTTGACCAAGTGATTTTTAGAAATCCTTGGTGCCTTTTTGCCCTGTTTTTGGGATGATCGAGTGGCTTTAAGCAACCCTCGAGCCTTTGGGTTGACCAAGCAATTTTTAGAAATCCTTGGTGCCTTTTGACTGACCAAAGGGCTTACAGATGCCTTTGGAGCTTTTTTTGACATGACCAAATCACTCGAATGAGAGCTTGGAGCCTTTTGGGATGACCGAGTAGTTATAGGAACTCTCAAAGCCTTTGGGTTGACCAAGCAATTTTTAGAAATCCTTGGTGCCTTTTTGACTGACCAAAGGGCTTACAGATGCCTTTGGAGATTTTTCTGCTACACTCTCTAAGCATAGAATGCCTTAATATGGATGATGTTGAGAGGTTTAGGCTCTTCAACACCCCCTAGCGATGTCAGGTGATAGGTACCTGGACCAATATTTTTAGATATGATATAGGGTCCTAGCCAATTAGCCGTAAATTTGTCTCGCATATCGGGCGGCAAATTCGAGTTCTGTTGGTTTTCTTTCAGCACAAGATCCCCAACTTCAAAGTCTCTCTGGTGGACTTTGATATTGTAAGCTCATTTTAATCGCTCCTGATAGATGCGGAGATGCTCCAAGGCATTCACGCGACGTTCATCCAGTAGCGTCAATTGGTCTAGTCGAGCTTGCCGCGCGGTGTCATCATCGATGAACTCTTTCAATGCGATGCACAACGTTGGAATTTCCAACTCTAAGGGCATAATGGCCTCAGTGCCATATACTAGTGAAAATGGAGTCACCCTAGTGGGAGTCCGAATGCTAGTCCTATAAGCCCATAATGCAAGGGGCAGCTGTATATGCCAATCCTTGTGGTGTTCTTGCACTGTCTTTTTCAAGATGGCTACCATAGTCTTGTTTGAGGCCTCAGCTTGCCCATTTTCCTACGGATAGTATGGAGTTGCAAAACTATGTTTGATGTGGTACTTAGATGTTAAAGCTCACATAGTTTTGTTCTTAAAAGAAGTTCCATTATCCAAAACTATTTTGGATGGTATCCCAAAATGACTTATGATATGCTCCATTATGAACTCGCTATGCGAGCTCCAGTGGTCATTGTTAAGGGAATGGCCTCCACCCACTTTGTAAAATACTCAGTAGCCATAATAATGAATGTATGTTGGCCTGATGACGGAGGAGAGATCTTGCCAATTAGATCAAACCCCCACTGAGCAAATGGCCAAGCCGCTTGGATGGGTTGTAAGGCCTGTGATGGTAGGTGCATAAGATTAGCATGATGCTGACATTTGATGCATTTCCTAACATATACATTGCAATCCTTCTCCATAGTGGGCCAATAATAACCCATTCGAAGGATGCGCTTGACGATGGCCATGTCGTTGAAATGGCCACTACACATACTGTCATGAGCTTCTAAAATTGCCCAAGATGACTCTTGGGGCTTGTTGGTCCAAAATCTGCCACAGGAAAGGATTTTACAAATGCACCCTAGACCTGGCCAACATTGAAAGGCTGGAAGCAAGAAATGGCTCCTAGACCAATCTCCAGAGTGGGCTGGTTCCCTTTACTAATCTAAATTTCTGTTTGAAGATAAGGGTTGCTGGAAAGAAATTAAAAGTTGCAGAAAGAAATGGAAATATGGCCGCAGGCCGGAGTTATGGGATCGGAAGAACAACAGCAGAAAACTTAAAGTGCAGCAACAACAAGCAACAGAAGATAATGACTCAACTCTCACACAACTGTATGCAGAAAATCTCTCCAAGATTACACTCCAGGAATCATATCCTTACAAGCAGGATTCAAATCCAATATGCAGAATTTGAATGTAACAGCACTTAAGGAATATAAATTCTATTAGAAATGCAAAAGGAACAGAAAAGACAATCACCCAAACAACTGCTTGAAAAATCCGAAGCCAATACTTTATTCTCGCAAATGCACTTCCAGTTTTTAGCAAAACTTCCAACCTTTCGAAATGCGAATTACATTGGTTTTTATAGAGGTCCGTCCTCTTTGCAGCATTAAATATTTTAAACCGACCTTCTTGAGATCTACAATTATGTGAAGGAAACGAGGAACATGATCCCCTTAATTGCAGTCTCGAAGAAATAAAAATTAAATGCAATGAAACGTTCGCGGGCACCTTCATTAAATTCGTTTTTTTAAACATGTGCATGCAATTGTTAAATCAATCCACGAATAGTAACTTCGAACCAATAAACCCTTTAATTTTGGTGGCCTGGGCACTCTTCGACCTTAACCGCATCGGAAATCCACAAAGCATTTAATTCGGGGCAGCATTTAATCATCGAAACCCAAAAAAACCTTCTCGGCCGTTCATACTTGTGTTTTGGCGGGAAATCGCAAAAACGCGACGGGTCACGAAATCGCGACATATTATAATGTCGTACGCTTTGACCACCTTTGACTCACGAAAATGGCACCTGTAGCGATATCGCTACGTCTTCGGCTTCCTCTTCTCCATCGCAAGCTTGCTCCGCGAAAACGGAACATGTAGCGATTTCGCTACATGTTTCCGTCGTTGGCTCCTCCCTGCGCTCTGCCCCACGAAAACGGAACATGTAGCGATTTCGCTACATGTTTCTTCTCTCCGTACCAATCACCATTTTTCATCGCGATTCGCTGACATGTCAGCGACGCGCTGCAAGTTTTCAACTTGTGCCTTGGAAGCCGCCAGTGTCGCGATTCGCTGACATGTCAGCGACGCGCTGCAAGTTTTCAACTTCATGCTTTTGAAGCCGCCCGACCCGCGATTCCGGAACACGTCGCGATATCGCGACGGTTCCGCCCAACCTGCCTGCGTTGACTGCGTTGACCGCGATTCTGCAACATGTCAGCGCGTCGCTGCAGTTTTTTGACTTAACCATTTTTTGCTCAATTTTTCTCCTTTTTTCGCCCAAGCTGCATCAAAGCTGATATCAAAGGTCAGATTTCCAACAATACACTAATGCATTAATCAATGAGAATCAATGTGGCAAAAATGCCAACATTCTTGGCGGCTCGCGGGGTATACAGCTCGTTGTATGCAAGAATCCAGGCCTTAGTCCATTGGGCACAGAGTCATATTGGAACTGTAAACTAGCTGCGGTGGTACATGTCAGGGGACTGCTGCAAAACTTCTTCTGCTGCTGAAAACTAGAACCGGAAGAACCTACATAGAAGCGGTTATAAACTGAAGAAATGGAATGTGATGGTGGAGTGAGCTCTCGCGATTGCGCAAGCGGTGACTGCAATGGAGTGATGTGGAAGTAAGCAAGTGATGTGATAGACATAACAACATCATGTTGATACACTACCAATGGCAATAGATGGAATGAACGAATGGATGGAACAGAAATGGAAGGTTTTGAAGCGTGAAATGAAAATGAACTAAGCTGGAAAATAAATGCTTTTTTTAAAACAAAAACAAACTGAGAAGAAAGGGATAAGAAGAAATGGGAAAAATAGAAAAGGGGAGAAGAAACAACAGCCGTGGCTTATTTTGTAACTGCAGAAGGAAAAGAAGTAAAAGAAGGAAGATGAAGAAGGGAAAGGAAAGAAAAAGGGAAGGGAAAAGAAGAATTCTTTGGAAGCCACAAACTGCCGGGAAAGGAAGGACAAAAAGGGAAACAAACACCTACAGCCCACAAGCAACAAGAGCCAAGGTGACAACAAAAGGCAACACATATATACATACTCTTTTCTTCTTCTTCACTTCCTCTTTTTTTTTTATATATATATATATTTATATATATATTTTATACTATATACATAAGTTTACGACATGATTGGCATGTCGCCACCACAAACCCGATCTCAGGAGTTATCCGGTAAATCTGCAATGTCCCGCCCAGATTTGGTCATACTTGAGTCGGTCCCTGAAATTGGGCTGGCTTCTTCCTGTAGTTCTCCCTTCGACAATGGCAGTGTCATGATTCAAGAAGTTGACTATCTGCTCATTATCTTCAACGACTTGCCCAAAAGACTTGCATAATGTTGCTCCTGCCCCATCTTTGGATTTAACCCCATCAAAATATAGCTGCCATAAATGATCTGTGACAACATTCTGATCAGCTTGATTAGGCAATTCCTGCTTCATGTCACTCTCAGGCTTTTGGATGGCATAACAGCCGATTTCAGTTTCCAGCATGGCATTAAAATTAAGCATAGAAAACTGATCATCCAACTGAAGATTATTTAAAACTTCATTCAAGCAAAACAGAGTCTTCAGACTCGTCAGTAAGCATGTAAACAGATCGCACTTCCTTTTCTCGTTTCTTCCAACTTTTCAATGTGAAAAGAAGAAGGCTTTTCATTTTGAATCCCGAGACGCCTACCCTTGACAGAAATTTCTAAATGGGAATAATCTAGTGCCAAATAACCCCCTAACTTGGCGGTAAACTCCCTAGATAAACACATACTAAAGTAGGGCTCTAAATCAACCACAACAATTTCTTGGATAACAATAACTTGGGGCATTGTATGCAGAGTAATTGGAACATCCTTAATCACACCCACTATTTTTACAGGCATACCATCTAATTGCAGAACTCCAGGACTACTCCGTGTGTACTCCATTCCCATTGCTTCACAGACTCCCTTGGGCATTACAGTTGTGGCAGCACCCGTAGTCGATCATACAATTATGGACAATCCAACCCTCTATGTGCAATGACAAATAAAATGGAGGTGGCCTATTTTTTCCAGTAGCAGAGGTGGTTAAAGTTTGTGCATACACTGTCTGGGTAGGACCTTTTTCATTATCCTTGACAGATTTTAATGATTCCTGTAATAAGTCTACTTGGCCTGGCAACTGCAAAGCATCATAGAGGCTTACCTTAGCAGGGGTCTTTTTAAGATCATCAACAATGTTGTATGAAACTGCAGCAGAATTTTTCGTCTCAGCAGGTTGCTCAAATCTGGTCCTGTACTGTTGTGTAGCTTCCACTCTTAACCTCTTGGTTAGTGATGGATACTTCAATTTTTCACGTGCCTGCTCCTCTGCTTCTGACCTTACTGGTGCAACTGCTGCCTTTTCTTGAACTCTGTTAAAAGTTGGATCTTTGGGCAAAGGCTTTGGAGCTAGCACAGGAGCTTTCACTGGCCTTTTCACTTCAGCCGGTACTCTTAACGGCTCTAAGTCAGCAGGATCAACATTCATAGGCTTCTTTCCAGTCCTTGTTAGAACTGAAACTTGATCTTCCACTGCAGTCATCAAATTATAACCAGCTTCTGAGATCATATTAACATGGTCACCTGAGGAGCTGGCCGCCAAGGTCTGCACATAATTTAAGTGAACCATACATGTATCCTCTCCGTGAGGATCATTACAAGTCGAGCACCAATATACTCCATCTGCATGGGCTGCATCTTCATTTGCTAGAATAGCTAAGCCCTTTTCAGGTGCTTTGCTTGTGGAGGCAGCTTGATCTCTAGTAATTTGAGGAGGTTGAAATCTCCTTGGCTGGAAATCTCTCTCAGCCTGCTTCCTCTCAATGAGTGTGATCTTATTTCCCATGGCTCTAATGGCAGAATTTGCAGACTTAACCTCTTGCAATAATGTTGTATATGGATCGGGGTTTGCAGGTGCAGGAGGTGCCGGTAAGGGCAAAGGAGTCGGTGGTGCTGGCAAAGCTGGAAATGCAGTGGAAACGGGAGATGGTTGAATGTTGGGTGCAGGGAGTGGTAAAGGAGTTAAAGCAAGCAATTGAGGAGCTGGAACAGTTGCAACCTGAGGTGCTTTAGAACTCCATGATGGTGTAGGATACATAGCTGGCATGGGGTGTGGTTGTGAACCATATAAATATTGAGGCAAATCTGGAATAAGAGGCATAGTTACCTTTGGAGGCAGTCTTCCTACAGCAACCAGATCAGCTTCTGCTTTAATTGCTTGTTCAAAGATTTCTGGAAACGTTACAACATTAGACTGTCGAACCGCCCAGCCGATATCTGAGTGAAACGCTCTGAGGTAGTACATCGCAGATAATTCATCAGCAGGCCGAATACCATCAGGAATCCTTTGCCAAGTTCTGGTAAACCGGACATTAAAATCAGGTATCTCTTCTTGTGGATGTCTCTGTATGACAGTAAACTGATTTAACAATGAGAAAGGGTCAGCCTGTTCATGAAAATGTTTCACCAGCAAATCACCAAACTGATCCCATGATGTTATGGTGCCGGGAGGCAGAGTTCTGTACCAAAACAACAGTTTACCTCTCAAAGAACACACTAACAATTTGATCATTACATCTTCATCAGTAATGTCATGAATAGCAGCCAGAGAAGCCACATCATTTATGTGCTCATAGGCTGTTTTACCAGTACCATCGTAAGTGGGCAAAGCCTTCAGTGCAGCCTGTGGTACTGGATTCTGAGCCTGCAGATTCAAGGCTCCAGTGCTGTTCCATGCCAAGAATTTTTTGGGTGGAGGAAATTGTGCCATTGGTGGAACTTGTAGGGGTGCAACACTAGCAACAATACTGGGTATTTGTACAGCAGAAGATGGAAGGGACGAGGAAACTAATCTAGAATGCTCACCACTTCTCGAACTATCAAGCTCAAAAAACTGAACAAGATCACCAAATTTCTTTGACTGTGATCTTGTGATCATGAAGTATTTCTGGGTTCAGCAGGGTTACCAAAAACAACAGAGTCACCAAATGCTCTAATTTACAGTCTGAAGGCGAACATTAAACCTTCGACCCTATGGGATATTTTAGAGACAAATAAAATCTGTCCCACCGGGCGTGCCAAAAACTGTTGGTCCAAAATCTGCCACAGGAAAGGATTTTACAAATGCACCCTAGACCTGGCCAACATTGAAAGGCTGGAAGCAAGAAATGGCTCCCAGACCAATCTCCAGAGTGGGCTGGTTCCCTTTACTAATCTAAATTTCTGTTTGAAGATAAGGGTTGCTGGAAAGAAATTAAAAGTTGCAGAAAGAAATGGAAATATGGCCACAGGCCGGAGTTATGGGATCGGAAGAACAACAACAGAAAACTTAAAGTGCAGCAACAGCAAGCAACAGAATATAATGACTCAACTCTCACACAACTGTATGCAGAAAATCTCTCCAAGATTACACTCCAGGAATCATATCCTTACAAGCAAGATTCAAATCCAATATGCAGAATTTGAATGTAACAGAACTTAAGGAATATAAATTCTATTAGAAATGCAAAAGGAACAGAAAAGACAATCACCCAAACAATTGCTTGAAAAATCTGAAGCCAATACTTTATTCTCGCAAATGCACTTCCAGTTTTTAGCAAAACTTCCAACCTTTCGAAATGCGAATTACATTGGTTTTTATAGAGGTCCGTCCTCTTTGCAGCATTAAATATTTTAAACCGACCTTCTTGAGATCTACAATTATGCGAAGGAAACGAGGAACATGATCCCCTTAATTGCAGTCTCGAAGAAATAAAAATTAAATGCAATGAAACGTTCGCGGGCACCTTCATTAAATTCATTTTTTTAAACATGTGCATGCAATTGTTAAATCAATCCACGAACAACAACTTCGAACCAATAAACCCTTTAATTTTGGTGGCCTGGGCACTCTTCGACCTTAACCGCATTGGAAATCCACAAAGCATTTAATTCGGGGCAGCATTTAATCATCGAAACCCAAAAAAACCTTCTCGGCCGTTCATACTTGTGTTTTGGCGGGAAACTGTGCAGGTCGCGAAAACGCGACGGGTCGCGAAAACGCGACGGGTCGCGAAATCGCGACATATTATAATGCCGTACGCTTTGACCACCTTTGACTCGTGAAAATGGCACCTGTAGCGATATCGCTACGTCTTCGGCTTCCTCTTCTCCATCGCAAGCTTGTTCCGCGAAAACGGAACATGTAGCGATTTCGCTACATGTTTCCGTCGTTGGCTCCTCCCTGCGCTCTGCCCCGCGAAAACGGAACATGTAGCGATTTCGCTACATGTTTCTTCTCTCCGTACCAATCGCCATTTTCCATCGCGATTCGCTGACATGTCAGCGACGCGCTGCAAGTTTTCAACTTCGTGCCTTTGAAGCCGCCAGTGTCGCGATTCGCTGACATGTCAGCGACGCGCTACAAGTTTTCAACTTCGTGCTTTTGAAGCCGCCCGACCCGCGATTTCGGAACACGTCGCGATATCGCGACGGTTCCGCCCAACCTGCCTGCATTGACTGCGTTGACCGCGATTCTGCAACATGTCGGCGCATCGTCGCAGCTTTTTGACTTAACCATTTTTTGCTCAATTTTTCTCCTTTTTTCGCCCAAGCTGCATCAAAGCTGATATCAAAGGTCAGATTTCCAACAATACACTAATGCATTAATCAATGAGAATCAATGTGGCAAAAATGCCAACAGGGCTCAAGACAATGAAGGAGAACTCCATCATAACTTTAGCGGTACAAAATATTTCCTATCAAGACATATTTAGTCACTTTCTATTTAAATGTGCGTCTTGCGGCATGCGACAGTCCCTCCACGATAAAAGCAAGTCTTAGGAAGTCTTGAATCTATGACATCTAATTCTTATGAGCCTCAACTTTGACTGCTAAGACAACCTGTACCCCCTATGTATTTAATTTTGCAAATTTAGACTAGGAAACAACCTGGTGGTGAATGGTGGTGCCACTCCCCATAGGACTCTGGGAGGTTAAAGACCCCCAGGGTGCTTTCTTGATAAAGTCTTTAGCTTTGCAAAACCAATCAGCTTTTTGTTCCACACTAATCATGTTGACTGATTCTTTGTTATCAAAGGTTGCACACTCTACTACAATATGTGAGAGCGTCTTTACGTGGATGGTAGTGAAGTCGATAGACAAATTCTAAGGGATCAAGGATCCCAAAGATGCAATGGTGTCTGTGAACCTATTTGACGAACGAGGGACTGCCTCGATGTCGTACCATTCTAGTTTAGATAGATATGTTGCAACAAGATCTTTGTAGGCTTTTAGTATCAAACATCGACACTGAAATAGTCCCTTCACTTGGTTAATTATGAGCAGAGAATCACCGAAGATGTTTAATCTCTTGATATTCATGGCGACGACTATATGGAGGCCCAAAAGTAAGGCTTCATATTCAACGTTATTATTGGTGCATGGGAAGTCTAGTTTGAATGACAAGGGCATTGGAGCTCCTTGCGGTATGAAAAACACTATCCCTACGCCAGCTCCTTGCTCGCACTTCGAACCGTCAAAGAACAGAGTCATATCAGCATTGTTCTCTGGTTCTTCGAGTTTGAGAGCTTTGGATATTACAAACACTACATCATCCAGAAGCTCGATTGTTAGAGGTCTACTGTTGAATAGTGGTACCTCAGTTAACTGATCTGCTACGACCTGACCCTTAATGGACTTCTAGCTTATGAATTCTAGATCGAATTCTATCAATAGCATGATCCACTTTGCAGTACGTGTATTATGATATGTCTTGCTCATCATATACTACAAAGGATTTTTTTTTGATATCGCATATGTCGTATGACTTAACATGTAGTGTCGTAATTTTTTGGTAGCGAACACTACTGCTAAACATAGTTTTTCCACATATGCATATCCTAGCTCGTAACTCACCAAGGTTCAAATAATGTAATATATGGCTTGCTCTTTGCCCTGTACGTTCTTTTGGGCCAACATGGTCCCTAATGCAAAGTTTTTTGTCGATATATATAGCAGAAAAGGCTCTCCTAGCCTTGGTGGAGCTAACACTTGCAACGTCACCAGGTATTGCTTTCTCAGTGAAGGTTGCCTTGCAGTCCTCATCCCAGTTGAATGGGATACCCTTATGTAGTAGTCGATTCATGGATCGACATTTATATAATAGTTGGACGATAAATCTCTTTATCGAGGCTACCTTGCCTTGAAGGCTCCTTAATTCCTTAATATTGGTGGGAGGACTCATTTCTAAAATGTCCTTGATATTCGTTGGGTTTACTTCGATGCCTCTCTTGGAGACGATGAACCCTAGTAATTTTTTAGAAGTTACACCAAATACGTACTTCTTAGGATTCAGCCTGACATTGTGCTCTATTAGGCGGTCGAAGACTTTTCTTAATACCTTCGTATGCTCTTCTCATAGCAATGACTTGGCTAGCAAATCATCGATATAATCTTCAAGAATTTTGTGCATATAGTCATGAAAAATGTATGTCATGGCCCGTTGATATGTGGCACCAACATTTTTGAGACCAAATGGCATAACTTTGTAGCAAAATATTCCCCATGGCATTATAAACGCAGTCTTGTGTTGGTCTTCGGGCTTAATCCGAATTTGTTTGTAACCAAAAAAACTATCCATTAAGGAGAGCATTTTGTGACTAATAGTAGAGTCTACTAGAGCATCAATATTGGGCAATGAAAATAAATCTTTGCATGTTGCCTTGTTGAGATCTCTAAAATCCGTACAAATACAGATCCTTCCATCTAGTTTTCCTATAGGTATCATATTGGATACCCATTCTGGATAGTCGATGGAAATGAAAAATTCTACATCCAAAAATTTTTGCAATTCGTATTTCACCATTAAGGCTACTTTTGGATGCATCTTTCTGAGCTTCTGCTTGACTGGCTTCTTGGACAGGTCTAGAAAAATTTTATGAGTAACCAACTTCGAGTCTAGATCAAGCATATCTTTGTATGTCCAAGAAAAAATGTCAGGTCTCTCTTTCATCAGAGGGATAATGCTAGCGTGCTAATCTAGAGTGAGACTCATTCCAAATTTAACCTTCATTGGATTGGTGGGGTCATTACCGATATCCACTTTGAAGGTTTCCTCTACTGACATATGGTATCCCTCCTCAAGATGATGAGGTGTAGGGATCAAATGGATGTCATCAGTTGGATTTATATGTTCTTTATCAGAAGCATGTTCAGTATGATAGACATCGTAAGCACAACCTGGTCCAAAATAAAATGGTTGCAGTATCTCTTTATTCAGGAAGAAGTCTTCAAGATCTACTGGCAAATCAACATGATACCAATCGATAGCATCCATGTTTAGATGCAATGGTTTGGATGGATCTTCTAGATTGTGGAGTGGAGTGGTCAAATCAATGGAGACCATGTTGATGGAATGGAATTGATCTCTAGGACCACACGGATTGAACTCTACATCATCTGTGTAGCTTTCATACCCAATATCTGGCTCAGATGGTACAGGGAAAAATGGGTTCTCCATGTGGGATGCCCGAACAACTAGATCCTCTTTGTGAACTAACTACAAAATGAGATCTCTCAGCTCAAGTATCTAAGCATAAGTAGGCATATGGGGAAAGAGTCTTTGATATTTCTCTTCCAAATTTATTCTTTCCTTGAGGCAACGCTGGAGATTAATCTCTCGATGCAAACCTACAACTGTAATAGGTGGTGAACCCCGAGGTGGATTTCGATTACATAGGTGATGAGGCCCCAAATAGGCCATATCCAATGAATCCTCATCATCATTGTATAGATATAATCCTTCACTTCCACCCATACGCAAGGGGTGATCTGCCAGATGTGGTCCCATGTATCTGATTCTATGGTCACTATCATCACTATTCGAATAAATTAGATAAAACGATCGTATATACGACACCGACACAAAAACTAGCTCTACTTCCTCTTAAGAGTGATCAGTGTTAAGAGGTACTTCTTCTATAACATACTCTGACTTCATAGATAATAGATGTAGTGGATATACTAGCCTCGGATCGGTCATCTCAACCTCATCGCTATGATTGCTACTATGAGCAGACCACTCTATCGTGTCCACAAATATTGGGATATTAGCTGGATGAGGCCTTAAGTAGGCCTACTATATCTCATCTTCATAATCACTATAAACTATGAAATTCTCTTGTATCTCACCTAATTGCTCTCTAGGCAGCAAATGGCATAGAAATACCGAAACCATGAAGGCTAGATCAATTTCCTCTTTAGATTGATCATTTTTTGAGGACTCGTCATCTACATCATAACTTAGTCCACTTATTTCAAAGGTGGACTCATCTCCATATTCACTACAAAGATCTCCTACCTCGAGATTGCCTAGAATGGTGGGTTTGTGCCCCTACATGCCAGTATCATCGGTTGTGATATGGTTTTGATGACCCAGGTTACCTCTGGGGTTTTGCTCTGAGAACTCTTCATGTTCAAGCTTCAATCTCTCGATGGTGATGACTGACACCATTGGGTTGTTTCCCTAAAGACTAGACATGTTAGGATGATATGGATTAAAATCCACGTCATCCCCCAGACTCAGGTATAAACGATCCAATGATGTAGTGAGTAAATCATCATGTCCCTAAAACTACAATCCCAATCCAAACCTATCAATTGCCAACTGATAACGTAGTTCAAGAGGGGTTCTTTGTTCTTGTTCAAAAATACCAAGGTCTTATCCATGCCAATGATAGAACTCAAAAATGTGCATGGCATACTTTGGGTTGGACAAGTACCGAGCGTTCATCATGAACTATTCCTCATCATCCATCTCCATGGGTGCTCGTGCTGGAACTTGATCCAACTCGGCATAGATGAAGTTTTTTTGGTTGGGTGGCTCACCCAATAGCACTACGGATCCAACTGGGTATCGATAGGCCATCAACCGACCCATGTCTTGTGCAATCTCTAAAATAGGACCAAAGGTCACATTTTGCACAAGATATTCACCCAGACCTGTACTGGCTAGGTGAACAGTCACCTACGATGCGGATGACCCTACTGATGATGCAGGATAAGTAGGCTGAGGTGCCTCCTCAACTTGATCCTAGGCTTCCTCCACCTCCATAGGAGTGGTAGCCTTAGTGGTGATTGGTTTGCGCACGTTCTTTACTTCTTTCCTACCTAATTTCACCTTTAATTTCTCATCGTCCCAATGCATTGCTAATACACTCGGTCTCAGAGAAGTTGTCATGGTATGTTCAGATATGTTTGATACATATATTTATGGTTGAATATGCACTGCCTGTTTGCCTCTTGAAACCCTTATCGGTGACGTGGGTCGTATGTACAAGTGCGTTGATGGGAGTACAAATCCCCCTGGCAAATCTACTAAGTTCACGAACTTGAATGGTTCTTCATCTGATGAAACCACGTGAACTTGTCCCTCGTGTATATACTTGACACACTGATGCAATATCGAGGGAACACAATGCATTTCATGAATCCAAGGCCTCCCCAACAGGATGTTATACTGCAAGGCACCCTCTATCATGTGACACATTACGGGAATGGTCTTTAGTCCCACCTAAATAGGTAGGACAATCGTGCCAACCATAGAGCATAGTGCATCATTAAATGCTCTCAATGTAAAGGTGGTTGGTACGATGACTGATTTAGGCAATTTCAAATAGTACAGTGCCTTAGTCATGATTATATTTATTGACGAACCAATTTCAATCAAGACCCTTTTGAATGGCACGTGGTTAACACATGCAATGATATGTAGTGGCGGGTCAGCCATGCTTGCAGAAACCATTTTCACTTCATGATCGTAGAATTGGATCATTGGCTCCTAACACTATTGTACGTGCCCCACGAAGTTTGTGAACACATGTGTGTCCTGGTACTATACCTCAATGGACCTCATAATATCCATAAGAGTCTCCATGTTCCTGGGGGACTGCTGTATAAGCTCATATATTGACAACTTCGCAGGAGTCATCTGCAGGTTTTGAACCAGCCTGCTCCTAATGGTCACCACCGATCTCATTGGTGGGCTTGGAATATTTTGTGCCTGCCGCTACTAGGGTGTGGCATGTATTTGAATGGGAGCATGAGGTTGATTCAGCCATTTGTACCTCCCATGTTTGGTAACAACATTGACCATGCCGACGAACCCCTAGGTAGGTTGTTCGACTCGCACTTGATTGACGTGGTCAGCGTGGTTACAGGGCGCCTCATGGTTTGGTAACGAATTTTTTAAAATTGCCATGTTTCGATTTTTTGGTGCCTGGGGATTGCCTGGTACCACAAGCTCTCCCATTTCTATCATATTTTGCATAATATGTTTTAAAGACCAACATACCTTGATGTCGTGGCCTTTCACTCTATGAAATATGCAAAATAGATCTTCTTGATAATCTTTGGGCTTGGGCTTATTAGGATCAACCATCTTGACTTCGGGAAATCTTATTGCCTTGGCCTCATAGAGCTGACAAAAAATCGATGTCAATGATTCCATCAATGGCGTGAATATGCGAGGTGGGCGTTGCTCTTTTTTCTTGCCCTTGTAGTTATTCTTGCGCTGGTCGTATTGCACAGGAGGAGGATGGGCTTGATAATTTTATTTCTTTTGCCCCTTATCCTCATTTTGGAGATTTAATACCACCTGATTCACATGGGTCTGCTTGCCCTATTGCTTTGAGGTACTCTTCCTATATCCCTCTTTCCTGGTTTTGAGCTTCAAGTTGCCCTCCTACAACTTGATGTCCTCAATTACCTTGGCTTGTGCCAAAGCTTCTTTGAATGTAGCATACTGCTGCAGCTACAACAATAGCGATATGTGCTTGGTACAACTCTTTGTAAACATTCAGGTTAATTCTATGGTAGGAATCAGGATTGGTAACTTTACCATTAATCTCCTCCACCTCTTCCCGTACTGTTCAATTGGCTCATCATCGCGTTGAGCTAGCACAGCCAAATCAAAAAGGTTGGCCTGTTTCTTGACGTCGAATAAATAGCATTCAAGAAAGGCATCAACTAATTGCTCAAAATTTGTTATACTGTATTTCTTTAGCTGATTAAACCACTCTCAGGCTGGACCAGAGAGTTTCATGACAAACGTACGCAATAACAATGCATAATTGTTCTATTTGGAAGCAAGCATCCAAAAATCTTGTGACATGTTCTTGCGCCTCTTCATTACCCTTGAATTTTTCTAACCTGGGCATCTCAAAATGCTCAGGGTATGGGGGCATAGGCATCGAGGGATCTAAAGGTTCATTATGAATTTTCCTTAGTGTCAGCTTTTGGATAGTGGTGCCTTGTTTCTCAATTGCTTTGAATTTCTCGGCCAAAGCTTTGTAAGCCTCAAAAGACAAAAAGTCCTCCTCCCTAAGTCGGCACGGAGGCGGTCTGAGAGGTACACTCCTCTTCTATCAAGGTGGAGGGCATTGCTCTTCCTCCTCCTCAGCTCGAGAACTCTTAGGATATTCATGGTTGCATCTATTCCCCTCTTGTTCCTCATAATGTTGCTACCTTTGATTATCAACCAAGGGTGATCACTCTCTTTTATGGGTAATGATATGAGTGTGAATGCTTACGCGCTCATGGTGCATGTCAACTTGCAAAAGAGCCTTCATGTGCACTTGCTCTCTACGTTCGTCTTGAGAATATAGGTCGGCCCTAGCCAACCTATCTTCCTACTCTACACGCTCCTTCTGGATGAGGATGCGCTCCTTGTGCAAGCGCTGCTCATACAACCTCTGTCTAGTGAGCCTCTGTGCTTGAAGATCTTCATCTTCAATGCGTTACCTCTCTAGGAGAGCATCCTCCAATTGATCTTGGAGGAGTTGGCATTTATGTTCAGAGGCCATTCGATATGATCTTTTGACTTGGTCAACCGTCAAAGGCCTTTGGTATGCTTACTCTATACGAGCGACCTTGTGGGTTTTGTACCCATCGAACTGATGTGTTGTGCCTTTGCCTCTATCTGTGAAAATGGCATCAGCATCGTGTTGTATTCTGTGCTGCGTGCCACCATGCATGGATGGTGGACACGAGACATGAGGGTTCTTAGAAGCCTCTCCATGATCTCTAGTAGTTCTAATGGTGCTCCCGCTATGCTCACTCAAAGCACGAGTGGGCAGAGTCAAAGGCTTGCAGCATAGCTGCTCTAACACACTACCTAGATCGTCTAGCTATCTAGACCTCCACATCTCATTAGGTGGTGTTCCATTAGCTCTCACCTTCGACATATCGATGGTGATATTGTGTGTTATAGTACGCATGGGAGTATAGGTAGACTTGCACTCAATATGGAGCCCGTCTACTTGCCCCTAAATGGGTGGATATCTATTCCTTTTATACTCAAAATATGGAGGTATGGTACACCTTGTAGACTTAGTGCAAATGGGTACCAATATGGTCCCCTAAACGACATACTCTTTGGCAAATCTCGTGTATGCACGTGCACTATGGTCTTGGTAATGGATTTCGAATGGAGCACCCTCAGGATGAGAAGCTCCATGCTCTAATCTACATCTAATAGAATGCACTGATGCTAGTCTATCAGGGGTATGCTCAATGGGATCCCCTCGTGTCGAGTTTTCTCCTCTAATGCTCACCGAACGTCATTCGGTTTGCTCATGTGGTTGAGGACTAGACACATGTATTTGTGAATCGGTTGGGGCTTGGTCATTGGCTTCAGGCTTGCGCCTTTGCCGACCACCCCGTGTATCCACCATAGTGTACCTAACATCTAGATGTATCTTTTATTATCAAACAAGGTATACAATGATGCTTATCTTATTTTTAAATTTTGAAATGAGCCCTAAACTATTTGATGTTGTTTCAAAATGTGTTGTATCAGTATGAGAAACTCTCACGTGTTTTGCAAAATCATTGGATTTTATTCTTAGTTTAATTGGCTTTCACCTATATACTCGCACAAGCCAAATATGGGAATGAAGTCCATACTCAATGAGGTAGCATAGGTACTACCAACCCTCACCTAGCACACCGTGTACAGTGATACACTCTTTCGAAGATGAGTGCGTGCTATTTTGCATGGATAGGACAGTTCTTGGGTCGGCCTTGGCAATAAGCAGGTCCCGATAATACAATTTCAAATGAGCCAACCAAATGGTAATGACATCCACTGTTGGTCTCAATAAAATGGGTTGGATGTGAGAGCCCAATGCCACTGATGTTTAAATGAAATATGGTGTCCGTGGTTCATTTTACTTTGCATAAAGACAAATGCATAAAAGAGCATTCATATGATCATTCCTACATGATATGCATAAAAAAAAAGAACGTTTCAAATTCAGAAAGCTATGCATGCTATATCCTACATGATGTTATGACAATGCGATTACGATGAACTAGCCTCTAATTGGACCTCAAGCATGCAAACGACCACTCAATTTTTATCAAGGTCATTGTATTCTAGGGCAGACTACAATCAGAGGTTCGTTATTCCTAGCAGCGCCTTTCTAATGGAAGGAATACGAAAGCAAACTAGGACTATTCATTCACCCCCTTTTTTTTTAGTGTACCTAATTTGCAATCGATTTAAAGCTCACTGTAAAAACATAAAAAATAAAACATAGAACAAAGAATAAAAACAAAGCCTACCTCAACTCCTGATTTGATGCCAAGTGGTTTCTCTACTGTCTGTTGTTTCTGCTGTAAACCGCAGCTCGGTCTGTGGGCTGTAGTGTGAACCGCGGGTGAAAGCTGTGGGCCAAAAAATAACCATAGTTGTTAGCTGTGGTTAGCACCTAAGATAAGAAAACTCAAGAATTTTACCACTCAGGGGCTACAAATGCAGAGTGCCATCTTGATCACCTTCTGACATAAGCAACAAGCATGCACCTATCTACTATATTAATCTATAGTCATCATAAAAGCGTAAAAGCTTGACACATTGCATAAATTCAACAAAATAATATTTCTTATATTTATGAATGAATCTCTATTACAAATATGCCCCTCTTAGGGTCACTTGAATGATGATACAGTTTATATAATTACCAATGCCCTCAATAGGGTAGGCGCATTAATATTGCCCTTTTACTAGTCGCAAACTGCCTTGGGGTGGAGTTGACCCCCTTCTTCGCGATATGGAAGGATTATGATATGGAATCCCCTTGTACCTGTCTTCCTATGATCAAGAAACAACAGCACATGATCAAAAATATTGATAGCCTCTCATAATGAGGCCATTTAAGGAAACATACATGATAATGCCATTTAAACTAATAATCAAGAAAACATAAAGAAAACCTTTAAACTATACTAATTGAATCAATATTTGTAATATAGCATAAAGGAGATTGTTAGACAAATAATGCATGGATCAGATAACAAAATAGAAGCATAGAGGTGCATAAAAGATCCACAAATTTCCTAATTAATGCAAAGCATGAATTATGTATTCTAAGCTAATTCCTACGGTCAGAATTCTTCTAAACTGCAATTAAACCTAATAAATGATTAATCTAACCTATTTAACCGAACAAAAATGAAAAGAGTAAGGTGATATATCACTTGTTGCAAACCGTAGCTCTGGTGAGCGGACTGCACTATGAACCGCGGCTGATAGCCACGGTTTGACCTCTGATAGGTTTACCCTTAAAATCAGGGACAATGGGCTTGATCTCCTTGTCCAGATTGATTTTCAAGGGTTGCCTTTGTTGCCCTCAAATTGATTTGGTGGTCAATTCGATGTGAAGGGCCTTAATTTTTTTGGATTTGTATTTCTTGATCCTCCTAAGCACCTAGGGCATCCATAATGTAATTCATCATGAATGTTGGCAAAAGGGTCGAGGATTAAGTGCAATAGCTCTATCTCTTAGTATACTCAGTTTGAGTGTACAATTTGCCAAGGATTCGCTACTCAAATATCTAATGCTTGTTTCTCTTATTTCTTCCCATTTGGATGGGCTATTTATAGCATGCCCCTAGGTCTAGGGGTGGCTTCATGGAGAAGCCAAGACCAAGAAGGGTGGTTATGACAGTTGGGATGGAAGCCTCTGGAATATTTTGTCCTTTAACTGCCTTCTTCTAGATCTTTTGGTTGTTCCAACCAATTTAGCTCAGATGGAAGGCCTAACTAGACTTTAGTTAAGATCGTAATTCATAGTTGTGGTCCATACTGCAGACCGCAAGTGTCAACCACGATTTAGACTGGAGACCGCAAGTCTGGGCTACATTTCAAACTGATTAGGCCAAAATGCCTAAATTGAGTGGTCAGAACCACTACTCTATCTTGGAGTCTATCCAAGATCCTCGATATGGTCTTGTAGCATGTCCATATGAGTAGTCACCCTCGGCATGACACATTTTAGGTGTCTACATCTCCAACACTTTTGTATTACATTATTTGGTTATTGAAGACTTTTGTCGTTAGTATGGATCTTCATCTTGATCCTATATATTGTATTGTTTTGTCTTGCTTTCTTCAGTCAGTTGTGTTCATATATTTAGATCAAATGAGTGATTAGTATCTTTCAAAAACTCTTCTTCATGTATTACTAATTTTGTTGAAAGAGCCTTGACTTCATTTTCTTTTGTAGTCACTTCTTGTCTTTGAATTTATTGAGCTAAATGGCTCTTTTGATTCCCTTATCTATATTGTAGTTAAAGTTGATTATATTGCTATTGAGAAGCAGTTTTTTGTTGAAATTATTGATGTTGTGGACAAAATTTAGTTTGGTATTATCTATATTGCATTGGTATATTTGCTTGACCATTTTTATTTGTCTGATTCCTTGGATTATATCTGCAAAAATTTGTATTATGATTTCTTATTTTACAAATTTGACAATATATGTTACTCCTATTAAATTTATCTCTTGAATTTGAAGCAACATGACCTTGAGCATTCTCTTTAGTTACCAATGCATTGTTAGTCATTTCATCTTTGATTGAATTCTCAACTTCATATTCTCGAAGAATATTTACTAACTCATCAAATGTAATGTCCTTGCCAAGAATTTGTAGAGAAGTAACTAGGTGTTTGTAATTTTTTGGGAGATCCCTTCGGATTACTTGAACAAGCAATTTTCTTCTACCTTTTCACCTAAATTTAATAGCTTTTCTTTTAATTCTACCACTCTTATTTAAAATAATTCAATGCTTTCACCACTAGTAACCTTTAAAGAGTGTAATTGAGTTTTTAGATTCAAAATTGTATCTTTATTCTTTTCTTCAAATATTTTGGCTAAAGTGTTCCAAGCTTCAGTAAAGGTTACTGTTGATCTTATGTATGGTTGTATCTCATATGTAATAGAAAATGTAATTATCATAAGAGCTTTAACTTCTTCTTCTTCTTCATATTTTTAATTTCTCTATCACCTTCAACAAGTTGTATTTTGGTTCCTCTAACAATGTCCCATAGCTTTTCTACTATCAAGATTGATTTTACTTTGTTTTTCCATGAAGCATAATTAGGACCTTTGAGGAGTTGGGACTCTAAGAGGAAAAACTTGTTGGATGTCATGGTGATACTTATGTCTCCCTAGATTATGAATGATGGATTTCTCAAGTTTCTAAGTTTAAAAAAATTGAAGTTAAATATCTTATGTCTCCCTAATTGAATAGAAACTATAATATTTGCAGACTTATTAATTCCTAAATTTTAAGTAGAATTTCTTATCTCTCCATGATTAAATTAATTTATAATATTCCTATGTAACTTGAAATTCAAATAATATAAAATACTTCAAAATACTTTAAATTAAATTGCACTTATCACTCCAAAAACTCTAAATTGCATAAAGAAAATTCCAAGGTTATAATTTTCTAATTATCTACCTTATCTCTCCATTAATCCAATTAATCTCTAATGTAATAGATTAATTAAAATTAAACCTTAGAATAATTAAACTTGCCCCTTATGTCTCCTTAAACCTTTGAAAAATCAAATTCAAATTTGAATAAAATACCTTCCTTTGGTGCCTTTCTTTTCATGCTCCTCCTTTGGCCTGACAAGAAAAGTTCTTTCACCTATGCACTTAGTTTCCTTATACCACACTTAGTCTCTTATCTCAATGACTCTTCTCCTTGGAATATGTGTCTACCATGTAGCCAAGGTTCCTTATGAGGATGTTTTGCTTCCAGAGACTTTTAATTAGCACTCCTTTCTACGATTTGAAAAGTGTCAATGAAGGCTCTTCCTTTTCTCAAGAAGACGTTAAATAAGACGTTACATCTTCATCATGTGGTAGTTAATTTTAATATTATACTTTGGTGTTTGATGATTATCTTCCCTTAATGCTTCACCTTCACTCTTACAATGTTTCAATTACTCTCAAAATGAATCGAATACTCTAGAAATATTTGGTCTTTCACTCTAATGGATGGTACTTGAATAGCTCTCATATTTTTGTGATTTGTCTTCCCTTCTGAGTATTTTTTCATCTATATTTGGAACTCTTTCACACTCATATTCCAATCTATGCTTATCATATAAAACTCTACCTAGTTTGACGTCTAATATTCTGCCTGATTCAACTTTTGTTTTGCTCAATTTTTAGCATCCAATCAAATGATGCTCAAGGCCTATTACTCTACCTATTATGATGCCTCTTATGCTCAAATTTGAGGTCCCTTTTGGATGGTACTCAATGTCACTTCTTCCCAAACTTTGATGTTAATTTTTAGGTGATATTATTTTCCTCTTATTTGATACTTTGGTGTCCTTTTTTTTTAACTTTTTGCACTTAATATCTTGCTTGGTTTTCCCTATGTTCATCTTCCTTGGTGCTTGAAAAACACTTGCACTCCTTTTGATCTTATTACCTTAAGTCAGCTCTCTATGTGCTTAAAAATTCTAGCACTTTATCCTTGTATTCTTTTGGCTTTTGCTCAATGCTTTCTATGTTGTTGCAACATCTTCTTTTCCTTATCTTGTGCTATGTTCTAACTTTTTCTCTACTACAATATGATGCAGGTTCAGGTGACTTCCATCACCATCACATGCTTCAAATTTGATGTCCAAAAACTTTATCTTGCCACCAAATAACACTTTAACAATAATGCTATAAAATAATACTTTCAATTCTTTCAAGAGCATTTCAAAATTTAATTAAATCTATAGAGATTTATTATCTCTATTTTCCTTACTTTGCACCTTTCTATAAATGCTCTTATGGTGCTATTCACTTTACCTATAGGATATGTTACCTTTATCACTCAAATTTTACTTGGACCTTTGTTGTTTCACTTTGTTATCCTCTTGCAGATGTAGGTGCAAGAAACTCAAGCATTGGATCATTGGTGCAGGGTGCTCTCTAAGATTAAACTTGAATACCTAAAACCATTAATAATTTAAACTTATTAATAATGTACTTAATCAACTTTAATATGCAACATTCTCTACCTTGTATATGGTTCCAAACTTCTTTGCTTCTTATAGTTACTTTGAGCCTAAATTATTCCCCCTTGTGCTCAATTTAATTCTGAGTATTACTTCTCTATTTCTTACTTTTATGGGCTTGTCATCGGATGGCGATGATTATCCCAAACCTTATATAAACACCTTTGTTAGAATTATTTTGTATTTCTCTTCTTTCTCTCTTGAAGATCTCTTCTTGTCTTCAATATTGTTCTTCTAGATTTCAATCTTTATCTTGACTAAAAATGTTGCCTTCTCTAGTTTTAATATTTCTATCTTTAATGCTATTGTAATGCTTTACTTGCTTTCAATATTTTCCTTGTGGCATTCACTTCAAATACTTCCTTCCTCTTTTATTATTATGAATATTCTAACTTTTTTTTCCAATGTGGACTACCAGAATACTTCTTATGATGTTTTATGTGATGTACTTTAACTAGGACTATCCTCAAGACTTTTTGCTATCTTGAAATCTCTTGAAGTCTTCTTCTACCTTCAAGTTTTCTTTCTGTATCAAACATTTCAATATGACCTCTTTATTAGGTCTTTTAATCTGCCTTTAATAGGACTTTTTCCAAGTCTCATTTTTTATACTTCTATGGGACCTCTTTTCTCTTGGGTCTCCTTAATCTTGTCAATCTCAAGGTCTATCTTCAAGAACTAAAGTATGTTTTAGATTGCCTTATATTATGAATTTATTCTTGGAACAGGTAAACTCAATCTATCTATCAAGGTCTATCTTTAAGACATGAAATACTTATCAATATCTATGTCTAAAATTTAACTACAACTCAAACCAATCCCTACATGAAGAAATCTCACAAATTTCTAGAAATTGTAGATGAAAGTCTTCTCTATCCATTGGAGGAAGCTTCTCAAATTCTAAATATTAATTTTCACTACAACAAACTTAGATAGCATTTTCTAGAAATAATATAAAACTTCTAGAAAACCTTTCAATAATTTAAAGCAAAATAGCAATGACCTCTTTAAATCTTCACTGGTTGTCCTTCAACCTAGTGGTATTAAATTATTGCCTTCATTGGTTTTTCTTCAACACAATGGAAATACTATCTTCTCTATTTTTTCTTATCCAAAGGTAATATCCTCAACTTCACTAGTTTTTCCTTATCCAATGGAAATACTTGTCTTCACTAGTTTTTTCTTAGCCAATGGAAATGTCCTTAGACTATTTGCAACTTTTAAAAACATATGCAAGAAAACGTTTTGTGGCTCTGATACCACTACTAGCTTTTGATGCTTAACACATAAATAAAATAACCACATAATTGAATATAAATTTACAATAAAATAAATATAACTCAGATTGTAATATCAACTATAATTACTCCATAAATAACTCAAAAATACTAAATAATCACTTGTAAATGCTCACAAAAATACTAGAAATGATTTGAATAAAGGTATACTAATGCATGCTATGTGCAATGCATTTTTTATAACAATTACAATGCTTTATCACAAATATAAAATATAATGTGACTTTTAACATGAATCACTCTTGACCTTCACTCTTCTTTGAAACTCTTCACTTTCCTAATCTAAGGACACATGTGCACATCCACAATCACAACACTTGCACACTTAATTACATGTCACTTGTGCATTTCCTGCACATTATTACATGACATGAAATATAATATCACACTCTAATCTAAGGCATGCACATAATATAATATTGTACCAAGGTGGTACATAAGAATGCACCAAATAATATAATATTTTCTAATAGATAGAAGCAATGGAAGACAAGTTAGGATGGTCAAAAGAAAAAATTACAAAATATTGGATCTTCATATGTGAACGTGATCAATAAGATAAAAGGTTTGGACTTGTCATAGTTAAGGAATTTTCAAACAACTATGATAAAAATATCAAAACTTGGGTACCCAAGGAATAATAAGATGTCCCTCTAGTTAAAGGGGATGAAGGAAATAATGAAGAAGATGAGGAACTATAGAATATGAGATACTATAGAAGAAAAACTATAGGAAATAAACAGATAATAGAGGCCCTCATCCCAACTATGTATAAGCTTACCTCTTAAATGATTGAAGTAGACTAAAATAATGGTGCATAAAATGGATCACTGGAGTCCCACTAGAAGAGACTGCTCAAAATGCTCAAACCCAAGTTGGTATGTCATACAATCAAGGATTTAGACTTAAAGCAAAGCACAATCAGGTGAACAATAAGGTAGATCATCAAGCTAAAACATTAGGTCAAGAGTAGAAGTAAAAAAAATGCTTTGTAGACCTAGGTTAGACAATTGTAGCAAAGCCTCAAGGAAGCTCCAAAAGTAGAGTAATTACAATAGGGAGATGAAAACATATAGGCTCTTGAGGAACAATTGAAGAATTTATATTTGTTGGATGAAAAACCACAATATCCTCACTTCTTCTTGAAAGCATTAACACAAATCAAAATATAAAGTTGGAGAAAAATCATTGAAGTGTCCATACAACTACACCCAATCTTGGAATATCTAAATTTTAGCATTAAAATTATTAGAATAGCATAGACTGATTTCAAGACAATACAGGACAAGATGGTTGATAATCGAGTACAAAAGAAAGCTATTATTAAAATATTTAAGAAAATATCCAATCCATAACTAATGGAATAATGCACCTAGCTCAAGGGCTCAAAGAAGACTATCAGTTGCTACAATAGCGGTGGAAATTAATTTTTACAATGAGCAAAAAATAAAGAAAATATTTGGTCCAATACAAGAAACTAAACAATTGAAATTTCTAGGTTTGGGGATGAGTAAGGACTCCCCTGGACTATGGAGTAGCTTAGGAATCAACTAAAAATTATTGGTAGGAAGAGTCTGATCTATGGCCAAAAATTGTTGGTGAAAACACAAATTTTACATTTTTAAACGACCTGACCATAATACAGGCTAGCCAAAAGATATACGAAGGCTATCAATTTAAAATGATTCACAAAAAGGTTAAAAATATTATGAACCCATCAAAAGATACTTGGGATAAAGCTTTCCATTTGTTGTAGCTGAAAAGGGGCCCCTCAACTAACCAAAGGACTAGTAGATATGAACAAGTCATGACATAATACAGATAGGAAGAACATGATGAGATTATCGAAACCTCAATTTTTGGGACCTTGGGAATTGAGCTTTTGCTAGATAACAAGTGGCATACAAACCTCAAAAAAGTACAATTTGTGAAGTGCAAAGTCATCAACCTGGTGTCTTAGTACCTTGATGATGAAAATAAACATGAGGCACCCAAGCAAAAAATATTGTGTTGGAAAAAATATATTGGGTGCAAGAAAGGAAAGACATGTGAACAAACCTCTAGCACAAAATGTAATTTTTTTGGAAAGTGTAACCGCTTTGATAAGACACCCAAAATCATGGCAAAATCTATAGTTACCAATTAAGGCTATAAAAGGAGACGTGAGCCTATAGTAATGTACAAAATATTTTTGGCTTGAATATTTTTGTTGAAGTTGTGAAGTAACCATGCATATCTCAGGAGCATTGGGATGCTTTACAAATATCTACATCTCTAAGGAGGAGTATCTATGCAATTTTGCTAAGAAGAAGATAGCATGGAGAATTTAAGAGCCTTAGTTTTTAGATTCTTTGAATATTTACCTAAGGCAAATTACCTTTGTCTAAAGCAACTCTCAGCTATGGTAAATTATACTCATAACATATCCAATTTTGTTGGGTACCTCTACTAGGGCATCTCTACTCTCTTTCCTTTCCTTTCTTATTCTCATGTCTTCATCCTCTTTATTCCTCTACTTCTTATTTTCCTACACTGATATTCCTCCCATTCACCTCCTTATCATTCATTGTTTATTAAATCATTGCCTTCTTCATTCATCAAAATCACTTTATTTCCTCACACCATTTACATAATAGCTTCTTGTTGTTATTTACCTCCTCTTATACTTTTCCTCCTCTAGATTCTATAGAAATTACCATAATTTTTAGATAAATGGGATGTGCTATAATCAAGGGCATATTTCAAAGCATGCTTTAGAACCCCTATTACAGCTATAAAATCCAAACCCTTCTAATTTTTTGACTCCATTCCTAATAGATAAGGCCATCTAGGTTCTATGTCATGCCTGACTATCATTTTTATTGAAATTTTTCTAAGGCAAAATTTTAAACACATGCTCAAGATTTTTTTTTTTCATGTAAAGGTTAAGTTCTAGATGCATTGGTCTAGATCCAAATTTCAAAGCAATCAAGTCTTCTTAGAATGGTCAAGATTACAAAAGTAGTCAAAAATCCAAATGCACTTGGCTAGGTCCAAAACTTGGCTAAGTTAAAAGGGTCCAATAAAGCAAAAATCAAAGATGAAGAAATGCCAAACTTTTCAAAATATGATGCCAACCTAAGTTTGATAAAGTCTAGAAAGCCAATATCCCAAAATGAAGTAGTCCTAGGATTTTCTAATGATGACATCAGACATAGTGTTCAAAAAACATAGCCAAGTAAATTAAAAGCCCAAAATAAATGAAGGACAAATGTTTTGATAAATACAATCCTAGAATAAAAAGAATACCAATATTTCTCAAGGCTAACATCAACATAATCACTCCAAAATTTTAGCAAATTGAAAACCTAAAGAAAGACAATGTTGGGGTGTTTAAGCATTGACATCAGCTAAAACATTCCAAAAACTTGGCCTGGTAAAACTTGAGCCTGGGATTTATAAGAGATGTCATATGCCAAAATTTTAAAAGGGCCAAATAAATAAAAAGCCCAAAAAATATATAGGACTAGGTTTTTAAAAGGTGACTTCAACAAAGCTTTCTATAATTCTTGTTCTAGCCTCTATGGCCCTTGTAATAATCAAAAGATATTGGCAATACCTATAAGCCCCAACAATAAGTAGAAATATCTTGTACATGTTCTTTTTGATATATATCATGCATGTCAAAATCTTAAACCTCTCAACCACTCCTTAGCCATCTAAGTCTAAACAATTATGTTGAGTGGGCAACTTTAACGAACCAATGCATCAATAAGGCATAGGGAAAAAAAGTGAACCAACCAAATATCCCTAGACCTACTAAAGATACATGGATGCCAAACTTGTGGAAGAGATTTATATTGGACATGTCAGCATAACATAATAAAAAAAATTAACTTGAGTTGGTTAAGATAGAGCAAGAAAATTACCTCCACATTCCTCAAGTGTGTTGTCCAAGTTGTACATATCAAGACTGTAATAGATTGACATTGTGATGATTGGGCTAACAAATTCATTGAAAACTTATAAATAGCCCAATTCACCTTAGTATGAGGGTTGGATATTTAGCACTTTACCTATTGTATGTTGTGTAATTTTAATTTACAATCAATATAATCAAATTTTATTTGTCCTCTATTGCAGATGTCAATAAGAATGTGAATTATGTATCTTAGTGCATTTCTATTTATGCTTTATGTATGGTAAATTATGTTAGGTGAATTTTTATAAATATGGATTTTTTCTTGGATTACCTTATTTTAAAGTCTTGGAATGTTTAAGACACATAACACAAGGCTTTAATGTTTATATATTCTCAAATTTTTTATCCTATAAGCTAGTCTGTTAGGCATTGTTTAAGTTTGAATATGAAAATTTTGCACAATATTGTGAGCTAGATCCCAACCATATTTCAATCAACTTCTAACCTTCATATCCCTTCGGAAGCCTTGCATTTATCTCTTTAGTCTCCATTCCCACTTTTATTTCTTTAGCATAACAAAGAATTGGCCTCCTTCAAAGGTTGACTCAAAAGCAATGCAAAGTCATCTAAAAAAGAAGTAATAGGAAAGTAAATCAACATAAAACTAAAATAATTTTCTCCTATAGAAACTAATTACTTCGCTATATTTATTTCTAACTTATCTAACAAATTTATTCACATAGTAAAATTAGCTATCTATACATGGATTATTGAAAAATTCTTTTAGGGACTCACAAATCAGGATATTTTTTTTGGTCTTTTGTCCCAAGGATGTGACATGAACTTCTGAACAAAGAAAAATTAAACCAAGAGTTGTTTGGAACTATTGTTGCTTCTTTAAAGAATTTTAAATATTAAAAATGATTTATTTTGATTATAAGTAGGATCTTATTGTTCTTGCTTGTCATTGTTTCTACTATGGCTAACTTCTAAATAGTATCTCCTATAGACTGTATATTGTAGTTGCATCTAACCACATGTATTATTATGCACCTCACATATAATTATAAATTTCAACTATTACCACAAAATTACCAATATCTACCTAAAATGGTAAACAAATTACCACAAAATGTATGTAACTATAATTATTCATGGAGATGTTTTTGTCATAGAATTGCTTTGATAGTTCCAACTTCCATCCTTAAAATAAAATCAATTGGACAAGAACCAAACTTTGTATAATTGTCTATAATAAATATAGAATATAATATTTTAAATCTCTTCAACAAACTTGACCATACTTATTCTAGCATGATCAAAATCTCGATGCTAACCATTATAGGTCCATAGATTACAACCTTGTCCAATCATGAGATCCACATTACCATATATAGTAAAAACATAGATCCTCATTCCACACAAAATCTAAGTGTCAAATTGATGCTTGTTAATTTTTCATTGGTGTTGGGTGGTTTCATCCATTATAGCTCTACAAGTAGGAACATGTTCTTTTTATAGATGGACTACAACCTTCTCATATACTTTTAAACAAAGACCCAGGATCTAAATTCATGAAGGAAAAGATAAATAGCTTAATCACACTATAAACCATGTAGAAATCTTAGATAAAATGTTAATTTTAACAAATAAAAATTCTAATTCACATATAAAATCCATGGGCACATAAATTAGTCAAAAAGTACTATATTGGCATTATTTCTATAAAATAAGGGGTTTTATTATTTATGTATAAACACAAAAATATGATTCTAAATCAATATATATGAATTTATCATCTGAGATTGATGTTTATATTACACATTACAATTATTACATTCTCATTGTTATGTTTTATGTTGATGATTCAATTTTTACTAGGAGTTTTATTTCTATGATCGAGGTGATGAAAGATTATTCCTACTATATTATTGTCTTGGAATTTAGATTAATTAATCTTATACATGGACATTTTTTCTCATCATTATTATGTTTTAATTTTTAATATTAATTTAGGGTGGAAGATTATAAGGTTACTCGTACTCTCTTTTTCATATGTGAAACTTAATGCAAAGTATTCATTCCCTTTGGTCCATCCTATTCTTCATAAAAGTCAAGATTTTTGTCCTTATTGTGAAATATTTCAAGTGGATGTGAATGATGGTTTCCTATGAAGTGTTCTATCTCTCATATTTTTCAACTTTGATGTGCTCAATATGAGTCAACACAAGTCAAGGGTTACAATATAATAGTAGAAACAATATATGTCATAACTAACAATGCAATAATAAAATCAATACTATTTTACATCACCATATAAATGCAAAGCAAAAACACAATAGAGCAACATAACCCAATTGTAGCATAGAAACCAAATTTTGAGATAACCATATAGCATAAGTCAAAGACCACAATACAAATCAAAGGATACAACATAGATCAAATCAAACATAACAATGTAGATTAGGTGAGATGTATTTTCATGTAATCATATTTTCTACCATCCAAGATTAAACAATTTAGAGAGTCAATAGTGGAGGAAGCCAATAATATTTTACATATAATCAGGCTTAGCAACAACAATGATTAATCAAAGTGTTTTATACATACATTTGGTCTTTCCTTTACATGTTAGTGCATTAAACATGTATGAATCTTAATACAAGGAGTTTATAAATAATCTCTATAAATAATTACATATTATCAATGAGAACTTGCAAAAACAACAAGACACAAAGGATACAAATTTTATATCTTCTTATTATAGTCATAGCCCTTCAAAAGGATCATGAAGATGATAAATTACCACTAATGAGCTTAGATCATATATCATGCAACTAAAAATAATACATTGCTCAAAAATTAAAATAGATTACTAGAAATTTTAAAATACCTTGAAGATAATTTTATTTGTGACCTTACTATATGGCTAAGCAATAGAATAAAATATTCTATTGAAAATAAAAATTATTAAAAAAATAAATAATAAAGCATACTCAGACAAAGATAATTGCTAATCTTGAGACTATAATTTAGACTAAACTTGATGAAGAAAACTTTGAAAACAAAAAATCGTAACCTTAGGATAAAAGATATTCACAAGAAATATAATCCTTTACAACATAAACTTTTTTCTATCTTCCATTCTTAAAAATAAAGGATTCACATGGTGTTGTTTGTTTCAACTGCAAAAGAGGAGCCATTGCACTTGATTGTGTTTTAGCTATCAAAATATCATGCCAAAATTTTTATATTTTTATCTCACCTTGTATATCATTAGTTCACCATGCATACTTGTCCTTTAACTTCAAAATCCATCCGTCACCCCCATATCTAATTCCAATACAAACTTATAATATTATATATTCTAACTACGATCTTACAAGTATTTACTAAAAACACTTGAGAAAATATTTTCCTTGCCTCAAGCTTATATAATAAACACACATGAGAAAGTTACTTCTTTAGTCAAGAGTTTATGGTATGTTATATAAATGTCTTCTCATACTCTACTTCTAGATCTAAAAATCAAATAATACTTAGATATTCTATGAAAAATAATTTTGTGGGAAATATAAATATATTCACCACACATTCATGCACCATTTTAGACATGATCCTATTGCTCTTGGGACTCTTCATAAGAATCATCAAAATATCATATGATATAATAACAATAATATCTTTTAACCCATCATTACAGCATGTTATCCACCTTGTATAATTATCTTAAGTCCTTTTGCAATGCCCTCCTCCATAATAATAAAAATGTATCTATCACAAACCCTTGTATTTAGTTCTAACATATTGCTAACTAATATGACATTCCTAGTGAACTCCCATCATGATACCTTACTTCTCATCCTCATCATCTTATTGTGACTTTATTACTTACTATAATGTGAAAGAGAGACCATCTATACATTGTAAATTACTTAAGCATTTGATATTTTTGGATCAAAATATAAAAATTATATAGTAATTTATATCTTCATCTTTCCACTTGATTCATCTTGTCTAAAAGCCTAGTGATCACCTTGACCCTAGTCATTATAATATTATCATGTTTAGCCATAGATTTTCTAAGATTTATGTCACTACCTTAGATGCCTACATCTCCTCCTTTATGGATGAACTTGAGCTTCATTCTCATGGTCATACTAGATCTGGACATGATCATCAAACTGTAGTTTATATTTTTCTTTGAAATCTATTACTGGGAAGTTGTTCTAATATTAAACATGTGTATTACTTCTTTTTTTAATTTTTGGAAGTTCTTTTATGCTATTATAAAAATTAATTCTCTTTGAAAGGCTAAGAGATTTGGTTCTAAGTGATATTATTGTTCAAACAATATTCAAACTCTATAAAATTGTCAATAGTCATTTTCATACAATATATAGCACCTATGCATCCAAAAATATTGGAGTTAAGCATGGTTGCCCACTCTCCCCACATTATTTGATATATAATTAATAATTTAAAAACATATATTTTAAATGAGCTTCCTAGCATTGGTGGGATATTGCACTATACTTGTATCGTTATTGTTTATGGATGATATTATCTTTATCTTTTCCATAGATAATGATATACAAGATTTTTTTTGGTAGGTAAAATTGATTAAGTGCGGGGTTTAAATGGGCCCCAAACCCAAGTACATAAATTGGTAGCTAAACCAATAGCATAAGATGACACATGACTGCATGTTGGCCAGCAACAAACTGAAGGAAAAGGTATAAATAATAGTAGAGAATGTTGGATGGACGCCTGACATTAGAAAAAAAATGTAATCCAAGCAATACCCATGCAGGGGTTGCTTAAGAGAAGTGATGCAGGAGCATCCAACAGTGTAAGAGTGATTTTGCATGACCAAAATTTGTATTTGTTTTATATTGCTCTAAAGTTTGTTTAGTTTTTTATAAGATGGAGAAAGAGACCCAACACTGAAAGAATCATCCCAATATCTTGAGAGGTTTGGGAGATATGTAAATTTTAAGGTCTTCTACCCTGTCAAAACTAGTAAACTAGTAAATCTAGTAAAACTTAGAGGTCAATTTTGAAGGCCTTAGAGGTCTTTTTAAGGGCTGAAATATGGCGGTATTTTGTTCAAGCACATTACCAAGCAGTAAACCCCTTCGTGAGCTTTCCGAAAACATAAGCCAATAGTCGTTTCGAGCAACGAGTGATGAGTTATGGCCTTTTTAAGTTTACCCCCGAAATTCAAATTTGAAATAGACGGTTTTAGGCGGGAAAAGGGAAAACAGGGTCAAAAGGGGGGAATTTCGAATTTGTAATTAGTTAGTCTCTGTAAGCTCCATTCTCTTCAGCAAGGAATATCATAAAGCTTTTGGTATTTCTTTGTTTTCTCTATTTCTGTGGATTTTATGTGTTTTGGTTAATGCAACTCTGCTTCAATATGTAACTATCTAAAAAACATGTGAAGGAGCTTTGACAAAAGCCCGCATAGGGGAAGCTCACAAAAGATCCAAAAAAACTATAATGTACACCATGGGCTAGGGCGTAGGCAGTGACTCAAGATCAACAACATCACCCTTCCACTTGAAAATCTTCGAATAATTTGGGAAACCCTAGAACTCAAGTTCCCAATTATGATGATCTCTTTGGACTGCTCACTCTTTCACCTATAGTTCTATCACCTCAGCCATCAGCTTAACTGTAACTCTAAAATGGAGGTTACGCACAACACCATAACCATTATTCCATGAAATGACAAAGGCTTCGATGATATCTTGCTCAGCCCCTTTGAACTTGCTTAGAAATGGAATGAGACCATGAGCTTCTAGAAAGGTGTGATACAGGGGATCAAGATGAAGGGTAGATGGCTCAAGTAGGGCCATATCAGAAATACTGAGGAGAAAGGAAGACCACATAAGTTTCTTACTACTTAGGACATACAACGACAAACAAAACCAGATGACAATGGACTGACATAGACCAAGGATGTAAATATAGATTTTTTTTGTACAATAGACGCCCTTTTTGGAAGCTGAGATGGTGTGATTAGCAGACCACGTAATAATTCTCCATAGGGAACCGACACTAAAAAAATAGACATGGCACAGGATAAACTTTGCACATGATAGGGCTAGGATAGGATTGGGAGTGCCAAATGAATGAAATAATGAATCTCAAAATTCACAAGACATAAAATTAAGAATCTCAAGACTTGATGCATATTGACATTGTTTGATAACATCCAATTGCATAGCCTAGACCTACTCAGGAACTTGACATGCTTGGAGAAGACAACCATGAGGTAAACCCACTGACAGGGCCTATCTTGGGACATTGCATACTTCATAGAATGGAAACAAGAGAACCAAATTCTAGCACTAATAGCAAGGCAGAGAGTCACGCTAATTAGAAAACTTTTGCCATAAGAATTGGAACCAAAGAAACACATCATGTTGAAAAGGGTAGAGTCAGCATTGGAAAAGCTTACCTATCAAAACCTATGACCACAAATTTCAAACTAAATCATTATTATTAGAATTTAAAACTTCTTGGGGAAAGCTTTCTTTAGGTATAATTCAAGGATACATCTACCACACTAGACCTTTTTTTATATTCATGTTCTTGAACCACTCTTTATGGCTCTCAGGTTTAGTGATCCTCTTCAAATGGGACTAAATGGGCTTATTTGAAATTATCACAGTTCCTTTAAAGAATAATTATGTAATAAAATGGTTTCTTAGTGTATTGTTTAAGATGAATTTGATGCTCAAACTATCAAGTTAGACACTATTTTCAACATTGTTTATTCTTTGCATAGATTATCAAAATTTATAAATAGTCTTGAAGAGACTTTTGTTAGAGTTAGAGTATATTACATTACTTAGGTACATGTCTATATAGTATATACCATATTAGGTAGATTATTAGAGTAGGAGTTACTTGAGGAAGAAGTAACCTATGCACAAGTGTTAGAATGTGCAAAGGAATAAATGGACAAGTGTCCATATGCAAGTTGTATATGTGCAATGATGTAAAAGGACATGTGTCCCTCATACACTTAGGAAGAGAAAGGCCCAAGTAACTTATCTTCTTATATATAGGACTCATTGTAAGGAAGTATGCATTCTCTACAAAATCCACTAGTAGAGTGAGAGCTTCATGTTGTATCCATTCTCCATTTTCGTGAGCCTCCATTAATGGTTGTTATGTGAGTTATTTCTGAAGTATCGTGTCTTAGTTTCATGCTTGTTAAGCTTCCATTGTCATAGTTAGATCTTAGCTTTCTTATTTCATTACTTGTGGCTTCATTTCCTTTTAGCATACAGCTCAAAAAGCTAACATGGTATCAAAGCACATGGTAGATCCATAGAAATAGGAAAAGCCACAAAAGGTGCAAAAATTGGGACTTCCCGGGAGGTCACCCATCCGAGCACTACTCCAGCTGAAAATGCTTAACAATGGAGTTTTTTTGATGGGTTGAAAAAATTAGGGCATTAGAAAACTTTGTGTTTTAGATTCTGAGCGTAGGGAGGACTCAAAAAAAAAAAAAAAAAAAAACCAAAGGCCTCTTGCCTTACATTGAAAAGGCCATTTTTAGGTTTTTTAGGATTTTCTTTTTTTCTCGTTTCTTTTTGCAGATTTTCTTCTACATACCAAGGGCTCCTGTCCACTTTTATAAACATTTGTTGCTCCCAAAGGGCCTTTCAACTACATCACCCAAATTTTTCCATCGTCAACACAACCCCTATTAGTGAGGATTTTCAATACATCTGCACTCGACCCACATTTTGCCATCTTTTGTATCCCTGTAACGAGGGTTTCTAGGCCCGCGCAGAAATAAATCCGACCTGTAGTTACTACCTCTCGGGGTTTAAAAACCCTCACTCTACCCAGTGGAAACATGCATGCAGCTCCACTACTCGAACCTCGAGGGTTTCCAAAAAAAAGGACGAGCTTGTTTGAGGGTTTCCATCCATTGCTTTATGTAACTCTGGTATTTGTTCTGCTCCTAAAGATCATGATTCGTGCCCCCACATTAGGACCAAAGTTTGAAGTCTATCTATTTGATTTCGTGAACCTCTGAATTCTCATGACCCTGTTATACAATTACTAGACCATCCCTACTATCGCTCATCTCAGGATCCTCGAATCTATAGGTAGACTAAAGCCACATTTCTTCTTTTGAGTGTTTTTTGCTCTACCTTGTACCGTATTTGCATGGTGGCCAACATTGAAAATTTCCAGAACACTAAGGGTTTTGTAGACAGTGCATAGACATCTCCAAACTGCGTTGAAGCTCTTACTCACCTGTCAAACCAGCTGCGTTGCTCCATCCATTTCGTTCCATAAAAAAATGAGGGAGCATGTTTATTACAAAAGGATGCATTTCAAAGAGTGTTATCAAGAACATCAATGGGTAGGCATTATCATAAGAAAAAGAGGCATTGTCCAAAGAAAGCCCGTTATCGAGAACCGAGAAACCCTACCAGCACATGTGCTCCATGTGGCACGCACACCTTACGAATATTCTCCACAAATATTCAAGGTAACACTAAGACATTCTCTATATGTACTTTGGAGATTATAAAGTTAAATTAAAGGAGAAATAAGGGTGATTTTTTAAGGTTTCAAATATTTAAATTTAAATGGAGTTATAAGGTTTTATATTGGGAATTATAAAGTTTTTACTACCTTACATTTATAGGGAGATATAAGGTTATCCAAGGAAATTTATAAAGTAGATTTGCTTTCAAATTATTGGAGATATAAGTGAATTTTTCTAAGGTTAAATCTTGCAATTATAATCTTAGAAAAATAGAAAGCAAATTGAAGATAGGGAAATATATCAAACCTTATTATATTTTGCAAATAATTAATATGGAGATATAAGGATTTCTACCATTAGAGAATTAATATTAATTTGCAAAATATTATTTTTTAACCTTAAATATTTGCAATTAAATAATTTTGGGAGGAATAAGGTTTTCAACATGGAAAATTATTATTGCAAATATTAATTAATTTCTAAAATTCCAAATTAGGGAGATATAAGGGTTACTACATCAAACCTTAGAAAATTAGAATTTAGAAAAATTAAACCATTGAAGGTTAAAGGAGCATAGTTATTTATTGCTTGAAAGTTGGAAATACATTTCTACATTAGTCTCTTACATTATTGAGACATTAATCCAACTTAAAGGTCTTGAAATATAGAACTTCATCAAAACTTGAAGGTGCATTAAATTATCTTTAGCTTTCTACTTATTAAATTCATAAGGAGAAATAAGGTAATTAAGGTGGAACATTAGGGAGTCAAAATTAATTCTACTAAAACCAAGAAAGCTAAACTTATCATCAAGCTCATATTGCATCTAAACACTTGCTAGATAGAAGGCATTATTCAAAATCTACAAACTTCAAGATATCTTAGCAAGGCTTATTATATACTCTTATCTAGGGAGCCATAAGGTAGTCTACATCAAAGGAATATGGCAAAGAAGAAGTAGATGAAAAAGAAAACAAGTAATCCGAAAACTCAAAATCTAGAATTGACAGCATTAGTTGAAGAATAAAACCTATGTCTTCAACAAGAACTAATTATCTTTGGAGAAGACTCAAACTTTCAAGAAGAAGAATTTTTTTTTTTTGGTAATTAAAGATTTATCATTAACTCGGGTTTTTCAGGTTGACCCAAAACCTTTTTACAAAAATAGCCCATGGCTGAGGAACATAAATAGAGACAAACAGAGGATCCTCCGTCCTCTACCCCAACCATTCATCCTTACCTGGGACCCCACACCCTGGGCGTCCCACCCCAAACAGAGCATAACACAAAATGACACACAGGGCCTTTGCCCATCCTGACCCATCCTAGGCATTGCACCTGAACCTAGACACAACATCAGCAAAAAAAGGAGAGCAGCACGCAACCCTCTGCCCTGACAAGAACGTAAAAATTTAAACTTGAAGACCAACAACAAATTCAGCAAAAATAGACAACCCAGGGCAGCAAAACACCAGAGAGGACCCTAGTCCTCCTCTTCGGCCTCCTCCTCCTGATCCTCCTCTTTGTCCTCTTCATTGTCGTCCGTATCTGGGTTGTAAACCATCGGCTTGTTGCTCTGGTAGCCCTCGTTAAAGAAAACCTTGGTCAGGACCTCCTGCAACTCCTGCATCTGATGGTTGATGTTGGCTGCAGTGTTCAGGACGAACCTTTTCAGCTCCATAATAGACGGGTCAGGACCCTCATCCTCGGAGGTAATGTCCAAGATTTTGCTACTACCCTGAACTTGTTTATTCTTTAGTCTCAGAGAGGACCTGGGGGGCGGGTCATCGATCCTGAGATGCTTCCTGGCCGGCCCTCCCTTGGCACTTGACTCACCCTCTCTCCTCTTGGCAGGGGAAGGTTTGGGTAACCCGGGGCTGTCTCTCCCCCTCGAACTCTCACCACGAACCCGCGGGGGATCCTCAGGGGGTGGGGGAGGGAGCTCAGGTTGGGGAACATTGTTAAGGATGAATTTATAGATAACCTTAAGCAGGCCTTGGTGCATGGGCATTGAGAAGCCTTTCTTGTTGTGGGACGAGGTAATGGTGTGATTGAGGGAGTTCATCAGGAATTGCGGGATGCTAATGGGGTTTACATCCCTGAAGAAATTTACAAAGGCGTAATGAAAGCTCAGCAACACTTTACCAGGGTCTTCTACCATGATAAATTCGAGGACATTCTTCATTACCGCGTTCCAGGGCATCGGTAGGTCCGTCCTTGTGAGACCGTTCTTTGCCTCCTTGTAAATTTTTGGATTGTCCTTGAATTCTTTCAACTCCACCTCCCAGTGGTGCTTCTGTCGATGAATCGACCTTCCCTTAACCGACTGTCCAGTAATAGTCACCAGCAGATTGGCGTCAATGACGAATTCATGCCCTCGGATCTCCACTCTGCCATCCTCCCAAGTCTCCATCACAGCCAGCATGATTTCATCCTCCACACCCGAGAATAGGTCAAAAAATTGGGTAAAATGCCTATCGGTCAGAATAGCCTGAGCAGCAGGCTCCATGACCACCATGTTGGGCTCAATGTAAATCATATTTGGAAGGGTTACCATCAGATTCCTCTCAAGAGTATCGTGGAGCTCTGAACTCATAGTTTCGGACATAACCCTATCGTAGTAGGTACTAATATGAGGGTGGCGCCTTGGCAATCCTCTGCCATCCGAAGTTGGTTCCTTAAAGCTCGTGCCAGTTCTGGAAGCGTGCCTTCGAGCACCATTATCTTGGAAAGTAAGCCACTTCAGCATAGGGATCGTGCCACCGTATCCCTCGTCATATCTCTTAGGATCCATTATCTGAACAATAATGATAACGATGGGTGGGAGAAACCTCACGATACGCCACCTTCTCTTGGAAACAACACTCGCATATATCAAGACGTATGGAAACTTGCTCCTGATCCCGCGGTAGGTCCTTATGGCATAAATGTCATATTTAGGGACAAGGTCCACCACCTCAGAGTTACGCCACCTGGTTAACTGATTTTCCATGCTGGCCTTGGTCTTACTAAATGCTCTTTCCAATATAGGTGTGACCACTGGGAAACACCTTCTAATTTGGGCCCTCTGCCCACTGCACGTGATCTGTTGGCTTGAAATCCACCTCATCAAGATTTGGAAAGGATGATTTCTTCCACGTCACCTGGGACCTCATTCATCCACGTGATCAATCCGTCAGCCTCCACCCCGATGTTTGCCAGCTTGTCCGCTGCCTTGTTGGCTTCACGAAACACGTGTTGGGCCTTCTTCTCTTCACCCCCATCAGCAAGGATCCTAACTTCATTGATTAGGGCCTCGATCCTCCAGGGAGGTTTTCTTTTATTGTTAAGGAGGTTGATAATATTCAGGGAATCCCCTTCCACATAACATTTACCCTGGGCCTCTTGGAGCATTTGCAGACCATGCCACAATGCCCATGCCTCAGCCTCGTTATTAGTCTTGATCCCGATGTTTTCAGAAAAGGCAAAAATAACTTTACCGTGATGATCTCTCACCACCCCTCCAGCTCCAGCTTTTCCAGGATTGTCCTTGGCCGCCCCATCAAAATTGAATTTGATCCATCCCATCGGGGGGCGGTCCACCTAGCCTCCATCCTCGGATGAGGATTAATCACACCTGAAGACTCCTCTAAGGATATATCAAGATATTGGGCAAGGATTCTTTCCTGCAAGGGAATGGTTTGGGTAGTTGGAGGGAGGATGCTTAGGTTCTCTTTGGCAAAAACTAGGATTTTGTTGAGAACCAACAGCGGGTCGAGGTTAGAATCGAAAAAGGCTCTGTGGTTCCTTTCTAACCAGATCTGCCAAAGGTAATGGTGGAGGCAAATCTTCCAGAGGAACCTGAGCTGAAGGCTTCTGAAGGGAGAAGGCCACTGATAGAAAAGCTCCAGAATGGTGGCAGGCTGGACCTAGGAGATATTAAAGGTTTGGAATAATCCATTAAGGATGGCTACAGACCAGGGGCACTCTAAAAAAATGTGATGAATGGATTCCCAACTGTTCCTGCACAAATAACACCTGTTAGGCAAAAACATACCTCTTCTTATCATGTTGTCGATGGTGAGGATTTTTCCTTGAATCACCGTCCATGCGAAATGAGCTATTTTGGGGATCAGCTTGCGGATCCAAACCAGATTGGTTTCGAACGGAGGATCATCATGGTCAATAATCATCCTGTAAGCGGATTTGACTGAGAATTCACCACTCTCAGTTGCGTCCCACCTCAGGTGATCATCCTCTGCTCTTTTAGAAATGAATTGTTGAGAAAGGATAGCTTCTAACTCCATTGATTCACCCTGAAGTCCCTGAGCCCTAATAGGTTTCCATCTCAAATTACCTCCCTCCTGACTTAGGAAATCGGACACCCAAGGTCCAAAATTATTATCAGTATAATTTTTGAGTCTTGCTATCCTAGGATCTGAAAGCAAAGCCTCTTGCGTAGCCCATCTGTCCTCCCAGAATCTGATCTTTGAGCCCCTCCCGACTATCCATCTCATACCTTTTTTCACAATGTCTCTGCTAGCTAGAATAGCTTTCCAGATAGCAGAACCTCTCATAGGAATGGGAGTGTTAAGAAAATCGGATCCCTGAAGATATTTCCTTTTCATAATGGCTATCCACTCATTCTCTTCATTTGTGAGGACCCGCCATGCTTGTTTCGCTAACAGGGTTGTGTTTAGGTGGGAAATTCTCCTAAGACCCAGGCCTCCTCGATCTTTGGGTCGACAAACTTTGCTCCACCCAACTAGATGGATCCTGTTCTTGCCTTCAGAGCCTGACCATAAAAAGTTTTTTTGCAACTGCTCAATTTTTTGGAATACTCGAGTCGGGGCCTTGAAAGCTGACAGGAAGTAGACCGGGATACTTTGTAGCGAGGCCATAGTCAGGGTAGCTTTCCCTGCTTGAGATAAGAAATGCCCTTTCCAGCCAGCAAGCCTTTTTTGGATTCTTTCGACCACATTGTTCCACATAACTCCCAAAGGAGCCCCAGTGAAAAGAGGTAGGCCTAGATAGGACGTAGGCAACGAGGCGATAGCGCACCCCAAAATCCCTGCGATCCTATTTTGCCTAGGGATAGGGGTGTTAAGGAAGAATATTTTGCTTTTGTTGAAATTAACCTTCTGACCAGCCGCCTCCTCATACAGGTTTAGAATGAATTTGATCCTTTTAGCCTCTTCCACCGAAGCTAAGGAAAGCATCAGAGTGTCATCAACAAATTGTTGATGAGAGACAGGGGTCGTTTGAGATGTGGCTTTGATACCCGATATCAGGCCTGTAGAGCAGTCAACTTTGATAGTCCTACCCAAAGCTTCAGCCACAAGGATGAAGAGCATAGGACTGATAGGATCCCCTTGCCTCAATCCCCTATGACTTTGAAAAAAATCGGTCGGGGACCCATTCACCAGAATAGAGAACCAGGGTTTCTGAATGCAACCTCGAATAAGTTTAACCCACTGATGATGAAAGCCAAATTTGACCAATACTGCCTCTAGAAATTCCCAATTGATGCGGTCAAAAGCTTTGTTCATGTCGAGTTTCAGGGCAAAGGAAGCTTTCTTGGTTTGGTTGGCCGAATGGAGAGCTTCATGAACCGTGATGACCCCATCAAGAATAGATCTCCCTTGGACCGAACTCCCCTGGCATTTGTCGATGATAAAAGGCAAGATGCTCTTCATTCTAATTGCGATCAATTTGGTGAGGATCTTGTAGGATACATTACAAAGGCTCACAGGTCTGTAATCTGCCATTGTTTTTGGATCTGCCCCTTTAGGGATCAAGGCAATAAACATGGAGTTATAGCTTCTAGGAATGTGTCTGGAAGTCTGGAACTCCCTGATTGCCGCACATACATCAGCCCCGACTGTATCCCAGTAGGTTTGAAAAAAGTGAGGAGAGAAGCCATCGGGTCCTGGGGCTTTATCAGGATCCATGGAGAACAGAGCCTCTCTGATTTCTTCATCTAAGAAAGGATCGGTGAGATTCCTATTCATATCATTGTCAACAGCTCGAGGAATGGCCCTCAAGAGAATGTCTTTAGCATTGGCCTGACATTGCACTTCTTCTCCCAGAAGGTTGCTGAAGTAAGTCACAACTTCATTTCTGATTTCTTGAACATCAATAGCACTGGATCCATCTCCCTTCATCAGATTTTTTATTCTGTTGTTGCTTCTATTTCTAAGGGTGGTCACATGGAAAAATTTGGAGTTAGAATCCCCGTCCTTAAGCCAGAGAGCTCTCGACTTCTGCCTCCAATACATTTCTTCGCAGGCCAGAATGTTGTGGAATTCAGCCAAGAGAGTTTTTTCTTCGGCTTTGGTAGCTTCATCATACTGGTCGTTTTCAATGCTCCTTTCGATGACACTTAGTCTTTCACTTGCCTTTTTTTTATTTTCAAACAAGTTCCCAAAAACTTCCTTATTCCACTTTCTGAGGTTATCTCTTACCATTCTTAACTTCTGGGATAGTTTGAAGGATGGGCTACCCTGGCAACTAATCCTCCACCATTGATTCATTTTATCTTTAAGGTCCTTATGCTTGGTCCACATTGCCTCAAACCTGAAAGGCTTCTTTAGGGAGGACTGTTGGGGAACCTCAAGCAGAATAGGGCTGTGATCTGACGCAAGCTTGGGAAGAGACTGCAGGGAAGACTCCCCAAAGTCCATAAAAGCCTCCTTAGATAGGAAGAATCTATCCAGCCTCTCCTGGATGTGGTTGTTCCCTACCCTCCGATTGCTCCAAGTAAACTTAGCTCCTTTTAGCTTTACATCCATAAGCTCATTTAAATTGATGAACATATTAAAGTCCTCCATGCTTCTGAAAGGCAGGCCAGATCCTCCTTTTTTATCGGATGGGTATAGGGGTGTATTAAAGTCTCCACCTATAACCCAAGGGACGTCCTTAAAGGCTTCGCTCAGATGGGTCAGGTATTCCCACAACGAGGCTCTTTCTTGAATGGTGTTAGGAGCATACACATTCGAGGTGATCCAAGACTTATTGCAGTCTAGGTCATGAAAAAGAACACTAAGAACCCTCTCCTCTGCCTGGATAACATTTCCTTCCACTTTCTAAGGATCCCACATCGTTAACAACCCTCCCGAGGCTCCTCTCGCTTTCATGAAAGCCATTTCCCCATGCTTCCATAATCTGTTGGCTGCAAGAATTGCCTGTCCCTCATCCATTTTGGTCTCTTGAAGTAATAATATAGTCGGATTCACTATTTTCCTTAATGACTTGGCCATCCTTTGTTTCACTGGGCCATTAAGGCCTCTCACATTCCATGAGAGGATCTTCATTTAGATGACTTGTTGTTTTTCCCTCTCCCCTTTCCTTGGGTTGGGGGAGATTTGTTGTTTCTGTTATCCTCCTGACTTGAGATAACTTGTTGTAGTAGTGTCCTCTGTTTCCCATTTGCTATTTCATTGTCAATCTTGAGTTTATAATGGTCTGCCTCGGACATTCTTCCCCTCTTTTTTTCACTTCCAAAGTCAATCGAGGATTTCGTTGAACTTCTTGTCTGCTTTGGGCTAAACTTAGGAGGAATGATTTGTTGCAAAATGGGGCTTGATCCCTCATTGTTCCTTCTGGTATTAGTAATGTCGATACTTGTTTCTGCGCCCTCCAGATTTAGCCTGTATTCATTTGGGTTCTGGACCAACCCTTGAGGATTGAGCAAGTCAACGGATATATCTAGAGACGGCCCTGCTTTTGAAGGGGATTCAAGGATTTTGGGCCACACGATCTGAGGCTCCTCATTCTCCTCATTTTCTTCATCAGAATCCTTTTCAGCTAAAGCTTCAAATCTATTTAAACTTAGGGTTTTAGGGCTTACCTTATCACCCTCTTCAACTTGTTGCTTTCCTTTCTCCCTGGCTTTGGCTTGACTTTCTCTGGTAGTAGGGTCTGCTCTAGCTTTCCTGAAAACTCCTCTCCCTTGTGGGACCCGAGGTCCTTGGTTTCTGGCATTCCTTCTTCCATTGAACCCTAAAGGGTTTGGATTCTTCGGGCCTTGAATATTGGTGGCCACGGTTGGGCATTGGCTTGGAAGGTGACCTTGGTTTTTGCATTCCGTGCAAAAGGTAGGTTTATTTTCATATTCTACCATTTGTTTCCTCAGATATTTTCCATAACCCAACTCAACGAAGGTTGGTAGTTCACATTCTAAATTTGCGTTAACACAAATCCTTGCCTGGGTCATTCTTGTTCTTGCCAGAGTGGAATGGTCGATAGCAACCAGTTCCCCTATAGTTTTCGCTATTCCTTGAAGCCAGTATTCGTTCACGAACTGGGCAGGTAAACTTGGCAAACGAACCGAAATGGGGGTTGTGTTAATATTTTGTGTCTCTGGGTCGAAATCTTCTCCCCAGCGCCTTAGGAATAGGCTGCGCCTCCCTAGAAACCATGGCCCACCTGTTAAAATTCGCTCCCGCGTCTTCCTTGTTGTTGAACCTTATAATGAAGAACCCTCTTGCAAGGGCCACTATCTCCAGGTTGCCTGCCATTTTCCATTTGTTCCAAGCCCATGCCCTTATGGTCTCTATGTCGGGCCTACCGCCCAGGAACTTTCCAACCAATGAATGCTTTTCCATCGCCAAAAACCCATCCATAATGTTTGCAGGAGCGATGATCCTATTTTTTTTGGGAATCAATGGAGGGAGATTTTTACAAAAATCCCCCCTAGACCCTTTTAGGGTTTTCGCAAAGGACCAAGCCTTTTTGGGTCCCGCAGCTCCTTGTTGGGTCCCTTTGTCAGGTTCTTTATTGGGCGGGTCGGATCCTCTTGTCTCAGGCTTTGGATCTCGGTCGTCCTCTGCCTCGGTTCCATCCTTTGGATCCTCGCCTGCCCCTTGCTCCTTACTCCTGCCTGCCCCACCTAACCCTCCACTGGTCCACCTCTGCTCGCCTCCTGGCCCACCACTGCTGCTCCTCTGCTCCTCCATGGCTTGCAAAGAAGAAGAAATTTACATTCAATATGACCCTTTAGAAAAAACCAAGGAACAATTACAATTACTAAAAGGATGCACACAAAATATGATAGAGAAAATTGAAATTCAAGAGGGTACATCTACACAAAGGAAGAAGGTCTTGCAATCAATCATGAGAGAAGCCAAAAATGAAAGTTTCTCAATACTAGGAGATTACTTAAATTCAGAAATTGGAGAAGCAATTGAAAACTCAAAAGATACTTTCACATTACCTAATGATATAGGGAAAGTAATATACATGGCATTACTTTCTAATGATGTTCTCAAAGATAAGAATAGAAGACAAAAGGATGTGATAGAAGGTTTGAAGAACATGTATATTAATGAAGCAAATACTTTGAACAGTATGCTTGGTGATATTACTAGTGAAGCAAAAAATGCGGATTATTTTACACTTCAGAATGCATGCAAAGTGTTCTTAGTAATGTTAATGATTACTATGAATATTTTGTTACTGTACCTACCAATATATGGAGAATAACCTACAGAGGAATTGTCACTCTTAATGTTTCTAAGATAAGAGGACAACAAAATGATGAAGAGGCAAAGAACAAGATAAAAATAAAATATGCTTCTAGTGATAAAAATGAATTAAGACTAATAATGGTAGATTCATGTTGCAATACCATAGAATCAAAACCATTGATTATTGATGCATGCTATGATACTAGTGATATTATTCAAATGGATGAATATTTAAATCATAATTCTTGTCAAAATGAAAGAGAATATTGTAATGTAAGCATTGACACTAGTGATATAGAATCCTTGACAAAGGTATAAGAACATGTTACAAATATTGATGCTACAGTTCATGATTGCTCAGAAAAGGTTCATGGTGCTAGAATTGATGAGGGCATAAATTCAAATGATGATAGATACAATAATGAAAAAGATTATATTGATGTTGACAAAAATTATTCTAATGATTGTATTGGTCATACTAATGGTTTTTGTTCAAAGACGATAAGATATGAGGATACAGGATCAAAAAACATGAACAGGGATTGAAAGAACTAATAGCATTAGAAATCAGATCAAATTATGAATATATTGAATATAGAAGTCAGACTAGCAGTAATAATCAAGGAACAAAATCAGTTACAGAGGTTGATAGAAATAGTTGTTATAAAGGATAGAATGGTCAGAGAGATTTAGCTACAAAAAATAGGTGCAGTCATTGTAACAGATATGGGTACAAGGTAGAGAGATGCTAGAATCTCCATAGCTATAAAATTTGTGGAGGTACCAATCATTCTCAAAGACATTATTGGTACAAAGAGAATCATCTCTTTGACTGGATATATACCATGACAAGAAACTTTATCAGTGAATTTTCTCAAGTATACTTCTCAAGGAACAAAGATGGACACAAGAAAGGTATGAACTTCTTTAACAACAATTCATATAGAAACCAGTGATAGTGTCAAATTCAGAATATAGAGTCAAGCAAAAAGGAGAAGCTCAAGCAGAAAAACAATTCGAGGACCCCATTGAAGATTGAACCAGATGAAGATCCAGATTGAATACTAGAGTCTTCAATACCTAAATAATATAATACAGAGGGGTTTTAGAGTTAAAGTATATTATATTATTTAGGTACATGTCTATGTACCACATTAGGTAGATTATTAGAGTAGGAGTTACTTGAGGAAGAAGTAACCTATACACAAGTGTTAGAACGTGCAAAGGAATAATTTGACAAGTGTCCATATGCAAGTTGTATATGTACAATGATATAAAAGGACATGTGTCCCTCATGCACTTAGAAAGAGTGAGGCCCAAGTAACTTATCTTCTTATATATAGGGCTCATTGTAAGTAAGTATGCATCCTCTACACTATCCACTAGTAGAGTGAGAGCTTCATGTTGTATCCATTCTCCATTTTCATGAGCCTCCATTAATGGTTGTTATGTGAGTTATTTTTGAAGTATCATGTCTTAGTCTCATGCTTGTTAAGCTTCCATTGTCATAGTTATATCTTAGCATTCTTATTTCATTACGTGTGGCTTCATTTCCTTTTAGCATATAGCTTAAAAAGCTAATAACTTTGAGGTATCTTTATAATGCTTACATATCCTCTTTCGATATATTCAAATAGGAAAACTGTTAGTTAATTAGTATAAACTCTCCTTCATAGGATAATGGTATCTCCATTAATAATTTTGCAATATTCAAGTTTTTTGAGGAACCCAAATTTTAGATTGGTTCAAAAACAAATTAAGAAATTGCATTTGAGAGGATATTTATAGGGCCTAAATCAACATACTTGAATTTTTCCATCTAGGTTTTTGAGTTTAAATTGTATCATTAGGCAAATATATTTCTTCAAATATGTGAAGAAAATAGTATTCTTTCAAATTATCATTAGTAGCATTGATCACATGGAATTAGGATTCCCCTTTGCACAATGCAAGTTGGATCTCATTATATGAGAAGTCAAAAATCACCACATTCCAAGAAAGGAAAGAAAATGCCAACTTTAATTTTGAAAGAACAAGATCAAGGATAATTTTATCTTGGATGAATAAAATAATTTTATCTTCAGTTAGTTGAGTGCGCGCTAGCTTGACGATGATGGTACCAACCCTAAGCCACTGGGGGTCTCCCTCACTCCGGGCTATGTTTACCGAGGAGAGGTAATGATTATAGATGCAGCTTCAATGATTTAACCTGTGTTCAAAGGAAGAAACCTCGAGGAGAATGTCTGTCTCTCGTGCCTAATTGTTAAAGATGAAAGGATGTTACCGATTCCCCTGATATCAAAAAAATAAATATATTTTTTTAAGGAATACATGGAATACTTAGTATCTCTTTAGAGGCTTAAGAAAGTTCTTTGAACCTTTCTTCATATATCAATATGAGAAATGCTTAGATTTATATCAAAGAGGCTTGCATATTGGAAAGACACCACTCACATTTAAGAAGAACAATATACTATAACTATCACCTCTTTCGATCCACAGAATTTTATTAATGGTTCAAAATGTTATTTTGATAATTTTTTCACATAATAGACATAGTCAAAAAGAGGTTCTCAAACATTGGTGATAGGAAGCATAAATTTTTAAATCCGAAGAAATATATCTTGTGATATATGTATTCTAATAAAAAACATATTATAAATTTCTTTTACAAACAATTCAATTTTAAATTTAACAGTAATTATTTTCATGGGGAGAGGGGAGAAGGCATGATTTTGGACAGATTCATGGGATCAATACCCACCTATAACCAACAAAAACAACAATGGAAAGTAGGATATTGAAGGTTATTTCAACACCAACCAACTAGGAGATTATACATTTAAACAACTTAAGAAGTTGGATGAGTGGCCATTTCCAATCCCTTCAAAATTGACACCCATAATGACTAAAATCTTAGCAAATAGATTTCTCACATAGAAGGGATGAGGAGAATGAATTAGCTTGGTGCTATGGGAGCCTTGGAGTCTACATGGTGAAGGAGGGATATGAAAAATCCTTTCAGAACCTCCTCTTCATGCATATTAGGTTGAGGATTAGAGAAAGATTTAACAATCCAAGGGTTGATCAAAAGTAAACTTCTTTGTCTAGCAGTTCACGATAATGGAATTCTTACTTTTGATAATCTAAGATGTAGGGGAGTCATTAGCCCATCCCAATGTGTTTTATGCTATAAAAGAGAAAAAAAATGATCATTTGATGTTTGAGTTCTCATTCACACGTTTGATCTAGGAGAAATGGTTTTTAGCTTATAAAATTTGAACCAACGGAAGGTTGGATTAAAATTATTACATATGGAGTTGCAAAAGGTAATCTAGGTATAGCTAGAATTGGAGTGCTCTACAGGAATCATATTGGGATAATGCTCTATAAGGAACTACAAGCCTTGGGCAAGACCATGAACAATGAAGCAAAAGTTTTAGCTATCAAATCTACTTGTATTTGGGTGGTAAGACAAGGTTAGAGGAGGATAATCATAGAATCATATTCTCAAATTTTGGTAGGATCTCTATATTACATGAGGAACTTTGACTTGGAGACATGGAGGTTGAGGATTCTTATCATCCAAATTAAGGAATTGTGGAAGGAATTGGATGATGTGCTCCTGATTTGTGTGGGAAGAGCTATGAATACAGTGGTAGACTTCCTGGTCTGAGAAGGAGGTAGGGGTTAAGTGGTACAATTGCATGGCTATTGAGGATGAGAGGATTAGGCATGTTGGTGAGCAAATCCAATGTTTGGCTAATTCAGTCACCCATTGCAAACGTATGGTTTAGGAGATTTGGTTCCAATGCAAATCTCCTTATAGTATTGTAACAAAAAATGATTAGTTCTTAGGATCTTAGGCTTTAGAGTTATGGGAGTTTGTTGGAAAGTTAAAAGCAGAAGACAGGTGCTCTTGCTAGAGTTTTATCACAACTTATAAATAATCTCATTCTAATATAATATTTTCAAATTCTTAAAAAAAATAACAATAATTATTTCTATATCATAATATTTTATTCTTTATTTATTTTCTAACTTATAATAGACACCATAATTTATTTATTAAATTTTATCTTTAAATAATTACATTTTATTATTATTTATAGATATTAATAATAAATTTTATATCAACTTTAACCATGGCATTGACTTATATTTTAATTAATAGAGTTTCATCTTTTAGTTTGAGAATTAATAATAAAAATGATTACTAAGATAATATATACAAATTGTTCATAGGATATTGCAATGGTAAAAGCATTGGGCTTTCCTAACAAAGATCCAAGTTTAATTCAGGAAAAAAATAACCCTCGATATGACCCAAATTTTCAACTTATTCAAAATAATAATAATAATAATAATAATATACAAAATTATACAAGATATTGCAATGGTAAAAGCATTGGGCTTTCCTAACAAAGATCCAAGTTTAATTCAAGAAAAAAATAACCCTCGATATGACCCAACTTTTCAACTTATTCAAAATAATAATAATAATAATAATATATACAAAATTATACAAAATAATATTTTTTTTTTTAATAAATTGTTTTTAAAAACATGTTATTGTGATAAAAGTTAGTTAATCTATGATGAAATTTGATTTGATTTGATTTTTTTTTTTTTCGAGTAATACTTCTTATACACATCCACCATGGGATTGAACCCGGGTCACATCACCGAGAAAATGGCGTCTTTGCCGGTAGACCACACTCACAGGATAAATTTGATTTTATTTTAATACATGTTCTTGTTAATAGTGTCACTTTTAACTTTATATGAATCAATTTCAAAGATTCAATAAGTGAAAAAATTTATTCCCAAGGGTTAAGTGGAATAATAAGACATTGGACACTTAACAAAATGAGACCTAGGTTCGAACCTTTGGACATGTCCAATGGGAGCAAAGGTAGTAGTCTAATCTGAATTCGTTGAGTGTGCGCGTCAGCTCGATAACGATAGTACCAACCTCAAACCAATCACCAAAGGTCTACCTCATTTCAGATCATGTTTATCAATTTGATGCTACTATGGGACGCAATACCACTTAACCCTATAATTGATCAATTGTCGATGGGAAGCAATACCACTTAACCCTATAACTAATCAATTATAAAAAAATAATTACTGATTTTTTTATATATCCAATCTATAAAATATTATATTAACATGATTATTCATCCATGATGGAATTGACCTTTTTAAAAAATTTACTTAGTTTTAAGGAGAGTTTGTTCCATAATCAACAAATTCCTCATATAATAAGGAAGCCCGAATACAATATGGTTCACAGGAACTCCAAACAGTCTAGAATTCAATGTATTTCCATATTTTAGGACGTGAATGTAAATTTACATGCGTAAATCATATATTTTTTTATACAAACTTATTTACATATATTTTTTATAGTGATTGAACTTAGATTTTTCAAAAAAAAAAAAATCAAAGTTTTAATTATATGGATATTTTATAGGAACAAGTGAATCATATATTTAATATATACTTAAATTAATATAAAAAAATTTATAATCTATTTCTTAAGTTGAACTTATCAATAGAATCAAATAAACTTACCCTTCACATCACACTTCCTATGCTAATTTGAATCCTAAAACTAATCAAATTAAATATTAAACATAAATGTTTTAAAAAACCTTTATAATTTTTAACTTCCCTAAAAAAATAACATCAAAGCAACCTACAAGTGTACCTATCGTTCTAAGAACTAGAAAACGAAGTGGCACTAAGAGGCGCTTTCTTTCGTAGATAGTTTGAACTCTACCAGCTGTGCTGGTAGTTACTAAAAATCGTGATTGTAACCATTGCTTCTATATAACTTAAAAAAAAAAAAAAAAAAAGCGCTTTCTGATTAGAGTATTATTTGATGTTGGGTAGCAAGACGCGTCTTCAAACTAGTGAACACGTTCAGGGTACTGCCAGCAGCTGATAACGTATCAGTATTCAACGTTCATGCCCTGGCAACAGCTGATACATTCATGGCATGCGCATTTGAAGACGAAGGTGAAGGTGGGTGGAGATACAAGGAAGTTGCATTTTAAAGGGATTTTATTTTTTAATAATAATAAAGATTTAAAGTTATGGGAACAACGTAATTGTTTACGTTTTGGTTTTAGTATTTAATGTTTATGGCCCTGGCAATAGCTGATACATTCATGGCATGCGCAGGTGAAGGTAGGTGGAGATACAAGGAAGTTGCACTTTAAAGGGATTTTACTTTTTAATAATAATAAAGATTTAAAGTTAAAAGGAACAGTGTAATTGTGTTTTTTTTTTTATAATTATATATAGTATTATCAGTTCTCATTTTTATGAGAGGTTATGATTGGGATGGGGAGACCCACTCTTAAGCATCTTTATCAGAGGTTAAGCATCTTCATCAGAGGTCATGGTTGGGATAGGGGTGTCCAACCCTAATGTATGTCCGTCATAAGAGTTTCTCACACTAAAGATTAAAGAGTAATATAAAGTTCTTTGTATCATGTAGAAGCTTGGATTAAGTTTTATTTGGTCGCAATTATAGCTAAATAGAAATGGCAAAATATTTCAAGAAACCTTTTGATGTGGACTGTCGTTACACTCATTTCTCCCTCTTTTTCACCCATTCTTCATTTATTGGGTTTATTTTTGTTTTTGTAATGGCTTTGTTCTAGAATAGAGGGTTATGGGTTAGGCGTAATTATTATTTGTCAACTATTTTTGGTTTTCAGTTAAGATCAGAGTTTTTCGAGGGTATTTTTATAATGTGGGTTAGGGATTTTCTGGGTAAATATTTTTTGGGCAGAGACGAGGAAGAGTCCTCTGGAGAAGAAGACTCTTGGAGGTTTTGTTGCGAGGCTTTTTTTAAGATCATTTTGGTGACTGATAATATTCCAGGGTTGTTCTTGGTTGAGGCGAACAGGGTTGCAGATTGAGATAACAAAGAGTCTGCATCAGTTTGGTATCAGAGCACCTCGAGATGGCCTAGAGGGGAATCCATTTGAACTGGGGAGGAAGAGGTAGGATGAATGTCGATCCAAGGAGGAACAATGCAGATGAATGGCTTAGGAGGTTAGAAGCCATTGAGGCAAGATTGCATTTGGATGATTCTAAAGATGAACAGGAAGACCAGGGGAATGTAGCCAAGGTAGTAGACCCTATGGAGAGGCTTATTGAAGTTGTGTCCAAGCAAAGCTCCAAAGTGAAGGTTGATATTTTAGATTTTAAAGGTGAACTTAATCCAAACTTATTCCTGGATTGGATTCAAGAGTTGGAAAGGTATTTTGAAATGGAAGATATGGATGAAGATGATCCAAAAAGGGTGAAGATTGTGACCTCCAAGTTGAAGTCTCATGCTGGCCTATGGTGGGAGAACTTGCAAAGTTCTAGGAGAAGGCAAGGAAAGAAAAAAATCAAATTGTGGCCCAAGATGTTGAAACATCTACGAAATCGATTTTTGCCATCTGATTATCAACAAAAATTGTTTAGGGAATTTCAAAACTTAAGGTAAAGGGATCAATCCATACAATCATATACCGAGCAATTCATGAGGCTCCAAATTTGAACTGATCTACAAGAAGTAGAAGAAAAAGCAACAACTAGATATGTTAATGGGTTAAGGTTTCAACTCCAAGATGAGCTTGCCTTAGTTAAGTTACCTATAGTGGATGAGGCATATGAATATGCTTTAAAGGCGGAAGAAAAATTGAATCGAAAGAGAAAAATGAGTAAGAAGGGTGATATTAGCCAGGATAGAGGGAGAGGGAGTTCCTCCAAACCTACCAAAGAAGAAGAGCCTGAGGGGAGTATGGAGCCTGACTTCAAAGGAAGAGGAGGTTTCAAAGGTAGGGGAAGAGGACAACAATACTTTGGAGAATGGAAACCCTTAAGATGTTTCATATGTGATGAAACCCACAAGGTCATGGACTGCCCACACAATCCCAAGAGGGCCATGGTAGCCCAAGAAGAAGAAGGAGAAGAACCTCCAACTGAAGAAGTGGAAGCAAAAATAGGAGAGAACTTGATGTTGCGAAGAACTCTAATATTAGGGGATAAAGAGGCCCCAAAAGTTGATTGGAAAAGAAAGAGCATTTTTTGAACAAAATGCAAGTGTAGAGAGAAAGTATGCAAGGTGATTGTAGATGGTGGGTCTACCGATAATCTAGTAAGTAAATAAATGGTAGAAAAACTGCAACTTACTTGTATTCCAAAATCTAATCCTTACAAGATCTCTTGGTTAAAAAATGATCATAGTGTGTTGGTGAATATGTCTTGTCTTGTTGCTTTCAAAATTGGTCCTTATGAAGACAAAGTGCTTTGTGATGTAGTACCTATGGATGCATGTCATTTGTTATTAGGTAGGCCTTGGCACTATGACAGGAATGTAATTCACCATGGTAGAGAAAATACATATGAAATTCAACATGGGAATAGATGCCATATTTTGAAGCCTCTTAAAGGTGAAGACTCAAGTGAAATAGCAGCCCTATCTTTGTTTACAATGGGCTGGAAAAAGTTTCTCAAAGAGTCAAAGGGAGAAACCTACTATCTTTTATATCCTAGAGGGGCAAAGAAATCCAATCAGCAGAGTAATGAAGTCAAGGACAGTTTTTCTAAAGGTGAATATGGAGACCGATCATCCGTTGGTATTCCAAGTGAAGAACACAATAGAATTGGTGAGGAAATTGTTAATGATGGTGTGACAGTTGCTAAAGAGGTTGAACTAGAGGATCCTGTAGAGAATATTGGAGCCAGGTTGATAAGGCAAACTACAACAAAGACAAATGATTTAGCTAGTGATGGAACTACCACATCGGTTGTTCTTGCCCAAGGATTAATTGCGGAAGGTGTAAAGGTGGTTGCAGCAGGAGCAAATCCCATTCAGATCACCAAGGGGATTGACAAGACAACAAAAGCCTTGGTTTCTAAATTGAAAAATTTGTCAAAGGAGGTTGAAGATAGTGAGTTGGTAGATGTTGCCATGGTGAGTGTTGGGAACAACTATGAAATAGGAAATATGATAGCAGAGGCCATGAGTAAAGTCGATAGAAAGGGTGTTGTAACCCTTGAAGAGGGAAAAAGTGCAAAAAATAATTTATATGTTGTAGAGGGAATGCAATTTGATCATGGATATGTTTCTCCTTACTTTGTGATCGACAACAAGAAGATGACTGTGGAGTATCCCGATAAGTTTGAGAAATTTGGCATGTCTCCTCCAAAAGGTGTCCTCTTTTATGGGCCTCCAGGTTGTGGGAAGACCATACTAGAAAAAGCCATTGCTAGTGAATGCTAGGCCAATTTTATTAGCGTGAAAGGTCCAGAGTTGTTGACAATATGGTTTGGAGAGAGTGCAGTAAATGTGAGAAATTTTTGACAAGGCTAGGCAGGCAGCTCCTTGCATCCTGTTCTTTGACGAGCTAGATTCTATTACCACAGAGCATGGTCATAGTGTTTGGGATGTGGGTGGTGCGGCAGACATAACTCTTAACCAGCTGCTAATTGAAATTGATTGAGGATGACAACGACTTAGAATAACTCTGTTTTAGGGCTTTGAACTAGGAGGTTCAAAATTATAAAAGTTGGAGAGGATGATGTGGACAGTCGTTACACCCATTTCTCCCTCATCTCCACCCACTCTTCATTTATTGGGTCTATTACTATTTTTGTAATGGCTCTATTCTAGAATAGGGGGTTAGGCGTAATTATTATTTGTCAGTTATTTTTGATTTTCAGTTAAGATTAGAGTTTTTTGGAGGTATTTTTATACTGCGGGTTGGGGATTTTCTGGGTAGAGATTTTTTGGGCAAAGTCCAGGAAGAGTCCTCTGGAGAAGAAGACTATTGGAGGTTCTACTGCGAGGTTTTTTAAAGATCATTTTGGTGACTGATAATATTCCAAGATTGTTCTTTGTTGAGGCGAACAAGATTGCAGGCTGATTGAGATAACCTAAAAGTTTGCATCACCTTTTCATTCTTGGATGGCATCTAGCAAGTCATTTGGAGCAAAGTCATGGAAACTATGGCAGTCTAAAGAGGAAACTTAGGCTGATATAGGGGCGATGGAGAAGGAATATGAAGTGCAAGAGGGGAAGGACATAGCTAGTTGGAAAACACCCTTTAAAAGTTGGATTAAAATCTTGGCATGGTAAAACTTGATACTAGGATTTATAAGAGATGTCATCTACCAGAATTTTAAAAGGGCCCAGTAAAGAAAAAGCCCAAAAAATATAGAGGATTGGGTTTTTAAAAGGTGACTTCAACAAAGCTTTCTAAAATTCGTGTTCTGTCCTCTATGGCCCTTGTAATAATCAAAAGATCTTGATAATCCCTATAAGTACCAACAATGAGCAGAAATCTCTTGTACATGTTCTTTTTGATAGAGATCATGCATGTCAAAATATTAAATCTCTCATCCACTCCTCAGCAATCTTAAACCTCTCATCCACTCCTCAACCACTCCTCAGCCATCTAAATCTAAATAATTATGCTGAGTGGGAATCTTTAACGAACCAATGCAACAATAAGGCATAGGGGTAAGTGAACCAACCAAAGATCCCTAGGCCTACTAAAGACACATGGATGCCAAACTTGTGGAAGATATTTAGATTGGCCATGTCAGTATAACATAATAAAAACAGGTAAGTTGAGTTGGTTAAGACAGAGCAAGAAAATTACGTCCACACTCAAGTGTGTTGGCCAAGTTGTACATGTCAGGTTTGTAATAGATTGACATTATGATGATTGGGCTAACAAATTCATTGAAAAATTATAAATAAGCCAAGTCACCTCAGTATGAGGGTCGGATATTTAGCACTTTACCTATTTTATGTTGTGTAATTTTAATTTACAATCAATATAATCAAATTTTGTTTGTCCTTTGTTGCAAAAAATGTTGCAGATGTCAATAAGAATGTGAATTATGTATCTTAGTGCATTTCTATTTATGCTTTATGGATGGTAAATTATATTAGGTGATTTTTTCTAAATTTGGGTCGTAGCTTGGATTACCTTTTTTTTTAATTCTTGGTATGTTTAAGACACATAACACACGGCTCTAATGTTTCTATATTTTGTAATTTATTATCCTATAAGTTAGTCTGTTAGACATTGTTTAAGTTTGAATGTGGAAAGTTTGCACAATATACTTCATTACTCTTAGCCAGATCCCAACCATCATTCAATCAACTTCTAACCTTCATCTCCCTTCTGAAGCCTTGCGTTTATCTCTTTAGTCTCCATTCCCTCTTTTATTTCTTTAGCATAACAAAGAATTGGCCTCCTTCAAAGGTTGACTCAGAAGCAATTCAGAGTTATCCAAACAAGAAGTAATAGAAAAGGTAATAAATTTATCCTATAGAAACTAATTACTTTGCTAGATTTATTTCTAACTTATCTAACTAATTTATTCATGTAGTAGAATTAGCTATCTATGCCTAGATTATTGAAAAATTATTTGAGGGACTCACAAATCAGGATATTTGTTTTGGTCTTTTATCCCAAGGATGTGACATGAAATTCCGAACAAATAAAAATAACCAAGAGTTGTTTGGAACTATTGTTGCTTCTTTAAATAATTTTAGAGATTAAAAATGATTTATTTTGATTATAAGTAGGCTCTTATTGTTCTTGCTTGTCATTGTTTCTACTATGGCTAACTTCTAAATAGTATCTCCTATAGATTATATATTGTAGATGAATCTAACCACATGTATTATTATGCACCTCACATATCATTATAACTTTTAACAACCTAAAATGATAAACAAATTACCACAAAATTTATGTAACTATTATTTTTCATGGAGAAATTTTAGTCATAGAATTGCTTTGATAGTTCCAACTTCTAGCCTTATAAGAAAATCAATTGGACAAGAACTAAACTTTGTATAATTGTCTATAATAAATCTAGAATAGAATGTTTTAAATATCTTCAACAAACTTGACCATACTTATTCTAGCATGATCAGATGAATGCTAACCATTATAGGTCCATAGGTTACAACCTTGTCCAATCATGAGATCCACATGACTATAGATAGGAAAGGCATAGATCCTCATTCCACACAAAATCTAAGTGTCAAATTGATACTTGTTAATTTTTCATTGGGTGTTAGGTGGTTTCATCCATTATGGTTCTACATAGTTGGAACATATTATTTTTATAGATGGACTACAACCTTCTCATATACTTTTAAACAAAGACCCATAATCTAAATTCATGAAGGAAAATATAAATAGCTTAATCACACTATAAACCATGTAGAAAGCCTACATAAAATGTCAATTTTAACAAATATAAATTCTAATTCACATATAAAATCCATGGGCATATAAATTAGTCAAAAAGTATTATATTGGCATTAGTTCTATAAAATAAGGGGTTTTTATTATGTATGTATAAAAACAAAAATATGATTCTAAATCAATATATATGTATGTCTCATTTGAGCTTGATGCTTATATTATACATTATAATTATTACATTCTCATTATTATGATTTATGTTGATGATTCAATTATTACTAGGAGTTTTGTTTCTATGATCCATGTGATGAAATATTAATCCTACTATATTATTGTTTTGGAATTTAGATTACTTAATCTTATACATGGATATTTTTTCTCATCATTGTTATGTTTTGATTTTTAATAGTAATTTAGGGTGGAATATTATAAGGTTACTCGTACTCTCTTTTTCAAATGTGAAACTTAATGCAAAGTATTAATTCCCTTTGGTCCATCCTATTCTTCATAAAAGTCAAGATTTTTGTCCTTATTGTAAAATATTTCAAGTGGATGTGAATGATGTTTTCCTATAATGTGTTCTATCTCTCATATTTTTCAACTATTTTGTGCTCAATATGAGTCAACACAAGTCAAGTGTTACAATATAATAGTAGAAGCAATATATATCATAGCTAACAATGCAATAATAAAAGCAAATAGTCTTTTACATCACTATATAAATGCAAAGCAAAAACACAATAGAGAAAATAATAGAGCAACATAACCCAACTGTAGCATAGCAACCAAATTTTGAGATAGCCATATAGCATAAGTCAAAGACCACAACACAAATCAAAGGATGTAACATAGATCAAATCAAACATAACAATGTATATTAGTTAGATGTATTTTCATGTAATCATATTTTCTACCATCCAAGATTACACAATTTAGAGAATCAATAGTGGAGGAAGGCAATAATATTTTACATATAATCAGGCTTAGCAACAACAATGATTAATCAAAGTGTTTTATACATCCATTTGATCTTTCCTTTACATGTTAGTGCATTAAACATGTTTAAATCTTCATACAAGGAGTTTATAAACAATCTCTATAAATAAGTGGGTATTATCAACGAGAACTTGCAAAAACAAGTAGACAAACGAAGGATACAAATTTTATATCTTCTTATTATAGTCATAACCCTTCAAAAGGATCATGAAGATGATAAATTACCACTAATCATCTTAGATCAGATATCATGCAATTAAAAATAATACATTGCTCAAAAATTAAAATAGATTACAAGACATTTTAAAATAACTTGAAGATAATTAATATTTATGACCTTACTATATGGTTAAGCAATAGAACAAAAGGTTGTATTTAAAAAAAAAATTATTAAAAAAACAAATCATAAAGGAATACTCAGACAAAAATAATTTCTAAGCTTGAGATTATAATTTAGATTAAACTTGATGAAGGAAACATTGGATACAAAAAAATCATAATCTTAGGATAAGAGATATTCACAAGAAATATAATCCTTTAAAACATAAACTTTTTTCTATCTTCCACTCTTAAAAATCAAGGATTCACATGGTTTTGCTTGTTTCAACTACAAAAGAAGAGCCATTGCACTTGATTGTTTTTTAGCTATCAAAATATCATGTCAAAAATTTCATATTTTTATCTCACCTTGTATATCATTAGTTCACCATGCATACTTGTCCTTTAAATTCAAAATCCATCCATCACCCCCATATCTAATTCCAATACAAACTCTTATAATATTATATATTTTAACTACAATATTACAAGTATTTATTATAAACACTTGAGAAAATATTTTCCTTGCCTCAATCTTATATAATAAACACACATGAGAAAGTTACTTCTTTGGTCAAGAGTTTATGGTATGTTATATAAATGTCTTCCCATACTCTACTTATAGATCTAAAAATCAAATAATACTTAGATATTCTATGAAAAATAATTTTATGGGAAATATAAATATATTCACCACACAGTCATGCACCATTTTAGACATGATCCTATTGCTCTTGGAACTCTTCATAAGAATTATCAAAATATCATATGATATAAAAATAACAATCTCTTTTAACCCATCATTATAGCATGTTATCCACCTTGTATAATTATCTTAAGTCCTTTTGGAATGCCCTCCTCCATAATAATAAAAATGTATCTATGGCAAACCCTTGTATTTAGTTTCAACATATTGCTAACTAATATGACATTCCTAGTGAACTCCCATTATGATACCTTAATCATCTTATTATGACTTTCTTACTTACTATAATGTGAAATAGAGACCATCTATATATTGTATATTACTTAAGCCTTTGATATTTTTGGATCAAAATATAAAAAGTATAAAGTATATAGTAATTTATATCCTGGTTTTTCCACTTGATTCATCTTGTCTAAAAGCCTAGTGATCCCCTTGACCCTAATAATTATAATATTATCATGTTTAGCCATATATTTTCTAATATTTATATCACTACCTTAGATGCTTACATCTCCTCCTTTGTGGATGAAGTTGAGTTTCATTCTCATGGTCATACTAGATCTAGACATGATCATCAAACTATATTTATATTTTTTCTTTAAAATCCATTACTATGAAGTTGTCCTAATATTAAACATGTGTATTACTTGTTTTTTAATTTTTGAAAGTTCTTTTATGCTATTATAAAAATTAATTCTCTTTGAAAGGTTAAGATATTTGGTTCTAAGTGATATTATTGTTCAAACAATATTCAAACTCTATAAAACTATCAATAGTCATTTTCATACAATATATAGCACCTATGTATCTAAACTATTGGAGTTAAGCATGGTTGCCCACTCTCCCCATATTATTTGATATATAATTAATAAGTTAAAAATATATATTTTAAATGAGCTTTGTAGCATTGGTGGGATATTGCACTATACTTGTCCCATAATTATTGTTTATGGATGATATTATCTTTATATTTTCCATATATAATGATTTACAAGATTAGCTAGATAATGGGATCTCTTTTTTATGATAGCAATAAGTTATATGTAAATTAAAAAAAAAACTAACCATCATGATATCCTATCCTAAAATGTGCCCATCTCATTTATTCACCTATCAAGGTGAAAGAGTCCTATAGATATTTTTTACACATATCTTGGGGTTATATTGGACCTATACTTGCGTTCAAGCTTGATATTTAGATAAGATATTTTAAAGGTATGCTTCTTTAGCTATAATTCTAGGATACATCTACCACACTAGACCTTTTTCTATATTCATGTTCTTCAACCACTCTTTATGGATTTTAGGTTTAGTGGTCCTATTCAAATGGGACTAAATGGGCTCATTTGAAATTATTACAATTCATTTAAAGAATCATTATGTAAAAAAATAGTTTCTTAGTGTATTGTTTAAGATGAATTTGATGCTAAAACTATCAAGTTAGACACTATTTTCAACATTGTTTATTATTTGCATAGACTATCAAAATTTATAAATATTCTTGAAGAGACTTTGAGGTATCTTTATAATGCTTACATATCCTCTTTTGATATATTCAAATAATAAAAATGTTAGTTAACTAGTATAAACTCTCCTTCATAGGATAATGTTATCTCCATTAATAATTTTGCAATATTTAAGTTTTTTGAGGGATCCGGATTTTAGATTGGTTAAAAAATAGATTAAGCAATTGCATTTGAGAGGATATTTATAGGGCCTACATCTACATACTTGAAGTTTTCCACCTAGGTTTTTGAGTTTAAATTGTATCATTAGGCACGTATATTTCTTCAAATGTGTGAAGAAAAGATTATTCTTTCAAATTATCATTAGTAGCATTGATTACATGGAATTAGGATTCCCCTTTACCCAATGCAAGTTGGATCTCATTATATGAGAAGTCAAAATCACCACATTCCAAGAAAAGAAAGAATATGTCAACTTTAATTTTGAAAGAACAAGACCAAGGATAATTTTGTCTTGGATGAATCATTTTTTTATGGAACACATGGAATACTTAGTATTTCTTTAGAGGCTTAAAAAAGTCCTTGGAACCTTTCTTCATATATCAAGATGAGAAATTCTTAGATTTATATATCAAAGAGGCTTGCATATTGGGAAGACATCACTCACATTTAAGAAGAACAATATACTAGAACTATCACCTCTTTCAGTCCATCGAATTTTATTAATGGTTCCAAATGTTATTATGAGAATTTTTCACATAATAGACTTAGTCAAAAATAGGGTCTCAAACATTGGTGATAGGAAGAATAAAGTTTCAAATCCAAATAAATCTATCTTGTGATATATGTATTCTAATAAAAAACTCATATTATAAATTTCTTTCAAAACCAATTCAATTTTTAATTTAACAATAATTATTTTTATGGGGAGGGGAGAAGGCATCATTTTGGATAGATTCACTCACATTTAAGAAGAACAATATACTAGAACTATCACCTCTTTCAGTCCATCGAATTTTATTAATGGTTCCAAATGTTATTATGAGAATTTTTCACATAATAGACTTAGTCAAAAATAGGGTCTCAAACATTGGTGATAGGAAGAATAAAGTTTCAAATCCAAATAAATCTATCTTGTGATATATGTATTCTAATAAAAAACTCATATTATAAATTTCTTTCAAAACCAATTCAATTTTTAATTTAACAATAATTATTTTTATGGGGAGGGGAGAAGGCATCATTTTGGATAGATTCATGGGGTCAATATCCACCTATGATTGTTGAATTCCTAGAACTATAACCAATAAAAACAAAAATGGAAAGTAGGATATTGAAATTTATTTCAACACCAACCAACTGGGAGATTATACATTTAAACAACTTAAAAAGTTGGATGAGTGGCCAATTCCAATCCCTTCAAAATTAGCACCCATAATGACTAAAATCTTAGCAAATAGATTTCTCACATGTAGGGATAAGGAGAATGAATTAGCTTGGTGCTATGGGAGCCTTGGAGTCTACATGTTGAAGGAGGGATATGAAAAGATCCTTTTAGAACCTCCTCTTCATGCATATCAGGTTGAGGATTAGAGAAATATTTAACAGTCCAAGGGTTGATCAAAAGTGAACTTCTTTGTCTGGTAGTTCATGCATAATGGAATTTTTAATTTTGATAATATAAGATTTAGGGGAGTCATTGGCCCATCCCAATGTGTTTTATGCTACAAAAGTGAGAAAAAATTTGACCATTTGATGTTTGAGTGCTCATTCACATGATTTATCTAGGAGAGACGATTTTTAGCTTATAAAATTTGAACCAGTGGTGATCTCAACCACAGTAATATTTAGAAAATATGGAAGAGGGGTAGATTTAAATATGAAGTTCTTTGTATTAGGTAGAAGCTTAGATTAAATTTTATTTGGTTGTAATTATGGCTAGATAGAAATGGTAAAATAAATCAAGAAATATTTTCATCCTTGGATGGCATCTGGCAAGTCATTTGGAGCAAAGTCATGGAAACTATGGTAGTGTATGGTAAAGAGGAAACCCAAGCTAATATAGGGACGATGGATAAGGAATTTGAAGTGCAAGAGGGGAAGGACAAAGCCAGTTGGAAAACACCCTTGGAAGGTTGGATTAAAATTAATACAGATGGAGTTGCAAAAGGTAATCTAGGTAGAGCTAGAATTGGAGTGGTCTATGAAAATCATATTGGGACAATTCTCTATAGGAACTACAAGGCTTGGGAAAGGCCATGAACAATGAATCAAAAGCCTTAGCTATCAAATATGCTTGTATTTGGACGGTAATACAAGGTTGTAGGAGGATAATCATAGAATCATATTCTCAAATCTTGGTAGGATCTCTAGATTGCATGAGGAACTTTGACTTGGAGACATGGAGGTTGACGATTCTTATCACCCAAACTAAGGAGTCATGGAAGGAATTGGATGATGAGCTCTCAATTTATGTGGGGAGAGTTTTGAATACAATGGTAGACTTCCTAGTCTGAGAAGGAGGTAGGGGTTCAGTGGTACAATGACATGGCTATTGAGGATGAGAGGATTAGGTAGGTTGATGAGCAAATCCAATGTTTGGTTAATTCAGTCACCCATTACAGACATATGGTTTAGGAGATTTGGTTCCAATGCAAATCTCCTTGTAGTAACAAAAAATGGTTAGTTCTTAGGATATTAGGCTTTAGAGTTATGGGAGTTTGTTGGAAAGTTAAAAGGAGGAGACAATGCTCTTCCTAGAGTTTTGTTCCAACTTATAAATAATCTTGTTCTAATATAATATTTTCAAATTCTTTAAAAAATAACAATAATTATTTTTATATCATAATATTTTATTCTTTATTTATTTTTTAACTTACAATATACACCATTTTCTAAATTATATACTAGATTTTATCTTTAAATAATTACATTTTTTTGTGATTTGGTGGAAGAAGAGGTTTTGAAAGGAACTCCAAACCTTTTACAAAATGGATCCACACAACTTCGAGAGATTAAGGGAGGCCCATAGGCCACCAAAAGAGAAACTAGGATCCAGAGATCCAACAATATCGAACCCAAACAAAGCTACCAAAATAGTTCCATACATACTCCTAAAATTTTGAGATAGCCTAAGGTAGCTCAATCCCATGTAGGGGAGAGCAAACGCCCTAGCTGAGCTAACTAGACTAACAAAACAAAAAGAATAGGACAAAAATATTCCCAACAAACCACCCAAAACTAGAACCTAGTTCTTGGTTCCGTTGGATCCAGATTCCTTTCCCGACTCTTCATCCTTTGGTTCCCACTCTTCCCACCCCATCAGGGCTAGGATCTCCTCTTGTTTGAATTAAAAAAATATGGTTCCTAAAATTTAAAAAGTATCACGAAATCCCCCTTGAATAGAGTCAAACTCTGGCCACCAAATAAGTAGCAAGCAAATTACCTTCTTTTGACATCATTAGCTAGTTGGATTAAGCCTTCCGAAAACTCCCTATTCCAAACTATGATGCCATTTTGAGAGGTGCCCAGGTTAGCCAAAAAATCAGCCGAATTGTTACCCTCCCTAAACACATGTTGGTACTGGATAATTTCAAATGTTTGAGCCAATTTATGCACTTCCTCCAATAGGTTTGAGATTGTCCAAGTTGGATTCTGCAATACGACTTTTCTAAAGCCCAAAAATTTTAACTGCAAGACTCCTTGAAACAAAGCTCTAGCCTCAATTGCATGACTAGTTTATATTATTTTATAATTATTTATAGACATTAATAATAAGTTTATATCAACTTTAACCATGGCATTGACTTATATTTAATTAAAAAGAATTTCATATCATAGTTTGAGAATTAATAATAAAAGTGATTATTAAGATAATATAAAAATTGTCCAAACACGATATCGTAATGGTAAAGGCATTGGGCTTTCCTAACAAAGACCCAAGTTCAATTCACGAAAAAAATAATCCTCGATATGACCCAACTTTTCAACTTATTCAAAATAATAATAATAATAATATATACAAAATTATACACAAAAAATAATTCTCTTTCTTTTTATAAATTGTTTTTAAAAATATGTTTTATTATTATTTGGTTAGTGTGAGAAACCCCTATGACCAATGCACATGGATGAGCAGTATCCTCCCAACCATGACCTCTCGTAAAGCCGAGAGCTATGCTTATCAATAGGGAATTTAACACACACCCAACCCCTCACACACTCGCCCACACCATGGTTTGAACCTTGGATCTCCCGAAGAAGATCCAAAGCTCCCCTTGGGACTTTAAATTTTGTGGTTAGTGTGATAAACCCCTACAATCGATGCATAGGGTTGAGTAATACCCTCCCAACCATGACCCCTCGTAAGGTCGAGAGCTACACTTGTCAATAGGAGAATAACACACAACCATTTAGGTATCAACAAGGTGGGTACAGGGGGAATGGAGCCTTGTCGACCTCTACCAGCACATAGGACATTCTTAGCTCCACCTTGTATATGTAGGGTGGACACGGGAGGAATGAAACCTGAGTCAGCTTTTACCAACACCTAAGACTTTCGCCAACTACGCTACACAAGCAGATGAAATGTATTTGTTTTTTATTTGGTTAGTTTGAGAAACCCCTACAACCAATGCACAGGGTTTTTTGTTGTCTGGCACAGGCCGCCAAGCTTAAACCCCGGACCTTCTTTCGAGGATTGAGGGAACTTGTCAATAATTTTTAAAAACATGTTACTCTGACAAAATTAGTTAAGCTACGATGAAATTTGATTTTCTTTTAATACCTATTCTTGTTAATAGTGTCACTTTTAACTTTATAAGACTCAATTTCAAGATACTATAATTTAAAAAGTGAAAAAAATTGTCCCAAGAGTTAAGTGGATTAGTAAGATGTTGGGCACTTACCAAGAGGAGACCTAGGTTTAAACCTCGGGGCATGCCCAATCAGAAAAAGGTAGTAGTCTAACCTGAGTCTGTTGAGTGTGCGTCAACTTGATGACGACAATACCAACCTTAAGCCACTAGGGTCTGTTGAGTGTGCGTCAGCTTGATGATGACAATACCAACCTTAAGCCACAGGGGTCTCCCTCATTTTATTGAGATGAAATGAGGGTTATAGATATAGAACCATGATTTAATGCTACGATCGAAAGCAATACGACTTGACCCTATGACTGATCAATAAAAAGAAAAAGTAATTACCAATTCTTCTATATATTCAAAAAAATCTTTAATATATTATTATATTAACATGATTGTTCATCCAGGGTGGAATTGCCCTTTCTAAAAAAAATTTACTTAGTTTTAAAGGGAGTTTATTACATAATCAACAAATTTCTTATCTAATCAAATTTCACATATAATAAGTAAGCCCGAATACAATATGGTTCACAGTAACTCCAAAAAGTCTAGAATTCAATGTATTTGCATTTTTTAGGATTTGAATGTAAACTTACATGTGAATCATATATTTTATGAAGTTATATAAGAAATTTTTATAATTTATGTATGTGTTTTTTCTAAAAATAAAAATTGAGTTTATTAATAAGGTTAAACACACATTTATCCTTTACATTGATTTGAATCCCACAATGAATCCCATAACTATAAAATTAAATATTATTACATTACTATTTTAAAAAACTTTTATAATTTTTAATTTGTTAAATAAAAATAAAATTAATCCCTAAAAAATCATGTCAAAGTAACCTACAATCACTCCACCCTTTTCAACGGACCTATCGCTTCTAGGAATTAGAAAACGAGGCGGCACTAAGAGGCGCTTTCTAATTAGAGTATTATTTGATCTTGGCTAGCAAGACGCATCTTCAAACTAGTGAGCACGTTTAGGGTACTGCCAGCAGCTGACACGTATCAGTATTCAACGTTCATGGCCCTGGCAACAGCTGATACATTCAAGTCATGCGCATTTGAAGATGAAGGTGAAGGTAGGTGGAGATACAATGAAGTTGCACTTTAAAGTGATTTTATTCTTTAATGATAATAAAGATTCAAAGTTATGGTTACAATGTAATTGTTTTGGTTTTGGTTTTTTTTTTTTTGGTATGATTATGTGTTTGGTTTTTATTATCAGCTCTCATTCTTATCAGAGGTCATGGTTGAGATGGGGGTGCCCAACCTATAAGGACATGGTTGGGATGAGGATGTCCAGCCCTAATAAACGTCCTTCGTAAGAGTTTCTTACTAAAGATTAAAGAGTTTCTCACACTAAAGACTAAAGAGTTTAAATATGAAGTTCTTTGTATTTGGTAGAAGCTTGGATTAAATATTATTTGGTCGTAATTATGGCTGGATAGAAATGACAAAAAAATTCAAGAAACCTTTTCATCTTGATGACATCTAGCAAGTCATTTGGAGCAAAGTCATGGTATTTTAGTGTGTGCTAAAGAGGAAACCAGGCTGATATAGGGACGATGGAGAAGGAAGTTGAAGTGCAGGAAGGAAGGATAAAGCTAGTTGGAAAACACCCTTGGGAGGTTAGATTAAAATTAATACAAATGGAGTTGCAAAGGCAATCTAGGTAAAGCTAAAATTGAAGTGGTCTACAGGAATCATATTGGGACAATGCTCTATAGGGAACTACAAGGCTTGGGCAAGGCCATGAACAATGAAGCAAAAACCTTAGCTATCAAATCTACTTGTATTTGGGCAATAAGACAAGGTTATAGAAGGATAATCATAGAATCATATTCTCAAATCTTGGTAGGAGCTCTAGATTGCATGAGGAACTTTGCTTTGGAGACATGGAGGTTGAAGATTCTTATCATCCAAATTAAGGAGTTGTGGAGGGAATTGGATGATGTGCTCTCGATTTATGTGGGAAGAGCTCTGTGGCAAACTTCCTGGTCTGAGAAGAAGGTAGGGGTTCAATGACACAATGGTATCATTATTGAAGATGAGAGGATTAGGTAGGTTGGTGAGCAAATCCAGTGTTTGGTTAATTCAGACACCCATTCCAAACATATGGTTTAGGAGATTTGGTTCCAATACAAATCTCCTTGTAATATTGTAACCAAAAATAGTTAGTTCCTAAGATATTAGGCTTTAAAGTTATGAGAGTTTGTTGGAAAGTTAGAAGAAGAAGACGAGTATTCTTGTTAAAGTTTTGTCCTAACTTATAAATAATCTTGTTCTAATATAATATTTTCAAATTCTTAAAAACAATAACAATTATTTATTTTTATATCATAATATTTTATTCTTTATTTGTTTTTTAACTTGCAATACACATCATATTCTAAAATATATACTAAATTTTATCTTTAAACGATTACATTTTATAATTATTTATAGATATTAATAATAAATTTTATATATCAACTTTAACCATGGCATTGACACTTTGATTAAATAGAATTTCACCTCATAGTTTGAGAATTAATAATAAAAGTGATTATTAATATAATATATAAAAATTGTCTTGCGGGATATGGCAATGGTGAAGGCATTGGATTCTACTAACGAAAATTCAAGTTCAATTTATAAGAAAGCCCTCGTATTACCCAACTTTTAAACTTATTCAATAGTAATAATAATAATATATCGTTCCAATTTTATCACCACTTGCATCGGTGATGTGACCCGAATTGAATCCCCACGGAGTATATGTATAAAAAGTATTTATTCAATAAAAAATAAAAATAAAAATAAAAATAATAAAATAAAATAATAATAATATATAAAAATACTTTTTTTTCTTTTTATAAATTGTTTTAAAAACATGTTACTATAATAAAAGTTAGTTAAACTATGATGAAATTTGATTTAACTTTAATACATCTTCTTATTAATAGTATCATTTTTAATTTTATATGAATCAATTTCAATAGACTATAAGTTAAAAAGTGAAATTTTTTGTCTTAAGGTTAAGTAGATGAAGCTTACCAAGAAGAGACCTAGGTTCAAACTTTTAGAACATAACCAATTGGGACAAAGGTAGTAGTCTGACTTGACTTGATGACGATAATACCAATCCCAAGCCACCAAAAATCTTCCTAACTTAAAATAGTTACCAATTCCTCTATATAAAAAATAATAATAAATAAAATAAAATAAAAATAAAAATAATTTTGTTTTTTTCCTATAAAATAGTATTGTATTAACATGATGATATAAAAATATATATACATATTTTTTATAAATTGTTTTAAAAACATGTTACTATAATAAAAGTTAGTTAAACTATGATGAAATTTGATTTAACTTTAATACATCTTTTTATTAATAGTATCATTTTTAATTTTATATGAATCAATTTCAAGAGACTATAAGTTAAAAAGCGATTTTTTTTGTCTTAAGGTTAAGTAGATGATGCTTACCAAGAAGAGACCTAGGTTCAAACTTTTAAAACATAATCAATTGGAACAAAGATAGTAGTCTGACTTGACTTGATGACGATAATACCAATCCCAAGCCACCAAAAATCTGCCTAACTTAAAATAGTTACCAATTCCTTTATATAAAAAATAATAATAAATAAAATAAAATAAAAATAAAAATAATTTTGTTTTTTTCCTATAAAATAGTATTGTATTAACATGATGATATAAAAATACTTTTTTTTTCTTTTTATAAATTGTTTTAAAAACATGTTACTATAATAAAAGTTAGTTAAACTATGATGAAATTTGATTTAACTTTAATACATCTTTATCATTTTTAATTTTATATGAATCAATTTCAAGAGACTATAAGTTAAAATGTGAAACTTTTTGTCTTAAGGTTAAGTAGATGAGGCTTACCAAGAAGAGACCTAGGTTCAAACTTTTAAAACATAATCAATTGGGACAAAGGTAATAGCCTGACTTGACTTGATGACGATAATACAATCCCAAACCACCAAAAATCTTTCTAACTTAAAATAGTTACCAATTCCTCTATATATAAAAAATAATAATAATAAATAAAATAAAATAAAAATAAAAATAATTTTGTTTTTTTCTTTTAAAATAGTATTGTATTAACATGATTGTTCATCCATGGTGGAATTGACCTTTCTAAAATATAAGGGGTGTTTGATCCATACTCAACAAATTTCTTATCTAAACAAATTTCTCATATAATAAGGAAGCCCGACAATATGGTTCAGAGGAACTCCAAAAAGTCTAGAATTCAATGTATTTGCATATTTTAGGATTTGAATGTAAGTTTACACGTGTGAATCATATATTTGATCAAAATTTGATCAAATTATATTTATTTATTTATTTATGTTAGTGTATGCATGATCTTTAACAAGAACCAAAAAAAATCTAGAATTCAATGTATTTGCATATTTTAGGATTTGAATCTAAATTATAGATTTGATTAAATTAAGTTAATGCAAGAAAATTTTCACATGATAAAGGTGAAAGTGAGTTTATCAATAGGGGTTAAACACATAATCATACACACCCACTTCTCACACACTCGTTCGGTTTGAATCTTGGATTTCACAAAAAAAGAGCCAAAAGCCATGTCTGTTTGAACTTTGGACCTTCCAAAAAAAAAAGTCAAAAGCCCGTAACTTTGTGTTGTCCCCATAACTGATCAAATTAAATATTACAACATAAATGTTTTAAAGAACCTTTATAATTTTTAGCTTGTTGGATAAGGATGAAATTAATCCTTAAAAAATCAAACCTTCAACTTTATCCTTTTCTCCAAGATTGATCAAGTTAAATATTACAACATAAATGTTTTAAAGAACCTTTATAATTTTTAGTTCGTTTGATAAGGATAAAATTAATCCTTAAAAAATCATATCAAAACAACCTATGAGTCTTTTCAATCAACTAACCTATTCCTTCTAGAAACTACAAAACAAGACGACACTAAGAAGCGCTTTCTGATTAAGATGTTATATTATGTTAGATAGACTCCTTTCAACCAGCCAACCTATCCCTTCTAGAAACTACAAAACAAGGCGGCACTAAGAGGCACTAAGAGGCGCTTTCTGATTAGGGTGTTATTTGATGTTGGGTACCACCCAAGACGCATCTTCAAACTAGTGAACACGTTCAGGGTACTGCCAGCAGCTGATACGTATCAGTATTCAAAATTTATGGCCCTGGCAACAGCTGATACATTCATGGCATGCCCATTTGAAGGTGAAGGTAGGTGGAGATACAATGAAGTTGCACTTTAATTATCAAATTATCTTTTTTAGTTTTGGGAGACAACTTAATTATTTTGGTTTTAGTTTTTTTTAATGTAATTGTTTGTTTGATTTTTATTCTCTCATTCTTATCAGATATTATAGTTGGAATGGAGATGTCCAGCTCTAAAAGTCCTTATCAAAAATCGTTGGGACAAAGGTGTCCAACTCATAAAAACATAGTTAAGATAAAGATACTCAAATAAATGTAAAGTTTCTGACACTAACCTCAATAAAAGATCTTAAAATTTCAAATGAATGAACCTTAAAAACCAGATTTTCCAGATGCACCATCTTTGAAGTGATTGGCAACTGTTGGATTTTTCCTGAGAGTAGAATTTATATTCGTATACTGAAAAAATTTAATGTCTCCATGTGAAGGAATATTTCTCTCGGTGTTAGGTATTTTTGTGCAAGTACAAGCCGTTCGGTTTAAGATTAGGATACCAATTGTAAAGCAAGTTTCTAGAAGAAACTCTCTTTGACATTGCGTCCACCAGGTTTGACATTTCGTCCCGCCCTGTACCTTTTTAGAATACGTAACCATGGCATTGATTCTCCAGGCATCTTCAGCCACGCTTTCAATCGCTTGTCCCCATGGCAAACAGAGGATAACCATTTATCAATCGCATTCATGCAGGCAGGCAGGCAGCTTCTGCAGATTGCAGCAGCCCCCAGTTTGAAAATCGTCACCTAGAAGAAGCTTGTGTGTCAGCCGTCAAGTGGATCCATGAGAAAAAGTGGCAAAAGAAAAATCATCATAACTCGTGTGTGGGCGACCGCTATTCGGAATCGTCATGTACGTTCCTTTCATTATTGTCATTCATGCCGTTGACAGCAGCCCACCCGTTATGATATTCCGGAGTGGGAGACTTGAGCACAGGTGTTGCATAAATGGTTTCCCGTTCTGCAATGGGGCGTTGCAGGTGCGAAGTGTTGTTAACCCTCCTTCTGATGAGTGCGCTAATGGTGAGAACTTCCGGCGCCTTGGCACAGGTCTGCAACGCGAAAAAGTATTCGACCGGCAGCGATTTTGACGTGAATTTGAACGAGCTTTTGCGTTATCTTGTGAGAGACGCCTCTGAAAAGGGGCTCGCTACGTTCTCTTACGGACAGAGCCCCAACAAGGTTTTCGGCCTCCTCCAGTGCAGGGGCGACGCGTCCAGAGAAATGTGCGACACCTGCTCGCGCAACGCCATCGTGGAAATCCGGAAGACGTGCCCGGAGGCGCGAGGCGCTCTCGTGTGGTTCGATTTCTGCTTCTTGCGCTACGAGAATTCCAATTTCTTTCCGTCTCTGAATTCCGAAGATCTCGTCGGCTCCGTCTGTAACAACGTTGCTGCCTCTAATGTTGGCACCTACACCGTTGCTATTAAGCAGCTGATGTACAGCCTCGCAGCCGAAGCTTCCACGCCAGCAAACCGGGGGTTCGCCGCCGGCCAAGGTCAAGATTCCTTCAATCAGACCATTTACGGACTCGTCCAGTGCATCGACTTGGCCTCCCTTAACTGTTCCAGATGTGTCTACAATGCCATTGCCGGCACGCCAGAAAACTGCTTGACGGACAGCGGCGGACAGGTTTTGGCCAATAGTTGTCAAATCCGCTTCGGGAAAAAGAAATTTTACAGCTCTCCCCTGCCGCTGCCGTCTCAGGAAGCATCTTCGCTCGAAAAGCCTTCGGTATCATTGTCTCAAGGTACTTTTTTTTTTTGACTTAATGTCCAGTAAGATCTGTCAACAATCTTCAAAGAAATTTATTTTATGTATATTTATAACCTATCCCTTTTGATTAGACCTTAAATTAGTTGTACTGCTACAACGGATGATGCATCTGAATAACGAATATACCGCATTGTTTATCATCTACATTCTAACAAAATAGATGATTATCGGCCTACGACTTACACAAGATCCGTTTTGTCATGGGGCTACAGACAAATCGTCAAGACGGAACCCGACTAAACTAATTATAGTCATGGCTGTTTTCGGAGGAGTGCTTTTGGCGCTGGTTTTCTTTCTGATAAAGCTTTTTCCAGTTAGCAGAACTGCTGAAGCGGCTCTGTTCAAAACTATGAGACATGATGAAGGTATAAATGATAGGGATTTGATCATTTGAGCCAGCGATTTGATTTTTGTTGGTTTTCCCATGTCAGTGCATTAATAAAATGGCGTTTGATGAAATTTTATCGTAGAGGTGCCACGAGACAACACAGAGGAGTCGCTCTCCCAGCAGGATCAGATCATCTTCAAGCTCAAGGCACTCAAACTAGCGACCAGCGATTTTCACGACGATAACAAGGTTGGAGAGGGTGGATTCGGTCCGGTTTACAAGGTAATATCCATATGTCTACTAACAAAACAAAACGAATCATGGTAGCTGGTATTAGAGTGCGGCTAGAAAGCAAAAAGGTTAATTATCTTATGGCGATTCCATTTATGTGAAAACAAGGATTTCCACCTTTAAACCTACTGTCTAACATCTAAGATCCTTCATAGCCTCCATTGCTCTGCAGTCTTCATATTTCCCATTCTGCAACCCAAGTTCAACATGGTTTTATCTTTTCCCCTTTCCATTCTAGCGTACATCCTTCTTGATCTTTATTTCAATACCTGCCTTTTCTTTTTCCTATTTCTATTTTAGTTTGAAGAAAGATGAATATATAAGCAAGTTTTCTAATTCATTTTCGATTACTGGATTTCAGTGCAATAAATCAAACGAGCTGTTAACCCCTTCTTAACCCTCTATGTTATAACATTTTAATATTATTGTTACTTCGAGTATGATATCAGTAGATGAGCTATTTTCTTATTTCTATTCTAATGCTCTTGAAAACCTATTCCGCTAGCTTTTGTTCAACATGTTTGCACTTCTGTATCTTTTGATGACTGTGAACAAAATTTGGTATTTTTAGTAGCAGTGATCAGAAATTTGGGTTTTCATAGAACTTAAAATGTCTCAAAGTGAAACATATTATTGGCACAGTAATTATTGAAAGTGAGTTTAACTTTGTATCAAATCGTTTTGAAAAGTAAATAATACATAATTATAGAACTTAAAATGTTCCCAATTGAAACATACCATTGGCACATTACCGGAGAACCAATGCCTGTTATAAATGGTTATCCACAATAATATAAGTAGGGCTACTAGATTTAATTTTATAGTGCTGTACTCATTCTAAGGGTAGATACAACATTTTCATGCTAATGTTGCTTTCTGTCCTTTCAATAGCTAAACATAAACAAATATCTCTATCATTGTCATGAACAGGGGAATGTCTATCTAAACTAACTGTAGAACACATCATTTAAGTTATAAATTAATCACTGTCTTCTCTTCCTATGGGATTTTATTTATTTACTTATTTGTTTGTTGATAATGTTGCTGATGCTGCTTTCTGTCCTTTCAATACCAGTTCTGAGAGGGGGAAAAAAATAAAAATTAAACATATGACGGAGGGCTTTTTTCAATGTGGTTTTAATTACTACAATTGTAACTCAACTGAAGGAAAATTCACCTAACTGAGAGGTGCAGGAGGTCGGTTGAGAGATAATTTGACAAAGTTTTAGCTCTTTGTTTTTCCTGATTCCTCAGGGTACGCTGCCTGATGGAAGACAAATAGCAGTGAAGAAGCTATCTATGAAATCGAAACAAGGAAAAAACGAGTTCTTGAATGAAGTCAAAATCGTGGCCAAAATTCAGCACAGAAATCTTGTGAAATTGTTAGGCTGCTGTGCCTCCAGAATGGAAAAGTTGTTGGTTTACGAGTACATGCCTAACAACAGCCTCGAGAAGATGCTCTTTGGTCAGTGACTGTTTATCACCCTAAATGCTTATAAGGAGAAAAAAATCATTAAACTTCAAATTCTAATTTCAGGTTTCCCCAATTTGTGTTAACTCACTCAGATCCCGAGAGACGCCATATCCTGGATTGGCAAAAGCGTTATAACATAGTTCTGGGAGTAGCCCGGGGACTGCTTTACCTTCACGAAGACTCTCAACCTCGCATCATCCATCGAGACATCAAAGCCGGCAACATTTTGCTCGACGAAAAGCTTAACCCCAAAATTTCCGACTTCGGAATGGCGAGGCTTGTTCGAGCAGAAACAGCTCAAGTGAATACAAGAATTGCCGGCACATAGTGAGTCACCCTACCTTAAATACAAAATTGTTCACATATTTATTCATAAGGGGATTATATCAGAAACATTAATAGTCTGTGCAGTGGATATATGGCGCCCGAGTACGCCATGCGAGGCGAACTATCAGTGAAGGTCGATATCTTCAGCTATGGCGTCTTGCTACTCGAGATAGTGAGCGGGAGAAAGAACACCGAAATTAATCTGTCCCAAAACATGCAAATTCTCTTACGATGGGTATAATATTTTTTTTTAAGCCCATTGTTATTCTGCATTCAAAACAGAAATTGAGCAAACATTTTAAATTCATTTGATTTCATGCAGGCATGGGGGTTATATACGAATGGAAAAGCTCTGGACATAATGGATCAAACATTAGGCGAACTGTGCCCGGAGGAGCAGGTGCTGAGATGTATTCACATCGGTCTGCTGTGTGTGCAAGCGGACGCCACAGCACGGCCGCCGATGTCTTCTGTATTTCTTATGCTCTCATCGGATTCGATCGCCTTACCCATTCCGACCGTACCCGGATTTGTGCACGTTAATCATACCCTCGAAAATTCGCCCTTCTTTGGGAAGGACGGCTCGTCCAGGGCTTCCGCAGCGTCATCATTCTCTTCGCACAGTCCTCTCGTTCCTTGCTCCAGGAACGATATTTCTATTACTCAGATGGAAGGACGATGATGATTGCAATGCTTGTTTTCAAGTTTCTTCTGGTTTCGCAATGTAATGTGTGTGTATTGCCTGTAATCGAAGTTCACGCTTCGTAAAATCTTAAAAAATGCACTTCGCTCGCTGAAATCTTGTGTTTGGTTTAATGGGAAACAATTGTCCTGATTTCTGGAAAATGTAGTCTGAACATTTGCATGGAATGAGCTATAGTTTGAACGGAGCCAACTCCTGCACTCCACCGTCGGATTTTATTTTTGTCTTCTCCTTCTGCATATCCAATTCCTATGCTCGTAATATAAAATTCGGTGGCTACAATTACCATCAACGAGCCCATACCCAGTTTTCAATGCAGGTGGGAACAGAGCCAGTTTTCATTTGCCTATAATATAGGCTCGCCTTTAAAATAAATAAAGCACACAAGTGATTCTTGTGTTCAGTGTTGGCTTTTGTTTTTATTAAACTTCAACTCAATGATGCTCATGATATCTTTCTCGAACCTCACATTATAAATTTGAGGATTTGGCCTACGGACTCCTTTGCTAATATGCATCGGTGTCCTGAGACCTATGTTCCACCTTCTTCACCTGATGCCACACGCCTGACCCACAACCTCCAATCCCTACCTCCTATACTCCTTCCCATTCAAGACCTGTGCACCTCTTCTTTGCTTGATGCCACACACTAGACCCACAACCTCCACTCACCTGCTCATATACCACCTCCCCTCGTCATTAACCCTTTGAATACATAGAGATATGATATGCATGAATAACATAGCATGAATAACATAGCATTAATGGTAGAGGCTTTGAAACTTTGAATAAAGGTTTAAGATTTGAATTCCAATTGTACATTTGACTATGGTTGAAAATAATCATATATTAGGTAAACAATATCCATCTCATATTACTTATCATCTTGTGGATGAAAATAACTATTTTATCAACGAATTGTCAAGGTGGTTTTACATTATTGCATGTAATTTTCTAACTCTCCTTGGCCTTTCTTATTACTTTCAAATTAGAAATGCATTCTTTCATCCCATCCCAATTTTATTGTTATTGTTTGATTTTATTTATGTTGCTCTTTTTTTCCCTTCTAAGATGATTGTCAACCTTTTATTGTAGCATAACAATAAGAATTACAAATTAGAATCTTTAAATACTTATTGCATTATGCTCAAAGAAAATAAAAGGTTGATGATTAAAACCCAATAAACAAAAGTTTTGTCACCTGCTTCCATACCCCTTCTCCCTCATCATTAACCCTTTATAAAATGTTTGAATATATAAAGATATGATATGCATGAATAACATAACATCCCTTTATAAAATGTTTGAATATATAGAGATATGATATGCATGAATAACATAACATTAATGGTAGAGACTTTGATTAAAAGTTCACATTAATAGTAGAAACTTTGAATAAAAGTTCAAGGTTTGACCATACCCCTTCTCCCTCATCATTAACCCTTTATAAAATGTTTGAATATATAAAGATATGATATGCATGAATAACATAACATCCCTTTATAAAATATTTGAATATATAGAGATATGATATGCATGAATAACATAACATCCTTTTATAAAATGTTTGAATATAGAGATATGATATGCATGAATAACATAACATTAATGGTAGAGACTTTGATTAAAGGTTCACATTAATGGTAGAAACTTTGAATAAAAGTTCAAGGTTTGAATTCGGATTGTACGTTTGAGTATGATTGAAAATAATCAGGTAAACAATATTCATCTCATATTACTTATCACCTTGTGGACGAAACTATTTTATCAAAGGTTCCCTTGGGACACCCATGTGGTTAGGGTTTTGGGATTTCTTTCGGGAGACCTAGGTTCAAACCACCGTGGGGCATGGTGTGTGTGAGTGTAAGTGAGCTTGTGTACAAAAAAAAGAACTATTTTATCAAAGAAATATCAAGGTGGTCTTACATTATTACATGTAATTTTCCAAGTCTCTTTTTCCTTTCTTATTACTTTCAAATTAGAAATGCATTCCTTCATCCCATCCCAATTTTATTGTTATTGTTTGATTTTATTTTTGTTGTTCTTTCTTTCCCTTCTAAGATAATTGCCAGCCTTTTATTGTAGCTTAACAATAGGAATTACAAATTAGAATCTTTAAATACTTATTGCATTATGCTCAAAAGAAAATAAAAGGTTGATGAATAAAACCCAATAAACACATGTTTTCGCACCTCCTCCAATACCCCTTCCTCCTCATCATCATTAACCATTTATAATGTTTGAATATATAGAGATATGATATGCATGAATAACATAACATTAATGGTAGAGACTTTGAATAAAGGTTCACATTAATGGTAGAAACTTTGAAACTTTGAATAAAAGTTCAAGGTTTGAATTCAGATTGTACATTTGAGTATGATTGAAAATAAACAGGTAAACAATATCCATCTCATATTACTTATCACCTTGTGGACGAAAAACACTATTTGAAACTTTGAATAAAAGTTCAAGGTTTGAATTCGGATTGTACATTTGAGTATGATTGAAAATAATCAGGGAAACAATATCCATCTCATATTACTTATCACCTTGTGAACGAAAATAACTATTTTATTAAAGGTCCCCATGGGACACGCATGTGGTTAGGGATTTGGGCTTTCTTTCGGGAGACCAATGTTCAAACCATCGTGGGGTATGGTGTGTGTAAGTGAGCTTGTGTACAATAAAAAAAAACTATTTTATCAAAGAAATATCAAGGTGGTCTACATTTATTACATACAATTTTCTAAGTCTCCTTGTCCTTTCTTATTACTTTCAAATTAGAAATGCATTCTTTCATCCCAATTTTATTGTTATTGTTTGATTTTTTTTTTTTCTCTTTTTTTCCTTCTAAGATTATTGTCAACCTTTTATTGTAGCATAGACAATAGGAATTACAAATTAGAATCTTTAGATAATTATTGCATTATGCTCAAAGAAAATAAAAGGTTGATGATTAAAACCCTACAAATACAAGTTTTCTTACCTGCTCCCATACCCCTTCCCCCTCATCATCAACCCTTTATAATGTTTGAATACATAGAGATATGATATGCATGAATAACATAACATTAATGGTAGAGACTTCGAAACTTTGAATACAAATTCAAGGTTTGAATTTGGATTGTACATTTGAGTATGGTTGAAAATAATCATGTAAACAATATCCATCTCATCTTACTTATCACCCTTGTGGATGAAAATAACTATTTTATCAAATAAATAGCATGTTGGTCTTACATTATTACATTTAATTTTCTAAGTCTCCTTGTCCTTTTTTATTACTTTTAAATTAGAAATGTATTTCTTTATCCCAATTTTACTTTTATTGTTTGATTTTATTTTTGTTGCTCTTTTTTCCCTTCTAAGATAATTGTCAACCTTTTATTGTAGCATAGACAATAGAAATTACAAATTAAAATCTTTAGATAGTTATTGCATTATGCTAAAAAAAATAAAAGGTTGATGATTGAAACCCTATAAACACAAGTTTTCATGGCATGGCCTTGGCAATCGTGTAACATAGACACTAGGAATAACCAAATATATAATAAGAAAGGAAAACTTTTATAATTGTTGCATTATGTTCAAAGAAAGAAAAATAATGGTGATTAAATCTTTATAAATGCAAGTTTTAGTGATTTTGAATTAAGCATTTTTTTCAAAGCTTTGTAAAACAATTTTGGTATTTTTGAAAACCAACTTTGCAAAGTTTGGTTTTTCTTTTTATCTCAAACCTACAATTGTAATTTTTTCTCTAGCATTTTCATAGCTATCACTATTTTGTCTTTGCATGTGAAACATGGGGATGAAATTAGTTATGCATTTACTTCACTTGTGTGATAAAGCTAATGATAAGGGATTTAAATACTATACATCTTAGCCACTACTATTGATGAAAGTTATAGCAAATTTAATGTTTAAAAATGAGGGAAAAATAATAATTATCATTCAAGGTGAGAAAGGTATGTGTGCATAATAACATTTGTTTATTATATTTTCAAAGACCTACCATGCAATTTTTTTCTTATTGATATTTTACATTTATTGCTCCTAAGGGCTAGGTGGATTGGTAAGTGCTTGTCTGGCCAGGCACTTACCAAGAAGACACCTAGGTTCAAATCTCTAGGGTAGCCTGTTTGCAAAGGTAGTAGTATGATTTGAATCCTCTGAGTGTGTGCCAGACCGACGATGATGGTACAAATAGTCAATGATCAGTGGTCCCCTTCACACCAAGTTAACAATAACAAGGTGGAATAGGTTTGGTGGGAGCAATCCCTATGGTTTGAACCCTGCATTATTAGCTACTAAAAATAGTGTGGTTGTGACCAACTCTCCTATGTAATCAAAAAAAATATTTTACATTTATTTATTTTGAACAAGATTGTGTTTATAGTAATTAAACTAGGGTTCACAAAAAATAGAAAAACTGAATGTTAGTATTTCCATTGAAATTAAATGTTGATTTCTAAAATTAAACTACTTACAAAAAATGTTACAAATGAATGATGAAAGGAAAAAAAAAAGATCATAAATATAGTCCCTAAGTTATGGAATATTAACGCTAACAAGGAAAAACACAAACATTGACACAAATAGTTGGTTATGTCTTAAGTAGTTTTTTTTTTTGAAAAAATTGAAAAAAACTTGTATTAAAACATTGATCAGTTACAATTGGGATAAGATACATCCCAGCCGAAAACAATGAAAGCACATGATTACAAGAGAAGAGGAAGATTTGCATTGGATCCAAATCTCTTGAACCAAAATCAAGCTAGCTGAGAGAGCTGATAGGTCAGATACAACAACTTATCGCGAAAACACACAGCAAACACCAACTGCACCTCTGTCCGCGAAAAAGCTACAAGTCGTGAAATCGCGACACAAGACTCCTCTGACCGTAAAAAAAGTCAACCTGTCCCAAAATCACATGTCGTGAAATCGCGACATGTCACGAAATCGCGACAAAAATCCAACCTTGGCCGCGACGGAGCAACATGTCGCAATATCGCGACAAAAATCCAGCAGCAGCCACAACGACGCAACACGTCGCGAAATCGCGACAACATACCTCCAGAGGCCGCGACGACGTAACATGTCGCGAAATCGTGACAACTTTCCTCCCTTGGCCACGACGACGCAACATGTCACGATATCGCGACAATTTTCCTCCCTTGGCCGCGTCGGCGCAACATGTCGCGATATCGCGACAACTTTCCCTCGACGGCAACGACGGCACAACATGTCGCGATATCACAACAACTTTACCTCCAATGGCCACGATGGCGCAACAGGTCGCGAAATCACGAAAAAAACCATACTTAGCTTTTTCAATGATCATTTGTCTTAAGGATCTTTCAACGACAACTTCCCCTCGACGGCAGCGACGGCGCAACATGTCACGATATCGCGACAACTTTCCTCCCTCGGCCGCAACGGTACAAAATGTCGCAAAATCGCGACAACTTTCCTCCCTTGGCCGCAATGGTGCAACATGTCACAAAATCGTGACAACTTTACTCCAGCAACCGCGACGACACAACATGTCGCGATATCGCGATAGCTTTACCTCCAATGGCCGCGATGGCGCAACAGGTCACGAAATCATGACAAAAACCATACTTATCTTTTTCAATGATCATTTGTCTTAAGGATCTTTCAACGACAACTTCCCCTCGACGACAGCGACGACGCAACATGTCGCGAAATCATGACAACTTCCCTCCCTCGGTCGCGACGGCACAACATGTCACAAAATCGTGACAACTTTTCTCCCTTGGCCGCAACGGAGCAACATGTCGCGAAATCGCAACAACTTTTCTCCAGCAACCGCGACGACACAACATGTCGCGATATCGCGACAGCTTTACCTCCAATGGCCGCGATGGCGCAACAGGTCACGAAATCGCGACAAAAACCATACTTAGCTTTTTCAATGATCATTTGTCTTAAGGATCTTTCAACGAAAACTTCCCCTCAGCGACAGCGACGATGCAACATGTCGCGATATCGTGACAACTTTCCCACATCGATCGCGATAGCGCAACATGTCGCGATATCGCGACAACTTTCCCTCGGCGGCAATGACGGTGCAACATGTCGTGATATCGCGACAACTTTTCCTCGGCGGTTGCAACGGCGCAACATGTTGCAATATCGCGATAATTTTTCCGCATCGGCCGCGACAACGCAACATGTCACGATATCGCGACAAATTTTCTCCAGCAGCCACGACGACACAACATGTCGCGATATCGCAACAGCTTTCCGCCAAAGGCCGCAATGGCGCAACAGGTCGTGAAATCGCGACAAAAACCATACTTAGCTTTTTCAATGATCATTGTCTCAAGGATCTTTCAAGGCCCTGCCTAATCACCTCATCTACAATAGGCATGTCACTGGGCAGCTGCACCCCTACCTCTTTCGCAAAGACCCATCTTAGCCAGGAAATCGGTCGCTTTGTTGAAATCTCTCGCTCACATATATGGGAATCACATCATCTAATTCCCTCCATAATTTCTTGATTTGAGAGACCATAATCCTCAACCTCCAAGCGTTCAACGAAAAGTTCCTCATGCAGTCTAGAGCTCCAACCAGAATTTGAGAATCAGATTCAAGAATTATCCTCCTGTGACCCTGAGTAACCGCCCAAATAGAGGCAGATTTGATAGCAATGGCTTCTCGCTTCATTATTTGTGGCTCTACCCAAGCCCTACGGCTCCCAATAAAACACTGATCCCTCATGATTCTGACAGACCACGCCAATACCGGTGCTACCTGGATTGCCCTTTATAGCTCCATCAATATTGATTTTAATCCAGCCTTCTGGGGGTGATTTCCAACTGGTTCTGTTCTTTCCCTCTCTCTGGTCAACTCCCTCTTCCATTGGCCCAGGAACAACCCGTGTTTCCTCTTTAGCGTAGATGGAAAAAATTTCGGTGACTTTTCTCCAGATGACCTGCCAAACTCCATCTAGCGAGTAAAAGGTTTCTCTAAAAATTCTAGCGTTTCTCTCCAACCACACTTGCCACCAAATGAAGTTTAAACCAAGCTCCCACCCAAGTTGAAGAGCTTTGGATGTAAATCTACCCCTGCTTCCATCTTTCCCAAATATTAGTCCGAATCATGTCACCATTAACCCGGATTTTATAATGAGAGAGCCAGCGCTTCCAAATCCGACGCGTGAAAGGGCACTCAAACATCGAGTGATCAATGCTTCTTCATTCTTATGGCATAAAACACATTGAGAAGGGCCGATGATTCCTCTACATCTGAGATTGTCAAAAGTGAGAATACCATTGTGCATAAACTGCCAAGCAAAAAAGTTTACTTTCGGCCACCCTTAGAGTGCCAAATATTTCGCCAATCCTCAATCGAAAAAGAATGGGGGGAGGGTCTGGGAGGATCTTATCATATCCGTCCTTCACTGTATAAACACCAAGGCTCCCATGGCCCCAAGCTAATTCATCCTCCTCGTCTCTCCCTGTGAGAAACCTTTCGTCAATATTTTGGATAAGATGGGTGCCAACTCCGGGGGGATAGGAATTGGCCACTCCAACTTCTTAAACTTCTGAAACCTATACTCCCCCAGCCGAGAAGTGTTGAAATAACTTTCAATTTGGACCCAACCCATGATTTCTATGGCAGATTTTATTGGAAGTAACTCGGGGAACTCAACAATGATGGGTGGATACTGATCCCAAGAATCAGTCCAAAAACGGGCCTTCTCCCCTCTCCCCACTTTCCAAAACAGTTGATCTTTAATAACCTGAGATCCTAGCTTGAGAGCCTGCCACACTAAGGATCCAGTACCATCCAGAGGGAAATGGCCCACCTCATTGGGGTTAACTTGACCCAAATATTTACTCGTGAGAATTCTACCGAATAAGGAAGTTGGTTGGGAAATCCACCTCCAATACAACTTTCCAGCCAAGGCTTGATTATTTAACTTGGATCCTCTCAGTCCCAGTCCACCTTTTACCTTGGGTTGAGTGACTTTATCCCAACCCACCAAGGCCCACTTTCTTTTTTCGTTAGCTCCTTCCCACAAAAACTTCCTAGCCATCCTTTCCAACTCTTTCCAAATTGTAAGTGGGGCAGCCAGGATAGAAAATTTGTAGATTGGCATGGCTTGAATGACAGAATATAAGAACGTTAATCTGCAACCATAACTTAACCACTTGTGAGACCAGTGATTAATTTTGTCCTTGATACACTCCAACATATTCCTCCAAGTGTCTAATTTCAGCCTCTTGAAATGCAAGGGGATACCCAAGTAAACCATAGGGAGAGAAGTCCTAGTGAATCCCAAGATTTCTAAAATTCTGTTCTGAAGCCTTTGCTCCAGATTAAAAAAGACCACTTTGGATTTCTTGTCATTAATGACCTGTTGAGTAGCCCTAAGATAGACATTAAGAGTATCTCTAATCGTTCTAGCTTCCCTGATGCTGGCTACTCCCATCAAACCAAAGTGTCATCCACAAACTGTAGGTGCGATACAACTTCATCCCCCACCCTAATACCCAATAATCCGCCTTCGTTGTCTTCTCCTCGTTAAAAGTCCGCCAAGACCTTCAGACCGTAATGAGAAAAAGATAAGGGGAACATGGATCCCCCTGGCGCAGACTCCGAGAAGCTCCAAAAGGTTGCGAAGGAAGGCCCTTGATAAGCACAGAGTAAGTCGGGGAAGAGACACAACTCTTAATCCACTCAATCCAGCCCTGAGAGAAGCCGAAGGCTGCCATCATTTTAGCTAGGAGGCTCCATTCAACCCTATCATAAGCCTTTGACATATCCAATTTAATGAACATCCCTTTATTACCAGAAGTGTGCATTGAATGGATTGCTTCCTGCGCCACAACCACCCCATCTAGAATCTGTCGCCCCTCAACAAAGCCTCCTTGCTCAGAGGAGATAATGTTGTGAAGAAGAGGTTTTAGGCGCTCAGCCATTACCTTTGTGAGTATTTTGTATACCACATTACATAAGGCAATAGGCCTATAATCTGAAATATGAACCCCCTCCTCCCCTTTTGGAATCAAGGTAATGAACGTGTGGTTTATAGCTTTAAGCATTCTCTTATTTTCTCCGGATTCTTCAACAACAAGCCCTTACATCTTCCTCTAAGCAGTCCCGAAAATCTTGAAAGAACTCAATAGGGAAGCCATCTGGACCAGGAGTTTTACCAATGCTCATTCCAAAGACCACAATTTTCAATTCATCTCTATCAATGGGTTTAAGGAGGGCCTGATTTTCATCCTCCGAAATAATAGTAGGTATGACAAAAATAACTTCATTTTGGGCCTCTACATCTTGAACTACACTTTCCTTAAAAAGGTTTGAAAAATAATCCATAGCATGAGAATGAATACCTGGAAGAGTATCAAAGGAATGACCGTTCTCATCTTGAAGGGCCTCCATCTTATTCAACTGTCTTCGAGCACAAGCAGTCCGATGAAAGAATTTTGTATTTCTATCCCCTTCTAATAACCAGGAAGTTCTTGCTCTCTGTTTCCAATAGATCTCCTCCTGGTTGTCAATGTCCTCAACCGCAGAACACAAGGCATCATCCTCAACTTTGAGCTGATCAGTTATTACTCCTCTAAACTATTTTTGGACCTCATCCCAGTGGGCCACCAACGGAGCTCTTTGGGTCTGGAAGTCAGATTTATTAGAACGCCTCCAATACTTCAACTGAGATTTGACATATTGAAGTTGTTTGTGGATTCGAAACATAGCTCTCCCATAAGTCGGGCGGCCCTCTTCCCACCACCGTGGAATTTTCTCCCGAAGTTCTTCTTTCGAAGCCAAAAATTCTCAAATCGAAAGGTTTGTGATGGATCCCCATCCTAGTCCCGCCTTCCAACGTAATAGGACAGATGATCAGAAACAGGGCCTGCCAAAATCTAAAAATTGATATTCCATTTTACAAACACCTCCTCTAAAAGCAAAAAGTGATCTAGCTTCACCTTCCTACTATGGGGCTCCCACCTTTTATTAGTCCAAGTGAAGTTATTTCCAGGACATTTAATGTCCACTAAGTGCAAAGCCTGGACTTGAGCAATCATGAACCGGTCCCCTGGATCCAAAAGAGGTGATCCCCCTTCCCTGGTCTCTAGAAGATAATTTAGCGTTAAAGTCCCCCGCTATAATCCAGTCTATATCTTTCCTTGATGCTCGCATGTCATGCACAACCTTCCACTGTCGCCGTTGACCCTCAAGAGTTTGAGAACCATAAAAGTTAGTGACAAGAATGAATTCTGCAGAGACATTATTCCTAAACAGGGAAGTGAGAACACCCCTCCAGGCAAGGTGTTCTATTGCAGACCATTCCAGAGAGTTCCACGGAGTAACAATCCCCCCTGAGGCACCTTGGGCAGCCACATCCATATGACCAACACCCCTCCAAATTCTATTGACTATTTTAGACATAAGATCCAAAGACATCTTGGTCTCTTGTAAAAGCAAAAAATCAGTATTGCTATGCTCTAATAATATTTGAACAGCAGATTGATGGGTTCTCATTGTTTAAACCCCTCACATTCCAATATTGTATAATCATGGGTTACCCCGGGAGCAATAAGAGTCAATTGTCCTCACCAATCCTCCCATGATCAATTTGTCTCCCTGGGCTGCTAACAGCCCCTTATTGGATCTTCTACCAGCTCCCTGAGAATTACTATTTTTGGATCTTTTTTCTATCTGGGTTATCCCCAAAGGCGGCCTTTTCCTATTTTTCTCTGCCATCCCCATGCGAACATCCTGAGAAACTATCAGCTCCTGATTATGGACTACTAAGGCACCAGAACACACGGGCTGTGATACCTTAGAGGGATCAACTATCTGCTGAATGACAAGAGAAGATGAGAGGGGGAGTTGCCCAGGAACAACAGAGGTTTCCTTGAAACCCTCCAAGCCCTCCATAGATTGATCCTCATCATCAACCAATGACTTAAAAATCTCATACCTATTAGCAGCCCGAGATGAGATTGCTCCTTTCCCTTCTCTTTCTTTGTCTGTCTTTTTCTTCCGGGTCGTTCAAAACCCTCTCTCCGAACTTCCTGGCCCTGAATGGTGCTAATAGGATCTTTATTGGGTGCAGCCTTATCCTCCTTAGGCGAGTTTGGCACTCCAGAGGAGGCCTCCATATTGGCATTCATATTAAGAGGACAGAAACGGGCCAAATGTCCATGCTTGTGGCAAACCCAACATCTAAAGGGTAGGGCCTCATAGTCCAATTGTTGAATCCAGGAAAGACCTGCCAGTTCAATTTCCAACTCGCACAGAAAGGCCGGCTCAGATTCATCTCCACACATATTCGAGCATACACCGCCATGCTCCCTTCAATAGTGTCTCCGGCAACACCGCGATGTCTACCAATTGAATTGCCAATCATTGCCGCACTCGCTCACCCCAGAATTCCATTGGAAGAGCATATAATCGAATCCACACTGGGACAACAGTAGGTTCAACACGAGGATCGAATCCTACCCTCTAGGGTTGAACAAAAAGCCCTACCGGGCCATGGTTTTTCTTCTCCGACTCAAAAGCCTTATTTCTATCGGCCAGAGCCGAGAAGCTAACAATAAAATAACCATTACTAATAAACCATAATGAAAACTCACCGTGGGGCTCCCAGTTCTGGCGGATCCAAGAATACAAAAAGCTCAGGGAAGGGCGAATACCCATGAACTTACAGATTAAATCATGTCTAGCTCTATAGAGGACAGACTCCTCCACCATGCTGGGATCAATGACGAGTTTTGGCCTGGATTCGGCCTGCGGTAAACAACCATTCACACGTCGTGCTGAAGACCTATTCCCAACAGTCATGAAGAGCTTTTTATATGCCATATTTTGGGCTTCGGCATTCTTCAAAGGAGAATCTTCTTTAAACAAATCAGCATAAGAGCTAGTACTTCCTGGAGGAGTCCCCATTGGACCCTCCTGGGGCACCGATCGAACCTTTAGAACCACCGTACCCCAAAGACACCTCTGCAAGCCAGCAGAAGCCAGAGATTTTTCGAAAATACAGAAACCCTAGTTCAGATTCAAAAATCGCCAGAGCTCAATTTCCCGCTCCTAATCGTTCCATGACCTATGTCTTAAGTAGTTAAAAATAGGGTTGCAAAGAAAAAAACACTAGACCTTGAAATAGTTAGAGATTTGGATTTTTCATGTAAAATAATAATATTTTACTCCATGAAAGGTTATTAAGGGCATCTGATTTAAAAAAAAAATCAATAAATTTAGTCAAATTATTTTTGAGATAAGCCCCTATTTAATAGTAATGTTCTAGAAAAACAGTAAAACAAATGATCACCAACAAGGACGCCACTTGCATTATCGGTGATGTGGCCCCGGTTCAATCCCCACGGTGGATGTTTATAAGAAGTATTACTCAAAAAAAAGAAGTAAAGTTCTAGAAAAACACTAAAACAAATGACCACATATATCCTTCCTTTGCTTACAAGGTAGACATTTAAAATTTAGATCTTTGTTGCACCCTAAGTTTGAGTTTTATCCTTATTCTCCTTATATATATATATATATATATATATATATATATATATATATATATATATTTTGTTCATAAAGATGTTGAAGTTTCATCTCATCCATTTTTAGTGAGGATGGGTTTTACATGTCTTGTTAATTTCACATATATATTAAGGTGCATAAGGTAATTTATGAAAAAATTATTATGTATAGATAACTATTATGTATATATAATTTAAAAGTGTACATGGATCTCATATTTAAGCTTTTATTTTGGCTAAAAATATAATTTAGGTTTAGGCGATTTATTAGCTCAAAGTTGTTTCAATAGGAGTTCATGGATTCTCAAGCATCTATTGTAGATTTATTTGCAGGTTAGGAAAACTATTTATTTACTCATTAACTACAATAAAATATTTTTAAAATTTTATTGAGGCTATGGTGGATCAAAAACAGGCTACCAAAAATATTGTTAACTAGTAAAATGGTTGGTTTATATCTACAATTTATAGACACATCTATATTGTTTAATAGTTTACTCTCAACATTGAATGAACACTAGTATACTTAGACTCTAATTATTCTTGAAAAACTCATAAACAAGGATGTCTTAAACAAATCTATTCTTATAAATAAAGAGTCTCATACCTTGGGGTTTTATCCTAATTTTGCATATAACAAAATTTCATGTCAAAATAATCAAGATAATTTAGTAACAAATTATTATAGATGATTATTTTTATTGTATACATGGTTTTCACCTTAAAGGATTTTTTAACTAAAAGTTAAATTAATGCTTTATATGGTTCATTAGATGAAAAACACTTATAATACAATTCAATAGATCCTCAAGCCAAAATATTACTTTATTATAAATTTATACAAAACAAGATCCAAAATAGGTTGTGTACCTCAAACCTCCCAAGCATTAAGGCCTTCTAGTAATTGCATACATTTCTAAATTGTGAAGTCAACTATCTATTATGTCATATTTAACAAGCTCTGAAAAAGCTTACTCAAATTATGTTGATAATATTATTCTTAGTAGATTAGGAATATAGAACTTATACTAAGTTACAAGTATCATATTATAAGAAATATCAAGCAAAGCCCCATCAAATTTATCCTTTGACCACATCCCCATGTCCTTTTTTATATATTTATAATACAACCTATCCCAATTTGAAGATTTAGATTCTATATAGAAAGTAATATCAATAACCACCACAAATAATATTAATCATAAAAGAAATTTAATTTCATAAATAACATACTCATTTATAAGCCTTCATACAGATATCGATAGGTTTTTTTTTAGAATGCTCATTTGATTAGAGGTCTAGCTTCAGTCAACTCAATTTTTAAAAAGATTAAAACAATCTTAAAGTCTTATATCCAATGTCATGTGTTGTCACAACCCTTTAATTGGATTGGCCTAAAATAGCAATATTTTTTAACTTACATAAATATTACAACTCATACATGACTTGCCACCTAACAAAGTATAGTCATCAGTATCAAGGATCTTAATAACATATCAAGTAAAATATATTAATCAACATCAAACCTTGATCACTCATTCATTATCTCCACTGACCTAGAGATATTCTCCTAAGCTAGTAGGTCATGCCCATTTTTAAGCTTCTATTTTGAAAGACCTAAAATATCCATATCTAGATGAAGACTCATCACTATCAATTCCAAAAGGACCAATGAATCTACTCCTAAATGAGGTAGAGTTCAAACTCCTTTTCAACTTGGATCAATCACTCATGAGAGAAAACCATACCTATATCTCTCTAGGTTTCTTCTTATTTAGGATAGGTATCCTTCTAGACTCTTATCATACCACTCATCGAATAGAGACCTCTTTAATATATAGATTTAAATTATTATCATCATTAGTTTATCATACAATTTTTCAATTAGGAACTGATATAACGGTCAGGGTATAAATGAGTGGATTTCCAAGAGATCGTTGGATCCATAAACCTCTCCAATGTCATTACTTGTTTAAGAGTTACCTTTCACATATATATGGTTCATAAAGGAATTTGGAATGATGTGATAGTTTCTTAATGTGAGATGGCATAATTATGCAATCCTTCTTTTTCTCACATTATTCTAGGTTCACCTAGCTATGAAGATAATCCCACTTGGTCAAGAAGACATGCACTAGTCATTGTTCACAAGTATACCACGTAATACCAAGGTGGGAATTACATGGTCATACAGTAATATGGCCTAAGTTAAATAGGTGATATTGTAAATAGGTGATATTGTAAACATTTCAATAGAATGATCCAACCAACCATCTAGTGTATAAGCCCAAGAAAATCATTCATATAGTTGTATTCTATCCAATGCAAGCATAAGTGTATAAATCAGATATGTATCATCACAAATAAACTCAAGTTTCCATGCTTCCATAATCCTTCAAATTATATGTAATTTTTTACATTCAAGTTAAGAACACCAACAACCAAAATTTTCACAAATGAGTACAACTAATAAATATGTCACTAACTTCACTAACAGACTGCCAAGTCATGGTAGTTAGGAGCAAGTATATATTCAATAAAACGAGTTTCCAATATTCTATCCTTTGTTTAATCATCATGTATCAATAAAACAATTGATTATCATGTTCCTCTCATAAAAATGCTTTTAGCATATTCAATTGCTTGGCTACAATATAAAATGATTGTTTAGTCATATTTATCTACATATATATACAAGGAGGACAAATCATTACTTTTTTATACAAATATAACTGAATATCATAGTCTATTCTATTTAAAACATTTATATATTTATGGAAAGAATGACAAGTCTCATTACCACATAGTATAAAATTCAATTAATTTTAACTTAGTCGAAGAAAATGATTATAAACCTAGAAATTATGTTGTCACATGCATTAATAGTGCAATATCATTAAATGATAATAAGTATAGACAAGTACCACAAGCAAACAACCAAGTTCCTATTTTATTGAAATTTCATTTTATATTTATCATAACAGTACATCTATTGACAAACTTATGGAGGTGTCTAAGTAAGCAAAAGTAAACAATTTTCAATACAACATATGATAGTCAATACAACAATCCTCCTTAAAGAGGTTTGTTCAAAGTGTACCAATATACCAATTGGTGGAATATGAAGGATCCACAAACAATAATACAAAATATTTTAGAATAGCTGTGCCAACCATTATTACACAACCATTAGTTTGAATGTTAATAGTTTTTTTCAAGTTATTTTATTACAATTGAATTCATTTCACGTGGGCATTTAAATAGTTCTATTTCTTCTACTAAAATGATTGATACATAAATATATGGTGTTTGGTTCAAAAAAGTACATGTAAGATTATCATCATAATAATAATTATTATTAGATGGTTCATAGTCAACAATTTATTTTTAACCTATAACATTTGGAAATAAGCTAACCATTTATGTGAATGGTACTTACAATATGTAAGTAATATTTAATACCCTTTAATCACTGATCATAATAATATCCACCCAATTGCAAATAAGTTCATCTATGAAGAATTATGAAGGTATATGCCTTATCTATGAGGATGTAAGGAGGTATCCAGTTTCAAATGCAACTGGATCTATATCTACCGAAAACCAATCCTAATTTGTTCACCTAGTAATGGATTCAATCTATGTTGATTGTAAATAGATGCTTACATCTATATGTCATCTATGTATGTCCATTTAGACTTAGCAAAAAATGTTACTTACCATAACTTGTTGAGTTGAGAGGAGGAAGAACATCATCAGAGCAATTAACTACCCAACTAGAGAATTATTACAAAGAATTCCCTTTTAGTTTTATTTCCTACCAAAGAGAACTGGTTTTTCAATGAAGAGATTAAAAACTCATAAATGTATCAATCTATCTAACATCTGATCACATAAATAATATAACTTAACAGTAGTGGATATATCTTATTAACATGAAGTATGTGCATACATAATGTGATATCGCAATGCATCCTACTTACATGAAGCTAAGTAGTTACTCATTCAATACTATGAATAATATTTCATTAATCATAGCTTGGTCATGCTTTTATTGGAACAATACATCTAAGTTATTCCTCAGGATATAATTTCTCAAAATTATAATAGACATATATCAATGCTCATTCACGAGTATGCCTCGCATATGGTCATTCACATAGGACCTAAATTGTAAGTATTACCTATAAGTCATTTGGGTCCTCTTACCTTTGTCTGTCTCATCCCTTCACTCATATAATGTTTAACCTTATTTTCTCTCCTATTGTCCATTAGGTTTACAACAATAACCTAAGTTGATTCTCCTTTTAGCTCAGCATAGGTAATAAGTATAGTCAAACAAGGGCTACATAAAATATCTTTATAGCAAGAAAGTCAAATAACATATTGCTAGGAAAATGAACATTATATCAACCATTTATAACTATCCTTTAATAGAGTAGAGATGAAATAATTACATCATAAATTATGGGTGTCATTCAATAGAGACAAATGATATTTATGCATCCTAATAAGTCTAACAAAAGTTAAACTTTAGTATTAGCTATCTTAATAAAAAATAGTTAAAAGGTTCACTCCAAGGTTAAACGTCAATATTGGTTTAAGAATTTAAGTTAAGAAACATATGCCAAGAAATCCAACTAATGAGTTACAACCATGATCCACACTTTTGTTTGTAACATTGGAGTTCAAAATAACTAGGAGTTCATTATTGGCATATGTAATCTTACCCTTATAATTATAAAGAAGGTAAGCTATTGTTGAATTGTCATTTTGTTTAGTGATAAATAACTAAGTCTCAATGGAATATTACATTCTAATTATTGTCATTGGCTCATATCTCTATGTCCTTTATCAACATGTCAAGGAGGTAATCTAGGTACATAACCAACAATACAATTCTCTCATCAAATGTCAACTGTAGACACCAAAATAGCATCAATCCGATTATGTGACTGCAAACATTGATCGCTTTGACAAACACCGCCCCCAGGGCAGCCCTCAGAGGTCAAACAGTGGTCCTAACCACTTTCATAGCAATTTTGTAAGGTCAAGAGGCAATTTGGTACATTTAGACACTTTGCTCAGAATTCGTCTCACCCAGGGACGAATTCAAAATGGAATCTGTCTCACCCTAGAAAATTTAATTTAGGGACGAATTCTGAAATCGTCTCCGTAGGGACGAATTCCGAGTTTAACGGGCAAAAAGAAGAATGGCGCCAAGTGGCAGCCCAGGACGATCGCTTGATGACTCCTGCCTCGCACGCGTGTGTGGGTGGACAGATAGGGCCGTTAGAGGACCGTCACAAGGGCAGATTATGAAAGCCCAAGTCATGGAGGACTCCCCTCCCTCATGGGAAGACTTGACTGCCACATGGCACCTATGACCAACACATGGCGCTTATGCTTCCCTCTCAAAAGAGACCCCATGGGTCTATAAAAGGTGGGACTTTTCTCACCCAAAAAGGACAGATTGGAGGCGATTCTAAGCAACGAAGTGTTGTCCGATTGAATACCCACTTGCATCCTTTTGATTCACCTTCTCACATCCACTAATCTCTTTTGCAAGAGAGGTTATTGGGTGGCTTTTGGAAGCGTGGATCCAACCCAAATCCAACATTTGACCACCTTACACCACCAATTTGCAGACATCCCAATCCTAAGAGGTTTTGGGCCCATCCCTAGTGGATTGGCGCCAGAATCAAGTGCCAACGGTGGGAGGCCCACTTGGGCACCCCCGCACTTTCTAAGTTTTATTCCAAAAGCATTCTAGATTATTGTTTCAGGTTGCATCTCATGTTATTCTATTTGGTTAACTCATAGCTTCAATTTCATAACATTTTGATCAGATTTTATCATGCCTTTTGTCGCTTTGTTGTCCTACTAACTTGCAGGTGGCGACATCGAATTCCCGAGGATAGAGGCCAAATTGGGAGAATCCGACCATCTGGGTCATCCCAAAATGGCCCCAATTACATAACCCCTCTATTTGTAGGTGTTTTGGAGGTCTCAGGATTCGACATTGGAGCAGTACCACTTCGGCTTTTCCAACACAGTAGAATTCGTCTCACCCAGGGACGAATAGCAGTCAGAATTCGTCCTGCCTGAGGACGAATTCCAGTTGAAGGCAGATTGGCCGATCTGTTTCAATGGCAATGGCCCTCTGGTAATATCTTCTGTCTTCTGTCAAGTTTTCAGGTCATTTAGAGTCATTTTGTCTATCGATTTGGCTAATTATTTACATGCATCTTTTGGCGATTTTAGAGAACAAACACTTACTATTTGCAACAGGTGCTACTGACATCTTTGTTGTTTCTTTGTTCATAGGAGGAGCAACAGAGGTTAAGGACTCATCAACATCAACGATGGCATCATCTTGGCCCGCCCATTTCAAGTGTGGGCACGCGGAAAGAGGAACCTTAAGTCTCGATTGTAATCAAATTCTTTTAACGCTCCTAGCCCCTGAAAAGGGAGGAGGCGTATTTGTAACAGAGATCAAGAGAATTTAATGAAAGGGCTGTGTTTTCTCCATTTGCTTGTATCTCATTTCAATGCGTCTCTTTCATTTCATGCATTCTACATTTCTAGGACTTAAGCGTATTTGATTTTGAATGCATCGCAATTAGTGTTTCCTTCGCCCGAAATCTCGTGCTTTCAATGGCGATCACGGTGGGACCCTGTTCCTTGGTTTTTAAGATCACAGAAACTGATTAAATTTTTGTGTTTTGTGCTTGACAGGTACATTTTTTTGTTGCAGACTGTTATTCGTCTCTGACTGTGACGAATTCTTTACTGTAATTCGTCTGACCCTGAGACGAATTCAAATTCGTCTCTGGCAGGGACGAATTCTGTTCTGAAATTCGTCTCACAGAGGGACGAATTCCTGCTTGTAGATTTTCAGAGCAGAAATTTAGAAGCAACCGGTCCAGGCAGAGAAGAGGTAGGGATTTTTATAATCTCTATTAAATTTTTTTGTTTCGTTCTGTTCCTTTGATTGTTTTCATTTTATCCCGCATTGCTTAGGAAAAGTCATTTATGCTTGTTTCATTTTCGCTAAATAAAATGAATCCCACACACTTCACGCAATAACTTTAAACCAAGGAGCCGGTCGTAAGACCCCAGCCCTTGAGCAAGACCAACGGTGGGTTCATCACCACCTTGGCTTAGCTTTGCATCCATTTCCCCGATTGTCACTGTTGTTAGGCGTAAATCCTGACGAAAGCCGACCGAGTGTCGCCGGGGTGATTCCCATGCGCGCGAGGATAAGTCTTCTATGGTAGGTGCCATTAACAGGACAATCCCCCTTCCGTACCGCCTACGTACCATGTACCTTCTGCTCTCACGTACCTATAGTCTCCCTCTCGTAAGGGCGGGTATATAGAGAGGTTGGTATATCGGCCTGGTTGGTATATTGAAGGGGCGACCATTTTGGGAGTTATATGAGCCTTCATTATGCATTTAAACGTTCTTCAAAAACATTCAAAAAACAAAACAAAACATCAAAATGCACTAAACCAGCTTTAGGACACACCATTAATCCTTAAAAGAGATAATCACGGTTTGTGTATGCGTGTGTTCATTTCTCGCTTAGTGTAGACAAAAATAAAATCATCATAAACGAGATAAAAATCTACTTAGATAGTAGAGAAGCACCGCAATGGTGTACACCCGTAGCCAAGCCCAATCAAGGGCAGAAGCTCCGGAAGGTACACAAGAAGTAGGCACAAGTCGCCTTCGCTTCAGTCCTGAGGACTTGGTCATACCGCCTTATCGGTCTGGCCTACAAAAGAATCCATGTCAGAATCCTCGATGGGGTATGCCCATTCAAAACAGCCCCTTTCGGGAAGACGCCTTACATGTAGACCTTGATGTAAACAGAGAATCGCCTTCTGAGGTTAGACATGAGTGGCCACAGCGTGATGAAGCGCTAGAGAGGCACACCGTCCATTTGGAGGGACAACGTGGATATGGCGTCCCTTCTTTACCTCCCATCAGGACATAAAGACAAAATCCAGAGCGCAGGGCTCCTTACACAGGGCGAGCTAACTCCGCCCGCCCCTTCCAAACCAATGAAAGGGAGTACGAGGAAAACCATCGCATTCCTCGAGGACAACAAACAGCATGGGAACCTTGCATTTCCGCCCTTGCTAGGTATCATGATCATACATCGAGGCCAGAGCCTCGAGTAAATGTCGCCTACCTCGACAGAGGGAAGCGACCCATTGAAATTTTAGATCATCAAGATCGAGGCAAACACATAGGAGAAACATTCAAACCTCCTGAGAAAAATAGGGTAGACCAAATTGACCCGATAGTCGCCAGACATGCCACCCGTCAAGCCCAAATCACGCGGCTTAAACAAAGTCATCGGGAGATAGAGTATCGACACCGCTTGGATAGAGAGCGCATGCAACGCGAAGCGGATGAGTTACGCTATGAACTACCTGAGAGGGGGCCAACCCCTCGCACCCAAAGAGCCGAACAATATGAGAGGTATAATCCGTTGGTGCAGACAGTCTCCACGACCTCGTCAAGCTTTGCCTCCGAGACCTTATAGACCCGAGAGGGAGGCCACTCCCCGAAACAATGATGGGTACCTTCCAGCAAGGACTCAATCAGTGGTCATAGGTCTCGCCTGCGAGACTCCTCAAGAATTTTATGAGGAGTATGAACCAGAAATAGAATATGCTGAAACTCCCCATCAAGGCGGGAGGGCCGCCACTCGGCCACCCCTCCATAGGCCTCCAGCCTTCCATAACTTACAACGGGAGCAAACAAAAGAGGAAGAAATAAAATCTTTCGATGCATACCAAGCGCTATTAGAGCGTTTAGAGTCTGTGGAGACAAAAGCTGTTGGGCATCAAAAACCCACATTACGTCAACTCCGTAGTCATCCGATGCATCCCTCAGTGCCTACACCTCTTTACCCCGAACACTTCAAGTTGCCTCAATTGGCAATCTTTAAAGGTGAAGAGGACGCACAAGAACATGTAACAAGATTTCTAAGCCAATGCTTCGGCATCCAAGATAATGACGCATTGTTGCTTAGAACATTCATAACCACATTCGTAGGCCCTGCCTCGGATTGGTTCACACAATTACCCAAACACAGCATAAGCAACCTAGATCAATTAGTAGATGCGTTTCTTGAACGCTTTGCCTTCAACACAAGGAAGAAGGCATCACCGAGTGATCTCGGCTAGCCTCGTGCAATTTGAGGAAGAAACAATGGCAGAGATACGGGAATCGATGGAGAGCTTTGCTTTCTAAGTTACCCTACCGTCCCCCTATGTCCGATCTCACACGTATGTTCGCAAAAAGTTGCTTGAAATCGATCTCTCGGCTATTGCACATAGCAGAATACGCCAACTTAGAAGAAGCTTTGGCGCAAGCCGAGTTATAGAAGAGATCAAAATAGGCGAAGGCGCAATCGCCAAGCCTAAAAAGAAAGAGTGGAATAAAACCACTAAAACCGGGACAACGCAATCACAACACGCTACGGTTAACCAAGTTGCGATAAATGTTCCCGCGCTTGTGCAAGAAATGCAGCCCCAAAAGGCTAATTACTAGGCAGTGCCTCCTAGTTATGAAAGAGATAATAGAAGACAGGAGCAGTATCAGCAGCATCGCCCTAGGCGACAATTCACTCCTTACACGGAGTCCAGGGACTCCCTATTTGACCGCTTGTCGCGGCAAATTTAGTCACTCTGCCGTAAATCCAAACTATAGACCCTAACGCTCCTAAGCCTAGGGGATACAGAGAGGAATTGTATTGTAGATTCCATAGGCGCAGAGGACACGACTTGAATGGATGCCGAGAAATTCAAAGAATTAATCCAAGATTTGATCGACAATAGAACATTGGCCGTGGACAACCCCATAGCGCCAAATAATCAACAAATGGGGGTATTCAAGGACCCTTTGCCTCGCCCACGAAGCACGTGCAAAACCTCTCCGTATTAACGAGGTGCGACAGAATCTTCCCATGCAAGGATTTGTGGGAATGATTAGTATAGTGACAAGGAACAAAAAGTACCCAGCAATTGCCCCCGAGGTAGCTACGAGGGAAGTTCCGACAACATCGCAGCCTCAACAATGCCCAACGCAGTTGCCTCCGCCTAGACCCGAGGTCACGATACGGACCAAACTCACGCAGAGTTTGCGGACCACATCGGCTAGGCTGTCCATTTACGAGCTTATTCAACAACCAAGACCCCATAGGGAAGCTCTTATGGACATTTTAAAAGCCATCGAATTACAGACTCACGAAGCAAATTCTTTCAACAACTTCGTGGGACATGTGAAACGATGTACGGAGCCGGTCATCACCTTCAGAGAAGATGAAGTCAAAACAATATCGAATGACATGGCAGATCCACCCCTGCACGTTATCGCGCGGGTCAACGGGATCCCGTACAAGAGAGTGTTGGTAGATACCGGCTCGTCCAAAGAACATCATTACCACCGCAGCCTTAAAACATTTGAAGTCGCAACCTCTCACATCACAGACCTCCACGTACACACCGCGAGCTTTCAACGATGCAATATGCTCGACGATACGGCACAGCTTGTTCCGCCTGTCCGTGTAGGACAAAAGACAATACCTACATTGTGCCATGTGTTGGAAGGCGAGATGGCTTATAATATACCGCTAGGGCGGCCTTGGATCGTGGACATGAAGTGTGTCCCTTCGATCGCCCACCAGGTGCTTAAAGTATGCTTTTGAAGGAGAAATACATGTAGTCCCAATGGACTTAGAGCCCTTCAAGTATTGCAATGCGGTACAATTCTTGCCTCAATCGACCCTCCCCTCAACGCATTTGGATTTCCAGCTAAATCCATCTAAACAGGGTCCAATACCGCAGGCACCACTGGTGACCAAAACAACAAAATCCCAGCCATGTGAGCCTTCATCATCTTCTCCTTCATTATCAACGCCACCTGTCATGGCCAAACAGAAGGACAAGGGAAAACAGATCATGGAAGAGGCTAAGCCCCTAGAAGAGGGGTTGCCCACAATTTCAACGGTATCAACAGAAGAAACACCTCACACAGCAAAAGTGGAGACTCCTAAAATGTCGAACATGGAATGGACTCAAGAAGGACTCCCATTTCCTCCCACCCAATCATCAACAATCACTGTCGAAATGGCCAATACGGGCCTGGGGGAGTATTTAGTGCAAAATGTTGTGGCAACCCCCGCATTGGAGTCAGTACAAGACATGGGAAGACCCCGCCTTCCCATAGGGACAATTGTTCCTCTAGGCTACCCACCAAACCAGCATAAATTTTGTGTATGGGGGCCTTGATCATGGTCTTGAACCATGCAAACAAAAGGAAGCAGACGAAGAGCCTTTTGTTGAAAATATCAACTATCTGTCAAACCCAGAATTTGCTCTAAGATATCTCGGCCAATGCAATTGGCATGGATACGGGCTAGGCAGATATGAGCAAGGGATGCGGGTCCTTTGCCAACCAAGATATCGGATGCCATATGATAAGTCGGAGTAGGGTTCAACCACCCCCTGCCCTTAGACATCTTGGTCAAAAATATGCAAGGCCTAGAAATAGGCAACAAGGGGGGATTGGCACCAGATCCTTATGCCAACCCAAATACATAATATACCTTGGGAGATTACCTCCCATGGTCAACAAACACCCTTGGCAACAGTAGTAATCCCTCTCCTTTGCTAGAGAGAGGCGAGAGTTCGGAGATTAATCCTCAAAGAGAACATCAACGGCTTCCGGACATCTTTTTGAAGCTATTCCCCTTAGAGGTTCCAGCTGAATCAACACAATGTCAAGAGAATCAGGTCCCTCCACCAAGAGTGGAACAACCGCAATGGGACCAGATTAACTTGCTGGAACAAGGAGAGCCCTCAACGTCGCAAGTAATAGTTGCCGAAGAGAATGAACATTTTTGGGTCTCCGAAAGTGATTCAGAAGATGAGACTGAGATGGACTATCTCAGACATGCGCGACGGCATCACCGCCCTTTAACTCATGAAGATCTAATGGGACAAATGGGCATACTGCTAGGGCATGAATGGTGGGTAGACCCAACGGGGTGGGACCAAGTGTTGGATCCATGGCTCCAAATTCACGATGAGCACCGTCCACCCCGAGACCCTATCATGACATCAGTACCGAGGGAAGACCCCGTCTTCCTATCAGCACATAGGGCTGATCCGTTCATACCCGTCCCTACAGAACCAGATCCAGAGCATAGGGAGCACCCATAATGTTCGAGCTATAACACCCACGGTAATGGAGACCAAATTCATTCCATCCACATGATCTCCATTGATTTGACCGCACCCATCCGCAATCCGGCCGATCCATCACGGTCATTGCATCTAGACATAGATGCCATCGATTGGGATCGCGTCAATTCACCTTTATCACCATCAGAGTACTAGCCTTTCGATGAAATGCCTCATTTCACCCCAAGGACAACTCAAGATATTTTTCAGGCTAAAGAGGGACCCGAGGTTCCAAACGCAGATTTAAACTCACCCAATGATATCCATTTGATCCCGACTCCACATCGCCTGGAGGACGGATCCCACATGTCAGTCGAGGAAACGACTGACGTAGACATCGGCTTAGACCCAATGAATCCACAGATTATCAAGCTGGGGGTAAGCTTATCCCCTGAAGAGCAAGCCGACTACATTACCCTTCTCAAAGCGAAGAAGGAGGTTTTTGCATGGTCATACAGAGACATGCCGGGACTAGACCCGCAGCTAGTCACGCATAATTTAACGCTTGATCCGACAATCAAGCCCGTAAAGCAAAAACTACGAAAGATGCACCCAACAGTGGCCTTGATGGTCAAAGATGAATTGCAAAAGCTGTTGGATGCACAGCTTGTCATCCCGCGTGGATTATCCGCCATGGCCGTCCAACATGGTTCCCGTCAAGAAGCCCGACGGGAGGATTTGCATATGCACTAATTTTTGAGATCTAAACAAAGCGAGTCCTAAGGATGATTTCCCCTTGCCAAGCATCGACGCGCTAGTAGATGCTACAACAGGTCACGAAATGCTCTCCCTAATGGATGGCTTCTCAGGATACAATCAAATTCGTATCAATCCTGAAGACCAACTTAAAACGGCGTTCACAACGCCTTGGGGGACATTTTGTTATAAGGTCATGCCTTTTGGCCTTAAAAATGTTGGCGCCACCTACCAACGTGCCATGACATATATCTTCCATGATTACATGCACAAAACTTTGGAAGATTACATGGATGATTTGTTAGCCAAGTCTCTTTTGCGCTCAGATCATCTCGGTGACTTAAGCAAGATTCTCGATCGCCTCATAGAGCATAAGGTCGATTGAATCCCAAGAAGTGCGTATTTGGCGTCACATCTGGAAAACTCTTGGGTTTTATAGTCTCAAAACGAGGCATCGAAGTGGACCCAAAGAAAGTCAAGGCAATCCTTGAAATGGCTCCCCCAACTACCATCAAGCAGCTCAGAAGTCTGCAAGGAAAGGTCGCGTCGATTAAACGCTTCATAGCGCAATTATCTGACAAATGCCGACCCATGAACAAATTATTGCACAAGGGGGTTACATTTCACTGGGATGACGAGTGCCAGTCAACCTTTGACGAAATCAAACAATACTTGGCTTCGCCACCGGTATTGGCACCACCTAGACCAGGAGTGCCATTCTACTTATACATCTCGACTCATCGAGGTGGCACTGGGCGCCATGCTAGCCCAAAAGAATGAACTTCACAAAGAATAGGCTACTTACTATCTTAGCCGCACCCTGGTCAGTTACGAACTTAACTATGCATACGTTGAGAAACTCTGCTGGCAGTGGTGTTTGCTACCAAAAAGCTACGCCACTACATGCCGAGCAACACTACGTATGTTGTGTCTAAGGAGAATCCATTGCGATACATGATGAGTCGTACTTATCATAGTAGTCGCACGGCGAAATGGATCATGTTGTTGACGGAATTTGACATAGAGTTTATTGGACAAAAATCTATCAAAGGACAAGTCATAGCCGATCAACTAGCAGAGGCTCCTCTTGAAGACGATCAGCCTCCGGTCATAGAACTACCCGATGATGGGGTCTTCCATGTCTCGTAATCGCCAGATTCGATGAGCCCGAGTCACGAGCCGACATAACCCTATTCTTCGATGGTTCTAAATGTGAGCAAGGTGGTGGCGCGGGAATTGTATTCTTCACACCGCGAGGTGCTCCAATGCCCCCGTCATTTAAATTAAACTTCCAAGTGCACCAACAATAATGCGTAATATGAAGCCTTGCTCCTAGGTCTTCAGACAACAATCGCCATGAACATCAAAAGACTGAACATCTTTGGTGATTCGCTGTTAATAGTCAATCAAGTCAAAGGGGTATATCAATGCAAATGCCCAGTTTTGAAGGCCTATAAAGCCCTCGTGGACAAATTCCTGGCAAAACTTGAGTGGTATGACATCGAGGCACTCCCTCGATCATCGAATCATTTTGCGGACACAATGGCCTCCTTGGGGTCACTAATCCCGCAAGACCTTTCCGGTGATATGACAACCATTCAAGTCAAAACCTTATCGCAATCCGCGATGGAGCGTGCAAGCTCAGACTTGACGCCAAGAATCCACATGATCTAGATTGAACCATCCTCGGATAAGTTCTTTCGAATCCGAGATCGTCTAAAACGTGCCAACTAGGGGTCCTTGTTTTCCCCCACTCCCACTAATAGCAACACAACGCTATTCTTACAAGTTCTATCCCATTCAGCATTTGTTAGGGAAGAACTTCAAAAGGGATTGGCTGTTCATACTGTCGAGGTTTTCGATCAACAAGACTGGTATTTACCCATTAGAGACTACCTCAAGTTAGGTAATCTTCCCTTTGGATTGACGCACGCCGCAAAACGAACATTCAAGCAGAAAGCGGCTAAGTATGTCTTGATAGGAGACATTTTGTATCGTCGCAGCTATGACGGAATTCTTCTTCGTTGTTTGGACTCAACAAGAGTCCACTTGGGCAGTCGCCCAAGCGCACGACGGTACATGTGGTGGCCACTTTAGTGGTATGGCCATTGCAAAGCGCATTCTTCGCATGGGATATTATTGGCCATCTTTAGAGCGAGATTGTTGCGCATATGTCAAGAAGTGCATGAAATGTCAACATCATGCCAATTTGATGCACGTACCTTCCCAGGCCTTGCAGGCAGTCCAGTTCGCTTGGCCATTTTCGCAATGGGGCTTCGATCTAATTGGAAAGATCTCCCCTGCATCATCAGGCCGTCACACGTTTATCATAACGGCCACGGAGTATTTTACTAAATGGGTGGAAGCAATTCCGTTAACCTCTACGACAGACCCCGCATTGTGGAGTTCATCTTGCATAACATCATATGTCATTTTGGTATTCCATCCAAAATAATCTCGGATAATGGGCCATCATTCAAGAACAAAGACGTGCGTGCTTTGACCACAAAGTACAAAATTCAGCACAGCTTTTCAACACCCTATTATCCGCAAGCAAATGGGCAAGCAGAGGCGTCAAACAAAATGCTAGTCGCCATCCTTAAAAAGACGGTCGCAGACAGTCATAAAGATTGGCACATCCAAATCCCACTTGCCCTTTGGGCTTATCGCACTAGCATTCGAACGCCAACTGGGGCAACTCCGTTTCGCTGGTGTATGGCTCAGACTCTCGAGTTGGAAATTCCTTCCCTGCGCATATCAATGCAGGAGTTCATCGATGATGACACTGCACGGCAGGCCCGGTTAGACCAACTTACGTTGCTTGACGAACGACGCGTTAATGCTCTCGAGCACTTACGTATCTACCAAGAGCGGCTTAAGAAAGCTTACAACATGAAAGTTCACCTAAGGGACTTTCGGGTTGGTGATTTGGTTTTGAAGGAAAACCAACAGAACTCTAATTTGCCGTCCCACCTGAGGGACAAGTTCACGGCAAATTGGTTAGGTCCATATGTCATTGATAGCAAAATAGGACCCGAGACGTACCGGCTAGCTTCTCTTGACGGTATCAAGGAAACATAACCCTTGAATATCAGTCATTTGCGACCATTTTATATCTAAGAGAGCCATATCCCAAAAATGCTCCAAGGATCCATAAAATCTCTTGGTCAAAACACAAAAGCTCCAAGGATTATCGCAATCACTTGGTCAAACCAAAAAAGCTCCAAGGATTATCGCAATCACTTGGTCAAACCCAAAAAAGCTCCAAGGATTATCGCAATCACTTGGTCAAAACCCAAAAAGCTCCAAGGATTATCGCAATCACTTGGTCAACCAAAAAGCTCCAAGGATTATCGCAATCACTTGGTCAAACCCAAAAAGCTCCAAGGATTATCGCAATCACTTGGTCAAACCAAAAAGCTCCAAGGATTATCGCAATCACTTGGTCAACCCAAAAGCTCCAAGGATTATCGCAATCACTTGGTGGGTTATCGTACAAATTGACCAAAAAGCTCCAAGGATTATCGCAATCACTTGGTCAAAAAAAACCCAAAAGCTCCAAGGATTATCGCAATCACTTGGTCAAACACCCAAAAAAGCTCCAAGGATTATCGCAATCACTTGGTCAAAACCCCAAAAAGCTCCAAGGATTATCGCAATCACTTGGTCAAACCCAAAAAGCTCCAAGGATTATCGCAATCACTTGGTCCACCCCAAAAGCTCCAAGGATTATCGCAATCACTTGGTCACCCAAAATGCTCCAAGGATTATCGCAATCACTTGGTCACCAAAATGCTCCAAGAATGTCCACATACTTGGTCAAAAAAATAAAAATAATCAAAAACAACAAAAATTTGCATCTCATTTCTAGGCATACTCAAACTCATCAATCGAGAGCTCTTCTCGCACCTCATATTCATATTCACAAAAATCAATCCATCAAAAATACAAAAATATGTAGCCGCATTAAGCATTGCATCCATACATTGCATATTTGTGGTCGTATAGGTCAAAGGCACCATAGGCTGTAATTGCTCGATAGTCCATCTTGTTCCACACTGTTCCATTTTACAAAAACAACAAAAACACCATGCATTGCTTTTTACCACACTAGAGTCAATGGTCTTTTAATGTATCAAGAGTTTTCGTGATTCAATCATCATTTTCCTCTTTAGCCATGTAATGTATCAAGTCAAACAGATTTTACGAAGGTAGAGTTACACTTGAAATACACCTTGTTACGTAACATCCCAACACAAATTAAAACACATAAAACAATTCCTAAGTTGTGTGAACGAAAGATGAAACCCCGCACAGTAATCCAGGTCACCAAAAGCGAAACGGTTATCTTGCTCATCCCCCGTGCGAATGACCCCAAGAATGCCGAGAGTTGGCAAAAGGACAAGCATCCTCCCTACCCAATTCCCTAAGAATCCCTAGTTCTCAATAGTTGCAAAACATCAAAAATTTGCAAAACGTCAAAAATCAAATATTTGACATCATACAAGGCACACATCAAAGGGCACAAACGATAGTGATTTTCATCACTCCATCTCCCCAATCCCTTGCTCAAAAGAAAAACAAATCAAAATAAACAAGTGATCTTATCACTACAAACGAGCAAGTATCCCAATACAATTGAAGAAAAGAAGGGAGTGGAACTTGAATCCCCGGAACTCTCAAGATTCTAAAAGGTCATAAGGCAAGCCTCAGCACCGATTTGGTTGATAGCCTATCGATAATCGGCGGTAAACCTCTCGCATGACGATATATCTGTCACATTAACTTGCGTACGGATCAATGTTTGCATGTGGATGAGCTAGCTTATGGCATCCTGGATAACACCGCAGATTAATCTAACCGAATACAACAAAGGAGTTAGTGGAGCTAATTAGGTGATCCTCAGTACAGTTTCGGTTGAAAGCCCATCTGGCACTGGCGGTATCCTGATAAATACCACAAAAATGAACTCAATTGCACACACAGGGATGTGAAATAGCTCGGTCAAAAACAAGTCCGATTCATACCTTGTTCAAAAGTCTTGTAAGACAAAGTACAATCATGGCTAGTGAGTTAAAACCGTCTCGAGTCTCAGAAAACCTTAGCTACATTTCTAAACCAACCGCGCTACTTTTCATCCTTACAATACCATCAAAAAATACACAAAAAGAAAAAACCACATATCTACATATACAACGTCATGCAATCACATAAAAACAAAATAAAAAGCATCCTAAAACATTCTATGGTGCCATAGCCAAACAACACAAATCTCATTCATCCATTTCATTTCGCATATCACATAAAAATCAAAAACATTTGCATTCATCATTTGCATAAGCATTCATCAAAATAAATAAACATGCATAGTCATTAGCCATCATGAATAAACATCAGATCATCACATGTACATAAACAAAATAAAACCGGATATATATATATATATATATATATATCGTCAAAAAAATGCCCGCAGGCTACAAAACTGGTCCTCAGACCCAGCAATCATATCCAAAAACCCAACCTAAGGCGTCGACCACCATGATCACGCAGGATCGGTGCGACGAGAACTACCCCCCGTGGTGTGGGTCCTATGGGACCCAGTAGGGCGGCTACTACTAGCCCCCGCATCACGCCTGCTACCACCTCCCTCATCTAATCGCCTGCGACGAGATGATGCCGACCGCTCCGCCGCACTATCCCTCGTCCGACGCGAAGATCCACCAACCAAGGGCTCAGGTAGCCACCCAACAAGGCAGATGACCTCCCTCTCCAAGTCTAGTCCGATGCCGACACCACTCGCCTCTCACCGATGATAGTAAGACACTGCATCATCACGCTGTGCCAAAACCCTATCCCGCTCTGCTAGCTGGGCCCGCAAAAGATCCCTCTCCCGCAGCGCGTCCCCCAACTCCAGATCCCGTATCCATAGCACCTCTGTCAGTCACGCAATCTCAATGCATACCTTAGACTCCATCTCCTCTGTATCCTCCTGACGAACAGGACCCTCTGGAACAACAGCCAGCTCTGGATCCCACTGCTCCTCCACATCCTACATGTCCAGCTGATCCGAAGCACCAAAATCAACATCCTCATTCCCCACATCCACCATGTCCGCATCATCCAACGGACCTCCCCAATCATCCCCGCCGCCTCACCACCCTCCACCGCCGCCTCTCGCGCCTCCTAGTGGCCCCTCCCCTCTCCATCGTCGTAGCACCCACCACGAGTCATACTCAGTGGTAGTCCCGACGTCATCTACGTCGGGACGTCAATCACCGCATCTGACTCCTCGCCCAATGGCACGGTGACCGGTGGATCTAGAGCCCTCTCATCACCCCGACGCCGATAGACCACAGGCTCACCAGGCAACCCCTGGCGCACCCCAAACTGTCGTGTAACCCGGCTATATGAGAAAAACTCATGCTCGGTCCCGTGCCGCCCAATCAACCACCGCTCCTCGCGTACCCGTCTGAGCCACTCTCCAGCCTCCGGCCATGGACAGTCCCGATAAGGGCGCCAAACCACCTCCCCGGAGTGAGCCGAGAGAAGGCATTCGCATAATGCTCTACAAGACCCGCCCATCGCCGACTCGCCTCGCTCCGTAGACCGCCGCCACAAAACCGCATAGCCTATCTCCACATCATCCATCGCCGCCCGAGTCATCCATGGTAACCCGGTTGGCCTCTCAACCGCTATATGCCGCCAACCCCAAGACACAGATAACTACAGCTGACCCCTTCCGCCGCCGACAGCGGACCCCATACAGCTCCCCGTAGAGCTGTGCCAACAATGTCTGTCCCCATCTCAAAATCAGCGGTGCCTCTATCGAGCACTCTACCAACTGCCACACCAAATCCAGCAGGTTCCACGGGAACCTCGCGCCTGACGAATCAGGTAGAAGCATGTTAGAAATGAGGCCCATCAAGAATGCGTGCCTCACTCCTAACACCCCCCTCTCCTGCCACCAGCCAACCAAAATCCCGCCAGCCTGGCAGTCCACCTCGACTGTCTCCACTGGGTTCGTTACACCCAGCCGCCCCCCATGCCCAAAGCATCTCGTAAGTACAGCAGTCCGCTGATCACGCGGCGATGTCCTAATGGGCAGTCCATCTATCAGAATCCGAAGCAACCGATAGACATCCTCCAAAGTCACAGTCATCTCCCCGTCGAGAGATGGAACGTGTTGGTCCACGGATCCCAAAGTTTGATCGTGGCCATCGGATAGGCTCCGATCCGGGACCACAGGCTCCAGCCGAGACACCCGCTTGAGCCCAAGGGCATCAAGCCATTCCCAATCATCATCGCAAATGCACCCCGCGCCTCAAGAAAGCAGCAGGTACACGGTACCGGCTCCTAACCCGCAAAAGAAAACAATTCAACAAAAAAAATATAAAAATCATGGAAAAGAACCTGTACAAAAAAAAAAATCAAGTAGATGTCTTCAATCCAGCTTCAGGGTTTAAGTTTTAAAACACATTTTGAAAAACAACATCACAAAAACAATTAAATAAAACAAGTGCAAATTTAAACAAAAATAAACTCTAGGAGACACTTACAGGTTTCGCCTCGGCTCCGCCGCTCGAACCAATTTGTGCACTCATGATGGCAGAGAGAATTCCAAGCAGCGCTTCGCTTCGCAGAATTACCTCCTCCTCCCAGAGCTCCAAAATCGCAAGAAAAAAAATGACACAAATGAGCCCAAATTCAAGTTTTGGCCCTTAAATAGACCTATGAGCTGGAATTCATCCTTGACTGGGACGAGCGCTCTGGTTAGCGCTCGTCCCACCCAGGGACGAATTCTACACTGGAATTCGTCCCACCCAGGGACGAATTCAGGCCATAACTTCAAAAACATCAAAAAATGATCAAAAATGCACTAAAAACAGACAATAAATTTGCCCGATAGGAGTGCTACCGCACCCGACATCCAGCGGCATACAAAATAGACATTGGAGTCACAAATTATCACTATCCTACTCCCTAAGAAGGCTACCATAGCCGGACCGCTCCACGGGAAGACGGATTTTCGATAATTTAATCCCCAAATGGTGTCACAAAAAACAACAAAAACAACAAATAAACGCAACACAAAAACACAACAATAAGCATTGCCGGACACAAGTGCTCTTGCACTTAACCTCTAGGCAAAGAAATTCGATGTCGGGGTTCAAATTGTCACTCTCTTACTTCCCCAAGAAGGCTACCATAGCCGGACCGCTCCACGGGAAGATGGGTTTTTGATGATTTCACCCCATTATGGCATCACCAAAAGGGTTAACACCCACCAAAAACAGGTCCAAATGTTGGAAAAATTGCACATTCTTAAACGGTAAAACATCTAAAGGCACCCTTGCACAAGTCATCTTGGGTCAAGCGACTCGTCGCTTTTCTCATGAAGGTCATTCCCTCATCGATTCGTCGCTTGAGGGGGTAGTCACACTTAGTCACCAATCAACAATCACACACCCAATTAAGGAAAACGACATGCATTCAAAGAATCATTGACAAAGACAATCACGCTCCCGCTTGGGGCAAGAAACAAGCAACAATCAAATCAATCAAACACTTGGCATTTCGTGAATCATGAACACAAGGTTCCCCCGAGGATAAAAGGTTGCGCCCTTTGCCTAATCATGACCGATCAATGTCCAAGCTCAAGTCACACCTCACCAAAATAGGTTAACACTTGAAATCAAACTCCTTAGCTAGTCAAAAGCAAGGATTCAAGAATGCATGCCATTTCCATGCTTAGGGCATCAAAAGTTGGTTAGGTTACCAAGAAAACCTAATCATTAGTGCTTTGGTTATCTATTTTTTCTCGACGCTGCGCTATGCACAGCACATCCCAAAAAGGGGCATCTCGTAGACACCAAAACAACACCAATCCGATTATGTGACCGCAAACACTGATCGCTTTGACAAACACAGCCCCTGGGGCAGCCCTCGGAGGTCAAACAGTGGTCCTAACCACTTTCATAGCAATTTTGTAAGGTCAAGAGGCAATTTGGTACATTTAGACACTTTGCTCATTATTCGTCTCACCCAGGGACGAATACTAACCGGGATTCGTCTCACCCAGGGACGAATTCTGAAATCGTCTCCCGTAGGGACGAATTCTGAGTTTAACGGGCAAAAAGAAGAATGGCGCCAAGTGGCAGCCCAGGACAGTCAGTTGATGACTCCTGCCTCGCACGCGTGTGTGGGTGGACAGATAGGCCGTTAGAGGACTCGTCACAAGGGCAGCTTATGAAAGCCCAAGTCATGGAGGACTCCCCTCCCTCATGGGAAGACTTGACTGCCACATGGCACCTATGACCAACACATGGCGCTTATGCTTCCCTCTCAAAAGAGACCCCATGGGTCTATAAAAGGTGGGACTTTTCTCACCCAAAAAGGATAGATTGGAGGCGATTTCAAGCAACGAAGTGCTGTCCGATTGAATACCCACTTGCATCCTTTTGATTCACCTTCTCACATCCACTAATCTCTTTTGCAAGGGAGGTTATTGGGTGGCTTTTGGAAGCGTGGATCCAACCCAAATCCAACATTTGACCACCTTACACCACCAATTTGCAGACATCCCAATCCTAAGAGGTTTTGGGCCCATCCCTAGTGGATTGGCGCCAAGATCAAGTGCCAACGGTGGGAGGCCCACTTGGGCACCCCCGCACTTTCTAAGTTTTATTCCAAAAGCATTCTAGATTATTGTTTCAGGTTGCATCTCATGTTATTCTGTTTGGTTAACTCATAGCTTCAATTTCATAACATTTTGATCAGATTTTATCATGCCTTTTGTCGCTTTGTTGTCCTACTAACTTGCAGGTGGCGACATCGAATTCCCGAGGATAGAGGCCAAATTGGGAGAATCCGACCATCTGGGTCGTCCCAAAATGGCCCCAATTACATAACCCCTCTGTTTGCAGGTGTTTTGGAGGTCTCGGGATTCGACATTGGAGCAGTACCACTTCGGCTTTTCCAACACAGTAGAATTCGTCTCACCCAGGGACGAATAGCAGTCAGAATTCGTCCTGCCCAGGGACGAATTCCAGTTGAAGGCAGATTGGCCGACTGTTTCAATGGCAGTGGCCCTCTGGTGATGTCTTCTGTCCTCTCGTCAGGTTTTCAGGTCATTTAGAGTCATTTTGTCTATCGATTTGGCTAATTATTTACATGCATCTTTTGGCGATTTTAGAGAACAAACACTTACTATTTGCAACAGGTGCTACCGACATCTTTGTTGTTTCTTTGTTCGCAGGAGGAGCAGCAGAGGTTAAGGACTCATCAACATCAGCGGCGACATCATCTTGGCCCGCCCATTTCAAGTGTGGGCACGCGGAAAGAGGAACCTTAAGTCTCGATTGTAATCAAATTCTTTTAACGCTCCTAGCCCCTGAAAAGGGAGGAGGCGTATTTGTAACAGAGATCAAGAGAATTTAATGAAAGGGCTGTGTTTTCTCCATTTGCTTGTATCTCATTTCAATGCGTCTCTTTCATTTCATGCATTCTACATTTCTAGGACTTAAGCGTATTTGATTTTGAATGCATCGCAATTAGTGTTTCCTTCGCCCGAAATCTCGTGCTTTCATCAACAAGTCAACAAGGTATGCTATATCCTTGACATACAAATATACTTGTAGGTCAAGAAGACAACTACAATTTATCAACAAAATTTCTAACAAGAATGATAGCAACTAAGTTTAGGTAATGTAAAATTCAACACATTATTTCTTAAAATATTTCAACCAAGAATAAATGGGATATCTCACAATGTGGAGTACAAAAGTGAAGTAGTTTTGAGTTATGACTAGGTAAACTTAATTATGCCATGTCATTCATGGAAATAAAACCAAATGTAGAGTCAAATACAATATAACATAATAAATCAATATCAAAAGTGAAACATCACACTAAGTAGGGTAATCAAGTTTTAAATAAAGTGATCTTCAATAAAACTTTAAGCATCAAAGGGCAAGAATAGCTATAGCCACCTAGTCATTTCATTCCATTCCTTGGCTTAAGACTCAAGCATGCAAAATTTTCTAAAATTTTAAAAGCTTTAAAAATTATTTCAACTAGCCACTCATGCTCTTTCCTCAATTTACCATTCATCAATAAACAACTCATATCTTGCCATTCAAAATAGTTCAATAGACAACTCATATTCTATTTATATATATCACATAAATTAGCAATTACTTCTAATATTTAGTTGGGTGTTAGGTACCTAAGGATATGAATATGGGGATATATTATATATTGTATTATGACATGGGTTACACAAAATTATAATAATGTATAACATAGTACCATATTAAAATACTATACACTTTGTAACTCATGGAAGGTGAATCAACACATGGCTGACCTTCTAACTCATGGAAGGTGAATCAACACATGGATGACCTTCTAACTCATTGAAGGTGAACCATCACATCCTTATCTAAAGAAATATGTGCCTCCAATTGTAAAATAAAGTCATATTAAGCATTCCTTGTAAGAGTCTTGACTCATGGAACTAGAGATCTTATGAAATGATTCTTTTCTTAAGGAGTATTCTTGGTTTTTCCCTACCTCAAGGGTATTATCTATCTCTAGTTTATTGTGTGGATTGTTATTTTGGGATTTATTTGTGGATGTATGTTTGTATTTATGTATATTGGTGAATGATTTATTGTTAATAAAAAAGAGGTTCATAACAATTAATATCATAAAAATGATTTTGGCAAAGTGGGGTTGTTTTTGCAAAGCTAAGATACATTTTTCAAAAAATATCCCATATTATGGGGGACATATCGTTTTTAGCACTTATTTTTAAAATATTTTTGTTCCATCATATAAATATTTTCGAGTACTACAAAAACGACTACTCATTTGTTAAATTTTGATAAGTATTGAGAAAGTTATGGTTGTTTGAAGTTGGGGTATTTATGATGTTTTTTTGGCTACATGATATTTTTTCAAAATAATTTTTTTTTATCAATTTTGTTAGTAGTTATTTTTTAGAAGATTTTTGCATCATTGTGTAGAGTTTTTTTAATAATAAAAAAATAACTAGTCACTTGTTAACTTTTGATAAGTATTGAGGGAGTTACAGTTGTTTGAAGTTGGGATTTTGAGGTTGCTTTTGGGTTGCATGAAAATTTCATGCAATGGAAAAAAAACATATTTCTCAATCCGGGTATGCAAATCAGTTACCTTTTATTTTATTTGTAGATTTAAGTGTTTACAGAAGGGAATAGATGAGATTTTTTTTTTTTTTTGAGAATTTGTAAATTTTTCTCAATTAATGTGGAAATATAAGGTTTGATGTTCTTTGAAATGGGAAGATTTTTCTTGGTTTCAAAATATTAATAGTGCAAAATTTCTTAAAAACACAAAGGAATATTTTGAAGTTGCATTTTAAGTAGTTGGGGATTGGAGAAAAGGGATGAAAAAATAGCTAGGCTCTTAGATGTAAGAGTTATTGGAAAGAAAAGATATGGGTGATAGTGTGCAAAAAGAGTTATTTGAATATAAAAAATTTATTTTGTAAGTTCATGGTTGTATTCATGAATAGAAAATTATTGTCTCCATAAAACCTAACAACTAGCATCACTTCATTAGTAGAGACTTGGTTAATAGTTTGCAAGTTCCTACAACAAAAAGTAAAAACATATAGCTTGAGGGTGAGGATGTTCACATTTTTGAAGATTTGAAGATCACCAATTATATATATATATATATATATATATATATATATATATATATATATATATATATATATATATATATATATATATATATATTGAATTTACATGGTGGAATTGGTAGCCGCCACAAATCCAGGTAGGTTGTTCGGCTTTTATGGCCACCACGGTATTCTGTGTTGTCTACCCCAGAAGTCACCACACGGTTCTTCATGTGGTTTTACCCCTATAACCACCATGCCACAATCATTTTAAACCTTTTATATCGCTGAAAGCACTAGGAAAGGGATAAACGTTTATAATATATATATATATATATATATATATATATATATATATATATATATATATATATATATATATATATTACATTTATATTTTTATGTTATTGAGATGAGTGATGTGGATATTGTTCTTGGTTATCTATGGATGGATTCTTTGGGTACTGTTAATATTAATGTACAAAAGAAGTTTATGAAGTTATGGTATAGGAAGAAGAAGATAACATTATAGGATATTTCTCAATGTAAGGAAAAATAGGTAGCTATTACAAGGGAACAAAGTGAAGAACAAGTAGAAGAACCTAAAATAGAGTTTAAAGAGGAGGCAATGATAGAGATCACAAAAGAAACTAAAAAAAATTCCAAGAATGAACCAAAAGAGGGGAGTAAGAAAGAATATCATAAAATAGAGGCATAAAATATGGGAGCATATCGCCATCCACATCACCATGAGAAGCAACAATCATGGAGATAAGGCATAGAGCAATGGAGGAATTATGATGGATATACACTAAACCCAAGGATTAATTATGGATAGTCAAGTGGCATAAGAGCATATTAACATCAACAAAGAACACAACCAATTAGAGTCTCACTAGGATGGATGGATAATCAAGATTGGTAACATTTCTCATCTTTGCTTTAAAAATTGTATTGTTTAGTTTCTTCATATGTTTCAAGAATGAAACATTTTTGTAAGGAGAGATGGAATGTTAGGTACCTAAGAATATGAACATGGGGATATAATATAATATTGTATTATGACATGGGTCACACATAAAATTATAATAATATATAACATAGTGCCATATTATAATATTATACACTTTGTAACTCGTGAAAGATAAATCCACATATGGATGACCTTCTAACTCATGGAAGGTGAACCATCACATTCTTATATAAAGAAATATGTACCCCCAATTATAAAAGGAAATCATATAAAATAGTTTTTATAAGAGTCTTAGATCATGGAGCTAAAGATCTTGTGGAGTGATTATTTTCTTAAGGAGTATTCTTAGTGTTACCTTACCTCAAAGGTATTATCTATCTTTAGTTTATTGTGTGAATTGTTATTGTGGAATTTATTTGTGGATGCATGTTTGTATTTATTGCATATTGGTGAATAATTTATTATTAATGAAAAAAGAGGTTCATAACAATTAGTTTCAAAGCAACTATTTTGGCAAAGGAGGGTTGTTTTTGCAGAGCTAGGGCATATTTTTCATAAAAATATCCCATCTTGTGGGGGCCATTTTTTTTTAGCACTCATTTTTAGAATAGTTTTGTTCCATCATATAGATCAGTTTGGGTACTACAAAATCAATCGCTCATTTTTTATATTCTAATAAATATCAATAGAGTTATGATTGTTTTTTTCAATTGGTTATATGGGATTGAAACGGGCCCCACCGTATTACATCGTCACCACATAGTGGTATTATAACAAATCTTGGATATTATCCATGTATCGTTTGGCAAGATTCGGACCTTGATATCCTCCTTGCTCATTTTTTATATTCTAATAAATATCAATAGAGTTATGATTATTTTTTTTCAATTGGTTATATGGGATTGAAACGGGCTCCACCGTATTACATCGTCACCACATAGTGGTATTATAACAAAGCTTGGATATTATCCATTTATAGTTTGGCAAGATTCATACCTTGATATTGTTATAATCACAATGACACTGAGAGGGGGGGTGAATCAGTGTGTTCTTTAAAAACTTAAAAGCAATTTAGACTTTTAAATAAACTACAGCAGATTAAAACATAAATAATAAAAGTACTAAGAGCATCACACATAACACGGCATTTTAACGAGGTTCACCGATGTGGCTACTCCTCAAAATACTGTTTGGACTACCATCCAAATCCAGTCAAATGCAAAGCTACAACTTTACATAATCAGCACCTTCCATGAAATCTCACTTCTACCATCTGCGTATTTTTGCCTCGGACTTTAAACACGTCGTCTGCATATCGCTCTCTTTGTTCTCGATCAGTCGATACACACTCACTCACTATCTCATCGCTGCGATATCTTTTCTTTAACTCCAAAGAACTATCACCGACTTACACTCTGCTGCACACGAACTTCATTCGCATATATCGCATCACACCCACACTTTAACCTTGCAACAGTCCCGCATTTTTATAGAAGAGAATATCCCATCAAAACATTCTCAAACATGTCGGCTGCAACCCTAATTAGGTCAACATGAAACCCTAGAATTTTTCGGTTGCTTAACCTTGCTTTGTCAGCAGGAAACCCTAATTGATCCGTTGCAAAACCCTAGCAATGTCGGCTTTGAAAACAAGTCGGTGAACAACTTTAATTTAATTTTAAAATATTAATTTAAATTTTAAATAAATAAATAAAATTTAAACTGGATATTTAAAATTAAATATCTTCATCATCGGAGCACCTTTTTCAACAAAACGAAGAGCTAACTTGGGTTTTAAGAAAAACCCATTTCAAAACAGCTGACCATGGATTTAAACAAAACCTATAATTTAGTCTCGCCTTGGTTTTCACAAAAACCCTTCCGCTCTTTGACATCAATGACAACATCAACACTTGAGCAAGGGCAATGTACCCAAGGTACCCAAAATTGCCAACAATCTCCCCCTTTGTCATTGATGGCAACCCTTTACTAAAAACACATCTTCAAGAGCCAAAACTGAAATCAATCTCTTTGAAGTTTTGCTCCCCCGGACTTGAAGCTTTCCTCTTCACTTGAAGCTCTCCCCCTTACTCATATCTCTCCCCCTTTGTCATCAATGGCAAAGGGCCACCTTTGGGGCTCGAAACTAAGAATGAGCCTCTTAGCTTAGTCCCTCCCCCACCTCCCCGATGAGGTGATTAATTCTGGGTTGGGAGTAAAACTCCCATTAGGCACTGATCAACATCAACGTCTATAACTTCCTTGTAGGGTCTTCTCTTGAACTCTTTGACCATATTCTTGTTCCCGTCATTGTTCTGATCCTTGGACCTGATCATGCCACTGTTCCTGTTCCTATATCCTGGAATTTCAACTCGCACCGTCTCGATAAGTGTGACTTTTATTGTTGCACTTATAACAAGTAATAGTGTTGTTTCTTTTAGGCATACCTGTTCTTTGAATCCACATGTTCCGACTAAGCCGCTTCGACTAAACCTGTTTTGACCAAGCCTGTTAGTGTGATGTTCTTTTGTTTTAAATGAAACTCCGATCTGTTTACCCTTCTGACATGAAGCACACATACTATTTGCAGGTTTTTTAATGATTGGAATATCTCTCACTGCTTGTTTAGCGCTAATTCTTACCGGATTATCAAAACTTATGTGTCCAAGCCTCTTATGCCACAACCAGTTCTCTTCTTCTTGTCCCATGAAGCACATACCTTCTGAAAACTCTGAGAGTGTGTACAGATTGCCAGATGTCCTTGAGCCGGTTGCTATTAATTTCCTGCTGTTTATTTTTCTAACTTCACAACCATGCTTCTTGAAAACTACTTCATGTCCTTTGTCACAAATTTGACTCACACTCAATAGATTATGTTTCAAACCATCCACATATAAAACTTCCTCTGACTTGATCTTTCCTTCACTAATTTTGACCGTTCCTTTACCTATTATTTTGGCTCCGTCATTGTTGCCAAATTTTATAGAACCACCCTCATACTTTTGTAGATTTTCAAATTTTTGTTTGTCACCTGTCATATGACTTGAGCAACCACTATCAAGAATCCAAGGAACATGTTTATTCTGAGCTCTAAAAGCTGTCTGCACTATTAAAGAATCTTGTTATTTCCTAAGCTATTCTTTTTGTTTCCATTCTATTTTAACTGTGGTATTGGGTTCTAGTCGTGACTTCCCCTTTTTAGAATTTTGCACATATCCTTCAAGATAAATTCTATTTTGTTTTGCTCTATACGGTTGAAATCTGCTTTCATGAGGTTGATATGAAACAGACATACTACGACAATTTTTGGCAATATGACCAAAGTTGTGACACTTAAAACACTCTATTGCATAACTCATTAAAGGAGCAAACACATTTCTACTAGTGAAACTTCTTGGACCTACGTTGTATTTGCAGTCAACAATTTTATGCCCATAAACATTACACTTGAAACAAAAACCATAGAAATAATGATTAAACCTGAAAGATGGTCTTGGCCAGGTTGTTGCTGGAGCCTTGGATCTTCTATTCTTTTGATGTGTGACCTTAGTAAAGCCATCATTGTCAGCTGCTATTTCAGGTCTGGCATTATATCTTTCTTTTGCCTAATTCTTGTCTTTGTTCTTTTCACTTTCAACATTGCTTGCTTTTGGTCCAGTTGATGATTCTCCTTCAGAAAATCCGAGACCAAATTTGATACCTGTGGATCTTTGATTGCTCAAAATTTTGTCTAATTTCATCGAGCTTTCTTCACGTTTTACATGACAGTTGATTTTTCGATCCAGCTCTTGTATCTGTATTTGAAGACTCACATTTTCTTCTTCCAATTTGCTGCAGTGGTCTATCTTCATGGATACTCGTATTTCCAGATCTTCGGACATTTTCTTGTATTCTTCATCTATATTTTTAAACTGGCAATAATGTTGTTTGCATCCTTAAGTTTCCTTGACAATTTTTCATTCTTCTTTTTCTTCGATTCCCATTCCGTAAGGGCAGACACTAGCTCACCCTCTAAATCAACTTCAGCCTCAACTTCTTCAACTTTAGAGTTCATTCCTTCTACCATTTCTGGTTCAATTTTCTCAACCATAGGAACTGAAACTGGCTGGGATGCCTTTTTGGATGAGGATCTATTCTTCTTAGCCATTGTGTACTAATCCAAGATCAACCCTGATCGATTTAGCCAAAATTGGGAACCCGGCTCGATACCAATTGTTATAATCACAATGACACCGAGAGGGGGTGAATCAAGTGCTGTTCTTTAAAAACTTAAAAGCAATTTAGACTTTTAAATAAACTACAACAGATTAAAACAGTAAATAATAAAAGTACTAAGAGCATCACACATAACACAACATTTTAACGAGGTTCACCGATGTGGATACTCCTCAAAAAGACTGCTTGGACTACCATCCAAATCCAGTCAAATGCAAAGCTACAACTTTACATAATCAGCACCTTCCATGAAATCTCACTTCTACCATCTGCGTATTTTTGCCTCGGAATTTAAACACGCCGTCTACATATCACTCTCTTTGTTCTTGATCAGTTAATACACACTCACTCACTATCTCATCGCTGCGATCTCTTTTCTTTAACTCCAAAGAACTATCACCGACTTACACTCTGCTGCACACGAACTTCATTCGCATATATCGCATCACACCCACACTTTAACCTTGCAACAATCCCGCCTTTTTATAGAAGAGAATATCCCATTAAAACATTCTCAAACACGTCGGCTGCAACCCTAATTAGGTCAACATGAAACCCTAGAATTTTTTGGTTGCTTAACCTTGCTTTGTCAACAGGAAACCCTAATTGATCCGTTGCAAAACCCTAGCAACGTCGACTTTGAAAACAAGCCGATGAACAGCTTTAATTTAATTTTAAAATATTAATTTAAATTTTAAATAAATAAATAAAATTTAAACTGGATATTTAAAATTAAATATCTTCATCATCGGAGCACCTTTTTCAACAAAACGAAGAGCTAACTTGGGTTTTAAGAAAAACCCATTTCAAAACTACTGACCATGGATTTAAACAAAACCTATAATTTAGTCTGCCTTGGTTTTCACAAAAACCCTTCCGCTCTTTGACATCAATGACAACATCAACACTTGAGCAAGGGCAATGTACCCAAGGTACCCAAAATTGCCAACAATCTCCCCCTTTTTCATTGATGGCAACCCTTTACTAAAAACACATCTTCAAGAGCCAAAACTGAAATCAATCTCTTTGAAGTTTTGCTCCCCCTGACTTGAAGCTTTCCTCTTGCACAATCACTTCACTACGCTTGTCTGCCATCGCTACGCGTAATTTGCAATCAACTTTGCCCTTCGCGCTTCTCGCACACTCTGCTTTCTCTGCGCACAAGCTTCGCACACTCGTGTCGTTTCACATTCTGCTCTCTGCTCAACATGAACTTCACTTTCACAAACACTATGCTCGCATTCGCACTTTATCTTTTCACCCCTCCTTTCAAACTCGAAGTACCCTTGCTTTTATAGAAGAAGTTTTAGGAACAAACCCTAAAAGAACGTCTGTTGAGAAACCCTAGAATTTTTCAGCTGCCAAACCCTAAAATCCGTCGGCCTAGATTTAACTTTGTCGGTCTCAAACACTTCTTCCACCTTCGTCACTTTCCTGTAGCTTATTGCCGTGAAATAGTAACATGTCGGCCCTTTTAATTTAATTTAATATTTTAATTTAAATTTTAAATAAAATAAAATTTAAACTAAATATTTAAAATTAAATATCTTCACCATCGGAGCACCTTTTTCAACAAAACGAAGAGCTAACTTGGGTTTTAAGAAAAACCCATTTCAAAACTCGTCGACCATGGATTTAAACAAAACCTATAATTTAGTCTGCCTTGGTTTTCACAAAAACCCTTCCGCTCTTTGACATCAATGACAACATCAACACTTGAGCAAGGGCAATGTACCCAAGGTACCCAAAATTGCCAACAGATATCCTCCTTGCTCATTTTTTATATTCTAATAAATATCGATAGAGTTATGATTGTTTTTTTCAATTGGTTATATGGGATTGAAATAGGTCCCACCGTATTACATTGTCACCACATAGTGGTATTATAACAAAGCTTGGATATATTTTTTTTGCTAAGTAAAAGTATTATATTTCAAAAAAAGGGTTTTAAGGATCCCTGAACCTTTTACATAAGCAGCATAGAAACAGATCCAAGTTTGAGACAGAGCTGAAAGACCTAGAAAGGACTAAAAAACATAAAAGGCCATTGAAGAGGACACAACCTCGACCACAAAGGAACTAAAGCCTTAACAAAGAGGAAATGAGGACAAAGCCTTAGAACAAAAGGGGAGCCCACAAGTCCGAAACATAATAGAAAAAAAACTACAGACTGTAAATTACGTAAACGCACAAAAAGCTTACACAATAGAAAAGACCAAAAAGGAGTAGGGTGGAGCTAAGGAAGTCAATACTCGCCCTCAACATATTATTCCTCCTTATTGTCCTCCTTAGCCTCAGTGGACTTTGGTTCATCCTCCTTAGGTTCGGTCTTGACGATCGCCATCGCCTTCTCAGCTGTGGACATGTCTGCTTGACTAATTTGTTTGTTGTAGAAGAGCTTATGTAGCCCCTCCCTAATGTCCATAGTGCAATTCATCATGTAGTTCATCATTGTCATAGTGGAGGCAATGATGTAGTCCTTCAGGCACTTGTTCTCCTCATTATCATATTTGATTTCAATCACTTTGGACTTGGCTGTCAGGTTCTGAATCCGAGCTGATTTCCTCACCGGTTCGTCACTGGTATCAAAGGAAATGGTTTTCTTGGCCTTCAATTTGGATAGGGCTTCATTGGCCTTTTTATTTTTTTTTAGCTTTGGATAGACGCTCTACAAAGGGAGTCAAATTGGTAGGGCTGCTTGGGTCAGGGTTGGCCTTAGGGCTATTGGCAAGGATATAGGTGTATATAACTTTGAACATGCCTTGGTGTCGGGGGAGGTCATGGTTGACCTTGTCTCTATAGGAAGATATGGAGTGATTTATAGAATTAAGGAAGAAAAGGGGAATGCTTAAGGTGTTAAGTTCTCTAAAGTGATTGACGAAGGCCAGATGATAGGTTTTCATAGGTTTGTCAGGGTCATCAACACAGATGAATTGCATGATAGGTTTCATGATAGCATTCCAAGGACTGGATAGGTCAGTTCTAAAGAGGCCAAACCCCTTGACCTTCTTGATAATTTTATCATTTCCTTTGAAATGATCTAGTTCCACCTCCCAATTATGCTTATGGCGGTGAATGGATCACCCCCCTTCAGCAGCCTGGCCAGTGATAGCACCAAGGAGGTGGGCATCAATGACAAAATTCCTTCCCCTAATAGTAACAACACCATTGTCCCACGTCTCAAGGAACGCCATAGTAATATCAATATCATCGCCTGAGAAAAGGTGGAGGAATGGAAAAAAGTGCCTATCCTCAAGGATAGGGTTGGCACATTGGTCACACTCATACGCATTAGGTTCAATGTATTCACTTGACATGGTGGGGACAGAGAAATGGGTGATGACAAAAAATGGACAGGGACAGGTCGACCGGGAGATGGAAAGCGAAGGTAAACAGGGCGATGGTGAAGACAGAGGGTGAAAGGGAAAATGGAAGAGAAACAAAGTGTGGGGGTTAATGAAGTGAGGAAGGAAGAGGTAGTGGGCACGGTGAATGCGGAGGAGGAGGAACAGGTGGAAGAGGGAAGGCTCCCACACATGGAGAGGCACCTTAACCAAGGGGGACCAATGACCAAGATGCAAAGAAAATTGTGGCCTCATGAGGCACGAGAGGAAAATAGTGCACTTAAGGTCAGGCATCCCAAAGTGGTCCCGAGCTTTCCATAAATATTTTAGCCGAATGTCCAGGTGTCGATAGGTCTTGACAGCATTGCACATACTAGACGTCTACCATGAGTGTATCTTGTTGACATGGATGATTATTTTGACGACATCCTTAAGCTAAGCTAGAACATTGGAAAGATCACCTTTGGTAACCAAAAAAATATCCTTATGATGCTACCTTGAAGTTGTGCGAGGAAAAATATGCTGAGAGGTCACATTGTCAACATTGGAATCAGCACATGATGACCTACACAAGTGAAACAAATAGCAATAATAATTGTTGAGATCATTAGAGAGTGAGCCAAAGAGATTTTCCCAGTGATATGTTGAGCAAGGTGCAGCGACAATATTGTCATTGTTGTCAACACAATCAGATAGATCGGTTGATGCAGTGGACAGGAGTTCAGAGGTTATTCAGAGTATGTACAATGATGTTAAATGCTTATGAGGATGTTTTTGATGTTTGGGTGAAGTTGTTACCAGGTTGTTTGTGCAAAGTTGAAAAAATCGTCATGTTGTGGCTGCTCCACAACGTACCCCAAAATTGGGGACCCACCTTTTTGCATATTTTCCAAGAAGACCGAAGTGGCCCATATGCTAAAGATCAAAGAAAAAGCAAAACACCGCAAAGAAAAAAGTGTCGCGATATCGCGACATGTTGCATTTTCGTGGCCAAAAGAGAAGAGAACAAGAAGAAAAGTTGCATATCATGTTGCATTTTGCAAAGAAGAGAGCAAGGAAAAAGTGTCGCGATATCGCGACATGTTGCATTTTCGCGGTCCAAAGCAAAGAGAAAGAGCGAAGAGGAAAAGTGTCACGATATCGCGACATGTTAGCATTTTTTGACTCAAGGAGACAAAAGTGTCGCGATATCGTGACATGTTGCATTTTCACGACTCAAAAGGGCAGGCAGGCAGAGAAACAAAAGTGTCACGATATCGCGACATGTTGCATTTTTGCCAAAGGAACAGAGTAGTTGACAGTGCGTCTGATATTAGTGATGAACACCAGGATAGTGAAACCGAAGACTGCATAGTGACGTGGACCTATAAGGAATAAATCAAAGATTGAATAAGGTAATTTGTCACATAAGGACAAAATTCAATGAATAAGACAAAACGTTACATAAGGAATCTTTAATGATTTGAAATCATCTAAGATGGTCGTTACACATGGAAAGAAGCGGACGCATGCCCATGTGGAGAAAAGGAAACGAAGGGCCACAAAATAGAAATGAAAAGCCTTTTTGGAAACCAAAACACATGCATGCACAAGGGAAGGAGAAAACGAACAAGTCATGGAAGGAGAAACAAAATTTTTTAGAGGTTTTAAATACGCCATTCAAAGAGGCCATATGTAGTTGGTGCTCCTTTCTGTTGGTGCAGATAAATTAGGTGTTGTTGTGCTCTCCTTTCTGTTGGTGAGATAAATCAGGGGTTGGTGCTCCTTCCAGGGGTGCTGGTAAATTGATTGTAAAGTTGGTGCTTTGCAAAGGCTGGATTTGGATGGGAGTCCAAACAGTCATTTTGAGGATGTAGCCAAATCGGTGAACCTCGATACATCTTGTGTTGTGTGATGTTCTCTTGTTATACTTGCTTTATTTGGTTTCAAGTTTTCATTGTTTCGGCTTTAAGAGTTGAAGATTTAAGTTTTAAAAGAGCTACACTGATTCACCCCCCCTCTCAGTGTCATTGTGAGACTAACAATTGGTATCAGAGCGAGGTTCTTGAACAAGCTTAACCGGCTAGGGTGATCTTGGAAGTGACACAATGGCAGGTGGTGAAGGCTTCTCATCAAACAAAGCACCATTGTTTGATGGAACTAATTACGCATTTTGGAGACTCAGGATGCAGACATATCTTTGTGCTTTGGGATACGACATTTGGGATTCAGTAGATAGTGGATACACAATACCCACCACTTCTCCAACCGATGTTGCCGGTAAGAAACTGTTTGAGAATGACTCAAAAGCAAAGAATGCTATCATGTGCGGATTAGTGGACAGTGAACTGGTAAAGATTATGAGTTGTAAAATGGCAAAAGAAATATGGGACAAACTGAGGAGCATTCATGAAGGAGACGTTAAGATCAAGGAGGCCAAGTTACAAACACATCGAGCTCAGTTCGAAGTATTAAAGATGAATGACGATGAGAACATAGAGGCATATATGCTAAGAGTTAATGAAGTCATTAATGCGATTAGAGGACTCGACGAGGAAATCAAAGATTCTGTCATCGTGAAAAAGGTATTAAGATCTCTTCCCCAAAGATTTGATTCTAAAGTTTCAGCTATAGAAGAAGCTAAAGATCTAAATTCTTTTAGTATGGATGAGATGCATGGTTCTTTGACTGCATATGAGATGAGAATAGGAAAATCTAAACCCACAGACAGAGAAGCTGCTTTTAAAGCCCATAAAAATATGAAAGCAAAACAAGAATCCGAGGAAGAAGAGACATCAGATGAAATGGAAGCAAACTTTGTTCGAAAACTAAAAAGGGGAAAAGGAAAATACAGAGGAAAGTTACCATTTAAATGTTTCAATTGTGGAGGCATTGGGCATTTTGTAGCTAAATGTCCACTTAATGAGAAGAACAAAAGTGATGAAGGATCGCACCAAGAAAGAAGTGACTGGAAGAAAAAACAAATTTCAGAAAAGGCAACTTCAAGAAGAAAAGTTTCATCTCCAAGAATGTCAGTTCATCAGAAGACAACTACGGTGAGGATTCTGAAAAGGAAACAGGTGAAGCTCTTTTCATGGCACTCAAAGAAGAAAAAATAGAAAAAGAACAGGAATGTGATGAAGAAGAAATTGATGCAGAAGTAAATTTGGAAGAGGAACTAATTGCAGCTCTGGATGAATTGAAGATAGAAAGAAAAAGAATAAGAAAATTTCAAGAAAGCTTGAGGATGCAAATGAAATCATAACCAGTTTGAAAGTACAGATAGAAGAATCCAAGAAAATATCTGAAGATCTCGAAGTGCAAATAACCATGAAAATAGATTATTGCAGCAAGCTAGAAGAAGAGACTGTTGGTTTAAGGATGCAGATAGAAGAGATGAATCGTAAAATTAGTTGTTATCACAAACGTGAAGAAAGTTCTATGAAGCTGGATAAGATCATAAATAACCAAAAGACTACAGGCATCAAATTTGGTTTGGGCTTTGACGAAGGAGAATCATCAAATGGATCAAAGGCCATAAATGAAGAATCCATAAAGAATGAAGATAAGAAACAAGTTGATCAAGAAAAATTGACTCATGCAAAAGAAAGCAATAATGCAAGGCACGAAAGGAGAATTGACAATGATGGATTCACCAATGTCACACATCAAAGAAGAAGAAGATTTATGGCTCCTACGACAACATGGCAAAGACCATCACCCAGGTTCAATCATCTCTTTTCTGGTTACTGTTTTAAATGCAATGGTTATGGACATAAGATTTCAGATTGCAAGTATAATGTAGGACCAAGGAATTTTACCAGTAGAAATGTTTTTTCACCTTTGATGGATTATGCAGTAGAATGTTATAACTGTCATAATTTTGGGCACATTGCAAGAAATTGTCGAAGTACATTTGCATCAAATCAATTTCAGGGAAGAAAATTTCAACCAAATGGAATGAGACAAAATAGAAAATTTCTCGAAAAACATGCACAAGCTACTGAAAAAGAAAAGTCAAAACAAGAGCCCAAAACTGTAATCAAACCAGAGTGGAAAGAAAAAGAGCGATCTAAGGAAGAAAAGGAATCCCTGATCGTACAAACAACATTTAAAGCACAGAATAAATCTGCACCATGGATACTTGATAGTGGATGCTCCAGTCATATGACAGGTGACAAACAAAAATTTGAGAAGTTACAACAATATGAAGGTGGTTCAATAAAATTTGGAAATAATGATGGAGCTAAGATAGTTGGCAAAGGTTCAGTTAAGATCAGTGATAGAAAAATCAAGTCAAAAGAAGTCTTGTTTGTGGTTGGTCTGAAGCATAACTTGTTGAGCGTAAGTCAGATTTGTGATAGAGGTCATGAAGTGATTTTTAAGAAGCAGGGTTGTGAAGTCAGAAAAGCAAACAGTGGAAAGTTGATAGCAACTGGATCGAGGACATCTGGCAACCTGTACACTCTCTCAGAGACTTCGAAGGAGCTTGCTTGATTGGACAGGAAGAAGAAAATTGGTTGTGGCACAAGAGGCTCGGTCATATCAGTTTTGACAATCTAGTAAAAATCAGCTCAAAAAAGGCAGTGAGAGATATTCCCACCATTGGAAAACCATCAAATAGCATTTGTGCTTCATGCCAAAAGGGGAAGCAAACTAGAGTCTCATTTAAAACAAAAGAGTACTACACAAGCAAACCTTTGGAACTAATACATACCGATTTATGTGGACCCATGAGAACGCAAAGCATAAATGGTGACAAATATTTTATGTTGTGTATAGATGACTATTCCAGGATGACATGGGTACTATTTTTGAAGCATAAATCAGAAGCTTTTGAGATGTTCAAGGTTTTCAAAAACCAAGTTGAGAATCAAACAGGAAAAAGGATTAAATGTTTAAGATCAGATAGAGGAGGAGAGTTCATTTCAGAGGATTTTACAGAGTACTATGAAAAATATGGTATTAGGAGACAATTTTCAGCAGCCAGGACACCTCAGCAGAATGGTGTGGTAGAAAGAAAGAACAGGACAATGCAGGAAATGGCACGGACTATGTTGACTGAGAGCAAAGTAGCAGACAGATTTTGGAAAGAGGCAGTCCATACTACGGTATACATCCAAAATAGGTGCATGTTGAGGACGCATGAAAGCAAAACTCCTTATGAGTTGTGGTTCGGTAAAAAGGCAACAATAAGATACTTTAAAGTTTTTGGCAGCAAGTGTTACATCAAAAGAACTAAAGAAAACCTTGGTAAGTTTGAAGATAGAGCGGATGAAGGTATTTTTCTTGGCTATTCATCAAAAAGCAAAGCTTACAAATGCTACAACAAGAGGCTAAGGAAAATTGTGGATAGTGTCGATGTTAAAGTTGATGAAGGTAGGGAACGAGTAATTAGCTATGAAGAGAACTACCCAATTTATGAAGAGGTTATTGAAGGAGATGAGGAAAAGGAAATGGAAAAGAAACAAAAAATTGACTCAGATGATTCAAACAGATGATTCAGAAGTGGAAGAAAATAAGAAATTCAAAACAGGCAGCTGGTAGAAAGATCATCCTAGAGAGCAAATAATTGGAGACCCCACAGTTGGTGTTCAGACAAGAAGAAGAGTAGTAAGTAACTACTCTCTATTATCCAACATTGAGCCCAAAAATGTTGTTGATGCAAGCAAAGATGAAAGTTGGATGAAGGCAATAAATGAAGAATTAGATCAGATCGAGAAAAACAAAACTTGGGAGTTAGTACCAAGACCTGCAAATAAAAATATAATCGGTACTAAATGGGTCTTTCGAAACAAATTGAATGAAGACGGACAGGTAGTCAGGAATAAAGCAAGATTGGTATGTAAAGGCTATGCACAAGTTGAAGGTATTGACTTTGAGGAAACCTTTGCACCTGTGGCTAGACTAGAGGCAATTAGAATGTTTCTGGCTTTAGCAGTTTACAAGAATTTCAAAGTTTATCAAATGGATGTGAAATCAGCATTTTTGAATGGGAAACTTGAAGAAGAGGTTTATATTGAGCAGCCAGATGGTTTCCAACTTGGTGATGATCCCAACTTGGTTTGCAAGTTGAAGAAAGCATTATATGGCTTAAAACAGGCACCCCGAGCATGGTATGCAAGGCTAGACAACTATCTTACTCAACAAGGGTTCAAGAAAGGTATGGTGGATAGTAATTTGTATGTCAAAACAGAAAATGGCCATCTTATTGTTCTTGTTGTATACGTAGATGATATCATATTTGGCAGCAGCAAAGATGAGTCATGTAAAGATTTAGCAAATAAGATGCAGAAAGAATTTGAAATGTCAATGATTGGTGAACTTTCGTATTTCCTCGGGTTGCAAGTTAATCAAAATGAGAAGGGCATATTTATTTCTCAAATTAAATATGTGAAAGAGATGCTAAAAAAGTTCACAATGGAGGATTGTAAGCCAGCTTAGCACTCCCATGACGACAAGGTTGCAAGTTGAGCAAGGATGACAAATCTCCACATGTTGATCAAACCATGTACAGATCTATGATTGGGAGCTTATCGTACTTGACAGACTACCGGACCAGATATTTTGCAGGCAAGTATGCATGGTAGCACGATTTCAGGCTAGTCCCAAGGAGACTCATGTGACAAGCAGTGAAGAGGATTCTTCGGTACCTCAAGGGTACTATGGAGTATGGGTTATGGTATCCGAAAGGTAAGGACTTCACCCTTATTGCGTATTCAGATGCAGATTGGGCAGGATGTGTAGATGACAGAAAGAGTACCAATGGAGGTGCATTCTATCTTGGAGACAAGTTGGTCACGTGGCATAGTAAGAAACAAGAGTCAGTCTCCTTATCCATAGCAGAGGCAGAATATATTGCAACGACAACGTGTTGTACGTAGGTATTATGGATGAAACAAACCCTGAAAGATCTTGGTATTAACTTCAGTGAGCCAATTTCAGTTAAGTGTGATAACACCAGTGCCATTAACATCTCAAAGAATCCGGTTATGCATTCTCGCACAAAACATATTGCTATCCGAGATCACTTTTTGAAGGAGAAAGTTGCGGAAGGTGAGGTTAAGTTGGATTTTGTTCCAACAACAGAGCAAGTAGCGGATATCTTCACAAAACCGTTGCCCAAGGAAGTCTTTGAGTACCTTCGCAATAAATTGGGAGTGGTCACGCTTCCCAAGAATTGACTAGCTATCGGGACCACATTCTCGAGGGGGAGCATTTGTGTATTTGTTTATCTTTTTGCTCATGTTTGTGATTTTTGCTAAGTGTAATAATTTTTGCCTGAGAATGTTGTGCATGGACTCAGGGGGAGTTTGCAGTAGCCCTTTGGTATTGTTGTCAAAGGGGGAGAAGAGTTACAGGAAATTGCACGTGTGTTGCCAACAATTCCAAAGGGGGAGATTGTTGAGCAAGGTGCAACGACAGTATTGTCATTGTTGTCAACACAGTCAGATAGATCGGTTGATGCAGTGGATAGGAGTTCAGAGGTTATTCAGAGTATGTACAGTGATGTTAAATGCTTATGAGGATGTTTTTGATGTTTGGGTGAAGTTGTTACAGGTTGTTTGTGCAAAGTTGAAAAAATCGTCATGTTGTGGCTGCTCCACAACGTACCCCAAAATTGGGGACCCACCTTTTTGCATATTTTCCAAGAAGACCGAAGTGGCCCATATGCTAAAGATCAAAGAAAAAGCAAAACACCGCAAAAAAAAGTGTCGCGATATCGCGACATGTTGCATTTTCCGGCCAAAGAGAGAAAAACAAGGAGAAAAAGTGTCCGATATGCATGAATGTAGCATCTTTCAAAGAGAGCAAGAAAAAAGTGTCGCGATATCCTGACATGTTGCATTTTCCACTCCAAAGAAGAGAAGAGCAAGAAAAAAGTTCGTACGATATCGCGACATGTTGCATTTTTGACTCAAAAGAGAGAACAAAAGTGCAGAAACAGCCAAAGAGAGAAACAAAAGTGTCGCGATATCGCGACATGTTGCATTTTTGCCAAAGGAACAGAGTAGTTGACAGTGCGTCTGATATTAGTGATGAACACCAGGATAGTGAAACCGAAGACTGCATAGTGACGTGGACCTATAAGGAATAAATCGAAGATTGAATAAGGTAATTTGTCACATAAGGACAAAATTCAATGAATAAGACAAAACGTTACATAAGGAATCTTTAATGATTTGAAATCATCTAAGATGGTCGTTACACATGGAAAGAAGCGGACGCATGCCCATGTGGAGAAAAGGAAACGAAGGGCCACAAAATAGAAATGAAAAGCCTTTTTGGAAACCAAAACACATGCATGCACAAGGGAAGGAGAAAACGAACAATCATGGAAGGAGAAAATGAACAGTCATGGAAGGAGAAACAAATTTTTTTTAGAGGTTTTAAATACGCCATTCAAAGAGGCCATAATTTTGGTTGGTGCTCCTTTCTATTGGTGTAGATAAATCAGGGGTTGGTGCTCCTTCCAGTGGGTGCTGGTAAATTGATTGTAAAGTTGGTGCTTTGCAAAGGCTGGATTTGGATGGGAGTCCAAATAGTCATTTTGAGGATGTAGCCAAATCGGTGAACCTCGGTACATCTTGTGTTGTGTGATGTTCTCTTGTTATACTTGCTTTATTTGGTTTCAAGTTTTCATTGTTTCGGCTTTAAGAGTTGAAGATTTAAGTTTTAAAAGAGCTACACTGATTCACCCCCCATATCAGTTTCATTGTGAGACTAACATGATGTGGATACGAGTGAAAAGCAGGGAGAACTGAGTGAATGTGAATGGAGAGGGGGTCGAGAGTGGTGGTAGAGGGGAAGGCATGATGGGTGGAAGAAAGGCTAGCAAAAAGGAGGTGGAGAGGGGTGATGTGGATTTGCTGAGTGAGACGATGGAGAGGATGAAAACCCATGAAGGCAATGGGTAGGAAAAAACAAAGACTCATCATGTGACACGGAGGCATACGACAACACTCGATGCTAACTTTATTCATAAGTATTAGGAAATGATGATCGAGGGAATAATTTCCTACTGAGGACAACTTGCCAACTTGGGAGTAATGCTAGAGGAAATTTTGCAGGAGTCATATATATGTGGGATAGGCAGAAAGTTGAAGGATGCCTCCTTCACTCCAGTGAAATACTTTTAAGTGTCCTCTTTCATGACATCAATAGTGACTTATCTTGGGTTGTCACCAATGTTTATGCCTATAACACATTTACTGGGAGAAATAAGTTGTGGGAGATCCTAAAAAAGATGAAAGATTCCTTTCAGAACATACCATGGATAGTGGTTGGAGATTTTAATACTCCCCTTTATCCTTTAGATAAGAAAGGAGGGTGTGAAACTCCTACCAAAAGTACTGAGGATTTTATGGAATTCGTGAATACTAACAGTCTCATGGATGTTAATCTAAAAAATGGCAAATACACTTGGAGCAATAGATGAGTTGGGGCTCAACATATACAAGTTAAACTTGACAGAGTGTTCCTTTCTCAAGAAGTAGTGTAGGTTTTTGGTGATGTGACTCTCCATCCTCTTCCTAAAGTGGGTTCTGACCATAATCCTCTCATCTTGGACATCAATAGACCAAATCCTTTCAAAAAGCCTTTCAGATTTGAGAATATGTGGTTTCATCACCTAGACATAAGATAACGTGTTTCTCATGTTTGGCAACAAGAATACCAGGGGCGTGCTTCCTTCAAACTGTCTCAGAAACTCAAAATTATCAAATTAGACCTAAAAATCTAGAATAAGGAAGTCTTTGGTAATATTTTTTCCAACAAGAAGTCTCTTTTAGAAAGACTTAATCAAATTGAAATAAAAAAAGTAACATGAAGAAAAGGAGATCCTTGCTGAGTATCACAATATCCTTACTTGTGAAGAGAAATTTTGGTGCCAAAAATCCAGAGCTCTTTGGCTCAAAGAAGGTGATTTGAATACAAAATATTTTCATGTGGCTACCCTCCATAATAGAAGCAACAATAGTATCAAAAATATAACGAATGAGGATGGTAGTATTATGTCAGACATTGATGAAATCATGTCTGAAGCAAGCTCCTACTTTTCTAAGCTTCTTGAGGATGATGATTCCTATTCTATTTTAGCTCAGGAGGCCCTTCTTCACCATATACCTCCTAATCCCATCCCTAAATCCATCAATTCCTCCCTTATTTATCCCTTCAAGGATGATGAAATAATAACGACTCTTTTCTCCGTGCAGTTTGACAAAGCCCCAGGCGCAGATGTCTTCCCTCCTTGTTTCTTTCAACACTTCCAGGATATTGTGGGACCTGATGTGTGTTTTACTATCAAAGAATTCCAATCGCTTAGAAGGATTCCTTGGGGGTACAATTCTACTTTCATAGCTCTCATTCCTAAGCTTCCCTCAACCAAGACCTGAGTTGATTACAGGCCCATTAGCCTCTGCAACATTGTCTATAAAATCCTCACTAAAATTATGGCTTCTAGAATGAAAACTATCTTTCCCACCATCATTGAACCTTCTCAGGGTAGCTCTGTTCTGGGCAGGTTTATCCTTTACGGGGTTATCTCCATCCACGAAGCCCTTCATTCAGCTTCCAAATCTAAAAAACCCACATGTGTCCTCAAGTTGGATATGAATAAAGCCTATGATAGAGTCAATTGGAAGTTTCTCCTAGCCATCTTGGACAAGTTTGGATTCCATGCAGATTGGATAGATCTAATTAGATATTGCATTTCCTCATATTGGTTTTCTATCCTTATCAATAGGTATATGGTAGGCTTTTCCAAAGCACCAGAGGTCTTAGGCAAGGAGATCCTATTTCTCCAATGTGTTCATTATTTTAGCAGAAGCTCTAGGCAGGACTATTCAAGCTGCTTGTAGATCCGGGTTGCTAATAAGGATTAAAGCTTCCTCTCAAACCACTCTAGTTTCACATCAAAAATTTGTAGATGATACCATTCTATCAACTAGGGCCTCTATTCCTGAGGCAAAAGTTATCAAATTCATCCTCCAAATCTAAAAAGTAGCGACTGGTCAGAAAGTGAACTTCAATAAAAGCAAATTGTATTTTTTGAATACATCTATGCAGAGACAAATCAGGATCACCAAAATTCTAGAGTGTTCCATTGCTGACCTTCCTGCCACCTACCTCGACCTCCCTCTATTCTATGGCCAACCTGCAGGTTCCATGTGGCACAATGTCCTCGAGCGCATCCAAAGGAAACTTGTAGGCTAGAAAGGATATATTCTGTCTCAGGCTGCCAAATGCACTCTTACTACAATGGTCCTTCAAAGCATCCCAATTTATTTTCTATCCATATTCAAGTCCCCCTCTCCTATCTCAGCTAAAATAGAGAAAATACAAAAAAACAAATTGTGGACAGGAACAAAAAACAAACAAAGATTCCATTTGGTGGCTTGGGACAAGGTTTATAGACCAAGGATGTAGGGAGGAGTCGAAATTAGGAGGATCTAGTCCCTTAACTCTACACTGATTGCTAAACAGGCTTGGAGGCTCATTTTAGGCGATGACAATGCATGGATCACTATTGTAAAAAGGAAATATCTTCAAAATGATGATTTCTTCAATGAAGGCATTCCCAACACAGGGTCAGCATTCTAGAATTCCATCAGAAGCTCTAAGTATCTTATTATGAAAGGTCTAAGATGGATTTTGTGAGATGGTCAAAATATAATTTTTTGGAAATACAATTGGACATCTCGAGGACCTCTCCTCAATGACCCAATTCTGTCCAAACTCAAAATCTTCACTGATGACAGAATATGATAGAAAGTCTCTGAATTTTTTACTCCAGGATGTCCTTCTACTTGGATTCCCATAGTGCACCCAGATTTTCCTGTTGATTCTAACATCTTAAATTCCATTCTATCTTCCACCATCATCCCTTCCTCTAGAATGCTCGATCGCATCATCTGGGAACACACTGAAAGTGGATATTACATTGTCAAATCAGCTTATCTCCTCCTTGTTCCTGAAGAAAGGCTGCCTCCTGTGGATAAATTTTGGGTCAAACACCTCATTCCTAGGATTTCCTTCTTCTCTTGGCTAGCCATCCAAGAGAAAATCCTTACCATTGATAACCTCATTAGAAAAGGAATGCCCATTCCTAACAGGTGTTTTTTGTATCTCAATGATTGGGAATCCACTAGCCATATCTTTATCCATTGCTCCTTCTCCTCATCCATCCTCAGATCCATTTGCCATCACTTCCACATCCAATGGGTCCCACCTCCTTCCATCAATTATCTCTTTCAAAAATGGCCTACCCATTTTCGTGACCCCCGCCTCCAATTTGTTTGGAAAATTTCCCTCTACCACTTCCTTTGGCAAGTCTGGCTTGAAAGAAACAATAGGGTATTTTACCTTAAGGCCAAAGCCCCTAAGCTTATCATATATAAAATTATGGTCTTTGCCTTAGAAAATACCTCCCTCATTCCCCCTTCCTCCAAACCTACCTCCAAGGCTGAGAAGGATCTAGGCAAAGATTTGGGTTTGTCATTGGAGGATGTTTGGCCTTCTGCCTTACGACCTCAAACCATGTGGACACCTCCCCCAGTAGGTTGGATCAAACTTAACATTGATGGAGCTGCCAAGGACAACCTTGGGAAAGCAGGAGCTAGAGGTATTCTAAGGGATCATCAAGGAAACTCTCTACTTGCCTTTGCTGAAGGGTTAGGTGATCAGACCAATCATGTGGCAGAAGCCAAAAATATGTGGAGAGGGCTCAGTATTGCAAAGGATTTTTCCAATAAGTTAATAGTGGAAGGAGATTCTCTTAATATCATCAACTACCTCAAGAATATCAATTCCAAACATTCATGGAGAGTCAAATATTATATTGAGGAAGCTAGGTATATCATCTTCAACAGGCAGGAAGTCATTTGCCAGCATACTTTTAGAGAATCAAATAAGATGGCGGATAACTTAGCAAATATTGGAGTCAATTTAGACAATTTGCAAATATGGAACACGAATCTGCCAAGGGAAGTCCAGGCTCTCGTGAATAATGACAAAGCTTGGATATTATCCATGCATCGTTTGGCAAGATTCGGACCTTGATATCCTCCTTGAATGTTGAATAATTTAACCGATTGAGCTAATGCCACTTGATCATAAAGTTTTTTTTCAATTGGTTTAAAGAAGAAATCTTTTTTTCAATGAGTTTACACAAGTTTTTATGAAGGGTCCTAGTCCCCTCATACGGAGTGGGTTTTGAACCTTAGGCCTCCCAAATAGAGTCCAAAGCCCTTACCATTGTAGTAAGCTTGCAACTACTTGATCATAAAGTTATGATTGTTTGAAGTTGGGTTATTTATATTATTTTTTGCTATGAGATTTTTTTTCAAAAGAAAAAAGTTCATATCATTTTTTTGAGTCATTTTTAGAAGATTGTTACACTAGCATGTAGATATTTTTGAGTACTAGAAAAATTACTACTCTTTTGTTAAATGCTTATAAGTATTGAGAAAGTTATGGTTATTTGAATTTGGGTTATTTATGTTATTTTTTGGCTACTTGATTTTTTTTCAAAAGAAAAAAGTTATCAAAATTTTTAGTAGTATTTTTTAGAAGATTTTTACACCAACATGTAGATCTTTGAGTATGAAAAAAAAAACTACTCATTTGTCAAATTTTGATAAGTATTGAGAAAGTTACGAGTGTTTTAAGTTGGGTATTTATGCTATTGTTTTGGTTGAACAAAAAAAAATCAAAAGAAAAAATCATATTAAATTTGTTAGTAGTTATTTTTAAACTATTTTTGCATCATTGTGTATAGTTTTTGGAATAATACTAAAATAGTTGGTCACTTGTTGAATTTTTATAAGTATTGAGGGAGTTATAGTTGTTTGAAGTTGGGCTTTTAAGGTTGTTTTTGGTTTGTGCATTAAATTTGTGAAAAGGGGGATAAATCATATTTCTTAATTCAAGGAAATCAGTTGTTGTTTGTTTTATTTTGAAGAAAATCTATAATTAAATTTGTTTAGAGAAGGGAATACATGAGATTTTAAAAAAATAGTTTTGAGAATTTGTGGTTATTTAAAACCCTAACTCCTTTGGAAAAAAGAAATTATTGGGTTGAGGTCATGGAGTTGCAAAAATTCACTGGAGAGAATGATAGTGATGCTAGGGAATGGTGGAAAATTTATAAGTCTTTAAAGTTTTCTAAATTAATTTGGAAATGTAAGGTTTGCTTTTCTTTAAAAGGGGAAGTTTTTTCTTGGTTTCAGAATTTTAATTGTGCCAAAATTCTTAAAAACACGAGGGAAGATTTTGAAGTTGCATTTTTAAGTAGTAGGAAATTGAAGAAAAAGGATGAAAGTATAACTAGGCTTTTAAATAAACAAAAGGAATTACAAAGAGAGTTGATTTTTTTTAAGAAATTAGTGGAAAGAAAATATATAGGTGATAGTGTTCAAAAAGAGTTATTTGAATATAAAAACTTTATTTTGCGAGTTTATGTTGTATTCAAAAGAAAAATATATATTGTTATTGTTGAATTTATTTGTGGATGCATATTTATATTTTTGCATATTGGTGAATGATTTATTGTTAATGAAAAAGAGGTTCATAACATTAGGACCTACAATTTTTGCACAAGACTCTCATTTATCCTTGATTTCATAGAGTGATAGATGCATACCCTATCTAAGGCTCCCTTTTTTAGAATTTGGAATTTTTTCCTAAGTCATTTTGGATTGCCCTAAAAAATTTTGGCAATAGAAATCTACTGAGAAGGTTTTTCCTAATTTCCATAGGGGTTTCAAATATTCAAAGTATTCAACCAATCTATCCACTATCTCAAGGGGATTTTTAGCATTTCTTGTAACATTATGTCATATTTCCTAGTTCTAGCTAGGGCATTCACCCCTCCTTTCTAAAACACCCATAGGTTAACAAAGGAAATATGTCATTACACAATGAGAATAAAAGTGCTTGTTCATTAAAGCAACAAATAAAATTATAATAACCAATATTTTCTAATTTTATAAAAATAAATTATTATTTTTATTTTTTATTAATCAAGAAAAATCCATAAGTTGGAATACAAAAGAATCATCCCTTTTTATTTTTTAACAAACTTGAAATTCCTTTGAAACTAAACATAAAGTGCTAGACGGAAAATTACATTTTTATAGGATTTAAACAAGTATTTTAAAAGTACTTAACTAAAATTCCTTAGATAAAGCACATGAAACATAGCAAAAATCTCTTTGGCCAACACTTCCTTGGGTCCTTGTGTCTTCATTCATGGTTTTCAAACTCAATTTCTCTATAGGTAAGAATGTACATGGGTCTAACTTCTTGGTCACGATGAGGATTTTAAAATTCTTCTTAGTCTAAAAATGATGACTTCCCAAATTGGGCAGACCATCCTAGAATAGGAGACCTTTATAAAGTGACAAGGTTAGGGTTTATATTGGTTTCATCCAAATATTTTGTAATTCCCATCAAAAACCATCTTAGTCCTCTCTACTACTTTTCCTTCCCAAACCCAAGTTTCATGCAAAATGGGAATACTCGAAAAAGAGCATCGTTTTATCTTAGGGTTTTAGGAACTAAATTTCTAATTTACCAAGGAAATTAGAATATAATTTTAATTTCATTGGTGCATCCCACATGTGCCCCCTTTTCACCCATTTGAAGTGCTATCTTGGTAGCCTATGGCCCTTAGAAAATTTGTGACATCTAGGTTTCCCAAAAAAATATTTTTCTATTTATTTATACATCACTAAACCCATGGTCATTTGACCCAAAGGTAAGAACCCTTTTAAAATTTGGAGGACTTCAATACAACACAAATTTATGTAGCATAAACATTCACCTTGCATGTATCTAAGAGAATTTACTTTATATAATCATATAATACAATACATTTGAGTCAACACAAAATCAAGTATGCCTAATATGAAAATATAATTTAATATTGGTATGTGCATAAATTTTAATTTCTTATCATGATACTAATCAACATCTAAATTCCTCTATTTGATAATGCTCTCCCTCCTATTATCAGTTGAGGGCAATACACATAGCTATCAAATAGAAATTTTATTTCATATACAAACAACAATATTGTTTTAGTGGAAAGAAAAACATCTCAATATAATAAGATAAAACACACATAATTATCAAACATACAATTAGTTTCATATACTATCAATAATTCTTGGAAGAGGATATTAGTTCTTAATTCAAGTTATCATCAATTAAGGGTTAAATAAGAATGTATTTTTCCTTAACCCTTAACTGACAATATCTTGAATTTTTTACTTCCATTCTTATTCATAAATGCATCTGATTAAATAAGTCAATAATTATTGGAAGAGGATATCAGTATTTGATTTTTTTTTAACATATGATATTCAATGCATAACCTAAGGGTATTGTATTTATTTTTCATAAAAATTATTTGTGTACCCCAAGGTGATACACTTGATCTAATCAACCCTTTGGATAATAGTTCATTCAACCACATCTTGATTTTGAATAGGTTAGTGGTTGTCATTTAATAGGAGTCTTTGATTATGGCTTAGTTCCTATAAGAACAGTTATAAAAAATTTAAACTTCCTTCATGGAGGTAGTCTTGGGGATATCTTAAGGAAATACATCCTAAAACTCATTCAAAAAATGATATTCTTTAAAAGTAGTTCATTTTCTTATTTCATGTCTTCAACATTCACTACATATAATGTCTATTTTGCTAATAATTCCTCAACTACATACCTAAAATTTACCTGAATCTAATATTTTTTTAGATTTCTTGGATGGTGGTATTATATCCCTCATCATTGAGGCACTCAATCATCTTGTCATAATAGTCAACCTTGGCTCTATGCTACCACCCATTTGACTCCAATGGTTACATCATATGATTGTATGGGGCCATATATAGGTTTATCTCTATGGTAAAATTTGGAAATTTCAACTCAGCCATGCTAAGACATTGTTCTACTCTTCTCTCATCCTAGTTCCCATACTAAATTATCCATGTGTTTCCCATAAAACCAAATTTTATTTTAATATTCCCTAGTACATGTGGATTTACAAAATATTTTATTGCTACAATATCTAGTAAAATAATTATAGTTTATATATTAATATTACCTATTATCTGAATAGGAGTGTTTTGATGCTCAACTTTGTAACTATCCACTACTGTGTGAATACGATTTTGGGGATGGTCAGGCTATGTGGATGCTTGGTAGCAATTTAGTTTCCCCATCGAGGATATTTATTAATTCTCTACTTCATAGATAAAACATACATACTTAGGTCAATTTTTGAATTGATTACTTCCATTCTTACTCAAATGTCCTTTTTTCTAAAACATTGCAACTACTTCCTTTTCTTAAAGTGTTTCTTTCCAAAATTTCATTTGCTTTTGTTGGTAAGTTTTCTCTTTAATTTTTTTTTCTTAAAAGTAAGAATTAATTATTGAAGTTATACCCTTATTCTTATTCTCTTTGTGATAGGAATCTATCATTTGTGAATTTTTCTCCTACTTAATTACTTCCTCACTTCCATGGTCATCGGCCATGAACATCCACTTCAAACCCTATTATAGGATTCACACCCATGATAAGTTTCTCTATTTTAAAATTCTCGTCCATCTAATACTAAGGCATGTAATTTAGGAGTCTAGTGAATGTCTCCAAATATTATGTCATAGTCTTCTCTCCTTGATTAAGGTTTTGAAATTTATTATTTTATCTCTTTCAATCTTTTGAGCAAGTTTCTTAAATCAATAGTATTGGTCCTACTACTTTCTTCCATGATATTTGTTCCATACCAACTGTTTTGTTCATTGAACATTATAAAATGTAAATAATAAAATAAAAATAGAATGTGGAAAACATGGTCCCTTTTTCTCTTTTTTTGTTAGAGTTCATGATGATGCTATGATGGTGCTAAGTAGCATCACATTAGAATGACATAACACTGATTTAACATTATAATAACATTACCTTAATGTTGAATAGAAAATTAATTAAAAACTTAAAGTTACAAAATTTTAAAAGAAGAGAAAAAATGAAGGGGGAGAGGAAGAGGGAGAGAGACTCCTATTAATTAATATATGAACAAATGCTACCTATAGGATTATTTAGTATTAACATAATATACTAATACTATAGTTAGTATTAGTTAATTTATTTGAATATCTAATTGATCATTGGTGTGTTTGGTTACTAATCTCTTTTTCTATAGACTATTTATTTCATTAATTACTTGTGGTATAGAAAACATAAGTCATAATTTAGCTATTTATAAAAAAATAGCAATTACCTATAGAAATCTATCAAACATTAAAACAACCAACATCTAATTAAAGTCTATATAATCTTAATCAAACTCATAAAGCTAAAATGATTGTCCAAAGTGTTTTGATCTTTGGATATCATCACATTCATACCTATAAGGGTCTCTAAATGAACAAAATTAGATTTAAAAAAAAAATGGAATTAAGAATGAATTGCTTCATAAATGCTCAAGAAATTAGAAGGATTTAGTGTTGGCCCAAATATTTCCTCCCCTATTCTCATATTTCTAATCAACTAAATAACTATAATGTAAAGGCTTCTTGAAAAGAGAACTATTATAGCTTAATATATGTTCATTCATTATTCTTGTAGGTAGTTAATGAATTATAAACACTTATAAGATGTATAATAGTATAGGGGATAGCTAGATTATTGGTATACATAGTATTTGATACCACTTTTAGTGAGAGTTAGGATATTATTGGAAGAAATAAGAACTTAGACAAAGTTACAATATGCAAAATCCTCTAATAATATAACAATCACTAGTTTTAGTACAAGTTAAAGTTGAAAATCTCCACTCAAAGGAATACAACATGCCCTTAGAGGAAGGGATAATCACAAGGCATTGTAGCTTGTGCTTCCTTTTTAAGTAAATTTGTAGTTAGATTATATTTTATTTTATTCGTAGTGTACATAAATAAATATTATTAAATAAAATTAATAGATGAATAAATGTGAATTTTTTATTGGAGAATATTACATTATTTGGTACATGCCAATGTACCACCTTAGTACATCATTGTAAATATTATATTAGGGTTGTGTCTTAGATATTGTGAATGCGGTGACTATTAGACTTTGCATTAGAATAGAGAATTTAAATAATACATCCAAATGCAGTTGAACCACTCTCCAACCACTTTGTCAACTACCCCTAACCACTTAGGTTAAGCGCTCATAAAATAATGCGCTTACTCAACAATATAATGTAATAATAAATGCACTATATGATGATCTATGCTAACATCCCCCCTTATTATATTATTTTGAAATACAAAGAGTGTTGTGAAACAACTCAAATTTGACACATACAAGTGCCTTAGTGAAAATATCCACAACTTGTTCATCAATGGGAATGTACTGGAGCTGGATATTGTGTTTTGGAACTTCATATTGAATGAAATGACATTGTGTATCAATGTGTTTGGTACGTTCATGAAATACTGGATTCTTTATGAGCTTCAAAACATCTTGGTTTTTGCAAAACAAGTGAATTGGAAGTTTCTTGGGAAGACCCATACTTGTAAGAATGTGACGTAACCATATCACCTCACAGACTACTCCATGTGTTGTGAGATATTTTGCCTATGTAGAAGATAAAGCAACCACCTACTGCTTCTTATTGTGCCAAGATATAGGTCCAAATCCAAGATGGAAAATGTATCCAAAAGTGGATTTTCGATCATCAATGGATCCAACATAATCTAAGTTCATGTATCCCTATAAGAAGAAATTATCATTATTCTTACACTCCAGGCCATATTTTGTATTGCCATGAACATAATGAAGAACTTGTTTTGTTGCTTTCCAATGACTCACCTTAGGTTCCTGCACGAACCTTGAAATATAACTCATAGTAAAAATGATATTTGGCCTGGTGTTTGTCAGATATATGAGACTCCCAATCAGCTGGTGATAGAGAGTACCATCTACCTATGGAGAAGTATCATATCACGATAACTTAAGCCCTGGTTCCATTGGATTTGCTTTAGGCTTGCAATCAATCATGCAATATTTTTCAATCAATGTTTTGGCATACTTATTTTGTATCACTCTGATATGATTTTTTTTCTGAGCCACTTCTAGACCAAGACAATAGTGAATAAGTCCTAGATCTATCATTTCAAATAATTATTTCAAGTCATCTTTCATTGCATCTATAATTTTCTCTGAACTGCCAGTGATGATCAAATCATCCACATAGAGTACTAAAATCACTATGTTAGAACCATTGTTCTTGATATAGAGATTAGCATCTGAAGGACTTATTTTGAATCCATGCTGCAATAGGTGACTATCCATTTTGATGTACCAAGCTCATGGAGCTTATTTTAACCCATACAAGGATTTAACCAACTTGTAAACTTTTTGCTCTTGGCCTTCCACCTTCTGGTTGGGTCATATACACTTTTTCTTGCAAGTCACCATTCAAGAAAGCACTTTTGACATCCATATGATGTAACTTCCACCCGAACTAAGCTACCATAGCACAAAGTACATGAATGGTAGTCATTCTTGTAGTGGGTGCAAAAGTCTCTTCATAATCAATTCCCTCTTTCTGAGCATAGCCCTTTGCAACAAGATGGACCTTATGCTTATCAATAGTTCCATCTACCTTATACTTCACTTTGAACACCCATTTGCAGCCAATGGGATTATTTCCTGAAGGCAAATCAACTAGCTTCCATGTGTTATTTTTCATGAGATATGTATGTTCAACATCCATAGAAGCCTTCCACTAAGGCTCACTAAGTGCATCTTGAACTATTGTGGGTTCATTATCATCCAATGCAGATATATAAACCCTTTCATCATCCATATCTACTTCTCTATCTTCCTCTGCATCTACAAATAGTTCATCAAACTGTTGGTAAAGCTCATCAACATCTGAAGTTGATGCCTATGCTCTCATTTTCTGAGTCATGCTACGTGTGCAAGGTTGATCTAGAGTTAGATCTGGAAGTGAAGTCAACTTTGAATCTCTCAATGTGCTAGTATACCATTTTGGAACCTTTTTTTGTGGAGGTGGAGTCTCTTTCTTAGGCTCCTCTTCATCCAGGTATACAGCTAAAGATGTGTAATATAATGTGAAAGCTTCATCAAATACCACATCTCTACTTATGTGAGTTTTCTTGGTTTTAGGATCTATCAACCGATATCCTTTTGAATGCTCATCATAACCAAGAAAAATACACTACAAGGTTTTCTCATCTAACTTATTTCTCTTTTGTTTTGGAATGTGCATGAATGCTTTACACCCAAAAATCCTTAGATGATAAATGGAGGGTTTCCTACCACTCCATGCTTCTTGTGGAGTCATTCCTTGTAGATATTTTGTGGGTGCTCTATTCAAGAGGTATGTTGATGTATTGACTGCTTCTTCCCAAAACTGCTGCTCAAGATGTGCCCCCTTAAGCATACAATGAACCATTTTCATGATGGAATGGTTCCTCCTCTTAGAAAATCCATTTTACTATGGAGTATAGGTTGTTTTCAGATGTCTCTTAATCCCATGTGAATTTATAAATGATGAAAATTATTTGGAGGTATATTCCCCCTCGATCTGAGTAGAGGGTCTTGATGGAACATCTTGACTCCTTCTCAAAACTCTTCTTAAACTACTGAAAGTACATAAATACCTCTGATTTAAATTGTAAAAATAAAACCCACATATTTCGTGAGTAATAAATCAACAAACAACTAAAAATTCCTCTTTCCACCATAACTGTTGGGCATAGGACCGCACAGATCGATGTGTACCAACTCCAAAGGTTTCTTAGCTCATGAAGAGCTCACCTCAAATGGTACTTAGTGTTGCTTCCCTACTAAGCAATCTAAGCAAACTAGCAAAGTGGATGAAAGGTTGGGAAGACCTTTCACCATCTCATATTTACTCAACTCGAGAAAATATCCTGAACTCATATGCCCATATCTCTTGTGCCAAAGAGAAGTGGCCTCCTTTGTGTTTCCTGCCATGGCAACATGAGGTGTAGAAATAGCATATAAGATAAAAAATACATGCTTGTATAAACCTATTGCTACATGCTTTCCATTTCTGGTGATGAAGCATCGCTTCTTGCCATCCTCAACTTTGAAAAAGCATCCACATTTTTATCCAAGATCTGAGGGATAAACAACAAATTGTTTGTCAATCCAGGAACATAGAGAACTTTATCAATATGACAATGTCCATATAGAAGAGTGATTGAAACATATCCTTCACCTTGGACTCAGTAGGTCTTATCATCAGTAATTATCACTGGTTTACCTTCCTTTGCCTCAAAAGTCTCAAACCATGATCTATCACCAGTCATGTGTTTACTGGCACCAAAATCAATATACCACACATGATCCTTCTACTGAGAAGATGTGTGGGTCATGAGCACTTTGTGTGCTCTCTCAGAGTCTGAGTTTGATTCCTCATAAGAAACATGGCCCTTGGGTTGCTTATTCTTCTTATGTGGTTTGTATTTCCCCTTTCCCTTTTTCTTGTGATCTTGGTCATTGGGTTGTTTATTCTTGAACCAACACTTGTTGGTGTCATGGTTATCCATATCACAAATTTTGCAATATTTCTTTTCTTTTTGTTGAGGTTTTTTCCCTTTTACTTTGGATTAATATCCTCCCTTATGAAAGTTACCTTGCTTATTTCCCACTTTTTTTTAGTAAAGTGCATTATCTGTCACTTCATCTCTTTGAAGTTGATTTGCCTCCTCATTTTGAAGCAAATTTACCAACTCCACAAAAGTAACTTGTCTTCTATAAACTTGAAGAGATGTGATCAATACCTTGTAGGATTTTGGAAAAGCTCTCAAAATGAATAAAGTCAAGAGATTATCTTCCACTGCTTCTCCCATAGCATTCAATTTGACTTTCAATTCTGCCACTCTACATAGGAACAATTCAATTGTCTCACTAGATTTCATACTGAGTGTATGTAGTTGAGATTGAAGGTTAAGAATAGTGGACTGATTCTTCCCTTCATAAATGGTAACCAAAGCATCCCATGCTTGTTTACCAGTTGTAGCATCACAAATATGAGGTTGTACCTCATCTATAGTAGCAAGTAGAATAAACATGAGAGACCTTTTGTCCTTCTTATCAAATGCCTCTTGATCTGGCCTTGGTGAAGTAGGAAATTTTATAGTGCCAGTCACTACATCCCACAAATATTCAACCTAAAGGATAGATCTCATATTTTTTTCCATGGTGTAAAATTAGAACCTTTGAGCAACTGTGAATCTAAAATATATTTGTGAATAGTGGCCATTGTGAAGGTTCCTTATATCACCAAATGGTCCCCCTTTATTTATACTTACAAAGAGTACATGAAATGAAATTCAATCAAATTGATGGCACCTACCTCAAAACCCTTTCAAAAAAGGATAATGAGTTGGAGGAGTTTAAGCCAAACAATCATAATGAATTAGGGTATAAAATGGAGTGAATATCAATAAAAATTGGCTTTCCTTATTTCTCTCCGATGATTTATAGAGAATAATATCTCAAACGTCATTGTTGCAACTATGTTAGATGATAGATACAGTAGCCCAAAGCACAACAACATTACCTATAAGTGTGGTCTAGAGGTATCACATATAGAGAACACTACGGTGCAATAAATTGCACAAATAGATGTAAAATTTGGGGTCTTTCCTTTGCTTTGTATATTTTACCTTATGATTGAAATGCAAAAAAATAGGAAATTTAAATGCAATAAACAATCACAAGTGCCCACAAATTTTAACTATAGGTGTCGGTTTCCACCGAAAATGCACCTATTACAATGCCAATATTTCAAGATGTCGGTTTCCACCGAAAATGCATCTTTTGTTACAATGATTTTTGCAAAATATTTGAGGTTTTTGTTTGCAAAAAAATGATATTCAAATCCACAAATTTCCCCCCTTTGTCTTAGAATTTTGCAAGAAAAAAATAATGCTTGAATCCCCCCTTTTTGTTGCAAAATAAACAAGGTTTGAAAATTTTTTATGTACCCTTTCAATGTGCAAAAGAAATAATGTGCAAATTTGTTTTCTTATCCCTCCATGGAAAAATGCACTAAGGTTATTTGCAAAAAAAAACAAGGTACTTTGTCTTTGGTATTTTTCAAAAAAAAAAATGAAAATTATTGTGCAAAAAAAATACCTTGTCTCCTGCTTTTGCAAAATAGGGTGTGTGGACTGCACATGATTTGAACCCTCGATATTCCCATGAGAACTTTAGCACTGGTGTACTAGCTAGTCGGGCTAGCACACCCGATAGAACCACAATGGAACAAAATGCTTCTTATTTCTTGTGTATGCCATCGTTGACAAAAAACAAATGAACTCATGGTTCTGACGGGGTTTGAACCCTGGACCATTCACTTTACACTTTAGCATGGGCGTTCCTGCCAGTCAGGCTACAACACCTAATGAGACATGAAGGGGGACCATGCCTTATTATTTACCTTTGATCATGATAAAGACAAATAAAAAAAATGTGTGGGATGAATTGTCCCACACGCACTATGTTAGTGCGATGCAAACGGTTGAAAAACCTTTCTACGCAAGTTCTTGTTTGATTGCCTTTGAGTAATCGAACCTTTCACAAATATTTTGCCACGTCACATGAACTCAACCACGTCACACAATCTCATCAAAAATGCCATGTCACATGAAACATCAACAAATGCTCACCACGAGAATTGGTGTCTCCTCGCTGTATTTGGTCCAGGTTCAGGAATTCACTTTGGAATGGGTGCTTGAATTAGGAAACATGTTTAATAAATAAAAATAATACTATTCTCCTCGTAGGAATTGATACCATATTGTGAATGCGGTGAACATTAGACTTTGCATTAGAATAGAGAGTTTAAATAATACATCCAAATGTAGTTGAACCACTCTCCAACCACTTTGTCAACTACCCCTAACCACTTAGGTTAAGCGCTCATAAAATAATGCACTTACTCAACAATATAATGTAATAATAAATACGCTCTATGATGATCTATGCTAACATTATATTAGTGAGTGAGTTAATATTTCATGTAATGTAATAATATGCAAGAAATGCACAAGTTTCATGTAAATATGTGTGCAAGTATTATGAGTGTAAATGTGCACAAGTGTCCAATATGTAAGTGTGCACATGTGTCCTTAGATTAGGAAGATTCAAGTACAAGTGTGCATGTGTATGCAAGTGGTAAGTATAGAAGCCAAGAGTCATAAGACTTGGCATATGGAAAGAAAGAGTCATGGTAACCAAAGAGTCATCCTAGAAAGGCTATATATTACTCCATAGAGAGATATAGTAAATATAGTAAACAGAGAGAAGAGAAGCTACATAGCATTCATATTTATCTACAATATCCTCTCTATGAGATATTTGTAACAGAAAGAGGAGTAATACAAGTTTGCATACATTTGAGAAACTAGTATTGTAAGTGTTGTTATATTGTATATTTTAGGCTTTATATTCATATTGTTGAATATTGATTATATATTGGTTGTCTTATATCTCTATTACAAAATATTATTGGGTCCATTATATTGCAACTTTATTATATTTTATTCTATGATTACTATTCTATGGTAATTTTATATTAAGTATAAGGATTCAAAATCCATCACTGGTATCAAAACCACAACAAGGTTACTTGCATAGGTTTTGAAAGTTATGAAAGTTTTACCATTGGGTAAGGAAAACTAGTGAAGCTAAGGATATTATTGTTGGGTAGGAAAGACCAGTGAAGTTAAAGTATTTCTACTAAGTTGAAGAAAATACTAGTGAAGCTAAGATTATTACCACTAGGTTGAAGAACAACCAATAACAATTAAAGATTCAAATTTTAGAGAACCAAATTAGAAAAAAATGGTCATTGCCATTCTGCTTCAGATTATTTATAATATTTATAAAAGTTTCATATTAATGCTAGAGAAAGTTATCTAAGTATTTTGTTGTAGTGAAAAATTGATCTTTAGAAGTTGAGAAGCTTCCTACAACATATAGAGAAGACTTTCATCTTTGATTGCTTGAAGGTCATGAGATTTCGTCATATAGATATTGGTTTGAGTTGTAGACAAGTCATTTATTGGGTTTTAGGTCTCAAAGATAGACCTTGATAGATAGATTGAGTTAACGTATTTCAAGAATGTATTCAAAATAGAATGCAGTCTACATTATAGATTCAGGTCTTGAAATAGAACTTGATATTAGTAGAGAAAGGAAACTCTAGAAGAGAAGTCCCATAGAAGTAGATAAAGGAGACTTGAAAAAGGTCCCATTGAAGGCAGATTAAGGAGACTTGAAAAAAATCCCATTAAAGATTAAAGGAAGAGAAAAAGACCTATTGGAAAAGGTCTTTTATAAAGGTTTATTGGTACTTCGTAAGAAAAGAGACCAATGAGAAAAATTGAAGGTAGAAATAAGACTTCAAGAGGTTGAGCAGATTTGAAGGTAGAAGAAGACTTCAAAAATTGAAGATTGATGCAAAGATCACATGGGAAATTGTTTTGAAAGAATAGAAAATAGAGTTTTGGAAGGCAAGTATCTTACCAAAGGTTGAAAGTTATAATAAACTTCAGTACAACATGAAGTCTTGAGGATAGTCTAAGTTAAAGGACAAGTTATTAAAGATAGTGTCAAAGAAGCTAGCATAAAAGGCAGCACCATAGAAGTCCACATGGGAAACAAGCTTTGAAAGGTAGTAACAAGGTTTGAAAAGCAATAAGAAGACTTCAAGATAACAAGGAAAACTTGAAGCTATACAAGACAACAAATTCATAGAATTTGGGATAGCAAATTCAAAAAGAGCAAGGTAACATTTGTAAAGAACGTGTGAATGTCATAAGGATAGTATTTAAGGTAAAGAGAGTAATTTTAGAAAAAATAGGATAGCAAGCTTTAAAGATAAAAAGATAACAAGTTTAGAGAATGCAGTGTAGCGTTCGTTGCATCCTCTATAAGCAAGTAAAGAGCCACAATATCATCATAGTTCAAGAAGTGCATAACAAGATTATATGTGTTAAAAAATAACATCATTGAAGGACAAAGAATCAGTTTAAATATTGGAAAACATATGTCCAACAAGAATACACTAGGAGAACAATGTTCGATAGAAAACATGAAAAGGTACAACCATTATCTAAGCACTAAGTTAAAAAAGGTTAAGGTTGCTTCTGCATCTCTAGAGTCACCTAAACCTGAAACAAAAGATAATATACATTAGAAGGTAGAAATCTATGAAATATGACTTGATGAAATTGAAGCAAAGCATCAACAGAAGATACCATAGTGAAGAAGCACTATAGTTGAACAATGGCAAACCTACCAATGTCGAGTGAAGCAAAAATATAAGCGAAATATCATTTGTTGCATTTGAGGAGTTCAAGCACCATCCATCAAGAGTGAAGTGAAGTGTCAAGTGTCATTCTAAGACAAGAGTAGAATGAAATGAAAATCCAAGTGCCATTCACAACCAAGAATAGGTGAAGTGAAACATCACTTCAGGAGAAGAAAAAGCAAAAGTCATTCGTAGTCAAAAGTAGATGAAGTGAAGTGTTGACTTAGGAGGAAAAGCAAATGTTTGAATTGCATCAAAATAAGTCTAACGTTGAAATTAATATTTTTGAAACCTATAGTGGAATCTTGCAGTTCCCAAGACATCAAGGAGCCACACTCTTCGATAAGGTATTAGGGTTTGATTTATTGAAAGTTTAATATTTCTAAGGTTAAGGAGTGATAAGGTATTTAAAGTTTAATTTTTAATCTTTCTAAGGTTTAATAAGCTTAAAGGAGAGATAAGGACTTTATTAAAAGGATTAATACCTTAGTTATATTTTAAAAGTTTTGAAGCATTTATTTCTTTAAGTTTTTGGAGAGATAAGTTGATATAGGTTTATTTATAGTTTTTCAAAGTTATTTAATATTTGAAAGAGTTATTTTTAATTTCTTGAAAGTTAAAGCTAATAGAATATTTGTAAAATTATTTTGGAGAGATAAGGAATTCTACATCAAACTTAGGAATATTATTTTTGCAATTTTTTTTTTTAATAAAAGAGGGGTAAAAATTTATTAGATCAAAGAAACCTTACAGCTGAGAACAAACAACCACCAAAAAACAGCCAATAAAAACCTCAACCAGACATATCCTCAGCAAGTAAATTATGAAGATGCTGAGAACAATCAAAAGGGAGGTGATCCCAACCCTTAACAGACCAATTCCCCTAAAATTGAGAAGCCCATTTGGCCAAACAATCCGTAACCCTATTCCATTCCCTAGGAATGTGAACAAAAGAGATAAACTCCAAATTACAACAGATTTGAAGAATCTGTCGAACAACCAAGGTCAACCTCCAGTGAACATTATCAAGATGGTGAGTCTTTAACAAATTGATAATAATCTATGAATCAGACTCACATATTATCCTCCACCAACCCATAGCCAACCCTTGTTCCAAAGCACAACAAATAGCAAGAGCCTCCATATAATTATTAGAGTGTATCCCCTTATAGCATGAAAAAATGAAACAAGCATTCCTAGAACTATCTCTCCCAACTCCTCCAATACCAGCATGCCCAAGATTACCCCGAGAAGACCCATATGTATTGATATTGAACACCCCTGGAGGAGGAGGATGCCATCTACCATCTCTCTACACCTTTTGTCTAACATCTCTTCTTCCAGATGAAATAGAAGGATGAGGACCATTCTCCACAAATCCCAAACTCTGCATCATCAAAATCTCCGACTGCTCCAAAGGAAGACTAATATGGCATTTAGAAGAGATAGTTTCCTGGATCATACCAATGATTCACTGCCAAAGCTGAGGAACAGTAAGCTTCTTATCATGAAAAATTCTTTGATTTCTTTCCAACCAAATCTGCCATAGAATGCAAGAAGGGCCAATAGTCCAAGCAACCTGGAGAAAGAAAGCCTTAGCAAGAGGTCTCCCTAAACTCCTCCAAAAATCCAAAAGAGAAGAAGCATGGGCACAAGGCTACTTCCACACCCCCCACCAAATATGCCAAATATACCGTGCAAAAGAACATTGAAAAAGAAGATGACCTGAAGACTCTTCACTATTCACACATAAAAAATAGAAAGAAGGTCCCTGAAAACCTCTCTTTTGCAAATTATCCTAGGTAAGGCATCTATTGTGAGTAGATAACCACAGATAAAAATTACATTTAGGCCAAGAGACCTTTGACCACACCTGCTTCCACCAAGGCACCTCAACATCCCCAAAATATTGTCGATCCAACTCCCTGTATCCCGAAGCCATCGAATAAACCCCTCTAGGATCCAAGACCCAAGCCAAAACATCATCATCCTGTAAAGAAGAGCAGTTCCTAGAAGCCAAAATACGAGCCAACTCCTCTCTTTCCTGACAAGTACCCCCTATCGGCCAATCTATAGGATCCTTCCAATGAACAACCTCAACCTACCCAACTCTGTCAATAAATTTATAGTCCATAACCCGATGCCAACTTGCATCCAAAAACACCTTACATATATTTAGAAGATGAGGATACATGAATAAAATAGCAAGTAATCCATCCCAATCATCCTGCCAAAAGAGATCCTTGGAACCGTTATGACATATCCAGAACAAACATTGCTTAACAAGATTCACCCCCTTCTTAAGAGTGTTCCAGATGAAAGAGCCCCTACTAGACAAACTGTATCGAGGAATATCAGAGCCATCAAACCCATTTAAATATTTATAGGAAAGAATATTTTCCCAAGCTTGTTCTTGATAAATACACCATCGCCAATAAAACTTAGCCACCAAAGCCTCTCCAGAAAGAGAAGACAAACGAAGACCCAAACCCCCTTCTTGCTTTGGTCTGCAAATAGTTTCCAACTTAACCAAGCTCCACTTAGAAGACTCCATATTACCATCCCATAAAAATCTTCTAGACAAAGATTCTAAATCATGAATAAAGCTAGTAGGAGCAACCTGAATCATGCACCTATATATGCAAAGGGCCTGAACCACAGACTTAAGGAGTGAAACTCTACCTGCAAAGGAGAGCCATCTAACAGTCCAATGAGAAACATGAGCATGGAATTTATCCAAAATGGAGTTCCAGATCTCACGAGGCAAAGGACCCATATAAAGAGGAATACCCAGATACTGCAAGGGAAGAGCACCAATCTGAAATCTTAGAATCTGTGCAATACGAGCCTGTATAAGCGGATTAGTGTTAAAGAAGAAAATGGAAGATTTCCCCTCATTAATATTCTGCCCCGAAGCAACCAAATATATATCCAAAGCCCTTATGAAGTTGGTAGCTTCCCTAATAGAAGCAAGCCCCATCAGAGTCGTATCATCCACAAATTGAAGATGAGAATAAGCAGGAAAACTCATACCCCACCTCCAACCATGAATCAAACCCTGATTGACATGTGATTTCAGAAGTCTACCCAAAACTTTAGCCATAATGATAAACAAATAAGGGGACAAAGGGTCACCCTACCGAAGATCTCTTGAGGCTTGAAACAAAGAAGATGGTTGACAATTAACAAGAACTGAATAATAATGTGAAGTAATGCAACTCATCTCCCAACTTACCCAGCTAGAATGGAAACCAAAATATAGAAGGATCTTGCTTAAAAAAGACCATTTAACCCTATCGTAAGCCTTAGCCATATCCAATTTCATAAATATAGCTTTTTCCTTAGAAATTTCCATAGAGTGAATGGTCTTAGCAGCAATTGTCATCCCATCCAGGATTTTTCTGCCCGCCACAAAACCTCCCTGTTCATCAGAAATGACCTTGTTAAGCCAAGGCTTAATACACTCAACAATCAATTTTGTTATAATTTTATACACCACATTGCAGAGAGCAATAGGTCTGAAATGATCAAGATAAGTGGTCCTTCTCTCTTAGGAATAAGCACCAATTGCAAAAATTCTTATTCTTTAGTTTCTAATTAATTAGGGAGCCATAAGGAATTCAACATCATAGGTTTTTGAAAAATTAGAAACTTGAAAATTTATTATTCAAAACCTAGGGAGATATAAGGTAGACTACATCAAAGGAAATTGATTAAGGAAAAATGGATGAAATTGTTAAAGATGCATTTAATGAAGATAGTGAAGACATTTTGCATGAGCTTAAATCTTATTCTCAAGAACTAAATGAAAAGAAGAAAGCACCAATATGGCTTAGAAATACAATTGAGGAAACAATAAGATTTTATGATAATAAAATAGACATACCATTGGATTATGTTACTACAAAGCCTATCTTAAAAATATAATGCTCTAGAAATGTTGAAAACCTTTATCATCTACAATATATATATGAAGAAAGCAAAGACAAAATAACTCTAGTCGTACACAAGTGGTTATACTATTTTGTCAAGAAAATAGATGAACTTGAAATTTCAAAATAAAATAACAAAGCAGTAAGAATACTCTCAAGATGTGTTTATTGCAATAGAATCGGACATGAAAAAGCAAGTTGTTGGAATCTTCATCCTTGCAAATATTGTGGAAGAAAATCTCATTCACCTACTTTTTGCTATCATAGAAAGGAGTATTGTAGCAAATTTGAAAAGACATTAATATTCAAATTAGATTATCTATTTCAAAATCTTATTTCAGAAGCATTCACTAATAATGGATTCAAGTGTAGAATTTTTGAAGAATAGGCAAGAAAGTCATCTAGAGAACAAGAAAAGAGAAAATGGACTCATGAAGTAATTAGGTCTCTTGCTCAACAAGGGTATCTAATGATAGACTATATTGAAGACTCAAGACCAAAGCAAAAATCAAAGATGATGACAATCAAGAAGAAGCAATACCAGAATAAAATGAAATCTATTACAGAAGATAAAGAAGATTCTTACATGAAGACCTCAAACATTAATCTACAAGAGGTAGATTGAAGATTCAAATTTGAAGATCATATTGAAGACTAAAGTCTTCAATAAAAAAATAATGTAATATAGGAGGGTGTTGGAGAATATTACATTATTTGGTATATTCCAATGTACCACCTTGGTACATCATTATAAATATTATATTAGGGTTGTCTTATATTAGAGAGTGAGTTAATATTTCATGTAATGCAATTATGTGCATGAAATACACAAGTGTCATATAAATATGAGCACAAGTGTTATGAGTGTAAATGTGCACAAGTTTCCAATATGTAAGTGTGCACATGTGTCCTTAGATTATGAAGAGTCAAGTACAAGTGTGCATGTGTATGCAAGTGGTAAGTATAGAAGCCAAGAGTCATAAGACTTGGTATATGAAAAGAAAGAGTCATGGTAACCAAAGAGTCATCCTAGAAAGGCTATATATTACTCCATAGAGAGATATAGTAAATATAGCAAACAGAGAGAAGAGAAGCTACATAGCATTCATAGTTGTCTACAGTGTCCTATCTCTATGAGATATTTGTAACAAAAAGAGGAGTAATACAAGTTTACATACATTTGAGCAACTAGTATTGTAAGTGTTGTTATATTGCATATTTTAGGCTTTACATTCATATTGTTGAATATTGATTACATATTAGTTGTCTCATATCTTTGTTACAAATTATTATTGGGTCCATTATATTGCAACTTTATTATATTTGTAAAAATGCTAAAAAAGACCATACATCCATGCAATGAAATACAAAATCTAAATGTAGCCAATCAAGATGCAACCATACAGATAAAGAATGTAATAAAAGAAATGATGGACGATTCCATTTTTATTAATAATGCTTTGTTCTTTCCAAGAATATTATAAATATGATCCCCTTTGAGGGATTGCTACCAATATTGATACAATGAATTACAAAGAGACCAATTCAAATGTACTACACAAATAATTTGAGATAGATTTACGATACTATCGCAATCAATGATGTTGATGTGTGAATATTTATTTTGTTTTTCCTCGTATATACCTGTGATTTGCACACAAGAAAGATTAAAAAGCATTAAAAACATTTGTAGAGTCTTTCAAGATAAGGCCTGTATTAATGGTAAAGAATATGATAAAGAGACTAAAATAAGACAAATGCATGCATGAAAAGAAAGCTTATTTATGCTAAAATGATATGTAAATACACTACTAAACTAGATAAAATAAAGACAACAGGAAATAGATCCCTACCCAGGAGGTCGTCTCTATGCAAGATGATCGTACCTACAAGCCATCCCTAAAGGAGATGGTTGTACCTATAAGCCATATCTGAGAGATATGGCCACTAACCTAGGAGTGATTTTCTTGTGGTCGATGCAAGGTGATGTCAGGTCTGATCTATCAATTGATTGAAAAATTGGTGCATTCATGGGGAATGACGTAAGAATGGAATCTAACACCAAAGCAATGATGCTTGATTCCACAAAGAGCACGAATGTAATCATTAACCTTTAAAATGATCCATTGATATTATTTCTATAAAGAAAGAAATGCAAATGGGTCTTGAAGCTTCATGGTTGAAATTTGGTAGCACTTCGTTGCTTACAAATGAGAGCTCTCTTCAATCCTCAATTCGACAACACTTCATTGCATGAAGAACTCCTTGATAAATGTATGAAGGTTGGGTGCCATAATATAGACTTCCAAATGGGAGTCCAAGATTACAAGGAAAGACAAGAAGAAGTTATATTAAAGAAAGGTAATTACCCATTCTTGAATCTTCCTTGCACCTAATTATCTATGTTGTTATGCTCAGCTGACACATGTAATTGCTTTAACCATTGTGTGTTTAAATTTTCTTTTAGCGTGACCATATCGGGGTGATATGGCCATTATTGTGGGCCATCTTAGGGTAATATGGTCTCGATTGGGGGTCATCTTGAGGTAATACGGTCTTTGGACGCCATCCTGTAGTGGGACGGTCTTGGCTGCAAATAGAAATTCCTTCTTATTTGAGTGGTGAAAACCACTGTTGAGCCCTAGGGCTGCCCAAGGTGGGTCATATGGCCTTAAAGGAGTCCATATAGGTAATCTCCTCAACATGACGTATTTTAGGTGTCTACAATTTGATTCTATGATTACTTTTATGTGGTATTTTCATATTAAGTATAAGGATTCAAAGCCATCATTTTATTAAGTTGAATTCTAGAGATCCATTAGTTTCTTTTGGTATGTTCAATTACTTTTTATTAATAATAGCTTGTGTTTAAGTTGTGTCACACCTTTGAAAATTGTATTGTAGATGCATTAAATTTTAATTAATTGTTCTTCAATTGTTTGAACTAATATACTACATTTAGTCATGTGAATGAGTGTGTTACCAAAACAATTAGTTGAAATCAATGTTCTTGGGGTCAAAGTAGATTTTATCAATGAATCAAAAATTTTAAAGCTAAAAAATAAGACATTGTGTATGATAGGCCTGTTAGGTGGTCCTATTTTGTAATGCATATATAGTGAAGGGAACCTCTAAGTATATCCACCCTAGATTGACAAGATATATAATAAACTCATAACGTTTTAGTATTTTTACTAAGGAGGTGCCAACTATAGTAAAATTTATACATTAGAGGTTTTTGAAACTAGAGGGTAAGTGCAAAGTGGATCTCAACATCTAGTTTGAACACACCTTTATATGGTGATTATTATTTTGATCTTATAGGCTAGTTGCATTTGAAAGTCATAGCTAATTTGCATGTATTGACCCAAGAATGATAAAGGATAATTTATCTTTAGTAATACCAAGGTTAGTGTAAGGTAATCTATAGATAATGGCTAAAATAACCACTATTACATCCCAACCAACAAAATAAAAACACTAGGGGATTAACATAATCTATTTGATCTATTGTTAAAATCTATTCTCATCAATCATACAAGAAGCATATGAAAAAGTATTCTAGGACCAACATACCTTTATTTTTGAATCTAGAATGCATCCTCAAATATATTAGAGTCTAAAGAAGTGGGGGATTTGTAACCCTTATGTGAACTACAAAATTTATAGAAAATTATAATGTTGGTTCAAAGGATTCACTTCAATTCCACTTGAAATATCTTTAGATAACAAAAGACTCAAGTCATGTTCAACACCAAAATAGCCAACATAAATACCTCACATAAAAATCCTCTACAAACAATAAATTTGACTTTATCCAAATGCTTGCATACACACCCAATTTTTAACATATTATCAGTCATAAAAACATGATAAATTCTACCTCATCAAACATGACAAACATCATGATCAACCAATCAAGCTAAAATCTCATCAAAAGGTATTTAATGATCAAAATTTAAACTAATTTAGATTGAAGACTCTACAAATGTTGGATGAAAGAGTGGGCCTTATCTAACTCTTTTTGAATTCTCATGGTTCTTTATATGGCAAGGATAATGACAAATCATAGGGAGCCAAAGGCTGAAAACCAAGATAAACCTAAAAATATGAGTGATCTATAGAAGAATGGATTACCTAGTTGTATGCATGCTCAATGTTGGTTAAGCTTAAATATCATTTTAAAGAAGAAGCATGGTGATATATCCCCAAACTCTATATGAGAGTGTAATTCATAAATTTAGTTTTACCATTTGACTAAGGATGAAAGGTGATGGAAAAGTTAAGAAAAAATTCTAAAATCTTCCATAAGGAATACCAAAAATGATCCCACAAAATGTGAGTCATGGTTAGAAACAATGTTTCTAGAAAAATCAAAGGACTGCCAAATAGAGTCAAATAAGAGCTAGAATAAATCATGTGTAGAACTCCTCTTGTGGCATGGAATGAACTTAGCCATCTTGTTGAATCAATCGACAACCATAAAATATAATCATGTTGGTAATACATCAATGGAAATCCACTGAATAGGTCCATGGAAATTATCTCCCAAGGATGAGAAGGAATGGACAAAGGAACACTTAGTCTCAAATTTCTATTTGTTGGTTTGGAGTGGCAATAGACTACACATTACCATAATAAATGTAGAACATCGTGTTGTATGTGAGGCTAATAAAAAATATATTACAAATAATAAAATTTTCTTTGTTGGACAAAGTTACCACCATAGATAGTAATTTATGCCTCCTTTAGAAAAGACATTCATTGCTCATGGGGAACACAAGTTTTATTCAAGTTATAGAGTAAGTCTTCCTTGAAGTGAAAATCCTAAAAAGGAGACAAATTGGAAAATCCAAGATTCTGAAGATGTGGATAAACTTGATCAAAATCTAGATTATGAGCATATTAAGAAGACCAAGTCTAAAATCCCAAATGAGAAATGGTTACAACAATCAAAGCTTGTGTTGTAGTAGGATGACTCAAATAATTTGCTAAAGTGTTAGTGTTCCCCTTATTATATTTGATGACCAAGTGAAACTATTGTAAATATGAGGCCCACTTCATATGCTTGGATTCTTCAATTTTATTTTATGTATTAAGAAATTGTAGAGGTAGGTGATCAATATAGATAATTATTTCCTTATCTAAAATATAGTGTATCCAATACTTAATGGATTTGACCAAAGTATACAATTCCTTATCATGTGGAATAATTTTGTTTAACAACAAAGAATATTTTTTAATGATAGGTTATTGGATGAGCATTTTGCTTTAAAATTTCTCCAAGTGCAAACTGTGAAGCATCTAATTTGACCTCAAAAGGGTATGAAATATCTAATAGTAGAGGAGCAGGTGCATATTACAATTTTTGCTTCAATATGTGGAAGGAATGAGAATGGTCATTTATCCATAGAAACAAGATATTGGTATTTATCAAGTGATGTAAAGGTATGGCAATATCTAAGGAACGAGGAATGAACATACTGTAGAAATTTGCAAGACCAAGAAAAATCTATAATTTTGTGAGGTTTATAGGAGTTGACCATTTGATAAGAACTTCTACTTTCATTAGATCCACATAAATTCCATGTGAATAAATGAAAAATCAAGATATGATATGGATGCACTACAAAAAGAACACTTATAAAGGTTGGCATACAAATTGGTCTACTAAAGTGTGTGAAGAAAATGTTTCAAATGCTAAATATGTACCTTCCAATTGTGAAAAAATATTAGAATATCATATAAGTATATTATAACAAATTTGTCTAAGTAATATTTGAAACTTTGTTCATAAATTACATTAAAGTAGTAGAAGAATTAGTGAGCCCAAAAGATATCACAAACCACTCAAAAAGACCAATTTTGATCTTGAAAGTTGTCTTCCATGTGTCCTCAGCCTAAAATTTGACCTAATGATATCCACTTTTTAGATCAATCTTGGAGAAAAACTTGGCACCCTAAAGTTGATTCAAGAGGTCATCAATGCGAGGAAGTGAATACCAAATTTTTATTGTAATCTTATTCATTGCCCAAAAATCAATGCACAGATGCCAAGTTCCATCCTTGTTAAGTACAAGTAAAATTAGTGAAGGACAAGGGGATGTACATGGTTTGTGAAACCTTTGGACAAAAAGTCCTAAATTTGCCTTTATATTTTATCACTTTGAATAATTGCTTTTCGATATAATGGCATTAGGAGGATGTATAGTAGGAAGAATGTCAATATTGTGATTGATTTCTCAAGTTGAGGGAAGTGTCTTAGGCTCCTAAAACACATATGAATAAGACTACAACAATGTGTCAAGAGTAGCATGTTGTTTGGATAGAGTTATTTTTTCTTGGGACTTATCAAATTGTGGCCTAATGAAAATCAATGCAAGCTCTTGTTCTTGATTGTAGCTTTATGTGCTTATATGTAGCTAAGTACCAAATTTATTGTGTTATTAGTACATCTGATTAATAATATTTTATTATCATGTTGTAGGTTAGTAATCAAGGGCATAATAATGAGCTTTCCTATCATACTAATAGGGTTTACCTAGCAACAAACCACAACAATCTATAGTGGTCACATCACAGGTGACCTTAGCAATAAATTTCAAACCAAATACAAATGACACAATAAATGTGTGCATGATATATGAAGATGAGTCACTATACTTCCATCCAAGTGAATACAGAGGAGGATGTAGGTCCATTAGTAAATGTAATTTTTTGATAAAGGACCTTGCAATCAATTTATTTTGTGATCCGTTATTGATGATATAATCCCCAGAAATATCATGTGTCAGGTAAGCATGAGTGACAAATAAATTATCACATTCCTTTATAGAATAATTATGGTTCATTAAGGTTATTTTTTTAGTATATGTTTCAACTCATCATATGTCCTATCATATCCAAAAGTCTCAATGGGAACATTCTTTGTTTCCTCACTAGGAGACTGTACAATCAAAATCTTCTTCAATTTAAAAAACATTCAGATTTTTCATGACCCTTATTTTTATAATAAGTACATTTATTAGATTTCCTAAAATTAGAAGAATAAGAAGAAGAGAAAGATATTTTTTCTTTTGAAGAATGTTGTTAAGACTACGAATTCGAGTTTCTAGAAGATATTACAGAAAAGGAATATTGAGACACTTGATATTGGACAAGAAGTTTTTCTTTTGCTAGTTGTGCTTGATTTAATACAACATCAAGTGTTGCAAGGATAGTATTTTTCAACTCCCTAAAAAAGTATTCTTATAATATATTCTTGAACTTAATAATGAGAGTAGGAGCTATATTTGATACAAAAAGTACTATCCATAGGTAGTTGAATTGAAAGATGTAATATTTCATAGATATTTGATTACCTTGTTGTAAACAAAGCCATTTGATATGTAGGTCCTAGTCATAGTTGAAAGGATAGAATATCTCATTCAAAGTTGTGACAAGTTGATCCCAAGTGTTGATAGGATATTTAGTATCTTGTCATTCGAAAACTAAGAGTTTAGTGACACCAAAGAGCTTTAATTTAGAAAAGGGTACTTTATCATCACTAGAGATCTGATTGTGCTCAAACCAAGTCTTCATATCCATAATATAGCTATAAATTACTTTAGGATATCTAGATCCATCAAATGCTTTGACCTCATGTTTCACTTTGGAACAAATGTCATAGGGCTTGACATTCTATTGCATGGATTGAACACTAATGTCATTGATCTTATTGATCAATGTGTTGGTCACTACAGTAAGCTCAACCATTTTATCAACTAGATTGGTAGACATGGTGGTGCAATTTAGATCCAATGATAGATAATTTTTCACCTCCTACAAAGAGAAATACAAGAGGATATCATGGATTTCTAGACACTAATGTTATAGTTTTGGTTGTTTGATACATGTAACCATCTCCATTATTACAACCATCATGCTCAATGATATTCACTCCACCATGTCAAGGTCTAGATTTATAATTTTGATGATGATTTTCAATAATGAAATTGATCCCTAGGATTCACATTTGGATCATAGGGACTTATATTGTGAGTTATATATTTAATATGGGTTGATTCCTTGAAGAAATTATAGCATTGATTTTTGTAGCCACTTTAGCCAGGATTGACTTAGGCATATTTGGCTTCTTCTACTTAGGCTTTTACTACCAATAACTCCATGTGTGATCTTAGTTCTGTGCAAGAAGATGGGGTGCTCTGAGTGAAGGGAACATATGGGCTAACATACAATTTTATTAATAGGAAGGCCATAAAATTTTATGTATGAGATGATTCTTAGTGCATGCATGTTTGACTCTAGGGATGGGAATAAAATCAAACATAAATTTCTAAGGGATTGATTGGTGAAGAAACTACTATAATATATTTCAACTAGAACATATCAATAGATCTCAAAAACATATATAGTAGGATTGTACTTCTTCATAATGCAAGAAAAGAGCATTTGTAATAGCTAGATGAGCATGTGACAAGAATTTGGGTGAGAAAGACCCAAATTTGAGTTGCTACAATAGTAATTCTCCTTGATGTTGAAGAAGAGTGCTTTAAGGTGGTGGTATACCTTATCTTTATTCCTATGGTTTCTACATAGTGGAGCACTTAATACTTCCACATTGGATCCACCATGATGGGAAACATGGCCACCAAAATCATCAACTTGAAATATGACACCATGCATCACTAGATTTATTATGTGTTAGTTGATTTTGTAGGTCCAACATGGCTTTAGCCATTAAAAATTTATGAAGAACACAACCTTATACTGAGAGGGGGTGTGAATAGTATAATACCACTTTTTACTTTTTTCCTTTTACTTCAAAAAGCAATGCAATGAACTGATAGAAAAATCAAAGCAGTAATCAAACCAGTGTACAAGTAATCACACAATTGAGACACCAATATAATGTGGTTCACCCAAGGTGGGCTACTCCACAGATAAAATATTTCACTAAATTTTCTCAATAAAATCCTTTGGGAATCCTTCCCAATTACAATGATTATGGACTTCCTGTCCAAAGGAAAATCCTTCCCCTAGTAAAATATTTATGAGCCTCCTGCCAAAAGGATATGTCCTATCCCCCAAAGAAGTATTTATGAGCCTCCTGTCCAAAGGATATGTCCTATCCCCCAAAGCTCTAGAAATGATACTTTAGAAGATCACTGCCTCTTCTGCCGCTAGTAGGTGGAACTCCTTTCCACAGAAGACGTCATGTCCTCCTTACTCTGGCTCTAGAGACTTCTATCTTCACTGATCAACTCCACAGCTGCTCATCAAAACTTGTACTAAGCACAGTCAGTCGGTCCAACACAAGTCCTCTCAAAATCTGTCACAAATCTGCACCAAACTCAGTCCTCTGGTCCAGCACAAATTTGCTCTCAAATATTTGTTATATCTTTCCCAAGCTTAAGCCAAAAGCTTGAACAAATTAATAACAACTAATCATAAGTCTCCACCAATACTTCATAAAATCTATCCATAAGTTCTTCAAAAAGAACCTGTCCAAATCAGTCCACAAGTTCTCCACAAGAACCTGTCCAAATCAGTCCTAGAAATCTCACCAAGAACTTGCCCAAATCAACTCAAGCAAGTTTACCAAGAAACTTGCCCAATGTGAACACACAAAGAGAATAGTTAGAGACCCAATGTGTTTCATCCAATCATATCAAATAAATCTCATAGAAGAAAAAAGAGAATTGTTAGAGACTCAATATGTTCTATCCTTCAACTTTCAATATCAACTCAAATCAATCTCATAGAAGCATAAAGAGAATTGTTAGAGACTCAATATGTTCTATCCTTCAACTCTCAATATCAACTCAAATCAATATCATAGAAGCATAAAGAGAATTTTTAGAGACTCAATATGTTCTATCCTTCAACTTTCAATCTCAACTCAAATCAATCTCATAGGAGCATAAAGATAATTGTTAGAGACTCAATATGTTCTATCCTTCAACTCAAAAACAAACTCTTTCTCAAATCAAAATAAAGATAGAAGTAGTATACTTTCACAAGATCTTGAACCACAACCCTAAAATTGTCAATAATGCAATATCAAGGAATCAACTCCTCCAACATAGAACCATAACTTGCTATAAAACCCTAGCCAAGTTAGTTTTGAAGAACTCAAAGCAATCTCTCTCTAAGCATAAAAAAGGGGTTCAAGATATTTCAAACTTCTCTCAAATGGGAATGCTCAACTTGACCACACAACCAAGTTTATCAAGCAAAGTACAACTTGATAAAATCAAATCTCAAAGGAGCAATCCAAACTCATGTATCAAGTAAAGCATAACTTGATCAACTCAATCTCAATGGAAGCAATCTCAAAACCAAACTCTCAACAACCAAACAACTTAATTAGGGTTTCAAAAACTTATAGTAATGGCATAAGCTTCTCACTCAAAAAACCTAAAGCAAACTTTAAATGCTTCTACTCTCATAAACCAAAATTATGCAATAACTCATAAACTCACCATGATCTCATAATGCATAATCAATACTTCCACTTTCAGAAAATAAGATCCACTCCAAATAAGGAAACTTAATTTAATAATTTTCACTCCAAACTTATTTTCAGAAAATCATCAATCAATAATAAACATGGAATAATGTGCCCATACCTTTACTTTGATGAAGAAGGAGAACTCAAAATATGTCACAACACTAACTCTCAATTTACCACAAATTAGAGTTAGCAACAATGGAATAATGCACAATGATAAGAGTCCTAATAACACCTTATCACTCCAACTCATCAATAATCAAAACTCACAAATATACATATCAACAATATTCCTTTACACCTTATAACTCCTACTTAATATATCACAAAATAACTTCAACCTCAGAAAATAATTACAAGAGAATATCCACTCAATAACTCCAAAGGCTCTCTCACCCCAATATGACATTAAGCACAATTATTCCTTAAACCCTTATAACTCCTAAAATACATTTACTTCTAAATGTATTTACCACATAAACATTAAACATCAATAATAACAATGTCAAAGCAATATTTCTATTTAACCTTATACCTCCATCCAATTACCAACAATAATTGCCAAGTCAAATAAAATATTCTACATTATCAACAAAAGATCTACCTTGGCCAAAAATCAATTCTCCAACCTTAGGAGAAGTTTGGAGACACCAAAATAAGCGCCAAAGTGCTTCCTCCTCCAAACTCGTGAGCCAAAGCAACCGTCGTACCACGTGAACAATAATCGCAACCAAGAAAAAATTGAAACACGCTTGTCGCGAATCGAACTCGACACCTCTGCTTAGCGAGCGCCTTCGCTCCACTACCTCCGTCATTGGAGCACAAGTTCCCAAAAAAACTCTCAAGCGCTACTCATCGTTTTTCCTTCCCTTTGCTCGCAAAAGACAACTAGGATTTCCTTCCTCACAAGTGCATGAAATCTAAATTTAACATAGACCAGATTTGTCTTCCTCACTGCGCACGAAATGAGAATTTAACACATACCAGATTTGTCTTCCTCACTGGCGCACAAAATAAAAAATTAACACAGAGAAAAATGAGACTCAAAAATCACAATGCAATCTGAAATATAAGGTCACAGAGAAATACAAATTCGAAGGTAATCGTGCAAATCGAAGGTGCTTAAAACCTTAGGAAATAATGCCCTTTAATAGTCTTTCATCCCATGCAAATTGATGTCGGCGCTCCTTTCAAACATTACATTTTTCATCCCATGCAAGTTGATGTTGGTGAGGTAAGTCTTTTACATGAGCGCCGCTAAGGGTTTAGAAACCCTTTCAATAATAATAATTATTTTATTAATAATAAACTTAACTTAAAACCTTTTCAAAGGTTTGAGTTAATTTATTTATTAATAATAAAAATGGACTTTTAAGATTTTTTCAAGGAGAAAAACCTTTTCATTAAGCCAAGATGGTTTTAATAAAAACCCTTAATGAGTCCAGATGGTTTTAAGAAAAAAATTTAACCTTTTCACCATGGTTTTAATAAAAACCCTTAAACAAACTGTAGATTAAAAATACACACCAAACAAAAATAAAATCACAATGACAGAGTACAGAATAGTTGCACAAAAACAAACGATTTCTATTAATCGATGGAGTTTAAAAACTCCTTTTTTGAATACAACTGGGCTTGTAATCATTTATTTGTGATACACAGTTACAAGTTTTGCTAGGGTTCTCTGAAACCCTAGTTGGTACAAATGGTGGCACTTCAGAAGAACGTATCTTCAATCCCAACAGAGTGAGTGGGCTTTGTTGTATCCCTTGCTTGGACCACTCCAGCTTAATCAGTTGCCATCAATAAACCGGATCTGCTGTCAAAAACCTGCACACATTAACACTATCAAGGAGTTAGAAATTAATAAGAGGGCTCCACTCGTGTGAGCCCTCGAAAACAATCTAAAACCCTAGAAAACGAAATGCGGGAATTCAATAACGGATCAAATAGAAGAAAAGAAGTTACTTGCTTTAAACTAATTTATACCGGTTCTCTGTTAACGCAGCTAGACCAGGCGACACCTGGAAGTAATGTTGTTGTCAAAATAGGCTGCGGAAGGCGCCCTGGTGCACTCGCCGAACGCCCGCGTGCTTCTGGATCTGGGTTACAAACGCCGGTCTGAGTCTGTGGCTGTAGGTAAATGCCTGCGGGCACTTGGTAAATGCCCGTGGGCACTTGGTAAACGCCCGTGGGCACTTGGTGAAGGGGTAAATGCTCGCGGGCACTTGCGACAGGAATGGGAGATTCTGCAGAATGCTGTAGAAGGAATGACGACAAAAATGGCGATGAAAGCGACGATGGATGCGACGAAAGGCTAGCAGAAGAAAGATAGAGGAGATAGCAGTAGAAGAATTAGAATCAGAGATAGCGCATCGGAGATAGAAGTAGCCAAAGACATCGGGTTTGAGCCATCAAAGTGACTCAATTTATAATCTACTCTTAGGGCACACTTTAGGGTTTTAACGACACTTTGAACATGTGGCTAAGATTAAAGTGGATCCAAGGGTAGAGAATAAATCTTGGTTGTGAAATGGATTAAGATGGATGGACGAATGAGATTAAATGAAGGACGGACGACTTAGATTAAATCACTTAAACTATTATTTAAATATATATATTAAAATATTAAAATATTAATATATATATATATATATAAATATTAATTTAAATAAATTTGGGGATGAAAAATGGTGGGAAAGGTGAAATTGGGCCAAATAATGGCGGGAAAGTGTGGATTTGGGCCAAATAATGGCGGGAAGGTGAGTGACCGACACGTGGTCGACAGGAAGGTATAGATGACTTGCAAGTGGCTGGATTTTGGTGTCTACAGATGCCCCTTTTTGAGTCGCTTTGTGTGAAGACACAATGCAAGCACAAAAACTTAAGACACTCGAAAAGCTGGATCAGACGCAACTCTCTCTCAAGATTAAAGCACAACTTTGAAGACCAAATAATAAAAGAATATTTAAAATTTATCATCTTACCCCCTCAATTGGCGAGCGAGAATGGTTCTCATGAGCCAATTGGAAGAAATTCGGAAGAAAACCGTTTTTGCCCCAACGGTGAAAAAGGGGTTGGTGTATGAACCATCTGTTTATGTCCCAACAGAAAATGGGTTGGTGTACAAACCAAAAAATAATATGATTGAAGACGATATGAGTGATGTGAAAGATGAACCATTTTCTGCCCCAACGGTTAGAAAGGGATTTTTGCCAAATTTTAAATTCCATGATCATGTAAGATGAATTCCACTATAGGAAAGTTAGAAATTGATAACGGATGCCCCAACTCTCGATTATGTAATGGTCCCACCGTGATCGCCATTTGTAGATTAAAAATACACGCCAAACAGAAATAAAATCACAATGACAGAGTACAGAATAGTTGCACAAAAACAAACGATTTCTATTAATCGATGGAGTTTAAAAACTCATTTTTTTGAATACAACTGGGCCTGTAACCCTTTATTTGTGATACATAGTTACAAGTTTTGCTAGGGTTATCTGAAACCCTAGCTGGCACAAATGGTGGCACTTCAGAAGAACGTATCTTCAATCCCAATAGAGTGAGTGGGCTTTGTTGTATCCCTTGCTTGGACCACTCCAGCTTAATCAACTGCCATCAATAAACCGGATCTGCTGTCAAAAACTTGCACACATTAACACTATCAAGGAGTTAGAAATTAATAAGAGGGCTCCACTGTGTGAGCCCTCAGAAACAATCTAAAACCCTAGAAAACGAAGTGCAGGAATTCAATAACAGATCAAATAGAAGAAAAGAAGTTACTTGCTTTAAACTAATTTATACTTGTTCTCTGTTAACGCAGCTAGACCAGGCGACACCTGGAAGTAATGTTGTTGTCAGAATAGGCTACGGAAGGCGCCCTGGTGCACTCGCCGAACGCCCGCGTGCTTCTGGATCTGGATTACAGACGCCGGTCTGAGTCTGTGGCTGTAGGTAAATGCCCGCGGGCACTTGGTAAACGCCCGTGGGCACTTGGTAAACGCCCGTGGGCACTTGGTGAAGGGGTAAATGCCCGCGGGCACTTGCGACAGGAATGGGAGATTCTGCAAAATGCTGCAGAAGGAATGACGGTGAAAGTGGGGACGAAAGCGACGATGGATGCGGCGAAAGGGTAGCAGAAGAAAGATAGAGGAGATAGCAGTAGAAGAATTAGAATCAGAGCTAGCGCATCGGAGATAGAAGTATCCAAAGACATCGGGTTTGAGCCATCAAAGTGACTCAATTTATAATCTACTCTTAGGGCACACTTTAGGGTTTTAACGACACTTTGAACGTGTGGCTAAGATTAAAGTGGATCCAAGGGTAGAGAATAAATCTTGGTTGTGAAATGGATTAAGATGGATGGATGGATGAGATTAAATGAAGGACGAACGACTCAGATTAAATCACTTAAACTATTATTTAAATATATATATTAAAATATTAAAATATATAATATATATATATATATATATATATATATATATATATATATATTAATTTAAATAAATTTGGGGATGAAAAATGGCGGGAAAGGTGAAATTGGGCCAAATAATGACGGGAAAGTGTGGATTTGGGCCAAATAATGGCGGTAAGGTGAGTGACCGACACGTGGCTGACATGAAGGTATAGATGACTTGCAAGTGGCTGGATTTTGGTGTCTACACAAACATCATGGAAATTTGAAGATATTTTTGGCACCAAACTCTTTTTGACATCAGCACAAATTCCTTTTGACATCAATGACAACTCACAAACATGAAGCTAGGCAACATACCCAAAATTACCAACAATCTCCCCCTTTGTCATTGATGGCAAACCACTACTGAAACCACTGCCAACAGTAAAAACTAAAACCAACTTAAAACCATCCTCTAAAGCTTTGCTCCCCCTAACTCAAGGCTCTCCCCCTTACTCAAATATCTCCCCCTTTTTCATCAATGGCAAAGGTCACCTTTGGGTCTCAAGGCTAAGAATGAGCCTCTTAGCTTAGCCCCTCCCCCACCTCCTATTGAGGTGATTAATTCTGGTGTGGGAGTAAAACTCCCATTAGGCACTGATCATCATCAGTGTCCATAGCTACCTTTCCATGATTTTTACTGATATCCTTGTCCATGTTCCTGTTCCTGTTCTTTTTCATATCCTTGTTCTTATTCCTATTCAAACCCTGTTCCTGTTCATGTTCTCATCTCTGTTTCTATCCAAGCCATTATTCCTATTCCTATAATTATTCCTGTTCTTGCCATTATTCCTATTCCTATAATTATTCCTGTTCTTGCCATTATTCCTATTCCTATTCATAGTCTTGAACCTGTACCTTGGAACTTCTGGTATACACCATCTGGATGTATGTCCTTCATTATTGCACTTATAACATTTGACAATGTTATTCCTTTGAGATGGACATGTTTTCTGAATCCTCTCTATGGGACCAAACCTGTTCCTATTGTTAACCCTGCAATTAACTGCTTGTGCCCAAACTGATTACAAGAGTAGCAATACCCTTGAAATAAATTACCATTTTTGAAATTTCCATTAACCTTTATTGCTTGAGCCCTACATTATGAAGCCATGTGTCCAAACCTGTGACATGCAAAACATATTCCATTGAATTTTCCTTACCTTGACCTCATAGGTCCTTTAGTATTTCTCCTCTTATGTTGATTCCTATTTTATGATTTTGTGCTATCTAAATTACCTTCTAAAAACTTACTCTCTGAAGTACTCTCTTCATCTGAACCATATTCTTCTTAGGAGATCATACTAGATTCCTCAACCTGTTCCTTTTGTTTCTTTCCAAAACCAAGACATGTTTTATCTGTTGTCCTTATTTGATTCTTGATGATTGATTTTACCTTCTTGGAACTTTCTTCAAACCTGTGAAGCTTCTCGTACTTTTTAGTTTTATTTTTTAAGGAAGCTACTTCACGTTTTAACTTTTACACTCAAGAGACCTAGCTGCCAACTCTTCTTTGAGTTCCTATGTCTTTGCTATAGAGATATCAAGATTCCCTATAATATCATCTCTTTCATAACGACATTCATCAAACCTATCAATGAGTCTAGCATATTTCTTTCTTTCTTTCTTTAACACATCAAGAAAATTAACAAGTTCAGCCTCAAGATCTACTTATCCCTTTTCTGAAACATCCTCTATTTTTTTACCTTTTGAAACATCAATATCCTTTTCTGATTTATTACCATTAGAGGTGTTACCTTCATCTAAATCCATAAGAAGATCTTCCTCATAATTTTTTGAAGCATCCTCATACATAGTATTACCAGAATTCAAACCATCATTTGTACAATCATCCTCAAGGTGACCAAAATTTCCACATCTAAAGCACTTAAGCACAACAAATATATTCCTCTTTTCTTTTCCTTCCTTTTTTGTTAGAAACAACATCTCATTTCTATCATCACTTGAAGAACTTCCATCATCACTACTAGAACACTTACTTGCTTTATCTGTGTAGAAAATTTTCTTGTGTTTTTGGAAGTACCTCTTCCCTTGACTGTTTTGATCATTTCTGTTCTTCCTTTGATACCTATGCTTCTCAGATTCCTTGTGCTTATAATCCTATTTTTCTTCATCACAATCATCCTTGGGTTTCGGATAGTCAGTAGCATAGTGACCAAACTTTCCACAATTGAAACATTTAACATATTTCATACCTTTGTGCTTTCTTTAGAACTTGCCTTTCTTGCTGTAGTTTGCTTCTTCATCACTAGAAGACTCATCACTATCTTCTTGTTGTTTACCCTTGGACTTCTTGGTAGCTTTGAAATCTACCTCCTTCTTAGGATCAGGTGCCACTTTAGTTCTTAACTCAAAAGCTGCAAGTATACTATGAAGCTCATCCTTTTTCAATTTATCCAAATCCTTGGCTTCCTCAATAGCTGAAATATTTTCACTAAATCTATTTGAAAGAGACCTCAAAATTTTATCACAAACATCATTTTCAGCAAGCTCAAGACCTAGTTCCTTCATGGAATTAAAAATCTCATCCATACAAAGCATATAGTCACTAACATTTTCTTCATCATTCATCTTGAGTTGTCCAAACATACCTTTGTAATATATCAATTTTGCTTTTTTGACATTTTGCATGACCTTCATGAACTGCTTGCAATTGATCCCACATTTCCTTTACTGTATTACAATGAATCACCTTTGTAAGATCTGCCTTTTGTAGACCTTTCAGAATTGCATTCATTGCCCTTTAATTGCTGTGATGTAGAAGTTTCTCATCTGCTGTAGTAGGAGGAAGATGTGGAATAGTGTATCCAAACTCAACTGCTTCCCAAACTTCATTTCCAAGAGCCATTAGATGAACCTTCATCTTTATACTCCATACACCAAAATCTATCCCATCAAGAATAGGTGTTGAATTACCACTTGTAAAATCCATTGTGTCATTTTCAAGATTTTCCTTCAAGCTATGAAACTCTTATGAAGGAACCTGCTTTGATACCAATTGAAGAACATGATCTTATACTGAGAGGGGGGGTGAACGATATAAGACCACTTTTTAAATTTTTCCTTTTACTTTAGAAAGCATTGCAATGAACCAATAGCAAAATAAAAGTAGTAATCAAAACAGTGTACAAGTCATCACACAATTGAGACACCAATATAATGTGGTTCACCCAAGGTGCGCTACTCCATAGAGAAAATATTTCACTAAATTTTCTCAATCAAATCCTTTGGGAATCCTTCCCAATTACAATATTTATGGACTTCCTGTCCAAAGGAGAATCCTTCCCCTAATCAAATATTTATGAGCCTCCTGCCCAAAGGAGATGTCCTATCCCCCAAAGAAGTATTTATGAGCCTCCTTCCCAAAGGAGATGTCCTATACCCCAAAGCTCTGGAAATGATACTTCAAAATATTAGTGCCTCTTCTGCCGCTAGCAGGTGGAACTCCTTTCCACATAAGACATCCTGTCCTCCTTGCTCTGGCTCTAGAGACTTTTGTTCTCACTGATCACCTCCACAGCTCCTCATCAAAACCTGTACTAAACACAGTCAGTCGGTCCAGCATAAGTCCTCTCAAACTCTATCACACATCTGCACCAAAATCAGTCCTCTTGTCCAGCACAAATCTGCTCTCAAATCTCTATAATATTTGTCCCAAGCTTAAGCCAAAAGCTTGAACAAATCAATCACAAATGCTCACAAGTCTCCACCAAGACTTCATCATATCTATCCACAAGTTATTCAATAATAACCTGTCCAAATCAGTCCACAAGTTCTCCACAAGAACCTGTCCAAATCAGTCCTAGCAAGCTCACCAAGAACTTGCCCAAATAAGCTAAAGCAAGTTTACCAAGAAACTTGCCCAATGTGAACAAACAAAGAGAATTATTAGAGACCCAATGTGTTTCATCCAATCATATCAAATCAATCTCATAGAAGCATAAAGAGAATTGTTAGAGACTCAATATGTTCTATCCTTCAACTTTCAATCTCAACTCAAATAAATCTCATAGAAGCATAAAGAGAATTGTTAGAGACTCAATATGTTCTATCCTTCAACTCTCAATATCAACTCAAATAAATCTCATAGAAGCATAAAGAGAATTGTTAGAGACTCAATATATTCTATCCTTCAACTTTCAATCTCAACTCAAATCAATCTCATAGGAGCATAAACAGAATTGTTAGACTCAATATGTTCTATCCTTCAACACAAAAACAAAATCTTTCTCAAATCAGAATAAATATAGAAGTAGTATACTTTCACAAGATCTTGAACCAAAATCCAAAAATTGTCAATAATGCAATATCAAGGAATCAACTCCTCCAACATAGAACCATAACTTGCTATCAAACCCTAGCCAAGTTAGTTTTCAAGAACTCAAAGCAATCTCTCTCTAAGCATCAAAAAGGGGTTCATGATATTTCCAACTTCTCTCAAATGGGAATGCTCAACTTAATCACACAACCAAGTTTATCAAGCAAAGTACAACTTGATAAAATCAAATCTCAAAGGAGCAAGCCCAACTCATGTATCAAGTAAAGCATAACTTGATCAACTCAATCTCAGTGGAAGCAATCTCAAAACCAAACTCTCAATAATCAAACAACTCAATTAAGGTTTCACCAACTTATAGCAATGGCATAAGCTTCTCACTCAAAAACCCTAAAGCAAACTTCAAATGCTTCCACTCTCATAAACCAGAATTATGCAATAACTCATAAAATCATCATGATCTCATAATGCATAATCAATACTTCCACTTTCAAAAAATAATATCCACTCCAAATAAGGAAACTTAATTTAATCCTTTTCACTCCAAACTTATTTTCAAAAAACCATCAATCAATAATAACCATGGAATAATGTGCCCATACCTTTACTTTGATGAAGAAGGAGAACTCAAAATCTATCACAACACTAACTCTCAATTTGCCACAAATTAGAGTTAGCAACAATGGAATAATGCACAATGATAAGAGTCCTAATAACACCTTATCACTCCAACTCATCAATAATAAAAACTCATAAATATACATATCAACAATATTCCTTTACACCTTATAACTCCTACTTAATATATCACAAAATAACTTCAACCTCAAAAAATAATTACAAGAGAATATCCATTCAATAACTCCAAAGGCTCTCTAAACCCAATGTGACATTAAGCACAATTATTCCTTAAACCCTTATAACTCCTAAAATACATTTACTTATAAATGCATTTACCACATAAAAATTAAGCATCAATAATAACAATGTCAAAGGAATATTTCTATTTAACCTTATACCTCCATCTAATTACCAACAATATTTGCCAAGTCAAATAAAATATTCTATATTATCAAAAAAAGATCTACCTTGGCCAAAAATCAATTTTCCAACCTTAGGAGAAGTGTGGAGACACCAACATAAGCACCAAAGTGCTTCCTCCTCCAAACTCATGGCCCAAAGCAACCATCGTACCACGTGCACAATAACCGTGACCAAGAAAAACTGAAACATGCCTATCATGAATCGAACTCGGCACCTCTGCTTAGTGAGCACCTTCGCTCCACTGCCTCCGCCGTTGGAGCACAAGTGCCCAACGAAACTCTCAAGTGCTACTCATCGTTTTACCTTCCCTTTGATTGCAAAATATAACCAGAATTTCCTTCCTCACAAGCGCACAAAATCCAAATTTAACACAGACCAAATTTATCTTCCTCACTGTGCACGAAATCAGAATTTAACACAGACCAGATTTATCTTCCTCACTGGCACATGAAATTGGAAATTAACACAAAGCAAAATGAGACTCAAAAATCATAGCGCAATCTGAAATCGAAGGTCACAGAGCAATACGAATTCAAAGTTAATCGCACAAATCGAATGTGCTTAAAATCTTAGGAAATAATGCCCTTTAATAGTCTTTCATGCCATGCAAATTAACGTCGGTGCTCCTTTCAAACATTGTGTTTTCATCCCATGCAAGTTGATGTCAACGAGGTAAGTCTTTTACATGAGTGCCGCTAAGGGTTTAGAAACCCTTCCAATAATAATTATTAAATTAATAATTATTATTTTATTAATAATAAACTTAACTTAGAACCTTTTCAAAGGTTTGAGTTAATTTATTTATTAATAATAAAAATGGACTTTTAAGGTTTTTTCAAGAAGCAAACCTTTTCATTAAGCCAAGATGGTTTTAATAAAAATCCTTAATGAGTCCAGATGGTTTTAAGAAAAACCTTTAACCTTGTCACCATGGTTTTAATAAAAACCCTTAAACAAACATCATGGAACTTTCAAGATATTTTTGGCACCAAACTCTTTTTGACATCAACACAAATTCCTTTTGACATCAATGACAACTCACAAACATGAAGCTAGGCAACATACCCAAAATTACCAACAATTTAATCTAATATATATTTTCATGTTGCATCCTAAAATAATTACCTATTCTTGTCTCAATTCTCAGATAGTGTGGCTCACTATGTTTATATTATGCTTATTACCTCATGATTGGCATGCTTACATATGTGTATCACCCTTCTTTCCAAATGCTTATGAGCATTGAGTGGACTCCGTGATATAAGTCGACAACACATCATCGCATAGGATTTTGCCACAACACCTCCATAGAAAGCTTGATCAGAGATTCAAAAACCTAAACCAGAGGATTAGGAAGACAAACCAAACCCACTAATTAGAACAAGAACTTTGATAAAAATGATATGGGAGAAAAGTTTCTTACAAACTTTATTGATTTATGAGAAAAAAATCAAGTTTATATAGGCAAAATATATGCCAAAATTATGAGATATGAAATGTATTCCAAATATCAACATGTAGTATAAATTAGAAGAGTATCAACTAAATCCTAAATATAATTAACAAATATCTAATTTAACAACCTAACCACTAGGAAACTAACTTTGATTTTTCATTGTTACGTTTTACAAAAGATAAAGAAAAATATAAGAAACTAATATAATAATATAATAAATCCTATGCTAAATTCTACAACCTATAGTATGCCCCATTAGTCCTCGATAATTACATAGTTGTAAATAATAATAATTTGGTGATTCCTTTCAATTGGAAATTTGACCTTGGTTTGACTTTGGCTTTCAACCATATAATACTTAATTAGGTCTCAAGGTAAGGTAAAAGATGATTTTTTAGGTTTTGCTCTTACTCATATGACCAAGGGAAATATAATTTAGGGATTTTGTACCTTCTTATTCTTCAACTATATGACAAGGTTCATGAGTAAATCAACCATTGTTAAGCTTCATATGATCTTGAAGATAGTCATTACATTCTTAAACCACATTCAAACTACTCTTATTTCCACATTGTGTGCATTATTTAAATTTAAATTTTTAAGCTTAAAAGAACATTCTCTTTCATATCGATAGCTTGAATTTTAAAATAATTTGACTTGTTTATTTTATGGTAACTCACTCAAAAATCGGTAGAATACTATCATTTTTTGCATTGAAGATCTTAAATTTTGGAATTTTTATAGGTTTTAATGAGTTAATAGTTTTGAATGTTATGTTAACCTCTAAAATAAACATCCACATATGACATTTTCCTTTAGAATTTAGAGAATATTCATTAAATATCACATGACATTGATAGATAAATATATTTTCTAAACTATGTAAATAAAGAAATGTCTATAGAAAAATCAACAAAAAAGTATCAGACATTGAAGACTCTCTTGAAGTACCATCCACCATTTATAAGAAGGAAACTGGTAGAGAAAATGCAATGTTAGATGTTAATACCTCGACCATTAACAAGGAAATACCAAAAAATAAGTAGGACAAGTCAAAAATTTCCTTAGTAGAGCTAGGAGAGGATATATCTAATGAAAAGGAAAGTTGTGAAAGAATATTGAGGAATAGAATAATAAGACCTATCCCCAATATTGGCAAGGAAAAAAGAATAAAACCTTCAAATTATCAAGTGAGAGCTAGGGAAGCAAGAGCAAACATAGAAAAAGGAACATAATCTAAGTTGGTTGAACTCTTTACCAAATAGCAAATAATATTGGTAATTCATAGGAGGGACCAACAACCCCTAATGAGACATGATTACCATATCATAGAATATAAGGGGTGCTAATTCCCCTTCGAAGCAGAGGTGTATCAAGGACCTCTATTTAGGTAATAATATTAGAAGATTAGAAGTATGGAGTGTGATTGAAGACTTTATGAGAAGTAAAAATCAAGAAACTCAATTCGTGATCATAGGAGAATTTAATACCCATAACCAAGGTAGATGAAAATTGTAGATGCAAATTGAACAACACCAAATAACTAAATTTAAATAAATGAATAATTAAAGAAAAATAAACACATATGATTGCACATAAATAAATTTGATTTTTATTGTCGGGTGGATTTCTGATATTACAACCAAATATGCCCCAGATTGGGGTTTTTACAAAGCTTTATTTCTCAATACAATAATCTCAATATGCTAGGGTTCTTTGAAATCCTAGCCAACAAATCAGGGTGGTGTCTCAAGTTTGATCGATACCAAAAAAAGTGAGTGGGCTTCAGATATTCTTTGATCGAACCACTCGAGCTTAAACAACTACTTAATGTCTGTATATCTCCAAACCTACACACAAAGAATGATAAAATTGAATTAGTAGTAACTATGAGGGCTCCACTGTGTGAGACTCTCATAAATCAATAAAAACCCTAAATACCAAATAATAAACTACATGCAAATATCAAAATAATGAAATTAGTATAAAATAAAATATTTACCTTGTGAACTCAACGTTTTTTGATATGTAGTCATCATTGTAGGAATATGGTACACAGATACCCTAGCGACACCCAAGGATTAGTAGGGTTGTAGAACTCTAGTCTGAAATTCCCGTAGGTGCTTAACGGTAGCAGAGAACGCTTGTGGGTGCTCGAGGATGGTGAAAAGTGTCCAACAGTGCTTGGGAATAGCAAGCGGACGTTTAATGATAGTGAATAGGTGCTTGGGAGTAGCAGAGGTGAATTTGAGGGTTGAAGCAAGGTCTACAAATGCATATTTGCTTCAAGTGAGGGCTATGATGATGGATGCGGTGGTGAAAGATATTCAAGGACTTCTAAAAGCTCATGTCACGAATTACTTGGGCTTAGACTTAGAAAATATTAGGATTCAGGGACTTCAAGAACTTAGGGAAAAACTTAGGGATTGAGCCATCAAAATGAATCATATTTATAATATTCCCTAGGGTACATTAGGGTTTCAAAAACACAATTTGTGTGGTCAATATTAAAATGTGATGGAGGGTGGAGATTAAATCTGGGTAGGTGGCATGGATTAAGGTGGATGAATGGCTAGGATTATACCAAGATGGATGGTTGAGATTAATTTACACACATATATATATACATATTTATTATATATATAAATATAATATAACATATTAATATTTAAATGTATATTAAAAAAATATACATAAATATATATAAATAATGGGTAAAAATGGTGGGAAGACCTAGATGAACGACAAGTGGCTAGATTTTGGTGTCTACAATTTTTTTGGGTAAAATTAGGATAATAACCCAAAGTATGAGATATTTCTCAACTTTCATTCAAGACAATAACCTTTGGTAGGTTGATTTTGAAGAGGACAACTATACATGGACCAACAATAGGATAGGCCAAAGCCTAATAGCAAAACAAATGGGCAGATGTATACTCTTAGATAATTGGCTAGATGAAGGAACTTTTGCTAAAATTAATACTTGGAGAAGGATTGGTTCATATCACTGGCCAATAAGAGTTAAAATGGTGATAAGTAAATTAAAAAATATATATCGTATTATAAAAATGAGTAGATGTGAAAATACCATCCTCAATTTGGTGATATGATAGTGCAAACATGGAATTTTTTCTAAACAAATTAAATCAATGACATCTATATTAAAAGAGTGGAACAATAACATTTTTAAAAATATTTTTGAGAAGAAATAACTAAAATATAAACTTTTAAAATTCTAAAAATATGAGTACAATAATATAGATCAGAAGAAAGTGAGTTGCTTAGTGAATATCATAGTATTTTGATTAAGGAAGAGAAATTTTGGAGATTAAAATTGAGACAAACTTGGTCAAAAAAGGAGATAAAAGCACAAAGTTTTCATAGGATGGCAATAGTATAGATATTAGCATCTAGAAATAGTAGAATTAAATCAGTAGAAAGGGTTTAGATTGAACACCAAAGAAAAAATAGAAATGAGACAAGGTGTTTTTACTAGAATATTCTAGGATTAGAGGAGATTGAAATTATCAATGATAAGCTACTGAAAGAAGTACAATCAATTATAACATATGAATATAATAGCAAATTGATGGAGTCTATTACTATAGAAGAAGTTTATTAACTCTTTTATATTTTGATAAGGATAAATCCCTAGGTCTAGATGGACTCTCTCTAGCATTCTATCAACATAACTAACAAATATCGAATGATTCTTATTGGTGGTAGTGGAACAATCTAAGGTAAAATAGTACATACCATATAAAATAAATACATGTCTTACCCTAATTATAAAAATGAAGGATGCATAATTGTTTAATTCACTCAATCCCATAAGCCTATGTAATATTTCATATAAGATAATATCCAAAGTTATGGCAAATGGATTAAGACCACTGTTAGATAAAATTATTTTAAAATAGCAAGGAGGATTTGTGAAAGGGGGATAATTTTTTTATAGGATCATAGTATCTCATGAAATAATGCATTTAGCAACTTCTAGAAAAATAGAGCAATTATCTTAAAACTTGGTATGAATAAAGCCTATGATAGGGTTAAATGGTATTTTCTTTTTGTAGTTTAAAATAAGTTTGTATTTGGAAATAAATGAGTCAGATGGATTAAAGCTTGTGTCTCTATAGTATCATATATAGTGCTAGTCAATGGGCTAGTAATAGAATTATTTGAAGCCAAGATGGGTCTTAGATAGGGATATCCTCTATCACCATATCTATTCTTTATTATGGTACAGGTATTGGGAAGGAACTTGAAGAAGATGTACAAATATGGGCTAATATTTGGGCTTAAGGCTAGTAATAACATCGACAACATCACCCATAAATAATTTGTAGATGATACAACCATTTTGAGGAGGGTGGGTTAAAATGAGGCTAGAGATTTGAATAACTTATTAAAGGAATATGAAAGAGTGTCAAGGCAAAAATTTAATAGGACAAAATCCAAAATTTACTTCCTAAACACTCTAGCTAGAATCAAAGGATGGATATGTAGGTTACTTCAAATGGAGGAAGCAAATTTTCCAACAACATATCTAGGGATGCCCTTATTTGAGAGGAGAATAAGGATAGAATTGTGGAATCCAATTATAAATAATGTTTAGAAGAAACTAATGGTATGGAAAAGTAGATGGATATTGTTAGCAAGAAGAGTGCAACTAATTAAATAAGTCTTATAGGCCATTCCAACATATTGTATATCCTATATTATGCCCAAATTGATAGAAACAAATTATCTATATTATACAATCATTTTTGTGGTTAGGAATACATGATAAAAGGAAATTTTCTTTGGTGTGAAGAACACAAGCTTATACTGAGAGGGGGGGTGAACAGTATAATACCACTTTTTACTTTTTATTTCAATTCAATATTATTCAGTGTATAGATAGCAGTATCAATAGCAGTAATCAAAGTAATGCACAAAAGACCATACATAATAGAGACACCATAATTTACGTGGTTCACCCAATGTGGGCTACTCCATAGAGAAAATTTTTTACTAAAATTTTCTCGATCAATATCTTTTGGGAATCCTTACCTATTACAATATTTATGGACCTCTGTCCAAAGGAGATGTTGATCCCCTAATTTCAAGTTCGTGGATCTCTTCCACAGGAGAACAATTTTCCCTTTTGCTCTAGCTAGTGATCTTCTAGAAGACTTTGTCTCTCTGCTGCATTGACTGGTGGATCTCTCTCCACTTGAAGACTCCTCACTTATATCTATCTTCAATTATCCTTGCTATTGGATCTATATCCATTGAGACTCTATCCTTTGTACTCTATCACCTCCAAAGCTCTGTCTCAATACTATACTAAACACAGTCTAGTTAGTCTAGCACAACTTTGCTCAATCTCTTGCACTAAACACAATACATTCAGTCTAGTAAAATTTTGCTCAATAGTTCCACATAGAACCTACTCAAATATACTCAAAAGGTCCACATAGAACCTGCTCTGATCTGCTCAATAGGTCCAAACAGAACCTACTCAAATATGCTCAACAGGTCCACTTAGAACCTACTCAAATCTTCTCAATAGGTCCACACAGAACTTGCTCAAATCTGCTCAACAAGCTCACACAGAACTTATCCAAAGCTGCTCAACAAGCTCACACAGAACTTTTCCAAATATGCTCAACAAGTCCTCTCTAGGACTTCCTCAAATCTACATAGCAAGATTCCACAAAAGCTTACTCAAAATCAGTCCATAAGCCTTCTCAAAGACTTGTATCAATATCATAGAATCATAAAGAGAATTGTTAGAGACTCAATATGTTATATACTCAATGCTTAATCAATATCTCAATTCAATCTCATAGAAGCATAAAGAGAATTGTTAGAGACTCAATATATTCTATACTCAAATCCCAATCTCAACTCAAATCAATCTCATAGAAGCATAAAGAGAATTGTTAGAGAATCAATATGTTCTATTCTCAAATCTCAATCTCAACTCAAATCCAGAATATAGAATAATTTGTTTCATGGAACTTGAACAACCACATGCATCCACTTGACTAGGCTCAATCAACTCTACTCAACCAAACACCTCAAGGAATAACCCTTTGTTACAAACCCTAGTCCAAGCATGTATTAACTAACTCAAAATGTTTCCAACAATGCTCAACTACAAATCTCACATAAAAATGATACTCATGTTCTTTTCTAACTCAAGTTCAAGTTCTTTGCACAACCAATTGGATTCAACAACAATGCTTATAAAACAAGGTTTAATCACAACTCTCAAACCAGAAAACCTTGAAGCATTTAACCAATCACTCTCAAAAAGGAAACCACAATCAATACTTTTCACTCCAAAGGTATTTTATAATCAACCACCATAATCAATCAATAGGAGAATGTGTCCCATACCTTTTTATGAAGATGAAGTAGCCTCTTTGGAAACTCGCCACAATTGCAATATTCTTTTTCCAATCCTCACAAGGGTTAGAAGATCACAAAATAATCAACATTACTCCACTTCACAATAATATTCACCAAGGCTTTTAATTAGAAAACCTTCTTAATAATTAATGCACAACTTCCTTATCACTCCTAAAACCACTTGTACCATAAAATAAAATAAATCAAAACATTGCATAACCTTGTCACTCCAAAAACCACTTATACCATAAAATAACTCAAATATTTTATATCCTTCCTTTCAACACTTTAGCACTTAAAAAATAATCACAAATCCTTCTTAGGCAATATCCCACATTACTCAAAAAAAGTAAGACCTTTTCTCAGTAAGATCATGAAGAGGCGGGGTTGCGACTAAGTGATGGAGGAGCGGAAGGAGGAGCAATGGCGGTTGGTGGGAACCTCGAACTGGCGGATGGCGAGGATCTAGAGGTAGGATCTACTATAGCAGGAAGGAGACAGGGGGGTCAGGATCCCCTATCCGCATAGTTCAAAAAAGCAAGAGGGACCGACCCTCCTGACAAATTCTCAAAAAAAGGGCCCCAGCAGGGGTCGGGGGACCCTAGGAAGGGCTTGTCCTTCTTGGAAATGCTAAGAGGCAAAAGGAAGGAGGGGACTGGCGACTTACCTCCTCTAATACCAAACAACAACAGGATAAAGGCCTCGACTGAAACCATGGAAATATTTTTGGCTATGGAATCGTTCTCCTTAGTTGGCAAGTTCCTGGGTGGGAGACCAGATATTGAAACCATACGTTCCTGGGCTTTGACCAAATGGAAAATGATAGGAAATCTAGATATTGTGGCTTTATCGAGGGGATTTTTCATGTTAAGATTCAATAACAAAGCCGATGCAGATCGAATACTGACGGGAGGACCCTGGTTTTTAGGAAAATGTAGCCTATTCCTTAGACAATGGGGGGAGGACTTTGATCCAGACAAGCAAAACATCAATATAGCACCTATTTGGGTTCGCCTACCAAAGCTACCAGCATAGTTCTTCAATGAGTACTGGCTTAATGGCATAGCCAAAACCATAGGAGAGTTGGTGGCCATAGATCACCCGACTAGGGCAAGGACAAGAATGACGCATGCCAGGATCTGCGTGAATGCCAACCTAGACTCTAAACTTTTGACCCAGGTGGAGCTAGAATATGGAGACTATCTAAGGGTGCAACCGGTGGAGTACGAGAACAAGTCGGATTTTTGCAATGAATGTAAAACTCAGGGTCATCTCAGGAACCAATGCCCGGTTTCATCAACCAAAAAGGAAGCCATGAACATACCCCAATCTAGCAAGACAAATGGGAGAGGGATCCCTACAAACCAAGGATCTCGACAAGCCTTTGTAGGATACAGGCCAGTCAGGCCCAACCAAGACAATCGGGGCAATGCAGGCCAACCCCAGTTTTAGGAGAAAGGAAAACAATGGTGCGAGGAGGTCAAGGACCTTCAGGTATGTAACAAGGATCCTACCTTTAATAAATTCGAAGTCTTAGCCAACATTGATGCCGAAAAAGAAATGGGTGAGAAGGAAAATCCCCAAATAGAGTTTCCTAAAACCCTAGAGTCCCCTGCCAAATCTGGCCCATCTATGATTGCTCCAAAAAATCCCAAAACATCCTCTCACGGGAAGAAATAGGACCCGAGGTACTTCAGCCAAAATCTAGAAGGAATGGAGTCAAGATTTGAGGTTGTTGAATCAGTGGGTATCAAAAGAGCTTCCAGTCCAGTTCTGCAACAACTTTTCCCCTATCAAGGGAGCCCCAACCTTACAGAATCCTCAATGAGAAATCCTCAGACCAAGGATCTTAAATTTTAGGAGCTCAGACAAAGTAAAGAGGATATTGAAAATGGTGATGACACCTTTCAGAATGAGGAGAGGGAACCCATGCCTCCTCACTTCAGTCCAAAAAAACCATAAGTACAACCAAGTCTCCTATCGATTATGGAAGTGAGAAAAAGAGAGGGCGGATGACCACTACAGAACATTATAGACTCAGGATCAATAATGAAATTGCTAATGGCAAACAAAAAACACTTCTACAACAAGCTATTCCAAGTCAGGATGATAGCAATACAAACAAACCCCTTTTGGTCCAAGGAAAGGGGAGAGGAAAAAATAACAAACCGTCTAAATGAAGGTTCTCTCATGGAATGTGAGAGGCCTAAATGGCCTACCGAAGCAAAGGGTAGTGAAATAAATAAGGAAAGAATTCAGTCCTACAATAATTTTTCTTCAAGAAACAAAAATAGACAAAATACAATCAACATCCATAGCTAAAAATATTTGGAAACAAGGGGAAGTTGCTTTTCAACAGGCAATGGGAGCGTCTGGCGGAATCATGATCTTATGGGATCCAAACAAATTAGAAGGTATTGTGCTACAGGCGGATGATAGAGTGCTCAGTGTCCTATTCCATGATACTGATCAAAACAAATCCTGGATTATGTCAAATGTGTATGCCCCAACTTCTATCCAGGGATGATCAGAGTTATGGGAACATCTAGGCCACTTAAATCAAGCCTTCAACAACATTCCTTGGGTGATTTTTGGTGACTTTAACACCCCCTTATACCCGTATTACAAAAAAGGAGGATCTGGACTTCCATCAAAAAGCATGGAAGACTTTAATAACTTCATAAACATAAACGAATTGATGGATGTCAAACTAAAAGGAGCCAAATTTACCTGGACCAACCGAAGAATAGGGAGCCAGCTGATTCAGGAAATATTGGACATATTTTTTCTATCTAAGGAAGCCATCACAATGTTTGGTGATTCTATACTGTAGGCTCTTCCCAAAAGTGCTTTAGACCATAGCCCTCTTTTGTTTGAGGTCATTCAAGCCAACCCTTTCAAAAAACCATTCCGGTTCCAATCAATGTGGGTTAAACATGATGACCTGAGGGAACAAATCAAAGAATGGTGGTTGCAACCTTGTCAGGGAAGTTCCTCATTCAAATTAGCTCAGAAGCTAAGGATGGTTAAAGATAAACTCAGAATCTGGAATAGAGAAGTATTTGGCAATATTTTTGAAAATAAGAAAGCAGTTGGAGAGAAACTACAAATGATTGAAAGCAGAATCCAGAATGGCAACTATGATGAGGCAACAAGATTAGAAGAGAGGGACACCCTCAGTGAGTTTCACAATATCCTTGCTTGTGAGGAAATCTATTGGAGACAAAAATCTAGAGCTCTGTGGTTAAAGGAGGGAGACTCAAACTCAAAAAAAAATCATGTTTCCACCCTAAGAAACAGGAGCAATAACAAAATCAACAATCTTATTAAGGCGGACGGATCCTCAACTCAGAACATCCAGGAAATCAGAGAAGAGGTAGTTGATTACTTCAACACCCTATTGGGTGAAGAAACTATCTATCAGGTTGAGGCAAAATATTCTCTTCTCCAGTTCATACCTCAACTCATTGATGAGTCCACAAATGATTCTCTCATAGCGGCTTTCACTGATGAGGAAGTCAAAGAAGCCCTGTTCAGTATGGAACCGGATAAGGCACCTGGACCGGATGGGTTTCCACCCCACTTCTTTCAGGCTTACTGGGACATTGTGGGTGCAGATGTCGTGGCTGCCATTAGGGAATTTCAAACCTCAACACATATTCCTAGGGGATTCAATTCCACATTTATAGTGTTGATTCCAAAAGTCCCAAACCCAAGGACAATGGTTGATTTCAGGCCGGTCAGTTTGTGTAACGTATCCTACAAAATCCTCACCAAGGTGTTAGCCAATAGGTTCAAAGTAATTTTATCGGGTATTATTGACCAGAGTCAGGGGAGCTCGGTTCAAGGAAGATCAATTTTAGATGGTGTTATTACGGTCCATGAGGCCCTCCATACTGCAGCTCAGACAAAGAAAGCAACCATGGCTCTAAAATTAGACATGAACAAAGCCTTCGATAGGATTAATTGGGAGTTCCTGGATGCAATATTACTAAAATTTGGATTTCATCCTCAATGGGTTAGACTAATCAGAGGATGCATTACGAAGCCTTGGTTTTCGGTCTTGGTGAATGGGTCAATGGTAGGTTACTTTCAAAGAAAAAGAGGATTAAGGCAAGGAGACCCTATTAGCCCTATGCTTTTCATCATTGTGGCAGAAGCTTTAGGTAGGACAATCAGGGCCGCCTCTATTGCAGGACTCATTTTAGGCATTCAAGCGACCTCCTCTACCAATCCCGTCACTCACCAACAATTTGTGGATGACACATTGTTGCTAACCCTGGATTCAGTGGTGGAGGTTAAAAGGATCAAACACATTCTTAAGATGTATGAAGAAGTTGCTGGCTAGAAGGTGAATTTCAACAAAAGCAAGCTCTATTTCCTCAATACCCCTACTCCCAGACAAACCAACATTGCAAGGATTTTGGAATGTCACACTGCATCCCTCCCAACCTCCTATCTAGGCATGCCCTTATTCTCAGGAACCCCAGAAGGAGCAATGTGGAATAACGTTCTGGAGAGGATCCAAAAAAAGTTGGCGGGATGGAAAGGCCATCTCCTATCCCAGGTAGGGAAAGCGACGCTCACCATGGCTTCCCTGCAGAGCATTCCTATTTACTTTTTATCCATGTTCAAAGCCCCAAGCAAAGTGTATCAAAAAATCAAACAATTCCAAAAAAAATTCCTTTGGTCTGGGATGGAAGAGAAAAAAAGGATCCACTTGGTTGGGTGGAGCAAAGTTCTGCAAACCTAGAACTAATGGAGGATTAAATCTAAGGAAAGTCTCTCTCCTAAATACGGTGCTTTTAGCTAAACAAGCTTGGCGACTGCTATCTAATGTTGAAAATGAGTGGACAACCATAGTCAAGAGGAAATACCTCTAGGGAGCAGACTTCCTTAATGAAAATTTGGTAAGCAGGGGATCCACCTTCTGGAAAGCAATCCTCACTAGTAGAGAGTTGGTCAAGAATGGGATCAGATGGATATTAGGTAATGGCCATAAAATCAACTTTTGGGAAGATAGGTGGGCCAGATCTGAGGCTCTTTCAAGCAACCCTCACTTGGCTAGGCTCAAATATCACACGAAACGTTCCATAGGGCTTCAGGTGGCAGATTACATAAGGCAGGATAGGAACTTCCCAAAATGGTAGACTATCAGGGTCCAGGGTTTTTCGGTCGAGTGTGGAGAGCTTCAGAATATTCTACATCAGCAGCTCATACCCACAGGGAATACTGAAGACCATATAGTGTGGGCAAAAATAGAAAGTGGAGAATTTTCAGTCAAAACCGCCTACAACTTACTTCTCAATCACGAAGACAACCAGTTTCAACCTCATCTAGTCTGGATAAAGGGCCTCATCCCCAAAATATATTTCTTCTCATGGTTGGTTATTCAAGAAAGGATCCTTACCATTGACCAAATGCTAACTAAAGGAATGATTATTGCTAACCGGTGCTTCATGTGCAGGGTAGGATGGGAATCAGTTCAACACCTTTTTTTAGAATGCTCGGTGACCACCTCGATTCTAGATGGGCTTTTCCAAGCATTTAGAATCTCTTGGGCTAAACCGGCCTCAATCCCTGAAGTCTTCCAACAATGGCCCTTCCCCTTTGTTAATCCAAAATTGAGGTTCCTTTGGAAGATAAGTTGGCACCACTTCCTTTGGCAAATTTGGTTAGAGAGGAACCATAGAGCCTTTAATGAGTCCAAGCATAATTCTCAAACCATCCTCAACCGAATCCTCACCTTTGCAAAAGAAAATACCAACATCTTTCCTTCAGATGATAGAGGAACCCTTCCTTCAGAAAAACAATTAGCCCTATCCCTAGGCATCCCGTTGGAGGACAATTCCTTGGTACCAAAACCTAACCCTAGAGCTGGAATCATTTGGGAGCCTCCCCCTACAGGCTGGTCCAAGCTCAATTTTGATGGCATGGCGAAGGATAACCCGGGGTGGGTGGGTGCTAGAGGAGTAATCAGAGATCATCAAGGAAACATGATTTTGGCCTTTGCTAAACCATTAGGATCCAGAACTAACAATGAGGCTGAGGCTAGAGCGTTGTGGAGGGGCCTAATGCTGGCTCGAGAGATCTAAGGCAACCTGATGGTGGAAGGAGACTCAAAAATCATTATCAACCTTTTAACTAATGGCAAAAAACCACCCTGGAGGATTGAAGCCATTATCCATGAGGCAAGGACCCTTTTCGAGGCCAGACAAGGAAAGAGGGCTCGCCACGTCTTCCGTGAGGCCAACAGATCAGCGGATAAATTGGCAAATGCAGGGGTCGAGGCCAGTAGATTGACTACGTGGACACGTGACGTGCCTCATGAAATTGATCTCACCCTTCGCAATGATAGACAACCTATGCTCTAAGGGTGGCGGTAGAAAAGCGGCCAATATCCACGTGGCCAATGTGCATCATGAGGCCGCGTTACAAAAAAATCCCAATCAGACGGAGTTGATTCCTAGGTCAACGTTCTCAAATACCTCGAACAGGATTGATGGGGGAATCCACAAGGGTAGGATTCTGAGGTACGGAAAGGTAAACATCCCGACCCACACCACCAACCTCCTCTGGGGACTCAACGCCAAAATATTCAACATTATTGGCCACATCTATGGTGACAAGGCGGGGGTCATTGCCATGCAGACTCCGATGGTGACAATTTCAAATTTTGGCAAGCATCTCAAGAAGACAAAGAATCATTGCAATGAGAGGTGGACTACGAGGAAACGGACGTTGTTGACTGATAGGGCCACCTGGTGCGAAGCCCAAATGGAGGACGTTGGTTGGACCGGGTCCATGCAAAGTACAAAGGTCGATGAAGGCACAATAAAAATGGTGATAATGGCATTTAGTGAGGATCCAAATCATAATGACATGGAGGTAGTTGGGAGGCGGATAAGGCTGATAGATCATGCATGGAAGCAGAAGACACAGGTGGAGGATTACGACCGGTCCTTTCCAATGCATGGTAATCTCCCTAAGGACAGTGTTGATCTACGGATAATCAAAGGCAGCCAGAATCACACGCTGGAACCCAAGGACAGCTGGCACAAATCCAAGGTGGCAAAGGGGGGATGGATCCTCGAATATGGCACACCAATTAAGGAAAACCCCATATCTTACCACCATGGCTTTAAACCCTATTCCTTCCCTAGCAGTAGCAAAAGAGGAAATCGACAGTGTGTTAACCTGAGAAAGTCTGAACGAATCATAAGGAAGAAGACTACGAGTGGAAATATGACTTACGTTGAGCCGAGCATGGTCATCATGGAACCCGTGGCTCAGGCCATCCTCACTGAGCGATGTTTTACCCAATTTTTTGACCTATTCTCGGGGGCGAAGGAAGATATCACCCAGGCGGTGATGGACACTTGGGAGGATGACAAAGTGGAGATACGAGGAAGAGAGTTCATCATTGATGTGAACATGTTGGCTGTGGTAACTAGTCAGACGGTGAAAGGTCGCTCCATCCATCGCCAGAAACATCACTGGGAGGTGGAATTGAAGGAATTTCATGACAACCCAAAAATTTTCAAGGAAGCCAAGAATGGGCTCACCAGAATGGATTTGCCCACCCCGTGGAATGGGGTCATGAAAAACATGATGGAGTTTATCACGGCTGAGGATCCCAGTAAGACTTTGCTGAGCTTTCACTATGCATTCGTAAACTTCTTTCGGGATGTCAACCCGATAAGTATTCCTTAGTTTTTGATGAACTCGATGAACTACACCATCAACGCCTATCATAGCAAGAGAGGGTCTGCCATGCCGATGCACCAAGGATTGTTCAAAGTAATCTATAAGTGGGTGTTGGCCATGACACCTAATCCCAAACCTCAAGTCATCGAGGAGATACCGCCCGGTCATCAGGCAGATAGCTCGGGGGCAAGAGCTAGCCCAAGCACCAGCAAACCTTCGTCTGTGTCTCCGGTGAAGAAGAGAGTGGGGGAGCCCATAACCAGAGGGGGCACGACCAAGAAAAAACTAAGGATTGAGGAACCCCCAATGAGATCCTCATTGAGACTCAAGAACAAACAAATCCAAGGCAGTTCCAAAACCAGTGCTAGCGACCTGGACGAGGAGGGACCTACAATCATGGTTCTCAAAAGGTTCGTTCTGAAATCTTATGCTGCCATCATCCACCAAATGTAGGAGCACTATGACACTATGACTCAGGTGATCTTCAACGAAGGATACATGCCGAAAGTTGAGGCCAAGGACGATGACGAGGAAGAAGAGGATGAAAAGGAAGAGGAGCTCGAGGAAGATGTCGAAGATGAGGCATGAGGATCCCCGGGTCCTGGGGGGTATCATTTTTGGTTGACATTTTTTTAGAGGAAGTAATCCTCTTAGGGCTGAGGTCCCCTTTTCCTTTTGTAATGTTGATCAGTGTGGCTTGCCCATCTTGGTTGGTCCTGTTTTGTTTTTGGTCTATGTCTACGTCGCCTGCCCGACTAGGACTGCTAGGAAGATTAGTAGTTGTAGAGGACAGAAGATCCTCAGGATAACTAGGATCCGTAGCTTCAGCTGAAGGCTGTCTTTTGTAAAAGGTTTTGGGTCAACCTGTAAAACCCGGTAATTAATGAAGAAATTTACTTACCAAAAAAAAATATCCCACATTAATCAAATATCAAACCATAGCCATATGCAAAAATTAAATCCACTATACTCTCCATGAAAGTCGATGCTTAACACAACCTTAGAAAATTCAAAATATTTCATGCACCCAAAAATTTCAACGATCGAATTATTGCATACAAAATGGCTTCGAGTGGTTTTTACCCCGCGTTCCTCCTCGTCATGTGCCTTAGCGCACTCTCCACCCACCGTGTGGGCTAGGCCTCCCATGTGGAGGCTTTAAGCCTTTGAAAGTTATATTTTTGTCCTCTCCACCTATGCCTTGAAACTTTCTCCATTGTTCCACGTGCAGTGCGCAAACAAAATCGAAAGGGGGGAATTGACGATTGTAAAGGAGGGGATAATCGAATGCGGACAATATTTCTTGTCACCTACTTGGTTGATAAAATCAACCCATTTAAATATTTAAAAATTTGCATGATAAAATATATGACGTCGGCGGACATGGCGGGAAAACTCTTTTATTTAATTTTAAAATTTAAATTTAAATTTTAAATAAATTAAAATTTAAACTAAACCTTTAAAATTAAATTTCTCCATCACCGGGGCAACTTTTTTGATGAAACGAAAAGCCAAATTGGGTTTTAAGAAAAACCCATTTCAAATATGCCATCCATGATTTTAAATAAAACCTTTCCTTGCCTTCCTTCGTTTTCATAAAAAACCTTTTGCTAAGCTTCCCTTGAAGCTCCTTTTCGAACCAAATTCCATGCATCCCTTCTTGAAACTTTGATCAAAACCTTTGCTTCTCATAAATCTCTTTGTGGAGCAAAATCATAGTTCTTACTTGCATAGGTCCTTTTGACATCAATGACAACTTTTAGCTTAGGGACTCAAAATGTCCAATATGGTGAAATGGAGCAAGGTGTGTGATGATAAAACTAGGGGAAGCCTTGATTTAAGACTTATTATAGATGCAAACTTAGGTCTAAGAGGAAAATTAATTTGGAGATTGTACAAAGAAAGTCAACGATAATGGGAAATAATTACTCTAAGTACATTGAACCTAATGACCTAAGTTGAATATTTACCAAATTCTCATTACCAGATTGTTCTACACTATGGAATGATTTAAATAAATCAATTGATCTAGTGGTTAAAGATCTAATATGGATGGTGGAAACTAGAGAAAAATAATCATTTGGATGAATGCTTGGTGTGATTAAAAAAACCACTCAATCTAGATCTAATTTTAAAACCATGGATGAGATTACTTCAAGAAAAATATGGTGATCGAGTTTCAAACATTATGTACAAGTTTCAGGAAGGAAGATACAAATGGAAAGAACATTTTTTTAAAAGTATACAACACAATGTTGTTAGGAGGCAGTTGAGTAGAAAGATAACAACAATAATTATTTAAAGGGGAGCTAAGGATAAGCTGATTTAGGAGTTGAATTGCTCAGGAGAATACATAGAAAGAAGTGAAATTAATGTAAAGCACCAAAAAAATAGGAATACATCTAGAGTATGGAGAGATATTTGGGATAGCTCAAGCATTCCAAATGTCAAAATGTTTGTATGACGAGTAGGTCACAAAAAAAAATTTCTAGGATAATCTAATAAAAAGGATTTTCATGGCCCCTCATAATGTGTTATATGTAAAAAGGATGAGGGGAGTAAATACCATCTCATGGGACACTACTCAATAGTCTAGGAACTATGGCAATAGATTCTTAGTATGTTTGGTAAATACATGGTGATGATTGGTAGAAATGAAGAATGGTTAAAGCGATGGTAGAGCACTTTTAAAAATATGGTGTTATAGACAATATGGTATACATCAAAATATACAATACTTTGGATTGTTTGGCTGGAAAGGAGCATAAGAATATTTAAATAAAAGGAAAGCAGTTTAGAGGTAATGAAAAAATAATATTTTTTTAGACATAAAGGAGCCTAAACCAACCCTATCAACTCACCTAATATATATTCTTAAAGAAGATAATCTTGATAGATGGGTTCAAGTCATCAAATGTAATTACAATGGTGGGTAGAAGAGAAACAAAAGGAAGGAAAAATATAAAGTGGAAACCATCGAAAGTAGAGTTGGTCAAATTGAATTTTGATGGAGCTTCTAAACAAAATTGAAGTCCAGTAGGAGCAAGAGAAATAATCATAAATAATAGGGGTGAGATTTTCACATTACACTTTCAATAGCGGATTTAAGACAAATAATGAAGCTAAAGCTTATGCAACTTTGGTAGGATTAAAAATATGCAAATAAATAAAATGAAAGAGTGTGGATGGAAGGCGACTCATTAAAAGTAATAAATACAATTTTGAGGAAAGCAAAGGCTCCATGGAACATACAAGAGATCATTGTGGAAATACAAGACCTTGCTATAGAGTTTGAAGAAATCAAGTTTACACATATGTTAAGGGAAGGGAACAAATGTGCAAATAGGTTAGCCAATAGAGGGGTTTTAATAGAGGATCATGAAGTTAAATTCTCTTTTCCATGGTTAGAGGAAGTAGTAAGTTTAGCTGAAGATGACAAGAAAAATATGAAATGAGCAAATTTAAAATAATATTCTAGAGGATTACAAAATGTTTTAGGGAACCCATTTATAATGCATTGGAGGATACTAACAGTCTAGATTTGATAAAGTGGACTACGATTTCATGAAGCAAGTAGAATTTGTACATGTTGAAGTAGAAGAAGATGATATCAGGTGGACTTCATGGTTGAATGTATTATTTTAGTTGTTGATTGTTGGTTGGATTATGGGATAGAGTATGGATTGAAACTTTCAAACCTTTTGAGACTGGTAAACTATTTATTAAAATAATACCATTATGATTTGTTAAAATGTCATTATAATATGAATGAAATTCATTTCATAACTCATTAAAATGATAAAATATTTTTTAATTGGTTATTTGGGATTAAAATAAATTCCACTTGTATTATATAATGAACCATAGTTTAGTTATTATGCATATATTCCTTGATAATATTTAATCATTAATTTTCAATTTTTTGAGATTGTTAAACTATAATTGTTTTAATAAGTTATGTCTGGCTTCTATTGGGGGCTACTCCCATTATAAAAATAAAACATTACATTGCTCTCATTACATTTCTAACAAGTTAATTTAAGCATACCCAACTTTACCTTTCTATCAAAGATATTATCCATATTCCTCAAAGATATTATCCATCTTCCTCAAATTGCTAAGTTTACATAATCAACTCATGTTATATCAGATGCCTTCCAAAATTAAAATTTTATCAAGATGAAATTAAAAACCACAAATGACTAAAATATATTTTTCCAAACTTATATATCTATAAATATCTTGTCTATAAGAATCTCACAATTTTTTAATACATTTTTTTAGGGTTCTTATTCATTCCCTTAAAATTCTAAAATATTATTTTCATTGTTATTTTTTTATTTTTATTTGTAGGTTTAGCCCCACTTATTATTAGCACTTGTGATATTTTTTTTTGTTTAACCATATCAATATCCCCCTGGGTTTCTTTTTCTCTTTGCTTTTTCTTATTGGGTCTTCCTCTCTTTTTTTCATTCCCAACAATACTTTCATATTTGTAAATCTCTTCAATTTATTAGAGAATATTATATTATTTGGTACATGTTAGTGTACCACCATGGGTACATGGTTATATTAGATGCCTTAAGTTAGTATTTACTTTATGCAATATAATAAATGCACGTGTTAGAATGTGCAATGATGTAAACATTCATGTAGTCCACATATACATGAGTCCTTTGGAATAGGAAGAATAAGTGTCTTTAGTTAGGTGTGCATAGTGTCTATGATGCATAATGCACATGTGTCCTTAGGGTAGGAAAGTAAAGAGTCACATACTAGTATATATATTTATGACTAAGCATTGTAATTTGTAATGAAGAAATGTATTTCTCATAGCATGCATTAGTAGATCTCCATTTCATGCACTATTTTTGTGAGATTTTATTAATGGATATTTCATGAGTATTTTCTGAATTTTCTTATCATATTTACATACTTATTAGTTAGCCATTATCGTAGTTATAAATTTGCATGCATATTTCATTACTTGTGGTTGCATTTCCTTTAATATAGATCTTCAAAATCTAACAGTGGTATCAAAGCACACGATAGATTGATAGGAAATTAAGAGAGCCATAGGAGAGATTGAGAGGAGATAGAAAATATCATTTTCAAAAAATTTGAAATTGCATTTGGCTAGAGTATTTTGACAGAGTTGTAGAAAAACTTGTGAAGACTAGGACTCAACACTGGTTCCACTAGATTGATAAATCAACTAGTGAAGTTTATTTTCTCTAGATTCAAATAAATCTCTATTATCATTTCCTAATACTTTGTTATAGATTTTAAGAGAGAGGATTGAAGGAGACTTAAGAAGAATATCTCCATTGAAGATTGAAGAATTCTCATTGAATATTTGGAGATCTTAAAGAAAGATCTCATTGAAGTTTTGAGAAGAAGACTTGAGGATCTACAAAATTTAGAAGACCCAAGAGAATAAGACCTCCAGCTTACTTGAGAGGAGAAATAAGGAGAAGGCTAGGAAAGCCTCATTGAAGACTTGGAGAAAAATTTGGGATGATTGTCGTCATACAATAACAAGCCCAAAAGGGAGAAGGATTTGAAGACTGATTTGGTAGAGGAGATTGCTGATTTTTACAACAAAAAATTGAAGGGTTCTAGAAGGTAATATTGAGCCAAAACTTGGAGGAGTTTCAAAGCATATTTTGGAGATTCAAGGGCAAAATTAATAGCTACAAATTTTCATCGTTCTAATATCATCGAAACAAATGATTGGACTGCATTTGATCAAGGAAATGTGCTACAAATTTTAGAGGTTAAATGCAACACATTAGAAAACATTATAGCAACAAAATACACATTATTGGACAACAAGTTTAAGGAGTTACAGAGTTATAAATTGAGATATTTAAGGAGCTAATTTGTACAAAGGAAGGACTACAAAAGAGATAATTTTTAGGTAGTAAAGTAATAGGTAATAGAGCTACAATTTCATCAATATCGGGGCAGCATTTAGGTCATCCAAATCACCAAGAAATCCATCATCAAACCGAGGTTAAAAAGGTATGCAAATTAGGTGTAAGAGGTTCATTATTTGAACACTTATATTTAATTTATTATTAAGTTTTAAAAGCACCAAAATTTGAGGTTTAAATTTTCATGAGAAGGTTTCAAGGTTAAAGTATTCAAGGAAGTGAAAAAGGTAGTTTTTACAAGGTTAAAACCTACACATAAGAAATAGGAGTTAGATATATTTCAAGAGAAATAAAAATATCAACATCCTATTATCTATTGGAAACAAAGAAGATATTATTCTAAAGCATTATTGCATACACTATAGTATAAAGTATTGTCATTCAAAAGGTATACTATTTGCATGGTTGAAAAGCTCAGAATCATCATTGGAAAAGTAACCAAGCACTGAGCCAACAAATATATGAAGTAGAAGAGTTGCAAAGGAGGATAAGGAAATGTAGAAACCATCATCTTAGAAAAGAAAAGGTAAATATTAAAAATACAAGGGGGCAAACATTTCATCAAACTATGTAGAGCAGTTAGCCAACATCATCAATAAGCAAAGTAGTACAAGAACCAAGTACACAAAAAAATAAGGTAGTTATCATCTCATGAGCTATTGAGCATTGAATAAAAGCAAGGTACCATTCAATTGAAGCCAAGATCCATAGAGGACATTTGCAACAGAGATTAGTTGCATTGAAAGTGACTTTATTGAGGAGGAGCTACCTAAGGAATAATCTTAGTGCACTGTTGAAACATAAGATTTAGTGAAAGGGCTATTGCACTTGTGAATAAAGCTTCATTCAATTCTAGGATGCATGAGAGAATTACCTACAAAGCTCAAGTAATCTAACTGGTCAAAATAGAAGCCTATGAGAACTCAAGCATATTCATCATTTTCTTTATGTAAGAGGAGGTGCATTTTTTGTCTAGGTGAAAAACCCTAAAGTGTCACGTTGGAAGAATTATAATACCAAAATAATAATTGAAGTACTATTTTAAGGAACATAGAACAATGTTAATAACATCATAACCTCTCAAAGTATCACTGAAACAACAACCCTATTGATTGCTATTTGGATAAAGAATCGTTACAGACTCACCGTAATAGTGTAACGTTCATCTACACCAAAGGATCCACATGGTTGTTGTCGTGCACCAAAGGTGTTGTTGATAGCACAGTAAGAAGAGAAGAAATATTCGTTGAGAAAGAAGGAATCACCTCACTCAGGTTGGTCATACCTGAATAAGACCATTGGGGTCAGATATCACATGAAGGATGATTATGAGTGTCATCGAAGGAGAAAACTTAAAGGTATTGAAAACTCACATGTTGAAGAAATAAAAGTGTTCACGAAAATTAATGAGAGGTAAAGATACAATGAGCTTGACAATGAATTCGAGGAATTGCGAAGGGACTTGTTGAAGCATTGTAATAATTAAAACTCAAAAGCAAGTGCATCATCTTTCAAATCCTAATATCCAAGAGAGAGCAAATCAAATTTAATTCACAATACTAGGTAGTCTTTGACAGATTTGGTGGTGCCACCTACACCTAAAAACTGAAGCAGTTCTTGATAACATAGTCATTACAAGCGTAGGGAAGAAATCCATTTATTAGGTCAAAGGATAAATATTCATTCAACCTACATAGTGGATAGTGAACGCGTGGGAAGTATTTGGTTAATTAGAAGTTTTATCTAATACCTTGGAGGAGAGATCTGATCATGGTAGCATCTTTGTAAAATATTAGAAGATCGCTTGAAACAACATGCAAATTAGAGTTAATATTTAATATATTTATTAATTTTCTAAAGTGAGACTTATTCAAACACTTAAAAGATAGAATGCATTTTACAAAACTTGAAAAATTGAAAAGGTATTGTCAAGTTTGATCACATACTCTAAACTAGGGATACATAAGGCAGTTAACATCAAAGTAACATGACAAAGAGAAAGCTAATAAAAAAAGTGATAAAAAACTAGAAACAGAAATACATGAGTTGAAGATAATTGAAATGGGAAACTTATGTTGTCAAGAAGAACAAATATACATTCAAGAAATCCAAGGAAAACAACTAGACATTCAGGATATTTTAGAAATATTGGAAAGATTAAAATGTCATTCACAACACTTGATAGAAGACATTGAAAATGATTCATAAATAAGAGAAAAGAGTATCTTACAATCAATGTTAAAAGAAATCAAAAATGAAAATTTCTTAGCACTTAGCAATTATCTGAATGGAAGGCTTGATGAGACATATAAATATTCTAAAAATAGTTTCATATTACCTAGTGCTATAGGATACCTGATATATATGACATTACTTTCTACTGAAGTTCTAAAAGATAAGAATAGGAGATAAGAAAATATTATTAAATATTTGAAGAGCAAGTTTATTGATGAAACAAATACTTTGAACAATAGGCTTGATGATATTACTAGTGAAGCATAAAAGAGGACTTTTCAATACTTCAAAACTGCATGCAAAATTTTCTCAATAATGCTAATTATTGCCATGAATATTTTGTTACTATACCTATCAATATATGGAGAATAATCTACAAAGGAATTGTCACCCTTAATGTTTCTAAGCTAAGAAAACAAAAAAAAGTTGAAGATGTAAAGAACAAAATAGAGAAAAAAGATGCTTCTAGTGATACAAATGATTTAAGGTCCATGATTATAGATTCATGTTGCAATACTATAAAATCTAAATCATTGATGATTGACACATGTTGTGATACTAGTGATATTCTTCAAAGGGAAAAAGATGCAAATCATGATTCTTGTCAAAGTGAAAGGAAATATTGTAATGTAAAAAATGACACTACTGATTTAGAATTCATGGCTAAGATAGAAGAACATGTTACAAATATTTATGCTATATGCAATACAAGTGATTTGAATACAGTTCATGCTATTAGAATTGATGAAGACATAGATTCAAATGATGACAAAGATAGTGATGCTCAAAATTGTATTGATATTGATAGAGATCAATCTAATGATTGTATTGGTCATTTTGAAAAGCATACTAAAGGATTTGGTTCAAATTTGATGAGATATAAAGATACAAGTTTAGGAAAATCTGAAAAGGGAATAAAAGAACCAATTGCACCAAAAAAATAGACCAAAGTATGAATATCTTGAATATATAGGTTAGATTAGCAATAATGAGCAAGGAACTTGTAACATCAAATTAGTGACAAATATTGATAGGAACAATTGCAATGAAGGACAAAATGATCAAAGGGATTTGGTAACAAAAAATAGATGTAGTCATTGTAGCAGATATGGGCATAAGATAGAGAGATGTTGGAATCTCCATAGTTGTAAAATTTGTGAAGGAACCAATTATTCTCAAATAAATTGTTGGTACAAAGAAAATCATTTTTTTGAATGGATATACTCAAGACAAGAAAATCCATTAATATATTTTCTCAAATATATTTCTTAGAGTTTAGAAATGGGTACAAGAAAGGTATGAACTTCTTCAACAACAGAATTAGAAGGAAAACAGTAATAGTGCCAAGTCAGAATATAAAGTCAAGCAAAAATATGAAGCTCAAGTAGAAGATCAATATGAAGATATATATTGAAGACTAAATTCTTCAATAACCAAATAATGTGATACAAGGGGTGTTAGAGAATATTACATTATTTGGTACATGTCAATGTACCACCATGGGTACATGGTTAGATTAGATGTCTTAAGTTAGTCTTTACTTTATGCAATATAATAAATGCACGTGTTAGAATGTGCAATGATGTAAATGTGCATGTAGTCCACATGTACATGAGTCCTTTAGAATAGGAAGAACAAGTATCTTTAGTTAGGTGTACATGTGCACAAGTGTCTATCATGTAGAATGCATGTGTCCTTAGGGTAGGAAAGTGAAGAGTCACATATTAGTATATATATTTGTGACTAAGCATTGTAATTTGTAATGAAGAAATCTATTGCTCATATCATGCATTAGTATATCTCCATTTCATGCACTATTTTTGTGAGCTTTCATTAATGGCTATTTCATGAGTATTTTCAGATTTTCTTATCATATTTACATACTTATTAGTTAGTCATTATCATAGTTATAACTTTGCATGCTTATTTTATTACTTGTGGTTGCATTTTATTTAATATAGATCTTCAAAAGCTAACATAATCTTCTCAAATTTCTCATAGTAAGACTTATCATCTTTAGTTTTGCTTTGTTCTGAAGGATTTGAAGTGCAAGGAATAACCTCAAAAGCACAATCTTCTTTATGTTTCCCTAGAAACCCTAAAGTGCAAGGATTCTCTTCTATAGCAATTACCTTCTTATTCTGCCCTAAAAACCTATTTTTTATGGGTTTCCTCCATCCTCATTTATTTATTATGCTACTCTTGAAACCTTAAAGTATAAAGGATAACATCTTCACCCCTTTCACTTTTATTACCTGGAGAGGATTTTATACTACTTGAGAAAAATGAAGATGATTTACTTGGAATAAAATTGATCTCTTTTATCGTCTTTGTTTTAGGATTTCTCTCCACATCTTCTTTTGCACCTTTAATTCATTCTGAAATTTCCAAATGATACTATAGATAGGATTTTATTACCTTTTCTTGTGGAATGGAATATCCTTGATCTGATATAGCTTCTATTACTATATTATTTCCTTGGTTCATCTTGAAGTTTCTCTCATTGGTAGAATTTTTTGTCTCTTTCTTCATAGTTTTCACTTTGAGAACTCTTGCCATGTGTCCAATATCATAACAATTATGGTAACAAAATGTGATATTTTCATAATCTACTTGTCAATCCCATTCTCTTGATTTAGATTTAATCTTAATGGATTATGACAAAGGTTTTACAATATCCATAGCAACACATATTCGAGTATATATATCATGCTTTTGATCCTTAGTAGTTAGTCCTTCCTTGATGAGTTCCATAGGGTATTTCCAATATTCTTCAAAATATCCTTAGTTATAAGTTGATATTGAAGTCCAAAACGCCTAACCCAAATTGGAAGCTTCTTAATAGTTTTTGTCTCAACAAAAAAATTTATTTCATGGTCTCAAATAAAGTGCATCTCTTCCCCTAAACCATGGGCCATGAACCATTATTTTATCCTTAATTTCTAAACTAGAAAATATGAGGAGGAAAAATCCTATAAGAATAAAAGTCACAGAGTAATTTAAATTTAATACCCACTTCCACTTGATCCAAAATTTGAACTCTCCAAAAACCCTAGCCATGACCTATGGAACTTACATATTAACCCTCAACTTTTAAGAACCATTATATCATGCTCAATAATATCATCCTTGATACTTAATTTTGGTGTAACATCTGCTACCTCGATTGAACTTGCCATGTATATGCTATTTTTCTTATCTCCAAATTGGGCCTCTGTACTTCCAACTAGGGCATATTGACTTCCCATTAGGGATTTCAAATATGACTTTCCTTCCATACTAGTTAATGGTGCTTGATCTTGAATTGCACTCCCTCTTGGCTCGTACTCCATATTGGCTTGCACTCACTCCTAGCTTACACTCTCTCTTGCCTCGTACTCACTTTCAACTTGCACTCCCTCTTGGCTTGCAATAGCCCCTATCTCTTATTTTTTTGAATGTTCCTTCACTTTAACATTTTTTTGGAAATAATATTCCATGTATTTGTGCTAAGGGTTTGAAGCATTGATGCACTCCAAATGAACCCTCTACTCTCTCTCCATGACTGAATCTTGGCTTGCACTCCCTCTTAGCTAGCACTTATTCCCAACTTGCACTCCTTGGATCGCACTTCCTCCTAGCTTGCACTACCTCTTGGATCACACTTAATCTTGGCTTGCACTCCCTATTGGATCACACTTTATCCTAGATTAGACTCCCTCTTAGTTCACTACTAAACTATTTATTACTATTCTTGTGGTTGCACTTATGCTTCAGGAAGGAAGGTAACAATCTAGAGTTGGTAAATAAGACTATGATAACACAAAATTTTGGAAATATTACTCTACTAAGATGTAGTGAATACGTAGTAGAGTCAATATTATTAAGTTTGTTGTAATAAAATGTCAAAGAAGAAGGATGTTGAATTCTGAAATATTTGTATTTACAAATAAAATTGAAGAAGATTTAGAAAATAAAAAGCAAAAATTTATACTTTTAATGAAAAAAGATATAGGTATCTAGCTATAACAACTCAATTGTGATGAGAATTGAATTTATTTGTAAACTTTCAAGCTCTAAAGGAGAGAGTTGTGATTTTTCAAGGGTGGGGGACCCGAGTACAATCCTTTTTTCTCAAGCCAAAAAAATAACCATCTAAAATTGAACTCAAAGTATTAATTTCATGTATTACTTTTTATGAATAGTTAATTTTTAAAGAATGTAATAAATGCTAATGTTTAGATTATTTGCTTGGATAAAATGTGATACTATTATTTTTTGTACTTTTTGAAAAAATATGAATGGCTATACCTTGTTTTTCTTTTTTCTAAATGTGTTCAAGGAAAACTACAAGTAAATACCTTAAATAACATGATAGATCCATTCTAGAAATAACAATCTAAATTTTAATATATATATATATATATATATATATATATATATATATATATATATATATATATATTAATGCAAGCTAAAGTAAGTTGGTATGATTTACCACATGGGTTCAACTAAATCTATAATTTAGATAGAAAATTAAGTCATAAATGTTGTGATATTTTCTTAATTTATTAGTTCCAAATACATTGGCACTCACTGTCACAACCCATACCCATTGATCCTTTTTAAAAGGCTATTAATTAATTAGTGGGATCAGTTAATTCCCAACAAAAGGGGTTGTAGGACCTAAAGAATTCTACAAAATTCTAACTAAGGGATTTTGTGAGGGTTTAGGAAAGGATAAATAATATTTTGAAGAAGATAATTTAATCCAATTTAATTAGAAGCACATAGGAATTTTGTGTGGCTTGAAGAAACTAATTAGGGCCCTTGTGAAAAATAAATGGGAAGATTTATCTTTAGCAAAAATAAATGCAATCTAATTAATTAGGTTTAAATAACACAATTAGATGATCACAAATTTCTGATTGGACTAAAAAGGACTCTAGAATTATTAAATAAAATAAGGATTATCCTATTTTTTGAGAAACTATCCATATCTCCTACATGGCTTCTATACATTGGTGGAAATTAGGGAAGATTCCTTCCCTTATCACTAATAGTCCTAGTATTATATCCACCCTAGTCTCTAATAGTACTAGTTTTGTATTTGTTTACAAGAAGAAGGGACACAAAACAAACAAGATCATCTACCTTATCTATATTTGGACCCCTTTTACTTGTTAGAGGATTCCCTTCCACATGTGTTGAAATGCCTTATTTGAATAAAGGTATCTTTTATTATTAAAATAATAGCCACTATTGGGCTTGTTAAAAGATAAGAATCCTTTATAAAAAGAGGCTTTAACTTGAGAAGGGGGCTAAGTAATTTCTGGGAGAGGACAATTTTTGAATAAGAATAAAATATGATTTTGAGGTAAGAAATCCTATTCCATGCGGGAGTTTTAGGTATGAGACTATTTTTTATTTTTCTTCTATAGGTTATGTTTGAATGCTCTCAAATGTAAGAATCAGTTAGAAATTTTCAATCTGAAACTCTGTAAAAACTTTTTCCATGTGGGAGTTTTAGGTAGGAGACTATTTTTTATTTTTCTTCTATAGGTTATGTTTGAATGCTCTCAAATGTAAGAATCAGTGAGAAATTTTCAATCTGAAACTCTGTAAAAACTTTTGGGTTAAGTTAGTTCTTGACTCTATTCTAATATTAAAGTTCGTAATTCTCTATTCCACACTGTCAAAACTTTTGGTTAAGTTTGTGCAACCTAGATGATTGTAGTATAGTATAGAACACACCTAAATAAAGCTTAAAACCACTACCTAGAAAGGTAAACCACAACGTCCCCCTCAACCATGACACGGTGGTTATCCCTAGTATGGTACATGAACATATTTATTTGGTATATGTATACACTACACCACACATATGGGATATAATTCCCATGTTGACTTAATTCAGCCACGATGAGTGTTTACACCATGTTCACCCTCGTTGTTTGACATCCTCAAGTTGCGTGATATGATCCTATGCTACCTCCATTCAGTGATTGCCCTTAAATTAAGGGATCACCTTTGTATAGTTGATGGTAATGTTATGTATTTTAATAGTATATTGGATATCTACCTAAGTTTGTATTACGCAAAGTAAATTGAAATGAACCAATATAGACAATAAATAATTTGCATTCCAAGGACAGAAATAATTCTTTGTTTCCTTTTATATTTAAGAACCAAATTTTCCCAGAAGTAGTCTATCGAAGATCTCTGCATTAAGGGAATGAATTCGTAGATTCAATTCCTATCAATCCACTCTTGTTTTAATAAGGGGATTTCCTTTAGTAGGTTAGATTAGGGTATATATTTCATAACAACAAAGTGCAATTAAATCCATCTGTTGTGATTATACGATTTGAGAACTATTTAGACTACAGTCACTATTTGTTTTAGAGTACGTTTTGAAATATGAATCATATATTTATATTTGTTAAATCTATTTGGATCAAACCTTAACACAGTGTTGATCCCATTTGTTGAATGTCTTACATCAAACTTCAGTGATTAATTCATTTCTATCTAGGTTTGATAACAGTGATTTTTGTTGCATAATCTAAATGACTATGTCGATAGAAATTTTAAATATACAACAAACTTGGTGTCTTGTCGATATGAAAGGATTAAATGTATGTATAAAACTCATTGCATTTGCTTTAGAACACTTGAGTAAATGTCAATGTCGAGTACAAAATATCATACCTCAGGATCGAGATGAGTTGGTTGTGGTGTGTGTTTGTAATCAAAAATTTTAGGCGACTGCATTTTTCACATTCCACCTCTATAGGTGTAAACCTATATCAGTAATAACAATCACCATACATTTGAAGTCTTTCAAACTATCTCTGTGTTGGATTTGGGTTAAAATTGGTTCTAATAAGGGGTGTCTAAACTTTTAGGTTTAATATTCCTTTTCAGTTGGTCCATCGCGAGCGCAATGACAAAATCTTAACATCACCACTCGGGAAAGCTCAAAAGAATAAATAAATTCCTCTTTCCCTTATCCCACACTCTTTGTGTGGTTGGCACAAAATTATTTAAATAGGGAAAACTCCCCTATTATTCTCGGCCACAATCGATGGTCTGACACATCATCGAGAAGGGCTTGCATACGTACTAATTGGAGGCACCTTTTAGGGCATGTGGTTTGATCCAGTTAGTGTGTTCAATGTTTGACCCCGTAAAATATCCCACCACCATGTGTTCGCTCCTTAAACATTTCTTTGGTCAATTCTAATATGCTACACAGGAATGACACTATATATAAACCCTTGCTCGGTAGGCTTGATAAGGTTTTGCTATACTTGGTTGATCCAACTCGTACAAAAATGCCTTGTTTTATAGGGTCCCCATATTTGAAATGTTATATTTCTTGAGTGCTATAGGAAAATGTAATATTTCCTATCCTTTTTAGAATTTAGAAAATTAGGGGTTATTTTAATAAAATTATTTGATTGATGCTAATATGTTTACATTGTTATGAATTTGCTAAAATTTAGAAGTATTTTTATAGGGAAAAAGCTTGATAGAAAATTACCAAGGGAATTTGAAGGGTTTTTTATAGCAAATAAACATTTTGTTAAATACAATGTTTGGAATATTATCTAATTGAGTATATGTTTTTTAGTTCTTTTGGAGTACCTTGGATTATATTAGTAAATAATGACATTAAAATACTCTTTTGTAGGAAGAATTTAATAAGGGAAAGAATGAGTAGGAGACTTTTTCTTTGAGGAAATTATACAATTTTCCCTTCATAGGCTTAGAATGATTAATTAGTGATTGAAGAATTGAACGCGAGAATGAATGTGGAATTCATTCTTGAGGGAATTATGGGGTTCCCTCTTTGATAATTATTGAAAATTCTCCTTAATATGATTCTGATGGTCATATATAAAACATGTATATGTAAGAACTTCTGAGGTTCTCATGTATTGAACTGATGGCTTAGAGAAAGGAAATGTAGAATTTTCTTATTTGCTTATAATTGAAAGAGGAACAATTTTGAATTCCTTTAAATTATATCTTTGAAAAAGGATCCATGAGATGCCTTTTTATATTGTAATTATGACATTTTAGGTTTATGAAATGAGAGGAAAGACATATTTTGGAGGTTGGGTTTATTCTCCGTGAGGGTTCCCAAGATATATACTGTGTAATTCTATTTTGTGGTTGGCCTCTGTTGTTTCATATGGATGATGCATTTACTTTCTAATATGGTGTTAATTAGATAGATGATGGATGTTGTAATTATATTATTTGAGATGCTATTTAAATGTTATTTTCTTATGATAAAATGTTTATACAATCATGCGATGATAGATGAAATAATATTATAGATGAATGTGATTATGTTTAATTATCAATGTATGGATAATTAGAGTTATGAATTAAGGTTATTATTCTTGCTTCATGTAGATGTAGTTTGTATGACAATATTACTATAGATGAGGAATTTATTTCCAATGTATGTTAATTAAACCTTGATTAGTTGAGTAACAAAAATTTATAGTACTTTTAATAGGAATATTAAATGTCAAATTGTTATATGAAAGGATTAAAAAAGTATCAAATAGATGATACAATTTAAGTAAGGAACATGAATAAAAACAAGACCTAATAAACCTTTTTAATGAAGAAGGAAAGCTAATCATGCTTAATATGGTTATTCCAAGTACTATGTAAGTTTATCACGTGTAGTGATAATTACCTTAGTTATATCATCATGTAGATGAGGGTTACTAAGAGGTGAATATTGATTACCCGCCCTTGAGGTGTAACATCTAATGTTCAAGGCATTTGCTTATATACTAGTCTTGGTGGATAGTATGGAGAAGTGTGATTCCCTTTGGTGAGGGATAAACTCCTAATGCTTTGGTGAGTGTTCTCATACCTTGTAGGTGTGAGAGTTTTATAGAAGTTGGTCACTTCTACTCAAGAGTGGCTCTGACCAAGTCTTAATATCTCTTGATGATTAATGCCTTGTTAACTTACAATCCATCTAGAATAACTTTGTCTTATATCGTGATTATGTCCTTCACCATTTGGAAGATAAATAAATGAACAAAATAAAAAAAAAATTAAGTGGATGAGTAGTAACAATTGGGGTTGTAACAGTTGGTATCAGAACCCAGACTAACTAATGAATTCTAGTTAGGTCCAGGTTACAAAAGATAAGGGCAAGAAGAACAGTAGGTTGGTTCAAATCCATCGATTGCTCACTTGAGCTATGGTTGTTAAACTATGGTTAACAACATGTTAATTGTTAAAATTTTAGGCTAAATGGATATAACCATACCTATAAATGGAACATTATATGATTGATATCATAAATGGAAATTGAATTTTTAGCACCTTGTGGGGATACAAGTGTGAAGATAACCATATAAATTAGTTCATATAAATTGAAAACTAACTACTAAAAAATTAACTGGAAAGTAAACAAGACTTTGTATAACCAGTAGAAATGTTGATACACACTTTGTAAGGAAGAATAAAACACTTGGAGATTACCTATGTGCAAGTAATTCCTCCCACTATTGGAACTATTGGTGTATCCAAGTGGAAGATCTAGGTGAACCCTCCACGTATGTGGGTCTTAAGCGATGTACCTTAGGCTCTTTTGAGGATCTCACTTGGAATTTTAATCTCTCATATAAGATCTTTCTTTACTTTAATTACTATAAAAATGATAATAGGAGTTGATAATAAACCCCTAAGAGAAATATTTTGGAGAAATTCCATAGAGGCTAAGTTTGAATTTAGGTGGAGCTAACCTAGAACTTGAAAAATTAAAAGAAAGGATCCCATTCAGAATTACAAATGGTAATATTACCTTATGAGGGGCAAGAGTCTAGATGAGATCATGAGATCTATAAAATAATATTTTATATTATTGATTGAAGAGTCTAATCAATCTCTGAATACAAATATAGCCATTTTCCAGAGGAAGGAGTTGAACATATCAACCAGGGTGACGAAAGGCTAGGTGAGAGGAAAACCATCACTTTGGAAGTCATGGTCACCATCCAAACACCATCACTTGAAATATCACCAAACATACTTAAAGCCTCTGAATTAGTATCACCAGGAGGAGCATATTCAAACATAATAGCCTCCTAACTCTGTAAAAATAGTATACCACCTGACCACTCAAGTGGTGGTCAGGTTTAATAGTGTGTTATATGCTATTTAAATACATAATAGTTCCCCTACCCAGTGCATGTGGTATTAAAATATGCATATAATAAATCGGTGTCAAACCAAACACCGATGATACAAATAAGTTCAAAATGATACAGGATTAACTGTAAATAACTAAACTCAATGGTCTGTCATTTAAGTCATTAGTGGGTAATTTTTGATGCACCACACTAAGATGAAACCATATGGATAGACATGCATGACTATGACCATTTCCAAAAAAGTGATAATGACCAATTTTGAAATATGGGATCCCAATAAAGGGACATTTCGGTTACCTAATAGGGAAATGACCATCACCTTAGAAGATGTGTACTAAATATACTGGATACTGATAGAGGGATGCATAATGATCGTTGCCAATGAAGTAGAGATGGGGCATATTTTAGAAAGATTTTTTGGGGCTTAATGGAGAAGCGTGAACATCGATAAGGGTGGTATAGCATTTGAACAGCACTATGTTATGGGTAGGCTAACACAGACATGATGTAATAATGGAATTCATATCAGGTGTCATTGTACCTAAACCTAGAGGTGCCCGATTTCCCTAAAACTTGTTGGAAATAGTACAATATCTAGTGGAGAAGTTAGTTGTATATGCATGGACTCTAGCATTATTGGATTAGACCTATAGAGAGTTGTTCCAACTAAGAACAATGAAGAAAACTAGATTGAGTTGTAGTTTCTTACTACAAAATTGGGCCTAGGAACACATAGTTGTAGCAAGATCCTGAGGACTACCATTTGATGCACGTATTAAGGTGGCAGAGGGGGAAAGAGTGGACTAGTAACAAACTACTCAAAGGTAAGATAAAGTAGTTTTGTTCTATTTAGGAGGATATTCAATCTTGAGATGTAATCTGGAGACCATGGAGAGAGGGCCCAGTATAGGAAAAATATGAAGTACAACTTTACAAGGTTGTTGATCAGACGTACAAGTATGCAATACGGTTATTTTCAATATACTCAAGTATTGTGATAGTTTGGTATCACACAATGGATACCAAACCTACCCATGATTAATACAAGAAAGGTACAAAAAGCAATGATACCCCCACCAATGGAACCATTACCCTTAGAACCCAATGAGGTTATACGGATACCAGAGGAGGATGATGTTGGTACAACCCCTGACTATGATAGTTGGTGGGCTGCATAATGATGACAACAAGAGGAAGATATAGAAGAGGATGTGAAAGATAATAGAGGAACAGTTAAGGCTATTGGCATAGAGGATGAGTGTTCATATGAGAAGGGAGTAGAGGAAGAGCCTCCCAAAATACATGTACACTATCAAGTAGAAATAGAAGAAGGCCCATCAAACATCAAAAAATATGGCCCCATGAGAGAAGCATGACACAAAGTGGAAGTACTGAAGGAACAAATCCATCTATTAGAGACCCAAAAGTTGGACCAAGTAGGTAAACTTGCACAATAAAGGTTAAGGTTGTAAATCAAAATATATTCCACCATTGCAGAGCAAGAGAGGATTTGGCTAGAGTTAGAAAAAATATATTACTAGAGGGATACAACAGTAGCAGCTCTACATGCATAAAATGCATAGTTACAACTAGCAAGGAAAGACTACAGAGCTGCATTCTTGGATTCCTATTTTGATGTACTAGTGAGCCATGGTTTGTTTATCCCATCTCAACCAACTATTAGTGCATAGTGTGGGCATGGGAGAACAACTCGAGAAACTCGAGCGATAACACAGGATAGAGCTCGAACCACTTCTCAAGAAGTTTCCCCATCAATCTCTCAAATATATGGTGTAGACACAACATAGATTGGTGAAAGGATCGAGGAACAACAACCTTGAGATCCTTTAATTGGGTATAAAGCCACCACTTTGTAGACTATAGGGATGTATAATATGTATGCCAAGGAATTTGGCAGAATGTAAATTAATAAATAGTTGGATTATATATTTTTGTCTATATATTTCTAAGATTTTGAGTAGAAATAGGTAACAAAGTTTTTCAGTGCTTATAATGTAAATGTTAAACGGATTTAAATTAAAGTCAAAAACATGAATGTAAATCTTCTAAATTTTAAAAGGATGGATTGGAGTCCATTCTTGGATAAGGTATGGGACTTCTCCATGATTTTATGTTGATGTAAACCAGGGGACATCCGAGAGGATGCACTAGTAATGGTAAATAGGTTTGCCAAAATGAATTTTAGGATATGTGAATATCATAAAGTGAGATTCTGAGATTATGTTTTTGTTTTTTATGTCACCTATTTCTATCAGGTTAACTCATGGTAAGGGTTAACAAATCATAGGTCGGTACTCATTTATGAGGATTTTGATGAATCTAATTAGACTTGTTGTGTCTAACCTATTACAAAAACATAATTTCATGACATCTCTATGAAATTTTTTTGCAAATTCTATTATTGTAGGTTTTTAATTTAGTTGATTATGTAGTAATAGATAATTCAAAGTTGTAATGTTATGATGATATTTGTGTATTAATGATATTTTCAATACTTATTGTTATGCATTATGGATGCTTTATTGTTCCAAGAACATGAAATTATTGATATTTTACATCTTTTTAGGTCCAAGTACTCTCATGGATGGTAGATGGTTCTTAACATCATGAACGAGACTCAGGAATTAAGGAAAATGATGATGACTCAAAATTTTTTGTAAAGGATAAATACTAGTTTTATTAATTTTATGCATTAACTAAACTAGGAATTGCGCAAAACATAGAGGACTATGTTTAGTCCAAGGGGGTGTATGTCACAACCCATCCTCATTGATCATTTTCAAAAGGCTATTAATTAATTAGTTGGATCAGTTAATGCCCAATGAAATGGGTCGTAGGTCCTAAAGAATTCTGCAAAATTCTAACTAAGGAATTTTGTGAGGGTTTAGGAAAGGATTTATTATCTTTCAAAGAAGATAATTTAATCCAATTTAATTAGAAGCACATAGGGGATTTTGTGTGGTTTGAAGAAGCTAATTAGGGTCCTTGTGAAAATTAAATGTAAAGATTTATCTTTAGCAAAAATAAATGCAATCTAATTAATTAGGTTTAAATAACACAATTAGATGATCACATAATTTTTATTAGACTAAAAAGGACTCTAGAATTATTAAATAAAATAACGATTATCCTATTTTTTGAGAAACTATCCATATCTTCTACATGGCTTCTATACATTGGTGGAAATTATGAAATATTCTTTCCCTTATAACTAATAGTCCTAGTTTTGTATCCACCCTAGTCTCTAATAGTACTAGTTTTGTATTTATCTACAAGAAGAAGGGACACAAAACAAAAAAGAACATCTACCTTATCTATATTTGGACCCCTTCTACTTGTTAGAGGATTCACTTCCACATGTGTTAAAATGTCTTATTTGAATAAAGGCATCTCTTATTATTAAAAAAATAGCCACTATTGGGCTTGTGAAAAAATAAGAATCCTTTATAAAAATAGGCTTTAGCTTGAAAAGGGGGCTAAGTAGTTTGGGGAGAGGACAATTTCTAAAGAAGAACAAAAGATGATTTTGAGGCAATAAATCCTATTCCATGCGGGAGTTTCACGTAGGAGACTCTTTTCTTTTCTTCTATAGGTTTTTTTTTAATGCTCTCAAATATAAAATCAGTGAGAAATTTTCAACTCGACACTCTGTAAAAACATTTGGGTTAAGTTAGATCTTGATTCTATTCTAATATTAAAGTTCATAATTCTCTATTCGACACTCTGTTAATTTTTTTTGTTAAGTTCGTGTGGCCCATATGACTGTAGTATAGTATAGAACACACCTAAAAAAAGCTTAAAACCATCACCTAGCAAGGTAAACCATGATGTCCCCCTCAACCACGACATGGTGGTTATTCCTAGTATGGCACATGAACACATTTATTTGGTATATGTATACACTACACCACACATATGGGATATAATTCTCATGTTGACATTCAACCATGATAAGTGTTTACACCATGTTCACCCTCATTTTTTGACGTCTTCAAGTCACATGATATCATCCTATGCTACCTCCATTCAATGGTTGCCCTTAAACTAAGGGATCACCTATGTATAGTTGATGGTATTGTTTTGTATTTTAATAGTATGTTAGATATCTACCTGAGTTTGGATTACGCAGAGTAAATCAAAATGAACCAAGATAGACAATAAATAATTTATATTCCAAGGACAAAAATAATTCTTCATTTCCTTTTAGATTTAAGAACCAAATTTTTCCATATGTAGTCTATCGAAGATCTCTGTGTTAATGGATCAAATTCGTAGATTTGACTCCTATCAATCCACTCTTGTTTTAATAAGGGGATTTCCTTTAGTGGGTTGCATTAGAGTATATATTTCATAATAACAAAGTGCAGGTAAATCCATATATTATAATTATAATATTTGAGAACTATTTAGACTACAGTCACCATTTGTTTTATAGTATGTTTTGAAATACAAATCATAGATTTGTATTTGTTAAATCTATTTGGATCAAACCTTAACATGGTGTTGACCCCATTTGCTAAACATATTACATCAGACGTTGGTTATTAATTTTTTTCTATCTAGGCTTGATAACGATGATTTTTTATGCATAATATAAATGACTATGTCGATAGAAGTTTTAAATATGCAATAAACTTGGTGTCTCACTGGTATGAAATGATTAAATGTACATATAAGACTCACTGCATTTGCTTTAGAAAACCTAAGTAAATATCGAAGTAGATTATAAAATGTCATACCTCAATATCGAGATGCATTGGTTGTGGTGTGTGTCTATAATCAAAATTTTAAGGTGACTGTGTATTTATCATATTCCACCTCTATAGGTTTAAACCTTTGTCAGTAATAACAATCACCATTTATTCAAAGTCTTCCAAACTATCTTTGGGTCAAACTTGGGTTAAATTTTTTTCTAACAAGGGGTGTCTAAACTTTTAGGTTTAATATTCCTTTTCAGTTGGGCCACTGTGAGCACGATGACAAGAGCGCAACACCAGCACTTGGGTAGGCTCAAAAGAAGAAAGAAATTCCTCTTTCCCTTATCCCAAACTCTTTGTATGGTTGGCATAAATTGCTATAAATGGGGAAATATTCTCTATTATTCTTGGCCACACTTGATGGTTTGACATAGCATCGATAAGGGATTGCATATGTATCGATTGGAGGCACCTATTAGGGTGCATGCTTCGATGTAGATTTTATACCACGCGAGCGTATATGACTGACATAAACCTTTCATCCTTGAAGATATTTCTACGGGTAGGGTGGCCCAAAGCAAGCCTTATGAACCCTGACATTGTTCTTTTTCACTCCTTAAATATTTCTTTGGTGGATTCTAATATGCTACGGAGGAATGATGCTATATATAAACCCCTGCTTGGTAGGCTTAATAAGGTTGTGCTATACTTGGTTGACCCAAATCGTACAAAAATTCCTTCTATACTAGGGTCCTCGCATTTGAAATATTATATTTCTTGAGTGCTATAAGAAAATGTAATATTTCCTATCCTTTAAAAAATGAAGAAAATTAGGGACTATTTTAGTAAAATAATTTGATTGATGCTAATATGTTTACATTGTTATGAATTTTATAAATTTTAGAAGTATTTTTATAGGGAAAAATATTGATAGGAAATTACCAAGGGAATTTGAAGGGTTCCTTATAGCAAATAGACATTTTGTTGAATACAATGTTTGAAAGATTATCTAATTAAGTGAGTATATGTTTTCTAGTTCTTTTAGAGTACCTTGGATTATATTAGTAAATAATGACATTAAAACACTCTTTTGTAGGAAGAATGTAATAAAGGAAAGAATGAGTAAGATACTTATTCTTTGAGGAAATTATAAAATTTCCCCTTCATAGTCTTAGAATGATTACTTAGTGATTGAAGAATTGAACGCAAGAATGAATGTGGAATTCATTCTCGAGGGAATTATGTGGTTCCCTCTTTGATAATTATTGAGAATTATACTTAATATTATTTTGATAATCATACATAAAACATGTAGATGTAAGAACTTGCGAGGTTCTTATGTATTGAATTGATGGCTTAGAGAAAGGAAATGTAGAATTTTCTTATTTGCATCATAATTGAAAGAGAAACAGTTTTGAATTCCTTTAAATTGCATCATTGAAAAAGGATTTGTGAGATATCTTTTTATATTGTTATCATGACATTTTAGGTTTATGAAATTATATGAAAGACATATTTTGGATGCTGGGTTTATTCCCCGTGAGGGTTCCCAAGATATATACTATGTAACTCTATTTTTTTGTTGGCCTCTGTTGTTTCATATGGATGTTGCATTTACTTTCTAATGTGGTGTTAATTAGATAGATGATGGATGTTGTAATTAGATTATTTGAGATGATATTTAAATGTTATTTTCTTATGATGAAATGTTTATACAATCATGCAATGATAGATGAAATAATCTTATAGATAAATGTGATTATGTTTAATTATCAATTTATGGATAATTAGAGTTATGAATTAAGGTTATTATTCTTGCTTCATGTAGATGTAGTTTGTATGACGATACTATTATGGATGATGAATTGATTTCCAATGTATGTTAATTAACCCTTGATTAGTTGAGAAACAAACCTTGCTAGTGCTTTTAATAGAAATATTAAATATCAATTTGTTATACTAAAATATTAAGAAAGTATCAAATAGATGATACATTTTGAGTAAATAAAATGAATAAAAACAAGACCTAATAAACCTTTTTAATTTATAATGGAAGCTAATCATGCTTAAGATGGTTATTCCAAGGACTATGTAATTTTATCACGCGTAGTGATAATTGACTTAGTTATCTCATCATGTAGATGAAGGTTACTAAGAGGTGAAGATTGATTACCCACCCTAGAGGTGTAACATCTAATCTTCAAGGCATTAGCTTATATACTAGTCTTGGTGGATAGTATGGAGAAGGGTTATTCCCTTTGGTGAGGGATAAATACCTAATTCTTTGGTGAGCATTCTCATACCATGGAGGTGTGAGAGTTTTGTAGAAGTTGATCACTTCTACTCAAGAGTGCATCTGAGCAAGTCTTAATATATCTTAATGATTAATACCGTGCTAACTTACAATCCATTTGGAATAACTTCATATTATGTCATGATTATGTCCTTCACCCTTTGGAAGATAAATAAATGAACAAAATAAAAATAAAAATTAAGTGGATGAGTAGTAACAATTGGGGTTGTTACACTCACATTTTTTACACAAGACTTAATCCATACAATATCTTATATTGTAATACTATTAGAACCTATTCATTAACCTATTAGTTTGAATTGTTTGAATTATGGACCAATATAAAAAATATTATTAGATTTGGTTTTATATAGGTTGTCATTCCCATGTGATTGCACAATTTTTAATTAAGAAAGTGTCTTATATTACAATGTTGTTAGAACCTATTCATGTAAAATTTTTGAGTGATGGATCAACATTGAAATTTTTAAATTCTATGTGGCTTCAAGAAAAAATGAGTAAATGCCTTAAATAATATGGAAAATCACATGTTCATGAAATTTCCATTTGCTCAAGCTGTGTGGAACCAATGGATGAATACTAAAAAGTTATCCTATGTCATGCCTAAGGAAATCCCCAAATGGTGGTGTCAATGGATCCCTCCCTGCAAGAAGAAGAAATTGATATGGAGCCTAACAATCCCAACCTTCCTTTGGTGTATCTAGAAGGAGAGAAATAGCAAGATATTCAAAGGAAAAACAAGGAGCTCTAAGGCTATTTTCAACCAACTTCAAGTTAGTCTATTTGAACTAGTTATGCCCGAATAGATAAACATAGACCAACAATGGAGATCAATTTTGAGCCAAAACCAATAATATATTCTCTTCTTGCAGTCAAGATTCCATATTAGTTTAGGATATCAAAGGAACAAAACTACCCCATATGAGTCCACAATAGCAACCAACAAATCCCAAAATCTAAGCTTCTATATCTAAGGACTCCCAATGGATTTTAGATTGGAAGGATATTGGTGATGTTTCACCAAACTCTCTCCCACATAAGGTCTACTTGGTTGTTTGTTCAAACCAACCCCGGCAAGGAAATCATCCAATCACCCTGGAAACAACATGCATATACTAGGGATACCCATTTGGAGCTCCTCAAGGCATCCTCTTCGAGCTCCACACATAGATTTCAGAGTTTAACTATCAAGCATAGATGCATAGGCTAGGCGTAAGCTCAATAAGGCTCTATATTTTTTGGCCTTTAGTGGTTTTTTTTTGCCTTGAGGCCCCTTTGGTTTCTAGCTCACTTTTCATGTAAAAGGGTAGGGAACTCTTTTAGAACCTTATTTTTTTAATAATAAAAATATATGGAAATTCTATTTTAGAAATGGAAAAAAACAAAACTTAATGCACACTAAAGTATATTGGTATGATTCACTTCTCAAGACTAATTATATTTGTATATAGATAAGAAATTAGGTCATAAATATAGTAATATTTTCTTAGTTAATTGGCTCCAAATACAATAGTACCAATATATTTTGAACAAGTCTTAATTAATAAAGTATATTTTATTGCAATACTATTATAACCTATTTGTGGACCTATTAGTGTGAATTGTTTGAATTATAAACCAGGATTTAAAAATTTAAACATTGATGTTTTAGATACATTCATTTGCATACTTGAACACCAAAAAGGTGAAACTAGACAATAGATGAATACATGTCAAATATAATTTATAATGTAACTTAAAACTAATAGCATTCTTACCCATCTAACCTATATTTAGCTCAATTGAACTTTTCCCAAAAAATGTAACATGCTTTCATGGGTTTACTCGAGTATTCTCATTCAAATATTTGACCTATATTTAACTTAATTGAACTTGACCTAAGAAATTTAACATATTTTATACATTTGCTAAAGATTGGGATATTCTTTGATGAAACTTGTTTGTATTTATGAAGGTATAACCATATTAACAGTTCTACAAAACATTGCTTATTTTTATTCTATGTTACACAATATACCCTTTTAGTGGTATTGCTAGAATACACTCCTATATCTTATCCAAAAAATAATGGAAAATGCGATGGATATTTGAAAATATTAAAAAATATGAAAAATAAAATTACAAATGAAAACATTTTAACATGCATAAATTTGAGTTAATCATTGATTTTCTCATTACTAGTCAGCAATCATAAAGAAAATAAAAATACAATATTACATTATTTAGGAGTATAGTATAGTGATTGGGTCAATATGATTGGATCACTAGAGTGCAAGGATGCTCTTCAAATTATCATGTTTAGCATCTTATTTTTTATTAGAATATTTTAAACTATCCAACAACGCATCAAAAAATATTATGTGACAATAGTATGCTTTCACTATATGTACATAAATAAATTCTAGAATTTATTTTGAGATGTTAGAGATATGCATTTCAACTCTTAATAGGTGTTATACAAGCACACATATTTTCATTCTTATTTCACTAGAAAATCTTTAAGTTTTGGAATATAGGGGAATTAGATTTCAAGATTTTAGTTGTATCTAATTTGACAACTCTATATTACACAAACAATTATCCATATATTGAATGTGTAAGCACCCATCCATTTGCAATCTTGTCTTTATATATTAATTTAACAGTTTAAGTTGTGAAAGATTATATGTTAGGTTGGGGATGCCTAGGCATTTCTTATCCTTAAAAGGGACACATAGATATTCTAATGCATCCTCAACAAATAAGGATAAGAGGGGATGTAATGGAGATGTTGCCTAGCCATACCCTCTAGGATTTGATGGCTAGATGTACTCCCATCCCCTAGGGGATGGATCCCCATGAGTATACAACCTTTGATATGCATCTACATGTAATAATATTTTATCTTAAATGTATCATAAAAAACAATAGGCAAGGGTCCTAATAGAGTTATTTGAGAAAAAAAATAAAATTTATATTGATTTACTTATAGTCTATAAATAAAATATCACAAAAACCATAACTCATTTGAGACATGACGATTAATTAGAAACTATAGCAATATTTCTTTTAAACTCATTCTATATATAAAATAAGATTTACAATACCACTACTTTAATTTATTTTCAAAATATAATTAAAAAGAGACAAACAATTTATTGTTAGATTATACAATTATAGTAGGTAAAGGTTGAGCAATAATAGATGTACCAAAATATTGTAATTATTTTAGAAATAATGATGACTTGTTTTGGATATGAAGATTGGAAATTTTCATTTTGAAGTTGGATGTGTTCGAATCATGAATAAGAATCTCACATGATTAGACATTCATATAGATGCTAGTTAAAACCAGAATTAAAGTTTATAAACATTTTTGTCAATTACTATCTCTTTCTATCAACTCAAAAATTCTTAAGAATAATATGCATTAAAAAATTTAAAAGAGAAATAATTTATTGTATATTAGACACATAGTAATAAATATCAAATAATAGTAGGCCTTCCAAAACATTACAACATTTTTTAGAAACAATGATGTTGTGTTTCTAGACATTGATATTAGAGATATTTATTTTGAAGTTTGACTTTTTAAAGCATAAATAAGAATCTCACACAACTAGACATTCATAAACATGTTAATTTAATTTTTTTAAACATTTTGGTCAATCAATCTCTCTATCTATCAACACAAAAAAAATCATAAGAGTAATATTCATCACATAAGGTCAATCAATCAAACAACTTTATAAGATCAAATAGTTTTAACTTGATCTAAATTATAACAATTATTATTCTTATTAATTACTATAATACAATTTTAATTCCATAAGTTGGCATCTAAAGGAGAATGCGAACAACCTTATATTATTATTGTTTTAAGCTTATTGATTTGAATGCATTTGTACTTTAATATCTTTTTTAATGTTATTTCTAATGCTTAAACATGTATCTAAGAATACATAAACCATTCACATCAATTTGCATTAGCTCAATTAGTTGAATTCCTCAACTTTCAAGGAGACCCAATTTCAAATCTTGCCAAAGTGATATATGCAAAATTGTCAATCTATTTAAATACCACTATGTGGTGATGATGTAATACAGGTTGGGTCTATATTAATCCCATATAACCCATTAAAAAAATGCATCAAACCATCCACAATTCCATTAAGATTTAGATTTGTAGATTTACTTGTATTTCAATGATAGAACCTTGTTGAATATAACATCTATTCCATTCCAAATCTACAAAGAATTAAAACATAGAAATTACTATAAATGTGTATCAAATATAAATATTTATGATTATTTTAGGTAGACCATACAAGAAAAATTAAAAAATGAGGGAACTATAAAAAAAATTGAATGATGAATTGTCAATGTTGATGATAAGGGTAAAAAGAAAATTGAAAAAGATCATAATTTTATATTAAGAAAATATGAAATTATATTCTTCATATGCCTCTTTGGAATTTCTTCAAAGTTTCAATAATGACCTAAAAATTAGGTCACTTATACATCATAACTAGCTATCTCTACCAGGCTAAATTCTAGCCTTAGACTCCTTCCCATTTTGTCAACTAGTAAATCACTGACTTCAAAGTTTTTTTTGAAAAAGTTGTTGTGAATGTGTTTGCTCTAAATAGATTTAATTAATCCCCAAATAAAAATATGGACCAATTGTAATGCATTGCCCTCACTCAATTCCTATACTAGGCACACAATGTTTAAATTGAGTGCATTTTGTAATTCAAGAGCCATATAAAGCTTTTGGCATATACAATAAAACAAACCCATTTATTTATTTATTTTATTTTTTTATTTATGTCATGTGATATTCCATATTATATAATACATAAGAATTATGTTTCATGTGATCATCATCATTTTTTGTAAAACTCATGTCCATATGTTGAGAGAGTTGTAACATATTATCTTATTACCATAGGTATTGTCTATAAATAAAGAATAACATGTATCCACTTCAAAAATATTCCTTGAACGATGATTTCCTTGTAATAAAATTGTTTTTCTATACAGTTTCAATAATTCTAACATTCTACACTCTCTTTCATAACTATAACAAATAACTACCCAGTTTTTTAAGTGCATCCAAGATATTTCTATGAATTCCCTTTTAAAAGTAGTCCAACAATAAGCGTCTATATTTATTTTGGTATTTGTGTTATTAACACATGTTAAAGAAGTAAAATTACGAGGTATAAAAAAAAAAATTATAGAATCCATGGTTGGATTTAAAAAATATGGCTATGCTCATGATTATTTAGAAAATAAATATGCACAGTTTAAAGCACCCACGACACTCCATTAAACTTACAACAAATTCATACCTCCCTCTCTTATATTAACTATGTGCAAAGTGTAGACACCTAAAAGTCACACATTATCACATGTAGACACTTGTAGGCTTGCATAAGCACTTCTAGGCATTCATAGGCTAGCATAGGCCATCGTAGACCATCATAGGCCATCGTAGGCCATCATAGGTAATCATAGTCATTTGTAGGTGCAAAAACCTACAAAAATACACAAGACACATCCAAAAAACCTTCTATTTGCAAGAGGGCCACCTACAAGCCCCTTTAGGCCACTTAAGCCCTTTCCTACACCTAATTAGGGCCCCCATGGGACCATTCCCTCCAAAACCCTAATTATGCTAATTACAATTCTAATTTGCAAGTGACTTTTCACTTAAAGTGCATTTTATCACTTAAATAGTATTAATTAGGGTTAAAATCCAAATTAGCCCTAATATTACCCTTACACATGTGTGCACCAAATTTGTTAGGATATTTATCAAGATACCTAACCTAACCTCCATTTAACCTAGGGAATAGCTAATCAAGGTTAACCCTAATCTTAGCTCACACATGTGTGCACCTAGGATTTTTCCTTTAGGGCACATGAAGGGATGACTAAGCATGCCACTTCATAATTCTAACTCCACCATGGTAGGACTTGACTCTAGAGTCTAGTACACCTAACTCCCCCCTAACCTTGGCTCCCTCTATAAATAGAGGGTCATTTCCTTCATTATTCTCTCTCTCCCTTTTGGTCAACATACCCAAACTCTGCCAAAATTGTACCAGAACCTTCTCTATAATTTTTTCATCCAAAAAATAGCAACAAACAACACCTGGATCACTTTTGGATAGCAAATTCTCATATATAGTCAACAACAATCTTGTTTGCACCCTGTCGTGCGAACTTGAGATCTAGTTTGCATATCACCATGCAAACTAGGTCTACAACAACTTTGTAGCTCTAAATCATGTATACATCAGTTCTAGATAGTTTCTACAACATTATTTCCTATTTTTATTATGTTTTCCTTCTTTTTCATGTCACTTTATCTTCATAAACACGGTATCTAATCCATGATAGGTTCCCATATGAACTAACACAATTTTGCAGGCCTAGAGAAGGTAGAAAGGACATATTCAAGCACACTACCTATGGCACACATACACAGAAGCCCACCGACATTGAGGGCATTAAAAAACCTTTGCAATTTCACATGTATTTACATTGAAAGAGAAAGGAAAATCTATCTCAAGAGAGACTATGTTGTAACACTCTTTTAAAATCAATAGTAAAAGGACACTTTGCACATATTCTATTAGTTTTAGAATTGGTGACTTTTCGCATGTTACATTCTGGCACGCCCAGTGGGACCCCCACAAAAATTATTTTAGAATAGTTTTCTAGCTAATCTAACTCAATATACGGCTTCATTTTGATGTTTCAGGTACTGTAAATACTGAACAGAGCCTAACAAAGCCTTGAAACACACCTAAGGCTTTTAGATCAGAAGTTTCAAGATTCTAAATCCAATTCGTATATCGTCTGGTTCACATACCACAATGTGAACCCTACCAAACTACTCCAGCATGAGCTAAGATTGCAAAGGTCTACAAAAAATATAGAAAGAAGTCGATCTGACACCATAGGAGTCAGGTATTCTTCTTAGAACCATATTTTTTCATCACTTCTTTGCAAATAAATTATCCTTTCAAATGCATCAAGTCATTTTGAAAATTTCCTTCCCAAAGCACATCAGTTAGGGTTTTCATTCCTTTCAAAATCCTTTAGGCTAGGTCCTTTCAATTTTTTTCATGCCTATAGATTAAAATTTCATTCTCTTTCCAAGTTATCAGAGTACACTTTATAATTTTTTTTCCAAATTTTAAATCACTTTCAAACTTTCTTTTAAAGCACTAGATAGGCTTTTTAAATCCCTTTCAAACTTGCATCTAGATCATATTTTTCAATTTCTTTTCAAAATTATTTAGATTAGGACTTTGAATCTCTTTCATGCATTTAGATCAGATTTTTCAATTTCTTTTCAAAATCATTTAGATTAGGACTTTGAATCTCTTTCATGTCATCTAGATCAGATTTTTCAATTTCTTTTCAAAATCATTTAGATTAGAACTTTGAATCCCTTTCATGTCACTTCAATCAGATTTGTCAATCCCTTTTCAAAAGCATTTAGATTAGGATTTTAAATCTCTTTCATGTCACTTCAATCAGATTTTTCAATCCCTTTTCAAAAGCATTTAGATTAGGATTTTAAATCTCTTTCATGTTACCTAGATCATATTTTTCAATTTCTTTTCAAAATCATTTAGAATAGGATTTTCAATCTCTTTCACAATCACATTTATATTAGGATTTCAAATTTCTTTACATCATTTAGATTAAAAATTTATTTTTTCTTTCACAAATACCTCAGGTAACTTGCATTTTTCCTTTCATGTCACTGTATTAGAATTTTAATTTCTTTCTAACACACATAGATAGATTTCAAATTCCTTTTTCATACACTTTATCTTTGCTTGCTTTACATATTTAATACAGTAGATTTATTTTTGCAAAAAGGCATCTAGGCTTAGTTTTATTTCAAAAGGCATACAAATTTAGTTTCATTTCAAAAATACATCTAGGTTTAGTTTCCCTTCTGAAAAGGCATTTAGTTAGTTGTTTTTGCTTTCACATCATCGATAGCAAACACACTACCACACACTCACATTTCATACACAATGGTAATATTAGACTTCATCACCAATCCCCACTCAAGACTGGTGATGTTGGAATTCATCTCCTTCCTCCAACTCGCCCCTAGACACCATAGTAACCCCAATAAGTGGTTTTTTGGACTTCATCACTGGAATATCCCTTACTCTTGAGATTGGTTTTCTAGATTTCATTACCAAAAGGGACCTCCAGAGTGGAAAAGGATTAGATACATTTGTTCACAAGGCTCATATAATTAGTGAATAGGAAATTATCATTCTTGAATAATCTCACTCGAGAGTGAAGCAACCGCCCAACTGGACCAGTATCAGGTCTTAAACAGTGCCACCTCTTCTCGTGAGAGGAATTTTGGACTCACTAGCACATTTTGAGTCTCTCCCCTTTGGATATCATTTTACTATGCCTTTACATTTAGGTTGTCATTCACCTATTGAGACACTATTCTATTTTATGCACCCTTGGGTGTTGCAAGAGGTTCCATGCTAACAACACTCCTGTTCTTTCTAGAGTTTCACCCCACTTCCCTTGGTATTTTCTAGAGCATATATCATCATCAAAACACATAAAATAAAAAATATTTATTTTTCTTTGTTTAGCACTAATTCTAGTTGCACCTTGTATTTCATGCTCACAAAACTAGTTTCAACACATTCACCTATTAGAAGTCCCTCTGTTGGCTATCTATAGCTTACTAATTTCAATTTTTTGTCATATTCACTGTCTAGGTCCAGTTCGCATAGCACTATGCAAACCATAATTTTTTAGTATAGGTTTGCATAGCAGCATGTGAACTCCATTCTAGTATACATAACCACACCAAATTTCATAGGTTTATCTTACATAGAGCACACCCACAGGTTTAGATTTGTATTTTTAAATAGTTTTTGAGCACTAAATCATAGTACACAGTATCATGCATGTTGTTACTCATAGTCGAGCACATGAGCAAGAACCACCTCTAGTAAATCTATTCCTCCCCCTCCCTTCACAAGGAAATCATCCACATGCACACATGAAATACTTATTAGTTCTGCACCATATCACATACTCACCATGTCATATGGTGAGACCTCTATTTCTAGTAACATGCTTGCCACCTCCTCCGACGAAGATCATCCTCTTCTTCCCCACTCACACCCACCTAATCCACCACCCATATTTTGTGATTATATCATTTATACCGCTCCAAGGGACCCATATTCATTATTCATTATTTAAAAGGAGACTTCACCTACCTCACCTATTTTTCTCATCCTTTACTTCAAGATCCATCTCACTCCTTGCTCGAGGATGATCCTTCATTGCTTAATCGACCTCACCTCGAGGCTTCATTATCTACTGTGATATTAGGGATGATTTCAGATCTCCAGTCCTCCACACAAAGAACTCAGGTGCCTTCATCACAACCACTTTTGCAATAATCATTATTGTAGCAACATTATACTCCACCCACATCGTCACATTAGTATGCTTTGCAAGCATCGCAACAACCACCTTTCCAATAGTCATATTTTCTATCTTTCGATACCACGTCATAACCTCCCTCTAAATCGTAGTAATTCATTACGCAAAAACATTAACAAATCCTATATTCACAAACCTTTGTGGATACGTTCACCATACCATTTTCTTAGGCTTCTACCTTTGATGCCTACACTCCTTCCTCATCACTTCCTCCTCCTACGTTACCCTCTTCTGGTATGTATGGTATGCCATATTATAATTCATTTCCACCTTTATCTACTTCAATCTTTCACCTTCCTCCACCTCATTAATTTCAAGCTCCTCCTTCCATTCCCTTTCTTCTTACAATACACTCTATCCATCCTATCTTGCCAATATCCCATGTTACTCTATCCAACCTGAGTTCTTCATTCATCACTCATCTGGTTAGACATAGTTACCATCCTTTGGCACATCATCTTGTCGACCATCTTTGTCATCTATCCCAACACCACTTCCTCCACTGCAATTTGTTACCCCTACCTTTTTCATGATACCTCCTTCCTAGTCATACTCTCCCACCGTGCAATCATCATAGTAGATTCCTATGAAATAGGTACAAACACCATAGCCACAATATTGCTATTCCTAGAAATTATCTACTCCATAGTATAATATCCCATCAGTCTCAACATCTTATACCATTCAACAACTAAATCCATAGGAACATATGCAAATAAATTCCTATTTCACAATGGGAAGAATAGTAGCTTCAGTATCCTCCCCATTCTCATTCTTCTACTACCACTGTGTAGTTTATTCCACCACCATCACCCAAACTCCAATTATTTGCAAGAACAAGTAAATATATTTTATCTTTGTACAATTGGTTATGGGCCCTAGAAACCCATTTACAATGAGTTGTGCAACGAACATGTTCATCCATCGATTCTCATTCCTCCTTACCCATACCATTTTGAGATCCCAAAATTTGATAAATTCAAAGGTAAGAAGGACCCTCTTGAACACATCAGCAACTACTGATTTACGTGTTATTGGCTCCATAGCAGTGATTCCCTTATGTTGCACATCTTTGCTCTCTCACTTGGGGGACAAGATCTAGATTGGTACAACATGCTCCTGCACCTTAGTCTGTTCATGTTTGAATAGTTAGCCAATTCATTTCTTGAACACTTCTCCATCAATATCAAAAAGAAGAAATTTTTTGATGTTTGCACCTTGTGACAAGTTGATGACGAGCCTGTAACATATTTTATTTCTTGATGGATATCGATCATCCATGACCTAGCTCACAGCCTCTCGTCCATCTAAATAGTCACACTATTTGCCAAAAGCTATCACAAACACATATCCATACCTCTACAACTTCATCAAAGTCACACATTTGATGAAACCATTGCTCAAGCCAAGGTCCTTAAGGATATCAATTTCTAATCTAGTAAATTCAAGCTCAGGCAAAAACCATCTTACAACTCTAAATTTTGCTTCAATAAAAATACGTTGAATCAACCCTTCTTGAAACCACCACAAACCAACCAAGTGGTAGCATCTTCTCTAGCTTTTTATCGATCTTGTGACCTCATCCACCACAGCAATACTTATTTTAGACTAATGCATCCCCTCTATCTAAACCATAACAAGCTCATAGTATTCATCCTCAACTGCCATAGTGAAACCTAACTCCACTTTCTAAGCCCTTGCCAGCTCTCTTTCAAATATTGTATGATGTAGATCATATCACCTTACCTAATGTTTGACCTATCAACCCAAGTATCATGGGTTCAATGAGTAGGTCTTTTGTGTGTACCATCGACAACATGACCATGATGTAGGGTTTTGTTACTCCTTCCATGGCCTAGTCTAGGACCTCATCGATCGGTGTACCATTCAGGTTTCAAACCCCATCAAACCAAAAAACCAAAACTTGTGTATCTATCAGAACCCACTACCAAAACATGGACGTAAAAATCCCCAAGGATCCTAATATAATTCATAAGGCCAATCTAGGCAAGTTAATAGTGTCCACCATGATCCTCCCTCGCATGGAGTAGTTGGCATGATTAACCTCACCACTTATACCCAATGTTATCTAACACACCAGGATTTACCCATCGGTTCACCCATAGTACCATTAACTTCTCCTTAATCCCTTACAACATCAGATATTTCACCACCCCTACCTCAAAATATCATCACTATTCATGGTATCCTCACACATCAATTATGTAATACCCAAGCTAGGTTGTCTATTTTTTATCTATCATAGCAATCTCAACCTCATTACGAGGTGTTATATGACATTCTTCAATCCATAAACCTTGAAACCCATGATACAAATGCATTTGTGAATTTTTTTGGGAACATCCCCCACTGTCGGTAACCCTCTATCAGTTTCCATGACCATAAAATTACTAAACTTGTGGGCGAGGAAGCTGATCCTCCCATTCATATTCAAGCAACTATCAATGACATCTTCTCTAGATTTTTTATCAATCCTGTGACCTCCTCCACCACAACAACAATTATTTTAGACTAATACATCCCCTCCATCTAAACCACAACAAGCTCATAGTATTCATCCTCAACTACCACAGTGAAACCTAACTCCACTTTTTGAGCCCTTGTCAGCTCTCTTTCAAAGATTGTATGATGCAGGTCAAAATTCAAGTGATTTTCCTTCCATCCCATGAGCTAAAAATTCCTTGAATTTTCCTCCATAGACTCTATGACCAATAAATAAAGATAATGTTTATAAATTCCTTACCTCCTGCAAGAAGAATCCCCTCTACGAGTCACTAAACTATAGTAAAGTCTTACTACATCAAGCAAATTTAACCTAAGAAAGGGGATTTTGAGTAGAACTACTATCAAAATTTGAGCAAGATGAGAGGGCTTGAAACTCCTACCTATCAAATGATTGATGTTGATAAAGTGCTAAGAATACCAATGAGGGAGAGCCTATGCTAGAATTTGATTGCAAGTTCAAAGCTCTCCATGCCACAAGGTAAGGTTTACCACCCAAACCAAACAAGTAAAAGGCTTCAACCTTTCGATGGTAACTAAGCCAAACCCTACCCAAATAAGGACCCTGAAGCCTTTTCAATGGTAACTAAAAGGGGCTCCATTGTCAATGAGGTTTTTATTTGCTCGATGACATCAAACCCACCTCTTAATCATATGGATGAGTTTAGAAATTGAACCACCCTCTTTAGGTAATTTATTTTCAAAGAAACATGTATCCTAGGGTTGTTGTAAAACGGTACTAGCTACATGCCCACAAAGTAAAACCCAAGGACTATAGAGGAAGAAAATAAGGGGGATAATTATTAGTAATCTTGTCAAGCTGGCTAGATTGTCTGAAATTTTATCCAAAGGATTGTGGCAAAAGTGAAATAAGAATCAAACCAAACTAGACAAAGAGAATATCTTAGGCACACTTACCAAATGAAGAGGTCCAAATGGTACCTGCATATAAGCAACTTTGAAGCATCAGAGATCAAGTGAGGAGTAGGAAAATAATGAAAGCAACATCAACTAAATATAAAATAATTTAAGAAGCAATAATGGAAACCTTGGTTAAAGGGATTGGTACTTAGGTTTCAACATATGAAGGAGCACTAGCAGAGCAATTGGGTTCCTAAAATTAGTCTCAGGCTAGGGGTTGCTCCTAAAGTCCAATAATCTATAATTGAAGGAGAAAAAATGGTAAGATATTATAGAACCAAGAAAACGATAATGTCCTAAAGGTTGCATCACACATAGAGACCCAATCATCAAAAACCCAAACAAGGATTAGTTGACACAAGCACCATCTATATCCAATGGAAGGCCAAGTAGAGAAACTACTCAATGATCAAGGTGAGCACAAGGGTGGATCCCACACCATATCAAAATTAATAACAATATTTCCCTAGAAACCAGATGTTGATGTCACATAGGATCAAATTTCCATAAATAGGAGAGGCCACTAATGACATGCCTAAGGGATGCCATCCCACTTGCAAGGCATTTAAGGTTATTAGACCCTAGATCAACCTCAAACCTATGAATAATGAATGTAGCATGGAAAGTTAAGCTTAGCAACCAAAGTAGATAGGCTTTCCCACCCAAGGAATTTTAGGAGGGAATTTTAAATTTTGAATTTTGATAAAGGCTATATAAATAGCTGATATTTCCTCATGCCTAGTATCTTTCCCAAATAGAGTTCTTCTCTCACTTCTCATGTATTGATATGGACTCGAGCCTTGATTAAATCTATGTATAGTTCCTTTCAATCCCTTTCATTGTGGCATGTGTATTTCATTGGTTTTAACATATATATAGAAGATTTGTGACTATTTGTATCCCATTCTTTGTGTATGTGTAAATTTGTATGGGAACCTCATGACTAGTATCTATCCCTTGTGCAAATTTTATGAGAAGAAATATGTATGTTGTAATGGAACCATGTTCACTTTCCTAGCATGGGTGACTCATGTGTTCATTCATCCCATCAATGCATAGATAACACTTGTATTTCTTGGTGCATCACCACCCTTAGTCTAGGCTAATTAGTATTATTTTTTTCCTTTATTTATTTCTCTCATTCCTTTTCCCTTATGAGACTCGATAGAATAGTATAGATTAGGAATAAGTGCACAAATATCACACCCAAACAAGGAGCTAGCCTTGGTAAAAAAACCCATAGGTTGTCCTTAGAATCTTATCTCATGCTCCCCAAACTTTTGAACTATACACTCCATGCGAGGTGCAACCACCAGATGCACCCAACAACTATAGTGGGTGGTGATTATGAACTAGACACAATCTAGTTCCTAACACACAACAACACATATTCAAGTATATATAGCATGTTTTTGATTCATAGTAGTTAGTCCCTCCATGATGAATTCCCCTAGGGTATTTCCAATATTCTTCAAAACATCCTTATTGATAAGTTGATATGGAAATCCAAAAATCCTAACCCACACCAAAAGCTTTTTAATAGTTAATGTCTCAATAGAAAATTTCTCACTACATTGTCTTAAATAGAGGGTATATCTCCCCCTAAACCATGGGCCACCACCCATTATTTTATCCCTAATTTCTAAACTAGAAAATATGATGAGGAAAAAACCTTTAGGAAGAAAATTTAGAGTATATTAAATTCAATCCCCATTTCCACTTGATCAATTTTTGAGTCTTTGAAAATCTTGGCTAGTATCCATGGAACTTACATATTAACCCTCTACTTTTAAGAACCATTATATCATTCTCGATCATCTTATCCTTGATAATCCCTTTTAGTGTAATATCTACTCCCTAGATCAAACTTGCCATATATTTGCTCTCCCTTTTATCTCCAACTTGGGCATCCATACTTCCAGCTAAGGCATCCTAACTTCCCATTCGGGCTTTCAAATATGACTTTCCTTCCATGCTACCTTGTGCGGCTTACTCCTGGCTCATGCTCACTCTTGGCTAGCACTCACTCTAAGCTTGTATTCATTCCACTAGTTTCTTGTATATTATATGTTCACACCCATGACAAATGATAATATATTTTTACTATCAATTTTTATCTCAAGAAGAACTCATATTCTATAATTTTATTTTCCTATCTAGACCAAGGTCAATCTTATCTAGAGCAAGCAATGGGTTTAAATTCAAGAAATTATGTTGCAAATATAGTAGATTAGATATCATTTTTATAGTTTCCATTTAATTTGATTTTGTTCTAAGTGGTGTTGTGGATTGGGCTTCATGGATGAAATGTTCGTTGGTGATGAGAATCTTGGAATACTTAGGCATCACTGAGCAAAAGCGTGTCTTGGTGCCTATAAATATATTGTTGTTGAGGCCATGAGTGGGAGAAACAATAGTGTATCTTTTCACTTGGTAAATCCTTCCTTGATTGAGCATAGATGCAATGTATAAGGAATTAGTTTACTCAATGCCACCATCATGGGTATAGTAGTGGTGGGCATAAGAAGGTAGTTGGGACAGACAATGTAACTAGTGTAGTGTACCAAAGAGGTCACAATTGTGGAGAAGGTTGGAGAGGTTAAATATGCTCTACAATGCTTGTAAAGTGTGCTACAACTCTAGATGTCTCCTAATCAAGTATGGACTTGTGTTGATCCTCATGTTTTCTTTTGATGCACATTTTAATTACCATAGTTTTTTAACTATATGGAGAATGCACTATATACATCAAAAAGACTTTTATTCTACCAAAATTGTTTGGACCTAAACCTAGGATAGAAATTAAGTGTTATTCACACATATTTATTAGGGCTTGAACCTGTCTAAGGTTGGTATAAATTATGATGATATGATATACACATTATTTGCTTATAGTTATCTCATTTCTAGTGGAAATATATTTATAATATTTCTTTTCCTACATGTTCACCTATGATGTTCACAATTTTTTGAAGGAAAACTAACTCTAATAAAGCAAGATTATAGCAAAGAGATAATGGCTTCTTGAGTTTTTTTTGCTTATAATGTTTTTTTGATAAGCATTTGGGTTCTCTTGGTTTAAATAAATGTTGCATCAAAGCAAATATACATGATAAATAGTGGTTTTCCTAATTTTTACTAAGGCTATATTGTATAGATTATTATTATTATTTATATATCATGTTTTATTTTCACTTATTTTTTCTTTTGTATTTTTGTAATAGTGTAGATGTGAATTATATTACTGGGTCAAAATATAGATAACTTGATAACAATCTTCCTCCACCATGGAAAGTAATTTCGATGATATAGAAAATGAAAGTTGGTATAGTGAAAATCAATGACTCCAATCCACAGATCCTCAAGAGGTACTTCTCTATGATGGTAATAAGGGCAATATCAATGTCTTGGATGTTAGGAGTTATTACATCATAGCCTATGTGAAAAGGAAAGTGGTATAACCACCCCTTACAAGTTTTATGCATGTAATATAGGACAGAGATAGTTGCAAGTTTAGTTAGGAATTTTTTATGTCTATGTAGACACAGAAAACTGACTCACTTGAGTGAGTAATTTTCCCTAAACCCTTAAGGGAGACCCCTAAAGATTACCTAAGGTAATATCTAGGTTTCCCCTCCCCTCCTCTTTTTTTTTCTCCTCTTTCAATGAAATCCTTGTCACCCCTGATGGGGCAGGATTTTGCATAATGTAAAATCACGATCAGCCTTGATGAAGCATGATTTCGCATAATGCAAAATCATGATCGACCCTATCGGGGCTCGATTTCACCTTTTAGGTTTTTTCTCAAGAAAACCCTAATTTCCAAAGTTGGCATATTTTTGTGTTGGCTCATCATGTTTTTCCCACCCATTTTGCTTTCAAATCCGCTATAAAAGGAGGGTTTGAAGTCATTCTTTACACTAAGAGACAATTAAGTTATTTAAGGTAAGCTTCTGAATTATTCTTGATAAGTGGATTACATAAAATCTCTACAAGTTATTTATTTTTTCTACAAGCAAGATAACTTGTAAGTGTGGAATATAGTCTGTTGAAGCTCTATTTTTTGTTGCATTGATTGGTTTATTGTTGACTTCGATGGACAAGTGTTGAAGCCCTAAGGAGAGATCAACTACTCAGAGTTCTTAGCCCTTCTGTTTGCTTTGGTGCTATATTCCAGGTGATTTCATTCTTATACATACACATTTTTATATTCCTTATCACTCATTAGTCATTTTACATCGATCTAAGGCTTTTAGCCTCGCTTTTACAAAATTGCACCTAGTCTTTACGGGGCACGATTTCGTTGATCTACAAAATCATGATCGCTCCTCACGAAGTGTGATTTATCCCAAATCACATTTAGGGGCAAGTTGATACCCCTAAACCTATATCTATATTTTAGACTGCATATATAGTGTGTTGGTGCATTTTTTAAGCTATTTTACTATTCTACTCTATTGTATTCTATTATGCTTGTTCATCTTCCAAAGGTTAACTTTCACTTTTTTTTCAAAGATCATCTAAAATGACCTAGGGGGCTTGACTACTACACCTACAAGCATTATTTTATAGTGGCCTAAGTAGCCCCCCTAACACTAATCACATTTTTCAAGTGTTTTTCAAGTAATCTTACAGGAATAGAAATCATTGGAAATTTCTTGGAAAAGGATAAAAGCAAGGATCAACCACCGGATAAGATAAGTTCCCTAGTTAGTCTTTAGGTTGTTTGATGAATGTTTGTTATTCATGTTTGAACCCTAGATCTAATATAAAAAGAAATATCTTTTAATTTCTAGGCATTTGAAAGGAAAACAACATATAGTGTGCACTTAGGATAAATATTATGTGTGCATCTTATCTTGAGCCCTTGCTTGAAGGTTTTCTATTTTAAAACCCTAGTGTTGGAAAGCATTCAAACAAAGAATAATTCTAGGGTTAGCTCGTCTTATTGCATTTTGTATTTCTGCATTGTCCTTTATCTTTCATAGCCTATGTCTAGGAAGACCAAACATAGGTGGTTGTCTTGAAATTAATACATCAAACACTCTTCAAAACCCCCAAACTTTGAGCGAGTCCTTAACGTCATTCTTGTTTAACCCTTCCCCCAATTTTACACTAAGGTGTAGAGAATGTAGCCTCACGATAACCTTAGCTTTCTTTTACGGATCTAGTCGAGAATCGTACGCAGTAGGGTAGTTTCCCCTCTACACATTTTGGTGAACCTGACATGAACACCTCCTTTTCCTCAAAATATTTTAAATAAGATCATTAATTTTTTTATTTGGCTTTTTTAGAACATTAAATAACTCCTTAAAAAGAAATTATTGTGTGTTTTCTATTAGTTTTCTCCTCTATCCTTTCGCTGCTTCTAATGGCTCTTTTCCTTAGAATTCAGTGAAATCATTTATAATCTGATTATGTTACTCCGAAAGATGATTAGATTAATAGATAGAATCCTAACATATATCCAGAAGAACAAGATAATGTTGACACTAAGATCAATTTTGATCCCTATGAAGGGCCCGATGGTGGGTTCCTTTTTACGTCATTTGAGCATATTTAAGGATTTATGAAAGCTAATAGTAACAAAATACTAAAGGGTATGGAGTAGGAGGCTTGTATTGAAAGAGGTGAGACTCCTCTTCCTCCTCTAGTGAGTTCCCCTGAGCTTGTTCAAAATAATTGTTTACCTGAATCTTTGCATCATGTTAATCTGAGGCACCAAACAACTTATGCCACTACTACAACCACCAATGTTGGAAGAAATCTGGAAGATTCTCCAACTAGTAGTGTGACCCAAAATTATCTTTAATTTCCTCCTCAATATGCTAATATCAACACTCTTGCTTCTGATCTATCAAATGTCAATTGTCCTCTTTCATGGGGTATCACATATAACACTAATACCTATGCTTCCAACATAGGTCAAACACTTGTTCATCAACCTCCTTTGGAGAATTTGGGAATATCAAATAATAGTAATCCATAAGTTCAAAACTTGACAAATATGGTGAAGTAGTTAGTTTCAAAAGTGGAGATGATTCAGCCTTCCAGTTTTACTTACAGTTATAAATATATGAGCAATCAACCATTAGATCTCATTATTGTTGCTAGACCTTATCCTAAGCACTTTTCTATGCCATTTTTTCCCATATAAAGGGATAGAAGATCCAATAGAGAATTTAAGAAGATTCAAAATAGCATGTCGTGATCTCATATATGATGACCTATGTTACTAAAAACATTCCCTAAAAGTATTGGTGGCATGGCATTAGAATGGTATTATCTGTTGCCTAATTATTCATTGATAAATTTTGAAGAGACAGCAAAATTATTTGTTCAATATTTTGGTGCCTACATTGAAAAGGATGTGACTATGAAAGATGTTTATAATTTGAAACAAGGTAAAGAAGATATTTTTATAGAATTTCTATCACATTGGAGAAGTCTAGTTGGAAACTTAAGATATACTTTGCCTCATCAAGATATGCTTGAAATATTTATTGGGAATTTGCAAGAACAATTATCTTATGCATTAGAAACTACTACTATCACATATTCTGAGCAAGTAATTGAGTTAGAAATAAAAGTAGAACAGGTCCTTATCAGAAGAGGACAACTCAAAGTAAAATAAGAAAATTTACCAAGTCACAACACAAGAATAAACACGTAGGAGGTGATGGTGCAGTTATTAACAGTCTATAAAAGATGATACTTCAAAAACCTCCACAAAGGAATTTCAAAAAGCTTAAAATATCTATGGAAGTAGTTTTCAAACAACTTTCGAAAGCTAATATGATTGAGTTACCTCCCATAAGACAACCAGATACTATAGATAATTGGTACAAGGTAAGGCAACACTGTACATATCATAGAGTTGAAGGACATTAGATAAATTCTTGTAAGAAATTGAAATAGGTGGTATAAGATGTAATCAATGCAGGATGTATTGATATAGAAAATTCTCAATCATAAAACAATCAAGCTTCTATTTAGCAAATACCAACAACAAATCTAGATATGGGAATATTCAAGGATCCATTACTAAAACATGATTAATAAGCAGCTAATCAGATATCCTACCAAAATGGGCCTCCTCTTAATATTAACATGGTTGGCATGGTTGGGATCACTACAAGAATACAAGCCCAGGTTCAGTCGACTCAACATTATCAACAAGAAAAGAATTCTACATCACAACCTACTTTGGTTTTGATGAATAATCAGAGAAATAATACAAAAATAGGTACGCCATATTTGATATTGAGACCCCAACCCAAAGTTCCCTTTGATTTCCAACATCAATTGGCTGGTACCCCAGATAAAATCTCTATCTCAAAACTTTTACAAACATCTCCTACCCATCGAGAAGCCTTGTTGGAGTTTCTAAAGTAGCAATATGTTCCTCTAGATATTTCTCCTAGTGTTGTAGTTAATATTGTAGGTTCTCGTGGGATACATCATATCTCATTCTCATATGATGATAAGCCTTCCTTAGAACCACAAGATGATTCTTCTCTTTACATCACATCTCTCATTGGGGATAATTTTATCAAATGAATCTTAATTGATAATGGTTCTTCCCTCAATTTGTGCACTTATCAATTTTTTCAAAAATTTGGTCTAAAAGAGGAAGACTTAACTAAGTATGATATCATCATCAAAGCTTTCAACAATGAGTCCCAAGAAGCCTGTGGTGTCATATTGCTCCCTCTCAATATTGGGCATAAAATCTTGGATACTTTGTTCTATGTGGTACATTGTCCAACATCTTTTAATCTCCTTATTGGACGTCCTTGGATCCATGCAATGAAGGTCACCCCTTCTACTCTTCATCAATACTTGAAATTCAAATTTAAGGAACAAGTTGTCATCATTCCGAGCGATCCTCAACCATTTGAATATTTCTCAATAGTTGAGCGAGCTCAATTTAATTTTGATCTTTGTTATTATGTTTCATAATTTGTCTCTCAAAGTTCCTCATCTCAAATATCAAAATAATTAGAAAATTTAAAAATAAATGAGGAACCTCGAATCAATTTTTCATCACAGTATCAAGATAATAAATTTTTTCAAGAGCCTCTTTTAGACCTAGCGAAGGCACCACCATCACCAAGGACTTTTTTGGACATTTTGAGTCAAATTTGTCATTGATGTCAAGGAACGAAGTTGTCATTGATATAAAGGAATAAGCTTTGTTGATGTCAAAGGTCAAGAGGAACAATGCACAGGTTAAAGGCAAAGAGCTTCATAATATTTTTTAATATTATATGGAAGCATAAGCTAGAAGGGTTTTTATTAAAACCATGGGTGAGCAAAAAATAAAAGGTTTTTCCATTAAAACCCTGTGAGCAAGTTGTAAGGTTTTTCTAAAAACCTAAAGAGGCCCTTATGTTTGGTTTAAGGAAAAAATACCATGTTAATTATTAAATTATAATAATTAAATTCTTAAAGAATTTAATTTATTATATTTAATAAATTGCCAAAGCTAAATTTTGGGCTCATTTTATAAAGTTTAGGCACCAGTTTGTTCGTGTGCAAAGTTGCCCCCCTTCCATCGACATCACCGCTTGTTAGACAACGTCCTCACCACCGATGTGGAGCAATGAAGTTGTATGGTATATAAATACCATAGTTTTCTCAAAGACAAGGTGTCCACTCACATCTACTAAAAATAATGAATGTCGATTTTTGTGCGCAATTCCCTCGTGATAGCAGTTCGTGCAAAGTTTTTGGATAACATGAGTGAAGGAGCCAATTTGTGGCTCATGCGAATAGTGGAAGTCAAAGTGCATAAGGTAGTGGAGGTTCCAAAGGGAGCACATGGATCCATGGCATTGGGAGCCACAGTGAAAGCGCTTGTGGAGAGAAGCACTAAGTTTGAATCTCCGTGCAATGCAAAGTGGTAACACTCTTTTAAATTAAAATATTTTGATTTTTGACTTAGGCTAAGGTCAGTCTTAGGAGAAATAAGGAGGTAAATAATTTTGGACTTTTTCCTAAGTTAATAAGGAAGTTTTATAGGTTTTATAAAGTATTTGCTAAAAATTTAAGTGGTGGGTAAAAATTATTTTACCTTATAAAAGGAAAGATTAGTTGTTGCATTATTTTTCAAAAGAATTATATTTAAAATGCAATGTTAAAGTAGGGAGTCATAAGTAGAAATTGGATTGATTTTTGAAGAAAATTCTAAAGTGGCTTATGTCAAATATGATTGATTGAGATAAATTTGTAATGAGTTAGGGGTTTTGAGAAGTGAATATTCAAACTATTGTGGTGTTGGATATTATTTTAAGAAAGGAGTAATAAGGTGTATGTTGAGAAACAACACACTCCCACTGAAAAATGAATTTCCATCCTTTGAAAACTTTGAGCTTTCATTTTGCAGTAAGGACCCTCTTGATATTTTTCAGGTTTTAATTCCAAATTTGTTTGCCTCCTTTTTAAAGTTGTGTTTTTATTTGCATCTGACTTTGTTTTAGTTCAGAATTCATTTTTCACATGTTAGAATCATTGCTGATTAAAGAAAATATTTCACTGATATGAGAAAATGCAGAATCCAGACAGAAAAATTCATCAGAGGCCAAAACTTTTCATTTTTGGCAAAGTCGCGAAATCGCGACACTTCCATTTTTGGAAATGTCGCGAAATCGCGACAGGTTTTAGAAAAATCCGCCAAGTCAGAAAAACGTAGCGAAATTGCGACACTTCCATTTTTGGAAATGTCGCGATATCGCGACATTTTCATTTTTTGAAATGTCACGAAATCGTGACACTTCCATTTTTGGAAGGGTCGCGAAATCACGACACTTTCCATTTTTGAAAGGTGTCACGAAATCGCGACGGGCCTGGAGAGAGAAAGCATGTGCATACGAAACGTCGTGAAATCGCGATGTGTCACGAAATCATGACATGTCACGAAATCGCGACAGAAGGAAGCAGAAAATGACTAAGGCACAGAAAGGGCGCGATTTCGTGACATGTCATGTTTTTGCGGGGCATTAGAGAGAAAAGCAGACAAGTCGATTACACGTAGCGAAATTGCGACATCGCGATTTCGCAACATCGTGAAATCATGACCATTTTCAGAAAGGAGGCCGAAGTCACAAGGGTGTCGCGAAATCGCGACATCACGAAATCACGACAAGAAGAGAAAAAGAGAGCCAAGGCAAGGAGCACGTCACGAAATCATGACGAGAAAAGTAGAAAAGTGCCAAGGGAAGAAATGGTCACGATTTCGTGACATGTCACGTTTTCATGGCACAGAAAGGAGAAAAGGCATAAGTCGCAAGAAGGGTCACAAAATCACGACGTCGTGAAATTGCGACGTCGCGAAATTGCGATGTCGTGAAATCGTGATGTTTTTTGAAAAGGGCAGCCCAGAGGTCAAACAGGTAGCGATTTCATGACACGTCGTGATTTCACGACGTTGCAAAATCGCGACAAAGTTCGAGAAGTGGGTCCAAGTGAGAAAAATGTCACGAAATCGCGACGTCACGATTTCGCGACGTCATGAAATCGTGACGGGTGAAAGAGCAGTCAAAAGGAACTAGAAGGCAAGAAATCACCAAGGCATAAAAGTGTCACGAAATCGCGACGTCGCGATTTCGTGACGTCGCGAAATCACGACGTAATTGATAGAAGAACCGCTAAGGCAAGGAAGGGTCGTGGTTTCGTGACATGTCACAAAATCGTGACATGTCATGTTTTCGCGGTCGTGGTGAGCAAGAAGTGCCTATGGAAGGAAGGTGTCGCAAAATCGCGATGTCGCGATTTCGCGACGTCGCAAAATCACGACACGGTAGAAAAGGGAACCCAGGGCAAAGCTTGGCGTCGCGAAATCGCGATATGCCAGAAGAAACAAAGGGAAAATAAAGTTCCCAAGGCTAAACAAAGGGCACGATTTCGTGACATGTCGCGAAATCGTGACATGTCACGTTTTCGCTGCGTGAAAAGGAAGAAAGTGCCGAAGGGGAAAAACAGGTCGCGAAAATCGTGACATGTCGCATTTTCGCGACAGCAAAAAGGAAGTAGGTCGCGATTTTGCGACATGTCACGAAATCGCGACATGTCGCATTTTCGCGGCCATGACAGCAAAGAGCCCGAAAATGAAAAGACAGCTGAAAATGGACACGTGTCGCGATTTTGCGACATGTGTCAAGACAAAGCAAGCCACGTATCAGATAATAGAGCCGACATGCAAATAAACTCTAGGGTTTCTTTCTAATATTTAAGGTTTTGATTTAATCATTTTAAAATGCTAATCCTTGTTTGTCTTTCATGCAGGAAGCCATCTGGCACTTACATGATAACGGAGAAATGGCCATAAAGACAAAGTCAGGTGCAAATTAATCGAAGACAACCATATTGAAATGAGAGATGTTGGGAATTGCTGTTTCATCCAATTTTTTTAGATCTGGCCGCAAAGAGACTTTACGGTGACTAAGCAGCTGCCCATTTAATGGAGTGTGTCGGGAATTGGCCGAAAAATGAAAATATCTACACTCGATTATCGAAATTTGCCGATGGATGCATTTAATGAAAATTTATGGCGGGAATTAATGGCTTGCAGGCATTTTCAACTCAGGGATGGCTCTGCGGAGATGAAATGTCAGAGAAGTGGTGACTCATCCAAATTACTCGAGGGAATTAATGAAGACATTTATTCACAGTTGCGGGTGAATGAAAGTGGCATTCGAATTCTATCTTCTCCATTCATGGCAAGTGACTGCACTGATTTGCAGAATGGTTAAGTTTTATCCGAACTTTGTTTTAAAATGGCTTTATATTGTAAAATCCGGGTACTAGGGTTTAAGATGATAAGATTTAAGGTTTTAGAAGAAGATATTTTTGAAAATATCAGGGTCTGTCCTGAGTCTATAAATACTTCTTCTAAATGTAATCGAGGGAGGCGGAGACTTAGAAATAAAAGGCTATTGAAGCAATTTCTTGCAAATCTTGTTAAAGACTTTATTTCTGGACTTGGAGTTGATGTGCTTTTGTTTTCTGTGATAGCATGGCCAAGAGCCTAATCTTTTGCGGATTGTGATAAGTTCATATTCTTTTGTTATCCATTTCTTTAAAGTTTATTAAATATATGCTGTAAATCGATGTTATCAAGATTAAATATGTTGTTGGGCTTCAGTTGTTTTATTGTATGCTAGGGAAAATCATAGATTTAAGGTTCAAGTTTGTTTTAATTGCTCTGTCCTCACTGTGTGAGCTATGCTGTTGGTGAGAAATACCAATTTTAATAGATTCCCCTTTTGTTTATGATTTTCTTTCAAATCTGTTCAATCTCTACCTTATGCTCTTAGTAGAAAGTGATCTTAGAAAGCTGGACACTTTCTTCTTTGATTTGTTCTGTTGTGAAGCTGATAGTATAAATAAAATTGGTAATTTTGTTTTACAGCTAAGTTTGATAAACTTCTCTTTCTGCCCTACCCTACTCTCTTTGTTTTATCGTGAAATGATCCATTTTTATTTTCTTTTAAATTTGTCATTTATTTAAATCTGCTGACCCATAAGAGCTAGATCAAAGAATTAATTTTAAATCTGATTGTCAACAAGTGACAACTTCTAAACACTACTGAACAAGTTTAGAGCCCATTGTAAGGTAACAGACAGTCCATATTGAAAACTATTCCAGAAGCGAAAAAGAGTGAATACTCTGTAACTCGCACCTTGGATAACCAACTAGATCCTAAAGTGAGTGGGATTTATCCCGTATAAGTGTTATCAGAGTTTCATGCTCATTCTTCGTAGGGTGTGTATGAAAGTCGGACTAACATTTAAAAATGGCGCTAGAAGGAGGGCCTGAACTTATGTTCTTAGTGCGCTTGAGTTAAGAAATATGACTGTATGTGGTACTTGACAAATGCTGTATTTTATCCAAAGTCTGGTAGCCAATTTTCCCTCCTCCTCTGCCTTTAAAATTTTGTTGTTTGAATTTTTTTCCTGAACAACGAAACTTAACACCAACATTTAAAAGGCCCACTGAACTCCGGTCAGTATTGTAAGTTGTCAGTACAATATTTAAAATTGCCAGAAAATGGGACCTGAAGTTCAGTAGTCTGTTAAGGATTGTTTTATCACCATTGGTAGTTACTCCAATTACAACTCAGAATATCACCGTCAATCGAGTAGTAATGGCAAATTGGTTGGGTTCCACTGCTTTAAACATTTCGGGTATAGCCCATGATCTGCCCAGATGAGAGATATCTCCCCAGATACCAACATGACGGGACTAGGACAGCAGAGGAACATCTGGTAGCATTCAAGAATGCTTTGAAATTGTTAAATATACAGCATGAAGATGTTGCTTGTAGATTGTTTCCATTCACTCTCCAGGAGGGAGCTTATGACTGGTTTCTAAACCTCACTAGCAATTCTATTACCAGTTGGAATGACCTAGAGAAAGTTTTTATATCATAATTTGGGGAAGTGATAGACCCCAGTGTGTTATACCAACAATTTTCTAGCATTAAGAGAGAGTCGAGAGAGGCTATCAGGTCTTTCAATATGAGGTTCCAAAGAGCTTACGGTAGAATGACTGGTCATTACATCCCAAATGCAAATCTGGCCTTAGAAATCTATAAGAATGCATTGGATTCAGTGACCTCTATTTTCCTCAAGAGAGACATCAATATCACAACCCCGGCGAGGAGCTTATAAAGAAGCTTTAATTCTTGAAAGACAGTTAGGACCTCAAATTTTGAGCGGTCCTTTGATATCCTATGTTACACAGAACATGCCTATTTCGGATCCCATTCCACATCATGAGTTAGTGCCAACATGTCATGCTCTATCCAAGGAAACTCCGTTAACTATGACATCCACTCAGCATGTGCAAAATATAGAGAAAGGTTCTGACAAGTTCAAAGTGGAAGTGCTTGAAGTAAACACTTGTGATCTAGCATTACCCAAATTTGAATTTTTTCCTGGTGAGTTAAATTTCCCTAAAAATCAAAGAAATATTGATATTTCTAGTTCATCCAAAAATAGTACAACCAAGGTTTCGGATTCTTTCATTTTTCTCGTAGAGTCAGAAAATCTTGTAGAGATTCCTATGGATGAAGTACAGGATTTTCAACAGTTCAAAAGGGACAGTTATAATTTGAGATGTGTGAGTCCAGAACCTAATAATGATCCTTCCTCACCAGAGGATGATGAAAATGAGATTCAAGTATCACTATGCGAGAAGTAACTAGGAAGGAGGATAACATCATTGAGGATATGAAGGAAAGTAAAGCTGACATCACCCTCCATGAGCTGGCCCAGATTGTTGAACAAAAAGATAACTTGATTGAAGCTTACTCTGGACCACCTATTGAATTTCAAGAAAAGGAGGAAAATATAGTAAATGTGAATGTGGTCAACCAAATCGAAATAGATAAAGAGTCTCAGTATAAGCCTTTGATTACTGAACATAATATCAAAGAAAAGGTTGTAAACCGTGTTGATGCAGATATTGGACTTTATAATTTGGCAACTGAGAAGGTGAGACCGGTTACAGCTCTGACCAATTACAACAATGATTTTTGGACATTACACATTGATGGGGTTAAATCTAAGCAAGGCTCAGGTGAAAAAGCAAATTATGAAAATTCTGCTAGAGGGATAAAAATTGAAGTCTTGGATATTGAAGCAGTACAACAACCACAAAATGTTCAAGTTGTTAAGAACCAAGACATACGGATAAACTATGATCTCTTTGAGTTGTCACATAAATCTGAAGATGTGATGGTCTGGGTCTATAAAGGCTTTAAGGTATTTGATCCTGGGGGGTTTTTACATTCCGTCCTTTTGAAAGAATTATGCAAACCCTTCAAGTAGAAGCATTAACATGTTATCATATGATTTGTTATTATATGATTTGTTTAATTTGAAAGAGTTGCAGATTTGTTTTTCAGTGGGACAAGATCCATAAAAAAATAAAATAAAATAAAAGAAGGGAGGGAAGAAGGTAAACACAAGTTTTCCTAGGTAGCAAAATTTTTTTGGAAACATAGTCTGGAGTGCATTTCATCAACAGGACCTGAAAGGTAATTTTTCTAAATTTACTTGCAAATGGTCAAAATTTTTTAAGGCACTATTTCTCTACTTTTCCATCTGCTACATTTTTTGAGTGATCAAAGAAGTTGTAACATGTGTATACATTGTAAATAAGCTTTAATGTCTGTACAGTTTATTTTATTTGTTTTTAAAGTTCTATGTTTTCCCCTAGTCTGTACAGTTTATTTTATTTTGTTTGTGAGGTCTGTGTTTCTCCTTCAGGTCTGTACAGTTCTAGTTTATTTTAAAGATTCTGTATTTTATTTTTTTAAGGTCTGTGCAGTTTATTTCCTTTGTAAATAACTCTGCAGTTATTTTATTTCCTTTGGTGCCTGTACAGTTTTATTTCTGTGTAGTTTTATTTTTTTATTTTTTTAAGGGTCTGTGTTTATCCTTGGAAGTCTATATAGTTTATTTTATCTTAAAAATTATATCTTTAACATTTGCTTGAGCATCAATCAAAAAGTCAGCCTTCTAAAAATTGTTTTATCCTGAGTCTAGAATCTAGTGTTCATTATCATAATTGTGAGATAGTCTATTTGAACTGAACAGTGGAACTATTTTTTTAGTTAGAACAATAGTGGAAGGATGATTGGATTTTGTGTCTTGTTTGCCACAGTTGTTTTAATTATAAAGAAACTGCTATCTTTGTTTGGCTGGAGAAACTCCTAGGGAATCCAAGAAAAGTTGGTTATAAGAGGGGACTATGATTCATGTAATTATTTGAGTATCCACAGAGGCTATCAGTGCCCAGGCTGAAGTAGTTCCAGATTGATGAAATATTAAAAGAAAATTGTTATTCTTTCTAAGGCTTTTCAAATGTTGATGTATTTCAAGAGAGAGAGAGAGGATGAAAGTTGAGCAAGACAGCATGAAATTGGCACTCTATTATTTCCAATATATATATATAAAAAAAAAGAGTTATATAATGAAAGAGGCAGCCAAGACTTCAAAAGATGTTTTCTTCTACCAAGTTGTAGATTCTACCTTACAGTTGTAAATCTGGGTCGTGTAAATCTAAAGGGTAACTCTGTCGGGGCTGTGAAAGGCTAAACTAGTAAACAGAGCTCTACTCGGTTTCTCCTTTTTACAATCTAGAAAAGCTGATCAATCCAGAGTTCAACATTCGATCTAGTCATTCTTGAAGAAAGTTTTATACGCTTGTAATTGCACATCAGAAATCTTCCTTAAATGATTCAGCCTAGTATGTCCTTGGGAAATTTTAACAACTATCAGTTAGTAGTCAATTTATTTTGAAGAATATCTGTGGCAAGGCTTGATGCATGGTCTATGTTGTTTTGAAACTAGAGTCCTGGGTTCTAAAATAATGCTACTATTTTACCTGCAGATATCGCCATTTGTTGAGAAGCAACACACCCCCACTGAAAAATGAATTTCCATCCTTTGAAAACTTTGAGCTTTCATTTTGTAGTAAGGACCCTCTTGATATTTTTTAGGTTTTAATTCCAAATTTGCTTGCCTCCTTTTTAAAGTTGTGCTTTTATTTGCATCTGACTTTGTTTTAGTTCAGAATTCATTTTTCACATGTTAGAATCATTGCTGATTAAAGAAAATCTTTCACTGATATGAGAAAATGCAGAATCCAGACAGAAAAATTCATCAGAGGCCAAAACTTTCCATTTTTGGCAAAGTCGTGAAATCGCGACACTTCCATTTTTGGAAATGTTGCGAAATCACGACAGGTTTCAGAAAAATATGCCAAGTCAGAAAAACGTAGCGAAATCGCGACACTTCCATTTTTGGAAATGTCGTGATATCACGACATTTCCATTTTTGGAAATGTCGCGAAATCGCTACAGTTTTGGAGAAAGCTATAATGTACGGAACGTCGTGAAATCGTGACACTTCCATTTTTGGAAGGGTCATGAAATCATGACACTTTCCATTTTTGGAAGGTGTCACGAAATCGTGACGGGCCTGGAGAGAGAAAGCATGTGCGTACGGAACGTCGCAAAATCACGACGTGTCACAAAATCGAGACATATCGTGAAATCACGACAGAAGGAAGCAGAAAATGACTAAGGCACAGAAAGGGCACGATTTCACATGTCGCAAAATCGTGACATGTCGCGTTTTTGCGGGGAATTGGAGAGAAAAGCGGACAAGTCGATTACACGTAGCGAAATCGTGACGTCACGAAATCGTGACCATTTTCAGAAAGGAGGCCGAAGTCACAAGGGTGTCACGAAATTGCGACATCGCGATTTTGCGAAATCGCAACAAGAAGAGAAAAAGAGAGCCAAGGCAAGGAGCACGTCGCGAAATCACGACGAGAAAAGTAGAAAAGCGCCAAGGGCAGAAATGGTCGTGATTGTCACGAAATCACGACATGTCACGTTTTCGCGATGCAAAAAGGAGAAAAGGCATAAGTCGTAAGAAGGGTCACGAAATCGCGATGTCGTGAAATCATGACGTTTTCTGGAAAGGGCAGCCCAGAGGTCAAACAGGTAGCGATTTCACGACACGTCGCGATTTTGTGACGTCACAAAATCGTGACAAAGTTTGAGAAGCGGGTCCAAGTGAGAAAAGTGTCACGAAATCGCGACGTCGCGAAATCATGACAGGTGAAAGAGCAGTCAAAAGGAACTAGAAGGCAAGAAATCACCAAGGCATAAAAGTGTCGCGAAATCGCGACGCAATTGACAGAAGAACCGCCAAGGCAAGGAAGGGTCGCAATTTCGCGACATGTCGTGAAATCGTGACATGTCACGTTTTCACGGCCGTGGTGAGCAAGAAGTGCCTATGGAAGGAAGGTGTCGCGAAATCGCGACGTCACGATTTCGTGACGTCACAAAATTGTGACACGACAGAAAAGGGAACCCAGGGCAAAGCTTGGCGTCGCGAAATCGTGACATGCTAGAAGAAACAAAGGGAAAAGAAAGTTCCCAAGGCCAGACAAAGGGCGCGATTTTGTGACGTGTCGCGAAATCGTGACATGTTGCGTTTTCGTTGCATGAAAGGAAGAAAGTGCCGAAGGGGAAAAATAGGTCACGATTTCGCGACATGTCGCGTTTTCGCGGCAGCAACAGGGAAGCAGGTCACGATTTCGTGACATGTCACAAAATTGTGACATGTCGCATTTTCACGACCATGATAGCAAAGAGCCCGAAAATGAAAAGACAGCTGGAAATGGACACGTGTCACGATTTTGTGACACGTGTCAAGACAAAGCAAGCCACATATCAGATAATTAGGCCGAAATGCAAATAAAATCTAGGGTTTCATTCTAATATTTAAGGTTTTGATTTAATCATTTTAAAATGTTAATCCTTGTTTGTATTTCATGCAGGAAGCCATCTGGCACTTACATGATAATGGAGAAATGGCCATAAAGACAACGTCAGGTGTAAATTAATCGAAGACAGCCATATTGAAATGAGAGATGTCAGGAATTGTTGTTTCATCCAATTTTTTCAGATCTGGCTGCAAAGAGACTTTACGGTGACTAAGCAACTGCCCATTTAATGGAGTGTGTCGGGAATTGGCCGAAAAATGAAAATATCTACACTCAGTTACCGTAATTTTCCAATGGATGCATTTAATGAAAATTTATGGCAGAATTAATGGCTTGCAGGCATTTTCAACTCAAGGATGGCTCTGCGGAGATGAAATGTCAGAGAAGTGGTGACTCATCCAAATTACCCGAGGGAATTAATGAAGACATTTATTCACAGTTGCGGGTGAATGCAAGTGGCATTTGAATTCTCTCTTCTCCATTCATGGCAAGTGACTGCACTGATTTGCAGAATGGTTAAGTTTTATCCGAACTTTGTTTTAAAATGGCTTTATAATGTAAAATTCAGGTACTAGGGTTTAAGATGATAAGATTTAAGGTTTTAGAAGAAGATATTTCTGAAAAGATCAGGGTCTGTCCTGAGTCTATAAATACTTCTTCTAAATGTAATCGAGGGAGGCGGAGACTTAGAAATAAAAGGCTATTGAAGCAATTTCTTGCAAATCTTGTTAAAGACTTTATTTTTGGACTTGGAGTTGATGTGCTTTTGTTTTCTATGATAGCATGGCCAGGAGCCTAATATTTTGCATATTGTGATAAGTTCATCTTCTTTTGTTATTCGTTTCTTTAAATTTTATTAAATATATGCTGTAAATCGGTGTTATCAAGATTAAATATGCTGTTGGGCTTCAGTTGTTTTATTGTATGCTAGGGAAAATCATAGATTTAAGGTTCAAGTTTGTTCTAATTGCTCTGTCCTCACTGTGTGAGCTATGCTGCTGGTGAGAAATACCAATTTTAACGGATTCCCCTTCTGTTTATGATTTTATTTCAGATCTGTTCCATCTCTGCCTTATGATTTTAGTAGAAAGTGATCTTAGAAAGCTGGACACTTTCTTCTTTGATTTGTTCTGTTATGAAGCTGATAGTATAAATAAAATTGGTAGTTTTGTTTTACAGCTAAGTTTGATAAACTTCTCTTTCTACCCTACCCTACTCTCTTTGTTTTACCGTGAAATGATCCATTTTTATTTTCTTTTAAATTTGTCATTTATTTAAATCTGCTGACCCATAAGAGCTAGATCAAAGAATTAATTTTAAATTTGATTGTCAACAAGTGACAACTTCTAAACACTACTGAACAAGTTTAGAGCCCGTTGTAAGGTAACAGACAGTCCATATTGAAAACTATTCTAGAAGCGAAAAAGAGTGAATAGACATTCGACCCAACTCTGTAACTCGCACCTTGGATAACCAGCTAGATCCTAAAGTGAGTGGGATTTATCCCGTATAAGTGTTATCAAAGTTTCATGCTCATTCTTCACAGGGTGTGTATAAAAGTCGGACCAACAGTGTATTTGTGAGTGATTATATGATTTGTATTATTTGTCTAACTTCCTTGAGATTGGAAAAAATATGTTTATGGTTGTGACAGATATTTGAGGTTCCTTCATCATCAAGAAAAAGGTATGAGCACATTCTTCCAATAGTTGAGTTGATTGGTTGGTGTTGACCCCAAAAATGTTAGCCACCTTTTTGGAGCTAAGTCCAGATTTGCCCTTGTGCACCCCAAATTTACCCTATGCGGTCCATTTCAAATGGAGCACACTCCAAGTCACTCGGGTGCAAAAGTTGTGCACCTTAAGCCAAGCCGATGTGCTCCACTCCAATGGAGTGTGGATTCCCCTGAGTGGGCATATAGGATTGTGTGCCTCCCTCTAGCCCATGCATCCCATCGAAATAGGGGGCACATAATATCCCTTAGGGGCACACAAGGTAGTGCATCCTACTGCCAGTATATGCGTTCCATAAGGAGGTGGAGTGCATAATAGTACTTTGGGGTGCACAAGGTCATGCACCTCACGCACTTCAATGAAGAGGAGTTCACTTAGTCCTTTGGGGAACACAAGGTCATGCATCCCGAGTGCTCCAATGAAATGGAGTGAACTTAGTCCTTTGGGGCGCACAAGGTCGTGCACCCTGCGTGCTCTGATGAAGTGGAGCGCACTCAGTCCTTTGGGGTGCACAAGGTCGTTCAACCCATGCACTTCGATGAAGTGGAGCACACTCAGTCCTTCAAGGCACACAAGGTCGTGTGCCTCAGATGCTTTGATGAAGCAGAGTGCACTCAGTCCTTTGGGGTTCATAAGGCTATATGCTCCCCCTAAGTCGAGTACACTCCACTATCAAGTGAAGTACACAACCTTAGTCAAGGTGCACAAGGCTATGCGCTCCATCCTGAGTCGATGCGCCCCTTCCTTCGAGGTCCATAAATGTCCAATATGGGCACACGAAGTCATGCACCCACCTCTAGTTTATGCGCTCCACTACAATAGATCACACAAGGGAAAAATAGGGTGCACAGCATATGCACCCCATGGAGGCGAGCACACTCCACTTCCTTGAAGGTCGTGTGAGTGCACAACCCTGTATGCCTACCTTAAAATTCATGTGCCCCACTCCCCAAGGGGGCAAACGCATTGAAATCAAACCTAATGCATCTCAAGTGAGCGCATATCTACCTGTGCCCTGCCTTAGCCAATGACTAAACCACCATGTGCCCCGATCATTATTGGTAGATGTAATTCATCCATCCATGCAAAGAGACAATGAATGATGTGATGTGCCTAGCCAATACCAGCAGCTCATGAAAAGGAAAAAATTGCATGCACCATCTACCACATTTAATGCATCTATTATAAAAAGAAGGCAGTGGTCATTTTTCTCATCATCCATGCATGCAGAAATACCTATCGATGAGGTCGAGCAAAAAAAAGAGAACGCAAAGAAAAAAATTGCATCCAAGGGGGGTGAAAAATTTATGGTCGTGTGAGTAAGATGGCATCTACCAGCACTCAAACCCCCGATGTGTTGCTCGTCCAGAAAATAATCAGCAGAATTACCAAAGCATGGCCTATTGACAAGAGGCCAAGGACGATGCAAAACCCCAAGGCGTTAAAAAATTTTCACGACTCCAGCAGGGATATCACCAAGAAAAAATAGAAAGAGGTGGAAGGAGTCACCATCTACTCATTTGATCCCACAAATGGGGATAACTAGTACCACCCAATGCTTTTGAGGGATCTCTACATGCGGGCCTATCGGGACAGTAACAGACCTACTCATGTTTTTAACAAATGGAGCACAAACCTCAATCGGTTAACTTGTCCAAATGTGTACCACTCTTCTGATATGCTGGCATGGCTCACCATTTCCTACAACTTTAGAGCATGCACCATCCACAATTTCAATGGCCAGGCAGTGGCCTGGGTATCGACCGATAGGATTTGACAAGTTTTGAACTCCACCATTGCTTCCAGGGTGGTGGAGTTCAAAACATTGGCCCTTCTGGCCAATTATATGAAGAATACAAAATTACCCCAGATCCTGTTGAAGAGGAGGAAAATGATACCAACAGACTTCCCCATCGGGAAATTCATGCTCCATCCTTGGGTACAAGATTACACTTGCATGATCAATCTAGCCCTAGGAGTGAAAGATTTGGAGCCAATCACTAAGGAGGTGATGTGTTTAGTCCTCCAATGCAACCGGATAGACAAGACCCCTCTCTATCGATGGGAAGATGTTATCAACAATAAAATGGATGAAGAATTATAACTGTTGCAGGAGGCCATGATAGCCAACAAGAGGGAGATGCCTCTCTTATCATACTACTTTTTCATTCATCTATTCATAGCATAGTTGTACAAGACCTTGGTGGTCCAAATGGGGGGAGTAAATGTACCCACTGTATAGGATTGAATGTTATGCATCCAGGAAGGGTGTTCTAGCTATACAACCTTCTTCGAGAAGGTCCTCCCTATAGTACACTTTTGTTTATGTGGGAATTTCCCAGATAGGATCAGGACGAGGGTCAAAGAATTTCTATGCTAGGAGAAAGCATGAGACTACTTTTACGTAGAATAATTCTCCTATATCATAATTTATGGATCAAAACTACCCCCTAAGGCATTACCTTTTCATTTCCTGACTTCCATCGCCATCCTTGAGATCACTCGGTAGATGGTCAAAGAAGTAAAAATTAGGCACCTGAGATAGAAAGGACCAGTAAAGTGGTTGCCCATTCCCTGTACGATGGGGCATTACACCTATCTCGAAAACTTTACTCCATTACGGGCCATCTGGAATATGGATACCTACTGCTTCCCTGAGGTAACTTGGAGAGCCTACGACCCAGACGACACCATAGAAGAGAGGTTACCGGTAAGCTAACCCTTCTAACAGTCACACATAGTGGTGACAATTTTGAAGAGGTATTCAAAAATAATCAGATGCTAGACTTGATATGGAGGATGACCAAGGATAAGCATCCTTACAGTGGATTGGAGGTTGTCGATGATTACAAAACCCAGCTTAAGTTGCATCGAGGGTTGCTAGTGGACAAGATGGCCCTGTTGGTCCTAGAAGATCCTCCTAAAGAATTTGAGGACTCCACCCTCCAAATAGCTCAACAAGATTCTGACCTCTTTGAGGTCATGATGAAAATAGTTGATGAGCAGGCCAAGATCCCCTCCTCTTCTGGTTCTCCCATTGCCAGTTCAAAATGGAAGGAGTTGGCCATTGGCTCTCCTAAGTAAACTTTTGCCTCATCAGCGTTAAATTTGATAAGTCCACGTGAGCAAGGACAATTGGCAAAAAGTCAACCCTCATTGTATTCCACCACCATGGTGATAAATCAAGAGAAGCGTCAAATAATACCAAGGGTGATGAAAAAGATAGCGCAAGTAGGGGGGCTATCTAATATTCTAAGGGATTACAAAGTACAAAGCCCCACACAGTCCCCAACTCATAAGAATGCTAGGACTGAATCCTCAAATCAAGAAGTGGAAAATTTTACGATGACTGGGTCATTGACACTTGCCAGTTTACAAATGATGAAGAATATCAGATCCAGGATATAGAAGAACAAATATCTCCAAGTAAGGGTATAGTCAGAAATGGGGAGGCAGTTGGACAAGAGACTACCAATACACATGTTACCTCTTTTGAGATCCCCCTACCACTTATCATGAGGGAGACCACTATAGATACTAGCAAAGGTGTCATCAAAACATCTGTTGTGCCCTTCCAAATGATGAAATCACAAATGGCCACCCAAACACAAGTGGCCAAAGTAGGAGAAAAGGAAATTGAAGAATGGAAAACCAAGGTCGTCGAGGTTGAGCCACTGCAACTCAGGGTCAAGCAACTTCAAGCAGAAGTTGATAAACTGAAGATGCCATCTCCTTGCACTACACAGGTTGGCGTCCAACTCAGGTCGGCGGATGAGCTCAAACAGGAGATGAAGGAAAAATTCCAAGCTTAAATGGAGGATTTGGAGTCCATCCTAATAGATATATATGTTGTAAGACGAGCAGTAGGTCTCATCCAAGACAACTTACAATGTGGGATGCAAAGGGTAGATTCAATCATGCCAATCTATAATATATTTCAAGAGGACTACATACCTATTTCTGGGATATCGACAACTCTAGCAGATGAATCCCCATGCTTATTTGCAAAATAATACATCAAGGTCTCCCTATTTTTGTAGAATGAGCAAAATTGGTGCCAGTGGAGCCAAGAAGTGGTAGAATTAGAATATGAGGCCAATGATGAGTTGGCCGATTGTAGCCTCTCCATCGAGGATTTTGGGCAAGCACCTATCATCAAGGATTTTATTTTTTAGAAAATCCAAAAATTTGATTTAGAATCTGGCGATAGGTTGTCTAAACACTTCATGAATTTGGAGGAAATTGTGGACCCCTTGTGTGAGTTTACCAATAACAATTTACAGTGGGCTAAAGATCAGGTAGTGGAGGCCACCCAAGATTTGAATCTGCTCCTCTTCTCTCTGAACTCACAGGGTAAGAGTAGGGCCCACCACTACCAGAATACATGCACCAGGAGGGCCACAATCGTCAGCACAAGGCAGTATTAGTGGGAGTGCATAACCTCCTACTGAATTAAGTGAACGTGGGATACATGGCCTTTTTGAGTGCATCCCAGGCTTGGGTACAACATGATCATTTTGGCAAGGTAGATGGTCACAACAATCAAGCAACCCATGCTATAATAAGGAGAAGACTGCTACAATACCTTTTTTTATTGAACCTCTGAGAGAGAAAATCCAGGTATATATTTATTTGTTATTTGAGTCATATTTTCCCTTGTATCTCCTATGTGTTTCTTATCGTCCTTCTCTTGTCATTTACCAAGGACTATCAAGGTGTGATGTTCGCTGTGATTATTTCATGTGGAACAAGCTGGAGTTGAGAACTCTTGCATCACTACAATCATGACAGAGAGGAGATACCCCTTGTTCTAAACATTCAAACAGAGGGTTTATTGTACTCAAATGGCATATGAGGATCAAGCACGTTGCTGACCTATTCTATGCACATCTTATATTAATGAAAATCTCAAATCTTCCCTTGGTATCTTTTGTATGATTATCTCGTGTTAGCTTGTTTATGTATTACTAAAATAAAAATCCATAAATAATGCTTTCCCTCGCTAGTTTAATTGTTTTATTTACATTACATCATTTGAATGGAGTAAAAAAAACTAGTTCTTTCTATTATCTTTATAAAGTCATTTATCAAACTGCTACGACTCTGTAATGGATAAGGCACTGGTATGGGTTTTATAGGTTTTAATATGAATAGGTTTGGTCACTAAAAATATCAAAAACAACAAGGTAACAACATTTTGTCTGGCATAGTGGGCATGTGCACGATAGAGCATTAGTAAAAGGACCCATTGCTCGGTTTATATTTGTCAAATGTAATATATTCCTAGGTTAATGAGGTGGATCTGCCAGAATCCACAGTTTTGGTTGTGATCTCCAGAGTTTTTCGTGATGTGACAAATCTTCTGAGGGTAAGCAAAAAAACTCCACAATAGTTGGTTTTCTAGAAAATAATTTTGGAGTGAAAAAGACTTGATTAGAATTTCCTTACTGAGTGTGTTGAGTTAATGCTTCAAGGTATTATGGAATAAAGAGTTGTACTTAAAACCTTGTTTTATAAGCATTGTCGCTAAATCCATTGGTGGTGTGAAGAACTTGAACTAGGGTTTAAAAATAACATGAGTATCATTGTTATGTGAGAGTGGTTGATAAGAATTTTTGGGAATATTTGAGTGAATATCATATGTTTGGACTAGGGTTTGTAATGAAGGATCATTTCATTAAGTGATTGGTTTATTTGAGTTGGTTAAGCCTAGTCAAGTGGGTGTGTGTAGTGATTGTTCAAGTTCCATAAAACAAACTATTCTATATTCTGAATTGAATTGAGAAAGTTATTGAGTTGAAGCATATTGAGTCTCTAACAATTCTCTTTATGTTTCTATGATATTTGACAAGTTCTAGTGTGGACTTGTGCATATTTGAGATAAGTCTTTGAGAAGTCTTGTGAGCAGATTTGATTGATTGATTTGTTCAAGCCTTGAGTTAATATTTGGGGCAAATCCAGTAGAGTTGATTTGAGATTGAGGATAAATCATAGGATAGAGTTTGGTCCAAATTTTAGGATAGATTTGTGCTAGAACAGATACAAATATTGAGGATATATTTGTGCTATATCTATGAACTATGTTTAGTATAGATTTTAGATAGATATTTGGAGGTGATAGAGTTGAGGATCGAGATCTCTAGCCATAGAAGGCAATACAAGTGTCTTTTGTGGATAGAGTTCCATTTGCTAAGGGCAGTGGAGGCAGAGGTCTTCTAGAGGATCACCAGCCAGAGCAGAGTTAGGAGATTGGTGTCTCCTATGGATAGAGATCCATGAAATTGATTTAGGGGATTGGTATCTCCTTTGGATAGAGGTCCATAAACATTATAGGGAAAATATTCCCAAGAGAATTTATTTGAGAAAAAATTATAAGAATATTTTCTTCGTGGAGTAGCCCACATTGGGTGAGCCATGTAAAATAATGCCTCTCATGTGTGTGATGCTTTGTGTAATGTTTACTAGTTTAATATTGTTGATGCTATTATTTAGATTAAAAAGAAAAAAAAATGATCTTATATTGTTCACCCCCCCAAGTATAAGCAAATGTTCTTAAATTAGTATCAGAGCAGGTCTCTTCGTGAAAAGACTAACAGCTTGGAGGAGGATCCATCAGAAACACACATGAATTCAGAAAATGAAGAAGAGATCATGTTTGATATAAAAGAAGAATTCTTTGTTGCTCTTAGAAAATTGGAAAGTATTAGAGAAAAGAATTCAAGCTTTAAGAAATAAATTCAAGAGGAGGAAGAAACAAGGATAGAACTCCTACAAAACCTCGCAGAACTCAAGGTAAAGGTAGAAGAAGGAAATAAGATTGACCAGGATATAATAGATCTATTAAGAGCCAGAGAAACAAAATGTGAAATATTGGAAGCAAAAATTGTCTAAGGAATAAAGTTGAAAGAATCAAGGCACTACAAGATGTAGAATATAAGAAACAGAAAGAGGAACCAAGTCTTTAAAAAGTAGAAACTTCAAACAAGGATAATAAATCAAAGGATATCAGAAAGGAATAAATCAAAGAAGAACCTTGGATAAGAGTTAATAATAAGAGAAAGAATACTTCACCACAAACTCCAAGGCATCCAAACAGGTTACATAATTTCTTCCATGGTCATTGATTTTCTTGTAATAAATATGGTCATAGAGTTGTACACTGTATTAATCATGCAAGAAACAATGTCAATATAAATTTCAATTATTTTGCACCTCTTATGGATGATGATATTATATGTTACAAATGCAATAATTTTGGGCACAAGGCTATATGGTGTAAAATGATATTTCTTGAGTCTAGAAAAACAATTTCAACAACTAGGAAATATGAAAGGAAAAATATTAAGGCTAGATCAATGTTAGTTCAAACATCCCTTCATGATCAGGATAAAGAAGAACAATGGTATCTTGATAGTGGTTGCTCTAGTCACATGATAGCAGAAAAATATAAATTCGTTGTCCTAAAATAAACCAATAGAGGATCAGTAAGTTTTGGTGATAATGGATCAGCAAGGATTTGTGGAAGATAAACTCTAAGTTTAGATAATGGGAGAACAAAAATAGAAAATGTGTTGTATGTCAAAGGGTTAAAACATAATCTACTAAGTATAATTCAACTTTGTGATCAAGGGTACATGGTTACTTTCCATCCAGATAGATGTGAGAAGAAAATTAGAAACTAGAAAAATCATTGCCAATGCAAGAAATCCAAACAATTTATACATGCTCAATGAGATCAAAGGGGAAACATGCTTCCTATCACAAGAATATGAGATTTTTATGTGGCATAGAGGATTGGATCACTTGAATTTTGATAACATAGTCAACATAAGCAATAAACAGACGGTCAGATATTTACCCAAAATAATAAGACCTCAAAGCACAATCTGTGTACCCTGTCAACATGGAAATAAAACTAGGACAACATTTAAATCAAAAGGATATATGTCATCTGAGCCATTGAGTCTAATACATATTGATCTATGTGGTCCTACCATAACATAAAGTATTTAGGGTGATAGCTACTTTATACTTTTTATAGATGATTATTCTAGAATGGTTTGGGTAGCTTTCCTAAAAGAGAAGTCAAAGGCTTTTGAAAAATTCAAAGCATTTAAGGAATTAGTTGAAAATGAAACTAGCAAAAGGATTAAGTGTCTAAGATCTGACATAGGAGGAAATTTTAATTCAAATGAATTTTTAGAGTTTTGTGAACAACATGGAATCAAAAGAAAATATTCAGTAGCAAGAACTCAACAAAATGGAGTAGTTGAAAGAAAAAATAGGACTGTTGAAAATATGGCTAGAGCTATACTAAATGAGTCTAATCTCTCAGATGGATTTTGGAGAGAATCAGTCAACACAGTAGTATACATAATAACTAGGGCTCAAATGAGGGTAAACCATCACAAGACTCCATATGAGGTTTGGAAAGGAAGAGCTACCACTAGAAATGAATTGTGTAGCTCTAAAACCAAAACCATGTTGCTCATTTCCTTTGCACTGAGAAGCTCTATGACCAATATTGTTACATGAGAAGCAATGTCCCTAAAAACCATACCTTCTTCCTTTGATGTTCCTTCTATGAAAATCAAACTTCTTTGATCCATAGACCCTGTAGTGTATAGCCATGTGTCCAAATCCATTACAAGAAAAACAATGTCCTTGAAAAGCCCTTTTTTCATGCCTTGGTTCCTCATACCTTTCTTGACCATTATCCTTATGATAATTTTCAACTTGTGCATTGCATCCTTGAAACTTATTTGTAGTATCTAAATCCTCTTTCTTAGTTTCTTCCTTGCTTTTCTCTTCAAGTATTTATTTTCCTTTTGAACTTGATTCACCTATCTCAAAACAAGATCCAAACTGAATATTTGGAGCCATAGGAACTTTGGAATTTTTTTCATAACACTTAGGTGCTTCCTTGCTTTCATATTTTAGAACTTCCTTTCCTTTTGAATGTGATTACCCAAACCTCTAATATGAGACTTTTGATGCTTTGAAATCTTCCTCTTCTTTCTCTTTATTTGTGTCAAGTAGCAAATTGGCATCCATCTCTATAGCCTCTAAAATACATGTTTCCTTCTTAGTGAAAATATCTTGACCTTTTGAGTCATGTGATGGATCAAACTTCTTACATATGGAACATCTCAATTCTTTTAGATTCTCTTTAACCTCTTGTAGTTGCTCATGGATCTCATTGAAGTCTTCTTTTAGATCAACTGAGATATCTAACTTTCTTACACTATTCTCTTGTTTAACTTCTTCTGATTGGAGTGAATGTTCTTATTCTACTTCTCTTATCCCATATAAAAACCCTTATTCATCTTCACTGTCACTAAGATCATTATAATTTTCTATGGCAAACAAACTCTCAAGATTTCTTTGACCATGCTTCTTTCCTTGATGTGTCATCTCATCTTCACTATCACTGAAACCATTGCAATATCTTGATTTGTGATCTCTTTGACCACACAAAAAACATTGTTCCCTTTCACCTTCTATTCCTAGGAATAGATGTTCTTCCTTTTCATAATCTGATTTGTCTCTATCACTATGATCTGAGCTATCACTTGCTTCTACAATGTAGTAAGATTTCTTTACCTTATGAAAAAGTTTCTTCTTATCATACCTGTTTTGCTTGTATCTGTCATCTTTGTCATGCTTATGCTTTCCATATTATTTTCTTCTATGACCCTATTTTTCATCATCACTGTTTTCTTCGTGTGGACACTTGTATGCATAGTGACCAAGATCACCACACTTGTAGCATCTAACTTTTCATTATATCCCTGAAATTCCTTGAGTCCTTATTCCTTTTGATGAAGTTAGCTTCCTCATCATTATCTGAACCTCTACTTGTTTCTAAAACTTTCCCTTTCTATTTTTTGAATCCTTTAATGCAATCTCTTTTATTGGAACCTGATGCTTACTTACCCTCATCTCATAAGTTGTGAGAGTTCCTTGCAATTCTTCCATTGTTAGCTTGTTGATATCCATTGTTTCTTCTATTGTTGAAACCTTTGCATCATATTTCATTGGAAGTGATCTCAGAACCTTTTGAGTAACTTCTAATTCTTTCATGTCAAAACCTAGGCCTCTCATGGTGTTAGTAATATCATCAACTCGAAGTAAAAACTTTGCAATATCTTCAGAATCTTCCATTTTCAATTCCTCAAATATTTTTCTATGAGTTTGTAGTTTTGCCAACTTTACCTTGGAATCTCCTTCATAAGTATTCTGCAACTTGGTCCACATCTCATTATCTAAATTACATACCATAACATTTGCAAAATTTGTCTCTCATAGCCCACACAAAATACAATTCATTGCTCTTGCATTGATCTCAATCAATTTTCTGATAGTCTTATTTGCATCGGGATCACCTTCAACCCTATACTCTTTTTCCACCATTTGCCATACCTCATATCCTTGTGATATCAAGTAGTTCTTCATCCTCATGCTCTAGAAATCATAATTGTTACCATCAAATAGTGGAGCCTTATTTGTAGATGATCCATTCTGTGAAGCCATCTGTGTTCTTGTAGAATATGCCCTCAAGTTGTTAGATTTTTCGAAGGAACCCGCTCTGATACCAATTTAAGAACATAATTTTATACTGAGAGGGGGGGTGAATAGTATAAGACCACTTTTTACTTTCTTTCCAAACCAATATCAATTAATGTCTTTAATTGCAATAACAAAATATAGCAGTGTGCATTAATAACTCAGATAGCAATAGTAAGCAAGAGCACAAGTCACCACACACAATTGAGACACAAGATTTAATGTGGTTCCCCAAATATGGGGTACTCCACAAGATAATATCCTTATAATATTTCACACATAAATAAGGATCCTTATCCAATACAATGATTTCTTTGATCTACTAAAATCTAGGCAATAACAAGCTCACACAGAACTTATCCAAATTTGCTCAACAATATCACTAAGAACTTGTCCAAATATACTCTAGCAAGCTCACCAAGAACTTGCTCAAATCTGCTCCAACAAGCTCACTAAGAACTTGCTCAAATCTGCTCCAACAAGCTCACCAAGAACTTGCTCAAATCTGCTCCAACAAGCTCACTAAGAACTTGCTCAAATCTGCTCAAGCAAGCTCACCAAGAACTTGCTCAAATCTGCTCCAACAAGCTCACTAAGAACTTGTCCAAATATGCTCTAGCAATCTCACCAAGAACTTGCTCAAATTTGCTCCAACAAGCTCACTAAGAACTTGTCCAAATATGCTCTAGCAAGCTCACCAAGAACTTGCTCAAATCTACTCCAACAAGCTCACTAAGAACTTGTCCAAATATTCTCTAGCAAGCTCACCAAGAACTTGCTCAACTCTGCTCAATAGGCTCACTCAGAACCTCCTAAAAATATATTCGAAATATGTCCAAAAATCTATCTAAAACTATCCACAAATATTTCCCAAAAATTGTCTACAAAGCTTTCTCAAAGGCTCAATCAATCATACACAAACTGCCACAAATCTATCCAAAAATCTATCCCAAAGGCCTTCTCAAAGGCTCAATCAATCATGCTCAAGTAGTACTCAAATCTCATCCACAAATCTATGAAGACAAGGCTCAAAGATGAACTCAACAATGAATGGCAATGCACTCTACAATGGATGACAACAATGATCCACTATGATCTCAACTCAAATCAATCTCAACTCAAGTCAACTCATAGAAGCATAAAGAGAATTGTTAGAGACTCAATATGTTCTAATCTCAATCTCAACTCAAATCAGAATTATAGAATAGTTTGTTTCATGGGACTTGAACAATCACCTCACACAATCACTTGACTAGGCTCAATCAACTCAACTCAACCAATCACCACAAGGGATAACTCTTTCTCACAAAACCCTATTCCAAGCATGTATCAACCAACTCAAATGTTTCCAACAATGCTCAACCACAAATCTCACATAACAATGATACTCATATTATTTTCAATTTCTTTACATAACCAATGGGCTTCAACAACTATGCTTATAAAATAAGGTTTAAACACAACTCTCAAACCAGAAAACCTTGAAGCATTCAACCAACAAATTTCGAAAAGGAAACCACAATCAATCCTTTTCACTCCAATGATATTTCAGAAATCAACCACCATAAACAATCAATAGGAGAAATTTCCCATACCTTTTTGATGCCAAGAAGTTGTCCACAAAATCTGCCACACTAAACACAACTTTCCTTTCCAATCTCAATAAGGTTTAGTGGACTTCAAATAATAATCACAAGATAAAGCATAACTCAATTTACACCTTTTTACTCCAACTTAATAAACACATCCACCAAAGTCCTTTTTTAATAAAAATCCTTATCAAAATAATAATCAATAAACCTCTCGAAAATTATTTTATAACAACTCCTTATTTCTCCTAAATCTTAATTCTCAATTTCATGAACATCAAATTAAATAAAAAACTCATCCACCTTTGAAATAATAATCATGACCCTTATAAAACAAAGTTTAATTAAAAACTTTAATTATTCCTAACCACCTTATAACTCCAACTTAGGGCTTAACATAAATAATTAGAGCAAAATTGTATTTACCTCCTCAAGGGGATTCGAACCCTGAATTTCCCACACCATGAGTGCTTTAGTCATGACTAAGGTTGCCACATGAGCTAGCCGCTCATTCGAAATGGAAAGGCACAATGTGCCTTAAAACCTTTCCTCCCTTTTCGTAAATCAAAAGCGCTTCGAGCACTTTTCTTCCAACACCTTCCAAACGTAGTCAAGGGGATTCAAAACCTTGATGTTTGTGCTACCATACACCTTAGCCAAAATCCAACTACCAATGTGCCACTCTGCCCACGATGACTTTGGACTTTGACCAACCTTCATTTATTTGTTGCTTCTTCTTTCTAAAATATTTTTGCACGAGCTTAATTCGGATGCTTAGCCAACGATTATTAACCATGAGCACGGATCAGTTTATGAACCTTAGGTATCCCCTTTATATAGCCTCCTTATTATTTTCAATGACGTCGATGGAAATCTTGCATATTTAATTTTAAATTTAAATTTAAATTTTAAATAATTAAAATTTAAACTAAATATTAAAAATTAAATATCTCCATCACCGGGGCACCTTTTTCGACAAAACAAAAGGCCAAATTGGGTTTTAAGAAAAACCCAGTTCAAATATGCCATCCATGGTTTTAAATAAAACCTTTTATTTTTCCAGCCTTGGTTTTCACAAAAACCCTGTATTTATCCATCATTTCCAAAATATCATTTGGCCACCAAAACTCAATGTGATCCATGTGACATCAATGACAACATAAAATAACTCAAATTTCCAAAAATGGATGTTGTCAAGAAGATTTTTGTGAGGAATCAGATAAATAAGAAGAAGAAACACAAAGACTTCTTCCCAAAACTCCATCCAGGTATGTACAAAAGCATCATCGAAAAGAGCAAATCATTAGAAATCCAGATGAAAGACAGATAGGGAGAAGAATAATAACACCATATCAACAAGCAAATTTTTCTTTGCTATCTAAGATTGAGCAAAAATGCTTCACTCAGGAAAGTGAGGATAAATTTTGGATTAAAGTAATGGACGAGGAATTAGATCAGATAGAGAAAAGCAAAACTTGGGAACTTGTTCCACGACCAAAGGACAAAAATGTGACCAACACAAAATGGGTTTTCAGAAACAAGTTAAATGAAGATGGACAGGTGGTCAGGAATAAAGCAAGGTTAGTATGCAAAGGTTATGCACAGGTAGAGGGAATTGAATTTGATGAGACATTTGATCCAGTTGCATGTCTTGAAGCCATAAGAATGTTTTTAGCATTCTCAATTTTCAAAAACTTCAAGGTATATCATATGGATGTCAAGTCAGAATTTTTAAATGGTGTTTTAGAAGAAGTTTATATTGAACAAACAGAGGGATTCATATTAGCAGATAAACTAGATCATGTATGCAGATTGAAAAATGTATTGTATGGTCTAAAGAAAGCTCCGAGAGCATGGTACTCAAGATTGGATAAGTATATTCAGGAACAGGGATTCAGAAAAGGAATAGCAGACAGTAATTTATATATCAAAAATGAAGGGAATGATTTACTAATTGTGGTTTTTTATGTTGATGACATCATTTTTTGGGGAAACAATGATAAGATGTGTAAATACTTTGCTAAGAACTTGCAAAATTAATTTGAGATGTCTATGCTTGGTGAATTGTCCTTCTTTCTTGGACTTCAGATTTCACAATTAGAGAAAGGGGTATTTCTCTCACAATCCAAGTATATAAAAGAAATGTTAAAGAAATTCAGGTTGGAAGATTGTAAAATAGTAAGTACCCCCATGGTCATAGGATGCAATTTGAGTAAGGATTATGAATCTCCAGAGGCAGATCAAATATTATACAGATCTATGATTGGCATATTATTGTATTTTATAGCTACAAGACCAAATATAGTACAATAAGTGGGATTAGTGGTAAGGTTTTAGGTAGTACCTAAGGAAACACATGTGGCATCAATAAAAATAATTTTCAGGTATTTAAAAGGGACTATGGAATTTGGGCTTTGGTATCCCAAAAGTGACAATTTCACACTGATAGCATATACAGATGTAGATTGGGTTGGTAGCATTGATGACAGAAAAAGCACATGTGGAGGAGCATTCTTTCTTGGAGAATTTTTATTCTCTTGGCTAAGTAAGAAGCAGCTTTCAATATCCTTATCTATAGCGGAAGCAGGATATATTGCAGTAGTAGCTAGTTGTACACGGGTGTTATGGATGAAGTAAACTCTAGAAGAATTCAAGATAAAACATGATCATACTATTCCCATACTATGTGATAATACAAATGTTATAAGTATCTCAAAAAATATAGAAATGCACTCCAGGATAAAGCATATTCTAATTAAGTATCATTTTCTGAGAGAATAGATGATAGATAAATAGGTCAGGTTGGAGTATGTTACTACAAAGGAACAAATAGCAGATATTTTCACTAATCCACTTTCAAAGAAAACCTTTGAGTATCTTCGAGGAAAATTGGGAGTAATACTCCCACCCAAAAATTAACCATCTCAAAAGGAGGTGGGGGAGGGGCTAAGCTAAGAGGATCATTCTTAGCCTCGAGCCCCAAAGGTGACCCTTTGCCATTGATGTCAAAGGGGGAGAGATTTGGTATTTGAGTAAAGAGGAGAGATTTAAAAAGAGCATTGAGTCAGGGGGAGCAATGTCCCCGGTGGAGTAGAACAAAGAAAAGGTTAAGTTTCTGGTAAAAATAATTTGGGTTGCCATCAATGACAAAGGGGGATATTGTTGGACATTTTGAGTCAAAGTTGTCATTTATGTCAAGGAACGAAGTTGTCATTGATATCAAGGAATAAGCTTTGTTGATGTCAAAAGGTCAAGAGGAACAATGCACAGGTTAAAGGCAAAGAGCTTCATAATATTTTTTAATATTATGTGGAAGCATAAGCTAGAAGGGTTTTTATTAAAACCATGGGTGAGAAAAAATAAAATGTTTTTCCATTAAAACCATGTGAGCAAGTTTTAAGGTTTTTCTAAAAATATAAAGAGGCCCTTAAGTTTGGTTTAAGGCCAAAAGACCATGTTAATTATTAAATTATAATAAATAAATTCTTAAAGAATTTAATTTATTATATTTAATTAATTTCCAAAGCTAAAGTTTGGGCACATTTCATAAAGTTTGGGCACCGGTTTGTTCGTGTGTAAATTTGCCCCCCTTCCGTCGACGTCATCGCTTGCTATATGACATCCTCACCACCGACATGGAGCAATGAAGGTGTATGGTATATAAATACCATAGCCTTCTCAAAGGCAAGACATCCACTCACATCCACCAAAAATAATTAATGTCGATTTTCATGCGCAATTCCCTCCTGACAGTAGTTTGTGCAAATTTTTTGGACAGTGTGAGTGAAGGAGCCAATTCGTGGATCATGTGAATAGTGGAAATAAAAGGGCGTAAGGTAATGGAAGTTACAAAGGGAGCACGTGGCTCCACGGTGTTGGGAGTTGTGGTGAAAGCGCTTGTAGAGAGAAGTGCTCAGTTCGAATCTTCGTGCAATGCAAAGTGGTAACACTCTTTTAAATTAAAATATGTTAATTTTTTACTTAGGCTAAGGTTGGTCTTAGGAGAAATAAGGAGGTAAATGATTTTGGATTTTTTCCTAAGTTAAAAAGGAAGTTTTATGGGTTTTATAAAGTATTTGCTGAAAAGTTAAGTGGTGGGTAAAAATTCTTTTACCTTAGAAAAGGAAATATTAGCTGTTGCATTATTTTTCAAAAGAATTATCTTTGATAATGCAATGTTAAAGTAGGGAGTCATAAGTAGAAATTAGATTGATTTTTGAAGAATAAAATTTTGAAGTGGCTTATGTCAAATATGATTTATTGAGATAAATTTATGATGAGTTAGGGTTTTTGAGAAGTGAATATTCAAACTATTGTGGTGTTGGATATTATTTTAAGAAAGGAGTAATAAGGTGTATTTGTGAGTGATTATATGATTTGTATTGTTTGTCTAACTTCCTTGAGATTGGCAAAAATATGTTTATGGTTGTGATAGATATTTGAGGTTCCTTCATCATCAAGAAAAATGTATGAGCACATTCTTCCAATAGTTGAGTTGATTGGTTGGTTTTCTGGAAACTAAGTTTGGAGTGAAAAGGACTTCATTAGGGTTTTCCTTATTGAGTGTGTTGAGTTAATGCTTCAAGATTTTTTGGAATAAAGAGTTGTAGTTAAAACCTTGTTTTATAAGCATTGTTGTTGAAGCCATTGGTGGTGTGAAGAATTTGAACTAGGATTTGAAAAGAACATGAGTATCATTGTTATGTGAGAGTGGTTGATAAGCATTATTGGGAACATTTTGAGTGAATATCATATGCTTGGACTAGGTTTTGTAAGGAAGGATTGTTTCATTGAGTGATTGGTTGAGTTCAGTTGGTTAAGCCTAGTCAAGTGGGTGTGTGAATTGATTTTTCAAGTTCCATAAAACAAACTATTCTATATTCTAAATTGAATTGAAAAAGTGATTGATTTGAAGCATATTGAGTCTCTAAAAATTCTCTTTATGTTTCTACAAGATTGGATAAGTTCTAGTGTGTGCTTGTTGTGCATATTTGAGATAAGTCTTTGAGAAGGCTTGTGAGTAGAGTTGATTGATTTATTTGTTCAAACCTTGAGTTAAGGTTTGGGGCAAATCCAACAGAGTTGAGTTGATATTTAGGACAAATATTGTAGACATATCAGAGGACAAATTTTGGTGCAGATTTGAGGATAGATTTGTACCAGACATAGACAAATATTGAGGATATATTTGTGCCAGATCGACGAAATGTGTTTAGTAAAAATTTTAGATAGATCTTTGGAGGTAGAGTTGAGGATAGAGATCTCCAACTAGATCAGGGAAGACATGTGTCTTTTGTGGATAGAGTTTCATTTGCTAAGGGCAGTGGAGGCAGAGTTCATCTAGAGGATCACCAGCCAGAGTAGAGTTAGGATATTGGTGTCTCCTGTGGATATAGATACATGAACTTAATTTAGGGGATTGGTATCTCCTTTGGACAGAGGTCCATAAACATTATAGGGAAAGGATTCCCAAGAGAATTTATTTGAGAAAAAATTATAAGAAATATTTTCTCCGTGGAGTAGCCCACATTGGGTGAACCACGTAAAATCATACCTCTTATGTGTGTGATGCTTTGTGTAATGTTTACTATTTTAATATTGCTGATGCTATTATTTGGATTAAAAAGCAAAACAATTTATCTTATACTGTTCACCCCCCCTCTCAAATATAAGCACATGTTCTTCAGACTATGGGCTTTCCCGATAAGAAAGGTGATGTTGTACACATTGGCACATGTACCTTTATCTTCACATGAACTACCTTCAAAGAAAATATTCATGGTAGAAACACCTCTCCCATTGAGCATTCTTTCGCTCATTGTTACCTTTCCAATGATTCCACTTCCTAAGCAGATCCTATCTAGTATGGGATATGTAGATAAAGGTCTGGAGCCACAACAGAAAGACATTTTAGAGTCCTTAGATGTCAAAATGTAGCCTAGGAGATGTGGCATAGGTTTTATACCTAACAATAACCAACCTTTACCATTTAACTCAGTTATGACCTATGTTGAATATTTGGTTCATCAAAAGTCGAATGGGTGATGAGGATGATGGTCCTCCTTATTCTTCTAAGATCTTGTTTTGTAATATGATTGGTTCTATGTGTTTGTAAAATAAGCCTTCTTCTTATAGAAAATACCCTACTTCGCTATCCTATAGGGATATTGCAAAGTTAGGGATTGCTCCTCCTTGTATTAATAATGATGGTTTTGTTCATAATTGCATTGATTATCGTGTTATGGTTGTCAAAGAAAAAGCTACGAAGGAGTCCCTCCATGATTCTGATTATTGAGATGGCTTGCCTTATAAATATTTCTTTGGTGAAATAGTTCATGGTACACTCATTTTCTTTGTTAAGATAAGCAGCATATTCATAGTATGTGTTGATTATATCTCTACGTGTTAATTTAATCAACTCAAATTAATCATCAAATAAAAATACATTTTCATTTCGTTGCATCCATATGCTTGCTCATTATTGCACTGTTGCCCTTCATATTTTACATTATTTTCTTGACATTTAATTCAACCTACACACTTTATTGACATATTTGCATGGCTACTTGTTGATGACTTCTTGATCATATAGAATTTTTAGGGTTTTTGCGATAATTGTGTGTGATGATGCCTAGTTTGGTTGTAGCTCACATGCATTGCACTTTCACTAGGGTTTTTATACCTAGAAAAAACCCCACCCTAGGACTTGTCATTCTTCTTTATCTTTCTTCCTCTTCATAATTGTTATCTTTCATCTTCCTTGACCTTGAAAGCATTACTCTTGCTCCTTAATCTTCCCCAGTTTAGGGATGACAACTTTATTCTTACAAATATGTCCTTATCATTTTTCATGATCTCTTATTTTTTCCTTTACCTTTTTGTGAGACAAGAAAAGTCTCCCGAAGATCGAAGAATGCTCCACAAGATCAATCACACACAAAAGAGGAAAACCCACAACACCAATATTAAGTGGTAAAACCCTACTTCAAATGAAGAAGGGAAACATCCACTATGAAGCTCACTATATTACTCAATTATTCAATAATACAAAAATGCTTCAATGTTATGCAACAATAAGCATCAACATGATATATCAAGATGTAGTAGACAACACCCCTATTTAAAGAGAAGCTTTTCTACTACAACCCTAAAATTACCCTAATCTTATCACAATCTTATCTTGAGATGTGTGACAAGTGGCATCTATCAAATATTAAAAAGTGATTGGTTACTTTTTAATATTTGCTATAAAAGGGGAAATAACTTTTTCCCACAAATTAAATATTCCTAGCACCCTTATTTTATTTATTAATTGGGTGGGAATATTTTTATATAAAATAGAATTATTTTATAATTCAAATATTATTCTTTAGACTTTATATTTTAGTCTAGGAATAATTTACACAATGTTGCATTACATATTCCAACACTTTTTACCTAGACAAGGATATATGTCTTGTTTTTTTGCAATTTTTCTCTTCTTTCTTCTCAGCATTTGCACGCACTCACAAAAGATATTTTTCAATATTTTTCTCTCACATATATTACACACATCACACCCCTATCGAGGGTAGTGCTTGTTCATTTCTTCATCTATATATATTACACCCCACATAGGATAACATAAATCCTAGTGGGTATATTTCATTCATTGGACATATTCCCTATTGGTTTATACTCCTCTTGACTTAGGGGGCTCAACACCCCATTATAGGATAAGCTCCATGGCTAATTCAGTAGGTCACAACATACATCCTAGTGGGTAATCACCCCATAGTAGTCATAGCGAGCAACCACCTATAGTAGGTCATGCTCCAACATTTGGTCATATTCAATGAGTGCTACACCCATATTGGGTTCAACTCCATTTTTATGTTCGATTCATGATGTTTGGTCACACTAGTCTACCATGATCTAAGTTGATTTACACTTCATGTTTTGAGCACCCCTTTTTTTTATTTTGATTGTTGACCTTCTCCTTCTTCTTCTTCTTCTTCTTCTTCTTCTCCTTCTTCTCCTTATTTTCATTCTCCTTCTTATTCTTATTCTTCTCACTCTTCTCTTCTCCTTCTTCCATCTTGCATCCATCCCATTTCCACTCATATAGTTCATGCATTGCAAGGTTAGTCTCATACATTTTACAATCATAAATAAACATTAAAAGAAAACACACACAAAATCAATAAATCATAATCAAAGCAACTTAGTATTACTCAAAGAATAGAGAGATACATAGATGTCTGATCAGTGTACCATAATCCAATATCGATACACTTGAACAATCCCTAGATATATGTGCCACAATAAAAAATTGATAAATCATCTCAAACCCTAGCCCTAGTCCTAGCTCTAGGAGTCTATCTTCTTAGCCCCACCCGTTGGGGGTGGCCTCAGTAGGGATAAACCCACAAATTGAGATATCATCCGTGATCATGAATGCATTCTACATTTTGATTATAAAAATGGAGGGAGTGTCACCCACTATCCCTATGGCATTATAAAAATGGAGGGAGTGTCACCCACTATCCCTATGGCACCACCTGGAAATACATGGTCTCATAAAAGATATCCCATATCCAACCTCTCCCCTATCCTCTGTAGTTCTACCTATAGTAGGTAGATCCCATTGCTAGCCTGGCTACTCCCAACTATAGCCATCCCCTATTGAGGATACTTAGGTTTATTCATTAAAAACAAAGTTATTATTATTATTTTATTGCATTGCATATGATGTAATATGTGAGGGATAGTATGCCCACGTAAGGATTGCATTGTTAAGTTTTTAGCATGTTGTTGTTGGACTGTTAGATAGCATTTGTCTTCTAGCAGTGATTGGTTTGTGTGCACTCTATTATGGTTGAGCGGTTGTCCCTATTTATCATTTTGTTATAGGTTGTTACAACCCTCTATCGACTAATTTCCTTTGTTATCACTATATATTGCATTATGTTTGATAAACATCCAGCTTCATTTTCGGTTCCTATATCACTGGTATAATATTGAGGAATCTTTGGTTTATTCATTAAATCTAAGTTATGATTATTATTTTATTGCATTGCATATGATGTAATACGTGAGGCATAGTATGCCCATGTAAGGATTGCATTGTTTAGTTTTTAGCATGTTGTTGTTGGACTGTTAGATAGCATTTGTCTTCTAGCAGTGATTGGTTTGTGTGCACACTATTATGGTTGAGTGGTTGTCCCTATTTAGCATTTTGTTACAGGTTGTTACAACCCTCTACCGATTGATTTCCTTTGTTACCACTATATATTACATTATTTTTAATAAATATCCAGCTTCATTTTTAGTTCATATATGGTATTTAGAGACAAGTAGATATGGTCCTATTGGTGATTGCATGAAATTGGTTTCATTGCCGGTCGCATTGTTTTTTTTTTATGAAGCTCAAGTAGAAATTTTCCTGATGGAAATGTCAGAGGGTTCCCTCAAATGGGTAGCCTCCTTTACCTCATTTTTAGGCAAAAAATTTTAATTTTAATCGCTCATATCCAGCCCATAGCAGGTGCAACTACAATTTCCAACATAAAATATTTGCATCAAGGTGGAACCTCAAGTACCACTAAGGTTTCCATTGATTTTTATTATCGGATAATCTAGGAGAATTAGCTTTCAACGTGCTCGAGTCACTGGTGGTCATGATCGCATGACATCCTTTCTCATAACATCCAATCTGCTGCCCGTTCGATAAAGAAGTATGGATTTCACAGCGATATTCTTCACCTTCTGTCAGTCCTAAGAGAATTTCGATGTGAATCATGAAGGTTGATGTGGATTTCTACATCTTCAAAGAGACTCAGCACATGACAAACAAGTGGATCACATTTATCAATACCCATCATGGATTGTGTTTGATAAAACTATAACGAGCTCTTCCTCCTAGCTTCTATGCATTCATCAACGATGAAACACACCATCGATGACCAAAAAAAGTTGGTGAACAAACCTTAGATTTCTAAGGTTTAAATAAAATAATTCACTACCGATATAAATTTTTGGCACCGCACCTCTGTCGATCGACAACAAACTATATTCATGATATGCCTCCAATTTCTGACCACAGTTGCAAAGCACAGTGAGAATCGGACGTCCAAGCTCCTTTTTTTAGCAGAACCAAGTACCTAGTGAATTTTACTAAGGTTCAACCTTTGGATATTAGGCTATGTGGAGAGATTCAGCTAAAATTAGTGACCCGAAGCAAGACGTCTATAAAACCTCTTTTTGGAGGTTGAAAATAGCATGACGAATAGAATTGGTAAATTTCTAAGGTTGTAGTGACCTTTCCTGTGCAAATCCTACAGGCAATGCAAGCTTTTCAACTTCGATGGCATTGTCAATAAGCCCAATATCCCAATAAAAATGTAGAAAACCATTAAAACCAGTCCTCGGCATCAAGAATTCTTGTTTTCCTTGCAAGATAAAATAATTGGTGTGCAAAAATAAGTCCTACTAAGGTTGCGTAGTGAATTTTTTTTCCATCGTCGCAAAAAGCTTTTTGGTGTCGTCGCGCACCTGAGCCAGCGACACCCGAGTGGAGTGTGAATTATTGTTATGTGGGTATAATCCCACATGAGCCCTATTGATGGCTATGGAGGACTTTATTACTGCAAGCATGAGCTAGGTAGAGTATCTAGTCTTCTAGACACTCTATGTTGCTTCATAGCGCGTGCAAGAATTGATTGCATTGGCATGCGTGACACTTGGCATCAGACTATAGGTTTAACCTCCTATTGGATTGATAGTTGACTTCCTGCTAGATTGATAATCGACTACATTAACCTGTTGTTTGACCTAAGGGCAGTTGATCACCCAGTCCTAACATAAATAAAATTTTTGCTATAGTCTATGATTTTAGAGGTGAAAAGTTTTTTAAAATTTTTGCAGTTTATACCATTTTTTTGCAAAAATTATTATTTTTCACTTTATTGGTCAAAAATTTTGCATTTATGGGGATAATTGTTGAGTTTTTAAGTGAAAATTTTTGTGAAAATTGGAAAAAGGAGTTGAATTTCTAAGCACTAAACTCACCCTATTTTTGCAAATTTCAAGAGGAAAATTTTGTGATTTGAGTCATTATTTTGCAAACCTATACTGGCATACACTAGAAAACAAATGGCAAATAATCTTGCACAACAAGTAGCCAACATTGCCACTGTTGTTGGTGACTTAATGGATAGAGTAAAGGATATTGTTGTAGCTTCCTCTCTGCAAGATGTCAAAATCTACAACAATAAATCTTCCAGCAAAATTAAATGTGATGTGAAACCTTATGATGGATCCCTTAATCTTGATGTGTTGTCTACTTGAATCTTGGATATAGAGACTTGGTTCTCATTTTCTGAGCTCCAAGAAGAAGATCAATTACCTTTGGCAAGGGTAAGACTTACAGGTTTAACACCAATATTGGTTTTTGATGGCACAACTAAGGTCAACAATTGGAAATAATTAGTGGCACTCTTGAAAGACATATTTTTTCCACCACCAGGTAGATCTAAGGATCAAATGGTATAGGTTAAAGCAAGGTTTTAATATGCCAATTTTTTATTACATTTTTCAGTTCAATAAGCTTAGAGTTCTTTCCGGAATCACTTCTTCAGATCAAGATCTTATAGAAAAATTTGTAAGTGGTTTGCATGATCCTATAATGAGAGAGAAGAAATTCATTCCATTTGTCTCATTGTCATTGGCATTCAAGCATGCCATATTAGAGGAGAAGAAATTTGGTGGTTCTTACAGGTCACGACCATCAAAGGAAAGCTCTTCCAAAGTGTAGCACCCTAAAATTGGCATAGTTAAACCATCAGTAAAAGATAAAAATTTTGAATTTTAACCCCGAAACCGCCCGTTAACCGCTCACCTCATTTTTAGAAGTTTTTTTGACCGTTGGACGATATCATCGCGGATCTGATGATATCGTCCCAAATCGGACGAATTTGTCTAGAACAGAAAGTCCAGATGATTTCATCCCAAAACCAAATTTTCATAATTAGATTCTGTTTCAACAACCTCTCCAACTCGGGAAGAAGTGTGTCTACGCAGTTGGAGATTCCTACGTTGGAGATCTCCTAGATTGGGATGATCCCCAACCTCCTAACCTCCCCCTAATCCTATATAAACTTGGGATTTTCCCAGTTTATCCCTCTAGCTGATCATTTCCCTGCAACTTTAGTTTTTGTTGTGTTATAACATCCTATCCCCCATCATTTGCACTTGTGTTTTCAAGTTTTATTGCAGAATATCACTGTGTTTCAGTCGGAGGAAGCTCAGATCATCGCAGGTGATTCAACCACAATTTTGAACGATCTTTTCGAGATCGGCAACGATCTCATACGATTTCAGATGATTTTGACTGCAGTTCATATTGGGGGTAATCAGAGCCCTGAGTTTGCATTCTCTATCTCTTTTTATTATTTAATTATGCATTAGATTAATTCACTTCTATTCTGCATCTTGGAGTTCACATCATTTAGCATATTTGCATGATAAAATTCAAAATAAATTATTAAAACATTGCATCCCATTTGATTTGATATCCGGATTTATCATTTAAGCATTTATATTCTTATTTCTATCATTTTGTATCATTCTTGCAATTGTATTTTTGGGTTTTGGTGTCTGTTTTCATGATTGCAGGTTTCTGACGAATTCGTCAGGTCGCTGATGATCTTGGTTGATCTCAGATGATCTCCTATGATCTGGATGATTCTATCCAATTACAGATGATCTGTCATATCCGGGATGATCTAGACTCCTACAAGCTTCAGAATCTTCATCAGACATCATAAATCGGGTGCACTCTTCTCCATTTTATATATTTTATGTATTTAGGATTCATTTATGTTTTTTGTCTTCATATAAACCAGAAATTTCATATAGAATAGCTTAGATTCATTTTGGCCAACCTAGGAATCTGAATGATTGAACATAAAATGAACACATCAAACCCATTTTCAACCTAGGCATGGAAACGGCCACTCAAAGTTTGCTGGTGAACCCCACCATTTGTCAAAAATTCACCCTTATACCCCTCCCCCAAGAGGCACGACCTTCAAAGGCCCTCTCCGTTCGAGGTATTGTCCCATCCTTCTCGCATCCCCCTTCCGGGCATGAATCCTTTAGCCTGAAGGTAAGGGTGCAAAAAATTTAGGCGATACACAAAGGTTCAAATCAACACCAATAAAAGGTGAAGAACTTCTCTTCCCCTAATTCTTCTACTCCTCCCCATTCATCCAAATCTTATTTTTCCTCTTCTAGCTCTAAAAATTCTTCTTCTTCTACATTGTCTTGTACTTATTGTAAAAAAAATGGTCATACCAAAGCTAATTGTTTTATACTTGGGAGAATGAAGAAGAAATCCCTTTTTGTAAAGTCAAATGAGGACACACAATATGGTCCCATTGTGGCTACAAGGAGAGAGGAATAATATCCTACTTTGAAGGGTAAACTCAATAAGGTTACCCTTATGACAAATGTTTTTGTCGATTGTATCATAGATGACGGTTCACAAAAAAATCTGATTGCGAGATCCATTGTCAAGAAGTTGAAGCTCCCCAAAAAACCACATCCTCAACCCTATGCACTTGGGTGAAAGTATTTTGACTCTACTTCAGACATCACACACACTTGCACCATGTCTTTTACCTTTGGCGATAAATTTGTGGATAAGGTTAGGTGTGATGTCACATATATGGAATATTGTGGAATGTTGTTGGGCAAAACCTATCAATATGATAGGAATGTTGTATACCATGCTAAAAAGAACACCTACATATTAGAATCGGATAACAAACAATATCTTGTGGAATGCACTAAGGACACATCTAATCTAGTTATAATTTTTAGGAAAGCTCACAAAGCAGTAAATCAAGCACAATATTTGGCACTCATATTCATAAGACCCACACAAAAATAAGATAAAGCACAAAATTATAAGTTCCACACAAAGAATGCTTCACTTCAAAATATTCTACAGTCACATCATATTGTGTTTAATGAACCCACCACTCTACCATCGAAGAGAGATATTAATCATAGCATAAAAATCATTCCAGGTGTATCACTTCCAAATGGACCCATGTACAGACAATCAGTATTACAGATTGATGAAATCAAATGTCAAATTGAGGACTTTTTGGCAAAATTATTCATTAAGCCTATCACTTCTCCTTGTGCTTCCCCTATCTTGTTGGTGCTAAATAAGGATGGCTCATGGAGACTTTGTATTTATTTTCGTACATTGAATAAAATAACAATAAAAAATAGATATCCTCTCCCTCATATTGATGAATTTCTAGATCAACTTCAAGGGATAAATTTTTTATCTAAATTTGATCTTAAGAGTGATTACCATCAAGTAAGGGTTCAAGCATAAGATACTTGGAAAAAAACATTTAAGACTAAATTTGGGTTCTTTGAGTGGTTGGTGATGCCCTTTGGTCTTACAAATGCACTTGCAGCCTTCATGAGGTTGATGAATGAAGTGTTTAGGGACAACCTAGACAACTTTGTGATCATATACTTGGATGATATCCTTGTATATTATGCTACTTGGAAGGTACACTTGCAACACTTAGATCAGGTTCTCCACACCCTTGAGAAGAACCAACTCTTTTCTAACCTTCATAAGTGTTCATTTGCCCAAACTTCAATCTCCTATCTTAGACTCATAATAAATCAGCAAGGAATCTATGTAGATCCTGCAAAGGTAGAAGCACTCCAAAATTGGCCAACTCCCTCCTCTATCATTGATCTTAGGAGTTTCTTTGGACTTGCAAATTTCTATCATAAGTTCATACTTGGCTACTCTACCATTGCTCATCCCTTGCACCATCTCACGAAGGCCAAAGTTAGATTTCATTGAATCAAGGAACATGGCCAAGCCTTTGAGACCTTGAAACACAAATTGTGCATTGCCCCTATTTTTTTCCTTATCAACCTTTATCATCCATTTGAGATAGAGATATATGCCTCACAGTTTGCAATGGGAGCTATTTGAATCAAAATGAGAACCCCATGGCATATCACTCTGATACCTTCTTAGCTACCAAAAGAAACTACTCCATATGTGACAAAGAGTTGTATGCATTGGTCCAAGCCATTAAAAATTGTCCACACATATCACATGCCTCTCAAGTTTCTTTAGTCACAAACCAATATTGAAGAAACTAGACACATGAAGTGGGCCACTTACTTGCAGTAGTTCCACTTGGTCATCAAGTACAAGAAAGGAATAACTAATACAGTGGTTGATTGTTTGATTCATCCACCCATAGCTTAAACTTTGACAACAATCGTGACTACATCCCATATTGGATTTCAGACTTGGCCACCTCTTTATGCTCTTGATCCATATTTCAGCAAAGTGCATCATCATCTTGTACACCCTTCATCTTCCAACCTCACCCCTTTTCAGGACTATCACATGAGGGATGGACTTTTGTACAAGTTAGATAAACTTTGTGTACCACAAGAGCATAGTATTTATCTCCTCAAAGAAGCCCACTCAACTATTTATGGAGGTCACTTTGGGAAATATAAAACACTCCACCACTTACAGTGGTTCTTCTACTGGCCTCACATATAGATAGATGTCCTGCGATTCTTGAGACAATGTGCCATATGTTGTCACTCCAAATCAGCAAATAGGAAGTTGTATTTGAGTTTTCCTTTGCCCATTTCTTCACATCCTTGGTAGAGCATATCCATGGACTTGGTGAGTGGTTTTCCCTTGATAGTAAGGCAGAATGATAGTGTTTTTGTGGTTGTGGACCTATTTAGTAATATGGCAAAGTTTATTCCATGCAGGAAGACTAGCATAACACCTGACTTGGCACATAGTTTCTTTGAGATAATGTGATGATCCTTTGGCCTCCCCACTAGCATTGTTTTTTATAGATATCCACTCTTTGTGGGAAACTTTTGGATATCTTTGTGTAAATTTTTGGGAGTTTCCATTAATTTTTCCATGGCTTTCCACCCTTAGTCATATGGGCAGACCGAAGTTGTGAATTGTACACTAGTGCAGATTTGAGGATATACCACCACACCTCATCGGCAAAGTGGGATTTGAGCCTCACTCACATAGAGCATGCATATAATAGAGTGATTCATAGTTCCATAACACATTCACCATTTGAGGTTTATCTTATATTTTAGCCACTTGCACCATATGAGTTACCTCTTGCCTTGCCCTCTCCCACCACTGCACATATGGAGAAGAAGCAAGATAAGGCAACCTCTTTCATACAACATTTGTAGAGCCTTAAGGATAAGGTGGCATAGATCCTACAGAGGAATCAACCGCAATAGAAGAAATTTATGGATAAACATCGTGTTCCTCATCCTTTTTAGGTTGGTGATAGAGTTTGGCTTCACTTGGACAAAGGATGCTTTTCAGAGAAAGCACGTAGCAAGCTCAAGCCTCTCTAATATAGGCCATACACCATCATTCAGTAGATATCTAAGAATACATTTTGTTTGGACCTTCCTTCACATATTTGCATCCATGATGTTATCAATGTGGATCTTTTGAAGCCATATCAGGACTACATTGGAGACTACACTTGTCATCAACCATCTAACATATGTGGTACTGAATTTCAGCTCCCACTTGATACAAAAAGAGTATTTGACACTAAGACTCATCAAACTCAATAGGGCTCTTCCACTTACCTTGTTTACTTATGTGGTTAGCTTCCACACTAGGCTCATTGGATCTCCCACCATCATATGGCTCGTGATCTTCTAGATTTTTTGAGAGCATTAGGGTCCAATGCTTCTATGGTTGGGAGGAGTGTTGAGGATACTTAGGTTTATTCATTAAACCTAAGTTATGATTATTATTTTATTGCATTGCATATGATGTAATACATGAGGCATAGTATGCCCACGTAAGGATTGCATTGTTTAGTTTTTAGCATGTTGTTATTGGACTTTTAGATAGCATTTTTCTTCTAGCAATAATTAATTTGTGTTCACACTAGGATGGTTGAGCAGTTGTCCTCATTTAGAATTTTGCTACAGGTTTTTACAACCCTCTATCGATTGATTTTCTTTGTTATCACTATATATTACATTATGTTTAATAAACATCTAGCTTCATTTTTTGTTCCTATATCATCCCCTCTACCCAAGCCCTTTGATGCTCTGCATCCATATGACTCACCTTCCCTTGAATATAATTAGACTTTTCTCGGTTTGCATCCCTCTCTATCATCGCATTGCTCAAGGCACTTTGTAGCCCCTCAATCCTCTTGGACCTATCCTCTTGGAGTAGGTCCATATTCCTCTAAAGAGTCACTACCTGGGCTCGTAGTGCCTCTATCTCCTCCTTGGGTCCCCCTAACTTGAGGCCTCACTTAGGTTGGCTACTACTGATGTAGAGGCCTCTTCCACTCCTCTACTCAGTAGTACCTTGACAACTATGGAGGCAACTCCATATGTCCCTGCTTCCCTGATCCTTGTGGTAGTAATGGCCTCCATCACTATCTCCACCCAGACCCATGCTTATCTCTGCCTTGAGGTTGCCTGATCCTGCTGGGTCCTATTTGTGGCCCTGTGATCAACATCTCAAAATTATCAATGCATGCCCAATCCCATCACCTAGCACCTCTATATCAATACTGGATGGGAGACCCTCTAGGGCATAACTCCTCCATACCACCTCTGATATCTGAAGGCCACTCTTGGATCATCCACCCTAGGGTACATGTAAGGAGGATTGTCTAAGTCCTCTACCCACCTGGCCAAATTAGGCTCTCCTCCAACTCCTACTGGATCTTTGTACATCCTTTGGTACCAATAATTTCCTAAGTTTGGGATTCCCTGCAATAACCCAAAATATTGTAGGATTCTATCAAATTAGAAGACCTTTAGCTCCTCTCTCTTCGTTTTCAACCACCTGATCCTCCTCACTCTCACTAGCTCCTCCATGTCCTTAGCCCATTATGGGTGTAGATGCTAGGATCACCATATAATTTAGGCCTCCCTCAACTCATCTATTACCTTCCTCACTAGTGGTAGGTTCTCAGCGTATGTCCTTGTGACTCGATCATAGGATCTGGACCACCTATATACAGTTGGTCATTCTAGATTGGGCGATGATCCTGGTAGTGCATCTGGTCTCTGCATCACTATGTGCTCCCAGCTCCATACCTGGAGCAATATCATACATACCATTCTTGTATGTTACTTGTACACGATGTTGTGCAACATCCTATACAAACAAGCCAACATATATGGACCCCATGTGAACCACACTCCTTGGTCTTGCATGTCTACCACTACTCCTACCATCATCCATGACAAATATTGCCTATTGATGTGGCACACCTACCACCATTCCATAGAACATGGTCATCAATGGGTTAGCCACATATCGCCCCTCCAGGTCATCCATGACTATCACCCTCTATCACACCTAATGGGTCTAGCCTCTTGATAATTACTATAGTGTCACTGGTCATCCTTGAGCTCTGTAAACTACTCTCCCCTGATGGGGATGCACAAGATGCACCACACATCCTCCAATATGATGGTTATCTCTCATCAAAAACTAGAATTTCAACAACTCTGAGAACCACCTCTCTGATAGCAATGTGAGAAGAACCATAGCTACCTCCACCTAAGGCATCCTCACTAGGTGGTCTAGCCCCACCGCTCCTAGTGTGTCTCTCCCCACTTGCCCGAGTTTGTGCAACTCCACCTCAAGAAGCCTCCTCGCAACTCACAAATATCAAGTACCCACAGCTGCATCCACAAACACAACATAAAATTTAATTAGTATCATTAATTAAAATTAAATTAATTAAATAAATAAATTAACTTTCGAGTGACAACTTGCTTGCATTCTTCTCTCTCTCCTCTCTCTCTTTCCTCTTCTTTTTTATTTTTTCTTTTCTTCTTTTTTCTCTTTTCTCTTTCTTATTTTATCTTTCTTTGGTGAAATCATGATCAGTTCTTTGTCGAGTGTGACTTTACCTACCGCTATGAACCAAGAAAAAATTGTGCCTGAGTCGTACGCAGTAAAACCATGGGTTTGGTAGAAAACCCTAAAAAAAATTAAAAAATCTAAGGGTTTTCAATCTTACCTCTGTCTACTCCACTTTCGTGTCAGCCTCACCCCTCATGATCACTGAATGATATACTAACAACACAATCTCTTGTTTTCTCTAAAGCTCTTTTTCCTCTTCTCGCATGGTAAAAATGAGTTAGGGTTTTACTCCTTTTTAGTTTTAACTATGTTTCCACTGCTCTCTTTTTTCTTCTTCTTCTTTTTGTTTTTTTTCTACTGAGTCTATCATTTTTAGTTTCATCAATAATATTTCATCCCTTATGAAACTCGAGGGGGTACCCTGGCCTAAGAGGTATTAATGTCCCTAATGCATTGATTTACGTGCAAAATAAGAAAGTGTCCATAATGACATTATTTTCGCACCACCCCTTTCTTCTAAACTAGCCACTCCTTTTTTACTTGTCTTTTGTTTGTAAGTGTTTACATATTTATTTGATGCATTTATTAGGCCATAAATGCATCAAAGAGGGGGTAAAATGTAGACACAAAAAATTGACTCACTTGAGTGAGTAATTTTCCTTAAACCCTTCAAGGAGACCCCTTAGGCTTGCCTAAGGCAAGGACTAGGTTTCCCCTCCCCTCTTTGTTTTTCTCCTCTTTATATGAAATCATGGTCACCCCTGATAGGGCACAATTTTGCATAATGCAAATGTTGGCAATTTTGGGTATCTTGAGTACTTTGCCTTTGCTCAAATATAGTTGTTGTCATTGATGTCAAGGAGCTTGTGCTGATGTCAAAAAGGAGTTTGTACAAAAGCTAGTTTTGATGGATGCTCTTAGATCTTGAAGGGTCCATGATGGCAGTCTAAAGGTTTAAGTGAATATATTTATTAAATAATAATCTAATTAAAAACCTTCTAAAGGTTTTAATTAATTATTTTTAATAAATAATTATTATTTTTATTAAAAGGTTTATTAACCCCTTTAAACTCTTTGGCGGCAATTTTTTTAGGTCAAAATTCTTCTCTCCTTGGCCGACGTTGCAAAGTGCATGCAATGCACTATAAATACCTGTACCTTGCTTTCATTTAGTTGTGGCTGTATGTATCATGCTTAATATCGATGGGCGTAAGCACAGTCTTCATCGACTCTCGTGTGCTGGTCGATTGAAAATTACGCGAGCTAAGTCGAGCCATAGTGTCCATCGGAGATAGTGGACAGCGAATAATGAAGATCGTTCAAGCATAGTTTAAACAAGCAAAAGCGGGTGTTGAAATTGAAATAGAATCTACGGGCTTCGGCGTGAGAGGAAGTCGTGCGATCTGCGGTGGACGGAGGCGGACGGAGACCGTAAGGAGAGGGAGTCTTGCGACCTGCGGCGAACGGATACTGTAAGGAAATATTACAACCTGCGGCGGACGAAGACAGTGAGAATCACCAGTTTGAGGAAGTGCGACCAATCGTCTTCGAAGGGAAATGTTCAGAAAATAAATGGTGCGATATTCAAAGTGCGCTCACCTGTATGTCGAAAGGAAAAATACGAACATGGTGCGGCAATGTGATTAATCCCTTGTGAGGCTAAACTTTGATAATCATGGTAATCGAGAGGAAGTGACAAGTGAAAACATAGACCACGTGATTCGGTGACCTGGCAGAGAGAAGAGGGGTTTTCGACGGTGCACGTTCTAGAAGAGATAATTACCTTACTCGCCCTGTTGATTCCATTTGAAAACATAGAGGAGTCGATTGATAAATGGTGTGTAAGCACTGCTAACAAGGGCAATAGAAGTGTTCGTCGAACAAAGGTCATCGACAGCAGGAAGAAAATAAATACTGCAACGTGAAAGTTTCACAGAGATTGAGAACGAACATCGATGCAACACTGGTTGTATCACAATTTACGGGCATAACATGTTTCGAGCTCTGTCGGTGTACATGCGTGAGCACGAGTTTTGATATCATAGATGCTTCTGTGCATTCAACTGAGTATTTATCTATCCGTGGCTTGAAAACACATAAAGGCACAGAGATCGAGAACGCAAAGGAGGGTGTGTAGCCAAATCGGTGGAAGTCTAAGGTACCAATTCATTCTCAGAGGTTGAAATCATAGTGTCAAACCTATCGAAAGTATTATTGAGGTATGTAACTTTCATTGGTTATAAATTGTTGTTTAAAAGATACAATTTCTAGTTGGAAGGTATGAGGGTGTTTTGTTTAATATTTAATTTAGTAAGGAAGGGAGTCATAAGGTGATTAAGTTGCCTATCCTTTTTAATGGAATAAAAGTGTTTCTGCATATGTTGTTGTGTATTTCAATAAAGGGACTTTTGCCAAAGAAATAGTTTTAAGATAATGCAATGTTGTGATTCATTTTATTTTATGGTACAAGTGGTTTTAGGAGAGATAAGGGAGTTGTGTAATTAAAGGGTGTGGTGATGATTATTGAAATGTGGAATAATGTTGATTATTTTGTAACCCTAACCCTTGTGAAGATTGGCAAAAGAATGTTGTGTTGGTGGAAGATTTCCAAAGGGGTTCATTCACTTAAATAAGATGAGTTGCTTCCATAAGTGGTTGTGTTGATCAAGTTAATACTTTACCATGTTTCAAGGTTAATGTTGAGTAGAATGTTGTTGGTTAAAACCTTGTCTATGAGCATTTTTGTTGAAGACAAATTGGTTGAGAAAAGAGATTATTTTTTGGAAATAACATGAATATCTTGGTTATATGAGACTTTGCATGGTTGGAAATTGTTGGGTTGTGTTTCATGTTCCTGAGAATAGCATACTACATCTATCTTATTCTGTTGAGATTTGAGATTGAGTTGAGATTGATATTGGGAGTAAAGTGTAGAACATATTGAGTCTCTAACAATTCTCTCTATGCTTCTATGAGGTGGATGAATCACGTTGGGTCTCTAACCATTCTCTTTGTGATTTCATGCCAAGCAAGTGTTCTTGATAAAATTGTGAGCAGGTATTGGACAGGTTCCATTGGGGACTTGTGAGCAGGTATTGGACAGGTTCCATTGGGGACTTGTGAACAGGTATTGGACAGGTTCCATTGGGGAGTTGTGAGCAGGTGTTGGACAGGTTCCATTGGGGACTTGTGAGTAGGTGTTGGACAGGTTCTTTTGAGGACTTGTGAGCAGAATTGAACAGGTCCTGGCAGAGGACTTGTGAAGCTGAGTTTGTCAGTTCTTTTAGAGAACCTGAAGAGCAGAGGTTTTCTAGAGGATCACCAGCCAGAACAGAGCTAGGGTATTGGTTTCTCCTGTGGGTCGGTGCCCACGAAATTGAGCTAGGGGATTGGTGTCTCCTGTGGGTCAGTGCCCACAAACTTCAGATTAGGGGATTGGTGTCTCCTGTGGGTTGGTGCCCATGAATCTGAGATTAGGGGATTGGTGTATCCTTTGGGTTGGTGCCCATAAACATTGTAATTGGGAAGGTTTCCCAAATAACTTTGAGATAACTTTTAGAGAAAAGTTTTGTGGACGTAGCCCAGGATTTCTGGGTGAACCACGTTAAAATTGGTGTCACTTTGTGGATGATCTTGTATTTTGTTTTGATATTGTTTTGGATATATTGCTTTACTGTTTTGAAGTATAAAAGAAAAGTAAAAAGAGGTCTTATACTGTTCACCCCCCTATCAGTATAAGCTTGTGTTCAACAATTGGTATCAGAGCGAGGTTCCTTCGGAAAGTTTAACAGCTTGAAGGAAGATCTTACAAGAACACAAATGGCAAGGAAAGGCAAAAGCAAAACCATAAGACACAAGAAGAAGAAATCTCACAAGGGCACAAAAGAAAATGAAGATGATCTCAATGTTGCTACTTTGGGAATGAAAAGAGATTCAAGAGATGAATCAAATAGTGGAGAACAAGCCAGATTAATAAAGTTTTGCACCAGATGTGGGAAGACCAGTCACTTTGTAGCTGATTGCTCACAAGGTAGAGAATGTTTTGTTTGTGGTCATCTCGGTCATAATAGTCGCAAGTGCCATGGGTTTAGTAGCAGTGAAGATGAAGATGATCCGTTCAAAATTGATAAAGAAACAGATTCAGAACAAGAGTGTGATGAAGAAGGAAGTGATGCAGAAGAAAACTGGGAACAGAAACTGATTTCAGACTTGAGTAAAAAGGTTGAGGATGCAGAAAATATAATCACCAACTTGAAAATTCAAGTAGAAGATTACAAGAAAATTTTTGAAGATCTTGAAATGCAATCTTCTAGGAAAACAAAGTATTGCAGCAAGCTAGAAAAATAAATTGACGGTTTAAGAATGCAGACAGAAGAAATGAGTAATAAAGTTGGTATATACAACATTCATGAAGAGGAAACTAACAAAGTTATTAACAATCTGAAGCTGAAAATAGAAGAGTTCAAAAAGAGTGAAGAAACTCTCGGGTATCGGATCAATGAGAAAGAGACTGTTTGCTGCAAAGAAAAAGAAGAGATTGTTTCATTGAAGAAACAACTAGAAGATGCCAATACTACTCTTAAAACCAAAGATGAGCACATCAATCAAGAAAAGAAGAGCGTCCACATTGACAAAGCAAGTAAGTGTTCTAGTAGTGATATTGAAAGTTCTTCAGGTGATTATAAAAATGAGGTTTTGTTCATATCAGAAAAGGAGGAAGAACCAAAATATCGTAGATATGGAAAGTGTGCGCACCTTGAGAATAATTGCACAAATATTGATTTGGTTGCCAATATGTATAAGGATGCTTCAAAAAGTGATAAGGAAGATGCTTGTATGGTTTTTGAAAAAGGTAGCACCTCTAGTGATAAGAAATCTGAAAAAGGCCTTGATAAATCAAAGTGCAATCAAATAGAGGATCTTGAATGTGAACTTACTAATGCTCTTAGTGCTTTGAAAAAGGAAATAAAGAAGAATGTTGAACTCAAGAATGAATTAGAATCTAAGGCACTTGAGTATAGTGAATTAGATCAGAAAATGGCTTCATTAAAAGAGGAAAATAAAGAGTACAAGGATAAGTTGTACAAGTTTCAAGATAGCTCAAAAAGGGTTAAGTCTCTCATCCAAAGTCAAAGAAATCCAACAGATAAAACAGGTCTTGGTTTTGTTAAGCCTCACAAGGAACAAGTTGGAGAGTCTAGTAAGAGACTCCTAAAGGAAGAGAGTTCTGATGAGAAAAGTATTTTAGATCATGAGTCCTTGAAAAATAGATGCACAGAAATAGAAAACACAATTCGGAATGAGAAGAAAAGGTTTTCAGAACCTAAGAGGTCAAACAATGGAAAGTTTCAAGGTAGATGTTTTGCATGTCACAGATTTGGCCACATGGCTGTACATTGCATGGCTCAAGTGAAGAAGGTAAATAATAGTTTTAGAAGTAGTAATTTATTTCATGGGTATTGCTACTCTTGCAATCAGTTTGGGCATAAGGCAGTTTATTGCAAGGCAAATAACAGGAACTGGGTTAGTCAGAACAGGCTTGGTCAAAACAGGTTTAGTCAGAACTGGTTTAGCCAGAACATGTGGATTCAAAGAACAGGTATGCCTAAAAGAAACAACACTGTTACTTGTTATAAGTGCAACAATGGACACACATCCAGACAGTGCAGAGTTGAAATTCCAAGATACAGGAACAGGAACAATGGCATGATCAGGTCCAAGGATCAGAACAATGACAGGAACAAGAATATGGTCAAAGAGTTCAAAAGAAGACCCGGCAAGGAAGTTATAGACGCTGATGTTGATCAGTGCCTAATGGGAGTTTTACTCCCACCCGAGAATTAATCACCTCATCAAGAGGTGGGGGAGGGACTAAGCTAAGAGGCTCATTCTTAGTTTTGAGCCCCAAAGGTGGCCCTTTGCCATTGATGACAAAGGGGGAGAGATATGAGAAAGCGGGAGAACTTCAAGCGAAGAGGAAAGCTTCAAGTCAGGGGGAGAAAAAATTCAAAGACATTGATTTCAATTTTGGCTCTTGAATATGTGTTTTTAGTAAAGGGTTGCCATCAATGACAAAGGGGGAGATTGTTGGCAATTTTGGGTATCTTGAGTACTTTGCCTTTGCTCAAATATAGTTGTTGTCATTGATGTCAAGGAGCTTGTGCTGATGTCAAAAAGGAGTTTGTACAAAAGCTAGTTTTGATGGATGCTCTTAGATCTTGAAGGGTCCATGATGGCAGTCTAAAGGTTTTAATTAATTATTTTTAATAAATAATTATTATTTTTATTAAAAGGTTTATTAACCCCTTTAAACTCTTTGGCGGCAATTTTTTTAGGTCAAAATTCTTCTCTCCTTGGTCGACATTGCAAAGTGCATGCAATGCACTATAAATACCTGTACCTTGCTTTCATTTAGTTGTGGATGTATGTATCATGCTTAATATTGATGGGCGTAAGCACAATCTTCATCGACTCTCGTGCGCTGGTCGATTGAAACTTACGCGAGCTAAGTCGAGCCACAGTGTCCATCGGAGATAGTGGACAGCGAATAATGAAGATCGTTCAAGCATAGTTTAAACAAGCAAAAGTGGGTGTTGAAATTGAAATAGAATCTACGGGCTTCGGCATGAGAGGAAGTCGTGCGATATGCGGTGGACGGAGGCAGACGGAGACCGTAAGGAGAGGGAGTCTTGCAACCTGCGGCGGATGGAGACTGTGAGGAAATATTGCAACCTGCGACGGACGAAGACAGTGAGAATCACCAGTTTGAGGAAAAGTGACCAATCGTATTTGAAGGGAAATGTTCAAAAAATAAATGGTGCGATATTCAAAGTGCGCTCACATGTATGTCGAAAGGAAAAAGACGAACATGGTGCGGCGATGTGATTAATCCCTTATGAGGCTAAACTTTGATAAGCACGATAATCGAGAGGAAGCGACAAGTGAAAACATAGACCACGTGATTCAGTGACGTGGCAGAGAGAAGAGGGGTTTTCGACGGTGCGCGTTCTAGAAGAGATAATTACCTTACTCGCCCTGTTGATTCCATTTGAAAACACATAGGAGTCGATTGATAAATGGTGTGCAAGCGCTGCTAACAAGGGCAATAGAGGTGTTCATCGAACAAAGGTCATCGACAGTAGGAAGAAAAGAAATACTGCAGTGCGAAAGTTTCACAGAGATTGAGAACGAACATCGATGCAACACTGGTTGTTTCACAATTTAGAGGCATAGCATGTTTCGAGCTCTGCCGGTGTACATGCGTGAGCATGAGTTTCGATATCATAGACACTTATGTGCATTCAACTGAGTATTTATCTATCCGTGGCTTGAAAACACATAAAGGCATAGAGATCGAGAACGCAAAGGAGGGTGTGTAGCCAAATCGGTGGAATTATAAGGTACCAATTCATTCTCAGAGGTTGAAATCATAGTGTCAAACCTATCGAAAGTATTATTGAGGTATGTAACTTTCATTGGTTATAAATTGTTGTTTAAAAGATACAATTTCTAGTCGAAAGGTATAAGGGTGTTTTGTTTAATATTTAATTTAGTAAGGAAGGGAGTCATAAGGTGATTAAGTTGCCTATCCTTTTTAATGGAATAAAAGTGTTTCTGCATATGTTGTTGTGTATTTCAATAAAGGGACTTTTGCCAAAGAAATAGTTTTAAGATAATGCAATGTTGTGATTCATTTTATTTTATGGTACAAGTGGTTTTAGGAGAGATAAGGGAGTTGTGTAATTAAAGGGTGTGGTGATGATTATTGAAAGGTGGAATAATGTTGATTATTTTGTAACCCTAACCCTTGTGAATATTGGCAAAAGAATGTTGTGTTGGTGGCAGATTTCCAAAGGGGTTCATTCACTTAAATAAGATGAGTTGCTTCCATAAGTGGTTGTGTTGATCAAGTTAATACTTTACCATGTTTCAAGGTTAATGTTGAGTAGAATGTTGTTGGTTAAAACCTTGTCTATGAGCATTGTTGTTGAAGACAAATTGGTTGAGAAAAGAGATTAGTTTTTGGAAAGAACATGAATATCTTGGTTATATGAGACTTTGCATGGTTGGCAATTGTTGGGTTGTGTTTCATGTTCCTGAGAATAGCATACTACATCTATCTTATTCTGTTGAGATTTGAGATTGAGTTGAGATTGATATTGGGAGTAAAGTGTAGAACATATTGAGTCTCTAAAAATTCTCTCTATGCTTCTATGAGGTGGATGAATCACGTTGGGTCTCTAACCATTCTCTTTGTGAGTTCATGCCAAGCAAGTGTTCTTGATAAACTTGTGAGCAGGTATTGGACAGGTTCCATTGGGGACTTGTGAGCAGGTATTGGACAGGTTCCATTGGGGACTTGTGAATAGGTATTGGACAGGTTCCATTGGGGAGTTGTGAGCAGGTGTTGGACAGGTTCCATTGGGGACTTGTGAGTAGGTGTTGGACAGGTTCTTTTGAGGACTTGTGAGCAGAATTGAACAGGTCCTGGCAGAGGACTTGTGAAGCTGAGTTTGTCAGTTCTTTTAGAGAACCTGAAGAGCAGAGGTTTTCTAGAGGATCACCAGCCAGAATAGAGCTAGGGGATTGGTGTCTCCTGTGGGTCGGTGACCATGAATTTGAGCTAGGGGATTGGTGTCTCCTGTGGGTCGGTGCCCACAAACTTTAGATTAGGGGATTGGTGTCTCCTATGGGTTGGTGCCCATGAATCTGAGATTAGGGGATTGGTGTCTCCTTTGGGTTGGTGCCCATAAAAATTGTAATTGGGAAGGTTTCCCAAAGAACTTTGAGATAAATTTTAGAGAAAAGTTTTGTGGACGTAGCCCAGGATTTCTGGGTGAACCACGTTAAAATTGGTGTCACTTTGTGGATGATCTTGTATTTTGTTTTGATATTGTTTTGGATATATTGCTTTACTATTTTGAATTATAAAAGAAAAGTAAAAAGAGGTCTTATACTGTTCACCCCCCTCTCAGTATAAGCTTGTGTTCAATAGCAAAATCGTAGTAGGCCCTGATAGGGCACAATTTTGCATAATAGGAAATCACGATCGGCCCTGATGAGGTGCGATTTCACATAATGCGAAATTATGGTCGGCCCTAACGAGGCACGATTTTATGTTTTAGGTATTTTCTCAAGAAAACTCTAATTTCCAAGGTTGGCATGTTTTGGCATCAACTCGTCATGTTTTTCCCACCCGTTTTGCTTTCAAATCCACTATAAAAGGAGGGTTTGAAGTCATTCTTTATACTAAGAGACAATTAAGTGATTTAAGGCAAGATTTTAAATTGTTCTTGATAAGTGGATTACATAAAAGCTCTCCAAGTGATTTATTTTCTTCTACAAGCAAGCTAACTCACAAGAGTGGAATATAGTTTTTTGAAGCTCTGTTTTTTGCTACATTGATTTATTTGTTGCTGATTTCGATGGACAAGCATCGAAACCTTAAGGAGAGATTGACTACTGAGAGGTCTTAGCCCTATTTTTGATTTTATGCTATCTTCCAGGTGATTTCATTCTTCTACATGCATATTTTGATATTCATTATCATGCATTAGTTGTTTCGCATCGATCTGAGGCTTTTTACCTTGCTTTTGCAAAATCGTGCCCGATCTCTACTTGGCACAATTTTGTCAGTCTGCGAAATTGTGATTGCCCCTCACAAAGCATGATTTAAATTAGATCATGTTTGGAGGTAAGTTGCTACCCATAAATCCTAGATCTATATTTTAGACTGCATAGAGATCATGTTGGTGCATTCTATGAGCTATTTTACTATTATGCTATGTTGTATTCGATTATGCTTCTTCATATTTTAAAGGTAAACTTTCACTTCTATTTTCAAAGGAAAACTAAAAGGACCTAGGGAGCTTTATTTTTGTGCCTTAAAGCATTATTATATAGCATCCTAAGCAGGCTCCCTAATGCTAATCCTATTTTTCAAGTGTTTGCCAAGTTATCTTGTAGGAATATAAATTATTGGACATTTGTTGGAAAAGGATAAAAGCAAGGATCAACCACTGGATAAGATAAGTGCCCTAGTTAGTTTTTAGGCTATTTTATGAATTTTTGTTATTTCTTTTGAACCCTAGATTTGGTATATAAAAAAATATCTTGTAATTTCTAGGCATTTGAAAGGAAAATAGCATATAGTGTACACCTAGGATTAATATTGTTTGTACATCTTCTCTTGAGCCTTTGCTTGAAGGTTTTCTATTTTAAAATCCTAGGTTTAGAAAGCATTCAAACAAAGAATCATTCTAGGTTTAGCTCTTGTCTTATTGCATTTGGTATTTCTACATTGTCCTTTATCTTTCATAGCATAGATATAGGAAGACCAAACATAGGTGATTGTCTTGAAATGAATACATTAAACACTCTTCAAAATCCCCGAACTTGGAGTGAGTTCTTAAAGTTGTTCCTAGTGAACCCTTCCCCCCTTTTACACCAAGGTGTAGAGAAAAACATAGCCCCCATGCTCACCTTGTATTTATTTTACATATCTAGTTGAGAATCGTACGCAGCAGGGTAGTTTTCCCCGTCTACACAACCTAAAATATGTATTTTATGTACTTAAATACCCATATTGCATAATGTAAAGTATTAAAGCATTGATTTCTAACATGTGGTATCAGAGTAGATAGAAGGAAGAAAAAATTTACTTCTAATCCCTCTCTAGCTTCAACATAGAGTAGTATCAAAGAGCACCATGTTTGATAAAAGAAGTTTCAATGGTAAAATTACCCTATAAAATATTATTTTAGAAAAACCTAAAAAAAGAGGTAATCATCTTCATAAAGTAAAATTCCATGATGGATTCAAAGGTATCAAGGTGAAAATCCCTTTCCAAAGACTAGAAAGGTAAAGAAATATTTAAGCATTATTAATACCAATAAGGCTACAAGTGACAATAAGGTCAAGTTAAACAAAAAGAAAAATGGGTCATAAGTTTCCCCTAAAAAAAATTAATTACCATTTCAAAAGACATTAAGGAAGCTTTAAAAGCTCCTTAAAAATTACAAGAAGTTATGGAATCCATATAAGCTCCTTGAATTTTACAAGAAGACTTAGAAATCCATTGAAGTTTCATAAAGAATTGCACGAAATTTTCAAGCAGTTGAATCAAAGAGCATTAAGAGCTCACAAAGAATAGAGAAAACCTCCAAGGCCAAAGGTGAAGGATAAAATTCCTACCAAGTAGTTGCAAACATATTATTTGAAGCATTAAAAGGTTATTGAAACCTTTCCAAATTGCAAGGGGTTATCTAAAGGTGAAGAGAAGCACCATTATACAAAGTTGTAGAAGCAATTTTCTCAAAAAGATTAACTTTCAAATCAAAGCATAGCAAATCCATCAAAAATCACAATCAAAGAATTGAAAACTGAAAGGTGTGAAGAACATGAATTGCATTCAAATATTCCAAAGGGAATTTTGTTAGCAATGCATTTTCTATTCCAAGCATAAAACTAAAGCATTAGTCTAATAACTCTTGACACATTGGCATCATTCTCAATGAAATCTTGGCACCATCAAAAATAGACAAAATCAAGACACCCATGATTAAAAAATGAGAAGTTGATCAAAAGGTTCATGTCAAATATAAACCAAATGGGACATATATCTAATGTGAAGCATGAAAAGAAGGAAGAATATCTCAATAAGCAGAAGCCTCAATATATGAACAAGCAGTGAAAGCAAAAGAATAAATATTTGATCTATATCCTACCATAGTCTGACTAGAGAGCATTTTCCATCCAATGTCTATTATGGCTTGGACACATCAACATGATCTTACCATTTATGAGAGCATTGGAAGAATAATATTTTGAGTTTGTTTCCACTCACCTAATCGAATATGAATAGGAACCAAAAACCATGAAAATTGCCAACATTAACAAAGGGTTGTAACTGAGCAAAAAGAGAATATCTCATATCACTATCAATGGTAAGACACTCAAGAAATATCCAACCCATGAAGGATTAGAAAGTGAAGAAAAGAGATGACTCACAAAGAAGCAGAAAGCATCAAGAGACGCTCTCCAAATCCAAGCGCAAGAAAAGATCTTGAACACACTCCCATGAGCACAATCTAAGTGCTCAATTTCACTTCAAATATGTGTAATGAAGGTATTAATTTCTATAATATTCAATACAATAGTGAAGTATCTAGAAGAGCAAAATGTTTCAAGAAGAACAAAATCCAACATTCACTAGACAAAAAAGGAATGTGAATTAACAATAAGTGAATAGGAATTTGAATTAAAATATATGTTCACCAAGCAAAGGTGCACTCGAAATAAAAGCATCCTCTCTTTTGACAATAATATTAGATGCTCAGAGTATTACTCGAGTAACCTAGAACAAGGAAAATTAAAATATTTATTTGCATGCAAACATGGATATGTGAAGTCCAAAATTGCAAAAAATATATCCTACATTACTGGTGAAAGGAACTGTAGACACCAAATTATAGTCACTAATCCTCCATCCTAACCATTCCACCACCCAGTTGTCCATCATACACCTTTTCCGCAAATTATTTGGCCCGATTCCACCTTTCTCGCCTTCAAAAAGGCCCACTTTAGCCATTTCCCATCATTTTCTAACCCAATTGGGATTATTTTAATATTATTTTATATTTAATATAATATTTTATATTATATTATAATATATTTATTATAAAATATATATTTATAAACTCAATTAACCACAGTCATCCGATCCCATCTAATCTCCACCGCCCATCTTCATTAATCCATGCCCCACTTAAAGTACAATCTCAGCCCTAGGATATAATTTAATCTTAGCCACATGATCTAAAGTGTTGAGCTAAAACCCTAAGAAACCATAAGATTGGATTATAAGCAGGGGCATTTGCAAATGCCCAAACCCTGGAACCCTAGATCCCTGATATTAGAATTTGCATCTTGAAGAGATCATTGGCAAAGCCCTAGCGAAGCAGAAAGAGATAGAGCCCTGAAAATCCAAAGCCCTAGCTAGCCAATAGGACTTTTGTTGTTCCAGCCATCCCCCATATCCATCCTTTCCACCTCGCCCTACTCCATTTTCATCGTCGTCACTTCCTCCCATCTATCACATTCGTTGCATCCCCCATGATATGCTTTTGCAGATTTTATCCTCACTGTAGGCACCCTCTCAAGCTTGTGAAGCTCGCTACAGAGCTTACCAAGCGCACACCCGTGCCTACTGTATTGCAGGATCACTCCAGAGCCTGTGAAGCTCACACCAGAGCCTACCTAGTGTGCATTTGAGCCTACTATTATCACTAAAGTGCAAATTAGAGCCTACTGCATCATGCCATATGCTGTCAAAACTCTAATAACAAAACAAGGTATCATCACAAGTAAGGTATATCACTATTTTTTTTATTATGTTACATGATCTGTATATTTAGCATGCCATTTGATCTATTTTTGGTTAGGGTTTATTGATATCTGAGGGTCTCACACTATGGAGCCCTCACAGGTGTTATTAACCTCTTTCTTTGTTTGTGTGCATGCAGGTCTATAGATTCTATTTATTGTTGAATGGTTGTTGAAGCTGGAGTGGCCTGGCATCGGATACCTGAAGCCCACTCATTCCGTTGGAAGCGAGGACACACTATTTGAAGACACTTCATTGTTGTATCTAGGGTTTTGGAGAATCCTAGCGTATTGTAAATCTTTGTATCAAAGGCTCACTGAGTACATATTGTATCAAAAGGAGTTTATTAGCTCCTCCCCTCTCGTTTATTGAATAAATTTATCTATTTGTGCAATCTTGTGTTTCCTTAAGTTATTTTATTTCTTTATTATTTTAAATGTTGTGTTCTTGTCTTCACAAATGGCAATCATGGTGGGACCCCACAAGGGTTTGATTATTTAATAGATCTAACTTGCTAACTTAATTTTACTTATGATTATTGTAGAGTTTTTAGAAGCGTAGAAGTCACTGATTTCATCATTAGGGTTTTTGAAGCAGTCTGTAGTACTTTTAGAGATTATGCAGGCATTCGATAGCGTCTGCATACAACCACAGGTGCTCTTTTACACCTACACAGGTGCTCTGCTTCACCTACATAGGCGTTCTGCTATGCCTAGCATTGATTTGGAGTAGAGCTAAGGCTTTCAAGTAGGTCTCATAACCCTAGTTTACCATTTAGCGATTTACGTATTCTATATTTTGTTGTTGTTTTTCGCTGTTTCTGGGTTTAACACTAAGTAATCTGGGAAAGAATCCTTAGCAAATTACATTTAGGGTTTGTGTGTGTTTAATTATAAAAAACTCTTTTCTTGTTCTAAAGTTGTAGATCTAGGTGATTGTTTGCATTTGGAGTGCATATAAAACAAAAAATCATCTATCACTTTAATTTTGCATATCTAAATAGGAACAACATATTGACACATAAAGTAATCCTGCCCTAGGCTGGCCCCTTTGGTAAAGAGGTGGACGAACCCTCCGGTTGCTCTTGTGATTTTAATCACTTGTAGGCAGGGGATTTTAAGGGTGTACTTTGTGCTCTTTAGGTGAAATTTACGTCTTTGTGTTGGCTTCTGATTTAGATTAGTAAAGTTAGTAATATTTAATATTGTTTTCACACCATAGAGAACAATAGATCTAATAAAATTAATCACACACACTTGCACGGTTCACATTTTTAATAGTAGTGGTTGGATTTCATCACTAGCCATTGCTTGAGATCTGGTGACGATGGTAGTGATTTCCATCCACCAATATATGCCCTAGAAACCATAGGACTACCCCCGAGCAAACTTGTTGGAGGTCAATACCAACAAGAATCTCGTTGCCCTAGCCAGCGTTAGTTTTTACTTTTGTTTTCTTTAAACAAGATTAAGTTACATCAAACACACAAGCCAACAATTCTAAAAAGAATCTCACATTAACGAGAGAAAATAATTAATGAACAAGGTAAGCCACACACGGTGAAACCTAGGATTGATTGTTTTCTTTACTTTAATTCTTGAAAAAGTTTTTAGTTTGTGTGATTTAGATTAAACTTTGAATCTTTGGTTTAATTACTTTATGGTACTAACGAGACAACAAAAGAAAGTAATAAATCAAAGTGGTTTAATGGAAAAAATTTCCCATTATCCCTCTACTTTTGTAGCCCCATCCAATATGGTTCAGACTACTCTGTCTGGATCGTCATATCCATCCCTACCTCAAGTAGGAAGCCTTCCACACAATGTGGAAATAGCCACCACCCACATAGACATGGACAAAGTGATGGCCATCTACAAGTCCTCCAGCTATATCTTAGAGCCCCTTAGCCAAGAGGGATTTAAAGAACCCGAATTGGCTACCTCCCACCTTACCCAAGGATATCAGAATTCAGGTTACGAATATGGTATGCCTTCTTCCACGAGCCAACCGCAACAAAGCCCAAGAGTTCCAAACACTTACCTCACATCCAGCTATTCCAACCCATTGTATGAGGAGTATGTCAATGTTACCTCACAAATCCCTAACTACCAAGTTGTCACATCAAATGCAACTTGTGCCATACCCATGTCCTCTCATCCATCATCATCCACCCCTCCATCATCTCACTTAGCCACCATACCCATGTCTTCTCATCCATCATCATACGCCTTCCCATCATCTCATCCAACCACAACCCCATCCTTTGATACATGGTCAAATAAGGAACTTACGAACACATTAAGGCTCATAAATAGGTTAATTTCACAATGAACAAAAGGAAAACAACCGGTTAACACAAACCCTATGACCCAAGTAGTTCCAAATCAACCTCCACTCACCAATCAAAATCCATCATGGGTTCCCCAACCTTCCATAGTGTCCATACCAAATCCACCATCAATCCACACATCAACCATACCAATTACCATTACCGCCAACCAACCACACAACTCATTCTTCCATAAACATTCTCATCAATCATCCCCATCTTTCAACCATCAATATTCACCATACACCCATCCCAACTCATTTCACAATACCATGTTGGTCACACCCCAACATCTACCATCTAGCCCATTAACCAACCACCACACAATCCAAGGTCCTCAAATTCCAGTAGAAGATCTTAGGTTCCAAGAAATACAAAATCAAATTGATCAGTTGATCTAAAATTCACCAAGAATAACGAGCCAAAATCTCACATTAAGCCAAATGATCCATCAACCAATCCACCCTTCGTTACCATCACCGCCGTATCCGGCAGATTTTACGGTACCAAAATTTGACAAGTTTAGGGGAACTGAGGATCCTAAAGAGCATGTGAGTTCATTTTTCCACATATGTTTTTGGATTAATGATGATAATGCTCTTATGCTCCGAACGTTTCCTCAAACATAAGGGGGAGATGCCATTGAATGTTACAATCAATTGCCTACACATAGTATTTATACTTTTGATCAATTGATAGATCTATTCTTGGAATGCTTCACCCTTAATATTAGAAATAAGGTATCCTTATTAGATATATATTATTTTAAACAATGGTATGAGGAATCTATCTATGATTTTAGAAACCGTTGGAGGGTAGTCATAACCAAGTTGCCATTCTCCCTTCCAATGAAATAAATTATCAAACTTTTTACCAAGAGTTGCTTAAAACCCATCTCTTGGATGCTACTGCTCAATATTTATAAAACATTTAAGGAGGCTTTAGCACAGGCTAGTGTCATTGAGGAGATAAAAATCCAAGAGGTTGTCATTAATCCTAAAAAGAAAGAGTGGCAAAATAGGGGCCAATACTAAAATAATCAAACTGGCCAAACCAAATCAACACAAGCCTCAACGACTAACACAGCTAATCAAGTCAATCAAGTGGTCATGAGCCAGCCCATAATGGCTCAAAAACCAGTGCAACAAAAAATTGCCTATCATACAGTCCCATCAGTAACCCAAGCACCAACGATACAAAACATAGCGCCAACTGTGGAACAACTTACCCGTCGCCAATTCAATCGACCCCAATGTCAATACACTCCTTTAGCAAAATCATATTCATCCATATTTCAAAGGTTGTATGAGACCAACAAATTAGCCTTGTCGGACATTAGGTCCTATGATCCCACCAAAAGGCCTAAAAATTATAGAGAGCACTTGTTTTTCCCATACCATCGACAAAATGGGCATGATATCAATTCCTGCCATATATTCAAAAACATAGTGCAAGACCTCATAGACCTAGGGGCCATTAACGTGGATAACCCCTTAGCTCCACAAAATCAAAATTTGAACATATATCAGACGCCTCTACCTAACCATGGGGAGGTCCAACATAATGTAGGAGGTAACAATCAACAACCACCTCCTAATCAAGTAAATCATGTCCAAAAATACAAAAACTTTGTAGGAGCAGTCCATGTGGTCACTAGAGGGCAAAGGCAAAATCAACAAAATCCTCAACAACCTTCGAACCCACCTCCAACTCAAACATCACCAAATCCATATCTGCCAATAAATCTATCCAATCCATCCAATCAACCCATCCTTCGTCTAATAAGGCTAGCAGTAACTTTAACTAGTCGGTTAACCACTAGTTTGAAAATGGCATCAGCCAAACATTCTGTAACCAAAAGAACTGAACACAAATAAACTAGATATAAGAAAGAGGTAAGAATTGCCAAAATGATCCCTTTTGTATTAGATTTGATACAAGGTTACAATGATTTTGGATTTTGCCCCAAATGTGTTGGGGGCAAAGTTACAATGCTTCCTTCTCTCTCGGAGGTACAATATTTTGATAGAAGAGAGGAAATCTTCTGGCTCTTCTACAGGATGTGGTGTTCTTCGTTCCTCTGTTACAGCTTCAAAGGGATGAGTGGGCTTTGGTATCCGACAAGGGACCACTCCAGCTTCAACAGCTCGTCCAAGATATCTGTTACCTGCACACACGCAAATCAACAAAGGGAGTCAGTAGCACCTGTATATTCAAGCAATAAATCTGAAGCTACACATGAACCCTGTGCTGATGTGAATGAAAAGCAAATAACAGAAAACAATTAATAAATAAAAGCCTTGCCAAATTTAGGATTACTTAATCTCTGTTGATGAAATCGCTCGAGACTGTGGAACCGCGAAAGCGCGGTTGTGGACTGGAAACCGTGGACCTACGTTTTCAACTATGAAACCACGGGTGGGCGGTTTCGGCTGAAATGATAGGTTACCTCGAGATGCATGCCAATGATCAAGATCGAGCTCGCGCTCTCAGTTTCTCATCGGGTCTGGATATATTTTGGTAGCCTATCGGTATGCAAATTTAGCTCCCTTTGTTTTGTGGACTAATGATGCTTTTATAGGCTTCCTAGGGCTTTGGAGGGGAATGAGAGGTGGCAAGCCTGACATGCCAAGTGGTAAATCTGAACTGCTAGGTGGAAGGGGCAATTATAATGAGTCATTCAGTGTGGCTCACTTAACTGGGGTGATGTGGCTTCAAGTGGAGTGGGATGTGGGATGTTGTTTTATGTGAAGGGACAAGGAGACAACAACAAATGATTTGTGGCATGGGTGTTGGGAATCTGTCTCATGTGCAAGGACAAGGGGGACAGGAGTGGGTAAGATGTGGCAGAGATGTTGGGTGAAGTGTCCAGGACACATGTCCAATGGGTAGACAAGGTATCCTAGGGTGATTTTCCTAATTAAATAAATTAGGAAAATAGGATGATGTGTAGGATTTTATATCCCTAAGTTTAGACTTAGGCATATAATTTTATTATGCAGGATTTGATGGTGGGGTGGTGAATGTGACTTAGAGGGTGTCAGATTTTGGTGTCTACAGTTGCCCCTTTTTGTACTGCATTGTGTACAACACAATGTGGTGCAAAAACTAATGACATCTAACTTTATTGGATGAATGGACTCATTTCTTCTCGACACACAGAATGAATGATTTTCTTAAAGTTTTTGATTTGTTTGCTTACCCCCTCAATTGACTAATGGGTAAAGGATGAAACCCACAAGCCAATTGATCAAATGTGGATGTGAGAGGAGGTGGTTGATTGAATGATATGGATTTGATGCAAATGAATGTTATTTTGACCAACTTGATGCCCCAAGTTAGGGATTATTTGTGTTCTTGCAATTTTACCTTTGGTTTCATTGATGTGCAAAAGACATGGTAATATTCTGACCACCTTTTTGAGTTCTTTTTCCACTATGACTTTAGCAATTCCTTCCAAATGATGGGTTTAAGGAACCAGTCGTTCATGAATTTGATACTCGAGTGGTTTTTGATTATTACCAAATTGTTTTGTGTTGTTTTTTCGCTTTTGACCCAATGGAAGGTGTGAGGGATAACCTTGTGCAAATATGTTTTGAACACATCTAAGCTCAAATATTTAGGGACCTAGCTGATTTAATATCAGAGTGATTTGATGTTTAATGTTTTAATGAGCTTCCTTATGGTGGGCTACCCATCCTATCGGATTGCATGGATTGCTAGTCGCTGCAACCGCCAGGTGTATAGGGTAATCCACTAAATACAAGGTTCACGAAATGATGTGATGTTGATGATGATGTGAGATGATGATTTGGAGGTTTTTTTTGTAAACGCAGATTCACGGTTTATTTGGAGATAACCGCGGTTGCGCGTTTTATTTTCAGAAACCGCGTTTTCACATTTTTTTTGCCTTAAAACATGGGTTTGCGTTTTTACGCACCACGAAAAATGCGGGCACGCATTTTTTGCCGCTAAAAGCGGCTATATAAAGGCTTGATGTCGCTTTCAGAGTCATTCTGCTAGTTGTCATTGTGTGATTAGTTGGAGTGATGAGTGAGATGGAGCTTGGCGAGGGAAGTGGTGGTAGTGGCTCGACTGGAGCGGAAGTTGGTTATGTTGAGGTAGGTGGTTTCTTCTTTTATTGTTTTTGTTTTTCTTGTTTTTGTTTTTTTTTTTTTTTTTTTTTTTTAATTAAGTGGGGTTGGTAATGAATTTTTTTTTTCATTAAGGTATAATTTTTTTTAATAACAAAAAAATTTTACAAGTTTTTCATTTTTTTTTTTATTACCTAGGAGTAGGTAAAATTTTTTTTTTAAAAATTTTTTGTTTTTATTACCTAGGAGTAGGTAAAAAAATTTTTTTTGTTTTTTATTACCTAGGAGTAGGTAAAAAAATTTTTTGTTTTGTTTTTTATTACCTAGGAGTAGGTAAAAAAATTTCGTTTTGTTTTTTATTACCTAGGAGTAGGTAAAAATTTTTTTTTTTTATTATGAGTAGGTAAAATTTTTTTTTTTTTTTTATTACCTATGAAGTAGGTAAAAAAATTTATTTTGTTTTTTATTACCTAGGAGTAGGATAAAAAAATTTTTTTTTTTATCTACCAGAGTAGGTAATTTTTTTTTATTAGTTTTTGTTTTTATTACCATGAGTAGGTAAAAAATTTTTTGTTTTTTATTACCTATGAGTAGGTAAAAATTTTTTTTTTTGCTTATTTCTAGTATGTTTTGCTAATTTTAATTTGTTTGCTTTTCAGGTTAAGCTTCTTGATGCTCGGCATAGGTGGTCGAGGACTATTCGAAAAGTGCGGAAAGCACTTTTCGATGACGACTGGACTCTTTGCAGACCATTGGTCTAGATGGTTACGAGCGGTTAGGCACCATCCGAGCTGATGAGGATCTTATTTCGATGCTTGTTGAGCACTGGGATCCAGATAGAGGTACTTTTTAGCTCCCGACAGGGGAGCTGACTATCACCCTCGAGGATATCTATCATATATTCTACATTCCTATCGAGGGTCCTACTATTCGGGTTGGCCTCGACAAGAAGGAGGCTCTATTCCCTTTGTTTGGTGAGATGTGGGACGTAGATTGTAGGAGGGACATTGCCTATTTGGATCTTTACACAGCTGGTAGCTTGGGTGCATTACCATTTTTCATGATGTACATATTGAGCAACATGTTGTTGCCCAATTCCATGGGATCGAGGATCCCATGGAACCAGGTGCCTATTATTCTTGATCTGATAGTTGATCCTCGTCGGTTGGCCTAGGCTCCCGCTCTTCTCTATGAGGTTTACAGTGAGCTATATGAGGTGAAGAGGCAGGGGCGTAAGGGCCTGGGTTGTAGTTTGTTGCTCCAGATTTGGTGTTGGGAGCATATTATCATTGGTCGCCCTATTGGTTTACCTTGTGGTGTGGATGCCACTTCTCCCCATGCATACAGATGGGTACTCAATGAGGAGGTTAGTCGATCAGCAGTGAGCGCTTCAGAGTATAGAGATATCCTGAGTTCTCTGACTAGAGACTTGATGAGTTGGCATCCTTGGAGAGGTTTGGATTGGGTGACGGATGCAGTAGAGCTTCATCATATCAGGTGAGGATGATGGGTTGTTGGCGCTCATCTTAGGGATATGGAGTTCATTCAGTTCTCATGAGTGCAGCATCAGTTTGGGTTTGTTTAGGATGTTCTTGATGCGCCTGTTACCTATAGGTGATGGGGTGACGAGCTAGGGCTACCTGTTGCTCCCAATTTTTGGTGAGTCGATGATCCTTCTGATGACCCTGACTTGGAGGTGTTTGACTTGGATGATGTGGGTACTACCACTGAGTATGATGCATGGTTTGTGAGTCAACCTCTTTGGACTCCTAGTGTCATCGTAGATGATGATGGGAGTGGTGATGATGCAGATGTTGGAGGTTGGGTTCCTTGGTCGATGAAGCACCGATGAGGTAGCTCTTCGAGAGCTGATATGGGTACCAATTTTCCATAGCCTGAGGAGGCTGGTGGTGATGGTGGTGATGGGGGTGTTGGTGATGAGGATGCTCCTCCTCGATGGACTGAGGAGGATTGGGACATGTTACAGGTTGAGCATGATAGCCTGGGTTTAGAGGTTACTCATCTGAAGGGCGAGTTGGCATGGTACCAGGGTGAGGTGACTCACCTCCAAGGTGAGGTGGATAGGATGCATGATGGGCCTAGCAATGATGCTCTCACTGCAAAGGACTTAGATATTTCTAGGCTTGGAGGTGAGGTCACTCGGCTAGAGGGTGAGCTAACTCGGCTACAAGTAGGGTCCGATGGAGGTGACACTACGACTACTATTTTTGCTTTACGAGCAGATATTTCTCAATGGGTTGCTCATGAGGGTGCTGACTTGAGGAGCCTATGCAAGTAGGTTATTTATATAGAGATGTTGGAGAACATTCTACACCAGCATCAGATTCCTTTGCCTATTCCTCCTTCTTCATCAACCACTACTGCTACTCGAGGGACTGATAGGAGTCGCAGGACTCATCGTTCATCGAGTTCTCATGGTGCTTCTATAGCTCAAGGTCCTCAGAGGGATCCTGCTAGTACTAGCTAGTGTGACTTGTCGCTTCTCTTTTTGTATTTTGCTTTTTTTTATTTTTTTGCTATGAGCCTTAGTGCTTCGATGTATACAACCTACGAGCATTTTGTACCTTTGGGACTTTCATATTTATACATATATATACATGGCTTTGTATTTTGGTTATCTCATGTGTTAATGTTTATTATGATGCTTTTTATATATGCTTTGCTTGTGCATATGTGTGCAATGTTCACATTTTATATTTGTGCTATGATAAATGAATGTAACTAACATGTAATATGCAACTTATGTTTTTTCATTTAACTATATGATGATATGCATGATGTTTTTGTAATATTTTATAGCTCAGAGTAGTTGACCATTACTTGTTCATTTTTGCAATTGGGGGTATCCAACTTGATGACTCTTCGCGTTTGGTGTATGGTGGGTGTATGTATGTGATAATGTAGAACATGTGATAATGATATGATATTTGGTATGGTTTTTGATATATAACATTGGAGGATTTTCAAAGACTCAAACATTCTAATGATTTTAACCATTTTCTCAATGTTCGTCTAACCTTCTTTAGGACCAAGGTGTGTGCAAGTGGAGTTCTTTTCTGAATATTTGGTTTGGGAATGACCCTAAGCAATCAAGAATCAGTGCATGTGTATGTGAAGTTCATTAACTCATGATGAGTAAAATTGGATGGTACCTATTTGGGTTTACCAATTAGCTAGCTTATCCGTATGTGCGGTCAGAGGTCTTTTCTCTTTGGAGAAAGACGTGTCACCCTGCATGAGTTTACTCCACTGCCAGTCAAGCGTCTATAGCTCCGGTGGAGGTTCGCTCCATAGTCCAATGATTCGATCTTCGAGCTTTGGGGATGACTACATAACTTTCTGAGGGGAATGTAGTACGATCCTTCTTGCTTTTGTGATCTGTGGTGTGTGTATAGTATTTATCATGATAGAGTTTGGGGAATCGGATTCTCAACCGAAGTGTGATGAGAATGTGATCCTATCCTTATTGTCTACCTTTTTTAATTTAATTATTTGGATTGTTGTGATGGTGGTGAAAACCACCTTTTTGATTTGGACTATGTTGCGTAATGGGACAAGCGGGGAATATTTCCTTTTTGCTTCAAGGTTGTACCCAAGTTGGCATTATCTTTTCTTACTCAAAATGTTTTTAAATTTGTAAAGTGTTTTTGGTTCAAGATTGCTTCGGGGTCAATCTACCATACTCAAGACTTTCTTAATGTGTCATAAGTGCTTTGGTCCTAAAGAAAATTGGACATATTATGATTTGTGGTTTTTTCACTAGACATTTTTGAGTGACTGAAAATTTGATTTATGATATAGTAAAACATGGGTGAGTATGAACTTTGTTGACTTGCGAAGAGTCTTAGTTGGGTATCCCCAATTCTTTGGAACTTGTTTTTACTTGGTCGTATCATCACCACTATGAAAGATCACTGAACATGGGATGGGATGGATGCAATTATGTGTTTATTCTAATGTTGCTATATGCATGTGATATGCCTATTTAATGCACTAGATTTTTTTTTTTATATGCAAATGCAACATGCTAAGTGCTAGATAGACATTTATATTTACAATGTAAAGAAACTCTGGAAATAAAAATTCTTTTCTTTTTTTTTTTTTTTAAGCCATGTACATATATATACATATATTGCAAGTCGTTTCATGCATAAAATACCTTTAGGTGCATTATGTTTAGTGGTTCTGGCTCCAATTCTCCTTCCAAGTTGGCAAGTCTATATGTTCCTGGTCCCAATTTATGCTTTACAATGTACGGGCCTAACCAATTAGCCATAAATTTATCTCTTAAGTGTGGCAATGCATTGGTATTTTGTTGATTTTCTTTGAGCACTAGGTCCCCCACTTGAAATTCGTGAGGATGGACTTTTGCGTTATAAGCACGTTTAATTCTGTCTTGATATACTCATAAGTGATCTAAGGCATTGATACATTTTTCATCAATAAGTGTCAATTGGTCAAGACGTGCTTGTCTAGTTGTTTCATCATCCATGAATTCCTGTAATGCTATTCGCAAGGAAGGTATCTCGAGCTCTAAAGGTAATATAGCTTCAGCACCGTAAACTAGTGAAAATGGTGTCGCTCCCGTTGGCATTCTGATGCTTGTTCTGTAAGCCCATAATGCCAAAGGAAGTTGAGTATGCCAATCTCGATGATTCTCTTTGACCATTTTCTTGAGAATAGATACCATTGTTTTGTTGGTTGCTTCAGCTTGCCCATTTGCTTGTGGGTAATAAGGTGTGGAGAAACTGTGTTGAATTTTGAATTTGTTGCACAATGCTCTAACATCCTTATTCTTAAATGACTTCCCATTATCAAAAATTATTTTTGAGGGTATTCCAAAATGATAGATAATATGTTGAAGTATAAACTCCGCTATTCGAGGTCCAATCGTAGTGGTCATTGGAATTGCTTCTACCCATTTTGTGAAATATTCTATCATAGTTATGATGAACTTATGTTGTCCTGATGAAGCAGGTGATATTTTACCAATCAAATCGAGACCCCATTGTGAAAAGGGCCAAAGACTTTGAATGGGTTGTAATGCGTGCGATGGTACATGAGTCAAATTTGCATGATATTGGCACTTTTGACACCTTTTGACATATTTGCAATAGTCATTTTCCATGGTCGGCCAATAGTATCCCATGCATAGTATTCTCTTTGCAATGGCCATTCCACTGAAGTGGCCACCGCAAGTACCATCATGGGCTTCTATTATTGCTCGTTCTGCTTCGATCGGATCTAAACATCGTAATAATATTCCATCATACCCACGTTTGTATAATACATCCCCTAGTAGAGTAAAATGAATTGCTTTTTGTTTGAATGTTCTTTTTGTAGTTCGTGTCATTTCTACTGGGAGTATTCCAGACTTGAGAAAGTCTCTTATCTCATCAAGGTAAGAATTGTAAGGTTCAACATGTACCAAGCAAACGTTCTTCTCACCTGTAGGTTCTGCCTTTTGAATTGATGATTTTGACATTGTTGTTATGATTAGCGGTTGTACTTCTCCATGTTCATTCTTAGGGATGAGAGATCCTAAAGAAGCCATTGCATCCACAAATCTATTTGTCGATCGTGGTAAATTACTAATTTCGTACCAGTCAAATTTTTCTAGCAACCTTATTGCTACTTCATGATATTTCTTTAAGACTGGTTCTTTACACTGGTATTCTCCTTTTACTTGGTATACAACTAGTTGAGAATCCCCAAAAATGCTTAGTCTTTTTATGCCCATCGCTATAGCTGATTGAAGACCTAATATTAAGGCTTCATACTCTGCATTATTATTGGTGCATGTGAAGTCGAGTTTGAATGATAAAGGAATTGGTATTCCTTCAGGTGTATAAAACATGACTCCCACACCTTGTCCTTTTTCGCACTTGGATCCATCAAAGAACATTGTCATATCTGCTTCATCCTCAGGTGAAACTACTTCTTCTTGTTCTATGATAGAAAATATTGAATCATCTGGAAGCTCAATTATTAATGGTTTATCATTATGTAGTGGAGCTTCCGCTAATTGATCAGCTATCACTTGCCCTTTTATGGATTTTTGACTTACGAATTCGAGATCGAATTCGGTTAAAAGCATTATCCATTTAGCAGTTTGGGTGTTGTTGTATGTGCGAGTCATCATGTATCGTAGAGGATTTTCTCTAGCTATGACATAGGTAGTATTGCTTAGCATATAATGTCTAAGTTTCTTAGTGGTGAAAACCACTGCTAAGCATAACTTTTCGACATAAGCATATCTTGTTTCGTAACTTACCAGTGTTCGGCTAATATAGTAAATTGCTTGCTCCTTATGTTTTTCGTTCTTTTGTGCAAGCATGGTACCTAGTGCAAAATCTATTGCAAAAATGTATAGGTGAAAAGGGATTCCTGATCTAGGTGGTGTAAGAACTGGTGGTGATGCCAGATACTTCTTTATGTCATCAAATGCTTCTTGACATTCAGTTGTCCATGAAAATGTCACTCCCTTTTGTAACAGGTGATTGAAAGGCCTGCATTTATCTGAGAGTTGTGTGATGAATCATCGGATAGATTGGATCTTTCCTTGTAAACTATGCAACTCTTTCAATGTTTTGGGAGGTGGCATTTCTAATATTGCTTTTACCTTACCTGGATCCACTTCAATGCCTCGCTTGGAGACAATGAATCCTAGAAGTTTTCCTGATGTGACTCCGAATACACACTTCTTAGGATTTAGCCTTACTTTATGTTCTATCAATCGATCGAACGCTTTTTCCAGTACATCGATGTGCTCAAGACGTGTCTTTGATTTAGCAATCAAATCATCTACATAATCCTCGATGATCTTATGCATATAATCATGAAATATGTACGTCATAGCTCGTTGATATGTTGCTCCTGCATTCTTAAGTCCAAAAGGCATCACTCTATAACAGAATGTCCCCCAGGGTGTTGTAAATGTCATCTTGTGTTGGTCTTCGGGATTAATTCGAATTTGGTTGTATCCCGAGAAACCGTCCATTAAGGAAAGCATTTCATGACCAGCGTAGGAATCTACTAGTTGATCGATATTAGGCAAAGGAAAATCATCTTTGGGACACGCTTTGTTTAAGTCTCGAAAATCAGTGCATACACGTATCCCTCCATTCGGTTTGCGAACGGGCACCATATTTGAAAGCCATTATGGGTAATCAATTGGTACTATGAAGTGCACATCCAACAACTTTTGCAGCTCTTCTTTCACAATTAATGTGACTATTGGATGAACTTTCCTAAGATTTTGTTTGAAAGGCTTTGCATCATGTGCCAGTGTAAGGTTATGGACTACCAGGTCTGGATCTAAACCAGGCATGTCTTTGTATGACCATGCGAACACTTCTTTATTTTTCATTAGCATGTTTATTATGCATTCTTTTTCTTCTATGGATAAATATTTTGCAATTTTGACAATTTGGGGATTGTCCGCATCTTGACTAAGGTTCACATCTATAGATTCTTCAATTAGCATGTGAGAACCTTCTTCTAACTGATGTGGAGTTGGGATGAGGTGGATATCATCCGCCACATTTTCAAATGTTTTTGGGGTTTCCCCCTCTATCTCAGTTTGAAAAACTGAATTGTTTGATGATGAAGGTTGTTGTGGAATATATGTGTTTGAAGCACGCAACAACTCTTCGGACAGGATAAACTCGATAGTGGATGGCGGGGATGAAATCCTGTCCATGGCTATGAGACTAGTGTCGATATGGATCGGGTTTGTCTCATCATATGGATTGCGGAGTGGGGTGAGAAAATCAACAGAAATCATGTTGACTTGATGGAAATGAGGTGGCTGCGATTCGAGAATTGATGACTCATCTTCTCTAGGTTGCAACTGACCTAATGTGTGTGATTGGTTGTGTTGTATGTGATGCCAATGTGATGGAGGAGGTTCTAGTTCAGGACCCTCATGCTCTTTGTTTAGTCAAAAAAGAGTGCGGTCTATTGGGAATTTCTTTTGATACCAGTCATCTCTTTGTATAGTTTCTCCATATATTATCTCCTCTTGAGGCTCTTCTTCTTCTTGATTAAGCCATTCAGGACGTGCCTCTACTTGTATCATTCTTCTAGCTTGCATTTCATGCATATGATTCATGAATATCATTTCAGTTTCATCCTCTTCATCATCGTCACTTATCCAAAAACCATTAGCATTTGTGTGAGGTCCCAATACCAATGGCGTATCATCTGGCCTAAGGTAGGTCATCTCTATAGGATCTTTTGGCTCTTGCTGTAAGGCTTGCTCTTGAGGGTAAAAAGTGTAGATTTGGTACCCACCATCTATTTGTTCATCCTCATCATTAGGTTCATCTTCCTCATCGCTCTTTTCTTCCTCTTCTTCGCATTCTATGTCAAGTTCTTGGAAAGCTTGATTAAGTGAAGAGCTTGCGATGGAAGGTTTATAGCCTAGACCGGAGCGGTCACTTGGCTCTCTATATTCTGGTTCAATAATGTGGTGAGGACCTTGTTCATGTCTTCCAAGTCCATATCCTTGCCAATTAACCCTTCAAAAATATCTCACTGGGAAACTTGGGTTCGATAGATAATCAATGTTTTCATTAAACTCTTGTAAAGAGTTGTCATTTTGAGGAGGTGGATCCGATGAAGAATCTACCCCTCCATATATGAAATTGATTGCATTTTTTTGAGAACCCATTCTATATATATCACCTATAGCTAAAGGTGGGTCACGAGGGTGACCATAATCCCTGACTGACTCAATGGGTGGTGTAACTGTGACACTTTCAATAATGTACTCACCAATGCCTGGATTGGTGAGATGTACTGCAACTCTAGATGGTTGGGAGGCTAATGGCTCGGTGGATGAAGAGGGTTCTTGTACATTAGCTTGTGGCTCCACTGGAGGTGGTGGATTATCTCTAATAGGTGGCCCTATTTGTGAGACTACGGGTTCTAATGATTGTGATGTAGTGATGGATGGTGTGGGTTGTGTTGTGAATGTGAATGGTTGTTGTGGATCTGGAAGTTTACTAGATGGAGTTGGTGATTGGTTAGCAGGATGGGTAGGTGTGACTTGAAAATGAAATGCAGTGTTTGAAGGGTGCATTGAGCTAACGCTTTTGGATGCAAAAGTTGGGTCAACTATAGGCAATTCTTCTTGAATGGGTGCTTTTGAGGATGTGCTACTAGATGGAATGGTCCTAATGGCTAGTGGTTGGATAGTTAGATGCGTTGATGGAAGCAAGGGCTCATATGGGTTTGAAATAAAGTTGTAGTATTTGAAAGGTTCTATGTCAGTTGGTATGCAATGCACTTTGCCTTCATGTACATATTTTAAGCATTGATGCAATGTTGAAGGCACACACTTCATTTCCCTAATCCAAGGGCATCCAAGAAGTATGTTGTATTGCATTTCTCCTTCCAAGATGTGGAAGAGAACATGTATTGTTTTCACCCCCACGGTGATGGGAAGAACAACATTCCCCATAGTTGAGCATAAAGCATCATTAAAAGCCCTAAGGGTGAATGTGGATGTTGTGATGTGAGATGATGGGATGTTGAGCTTCATCATTGCAGGTGTGGTGATGAGGTTGATTGAAGAACCAGTATCAATAAGCACTCTCTTGAATGGTTTCCTGTCAATGTGAGCTACTATGTGCAGTGGTGGATCAGGTGAATCTGTTGAGATTTGTTTTTCCTCGAAGTCATAAAATACCATCGAGGGTTCCATACACTTTTGCACACTCCCTACAAAGGAATTGAATGCATTGGGGTCTTCTGATTGAACTTGGATAGACTTTAAAATTTCCATCAATGCTTCCCTATGAGGTGTTGATTGTTGTATTAGCTCATATATTGACAATTTTGTTGAAGCCATTTTCAAACTTTGTGTTAACCGATTGTTCAAAGTAACAACTAGGCGATTGTGGAAAGGTGGTGGTGGAATGCTTGGTCCAAGTTGTATGGGCACATTTGTTGGTTGTGTTGTTGGAGCCTGTGTTGTGCGATTAGCTTACCTCTGTCCATGGGTAACTATGCTAATAGCTCCTACAAAACCTTGTGGCAGTTGAGACACATAATTAACCTGGTTGGGAGGAACTGTAGAAGTTGATGCTCCCATCGGTTGTTGATTTGCCTCTCGATGTGGCAAAGGTGTCTGATAGATGCCTAGGTTTTGATTGTTTTGGGCTAGTGGATTGTCAACTTTGATTGTACCCGCTTCCAATAAATCTTGCACAATTCCTTTAAATCCATGACAACCTTCGATATCATGTCCTCTTTGTCTATGATAGATGCAAAAGAGGTGTTCTTTGTAACCTTTTGTTTTTGGTTTGTTAGGATCTTCAGGTTTCATTTTCGGCAATGTAAAAGTTTTGTCACATACAACTTCTGAAACACTAATGAATATGGCTCTTGTACTGGTGTGTAATTTCTTTTTGGCTTAAAATGATGTTGTTGCCTTTCTACAGGTTGTGTCTGATTTTGTGCCTGTTGTGGGGGTGGAACCGCTTGATAATTCGATTGTTGCAGTTGTTGTTGTTGTTGTTGGGGTTGTTGGATTTGTGTTTGGGTCGGTTGATTTAACTGTGGTTGGCCCAAAACTATCTAGTTAACCTGCGTGGTCTTAGATTGACCATGGTTATTCCCCTTTTGATTCTTATTGTGCCACTCTTTCTTCTTAGGCTTTATCTCGCCTTCTTGGATTTTTATTTCTTCAATCAATTTTGCTTGGGCGAGTGCCTCATCAAATGTTCTATACTGTTGTAGTTGTAGTAATGAAGAGATGGGTCTACCAAAACTCTTCGTGAACATTCGTATTATCTCTGGCATAGGGAGGGAAAATGGTAATTTGATCATGACTGATCTCCATCTATTGCCAAAGTCATAGACTGATTCATCGTCATATTGTTTTAGATAAATCAAATCAGTCAATGTGGTTTGTTTTCTAACATTCAGGGCGAATCTTTCCAAGAACTGGTCCGCTAGTTGTTCAAAGGTAAAGACACTTTGATGTGGTAGGTGGTTGTACCAGTCTTGTGCTTCTCCCCCTAGTGTCTGAGGAAATGTATGTAACAATAATGCATCATTGCTTTTGATTCTGAAGCATGCATTCACAAATCTAGTTATATGCTCACGGGGGTCCTCTTCCCCTTTAAATTCAAGCTTCGGTATTTGAAAATATTGTGGATATGGTGGCTCAGGTACCGAAGCATGAATAGGGTGATTGAGTAGTTACCTCAAAGTTGGCTTTTGGTATTGCAAACCTGGGGTTTGCATGGCAAGACTATCAATATGACTCTATAAAAATTGGTATCTAGGGTCATCCATAGGACTGACACTTGAATGTACTTGATGTTGTTGGTAATGGGGTGGATTGTATGTAGGTTGTGGGTGATAAGACATGGGTGGCTGAAATGTGTTATGGTATGGATGTTGAGGGATGTTATGGTATGGATGGGGTGATGGTGGTATGATGTTATGCTGACCTACTACGTTAGCATATGGGTGTGGCGGTTGATTATGAACCATAGTGGTAGAAGGAGGGTGCATTACCCAAGATGGATCTTGGATAAAGGCATTAGGTTGATGTGATGTAGGTGGAAAATTTTGCTCAATCCCTTGCAAATGTTGGTTGGGGTCAGGGTTCATGCTACGGTTAGCATTATCTAAAATCATTTGCTATAGTTGTAAGAAAGCTTGTTGCATAGCAATTGCATTTGAAGTAGGAACCGCTACATGTGATGTGGTAGACTAGGTTGGTTGTGGGACAACCATGGTAGTGGAAGTAGGTGGGGGTAAGTAGCAAAAGGTATCACTACTGACTGTGGTATGGTATGAGATGTATGTCCTACGAGTGTGGTGGGAGGAATGGATGTTGGGGCTTGTGAAACAATAGGAATTGTTTCATACAAGGGATTAGTGGAAACGGTCATTTGTTGAGGTAATATGGGGGGTAATTGGTTGGTTGATGATGGTTGATTGGCCAATGCTATAGCAGCTAACTCAAAAAGAGGATTGGTGAAAATCTGTTCTAATTGTTGTGGATAGGTGAATGTGGATTCTTGTTGTGATGAGGGTATGACATGGGATGGGATGGAGAGTGGTGGTAATGATGGGAAGACCATTCCAGCTGCATTCAAGTACATTCTAACAGTATCCATATCGAACATGGTGACATGACTATCTACCACTACAGGAGGTTCACTCCTAGGTGTCTCAGGTATGGTTGTGTGAGTAGCCCTATGCATAATGTCTATGTCCGTATTAGGGGCATTACTAGAAGGCCCTACATTAAGACTTTGGGACATAGAAAGGGGCATGCCTACTTGTCCTACCACCGAAGTGGGAGGGACGTTACCCGACTGAGAGGCCATAGGGGAAGACCACTGACTTTGGTTTGACACTAGTTTCTTAGCTTGACTACGAGTCACTACCATACGCTATTATGTGGTACAATGCCAAGTGCGACTATCTATGTAAATAAAATGACAATATGATGCAATACAACACGCAAAGCAAACAAACACAAAGTTTTTGAAGCTAGATTTTCTTTTTTTTTTTTTTTGTTCAAAAAATGAAAAAGTCGTGTGCTCAATGTTTTGCCCTAAATGAATCTAGGATTTCACCTGTATACTCGTAGCTCGACAACCTGGCTATGAACTCCAGGTCACGTAATCCGCCTATAATGTGTGGTAATGAAGCCCACACATGGCCAGGGAGCACAGGTCCTACCAATTCCTCACCTAGTTCACCCATAGTCTATGATACACCTCTCCGAGGAGAAATGCATGCTATAACCCATGGGCTATGACGGATCTTGGAATCGGCCTTGGCAAAGAACGGGGTATGATGTTGGTGGTTCGATGATGAAATCCAAACCCGACGGTGATGAAATCCAATCATTTTCCAATGTTTATGTGAGTGTGTGGTGGTTTTGTTTAATTATTGTGTTATGCAATATTATCATGCAATTTTATTTCAATGCCTAAATGCAGAAAATAGAAAACAAGGAATGACAAACAACAAATCGAGAGCAAAAGTGCCACCTTTAGGTCTAACTTCCAATCGGAATCTATTTAACAGGGCTAACCACGGATGCATGGTTAGTTCTGGTAAACCGCGCTTCTGCATTTGGGATATCCCAACCGTGGATGCATGGGTCCTTTCTGTCACCTAAACAAAATAATTTCTTATAGACCCAAACCTAAAATACACACCTGAGCTATTTCTAACCGGTGAATGCAAAATGATCTATTTTCTACTATGCAAATGCAGACTTTCTTTAATTATTTTTCTTGTTATTTTATGTATGAATGCAAAATTTTAAATATTTTCTCCTATCTCTAAGACCTAAGTGCACACAAAGGCATACAAGACTGAGACTGTTAATCTACTTAAATGCAATCTAAACTTAAATAAAGAAGAAAAATGAAATAGAGAGCATGAAGTACAGACCTATGATTCCTTTCTCCCTCCTTCCTATTGTAAACCATTGATCTACATTTCTAAAATAGCAACCGTTTTCTACATTTTCTCAAACAAGAACCTGCATCTACATTTTCTCCAACCATGAACCATGCATTTGCATTTCCTCAGACAGAAACCATGTTTCTATATTTCCACAGTAAATAATTAGGGTGCAAGGTTTTCTGAATGTATCGATTTAAAATTGAATCTATGCGCGTCTCGAATTCCCAAAACTTATAGGTATAGACAGAGATCAGTAAACTTAAAAAAAGTAAGGCAAAACAAAATAGAACCTTTAGGGGGTCCCACCATGATCGCCATTTCTATAACCAAAAGAACTGAACACAAATATTCGAATAAAAATAGAGAGAGAAGTAGATTTGCCAAAATGCCCTTTTATATTGATATTGATACAACTTTTTACAAAAGATTTTTGAATTGCCCCAAATGTGTTGGGGGCAATGTTACAATGCTTCCTTCTCTTTTTGAGATACAATGCTTTGATAGAAGAGAGGAAATCTTCCGACTCTTCCACAGGATGTGGTGTTCTTTGCTCTTTCGTCACAGCTTCAAAGGGGTGAGTGGGCTTTGGTATCCAGAAAAGGGACCACTCCAGCTTCAGTACTTATCCAAAATACCTATCACATGCACACATTCAAACCAGCAAAGGGATTAGTAGCACCTGTATATTTGAGCATAAAAATCAATGCTACACATAAACCCTAAGATGAGATATGAAAAGCAAATAACAGAAAAAATTAATAAATAAAAGCCTTACCAAATTTAGGATTACTTAATCTCTATTGATGAAATCACTCGAGACTGTGGAACCACGAAAGCGTGGTTGTGGACTAGAAACCATGGACCTACGGTTGTGAAACCGTGGACCTACATTTTTTACTGTGAAACCGACGGGAGGTTTTAGCTGAAATGATAGGTCGCCTCGAGATGCATGCCAATGATCAAAATCGAGCTCACGCTCTTAGTTTCTCATCGGGTCTGGATATATTTTGGTAGCCTATCGGTATGCAAATTCAGCTCCCTTTTTTTGGTGGACTAATGGTGCTTTTATAGGCTTCCTAGGGCTTTGGAGGGGAATGAGAGGTGGTAAGCCTGACATGCCAAGTGGTAAATCTGAACTGCTAGGTGGAAGGGGCAGTTACAGTGAGTCATTCAGTGTGGCTCACTTAACTGGGGTGATGTGGCTTCAAGTGGAGTGGGATGTGGGATGTTGTTTTATGTGAAGGGACAAGGAGACAACACCAAATGAGTTGTGGCATGGGTGTTGGGAATCTGTCTCATGTGCAAGGACAAGGGGGACAGGAGTGGGTAAGATGTGGCAGGGATGTTGGGTGAAGTGTCTAGGACACATGTCCAATGGGTAGACAGGGTATCCTAGGGTGATTTTCCTAATTAAATAAATTAGGAAAATAGGATGATGTGTAGGATTTTATATCCCTAAGTTTAGACTTAGGCATATAATTTTATTATGCAGGATTTGATGGTGGGGTGGTGAATGTGACTTAGAGGGTGTCAGATTTTGGTGTCTACACTTTCTGTGTATGAGCTTATCCAAAAATCCCCTAGGCATAGAGAAGCTTTAATGGAAATACTCAAGTAAATTGAGTCAGAATCCCAAGACTCTAATGCCTTCAACAACTTTGTAGGGAGTGTTAGAATGTGCATGGAGCCATCAATTACCTTTTATGACTTTGAGGTAAAATTAATGAGTTCAGACTCAGTAGACCCTCCATTGCACATAATGGCACTAATAGACAAAAAGACATTCAAAATATTCCTTATTGATATCGGCTCATCCATAAATATCATTACTACTACTACATTTATCCACCTCAAATTACCTCCATCCCACATTTCCAAATCATAATTCACCCTCAAAGCATTTAACGATGCTTTGTGCACCACAGTTGGTACTATTGTTTTACCTATAGAAGTAGGGGTTAGAATGTTGCACACCATGTTTCACATCCTGGAAGGAGCCATGGCGTATAATATACTCTTTGGTAGACCTTGGATGAGGGAAATTAAATGTGTTCCTTCAATTCTCCACCAATGCTTGAAATATGTTCATGATGGACAAGTCCATTGCATCCCTACGGATGTCGACCCTTTTAAGTATTGTAATTTTATTTCAAATCTATATGAATCCATGTTACCTTCCACCCATCTATTCTTTGCACCATCATCAAATTGATCCACATCATCCCTTAATCCACCTTCTAATTCATCTGCATGTTATTATAAGGCTCCCATCATAGAGGAGCTACCCATCACATCACCTCCTCAAACATCCATTTCTTCTTGTACATGTGGTCATAGTCAGTCTACTATTAGCACATCGTACATCACATCTACCCCTTATTCTACAACCACTTCTTTTGTTTCATCATTAACCCATCCTCCATATTCTAATTCCACACCGCCATCCAATCCCACTCCATCGATCGATGTTTCACAAGTCAAACTCTCGGATTGTGATTTATTTAATTCACCACCATCCATAACCAAACCAAAGCCATCTGAATACCCACTATCAACCATGCCAACCCAAGTCAAAGTCCACATCACCAATCCTGGTATAGGTGAATATGTGGTCCAAGACGTCACCATCACACCCCTAGCCATTTCAAAAACCAAAGATTTTGGACATCCCCGAGACCGTTCTTTATCCATAGGCATTGTTTACGACATGAGTGCAGCTCCAAATAGCATTAACTTTGTTTATGGAGGGTTGGATTACTCAACTGGGACAAACCCACCCGAAGAACCACAAGATCCTAGGCGTGCCAATATACCTCACATAGAGGATTTTCCTGCTTGCTACTTTAACATGTTCAATTGGCAAGGTCAAGTTCCAGGTTCCCATGAGCAAGGGATGCATGATATTTTAGAGGTCCCATATAGAGGCATCCATGATCATTCCAATTTAGCCTATACCCCATTATCTTCCATCGCTTCTCTTGAGAAAACCTTTAAAAAGCTTAACCTCAATGATGAAGACCACCCCATCCATCCATTACCCTCAACATCCTCGCTTGAACAAGTCCTTCAAGAACTCCATATCAACGAAGTAAATGAGGATGACCCCATCAACTTCTCCTATCCTGTCTTTGATTTCGATGATGAAAGTTACGAAGAGTTTGAAGTCATGTCAAATGCTTTTGAAAATTTTGAAGAGGAGTCACATCCCATTTTCCCCATCACCCAACAAGAAGAGTTTTACCTCCGAATGTTCCCCATCCATCATCCCATATTTCGTTTGCTTATTCCAAAAGAACAAGCAGATCCGCCAGGAAATCCAACTTGAGCCCCACACATAAGCCAAGAAATGTAACATATGTACATATTTAAAAAAAAACAACAACAACAACAAAAAAAATGTGTTGCTCATGTTAATGCCATGTCTATTATTATAGGTATAAAACAACTTGACATCGGTTCAGATCCAACCGTTCCATACATTCATCCATCCAATCCATCCTTCCTTCCACTAGGTCAATATGAATCCTATTGACTTATTCACCCCGCTTCGCCATCCACATGATTTGGCTAACCCAATTCCAATTGGCTTTAGTCTTGTTGACTTGGAATGTATTTCTTCCCCACCCTCATTTTTGGATCTCATCCTATCTGTGGAATCGTTAAGGGATTCAGCCAACTACATTCCTCCTTCACCGCCACCTTCACCTCCATAAGCTTCCACCAATGGTCCCAAGGTTTTTTAGGTAGATTTAGGCAATGATAAGCAAGAAGAATTAGATGACACCCTAGACTACCCCGACTGGCTCTCAGGCCTAGTACCCATTCATAAGCTTAATGGAGCAATATGCATTTACATTAATTTTCAAGACCACTCCTAGCTCCTCCTTATCTGGGGGTCCTCTTCTATGCATAATTGGATTATCATATATACATGGATTTTAACAAAAAAATCAATAACACATTTTGTTTGCATTTAGGCATTTAACATGCATTTTCATTTTGCACATCCATGCATTGTTCCCTGTGCATATTAGTAAAATCATACATATTCCATTACATTGTACAAATTCCATTTGCATATCCACACTCCATTGCATTAGGCATATACAAATTGCATTCATCCCATCCCATGTTCAATGATCTGGCATAGTAATGATGATATGGTCATAAACAAAAATTCAAGTTATAACAATTGGGGGTACCTAGTTTAAAGAAACTATGCAATCCTCACAAAAGTTATATGTCAACCACATTGCATGCCAAAATCACAAAAACCTAGATTTTCAGTCACTCAGCCATTACTAGTATAGCAAGCAACCTCCAAACAAATGTCTGATTTTCATTGGGACCAATAACACACTTTACATACCCAGGTGTTGTACGTGAGTTGGAGAGGAGAGTGCAATCCTCCAAGGGAGATCCCAGGTTCGAATCTCCACCCTACCAAAAAGCTGATTTGGATACCCAAAATCCAATTGATAATGTTGGTGCGGGCAGGGCTGGGTGCGACTCCTGAGTGACTTTGACGGTATAGAACCCCCTGTTCATGGTCTCTCAAACCAAGGTGGCCCCGCAAGGATTTTTTCGCTTTAAAAAAAAAATAACACACTTTACACACTAAGAAAGTCTTTAGCATTGTTGATCGATCTCGAATACAATCTTAAACCAATCACATTCCATAACATCTTAAAAACATTATGAGATAGTGGGGGCTAGTACCATCCTTGGGTAGTACCTCATGGTGAAAAGGAGATATCTCTCACTTGTCCCATTATGCAACATAGTCCAAAAATAGTGCTTTTCACAACTACCAACATTGCTCCAAACATAAACATAAAAACATAGAGTAGTAAGGATAGGGTCAAAATTCTCATCACACTTTTGTTGAGAATATGATTCCCCAAAGCTCTATATAAAGTTAACAAGTTCAATTCCCCCACCCTTGATCACTAAAGTCGTAAGGATTCATACTACATGTCCTTGACAAGGATGGGTAGTCATCCCCAAGACCTAAAAGATCAATCCCAATTGGACTATGGAGTGAATCTCCACCGGGGCTATAGATGCTTGACTGGTGGTGGAGTAAGCTCATGTGAGGTGACATGTCTCTCCTCAAAAAAGGGAGACCTCTAAACGCACATAAGGATAGGCTAACCTCAGATCATATCCATAACAAGTCATGCCTAAAACCAATCATAATGGGTTAATGAACTTCACATGCACACACACTGGTACTTGGTTGGATAGGGTCATTGTCTTGCTCAAGACTCGATAATTGAACATCATTCACACACACATTTGGTTATAAAGAAAGTTAGACAACCTAGTGAGTTTTGTTAGTAACATGAATATGTTTGAGTCTTTGAAAATCTCTTAGTTTTCCATATCAACATTCATGTCTTCTTCCATATCAACATCCATGTCATATTCCATACATTCTTTCATATCAACATCCATGCCTTCATTACAAGTTCAGATTACATAAAGCCACTAAATTGGGTACCTCCAACTGGAAAACAATGGACAAAGAACAATGGCCAATAAAACTTTTGAACTATAAAAAGATCATTCGAACACCATGCATTCCCCTCATATAGTTTAGATTCATTATACATTTACTTGCATTTATCATCAATAGCACATCATACAGCTTGCACGAAACATCCATATAAAACATTATGCATATACATAATTATTAGCTGGCATTCATAAAGCATTCCATAAAAACATTGTTCATAAAACATGCATAAACCATTCATAAAATAAATATTGCATACACATAAAATTTCACACAAAAATAAAAGTCATGTATATATATGTATAAATATCGCATATACAATAAATGCCAAAAGGCTACAAGGGAGCACCAAGGCTCATATACAAAATGGTGTATCTAAGCACTAAGCTAATTTCCATGAGGACCCCTGAGACCTAGTAGGATCCCTCAGCCTAGTACTCTGCCTAGACTCAGTATGCCTAGATGACTCAACTATAGAAGAGGAAGGAGGATCCAACAATGTAATATGGTTTTGCATACACACATCCTCCAAGGAATGTGCATATGCCTCAACTGGTCCACAGACACTGTAAGTCTGTCTGATGTTGACACTCCTTCACCAACATCTCTGCCTGAATTTGCATGACCGTCACCTGATCACTAACCACAGCTATCGTCTACTCTACCTCCAACTAAGCTATAGTGGTCAATGACTCCCTATGAGTCTTGATCATAACCTTGCACTCCTTGCAAAGCTTCTCTAGCTCTGCCCATAACCTCAGCACCTCAGATATCTCACCCAACCCCTCATCATCCTCCCTCTCATCATTCGCCAACACCATCTCTGGAGTCTATTAAGTCGATCCCCTCGACCATCTTTGACTCATCGATTGTTGAGCCCTCGTCCTCTTTGGAGTCACCTTCGACCCTACAGTTGCCACCTCATCACCCACAACCTTTGGTACCCATACTAGTTGGGCACCAAACCACTCCACATACTCTAGAGTCATCCTAAAATCATCTACATTGGGGACCTCCAACTACTCATCATCCTCTATCTGCACCCACCATGGCTTTGCACATGGAAGAATCCCCTCATCTCATCGATGCTGATACAACACCAGCTCATCTGGAACACCCTAAGGCAAGCTGAACTACCTCAGCACCTGCAAGTACTAGAAGTACTCCACCTCATCATCCCTCTGCCCAACCAACCATCAAGACTGCCTCACCCAATGCAGCTGCCTCCTATCACCATCCCACAAAGCTCCTTGCCATGACCTCCATATCACATCCACCCAATTCAATCTCGACCACATATCTCGATACCATTGGTTGGTATGCACCTCTCAACTCGGTTGCACCTCCTCCACCACTACCCATCGCCTAGCATAAGGCTCCCCCATCTACCATTTCGGACATGACTACCCCTCGAGCTGAGCCATAGCAAAATACTCCCAAGACTAACAATGTAAAAGGAAGTTGCATCCAATCCTCTTCCTCTCCCTCTGAATCACCTCATATAAATCTCGATACAACTATGCCAATAAGGCAAGCGCCCATGCATACTCATGAGGATCCATCAATAGATCAGTCACCAACCCCAATAGGTTCCAAGGGAACATCCAACCAGTGCTATTAGGAAGCACTATGTTTGCTAACACAAACATGATCAAGGTGGGGAGCACATCCAGCTCCTTTGTCTTATACATGCTTAGATAGCATATACCCCCATCCCCCATCTACGCCTCTCACCATCGGTCCTCGAACATCCACTCCATCTCCACCTTCTTATCATGACCAACTACCACCCTCTCCCCCTCTACTAGCACCTTGATAATGTGGTATACATCCTCAAGCATAATAGTAGCCTCCCTAATAGATAGCTGGAACGCCCCCTATCAAGATCCCATCTCTTTATCAATGATGAGAGATATCCCTCATTCGCTCTCACCACATCTAGTCTAGTTACACCCTCCAGGCTCATAATTGTCAGCTTCTTCCTCATCCCAGGAATGAGAGGAGAAAACCGATGTCAAGGCTCTATATCCCTCAACTACAGCAACAAACGATTTCATTAATACTATTAAAAAAAACACAACAAAAAAAAAAATGCACAAGAGATAAAGTGTTTTTAAACATTACCAGGGCAAATGGTGCCTCAGCTCTGCCAACAACATTTGATCCCACTGCCACCATAGCTTTCTCGCAAATTCTCACTAGCCTCACTAAGCTCACAAACCCACTCCACTCCCCAGACACAGCTTCTCAAAGTCATAAATGCACAAGTGAGCCTCACGATTCACTTAGAAAGCTATTTATAGCTTTCCCTAGCGCATTCAGGTGTAGGTCTGCGTATGCAAATTCACAAGCTTGCCTAGGTGTTTGCGGGTGCACCCAGGTGCATCTGCATGCTTGCGGGACACCATAGGCGCAGCCGTGCGCCTAACAATAAAATGGAACAAAGACAAAATCGATCAAAATGGTAGCTTACCTCCTCTAAATTTCACCAAATTTCATCCACACATCATGCACATCCTAAAATTAGGTTTTATAAAAATAGAAATCATTTTGCAAGCATAATTTTTGAGAATAAATCAAATATTAAAAATACACTAACTGAGGCACAAATTGTAGCAAAACAATCCAAATTTTCACAAAACTCACATTTGATCATTCTGCATTATATTCTTTATCATCACATACAATTGTGCAAAAATCATAGTTAAACAAACCTCGTATCTAGTAGGTTATTCTATAAACTTGGCGATTGCAGCGATGGTCATCCATGCAATTCGGTAAGATGAATAATATACAATAAGGACACTTGACAATGATCATCATCCATCATCAAAGATCATAATCACATTTGGCACCTCACATTTTGAGTATAGCTTTTCCAAGAACAATTTGCTCAAAGGTGGCCATTGATGCCCTTTTTCGTGGGGCACGAACACACGGATAATCAAAATCACAAACACTCATTCATTTGACAACAGTAACCATACAGGACATATCGGTAGGTTGATTGGTTCCATTATGGAATTGGTGAAGAAATTTCCACAATCACTACCCCACCCCTATGTTGACTTAGTCATCATGCATCTTCATAAATTGCATACTCAATGATGCCATTGTGACATCTTATTCAACAGCATCAAATCATCCCAAAGTTTGGGGCAACCACAATTTGATTATGATTTCCCACAAGAGAATACATATTATAATCACATGGTACTATACATCAATCCCTTTCCCACCATTGGGGCATAAACGGTATCACATTTTACATCATTCATATCATCCACAATCACATGATATTATACACCAACCCCTTTCCCACTGTTGGGGTATAAACGGTATCACATTTTACATCATTCATATCATCCACAATCACATGGTATTATACACCAACCCTTTTCCCATCATTGGGGCATAAACGATATCACATTTTACATCATTCATATCATCCACAATCACATGGTATTATACACCAACCCCTTTCCCACCGTTGGTACATAAATGGTATCACATTTTACATCATTCATATCATCCACAATCACATGGTATTATACACCAACCCTTTTCTTCCATCATTGGGGCATAAACGATATCACATTTTACATCATTCATATCGTTCACAATCATATTGCATTTCACACCATTCATTCATCACTAGCACAAGTTCACCACATCATTCATCATTTGCACAAATTTTTCAATTGGCTTGTGAGATACATCCGCAACTCATTTTCCAATTGAGGGGGTAAGATACGAAAATTCCAAAAAATATTTATTATTTTGTCTTCAACATCAGTGCTCAAATCCAAAAATATAGAGAAGATGCTTCTGTGCCCATAGCCCAAGTAGGTGTCTCCTAATTTTGCACCATATTGTGTTTCATGCAACATGGTAGAGCCACTAATCCTCCATCCTAACCATTCCACCACCCACTTGTCCACCACACACCTTTCTCGCCAATTATTGAAGAACACAAGCTTATACCGAGAGGGGGGGTGAACAGTATAAGACCTCTTTTTACTTTTTCCTTTATACTTCAAAATAGTAAAGCAATATACCCAAAGCAATATCAAAACAATGCACAATATCATCCACAAAGTGACACCAATTTTAACGTGGTTCACCCATAATGGTTGGGCTACGTCCACAAAACTTTTCTCTAAAAGTTATCTCAAAGTTCTTTGGGAATCCTTCCCAATTACAATGTTTATGAGCCTCGGCCCAAAGGAGATACCTTCCCCCAATCAAAATTTATGAGCCTCTGCTCAAAGGAGATACCTTCCCCTCTGCTCTAGATTTATGAGCCTCTGCTCAAAGGAGATACCTTCCCCTCTGCTCTGGAAATGATCCCTCAGAAGATCAACTGCCTCTACCTCTTGCCAGCACGTGGAACTCCTTTCCACCGAAGACCTCCTGTCCTCAATGCTTAGCCTAAGAGACCTCTCGCCTTCTATGATCACGTCCATAGCAGCTCAAGAACCTGTACCAAACATAGTCGATCGGTCTAGTACAAGTCTTCCTTTGTCCGTCAGATCTGTCCAACACTTGAACAAATCAATCCTCTCGCACACAAGCCTTCTCAAAGACTTGCCAAATCTATCCTCGGGTTCTTCTCAAAGAACCAAGTGCACCTCTGTCCTCATACAAGAACACTCCGCGTTCATCTTTGCCCTTTGTGCTCTCTACGCCCTTTGCTCTCTTTGCACAATCACAGCTCGCACTTGGTCGAACTTCAACCTTTGCACTGTCTATGCAATCACAGCGGCACTTAGAACAATTCACCATGACTCTTCGCTCACTCTGCACACTTTGATCAAATTTTGCACTCTGCTCTCGACGATCGAACTTCTCACTCTGCGCTCTATCTACGAACGTCGCAACTAACAATTCCTCCAACTCTTCAAAATAGCCTGCCTTTTATAATAACACTTTCAAGATCAAAACCTTAATCTTAGTCGGTTGTAACCCCGATCTTTAGTCGGTTGCACAACCCTAAACTTCGTCGGTTGCAAACCCTAATCTTCGTCGGCTCACATTTAACTTTGTCGGCTTCAACTACCTCTCGTAACTCTTCTGTAGCTTTTGCCATGAAACTACAACATGTCACGATATCGTGACACCTTTGCAACCGTACACTTTCTTTTGGCTTTTGTCACGATATCGCGACACTTCAGCCTTTGTCGACTTCAACTAAGCTCTTGTCGTGATATCACGACACTTCTGTCTTTGTTAGCATCAACTTTGCTTTTGTCATGATATCGTGACACTTCTCCCTTCGTCGACCTCCTTTCTACTTTTGTCACGAAATCGTGACACTTCTGCCTCTGCAGACTTCGTCTTCACTTCTGTCATGATATCGTGACACTTCTGTCTTCATAGCCTTCCTCTCTGCTTTTGTCATGAAATCGTGACACTTCTCCTATAGAAGACTTGCTTTCAGTTTCTGTCATGAAATCGTGACACTTCTGCTTCCGTCTGCTTTCTTTTCTACCTGTCACGAAATCGTGACACTTTCTGCATCCGTACGCATTCTTTGCAACCTGTCATGAAATCGTGATGCTTTCAGCTTTCGTACGCTTTCCTTGTAACCCGTCGTGAAATCGCGACATGTCGCGATATCGTGACACTTTTCTAACTTGTTTTCTCTCTCCTACTTAAGTCGCGAAAATGTGACATGTCGCGATATCGCGACACTTTTCTAATTTGCTTTCTCTCTCCTACTTAAGTCATGAAAATGCGACATGTCGCGATATCACGACACTTTTCCTCCTTAGCTCTTTTCTTTTCTTCGGGTCGTGAAAACCCGACATGTCGCGATATCGCGACACTTTTTCACTGCGAGCTCTTTCTCTCGAACCTGTCAACTTGGGGTTTGCAAAAGACCTTTGAAACTGTCATGTCGTAACCTTCATCAAAACAAATTATTTGACATCAAATCAAATTCCTTCAAAAGCTTCTTGACATCAATGACAACTTATATACTTGAGCAAAGGCAATGTACCCAAAGTACCCAAAATTGCCAACAATCTCCCCCTTTGTCATTGATGGCAAACCTTTACTAAAAACACTTCTCAAGAGCCAAAACTGAAACCAACTGTGCTAACAACTGACCAACTTCCTTTGAAGTTTTGCTCCCCCTGACTTGAAGCTTTCCTCTTCACTTTGAAGCTCTCCCCCTTACTCATATCTCTCCCCCTTTGTCATCAATGGCAAAGGGTCACCTTTGGGGCTCGGGACTAAGAATGAGCCTCTTAGCTTAGTCCCTCCCCCACCTCCCGATGAGGTGATTAATTCTGGGGTGGGAGTAAAACTCCCATTAGGCACTGATCATCATCAACGTCTATAACTTCCTTTTCGGGCCTTCTCTTGAACTCTTTGCCCATATTCCTGTTCTTGTCACTGTTCTTGTTCTTGTTCTCATCCCTGTTCTTGTTCATGCCTTGATCCTTGGACCTGATCATGCCACTGTTCCTGTTCCTGTAATCTGGAATTTCAGCTCTACACTGTCTGATTATGTGACCTTCATTGTTGCACTTGAAACACTTGATGATGTTGTTTCTCTGAGGTAAACCTGATCTTTGAATCCACCTGTTCTGACCAAACCTGTTCTGGCCAAACCTGTTCCGACCAAACCTCGTTCCCGTTATTTACCTTGCAATAGACTCCCTTGTGCCCAAACTGTTGACAAGAGTAGCAATACCCTTGAAAGAAACTAGCACTTCTGAAATTGTCGTTTACCTTCTTCACTTGAGCCATGCAATGTGAAGCCATGTGACCAAACTTATGACAAGCAAAACATCTGCCTTGAAATTTTCCTTTATTTGACCTCTTGGGTCCTGAAAACTTCTTCTTCTCATTCTGAATTCTGTTTTCTATTTCTGCGCATCTATCATTCAAGGACTCATGATCTGAAATACTTTCCTCATCAGAACTCTCTTCCTTTTGGAGTCTCTTACTAGACTCTCCAACTTGTTCCTTGTGTGGCTTAACAAAACCAAGGCCTGTTTTATCTCGTTGTCTTTCTTTGACCTTTGATGAGTGACTTAACCTTTTTGGAGCTATCTTGAAACCTGTAAAGCTTATCCTTGTACTCTTTAGTTTCCTCTTTCAAAGAAGCCATTTTCTGTTCTAACTCACTATACTCAAGAACCTTAGACTCTAACTCATCCTTGAGTTCTTGTGTCTTAGCTATAGAGAAATCAAGATTTTCTATAAGATCATCTCTCTCCATACAACATTCATCTAACTTATCCTTGAGTCTAGCATTCTTCTTTCTTTCCTTTTTCAAAGCACTAAGAGCATTAATAAGTTCACTTTCAAGATCCTTTATTTGTTTGCTTTCTGAATCATCAAAGCCTTTTTCAGATTTCTTATCACTAGAGGTGCTACCTTTTTCAAAAACCATACAAGCATCTTCCTTATAGTTTTCTAAAGCATCCTCATACATACTAGAAACCAAATCATTATTTGTACAATCATCCTCAAGGTGACCAAAATTTCCACATCTAAGACATTTCATGATAATGAATCTATGTTTCGGTTCTTCCTCTTTTTCTGATATGAACAACATCTCATTTTCATTATCACTTGAAGAACTTTCACTATCACTACTAGAACACTTACTTGCTTTGTCTAGATAGAAACTCTTCTTGTGCTTGTGAGAATACCTCTTTCCTTGATTGTTGTGCTCATCTTTGTTCTTTCTGTGATGCTTATGCTTTTCAGAATCCTTGCTCATAGAATCCTGTTTATCTTCATCACTTTCATTCTTGGGAACAATACATTCAGTAGCATAATGACCAAACTTTCCACAATTGAAACATCTTATATTTTTCATGCTTTTGTGCTTTCTAGAGAACTTGCCTTTCTTGCTGTAATATGCCTCTTCATCACTAGAAGACTCATCACTCTCTTGAAGTTGTTTACCCTTGGATTTCTTGGTAGCCTTGAAAGTCGCCTCTTTCTTGACATCAACCTTCACTTGAGTTCTCAACTCAAATGCTGCAAGTATACTATGGAGCTCATCCTTTTTCAACTTATCCAAATCTTTAGCTTCCTCAATAGCAGAAATATTTTCACTAAATCTATTAGGAAGAGATCTTAAAATCTTATCACAAACATCATTTTCAGCAAGCTCAAGACCTAAGTCTTTCATGGAGTTAACAACCTCATCCATACGAAGCATGTAGTCACTAATATTTTCATCATCATTCATCCTGGAGTTGTTCAAACATACCTTTGAAGTGTCTCAACTTGGCCTTTCTGACATTTGTATCACCTGTATGAACCACCTTCAACTGTTTCCACATTTCACTAGTTGTCTTGTAGTGAATCACTTTGGTGAGATCTACTTTCTGTAAGCCTTTCAGGATTGCATTCATTGCTTTTGAATTGCTGTGATGTAGGAGCCTTTCTTCTTTAGTATTAGGACCATGTACAAGAATAGTGTACTCATCTTCAATCACTTCCCATACCTCATTACCAAGTGCCATTAGATGAACCTTCATCCTTGCACTCCAAAGACCAAAATCTGACCCATCAAGAATAGGTGTTGCATTGCTACTTGAATGATCCATTGTGTTCTTTACTAGCTTTTCCTTCAAGTTGTTAAACTTTTCGAAGGCACCTGCTCTGATACCAATTGAAGAACACAAGCTTATACTGAGAGGGGGGGTGAACAGGATAAGACCTCTTTTTACTTTTTCCTTTATACTTCAAAACAGTAAAGCAATATACCCAAAGCAATATCAAAACAATGCACAATATCATCCACAAAGTGACACCAATTTTAACGTGGTTCACCCGTAATGGTTGGGCTACGTCCACAAAACTTTTCTCTAAAAGTTATCTCAAAGTTCTTTGGGAATCCTTCCCAATTATAATGTTTATGAGCCTCGGCCCAAAGGAGATACCTTCCCCCAATCAGAATTTATGAGCCTTCGCTCAAAGGAGATACCTTCCCCTCTGCTCTGGATTTATGAGCCTCTGCTCAAAGGAGATACCTTCCCTCTCGCTCTGGAAATGATCCCTCAGAAGATCAACCGCCTCTACCTCTTGCCAGCACGTGGAACTCCTTTCCACCGAAGACCTCCTGTCCTCAATGCTTAGCCTAAGATACCTCTACCTTGTATGATCACGTCCATAGCAGCTCAACAACCCGTACCAAACATAGTCAGTCGGTCTAGTACAAGTCTTCCTCCTTCTGTCAGATCTGTCCAACACTTGAACAAATCAATCCTCTCGCACACAAGCCTTCTCAAAGACTTGCCAAATCTATCCTCGGGTTCTTCTCAAAGAACCAAGTGCACCTCTGTCCTCATACAAGTAGCACTCCGCATTCGTCTTTGCCCTTTGTGCTCTCTACGCCCTCTGCTCTTTTTGCACACTCACAACCGCACTTGGTCGAACTTCAACCTTTGCACTGTCTGCGCAATCACAGCGGCACTTAGAACAATTCACCATGACTCTTCGCTCACTCTGCACACTTCGATCGAATTTTGCACTCTGCTCTCGACGATCGAACTTCTCACTCTACGCTCTATCTACGAACGTCGCAACTAACAATTCCTCCAACTCTTCAAAATAGCCTGCCTTTTATAATAACACTTTCAAGATCAAAACCTTAATCTTAGTCGGCTGTAACCCTGATCTTTAGTCGGTTGCACAACCCTAAACTTCGTCGGCTGCAAACCCTAATCTTCGTCGGCTCACATTTAACTTTGTCGGCTTCAACTGCCTCTGTAACTCTTCTGTAGCTTTTGTCGTGAAACTACAACATGTCACGATATCGCGACACCTTTGCAACCGTACACTTTCTTTTGGCTTTTGTCATGATATCGCGACACTTCAGCCTTTGTCGACTTCAACTAAGCTCTTGTCGCGATATCGTGACACTTTTGTCTTTGTCAGCATCAACTTTGCTTTTGTCATGATATCGTGACACTTCTCCCTTCGTCGACCTCCTTTCTGCTTTTGTCACGAAATCGTGACACTTCTGCCTCTGCAGACTTCGTCTTCACTTCTGTCGTGATATCGCGACACTTCTGTCTTCATAGCCTTCCTCTCTGCTTTTGTCATGAAATCGTGACACTTCTCCTATAGAAGACCTGCTTTCAATTTCTGTCGTGAAATCGTGACACTTCTGCTTTCGTCTGCTTTCTTTTCTTGCTTGTCGTGAAATCGTGACACTTTCTGCATCCGTACGCATTCTTTGCAACCCGTCACGAAATCGTGACGCTTTCAGCTTCCATACGCTTTCCTTGTAACCCGTCGTGAAATCGTGACATGTCGCGATATCGCGACACTTTTCTAACTTGTTTTCTCTCTCCTGCTTAAGTCGCGAAAATGCGACATGTCGCGATATCGTGACACTTTTCTAACTTGCTTTCTCTCTCCTGCTTAAGTCGCGAAAATGCGACATGTCGCGATATCGCGACACTTTTCCTCCTTAGCTCTTTTCTGTTCTTCGGGTCGTGAAAACCCGACATGTCGCGATATCGCGACACTTTTTCACTGCGAGCTCTTTCTCTCGAACCTGTCAGCTTGGGGTTTGCAAAAGACCTTTGAAACCGTCATGTCGTAACCTTCATCAAAACAAATTATTTGACATCAAATCAAATTCCTTCAAAAGCTTCTTGACATCAATGACAACTTATATACTTGAGCAAAGGCAATGTACCCAAAGTACCCAAAATTGCCAACAATTATTTGGCCCAATTCCACCTTTCCCGCATTCAAAAGGCCCACTTTAGCCATTTCCCGCCATTTCCTAACCTAATTGAGATTATTTTAATATTATTTTATATATAATATAAATAAATATATTATATTATAATATATTTATTATTAAATATATATTTATAAACTCAATAATCTCAATTAATCCATCCATCTTCATTAATCCATCTTCAATCCAATTTAATCTCCACAGTCGTCCAATCCAATTTAATCTCCACCATCCATCTTCATTAATCCATGCCACATCTAAAAAGTAATCTCAACCTTAGGATCTAATTTAATCTTAGCCACACGATCAAAATTGTAAGGCTAAAACCCTAATAAAACCCTAGGTTGGATTATAAATAAGGGCATTTGCAAATTCTCAAACCCTGGAACCTTGATATTAGAATTTGCATCTTGGAGAGATCATTGGCGAAGCCCTAGCGAAGCAGAAAGAGATAGAGCCCTAAAAATCTAAAACCCTAGCTAGCCAATAGGATTTTTGTCGTTCCAACCATCCCCCATATCCATCCTTTCCACCTCGCCCTACTCCATTTTTGTCATCGCCACTTCCACCCATCCATCGCATTCATCGCATCCCCCATGATCTGCTTCTACAGATTTTATCCTCACCACATGCACCCTCTTGAGCTTGTGAAGCTCACTGCAGAGCTTGCCAAGTGCATGCTCGTGCATGTTGTATTGCAGGCTCGCTCCAGAGCCTGTGAAGCTTGCACCAGAGCCTGACCAGTGTGCATCTGAGCTTGTTGTTATCACTTAAGCGTGAATCAGAGCCTGCTGTGTCACGCCATCTACTATCAAAACTACAATAACGAAACAAGGTATCATCATAAGTAAGGTATATTATTATTTTTTTTGTTTTGTTACATGATCTATATATTTAGCATGCCATCTGATTTATTTTTGGTTACGGTTTATTGATATCTAAGGGTCTCACACTGTGGAGCCCTCACAGGTGTTATTAACTTCTTTCTTTATTTATGTGCATGCAAGTCTACAGATTCTATTTATTGTTGAACGATTGTTGAAGCTGGAGTGGTCCGACATCGGATATCTAAAGCCCACTCATTCCGTTGGAAGTGAGGACACACTATTTGAAGACACTTCATTGTTGTAGCTAGGGTTTCAGATAACCCTAGCGTATTGTAAATCTTTGTATCAAAGGCTCATTGAGTACATATTGTATCAAAAGGAGTTTATTAGCTCCCCCCCCGTTTATTGAATAAATTTATCTATTTGTGCAATCTTGTGTTTCCTTGAGTTATTTGATTTCTTTATTATTTTAAGTGTCGTGTTCTTGTCTTCACAGGAACATTGAAAGAAAATAAAGGTTTACTCTTTTTGTGATTAAAATTGCAGGTTAAAAGGAAATACATATTTTTTTATAAAAAATAAAATATTGGAATATTCTAGAGAATATTCCTTAGAGGAACAAAAATTCCTCTAGCTATTATTTTTGTCTAACGAGACACTATTCGAGCGATTTTGAAGCATCGGTTAATATTTAAGTATAGGCTTATATATACTAATTAGACAACATTTTTTAAGGTTCATCAATTAAATAAAAATATTTAAATATTGTGAAAGGTTACTATGGCTAGTGGAGCATCGAAGTTCTTGTTGCCTAATTCCCAACTACTAAGGGGGAATAATTATGTTGCATAGAAAACCAAACTCAAGATATTTCTTAAGTTTGAGGAAGTATGGCAAGTAGTAGACAAGACCATTACCTATCCTAAAGAAGAAAATGAAGACCAAATAAAGTTTGACAAGGTAGACAAAAAGGCAAGATTAATCATCATGTTTGGAGTAGCAAATGAAGTCCAAGCATACATTTGGGATTCAACCATGGCTAAATATGCATGGGAGAAGCTAAAAATAGTCTTTGAAGTAAAGAATCAAAATCAAATTTTATTCTTCTAGAGCTAGCTCTATTGTTTGAAGATGAAGAGTGGAGAAAAACTAGAATATTTCATGGAGATAATTGTAGAACTAATAGCATCACTACAAGTATTAGGAGAAAATGTATTTGATGAAACTATTGTTCCAATTATTTTGAGATCTCTCCCATCAAAGTACAATTTTTTTGTGAAAACATTAAACATTACTAAGCAATCACCAAAATTTGAAAATTTGGTGAACCTACTTCAAAAATTAAAGCCGTAACATAAAATAGATGAATAAGAAGAATTACTTCTTACAAATCAAATGAGGAAGCAATTATTTATAAAAGACATGAGACCTCCACAACACTTCTAACAGAGAAACAACTTTCAAAGATATCAAAATTAGATAAATGATTCTCAAAGAAATAATTTTCACACATAAAATATGTATGAACATTATGGTAGAAATGGTCATAAAATGAAGGAATTTTGGCATAATCCATTCAAAAATGGATCTCCTTCATGAGAGATGAACCAATAGCAATACAGGTCATCCTCCGACAAGCAAAATCAAAATTAGAAAAAGGTACAACAAAATAATGTAAAGGAAAATCAAGTTAAATAAGAAGAAGAAGAAGTATTTGTTGCACAAGCACAATTGAGACAACACAATAATGTTTGGTATGAATCCAAAGCAACCAAACATATGACAAGTCAAGAAAATTGGATACATCCAAATTGTTATACAATAAATGTTGTATCAATTAATCACTCCAAGCCAAGGAACCAATATGTGCATATCATATCAAAGAACTTATGATAAAAGGAGAATTTGGAAGAAATATAGGATCTTATCACAATGAAAGAAATGAAAAGTAGCAAAAGAAGCTTGATACAACTTTCAATCCTCCACATGCAAGACAAAAAATTGTGACCACTCGATTCAATAAGTGATATTGGATGCATGGTTGCATATTCTTCACTTGAATACTTTGAAGGAAATACATAATTCAAGCATTGAAATCTATAATCATTAAAGTATTTGTAATATATAAAAAAAATTGAGTGCATGATTGATGGAACTGGACACTCCTAAGTATCATAGTAGAAAGTATACATTGAGGATGTGAATTTCTCTCTCAAGTCTATAGAATATAGCATCATCGTAGACATTATTTTTGGTCATAAGATAAAAAAATATATTTGACTATGATGTAATAAAGGGAGGTATGTTAGGAGTTATTACATCATAGCCCATGTGAAAATGCAAGTGGCCACTCCTCAAAAGGTCTATGCATGTATTATAGGATAAAGATAGTTGCAAGTTTGGTTAGAAATTTGTTATACCTAAATAGGCATTATATGCATTTAAGCACCCATCATTGCATAATATAATGTATTGAATATTTGGGTTCTAACACTAGCCAACTAACCATTTACAAATAGTTGGGTCAATCAAAATTTTGCTTACTTTCACCCTACGATTAGAATTACTATGGTCCTAGTTGGGAATGAGATTCAATCACAATACAATGACAATATTTTTTTTTAGTATTCATCTTTGGTCTTGTTTTTGTGGATAATATTAAAAACATACTTTTCTAACATTTTATGAGATTTGTGTTTATTAATTTTGGTTGTATTATTTGTTGTAGATTAATGGATTTCTAGTTTATTTTAGGTATTGTATAGGTAAAAGGGATAGATCTTTGTTACAAATGACCTTGCTCTATTCTTCCATGAGCACTAGAAATATGAAAATGGGCATGTGGGAGTCCATCCTTTGCTAAAATGTAAGCAATTTCAGATGCATGTAGCACAACTAATGATAATTCCTCCTAAATAATAATCCAAAATATTTGTTTAATTATAAACTTTAAAGATGATGGAAATGTGTCATTGATTGCCCATTGATGAGAATACCATCTTTGATATATTTTTGACCCCCATAATCTTAGGAGGGAGAACTGTTGATCATTTTTATCTCAATCAAGAAATAAAAGAGGTACAAGAAGGGTAGAAGGAAGCATGACATGGAGGAAGATGTTCTCGAGGAGTGTAAAGTTGGATTGTGTAGAAATGATATTTTGCCTCAAATGAATAAGTGATATTTTATGAGAAGTTCAAGTTAGAAAAATTCAAAGAAGGATAGAGTTTGATTTAGGAGTAAGCCAACAAATGATACTCTAGTGGGATTCATCAACGATGAATGGGTCTCAAGGATTCTATCAACAATGATCATGTGAGAGAGTAAGGTGGAAGACTTGAATGTTCTATTGTTAAAGAATAGTCTTGTTGTAGAATAGAAATAAAGATGCTTGGATCAACGATGGTGGCTTTGAGATGGAAATTATTTAATGACAAGATATTACAATGTTAAAGCAAGGATCCTAGGATAGCAAAGCCTATCTATAGTAGACATTATTGCATCATAGCCTTTTTTTGTGTTCTTAATACATGGGTAATTTTATCGATTTTGGGTTCTTTGCATGTATTTGTGGCATATTATTAATCGTTTTATCATATGTGCATGTTGTGTCATGCACCCAATTCAAATTAATTTTTATTGAGAACAACCAATACATGGTAATTATAATGAATACAATATTATGTGTATTACATTATTAGTCATATTTAATATGTTCTAATTATTTAAAAACATTGTAATTTTTACTTAAAATTGTGTCAGACTTTAAGTGAGAATTGGCAGGTCATTTGAGCATAAAGTAAACATTTTATTTTTTAATTCCTTTTTTATTTTAGTCATCATGAGTTCTAGGACTAGAACTACCACTCCAATGATAAAATAAAATAATAAATATCAATATAATTTATCTCCATACTAAAATAGTAAATATATCACTAATATCAAAACAATGGCTAGATGAATTGAATAACCATGTTGATAGTTGTACTCCCTTATTGATTTGGTTTCCCACTATTCAATGTTTGCACTACTTTATCATGATTTATCCAATCTAATCCATTATTTTTTTAATATTTTGATTGCCCATGACAATCTCTAAATAGGAATAGTCATGTTGCCTTAAAGGTCATATAAGGAATAGAAAAGGTATGATTCTTTTCCCCTCCTCATGCGAGGGAACATTAATATTGTTTAACATGTTCCACAATGGAAGAGGACACTATTAATCAATTGGAAATGTAATTGTGCAATATTGTAAGTGTAATATCATGTGTTTTTTGAAGTTATTATTTATAAACTTGAACACCAACAAACAATTAAGCATTCACATTTCTAGTGCACATTTTAAGGCAGGGACTACATTGTTATATGACCAATTATTAAGAAAGAAGGCATACATATAAGTATGATGTATGATAAGGGAGACGAGCCCTATGTGATCACTCTATATCTACACCCATTTTTGAAGTTAAATAGTGTCATTTTAGCTCATAAAAGATTAGTGGTAATAAATTTATTATGTTGTACTATTATATATTTTATTTTAGCATTGACACATTGGGCTATACAATTTTGAATAGATTTTTAGGGTGTGAATGTGTAATAGAATAGTAGTATTTTAACATTCATGAGGCTAAATAATCTATTAGACTATAAAAAATATAGTATTACTAGTCAACATATATTATCTCACTTGTTGCTTTAGAGAAAATAGGTTTATGTGAAACTATGAAGTGCAAACCATCATGTTTTTAAAGTTCTTTATTCTTGGTTTATCAAGTAGTTCATGCATAGAGTCCATTGTTAGAATATGGACATAGCAAGTCGTATATCACTATAAACTTTTTACTCTAAGATTAAATACTTATTTTTCATTGTCCCTATGTACAAAAGGTACATATCCTCTATTTTCATTTCTCTTTTGGGTCTCTCTCATCTTATGATGTTAATGCTTAGATGTTTCTCATGTATCAAATGCACATTTAATTACAAATTATGCTACTCTATATAGAGTAACCATGCTAACCACATGATTTTCATAGTTGGTGGAAATCATAACCAACTAGTAGATCTCACATGGTTCTTGCATGAGTGGTTCTAATCACTCAACTACTTATGATCATACATAATAAATTCCAATATTCCCTCCCTTATTAAATTATGATCTAAACATGCATAGGTGATTTGTAAAGAGACAAAACTTGACTCTCTACTCAAATAGATCATAGATTTTGCTTAATACTTTAGCTTAGATTAGTTAAATATATCAATACTTAGACTTTAAGCTTTAGATTGTATGTGATATATGATCTACTTATCAAATTGAAATTAAAACTTAGATATTGCAGAAATGAAATCACACACACAATCATAAATTGCAAGAGGACACAATATTTTTATGTGGAAACCCCAAAATGGGTAAAACCATGACCCAAATAAATTGGATATATTGTTATTAGGATTCAAATTGATACAGATCTTTATTGATACTCAACTGGCTATATTCTTCAACTTGTTCTCCCCAATCTTTGCTCTTACTTATTCCTCCTCTGCCTCTCAATTCTCCCATTGCAGATGTAGCAATCAAACCCTAACAATGTGTTATCCAAAAATCCCTCTTAATGTGTTGTGCAAAAATCCTTCACAATGTTCGGTGCAAAAAAAACCCTCACAATGTTTTGTGCAAAAATAACCCTCACAATGTGTTGTGTAAAAAGCCCTCACAATGTGTTGTCCGAAAAAAAACCCTTTTCTTAAATGATTGTTGGTACTTAAAACTAGCCCCTTTTTCTTAAATGAGTTTTGGTATTATAACTAGCCCCTTTTATTAAATGAGTTTTGGTATTATAACCAGCCCATTTTCTTAAATAAGTGTTGGTATTTATAACCCACTCATTTAATTCTAGAAGTTATAGCCAATTTTTTATCCTTCTGAATAGCTCTTTTCTTACTACCATAACTTTCTATTCTGACCTCCATTTTTTGAGAAACCACTCTAGAAATATGCTCCTCAAAATTAAATTTCTAAAGGTACCAATTTCATCCAATTTTACCTAATATAAAATAAGTTATCACCTTTTAAATATGCCCCTGTAAGCAGTTTTAAACACATCAATCCATACATTCTAAGACTTCATGGTTCAATAATTTGGCCATAACTTTAGCCTCAATTGTCCGTCTTGAGCAATTCAAAAAGCATTAGAAAGCCCTTTCTAAGACACACATCATGGAGCTATCAAAATCCACCCAAATGCCATGAATTTCATCCAGAATTTAAAAATATAGACCTTACGACATTTTTCCTCCATATTCTATTCCAGCAAGAGTTGATTACTTCAAATTAAGGATTTTATCCAGGGCTCCTTCCACACTTCATGTAGATGACATTTTAGTTGATATCCTGATCAATAACTCATCAATTGGAGTATTTTTGTCCCTCAAAATTATATTTATTCAAATAGGGATATTATTGATCTCTTCAGCTTAGTGTCTAACATACCCCATAATGCAAGCCAAAATTTACTAAGAAAGCAAGTATCTTTATTTGAAATGATACTCTTAGGCAATCCAAAATTTAAAAAAATATGTTTAAAAATGGTTTGGTTGTTTTAGACACTAAAATATGGTTAACCCGATTAATAATCCATAAACAATGATCAAATTGGCATCATACGGCCCCTTGGGCAGCCCTCAGAAGGCTCACAGTGGTTCTAGCCACTTCGAAAGAGGTTTTGGAGGCTTCTAGCCCAATTTTGGGCGATTTTAGTCCAAAATTCACCACCGTCCCACCCTGGGATAGTGGCATATTCCCACCGTCCCACCCTGGGATAGTGGCATATTCCCACCGTCCCACCCTAGGATGGTGGTGAGCCATCGTCCCAAGGTGGGACGGTGAGGAAGTTTGACCCAGAAAAAGTCAAATTTGGGACAAATGGCACCCAGAAACTACCATTTACCCCATAAATTGAAGCATGCAGGTCATATGGCAGTGCATCCTTATGACATGCTTCCTAATGGAGGCCAAAAATGGAGATGCTCTTCCACATCCAGTGCATGCCTCCCTTTTGAAAAATGGTGCCTCCTGCCATGCATGCCCTTACATGCCTTTTTGCACATAAGCCCCTTTGGGCTATAAAATGGATATAATGTCCACATAAAACACACACATAATATAGAGAGGAGTTCTAGGATATGAAACATAATGCTACTAATATTTACCCTCACTTTATTGTGCTCTCTTTCCCTCGAAATCTCTTCTTAGCGAAGGAGGTTACCAGGTGACTTCAAGAGGGTCTTTTGGACATAACTTTACCATCCGGGTGGATTTCATCACCAAATTTGATGAAAATAACCTTTAGAGTGTTTAGGACAATTATCCTATGGGATTGGTAGCAAAAGGTGTGCAGAATTGGTGGGTATCCCACCCCAGGGTGCCCTCCAATTAGTTGCAGTCACCACCATCCCCCCTAGAACGAGGAGAAATCTGTACATAATTTCTTTACTGTTTTTTTTAGGCTTATTCTAGACTATAATATGATTCTACCGTTCAAATTGCATGCAATTTGGAGTTATATTGGTTGATATATCACATTTTGAAGTTTTTGTAGGTTTGTAGGGCCCATCCGGGCACCCCAGGTGCATGCAGATGGATATGCACCTCATTTTGAAAATATAACCACATTGTTAGTATTAAAATGTTTATTTATTTATTCTTTCCAAGTTTCATGAGTTTTGGACATGTTTAGGGGCAAGAATTGCTTGTCTTGGTCTTCGTAGGTTGTAGACGGGTGGCACAAAATTGAGAGACCTACGGATGCAATTTCAGATATCTTTTTTGGTGATATCTCTTCAAAACCTCATATTTAATATCTCCATAAAATTTCAAGTCATTCTGGGTTGATTTGATATATTTTTAATATATATGCCCTTTACTAGTCTTTTGGTGCCTATGGGGATTGCATGTTTTCCATCACACGCACTTGCTATTTGAACCTTTTGGATTCCTTGTGTGTAGGTGCAGGTTTATAGAATGAATTGGTAATGAATACAAGACATAAAGATAAAATATACAAGCAGCGGTGGCATTTTCCCGCCCACCTCGAATGTGGGTACGAGGAAAGACACTGGATGTGCACCCGAATTTCTTAAAGGATTTGATCCTTGGGCACCCAAAATTTGTAACAATTGTATCACCTTTGAGCCCTCAATGGGACTATTCTATAACCTTGAATCGGAATCCACAAAATTAATAAGAAGGATACTCACTTTATTTCATACCTTGTTGTTTGGTTTTGCTTCCATTTTTACATGCATGCTTCCGTTTGATGCTCATAAGATATAGAGGATAGATACACATATTTTTATTCATAATTAGGTGCACTATTTTTCCCTACTTCAATTGCAATCATGGTGGGACACTTTTGCTTTGGGTGAAAATCTGACCTCATTTTTGTAATTTTTGCCCTTTTTGTGTTGCAGGTGCTCTCCTCCCCACCCTAGAACGGTGGTAGAACCTTTATCTGGCTCACCCTGGGATGGTGGATTCACCATCCCACCCTGGGAAAATGGTAGGGCTTCTAATCATCCCACCATGAAGCATTTAAGAAATAGAGAAATTTATGCCCAAAAATCCAAAATTTGGAGGTCTCAAAACTGATAAGGTGAGTGCCTAAACCCTTTGTTTTTCTGCTGCATTTTTAGAGACTATTAAAATTGGTTTTTCTTGCATCATTTTTTTGCATAGAAAGGTTTAAATTCATATTTTTACTTTTATTATAACATAAAGCAACAAAATAAAGAAGAAAAATTGAAAGAAACTTGAAGTAGCGATGCATATTTATGGCTTGATTGCTTGTGGTTTACCCAATGGGTAGGTTAGAATTTAGGGCTTGCATCTATAAGTGACATTTGTAGGTTCCTTTTATCCTATATTTTTGAAATTAAAACACACCTATTGCATGCATTTATTGAATGATCATTGAATGCTTCTTTCCTTACTTTCTTTGTATTAAAAGGAACCACACACACTTGCACGTTCCACTATAACATTGGTAAGGTTGGATTTCATAACCAACCCCCAATTCAGACTAGTGACATTGTATTTCACCTCCTTCCACCAGCTTGCCCTCTAGATGCCTTAGATATAATAGGGCACTCTATCAATATGGAATAGGTCACTAATATTCAAATTGCCTCCCACTGTTGGAAATATTGTTTCAAAGTGGAAGAGCTAGGCGAACCCCCCACTGGGATTTAAGCGGTGTACCCTAGAATATTTTGAGAAATCATGTTTGGCACTAGTGTCCCTAGTCACCACTTTGGTTGAGTTCCCTCATTCTAATTCTGCAATAAGAGAAAATAGCAACAACAAATCTAAACACCCTAAAACATGGTTATGCATAAGCACAAAATATCATAAATTAACTCTATTTAGGATTTTTAAAATCTTGAAAAGGTTAATCTTAGAACATTTCATCGGGGCCCATTCATCCAAAAATTACGAGGCGAAATTTTTTTTCAGGTAAATTTGCCTACAGTTGAAAATAATTAAAATATTTTTATTTTAATTCGCTGACCTCAAATTTTAAATGAAATTGATTTTCCCACCCAATTCGCCTTCAAAATATAAATTATTTTATTTTTCCCACCCAAATCACCTCATATACTACCCATATATATATTGTAGTGGGTACTGATAAACATACATCACTTTGAAATAACGAAAAACTTGCCAAGGTTGAAGAGGAATGTCAGTCGACATAAGTCAATCGATTGCAGAGGTGTGTCGATCGGTTGCAGAGGTGTGTGGATCGGTTGTAGGGGTGTCAATCGGTTATAGAGGTGTCGATCGGTTGCAGAAGTGTTGATCGGTTGTAAAGGTTTCAATCAATCACAAAGTTGTGTCTGTCGATATAAGCCGATCGGTTGTAGAGCCATATTTATCGGCATAAACTAATCGGTTGCAGAGCCGTGTCTGTCAACATAAGCTGATCAATTTGGCTACAACTGATTGGTATATTTGTAGCTAATCGACATGGCTAAAACCAATCGGCATGGCTGTAATTGATCGACATGGCTACAATCAATTAGCATGGCTACAACCAATCGATATGGTTACAACTGATCAACATGTCTACAATTGATCGCCATGGCTACAACTGATTGACATGTCTGTAACCAATCAGCATGCCTGCAACCGATCAAATTTTATGTCTCAAACCGATCGTCATTAATCATAAAGACTAAAAGTCTTTCTTGTCGACCTAAATCCTTTAATTTTGCCGTACATTTTTAGATTTTGCAAAACCGATATTCATGGCCCCAAACATAGAAAAAATTACCACGGTTTGAAATTTTTTGGAGAAAAATAATTGTAATTTGCCACGGTTTGAAATTTCTTGGAGAAAAATAATTGGAATTCGTCATGTATACTTCTCCATATTTCGCTCATATTCCAAGACAATTCACCTTCAATTTATAAATATATTTTGGGTTCGACCCCTTATGCATAACCCTGCCCTGAAACCAGTTTAGGACACACATTTAATCAGTAAAAAGATAATTGTATTGTCTGCTTTGTGTGTTTCTTTGTTATTTGGGACCAAACCCTAACCCTAATTTTTCAAAAAATAGGGTTTCAAAAAAACAAGTAAAAATCTACTTTTTGATTTTGCATCCAACGGATCGAGGATTGTGCAAATCAGAGCTATAACAAAAAAGTTATTTTGGTTTTATGATTACTCTATTTTCGAAGCCGAAAATAGAGAAAAATTGCACTAAAACGGTCATATAATGGTCTAGACAACTCCAAAACTTGCCAAATTTGTTTTGTTGTCTTAGTTAGACCCTTCTGCACCTCTCCTAGAAATTTTGAGTCCTAAATCTTCACGGTTTAAAATTTTCCAAAAAATCCCAAAAGTGGGCATTTCCCCATAGGCCCCGGTTGGCCAAATATTCTAAAAATATAATTTTTTTATCCAAAAATAAAATTTTGGAGACCTATCCCCTTATGATGAGCTCGTTGCACTAATCATTTTGATATATAACACTTATAGCCTTTTTCGGAAGTCAAAATTTTCTTTAGTGTGGGTTTCCTTCAAGCTAGTCAACACATTATGACAACTATGCATGGCCGAGCTCGATCACGAGCTAGTGAAGTAGAAAACTTTAGGACAGGCCTTGAGCACCATCATTATAGGTATGAGGATCTCCTCAATCCTACATGGATCCCTGATAGTATTCACCTGTTGGTCAAAATGACAACATGCAGGGAAATAAAGGTATTCTCCTCAAAATTTAGCTAAGGAGAATCATCGTGATGGCGTGACATTTTGGAGGGCCAGCGGCGAGCTAAGGAGAATCGTCATGATGGCACGACATTTTGGAGGGCCAGCGGTGAGCAAAGAAGAATTGTCATGATGGCACGACATTTTGGAGGGCCACGAGCGAGCAAAGGAGAATCGTCATGATGGCATGACATTTTGGAGGGCCAACGGTGAGCAAAGAAGAATTGTCATGATGGCACGACATTTTGGAGGGCCAACGGTGAGCAAAGAAGAATTGTCATGATGGCACGACATTTTGGAGGGCCAGCGGTGAGCAAGGAAGAATTATCATGATGGCACGACATTTTGGAGGGCCAGCGGTGAGCAAAGAAGAATTGTCATGATGGCATGACATTTTGGAGGGCCAACGGTGAGCAAAGAAGAATTGTCATGATGGCACGACATTTTGGAGGGCCAACGATGAGCAAGGAAGAATTATCATGATGGCACGACATTTTGGAGAACCAACAGACCATGATTTCTTAAAAGAGATGGAGAAGATCTTTGTAATAGAAATATCTTAACTTATTTTAGTTAGGAGATTCATGATCTGAGAAATATCTCTATAACAAGAAGATCATGACATCTAATCATTCTGTTACTAGGATAAGCCTATGGGCAATTTGTTGTAACAACTTTCAGTTTTCTATTTATGTAAAACTCTATATATAGGATGAGCGACCTAAACACTAGGTCGGCTCTTAGGTGTTTACAAGGCTATGTATTCAGACTTCTGAAAGATAAATAGAGATCATCTATCTTGGTTCTGGGCTCAATTGGTGTACAAGTATGTATACATTTGTTTATTGCTAATTTAGTCTTTGTTGAACGTACCATGCATTAATTCTTAAAGCTGAATTTCTGTGTTAAGCATTCTATAAGATCTGCAATTTACTTCACGTAGAAACTGCTATAGAAATACACGCTGAATGATCTTAGCTTTCCATGCATTGGTTATTATTATGTTTTTCTGCAAAATCTTGAAGTAGTCCTATGTTGTTGCTTAATATGTACCTTATTATCTCCTAGCTTTGGCTATATTTCCCCCTTTTATGCATTCCCTTCTCTCTTCCCTTTTTCCTATAAAAAACAAGGAACCAACCTTCTCTGGAGATTGAATCAGGCAAACTCTATTTTAGCCTGGTCTTTCAATGTTGATGAAGTCTTTGGTGCAAATTATTACCTAAGGTAGATTTCATTCCAACAGTTTTTGGCATGCCCAGTGGGACCCAAATCCCACACATTATATACAGATCAAAGTCCCGATGAAGCCTTTGCCCTATCAATATTTTATTATCACCTGGCGACTCCGCACCGAAAAGGAACCCTAAAAAAAGTCCTTACCCAGCTTCTGGTTATGAACCATCCTTATGATAACCAGATCTAAAGCAAAAAATTTAGAAGAACCCATAGAGTTCTTCGAGCTACATCTTGGTAGCCTCCGAGCTAACCCAGTTTTGGTTGCAAGAACATTTTCTATTCTCAATAGCAATCCAAGACAAGTGTACACTCCCTGTGCAACCTCCTTTAGCACTGCTGCTATCAGAACCTCAAATCTAGTTACCAATACAACTACAATGGCTAGAAATATGCCAGATCTACCTTATCCTCTATGGAATCATACAGGCCCTTTAAATATTGTAGTTCAACATCCAATACCATCAGTGGCTCTAAAAGCACTACCTCAGTATGATGGTACTGGGAAGACAACTTATGAACATTGCTTAGATGTGGCCGCATTGGCACCAATATATAACATCACAGAGGAAGACGTGATGATCAGGCTCCTGATTATTTCCCTCAAAGGAAAAATGCTCTACTGGTACAAAGCTCTTGACTACCAGGCTATATCTACCTGGGCCCAACTTGCTGGTAAACTAGTGGAAGAGTTTAATGAACATGCAGACCCCTTTTCATTGTTAAATCAGTTTAGTGTCATTCAAAGAAGCCCACAAGAGGAGATGGTGGATTTCAATATTAGGTTCGGTCGAACCTGGAAGAGAGTGCCCGATGGTCTGAGACCGGCCCCAGAGGGAGCCATATACTACTATCTAAGAGCTTTTAATTCAAAAATTAGTATGGCAATCAGACAATCTCGGGTGATGACGTTTCCTGAAATCTATCAAGAAGCACTGAAAGCAGAAAAGGATTTGATCGCCATAGGAAGGTTCCCTTCAAAGATGATGCCTCCCATTTTCCCCAATTTACCTCAAATTTCAAATGTTGCTCTCCCAGTTCCCCCGATTACTGATCTTCCCAAGTGGAATGGACAACTCAATATCCCGCTTCTACCGATGCCACCCACTCTTCCAATGCTTCCTCCTATTCCTGCTAATTCCTCAATGGGAAATACGTCTACTCAAGATGCCCAAATGGCAATCTTGCAAGATCTGCAAGCCTCTTATAAGACTCTATCAAATAAATTTATCTCTATGGAGTGAAGAGAAGCAGAAAGAAACTCTCAACCAAGATGTTACCCATAAGTAACTAGAGATCAGGCATCTGCCAGTGCACGTAATTATGAAAAAACTAATACAGTCTACGCCAGTAAGGAAGGTGAACCTAGTAATACCTCACCCGAATCATCCTACTGGTGTTCCACGTGTAATGATCCTCATGGGGAGACTGACTGCATGGTTCATCATCATCAGGTACAACAAATGGCTACTGAAAAGGCAGAAAGATCCCTTAAAGGTCAAGTGAACATAATTCGAGAAGATGACCAGAATTTTTTGATTCCCTCCCTAGAACAAGTTTCTGTTCTGACAAGATCGGGAAAGAAACCTTTTCAGGTGGATCCTAAGGACCTTAATCCTTTAAAAGTACCTATGCCTGCAAAGAGTCCTATTGAGAAAAGACCTCCACAAAATCTAGATCCAAAAGGAGCAGAAATTCAAAGAGAAATACCTCCAGCTAAAGAGATAGAAACTCAAGAACAGGCCAGAGAAAAGTTGAGGTATCCTTCACTGACTAAATGCTAGAGAGTTGATGCTACTCAGGGTTACAGAAATAGGTTTGATACAATAGTAAAAGAAAAAAGCATAGACGCTCTTCCTTTTAATATCGTCGAAGAGATGAAAAAGACTCCTTCCAAGGCCACTATGTATGAAGCCCTACGGATTCTAGGGCAGATTGATCTTTTGCAAGAATCATTGAGGTCTATGAAAAATAAAGATAAAGACCCAGTTAGATTGAGTTCTACCCAAGCAAGTCTTACTTCCACTTCAAGAAAAAATAGACCTCCCCCTTTTTATTTATCTCTCCAAATGGAAGGATGGGTAGTCCATAATTGTATGATCGATTCTGGAGCCACAACTACTATTATGCCCAAAGTAGTGTGCGATATAATGGGGATGGAATACACAAGGAGTGCTCCAGGGGTCTTACAATTGGATGGGACTCCTGTAAAAATGGTAGGCATGATAAAAGATATTCCTATAGTTTTGCATAGGCTTCCCCAACTCACAGTCATACAAGAAGTAGTAGTAGTGGATTTAGAGCCTTATTTTGGTATGTGCTTATCTAGAGAATTTACGGCCAAAATAGGAGGATATCTCTCTCTTGATTTCTCACACCTTGAGATTCCATTCAAAGGAAAAAGGGTAAAGATATTCAATGAAAAACCTTCCACCTTCCATGTCGAAAAACTTGGAGAAGAGGAGAAAACCTCTACTACTGTAAACATGATGACAGAGGAACTAACAGACTTGAGTCTGATGGATGAAGCCTTAAATGAGTTACAAGAAGAAGATCAATTTTCTCTTCTGGATTTCAATGCTATGATCGAGACGAATCTAGGGAGTTACACTATTCTGAAACCTGAAAAGGATAAATTTACCCCCCCACTAGTTGCGTCATCTACAAATCAGTTGTGGAAACTTTTCTTTGATGGCGCTAGATGCAAAAATGGAGCTGGAGCAGGTATTGTCCTCATTGCTCCAACTGGTGAAGAAAATATTTTCTCTTACAGGTTAACTTGGAGCTGCACCAATAATGCAGCAGAATATGAAGCACTCTATTTGGGACTAAAGAAGGCAAAAAATATGGGTATTAAACAACTGCAAATTTTTGGTGACTCTGAACTAATAGTAAATCAAGTGACAGAAAAATGCGTAAGCAAACAACATTATCTCAAGGCCTACAGAAATAAAGTCTGGGACCTGCTAGAATATTTTGAATCCCTGAACATGAAAGCAATCCCTAGGGAGAAAAATATGCATGCTGATTTGTTGGCTTCGGTAGGAGCAAACTTCTGCCCTATAAGCAACGTTATCCAAAAATAAAAAATAGTCAGACTGATATACAAACCTTCAGTACCTGATAGAGATACTTTCTAGCAGGTCTTTGAAAATGATCAACACATTATAGATTTTCTAGTTCATGAGATGAACTACTCTAGCAACAGAGAAAGTGAAGATGAAGAGGAGGAAAATGTCATCCAGTTGAAAAATAATCACATCCCTAAGGGGCTAGTCACACTTGAGTCTCTTTTTGATAACAATGATAGGTCAACAGGTCATAAGATGAAAGTTGACAAGCATAGATATAAAGAGGCTAAAATATCACCTGAAAAGGCCATCAAAGTAGGGGTGAATACTACAGATAAAGAACTGAATGAAATTAGAGAATTATGTGAAGAATTTCTAGATACAATGGCCTGGACCTATGGATATTTAAAAGTATACTCAAAGGAAACAATTCAACATACGATTGAACTCCAAGAAGGTGCTAAACCTTTTCATCAAAAGCAATGCCCAATAAATCCAAAAATAGAAGCTTTGATGAAATAGGAGTTGTTGAAACTACTAGAAGTTAAGATTGTATATCCAATTAAGCACTCGACATGGGTCGCTAATCTGGTTCTAGTAAGAAAGAAAAATGGAGATATCCGACTGTGTGTTGACTTTCGAAACCTAAACAAAGCTTCACTCAAAGATCATTATCCTCTCCCACAGATCGATCAGATTTTACACACTATTGTAGGAGCTGAGAGGTTTTCTCTATTGGATGGTTTCTCTGGGTATAATCAGGTATGGGTAAAATATGAAGATCAATTCAAAACAACGTTCACTACCAAATGGGGAACATTTGCGTATCAAAGGATGCCTTTTGGGTTATCAAACGCTGGAGCAACTTTTCAAAGAGCCATGGATGTAGCTTTTGGAGAACTTGCAAATAAAATTATAGTGATATACCTGGATGATATGACTATCTTTTCTCACAAAAAAGAAGATCACATAACTCACCTCAGGAAAGTGCTAGAAAAGTGTCGAGAGTTTGGGATATCCATAAATCCAAAGAAATCTATCTTTGTCGTAGAAGAAGGAATCTTACTTGGTCATGTAGTTTCAAAATATGGCCTAGCAATAGACCCCAGTAGAGTGAAAGCCTTGCTGGAACTCTCCCTTCCACTAAACAAAAAGGGTTTGCAGTCATTTTTTGGTCAAATTAATTTTGTATGCAAATTCATAGCAGATTTTGCACAGATTGTTAAACCTATGACTGAATTGTTAAAAAAGGATGTCATTTTCAAATGGATGGATGCAAGAAAAGAAGCTTTCAAATAGATCAAGGAGAAAATAGCTCAAGCTCCATTCTTGGTAAACCCAAACTACTCCAAATATTTTATCTTATATGCTATAGGCGAACAGGGAAGTTACGCTGTAGTACTTACCCAGAAGGGAGCTGACAATGAAGAAAGGCCTATCACTTTTCTAAGTCAAAACATGCAAGAGCATGAGGAAAAGTATAATTTTATTGAAAAATAGATTTACGCTATCATGAAGTCCCTAAAAAAGTTCAGGCACTTCTTATCACAAAGCAAAATCATAGTTTATACTATTCACCCTGATGTACGAAGTTTCATTACGCAGGGAGAGCTCGGTGATACAAGAGCAGGTTGGGTAACTAAAATACAAGAGTATGACATGGAAATACACCCAGCCAAGCTAGTTAGAGGTAGAGCATTGTGCCAGGAGCTCACAAAACAAGCGGCAACAGACTATGTAGCTTGCCAGGCTCAAGAGGCAATACCAGAAGAAGATCAAGCTTCAGAACAACTTGACTGGGGGGATGAATTAATCAGGTATTTCCAGACTAGAATATGTCCAGCTAACTTGAATGCTTCCTAGAGAAGAAGGTACAAGATTCAAGCTCTAAAGTACACTTTATTACCTGAAGGGTTATACAAAAAAAACTTGGATGGAGTATTGCTTCGATGTGTGTCGAATGAACAGAAAGAAAGAATTTTAAAAGAGTTTCATGGAGGTCTATCAGGAGGACACTACTCCAGGAGAACTACCACACTAAAAATAATCATAACTAGGTGCTATTGGCCTACAATTTTTGTAGATGCTTTCAAAGTTACGAGAGACTGTGAAGAATGTCAGAGATATGTAGGAAGGAACATAAATGCACCATTACCTCTAAAGAATATTCAGGTTGAAGAACCATTCCAGCAATGGGGGCTAGATTTCATAGGCATCATAGAACCAAATTCATCAGTAGGGCATAAATATATTCTCACAACCACTGACTATTTCACGAAGTGGTCCGAAGCAATACCCACGAAAAAGAGTGACCAAGAAGTAGTGATTGAATTCGTAGAAAGTTTGATTACGAGGTTCGGCATTCCAGATGCCTTGGTCACAGATATTGGCCCACAATTTTTAGGAGCCAAGGTAATTGACTTCACCAGTAAATATGGGATATATTTAAAAACATCATCAAATTACTATCCTCAAGGTAATGGGTTAGCCGAATCCACGAACAAGAATCTGCTTAGGATTTTGAAAAGAACACTCAAGGAGAATAAAAGGAGTTGGCATACTTTGATAAACCAAGCACTTTGGGCTGATAGGATCACAATTAAAAAATCTATCAACACATCCCCTTATTCTCTAGTTTATGGAAAAGAAGTTATGCTCCCGATACACATAGAAATACCAGCTTTAAAGTTGTTAGATCTAACTGGTACAGAAGAAGCAGAACCGATGGAAAATAGGTTGATTCAGCTCTTACAATTGGAAGAAAAGAAGGAACAAGCCTATGATCACTATCAAAAACATGCAGTTGCAATGAAGGGGTGGTTCGACAAAAAGATGACCTTAAGAAACTTCAAGGTAGGAGATCTAGTCCTGAAGTGGAATACTAAGAGGTCGAAACCAGGAAATCATGACAAGTTCGATACCTTCTGGGATGGCCCTTTCAAAATTATTGAAGAGAAGCAACACAATTCCTTCCAGCTAAAATATGAACAGGACAAGATCCTACCCATTCCTGTTAATGGTTTTCACCTAAAGCTATTTTACAAGTAATGGGTTCCGATCTATCCTTGTATATATTTTATTATTTTTCGTATGTATACCCTTGTGAATATGTTACTTTTTGTGAGCTTTTATTTTGATAAATACTGTCGCCTTTTCATGAGTTTTAAGAGCAAGAATATCTATTTCAAGCAAAATGTCATGATAGCACAACTTTTGGGCATTCATGGCCTTCATTTGGAATGGTTAAAATGTCATGATAGCATGACTTTCGGGCATTCATGGTCTTCTTTCAAGAAAATGTCATGATAGCATGACTTTTGGGCATTCATGGCCTTCTTTCAGGGAAAATGTCATGATAGCAATTTTGGGTTTTCTTTATGTAACATGTTCCAAAATTATCATGATGCCATGTCAGATCTGACTTTTTGTACAGCAGAGAGCCACGTTAGGTCTGATTTTCTATATAGCTGAAAACCATGTCAGAACAACGATAAAAGCACATGCCTCGAGAACCTAAAAGGCACCATTCTTAAAAAATGAAAATCATACCCAATGATCAAATCAAGAGATGACGTTGTCTTATTGGCTCAGTACCACGGTGGAGGTTTTTTATTGGTCTAGAATAAAAATGACAACTCGAGGTAGTTGAGATCTTTTAAAGCTGGCACACTAACTAAAGCTCCCACCTATATTTAAAATCTATTTTGAAATACATGTTGCTCATTGCATTTAATCCACGTCACCTGAGCATTTTAATTGCATATCTTTTTGGCATAAACATACACAGTGGGTTATTTTGAAGAATTGTTTCACATTCCCTCTTCTCATCTTTGCATCTTGCTACCTGAGTTCTGAAGTCCTTCTTGAGAGTTCTGTATTTTTAGATGATGTCCCTGTAGTAGTATCACAATGGCCACCTCTGTAGCTTTGGGCTCCACATCCATGTTTTCAAAGAAGAAGAGGAGTTCAAGTGTTAAGGTAGACAACTTTGTAGATCCTGATGCCCACATAGCAGACACGAGGCTGACATGGAGAAGCCCTAGATAAATTTGCAAAGACATAGCCGCCAGATTGGCCATAGATAGTTCACCTTCAAATCCAAGTAACTTCCCTTACTATTCGATGCTTTACTGGTACGTATGCCCTCATGTTCACCCTTGTCCAGAGTTAATTAGGGCAATGGCCACAATGTATGATGCAAAGAATAAGAGTGTAAAAAATTATAAGGGAGAAACACTTTTTACGATTGATCCAGACACAATTAGAGTGGTCTTCGCCCTAGGATATAAGCCGCCAGTTCCTCCTATCTTGTTTGATCCAGCCAATTCTATGAAATTTTATCTGAATACTCCAAACATTAGGGCTTTTCTCCAACAGAATCTTGAAGGCGAACTCCCCAAAGGTTCCATCCCCCAATCTCCCATCCCTTTGTCCAAATTTAAAAGCAAAACACTTTTCTCCATGTTGGCCATGATAGCAGGGTTAGAAGATGATTCTCAGGTTCATGGATGGCAGGTTGCAGTGGCACAGTGTATTTCCATCTATAAATTTTATGATAAAACATGCATGGATCCAAACAAAGTACCTCTTTTCTTCGATTGGCCATATTTTTTAGCTCAGCAGCTACACCTAGGACTCTCAAAATTACACATAGAAGCTCCAGATGTTTTTAGATATTCTTCTTATTTGGTTTGGCTTTTCTTTTTATTTCAATCAAAGCATTTGAAATCAATACCTGTAACTCAAAAATATGCACAAGGATAGAGTTTGTGTGTATGTGAATGGACTCCACTCCTCTTGAGCAAGAATTCATACTATCAGTTCAATAGAGATTTTTTGGGCCCTTCTCTACAAATCATGCTAGGACACACAACAAGAATTCCTAAAATAGTGGAGGAAACCCTGAGGCGCTCTCAAGTGAAAGAAGGGGACTTTTTTGTACTGACCCAGGGGGTAATCATAAGGCTCTATGGCTTCACAGGGAAGCCCTTCCTATTGCCTTACTACGTCACCAACCGACTTTTCGCCTTGGAGTATGTAAGGCAACAAGAGTTTATAAATTACACATTTGGGACTGGCGCCCAAAAAACTCACACCTACCTTATGCCCTTCCAGTTCGAAGGAGTTACCATCTCAAAAAAGGGAGATCATCAAAAAATTGCTGAAGTACTAAGAAATATGAAGCTGGTGGAGCTCCCACAAAGGTGGAAATATGATCCTGAGGATGTATTCGCTAAAAGGCAGGCCACCCTGAACAAGAGTCCTTTCTAGCAATTCCATGCCTCTGATAGAGTCATTGAACATAATCGAAATAATAGCGAAGGACAACCCCTGGAATGGCATGTGGAGAAAATGCAGCCTCTAGCTCCATGGCATGATTTTTATGAACACTTGGTGGACTATGACCCAAAGACTCATCCGGCCCACAACATCCCCACCAAAATAGTCAATAACATGAAGAAGAGAGGAGATGACTGGGATGCACCCAAGATTGCGGCTTGGTGGCAGATGCGATGCCATCATAATACTTTCTCTAGGTATGGGCTCAAAATAGATAACAAATTTTGTACCAAATATGATGAGCACCATAAGAATTGGTCTGTGACACTGTTCAATGAGGTCCCTCTCGGAATAGGTGGTATTTCCCCAAGAGTGTCTATTCCAGATGCTGATAAAGAAAAAGGAAAGGAGGTCACGGTTGAACAACTAGGGGAAAAAGAAGAAGCACAAGGTGTACATTCCACATTTAGGATCAGACACAGAGTCTGAAGATATGGCTCCACTTGAATGGAAGAAGCCGACACCAACGTGAAGAAAGAGAAAAGCTGAACAAGGAAAAGCTGAGAGCCAAAAAAAGAGGAAGATACAAGAATCCTCTTCTAAACAATCTGAAGGAGAGGATCAAGAAAAATTAGAAGATGCAGAGGGATTGAGGGAAAGCTCTGAAGGCGTATCAGAATGTATGCAACGAGGCGAAGAAGGATCTGAACATATGCAAGAAGGAGAAGTTCAACAAGAAGAACAGGTCATCGAAGAGCATTCAAGAGCATAGGTGGAAGAGCAAGTGGCTCAAGAAGTAGAGGGGCCCCTCAGAAAGAATATTTAAATTAGGAGCAGACTCTCCCGCTAATGCCAGATAGCATAGACATTTCCTATTTACAACACTTAGCGAAGGTTTATTCGGAGGAATCACCAGAAAAGGAAGGCTCCAATCCACAAAAGGAGTAGGAAAAATCCCCAATTAATCTTGATACTCCCTCCTCTTCCCCTCATCCTCATACAGATTCTCCTTCTCGATCAAAAGACAAAGAGGTTTCAAAATCATCCTCCTCCCATAATTCTCCGTAAAGTTCTCCTCCTAGTACCCCAATCGGATCTCCCTCTCAGCAGATAGGCCTGGAATCCACCCTATCACATACTCCCTTTTCCCTTTCCACAAATCTGTTGGGCCTTCAGTCTTTACAAAGCACTTCCTCTACAAACAAATCTACCATCACCAAGATTAAAAAGATAAGGAAAGCCACAATGAATGTTGTGACATGGCTAAAGTCACGGAATCCTCCAAGTGACACTGATATGGCCCAAGTGCGAGAAGGGGCAGTTTTGGATCCAATCAATATGCAGAGGTCTACTATGAGGATGACTCCTCTAGTACAAAATCCAGAGAAACAAATGACTCTGGATGATTATCAGACTGAAATAATCACTGAAGACATGACTCAGCTACCGATGAATGATGAGTGGAGTAAGGCTCAGACCCACATGGGTACGATCTATTTGAATGTGGAGCATTACAAAGAGAAGTTCCTCAGAACAGAGCAGGCTCGACAGTGATTGGAAGAGGCCTTCAACCAACAAAAAATTATCGAGAAGGCTCTCAAGAATGATGCTAAAAATTGGGAGCAGAAGTTCAAAGAGGCTGCATCCTTCCAGGAGAAAGCAGCCAAGGCCGAGGAGCAGGTACAGGCATTGCAAAAACAAGTAGAAGACCTGAATCAATAGTTATTGATAGCTTCAGAAAAGGTTCAGGGCTTCTCTAAAGAAAAAGTGATTGCAGTACGAAGAGAAAAACTCGTAGTAGTTAGCAAGATAGTCCTTAAGGCTAGACCCACCCTGGCTTATCTCTCCAAAGTAAACAATATGATGAGCCAGGTAGAAAAGGAGTTTGAAGCTTCAATTAAGCTCCTGAGACCGAGGGTGTCTATGGCTAACAAGATCCAGGTCCTGGAAAATAGTATGCAAGCAATAGCTGGCTACAGAGCTCAGGATGAAAATTGGTCTCAAGCAAAATCAGTCGCCAGGAACTTTTTCAAGAGGCATAAGCTAGTGACAACAATGGTGAAGATATTATAGGAGTTGAGGGTGGAGGTGAAGTCTATCTCTAAACATACCAGTATGGTTGAGGGTTGTGGTATGCCTAGTTTTTGGGATGCTCAGTCTAACCTCTTGATGAAAGAGCAAATAAAGACAAATTGGCTAAATTTTTACAATGATGTATCTAAAATTAATGGATGGGAAGAACCTGTGCAAGAGGACCATATTTTTGGTATGGCTCAAAATATAACTCAAATGAATTCTAGTCTTAATGAGCTCTATCTGAAGTCTAAAATTTTATCTTACGATAAGATAGAAGAACTGGAATATTTGTACGCTACTTTCAAAGAGAAAGTGGATACTGATGAAGAAACCTAGAAAAAGGCCTGTGCCGCCTATAATGAAGCCATTCAATCTAAGGAGAAACAAGCAAAGGCCAAGAAGGTCCCAACAAGTAGTACAACATCTTCGGGACAAGGGGAGACAAATTTTGAAGAGGAATCTCCAGAGGAATGATTATTCCTAAGTTTGATTCTTTGTTTTTTGATAACTCTTGGTATCATTCCCTTTATTTCCCTTCCCTTTCTTCTTTTATATTTTTATATTTCTTTTTTTGACTCCATTGCCCAATGGATAAAGGCTCTAAGTTCTAACATTCAGTTAACAGAATTACCCCAGGAGGCACCAAGAATGTTGGTCAAAATGACAACATGCAGGGAAATAAAGGTATTCTCCTCAAAATTTAGCTAAGGAGAATCATCGTGATGGCATGACATTTTGGAGGGCCAACGATGAGCTAAGGAGAATCATCATGATGGCATGACATTTTGGAGGGCAAGGTGAGCAAAGAAGAATTGTCATGATGGCCACACATTTTGGAGGGCAATGAGCAAAGAAGAATTGTCATGATGGCACGACATTTTGGAGGGCAGAGAAGAGCAAGAAGAATTTCATTTTAGGACATTTTGGAGGGAGAGAAGAAAGAATTTCACGACATTTTGGAGGGCCAACGATGAGCAAGGAAGAATTGTCGTGATGGCGCGACATTTTGGAGAACCAGCAGACCATGATTTCTTAAAAGAGATGGAGAAGATCTTTGTAATAGAAATATCTTAACTTATTTTAGTTAGGAGATTCATGATCTGAGAAATATCTCTGTAACAAGAAGATCGTGACATCTAATCATTATGTTACTAGGATAAGCCTGTGGGCAATTTGTTGTAACAACTTTTAGTTTTCTATTTATGTAAAACTCTATATATAGGATGAGCGACCTAAACACTAGGTCGGCTCTTAGGTGTTTACAAGGCTATGTATTCAGACTTCTGAAAGATAAATAGAGATCATCTATCTTGGTTCTGGGCTCAATTGGTGTACAAGTATGTATACGTTTGTTTATTGCTAATTTAGTCTTTGTTGAATGTACCATGCATTAATTCTTAAAGCTGAATTTTTGTGTTAAGCATTCTATAAGATCTGCAATTTACTTCACATAGAAACTGCTATAGAAATACACGTTGAATGATCTTAGCTTTCCATGCGTTGGTTATTATTATGTTTTTCTGCAAAATCTTGAAGTAGTCCTATGTTGTTGCTTAATCTGTACCTTATTATCTCCTAGCTTTGGCTATATTTCCCCCTTTTATGCATTCCCTTCTCTCCCCCATTTTTCCTATAAAAAACAAGGAACCAACCTTCTCTGGAGATTGAATCAGGCAAACTCTGTTTTAGCCTGGTCTTTCAATGTTGACGAAGTCTTTGGCGCAAATTATTACCTAAGGCGGATTTCGTTCCAACATCACCTTTGCTATTCTCCTGAGGATTTCATCATTCATGCATGATAAACTGAAAGTCATCGTGAGGTCCACTCCTCACATAGACGACCCGACCACCAAAGTACCTCTACCAAGAGAACATTAATGGATTACCCACATGATCTAGTGGATTATTCGGTTAGCCAACACCGATCCAATCATAAACCAGATATAATCAGCCTTCCAAAGGGTCTAGCAAGGAGGTCTACACTCCCTGTATATTTTCATCTTCACCACTCGAAACTCCCATCCAACAAGTGTTAGCAACCCAGAGTAGGATTGTGTGAATTTCACATGCACCATCAGCCAATGTGACTATGAGCGAGCTTCTACTATAGTCCTCCAAGCATTGGGAACATTTCATGAGGATCTTGGATTCCATTGAGGTGCAACCTCATGACTCTGATGCTTTCACAAACTTTATGGAATACATACGAATGTACAAGAAGCCTGCTATATCCTTTCAAAATCATGAGGTCAAACCCATGCCTACCAGTTCACCATATCCTACTCTGCACATAATTGCAAGCATCAATAGGCTCCCTTATGAGTGAGTATTGGTTTACATAGGTTCCTCAATAAACATTATTATCACAACTTCACTAAAGTAGCTCAACCTCCCACCCTTGCACATTGCACCATCCAAGTTCACCTTGCAAGCATTCAACGATGCTTTATCCTCCACTATGGGTACAATAATCCTACTTTTTAAAGTTGGACAAAAGGTTGTGCCTACATTATTCTACATCTTGGAGGGTACAATACAGTACAACATACTTCTTGGAATCCCATGGATAAGAGACATCGAATGTGTTTCATCTATAGTGCATCAATGCATTAAATACATTGATGAAGGTAAGGTACATGTGGTCCATGTTGACCTAGACCCCTTCAAGTATTATAAGCAGGTGGATCATCCACAAAGGCCTATAGTGTCACCCAAGCATTTGGACACTAAATCCAATGACCTTATTCAGTGTCCATATTCAACCCCATGGTTAGTCATGAAGCTACCTTTACCATCGCTAGTACCATCCTCTATCTCTTCAAGCAAGGAATAATCAGAAGAGCCAGATACATAAGCTCCCATATTTATCATAAATACACCTGCAGAAGATCTTTTCACTCCTACAAAAAATGAGTAAGATCCCACTATTGATACGGATGAATAAAATCCTATCATACCATCTTCATCCACTATAGTTGAGGACACAATTCAATTCACCTGCCTAGAACTCGATGAGTGCATCACACCTATCATCGATTTGATAAAGGATCTAGGTAGTTCCCCTACCAAGTTGCCACCAATTTATAGCATTCATGATGCACCCTCCGAACATTAGGGCCAAACAAATCATCTTGGACAAGTTTATGAGGTAGCCATGACTTGTCCAAATGTAAATGCATCTTCTCATGAGTTTGTGGGAATGATCAATATGATGACAGAGAACCAAAGCCCTCTAAATCCATCTATGCAAATTGTGACACCATCCAACATTCCATCCATAAAATATGAGATACCATCGATGGATTCGATCATGCCTACTCCATATCATCCAAAATATCCACAAGATCAAGAGCAGATGTACCCCCTAGACCAAAGTGGGGGTAACCCAACTACCACAGTTGAAAATACTAAGTTGGAACATGAGCTTGAGCTAAATCAAGAACAAGAACATGTGGATATAATCGCCAGCTCTAATCATCATGAAGCATCCACATCTTCTCAAATATTAGGGACTTTTGATCCACCCTTGATCAGTTATCTCCTAGATCCCACACCTAGTTAACCTCCACCGCATATAAGTTGCCATCCAAATCCCTCAATAGCCATCCAGTCATCACCTCCACTAGTACCACAACATATCTTGGATAGGCTAGCTGATGTGGAGTTACAAGTGAGTCACCAATAGAATGATTTACAACAGATCATGGATCAGCTCACAAGCATTGAGTTACGGTTGAGTCATCCAAAACCTCAACCCCTTGATTGTCAGGACAAACCCACTCCTACACAGTCCAATGTTAAGTCTCAAACAAATCAAGGGCTAAAACAAAAACATCATGCTAAGCAAAAATTTATATCCATTAATGAGTCAAAGGACTCTCTATTTGAGCGACTCTGCACAACAAAGGCAATTCCGATCCACCACAAAAGGTCAAAACATTTTGATATGAAGTATCACTTCATAAGAGATATGGTGGAACAACAGATAGTTGAGCTTCAATACTGCAGCACTTTGGATAATCTATCAGACATCTTCACCAAAGGCATGGCTAAAGCTCAATTTATAAAGCTGAGAGACTGTATAGTCAGTCCTCTCAACTTTAAGGGGGAGAATGTTGGAAAATTACCATTGGTAAAAGGTTAAAAAATGTATTTTACCTTGGGTAAGATTACTTACCTTTTACCTTACCTGGACGGCAGTTGGACGGCAACATCTTTGGGCGGCAAGAGAATTTGATTTTATTTTCTTCTCCCTTAATTTCTCCTATCCCCCCCTTTTCTCTAGTATGGTTATTATAATGTTTATTTAAACTTTGTAACCTAATGTTAATTGTTAATGCAAATTTACCTTTGTATCAAAGAGCTCACCTACCACATGAAAACCCCTATCAAGGGTAAGAATTTTGAAGACTTGGTCCAAAAAATGAATTTTAGGGATGCCCTTCGTGGTGGACAGCCTCAGCCTAATGCTAATATCAATATTAGGGCTTCCCATAAAACTCTAAGAATGCCTAATATTGATCCCAAGAAAACGGAGTCAGGATGTCTTAAAGCAGCTGATGGAACTCCTATTGTTAAGCTTGATATGGGTAACATTCAGATCGGCATTGAAGATTTGGAAAAAAAAGGACTAATTTGTCGGTTCGTGGGTTTTCGTCCGAGTCTATCTGCTTTCAAATTCTGGGCTGCAAAAAGCTGGAAAACTAAAGGTGAGTTACAAATCTCTATTTATCCAAATGGTTATTTTCTTGTTTTATTTGCTAATAATGAAGATAGAGAGAAAAATTTTCAAGGGGGTCCTTGGTTTTTTGGAAGGGTAGGGCTTTTCATGAAGTCCTGGCATACTAAATTTAAAGCCGAAGAAGAGATGCCTTCTATAGCTCCCGTGTGGGTTAGACTCTTTGGCCTCCCTATTGAATTTTGGAATCCTACTATTTTTTCTTCAATTGGAAACTCTTTAGGAACTTTTATGATGACTGGTTGATTGTACTCAAAATTTTGAACATATTATTTATGCTCGGATTTGTGTTTTAATGGATTTTGACAAACCCCTACCTAAAAATATCACATTACAATTTGGGGAAGACACTTGGGAGCAAGTAGTGGACTATGAGAACATTCCTTTTCGTTGTAGAATTTGCCATGAATATGGTCATTTGGCCAGTGCTTGCCCAAATAAAATTCCTGATCAAAAGAAAGAAGATATAAACTCAGGAGGTTTCCAAATACCTAAGAAGAAGAACACTCAGAAAAAACCAGTTATGAAGGATCAATCAAAGTCATCTGCTAATATGTTTGAAATCCTTTCCACAAATGATGTCCCAAGTGAGGAAGAGGAAATAATGGAAACAAAAATCTTAGAAACACAATTTAAATATGAAGGGAAGAACTCAGAGACAAACCAACAAATCAAAGGTTTTCAACAAAAAAAAAAAGGAGAAAATTTACACAAGAAAAACAATATTTCAAATGTCAAAACTTCAAATAATGCAGGTCCCAATATAGACTCCGTTGAACCATCTAGTAAAATTTTGGTTGTGTACGAGCATTCTTCAAGGTTAGAAGCCATCTCAGATTCAATTGGAATAAGTCAAGAAATAGGGAAAAAAAAATTGAAGATGGATTCTAATCAAAAAGTAGGTCGCAAGACCAATCAATATCATATGGTAAGAGAAGGTGAAAAGCTTGTAGAGGAAGGTAAGATTAATGCCCTTCCCAACTTTTTTAGCCCTGGTATTAATGAAGATCATCACTTGGAATATTAGAGGACTCAAAGGGAGTCTTTCAAAACAAAATGAAATTAGAAGAATGATTCGAGTAAATCATCCACATCTTGTTTTCCTTCAAGAAACAAAGATGTCAATGGAGGATATGGACTTAATTTCCGGTAAAATTTGGCCAGCTAGAAAAGTGGTTTCCCTCAGTTCCCAAGGGACTTCGGGTGGCATTGCTTGTCTTTGGGATCCAAAAGAGGTAGTTATTCACCATATGGTTGGCAGTTGGGGTTTTTTGGCTATAGCTATTCAAAGTAGACATTCCAACCAGATTATGCTCTGCATTACTGTTTATGCTCCGACTTCTTTGGAGGAAAAAAGAAGATAGTGGAAGGATATTACTCATATTATCTCTCATTTTCCTAAATCTTGGATCTTGATCGGAGGATATTTCAATACCATCCTCTCTCTAGATGAGAAAAGGGGGGGAAATAGAAATTTGGACAAAAGAACTGACCTCATGAGCGAATATATTGCAAACCTCCATCTTGTGGATATCCAACCAGATAATGGCCTTATGACTTGGTCTAATAGAAGGCAAGGCTTAGCTTGTATAATGGAGAGATTGGATAGGTTTTTGCTCTCTGAAAATTTCTTAATCCATGGTCACATTCCTAAAGTGAAGACTCTTAATAATGTTGGTTCGGATCATTGGCCAGTCATGGTGGAAATGTGGAAAACCAATGTGAGTTTCTCTCCTTTTCATTTTCAATTAATGTGGCTTAGAGACATTTCCTTCAGACCTCATGTGCAACAATGGTGGAAGGAAGGTAAACCTAGGCATGGGACTAAGATGTTCTATTTTGCCAAAAGACTGCAATACATTAAATCCAAAATCAAGACTTGGAACTGGAAAGAGTTTGGGGATGTTCATAAAAAAAACATGAAGTTATTGCTCATCTTGAAAATTTGAATAAGAAAATCCGTTTAGATGGCCTCACGAGAGAAGAGAAGTGCAGATGAAATTAAACTCACAACTCGAGTTAGAGGAATGGGAAAAAAGAGAAGAAATCTTATGGAAGCAAAAATCTAGAATTCAATGGCTCAAAGAAGGAGATCGAAACACAAATTTCTTCCACAAATATCTTCTAGCTCGAAGATCTCACAACTTTATTTCTTCCTTAAAATCAGATTCCGGAGATGTTGTTTATACTTGGGATGGCATGAACTCTATTGTTGTTGATTACTTTTCCAATATTTTTTTTGCTACTCCCCTTGACTCAACTTCACAATATAATGTTCTTCAATCAATCCCTTCTCTTATCACTTCTGAGGAGAACTCTATTTTGACTGCTCATGTTACTATCAATGAGCTTCAACAAGTAGTTTTTAAAATGCAAAAAGGGAAAACCCCAGGTCTTGATGGTTTTCCTATTGAGTTCTACCAAGAGTTCTGGATATCCTTCATGTTGATTTATTAGAGGTGGTGGAAGAAGCCAGGAAAGCCAAAGAAATTTTGAAGGTTATCAATAAAACTTATATTACTCTTGTTCCAAAAGCTCAAGAGGTTGATCATATCTCAGCTTTTAGACCTATTGCTTTATGTAATGTTCTTCTCAAAATCATTACTAAAATCATGGCAGAAAGGTTGAAGCCTCTTTTGCATAAGATTATTTCCCCAGAGCAAGGGGGTTATGTGGAAGGACGTCAAATAGTAGATGAGATAGTTCTTGCTCAAGAAGCCATCCATTCCATGGATATGCAAAATTCTCCTTCCATGTTCATTCGGTTAGACTTATCCAAAGCTTATGACAGAGTGGATTGGCACTTCCTTATCAAAGTTTTGAGGCAATTTGGTTTCTCTAAGGATTGGATGGATTGGATTATGGGATGTATCTCTTCAGTTTCCTACTTAGTTCTTATCAATGGCAGGCCTTCTCAGTATTTCCTAGCTTCCAGAGGTATTAGGCAAGGTGACCCGCTATCCCCTTATTTATTCATCATTCTTGTTGAATGCTTGGGTAGGACTATAACCAAAAAGAGGGAAAACAAAACCCTTGAGGGAGTTACCATTGCTCATGGAGCTAGACCTATCTCTCATCTTCAATTTGTGGATGACTCTACTCTTTTAGGTAAAGCTACGAGTTAAGGAAGCTTCTAATATTAAGCAAATCATTAGCTATTTTTCTAAGGCTACTGGGCAGTTGATCAATGAAGACAAATCTAAAGTTATTTTCTTTCACTGCTCTGCTAGATAGGAATCCATGGTCTTGGATAAACTAAGATATAAGAAGACCTCTCTTCCAATCACTTATTTAGGTATTCCCATAAATATTCAAAGGCAGAAAAATAAAGATTGGAATTGGTTGTTGGACAAAGTCAAGAAGAAAATTGGAAAGTGGACCAACAAGTGGCTTTCTTTCGGGGGTAGAATCACCTTGGTAAAATCAGTCCTTCAAGCTATTCCTATTTATGTTTCTTCCGTTTTGAATATCCCAAAGGTTGTTCTTCGAGAATTGGATCAAATCAGTCATCGTTTCCTTTGGAGTGGTACTAAGGAGAAAAGAAAATGGGCCTTGGTGAAATGGGATACTTTATGTCTTCCTAAGAGTGAAGGGGGGTTAGGATTACGGTCTTCAATTAATAACAACAAAGCTTTAGCTGCTAAATTATATTGGAGGATGTTGCATAACCCCAATGCTCTTTGGGCCAATAATCTCCATGCTAAATATGCTTGAGAACAAAAGGCCTGAAGACCTTGTTCGCTATCAACTTCCTACCAAAGGTTCTCCCATTTTAGCAGTTCTTAAGACTGGTGAGGATTTGATAAAGAAAAAATTATTTTGGATCATTCATAATGGTCAACATGCAAATTTTTGGACAGATTCTTGGGATGGTCACAAGCCTTTGATAACTCAGTTTCCCGATTGGAGGCCTTGGATGGAGGAGCTTCACCGAGCTAATTGGATAAAGGTGGCTAATTATTGTCGGTACCATATTGGTAATTCAAATGTTGGTAGATATTGGATCCCTATTGAGGACTAGCCTATTCAAATCCTAGAAAGGCAAAGACAAGATATCCAAGGCATCCTTCATATGAGATCCCTCTCTTGGTCCCATGAAAAAGATTGTTTTGGATGGAACAACACTACTAAGGGTGAGTATTCAGTTGCTCAAGGTTATTTGACCTTATGCCATAATAATCCCAACCATTCTTCTGACATATTTTCTCGATTGTGGGCTCAAAATCTCTGGCCTAAGGTGAGGTTCTTTAATTGGCTTTTATTGCATCGTAGGGTGCTTACTTGGTGAGCAACTTATGAAGCATGGTTTTCATGGCCCTTTTAGATGTGAAATGTGTGAAGAGAATGTAGAAAATATCAACCATATTTTTATTGAGTGTACTTTAGCCTCCGAGCTGTGGAGGAGAATGGCCACTTTACTTGGCTTACAGTGGTCCAATTTTTTTACTTTTGAACAGCTTTGGAGGGATTGGCCTAATCAAGAGGGTGTTGATCATTTTATTAGGCAGTTAGTTTGGATGGGTTCTACCATTCTTCTTTGGAATATTTGGAATGAAAGGAACAACCAAATTTTTAATCAAGATAGGAAGGATATTCACTATATTTGGCAAAATACCATAGCCAACTTAGTTGAATCAGTCCATCATCTCCTTAATCACCCCCAAAACTCCCACCAAAGATGGGATCAAGTGATGCAAATATTGAAGATTAAACCTTCTAAGGGCAACCAACTTAAAGGGAATGTGAGTATTAGTAATATGGATAGGAATAGAAATTGGCAACCTCCTCCTAAGGATTTTGGAAAAGTCAATATTGATGGAGCCTCTAGAGGGAACCCTGGAAAAGCCAGTGTGGGAGGAATTGGTAGACTTTCAGATGGCTCCCTGGTTTTTACTTTTGCTGAGAATTTGGGTATTCTTTCCAATAACCTTGCTTAGGGGTATGGTATCCTCGGAGGCCTTCAGGAGGCTACTAAGGTTGGATGGGAAAAGGTGTTAGTTGAGTCCGACTCTCAACTTATGATTAATCTCTTGAAGAATCCTTCTAAGAATCATAAGGTGGATTGGAGAATAAAAAGAATTATTGAGAAGATTCAGTTAATCCAGATGGGATTTTTGAAAGTTGATTACAATCATGTGGTTAGAGATCAAAACAAGAGTGTTGATGCTTTAGCTAATTGGGCTTTGGACAAAGGTGATCTTACTTGTTATGGCCACCCTCCTATATGGTGGGCTTCTCAAATTAGGGAAGCTCTTCTTTCTATCATTTCTTTGGATGGCTCCGGTTACGAAGGTACCTAGTTTCTTCTTGTTTTTTTTTTTGCTTCTCTTTGGTTCATTCAGTTTTTTTTAGTTCCCTAGCTCATTCTATTCTTTATTTTGTTTCCTCTATTGATTCTTGCCTTAATAGTCTTCTGGTCTAGATAGGTCATTGTTTTGTTCATTTTTTTTTCTTTTTTCTTTTTGTTTTTTTTTGTTTAGTTTTTTAAGGTGGGTGGGTTTTTTATTTTGTTTTGTTTTTGTGTTCTTTGTGTTGTTTTTTGTTGTTCTTGTGTTTTTGTTGTTTTGTTTTTTTTTTTTATGTTTTTTGTTATTGTTCTTGTGTTTTTTTCGTTCTTGTTCTTGGGTTTCTCTTTGTTTGTGTTATTTCGTGTTTTTATGTGTGAGTGTTTTCTATGTTTTTTGTTTTTGTTTATTGTCTATTGTTGGTTGTTTTTTATTTTTATTTTTATTTTATTTTTTAATTTTTTAGGTTTTGGTTGTGTTTATTTTTCATGTTTTTTTTGGGTTATGTCTTTGTAGTGTTCTGTTGTTTTTGTCTTGTTTGTGTTTTGTTATGTGGTTCTTGTGTTTTTCTATGTGGTTTGTGTTGTGGTTTCTTTTATCTTATTGTGCGTGTTTGGTTGTGCTTTTGTTTTTGACACACTCAAGGAGCATGTTTTTTATTTTATTTTATTATTTTTGTTGTTATTTACTTATTTTTAAATTGGTTTTGTGTGTTTGTTTGCTCCTTGAGTATGTCAAAGGTGGTAGGCCAGGTCCGAGTCCTGGGTATTTTTGGTGGAATGGATACCCCTGCCTCCTTGGGTCTTACCCGAAAGTGGCATCCCTTTTGGGATGTTTTCCACAAAAAAAAAAAAAAAGGAAACTAGTAACAAGGATTTAGAGGGTAGGTCAAAAGGGTACCTTACTAGATGAATTTCTAAGGGTAGAGCTCAGATCAAGGTTAATATTGTAAATGAACTTAATAATGTTAAGCTATCTAAATTTAATGGAAGAGAATGGGGTGATGCAATAGAGTATTGGCCAAATGAGTTGGAAATTTTATTTTCTATGAAGAAAAAATCACCCAAAACCTAAATAGTTTGGTCAACCCTTCATATTTAGGATGCAACCTTAGAATGGTGGAACACATTCAGGATAGGAAGAGTGATCCAATTCATGGATCTTAAATGGGACAATTTTTTCAGGGCATTTAAGAAGATATTCCTATCAGATCAATTTTATATAGAGAAGTTTGAAGAGTTCTCTACACTTCATCAGGGTATTTTGACTATGGAGTTATATTGTCAAAGATTAATTAAAATATTGAAATATGTTCTAGAGTATGATATCAATGAGAAAATTAAGGTGCATAAGTTCATATTAGGCATGGATCCAAATATTAGAATAATTATTAATTTTCTCAAGCCCAAAATCCTTCAAAAAGCTTATTATTTTGATCGATAGGAAGAGATCAATCTACAAACCAATAAGACTTTCTTAAACTATGAAGGAATGATAGAAGGATAAAAATAGGAACTCAAGAAGAGGAAGAGTTCTAGGTTTATGAAATGGGATAAGGAGAAAAATAAGAAAAGTAAAGGGAACACAAAGTTTAGAAATAGGAACAATGGGAAGCAAGGGAATTATAAGAATTTCCAAAAGAAGGATAATTTAAGACGTCAACCTCATAAGCAAAGTGATACAACTCAAAAAGATATAATAGGGGAGAAAATGCAAAAAAGGTCTCAGAATCCAGGACAAGTTATTTCATTTATGGGGATACTCATTATACAAATAAATATACCCAACAACTAGAGTCAAGTAACAGAGCCAAGGAGTAGCCACATCAAATCTATGCAGCCATAGGAAGTCAAAACTTGGATGGACAAGTAACTCCCATGTAACTAAATGGTATGTTTTTAAATAAAAATACTAAAGTTTTAATTGATAGTAGAGATATAGATAGTTTATTTCCACTAGTATTATTGAGGATATGCCAAAAATACCTAGATTTTTGGCATAAGGATGGAAATTTGAGTATGGGTTTGGAAAGAATTACTTCATGGATCAATGTTTTAAAACAATGAAGATCACCTTACCCAATGAGTCCACTATTTGGCACTTATATATAACATAACTACATGATTTTGATATTATCTTAGAAATGGATTTATTAAAGGCTCATGGAGCCCTAATCAACTTCCAAGAAATATGGATGGACTATACTAACAAGAATAAGAAGAGAGTAAGGGTTTAGAGTAGGCAAGGAATTTTTGACCATATTTGCTATAAGCTATGCAACTAAAGAAGTCACTCAAAAGAGGTGTAATGTTATATGTATTAAAGATAAATGGTAAGAGAGGTGGTAATGGGGATGGGGAAATATTTAAGAGATATCCAATTCTACATGAATTTAGGGATGTATTTCCAAAATATCTCCTCAGCCTATCACCTCGATGTAAATTTGATTTCACCATTGAACTAATGCCTAGAGTTGAATCTATTACAAGGAAACGTTACTCCTATTGAGTTGCAAGAGCTAAAGGTGCAACTTCAATATTTTTTTGAGAAGAGTCTAATTAAAACCACTGTGTCATCTTGGGGTGCTTTGGTATTATTTATGAAGAAGAAGGATGGTTCCTTAAGGTTATGTATTGACTATAAAATGCTAAATAAGATGACCATCAAGAATAGGTATACTTTTTCAAGAATATATGATCTCTATGATTAGTTATAGGATTCCACTATATTTTCAAATATTTAATTGAGTTTTGGATATCATCAGTTGAGTATTCATGAGGAGGAAACTCACAAAACAACTTTTAAGAATATGACACTATGATTTTATAGTGTTGCCCTTTGGGTTGACAAATGCTCCAATGACTTTTATGAATATGATGAATAGTGTGTTCAATAAATATCTAGATCAATTTATTTTTATAATCCTAGATGATATCTTCATATATTCCCACACCAAAGAGGAACATGACCAACATCTAAGGTTAGTGTTAGAGGTGTTGAGGAAAAATCAATTTTATAGATATTTGTCTAAATATGAGTTATATGCCTCACAAGTTCAATATTTAGGGCATATTATATCTATGGAGGGGATTGTTGTAGCTATTAAGAAAATTGAAGTCATTTTGAGTTGGCCTACACGCACTAATGTGTCTGAAGTTAGAAGCTTCATGGGAATAACTCGATATTATAAGCATTTTGTGAAATACTATTTAAAAATTGCCTACTCTATTACCAACCTTTAGAGAAAAGGAAAAGAGTTCAAATGGATGGATAAGTGTGAGGTTACCTTTGAAACTCTAAAAAATAAGCTAACTACAACATCAATTCTTAGGATATCAGATCCCCTTGGGAATTTTATAGTATGTATAGATGTTTTCTAGAAGGCTTAGGAGGTGTGTTATCCCAAAATGAAGCTATATTAGCATATGAATTTAGGAAACTCAAGAAGCATGAGTTGAATTACATGATCTAGAGCTAGAATTAGTTGTGCATGCTCTAAAGGTATGGAGGCACTACTTAATGGAATTTTTTTTTGAGCTAAGGATAGACCATCAAAGCCTAAGGTATATCATTATCCAGCCTATGTTCAATTCAATACAAAGAAGATGGAAAGAGTTCCTAGTTGAATATGACTTTGGTATAGAGTATATCAAAGGAAAATAAAATAAGGTTGTAGATGCCTTAAGTAGGAGAAGGCACATAACAACATTGAATTGAAGTCATGTAAAATTTATGGATAAATCTAGGGAAATACAACTATAATATCAATTGCATTGAAATCTAAATTAAAATTGAGAAAAATCTAGAGGAAAATAAGGATTTTAACATAAAATATGAACTTTTATGTTTCAAGGATAGGGTTGTCATACCTAAAACTGGTGATTTAAGGAGAATTATTATGCAAGAGGTACATAGTTCTCCCTATTATTCTCATCTAGGAGGTGCAAATATGAGAGAAAACATGAAAAATACCTTCTATTGGTTAGGAATGAAACATGATATCACTAGTTTTATTGCTAGATGTTTGAAATATTAGAAGGTTAAGGCAAAATATCAACATCCAATAGGAAAATTATACCCACATGATATACCTACTTAGAAGTGGTAGGTTATATCTATGGATTTTATTGTGGGTTTACCTAAGACTAGGTACTAGCATGATGCAATACTTGTGGTGGTTGAAAAGCTGACTAAGGTTGCATATTTAATGCTGGGGAACATCAAGGATTATGCACTAACTATGGCAAATAGGTTTGCCAATGAAATATTTAGGTTACATGGTTTTCTTGAGGTGATCATATTAGATAGAGATTTTAGGTTTACATTAGAATTCTAGAAGACTCTTCATCACGCAGTGGACACTAAATTGAATATAAGTTCTACATACCATCCAAAAATAGATGGGTAACTAAAGAGGGTGAACCAAGACTTGGAATACATGCTTTTCATGTATTGCATGGATCAAAATTCTAAGTCAAAGGATGTTTTGTATTTGGCTTAATTTACATATAATAATGGATACCATGCATCCTTGGGAATCACTCTATATGAGGCCTTGTATGGCAAAATATGTAGAACACCTCTATTAGGGGATAATATAGAGGATTGGGTGATGATCAGACCAGATAGTGTCAGAGAGATGGAGCAAATCAAAATAATTCAATAGAGGCTCAAGAAGCAATCAATCATCAAAAGACCTATGCTAATATAAAAATATCGCAAAGAGTATTCTCTATGGGAGATAAAGTTTTCTTGAGAGTATTATCTCAACTAAGTTGGATCCTCATTTTTTTGGGCCTTTTGATATCATTGATAAGATTAGTCTAGTAGCTCATAGGCTTGCCTTACTACCCAACGTATCAAAGATCTATGATACTTTCCATATATCCCTACTTAGAAAGTATGTTTTTGAACCTTATCATGTTTGGAATGTTTCAAAATTGTATATGGTGGATCCATTAGTCATTGAGGTGTGATTGGTAATAATTCTAGGGTTTTGTTATAATATTTTAATGAAATGAACCCTAGATCAATGTAAGGTCTAGTGGGACCATTATTCTAAAAAATGCAACTTGGGAATATGTTGAGGAAATGAGGAAACAATTCCCATATTTATTGGAATTATATGTATATGCTTTATTTTCAAGAAAAATAAAGGATTTTGTTCAGTCCAGGGGGGTATATAAGGACCCTCCTTGGTAGGACTAGTTCTTGATACTTGATTTATGTATGGATAACAAATGCATAAATTATTTTTATTCTATAAATATGTATGGATAGTTGCACTTTATGATTTTATTTTACTATATTGGGAATATGGTATTGCTAATAAAATTTGTGGTTGCAGGACTGGATACTATCACAAATTGATTGGTATGGGATAACCACTAGAGTTGAGAGAAAATGGGAAATGATAGATGGCATTTATCATTAACAACTCAAGTGTAAAAAGAAACCCTTCATATAAGTGCATTGCATTTGTTTTTATTTTATTGAATGCACCATTTGGTGAGGAGATTGTTAGTTGATCAAAAGAGCCATTTCATAGAAGGGTGATAACATTTTAATAATCATAAAGCCTTTTAATCAAGAAAAAAATTGTTGTGCATTCTTTTGATTGCATCCTAGTGAAAAACAAGATGGCTTACCAAGAGGCTTTGTATTGTTGTATGTGAAATTAATTGATATCAAAGTTAATGGTCAATATTAGCATTCAATAGTATTTACAATTAATTATGTGAATAATTAATCTAATTACACTAGTGTTAGTAAATAACATTAGAATTTGATTTTGATAATGCTAGCCAACAATGCTAAGAATATGATTTCATTTTTAATATTATGCCTTATGAATGTTAGTAAGCTAATATTAGATTTACTAGGAAAACTTTTAAAAGGAATAACATTACTTTTTTATTAAGGTTGTAAAGTGGAAAAGATAAAAAAAAAAGAGATATCTAATTATTAGATAAACCATAATGTTGGCAAAATGGAAATAGTGGAATGGTTTGTTTCCTTGAACATTGGAAAGTCGACATTATTCAATGTCCTAAAATTGTTACCTGGATAACATAATGGGCATTCATAAAGAAACCTCCCCAATGGTTGATCTTTTGGGGGGAATGTTCTTCAAAAGGTGGTGGATGGTTTGATGCAAGAGGGTGTTTTTGGAAATTCAAGGAAGGAAAAAATACCGAGGAAGGGGAGGATTGTTGTTATGATGATTATTCACAAGAGGTCCAAAAAGCATCTACTCAGTGATAAGGTTGGTATCTTGGTTAGTACGTTATTATATATTGCAATTGATTGTTTTGATAAAACACTCGTGGCCTACTTTAAATGTTATCATAAGAGAGCTAAATTTTTGTTTAAGGAAGGTTCGGTTTTGTTTCATTATTTAGCATCACCTTGAGGTTCTAGTCTACCTTAATATTTATAGCTATCTTTGGGATTGATTTCTCTATAGTTGCATAGTTTTAGGTTGCTTATCCGTAATAGGTGTTCCCTTGTTAGAGTAGTTCCATAAGTGTTTATGGTTATAGAAAAATTTGGTTTAACCTGAGTGAGCCTACATATTTTTATTTTTGATGTTGCAGGTTGTTTGAGTTGAAATGTCTGTCTGGTTTGTTGGTGCTTGCTTTTGAATTGGTGTTTTTTCTATTAGTTTTTATTTTGCATAGGCCTATCTTTGATGTTATCTTTTTTGAGGTTTGTGTTAATCTTGTACATCTTCCTTATTTGTGGCAATAGATTGGTGTTGTACTATAAAAGCCTAGATGTCTCCTCAAGAAATGTTTTTTGGGTTCGGAGCCTTGTGTGTTTACATCTTTGCTAGGGTTGAGTACCTGTTTGTGATTATTTTGATGTTGTATGCTTTTCTTATGGCGCATGTTTCTAGCACTAAGCTATAGAATGTTTTGGAGCTCAAAACCTTTGATTTTGTTAATTAATTTGTTAGTTAGAGAACCTTTGATTTGGTTAATTAATTTTTAGTTGGAGAATATTTGATTTGGTTAATTAATTTATTAGTTAGAAAACCTTTGATTTGGTTAATTAATTTATTAGTTGGAGAACCTTGATTATTTGGTTAAAAAGAAACATTGTATTAATTAAGTTTAATTTCAGTAGAAAGGAATTTAAATTGCTCTATATAACATGGTTGGTAGCATGGACTAAAAGGTTTTGGTTATTAGTATTTAAAAATTGTATATATGTTCTTTTTACTTTATTATTATTTTGGAAGTTTTTAATTAAGATTTGGGCAATGGATATAAAAGATTATGTAAGGCTTATATAATGGGTTTTTGAGTCTTATGTAGATAAGGAACCCATTCTAGAGAGAAGTATGGGATTCTCTCAGTGATGTTGTATGGTTATGGATTCATAATTTTTCTTGCATTCATGGTTCTTTTTTTATTATTTGTGGAAAACATCCCAAAAGGGATGCCACTTTCGGGTAAGACCCAACGAAGTAGGGGTATCCATTCCATAAAAAATGCCCAGGACTCGGACCTAGCCTACCACCTTTGACATACTCAAGGAGCAAACAAACACATAAAACCAATTTAAAAATAAGTAAATAAATAAGTAAATAACAACAAAAATAATAAAATAAAATAAAAAACATGCTCCTTGAGTGTGTCAAAAACAAAAGCACAACCAAACACACATACAATAAGATAAAAGAAACCACAACACGAACCACATATAAAAACACAAGAACCACATACGAAAACACAAACAAGACAAAAACAACATAACACTACAAAGACATAACAAAAAAAAACATGAAAATTAAACACAACCAAAACCTAAAATATTAAAAAAATAAAAATAAAAAACAACCAACTACAGAAAATAAAAAAAAACAAAAAACATAGAAAACACTCACACAAAAAAACACGAATTCACACAAACAAAGAGAAAAACAAGAACGAGAACGACAAAAACACAAGAACAATAAAAAAAAAAACATAAAAAAAAACAAAACAACAAAAACACAAGAACAACAAAAAACAACACAAAGAACACAAAAATAAAACAAAATAAAAGAACACACACACCTTAAAAAACTAAACAAAAAACAAAAAATAAAAAATAAAAAAATTTGAACATAACAATGACCTATCTAGACCACAATACTATTAAGGCAAGAAAAAACAAAGGAAACAAACGAAAGAAAAGAGTGAGCTAGGGAACTAAAAAAACCTGAATGAACCAAAGAGAAACAAAAAAAATCAAGAAGAAACTAGGTACCTTCATAACTAGAGCCATCCAAAGAAATGATAGAAAGAAGAGCTTCCCTAATTTGCGAAGCCCACCATCTAGGAGGGTGGCCATAACAAGTAAGATCACCTTTGTCCAAAGCCCAATTAGCTAAAGTATCAACCCTCTTGTTTTGATCTCTGACCACATGATTGTAATCAACTGATAAAAATTACATCTGGATTAATTGAATCTTATCAATAATTTCTTGCATTCATGGTTTATATCTTGAATGGATGATTGTGTTTGTGCGTGATGCATGTAAGAGTTGTCCCGATCCCTAATATTTTAATCTAAGTTAATGGGAAAGGAAAAATTTGGAAGAAGATCATGAAAGGATAGATGAAGATATGAATCCTTCGTATTACTATGTAATAGTGTTGTTGAAAAAAAGAGTTGCTTGAAAGTAAATGTATTGATTATGTATAGTTTTGTTGAAGGAAAATATGCTTGGTTAATTTACTTGAGTAGCAATTTCAAGAATTGTGCAAAGATGAAGGATTATATATATTGTGATTCTCTTATGTAAGAATTTGAAAATATTATTATGTGTTAAATATAAAGTATATGGTGGAACTAATTCCTAGATTAATGGTTAAATTTCTTTAAGATATTGTTTCATTATTTCTATTTACTTAATATAGGAATTGCTAAATGCTAGTATTATGAATTGCAAAGTATTTTGAATTTACTAGATCAACAATGTGCTATATAAATGCATTAACACTTTATTTCCTTTTTGGAGAGATATTATTTGTTATATTTATGACTCTTGAGTTTGGTTGGGAGTTCATGGGCTTAAATATAGAGCCATATTAGGACCTTTGAGTCAATAAGATAACCCCCTCCTAGGAGTTACAATGATGCAATAACTAGGTAGTTGTAAATGATTAGAGGAGTTTTGGTGTTGCAATAACCAAGTATTTATAAATTTGGAAGGAGTTGCAGTGATGCAATAACTAGATAATTGTGAATGATACACCTTAAATGTTGAGGCTCGAGTGTCCCAAAGCAATGAGGCTTTTGGATCATTCAAAAATTAGTTTAGTGGTGCAACCTTGAATGGTGAAGATTAAGTGTCCATGCTCATTACCAAGCATGTGATAATGGCCTTAGTTAGCTCATGGAGGTGTGGTAACTAAGAACTAAGGCATTACAAAAAAATAATCCTACATAGATGGACTTATGTATGGTTAGGGAAAAGGCATCCCACTTTAATTGTTATGGTCTTTAAAGGATAATCCCTATACCATGGTCAAGTTGTCCTATACCAATGAGGGTATAAGAAATATGGGGAACCACTATTGGTGTCCTTACTAAATGGTGAGGTTTAGGAAGGTGAACTCCAAACATATGGGATGTTGACCACTCCTATCCACTTAAGTGTTGTTTATAGCTATATTAACTCATAATGTGGTTATGTATTATTATACTAGAATTTATTGGGACTTCTTTGTGAACCTTGTGGAAAAACATTATCTCTCTTGGTTTGGTTTTTGGTGGTTTATTACACTTTTGAATGTATAATACAACAAAAACAACAACCACATCATAGAAAATCAACATACAACAGGCAGCATCAACACAACAAAAGGTGTACAAAGAACTATAACAACCCTACAATCTTCAAAGCATCTAATAGAGAGTTCTTTCATATCTTCTTTTCCTTTACAACATTTTATTTTACTATTCCTTTGGCATTTTCAAACTTAAATGGGTGTTGGAGCTTGATCCCTGAATTAAGCCTCTAAGACTTGTTCTAAGGGTTTGTATAGATCCATACACAAAATAATCCCTTCCTAGTGTTTTGTTACAGTTATTTGTATATTTTTGGAGCAAAAAGCAAGGTTTGGATGAAACTTTCCAAAATCGATCATCAAGCATTCTAGGTATCGTCTAAGCCATTAAAATTCTTATTTAAATATTGTTGGTGTTTGTTTTGTGTGTTTTATGCTATTTTATAAGATTTAGGGTTTAGATTATGTTTTTGTTTTGGAACAATAAAATTATGTTTTCTATTTTAAAAACTAAAAAAGTTCCTTTCTTTATATTTATTTTTCTATAAGTTCTAGGGATTTTATATTCTTATTTAGATCCCCTCTTTAAATTATGTTTCTATTTCAAGTTTTTGTATAGAATTCTATTTGGATCATGTCTTAGATCCTATTTCTAAAATAATTTTTGTGTTTCTATTTTAGAACCCTAGTTTGTGTTTCTGTTTTGATTTTATTTTGCATCTAGGGTTTTACTGTCTAAAATTGATGCTATGTTATTTTATTTTATTTTATTGTTATAGTGTTTTGCATTAGAAAAAATAGAAAATAGAAAGTTGTTTATGTTTTATGCATTTCATTTTTGTTGTTTACTTATTTATAGAAAACAATAGAAAGTTGTTTTCTATTTTATGCATTTTAGTTTTGTTGTTTTACTATTTCCAAAAAAGAACAAAAAGTTGTTTGCTATTTTTTGCATTTTAGTTTTGTTGTTTTATTATTTATTGAAAAGAAGAGAAAATTATTTTTTGTTTTATGCATCTTATTTTGTTGTTTTATTTTTTCTAGAAAAGAAGAGAAAATTATTTTCTATTTTAAGAATTCTAGTTTTGTTGTTTTATTGTTCCTAGAAAAGAAGAAAAAGTTTTTTTTTTGTTTTATGGATTTTAATTTTGTTGTTTTACTATTTTTTATAAAAGAAGAGAAAATTATTTTCCATTTTAAGTTTTTTATTTTGTTGTTTTACTATTTCTAGAAAATAAAAGAAAAATGTATATTACTATCTCTTGCATTGAGTTGAATAGAATTATTTATCACATATTGTTTACAAAAAAAAAAAATATTGCATCCTAATATTAGGTTAGCTGCATTTTGCTAAATCCTAGGTGCTTGCAAAAGAATAAACTTAAAGCATCTCCTCAAAACCATATTTGGAGACATCCTTAAAATCTCATGGTGAACCCGTTAATTCCCTTCACCAAAGAAAAAAATCCCCAACAACAAGATAATAGGCTAGTGTCCCACTCAAGTTGTTAGCGCATATGAAATCACCTCACAAATATTGGTTTTGAGATGTTATTTTTATTTATTTATTATTTTAATGATTTTTATCTATTTTCTTTAACATTTTTAGTTTGGAGTGTTCCAAAATTGGGTGTCTACATTTACCCCCCTTTTGGGGTGTTTATTATGAAATGAAAACTTCAAAAACTATTAGAAATACCCCAATTTTGGAAAAAGGGTCATAGTTAGTTGAAAATCCTTTGGACCTCATGGTCCAGTAATCTATATAACTCAATTTAAAGTCCTTCAAATTTCATGGTCCAAACATCAACTTAAATTCCTCTAGACCTCATGGTCTAAGCATTAACTTAAAGTCCTTTAGACCTCATGGTATAGGCATCAACTTAAAGTCCTTTGGACCTCATAGTCCAAGCACCTATATTATAATAAGTTTAAAGTCCTTTGGACCCCACATTCTAGGAACCTCTATCATATTATATTTAAAGTCATTTAGATATTTAAGGTATTGATACATTCGTGTTTTCTTCTTTTTATTTATCAAAATAATAGAAATAATAAGAATAAATTCAATATGCAAAAATGTTTAAAAAGAAAAGTAACACACATACACATACACACATAATTTTATCACAAAATTGAATTCCAATTCCAACCTTAGAAAAATCAAATCAGCCCTAATTGCCCTCCCCATTCCTTACTTCAACTGCATTTTTCTAGCAAATTTTTGTACCCCAACCTAGCTTTCTTTCAAGATTCCTCTAATCTATTCTTTCTCATTAGAATCTCGAGGGGACATACTGGTGTCCATATTCTTATTATTGTTTTTGTCCTTCACTATACCTTAAAAAACAACCATCCCATTTTCCAAATTTGACGCATCTCTAATAGCTTTTGAAGCATTCATTTCACAATAAATGCCTCAAAAGGGGCTAAATATAAACACCTAATTTTGAAACACTCCAAACTAAAAAAAGTTAAATAAAACACATAAAACAATTAAACTAATAAATAAAAAAGGACAAAAATAACAAGATAATAAAAGACAATATAAAAAATATTTAAAGAGGTAATTTCAAATCAAATTAAATTAAAATGAAAAAAATATTTAAAAAAAGTAATTTAAAAAAATTAAATTAATATGAACAAAATATTTTAAAAGGTAAATAAAATCAAATTAAAATAAAATAATTTAAACCCTAAGAAACCTTCTAGAACATTCTAAATTAAACTTCAACTACTTATTTGTATCCTATCCTTGAACTATTTTTGGCCTAGAAAATTTCTCTAACCAACTTCTTGTAATTATGGCTATCAAAGTTCTGCTAACAAGCTTTTGTTGTACTCTTCGAACATTGAATTTTTACTGGTATTTTTATCTCTTTCTTAGCTCCTCTATAGCCCTTTGGCCATCCATTCTCTATCCCCCATTTTTCAAAATCCCTTTTTCCTAAAATCCTCATTTTTTTTTCTCCTCCTCTTTTCTCTTCTCCTAAATCTTTCCACCTCACATCCAAAACCCTTAGTGGCATCCATTTTTTTGAAAATCCCTTTTTCATATCTCACCCCAAAATCCTAGCTTACTATTTAGGGCCCTCTCTTAGCTATTAATAGAAAACTTATCTACATTCCATTCAAGCATAAGATTCAATAGCCACTCACCAATATCTCCTTTGTGTACATATTTGTTGCTTTTATTGTTACTTCATCTTTTGTCTTCTCTATTGCAGGTATAATACAACAACAACAATCATAGCATAATAAATCAACATACAACAAGCGATATTAACACAACAATAGGTGTATGAAGAGCTATAACAACCTTGTATTCTTAAAAACATCTAATAGGATGTTCTTTCTTATCTTCTTTTCCTTTACAACATTTTCTTTTACTATTCCTTGGACATATTTCAACCTTAAGTAGACATTGGGGCTTGATATTGAAATCAAGCCTCTAAGGCTTGTTCTAAGGGTTTGTATAGGCCCCAACATGAAATATTATCTTTTTAGTGCTTTAATTACTGGTTTTTGCAGATTTCTAGAGCAAAAGTAGGGTTTGGATGAAATTTTCTAGAATCGATCATCAACATCCCAAGTGTATTCTAGCCCATTAAAATTATTCTTTAAATAATTTTGGTATTTTTTTTATGTGTTTTGTGCTATTTTATAAGATTCAAGATTTGGATTTTGTTTCTATTTTGGAAAAAAATCTATTTTTTATTTTGAAATAAAATAAATAAATAAAAGGTTTTTATCTTTGGATTTCTCTTTCTATTAGTTCTAGGGGTATTTTATGATATGTTATTTTAGATTTTTGTTTAGATCCTCTCTTTAAATTAATATCTAATTCAAGTTTTTGTTTTGATTTCTATCTAGATCTTGTCTTAGATCCTATTTATAAAAATAAATGATGTGTAATTTTTGTTTTAGAACGCTAGTTTCTATTATGTTCTAATTCTATTTTGCATCTAGAATTTTGCTATCTAAAGAGCTATTAAGTTGTTTTGTTTTACTATTATAATATTTGCATTAAAAAGAAAAAGAAAAAAATTGTTTCTATTTTTCACATTTCGTTGTTGTTTTACTATTTCTTGAAAAGAAGATAAAGTTTTTTTCCTATTTCTAGAAAAGAATAGAATTTTTTTTTTTGTTTTAAACATCTTAGTTTTTTTGTTTTACTATTTTTAGAATAGAAGAGAAAATTGTTTTTTTTTTTGTTGTTTTATTGTTTCTAAAAAAGAAAAAAACTATTTTATGCTTTTTGCATCTTAGTTTTAAATATATATTACTATCTCTTGCATTGAGTAGAATAGGAATTATTCATTGCATATTGTCTACAAGAAAACAAATATTGCAACCTAGCATTAGGTTACCTACATTTTGCTAAAACCTATGTGCTTTCAAAACAATAGACCTAAAACATCTCCTTAAATCCAAATTTGGAGACATTCTAAAATTCTCATAGTGAACTTGTTAATTCCTTTCACCAAAGAAATAAACCCCCAATAGTGGGATAACTACCTAGTGTCCCACTCGAGGTATCAACACATAAAATTACCTCAAAAATATTAGTTTTAAAAATATTGTGATCCACATTCTTTAAAAATAGTAAAACAACAAAACTAAAATGCATAAAAATAGAAACATTTTTTTTCTTTTTAATCAAAATACGATAACAATAAAATAAAACAACTTGAAATCTCTTTTAGACAGTAAAACCCTAGATGTAAATAGAATTAAAAAAAAATTAAGAATGAGGGTTTTAAAATAGAATCTACACAAAATTTGGTTTTAGAAGCATGATCTAAGATAGTGCCTAGACAAAAATTAAAATGAAAACCTAAAAAACAAAATCTAAAGAGGGGATTTAAAAATTAATCTAAAACATCAAATAGAATCTAAAAATCCTAGAACTAATATAAATATATATCCAAAGAAATTATCCTTTTTTAATTTATTTCAAAATAGAAAATAAAATTTTATTGTTCCAAAACAGAAATAAAATCTAAATCTTGAATCTTATACAATAGTAAAAAACATACAAAACAAACACCAAAAGTGTTTAAAAGAAATTTTAATGGCTTAGAGGACAGCTAGGATGCTTGAAAATTGATTTTGGAAGGTTTCGTCCAAACCTTGTTTCCTACTTAAACTGATGTCCATATTCTACTTGTTGATTTTGTCCTTTAATGTATCTTTAAAAAAACCCATATAGGTACCTTGATTATGAGGTCCAAAGGACTTTAAGCTAATTATGATATAGGTGCCTAGACCATGAGCTCTAAAGGACTTTAAATTAATTATGATATATGTGTCTATATCATGATCTCCAAAGGATTTTAAGTTTAAAATCAATGTAATTGCCATGCCCCCTATATAGGAACTGGAAAAAGTGCCAAGTCTTGGTCTTAAACATAATAAAAATGAATATCCATGTAAATATGGGCTATTAGCATGCACTACAGTCATCACTTAGCCCAAGTATGGTTAGAGAGAGATGATATCTACATTAGATTAATGTGGTGCAAGACATGAGTATACTTCCAAACGCAGAGATCATCATGTGAGGATTTTTAGTAAAATTTGCTATCTTTAATTTCTAATATGAAATGCAACTAGTAATGAGTTTAATTTAGGATCATCACTTATCATTATATATTTTTATTGATGTGAGAAAGAAAGTAAGAAAAAAGGTATGTAAATCTAGAGGAGTCTGGTAGTTTATTGCCCTAGTGCTTTAAGTCTTATCTAGGATTATGGAATTATATTGATAGATCTTGTTACTATTATGAGATGTAGAAAGTAGCCAGGCAATTCATACTATACTGAAGAGACCTACTTGCTTCAATATGGAGTGCAAATGCAATGCAAGTGAGAGATCATTCAAGGCTCTTAAAAATATAGTAATATAATAGACAACAGACACATGAAAACATGTAAGAAATGATGTCAAGAAATCATGCAAACAATATTAAATGTAATAATTCTTAAGGTACATTATGTTTATGGGTTATTTAAGGTATTTTACATCTAAAGTGGTGAGTCAATATGCTTTTGACTTAAATTTAGCTATTATAATGAATGGGCCAAGCCAGTTAGGTTTGAATTTATCTTTTAAATCTATTATAACATTCATATTATTTTGGTTCTATTTTAGGACAAGGTCCCTAACCTCAAAGTATCGAGGACATACCCTTTTTATATAGGCACACTAGAGTCATTCGTGGTAGAAAAAAAATCTCAAGGACATACATACATTTTTCATCAAGCAACTCAAGTTTGCTAAGGCGAGCATGATAATATTCATCATTGGCCTTTGCATCTTTAAGTAATATGCACAAAGAGGGGACTTCAATATCAAAAGGAAAGGCAACCTTTGATCCATATACCAAACATAGGACATAACACCAATCGATGTCTGAACACAAATGCGATAGGACCACAAGGTAGGATAAAGTTAGAGATGTTAGTCTTCATTGATTTTATTTACAAAATTTTTAAGAATCTTGATTAAGGTTTTGTTACATGCTTCAGCCTAATCATTAGCTAAGGGATAATATGGTGTAGACCATTTATGTTGGCTTTTATATTTTGTGCATAGATTTCTTACTTTTTTATTCTTAAAAGGTGTTCCATTATCTAAGATTATTACATTGGTTGTTCCATAGCAATGAAGGATTTGGAGACTTACAAACTAGTTCAAGATAACAATGATATGGCTTCTATCCACTTTGTAAAATACTCAAACTTCATAAATTGTATCATGAACTTCTTGGATGGCTTGCTCAACTTCTGAGGAGTTGAGTCATTTAAGAAGGATTCAATCAAAAGAATATTTATAAAGAATATTAGTGATGATGACATAGTGACAAGATTGTTGCCTAAGGTTCTTCCATTCATTGTGATGAAAACATTCAATAATGGAGCCATCCTTAATAAAGGAATAAATTTACTTATACCAAGGATTAGGAGGAACAAAAAATATGATAATAAATACTTCTTGTGGGAGTTGGTTAGACTCAAGGGTGGCATGATCATGAATCTGATATATGATGATGGCTAAAGACTCATCATCAAGCTCAAGAGGGACAAGAGAAGATATTGTTGCCATTACATTGACATGGCAATTACTAGACCTAGGAATAGATCCAATGGTTATGTGATCAAAGGTTAAAAGTTACTTATCTACAATGGCTTCATAAGGTTTCAACTTATCATCTTTAGTTTTGTAAACACCACTAATTTAATTGAAGATATGATAGAAGTATCCAAATATGGAGAGAACTTTGACCTAGAGGGTAAGAGTAGCATTAAGCCCTAAGATAAGATCTCCGTACTCAATTGTATTAGTAGTATAGCTAAATTGGAGCTTGATAGAGAGAGAAATCATTTCTCATTGAGGGGAGACTAGGATTATTCTTTCCCCTACATCTTTGATGCAATGAGTGTCATCAAAGAAAAAGGACTAAGAACTAGGTTTTTCAGCTTCCATGGTATAAATAGTTTCATCTTGGAAGTGAACTTCAGTAGGGTGTTTGGATTCTAGGGGAGCATCAACTAGAAGGTCATCCATGACTTGTCCTTTGAAGGACTTTTGAATGATAAATTTAATGTTAGGTTCATTAAGGGCCATAACCCATTTAGTGATATGGATTGACATGTAATGCTTGGACATTAGGTATCTAAGAGGATCAACGTGATCTATGATATTTTTTTATGCATAAGCATGTAATACCTAAGCTTTTGGATGGAAAAGAAAAAGATAAGGTAAAACTTCTCTAAAGGGGTATAGTGGGTTTCATAGTTGATTAAGTTTCTACTAAAGTAGTAGATCATCCATTGTTTATATTGATGATATGGAATGAACACTCAAGAGCAAGGCACAAGAATGAGCACGATGAAAACTTAAATTGAATTCAAACCAAAATCATTTTTATAGGCATGTTTACCTTTACAAAAGTGACATTTAATGCACCCAATCCATGTGAGCATTAAATTTTGTACAATGCTAATCCCTATCATTCCTCCCCACTGAGGAAGCATTGGTCCCCAATGCATACAAGAAGAGAAATATGTGGAGCTGAAGAGTGTCGGGTACTACCAAAAATGCACTCTTGTTACAAACCATGAAGACCAAAATGACAAATTTGTACAAATATTCAAAAAATAAAAATCTGACACTGGATCTAGAACATGCTCAAAAAATACTCTTCAACAACTGTAAACACTGCTATACTGGCGGATAGCTGAAATAGGTCCCTGAATTTGGTAGAAGACAACAACAATTGAAGTGTCGGAGAAGATGCAGTAAAATATTCCTCGAACCACGTGCCAAAATGAGCCAAGTTGGAAATTGTGGATGTAGTTGATTTTTGGTTTTGGATGTTGGACCACATGCATTAATGAAAGGCAATGAATGAAATGATTAAATTAAATTAAATAAAAATTTAATTTTTTTTTAAAGCGAAAAACCCCTTACGGGGCCGCCTTGGTCTGAGAGACCACGAACAGGGGGTTCTACACCTTCAAAGTCACCCAGGAGTCGCACCCGACCCTACCCGCACCAACATTATCAATTGGATTTTGGATACCCAATTCAGCTTTTTGGTAGGGTGGAGATTTGAACTTGGGACCTCCCTTGGAGGATTGCCCTCTCCTCTCTAACTCACCTACAACACCTGGGTAATAAAAATTTAATTTAATTTAAATGAATGTTTATGGAATGCATTTGAAAAATGGTGGTGGATGTGCAACAGATTGAATCAATGGTATCAAATTATTGGTGATTGGCACAATGGTCAAGTGGGCCTAGACAACATGTGAGGTGGGAAAATATTAAATTAAATTAAAAAATATAATTTAATTTAATTTGATTAATGCGTGGTTAATTGCTAAAATTAAATTATGGGTGGATCGGGACAACGATAAAGTAGACTGGGACAATGGTCAATGGAGAATATTTAATTTAATGCATAATTATGGTATTTAAAAATACCTGCAATATTAAATATTTTAATTTTAAATTAAATTAAATAAAATTTAATTTAATTTTAAAATTTCTCCAAGGGAATGACAATGGCTAAAAACACGTGCAAGTGGAAAATGCATTAATGAATGTAGTTTAATGATAGAAAAATTAAATTAAATTAAAAATTTAATTTAATTTAATAAATGCATTAATGAATGCAGTTTAATGATAGAAAAATTAAATTAAATTAAAAATTTTAATTTAATTTAATTTATGGAAATGTGTCCAGAAGTATGTGCAACACCCGTCGGGATCAAATGGTCATCGCCATGGTTTCAAGGTGGAAGCTGACAAAAAATCTTCTCGTAGTTCATCGCTTGAAACTAGGAGATCATCATTGAAAAATGTTGAATCGAAAAATAGTAGACATCCAAGGCTGCTGAGATTAGATGGAATTAAATCAGACAACGGTGACAACAAATCAATATTTGGAACAACATCACCAAGAGGAATGAGCGATTCATGTAGTGTAGCAAGCACAATTATTGTAGTAGATATGACAACTGGTTCTTCAACTGCAACATTTGGAAGGGTTGGATCTACATCGGGAGCTTCCAAGGAGCTCAGATCTACATTAGAAGAAATGTCACTACCATTAGCAACATCGTCTAATGGCAAGACGGTGGGCCTTTTACCCATAGATCCTGGTTTGAATCCAGGTGTTGCTTCTTGATTTTTAGCAAATTCTTCTTCTTCAATAGGAAGGATTTCATCATACTATAGAATGGATTACCTGTACATTGGAACATTTGGAAGAGGTGCTACTGGAATGATCTCAATTGCATGATTAATTGCTCTTTTAGGTGGTAAAGAAGTGGGTTCTTGAAACACACTTTCATATTTTTGCAGTATTCTGTTTACTTGGGAATTGTTGACTTGAGAAGTAATGGTGTGTTTGTGCCCTTTGTATTTTGCTTGTTGTTCTTTTGGATGAATGAAAATAAGTGTAAGTGCTTGAGCATTATTACTGGTTTTTCTGGCTTGGTGACAAGTAAGCAAAATATTATTTGATTGCTTTGCAGAAATTGGAGTGCTTTTAATGAGAAAATGTTTTTGATATTTTTGCAGTGTATATGTATTTTTATATGCATCATATGTTGCTCTCCTATCATATTGATATGGTTTGTCCAGAAGTAACCCATAAAAATCCATCAGTATGACATCACACGTTACTGAATCTTAAAATTTGGATCCAAATGCAAAATCCAGGGTGCATGTGTGTGTTATTTTGGATGTGTTTGTGTTGTCCTTCCACACAAAAGATTATGGGATAGGATGTTTTGAAGTAGGGAGCTTAATCTTGTTGATAATGGATTGTGCAATCAGGTTCTTCTATGAGCCATTATTGATTATGCAATCTAATGTAAAGTTATGGAGTAAGTGAGCTCTAGTGACAAACATATGGTCACGATCATCGGCTCGAGAATGGTGATTCATGAGCATTACATTATTGAGTTGCCCTCTCAACTCTTCATAAATTTATTCTTCACCAGAAGTCTCAATGGGTTTATCACAAGTCCCCTCATTGAACTGTACAAAAATATTCTTCTTTTTAATTGTGGGTATTGAGTTTTATCATGGCCTTGCCTCTTACAATAGTTACAAAATTTAGTGGTTGGAGCATGAGAAAATGAAGAAGAAGAAGAAGAATTTTTAGAAGCAAGATATGCATAAGAAGTGGGATTAACAGAATAAGAAACATTCGGAGATCTCTTTATATCAACCTGGTTCTTGTACCCATATTCTGTTGATGCACCTGAGTAGCGAGGCTCTCGACACTATGTGATGAACTTCTCTTCAGCTAAAAGGGTATGTTTGAAAACATCATCCAATGTAATGCAAACGGTTTATTTGACTTCTCTGTAAAAGTGGGCTAGAAGACCACTTTTAAAATTTTCAATCAAGACCACATCATAATATGAGATCCCAGTAATACTCGAAGGCAGTTGAAGTTATGGATAAAATCCCGCATTGATTCATTTTTCCTTGACGAAGTCATAGCCATTGATTCAATAAGTTTTCCTCATAATTTTATGGATAAAAAGAAGGCTTTAAAATTTATACCATCTCCTCCCACGTACCAATTTTGTGATTTGCGATTAGGACTTTGGCTATGTTATAATTTTTGAGCTTTGCAATTGGGAATTTTCCCATCTCCAGAGTCTAGTAGTACTCGAACCAAGTCTCCATTTCAAGAATCCAACTGTTGAGTACGTCAAGATCCTGAGAGTCTTCATATAATTTTACATCACAATTTGGGTGGAAATAATTTAAATAAATTTGTATGTTTTGCAATATGGCAACCATTTTTTCCATTTTTTCCTGTTGAGCTACCCTTTGTTCATCGTGAGAAGCTGTGAGTTTTGCCAACTTTTCAACAATGGCCATGTTTTTCACCATCAGTCTATTAGGAGTAGTCAAATGCTTGTTGGGTGTTAGTGCACCACTGGACAACTTCAACGGTTAGTAATACCCTTATGAAATGTACACAAAAATCAATGCCCCAATGGTTAGTGGTTTTACAACACTCCAATGGATGACTAATGGAAAGCACAATGCAAGTGAGGCCCTAACGATCAGGAAGGCGGATGAAATAGTCAACCAATAGAAATCACACAATAGACCAAGCATGAGGTGGATGAATGGTCAAACTAATGCAAGGGTTTGGAGGACTGTGTTAAATGAATAATAAATCCAAGCATGAAAACCTGGATCAAGATCCAAGGGTTGGGGTTAGAGGAACCCTAGCTAGATGAATATCGGTGACCAAAGGGACCTCCATAGTGTTTTTAAATGAGAAATGCTCAAAAGGCGTGTGAAAAATGGAAGAGTGTTCCTCCCAAGCCCATATCTGCTGGTGGTTTTCTCGTTCCTCCTATGAACTAGCCTGGCCTAGGGGAAGATGATACTTGCCAATACAACAATTGGCTCTGATACCACTGATATGGAATGAAAAATCGAGAGCAAGATGCAAGAATGAGCACGATGAAAACTTAAATTGAATTCAAACAAAAAATATTTTTATAGGTATGCACCCAATCCATGTGAGCATTAAATGTTGTACAATGCTAATTCCTATCAATTGATCATTGTATTGATCCAATATATCACCTAAGGTATGGAGGGTTATTGTTATGTACAATATAAAATTTCTAGAATGAGTAGGAGGTATGAGAACAAGTGGATTCAAAATTTAGGATTTTAGAGCATCAAAATCCTTTTAACACTTATCATCCCAATTAAACTCAACACCTTTATGTATGATTTTTGTAAAATACCGACACTTATCAATTGGTTAAGATATAAAGTGTCTAATGGCTTGGATATTCCCTTGGAGACTATGAAGATCAATTAAGTTCTTATGATGAGACATATATACTATGGCTAAAATTTTGAGGGGATCAATCTCAATCCCATGGTAAGAGACAATGAAACAAAGAATTTTTTTAAAGGTTACATTGAATATGCATTTAGAAGGTTTTATGAATACTTTAAACTCTCACAATCATTTGAATATTTTGAATGTGGTCTTCTCTATGGAGAGAACATCCCAACAGGTCATCAAAATAAGGTTCCACTATATTATACATCATGTCATGGAAGATATATGCCATAGTGTAGTGGTAGATGGAACTAACATTATTGAGAACAAAAGGTATGAATTACCAGTAAAATGTTCCCCAAAGGGTGATGAAGGTAGTTATTGATTGATCTTTAGAAGCTATTCAGATTTGATTGTAACCTAAAAATCATCCATCAAGGAGAGAATTCCAAATTGGGTTGAGAAATTGGGGAAGTCATATTTAGGGTATGCTTTTCTGATGCATTAAAAGTTAGTGTAGATTCATGTGGATTCTTCTTTATTTATGATCGAGATGATTTTCAAAATCTAGTCAAGAATAATTAATGGCCTTGATAAATTTGACTTCCAAAAGCTTTTGGATCTCATCTTTAACAAAGAGGGAAACTTTGGGGTGCATCTTTCTTAGATTTTTATTAATAGTATTAATCTTAGGTTTGGCATCTAAATGGTGGACAATAAGATAAGTATCAAGGTCTAGCATATTTTCATAGGACCATGCAAATGCCACTACATGTAGCTAAGAGGCTAAAGTACTCATCACTCTCTTTAGGAGGGAAGAATTTTCCTATATAAAGTATATTAGGATATTTAAGAGTTCCACTGGTGATGTTTATGGTATCCTTAATAAGGATGCTAGACTCATATTTGAGCTAAGGGAGAGCAAGGATAAGATAAAAGCTCTCAAGGCCAAATGGGCTCAAGATAGGATTTTCTAATGGTTGTGAAGATCCAGCTAAATTTACTAATAAAATCAACCCTTTGATATATGAATTGAAAGTAATATCCTATGGAAGGGTGTGAAATAGTGCATATTATTCACAATTATCAGAGATGAGGTGAAGAAGGCTTGAGGTAGGGTTGTCTAGTGATTATGAGAATTCTACTAAATTAACTAATAATTAAGACCCTCCATTAGAATTAAAAGTAAGGTCTTGAGAACGGATGCGGGATGGGGCATCTTCCTCACATCCATTAGAAATGAGGTAAATAGAGATTGAGGTAGGTTCGTCTAGTTTTTTTTTGAATTTACATGGTAGAATTGGTATCCACCACGAATCTAGGTAGGTTGTTCAACTTTTATGGCTGCCACAGTATTCTGCGTTGTCCACCCCATAAGCCACCACACATATATTTGTGTAGTCTGCCCCTATAACCACTGTGCCATAATTATTTTAAACCTTTTACATTACTGAAAGCACCAAGAAAGGGACAAGCATTTAGTCCTATGAGGCCCGAGATTTGAACCTTGGACCTTCACCCCACTTATGGGGTTTGGTCGAACCAATTGGTCTACACCTCGGACCTCTTAAGTTTACATGGGTTTTTATGAAGGGTCACAATTCCCTCTTACCAGGGTTTGAACTTGGATATTTTGAATGAAAACCTAAGAACTTACCACTACGGTATCCCTAATGGGTCCATAGGTTCATCTAGTTACTATGAAGATTATATTAAATTAACTAATAATTAAGACCCTATGTTAGAATTAGGAATAAGGTATTAAGGATGGGTGTGGTCATCAAAATGAGGTTGAAATAAGATAAATGAGTATGAAGCTACTATTAATAGGATGATTTTGATAATTTAGCTAATATTAAAGGTTAATAATACCCCCCATAATGCTAAATAGGAGGGCTATGGGATAGGGTGTATGTATCACAAGCTAAGGGCTAAAGGATGGGATTAGCATTTAGGAGAAATAGGACATGAAGAAGAATCTAGGATAATGTCTAGGAACTTAACTTGGAGAAATATGTTAGAGAGAGGAATAGAAATCATCTTCTACTCTCTAAGGGATGAAGGTTTACATGTAGAATGCAAGTCTAGAGGATCAAATATCTAGGTACCAAAGTCTATATCATCAATATCAAATGACAGATAGGCTATTACCTTGTATTTAGAGGGGTGGTAACCAATACCCTAATGATTGGGATAATAATTAGGAGTTATGAGCTCATGGATACCTTATTATTGAGGTCCTATTCATTGCTCAAGGTTGTAAATAATCTACTTAGGTATGGGATAAAGTCTTGTGAGATAACATGATGTAAAGGGATCTTCAAAGGGATAGGGTTTAGATCCCTAGATCTTCTCTTTGCTTGTTGTTATTATAAAATAAAGGTACATATTCCTATTTGGAAAACTTTCCCTTTTTTGTAAGGGTAGCCAAGGGTATAGGGAGAAAGATTTAGCCTAGCTAGATCAAGGGCTAACAACTCACTTTTAGTAATATGGTTGACAGAAGGATCATGATGAGAAGTACTAGCTTTGAAAGGTTTCTTCTAACAAGAATTTTGGGAAGAGTTAGAAGCAATATACGCACTCAATGAGGGACAAATTCAAACATTTTAATGAGATACCTCCATATATTGGCAATAGGAAAATGGATCAAGATCTGCTTATATTGTGTACAACATCCCTTGGTAGTCAAACTTAATGCATTGGTTATATGGCATGGATTCTAGATGGCTAATAAGAAGGTTATAGTTTAAATAACAATGAAAGACATAAAATAATATATCTAGAATGTGAGGTACCTCATGGATTGAATATTAATTGATTAACTTGCTTTATGTTCTTTGTTAAAATAATATTTAATAATAGCATTTGTCTTATCCAAGTCCTCTTGGGCTAAACCATTGTCAATTAATACCCATTTGACAAACTCGTCTACAATATTGCATGTGATGTAAAGGGAAGAGTATGGGGTTAGAGGATTTGAGGGAACATCATATGTATAGAAATATATGGTGGCATGGTTGACTAAAAAATATCCCACCACATGTGCGAGGTGTTGAGGGATAATAATTTGAGACACTAGTTGTTGGTTAAGTAGCTTTATTAAGACCTCATGATGTGCATGATAGATATGGAGGAGCTTAAGAAGGGAAATATTAGTAGGGATATCTTCCAACTATTATTGGAAGATAAATTATTTCTTCTCCTTATCTAAATTTTTAACCACAAGAGTGGGTTGCTTAGAGGTTGAGGAAGGCTTCTTCCCCTTATCTAGGGGTTTAAGCACAATGATATGCTATTTAGGTATTGAAATATGGCTTGTAGAAGGATTTGAATGGCTTTTCCTAATCTACTATATAGTGGTGGCATTGAAATTTATCATGCCAACCATCATATGATCAAGAGAAGGAGAAACATTTTTATAAGTTATATTGTTAGATGTTTTGGACTCATTTTTTGAAAGAGGATTTTTAAAAATCCTCAGGTCATGGTTTTAAGAGGTAGAGGGTTTAGAGTCACTAGATATGAGTCACCCTTTATCAATAAGGTCTTGGATTAGTCCATGAATATATTTACATTTATTAGTGGAGTGCTCATTTTATGTATGGTAGGTACATTGCTCATTAGGGTTAAATAGTAGAAACTTCTTACATTCAAGGTTGGGTTGTATGTAGGCTATCCAGGAGTCCCCTCAATCGAAGCTCCTAAAAGTGAAGATCAAAGGGTCCTCCATGAAGGTGATTATGGAAGATAATCCCACCTATGTGAAATTCTTTGAGCCTCTAAGTGGACCCATCACTAGCATGTATAAAAAATCTATTCTTGACCCCCTAGCTGGCATCATGGTGATGTTTGCTACAACCAATTTCTCTAAGACTACCTAGATACTGTACTAGCAAGTTTCTAAGGTGATGGAATACCTCCATTGAAAACTTAAATATCTCAATAAGACTGTTGATGTGACTCTTAAAAATAGTGATGAGTCTATTTATGTTCAAGTCCCCTTTAATGACTTTTATTTTGTTGCTTTTCTTGTTGGTTTCTCTATTTTAGAGCCACATAAAGACTCCCTTTTTATGTGTTGGGGTTGCCTTTGTGGCCTTTTTAGTTGGCCTTTGATGTTTTTGGTCCATTGCTAACCTATTCCTTTTTGGGTACTTTTTGTAAATAAGATTTTGGAGCCCCTTTCAAAACCCACTCCATTCTATAAAAAAAAGGGTTGTATGATGGATATAAGTTGAATCATATTAGATTCCAAAATTTATTTAGTAATTACCACAAGCAATAATTCAATATGGGTAAAATTCCTTCTAGAGTGGTCTAATTTATTAAAAACAAGTTTGTTGAGGGTACCAATGATTTTACTAGTCTAAATGGTATTGGTCTAGTGGAATTGGTAACACCATCCCAACAACATGTTTCTTCTTATATTTCCCATTTTGGAAAGAAGAAGAAGAAGGATTTTCTTCTTTATTCTCAATCTAGAGCTACCTTCTCCTAATAAGGGTAACTTCTATCTACTTGGCACATTCCATAGCCTCTTCGAATTTGACAAGGTGGGTCATATCAAGCTAGAAGGATAATTGTTCATTGAGGTTTTGCACAAAAATACAGAGAAGGTCCTTCTTATGAGGGGAAAATGGCAGTTTCATTACTAAAGCACACCACTAGGTTAAGAACTCAGTGAAGGGTTTGCCTATATTCTACGTGCTCTAGTACAACTCATCAATAGTACATGTTTCTTCTATGTAGATGATAAACTATTATAGAAATATATCTATTAATTTCCCAAAACTTGTTACCAAATGCCATGGAAAGTAAAATTACCACTCAAGTGCATGGCCAACAAGGTTCTTAAGAAAAATATTGACGAGAAGAGCTTCGTCATGAGAGTAATCATGGCAAGCAACTTGAAAGAGGCAAAAGTATTGAGATGGGTCATTATCCACTTTATAAAGTTTGAACTTAGGAGTCTCAAACTTGGAAGGGTAAGGATAGTTGGCTACTAGAGGGTACAAGGGTTGGTTGCAAAAGTCCTTATAAGAGTAATTCTTGATGGAGGTGCCCTAAAGAGAGGATATTTATTGGGTTATTTGTTGAAGCTAGGAAGACAAGACTTGGAATTCATAAGGATGTTGGCTTACCAGTATATATGGAGGTTGAGGATAAACAAGAGGATAGTAAGAAGGGTAAGGTTGGAAAAATGAAAAGGGAGAAACTGAGATGTGGTTAGTCCCAAGAAGTTTAAGGCCAAAAGGGTCAATGGAAGTGATATTGGAAAATGTTGGAGGGGCACAATGGGAAGGCCCTATGTAGGCTTAAGGGACACTTTGGATGTCCCTACATGGGTATAGGGACCATAGGTTGGTTTAGAGAAATCATTGGGAGGAAGAGGGATTCTAGGGAGTACTTCAGATCACTAGATCCAAGAACTTGAGGGAGGATGGAGAACTAAGGTGAGAGGTCACATTTGTAGTAATTAATATATGTATGAGAGGTTAGAGGTTGAGACCAAGGAAGAGGAAGGAGGATTTTGAAAACCTCTAGCCAAAGAAGGGGAAAAGGAAGGAGTAGATACTATATAGGTTAAGGGTGGAGCACTAGAAGTATCCAAATTATGGGACCTAGATTATTAGCCAATTTTTAGGATAGTTGGTGCCTCACTAGTGGGCAAAGGGTAGTTATCAAGAAACTTAAATTCATCACTCAGGGTTTTTACCATAAAATATCTATTATGGAGGGCATAGCCAAGGAAATGTTAGCCATACTTAAAGATGAGTTGTGCCTCATAGAAATATCAAGGTGAGAGAATTTTTTGGGAAAGGAGAATAAGGAAGAAGTTGTTCATATTACTTCTCAAAAATTAATTTCTCATAAGTACAAAATTCTTCTTGAATTTTAGTAGTGGATTCAAGAATACTTGGAAACTTGTCAAAGTTTTGAGCACATTGCCTAGCAACATGGCGGGTGACATAATGATGTTTCACAATTATCGATAAGAGAAAGTGAAGGAAGAAGAGATTAAATGAGAAGAAAGTAAGGAGGAAAATAACACTACTTATAATCTCCAATTAGTCCACCATGTTTTACACACCTTGAGGGCTCATACAATGGCTATCTAAGGGAGTGTTCTTCCTCCAATAGGACTAACCAATGGGTTATTTATTATTATTTTTATTAATGTATAGTTATTTTTATTTAGAGAATTTATCAGTGGTCTTGAATTAAGTTTTAAAAACAAAGAAGGGTTGAAAAATCAAAGTAGAAGAAAAAAGAAAGATAATAACCCATGTGTTTCATGTTGGGTTCACCAAAGAATGTAGCATAAAAATTTTTTGAAATCAGAATTTGTGAGATAATTTTATATGCGTTGACACCTTAAGTGGGACTCTAGCTTATTATCCCACTGTTGGGGATTAATTTCTTTGGTGAAGAGAATTAACAGGTTCACTAGGATATTTTAAGGATATTTCCAAATTTAGGTTTGAGGAGATGTTTTAGGTCAGTTCTTTTGCAAGCACCTAGGAATTAGCAAAATGTATCTAACCTAATGTTAGGATGTAATATTTTTCCCTTTCAAAGAAGATGTGATAAATAGTTCCTATTCTACTCAATGCAAGAGATAGTAATTTTTTTTTTTTATTAAAATAGTAAACAATAAAACTAAGATGCACACAACAGAAAACAATTTTAGTTTCCTTTTCTAGAAATAGTAAAACAACAAAACTAAAATACTTTAAAAAATTCTTTTTTTTTTTTTGAAAATAGTAAAAAAACAAAACTAAAATGCATAAGACAAAAAATAACTCTCTTCTTTTTTGGAAATATTAAAACACTAAAAATAGGATTCTTAAAATAGAAAACAATTTTCTTTTCTTTATTGAAAATAATAAAACAACAAAACTAAGATGCATAAAACATAAAAGAACATTCTCTTATTTTTGAAAAAGAGTAAAACAACAAAGCTAAAATGCTTAAATAGAAACAACTTTATTTTCTCTCTCTTTCTTTAATGCAAATACTATAACAATAAAAAAAACAACTTAACAACACTTCTAGATAGTAAAACCCTACATGCAAAATAGAATCAAAACATAAATAGAAACTAGGGTTCTAAAATTGAAACTACATAGAATTTGTTTCTAGAAATAGGATATAAAATAGGATCCAAACTAGAATCTAAATATAAATGTAAAATAGAAATAGAATCTAAAGAGGGGATCTAAATAGGAATCTAAAATAACAAATAGAATCTAAAAACTCTAGAACTAATAGAAATAGAAATCTAAAGAAAGAAACCTTTTAGATATTTATTTTATTTTAAAACAAAAAACATAAATTTTCTATTCCAAAACAAAAATAAAATATAAACATTGAATCTTATAAAATAGCACACAACACATAAAGCAAATGCCAAAAGTTTTTAAATAATAATTTTAATGGCTTAGGGGACACCATGCTTGACAATCAATTCTAGAAAGTTTTGTCCAAACCCTACTTCCTACTCTAGAAATCCTTGAAAACTTGTAACAGAAACACTAAGAAGGAATTATTTTGCATTGGGGCCTATCAAAACCCTTAGAAAGCCCTTAGAGGCTTGATTTAGGGATCAAGTCCCAATGCTCACTTAAGTTTGAAAATTTCAAATTAATAGTAAAATAAATTGTTGTAAAGGAAAAGGAGATAATAAAAAACTACTTGGTAGATGCTTTAAAGACTAGATGGTTGCTACAACTCTTTGTACACTTGTTGTCTATGGATTTGTTGTTTTGTGGTTGTAGCTACTATATTATACCTATGAAAGAGAAGACAAAAGACATAAAAGAACAATAAAAGTAATAAAATGTACACAAAGGATATTTTGGTGAGTGGCTATTGGATCTTATGCTTGATTGGGATATACATAAGCACTTTGCTAAAATGCAAGAGGGTCCCTAAATATTAAGTTAGGTTTTTGGGGTAAGAGACGCAAAAGTGGATTTCAGAAAAAGGGATGCCAATAAGAATTTTAGATGTGAGGTGGAAAGATTTGAGAGAAGAGACAAGAGGAGGAGAAAAAGAAATAAGGATTTTGAGGAAAAAAGTTATTTTGGAAGGAGGTGGAAGCTAGCGGATGGGTGGCCAAAGGTCTAGAGAGGAGCTAAGAAAGAGAAGGAAAAAATTAGTAAAAATGCTAAGTTCTAAGAGTACAGCAAAAGCTTGTTAGCAAAATTCCGTTAGCCAAAATTACAAGAAGTTGGTTAAAAAAATATCAAGACCAAAAATGGTTCAACTGTAGGGTATAACTAGGCAATTGAAGGTTAAGTTAAGGTGTTATATAAGGTTCCTTAGGGTTTAATTCATTTTAATTTAATTTAATTTTATTTATCGTTTAAAGATTTTGTTCATTTTAACTTGATTTGATTTTAAATTTTTTTTTTTCATATTTTGTTCAATTTTGTTTAATTTGATTTTAAATTACCTTTGTAAATATTTTATTTATTGCCTTTTAATTGTCTTGTTATTTTTTTATTTTTTTTAATTTATGCATTATTTTAAGGATTTTTATGCAATTTTTTTAACTTTTTCCAGTTTGTAGTGTTCCAAAATTGGGTGTCTACAACCCCAAGGTCTAGTGAAAGATGTCTTGGATTGATCTTTAGGGGTTATTTTTATCTAGTTGTATCCTATGAAGCCATTCATTAGGGACAACCTTTTGGACCCTATAGTAAAGTCTACCATAATGTTTATATTTGGTAATAGAAAATCATCTTTGGGACATGCTTTATTTATATCCCTATAGTCTATGCAAATTTGAATGGATCCTTCTTTATTTGCAACATGCACGATATTGGATATCCAATATGAATAGTTTATAGCTTTGATTAACCCAACATATAGAAGTATTTGGATTTCATATTTTACTAAGAGGGAAAATTTGGAATGCATTTTTCTTATTTTTTTTATTGGTTTAGCATGTAGTACAACAAGATGATGTACAACTAGAGATGGGTCAAGTCTAGGCATCTCTACATAGGTGCAAGCAAAAATGTCATTAAAATATTTTAAGAGGTTTGTGTATTCTATCTACTCATATTTTGTAAAGACTTTATCCAATTTTAATATTTGGAGTTTCTCTTTAGCACCAATGTTAATGTATATGGTCTCTTCAATTAGGATTTGTGACTTACATTCAAATTGACGAGGAGTAGACAATAATCCTAAACATTCAAATTTCTCAAGATCCAATAATGTGTGTTCTAGTCTAGGTTCTAGAGATCACCTCTTGGTAAGATAGCCTTGATACTTTGCCCATGTTGAGGAAGTTTCAATGATCCTTTCTCTATGGTTTTCCTTGTCTTTTCAGGAGAGAAACCTCATGCTTTCACAATGGATGCATTAGAGGGGGTTCAATGTTGGCTCTCTAGGCAAGCCCTTGGGGAGTTAGGGGTCTTTGTTTCATTTGACAAAGATTTTATTCTGTTGAACCCTATTATTTGCAAATTTATGTGGTCTTGAGGGGGACTTGGTGCTTCCATGATGGTTGTAGATGAGGGGTTCTAGCTTTGGCTTCATGGTCAGGCGTTTGGAGACCCTGATGGGTGGTGGAGGTGTGTTTTTTCTTTGCATATTTTTGGGATATCCTTTGTAGCCATTTCTTAGTTTCATTTGTTTTTTTTTTTGTTTAGCTTATTGGTGAAGGTTTCCCTAGGCAGAAAACCTCTTTTCAAATTTCTAAACTATTGATGTAGTTTCTCTATTTTAGCTTGCTAGTGAAGGTTTCCTTGGGTAGGAAACCTCTTTTCAAAATTTGAGCTATAGGTGTAGTTTCTCTATTTTAGCTTGCTAGTGAAGGTTTCACTAGGTGAGAAACCTCTTTTCAAATTAACTAGTGAAGGTTTCCCTAGGTGAGAAACCTATTTTCAAATTTACTAGTGAAGGTTTCCATATGCAGGAAACCTCTTTTCAAAAATTTAAACTGTAGGTGTAGTTTCCTTGTTTCAGCTTGTTGGTGAAGGTTTCCCTGAGTGGGAAACCTCTTTTCAAAAATTTTGGTTATGGGAAGGAGAGTTTGTCTCCCTGCTTAGATGGTCATGTGGAGATTGTCTCCCAAATTTTTCTATTCTTTGTTTATCTCTATGAGACAGTTTCTTTTGTTGTGTTTTTATTGTAAAAGGTTCGGGGATCCTTTCAAAATCCCATATTTCAACCAATAAAAATAAATTATATTTTATAATATTTTGTAATTGTATGTGGTACTTGAGGTACCTACACAAGTGGGATAATTTCATGTAACAATTATAAAGAATGTAACTATTTGTTTGGTAGAATATTCTAGCTTGGGTGGCACTTTGCATGTAAGCCAACCCTTGAGTATTAGGTTAGGGTTGCATGAAATGTATCTTTAAAAGAAAAAGGGGCATAAACGAATGTATATTTTTTCCATTGAATCAAATTATTGAAGGAGGTTCCCCCCTTGAAGAGGCTCATGATTATGTATAGTGCATTTGTGAGATTGATATGGATTTTTGTATTTCCATTTTGTATTGCAATATTTTGTTCTTCATAAATTACTATTTTATTGCAATATTGGTGTGGATGCTCTTATTTTAATTAGAAGATTTCTAACAAGTGGTATCAATACACTTTTTAGAGCTATGTTCTACTATGACTGTAATAGTTTTTGCCCCACCATTTTGACTGTTAGCTATAAATTTCCATGTTTTTATTTTTTTCTTGTTATCCTATTCAAAAAATAAATCCCTTATTTTTTTTTTTTAGTTTAATGTGTTAGAAACCCTATGTTGAGGGATTTAAAGTATTGTGGAGGATATTTTATTATTGGCTAAGCTAGATTTCTTGTAAAGCATATAGTGAAGTGAGGGACGATCAAGCTCCAATAATTAAGCCTCAAACAACACCCATATATGGACTTGAGCTTCCATGTATCTTTGGGTATATCAAGAGACCCCCCTAGGAGTAGGAGAAGCCTTTAACCCTAGGAATATTTTCTACTATATATATAAATATAGTGCACCAAGCACAATACTTAGGAATATCACCCTCCCATACTATTAGAGATATGGATATCATAGTGGATGGTATGCATGGAATCCTCCTTAAGTAGTGGACTAAAATATTATAGACACCCAATTTTAACATGATATCTAAGCAAAATACATGTTATCCAATTTTAACATGTTATCCCTAGTAATTTGGACATCATTATTAGCCTCTATCAAATTTACCACTCATAAAAAATACTAGTGACAAATTTGTGACTTAGTGGTGTTTTTACAAAAAGTTGTTTTTTAGCCCCTCAACTAGTAAAACTGACCATTGGTCAAAATTTCCAATCTATGACAAAAAAACCAGTGGTGATTTTGAAACATAGTGGCAATATTTCAAAAATGGTTAGCATCCTTTGACACAAGCTAGAGGTATGCGGATTCCTTTGTCCAACTGCCTCCTATAACCACACATTATCTAGCCATGAACTAAACCTACAAATTTAAATTTGATCTAAAATCCTAAGAGAATCTCACACCTAATTTTCCCTCTCAATTCCTCCTCCAAAAATCTATAAATTCATCCCTTTGGGTAAGAATTCCATAATAAGTTCTAGCTAGTAATGTTTTGCTAAAATTTCTCTTTGTCTCATTTGCATTCTCTTATTTGGAGCACTGTCAACAAGCATTTTGGGTAAGTCAAGCAAGAAAAAGGGGACATTAAATCAAGAGGGTCACCTTGGAGTGATGAGGATCATGTTCTAGGACTATATATTCTCTTAGCACCTCTCTTTATCCATTCTTCTTATCTTTATTTTGTGTATTTTCCCCCTTATTTTGGCATTGTTAACTTGGTTTCTCATTTAGCATTTACAAATATCTTATATTTTGTTCTTTTAGAAGCCTTTTCATATTTATTTTCATTTAAGTTTCTTCCATTTCAAAAGCAATTTATCTTTCATTGTAACAAACTAACATTGTTTTCCATTTGAATCCATGCATTTTAGTCATTTATCATTTTTAGTTTGGAGCCATTTATCTTTTCTTTCCTATATATTCTTGTAGCTCTAACCTGTATTTAGCTTCTCTTCCATGTCTAGTTTTTATTTCATATGCTAGATTACATTCTCATTTCCATCTTGTTTACAAGTTTATTTGCTTTTCTCTTCAATTCCAAAAAATAATTACATGTTCTTGTTTTCTATGCATACTAAATAAGATTTTTATTTTATACATTACTTCATGTTATCTCCATTTTACATTAGAATTACAAAATAGATATACTTCTTGTATCTCTTCTCCACTTGCATGCTCTCTTTGCTCCTTACATCATATAAGATAATATTAAAGCATCTACCATAAGTTCTTCATCCATAACAGTGGTTCACAACTCTATTATATCACTATAGTATTCCCTCTCACATCATCCCATTTGTTTTCTATACACTGGAATCCTTTATAAAATTATCATAGATCATTTTTAAACCCATTTTAGGCATCTAAACATCCTTACATCCCTTTTTGGGGGTACAATTGAACCTCCAACAACCATTATGTATACTATTTCTTCATATTCATACACCTTTGCAAGATTTGAGAAATTATAAAATTATTTCCCAATATTTTGTAAAATTATAGGTTGGAGGCCCTAGAGAAATATCATTTCATCTCCCTCCTTTGATTATCTACCAAGTTGACCTAAACAATTTCAAAATTTGACCCAAAATTTTTTCTGCCTCTATTACACGATATAATTACCACTACTTATAGCCATTGGAAAATTTGACTCTTTGGAATTACACAAAGCAAAAATGTCACTCTTTCTCAAAAATACCACTAGAAAATTTACCACTCTATGGAAAATTTTATAGGGACTTTTCAATTCCAAAGGGTTTAAATTCACACTCAAAACTAATTTAACAAGGGGTCTAATCAATTAGGAAGATATCCTATCACCTTTCTACACTTTGATAGATCCCCAAAATTAGATAAATTTTTTTTTTGTTTATTTTTATAGGTTTCAAAAATACCACCTAGTTGCAAAAACTCCAAGGGAAAAAATGATAACCTATGACAAATTTTATCAAGTACCAGTTTAGGTAATATGGCCACTTGGCACCCCTCTGTCTATTGTAATTTCATCATTTTTAGTTTGTAGACCTTTGTTTCTTGCTAAATTGTTTGTTTTAAACCATATTTGTTTTGGAAAATAAAGGAACCTTAGCATAGAGTCTGTCTTTTCAATACTTAAGAAAAAATAAAAAATCATGTTAGCTTGTATCCTAAGTTTATTTTTTCATATTCCTTTTGTTACTCTTGAAAGATTTTTTTTTTTTTTTTTATCGGTTAAAAAGCTTAAAATTTATATATCAAACGGGTTTTGATAGGGCCCCAAAACCTGATTACAAAAAGCCAACCACGGCCAGAAAAATAGAGAAGAGTAAAAGAAAAATACCAAAGAGGAACAAAAGGAAAGGCTATCCTTAGCCAACACCAGGAACCAAAATTGTAGACAAAACTGGTACATGAACCCAAAGACATCAAACTTTGCACAACAACCCTCTAAGCTAGAATGGGTGCCCTTAACACTCAGGATCAGGGTTAACCTTAGCATTTTGGGTTCCAGCATTTAGTGTATCCATCTCAGCAGTGTCATCCTTGGCAGGGATGCCCTCAGTCTTGATGAAAGAAAAACTTCTTTAGCATAGACATCATTTGAATAAAAAAAGCATACTAGGATAGCACTTGTTTTCTTGCATTTTGTGTGATTGCATTTAGTATACACTTTAGGTGACCTTCACTTTAGGTTTGAATAAATTTTATCTTATCAAGGCTTGATAAAGAGTCAAATTAGTGATCCAAAACCTTATGTGTTTTTTTAATTTTACTCATTGAACACCACATAAGCATAATAGCCAAATTTTTTTAATACATGAGATAGAGGCTACTCATGTTGAGGATTCCCATATCTTTGATGTCTCCTTTAGAATGAGGTCCTCAAGTGGGGAAGTAGGGATCCCAATGGATACCCCTCATGCATGTGTGAGATTTTGAATCTACATTTTGGTAAACTTAACATGAAACACTCCTTTTTGCCTTAAATAAGATAAAAAAAAGTTTTAGACTTAAATAAGATCATCTAATTGTGTTTGCATAGTTTAAATCACATTAAACCAAGATAACAACATAACCAAAGTGTTAGTCTTACTAGGGGAAGGATAATGACCCCTTGAATAAACCAATTATAGGCACTTAAAAAGCATCACATTGGCAATGGTTAAATGTTGATATTTATAAGGTTGCAATGTATTAGTAAAAAAATTGCATAATTTATTAAATATTAAAATTTAACCAATACCAATATGACACTTTTTAGGTGTTTAAGTGATGCGTTGATGGAGGAAGGAACATATGACATCAATGAAGTGCTTGAAAAAATATTGGTATTGGTTAAATGTTAAAATTTAATCAATTGTGTAATTATTTTAGTTAATACATTGAAACCTTATAAATATTAACATTTACCCATTGCCAATGTGACACTTTTTAGGTGTCTACACCGATGTGCGATTATTCGGGTAGCAATTTCTCTTAGCTAGTATATTACAGTGGGCTAGCAGGAGTCATATGGATGGTTGTTTTCAAAGTTGAAATAAGGATTTCAATATATCTTCTTTTCTTTGCTATAAGTAATCTATAAATAAAACTCTAATAAATTTATTCTTCCTTCAAGACCTTCAAACTATGGCTCAAAATCCTTACAATACCTAAATCAAGGATTTAGTATCTTCATATTATGAATTTTTTACACATGAACATGAAGACCAAGTGGAAAACCCTTGGCCACACCATGAACCTAGGGAAGAAGAACACCTTATTGAGAGAATCAATTTTAACTCTCTAGATCACATTAGATATTATATTAAAAGGAATAAATATATCTTCCTAGATGTCCTTAGGAAATAACTTGATGAAAAAATAGGAAATAACCCTCTACATCTCATGATAATATTAAACATTCTAATGGTCAATCTACTATTGCAAAAATGAATGAAAATCAAAATAACTTTGTTAGTCTTAATGTGGCTATGGCACATTCAGCTAATTCTATATCTCCTCAAACCATATCTATATGTGTGCCCATCATGGGTATACCAATATCCATGTCATCCTCTAATATCACAATACCTAGTCCAAACCCCAATTCTATGAATCCTTTCTTATCTCATGACTTAGGGGTCAACTATAACCCTCAACCTATAACATCTAATCAAACTACTTGACCTCTTATACCCTTACCTTTTCTATATCAAGCTCTCTCACAACCTTATTTAACCTTACCTACTCCACCAAACCTTCCAACTAATTTTTTTGAAACATTAATGCCAAACTTGAACACCTTGAAAAGAGAGACTCCAAGTTTGAAGAGCTTGAATGTCAAATTGCTTATCTTCAAAGGTCATAAAAACAAAAATATTCCTTTGATGAATTCTATAATGAATCATTAGACCCCATGATATTCAACCATCCATTTCCAAATAAGTTAGGAACTCCTAAGGTTCAAATGTATAATTGGAAATAATATCCCATTAGCCACTTGAGACTATTCCAAATAGCATGTAGTGGCATCAACCATGATGAGAAATTGCTTCTTATATTATTTCCTAAAAGTCTTAGCAAATTATCTTTGGAATGATATTTTCAAATACTACATCATTTCAAAATAGAATACAGTAGCATTTTGAATGATCAAAGCACAAGTAACTAGAAATATCGAAATTTTGAGGAATCAAAATAGGGTTTCAAAGGCTAGATTAGAGGCTTGGAGAACATTTTCATATAAAAAACACCATCAGAGAGGATCAATATTGTTGGAGGGTCTTTCAATATTACAAATAATGACCAATAATGGGAGACATAGGTACTTCAATACCAAATCCTCCAAAACAAGTAATCTCATACCGAGGGAAGCTCTATGGTACCCAGGATAACTTCAATGACTGTCAAAAATAGAAAAGGACAATCATAAACACCATGGGAAAGCAAAAAAATGGGGATTCTCTATCGGGAAGGGTGAATGGATGTTTACCACAAGCAAAGGAAATACTAGTATTGGAAATAGTTGAGGATTGGATAGCTAAGGATATAGTTTATAAAATAAAACACAACAAGATAGGAACATATATGGGTTTTAGATCATCTGTGCACTTCCTTCACACGTGGATATGGAAACAATGGCATTTGGAAGGAGAATACAATTTTATAACTCTCCCAAATGGGTATTTTTATATAGAGTTCACATTAATGGTAGACCAAAAAAAGTATTTGAGGAAGGGTCGTATCATCACAGGCCAACAGGACTATTCCTACAACCATGGAAGATGGGATTCGACTCGAGGGTGGAACCGACTGTAGTACCAATATGGGTAATATTATTTTCCCTTCCCCTTGAATTTTAGAAAGAGGAGGTACTCAAGGCAATAGGAAACTTACTAGGTCATTATCAAGGTATATCAAGAGAAACAGTTTTAGGAGGATCGATAATGTTTGCTAGGGTTTGTGTAGAAATGGACCTCATTAAACCTCTTCCAATAGAGATAGACCTAAAAATAGGATATTTTTCCTAGTGCCAATAACTAGATTATGAGGCTATTTCCTTTAGATTTCGGGTGTGCCATGCTCATGGACATCTGGCTAGAATGTGCTCAACAGTTAAGGATCATTAATTTGAACAAAGAGGGAACAAGAGAAAATATTAACATGGTGGGAAAATATCCTCAGTACAGTAACCAGAGACAAGGAGAAAAAGTGGTAAGAACAAACAATAGATACGAGATATTCAAATAATTGGGAAGCTTAAAAACATAAGGGTATTTTCAAATGGAAGGATTAGAGGAGGATACCTAGCAAGTCACATTGGTAGATCATGAACCATACTCCAATATAGTGTCATGGAATAAGCAAGGAGCATAACCAGACACAACCTCTCTCATGGAAGAGGATATTCAACCCATGAGGGAGACCAGAGGAGGGGAAATAGAGTAGGGGATAGTTTTAACTCAGGAAATAAAGATGAAATAAGGAAATAAGAATAAATACAACCCTAATTTAGATATTTATCAAGTGGATAAGAAATAAAAACCAAATAAATTTGTAGGGAGGAAGTCAAACAAGGAAAATATGGAGGAACAAGGAAGAGATTTGAGCTATAATGAAATGGTAAAATTGATGGCTGATTTTTTATCTCCTAATTCTCAATGATATCAATTACTAGGAAAGTGAGGGGTTTAGATAGTTGCCCCAAATAAAAGGTAGTAAAAAAATTATCATAGATATGAGTCTAGATATAGTTTTGTTACAGGAAACCAAATGCTAGGAGAAGACTTACAAAAAATAAATATGAGGATATGGCAAAATGGAGAGATCCTTACTCAATCAGCACAGGGAAAATTATGTGTATTGGCCACTATGTGGAATCACCAACTATTCCTAGTGATATGGGGGCCTCTACGAGAGGGGTGTTGATGGTCTAGTTACAAAATAGGCAAAGTGGGAAAATTAGACTATAGTTAATTTTTATGGAGCATAAACAGTCATAGTATAGAGGGATCAATGGGTAGCCATACAAACTTTTAGAGACAACTACCCGAAGGACCAATGGATTGTGGGAGGAAAATTCAATGCGAAGATTAGAATTGAGGAACAAAAAGGAGGCAGATCCATGTTGGAGGAAAATAATAGGTTTTTTCATCAATAACATGTCAAATGAATCTAATAGATATCCCAATTGTGGATAGCTCCATGACCTAGACAAATAGAATAAAGGAAGGGAAGATAGTAAAATATTGCTTGGATAGTTTCTTCATGGGAGAGGAACTATACCTACATACCAAGCATCAAGAGACGGTCATGGATAGGATTTTTTCATATTATTTTCCAATAAGCCTTACCATAGAAGAAGACAATCATAAAGTTGTAGGAACTTTAAATTTTGAGCTATGGTGGCTGAAATATGAGGAGTTAGGGGACCACATAAAGGAGTAGTGGGAATTAGGAAAACCAAGATTTGGGATAGAACAATTTAAACTTCACAAACAACTAAAATATGTTAGGACCCAACTAAAGGAGTGGAGTAAATACAAGAAGGAACTCACTAGAATCCAAAATAATGAAATCAAGGATCGGAAGGAGAAGATTGCTCAAGAGATAATACAAGGAACTATTACGAAAGATTTGTTGCAATGTGAGGCAGAAATTATTAGGAGAGAGGAATATTTGGAGGAACAAGAAGATATCTATTGGAGGTAAAGAGCCAAATTTACATGGTTAAAGGAGGGGCATCAAAACACAAATTTCTTTCATAAGACAACAACATATAGAAGACAACAAAATAGAATTATAGGTCTTACAGATATGATGGGTTAGGTAAAAACTAGTAGAAGTGAAATGAAAACTATAGTAAATCAGTACTTCCATACTCTTTTTAGTAGCAATGAAAATTTGAATGCAATATGGTAGAAAAAGACACTAGATGTAATTATGCAATTACTCAACCCAGAACATAATAAATTATTAATGGAGGAAATTTCTCTGGAAGAAACATCGTAGATCATACAAAAAAAGAAAATAAGAAAGACCCTAGGACCATATGGATTCCTCATTGAATTTTATAATTTTTTTTGGGAAATTGTGGGCCAAGCAATGGTGGAGGCACTGGAGGAAATCAAACAGAGTAAGCAAATGTTAAAAGCCTTGAATCATACTTTTATCACTTTAATTCCTAAGGGCCCACCTAGTGATATAATTGATAATTATAGGCCTATTTCACTCTATAATGTAGTATACAAGATATTAAAAAAGCTTATGGTAGAGAGGTTAAAACCTTTTTTTACCAAATTTGAGTTCAAGTGAGGAAGGTGGTTTTATTGAAGGTAAACAAATTCTAGATGGAATAGTAGTGGTACAGGAAGTGATACACACAATATCCAAGAAAAATGACCTAGGTATTTTTATTAAATTAGATCTTTCTAAAGCATATGATAGAGGATACTGGTCTTTTTTGTAAAGGATTTTAGAAAAAATGGGCTTTGTAGAGGAGTGTAGGGATTAGGTAAAAGCCTGTACACATACCACATCATTCTCAATTCTTGTAAATATCAGTATCTCTCCCATGTTCATAGCAGGAAGGAGGTTGATGCAAGGAGACCCTCTTTCGCCTTACATTTTTATCCTTTATGCAAAGGGTCTAGGGATATTATTAAAAAAAGGGAGATAAGAGGGGAGGCTAAGGGGTCTAAAAATCAGTTCTCATATTGAGATAATTCACCTCCAGTTTGTGGATACAACTCTTGTTAGTCAAGCCAATCTCCTAGTAGCAAGAAACATAAAAGAAATTTTAGATGGGTATACTCAAGCTACAGGGTAAAATTTTAATCGAAAAAATCTCAAATAGTCTATTCAATACAACGAAGAGGGTGAGAGATAAAATTATACAATTATTGAACTTCATGGAAACTCCTTTACCCATACAATATTTAAGAGTACCTCTATCTGCAAAGAAAACAAAAAGCAAGGAGTGGAAAGGTCTAATTGACAAACTTCAAGCTAAGTTGAGCAATTGGACACACAAATGGCTAAGCTTGGGAGGAAGGCTTACAATGATTAAACTTGTGGTACAAGCTCTCCTAGTTTATAAATTTTCCATACTTCACACTCCAAAGAGAATTATGAAAGATATTGATAAAGACACAAGAAATTTTTTATGGTCAGGTGCAAGGGAAGAACAAAAATTAGCACTAGTTGGGTGGGAGAAGATATTTCAACCAAAAAATTGAGTATTGGGGATAAGATCAACATCCCAAAGAAACAAGGCACTAGCAAGGAAGTTATATTAGGTATGGATTACAAATATTGGGGGCTTATGGAGTAGACTATTAAAAACTAAATATTATCCAGGAGTGGCTAAGAAAGACATCCCAAGACATAGAGTGGAAGGAGAGGGATCTACAATATGGAGAATAATGGAAGCATGCCAGGAGTTAATAAATTCATAGCTATATTAGCAATTAGGGAATGGAAAGAATGATCTTTTTTTGGAGGATTCATGGAATCAATCTCAACCAATTATTCATACATTCCCAGATATGGAGAGTTGAAAAGAAAAGCTCCAAAAGGTAAGGTGGTGGAAAGCCTCTTAATATATGAAATTATGGAATCAACATGTGCTAGACTAACTATAATGGAAACATCCCCAAGAATGGTCAGTGAGGGGGATAGAGGAACTATCCAAAAAATTATGGAGACTTCTCCAAATATACCCAATTTAGGATGGTTCTATGAGGGATATGCTTGGATGGGGAGGAAGTAAGTTGGGAATCTATAAGGTAAAGGAGGGATACAAGGTATTTTGTGGATATGATATTACCCCAACACCACTTCCATGGATATTTGTTTGGAAAAAGGAAGGATGGCCAAAAATTAACATTTTCTCATGGCTGATTAACCATAGAAAGTGCTTGAAATTTGATAATATGAGAAAAAGAGGTTTCTACGGGCATTCCAAATGTGTTATGTGTGGAAAAGTAGAGGATACCTTGAATAACCTCTATTTTGGATGTTATTTTGCTAAAGATATATGGATCAGTTGGTGAAGGCATATGAGATAGGATTGGGAAATTTTTGAGAGCTAGGAAAACCTTTATGATAAATGGAAATAGTGCAACTTTAAGACTAAAATAATGAAAATGGCATGGAATCTAGGGTCTAGCTTCATATGTTTGCAGTTATGGCTAGAAAAAAATGCACACATATTTAGATCAGAGCACAAAAAAAGGGAGAAAGTATGGGAGAGGATTATGAGTAAGGTAATGGAAACACTATCTATTAGATTACAAGAGGAAAAAAACATAGAAATGGAGGAAGTGACTATTTTATGAAGCTCTAGAATAACTATAAAATAAAAACAACTAAGGGTTGGATGCGTAGGTGATATCTCCTCAAATAACATAGAGTGGAGACTGCCTCCCAGAGAGTGGGTGAAGGCAAACACATATGGGGCTTCTTACTAAAAATCCTGGAAAATATGGCTTTGGCATTATCATACAAAATTGGAAAGGAGAAGTGTATTGGAGAGAAAAAAGTATGGGGGAGACAACAAATAATGAAGTATAAGGATATGCGATCTTGTCAGCATCAATGATAATTGCAAATCTATATTCACATAAGCTATGGATAAAGACAGACTCTCAGATATGGGCTGGAATATTGGATCCTATAAGACTCTTTCAGTTGTTGGGATTTGGTGAGAGAAGGAATGTGGAAGTAGTTCAAAATATTTAGAAGGTTTTTTAGGATGTTTTTATTACACATATCAAGCGAGAGGGAAATAGGGTGGCAAATTATTTATAAAAATGGGAAAATTACTAGAGGAAGAGCAATATGTGGACTCTTAGATGGAAAATTAGATAAGGGATGCAAGAGGTGGTACAAAAAGATAGCAGAATAGGAATAGCAGCTAGTGATTCTAAAGAATCTATCACATTTAGGCCATAGAGTGAAACAACATGAAGATAGAGGGATTTGAGCCAGGAGGGATTGGCAGATGATTTTTTTTCTCTTGTATTTCCTATCCAAATCATTTTACTTTGTAATATAGTTTCTATAAATATAATATATTTTTTATTTTTTCAAAAAAATACTATATCATCTCATTAAAAAATTTAGGGAGCTTATGAAAGCCTTTGTTAAACGATTTTTAGTTTACATAGAATAAAAGGCCACTATAGATGATCCATACCAACTTAAAAAATATAAAAAAAAACATTTATTAGATTTCTTGGCCCAATGGAGAGCCTTTGTGGGAAGACTTCAATATATTCCTCCCTATATAGATCTCTAGCACATATTCATAAGAAACCTTCATGAGTAATTATCTTATCCTTTAGAAATGACAAACCTTAACTCTTTTTAAGAAGCTATGGACATGGCTAAAAGAGTAGAATTTTCTCTCATAATACAAGGACAACTTAGCTATAATAAAGAGGAATAAAAACTCCCAATAAAATTTAATACAAAAACAAACATGTCATAGGAGATGATGTAACATATTCTCATCAAAACAACGACGTAAATACAAATCAAGACATTTCTTAAAAGTTAGTTGTGTCAAGACAAGATAAATCCAAATGATAATATAAAAATACTAGAAAAAGCCAAATCACCATGTTAAATATGCTTCTTTATTAAAAAATGATAGACCTCCTACCTAACCTTGGGATACTACCAAATATTTTCCCAACTAGAATAAGCATGATGAATGCTATGATTATCACTGCATAAAAGGGCACACAACAAAGAAGTTCATCACTTTGAAAAATCTCATCTATGATTTTATAAAATAATGGAAGATAGTCTTCAACCAGTAAGATACTCCTAATAAACATTTAGGAATATTTCAAAATCCTTTGCCAACACATGACCAAAATTCCACCAAATTTTTAGGTACTCTTAATTTATCAAAATCATTTTATGCAATAACTAGACAACAAGCCAAAAATCAATCCACTGAAAAATCACCTTTAGTCATACCTCATAATACAAATGTAAATTATTGTAACAAATCTCATTTAATACTCACAACCCTTGAAAACAACTTACATTCTTTTGATATTTAGTAATAATTAGAAAACATACCCACAAAAATTGCCCTTCTAGAATACTAAGAACATCACTTGCTCATAGTGAAATATTTTTGAAACTCTTAAGTGAGAAAGAAGTCCCTCAAGACATATCTTCTAAAGATATTATTGATATAGTAGGATTTTTTGCTATCAATAGTGCCATATTAGCTTTTCACTTCTTTATATTATATTCTAAATAGGTGATAAATATATCAAGAGAGTCCTAGTAGATAATGGATCGATCTTAAAAATATGCAATATCAATTGTTTACAAAACTTTGACTTAACCATAAAAGACTTACAAATTAGACCTTGTTATTAGGGTATTTCATAATAAATAAAGAGAAGTCACAAGCACCATAAATTTACCCTTGAAAATAGGTTCGCATGTCCTTAAAACTCTCTTCTATGTTCTATCATGTGATGTAACATACAACATTTTGCTTGGAAGACCTTGGATACATGCCATTAAAGTAGTACTATATACCTTACATCAATTCTTAAATTATGAGTACCAAGGAAGGATCATCCATATCCTAGGATATCTAGATCCCTTCACCTTATGTAACTTTCTAGAAATTCAATAAAAGAAGTTTAACCTTTTCCACTAACTTCAACCAGCATTTCCATCTACTTCATCTTAAATAGATAAAGAAAAATAAGCATTAGAAGAACCCCTAATAAACTTGGGATATGATACCCAATCCTTTTCTAAATAATAAATCAAATTAATTCATCCAAATCAAGATACCTTCATAAAATTAGTTTATCTATTCCTTTCCCCTTGTACTATAGGTTTACCCAATAGGAAATGATAAAAAATTCAAGTAGGCACTTGCACTTTCATTTATGGAGGATCTACCTTTGATGAAAAAATCCAAGGTGGTTACTTCATGCCCAATCAATGAATGTATGCATCATGTTACATTTCACCCATATTTTTTGTATCTAAACAAATGTTAGTCAATATGGGTTATCAAGGCAAGGACTTAGGATGGTTTGAATAAAGGATCAAAGAACCTTTAAAATCTAATCCTTGGTCAAGATGATGTGCGATAAGATATATTCCCAACAAAACTAAACCATCACCTTTATTAGAAGAGGGTGATGAAGAAAATTACACCAAATATTTCCATGGATCTCAATGGGGTGATGAATATGAGAAGGAACTATGGTCACTTCTCAATGAAAAAACTAAAAAAATTGTACATTTTGATAGCATCATCATGTTAACAATTATCCATCCTGAATCTATATTAGATCAAAATGAATGTCGCATCAAAGAAACTTATGATCAAAATCACATTGAAGAATGTCTTGAATAGATCTTCAATCTAAATTTTTCCTGTCTAAGTCAGAACAAACAATGTTCTATCCATAAGAATTAAAAGACTTAGGGATATTAGTTGCCCCTTCTCACTTCAAGGATGAATCATAAACTTTAATTGAGGAAACAATAGATATCAACATCATATATGAAGAAAATCCTCGACTCTTTAAACTAGAAAATATCTTATCCCAAGATGAACAAATAGAATACACAAACCTTCTAAAATAATTCAATGAAATTTTTACTTGGACATATGATGATATTCCTGGACTTTACCTCTTGCTAGTAGTACATCATCTTGTTGTACATATATATGCTAAACCAATTAAGCAAAAACAAAGGAAAATGCATCACAAAATCACTCTTTTAGTTAAGGATGAACTCTAAAAAATATTAGATATTGGCTTCATAAAGCCATAGATTACTCGGATTGGATCTCCAACATTGTACCTATTACCAAGAAATAAGGATCCATTTAAATTTGCATAGACTTTAGAGATATAAATAATGCATATCCTAAGGATAACTTCCTGTTACCAAGTATAAAAAAGATAATAGACTTCATCGTAGGGTTTAAAATTTTGGTGGATGGATTTTCAAGATATAGTCTGATAAATATCGCTCTTGAAGACCAATCCAAAATAGCTTTTATAACCCCTTGGGGAACCTTTTGTTATCAAGTCATATCTTTTGACCTATAAATGTAGGAGCAACAGATCAAAGAGCCATGACATATATTTTTTATCACCTCATACATAACATTGTAGAAGACTATGTAGACGACCTTTTAGGTCACTCCAACAAAAGAGAAAATCATGTTCAAGACCTAAGATGTATTTTAAAAGATTACGAAAATACATAGTTAGGATAAAACTCCAAAAGTGCATATTTGGGGTAACAACAGGAAAAATACTAGGGTTTATCGTATCCCACCATGGAATTTAAGTAGACCTTCAAAAATTGTAGCAATAACAAACATGCCACCACCAAAAAATTTGAAGGAACAACATAGTATCCTAGGAAATTACAAGTCATTCAAAGTTTCATCTCACAATTAACATATAAATGTCATCCCTTCTCCAAATTACTCAAGAAAGACACAATTTGAATGGGACAATGAGTGCCAAAATGATTTTGAATCTCTAAAATATTATCTCTTAACTCCACCTATCTTAATACCACCTAACCCAACTCCACCATTGTTGTTACATAGTTGTTATTGATCATTCCTTTAGACCTTTGTTAGATTAATATGATGACCAACATTGAGAAAGAGCTATCTACTATATAAGTAGAACTTTGGTGAATTATGAAACTTGCTATACACCATTAGAACAACTATGTATAGCAATTGTTTTCTCTTCCCTCAAATTAAGACATTACATGCTTAGCTAAAAATATACATCATAGAAAAAGTTGATTTCTTATGATATCTTATGTCAAAACCTTACCTTTTGGGAAGGACTGCCAAGTGGGTCATATCCCTCAATGAATTTGATCTTGAATTCATTAGCCAAAAATCATTAAAGGGTCAAGTTATAACTGATAAAATTGTCATAACACCCTTAGAGTCAAAATTTTCCCTAGACACCCAGGTGTTGTAGGTGAGTTGGAGAGGAGAGGGCAATCCTCCAAGGGAGGTCCCAGGTTCGAATCTCCACCCTACCAAAAAGCTGAATTAGGTACCAAAAATCCAATTGATAATGTTGGTGCGGGCAGGGCTGGGTGCAACCCTCGGGTGAGTTTGAGGTGTAGAACCCCCTGTTCGTGGGCTCTTAGACCAAGGCGGCCTCGCAAGGGGTTTTTCGCTTAAAAAAAAAATGTTCCCTAGACATAACCTTCTTGGATGAAAAAATCGCAACAATAGAGGCTCAAAATTATAAATCTTGGGTATTATACTTTGATGGATCTTGATGCATCAAATTCAAAGGGGTAGGAATTATTTTAGTCACTCTGCAATAGCAACTCATACCATTATCCTTTAAATTCCAATTTTCATTCACCAAAAATACAGTAGAATATGAGACTCTCATTTTAGGTCTTAAAGCCATGTTAAAATTCAATATTAAAACTCTGATGATATATGATGACTCATAATTAGTGATTAACCAAGTTAATTAACCAAGTCAATCATAATTATCAAACCTTAGATGATAAATTAAAACTTTACAAAGACATTATAGACAAATTAGTGACTTTCTTTGAGGAAATGACTATATAAGTATTTCACTATCTAGCAATCTCCATGTTGATGCTATGGCTACAACATCTCTTAACCCCTAGGAATCAGAGGATGAAGAGGCCTCCATAGTTATATGATTAATTAAGGGACCCTCAATATTAAAATCATGTGTACAACCCTTAAAAATTTGCACGATTGAATCAAACTCACCACAAGAACCTTATTATCAAGATATCCTCAAATTCATAAAAAAAGGAACATTCCTTGAATGATTCAATCATAAAAAACTTAGATATTTCAAACTAAAAGCTTGTAAGTATGTCATCATTGGAGATATATTATATTGATGCTCCTTTGAAGGTATACTCCTTAGATGCATAAGTAGGAAAGAAGCCCAAGTAATCATTAAAGAAGCCCATGATTGATCATGTGGAGGACACTATAGTGGACTAAACATATCTAGAAAAATCCTTAAGATGGGTTACTACTCGCCATTAATAGAAAAATACACTTGTAGCTATGTTGGAAGATGCGACAAATGTTAGTAACATGATAATCTTGTCCACACTCAAGAAAAATAACCAATTACATCACCTTATCCTTTCTCCACTTGGGTACTAGACATTATAGGTAAAACTAATCCCCAATCCTCATATGACCATAATTTTATTATCATTACCATTGAATAATTCACCAAATTTGTTGATACCATACCTCTATCTTCCACAATAGGGATTCAAGTTTCCAAGTTCATCACCAACCAAATCATCAATCGTTATGGGATCCCATCCATTTTACTTATGGATAATGGAATGCTATTCAATAAAAAAAGAAGTTACCAAAATTATTTCTAGATTCAAAATTGAAAACAAATGGTAAACACCATATTTTCTCAAGAAAATAGCCAAGAAAAATCTTCCAACCATACATTAATTAAAATCCTTAATAAATTGGTATAAAAAATGGTCAAGATTTTCATTTGCAACTTTACCCCACCTTGTGGGGTATCATACTAGCATATGAACTCCTACACGAACAACACCCTATGCTTTACTTTATGGGACTGAAGTTTTTTTTCTACTTTGAACTTGAAATCCCTTCCCTAAGAGTCTTATTATAGGACTCCTCAATAGGTGATGAATATTGCTTAGACCGTCTATAATAGTTAGAGATTTTAAAAGAAAAACTTATTAATTCCTTGGAATATTTGAGGACCTATCATAAAAGAATTTGACATGCAAATCATAAGAAAGTATGCCAAATGTTCTTCAAAATTGGGTACTTAGTCCTCAAAGAAAACTAAAAGAGTACCAATTCCAAAGATGAATTCAAAGGAAAGTTCAAACCAAACTAGCTATAACCTTTTATCATTTACCTAATTTAACTTTGGACCCTATCACCTAGCCATATTAGATGGAAAATAACATAAAGAACCAACCAACATAATGCACCTTAAAAGGTATTATACCTAAATATTGCATGACTTGCTTTCTCATGTGACTGATTGCATGATTGCTTGATTACATGTAGTCTAAAATAATATGCACCCAAAACATTACCATATTTGCATGATTTTCTTAGTTTTCTTGATCATGCCATAAATTTAGAAGGGTTTATGACAATGTAAATACCAACCCTACACCCTACAATAGTCATTTACATTGCATTCATATAGCAAACCTAATACTGAGCAATCCTCCCAATCCACAATTTACTTGTCTTTCTCCTCTTATCATATTTTATTCTATCCCCCCTTTTATTTTCTATCAGTTTTCTTATCTTCTTCTCCATATCTTGGCTTAAGTGATGTATGACACGATCATTTGTGGCCTTGATGATCCAACCTCACCCATTTCTTCTATCCCAATTTTGGGACACCTAACATTAGCAAATCAATTACTCCAACTTTATATTTCTTCTAATATTCCTCTTTCTTATCTAGCATATTTATTCTCTTCTCTCTCTTTTGTTAAGTGATATAACATGTAATCATCTATGATCCTAAGGACCCATCCTTACCCCTTACTCATGTCCTAATAACATCATTGTTGGAATATAGAACATTATTTGGTACATGTTAATGTACCACCTTGGGTACATCTTTAGATTAGGAGATTGTCCTAGATTAGAGTGTGAGTATTTAATTCATGCAATGTAATAAATGCACATGTATTATTAGAATGCGAAAAGTTTTTAATAATGTAAATATGAATAATAGTCCATGTGCACATGAGTAAATAGAGTAGGAAATTGAAGAGTCTAAAGAAGAGTGAAGGCCAAGAGTACTCCATATGAAGAGTTACATTCCATTATATGTGTCTATGTGTGTATGTGTGAAAGACACAATGAATTGTGAGTGTGTGGATTCAAATTCCAAATTTGAAAAAATATTTTTGAAGACTTCAATACATTCATATTATTGAGGAAGAGGCCAACAAACATGCTAAATTCAAATACATAATTAAGTGGAATCTGAGGAGAAGAAATAAGATTTAAAGAGGTCACAAATTGATATTTTTGAATACAACCATTAAAGTTTTGAAGGCTAGTTTTTGAAGAAGAAGAGTGTAGTTTTTTGGGGCATAATTTGAAGAGTTTCAGGATAGCAATATAGAGGAGAAGAAACCATATTATTGGAGCAACATTTAAGGAGTCTTGGATTATGAATTTGGTCAGAATTGGAAGGATATAGTAGAACAGAGCAAATTTGAGAGAGATTTGTATAGCAAAGCGAAGGAATATTTGGCAGCATTTGAAGCTAAAAAAGTCAAATTTTGAACAAGGATATAGATTTTTGGGCAAGCATTGAGAGCTGTAAATTACAGAATTCTTCACGACATTATTGGAGGAAGAAGACGTTGTTTTGGGGGCAGAAAATTAAAAGGAAGTGAAGCTACAAAATTTGTAAATTCAAGACAGCAAAAATGTGAATCAAATCACCAAGGAGATTAGCTACAAAAGGAGGTAAAAGAGGTTTGTAATATTGGTGCTATAAAATTTCATTATTCAAGCATTCAAATCAGCTTATTATAAAGGTTTTTGAAAGCACCATATTAGAGTTATTATAGCCAGCAAAATATAGTCTAAGCTAAGTGTCTCTAAGCCAAGGAATGAGGCATCATTGGCATCCTATAATATACAACAGAAAACAACAAAAAGTTAAGTTAAATATTGCTTGACACGAAGCATTAAGAAGAAGGAAAAATTAACATATATGTTGTTTTTATAATACAAGAAAGTGTAAATTTTTTTATAAGTCTTATTGAATAAAATAAATATATCGAATAGTGCAAGGTAGAGTTAGAGTGTCCAAAGACACCATAAATTATAGGTAAAATTTGTAAAAAATATTGGTGAATAAAAATCACCAAAGGAGTGGTAGAACCACCAAGCACAAGTGGAGGCACCATCGTATTGAAGGAAGGGCCACCGAAAAGTGAAGTTTGAGCACCATAGGAGAGAAGCCAAGGTGTTATTAGAACGAAGTAGAACAGCTGTAGCATAGGGGTAAGCATTCAAAAGTTGCCTAAGAAGAGCCACCATGCAAAGGAGGGCCACTGTGCAAGGGAGAGGAACCATCGATGAAGGAGGAGGAAGCATAAGCATTGATAGAATATTTTACATAAGAATTTGTGCCAAGATTGAGCATTACTTAAAATGAGTTAAATGGATATTGGAAGGAATCTAAGAGACATATGAAGAGCCATAAAGGAGGTTAAACATCTAAGTTTACAATAGTTGTACAATGAGGAGGAATATGAAGAGAGCATTATTGAGGAAGCCAAGCATTGAGGAGGAAGTCGAAGTATTGAGGAGAAAATTAAGCATTGAGGAGAAATCCAAGGGAAGCATTGAAGAGCAAACATTGAGAAAGAAGAGACATTACTAAGCCATGTACCATTGAGGAAGTGTTGAGGAAGAAGAGTCATTTACAAGGAGGAGGAGCACCAAATAAAGACATAACATCTTTTGTGCATACCAATAGTCTGAGTGACACTTGTCATTTCTCAAACAGGAGCACCAACCATCACTAAGGGGAATCAAAACATTTCCTGTGCACCATTAATGCATGATATCAAAGTTTAGTATGTAACACACATATTTCAAACTTCTTGAAGAATGTGGAGCACATCATAAAGGAGAGAATGTGGACAAATCTAGGAAAGTCTATTCAGCTAGACTTGTCCAAGTAAAAGAATCATTTTTTAACATGGATTTTAAGGGATCGATAATTTTTCTATAATTGTGGATAAATTTGTAGTAATAGCCAGTAAGACCCAAAAAGTGCATGAAGGTCTTTAAGAGTGTGAGGTTTTGGTCACTCTTGAACCGCCTGCATCTTTCTAGGATCAACTTTAATGCCATATTTGGTGATAATGTGTCCCAAATATTCCACTTTCATCAACCCAAAAGAACACTTGGACCTACTAGCATAAATTTGATGTTGTGCCAAAAATTGTAGGGTCTGGTCCACATGGATGAGGTGCTCTTCCCAAGAGCAACTATAAACCAAATGTCATCAAAGAAAACTAAAATGAATTTACAAAGAAATGGATAAAAAATATTGTTCATGAGACTTTAAAAAGTGGAAGGTGCATTGGTCAAGCCAAAGGGCATTACCAAGAACTCATAATGGTCCTCATGAGTATGAAATATGGTTTTGGTAATACCTTCTTCCTTGAGTTGGATTTTATGGTACCTATTGGAGAAAAAACATTAGTTGAATATGGTCCTATTTCTGTCACAACCCTTTCATTTAAATTGTCAAACTAGGGAACTCATAAGCTTATGAAGTACCACGTTCAAGACTAATTACAACACCATTTGATATGATTCCTCTAAGCCTATAATTGGGGGAGTGTTTGTGAAATATCATTAATTCATCCAAACCAATTAAATCATGCATAAATAAAATTGTGAAAAAATAAATCACACCACACTGTACTTAAAAAATAAAGGAAAGAAATAAAATCACACTTACAGAAATAAAAATACAACACACTAAAAATATATTATCTAATCTAGAAAGCAACAGAAATAAGGGGAGGAATACTAGCTTGGAGTGGGCCTAGGCTCCAATAGCTTTCACCTGACTAATTTATGGATATTGAACACAAATGGAAGAACTCTCGAGAAAGATTTTTATTAATAATATTGCAGTACAAAAATAATGATAATTACTTACATACGCCACTTACTTCTTTTTAGAGAAGTCTGTGTGTTTATATAGCACACATAGAACCTCTTGTACAATGTTGTTACAATGGAAGATCTTGTTATAGCCCAAACTGAGATAGTTTAGTTACAGTAACAAATGCATGATAAAAATAGTCAACAACTTTCATATTTTTCTAGGGATAGAATATTTTCAAGTTCGACCCCTCTGTTTCTCATGTTCTGCTTCATCAAGTGGTTGTACGTTTATCCAATGCAGCTAAGATAGCTCATGTTCTTCGTAGCTCTTCAAATATAGTCTGTGTAACATGGAGTTAAAGGTATACCATGGTCAATAGGGTCTCATTCAATAGCAAGGTCAAAGCGTTTAAGATCAAGGCACCTTCTTGTTCATCAAGGCACCTTCGTAAAAAAACTAAGGCACCTTCTATGGTGTATCAAGGTGCCTACTTGTGGATCAAGGCACCCTTGATGAAGGCGCCTACTTGTGGATCAAGGCACCCTTGATCAAGGTGCCTAATTGTAGATAAAGGTGCCCTTCCCATATAGACCTTGGGTTTATTGAAGCAGAAGCATGTCAGGTCCACGTAGGATCTTGACTAAGTAGAATATTATAAAATCAGCTAAAATCTACACAAAACACACTTCACACACAAATTAGAAAATGCACTTAATTTCGTTAAATATATATATATATATAATTTCATAAAAATATACAACTCTTATAATACTACCTCACAAAATCATTAGAAACTCATACAAAAATATGAGCATTTTTTATGCTCATCATCCCCCCATGCCTATTATGTGCCACACCCTTGTGGCACCTGAAACTGGTAATCTTCAATTTGGTCAACCCCTTTGTATTTTCTTTAGATTAGCAGCCTTAGATTTTTCTTTATTTCGAGGTTTACATTTTTACTAAGGGGTTTTGGTCTGTTGTGGTGGCTTTTGACTACGCTGGTTGTGCTTCCCTATCCTGCTTGGCCTGACACCTATGCTAGGCAACACATATACAATGGGTTCTCATTTATGGAATGCAACTTTGACCTGTTTCCAAAGATCAGCATACTGCAATCGATATTATGCCAATGGGATATCAGAATCATCACACTCTCATTTTACTACCCTGGCTTTGAACAAACGGGCCATTTATGGGGTAAGGTTTGCATTCTCTTCAATGATTATGATAGCTTTAGCTTCAGGCCCATATACTCCACATCTCTCCAAGAATTTCTACATTCTTGAGGGCTATCCTTGAGCTGACCCGTATATCCACCAGAATTACTTATGTGAAGCTGGGTTAATAGAAATTTCGGGCTCTCTTTCAGTTTTATTAGCATATTTTCTTGTTGTCTTTTCCACCTCACATTCTTTCCAAAGTTTTTCAAACTGCTCCTTTCATTCAAAAAATCTCTTTACACCTTCTACCCATTCCTTGTTTGATTAGTCAGCTAGTTCTGCAAATGTAACTTTGGCTTTGTTCTTGGCCCTCTTCTGCGGTGCTCGAGATGCCTTCCTCTTGAATCTTACTAAAAATATTATTGTATCATAATGAGTGGGTATGCCATACTCATCCATGATAGGGGATTTCCCTTTATATTTATAGGTCTTAGTTTCTATCCCTCTGGCATTGATTTAACAACAATTGCTTCCTCTATTCCTTGCTTGCTTGGTGACTACTTTGATGGTCCTTCCACTATGGGTACTTGTTTCTCAGGTGATTATTTCTTGGTGTTGGGCTTAGGATCTTGCCAATGGCTATTGCTTTATTGATTATCCTCATAATTGAGGATTTCTATAATAGGGAGCTCTGTTTGAAAAATAGAGTTCCCCTGTTCCTCAACAGTCACTCAAACTTAAACAAATGAGCAATCCCCTGCTTCTCCTTATTCTATAAATAAATATGCATATCCGATGAATTAATTTTACATTGGGGTTGCTAAGATACGCCACCCAAATTGATTTTTAGCATGACATATTGAACATGGGGGGCCAATACAATTGGTTGAACTCTTGTGATGGCATTATTTTTAGAGAAGTATTTAATTATGAAAAATTATATAAATATTTAACAAAAATCATGCGCATACCTGATTGGTTGTTCATGCATTCTAGAGCATGCCGATTTGGTAGTCCGTGATAAGGGCGATGGTGTATTCCCCATGTGGTTGATTAAGTTGTCTCAGTGCTACAACTCCATTCACTCGAGGTCCCATGCTAAAAATGTAGAGATCTGGTTGGTTCAGGTGATAGGATGCATATCTCCTTTTTCGGTTGGCCTTGGGATGTGCAAAAATCCTTCCCAATGATTCCTCAATATTTTTGGGTGACTTCAAATTTTTATCATGTGAAGTGATGATGTGGCTTTGGTCACTCCCTCGTGCCATCGGATTATGTAGGTGCTTCGATTGGATCAAGGTACCTTTAAAATGTATGATATCAAGGTGCCTACTTGTATATCAAGGTGCCCTTGATGCATGCCATCAAGGCACCTACTTGTAGAGCAAGGCACCTTTGATCAAGGTGCCTACTTGTAGAGTAAGGTGCCCTTGACCAAGGTACCTACTTGTAGAGTAAGGCGCCCTTGACCAAGGTGCCTACTTGTAGAGTAAGGCACCCTTGACCAAGGTGCCTACTTGTAGAGTAAGGTGCCCTTGATCAAGGCCTACTTGTAGATCAAGGCACCCTTGATCAAGGTACCTACTTATAGAGTAAGGTACCCTTGACCAAGGTGCCTACTTGTAGAGTAAGGCGCCCTTGACCAAGGTGCCTACTTGTAGATTAAGGCACCTTTGATCAAGGTACCTCATCATGTTTTTTTTATGATCAAGGTGCCTCTAATGTATGGCATCAAGGCACCTCATCACTTATTCATAATTTTTTTTAAAATATGATCAATGCACCTCTACTATATGGCATCAAGGTGCCTCATCACTTATTCATCATTTTTTTTTTTTTCAATAGAAGTCAAGAGCATCTATTGATGAGTATTAAGGCACCCTTGATCAAGGCGCCTACTTGTAGAGCAAGGTACCCTTGACCAAGGTGCCTACTTGTAGAGCAAGGTGCCCTTGACCAAGGTGCCTACTTGTAGAGCAAGGCACCCTTGACCAAGGTGCCTACTTGTAGAGCAAGGTACCCTTGACCAAGGCACCTACTTGTAGAGCAATGCCCTTGATCAAGGTGCCTACTTGTAGAGCAAGGCACCCTTGACCAAGGTGCCTACTTGTAGATCAAGGTACCCTTATTACTATTGAAAAGTTAGCAATTGCTGATGTTTCTACTATTGTAGGGTTGATCAGGTCCTCCAATGTTTCTTCCATGCACTGCATCAACGTCTACTTTGTCCAAACATAAAGGTGGGTATTTTTTTTGTTGTAGGAAATTAACACCCACGTCCATGCCGATATGGGGACTATCTCCTTTAGATGGAAACAATCAACTTTCTATCTCCTAAAAAAATGTGCAAGTTCATGGATGCTGAGTCGGTTAGGCCTTGTCTCCCAAGATGCCTATTTTGTGCAATCAGGCCATTTCACCTACAAAATAAAATGAGAAAAACTAAAAATATGTAGTTTAGTGCAATCTATGCCTATTAGGCCCTGGCTCTCAGGATACCTACAGCTTGCATGCGGGCACTATCCCTACAAAACACATAGTAAACTAGAAAGTAGTAGAATGTAGTTTGGTGCAATCCATGCCTGTTAGGCCCTGGCTCTCAGGATACCTACAGCTTGCATGCGGGCACCATACCTACAACACACAAAAAAAACTAAGAACTAAACTATTTTAAGTGGACAATCCTGTGTCCACTATATTGCTGAGAAGTTGAAATATTTTTAGTTGGATGGGGTCTCCCCCATGCCTATTTTGGACTCCATCATTAAATTTTTAGACATGTGATATGGATGCAGCCGGTGACCATTAACTGTCAAGATGGTGTTGTTGCCATCAATTGTCTTGACACGCACAACACCATTTTTTATCAGCTCGATCACCTCATATGGTCCCATCCACCTCTGCATCAGCTTACCCTTCCATTCCTAGAATCTGGAATCATACAATAACACCCAATCTCCTACTTTGAACTGCTTTAGCTTAATGTGGTGGTCATGCCACTATTTCCTTTACCTTTGGATGACTTATGTCCTTTGTAGGGCATCCAATCGGTATTCGTCTAGCTAATTTAGCTATCAAATCCTCTCCCTCTATGCATCATCTAGGCTCAGGTTCAATTCTACTATAGTTCTAAGAGTTTTGATTTCAAACTCGATGGGCATCATCACACTCTTCCTGTATACCAGTTGGAATAGAGTAAAACCTATGGTTGTCTTCCATGTAGTTTTGTATGCCCATACCACCTCTGGTAGTCTCGCAGCCCAATATTTCCTATGTTGTTGCATGGTATTTGTAAGGATGTTCTCTAGCTCCTTGTTGGTCACTTCTACCTATCCATTCACTTGCACGAATGGTAGGGGGTGGTTTTGTTGTGTCGAATCTTGTATTGCTGCATTAGCTCCTGAATTAATTTGGAGGTGAATTGAGGCCCTTGATCCATTGTAATTTCTCTGGGTACCCCGAACCTCATGAAAATATGAGAAAATAGGAATTCTACCACCATTCCTTCTTTGGAATCCTTTAGTGCCTACACTTCGACCCATTTGGTTATGTAGTCAGTGCAGACTAGAATGTATCTCTTTTTGACCGATGGTGGGTTGATTGGCCCCACAAAGTCCATCCCCCATTTGTCGAAGGGTTCGATGTGCATGTGTGGTTGGAGAGGTATTTCATCCCTAGGGGTTGGCCTGCCCATCCTTTGGCACTCGTCACATTGACTGGTGTATTTGGTTGCATCTTTGAACAATGTAGGCCAATAATATCCAGTCTGTAGGACTTTGTACGCAGTCCTTCTTCCTACAAAATATCCTCCACATGGTTCATTGTGGCAAGCTTTGAGAACTTCCAAAAATTTGTGCTCAGCAATGCATCTCCTCATAATTTGATCAGGCCCTATTTTGAATAGGAGGTCATCAATCCATGAGAAAGATGCACTCTTTTCTATTACTATCTGCTTCTCATGGGGTGAAAGAGTAGGGGATGTTCTACCGATGGCCAAGTAATTGGCTATGTCTGCATACCATGGTGTCTGCTCACTGATGATGAAAAGATGCTCATCTAGGAACTGGTCTTCTATGACTGCGTGATCTGATGGTATCAATCTAGACAAGAAGTCTGCTACTATATTGTCTCTACCAGGTTTATCCATGATGGTGATATCAAACTCCTACAGGAGTAAGAGCCATCTAATGATTCTACCACTAATTGTGGGTTTTCTCATTAAATATCGGATAGTCGCATGGTCCGTGTGGATGAACACTTTGTAACCCGTAATGTAGTGGTGAAACTTGTTGATGGTATGAACGACCATGAGGAATTATTTCTCCATCATCATGTAATTAAGCTCGGATCCAACTAGATTCTTACTGATATAATAGATGGCATAGAATTCTTTGCCATCCTTCTATCCCAGGACTACTCCAATCACGTTGTTGGATGCATCAGAGTAAATATGGAATGGGATGACCCAATTTGGGCCTCGTAGAACTGGGGTAGTAATCAGATTTTCTTTTAATATTTGAAAGGCTCATTCACAATCTTCTATCCAGATGAATCCCACATCCTTGGAGAGCAATGTGTGTAGGGGTTTAGCAATTTTGCTGAAGTTGGCAATGAATCACCTGTAGTATCCAATGGAGCCAAGAAAACTCCTCACATCTCTCTACATCTTAGGACTAGGTAGATCCTTAATGACTTCAATTTTATTTTTGTCCACCTTAATCCCTTCTGATGAGATGTGGTGTCCCAACACTATTCCTTCCTGCATCATCATGAAGCATTTCTCGTTGCTAAGGGATAAATTATTTTCTTCACATCGCTGGAGTGCTCATTCTAAATTGGTCATCACTTCATCGAAGGTCTCATCATAAATGGTGAAATCATCCATGTAGACCTCCACTACTTCTCCCATCATATCTGAGAAGATGCTCAACACCACCCTCTAAAAGGTGGTTGGTGCATTGCACAATTTGAAGGGTAGGACTCTGTAGGTGAACGTCCCCCATGGACAAGTAAACATTGTTTTGTCCTGGTCCTCTTCTCCAATCTGGATTTGGTTATATCCACTAAATCCATCCAAAAAGGAGAAGTACTTCCTTCTTGATAGTGTATCCAAAACCTGATCAATGAAAGGTAGTGGGAAATGATCCTTCTTGGTTGCCTTGTTCAGTGACCTGTAGTCGACATAGATCCACCATTTCCCATTTTTCTTGGGCACCACCACTAGTGGTAATACCCATTCACTATCAGTTATGGGATAGATGAATCCAACTAACAGGAGATTCTGTAACTCCACTTTGATGATCTCCTTCATGGTAGGATTCATCCTCCTTTGTGGTTGTCTGATTGGAGTCACCTGCTCTTCGAGATAAATTCGATGGGTACAAATTTTTGGGTTGATTCCTTTCATATCTGAGTAGTCCCAGGAAAAAGCTTATTGATGCCTGGTCAATACCTCTTTTAATTTAGTCATATGCGTGGGTGTCAACCCACTACTGATGTTTAATGTCCTACCAAGCTCTATTTTGATCTACCTGATGTGGTGATCTTGGGTACCGACCAATGGTGATTCTAGAATAATAGGAGAGGACTCTCCATGGAGGAAACTCATAATAATGCCATCCTCATCAGCTTCTTCCTCCAATTCCTTCAGTGCCATCATTGGTTGTAGCATTGACAATGTCCCTTCATCTTGGTTGTCCCACATGGGCTCTCCCAATGTGTCCACTAACTATGCAGGTGGAGAGATTATCAACCTTTTGATATTTTGACCATTTGAAATGGTCATTTGTCCATCTCGATAGCTTATGTAGGCATCAACTATTGCTAGCCATGGCCTTCCTAGGATGAGTGGGTAGCCACCCAATCCTGATTTGGATTGCAAGACCAAGAAATCCACTAGGGTATTCCCATGCATCCACCATCACAATGATATCTTCTAGCATCCCTTCTAGTGCTATAGTCGACCTATCGGACTAGCTGCAACACAGTCTTGGTGGGTTTTAAATATGTGAGCCTCAGCTTCTGCATAGTTTCCTTCGGCATGACATTGATGGCTGCACCCAAATCAACTAGAGTATTGGCCAACAAGTGACCACCTATTTTTATGGTCAAAACCAGACTGCCTAGATCTACGTATTTAGGGTGGCATGTATTTCCCAACATTAAATCAACCAACTTCCCTACTACGTTGATGGTCTGGGTTGTCTTACATCCTGGCCTCCTCAGACATAGTTCTTTGATCACCTTGGTGTAAATAGGAACATCTCTGATAGCTTGAAAGAGTGGGATGGTAACTATTAAATTCCTCAAGCTTGAAAGGATATCAAACTCAGGTTGTATTGGCTTCTTCTACTCCTGTAACCTCTTGGGAAAAGGAGCTTCTATTTTCTTAGCAATCAATTCTTCTTCAACCTCTTCTACTAGAGGTGATTCTTCTACATTCTCCTCCTCTTCTATCAGGGGAGGAACCTCTACTCCTAACTATCTACCTGATCTAAGTTGAATTGGATTACAACTAATATTGTACATTGGAAACATCTCTCCTTCTAGTTGGTACGTGGGCTGATTTACCTTGTTATTCGGGTTGATCATTGGTTGTGTTGGTAGTTGTGTAGGTCTCGCTATAGGGGGAGCTGGTAAGCTTTACTACGGTGGAGCTTGCACTACATTCTGTGGAGCTGAGTTCCATGAACCATGATTTCTCCATTGCTACCTAGATTGTTGGTACGACATCCATGGGTGCTGGTTGGAAAATGAGGCTCCTGGAGGTGCATTCATCCAAGGTGGTGGTCCCCACCATCCCATATTGGGTGGTTGGACCTACCCTTGTGGCATGTAAGGTCCTCCTCCATAGGGTGGCATTCCAACTGGCATATTCCCCATAGGGGGTTGCTGCTAGTTCCTTCGGTTACCCATGAAATAAGCTTTAGTAACTTCAACATCTTCCTTAATATTTGGTAGCTATGGGCACAGTCAGGTCTTATGATTTTGTTGACAAACAACACACACCTTAACCTTGTTTTTTGGACATGCATTCCTTGCATATTTTCCTCTATATTTCAGATAGAAGTAGGCTAGTGCAACATCATTTTCTTGTTTCTTTTTCTCCAGTAGGAGTGTGTCCATCTGCAATGCTAGAGAGGAGAGCATCTCACTTTTCAAATCCTCCAGCATATTACCTATCTCTATCTTCGTGACTGAAGTGGTTGCCTTCATGGTCCTGGAGGCTGGTTTACCTCTTCTTCATGAGTAATTCTGACATAGTTGTCGGATGTCTTCCATTGGGTGCTGGTAAACATCCCCTCTAGAGATCATGTTGAGTGCTTCGAGAGACTCATTGTTAAGTCCCCTCAAGAAAATACTCCTGAGGGACTTGTCACCTAGCTTCGTATGGGGTGATCTCTATAGATTAAAATTGAATCTTTCCTAGTATTCCTCCAAGGATTCATCCTCTCTCTACATCATGCTCAGAACCTCCTCCCTAGAATCTCACACTCTACCAAAATCTTGGTACTACTCTAGGAAGAGCTTTTTCATCTCCTCCTAGGAAGCAATCTATTTATTCCCCAAGCCGATGAACCAGTGCAGGGTTGAGTCATCCAATGTTGAAGGGAAGAGCTTCAACTTTTGGGCATCTGATTTGTAATCTACAGACCTACATAAGACATCGAACTTAAATAAAAATAGATCAAGATATTCTGTTGGGTATCCCTTGAAGGTAGGAAGGTGGGTAGGGGATATGTTTTTCATTTTGGTATCTCCCCCACCTTCTTCTATCGGGAAGCTAAAACCAGTCGAAGCCTCTTCTGCTTCAGCCATTTTTTTAGGAAATGTGGTCTCTAACGTAGTTTCTATAGCCTTTCGATCATTTTGAACTTTTTGTACGAGAGCCTACAAGTCAGTTGGTGTTATGGTTTTATCCTCTACAACTTTCCATAACAAATCCTCTTTGAAAGATGTTCTTTTAAATAGAGGATTTTGTATAATCAACTCTTTTCCTAGATGATAGGAAGAGGAAGACCTTTGTGCAAATATGGGGTGTTCACTCCAGTGCACTGCTAGTGGTGATTGAGGAGATTCTAACTCAGGTTTGAAATTCTTAGTTGGCTCAGGATTTTCCTATGGACTCTTCTTTATGAAATGATCATCGGGTCCTCTTTTCCTCAATGGACTCATGCAAAGTCAGGTGGAAGGTTTTAAGGTATTGTAATTAAATCTATTATTGGCACTTCCTCAACAACAATGCCAAAATGTTGGGGTAAAAATAACTGGTTAAATATGGTCCTATTTCTATCACAACCCTTTCATTTAAATTGTCAAACCAGGGAACTCGTAAGCTTGTGAAGTACCATGTTCAAGACTAACTACAACACCATTTTGAGATGAGTCCACTAAGCCTATCATTGGGGGAGTGTTTGTGAAATATCATTAGTTCATCCACACCAATTAAATCATGCATAAATAAAATTACAGAAAAATAAATCACACCACACCATGCTTGAAAAATAAAGGAAAGCAATAAAATCACACTTGTAGAAATAAAAATACAACACACTGAAAATAAATGATCTAATCTAGAAAGCAATAGAAATAAGGGGAGGAATACTAGCTTGGAGTGGGCCCAAGATCCAACAACTTCTACCCAGCTAATTTACGAAGATAGAACGTGAATGGAAGAACTCTCGAGCAAGCTTTTATTAATAATATTGTAGTACAAAAACAATGATAAATTCTTACATATGCCACTTACTATATTTTTAGAGAGGTCTGTGTGTTTATATAGTACACACAGAACTTCATGTACAATGTTGTTACAATGGAAGATCTGGTTACAACCTAAACTGAGATAGTTTAGTTACAGTAATAGATGTGTGATAAAAATAGTCAACAACTTTCATCTTTTTCTAGGGATAGTAGATTTTTAGGTTCAATCTACTCTATTTCCCATGTTCTACTTCATCAAGTGGTTGTGCATTTCCTCCAATGTGGTTGAGATAGCTCATGCATTCGGTAGCTCTCCAAAGATAGTCGATGTGACATGGAGTCAAAGGTCTACCATGGTCAATGGGGTCTCCTTCAATAGTAAGGTCAAGGTACTTAATATCAAGGCACCTTCTTGAACATCAAGGCACCCTTGATGTATGACATCAAGGCACCTTCATAAAAAAACTAAGGCAACTTACATATTAAGGTGCATCAAGGTGCCCTTGATGAAGGCACCTACTTGTAGATCAAGGTACCCTTCCCATATATGCCTTGGGTTCGTTGAAGCAGAAGCATGCTAGGTCCACGTAGGACCTTGACTAAGTAGAAGATGATAAAATCAACAAAAATCTACACAAAACACACTTCACACACAAATTAGGTAATGCACATAATTTCATTAAATATATACATAATATTTCATAAAAATATACAACTCTTATAATACTTTCGCACAAAACCATTAGAAACTCATACAAAAATATGAGCATTTTTTATGCTCATCAAGTACCCAGAGCGAAGATCTAATTTAGAGAAAAAAATAGTCCCATGTAGCTCATCCAATAATTTATCCACTACTAGTATATGAAACTTATCCTTAATGGTGAGATTATTGAGCTCACAAAAATCAATATATAATCACCATAAACCATATTTCTTTCTTACTAATAAGATAGGTGAAGAGTATGGGTTGTTAGTGGGGTGAATGACTCTAGCTTTTAACAATTCTTGCACTAGCTTCTCTGTCTCTGACTTTAGGGCATGAGGATATCAATTCAACCTAATATTATATGGTAGACTACTAGGGACCAATAGAATGACATGATCATGTGAGCGATGCAATGGGAAATTAGTCGGTTCGGTAAACAATTGCATTATTCTTGGACAACACAAGTTGTAAATCTTCTAGAATGAGATACACTATTGTAGTAGATAATTGGATTACAAATATTTGTGCAATGATCCCATGAGATGATTTTTTCAATAACTTTTCCATACAACTTACACTAATAATATGAGTAGGCCCTACTTTGGAACCATGAAGAGTGTATGACTATCCATTCTATGAAAATTGCAACCATAATTTTAAAAAATTCCACAAGATGGTGCCCATGGTACTCAACCACTGAGTGCCTAACACAACATCACATACCCTAATTTAAGGGTAAACATATCTTGTTTGAGCTCATAATTCCCAATTTTCAATTTAAAATTGTGACATTTACCTTTACAAGGTAAGGTCCCTCCAATTGCCACCATCACCTCAAAGGAATTACATGTGTATGTAACAATTGGCCTTCTTGGTAATTCGATGATCAATAAAAGTGTGTGTGCTTCTTGAATCAATAAGGATTGTAAGGCATTGGACTTTGAAGAAACCCATAACTTTCATGGTCTATGGCATAGTAATCCCCGCAAAAGCATGGACCAATTTTTTTTCCTGAGGTTCTTCCTTTATTTCCTTTGTATTTTGAAGGTGTTATTTGGTTATGTCTACTTCATCATCACTATGGTCACTACTTTTAGGTTCCTCTACATCTATTAGGAACAACTTATTTTGGGCATACCTATACCCCCTAAGATATTTTTCATTACAATTATAGCACAACCCTTGGGCTCATCGAGCATCCATTTCATCAATGGTAAAGAATTTTGAGTGGATAGATTTATGTTCATGATTGCATGTGAACTTGTAAGGAAAAGAGGGTTTGATTGGTTGAAATTTAGGTGTCCTCATTTGAGCTAAAATGTTTGATTCAGCCAACTGTGCTAGTCTTATGGTCTGCACCATTGTTTGTAGTTTAAACATCTTAACCTTAGATTGGAGATCATACTTCAAGTCACTAATGAAATAGCTCATAAAAAATCCTTCATTCAACTCTCTAGTTTTGTTGGCCAATTTCTAAAATTGAGTTTGGTAATCCTGAACTGAAGAAGTTTGTTTCAACTTGGTCAATTCTCCTGTAAAGTCATCATCCTCATTAGGTCCAAATAGAGTGAGTAGTTTGGACTTAAATTCTTTCCAAAAAGTATTAGGAGTGTTTTATTACTACTGTTGGTACCACTATAAAGCTTTAGATTCCAAGTTGAAAGAAGCCATCTGGACCCGATAATATCTAGTGACATTATGGAGTTTAAAAAATGGATCCACACAACAGAACCATCCATCTACATCCTTACCATTGAAGTTGGGAATGTCTAACATAGGAATATTGAAGGTAGGATCATGGTCATAGTGGGGGAGAGAGTCATCCACTTCCTTTACTTTCCCTCAAATTGATTTTTTAGTATGATACTCAAACCCTTTCGGGCCACCTTGCAATTTGGACTCAAATTTCATTATTTGTTCTTCCATGTCCTTGAAGTTATTCCTTTATGACATTATTTGATTGTGTAAGGATATCAAGGGTGCTCTTTATGGATTAAAACATTTCGATGACTTTGTATACCTCTTTTTTATGTCCACAAGTACCACCAACCATTTTGGAAAGTCTTGAACCTCTTTCACTAAATTACTAAAAATAGAAGTATGATTACAAGAGTTACTATTTTAGTAAGGATTTTGAAAAAGATATTAGGTGTTATATATCAAATTTATCATCTTGAAATATGATCAAAATGATCTATATATCTCAAAACTAATTTTGGACACCTTACACTATTATTTTGACAAGTTTACTGGTGAGGTCAATTTTTTTCTTGGAGGTTCAATGCAAAAGTTGGGTACTGTGTCAACCAACTCTACCCTATCTGTTTAGACTACTACCCATGCCTAACACTATCCTGTCACATGTACCATGGCCACTATCACTATTTAGTTACTGACTCTAGGATTCTTTGTACTAAGTGTTTACTAATACTATCTATTTTATTTCTATCATTGACCACTCTATATTTACTAACTGTTACTATCATGAACCTGATTGTTACTACCACTAACCTAACTATTACTATCACAATCATAAATGCTACTAGAATATTTTGGACTATCATAGACACTTGCAAACTCTTCCTCGACTGTTTGGTGCATGTAGTTATTTTTCACGATAGGGAAGTCTCCTTTGTATGCTCACTTTTAAAGGATTTTTTTTGAAATTTTAGTAGAACATGAAGGCTTTTGGTTTTTGTTTTTTGTAGGTTGAATTTTTTGATAGAACTAAGGTATTCTAGGCAAGGGAGTATGTAATACCCATAGGTCCTCTATTATACCGTAGTGATGAACAATAGTTCTTGGATCAATATTTTAGGCCACTACCCAAGGAGGATTCTACACATACCCTTGAGAACACAATCTACCTGTCTAATAGTACAAGAGAGGAATATTATAGGATGCTATATCCCATGTACTATTGATAATACAAGGCTACAAATACTTTCTAATGGATAAAATTTTGTTTAAGCCTAGATGGTCTCCCTAAATATTTGAAGATACGTGTGAGCTCGATTCCATACGTAGGTGCTATCTAAGGCCTAGGTATTGGAGCCTAATCACCCCTCACTTCACTAGATGCTTTATGGGCTATCTAGCTTAGCCAATAACAATAGCTCCTTTACAATATTTTAAAACCTCTAGCATAGGGATTTTAAACTACTCAAATAAAAAAGAAAATATTGTAAATTTTTTTGTGTTTTCCTGTTTTTTGCTAGATTTTTTTATATAAAGGACAAACAAAAAATGAAAAACACAAGAAATATTATACCTAATAGTTGGAGTGTACAAACAAGAATTATTGTATTCATAGCAGAACTCAGCCCTATAAAGCACTCTAGTACCACTTGTTAGGAACCTGCTATTAAAATAAATCTCACTCACACAAATACTAAAAATAATAGAAAATTCATCAAATAACATAACACACTATGCAAAAAAGTAATTGTAGAATTGAAACAATCTCACAAAATAACTTTAAATCATGAGCCTCTTTGAGGGGGCAAACTCCTTCAATATTTCATTAATTTGCAAAAATATAAATTTGTACATGGCTTCATATCTTTTAAAGAAAGAATTCATGCAACCCTAACCCTAAGATCAAGAGTTGGATTACATGCAAAATTCTACTCGAGCTAGAATCTTCTACCAAACATCAGTTACATTCTTGATAACAGCTACATAAAAGGGCACCACTTGTCTAGGTGCCTTACTTGCCACATACCATGACAAAAGTATTAAAAAATAACAATATAAGTGGGTTCCCACATTGGACATGGGTCATTACATAAGCAAATAAGAATTATAAAAAATAATGTTAGGATAGGGTCCTAACAAATAGAGAGGCTAGTGAATACATAGAAGGAGATCAAATATTTGAAGACCCAAATTTAGCATGCCATATACAATAAGGTATAAAATATTTTAATTGATCTAATACTTTTCAAATATTAATGAGGTATAAGGAATAATATTATTAAGGTTAAGACTAATTAATCTATTATACTTGAGATTAATTGAATGAATGGAGAAATAAGGTAATGAATTGATGAATTATAACCTTAGAATTTCTATTGAATGATTTGGAAGATTGTTGAAGTAAGAAGTATTTAATTTGAAAGGTTTTGAAATTACTTTATTCTATTTTGAAATTAAAGTTATATAGAAATATTTGCAAATAGTTTAACTTGGAGGAATAAGGTTTCCTACATCAAATTAGGAATACAAAACTTGCAAATATCTTTTATAGGATTTCTAAATTTCTAATTGGGGAGTTATAAGGAATTCAACACCAACATAGTTTGTGAAATTTAGAAACCATATTATTGAAATTTGAGAGATATAAGAAATATAATATAGAGTTTTTGAAAGTTGAAAAAATACATTGATATTAGTCTCTTATTCAAAATTAACAAGACATAAGGATTCCAACTTAAAGTCTTTGAAAGAAGAGAATTTTATCAAAATTGAAATTGCATCAAAACTATCTTTAGCTTTCCATTTATAATTAGGGAGACAAAAGGGGATTCAACCCAAAAGAAAAATTAGAAAGCTAAGTATTTTATCAAAGCTATTTTACATCCAAAATACTAGGGAGCTATAAGGAATTCTACTTCAAAGGTTTAAAATATACAAAGCTATAGGACTATGGATGAAATAGTGAAGAAAGTATTTAATGAAGATAGTGAAGAAATGTTACATGCACTCAGGTTTTATTCACATGGCTTAATATCCAACATTGATGGAGATTGAATATTTGATGTTCTAAAAGATAAATTGATTTTGTTTTTTAAAGAAGCTAAAGAAGGAAAATTTACTACTTTTATGGGACATCTTCATGAGAAGCTTTTTAGATCTTATTGGGATTCTCAAAATTTTCTTATTAAATTAGATCTTTCTAAATCCTATGATAGAGTAGACTGGTATTTTTTGCAAAGGATTTTAGAAAAATGGGCTTTGTAGAGGAGTGGAGAGATTGGGTAAAATATTGTACATAGACCACATCATTCTCAGTTCTGGTAAATGGTAGTCCCTCTCCCATGTTCATAGGAAGAACGGGGTTGAGGCAAGGGGACTCTCTTTCCCCTTACATTTTTATTCCTTATGTAGAGGGTCTAGGGGGACTATTAAACAAAGGGAGACAAGAGGGGAGGCTACGAGGTCTAAAAATCAATTCTCAAATTAAGATAAATCACATCTAGTTTTTGGATGATACAACTCTTATTAGTCAAGTCAATATCCTAGTAGCAAGAAATATAAAAGAATTTTAAATGGGTATACTCAAGCTACAGGGCAAACTTTTAATGGAAAAAATCTCAAATAGTTTTTTCAATACAAATAAGATGGTGAGAGATAAAATTATACAATTATTGAACTTCATGGAAACGTCTTTACCCATACAATATTTAGGAGTACCTCTATTTATAAAGAAAATAAAAATCAAGGAGTGAAAAGGGTTGATTGACAAACTTCAAGCTAAGTTGAGCAACTGGACACACAAATGGCTAAGCTTGGGAGGAAGGCTTACAATAATTAAATTTGTACTACAAGCTCTCCCAGTTTATAAATTCTCCATACTTCAGGCTCCAAAAAGAATTATAAAAGATATTGATAAAAACACAAGAAATATTTTGTGGTCAGGTGCAAGGGAAGAATAAAAATTAGCACTAGTTGGGTGGGAGAAGATATGTCAACCAAAAAAATGAGGATTGGGGATAAGATCAGCATCCCAAAGCATCAAGTCACTAGCAGGGAAGTTATACTGGAGATCTATTACAACTAATAGTGGCTTATGGAGTAGACTATTACAAGCTAAATATTAACTAGGAGTGGCTGAGAAAGACATCCCAGACATCCCAAGATATAGAGTGAAAGTAGAGGGATCTACAGTATGGAGAACAATGGAATCAGGCTAGGAGTTAATAAAGCCATATCTATATTTGTATTTAGGGTATGTAAAGGATGCTGTATTTTGGGAGTATTCATGGAATCAATCTCAGCCAATTATTCAGACATTCCTTGAGATGGAGATTTGGAAAGAAAAGCTCAAAAGGGTAGAATGGTGGAAAGCCTCTTATATATCAAATCATGGAATCAACGTGTACCAAACTTACTACAATGGAAACATCCCCAAGAATGTCTAGTGAGGGGGACAAAGGAACTAACCGAAAAACTATGGATACATCTCCAAAGATACCCAATTCAGGATGGTTCTATGAGGGATATACTTGTATGGGGAGGAAGCAAGTTGGAAATATATAAGGTAAAGGAGGGATACAAGATAGTTTATGGATATGAGATTACCCTAGCACCATTTTCATGGATATTTTTCTGGTAAAAGGAAGGATGGCCAAAAAATTAACATTTTCTCATGGTTGATTAACCATAGAAAGTTCTTGACATTTGATAATTTGAGAAAAAGAGGTTTCTACGATCCTTCCAAATGTGTTATGTGTGGAAAAGTAGAGGAGACCTTGAATCACCTATTTTTTGGTTGTTCTTTTACTAAAGACATATGGATCAGTTGGTGGAGGTAGATGAGACAACATTGGGAAATTTTTGAGAGCTAGGAAATCTTTTATGAGAAATGGAAATAGTGCAGTTTTAAGACAAACAATGAAAATGGCATGGAATTTGGGGCCTAGATTCATATGGTGGTAGTTATGGCTAGAAAAAATGCATGCATATTTAGATCAAGTCACAAAAAAAGGGAGAAATTATGGGAGAGGATTATGAGTAAGGTAATGGAGACATTGTCTATTAGATTGTAGGAGGAAACAAACATAGAAATGGAGGAAGTGACTATTTTACGAAGCTCTAGAATAACTATAAAATAAAAATAACTAAGGGTTGGATGCACAGGTGAGATCTCCTCAAATAACATAGAGTGGAGACCGCCTCCCAGAGAGTGGGTGAAGGCAAACACAGATGGGGCTTCTAATAAAAATCTTGGAAAAGCTATTTTTGGCATTATCATAAGAAATTGGAAAGAAGAACAAGTGTATTGGAGAGCAAAAGGTATGGGGGAGACAATAAATAATGAAGCAGAAGTATAGGCGATCTTGTCAGCATCAATGATAACTGTAAATCTATATTTACATAAACTATGGATAAATACAGACTTTTAGATATGGGCTAGAATATTGGATCCTATAATACCTTTTTAGTTGTTTGGAATTGGTGAGATAAGGAATGTGGAAGCAGTTCAAAATATTTGGAAGGTTTTTCAAGATGGTTTTATTACACATCAAGCGAGAGGGAAATGGTGTGGTAAATTATTTAGCAAAATGGGGAAAAGAACTATAGGAAGAGAAATATGTGGACTCTCAGATGAATTAGATAAGGCATGTAATATGTGGTACAAAAATATAGTAGAATAGGAAGAGCAGCTAGTGATTCTAATGAATCTATCATAGTTAGGCCACTTAGTGAAATCACATGAGGATAGAGGGATTTGAGCCAGGAGGGATTGGTGGAGGATTTTTTTCTTTCATATTTTCTATTCAACTCATTTTACTTTGTAATATAGTTTCTATAAATATAATATATTTTTTATTTTTTCAAAAAAAACTACATCATTTCATTAAAAATTTTAGGGAGCTGATGGAAGTCTTTGTTAAACAATTTTTATTTTATATAGAATAAAAAGCCACTATAGATGATCTATACCAGCTCAAACAATCTAAAAATAAACATTTATTAGATTTATTGGTCCAATGGAGAGCCTTGGTGGGAAGACTTCATATATTCCTCCCTCTATAGAGCTCTAGCACATCTTCGTAAGAAATTTTCATGAGCAATTATCTTATCCTTTAGAAATGATAAATATTACCTCTTTTGATGAAGTTATGGACATGGTTAAAAGAGTAGAATTTGCTCTCATAATACAAAGATAACTTAGCTATAATAAATAGGAATAAACTCCTAATAAAATTTAATACAAAAAAAAACATGTCATAGGAGATGATGTAATGGATTCTCATCAAAACAACAATGTAAATACAACTCAAGACACTTCTTAAAAGTTAGTTGTATCAAGACAAGATAAATCTAAATGATAATATACAAATACTAGACAAATCCAAACCACCATGTTAAATATGTGTCTTGATTAAAAATGATAGACCTCCCACCTAACCTTGGGAAATTACCAAAGAGTTTCCCAACTAGAATAAGCATGATGAATGCTATGATTACCACTACATAAAAGGACACACAAAAAAGAAGTGCATCACTTTGAAAAACCTCATACAAGATCTTATATAAGAAGGAAAGATAGTCTTCAACCAACAAGATACTCCTAATAAAAATTTAGGAATCTTTCAAAATCCCTTGCCAACACATGACGAAAAGTCCACACATTTATTAGGTACCATTAATTTATCAAAATCATCTTATGCAATAACTAGACAAGAATCCAAAAATCAATCCACCGAACAACCACCATTAGTCATACCTCATAATATTAAAGTAAATTGTTGTAACAAATCTCATTTAATCCTCACAACCCTTGAAAACAACTTACATTCTTTTGATCTTTAGTAATAATTAGAAAAGATACACACAAATATTTCCCTTCTTGAATACTAAGAACATCACTTGCTTATAGGGAAATATTATTGAAACTCTTAAGTGAGCAAGAAGTCCCTCAAGACATATCTCCTAACGATTATCAATATAGTAGGATTCATTGGAATCAATAGTTACATCTTAGCTTTTCACTTCTTTATATTATATTCTAAATAGGTGATAAACATATCAAGAGAGTCCTAGGAGATAATGGATCAATCTTGAACATTTGCAATGTCAATTATTTACAAAATTTTGACTTAAGCATAAAAGACTTGCAAATTAGACCTTGTTATTAGGGTATTTCATAATAAATAAAGAGAAGTCACAAGCACCATAAATTTACCCTTGAAAGTAGGTTTGCATGTCCTTAAAATTCTCTTCTATGTTATATCATGTGATGTAACATACGACATGTTGCTTGGAAGACCTTGGATACATGCCATGAAATTAGTACCATCTACCTTACATCAATGCTTAAAATACGAGTACCAAGGAAGGATCATCCATATCCTAGGGGATCTAGATCCCTTCACCTTATGTAAATTTCTAGACATTCAACAAAAGGAGTTTAACCTTTTACACTAACTTCAAATAACATTTCCATCTACTTCATCTAAAAAAGATAAAGAGAAATAAGTATTATAAGAACCCCTAATAAACTTGGGAGATGATCCCCAATCATTTTCTAAATAATAAATCAACTTAATTGATCCAAATAAACATCCCTTCATATTATTATTTTGTATATTCCTTTCCCCTTGTACTATAGGTTTACCCAATAGGAAAGGATAAAAAACTCAAGTAGGCACTTGCACTTTCATCTATGGAGGATCTACCTTTGATGAAAATATCCAAGGTGGTTACTTCAAGCCCAATCAAGGAACGTATGCATCATGTTACATGTCACCCACATTTTTTATATCTAAAAAAATGTTAGTCAATATAGTTTATCATGGCAAGGGCTTAGGATGGTTTGAGCAAAGTATCAAAGAACCTTTAAAATCTAATCCTTGGTTGAGATGATGTGTGATAAGATATATCCCCAACAAAAATACACCATCACCTTTATTAGAAGAGGGTGATGAAGAAAATTACACCAAATATCTCCATGGCTCCTAATGGGGTGATGAATATGAGAAGGAACTATGGTTACTTCTCAATGAAAAACCTCACAAAATTGTATATTTTGATAGCATCATCATGTTAACAATTATCCATCCTGAATCCATATTAGATCAAATGGAAAACCACATCAAAGAATCTTGTGATCAAAATCACATTGAATAATCTCTTAAATAGATCTTCAATCTAAATTTTTCCCAATTGCCTAAGTGAGAGCAAACAATGTCATATCCAAAAGAATTAAAATACTTAGGGATATTAGTTGCCCCTCCTCACTTCAAGGATGAATCATAAACTTTAATTAAGGATAATAGATATAAACATTAGATATGAATAAAATTATCGACTCTTTAAATTAGAAAATGTCTTATCCCAAGATGAACAAATAGAATACACAAACCTCCTAAAAGAATTCAATGATATTTTTACTTGGACATATGATGGTATGCCTGGACTTGAACCCTTGCTAGTAGTACAACCTCTTGTTGTACATATAAATGCCAAACCAATTAAGCAAAAAACAAAGGAAAATGCATCGCAAAATAACTCTTTTAGTTAAGGATGAACTCTAAAAAATATTAGATGTTGGCTTCATAAAAGCCATATATTACTCGGATTGGATATCCAACATTGTACCTATTACCAAGAAAGAAGGATCCATTTAAATTTGCATATACTTTAGAGATATAAATAATGCATGTCCTAAGGATGACTTCTCCTTAGAAAACATAGACAAGATAGTAGACTTTATCATAGGGTATAATATCTCATTTTTTGAGAATGGATTTTCAAGATATATTCTGATAAAGATCGCTCTTGAAGACCAATATAAAATAGCTTTTATAACCCCTTGGGGAACCTTTTGTTACCAGTCATGTCTTTTACCTTAAAAATGTAGGAGCAGTATAGCAAAGAGCAATGACATATATTTTTATGACCTAATACATAACATTGGTGAAGACTATGTAGACGACCTTTTAGGTCACTCCAACAAAAGAGAAAATCATGTTCAAGACCTAAGATGTATTTTAAAAGAATACAAAAATACATAGTTAGGATAAAACTCCAAAAATGCATATTTGGAGTAACAACAAGAAAACTACTAGGGTTTATCGTATCCCACCATGGAATTTAAGTAAACCTTAAAAAATTGTAGTAATAACAAACATGCCACCATGAAATTTTTTGAAGGAACAACATAGTCTCCTAGGAAATTACAAGCCATTCAAAGATTCATATTACAATTATCAAATAAATGTCATCCCTTCTCTAAATTACTCAAGAAAGACACAATTTGAATGGGAAAATGAGTGCCAAAAGGATTTTGAATCTCTAAAATCTTATCTCTTAATGCCACATATCTTAATACCACCTAACCCAACTCCACCATTGTTGTTATACATAGTTTTTATTGATCATTCCTTTAGACCTTTGTTAGATTAATATGATGACCAATTTTGAGAAAGAGTTATCTACTATATATGTAGAACTTTGGTGAATTAAGAAAATTTTTATACACCATTAGAAAAACTATGTCTAGCAGTTGTTTTCTCTTCCCTCAAATTAAGACATGACATGCTTAGCTAAAGAACCTACATCATAGAAAAAGTTGATCCCTTATGATATCTTATGTTAGAAACTTACCTAATAAGATTGAAAGATGTCACAAATTGACATTTTTGGAGACAACCATTAAAGTATTGAAGGCTAGTTTTTGAAAAAGAAGAGTGCAGTTTTTTGGGGCAGAATTTGAAGAGTTTCAGGATAACAAGATAGAGGAGAAGAAATCATATTATTGGAGCAGCATTTAAAGAGTTTTGGACTATGAATTTGGGAAGAATTGGTAGGATATAGTAGTGCAGAGCAAATTTGAGAGAGCTTTGGATAGCAAAGAAAAGGAATATTTGGCAGCATTTGAAGCTACAAAAATAAAATTTTGAACAAGGAGATAGATTTTTGGGCAGCATTGAGAGCTGCAAATTATAGAATTCTTAACAACATTATTTGAGGAAGAAGAAGATTTTTTGGGGATAGCAAATTAAAAGGAAGTGAAGCTACAAAATTTTTAAATTCGAGACAACAAAAAGGTGAATCAAATCACCAAGGATATTAGCTACAAAAGGAGGCAAAAGAGGTTTGTAATATTGGTGCTATAAAAGTTCATTATTCAAGCATTCAAATCAGCTTATTATAAAGTTTTTTGAAAGCACCATATTAGAGTTATTATAGCCACCAAAAGATAGTCTAATCTAAGTGTCTCCAATCCAAGGAATGAGGCATCATTATCATCCTAGAATCTGCAAAACACAACAACAAGTGAAGTTAAATATTTCTTGAAAGGGAGTAATAAGGAGAAGGAAAAATTAATATATATGTTGTTTTTATAATCCAAGAAAGTGCAAAATTTTTTATAAGTCTTATTGAATAAAATAAAGAGATCAAATAGTGCAAGGCAGAGTTAGAGTGTCCAAAGACACCATAAAGTATAGGTAAAATTTGCAAAAAATATTGGTGAATAAAAGTCACCAAAAGAGTGGTAGAACCACCAAGCACAAGTGGAGGCATCACCGTATTTAAGGAAGGGCCATAGAAAAGCAAATTTTTAGCACCATAAGAGAGAATCCAAGGTGTTATTAGAACAAATTCAAACAACCATAGCATAGGGGTAAGCATTCAAAATTTACCCAAGAAGAGCCACCATGAAAAGGAGGGCCACTATGCAAGGGAGAAGAGCCATCGAACAAGGAGGAGGAAGCATAAGCATTGATATAAGGAGATGAATCATATTTTATATTAGTATTTGTGCCAAGATTGAGTGCTACCTAAAATGAGTTGAAGGGATATTGGAAGGAATCTAAGAGACAGATGAAGAGCCATAAAGGAGGTTAAACGTCTAAGTTTACAATAGTCGTACAGTGAGGAGCAATATGAAGAGATCATTATTGATGAAGCCAATCATTGAGGAGGAATATAGAGTTGAGGAGAAAATCGAGCATTGAGGAGAAATCCAAGGAAAGCATTGAAGAGTAAACATTGAGAAAGAAGATACATTACTAAGCCACATGCCATTGAGGAAGTGTTGAGGAAGAAGAGCCATTTGCAAGGAGAAGGAGCACCAAAGGAAGACATAACATCTTCTATGCATACCAATAGTCTGAGTGACACTTGTCATTTCTCAAACATGAGTAACAACCATCACTAAAGGGAATCAAAACATTTCTTGTACACCATTAATGAATGAGATCCAATTTTAGTATGTAACACACATATTTCAAACTTCTTGAAGAACGTGGAGCACATCATGAAGGAGAGAATATTGGGGGATAGTTTTAGGAACCTATTATTAAAATAAACTATCATAAAAGTATTAAACTATGCCCCCTACTAAAAATAATAGAAAATTCATCAAATAACATAACACACTATGCAGAAAAGTAATTGTAAAATTGAAACAATCTCACAAAATAACTCTAAATCACAAGCCTCTTCGAGGGGGCAACCTCCTTAAATATTCCATTAATTTTCAAAAAGGTATATTTGTACATGGCTTCATATATTTTAAAGAAAGACTTCATGCAACCCTAATGGTAAGATCAATAATTGGATTACATGCAAAATGCCACTTAATATTTATGAAGCCATGTACGAATGTACCTTTTTGAAAATTATTGAGTTGTCATTGATGTTAGGGCAGAATTCTTCAAGGGTGATTTAATTATATGCTTTAATATTTAAATAAAATATTTAAATATTAAAGTGGAAGGTTTATATTTAAATCAAAGGATTTAAATATATTTTGAATAAAAGTTTAAATATTCAAATATTATAATATTTAAATCATAGATTTAAATATTATAATATAAAAAGGTTTTAAAAGAGAGTGGGCCGACTTGAGCACCATATAAAAGTGAATTTGAAATTCAAAAGTTTAATATGCATGGGCCAACCTCCTTGGGCGCAAATAGAAAAGTGAAATATTATTTATACAAGGCCAATAATTCATTTTGTGGTATGAAGACAATTCGAATATCCTTCGATATAATATCAAGCAGAGATTTGAAGAGAAGGGAGGATGTCCCGAAGAGGAGTGCAAGTTAAATATTCAAGAGGATGTTCTACGATGTAGCAATGATCTAAAGGAAGGTTCAAATATTTGATTATGCCCTTTTAATTTCAACCATTGGGTTAGCCCAGTCGGTTGCTAGCCCATGTTAGGGCACTGCGGTGCAGAAGGTCCAAAGTTCGAATCTCCTCGATGGCATTTTTGTTGTGCGACTGAAGTGCAAGGTATAAGGTTCAAATATTTTATTATGCCCTTTGATCTCAACCGGTGGGTTAGCCTAGTTGGTTACAAGCCCGTGTTAGGGCACTGTGGTACAGAAGGTTCGAGGGTCGAATCTCCTCGATGCCTATTTTTTTGTGCATTTGTTGTTCAAGATAGTGCAACGAAGGATTCAAATATTTTATTGTGCCCTTTAGTTTCATTTGCTGGGTTAGCTCAGTTGGTCATGAGCTCGCGTTAGGGCGCTACGCTACTAGAGGTCCAAGGGTCGAATCTCCTCGATGGCCTGCTAAAGTTTTGTTGTGCAAGGTAAAGGTAAATTTTTTAATTAAATTTGATTAAAGGGAGATATAAGGAGTCATTTTGTTGTTAATAATTTTTTATTTTGTAATTTTTAAAAAGGGAGATATAAGGAGTCATTTTGTTGTTATAAAGTTTTATTTTATAATTTTCAAAAGAAGATCATAATTATTGAGGCATATTTGGAAGGCACATACAAAAGGAAAATCATTTTGTCAAGGCAGATTTGGAAAGCACATGCAAAAGGAAGATCATCATTATTGAGGTAGATTTGGAGGGCACATATTTGAAACAAGTCAAGGCATCAAAGAATAGAGTAAGAGGATTAAGTGCACATATTCACCCAAGCATTCAATTAACAAGGAAGGACAATTCAACCATCTCAAGAAGAAGAAAAGGTGCACATGATAGTGGAAGAAAAGCAAGGTATTAGCATCTCCAATTCAACACGCAAGTAAGTTATCCAGTGCTAGACTAAGACTACTTTAAATTGTGATAAATGTGAGACATGTGGAAGTGACAAACTTAATGAATGTGAAGAACATATTGGCCATTTGAAGCTTTCTACACTAGTGCATATCATCCTCTATATGTTCATGAAGTTAAAATAATTCTAGGTAGAATATGTCTGAATTACTTTTAGTTGAAGAAAGCAAACTCAAGAAAAGGGAAGAATTTAAAGAGTAAAAGCAAGGTACAATAGGGATTATAATGAATATTTTGTGAGTAGATTTGAGCAATTTTTGTGAGCAGATTTGGAAGCAGATTTGAGCAATATTTATGAGCAGATTTGGGAGCAAAATTGAGTGAGGTTGGTGCCTCAAGGGGATTGGTGTCTCCTATGGATTGGTGTCCATAAAATTGTATAGGGGATTGGTGTCTCCTATGGATTGGTGTCCATAAACTTGTATAGGGGATTGGTGTCTCCTATGGATTGGTGTCCATAAAATTGTATAGGGGATTGGTGTCTCCTATGGATTGGTGTCCATGAACTTGTATAGGGGATTAGTGTCTCCTATGGGTTGGTGTCCATAAACTTGTATAGGGGATTGGTGTCTCCTATGGGTTGGTGCCCATGAAATTGTACTAGGGGATTGGTGTCTCCTATGGGTTGGTGCCCATAAAATTTATTGAAGAAAAATATAAGCAATATTTTTCTATGGTTTTCTCCCGAAAGGGTGTTTCCACGTAAAATCATTGTCTCTTATGTGTATGAAAATTGTGCATTGATTTATTATTGCATTCATATTATTGTAGTTATTGGTTTGAAAGGAAAAGTTTTATCTTATACTGTTCACCCCCCTCTCAGTATAAGCTTGTGTTCTTCAATTGGTATCAGAGCAGGTTCCTTCATGAAAGCCTAACAACTTGAAGGAAGATCTTACAAGAACACACATGGCTTGCCAAGAAGGTTTTTCATCAAATAGGGCTCCATTATTTGATGGAACTAACTATACTTTCTGGAGTGTGAGGATGTGAACTTATTTGATGGCACATGGCTATGATATATGGCAATCCATTGAGGATGGGTTCACACCACCTACAACTCCTCCCATGGATCGAGATGGCAAGAAACCATTTGAAAATAATGCCAGGGCAATGAATGCAATATTAAGTGGGTTATGTGAATCAAAGTTTGTGAAAGTCATGCAATGCACCTCAACAAAAGAAATATGGGACAAGTTACAAAGAACATATGAAGGAGACGACAAGGTTAAAATGGCAAAACTTCAAACCCATAGGAGGAAGTTCAAATATTTGAAGATGAAATATGAGGAAGATATTACCAAATATCTACTCCACGTTGATGAAGTTGTCAACACCATTCATGGACTTGGAGAAAGTATTGAAGACTCTAAGATTGTTCAAAAAATCTTAAGGTCACTTCCCATGAGGTTTGATGCAAAGGTCTCGACGATTGAAGAAATGAAGGATCTTAAAACCTTAAGCATGGATGAGCTACATGAAATTCTCATAGCCTATGAGATGAGGACTGAAAAAGATCAAACATCCAAATGGGAGGCCACATTTAAAGCTTCAAATAAGACAAAGAATAAAGAACCAGAGTCAAGTGAAGAATCAAGCAACGGAGAAGAAGCTAACTTTGTGCGAAGAAATAAGAAGGGTCCAAGAAAACACAAAGGTATGCATACTATGAAATATTTTAATTGTGGTAACATTGGTCACTATGCATCTAATTTCCCACAAGCTGGAAGTAGTAGCAATGAAGAAGAAAAGGAATACAAGAAAAAGAAAGAAAGAAAATTTTATCATGAAAAGAAAAATAGGCACGGTCAAAGCAAGCATGAGAAGAAGATATTTCAAAGGCACAAGAAGAGTCTTTATGTTGAGGAAGCAAGCAGTTCTTCCAGTAGTGATGAAAGCCTCTCCGATAGTGAAAGAGAAGAAATCCTATTTTTGGCTATAGAGGAGAAAGAAGATGCTCTTGTTGATGAAAACCAAGAAAAAGAGAGAGATCCAAAAAATGAAGAGGAAGCCATAGTTGACATAGAAGAGGAACTTGTTGTTGCTCTTGAAGAGTTGAAAAGGCTTAGAAAGAAGAACTCAAGATTGAAGACTCAAGTACAAGAGGATGAGATGACAAAGGTAAAGTTGTCGCAAGAACTCATTGACTTGAAAGTTAAAGTTGAAGAGGCAAAGCGAATTGAAGAAGGTATGGTTGAGCAGTTAAAGGCAAAAGAGTTGGAATGTGAAAAACTGGAACATGAGGTTGTATCTTTGAGGAAGGAAGTGGAAGAATCTAATGATAAGCTACACAAAAGTTTGAGAAAAGCACAAAAATCATGGATGATATTATCAAAGCACAGAGATCTTTGGTTATAAAGACTGGACTTGGTTTTGAAGAAAGTCAAAAGAAACAAAATGGGGAGTCAAGCTCAAAAGGAACAGAGGCATCAAAGAAAATAATTAAAGAAGAGCCTAAGACCTATGCTGATGTGTTGAGAAGTGGAAGCATCAAGAAGGAAGAAAACAAAGCATCATCAAGGAACAAGGTCCATCACAGAAACAACAATGAGAGAACCATGCGGTCATATCCTCCAAGGCAATCAGACAGGTTTCAATATTTCTTCCAGGGTTATTGTTTCTCATGTAACCAATTTGGTCATAAAGCTATAAATTGTAGGGTTCATGCTAAAAATGATTTTGGCTTCACCAAGAGGAATTTCAATTCATTTGCACCTCTCATGGACTACAACATCATTTGTTACAAATGTAATAATTTTGGGCATACAACTAGATGGTGTAGAACAGTGTTCCCTGAACTTCCAAAATCAAGTAAGAAGGAGGATGGTCAAATTGTTCAAAAGAATATGACCTCCAAAGTTTGGAAAAAGAAAATGGAACAAGAAAAGGAGCATAGTAATTTGGGAGTTTCACTCCCATCTCATCATTGATTGTCTCAGTTAGAGTAGGGAGTAAGGGGGCATTGTCAAGTGTCTTATCCTTCAGCCCCGAGGAGCCTTTGCCATTGATGTCAAAGGGGGAGAATTTTAGTAAGGGGGAGCAACTTGAATTTCAGTAAGGGGGAGCAGCTTGTGATCTTGTTTCAGTAAAGGACAATTTCTTTGTAGGGTTGCCATCAATGACAAAGGGGGAGATTGTTAGAATTATTGAGTTGTCATTGATGTCAAGGCAGATATCTTCAAGGGTGATTTAATTATATGCTTTAATATTTAAATGAAATATTTAAATATTAAAGTGGAAGGTTTATATTTAAATCAAAGGATTTAAATATATTTTGAATAAAAGTTTAAATATTCAAATATTATAATATTTAAATCATAGATTTAAATATTATAATATAAAAGAGTTTTAAAAGAGAGTGGGCCGACTTGAGCACCATATAAAAGTGAATTTGAAATTCAAAGGTTTAATATGCATGGGCCGACCTCCTTGGGTGCAAATAGCAAAGTGAAAGAATATTTATACAAGGCCAATAATTCATTTTGTGGTATGAAGACAATTCGAATATCCTTCGATATAAGATCGAGCAGAGAGTTGAAGAGAAGGGAGGACGTCTTGGAGAGGAGTGCAAGTTGAAGATTAGGGAGGACGTTTGATGGTGTAGCAACGATCTAAAGGAAGGTTCAAATATTTTATTATGCTCTTTTAATTTCAACCATTGGGTTAGCCCAATTGGTTGTTATCCTGCGTTAGGGTGCTGCAGTGCAGAAAGTCCAAAGTTTGAATCTCCTCGATGGCATTTTTGCTTTGTGACTGAAGTGCAAGGTACGAAAGGTTCAAATATTTTATTGTTACCTTTGATCTCAACTAGTGGGTTAGCCCAATCGGTTACAAGCCCATGTTAGGGTGCTGCAATACAGAAGGTTCAAGGGTCGAATCTCCTCGATGCCTATTTTTACTATGCATTTGTTGTTTAAGATAGCACAATGAAGGATTCAAATATTTTATTGTGCCTTTTAGTTTCATCCATTGGGTTAGCTCAGTTGGTCATGAGCTCGCGTTAGGGCACTACGCTACTAGAGGTCCAAGGGTCAAATCCCTTCGGTGACCTGCTAAAGTTTTATTGTGCAAGGTAAAGGTAAAGTTTTTAATTAAATTTGATTAAAGGGAGATATAAGGAGTCATTTTGTTGTTAATAAAGTTTTATTTTGTAAGTTTTAAAAAGGGAGATATAAGGAGTCATTTTGTTGTTATAAAGTTTTATTTTATAAGTTTCAAAATAATATCATCATTATTAAGGTATATTTGGAAGGCACATACAAAAGGAAAATCATTTTGTCAAGGCAGATTTGGAAAGCACATACAAAAGGAAGATCATCATTATTGAGGTAGATTTGGAGGGCACAGATTTGAAACAAGTCAAGGCATCAAAGAATAAAGTAAGAGGATTAAGTGCACATATTCACCCAAGCATTCAATTAACAAGGAAGGACAATTCAACCATCTCAAGAAGAAGAAAAGGTGCACATGATAGTGGAAGAAAAGCAAGGTATTAGCATCTCCAATTCAACACGCAAGTAAGTTATCTAGTGCTAGACTAAGACTACTTTAAATTGTGATAAATGTGAGACATGTGGAAGTGACAGACTTAATGAATGTGAAGAACATATTGGCCATTTGAAGCTTTCTACACTAGTGCATATCATCCTCTATATGTTCATGAAGTTAAAAGAATTCTGGGTAGAATATGTCTATATTGCTTTTAGTTGAAGAAAGCAAACTCAAGAAAAGGGAAGAATTTAAAGAGTAAAAGCAAGGTACAACAAGGATTATAATGAACAAATTATGAGCATATTTAGGAGCAGATTTGAGTAGTATTTGTGAGTAGATTTGGGAGCATATTTGAGCAGTGTTTGTGAGCATATTTGGGAGCAAATTTGAGTAGTATTTGTGAGAATATTTGGGAACAAAATTGAGTGAGGTTGGTGCCTCAAGGGGATTGGTGCCCATGAAATTGTATAGGGGATTGGTGTCTCCTATGGATTGGTGTCCATGAACTTGTATAGGGGATTGGTGTCTCCTGTGGATTGGTGTCCATGAAATTGTATAGGGGATTGGTGTCTCCTGTGGATTGGTGCCCATGAACTTGTATAGGGGATTGGTGTCTCCTATGGATTGGTGTCCATAAACTTGTACTAGGGGATTGGTGTCTCCTGTGGGTTGGTGCCCATGAAATTTGTTGAAGAAAAATATAAGCAATATTTTGTCGTGGTTTTCTCCCGAAAGGGTGTTTCCACGTAAAAGCATTGTCTCTTATGTGTATGGAAATTGTGCATTGATTTATTATTGCATTCATATTATTGCAGTTATTGGTTTGAAAGGAAAATTTTTATCTTATATTGTTCAACCCCCTCTCAGTATAAGCTTGTGTTCTTCAAGTACTTGGCCACAATTTTCTAGCACCTACAAATCTATAGGAATGATTACTTGTATGGTTACAAGTGAAGGAAGACCATATCACCAACATCAAAACTATGCTTAAAAAGATGTTGATCAGCTTGTTGGTGCATCCGATTTTGGGTCACTTCCAAATTCATCTTCAGTTGATAGAGGACTTTGATATGCTGGATGAGTGTAGTTTCAACTGCATAGACCTTAGAGCTTCCTACAATGTAGGAGGAGGGTGTGCATGGAGGTCAACCATAAACTATTTCAAAAAAGGTGACCTTAGTCACTGTGTGATAAGAAGTATTATACCACCACTCAGTCAAGGGAAGCCACTTTACCCATTGAGTAGAATGATCTAAGGTAAAGAAATAAATTTTACAAAGACATTATAGATAAATTACAAAGATATTATAGACAAATTAGTGACTTTATTTGAGGAAATTACTATATAAGTTATTCCACTATCTAGAAATCTCCATGTTGATGCTATGGCTACAACATATCTCATCCCATTGGAATTAGAGGATGAAGAGGCCTCCATAGTTATACTATTAATTAAGGAAACCTCAATAATAAAATCATGTGTACAACCCTTAAAAATTTGCACCATTGAATCAAACTCACCACAAGAACCTTGTTATCAAGATATCCTCAAATTCCTCATAAAAGAAACATTCCTTAAAATATTCAATTATAAAAAAAATAGATAGTTCAAACTAAAAGCTTGTAAGTATGTTATCATTGGAGTTATATTATATTGATGCTCCTTTGAAGGCATACTCCTTAGATGCATAAGTAGGAAAGAATCTCTGGTAATCATTAAATAAGACTAGGATGGATCATGTGGAGGACACTATAGTGGACTAACCATCGCTAGAAAAACCCTTAATATGGGTTACTACTGGCCATTAATGGACAAATACACTTGTATCTATGTTGGGAGATGCAAAAAATGTTAGTGACGTGATAACCTTGTCCACACTCCTCAAGAAAAATAACCAATTACATCACCTTGGCCTTTCTCCACTTGGGTTCTATACATTATAGGTAAAATTAATCCCCAATCCTCAAATGACCATAATTTTATTATCACTGCCATTGAATATTTCACCAAATGGATCGATACCATACCTCTATCTTCCACAATAGGAATTCAAATTTTTAAGTTCATTATCAACCAAATCATCAGTCGTTATGGGATCCCATCCATTTTACTTATGGATAATGGAATGCTATTCAAGAAAAAAGGAAGTTACCAAAAATTTTCCTAGATACAAAATTGAAAATAAATGGTCAACACCATATTTTCCCAAGAAAATAGCCAAGGAAAATCTTCCAACTAGAAATTAATCAAAATCCTTAATAAATTGGTCAAAAAAATGGTCAAGATTTTCATTTGCAACTTTACCCCACCTTATGGTCATATCATACTAGACTATGAACTCCTACACGAACAACACCCTATGCTTTACTTTATGGGACTGAATCATTTTTTCTACTTTGAACTTGAAATCCCTTCCCTAATAATCTTATTATAGGACTCCTCAGTAGCTGATGAATATCGCTTAGACCGTCTATAACAGTTAGAGATTTTAGAAGAAAAACTTATTAACTCCCTGGAACATTTGAGGACCTATCATAATGGACTTTGACATGCATATCATAATAAAGTGTTCCCAATATCCTTCAAAATTGGGTACTTAGTCCTCAAAGAAAACTAAAATAGTACCAATGCCAAAGATGAATTCAAAGGAATGTTCAAACCAAACTAGCTAGAACCTTTAATCATTTCCTAAATTTGATTTTGGAGCCTATCACCTAGCCAAATTAGATGGAAAATAACATAAATAACCAACCAAAATAATGCACCTTAAAAGGTATTATACCTAAATGTTGCATGACTTGATTTCTCATGTGACTAATTGCATGATTGCTTGATTACATGTAGTCTAAAACAATATGCACCCAAAACATTACCCTATTTGCATGATTTTCTTATTTTTCTTAATCATACCATAAATTTAGGATGGTTTATGACAATGTAAATACCAACCCTACACCCTACAATAGTCATTTACATTACATTCATATAGAAACCCTAATACTGAGCGATCCTCCCAATCCATAATTTACTTCTCTTTCTCCTCTTATCATATTTTATTCTATCTCCCATTTTCTTCTCTATCATGTTCCTTCTCTTCTTCTTTATCTCTTGGCTTAAGTGATGTATGACATGATAATTTGTGGACTTGATGACCTGACCTCATCCATTTATTCTATCCCAATTTTGGGACACCCAACATTAGCAAATCAATTACTCCCACTTTATCTTTCTTCTAATATTCCTCTTTATTATCTATCATATGTCTTATCTTCTCTCTCTTTTGTTAAGTGATATAACATGTAATCATCTATGGCTCTGATGACCCATACTTACCCCTTACTTATGTCCTAATAACATCATTGTTGGAATATAGTACATTATTTGGTACATGATAATGCACCACCTTGGGTAAATATTTAGATTAGGAGAGTGTCCTATATTAGAGAGTGAGTATTTAATTTATGCAATGTAATAAATGCACATGTATTATTAGAATGTGCAAAGTATTTAATAATGTAAATGTGCATAAAAGTCCATGTGCACATGAGTAAATAGAGTAGGAAAGTTAAGAGTCTCAAGAAGAGTGAAGGACAAGAGTACTCCATATGAAGAGTTACATTCCATTATATGTGTCTATGTGTGTGTGTGTGAAAGACACAATGTAGAGTGAGTGCGTGGAAGTATGGTGTATTGGAGATATTTATTTTATCAATATATTATTTTCATGAGAATTTTTTAATGGTATTTTTATGAGTTGTTGTAGGAGTTATTTATGAGTTTTATAAATTTAAAATATTGCCATTAACTTATATTTCTTACAACTTTATTTTTGATCTTGTGTTTTTTTTGCTTTAAGTATTAAGCATCAAAAGGTAACAATGGTATCAAATACACAAGGGATATTAATAGGAGATAAGGAGAGCTACAAAAGAGATTGAGAGGAGATATGAAGATTTCATCTATAGAATTTGAAAGTCGCAATTTGTCTAGAGTATTTCCACAAGGTTGTAGAAAAACTTGTGAAGACTAGGACTCAACATAGATTTATTTCCACTAGATTGAAGGATAACTAGTGAAGATTATTGATTTTAGAATTCTATATATTTGGATGTATTTTGTTGCTATTGTCTAATTTTTTGTTGTAGAAAATAAGTTCTCAAAATTTGAGAAGCTTCCTACAACAGATAGAGAAGAATTTCACCTTCGGTTGCCTAAAAGTCTATATGATTTCCTCATGCAGGGATTAGGTTTGAATTGTAACAAAAGAGTAGACATTCAATATTAATAAGATCCAAGAAAGAGGTCCCATTGAATATTTAAGATTAAATATTGAGGATACCTAAGAAATATGTCCCCATTGAATATTGAAGACTACAAATTGAATATTGAGGATACCCAAGAAAGAGGTCCCCATAGCAGATTGAAGGAAGAAAGAGAGAAAGAGGCCAGAGAAGCTCTATTGAAGATTGAAGAAAGATGAGACTCAAGAAAGATATCCCCATTGCATATTTGAGAAAGTATATATAATATTGAAGAGTTTAGAAACCTAAGACAAGAGGTTTCAAGGAAATTTGGAAGGAGTAAGAAGGAGGCTAGAGAAGCCCTATTGAGAAAGTTGAAGAAGTGGCCATTGGAGAAGATTTGAAGAAATTTTGAGGTAGAATATTACAAGAAGAAGAAACTCTTGAAAAGAGGTAATCACATAAAATTTGGAAAAATTGTTGTCATTCAACAACAAGCCCAAAAGGATTTGTGAAACTGATTTAAGGAGAATATTTTTGGCAAGAAGTTTGCCAAATTTGAAAAAGTATTTTTGAAGACTTAAAGACATTCATATTCTTGAATAAGAGGCCAAAAAACATGCCAAAATCAAATACAGAATTAAGTGGAAGCTAAGGAGAAGAAATAATATTGAAAGAGGTCACAAATTAACATTTTTGGAGATAACCATTAAAGTTTTGAAGGCTAGTTTTTGAAAAAGAAGAGTGTCGTTTTTTGGGGCATAATTTGAAGAGTTTTAGGATAGCAAGATAGAGGAGAAGAAATCAGATTATTGGAGCAGCATTTGAAGAGTTTTGGACTATGAATTTGGGAAGAATTGGAAGGATATAGTAGTGCAGAGCAAATTTGAGAGAGCTTTGGATAGCAAAGTGAAGGAATATTTGGCAGCATTTGAAGCTACAAAAATAAAATTTTGAACAAGGAGATAGATTTTTGGGCAGCATTAAGAGCTGCAAATTATAGAATTATTAACAAAATTATTGGAGGAAGAATAATTTATTTTTGGGACAGCAAATTAAAAGGAATTTAAGCTACAAAATTTGTAAATTCGATACAGCAAAAAGGTGAATCAAATAACCAAGGATATTAGCTACAAAAGGAGGCAAAAGAGGTTTGTAATATTGGTGCTATAAAATTTCATTATTCAAGAATTCAAATCAGTTTATTATAAAGGTTTTTGAAAGCACCATATTAGAGTTATTATAGCCAACAAAAGATAGTCTAAGCTAAGTGTATCCAAGCCAAGGAATAAAACATTATTGTCATCCTAAAATCTGCAAAACACAACAACAAAAAGTGAAGTAAAATATTGCTTGAAATGGACTAATAAGGAGAAGGAAAAAAAAAAAAATTTATATATATATATATATATATTGTTTTTATAATCCAAGAAAGTGTAGAATTTTTTATAAGTCTTATTGAATAAAAGAAAGAGATTGAATAGTGCAAGGTAGAGTTAGAGTGTCCAAAGACACCATAAAGTATAGGTAAAATTTACAAAAAATATTGGTGAATAAAAGTCACCAAAGGAGTGGTAGAACCACCAAGCACAAGTGGAGGCACCATCATATTGAAGGAAGGGCCATATAAAAGTGAATTTTTAGCACCATAGGAGAGAAGCCAAGGTGCTATTAAAATGAAGTCGAACAACCATAGCATAGGGGTAAGCATTCAAAATTTACCTAATAAGAGTCACCATGCAAAGGAGGGCCACTGTGCAAGGGAGAAGAGCCATCGAGCAATGAGGAGGAAGCATAAGCATTGATAGAAGGAGATAAATCATCTTTTACATTAGCATTTATGCCAATATTGAGTGCTATGTAAAATTATTTGAAGAGATATTGGAAGGAATCTAAGAGACAGATGAAGATCCATAAATGAGGTTAAACATCTAATTTTACAATAGTCGTACAGTGAGAAGAAATATGAAGAGAGTATTATTGATGAAGCCAATAATTGAGGAGGAAGCTGAAGTGTTGAGGAGAAAATCGAGCATTGAGGAGAAATCCAAGGAAAAAATTGAAGAGCAAACATTAATATAGAAGACACATTAATAAGCCACATGCCATTGAGGAAGTGTTGAGTAAGAAGAGGCATTTGCAAGGAGGAGGAGCACCAAAGGAATACATAACATCTTCTATGCATACCGATAGTCCGAGTGATACTTTTCATTTCTCATATAGGAGCACCAACCATCACTAAGGGGAAAAAAAACATTTCATGTACACCATTAATGCATGAGAGCCAAGTTTAGTATGTAACACACATATTTCAAACTTCTTGAAGAATGTGGAGAACATCATAAAGGAGATAATATTGGGGGATGTTAGTAACCTATTATTAAAATAAATATCACTCACACAAATACTAAAAATAATAGAAAATTCATCAAATAACATAACACACTATGCAAAAAAGTAATTGTAAAATTGAAACAATCTCACAAAATAACTCTAAATCACAGGCCTCTTCGAGGGGGAAACCTCCTTTTATATTTCATTAATTTTCATAAAGATACATTTGTACATGGATTCATATCTTTTAAAGAAATACTTCATGCAAACTTAACCCTAATCTCAAGAGTTGGCTTACATGAAAAATGCCACTCGAGCTAGAATCTTCTACTAAACATTAGTTATATTCTTGATAATGGTTACTTAAAAGAGAGCCACTTGTCTAGGTGTATTACTTACCACATACCATTACAAAATAACAATATAAGTGGGTTCCCACATTAGATGTATGTCATTACATAAGGAATTTAAAATTACAAAATTAATATTAGGATGAGATCCTAACATGCCCTTTCCCTTCAAAAATATTTATCCTCAAAGTTGTAGATGAGGAAACTGGTGTTGGAATTGGTGGAAATAATCCCATGTATAATCATATGGATGTAGCCCATGCCACTAAACAAGGACCTCAGTAATGATTTAATTGTGAAGCATGTGTGTCCTTCAATCCAACAATTATTCTGACTCAAGTAATATAGAACCTTATTCATCCAATTTTGGGAGAGCAGATTGAACCTATACCTGAGTGACCACAACCTTATTGAGATATACAAAATATGGTGGAGCTTGGATGTTGATATTAGGACCAATTTGTAGGCCATGACACCAATCTATTGCAAAACCGAGTAGGGACCATAGTACTTGGACACATGTTTCTAGCACCTACAAAGCTAGAGGGATGATTGTTTGTATGGTTGCAAGTGAAGGAAGATCATATCACCAACATAAAAACTATGATAAAAAATATGTTGATCATCTTGTTGGTGCATTTGGTTTTGGGTCATTTCAAATTTCTTCTTTAGTTGATAGAATATTTTGACATGTTGGATGATTGTGTTGACTGCATAGACCTTAGAGTTACCTGTAATGTAGTAGGGGGTGTGCATGGAGGTCGGTCATAAACTATTTCAAAAGGAGTGACATTGATCGCTATGTGATAAGAAGTATTATACCACCACTTGTTCAAGGAAATCCACTTTACCCATTGAGTAGGATGATCTAAGGCAAAGCAATGAAGGTAGGTCTCCAAATATTTATTGACAATCTCAATCTAGCCATTCGTTTTTGGATGATAAGCTAAACTCATCTTGAGTTGAGTTCCTTACAACTTAAACAATTGAATGTCGGTCACGATTAGACACAATGGAGATAGATATTACATGAAGGTGAAAGATAGAATCAAGAAACATTCAGGAAATGATAGACGTTGTGTAGGGATGGGAAAGGGAACAAAAATGAGCATACTTCGAAAGATGATCCACTATCATGAAAATAATTGATTTGCCTCCAGAATTAGGTAACCCTTCAATTAAAACCATTGAAATATCTACCCAAACCTGCTTGAGAATTTGTAAGGGTTGTAGAGTGTTTGGATAATGCACCGTTTTACCTTTCAATAATTGATAGGTGTCACATGCTACCACAAAATTGTGTATATCCTTATTTATACCCTTCCAAGAAAAAATACTCTTAATCCTTTCATATGGTTTAAGGAACCTTGAATGGCCCACAATGGGAGAAGCATGCATTTCCTTCATGAGGAGTTATCATAGTGGAGATGTGTGTGGCACAACAAGGGATTGATGGTAGCGTAAATCTTGTCCATCCCAATTGTATTTAGGATAGGAGGTAGAATCTATTTGAAGGAAAGTAATCCAAGTTTACAAACCTAAATCCTTAAGCAATTTCTCATGAAGATAATTTATCCATTGAGTAATAAGAGAAGAAATAGCACATAGCATACTATGAGCCTCAAATTGATGAGAGAGAGCATTTATCACAATGTTCTCCTTGCCATTTTTATAAGTTCTATTATAATCATAGCCCATAGGCTTAGATATCCACTTCTTTTTTTCAAGGGTGGTAAATCATTGCTCTAAGAAATATTTAAGACTTTTATGAACTATTTTAATGAAAAAATTATGCCCAATGAGATAAGGTCACCAATGAGTGACTGCATGTAAAATGAAAAACATTTCCTTGGCATAAGTGAATTTGCCTAGATTACAACTAGAAATTTCCTTACTAGTGAAAGCCAAGGGTAATCCTTCCTGCATCAACACCATGCTAATACCATTGTCAGAAGCATCATTTTTAGTTACAAAAGTATTCGAAAAATTAGGTATTGCTAAGACTGAAGTTGTTAGCATAGCATGCTCCAAATATAGGAAAGTCTGTTCAACTAGACTTGTCCAAGTAAAAGAATCCTTTTTTTAACATGGATTTTAAGGGATCGATAATTTTAAATTTTTAGTAATAGCCAGTAAGCCCTAAAAATAAATGAAGGTCTTTAAGAGTGTGAGGTTTTGTTCACTCTTTAATCACCTGGATCTTTCTAGGATTAACTTTACTGCCATCTTTGTTGATAATGTGTCCCAAATATTCCACTTTCGACAACCCAAAAGAACACTTGATCTCTTAGCATAAATTTTATGTTGTGCCAACAATTTTAGGGTTTGATCCACATGGATGAGGTGCTCTTCCCAAGAGAAACTATAAAATAAAATGTTATAAAAGAAAACTAGAATGAGTTTACAAAGAAATGGACAACAAATGTTGTTCATGAGACTTTAAAAAGTTGAAGGTACATTGGTCAAGCCAAATGGAATTACGAAGAACTCATAATGGCCCTCATGAGTATGAAAAGTGGTTTTGAGAATACCTTCTTCCTTGAGTTGGATTTGATGGTACCTAGAGCGAAGATCTAATTTAGAGAAAAACATAGTCCTATGTAGCTTGTCTAATAATTCATCCACTACTAGTATAGGAGACTTATCCTTAATGGTGAGATTATTGAGCTCCCAAAAATAAATACATAATCACCATAAACCATATTTTTTTCTTACTCATAAGATAGGTGAAGAGTATGGGTTGTTAGTGGGGTGAATGACTCTAGCTTTTATAAATTCTTGCACTGGTTTCTTTATCTCTGACTTTAAGGCATGAGGATATCAACACAACCTAAATTTAGGTGGTACACTACCAAGGACCAATGGAATGACATGATCATGTGAGTGATGTGATGGCAAATCAATCAGTTTGGAAAAATAATGCATTATGCTTGGACAACACAAGTTGCAAATCTTCTAGAATTTGATCCACTACTGTAGTAGATGGTTGGATTGTAAATATTTGTGCAATGATCCCATGAGATAATTTTTTCAATAAATTTTATATACAACTTGAAATGATAATCTAAGGAGGCCCTACTTTGGAACCATGAAGAGTATATGACTCCATTCTACGAGAACTACAACCATAATTTTGCAAAACTTCATAAGATGGTGCCTAAGGTACCCAACCACTAAGTGCCTAACATAAAATCACATAACCCTAATTGAAGGGTAAACATATCTTGTTTGAGCTCATAATCCCTAATTTTAAATTTGACATTATGACATTTACCTTTACAAGGTAAGGTCCCTCCAATTGCCACCATAACCTCAATGGAATTGCATGTGTATATGTAAAAATTGGTCTGCTTGACGATTCGATGATCAATAAAGTTGTGTGTGCTACCTGAATCAATAAGGATAGTAAGGCATTGGCATTTTAAGAAACCCATAACTTTCATGGTCTATGGTGTAATAATCCTTGCAAGAGCATGGACCAAAATTTTTGCCTAAGGTTCTTCCTTTATTTACTTTTCATTTTGAAGGTGTTCTTTGGTTATGTCTACTTCATCATCACTATGGTCACTACTTGTATGTTCCTCTACATATATTAGGAACAACTTCTTTTGGGCACACCTATGCCCTCTAACATATTTTTCATTATAATTATAGAACAACCCTTAGTCTCATAAAGCACCCATTTCCTCGATGGTAAAGCATTTTGAGGGGATAGATTTATGTTCATGATTGCTTGTGAACTTGGAAGGAACAAAGGGTTTGATTATTTTAAATTTAGGTGTCCTTTGAGCTAAATTTTTTTATTCAGCCAACTATGTTAGGCTTATGGCCTACATCATTTTTTACAATTTAAACATCTTAAAATTGGCTTGGAGATCATCCTTCAATTCACTAATGAAATAGCTCATAAAAAACCCTTCATTCAACTCTCTAGTTTTGTTGGCCAATTTCTCAAATTGAGTTTGGTAATCCTAAACTGAAGAAGTTTGTTTCAAGTTGGTCCATGCTCTTGTAAAGTCATCATCCTCATTAGGGCCAAATCGAATGAGTATTTGGGACTTAAATTCTTCTCAATAAAAATCAAGAGTGGTGTGTTGCAACCGTTGGTACCACTATAAAGCTTTAGATTCCAAGTTGAAGGAAGCCATCTAGACCCGATAATATCTAGGGATATTATGGAGTTTAAAAAATTGATCCACATGACATAACCATCCATCTACATCCTTCCCATTGAACTTAGGAAAGTATAACTTAGGCATCTTAAAGGTAGGATCATGGTCATAGTGAGGGAGAGAGTCATCCACTTCTTTTCCTTTCCATCAACTTGATTGTTTAGTATGGTACTCAAACTCTTTTGGGCCACCTTACAATTTGGACTCAACTTTCACAAGTTGTTCTTCCATGTGGTCTTTGGAGTGAATGTATTCGCCTCTAAAGCCTTGCAGTTCTTCCTTTATGACATGATTTGCTTGGGTAAGGATATGAAGGGTGTTCCTTATGGATTCAAACATTATGATGGCTTGGTCTATCTCTTTTTGATGTCCACAAGTACCACCAGCCATTTTGGAAAGTCTTGAACCTATTTCACTAAATTACTAAAAATAGAAGTGCGATTACAAGAGTACTATTTTTTGTAAGGAGTTTGAAAAAGTGCTTAGGTGTTATATATCAAATTTATCATCTTGAAAAGATTATCAAAATGAGCTATATATCTCAACACTAATTTTGGACAACTTACACTATTGTTTTGACAAGTCTACTGGTGAGGTCAATTTTTCTCCTGGAGGTTCGATGCAAAATTTGGGTACTATATCAAACGACTCTGCCCTATCTATTTAGACTACTACCCATACTTGACACTATCCTGTCACCTATACCATAGCCAATATCACTATTCAGTTATTGACTCCAGGATTCTTTGTACTAAGTGGTTACTAACACTATCTATTTTGTTTCTATCATTGACCACTCTATATTTAGTAATTGTTATAGATGTCTATTACTGTCAGTAACCTAATTGTTACTGCCACTAACCTAACTATTACTATCACTATCCTAAATGTTACTAGAATATTTTTGGACTATCATAGACACCTGCAAACTCTGCCCAAAATTTTTGGTGCATGTAGTTGTTTTTCACGATAGGGAAGTCTCCTTCGTATGCTCACTTTTATGGGAAAATTTTGCAATTTTAGTATAACATGAAGGATTTTGGTTTTTGTTTTTTTGTAGGTTGAATTTTTTGATAGAACTAAAGTATGCTAGGCAAGGGAGTATGTAGTACCCATAGTTCCTCTATTATACCGTAGTGACGAACAATAGGGATTGGACCAATATTTTAGGCCACTACCCAAGGAGGATTCCACACATACCCTTGAGCACACTATCTACCTCTCTGATAGTACAAGAGAGTAATCTTTTGGGATACTATATCCCATGTACTATGGATAATACAAGGTTGAAAAAACTTTCTAATGGATAAAATTTTGTTTAAGCCTAGATGGTCCCCCTAAATACTTGAAGATACGTAAAGGCTCTATTCCATATGTAGGTTCTATCTAAGGCCTAGTTATTGGAGCCTAATCGCCCCTCACTTCACTAGATGCTTTATAGGCTATCTAGCTTAGCCAATAAAATAGCCCATTTATGATATTTTAAAACCTCTAGCATAGGGTTTTTAACCTACTCAACTAAAAAAGAAAATATTGTAATTTTTTTGTGTTTTGTTGGTTTTTGCTGGATTTTTCTATATAAAGGACAAACAAATAATGGAAAACACAAGAAAATTTATACCTAATAGTTGGATTGTATAGACAAGAATTATCATAGTCATAGCAGAACTCAACCCTATAAAGAAATCTGGTACCACTTGTTAGGAACCTACTATTAAAATAAAGCTCACTCACACAAATACTAAAAATAATAGAAAATTCATCAAATAACATAACACACTATGCAAAAAAGTAATTGTAGAATTGAAACAATCTCACAAAATAACTTTAAATTGTGAGCCTCTTCGAGAGGGTAACCTCCTTCAATATTTCATTAATTTGTAAAAAGATACATGTGTACATGACTTCATATCTTTTAAAGAAATATTTCATGCAACCTTGACCCTAAGATCAAGAGTTGACTTACATGCAAAATTCTACTCGAGCTAGAATCTTCTACCAAACATCAGTTACATTCTTGATAACGATTACATAAAAGGGCACCACTTGTCTAGGTGCCTTACTTGCCACATACCATGACAAAAGTATTAAAAAATAATAATATAATTAGGTTCCCACATTGGACGCAGGTCATTACATAAGAAATTAAGAATTATAAAAATAATGTTAGGATGGGGTCCTAACAGATAGAGAGGTCTACGAATATTCAGAAGGAGGTGAAATATTTGAAGATCCAAATTTAGTGTGCCATATACAAGGAGGTATAGAATATTTGAATTGATTTAATCCTTTGCAAAGATTAAGGAGGTATAAGGAATAATATTATTAAGGTTAAGGTTAATTAATCTATTATACTTGATATTAATTGAATAAATGGAGAAATAAGGTAATGAATTGATGAATTATAACCTTAGAAATTATATTGAATTATTTGGAAGATTTTTGAAGTGAGAAGTATTTAATTTGAAAGGTTTTGAAATTATTCTATTCTATTTTGAAATTCAAGTTGTATAGAAATATTTGCAAATAGTTTAACTTGGAGGAATATGGTTTTCTACATCAAATTAGAAATACAAAAATTTCAAATATATTTTATAGAATTTATAAATTTCTAATTAAGGGGTTATAAGGAATTCAAAACCAACATAGTTTATGAAATTTAGAAACCATATTGTTGAAATTTAAGAGATATAAGAAATATAATATAAAGTTTTTGAAAGTTGAAAAAATACATTGATATTAGTCTCTTATTCAAAATTAATGAGACATAAGGATTCCAACTTAAAGTCTTTGAAAGAAGAGAATTTTATCAAAATTGAAATTGCATCAAAACTATCTTTAGCTTTCCATTTATAATTAGGGAGACAAAAGGTAATTCAACCCAAAGAAAAAATTAGAAAGCAAAGTATTTTAGCAAAGCTATTTTACATCCAAAATACTAGGGAACTATAAGGTATTCTACTTAAAAGGTTTAAAAGATACAAAGCTATAATACTATTTATGAAATAGTGAATAAATTATTTAATGAATATAGTAAAAAAATGTTACATGCACTTACGTTTTTTCACATAGTTTAATATCCAACATTGATGGAAATTGAATATTTGATGTTCTAAAAGATAAATTGATTTTTTTTCATAAATAAGCTAAATAAGGAAAATTTACTTATTTTATGATATATATTCATGAGAATTTTTTTATATCTTATTGGGAGTCTCAAAATATCATTGTACTCACTTCAGAAGAATGTCTAATGATGTATCTTTCATTAATTATATTTGAACTTTGTCAAGAAAAGATACAAGTTGAAAGAAATGATCTCAAAGAAGAGTCATTTGGAAAAAGATCATATTATTGTGATGATTTACTAACCCATTGCATCAAAGACATACCATCAATAAAAATACAAAAATGAAAGAAAAGGCGAAGCAAGAAAAAGAATCAGATAAAAGGCAAGATGAAGACTGAACCAAAAGAAGATACTTATTTGAAGACTCCAGATATAAATTTACTGGAGATAGATTGAAGATAAAATATGAAGACCATATTGAAGACTAAAGTCTTCAATAACCAAATAATGTAATACAGGATGGTTTTAGAATAAATTACATTATTTGGTATATGCTAATGTACCACCTTGGGTACATCTTTATATTAGGAGACTGTCCTAGATTAGAGTGTGATTATTTACTTTATGCAATGTAATAAATATACAAGTATTATTAGAATGTGCAAAGTATTCAATAATGTAAATGTGCATAATAGTCCATAGAGTAGGAAATTTAAGAGTCTCAAGAAGAGTGAAGGCCAAGATTACTCCATATGAAGAGTCACATTCCATTAAATATGTGTCTATGTGTGTGTGTGAAAGACACAATGTAGAGTGAGAGTGTGTGGAAGTATGGTGTATTGGAGATCTTTATTCTATCAAGATATTATTTTTGTTAGCTTTTTTAATGGTATTTTATGAGTTGTTATAGAAGTTATTTATGAGTTTTATATGTTTAGAATATTTTCATTGACTTATATTTCTTATAACAACTTTATTTTATATCTTGTGGTTAATTTTACTTCAAGTATTAAACATCAAAAGCTAACAATCATCATGTATACTTAATATCCATCACACTTTGTTCCAAATTATATCAAAACCACTTCAAAAAATATATGTTTTCTGTTCAACCCTCAAAATTATTTATATAGGCCCTTCTAAGACGTTGCTTTCCTCTAATGCACTGCAATATTACAATTATTTGTAGGCATGCCATGCAAAAAAAGAGGATTTGGTATCTTGGCATGGCCTATAAAATGTATCATGGCATATACTCATCAAATACCACTTTCCTATCATACCACTTAGGCTAATAAGTTTTATTAATCCAATATCGTGTATGCCTACAATTAGTTGTAAACCTTACCAAACATTGGATCAATAGGGTCCTCTTTCCTACTTGGTTTTCGAAATAAGTGTGCAATCTAGCAAAAAATATTAATCTCAACAACAATATGCTTGCCCAATAAACCATTTAGGTTAAAAAGCTTTGCTAATCTAGTATCACATAGGTCTACAATAATTTATAAGTCTCACCAGACACTATATTAGCAAAGCTTTGTTCCCTTTCCTAGTTTATCAAGTAAGTACACCATCAAGCCTACATTATATCCTCATAAAAATTTGCTTATCTAATTAACCACTTGGGCTACAAGACTATGCCAATCCAATATCTCATAGGCCTACAATCATTTATAAGCCTTACCAAATACTAGATTAGCACTGCTCTGTTCTCTTGCTTGGTTTATAAAGTAAGCACACCATTGAACATAAATTATATCCTCATCAAAATTTGTTTGTCTAATAAACCACTTGGGATGCAATACTATGTAAATCCAATATATTATAGGCTTGCAATTACTTGTAAGCCTAACCGAGCACTAGATTGATAGAGCTATGTTCCCCATATAGTTTATCAAACAAGCATGCAATCAAAGACAAATCCCATCATCATTGTGGTATTGAAAACATGGCTTCAAGTTCCCATTAAGACAATAAGATATTATCTACTTATTTGTGCAATTTCTCATATGCCATTTAATGGATAGAGAATTTCCTCCTTCATAATTGATACAATAAGTGATATTTCTATCACAATAGTCTTGAGAAATAGAAATTAAAAAACCAAACCTCATCATAAAATATTCTTGTTAATTTGTAGGCCCTAAGGAAATATTAAAGAATTAATGATCAAAACTTTGTGTACCTATAATATGAGTGCACCTTGCAATAGATCACTAAACATTTATACTTCCTAAAGGTCTAAGTAACTAGCATGGGGATATTTTTCTTGTATTTACAATAAATTTATAGACTATGCACCATGCGAACACATGGACCTTAAAGAAAATGTGATTCTTTTATGCATATTCAACACATATACAATTATTTGTACATACACCTATAATGCCATTGTGCCCAACCTAAAAATTTATTGTTGTACATTTCTCACAAAATCTCAAATATTTTCATACATTAGAAAATCAAATCCCTTTTTTGTAAAAACATCATAATATTTGTAGATGTGTCAAGTATAAATCCCCATAATTTGAACCTCCTATTGATATATCAAGATATCTAGGATACAATCATCATTTTTAAATTTAGCAAACCTTCTTGCAAAATTCCTACCTCTATCCACATATCATAGATGGTTTTAGGTCATAGGTTTGTTCCTCATGTATTTGTAAATATTTACATGTTTATTATACAAGGGACCTATGGACCTAAAATCCCTCTTTGATGTGTCAAAATATCAAAACATCATCATCAAACATTCATAAATATTTTATCATTGTGGCTAGAAGCACAACCCAATGTGCCCTCCAAGTGAACTTGCCTATCATATTTACTCATGTTGCATACTTATGATTATATTATGGGTATGACTTTCGAGTGAATATTATTTTCTAAGTCACTACCATTGAAACCTGCGATAATGCTCTTCCCACACAAGTGTTAATTTTATTCACACATCAAATATGGTGATGGGTCTTACGTCTAGTTCCTCATGTACATGTAAATTTTTGCATATGCATTAAGTAACAAACTTATAAATCCTTGTTACCCTCTCTTATATGTCTAGATACCTAAGACACTATCACTATGTCATACTACTTCTATCCATCATCAATGATAACATTTTAGTTAGGTGCAACTTGCTCCTAAAATTGAGACACTCTCTCAAATAAAAATTTAGGGAATAATTTACGTCTACTACTATACATATTCATTTTTGGGGCACCTTTCAAGGTAAGAACACATGATCATTCCTTTCTAATGTATAAAATCCTTTGGGTATGCCAATCAAACCATGCATAAAATCCTTCAAGTATTCCACTCAAAGTATGCATAAAATACTTTGGGTATGCCACTCAAATCATACATAAAATACTCTAGGTACGCCATTCAAAGCATACATAAAATCCTTTGGGTACACCACTCAAAGCATGTATAAAATCCTTTGGGTATGCCACTCAAAGTGTGCATAAAATCCTTTAGATATGCCACTCAAAACATGCATAAAATACTTCAAGTATGCCATTCAAAGCGTGCATAAAATCCTTTGGGTATGCTACTCAAAGCATGCATAAAATTATTTGGGTACACCACTAAAAGCATGCATAAAATCCTTTAGGTATGCCACACAAAGTGTTTATAAAATCCTTCAAATATGCCACTTAAAGCTTGCATAAAATCCTTTGAGTATGCCAATCAAATCATGCATTACTAACAATCACTAACAACTAACTTTACTAACAACAATACATATATCTTGTACATATTATAGGTACCTCATCATGTCTTAAGTGCTTGTATTTTATGTAGCATCCTAGGCCACCATTTAAGCATTATGAGATTCTAATTATATTTCCCCTAGTTGTCATGACCCTCTTTTGGTAGAATTTTTTTGATTGGATCCATGTAGGTATATTTTTGATGGATGTTTGAATGATATAGGATGTTACCTTTTTAATAAAAGGAATGATTGACAAATTATGTTTAATTCTGCAAACATAGGTTTAAATGACAAAATATAATGTTGCTAACAGATTGACATTGATTCAGGAATAAGCTATCTTATGAGTTGACAACTTCTTCGGTAGAAGGGCAAACGGATAATGTTCTCTTCTCATAAAGTAACTAAGCATGACTTGCATAAAGGGAATAAATCAAACTTTGCTTACTTGGTTGTTGAATAACAAAACCTCAGTGGATATGCTTCAAGTGGATATGATGTTCTTAAATTATGATATTATTTAAAAGAAAGTGAATGGAGTATAGTTGCAAGTAATCATGAGGCTAATTTCATTACTTTTGCAATTCATTTTATTATGGAACTTGTCCTACTATTAGCAGTTTATTGAGAAGAATATTGCTATTGTTTTCTAGGATCCAATAAGGATTGGAGCCAACACAATATTAGTACTTCTCCTAATTATGAGTTCATGTTTATGCTAATGGAGAAATATTTTAAATAGATATGTATTGTATGAAATCTCGAAGGAGAGAGGTGGCTTTTCACTTATTATATATTTTAACATACTGTCAAGCTATCTAGAAAAATAAGGGAAAGACACTCCATTCTTAGTGGAGAACATGGAAAGCAACATATGCGTAACATCGTTGTGTTCCCAGTTAAAAGATTACCTTGTTGTTTCTTAAATGGAATGGGGATGAAGTAGTGGGGGAGTGGAAATACTCCATCCATTGGAAACTACTAGAGGGATGAGAAAAGAGAGATGAAAATAGACGAAGATAAAAAAAGGAAAGGAAAAACAAAATTGTTGGGGGAAGGAGGAGGAAAAAATATTATAGTCTAGTGGTAGAAAGGTTTGGGAGAAGTGGCACCGGGTGATTATCCAACTACACAGCTATCAGATAGAGTTATGCTTAACTCTATTGTCTTTGGTTTATTACTTGAGTTGGTGGTATAATAAATCCATTAATATTTTTAAGGAGAATTAATATTCTACCATATCTTTTAGTTTCATAGATGCTTGGTTGCACTCGTTGTTTGGTTGAGTGATCTCTGTTACTCTTGTAGTCCTCTGTAATAGAAGATTTGGAATTTAGCATGGTTTTTTATCTTATTTCAACTTAGATTGTTATATTTATTCCACTTTAGTGTAGAACATCCTATAGGATATTTAAGTTGAGCTAGGTTGAATTCGTGCGTTCAGTGCAAAGCTATCCGTCTGAGTTGCCTTGCTTGTCTAGAGTGTATGCTTTAATAGGAAAGCATTTTAATAGCTTGAGTAGTTTGGACAATGGTATTCTTAGAGATGGAGGTGAACATGTTACCTCATATTTTTATGTCTGAACTTAGGTAGTAGACTTTTACCCTAGAAATATATAGACTAAGACCTTGAATGGTTGTTGTTGATAGCTAGGTTAGATAGAAGTGGTTTCTCAAAAAGGATAACCCTTAATATTTTGGTTTAATCTTGGTTTATGTATTCTAAGTGAGTCTTTGACTATTTGGAGATGAGACACTCTCTTTTACCTATACAAATATGGATAATCTATTGAACCTCATTGTCCTAGAATGTTTTCATAAGGATTGCTTGAGAAACTTTGGGATGGTTGTTTCAAGTGTTCATCCAAATGATGTTGGCTTTGATGATAAGTTACTCTAGAATAGATATCTATCTTGGATTGGAGTCGTGATACTCTTGTTTTTTGGAAGAAATTATCCTAGAATTGTTTAAAAGTTGATTTTTGTTCCTTAAAAGAGTATTGTTGTTCTATATATGTTGGCTAACCATATCATCTTTTAATATGGAGTCATTATAGCATAGAATCATGAATAAGGAATATATATTTTGTAATTAAGTTCTCTAAAATTAAAGAATGGGTTTTATGGTTGAATTTACTGTGGTAACAATTTATTTTGTTCAAACTCTCTCTTACTTAGAAGTATTAATGACTTTGTTATAGATATTTCAGTTTGGGACTTTCAAATGATGTAGAGATTAAATCTTGGTCAAATTAGTTAGTATGGAATCTAAATTGGAAGTGTAAGTTTCTTTATCTTACGAGACAACTCCTCTATGGACATCGTGGCATTTATCCTTTACTTTGAGTTGTCCTATATCGACTGAATGATATAAAGGGGTTATATTGTTAGAAAGCTTATGGACCTGCTCTATTTTGGGATGTTTGCCAAGGAGAAATTGCATAAACCAACACTATATTGATAGTGGGATTGGAGAAATGGAAGCCATTTCCAAGGCTTGGTTTTTTTAGGGTGACTTTATGGAAATTCTATAGGCATCATGTATGAAAAAAATAGATGTTATTCCAAGTCTTGTATCAATGGTGACTTTATGAAATAATTGACCATTTCCTAAAGGAAAATATGAGAGATGTGAAATGTTTCCTTTGGTTAAAATTTTTAGGGTTTCATGGAAGGTCCATGCCCTATATAAATATCATTTTGTTAATGAAAATGTTAGTGGAAATATTTCAAGGCTGGGTTTTCCCTACGGGGTTTCTCCAAGGATAAATAATGTGCTAATATGGTTGTCTTATGTGAATTGTAATTTCTTAATATTAAATTTTTAATGCTTTATTTGAGCTAACATGTAATCTTTGTTGAATGATGGTAATATTTGAATTGGAAATAAATTTATTTAATTGTTATGCTTGGAATGGAATTATGGGAAGTTTATAGAAATTACTATGTTAATTTTAGTTGCATCAAATAGAGATTTTATGCTCGCAAATAATAAGACCATACCATTGCTATTGTATAGATAAATGAATGAATTAAGCTTCTCGAAATGATGTGAGAAACTTAATTTATGCCCCCTAAAAGACATAATTTATGGATAATGGGTATCTAAGGTTTGGGATAGTTTTTCCTTCATGTAACAAGTAGTTGGGTAAATGAGGAAGAAAATGAAGGGAATAATCATGCACATCATAAAGGAATTTGATGGGTGTTATTAGAAAAGAAGTTTGGTTCCTCCGTTAGAGAATTAAAGGATTATGTATAGGCATCATAAAATAATTGGATGAATGTAATTTTAAGGGATGTTGAATACCTACATAAACCTTCTTGGTCAGAAATGGTTAGTTCTAACTAATTTAATTTTTTTATACAAATAAGGTTTAACGAGGCAATTAAGAATTAACTAACTCATCTTAATGATGAGAGGGATAGTCAAGTGTTTTATGATCCAACCTTAATCAAATGGATATGAGTAATAGGTATCTTGAGGAATGTTCCTTTCGACAGAATAATAGGAAATACAAGTTAGCTCGTGAGGCTAGTGAGAGGGATAACTTGTAAATCATTGCCTTGCACCTAGTATACTTGTGTAGATAGATATACGCAAGATGTAGGGATGGGTGTACCTCAAGTAAGTCTAGATAAGTATTTACAAGGGTTACTTGCATCTAAGACTTTCCTATTGTAAAATAAAAAATATATGTATGATAGGTTTTTAGGTTATGACACTAGTACTTGCCCATCATCATAGATATTAGGCCACTACTTGGGAATTGAATCTCAATATCTCTAAGAATTTATCCCTAAATGTTTCTATACTAAAAGGATAACTCAACAGACATTGTTTAAAGATAAGTAATTACCCCACAAGAGTCCTCTAGGCTCAAAGGATGACACTTAAATGGGGATTACGATGAGCGCTTGTCATTTATTAGGTCTAAATACCACCACTCATACAAAAAAAACACATATAAATGCTTGTCTATTATTAGTCTCTCAAGTCATCACTTAGCAAAGGAACTCCCATAATTTAGCATCTCTCATTATTCAATCCTTTAGACCACTACTAAAGTAACATAATGATTCTCCAAATATTTATTATCTAATTAACAATCATCACATTAAATTATCTCATATTTTATTTTACATATCAAATCAAGCTAAACCAAAATTATTAATATCCCATCATAAAAAAGAGATGACATAAAAAGACAAAAATATACATGATATCATAATTGTGTTGGACATTTTGAGTCAAAGTTGTCATTGATGTCAAGGAACGAAGTCGTCATTGATGTCAAGGAATATGTCAAGGAACAATGCAAAGGTTAATGGCAAAAGAGCTTCATAATATTTTTAATATTATGTGGAAGCATATGAAGGCGGGTTTTTATTAAAACCATGGATGAGCAAAATAAAAGGTTTTTCATAAAAACCCAAGGAAGCTTTTTGATGGATAAGCAAAATAAAAGGTTTTTCATAAAAACCCAAGGAAGCATTTTGAAAAGTTAAAGGAGGTTTTAATATTTATTTTATAAAATATTTAAATTCAATTTGAATTTAAATTTTATAAATAAATATTATCTATGCAAAGAGGTAAAATCAAAGAGGGCTTTAATAAAGCCAAAAGGGGTTTAAAAATTAATTTATAAAATTTAAATTCTAAAGAATTTAAATAATTTATAAATTAATTATTCAAATTTCGAAGGCACCGACGTTCGAAATTATTGGAGGTAATATGTATAAAAACTATATGCCTAAATGGCATAGAACTTACCCTTCGTTCGAAAGAAATAATAGTGGCATGTGTTGTGGTGAATACTCGTGCGAGAAGAAGACAAATCTTTGTCTTAAGGCGCCAACGAAAGTGTTAAAGACCATTGAGGGCAAAACCCTCATATCCACCAAGGCACGTGGCCTAGTGGCAAGCGATCGTGAGTTAAGTCGTGAGGGTGCAGAGTGGTTCGCGTTCGATTCTCGATGAGAGCATTTTGGCATGTTGTGCTTTGGCATCGGAGGAAGAGACGCATTGACCTTTTTGGTTTTGGTGCATTGGGGGAAGAACATAGAGCACGTTGTGCTCTTTGTTCCCAAATGAGCACCTAGCTCGTGCGGTGGTTGGAGCCACGGCTAGGGCGTTGGGAGAAGCTGCGTCGAGGGTTCGATTCTCACCTAGGTGGAGGTAATAAATTTTGCATTATTTTTAATTGCCTAAGGTGTAAACATAAGGTTTAGGGAGTTATAAGGGGTTTTTGAAAGGTGCTTATTTTAATTGTTAGTTTTTGATTAAATGAAGGAATAAGGTGTTGAACTTTATTTTTAAATAAAGTTATTGTGATGTTTTTGATTTATCAAAAAGTGAATTGAAGAGTGATTAAATTTAAGAGGACTTCTTGCCATTGAGTTAGTTTGAAAAGGAGATTGTATTGACAATATTTTTGATATTGAATATTGTTTTAATTGGGAGATCATAAGGTGTATTTGGTCAATCATTTTTGTATATGTTGATGGATGCTTTCTTTAAGATGGAGTGATAAGGTGTATGTGTGTTTTGATATTTTGCATTGTATCTTTGAGAGAGTTTAGTATCTTCTAACTCCTTTGAGCTTGGCAAAGAAGTGTTTGTGGTTGTGGAAGATATTTGAGGTTCCTTCATCATCAAGAAAAAGGTATGAGCACATTCTTCCATAGTTGAGTTGATTGGTTGGTTTTCTGGAAAATAAGTTTGGAGTGAAAAGGAATTGATTAGGGTTTCCTTATTGAGTGTGTTGAGTTAATGCTTCAAGGTTTTCTGGAATAAAGAGTTGTTGTTAAAACCTTGTTTTATAAGCATTGTTGTTGAAGCCATTGATTGTGTGAAGAACTTGAACTAGGGTTTGAAAAGAACATGAGTATCATTGTTATGTGAGAGTTGTTTTATAAGCATTGTTGTTGAAGTGAGTTGTTGAGTGAAGAACTTGAACTAGGGTTTGAAAAGAACATGAGTATCATTGTTATGTGAGATTGTAAAGAATTTTGAATAGTTTTGAGTAAGAATTGAATAGATTGAAAAAACATGAGTATCATTGTTATGTGAGATTGGTTGATAAGCATTGTTGGAAATATTTTGAGTGAGTGTTCATATACTTGGACTAGGGTTTGTAAGCAAGGATTATTTCATTGAGTGATTGGTTGAGTAGAGTTGGTTGAGCCTAGTCAAGTGGGTGTGTGAAGTGATTGTTCAAGTTCCAAACTATTCTATATTCTGAATTGATTTGAGAAAGTAATTGAGGTGAATGTGAAGCATATTGAGTCTCTAACAATTCTCTGTATGTTTCTAAAAGAGTGATTGAAAGTGATTGAGCATTGTGATGAGTATAGAGCATATTGAGTCTCTAACAATTCTCTTTATGTTTCTATGAGATTGGACAAGTTCTAGTGTGGACTTGTTGAGAAGATTTGAGGTAAGTCTTTGAGAAGACTTGTGGATAGATTTGGGTAAGATTTTATGGAAGCTTACAATACATATTGAGAGCAGATTTGGATAAGTTCTTGAGAGGAATTATTGAGAAGATTGGACAAGTTCTAGAGAGGACTTGTGGATAGATTAGTGTGAGATTTTGTGGAAGCTTACAAGGCATATTTGAGATAAGTCTTTGAGAAGACTTGAGAGTAGAGTTGATTGATTGATTTGTTCAAACCTTGAGTTAAGGTTTGGGGCAGATCCAATAGAGTTGATTTGAGATTGAGTCAAGCCTTGAGTTAAGGCTTGAGGATAGATATTGAGGATAGATTTGTGCTAGATCGAAGGACTATGTTTAGTATAGATTCGAGGATAGATTTTGGTGCATATTTGAGGATAGGTTTGTGCCAGACTAGAGATAAATATTGAGGATAGATTTGTGCTAGACCAAATGACTATATTTAGTACAGATTTTAGATAGAGCTTTGGAGGTGACAGAGTTGAGGATAGATCAGCTCCATTAGACAAGAGGACAGAGGTGTCTTCTGTGGATAGAGTTCCATTTGCTAAGGGTAGTGGAGGCAGAGGTCTTCTAGAGGATCACCATCCGAGAGTAGGGATGATTGGTGTCTCCTTCATGGATAGAGTCATTATGATTGATTGGGATTGGTGTCTCCTTTGGAAAGAGGTCCATAAACATTGTAATAGGGAAAGGATTCCCAAGAGATTGATTGAGAAAATTTTAGTGAAATATTTTCTTCATGGAGTAGCCCACATTGGGTGAACCACGTAAATTGTGGTGTCTCTATTGTGTGTGGTGATTTATGCATTGCTTTGATTACTACTATTGATATTGCTATCTTTACATTGCATAATATTGATTGGGAAAGAAAAGTAAAAAGTGGTCTTATACTGTTCACCCCCCTCTCAGTATAAGCTTGTGTTCTTCAATTGGTATCAAAGTGGGTTCCTTCGAAAGAGTTTAACAACTTGAAGGAAAAGCTAACAAGAACACAATGGATTCTAAGAATGGATCTTCAGATAATTCAATACCAATATTTGATGGAAGTGATTATGTATATTGGAGTTTGAGAATGAAGATCTACCTGAAGGCACTTGGCAATGAGATTTGGGAAGCAGTTGAAAATGGATATGACCCCTCAGTTGATCCACCTATAGATAAGGAAGGTAAGCTTCTACAACATTACAATTCAAAAGCAATGAATGCACTTTTGAGAGGTTTGCATAGAACAGAGTCCATAAAAGTTATGCATTGTCAAGATGCAAAAGGAATGTGGGATAAGTTGCAAAATATATATGAAGGAGATAAAGGTGTCAAGAAAGCAAAGATACGAAATCTCAAAGGACAATTTGAAGAGTTAAGAATGAAGGATGAGGAAAACATTAGTACTTATCTACTTTGAATCGATGAGGTTGTTAATGCTATGCAAGGACTTGGACTTAAGGTTGATGAATCGGATGTTTGTGATAAGGTCTTAAGATCTCTTCCAAAAATATTTAGTGAAAATATTTCTGCTATAGAAGAGTCAAAGGATGGTGATTCTTTGACAAGAGATATGTTGCTTGGTATTCTTACAACTTTTGAGTTGAGAACAAAAGAACCTATTCCCCAGAAGGAAGCAACCTTCAAAGCAATCAAGAAGACAAAGGGTAAGAAGTCAGAATCAAGCAATGAGTCATCCAGTGATGAAGAAGCTAATTATGGTAGAAGGAATAAGGATTCAAGAAGATCTAGAGATACAAAATCTATTAAATGTTTCAATTGTGGAAAGTATGGTCATTATGCAACTGATTGTCAAGAAGCTAAGAATAACAATGATGAAGAAAAATAGGATCACAAGAACAGGGAATCAGAAAGATACAGGCATCAAAATAAAAGCAAGGATGGACAAAGCAGACAAGGAAATAAGTTCTTTCAAAGGCAAAAGAGGAGCTACTATGCAGATAAGGCAAGTAAGTACTCAAGTGATAGTGATGCTAGTATTTCAGATAATGATAGAGATGAAGTCCTATTTATGATTGAAGAAAAAGAACAAGTTAAGAAAAGGACACCAATAATTCTCAAGTGTTTTAGATGTGGTAACTTTGGACATCTTGAAGATAGTTGTACAAGGAATGGTTATAGTTTCAGTGATGATGATGAATATGAGGATACACTTGAAGGACCAGAAGAGAATCTTCTAATGGCACTAGAGGAAGAAGAAAGTGATCCTATAGAAGACAAGTCAAAAGAAAATGAAGATGTGGACAAAGGTAAACAAATAGAGGAAGAATCAGATAAAGAAGGATATGATCTTAAGGGAGAACTTATCTATGCTCTTGAAATAGTAAAGAAGGTAAGAAAGCAAAACTCTAAATTAGAATCTCAGTTTCAAGAATGTGATGAAGAGAGAAGAATGCTTATAGAGGATCTAGACAAATCAAAGGCTAAGACAAAGAAATTCAAGGATAAGCTAGAAGCAAAGGTCTTAGAATGTGAAAGGTTAGTACAAGAAGTAGCCCTACTAAGGGAAGATTTAGAAGACTCCAAATTCAAGCTAAAAGGGTTCAAAAATAACTCAAAGAATTTAGATAAGTTCATCAAGATACAAAAGCCTACATCAAGCAAAATAGGTCTTGGATTTGAATAGGAACAAAAGAAATGGGAAGGAAAGTCAACCTCAAGTTCTAGAGGAGAAGAAACTTTAGATGAAGACACTTCAGAAGAAGATAGTGTAAGAGAAAGTGAGACATCTGAGGATGAGTTGGACAATAGAAAGTTCAACAAGGATAGGAACAATGCACAAAGAAGAAATAGATGGAACAACAATCAGAATAGGTCAAGAGAGACTAAGAGACCAATGAGGTCAAGACAAGGAAGTTTCAATGGAAGATGTTTTTCATGTCACAAGTTTGGGCACATGGCTTCATAGTGCAGGACACATGAAAGACAAGTATATGGGAACATACAACCTTTCAATGGGTATTGCTACTCATGTAATCAGTTTGGTCACAAGGCAATGAATTGTAGGGTTCATGATAGAAGAGGATATGGCTTCACTAGGAGAAATCCTAAGATATTTGCACCTTCAAGGAATAATAACATTAAGTGTTATAAGTGCAATAATGATGGTCACACAACAAAGTGGTGTAGAGCAGACATTCCAGAATCAAGTATGAACATGAACAGGAACAAGAATAGGAATAGGAACATGGATATGAACAAGAACAGGAACATGGATATGAACAAGAATAGGAACAAGAACATGAACATGGATATGAACAAGAACATGAATAGGAACATGGACATGGAAAGGAATAGTCAAAGGAATCAAAAGGATCAGATAAGAAGAAAAGAGGATAAAGGTAAAGAACAGTGCTTGATGGGAGTAGAAATACTCCCACCCTAGAATTAACCACCTCAAGAGGAGGTGGGGGAGGGGCTAAGCTAAGAGGCTCATTCTTAGCCCCGAGCCCCAAAGGTGACCCTTTGCCATTGATGTCAAAGGGGAGAGATTTGAGTAAGGGGGAGAGATTTGGTATTTGAGTAAAGAGGAGAGATTTGAAAAGAGCATTGAGCCAGGGGGAGCAATGTCCTAGGGGGAGCAGAATCAAGAAAAGGTTAAGTTTCTGGTAAAAATAATTTGGGTTGCCATCAATGACAAAGGGGGAGATTGTTGGACATTTTGAGTCAAAGTTGTCATTGATGTCAAGGAACAAAGTTATCATTGATGTCAAGGAATATGTCAAGGAACAATGCAAAGGTTAATGGCAAAAGAGCTTCATAATATTTTTAATATTATGTGGAAGCATATGAAGGTGGGTTTTTATTAAAACCATGGATGAGAAAAATAAAAGGTTTTTCATAAAAACCCAAGGAAGCTTTTTGATGGATAAGCAAAATAAAAGGTTTTTCATAAAAACCCAAGGAAGCATTTTGAAAAGTTAAAGGAGGTTTTAATATTTATTTTATAAAATATTTAAATTCAATTTGAATTTAAATTTTATAAATAAATATTATTTATACAAAGAGGTAAAATCAAAGAGGGCTTTAATAAAGCCAAAAAGGATTTAAAAATTAATTTATAAAATTTAAATTCTAAAGAATTTAAATAATTTATAAATTAATTATTCAAATTTCGAAGGCACCGACGTTCAAAATTATTGGAGGTAATATGTATATAAACTATATGCCTAAATGGCATAGAACTTACCCTTCGTTCGAAAGAAATAATAGTGGCATGTGTTGTGGTGAATACTCATGCGGAGAAGAAGACAAATCTTTGTCTTAAGGTGCCAACGAAAGTGTTAAGACCATTGAGGGCTAAACCCTCATATCCACCAAGGCACGTGGCCTAGTGGCAAGCGATCACGAGTTAAGTCGTGAGGGTGCAGAGTGGTTCGCGTTCGATTCTCAATGAGAGTATTTTGGCATGTTGTGCTTTGGCATCGGAGGAAGAGATGCATTGACCTTTTTGGTTTTGGCACATTGGGGAAGAACATAGAGCACGTTGTGCTCTTTGTTCCCCAAATGAGTGCCTAGCTCATGTGGTGGTTGGAGCCATAGCTAGGGCATTGGGAGAAGCTGCGTCGAGGGTTCGATTCTCACCTAGGTGGAGGTAATAAATTTTGCATTATTTTTAATTGCCTAAGGTGTAAACATAAGGTTTAGGGAGTTATAAGGGGTTTTGAAAGGTGCTTATTTTAATTGTTAGTTTTTGATTAAATGAAGGAATAAGGTGTTGAAATTTATTTTTAAATAAAGTTATTGTGATGTTTTTGATTTATCAAAAAGTGAATTGAAGAGTGATTAAATTTAAGAGGACTTCTTGCCATTGAGTTAGTTTGAAAAGGAGATTGTATTGACAATATTTTTGATATTGAATATTGTTTTAATTGGGAGATCATAAGGTGTATTTGGTCAATCATTTTTGTATATGTTGATGGATGCTTTCTTTAAGTATGGAGTGATAAGGTGTATGTGTGTTTTGATATTTTGCATTGTATCTTTGAGAGAGTTTAGTATCTTCTAACTCCTTTGAGCTTGGCAAAGAAGTGTTTGTGGTTGTGGAAGATATTTGAGGTTCCTTCATCATCAAGAAAAAGGTATGAGCACATTCTTCCATAGTTGAGTTGATTGGTTGGTTTTCTAGAAAATAAGTTTGGAGTGAAAAGGACTTGATTAGGGTTTCCTTATTGAGTGTGTTGAGTTAATGCTTCAAGGTTTTCTGGAATAAAGAGTTGTTAAAACCTTATTTTATAAGCATTGTTGTTGAAGCCATTGATTGTGTGAAGAACTTGAACTAGGGTTTGAAAAGAACATGAGTATCATTGTTATGTGAGAGTTGTTTTATAAGCATTGTTGTTGAAGTAAGTTGTTGAGTGAAGAACTTGAACTAGGGTTTGAAAAGAACATGAGTATCATTGTTATGTGAGATTGGTTGATAAGCATTGTTGGAAATATTTTGAGTGAGTGTTCATATACTTGGACTAGGGATTGCAAGCAAGGATTATTTCATTGAGTAATTGGTTGAGTAGAGTTGGTTGAGCCTAGTCAAGTGGATGTGTGAAGTGATTGTTCAAGTTCCAAACTATTCTATATTCTGAATTGATTTGAGAAAGTAATTGAGGTGAATGTGAAGCATATTGAGTCTCTAAAAATTCTTTGTATGTTTCTAAAAGAGTGATTGAAAGTGATTGAGCATTGTGATGAGTATAGAGCATATTGAGTCTCTAAAAATTCTCTTTATGTTTCTATGAGATTGGACAAGTTCTAGTGTGGACTTGTTGAGCAGATTTGAGGTAAGTCTTTGAGAAGACTTGTGGATAGATTTGGGTAAGCTTTTGTGGAAGCTTACAATATATATTGAGAGCAGATTTGGATAAGTTCTTGAGAGGACTTATTGAGCAGATTGGACAAGTTCTAGAGAGGACTTGTGGATAGATTAGTGTGAGATTTTGTGGAAGCTTACAAGGCATATTTGAGACAAGTCTTTGAGAAGACTTGAGAGTAGAGTTGATTGATTGATTTGTTCAAACCTTGAGTTAAGGTTTGGGGTAGATCCAACAGAGTTGATTTGAGATTGAGTCAAGCTTTGAGTTAAGGCTTGAGGATAGATATTGAGGATAGATTTGTGCTAGATCGAAGGACTATGTTTAGTATAGATTTGAGGATAGATTTTGGTGTAGATTTGAGGATAGGTTTATGCCAGACCAGAGATAGATATTGAGGATAGATTTGTGCTAGACCGAAGGACTATGTTTAGTACAGATTTGAGATAGAGCTTTGGAGGTGATAGAGTTGAGGATAATCTGGATAGATATCTAGGGAAGATAGGTGTCTTCTATGGATAGAGTTCCATTTTCTAAGGGTAGTGGAGGTAGAGGTCTTCTAGAGGATCACCAGCCAGAGCAGAGATTAAGGGATTGGTGTCTCCTTTGGATAGAGGTCCATAAACATTGTAATAGGGAAAGGATTCCCAAGAGATTGATTGAGAAAATTTTAGTGAAATATTTTCTCCGTGGAGTAGCCCACATTGGGTGAACCACGTAAATTGTGGTGTCTCTATTGTGTGTGGTGATTTGTGCATTGCTTTGATTACTGCTATTGATATTGCTATCTTTACATTGCATAATATTGATTGGGAAAGAAAAGTAAAAAGTGGTCTTATACTGTTCACCCCCTCTCAATATAAGCTTGTGTTCTTCAAATTGCATAAAATACCTCAAAATCATATATGCCCATGAGATAGGTGTATCACAATAGAAAAATTAATACTCTTAGGACCCATCCTATACAAAAATAAAAGTATATCAACATGATACAAATTAATACATTCACTCTTAGAGGCCTAGATCTAACAACTAGATCCTATATTCCAACTACTAGGTGTTGATGGCTAGTGTGGAATCTCAAACCCAACTGACCTTTGTGAATAGAAACTCATAGATAGAGTCTTGAATCATGTTCTTGATGGTGATTTTTGCAACTACTATAGAGTAATGACTAAGAGATAAAGCTATTGCTAATATACAACTCATGTCCTCTCCCTATTTGCCTCCACCTAAGACACCCATAAATCCTCTCTCACCCTATTCAAATTAGCCTACACTAGATCATTATTCCTTTGTATCTACTCCAATCATCGCTCCAATGGACCAACCACCATAGCCATCATACCTACATCTACCCGTCACCTATCCTAGAAAGGTTATCATCTCTCTCTTGGGTAATGTGATCCAAAGCAACCTGCATCTTGGCTAAAGCCTCATTGCAAGTCACTCAATCCTATGTCAATATAGCTATATCATCTCGAGATATAGCTACCTCATCCTATTTTGTAGCCTCTAATAATGTTTATCACTCCCTCAACTCATGAAAGTTATAATTCAAATCTTTTAATTCTACCTGAGTAGCCTCAATCGATATAATATCAACTCCACTAAATACCCTTAATACCATTGGCATCATGGTCAATGGAGGAATATCCAATGGAACAACCCCTACCCTTCTCTCACCATGACCCTCTACCTTGGCTACCTAACTCACCACCATCCTATCATTTTACTCCTTCCATAACCATTATTTTATACCTTTGAGAATCTTAGCCATATCCTCCACCACTGTATTTTGCTCTATTGGAGGCTTTGTCAGTGTAAACCAATATGGATAAAATTTGGCATACCACTGCATGTATCCCTCTATCACCCTAATATCATATAAAATTGGATTTCACATCTTGATATCACTTGCGCTTACCTCAATATGAGAAAATAGGTTAGTAGGCTTAAACCATATCTCTTGACTAATATGCTACACCTACAACTCTCCTAACTCAAGTATCCCCCAAAATCCCCCAAAATGGTGTAACACTTGATCATATTAGTACAACTCATAGAATTTTCTCCCATAACCTAACCACTAGATCCTCATCACCCAAGTCAACTCTTTACCATTGTCTACCCATCTATATTGGCCCTTCCATGGATGCCATGTAATAGGTGTAACCCTCAAATCATCAATAGCCTATCAAACCTACACTAAAGTATATTAGCTAGGCCTAACACTACCAATAAATACGCTATAGGACTCTCTATCCCAAGTCTCCTACCATTTATCATAGGTTTCCTAACCACTATATACTCCCAAGACCACACCTAAATACGAGTGCAAAATACCAGGATCTTACCAATCTAATGTACCACCCAATAAAGTGTTTGGTATAGCCTAGCAAAAATAGTTGGATCCCATGCATACACAATCCTTTATTCTTATAGGCTAGATATAACCACTCCCCATCCCTAAATTATGGTTCACCTACTATTATCCACCATAAAAATCCCAAACACAATAAATCACAACAATATTATAAAATGATCTATATGTCCTCCCTTATATGTATCAGTAATGCATATTCCCATAGTCATCCCTATGAATATATCATATCCTATAAAAAGTTGCTTTCCAATATTATCATCCTTCCCAAGGTAGATTGGGACTCCTCAAATAAGAACCCAAAGAATACACCAAGCATCTTCAAGCATCATAATCATCTCCTCTATATGCAATCTATAAATGTTGTTCAAGGGATATCATCTCTCTACCAATGTTATTAAGAGTGGATGATCAAACTCCAACTTGGGCATATATACCACATGATCCAACCTGATGGCTACCAATAATCCAAACTTATGATCAATGAGACCTCCAACCATAATGTTATCCATAACCTTTGGCCACCACTCTTGGCTCACTAACACCCTCATACCCTATCAAAATGAAAAACCAAGCCATATTAACACTCTAAGCAATTTTATCACTTAGATAAATTACAACAACTAGCAAAAATGCCATTGGTAATATTTCCATATGTGACAAAAACCCCACTACCACCACAAACTCAAAAAAATATCAAAAAATACCCAAAATGGCACCAAAGGAAAACTCGTAAAACCTTCTCCAAAGTTGGCACCATCCCTCAAAAAAAGTCAACATAATGAGTGAGTGTCCCATTATTCACCATAAATCTCTAGCCTCCTACACATGAGCTCTCCCACTTTATAAATATGTAAAGTAAAAATGATACCTATGTCTCCTCGTTTCTACTTGTAAACACCCATTTGCCTTTCCTTTCCACTTTCAAAATCCCTTCCCCTCCCATAAATATTTCTCCATTTTATCCAATCCTACCATCCTATTGAGACTTCTCCCCAAATAAAATTTGGAAATAAAATCAAAGGGACATCCATGGGGAATGCAGGGCTCAAATGATTAGATACCAATAATACAAACATCACCAAATTTGAGGTATACATGCAACAATGACATTAAACAACCAAAATAATTACAATCACAATCATTTCTTCAACATAACATTCTAAGACACTAGCAAGCATCACAATGTCAAAATTGGATTCCTACAACTTACTTTTGATGCAATTTCATAGAAATCACATCAAAATTGGGGCAAAATGTAGACACCCAATTTTGACACACTATCCAAGAAAAATACAATAAACATTATATAAAACATTAATAGACAATCAATCAACTCAACCCTAGCAATTTGGGTATCATTCTTAGCCTCTATCAAATTCACCACTTCTTGTTAAAAACACTAGTGGTGAATTTGCAACTTGGTGGTCCCCCTGACCAGTCAAACTCATCATTGGTCAAAATTTCCAATCAATGATAAAAACACCAATGAAAAGTTTACAAAAATAGCCAAAATTCTTTGACATAAACCAGAGGCATGTGGATTCCTTCATCCCACTACCTCCTCTAACCTTGCATGCTCTAGCCATGAACTAGACCTACAAATTCAAATTTGGTCTAAAATCCTAAGAGCATCTCACACCTAATTTTCCCTCTCAATCCCTCCAAAAATCTATAAATGCAGCCCTTGGGACAAGCATTCCATAAGAAATTCTAGCTAGTAATATTCTACCAAAATTTCTTACTCTTTCTTTCTCTCATTTGCATTCTCTCATTCTCTCATTTGGAGCACTCTCAACAAGCATTTGGGGTAATTCAATCAAGGTAAAAGGGGTATTAAAGCAAGGCGATCACCTTGGAGTGAGGAGAAGCATGTTATAGGATGATATTATTCTTAGCACCTATAGTTCTCAATTCTTCATGTCTTCATTTTGTGCATTTTCCCTCTTATTTTAGCCTTGCTAACTTGGTTTCTCATTTATAATTTACTATTCTCTTATCTCTTGTTCGTTTAGCATTTCGAACAATATTTCTTGTAGAATTTTCATATTTATTTGCATTTAACTTCTTCATTTATAGCAATTTTCTTCCATTTCACAAGCAAATTCTCTTTAGTTATAGCATACTAACATTATTTTCTCTTTGAATACATGCATTTTAGTCATTTATCATTTTCATTTTGGAGGCATTTATCTATTCTTTCCTCTAAATTATATCTACTTGCAGCTCTAACCTCCATTTTGCTTCTCTTCCATGTCCATTTTTATTTCATATGCTCATTTACATATTATTTAAAAGTTTATTTGCTTACCTCTTCCATTTCATTTCATATTTACATGGTCTTGTTTTCTATGCACACTAAATAAGCTTTTTATTTCATACATTACTTCATGTTATCTCCATTTTATATTAGCATTACAAACTAGATATGCTTCATGTATATCTTCACCACTTGCATGCTCTCTTTGTTATTTTCTCATATAATATAGCATTGAAGCCTCTACCATAAGTTCTTAGTCTATAATAGTGGTTCAAAACTCTATTATATCAATATAGTATTTCCTCTTACATCATCCCATTTGCTTTTCCATACACTTGAATCCTTTATAAACTTATCATAAATCATTTTAGAACCCATTTTGGTCATGTAGAAATCATTACATACCTATTGGGGCATAAATAAACCTCCAACAACTATTATGTATACTATTCTTCATATCCACCCCCCTTTTTAGGATTTGAGAAATTATAAAATTATTTCCTAAGATTTTATAAAATTATAGATTGCATGCCCTAGAAATTGATCCATTCATCCCCCTCCTCTAATTCTCTACCAAATTGACCCAAACAATTTCAAAATCTGACAAAAAAGTCATTCAACCTCTGTTACAGGACATAATCACCACTACCTATAACCATTGGTGAATTTGGCTCTGAAATTAAATAGAGCAAAAAAACCACTATAAAAAATACCACTAGTAAATTTGCCAATCTATGTTAAATTTGACAGAGACTATTTCCATTCCAAAAGGTTCAAATTCACACTCAAAATTATTTTAACAAGGGGTCTAATCATCAAGGAAGATAACCTATCACCTATCTGCACTCAAGAAAACCCCCAAAATTAGATAAACCTATTTTTTTGGTCTATTTTTATAGGTTTAAAAACACCATCTAGTTTAAAAAATGCCAATGGAAAATTTGATAGCCTATGGTAAATTTGATCAAGCACAAGTTCAAGTAATCCTACTACTTCACACCTCTTTTTTTGTTGTATTTTCATAATTTTTAGTTTTTAAACCTCCATTTCTTGCTAAATTTTCTATTTTAAACCAATTTTTATTTTGGAAAATAAAAGAACCTTAGCATGGACCCTTTCTTTGCAAAACACACTTAGGTAAAAAATAAATATCATATTAGCTTACATCCTAAGCTAGTTTATTTGTTGCATATTCCTTTTTTTACCCTTGAAATAAAAACTCCTTTAGAATGGACAACATTTGAATCCAAAATACATAATAGGATAACACTTGTTTTCTTACATTTTGTGTGATTGCATTTAGCATACACTTTAGGTGACCTTCACTTTAGGTTTGAATAAATTTTATCTTATCAAGGCTTGATAAAGAGTCAAATTAGTGATCCAAAACCTTAGGTGTTTGTTGAATTAACTCATTAAACACCATATAAGCATAACATCAACACAAAATAACCATATTTTTAATACATGAGGTAGAGCCTACTCATGTTGAAGATTCTCATATCTTTGGGGCCTCCTTTGGAAAGAGGCCCTCAAGTGGGGAAGTAAGGGTCCCAAAAAATATCCCTTGTGTGCATGGAAGGTTCCAAATCTATAAATATTGGTCTAAGCATTATTATTTTATGGTATAATATATATCTATAGACAATACATACACCTTGTCCTAAAGTACCCTATTTTTGTTGAAGTTTTAACCCAAATTCTAAAAACCCTACCATAAAAATTGATCATATTGAAGAGACTACACTATCACAAAATAGACTAACAAAATAGATGAAATAAATTATGTTGTAAGTAACAACAAAGATAGGGTCTATTAGTAATAGTCATGTATCATTTCAAATAGGGCCATAGTTAGCAACACTCAATACAAAGTCTTCTTGTGTAGTTGTTAGTTATAGTCGGGAACCATAACCGTCAAGAAATTGTTAGTAACCAAGTCTACCAAGACAATTATAAAAATAACGAGCTATAGAATTGGATAAGAATAGTTGTTAGTAATAGTAACTATAGGATATTTTAAGGGGGTTGTCAAACAAAATTTAATTTTTAGAGTGAATAGAGACTCCAAGAGAAAAACAGACAACAATTCCTTAGATTGGAAAAAACCTAGGGTGCTAAAAACCATTGTTGTGGGATATAGCTCATTGTGATTGTCTTGACAATCTAATAATTTTGGTATATAGTCTCCATGCACTTTTTCTAGGGTTCCAAAAAACATCATTGTAAGACCTAGCCCATTGTATTCATCTTTTAGAGTAGTACATTCTGATATATAGCAACTAAATTTTTTTTGTTTTACCCATTACTAAAAATACTAACTCCTAGAACAACACTTCTATTTTTAGTAATTTAGTGGGAGTGGTACAAATCATACATATGTATCTGGATAAAATAGAGAAGCAATGAAGAAGTTAGAACAAAGACAATATATGGAGCAACTAAATCACACACTTAGTAACCTATAAAATATCCAGCATTGGAAAATAAGTTACAAAGATGAAAGATCACATGCCAGTTATGAGAACTTGCCAAATTAAATCCAAATATAAAGTTGAAGAAAAATTACTAAAGGTTGAAGAGCAATTAAAGGAAGTCCCAAATGTATTCAAGCATCTTAACACTAAAGGGCTAGGTAGTGGTTTAGTCAATAAAGAGAAAGGACTCCATCATACTCTTTTTTGTGATAGTAGAAAATCAAATAAAAACAAATTGCAGACTTTATTTCAATTCTCTCTATATAAATACAACTAAAGGTTTGATCTTATATAATCTAATGCTATAACAAAAAGCGAACCTAACTGCAGAAATAAATGGAGATAAGGATATAGGTGATAAGAGGATATAAGGGAATAGAAAGGAGGAATAAGGGGAGAGAATATAGGAATAGAAATAGGGAGGAGAGAAAACGGAAAAATGCCCTTGCCGATATTTCAAGCCCCCATGCGCGTTCACACTAGAGCATGACGTTTCTTGGCAGATTTGCATCTAGTTGTGTTCACATTGTAACATTCTCCCCCTTAAAGTTGAGAACAGTCTCTTAGATTTATAAATTGAGATTTAGCCATGCCTTTGGTGAATATGTCTGCAACATTCTCCAAAGTGCGGAAAAATTTAAGCTCAACAATCTCTTGCTCCACCATGTCTCGGATGAAGTGATACTTCATATCAAAGTGTTTTTTTCTGCTATGGTGGACTGGATTATATGCCAACTAAATGGCACTTATTTTATCATAGTAGATTCTTGTCAGACCACTTTGATATTCTCCAATATCTTCTAGCACTTTTCTCAACCATAAGGCTTGAGTACTAGCATATGTGACTGCTATATACTCAGCTTATGTAGAGGACAATGCTACAATAGTTTGCTTTTTGGAACTCCATGTAATTAGTCCTGACCCTAGACTAAAACAGTTCCTTGAAGTAGATTTCCTATCATCAATGTTGTTGCCCCAATCACTATCACTAAAGCCTACTAGCTTGATAGTTTTACAATTGTGGTAATGGATTCCAAAATCCCATGTACCTTTTACATATCTAAGAATTATTTTAGTTGCTTGCAAGTGCAGCTCAAATGGATTAGCCATAAATCGTGAGACAAGAGAAAAAATATACTGAATGTCAGGTCTTGTGTTGGTTAGAAACATCAAACTCCCAACCATGCTCCTGTAAGTGGTCATGTCAACCTTTGGTGCTCCATAATTTTTTCTCAATTGGATCCCATGTCCAACTGGAGTTGCAACTTCTTTGTAATGCTCCATGGCAAACTTCTTGATCATATCCCAAGCATACTTGTGTTGAAATATGAAGATTCCTCTATATTTTTTATGAACTTCCATGCCTAGGAAGTAGTGCATTAAGCCTATATATTTCATCTCAAATTGCTTCATCATGGAGTGTTTGAACTCCATATTCATCTTTTCATTACTACCCATAAATATGAGATCATCCACATATAAGAAAACTATGAGGATGTCTCTCCCTTCCTTTAGGTAGTAGATATTGGGTTCATTTTTGCTTCTGGTGAACCCATATTCCTTGAAATAGCCATCAATGCAAGAGTACCATGCTCGTGGTGCTTGCTTGAGGCCATACAGTGCCTTTTTCAGTTTATAAACAAGGTGCTCCTTATCTTGCTCTTGAAAACCTTGAGGTTGTTCCACATAAAAATCCCATGTCAAATACCTGTTGAGAAAGGCACTTTTTACATCCATGCATTGGATTTTCCATCCTTTATGGGTAGCTAAAGCAAGAATTGTTCGAATTTTCTCCTATCTGGATACAGGAGAAAATGTTTCCTCATAGTCAATACCATACTTCTATGTGAAGCCTTTTGCTACCAATATTGCTTTATGCCTTTCAATGCTTCCATCAACATTGAATTTGGTATTGAATATCCATTTACATCCAACACACTTCTTCCCTTTAGGAAGCTCTACCAGCTCCCAAGTATCATTGTTTTTTATTGAGGTCATCTCCTCTTTCATGGCATCCTGCCATATATTTTGAGTACAAGCCTTATCATAGCTAGAAGTTTCAAGTTGTGCACTAGTCAACAAAGCATAGTTGACTACATCTCCCCGAGGTTCTTGGGAGTCATCATCTCCATACAAATGCATATTTTCAAGTCTTTGCAAAACTGAACTCATTTCACTAGCTTGAATTCTAGTATATCTTATCTGAAAATTTTTATCCAACATATGATAAGATGGATGATGTTGGACTGTTCTATTACCTCTTGATGGAGAATCAATATCCATCGATGAAGAACTAATTGATCATTGTGGAGAATAACTTGGAGAAGTTGTCGATGAAATTGAAGTAGAATTTTTGCTTGGGCTTGGAGGGGGTGTGTTCTTGCCTTTATTGGGTGACACCTGCTAAATTTGTGAAGAACCTCCCTCATGGGACTCATCATCGATAAAAAATCTTGGATGTCCCCATTCTCCCCCTTCATCGAAAATCACATCCCTGGAAAAAAAAACTTTCGGGTCTTCATATTGTAGTGTCTATAGGCTTTGGTAGACTCACAATACCCAAAAAAAATGCATGCTTAACTCTTGGGATCAAGCTTCATTCTTTTCCCATAAGGAATGTGTGCATAAGCCAAATAACCAAAAACTCTAAAATTTTTGACATTTGGTTTCTTGCCATATCATGCTTGGTAAGGAGTTATCCTCTTCAGAATTGAAGTAGGACTCCTATTTAAAATGTAGACACTAGTTCTGACTGCATCAGCCCAATACATGTTGCTTAGATGCTTCGTTTGAAGCATCAATCTCACCATTTATACAATGGTGCGATTTTTTATCTCTGCCACACCATTCTTCCGTGGAGTATAGGAAGTGGTGAACTTCCTTTTTATCCCATTTTCTTTACAAAATTTCAAAAATTCTTTGGAAGAGTATTCTCCTCCTCTATCTATTCTGAGACATTTTACATGATATCCACTTTGTTTCTCTACATTTGTTTTAAAATAAATGAAGCAATCAAACGCTTCATATTTATGTTTTAGGAAATAAAACCAACACATTCTAGAGAAATCATCTATGAAAAGAAGAAATTAAGAATTGTTACCAAGAATTTTTGTTTGCATTGGACCACAGATGTCTGAATGCACTAGCTAAAGTGGATAGCTGGCCTGCCATGCTTACCCTCATGGAAACTTGGCCTTGGCATGCTTTCCCAAAGCACATCCTTCATAGACCTCCTTGTGATCCTAAATTTTAGGAAGTTCGATCACCATCGCTTGAGAAGTCAACAATTTCAGACTGGCAGAATTCAGGTGACCATATCTCAAGTGCCAAAGTACACTTGGATTTGCAATAGCAATATTTGCTAGTTGATGTCCCCCTGGCTGGCCAAAATTTAGGGGAAATAACCTGTTCTTGGTCATTGGTACCTATGTGATGATTCTATTACTATTATTCTTATCAAATATTACACATTTTCCCTCATCAAAGACAATTTTATAATTCTTTTCCATAATTTTACCAACACTAAGCAGATTATGTTGGAGTTGATGGGTTTAATAGATATCATTCACATGTTTTATGCCTTCTTGTGTTGGAACCTCCATGGCTCCAATGCCTTCAACTGACAATGATTTATCACCTCCTATCTTGATGCAATATTTGTAGGTAGAATCTATTGTAGCAAAGAGTTCCTCTTTCCAACTCATATGATTGGAACACCCAGTGTCCAAGATCCAGGTGTCATTCAAATTTTGATCTAATTTGCCATAAGAGAGAAAGAGATTAGATGTTCCTTCCTCTTCACCAAAATGGCCATACTGACTGCTTTGACTACTACTTCCTTGTGAGGATTTGGACCAATAGTCACAAGCAAAGTGACCTGGTTTACCACAATTGAAACAAACCTTCTTTGACTGGTCACTTCCTCTTCCTCGACCTAGATTTCTTCCTCTGCTTTGCTAATTGCCTCTATTTTGACTTCCACATCTATTGGGAGATCTTCCTCTGCTTGGATTTCCACATCTTGGGTTGTTGTTGCCTCTGCCTCTTCACTGACCTCTGCCTCTTCACTGACCTCTGCCTTGGCCTCTTACTTCTTGAGATGTGAAGGCTTTGTCATCACCTCCATAGCTGGTTGAAGGAGATTCTTGCAATCTCTCTTCATGTGAAAGTAGAGAACCAATCAAAGCATCAAAGGATAATGCAGAAAAATCCTTCGATTCTTCAATGATAAATGCAACATGGTTCCACTTTGGAAGAGGTGTTCTTAACACTTTCTTCATCATAGTCTCTAGGTTGATTTCATATTCGAGAGTGATCATTTTTTCTACCTTTTCTTTGACTCACATGCAGTAGTCACCAACTTTTTCATCTTCTTACATCTTGAGATTCTCAAAATATCTTTTCAAAGTTTGAAGCCTGACTTGCTTCACTTGATCACTCCCTTGGAAGCCTTCTTTCAAGGCCTTCCATGCCTCTTGAGTTGTTACACAAGATGCAATTCTAGGAAAGATGCTTTTATCTACGACTGCTTGTAAATGATACAGGGCAAAGGAATTATTTTTCTATGCTTCTTTCCTAGCTTTCTTATCAGTAGCACCTAATGTGGTCCAGTCAGTAGGGGAGGGTTCTATGTAACCCTCTTCGACTACATCCCACAAACCCTTACCAATGAGTAAGGTTTTCATTTTAATGGACCAATATTCATAGTCGGACCCATTAAACTCTGGAATGGGTAGACTAGTATTCGAGGCCATAGTTACTGACTAGAAATAAACTTTTATTGGTCTAGTACAACAATCAATAGCAAAGAAAAGCAATTACAAATTTAAATCAAATCTTGCTTTCTCTACTCTCTCACTGATTGCTTGATCTTCTTGCTACGGATCTCCAAGCACTGGGTTCCCAAAGTTGTTTGCGATTGAGTCCTCATCATCGCTGATGAGGATGATTTCAGGGGCAACTAGCTCAACTGGATCTAGCTCTAATATTTGAAGGGAATCACTATCACTGATATGTGGGTTGGCTGGTTCTCAGGGTGTGATTTCCATTGATTTGACTCCTCCACTTGTTGTCCAAATATGTTATCCTTAGAATCAGCCTCGTAACTGGAATCAGGGTTTCTCTGGTGTGCTATGACAGTGTTCTGCAACTAACTGAACACAACTTGTAGTCCGTCTCTCCGAACTCTTTCATCAAATGACTCAGCGGTCTCTCTTAGCATAAGAGAGCACAATGCATGGTAACAACCGGTAGATCTGATCATCTACGCATCAATACAAAAAACTCCCTTAGTGCCTCTGAGATTACAATTTTCACTCTTCACGGTTCACAAATTTCACTCCTTTACAACCGCTGAGGCTATTACAAAAAAATTATCAGACTTGAACAGGGTTCCAAGGGGCGCGTCTCTGGAGTACAAAATTTTTTGGAAGCGCTAAATGGGCGCTCCAAAAGAATTCCCATCACTTTTTTTTGCCTCTCTTTTACAATATTTGCCTCTTAGGCTCTTACACAAATTTACAAGATTTTTAAAGCCCTTCGGGCCATTTTACAATTTGCCTCTAGGGCAATAGGTTCAAAAAAAAAATCTTTTATAAAGTTTTAAAATCAAACCTTTTAAAGCATTTTAATATTTTTTAATTTAATAATTACCCAGGTGTTGTAGGTGAGTTGGAAAGGAGAGGGCAATCCTCCAAGGGAGGTCCCAGGTTCAAATCTCCACCCTACCAAAAAGCTGAATTGGGTACCCAAAATCCAATTGATAATGTTGGTGCGGGCAGGGCTAGGTGTGACTCTCGGGTGACTTTGACGGTATAGAACCCCCTGTTCATGGTCTCTCAGACCAAGGCAGCCCCGCAAGGGGTTTTTCACTTTAAAAATAAAAATAAAAAATTAATAGTTAAAATATGCTTTAAAACTATTAAAAAAACTTTTAAAAATAATTATAAAGCATTTTTTAATTATTAAATTAATATTAAAAATAAACTTTAATAAAGTTTAATTTAAAGAGGAATCTAACCGGTTAAGCTAATGCCACTTGGAGAGTGGACTTTGGAGCTTTGCTAGGGTTTGATGAGGAAAAACTACTCTGCTAGGGTTTGATGAAGAAAAAATGCTTTGCGGGGATGGCAACAGCTTCCAGAGGAGGTCTAAAAAATTGGAGGAATGTCGTGATGGCATCGAGTCCGACACAGAGAGTGCATGCTCGTGATGCTTTTTCATCTGAAAATTACTAGAAGGAACAGGATTTTCTAGTGCATGTCGGGAACCGCTTGTTAAATAACAATGGATGTTTGGAACGATGTGAAGCTAGGCTAGTTCTAGTGGTTCAACCAGACTCGGTGGCGGAAGATGTGGAGTATCTAACCAAACATGCCCTTATTGGAAATTTTTTGGGCATCCGAATTTCTCTCCCCTTTGTGGAGGCTTGGGTAAGGAAAACTTGGAATCCTAAAGGCGATGTGGAGGTGATGCTGAGTGCAAACAACTATTTTATGGTGGTTTTCTCTTGTATTGTAAATCGTAACAAAGAATTTGAAGGGGGTCCTTATTTCTATAACCAATTGGGACTCTTTCTTAAACCCTGGCATGTGGGTTTCAACCCATCAGAGGAGCGACCGTCGCGGGTTCCAATATGGGTGTGGCTTCCATGGCTCCCATTGGAATTTTGGAGAACTGATATCTTGCATAAGATTGCCCTTCTTCTTGGGAATCCGGTTGGACCATCACAACGGATAATGGATAGAAAGGTAATCTCTGTTGCTCGTATTTGTGTTGAAATTGACTTAAATAATCCTATTCCAAACTCTATTGAAATACAATTTGGATCAACTACATGGGTTCAAAAACTTGACTATGAAGCTCTTCCATTTCGTTGTCGAATTTGCTGTGAATATGGCCACCTACAAATAAAATGCCCTAAGTTTTTCCCACCTGTGGCTTCAAATCCTAGGCCCTCTTGGTCTGGATAAATCTTGGATAAATGAAAAGCCCCGATAAAGGAATGGGAATGGGATAAGGAAGGTTTTGTTCTAGTAAAAGCCTGAAATAGAGGACGAAGGGCAAACAAAGACCTTAAGTATAGCCAGCCAGATGCTCTACTCAACATTTTGAAATATTAGATGGTCTTGATCAATGCATGTAGATACCTGAAATGTCGCTACCTGATGCAAATATAACAAGGCCAAATCAGATGTCTCTTCCTGAGGGGAAACTTAAGGAATCAGATATAGGGGGTTTAAATGAATAACAAAGGGCTTTGGATCTGAATATAGGGGACATGGATGGGTCTAGCCCTATAAGGAAAACTATTTTGGAAAGTGGTATAGATTTAGTTATGCCCTCTCCTACTCGGTACATCGATGCAATCATCCTTGGACTGCAAAACTCCTACGGTGTTGGGATTGCAGCAGAAAATAATTAAAAAAAGTTTTTCGGATAAGAATATGAAGGTGGGTCAAAAGAAGGACCAGGACAAAATTAAGTTAATGGGGGAGACTTTGGTGGAGTCAGGCTTGGTGAGAACATTGGACTCCCATTTTATAACCCCCAAAAATGATTATCCTCTCATGGAATGTAAGGGGGTTGAATAGCATCCCCAAACAAAAATTTGTTCGTGATTTGGTTCGTGTGCATTCTTCGGATGTGGTGTTTATTCAAGAGACTAAATTGGCTATTGATAGTATGTTCAATATTGCTCCCAAGTTATGGATAATGGGGCAATGCCAGTGTATTGGTGCATGTGGATATGTTGGTGGCATCGCTTGTTTATGGGATTTGGTTAAGATATCCCCTCTTACTTGGATTTCCAACAGATGGTCTATTTCGATGGTCGGGCATGATAATGAATCTGGTGAAACCATCCTACTTATAAATGTGTATTCTCCTATTTATTACAATGGTAAAGTGAATTTGTTGAAGCACATTTGCTTTGTGAGAATTTTGGTTCCCTTGTACCCATGGATTTTGGCTGGAGACTTCAACTCTATCACTTGTCTAGAGGAGAAACGTGGTGGGGTGGACCGTCTCGAGCCTTTTTCTTTTGTCTTTAGTGCTCATATCCATGCCCTAAACTTGGTTGAAATCAATCTAGATAATGGGATATTTACTTGGCACAATAGAAGGTGTGGGGAAGCTTCCATATCAGAGAGACTGGATAGGTTTTTGATATCCATTTATTGGATGGGTAATAACATAAGTGCTAGTTCTGTGATTCTGGAGGGTAGGGGATCTGATAATTGGCCTATAAAACTCTCTGCTTTGGAGTTAGGGCTAAAAAATAATCCCTCCTTTAAGTTTCAACTTATGTGGCTTCGTGATACTAAGATTCATGATTTCATGTGAGGCTGGTGGACCATTGGCAAACCTCCTCATGGCACCGCTATGTATTCCTTTATGAAGCGACTATAATTTGTAAAACATAAATTGAAGATATGGAATAGATTGAATTTTGGGAACCTTTCCTTGGATAAGTTGGCATCTCTTAGGAGGATGAAATAAAGCTTCAAGGAATATTAGAGATCAGGGATTCATGAAGGGGCTTCTTGTTGAGGAATTTGAGGCTGCAAAAGACCTTGTTGAATGGGAACTGAGGGAAGATTTTTTTTGGAAGCAAAAAGCTCGAGTAGATTGGCTTCTGGAAGGGGATAGGAACATAGCCTTCTTTTATAACTCAGTTAAGGCTCATCATAATGGTAATTTTATTACCTCTCTTGTGAATTCTTAGGATGCCCTACTCTCTTCTTTCAAGGATATTTCAGAAGAGACTAAGAGGTATTTTTCCTCTCTCTTCAAGGAGGACTCCCTATCATATGATGAGAATGAAAAGCTTGTTCTAAACTGTATTCCAGTGATTATTTCTAGAGAGATGAATGAGCACTTGATGGGTCCAATTTCCCTTGAGGAAATGGAAAATGTTGTATTTAATATGAAAAAGGGAAATCCCCAGGCCCAGATGGATTCCCGATTGAGTTTTATCAGGAGTTTTGGGATTTAATAAAATTTGATCTTTTGGAGGTGGTCCATGAGTCCCAAAAGAACAAACATATGCTAAGGGCCCTAAATGCTACCTTTGTGGTTATTATAACCAAAAAAGAGGGAGAAAATTCCTTGGATATGTTCGGGCCTATTGCTCTCTGCAATGTTGTGTATAAGATCATCACAAAAATTATTGCTGAGAGGCTAAAGATATGGTTGATCAAAATCATCTCTAAGGAGCAAGGAGGGTTTGTTGTTGGCCAAAAAATCTTGGATGGGGTTGTTATTGCTACAGAAGCTATTCACTCAATGGAAAATTATAAGGAGAAAACTATGTTCATTAATTTGGACATGGCCAAAGCCTATGATTGGGTCAGATGGTCTTTTCTTTAGAAAGTTCTTACTGCTTTTGGATTTGAGGAGGAATGGATTAGATGGGCGATGAGTTGTGTTTCTTCTTTCTCATTCTCTGTTCTTGTTAATAATGAGCCATCAAATTTGTTTGAGGCCTCAAGGGGATTGAGGCAACGAGATCCTTTATCTCCTTATTTGTTTGTCATTATGGTGAAAGGGTTGGGAATATTGCTCAAGTATCAAGTCATGCAGGGTCTCATTTAGGTGTGGAAGTGGGATAGTAGTTTGCCACATCTTTCCCACCTTCAATTTGTTGATGATACTACTTTGTTGGGAGTTTCCACTATCAGGAAAGCTGGAAATATTAGATAGTCTCTTGATATATATCTTGGTGCTTATGGATAGTTGATTAATGAGGAGAAGTCTTCTATTTTCTTCTTCAATACCCCTCATCTTATTCAAGCCAGGATTGCTCGCATTATAAGATTCTAGTTTGGGACTCCCCCCTTAATTTATCTTGGTATTCCAATTTCATCTCATCATCTACCTAGATATTCTTGGAAGTCTATGCTTGATAAGTTTAGAAGGAAGGTGAATCACTGGACTTTCAGATGGCTATCCACTGCAGGTAGAGTGTTGCTTTAAATTTTTTTGTGCAAGCTTTACCCATTTATAGATGTTTTGTACAAATAGCTCCCTCTCACTTCATCAAGAACATGGATGATTTTTCAAGATAGTTTTTATGGTCTAGAAAACTTGATAAATCTAAATAGATTTTAGTTAGGTGGGATTCTATATGTAGGCCGATGCAAGAGGGAGGCCTTGGGTTTTGATAGACAACTCTTTTTAGGCAGGCTTTGGCTGCAAAACTTTATTGGAGATGGTGTACCTCTCAATATCAAATTTGGGTTAAAATATTATCTTGTAAATACTTGAGAGGTATTTCTAAGGCTGAGATCCCTAGAGTTAGCTTGGTTGGAAAAGGTTCTGTTATCTGGGATACTCTAAAAAGAGGAGCTAATTTAATCAAGCAGGGTTTGTTCTAGATTTGCAATCAGGGATCAAATGCTCTATTTTGGAAGGATTCTTGGGATGGCCACCCTCCTATCTTGAATCAATATCCTAGGTTACGTTCCCTAGGCACTTTTTTCTTGGGAGCAGGCTAGTCTCATGTGGAGGGCTTTAAAAAAATCCAGTATTTTGGAAATATGGAGATGTACAGGTGGAAATATCCGCAAGAATGGCCCTAGGGGTGACTGGCCAAGGACAGATAGGTGCTTGCTCTTATTCTTATGGGGAGGCCTTGTTCTTCATTAAGGGGTAAATATATTCTAGCTTGGAACCCTGATCCTAAGGGAACCTACTCGGTAGCCTATGGTTATCAGGTTCTTGATAAGCAAAAGTATGGGAGTCTTCCTGTCACTTGGTGGAAAAAGGTGTGGAACAAATTTTCCTAGCCAAAATGTAACTTCTTTCTCTAGTTGGTAGCTCATAATAAATGCCTCACTTGGGATAATGTGAGGAAGATGGGATTTCAGGGTCCCTCTTTTTGTGTCCTTTGTAGTAAGAATGAGGATGACTCTTCTCATTTATTTTTCCAATGCTCCTTTTCTAGAGATATTTGGCACCGTTGGTGGAGCGCTTGGAACCATCCATGTTTTCATGTGTTGTCCCTGGTGGATTTTTGGAGTAGTCTAGGAAGACCTTTGAAAAAGGCTCCCTTCCTTTGGGTGGCTTGTAATTTGGACCCTTCTTGCATCATCTAGAAAATTTGGCTCGAATGGAACCGACACATATTTCAGGGTAGTTATTTGGTTGTTCAACAGATCTGGCAAAGGATCCTGTATATGGTTCAAGAAACCATCCATAGCAAATGTGATGTGGACCCTCTTTTGGATTCTAGGGAGAAGAAGGTACAAAAATCCCTTGGTCTCTTTGGGGATGGTGTGAACTCTTCTAGCCCTAGTAGGGTTCCTCAGCTCAACAAGAAGGTTAGGAGAGATGGTAGGTGGAGGCCACCCCCTAGAGGAGTTTTAAAAATTAATACCGATGGATCATCCATGGGTAATCCTGGACATACTAGCATTGACGATGTTGGGAGAGATTCTACTGGTGGTGTTAGTTTTTACTTTTCCATTTATAAAGGTGTTCACTCCAACAATTTTATGGAATCTCTTGCAATTCTTGAGGCTTTGTGAAGGGGGTTTTCTCTTGGCTGGCATAGGATTATCTGTGAGTCTGAATCTCAAATTGTGGTTAATATTTTAAATAGTAAAAGGGTGGAGGAATTTAATTGGTAGTTGGCCTCTATAGCCGTTCAAATTCTTAGAATGAGTGAAGAGTTTGAATTTATATCCTTTCTGCACATCATAAGGGAATGAATGTGGTTGCTGATTACATGGCCAAAAGGGCTTCTGAGCTGTTGGATCCTTGGAGTATCGATAATTGGGAGAGTCTCTCATATGGGGACTCTCAACGCTTGTGGGAGTTGATCCACAAGGATGTACAAACTTAATGTGGTTTGTTCTTATTGTCTTTTTCGGGGGTCATTCTAGTCTAGTGGTTTTAGCATGTTTGGCTGTTTATTTGAGTCCTGGTTAGAAGCTCAGTTGTACTCTATAATCTAGAATTTTTATCAATAAATTTTTACCCCTTTATTTAAAAAAAAAGTTTAATTTAACTTTAAAAGCAAATTAAATAAAAAAATTGGAACCTTTTATGAGTCGAGCGAGTCGAATTCGCAACCTCTGACGTCTTAAACCAAGGCTCGAACCAACTCCACCACTGCCTCTCCTAGATATTAAAAGCAATTTAGGGCCCTTTAAACTTCCACAGGCGATTTTTTTTTTTTTTTAATTCTTTTTTTGACGGGTTTCAAACCCGAGACGTACCACTCAAGCTACATGCCCATTGTGGATAGAAGGCACAAGGCCTTCTACTTAGTATGCGGTACTCGTTGCCTTTTAAAAAACAAAACAAAAAAAAATATCCCACATCGACTGGGATACAGATTGCGGGAGTGTTTTTAATTCCAAACGTGCATGATTAATTTTGATTGCCTTCGGGCAATCGCGTCCTTTGCACATTTTTCCATGCAACCTCCAATCATAAACTACCACCTATATCCTCCTCTATCTCCACATCAGCAACTGTGCCCCCTCGTACTGCCACGTGTTCCCACCTCAATGCCTGCTACACCTGCCATGTCCACGTCTATCCAGTGGCCTGATGCCACGTATCACTACCTCAATCTTCATGCTACTCTGTCAGTACCTCCACCTCAACATATTGAAGTGCATGCAACATCTAATTTTTGTCTACCTTGAATTACATTCCAGATCTACTATGCACATTTTCTTGATTTCTATGCCTAGCCAGACAACCTCTCGAGAAGCGTGCCCTTGCACAACATGTCCTCTGGCTCTCCTCGATACATGATCCTATCACTCTGATACCAAAGTGTGATAGTACAAAATAAAATAAAAAAATTTTTAGACTTTATTCCAATTCTCTCTATATAAATACAACTAAAGGTTCGATATTATATAATCTAATGCTATAACAAAAAGTGAACCTAACTGCAAAAATAAAGGGAGATAAGGATATAGGTGAGAAGAGGAGATAAGGGAATATAAAGGAGGAATAAGGGGAGAGAATATAGGAATAGAAATAGGGAGGAGAGAAAACGAAAAAATTCCCTTGCCAATATTTCAAGCCCCCATGCGCGTTCACACTAGAGCATGACATTTCTTGGCAACTTTGCATCTAGTTGTGTTCACATTGCAACATTTTTGACATAGATACCCCATTTAAGATGCCCAAATTAGACTTTCCCAAGTTTAATGGAAAAGACATTGATGGTTGGTTGTGTTGGGATGATCATTTTTTTTAATTTTATAATGTTTCTAAACATTTTTGGGTCACCATGACCTCTTTTAATTTTTAATCTAAGGCCCTATTGTAGGCCCAAAATTTTTGCACCCCTTTCTCCCAGGCTAATGGATCCACGCCTGAAAGGGGGAGGGAAAATGATGGATCTGCATCTCAGACGAGAAGCGCTTGAGTTGCGCTCTCCTTGGTGTTTGTCGATGAATGGGGTGAGGGTTCACCAGGAAACACTTTCTGTGGTGGTTTCCATGCCTAGGTAAAGTGGGTGTTTGATGTATTCCTTTTAAGTGCACACACCTAGGGTTTGGCCAAAATGCAATTTCTACCTAGCTATATGCACTTCAATTTCAAATGAAAACAAAGTATACAGATCTAGCTAGAAAGCTTTGTAAAGTTTGACTAAGATGCAATGGTTTTGTAAGAAGCAAGAGATGAAGATCTATGCTAACATGTTTTTCTTTTTCTTTTGTGTTTTGTATTTTGACTAGTATGGAAAAATGCAGTAAAGTCTATGTTTTTGGTGTTTTCTATTTTTTGATTAAATGCAGATGCCTATAAGATAGAGAAGTATAAATCTAAAGTATGAGAAAATAAGTTTAGATCCTTACCTGATCTGGATGTTTGCTTTCGAATGAATTCGGGTTGACAGGATGAATTCGGATGTCTGTAGGATGAATTCGTACGTCCGAATTCGTCAGATGAATTTGGGTCAGCCGAATATGTCTAAAACCTGCAATTTCACAATGCAACACTAAAATTTGGAATTAGGGATGGGGGATCTGCATAGGTCACAGTAGATCATGATCTGTAATAGTCAAATCCCCTCGGTTCCTTTAGCAAACCATAAAGAAAGTAAAGGATCAATTGATCTAATGCAAAACATGAAAGATTAAATGCAGTAAATATAGTAGCAATAGTAATATGCAGTGAAGTACTAAAAGTAGATAAGAAAGTACAATGCAAATATGAATCAAACTAGTGATATAGCTAACAAAATTTTACCCCCAATATGAATCTGGTATGATTTTGGACGCTATGTATGATTTCGGATGCTATGTATGATTTTGAGTGATCTAAAATAATCTAACGACTAATTCTACAAAAATAATGGTTAAAATTGGATGCTTATGATAAATTTGGGTGACCCAAATTTATAAAAACAATGCAAAAAATCAAATTGCAGCTAAGTATAAACTAGATCTGAGTATACAGTATGTGTCACCATGTCTATGGGCTCCTGGAACGGTGATCAAAAGGCTAAAATATTCACTGCAACCTACAACAAAGCTCCTAAATCTCCTTCTTCAATCAAGCTTTCCTACAAATTATCACCATTAGTCTATTTAGGGGGATTTGAGGGTTTAAATGCTTGATGCAGGTCGAGGAATCAAGGAGGTAGGTGAAAATAGGCTAGGTTGTTAAGCCAATTTGGGTTTTTTCTTGATTTGGACAAATTTGGATCACCCAAATTTATCGAGAATCTAGATTCACCTAGATTAGGTTCAAAATCCCAATAGAGCACCTAAATTAGATGCACATGGGATTTGGATGATTTTAGGTCAGCCAAAATTATCGAAAAAGTCCAATTTCATTGGGCTTGCCTGAATTTATCAAAAAGGGGAGAAATTAAATCATTTTTCAATTTTTTGCACAAATATCGAGGTAGGGGTATTTAAGGGTAAATTTCATATTGTTAGGATGATTAACATGTTTTATTAGGAAAAGGGAATTTTGAGGTGTGTCAAAATTCGATGGCTACATTTTACCCCCTCTTTGGTGCATTTATGAACAATAAATGCATTAAAGAAAGATGTAGCAAAAATGGGTATTATGTTGCAAAAAATCAAAATTTATTCAATTTTTCTTTTTATGTTTATTATCTAGGGTACCCCCTTCGAGTTTTGTAAAAAAATTGAAATTTATTGCAAAACTCAAAATTTGAAGCGAAAAAAGGGGTAAAAAGGTAATATAAAATAAAAATTAGGGTAAAACCCTAATTCATTTTTACCCTCACTTTTTGAAAATTGAGCTCTAGAGAAAAATAAAGAAATGGCAACTACTGTGCATCGAGCGGACAAAGTTCGAGCTAGGAATGACAAAATTGGTGGGAGTATGCGGGTAAGTGATTCTATCACTTCTTATTTGGAATTTTTGATTAATTTTTTAGGATTTTTGGATTTTTAGATGTGGCCTACCATCATTGCGATCACAGTGATGAATTCAAATTATTTCAACAAATTTGAACATCCAAATTCATCAAAAAAGGCATCCGAATTCATGAATTTAGATGCTTTTTGATGAATTCGTACATCCAATTTTGTTCATAATAGGTCCAAATTTGCAAATTCGAACATTCAAATTCATTTTTGAAATGTCCAAATTTGTACTTTAAGTACAAATTTACTTTTTAAGTCTGAATTTATCAATTAGGACTAAGTTTACAATATATGCTTTATTATTTTGATATTTTTACGATTTGATAACTAATTTGCTTTTATTTTTGACTTTGTAGGGAGGATCACTTAAGGGTCACGAGTGGTGACACACAAGGTTTGAGGATCATGTTCGAGCTCTCAATGTAGATGAGAGAGATACTCTGATAGTAGTGGGACTGAACCACATGGCTGAGATGCCACGTATAGAGGTAGATTATAGTTTGCTTATAACTTTAGCAGAGCGATGGTACCCAAGATCATCGACATTTTAGCTACCTATAGGGGAGATGGCCCCTACTCTAGAGGATGTGTGGAGGATCCTTAGAGTACCTATTAGGGGTTAGTTTGTGTATCAATCATTGGCCTAAGGTTAGGCCATGCAATGATTGATGGGAGACCCATCATTTTTGATTGAGCAGAGTGGAGTTAGCATAGAGGGACTAGCAGTGGTAGATGGGGTGTCTCACCTGATAGTAGTGTTGGTAGAGATAGTTGTAGGGCTACTAGTGTGTCATCAGAGTGGCTGACACTTGCCATGGGGGTTGGTAGAGGTTGTAGTAGATATGAGAGATACCAGCATGCAATTTTCCTAGGGACCCTACATTTTATGTCGCTTATACAGGACCTTGTTTAGGGTCATGTATAAGAAAGGCACCAACTTGGTACTTACAACATTTCTATAGATATGGTGCTAGGAGCACATTATTATGAGGAGACCAATAGGGTTTCCTCATTAGGATGTAGAGGATGGATGACCTACGGTATTTCATTGGGGTCCTACAGTTAGTCAAGGGAGGAGGAGGAGTGGCCTAGAGGAGGCCAGATGGGTGATTGATGACTTGATCACACCATAGATTTGTTGGAGATCCTAGTGAGGGCACCATAGATGGGAGGATGATAGAGTGGAGCTATCTCACATGAGGTGAGTGTGATGGCTCCATATGGAGAGAGGAGAGATAGAGCTCCACTAAGTAGATCGGGTGCTCGATAGTTTGGCTTGGTTTAGGTGATTCTTAAGATCCATGATTTCACATATTCATAGGTAGTGCAAGATTCGATGACCACTAGTGGGGCACCATATCTCAATATATTTATAGAGGTGGATGAGGATGATGTAGTGGTCACCCTTGTAGAGGGAGATGATGTAGGAGTTATAGATGGATATTCTACTTGGTATACCAGCATCTATCCTGCGAGGATTACACAAGAGAGAGATAGAGTTGAGCAAGTGCATCGAGCTTACCAAGAGGTATCGAGATGACCTCTATAAGACAATAGGAGGGACAGAGGCCACCAAGGAGAGAGAGGCCTTGGATGAGAGGAGGGTGACAACCATAGAGATCCTCTCAAAGAGATAGGGCTCTTCAGATTGGGGGAGAGAGGGGTAGTGATAGTGGAGGAGGTTCTCAATAGGATCTACCTCCACTAGAGTAGACTATGCCATATCCATAGTAGGAGATCCTACACTACTCTAGGATAGAATTCACCCAAAAAGGGCATTGCTACAGAGGTGGGAGAGTCGAGTAGCATGGGAGAGGTAGCTACTCTATAGGTAGAGAATGATGGTCTAAGGAGTCAGATCACCATTCAGGTGAGTCATATCTAGTCATTGGAGGGATAACTCTCATAAGCATAGACTCTCATGAGTCAAGCTTAGGCTCAGCTAGCCTAGATGTAGGGACATGGGTTGTCATGCCAGACATAATCATAGTCCCATCAAATAAGGAGCGTGACTTTAGGCCAATCCTTAGGGAGTAGGATAGTAGTGGTAGAGTTAGTCATGACATCATAATGAGCATATTTCTATCAGAATTTATACTATCAACTAGTTCTAGAGGGTCAAAGGGCTCCTTTACCCCTAGAGTTTGCTCCTTCGAGTCAGTCTAGGTCAGGATCTAGGTTAGTGTCTAGGGCTACTCCATTTTAGGAGCCTAGACCACCTCCAGGTGATGAGACCTAGAGTTCTAGGGGTTCTAGGGGATGATATACCAAGTTAGATTTTGTGGTATACCCCCTAGTGACTGAGTATACCTATTTTATGATTGTGGTATACCAGTCAACTTTTGTACCCTATGTATTTTATGATATATATATATATATATATATGACTATTATTGTTCTATTTTTGATATTTTTATTTTTATGTGTAATGCAAAATATGATTTATTTTTGGATGATCTACATAATCATGCTTTTAGTCATGTTCTGATTTTTAATTTTATTTTTTATCATGCTTAATCAAGATATGGAAAAAGTAAGGTGTGATTTAATGAAATTGAAATTTTGTAATGTAGTGTGATTGGATTGTTTTGTAGAAGAAAAGTATTTTGAAAATGAACCCTATTGATTTTGATCAGTTAACAATATATCTCGAGGATGTATGCTTGTATATGACCATCTATGGAGGTTGCCCCTCACGTTGGTCATTAAGCGGATCCTGTATGAGATTGTACCATATTGTTAACATCAAAGGGTTGTGGTCAACAAAATAATTTTGAAATTTTGTTGGTTTAAAAGTGATAAGTTTGATGAAAAGTATTTTATGATTTTTAAGATTAATTCTAAGTTAATATTAAAAGGAAGTATTATTAGATGAAGGTGACTAAGCATGAAAAATTGGGTAGAGGACTTGCGCTAGGCATAAGATTCCTAGTGTGAAGTAAATAGAAATATTTTATTAGGGTTGTCTCATGCCATCATCGCGAAGTCAATATGTAGTTATATGAGAAAGTGATTATGTATGATCAAATGCAAGTTTTTATAAATGATAAGCAATCATGCAATATAGTAAAATGGAAGCATTTATGCTAAGTGATAGGTATGAAAATGCAAGATTAACTATTTTTTAGGACCAATTGCATATGCTAATAGTCATACAAATCCATGATGAAATAATGATGTTTGCTAATCAACCTTCAAGGAGAATTTTGGTCATTTCTAGGATGAAATCAAATTTATCAAGAACCAATGTGTGATTTGTGTATTCATTTTCCATATTGACCTTAATTATGATACAAAATCTCTCAAGGATCAAATGTGTGTGCTTATGAAGTTTATTTACCAATTTTGAGTAAGGTAATGATGCAAACCAACTTTAAGAACCAATGTGTGTGCAAATGAGGAGTTCATTTACCATGATTTTATGCATTCAATTAGACTTAACTACTATGTAATACAAGCTACCAAAATCTAGCTAATCCACAAGCTGACATTGGTCTATACAAAAGAAGGTCGCTAATGTGATAGACATGTCACCATGCATAAGACTACCCTATTTCCAGGTGGGATTCATTCAACCCATTGTTGTAATAGGGATCACCCCATGGTGTTCAAATAACTGAGGAATTCTAGGGATTCAAGCTCATTACCCCCTTATTTTCTTTTGATTTCTTTGAGTAGGGATTCTTGTTCATTTTTTTTTGAACAAGGGGATTTTATTTGCTTTGTAGTAAAAGGTATTTTTTCTTTTGCTTTTTTTTTCAAGGGATACTTGCTCAGATTAGACAAAGAGCAAGGGATTTTATTTGGGTAGGGGGGAGCTTGTCCTTTTGCCAATTCTCAGTATTCTAGACCATGCGCATAATAGGATAGCAAGGGAAACCTTTCGCTTAAGGAGCTAGGACTACTATGTAGCATCATCTTCCCTTGTGCAAAATCATTTTAAGATGTGTAAGTGTGTTTTGGTTCAAAAAGTGGCAAGATCAGTTCCCAAAACTTCAAAATTTATTTAGTGAAGCAATAGTGATTTTGGTTCAAGAGAGATTTATAATCAATACTAAGAATCAATATTTTATTAAAATGTGTATTTTGGTGAGTGGTTCAAGATAATTTTTGAATTCCTTCCAAAGTAAACCAAAATTAACTATGAATTTTGACAACATCGGTCTAATTTTATAAGTAGAATAATAATTGGATGTGACCATATGGCATATGTAATTGGACCACAATTTTATTTTGATAAATTCATAGATAAATGCAACTAAGTGAAAGATGATTTAAATATGATGATTGAAGTAGATGCAAGAAATGTATGTACAAGGTATTTACAACTATGTACAATGGTGAGACTTTTTTATTTTATGCATAGTATCTTTTAAGATGCATAATGTTCATTGGTTCCTTAAGATATTTTCCATCTAAGGTAGCCAAACGATATGCACCTGATCCAAATTTTGTAGTGATGATAAATGGACCTAGCCAATTTGGTTGAAATTTTCCTTTTAAATCAGTTCGAGCATTTGTATTTTTTGATTTTCTTTAAGAACTAGATCACCAATCTCAAAATATCGAGTATGAACTTTCTTAGAGTATGATATTTTGAGTTTATCTTGATATGAGCGAAGGTGCTCTAAAGCATTTATACGCTTTTCATCTAGTAATTCCAATTGGCTTAGTCATCCAACATGATATTCATCTCCTACTTTGACATCTTGAAGTAAAAGACCTAAAGAAGGGACTTCAAGCTCAAAAGGAAATACAACTTCAATACCATATACCAAGACAAAAGGTGAAGCGCCAGTAGGGGTTCGAACACTAGTTCGATAAGCCCATAAAGCAGGATATAATTGAGTATGCCAATCTCATCCTGATTTATTAACCAATATTTTTAGTATTTTAATTAGAGTTTTATTGGATGCTTCAGCTTGGCCATTTCCTTGTGGATAATAAGGAGTAGACCATCTATGTTGGATTTTATACTTAGCACAAAGTTTTTGTATATCTTTATTTTTGAAACAAGTTCCATTATCTAAAACAAGTGTAGATGGAATCCCAAATCTATAGATGATTTGATTAAAGATAAATTTAGAGACTTGGGTTCCTATGCAAGAAGCCAATGGCATGGCTTCTACCCATTTTGTAAAATATTTAATTGTTGTTATGATAAATTTATGACCATATGATGACATTGGGTTGATCTTCCCTATAATGTCGAGGCCCCATTTTGAAAAAGGCCAAGGGGAAGAGATAGCTTGAAGCTCTTGGGTAGGAGCATGGATGAGATTCATGTGCTTCTAATATTTGTCACATCTATGCACATATTCATTGGCATATTTTTCCATGGAGGGCCAAAAATATCCCATTCATAGGAGCTTTTTAGTTATGGCTCCACCACTAAAATGACCTCCACAAGATCCATCATGCACTTCACTTAGTGCTTTTTTAGACTCATTGACATTGAGGCATCTTAAGAGGATACCTTCAAAGGATATTTTGTACAAAGTACTTCCAATGATTACGAAATGAACATCCCGCTTACGTAATGATCGTCGTTGATTCCTATCTAGGCCATCAAGGTATGACCCATTTTGGAGAAAATTTAAAATATCCCCATACCATGATTCTGAGGATGCTTCTTCAATTGTGAAGATATCTAAGGGTGCTAGACAAGATTCTAATGATGTAGGTTCCTAAATTTGGTGAATGATGATAGTAGCATGATCATCATCCAACTCCAAAGGAATAAGAGAAGCAGCTACTGCCATAGCATCCATAGAACGATTACTAGTATGAGGGATAGCTTCGATAGTAACTTTCTCAAATAAAGATATAAGTTTTAAAACATACTCTTTATAAGGGCAGATTTTCTCATCTCAAGTTTGATAAATATTATTAATTTGATTTACTATGAGTTGTGAGTCTCCAAAAACTAATAAGACTTTAATATCTAAGGCTAAAGTTGCTCGTAACCCAAGGATTAAAGCTTCATATTCTACTATATTATTTGTACAAGAAAATTGGAGTTTAAAATATAATGGGATAAGTTGTTTATGGGGAGACACTAATATAATGCCTACACCTACACCACTCATACAATGAGCTCCATCAAAAAATAGAGTCCAAGAATCTAAAGATTCACCTTCTAGATTAAGGCATTCATCAGGAAATTCTATTGTCAAAGGATGAGTAGATTCAAGAGGGGCAATGACGAGTTGATCGACTATGACTTACCCTTTAATGGATTTTTGTCCAATAAAGGTTAGATCAAACTCACTTAAAGCGAGAACCCATTTCACTACGCATCCTGATAGATAAGGTCTACTCATCAAGTATCTTAATGGATCAAATTTTGCTATGACAAAAGTTTTTTGACTAAGCATATAATGGCACAGTTTTTGTGTAGAAAACACAATAGCTAAGCAAAGTTTTTCTAAAGGAGTATAATGAGTTTCATAACTTATCAAGGTTCTACTTATGTAATAAATAGCTCTTTCTTTCTTATCCTCATCATGTTGTGCTAGCATTGCTCCTAATGCAAGTTCTGAGGTAGAAATGTATAGAATAAAAGGATGCTCAGGCCTAGGAGGAACGAGTACTGGTGGTGTAAGAAAATATGTCTTAAGAGCTTCAAAGGCTTCTTGAAATTCTTCATCCCATTTAAAAAATTATCTTTCTTAAGTAACTTAAGAAAGGGTTGACATTTATCCGCCAATTTGTCAATGAAATGATGGATAGATTGGAGCTTACCTTGTAAGCTTCGGAGTTCTATCAAGGTTTTTGGTGGTGGCATATCGATGATTGCCTTGATTTTGATAGGATCTATCTCTATTCCTTGCATAGACACAATAAATCCCAATAATTTACTTGATTTTACTCCAAAAACACATTTATCGGGTTTAAGGTGGACTTTATATTCATGGAGTCTATTAAAGACTCATCGCAAGTCGGGAATATGATCCTCTTCCTTAATGGATCGAGCTATGATATCATCTACATAATCATGTAAGATGTCATACATCATATCATGGAACACGTAGGTCATAGCTCATTGATAAGTTGCTCCTACATTCTTTAGACCAAAGGGCATTACTTTCCAACAGAAAGTCCCCCAAGGTGTAATGAAAGCAATTTTTGGTTGATCTTCTTGTGCTATACGGATTTGGTTATATCTAGAAAATCCATCCATAAGGGATAACATCCCACTTCCTACTATGAAATCAATGATTTGATCCATATTAGGAAGGGGAAAATCATCTTTGGGACATGCAACATTGATGTCCCTAAAATCAGTACATACTCTGATTTTAGTAGCCTCTTTTTTGGTTACTGGGATGACATTGGATATCCAATTAGAGTAATCTATGGCCTGAATGAAATCAACATCTAATAACTTTTGTAATTCATATTTTACTAGCAAGGCTACTTTAGGATGCATTTTCCTAAGTTTTTGTTTCACTGGTTTAGCATCAGGGTGCACCACTAAGTGGTGCATGACAACAGAAGGATCTAAGCCAGGCATATCTGCATATGTCCATGCAAAGATATCAGGGTATTCCACAAGAAGTGTTATGTATTTTATTTGTTCTTCTTTACTCAAGGTAGCTCCAATTTTGACCATGTGAGGATTAATTTCTGTTCCAATATTGATTTTCAAGATATCTTCTACCAAAATATTTAAGTCCCTTTCGAAGTTAGGAGGGGCGGGTGAAACACCCATTTCTTGAAGTTCTTCTAGGGATAATTTGGCTAATTCTTCTTGTGGGGTTATTGTGTGAACATGGGCTATACATGGGATAGACCCATCAAAGAAGAAACTATTCCTCATGACTTCTTCAAGGGAGATGTCAAAAAAGACATCTCCTTCTATACATTCATCCAGAGTGGCAATCATTTTCGGATGGACTATTGAAATCATATTACAAGAAAAATGAGTTTATCTTCTCTTCTTATTATTCATTAAATATTTTTTATTTTCTAAATATTCATCATAGGTGATTAGATGATCATCATCATCAAAAGGGAAAGGTTGAGATTTTGTAGGGATATAGCCTATACCACATCGGGTAGGCCATTCCTCAACCTCAAATGGTTCACGTATGCCATTTTCAAAAGGACCCAAGCCTTTACCTCTATAACCCATATCACACATCATTTGTTTTGATTTTATATATTTATTGGAAAAGTAACATTGAGAAAAACTATTCTCATCAAATGTAAAGCTCATTTGCTTGATATTGATTTTATCAAGAGAACATCCTACAAAAATAAAAGTACAACTTCCAACATGATATATGTTTCCCCATTTGTGAGGTAAACCTATCATACATAGGGATGGCGGTAATTGGGACAAGATAATGGAGTCTTGTACAACAAAATTAGCATGTTCTATAGGTGCTAATATGGTAGATAAGTCTGGTAAAGTTTCATCTGTGAGGGGATATGAGGTAGAAGGATTATCAGTTTTAGATGGTATAGTTGTGTCAGAAGAAGGTAAAGGTTCAATTTTTGGGGAAGAAGATTTAGAGGGAACAGGAATTGATGATGATAAGGTTGGAAAAAATGGAACATCAATAGGTTCCACCATTGCACACATATCAAAAGGTCTAGGATCTCCATGGATGGTGACCAATTGATTTTTAAATTCAAATTTGACACATTGATGTAGGGTAGAGGGAACTGCCCTCATTGCATTAATCCAAGGGTATCCTAGAAGGATGTTGTATGATGTAGGACAAGATACAACAAAGATAGATGTGTCCAATATTCTAGGGCCAACTTGTAATGGGATAGATATCACACCACAAGCCTCTTGGGTTTCATCATTAAAATCTTTTATAATCATTTTAGTTCTTCGTAAATCTTCATTTTTGAACCCAAACCTTTTGAAAAAGTCATAGGTGCAGATATTTAAGGATGAGCCATTGTCAATTAATACTCTCTTAACACCTACATCTCCAATTAATGTTGTTATGTATAAGGGATTATCCCTATGCATACTATGTGGAGGTATATCTTTGTCATGAAAATCAATGTAGTCAACTCCATGAGAGGCTACAACATTCACTACAGTAGTTGGTTCTATATCCTGAGGTACCATCATTTGACTCAAGGTGTTCATTAATTCTTCTCTATGAACTGATGAAGTTCTAAGAAGATCTAAGAGAGAAATCCTAGTTGTTGTATTAGCTAGTTGTTCATTAATATCAAAGGGAGCCTTTTGTTGAGGTCAAATTACATTATTTCCCTTATAAGGTGGTTTCAGAACAAAAGGTGGTTGATCCTCATTATTTGGTTGAGTTGTAGGTAATTGAGATTGAGAATTTTGAGTTTGAGCTTGTTGTCTAGTAATGGCTCCAACTGTAGCCACAATGTTGTTTGATTGATGGGAAATGGGAGGATCATCTTGAACAAGTTGTGATCTAGCATTTGATGTTTGTTCTATGGGAAGAAGTTGTTGTGAAGAAGGATGGGTTGTTATCATTCTTGGAAATGGTTCCTCCAGAATTAATGAATCTGTGATGGGTAGAATTGGTCTTGATTCATATTCTAAACTATTAGAATGTAATGAACTAATGTCTACCTCAGATTCAGTTTCACTTTCTATATGATTCAAGGATGAGAATTGTATTGTCTTTCCATGAATTGGCTCAATTGTGACAACAGATTGAGTAGGCACAAAGGGAGTTTGTGAAGGTTGTGATGGTAAGTGACTACTAATAATTCCCACATAACATGTTGGATGAGGAACAATCTTATAGTCTAGTTGATTTACAACTTCCTTACCATGGTTTGGTAAAGGGTTTTGAAAGATATCTAAATCTTGATTGGCATTTTGTGCCTATTGTTTTTGTGCATTTGCTATTGGAGGGTTTTTATTTGGTGGAGGGCTTTCCACTTCCAAATTTCCATCATCAATTAAGTCTTGTACTAAATATTTTAATATTTTACAAGTGTTTGTTGGATGTCCATCAACTTGATGGAAATCACAATGTTGGTCTGGTCTATACCAAGGTTGAGAGGGGTCAGGTTGTCGTATCTCTGGCAATTTTATCAAACCTCTTTCTACCAATTGTGGTAAGACCATTGTCAAAGGTTGATTTAATCTTGTGAAGTTACATAATGGAGGTCTTTGAGGTGCTTTTAACACAAAATTCTTTGTAGTTTCTATGGTATTAACATTTGGAGTGGGTCTACTATCTGTAACCCCATATCCTACCACATGTTTGTTCTTGTATTGATTTTTAGATGACTTATCTTCATCCTTATTTTTAAATTATCCCCTTCTGATTAGGGCTTCTTCTACCCTTCTAGCCAAGTCTATAGCTTGATCAAAGGATGTTACAATAGTAGTAGCTAACTCATAGGATAATTGCTCTTGTAAATTCCCAATGAAAATTTCTAACATTTCCCTTGGAGGTAAAGTGAAATGTAGTTTTCCTAGAAGTTTTCTCCATCGAGCTAGAAATTCTGTGAAGCTCTCTTCTTTTCCTTGTTTGAGGTTGTACAAATATTTGATTGTGACATGCCTCTCTATGTAGGCACCAAATTGATGTACAAATAATTCTATAGTTTCTTCAAAATTTATTAAAGAATGTGTTGGCAATTGATAGTACCATTCTAATGCCATACCTCCTAAAATTTTTGGGAATATATTTAACAATAACATATCATCATATGCAATGTCATGACAAGTTATCCTAAACATACGAATATGCTCGATTGGATCTTCGACCCCCTTATAAATTGGTAAAATCGGCATGGGAAAACATTTAGGGTATGGTCTAGCAACAACAATAGGATCTAATGGTTGGTTACACATTTCCTTATAGTTGTATGTAGGGTGATAAGGGTCTATTTGATCCAATCGTGAAGCTAATTGTTTCACTATAGTTTCAAGATGATGTGGTTGCTCATCATGTCTATTTTGTGCTACTATGTTGCCATGTGGAGGATAATATGTCTATTGTGCTACCATATAAGGAGTGGAAATGGAGATACGATTGTGCATAGTGTTTGAAGTATGAGGATTTTTGAGTTTATAAGGAGCTGCATTTTGTTGAGCATTTTGTCGAGGAGAATTGAGAATTTGCATATTTTTATTTTTTTGAGAAGTAGAATTTTGAGTGAATAGATGTTGGAAATATTGAGAAAGAAAAGTATTATTATTAGATGGAGAAGGTTGCTTTTGAGTGGAAGTGGTTGTGGTAGTTGCAAAAATAGGTTGTTGTTGTAGATGTCATTTGAGCATCATCTTCTTGAGGAGGTATATTTTGGGTATTATCTAAGGAATGATCATTATAAGTGTCATGTTGTAATGAAGCATTTATATATGTCTCAGGTTTTGGGTGAAGTTTGAAAGTTGCTTCTAAAGTTGCTTCCATTGAGAAGTCACCCTTTGCAAGTTGATCTTCTATTTCCAACACATTAGTGATGGCAGCTCGATTATGGTTTAAAAAATCACAAAAGTGTTGCATGGATTGAAAATGAACATCCCCTTGAGGTCCCAACTTTGGGTCAATATGGTCGATTGTTTCATTTTCTTCATCTTGTTCTATTTGTAATTGTTGTTCTCCTAGAATTTCTTCTATTTTTGTTTCAGCATTAGGGTTTTTAGTTTTTGACTCATCTTCAGAGCTAGTAGCCACTTGTTTACCACTCCTTAAATTTTTAGGCATATTTCCTATCGATGCTAATTAAAATTTTTTTTTTTTTTTTTTTTTATTTTTTTGTTTTATTTTTTGTTTTTTTTGTTCTTGAAAAAGAAAACAATCTACTATGCTTTAACTCAAATATTTACAGAATTTTGATAACAATGCTAAATAGTTTAATCTTCCTTGAAAAGCTTGTGAATGTCATTAATGGGCTCTAGATCTTCAGGACTCATATAGTGTTCTTCCTCAAAAGAGAAATCATGTACTAGAAGTTGGATGAAGTGGACAAGGGTAAGTTCCTTAGTATCTGAGGTAGAAGGTTGAACTTGCAATTCATAACAATAGTCTCGAAAGAGGACTGCCCTAGGTGCTTTGTGATATCTTCTTCTTTGTTCTAGGGTTACCTCATTGTCCTCTAAGTATGCTAAGAATTGATGGACTTTTAATGCTTCTTCTAGATAGTTATCCCAAGGATAGATGTTTGAATGAACACTAGCTCATTTGTTTGTGAGCCAACATTCACAACTTCTTTTGATTTCAAAATAAGGAGAGTAATAACCTGGCCCTAAGGCTTTAGTAACATCAATTCTTTTAATTTTCCTTATTTCTTCAGATCTATTCTCAATGATACCAAAGTTTTTCCACAAGTCCACTTGACATTCTGGATGATAATTTTTGTAGAAGAGGTCAACTTCTTGCTCTATGAGCATTTTTCTAAGGTCTATAAAGAAAGACTCTTTAATACTATTTTCTACCATTTAGAAATATTTTTGTTTTTTTTTGTTTTATTTTGTTTTGTTTTTATGAAAAAGGAAAAACAACAAAGTTTGACAATGATGGTGTAGTTCACGTCGGGTTCACCAAAGAATGTAGGCCCAAAATTTTTGCACCCCTTTCTCCCAGGCTAATGGATCCATGCCTAAAAGGGGAGGGAAAATGATGGATCTGCATCTCAGATGAGAAGCGCTTGAGTTGCGCTCTCTTTGGTGTTTATCGATGAATGGGGTGAGGGTTCACCAGGAAACACTTTATGTGGTGGTTTCCATGCCTAGGTAAAGTGGATGTTTGATGTAATTCTTTTTAAATGCACACACCTAGGGTTTGGCCAAAATGCAACTAACCTAACTATATGCACTTCAATTTCAAATGAAAACAAAGTATACAGATCTAGCTAGAAAGCTTTGTAAAGTTTGACTAAGATGCAATGGTTTTGTAAAAAGCAAGAGATGAAGATCTATGCTAACATGTTTTTCTTTTCTTTTGTGTTTTGTATTTTGACTAATATGGAAAAATGTAGTAAAGTCTATGTTTTTGGTCTTTTCTATTTTTTTATTAAATGCAGATGCCTATAAGATAGAGAAATATAAATCTAAAGTATGAGAAAATAAGTTTAGATCCTTACCTAATCTAGATGTTTGCTTTCGGATGAATTTGGGTTGATAGGATGAATTCAGATGTCTATAGGATGAATTCGTACGTTTGAATTCATCAAATGAATTTAGGTTAGTCGAATATATCTAAAACCTACAATTTCACAATGCAACACTAAAATTTGGAATTAGGGATGGGGGATCTGCATAGGTCATAATAGATCATGATATGTAATAGTCAAATCCCCTCGATTCTTTTAGCAAATCATAAATAAAGTAAAGGATCAATTAATCTAATGCAAAACATGAAAGATTAAATGTAATAAATACAGTAGCAATAGTAATATGCAGTGAAGTACTAAAAGTAGATAAGAAAGTATAATGCAAATCTGAATCAAACTAATAATATAGCTATCAAAATTTTACCCCCAATATGAAATTGGTATGATTTCGTACGCTATGTATGATTTCGGATGCTATGTATGATTTTGGGTGACCCAAAATAATCTAACGGCTAATTCTACAAAAATAGTGGTTAAAATCGTATGCTTATGATAAATTTGGGTGACCCAAATTTGTAAAAATAATGCAAGAAATCAAATTGCAGCTAAGTATAAACTAGATCTAAGTATACAGTATGTGTCACCATGTTTGTGGGCTCCTGGAATGGTGATCAAAAGGCTGAAATATTCCCTGCAACCTACAACAAAGCTCCTAAATCTCCTTCTTCAATCAAGCTTTCCTACAAATTATCACCATTAGTCTATTTAAGGGGGTCTAGGGGTTTAAATGCTTGATGCAGGTCGAGGAATCAGGGAGGTAGGCGAGAATAGGCCAGGTTGTTAAGCCAATTTGGGTTTTTGCTTGATTTGGACAAATTTGGATCACCCAAATTTGTCGAGAATCTGGATTCACCTAGATTAGGTTCAAAATCCCAACAGAGCACCTAAATTAGATGCACGTGGGATTTGGATGATTTTGGGTCAGCCAAAATTGTTGGACAGGTCCGATTTCATCGAAGTTGGTCGAATTTATCGAGAAGGGGAGAAATTAAAGCATTTTTCAATTTTTTTGCACAAATATCGAGGTAGGGGTATTTAAGGGTAAATTTCATGTTGTTAGGATGATTAACATGTTTTATTAGGAAAAGGGAATTTTGAGGTGTGTCAAAATTTGGTGGCTACACCTACAATGATATCATTGATTATAGAACACAACTTTTAACCCTTCATGGGAAGACTTTGAGTCCTAATTACTCATTCATTTTGGCCCTAATATGAGGACTTTATAGGAGTTTTTATAAAACTAAAATAGACCTCTACTATATGGGAATATTAGTCTCAATTTGAGAAATTAGCTAATAGGACAAAGGGTTTAAATGAAGGATTTTTTAGAGCCATTTTATTAGTGGGTTAAAAGATGATATCAAGGCTAAAGTGAAAATTTTCAAACCATAGTATATGATGTAATCTATAGAATTTTCTAGATTAGCAAAGGAAAAAATTTCTTCCCAATAGTGGACATCTAAATTTACATAGACCAAATCCATATTTTCCTCTAAGTTCACACCAAATTCTAGCAATAAATTTCCATCAATCAAACAATTGACTAGGGAGGAAATGGATGCCTGTAGAGTACAAGGTATATGTTATAATTATGATGAGAAATATGCTTTAGGGCATAAATTCATACAATATAAATTAGTTTTTTTGGATGTGGATGATCCAATAACCATTGAATATTTTGGGGAGGAAGAGGATCATTAAGAAGATGAACATATAGAATAGACAAACATCCTAGAAGAATCCCAACTAGAAATTTTAGTGTATACCTTAGCAAGTGTATCAACTCCCCAAACCATGAAGGTGATAGGGTACTTCAAAGTATAATGGGCTATAATTCTCATTGACTCCAAGAGCACCCATAATTACATTGATCCAAGGGTGGTCAAATAGAGGAATTGTTGTACTTGTAACTCCTTTGAAGTCATGATTACCAATGGAGAAATTTTCCCTTGTAAGGAAAAGTGTCAAAATATTAAAATATAAGTAGGAGAATATAATATTAAGGTAGACATGTTTTCCCTACCCTTAGGTGGGTGTGATGGTGTTTTGAGGGTTCAATGATTGAGACTATTGGGTCTAGCATTATGGGATTTCTCTAAATTATGGATGAAATTCAACCAATAGGGAATAAAGTATAACTTAAGGGGCTTTAAGGAAAGGGCTACTCAAATTTTTATGTCTCATAGAATGGAAAATCTCTTAAAAATTATGGCCATGTCATTGTGGCCCAACTATTTGCTATATAAGACTTAGATAGTAGAGATAATGACCATCTAAGGGAATTACAACTATTATTATAAAAATATGACATAATTTTTGGGGAACCCAAGGGAATCCCCCTTGTAGTAATCACAATCATGCAATTCAACTTATTCTAGGTAGTCTTCCTCTAAATGTTTGCCCTTACAGGTATCCATATGCACAAAAATTTAATATAAAGAAAATAATGCAAGAACTTCTTGTTTTAAGTTTTATTCAATCTAGTGTTGAAAATATGTTGAATATTTTCTATGTTATTCTGGTGGGGTGAACACTAAAAGGTACTGGACACTTTTTACATATACTCACTGAGGTTCAGGTTTTTAGGATTTTTTAAGTATTTTTTAGACCCATATGGGTTTTTAGGGCTACTATATTTGAACCCATGCTTTTTTCACCCATGATATTGTAAAATTTGTGCATGTGCCTTTGTTATATATATTGCACTTGCATTAGTATTTGGGAGACAGAGAAAGAATATTATTGTATTGGATACTGTCAAGTTAATACAATAAGAATATACTTCTATTCTGGTTTTTTCCCGATTGAGGGTTTCTAGGATAAATATTTTGTAATGTGTGAATTTTCTATCTTCTTCTTTTGATTTTGCAATTACTACTTTTCTAATTTAGTTTACTAGGTCTCTTTATTTCTCTTCATCTAGTGTTAGTCTTGTTGGATTATATTACATTATTTGGTACATGGAAATGTACCACCTTGGTACAATATTAGATTAGGTTTGCATCATATATTAGAGTATGAGTTTATATTTTATGTAATATAATAGTATGTAAGAAATGCACAAGTGTCATGTAATTAAGTGTACAAGTGATGTGAGTGTGGATGTGTACAAGTGTCCATTATTTAAGAGTGCACATGCATCCTTAGAATAGGAAAGTGAAGAGTTTAAAAGAAGAGTGAAGGTCAAGAGTGCTTCATATGAAGAGTCACATACTACTATATATTTGTGAAAAACATTGTAATTGGTATCAAAAATGCATTGCACATAGTACTATATATTTTTCATGTGATTATTCTATAAGTATTTCTGATATATACTTGTTTTATTTATCATATTTATTTATTTCTTTATATTGCAACTTTATATTCAATTATGTGGTTATTTACATTAAGTATTAAGCTTCAAAAGCTATCAGTGGTATTAGAGCCACAACAAGTTTTCTTGCACAGGTTTTTAAAAGTTGCAAATAGTCTAAGGATATTTCCACTAGCCAAGGAGAGACCAGTGAAGTTGAGGATATTACCACTAGATAAGAAAAACCAGTGAAGACAAGTATTTCCATTGGCTAAGAGAAAGACCAGTGAAGGCAAGAATTAATACCACTAGGATGGAGGAAAACCAATGAATATTTAAAGAAGTAGCTTTTAGAGAACCAAATCAAGAAGAAAAGTTGGCCATTGCTATTTTGCTTTAGATTATTGAAAGGTTTTATAGAAGTTTTATATTAATTCTAGAAAATGTTATCTAAGTTTTTGTTGTAGTGAAAATTGATCTTTAGAATTTGAGAAGCTTCCTATAATGGATAGAGAAGACTTTCATATTTGATTGCTAGAAGGTTGTGAGCTTTCTTCATGTAGGTATTGGTTTGAGTTGTAGTTAAATTTTAGATATAGATCTTGATAAGTGTTTCAGGTCTCAAAGATAGACCTTGATAGATATATTGAGTTTACATATTCTAAGAATAAATCCAAAATTAAAGGCAATCTACAACATAGTTTCAGGTCTTGGAGATAGACCTTGAGATTGATAAAAGTAAGAAGACCCAATAGAAAAGAGGTTTCATATAGGAAAACAAAGGAGACTTGAGAAAAATCCCATTGAAGCCATATTAAGATACCCAAGAAAGAACTCCTATTGAAAGTTTGATAAACTTGAAGGTAGAAAAATACTTCAAGAGAATTCAGGATAACAAAAAGTCTTGAAGATAGTCCTAGCTAAAAGACAACACATAGCACATGAAAGAAAGAATTTTTGTAGTCCACATTGGACATCAAATCTAGAATATTTAGAATAGCAAAAGAGGAAGGCAATATTTAGAGTGAATGCCACAAGGGAAATATTAAAAGTATTTGGATTTCACAAGTACAACATTAAAGAGAAAGGTAGAATTTGAAGGCCACAAGGGATATTAAAAGTATGTGAAGTAGTACAATAGCATCAAATATAGAAGAATTGAAGCTAGAGAAGGCAACATATTCAGTCAAGAAAAATACTAAAATCTTCAAGAACAACATTGAAGATAGAGAAAGAGATAGAAAATAGTTCCAATAGAAAGAAAGAAGTTTCAAAAAAATCTCATTGGATTTAGGACAATTATCATCATTCAATGACAAGCCCATAGATAATAGAGAAGTAATTATTAGAATTAAACTGAGCACAAGGGGGAATAATTAAGGCTTAAAGGAACTATAAGAAATAAATAATTCTGGAATCATATACAAGGTAGAGAAAGTTGCATATTAAAGGTGATTAAGTGTATTTTTAAGAAGTTAAATTATTAATAGTTGTAGGTATTCAAGAGGACAACATAGTGCAAGTTTAATCTTGGAGAGCATCCTACACCAATGATCCAATGCTTGAGTTTCTTGCACCTATATCTGCAAGAGGATAACAAAGTGAAACAACAAAGGAAGAAAGTATTAGCAAAGTAAATAGTAAGGAGAAGAACATAATCTCCATTAGCTCTACAAAGAATCTAAGAATGCTAAAGTAGAATAACAAAAGCGCTAGCAAGTTGAATATTCAAGCTCTAGAGGAAAGATTAAAGAAGACTCTATAAATAATTTAGAAGAGAAGGATTAAAACGGATAATATAGCAAGGCAATAAACTTTAAATATTCAAGGCAACATCATAGAAGAAAGAGAATAGAACATAATAGTTAATAAAAGAAGCATCTAGCACTATTTAGGAGGAGAGGTATAGCTCAAGCAATCCATAGTAAGCAAGAATAATGCCATAGCCAAAGTTGAGTAGTGTCAGTGTAATGGAGACAACATAAAGCATAAAGGAGGAAGTAAAGTTAAAGCACTGAGAAAGTTTTAGTTTCATATTGAAATCCATGGTAGTATCATCACCATTAAACCTACACCAAGTTGTAGAAAAATTAATTTATTAGAGATAAAGTTGAAATACATAAGATAAAGAGAGCTCTAAGATCAAATTAGCTAAGCTTTGAAATAAATCCAAATGTTTGAAGAAGTTAGATTTGATATCTTATCTATGAATATGCAAAACAAGTAGAAAAGAGGACATCATTATTAAAAGGAAAAATAGAGAGTACCATTGTTGAAAGGAGTAGTGCCATTAGTAAATAAGTGCAAGCACAACTATATCATTAAAGAAACACCATTATTGTAGGAGTGCAATGCTTTAGACGTGCAACATAACACCATTACTAAGGGAGCACCATAGACAAACAACACTAGATAATAGAGGTTAAATGAGCAATGAAACCAGGGCTAACAACGCAAATTAGAGAATTTAAAAGAAAGGCAACAAAGCATCACCTAAAATATAGACATCAAGCATCACCCATGAGGAGGTTGATAATCAAAGGAGATTAAAATTAGATAAAATATCACTCAAAAAAATAATTCAAAGTGCCAAGCATCCAATAGAGAACTATATTAAGTGATATTTTTTTCCAATTGCAAAACCACCATCACAGTTAGGGTATTATTAGAAAACCCTCTCTTGCAAAGAAATTTAAAACTTCTCCAAGGTTCTTGTTTGCTTAATTACTTAAAATGTGCTTGATTGCTTGTGAAAATATGAAAATGTGTTGAATACCTTAGAGGTGCAAGTAACTATTAACAAGGGGCCTGTGGTTTGGTATTAATTTGATTTGCTTTGTTCTTTGTTATTCATGAAACTTGTGAAAAATGAAATATTATTGATCATCTATCTACTTTGAAATGACAATCCTGGAACGGTGATTTAATTCATTTTATCTTCTTTTGTTATGCAGATTTTATCTTCTTTTGTTAACAATTTTTGATAAATTTTATATTCCTTTGTTAACGAATTTTATCTTTCTTTGTTAACAGATTTTATATTGCTTTGTTAAGCTTTGTTTGAGCTTGAAATAAAATGACTAAAATCTAACTTTGCAATGTAGGAGATTTGGAATATATATATATTTTTTAAAGTAAAAAAACCCTTGTGGGGACACCTTGGTCTGAGAGACCACAACTAGGGGGTTCTACACTATTAAAGTCACCCGGGAGTCACACTGGACCCTGCCCGCACCAACATTATCAATTGGATTTTGGGTATCCAATTCAATTTTTTGGTAGGGTGGAGATTCGAACCTGGGACCTCCCTTGGAGGATTGCCCTCTCCTCTCCAACTCACCTACAACACCTGGGTGAGCTTTGGAATATCACCTTAATTATTCATTTTAATGAAAATTTGGAATTTATTAAAATTTTCATTTTTACATCAAATGAAATTAATTTGATTGTTTGAAAAATGTGCAAAGTTTGAAATTTAGAATTCCCTTTAAAATGTGAATTTGTGTAGAACTTGAAATTGCAAATTTCCTTTAAAAATGTGAACTTGTGTGAAACTTGAAATTGTAAAATTTCCTTTAAAAATGTGAACTTGTGTGAAATTTGGAATTTGGAATTTCCTTTAAAAAATGTGAATTTGTGTGAAATTTGAAATTTCGAATTTCCTTAAAAAAATGTGAAATTGTGTAACATGAGAATTTGAAGCTTAATCTTGGAATTCATGTATCTCTTTTTGGGGTTTTAATTTTTAAATTTTTTTATTTGATGAAGTTAAAAAAATGTAAAAGGGCTAGGGTTAGAAAATAAAATAAAATAAAAGAAACAAGTTGTCGAAACCCTTAAAATTTCAAACCAAACCTGCAAACATCAATATCCTACATTAAAATAGTATTATTTTAACCCGTCTTAATGTAGTACAAAGTTAATGTGGTGCAATCTTCTACGAAAAAACACAATATATCAAGAAATGTAAATGAGTCTACCATCCACATGCATAAAACTCACTAAGATTCCAATATATTGCCAAGAGAAATATTTTTACATGAAATGCATGTGCAGAATACCATGTTCCAATGGTTTCCAATGGTGAAATTGGTGCAAATCCAGCAACCTGGGAGGATAAATTTTTTCCACAATTCTAATTTCCAACCTGCAATTCTGCCCGAAAGTCTTCGACCTTTTTCTTGTGCATTCCATTTGATATTTAAAAATTTTAAAAATAAGAAAAAAATTCTTCATTTCCCCTTCTGCTCGTTTGGATTTCTAGCGCTTCCTTCCATAACGCTTCTGCCATCAATAAATTAAATAATTCTTGTGCTCCTTCCATAACCCTTTCCTTTCATTGGCATGATTAGTAACATTTTCTTTTCTTGAGTGTTGTTGCTTTTTTTTTAATAGTAGCCTACAATAAAGAACACATAAATTAAAATTTCTAAAACAAAACCATTAATAAAATAAAATTAAAACAAAACTATAGATAAAATTAAATTAAACTTTCCCAAAACAAAACCATTAATAAAATTAAATTAAACTTTCCAAAAAACACATTGATGGCTTTATTTTGATTTATATATATATATATTATTTTTTAAATCATTAAGGAGACAATCAACATTTAAAATCATTTATATGAATTAAATCAATATTAAAATGTTTTAAAATAAATTCAATATTAATTGATCCATATTATTTAAAAGGCTAAATTCAAGGTTAATTAATCCATATTATTTAAATGAAAATAAATTCAAGATTAATTAATCCATATTATAACAAACCAATATCAAACCATGAGAGATAAATTTAAAAGTTTCATACCAACATATAATAAAAGTATAACACTATGTTGGATTTGTCAAAAATTTCAAAGTTTGAACATTGGCTTCTTTTCTTTTTTGTGAAAGGTTTTTCTACAAGACCTTGAACTTAGGTACACTTTAACACTTGACCCTTAACGATAAATCATTGGATGTAAAAAAAACTTCAATTAAACCATAAAATTTTAAAGTGGGTCCCCAAATTGGGGTATGTTGTGCGACAACCACAACAAATGGTGACTTTGTTGGGAAATGCTCCTGAGCATTTCGGATAAAGAACCCGATCTGAAACCAAGAAAACCAAAGATCAAAGAAATTAACATCATCTAGCAATATCCAAAGAAAGTGGGGAAAACAACTTCAAATAAAAATAGATGAACCATTTGCTTTTGCTTAGTGTGTGAACTGTGATTCATTTTGCATTCTTGAAACAATTCATATTACATCATTTGTTTTACATTTAGGTTATAGAATGTCACTCATTAAAAATGTGCCTCTGCATTGCTCCACTCCCATCCATGTGTCTATAGCCCCGCTAGAGATGACCTTGATCTCTTCTAGACCTTGCTTTACTACAAACCATGCATCTATAGCCCCAGTAGAGATTGTCTAAATCACCCAGGCATGAGATAGATTTTGCATATTTTATTTATTTATTTATTTATCAAGCATTTAATTGCTTTACAAAATTTGCATGCCAATTGGGTTAGAGACCAATTAAGGCTAAATATGGAGTGTATTAGATTTTTACCTTAATCTGCAAACCATAATAACTTTACCCTTCAATATTTTAAAGAATACCCTTTAATATAGTGAGTTACATGTGGAGCTTCAGTGAAATGTTTCATTGTCCCAAAATCCACTATCTTAGTCCAAAATCTAAGAATGATTACTAAACAATTTTATTTCCTTTTCCTCAATTTCACCTGATTCCAAACTAGGCAATCCACCCTACATGACAAAGGAATAACTATCAACAAAGAGACCAGAAGTTAGTAGCTATCACAAAACATTACCTCAATCAAAGGAACAAACCCAAAAGCACATGAAATGCAAAACACAAAAATAAACCCAAAACCTAACCTAATGTGAACTAACATAAATGCAAAGCACACAAACAAAACAAAGCAAAACAAAATTTTGAAATCAAAGATCACAAAACAAGCAAATAAATGAAAACTATATCTAAACATTGTAAAAGAAAACACACGAAAATAAAAGACTATATACAAGCCTAATTATCAAACAAGACTTGGGATTTTCCATATATGAAATTTTCTAGGATCCCAAACATGATTACCATAATTTGAAAGATGTCTATCATGATAGGCATGTCAGGCTTCATGGGTATCAAGCCATAGTAACATTAGATATGAAAGCTCAATGGCATTTATTTTACCTCTCTCACCCCACCAGTTTGATTTAATTCCATCTTCATTATCAAATTTAGATTTTGCTTCATCAAAATTAATGGTCCATAATTGATCTTCAATTAATTGTTGTTTACTATGTGAGATGTTTATTATTGAATTTGTATCTTCAATCATAGTTTCAACTAACATGGTGTGAATTCCCATTTTTGATTTAGTGCTCAAAATACTATCTTCATTGTTATGATTAGACATGATCCTTTCCAAGCTTGACCCTATTTCTAAAAATTTGATTGTCAAACCATCATTCATAGTTTCAGACCAATCATAATTACACAACAATTTATAAGCATCTAGGATATCTGACATATGAGGATCATTATAACTTTGTATCCTAGATTCAATTGTCAATTGTTGATGAACTTGATTTAGTAACTCAAAAACATCTACTTCTGTCTTGTTCAACATAGCAACCTTATTACTGGTGTGAGTAGGAATCAACTCAAATTCTTTGTTAACCACAAATGGCATTTCATTATCAACAATATTTGAATCCAACATACAATTATGCAAAATTTTACTTGGAATTTGAATGGTTGAATAGAAAGGTTGAGATTCTACCTTTTGTACATTTCCATTTACCAGGACTTGATGAGCCTTTGTAATTCCTTCTTTTTCCTCATGATATTCATCATCATCATCTTGTAGCCCTTCATCTTCATCAATTACCTATTTTTCAAAAATACCAAAATTAGTCATAAAATTAAAAATCACAAATAGCCTTTCATCTTCATCAATTACCTTTTCAAACCATAAATCTTGCTAGTCAAGGGATGTGTTAAATAACACATCTTCCTGATCAACTACTTGAGTCATCTCGAATAGAGCAACATTTTCCTTTGGATCATCAACGATATCAAATCCAAACCATTCATGTTCTAGAGTTTTCTCTATTTGAGGTAACATAGGCATTATAGGATTATTAGGTGGGACAAGGCTTTCAATTTCTTGCACATCAAGTGGGGAAAAAGTGAGTGATTCCCCTTCTTTGTCTTGAATAGTATAATTATTATATTTCTAAAATATTTGGTGAGATTCCATCCCTTATTTCATGTCATCTTCAGATTATGCTTTAGATTTAATATCATTTAGGTTATAACTTAGGCTATAACATTCTTCAGATTCATCTTCCTACATTTTTGATGGTTCATATGTTTCCAAAACTGAATCAATATCTGCATTTTGATTAACTTGATTACCACAATCCTCATTCATGATTAATGACTCTAAAATTTTCCTTTCTTTTTGGTCATTATTTGAAACATGTTGAATTTCTTGACAATCAATTTTACCAAGTTCATCTGAGTCTATAGAAGGTCCTAAATTATCATATGTTTCAATGCTAGTTAGATCCAAGACTCTTCCATCATTTGAGAGAATATCATATTGAGTATCATTGAAATCCATATCTTGAACATGATCTGTGGAATGATTTGGATGTGTATTTTGAGCATCTTGTTTTTGTGATTGAACCAAGTTCCTACCAATTTGAACAATTAACCTTTGTAAAATATCTATTTGAAGATTGGTGTTATTAACCTGAGTTGTAGTAGCATCATGTAAAGGCATTTGGGTATTCTGAACTTGTGTAGAACTTGGGAATGATGGTTGATTCTGAGTGATATATTGAGATGAAGAAATGGTTGGGTGGGTAAGGGTGGTATTAAATGGTTGTTGATAACATGATCCAAGTTGTCCATGTGATGATATTTGACTCACACCAAAACCTTGAAAAGTCAATTGTTGTTTGAATGCTATTGCTTCACTATAAGCCTTGGACAAAGATGTGATTTGAGGAATCCTTCACAAATACATGGAAATTGATGGGTCAAGAGTGTCAAAATATATTTGGATAGCCTCTCCCTTAGTAGGAACAAAAGGTACCACCAGTTGAGTATATAACTTATGGAACCTTTTAGTGAATAACTTCAAAGATTCATTTGGTTCTCTACAGGCAGTGACAAATTGATGGTATATGAGAATTTGGTTAACTAGCCTTTTGAAATGACTAAGAAATGTTACCTCCAGTTGATCCCAATAAGTGATAGAACCTAAAGGTAGGTTGGTAAACTAGTCATATGCAAACCTATCCAAAGTGCAAAGGAATATTTTACAAGCAACATCTTCATGCATTATTTGTAAATGAATCATACTATATTTGAATGCATCAATGTGTGCTCCAGTTAACCTCATTCCATCATGTCTAAACTGAGGTAGATAACACATAAATTCTATAGGCATATCATGTGAAGGCCCAAGTATGTTTAAAGGGCTATTGCCTATCATCTGAGGAGTAAAAACTGCCATTAATGGACCTTAAAGAATATGATTTTTGATACCAATTTTATTAGTCAAAGAAATATCTTGCAAAGATGCGTGAAATGACTAAAAATTTTCAAAAATTTAATAGATAAATCATCATGTTCATCCATTATAATTCTATTGAGCAAGGTGCAGCAAAAAGTATTGTCATTGTTGTCAACACAGTCAGACAGATCTGTTGATGCAGTGGACAGGAAGTTCAAAAGCTAGTCAGATGCAGAAAATAAGAGTTCAAAGGTTACTCAGAGTATGTACAGTGATTATCCAAGAAGACCGAAGTGGACCACTTGCAAAAGGTCAAAGAAAAAAGACAAGTAAGAAAAGTGTCGCGATATCGCGACATATACAGCAGGCAAGAAAAACTGTTGCGATTTTGCGACATGTTGGAAGAGAGAAGAAGAAAGAAAAATTGTCGCGATTTCACGACATGTTGGAAGAGAGAGAAGAAGAAAGAAAAACTATCGTGACAAGTTGGCAAGAAAGAAAAACTATCGTGATATCGCGACATGTTGAGAAGCAAGCAAAATTGTCCCGTTTTCGCGACATGTTGGAAGAGAGAGAAGAAGAAAGAAAAACTGTCGCGATTTCGCGACATGTTGGAGGAGGAGAAGAAGAAATAAAAAGTGTCACAATTTCATGACACATTGCAGGAGAGAGAGTCCGAGAGAAAAAGTGTCGCGATATCATGACATGTCGGGTTTTCATGACCTGAAGGCAAGAAAAAGCGCTAAGGAGAAAAAGTGTCGCGATATCGCGACATGTCGCATTTTCGTGACCCAAAGGCAAGAAAAAGCGCCAAGGAGAAAAAGTGTCACGATATCGCGACATGTCGTGTTTTCGCGACCCAAAGGCAAGATAAAGCGCTAAGGAGAAAAAGTGTCGCGATATCATGACATGTCGCATTTTCATGACCCAAAGGCAAGTTAAAGCGCTAAGGAGAAAAAGTGTCACGATATCGCGACATGTTGTGTTTTCGCTGGTTGAAGCCGAGAAGAGTAGCAAGGAGGCAAAAGTGTCGTGATATCGTGACATGTTATATTTTTGCGGGCCAAAGCTAAGAGAAAGCGTATGAAAGAAAAAGTGTAGTGATATTGCTACATGTTGCATTTTCGTGGGCCAAAGCTAAGAGAAAGCGTACGGAAGAAAAAGTGTAGCGATATCTCTACATGTTGTTTTCTCACGGGCCAAAGTTAAGAAAAAGCGTACGGAGGAAAAAGTGTAGCGATATCGCTACATGTTGTATTCTCGCGGGCCAAAGCTAAGAGAAAGCGTATGGAGGTGAAAGTGTCGCGATATCGTGACATGTTGTGTTTTCATGGCAACAACAATAGAAGAGTTACAAGGGCAGTTGAAGCCAACGAAGACCGATGTTAGCCGACGAAGATTAGGGTTTGCAGTCGAAGAAGATTAGGGTTTGTAGCCGACTACGATAAGGGTTACAACCAACTAAGATTAGAGTTTTTCATCATGAAAATGTTGTTATAAAAACATGGCTATTTGGAGAATTGAGTGTGGTCGTCGATATCATCGAAGGCATCATCGAATTCGTATTGAAGTGTGAAATGTGGCCGTAAGAGTGCAGAAAGCGCAGAAGCGGCAAGATGATGGTGAAGTGCGCATAGTGAGCAAAGAAGTCATGTCAAATTATCCTAAGTGCATCTGTGAGTGCATAGAGAGAGCAGAGTGCGCAAAAGGGAGAAGACGATCATGAGGTTTGATCGCAGCGAAGCAGAGTGTGCAAATTTTGATCATAATGCATAGAGAGGGAGAAGACGATCATGCAGTTTGACTGCGACGAAGCAGAGTGTGCGAAGTTCAGTCATAGTGCGTAGAGAGGGAGAAGACGATCATGCAGTTTGACTGTTACGAAGTAGAGTGTGCGAAGTGAGTGCACAGAGCGAGCAGAGTGCGCAGAGAATGCAAAGGTGAAGTAGACCAGTCAGGGTCTTATAAAAGCGAAGGTATCTTACTGTTAAACCCAAAGATTCAATTTGAAGTCCAGGTTGGTGCTTGGCATCAGGGGTTGGTGCTCCTTCCAGTTGGTGCTAGTAAATCGGGGGTTGGTGCTCCTTTCTATTGGTGCGAGATAAATCATGGGTTGGTGCTCCTTCCGGTTGGTCGTTGGTAAATTAATTGTAAAGTTGGTGCTTTGCAAAGGTTGGATTTGGATGGTAGTCCAAGCAGTAATTATTGAGGAGTAGCCACATTGGTGAACCTCGTTAAATCTTGTGTTGTGTGATGTTCTCTTGTGATACTTGCTTTATCTATTTTTAAGGTTTCATTATTTCAGTTTTAAGAGCTATGAATTTAAGATTAAAAGTCTACACTGATTCACCCCCCCTCTCAGTGCCATTGTAAGACTAACAATTGGTATCAGAGCCAAGTTCCTATACAAGCTTAACCAGCTAGGGTGATCTTGGAAGTGACACAATGGCAGGTGGTGAAGGCTTCTCATCAAACAAAGCACCATTGTTTGACGGATCTAATTACGCGTTCTAGAAAATTAGGATGCAGACATATCTCTGTGCTTTGGGATACGGTATCTGGGATTCAGTAGTTAGTGGATATAAAATACCCATCTCTCCACCAAAAGAGGTTGATGAAAAGAAACTATTTGAGAACAACTCAAGAGCAAATAATGCTATCATGTGTGGATTAGCAGACAGTGAACTAGTAAATGTCATGAGTTGTAATACTGCAAAAGAGATATGGGACAAACTGACGAGTATTCATGAAGGAGACGACAAAATCAAGGAGGCCAAATTACAGACACATCGAGCTCAGTTTGAAGCATTGAAAATAAACGACGATGAAAACATTGAGGCATATATGTTGAGAGTTAATGGAATCATTAATGCAATCAGAGGGCTTGGCGAGGACATTGGAGACTCTGCCGTCGTAAAAAAGGTATTAAGATCTCTTCCTCAAAGGTTTGATTCTAAAGTCTCAGCGATAGAAGAAGCTAAAAATCTAAACTATTTTAGTATAGATGAGATGTATGGTTCTTTGACTGCATATGAGATGAGGATAGGAAGATCTAAACCCACAGACAGAGAAGCGGCTTTTAAAGCCCTTAAAAACGCAAAACAAGAGTCCGAGGAAGAAGAGACATCAGATGAAATGGAAGCAAACTTTGTTAGAAAAATAGAAAGGGGAAAAGGAAAATATAGAGGAAAGCTACCATTTAAATGTTTCAACTATGGAAGCGTTGGGAATTTTGCGACTAAATGTCCACTTAATGAGAAGAACAAAGATGATGAAAGATCGCACCAAGAAAGAAGTGACTGGAAGAAGAAAACGAATTTCAGAAAAGGCAACTTCAAGAAGAAAAGTTTCATTTCCAGGAATGCCAGTTCATCAGAAGACAGCTCCGATGAGGATTCTGAAGAGGAAATAGGTGAAGCTCTTTTCATGGCATTTGAAGAAGTAGAATCAAAAAAGGAAGAAGAAGTGAACTCTGAAGAATATGGTGAAAACTCTGAGGCTGAAGTAGATCTAGAAGGTGAGTTGATCTCTGCACTTGAAGAATTGGGTATAGAAAGGAAAAAGAACAAAAGACTGTCCAAGAAGTTGGAAGAATATGGGGATAATATTGAAGATCTCTTCTTACAAATTCATAAAGCCAAGAAAATAGAAGAAGCCTTGAAGTCACAGATCAATGAGAAAGAGATTGTTTGCTGCAAACAAGAAGAGGAGATTGTTTTATTGAGGAAACAACTAGAAGAGGCCAATACAAATCTCAAATTTGATAAGAGCACATAGTTGCTAGATAAAATGATAAGCCAACAAAGAAACTCCACGGATAAGCGTGGTCTTGGATATGAAGCTGAACAACCTTCATCTTCCAACTCTGCAGAGAAGAAGAAGTTCACTGTTGAAGGATTGAAGCAAGAAAAGTTTGAAGTTGAATCTTCAAAAGAAAGAAAATATCAAAGGATATCTACAACAAAGCAACCACAACAAAAGAGGTTCTATCACTCTCACTCTACTCATAATAATACTTTCAATGGCTATTGTTTTAGATGCAACCAGTATGGTCACAAGGCAATTTATTATGGATTGAATAATAAATCAAAGAATTATGCTGGTAGAAATACATCTGCATTTTTGAGTGAACACTATGTACAATGTTTTCAATGTAATGGTCATGGGCACATAGCAAGGTTTTGTCCAAGCACTTTTTTATCTAATCTAAGGCAGAATAGTAGATTTCATCATACGCAAAGAACGCAACACAGACAGGGAATAAATCATGTACATAAAAGAAAGGAAAATAATCATTCATCAAGGATGCACAAGAGAAAACCACTCAAGAGAAATGTTCGAGTTCACGAAAAGGTGCAAAATAGGGATGTAGTTGAAAAATCCAAGCCCAAGTTCAAAAAAGTTTGGAGAAAGATAGAAGAAAGGAAATCGTGTCTCCTTGGTCTGAAGGAGACTACTCCGCTATTGCACTAAGCAACTCCAGGGAGCACATCCTCAGGGGGAGCAATATTGAAGTTTAATTTTAATGCTCCTATGTATTTGTTTGATTACTTGAGGATTAAAGGCAAGAAGTCAGGGAAGTTGTCGTTTAGTTGTCGAAGTATGTTTTCAGTTCCTGTAGTTGTTTGTGGAAGTGCCATTAAGGGTGGTGATTAAATTGAGAGTTGTCAGTATTGGTAGTATTGCTATATGTCATTGTTGTACTGATGATGGTTCTTACTGCCACTATCCAAAGTTAAGGATTATAATAGTTTAGATAATTTGTTAGTGAAAGAATGTTGCCCCAGCCGCATTTATGTGTTTCGATAAAAGCAGTGTGTATTTGAACCACTCATTGATGTGAAGATTGTTAGATCTATTATGACGTTGTGGTGAAAAATATTGAAGTTTGATTATTGATTCATGTTTAGCTCATCAATATGAGAAACTTTGCTTTGTGAATCATACCTGTCCGAGGTCCAGAAGTATAAGTTTGAGCAAGGTGCACTACAGTTGGCCGTGAAGTGATTTAACAAAATTTTGTCTCCTGATTCGAATAGTTGAAAGTAAGGTGTGACCAGTGGTGACTGTAGAAAACATAGACCAAGTTGAAAATGTAAAAAGGGAGTTGATTGGTGTTGAGGTACAGTGTTTTATGCTTGCTCAGAGTTGGCAGTAATATTATAGTTTTGAGGACAGTTTTGGGTCAGATTTCTAGAGCAGATTTGGACTGGTTTTGTATAAGCTTGTTATTTAACATTGGAAAAGTTCTATGTGAGCTTGTTAAGCAGGTTCTTAGTGAGCCTATTGACAGAGCTTTGGAGGTGATAGAATATAGAGGACAAAGTATCAATGGATAAAGATCCAACAACCAACACAGTTGAAGACAGATCTGAGTGAGGATTCCTCAAGTGGAGAGAGGTCCACCAGTCAGTGCAGCAAAGAGATAGAGTCTTCTATAATATCACAAGGGTACTATGGAGTATGAGTTATAGTATCCTAACGATGCAGATTGGGCAGGATGTGTAGATGACAGGAAGATTACCAGTTGAGGTGCATTCTATCTTGGAGATAGTTTGGTCGCGTAGAACAGTAAGAAACAAGAGTCAATTTTCTTATCCATAGCAGAGGCAGAATATATTACAGCGGTAGCATGTTGTACGCAGGAGAAAGTTGCAGAAAGTGAGGTTAAGTTGGATTTTCATTCCAAAAACAAATTGTGTAGTCACATTTCCCAAGAATTGACTAGCTACAGGGATCACATTCTCAAGGGGGAGCATTTAAGTATTTGTCTATCTTTTTGCTCATGTTCATGATTTTTGCTAAATGTAATAAATTTTGGCTGAGAATGTTGTGCATAGACTTAGGGGGAGTCTGCAGTAGCCCTTTGGTATTATTGTCAAATGGGGAGAAGAATTACAGGAAAATTGCACAGGTGTTGCCAACAATTCCAAAGGGGGAGATTGTTGAGCAAGGTGCAACAAACAGTATTGTCATTGTTGTCAACACAGTCAGACAGATCTGTTGATGCAGTGGACAGGAAGTTCAAAAGCTAGTTAGATGCAGAAAATAAGAGTTCAAAGGTTACTCAGAGTATGTACAGTGATTCTCCAAGAAGACCGAAGTGGACCACTTGCAAAAGGTCAAAGAAAAAGACAAGTAAGAAAAGTGTCGCGATATCGCGACATATACAACAGGCAAGAAAAACTGTCATGATTTTGCTACATGTTGGAAGAGAGAGAAGAAGAAAGAAAAACTGTTGTGATTTCACGACATGTTGGAAGAGAGAGAAGAAGAAAGAAAAACTGTCGCGATATCGCGACATGTTGAGAAGCAAGCAAAACTGTCGCGATTTCGCGACATGTTGGAAGAGAGAGAAGAAGAAAGAAAAATGTCGCGATTTCGCGACATGTTGGAGGAGAGAGAAGAAGAAAGAAAAAGTGTCATGATTTCATGACATATTGCAAGAGAGAGAGTCCGAGAGAAAAAGTGTCACGATATCACAACATGTCAAGTTTTCGTGACCCGAAGGCAAGAAAAAGCACTAAGGAGAAAAAGTGTCACGATATCACAACATGTCGCATTTTCGTGACCCAAAGGCAAGAAAAAGTGCTAAGGAAAAAAATTGTCGTGATATCGCGACATGTCATTTTTTCGAGACCCAAAGGCAAGATAAAGCGCTAAAGAAAAAAAGTGTCGCGATATCGCGACATGTCGCATTTTCATGACCCAAAGGAAAGTTAAAGCGCTAAGGAGAAAAAGTGTCACGATATCGCGACATGTTGTGTTTTCACTGGTTGAAGCCGAGAAGAGTAGCAAGGAGGCAAAAGTGTCGCGATATCGCGACATGTTATATTTTCATGGGCCAAAGCTAAGAGAAAGTGTACGAAAGAAAAAGTGTAGCGATATCGCTACATGTTGCATTTTCGTGGGCCAAAGCTAAGAGAAAGCGTACGGAAGAAAAAGTGTAGCGATATTGCTACATGTTTTCTCATGGGCCAAAGTTAAGAAAAAGCGTACGGAGGAAAAAGTGTAGCAATATCGCTACATGTTGTATTCTTGCGGGCCAAAGCTAAGAGAAAGCGTACGGAGGTGAAAGTGTCATGATATCACGACATGTTGTGTTTTCACGGCAACAGCAACAGAAGAGTTACAGGGGCAGTTGAAGCCGACGAAGACCGATGTTAGCCGACAAAGATTAGGGTTTGCAGCCGACGAAGATTAGGGTTTGCAACCGACTATGATTAGGGTTACAACCGACTAAGATTAGATTTTTTCATCATGAAAATGTTGTTATAAAAGCATGGCTGTTTGGAGAATTGAGTGTGGTTGTCGATATCATCGAAGGCGTCATCGAATTCTTGTCGAAGTGTGAAATGTGGCCGTAAGAGCGTAGAAGCGGTGAGATGATGGCGAAGTGCACACAGTGAGCAAAGAAGTCATGTCAAATTATCCTAAGTGTGTCTGTGAGTGCGCAGAGAGAGCAGAGTGCGCAAAAGGGAGAAGACAATTGTGAGGTTTGATCACAACGAAGCAGAGTGTGCGAAGTTCGGTCATAGTGCGTAGAGAGGGAGAAGACGATCATGCGGTTTGATCGTGACGAAGCAGAGTGTGCAAATTTTGGTCATAGTGCATAGAGAGGGAGAAGACAATCATGTAGTTCAACTATGATGAAGCAGAGTGTGCGAAGTGAGTGTGCAGAGCGAGTAGAGTGTGCAGAGAATGCAAAGGTGAAGTAGACCAATCAGGGTCTTGTAAAAGCGAAGGTATCTTACTGTTAAACCCAAAGATTCAATTTGAAGTCCAGGTTGGTGCTTGGCATCAAGGGTTGGTGCTCCTTCCAGTTGGTGCTGGTAAATCAGGGGTTGGTACTCCTTTCTATTGGTGCAGATAAATCATGGGTTGGTGCTCCTTCCAGTTGGTGCTGGTAAATTAATTGTAAAGTTGGTGCTTTGCAAAGGCTGGATTTGGATGGTATTCCAAGTAGTCATTATTGAGGAGTAGCCACATTGGTGAACCTCGTTAAATCTTGTGTTGTGTGATGTTCTCTTGTGATACTTGCTTTATTTGTTTTTAAGGTTTCATTATTTCAGTTTGAAGAGCTATGAATTTAAGATTAAAAGTCTACACTGATTCACCCCCCCTCTCAGTGCTATTGTAAGACTAAAAAATGCATCAATTAAACCATAACAATAAGTATAATTCTCAATATGTAAAAGGTTAACATCAATGCATCATCAATTAGAGCATTTCTAATCAATAAATTTGAACAACTTTCAACAAATAAAACTTGTTAGTCAAATCCAATACCTTCAATTAAGGCCCTCTTTCTAGTTCCAATTCCATTGAGTGATAATTTTTCCCAATTGTAAAACCACCATCACAGTCAGGGTATTATCAGAAAACCCTCTCTTGCAAAGAAATTTAAAACTTCTCCAAGGTTTTTATTTGCTTAATTATGTAAAATGTGCTTTATTTCTTGTGAAAATATGAAAATGTGTTGAATACCTTAGAGGTACAAGTAATTGTTAACAAGGGGCATGTGGTTTGGTATTAATTTGATTTACTTTGTTCTTTGTTGTTCATGAAACTTGTGAAAAATGAAACATTATTGATCATCTATCTACTTTGAAATGATAATCTTGGAATGGTGATTTAATCCATTTTATCTTTTTTTGTTATGCAAATTTTATCTTATTTTGTTAACAATTTTTGACAAATTTTATCTTCCTTTGTTAACGAATTTTATCTTGCTTTGTTAACAAATTTTATCTTCCTTTGTTAAGATTTGTTTGAGCATGAAAGAAAATGACTAAAATCTAACTTTGCAATGTAGGAGCTTTGGAATATCACCTTAATTATTCATTTTAATAAAAATTTAGAATTTATTAAAATTTCCACTTTTTACATCAAATGAAATTAATTTGATTGCTTGAAAAATGTGCAAAGTTTGAGCTTTAGAATTTTCTTTAAAATGTGAATTTATGTAGAATTCGAAATTGCAAGTTTCCTTTAAAAATGTGAACTTTTATGGGACTTGAAATTGCAAAATTTCCTTTAAAAATGTGAACTTGTGTGAAATTTGGAATTTCCTTTTAAAAAATGTGAATTTTTGTGAAATTTGAAATTTCGAATTTCCTTAAAAAAATGTGTGAAATTGTGTAACATGATAATTTGAAGCTTAATCTTGGAATTCATGTATCTCTTTTTAAAGTTTTATTTATTTTTATATATTTTTATTTTATTTTATTAAGTTAAAAAAAATGTAAAAGGGCTAGGGTTAGAAAATAAAATAAACAAGTTGCCGAAACCCTTAAAATTTCAAAATGAACCTGCAAACATCAATATCCTGCATTGAACCAACATTAGTTTGACCCATATTAATACAATACAAATTTAATGTGGTGCAATATTCTACGAAAAACATAATATATCAAGAAACGTAAATGAGTCTACCATCCACATGCATAAAACTCACTAAGATTCCAATATATTGCCAAGAGAAATATTTTTACATGAAATGCGTGTGTAGAATACCATATTCCAATGGCTTCCAATGGTGAAATTGGTGCAAATACAACAACTTAGGAGGAGAAATTTCTTCCACAACTTTGATTTCCAACCTGCAATTATGTCTAAAGTCTCTGAGCCTTTTCCTGTGCATTCCATTGGATATTTAAAATTTTCAAAAATAAGAAAAAAAACTCTTCATTTTCCCTTCCGCTTATTTGGCTTTCTAGTGCTTCCTTCCATAACGCTTTTGCCAGCAATAAATTAAATAATTCTTGTGCTCCTTCTATAACCCTTTCCTTTCTTTGGCATGATTCGTAATGTTTTCTTTTCTTGAGTGTTGTCATTTTTTTTTTAATAGTAGCCTGCAATAAAGAACACATAAATTAAACTTTCTAAAACAAAACCATTAATAAAATTAAATTAAAACAAAACTATAGATAAAATTAAATTAAACTTTCAAAAAAACACATTGATGGCTTTATTTTGATATATATATATATATATATATATATAAATATTTTTTTATTATTATTATTTTTAAATCATTAAGAAGACAATCAACATTTAAAATCATTTATATGAATTAAATCAATATTAAAATGTTTTGAAATAAATTCAATATTAATTGATCCATATTATTTAAAATGCTAAATTCAAGGTTAATTAATCCATATTATTTAAATGAAAATAAATTCAAGATTAATTAATCCATATTATAACAAAACAATATCAAACCATGAGAGATAAATTTAAAAGTTTCATACCAGCATATAATAAAAGTATAACACTATGCCATATTTGTCAAAAATTTTAAAGTTTGAACATTGGCTTCTTTTCTTTTTGTGAAAGGCTTTTCTACAAGACCTTGAACTTAGGCACACTTTAATACTTGACCCTTAATGATAAATCATTGGATGAAAAAAAACTTCAAATAAACCACAAAATTTTAAAGTGGGTCCCCAAATTAGGGTGTGTTGTGCGACAACCACAACAAGCTAGAATGTGAAGAGAGCATCTTGTCATCGACAACAAAAACCCAAGTACTAAGAAGAGACATAACAAGGAAAGTGAAGCAACAATTAGAGTGTCATTCGAAAGGTAGGAATCAAAACTCCATTTTGGAAGATAACCTAATTTTTGAGCATTCAAAATACTATTTGGTTGAGCAAACTTTGAAGCACCAAGTGTCATATTCAATGTTGAATGCAACTAACATTTCCAATGTAGACATGAAACATTTAAGTATAGAATAAAACTTCCATGTTGGAATGATTTTCTTGGTAGGGAGACATTCTTTAAAAATGAGGAGTTATTACATAAGGTTGGTAAAAACACATTCCAAGGTAATGAAACTTCCAATATATTGGACGGAGAAGAAGTTGAATGCGTCATATAAGTGAATTGAACACATAGAAGAAAAATTGAAATTGGCAGAAGCACTTTGAATGCACCAAAGCCTTGCACAATTATAGATGAGCAACCTTTTTTCAAAATAAAGGGAAGCACATTACACAGTGATAGAGTTCATCCACCAAGCTATGTACCTTAAGGAGGTAATTAGGGTTTCAAAAGCCTATTTAAATTTTTGCTAAGGTTAAAAGGAGGAATAAGGAGTTTATAATGTTGTTTATTATTGCTAAGGTTTATTGAGATTAATGGAGAGATAAGTAGAGTAATTATTACCATATTTACTTGTTAAATTTTAGGAGTGATAAGTAGGCATTAGGATATTTAATTTGAATTTTTTAAAATTTAATTAATTATTGAAAGCTTTAGTGGTTTATTATTTTTTAAATTCAAAAACTATTGACTTATTTGCAAATAATTTTATTTTGGAGAAATAAGGAATTCTACTTCAAATTTAGGAATATTATATTTGCAAACATTTTTACTTTCTAGTTTCTATTTAATTAGGGAGACATAAGGTAGTCAACTACAAAGGTGCTTGAAAAGTTAGAAACTTAGAAATCTATCTTTCAAAAACCTAGGGAGCTATAAGGATGTCTAATTCAAAGAATTCAATGGATAATGATATGGAAAACATAATTAGAAAATAAAGAGCAAATATCATAAAAATTGGAATAAAAATGTTGCTTACAAAATTTGAAGGAAGCATAGATCTAACTACAAAATTTGAAGGAAGCAATAAAAGAAAGATTTAAAACTTTGGAATATTATGTACATACTAGGATCATTGAAAAAATTGATAATGGAAAAGATGATATTCTAATTCCTTTAGATATTGGTAGCATTCTATATATGTCAAGCTGACACTCAAATATTACAAAAAAAAAAGCATAAAACAAAGAGAGTTGATTGAATCTCTTAAGAGGAAAGCAAAAATAGATAAAAAAAAATTAGAAATTTTATTTCATTCTTCATGCAATATTGATACATCAAGTTCATCTAATTTAGGATCTTATCATGATGCTTTAAGTGAATGTTCAAAAGACACTATACCAAATAAGACATGATATAAAGAACAAAGGCAAAAGGAAAATTATTTTAGAAGAATTCAATGATAAGAAGATAGTTCAAGAAAACACAAAAACTAAAGAACATAGAGCTAAAACTAAATATGAAGACAAGCAAGAAGAAAAGGAATCTAATCAAGATGAAGGATGCATACAATGCAAAGTAAATTGAAACATAAAGATTGTATTGAAGACAAAAGTCTTCAATAACCAAATAATGTAATACAAGGAGGTGTTGGAGTATATTACATTATTTGGTACATGGAAATGTACCGCCTTAGTTTGTGTCATATATTAGAGTGTGAGTTTATATTTCATGTAATGTAATAATGTGCAATAAATGCACAAGTATCATGTAATTAAGTGTGCAAGTGTTCTGAGTGTGGATGTGCACAAGTGTCCATTATGTAAGAGTGCATATTTGTCCTTATAATAAGAAAGTGAAGAGTTTAAAATAAGAGTGAAGGTCAAGAGTGCTTCATATGAAGAGTCGCATACTATTATTTATTTGTGATAAAACATTGTAATTGGTATGAAAATGTATTACATATAGCATGCATTAATAGACCTTTATTCTATATCATTTTTAGTATTTTCGTGAGCATTTTTCATGTGATTATTCTATGAGTATTTCTAAGTTATACTTGTGTTATTTATCATCTTTATTGAGTTATTTATATTGCAAATTTATATTCGATTTTATGGTTATTTACATTAAGTATTAAGCTTCAAAACCTATCAAGTCCCTATTCTTCCCTAGTATTGTTGGTATGGAAAAAAGATGGGTCTTGGCATTTGGGTGTGGATTTTAGAGAACTCGTTAAAATAATTATTAAGGATAAATTTCTCATTCCAATAACATATGAGTTGTTAGATGAATTTCATGGTGCCCAATATTTTTCAACACTAGATTTACGATTAGGATACCATCATATTAGAATCAAGGATGATGGCATTTCTAAAACTAATTTTAGGACTCATGAAGAGAGCAATGAATTTTGCGTTATGTCATTTGGTTTGACCAATGCATCCTCCACTTTCCATAGTTTTATGAGTTTTATTTTTTAGCCCTTTGCAAATTTATTCTAGTTTTCTTTGATGATATTTTTATTTTTAGTCACTATTGGGAGGAGCTCTTAAAAAATTTGGATCAAATTCTAGAGATTTTGTCTAAGAATCAAATGTATGCCAAGAGGTCTAAGTGTTATTTTGCGTTACAATAAGTGGAGTATTTGGATCACATTGTCACAAAAAATGAAATTAAAGTTGATCCTAAGAAGATTTAGGTTGTTCAAGAATGGCCAATTTCTCACACCCTCAAGGGAATTCGAGGATTTTTGGGACTCAAAGTATATTACCATAAATTTGTACATAACTATGGAAAGGTAGCAACTCTTTAATAGCCATGCTGAATAAAAATATTTTATTTGGTTGGAACCAATAGAGAAGGATTTCAATGAATTGAAGCATGCCATGACAACCATCCTAGTGTTAGCAATGCCTAATTTTTATAAACCTATTGTCAAAGAAAATCATGCTTCAGCCAATGGTATCAAGGCTATTTTGATATAAGAAGGAATACCATTGGCCTTCACTAGTAAGGTACTTTCAAGCCAAAATTTAGGCAAATCTACTTTTGTAAAGGAGATGCTATACTTTTTACATGATATTAATAATTTTAGGCCATATCTCATTGGGCATCATTTTTCAATTAAAATCAACCACAAAAGTCTTAAGTACTTCATGGAAAAATGAGTACCCACACCTAAACAACAAAAGTGGATATCTAAATTTATGGGCTATGATTATGAAATCAATTATAAAAAAATAAAGGAGAATATCATGGTTGATGCACTACCCGATAGTGTGAAGATCAAAGTATGTTAAATGTTATCTCTTCACCAAGCCCTCAATAGATTAATAATCTTAGATAAGAAATGAACAAGGATTAAAGTGTACAAAAATTGATCAAAACATTTGAAGTAGAGTCTAACTCATGCCCTAGATACACTTGGTATGAAAAATACTTGAGATATCAGGACCAAATTGTTATTCACTAAACCTCGCAAATGTAGGAATCATCTTGTAGGAAATTCATGCCTCACTAATAGTGGGACATACTAGATTTCTAAAAATTATGAAAGGGCCAAGCATACATTATTGTGGAAGGGATTTAATAAGGATATTCAAAATTTTAATGTTGAATGTGACAAGTTCAAAATAATAAAAGGAGAAACTATGTGTTCCCCTAGAACTCTTCAATCCTTAACCAATTCTAGAACAAGTATGGGTAGATATTTCTATGGATTTTATTAAAGGGTTACTGTTAGTCAAAAAGTGACTAACTACAGAAAAACATCTGATGCTCCTTTTTGCATATTTTCCAAGAAGACCGAAGTGGCCCATATGCTAAAGATCAAAGAAAATGCAAAACACCGCAAGGAGGAAAAAGTGTCGCGATATCGCGACATGTTGCATTTTCGCGGTTCAAAGCAAAGAGAAAAAGTGTCGCGATATCGCGACATGTTGCATTGTCGCGGCCAAAAGGGAAAAAGTGTCGCGATATCGCGACATGTTGCATTGTCGCGGCCAAAAGGGAAAAAGTGTCGCGATATCGCGACATGTTGCATTGTCGCGGCCAAAAGAGAAAAAGTGTCGCGATATCGCGACATGTTGCTTTGTCGCGGCCAAAAGAGAAAAAGTGTCACGATATCACGACATGTTGCATTGTCGAGGCCAAAAGAGAAAAAGTGTCACGATATCGCGACATGTTGCATTGTCGCTACCAAAAGAGAAAAAGTGTCGCGATATCGCGACATGTTGCTTTGTCGCGGCCAAAAGAGAAAAAGTGTCGCGATATCGCGACATGTTGTATTTTCATGGCTAAGAGCAACAAAAGGGAGCAAAGAGGCAGAAGTGTCACGATTTCATGACATGTCGCATTTTTGCGATGCAAGAAGAAGAATCAAGCTGAAGACATAGAAATGTCACGATTTCATGACATGTCTCATTTTCGCGGTGGGAGGCAGCTAAAGAGCAAAGTAAGAGACGAATGTCACGATTTCGTGACATGTCTCATTTTCTGGCTGGAAGCGGAGAAGAGCAAAGCAAGAGACAAATGTCATGATTTCATGACATGTCTCATTTTCACGACGGAGGCAGCAAAAGAGCAAAGTAAGAGAAGAATGTCATGATTTCATGACATGTCTCATTTTCATGGCTGGAAGCGGCAAAAGAGCAAAGCAAGAGAAGAATGTCATGATTTGTGATTAAAGAAGAGACGAATGTCCTGATTTCACAACATGTCTCATTTTCGCAGCTGGAAGCGACAGAAAAGCAAAGCAAGGAAAGAATGTCACGATTTCATGACATGTCTCATTTTTACGGCTGGAAGCGGCAAAAAAGCAAAGCGAGGAAAGAATGTCACGATTTCGTGACATGTCTCATTTTTGCGGTAGGAGGCAGCAAAAGAGCAAAGTAAGAGACGAATGTCATGATTTCATGACATGTCTCATTTTCACGGCTGGAAGCGGTAGAAGAGCAAAACAAGAGACGAATGTCACGATTTCATGACATGTCTCATTTTCATGGTTGGAGGCAGAAAAAGAGCAAAGCAAGGAAAGAATGTCGTGATTTCGTGACACGCCATGTAAAGGAATAGAGTATATTTTTGGCAAGCGGGGACATGCACCACATGGTGCCGTCTTTTTGAAAGAATGGTCTGTTGATTATAACCTGGCAGGTCCGCTGGATGATTGCCAATCTATCCAATCTGCAGGAAATCCGTTGTGTATTATTAGAAACTGTAGATGATTGCTTGTAAAATAAGTAAGATGTACTTAGAAAAAGATACTCTTTTAGGGTATATATAGGGGTGAGCGACTCCAAAAAAAGGGTCGGCTCTTGGACGTTTACAAGACCGAATGTACGTACTTCGAATACAAGCAATAAAATCGCATCTCCCATTGGCTTCTGGTTCATATCGTGCAAGTGTATGTATTAATGTTCTTTATTTTTGCTTACAATATTGAATTGTAAATTGAGTCTGTTCTTATATCTGAACTTTCGCAATACATAAATCATATTGTTGGAATAAGAATCTAATATATACGCATGTTAAACGAAATATCAGAAATCATATCTGGAATTATATAATTTCTGCATGGAAATGTGTTTTAAATGCTTTGGATAGAAGTAAGTAAATCTGTCTTTGTTGTTGTCTAATCTGCACCATATAAAAGTTCTAGCTTAGGCTATATTTCCCTTATCTCTTGTTCCCCTTTTCTCTAAAAAACTCAAAGGAACCAGCCTTCTCTGGAGACTAGACAGATGATCTCAAGCAAGATCTGTCTATTCAATGTTGGCAAAGTCTAAGGCGCAACACTATTAACCAAAGGCAGATTTTGTTCCAACAGTTTTTGGCATGCCCGGTGGGACCAGCAATCCCACAGTATTGTATAAGTTTTGGTGTTTTACCTTAAGAGCCTTTTTTTTTGAAAATCTCAAGAAAAACCACCTGGCGACTCCGTTGCAATTTAGACCATAAAAGAAAGACCTTGTCTAAAAACCTTCTGGTTATATAGCCATATGATAACCAGATCCCGAGCTAGAAACTCTGAAGAACCTATCGAGTTCTTTGAACTACATCTCGGAAGCCTAAAAGCACACCCTGTGCTAGCCGCACGATCAAATCCGCCCGACACCATTAGCACCTCTTTAACACCCATTGTAGGAGCATCTGCAAGCAATCCCATAGCGGTTGTAACTCCTTTAGCAATCATGGCAGCCGCCCCTACCCTAACACATCTTGTGTGGAATCAAACTGGCCCTTTGAACTTGGGAACACACCACCAAATTCCACAAGCTGCACTAAAAGCATTACCGACCTTTGACGGAATAGGCAAAATAGTAGATGAGCACTATTTAGATGTATCAGCGCTAGCATCTATTTATAACATCACTCAGGAAGATGTAATGGTCAGATTGTTGATTATATCTTTGAAAGGAAAGATGCTCTATTGGTACAGAGCGCTTCCCGTTGGATCCATTACTTCTTGGGCAATACTGGTCGGCCGTCTGGTCGATGAATTTAATATACATGCGGATCCTTTCACATTGCTGAATCAATTCACTGTCATTGAGAGGCATCCACAAGAAGAAATCCAAGATTTCAACATCAGATTTACCAGAACTCGGGATAGAGTACCTCAAGGCCTAAAGCCCACGGAAGAACAAGCTATATGCTATTATTTAAGGGCTTTTGATTCAGATCTCAGTATGATAATAAGGCAATCCCGTGTAACCACTTTTCCTGGGATCTATGTAGAGGCAGCAAAGGGCGAAGCTGATCTCATTGCTACAAAAAGATATCCATCAAAAAGTCTATTGCCAATTTTACCAGAGCTTTCCCAAGCATCAATTTCTAAACTGCCTGTACTCCCATCAACGCAGGCCCTCCCAGCTATAGCCGCACCTCCTACATTCCTTGCATTACCAGCTACACCCCTTGCATCAGCTCCCCCCAGTGATCAATACACGACCATAATTGATACAATGAAGACATTGTCAAATGAAATGGCGTCCATGAAAAAGAGAGAGGCTGAAAGGAATTTTTTGCCAAGGAGGTTCCCTCAGGTAACAGGAGATGCAGCACAATCAAGCAATAGGGGACAAGTAAGACCGAGCACGGTATATACAAATGAGACAGTGGAGGCCGAGGAGCCTCCCACTGATTCTAACTTTTGGTGTACTACATGTAACGATCCACATGGGGAAAGTTCGTGTATGATACACCAGCATTATGTACAAAGTATAGCAGTTGAAAAGAGTAAAGAAAAAATGAAAGGCCATGTAAATATAATTAGAGAGAAGGACCACAACTTCATGATGCCTACAGTAGAACAGGTTTCAGTTTTGACAAGATCAGGTAAGAAACCACTGCAAGCAGACCCTAAAGAGCTTCAACCATTGAATGTTTCCCCTGCTCCCAAGGAAGTTCCCAAAGAAACTCCTAAGGGAAGCCTCCCTCAGGAAAGAAAATATCAGTTTCTAGCCAAAATTCAAGGGCAAGAAACACACAAAGAATTTATTCCTCAGGGGGAAAATGAAACCCAAGAACAGGCTAGGGAAAGGTTGAGATTCCCCTCGCTGACAAAAAGGCAAAGAACTGAAGCTACCCAGGGATACAAAAATAAATATGAAACTTTTGCCAAAGAAAGAGAAAGAATAGTTGATTCACCTACATTCAATATAGTAGAGGAAATGAAAAAGACTCCTTCTAAGGCAAGTATGCATGATGCTCTTCAAATCCCAGGTCAAATCGATCTCCTACAGGAATCCCTAAGAACAATGAAAAATGGAGGTGGGACTGCATCATCTTCAAAAATGGTTCTAACGAACTTGACGTCTGCCATTGGTAAGAACAGGCCACAACCCTTTTATTTGTCCCTTCAAATGGAAGGATGGGTTGTCCACAACTGCATGATAGATTCAGGCGCTGCTACCACTGTGATACCCAAAGCAGTATGTGATATTATGGGAATGGAGTACACTAGGAGCAGCGCAGGCATCCTACAGTTAGATGGTACTCCAGTAAAAACTGTAGGAGTGATAAAGGATATTCCCATACGACTGCATAAAATGCCTCAGATGACAGTCATACAAGAGGTAGTAGTCGTAGACTTGGAGCCCTATTTTGGTATGTGTCTATCCGAGAGAGTTCACAACAAAGATAGGAGGATACTTATCCTTAGATTATTCTCATTTGGAGATACCTTTCAAAGGTAGAAGGGTCAAGATTTTTAATGAGAAACCATCTACGTTTCATGTAGAAAATATTGGTGAAACTGACCGTGTAAATATGATGACTGAAGAAACAATAGAAGAAGATCTAATGGAAGAGACATTAGAAGAGCTCCAAGCTGAGGACGAGTTTTCTCTACAAAATTTTAATGCCATGATAGAAACAGAAATAGGAAACTATTCTATTGAGAAACCAAAAAGAAAATTGATACCCTCCCTAGAAGAGGATGGTTCTGTGAATCAATTGTGGAAGCTTTTCTTTGATGGGGCTAGGTGCAAGAATGGAGCTGGTGCCGAAATAGTTTTGATTTCTCCCATCGGAGAGGAAAAGGTTTTCTCTTACAGGTTGACTTGGAGTTGCTCCAATAACGCAGCAGAATATGAGGCCCTGTGCTTAGGGCTAAGAAAGGCTGAGAAATTGGGAATCAAACAGTTACTCATCTATGGAGATTCAGAACTTATTGTGAATCAAGTCACCAAAAAAGGTATAAGTAAACAAGATTATTTGAAGGCTTACAGGAACAAAGTGTGGGATCTCTTAGAGGCCTTTGAGGCCCTAAATATAAAGTTTATCCCTAGAGAACAGAATACCCACGCAGATTTGTTAGCTTCAATAGGAGCTAATTTTTGTCCTGTAAGTAATGTTATTCAGAAGTCTAAAACTGTTAGACTTATATACAGGCCTTCAGTGCTCGATAAAAATATTTTCTGGCAAGTTTTTGAAAATGATGAACAGATACTTGATTTCTTAATCCATGAAATGAATTGCTCAACCAACCGGGATCTGCAGGATGAAGAGGAAGAGGATATTATTCAGTTAAAAAACAATCATATTCCTAAGGGTCTCATCACCCTTGAAAGCTTGTTTGATAACAATGATAGAGCAGTTGGCCAAAAAATCAAGGTCGATAAACGAAGATACAAAGATGTAGAGTTGGAGCCAGGCAAAATGATTAAGGTTGGAATCAATTGTACATAAGAGGAAGTGAACCAGATCGGAGAATTATGTAAAAAATTCCCTGACATCATAGCTTGGGTGTATAGTGATCTAAAAGTGTACAATAAAGATGTTATTCAACATACCATAGAATCAGAAGGAGCTAAGCCTTTTAGGCAAAAGCAAAGACCAGTGAATCCGAAGATAGAATCTTTGATGAAACAAGAACTGCTAAAACTCCTTCGAGCTAAAATAGTATACCCTGTTAAACACTCCACCTGGGTGGCAAACTTGGTACCAGTCAGGAAGAAAAATGGAGATATCAGATTGTGTGTAGATTTCAAAAATCTGAACAGAGCATCACTCAAAGATCATTACCCGCTAACTCAGATTGACCAAATGCTACACACAGTTGCAGGAGTTATGCAGCTCTTACAGTTAGAAGAACAAAGAGAGCAATCATACAATCACAATCAGAAGCATATGGCAGATATTGAAGGATGGTTCAAAAAAAATACAACTCGCCAAAAAATTTAGAGTGGGAGACTTGGTTTTGAAATGGAATGTAAAGAAAGCTAAGCCAGGTAACCATGATAAATTCGATGCTTTCTGGGAGGGACCATTTGAAATTGTTTCAGAGAAACAGTTCAATGCTTTCGAGTTGAAAGATCAAGATGGATTGGCTCTTCCCATCACGATGAATGCATTTCACCTAAAGTTATATTTCTATTGAGAAAGTAGAAAAGGAATTATATGTACAGTATAATATAAGTATATTCAGACAATATTTGTAAATATTACCGTTTTTTGGCCTTAACAAAAAAAAAAATTCAGTCGTAGCCAATCAGAAGTCGACATTTTTTTTGAATAGAGATACTAAGGTATAAAGGGAGTTTTGATGAGGTAATGTTCACGTTTGATCTAAGTGCATTTTCCTATGTTCTTTGTCTTTCTCTGAAATATTCTTTTTACAACTGCGTTGTTGACTCCGTTTCCCAATGGATAAAGGCCCTGGTTCAAAATTTTTGCAAGCAAAAAATCCCTCGAAAGGCGCCAAGAATGTTAGTCAAAAAGTGACTAACTACAGAAAAACATCTGATGCTCCTTTTTGCATATTTTCCAAGAAGACCGAAGTGGCCCATATGCTAAAGATCAAAGAAAATGCAAAACACCGCAAGGAGGAAAAAGTGTCGCGATATCGCGACATGTTGCATTTTCGCGGTTCAAAGAAAAGAGAAAAAGTGTCACGATATCGCGACATGTTGCATTGTCACGGCCAAAAGGGAAAAAGTGTCGCGATATCGCGACATGTTGCTTTGTCGCGGCCAAAAGGGAAAAAGTGTCGCGATATCGCGACATGTTGCATTGTCGTCGCCAAAAGAGAAAAAGTGTCGCGATATCGCGACATGTTGCTTTGTCGCGGCCAAAAGAAAAAGTGTCGCGATATCGCGACATGTTGCATTGTCGCAGCCAAAAGAGAAAAAGTGTCACGATATCGCGACATGTTGCATTGTCACTGCCAAAAGAGAAAAAGTGTCACGATATCGCGACATGTTGCTTTGTCGCGGCCAAAAGAGAAAAAGTGTCGCGATATCGCGACATGTTGTATTTTCGTGGCTAAGAGCAACAAAAGGGAGCAAAGAGGCAGAAGTGTCACGATTTCATGACATGTCGCATTTTCGCGATGCAAGAAGAAGAATCAAGCTAAAGACATAGAAATGTCATGATTTCATGACATGTCTCATTTTCATGGGAGGCAGCTAAAGAGCAAAGTAAGAGACGAATGTCATGATTTCATGACATGTCTCATTTTCGTGGCTGGAAGCGGCAGAAGAGCAAAGCAAGAGACAAATGTCGCGATTTCATGACATGTCTCATTTTCACGATGGGAGGCAGCAAAAGAGCAAAGTAAGAGAAGAATGTCACGATTTCGTGACATGTCTCATTTTCACGGCTGGAAGCGGCAAAAGAGCAAAGCAAGAGAAGAATGTCATGATTTCGTGACATGTCTCATTTTTGCAGTTGGAAGCGACAAAAGAGCAAAGCAAGAGACGAATGTCGTGATTTCGTGACATGTCTCATTTTCGTGGTTGGAAGCGGCAGAAGAGCAAAGCAAGGAAAGAATGTCACGATTTCGTGACATGTCTCATTTTCATGGCTGGAAGCGGCAGAAAAGCAAAGCGAGGAAAGAATGTCATGATTTCGTGACATGTCTCATTTTCATGGTGGGAGGCAGCAAAAGAGCAAAGTAAGAGACGAATGTCATGATTTCGTGACATGTCTCATTTTCATGGCTGGAAGCGGCAGAAGAGCAAAACAAGAGATGAATGTCGTGATTTCGTGACATGTCTCATTTTCATGGTTGGAGGTGGAAAAAGAGCAAAGCAAGGAAAGAATGTCATGATTTTGTGACATGCCAGCTGTAAAGGAATAGAGTATATTTTTGGCAACTGGGGACATGCACTGACATCAGGTGCCGATTTTTGAAGAATGGTCTATTGATTATAACCTGGCAGGTCCGCTGGATGATTGCCAATCTATCCAATCTGCGGGAAATCCGTTGTGTATTATTAGAAACTGTAGATGATTGCTTGTAAAATAAGTAAGATGTACTTAGAAAAAGATACTCTTTTAGGGTATATATAGGGGTGAGCGACTCCAAAAAAAGGGTCGGCTCTTGGACGTTTACAAGACTGAATGTACGTACTTCGAATACAAGCAATAAAATCGCATCTCCCATTGGCTTCTGGTTCATATCGTGCAAGTGTATGTATTAATGTTCTTTATTTCTGCTTACAATATTGAATTGTAAATTGAGTCTGTTCTTATATCTGAACTTTCGCAATACATAAATCATATTGTTGGAATAAGAATCTAATATATACGCATGTTAAACGAAATATCAGAAATCATATATGGAATTATATAATTTTTGCATGGAAATGTGTTTTAAATGCTTTGGATAGAAGTAAGTAAATCTGTCTTTGTTGTTGTCTAATCTGCACCATATAAAAGTTCTAGCTTAGGCTATATTTCCCTTATCTCTTGTTCCCCTTTTCTCTAAAAAACTCAAAGGAACCAGCCTTCTCTGGAGACTAGACAGATGATCTCAAGCAAGATCTGTCTATTCAATGTTGGCAAAGTCTAAGGCGCAACACTATTAACCGAAGGCAGATTTTGTTCCAACAATTACTCAAAGCAAGAAAAAAATTAGTTATTCCAGCGACAGTGGATTATCTCACAATGTATGCTCATTTTTGTTCCTTATCCCATCCATAAACAACCTCCATAGTAGCCCAAATATTTTTAGACTCCATATTTTTCCTTCATGGAATACCCGAATCTATTATGTTAGACAGAGACCCTACCTTTAATAGTCATTTTTTATAGAAACTATTTAAGCTATAGGTAAATTAACTCAAAATATGGTTGGACTATCTTCCTTAGACTAATGTCTAATCATAAATTATTAATAAATATTTGGAAACATATCTCTATTGCTTTACATCCAAACATCCTGCACAATGGACGAAATGGCTCCATTTTGTTGAATGGTGGTGTAATACTTCATATCACACCACGACCAATGTTACACCCTTTGAAGTAGTATATGACATCCTCCATCAACACCTTCTCATACATTCTAGGAATATCCAAGGTTCATGTTGTAGATACCACTCTCAACTAGCATGTCATCGCCCTCCAACAACTTAGCCCTTTGATAAATTAAGATTAGTATTAAATTAACCTAAAATTGTATGAATCAACAAGTTGATCAACATTATTTCAAGCATAGTTTTGAAGTGGGTGATATGGTTTTTATCTACCTACAATGCTACAAACAATCATCACTCCAAATCAGTAGAATGTAAAAACTAGTTACCAAATACCATGGACTCTACCATGTATTATAACAAATTGGTTCAATATCCTATAAATTGGCCCTTTCGACTATATTTAAGATCCATATAGTTTTTCATGTCTCTTATCTCAAGAATTTTGTTGGGAATAAGGTACAAATTCAATCCACTTTACCAAAAGGTTCCATCATGCTTAAGCCTAAAAGTTATTTGGATAAGATATTGTGCATCCTTTGTGACTACATCATCATTAAGTTTCTTGTTCAATGGCATGAACTACTACTAGAATATGTCACATGGGATTCTCTCCAGTAGCTACATCAACATTTTCCTCATCTACACCTTTGAGGACAAAGCTTTTTGAATTATAAGGGCATGTTAGGACCTCATATTAACATTATTATGTAGTTTTAACATTATTATGTAATGAACCCTTTCATGTGTGGACCTCATTCTAATGATATTTTATAATATTTTTAATGGTATGTGGCAATTAAGTTGCCTAGACAAGTGGGGTCATTTCATGTAACCATTATAAAGAATATAACTATCTGTTTGGTAGAAAACTCTAGTTTGAGTGGCACTTTGCATGTAATCCAACCCTTGAGCATTAGGTTAGGGTTGCATGAAATGTATATTTAAAAGACAAGGAGGCGTAAATAAATGTATATTTTTGCATATTGAATCAAAGTATAGAAGAATATTAATCCCTCAAAGAGACCCACAATTTTGTATTGTAATTTTGTGAGATTAATATAGATTTTTGAATTTTCATTTCATATTGCAATATTTTGTTCTTTATGAATTACTATTTTATTACAATATTTGTGTGGATGTGCTTATTTTAATTAGAAGGTTCCTAAAATATATCTATCCAATAGGAAAAGGGTTAGCACCACAAATTTCTTCATCGTAAGTGTTTCTAGCATATATAAAAGAAAATATTCCTTTTTGAACTTTTAAACCCTTTTTATTAGGTAATATTATAATATGAGGGGATAGAAAAAGGCTAAGTCTGCAAAGTGATCCTTATTTTGATTGATTAAATTATTTTATTATTTTGTTGGATATTGATGATAATCATTTAAATCAATGAGGGGTTACTTAAATTACTTGTCATCTTATTAGAATTTGAAGATAAAGTGAAGGGATGGACATGTTGGCTTTCTAAGCCTTATTACCACAAAATATCATAGGTCCCAATATTAAGAAACCACAATATAAAAGGTCAAAATATCAATAATGAGGAGTAGAACAATATAAAACAATGTAATATGTATATTAAGGCCAATATAATAATTATATAACATTCACTTATACTATCAAATATGAATGCAAATGGTCAAAATCACTCATGTACTATGCATGAAGAAAATTTACAATATTAATAGCTCAAAATTTGTATACAAGCTTTATTCACTTCATTTTTACAATTAGATACCAAATTGGATAATCAGATAATCAAATATCTTTTCATGGAGATTTTTATCCATAATATAGACATATAATATGACTCTTTATATTCTTGACTATTTCTCTCCATATGACAACTCCTATGACCTTTAGCTTATCATCTTGTTGCTTGTATAGTAGACTCTTCACTTTCTTCTTACATGTACACTTGACTCTATGAAACTTGCACACTTATACATGCACACCTAAACTAAGACACATGTGCACATATTCACATTATATATTTGCACACTTACATACAAGACACTTGTGCACATTATCTCAATACACACTTGCACTCTAACTTACATGACACTTGTGCATTTCTTGCACATTGATACTTACATAAAAGGGAAAATATAAATCACTCATCTAAACTATATACTCAAATATAATCTATTAAATATTTATATTTATACCATGAAGGTACCATAGGGGTACATTTGCATTTACCAAATAATGTAATATTCCTCAACAACCCCCTGTATTACATTATTTAGCTATTGAAGACATAGTCTTCAATATTCGTCTTTGTCTTTGTCTTCAATAAAGTGACATTGAATTTTTCATGAACCTCTACTTCTTTGGAATCTTCTTCATCATCTTGAATCTTGAGTTCATCCATTGTTCATGTTTGTAGGATAACCTTGGACTATGCCTGATCCAATTCCTTGTTTCCTATCTTTCTAAAAAATCAAGCAACTTATCATTAATTTCATCTAGAGTAAAATATTCAATAATTTCTTAAGAGAATCCCATTGTATCTAAGGTAAATATTCCATTCTTGATTGACCCTATAGCTTCAATTTTGGTTTGATTCTTGATAATGCATTTGCTATGTTCATTTGTATATTTGAATTCAATTGTTCTTTATTTTTCAACCAATTGAGAAACTGAGATAAGATTAGTTGATAGTCTAGGAACATATAAAAAAAATTATAAAACAAAATATTAAAATGGCATGCTAGGTATTACTCTACAAATTCCTTGAACTTGATACATCTTATCATCTATAATTTTTAGTGAAATTGTTTTGACTGGATAATAAAGGGTTGTACTTGGGTCCCCCATGCTTGAAAAATTACAACTCTCTTCTTTAGAGTTTGAGAGTTTAAAAATATATACACTTCTTATATCAATTGAGATGCTATAGCTAAAAACCTACATCATTTTACATAAAATATCTAAATTATTTATTTTCATTTTCTAGATCTTTTCAATTTTTGTATGAATACAAATATTCCAAAATTCAACATCCTTCTTAAAATTTTTCTATAGCAACCTTCACAATACCAAAAATTCATCTCTACTATCAATGCATTTCATCTTAGTAGAGTAATATTTCCAAAATATCGCACTATCATAGTCCACTTTACGAAATCTAGATTGGTAGTTTCCTTCCTTAAACACAAATGCAACCACAAAAAATATAATAGATAGTTTATATGAAACACATTATTGTTATAGAATAAAGCAGATATTACCAATGGAAAACATTAAAGTAAATCTTAATCATTATTTGATTCAGACATTTAACATTTTCTTGTCAACTTCAACTAAACTTATTACTTCCTCTAGCCATGGAAAGGAGAATTTAACTTCATGATCCTCAATAAAAATCCCTCTATTGGCTAGCCTATCTGCATGTTTTTTTCCTTCCATTAATGTATGTGTAAACTTAATTTCTTCAAACTCTTTTGCAAGATCTTGAATTTCCATAATTATCTCTTGTATGTTCCATGGTACCTTTGCTTTCGTCAAAATTCTATTTATTACTATGAGAGAATCACCTTCTATCCATTACTCTATTCCATTTCATTTGTTTGCATATTTATAACCCTTCTAAAATTGACCAAGCTTCAACTTCATTATTTGTCTTAAATCAACTACTAAAAGCACAATGAGACAAAATATCTCCTCTATTATTTCTAAGTATTCCTCATCCTACTAGTCTTGGATTTCCTTTAGATGCTCCATCAAAATTTAATTTAACCCACTCCACATCTGGTGGTTTCCACTTTATATTCTTTACCTTCTTTTTTCTTCTCTTGTACCCAATATCATAATTCTATTTAATGACTTGACTCCATCTATCAAGGCTCTCTGCTTCCATATTATGGATTGGGTAAGTTGATAGTGTTGGTTTAGACTCCTCTATGGATAAATATATATTCCTTTTCATTACCTCTAAAAAACTTTCCTTTCCTTTAAATATTCTTCAATTGCTTTCTAGCCATGCAGTCTAAATAATTCTATCTTTTGATATATCCCATATTGTCTATAAAGCCTCACTTTTATGTGTTTTTCCGTTTGAATCTTCTAGATATCTTGATACCTTGAATAGCATTCAATGTTTGCATAAAATTTGAATTGGATGTTAGATAATATGGGCTGTTTCTTATACCTTGTAATAAAGTGTTATTCTACATGTAATACTCCACCAACTCTTGCTTTGATGATATTTCTTCATATGACTTAGCTTACCAAAAATTCTACTACACTCTCCTCAATATTCTCATTGCCAAAGATGTGATTCTTAATCAAATATTCCTAGTGGAATTAGAGATTTAGCTTATTTGTTACTCTCAACTATTGCACACTACTTAAGCACTTATTGGAAGTTTGAGCACTACTCCTGATGATTTTCCACTATTTTAGCTAATAGATGTTCATCATTCATTGAATGGATTTTTGGTGTTCCCTTAATGATTTTTTTTGTTCTATTGTGTTATTTCTTAGGCTGATCATACCTCTACTTCCTTCTCTATTATATGAGCATTGTTAGGGAGCTTCACTCTTAGCTATTTTATTTGTTATGTGAGCATTGTTAGGGTGCTTCACTCTCTGTTGTTAATATCTACTACGTGAGTGTTGTTAGGGTGCTTCACTCTCTACTATTTGAGTAGTGTTAGCCATGGTTTAATCCTTACTTGCTTAAGTACCTTGAGAACTTCTCCAATATTGTTTGTTGTAGATTGATATCCTTCGTTTCTAGCATCTTGAGCACTATTCTAGCATTTCTCTCTATAGACTAAGCTTACTTGCTTAATCTCCTTTGAAAAATGCTCTAATTTTAGCATTCTCTTATTGAATATGAAGTCACTTATCTTATGCTTGAATGATTCCTTAACTCAACTATTATACTATTTATCAAGTTCAAATGCTTCTATCTGAACTGCTTCTATGATGCTTGGTCTTATCCAATATATGGTGTTTATTTTCTAAACTACTTCTCTTATGCTTCATCTTTACAATCTTTAATGCTTATTCTCTAAAATACTTCTCTTATACCTGGTCTTTTCCACGCTTTGATGCTTCCTCTTTGTATTAAAATTTTATCAAGCTTGAGCAATTTTACTCTTATGCTTGAGCTTTATCAAGCTTGATTTATTATTTCTATTCTTGAAATGCTATTAAGATTAGATGAGTCTTCTATGCTTTGGCACTATCAATCCCATTTCTTCTTTTCCCTTAACTTCAATATTTACTACAAATTTTCTTGCTCTATGCTCTTAGCTATAAAATAATATTCAATAATAACATAAAGTAACTATTTTTATTCTTTCTACCATAATCTATATTCTATCAAATTTATCTCAAAAAATTTCTAATATTTGGAAGATTATATTTCTTCTCAATTCTATGGAAGCTGTGATGTTTCTCTATTATATAAGATTCTTAATACTCCTCAATTATCTAAGACCTTTGATGCTCTTCATTCCTACAATACCTTAGGTCACACCTAAGAATATCATGCTGGCTCTCTTAATTAATTCATGCTGAGTCCTAATATTTACTATTTTTTATTCAACCAACTAGAAAGACCTTAGAATCTGAATTAGGGTGACTATTATCTATCCCCTCAATATCTACTCAATCACACCTTTAAAATAAAGTCCAAGTCTTCACTACCTTCAATGTGGATAGACTCTAAATTAACTCTATCAAGAATTAACAGAGTTAAATGATGATGACAATGGCTAATAAAATAACTCTATCAAAAATAGATAGATTTAAGTGGTGGATCTAATAACATTGTTGGATTTCTAAAGCCTTACTACCATAAAATATCATAGGTCCCAAATTAAGAAGCCACAATATTAAAGGTAAAAATATCAATAATGAAGAGTATAATAATATATGAGCAATGTAAGATGTATATCAAGTAAAATATAATAATAAAAATAACATTCTTTTATAATATCAAATATGAATGTACATGGCCAAAATAATTCATGTACTATGCATGAAGAAAACTTACAATATTAATTGGTCAAAATAGGTATACAATATTTATTCACTTTATTTTTACAATCAGATACCAAATTGGATAATCAGATAATTAGATATCTTTCCATGGATATTTATCTCCATAATATAGACATAGAATATGAATCTTCATGTTATTGACTATTTCTCTCCATATGACAACTCACATGACCTTTGGCTTATCATATTGCCACTTGTATACTAGAATCTTCACTTTCTTCTTACATGCACACTTGAAAATATGAAACTTGCACACTAATACATGCAATCATAATATAAGACACTTATGCACATCCTCACATTATAAAATATATTTTCACACTTACATATAATACACTTGTGAAAAATCTCTCAATACACACTTGCACTCTAACTTACATGACACTTGTGCATTTCCTGCAAATTGCATTCTTACATGACACTTGCATTTCTTGCACATTGACACTTACATAAAAGGAGAAATATAAACCACTCATCTAAACTAAATACTCAACCCTAATCTATAACATATTTACATTTTTACCATGAAGGTAACATGGGGGTACATTTGGATGTATCAAATAATGTAATAGTCCTCAACAAGACATAAGTTAATTCATGGTTGCTTTGCATCTACTGTTTAACAATAAGCAAAATGTTTTGGATCAGAAAGGATATTAATAATTATTCCTTGGTACTCATATTTTAGTTATTGATGTAAAGTAGAAGGGATAGATTTCATGGCATGTATCCATGGTTGTCCAAGTGAAATATTATAAGTTAAATAACATGACATAACATAACAAATGGTGTTGATAATTTGAGAACCAACTCTAAGAGGTAAGGTTATGGTGCCAGTGACTTCTCATTATTCATTGTCAAAAGCCCTAATAATGATATCATATTCTTGTAAATCTTATTTACTTAATCTAAAATATTATAGAAATTTGACATTACAAACATTAAGGGTGAACTCATTATCCAACAAATATTCTCTTGATGATATTTTATCTAGTATAGGGTATTATTTAGAGATGCAGATCCCTTGACATCACATTTAAAAGCATATTCAATTAATAAAATTTCAAACAACATTATTTACTTTAGTGAAGCCCACTATGTTGGTGATATTGTTTGACAATAAATTTGGAGAAAATTCATGCTAACATAAAATCTTGAATAATATATACCTATGAGAGGGTGAAGTCTTACAAAATTCTAAAAGATAGTTCTTAGTTGTTGTAGCATATGGGGGAGTATTCACAGAAGGGGAGGTGAAATGAGAGGTTTTAGGCTGAATTCCAAGGTTTTGTAACTATTTTGGTCCAAATTTTACAGTTGTACGGTTTACAATTGTATGATTTACAAAACTCACAAAAAGGGATTGTACGGTTCTAAATCATACAATTGTATGGTTATAATTGTACAACACCCTAAACTATATGATTTACCACTTGTTTAATATGCCAAAAGTCAATTTGTAGGTGAAAATTTGGCAGTTTTGCAATCGTTCATTTCAAAACCCTTATTTTCCACCTTGGACAAGTTCAACTATGCAATTGTGAACACAAAATAAGGTAATTGATCAACTATACGGTTTATACAGGCTAGCTATACGGTTTGCAACAAACCCTTATTGCAATTCCTCAATCTTAAATCTATAAAGTTATATGCAAGAATTCATCACAACAAAGATTGATTAACCCTAATGGTGAAATTACCACTATAGTAGTCCAACATGCACATCCAAAATCACCATTCTTAGTCTGTACCAAACATTACACCTCCCTGTTCATTTCTAAAAACCATACAATGGTATGCAAATGTATTAATTACCATTTCCAAAGAAATTTATTGGTCAATATTCACATCCATAATCATCATACATGGTTGGGAATCAATTATCACTTTAGTTTCACTATAGAATCACCCAATTATACTATCATTTTGGCCATACTTGCATAGAACATATCATTCATGTCAATGGCAATAATAATCAACAACATATACAATTCTCAATAAAAGAATTCTCCATTATGCATGGGTAACTATCAACAATAATCAACAATAATCAATAACCTTCAATGAATCATCTGTAAGCATGAACTAGAATTTATAACAATAACAACCATCAACATCCTATAAGCATGAACAACCATGATCTTCCACAATGAACCACCATCAAAAATTGAATGGGGGGATTTATAATGCTTTCCTAGGTTGTTCCAAAGTGGTTCCTAAGACAATGCATTATTCACAACTGCCTTCCCATAATATCTTAAAACAATTAATGCACTAAGGTTTTACTAAGTCCTAATTTGATTTTTATCAAATTACCTTTCATGTGCATTTCACTTTATTTCATTTAACTTCTAATTGTACGTTTATGACCAATTGTACAATTACACAATTGTACATTTACAACCCTACACTATAATTAAAATTAGACAAAATTGTGCAAATCCAAGTGTTATCATTTCTTCTTCTTAGAGGAGGTGGATTTGCTGCCTACATCTACCCTCCCCTTTAAATTAGGTGATTTCCTCACTGACTCATTTATATTTGCCATTTGCCAACTAGTCTTGTTGAAGATCCTGAAGCTATACTTGAAGAATAGTGTGATCGTTCTGTAACTTGGCTGCATAGTTACTGAGTTCTACAACCTTCAAGCCATACTTGTTGGTTATATCTTTGGTAGTAGCCAAAAGCTATAGTAACTCCTTCTCCCACTTGGATGCACCCTTGTGTAGCTTTTCTTTCAACTCTATCTCAATCTAAGCCACTATGGCAAGCTCCTCATCCTTCTCTACAATGACATGATCTCATTGCTGCAATTCAGCCTTATGGGCTAGCTGAAGCTCTTCCTTAACCTAAAGCATTGCCTTATGATCCATAATTATTTCATTATAGCATTTAGCATCCTTCACCATTTCCTCAATCTTGTGGTCCTTTAGTTGTAGTTGTTCTTTAGATGTCTTCAATTGTTCCTCATTCTTTTCCAATTTGCTCTTTTTGGATTGCCAGTTGTTCTTCCTATTGCTTGAGCTGGTGGTTATTCAAACTCAACTACTCCTCCTACTATTTTTTCTATGTAGCATATCATTGTAGTAGCTCATCCTATTCCTCCAATCACTTCTTTTGATCTATGGCTTGTTGGATCATAAGTTATTTCTCTTCCTCTTGTGTTCATAGCTTCTCATCATATGCTTGCTTCATGTCCTTCATTTTAGCTTCCACCTTCTTAAGCTTCTCCTCAACCTTATTCTTGTGGCATTCTAATTCCTCCTTAATTGTAGCCATATCTATTTGAGTCACTTCTACTTCTTCCTATTGTGCTTCTTTGGCCTGATAGATCTATTCAAGACCCACACTCAGCCACTCAATCTAGTGTGTTAGAAAATTAAATTTTTGAAAGATGAAAGTCAGTTCTAGGGATGCCCTCTAATATTCTATATTTGGTGTGTTCAGTGGACATCTCTGACTCTTGTCTAGATATAGGTACACCCATGGGTATGCTCTGTAGTTTATCTTCATTCCTTTTGGCAAATCATCAATTCCTAACATGCTTGTTACCTCTCCTCTAGGTAACTACCATGGGTGTTGTGCATGAATCTAGGCTATCCTTCTTGTGTGGTCCACACTGCACACCCACTCCATGACCTTCTCCATTTTAGTGAAGGTTTTCTCCCTCCATTGCTTTAGTTGTCTAATATAGCCTATTCAAAATTGCAATTGGGTACTAGCAAACATATCATAGATCTACTTCAAAAAATGGTCCACTTGTTCATCTGTGTTGTCTCCCTCTCCATCTGAGACACCAAACTATGGGACTTCTAACAAAAATCTTGTTTAAAGCCTTCTATCCATTTCCTATGATGGGGTCCTTTCCTCCTCTTCCTCCTGTGGACATGAACTTCCCCAACCTCTTTATGACCTACTGCAATCTCCTCCTATAGCATAATTTGGGCTATAGTTTTACCTTCCTCTTCCTATGATCTGATCTCCTCAATATTAATGATTTCTTGAGTCAATTTTTGTCCTTCCATAGGTACCTAAAATTCCTCTTATGGCTTTGAAAACTCTTCCTACTATAGTTTAGACAACCCTTCCTCCTACAAGTTTAATTGCTCTTCTACCACTACTATGGATACAAGAATTGGATCAGATCGTTCTTGTGTTTGCATCGTGTTATCCTCCCCCAACTGACTATTTCCACCTCTCATCACAATCCTTATTTGAGGCTTCTTCTTCTCCTTCATCTCCTCTAGTGGGACTATCAACACTTCTTTTGCTTTTATCCTTGGTGGTGATACTGCTCTATCTAGCCAATGTTTAGATGTCTCCAATAGTTCAAACTCATTGACCTCAAGCAATGTAGGAGATCCCACCACCACTCCTAACTAGTCTACCCCTACTGGCACACTGATGTCTGTAAAGTCTAAATCCTCCAACCCCAAGTGCATATCATCTAGATCAATGAGAATTGATTATAATTTCTCACTCTACATAAGATATTTTTCATGTGTCTACCTCTCCCATTGCCTATGTGTTTGAATTAATGCTGGATTGATTTTTGGTACTATTATCTCCTCCTACATATGAGATAGTGGTTGCTCTTGCAACCATTGTATAGATACCTATTATTCTGACTTAGAATCCAGGTGCAACTATCATCATCTCTTCCTTCAAGTATGGACTTATTCTTCTGATGAATTATCCTTTTCATCAACCAAAGGAGGTTTTGATTTCTTGGTATTCTTTTTTTTTATCTTGGCTTCTTCGAGGTAACTTTCTAAAGTAGCACTATCTTCACCCATCATAGTATGGTAGGTTGATCCCTTGGTAGATCACGAGGTGTTGTTAGCCCATGGAATGTAATGCCAACCTGAGATATCACATCCAACATTACAACAATTGCATGGAATATCATCAAGAAGTTCTTCTTAGTCCTCTACAATAACCATTGTATCCTCTGAGCCAAATATGTTCCCCAATCATATTGCACCCCTTGTGTGACACCTTCTACATATTGTGCCATCCAAATTGGCATCTTGAAAGACCGTGCTTCACCTAATAGTCGAGACATCACCACATTCATGGCACACATAAGATCCTTCATTTTTAGCATGCTTTGTTTGATTCCCCAACCACCTGGACCAAAATCCTTAGTAGTTGATAGGGATTGAAGCTTTGTTAACGTGGTGATTAACCGATGGGTCTCTATGGCATCTACCACTTTTCTCTTCATTGGGAGCCCTTCCTTTGGCAACCCAAATATTTGGTAAAAAACTATAGCGAAGAATTCCACCTTGAGATGATGGTTTCAATCTGTACAAAGGTGCAATTATTGCTTTAGTCGTACGATTGCACCATATGCAACAAGTATTCATGAAATAATACTTTATCTTGTGGTGGTATCTATGCCAATATACTCACTCTAGCTTGAGTCAAGGCTATCTTCATCGGGTGAGTGTCCTCATGGTCATTCCACCATTTTTGGTATAATTCACCTACTAGTTGTGTGAAGGTGATATCCTTCAATTCCACCTACCCTCCTTCATCCTCATTGGGTAGGTCCATTTGTTCATCTAGGGTAGCCTCTCTATGCACCTCACTACGAAGCTCCCTTCGATGTGCCCTGGGTGGTTCCATCTATGGCTCTAGATGAGAATGTGGTTGTGCTCTTCCTCTACCACCATGCCAACTCCTATGTCCTCTCCATAACTAATAACCTCTTCCCCTCCAAGGATGGTAGTTACATCCTCCTCATGGCTAAAACCCTTGTCCTTGATTTTGTGTAGGGTAATTTTTGTCATTGTGCTTGGGCCATGAATCCCTCTGATGTAGTAGTCTTGATGAGCATTCCCTCCTTAATCTTGTGATCTATCATAAATGAGCCTATAATTCTCACTTGATGCTCATTCTTCATAATTCCTCATCTTGGAACCACTCTTCACCAATCTTATTCAATTTGGAAAATGCAAGACAATTGCATCAAAATCATACAACTTGCCCTAATTCCATACAACTACACCAAAAAATGTATAGTTGCTTCCAAAAATCATACAATTTCTCCTCACAATCGTATAGGTGCTTTTTGGAATCATACAACTACCTTCAAAATCATACAGTTGTTCCTGAAATCGTACAACTACACTCCAATTCCATACAATTCACCCAAATCATACAATTGGTGCCCCAAATCATACAATTTCACCCTAAAATCATACAATAGGTCCCAAATCATACAATTGCACCTCTTCCATACAATTACACCTAGAATTGTACAATTGCACTTTAAATCATACATTTGCACTAAAATTGCATAATTCAGGCTCCAATTCGTACAATTTTACCCTAAAATCGTACAACTATCCTCAAATCATACAATATCCTTCTAAAATCATACAATTTGCTATTCACACCTATAATTTCCCTAAAATCCATATTTTTTTTGAATTTGTATGATTTATTTTGCACCCTTTTATCGTCATTGTGCAATTCTTATTTTCGATGCAAATTTCGGTTCACTTGTGCAATTTCCCTTTTGATTGTGCAAATATTCAGAGGTATAATTTACTATGGTAATCTATGCAGTGTTCATGTATGACCTTCTCTTTATAATTTTCCCATGCAATGGCTAGAATATTTTCTCCTTTACCAGCAAATTACTTAATGCAAATTAGGGTTCCAAATTTGACTGTCTTAGCTTTTCTGAAAAACAAAAGCTCCAACCTGAGCAACATACCACCAATTTGCAAAACAAATAACTCAAAACCTATATTTTTAGAAAAAATCCATCATTGAGGGTTTTTTTTCCAAGTAATTCCCACAATTTTCACTTTTTATCAAAAAAAACACCTTGCTTTTCTAGGATAAAACCCTAGCTTTTTCATTGGCGCTCCCACTGGTTGATTTTTGAAGTCAAGGAATTTCACTTGGTGAAAATTCTTAAATGGGTTAAAAAATTAGTGTACTTATGTTATTTTCATGCCCATATGATGAGAAATTTATTTGATGCATGTTCCTTTCTCACGAAATCACCTATTTTTACCTGCATTTCTTACAATTTGTTGAAAATATATGCATGGCATCTTATTTGTGTAATCAAAATATCCTAGTGCATGAAAATTTGCCACGCTAGCCTCTTTTCATGTGTTTTTGGATTTTTTATGAGCGACTACCAACTCATTCCTTTTTGCATATAATTTTTGTCATATTTTCTTGCTTTATTTAATATTTTATTATAACCTTTTGCGTTTCTTTCCATTTTATTTTTATTTTTATTTTATTATTATTTTTTTTTTTTTTCAGAAGAGGCCACCATTTTTATTTTCAACCATCTTTTGTCTTCATTGCGTCCCATGGGATTTTCACAATCAAGATTATTTTTCTATTTTTATACATTTTTTTTCATTTTTCATTTTTTTTCAAAATTATCTAATTTTCTCACTTACCTTTTAGGAAATCATATAGTGATATTCACTTGTACACTTCCTTCTGCCGATATATCATTTGGAGGTTTTGCCACATCATTTCATGCAACCAAGGGTTGAGCAGTCATATAGTTAGGTTCCAACTATTCTAATGTACAATTTACTCCCTCTTGTTGGCTAACTGTATGATTTATAAATGTACCATTATTATTTGTATGATTTGGAATTGTACAATTACAACCTGTATGATTTGGAACTATACAATTGTAAGTTGTACGATTTGTAACTGCACAATTCTCTCCTTCCAAAGCTATATTTTCTTGTTCGTGACTTCTCCTTTGCCCTATTGGCTACTCATTTGGTGAAGACACCCTTACTACTTGATTCTCATTTTGGAAACTTCTACTCCTATCTCCTCAAACCAAATCTACCTCTAAACTTGGTGAACGAATCCTTTTTTGGTCTCAACTTGCCTCCTCCTCGAATCGTACTCTTCATATGCCAACAAGTCATCTTCCTTGCACCTATCTTATGTGACCTTGTCATCTTGCTATAGATTCATAGAACCTCTTTGTATATTAAATGGACCAACTTCTCCATGAGGAAATCCTCTTCCTGATTCTATTCTTCTTGGTCCTTTTCAATGCATTGGTGGTCACTAGAATGGGTATCATCTTGTAAGATTTGATAATAATCCTCCTTTCCCATTGCATCCTTGTGCATTCTTGGTCTAATTGAAGGGTACCAGTGGTACCTCCTCTGGCTATCTAGGCCATATCAAAGTAGGATGTTGAATCCTTACCCTTCCTCCCTGGGTAGAGGATCTAAATTATTCCTTCCTTCAGTCATTTATCGTAAACCTCCTCTTTGACCTCTTTACCGCATTTTGGTACTTGGGATTCCTTGTTGTCAATATTTTTTTTGACTCAGTTATTCTCTTTCTTGAGTACTAGGAGTCACATCCACAAACTCTATATTGTCCAGGTATCATTCATTCCTTTGGGCTCATGGTAACAAGTGTCGTAATGCTCTTATTTGATGATCAACACATGTCAATTATTTTATCCATCATATTTCTTTTAAGTGAAGTTGGGAAAATTTTACCAAAGTTCCCTATATTATTCCAAAAAGTAATACTCAGTACTTGAGTCATTACGATTATCTTCTCTTTGTTCTGACCATTCTATTGGTAAATTCATTATTGTTTGAAGTCTCCTCACTTCCCTTCTTTGCCTTCTTAGCTATCGATATGCTGTCACATAGGTATCTAGATCTGGATGAGCATGAGGTTCTTGTATCCTTGCCAAGAAGTAATCACAACTTCTCTCTTGGCTACTATCCCTTATTAGTAAAGGCATTCCCTCATCACTCAAATATTCATGTAGGTTCCAATAGTGTTTAGGTGATGTAAGGTCTTCCTTTGTCTCTCACCAAATTATCTTGACTACCTCATCCAAAAGTGGTAGATCATGTGTTAGAACCCTTGGTTTGACTTGCAACCTTTCTTCCCCACTAGGACTTGTACCTTCCTATTATATTTTATTTTCTTGAGGTACTTCCTCATTGCTTGGACTTCTTACTTCTATTTTCCTTTGTCTTGCAACCTATTGCTCATCCAACTCCTAGATGATCAATTCTCAAAGTCTTGTATTATGTGCTTGCAATACTTCATACTTTTCTTGCAATTTTTGGGCTTGATGTTGCATCCTTTGTTGCAATATGTCTATCTGAGTGAATGGAGTAAGTCCTACCAACTCCTCATTTGCAACTCCACCTTAAATTGCATTTGGTATTTCCATATCAAAGGTATCCATCCTATCTTCATATTGTACCATTAGTCATATATTATGGCATCCCTCTGCTTTTCAAGGTAACTCCCTTTGCTCTAGCTATGGATATACTACTACCTCCTTTGCTTGATTATCTTCTTCCTATTACTCCCAATTTATTGCTAATGGTACCATTTATTGATTTCTTATTTCATTTGGAGGAGTCCATTCTTCCTCCTCCTCCTCGATTCATTCTATTTCATCTACGAATTTCATGTGTACTTGCATCCTTTGCCTTTGACCAACGTACGGTACCAATTCCCATTATTATATAGTTGGTCGAATTGAACAAAGATAGTGAGAGGAATTTTAATCTAGCAAACCACAACAAATAACCAAAAATAATAAATGTTTGCCTCAATGGTATAATGATATGGGTATTACACGTCTATTTGTAGAAGATACCAAACCATAATATTTTCAACTTCCCATGATTGATTTCCTATTTTCCATTGAACTTTAAGACCAATTCATCCTACTTAAGTTCTAATTTATGGAGATGCTTATCATACCATAATTTCCTTTGCCTCTGGGCCACTTTGATTTCCCATTGTGCCATGAATATCCTTTCATCCAATCTAATGAGTGTGTTCAATCACTCTTATAGGATTTCTTGGTCACCTAAGTGATGCTCCACAACTATCCACAAACTAGGTACCAAGAAATTCACTAGCACTACTACCTCCTGACCATACATTAGCTGGAATGGCATGTGGTCTATTATTGGTTTTAAGGTTGTTCTATAATCCCATATAATACATGGTAACCTCCCTTCCCAATCTAATCCTTCTATACCATAAATATTATATAACATACAAACCAGGACTTTTTTGGTTGCCTCAACCTACCCATTTTATCAGGGGTAATACACACTTGATAACAAATGCAAAATATTGAATTATGTTTTCAGAATTTTTATAACCTCATTAAAAAAGTGACCTTCTCTATCACTTATTATTAATAGCGGATTCTAAATCTTGTAATCACCTATTTGTACAAGAATCAAGCTATATTTTTTGTCTTATTATCTAGTAGCACCCTTGCTTCTACCCATTTTGTTAGGTATTTTGTTGCTACCATAATATATCAATACTTTTACCTATGGATGGTTTTAAATGGTTTTATAAAATCCAAACCCCATATTTTAAACAATTCTTGAGGTTGTGATGGATGCAAAGGCATAAAGTCTCTGCATGGTGGTTTCCCCACTCTTTGACAAGTGTCACATGTCTATACATATTTTTTGCATCATTGTACAACATAGGCCACCATAATATTGCTAATATTATATTACTAGTTGTGGCATCTAGCCCCATGTGTCCTCCTACCAAGCCTTCATGGGCTTATTTTAATGATGTGTTAATTTCCTCCTCCATTACACATCTTCATAAAATATTGTCTATACCCATATTCTACAAAAATCTAGCTATTAGCTGAAAAGGTGTTGACTTCATGATTACCTATATTTTCTCTATCATTTTCAAGTCTTGTGGTAACTTTCCTATGGATAGATATTTCCTAATTAACTTGTACCATGCTGCTACAATGTTAATTGCAAACAACTATGCATCAAGGAATTCATCTAGAATTCCTATCCCTATAGGTTCTATTGATTGTATTTGAGACAACTAGTTTGCAATCACATGCTTCTTGGTAGGTCTCACTACTACTTGAAATACAAATTCTTACAAAGTTACAAGCCACTTGACGACTCACCCTTGTATCACTAGTTTGTTTATCAGGTACAATTGAGCTTGATGATTGACATAAAAAGCAAATGGGTTTGCTAATAGGTAATATCTAAACTTTTGTATCGTATATACCATCCCTAAAGCCTCTTGTTATGTTGTACTACAATTTATTTCTACCCTTAATAAATATGGCTTATAAAATAAATAGGGTGATCCAGCCTAAATTGTCCTTCCTGAGCCAATGTGTATCCTATTGTAAAATTGGAAACATCAATATGTACATGAAATTCTTTATACCAATAAAGAAACACTAGGATGGGGCTACTCACAATTTTTTCTTTTAATTCCTCAAAAGCTCCTTGATGCTCCTCTATTCAATTGAAAGGAATGTTATTCTTTGTCAATGAGTCCAATGGGTAGGACACATGTGCATAATTATTGATAACCCTTCAATAATATCTTGTGGATCCTACAAATTTTTTTAATGAACTCATGTCATATGGATATTCCATATTAAAAATGATACAAATTTTATTAGGATCAGTCTTCAACCCTTCATTGCACACTATATGTCCTAGTAACTTCTCATATGGTACCATCAAATAACATTTCCCAAGATTCAAGGAGATATGTGAATTGCTACATTGGCTCATACATTCACTCAGGGCTGGTAGATGGTCCTTGATCTTACCATAAATGGACCAATAATCCAAGAATATATTGAACTTCCCTATTGCCAATGGGTCAAATATATATAGAATAATTCACTAACATATGGTTGGGGTATTACACAACCTGAATGGCATCCTATTGAATACATAAATTCTATTTTCCATAACAAATATACTCTTCAACTTATCTTCTTCAACTATACTAATGTTATTGTAGCTAGAAAACCCATCCAAGAATGAATAAATTTCACGTCCTACTACTTCCTCCAGAATGGAATTTTTGAATGTAATAGGGTAGGGATATTTAATTTTTACTGCATTCAAACTTCAAAAATCTATGTTAGATTTTGTGTGCAATATTTTTTATTGAATGCATCATAGTTTAAGATTTATACTGTAATATCTTGAACATAGATTACAAAACCATTCCCTAGCATAGTTTTAATTCAATCCATGATGGCAACTTAGATGTATACTACATCCAATTTTGCTCAAAATTCGTGATTTCATTTTCTTTTTAGGACCCAAGTTTAAGTCATAAGTTTCTATTCAACTCATAATTAGTAGTATACTACTATAAATTAATTCAAATAATATAAAAACTAATTCAAACACCAACATACATAATTATTTCTTATTCAATTATTATATTCAAGTTTATTGCTATAATTTCAAGTAAGAAAATAACAACTAAATGAAAAGCATCAATGTTTCATATTCAACTCACATATTTAGAATATATGACTGTAAATTTAGTAACTATAGTTGAATCAAATATATAGAAGGTATCAAATGATATTGATCATAGTTTCATTTATATATGAACAAAGGATGCTATTGTATAAATTAAGGATATGATAGCTAACTCAACATCCATAAAGGAATAGTTGAATTATACATCTATGAACAAAATGTTGAAACATTAACTTATACACTTTATTATTTTCAAACAATATAATAGTACCTATTTATTTTTATCAAGACATCATACATAATTATTTCCATATATAAATATAAAGTAGAATAATTCATTTTATTCAACAAGCATACTATGCAATATTCCAACAAATCATATACCTATTCATGATAAATATTAATGTATACAATTTCAATTTCTAAACTTCATGGAACAAAGTATTTCATCCACATAATATCTTCTTAACTTGAGATAGTGCTTGAAGGAGAGAAAATATCATTCAATCAATTTACCACCCAACCAAGTGACATTTAGTGAATGTCCCTATCTTATCTTCACACTTGAAGATCTAACCCTTCATTAAATGGAAAATACACAAAACCACCTAGCTAGAGAGATAAAATATGCAAAATAATTTGAGCATACTTCCATGATTACATGAATATATACTCATGATTAGCACTAAATTTCTAGTGCAATGATTAATTAAACTTTGGAGAAATACAAATATTGTGCCTATACCTTCCCACTTTCATGGTGTACTAGTTTATCTACCAAACCATGGTTTTCTTCCAATAAATTCTCTCAATATCCTAGGGATAATAATTAATTATTCAATTGACATACAATAGTTATAGCGTGTATACATTTCCTACTTTTAACAATGTTTAATAGTTTATTTATGACACTAAAACTAACATATCATTCAATTATTGTAACTAAAACTACTAATATAATTTCAAAATATTTTCAACCAAGGTGCATGCAATGTAATTCCAATTATTATATGGTAGAAATATAATAATATGATGCATTTAATCCATTATTTTCCAAGAAGTAGTCATCATGCATAGTCAAATTGAGTAGAATCAATGTTGCAAAGTAAAAAGAATGAAAAATTCTTATTTCATTTTATAAAGTATAATGCTATTTTGATTATTTGAATGTACTATGTATGGTTTTTTAAGCAATAATTTCAAATAACATTATAATATATGGACATAATTTTTAAGTTCCAATATATGCTTTAAGAATAAAAAAATATGTGTTGAATATTCACTCTAAAATAAAATTTTCTCACTATATTTCTATAATCTATGAGAGGGTTCTAAAAGGTGTAAAATTGTTTCTTCATTACTATAGTTACATAATTGAGATATACACAAGTATAAAATTGAAGTTCTATCCTCATCTTATTTGAATTCTAAAAGACTAATCCAATATGTGCTACTGTATAAGTTCCTTTAAAAACAAGTGTAACAATAAAGTATCATTTGCTCATGATTTCTATTCAAGGTATAGTGACAACTTAACTATCCATTCTTGTACAATAGTCATATATTATATGCATGTAATTTAAATAAGTTCTAGTTATATTTCATTACTCTATAGGTATAATTTTTTAACTGTTCTAGCCATGCATTCATGTGTGATACAATCATCCACTTAACACTTCCCTATATATAATGACTTTATATATTAAAAGTAACACTAGATGAAATCATTAAATAGTGAAGCTTTGATCCATATTTTATTTGCATGTCAAATAGAGTAGTCTTGAGCTAGTTAAAGTTTATGTCATTGGTTCCCATCAATCCAAGACTAGAATTTGTTATTCTGTGTTGTTAGAAACCATCCATTTTAAAAATAATAACCACACGAATATTGTAATAAATACCAAAATTAATGGAAATGAAAATAGCAATATTACAATACAAAATAGAAATGCAACAAATTTATTGATCAAAATATAATCATAATTTAGAATAATTGGCTTCTTCAAGGGGAAAACCTCCTTAGAAGCAAATATTTGATACAATATGAAAGGACTTGATACATTTCATCCATGCCCTTTCCTTTTTAAAGACTCCTATAAACCCTAATTCTAATGCTCAAGGGTTAGTTTCACATGCAAGTGAGGACCCAAGCTAGAAAATTCTACTAAATAATTAGTTACATCTTATATAATGGTTAAATTATATGGGCCCATATGTTTAGGAACCCTAAGTGCCACATACATTTTACAATGTATTACATGATAATGTTAAAATGGGATCATTATACAATAATTCTAAGATAGGATCTTAACATGACCTTCTCCTTCAAAAAAGCTTTGTCCTCAAATCTTATGATGAGGAAACTACTATAGTAGCTACTGAAGTGACTCCCATGTGGCATCTTCTAATTGTAATACTAGCCATTGTAAAAGAACATTAGTGATGACACGATTACAAAGAATGCAAGTGTAGCGATCCCAGGGAAATGGCACACCGTCCACTACTCTATTTGTGAATATTATTTGATTTATTTATACTTAATCATGCATTAAATGAAAGATGTGAAAATAGATATAACCGAAATACAAAGATAGATATAAATTTTACAAATTAGGGTAGCAGATGTATAATATTCCCTTTCAAGGGGTGATGCGCTTTCGCGGGCTTCTTGGTGATGCACACAAAACTATATGAGGGCTCATGGATGTCTCCTTCTCCAGATCTAGTTCCTAGAGGGATCCTTGTGCTTTCATATGTTGAGAACCTGTCTGATGAACCTGTAGTCCTGCAATCATGAAAACAATAGTAAATGTTCAGTTGTTCGAGATTGCCTCCCCGAATAAGGTTTTTAGCAATACCCCTAATGATAAATAGAAATATGCTCAATGACAATAGAAACTAATGCTATGAATGCAACTAAATGCGATAAAACAGATCTATTCTAATGGCGTGAAAACAAGTAACAAGCTAAATAAAGGAAACTAATGCTAAGAACCCTAGACTAGGCTTGCGGGCCACTATCCAAGACAGTGGCTACTAATATGAAAACATGTCTCTATTGCTCCAAGGCTATGGATCTAGGCTTGCTTCTAATGTTGAAATGATTTTTGTTTATGTCTGATGTGTTGAATATATTGTAGATGATAACCTATCAGTAGGCTAGCACTTTGTTTCTCCTAAAATATGCTCCAATTTGCTCTTTGATTCGATAGGGCTTCACTGCAAAAATGTTCTCCAAGAGAAGCTCTCCAAGTCTCCAAAATATCTCCTCATTCGTATCTCTACAAAAAGGTCCCTTTGGTGCTCTTAGGTTTGCACCTTATAATGTGTTTGAAGTCCTAGGTCAATGTCCAAACCCTAGGACTAAATTTTGCATGCAAACTGGATGTTAGCATGAGAAGTTTTGTCTTTTTCTGTGCTTGAAGGCCAGTTAAACCGGTGTCTAAATATAGAATTGAGTCTCTCATGTATATTGGCTATGAGGAGGAATGCAAAGTTATCCCTACTCAAATTTATTGCATGCAAACTACCACTTCTGCCCAAGATTAGGCTATTTTGATGGTAAGTTGCTATTTAGGGCTTAGCTGCTATTATCTGCAATGGCTAGGGCTGGCCGCTCTGAGCTTCAATGACAAAAATATAGCCACTCTAGTTCATAGCGGCCAGGCTTGGATGGGCTAAGACTGCCCTAGATGAGTGGTGAAAACCACTTTTGGAACTTGGAAGATCCCAATTTTTATTCACATGGTCTATGAATATGCCCACATGAATAGTTATCCTAAACATGACATTTTTTAGGTGTCTACAACAAGAATGTTCATCCAAAATTTATTTATACTTTAGAATGATGTATCCTTCTTCATCCAACTTAGGTAACTATAGTGAAATTTCACTACACCCAAGAGAATTTATGTCATGGTTAATTTTTGCAAGTCAACTCCAAAAAGAAATAGGTCGGTAAGATGAGGCAAAAAGGAAAGTGAGAATGAGGTATATCATTGATTTTGGAAAATCTATGATGGGAACTTATTTTTTAAGGAGAAAATTTGAATAAGTATTGATAATTTGAATGTCATAAATCTCACTAATTAATAGGAACATTGATTTAAGAATTTAAAAGTCATAGCATTGTAGGCCCAAAATGGCCACATCCTTAGAAAACTTTTCAAAATATTTTCTAAGGCAAAGAAGGATGTTCTATCCCACATGAGATCCAGTGTATTTTATAGTGGCACAGGATAGGATGTTCTATCCCATGGTCAAAGTGGTCAAAATTCACTTTGCCACTTTTGAAATCATGGATCACAACATATTTTTGATTAAGTCTAAAAGCTCAGTGGATTGCAACATGTTCTAGTCCATGCGACATCTAACATGGTTCCAGTCCATGGTCAAAGCAGTCAAAGTTTGCACTTGCTTATTTTCGAATCATGGCACAATGCATATTGTTCTAGCTTGTGCAAGCTAAAGGCTATTTCAAGCTTGTTCTACCCCATGAGAGTTCAAGAGTATCTTGTAGCGGCACAGCGCACATGTTCTAGCCCATGATCAAAATGGTCAAACATCACAAAAGTGAATAATGAAGTCATGGACTAGCACAAGGTTTTATATAGCATATGTCTTATGTTATATCCCGTGCGGGCCAGAGCGATGCTCTTCCCACGGTCAGCCATAGTCAAACTGGGAGGCACGAATTTTGAGGTATGGATTACAACACATTTTAGACCATGTTCTACATCGTGGACATGAATGAACTCTAAAGCAGATTGAAGAATAAGAGCCATGGCCTAGTGCAATGTTCTATCTCATGCACCTCATAGTACATTTTCATGTTAAAGCCTAACATGCTCCAGCCCATGGTCAAAGTGGTCAAAGGAAGTGATAAGCTGTCAAGAGGAGTGGGCTACGACATGTTCCACGTTATGAAGCTATCAAAGAATTTCAAGTTTTGATCTTGGTCATTCATGAATAGATCAATGGTTGGGTTATTCTGATGAGATCTCAGATGCATAAAAGTAGAGTCTTTGTGACATAAACTGGTTGAGCAAGAAAGCTAGCAGATGAAGCATCAATAAAGCCAAAGAACCAAGAAAATGTGGTTGTAGTCAGTTGTAGATCTACGATAGATAGTGTCTACAAGAATGAAATATGGCCTAGATCATGGCTTTGATAGCCTGGAGCCAAACCACCATGAAGAACCAACAAGTTGTAGAGGTCGAGTTGCAGAGGAGCGCAAGATCACATAGTTTTTCCTATTCTCAAATACAAATCAGAGGCTACCACCTCAACTTCTGGCTGATCTAGCATTTCATTTTCCTTGTAATGTTCCATTTCTTTCAATTTCTTTTAAAACATGTAAAAACTATAAAAGGAGGTCGAACCCTCATTTTGAAGGGTCGGCTCTAGAGTGTTTGCTTGCCCTATTGTGTAATATTTATCTACAAATCAATAGAAGGAACACTACTTGGAATGTTTGCCTCAAACTGGTGTCTTCTATAATTTTGGAGAGATTCAAGTTGTGGATTGCTTTTTTGCTACTATTGCTATGGTTAGTCTATTCTGCTGATATTGGATTGCTAACTTAGAGCAATTGAAATATTTTCATGATTGAATCTATGCTTGCAAGAAGTTATTTTCTATTAAATCTTGATACTGATATTATTCTTCTAATTTGGATTATTAGTATCTTGATATTGAAATAGCTTTCTTGAAGTATAACTCTGTTTTGTCTATGATATTGAAGATTACTTGTTTTGAATGTTGTTAATTCTAAGTGTGGGACATTAGAAATTGTTATGTAAGATGGGTCTTTCTTGTAGATGCCTATGTTGTTAGATCTATCCATCCATTATTTGATTACTATTTCCTAACCCTTACTCATTTCTATCCCTACTATTTAAACATTTAATTGAGCTTAAATGAGTCAACATCTTATTAGTTGACAAGGAATACCAGCCTACTCTAGAGGTTGGATTAGAGTAATATTTAATCCATCCAATGTTGTGGTCTAAACTATGATTAGTGGGTGCATGCCTAATCAGAGAATTGGAAGATAATAGTCATAGTATCAAGCTTTTGCTTGATGGCAATTTGGATCCCAATAGTTTTTGGCATGCTCGATGGGACCTATTAACAAGAACACTAGTTAACCCACTCTTTCTACCTTTACCCTTTTCTCAGAGGAATCAAGATTTGGTGAATTATCTTGACCTTAAAGCGGTGATCAGTAAATTCACCTAGTGACTCCCTGATTTCAAGAATCTAGAAAAGGCCTTTTGATAGCTCATAGTTTTCATGAATACTAGGTCATCTGCAAAGAATAACCTAGAGTCTTTCATCTATTATGAGCTCCCTTTGAGAGGATCTACTATCTTAAGGAATTTGAACCCAGATTTCTAGTCAGATGAAACTCCTCCAGAAATTCAACCCGAGGTGCCTCCAAGACCACCTCCAACAAGAGCAATGGCTGGAAAAATGGCTCAAAATAATAATGTGGCCCCAAACCTACCCCTATAGAAGTATCCTAGTTGGAATACAACTAGCCCCTTGAGGCTTGCTCATATGCATGATATTCCCCAAGCTGTATCCAAAGCCATCCCTACCTATGATGGATCAAGAAAAACCACCTATGAGCACTGCCAAGATATTCTAAATCTAGTAGTAATTCATAATATAAAGAATGAAGATGTCATTGTTAGAATCTTAGCCCTATCCTTTAGAGGGAAAATTTTACACTAGTTCAAGACTTTGGAGGACAATAGCATTACTTCATGGGCTGAGTTAGAAGAACCTTTCATAGAAGAATTCAACGAGTCTATTGATCCCTTCTCCCTACTAAACCAGTTTACATCCATGCAAAAACATTAGCAAGAATTAATTTTAGACTTTAATCTGAGATTTAGTAGAACTTGGAAGAGAATTCCACCTGAAGCCATACCAGCTACAACCCTTGCTTTTATGTATTATATCAGAGCCCTTGGATCAGAATTGGGCTTACAAACTCAACAAGTAAGGGTGTATACTTTTCCCTAGGTTTATACTATAGTTGTCTAGGCTAAAAATATTCTTATCAATGTGGGGAGGTTACCCCCAAAGACTATAATGCCTTACTGTTCTAAAATTCCTAATACCCAAGGTTAGGCAAATACATCTTCTTACATGGATCCCCCTCCTCTATCATCACCAACTCCAAATATGACTCCAATTCCCCTCCCCAAATCATCTTCTACTCCAATTTCTTTCCCTCCTCTTCCATCTCAAGCACCCCAAGAATATTTTATGCTTCTTGATATTCAAAACACTTTGAAAACTCTCAGTAACAAGATGAATTCAATGGAGAAGAGAGATAGAGAGATCACAACAAATAAGGTTTCCCTATGTTAATAGAGATCAGAAGCTTGGTACCAACAATAGTGCTAGAATCAGAGTTAACACCATTCAAGAAGATCCAGAATATTCCTTAGAAACTAGCCTTGTGAATGTATGGTGCCTTGTGTGTAATGATCCCCATGACTCAAAGTCATGTGTAATGTATCAGCATCATGTGCAACAAGCCATGGAAAAGGTAGAGAGAAATCAAAAAGGTAGAGTCAATATGCTCTGGCAACCAGACTAGATCATGATTGGGCAAGATCCTGATGAAGAGGGACCTATTGCTATCATGACAAGATCTAGAAAGAAGACATTGTAGGTTGATCCATAGAATATGGGGCAATTTCAAGTCCCTTATCAGAAGAAGAAAGATCCTCCTCTACAAAATAATGATCAATTTCCTATTCCTCAAGCCACTAAAAAGAGGGATATGGTACCTAAAGGCCAAGAAAATGAGGTCAGTTTCCCTAGAAAATTTTACAAATAAAATGACAAAGAGAGGATGAGATCCAAAAGTGAAGCACAAGAAAAGCTTTGATTCCCCTCTATAACTAAGAGGCAAAGGATTGAAGCCACACAACAATACAAGAGGAAGTACGATGAGCCAGAGAGAAATCCTGAGAATCCCACTTCAGAAAAATTAGAATATAACATTGTAGAAGAGATGAAAAGGATTCCCTCCAAGGCTAGCCTCTATGATACCCTCTTTATTCCTGGTCAAATTGATCTACTAAAAGCTTCTTTGAGTAAGAATCCTCAAGAAAAGTAGGCCACTACCATCCTCACTATATCTTCTAGAAAATATAAGATGTCTCCTACTATTTTAAAGAATAAACCCCCCATTCTATATTTCTTTATGGATGGAGGGTTGGATAGTTCATAATTGTATGATTGATTCAGGGGCCTCTACCATAGTTATGCCCAAGGTAGTCTACGAGGAGATGGGTATGGAGTATACCAGATCCTATCCTAGAGTTCTATAATTGGATGGGACACTAGTAAAGATAGTTGGGGTAATAAAATATGTACTGATGTGATTGCATAGAGCCCCAGAGGTGACCATTGTACAAGAGATTATGGTTGTAGACCTAGAGCCCTATTTTGGTCTATGCCTTTCTAGAGAGTTCACTACCAAATTGGGAGGATGTATGTATTTGGATTATTCTAGTATGGTGATTCCCTTCAAAGGAAAGAGAATAAGGATCACACCTGAGAAGCTTGTATCATATCACATTGAAAAAATTGAAGAGGACATGTGTAACCTCACACCTCTGGATGATTTTGAAATAGTGGAAAGTTTTGAAGAACTAGAGGTTGAGGATGAGTTACCATTCAGAGAGGATTATAGCCAGTTTGGAATAGGAATGGGTACATACATCTCCCTAGAAGCAGAGAAAAATATCCCTACCATATCCAATTAGTATTTGAGGGAAACAGAGGCTTGGACCATGCACTTTGATGGTGCAAGATGTAGAAATGGGGTTGGTGTTGGTGTAGTTTTGTAGTCTCCATCAGAAGGTGTAAAGAGCTTTGCATATAGGCTGACATGGTCCTATACCAATAATGTTGTAGAGTATGAAGCTTTATGCTTAGGGCTGATGCAAGATGAGAGCATGGGTATCAAGATATTGAATATATATGGTGACTCTAAGCTAATAGTAAATCAGGTAAGAGAGAGGTGCAATAGTAAGCACCATTACCTAAAAGTATACAGAAATAGGGTATGGGATTTGATGGAATCCTTTGATGCCCTTAACATTCATTTTATCCCTAGAAGGTAGAATATATTGGCTGATTCTTTGGTAGTAAGGGGATCTAATTTTAACCCTTCTATAGATATAGGAGTTACTAAGGACAAAAGAGTCAAAATGGTTTTCAGACCTATAGTCCCAGATAGATAGATTTTTTGGTAGGTCTTTGAGAGTGATGAATAGATCATCGACTTCCTGGTAAGAGAGGCTTGTTTATCCACTATCCAGGAAGAAGTTCTAGATGAAGTTGACCAACAAGATGTTATCCAATTAAAAAACAATCATATCCCAAGAGGGTTGGTCACACTTGAAAGCCTCTTTGATAATGAAGATAGGAAGAAAATCAAAGCTATGGAGATCAATGAGAAAATCTATAAGGAGATCAATATTGAGAAGGAAAAGAAGCTCAAAGTTGGTATCCATTATTCTCTAGAAGAGGTAGAGGATATTAAAGCCATGTGCCTAAAATACCAAGACATTGTGGCCTGGTCATACGAAGATCTTAAGGTATATGACAAAAGGGTGATCCAACATACAATTGAGCTAGAACCAGATGCAAAGCCTTTCAGACAAAAGTAGAGGCCTGTGAATCCTAGGATTGAATCTATAATGAGAGAAGAGCTACTCAAACTACTTAAGGCTAAAATTATATATCCAATTAAGCACTCTACATGGGTAGCTAACTTGGTTCCTATGAGGAAGAAGAATGGAGACATCCGCCTATGTGTAGATTTTAGGAATCTCAACCAAGCATCATTGAAGGATCACTACCCTCTTCCTCAGATTGACCAGATTCTATAGATTATTGTAGGGGTAGAGAGGTTCTCACTATTAGATGACTTCTCTAGTTATAACCAGATCTAGGTGAAATATGAGGATCAATTCAAGATAACATTTACTACCAAATGGGGTACTTTTACTTATCAGAGGATGCCTTTTGGTCTATCCAATGCAGGGGCTACATTCTAGAGAGCGATGGATTATGCCTTTGGAGAGATGATTAATAAAGTCATTCTGATCTACTTGGATGATATGATTGTGTTCTCTCATGAGAAACAAGATCACCTGATGCACTTGGAGCAAGTATTTAAGAAATACAGAGAATTTGGTATCTCTCTTAATCCAAAGAAGTCATTCTTTGCAGTTCATGAAGGGAAGTTGTTGGGCCATGTGGTCTCTAAATAAGGGATGTCTATTGATCTAGACAGAGTTAAATCAATTCTTACCCTTCCCTTTCCCATGAACAAGAAAGCTCTGTAGTCCTTCTTTGGATAGATCAACTTTATCAGGAAGTTCATCTCAGATTTTACTCAAAAGGTGAAGCCCATCTCAGAGTTGCTAAAGAAAAATGTAGATTTCAAATGGATTGAAGTAAGGAAATAAGCTTTTGAGATCATTAAGCAATCCATTACCACTACTCTAATTCTAGTGAATCCTGATTTCAGTAAGAATTGCATCATGTATGCTTATGGAGCTGAAGAGAGCTATGCATCTATGCTTACTCAGAAGAATGATGATGGGGAAGAACACCCTATATTTTTTTAGAGCCAAACTCTCCATGAGTATCAAATCAAATACAACTTCATCGAAAGACAAGTCTTTGTAGTGATGAAGTCATTGAAGAAATTTAGGCAATACTTGGCTCAAAGTAAAACCCTAGTGTATGTAGTTCACCCAGATGTAAGAAGTTTCATTTTACAAGGAGAGCTGGGAGACAAAAGAGCAGGTTGGATTACCAAGATCTAGGAGTATGATGTGGAAATTCATCCTACCAAGATAGTCAGAGGTAGAGCATTGTGCCAAGGGTTAACAGAGAATATGTCTACTGAACAAATGATAGCTTGTCAATCAACAACAGAAGATCAAGTCAGAGAGCCTCAATCAGGAGATTCAAACTAGGTTGATCAGATGACCAGATATTTCTAGATAGGGATTTATCCTCAGGATATTAACCCATCACAAAGGAGGAGATATAGGCTTCAAGCCTTAAAGTATGTCTTACTACCATAAGGACTATATAGGAGAAATATAGATGGAGTCCTCCTAAGATGCTTGAAGGAAGATCAGAAGTAAAAGGTCATTAAAGAATTCCATGGAGGATTATCTAGAGGACATTTTTTAGGAAGGGTCACAACTTTAAAAATCATTAGAGCAGGCTATTATTGGCCTACCATTTTTTTTGACACCTTCAAAGTAACAAGATCCTATGATGAATGTCAGTGGTATGTGGGAAGAACCAGAAATGCATCATTTCCCCTCAAGCCTATCCAAGTAGAAGAGCCATTTCAACAATGGGGTTTAGATTTCATTGGAACAATTAACCCAAATTCCTCAGTAGGACATAAATACATTTTGACTACCACATATTACCTTACCAGATGGGTAGAAGCCATCCCCACAAAGAAATCAGATCAAGAAGTGGTAATTGACTTCATGGAAAGCTTGATTGCAAGATTTGGTATTCCCGAAGCTATAGTAAGTGATAATGGTCCAGCCTTCATAGGAGCTAAGTACATTGAGTTTGCTAGAAAGTATGGTATCACCATAAATAATTCTTCCAATTACTATCCTCAAGGGAATGGATTAGCAGAGTCAACTAATAAGAATCTACTGAGAATTCTGAAGAGATCATTAGAAGATAACAAAAGGAGTTGGCACCTATTGTTAGAGTAGGCTCTATGGGCAGATAGGATCACCATCAAGAAGTCTATTAAAACCTCCCCTTATGCTTTGGTGTATGGCAAAGAAGTAGTCCTACCTATTCACTTGGAAATACCGGCTCTCAAGCTGGTAGACTCAGAAGAAGAATCTGATCAAGGTCCAGTCGAGACTAGATTGACACATCTACTCTAGCTAGAAGAGAAGAGGACTCAAGCATATGAGGATTTCTAGAAGCATTCATATGATATTAAGGGATGGTTTGATAAGAAGGCTAGATTCAAAAAATTCAAAGTAGGGGACTCTATTTTGAAGTGGAATGTGGAGAGAGCCAAGCCAGGACATCATCAAAAGTTTGACTCTTTCTGGGATGGCCCTTTCAAAGTAGTTGAGGTTAAAGAAAGCAACTCTTTCCAGCTTGAATATTTAGAGGGAAACATTCAACCAATCCCGATTAATGGTTTCCATCTCAAACTCTACTTTGATTAAGAATAAATCTTCTCTTGTAACATATGTATATATTTGTATTATACTTTTGTTTTTTGTTCTAAAAAATGTTTTGTAGAAAATAAATATATATATATATATATATATATAAGAAAAAAAGCTACAAGGCAAGATTATGAAAAAAGGCTAAGGGTGGCAGTGGGACATGACATGTGCTCCACGCCATGCTCAATATGCTAAAAGTGGCCATGGGCTACAACATATGTTCCACACCACTCTTGGAAGGCAAAGGGATAGAAAAGCACCACAATTGAAAACATGTTCTAGGCCATGACCAATCATTGAACAACATGATATCTCCCACCGCCAAGTCACCCATATTTTGATTTGAGAAGTGTGCAATGGGTAGTTGTTCGATATCCACATTAATGGTGGAAGGTATGCATGTGGGAGGATTTAAAGCTCAAATATTGATTGTCATCCATTTTACAAGCTACATTCATCTACTAGAGAGAGCATAGCAAAGCAATGAGGCACAATTTGTAGAAAATAGAAGAGAATGAACACTCAATGAATTTTAGTAGAAAATGGCCTCCAAAAGAGCTCAAGAAGAGAGACAACCAACAATTGCCAAATCAGAACACTATATTGATAAAGCGGAGGCAGTGGTCAATACTAGACTAACCCTTTTAGGGAGGACTAAGCTCAGAAAAGATATCAATGAAAAATATCGAAGGGGTGAATCTATGACTTCCCAAGGTATTTGCATTGTCTGCTCCTTTTTATCTTTCTACATCTGTGATTCAGTGCTCCCTTGTCCTGAATTAATTTTTACAATTGTTAAATTTTATGACCCAGAGACAAAGGTAGTGAAAATAGCTAATGGTAAAACCCTATTTAATATCATAGCTAAATCCTATCATGATTTATTTGCTTTAGGAGTAGAACCACCTATGAGACCTAAATTCTTTGACACAAAAGAGCAGGCTAGATATTATTCCTTGCAAATACATACCCATGAAAGAGAACCTTTTAGGAAGTGGGTTTACAATCAATTCAAAACCATCAAGTCAAAAATAACATTGCCTACAACCCCAATTTCCATTGAACAATTTGCAAATCCTAAGCTTTTCTCCATGCTAGCCTGCTTAGAGGGTTTAGATTCTGATTGGTATGTGAGAGACTGGAAGATAGCCATTATGTATTGTATTTCGAATGAGAAAATGTATAGGCCCAAAGTAGAAGAAGAGGGGGTCAAGCCAATTTATTTTTATTGGCCCACCTTTCTCTCCAAATGAATGCATGAGCAACTAGTTAGGATGAAGAAAGATTCAGAGAACCCTTCCTTTCAACATTGTTCAAATTTGGTATGGATGTTATTTGCTATCATAAGGTATATGATGCCCTAGATCCTAGTGAAATACAAGAATGATAAAGGAGATCCTATCCCTATTTATTATTGGACCAACCATCTGAGGAGCTCAAAATCCTACTACAGGTTCAACTTGGAATTTCTAGGGCTGACCTTGAAAATCATGTATGGGAAATACCCTAGGTTTCCAAGGTTGGCTAAAGAATTGTTACGAGTAGAGGATATTGAAGAAGGGGACTGGTATATTCTTACAGAGGGCACTATCATCAGACTCTATGGTTTTACTGGTAAACCATTTTTGTTACCTCATTTTGTAACTAGTAGGTTGTTGGCCCTAGAGTACTTAAGGTAGGTAGACTTTATCAACATAAATTTTGGCTCTGGAAAAGGGAGGAAGAGTTTGTTGACTTACTCTCAAAATGTGGATGATATAACGATAACCAGAAGGGGTCAAGGTGAACAAATTACCCAATATTTGGAAAGGTTAGGACTATTATACATACCACAAAGATGGAGATATGACCCTGATGACAAGTTCTCGAAGAGGAACATTGCTCTAAACAAGGAAAAGGCTCTCAAGTTTGAAAAGACTTCAAGGCCTCATTTCGAAGAGGGTAGGAATAATAAATAAAATGCTCCATTGGAGTGGAATGTCACTAAAATGGAGCAACTGCCCCCATGGAGAGACTTTTATGAATAGATAGTCAATTTTGACCCTACAAAGAACAAAGACCACTATCTAAAAGAGTCTAATATTAAGGAAATCGAAAGAAAAAAAGGATGGGATGAAGGTAAAATTGTAGATTGGTGGATAATGAGAGTGGAAATAGGTACAGACAAGGCCAGAGTGGGCCGACAGGCTGATGATGAGTTCTCTGATCGATATGAAAAATATATTAAAACCTAGAAGGTCAAAGATACCAAGAATTTGGTATTAAGCTACATGAGGGCTGAAACAAAAGAAAAAGAGAAAGTTCAAGTAGCATCAGACTCTCTTTCCCCACATTCCTAGGAAGAAATTTAGGAGGTAGAGGGCAATGCCCCATCAATGGCTGAAGAAGCCCCAAAAGCATTCAAACCTTCACAGGAGAAATTAGAGAAGTATTCTATAGGGGCTCAGATTATGAGCAAAATGCATTACTCTAGTGATAAGGTAGAAAATATAGAAATCATCCAGATAGTTAATAGGCCTAAATGCCTAGCCCTAGGTGGAGAACCTCCTATGACTAAGATAAATTGGAAAAATAAATATGATGATTTTGTCTTCACTCCTATGAGTTTCACCACTACAACTACAACTAAGCCAACTTCGACCACCAAAGTTGCATTACAAGAAGAACAATATAAGGAAGATACAGAGAGTGATAAGCCTATGATGTTTCAAGTTTGCAAGAGAAAGGAAAAATATTTAGTAGAGGAAGCTCAGAAAGAGGTCTACAAGAAATTAAAAATGGATCAAGGGCAGAGTGTTGAACAAGTCCCTATTATAGTTGTAGAGCTATCAATACAATAGGCACAACACCAAAGTGTGGAGGAGATTCTCAAGCATCCTACTCCTATAGGTGAAGGTATTATTTCTATCCCTTCTTCTCCTTCTCTTTCCCCAAAGGAATCCCCTTCCCATTCTCAAGAAAATTTGGAGCAAAAGGTACCCTCTCCCCCTCATGAATCATTACCCAGTCCATCAACTACCATAGAGGGTTAAACCAATCCATCTCCTCCACCTTCATCTAAAATCCTAATCACATCATCTCCTAACATTTCATATTTACTTTCAAATCCATTACCTTCAGTAACATTAGAAGGGCAAAATATTTCATCCATTCCAACTCATTCCATGATTTCAACTTCCATCCCTATGTCTTCCCCAATTGCAACCCCTACAATCAGTACAGATTCAACTATCATCACTACTACCCCATTCTCATCAACTTATGAGTCTATTCTCCCTTATATTATAGCTTCTCCTCCCCTTATAAGTCATTCTACATTAGCTTCTTTACAGAAAGGAAAGGAGGTTTCACAGAAGATTCAAGATTTTTGGGCTGAGAAACTTTCTAAGCCTTCAAAGAAGATGGCTATAAAGAGAAATATAATGATCGTTGATCCAGTGACAAGGCAAAGGACCAATAGATCCATCACACCTCTAGTGAGAAAACCTAAAGAAGATATGATTATACAATATTATCATCTAGAAGAATATACAAAATATATTGAGCAATTACCAGTGGAAGATGAGTTGGTCATAGAAAAAGCTCACCTTGAAACTTTCTATGTTAAGATCGATATCTACAAGGAGCAAGTTGGAAAGCTAGAAGAAAAGATAGAAAAGCTAGAGAAAATAGTCAACAATTAGAAGAAGGTGGAAAATGCTATAAGGAATGAAGTCAAAAGCTAGAAAAATAGGTATCAAGAGGCTATTAAGCTTAAGGGACAAGTTGAAGAGCAGAAGAAAAATAATGAAGACCAAGCTAAAGAAATACAAGATTTGAAGCATCAACTTTAGATTGAGAAAGCCAAAGCCTCAAGATTATCAAAAGGAGTAAAGAAGGTTAGGAAAGAGCTATGGTCTAAAATCCTTGAGAAGTGCTCAAGAATCCAGCTTATAATCGACTACATGGATGATGCCAACCATTTATTACAAAATACCAAGGAAGACTTGGATAAATTCATGGAGGAACTACAACCTATGGTGATACCAGAAGAGCAGATATACAAGCTATCTGAGAGTAGATTTAGTGAAGCTGCAAATCCGATTCCCAATAAGGCATGGAGAACTTCCAGATTAGCTGCTAAGGTTGTGGTTGAGAAGAATAGATTGCTCCAGAAGGGTTGGTTATTATCTGATAAAATTGAAGACACAATTCAAGATATTGTAGATATCAATAAGGAAATGACACAGTATGGTTTTGGAGGACTGTGGATTGAAAGCAACACCTTGTTGTTAGAAGAAGAGATAAAAAAGAGTATAGCTTCAATCATTCAAGATGAATCTAAGATAGATAGTTGGGAGGATCCAATTGATCAAGGGCAGGTCTCTCAAATGATAAAAGACTTAACTAGGCTCAAGGATCTGATGGAAGACCTAGTAAACAAAGGTAACTCTACGACTTATGAAGAGACCTCCAAGTTGGAATATGTCCATAAGTGGCTCAAAGAAACCTCCAACCCTACTAACGTTGTTTGGCATCAAGCTTTGCAAACTCTAAAAATGATGGTTCAACTATTTGGGATAGATCCGAACCCCAAAGATAAGCATGAGACTTCTCAAGAAGAAGAAGAAGCTGAGGAAGATCAGGCTGAAGAGGAATTAGAGAAGGATGTTGAGGATATAGAGAAGGTACAAGATGAGCAGCTCCAGAAGTAGAACCAAGAGGAGAATAAAAAAGAATAAAGTAGCCTTGTGGCTAAAGTAGACTTTAACATTTTTGCATTCATGTATATATTGTGTATTTTGTTTTTGTTATGATATTATCAGAAGAAATAGTAATAAAAGCATGAGGCCTATGGTAGAAAATGAAAAATACATGAAGGCATTTTGTCCAAACTGACTGAAGTTATAAAAGGGGATATAAGTCCATATTGCTAGGCTAAGGTGGTGCCCATGGTGAGAGTTTTGAAGTATATTATTTCTAACATGGTTTCCATGTGAACCGTTACTCTCTGAGTATCTTCATAAATATTCTAGAGGGTAATAGTCACATAGAAGCTATTCTATGAAGCATAGTCTATAGATTTCATCATTTTTGACTCTTGATGCCCAATGGATAAGACTCTGAGTTCTCAAGCTTTGCGAGCAAAACCCCTAGGAGGCGCCAGAATGTAGGCCCAAAATGGCCACATCCTTAGAAAACTTTTCAAAATATTTTCTAAGGCAAAGAAGGATGTTCTATCCCGCATGAGATCCAGTGTATTTTACAGTGGTGCAGGATAGGATGTTCTATCCCATGGTCAAAGTGGTCAAAATTTACTTAGCCACTTTTGAAATCGTGGATCACAACATATTTTTGATTAAGTCTAAAATCTCAGTAGATTGCAACATGTTCTAGTCCATGCGACATCCGACATGGTTCTAATCCATGATCAAAGTAGTCAAAGTTTGCACTTGCTTATTTTTGAATCATGGCACAATGCATATTGTTCTAGCCCACGCAAGCTAAAGGCTATTTCAAGCAATGTTCTACCCCATGAGAGTTCAAGAGTATTTTGTAGCGGCACAACACACATGTTCTAGCCCATGGTCAAAATGGTCAAACATCACAAAAGTGAATAATGAAGTCATGGACTAGCGCAAGGATTTATATAGCATATGTCTTATGTTATATCCTGCATGGGCCAGAGCGATGCTCTACCCCATGGTCAGCCATAGTCAAACTAGGAGGCACAAATTTTGAGGTGTGGATTACAACACATTTTAGACCATGTTCTACGCCATGGACATGAATGAACTCTAAAGTATATTGAAGAATAAGAGCCATGACCTAGCGCAATGTTCCATCCCATGCACCTCGTAGTATATTTTCATGTTAAAGCCTAACATGCTCCAGCCCGTGATCAAAGTGGTCAAAGGAAGTGATAAGCTGTTAAGAGGAGTGGGCTACGACATGTTCCACGCTGTGGAGCTATCAAAGACTTTCAAGTTTTGATCTTGGCCATTCATGAATAGATCAATGGCTGGGTTATTCTAACAAGATCTCAGATGTATAAAAGTAGAGTCTTTGCAACATAAACTGGTTGAGCAAGAAAGCTAGCAGATGAAGCATCAACAAAGCCAAAGAACCAAGAAAATGTAGTTGCAGTCATTTGTAGATCTGTGGTAGATAGTGTCTACAAGAATGAAAGATGGCCTAGATCATGGCTTTGATAGCCTGGAGCTAAACCACCATGAAGAACCAGCAAGTTGCAGAGGCCGAGTTGTAGAGGAGCGCAAGATCGCATAATTTTTTTTGTTCTCAAATACAAATCAGAGGCTACCACCTCAGCATCTGGCTGATCTGGCATTTCATTTTCCTTGTAATGTTCCATTTATTTCAATTTATTTTCAAACATGTAAAAACTATAAAAGGAGGTTGAACCCTCATTTTGAAGGGTCGGCTCTAGAGTGTTTTCTTGCCCTACTATGTAATATTTGTTTGTAAATCAATAGAAGGAACATTACTTGGAATGTTTGCCTCAAACTAGTGTCTTCTATAATTTTGGAGAGATTCAAGTTGTGGATTGCTTTTCTGCTACTGCTGCTATGGTTAGTCTATTCTATTGATATTGGATTGCTAACTTAGAGCAATTGAAATATTTTCATGATTGAATCTGTGCTTGCAAGAAGTTATTTTCTATTAAATCTTGATACTGATCTTATTCTGCTAATTTGGATTATTAGTATCTTGATATTGAAATAGCTTCCTTGAAGTATAACTTTGTTTTGTCTATGATATTGAAGATTACTTGTTTTGAATGTTGTTAATTCTAAGTGTGGGACACTGGAAATTGTTATGTAAGATGGGTCTTTCCTGTAGATGCCTATGTTGTTAGCTCTATCCATCCACTATTTGATTACTATTTCCTAACCCTTACTCATTTCTATCCCTACCCTTTAAACATTTAACTGAGCTTAAATGAGTCAACATCTTATTAGTTGACAAGGAATACCAACCTACTCTAGAGGTTGGATTAGAGCAATCTTTAATCCATCCAATGTTGTGGTCTGAACTGTGATTAGTGGGTGCATGCCTAATCAGAGAATTGGAAGATAACAATCACAGTATCGAGCTTTTGCTTGATGGCAATTTGGATCCCAAAAGGACTTTTAATGTTGTGGCAACCATTGATCTTGTTGATCTGATAGTGGGTATTAATTCTAGGGGAGATTAGCAAATCAATGCAGGTCATAGATCTCCTTGATTAATTGTAGGAACTACTTCTCACAAAATTAATCAAAATAGGTCTTCAATGTTTCACAAGCCATTGATGGTTAATATAGTGGCCCATGCCATTTCATAAAACAAGTGATGAAATTATCAAAAGAGATCTCTACCATTGGTTGAAACCTAGACATATTGCAAATGCATTAGTGGCATGTGAAGGTTTGAGTAACTATCCTATCAAGGTATACATCAAAGGGAGGTATATCATCGATATTAGATAGGTAGTAGATCCAATGACCCATAAAGTATTGAGGAAAGTATTAGTACATCTAGGTTATAATTCCCATGAACTACCCAATCCTAGAGATAAATGGCCAATGCCATCCCTAAAGAATTTCAAATATGTTGAACATAACCCTATAATTGGTTAAATCACACAATTAGAACAATGTTATACCAAGAATGTTAGAAGATCACCACCAACCACATGGGTACCAAACAATATTCCATTTTTCTCTTATTGGAAACCAACATCAATTAATGATGATGTGAAATATCGAATGGCTTGCAAGAATTGGAATAAGACCTAGATGGAACAATATTGAAAACTCTTACAAACCATCTAGTATAGGTAATCAACATCCCATGAAGGAGGATATAGACAAGAATAATATCAAGGTAAGCTTCACTAGCCATCCATGTTAGAGTTAGATTCTATTACATCATTTGGGTCATGTAAATGTACCTTTCTAGGTACATACTTAGGACATTAGATTACTTTAGGGGGAAGTTATCTAGTTACTTTATGCAATGTAATAAATGCACAAGTGTCAATGTGCAAGTTGTAAATGTGCAAGGTGTCCCTTGTACAACTAGGTAGAGTGTTGGCCAAGGAATCTATCTTCCATTATAAAAGGGCCTCATTGTAAGAGATTGGTGAGATAGTAGGTAGTAGTAGAATAGTTGTGTAACTCCATTAGTGATGGAGTACAATGTAGTCCTGTAGCTTCTTGCATGGAGTGTCCATTTCCTCCATAGAAACATTGTATTCATTTCTATCATTTCTATTTATAGCATATTTTTGCAATCTCATAAATTTACTTTCTCTCATATTTTTGCATCTTGTGATTGCCATCTCCCATTGTGATCTACCTCAAAATCTAACAGTGGTATCAGAGCCACGGTAGATCTAGCCATAGTAGATCTAGCTACTATAGATTGAGAGGAGAACCACCATTATTATTGAGCCTAAATTTTTGTGAACCTGATTCACCATAATGCATAGGCTCTTGCAAAAATATTTAGAAGAATCAAGGTGGTAGGGAGAGCTTCGAGAAAGTACTATTGTTAAAAATTGGGCCAATCACCATAGCTTCAATTTTTGCAAACCGGATGTGCCTTTGGACCCATTGCATGTAAATTTTATTGCTTTGAGATTGTTTGGTAGAATAGACTGAAAAGAGATATTGTGAGATTCATTTGGCTAAGAGTCTTCCCATAGAGTTGTAGGAAAACTCGTGAAGATAAGGACTCAACATTTGATCCACTAGTTTGATGAATCAACTAGTGAAGCTCATCTAAGAGATCTGAAAAAGTTTACTATTACCTGAAGTTTCTTTTATTGTAGGGAATTAACTCTCAGATGATTGGGACACCTCCTACAATAGAAAGCTAGGAGATTTCAACTTTGTTTCCGAAGGTCAGAGTGCCTTCATAGTGCAGATATTAGTTGTTGCAAGAGAAGAATACTACAGAAGAGACTCTAGGAGAAAGAGTCATGGTGAAGTCTAGAGATTGAAGATCTCCATCGATAGAGTCAACTTCACAGTAGAAAAGGCCATAGAAGCCTTGATCCTAAAAAGGCCACAAAATCCTTGATCTAAAAAGGCCATAGAAGCCTTGATCCTGAAGAAGACTCCAGAAGAGAGTACCTAATTTAGAAGTAGATTCAGATTTTAGTACTAATAACTTGTTGTAGGGAAAGGAGATTCAATGAGTTGGGAAACTTCCTACAAGAAAGTTAGGAAGAGTATCTTCTTCAGAATAAATCCAGCACCTAAAGCAAACTTGAAGGTGAAGAGATCAGATGAAGATCTCATTGAAGAAACTTCCATTCTTGGAAGAACGAGAAGGACTAGGAGAGTCCTATTCAAATCTAGAAGTAGTAGAATCAAGAGATCCAGGAAGGAGATCTCAATTCCAGAAGTTGAAGAAGAAGGTCTCAAGGAAGACCAAAGAAGCTACAAAATCAAAGACCTAGGAGAGGTCTCAAGGAAAAAGGCTTGGAGAGCCTTGTTGTTGAAGCAAGAGAAAGATCATAAAAAGAGTTCCTAGAAGAACTCATTGGAGAAATTCTCCATCAAGGAGAAAGTTTCTGATAAGGGAAAGATTTGGGACAATTGTCGCCATCCGAAAACAAGCCCAAAAAGAGAGAAGAAGAATTTGGCAAAGAGTGTCAAATTTCAAGATACTAAAGACCTCAAGACATTCAGAGTCTTGAGAAGAAGATCCTGCTTGAAGTCAAAATTCGACAAGAAGACTTGAAGATAGAAGAAGCTTACCAAATCCGAGAGATTTGAAGATTACCTTTCACAACAAGAAGGCATTGTTTCAGAGATAAATATTTCTCCAAATATATAGTAGAAAGGAGAATATTACAAGAGAAGAACAAGCCACCAAACCCTAGGCTCGTGAAAGAAAGTTTGAGACCACTTTTTGGTGAAGGAGGAGCTTTTTGGAAAAGCTAACAAAAGTTGCAGAACTCTATCTAAAGCAACAAGCTTGATCTACATCCTCTACAAAAAGCTTTCAAAAAAGGTAAGCAACTATTGGTGCAAGTAGATTCATTAATTGGATTACTTATCAGATTTGTTAAAGCACCTTATATTGGATCAAAGTTGCAAAGAGGAAAATTGAATTACAGTCTTCAAAAGTGCAAAAAGAGAAAAATTCCTTTTAAGGATCATTTGCACATTAGGAGTTGATTAGATTTCAGAGTTACAATTATCTATCAACTACCTATCTTCTACTTTGGAAAAAGAGAAAAAGAAGACTAGATCCTACAACTTTGTTTGTAGTGAAATTTGCAAGGGTTCATTCCAGATTATGCTTGAAAGGTTGCAGTGGAATTGTTAAGTGCATTTTTGAGAAATTAGTGGAGCAATAAGGTGAGATTATTGTTACCATTAAAAGTGCATCTATTAAGCACTATACTAGTTGATTTTTTAACTAGTTATTCTCAATTAGTTTGTGTTGTTAAAAGCACAAAAACTAGCACAAAATCTACAGCACTTTCATGGCCAAAAGAAAGCCACCATTGAAGTCCTTGAAGGAAGCCTCAAATCGAGACCTTGGAAGTCTCAAGATTCAAGGAGAATGTAAGGGTTTCATTTCAGTACAGAGTGCAGGAATCCCTATTCAAAAATAGCATCTCATTAGCTTGGATTGACCATCATCCAAGGAAGAAGAAGCAAGAAGGATTACGTAAAAAATTCTTCATATTGGTGCAAGATCCAACTATTACAAAGCACCTCTTTTGTTCCTGTGAAAGGACAAAAGTATTTCTATTTATAGGGGGTAGTAAGGACATCATATCCAGCATATTGAAGGGTAGAATTCAAGCAAAGAGGAAGGCTCACACGTCCAAGAATCAAGGTGTTCAAAAACACCATTTTCCCTCATCCAATCCAGCCCTATAAGCAGCACGTCACCTGCAACATTGAAGCCATTGAAAGAAGGCATTATCACATGTGTCTACGTAAAAAAAGGGCAGCATTCAGTGAGAGATTAGCTACGTAAAAGCTAAGAAAAAGGGCTACCTATTGGCTGTTACAAACAACACTATCTTTCAAGCACTAAAGAAGGGCACAAATCGGTATTAGAACAAGCTACAAAACCTGCAAAAAGGTGAATAGAAAGGAGCTATACCTAAGGCATCCATTGAAGCAAACGTCCACCAAAAAGGAGCTCAAAAGTGTGCCATAGAACCATGGAGCAATCCAGTTGTAGCCATCCATCATCCTCACCAAGCCAACATGCAAAAGGAAGCTTGCATCTCAAGAAACATAGCAAGCTCACATAGGATGCAAAGATAAAGGAAGAATTAGGGTTGCAAGCTCATATTTGAAGCATTAGAAAGAAGGCTTACATGCACAAGCCTTGAGTGCCACTTGGCACAAATTCTCTAAGCATCCCAACATTCATGAAGACCCAAGCACTCACCTAAAAGGGAGTTACATACATTTGGAGGGAGTTAAGAATATTTGGAGGTTACCACCAACCTCATCATTGCCAAAGGTACGTTGAAGACACCTACCTTGTAACGCTTCAAGTGACACTTGTCACGACTTGCAAGAAGTTCATCCTATTTAAGGTGCCTATCCTAGAAAAGGAGGGAGAACAAAGTCAAATGAAGTCAAGCATTTATGCATTGAAGCTCACTTGGAGGAGAAAGGCTAATTCAAGCCATACACCATTCAAAGGTGTAAGAGAAGCATTTAAGACACTATCATAAAACCAACAAACCAGCGCTTGCATTTGGAGGAGCTTTGTCATAAGCAAAGCGTATTTCAAGGAGTTTTCGATGCCATTTATGGAAGAGAAGGAGCACCATCCTAGGAGGAAACCAACATCGGTCAAAGAGGGCTTTGACTACCCATGAGCGCTACACTCCACAAAGCTACGAATCCGCCACCTCACAACATTGAAGGATTATTAAGGTAAAGGTTGATTTTATTATTTGCTTGCTTTAAACCTAAGGTTTTTGGAGTTATAAGGGTACATTATATCTACTATTGCAATATTCTGCATTAGTGATTTATTAAGCAAGCATATTTCAGGATTATTAATATTTGCAAAAGGTAACCTAGGAGGAATAAGGGTTATTACTGAAATTTAAATTATTTGCAAATATTATTTTCTAATTTTTCCAAATTTGGGAGTTATAAGGAATACAACATCAAATTAGGAATTGGAAATTAGAAAACATAAAAATCAACCATAAGGGGTATTTAAAGAGGTTTATTAAATATTTTCAAAGGTTGGAATTTTTATAATAGTGTTGTCTCAAAATCACTTAAAGGAGGCAAAATAAATCCAACATCAAAACCTCTTCAAAAATTGAAATAGTGCTTAGTTCAATAGGAGTAATAAGGAGATAGAAAAGTTGATTTTGGTGTTTACAAAATTTCACAAAATCAACCCAAAATTGAACTACAATTTACAAAAAGCACTATATTGATCATATATCCTATCCAAAACACCCTAGGGAGTCATAAGGCATTCTACAAAACTTGGTAATATTAGCATCCATAAAAAATTATCAAGTTCTAAATTCATTGGATAGATGTAAGCTTTCTACAAAACCTAAAAACTTATTAGGTTTGTGAACTCTCATCATTAGGGAGACATAAGGAAGTCTACAAAACCTAAGGGTTAACAAAGGGAATTCAATGGCATCCAATAAATTATTCCTAGCCAAATCCCAACTACTCAAGGGCCCAAATATTTCTTTGGAAGAATAAAGTAAAAGCAATCTTGGTATATGAAAAAATTTGGGATATGGTTTTCACATGATAATTTGTTTTATGTGACACAATATCAAACCGTGATGGGGAGCTGAATGGTAGAGACGTTTTTTGCAGGACTTCCCAAACTGCCGAACTCGTTTCGGCCATATCTCACTCATCCGAACTCGGATTGAGCTAAAATTTTGAGGGTAGATGCCTGAAAAACCCTAGAACGTCTCCACCAATTTTCATATCATTTGGAGCAACACAGATCCTAGCGCATCCCTATGTGTGAACGATATATTTGGCAAGCGGCTATGCGAGGGTTTCATCTGGGTTGAGTGCAAGCAGCTCCGGAGGTTGGTTTTTAGGGCCTTCGGGCCCTAGCGGCCAATATTTTTGTGGTTTATGCTCAATATTTTAGCAGGAAATGTTGCAGGGGATACAAGATGGGTTAGAAATTTGTCTTTCAATAGATCATACTGTGAACTTGAGTGACAACGGCTTCCAATTTGCTGCACAAAAGAAAAGTGAAAACCATACCTTTCCACGACGTCTAGGGCAAGGATTAAAGAGACCACGAAATAAGTTTCAAGTAGTTGATCAAAAAATGGCTCATATCTCAAGTGAATCTGGTGCTAAGGTGCACCCACAAAATAATTCTACTATGAAAACCCCTGTCAAGGGTAAGAATTTTGAAGACTCGAGTCCCAAAAATGAATTTTAGGGATGCCCTTCGTGGTGGACAGCCTCAGCCCAATGCTAATATCAATATTAGGGCTTCTCATAAACCTCTAAGAATGCCTAAGATTGATCCCAGGAAAATGGAGTCAGGATGTCTTAAAGCAGCTGATGGAACTCCTATTGTTAAGCTTGATATGGGTAACATTCAGAGTGGCATTGAAGATTTGGAAAAAAGAGGACTAATTTGTCGGTTCGTGGGTTTTCGTCCGAGTCTATCTGCTTTCAAAGTCTAGGCTGCAAAAAGCTGGAAAACTAAAGGTGAGTTACAAATCTCTATTTATCCAAATGGTTATTTTCTTGTTTTATTTGCTAATAATGAAGATAGAGAGAAAACTTTTCAAGGGGGTCCTTGGTTTTTGGAAGGGCAGGGCTTTTCATGAAGCCTCGGCATACTAAATTTAAAGCCGAAGAAGAGATGCCTTCTATAGCTCCCGTGTGGGTTAGACTCTTTGGCCTCCCTATTGAATTTTGGAATCCTACTATTTTTTCTTCAATTGGAAACTCTTTAGGAACTTTTATGATGATTACTTGATTGTACTCAAAATTTTGAACATATTATTTATGCTCGAATTTGTGTTTTAATGGATTTTGACAAACCCCTACCTAAAAATATCACATTACAATTTGGGGAAGACACTTGGGAGCAAGTAGTGGACTATGAGAACATTCCTTTTCGTTGTAGAATTTGCCATGAATATGGTCATTTGGCCGGTGCTTGCCCAAATAAAATTCCTGATCAAAAGAAAGAAGATATAAACTCAGCGAGGTTTCCAAATACCTAAGAAGAAGAACACTCGAGAAAAAACCAGTAATGAAGGATCAATCAAAGTCATTTGCTAATATGTTTGAAATCCTTTCCACAAATGATGTCCCAAGTGAGGAAGAGGAAATAATGGAAACTGAAATCTTAGAAACACAATTTAAATATGAAGGAAAGAACTCGAGAGACAAACCAACAAATCAAAGGTTTTCAACGAGAAAAAAAAGGAGAAAATTTACACAAGAAAAACAATATTTCAAATGTCAAAACTTCAAATAATGCAGGTCCCAATATAGACTCCATTGAACCATCTAGTAAAATTTTGGCTGTGTATGAGCATTCTTCAAGGTTAGAAGCCATCTCGGATTCAATTGGAATAAGTCAAGAAACAGGGAAAAAAAAATTGAAGATGGATTCTAATCAAAAAGTAGGTCGCAAGACCAATCAATATCATATGGTAAAAGAAGGTGAAAAGCTTGTAGAGGAAGGTAAGATTAATGCCCTTCCCAACATTTTTAGCCCTAGTATTAATGAAGATCATCACTTGGAATATTAGAGGACTCAAAGGGAGTCTTTCAAAACAAAATGAAATTAGAAGAATGATTCAGATAAATCATCCACATCTTGTTTTCCTTCAAGAAACAAAGATGTCAATGGAGGATATGGACTTAATTGCCAGTAAAATTTGGCCAGTTGGAAAAGTGGTTTCCCTCAGTTCCCAAGGGACTTCGGGTGGCATTGCTTGTCTTTGGGACCCAAAAGAGGTAGTTATTCACCATATGGTTGGCATTTGGGGTTTGTTGGCTATAGCTATTCAAAGTAGACATTCCAACCAGATTATGCTCTGCATTACTGTTTATGCCCCGACTTCTTTGGAGGAAAAAAGAAGACAGTGGAAGGATATTACTCATATTATCTCTCATTTTCCTAAAGCTTGGATCTTGATCGGAGGAGATTTCAATACCATCCTCTCTCTGGATGAGAAAAGGGGGGAAATAGAAATTTGGACAAAAGTACTGACCTCATGAGCGAATATATTGCAAACCTCCATCTTGTGGATATCCAACCAGATAATGGCCTTATGACTTGGTCTAATAGAAGGCAAGGCTTAGCTTGTATAATGGAGAGATTGGATAGGTTTTTGCTCTCTAAAAATTTCTTAATCCATGGTCACATTCCTAAAGTGAAGACTCTTAATAATGCTGGTTCGGATCATTGGCCGATCATGGTGGAAATGTGGAAAACCAATGTGAGTTTCTCTCCTTTTCATTTTCAATTAATGTGGCTTAGAGACATTTCCTTCAGACCTCGTGTGCAACAATGGTGGAAGGAAGGTAAACCTAGGCATGGGACTAAGATGTTCTATTTTGCCAAAATATTGCAATACATTAAATCCAAAATCAAGACTTGGAGCTGGAAAGAGTTTGGGGATGTTCATAAAAAAAAACATGAAGTTATTGCTCATCTTGAAAATTTGAATAAGAAAATCCGTTTAGATGGCCTCACAGAGAAGAGAAGTGCGAATGAAATTAAACTCACAACTCGGTTAGAGGAATGGGAAAAAAGAGAAGAAATCTTATGGAAGCAAAAATCTAGAATTCAATGGCTCAAAGAAGGAGATCGAAACACAAATTTCTTCCACAAATCTCTTCTAGCTCGAAGATCTCACAACTTTATTTCTTCCTTAAAATCAGATTATGGAGATGTTGTTTATACTTGGGATGGCATGAACTCTATTGTTGTTGATTACTTTTCCAATATTTTTGCTGCTACTCCTCTTGACTCAGCTTCACAACAAAATGTTCTTCAAGCAATCCCTTCTCTTATCACTTTTGAGGAGAACTCTATTTTGACTGCTCCTGTTACTATCAATGAGCTTCAACAAGTAGTTTTTAAAATGCAAAAAGGGAAAACCCCAGGTCTGGATGGTTTTCCTATTGAGTTCTACCAAGAGTTCTGGGATATCCTTCATGTTGATTTATTAGAGGTGGTGGAAGAAGCCAGGAAATCCAAAGAAATTTTGAAGGTTATCAATAAAACTTATATTACTCTTGTTCCAAAAGCTCAAGAGGTTGATCATATCTCAGCTTTTAGACCTATTGCTTTATGTAATGTTCTTCTCAAAATTATTACTAAAATCATGGGAGAAAGGTTGAAGCCTCTTTTGCATAAGATTATTTCCCTAGAGCAAGGGGGATATGTGGAAGGACGTCAAATAGTAGATGAGATAGTTCTTGCTCAGGAAGCCATCCATTCCATGGATATGCAAAATTCTCCTTCTATGTTCATCCGGTTAGACTTATCCAAAGCTTATGACAGAGTGGATTGGCACTTCCTTATCAAAGTTTTGAGGCAATTTGGTTTCTCTAAGGATTGGATGGATTGGATTATGGGATGTATCTCTTTAGTTTCCTACTTAGTTCTTATCAATGGTAGGCCTTCTCGGTCTTTCCCGAGCTTCTAGAGGTATTAGGCAAGGTGACCCGCTATCCCCTTATTTATTCATCATTCTTGTTGAATGCTTGGGTAGGACTATAACCAAAAAGAGGAAAACAAAACCCTTGAGGGAGTTACCATTGCTCATGGAGCTAGACCTATCTCTCATCTTCAATTTGTGGATGACTCTACCCTTTTAGGTAAAGCTACAATTAAGGAAGCTTCTAATATTAAGCAAATCATTAGCTATTTTTCTAAGGCTACTGGGCAGTTGATCAATGAAGACAAATCTAAAGTTATTTTCTTTCACTGCTCTGCTAGACAGGAATCCATGGTCTTGGATAAATTAAGATATAAGAAGACCTCTCTTCCAATCACTTATTTAGGTATTCCCATAAATATTCAAAGGCAGAAAAATAAAGATTGGAATTGGTTGTTGGACAAAGTCAAGAAGAAAATTGGAAAGTGGACCAACAAGTGGCTTTCTTCAGGGGTAGAATCACCTTGGTAAAATCAGTCCTTCAAGCTATTCCTATTTATGTTTCTTCCATTTTGAATATCCCAAAGGTTGTTCTTCGAGAATTGGATCAAATCAGTCATCGTTTCCTTTGGAGTGGTACTAAGGAGAAAAGAAAATGGGCCTTGGTGAAATGGGATACTTTATGTCTTCCTAAGAGTGAAGGGGGGTTAGGATTACGGTCTTCAATTAATAACAACAAAGCTTTAGCTGCTAAATTATATTGGAGGATGTTGCATAACCCCAATGCTCTTTGGGCCAATAATCTTCGTGCTAAATATGCTGAGAACAAAAGTCCTGAAGACCTTGTTCGCTATCAACTTCCTACCAAAGGTTCTCCCATTTTAGCGAGTTCTTAAGACTGGTGAGGATTTGATAAAGAAAAAATTATTTTGGATCATTCATAATGGTCAACATGCAAATTTTTGGATAGATTCTTGGGATGGTCACAAGCCTTTGATAACTCAGTTTCCCGATTGGAGGCCTTGGATGGAGGAGCTTCACCGAGCTAATTGGATAAAGGTGGCTAATTACTATCGGTACCATATTGGTAATTCAAAGGTTGGTAGATATTGGATCCCTATTGAGGACTGGCCTATTCAAATCCTAGAAAGGCAAAGACAAGATATCCAAGGCATCCTTCATATGAGATCCCTCTCTTGGTCCCATGAAAAAGATTGTTTTGGATGGAACAACACTACTAAGGGTGAGTATTCAGTTGCTCAAGGTTATTTGACCTTATGCCATAATAATCCCAACCATTCTTCTGACATATTTTCTCAATTGTGGGCTCAAAAGCTCTGGCCTAAGGTGAGGTTCTTTAATTGGCTTTTATTGCATCGTAGGGTGCTTACTTGTGAGCAACTTATGAAGCGTGGTTTTCATGGCCCTTTTAGATGTGAAATGTGTGAATAGAATGTAGAAAATATCAACCATATTTTTATTGAGTGTACTTTAGCCTCACGAGCTATGGAGGAGAATGGCAACTTTACTTGGCTTACAGTGGTCCAATTTTTTCACTTTTGAACAGACTTTGGAGGGATTGGCCTAATCAAGAGGGTGTTGATCATTTTATTAGGCGAGTAGTTTGGATGGGTTCTACCATTCTTCTTTGGAATATTTGGAATGAAAGGAACAACCAAATTTTTAATCAAGATAGGAAGGATATTCACTATATTTGGCAAAAGACCATAGCCAACTTAGTTGAATCAGTCCATCAACTCCTTAATCACCCCCAAAACTCCCACCAAAGATGGGATCAAGTGATGCAAATATTGAAGATTAAACCTTCTAAGGGCAACCAACTTAAAGGGAATGTGAGTATTAGTAAGATGGATAGGACTAGAAATTGGCAACCTCCTCCTAAGGATTTTGGAAAAGTCAATACTGATGGAGCCTCTAGAGGGAACCCTGGAAAAGCCAGTGTGGGAGGAATTGGTAGACTTTCAGATGGCTCCCTGGTTTTTACTTTTGTTGAGAATTTGGGTATTCTTTCCAATAACCTTGCTGAGGGGTATGGTATCCTTAGAGGCCTTCAGGAGGCTACTAAGGTTGGATGGGAAAAGGTGTTAGTTGAGTCTGACTCTCAACTTATGATTAATCTCTTGAAGACTCCTTCTAAGAATCATAAGGTGGATTGGAGAATAAAAAGAATTATTGAGAAGATTCGGTTAATCCGGATGGGATTTTTGAAAGTTGATTACAATCATGTGGTCAGAGATCAAAACAAGAGTGTTGATGCTTTAGCTAATTGGGCTTTGGACAAAGGTGATCTTACTTGTTATGGCCACCCTCCTATATGGTGGGCTTCTCAAATTAGGGAAGCTCTTCTTTCTATCATTTCTTTGGATGGCTCCAATTCTGAAGGTACCTAGTTTCTTCTTGTTTTTTTTTTTTGTTTCTCTTTGGTTCATTCAGTTTTTTTAGTTCCCTAGCTCATTCTATTCTTTATTTTGTTTCCTCTGTTGATTCTTGCATTAATAGTCTTCTGGTCTAGATAGGTCATTGTTTTGTTCATTTTTTTTTCTTTTGTCTTCTTTGTTTTTTTGTTTAGTTTTTTAAGGTGGGTGGGTTCTTTTGTTTTGTTTTGTTTTTGTGTTCTTTGTGTTGTTTTTTGTTTTTGTTCTTGTGTTTTTGTTGTTTTGTTTTTTTTTTTATGTTTTTTGTTATTGTTCTTGTGTTTTTTTCGTTCTTGTTCTTGGGTTTCTCTTTGTTTGTGTTATTTCATTTTTTTATGTGTGAGTGTTTTCTATGTTTTTTGTTTTTGTTTATTGTCTGTTGTTGGTTGTTTTTTATTTTTATTTTATTTATTTTATTTTTTAGGTTTTGGTTGTGTTTATTTTTCATGTTTTTTGGGTTATGTCTTTGTAGTGTTCTGTTGTTTTTGTCTTGTTTGTGTTTTGTTATGTGGTTCTTGTGTTTTTCTATGTGGTTTGTGTTGTGGTTTCTTTTATCTTATTGTGCGTGTTTGGTTGTGCTTTTGGTTTTGACACACTCAAGGAGCATGTTTTTTATTTTATTTTATTATTTTTGTTGTTATTTACTTTTTTTAATTTGGTTTTGTGTGTTTGTTTGCTCCTTGAGTATGTCAAAGGTGGTAGGCCGGGTCCGATTCCTGGGCATTTTTGGCGGAATGGATACCCCTGCCTCCTTGGGTCTTACCCGAAAGTGGCATCCCTTTTGGGATGTTTTCCACAAATAAAAAAAAAAAAACTTTGGGATATTGTCCAAGGAAAAACTAAGAAACCTACCACATGTGATCAAAAGCTCTAATGATCATAACATATACTATCATTGATGAAATATAACCTTATATCAGCTCAGCAAAAATATATAATGATGCTTAGACAAGCTTAGAGAAAATATTTAAAGGAAATAATAAAGCCACCATTCTTCATCTTCAAACTCAACTACATTCTTTGAAAATGAGTAGTGGGGTAAGCATAGAACTATTTCTAAGGAAGGTAGCATATATTAAGGGGAAATTATTAACCCTTGGACAAGAGCCTAAATATGAACTTCTTACTCAAGTAACCATGAGAGCACTTCCAAACAACTATAAGCATTTGGTCACATCTTTACAAATCCTAAGTAAATATACTTCTTTTGATGACTTATTCAATATCCTTTAGGAATATGAGGTGGGACACATTGTGAAATATGATATGACTAACACTACATTGGCATCAATAGATAATCCATAGGAAAATATTGATTCATCAGCAAAAGGACGAAGAACATGGTATTTTCATATATGCAGAAAGAAAGGTCATAGTACCAGTTATTGTAGATACAATCCCAGAAACAAGAATCAAGGAAATTAGATAAACAATGGGAGTTAATTTCAACCATGAAAGTATCAAAGGAATTTTCATCAGCAAAAAATTGTGTGACCAACCAATTATCCTCAATTGGAATATCGAAAGGGGGATAAAAAAGGACACCTGATTCAGAGGATAGAAGAAATTGAAGAACTGGAAGAACCCACACAAAATTATGAGGTGAAATATCTATAAAAAAATGTAACAAATTATAGAGACACTAGAAATTTGATTGAATAGGTTACAAAGAATCTAGAGGAAGATTACAAAGTTCAAGATGAAGAAGAAGATCCACATTGAATACTAAAGTCTTCAATACCCAAATATTGTAATACAGGGGGGTGTTAGAGTTAGATTCTATTACATCATTTGGGTTATGTAAATGTACCTTTATAGGTACATACTTAGGACATTATATTACTTTAGGGGAAATTTATCTAGTTACTTTATGCAAGGTAATAAATTCACAAGTGTCAATGTGCAATTTGTAAATGTGTAAGGTGTCCCTTGTACATCTAGGTAGAGTGTTGGTCAAGGAATCTATATTCCATTATAAAAGGACCTCATTGTAAGAGATTTACAAGATAGTAGGTAGTAGTAGAATACTTGTGTAACTCCATTAGTGATGGAGTACAATGTAGTCATGTAGCTTCTTGCATGGAGTGTCCATTTCCTCCATAGCAACATTGTATTCATTTTCATCATTTCTATTTATAACATATTTTTCCAATCTTGTAAATTTACTTTCTCTCATACTTTTGCATATTGTTATTGCCATATCCAATTGCTATCTACCTATAAAACTAACAATCCAATCAAGGGAAAGTGGTCTAATCTAATATTCCATGATTTTAAAAATAGTAGCAATATCCTTCCAAATTTTACCACCAACTTTCAACCCACTCATAGCAAAGAACTCCCATGGCAGATAAACACCTTTATTATAAACACCATCAAGTCATAAAATTATTTGAACTCATAAATAACATGGTTGTAAAAATATCTCAAGTATACCTACTTGAACCTCTTGGGCATGAAATTCTAGTGAAAGTGGTTGGTATCTTAAAAATGGTAACTATAGAATCTTCAAATCTAGATACCTCAAATCCACCATTATTAATGGATTAAAATCTAGAGGCCTCAATCCCATATACATTGACTATAGATTAATCCCTCACTTTATTATGAGGAAATTTTTTGAATTGCTTGTATACATTTTAGAGGGAAAACCCCTAGTTTTTTCATATAAATAGCAATTTCAAGCTTGTTGTAAAGCATTAGAAATTGTCAACTCATGATTCAACTCATGTTTTTTTTTTATCTAGACTTATTTGTAATTCCTTTCTTCTATGTATTAGTCTATATTCAAGCCTTGAATCAAATGGTTACGATATTTAAACCTCTTTTAATCCAATATCTTTGTAACACAAATATTATAATATAAGAAGCTAACTATTTTTTCTCTAATCTATTTATTGTATGATTTTATGTGTGAATTCTTCATGTGAATTATTAAAACCATATTTATTTAATTGGTTTATAACTTGTGATGCATGTTTTTACTCTATTCTAGTGATAGAGAAATCCTTGATCTTGGTGCATCACCTCATTTAGCTTAGGATTTTATTTTTTATAATCCTTCTCTCCATTTATTTTTATACATGCAAGTATATTAGTAAGGCATCATGTCAAAGATCATATCCAATAAGAATTTTAACTTAGTAAATACTATATATTGCCCTGTGAGTCAAGTCCCACACTCATATATTCCCACTATTTTATTCTATATAAGGTACGAGTGTTAGGTGCATCTAGTGACTACAATATATGGTAATGATATTCTAACTGACCAATAGTTTCTTGGAATTCCTAGTGGGATGAATATAATTCATTCATCCTTAAATAAAAACCCACTAACGAATAGATCACTAGCATGTCCAATGAGACCAATCTGATTTATTTTCCTCCTTGATTGATATTTTAGTGAAGATGTTCATCTCCTTACTTGTTGAAATATAAAATATTAACTTGGAAAATCCATTGAGACCGAGAGACCTAAATATTTATGAGCATAACACCTACTACTAGGTCCATTTCAAGAGTAAATCCACAAGCACTAGTGCTACCCCTAAACTCAAGTTACAAAAGAAGACCCTTATATCAAAGCATGGTTACAAAATAGAACCAACCCCCATAGAGGCACCCAACCTAGAATTATAGAGACCCCTTAAAATTTCCAATTGCTTCTACAACATTTGACCTAATCCCAGCCTCAGTGCTCAAGTTACCACCTTACTTCACTAGTGAGGGTGCAATTACACCTACTAAGCACTTGCATCACATGGTAGACTTGTGTGCGGTGCATAATATTGAGGATAAAAATATTTCTTTCAAATTATTAGTAGCATCTCATAGAGGGAAGGCATGAGAATGGTAAATAAGCCTTACTCCAAATACAATTGAAATTTGGGACCAACTCACAAACTTGATGGTTAATATATTTTACAAAAAGATAGATGGTGTCTCTCTCTTAGAATAACTAATCACTATTAATAATGTACCCATGGAAACCATGGATGATTTCAATAATTGGTTCTAAAAGACTAAAAAAATCCCAAATGAGATTTACTCTCTTTTAGGCATGGCATATATTTACTATTTGAAAGCTATTAATTTAGAAACTATCATAATGATTAAATCTAGAGGAAGAAACTCTTTACCAATAGCTTATGGGATAGTTATCCAAGCTAAAAATAACCTAATTCAAATAGGAATACTAGCTTGAATATATTCCCAAGCATACAACAACTTTACCATCCACCTCCTTGGTCTGGAATACCACTTTGCAAATCCATACTTCTCTAATGAGTTTGATGAGATGAATAACTTGTTAAGAATTATTTTTAATAAGGTAGTAGTACTTAAGAGACAAAAAAATGCACAAAGGTTTCCATACCAGAATAATCAAGGACATCCATTCCAAAAAAATAGTCAAGGTTATAGACCCCCACAAAATGGCCAAAATAATAGGGTTCTCATTTCCATCCTAGTAGGAATTAAAACCAACACAAAAACTGAAATTATTAGATAGTGCTTATGCAGATACCATAGGAGTAAATTTCCCCTAACCCTATTAGAGATATGATCCCCATGCAAAAAAATTATGTAGAAGATCACAATGCATGGTACCATCCCTACCCAAACACCCCTCCTAATGTTTTCCCTAAAGGGATCCTTAGTAGACCATAGTAGTACAAAATGGAGTTTCATATGCTCAAAAACCTACTGCTTTTCCATCGATGTATTCACAAATGTAGATCCAACCTCCTCATTTCCAATCATAGAATAATATCCCAAGGATAAGTCCCACCAATTTTGAGCAAAATTTGATAACATGGGATGATGAAGTGTGCATTTATCATATGGAGTAGGTACTTTAGCACTTGGAAGGCCACAAGTCCAATCTAGCTATATAACAAGGGCTAAAATAAAAGTGATAGAGGAGTAAAGAAAAATAATTATTTGGGTCTTAACACTCAAAATAATCTAGTTGATCCTAGATACAACATCTCCTCTATGGCCACACCTAATCAAGATATGCAAAATATCTTGGTGGTTTCCAAGAGATATTTTCATAAGACCTCTAATAAATAAGAGTTAATATCTAGACAAACAAGATTTTCTTATACTATAGTAGAGAGGCCTAAACCTCAGTGGATACTAAGCACCACTCATAGGATCCAATATATCAAATCATTTAACATAGTGGACCATCTAAAGAAGTTTACTATAGTTATATATCTATGGGATGTCTTATCTATGCCCAAATATATGAAGTAATCAGAGGAATATCTATAAATATAGAAGAAATTGGGTAAGAAAAATACATATAGAGTCCTTCAAATATCTATCCCTAAGGTAAGTCAAGCCAAATCTATGCCATTTTACCTTACTCTAGTCTACAATAATAAATTAACTCATAACTGCATGGTAGATTTTGGGTCAAGTACTTTAGTTATGGCCAAAAGTCTAGCATATGCATTGGGCTAATATATGAATGGGTTATTAAAGGGGTAGTTCCATTGGATGGAAGTCTTGTTTAGATCTTTGGAATGGTGAAAAAAATTCTCTTATATTGCATGCTTGCCCAAACCACATAGTTTCTTAGTATATAGTAGTGATTGAATTGCCAGCTACCTTCACTATATATTTTTCAAGATAATTCACTATTAAAATAGGAGGTTATTTATATTTGGATTAGATGCATATGCTACTAAGAACCCAATATGAAACCAAGTTGAAGATTCCAATAGAACCTCTCCATATCCATCATATCGAACATATACCTTCAATCAAGTTGTAAATTGGCCAAGTCTTTGTTGTAGAGGAAGGGTAGTCTAGGTTAGAATTATTTGTTGATGAGGTCCAAGATTTCATTCTCAATGATCAAATATACTAGTGGGTAGCTAAAATTTTGGGTTTTAATCCCTACGAAGTCTTTGAGAAAATAGGTATGGGTACTTATTTGATTCAAAAACAGAACCCCTCTATCCTTGAGATCGTGAAAGTATAAGAAGACCTATCCAACATGTGGAGACTATAATTTGATGGTGCCAAGACCAAAAGGGGATATAATGCTAGTATCTATATTATTTAAACAAGAGGAGAAAATATATTTCAATCTTACCTATTGCAATTCAGTTTATTGAACAATTTTATTGAGTATGAGGTATTAGTAAATGGCCTCCAACTTACAAAAAATAAAGGTATCAAGATATTATTTATTTTTGGTGATAATAATATAGTGATTAAATAGGTGAGATATCAATGCTTATCCAAGAATAAATTAATGAGATCTTATAAACATAGGGTCTAGGATTTGATTAAAAAAATTTAAAATTTTAAAGCTATCCTAAGAGCCCAAAATATGAATGTTGATTCAATGGAAGTCATAGGATTGTATTTTGATCCTACTAATTATCTAATGCAAAATTAGTAACACATAAGATTGGTGGTTATATAAGCAATTCTAGACATTGAGGAACATTAACAAGTATTTGATAGTGATGAGCACATTATTCATTACATCTAGTAGATAGTTGAATTTGCAAAAGAACTAAGCCCCATGATTGAAGAGGTATACAAGGATTAGATCATATATTTGAAGTCTAAAAATCTTCCTAAAGGGTTAGCTACATTAGAATCCTTATTCACTATGGAATATTAGTTCAAACAAAAAATGAGGATGACTACTAATAAAGAAGATTATCAAGAGGTAGAAATTTCCCTAGGGCAAACTTTGAAGCTAGATAAAGTGTCTACTCAAGAGGATGAATTTTTGATCTACAACATGGAATTATGAAGACCTGTAAGGATACAATAAGGATATTATATAGCATACAATAAATTACTCCTAAGGATAAACCCATGAGGCAAAAGTAGAGGCTTGCTAATACTAAAATTGTGGCTCTTATGAAAAGAGAACTAGCTAAATTAACTGAATAAAATATTATATACCCCATAAATCATACCACATGGGTCTCTAAATTGGTTCTGATGAGGGAAAATAATGGAAATATCAAGCTATGTGTTGATTTTAGAAATCTAAACAAAGCTTCATTGAAGGATCACTACCCCTTGCACTTAATGGACCAAATTTTCTAGATTATCACTAGTTCTACAAGATTATCCTTATTTGATGGATTATTAGGCTATAACCAAGTATGAATGAAGGATACAGATAAAAAAATACTAACTTCACAACTAAATTTGCCACCTTTTTGTTTCAATGAATGCCTTTTGGCTTTTCTAATGTTGGTGCTACATTTTAGAGAGACATGGACATATCTTTGAAAGACAATCAAAAATAATCTTGATATATTTAGATGACTTAACTATCTTCTCCAAGAAAAATGAGGATCACTTTATACACTTGGAGAAGGTTTTAAAACATTGTTAGGAGTTTGACATCTGCCTCAATCCCCCAAAAAATGCATCTTTTGTGTTCCTTTGGGTAAAATGTTGGGTCATATTGTATCAAAATAAATTGTTTCCAATGACCTTGATAGGATTAGGGCCATTATTAGACTCTCATTATCCTATTATAATAAATACCTCTAATATTTATTTGGTCAAACAAACTTTATCAAAATATTTATATCATACTTTATAGACATTGTTAGACCCATGACCCTTATGTTGAAGAAAGACCAATAATTTAAGTGGACTAATAAAGGGAAGATTTTTTTTGAAGAAATAAGGAAATCTATAGTAGAGGATCTAGTTCTAGAAAATATAAACTTTAATAAATATTTTATTCTTTATGTATATGGGGGTAAGTTCAAAATTGCAACGCTACTTACACAAAAGGATGTTAACTAGAATGAACACCCAATTTTCTTTTTCAATCAAATTTTAAAGCGCTACAAAGAGGAATACAATTTTTTGAGGAAAAAGTATATGCACTGATCAAAGACTTAAAGAAGTTTAAACATTTAGTCTATAACAACAAAATCACTACTTATTTTATCCACTCAAGCATAAAGAAATACATAATGGGTGGAGAAATCAATGAGAAAAGAGCAATATGGATCACTAATATCCTAGAGTATGATATAGAGATCAAACCAATAAAATTAATCAAGGGGAGAGCCTTATGCCAAGGACTAGCCAAAGATATTACTGATGCAAGAGCAAACAAGTATTTATGCTTAGTTAGTTTATATGGAAAGGTAAAAGACTTGGTTGATGGGAGAGTTATGTATAATAGATAGACCAGTACCCATCCGATCTAAATAGGGCTTAAAGAAGGGCCTTAAATTGTAAAATACACATTATATTCTCATTGAAAGTGTTAAATTCTAGAGGAAGTTTGATGGTATCCTCTTGGGGTGTGTTATAATGGATAAAATTGACTCCCTAGTTCAATAATTCCATCAATGGGTTCTTAGGTGGCTATTTGCTATCTCAAATCATGGCTACAAAAATTATGAGAGCTGGGTATTATTGGCCTAGAATGTTTTTAGATGCTCACAATGGTTATAGAAATGTGACAAGTGCAAGTTCTTCACTATAAAAATGAGGAATATACATATGCCTTTCAAGCTTATAATGGTGTACAACCCATTCTCCCAATGGGGATTATATTTCATTGGTATGATTAACACACTATAAATTGTAGGTCATGTTGGCCTTGTAAAACAATTCCCCTCTCTTTTTATTTTTTGACCTTATTCTTTTTAATATTTTTCCTTGGATAAGTTGGGTGCCTGAAAAGTTGGGCAAGGCACCCCAAGTTTTTCCATGCGCCTCACTGCCTTAGTGGAGCACACAAAAATTTTAAGGGTACACAAGGTTGTGCATCCAAGTCTAGATCTATACACTCCACTCTTGAGTGGAGCATCCAATGTTTCTAAATGGTGCACAAGTTTGTGCACTCGAGTCAATTCCACAGGCTCCACTTCCATTTCAAGCGCATAAATCTCTAAAGGGTGCATGAGTTCGTGCGCCCGAGAGTGGTCCATGCTCACCAATCCCTAGTGGAGTGCACAAAATTCTTAAGGTTGCACAAGTTCATGTGCCCCAGTTGGGTCTATGTTGTCCACTCCCATTTGGAGCACGTAATGGTCTAAAGGGCACACAAGGTCATGCACCCGAGTTTGGTCCATGTGCTCCATTCCCTAGTGGAGCGTGCAATAGTATCTAAGGGTGCACAAGCTCGTACATTCGATTTGGGTCCATGCACTCCACTCCCTAGTGGAGTACGCAAAATTTTTAAGGGCACACAGGTTTGTGCACCAAATCTTGTGTGAGGCACACAAAATCTCTCAGGACACATAAACTTCATGTGCTCCACTCTAGTTTGTTCACCAAATTTTTAAGCACTGGTGAGTATTAATGGTGCATGAATTTTGTGCGCTCCTTTCATAAAGTTACACACCTTACTTGATCACACCCCGTATGAACTAATGAGAAGCAAGAAAGTGAATGGCCCGAACCCCACTCAGCGGTAATCCAATCAAGCAGACCCGTGAGATGTCCAATAAACATCCGATGGGAAATTAATTTTTCATGCTTGATACCATGGCACAACAAATAAGAGCCTTCCACAAATGAAAAAGTAGGCACTCCACCTGACGATATTAATACAGGTGCTTTAAGTAAAAGGTGGCAGATCTCCCCCATGACATCAACATGAATAAGTACATGTAGAGTGCATTTTTGGGTGTTGTGGTTTGAAATCACTCTCTATCTTCGAAGACCCAACATCATGGTCTCCACGAGCATAGCAATAGCTAGGGTACCAGATGTGAAGGCCTAAATTTAGAAATTAATAGGGGCATAGCCAATAAAAAAGAGGATGGGAAGAGCCAAAGACCCAAAGGTGCTAGTTGACCCACTAGATTCAAGTAGAGATATCATGCCAAACCAACAATGGGAAGTAGAGGGTGTAACCATATACAATTTTGACCCCACAGAAGAAGATAAGTAGTGATATCCTACTCTACTCAATAGTTTTTTCATGAGGGCACAATGTGATAGCGATGAACAAAGCCCAATATGCAATAAATGGAACACCAATCTAGGCTGGTTAACTTTATTGAGGGTTTATCACTCCTCAGACCTCCTAGCATGGCTGGCGGTGGTATATGACCCCAAAAATAGGACTATCCAAGATCATACAAATCAGGTCGTAGCCATATTGACAATCGATAGAATTATATGAATATTTAGGCTTTCTACAGCCTCGCAAGTTTTGTATTTCTATACATTGACCCTCCAATCCAATTTTATGCTAAACACCTCTTTCTCGGAGATGTTAAAAAGAAATAAGTGCAAGCATCCTAGTTTCCCAATTCGGAAGTTCCTCCTCTAGTCCTAGGTATAGGATTATGCTGATATGATCAATCTAGTATTGGGCATTAAATATCTAGAGCATGTTACAAAGGAGGTCATGTTCTTAATTATATAATGCAATAGAACAGAGAGGGTGCCTCTCTATCGATGGGAAGACATTATCAGTTATAACATGGATAGGGACATAGAAAAATTATAGGAAGCCATATTGGCCGATAAGGAGGAGCTTCCCCCATTCTCCTATTATTCATTTTTGATTCATTTGGTTATAGGACAATTAGACCAACCCTTGGTGGCTCAAATGGGAGGATTCAATGCCACCATGATTTAGGATAGGCTATTGTGTATACAAGAAGGATGCTCGAGCTATGCAACCTTATTTGAGAATGCCCTCCCGATAATACATGCTCACCTATGCAAAGAAAAACCTGATAGATTTGGGGTTGGGGTAAGGACTTTCCTACATGAAGCCAAGGTAGGAGATTTATTTTATGTGGAGGAATTTTCTTACATCAGGATATATGGGTCCAAGCTACCATCGAAATAATTACCAAAGCATTGACCGACATCAATAGCTACTCTGGAGATAACCAGATAGATCACAAAAGAGGTCAAAATCAAATTTATAAGGAAGAAGAGGAGTGTGCCATGGCTAACAATTCCTTTTACAATGGGTCCCTATATGTATCTTGGCCATTTTTCAATGTTGCAGGACATTTGGAACATGGACACATACTATTTTAATGAAGTTATCTAGAGACCTTATGATCCTAAAGGATAGCATAAATATGTCATCGCTGGAAAGCTCGCTCTATTACAAGTCACACACAGGGTAGAAAATTTTGAGGATGAAATGTAGAAGGCCATCAGGTAAGGTCGATCATTAGAGTTAGTGTGGAGAATGATAGAAGACCTCATAGTAAACTAGAAGTAGTTGGAGATTATAGTTATGATATAAGGTTGCATAGGGAATTTTTGGTAGATAAGGTGGTGCCACTAGTCCTAGATGCTCCCCTAGAAGAATTCTAGGACCCCACCTTTCAAGTCATCCATAAGGATACAAATTTTTTTGAAGTCATGATGAAAATAGTGGATGAAGCACAATAGAAGCAAGCACGACTTCCCTCCTCCTCTAGTTCTCCCATTGCCATGTCAAAAGGGAAGGATTTGGTCACTTACACCTCACAACAAGCACAAAGTCTCACCTCATCGGCCTAGGTATTGATGTGTCCATCTAACCATACTGAGCTGGAAGTCGTGCAATCTAATTTGTTCTCCACCACCCTGGTGGTTAAACAAAAAGAACACCCGATCCCTCCAAAAGCTCTAAAGAATATATAGGAAGTGGGATGACTATATAGCACACTCAGGGAGTATGAAGTCTAGGAAAATATTCCCTCACAATCCACTACCAGGAAAAAGGCTAGGACTAAGTCTTTTGCCCTAGATACAAAAATATCACACTAACAAGAGTAAGGGATGCACTCCAATTCACCATGGATGAAGAAGACCATATATATGATATGGAGGAAAAAAGGTCCCCTGAAAAAGGAGTGAGTAGGCCTAGAAGGACAACTAGATAGTAAATGTGTAACGTGTCCATCACTACATTTGACATCCCCCTACCATCTAGTCTAAAGGAAGCTATGATCAACCTCGAAAAAGATGTAATCAGGGCAGAAGTTGGCCTAGTGGACATGATAAAATCATGCATGGCTTCCCAAGTACAGGTGGCAACAACAGTAGAGAAGGAGGTATTGGTTTTAAAAACCAAAGCTGCATAAGAAAAACAACTACAACTTAAGGTGCAACAACTATAGGCTGAGATCGATCAATTGAAGCAAATGCGAGCCCCCTCCCAAGCCATTGCTACATAGGCTAGTGACCACTTTGGGTCTATTAATGAATTCAATAAAGAAATAAAATATAAAATACAAGAAAAAATGGAGGATATTTCATAAATATTTTATGATATCTACGCTACCAGGCACACCGTCAACCTCCTATGTGACGATTGTAGCAATCCAACCAAAGGGTGAACTCGATATATCCTATGTACCAAAATTTCAAACAAAAATATGTGGAAATAAATGTAGGAGAAGCTTTATTGGAGTATGGTTTTGTTTGTTTATTTGTAGAATAATATGCTAAAGTTTTCATCTACCTACAGAACAGACCCAATTGGCTCTTCTGGGACTAGGAAGTTGTTATCTCTGAGTGAGAGGTTGAAGATGAACTGAATGATTATGGGTTTACACTGGATGAGTTCATCCAAGCTCCTGACATCAAGGATTTCATGCTCAATAAGATACAAATCTTTGACTTGGGTCAATATACAAAATTAAAAAAGTGATTCATAGCTTTGGTGTAGATGGTGGATCACTTATGTGTCTTCATTGAAAACACCATAGAGTGGTCCAAGTAACGGGTGAAAAAGGTCACACAAGACCTTAACCTGTTAACATTTGCCTTAACATTCCATGATGATGCTTGGGGTTACATTGATCAAAGTCTATAGAATTTTAGGGGAGAAGTGGGGTCCTGTTCATCAAGGGAAGCTCATGAGACAAGCACAACACAACCGCTAGCCCAAGATAGTGGGAATGATAGCCCACAACAATAACCATCATCCCTGTGAAGAGAGGGACATGGGCCACATGCTCAATTTTTATTCTACCATATTTTTATGAGGTAGAGGAGATCTGGCCAAAATGAGAGTCGATGAGAAAACAGCCCTGCTTCAGTACTCAGCTCTATATATAAAAGACCACTGTAGTGGCGGTAATTTTTATCAAACCTCTGAGAGAAAAACTTGACTCTAGGTATAGCCGTGTCTAAGAGCTAGTCATATTTTCCTTGTGTATTTTTTTCGATTTTCTTTACCTTACCCTTTTATTCTGCCATTTTTTAGGGACTGTCCAGGAAGTGTTGTTTGCTAATATCATTACCTGCAAAACACGTCATAGTTGGAGACTCTTGCATCATTGCATTCAGGATGGAGATAAATAACCCCTTGTTGCATTATTCAAATGGGGAATTCATTATTGTTATTATCATATAGGACTCGAGCACTATGTCGAGCCTGTTATATGTAAATATTTTTATATAAATATAACTCCAACTCTATTCTTGGATTTTTCTATGTTCTTGGTCTGTGTTTGCTTATTTACATATTACTGTAATCTGAATATGTGGGTAATGCCTTCCTTCGCTAGTTTAATCATTTTTATTGATTACATGATTTGAATGAATGAAAATGAACTAGTTCTCCTTTCCTTTTTATTTTTGAGTCAACAAATATAAACATGCTATGACTACCCAATGGACATGGCACCAGTCTGGTCTTAATATGTTTTAATAGTGCTTGGTTTGATCACAAGATAATTAAGAAAATACAATATTATCAAATATGGTAATGCATGGGTGATTGCATCATAATGTTAAATATACAAACCCATTTTTTGGGATTTCCTTACCCGACCTGGTCTATCTAGAGTCACTCACATAATCTATTCCTAGGTCAAAGCGATAGATCCACTAGAGTCTACAATACTCGTTATGGTTTTTAGGATTCCTATTATATGATAAAGTTTAAAAGGGTAAGCAAGAAATCCCCACAGTAGTTTTTTGCATCGTTGCCAGGGACTAACCTTCCATTTACTATTTTCAAAAAATTTCCTAGTTATACCTTGTGATATCTAGAGTGTTGGGCTAAGAAATCTTGGCCAGAGAGCACCTCTTATTTTTGCACACTATGTTGGTGACTCTGAAGAACCCATCATCAACGAGAATCTAATTTTAAGGCCACAAGAAGTAGTGGAAAAGAGATCTATCCTAAACTTCCAAACCCATAGGTACTTTTCAGACCACATAAGAATAGAAAGGGATCTTCAGTTTCTGTTCCTTCGAGTAATCCTATTAGTAGTAGTACTGCTTTATTCGTAAAAGTTCCCACCTATCAAGTACGATCCCACCTACTGTACCTCATGTGCCGAGGGGCCCAATTATACTAATGGATAATCCACCTCTAAATAATTGGCTTACTATTAGATATAGGTGTAACCACCAAAAACGTCTCACACCTAGGCTGTCTATTGCAATTGATAAAGATAAAAAAATAGGCATGCATAAATTGACAACAATAAATAAAGCAAAGACAAGGAATCCTTTATTAATTTCAATGGATTCAAATTACAGATTCGTCCCTCTTAGGGATACCCATTTGATACATCAATTACAATAGTGTTTAATCCCTCTCAAGGGTAGGTGCAATCAAAATGCCCTTCTAGGGTGACACGAACTGCTCTAGGGTGTTGATGACCCTCTTCTCCATGATTAGAGGCATTTTATACATTGAATGGAACAATCCTATTAATACTGCATTCAAGAAACAACAAGAAACATGTTAAAAGCAAAGGCAGCCTCTCTTTATGAGGCCTTTAGAAGGTATTAGCGTAAAAGATATCATGACTATCAATAATAAAGAAGATGCAAGAAATATGCTAAAACTATGTAAAACATGAAAATATTATCATAAAACATGTAAGCTCAAGAACATCTAACTATTCAGTAACCTAATTACAATATTGAAAGAATGGAGGCATGAAAAAGATCCATTAGAGTGTTAAATGCCACAATGATAGCAACATGCATAAAAACTATAAATCTATCTGTCAGGGTCTCTAAATTTCTAATGAAATCAATAATAAAGCTAATCTAACCTAACTAAATAATCTGCAAAATGAAGAACAAGGGAATCTCCCATAATTTTCTCACTGTAGATCTAATGCGTGGGTGGCACTGTTAACCGTGGCTGAGAGCCGCGATGGAGCTCTGAGTAGGTTTACCCTCCAAATCAGGGCTTTCTCTCTGATCCACCTTGCCAAATTGATGGTCAAGGGTTGCCTATGTGTCCTTTGATAGGTTTGGCAGTTGAATTGTTCAAATTCTACATGGATTACATGAATTTATGTTTCTTAGCTCTCCTAGGATCCTAGTACCTCCATTGCAATTCGATCTCCAATTGGGTAGCAAAAGTGTCCCTCTTAATGCATCTAGGTGAGTATAAAATTCTACAAGGCTTAAATGATCAATTGATAAAATTCTCTTCTTTTTTATCCCCAATTTAGAGGGGGATCTTATAGCATTGGCCCAGGGCTAGGGGTGGCTTCCTCATGAAGCCAAGAGCAATATTGGGCAGTTGAGCTAGTTGGATGGAAGGATCCAGAATCTTCCTCACTCAAACTGCTCCAATATGCAACCAATTGCCCATTGCAACCAACTTTGGGTCAGATGAAGGCCAATTCTGAGTGCTGACCGTAGCTGACATGTGCGATGAGCACTACTAACCATGGGTGTCAGCAACGGCTAGCACTGACTAGGCAAAAGTGCCCAAATGAATGGTAAAAACCACTGCTATACCTTGGATCTGTCCAAAGGTCCTCCATATGGTCTTCTAGCATGTCCCATATGAGTAGTCACCTCGACATGACGTGTTTTAGGTGTCTATAGATGCCCCTTTTGAGATACATTATGATTTTGAATAATGCTGAGCAAAACTAGACCTAAAATGATATTGTAGGTTGGATGATGATCATTAGTCTGATCAACATCATATACCCCAAGTCCAAAAAAAGGATGTGCATCCTCGAATCATTGCTTCCAACTAGGTGAAAGGCTTAAATTTGAAAAATTTTGCACTCGTCATCAGAAATTTGGATAACATCAATGTTAAGTAGGCTTTTGCACCTATCAATCCGAAAGGATGGGAGTTACAAACTAACTGTCATATTTTCTATTTTCCCCAAGCAAAGGGGTAAGCTTATGATAGTCTTTGGAAATGATTCGCAAGGATGAATGCAATTTTGACAAGATCAAGGGATCTACTGTTGACTTTGATTATGATTTTATATTATTACTACCCCCTCAAGCGACGAGTCGATGAGGGTAATGACAATTAAATGAAATGACGAGGTCGCTTGACCACTATGAATGATCTTGAACAAATTAAGATTTAGCATACTTGGAAAGGTCTAATAAACTATGATTACGCTGTTTAGAGTAATCGCATATTCCTATCCCATGGAGCGGTCCAGCCACAAAGGCCTTATTAGGAAATCAAAATGATACAATGTCCATTAGGCTTGTAGTGAATCATAATATCGATGATATGCTGAAAAGTGTCATAGGATAATTACAATGAATATCTCATTCCCATGGAGAAGTTCGACTGTGTAGGCTTTCTTAGGGATTGCAATGAAGCATAGAAATTCAGAAATGATAAATTTGCCCTAAATTTCATTATGGTAATTTACTCATCTTATTGGATTGCATGGATCGCAAATTGTTGCAACCGCCAAGTGTACAGGGTGAATAACTGAATACGAGGTGCATTTGGATTTTGATTTTTTTGATTTTTTTGTTCATTTTGAATTTTTTAACTTTCTGATCTAATTAACATCTGTGATTTGACCTTTTGAGGCTTTCCATAGTGGGAATTTGGAGCATTAAATACAGTTTGCTAACCATACTTGTCAAAAGCGAGCCAATTCCTTAACCATAAATGGAAACCGCAGGCACAAAACCCTAATCCGGGGACCATGGATGCCAATCGCGGGCCGCATCAAATTTGAAAATTATATAAGGATTTTTACTTTGTAAATTTTCATTATTTACCTGCATCTTCCAGTAAAACTGAGAGCTCTGAGAGGTAAGAACTACTTTATGACACAGAATACTGCCAAAAAACCCAACACACTTCCCATTCTCCACACTGATGGTGGATAAGCCAAAAGCCTCAACCAGTGGAGGAGTCGATGCCTGTAAGGTAACTCATAAACTGAGACCTTGCATGTCAATAATGGATGTAAAATTAACCTCATTAATTAATTGGTAAATGAACCACACTAAACCATTGGAAATGAACTTCACTTTAGTTATGTTTTAGTGTAGGTTAGTTAGACGGGAAGTTAGATTTAATTTTTAGGGGGTTTTTTTGGGAAGGGTGGACCTGTCTAGGATTTCGCTCCCTAGTCACAGGTGGCAGAAGCGGGCCCCAATTGGCAAATTGGGAACTATGACTGTCAGCCACGATGGGATTCAAATCCCAACGGTCAAATTTTTTATTGTTGGGCCGACCGCGGTTCTGACCTGCGGTGCCCAAATTTTCCAGAATTTTGTAAATTTTTTCAATTTTTTTATTTTTATTTAATTTTTCTAGGCACTTAATGCCATTTGTTGCATTTTTGGAATGCTTTTCTTATATTTTTGAAATTGGTGATCATGTTTTTTATATTTTTTTATACTTTTATGCATTTTTTGATTTGTTTTGATAGTTTAGGATTATTTTTTATTGTTTTTCTTATTTATTATTTTTGTTATCTCTCAAACTTTGACTAATAGAGCGAGGGATACCGATCTCCTTCGTTACCTCCATGATGATCTCACTAAATAAGAGTGAGAGTGGTTCGCTGCAGTGGGGTTCACCTACATCTTGGACCTCCCCACCATCCATATTGATCAAGCATACCTGAATGCCTTGAACCATCATTGGGATGCGTGGATCAATACATTTCACATGTTGATAGGTGAAATAACTATTACTTTGGAGGATGTATATCGCATATTCCAGCTGCCAATTGATGGTGAGGACATCATGTCTTTTTTTTCCATAGCCAAGAGGGTTGTATTTGATTCCATATTTGGTGGATGGAGTACAAAGGTGAAGGACCGTAATGCCCATGGGGGCATCCATGTTAGAGAGTGGTTTGAGGCCCAATTCTTCTTGCAACGAGAGGTTGTGTTTATACTCCTAATTATTCATATAGTACTCCTAGATTATTAAAGCACGAGGTTCCCTTGGAACCTCCTGGCTCAGACCAAAGAGGTGATGGTGAGCTTGACCCGAGATCCTCTCATTCTATCATGGGGGAGAACCATGCTAGCATAGATCTACCATGAGCTATATCAGATCACATGCCAGAGTAAATTTGGTATCAGTTGCAACATCCTCCTCCAGGTTTGGGGCTAGTGGCGCATCCCAATTGAGTGTACCATTGATTTACCCTTTTCGATCACTAACATCGATGAGGGGAGTCAGTGCTACACTGCCTACTATCCCTGGGAGCATGAGGGCTTCAAGATTAGGTCTCATGCAGGAGACCTAGAGCACTACATTGGAATATTCACACATGTTAGCATAGATAGCATATAGTTGTTATTCCATTATTTTTGTTAGAACACCTACCTAAATACAACTAGTTAGCTTCGGTAGTTACGGGCTAATCTAGGCCCATATTGTCATATTTAAGCTTTGATTGATTAATGAAATGCATTCGCTTCTCTAACATGGTATCAGAGCGGTTAGAGATCTGGGATCATTTGTAGCTTGGAGATGTGGTCAACTGGTGACTGGCGAGCTGGGCACTGAAGAAGATCCATAGATCTGACTGACCGTTGGACGTGGAGGTGATGCTAGAAAGTGCTCACACCTTGTTGGATAGCAATGGATCTAACTTACTGGGACACACCTATGGATGGGCCAAGACTTCGACCTAGGCATTCACACATGGATAATCCTAAGTGGACCAAGACACAACTGCTATAGCTAGAGGATAGATCTGTTGAAACCTACGCTACCTAGAAGGACATTTCTCGATAGACGAATTGAAAGTGATGCGATTCGGTGTAACATTACACGACAAAATCATTCATGTCAATCTACGAGGGAGTATTCATGGCAGCTTCGCGCAAGCAGAGATATGGATAAGGAAATACTACCCGAAGGTAGTCGAATCATGTTATGCGCATTGTGTTTTTTAAAGACGAGCAATTTTTTCCATCCCATCTATGTGGGATAAAAGTGCCTAAGATCTAGCGAAACAAGTTACCCCACACCATGGACTGAAAGTACCCAGATCCCGTGTAGTTGATCGATCAGATCCTACGACATAAAATTGACATCAAATTCTCCTTTGCACCGCTCTGTGGAGGAGAGTTGCGCATCAACATCCATGAAGGAGGGATCTAGACCGTGATCAAAAAAATTGGAGGAACATTGCATTTTCAAAACCATGCTTGTCATCATTTATCCTCATCATGTCGCAATATTTTAAAATCACGATTGCAGCATCATGGGAGTGTGGAGGTTACTTATACATATTTTTGAGCAGAATGTGGTGATATTGGTGTAGGAGTTGTCTTTATTTTGATACAATGGCATCAGTTTGATTTGTGGTACACAACCTAGTGCTCGAATTACAGTCCCCACCATAGGATAAAAAAAAACCCACACACATTGATAACAACGTAAGAGCAAACGAACAAAAGTGGTTTGATGTTTATTGCAACAAATATCCAAGAGATCACATCATAGAAATTTGCATCAAATGTTCTACACCATTGTTTTATGGTAAATCATGTCTGCAACAACATCAATAGAAGTTGGTTATAGCCTATCTTTGGGAGGACAAGCTGAGTCCGCAGTATCTTTGGGAGTGCCAGATCTGACGAAGTGAGATAGAGTCACTGGGAGGACTCATCATTGAGTGCACAAACGATCAGAAGCATCGCTTGCAGACAATTTTTTTTTTATTTGAGGCATCAGTCGGTTAAAGGCTAGAGCGGAAGCTGAAGCGCCACCACTCAGCCCAGCCAAGGCCGCGTCGCCCAGAGGAGGCAGTGTAACCACAACGCCTCTATGAGTAGGAGTTCATCCCCTTTACCACTCACCGATAGTAATAGCCGAGGTGGTCAGCCACCGACTGCTAAGGTGCTGGCACTCGACTCGGTAGGTGACGGGTTCAAACCGAACCTTCGACCAGAATCAAAGGTAATTTAAAAAAAAAAAAATTATTTTGTTTAGTATTAAATTTTATTTTTTATGATTAAATTTTGTTTTTAATTAAAATTTCAATTTCTTAAATTTATTTTTATAAATTTTAAAAAGAAATTGTTATAATTAAATTCAAAAGTTTTTCATTAAAATTGAGATTTTTTTACTTTCAAAATAATATTTTTACATACCTTTGTAAACAAAATCAAGGAGGATTATTCTGGTGATAATTTTCTTTAAACCTTGTCAAATATCCTGGTGCTAATATCCCTCTAGAGAACAAACCAGTGGGTTCTCTGAGGCAAATATTGTAATTTTTTACAAAAAAAAAAAGTGAAAAAAAAAATTATGGAGCACCCATTTTGCGCTACCCCTTGGAACCTCGTACAGGGGAGATATAATTTTGCAAAACCAAGGGGGGAAGACTTATAAGGGTGCATTTTCGGCAGTGACCGACACCTTTGTCAAATTATTTTTGCAAAATTTTATTGTACAAGGTGCATTTTTGGCAGAGACTGACACCTTAAGAATGGGTATATCAAAGAAGAAAACCATCCCAAAACAAACTGATGATGTTGCAAAATCAGTTAAAGGTCCTTAATTTCCACCAGAGATGGAAGGAATGGATTTTTATGAGGATGAAAAATATTCTACACTACGCAGTGGTGTAAAATCCATTTTCAAATATTTTGAAGATTCTGAAGATCTTCAGAAGACTGGTGTTCAAATCCCTATAGGTGTCATAAGGGCAGTCTACATATCATTGATTTCTCTTGATATTGCCCAATGTAAAGTGTACAGGGACTTTAGTGAGGAAATAGAGGTCAAACCCCTAATGGTCGATGCTTGTAGTGACACAAGTGACCTTCAGCCCATGGTGGCAAATTCTTGTTGTGACACATGTGACCTTGAGCCCATGATGGCCAATGCTTGTTGTGATACAAGTGACCTCATGCCTATGATGGCAGATATCAGTTGTAGCATAGGTGATCTCATCACAGTAGTAGATTTCGCTTGTGACACTAGTGACTTAAAAACTAAACCTCCTAAAAATGAATTCCATACTCTCATCAATAGCGACATGCAATATTGTTAAAAGTATTGATGAAGATGATGAAATTGGGTGTTTTGAAAAACACACCAAAGTATTTGGTTCCAAAATGATGAAGAAAATGGGATTCAATGGTGAGAGATTAGGTAAATAGGAACAAGGCATTAAATCTCCAATAATGCTAAGTGTCAGGGCAAAGCATGAAGGCCTTGGCTATACTGGACATGCAAGTACCAGTAATTCTATGTTTTTAAAACCTAAATCTCCTACAACTCCTAAAAGCATTGTTGCAGTCACTGTGGAAAGATAGGACATGTTGCAGCTAAGTGTTGGAGATTACATCCTTGTGATTCTTGTGGATGTACGAATCACTCTTCTTCAAGTTGTTGGTACAAACTAAAAATGGCCAACAAGGTTCATATTGATTGTGGATGGACATATCTCACACAATGGACCATGATGAAAGAAATGTTTTATGGCTTCTACCGAAAAGGTAAAACCTATGGTAGACCCCGAGGCAAATCCAATGACAGACCTAGTGGCAGTCCCAGATATAATGACCTAGAGACAGACCTAAAGACAGACCCAGAGACAAAGTTCCAGACGCAGATCTATAGGTAGATCTAGAGGCAATGATACAAAGGCATATTCATAGGCAGAACCCAAGATAGACCCAGAGGTACAATTCCAAAGGTATGCTTAGAACTAGATCCAGAGCCGAAGACAAATCATGAGCCACCATTCTCTCATTTCTCTTCTTCTTCTTCACTGTATTGGGGTAGTTATATACTTTACCAAAATATTGTTGTATGGGGGGATGATAGTGTAGCTAGTAGTTATTCCATTACCTAAATAATGTAATAAGGGGGATGTTAGCGTAGATAGCATATAGTTGTTATTCCATTATTTTTGTTAGAACACCTACCTAAATACAACTAGTTAGCTTCGGTAGTTACGGGCTAATCTAGGCCCATATTGTCATATTTAAGATTTTCTTGATTAATGAAATGCATTCGCTTCTATAACAACACATCTCCATCCTTAGCATATATTATGGTGACCGTATATGGACTACCTAGCCTGGATAGAGGCATACAGGTACCTACATTGAGCGTACAAAGATAGATGGATCATCGATCAGAAGGTCAACATTTGTGAGTACCACTTTTACTCTTATGTGTTGAGATAGTTTGGTATCCAACAAGATATCCCAGAGATGCCACTCATCTACAGATTCCTGGTCCTCGAGAGGGACCTAAAATGGCCCCAAGTGACTCCCCTAGGGGATTATGATGATGAATTTTAGTATTTAGGCCGAGCGAATGCAGACACTACTCCTGACTATGATGGCTATTGGGTAGACTTCCAGTGGTATGGAGAGGGTCCACTAGGCCGACCAGTTGGAGGATTCATAGTAGAGGTTGTAGAGGGTGCAGAGGTAGACCCTCATGGGTGCAAGACCCACCAGAGGATATAGGGCGCATGGGGCATAGGGGCCACTACATATGAGGGCCCACATATGGAGGCTAAGGAGGAGGCATTAGAGGAGGGCGAGGCACCTTCAGATAGTGAGATTAGGTAGTTGAGAGCCCATATTACTAACCTCTAGAGCTAAGTTGGAAGATTGCAGACACAGCTACTACATAGAGATACTTCTATCACCACTCTAGAGGTAAATCTATCATAGGGGGAGAGGCAGTGGTAGGGATATGAGGAGGAGAGGAAAAATCTCCATGCACAGGCTACTACTATAGGCACTAAGATTACATAGCTCACTGGTTAGTGGGATGTGGCACAAGCACAACTGAGTGCCATGACTATGAAGAGGGACCTACTTAGGGTAGCGATGGGGGGCCCCTCCTCTACACATGTTGTCATTTCACCTTCCATAACACCATATTCTTCACTGCTAGTAGGTCATGACCCCATGGAAGAGATCAAGAGGTTTCATTACCTCGTGGAGGAGGGTAATGATTGATATACAACGTGCACAACTCATATATCCTAGCTAGAGGACTACATAAGGCTAATATATGGGAAGGTACCAGAGGATACCCACACTACAGGGACTCAGTGAACCAGGTTTAGGACTAGGGAGATAGGGCAGTCTTCTGCCAGCTCGAGCCATAGGATGCACAGGACTGAGAGGACTCATAGGTCCTTGAGTACTCATGGTACTAGCTCATAGAGGACTCACAAGGATGGTAGAGGTGACGGAGGTGCCTCATAGCCCGAGGGCATAGGCCCTATATAGTACAGATCTCAAAGATGATTTTTTTTGTACCAATTTTGAGTGTAAGGTTGAGGACCTACACAATTGTAGCCTGCGGACATTTTGATATACCTTGATACTATGTACTATTTGATACATATATTTATATGATATGATAGTTCATCTCATTATATGTGTACTTTTATTTTTGGTATTTTATGTTTATATTATGCACATGGATGCAATGTAGATATTTGATTTATTGTCATATGATGTGATGTATGGATGAAATGCACTAGCTAGATGATGTGGATGCAGTGATATACATTTGTAGATGGACTAATTTATGATGCTATGTATATAAATGCAATGTTTGATGTTAAATACAATTTTAATTTGCTTTATTTGTATGCATTTAATTTCTGTTGCTTATGACATGATTCATGCCATGTATGTATTGCATGTATTTTTGATGATATTTGATCTATTGTAAATGGACATGTATGTCCAAATCACTTACACAATGTATGTAATATGATATGAGGTTAACGATCTAATGTATGACACCACAAAATGTATAACAATCATGGATTATAGTTGCTTTATCTCTTTGTGAAAGATAGTTCACCCATATGTGAGATGTAATGATGTATGTTTTTTGTTCATAAGCTTCTATAAATTAAAATAATATGTATAATATAATCAGTGGCTGTCTAAATATCATTTATGACATCCATATGATATCTAATTATATAGTACGAATAATCCTAATAAATAAAATATCATAAAATAAATTGATGTTTTATGATTGCATTTAAAATTTTGATTGTTACTATTTGGGAATTTTTGAGTTGTACCATGAGACTCAAACACCCTAGTTGATTGATCAAAAGTTGTATACTAACCACACTAGACTTTTGAAACATAAGGTTTTCGCTAGGATAGGCCCTAACTATTCATTATACCTATGTGTGCAAGTGAGTATATTTGATAAGGCACAAGCATATCCCGATGTTAGGTGGGATTCTTTCAACCCATTGCTAAGATTGGGGGTCTACAAATGTCTTACCCAATCCTAGGTTTAGATTTTAGTTGGACTAGACCACTAGGCGATATAGGACACTTGAAACTAGCTCTTCCACATTCAAAAATTGGTCTACACATAAGCGAAATGCTAATGCATCAGACATATCGTCATGTGTAAGGTACAATAGTGTCGGCAATTCCAAGGATTCAAGCTCATACCCTTATTTTATTTAATTTTTTAGGAGACTTGCTCATATAAAGTGATAAAAATCCCTATTTATTTTTGTACTATAGTGATAAAAATCATTGTTTATTTTTTACTCTTTTTCTTTCTTGAGCAAGGGATTTGATACTGATTTTACTTTCTGTGTACAATTTGATCTTCATTTGATATGATTTTTTAGGATTTACATTTGATAATTTTCTTTAGAAACTTCCTATGGGGATTTTACTTTGGGAAATTGTTTTTGGGATATCGATCTAGGATATCGATATTATGATATCAATATGGGATATCAATCTGGGATTTCAATCTATGATATCGATCTAGGTATCAATCTGGAGGATTTATATGGGATATCACTCTGGGATATTTCTCATTTTAACATAAGCAAGGGATTCTGGGTAGGGAACAAACTTGTCCTTTTGCCAATTTCTAGCATTTCCCATGTCGTCCGCACAGAGGGATAAACAAGAATAACTATTTTCACCTCAGGATACATGGTCCTGCTTCGTGGATTTCATCTTCCCCTAGTCCTTATTAGGATTTTTTAATTTGTTTATTAGTGATAGGATTCTGATATGCTAAGGGCTATACTAACTAGACCTCAACTACAAAATTAAAGCAAGCTTTCTATCAAATCTTGAGAAGACCTCTAGGTATGGTTGAATGACCGACACCCTAGTATATTCTTCATAACAACAATATGGGTTGTTTTGAAAAATACAATTACTCACAAGGGTGATAAATAAATGAAAAAGATAGTGCATAAAGGCATAATTGAAATACAAACGTGGTGTCATTTGTAAGATTTTAAACACATTTTTTTCTAATGCAAGTGTGATGGATGAGTATTCCTAATGCAATGCAATTAAATGCAATGCAATGATGCAAATGAAATGCAATTTTTTTTAACTTTTGATATATTTTCCAATTTTTTTAGATTTTGGTTTGACCAAAGAGATAATAGATGCCTTTGGAGCCTTTTGGGATTGACCAAGTGGTTTTGATAAACCCTTGAAGCCTTTTGGGATTGACCAAGCAGGTTTGAGAAACCTTTGGAGCCTTTTGGGATTGACCAAGTGGTTTTGATAAACCCTTGGAGCCTTTTGGGATTGACCAAGTGGTTTTGAGAAACCCTTGGAGCCTTTTCGGATTGACCAAGTGGTTTTGAGAAACCCTTGGAGCCTTTTTGCTGATATGACCAAGCATTTTAGGCAACCCTTTGAGCCTTTTGGGGAGGGTATGCTACCCTATGTACCCCAAGTTTATGTGCCACTCGATAATAGTGAGGGAGGTGTGATACCTATAGACCCCTCGCTTTGCCTTATCAAATTTGGTGTGGATGATGGGGAAGGTATGCTACCTTGGAGACCCCCAACATGCATGATATCCATTGAAATGTAATCAGCTTGTTTAGGAAGAGTAACATAAATCAACTCTTCCAAATGAGGAACATACCTCAATAGAGTGGCTATGTCTTGGTGGGGTTGAACGAGTGAACCATCCTCACGGATCGTGTTTCATTCTACTAGGTCTTGGATGACCCTCTTAAATGATTGACAATCCTTAATTTCATGTCCATGCACTCAATGATACAAACAAAAGGGACTCTCCTCAAGTGACCCAGTCTTGGATAACCTTTGCTTGACTTTGGGTAATACGAATGCCTTTACCTTGTGTAACTTTTCAAACAAAGTTAGAATAGTCATATGAAATGAAACTATTCGTTGCACTAACTCATTGGGCCTACGAGACAACTGATGACCTTGGGGTCACTATGAGGAGGTTTGACCTCCACTTTGGCATGTTGGAGCACTATAATAGAACCATATACATGATAAACCCCCCTATATATAATATTTTGCACCACACTCTTGAATTCATGACAATCTAGAATTCCATGACCCTCTATTCGGTGATAGAGACAATAGTGATGCTCCCTGTAACCCATAGGTTTAGATATACTTGGGTCTAAATGGATGATATCAGATAAGGTCATGACCTTAGCCTCTTGTAGCTTCTAAAAGATGTCAGACATAGACTCTTTTAAAGGAGTCCAAATGCACTGTGACTATTTTGGGTGCTCAACCCACATTGGTTTGCTTTGAGGACCCAATGGTTGGATTGGCCACATGGGCTCTCACTTTTTCTAAGGTTTTTCCTATAATTGCATAGGAAGCAGTTCAACCTCAAACAAGGGATGCTTTTGTGATCCCAATTTTCCAAGCTGGTGCATGATAAAATGCAACGCATTGTCTTGCTCATCCATTCGATGTTCCATTTGTTCTAGATGGCTTAGAATGGCTCTCAAGACTGACAAAGAGTTCATATGTATTTCTAATGACCGATTCAAAATATCTTTGTCTATTGAAGGAAATAGAAAATTGAATGCTAGAGATCCATTAGGTAATTGCAAATCACCTATTTATTTCATTTGGGTTGATACAGATGCTTCTTGATGATACACTTCGTCAGTGCTATCCATATGCTCATGTGCATTACTCAGGTCATGTTGTTGTTCGACTTGAAAGAATTGAACTGTGTTAGATTTAGTACCCCTAGCCTGATATGGGGTACACACTTGCTCTTGCCCTTGAGAAGGTGGCACAAGAAATGAGTCATGAGTGACTAATTTTAAAGGTTCAGACCCCTTTGATGTGGAAGCAATGTCTTATCACCCTATATCTTTCTTTATTTGCTCTAGAGTCACTCAATACTCTGACCTTATGTCAACCATTCCCACAAACTCATGAGAAGATGATTCCACAATTGCATAAGTCATAGGTGACTCATCAACCTGTTCAGGTTGTAGCATCTCAATTGCAACAAATGACTCTTCCTCATGCTCAAACGATGCATCAAGGATAGGATCAATAGGTAGAGACTCGACAAGGAGCTGACCTAAATCCTCAATGGTCTCCATGATGGGTGACATCATGGTGTTTGCCTTCATATGATCTATATATTCACCATCATCTTCATGAGGTCTACCTTGTGACATGATGGATGATGAGGGTATGATATACTCGGGTGCAATTATGACCATGTTAGGTACTTCCCCCTTGATAGGAGTATGAGGGTCATCTAATGCAACATACAAGGTAGCTATGAGCATATCTATGATTGGATTCATCAGTCCTTCCTTACTAGGAAAGACCAAATATGAAGGAGTCATAGGTGAATCCACAGGTGATAGTGGTGGTGACAGTAATTCCACAATAGTATGCAAGGCTGCATCCAAACTTTGGATAGACTCATCATGTTTAGTGTTTGTATGCTTAGGCCCCCCACAAGGTTCTTGTGGATGATACTCTAGTTTGTAATACTTGAAAGGATATGGGTCTGACTCAACCACATGGACTTCATTTGCAAGGGTGTAATTAATACACTGATGCACTATGGATGGTATGCACTCCATGGCTCTTATCCATGGACTTCTAAGCAACAGGTTATACTGTCTTGAATCCTCTAAAATGTAGCACAATGTAGAAACAATATTTTGCCCCACCTCGATGGGGAGGACTATTGTGCCTACTGTAGAGTATTCCACATCATTAAAATATTATAGCATAAAATTCGATGCCCTGATGTGGGAAGGTGGAATTTTGAGATGTTTGAATGCAAAGGTGGTGATAATTTTGATGGACGATATTATATCAACCAACACTAACTTATACACAATCTGATTTATCCTCACTATGATGTGTAGTGGAGGATCATATTCCTTGACAAAGACAGGCTTGAATTCCTATTTATGAAAAGTAATCATAGGTTCCTTATACGACAGAATAGACTGTATATGCATCAAGGATTGTGACAACTTCTGAGCATTGACATTGCTCACCTGTTTGACTTGACTACTCTCAACATCATGCTTGCACATGGAGTCCTTAAGCATATCTTTTTTATTGCTTACCAATAGCTAACGGTATGTCTGTCTATTTAAGATAATGGCTATCTACTTGCTTAAGAGGTAACTATTGACGATGCATAGGGTGCATCGCATTGACTTGTTGCCTAATTACTATAGGTATGAGCTTATTTTTAGGAGTTACCCAACATGATTGTTCTTCATGCAATTTCTATTGGTAAATCCTCCTTCACATTGTTGGAGCCCATCTAACATTTATTGATGTGATCTCTTATCCTCTGAGTACTCACGATCTAGGTGTTCCCACTCAATGGGTGCCTCCTCCAATTGACTTTGGAGTGATCATCCCCTACAGACTGTATGAGACTTAGGTTTTCTATGTGACCAACTCATGGAGTAAGATCCACAACTCTCTATCTCTCTAGGGGGAGACCTAATGACATGGGTTCTATCTATGTGTGAAGAAATCCTATGGCCTGTACGGGTCGACCCCCTGCATGGCGAAGGGGACTCGTGATGACTACCAGAATGTCACGCTAGGAGGATTATATCCTCAAGTGAATGATGTGTATGATGCCTAGTAAGGAGTCATACAAGATTTGAAATATCCTTAGGGGAATATCAAAGGCATTGAGGGCATCTCCATGTATGTTCTGAGTCATTAGCTCATGATTGAGATTGACTATGCCTACTTGTCATGATGTGCCAACTACACAAGTCTTGATAGGAAAACTCTCTTACTAAAAAATTTGGCCTCAAGGAAGGCCTTATCTTGATGAATTAAGCAATAAAGAAACATTGTTATTATCTTCTTTACATTTTAAAAGTGAGCCCTAGACTATTTTATGTTGTTTCAATTTGTTGTATCAGTAAAGTAACCCTTATCGTGTTTTGCAAAGCGTTGATAATTTTCTCAATTATTTAATGGCTTTCACCTATATGCTCGTAGCTCGACAACCTGACTATGAACTCCAAGTCATGTAATCCCCCAAAAATGTGATAATGAAAGTCCACACCTGGGCAGGGATCATAGGTCCTCCCAGATCCTCACCTATTTTCACCCAGTTAGTGTCATACCCTCTGAAGAGAAGTACATGCAAATCTTCTGGGCTACGTAAGGTTCTTGGATCTGGAATGGTCTAGAACATAGGTTATATGGGATTTGGGCCAACAGATGGAAATCACCTCCACCGTCGTTGAAACCCTACTAGTGGTTGGATGTGACTTCCAACTCACTAGCGTTTACTTTGGAACATGGTGTGTGTGTGTTCTATTTAATTTTCATAAGAGAAAATATGCATAATACAAAACTCACATGATCATTTCCTACATGATATGCATAAAAATAACGTTTGGTATTTAAAAAACATGCATGATTAATCTACATGATATTTATACAATGCATATTAATGATGAAGTGGCCTCTAATCGGGCCTCAAACAAGCAATAAAACATACAAGGACACTTTAGCACGTTGTATTCTAGGGAATACTCCAATCAGATATTCGATGTTCCTAGTAGTGCCTAATGAAACCCTAGAACAAAAAACCTAATAGACCTAATTCATTTTATCCCTTTTTAGTGTTTGTCCTACTTAGGTTACCATTTCATACTTGCTAGAAAAAAAATAGACAGAGAAAAAAAGAAAGGAAAATTACAGTGAAACCTACCTCAGGTCCACATTTGATCAAGCTTTAAAATCCTGCTCTCTGATTGGTCTTTTGCTGACCGTGGCTCTGATGCACAATTGTGACTGTTACTCATTCCTGTCAATCGTGGACCAAATTTTTGACAGTGGCTATCAGCTGCGAGGAGCACTTGCCATAAAAAATACAAACATAGTCAGTTAATCATGGCTAGATAAGCAGAGTTTCATTGTGATCACCTACTATAACCACCAAAAATGGCTCACACCCAGGTTGACTATTGCAATTGATAAAGATAAACAAATAGGCATGCATAAGCTGACAACGAGAAATAAAGCAAAGATAAGGAATCCTTATTAATTTCAATGGAGTCAAATTATAGATTCAACCCTCATAGGGATACCCATTTGATACATCAATTACAATAGTGTTTAATCCCTCTCAAGGGTAGGTGCAATAAAAATTCCCTTCTAGGGTAACATGAACTGCTCTAGGGTGTCTATGACCCTCTTCTCCATGATTATAGGCATTTTCTATGTTGAATGGCATGACCCTGTTAATCCTACATTCAAGAAACAAGAAGAAACATGTTAAAAGCAAAGGTAGCCTCTCTTGATGAGGCCTTTAGAAGGTATTAGCATAAAAGATATAATGACTATAAATAATCAATAAGATGCAAGAAATATGCTAAAACTATGTAAAACATGAAAAAATTATCATAAAACATGTAATCTCAAGAACATCTAACTATATAGTAACCTAATTACAATATTGAAAGCATGGAGGCATGAAAAAGATCCATTAGAGTGTTAAATTCCACAATGAAAGCAACATGCATAAAAACTATAAATCTATCTTTCAGGGTCTCTAAATTGCTAATTAAACATTAATAAAGCTAATATAACCTAACTAAATAATCTGCAAAATGAAGAACAAGGGAATCTCCCCTAATTTTCTCACTACGGGTCTGATGTGCGGGTGGCACAGTTAACTGTGGCTAAGAGCCGCGATGGAGCTTTGAGTAGGTTTGCCATCCAAATAAGGGCTTTCTCTCTGATCTACCTTGCCAAATTGATGGTCAAGGGTCACCTTTATGTCCTCTTATATGTTTTGTGGTTGAATTGTTTAGATGGTACACAAATTGCATGAATTTGCATTTCTTGTCTCTCCTAGGCTCCTAGGACCTCCATTGCAATTCGATCTCCAATTGGGTAGTAAAAGTGTCTCTCTCAATGTATCTAGGTGACTATGCAATTTGACAGGGCTTCACTACTCAATTGATAAACTTCTCTTCTTTTTTATCCCCAATTCGAAGGGAGATATTATAGCATTGGCCTAGGTCTAGGGGTGGCTTCCTCGTGAAGCCAAGATCAAGATTGGGCAGTTGAGCTAGTTGGATGGAAGGATCCAGAACCTTCCTCGCTCAAATTGCTCCAATATACAACTAATTGGCCATTGCAACCAACTTTGGGTCAGATGAAGGCCAACTAATTCTGAGTGCTGACCGCGGTTGACATGTGCGGTGAGCACTACTAACCGTGGGTGTCAGTAGTGGCTAGCACTAACTAGGAAAAAGTGCCCAAATGAGTGGTAAAAACCACTACTATACCTTGGATCTATCTAAAGGTCCTCCATGTGTCTTCTAGCATATCCCATATGAGAATATGCCTTGGCATGATGCGTTTTAGGTGTCTACAATAGGCCTTTCATGCGACCACCTATCTTAAACCCATTATCCCCAAAGGCCCACAAGTACCTACCCAAATTCCTGGGGGATAACACCGTGACTGGTGAAGACCATATTAAATATTTTTGTATTCTATGGATAACCTATAAGTGGAGGACGAGGATGCTGTCCTTAGATTATTTCTCCAAACCCTAGAAAAGTATGCCAGAGAATGGTTTAATAACCTTGTAGCAGACACTATCGGTACATTCCAGGAGTTAGAAACTGCATTCCTTAGAAAATATAGGGAGAAAAAGAATGAATAGTCTATGTTGACTTAGTTAGAAACGATGAAAAATAAAAATATTGAGACTATGGATGATTTTAATAGGCATTTCACCAAGATAAGAAACCAAATATCTATGGCTTTGAGGCCTAAGTATCACCAATATATATGTTTCTATAAGAATGCCTTCCTTGGTGACTTCAACTATGAAATCAGGCAACAACTCACACTTACCATTGATGCTTGTATGGAAAGAGCAAGATTAATAGAAAGAAACACGATAGATAGTGGGAATATGAATCCAACCTTAGAAGAACCTAGCTTGAGTCAGGTCGAAAATAAGCCTAAGAAAGTAGGTTTTGGCATCTTAAAATATTAGAACCTGACCCCATTGAAAAATTATCAACCCAATTAACAGAGATGTTTCATTCAATGAACAATTGGTTGTCTAATCTTGAGAGGGATAATACTGATAGTGGAGAACCCTCAAAACATCAGAATGAAGGAAGACCCCCTTTAGAATAAATTTCAACAAAAATTAGAATAATGATGGGGGTAGAAACCCAAATAATAATTGGAAAAGAAAGGAGGTCCAAGAGATCAAGATACTATCCCAAACCCCATGGCTTCAGTAAATGTGGTCTCTAATTTTTCTTTCTTTTTCCCAGCATATGATGCCCCCCACAACTCATCTGATTGTAGTGTATACCTTAGTATCCATTTAAGCATCGACCTCGAGGAAGAATCAGATGAGAAAATCAAGATAAACACTTGTTGGACTTGGGATAAAACTGTTAAAAATCCATCGGCTCAGGATGAGCCAACCCAACCTTCCAGCCCCAAAAATAGACCTACGACCTTCAAACTTGATGATGTGAATATTTTAAAGAGGTCTCCCAATAACTATTTTTAACAAATAAAATAGGGCAAGTTGACCCCCACAACTGAAGAGGTCAAAACTCTAGAAAAGGTCCATGCTACTAGGCTCCAAAGCAGGACTATACCTGGTAGGACTGATAAAAAGAATATGAGTGAGGATAAAGAACACACCAATGTGAAGAAATTGAATGATAGTCATCAACACATTCCTCCCAAAAATTTGAACTAGTCAGCAGTGGGAGAGAAAAAAAGAAGTCTGAATTTGATATAGGACTAGAGTTGGAAAAACATAAGATAAATATAACTTTTGAGGAATTCATGATAGGACCTAAATATAGGGATAAGGTTTGTAGGGCCTTTGGGATAAATGAACAAGGGGAGAGTCATGTCCTTGCTACTTTGACTTCTAATCCACCTAGTAGAAACCTCATTTTAGTAAGGCCCTTTTATATATCCCTCTGCTATACATCTGGATATGGTGACCGCTATGTGATACACAATTGCATGCTTGATAGCGGAGCATCCCACAATATCATGTCGAACTAAGTGGTGGATCAGTTGGGATTAATACGTACATAGTACTCCCATCCTATCTCTATCATGGAAAATAATAAAGTACCTTATGTAGGGATAATCACAAACCTCTTAGTCTTCCTAGACCAATACCCTAAAAAGGGGATTGTAATGGATGTGGTTGTACTAGATGTGGATCCATTTTTCCCTCTTCTACTCTCCAGAAACTGGGTAGAACAATTGGATGGGTCAATCCAGTTGGATTGTTCATATGCCACCATACCTCTTTCATCTAAGGAATAGGTTACCTTGAGAAGAGAACCATTCAATAAATGTCCAGTCAAATTGATGAGTCCTGATAACACCACTATCAATTTGGTCAGCTCTGTTTAAGAGAAATATTTAGGTGTTTATTCCATTTAGCATACACCTTTCCTCAAAGAAGTTCCTAATGTAGAAGGAATGGATCCCAAAGTAAAAGTGACAGTCGATTCTGAATCAGATAGGATCCTGACCATTGAAATGTGGACAATGATATTTGATGGGGTAAAATCACGAATGAGGGATGGAGCTATAATCAACCTGATAGACATAAAGGTAAACTATTTGGGTATAGCATACCAATTGAAATTTCCTTGCATGAATAACATGGTAGGATATGAGGCATTATTTTTGGGGCTCATAAAAGCTAAAGAGCTAGGTATCAACTACCTCACTATTAATGGGGATGCTAAACTAATCATCTAGTAGATCAGAGGGAAATACCAAACCAGGAATCCTAGGTTGAAGCAATACAAGCAAGAAGTGCTAGATGAAATTAGTAATTTCTTGGCCTTTAGCATATCTCGTATACCCAAAGAAAATTATCATGTTGCCAACTTACTAGTTGTAAATGCCTTTGGGGCAGATAGTCCCGAGATAGATATAGAATACATGGATAGGTTTCCAACTATATCTATATACCATCCTTTTGTCCTCGATAATATGGTGTACTTATAGGTTTTCCAATATGATATTGATATCAGGGACTTTATGACTGTGCAGAATGACTTTTTTGGTATGATTTGTGATGAAGAAGATGATGAAAAATTGTAGCATATCATAGGGAATCCAATAGAGGTCATATAGCTAAAAATAAATAAGATCCCTAGGTGTTTTGTATCTTTAGAACCCCTTTTTTATGACTTCGACAAGGCACAAAGGATTGTTCTTCATGAGTCATAAGGAGAAGAGGTCAATGTTGGAACACCTAGAGAACTGAAAATGGTTAGAATAAACAAAGCATTGTCAACGAAAGAAAAGAAATAATATTTCCAATACCTGATAAAGAATAGGGACAATTTTTCTTGTAGCTATGATGACTTAAGGACTTTTAATACTGATGTCATGACCCATGTTATTCCTTTAAGGTAGGATACCAAACCTTTTATATAGATACAATTTTTTTTATCCTACTCTACATCCTATCATGCAAAAAGAGATTCAGAAGTTGTTAAACGCAAAAATAATAAAAAAAGTAAGATTCTCTTCCTGGATAGCGAACCTAGTGCCTATAAGAAAAAAGAATGGAGATATAAGGTTGTGCGTTTACTTTAGAAATTTTAATAAGAGTTCCCTCAAAGATAACTATCCCCTCCCCAACATGGAACAACTTTTATACGCAGTGGTAGGGTCATTTAGGATATCCCTATTAGATGGTTTCTCGGGATACAATCAGATCTTGGTTAATCCAGAAGACTGATACAAAACTACATTTACCACACCATGGGGGGCCTTCAAATATCAAATAATGCCATTCAGATTGATGAATTCCAGAGCCACTTTTCAGAGGGCCATGGAATTTTCTTTCAAAGGATTAATGTTTAAAATTGTAGTGGTGTACCTAGATGACATCACAGTCTTTTCAAAAAATCTTGTAGATCATTTCTCTCACCTGTCCCAAGTTTTTGAAATATACAAGGAGTATGGGATATCCTTGAACCCAAAAAAGTTTTTGTTTGGGGCCACCCATGGCAAGTTGTTAGGACATGTGGTATCCAAACAAGGGATAAGCATTGATCCTGAGAGGACAGAGGCTATCACAAAAATACCGCCCCTCAAAAACATCAAAGGAGTCGGGTCCTTCAGCAAAATAAACTTCATCAAGAGATTTGTTTCAAATTTCATCAAAATTTTCAAGCCTATTAATGATATGATAAAAAAGGATGCGAAGATAATATGGGACGAAGATAACATCAAAGCTTTCCAATGGATCAAAGAAGCTATTACCACTGCACATGTGTTGACTTGTCCAGATCATTCGAAGAACTTTAATCTCTATTATTTTTCTTCAAAAGACACAATAGCCATTGTATTATCCTAGAAGGATGAATAAGGGAACAAAAAACCCATAGTATTCATGAGATTAGGAATTAAGGGGGCCCAATTGAGGTATAAGTCGATAGAGAAATAAGCCTTCACTCTTATTCAAGCTTTGGAGCATTTTAAAAGTATCTTTGGTCCTAGTAAAGTGATTTCTTGCATTCCCTATATAGCTATAAAATATGTCCTCACCCAAACTGAACCCAGAAGAAGCTCAGTGATATGGATGGTGAAATTGTTGCAATACGATGTTGAGTTCAAGGTAATCAAATTAATTAAAGGTCAAGGGTTGGCAAGATATATGGACTACAGAGGAGAAGAATATATAGATAACGCCATATTAGCACAAGGGTCACAATAGGTCGTGCATCCAGATGACGGGGAATCTAACTGGTATAAATATATCCTTTTCTATTTGAGGATCCTATCCTTTTTAACTAGAAAATATGCCAATAGGATAAGAAGCATTAAACAACAGGCTCAAAAATATCATCTCCAAGGAAACTGGCTTTACTAGAGACACCCAAGTGGAGTGTTACTTCTGTGTCTGATAGAAAAGGAAGTCCTCAAGATCATCAAGAATTTCACACAGGATTTTATGGGGGACATTTTTCTCCAAAATCCATGACTAATACTTTAATGAGAGAAAGTTATTATTGGTCTTCGACGTTCAAATATGTCTACCAATTTGTTATAAAATGCTATAACTATCATACTTTTAATGGTAAGAAAAATATGCATGTAATACCACTGAAACCTATCATTGTTGAAACTCCTTTCACTCAGTGGGGAATAGACCTCATAGGGGAAATCAACCCAAACTCTTTAGGGGGTCATAAATGGATAATCACAGCTATAGATTTCCTCACTAAGTGGGTCGATGTAGCTCCTCTCAAAAGGTCAACAACATTATCCATTACAAGTTTCTTGGAAGAAAATATATTAACTAGATTCGATGTGCCCAGGAAACTTGTTACAAACAATGTTAGATATTTTACCTCTTTTGAGATGATTGAATTTTGTGCTAAATTTAGTATAGATATTACCCACTTAGAAAATTATTACCCTCAAGGAAATGGACTAGCTGAGTCGTCGAATAAAAAAATCATCACCCAAGTCAAGAGGTCACTTGGAAATAACAAGAGAGGCTGGGATAATGAGTTAAAATATGCATTGTGGGTAGATAGACTATCAGGTAAATGAGCCATAGTAAAATCACCCTATGAGCTAATTTACGAGGAAAAGACACTCCTACCACCCCATCTAGAATGAACGACCCTTTCCTTACTAATCCATGACCATGAAAATCCAGATGCATTGCAAAGGAGGATGGACCAGCTTGAACAATTGGAGGAAGATAGAATAGAAACAGTCACTAAGATGATCACTCAATCCAATAAGACAGTTCAACTATTCAACCAAAATACCAAAGGTAAATGTTTCTTCAAAGGTGAGGTAGTGTTGTACTGGGATCTGAAGAACGATAAGCCCAGTGAGAAAAACAAATTTGAGCCAAAGTGGTTAGGCCCCTATCAGGTTGCCAAGGTAATTGGCTAGCATACCTACATAATACAAGACATCGAGGAAGAAGAGATGCCCATACCGCTCAATGGCCAACACCTAAAGTATTTTGGCCCTCTTCATGAGGGTGATGGGGAATGATCCTTGTACCTGATGATTAAGAAAAAAGGGGGACTGTAAATATTACATAAAGTTTGACAAAGGTAATAAGTTTTTGTTTTGTTAATCTACCCAGAGATTCTAGAGTTCTCAAGTCAATGCATAAAATATTTTCATTCACCCCCATGTCCCAGTTAGAGCCAGTGTTGGCCTTGTAAAATATTCCTCCCTCTTTTTATTTATGGACCTTATTATTTTGAATATTTTTCCTTTGATAGGTTGAGTGCCCAAAAAGTTGGGCAAGGCACCCCAATATTTTCCATGCGCCTCACTACCTTAGTGGAGTACACAAAAAATTTAAGGCCACACAAGGTAGTGCACCCAAGTCTGGATCCATGCACTCCACTCCTGAGTGGAGCATGCAAATTTTCTAAAGGGTGCACAAACTGAGTCGAGTTCGAGTGCTCCACTCCCCTTTTGAGTGTGCAAAGTTCTAAAGGGTACACGAGTTCATGCGCCTAATTTTTATCTACATGCTCCATTCCCTAATGGAGCACACATAAGTCTTAAGGGTGCACGAGTTCATAAACCCAATTTGGATTCATGCGCTCCACTCCCCTTTGGAGTGCACAAAGGTCTAAAGGGCGCACAAGGTCATGCGCTCGAGTTTGATCCATGCGCTTCACTCCCTAGTGGAGCACACGAAGGTCTCCAAGGGCACACAAGCTCATGCACTTAATTTGGATATGTGTGCTCCACTCCCCATTGGATCACATGAAAGTCTTAAGGGTGCACAGGGTTTTGCGCCCAATATTGTGTGAGGTGCATGAAATATCTTACAACACATAAAATTTGTGTGCTCCACTCTGGTTCGTGCATTGACTTTTGTAGTGTTGGTGAGTATTAATGGTGCCTAAATTTTGTGTGCTCCTTTTATAAAGTCATGCACCTCACTCAAGCACGCCCCATATAAAATAATGATAAACACGCAAGTGGATGGCCCAGACCCCACTCAGTGATAATTCAATCAAGAAGACTCGTGAGATGTCCAATAAAAATCTTATGAGGAATTAATTTTATGTGCCCCGCCCTGTGGCATGAAAAATAAGAGACCTTCCACCAATGAAAAAGTAGGCTCTCCACCTAACGATATTAATATAGGTGCTTTAAGTAAAAGGTGGTGGATCTCCCCCATGGCATAAATGTGAATACACACATGCAGAGTGCATTTTTTAGCATTTTTGTTTCAAATCACTCTCTATATTTTAAGACCTAATATCAGGGCCTCCATGAGTGTAGCTGCAGTTGAGGTACCAGATGTGAAGACCTAAATTGGGAAATTAATAGGGGCATGGCTGGTAACAAAGAGTATGGGGAGAGCCAAAGACCCAAAGGTGCTAGTTGACCCACTGGATTCAAGTAGAGATATCATACCAGACTAGTAGTAGGAAGTAGAGGGCATAACCATATATAGCTTTGACCCCACAAAAGAAGTCAACCAGTGACATCCTACTCTACTCAATATTCTGTTCATGAGGGTGTAGTGTGACAATGATAAATCAAGCCCAATATGCAACAAATGGAATACTAACCTAGGATGGTTAACTTACTCAAGGATTTATCACTCCTTAAACCTCTTGGCATGGATGGCAGTGGCATATGACCCAAAAAATAGGACTATCTGAGATCATACGAATCAGGTCATAACCAGATTGATGATCGACAAAATTAGATGGGTGTTTAGGCTTTCTACAGCATTGTGAGTTTTGTATTTCTATACACTGGACCTCCAATCCAAATTTATGCTAAACACCTCTTTCTTGAAGATCCTATTAAAAATAATTAAGCATAGGCCTCCTAGTTTCCCAATTTAGAAGTTCCTCCTCCGACCTTGGGTACAGGATTATGTTGATATGATCAATCTAGTACTAGGTGGTAAATATCTGGAGCATGTTCCTAATTATCAAATGCAATAGAATATATAGGGTATCTCTCTATCAATGGGAAGATGTTATCAGTGATAATACTAATAAGGAACAAGTAAAATTATAGGAAGCCATATTGTCCAATAAGGAGGAGCTTCCCCTATTCTCCTATTTTTCATTTTTGATTCATTTGGTTATAGGCCAGTTAGACCAATACTTGGTGGCTCAAATGAAAGGAGTCAATGCCACCATGATCCAATATAGGCTATTGTGTATACAAGAAATATCTTGAGCTACATAGCCTTCTTTGAGAATGTCATCCCGGTAATGCATGCCCGCCTATGCGGAGCAAAACATGATAGATTTGGGGTCGGGTAAGGACTTTCCTACATGAATCCAAGGCAGGAGATCTATTTTATACAGAGGAATTTTCTTACATCAAGATATATGGGTCCAAGCTTCTATTGAAATCATTGCCAAAGCACTGACCGACATCAATAGCTATTTTAGAGATAGCCAGATAGATCGTAAAAGAGATCAAAATCAGATTCATAAGGAAGAAGAGGAGTGTGCTATGGCTACCAATTCCTTGCACAATGGGTCTCTAAATGTATCTTGGCCATTTTTCAATGTTGTGGATCATCTGTAGAAGATTTTGAGGATGAAATGTAGAAGGCCATCAAGTAATGTTGATCATTATATTTAGTGTGGATAATGGACAGAAGGCCTCACAGTAAATTGGAAGTAGTTGGAGATTATAGTTTTTATCTAAGGTTACACAGGGAATTATTGGTAGACAAGGTGGTACCACTAGTCCCAGCTGCTCCCCCAAAAGAATTCTAGGACCCCACCTTTCAGGTCATATATCAGGTTAAAAATTTGTTTGAAGTCATGATGAAAATAGTGGATGAAGCACAATAAGAGCAAGCAAGACTTCCCTCCTCCTCTAGTTGTCCCATTTCCACGTCAAAATGGAAGGAGTTGGTCGCTTACTCCTCACAACAAGCACAAAGTATCGCCTCATCAGACTAGGCATTGATGTGTCCATCTGACTAGACTGAGCAGGTAGTCACACAATCTAATTTATTCTCTACCACCCTGGTTGTTAACCAAAAAGAACACCTGATCCCTCCAAAATATCTAAATAAGATACAAGAAGTGGGAGGACTATATAGCATACTCCAAGGAACGTATGAACAAGGTCACACCAGATCTTAACCTGCTAACATTTTACTTAACCTTGCATGATGAGGCTTGGGGTTACATTGATCAAAGTCTGCAAAATATTAAAGGACGAGAAGTGGGACCCAGTTCACCAAGGGAATCTCACGATCCAAGGATAGCACAACCACCATCCCAGGATAGCAAGAAGGATAGCCCGCAATAATAATCATCATCCCTGTGAAGAGAGGGACATGGGCCACGTGCCCAGTTTTGATTCTACCATATATTTATGAGGTAGAGGAGATCTGGCTAAATGGAGGTCTGATGAGAAAATAGTTACAGTCCCTCTTCAGTACTCAGCTATATATATAGAATACCACTATAGTAGCAATAATTTTTATCAAACCTCTAAGAGAAAAACTTGAGTCCAGGTATAGCCATGTCTAAGAGCTAGTTTTATTTTCCTTGTGTCTATTTTTTTGTTTTCCTTACCTCGCCATTTTCTTCTACCATTTTCCAAGGATTTTCTAGGAAGTGTTGTTCACTGAGAAAATTTCCTATAGAACATACCAGATTTGGAGACTCTCGCATCACTGCATCCAATATGGAGATAAATAACCCCTTGTTACATTATTTGAATGGGGGAGTCATTGTAGTCATTATCATATAGGACCCGAGCACTCTGTCGGGCCTATTATATGTAAATATTTTTATATAAATATAACTCCAACTCTATTCCTAGAATTTTTTGTGTTCTTGGTCTGTGTTTTCTTATTTACATATTACTGTAATCTAAATATGTGGGTGATGCCTTCCTTTGCTAGTTTAATAATTTTTATTGATTACATGATTTGAATGAATGAAAATGAACTAGTTCTCCTTTCCTTTTCCTTTCTGAGTCAACAAATATAAACCTACTACGACTACCCAATGGACATGGCACCGGTATAGTCTTAATATGTTTTAACAGTGATTGGTGCGGTCATAAGATAATTACGAAAATAAAATATTATCAAATCTGGTAATGCATGGGTGATTGCATATTAATGTTAAATATAAAAACCCATTGTTTGGTGTTTCCTTACCAAATTGATCTATCTAGAGTCACTCAGATAATCTATTCCTGGGTCAAAGCAGTAGATCCACCAAAGTCTACAATACTCGTTGTAGTTTTTAGGATTCCTGTGATGTGACAAAGTTTAAAAGGGTAAGAAAGAAATCCCCACAATAGGTCACAAGTGGATTCTAATCATGACTTACTATTTTACCAAATGGACTAAAGTAATCCTATTGAATAAATCCACTAAGAAGATGATCATTGATTTCTAGATATTATAACTAGATTTGGTATCCCAAACACTATCATCATAGATATACAAAGGTAGTCACTAAGACTAAAATTACCTAGTTTGTCCTCCAATATGGCATATATTTCTAGGCTTTCTCAAACTACTATCCTCATAGGAATGGTCTAGTAGAATCCACCAATAAGAACCTAATAAATATTTTGAAGAGAATTGCATTAGAGAATCATAAACATTGACACCTCCATCTTAGAAAATCCTTATGAACACCTTATATTTTAGTCTATGGCAAGGATTCAAGATTACCTATCTCCATATAGTTGTTATAACTATAGTTGCTTCATCAATTGGAACTCTATGATAATGATACCATGATTATAATAATGGATGAGTTATTCAAACTTGAAGAAAAAGGAGAAGCAACTAGAAACTAGTTGCTAAAATATTAGGGGATAGTTCAAAAATTGTTTGATAAAAATATAACTCCTTAGAAATTCAATATCAATTACTAGGTGCTCAAATGAGAAAAGGATATGAGTAAACTAAGATACCATACTAAATTTGATTTCCTCTATAGTGGACTTTATATCATCATTGCCTATCAGATGGAGAATTCATTTAAGCTCTTAATGCTTTATAGTTACACATTACCAATCCCAATCAATGGGATCAACTTGAAGAGTTACCCTCAATCATAGTTATAAAGAAACCCATGCATATATGTACCATACTTAGGATAATGTCTTGGTTTATTTTATAATATTTTTCATTTTTGAGGTACATGTTTCACACCATTGATCATAAGAATTCATTTTTTCATGCGATCGTAGAGAATTAAAGAGTTTCAGAGTCATGAAATCACAAAGGTGATTTACAATGTTAAGATCTAAAAACTAATCAATATCAATGATCCACGTTATTCTAAGGATGTTGAGTGGAAATTTTTTTTCCCAAATAGTAGGAGTTGTCAAAACATCAAGGAGAGAAGGTCTACAAGTTGTATGATCCATAGATCTCTCTCTTGCATATATCTATCCTACTTAGCTAAAATTTTGTTTGCTACATTGTAAAGATATTTTTGGGGTCATTATCTCACACCATTGATGATGATACATGGTGGGTGTATACTCAGTCAAGATTTATTGAAGAAAAGTCTAAGATAAATATAATGCAAGTTGTCCAATTAAATCATCAATGGATGACATTATTTGGTGAAATAATAAACATAAGTGGATCCTCAAGATAGTGACAACCATATAATTATCCAACAAGGAAGGCCTCAAGTGATCCAATCAATAAAGCTCTCTCTTATATATATCATACTTAGCCAATTTATTGTTTTATATCTTGTAAAGAGATTTTTTGGGGTAGTTATTCCATGTTGTTGATGATGATACATAGTTGATGTATCTTAATCAAGATTTATCAAAGAAAGGTGAGGTTAAAATAGTTTAACTTGTATGATTAAACCTTCATTGGGAAGGATAATTTTTTGAAATAATAAATACAAGTGGCTCGTAACGTTGACTCAGATGAATAACTTGATAAGAACTATTTTTAATAGCAAAAATCATTTTATTATCCAAGGAAGACCCTTAGACTATCTAATCAGTAAAGACCTAAAAATATAGTAGTCTCTCCCCACCAAATTTACATGGAGGAAGAAAGAATTCATGAAGAATAAATTTAATTCTTATAAAATGTGGTGGTCTCTTCCTATTGGCTTTGTAATAAAATGGATTAAATTCAAATTATATGAATTTAATGTTGGTAAAGTTGGCGGCCACTTCCCACTAGATTTATAGAAGTAAAGAGTGAATTCATGTAATATGAATTCAATGTTGGTAAGCACCCAAATTTCAAATAGGATAACTATGTAAAGGATATCTTGCCTTTATTTATTTCTCACCAAGTTCTAAGAACTCAAGTGAATGAGATCCATTTGACCACTAAAACTAAGAGTTGTAGAAGTGAAGCTATAAGAAATAAAATTTGCAATCATAGAAGTGTTCAAAGGAGCTAATAGTGAACATGGAGGCAATAAGACTACCACCACTTGCCAACTAGAAACTAAGTAAACACTTCCACTAGGTGTCCTTTTGATATAGTTTCAACCTCTCCCTCCACCTTAGGAAAGGAAATACAAGATCAAACCTTCTAAGTTATAGTCCTCAATCTATTTAGATATCAGGTTGAAAGAGTAGTGGACCCCCAATTATAAAAAAAATACAATCCTAAGGGAGGGAGAATTTTTAAAGATTCAAAATTAGGGATATTTAACCCTTTGGAGTGAAGATATGAACTAGTTTTTTTGCCCAATACATACTGCCCTAAGTCTACAATTACAATGAATTTGTGGGCTCATGTGTTAAACTTTACGATACCTAAGCCCAAGAGGTTAGGGCAAGGGACAAGTTTTAGAGTCATTGTCAATGCGCATGTCATCCACAAGATGTTGCTAGTGTAGCCTAGGGCCATAGGGTAATTTTGGAAAGTGTGTCCATGCACTATATGGCCATATTGGATAATTTTGGATTCTTAAATAATAAATACTAAACTAATGACACTTTATTGCCAAAGTTTCCTCTAAGCATTAGATATTTCAACAATAGTGCAAATGAGGCTTTGAGTATATTGGCCTTCATTTTTGGTTCAGATAATGACAAGGATATTATTTCAACTTAGCTTAGTTTTTTTTACCTAATGAGGTTCTCACCTAGGAATGAAAGAGTGACTTTTGACTTTAGTGATTTTTTTGTTGTCCAGATTCAAGAGGGGTTGTCAAAATTTAAGGACACCCAAGGTTTAAATTTTTTATAATTTTTGGCCCATGTGGTCTTTGCCAAAATGCTATATTGTATCAAAAGTTAAATCTAAAATTGGTGGATGACTCTAGTCACATGCAACCCATTTATCTTTGGATATAGGTTTGTATTATAATTTTATAGAAGATTTTTTAGCACCAATTATTGTTGCAATCAAGGGGCAAAGAGTGGAACATATTTTGATATTTTATAGTAAATATTTAGGGGGGATTGGTACTTATTAGAGGACTCCATTTTAATCTCTATGTATTTAATAAATTGGTCTATCAACTACCCAAATATATGTCAAATAGGATTTTTGCTTTGCAACTAATAAGATATATGTATGTAATTCATATGGCTTACAGAAATAGGAAGGCTAGGATTGACTTCTATAATCCTCATTTTAGCCTCAATAGTGTAACACTAGTGAGGAAGAAGTACAACCTTATCCTTAGAAATAATTTGAAGGATTTAGGGATAGAAATGATTAAGGATGAATTGTACTATGAACACAAGGGTGAATTCATTACTTCGTTAATGAGCATCAAAAGCTCGAATAAATTTATTCATGATCCCGAGCTAGATAATGAATCCCATAGGAACCTGGTGGATGAGGTAGATGTACAACCCAAAATAATGATTATAAAGCCACCATAAAGGCCAAGGTCTTATGAGATATTTTACCAAAAATGATATCAACAAATCCCAAAATCTGCATGAGCTCTAAGAAGAAGTAGTACTTAAGGGAGAAGCATTGGAGTGAAGAACATATCAATGCATGGTGGATATTTATACAGGAGATTGGGTACATTGTGACAACTTACAACAATCTAGGCAAAAATTAAAAATTAAAGGAGCTATGCAATCAAGAACGCTCAGACACTGAAAGCACCCCCATAAATGAAAGCAACGAAGAAGAAATAGGCAATGAGTTGGATCAGGTAGTGGAAATGCTGGAATCATAAACAAAGTAAGTCAATAATATAGAATGAAATTCACTAAGACCCAAAGGATCCCTCGTCACGGTCTCTCCCCATTCACCTCCTACCACAACAACATTACGACATCATGCATCTAAATAGTTGTCATAGCAAAAGGAGAAATAATTCTAAGACAGACCAAGCAAAGATCCTAAGGAGAAGAAAAATATAAATTTTCTAAAGATCTAACCCTCTAGTATCAAATAATAAAAGAGGATGTCTCAAGGGAACAACAATTATCCACTTCCCTTCATCCCTTGATAATCTTTCTAATTTTTTAGCTCTAGTTATTTTTATTTTAACACCTAGCTTTCTAGTCACATTGACCATGATTCATTCAATTCTTTTGATAGCTACCTCTATTATATAAGCATCCCCTTCATTGTCCTAGACATAATAACTCTCATTTCCTTTTCTCTTTACACCCATAACATTATTTTTAGTTCTTATCCCATTCATCCATTGAGCTCATTTCCTCTTATAACAACTACTCCATCCACCCTGCTTCTACCCCTAATTTAGTTCTCCTTCCTTATCCTTCCACCCACATCTATCCCCATGGCCTAATAGGTCATGCTTATATTTTTAAACCTTTAGCCCCAATTTTCACTACATAAGAGAAATTGACAAGATCCTAGGAACCTCTTTCTATCTTTGGTGTACTACAATAGTTCTAGCAAATCAAGATCTAAACATTGTAGTACACCTAGAGGAAGGAGACTAGAATATTTGGGCATACAATGGCTAAGAGGTTGAGGAGTTATTATAATCCTCAAGGAAATACATTATATATTTCCCACATGATCCTTATTAATTCCAATCTTGAAGGACAAATGAAAGAACAATATTGTCAAGTGATAGTTGTAGGGATTAGCCTATAATATGTTTGGGTTGCAAATAGAGTAGATTTCATGGAATGGCTAGAAAATCTTATAATATATTATTATCTATCTTTAGAAAGTAATATTTCAAAGAGGTAGGAGATCAAAAATATCAAAACTACCCCTTAAATACTCCTAGATAGAGGTTAAATCACTCAAAGATAAATTACCCTAACTCACTAGCCAATTGGATTCACAAGTGCCAACTTACCTCCTGGATGTTGAAAGGAGAAAATTATAGATTCTTGCAAATCAACTCACTACCCACTATTCTTAATTCAATAGGTAGAAGGAAATCTTGTATAGAAAGTTTGAGGAAAATAAGAAGAAAATAGAGGAGCTCAAATAGTGATCAGGGACTATAGGACTTATAAGGGAGGTTTGCAAGGAATACTAGGAGAATATCACCAAGATGACAACACTATCCTAGATGCTTAAATTAATTTATGTATCCACCTCACTTGTTCAAAATTTAGTAGCTATAATAATTTAGGATAGGTAGGTAGTGGAAGAAAAGTAATGGATGTCCTAGATAAATAATTGGATATGCAATAATACAAGGTTTAAATAAGCATTAAGGTCATCACTATTTTAAATATGAGAAGTCATATTGACTTATTGATTCAAAAGGTCCTTCCCTTTATTAGAATTTCAATGGTAATCTCCTTTTTGAGAAAGAGCACATTCAATTGTTTTAGTAGAAGAAGAAGAAAATAACTTTTGATGCATGGCCAAAAAGGATGTAGCTCAAGTCATAAAATAACTAGTGGATTTGAGGTGCAAATTCATGAGGTCATGAATAGGATAGATATTTTTTTGTGATGATTGACTAGATCTTTAAATATGCTATCAACAATTCAAGAAAATAGAGCTATCATCTGAGGTGAGAGGGAAGAGATCAAGGCATCAATGGAGAAGCTATGATATATCTTCATTATTTCTTCATTCCCTTTGATTCTTTCTTCTAATTTTTTCATGATTATTCATTATTTTATTGACACTATACCTAATGGATGAAGAAGTGATTCTGATATGAACATGCCAATAAACTAAGAATACAACCACATGAAATGCAAGAATAATAGAAATAACCCTAAAATTATAGTATTGCAATGGAACAAACAATAGATTGTATTGAAAGAATAAAGTTACAATCCTGAATCACGGGCCTCTTCGAGGGGACAACCTCCTTTAGAAGTAGAGCTCTAATATAATGATATTCCAAAGATGCCATCCCTTGTTACATTGATATGTTTATAGATCTAAAATAACCCTAACCCTAATGCTCAAGGGGTCCCATCCACATGCAAGTGGAGGTTCCCATTTAGGAAAATCAACTAACCCTAACCCTAATGCTTAAGGGGTCCCATCCACATGCAAGTGGGGGTTCCCATTTAGGAAAATCAACTAACCCTAACCCTAATTCTCAAGGGGTCCCATCCACATGCAAGTGGGGGTTCCCATTTAGGAAAGAAGGGATTTATTACATAGTAATATTAGGATAGGTTCCTAACATGTCCAACTTCTTCAAAAAGCTTTATCCTTAAATTTGTATATGAGGAAACTGATGTTGGAGCTGGTGGAGAGACTCCCATGTAGCATCTTCTAGTTGTAGACCCCACCACTAAAAATTAACCTCAATAATGGCTCAATTACAAAGGAATACCATATCACCAACATCAAATCTATGCTCGAAATGATATTGATCAGCTTTTTGATGCATTTAATTTTGGGTCGCTTCCAAATTCATCTTCAACTGATGAAGAACTTCATCACATTGGTTGAGTGTAGTGTCGACTACATGGACCTTTAAGATACAAAGAATTTAGGAAGCGAGCGTGCATGAATGTCGGCCATAAAATACTTCAAAAGGGATGACCTTGGTCACCATTTGATAAGAAGTTTTATACCACCACTCAACCAAGGGAAGCCACTTCACCCGTTGTGTAGGATGAGCAGATGCAAATCAATGAAGTTATATCTCTAAACATTTGTTGATAATATGAGTTTGGCCATCCATTTGTGTAAGGTATTCTAAACTCATATTGAGTTTAGTTCCTTGTAACTTAAATAATTCTTGCAAGAATTTACTAGTGAATGTAGGGTCACTATCATACACAATGGAGGTAGGCATACCATGAAGGCAGAAGATAGAATCTCGGAAATTTTGGGCAACTATAGAGGTCATTTAAGGATGGGAGAGGGAACAAAATGAGCATACTTTGAAAGATGATCCACTACCACAAAAATAACCGATTTGCCTCTTGACTTAGGTAATATTGCAATAAATGATATATGAGTAGTTACAACAGACAAAGGAAATAGTAGACAATCCAAAAACTAATTTCCATTGATAACCAAATGCCTATAAATAGTCATTACAACACGATATTACAACACATGTTAAGGTTAAGGGTCATTAAATAATAATGGTACACCTTATCCTTATCAACAAATAAAATTAAACAATAGCAACCATCATTTATTAAAACACACATAATCCTTATCAACAACACACCTAATCCCTATCAATAAAGTCCATGGAAATATCTTGCCAATGATCAAGAATCAACAATGGTTGTAGAGCTCCAAGAGAATGCATCATTTCATCCTTCAATCATTGACCAGTTTCACATGCTATCATAAAAGTTTGTATGTTCTTCATACCCTTCCAAGAGAAGGTACACTTGATTATTTCATACATTTTGAGGAATCCTAAATGGCCTGCAGTGGGGGAAGCATGCATTTTTATCACGAGAAGTTCCTAGAGTGGGATCATGTGAGGAAAAATGAGGTGTTGATGGAAGCATAAATCTTGTCCATTCCAAATGTAGCTAGGACATGAAGTAGGTGCTATTTGAAGCAAGGAAACTGAGGTTTGTAAGATTAGATCCTTAAATACCTCCTCTTGAAGAGAATTTATCCATTGGGGAATGAGGGAAGCAATGGCATATAGCATTATAAAAGCCTCAAATTATCAAGAGAGGGCATCTATCACAATGTTCTCGTTACCCACTTTTGGAGTAGGTGTTGGATTACAAAGAGCTGCACGATGATCCCATGAGAATATTTTTTTAATAATTTCTCCATACGATGAAAACTGGTAATATAAGAGGGCCCTACTTTAGAATTGTGAAGAGTATAAGATCATCCATTTTGGGAAAATTGCATCCAAAATTCTACAAAATTCCATGATATGGTGCCCAAAGTACCCAACCACTGAGTGCCTAACACAAGATCACATTTTCCTAATGGAAGAGCAAACATGTCTTGTTTGATCTCATAATCTCTAGTTTTTAATTTGACATTATGGCATTTTCCTTTGCAAGGTAATATCCCTTCATCTACGACCATAACCTCAAAGGAATTGCATGTGTGTATGTAACAATTGGCCTACTTGGCAATTTGGGGATCAATAAAGTTGTGTGTGCTACCATAATCAATAACAATGGTAAGGTGTTGGCCTTTGAAAAAATCCATAACTTTCATGGTCTATGGAGTAGCCATCCCTGCAAGAGCATTACTGAGATCTCTGCTTTGCATTCTTCCAATAATTATTCTTCATTTGGAGGTTGTTCTTCATCATCACTATGGTCACTACTATCAGGTTCTTCAACATCTATTAGGAACAACTATGACCTTGGGAACACCTATGACCTCTAGCATACTTTGCATCACAATTATAGCACAACCCTTGGGCTCTTTGAGCATCCATTTTCTCGGTGGTCAAGAATTTGGAGGGGATATATTTATTTCCATTGTTGCTTGTGAAGTTGGGAGGAGGGGAGGGTTGGGTTGATTGAAATCTATGTGTTCTCATTTAAGTTGAAAATTTTGATTCGGCCAACCATGCTAAGCTTATGGCTTGCATCATTGTTTGTGGTTTGAACATCTTAACTTAAGCTTGAAGATCATCCTTTAGGCCACTAATGAAACAAATCATAAAAAATCCTTCATTCAACCCCTTGGTTCGGTTAGATAATTTTTCAAATTGGGCCTGGTAATCTCGAATTGTAGAAATTTGTCTTAACTTGGTTAGTGCTCCTTGGAAATCTTCATACTCACTAGGGCCAAAGCAAGTGAGTAGTTGGAATTCAAAATATATCCAAGAAGGATCAGTAGCGGTATGTCTAAACCATTGGTACCACTGTAATGGTTATGATTCAAGATTGAAAGAAACCATCTTGACCCATTGAATTGTAGGGACATCATGGAGAAGGAAAATTTGACCCACATGACATAACCATCTACTTGCATATTTTCCATTGAACTTAAGAAATTATAATTTAGGCATCTTAAAGGTAATATCGCGATGAAAACCTTCCCTTTCCCTATGGGGTCTTGTTATGTGCTTTGGATGCTCTATATATGTATGCTCAAACACTTGAGGTCCGCCTTGAAGTTGGGACTCAACCACTCAAATTTTTTCATGGAATTTGGTTTTGAAAGTTTTGATCTCACCCCAGATTGATTCTATTGAGGTAGCAAGTTGTTTTGTGAAGGCATCCAAGAAGGATTATTCCATCTCTTTTTTTTGACCATGAGTTCCAACAAACATTTTGGTGTGTTTTTGGGATTTTTTATTTTTAACTTTTTTTTTGGAATTAGGATGGAAAAACTATTTTAGGATAGGGACCACTTCAATTTTTGTTTGATCTGAGCGCTCCGTGAGGAGATATACTGACTTCTTTGAGTTTTTGTGATCTCCTAGTTTAGTGCAAGTCGATTTCGAGGTAATTTCTGTAACTTAGAATTAAAATTTCATAGATGGGTCCTTGAGTGTATTTGATGTAGAATAAGGATCTTCTAGTCCCAAAATATTAGGCCAAACTGACTAATTGTTAGGAAGTTATGGCCTTAATAATAAAAATTAAAAAGTGTCAATTTTATGAAATCGGTGCAAAATTTGACTAGGAGCTGCCAAAGACAAATGTGTTTGAAATAGAATGTAGATTTGTCTAGTAAATTTTGAATTTAATATGAGCTTTGAGTGAAGAAATATCCTTGTTCTTTTTGTAGGTAAAAGTGTGCAAATATCACCCCGGTGTTGTAGGTGAGTTGGAGAGGAGAGGGCAATCCTCTAAGGGAGGTCCCAGGTTCAAATCTCCACCCTACCAAAAAGCTGAATTGGGTATCCAAAATCCAATTGATAATGTTGGTGCAGGTAGGGTCGGGTGCAACCCCTAGGTGACTTTGATGGTGTAGAACCCCCTGTTCGTGGTCTCTCAGACAAAGGCGGCTCCGCAAGGGGTTTTTCGCTTAAAAAAAAAAGTGTGCAGATATCATGTACTTGATTGGTGCACTAGATTTTGGATCCCTGAAAAACCCCATAGTTAAGCACGTTTTGGCTGGAGTAGAACTAGGATGGGGGACATGCTGGGAAGTCCCGATGTTGCACCCTATTTTTGGTTTTCACTATTTTTTTAACTCTTTGCCCTGTCTATTTAGACTGCTGACCACTCAGAGTCCTGTCTCAATAACCTCACTTGTACTATGATTTCTGACACTACTCGGACTACAGACCCTGTATTATTTATACTTTATGATTACTAAAACTATAGATTTTGTTTTCTAACTGATATCCCTATAATTTTTTATTTTTATTGATGACTATTACAAACTATTACTATGGTTGACGTAACTGTTACTGCCATTGAAATATTTTGATTATCATAGATACTTGCCAACTTTTTCCAGATTGGTTGGTGCATGTAGTTATTTGTTCTTGTGATAGGGTAGTCTTCTCCATATGCTCACTTTTGTGGGAAATATAGGGTAGTCTTCTCCATATGCTCAATTTTATGGGAAAGAAAATTGTAGGTTCAACAAATAGAAGGCTTTGTTTCTACAGGTTGAAGATTTTTGTTTGAACAAAACCAAGGTGCACTAGGCAAGGGAGTATGTAATACCCATTGGCCCTTCGTTATATCGTAATGATAAACAATAGTGCTTAGATAGATATTTTAGGCCACTACGCAAGGATGATTCCACCATACCCTTGAGCACACTATTTGCCTCTCTGATAGTATGGGAGCGTAATCGTTCGGGATGTTGTATCCCGTGGACTATGGATAATACAAGGCCAAAAATATTTTTATTGGATAAAATGTTTTTTAAGCCTAGATAGTCTCTTGATACACCTGAAGATGCATGGGAGCTCAATTTCATGTGCAAGTGTTATCTGAGGCCTGGGTATTGGAGCATGATTTCCCCTTACTTCACTAGATGCTTTATGGGTAATCTAGCTTAGCCAATAACAATAGCTCCTTTGCGATATTTTAAAACCCTCGGTACAATATTTCTAGCCTACTCAACTACTTTAAAAAAAGAGACTGTATTTTTTTTCTTTTTTTGGTTTTGGCTATTTTTTTTATAAAGGAAAATAGAAATGAAAACACAAGAAAATTATACCTAATAGGCATAAATGGATGGGTAATAATTGTTGCAGTCATAGCAAAACTCGGTCCTGAAAAGTGCTCTAATACCACTTGATAGGAATCTGCCAATAAACTAATAATACAGCCACATGAAATGCAAGAAAAATAGAAATAACACTGAAATTATAGTATTGCAATGGAACAAACAATAGATTATATTGAAAGAATGTAGTTACAATCCTAAATCACGTGCCTCAAGGGGAAACCTCCTTTAGAAGCAGAGCTCTAATACAATGATATTCTATATATGTCATCCCTTGTTACATTGATATGTTTATATATTCGAACTAACCCTAATCCTAATGCTCAAGGGGTCCCATCCACATGCAAATGGGGGTTCACATTTAGGAAACTCAACTAACCCTAACTCTAATGCTCAAGGGATCCCATCCACATGGAAGTGGGCATTCCCATTTATGAAAATCAACTAATCCTAACCCTAATTCTCAAGGGATACCATCCACATGCAAATGGGGGTTCCCATTTATAAAATAAGGGGTTTATTACATAGTAACATTACGATAGGTTCCTAACAGTTTCTTTTGGTATTTTTCATCTTCAACAAGTAGAATATCCCCCATGAGTCATCAAAAATCTAGTGGAATTTCACTACAGCTAGGAGGACTTATGCCTTGGCCAATTTTTGTAAATCAACACCAATAAAAAATAGATTGGTAAGCCAAGATAGAAAGGAATGTTGGAGAATATTACGTTATTTGGTACCTTTGTAAATATGTGGTTTCATGTAATCATTAAGTTTTGTCTTTATTAGAAAATTAAAAAAGTATTTCTCTATGAGAAATACGAAGATTCATATCTCCCACGAGTTTGAGGAAAATAAAATATTGTCAAATAAAAAATTTCAAGAGAATCTATGTAAAGGCTATATGTAGGTATTGCAAGGGAGTTTATGCGTAACAATTTTTAATGCAATATTTTTTTACTATAATGCATTTATCATTCACTTGAAAACTTTGTGTGCTTTTTTTATTTGGGTCATGGTATGAAAATATGTGTGACTTCCATTTTGGTATATTGATTGTAATCATAGATAATAGTTTATTGCTTGATATATTAAGAATTTGACTATTGAATCTTACCCATTTGCTACCATTAGTATTAGAGAGTGGTTAATTTTAAGTAAGAGTATTGGGATAATCATCATCATTTGAAAAGTACAATTAGAGAAACTAAACATGAAGGAAGGAGATAAAGCATTAGATGGTCCAAGATAGTTGATGCATGATAGAAGTTGATTGGAAATATGCCCAAGTCACCAAAGTGAAAGTAGAATGATAATTCAAAGCTAGTTTTTTCACCAATGAGTGTCTAAGAATTCTAAGGTATTTGTGCAATTTTTTATATTCATAAGTTATATATCAATATCCATGCTTTATGAGGAAATATTCATTCTATGAATCAATAGTATATAAATATGTATTATTTTATGTTTCCACTTTGTAATTTCCTATAAGTGTGATGAAGAAATCTAATTGCCCTTTAGATGCTTACATTTGTTTAAACCATTACCTTATTATTCTCTTCTTTGTTGGAGTCTAGTTTATTCATTTACATTTTTTATGTTGTTATTGCCTTTACTCATCCATAATCATGATATTATTTGAATTATGTTAAGAGCCCCTATAGTTCAACAACCAGATATTAAAGTGTTGGAAATATTTCCACTTTGTAATGCCCTATAAGTGTGATGAAGAAATCTAGTTGTCCTTTATATGCTTACATTTTTATTAAACCAATATCTTATTAGTCTAGTTTACTTATTTGCATCCTTAACATTGTTATTGCCTTTATTCATTCACAATAACGACATTATTTGAATTATGCTCTAAGTCCCTATAGTTCAAAAATCATATATTAAAGTGCATGTCTTGTTCTTAGAAGTTCTTTTTATGAATTTGTGAGTGTAAATATAAATCACATATGTTTCTCTATGAGACTATAAATTATTTGAGCAAGTGTAATATCAAATGTTTAAACTCAAGCCATGCGGATGTAATAATTCCTTACTAGTAATGGGTGGATGCATACATGAGCAATAACATGTGAACATAAACCTAAGCAATAAAAGAAAGCACATATTTTGGATGTAAATTTGGGTGTCAAATATTGATAAAAATATAAGACTAGAGATTGAAACATCATCGCAGAATACTAGGTACTAAATTATAGAATTTAATGGTTATTAGGCTTGGCAAATATGTGATGCTTGGAGGAAAATTAACATTTGAAAAGCAACTTTAATGTGTTGGTAAAACTAATATCAGGTAGATTGATATTTAGAAAATAATTAAGAGCTAAGGTTTACATTAAGGTTGATATTTGAAAAGAAATAGTTATTTTAAAGATTGAAGTTCATGAGAAAACTTAATCAAAAGAGAGATAAATTTATTAAAATAAATGAAAAAAGAGATTCAAAGCAGGAGAAGGAACAAAGATAGAAAATTGATAAAACAACAGGTTAGAAGGTTACGAGAAATTATATGAGGATATATTTAAAGGGAAATATTTGAGAAGTGGAAATTTAAAAGAGAGAAAATATTAAAGGAGAGTATTTGATTTATTAAAAGAAGTTCATTAAAATGGAAATAATAGTTTAATTTTTCGCCTTAGTAAATGAAATTGAAGAATATTTGATAATAAAAAGGGATTATAACAAAAAATTAAGGCAGAAGTGGGAAAAATGACATTATAAAAGGAGATATTGAAAGGAACTATTAGATTGCTCTTTAAGGAAAAAATCATTCAAATAATTTTTTTCAAATATTAGGTTCATTTGATTTTATAAAATGCATTTAATTTTCAAAGGATATTTTTAATGGAATATTTGGAAGGTACATTATTGAAGGAATATTTTTCAAAGCAAAGATATTAGGTTGGATGACGATATATTATTAAAGCATTTATCATAAGGTACGAGATATATTTTCTTCTACTTATTTTCTCTAAAATTTATTGGTATAAGAAAAGAGAAAATATTGAAAGAATATTGAAGGCTTATGGGATTTAATATTCCATGAAAGGTAATTTTTAAGAAAAAGGAAAAATAAAAGGAAACATTGAAAATAAATTTATATTTAAAGAAAGGAAAATTCAAAGAAGGAAAAATATTTTAAAAATAAAAAATAATTCACTTAAAAAAATAAGAAGACTACTATAAAAAATTAATTAGGGATTCAAAAAGTTTTCTACTTGGTGTTTAGAAGAAGTTTTTAGTATACTACCATTTTTTCATCGAAGAAAAAGAAATTAAAAGAGAGACAATAAGTCGAAGTAGAAAATTTGATCATATGTATGAAGAAATTTAGGTAGACATAATTAGTCATACTACTTTGAGAAACATTTTTTAAAGGCACCATGGAAAATACAAAAAAAATTCTCTCAAAATCTTAGTTACTAAAGGGACCAAATTTCACTTGGAAAAATAAGATGAAGTCAATACTTATTGTTGAAAAACTTTGGGATATAATCATTGGAGATAAAAAATATCTAGCGGAGGCCACAAGTAGACAAAAATACAAAGAGGAAGATAAAAAATCACTAATGATAACAATATTTGGCATATTAGATAAAATACAAGCACATCTAAGTGAAGTCAAAACATCATAATAGGATTGGGATAAGCTTTGTGCCATATTTAAGGAAAATAATGAAGCCACTATTCTACATTTGCAATCACAACTATACTCATTAAAATTCGAAGATGGTGAAAATATATAATACTTTCCTAGAAGGATACCAAATTTAAAATTTAAACTACAAACTATGGGATCAAAAGTAGAAGATAATTTTCTTGTCTTAGTTACATTTAAAACATTGGTTACATCTCTCGAAGAGTAAAAGAAAAGTATCATCCAATGAATTTGTTAATATCCTTCAATAATCTAAAATAGAAGATCAAGTAAGAGATGAGTTGTCAAACAATGCTCTCATTTTAGCAAGAAGGTCACTAAGTAACATAAGAAATACTTCTACCTCATCTTCATAGGATTAGCTAGAATGAGAAAGAATATATTATCATATATGTAACAAATAAGGACACATCACTAGATTTTATAGATCTAATTTACTCAATTAGTGGGATCAAGTGTGTAAATATATCATGACCCTTCTTACGGACTATTTGGCACAAGGAAACAATGTATTAACCTAAGATGTGGTAATACCTAGTTTGAACAATTGAACCAACTATATGATGTTTAGTTGATTTATAAGGGCATGTTATCACTAACATATTGCCAAGTGTGCAGGATCAGGTACACTCATAGGTGGAGAAGGCAGAAACATCCACCAAAAATGAGGGTACTTAAGATCAAGGGAAATTATGATTAAGGTACTCGGAGGTAACATGGATAGATACCTTCATACATATGCATGCATCATCGAAAGGGATAATCATCAATGACTCATCACCTTGAACCTTAGTTTATAGCCTACTAGCTATCATAAATCCTTTGGTTGAGATAGGTGATTAGGTTGATGGAAAGACTCCCTCTTAGTTATTTTGTAAACTTGATTGCTCTTTTCTGCATCATGGTTTGGGTAACATAATGCTAGAATTCAATAGGATAACAACTACAAAATATATGTGGATGTATAAGGTAAATTGTTATTTTGAAGTGATAATAGAGAATCACTTTTATGAAGAAAAGTGAATTAAGTTTTAAATGATAAATGAAGATTCATTTATATTAATTAATGAGGTTCTGATTAAATGATGATATGAATTCATTTAAACTCATTGATAAGCTTTATTTTAATGAATAATGAAAATTCATTTAAAATAATTAAAGAAGTTTATTTTAATGATAATGCAAATTCATTAATAAACTTTAATTAAATGAAATTAATAAAAAAAATTCATTTAGGAGTAAATAGAAAATCTTTTATATTTAAAAGCAATTATGAAATTTATTTTTAAATAAAAAGTAATATATTTTAAATGGTGATAAAATATCAAGAGATATTTTATTATAAAAGGGTACTATTGTTTCATTTAAAATAATCTAAATATACTTTTCCCCTATATAGTGCAACCTACGTAAATGACCTTGGGCGCTATTAATTTCCAAAGAAGGAAATTAGAGATTAAAGAATGCTTGTCGCCAGGGTACGATATGATTAGGGATGAAAGCATTGAAGGGAAGGAGGCTCGAGGTCGGCTTGAATTCTGATAAAGGGAGGTGGTGGAGAGGCCATCTAGGAGTAAGGAGAGGAGACGTAGAGGAAGGATGGTAGACGCAGAGGAACGCACAACAAGAAAATGAGGGGAAGTGACAAAGAAGCCACTAGATTCCAATGTGCAGGAGTACTAAGGTTGGAGGTTTCTAAGCTTTATCTGTTTACATGCTTTTGGTAAGACGTGAGATTGAGTATGTAACCTGATTAAAAAACCCCCCTTGTAGCGTGATAATCTCCTTCGAAGGATTTGAAACCTTGATGTTTTTAATTAAAACATAGGCAAAAATCTAATTTGGGCTTGGGCATCTTGTGAGATTCTTCTACTATTTTAAATGTTGGGAGTTCAGCTTTACCATTACTTAAGCCTTTGGGAGGTGTCATTTAACTTCCTCACATTACAAAAAACAATCAGTGCCTCTACTACGTTCTCCCATTCTGTGAAACGTCACGCTATGTTTAAGTTAAACCACTATGTAAGAGTGGAAGCTTTGTGTTTAAGTTAAACCACTGTGTAAGAGTGGAAGCTTTGTTTTTAAGTTAAACCACTATGTAAGAGTGGAAGCTTTGTGTTTAATTAAAACCATTGTGTAAGAGTGGAAGTTATATGTTTAAGTTAAACCATTGTGTAAGAGTGGAAGATTTGTGTTTAAGTTAAACCATTGTGTAAGAGTGGAAGCTCTGTGTTTAAGTTAAACCACTATGTAAGAGTGGAAGCTTTGTGTTTAAGTTAAACCACTGTGTAAGAGTGGAAGCTCTGTGTTTAAGTTAAACCACTATGTAGGAGTGGAAGCACTATGCTAAAGGAAACTATGGTGTAAGAATGGAAGCATTGGGTTTAGTGAGATCACCATGTAGAGTGGAAGCACCTATGGTTAGTGAAACCCTTGGGCAGAGTGGAAGTATTGGGTAGAGTAAAACCACATGTGCTTTGGTTGGGAAGCATCCAAGGTGTGTGACAGTGTGGGAGTTCACTACTACGCAAGCTCAGTCCCCTTGGGATAGGTAGGATGGCAGCGAAGTAAACCTAGCATCTCTCATTAGCATTGTAGCCGAGGGTGTTAAGTGCTTAAGGTAGCTCGGGTGGATATTCCTTCTGTATCCTCGGGTGGATAGAGTCTGGTTTTACCTCCTTTGGACTCTAGGATAGCAGTCATTTGACCTCCCTACCGAAGCACGAAATCATATTAGTCTAGGTTCTTGGTAACTATAATAAGATATATTTTTGAGGGATTTTAATTAAAGTAAGACCTTTGATTAATATGATATATTTTGAGGGATTTTAATTAAAGTAAGACCTTTGATTAATATGATATATTTTGAGGGATTTTAATTAAATTAAGACCTTTGATTTATATGCTATATCTTGAGGGATTTTAATTAATCTAATACCTTTGATTAATATGATATATCTTTAGGGATTTTGATTAAAGTAAGACCTTTGATTAATATGATATATTTTGAGGGATTTTAATTAAAGTAAGACCTTTGATTAATATGATATATCTTGAGGGATTTTAATTAAAGTAAGACCTTTGATTAATATGATATATTTTGAGGGATTTTAATTAAAGTAAGACCTTTGATTAATATGATATATCTTGAGGGATTTTAATTAAAGTAAGACCTTTGATTAATATGATATATTTTGATGGATTTTTTTTTGTAATATTAAGATATGGGGGTTTTGACCAGGAATCCCCCAACCTATTACAAAAAATCCACTAGGGAGACACACACCCACCCCCTCACACACTCACCCATGCCACGATTTGAACCTTGGACCTTCCTAAGAAGAGCCAAAGCCCAAACCGTTGCGCTGCACCCCAAGGTGCATATTTTGATGGATTTTAATTAAAGTAAGACCTTTGATTATTATGATATATTTTGTGGGATTTTAATCAAAGTAAGACCTTTGATTAATATGATATATTTTGAGGGATTTTAATTAAATTAAGATCTTTGATTATTATGATATATTTTGAGGGATTTTAATTAAAGTAAGACCTTTGATTAATATGATATATTTTGAAGGATTTTAATTAAAGTAAGACCTTTGCTTATTATGATATATTTTGAGGGATTTTAATTAAAGTAAGACATTTGATTAATATGATATATTTTGAGGGATTTTAATTAAATTAAGACCTTTGATTATTATTATATATTTTGAGGGATTTTAATTAAAGTAATACCTTTGATTAATATGATATATCTTGAGGGATTTTAATTAAAGTAAGATCTTTAATTAATATGATTTAATTTATGAGATTTTAATTAAAGTGAGACTTTTGATTAGTAAGATCATGAAGGGGTTATGCTTTAATTAAGGTTGAGAATATTTGAGTAGATTTGATTGAAGTTGTTAATAAAAAGTATGTTAAATTTATTCTTTGAATTGAAGTTATGGGGTTTTGATTTAGTGAATGAATGAAGGATTGTTTTAGAGGTTAAAGGTATGGGACTTTAATGCTTTAAAAAATGTGTAGATTTGATTGAAGTTGTGAATAAAAAGGATGTTAAATTTATTCTTTGAACTGAAGTTATGGGGCTTTGATTTAGTGAATGAATGAAGAATTGTTTTAGAGGTTAAAGGTATGGGACTTTAATGCTTTAAAAAATGTGTAGATTTGATTGAAGTTATGAATTAAAAGGATGTTAAATTTATTATTTGAATTTAAGTTATGGGGCTTTGATTTAGTGAATGAATTAAGGATTGTTTTAGAGGTTAAAGGTATGGGACTTTAATGCTTTAAAACATGTGTAGATTTGATTGAAGTTATGAATTAAAAGGATGTTAAATTTATTCTTTGAATTGAAGTTATGGGGATTTGATTTAGTGAATTAATGAAGGAGTGTTTTAGAGGTTAAATGTATGGGATTTTAATGCTTTAAAACATGTGTAGATTTGATTGAAGTTGTGAATTAAAAGGATTTTAAATTTATTCTTTGAATTGAAGTTATGGGGCTTTGATTTAGTGAATGAATGAAGGATTATTTTAGAGGTTAAAGGTATGGGAATTTAATGCTTTAAAACATGTGTAGATTCAATTAAGGCTAGACCTTGATATAAGTAGTATCTGTGGAATGGCTCTCTAAGGGAACCTGAGAGGTGAAGATAAAATTAAAGGATATTTTATAATATCCACTATGCATTATATGGTTGGAAACTTAATTGAATTTTTATAGTTGCAATTTGGCAAAGTAAATGATTAAATGCATTTAGAGGTATGTCTATCCTAAACCATGAGTACCCTGATCCCCTACTACCCTCAAAGAACCAATGGGAAGCAAGGAGAAGTGAGGAGTTCAATGGAAATCAAAGTATAGGTAATTGTATTTTATGTTGATTTACTTATGCTCAAATAGACTAGGATTATGGGGAGATATCCCTGATGCAGTTAATGTAATATTATTTGAAGTAGGAAGGATTTACCATGCAAATATTTAATGCAATAATTGTTTATTTGTTTAGAGAATATGCTTTTACTTTATTACCGTGTTGGGTTATAATATGTAATTGATTCTCTTCCCATTGATGATATTCTCTTTTAGTGTTATTATTTACTTTAAATTTTTTATTCTTAGCAATAAAATTTGATTTGTTTTAGTATCTAGATGTATTCTTGTTGTGTTCTTAGTAATGAAATCCAAGAGTAGAGTTCTAGGGTGAACTTAGAGGTGACCTAAGGGAATTAAGAACCCATTAGGGTGAACATAGGAGACCTAAGGGAATTGATACCCCCTTAGGGAGATAAAGGACTAAGTTGTGGAGATAGTACATTCGATTTAAGATAGCTTGTCATGTAGACGATATGGATAGCTTAAATCACAATAATCGTAGCATACCTACACATAATGGCTTGTGCATGGTATGGTGATGTGTGTATACCTTTGATTGACTTAGGGTGATAAGTCTAAGTCATCAAGAGTGATGGGATAGATAGGCTTATTTGTAGTGATACATGATACACCTACACATATGGAACTTGTGTTAGGATACCTCGTGAGATGTAGCTTTCAAAAAAAATTAGGGGATTTAAGCTTTAGGTAAATATTAGTTTGGGTTAGGGGTTCATGAATGGTTCATGGATATCTCTCCTTAGTAAAAAAAAACTTTTTCTATTTTTGTGCTTTTCTGTTCATGCATTTTTGGGTCATTACAAAACCTTATCAAATAAATCAATAAAGACAATACCAAATAGAATAATGTCAAGAAGGATGTATAGACCAAGAAGTACAAGAATAAAAATATAACAACAAGGAAGGCTATGAATTAGTTCACAAAGCACTAATTAAAAAAAAGTGTTTAAAACAAGTATGACATCAAAATCTTACAAAGAATATTCTAAATAAGAACAAGATAAAATATTGAGTAATAAGCTCAAGGTGATGAATGAAAATCAAAACACATGCCTTACTTTAGAATAATACTAGAAACATTGCTCTTAATAATATTAACACAAAAAATAATTATGAATATGATATTTGTTATGTTCATCATATAAAAAATATTTCAAAGGATGATTGCATTATAAAAAGAGAATTATTGTGACAAAAATGTTGGTGATAACAAGGATAGCACGGGTTTCTCCAAATTATGATAAGTTATTTTGAGTTTGACAATAATAGTTTCAAATGTGTTAAAATAAAGAGTGTTTATTAGAATGCTTGTACAAAAAATATTTGCTTTGGTTGTATAAAGTGTGTTGGTCAAAATATAGGTCAAATTGTTAGAGTCAATGAATAGAGTGTCTTAAAAGGTTTGAAGTCTTTATATAGTGAGAAAAATAATTATGGTATAAATCATTCAAATATTATCAATAATAGTGATCAGTGCTTTTCAAAATTTATCAATAATAATCTAAGTTATAATAAATATCTTTGTGATGATTTGTTTTTTTTTTTGAATTTACATGGTTGAATTGATAACCACCATGAATCCGGATAGACTATCTAGTTTTTACGGCCACCATAGTATTATGCATTGTTTACCCCCAAAGCTACCACATAGTTCTTCATGCAGTCTACCCCTATAACCACCATATCACAATCATTTTAAATATTTTATGCTAATGAAAGCACCAGGAAAGGGACAAGCGTTTAGTCCAACAAGACCCAAGATTTGAACCTTGGATCTCTACCCCCCTTACAAGGTTTGGTTGAACCAATTGGTCTACACCTTAGACCTCTCTTTGTGATGATTTGTTACATTCAAATGGTAATAGAAATTAGGATAATGATGAGTTTCAAAGGCACACAAAAGTGATTGATACTAAATGGGGATATAATAAAATAGGAAAAATATTGAAAGAACCTATTGTATTTAAAATAATCCCAAACCCAGGTGTTGTATGTGAGTTGGAGAGGAGAGGGCAATCCTCCAAGGGAGGTCCCAGGTTCAAATCTCCACCCTACCAAAAAGTTGAATTGGGTATCCAAAATCCAATTGATAATGTTGGTGCAGGCAGGGTCGGGTGCGACTCCCGGGTGACTTTGATGGTGTAGAACCCCTTGTTCGTGGTCTCTCAGACCAATGCAGCCCCACAAGGGCTTTTTCTCTTAAAAAAAAAATAATCCCAAAATACAAAGGCCTAAAATTTACTAGACAAGATATTGAGAATGATTTTGTGGCAGGGAATACTAACACTAGCTTTATAATAGGGAATGTTGTGACAAGTAAAATTAAATGTATAACCAGAAACAATGAAGCCAAAATAATGGTAGGTACCAATTATAGCTATTGTGATAGATATACACATATGAAAGACAAGTATTTGAAACGGGTTAGCACCAGAAAGCAAGATCCAAAGTTAGTGCCAAATCCAAAGTTGGAAAGTCAAAACCAAAGTCAAAGATTGATATTATACCAAATAATGTAATACAAGGGGATTTTAGAGAATATTACATTATTTCATACTATTGTAAATACTTTGTAAATATATGGTTTCATGTAATTATTAGGTTTTATCTTTATTAGAATATTAATAAAGTATTTCTCTATGAGAAATATAAAAATTCATCTCTCGTGATTTTGAGAAGAAAAAATATTTGAAGATGAAATGTCAAGATACTCTTTGTAAAGGCTATATGTAAGGATTGTAAGAAAGTTTGTATGTAATGAATTGCAATGCAACAAATTTGTACTATAATGTAGTTATCATCCACTTGAATACATTGTGTATTTTTATTATTAAGTCATAACATGACTATATATGTGAGTTCCATTTTCGTATATTGTCTGTAATATTGGAGAATAGTTTATTGTGTAATATATTAAGAATTTTATTTTGGAATCTTGGTCATTTTCTAACAATAAAATCAAGAATGACGCATGCCATCAATTTTGGCAAATTTATGGTGGATGCTTATTTTTTAAGGAGTGGATTTTATTAAGTCTTGATTACATGATGTCATCAATCTCACTTATTGATGACGAGAATCCAATCGAGGAGTTAAAATCCATGGAATTTTGATGTTGCAACTATAATTGATTATGTCAATATGATAGTGGATGCTAATTCTATGGGAGATTAGTAGATAAAGACAACAAAGAAACACTAGTCATTGATCTCTTTAATTAATTATGGGTACTGGTCCCAAAAACTAATCAAAAGAAGTATTCAAGACCTCATTAACCATTGATTTTTAATCAAATGGTCCATATGATTTCATGAATAAGGTGATGAAATTATCAAAATATATACCTACCATTGATTGAAACCTAGATAAATGGAAAACACATTGGTGGCACATGAATATTTGAGCAATTGTCTCATCAAGGTATACATCAAATGGAGGTTTTACATCAATGTTAAATAGGTGGTATATCTAGTATCCCATAGAGGTTGAAGAAAAAATTTAAGACATTTGGGTGGCAAAGCCCCATGAACCATCTAATCATTGATATCAACAACCAATGTCATTCTTAAATCCTTTTAGAGGTATCAAACATAGCCCTACCATTGCTCAAAGTATATTATTAGAGCAAATGTATACTTACAATGTTAGAAGATCACTATTGACCATGTGGCTACCTACAACCTTATTTTTTGCTCATTAAGAGAACCACCATTAATCAATGACAACATGGAAGATTGAATAGCTTAGAGGAATTCGAAGAAGACTTAGATAGGGTAGCATTGAAAACTATCACCAAGTATTTGATCTTGGTAATTGATATTATGGGAAGGAATATGCATACAAGAAGAAGATCAATGGAAGCTCCACTAGTCATCTAATCAATGGAGAAACAATCTAATCTAACAAGAAATAATTTTAAAAATAGCAAAAATATCCTTCAATTTTTTACCACAACCTTTTTTCCACTTACAATAAAGAACTCCCATGGTAGTTAAAAGCATTTATTACAAACACCATTGAGGCATGATCTTCTAGAAAAGTATTTGAGCTCATAAAGGCAATAGTTGCAAAAAAACCTCAATCCTACCTACTTGAACCACTTCAACATGGCATTCTAGTAAAAGCAGCTAGTGTCTTAAAAGCAATAGCAATAGAGGCTCTAGATCCAAAGACCTTGAACCCATCAACATTAATGGATCCAAATACATAGACCTTGAGCCCATAAATATTGATTGTAGATGAGTCCCTCACTTGATTGTGGGGGGAAATATTGAGTTTCTTATATAAATTTTAGAGGGAAAACCCTTAGTATTTTATTATAAATAGTAGTTTCAATATCATCGGAAATTATAGACTCATGATCAATATCTAGAATTATTTATAATTCCTTTCACCTTTCTTCTATGTATTAGTCTAGATTCAAGCCTTAAAAAATTTCCTTATAGTCTTTGAACATCTTTTAATATAATAAATTTGTAACACAAAGATTATAATAGAAGAATATATGGTTATTTTTTATTTGATCCATTTCTTGTATGCTCTTATGTGTGAATTATTCATATGAATTATTACAACCATTTTTATTTAATTGACCAATAAATTGTGATTCATGTGTTTCTTCTAGTAATAGATGAATCCTTGATCTTGATGCATCACCTCCTTTAGCTTAGAATTTTATTTTCTATAAACCCTCTCTCCTATTTCCTTTGATACATGGAAGTATATTATGAGGGGACCATGTATAATACTATATCCAATAAGGATATGACCTTAGTAAAATTTTAGAGGTTTTCCTATGAGTCAAGCCCCACACTAGTAGAGATTCATGCTAATGCATTGTGTGAGGTACGAGTGTCATGCACATCTGGCAACTACAACATATGACCATGAAATTTTGAGTGACCTATAAATTTTCATATTATTTAAGTCCCACACTCATATATATTCTTATTATTTAACTCTATTTAAGGCATGTGTCTAGTGCATTTGGCAATTGCAACTAATGACCATGAAATTTTGAGCAACCAATAGTAACATCAATTGATCTTGTGCCTTGTTACCAATGATATTCTTCAATGAAGAGACATGAAGTATTGGAATTATATTGGAGGTGGTTGATAGGTCAATTTTTTAGGTGGTTAAACCAATCCACTATAATATACCTAATGAGGACCATAAAATTTTGAACTAAGGTTTTGGTTTCGATAAAGTTAAATCAAGGATTGTTTATTGTAGGCACCTAAAAATGTCATACATGGTCATGTGTAGCAACAATCAAATATCAATTAACAAAATATTTACAAAATCACTTAATTACCCTAAACCCTAGGTAAAACCTAACACTAAGCCATCCTAAACCCTAGGTTACTCTAAACCCTAGGTAAACCTACCCCATCCAACCCACACACCTCTATGCACTTTTCTAAGCATCTACCCACCCATTTTACTATAAAACTCCTACTTCCTCTGCAAAGCATTTAAAGGAATTTAATGGAAAAGATTTTTCCCTCTTCCCTAAGCCTTAGGTGGGCATGGCACACCCATTCCCACTTAATATGCTTAGGTGGGAGGGTCTTATCCATCACATGCTTAATTAAGAGGACCTTATCTCTCCTTCCCCCCACCACATCACTTGCCCCCTCTCCTATCCAAGAAATCTAAAAAAATACCCCATTACCTATAATTTCAAGGAGAGGAATATTATATTATTATGTTGCCAAAATACTATGAGTCATTCCTAAACATATTATTCACCTAGAACTCCTCTTGTCTAACTTTCCTTGTGAATTATGGTGGTTACATGTATAATATAAGCATTTTCAATAGCAATATTTACCTCAAGTCACACCAAGGATATCTGTATCGTTCCAAATTTTTTGCATCCTTACCTTCAGGCTATAGGATCCGTGCCCGAAAGGAGGATGGGAAAAGGATGGGACAATACCTCGGACTAAGAGGCCCTTTGAAGGTCCCGCCTCTCGGGGGAGGGGTATTAAGGTGATTTTTCGACGGATGGTGGGGTTCACCAGGAAACGTTTAGTGGCAGTTTCCACGCCTAGGTTGGGAATGTGTTTAATGTGTTCAGTTTTATCTTTAAACATCCAAGTCCTAGGTTTGGCCAAATGAATCTAAGTTGTTCTATTATGAAAATGTAGACTAAATGAATACAGAAAATAGATTTGAACAGAAAACAGAGAGAATAAGCTAGATTAAAGAGCCATACCGATCCGGATGTCTGATGGAGGTTCTGATTCTTGAAGCAGTCGGGATCGTCTGGAATTTGACAGGATCGTCTCCTATCTGACAGGATCGTCACGAGATCTGACGAATTCGTCAGAGACCTGCAAACAGAGAAATAGATGCAAAATACAGAGAATGCAACTATGACAACAGAGGGCAATGATGTAGAATGACAGTAATAATATTAAAATGATAATAATAAACAAAAACACGAGTGCATTACAATGATTTAATGACAAATCATGATTTTATTATGCATTAAGACTATATGGGTGAACTCCAAGATGCAAAATAATAAGGAATAATCATAAGATTAACTAAATGCAGAATAATGCAGCAGAAAAGAATGAAGAAATGCAAACTCTGGGCACTGATTGCCCCCAATGTTGACTACAGTCGAAATCGTCTCGAATTGGGGCGAGATCGTCCGAGATCGTACGAGATCGTCTGAGACGACCTGAGCTTGCTCCGGCTGAAAAACAATGAAGTTCCTGCAAACAAACTTGGAAAAATACGAAGGCAAATGGTGATTTAAGATGGTCTAATGCATGTAGAACTCGTGTTACAGGAAATTTCAGCCAGGGGGATGCCAAGGGGAGGGCCTAAGATTAAATAGGCTTAGGAGAGAGGTTGGGAGGTTGGAGATCATCCTAATCTGGAAGATCTCCAACGGGGAGGGTCTCTAACGGCGCAGACACGCTTCTGCCCGGATTAGAGACGTCGTTGGAACAGAGGCTAACTATGCACAAATCAGTTTGGGACGAGATCGTCTGGACGTTCTACTCCAGACGAAATCGTCCGATCTGAGGCGATATCGTCTGATCGGAGACGATATCGTCAAACGGACAAAACAAACTCTAAAAATGGCGCGGAAAATGAGGAAACGGGTAGCAGGCGGTTTTGGAGCGGTTTTGGGGTTGAAATTTGAATTTGAATTATTACTAAGGTAATTTTAATTATTTACTAAAGTTTACTATGCCAATTTTAGGGTGCTACATTTTGCCCCCTCTTTAGCGAATTTTTCGAGGAAAATGCGTTAAAGATGAGTTCTTCTCGATCTACGAGAAAGCAAAAATTTATTCCCATTTTTAGGCGACGATTCTTGGTCGAATCGTACGACAGCTTACTATGGTGCCCCCTCCGTGTTTTTACCCAAATCGAACGTTTGAGGTAAAAACGTGGAAAAGCAAAAATTAAAATGTTTTTAATTGTTTTTGAATAAAATTAAGAAAAATAGGGAAAAACCCTAATTCATTTTTATTGTTCATTTTCATTTTCTGGTTTCTAGAGCTCTGCAAACAAAATGGTCGAGACAGCGCACAGATCGACAGAGGTCCGGCGCGGGCTACGGGTAAGAGTCTAAACTTAGTTTAGAATGCTTTAATTTTGATTTTCTATGCTTTTTAGATTAATTTTGAATGATTTTTGAGCATCGCGGCCATTTTTGGGCCGTCGACGTCGTCGAGACGAAATCGTCTCGATTTCGTCAAAATCGTCTCGATATCGTCGATTTCGTCCAGAGGCGAAATCGATGAAATGGGGACGATTTCGTCAAATAAGGGACGATTTCGGCTTGCAAAATCGGAGACGAATTTGCTCAAATTTTGGACGATATCGTCCAATAGTGGACGATATCATCATTTATGAAATTGAACTTGTTTTACTTGCATTTTTAATCACTATTTTATTAATGATTTTTATTGTTTTGTTGTTTATGTTGCAGAGAGGATTACTAAAGAGCAGAGAATGGAAATACGACGGGTTGAGGGATGACTTGGCCGCTCTATCTCGAGCAGAGCGAGATCAGTTGGCTCAGGTCGGCTTACGACATGTGGCGAGATATGCCATAAGTTTCTAGAGATATGGGGCTATTGACGACCCTAGCAGAGAGGTGGTATCCGGGTTCTTCCTGTTTTCGGTTACCGATAGGGGAGATGACTCCCACATTGGAGGATGTATGGAGGATTTTGAGGATCCCCATACAAGGACGGCTAATCACTCCCATGGCCAATCAGGGCCACATGATGATGCGACTGTGCGGAGATCCGAGCTTCGCCCTGGAGAAGGGCGGAGTGAATATCGAGTCGCTACGCCAGATGCCTGGGGCATCTAGACTGACACAGGTTTTGGCTGGGGTGGTAGGTGGTCTGTTGCTATGCCATCAGAGTGGATGCAGAGTACCATGGCTACTGACAGATGTGGTCTATGACATGAGAGACCACGGGTACAGGTTTGCTTGGGGGAGCTTTGTACTATGTCGATTGTATAGGATCCTGCATGGGGTCGTATACAAGGGCGGCCGATGTCTGGTTATGACATCACTACTACAAGTTTGGTGCTGGGAGCACATCATGGTGCGGAGGCCGGTAGGGCTCCCACTGATAAGGATTGACGGGGAGAGGCCCCGAGCTTTCTACTGGTGGCTCCGGAGAGGGTCACAGTGGCGGATAGATCTGCCAATGTCCCGGAGACTACTTGACGACCTTGTCTCCGACCAGATCACCTGGAGGCCTTGGAGAGATCATCCAGGGTGGGCCGAGGATGGACGAGGAGCTGGCTCGCATTAGGCGAACCTACTGGCTGAGGATGGAGAGGGGAGAGGTGGAGCTCCACCGCTATGACCGAGTTTTGAGGTAGTTCGGTCTACAACAGGGGATCCCATCTCTCAGAGACTACGAGTTTTCTCGGACCGTCCGGGATAACACTACAGTTAGCGGGGCTCCAGATATGCAGCGCTTCTGGAGTAAGGACATAGATGATGCCCCCATTCAGCCAGTGGATGGGGACGACGCTGGGGTAGCCGACGGCTATGATGCCTGGTACACAGGCATCCGCCCTCCTCGGATGACGAGGGCTCAGGGTCCGATTCATGCAGTTGTGCATCGGATGGGGAGGCGATGCCAGGCGGCCATTGAGGTGGCACAGGGTCATGATGGGAGAGAGCAGAGGAGGCCACAGGCTCAGCAGAGGCCACGACAACGGGAGAGGAGGGAGGAGAGACCCCCTTCTCCATGGAGAGAGAGGCCACCATCGCTCGATAAGGGCAAGGGTGTGGACATAGGAGAGAGTAGTGAGATGGCTACTCTTCGGGTGGAGACTATCCGTCTCCAGGCATAGGTGCAGACTTTACAGGATGAGGCTGCATGCCATCGAGCTGAGGCTACATAGCTCAGAGATGAGGTTGCATGCCTTAGAGCATGGAGCGGAGGAGCGAGCACTCAGGAGCTGATGCGGTTGATTGCTCAGACCGCATTCTATCAGGGTATCTACTTCTAGATGGTGCCAGAGGACCAGAGGGTACAGCTACCAGCTGCCATTGTAGATCCGATCAGGGTTGGGTCATCGAGGAGTTCATCCCGATCGATGACTAGGACTCGTAGTACCACACATACTGCGATGGGGCCACCTCGTCCACCTCAGGGCGGGGGAGGAGATGAGGCTGAGAGCTCGAGGGGTTCTCGAGGCTAGGCTACTACACTGCACTGCACAGATTGATACATAGTGTTTATTATTTTTGAGAGAGGATTGAGTATGCCGAGGTATAGATTGTGGCATACCGATCTAGTTTTGATATGATGTATATATGGTTGATATATATATATATGAGATATTTTTGATCATATGACTTGTCTTATGTGTTTGTATGATGCTTTAATGTTTTGATGTGATTGATTTGATGATTCATGTAATTATGTCATTTGGAAATATTATGGTTTGAATGTCATGCTTTTAAAATTTAAATGAAATAATCTGATGTAACAAATTGGTTGTTTGTGATGTGATAATTTGATAAAAATAAAAAGGGACTTCTAACAATAATTTCAAAGGACATTGTCGCTATTATAGACCATTTCATGGAGTCACCGCTCACTCGGTCGTCAAGCTAATCCCAGTATAGAAATATTGTTAAAAGTAAAAGAGTGCTTAAGAGACTGTCTTAAGACTTTGGTGTGATGATGCAAATGATGATGATGATGATGATTTGTTTTCAGATTTCCATGAAAATATTATGCATGAAATATATTTAGAAGATGATTTTTGCTAGGCATAAATTCCTAAGTGTGATAAAATTTTTGAATAATTCCCTAGGAATTATACCATCATTGCAAAATTTGAATTTTGACATAATGACATGAAATAGAATAAGTGTTTGTTTGTTTGTAAAGCATAATTGTGTAACATAATGATTTAAGTCATATGTTTTTATGATTTTAAATAAATGGGAAAATAAAAACAATGGTTTGCGCTAGGCATAGAATATTTAGGTATAGACTTATACCATCATCGCGAAAATCCAAAGAAGAAAATGATATAATAGTTTTATTGCATGGTTGATTTTTAATTTTTGAAAATAAACAGAAAATATGAAGATGAGGACTTGCGCTAGGCATAAAATTCCAATTTAAGTTTTTGGAACTATACCATCGTCGCGAAAGTCGATAATATATATATGATTTTATTGTATGTTTTGAAAGAAATTTTGATTTTTTTGAAAATGTATGTAGTTGTCTTTATACTAAACAACTGTTCTCAGATAAGAAGATGAAATTATTCCAGACAATTTGCAAAAATATTTCAAAGTATCTTAAAGACAAAAGTTAGATTTATAAGGAATCCCATGTGCATATGTGAGTTCATTTCCAATCTTGATTTATCATAATGATACACAAAATCTCTCAAATACAAATGTGTGTGCAATTGCTTTGTTCATTTACCAGTTTTGAGCAAGATAATTTGATACAAGTGATTTGAATGAACCAAATAAGTGTTCATTAACCATGATTTAGATGCATATAACCATACCAGACTACTATGTAAGTCGGGTTATCAAGAGCTAGCTAATCCATAAGCAGACATAGGTCTGTACAAAAGAAGGTCGCTAATGTGACAGACATATCACCACGCTAGGAGTTACCCAAGGCCAAGCGGGTTGGGCACAAACCACCTGTTATGGGGCTTACCTCACAGTTTTCGAATAATTGAGAATTCCAGGGATTCAAGCTCATCAACCCTTCTTTTCTTTTCAATGGGTAGGGAAAGGGATTTTATTGCTTTTGCTTTTGCTTTCTTTCTCTTTTTTTTTTTTTTTGTACTTTTGTATTTTTGCTTGATATTTGAGATAATGCTGAAATAACATTTTTTTCTTTTCTCTTTTTCTTGAACTTTTCTTTTCTTCCTATGCTAGGGATACTTGCTCGGATTAGTTGTAGAGCAAGGGATTTTTATTCCGGGTAGGGGTGAGCTTGTCCTTTTGCCAATTCTCAAAGATTCTAGACCATGTGCATGATAGGATAGCAGGGGAAACTTTTCACTCAAGAAACCACTTCTACTATGTAGCATAGCATGGAAATTACAAATATAATCATTTTATTGTGAAAGGATATGCTTGGTTTAAGTAAATAACAAGATCAATTCTCTGTGCTCAAACTTTATTTAATTGAATTTTGTGGACTTTGATATAAGAGAGATTAGTAATCATGCCAGATAAAATCAAGATATTTATTTTTGTGTTTGTGAAAGTGAGGGATTCCAAATAAATGCTAATTTATCCAAAATAATTTGAAAATATAACTGCAATACTTGAAGAAGAAATATATACAACAAATATTTTTGAGGAGTTTGATAATCTTGACTCTCTCTTTCTTCTTTATTTTTTTGGTTTCGAAAGAGTCAATAATATTGTTGTTTTTATTTTTGTTTGTTTTTGTTTAAACAGTTTTATATATTTTTAAAATGAGACAACATGCAAAATATGTACAAATGATGAAATGACCAAATTTTATGCGTAATATCGCTTAAGATGCATAATATTCATAGGTTCTTTTAAATCTTTACCATCTAAGGTAGCTAATTTGTATGCTCCCGATTCAAATTTAGCGAGTGATAATGTATGGTCCAAGCCGGTTGGGCTCAAATTTACCTTTAAGGTCTTTAGTTGCATTAGTATTTTTTTTATTTTCTTTTAAAACAAGGTCGCCGATCTCAAAGGATCGATGACGAACTTTCTTAGCATATGATCTTTTAAGCTTGTTTTGGTAGGCACGAAGATGCTCCAAAGCATTGATGCGCTTTTCATCTAGGAGTTCCAGCTGACTGAGTCTGCCAGCTCGATATTCATCTCCTACTTCGGTATCTTGAAGTAGTAGAGCCAAAGAAGGAACTTCTAATTCAAAGGGAAAAACGGCTTCAGCACCATAAACCAAGACAAAAGGTGAAGTTCCAGTGGGAGTTCGAACACTAGTTCGATAGGCCCACAAAGTTGGATATAATTGAATGTGCCAGTCGCGGCCAGATTTATTGACCAATATTTTAAGGATTTTGATTAAGGTTTTGTTAGATGCTTCGGCTTGGCCATTACCCTGAGGATAATAGGGAGTGGACCAGCGATGTTGAATCTTATATTTTTGGCATAATTTCTTAACATCTTTATTTTTGAAACAAGTTCCATTGTCTGAGATGAGATTTGCGAGAATTCCGAACCTACAAATGATTTGATTAAAAATAAATTTAGAGACTTGTGTTCCAGTGCGGGAAGCTAAAGGCATAGCTTCAACCCACTTCGTGAAATACTCAGTGGCGGTTATGATGAATTTGTGTCCATCAGATGACACGGGATTAATTTTGCCAATAATGTCTAAGCCCCATTTTGAAAAGGGCCAAGGAGATGAAATAGCCTGCAACTCTTGTGCAGGCGCATGGACAAGGTCAGCATGTTTCTGGCACTTGTCGCAATGGCGCACATAATCATGTGCATCCTTCTCCATGGTAGGCCAAAAGTAGCCTATCCTAAGGAGCTTTTTAGCAATGACACTACCACTGAAGTGTCCTCCACAAGATCCATCGTGGGCTTCACTCAAAGCTGATTTGGATTCTTCTAGATTCAAACATCTCAATAGGATACCTTCAAAAGATCTCCTATATAAAGTATTGCCAATTATTACAAATCGACTTGCTCGTCTACGTAATAACCGATGCTGGTTTCTATTAGAACTGGCAGGGAAAGTCCCATTTTGAAGAAAATCAAATATATCCGTATACCAAGGTTCAGGAGTAGTTTCATTGATTAGAAACACATCCAAAGGTTCTAAGCATGACTTATTTGAAGCGGGTTCCTGGAGTCGACGAATAATGATGGTGGCATATTCGTCATCTAACTCCAAGGGCAGAAGAGATGCAGCTGCGGCCATAGCATCAGCTGCACGGTTGCTAGTTCGTGGAATAGCTTCCAAGGTAACTTGATCAAATAGAGATATTAATTGTAAAACATATGCTTTATATGGGCGCAATTTATCATCTCTGGTCTGATAAACTTCATTAATTTGGTTTATGACAAGTTGAGAATCACCAAAAACTAGCAGATGTTTAATTTTTAGTGCCAAGGCAGCTCGTAATCCAAGGATTAGAGCTTCATATTCAGTAGTATTATTGGTGCAAGCAAATGTTAATTTGAAGGACAGAGGAATAAGATGTTTTTGCGGAGATATTAAAATAATACCCGCATCAGCCCCACTCATGCATCGGGCTCCATCAAAGTATAAGGACCATTGTTCAACATGGTCTGCCTCTAATTGAAGGCATTCATCAGGAAACTCAATGATGAGGGGATGGGTAGACTCTAAGGGTGCAACAACTAATTGATCTGCTATGATTTGACCCTTAACAGACTTCTGTCCTATGAACGTGAGGTCAAACTCGCTTAGAGCAAGAACCCACTTGGTTGTACGACCCGATAAATAAGGTCGACTCATGAGATACCTCAAGGGATCATATTTAGCAATGACATACGTTTTTTGACTGAGCATATAATGGCGTAATTTTTGTGTAGAAAATACGACTGCTAGACATAGTTTTTCTAATGTTGTATAGCGGGTTTCATAACTGATTAAGGTTCGGCTAATATAATAATTAGCACGTTCTCTTTTCTCATCATCAAGCTGAGCTAACATAGCTCCTAAAGCAAAATCTGAAGCTGAAATATACAGGATAAATGGGCGATCAGGTCTAGGCGGTGAAAGCACAGGTGGGTTAAGGAGGTATTGTTTGAGAAGTTCAAAAGCTTCCTTACATTCGTCGTCCCAATTAAAAGGGACATCCTTCTTAAGGAGCTTAAGAAAGGGACCGGTTTTGTCTGCCAACTTATCGATGAAGCGACGGATGGCTTGAAGCTTACCTTGTAAACTTCGTAACTCGAGATATATTGGTAGGTGCGGGCATATCGGTGATAGCCGCAATCTTGAGAGGGTCGATTTTGATACCACGTAAAGAAACTAAAACCCCTAATAGTTTACCGGACTTAACTCCGAATATGCATTTGGCAGGATTTAATCGAATAAGATATTCTCTTAACCGATTAAATACTTTTCTCAAATCATCTAAATGATCATCTTCTTTAATAGAGTGAGCTATAATATCATCTACATAATCATGTAGGATATCATGCATCATATCATGAAAGATATAAGTCATGGCTCGTTGATATGTTGCACCTGCATTCTTTAAACCAAATGGCATCACTTTCCAACAAAAGGTACCCCAAGGGGTAATAAAGGTTGTTTTAGCCTGATCTTCAGGAGCTATCCTGATCTGATTATAGCCAAAAAATCCATCCATTAGGGACATCATTCCACTTTCGACAGTAAAGTCAATGATTTGATCCATGTTGGGAAGAGGAAAATCATCTTTAGGGCATGCAACGTTAATATCTCTAAAGTCTGTGCAAACCCTAACTTTGGTAGCTTCTTTCTTGGTGACTGGAACTACATTTGAGATCCATTCAGCATAATCAATAGCTTGTATAAAAACAACATTCAGGAGTTTTTCTAACTCCCCTTTGACTAGCAAGGCCACTTTGGGATGCATTTTTCTAAGTTTCTGTTTAACAGGTTTAGCATCCGGATGGACTACTAGATGATGCATGACTACAGAAGGGTCTAAACCTGGCATATCTTCATATGTCCAAGCGAAGACATCTTCATACTCTTTAAGGAATGCAATGTATTGCTCTTGTTTTTCTTGACTTAATTCTGATCCAATATTGATTATGTGAGGATTATCCTCAGTTCCAATGTTAACTTTAATGACGTTTTCTACTTCCATGTGTAGATCTCTTTCAAAATTAGGTGGGGCGGGTGAAACGCCCAATTCTTGTAATTCTTTTAAGGTTAACTTGGATAATTCATCTTGAGGAGTCGTGGCCTCAAGTTGGGCTATAGTAGGTATAGAACCATCAAAATAAAAACCATTGTGTAACAACTCTTCAACGGAGACATCATGGAAAATATCTCCTTCCAACTCATCATCGGATTCGGCAATCATTTTAGGGTAAGCTATGGATAGCATATTGCATGTAAAGGGATTATTCTTTGGACACAAAGAATCTTGTTTATCTAGATAATCTTGATAACATATGAGTTGATCATCATCTTCAAAAGGGAAGGGTTGACCCTTACTAGGAAATAGGCCCACACCACATCGGGCGGGCCATGGTTCTACCTCAATAGGTTCTTTCATACCATTTTGGAAAGGTCCCAAGCCTTTCCCTTTATATCCCATTTTAAGCATTATGGGTTTAGCTTTAATATATTCATTAGCAAAATAGCATCGAGCATATCCATCACAATGCGTTTTGATGTTCCTGGGTATTCTTCCCCAATCATATCCTTTATAAATAAAAGCACAACTCCCGACTTGGTAAGTACTTCCCATAGGTTGTGGGAGGCCCAAAGTACGAGGAGATGGCGGCAAATTATTTAAAAGAATTGAATCTTGCATAGAAGCATTTGTTTTTTTTATATTAAAATTTTAGATAAATCAGGTAAGAGTTCATCAAAAAGAGCATAAGATGTAGAAGGATCATTCCCTATATCTTTAGATGTGGAAGGTATGATAGATGTAGATAATGTGGAGGTGTTAATAAATGGGTCTATAGGTTTTGAAATTATAGGGATGGAACATGAAGGATTGGTTGTAGATCTAAGATCTTTTTGAGGTTCTAGCGTGGTTTGGTTAGAAGATGGTTGAGTTAAATGTATAGGTGTAGTTGATGGGGTAGATGATGTTATGTGTGTGTGTTTCACACGTTTAGATGAAAAATAAGAATTAGGATGTGTGGATGACAGAGCGGGGCAAAATTGCACTCCAACGGGTTCTGCCAAAGCACACATATCAAAGGGTCTAGGGTCACCATGGATAGTGACCAACTGATTTTTAAATTCGAATTTAACACATTGGTGTAAAGTTGATGGGACAGCTCGCATCGCGTTGATCCAAGGGCGACCCAAAAGTATATTGTACGATGCAGGGCAATGTACAATAAACACGGTTGTATCTAGGGTTCTAGGACCAACTTGCAAGGGTATAGTAATGACTCCACACGTTTCTTGTGTTTCGTCATTGAAAGCTTTGATAATCATGTCAGTTTTCTTCATTTCATCACTTCTAAAGCCAAATCTTTGGTAGAAGTCAAAAGTGCAAATGTTTAGAGATGAACCATTATCAATCAAGACTCGTTTAACAACTACATCTCCAATTAGGGCAGTAATATATAAGGGGTTATCCTTATGTAAACTATGTTGTGGGATATCTTTATCTCGAAAGTCAATACAATCGACTTCTCGAGTGATGATAGTATTGGACATGGCTTCAGGTTGAATATTTTGAGGTACCATCATTTGGCTTAATGTAAGCATTAACTCATCCCTATGGGTGGGAGAAGATCTTAACAAATCCAAAAGGGAAATTCTGGCTGTAGTATTGGATAATTGTTCATTAATATTGTAAGGAGGTTTTGGTTGAACATTAGACATATGATTTCCTTTATTGGGATTTTTCAAAATAAATGGAGCTGATCCATCATTCTGAGTTTGATCCTGTTGAGAGTTTTGAGCCTGTTGTCTGGTAACGACTCCGATGGTACCTACAATGTTATATTGAAGACGTTGAACTGGTCTTGGTTGAGCGTTTATGGCTTGTTCATTAGGAAGGAACTGATTAGAAGAGGGTCGAGTAGTAACTCTTCTAGGAAATGGTTCTTCTGGAACCATAGCATCTGTGATAGGTTGAATAGGATCTGATTCATTTTCAGAACTATTCGATTGATTTGAGGTGATGTCTATTTCACTTTCAGTATCCGATTCTACATCACTAGGATCCGGAGTTTGAATATTATGTAGGGGCCTGGTCGTGACCATGGATAAAGTTGTGCCAAATATTTGAGGATCCTGAATAGGTAATTGTCCGCTAATAGTCCCTACATATCGGGTAGGAGGAGGGACATTATGATGCTCAATTTGATTGGCCACCTCTTTACCATGTTTTGGTAAAGGATGTTGAAATATATCTAATGATTGATTAGCATTTTGATTCTGATTTTGGGGAATGGTCTTTTGAGCGTTATTAGGAGCATTTTGTTTAGGTTGGAAGGCTTGCACCTCCATTTCATTATTATCAATCAAGTCTTGTATTTTATGTTTCAATATTTTGCAAGAGTTTGTAGAGTGTCCAGGTCCTCTATGAAAATCACAATGTAAATCAGCTCTGTATCCGGGTATAGTTGGATCAGGTTCCTGGATAGCTGGTAATTGAATCAAGCCTCTTTCGAGTAATTGGGGTAGAATAGTTGATAATGGTTGATTCAATCTAGTAAATTCTCGAGGAGGTTTATCAGGAGGTTTCAATATAAATTTTTTTGTTGTCTTCGTTGTATTGATATTAGCAACATTTATGCTGTCAGTGACTCCGTCACCTACAACTTGTTTATTTTTATACTGATTTCTGGATGTTTTCTCATCATCTTTCTTTTTGAGCTGACCTCTCCTAATGAGAGCATCTTCTACTCTTCGAGCTAAGTCTATAGCTTGATCGAAGGTGGTCAAGGTAGCGATTGATAACTCATAGGATATTTGTTCTTGTAAATTATTGATAAAAATATCCAACATTTCCCTATAAGGTAGCACAAAGTGCGGTTTTCCTATCAACTGCCTCCATCTAGCTAAGAAATCAGCAAAACATTCATCTTTGTCTTGTTTTAAGTTGTATAAATCTTTAATGGTGACATGCCTCTCGATGTAGGCACTAAATTGATGGACAAAAGATTCAGTTGTTTCTTCAAAGTTTCTCAAAGAATGAGTGGGCAATTGATAGTACCACTCTAATGCCATTCCTCCTAAACTTTTCGGGAACATTTTTAGTAATAGCAAGTCATCATGTGATATATCATGACATGCTATCCTAAACATGCGAAGATGCTCTATGGGATCTTCGGTTCCTTTATATATAGGCAGGACGGGCATGGGAAAGTGTTTAGGGTATGGTTGTGCTACAACTATGGGATCCAAAGGTTGACTACACATCTCTCGATAATTGTACGAGGGACGGTAGGGATCTATCTGGTCCATGCGGGAAGCTAACTGCTTCACCATGGCTTCCAGATTACTGGTTTGCCCACCATATTGGTTCGGTAGGGCATTAATATGGGATTTGTGAGCATATGATGGAGGGACATGAAGATTAGATGCTATATTGCTATTGTGTAAATTGTTGGTAGGAAGGGTGTTATGAAGAAGTTTTGAAGTTGTATTATGTTGTATCCCAGATTGTTGAAAATTGGTGTTTGGCTTCATTTTAGGTTTTTGTCGATTTGAAGCATATTGATCAATAGTTTGGCGAAATAAAGCGGTAAATGAAGGTCTCTTTTGTGTGGGAATGATTTTAGGCTCAATAACAGGTTCCTTAGGGGGTTGGGTAACCTATTGTTTTTGCATGTTCTGAATCATAGTGACCATATCTCTATTGGATGGTCCAGCCTTATCACTTTCTTGATCAACAAAGGACAAGGGATTAGTGTGTATATTAAACATATCTTCCATGGCTGCTTGAGTGTCACTAATTTGTCCTTTATCAATACGAACTGCCATATTAAGAGCACCAATGTTATTATTGAAAAATTTCCAGAAATGATCTAAGTTATCAAAAGCAATAGTTCCGTCTGGAGCTATTCTAGGGGATGAGGATCCTTCCTCTTTAAGATTTTCTTCTTGTTCATCTTCAACAAGCTCATCTTCTTGTTGTTCTAGAGTTTCTCCTTCTGGAATTGGATCCTCAGGAAGGACATTTGGGTTTTTTGTTTTGTCTCCTAACCAATCTTCTTCTTCTTCTTCGAGTTTGTTTACCATTCCTAAGTCTAGGCATTGTGCTTAAACTTAGATTTCAGCAAATATATATATACTTATATATATATATATATATGCAACAAGCTTTAAGAGGTATATATTTTAATTATATACCTACTATAATATTTAAAATAAAATGTTTTGGTTTTTGTTATGTTTTTGGTTTTTCTTGTTTTTATTTTGATAACAATATTATAAAGATAACAAACAACACAATAAATGCAAGAAATAATAATACTGAAAGCAATGATCTAGTTTTCTATAAACAATTTATAAATATCATTAACGGGCTCGAGTTCTTCGGGAATCATGAAGTGTTCTTCTTCAAATTGAAAATTTTCTTTCAAGAATTTAATGAAGAGTGCTATAGTGATATTATCTGTCTCAGATTCTGGTTGATAGAAGTAAAGCTCGTGGCAATACTCTCGATATAACACAGCTCGAGGAACTCTCCTCCACCTTTCCCTATCCGTAAGAACGACCTCTTGGTCTTCTACGTGACCTAGGAATTGGTGTATAGTGGCTGCGTTCTCGAGGTATTCCTCGAAGGTGAACAATTCTGAAGACACAAGAGCTCTCCTATAAGCTAACCACCTATGGCAGGCTCTCTGAAGTTCATGATAAAAAATGAGTTGATGAGGATCCAGGATTCTATCTAGGACAAGCCTCTTGATTTGTTTAAGTTCTGTTGACCTAGATGAAATGATACCTAGTCTCCTATCAAGTTCTTTCCACAAAAGTTGGTTTCTATCTGTTTCAGGCACACTAAGCACAGAATTAACTTCTATGGCAGCCAATTGGTTTTCAACATTTATAGTAACTGCTAGTCTTTTCTTAGGAGCTACCATCTAAACATGATATGCAACTTAGTAGTTTTCTAATGATTTTAAATGCATCTATGTTTTTTTTGTTTTTGTTTTGTTTTCAAAAGGTTTTAGTTTCACGTCGGGTTCACCAAAATGTATCGTTCCAAATTTTTCGCATCCTTACCTTCAAGCTATAGGATCCGTGCCCGGAAGGAGGATGGGAAAAGGATGGGACGGTACCTCAGACTGAGAGGCCCTTTGAAGGTCCCGCCTCTTGGGGGAGGGGTATTAAGGTGATTTTTTGACGGATGGTGGGGTTCACCAGGAAACATTTAGTGGCAGTTTCCACGCCTAGGTTGGGAATGTGTTTAATGTGTTCAATTTTATCTTTAAACATCCAAGTCCTAGGTTTGGCCAAATGAATCTAAGTTGTTCTATTATGAAAATGCAGACTAAATGAATACAGAAAACAGATTTGAACAGAAAACAGAGAGAATAAGCTAGATTAAAGAGCCATACCTGATCCGGATGTCTGATGGAGGTTCTGATTCTTGAAGCAGTCAAGATCGCCTCTGATTTGACAGGATCGTCTGCTATCAGACAAGATCGTCTGAGATCTGACGAATTCATCAGACGAATTCATCAGAGACCTGCAATCAGAGAAATAGATGCAAAATACAGAGAATGCAACTATGACAACAGAGGGCAATGATGTAGAATGACAGTAATAATATTAAAATGATAATAATAAACAAAAACACGAGTGCATTACAATGATTTAATGACAAATCATGATTTTATTATGCATTAAAGCTATATGGGTGAACTCCAAGATGCAGAATAATAAGGAATAATCATAAGATTAACTAAATGCAGAATAATGCAGTAGAAAAGGATGAAGAAATGCAAACTCTGGGCACTGATTGCCCCCAATGTTGACTGTAGTCGAAATCATCTCGAATTGGGGCGAGATCGTCCGAGATCGTACGAGATCGTCTAAGACGACCTGAGCTTGCTCCGGCTGAAAAACAATGAAGTTCCTGCAAACAAACTTGGAAAAATACGAAGGCAAATGGTGATTTAAGATGGTCTAATGCATGTAGAACTCGTGTTACAGGAAATTTCAGCCAGGGGGATGCCAAGGGGAGGGCCTAAGATTAAATAGGCATAGGAAAGAGGTTGGGAGGTTGGAGATCATCCTAATTTGGAAGATCTCCAATGGGGGAGGTCTCTAACGGCGTAGACACGCTTCTGCCCGGATTAGAGACATCGTTGGAACAGAGTCTAATTATGCACAAATCAGTTTGGGACGAGATCGTCTGGACGTTCTTCTCCAGACGAAATCGTTCGATCTGAGGCGATATCGTCTGATCGGAGACGATATCGTCAAACGGACAAAACAAACTCTAAAAATGGCACGAAAAATGAGGAAACGGGTAGCAGGCGGTTTGGGAGCGATTTTGGGGTTGAAATTTGAATTTGAATTATTACTAAGGTAATTTTAATTATTTACTAAGGTTTACTGCGCCAATTTTAGGGTGCTACAATATCTATAGTTGAAGGACCAACCAATAGGGCAATAAACATGAAAATGTATGGATAGGTATGTTTCCTCAAAAAATGTATGAATAGATATATTTTCCACAAACAGACTACCAAATTAGTTGGCCAAGTAACCCTTTCTTGTTGCTTTAGTTTTAGATCATTTCCATATTTTCTACTTGCATTTTTATTAGTTTTTGTGTCACTTCTATTTGTGTTTATGAGAGGCATGATTGAGACAAGCCTCCAAATATCTCTAACATGTTTTATAAAGTTATGCAAGTTTCAAGGACCAATGTAGCTAGTAGTAGTATGCATCTAATAAGCCCACTCCCCCTTAAGGATCTCATAAAATACTCCTATGGTGCCATGAATACATTTAGTGCTAGGGTCCCTCCTCTTGGAGGTCCTCTTTTGTAGCCCTTGGGGAAAATTGTAAAAGGACATCATTTCACATTGTAAAACCTTTTACTATTATCAATGAAATGTGGCACATTTTCTAATAGTTCATTTTTGTGATCATAATTTATATGATTTTTGTTGGTTTGCTAGCTAACTAATAACTTTTGTGGTCTTGCTATGTTGTAGGTACTACAAAACTGGTGTAGGAGTCTCCTAAAGCCCTAAAATGCATCTCAGGCCCAACCTACACAACTTTGTGATTCACCCTTTTGTGGTTTTTATGCAATAGTTTCAAAATTTCCTTGCTAAAAACAAGCACTTTCAAATTTTAGTAGCTAAAAACAAGCGCATTTTATTATTAATAAATTTCAAATTTTTGCCTTCCACACTTGCAGGTACAATCCCAAATTCTATTTTTCTAACATTGCAACCTGAGACAACCGTAGAAGATCCAAAAAAAGCACTTTCTTAGGAAAACATATGGATAGGTATGTTTTTCTTAAAAATATTTGGATCTATATGATTTCAAATCTAGCACAGGGAACAGAACCCTAGATGGAAAATTAGACACAAGAAATTATAGTTAGACATTCGAAGACCCTATTGTCTATCACTATCTCTATTTTTAGCCTATTTTGCAAAATTATAGAATCACTAAAAATTTTGCTTTCAAAAATGCACCATATCGTTTGGTCATTTTCAAAATAGTTTAGATTTTGTTTTAAAAAAATGCACCATATTGCTTGGTCACTTTCAAAATAGTTTAGATATTTTTTTCAAAAACACACCATATCATTTGGTCATTTTCAAAATAGTGTATATTTGCTTTCAAAAAGGTAACTTCTTTTGAATATTGCATTTGGATGGAAATGTTATCTTTTGTCATAGCATAGTTTCATTTTCTACATTTTGATTGTTAAAGGAAAAGAACATCACACATGCATGTAAGCTAACAACATTGGTTTGCATTGGATTTCATCACCAACTACCAATAGATATCAACAACATTGGCTTCCACTAGCAAGCATTGACTCGCCTCCCTAGACACCATAGTAGCCCCCTCGAGTGGTTTTTTGGACTTCATCACTAAAAAATCCTCTATTCTTAAGATTACGTTGGGGTAGGATAGGATAGATGCTCCTACTTATGGGGCTATATAATCAATAAGTGTGCAACTATAATTTTAATCCAAGTCCAATCGAGGGTGAAGCAAAAGCTCAATTGGGCCAATAGTAATATTTAGATAGTGCAACCTTCTTCTTGGAGGTTTATTTTGTATCCCCTATTCTAGTCACCTCGAGCCTTCCCCCATCATAGGAATCCATTTACCTATATTTTGTATCAATACTTTGTGCATACCTTCGGGTATAGCAGAAAGGGCATGCCTTAACGTACCCTTGTAGATCTAAATCACATACCCCATCTTTATAGCAACCCTTTTATCTCAAAACACACAAACTAGAAAACCAAACAGTCAAGTAAAAATATTCAACATCAACCATACACACTTGTTTTTTGCTTGCTGCTTTTTGGATTAATTAAAAATATTTTATTACAAAACTACTAAAAAACCTTCAAAATGGTCCCAAAGACCTCCAAAATCGTTTTTTCAACATTCGATCTAAAAAAAAACTAGTTTGTAAGGAAAATGTACAGATAGGTATGTTTTCCAAAAAATATTTAAAAACACTTCACTTAGATAGATGCAGGCCTAAGGTTGTTTATAGAATTGAAATTTTAGGTTTTTTCCTTAATAGAGCATAAATATTTGTCATTTTCACCATCAGGGTTTCCATGCAAATCTGAGTGCATGATAAAAAGTGCGTACTTACTGATAATGCAAGAGTGAATCCCTTTTTTGAGAATCAAGGTAAGACATCATTCCCTCTATCTCAACATTCGTCCATGCCATATCATGGTCTACATTAGAACATCCCCTCTCTAGAACCTCTTCTTCATCAACACCAATTTATTTTACCCCAAACTTCATTGCCTTCCCTTAACATTCTTGATCACCATCTCTACCTCCTTGTGCAACTCTAAACCAAGTCCCCTATCTTCTCACAAATCAAGGCATCATGGGCAAACATATTCATACCACCTTAATCACATGGCATCCCCCTATATATTGATCAAACATCCACCTCACATAATTCCAACCACCCTCCTCATTTACGTCTACATAATATGATTTGATGAACACAACCCCTAAGTTCTCCACATTATTTTTTCCTAATCACCCTCTAATAGGGATTCTAGAAGTTACTCCTTTTGGTAACCCAACTTCCATCCTTACGTGCATTAACCTCTCCCTATTACCTCCCCCCTAATCAAGCCAGGTATTTACATACCCACCCTTACCCACTCATAATCAACAACACATTCTCCTTCCATCTCAGTCACCTGCACAAGGTGACATCATCCCCCCTTTCCCTCAACCATAGCCCCAACTCAATACATTCACCGCTCTCACTTTTTGATCAAACTCAAACATATCAGTAATCACCCCCTCTGCTCTAATAGAATCTAATAGGAATTTTTACTTCTCCACCTTCATGGGCCTCAAGACCATCTACCATGCTATATTTTGGACCACCCACATACTCCTCATCTAAAGGGTCTTTAGGGCATAACTAGGCACACAACCAATTAAATAACAATCAATTACATCCTTAACAATACCAACAGTACACTCGAGAACCTCAACAACATTTGTGCAACAATCAAGTGCATCCACAACAACAAGGGTACACCCAAGTACCTCAACAATAATTGCACAACAATCAAGTGAATCCACAACAACAAGGGTACACCCAAGTACCTCAACAATAATTGCACAATAATCAAGTGAATCCACAAAAACAAGGATACACCCAAGTACAACGACAATAGTTGCATAATCAAGTACTCCCTTCTCAACAACAATAGTTACACAATTAAGTGCTCCCTTCTCAATAATAATAGTTGCACAATCAAGTGATCCCTTCTCAACAATAACAGTTGCACAAACAAGTGTTCCCTTCTCAACAACAACAGTTGCACAATCAAGTGCTCCTTTATCAACAACAATAGTTGGAAAACCAAGTGCTCCCTTCTCAACAACAATAGTTGCACAATAAATTTATTCCTTATCAACAACAATAGTTGCACAATAAAGTGCTTCATTTTCAATAATAGTTTCATAATCAAGTGCTTCCTTCTCAACAATAATAGTTACACAATCAAGTGCTCCCTTATCAACAACAACAATTGCACAATAAAGTGCTTCCTTCTCAACAACAAAGTTACACAATCAAGAGCTTCCTTTTCAACAATAATAGTTGCACAATCAAGTGCTTCCTTCCCAAAAACAATAGTTACATAATCATGATCTTCCCTCTCAATAACAAATGAATAGTTAAATTTCTTCTCAACAATTTCACACTCAATTATTATCCCCTCAAATAAACACTATTTAAGTGCACATCCAAGTACTACAACAATAATAAACACAAACCCAAGTACCTCCACCAAAAGTTGTTATTCAAGTACTACCTCAACAAGGGTACACCCAAGTACCCCTTCAACAAGTACCTATCCAAGCACCACTTAATCAAACACACATTCAAAAAGTGTTAGACCATGATTGGTACATTAAAGCACCTGATAAACACATGCACACTCAAGTGCCCACACACGTGTCCAATCATGATTGGTACAACCAAGTGCCACAACAAGGACACACCTAGGTACCATATCGTGAGGTACATGACCAACCATCTTATCAATAATACATCCTTGTAGTCAACCACATATAGGACCAAAACTTGTATGTAGGACTAAATCATACCCAAGATCTTTATAATCCAAATCCTCTACCCCAACAACCTTCACCCACTTTCTACCAAATAGATGTTGTAGCCCCTTATATCCATAACCAACACCCTACTCCACATCCCAACTACCACACCCTACCCCATACTACCCTAACCACTCTCTAATGGATGCCCCTATGGTCCAAAATATGATAATATTGGCTATACCTCATGAAATGTATATCATGAAAGAATATATCAAAGCACTACAAATGAAGAACATGTGCTTATACTGAGAGGGGGGTGAACAGTATAAGATAAAACTTTTTGCTTTTTAATCCATATGACACCATCAACAATATTAAAGCAATAAACATCACACAAAGCATCACACACATGAGAGACATGATTTAACGTGGTTCACCCAATGTGGGCTACTCCATGGAGAAAATATTCCTTATAAACTTTTCTCAAATAAATTCTCTTGGGAATCCTTTCCCTATTACAATGTTTATGGACCCCTATCCAAAGGAGACACCAATCCCCTAATCAAGTTCATGGATCTCTATCCATAGGAGAACTCCTTTCTCCTCTACTCTAGTTGGTGATCTTCTAGAAGAACTGTTGCCCCCACTGCTCTGGCTAATGGATCTCTATCCACTAAAGACACATGTCCTCACTACCCTAGCTAATGGATCTCTATCCACTGGATACTGTCATCCTCTATACTCTATCACCTCCAAAGCTCTATCTCAAATCTACACTAAACACAGTCCTTCGGTCTAGCACAAATCTGCTCAATATCTATCTCTAGTCTGGCACAAACCTATCCTCAAATCTGCACCAAACTCTATCCTCAAATCTGTCCACAACTCTGTCCTCAAATCTATCCTCAATATCTATCCTCAAATTTGTATTGTAAGCTTCCACAAAATCTTACACCAATCTATCCACAAGTCTTCTCTAAGACTTACCTCAAATCTGCTCAACAAGTCCTCACTAGAACTTGTCCAATACTCAACAAGTCCTCACTAGAACTTGTCCAATCTCATAGAAACATATAGAGAATTGTTAGAGACTCAATATGCTTCACATTCACAAACTATCAATCACTTTCAATCTCTCTTTTATCATAGAAACATATAGAGAATTGTTAGAGACTCAATATGTTTCACATTCATCAACACTCAACCTCTTTCTCAAATCAATTAAGAATATAGAACAATTTGTTTCACAAAACTTGAACTATCACATCAACACATCCACTTGACTAGGCTCAACCAACTCTACTCAACCAATCACTCAATGAAATAATCCTTGCTCACAAACCCTAGTCCAAACTTATGAACATTCACTCAAATATTTCCAACAATGCTTATCAACCAATCTCACATAACAATGATACTCATGATCTTTGCAAACCCTAGTTCAAGTTCTTCACTCAACCAATCACTTCAACAACAATGCTTATCAAACAAGGTTACTTTCCTTAACCTCTATTCCATAAAACCTTGAAGCATTAATTCAAAACACACTCAACAAGGAAAACTTAACAAAGTCCTTTTCACTCCAATCTTGTTTTCAAAAAACCTCAATCAATCACTTCAACCAAAGAAGAATGTGCCCATACCTTTTATTTGATGTAGAAGTGACCTTAGAAAACCTGTCTCAATCACAATTTTCTCTTTTGCCAATTTCAATAGTTAGATGATAAAATATCACACTAACCTCTTCACAAAATAATCCTTAATTACAAAAATTAATCAAACTTAATTACACCTTATTACTCCATATTAAAATAATATCCAACACCACAAATATTTAATCAAAACACTTCTTCCAAAACTCTAACTCATCAAAAGAACATCTTAACAATTCAATTTCATCATAACCCTTTTCATAAAGATATCTCAAAAATAATCCAAACTCTACTTATGACTCCCTACTTAATATTGCATTAATTAAATAAATCACTTTATAAAATAATGCAATAAGTCAATCTCTCACTTTTCTAAGGTAAAACAAAATTACCCTTTATACTTTAGTAACAATTAACCCTTCATATATCAAAAAAATATTTCCTCAACATACAACTTAACTTCCACCTTATCCCTCCTAAAACCTTAGCAAAGCAAATTAAAATAATTTCCAAAAATTAATATTACCACTTTTCACAATCCACGGGGCTCGAAACTTGGCGCAATACTCCCACAATGCCTTGGCCATGGCTTCCACACCGTGTGAGCCACGTGCTCCACTTGGAGCCTCAAAGCACAATGTGTGCTTTGACTCCTTCAAACCCTTAAGAGCCCTTGGCTCTTCCTTCGACGTCGGTGGAACCACACACTACGCTATTCGGGAGGCACACATTTCAAAATTTGCACATGAGCATATTTTCGCTTAAGGTGGATGCAATTTAAAACGATGCCAAACCTTAGGAATGGCTATGGTATTTATACCATATGCCTTCCCTTGTCACACACGTCGACGGAGAGGAAAATTCATCGAGGAAACAATGTTGTCGTCGGTGCTACCAACTTTACCTTCGAAATATATTTATTTATAATTATTTAAATTCAAAAGAATTTAAATATTATAAATTAAATATTTAAATCTCCTTTGGGATTTTTAAAATAAAAGCCTCCTTAGGTTTTAGAAAACCTTTTTTATTTGCCCAACCATGGTTTTAATAAAAACCTTTTATTTTGCCCAACCATGGTTTTAATAAAACCTTTTATTTTGTGCTTCACATAATATTTAAAAATAAACATTATGAAGCTCTTTTGCCACCAACCTTTTGCATTACTCCTTTTGACCTTTTGAAATCAATGACAATTCATCCTTGACATCAATGACAACTTCATCTACTCAAAATATCCAACAATCTCCCCCTTTGTCATTGATGGCAACCCAATTATCTTTTCAAATTTTCTTAACCTATTTTTGTCCTTCTCCCTCTGGGAAATTGCTCCCCCTGACTCAATGCTCTCTTCTTAAATCAAATCTCTCCCCCTTACTTAAATCTCTCCCCCTTTGACATCAATGGCAAAGGGTCACCTTTGGGGCTCGAGGCTAAGAATGAGTCTCTTAGCTTAGCCCCTCCCCCACCTCCTCTTGAGGTGGTTAATTCTAGGGTGGGAGTATTACTCCCAATTTTTCTCGAAGATACTCAAAGGTTTCCTTCGAAAGTGGCTTAGTGAAAATATCTACTATCTACTTCTTTGTAGTAACATATTCCAACCTGACATGTTTATCTATCACTTATTCTCTCAGAAAATGATACTTGATCGAAATGTGCTTTGTCCTGGAGTGCATCACTGGATTCTTTGAGATACTTATAGCACTTGTATTATCACATAATATGGAAATAGGATGATCATGTTTTATCTTGAAGTCTTCTAGAGTTCACTTCATCCATAATACCTATGTACAACTAGCTACTGCTAAAATATATTCTGCTTCTACTGTAGATAAGGATACTGACACATGCTTCTTACTTAGCCAAGAGACTAAACAGTCTCCAAGAAAGAATGCTCCTCCACTTGTGCTTTTTCTATCATCAATGCTGCCAGCCCAATCTGCATCTGTATATGTTGTGAGTGTGAAACTATCACTTTTGGGATACTAGAGCCCAAAATCCATAGTCCCTTTTAGATACCTAAGAATTCTCTTTACTGCTACCACATGTGTTTCCTTAGGTGTTGCCTAAAACCTTGCCACTAATCCCATTGACTGCACTATATCTGGTCTTGTAGTTGTAACATACAACAAGCTGCCAATCATAGATCTATATAGTCTTTGATCTACCTCTAGGGATTCATCATCCTTACTTAACTTGCATCCTGTAACCATGGGGGTACTTATTGGTTTGCAATCTTCTAATCTGAATTTCTTTAGCATCTCTTTTATATACTTGGTTTGTGAAAGAAATACTCCTTTCTCTGATTGTGAAATTTGAAGTCCAAGAAAGAAGGACAACTCACCAAGCATAGACATCTCAAATTCATTTTGCATGTTCTTAGCAAATTATTTACACATCTTATCATTATTTCCCCCAAAAATGATGTCATCAACATAAACAACCATAATTAGTAGATCATTCCCTTCATTTTTGATGTATAAGTTGTTGTCTGCTATTCCTTTTCTGAATCCTTGTTCCTGAAGATACTTATCCAATCTTGAGTACCATGCTCTAGGAGCCTACTTTAGACCATACAGTACCTTTTTCAATCTGCATACATGATCTAGTTTATCTATTAATATGAATCCCTCTAGCTGTTCAATGTAGACTTCTTCTTCTAGAACACCATTTAGAAATGTTGACTTAACATCCATCTGATATACCTTGAAGTTTTTAAAACTTGAGAAGGCTAAAAATATTCTTATGGCTTCAAGTCATGCAACTGGAGCAAATGTCTCATCAAAGTCAATTCCCTCTACCTGTGCATAACCTTTGCACACTAACCTTGCTTTATTTCTTACTACCTATCCATATTCATTTAGCTTATTTTTGAATACCCATTTTGTGTCGATCACATTCTTGTCCTTTGGTCATGGAACAAGTTCCCAAGTCTTGCTTTTCTCTATCTGATCTAATTCCTCATCCATTGCCTTAATCCAGAACTCATCTCCACTTGCCTGATTGAAGTCCTTTGGCTCAATCTTAGATAGCAAGGAAAAATTTACTTGTTGAGATGGTGTTATTATCCTTCTCCTTGTCTACCTTTCATCTAGATTCCCAATGATTAGATCTTTTGGATGATGCTTCTGTACATATCTGGATGGAGTTTTAGGAAGAAGTCTTTGTGTTTCTTCTTCTTCTTCATTTGATTCCTCATGAAACTCTTCTTGACAACTTCCATCTTCTTGATACACAGTTTGTTGAACTGGTTCTCTTGAATCTATCTTCTCATCAATTGTTACATTTATACTTTCTACAATAGTGCATGTTCTCTTGTTGAAGCATCTATAGGCTTTACTCTTAGAGGAATAACCAAGGAAAATTCCCTCATCACATCTTGGGTCAAACTTACCTAAGTTTTGATCTTCTCGTCTTATGTAGCACTTGCTTCCAAAAACCTTGAAGTGTTTTACAGTGGTCGGTCTTCCTTTCCAAAGCTCATATGGAGTCTTGTGATGGTTTACCCTCATTTGAGCCCTAGTGATTATGTATACTGTTGTGTTGACTGCTTCCCTCCAAAATCCATCTGAGATTTTGGACTCATTTAACATAGCTCTAGCCATATTCTCAATAGTCCTATTTTTCCTTTCAACTACTCCATTTTGTTGAGGAGTTCTTGCTACTGAGTATTCTCTCTTGATCCCATGTTGTTCATAAAACTCTACAAATTCATTTGAGGTAAATTCTCCTCCTCTATCAGATCTCAAACACTTAATCCTCTTGTCGGTTTCATTTTCAACCAATTCCTTAAATGCTTTGAATTTTTCAAATGCATCTGACTTCTCTTTCAAGAAAGCTACCCAAACCATTCTGGAGTAATCATCTATAAACAATATAAAGTAACTCTCACCCTGAATACTCTATGTTCTGGTAGGACCACATAGATTAGTATGTATTAGACTTAATGGCTCAGATGACATATATCCCTTTGACTTAAATCTTGTTCTAGTTTGCTTTCCATGTTGACAAGGTGCACAAATTGTGTTTTGTGGCCTTTTTATCTTGGGTAAATCTCTGACAGCCTGCTTATTGCTTATGTTGACTATGTTGTCAAAATTTAAGTGACCCAATCTTCTATGCCACAACCAAATCTCATCTTCTTGTGATAGAAATCACTTTTCCCCTTTGATCTCACTAAGCATGTATAGATTGTTTGGAGTTCTTCTTGCATTTGCAATGACTTTTCCAGTTTTTGATTTTCTTATCTCACATCTATCTGGGTGGAATGTAACCATATGCCCTTGATCACAAAGTTGACTTACACTTAGTAGATTATGTTTTAACCCCTTAACATACAACACATTTTCTGTTCTTGTTTTCCCATTATCTAAACTCAGAGTTCCTCTTCCACCAATCTTTGTTGATCCATTATCACCAAAACTTACTGATCCTCTATTGGTTTCTTTTAGTACAATGAATTTGTCTTTGTCTCATATCATGTGTCTAGAGCAACCACTATCAAGATACCATTGTTCTTCTTTATCCTAAGCATGAAGGGTTGTTTGAACTAACATTGATCTAGCCTTTACATTTTCCCTTTCATCTTTCCTAGTTGTTGAAATTATTTTTCTTTTACTAGACTCAAGAAGTATCATTTTACACCATCTAGCCTTGTGCCCAAAATTATTGCATTTGTAACATATAATATCATTATCCATAAGAGGTGCAAAATAATTGAAATTTCTATTGACATTGTTTCTTGCATGACCAATACAATGTACAACTCTATGACCATATTTGTTACAAGAAAAGCAATGACCATGGAAGAAATTATGTAACCTATTTGGATGCCTTTGATATTGTGGTTGAGTGCTTCTCCTTTTGTGATTAACTCTCATCCAAGGTTCTTCTTTGCTTTCTTCCTTTCTGATGTCTTTTTCTTTTGAAGTATACTTTGCTTGCCTATCTTTGTTTGAAGTTTCTACTTCTTGAAGACTTGACTCCTCTTTTTGTTTCTCATACTCTATATCTTGTAGTACCTTGGTCCTTTCAACTTCATTCCTTAGATAAAAAATTTTTGCTTCCAATATTTCACATTCTTTTTCTCTTTCTCTTAACATATCTGTCATATCCTACTCAATTTTATTTCCTTCTTCTACCTTTATCTTGAGTTCTATGAGACTTTGTAGAAGTTCCATCCTTGCTTCTTCATCCTCTTGAATTTGTTCCTTCAAGCTTGAGTTCTTCTCTCTAATTCTTTCCAACTTTTTGAGAGCAGTAAATAATTCCTCTTTTATATCAAACATGGTCTCTTCTTCATTTTTTGAAGTCATGTGTGTTGTTGATGGATCCTCCTCCAAGTTGTTAGTCTTTTCACGGAGAGACCCACTCTGATACCAATTGAAGAACATGTGATTGTAGCACCCCAAAATTGGCACAGTTAAACCTTAATGAAAAGATAAAAATTTGAATTTTAACCCCAAACCGCCCGTTAACCGCCTGTTACCCGCTTTCCTTGTTTTCCATGCCATTTTTAGGATTTTTTTTACCGTTGGACAATATCATCACAGATTAGACAAAATCATCCTAGATATGATGAATTCGTCTGGAACAGAACGTCCAGACGATTTCGTCCCAAAACCAAATTTCCATAATTAGCTTCTGTTTCAACAGCTTCTCTAACCTGGGCAGAAAGCGTGTCTGCGTAGTTAGAGTCTCCCCCATTGGAGATCTCCCAAATTGGGATGATCTCCAACCTCCTAACCTCTCCCTAATCCTATATAAACTGGGACTTTCTCAGTTTATCCCCCTAAACCCCCTAGCTGACGGATTTCCCTACAAATTCACTTCCTTGTGCCTTAGAACACCTTCATACTTTTGTTTGCATTGCATATTTCAAGTTTTCTTGCAGGAATCTTACTGTTCTTCAGTCGAAACAAGCTTGGATCGTCACAGGCGATTACAGACGATTTCGGATGATCCTATCGCAGATCAACGATGATCTCGTACGATTGGATGTGATCTCGACTATAGTCCATATTGGGGGCAATCAGAGCCCAAAGTTTGCATTTCCTTATTGTTTTCTACATTTCTTTATGCATTGTCTGAGTTATTGTATTTATGCATCTTGGAGTTCACCTCATTTAATATAAATGCATGATAAAGCCAAAATAAATTGTTAAGTTGATGCATTTCATTTTAATTGCTATTTTGATCTATTATTTAGACAAATTCATTGTTATTTCTATCATTTCCCCTTGCTTTTGTAGTTGCATTTTTGGTATTTTGTATCTGTTTCTATGATTGCATGTTTCTGACGAATCCGTCAGATCGACGATGATCTCGTCTGATCTGAGACGACCTACTGAGATCTGAGATGATTTTATGCAATTTTGTATGATTACGTATGATTTGAGACGATTTGGACTGCTACAAGACTCAAAATATTCATCAGACATCCAAAAATCAGGTATGTTCTATCCTATTTAGCATATTCTCTGTGTTTAGCATTTATTCACATTTTTTGTATTCATAAAATCAACATTGGCATATAGAATAGTTTAGATTCATCTTGGCCAAACCTAGGAATTGAATGATTAAAGCGCAAAATGAACACATCAAACCTACTATCAACCTAGGCGTGGAAAATGCCACTCAAAAGTTTCCTGGTGAACCCACCATCCATTGAAAATTCACCCTTATACCCCTCCCCCGAGAGGCGGGACCTTCAAAGGGCCTCTCAGTCCGAGGTATTGTCCCATCCTTCTCGCATCTCCCTTCTAGGTGCGGATCCTATAGCCTGAAGGTAAGGATGCGAAAAATTTGGAGCGATACATTTTGGTGAACCCGACGTGAATAACATAAGCATATTTATGATTCAAAAAAATAAAAAAATAAAAAATATATATATATATATATATATATATATATATATATATATATATATATATATGTATGTATGTATACAAGAAAAATAAAAACAAACAAAATCATCATTTCAAGTTTGTATGTTTTAGATTCAATTCTAAATAGTAGATACTAAATATTACTTTTAGAAGTACTAAAGAAACCATGAGATTTTACTCAAATCAATATGAGCCCATCAGTAATGTTGGAAGAATTTAGCCAAATACATTTGTTGATTATGACCAACCTCATCCCTATTCAACATCACCTCCATCACACTTTTCTCATTTTTCATCATTACCCCAACAGGACAATCCCTTTTCCAATCCTCTTCATAACGATATTATCTATTCTCCCATATATCCATATTATGTCTATCAATCCACATACAATCCTCCTCCACCCTTTCAATATTCTTATTTCAATACAACACATCCATTTCAACAAGAAAATACTTATTCTTCCAATCCTACCATGCACTCACATCATACTTCACAATCGTCCTATCATCATTCTACCCATAATAAAGAAAAGAGAGGTAAAAAATCATTAGGTCCTTTTATGACTGAACTCCTACGGCACTTATCAAAAACTTCTCGAAAACCTTCATCACGTACATTTACAAAACTCAATCAACCAATGGATATAATTCTCAAGCATCTACTTGATACAAATAAGATTGAACTCCCTTCCATAAGACAACTTGATACCACAGTAGATTGGTTTAAACCTGAGCTACATTGTGAATATCATAGAGTATATGGACATATGACACAAAATTGTAAATATTTAAGATGTGCAATTCAAGATTTGATTGATGAGGGTATTTTTAATATAAAGGAAGTACAATCTACAACAGATTATAAATCTCTAGTAAACAATCAAACTCCTACACAACAAATACCAATAATCAATAAAGACATGGTGATCTCCCAAGAACCCCTATTCAATTATCAACAACAATAAACTAATCAAATATTGCATGTTAATGTGTCCCATCATGATGATATTACTAATATTGTAACAGAAACTACAAATGAGCAACCTTAAGTTCAATTAACTCAATCTGATATTCAAGATATGGATTCCTCATTTGACCAACCTTCAAAACTATCTTTGGCTCTAGAGAATGATCCAAAATGGAATGTAAGCATAGAAAGCTCATCTTTAGAATCAAAATCTCAATCTGAAATCCCCTTTGATAACCAACAACAAGTGATTAATCCTCAAGCAAAGATATCCCTTTTAGAAGTATTACAAAGCTATCACAAGGAAATTTTGTTCAAGATACCTAGCCCACAATTTGTTCCTCATCATATTTTCTCTAAGAACATAACTAATGGTGTAAGCCCTCTTGAGGTTAACCATATTTCATTTTATGATGAGGATATTCCTTCCTCTACTCCACAAGAAGACTCCTCTCTTTACATTACAGGATCTAGTAAAGAAACACTTATTAAAACTATCATGGTAGATAATGGCTCCTCTCTTAATTTATGCACTTATCAATTATTCCAAAAACTCAAATTAAAGCAAGAAGATATTAATGAATAAAATGTTATTATAAAATCTTTTAACAATGAAATTCAAGAAGCTCAAGATACTATAATTCTTCCCCTTAATATTGGATCCAAGATCCTGGATACTTTGTTTTATGTAGCATATTTCCCTTCACCTTACAACCTACTTCTCAGAAGTCCTTGGATTCATACGATGAGGGTTGTCCCTTCCACTCTTCACCAATGTTTGAAGTTTGAACTTGCAAATAAAATTATTACCATACAAGGTGACCCAACACCATTTGAAGAATATTTAACGATTGAACATCAAGTTCTATACATTCTCCATTGTCACAATTACCTTCTATCCATCACTTTTCTTCATCCATTTATGATCATCCTTGTTTATCAAATAACACTCATGCATATCTTTCACATATACTCCCTCCATATTATCAAGACTTGGAATATAGTGATAAGAATGAAGAACCTTCTTATCCTTCTGAAATTTTATTTTGTAACATGATCAATTTTACACATATAAAAGTCAAATATTTTGTTACATTATTCTACATTATAACAAAGCTTTTGTTATCACTACATTTTATTCATCACATTTTGTTCTTACCTTCACCACAACCAAATTATCCTTCAAAACCTCCTTTGATTTTGAAACAACCTTAGACATGCTATACTCAAATAACCTTGTATAGTGTATATAGATCATCTTGTATATACCACCAATTGTTAGAGTTACTATAGTAATTCTATGTTATTCCTTTATTTATGTTAGAATTATGTTGTTAGGTTAGTTGCGCTATTGTTAGCGTACATAATATTTGGTTTATTTTATTTAGACCTAAGCTGTTAATTAGATCCTATAATTACGAGCTAATTTGAGCTCTCCATGTATTATTTATACGGATTCTGATTAATAGAAATTGTTCGCTTACTCTAACATGGCATCAGAGCCAGAAGCGTGAGAAGAGAAAGGAGGCAGCAAATTATTTGCATAGTTGGGCTGAAGAAAAAAATAGTGGAAGAGCTGGCTGGAAATTTTTTTTCCGCACATAGTTTGCTGTGCGTTTTTCTGTGCAGCACTGCGTCCGCAGTCTTTAAAAAAAAAAATAAATTTTTTTGCACTTTCACGCACAGTGTTTTTTTCCTGTGCGCAGTGCATTTTTCTGTGCACTCTCACGCACAGTGCCCTCCCCTCCCGCCCACCATAGCCGCAAAAAAAAAAAAAAAACGTCACGCGCAATCGCGCGACGTTCTGCGACATTTCCTTGAGAAAAAAAAAAAACGTCGTGCGCATCCACGCGACGTTGGGAAGGATTTCCCCCCCAACACGTCACACAGACGCGACGATTGGGAGGCCCCCCCTTCCCCCCTACCACGTCGCGCATCCGCACGACGTTGGGAGGCCCCCCCCCCCTACCACGTCGCGCATCCACGCGACGTTGGGAGGCCCCCCCTCCCTAACTACCACGTCGCGCTTCCACGCGACGTTGGGAGGCCCCCTCCCTAACTCCAACGTCGCGTGATCGCGATGTTGGCCCCCCTCCCCTTCCCGAGGTCGCGCTGCAGGCTCGACTGTCGTGATAGTCGCAACAGTCGAGGTCGTGCGCTGCACGCGTGACCAAGACGCGACCAGGTGGTGACAACCGCCGTTGTAGCAGCGAAGGCTGTAGGACACGCTAGCAGCAGAGGCTGCAGGCCACCCCCGTGACCACCTACCGCTACCAGACAAGGAGAGGAGGAGGAGCGAGAGCAGCAGGGCTGCCGGGACCTCCTCAAATACGAGGGGGCCCTGATCCTCTCGGATCAGCCCGCTAGTCCACCTGGTGGTGGACTGTGCGGTAAGGCTCTGGGAGCCTGCAGGTCGCGGGTTCCAATCCCGTCGACCCCCTTCAACAAAGGTAAAAAAAAAATTCCACATTTTTTTTTAATTATTTTTCCTAAAGTTAAACTTTAATTTTTAATTTTAATTTATTTTCTATAGTTTAACCTTTATAAATTAAAATTAAATTTTTTAATTTGATTTTAATTTCTTTTTAAAGGTTTTTTACAAAACTATATAAATTAAAATTAATATTTTTTTTAACTTTAAGGTTATAAAATAATTTTGAAAAATCATTTGTGGAGAGATTATTTTTTTTAAGATAAAAAGAAGGGGGTATTTTTTTTTCAAAAATCAAAGGGGGAAAGTGAGTAATTTTTTGAAAAGCAAATTTGGCATTATTGTAAAGGTGCATTTTCGGCTGCACCCGACACCTAGTGGGTTATTCCTGTGGGCACTTTTTTTTGTTGTATGTTGCATATTTGTTTTTTGCACTATAACATTAAAAGTTAAAATCAAATTCACTCCCTAAGTCCCCGAAATAATTAAAACCCATCCGTGCAATTTATTGCACTGCAGCGTTCGGTATTTGTGATACCTCTGGCCAGCACTTACAGGTAAAGCTGTCGTGATTGCGCTACTGTATCCGCCGCCTAATATAGCTGCCAAAACGACGTCTGAGCTTGTTCTCTATAAATCGTCGGGGAGAGATAAGTTTGCCATTTTGCATTTTTTTTACTCCATCCATTACCCTAATAGTTCTTGTGTTTAGGCGTAAATCCTGACGAGAGTTCTGAAATCCAAAGTGTTTAGGGGAAGTTACGCCCCACGCATGCGGATTGCAGACTTTCTATGGTAGGTGCCATCAACAAGACTATTCCCTTTCAATCATATTGCTTATGTACCACGTATCGTATGATCTCTAAAACTCACCTATAGTTTCCCTCACGTAAGGGCGGGTGATTTTTTGTTGATCTTTCTAAATACCTATAGTTTCCCTCACGTAAGGGCGGGTATTTAGTATGGTATAACGGCCTAGCAAAAGGTATATCGAAAGGGGGACCAATTGGTGTTATAAGGAACCTTCATCATGTCTGCAAAACTAATGACCGATTCTCATCAGTTGTTGAAAGGTCCTAATTACACACCATGGAAAAATAAGATGAAGGCCATCCTAGCAATGGATGACTTATGGGATGTTGTATCTGGAGCAACAACCAGACCTTCACCTGTTGCTGGTGCTACAGCTCCATCTACTGCTCAAAGAGACTTTGATAAGCTAGACAGCAAAGCAAAAGTGCTCATCTTGCTTGTTGTGTCTGATGAAGTCCAACCCCATATTGCTGACTGTGCAACTAGTAAAGCGGCATGGGATGCCCTTAATACTATATATGAGGGAAAGAATGATTCCACCATTCTATTTCTTCAATCTCAATTACACAGTCTAAGCATGAAGCAAGGTGAGACAGTTGAATTCTTTCTTTGCAGAGTTTCTGAATTGAAAGCAAAGTTGAATTCTTTGGGAGAACCAGTTGAAGACAAGCTCCTTACTTCAGTTGTATTGAGAGCTTTACCTGATTCTTATCGGGTGTTGATCACTTCCCTTCATGTATCACAACGGAAAGTTACTTTTGTAGAATTGGTTAATATGCTTCAAGAGGAGGAGGCACGCCAACTACAGCGAGATGATTCTTCTAACACTGCTCTCTACATCAACAGGAAAGGGCAGAACCAGAAGAAGGGTAATTTTTAGAAGGGAGGGAATTCACAAAAGGATTCAAAAGGGAAACAAACTCAACAACCTCAACAGAAAAAGAGATATTGCAAGATCTGTGACAAAGAAGGTCATGATACAAACGAGATGTTGGCATAAGAATAAGCAATCAAAATAGAAAGGCCGAAATAAACCACAAAAGAACAAACAACAAGTGAATGTTGTTGTTGAAGAATCCGACATGGATTTCGAGAGAGCCCACAAAGTTCTCATGACTACCACAAGTGTCCAAGCAGATGGATCCTATATGGTATGTTGATTCTGGAGCCAGTAAGCACATGACTGGTGACAAATCATGGTTTGAGTCTTTTGAGGCCAAAGAGGGCAAACCTGTCACTATTGCTGATGATAAAACCTACAAGGTTCAGGGAGAAGGCACTATTTCAGTCACTCTTCCTGATGGCAAGTGTCAGATTGATAAAGTTCTCTATGTTCCAGGATTGGCAAACAATTTGTTGTCAGTCACACAAATTTTGGACAAAGATATGGTTGTGAACTTTAGTGTTGAGGGAGGCAAGAAGTGTTGTTCTATTACCAGGAGGGGTAAGAACATTGCAACCGCTTCATATAAGCATGGCTTATTTGCCTTAGATACTATCTCTACTCCACATGTTGCCATGACGAGTCTCTACAAAGGAGGCAACTTCCCTATGGCACAAGAGATATGGACATTTGAGTTCTGGTTACTTACTTGAGTTAAGTAAGTATGAGATGGTAAAGGGTCTTCCTTCCCTTTCTACCACTTTACCAGTTTGCTCTGACTGCTTGGCAAGAAAGCAGCATAGAGTGCCTTTTGAAAAGAGCTCTACAAGAGCAAAGAAACCTCTGGAGTTGGTTCATACCGATCTGTGCGGTCCCTTCACTCCCAACAGTTGTGGGGGTAAGAGGTATTTTTAGTTATTTGTGGATGATTACTCATGAAAGATGTGGGTATTCTTTCTTCAACTAAAATCTGAAGCATTTGGCTTCTTTCAACAATTCAAGAAATCTGTTGAGAAGGAGTCAGGGACTTCTATAAAGACCCTCCGCTCAGATCGAGGGGGGGAGTTCACCTCTAAAGAATTTTTTGCATTCTTGAAAGAAAATGGGATCACAAGACAGTTAACTACTGCTTATACTCCTCAGCAAAATGGAGTTGCTGAAAGGAGGAATCGTTCCATCATGGAAATGGTTCGTTGCATGCTCACAGGAGCTAGACTTGAGCAACTATATTGGGCAGAAGCTGTCACCACAGCAGTATATCTATTGAATAGGGCACCCACAAAGGCCCTACAAGGAATGACTCCACAGGAAGCATGGAGTGGTAGGAAACCCTCCATTTCTCATCTACGCATTTTTGGATGTAAAGCTTTCATGCACATACCAAAAGAGAAAAGGAAGAAGCTAGATGAGAAGACATTGAAGTGTATTCTTCTTGGCTATGATGAGCACTCTAAGGGTTATCGTTTGATTGATCCCTTGACCAAGAAGATTCACATTAGTAGAGATGTAGTTTTTGATGAGGCTTTCACATCAGCAAACACATCAGATGTATACCTAGACCTTGTGGAAACTCAAGTTGTTAAATCTCCTTCATCAAAGGTTGGAGGTTCTTCTGGATCTTCTTCAACACCTAAGAAGAAGAATCCAAAGTGGTATACAAATACAATCAAAGACTCTAAGCTATCTACTCCACCAGATTTGACTTTGGATAGGCCTCGTACTCGCAGCATGGCTCGACAGGAGAAAGCTGCAACAGAGAATACTGGGGTTGATGATCTGTGTCAATATTTTGAAGAACTTTCTGTAGATCCAGAGAGAGATACAGAAGATATGGATATTGATAGTGATAAGGTGTTTATGTCTTCCATAGATGATCTTGAACCTGCATCAGTACAAGTTGCTCTCGGTGAGCCTCAGTGGAAGGCTGCTATGGATGCAGAGTATAAGTCTTTGATGAAAAACAAAACTTGGAAGCTTGTCGATCTGCCGCACGGAAAGAAGCCCATTGGCTGCAAATGGGTGTATAAAGTCAAGTACAAAGTAGATGGGACAATTGATAAGCATAAGGCCCGTCTTGTTGCAAAGGGCTATGCTCAAAAGGAAGGCATTGACTACGAGGAAACTTTTGCACCTACTGCTCGGATGACAACAATTCGAGTTATTTGTGCTATGGCAGCACAGTTTGGGTGGAAAGTTCATCAGATGGATGTCAAAAGTGCCTTTCTGAATGGTGATCTCCAAGAAGAAGTCTATATGACTCAGCCAGAAGGATTTGCAGTGGAAGGCCAACAGCAGAAAGTTTGCAAATTGGTCAAATCCTTATATGGCCTGAAACAAGCTCCTCGAGCTTGGTATATAAAAATGGACAATCACCTCCTGCAGACATGGTTTTAAGAGATGTCCAGTCAGATGCAAACCTCTATTTCAAGAAACAGGGTTCCGAGATAGTGTTGCTTGTACTCTATGTTGATGATCTGCTCATTACAGGGAGTTCAGAAACTATGATCTCTACTGTCAAAAGAGACTTGTGTCAATATTTTGAGATGTCAGATCTCGGACTTCTCCATTACTGTCTTGGTCTGGAATTCAGCCAGAAGGAGCACTCCATCAAAGTGTCTCAAAAAAAATATGCCAAGACATTGTTGGAAAAATATCGCATGACTGATTGCAAGCCAATGGCAACTCCGATGGAGACTGGACTTCAGTTATCATGATATGATGATTCACCTCAGGTAGATGGTACTCTCTATCGACAGTTGATTGGGAGTCTCATATATCTGACCAATACTAGGCCAGATCTCGTATTTGCTATCAACTATCTTTCGAGGTTCATGCAGGAGCCTAAGACCACTCATTGGAAAGCAGCAAAACGTGTTCTTCACTATGTCCATGGCACAATGGAATATGGCCTAGAATACAAGAGGAACAACAAATTCTTCTTGCAAGGATACACGGACTCCGACTATGCCGGATCATTTGATGATCGCAAGTCAACTTCAGGATATATTTTTCATCTAGGATCCGGTCCTGTCTCTTGGCACAACAAGAAGCAACAGGTGGTTGCTATTTCATCAACAGAGGTAGAGTATCGTGCCGCACGTGAAGTTGTGTGCGAAGTGATATGGTTGCGTCGCATTCTGACAAGTATGGGTCATCCATCCAAATCTCCAATACACTTGTTTTGCGACAATCAGGGTGTTCTGAACCTAGTCAAGAATCCAGTCCATCATGAAAGAACAAAGCACATTGACACACAATGTCATTTCATTCGAGATGAAGTTTCGAAGCACCGAATTCAGCTTCAGCACATTCCCACCGATGCTCAAGTTGCAGACATTTTCACTAAGGCACTTGCACGTGTCAAATTTGAATTGTTTCGCAGCTCTCTTTGTATTGCAAAATGATGTAATCAGGGGGATGTTAGTACAACTAGTAGTTCTTATATTACATAAATAATGTAATAAGGGGGGATGTTAGAGTTACTATAGTAATTCTATGTTATTCCTTTATTTATGTTAGAATTATGTTGTTAGGTTAGTTGCGCTATTGTTAGCGTACATTATATTTGGTTTATTTTATTTAGACCTAAGTTGTTAATTAGATCCTATAGTTACGAGCTAATCTGAGCTCTCCATGTATTATTTATACGGATTCTGATTAATAGAAATTGTTCGCTTACTCTAACACCAATTCCATCATCAAAAAAAAAAATAGTAATCGTATTTCTTCTTTCCATTCATCAATTAAAATCAAAATATAAAAAAATCAAAATCCTTAAAATCTTCAAAAACTTCTTTTATTTTTGTACATATCAATTCTTGAAGTATTACAGTTATATTTTCAATTATTTTGATAAATTAGCATTTATTTGGAATCCCGCACTTTCACACTCATATGCATAAATATCTTGATTCTGTTTGGTATGATTATTAATCTCTCTTATATCAAAGTCCACATTTTAATTAAATAAAGTTTTGAGCATAGAGAATTGATCTTGTTATTTACTTGAACCAAGCATATCTTTTCACATTAAAATGATTTCATTGCAAATTCAATATGATGCTACATAGTAGAAGTGGTTTCTTGAGCGAAAAGTTTCCCCTGCTATCCTATCATGCACATGGTCTAGAATCTTTGAGAATTGACAAAAGGACAAGCTCACCCCTACCCGGAATAAAAATCCCTTGCTCTACAGACCAATCCGAGCAAGTATCCCTAGTATAGGAAGCAAAAGAAAAATTCAAAGCAAAAGAGAAAAAGAAAAATATCATTTTGTACCATCGCAGCAATATTTCAGCATTGTCTCAGTTCCAAGCAAAAATACAAAAAAAAAAAAAGCAAAAAGTAATAAAATCCCTTTCCCTACCCCTTGAAAAGAAAAGAAGGGTGAATGAGCTTGAATCCCTAGAATTCTCAATTATTCAAAAACTGTGAGGTAAGCCCCATAACAGGTGGTTTGTGCCCAACCCGCTTGGCCTTGGGTAATTCCTAGCGTGGTGATATGTTTGTCACATTAGCGACCTTCTTTTGTACAGACCTATGTCAGCTTATGGATTAGCTAGCTCGTGATAACCTGAATAACATAGTAGTCTGGTATGGTCACATGCATATAAATCATGGTCAACGAACACTCATTTGGTTAAGACAAATTACTTGTATCAAATTTTCTTGCTCAAAATTGGGGAATGAATAATACAATTGCACACACATTTGTATTTGAGAGATTCTGTATCATTATGATAAAGCAAGATCGGTAATGAACTCACATTTGCACATGAGGGTTCCGTATAAATCTATATTTGTCTTTGAGATAATGTAAAATATTTCTGCAACTCTTTTTGGAATAATTTTATCTTCTTATTTCAGCACATCTGTTTAGTATAAAAACAACTATATACATTGTTTTCAAAAATCACAAAATGTTTTCAAACAACATATGACACAAATATAATCAATAAAGTCATGTTCATATTATTATTTTATGTTTATCAAAAGTCAAAAATCAATCCTGCAATAAAATTAAAATATCAATTTCTTCTTTGGATTTCGCGATGATGGTATAAGTCTATACCTATAATTCTATGCCTAGCGCAAGCCATTGTTCTAATTTTATTTTCCCATTCATTTAAAAAAATAATAAAAATCATAAAAAACATATGACTTACATCATTATGTTACACAATTGTGATTTAAAAAGAACGAACACATTTTTGTCCATTTCATTATGTCAACATTCAATTTTGCAATGATGGTATAGTTCCTAGGGACTTATTCCAAAAATTTTATCACACTTAGGAATTTATGCCTAGAAAAATCATATTTCTTTAATATGTCATGCATAATATTTTTTATGAAAATCTGAAAACAAATCATCACCATGATCACTTCCATCATCACAACACAAAGTCTTAAGACATTCTCTTAAGCATTCTTTTACTTTTAACAATATTTCTATCCTGGGATTAGCTTGACGACCTAGCGAGTGGCGACTCCATGAAACGGTCTATAAACAACGACAATGTCCTTTGAAATTATTGTTAGAAGTCTCTTTTATTTTTCATCAAATCACACCACAAAACAACCAATTTATTCACATCATATTATTTCATTTATAATTTTATGCCATGACATAAAAAATTATAATTTATTTCCAAATGACATAATTACATGAATCATCAATCAACAAATCCAAATATTAAAGAATAAAACAACATATACACAATTCATATCATCAAAAAGAACATATATATATCTCAACAAATTATACATCATCTGGATTGGTATGCCACAATCAAAACCCTGGCATACTCAATCCCCTCAAAAAAAAAATAATAATACAATCTGCCCTCTATAATAGCTAGCCTCGAGAAGCCCTCGAGCTCTCAGCCTCATCTCCTCCCCCACCCTGGCATGGAGGAGGTGGTCTTATAGAGGTCTGAGCTGTGTCTCGAGTCCTCCTCGTCGATCGTGAGGATGTCCTCGACGATCCCATCATGACTGGCTCTACAATGGGGGCTAGCAGTGGTACCCTCTGTCCCTCTAGGACCATGTGATAGTATAGCCCCTGGTAGAATGTGATTTGAGCAATAGACCATGCTAGATCATGAGTGCTCGCCCCTCCGCTCTGAGCCCTGAGCCGTGTAGCCTCGTCCTGTAGTGTCTGCACCTGAGCCCGAAGGCGGGCAACCTTAGCCCGGAGAGCTGCCATCTCGTTGCTCTCCCCTACCTCGACACCCTTACCCTTATCGGGCGATGGTGGTCTCTCCCCCTGTTGAGAAGGGACTTCCCTCTCCCTCCTCCCTATCTCCTGAGGTCTTTGTGTATCCCAACCCATCCTTTGACGTCTCTCCTATGGATACCGTCGCTACTCTCTCCCACTGCAACCTCGCACTGCCTCAATAGCAACCTGACGTCGCCTCCCCAATCATCGCACCATAGCGTGCACTGGACCCATGCGCCCTCGTCATTCAAGGAGGGTAGATGCCTGCATACCAAGCATCATAGTCGTCTGCAACCCCAACATCATCACCATCCACTTGCTAGATGGGGGCATCATCCGTGTCCTGACTCCAGAACCACTGCATGTCTGGAGCCTCGCTTAGCGTGGTACTATCTTGGATAGTCTAGGAGTACTCGTAATCCCTAAGAGAAGGGATCCCCTGTTGTAGACCGAACTGTCATAGAACTCAGTTGTAGTAGTGGAGCTCTACCTCTCCTCACTCCATTCGCAGCCAACAGACTCGCTTGATGCGAGCCAGCTCCTGCCCATCCTTTGCCCACCCAGGGTGCTCTCACCACGGCCTCCAGGTGATCTAGTCCAGAATGAGGTCGTCCAAAAACCTCCGTGACATCGGTAGATCTATCCGCCGCTGTGACCCCCTCTATAACCACCAGTAGAAAACTTAGGGCTCTCCTGGTCAACCCCTGTCAGTGGGAGCCCTATCGGCCTCCACACCGCGATGTGCTCCCAGCACCAAACCTGCAATAGCAATGTCAAAACCATACATCGGCCTCCCTTGTATACGACCCCATGCAGGATCCTATACAAGCGGCACAGTACAAAGCTACCCCATGCAAACCTATATCTATGGTCTCTCATATTGCAGACCACATCTGAGAGGAGCCACGGTAGTCTGCACCCACTCTGGTGGCATAGCAGTAAGCCACCTACTACCCCGGCCAAAACTTGAGTCAGCCTAGATGACCTAGGCATCTGCCTTAGAGACTCGATGTTCACCCCGCCCTTCTCCAGGGCGAAGCTCGAGTCTTCGGTCAATCTCATCATAGCCTGGCCCTGATTGGCCACAGGCGTCATCAACCGTCCTTGTATGGGGATCCTCATGATCCTCCATACATCCTCTAGTGTGGGAGCCATCTCCCCTATCGGTAACCGGAAGCAAGACGACCCCGGATACCACCTCTCTGCTAGGGTTGTTAGTAGCCCCATGTTCGTCAGTACTTGTGGCATCTCTACCACATGCTGCAAACTGACCTGATCCAGTCGATCGCGCTTCGCCTGATCGAGTGTGGCTATGTTGTCTCTCAGCCCACCATATTTCCATTCCCGAATCTTTAGTAATCCCCTCTGCAAAACAAACAATAAAACAATAAAATTCATTAATCAACCAATCATTAAAATCAAATTAAATACATTTTAACCAAGCTTAATTTCATCAAATGATGATATCGTCCACTATTGGACGATATCGTCCTAAATTGGGCAAAATCGTCCTTTGTAGGATGAAATCATCTCCTATTTCGCAACCTTGGGGGATCACCCCTTGTTGGACGAGATCGCCCCTAGTTCGTCGATTTCGCCCTCAGATGAAATCGACGATATAGGGACGATTTCGACGAAATAGGGACGATTTCTTCCCGACGTCGTCGATGGCCTAAAAACGGTCGCGATGCCCCAAAAAAATAAAAATTTCAAACAAAAAATTGCACAAATTAAATTCAAACCTAATTTACTAGGATTAGATCCTTACCCGTAGCTCGCGTCGGACCTCTGTCGATCGGTGTGTTGTCTCCACCATTTTTTTTGTCTACAGAGCTCTAAAACCAATAAAACTGAATAGTAAAAATGAATTAGGATTTTACCCTATTTTTCTTAATTTTATTTAAAAACAACTTCTTATTTTTTAATTTTTGCTTTTTCGTGCTTTTACCTCAAATTTTTGATTTGGGTAAACACACAGATGGGGCACCATAGTAAGCAATCGTACGATTCGACCTAGAATCATCGTCTAAAATATTGAGTACATTTTTTCTTTCTCGTAAAATGGGAAGAACTCGTCTTTAACGCATTTTCTTCAAAAAATTTGCTAAAGAGGGGGCAAAATGTAGCACCCCAAAATTGGCACAGTTAAACCTTAATAAAAAGATAAAAATTTTAATTTTAACCCCAAACCGTCCGTTAACCGCCTGTTACCCGCTTTCCTTGTTTTTCGCACCATTTTTAGGATTTGTTTTGACCGTTGGACAATATCGTTGTAGATTAGACGAAATCGTCCCAGACCTGACGAATTCACCTGGAACAGAACATCCAGACGATTACGTCCCAAAACCAAATTTTCATAATTAGCTTCTATTTCAACAGCTTCTCTAACCTGGGCAGAAAGCATGTCTACGCAGTTAGAGTCTCCCCCGTTGGAGATCTCCCAAATTGGGATGATCTCCAACCTCCTAACCTCTCCCTAATCCTATATAAACTGGGACTTTCTCAGTTTTTCTCCCTGAACCCCCTAGCTGACGGATTTCCCTGCAAATTCACTTCCTTGTGCCTTAGAACACCTTCATACTTTTGTTTGCATTGCATATTTTAAGTTTTCTTGCAGGAATCTTACTGTTCTTTAGCCAAAACAAGCTTGGATCATTGCAGGCAATTACAGATGATTTCGGATGATCCTGTTGTAGATCAACGATGATCTCGTACGATTGGAGGTGATCTCGACTGTAGTCCAGATTGGGGGCAATCAGAGCCTAGAGTTTGCATTTCCTTATTGTTTTTTGCATTTCTTTATGCATTGTCTTAGTTATTGTATTTATGCATCTTGGAGTTCACCTCATTTAATATAAATGCATGATAAAGCCAAAATAAATTGTTAAGTTGATGAATTTCCTTTTAATTGCTATTTTTATCTATTATTTAGACAAATTCGTTGTTATTTCTATCATTTCCCCTTGCTTTTGCAGTTGCATTTTTGGTATTTTGTATCTGTTTTTGTGATTGCAGGTTTCTGACGAATTCATCTGATGAATCCGTCAGATCGATGATGATCTCATCTGATCTCAGATGACCTACTGAGATCTGAGATGATTATGTGCAATTTCAGATGATTACGTACGATTCGAGACGATTTGGACTGCTACAAGACTTAGAATATTCATCAGACATTCGAAAATTAGGTATGTTCTATCCTATTTAGCATATTCTCTATGTTTAGCATTTATCCATATTTTTTGTATTCATAAAATCAGCATTGGCATATAGAATAGTTTAGATTCATCTTGGCCAAACTTAGGAATTGAATGATTAAAGTGCAAAATGAACACAACAAACGTACTACCAACCTAGGCATGGAAACTGCCACTCAAAAGTTTCCTGGTGAACCCACCATCCGTCAAAAATTCACCCTTATACCCCTCCCCCGAGAGGCGGGACCTTCAAAGGGCCTCTCAGTCCGAGGTATTGTCCCATCCTTCTCGCATCCCCCTTTCGGGCATGGATCCTATAGCCTGAAGGTAAGGATGCAAAAAAATTGGAGTGATACAGTGATTATACTGAGATGGGGGGGTGAATAGTATAAGATAAAACTTTTTGCTTTTTAATCCATATGATACCATCATAAAAGCAATAAAAATCACCCAAAGCATCACATGCATGAGAGACATAATTTAACATGGTTCACCCAATGTGGGATACTCCACAAAGAAAATATTCCTTATAAAATTTTCTCAAATAAATTCTCTTGGGAATCCTTTCCTTATTACAATGTTTATGGACCGTTGTCCAAAGGAGACACTAATCCTCTAATCAAGTTCATGGATCTCTATCCACAAGAGAACTCCTTTCTCCTCTACTTTGGTTGGTGATATTATTGAAGAATTATTGCCCCCCACTACACTGGCTAATGGATCTCTATCCATTGAAGACACTTGTCCTCACTACCCTGGCTAATGGATCTCTATCCACTAGATACGGTCATGCTCTATACTATGTCACCTCCAAAGCTTTGTCTCAAATCTACACTAAACTCAGTCATTCAGTCTAACACAAATCTGATCAATCTCTATCTCTGGTCTGGCACAAACCTGTCCTCAAATATGCACCAAACTCTATCTTCAAATCTATCCTCAATCTCTATCCTCAAATCTATCTGTAATATCTATCCTCAAATCTGTATTGTAAGCTTACACAAAATCTTACACCAATCTATCCATAAGTCTTCTCTAAGACTTGACTCAAATCTGCTCAACAAGTCCTCACTAGAACTTCAACACTTCCACCTGACTAAGCTCAACCAACTCTACTCATCCAATCACTCAATTAATTAATCCTTGCTTACAAACCCTAGTCCAAGCATATGAACACTCACTCAAATATTTTTGACAATGCTTATTAATCAATATCATGTAACAATTATACTCATGATCTTTGCAAACCCTAGTTCAAGTTCTTCACTCAACCAATCACTTCAACAACAATGCTTATCAAACAAGGTTACTTTCCTTAACCTCTATTCCATAAAACCTTGAGGCATTAATTCAAAAAACACTCAACAAGGAAAAATTAACAAAGTCCTTTTCACTCCAATCTTGTTTTTAGAAAACTTCAATCAATCATTTCAACCAAAGAAGAATATGCCCATACCTTTTATTTTATGTAGAAGTGACCTTAGAAAACCTGTATCAATCACAATTTTTTCTTTTGCCACTTTCAATAGTTAGATGATAAAATATCACACTAACCTCTTCACAAAATAATCCTCAATTACAAAAATTAATCAAACTTAATTACACTTTATTTCTCCTTAAAATAATATCCAACACCACAAATCTTCAATTAAAACACTTCTTCAAAAACTCTAACTCATCAAAAGAACATATTAACAATTCAATTTTATTATCTCAAAAATAATCCAAACTCTACATATGACTCCCTACTTAATATTGCATTAATTAAATAAATCACTTCATAAAATAATGCAATAAGTCAATCTCTCACTTTTCTAAGGTAAAACAATTTTAATTTAGCAACAATTAACCTTTCATTTATCAAAATAATATTTTCTCAACACACAACTTAACTTCCACCTTATCTCTCCTTAAAACCTTAGCAAAGCAAATTAAAATAATTTCCAAAAATAATGTTACCACTTTTTGCAATCCATGGGGCTCAAAACTTGGTGTAATACTCCCAAAATGCCTTGGGCATGTCTTCCATGATGTGTGAGCCACATGCTCCACTTGGAGCCTCAAAGCACAATGTTTGCTTTGACTCCTTCAAACCCTTAAGAGCCCTTGGCTCTTCCTTCGATGCCGGCGAAAACAAACTGCGCTATTCGGGAGGCACATGTTTAAAAATCACACGATATTTTTCACTTAAGGTGGATGCAATTCAAAAATGATGCCAAACCTTAGGAATGGCTATGGTATTTATACCATATGCCTTCCTTGTCACACACGTCGACGGAGAGGAAATTCATCGGGGAACAATGTTGCATCGGTGCTTTCAATTTTGCTTTCTAAAATATATTTATTTATAATTATTTAAATTCAAAATAATTTAAATATTATAAATTAAATATTTAAATCTCCTTTGGGATTTTTTAAAATAAAAATATCCTTAGGTTTTAGAAAACCTTTTTGATTTGCCCAACCATGGTTTTAATAAAAACCTTTTATTTTTTCCAACCATGGTTTTAATAAAACCTTTTATTTTGTGCTTCACATAATATTTAAAAATAAACATTATGAAGTTATTTTGACACTATCCTTTTGCATTACTCATTTTGACCTTTTTACATCAATTACAATTCATCCTTGACATCAATGACAACTTCATCTACTCAAAATATCCAACAACAAATGCACTTAATGGTATATTGGTATAATAAAACCACTTATAGTTAGTTGTGCTCAGAACCCATCCACCCCTCTAGTCACATGTTTTAATACCCCTCAAATTTTGGATTCCCTAAATTTAACAAATTTAAAAGTAAGAATAATCTTCAAGAACATCTGAGAAACTATCAATTTGCATACTACCAAATCAATTGTAGCATTGATCTAATGCTCAAGATCTTCCCTCAGTCTCTTGGATAACCTGCCCTAATTTGGTATAGTAACTTGCCTAGGCATAGTCTATACACATTTGAATAGCTAGCCAATGCCTTCTTGGAGCACTTTTTGATCAACATAAGGAATAAAATATCATTACCAGACCTATATAGTCTATAACAATTTGATGTCGAGCCTATCCATGATTATGTTGCAAGATGGTAAATAATTACTAATGAGCTATTCACATTCTCCAACCCAAGTTGATTAAGGTATTTACAAGGAGTTGCATTAAAGCCATCTTAGGTAATTTGCAAATGCAACAACATGACTCCTTCAAGGAGGAAACTACCATTATCCTTCAATGAGGAAGTCAAAATCCAAAAGGGGAAGATCAAACCCCATAAGAAGCTAGGCTATGCCCCAAACCAATTCAATAAGGGAAGTCCTAATCCCACCCTTCCTAGGCCACTTCAAGCAACCAACACCCTTAGTATGATAGTCACCCTGTTCCCCTCAAAAACATAGTTATAACCCTAGGGTTACCAATATCTTGATCAAGCAATTCCTCTACCTTCATCTAAACAGTAGCATACCTATCCATTTCATCCCAATTATCCACCTCACACTTAGACTCCTCTATCCACGCCTTTGATCAATATCTTTCAAAAGCTTTATGATGTAGGTCACATCACTTTACCCAAAATTATACCATAAGAATCAATCCACCAAAAACCAAAAGGCTTCAAGGAATACATATTATGTGACTATAATCACTACAATGGGTATGATATTAATGGCTATCAGTAATTTCGATACATTTTCCAAGATCTAATTGATCATAGAGCCATTCAGGTTGACAATACCTTGGTTCCTCCTAATTAAAATTTGGGCATCTTTCAGAATCCCGTACCTTAGCATGATATACCAAACACACAAGCTGAAGCCTTGACCTTAAAATCAACACATCAATAGGTTAATTAGGTCAATACTATGCTTGAAAATCATGGTTTTGTGGGAATGATTAACATAGTCATGAGAAACCAAAGATACCCAACCCACCCTACCCAATAACCAACACCCATTCAAACACCTTCATCCTCCACAACCCCATCAGCACAAGGTCCCCCTTCATCTCCATGATTAGTCATAACCATTAGGAGCGGTCTCACACATCAGTTACAAACAACACCTACAAGGTTACCCATCTATGTCCTCTTAAAATAGTCTCAACCTCATTGTGAGTCTCTCAATGGCATCTTGAGGTCCATAGATCTATGAACAAATGATAGCAATATCTTTGCTAACTTTGTATACAATGTATGTACGTGCATGCAACCCTCCTTAGTCTTCTATGACCATGAAATAATAGAACTTGTGAGAGTAGGGTCTAATTGTCATGACCCTCCCTTGGTACACTTTTTCATATGAAGGACTTATTAATTTCTATATTGTTTTAATGATATAACAAATGGCTATAAAATGATTAGTTGTTTATTTTATTGAGGAATATGATGTTGCTAATGGATTTATGTGATTGTAGGAATATATATCCTTGTGAGAGGGTGGAGGACTGATGGCTAAAGTAGTCTAAATGATCTAACACATGATATCCACTTTTATATTTAGTTCATGCCATTACATTTTGCATTTATCATCCCTACATTTGAGTGCTTGATATCATTCTTGAATCTCCTTGTGGTTTGATTTACTTTAGAAAGATATAAAGTAACTTAGAATGTTGATGTTTACCTTCAAAAATGGTAGTAGGAAGGATTGATTAGTATTTTATGCTATTAGTCCCTCTTGCAATATTAATTTACCTATGAAAATTATATTAATAAGTCTCACTTATTAATATACTTTGTGTTTGGACTTTGGAAAGAATTTTTAATGTACTATTAATTAAAAGACCTATTAATAAGAGGAAGAATGAAATTAATATTTTTAACATTAGACTAAATGAAAATATTGACAATTATGATAATTTTGAAAAATGGGAGCGGGAACAGGAGCGGGAACGGGATCGGGAGCGGGACCAGGTGCGTCTGTGGACGATGGCGATGGCGATGGCGGGAATGGTGGGTCGATGGATAGTGCTGGTCTGGCAGCTTTGTCCTCGGGCCCTGCAGTTGGTGTTGGGCCTACTGCAGGCCCACTCAGCATTTGTCACGGTGAAGACCCAAACGGTGCGGTGAAGCCGACGTCTGTTAATGGTAGGGTTTCACCTTCCTCTCTTTCCAAAACGTGACCTTGGTCTTTGTCCTTTGCGGATAAAGTCAGGACCTCGACTGGAGCGTTCTCTTTTCAAACTCCTTTGCCCTTCTCTATTTTGGGCACTGAAGTTTCATTTCCAAGCGAGGCTATGGAGCCACTAATCTTTCAAGAGTCCCTCTCTCTGGTTGGGAAATTTGTCGGTGCCCGACCTGATATGGAAACTATCCGTGAATGGGCCCTTTCTAAATGGCGTCTGTCTGGAAGCATGGAGCTCGTGGCCTTTCCTAGGGGGTTCTTTATGATAAGGCTAAACAATGCCCTCGACACCCAACGCATTCTCACTGGTGGACCCTGGTTTTTCGGTCGTCGAAGCCTATTTCTACGGAGATGGGGGGAAGATTTCGACCCTGAAACTCAGTCTATCAACATTGCTCCGATTTGGATCAAACTCCATGGGCTTCCCCCATAGTTCTTCTATAATGATGCTCTCAAAGGCATTACTCAACCGATTGGAGATTTAGTTGCCATCGACCCTGCTACCAGAGCAAGATCCAGAATGACTTATGCTCGTGTCTGTGTCATGGCTAATCTGGATTCGGCTCTGTCGACCTGCATTGGCATCAACGTCGGGAGCTTCAGAAGACGTCAAGGGGTTGAGTACGAGAACAAGCCCACTTTTTGTTTGGAGTGCAACACTCAGGGTCACTTGGCTTCTCAATGCCCTTCCCAAAAAAAAGATATCCCCAGCGATTCAGGCAGGAAGAAGGATTCCCAGATCCCCAACGTTCAGAAAAAGGCTCCTGGCAGGGGCCGTGGCCGTTCTACAGGCCCCCCTAAAACATCTGCTCCTAAAAATGTAAGTGCTCCGCCTTCTCGTTCCAATCATTTCGCTCCTTTAAATAATCTTCAAACTAGTGAGGACATCTCCGATGACCTTCCCATAGATCCAAACATCTCATCCACACCCTCTGCGATTCAGTCTCCCTTGTCCAAGGGTAAGGCGGCAATGACCTCCCCAAACTCACCCTCAGATTCTGGTCCCTCTCACCTTCCTCTTCCCTTCCCACCCCTTCCCCCGACTCAGAACCGTCCTCTTACCCTCTCCCCTGAGTCTGTTGCCCTGTGCCAGTCTCCCCGTTCTCCATCCCCCCATAGGCCTGTTCCTGGGACCAACACCACCGTCATTCTTCAGTCATCCAGCCCTCTGAAATCTCCCATTCCCACCCCCAAAGCTGATGTCAACAAAGAGCAGAGAAGGGGAAGACCGTCCAATGCTGAAAAGCTTGCCAAAGCAGCTGAGATTGAAGCGGCTGATGGATCTGTGCCTACCTCCTTGGGCCCTACTTCCGAACAACCCACCCATCAAGATTTGGATGAGGTTAGACCTAAACTTACTCCGTCTCAAGGGAGAGGCAGAGGTCGCAAAGCAAATCCCAAGTCAAATCGATGAAGTTTGTCTCCTGGAATGTCAGAGGCCTCAACGAAACTGCCAAACAGAGGACTGTCAAGTCGGTGAGAAAAAACCTAAAACCAAATATCATGTTTCTTCAAGAATCTAAACTGGATGAGAATAGCAGCAATCAAGTTTGCAAGCTAATCTGGGAAAATAGCAATTTCGCCTTTTGCCCCTCCTCAGGGGCATCCGGGGGTCTCCTTTGCTTGTGGGATCCGTCAACTATCGAGGGGAGAGTTCTTTCAGTCTCTGACAGAACCATCAACATTTTGTTCACTAATAAAGTCACCAACCTTCAATGGATTGCCACCAATGTTTATGGACCAAACAGTCCTGTCAATAGAAGATTGTTGTGGGATAACATTACCGCAATGCGCAATAACTTTCCTGACTTTCCTTGGATGCTCTGTGGCGACTTCAATACTCCCCTTCACCTGCTTGACAAGCAAGGAGGCAATCCGATCACTAGCCACTGCATTGAAGATTTCAGCGAATTTGTCCACCTCAACGAGCTTATGGACTTACCGCTCCAAGGATCCAACTATACATGGAGCAATAGACGGGCGGGCATTCATCACATCCAAATTTGGCTTGACATATTTCTCTTGTCCAAAGAACTCATTCCTATTTTTGGCGATGCCAGGCTTCATAGTCACCCAAAAATTGGATCTGATCACAACCCTATAATTATGGATTGTTCCCGACCCCAGAAAACCTTTAAAACCCCTTTCAGGTTTGAGAAGATGTGGCTCACTCATCCAGATTTAGGTCGGTGCATTCGACAATGGTGGCAGCAAAACCTTTGTCCAAACCCTATCTCGAATATTTTCCTCAAACTCAAAGCAGTCAAACTCAAGCTGAAATGCTGGAACAGGGAGGTTTTCGGCAACCTCTTTAGTGAAAAAAAGCTTCTGCTGGATGAGCTCATAAGGGTGGAAAATCTGATTCAGGGAGGGGATCAGAGGGTTGAAACGTTCATGGAAGAAAAATGCCTCCTTTCAAACCTTCACAATGTTTTGGCTAAGGAAGAGTCCTACTGGAGGCAAAAATCCAGAAGCCTCTGGCTCAAAGAAGGAGACACCAACACGAAGTTTTTCCACGCTTCCACCTTGCGCCACAGAGGTTCAAATAAAATCTCTGAGTTGACCAAGGCTGATGGTACCATTGTCTCTGATATCCATGCCATCAGACAGGAAGCTGTGCACCACTTCCAGGAAATCTTAGGTCCAAGTGTTGACTGCCACCCCCGCACAACAAGTTCTTTGCTTCAGAACATTCCAATGATGGTGTCTAACGATGATAATGAGAAATTGCTCCAATCCTACACTGAAGAGGAGATCAAAGATGCCCTGTTTGCAATGGAACCTGACAAGGCCCCTGGACCCGATGGCTTTCCACCCCGGTTTTTTCAACACTTTTGGGATATTGTGGGCCCTGATGTTGTTGCTGCGGTTAAATTCTTCCAGAGAGCCAAAAATATGCCGAGAGAAGCCAATTCCACCTTCATTGTTTTAATTCCCAAGTCTAATGATCGTGCTTCCCTCTCCGACTTCAGACCTATAAGTCTCTGTAGTGTCATCTACAAACTTATCACCAAAGTTATGGCAAACAGGCTGAAAGACATCCTTCCCTCCATCATTGACCAGTGCCAAGGCAGCTCGGTCAAAGGCAGATTCATTGCTGATGGAGTGATAACCGTCCACGAGTTGGCTCATTCGGCATCTAAAAACAAAAAACCCAGTATGTTCCTTAAGCTTGACATGAACAAGGCTTTTGATCGGGTTTCATGGAAATTCCTGTTCGAGGTCCTTGAGAAGTTTGGGTTTCACAAAGATTGGGTTCAGATGGTTCGAGAATGTATCTCTACTGCTTGGTTCTCTGTTCTTATCAATGGTTCACCTGTTGGCTTTTTTCCAAGTTTTAAAGGCATTCGCCAAGGGGACCCTCTGTCACCCTTCCTCTTCATCATTTTGGTTAAAACCCTTGGAAGGACCCTTTATGCTCGCTTGCATCAGTGGACTCGTCTCTAGGATCAAACCAGCCTCAACAACCAATGCCATTTCCCATCAACAGTTTGTGGATGATACTATTCTTTCCTCTCATGCTTCTGTCCCCGAAGCAAAAATTATTAAGAGCATCCTTGACTCTTATGAAGAGGCGGCTGGCCAGAAAGTCAATTACCGCAAAAGCAAGCTATACTTCCTCAATACTCCCATCCACAGGCAAAACAGGATTGCTGAGATCCTTGGGTGTATCATTGGGAGCCTTCCAACTACTTATCTCGGATTACCGCTTTTTCATGGCAAATCGGTCTCGGCTATGTGGAACCCTGTTCTAGATCGTCTCAACAAGAAGCTTGCAGGCTGGAAAAGTTCATTGCTCAGTCAGGTAGCCAAAGCCACTCTGGTCCAGGCTTGCTTGCAAAGTATTCCTATTTTTTTCTTATCCATCTTCAAAGCTCCTGCTTCCATCTGCCAAAGAATTGAGCAAATTCAACGCAGATTCCTTTGGGCGGGAAACGAAAACAAGAACAAATTTCCCCTCGTTGCCTGGGACAAGGTTTGTTCCAAGAAAATGGATGGAGGTCTCGGCTTCAGGGACATCAAGCGAATGAACATGGCTCTCATTGCCAAGCAGTCCTGGAGACTTACCATCAACGAAAAAGCCACCTGGATTGACATCATCAAAGCTAAATACCTTCATCAGGTTCCCTTTCTTGGAGAGCACAACCTTCCTAGCGGATCTCATTTCTGGAATGGTGTCACTAAAACAAGGAAGATCATCATGGAAGGCTTAAGGTGGTGTCTTGGAAATGGATTGACCATTCATTTTTGGGATGACCCGTGGATCCGTGACAAACCTCTCAGCCAAGATCCTCATCTTGTTGTGCTCAAGACGGTGACCGAAGCCACCTTTGGAGATAAGGTGTGTCATTTCATTAACCCAGGCATTACAAGACCCGAATGGAAACACCTGGATCTGAATGGGCCTAGACATATCACCGAGGCGCTTAGGCGGTTACAAAACTTACTGAGGAGCTGCATAATCCCCAGCTCTCACAAAGATGACTCCATGGTTTGGAACCTTGAAGATTCAGGGCATTTCACTGTTAAATCTGCCTACTACAGCCAAGAAGTTCCCAGTGATGGCCGTGACTTATCTAATCTGGTCTGGGTTCCCAAGATCATTCCCAAGGTCAAATTCTTCTGTTGGTTGGCCATCCAAAATAGAATCCTCACCACTGACAATTTGATAACCAGAGGGCTTCTCATCCCCAATTGGTGCATCCTGTGTAAAAATGCCTGTGAGTCTACTGCGCATGTTTTTCTGGAATGTCCCTTCTCCCTTGCAGTGCTCAACCAGGTTTTCAACACTTTTGCCATCTCCGTAGCCCTCCCTCATTCCATTCCCCTCCTTTTTCAACAATGGCCCAGGCCTTTCAAGAGCAGCCAACTCAAATTCATGTGGCAAGCTTGCCTTCACATTTTTCTGTGGCAGATTTGGCTTGAGAGAAATGCCAGAATTTTCAAAAACCTTGCCACGAATGAGAAGATTGTTGTTGCCAAAATCTTGGCCCTTGCTGTGGAGAATGCCTCTCTTGTCTCATCGTCCAAACCCCCCCTCCGGGCCTTGAATTGGATTTAACAAATCATTTCAATCTTTTCAATTTTTTTGCAACTCCTCGTACTTCTGTCGACAGGTCTGTAATCAAGTGGGCCTTACCTCCTTCTGGGTGGCACAAGCTTAACTTCGATGGCGCGGCCAAAGGCAACCCTGGAGCGGCTGGCGGAGGTGGAATTCTCAGAAATCACAGAGGAGAAATAATTTTGGCCTTTGCTCAGAACTTAGGAATTCAGTCTAATAATATGGCCGAGGCTCGGGCCTTGCTCCAAAGCTTGATTCTCTTGGAAGGCTTGACTATCAATAAACTCATCATAGAAGGAGACTCATTGCATTGCATCAACTGGCTCAAAGGAACCTTTGTGCCTCCCTGGGCCCTTGTTTCCATCTTCGAAGAATGCAAGACACTAATTGGCCTTTACCCAGAATTAATCATTCAACATCAATACCGGGAAGGAAACAAAGCTGCGGACTGGCTTGCTAACAAGGGAGTTGACGCAACAGACATTCAGGTTTGGAGAGATTCCTTCCCAATCGGCCTAAGGGACGCTTCTTCAAGTTCCAATGTTTGCACAATGTGAGTGGGTTTCTGGGCTTCGGGTTTTCCCCCTGTGGCTGCGTCTTGGCATCTTGGAGCATTTTCGTGTCACTTTTCACAGTTGGTTGCAAAATTTTAGCTTGCCGCGTTATCAAGACTTTTATCTATCTTCAACGGCGGTCTTCCATTCTGTCGCGATATCGTGACCTTTTTTCTCTTCGGGTGCTTTTTTGCAAACTTGTCGCGATATCGCGACACTTTTTGGCCTTCAGACGCTCCCTTGCTTCTTGTCGCGATATCGCGACACTTTTTCTCTCTCCAACGGCGGTCTTCCTTTTTGTCGTGATATCGCGACATTTTTTCTCTCTCCAACGGCGGTCTTCCTTTCTGTCGTGATATCGCGACCTTTTTTCTCTCCAACGGCGGTCTTCCATTTTTGTCGCGATATCGCGACACCTTTTCTCTCTCCAACGGCGGCCTTCCATTCTGTAGCGATATCGCGACCTTTTTTCTCTCCAACGGCGGTCTTCCATTTTTGTCGCGATATCGCGACACTTTTTCTCTCTTCAACGGCGGTCTTCCATTCTGTCGCGATATCGTGACCTTTTTTCTCTCCATCGACGGTTTTCCATTTTTGTCGCGATATCGCGACACCTTTTCTTTCTCCAACGGCGGCCTTCCATTCTGTAGCGATATCGCGACCTTTTTTCTCTCCAACGGCGGTCTTCCATTTTTGTCGCGATATCGCGACACTTTTTCTCTCTCCAATGGCGGCCTCCCATTCTGTCGCGATATCGCGACCTTTTTTCTCTCCAACGGCGGTCTTCCATTTTTGTCGCGATATCGCGACCTTTTTTCCCTCCAACGGCGGCCTTCCTTTTTGTCGCGATATCGCGACATTTTTTCTCTCCAACGGCGGTCTTCCTTTTTGTCGCGATATCGCGACATCTTTTCTCTCCAACGGCGGTCTTCCTTCTTGTCGCGATTTCGTGACACTTTTCCTCCTAGGCTGCGGATCTTCAGATTGTCGCGATTTCGCTGCACTTTTTGTCCTCGGCTGCGGTCCTCCAGATTGTCACGATTTCGTGACACTTTTTCGTCTTGGCAGCGGTCTCCTAATTTGTCGCGATATCGCGACAATTTTCCTCTTCGGCAGTGGTCTTCATTCTTGTCGCGATTTCGTGACACTTTCTCTTCTCGACAGCAGGCTTCCACTTTCGTCGCGATTTCGTGACTCATTTTCCATTTCGGCTGCGGTCTTCATTCTTGTCATGATTTCGTGACTCTTCTTCTCGTCCGGCTCCAACCTAGCAACTTGTCGCGATATCGCGACACCTTTCAACATGTCGCGATATCGCGACATCACCATTTTGGTCGCGATTTCGTGACACCTTCCCTAGTGCGAAGGTTTGCCAACTCTCTATTACTTTCTTCTTGGACCACCTCGGTCGTTATGGATTTCTTGTAATCTCTCTTGTACAAGGTTCAGGGACCTTTCAACACCCTTTCTACCAATCAAAAAAAAAAAAATATTGACAATTATTAAATGTTTCAATTTGAAACCAAACTTAACGAAATGGTTTGCGGGTAGTTGTTGAGTTCGTTCCATGAGTGAATTCTCTTCCTTATTTAAAACCTTTATGGTAGTAAGTAGAAAGAGGATTTTGGAGGCGTTTTGCACTTTGTCAGAGAATGTGAAGTGCAGAGAAGGTTTTGAAGATATTGTAGAAGAAAACCATAAAAGGACTTTTCTAGCCTTGTTTACTCTGGTCTTCTCCAATCTAGTACTTTCTATATATAAGGTACTTTGTATCCCTTGTACCCTGCCTAAAATAGATGCTTATATTTTGTGAAAGGAAAACAATAATGTATGGTTTTATTTAGTACATTAGATTGAAATTTGCATGCTTGAAGTATGGAAGACCTTGTTGTGCAACCATAGAGGAACTAAGCAAACAAGTTTTCTCCTTATTGTAACTATTTTAGGTGTTGAGATATGATATAATACTGAGTAGGGTATGCTTAGCTTAGTTTTTCTTTGGGAGGAGACTAATATGTTGTGCTAGATGCATGTCATCAACTGGGAACCTAGGAATATAGTTGTATTCTAGAACACTTGCATCCCTAATCCATTTAACTTGATATCTATGATACCTCTACCTGAGATGGTTGTTGAGTGCACAGAGAGTGGAGTGGACACTATGCTCAACATTGTCTTTGCCTGAGATGTTAGCACTGCATGTGCACCATCTATGTGTAGGTTGATATTGGCAACAAACCTCCCAAGAAAAACCCAAAGTGAATTGACATATACCCTATGCATATTGTACTACCCTTGGTATGAGTTTTAGGGTTTAGTTGTCATGGAATGATGTGCACCCTGTTCAACCACATTATGCCATTGACTATGCTTTCTATTAAATATTGTGTGTTCAATACTTTAGCCTCAAATATTTTTTAATAAGTTGCACTAGGTTTTTGATGAATAAAATTCAATGATTATGTTATTCCAAGTAACACTCATAAAGCAAGTCTACCTTATATTAATGAAAGGATATGATTGGTTAGTGGTAAATGAAGAAACCTTAGAGGCTACATGTGAATTTGGATGTGATGACCTTGTCTTGTTTTCTTTCGGTTTAAAAATTGTTGTGTTGTTAGCATGATCATAGTGCTTAATATTGAAGCCAAGGTTTATTAAACAATAGGATAATGAAATGTATAATTAGTAGGGATCTTCTCTAAATTATAAAAGTGCATCTTCATTTCTTATGTTTGTTATTAAAGTTAGCTTCAAATGGAAATTGCAATAGAATGTAGGACTTTATGATAAAATATTCATTGTAATTTCTTTGATAGGGCTTTCTTATAGTTGGAGAAATAATTTGGATTAAAATGAAGTTATTGCTTTAAAGATAATGGAAATATTTATATAGTTTTGATAACTTCAAATTATCTAGAAGATTTTATTATCTTTAGTGGAATTATGAAATATCTTCTATAATAAAAATTAGGTGATAAAATTAATGGCTCTATGGAAAAACTAAACTATTATTGGAGTACAAATAGATTAGTTTGATTTATTTTGTGGAATAATAGGGAAAATAAGATATATGTTGTATATACATTCTTAGATGGTCTGAAGAATATTTTGTATTATGAAAACATGGTTGAGAGATTGGGCAGGGAGCCCAATAGATAGATTGGAACTTATGGGGGTTCCATTATTATGCTTTTTGGAAAAATACTTAAGGGGGCTCTTAAGTATCTGTAGATAGAAGAATGAATGTGGAATTCATTTGAGGGAATTATGGGGTTCCCTTACTAATTTTGTATAATGAATTACAAATTTTCATGTTCTATGGGGACATAAGAATTATGGGGTTCTTATGTAATGGCTTTGTTATGTTGGAAAAGGAATAAGGGATTCCTTTATGTAGTTGTATCAATGACTACTAGATTTATGCAATGAAAATGGATGTTTTGAGGCTGGGTTTTTCCCATAAGGGTTTCCTAGGATATATGATGTGTTATATGTGTATCATCTATGGATCTTGTTATTGAATTATTATATGCATGTAAGTATCTAGTTGATTATTTGAGTTGCTATAAAATGTATATGAAGAGAAAATGGATTTGTATACTTAATCTTGTTATGCTTATATTTGAAAGTACTTGTGCTTTGGTAGAGTAAGATGAATGTTAAGTATTTCATTTACAAAGGAAAGAGAGGAGAGGGAAAGAAAGAGAGGAAATTGTACTTAGTTTCCTTGGGGTTGGGGTATTTATTTAGAAGGGATTATCCATAGGAAACTAGTCTAGCTAGACCGTAAAAGGATGGTATCAAACCTAAGGAAATTGTGGTGTAGCAATCCCTTAGAGTTACAATGGGAACTTCGATAAGGGACCACCGAAGGGAGACCTAAAGGTAAGATAATATGGGATCCCATTGTAACTAGATTTATGTGATGGAACCCTGATGGAATCTAAGGTATCCATGTGAGATATGTCATACAAATGATAATAATAGATACTTGATTGACTATGGCAAACCTATGAGGAATGTCATTTTGTGTGACAGTCACTAGAATTCTGGATTGATCATTGGACGTCCAAATGAGATATGTTACACGAGTGATAGTCACCTCAATTAAACCATTAGGGAGATGGTTTAATTGAGCATAATAATTTTACACATGGTATAGTGGGTAAAACTATGAGAAGTTATACGCTTAGGTACTAATGGAAATAAGATGATACTAGTAGGGGAATTGGCATTCCTTCTCAAAATAATAATATAGATTTAAGCTCTACACCATGATCAAAATGTCCTTCAAAGAAATGTAAGTAAATGGGGAGACCATGTGAAGGCATCCATTAAGTTGTATGGATAGTGTACAAGATTAACCCTAGAGTTGATGTGGGAGTTTGAACACTCTTGTTCACTTGAGGGATGCTACAACATCTAGAACTCAAAATGTGATTGGAAGCATATGTTGAATCCATCTAAACATCTTTGGTGAACCTTACTTGTGTTTTTAAAATATATATATATTCTCGCTTAGGTTGGTTAGAATTGGATTGTTACACTAATTCCATTATGCACATAATGGTATGTATAAACAACATTTTATAAACACATCTTGATAAACATCAGTTCCTCCATAAATATGATCAACACACTAGCCATGAAGTATCTCAAAATTTCTCCTAATCATCATGCCATCCCTACCTTGGATGTGAGGGCCTTTAATGGCACTTTATGTTCCATATTGGGTACAATATTCCTATCTATCAAATTAGGAGCCAAAATAATACCCACCCTCTATCATATAATTAAAGGGGAAATGTAGTATAATATCCTTTTAGGGAGACCTTGGATCTATAATATGCAATGTGTTCCTTCAACCCTTCATCATTGCTTAAAATATCTACATGATGGATAAGTGCATCACATCCAAGATGATGATGACCCATTCAAATATTGCAATCTCCCACTCTTCCCTTAATTCACCTAGCCATCACTCCCATCACCCCTCTAGTAACCACTCAATTAGCAACTACACCCATCACTCCAATAGCACCCCCAATTACACATCACTCCCCTCCCCCACATCCTAACACCCGATAGGCAATAAAATGTCCCCCACCTTATTACACAACCCGTCCACCTCCCTATATTTCATACTCTAATACCCCAACTTCCTACCCCTTCCTAGGCCAAGTAATCTACCCCCACTCATTTATTATCCACCTACCCATATTCTACCTAAATCCCAAGTATTCACATCCTCACCTTCACTATCAGAGAATATCAGGTTCTTATTTCCATAAACCCATCCTAAGACACCATATATATCAGTCCTCATGATAAGTATAGGACTGAGGTAATATATTATGTATAATGCTCATATCTCACCACCCAACATTCAAACAACACGTGATTTTAATAGATTGCAAAATATACCACTAAGCATAGGTGTTTTTATCCCAATGGGGGTTCCCACAAACCAAAAAACTTCATATAAAAATGCATAAACACCTCCTTAGAAGCATCCAAATATTTAGTACTTGAGCTTGCATTCTGTGCAAACCTAGAATATTTATCCAACCCATTATTCACCTTATGCTACTTCTAGCATTATAATTGGCATGGTTTTAGCTTAGTTCATCATAATTAGGGACAGTGTAATGTCATTGCTCCTTATTACCAATATCCAAAGAAAAAATCTAGCTTGGGCTATCATCATGAACTTGAGGAACCATTTGAAGATGAGTTTAAACACCTATACATCATGTCTACTGATGAAGAATGAGATGACCGCACTAACATAGAATGTGATTCCTCTAGTGGAAGTCAATATCTCCAATACTTGATCGATATCCTTTCACACTTCTTCCAAATATTCATGATTCACCAAGAATCCCTTGACACCTCTAAGGAGGAGCTTGAACAACAAGTTAAATAATATCTAAGTTAATTTAGACAACTTTGGGGACATTTTGTCCCCCATATTTTCCATTGCAAAATAAACCAAATATGACATCAAATTTCTTCACTTATTCCCCATTCCACTCTCTATTATTCCCTTTCTCTTACCACATGAGCATCCACAATAGCCACCAATTTGGCCTACATATCCTCCCCCAATTTTTTATCAACTCTTACCATGCCCAAAAGATCCAATGACACCTACTACAACTATTGGTACCATATCACATGCAATAATATACATCACACGGTCAACATGATCTTAATTTATCTATTTCCCCCCTTCACTATGTAGCTCACCCTAACAAAAGCCTTTCCATCAACCTTAACTACATCAATTTTTATCACCTTCCTATAAGTCCTTCCCCACATGACTTATTCCCTTTTTCATAGGTCATATTCCATTCTAATGCTTTCTCCTCCTACCCCATATTTCTACTTTTGTACACCAATTTGAGGTCACCCACGAAGAGGAAATCCACCTAGATAATGTAGTTGATGACCTACATATCATCCCCATGCCCATCCAACTTGAAGATGGTTCCCACATGCTTATGGAAGACACCATCGATATAGATATTACCAATGACACCAACAACCCTCACATTCTCAAGTTAGGGATAAGCTTATCACCAAATGAACTCCCCACTTTCACCCAAATACTCATAATATAAAGAATTATTTGCTTGGTTGTATACCGATATTTCTGGCCTTGAATCCTCATTAGTAGTTCACAATGTCACTCTATACAATAATGCAAAACCAGTCAAACAAAAACATTGGAATATACACCCTACCATCACCTTGATGGTCAAATATGAGTTACAAAAACTCTTAGATGTAAGCTTCATTCAACCCATTTACTATTCTAAATGGGTCTCTAACATGGTGTATGTTGGAAAACCTAAAGGGAGAATTTGTGTTTGTATCGACTTTCATGATCTAAACAAAGCATGTCCCAAGGATAATTTCCTCTTGCCCAACATTGACACACTCATGGATTCCATTGCAGGTCATGAAATGTTGTCTCTCATGGATGGATTCTTAGGATACAACCAAATTTGAATTACTCCTAATGATCAACATAAAATATTCTTCACCACCCCTTAGGGGGCATTTTGTTACAAGGTCATACCTTTTGACCTCAATATTGCAGGCACCACATACTAATATGCCATGACCTATATCTTCCATGATTACGTGCACAAGATTATCGAAGACTATGTGGATGAATTACTAGACAAATCCAAGAAGCACCAAGAACACATAGACATCATGTGTTAAATCTTTAATCATCTCCTTCAGCATAACATTAGATTAAGTCCAAAGAAATGTGTCCTCAATGTACTTTCCAAAAGCTTCTAGGTTTCATTGTCTCTAAATGAGGCATTGAAGTAGACCTTCAAAAGTTCAAATCCATCATAAACATACCTTTACCTATAAATCTCAAATAGTTATGCAACTTACAAGGTAAGATCCAAGCAATCCATCGTTTTATTGCCCAACTATCAAACAAATGTAAGTTGTTCAATCATCTATTGCTAAAGGGGGTTACATTTAACTGGAATCAAGAATACCAGGATGCTTTTGTGGCTATTAAAACCCTACCTCACTTCTCCACCATTTTCCCTCTCACAGCTAGGGTTCCCTTTCCACCTATATATCGCAACCACCAATTTTTCTTTGGACATCATGCTAGCCTTGAAAAATGAGATCGATCGAGAGTAGGCTATCTATTACACCAATAAAACCCTTGTTAGCTACAAAATATGCTATGAGTATATGTATAAGTTATGCCTAGCAATGGTGTTTACCACTAAGAAATTTTATCATTACATGCTAAACCATACCATGTATGTCATTGCTCATGAAAACCCTTTACATTTTATGATAGATAGAACTTAAAAAAATGGTTGCATTGCCAATTGGATTATGCTCTTAACCAAATTTGACCTTGAATTCATTAGTTAAAAATCCATTAAAGGCCATATCATCATCGACCAACTTGTGTAAGCTCCTCTCAATGATAACAAACCACTGATTATCAATCTTCCTAATGACTAAGTGTTCAACACTACCAAATTCAAATAATATATTGAACCTAAAACCAATGCAGACATGACCCTCTTCTTTTATGGTTCTAAGTTAAAATAAGGAGGAGGTGTGGAAATAATTTTCATCACACCACAAGGGGCTCCATTCTACTTTTCCTTCAAATTAGACTTTCCCTGCACTAATTACAATACCAAATACAAAGCACTTATCCTTAGCATCAAAATTACCCTTGTGATATGCATTGAGTTATTGCACATCATTAGTGATTCCCTCTTAATTATCAACCAAGTAAAATAAATCTACCAATGTCATTGCCTCATTCTTAAATAATACAAAGCAATATTAATAAATTTGTTATCCCAATTCAAATGGTATTACAAAGAGTCTTCACCAAGATCTACAAACCAACTTGTGGATACCATGGCATCTCTCATTTCCCTCATTATGTAAAACTTGCATGATAATGTCACCCATGTCTACGTACACACCCTCCATATGTATTCCATTTTTTGAAGACATCTCCTAATGTTGTGGATGTCAATTTTATCTAGGCATAGCCTCACAAACTTTGGTTCATACAAATCAAAGAATATATTAAGCTAGGTATATTACCTGTGGATTTACCTTATACTAAAAAATGCACTTTCAAATATAAAGTTTCTATATATACCTTGCTAGAGGACATACTTTATAAATATAGCTATGATGGCATCCTCCATCGTTGCTTAGAGCTACAAGAAGCCAATCAAATCATCTCTACAACCCATGATGGTACTTGTGGTGGTTACTTTAGCAGAATTTCCATAACTAAGTGCATATTATGCATGGATTACTACTTGACCACTATGGAAAATGGTTGTTGCACCTATGTAAAGAAGCACATTAAATTCCAATAACATGCTAACTTAACCCACCTATTTTACCAAGCACTACAACCCATACAATCAATGTGGTCATTTTCATAATGGGACCTATATCTCATAAGAAAAATCACCCTATCTTCCTTAGCTAGACATAAATTCATCATCACCATAATAGAATATTTCACAAAATGGATCGAAGGTGTTCCTCTCATCCAAAAAATAGGACATAAAAATATTGAATTCATGACACAACATCTCATATGTCAATACCATGTTCACCATGCATACAAAAACAAAATGTATGAATAATAATTCCAATTAAGGGATCTTGTGCTAAAGGAGAACCAAAAAAACCCAAAAAAACCATGTCATCTATGAGATAAATTTTCTCCCAATTGGTTGGGTCCATATATCATTATGCATAAATATGGTTTAGGTTTTTACCGAATCACTAATCTCAAGGGAATAGAAAAACCTAAGCCCCTCAAAGTTATCATCTCTGTGAATTTTACGTCTAATTTCACCAATTAAGGCTCTCATACTCTTGTACATTCTATATCAACAACAACAAAAATACAAAAACAAAAAAAAATGACAAAAATAAAAAAAAATAACAAACAACCACACACAATCAAAATCATTCATTAGAAACGTATCTTGCATGTCATTTTCCCTATTTTCATTTGTATAATGCTTCTTCCTCCTCCAAATATCTCCCACTTGTATCTATGTCACCGTTGTATGGTCACGCTTCGAGTGGTTACATACCTTTGATAAGTTTCCATTCTCCCCCTTCTTCACATATCTTTCCTCTCTCCTTATCCGTGTTGTATGGTCACACTTTGAGTAGCTACATATCTTGGATAGATTCTCCATATTCCTATTTCTTTCTTCATATATCCTTTCTCTTTCCCCTATCCTTGTTGTGTGGTAATGATTAAAGCGACTACATATTGATAGTTTTTGTAGCCTTAATACTTAAAGAAAATATCCACAAGAAAGTAATAACAGGATCAAATAAGGTTGCAACCTAAAGAACACAATATAAATATGAATAACTCAAGAAATAACTCATAGAATAATCACATAACAAAGCTCATGAAAATTGTGAAAATGATATAGAATAAAGTTCTAGTAATGCATGCTACGTGCTATGTACTTTCAATATAAATTACAATGCTTAGTCACACGTATATAATAGTATGTGACTCCTCATATGGTGCACTCTTGACCTTCGCTTTTCTTTGTAACTCTTCACTTTCCTATTCTATGGAGACATGTGCACTCTTACATAATAAACACTTGTTCACATTTACACTCACAACACTTGCACACATGATTACATAATACTTGTGCATTTCTGACACATTATTATATTACATGAAATATAAACTCACACTCTAATCTAAGACACACATCTAATTTAATATTATACCAAGGTGGCACATTGGCATGCATCAAATAATGTAATATTCTATAACACCCCCCTATATTACATTATTTAGTTATTGAGGATTTTAGCCTTCAATACAATATTTATTTTTTCAATCTTCATTCTACTTCTAGTAGATTAGTACATGGATCCTTTATGTAAGAATATTTAACATGGCCTTTATCTATCATGTATTCTTGACTCTTATATTTCTCCTATTCTCTTTTTACCTTTTTCTAAACCTATTGATCTTCTTCTTTTCCTTGCTCGATCTTGTCTTTGGATTCATATTTTCTATGATTCCTTCTCTTCCTCTTTCTTCTTTTCTTTTTCTGCAATTTCATTTGTGATATCTCTAATGGCATATCTACTAAGTATTGTGTTATTAAATCATCACAATAATATGACTTAGTTTTCAATTATTCTTCTTTGAGTTTATCATATATATTATTTTTTCAACTTGTATCTTCCCTTGAAAAAGCTCAAATATAATTAATGAAAGATAAATCATTAAAAATTATTTTAAAGTAAATATGATTGTGTTTAGAGAATCCCACCATGACCTGAAATTTTTTTTATGAAGATAACCTATAAGAGTTGTAAATTTTCCTTCTTTTTCTTCTTTAAAAAACAAAGTCAATTTATCATTTAGAACAAAATATATTTTTTTTTCTCCATCAAAAGCACTTATTAAGTTATATGAGTAAAATCTGATTGCATGCAACGTCTTCACTATATTCATTACATGCATTCTTGACAAGTTCATCCATGTATTTTACCTTATGTCTAAGTTTATGAATGGAGAAGAATGTTTGCAAATTCAAAAATTCCTAAATTTGAAATAGAATTCCTTATCTCTCCATAATTGAATTATTTTCAAATATTCTATAGATCCATTGAATAACTTTGAATTCTTTAAATAAATCAACTCTAATTTAACTTATCTCTCAAAAAACTTAAGAAATAAGATAACTTCTAATTAGAAACTTAAAAAGAAATTATATAAGAATATAAGGTATTAATACTTTATTAGTATCCTTATCTCTTCTCCTTGTCTCATTAAATATTATAAGAAAAAAACTAAACTTATTTCTCCTTTAACATAAGTAAATAATATAAAACCAATAACCTTAAAAATACCTCCTCGAGGATGTAACTCTTTATGGCGTATTATATTCTGCAAAGTATGAAAATGGTTTCACTTTACTTATTTCTTAAAGCATGGGAGAAATAGTTGGAGCATATTTGCATGGACCTCTATTTGAATTATCTTGAATGGGAATTTCAAAACTATTGCCCTTCGCCTTCTATTCTTCTGTGTGTCACCTTGGCTCTGTGTATGGAAAATTTGACTTTCTTGGGCATATGGAAATGAAACATTTCACTGACCTTGGCATTAGACTTTTCACAACTTGGCTTCTACCAAGTGGCTCTTCGTCCAAAGTTCAACTTGATTATGTTTTGACTTCCCCCTTTGAACATGGCAAACAATCATTTGGGATGGATATTAATGCTCTTTCAAAATATGTTACTCTACTTCAACACCTTAATATTATTTCATAACGCTCAACTTAGAACTCAATTCCTAACATCTTCTTTTTGGCTACTCACATGTTCAATGGTGCTTGGCTCTTTTGATAGTTAGCACTCAATTTTTCAAACCATAACATTTTAATTCTCCTTTTTTACTTTGACCAATGATGTTCTAGTGTCCTTCAAACTATGATGGGTGACATTGTTGTACTATGTTTACATGTTCTTCAATTGTTGTAATGGACTATGTAATGGAAAAAAGAAATGATTTTGTGCCTTATTACATTCAGCTCAGGTGGCTAAGCGACACTTGCATTCTTGATGCCTTTAGTGTAGCTCTAATGGAGACTATACCTTTATTCTTTTGTTGTCTCCCTTCTTGCACTCACTTATGCTTATTCTCTATCTATGTTGCTAACTTTATTTTGTAGGTGTAGACTTCATTTACTAACACTTGATTCTTTCTATTGTAAAATTAGCTTGGCTTCCCCTTTGTTATGCCATCTCTAATGGAACTTCTTCTAGCTCTATCATGCTTACTGCCTGTGTTGTAGTAATACTTCCCTTGATAATAGTATATTCTAATAGCACTATCTTTCCCTTTAGCAATGATGCTCTCTTTCCTTTAGTGATGGTGCTCTCGATCCTTTAGAAATTGTGTTTTCTCTCCTTTATCAATGATATTCTTTGGTGCTCTTTTTCATTCAGCAATGGCACTCTTTTTCATTCAGCAATGGTACTCACTTTCTTTACATTATCAATGACACCTTTTTGATATACATGGTGCTTACAATACTTCTTATTTTGTATGTAAAAATATACGTGGAGAAGGTGTCAAAGATCGCTTCTCAAAAACATTTACTGGATGGGGACACTCTTCCTTTTGCACCTTATATTGAACTCTGAAAAAACACTTTTTACATTCTCTTGGAATGTTAAATTTTCTGCCCTAATTTTGTGGTTTTACGTTGGCTAAAACCAAAAATTAAATATTCCCTTGTGGAATTTAAGCAATGTGTTATCTTGAATACATTAAGCTAATTTATTTTATAATCTTATTCTTATCCAATTCTATAGATATATACTATATCTATTTATCTTACTTTGCACCTTTTTGTAAATGCTCTTATGACACTTATTATAGCCTTTCACTTTGCTTGTAGGATATGCTACCCTATCACTCAAACTTTGGAAATATACTTACATTTCTTATGCTTTCACAAATTTCACTGAAACATCCTTCAAAAGGATTCCACTATACCTTATGGGATTATAGTTAGATGGTGACTATTGTCCCAAACTTGGTCTGAATACACTTTTCTGGAGTTGTTCTTTCTCTATCTCCTATCTCTCTTGAAAAATTCTTCTTGTCTTCAAGATTGTTCTTCTAGTTTTTAGTCTTTCTCTTGACTGAATATGCTACCTCTCTATATTTAATTCTTCTTGTTGTGATGCTATTATGATGCTTCACTTGTTTATGGTAATATTATGAATGTTTCCTTTCATTCTCTAAACTTGTTTCTTAAATGTTGCCCTTGTGGATTTCAAATGCTAACTTTCTCTTTAATGTTGCCCTTGTGACTTTCATACACTTTCAATATTACCTTTGTGGCACTAACTCACTTTAAATATTACCCTTGTGGCCTGTAATATTTTCTTTCTAAATACTACCTTGTTCTTTTACAATCTTGAATATTCTAACTTTGTTGTCTAAAGTGGACTACCAGTATGTTGTCTTCAATGTGCTATGTAGTTTCATTTAGCTAGGACTATCCTTAAGACTCTTTGTTGTCTTTAAGTCTTCTTTCTATATTCAAGGTTTCCTTAATGATATATTTTCTTGCTAAGGACCAATAAACCTTTATCTAGGACCTTTTTCAATAGGTCTTCTTCTCTATCTTTAATCTTCAGTTTGACCTTCTTCTTGGGTCTCTAAATATTCTTTTAATAGGACTTATCTTCTAGAGTCTCCAAAATATTATCAATATCAATATCTAAAACTTAGCTACAACTCAAACCAATACCTATATGAAGAAAGCTCTTTGCCTTCTAGCAATAAAATATGAAAGTCATATCTATCCATTGTGGAAAGCTTCTCAAATTCTAAATATTAATTTTCACTGCAACAAAAACTCAATTAACATTCTCTAGCATTAATAGAAATCTTCTATAAAAATTTTCAATAATCTAAAGCAACAATAGCAATGACCAACTTTTATTCTTGACTTGGTTCTCTAAAAAATGCCTCTTTAAATATTCACTATTTATCCTTCAACCTAGTGGTATTAATTCTTACCTTCACTAGTTTTTCCTCAACACAATGGAAATACTATCTTCATTGGTTTTTCTTATCTAGTGGTAATATCCTTATCTTCACTGGTCTTTCCTTAGCTAGTGGAAATATCCTTGGATTGCTTACAACTTTTGAAAACCTGTGCAAGTAAACCTACTAGGGCTTTGATACCACTGATAGCTTTTGTAGCCTTAATACTTAAATAAAATAGCCACAAGAAAGTAATAACATGATCAAATAAAGTTGCAATGTAAATAACACAATATAAATATGAATAACTCAAGAAATAACTCAGAAATAACTCATAGAATAATCACATAACAAAGCTCACAAAAATGGTGAAAATGATATAGAATAACCAATCATTCATGTTGATACCACCAAACATTTGCAATTACATAAATCATCACATACATGCATATACCATCCCAATATAATGTCTATAATACTATGTAAATCACCTTTTTGGATATGTTAGTATGCATTCATCGATATTATTTAGCTTAATTAATGATAAGTTTGTTGCACATGTTCTTATACATAAGTTATGCATTTATCATGTATCTCATCAGCATCTGCATTATCACATCATTGTGTTTATTCACTTCCACACAAGCATATTTCATTTCACACAATACCATGCACTAGTTATCAGAACTATCATGATGTTGTATCCAACCCTATGCATAGGTTACTTGGTAATAGAAGTTTATTCTAATAGTAAACCATTTTAGTTGATCCTATCAACCTCTATCAAACGTCATTGGTTTCTAATGCAGTTTTAGACCTCCCCTCATTGACTAGAGTTCTTTCATGAACCAAACACATGTGAAAACATTAAATAAATTTTGAATGTATGGAAGACAAAACCTAGAATACATTGGACACCAAAGGAAATAGTTTCCCTTGTTAATGTTACTATTTGCATGATCCAATCCTAAGTATTAGCAAAAGGACAAGCTACAAAAAAAGAACTACAAAAAATCTTGAATCCCTAGTTTCCTCAGGGATATACTGATCATGGGGCTAACCTTCACTGGGGCTATAGATGCTTATCTAGTAGTGGATTATGCCTTATGAGTGGTGATAGATTTTTCACATTATCAAGCTTACATTTTATAGAACACTACATGCTTGTGGATGAGATAGCTTTAATCAACTAAGTTTATAACTAGTTAGTCCAACCTCACTCAAAATGGATAAATAGATATCATTGCACACACATTAGTTCATGATAGGCTCAACCTCAAACATGATGGACTAGATTTCAATAGAATATCACTTGACTAATATATGAATTTGATGGTTAAACTTAGATATTTCACTCCCTAGAAATCCTTTTAGCATCTAAAAACCCTTAGCAAAAGGTATAAACACACATTATGCTTAGTTGCACAACTAGCAAACCATCAAGATAAATATGCATTGTCCTTAGGTAAATCATCCACATATCATCATAAGTGTTTACATACGATCATTATTAGATTATAATTCATCCTCCACATTGCATGTTTTCTTGTCTCATTCATTGTTCATATGCCAATGTGACTATCAAATTGTTATTGATTATGTTAACCATACAAGATTGTATCAACCAAATACACACATCCAAAAAGATTAAATTACATATGTACATTAGAAGTTTCAAAATGTATTTTATACAACCTCCCAATTACATTCATAACATTAAAAATATCAAATGAATGACAAATATTAAATCACATCCATATCAAATCAAACACATACAATCATCACAATAAACCAAAAATCCACAATAAAATCAAACCAATATGCATATATATATATCAACATAAATGTACACATTATCAAAATTGTCGACTGGCTAAATTCATATACATCATCATTTACATATAATGCATATACATCTGCAATACTATACATCTACATAACCCACAGATATAATATATAAAAATTGTGGTACCTTTATCACACCAAAAATAACATCATCTCTACTCACCACAAGGACACTCCCTCCTCATCCTCCTAGCCTTGAATCACCACTCCTCTATGATCCCCCACCTCCCTACACTATATTTGATCCCCCTGACTATGATGCTCCTACTCATGTAAACCATGGCACTACTAGAGTCACTCATGTTGTACTCCTATGACTATGACATGACCTGGAACTTGAATATGAGGGTAGACCAAACCATGAGAAATAAATATACTCTCATAGGTTATCACCTTATCCTTTTCCTACATAAGGGATATTCCATCATCATATTAGATTTATCATAACTCGATGATCTCAAGTTGAAGAGCTGACTCAACTCCCTATGCTCTAGGCTGCTCTTCCCTCTCTCATAATCGATACTTATCCATTGTAAAAATATCATGCTCTCATTGAAAATCCTCCACCCATAACCAAAGCTGCTCTAGCCCCTCCACATCCCCTCTATCATCCAATATTATATCTCTCTCCACCATAGTAACATAACACTCTATAGGTCTCCCATTTACATCCACAACCACTCTATCTCTCTCCAAATATACTCTACTTCTCTTTGCCATATCTCTCTCAGTTGTAATCACATCATAATATCTCTATATATCTCTCATAGATGTATGTAGCTACTCTATCTCTCTCCACATCTACTCTACTTATCTTGGCCACATCTCTATAAGCCACAATCACATCAAACTCTCTCTATAACTCTTCCATCTATAAAGCTGCTCTATTTCTCTCTCCACATCCACTCTACCTCTCTAGGACACATCTCTTAGCTATAATTACATCATGTTATCTATAGCTCTCCCATATAAATTTGCAATCACTCTATCTTTCTCTCCACATCTACTCTACCTCTCTCAGCCACATCTCTCTCAACTACAATCACATCACACTCTCACTATGGCTCCCCCACCTATACCCTGAGTCTCTCCACCTTCTCCACATGTACCCTCAATTTCTGTATAGCCAACTCCACCTCACATTTTCCTTATATAAACATATCATGCTCTCATTGTAGGTACTCCATGTACCCAGTACACTACTCTATATCTACATTTAAGCCATCCCTCTTTCCTTTAGCCTGCTCTATCCCATAATGCAAAACATCAACCTCATACAAATTATCCATCATATCCTTCACAAACATCTTAGTCTCTTCATATTTATCCCCATCATATTGTACTACATCCCTCTTATCTACTCATAATAGCCCTACTTTGCTATCATATCAAGGTCATACACATCACCTCAAACACCCAATCTAATAGTTCTCCTTGAGTTGTCGATACATGTTGTTATCCCCTTGAAATTGATTGTTGTCATTGCCCCACCTATAGAACCACCTAGTCCACATACTAAAATACCTATACTTCCACTTGTATCCACTCCTAGACTCCCAAGTACTACCCTTGGTCCTGCACCATTAGTCCCATCGATCACACCCACTCTAGGCTCCCACCTCTGAGTCACCCACCATGCATTATACTCTAGAGTTCTCCCCACATCGTCAATATATGGTAATTCTAGCAGCTCATCCAATGACATATCCAATGGACCATCCTCTGGTTGCACCCCCATTCTTTTCAAACCCTTCAAATCACCATTGGAAGATCATAAAGGCCCTATCGCAACCCAAAATACCTTTGCATACAACTAAAAAATAATAACTCAACCTAAAATATGTATCAACCAATCATCCACCTACCCCACCTAACTCAATATATCTCCACACCATCCTCTTGCAACATAGGAACTCCTTTGTATGGACATCAAATAACATCCTCATACCTCAAAATCCCAAACTACCCTCAATAATAAAGAGCATTAACCACATGATCTCTCCTCATCCGCTCCTTTATGTCATCCCACCATAATATAGCATATGGTACATATTCCTCCATAAATGCATGCACCTCAAATGATAGCCCCTTTGACCTCATGACAACTATATGCTCCCAGGCCCATAGTTGTATTAATAAATTGTTACATAGGGATGTCCTCTTGGTCATACATACACCATGCAACTCTTGATATGTCTACATAAACAAAGCAAGTGCCTAATAAAAGTGCACTCTCTACTCTACCATGTCATAAATGAGCCCAATTAGGTTCTAAGAGAAAAACACCCAAAAACATTTGAAAACATATATTTGCATATCAAAACCATCATTAACATATGTTGCCACAATAACTGCCCACTCTTGTAATACTCCCCATACATAATGCCCCCACTGTGAATCTTCACGATCATCCAAACAAGATAAAAGACCCTTTGCAATGTAGTATCCTTTGCCTCCCTACCCCGCGTAGTCATCACCATCACTCCCTCTATTAGAAGCCTATAAATATGATAGACATCCTCTAGGTTCATCATCATTTCCCCCATAAAAAAATAAAATTTCTCCTATCTGGATCCCACTGCTCACATAGCACATCTAGATAGGAATGGTCACACTACATAGTTTGTATGCATCCTACCCCATACAAGCCTACCCCCTTTAGCCACTACCAATCCACCTTCTTCAAAAAACCCTCACATCATCCAAAAATGGTAGAAACTAATGTTGTGGCTACAACTCCTTGATCTGCAACACTGAAAACAACTGCATCAACTCATATACTTTTGGCTTCCAATCTGGCACTGCGCGCCAAGGTGGGGAGGCGGATCAACATCAAGCATAGAATGACCTTTGCGTTGGGATAGGGTAGATGATCTTTGGAGAAGGTTGGTTCCTTCTGGGGTGGTTCCATCTATCTACACCACAAAATAGGACAAAGGAAAGGGAAACTGAATAAAGTAAAAATGATCGTAGCTAGAACTCACAAGGATAGATATAGTCACATTAAGACATATGCAGGTGATATACCACATCTCAAACATAGACCCAACACCTAACAGATCATCCAACTACACCTTTTTTTTAGCTTCTATCAGCAGTAGGCGGGAGGTGAATTCTAGGACCACCGAACAGGTGCATGAGATCCAATATGCAAAATTAGAGCACTCCTATTCGACTAGCTTTAGCAGAAATAAACCCACAACCCATATTTACAAACACACACTCTTGAGACACTCAAGTAAACCTCATGGAATATAGGCAATATAATAACTTGGGATAACTTAAATTACTAGACATAAATAAACATTCATACAATTAATGGAGAATAGGGAGACGAAATCAAAGACCAAACAGTGTAGAATTTGTATTTACATAAAGGTAAACCTTACATATTAATTGTAATGGCTAAAGAGTTGCCCTTATGAATGACTAGCATTCCACTATTTATATGTATATTTACATTAATTACAAAATTAACCATTAATGGTGATAGGTGGGAAGAAAATCCTTGTAGCAGACAAGCACCACATTAGTACATTGTTCCATTGGATGGCACTGGTCTTCTAGAAGGCAGTGGATACAACTGGTTGGATCTGGGCCCCTAGATACTCTATTATTTATACTCGATTTATTAATTCTCAGATACCTTATTCTTCTCCTAAAATGGAAATCCTCTGGTTTAGGTGGTGAGTGACAGGTACTAAAATACCTTGGGAGCAACATGCCTCAAATCAGTCAAATCCTTGTACATTGTCAAGTACCCAAACTGCTAAAAAAATGGACAAGTCTTCTTTTTTAGTTTTGGGTGATGGCAGGAGCCTTGCATGTTGAGTGGGTGCTTTTCTTACTCTTTATTCCACCCACAGGGATGCTAGGTAGTGAGGGTAGGCATTTCTCTAAGGTCATTCCCTATTTACACTTGTATCTCCCACCCAATATGGGTGGGAGTTTATCTCATTTCCAAGGGTGGGGTTGTGCAATTTGTCTGCCCATGCCAGTCCTTTGAAAATTCCACCCAATAAGTTGGGTGGGTGTTTTGGGAAGTTCTACCCAAGGTTAAGGGTGGGTGTTCACCCTCTCTTATCACCCACCCTACTTCATTCTATCATTCACCCATTGGTTTGGTTCGCCTTGCAACCACCACTGCTACTCTTCTATCTTCTGCATGTCCATCAATACCTTCAAAATTTGGCAAACTCCTTGAAGAGAACCATCATATTTGTAAAAATTATGGGGTGTAAATTGCACCCACACTCTTGGCGACTCATAGAGACTTTTCCTTTATGGGAAAAGAGGACCTATAAAGCTATATTTTGAAAAACACAAAACAAAAGGAAGAAGGGGATAGTGAGGGCACAAAAAAAAGTAGTTGAGGAAAGTTGCAAGACAATGGAGGAAGAAAGCCAAAGTTGAATGGAAAATGAGGTGTATTTTTTGCCACCAAAATGTCATCAAGTTTTGCTTGACACTACAACTGTCTATCTTCCAATTTTTTGTCCAGGTATGCACCCGATAGTCGCAGCTCGACACTCAAGCATTGGATGGACCAAAGATAACTTCAACCCACATAATAGGGTTTTGATATAAGGGTTATAAAAGGTTTAGGGTTAGAAATATTATGAAAAACAATGGATGAATAGGCTAACATCATAGAAAAATACAACAAAAGGATCCCACAAGCTATTTCTAGTGTCCCATCACTCAAATAAACATCACCCAAATCAATGAAACCTTCACACATTAAAGCATAAATAGATAAATATTGTAGAAATCAATTCATACATCCAATATTGATAATCCAAATAGCAGAATAGACCAATAGTCAGCTTTAACAAAAATAAACTTCCTAATAATACATATTTAATCAAGAACATATTTCAACTACTCTCACAACTAGTAATCCAAAAGTTGGAATGAACAAACCATTAAAGTATCAATAGAAATGCAACTTAAGACTTCAAACCTCTTGCACAAGATAATGAAGATGACAAATTTGAGTCAAAATATCAGAGTAATGCTCCTTCCATTAGCTCGCAAGAATATTTATAGTAGAGCAAGCAAACACACTAGAGCCGACCCTAAAAAATGAGGGTTTGGACTCTATTTATAGTTTGTAAATGAAACAGTATTAAAGAGATATTACAAATATTGTATATTTATAGCTTAGCAGAGATTTTACTGGTATCATATTATTGGTTGGAGGGCTCCAGGAAATCTGTTGTGAGAAATCTACCATGGAATTATACCTCTGAAAGTTGTTGGTTTGTTCGTAATAGTTGGAGCTGAAATAGTTGGAGACTACATCTCATCCATCAGTTGTTCTTGGGAGTTCATATTCATCACAAATTTGCAACCACATCTATTTCTTGTTCTTGAAAACCCCCATCACTTCATCTTCCTAACCTCCAACTGAATGTACTCTGATCCGACGAGTTTTGGTCTTTTAAATCCTTCAAGAATGTCAGCAAAACTTGGACCATTGATCCTCCTCAGAGATGGCTATGATTAAACCTCCCAAGATACTCTAAAAATTGGTAGGGAAAACCTAGGCACCATTCCATACGGAATCACATTTTGACGTAAAATAGACTAAGAGGTGAGCAGGATGGAATACGCTCTTTATTAGTCCTTTTCTCTTCTTTGGCTTCAAAGATTCCAAAATCCGTACCTTAAAGCATGATGACATAACCTTTGCTTTGTGAATATGCGGAATCACCAATCCACACTTGGGCAAGTGTAAATCATCCTTTGCCTCCATTCTTTACTGGTTGTAGTATAAAATAACTTCTTGTCTCCAATCCGCACCCTAAGTAGTGTAAAATTGACTTTTTCATCGTTTTGCTCTAGAGTTGGTGTAAAATTACCCTTTGTTGCCAAACAAAACTTATGTAGTGCCTTCTGCCTCTTTGTCATCAATCCAAACCAAAATAGTCTTGAGACTCGATGGATTTAGCCTTACCGACACTTAGTCGCTTGGAGCATGCAAGAAATTACTCTCGATCTCCAATCTGCACTTTCTTTTGCGTTGATATCATCATTGCTAAAAGCTTTTGTGGAATTAGGAACCATCACCAATCCACACCATTTTACGTTATAAACTAAGTGGAATCACTCAAGGTAAAATTGTGCTAAGTGTTGGGTAGATTAAGAAACGAATGTAGCAGATCGACTCCAAAATACACTAAAAAGTGTGCAGAATGAAACTTACATACCTTAGAATAAAATTTGCAATGCTTTCTAAGGATGTGGCCATTTTGGGCCTACATTTTGGTGCCTCTCGGGTGGATTTTCTCGTAAATCTATAAAACTCATAGTCTTATCCATTGGGTATCAGAAGTCAAAAATGCTTATCTTCAAAAATTGTTATCTTCAAAAATCCTTTAAAGAATAACTTCCATATGAACACTACGCTATGAAAATTGAACACCTTAGAGGATAAATATTCATATCGATACTATGCTCCATGCATCCTAGAGGATAACTATTTATCTGGAGACTATGCCATAAACATCAATATCGATGCCATTCTAGCAAAATTGTTTCATTGCTCTAGCAAAAACATAGTTATATTCTCCTTATAAAGCCTTCTTATAATACATGATAAAAATAACTTCACACAAAACTTGTTGTTTTCTATGTCTCTCTGGACTCTTTCTTTTATTGTTTCTTTATTTCAGAGTAAAAATGAATGAAACAAAAATACAAAACTTATGACTATATATGTACAAAATAAAAATTGCTAATCTTGTGCCCCTTTAAGGTCCGTAGTGTCTCTATCCGGCTCTTCTTCTTGTTGGACCTCTTCCTTAGCATTATCCTCTTCTTGCTCAGTATCTTCCTCAGATTCTTCCTTTGGAGAAGATTGCTCCTTATTTTTATCTATTGCACTATCACCAAATAGATGCACCATCAGTTTCAAGGTCTGTAGGTCTTGTTTCTAGGTTGTTTCTGAGGGATTGGAAGTCTCTTTTAGCTGCTTGTAAATGTAATGGAGTTCACCAATATATTCATAGAAATTAGAACTTTTTCTGTTTACCAAGTCTTCCATGAGATCTCTGAGCCTGGTAAAATCAATGATCATTTGTTAAGCCTGCTCTTGGTCAATTGGTTCCTCTAGAGCATCAATTTCAGACTCATCTTGTAAGCTCTCTCAAGTACTCTTCTTAATTTCTTCAACTGACAACAAGCTATGATCTTCCATCCATAACCCTCTGAAACCAATTTGGATCATTTTCTTATTAACATCCACTACATCCTTGATTACTCCTTCAATTTTATCATACAATAGCCAAGCCTTTTGGAGTGCTTTGTGTTTCTTCACTACAATTCTATTAGCAACTCTGGTGATGTTCCACTCCTTATTAGTAATTGGCTTAGAAGAATCACTTAGACTACTATCCACTAGCCTATGAATTTGTTCAGCTAGGATTATCATAGGTTGTAGCTTTCCAGTGATTTTATCTAGATCTTCTTGAATACTTTGGAGTAGGTGGATGGCATCATCTAGATAGTCTATAATAAGCTACAACCCTCAGCATTTCTCTAGAACTTCAGTGAGCAATTCTTTTCTCACTTTCTTTAGTCCAGCCTTAGAGAAACTAGAAGATTTAGCCTTTTCAATTTGGAGTTGCTACTTCAAAATTTGTATCTCTTTAGCCTACTCCTCATTCCTTTTTTGGTTATCTACAATTTGCTCCTTGATCTTATTAGCTTCTTGAAACTTCTCTTGCCAGCTCTTAGATTCTTTTCTCAAATATTTCTCCACTTCTTTCTGATTACTGATAGTCATCTAAATATTTTCAATTCGCTTTTCCAACTTACCCACCCTTTATTTTAATATATCATTCTTTACATAAAAAATTTCTAAGTGGGCTCTGGCTATGACCAATTCATCTTCATCAAGTAGCTTCTCAATAACTTCTATATACTCTTCTATATGATAATCTTGAGCCATCATATCAGTTTTAGGCTTGCTCATAAGTGGAATCATAGATCTAGATGTTCTTTACCTTGAAATTGGATGAACAAACATGCTTATTCTCCTGGTGGCCATCCTGTTAGAAGGCTTAGACAGCTTTTCTACCCAAAAATCATTGATTTTAATGTGTAGCTTCCTACTCCTTCTACAAAATTTCCTGGGTAGGGTAACTTGTATCAATAGGAGAAGAAGACACAAGGTATGCAAGTATAGAATCGTAAGTTGACAATAACCATGTAGAAGTAGTTACAGCGGAATTTGTGACCACAGTGGAATCTATGACCACTACCACTGTTGCAATTGGTAAACTCATGGAAACTGAATTGAGACTCACAGATGGATGAATGGGTAAACTTGAAGAAGTTTGTTTATCATATGATGGTGGTTGTGGTAATGGTGAAGTTGTAACTATGGGAGATGATGAGAGGGGAAACTCATCTGATGAATGTGGAGCTTCGGATGATGAAGGTGGAACTTGAGGTGACCTTGGGGAAGATGGGTTGGTTTGTACCTCAGTAGTGATTGATGAAATAGTAGGTGGACTATGAGGTGGAGAAGGTACCTTTGTTACAACTTCTTGCTTAGAAAGGGAGGGAGATTTCCTTGGGAAATCTGGAGGAGGAAGAGGAGAAGAGGTATTAGAGACTATACCTTTTCTTGTTGATGTAGGGTTTTCTGGAGTTGTATCTATGATTTGTTGTTATTATTATATTGATTCTTCAGCAGATGGAATAGTTTTTCTCTCAATTATATCCTCTTTATCCAACCTTTGCTTATTTTAAATTTCTTTCTCGGCTCTTTCTAGGGCCCTTTTTGCTTTTCTTTAAAAAAATTGGAAGGTAACTTTTTCACTTTCTATCTCTTCCTCAGACAGTCCTTCCTGTACTAATTCCTCCAGCAATACTTTCTTAGAAATGGGATTTAATTCCATTGTTGCTACAGTGGTGAAACTTAGAGGTGTGAACCTAAAGTTCTCATATTTTTCTTTCCATTTTATATCTATTTCTATAGGTTGTTCCCCTAAGGCTATGTATTTGGGCCTCTTTACTGTCTCTATAATTGGTGCACTAATAGTCCTCTCATAAGAATAGTGTATTTTACTCATTAGCCATGCTCCCTTTGTAAATTGTTCTATCTGCTTAGTTGAAGGCTAAAAAGGCTTCAGGACTTTGGTAGAAGTCAATGGAGCATTAGGTTCCTCTTCTTGAACTTCTTCTTTTGGAGGTGGGGATGGGGAATCAAACCCGGTTTGTATCATTTTATATATTAACACTATATTCCTTGTATCTTTGGGCCTCCAAGTTTTGACATGTTTGTCATACCTTTTAGAGAATTTGACATCCATTTTAATCCCAAATATTGATTTTGCTTTACCAGTATTGATTCTCATCCTCCACCAGTCCGATATTTTGGCTTCATTCCATTTCTCTTTATTCTCTACCTTTTCATCATCGGGTTATTGAGGTTAAGGGTCCTCTTTATTTTCTATTGTTCCTCAATATATTTGATAGTAGACTCCTTCAACTTATGTTTTACATTGTTTTCTGGGTAAAAATCCATGATTTGTTCATAAAATTCTAACCATAGAGGGAGTTGATCCATTTTAGAAACATTCCATTCTAAAATATCAGCTTCTTTGTTATTGTTGCCTTTTTCAAAATGGGGCCTAGACCTCTTTTCAAATTTGTAGGCCTTTTCTCCATTTAAGGCTATATTTATTTTATAGAATATATCATCTGGATCATAACTCCATCTCTGAGGAATATAGAACATACTCAACCTATCTAGGTATTGGTCAATTTTTTCACCATACCGGTTCTTTGTAATAGTTATATCACTGACATTTCGGTAGGTCAACATAGACTTCCTCTTTCTCCCATAGCCATAGTTCAAATATATATATGCTTACCTCAAATATTCTAAGGCAAATAGCCTCTCTGTGATAAAGTGGGGCAGTAGAAAAGGCTTACCCATAAAGACATGTCTAATGATTGTGCCCTATGTTAGGAGATACCAGTCTCCTTTCTCTGCACCTTCTTTATCTCAATATTTTCTCAGCCAAAGGTGTTATCCTAGGGAAAACTCCATACATTATTTTTAATGCTAGCCCTGAGAATTTCAAATTGAATTTGTAAAAAGACTCAATACTTCTTAGATGATTAGTCTAGTAATAAATTAGTAAGGGTTATCCTTCACTGGAATTGTCCTTGATTGGAATCCAAGGCATCACATCTCTTACAGTAGCGAAAAACATCCAGACCAGGCTGGAGAAATGTTGAAAACAAGGTGCATCAGAACTTCTTTTTAGTGCTATTAACTACTCATGTATTCTCTGGGTGAGGGAAGCCAGCCAATCAAAATAGATAACCCTAATACCCTTCTTTTCTACACCCTCCTCATACATCCTCTCATTGGAATTGTAATATGCAGCGACTATTTGCCAACCCTACACCATTTTATCAAAATACAGACCATCCATATAGGCTAACATGGAGTAAAGCTCTGGGTGTTCAAAATATTCAATGGAAATTGGGACCTAGGGTAATTATTTTCTAGGACTAGTGTCCTTGAGTTGTTTATATACCCACTTTCTAAAATACTCACCATCATTAGCTCTCTTTTCCAGGGATTAATAATCATCTTGGGTAGTTGTTTTAAATTCCTTTGGTTTTACAGGTGGTTCTACTTCTATGGCAAAAAACTTGTGACAATTTGTAGTAGTGATGCTAAATAGAGTTTTTCCTTTAGTAGTATTTACTGCTTTTGCAATTGGGTCATAAAACTTAACAATGGCCGTTATTAAGTTAGGGTAAGGATGGATGGAATCACAAATATAAAAATATAAAAATGAGAGCACAACACATCTACCTTCAACCGATAAGGCCACTCCTTTCTTGTATTTATTGTTGATGTTTCTTATGAGCTTCAATCTCTCTATGAGGACCAGCTCAGTATCCACTACAGCTTCTGCTTTATCAATATAATGGTCCACTATCTTCTTCAACAATTTTCTAGCTTCTTGGGAATCTTCGAAATCCATATTCATTTGCAACGACTTAGATTTTCTCTATAGAATTTGTAGGCAATGCTTCTGCTATCGTTCTACTCTTCTCCGCTCGATGAACACTGCTATTGTCAAATGAATAAAATTTTGTTCTTTGCCCTATTAATTACTGCTACATGCATGTCTTCTACCATTAATGTGACTACTACACGACTTACCCTTTTGCACGCTTCTCAACAAGCACTCTATACCTTTTGATGGCTTAGATATGGCGTTCCAACATTTTGATTGGTCAAAATTCAAATGTGCTTCAATCCTTATGGTGTTGCTTTGTACTTTCTCTTTCGAGTGTGGGAAAATTAGCATTTATTACAAACCTTTTACCCTTTTCCAAGTGATATGATGCATAATTACTGCCCCGCTCCAATGTAGACTTGAAAATGAAAGATTGGTGACACTTATTCTACACAACTTAAATCTAAATTATAGCGGATTAGGAACTTCCTCATTTCGCACATCAAAAGCCTCAAAACTCGGTGGATTGGAAATCGTTGATCATCCTATTGGCAACGTGGTCCATTTGAATGCAGATAATGATGTATGTTACATTCTACTAAAATATAGTTCATTTAGGTGTGGATTGTAACCCGCTTGCCATTTCACTAGTATGATGGTTCATTTGAATGCAGATTGGAGCTCATCAATATTTCGCTTTGCACTTAGTGTATTTGAGTTTAGAATAGGAATTGTTGCATCCTATAGGAACACTTAGCTAATTTTTGCAAAACTTTTCTCTTTCTTTTCTTCTTTTTTTATATTTTGTACAATATACTATTAAAACAAAACTTTATACAAAGTGCAAAAAGAAAGAAAATATGATACAATGTATATACATATATTACAATGAGCTTATATTTCAATCAAAGTAGATTTTAAGATGAAAACCATTAACCAAAATTGGTTGTATGTTTCCCTCTAGATCTTTGAGTTGGAAAACATTGGTATCTTTGACCTCTACTAGCTTGAAAGTGCCAACCCAGAAGGAGTCAAACTTCTGATGGTGATCTGGTTTTTCTCTTTCAACATTCCACATGAAAATTGAATCTCCAACCTAGAATTTTTTGAACCTTGCATTTTTATCGAACCATGCCTTGATGTCTACATACTATTTCTAAAAGTTCTCATAGTCTTGAGCTCTCTTCTCTTCCAACTGCAGTAGGTGTGTTAGCCTTGTATCGAATGGATTTTCCTATAATTCTTCTTCTAAATTTATCAATTTGAGTGCTCAAATTTATAAATGGATAGGTAACACTGCATCTTTACCATATAATAGAGCATAAGGGGAATTTTTGATGGACTTATTTATAGTAATCATGTCTGCCCATAAAACTTGGTCCAAAAATAAGTGCCAACTTCTTTTATTACCTTCTAATGATCTCCCCAAAATCCTTAATAGGTTCTTGATGGTAGACTCTGCAAGTCCATTCCCTTGAGGGTAAGAATTTTAAGTATTAATGGTTATATCATACTTGCTGGAAAACTCAATGTATTTGGCTCCTATAAAGGCTGGACCATTGACACTCACCAAGGCTTCTGGAACTTCGAACCTTGAAATCAAACTTTCCATAAAATTGATCATAACTTCCTAGTCTGATTTCTTGGTAGGAATGGCCTCTACCCATCTTGTGAGGTAGTCTGTGGTAGTTAGAATGTACTTTTGGGGTTGATTACCACTATAAATTCTAGCCCCCATTTTTTAAAAGGCTCTTCAACTTGTATTGGCTTGAGATGGAATGATGCAATCCTTGTTCTCCCTACAATTCGTTGGCATTTTTCATAGGCTCTGGTGACTTTGAAGGTGTCACCAAAAATAGTAGGCCAGTAATATCCTTCTCTTATGATATTCAAATTTTTAACTCTACCTAAAAAATGTCCTCTATATGGCCCTCCATGGAACTCCTTTATGACCTTTTGTTGTTTATCATATTTCAAGCACTTACGGAGGACTCCATCAAGGTTCCTTTTGTATAGCCCTTTTGGTAGTAAGACATGCTTCAAATCTTGAAGTCTATATATTCTCCTTTGTGATGCATTGATATCAAAATGGAATACTCTGGTTTGAAATTAATTGATCATCTGGTCTATCCAATCAGAGTCTCTTGGCCACATTCCTTCAATCTGATCCTCATCTGTAGTTGCCTGGCAAGCTGTTATTTTTGTTGATGTTGTTGCCTTTGTTAGACCTTGGCATAGGTCCCTACCCCTTACCAACTTGGTGGGGTGTATCTCCACATCATATTCCTGGATATTAGTGATCCAACCAACTCTCTTATCTCCTATTTCACCTTCTAGAATAAAGCTTCTTACATATGGGTGAACAAAATATACCAGGGTCTTATTTTGAACTAAATACTACCTGAATTTCTTCAATGATTTCATCATAACAAATACTTGTTTCTCAATAAAATTATACTTAACCTGGTAATCATGGAGATTCTGGCTCCAGAAGAATATAGGGTGATCCTCACCTTGATCATTATTTTGGGTGAGAACTTAGGTATAACTCTCTTAAGCTCCATAAGTGTAAAGAATAAAATCCTTTCTAAAATTTGGATTTACTAGCACTGGAGATGTTGCAATGGATTGCTTGATAATTTCAAAGGCTTGTTTCCTTACTTTAGTCCATTTGAACTTTGCATATTTCTTCAGTAGTTTAGATATAGGCCTGACCTTCTATGCAAAATCATAAATGAACTTCTTGACAAAGTTTATTTGACCAAAGAAGGACTATAAGGCTTTCTTGTTTACAGGCAGTGGAAGAGGAATAATGGATTGGATTTTGTCTGGATATATGGCCATACCTTATTTTGAGACCACATGACCTAGCAAATTTCCCTCATGTACTAAAAAAAAATATTTCTTAGGATTGATGGAAATGCTAAATTCTTTGCACTTATGAAAAAATTGCTCAAGGTGTGCTAAGTGGTCATGCTTTTTATGGGAAAACATTGTTATGTCATCCAAATAGATAATAATGAGCTTATTAATAAGCTCCACAAAGGCATGGTCCATGGCTCTCTAAAATGTGGCTCCCACATTGTACAGCCCAAAAGGTATTATCTGGTAGGAAAATGTGCCCCATTTTGTGATGAATGTTGTTTTATACTTACCTTCATTTTTCACCCAAATCTAGTTGTATCTAGAGAAGCCATCCAATAGTGAGAACCACTATGCCCCTGCCACTATATGTAATATCTAATCAATCTGTATAAGGAGGTAGTGATCATTAAGAGACGCTTGGTTAATATTTTTGAAATCTACACACAAACGAATATCGCCATCCTTTTTTCTCACAGGTACCAAGTTGGCTACCCAGGTTGAATGTTTTATTGGATAGATGATCTTAGCCTTTAATAGCTTTAAGAGATATTCTCTCATAATGGCTTCAATACTTGGATTTACAACCCTTTATTTCTTCCTAAAAGGATTTGCATCAGGCTCTAGCTCAATGGTGTGTTGGATAATCCTTTTTTCATATACCTTGAGGTCTTCATATGACCAAGCCACAATGTCTTGGTACTTTATATATAAAGTTTTAATGTCCTATTCTTCTTTTGGTGAACATACTATTCTAAACTTGAGCTTATTTTCATTTTCTATTTCAAATTCTTTATATATTTTGTCATTGACTTCCATGGATTTGATCCTTCTCCTATCTTCATTGTCAAACAGGCTATCTAGGGTGACCAACCCTCTAGGTATATGATTATTTCTAAGCTGGATAACATCCTACTGATCAATTTTATCTGGATATTCTTATTGGATAGTGGAGAGATAGGCATCTCTTACCAAAAATTCAATTATTTGTTCATTACTTTCAAATACTTACCAAAAAATCTGCTTATCTAGAACTACAAGCCTGAAAATCATTTTGATTCCCTTGTCTTTCTTAACTCCAATATCTGCAGAAGGGTTGAAGTTAGCTCCCCTTGCTACTAAAGATTCTGCCAAATTATTCTTTTCTTTGGGAATAAAATTTATATTTAGGGCATAAAAGGATTCCATTAGATCTCATACCCTATTTTTGTATGCTTTTAGGTAATGGTGCTTGCTACTGAACCTTTCTCTTACCTTATGGACGATTAACTTAGAGTCGTCATATATGTTTAGGACTTTAATGCCCATATTTTTTGCTTGCATAAGTCCAAGGCATAGAACCTCATACTCTGTAGCATTATTAGTGCATGACCATGTTAACCTGTAGGCAAAACTCTTTGTCCCTTCTAATTGGGACTGTAGTACCACACCAACACCAACTCCATTTCTACATCTAGCACTATCAAAGTGCATAGTCCTTACCTCTATCTCTCTCAGATATTGATTAGATGTAGCAAGAATTTTCTTCTCTGAATATGTAGAAATACTATATGTGTCCATGCCTGTCCCAAACTGACTGTAATCCTCTCTAAAAGATAATTCATCTTTTAGTTCTAGTTCCTCAAATTTGTCCATGATTTCAAATTCTTCGGGAGGAGTGAGGTTGCACATGTCTTATTCAATTTTTTCTATGTGATAAGACATAGGATTTTTAGGTGTTATCCTTATCCTCTTCCCTTTGAATGGAATGACCATGCTAGAATAATCCATATACATGCATCCACATAATTTTACAGTGAACTCCCTTGAGAGGCATAAACCAAAGTAGGATTCCAGATCAACCACCACTATCTCTTGTACTATTATCACATTAGGGGCTCTATGTAACCTCATTAGGACATCCTTTATTACTCCCACTATTTTTATAGGTGTTCCATCCAATTGCAGTACTCTAGGGCAAGATCGGGTATACTCCATACCCATCTCTTCACATACTACTTTAGGCATAACTGTAGTAGATGCTCCTGAATCTATCATACGGACCACCCAACCTTCCATCCTTAAAGAGATATAGAAAGGAGGGGGTTTTTCTTCAAAATAGTAGGGGACATTTCTTTATTTTTTAAGGGCATGCTAAGGATTGTGGTAGCCTGCCTATCTTGTGGATACTTGTTAAGTGAAGCCTTAAGCAAGTCTATCTGGCCAGGAATGAAAAGGGCATCATATAAACTAGCTTTTGAGGGAATCCTTTTCATTTCTTCCATAATGTTGTATTCAGACTTAGCCAAGGTGGTCTTCTTAGGCCTTCTTTATGGCTCACCATATTTTCTTTTATATTACTGAGTAGCTTCTATTCTTTGTATTTTTGTAGTAGAAGGGAATCTAAGCCTCTCTTGAGCCTCATATTTAGACTTCATTCGATATCCTCCAATTTTATTTTCAAATATCTTAGGGATATTGTTTGTCTTCTCTTTCCCTTTAGCCTGGGGAATAGTAAAAGTGTCGCTACTTTTGGGAAGTGGGTCATTCCTTTTCTGAGAAGGGACCTGGAAATGTCCCATCTTTTGTGGATCTACTTGCAAGTTTTTCTTCCCTGAACTTGGCATAACAGTAATTGGGCCATCTTCATCCAACTCTTTTGTAGCCATGATTTGGTCAAGCTGCCATAACATATTTATTCTTCCCTTTTTATTCCTCTCAGCTTGATCCATAGCTTGTTGAACATGGTGTTGGTACATGACACAAGATTGTGAATCATGAGGATCATTACATACCAAACACCAAACATTAAATAGACTTGTTTCTGAAGAACACTTAGGTACTTCATATGCTGCATTTACTGTAACACCAGTACTGTTACTAGGACTAGGTCTTTGATATTTGTTCATATGGAAATATCCTCTGTTGATATCTCTCATGATCCCTTTTTTCCATTGAATTCATTTTGTTACTAATATTTTTTAGAGTATTTTATATATCAAGAATGGCAAAAAACTCTTGAGAGGTCTGAGAAGGAAGGGGAAGGAAAATAACTATAGTAGATGGTGTTTTTGGTTGAGGAATGGGATTAATTTAGAGATATGGGGATGATAATAAAAGGGGATCCATGTAAGATGAGCTTGTAGCTTGGCTTTGGCCATTAGTAATTTTTGAACTATAAGGTAGCACAACTTTGGGAGGTAACCTCCCCACATTAATTAGGATATTCTCTGCATGAACTGCTGCATTATAAACTTGAGGAAAGGTTTCCACTCAAGATTGTTGGGTTTGCAAACCTAGCTCTGATCCAAGAGATTTGATATAATACATATAAGACAAGCATACAACTGGTCTAGCTATAGGGAGAATTCTCTTCCATGTTCTACTAAACCTCAATTTTTGAAATTTGAGATAGTCTCTTGTTGAAATTTCTACATGGATGTAAACTAAATAAGCAAGGAGAAAGGATAAATAGATTCATTAAATTCTTCCACAAAAGGCTCAGCAAATACCGCCCATGAAGTAATGGTGTTATCCTCAAGAGTCCTAAACCAATTTAAAATATTTCCTCTAAAGGACAGGGCTAGGATTCTCATAATAACATCCTCCTCCTTTATGTTGTGGATTGCTACCAGATTCAAAATTTCCTAACAGTGCTCATATGTTGTCTTTCTAGATCCATCATAAGTGGGAATAGCCTTGGATACAGCCTGGGGAATGACATTCATATGGGCCAACCTAATGGGACCAGTTGTGTTCTAGTTGGGGTACTTCTGTAATGGTTTATTTAGAGGTACATTTCCCTAATTTTGGGCTGCATTTCCTACCATATTTCTAGGTGTAAAACCTATTGGAGGGGCTATTGGATTAACTACAATATTTTCCTAAGGAAGCACTTCTTCTGAGAGGAAATATTGATTCAAACTTCTCATAACAGTATATCCTCTATAAGTTGGCTCACAATGAAAAAAAGAGTTAGGGTTATTCCTTTTGAAAGACCTGGTATACATTAAAGGATACTGATATATAGGGGTAATTATTTTTTGGGTTTAAATACCAGGGAGTCACCAGGTGAATTTTCTATTCTCCACTTAATAAGGTCAAGACAATTCACCAAATCTTGATTCCTCCAGGTAGAGATAAAATAATACTCATATGATGGGTTTTCGTGTTCCTTGTGAACTGGTCCCACCGGGCATGCCAAAAACTATTCCTTTTGAAAGACTTGGTATACATGAAAGGATACTGATCTATAGGGGTAATTATTTTCTAGGTTTAAAGACCAAGGAGTCACCAGGTGAATTTTTTATTCTCCACTTAACAAGGTCAAGACAATTCATCAAATATTGATTCCTCTGGGTAGAGATAAAACAATACTCATATGATGGGTTTTTGTGTTCCTTGTGAACTGGTCCCACTGGGTGTACCAAAAAATGTTGGGCACCGAAATGTCATCAATTTTTACTTGACACTACAACTATCTATATTCCAATTTTCTATCCAGACATACACTCGATAGTCGTAGCTTAGCACTCAAGCATTGGATGGACCAAAGATAACATCAATCCAATCTCTAGAGTAGGTTGGTTCCTTGTCAACTTAAAATGATGTTGACTCAATTAAAGCTCAAAAAGGGTTTTGACATAAGGGTTAGAAAAGGTTTAGAATTATAAATGTTATGAAAAAAAGTGGTCGAATAGGCTAACAACATAGGCAACTGTAGAAAAAGGCTCCCATAAGCTATTTCCAATGTCCCATCACTCAAATAAACATCACCCAAATCAATGAAACCTTCACACATTAAAGCATAAATAGAGAAATATTGGAGAAAGCAATTCCAACATCCAATATTGATAATCCAAATAACATAATAGACCAATAGTCAGATTTAATATAAATAAACTTCCTAACAATACAGATCTAATCAAGAACATATTTCAACTACTCTCACAACTAGTAATCCAAAATCTGGAATAAACTAACCATTAAAGTATCAACAAAAATGCAACTCAAGACTTCAAACCTCTTGCACAAGATAATGAAGATGAAAAATTCGAGTCAAAATATTAGAGTAATGCTCCTTCCATTAGCTCACAAGGATATTTACAATAGGGCAAGAAAACATACTAGAGACAACCCTAAAAAATGAGGTTTCAACCTCTATTTATAGTTTGTAAATAAAATAATATTAAGGAGACATTACAAAGATTGTATATTTATAGCTTAGTAGAGATTTTTTGGCATCATCTTACTGGTTGGAGGGATCTGGGAAATCTGTTGTGAGAAATATTCCATGGTAGAATACCTCTACAACTTGCTGGTTTATTAGTGATAGTTGGAGCTTGAATAGTTGGAGACTGCATCTCATCCATCGATCATTCTTGGGAGTTTAGCTCCACCATAGATCTATACCCACATCTGTTTCTTGTTCTTTAAAACCCCTATTGCTTCATCTTCCTACCCTCCAATTGACTGTACTCTGATTCAACAATTTTTGGTCTTTTAAATCCTTCACGAATGTTAGCAAAACTTGGACCATTGATCCTCCTCATGAACATATGTGATTAAACCTCCCAATATACTTTGTAAATTGGTGAGGAAAACCTAGGTGTCATTCCATACTTTTAAGTTGCTAACATCATCACTATAACCCTGATCTTGCAAAATTGCATTCTAATGTAAAATAGACTAAGAGGTGAGTGAGATGGAATCAGCTCTTTACTCTTCCTTTTCTCTTCTTTGGCTTCAAAGCTTTCAAAATTTGTACCTTAAAGCATGTTGACATAACCTTTGCTTTGTGAATATGCAAAATCACCAATATGCACTTGGGCAAGTGTAAATCATCCTTTGTCTCCATTCCACACTGGCTATAGTATAAAATAACTTCTTGTCTCTAATCTGCACCCTCAATAGTGTAAAATTGACTATGTCACCGTTTCTCTCTCGAGTTGGTGTAAAATTACACTTTGTCACCAATCCACAACTGATGTAGTCCATTTTGCCTCTTTTTCATCAATCTGCACCAAAATAGTCTTGAGACTCAATGGATTTAGCCTTACCGACACTTAGCCACTCAAGGCATGCAAGAAATTACTCTCGGTTTCCAATCTGCACTTTCTTTTGTGCTGATGTCATCATTGCCAAAAACTTTTACGAAATCAAGACCCATTGCCAATCCACACCATTTTATGTTATAAAATGAGTGGAATTGCTCAAGGTAAAAATGTGCTAAGTATTGGGTGGATTAAGAAACTAATGTAGTGGATCTACTTCAAAATACACTAAAAAGTGTGCGGAATGGAACTTACATACCTTAAAATGAAATGTGCAATGCTTTCTAAGGATGTGGCCATTTTGGGCCTACAGGTATGAGGTCAAAAGATAAGAAAATAAAAGATAAGATAATAGGAAACAACAAACAAGACTAGGGAAAGAGAATAATAGGGAAATAGGGGAGGGAGGGAAACACAGGAAGCATCAGAAGTAATAAGCTAGCTACTACTAACCTCAAAGGTTGGCAACAACAAAGAATTGAGGAAAGAGAAGGAAGCAAAGGATGCACTGAAATAAAATAAACAAAAGGGAAAGCAATCCATAAAACACCCCCACGGACCGCATTCTCGCTAACATACCCCATCAAGGATCATGGTGAATTCAAGAACATATAGTATGCCAAAGAAATTTTCCAACTCTGGTGCAACACCTCTTTTTGACACAGTATTGTAAGAACCTTGCTCACTCATTTCCACTTTTCCAAGGCATATTTAGTTGTAGATTCATTCTCAACTTCATATTCTTACTTCATGTTGCTTCTACCCTTCAGGGTCTTATAGAGTTCATTTCCCATTGTTTGAGGAGTGGGCACTAATTCCATTTAGTATGAGATATCATTTTTAAGATTATCCATAGAGATGCTTAAATCTCAAGCCTTAGATCCATTGGGCATGGGGTCACAACAACAAAGGAGAAAGCATGAATGAATTTCAAGATGAAATATTTTAATGGTCCTCTTCTAGTAGCCAAGGTTCAGATGATGTTACTCCGATATGTGCCTAGAGCACTTTTATTTATTAGTCAGCCTATGTACATAAAATTATGGTGTGAGTGGCTTGCCACAACCATTTATTCACTCTTGATATCATCCAGTGAATCTGTAATGATCGAACCATATTGAATTGTACTTAAGGCACCTTCTATAGTTTGGCTAACATTGCCAACTTTTTCAAGCTGTGAAAAACCCACAACTTGGAAGATCATCATGCATACCAGTACTTATACAATCGATGATCAATGTGGAAATGAATTTTTCCATGTGGAAGCCTTTCTTTCTTATTGGATCATCTGGAAAGAGGCTTCGATATTACCAAACCTGGGGATTCACCTATTGTGAAATCTCTACTTCACACACCTCCACCATCCTCATGATATTATTATTGTAGACTTCATTAATTGAACCTGTTGCTGGTGGGACCTCCTTGAGAACTAGGTGCTGATCAACTAAGCCATCATGGAGATGATTTGGTCCCTGCTCGTTGCACTCCCAAATATAAAAAGGGTGCAAAAAATATCTCTCCTTGTGCATAGTATTCCCATCCATATCTAGTTCCTCTGCTCCTTGGGAAAAGGTGCAATAAGTAGAGTAGTTGCTTTTAAAGCTAGTGCTTGCACCTCTCCCATCTAGGCTTGATATTACATCTTCCCTTTGTGTTCCACTAGACTACACCCTTAGCTCCTTTACAGCTTGAGATGGCATCCATGGTGGATAATGTTCATTAAGATATGGAGCAATGATGGATGGAAATGGGGATGAGAGGGAAGAGTCTTCTGAATATGTCACTTATGCTTGAAGCAGGAGTCACTCTACTCATACAACCTCATAAAATACTTTAGGAAATATCCTTTCCCTAGATTGTAGTAGGATGAGGCCTATATTCGAGCTTAGAGCTCAAACATAGTACAAGTGAGCCTGGGTGGGTGACGACTGGTACTCAAGAGGAATCCTCTTCTAGCTCCTCTCAAATCGAATGTTGAAGTCGATTAGAGACTCAAGAGGTGCCCTCTTGATGTATGAGATATGCATCAAGAGTTGGAAGGGATCTAGGGAGTTGTTGAATGTGTCAATGAGAGCTCCCACCAAGTCCGCCCATAAGCAGATGGTTCTCTGTTCAAGGTTTTGGTACTATAGCAGTGCCCTTCCCTCTAGTGACATGAATAGAAGCCTGATCATGACATCTTCATGGGTGATGCCATGGAGGGGTACTAGTGCAGCAACATCTTCAAGATGCTCTTGATTCATTCTCAAGGTGCCATTAAATTTGGTCAAGGTCTTCAAGGTATCCTTCGGAATCTCATGTGAGTAGTGGAGGTTCAATGGACTAGGGTTATTATGTTAGGGGAACAATGGTTGAGCCATTAAGACACCAGTAATTTAGAGGTACCTACTATAATATTAGAATTAGAGTTAGAGTCACCAAATGAGTATGTTATCTTCACTAATGAGGTCAGGGTTGCTCATCGTACCTTGAGTCCTCTAGGATATTTGGATATTCAGTGCAGGTGGGTGACTGGTCTCATGATCTGGATGTGTCACACAGTTGGAGTCACCAAGTGAATTTGAGAAGGTATGGTTAAATTAGAGAGCCACCAACTCTAATTTCTTGAAATATGAAAACTTAGTGAGTTCCCCAATGGATTCACCAAAAAATATTGGTTTCCAATCCAACACCGTGTGCCAGGGTGAGGAGGCATATCAATGCCAAGCATAAAATGATCACCACATCAGTATAGGTGGACGATATTTGAAGAAGACCAATCCCTTTTGGGGAGGTTCCATATATCTACACTACATAATGGTACAAGGGAAAGGGAAAAGGAATAAAATAAAATGGTCGTAGCTAAAACTCATAAGGACATGTATAGCTACATCAAGACATATGCAAGTGATATACCACATGTGAAACATAGATCTAGAACCTAATAAATCATCCAACTACACATTTATTCTAGCTCCTATCAACAATGGGTGGGAGGATAATTTTAGGACCATAAAACAGGTGCATGAGATCCAAGATGTATAATCAGATGCTCATATTCGACTATCTTTAGTATAAATAAACCCACAACCCATATCTACAAATGCACACTCCTCATACACTCAATTAAACCCCATGAAATCCAAAAATTAAAATAACACGGGATAACTTAAATTACTAGATATAAATGAACATTCATACAATTAATGGAGAATAGGGAGATGAAATCAAAGACCAAACAGTGTAGAATTTGTATTTACATAGAGGTAAACCTTACATATGAATTGTAATGGCTAAAGAGCCACCCTTAGGAATGACCAACATTCCACTATTTATATGCATATTTACATTAATTACAAAATAAACCATTAATAGTGGTATGTGGGAAGACAATCCTTGCAACAAACAAATACCACACTAGTACACTGTTCCACCGGATGGCACTAATATTCTATAAGACAATGGATACAACTGGTTGGATATGGGCCCTTGGAACCTTTGTCATTTATTCCTAGTTCAATAATTCTCAGCTACCTTATCCTTCTCCTCTACTGGTGATCCTCTCATTTAAGCAGTGAGTTACATACACTGCAATTCCTTGGGAGTAATGCACCTCAAATCAATCACCTCCTCGTACATTTTCAGGTACCTGAACTACTGGAAAAGTGGACAAGTCTTCTTTTTGAATTTTGAGTGATGATGGGAGCCTTGCATTTTGGGAGGGAACTTTGCTTGCTCTTCCTTCCACCTGTAGGGGTGCTAGGGAGCGAGGGCAGGCATTTCTCTGAGGTCCCACCCTATTTACACTTGTATCTCCCACCATATATGGGTGGGATTTTATCTCATTCCCAAGAGTGGGCTTGTACAATTTTTCCACCCATGCCAGTCCTTTAAAATGTCCACCCAATAAGTTGTATGGGTCTTTTAGGAAGTTCCTCCCAATGTTAAGGGCGAGTGTCCACCTGCTCTTGTTTCCCACCTTGCTTTATTTTGTCATTCACCCATAAGTTTGGTCCACCCTTTGATCACCGCTGCTACTCTACTATCTTCTACCCATCCACCAATGCCTTCAAAATTTGACAAACTTCTTTAAGAGAACCATCATCTTTACAAAAAGGATGGGGTGTAAAATTGCACCCACACATACACCGAATGTTCTATCAGATTTATCCAAAAAAATGTATGGATTCATATGATCTATACAAATCATATGGATCCATATGATCTCCAAACAAAGGGTATATTTGGGTACCCATTTTTCCCAAACACATGTATCACACAATTTTTTTAGCAAAAACACAAAAAAAATGATAAAAACAAACATACATGCATACATGCAACCACACCAAAAAATGCATTGACACATGCACACGCACATACAAACCCCCACGTACACTCCATATCTCGACCATGTCATACAACTTACATTATCACACTCTACTTCTAACATTTTTTTTGCTAAAAATCGAGCCCTAGGGTTCATTAAAACACAAAATAGGATAAAAAGTCAACTTACCTCCATTGAACACCCTCCAATGCCAGATCTCATACCGCTTTGGGCCATCTCGTCCTCCCAAGATGCTACTTTGATAGCACTTCATATAACACACTCACTCTCCCCACTCCTCTCCTTGTAATTTTTTGAAAATGCATGATGCAAATGAGGAGCACATCCCTCTGACCGTGCTTTTATAGGTGTATTTAGGGAAAATGTATGGATAGATTTGTTTTCCTATAAAATATACAGAACCGTACATAGTTGTAGGTAAAGAAAGACCATATTACCTACATCAAATTTATGCTTAGAACAATGTCAATCAAATTTCTAACACAATTTTTTTTTCCATCTCTAGGTTCTCCTTGAGCCATTGAAGGAGTGTTGCATTATGGCTAAGAATGATATCTATTGTTTGAAATCTAGAACTACCAAGAATCTAGGAGGAAGGTGTAAATAAAGGGTATCTTTATACTACTTTAAATGGTGTGATCTTGGTATATGTATGATACAAAGTGTTATACCACCATTTGGCTAAAGGAATCCATTTAGCCCACTATGTAGGATATTCTAATGCAAAACAATGGAGGTATATTTCCAAGCACTTATTGATAATCGTCATTTGACCATCTATTTGAGGATGGTATGTTGAACTCATTTTAAGATGAGTGCCTTGTAGTTTCAATAGTTCCTACCAAAAGTGGTTTGTATAAATAAAGTCTTGGATAGAAACAATAGATTTGGGCATATCATGAAGGTGAATTATGGAGTCTAAGTTGTGTAAGGATGAGCTAAGGAGTATAAATGAGTATACTTTATGATACAATCCACTACCACTAGAATAAATAATTTACCCCAAAATTTTGGTAGTACTTTAATTAAATCCATAGAAATTTATGTCCATACCTATGCCAAAATTGGAATAGGTTTAAGTGTGCCTAGGGTGCAAAAAATATCTCTCTTCATCTATTGGCATGTATCACATTTTGCCACAAAATACTGGGATTTAATTTTTTATTCACATCTAAAGGAAAGTGTTATCAGTCCTTTCATAAGTCTTAAGAGATCCTAAATATCCTAAACTAGGTGATGCATGCATTTCTTGCAATATGAGTTCACAAATCTACAAATTTTCAATAACAACAAGATGATCATGATATCTCAAGTTTTATCCATCCCTTAAGTATCTAGGGTGTGAATTGGGATCATCTTGAAGTTGTTAAGTAAAATATTGTAAATTTTATTTATTATCCATATCTTCTCTAAGCTAATTGGCCCACTAAGAAAATGGTGTTGACATAGCATACAACATACTTTCATCTTCATACTGGCATGAAAGTGCATCAGCCATATATTATCCTTTACATCTTTATAAATGATTTCATAATCATACCCCAATAGTTTTATGACCCACCTTTGTTTTCTAGGTGTGGATACTCACTACTCCAATAAATAATTGGGACTTTAGCAATCTATTTTAATTTAAAATTAATGCCTAGTGAGATATGGTCTCTAATGGTTGACAACATGCAAAATGGCCAACATTTTCTTCTTGTAAGTTGATTTTCCCAAAAACATTCTTCATAGTGCCTTGTTGGGGAATGCCAATGGTCTTCCTTCTTACATCAAAACTACCCTAGTTCCACTACCTAAAGTATCACTTTCAATTATAAAATATTTATAAAATTTAGGTGTTGCTAACATCGATGTAGATAACATGGCTTGTTTTAGATCCCAAAAAGCTTGTTCTATTGGCTCTAACCACATAAACAATTTTTTTATCAACATAGCTATTAATGGGGCTATAATATTCCTATAGTTCTAAAAAAAATTGATAATATCTAGCAAGACACAAGAAACCTTTAATACACTTAAGGGTTTGAGGCTTTGGTAATTCTTGTATAGTTTATTTTTTCTTTAGAACAACTTTAACTCCTTCCTTTGATACAATATTGCCAAAGTATTCTACCTCTTACATTACAAATGAACACTCTAACTTATTTGCATATGATGATTCTCAAATAAAATTTGCAAGGCTTGATGCACATATTTGAGATGCTCCTCCTAGTTATGATGATAAAGCATATTATCATCAAAGAAAACTAGAATGAACTTATGTAAGAAGGACTAAAATATTGCATTCATAAAATTTTGTAAGGTGGAAGGTGCATTGGTTAGACTAGAGGGCATGAACAAAAATTTATAGCCTTGATGAATTTGAAAGGTATTTTTAGAAATGTCTTCTTCCTTAATTCTAATTTGATGGTAGCATGAGTGCAAACCCAACTTTTAGAAATACTAAACACCATGCAACTCATCAATTATAAGAATAGGAAATTTATCCTTGATGGTTATTTCATTGAGTTCCTAGAAATACACACACAACCACCATAATCCATCCTTCTTACATACCAATAACACTAGAGAGGAATATGGACTAACACTAGGTCTACTAACCCCTGCTACAATCAATTCCTACACCATTTTCTCAAATTTTATTTTTTTAACATATGAATACCTCTATTTGTGAGCATTTAGTAGGAGGTTACCTAGGGAAAGTTGAATTGCATGATCATGAGTATGGTGGGGTTGTAGACCCTTAAGGTTTCTTAAAAATAGAAGCATGTTTCTCTCAAAGAAGTTGTAACTAATCATATTGTTCCATTTCACTATTATCTAGCACTTGTGTAGCAAACAATTATGCCACAAATCCATGATATGACATTTTAAGAAACTTCTCCATCCTAAATAATGAGATAATAATTTGAGTAGCACCTGTTGTCATTCCTTGTAGAGTATATTTTGTTCCTTACTAGCTAAATTTCATCAAAAGTTCAAAAAAATCCCTACCACTAGAGCCAAATTTTGAAACCACTATGTCCCCAATATTATATCACATCCTACTAAAATAAGTGTACAAATTTCAACCTTAAGATTGTATTCTCCCATTTGAACCTTTATATTTCTATATTTTCCTTTACAAGATAAGGTTCCTCCATTTTTTTTATGAAGGAAGGCGTTTTGAAAGGGTTCCTGAATATTTTACAAAGAGATAAAAAGTACATTCCTAGGGGAGAACCTGGATAATATAGAGAATATAACATTCCCAATAGTAGTATTGGCCATGTAGTTGAAATACAATATCCATAGTAGGAAAGCAAAAAAAAAAGGAACAAAGAAACCCAACGGTGACAAACACCCTAGGGAACTAAAGCACACCAAACAAAAATCCTAGAGGCTAAATACAACTCCCAATGAAGGAATAAGTACAAAACTATAAAATTTATCCACTAGCACCTAACCAAGAAGTAGAATAGAAGCCCAAAAAGCCTCAATCCTGTAAATCACCTTCTACAACACAACTTCACCCTTAACCAATGATGAGCCTTTAGGATCCCATTACTTCAAACCCATCATTGTTTTTATTTCTTCAATGCATGATATAGCCATATTTAGGGTGCCAATAAGGGAGTTTTGGAGTTCCATTATCATATTTTAAATATATTTTGGAGTTTGAGTGGATTTCTACAATCTAAAATGTTTTAATTTTCTCCTACACATACCCATAGGAGATCTTAACTTTTTTTCTAGAAGGAGAAGAATCATTCGAGGTAGAGTCCTCAACATAAAGTGAGGTCTTCTTAGCTTTAGCTTATTTTACCACTAAACATTTAGAAAATATGGTTCTTTCCTCATTTTCACTAGTTCCTTTGGGAGATTCAAAATTTTCTCCCAGTCCCTTTGGTGTTTCTAGCACCCTTTCACTAGAAACAAATATAAGGCTAGCAGGAATTACCTCATGAACTTAAGAATTACTAGACTTTGAATGATATGAAGTAGAGGACCCAACTATAGCAAGTGTCTCTAGTGGGTTGGCCACAAGAGTTAGAATAACCTCCCTTGGGATGCCCTTAACTTTTACCATACGCTCAAAAATATTTTTTTCTAGTCCCTAGAGGATGGAGTCCAACATTTTACCTTTTTTGACCTTTTGCATGTGTTTCTCCATAAACATGAAAAGGAAATATGGGATGTTCAAGAGCCTCTTGTATTGCAACTAGTTAAGGAAAGATAAATGGTATATTCCCATAATTTCTTGGTTCTCATACAACAAAAAATACTACATTATTACCAGGGCCACCCTATCCCAAGGTGAGTTGAGGGAACTTCTTTGGTAGCCATTCTGCACTTTGACTAGCTCCTCATATTTACCCAAAATAAAATTAGTTTCCCTAGAAAGGGAGTGTTTCTCCCTATTATGACACACACCATCCAATGGGAGACTAGTAACCTCAGTAATTAGTGGAATGGAGATTTCAAATTCTAGCTCTCCAATTCTCACCATCTCATTCCTCCAAGAATAAGCCATTTGTTTCATGACCTCCTTGTTTACCTATTAAACCTTAATAAACACTAGAGAAGACCACATTTTTTAAAGATCTTCTTGACCTCCTTATCAACATTAAGTGAACTTGGCTCAATAATGATCCCTTCCATATTACAAAGACACGTAGATAATACTACAACTAAAAAATGGTGTGAACGGGTTTCTACCAGAGAAAAATTAGAAGGTGTTAAGACTACCAAGATCTCCTCTAAGAAAAAATAAAGGCCTAACAAGCCATTGCTTTGAAAACTAACTAGGTATTAAATTTTGACAATAGCTCCCATGGACATACCCAACAAGTAGCCTCAGGATGAAACAAGGAGCATCAAGAATAGATAGATAATGAAATCACCTTTTCCAAGCACCAAGTTAATTGGGATCAAAAACCCAATAAGGACTAACCTAGTGTTAGTAGTACTAAGGAACTGCCACTTCACATTCTGGAAATTTTTCCAAGGAAAAGAAGGATGGTCCAAAGAATTAGGATCTGAAGAATTGGTCTTAAAATTTGACACAAGATATATAGTAGTTTGGCTCCCATATCTAAAATTATTATGGATGGTTTTTGGGGACAAGTGAAATATTATGTAGCATATACCCACATAATTTTAAATTCATGTTCAATCACCCCACAAGCTGACCTATCATTTTATCCCATGCAAGTCGATTAGGAGTAGTAACCAAGGTTTTCTAACAATCCGGATGACCCACGTATGTCAATGATTACCATATTTCCTTTTATAGCTTTTCCACATATGAATCTCTAGCTTGATAGGCATTCCAAAAAAAAAATTGGATAGGGAGTTCCAACAAGGCTCCCCACCCAATGCAAATTTTTTTATGGTGGCTAGTGTGGTGCATTCTTTGCACCTTCCAAAGGAGTGTGTGCTTTCCACTCGGGATATTGAGTCATGAAAGGATTTGAAAACCCCTATAAATAGTTTAAGACCTTTACCAACCTAGATCTAACTCCAATGCCACCTCAATGAGAGGTTCCAAAATCAAACAGATTAGCGCCACATAGAAAAGGCTCAAAATTTAATAGATTTAAGTTTCCCAAGAAATTTTTCCAAGGGCTAGAATAGTTAGAACCTGAGACTACAAAGGAATATCTCCCCATATCATAAAGTAAATGAATTATAATAAGGTCAACCATCCTAAAAATGAATAGCAATAAACCCAAAGAAAATAAAAAGGAATTGTTCAATTATCTAAGCCCTTGGGGAAAATATTTCCTCCAAATTGAAATCCCTTCTTAGTGTAGGCCCAAATTAGCAAAATGAATTGTAGATCTATTTCCTTCTCTAAATATATGTTTGACTTGTACTTACTCCAGAGAATGGATGGACCTTTTGGATTCCAAAATTTTATTTGTTATGGTTCAGTTGGGGGCTTGAGAACCATTCACTAAATTAATGATGCATAAGGAATCCCCTTTGATGATCATTTTTTTGCAGTCCATGGATTTAAACTAAGAATTTCCCTAGAATAGGGCTCTAGACTCAGCAAAGTGGTTGGTCTAAACACCTAAATTTGTAGATAATACTAGTATAATCTCTCCTTTGAAATTCCTAAATACACCCCTAGCTCCAACTTTCCTATTATTTTTCTCTGATGCCTCGTAGAAGTTGAGCTTGATCCATTTGGAGGGAGGGGGTCCCATTTAGTTTATGCTCTAATATCGGTTCCTAGTTGTTCAACACCTCTATTTCTTGGTTGGAAGCCTAATTTCAATTTCAAATCTACCTCCTCAATATTTACACTCACATCTAGGTGTAGGATTGAGAAATTCCCCATCATAGCTGAGATTGAGCTAGAGTAAACTAAGGCCACATTTCTTTTAGATTTTTTATATGTTTGATTGTTTCTTTCCTTCCAAATACTCCAGAGTAAGTGGGGTAAGATGAAGGACCAAAAAACATGAATTTTAGGTCCAGAGAAGGGGGGATCCCAATGCTCACAAAGGTTTGATAGCTAAAGGGGGGTTCCTCCATTGGCTATGATGACCTCAAAGGAATTATAACATTTATATAACAACTTTCCCTTTTAGTCATTTGAGGTTCAATTAAGTTGTGCATGCTATCAGAATTAGTGAGAAGTATAATTATTTGGCCCATAAAATGTTCCATCGCCTTAATGTTTTTGGGAGTATATATTCCTGCTAGAGCATGCATTGAAAAATTTGGCTCTTTAATTATTCTAGTCTCTACAACATGATCCTTCTCATGTTACACTTCTTATTATTTGGGTTCGGTAGTAGAGGATTAAATCACATCAAGTACCTATAATTTTTATTGTACACATATATGACCTAGGGGATATTTATCATAAATATTATAATGTAGCCCTTATGATTTGCAAGCTTCCATCTCTTTCTAAGTCTAGTTCTTAATTATAGATTATTTTTATCAAGATTTATAGGATTCAATATGGACCAGGATGTGGGTATAGGTCAATTTTGTGCAAACATGAATGTAAAACTTTGAGCATTAAAATTACTTTCCACTAACCTTGCTAGGCCTATCACTTTTACCATGGTGTTTGATTTATACATATGCACCTCTACTTGAATATCATCCTTTAATACACTTAGGAAAGAACTTTTGGAAAATTCATAACTTAGATTATGTGTACAATTTGCTAGTTTTTCAAATTGCTTTTGATAGTCTTGGACCATTGAGTTTGTTGGAGATATTACATTATTTGGTAACATTAAAGTACCTTTGAGTAATTTTGTAAATATTAGTTTAGGAGTGTGTTAAATATTTGTCTAATGTATGTCAAAGTGTGAGGAGTGTTTATGGGATATGTAATAAAGTATACAATGTGTACAGAGTGCAAGTGTAAGGTGTAAAAGTGTGAAGTGAGGAAGTGTGTGTAAAGTTTCAAGTGAGAAAATGAAGAGTCATAGGTGTTAGGGATCAAGTATGGAAGTGACGAGTCATTTAAAATGTGTCAATATGTAAAGTGAAACGTTATGTAATTATGAGATTTTTGCCATAATGTGAGGCATGTGAAAGGTTGCATATCCTAAGGAGTTTAAGGAGAGTAATAGTCAAGAATATTGAAGGTCTTATATAAAGCTATATATTGGAGATAAAGCTCCATGCTATGTAATACAAATATTTGATAACTTTTGAATATATATAATCAGTTTTGAATGTAATGATGTGTGTTTTGTATTAAGAGAAATATTGGAATTATTTGTGAATGTGATATTGTGATTGATATTTGATACTAGAGAAATTAATGTTGGAGATAATCTAGCATAATTTTCCATAGTGGTATCAAAGCTACACTGAGTAGAATCTATCAAATCCTTCTTGGATCAAAGCTATGTTTGTGATAATGTAAGAAAGAAGGAAGAAGAAAAGAGAATTTGTTGAAGAATAAAAAGGAGATTGATTGCACACTTGTTGGAGAATATTGTGAAGATGTTGTAATTAGATAATTGCTAAAGAAGTTACTATATTGTGAAGGATTTGATTATTAGAATATGAATAATAGAATGAAATTAAATATTTTTCTAGAAGAAAGAGGAATGTGGTGGATTTATTTTTGTTGTGATGAAGATTTTTTATGAAGAAGAGAACCTATGAAGAGTGAATATTATTGTCTATAAGGAGATGTTGAGCCTGTCAAGAGTGAAGAGTGTGACCTATGAGTAAATGTTGAACCTATGAAGTGTGAAGAGAAATATGTTGAGACTATGAAGCAGTAAGAATGTAGACTATTTTGAGGTAGATTGCTTGCATTGAGATTCAAGGAAGAGAGGAAATAGGAATGTTGGAGGAAAATAAATACCGAAAGGGGGTATATACTAGTGCATAGTGAAGGAGAAATATATTGAAGTGAGCACCTAAATCTAGAGAGAGATATGAAATATAGAAGCACCTAGGACTGCAAGCACCTATGCTATATAATGAGTGCCTAAACTAGAGAGGAATACTAGAGCCATAGGGGAAATCAAGAAGCACATTTGAAAGACATAATGTTCATTATCCAACACCTCCAGAGGACATGATTTTGGAGATGACAATAGAAACATTGAAGTGAAACACTACCCAAGTTAGTTGCCACATGTGAGAAAGAGACAAGGTGAGTGCAATAAGTATAAGTTAAATCTTAGCCACATATTTCTAGACTAAGCATGTATTTGGTTTATTTTGAGCATTCATGATTTATTAAAATTGGAATTATAAGATTTGATGCTAAATTTATAATTTGATATTTATAAGCTTAACTTTGGGTACTTAAAAGGAAAGGCGTTATTAATTTGGAGATATAAGGGAGATAAATCATTTGGTTTTTAATAAAGAATTAATTGAAAGGAATGCATTGATGAATGGGAGATATAAAGAAACAAAACATTTAAAATTTACATTGAAATTTGAATTAAGTGGAGTGTTGATTAAATTGAAATTTAAAGGTGAAATTGTGAAAGTGAATTGAATGAATGAAGATGGAATGAGATGAATGAATGATCAATTAAAATTGTAAGATTAACTGATTAATATTGAAAGAAGAAATTTGTGAAATTAAATTTGAAAGTTGGGAGAAAAAAGGATATTACATAATTGAGTTTGAAATTTGATGAATGATTTGAATATTGATCTTGAGATTTGAAAATTGTGTGAGGAAAGAATTTGAAATTAAAACTTTGGAGTTATAAGGAGTAAATAAGGAAATAATTTAGAGTAATTGAGAGAGAATTAAGGATTGCTTTGTGAAATTTATCATGGAAGAAATTACTCAAAATGTATTTTTAGAGGATAGTGAAGAAATGTTGGAAAATGTAAAACATTGTACATAAAGCATGATTCATAATGCTAAAAAACAAAAATATGCAAAACTCAAGAAAATAATGCATATACTTTTAAAATAACTCAAATATGAATTAGTTTGTAACACTTGAAGATTATATGAGTTTAAAATTGATAGAAGCAAGTGAAGACTACAAAAATGCTATCACACTACCTATTTATATAAATGAAAATAACATATATGGAATTAGTTTCTTTAGAAGTTCAAGTTCATAAAAAATAAAAAGAACTATCAAATATCAAATACTTTGATCAAGAAATTGATGAAAAAAAGAACTTGAGAACTGCACAAAAATATACAAAATACGTGAAGTCATAAAATGGCAAATAATTAGTTGACATTAAATGTGAAAATAGTGAATCTTTATATCCTATATTTGAAATAAATGAAACATTAGCAAAACCTATATTGATAAAGGATATGAGTTATATTATTGTGATGATTTATTGAGAAATGTAATAAGAAGGGAGAAATTCTTCTGACGTGAACACGAAGACAAAAACCTTACGGCGGATTTACGACAAACGGCGAGTACAAAAAAAATGAACAGCGGATTCACGAAAACGGCGAAGACACAATCGAACAAGAAATCCGAACAGTGGATCACGAAATCATAGCGAGCAACTCTTTTCAAAATGCGGATGGGATCATTCTTGATTTTCATCGAGGGAGATTTATATGCATTTTTACCATAAGCTCTTGACGTCGGCGAGGAGTTTAACACGTCGGCGGAGGTCTTGGCTAGCGCCCACAATCTTAAAACATAGCGCCATGGGTTAGGAAAACCCATTGCAAACAATAATTTAATATTTATTTTAAAATAATTAAAGGGAACCTTAACAAGGTTTTTAATTATTTAAATAAATACTTCCTCCTGGATCCAAATGCATTAAACTAATGCATCCACCTATAATCTTTAAACCGACCAACTTGGGGTTTACAAAAGACCTTTGAAACTGTCATGCCGGAACCTCCAATAAACCTTTTATTAAAGCAAAACTTTTGACATCAAACAAATTCCTTCAAGAGCTTCTTGACATCAATGACAACTTATACACATGATCAAGGGCAATGTACGCAATGTGCCCAAAATTTCCAACAATCTCCCCCTTTTTCATTGATGGCAAACCTTTACTGAAAACACTTCTCAGGAGCCAAAACTGAAACCAATTGTGCTAACAACTGACCAACTGTGCCCACAACTGAGAATATTCCTTTGAAGTTTTGCTCCCCCTTACTTGAAACTCTCCCCTTCACTTTGAAACTCTCCCCCTTACTCATATCTCTCCCCCTTTATCATCAATGGCAAAGGGTCACCTTTGGGGCTCGAGACTAAGAATGAGCCTCTTAGCTTAGTCCCTCCCCCACCTCCTAATGAGGTGATTAATTCTAGGGTGGGAGTACAACTCCCAATTTCTCCCTTAGATACTCAAACGTATCTCTTGGAAGAGGTTTGGTGAAGATATCTGCAATCTGCTCTTTAGTAGACACATACTCTACCTTGACCTGCTTGTCTTGCTCTTTCTCCCTTAGAAAGTGATACTTGATGGAAATATGCTTTGTCCTTGAGTGCATTACCGGATTTTTGGAAATACTTATGGCACTTGTATTATCACAAAGTATGGAGATGGGTTGTTCATGCTTGACTTTGAAATCCTCTAAGGTGGTTTTCATCCATAAAACCTATGTACACCTAGCCACTACTGCTATGTATTCAGCCTCTGCTGTAGATAAGGAAACTGAAGGTTGTTTCTTACTTAGCCAAGAAACCAAAATCTTTCCCAGAAAGAATGCTTCACCACTAGTGCTTTTCCTATCATCAATACTACCTACCCAATCTTCATCTGTATAAGCTGTGAGAGTGAAATCATCACCTTTGGGATACCAAAGCCCAAAGTCCATAGTGCCCTTCAGATATCTGAATATCCTCTTAACTTCCATAACATGAGAATATTTAGGAGTTGCCTAAAATATTTCTACTAACCCAACTGCCTGCATGATATCTGGTCTGGTAGCTATAACATATAATAAACTGCCAATCATTGATCTGTACAACCTCTGATCTGTCGCTGGAGATTCATCATCTTTACTCATCTTGCACACTGTAATCATTGGAGTACACACTGGTTTGCTGTCCATCATCCCAAATTTCTTCAACATTTCTTTGATATACTTTCCTTGAGATAGAAATATACCATATTTTGATTGAACAATCTGAAGACAAAAATAATGACAGCTCTCCAATCATAGACATCTCAAATTCCTTCTGCATGGTGTTAGCAAAATATTTGCACATCTGAGTATTATTTCCCCCAAAAATAATATCATCAACATAGACAACCATAATCAACATATCATCACCTTCATTCTTAATATACAAATTGCTATCTACCACACCTTTCCTGAAGCCTTGCTCATGAAGATACCTGTCAAGTCTTGAGTACCAAGCCCTAGGTTCTTGCTTTAACCCATACAAGGCCTTTTTCAGTTTACACACATAGTCTGACTGTTCTGAGAGAGACACTCCTTCTGGCTATTCTATGTAGACTTCTTCTACCAACACCCCATTTAGAAAAGCTGACTTTACATCCATTTGATATACCTTGAATTATTTGAAGCTTGAAAGGGCCAAAAACATTCTGATAGCTTCAATACGAGCAACAGGAGCAAACATCTCTTCGAAATCAACACCTTCTACTTGAGCATAACCTTTGCAGACTAACCTTGCTTTGTTTCTGACAATCTTTCCATCCTCATTGAGTTTATTTCTGAATATCCATTTTGTGCCAATGACATTCTTGTCCTTAGGTCTTGGAACCAATTCCCAAGTTTCACTTTTCTCTATTTTATTTAGCTCTTCATCCATTGCTTTTACCCAAAACTTATCTGCACATGCTTCACTAAAATATTTTGGCTCAATCTGAGATAATAATGAAACATTTGTAGAATCATGTGAGGGAATGACTCTTCTTCTTGTTTGCCTGCTATTTGGATCACCAATGATCAAATATTTGGGATGATGCTTCTGAACATATCGTGAAGGAGTTTTGGGAAGCGATTGTTGTCTTTCCTCTTCTTCATCCGAAACCTCTCTGAATTCTTCTTGACAAATTTCATCATCGAGTTCCTGGACTGGTTCTCTTATCCCTGTCTTTTCATCAACTATTACATTTATGCTCTCTACAACTGTATGAGTTCTTTTGTTGAAGCATCTATAGGCCTTGCTTCTGCTGGAATACCCAAGAAATATTCCCTCATCACATCTAGGATCAAACTTACCCAAATTTTGATCTTCCCTTTTGATGAAGCACTTACTCCCAAACACTTTGAAGTATTTTACTGTAGTTGGTCTTCCTTTCCACAACTCATAAGGAGTTTTATGATGATTGACTCTAAGTTGGGCCCTGGTGATAATGTAGACTCGCTGTCTTGATTGCCTCTTTCCAAAAGCCATCTGAAAGTTTTGACTCATTTAACATAGCTCTAGCCATATTTTCAATAGTTCTATTTTTCCTTTCAACTACTCCATTTTGTTGAGGAGTTCTTGCTTCTGAATATTCTCTTTTGATTCCTTGTTTCTCACAGTATTCCACAAATTCATTTGAAGTGAACTCTCCTCCTCTATATTATCTTAAGCATTTGATTCTCTTGTCAGTCTCATTTTCAATCATTTCTTTGAAAGCTTTAAATTTTTCAAAAGCTTCAGATTTTTCTTTGAGAAAAGTAACCCAAGTCATTCTAGAATAATCATCTATAAACAACATGAAGTAGCTTTCTCCCTGAATGCTCCGAGTTACGGTAGGGCCACATAAATCGGTATGAATAAGATCCAATGGTTTTGAAGAAGTATACCCTTTTGATTTGAAAGCTGGTTCTGAGTCCTGCTTTTCCATGTTGACAAGGACCGCAAACGATGTTATGGGGCCTTTTTATTTTGGGAAAGTATCTAACTACTTCCTTGTTACTAATATTGACAAGATTATCAAAGCTCAAATGCCCCAATATTTTATGCCATAACCAACTCTCATCTTCTTGAGTTAGAAAACACTTTTCCTTTTTTATCTCACTTAGCATGTAAAGATTGTTTGGAGTCCTTGTAGCACTAGCAATGAGTTTTCCATTTTTTTCTTTACTTATCTCACATCTATCTGAAAAGAAAGATACTATGTGCCCTTGATCACAAATTTGACTCACACTTAGAAGATTATGTCTTAGGCCTTCTACATAAAGCACATTTTTTGTTTTGGATTTCCCATCCAAACTAAGAGTCCCTTTACCACGGATTTTAGCCGACCTGTTATCTCCAAAACTCGATTGTTCCTCTGTTTGTTTATTTTAAGACCAAAAATTTTTCCTTTTCACCGGTCATATGTTTTGAACAACCACTATCAAGATACCATTTCTCTACTTTGTCTTGAGCATGAAAAGCAGTTTGAACTATCATTGACTTAGATTTGATCTCATTTATCTTTTTAGTGAACTCAAGGCTAGATCTATCCAAATTGCACATCCTTGCTATATGCCCAAAATTATTGCACTTGTAACACATGACATCTTTATTCATAAGAGGTGCAAAAGAGTTAACATTTTCCTTACTATGGCTATTCACAGACTTATTGCAATGCATAGCTTTGTGACCAAATTTCTTGCAAGAAAAACAATAGCCATGGAAAGTATTATGTAACCTGTTTTGATGCCTTGGATGATTGTGTTAGGAGGGAAAACTCAAGGGATTATTTTATTGATAAAAATGTGTTACATATATAGGCAGAAGGCCTATATTATGAACATGACACTTGTCAATGAAACTGACAAGTGTCAAACTGAAGGCATAGTGCACTTTAACTCTAACATTCCCCCTTAAAGTGCACTATCCTAACTAAAGAAAAAAACAAAGCAAGTCAACATTAGGTAACATTCCCCCTTAATGTTGACTTCTCGAAAGACAACCTATCATCCTCCTTATTGTTGATTTGGTCTTAGGCTCGTGCTTTGTGCTCTTGGCTCTCCAACTATGAATAATGCTAGATCCACTGTGTATACATCTCGGTATGTTGCCTCAGGGTCAACCACTGCAATGGGTCTGTTGCCACTGGGTCAGCCGTCTAAGTGCCTCAAGGTCATCATGGGTGCCTTAGGGTCAGCCACATCTAGGTCTGTTGTCTCTACAGGTCATCCTCAGAGGATGTTGCCACTCGTAGGTCACTAACTAGATTCACCATGAGTATGAAATCCCTCCTCATGGTGAACTCAATCTAGAAGGTGTCGGTCTCTGCCAAAAAATGCACCTAATGAAAGGAAAAACAAGCCATATAAGAGTGTCGGTCTCTGTCGAAAATGCACTCAATACAATAAAAATGAACCATAGATCCAAATAGGAGGAGAGAAGAAGAAAAGAAGAAAATCTTCTGAAGTGTCTTCGTCTGTAGTCTTCAAAAGTAGATCCGAAAACAACCTCGGATAGAGTCTAAGGTGTCTTTGTCTGTAGTCCCTAGAATAAGTGTCCTTATTGTAGTCACCTCATCTTACCGGAATGCATGGGTAACCAGCCGCTGCATCCGCCAAGTAGAAAGAGGTGAATACTAGATACTAGGTTCACTTACAAGTACCTTGGGAGTGTCGGGTACAACCGAAAGTGCACTCCAAGGTAGAAAAAACTTTGAGGCTAAAAAACTCAATTAAAACAACCTCAAAAGTACAAATGGACACCACCAATGTGTCCATCACGAAAAAACATTTCCAACGACTATAAATACCCCTATATTCCACCATCAAAGGGGCCTTCATCATAATGGAAAAACAACATGCCTCTCCAAGACAGCAACTAAAAAACTTTGCACTGTGACGACATCACTCTCTGGCGGAAAAAAAATAGTCTCTCAATTTTCCCTCGTAGGGGAATTACATGGGCCATCAATTTTTAAATGAAGGAGTACAATAAGCCTTCCACTTCCATTGCCATTCTTCCATGTGGAAAAAACATTAAAAAATAAAATTCATTCTGTTGAACATGTGGAAGGCTATGTTGGTGGATGTGTAAGTGCAACTGCTCCACCCATCAAACTACAGACGAACTCTAGACAAAACAATAGCTCAAACAAACAACAAATGTCTCTAACGAGGAGTGCGCCGACCATAACTTACGTCGCGGACCCCGCCACACAAGCACTTCTAGCTGGTCTTTCATCTTCCTCTTCTGCTTCTTTGTTTCTTTTGACAGATGTATGATTTCCTTCAAGACGTGGATTCCTATATTTAAAACTGTAGCGGTTGTCAATATGTGGATTACAACTAGGAACTGGGAGATGGACAGAATACCACTTAGACGTTGTCACAACTAATAGTAGCATAAATATATAGTATAACTGTATAACTGCAGTATGTCATGTCTATTTTCAACGACACAAAAAATTAACACTGCATTAAATTATCCAACTATCACCATTCTCTACTGGTCCCGCCTTGCTGCAAATACAATCTCATCTTTGGGTCTATCATTAACTTTGCCCACAGCTCTGGCCCTTGAAATATGTTTTCGAAGGGCGAAGGTGGAGTAGTAGTCCGACTTCGACGTGCATCGGCAAGGCCAGATTTCAATGCTTCATTGGAAGGATCAAACTCCAGTCCTTTTGTGTAAGCAAAAATTGCATCATCATATTTGCCAAGACCAACATATGCAGCACCAAGTCTACTGTAACCCTTGGACCAATCTGGTTTTATCTCAACAGTATTTTTTTGCCTCCAATGCAAGAGTCCCAGTGAGCTATACGTTCTTTAAATTTTACACACAGGTTAAATTTCGTGCAAGAATCACCATTATGTTCCCTCGTGACCAAATGCCGCAGACAGACATCGATGCGGAAAAACTGATGGGTGTGGGTAACCGTTGACATGTCTATACCTGCGGTAATATTCTACGCTCGACCCACTGCAAACACCACCACTTTCCTATGCCTTCATTGATGAGAAACTACCATCGGTTCCCAAAAATCCAATGATCAGCACCAAACTGACATGGAGCCTCCTGCACAACTGCTACAGCAAGGGCAAAAGTTCTAATACGGTGGCACGGATGATGTAGCACATTGACGCACCCATCGGTGAGCACGCCAGCAGAAGAAAACACGACCTGAATCATACGGCCACACCAGTCTTCCGCTACAACTCTCGTGCAGGAGACGAAATCGCCAGTAAAACCGCCTCGTGCCATTGCCAGATCTATTATCAATACTGTAATTACGATCTATAGTCACCGTTGCCACCAAAGTGGGAGTCATCGGGAGGGTTGTTCGTTTCGTATAGTTCATTTCAAGTCTTAGTGCCATGAAACAGCAAAAAGAAATCACAAAAAATGGCTTGAAAATAATGGCAGCCATGTTTTTTTTTTTTTAAAGCTTCTGGTTTCTGATCCATTTTTAAAAAATGGAGAGCATACTCCCTAGGCTTAAAAAAAATGGAGTGGCTAAAAAAAATGAGGGGAAGAGGGAGGATTTCCATGAGGGAAATCCCCCCTCAGGGGTTTTCACAGGGCAGAGAAAGCCTACTCTGATACCAAATGTCAGGAGGGAAAAACTAAATGGGATATTTTATTGATAAAAATGTGTTACATATATAGGCAGAAGGCCTATATGATGAACATGACACTTGTCAATGAAATTGACAAGTGTCAAACCGAAGGCATAGTGCACTTTAACTCTAACAGATTGTTCTTCTTGTGACCAACTGGAATCCATCGCTCTTCAGGATGAAGATTGATCTTGCTCGAAGCCCCTATTTCTTGAATGGCGATACCATCCTTCTTTTGCTTTTCACACGGAGTATTCTGTCTGAGAGCCAACTATTCCAACTTCACTCTAAGAGACATAACCTCTTCTTCTAGTTTCTCGCAATCATATTCCTTTCTTTTGAGAACCTCTGTCAAAATCTGTTCAACCTTCTTCCCTTCTTCAACTAGAATTTTGAAGTCTATAACACTTTGAGACAATTCTGATCTTGCTATCTCTTCTTCCTGACATTGATGCTTGAGAACAGAATTCTCTTCCCTGAATTTCTGAAGCTTTCTTAAAGCCAAGAAGAATTCACCTTTGATATCGAACTCAACCTCTTCATCTCTTTCTAAATATGTATGTTCCTCTGATAGATCCTTCTCCAAGCTGTTAGGCTCTTTCTGGAGAAACCTGGCTCTGATACCAATTGAAGAACATGGACTTATACTGAGAGGGGGAGTAAACAGTATAAGACTTAACCAATTAATAATTTTAACTTTAGATAGCAGTGGCATCAACACAACATTAATCAAGACAGAAAGCATCACACATTGAAGACCCATTTTTAATGTGGTTCACCCAAAATGGTTGGGCTACGTCCACAAAAATTTTCTCTAAAAATTTTCTCAAAGTTCTTTGGGAATCCTTCCCAATTACAATATTTATGAGCCTCGGCCCAAAGGAGATACCTTCCCCTAATCAAAATTTATGAGCCTCTGCTCAAAGGAGATACCTTCCCCTTTGCTCTGGAAATGATCCCTCAGAAGATCAATTGCCTCTACCTCTTGCCAGCACATGGAACTCCTTTCCATCAAAGACCTCCTGTCCTCAATGCTTAGCCTAAGAGACCTCTGCCTTCTATGATAACATCCACAGTAGCTCAACAACCTGTACCAAACACAGTTAGTCGATCTAGTATAAGTCTTCCTCTGTCTGTCAGATCTGTCCAATGCTTAAGCTTGAACAAATCAATCCTCTACACACAAGCCTTCTCAAAGACTTGCCAAATCTGTCCTCAGGTTCTTCTCAAAGAACCAGTGCACCTCTGTCCTCAAGTTCTCTAATAGAACTATCAAACTCAACTCATAAGTCCTCTGCTAGGACCTGTCCAAATCTGCTCACAAGTCCCCACCGAAACCTGTCCAAAACTGCTCACAAGTCCCCACCGGAACCTGTCCAAGACTGCTCACAAGTCCCCATAGGAACCTGTCCAAAACTCAGCAAGCTCACCAAAAAAAACTTTCTTAGTAGGAAATCACAAGATGAATTGTTAGAGACCTAATGTGATTTTTCAAACTCATAGAAGAATAAAGAGAATTGTTAGAGACTCAATATGTTCTATACTCAACTCCCAATCTCAAAACTCAACTCAAATCAACTCAGCTCAAACTCAATCTCAAATCTGAAAACTCAACTCAATATCTGAAATGGATAGGATAGAATGCTTTCTTTCAAGAACATGAAACCCCAAAAATTGCCAACTATGCAAAGAATCACATAACAATGATACTCATGTTCTTTTCACCATCAATTAGGGCTTCAACAACAATGCTCATCAAACAAGGTTCAATCAACACCATTCAACTCAAAACACAACCTTGAAGCATTTCACAATTAACATCAGAAAAGGAAACAAGTAGAACTCCTTTTCTCTCCAATATTGTTTGAACAAAAAGCATCCACCAACTCAAATCAACAAGAGCACACACAACTTTTCAAATCATCAACAAAGGAGTAAGCCCAACACTTTAACCAAGTAAAGAATAGCTTGATTATTACCAATTTAATGAAAGCAAATGTCAATCTCAAAGCTGCCCACTTAAGGTTTCACAACTTCACACAAGAAGCAATTTTAACCTTAAAACATCATGCTTTCATTTCCATAATCAACCAAAAGCACTCTCAACATTACAAGAAAAATTTATCCCTTATACACCTTATTTCTCCCTTATAGTCTTATCAAAAATAAAATTTATTTCTCATAATAATGCAATAAGATATTTCAAACAACACCTTCAAAAGAATATTTTATCAAAATAAAACAAGCTTTAAACTTCTTATAACTCCTAAGCTGTTTTTCCCTCTAATAAACTTCCTCCATCCACAAAATACACTTAGCAAAAATTAATTTCGAAAATACCTTGGCCAACATCAAAAATCGCGCTATGGAGAAATTGTGCACGAATTCTAACACCACCCGCTGCGTCCACTTCACGATGAAAAACCCTTTCGTGTTATTCGAACGTGGAACCTCCCGTTCGGGTAGCGCGCCAACAGCCTAGCCACTACCGGTGCGCCAAAGATGCTTGGTGAGGTTTAAACCTCACACTGTTAGCCTTGTTCCTTCTATGACAGGGATTAAATAAAACAACAATGCCTCCCTTTCTTCTGACGTGAACACGAAGATGAAAACCTTACGACGAATTTACGACAAACGACGAGTACAAAAAAAATGAACAACGGATTCACAAAAACGGCGAAGACACAGTCGAACAAGAAATCCGAACAGCGGATCACAAAATCACAACGAGCAACTCTTTTCAAAATGCGGATGGGATCATTCTTGATTTTCATCGAGGGAGATTTATATGCATTTTTACCATAAGCTCTTGACGTCGGTGAGGAGTTTAACACGTCGACGGATGTCTTGGCTAGCGCCCACAATCTTAAAACATAGCGCCATGGGTTAGGAAAACCCATTGCAAACAATAATTTAATATTTATTTTAAAATAATTAAAGGGAACCTTAACAAGGTTTTTAATTATTTAAATAAATACTTCCTCTTGGACCCAAATGCATTAAACTAATGCATCCACCTGTAATCTTTAAACCTGCCAACTTGGGGTTTACAAAAGACCTTTGAAACTGTCATGCCGAAACCTCCAAGAAACCTTTTATTAAAGCAAAACTTTTGACATCAAACAAATTCCTTCAAGAGCTTCTTGACATCAATGACAACTTATACACATGATCAAGGGCAATGTACCCAATGTACCCAAAATTGCCAACAATCTTTTGAATGCAATGAAGTGTATTTTGTATTGTGAGAAATATTGAAGTTATTTATCAATGTGATATTGTGAGTCATATTTGATCCTAAAGAAATTAGCCTATGAGATAATCTAGTAGAATTTCCAATAGAGGTTTGTTTTAGTTTGGTGAGGGCACATGAGAAGTCTTCATATTCATTGGATTTAAATTGTATGAGTAAGTGGACAACAAAATATTTCCAAGAAATTTCTAGATGTGTTTTTGCTTCCCATTTGAGCACCTCATCCTCAAAGTTGAATGATGTTATTGGGATATTAATTTCATGGGGAACTTCACGAAGATAAAAGGATTGTTCTACCCTATGTAAAAAACCTTCAGGATCTTGGCCATAAAATTTTGATAAATATAATTTAGGAATCATATATGTGTTATTACCTGCAAAAATATTGTGTGGTTTTCCTTTTGAACTACCTACCTTAGAACCTGAGATCCTAAAATAGCGGTATGCATGCTCCACACCATCTAAGTGAGTATTAACTTCTATTAGCTTTCCTTGAATTACTAGGTTTTGTTGTGTCAAATAAGTTTTGATTTCATTTAGCTTATTTATTTGGGCTTGTATTTCTTTCAATTGGTTTTGTATGTTATGTAATGATTCTTCCATGGTTGCATGTGGGCACCCCTAGTACCTGTAGCCATGTTTATATGATTTTAGCCTCCCAATAATACTTATGGGTGATGTGTATTAAAATGATTAGCTCAAAAAGTTGGTTAAAATAGATTATACCCTAAAATAATGATTTTCAAATTCTAAAAAAAATCTTATGGGTACTATATATCAAAACGATCAACATGACAAGACAATCATAGTGGACTAGATATCAAAATGATTTTTTTTGACACCCCAATGGTTTTGTTCCCAAATATCTTAAAATAATGTTTTATTTAGCCAACTATTTTTCCTAAGTCTTTTTATAGCCTAATAAAGTGTTTTCTACACTTTTAGTCTCATAATGGTTCTAGATGGTGCTTTCTAACAAACTGCTTCCTCACAACTACATAGATTGTTACTATTCCTTTCTATTATTATTTCCAATTAAATCCCAACTAATACTATTATTGATACCAATAGTTTTATTCCAACTCTTGAGATTGTTATTTTATCATCAAACCACAATTAAGTGTAATCTTCTCAATATGCTCAAGTTTGTGTTAGGTTTATACAGGGTTGATAGACAATTATAACAACGTTACTTTAGGCCAAGGTGTGTTTGCTTCTATGAGATTTCCAATATAATTCCTTGGTTATGATTAGTGTCTATCCTAATATCTCAAATCACTAATTACAAAGGGTTCCAACGTACCTATAATTACACTATTTTTTTATAAGCATACCATGAGAGTAACATCCCATTATGTTATGTACTAGTGCACCATAAAATTCAAATGTTAGAAACATCCTAGGGTAAAGGTTTTTCCTAATCCTAGGGGATCTCCATATATACCCAAAACTAAGGCATGTATTCAATAGAACAAAAATTCCTACAATTTTATACAACATGAAACTATTTGCATCCATTGCCATTTCACTTCAATGATACAAATCAAACAAGCATAAATTCAATAAGATTTCAATAATGCTAAGGATTTTTAATATTATATTATGCATATTTTTAAAATAAATATCATAACACTAGTTCCTTTAAATGCACATTTAGTTGCTATAATAAATCAAGTATTCAATTAGTAAATCCAAGGAAGTAGACCAAAACCTGATTATTCTCCTATTTTTCATTTTTATTTTCCATTATATCTCACTCCTACTCTGTACTCTATTCTCCCTTATCTTTTCCCACTCTTGGCCTCTATAAACATACCCATTGTGACAATTAATAAACCTTTTATTTTTTTCCAAAGAACCCAATTACTAAGTGGTAGCTAAGACTCCTCCCAAATGGATACCAAGGCTTTGCTCCTTACCACTCATCTTCAAGATAAATTTAGCCCTAATGGTGGGAAAAAATGTTATTAAGGTGGCTCTTCCTCACCCTTCTAAACATAACCCTCTTTCCAAACATTAAAGAAAGCAAATTTTAACTTTATTTTCAGCTACCAAACATTAAACAATAAAGACTTACCTATTTGATCTCAAGAAAAGGCATATTTTTCATGGACTAAGGCTTAAGGACCCATCTCGTTTTTAACTTTAACAATATATAAAAATTGTGTGAGAGGTATATATTTTCTCAAGGCATAAAATTACTTTGTATATCTCAAAACAAGTGGAAGCATGGTATTAAATACATTTACTATTTAAAATCCAAAAGAATAATAAGCATTTCATTAAATTGGGGGATTAAACTCAAAAAACCATCAAATGCAATTTTATGGGGTTATGCATTTTTTTTACAAACATAATAAACCACACATATTTTATGTGGCGTGTGCATGATATCTCACCTCTAGGTGCTTTTTTAAGATCTATCACCTTATTCTAAATTATGACTTCTCGCTTCCACCTTCTAGAGGGTGATCTATCAACACTTGTAGGATATTACAAGTTAGTTGATATTATTAAAAAAGTGATCACAAAATAAATTTTAACTAATCATAATTTTTTCTTAATTTTATTTTTTCAAAATAATTAAAAAAAAGTAACTACTTGGTGTTAGTGAATTTTAATATTTTATGCATTAGTTATACTAACACTTAGGATAAGATTGCTTACATAAGCCATTTAGAAGGTGATCCATTACATGGCCTACCTAAGAAAGATTATCCTAAGTGCTAGGATAATTAATACATAAAATATTAAAATGCACTAACACTCCCTCAAAAGCACAACTTAGGTGGGTATGGATAGACGGATCCTAGTAAATGTGTAGATTAGGTACCCATGTACAAAAGGATTGTTCATAAGTGGTAAAAAATGAGAAAACCCATAGGAAAAAAACAACTTTTTTTCTAAAATAATAGTTAAAAATAGAATATAAAATATTGTTTTTCTTAAATCCTAGATCTCACATTCATCTCATATTTTGAGGCCATATTATACCCCAGATTCTTTGATACCATTATGATATCCACAAAGATACAAGGTTGGCTTTGAGGTTCCATTGAATTGTGTTTTTCTGAAGGAATACATACCCATGTAAGGGATCCATAAACTCATCAACTCTTCATTGAGAAGTGTATAGTTCAAAGAAAACTCTCCCAACTTGGGCTCCCACACTTCAACACATTTCCTCACACAGGATTCTAATGATAGGGATTCATAGGAAGCTTCTAAAGATTTACCACCTTCATATCCTAATCAGCATTCAAAGGATCCATACTCTTCCACTTCAATACCTCTTTAGGCTCACAAGACTTTTCATGAAGTAGATGCTTTTGTTGGAGATCATATAAAATCTAGGAGGAATTTATCACATCAACATCTTCCTCTTGTATATGTTTCCTCTAATTTTAATTTGCAATCATTTCAAGAAGCATCTAGTATTACTAAGTGGGATTCAACAATGGAGGATGAATATAATTACTTGATAAGGAATTATACATGGGACTTAACCCCCCCTTCTTAAGGGAAGTACACTAATTCGATGCAAGTAGATCTATCAAAAATAATATGTTGTGGATGGAATTGTTGATATGTTCAAATATTGACTTGTGGAAAAAGGTTTTCATATGTGGTTGACATTTATTACATTGAGACCTTTGCCCTAGCTGCAAAAATGAACTTCATTTGCTTGACTCTTGCTATTGTTGTAACTCATGGTTGGGTTGTACATTAGATGGATGTGAAGAATACTTTTCTTCATGGTGGTCTTTTAGAGGAGATATACATGAAGTAGACATAGGGGTTAATTTAGGATTTATCATTGGTGTGCATATTGCAAAAATCTATCCATGGCCTCAAATAAGTCCCTTAGTATTGGTATGGCAAGATGGTCATATTTCTTCTCTCTCATAGATCTATGAGATACCACTTGAATTTAAATAGCTATATTTTGAGGCAACATGATGGACTACTTCTGTTGGTTATCTATGTTGAGGACCTGATCATAACAGGGGATTCCTCATCTAGTATTAGCAGAGTTAAATATATTTTGCAAGATAGATTTACTATGATAGACTTGGGCTTACTTCACTATTTTATCAGGATCAAGATCATATAATCTCCTTTTGGTATTACTCTTGCACAACCTAAGTATGCTCTTTATCTACTTGATAGGTTTAATATGACTGATTGTAAGTCTTTTCCAAATCCTTTTTATATAGGTTCACTCTAAGGAAACAATGTTCCACTCCACATGTTGATGCCACTTTGTATTGTCAACTTGTTGGTAAGCCTTATTTATTTGACTCATACCCATCGTGACATATCTCATGTGGTTGGCATGGTTTCACACTTTATGCAAGAACCCCATGAGCTTAATTGGAAAGTTTTCAAATGCATCCTTCACTATGTTTAGAGTACTTACAGCTTTGGAATTTACTATTTAGCAACTAGTACTTTTGCTTTGGTTGGATACACAAATGTTTATTGGGTAGACGGTCTTTATGGTCACAATTCTACATTTTACTATAGTTTTCATCTTGGTTTTGGTCCCATTTGTTGGAAAAGTAAAAAATGGCATGTTATTGCTTTGTATTCCATAGAGGCTAAGTATCTAGGAGCTATGAACATTGGCATAAAGTTTTTCTAGCTTCAAAATATCCTTACTAAGTTTGGCATACCTTTTTAAAAGCCCATGGTCATATTTTATGATAATCAGAGTGTTATCTAGATCTCAAAGAATCCAATCCATCATTAGAGGACCAAACACATTGAGATACATATGCCATGTATTAGAGAGCTCATCTAGGAGCAGGTTCTTGATTTGTAGTATTGTCCTACATCGGAGTAGGTCGTAGATATTTTCACCAAACCCTTTACAGAAAGCAAGTTTCTCCATTTATGAGCTTTATTAGGGGTGTAGGATACTCTTCCATTGAGCATGCCCCCTTAGTCTTTTTTTCCTCTTTTGGGAGGGAGTTTTTATCCTACGATTTTTCTTCTTTTTCTTGCTTATGAAATATCATTTTGTACATGGGTACCTAATATGGCTACACATTTGTTGAGACCCATCTATCCATACCCACCTAAGTTGTGCTTATGGAGGGTGTTAGTGCATTTTAATATTTTATGCATTAATTATCCTAGCACTTAGGATAAGCTTTCTTGGATAGGCCATTTAATGGAGTACATTCTAGATGGATTTTAGCATTTAATTTGACCTTATCTCTTCTTCTCTTGTAAGGTTGAATGCTTACCTATAAATATGTATAATATTTAATGGAAGAATATGATATTGAATGAAGCTTTCAGTTGTAATTCTATATATTTTCTTCTATACTATAATAAGTTTATTATTGCTTATGTAACTTGCTTCCTTCACCTAGATCTTAGGGTGAGATAACTTGCACCCCTAATAAGGCTCATAAATGGAGAAAGTTGTTAATTTCTAGTTGGGTCATTATAGGATTCAAGGATTAATTTCCCTTTAAAAACTTTATTCAAATTTTTACACCATTTTTTTTGAAAAAATAAATTTTTGTAGACTTGGAGGCAGCCCATGGTGCACACTTCCTAGTTGCAAACTCTCAAGGCTACCATAGATCTCAAGGCCATCCAAGATCTCAAAATCATCTTAGATCTTGAGGCGATTTCAGATCTCACAACCATATTAGATCTTGTGCCCATCCCAGACCCGTGACAGTATTATATCTATTTTTTTACTAGTTTTTCATAATAACAAAAAATAGTATTTTATATTTTAGTTTTTACTATTTTTCATAATAACTAGGATTGAAAAAATAGTATTTTATATTCTATTTTTACTTTTTTCAAATTAACTGGGATTGAAAAGAAAATAGTATTTTAAATTATGTTTTTTACTTTTTTCATAATAACTAGGATTGAAAAAACAGTATTTTATATTCTTTTTTTTCATAATAACAATATTTTATATTTTTTTTCAAAATAACTATGATTTAAAAAAATAGAAATTCTTGTTGCTAAAAGGGTTTCTTTATTGAGTAATTCTATGGGGTTTATTTATTCAACAATGGAGGAAGAATACAATTCCTTGATAAGGAATCATACATGGGACTTGATCCCCCTTCCTAAGGGAAGGAAACTAGTTCAATGCAAGTGGATCTATCGAACAAAATATGTTTCTGATGGAATTGTTGATAAGTTCAAAGCACAACTTGTGGAAAATGTTTTTCATACGTGCTTGGCATTGATGACACTGATACCTTTACCTGGCATCCAAGAGTAGGTTCTTGATTTGCAGTATTGTTTTACATTGAAAATTTATGGATATTTTCTCTTTTGGGAGGGAGTTTTATTCCTATGATTTTTTTTTCTTGCTTATGAAAGATTATTTTGTACATGGGTACCTAATATGGCTACACATTTTTTGGGACCCATCTATCCATACCCACCTAAGTTGTGCTTATGGGGGGTGTTAGTGCATTTTAATATTTTATGCATTAGTTATCCTAGCACTTAGGATAATCTTGCTTAGGTAGGTGTTTGCTTATAGATGCATATGATGCAGTTCGCTAGCATATGAAAATTAAATAGGTCATTTAATGGAGTACCTTATCTCTACTTCCAACATGTATTTTGGCCTTATCTCTGCTTCTAACATTTAATTTTGCCTTATCTATTCTTCTCTTGCAAGGTTGAATGCTTGCCTATAACTATGTATAATGTTTAATGGAAGGATGTGAGATTGAATGAAGATTTCAATTGTAATTCTGCATATTTTTCCTTGTATACTTGCTTATGTAATTGTTGGTCACGAATCTGGCTAGTTACAAAGTTTATGCCTTGTGCACCTTAGACCCGACCAAAATTGAAAGGCCGAAGGAAAGAAATGTCTTTCGGGCCAATCTCTAGAGAGGGTTGGATCCCTTCCTAATCTACTTTAGTTGAAAGGTTAAGGTAACAGGAAAGAAATAGGGAAATATGGCTATAAGCGAACAGTACAGGATGGGGATAGACTAACAGCTAAAATTCCACCAAGCAGTAATTAGCAGCATACAATAGAAAACACAAGCACAGAAACTCCTTGTAGTTATGCAGTGACAACCTCTGAAGAGCATCTCAATGTTCACTCCCTTACCAGCAAAAATAAATTTAGAAGTAGAATTTAAGCACAACAAGTAATAGAAGTAAAAGCATTCTGAAATAACACATACAGAGAATTGTTAGGTGTAAAATCCATTCGAAGAACCAGAAGCCGAATCATTTCTATTGATGCAAAAAAATAGAGAGTTTTTCTGTAGAGTGTCCATCCTCCTTTTACAATGAAAAATGATTAGTATTTATAGAGGGTTACGCCTCTTTCATTTAATGTGCTTACAAACAAAATGCTGGTAAATCAAAACCAGCGAGAACAATTTCCTCCTCGACATCAGGATTGTTATGGTCAAAATATTCAGCATGGAAACTACGATCCAACTTTGGTGGGAGAATCACACAAGGAAATTGACATTATTAAATTCTAAGAGCGACCTTGAACGTTGATGAATTGGAACGCAACAAAATCGCCTGGAAATCGGCACTTGGCCATTGAATTCGATTTGTCTTTGCACCTTAGAAATACACCTTCGCCAAGAAAGTCCATCGAGCATTAAATCTTCTTTGAAAATTGGCAAGGTCAATAGGCGGTGCATTGGAAATAGACAAGAATTACCCCTGATCCTGCAAATTTGAAACGAAAGACCTGGAAGTGTTGCTTACATTGCTCCAAGAATTAAATTTTATCTTTTTTCACCTCTTTTCCAATAAAATCTATAAAACCGTACCTTTGGAAGCAATGTCTCTGTCAATTTAATATCAAAGAATTGATTTTGCCCAAGAGTGAGGTGAAATATCATTTTCGGGGTAGAAATGGGTGACAACGCAACTTGGTTTGACATTTTCAACAATTTTATCCATTAATTACTTTCCCTCATAATAATATTCTTCGCTTTCGCCTCATAGGAGGATGATAGAGACTTCCACCTCCTTGGGGAGGTGACATCATCCTTAACTATTTTTTCTTCAACGTATTGTGTGGCGCAACTATTCTACCAAAAATCGAGTTTTAAAAACCTCATTCACCCACATGGTGCCTCTCAATAGGGGTGATTTCAATTTGCTTGCACCCCGAATTTGCATTGAACATTTTCCTTTTATTTCTACCTTAGTCGTGGATGGAATCATCCAACATATTTATTCCGCTTTTGAAAAACATTTAAAATCCCCTTTCACCCCAAAGAGGGACGATAATGAGTTTCGCCCCTCAATTGGGGTGACTGTTGTTGGACATTTTGAGCAAGTTTTGTTGTCATTGATGTCAAGCGTCAGTGTCAGTGATCAATGCAAGACCTGGCAAAAGAAGAACTTAGAGAAGAGTTAAATATTTATATCTTAAGCCCAAGAGATCTGGGTTAAGAACTTCACCTGATTGGTCAATATTCCAAAGTTAAAGGCCCAAAGAATTTAATTATTTAAAATTTAAATTATTTTTTATTAATTTAAATTAGATAATTCCAAGGTTAAAGGCCCAAAGGATTTAATTATTTAATATTTAAATTATTTTTTATAATTTAAATTAAATAATTAAATACTTCAAAGAAGATATTATGAAACTTATTTAATTCCCAACCTTACAAAACATGCGCCGATGTCCTATTTGATTAAAGTCAACCATATATAAAATAAGGGATTAAGTTTAAAAAGGTTTTCATGAACCATATGATATGCGACTAAAAAGGGATTAATGTTCTGAAAAATAAAAAGGGTATTCAAGTGAGTTATAGAACGAAGATCACCGATGATGTAGAAGAATATACTATCGTGACAGTGCACAAATTTCAAAAATTAAGATGCATTAGTGACATAAGGGCGAACACAGATAACACGAACTTCGAGGAACGAATTTTGGTTAAAAACGTTGGCAGTGTGTGTGAAATCGCAGTGAAGTTTTAGGGTGCACCAGAGACAATTTTGTTTGACACCGAGGCAACACAAAATTCGAGGGTTGGATTCAGCACCGGTTTGAAAGAAAATTGGAGCTTGTGCACCAGGTGACTAGCTGACATGGCGCCCGTCTATTCGTTGAGAGTGTGCGACTGGTGAAGCAATGCGGGTTGTCCACAGCGGATGAGTAGGAAGCAATATTGAGGTAAGCCCTTCTATATTCTTTATTATAGGAGTTATAAGGTTTCAGGAGGTCTTATGTTAGTGTGAGGAGATATAAGGGTAAGGAAAACCTAAATATATTATTTTGTTATTTAATTGAGTTTTGGGTATTTGCTTTTTAAAAAAGGGACAAAGATCATTTGTGTTGTAAGGGAGATATAAGGGGTTGTGGTAAATTGATTAATAAAGAATATAAAATTAAAAGGTGTTTATAAATTATTTCTTGGAGTTAGGGAAGTTATTTTTATCATGTTAAGTGTGGAGTAATAAGGTGTAATTAAGTTTAATTATTTTTGTAATTGAAAATTATTGTATGAAGAGGTTAGTGTGATATTTTATCATCTAACTATTGAAATTGGTAAAAGAGGAAATTGTGATTGAGACAATTTTTCTAAGGTTACTTCTACATCAAATAAGAGGTATGGGCATATTCTTCTTTGGTTGATATGATTGATTGAGGTCTTCTAAAAATAAGATTGGAGTGAAAAGTATTTTATTAAGTTTTCCTTGTTGAGTGTTTTTTGAATAAATGCTTCAAGGTTTTCTGGAATAGAGGTTAAGGAAAGTAACCTTGTTTGATAAGCATTGTTTTTGAAGTGATTGATAGAGTGAAGAACTTGAACTAGGGTTTGCAAAGATCATGAGTATCATTGTTATGTGATATTGGTTGATAAGCATTGTTGGAACATTTGAGTAAAAGTACATGTGTTTGGACTAGGATTTGTGAGCAAGGATTAATTCATTAAGTGAGTGATTGAGTAGAGTTGGTTGAGCCTAGTCAAGTGAATGTGTTGGTGTGATAGTTCAAAGTTCTGTGAAATAAATTGTTCTATGTTCTGAATTAAGAAAGAGGTTGAGTGTTGATGAATGTGAAACATATTGAGTCTCTAACAATTCTCTATATATTTCTGTGATAAAAGAGAGATTAAAAGTGATTGAGAGTTTGTGAGTGTGAAGCATATTGAGTCTCTAAAAATTCTCTATATGTTTCTATGGTAAAAAGAGAAAATTAAAAGTAAGTGAGCATTGTGGTGAATGTGAAGCATATTGAGTCTCTAACAATTCTCTTTATGTTTCTATGAGATTGCACAAGTTCTAGTGAGGACTTGTTGAACAAATTTGAGGTAAGTCTTTGATAAGACTTGTGGATAGATTTGTGTGAGATTTTGTGGAATCTTACAATATAGAGTTTGAGGACAGAGATAGTTGAACATATTGGATAAGTTATAGTAAGGAATTATTGAGAAGATTTGGATAATTTCTAGTGAGGACTTATTGAGCAGATTTTGACAAGTTCTAGTGAGGACTTGTTGAGCAGATTTGGACAAGTTCTAGAGAGGACTTGTAGATAGATTAGTGTGAGCTTTTGTGGAAGCCTACAAGGTAGATTTGAGACAAGTATTTGAGATGACTTGAGAGCAGAGTTGATTGAATTATTTGTTCAAACCTTGGATTAAGATTTGGGGTAGATCTAGTAGAGTTGATTTGAGATTAAGTCAAGCTTTGTGTTAAGGCTTGAGGACAGAGATTGAGGACAAATTTGTGCTAGATCGAAGGACTATGTTTAGTGCAGATCAGAGGACAAATATTGAGGATAGATTTGTGCTAGACCGAAGGACTGTGTTTAGTGCAGATCAGAGGATAGAGATTGAGGATAGATTTATGCTAGATCGAAGGACTGTGTTTAGTATAGATTTGAGGATAGATTTTGGTGTAGATTTGAGGATAGGTTTGTGCTAGACCAGAGACAGAGATTGAGTAGATTTGTGCTAGACCAAAGTACTATGTTTAGTGTAGATTTGAGATAGAGCTAAAATTAAGCTTTAGAGGTGACAGAGTATAGAGGATGACAGTCTCTAGTGGATAGATATCCATTAGCCAAGGTAGTGAGAATAGGTGTCTTCAGTGGATAGATATCCATTATCCAGAGTAGTGGGGGTAACAATTCTTCTAGAATATCACCAGCCAAAGCAGAGGAGAAAGGAGTTCTCTTGTGGATAGAGACCAACGAAATTGATTAAGGGATTGGTGTCCCCTTTGGACAGAGGTCCATAAACATTGTAATAGGGGAAGGATTCCCAAGAGATTTATTGAGAAAACATTCATGAAATATTTTCTCCGTAGAGTAGCCCATATTGGGTAAACAACGTTAAATTGGTGTCTCTATTATGTGTGATGATTTGTGCATTGCTTTTGTTACTACTATTAATATTTCCATTGATTATATTGGATAATACTATTTGGGAAAGAAAAGTAAAAATTGGTCTTATACTGTTCACCCCCTCTCAGTCTCAGTATAAGCTTGTGTTCTTCAACATCACCCTCTAAATTTGTTGCAATGCGTTCACATCGAGCCCACACCACATTACTTTTTAAAATATTTTCAAGACATGTTTCGTCCCAAAGAGAGGTGATAGGGAATTTCACCCTTCTCATGGGACGAAAACACTTTTAAAATCCTACCTTGATTCATTGACGCCCGACCCACGTAACAACACTTAACACTTTCTTTTACGATATGTTTCACCCCAAAGAGGGGCAACAAGGACTTTCGCTCCTCTCTTTGGGTGAAAGCACTTTAAAAAATTTCTTCAATTTAATTGGTGCTCGGCTCATGAAGCACCTCTTCTAAGTTTCTTTTAAATTTCATTGTACCCTAAAAAATGGTGACAAGGAGTTGCACCCCTCTCTCAGGGTGAAAGCACCTTCAATTTTTAACTTTAATGTAGCCACTTGCACTTTAAAATAATTTTCACCCCAAAGAGGGGCGAAAAGGATTTTTACCCCTCAATTGGGGTGAAAGCATTCTACTCCTCCATTTTCAACTTGAAACTTTTGCTCATTTTGCTCCGTCGGGCGAATTCACTCCTTTAAAATTATGTTTCGCCTCCAAGAGGGGCGAAAGTGATTTTCACCCCTCAATTGGGGTGAAACTTCTCCTCTTCTTCCCTTCAACTTACTTTTGAATTAAATCATGATCTTCATTGCATTTTTTTGGGGTGAAACTCCTTTGGAAGCATAGCTTGGGGTGAAAGCGCCTAACTTCGTTGCCTTTTCTTTCTGAGACACTTCTTCCTTCAAAATTGATTCCTTGTCGACATTTTTTTTGCTTAGAAATTTTTAAACAAATTTCTCTATTGCATTCATAATTTCCATTTTATTTACAATAATGAAATATTATTTAAAAGAGGTAAAAATACAGTAAAATAAACATCAAAATTGTAGCGCCTTCCTTTAGTAAATTTATCAAAAATTTACAATTAACATTCAACAAAATTGCAATGTGGTAAAGTTGCAAAACTGCCAACATTCTTGGTGGCTCACGGGGTATCCAACTTGCATGGATGCAATCGACCCCAGGCCTTCATCCATTGGGCTTAAGAGTCAGCTCCACTTGGTGCATCAGGCTACTTACTGCTCACTCTAGCATTTTTCTCCTTGGCCTCCTTCACTGCAACTTCTTCTTCCAGCTCTAAAAGGTGAGCAACTATAGCTTCATACACTGCAACAACTTCAGACCAAGCATCTACACTGATCAACTCTAGGCCATTAAGTGAATCCACAAGGTACCTAAAGGTCTCCACTTGCTCCATATCAATGTAATTCGCCCGTTGACTGAGCTCCATCAAACCAGATTCGATGCGTGTCAATTTTCTCATCAGAGGCAACACATGATCTTCGGTGAGAGGCTCATCCCAATCATCAATTTTGGAAGCATCATCAACGAAGATCACCCAAACTACTTCCAGGTCCTCCTTTGATAGAATGTTCCCCTGATCATCAGTGAAGCTGGGGAAACCATTTTTAGCTACTGCATTAAAGTAGAGCTTCGAAACTCTTCTCTCTTGATTGAACACATCTAGTAGCTTGTGAGCCTCCTTAACTTGGTCCAACTTTGAAAAATATTGGTGTAGTATTACCTTGGCACTTGCCCAAGCTCGAGCCATGTCACTCATGGGGAAAAATCTAAGACCTGTTCTACTTATCACATGCATCTGTGTTGCCTTTACCAAGAGGGGCTCTAAGTGATCTTCACCATACTCCACTATGTGCCGGCCATATGAGATGATGATCTGTATCTCCTGAAGGTACATGAGGACCTATGTCACCTTTTCCACCATAGTCTTACAATCAACAAGCAACTAGATGCACACCTCCTTGACTTTTTCTTTCGTCAGAACAATCACCTGTGTTGCTTTTGCAGCCAGTTGATCCTGTAACTTCTGGAGTTGACCCTTCAATGCCTCCACCTATTGCTCTACTCCTCCTTTGGCCTCCTGATGCTTCTGGATCATCTTCTCCAACTCCTCTACCCTTTTCTACCAACGAGTTACCTCTGAATGTGTGGATTGTAACTATGCTCAACATTTTTCCAAAGACTCCTCCAAGTCGACGATCTTAGCCTCAACCTCAAAAAAGTGATTCTTATAATGCTCACCATGCAGGAACAAGGAGCTTATCTCTACCTAAATATTTTCCCATCATCTCCATAGTATCAAGCTTTGTAAGGTCCTTGGTGATGATCTCATAAGTATAATCATTCTGAGTCATCTCTCCTTGAGGCTTCTGAACCTAGGGAAACATCTTCATTGTATGGGCCTCCATGGCATTGGGATCAAATGAAACCTTCTTCAATGGCCTTTTTTGGGTTCCAAAGCCTCTCTTCTTTTCTAACTCTTCAACCATTATGATGAACTCAAGAGAGCTTAGTTGATCTTTGCTACAATGGGTTGTTTTGGTACAACCACTATCTTTGACTCGGGCAACACCTGCAACTCCAAAAATGGGGTGAAAGGGAAATGAGCCTACTAAGGATTCGGCTTGAGGGAAGAGAAAATAGGCATAGTGGAAATGGTGGTGGGAATGGAAATGGTGGTAGAAATAGAGGCAAGGGGTTCAGCCATAGTCACACTCACTCGAGGAGGAGCTTGTGTACTTACAATGGTAACGGAGGTTACTGGAAAAGATGATACGAGAAGTGAAAATGGATTTGGGGTGGATGCAAAAGAACTGAAAGAAAGGGAAGTAGAAGAAGAAGGAAGAGAAGAGGAGGGAGCATTGGTGAGTGGTGGTTGGGAAATAGGAAGTGAAATTGTAGTGGAGGGTATGCCAAATGGAGGTGATATAGAAGTGGAAACTAGGAGGGAAGAAGTAACAATCACCAACTGCTCGAGAATAGGAGGAGGAGAAAGAAATGTACCTTTGGAATTCGATGCCAGTTGAGCCAATGAGGATGAAGGTGGTTGTGCTATTGGCTCCTTCTCAACCTGGTCCTTTGGTTCGGTTGCAACATCTTCCTCAAGATCTATAAGTTCAACACTTTGGACCAATGACTTCGTTTAGACCAAGGGAATGGCTTCTAATACTTCTGTTCGTTCAACCAAAACCATAGGAGGAGGGTTTGATGAAACTACATCGGTTCTTCACTTCTTTGAGATTTTTATAACCGATAAATTTTCCCACTTGCTTTTCACCTTACGTTGCAATGGCTCCTCTGGCACTTGCTCTTCTTCTTCTACAAGTGGCGCTTCTTGAGTCATGGGGTGCTCTTCTTCGGCCACGCTCTCCTCACTACTAGATTTTTGCAAACTTTGAGGTACAATACCAGTGAAAGTGATTGGTTGATAACTGGTGTAGAAGTCATCATAAGTGTCCGAAAAATGCTTCATCCATTACCAGGCCATATGGTGACCCAATTTTTCTTTGATGAGCCCTCATAATCCACCAGTTTGTAATTTTTTCTTTGACCAACCCGGAAGTTATTCTTTCATTTGACTAAATAACCCTGGTGGAGGAATCTGATGCTTATGTACAATAGGGTTATACTCAGCCTCCATCTCATAGAAATCATGCCAAGGTGGGAGCGACATCATGTTCTCTACGTACCACTCTAAGTCATGCCCCTCTGGATTGTTTTGGTGCTTCTCAATATCTAGCCTCAGACAACAATGAAAGATTTTGACCTTGATTTGTTTAGCAAAGAGACCCAAAGGATCATACTTCCATTATTATGGCAACTCCACCATTTCGATATCATAAAAGGTCTTAGTTATTAAATGATTCTAGCCCACCTGGCTCACTTCAATACCTCCAAAGTGAAAAGGCATAGTGCACGTGGTTTTCTTTCCATGCCCTGCCCCATACACATCATTAATAAAATCATGTTGTCGAACAACCTCCAAAGCAAACAAGTGCCCTATGGAAAAATATGGGAGTAGAACTAGCTTGCCAGTATAGCCAAAAATGCGTAGCACAACACCCTGTGTCAACAAAAATATATCACCTCTTTGCTTTGAGATGATTTCCTCTCTCATTGCCCTTGGTACCCTCTCACTTTTGCAGAAAATTAACTCCAGGGAAAGACCCACAAACATACGATTGAAGTTATAAAAAGACTCCTACCTTGACAAGCTAGAGGTCCACAAATATACTGGTAATTTTCTATTCTCCTTATCAAACTGCCTAATTGCAATGAAAGAAAATTTCTTGTACAGGTGAAAGAAGAAATACCAAATCAAAAAGGATGTGTGCCTGAATACCTTCATTCCTTCACTCTACATATTTTCCAATTGGATGTGCATTCTTCTAGCAATATAGTTGGCCCAATCAAAGAAAATGGGATTCATCCTTGCAGTCATTGTAGTGGGAGCGTAGAATTCTACTTAGGAGATGCACTGCACCAATGTTGCCTACCACTTGTGCACTATAGAATCCGATGGAAGACCAACCACCCAAGCCACCATAGAAAACAAATTTAGGCTCTTAAAATCTATCAATGGCTTTGGCAATGTTGGTAGTTCACCATGTTGGGGCATTTTAATCAACTATGTCTCCATAAATTGGTGCAATATCACTGTGGACTGATATCTTTCTTCCTACTTGCCAATGTGCAATTTCTTAAAAATAAAGTTTGAAGGAGGTGTAATTCCACAAGCGAACGCCTCCCGGATATCTTCAGATGAGATGGTGAACAACACATCCCCTTTGGCATTCTCCATTGCCCTGGTGTTAGGATTATAAAACTTTGAAATAGCTTCCACCAACTCTAGGCAATAGTGAACTGGTGTGCACAAAAACCAAAAAATATGAGCATGGTATGCTATGGTGAGAGGAATCTTTGACGTTAACCCTTGTTGGACTACAATGTCTACATCCTGGCATAATTTCTCAATGCCCTTATTTGTAATAATGTAGTCTCCCACTTGAGCTAGCGTATCAGAATACGGATCTAAGTCAATATTTTCATGGCACCTGGCTTTCTTGGATTTCTTTCCTCCCTCAGTCTTCTTCTACACCTTCTTCGGTTCTTCAATGCTTTTTGATGCAACAGCTCTTTTACCCATCTTCTCTAATATTCAAGCGCTTGTAATTCCTGCACTTAATTCAACCCAATGCAGTAATACTTTAGAAAATATAAAAAAAACTTTTACCTTCTCTCTACGGGTGCACCAATTTTATAGCTGCACCTTCATCAACTGGATTAAATGCACAAGTTTATTTTCAAAGAAGTTGGGTAAACGTACGTTTCAAAATTTACACTGGGTATGATTTTTAATAATGTTTTAATTGTCTTCAACCTCCCTTTGCCCAAAATATTTCTGTATTCTTATGCTTCTACTACCTCCAATCTTGAAAAGTGCTCCACAAATATCAACGAGTAACTCCAGGAATGAGAACTACCAAGTGTAAATGAAGGGCACATCTTAGGATGAAAATGAATTAATTGGGCCGATTAAAAGCTTTAAAATATCATTCTGGGGTGAATCACGTGAAATTCCACTGTTCTTGGGTGCACTAATTTTTTAACGACATCAAAGGCACTCCGAAATCATTCCTACCAAAAAAACTCTGATAGGCATGCTTCCTTCTTCTCTGGGTGAAAATAGTTCACAACTTAAGCTTCCTTCAATTTTCTATGCTCCCAAAATCATCCTTTCCTTTGCTTTGGTGAAATCATATGATTGAATGCCTTTTAAAATATTCTTCCTCCTTGATTTAGCTTCAAAAAGTATTTTTTAAAAAAATCATGCTTTTAACTAAATTGCTTTTCTAGAAAAAGCAAATTAAATCTATTTCGCCCTTCTACCGAAAATAAATTTTTAACTGAAGCTTTTCCTTTGCATGAGATTTTCCTTTCTTTTTCTTTCTACTTTTGGAGTTGCACTTTTAAAATAGATTTTCGCCCCTACTTTCTAAAAGTTGCATGGTAGAAAGCTTTGGTCGAAACTTAAAAAAAATATTCGTCACCTCTTTTTTTTTATTATTATTATTAATTTTTCTCTTTTCACCTTTAAAAGAGGTAAATATGACTTTCACCCCTCAATTGGGGTGAAAGTGTTTATATATATATATCTTTTCTTATCTATTTTCCCCTTAACTACATCATTAAAACAAATTCACCGAAGTTGCTCTTTTCAAAGCTATTTACTGATTTTCAACTCAAAAATCATGAAAATCCTTTTTTTAGGGCGAAATCAATTTTAACCCCTGAAGATGTGCTTCCGGGTGAATCTACTCACTTGGGGGTAAAATAAGACCATTTTCTTCTCTTTTTTCTTTTACATACATATGAGCATAACATATTTGAAAAATAAAAGAAAAAACTGTACATATATACATACTTGTGTCCAAAAATTTTAGTGATAGTAGGTCTTCAGATGAAGACCATTTACCAGAATCGGTAGCTCTCGGCCATCCATGTCCTAAAGATAATAAGCATTAACTGAATTTTCTCCTAAAATCTAGAATGGACCTTCCCATATCACCTCAAATTTATGGTGTTTGCTAGGTTTCGCTTTATCTGAGTTCCACTTCAACACCAAGTCATCGACTTTAAATGCCCTTTCGAACGTCTTCTTTTCGAACCACTTATGTGTTGTTTTGGCATGCTCCATGAAAGCGTTATATGCCTTCTCTCTTTCTTCTTCGAGCTGCAAGAGTTGCGCTAGTCTCACGCTCATAGGATCAATTTCATCACCCTCATCACTAAGCATCTACAAAGTCTGGAGGACTGGAAGTTCAATATGGGTAGGCAAAACTGCTTCCTTGCCATACACCAGGGAGTAGGGGGAAGTTTTAATGGACTTATTGATTGATATGTGATCCACCCATAGAGCTTGGTCCAACAGTAGATGCCAACTTCTTTTATTGCTCCCAAGTGTTCTTTTCAAAATCTGAAGCAAGTTCTTGTTTGTGGACTCGGCTAAACCATTTCCCTATGGGTAATAATTAGAAGATACTTTGAGGTAAATCCCATACCTACTTGCAAACTCAGTAATATTTGCTCCAATGAAGGGAGTCCCATTATCAGTAACAATGGCGTCTAGCACACCAAAATGAGTAATCAGCCCCTCAAGGAAAGAGATGATTATCGCTTGGTCTACTTTCTTTGTTGGGATGGCTTCGCCCACTGAGTAAAGTAGTCAGTTGCTATCAAAATATATTTATGTTCAATAGAAGAATGAGGATCAATGACCCCAATAAAGTCTAAGCCCCACTATTGAAATGGAGCTTCTACCTAGATCGGATGTAGAGGTAAGGATACCTTCTTACTCCTACCGACATATCGTTGATAATTATCATAACTTTGACTCACTTTGTGTGTATCTATGAAAAGAGTGGGCCAAAAATATCCAACCTAGATGATCTTCAAGGCCATAGGCCTCCCTGCATAGTGTCCACTAGACAAGCCAGAGTGGAACTCCTCCAAAATATTCTATTTTTCAGACTCTTTGATGCACTTGAGGAGTACTCCATCTATGTTCTTGTGGAATAAACCACTCGATAAAAAAACATATCTGAGGGCCTATAGCCTAAATATTCACCTCTAAGAGGGATTGAGGTGAGATGGACACCTTCCAGATGTGAAAAATTTGACAAGGTCCTCTGTCCAGTCATGATCACCTACTGCTTGGTTAGCAAGATTACTCTCGCTAATAACTTCATCATGTAATGGCACCAGTGATTGAGAAGCTGCACTTTTAGCCAACTCTTGACAGAGTGCCCGATCATGAACCAATTTGGTCGGTCGAATATCTACATCATACTCTTGAATCTTGGAGATCCAACCTGCTCTTTTATCCCCAAGTTCTCCTTGAATGATAAAATTCCTGACATCTGGATGAATAACATAGACAATTATCTTGCTTTGTGAGATAAAATATCAAAATTTCTTTAGGGACTTCATAACCGCATAAACCTACTTTTCAATAAAATTGTATTTCTCCTGGTGTGACTGAATAACTTGGCTTAGAAAAGTGATTGGTTATTCATCTCCATCATCTCGCTTTTGTATAAGCACGATGACATAACTTTCCTACTCACCTACTACATAAAGGATAAAATCCTTAGAATAGTCTAGATTGATCAACACTGGTGCTTGAACTATTCTCTCTTTAATCTCCTAAAATGCTCATTTCCTTTTCTCTATCCATTTGAAGTCTGCATTTTTCTTCAGGAGTTCAGTCATCGGCTTCACTACTTGAGCGAAGTCGATGATGAATTTTTGAATAAAATTGATTTGGTAAAAAAGGACTACAGATCCTTCTTATTGGTTGGTAGTGGCAATTTTAAGAGAGCTTCAACTCTCACAGGATCAATGGCTAACCCCTCCTTTGAAATCACATGTCCCAAGAGCTTCCCCTCCTTGAAAGCAAAGATAGATTTCTTCGAGTTGATGGAGATACCAAATTCTTGACACTTTTCAAACACCTATCTCAAATGAGATCCATGCTCTTCCCTGCGATGTGAGAAAATAATCATATCATCAAGGTATATCACAATTATTCGGTTCAACAACTCACCAAAAGTGACATCCATTGCTCTTTGAAAAGTGGCACCAACATTGGAAAGACCGAAAGGTATTCTTTGATAGGCGAAAGTGCCCCACTTGGTAGTAAATGTCATTTTATGTTGGTCCTCATCCTTTACCCAGATTTGGTTATAGCCGGAGAAACCATCAAGTAATGAAAATATTTGTGCTCCAGCGACAACGTGGAGAATCTGGTCAATCTACGATAAGGGATAATGGTCTTTCAAAGATGCTTGGTTCAGATTGTGAAAATCTACACATAGGCGAATATCTCCATTCTTTTTTCATACTAGAACCAAATTCGCCACCCAAGTTGAGTGTTTGATGGGATAAATGATTTTCACCTCCAACATTTTTAGTAGTTCTACTTTCATAAGCACCTCAATCTTTGGATTAATAGGTCGTTGCTTCTACCAAAAAGGTTTCACCCCTTCCTGCAATTCAATGGTGTGTTGAATCACATTTTTGTCATACCCTTTCAAATCATGATAACTCCATGCAACAATGTCAAGGAATTCAGAGCACAGATTCTTAATGTCCTTGAGCTCTTCTAGAGAGCAATCTATCTCGACTTTGATGATCTTGTCAGGTCCCAACTTCAGCTCAGTATACTCTTTTTCATCCACCTTGATCCTATGCTTTTTTGCTCTATCACTCTGATCAAAGAGGCTCTCTAATGTAATCAATCCTTTTGGGATGTGATTATTCCTGAGTTGTATTAAACCTTCAGCTTCATCTTCATCCAATGTCCTTCCCTCCACACTACCGACTTCTTTAATCAGAAAGTTTACAATCTATTCATCATTATCAAAAACTTGCCAGTATATGTTCTTATCTGGGACTGAAGGTCTATAAATCATCCTTACAGTCTTGGGCTTTCATACCACACTTTCAACAGGAGAGAAGTTCACACCAAGGGATGCTAGGAGATCTGCATGCTTATTTCATTCTCATAAAATCGCTTGAACATTTAATGCATCAAATGATTCAAACAAATCCCATACCTTGTTGTGGTACACCTTTAGGTAGTGCTACTTTGAAATGCACTTGTTGGTCACCTGGTTGACAATCAACTCAGAATCTCCAAAAATTTACAACTGTTTGATCTCGAGATTTTCCACTTTCTTCAGGCCCAAGCATAGTGCTTCATACTCAATGACATTATTTGTACAGCTCCAGGTCAATCGGTATGAGTATATTTTTTAGATTCCTGAAGGAGAGATGAATACTACTCTAGCTCTGACACCATTCTTACATCTAGCACCATCAAAGTACATTTTCCATAATTGATCAAGGGTAGAACCTAGATCATCAAGCACCTTCTCTTCACCCTTCTCAGGCTTAGTGATGGTATAGCAACCGATCTCAGTTTCCATCATTGCATTGAAATCAAGCATAGAAAACTCATCCTCTAACCGAAGCTCATCCAAAGCTTCCTCCATCAGATCCATCTCCTCCAACTCTTCAATCACCATGTTGACTGAGTCTACAACATTTTCTTCCTCTTCAATATTTTTGATATGATATGTGGAGGGCTTCTCATTATAAATGTGTATTCTCCTCCCTTTGAATGGAATCTCCAGGTGAGAATAGTCCAAAGATAGGTAGCCTCCCAACTTAGTTGTGAACTCTCTAGATAGACACATACTGAAGTATGACTCCAAGTCTACTACCACAACTTCTTGAATGATAGTAATCTGGGGCATACTATGTAAGACAATTGGGATATCTTTGATCACCCCCACCATTTTGATAGGAGTGCCATCCAACTACAAGATGCCTGGGCTGCTTCTTGTATATTCCATACCCATGATTTTGCATACTACCTTTGGCATGACAATTGTCGTTATACCAGAGTCAATCATGCAATTATGTACAATCCAACCCTCCATCCTGAGAGATAGATAGAATGGGGGAGGTCTATTTTTTCCTATGGCTAAAGTGGGTAGCATTTGAGCCAGCACCATCTACGTAGGGTTTTTCTTCTTATCCTTCATGAATTTCAATGATTCCTACAATAGATCTACTTGTCCAGGCAGTTGTAGTGCATCATAGAGACTCACCTTAGTAGGAATCTTCTTCAGTTCTTCGATGATATTATATGACTATGCATTAGGCTCCCTTGATTCACCAGCAACTTCATATTTGCTTTGGTACTATTGTGTAGCCTCTACCCTCTGACGCTTGGTCAAAGATGGGTACTTGAGCTTCTCCTTCACCTATTCTCTTATTTTTATTTGTGCTTGTGCAACTGAAGGTTGTGAAGTAGATGCTTTTGCTTGCATTCTATCCTTCACTAGGGGTAGGCAAAATATCCTTCAACAAGATAGGCTCATCTACTTTAGATGTTGGCATAGGTGCTTTCGCTTGAGACTACTTCTTTTCATTCTACACCTTCTGCTCAGTGGGTACCTTCAATGGCTCCATATCTGGTGGATCAACAGTGATAGGTTTCTTCCTAGATCTTGTGAGAACTGATACTTGCTCGATAGATGGGACCATGAAGTTGTGATCAATTTTCATGATCATGTTGACTTGACCACTAGAAGTGCTTTCTACTAGTGTCTGCACATAGTTCAAATGAACCATGTAGGTATCTTCACCATGAGGGTCATTACAGGTAGAGCACCAATATGTTCGCTCTGATGTACCAGCTTCTTCATTGACCAATATGATTGTATTTATCTCAACACCTTTGCTAGTCGAAGTTGCTTGCTCTCTAGTAATCGATGGTATTTGAAATCTTCTTGATCGAAAGTCAGCTTCAACTTGCTTCTTCTTGATGGATGTGATTTCATTTGACATTGTCCTCACTATTGAATTAAGTGATTGCATCTCCTATAATAATTTCATGTGGGGATCAGGATTTGAGGGTACTGGAGGTGCTAGAAAAGGTAAAGGTACTGGTAGAGAAGGCAATGTTGGGATAGAAGGAGGAGCGGGTAATTGTGGAATGATTAGAGTAGGTAATTGTGGAATAGAAACTATTGTTGTAGTTTGGGATGTACTCAGATTCCATGAAGGAATTGGGTACATGGGTGACATGGGCAAGGGCTGAGAAGATGCATTAGCATACAAATACTATGGAAGATCAAGAAAAATAGGCATGGCCATTTTTGGTGGAAGCTTACCGATAGCGATCAGATCAACTTTAGCCTTTTGTGTTGTAGAATACAACTCAAGGAATGTATTAGCATTGGACTGTCGGATGGCCATACTGATGTCGGAGTTGAAGGCTCGAAGGTAGTAAAAGGTGGCTTGTTTGAGAGTCGATCGAAGACCATCGAGAACTCTATGCCAATTTCGAGAAAACCTGACATTAAAGTCCATGATTTCTTCTTGTGGATGCCTTTGAATAGTAGTGAATTGATGCAACAAGGAAAAGGGATCCACTTGTTCATTGAACCCTTTAATCAATAGTTCAGCTAACTAGTCCTAGGTAGTGATGGTTGCAAGTTGTAACGATCGATACCAGTAAAGCAATTTCCCTTGAAGAGAGAGAACAAGTAATCTTACCATTATATCTTCTTCTATGATGCCATGAATCATCGCCAAAGTAGCTACATCTTGAACATGCTCATAGGTTATCTTTCTTGTACCATCATAAGTTGGCAAAGCCTTCATCGCCACTTGTGGGATTGGGTTATGAGCTTGCATATTTAGAGGTCCAAAATGGTTCCATGCTAGAAACTACCTTGGTGGTGGCTATTATGGTGGTGGATTTTGAGCCATGTGGACTGGTGTGTGTGGTTGGGGAGGTGGAAAACTAGTAGTTGTACTAGCAGGACTTGAAGGAATGGAAAACACACCAGCTAACTGAGAAGATGTTGTAGTTGATGGGATAGTTGGAGTAACTAACCTAGGGTGTTCTCCTAGCTCTTGGATGTCAAGTTCATAAAACTCAATAGGCTCTTCAAAATTTTTGGCCTTCGATCTTGTAATCATGAAGAAAACTTTTGCTCACTTCATGTTTGGAGGCTTCTGGGTAGAGCTGAGTCACCAAATGTTCTAATCATACAGTACCAGGTGAACATCAAACCTTAATACTATTAAAAGTGGAACCTTTTGAGAGTCCCATCGGGTATGCCAAAAATTGTTGGTCATGAATCTACCTAGTTACAAAGTCTATGCCTTGTGCACCCTAGACCCGACCAACATTGAAAGGCCGGAGGAAAGAAATGTCCTCTAGGCCAATCTCTAGAGAGGGTTGGCTCCCTTCCTAATCTAATTTGGTTGAAAGGTTAGGGTAATAGGAAAGAAATAGGGAAATATGGCTATAAGCCAACAGTATAGGATGGGGATAGACTAACAACTAAAATTCCACCAAGAAATAATTAGCAACATACAATAAAAATACAAGCACAGAAACTTCTTGCAATTATGCAATGATAACCTCTAAAGAGCATCTCAATGTTCACTCCCTTACCAGCAAAAATAAATTCAGAAGCAGAATTTAAACACAACAAATAATGGAAATGAAAGCATTCAGAAATAACACACACAGAAAATTATCAAGTGCAAAACCATTCGAAGAACCAAAAGTCGAAGCATTTCTATTGATGCAAAAAACTTAGAGTATTTTTCTATAGAGTGTCCATCCTCCTTTTACAATGAAAAATGATTAGTATTTATAGAGGGTTGCACCTCTTTCATTTAATGCACTTACAAACAAAATGTTGGTAGATCAAAAACCAGCGAGAATAATTTCCTCCTTGGCATCAGTGATATTCTAGTCAAAATATTCTACAAGGAAACCATGATCCGGATTTGGTGGGAGAATCACATAGAGAAATCGACATGATTAAATGCTAAGAAGTAACCTTGAACGTCGGTGCATTGAGATGCAGCAAAATCACCTAGAAATCAGGCACTTGGTCATTGAATTCACTTCACCTTTGCACCTTGGAAATCCACTTTCACCAAGAAAGTCCATCGAGCATTAAATCTACTTTGAAAATCGGTAAGGTTGATAGGCGATGCATTGGAAATAAACAAGAATTGCCTCTGATCTTGCAAAGTTGAAGCAAAAATCCTAGAAGTGTTGCTTGCATTGCTCCAAGAATTAAATTTTATCTTTCTTCACCTCTTTCCAAGAAAATCTACAAAATCATGCCTTTGGAAGCAATTCTTCTATGAATTTAATATCAAAGAATTGATTTCGCCCAAGAGTGAGGTGAAACAACATTTTCGGGGTAGCAATGGGCGACAACGCAGCTTGGTTTGACATTTTCAATAATTTCACCCATTAATTACTTTCCCTCATAATCATCTTCTTCGCTTTCACCTTAGATGAGGATGATAGAGACTTTCACCCCCTTGGGGAGGTGACATCATCCTTAACTATTTTCTTCTTCAACGTATTGCATGGTGCAACTCTTCTGCCAGAAATTGAGTTTTTTTAAAAACCTCATTCGCCCCCTAGAGAGGCAAAACTACATGGCGCCTCTCAATAGGGGTGACTTCAATTTGATTGCACCCCAAATTTGCATTGAGCACTTTCCTTTTATTTCTACCCTAGTCATGGATAAAATCATCCAACATATTTTTTTTGCCTTTGAAAAACATTTAAAATCCCCTTTCACCCCAAAGAGGGGTGATAATGAGTTTTACCCCTCACTTGGGGTGACAACACTCTCTAAATTTGCTGCAACGCGTTCACATCGAGCCCACGCTACATTACTTTTTTAAAACCTTTTCAAGATGTGTTTCACCCCAAAGAGGGGCGATAAGGAATTTTACCCCTCTCATGGGGTGAAACCGCTTTTAAAATCTTACCTTGATTCATTGGCGCCCGACCCATGTAGCACTACTTAACACTTTATTTCAATATGATATGTTTCACCCCAAAGAGGGGCGACAAGGAATTTCACCCCTCTCATGGGGTGAAAGCGCTTTAAAAATCTTCTTCAATTCAATTGGTGCTCGACTCATGGAGTGCCTCTTCTAAGTTTATTTTAAATTTTGTTTTGCCCCAAAAAAGGGTGATAGGGAGTTGCACCTCTCTCTCGGGGTGAAAGCGCCTTCAATTTTTAACTTCAATGTAGCCACTTGCACTTTAAAATAACTTTTACCCCAAAGAGGGGCGACAAGGGTTTTCGCCCCTCAATTGGGGTGAAAGCATTCTACTCCTCCATTTTCAACTTGAGACTTTCGCTCCTTTTGCTTCGTCGGGCGAATTCACTCCTTTAAAATAATTTTCACCTCCAAGAGGGGCGAAAGGGATTTTCGCCCCTCAATTGGGGCGAAACTTCTCCTCTTCTTCCCTTCAACTTACTTTTGAATTAAATCATGATCTTCATTGCATTTTTCTAGGGTGAAACTCCTCTGGAAGAACAGCTTGGGGTGAAAGCTCCCGACTTCATTGCACTTCTTCCTTCAAAATTGATTCTTTATCGGCGCTTTTGTTGCTTAGACATTTTAAAAAAAAATCTCCGTTGCATTCATAATTTCCATTTTATTTATAGTAATGAAATATTATTTAAAAGAGGTAAAAATACAATAAAATAAGCATCAAAACTGTAGCGCCTTCCTTTAGTAAATTCATCAAAATTTTACAATTAACATTCAACAAAATTGCAATGTGGCAAAGTTGCAAAACTGCCAACAGTAACTTGCTTCTTTCACCTAGAACTTGGGTTTTATATCTTTGTCTCAATTTATAAATGAATCTCACATTTGTCAGGACCCATCTATCCATACCCACCTAAGATATGCTTATGGGGTATGTTAGTGCATTTTAATATTTTATGCATTAGTTATCCTAGCACTTAGGATAAGCTTACTTAGGTAGGTGTTTACTTATAGATGCACATGATGCATAACATTGTTGGCAAGCACATACGAATTAAATAGGCCATTTAATGGAGCACCTTCTAGATGGCTTCCAACATTTAATTTGACCTTATCTCTGCTTCCAATATTTAATTCGGCCTTATCTCTTCTTCTCTTGTAAGGTTTAATGTTTATTTATAATTATGTATAATGTTTAATAAAAGAATGGGAGATTGAATGAAGCTTTCAATTGTAATTCTACAATTTTTTTCCTTCTATACTAGAATAAGTTTATTATTGCTTATGTAACTTGCCTCCACCTAGATCTCAGGCCTTTTATATTTATCTCAATTTATAGATGAATATCACACGGTAGGTCTTAGGTCTTACTTCCTTCATCTATAAGTAGTATTTTATATTGTATTTTATATTATTTTTCATAATCACTAGGATTGAAAAAAAAACATTTTATATTCTTTTTTTTTAAATAACTAGGATTGAATAAGATATTGTTGTATCTTAGATCTTGTTTTCTTCATCTATAAGTAGTATTTTATATTATATTTTTTACTATTTTTCATAATAACTAGGATTGAAAAAATTAGTACTTTGTATTTTGTTTGTTTACTATTTTTTTAGAATAACTGGGATTGACAAAATTAGTATTTTATATTCTATTTTTTACTCCTTTTTCATAATAACAATTTTTTAAATTATGTTTTTTCAAAATAACTATGAATTAAAAAAAAAAAAAACTTCATATTGCTAGGAGGGTGTAACAACCCACCAAAACCAACCCAAGATATATATATATATATATATATATATATATATATATATATATATATATATATATATATATATATATATATATATATATATATATATATATGGTTTACACAAGTACGTTCACATAAAGGGGTCCCAATATTAATTTCAATATTCTCAAGGATTCACCACATTTGAGTTTAATGTTGTTGCAAATGATACTCAAGTAGATAGGAGTGGCCAACATCTCGTATTTTCTTAGGTTCACCTTACTAAACCTCATTATTTAGAAGGAATCCAAAGTGGTCCCCCCACATTTCTTAAACCCTCACTAGTATAGGACAATTTGACCATGATGTGGTGATTATCCTTTAAGGCCCATATCACTTAAATGGGGATACATATTCCCTAACATTTCCATAATTCCATCTATGTAGGTTACTCTGGCATAAAGTCTTGATGCTTAGTTATCACACCTTCGCAAGCCAACTAAGGTCATCACCACTCACCTAGTAATGAGCATGGTTACCTGAGCCTCATAATTCAAGGTACCACCATAAATGTCTCATTATTTATTCTATTAACTTCATAGTTATGGAACACTTTATCCTCATCATTCAAGGTGTGTCAATTACAAGTATCTAGTTATTGCATCATCACAAATCCTTCTAGATTTGTGAGTACTTGGCTATTGCATATTTGCAACTTCTTTCGAGACTCACGATAACCTAGTTATTGCATCACTACAACTCCTCCCAATATTGGATTGTATTTTATCCAAGAATTCTATTAAGATTCTAGATTCATTTTCAAGAAACCCCACTCAAATCCAAGGTATCCAAAACCATAACATCTCTCATAAAGAATTAAAGTGCTATAATGGAACAAAATGCTTAATTATAACACCATGCTAGATTAAAGTATAACATAAATCTTAATATATGTCTAGCATAAAGGAAACATCTTGCTAAGTTAAAGAATAAGATTAAAGTAACCGTAATGTAAACTTTTAACATAATGCTAACATAGAACATCTATTTAATTTAAGCTAGAAAAACAACTTAAATATATCATAAGCTAACTTATAAGTTTTCTTCCTCTTTCATCATAACCAACTCATTGTTTCATTGCTGAAAAATCAAGTTCTCCATATTTTTTACATAAAGTCTTCCAATCCCTATTATTGTAGGAATAAGAATAACCAAGTGTTACATAATAAAACTTCCAATTACATAACAAATTTTCATTCCCAAAAACATCATAGCAAGTCCATCCAAATGGCCACTACACCATCTCCTTTTCATTAACTTCTTCATGAAGAAATATTCCCATGGAATTTAAGAAACCTAAGGGATCAGGACAGCTCATAATGCAATACAACTAAATATGCACTATGTATAAGGCAATCAACCATGCACCATACATTTCAACACACAAGGATAAAATACCATACTTCTCTTTATAATTCTCGCCATACCTACTCAAGTCTTAGGAAACCATTATAATTATTTATAATACAAAGCTCTTTCATCAAGAAACTATGCAAAAATACAATGCAATAAACTAAATGGAAGATCACTAACTAATTAAATTAAAATATCACCATAATCAATGTTTCTTTACTAGGCGAGCTAAAATATTCTAATGAAATAAGCTCCAAGCATAATAACTCCATATAAAATTTCTTTCCTAATTTCAATGGTTTATAAACTAAACACTAAGTTATCCCAAACCCACATAGTCTTCTTTTCTACCACCAACCCAAGTCAATTCAAAAAAATATTAAAGAACTTGTATGCTAATTAATAAAGTAAAAACCTATCCTTATGCAACATAGAAGAAGCCATACAATAAAGGTATAAGATCATTCTTAAATTATAAAAGAGGCCAACCACAAAAAGGTAACATAACCAAATAGGTTGCTAAGGTAAACAAAACAAGCTAACGTATTCCTTGCAATAAAAAGAAGCAAAACCACACTTAACAATACCCAAGGCTTTGCCACTTAATATCTATCTCCACATCTACCTAGATAACTCTAGATAACCTAAGACACTCCTACTCTAGATGGGCATAGAAACCTAATGCAAGCTAAAAAATAACCAAGAGTAGATAGACATAACCAGGTGCCTATCAGGACAAATCACAAACATAAGTTGCCTTACTCAGAAAGAAATAGACCAGTGCAACTCCAGTTTAACAACTAGGTTTATAGAAAAGCAATAGGTTAAATTTTTAAAGAAAAACACTCAAATACAAAAGAAGTAAGGTTTAGAAACAAGGGAACTTCTAACATGACCTGGAGGTTGCTAAGGATGCTACACTCAAAGCACTCTCTCTACACATCAAGCATAACATAATTAAGAAAGCAGGTGCATAAAGAAGATAACAACAGTCTAAAAAAAACCAACATAATAGAGGGATAAAACTAGAGGTAAAATATCTCTATGCACTATCATATATCCTCTGCATTTGATCACCCGGAAACTCCCTCCTACTTCCTTTAATTCTCATTTACTTTATGAGCCAACAATACCCCTCTACTACCTTTCCCAATGGTACATAAAGGAAACTTTTCTCCTTGATTTCAAGTATTATGAATTCCAACAAACATTATCAAGGTGGAAGGATGTAAGGGAAGGTGACACCTTGATTCCTTGGTGTTACCTTAGCTCAGGGTAGCCAATGTATCCACAAACTCAACAACATGTGATGCTCACAAAAATAAAGGCCCAAAACATAAGGTGGCACTTATTGATTAATATTAACACTAATTGGTATATGGCTAAGGTTTGATAATAATTTTATTTCTTTAATACATTTGTAATCATTAATAATATGTTTAATGTTTAATATAAATACATTTATAACCAAAAGCATCATGTTTAATGCATTTATAAACATAATCAATATGAAAAAGGAATAAGAGCCTTTGCTAGCATCAAAATATTTCCTTAGCATTATTTATATAAGCTATTCATTCCATTAAATTAATACCAAATGTTTTTTTGATTTGGTAAAAAAAGGGGTTTTGAGATCCCCAAACCTATTACAATAAGCTAAGATAGGGTATGAGAATGCACTAAACTACAAAACTAAATCAAAATCAGCCAAGGGGCAAGAATAACAGGCCACCCTCAACAAGGCAAAATAGAGAGGACCCCATACAAACAACATACCATAAAATCCGGGTAACAACAACTAAAGGAACCAAGCCTCTCTCAAAAAAACAAAACAGAGAGGGCCCCATACAACCAACATAAAATATAACCTGATATCAACTACCAAAAGAACATCATAGCAGAGCTAGTTTGGGGTTGCCATATCCATCTACTTGTTAACCATGTCCCGAATCTCGTTGACAAAGGAGACCACAACCTACAATGTACCTAGAAGAGCACAGTGATTTTTCTCTAGAACAGATAAACACATCACCACAAGAGCATAAAACATCATAATATCACCAGAAGAGCATACAATGAGGACACCATTGGGATCAAGGCCAAGAAAATTCTAACCAACATCCACACAAAGATACCCAACTGATGATAGTCAGCTAAAAAAGGTTAGGGGACTTGTGAAGATCACCAATTAATATGGCCCACCCAATAAAGCATAAAATAAAACATCCAGCAAAGAGTCCATGGAGTGAACTCCCATACCAAGCCTCATGCACAACCAACAGCTAACTATGATCATCGAAAATAAGAGATTCAATGTCTTGGGGAAAATTATCCAACCATATCCTCAGGCCTTGTTGATAAATATCCAAGTTGGCCATATAATCTGCCACCTTATTGCCTTCCCAATAAATATGCTAAACTTTGAACTCCTCTCTTGATTTCAAAATTCTAAACACCTCTTCTAGAATATTTGAAATGCTCCAGTGAGGCTTGCTAATAGAATTGGTAATATTTACTAGATTTAAAGAGTCCCCTTCTACAATGATTTTATGATATTTAAGTGTTTCTACCAATAGTATCCCTTGAAGGAGACCCCTGAATTTAACAAAATGAGAGGTTTGGATAGAAATATTCTTTGTGTATGCACCAATCAACTCACCCTTAGAATTTCTAATTACCCCACCAGAAGCCGCAGGGCCCAAATTTCCTTTCGAGGCACCAGAAAAATTCAATTTGACCCAACCCTCACAAGGAGGGAACCATGAGATGGTTGAGCGTGCTGAGGTAGCAGGAAATTTAGATGACTTGCAAGAAGCTAAAAATCTAATTTTAGCCCCCACAAGGCTTTCATACAAATAACCCGCTTTGAGATCTGGAAAACAATGAGACACATTCTCCACAACAGCTCCAAGATCTCTAGAAGAATCTCAATCCAGATCATGCCTAAAATTCTTGAAAGCTCTCTGATTGTGTTCCCACTAGATGCTCCAAATGTTAATATGAATTATTAACATTGATATTAATATTTCAAGTATTAATATCACTAACCTTATTAATACTTTATTGGATTATCCAAACAATTTTAAGCTTCCAAAGCACACGTAGAATAAAGTATTTTTAAATCTATAATACAACACGTTGGTTTATCCTTAAGTAGGTGTCTTTTTAAGATAACTAATACATTATCCCCTACCTTACTAAGTATGACTCTTTTTCCATTAGCAATATCATGGTCCAACGATGTATTCACAACAACAAGCAAATACAATGCATCTATATTAAGGGTACACTTTTACCTAGGAGTTTTTGATGAACAAGTCATCCAACATTTCCCAAATTTCTCTCAACTTTTGTGGTTTTCCCCTTTCAATCCACTGGTGAGATTACGTGGTCCTGCAACCATAAATCCATCAGTGGTACCATATTCTAAATAACATGATCATTAATTATATTTTTCAACATAAAATGAAACTATGTATTAGATATCCATACATCAATACATAAATCAAATGTTAAGAATAATTCCTGTAAAGGAGAGCCATTACAGAGGGTTTTTTTATTGAGTAATTATAAGGGTATTCTATATTTAGTAATGGAGGAAGAATTCAACTCCTTGATAACTAATCATGCATGGGACTTAACCATGAATCCACCGGTGAGAGTACCTGGTCCTACAACCATGAAACCATCAATAGTACCATATTATAAAATATCACGATTATTAATTGTATTTTTCAACATAAAATGAAACTATGTAGTAGATATCCACACATCAATACATAAATCAAATGTCAAGAATAATTCTTTCCAAGGAGATTTGTTATAAAGGGTTTATTTATTGAGTAATTATAGGGGGATTCTATATTTAGCAATGGAGAAAGAATTCAATTCCTTGATAAGGAATCATACATGGGACTTAACCCCCCTTATTAAGGGAAGGAAACTAGTTTAATGCAAGTGGATCTATTGAAAAAATATGTTGTAGATGGAATTGTTGATAAGTTCAAAGTATGACTTGTGGTAAAAGGCATAAACTACACTAAAATATTTACCTAGCATCTAGGAGCAAGTTCTTGATTTGTAGTATTGTCTTATATCAGAGCAAGTTCTTGATTTGTAGTATTGTCTTATATCAGAGCAAGTTCTTGATTTGTAGTATTGTCTTATATCAGAGCAAGTTGCAAATATTTTCTCTTTTGGGAGGGATTTTTTCTCCTACGGATTTTCTATTTTTTCCCATTGTATATAGATACCTAATATGGCTACACATTTGTTGAGATCCATATATCCCTACCCACATAATTTGTGTTTATGGGGGGGATGTTAGTGCATTTTAATATTTTATGCATTAGTTATCCTAGCACTTAGGATAAGCTTGCTTAGGTAGGTGTTTACTTATAGATGCACATGATGCATAGCATTGTTGGCCAGCACATGCATATTAAATAGGCCATTTAATGGAGCACCTTCTAAATGGATTCTAGCATTTAATTTAGCCTTATCTCTGCTTTCAAAATTTAATTTTTTCTTAACTCTTCTCTTGCAAGGTCAAATGCTTACCTATAAATATGTATAATGTTTAATGAAAGAATGTGAGATTGAATGAACTTTTCAATTGTAATTCTATATATTTTTACCCTCTATACTAGAATAAGTTTATTATTGCTTATAAAACTTGCTTCCTTCACTTAGATCTTAAAAAAAATTATTTTATATTTTGTTATTTACTATTTTTCTCAGAATAAGGGGGATAAAAAAAATTATTTTATATTTTTTTCAAAATAACTGTGATTTAAAAAATGTATAGAAACTTCCTATTTATAGAAGGGTTTATTTATTGAGTAATTATGGAGGGATTTTTTATTCAGAAATGGAGGAAGAATACAATTCCTTGATAAGGAACCATACATGGGACTTGACCCCCTTCCTAAAAAAAGAAAACTAGTTTGATTTAAGTGGATCTATAGAAAAAAATATGATGTTGATTGAATTGTTGATAAGTTCAAAGTACGACTTGTGGCAAAAGGTATCGATTACACTAACATATTTACCTGGCATCAGGAGCAATTTCTTGATTTGTAGTATTGTCCTACATTGTAGCAAGTTGTAGATATTCTCTCTTTTGGGAGGATGTTTTGTTCATATGGGTTTTCTCCTATTTTTCTTGGCCATGAATAATTTCGTACCCACCTAAGTTATGCTTATGGGGGGTGTTAGTGCATTTTAATATTTTACACATTAGTTATCCTAGCACTTAAGATAAGCTTCCTTAGATAGGCAATTTAATGGAGCACCTTCTAGATGGCTTTTACCATTTAATTTGGCCTTATTGTTAGTCTCACAATGACACTGAGAGGGGGGGTGAATCAGTGTAGCTCTTTTAAAACTTAAATCTTCAACTCTTAAAGCCGAAACAATGAAAACTTGAAACCAAATAAAGCAAGTATAACAAGAGAACATCACACAACACAAGATGTATCGAGGTTCACCGATTTGGCTACTCCTCAAAATGACTGTTTGGACTCCCATCCAAATCCAGCCTTTGCAAAGCACCAACTTTACAATCAATTTACCAACACCCACTGGAAGGAGCACCAACCCCTGATTTATTCTGCACCAATAAGGCACCACCGAAGGGAGCACCAACCCACGATTTACCAGCACCAACTGGAAGGAGCACCAACCCATGATGCCAAGCACCAACTTGGACTTCAATTTTGAAACTAGAAGATTGACATAAAAATGCCTTCACTTTTACAAGACCCTGACTGGTCTATTGCTTACCCAACGTCTACCACAATTCACAAAACACACACACTCATCACACTTCACAAAATAAAATCCCCTAACCTAAAATTCTCCAAGCAACACTCCTTTTATAACTATCCTTTCTCTTTGTAACTCCAATTGTAACTCCTCCTTTCATATTATCATACGCCACTTGTCAATTGTAACACCTTCTTTCATATTCTCATATGCCACTTGTCAATTGTAACTCCTTCTTTATGTAACTCCTTTTGTATATATTGAGAAGGCATTTCGTCAAACACGTCACATGCAAATAATTGACACCATATTCTCCTACCATGACTGTTCGTTTTCTCGGTCATGACTGTTCATTTTCTCCTTCGATGACTATTCGTTTTCTCCTTCGATGACTGTTCGTTTTCTCCTTCGATGACTGTTCGTTTTCTCCTTCGATGACTGTTCATTTTCTCCTTCGATGACTATTCATTTTCTCCTTCATGACTGTTCATTTTCTCCTTGCATGACTGTTCGTTTTCTCTTTGCATGTCTGTTCATTTTCTCTTTGCATGACTATTCATTTTCTCCTTGCATGACTATTCATTTTCTCCTTGCATGACTGTTCATTTTCTCTTTCCCTTATGCATGCATGTGTTTTGGTTTCCAAAAAAGGCTTTTCATTTCTATTTTGTGGCCCTTCATTTCCTTTTCTCCACATGGGCATGCGTCCGCTTCTTTCCATGTGTAACGACCATCTTAAATGATTTCAAATCATTAAATATTCCTTATGGGTCCACGTCACTATGCAGTCTTCAGTTTCACCATCCTGGTGTTCATCACTAATATCAGACGCACTATCAACTACTCTGTTCCTTTGGCAAAAATGCAACATGTCGCGATATCGTGACACTTTTGTTTCTCTCCTCCCTACCCTTTTTGAGTTGCAAAAATGCGACATGTCGCGATATCATGACACTTTTGTTTCTCTCCCCCCCTTTTTGAGTCATGAAAATGTCGACATGTGCGATATCGTCGACACTTTTGTTTCTCTCCCCTTCTCCTTTTGAGTCCAAATGCGACATGTCGCGATATCGCGACACCTTTTTTCTTCCTCCCTTTTACTCACCCTCTCCTCCCTACACTTTCTCTCCATTCCTAAAATACGACATGTCACGATATCGTGACACTTTTTCCTTCTTGCTCTTTCTCTTTGCTTTGGACCATAAAAATACATGTCGCGATATCATGACACTTTTTCTCCTTGCTCTTTCTCTTTGCTTTGGCCCGAAAATACATGTCGCGATATCGCGACACTTTTTCTCCTTGCTCTTTCTCTTTGCTTTGGCCCGCGAAAATACAACATGTCGCGATATCATGACACTTTTTCTCCTTGCTCTTTCTCTTTGCTTTGGCCCAAATCATACATGTCGCGATATCGTGACACTTTTTCTCCTTGCTCTTTCTCTTTGCTTTGGCCTGCAAAAATACTACATGTCGCGATATCGCGACACTTTTTCTCCTTGCTCTTTCTCTTTGCTTTGGCCCGAAAATGCAACATGTCGCGATATCGCGACACTTTTTTCTCTTTGCTCTTTCGAAATGCAACATGTTGCGATATCGTCGACACTTTTTCTCCTTGCTTTTCTCTCTTTTGGCCGCGAAATGCAACATGTCGCGATATCGCGACACTTTTTCTCTTTGCTCTTTAAACATGAAAATGCAACATGTCGCGATATCGCGACACTTTTTCTCCTTGCATTTTCTCTTTGCTTTGGACCGCAAAAATGCAACATGTCACGATATCGTGACACTTTTTTTCTTTGCGGTGTTTTGCTTTTTCTTTGATCTTTAGCATATGGGCCACTTCGGTCTTCTTGGAAAATATGCAAAAAGGTGGGTAAACATCCTCATAAGCATTTAACATCATTGTACATACTCTGAGTAACCTCTGAACTCCTATCCACTGCATCAACCGATCTATCTGATTGTGTTGACAACAATGACAATATTGTCGTTGCACCTTGCTCAACAATCTCCCCCTTTGGAATTGTTGGCAACACACGTGCAATTTCCTGTAACTCTTCTCCCCCTTTGACAACAATATCAAAGGGCTGCTGCAAACTCCCCTGAGTCCATGCACAACATTCTCAGGCAAAAATTATTACACTTAGCAAAAATCACAAACATGAGCAAAAAGATAAACAAATACACAAATGCTCCCCCTGAGAATGTGGTCCCGATAGCTAGTCAATTCTTGGGAAGCGTGACCACTCCCAATTTATTGCGAAGGTACTCAAAGACTTCCTTGGGCAACGGTTTTGTGAAGATATCCGCTACTTGCTCTATTGTTGGAACAAAATCCAACTTAACCTCACCTTCCGCAACTTTCTCCTTCAAAAAGTGATACCGGATAGCAATATGTTTTGTGCGAGAATGCATAACCGGATTCTTTGAGATGTTAATGGCACTGGTGTTATCACACTTAACTAAAATTGGCTCACTGAAGTTAATACCAAGATCTTTTAGGGTTTGTTTCATCCATAATACCTGCGTACAACACGTTGTCGCTGCAATATATTCTGCCTCTGCTGTGGATAAGGAGACTGACTCTTGTTTCTTACTGTGCCACGTGACCAACCTGTCTCCAAGATAGAATGCACCTCCACTGGTACTCTTTCTGTCATCTACACATCCTGCCCAATCTGCATCTGAATACGCAATAAGGGTGAAGTCCTTACCTTTCGGATACCATAACCCATACTCCATAGTACCCTTGAGGTACCGAAGAATCCTCTTCACTGCTGTCACATGAGTCTCCTTGGGACTAGCCTAAAATCGTGCTACCATGCATACTGCCTGCAAAATATCTGGTCTGGTAGCTATCAAGTACAGTAAGCTCCCAATCATAGATCTGTACATGGTTTGATCAACATGTGGAGATTTGTCATCCTTGCTCAACTTGCAACCTGTCGTCATGGGAGTGCTAACTGGCTTACAATCCTCCATTGTGAACTTTTTTAGCATCTCTTTCACATATTTAATTTGAGAAATAAATATGCCCTTCTCATTTTGATTAACTTGCAACCCGAGGAAATACGAAAGTTCACCAATCATTGACATTTCAAATTCTTTCTGCATCTTATTTGCTAAATCTTTACACGACTCATCTTTTCTGCTGCCAAATATGATATCATCTACGTATACAACAAGAACAATAAGATGGCCATTTTCTATTTTGACATACAAATTACTATCCACCATACCTTTCTTGAACCCTTGTTGAGTAAGATAGTTGTCTAGCCTTGCATACCATGCTCGGGGTGCCTGTTTTAAGCCATATAATGCTTTCTTCAACTTGCAAACCAAGTTGGGATCATCACCAAGTTGGAAACCATCTGGCTGCTCAATATAAACCTCTTCTTCAAGTTTCCCATTCAAAAATGCTGATTTCACATCCATTTGATAAACTTTGAAATTCTTGTAAACTGCTAAAGCCAGAAACATTCTAATTGCCTCTAGTCTAGCCACAGTTGCAAAGGTTTCCTCAAAGTCAATACCTTCAACTTGTGCATAGCCTTTACATACCAATCTTGCTTTATTCCTGACTACCTGTCCATCTTCATTCAATTTGTTTCGAAAGACCCATTTAGTACCGATTATATTTTTATTTGCAGGTCTTGGTACTAACTCCCAAGTTTTGTTTTTCTCGATCTGATCTAATTCTTCATTTATTGCCTTCATCCAACTTTCATCTTTGCTTGCGTCAGCAACATTTTTGGGCTCAATGTTGGATAATAGAGAGTAGTTACTTACTACTCTTCTTCTTGTCTGAACACCAACTGTGGGGTCTCCCTGAATATTTGTACTCAATTTGTATTGATGTAACTTCCTGCTCATGTAGCCACTTTGAATGCAATAATAAAATGTGAGCTTTCTGATTTTGCACGCGAATTAAATATTTTCACCAAAGCGTCATAATAGATCTAACAATCTTCACATCAATGTGTAGTACAAATACACACTCGCTTTTATCGAAACACATATATGCAGCTAGGGCAACATTCTTTCACTAAACCAAATTATCAAAACTGTTATAATCCATAACTTTGAACAATGGCAGTAAGAACCATCAAAAGTACAACACTGACATATAGCAATACTACAAATGGTGACAACTCTCAATTTAATCACCACCCTTCACGGTACCTCCACAAACAACTACATGAACTGAAACACACTTTGACAACTATACGACAACTCCCCTGACTACTTGCCTTTCATCCTCGGATAACCAAACAAATACATAGGAGCATTAAAATAAAACTTTAAGATTGCTCCCCCTGAGGATGTGCTACCTGGAGTTGCTTAGTGCAATAGAGGAGTAGTCTCCTTCAGTCCAAGGAGACACGATTTCCTTTCTTCTTTCTTTCTCCACTCTGGTTTGATTACGGTTTTGGGCTCTTGTTTTGACTTTTCTTTTTCAGTAGCTTGTGCATGTTTTTTGAGAAATTTTCTATTTTGTCTCATTCCATTTGGTTGAAATTTTCTTCCCTGAAATTGATTTGATGCAAATGTACTTCGACAATTTCTTGCAATGTGCCCAAAATTATGATAGTTATAACATTCTACTGCATAATCCATCAAAGGTGAAAAAACATTTCTACTGGGTGGTTGTCTCTTGTGCATCCTTGATGGATGATTATTTTCCTTTCTTTGATGCACATGATTTCTTCCCTGTCTGTGTTGCATTCTTTGTGTCTGATGAAATCTACTGTCTTGCCTTAGATTAGATACAAAAGTTCTTGGACAAAACCTTGCTATGTGCCCATGACCATTACATTTAAAACATTGCACATGGTGTTCAATCGAAAAAATAGATGTATTTCTACCAACATAACTCTTTGATCTATTATTCAATCCACAATAAATTGCCTTGTGACCATAATGGTTGCATCTAAAACAATAGCCATTAAAAGCATTATTATGAATAAAGTGAGAGTGATAGAACCTCTTTTGTTGTGGTTGCTTTGTTGTAGATCTCCTTTGAGATTTTCTTCCTTTTGAAGATTCGACTTCAAGCTTTTCTTGCTTTGATCCTTCAGCAGTGGACTTCTTCTTCTCTGTAGATTTAGAAGATGAAGGTTGTTCAGCTTCACATCCAAGACCAAGCTTACCCATGGAGCTTCTTTGTTGCCTTATCATTTTATCTAGCAACTCTGTGCTCTTCTCAAATTTGAGATTTGTATTGGCCTCTTCTAGTTGTTTCCTCAATAAAACAATCTCCTCTTCTTGTTTGCAACAAACAATCTCTTTTTCATTGATCTCGTGACCCGAGAGTTTCTTCAATCCTTTTGGACTCTTCTACTTGCAGCTTTAGATCACTAATAACTTTGTTAGATTCCTCTTCACGTTTGCTACATACATCGCCTTTATCATCCAGGTGTGACTTCAAGGCTTCTTCTATTTTCTTGGCTTTATGAATTTGTAAGAAGAGATCTTCAATATTATCCCCATATTCTTCCAACTTCTTGGACAGTATTTTGTTCTTTTTCCTTTCTATATCCAACTCTTCAAGTGCAGCGATCAACTCACCTTCTAGATCTACTTCAACCTCAAGGTTTTCATCACATACTTCAGAATTCACTCCTATCTTTTCTAGTTCAATTTTCTCTTCCACAGGAACCGAAACTGATTGAGATGCCTTATTTGAGGAGGATCTATTCTTCTTACCCATTGCATACTAATCCAAGATCAACCCTAGCTGATTTAGCCTGACAAGGGAAACTGGCTCTGATACCAATTGTTAGTCTCACAATGACACTGAGAGGGGGGTGAATCAGTGTAGCTCTTTAAAACTTAAATCTTCAACTCTTAAAGCCAAAACAATGAAAACTTAAAACCAAATAAAGCAAGTATAACAAGAGAACATCACACAACACAAGATGTACCGAGGTTCACCGATTTGGCTACATCCTCAAAATGACTGTTTGGACTCCCATCCAAATCCAGCCTTTGCAAAGCACCAACTTTACAATCAATTTACCAACACCCACTGGAAGGAGCACCAACCGATTTATCACCAAAAGAGCACCACCCCATTACCACCAAAAGGAGCACCACCCCGATTTACCAAAACCAACTAGAAGGAGCACCAACCCTTGATGCCAAGCACCAACTTGGACTTCAATTTTGAAACTAGAAGATTGACATAAAAATGCCTTCACTTTTACAAGACCCTGACTGGTCTATTGCTTACCCAACGTCTCCCACAATTCACAAAACACACACACTCATCGCACTTCACAAAATAAAATCCCCCTTAAAATTCTCCAAGCAACACTCCTTTTATAACTATCCTTTCTCTTTGTAACTCCAATTGTAACTCCTTTCATATTCTCATACGCCACTTGTCAATTGTAACACCTTCTTTCATATTCTCATATGCCACTTGTCAATTGTAACTCCTTCTTTATGTAACTCCTTTTGTATATATTGAGAAGGCATTTCGTCAAACACGTCACATGCAAATAATTGACACCATATTCTCCTACCATGACTGTTCATTTTCTCGGTCATGACTGTTCGTTTTCTCCTTCGATGACTGTTCGTTTTCTCCTTCATGACTATTCGTTTTCTCCTTCGATGACTATTCATTTTCTCCTTCGATGACTATTCATTTTCTCCTTCATGATTCATTTTCCTTCATGACTATTCGTTTTCTCCTTCATGACTATTCATTTTCTCCTTGCATGACTATTCATTTTCTCTTTGCATGCTGTTCATTTTCTCTTTATCTTTCATTTTCCTTATCTATTCGTTTTCTCCTTGCATACTTTCGTTTTCTCTTTCCCTTATGCATGCATGTGTTTTGGTTTCCAAAAAGGCTTTTCGTTTCTATTTTGAGGCCCTTCGTTTCATTTTCTCCACATGGGCATGCGTCCCTTCTTTCCATGTGTAACGACCATCTTAAATGATTTCAAATCATTAAAGATTCCTTATGGGTCCACGTCACTATGCAGTCTTCAGTTTCACCATCCTGGTGTTCATCACTAATATCAGATGCACTGTCAACTACTCTGTTCCTTTGGCAAAAATGCAACATGTCGCGATATCGCGACACTTTTGTTTCTCTGCCTTCCCTTTTGAGTCAAAATGTGACATTCATTACACTTTTTTCCCTTTTGAGTCAAAAATGTGACATGTCGCGATATCGTGACACTTTTGTTTCTCTTCTCCCTTTTCGAGTCAGAAAATGCGACATGTCGCGATATCGCGACACTTTTTTTCTCTCCTCCCCCCCTTTAGTAAAAACACATGTCCGATATCGCGACACTTTTTTCTCCTTGCTCTTTCTCTTCTTTGAGTCACGAAAATGCGACATGTCGCGATATCGCGACACTTTTTCCTTCTTGCTCTTTCTCTTTGCTTTGGACCGCGAAAATACAACATGTCGCGATATCGTGACACTTTTTCTCCTTGCTCTTTCTCTTTGCTTTGGCCCGCGAAAATACAACATGTCGCGATATCGCGACACTTTTTCTCCTTGCTCTTTCTCTTTGCTTTGGCCCGTGAAAATACAACATGTCGCGATATCGCGACACTTTTTCTCCTTGCTCTTTCTCTTTGCTTTGGCCCGTGAAAATACAACATGTCGCGATATCGCGACACTTTTTCTCCTTGCTCTTTCTCTTTGCTTTGGCCCACGAAAATACAACATGTCGCGATATCGCGACACTTTTTCTCTTTGCTCTTTTGGCCGTGAAAATGCAACATGTCGCGATATCGCGACACTTTTTTCTCCTTGCTTTTTCTCTTCTCTTTTGGCCGCGAAAATGCAACATGTCGCGATATCGCGACACTTTTTTCTCTTTGCTCTTTCGGCCACGAAAATGCAACATGTCGCGATATCGCGACACTTTTTTCTCCTTGCATTTTCTCTTTGCTTTGGACCGTGAAAATGCAACATGTCGCGATATCGCGACACTTTTTTTCTTTGCGGTGTTTTGCTTTTTCTTTGATCTTTAGCATATGGGCCACTTCGGTCTTCTTGGAAAATATGCAAAAAGGTGGGTAAACATCCTCATAAGCATTTAACATCACTGTACATACTCTGAGTAACCTCTGAACTCCTGTCCACTGCATCAACCGATCTATCTGACTGTGTTGACAACAATGACAATATTGTCGTTGCACCTTGCTCAACACTTATCTCTACTTCCAGCATTTAATTTGGTATTATCTCTTTTTATCTTGCAAGGTTGAATGCTTGCTTATGAATATGTATAATATTTAATGGAAGAATGTGAGATTGAATGAAGCTTTTAGTTGTAATTCTATAGATTTTTGCCTTCTATACTAGAATAAGTTTATTATTGCTTATGTAACTTGCTTCCTTCACCTAGATCTTAGGTCTTGTATCTTTGTATCAATCTATAGATGAATTGCACACTTGGGATTTGACATACATGATGATTTCCCATAATATTACATAGAGAATGCTCTTAGAATTACATTACACATGCCCATAGACTTACATCAAGAACAACTACTATTGGCCATGACCAATAAGGTAAAATTATTGATGTTCTAACAAATCTATTTATGAGTATTATTTGAATTTATGCATATCATAGTCTAGAATGTAGTTAGTTTTATATGTTTCTTTTCCTTGCATCTATAAGAAAAAATTGTAATATCAAGGCATTCTTGTTTGGGCTTATGCATGCAACCATGTTTGGAATGTATCTTTAGTTATATTCTAAAAATACAAGAAAAAATGTTGCTTGGGTCATGTCATGGTGACATGGAATCCAAAGCCTCCATATTAACATCATTTATGATAGGTTTATGGGTGTTGTAGTGCTTTTAAATCTAGAATTTCCTAAATGATTATTTTTCCATCCTCGAATGAATGCCACACATAAATTTTAACTTTATTTCCCTTTACTTGTCCCTCTTATATTATGTAATCAAAGCATAATCCTTGTAGAGGTTGAGTTCTATATTGGACTCAGGGTTATGCATAGTGGCTATTTTCACAAATTTGGCTAATATTCAGATTTTTAAAATTTGGAATTGGCTAATATTTAGGACCCTTGACCAGGGTCGATTAGCCAAAAAATTCTATGTGCAATTTATTTTTTTGGTCGATTCGCCCCAACTTTATAATAATTTGACCATTTTAAGTTTAAATTTTCAACATTACCCCTATTAATAGTGAACCTTCTAAATGTGTTTCAAAACTATTCACCTGGATTTTGAAATAGATTCAATATATTTTAGGGTCGATCCCTTATGCATAATCCTGATTGGACTAATGCTTATGGGGTACACTAATGGGTGTCTCCCATGGACCCACCATAAAGTCCATGTACAAAAAGTAATTTGCATAACAAAATACCCCAAATGGAAATAGCATATAATATCTCTTTCTAAAATAAAATCTATGTATGATTAGGGTTTGTTTATATTGGAATATATGGTGTCAAGATTCACTTAAGGCTACGAACAAATTTTATGTTATACTTATTATATTACCTTTTGGACTCTTTACACCTTCTATAGGTGGGTTTATTTTATTATTTTATTGTTTAACCTGAAGTTGGTTATTTAAATTTTGCATAATTGTATCTTGTAGTTGGGTAGTCATACCTCTTTCTACTAATAATTTCATATTTAATGGAGTGTAAATAGTGATATTATTTTCATGTCTATAGATACCCTTCATATTGTGTGCATTATTTTATAGTCTATAGTTATCTTTCTAGTTAATGTATTGACTTGATTTATTTATACAAAGTTTTATTTAGTTTTATATTGGACTATTGGTTATGGGGTTCACTAATGGATGTCTCCCATGGACCCACCACAAAGTCCATGCATAAGAAGTCATTTGTATAATAACAAAATGCCCCACTTAGAAATAACATATAATATTTCTTTTTAACAAAAAAATCTATATTTAATTGGGGTTTGTTGCTATTGGAATATATGGTATTAAGATTCACTTGAGGCCATAATTTTTTTTTATATTATGCTTATTATATTACCTTTTGGGCCCTTCACACCTTATATAGATGGGTTTATTTTAATATTTTATTATTTAACCTAAAGGTTGTCTCTTTAAATTTAATGTAAAGATATCTTGTAGTTGGGTATTTATACATATTTCTACCAATAATTTCACTATTTATTGGAGTGTAATTGTTTTTCTTTAGTAATATTGTTTTCATGTATATGGACACCCTTCATATTGTGTGCATTATTTTGTGGTCTATAGTTATATTTGTTAGGACTGAAACTGAAGGGGTTATTTTATTGATACAAATGGTTACAATATATAGGCATAACCCTATATTAATATTGTTTTCATGTATATGGACACCCTTCATATTGTGTGCATTATTTTGTGGTCTATAGTTATATTTGTTAGGACTGAAACTGAAGGGGTTATTTTATTGATACAAATGGTTACAATATATAGGCATAAGCCTATATGAAATGCATGACACTTGTCAAGTGAAACTGACAAGTGTCAAGGAAGGCATAGTGCACATTACATTAATTCTAACATTCCCCCTTAATGTGCACTATCCTAACTAAAGAAAAAAAACCTATCATCCTCTTTTTTTTTGGTCTAGGCTCGTGCTCTTTATGCTTGGCTCTCCAACTGTGAATAATTCTAGATCCACTGTGTATACATCTCGGTCTGTTGCCTCAGGGTCAGCCACTCCAATGGGTCTGTTGCCACTGGGTCAGCCGTCTAAGTGCCTCAGGGTCATCATGGGTGCCTCAGGGTCAGCCACATCTAGGTCTGTTGCCTCTGCAGGTCATCCTCAGAGGATGTTGCCACTCATAGGTCACTAACTAGATTCACCATGTGGTGAACTCAATCTAGAAGGTGTCGGTCTCTGCCAAAAATGCACCTAATGAAAGGAAAAACGAGCCATATAAGAGTGTCGGTCTCTGCCAAAAATGCACTCAATACAATAAAATGAGCCATAGATCAAAATAGGAGGAGAGAAGAAGAAAAGAAGAGAATCTTCTGAAGTGTCTTCGTCTGTAGTCTTCAGAAGTAGATCCGAAAAAAACCTCGGATAGAATCTAGGGTGTCTTTGTCTGTAGTCCCTAGAATAAGTGTCCTTATGGTGACCATGTCATCTCACCGAAATGCATGGGTAACCAGCCGCTGCATTCACCAAGTGTATAGAAAAGGTCACTAGGTACAAGGATCACATATAAAATTACCTTAGGAGTGTCGGGTACAACCGAGAGTGCACTCCAAGGTATAAGAACTTTGAGGCTAAAAAACTAAACTGAAACAGCCTCAAAATTACAATTTGACACCTCCATTGTGTCCGTCGCGGAAAAACGTTTCCAACGACTATAAATACCCCTATACTCCATTATCAAAGGGGCCTTCATCATAATGAAAAACAACATGCCTCTCCAAGACTACAACTTAAACCTCGCACTATGGCAGCATCGCTCTCTGGCAGGAAAAAAAATAGCATCAATATCTCCCTCGTAGGGGAATTACATTTTTTTGAAAAATTTGGCCTGTGGGCTTGTCACCAATACTACTCTCCACCGTAAAAAAAAAATCCATTAAGGAAAATTACATGGCCATGTGGCCCTCCACTTCCATGTGGAAAATAAAATGCTCATACATTAAAGTGGTGCCTCCACTAAAAAACAAACTAAGCTCATCCACTTTATAAATTCTCATGATTTTGAATCAAATGCTCCCCCCACTAATGACATTAACCTCCGTCTCGGGTTCAATCCGGGAGTGGTAGGGAACTATCCCTTGAGCCACGTCCCTTACGTCTTTTTTTGCTAGTCTCCGCCGATGCGCAACTACTCCATGCAAAGAGCGCTTCGATATCCCACAGGGAAAAAAAAAAAAACTCCTCAAAAAAATCATCGTGCAGGGCCAAGTCTTGCACGCGCTCCATCACAACATCTGCAATTGCGGACAACCACGACATGTCTTGCTACATCTCCGTCTCGTCGCCCTCCTTTTCGCATCCACTCGGCACGTCTTCTCTCGCTTCTAAAACAAGCCCTCAATTTCTCATCAGATCGGCTGCACATCAGGGGCGCAACTTTCCTCATCGTTTGCATCTTCTGCCAAATCAATAAACACAGCCAATCTCCAAAGTTGCTGCCACCAAATTATTTTGGACACGCGATGCTCAGTGGAGGGAACGAAATCGACACGTGGCCAAAATGCACCAAATCTTTAGTAATTTCCTCGGGTACAAACTAAAGATTAATCTGCCCATTTAATCAATGCAATAGTGGAGTTCCTCAACACGCGACTCTGTCATCGCAGCGCCACTTCGCCTAAAAGCTCCAGAAACGACTGCGTCACCTGCGAGTTTACGCCGGGCAAGATGAAGACGACAAAGCAATACATACATCTGCATTTGGATTTGCGAGGAATTAGAGTCGGTTCAAAAGGGATCCGGATCATTGTATCGAATCCAAAAAAACATAAAAAACAGAGCGGCATCGGATCTCTTTTGCACCGTCACCTCCTAGATTTTGCTCCTCAGCCAGCCCATGCTTCCACTGCGCTCTGCGATCAGACCTCGCTGTGACTCGAACAAGGGACCTGACAAGCACTAAATGAGGGCTCCCCTGGATTACCCCCAAATCTGACACTGTAAGTCGAGGCATCAAACAGATCTATGAGCGAAATGCCGCTCTGCTCCCACGCTAGCTCCCGGGCGTTTTGCTCCGTCTATGCAGGCTGTCACTCTCTGGAGTAAGGTCGAGATCGATGGCCCGTCGTCTGCTCCATTTTGAGCTGTCCCCAATCTACTATGGGCCCTTTCCAGCCACATGTCCAACCTCCACTTCCGAGTCATCCACCTCCGCAGCAAATGTAAGGGGGCAGTGGTTTGGTTATGGACGGGAGGGAACAGAAAAAGAGAAACGTTCCATTACAGGGGAGCAAGTCTTCCGTACCCAGACGGAGAAATGTAGAGTTCAAAAATGGAGTTGAAGAACGAAAGCAGAAACGAAGTTCAGAAACGACTTCATTCCTGAAGAGCAGAGACGCAGATTCGGGTACTATGAAATTCAGGAATAACAAGGGGCCCAAGTCACCATCAAAAAAGACAGAAACTATGGGAGTCTTTCTTCTTCGAAATTCAACGGTGGGGAATAAAAAAAAACACAATGAAAGCCAACATTGGCCATATCAGAGTAACTACCATCGGTTCCCAAAAATCCAGCGATCAGCACCAAACTGACAAGGGCAATAAAATAATAACCGCCAAGCAAGGGCGAGTTTGATATCTCATAGACTGACATGGAGCCTCCTGCACAACTGCTACAGCAAGGGCGAAAGTTCTAATACGGTGGCACGGATGATGTAGCACATTGACGCACCCATCGGTGAGCATGCCAGCAGAAGAAAACACGGCCTGAATCATACGGCCACACCAGTCTTCCGCTGCGACTCTCGTGCAGGAGACGAAATCGCCAGCAGAACCGCCTCGTGCCATTGCCAGATCTGTTATCAATACTGCCATTACGATCTGCAGTCGCCGCCGCCACCAAAGCGGGAGTCGCCGGGAAGGTTGTTCGTTTCGTATCAAACTGTAGCGCTCCTTAAACTCGACAAAGGCAACAAAAAGTTCCTCCGTCTGCCCATCCTCCTCAAGCTGCTCGACAGCCCTCTCATAACAACGCTGAGCCGCAGCCTCCAGTTCTCCATTCGTCGGTGCCGCAGCCATTCGATGCACACAGCAACCTCTTGTGCGGGCAGAAATTGCAAGGAAGGACGACCATCAGACTCAGATCTACATCGACGATGAAGAGACGGCGATATCACAGGTGAGGAAAATTTGGAATTTCCTCCTCCATCCTGCCAGCAATGCCTTTTGTCAACCATATTCCTGCTCCTCAATGCATCATCCCGTCGAGCCACAATATCAAAAAAATATATCACCATTACTTGTCAGGAATTTTATGGGAAAACTTCATAAAAAGCACTTTCATAAAAACAACAGTTCATTTCAAGTCTTAGCGCCATGAAACAACAAAAATAAATCACAAAAAATGGCTCGAAAATAATGGCAGCCATGTTTTTTTTTTTTTAAAAGCTTCTGGTTTCTGATCCATTTTTAAAAAATGGAGAGCATACTCCCTAGGCTTAAAAAAAAATGGAGTGGCTAAAAAAAAATGAGGGGAAGAGGGAGGATTTCCATGAGGGAAATCCCCCCTCAAGGGTTTCACAGGGCAGGGAAAGCCTGCTTTGATACCAAATGTTGGGACTGAACAAAAGGCGTTAAATTATTTACAAGTTATCTTACAATATATAAGCATCAAGGAGGGAGATATGACAAGTGTCATAAGCTCCACTCCAAGTGTCTGTCAGAAGACACCACTCCAACTCAAACTGAAGACAGGGACAAGTGGCAGAAGACAAATGTCAACCTGTCAATTATAGGCATAGTGCACATTATAATAATATTCTAACATTCCCCCTTAATGTGCACTATCCTAATAAGTCAACATTAGATAACAATATTTCTAGGTAATGTGTTGATTTAGATCATTTTTGAAAAGTTTTATGAAATTCGACATGGTATTAGAGTGGGTGTGAATCTCCATCACACAATTGCTTACCTTTGATAATTTATTCAAATAAGTAATGTATTCTTGAAAGCATTTTGTGGTAACTTTGTGTGTCACTAGTAGTTTATTTTAGGGTTTGCTACCCAAAAATTATAGGTGGCCTTGAATCATGAGGATGTTGGTAAATTAGTGATATTATCATAAGATTAATTTCCATTGGATCCCAACATAATGCACACATAAAACTCAAAACAAATTATTGAAAAAATATACTATAGCAATGCATAAATGCAATGCTACTTCGATGCATATTATATGGTTTTATCTTCAATATATAGATACAAGAGACTCTTCACATTACATGACTCTTGAACTTTGCTCTCCTCAAAACCCATGAAAGAACAACCCTTCATGTTTTTATTTTACATAATAAATCTCACATATTACATAAAGATAAAGTCTCTCATTATTGCTCATAACTCCCTACTTCTAAACATGACACCTAACCTACATAACTCACACTTACTAAGTTGACACCTCACACACTTAACTTTATGATACATACTATAAACCTAAATATTAAATACACACATCCTAAATATTAAATACTCCCTAAATTATTTACATGAACAAAAAATATAATACCTCCAACACCACCTATTACATTATTTAGTGTCTTTTAAAAAAAATAAAAAATGCTCACTTTTAATTCATTTCCAGCTTCCTACAGGATTCTAGATTCTCCAAAATGGATTTATTAATTGGTTCTTGTGGTAGGCATTAAACCTTTATTTTTTTTATGGATGATACCATAACTTTCGAATGATAAAATTTTAGGATTCCTTTTTCTCTCCCTTATAGTGAATTTTTAATTCTTTCCTTGGCATCATAAGTATTTGAAGGTACCATTTCAACTTCACTCAATTCATCCAAATGTAAGAAATCAACCTTATTTTTTGAATCATTGAAAAAATTAGTCAATGCCTTAGTTCTACTCATTTTCTATTTGGCATAAGAGTGATTAATGACATATTTAGTGGATTTTACAGTGAATTAAGGATCAAAACCATTAGATATTAATCCATCAATGTATTCATATAAGAATTCAAAAGCATGTGCTTCAATCAAATCATTTGGAGGATGCAAAAAATTATGGAATAAAATTGTTATTGACTAATAAAATTTAGCATATGACTTGTATATAAGATATGAATGATGAGGTTTAATAAAATATCTTCTATGGCATGTCCAAACAATGTGTGTATGAATAACTTTTGTACTACCTGAAAAACATTAAGATCCATGATGTCAAAGTGAGCCTAATTCTGAATTGCTTTTCTCATATATTAAATAGTAGTAAATTTTGGAAGGTAGATCTTGTATACATAAACCAATTCCATCATCAAATCAACCAAGTTTATAAAATAGTTATCTATGCCCATCCCTAAAATCAATGGATATTCAACTCGATACATCAAGCTTGTTACATCCCCCATTGATTGACCTCATAAACAAATTAATGAAACCTATGTATCTTCTTGTAGAAATTTTATAATTACCTTCAAATCATCCTTCTCCCTCAAGTAACATACTCTCCTTCATTAAAGGCCAAAACCAAAAAATACAAGGTGAAAATTGTAATATATGAAGAAGCAAAATGGCACTAACTTCATTGGCATCTACTTTGTATTCAATTTTCCATGATAATAAATCACACATGGTAGCACTCTACCTTCTAGTATACGATGAGTCACTTTGGAGTTTTCTTTATAATCTCCTACCATTATACCTTTTCTTCACATATCTCAGATATTTAATAAAATGATTTATTTATCACTTGCTTTGGTTCTAAATAACATGTGTACATTATTTGTATGTTTTCTTGACATGTAATTTTACTTCAAATATTTTTTTCTAATAAAACATTCTTACCTAGTTGTCTTTCTTAAATTCAATCATTTCTATTATATTCTTAGGTGTAATGATTCTACTATATTCTCTTCTATTTCTAACTACCATTTCTCTTGTATGTTTAGTGACTGTTAGTTCTAAATATATTGCTCTTGTTTTTTCAAAATATTTTTTTCCAGCATAAGCTCTCCTTCTATGTGTTGTTCAACACTACATCTTTGGAATGCTTTGCAAATTCTCCAACTTTCTAGCAAATTCCTCTAGCAATGGTTTCAAGCTGCAATTTTCTCTGGCAATCACTACTTGTATAAAAAATCTTTCTCAATTTTTTCTTTCAATTTTAATATTCAATATTTCTTATTCCTTCTCCAAATTTTAATTTCAAATTTTCATTTAATCTTCCCTTCTTCAATTTATTTTTATGACTCCTATAATTTTTCTTTTTCTTCAAATATTAAATTCTTCACTTCAAATTTTCTTCTTTCTTTATTCTTTATCTTTTTCAAATTCTTTCTCCTTCAATCTTCTTCAATTTTAATTTTATCAAATCAATTTATTCAATTTCAAATTTTTATTTTCTTATATCTCCCTTCAAATTCAATCTATTTTATTCCTCCAAAATAATAATTTCTCCTCCCAATAATTAAAAACACTTTCTTCAAATAAATTAAATACACCTTACTTAGCAATTCTTCTTCTCTTATGCAATTTCCAATGATCTTTTTAGCACCTAGTTGGCACCTCCAAAGTCATTCAGTCAATAACATGACATTCTCCCTATTCACTTAAAGTATGAATAAAATTTATGAATTTTATGATTGTTGCAGTGGTATTTTATGCATTTTTGGGTCAAAATTTTAGGGTCCATGACTTTTTCATATGATAGTATTTTGAGCCCTTTTTTAAATCATATAATTTATTGAGCTCTTTACATTAGTAGTATTATTTTTTACTATATCTACATATAGGAGACTATATTTTTGTAGAGAGTTTTTAGACTATTATGTTCCCTTGCTTAATGTACTAAATTATAACATCTAGAAAACCAATATTGAAGATTTACTCCAAATGGATTTCTCAAGTAGATGAATGAGATCTCTTAACACACTAATTTTAATGAAAGAAAACACCTATTCAAGGATAAGAATGATGAGGTATTGGTGTGATTATGTTTCATGTTGATAAGATCTATGACACCCATGTCAATAACACTTCAAATCCCGATCAACTATTGGTTAATTTTTAGAACCTATATGATTATGCATTGACTCTACAGAAAAATAATAGATTAGATATAGAGCTTGCTACCTTGAACATGAGGGAATTTGAGACCATAGATGATTACATCAACTGATTCAAGAAGATAGAAGAGGATACCTATATTTCTAAAGGATTTTATAATGGGATAGAATCTAATGATAGTGGACATTGAGCTTCTCAACATGGTGTTCAATAATAGTTTTGAAATATATGAGATAGTTGTCATTGTGTTTGAGTGCTTCAAGTTTATTTATTGAAAATTGAACCTCCTCTTGATTATGTGGTCAAGTATGTTATTCACCATTAGGATTGGAAACAAAGGCATGAGACCAATTCTATCACTATTTAGGCTCATGCAAAGTAAGTGATTAAGATAGAATATGATAAGAAGCTAAAATAAGGAAATAAGAAAGCTAACAAGGCCTTCAAAAATATTGTTTGCACTTTCTATGAGGAAGGACACAAGATAGATTTTTTCAAATACATACTAAGAAGCTTGAGTAAGCATCCAAAAAGGAGTGTTGACGTTGTCCTTATGCTTAGTGTGAGGATGACCATGATAATGAGACCTCGTAGGCACATGTAGTTGTTCATTTGGCATATTAGACATCCACTTATTTTTGATAAGCGGGTTAAAAATTTAGGGGAAACTTGGAATATGACTAAACATAATCATATATTACATAACTATAACACATAGTATTCTAAATCCCATGTTCTCAATGGGGATTATTCCTCTTTATGTGTGGCTGAATTTAGTGAGGTAACAATTAGTTCTTATTAATTTTATGATATCCTTAATGTTCTTGGTGTAGGCCCCAATGTTTTATTTATTTATAATATCACCCATGAAAATAAGAAGGCGGAACTTTGATCATATTTATGGATGATCAAGGATATCAATGATGGTTTCAAGATAATTACCTTGTGACATTATGATGAGTTAGATCAAGTGTACAAGCTTGATGATTGTCCAACTTCTTCCTCTTACTTATCTAGGGCAAAGAGTTTGTGACTATGATGGCACAAGAAGACGATGCTAGTAAATAATAATATCATAGATTTAGACATCTTGGTTATGGATCCTTGAGGTACATGAGTCGACGTCAAATGGTTACTAGGCCTCCTCCTATATCTCCTCGTAGTGGTGTTTGTGAGAGGTGTATTTTGGGAAAACATCATCAAGATTCCTTTCCAAAAGGGATTTTTAGGCATGCTACTCGACCCTTGAAGTTCATTCATAATGAAATTTTTTAGCCCATTGGGACACAATATCTTTCTAAGAATAAGTATTTTCTTACTTTAATTGATGACTTCTCTTAGTATGTATGGTTTTACACCATTCATACCAAAGATGAGGCTTTTAGAAATTTTAAAGACTCCAAGGCATTTGTAGAGAATTAGTTTGAGAGGAAAATTAAGTTCTTGAGGATATTTGAGGAGCTGAGTATGTAAGTAAGGTGTTTTTTGATTTTATTACTCTTCATGGTATTGCTTTTAGGGGACTATTCATTATACCCTACAACAAAATGTGGTGGCTAAGTAAAATAATAGGTTATTATATAAATGGCATGATATGGGCAAAACCCAACTGGATATTTATTCATGAGTATTATTTTATAGGAATACAAATGATATTTAAATCTCAACAAAATGGTAATTTGGGATATGACATCCTAATAAATAGCTACCTATACCTATTGTTAGAAAATATTCCTAACTAACAACTAACAACCTTACCTTATAGATAACCAACGTGATTTTTGTTTTCTTATGCAATACATAGGATAAAATAATATCTAGATCAAGGTTTACAAATAATAAAACAATCCTATGTATATCCTTATCATCCCTCTCCACCATAGAAGCATTGGACTCCAATGCTTATACAAGAAAATTGGAGACAACATGGGAGTATGCAAGTGCCCAAAATATAATCCTCAAACTAATGAAGAAGATAGATACCCTTTGAAGTGCTTTGCTTATTTACAAAGAGCATATAATCATCAAAGAATTTGCTCTAGAGAATATTAAATCACCTCCAAGGAATGGAGAACTGAAATCCTCCAATTGTATTCAATATTATTCATAAAATATTGTTGGCTCCTCACATTATTGATGCTTAAAATTGGAAGAATGCACCTCAATAAAATAGTCATACCATCCTACCAAGTAGGCACCTTGAAATTGTAGTTGATTCACTATGAGGAAGAGTTGTAACAAAGAGGAAAAAAACACAAATCCTTGTGATCCATTACATGGCATTAAACCTTGTGACTAGGAACTACCATATCATCATGGAACCCATTAAAGCTGATACACTCAATGCCAAAGTCAAGTAAATATAGAAATACAAGGTGAATTATGTCACCAATAATGAAGAATGTCTTGTCAAGGCACCCACCATGGCTAAAGCACTCGAAGTTGAGGTTGGAGTAATCATAGGAAGACAAGATAAATATGTCAATGCAAAATATGCTTGCTAAATTTCTAAAAGAAGGCATTTCTTGGAGTGATGCCTTTATAAAGTTACAATGGTGACTTCAACTCCTAATGAGGGAGTATAAAAATGCCCAAATGGCATATAAGTAGACTAGAACAATAGGATGGAGTTTCAGGTACCTCCAATATTGCATCATATTACAAATCCATATTTTTTTAAACTTTCAAGGATGTGTACAAAGAAGATATCAAAAGCCCAAATTGGAGGATGGAAAATCCTCAAAGGCTTTAGATGATCCAATGGATCATTGTACGAATATATAATTGGAAGTTGACTCAAATGCTAAAAAGTGTACAAATAAAATGGTTGAAATAAACAAGAAGTTGATGTAAAAGTTGTGATAGTGGAGGATCCAGTGAGCCTAATGTAGAAATTAATGCAAAAGTTATACTTTATGTAGTGTTGCCTAGATGCGTATGGTGAGTCTTATTGGTGAAGACATGAGCCAAGTTGAAAATTTGAAATCTACTAAGAGACAAACCCTAGGGGATCAAGACAAATCCAATGGTAGGAGTACCCATGTGATATCCATGATCACATAAAAAATGTTTGTGGTCTTGTGAAGGAAGAGATAAAGATAAATCTGATGGTAGAAGTACTCATATTCAAGGCCTATGGTCTAGAGGATAGTCTACTTCTTAAATAATATTGGACAATGAAAGTGGATTGAAGGAGTGTCAGTTTCGATCGAAAGTGCACTTAAGATTATATTTTTTGATTTAAAAGAAGTTTTGGGCAACCCAAAATTTGAGAAGCATAGGTCAAATTAGACCTTTATAAAACTTCAAAATAATGTCTCTATTAGATTTGGATAAAAAAGATATCTCCAATAAGTATAAACAAGGTTATACTCATAATTTATCTGATGCCTCAAAAAGCAAGAAAAATAAAGGTCTCATCGGCTAAAAAGAAAAAGGGAAATGATTTCCCTCTAAGAAAAATCATGGGAGAATATTATACACCATCAAGGAATATTCTTCAAAATAATTGATTGTTTTAAAATTATATTTTGTATCCTTCTTGTTTTACATTAATATTACACATCAAGTAAAACAACATAAAAGTGTATAACTTTGCCCACCCACAATGCATGTGAGATAAAACATGATTATGGTGAACCCAAAATAGTAGGTGGCATGATGCCATGTGTACTATGAAGAAAGGGGTAGACATGGCCCTCGATGTGCCTAGTTGGAACCTCATTTGGAGACCAGGTGATATTGTAGTAGCACATTGCATGAGTAACAATTTCAATAAAGAGCTTATGTCAAAAGGTTCATGGAATTAAATGATGATAATGTGTTGAAATCCATTGACATGGTGAAGAGGGGTGTTTGTGCCCAAACTAGGAGGTTTTCATTAAATAGTGTATCATAGAAAAAAACCTCTAAAATTATACGTTGATTAGATGATTTTTTATTGGATATATCCATTATTTTTTAGGTCATGGATAGACCCATCAGATGGATAAATTTGAAGTAGTCAATGAGAACATAGATAACTTCACCAACTTATTGAAATAAGTGTGATGCTATCCAGGATGATTTGTAGGATAGGTAGGGGCTACATAGTTATGCTGGAGGAATAGTGGCACATGGTATAAAGACAAGATGATGATAATCAACATTGAAGAACACAAGATTATACTGAGAGGGGGGGTGAACAATATAAGACCACTTTTTACTTTTCTTTTCCAATCAATATTATGCAATGTATAGATAGCAATATCAAAAACAGTAATAAAATTAATGTACAAAACACACACAATAGAGAAACCACAATTTATGTGGTTCACCCAATGTGGGCTACTCCACAGAGAAAATATTTCACTAAAATTTTCTCAATCAATATCTTGGGAATCCTTCCCAATTACAATGTTTATGTACCTCTATCCAAAGGAGATGCTGATCCCCTAAATCAAGCTCATGGATCTCTATCCATAGGAGAACTCCTTCTCCTCTGCTCTGGCTGGTGATCCTTTAGAAGACTACTGCCTCCACTGCACTAGATTTTGGATCTCTCTCAACTGAAGACTCTTACCCCCACTCAGAAGACCTATCCTCAATGCCCTGGCTGATGGTATAAGTACTCATATTCAAGGGCTATGGTCTAGAGGATAGTGTACTTCTAAAATAATCTTGGGCGATGAAAGTGGATTGAAGGAGTGTTAGTTTCGATCGAAAGTGCACTTAAGATTATATTTTTTTATTTAAAAGAACTTTTGGGTAACCCAAAATTTGAGCAGCATAGGTCAAAGTAGACCTTTATAAAACTTCAAAATAATGCCTCTATTAGATTTGTCTCAAAGAGATATCTCCAATAAGTATAAACAAGGTTATACTCATAATTTATCTGATGCCTCAAAAAGCGAGAAAAATAAAGGTCTCATCGGCTAAAAATAAAAAGGAAAATGATTTCCCTCTAAGAAAAATCATGGGAGAATATTATACAACATCAAGGAATATTCTTCAAAATAATCGATTGTTTTAAAATTATATTTTGTAGCCTTCTTGTTTTACATAAATATTACACATCGATTAAAACAATATAAAAGTGTATAACTTTACCCACCCACAATGCATGTGGGATAAAACATGATTATGGTGAACCCAAAATAGTAGGTGGCATGATGCCATGTGTACTATGAAGAAAGAGGTAAACATGGCCCTCGATGTGCCTAGTTGGAACCTCATTAGGAGACCAAGTGATATTGTGGTAGCACATTGCATGAGTAATAGTTTCACTAAAGAGCTTATGTCAAAAGGTGCATGGAATTAAATTATGATAATGTGTTGAAATCCATTGACATGGTGAAGAGGGGTGTTTGTGCCCAAACTTGGAGGTTGTCATTAAATAGTGTATCACAAAAAAAAACCTCTAAAAGTACACGTTGATTAGATGATTTTTTATTGGATATATCCATTATTGTTTAGGTCATGGATAGACCCATCAAATGGATAAATTTGAAGTAATCAATGAGAACATAGATAAATTCACCAACTACATGAAATAAGTGTGATGTCATCCAGGATGATTTGTAGGATAGGTAGGGGCTACATAGTTATGCTAGAGGAATAGTAGCACATGGTATAAAGACAAGATGATGATAATCAATGTTGAAGAACACAAGCTTATACTGAGAGGGGGGGTGAACAGTATAAGACCACTTTTTACTTTTCTTTTCCAATCAATATTATGCAATGTATAGATAGCAATATCAACAGCAGTAATAAAAGCAATGTACGAAACACCATACACAATAGAGAAACCATAATTTATGTGGTTCACCCAATGTGGGCTACTCCACGGAGAAAATATTTCACTAAAATTTTCTCAATCAATATCTTGGGAATCCTTCCCAATTACAATATTTATGGACCTCTATCCAAAGGAGATGCTGATCCCCTAAATCAAGTTCATGGATATCTATCCATAGGAGAACTCCTTCTCCTCTGCTCTGGTTGGTGATCCTCTAGAAGACTACTGCCTCCACTGCACTAGATTGTGGATCTCTCTCCACTGAAGACTCTTATCCCCACTCAGAAGACCTATCCTCACTGCCCTGGCTGATGGTAGAAGTACTCATATTCAAGGGCTATGGTCTAGAGGATAGTCTACTTCTAAAATAATCTTGGACAATGACAGGGTATTGAAGGGGTGTTAGTTTCGATCGAAAGTGCACTTAAGATTATATTTTTTTATTTAAAAGAAGTTTTGGGCAACCCAAACTTTGAGTAGCATAGGTCAAAGTAGACCTTTATAAAACTTCAAAATAATGCCTCTATTATATTTGGCTCAAAAATATATCTCCAATAAGTATAAACAAGGTTATACTCATAATTTATCTAATGCCTCCAAAAGTGAGAAAAATAAAGGTCTCATTGGCTAAAAAGAAAAAGTAAAATGATTTCCCTCTAAGAAAAATCATGGAAGAATATTATATAGCATCTAGGAATATTCTTCAAAATAATCGATTGTTTTAAAATTATATTTTGTAGCCTTCTTGTTTTACTTAAATATTACACATTGAGTAAAACAATATAAACATGTATAACTTTGCCCACCCACAATGCATGTGGGATAAAACATGATTATGGTGAACCCAAAATAGTAGGTGGCATGATGCCATGTGTACTATGGAAAAAGAGGTAGACATGGCCCTCGATGTGCCTAGTTGGAACCTCATTAGGAGACCAGGTGTTATTGTGGTAGCACATTGCATGAGTAACAGTTTCACTAAAGAGCTTATGTCAAAAGGTGCATGGAATTAAATTATGATAATGTGTTGAAATCCATTGACATGGTGAAGAGGGGTGTTTGTGCCCAAACTAGGAGGTTGTCATGAAATAGTGTATCACAAAAAAAAACCTCTAATATTACACCTTTATCAGATGATTTTTTATTATATATATCCATTATTATTTAGGTCATGGATAGACCCATCAGATGGATAAATTTAAAGTAGTCAATGAGAACATAGATAACTTCACCAACTACATGAAATAAGTGTGATGTCACTAGGCTAATTTTTAGGATAGGTAGGGGCTACATAGTTGTGCTAGAGGAATAGTGGCACATGGTATAAAGATAAGATGATGATAATCAACGTTGAAGAACATAATCTTATACTAAGAGGGGAGGGTGAATAGTATAAGACCACTTTTTAATTTTCTTTTCCAATCAATATTATGCAATGTATAGATAGCAATATCAACATCAGTAATAAAATCAATGTACAAAACACCATACACAATAGAGAAACCATAATTTATGTGGTTCACCCAATGTGGGCTACTCCACGGAGAAAATATTTCACTAAAATTTTTTCAATCAATATCTTGGGAATCCTTCCCAATTACAATGTTTATGGACCTCTATCCAAAGGAGATGTTGATCCCCTAAATCAAGTTCATGGATATCTATCCATAGGAGAACTCCTTCCCCTCTGCTTTGGCTGGTGATCCTCTGGAAGACTACTGCCTCCACTACACTAGATTGTGGATCTCTCTCCACTGAAGACTCTTTCCCCCACTCAGAAGACCTATCCTCACTACCCTGACTGATGGATATCTATCCACTAGATACCTCTTTCTTCTTTGATCTATCACCTCCAAATATTTGTATCAAATTTGTACTAAACATAGTCCTTTGGTCTAGCACAAATCTGCTCAATATCTATCTTTGGTCTAGCACAAACTTATCCTCAAATCTGCACCAAACTCTACTCCATAAGTCCACTCAAAACTTGCTCAATTTTTCTCAACAAGTCCACTCAGAACTTGCTCAAATATGCTCAACAAGTCCACTCAGAACTTGCTCAAATATGCTCAACAAGTCCACTCAAAACTTGCTCAATATGCTCAACAAGTCCACTCAAAACTTGCTCAAATATTCTCAACAAGTCCACTCAAAACTTGCCCAATTCTGATCAACAAGTCCACTCAGAACTTGCTCAAATATACTCAACAAGTTCACTCAGGACTTGCTCAAATCTACTCAATAAGTTCACACAAAACTTATCCAAATATGCTCAATAAGATCACACAGAACTTAACCAATCTCATAGAAACATAAAGAGAATTGTTAGAGACCCAATATGTTTCAACTCAATTCTCAAACACTTTCTCAAATCAAATAAAAATATAGGATAATTTGTTTTATGGAACTTGAAAAATCACTTCACACACCCACTTGACTAGGCTCAACCAAATCTACTCAACCAATCATTCAAAAAACAAACCTTGCTCACAAACCCTATTCCAAGCATATAACCACCAACTCAAAATGTTTCTAAAAAAAACTCAACAACAAATCTCACATAACAATGATACTCATGTTCTTTTCAAACCCTAGTTCAAGTTCTTTGCACAACAACTCACTTCAACAACAATACTTATAAAACAATCTTCACATAACAATGATACTCATGTTCTTTTCACAACCCTAACTCAAGTTCTTCACACAATCAATGGCTTCAACAATAATGCTTATAAAACAAGGTTTTAACAACTCTTTATTCCATAAAACCTTGAAGCATTAACTCAAACACTCTCGAAAAGGAAACCCTAATCAAGTCCTTTTCACTCCAAACTTATTTTCCAGAAAACCAACCAATCAATTCAATTATGGAAGAATGTGCTCATACCTTTTTCTTGATGATTACGGGATCTCATAAATCTACCACAACCACAACAAATTCTATGCCAATCTCAAAGAAATATTAGAAGATAATAATTTTCTCAATGAATCACAATACAAAATGATATCAAACAGAAATACACCTTATCACTCCAACTTTAAAATAATATCCAATACCTTCATAATAATCTCTTTGGAAAAAGTCCCTTTAAAAATAAAATAAACACTCTTACTCCTCCAATATGTAAATATAATAATTAAGACTTTATTTAAAAATAAAATAAAACTCCTTATAACTCCAAATTTTATTAAAAATAATTTCCAACAAACACCAATTTCCAACTAGCAACCCTTTCAACTATTTCCAACTAACAAACCCTTTTAATTCCCAACTTTATTAAAAAATAAATTTCAAACTAACATACCCTTTAAGCAACCTTTTAACTCCAAAATTTATTGAAAAAATAAATTTCAATTAAAAAAACCTTTCAACAACCTTTTAGCTCCAAACCTTAGGCAATACAAAAAATTAATTATCAAAAAAATTGCCTTGCCTTGGAAGGGATTCAAACTCCCAATGCAGCCCTCGACCAATGCCTTAGCCGCGGCTCCAACCATCGCACGAGCTAAGCGCTCGCTTGTGGAGTGGAGAGCACCACGTGCTCTAAGAACCTCCCTTCTCTTCCAAGCAAAACGTGCATCGTTCCCTTGGCACTTCCAACACCAATGCAAACACTACTACCACATTTCGAACGTAGGCCACTCGATGCGTCAATGCTTTAACCAATTCCTCCTTGCCACTATGCCATGTTGCCCAACTGGATCCCAAAATTCTTGTGCTTTCAAAATATTCCGAATCGTTGTCACATTAAACACAAATTTTGTTGTCTTTTCTCACAACCTCAACTTAAATCAATTCACATGCAATAATCATTCGAGCAAGGATAATTTGAATGCCTCCTAAGGCATGGTATATATAGTGCCTTTCCTCCTTTATTCAAACACGTCAGCACTCCTCCAACCTTATTAGACATCGGTGCTCGAATTCATTTGAATTTAAATGTTATAAATTAATTTAATAAAAACCTTTTGGTTTTATAAATTAATTTAATAAAACCCTTTGGTTTTATTAAGACCTTCTCTTATTGCACAACTTGGTATAAATAACATTTATTTATAAAATTTAAATTCACATTGAATTTAAATATTTTATAAAAAATATTAGACCTCATTTTAACTTTGAAATAAGCCTCCTTGGGTTTTTATGAAAAACCTTTTAACTTATGCTTCCATATAATATTGAAATATTATGGAGTCCTTTTGCATTTAACCTCTACACTGATTCTCTTGACCATTGGCATTATTTGAAGCTTCTTCCAGGATATCAATTGATAACCTTGACAACTTTATTTCTTGATGAAGTCTTTGATATTAATTATGACTTCATCCGGTGACATCAATAACAACTTTGACTTAAGGACTCAAAATGTCAAACAAACGTGCAAAGGACATGTACCATAAGAAGGTGATGAAGAACACAAGCTTATACTGAGAGGGGGTGAATAGTATAAGATAAAACGTTTTAATTTTCAATCCAAATGATAAAAGTAATAATATCAAGGCAGTAAATTATGCACAAATCATCACACACATGAGAGATGGATTTAATATGGTTCATCCAATGTGGGCTACATCCACGGAAAAAATATTTCTTATAACTTTTCTCAATAAATCACTTGGGAATAAAATCCCTATTACAATGTTTATGGACCTCTATCCAAAGGAGACACCAATCCCCTATGCTCAAGTTCATGGACCTCTATCCACAGGAGAACTCTACCCCCACTGCTATGGCTAGTGGATCTCTATCCATAGGAGACCTTTGTCCCCACTACTCTAACTAGTGGACCTCTATCCACATGAGACATTTGTCCCCATTGATATTTCTAGTGGACCTCTATCCATAGGATAACTCTATACCCTTTTCTCTGGTAGGCTCTAAAGTTAGCTATCAACTCTTCTCAACTCTGATCAAATATACTCACAACTCTTATCAAATTTGCTCACAAATCTAATCAAATCTACTCACAACTCTGATCAAATTTGCTCAAAAATTTGATAAAATTTACCCACAACTTTGATCAAATATGCTCAAATGCCTATACTAATATGTCTCATACTTGCTCACAATTCCTACTTAGAATTGCTCACAAGTCTTCTCAACAGGCCAACTCAAAATAGCTCATAATCACGCTCTCATTTGCTCACTATCTTTGCTCAACTCTGCTCTAACACATGCTCACAAAATTCTCATAACACTTGTTTTGGTAAAAGAACTTCAAACATATTATACCTATATTTCTTATTCAAGAACATATAGAAAATTATATGCACTATAATTTCTCAATATGTTCTTTCCAATATTACTCAAACCAATGCCCAAAAGCTTCACAAATTCATTCAAACAATGAAGCATAACTTATTTCACAAACCATAGCTCAAATAATCCAAACAATGCACATATAAAATCCTTATTTCTTCACCTTAAGATTTAGAAATATTTGCTCAACCAAACACCTTAAAGAAGGAATGATATCACCATACCTCTTGACTTGCTTTGATGAAGTGCCCTTAAAACCAGTCTCAAAGTATTTTGTCTTTCTTATGCCACTTTCAAGGGTTAGTTAGTATAGCACTTTTCAATCATCCACATGATAAACCTCTCTTCAAAACATGTGCACATAAATATTACTTTACAATTCCCTTTAATTTCTCAAAATAAGGCTTTTTAATCAAAGAACAAAACCCTTCAAACTTTCTTTCACCATGCAAAAATATAAACAATAATTAAACCACAAAACGCTTTATAAGTCATACTTTTAAAACACACACAATCAACTCATACAATGAAAGAATACTTATCACACCTTATTTCTCCTTCCAAACAGAATTTAAATTTCAATACCAAAATACCCTTTTCACACCTTATTTCTCCTATATCAAATGAGAAAAAATAAATGACAACTCAACCTTATAATTCCCACAAAAATTAAATTGCAATTGAGAAAATAAATACCTCTTTTATTCTGCCCTCAATATGACTCGAGACTCTCACCTTGTGAGGGCAAGGCATCCAACAAAAGGGCCATGACTAGTTGTGCTAACATAGCCTATGAGAACACAAAGACATCAATATTGTTTTACTTCCTCCTACTGTAAACTTTATCCAAACAAACAAAAATAGTCCATGATGGGTTTCAAACCTGAAACCTTCTTCTCACAACACCACCATATGGTCTAGCTAGATAGATGGTTTTTGATGTGCACCAATCTGAACATAAACCTTCACTATTCACTATAGAAGACTACACTCTCCTTTCCTTTTCTTCTATACCATGTGCAACGAATCAGATATCGAAATTATTGCTTGCACAATTTTGAACAACTCAAAAATAACTTTAGGCATGGGGTTTTAATATGATTTAATTTCCTCTTCATCCAAAGTCATCCCACCTTGTCTTTTTTACACCATATTACATTGGCCACCTGAATTCAAAATTAATTCAAATTACCTTCAATTACTTGGCACTCAAATGATATTATAACTTGAAATATTTATATTATAATAAATATATTATAATATTAATCCTTTTGACCCTTACCTTCATAATTAACAATTACCTTCAATAATATTAATATATTGCCTTCATTTTAAACCATCGTTCCAAAGAACTCTTAAGAATGTTGGCATTTTTGCCACATTTATTTTTATTATTGATTATGCATGCTTAAGCTGTGGCCCAAAGTAGTTTTGTGAGTTCCAAGAATTAAATGCGATCCAGAATTAAATATTTTGTGGATTTCCAATGTGGTCAAAATAGAAGAACGCGCCCAAGCTACCAAAATTGAAGATTTCCATTTATTCGAAGCTGCTGTTCGCGGATTGTTCTAACGATTTCATGCACATTTTCAAGAACATAATTTAATGAAGACTGCCGACTCTTTATGGCATTTAACTTTTGGGTTCTTCGAGGCTACAATTAAGGGTATCATGTTCATTGTCTTCGTTGCACAGATTGTAGATCTCAAGGAGGTCTGTTGCAAATTTTAAATGCTGCAAAGAGACCAACCCTCTATAAAAATCAATGTAAATCTCATTTGCAAGTATCGGGAGTTTTCTGCTAAAAGCTTGAAGTTCATTTGCAGGAATGAAAGAATTGGCCTCTGATTTTTCAAGCGGTTGTTTGGGTGATTTTCCTTTCTGTTATTTGCATTTCTAATAACACTCATATTCCTTAGTTGCTGTTACATTTGAATTCTCGCATGTTGGATTTGAATATTGCTTGTAAGGGAATGAGTCCTGGAATGTAATCTTGGAGGGATTTTATGTGTACGGTTGTGAGGGAATTAAGTTGATATCTTCTGTTACTTGTTGTTGTTGTACTTTAAGTGATCTGCTGTTGTTCTTCCCGATCTTATAACTTCGGCTATGGCCATATTTCCCGTTTCTTTCCGCAAAGTTTTAATCTCTTTCCAGCAACTCTAATCTTAAAACAAATTTAGAATAGTAAGGGAACCAGCCCACTCTGGAGATTGGTCTAGGAGCCATTTCTTGCTTCCAGCCTTTCAATGTTGGTCGGGTCTAGGGTGCAATTTATATAAAAATCCTTTCCTGTGGCAGATTCGTGACCAACAGCTTTTGGCACGCCCGATGGGACAGACTTCTTCTGTATCAGAAAGATCCACATTTGTTTTAATACCCGGAGGTCTCAAGATTTTGATGAGCTGTCTTGGCATCATAGCAAATATGTGTAAGTTCATCTGGCGACTTTGCTGAGTTGAAGATCCAAATTTCTTGATCGTGGACTCCTGCCTTTTTCAACTTAAAAGAATGTTCATTTGGCGACTCTGACTTAATGGCGATAGCCATGATCCCGCAGACCACTGCCACAAAGGCGAGGGATTTTCCTAGATGGGATGATCCTGGACCTCTGAATCTCCAAATCTGGCATGAAATTCCCAAAGGTGCCATGAAGGCCCTAGCAAAATATGATGGTACCGAAGGCATGGCTTTGGAGCATGTTGAAGATATTGCTACTTTGTCAATGATCCATGTCATAAATCATGAGGATATCATGATCAGACTTCTGGTTCAGTATTTGGAAGGAAGGGCATTGCAGTGGTACAGACTGCTTAGGCGTCAAAGCATCAGCTCATGGGATGATCTAGCGGGAGCACTAATCAAAAGATTTGATGAAGATCCCTTTTATAGTTCTTTGGATCTCTATCAGTTTTTAATGTACATCAAGCGAGCACCTCTAGAGAGCATCACGAACTTCAATGTTCAATTCATGAGAAGCTGGAAGAGAATTCCAGAGAAGATCCGACCATCACCCACCCAATCCCACCTCTTCTATGTTCGAGCTTTCCATTATGACATAGGCCTCCTCTTGCTGTAATCAGGTGAACAAAGGTTCCCGCAAATCTTTGAGGAAGCAGTGCGAGCAGAACAACTTTTGCTCTTATCAGGTAAATTACCGTGGGGAGAAACTCCATCACTTTATCCAGTAGTTGCTGCTCCTGTCTATCCCATGTAGTCTTTTTCATGCCAGATCCCTTATACTGAGCAGAAACCTGAGATGCAGTTGTGTGGAGCTCAAGGGACAGATCTCATCCAAAGCCAAGGATTGGAATATGCAAGAACTTTCCTAGCAATGAACAATATGGTTGCTTGCAGTTTTCATAAGGAGATGGATCCAAAGGATATAAGCGAAGAAGAAGAAGAGATTCAAGTTCAAGAACCTGAGCACCAAGAAGGCATAGTTGTGCACGACATGCAAGTATTTAGTCAGAACCTGTTAAATATGTCAGATCAACAAGTAGAGTCTGAAGAGACCCTAGAGAAAGGACTGTTGCTGGACAATTTATGTGATCAGATCCAAGATTTGGAGGAACCTGTTCTCTGTCCACACTCAGAGAACCCTTCAATATGGTGGGATTGTCTTCAGTAATTACTACAATGGGTATCTACGGGAGCCCGTCATATGGTAAATTTCTTTGCTACATTATTTGTCAATTGTGTGGGTACTGGCATGCACGATAACTTGCCCATGTCTGAAACATGGAGAACTTCAGGAAGAAGCCAGCCCAATTTCAAGGACCGACTCAAGTATGATCAGATCTGGTCGGGACATTGCAGATTTACCGGATAACCCTTGAGACTGGGTTTGTGGTGACGACATGCCAATCATGTCGTGAACTATTGTATATAGTATAAAAAAAAAATAGAAAAAAGAAGAAGAAAAAAAAGAGGTATTGTTTTTATTTGTTCATCTCGGCTCTTTTTGCATGCGAGCCGTAGGTGCTTGTTTTTCTTTTGTTTTTCTTTTCCCAGTAGTTGGTGGCTTTCTAGAAAATTCTTCCTTTCCCTTCCCTTTTTCTTTCCTTCCTTTCTTCATCTTCCTCCTTCTTCTTTTTCTTCTGCAGTCAAAAAAAACAAAGCCACGACTGTTGTTTCTTTTCCCCATTCCTATTATTCTCGTTCCTTCTTATCCCTTTCTTCTAAGTTCGATCATTTTATGCATTTATTTACAGTTTAGTTCATTCTCATTCCACAACCTTCATATTTCCATTTCCATTCCATTAGTTCATTTACTTTTATTTCATTTCCATTGCAGTCGGTAGTATAGCAACATTTTGTTACTGTGTCTACCACATCACTTTATCACTACATCATTTCATCATATTACTATTCCATTTGCATTTCACCGCCTGCGCATCCGTAGGATCTCATTCCATTCATTTCCATTCCATGTTCAGTTGAGCCAAATGCAAATTTCTTTAACTTTTGATTATTCAGCAAAAGTTTCTATTGCAGCAGTCCACTGAGACGTACCACAGAAGCCAGATTTTTGTTCTAAGTTTTATGACTCTGTGCCCAATGGATTCAATCCTGGATTCTTGCATACAGCGGAACTGTATACCCCGCGAGCCGCCAAGAATGTTGGCATTTTTGCCACATTTATTTTTATTATTGATTATGCATGCTTAAGTTGTGGCCCAAAGTAGTTTTGTGAGTTCCAAGAATTAAATGCGGTCCAGAATTAAATATTTTGTGGATTTCCAATGCGGTCAAAATAGAAGAACGCGCCCAAGCTACCAAAATTGAAGATTTCCATTTATTCGAAGCTGTTGTTCGCGGATTGTTCTAACGGTTTCATGCACATTTTCAAGAACACAATTTAATGAAGACTGCCGACTCTTTATGGCATTTAACTTTTGGGTTCTTCGAGGCTGCAATTAAGGGGATCATGTTCATTGTTTTCGTTGCACAGATTGTAGATCTCAAGGAGGTCTGTTGCAAATTTTAAATGCTGCAAAGAGGCCAGCCCTCTATAAAAATCAATGTAAATCTCATTTGCAAGTATCGGGAGTTTTTTGCTAAAAGCTTGAAGTTCATTTGCAGGAATGAAAGAATTGGCCTCTGATTTTTCAAGCGGCTGTTTGGGTGATTTTCCTTTCTGTTATTTGCATTTCTAATAACACTCATATTCCTTAGTTGCTGTTACATTTGAATTCTACATGTTGGATTTGAATATTGCTTGTAAGGGAATGAGTCCTGGAATGTAATCTTGGAGGGATTTTGTGTACGGTTGTGAGGGAATTAAGTTGATATCTTCTGTTACTTGTTGTTGCTGTACTTTAAGTGATCTGCTGTTGTTCTTCCCGATCTTATAACTTCGGCTACGGCCATATTTCCCGTTTCTTTCCGCAAAGTTTTAATCTCTTTCCAGCAACTCTAATCTTAAAACAAATTTAGAATAGTAAGGGAACCAGCCCACTCTGGAGATTGGTCTGGGAGCCATTTCTTGCTTCCAGCCTTTCAATGTTGGCCGGGTCTAGGGTGCAGTTTATATAAAAATCCTTTCCTGTGGCAGATTCGTGACCAACAAGACTTTTGTCCTTCATTATAATATTCAAAAATAAATATTATAATGCTTTTCTCAACAAATTTCCTTTCTCTTGAGATAAACTTGTGCCTTCATTATTGACCTTACTTAGAATAATAATTGTGCCTTGAGAATTTTCCTTGACATCAATGACATCTCTCTTTTGACATCAATGACAACAATTTGCACAAATATTTCCAACAATCTCCCCCTTTGTCATTGATGGCAACCCTTCTAAAATACTTCCTTTTGCTACCACTGGATTCCAAACTGCTCCCCCTAAGAAGTTACTTCCCCTTACTGAATTCTCTCCCCCTTACTAAAACTCTCCTCCTTTCTGAAACTCTCTCCTTTGACATCAATGGCAAAGGGACTCCTTTGGGGCTAAAAATAAGACTCTTAGCTCAGCCCCCTCACCACCTCCTCTCCTTGAGGTGATCAAGTTTGGGATGGGAGTAAGACTACTCCCAAATTTCCTCTAAGATACTCAAAAGTTTCCTTTGGAAGTGGCTTAGTAAATATGTCCACAATTTGTTCCTTTGTAGTAACATATTCCAATTTGACTTGCTTATCCATCACCTGCTCTCTCAAAAAATGATATTTGATTGGAATGTGCTTGGTCCTTGAATGCATCACTGGATTCTTTGAAATATTTATGGCACTTGTATTATCACATAGTATGGATATGGGATGATCATGCTCTATTTTAAAATCTGTTAAATTTTACTTCATCCATAACACTTGTGTACAACAAGCAACTATTGCAATGTACTCTGCCTCTACCATGGATAAGGATATCGATGCTTATTTCTTGCTTAGCCAAGAGACTAAACAATCTCCAAGAAAGAATGCTCCTCCACTTGTGCTCTTCCTATCATCAATACTGCCTACCCAATATGCATATGTATATGTTGTGAGAGTGAAGTTGTTACTTCTGGGATACCAAAGTCCAAATTCCATAGTTCCTTTTAAATACCTAAGAATTCTCTTTACTGCCAGTACATGTGTTTCCTTTGGTGTTGCTTGAAATCTTACCACTAGTCCCACTACCTGCATTATATCTGGTCTTGTAGTTGTGACATATAGTAAGCTACCAATCATGGATCTATACAATATCTGATTTGCCTCAGGAGATTCATCATCTTTACTCAACTTGCATCCTGTAACCATGGGGGTACTCACTAGTTTGCAATCCTCCAATTTGAAAATTTTCAACATTTCTTTTATATACTTGGTTTGTGAGAGAAATACACCTTTTTCTAATTGTGAAATCTGTAATCCAAGGAAGAAAGACAACTCACCAAGCATTGACATTTCAAATTCATTTTGCATACACTTTGCAAATTTTTGACACATCTTATCATTACTGCCTCCAAAAATGATATCATCCACATAGACCACCACAATCAATAAGTCATTTCCTTCATTTTTGATGTATAAATTACTATCAGCTATTCCTTTTCTAAACCCTTGTTCTTGAAGATACTTATCCAACCTTGAATACCAAGCCCTAGGGGCTTGCTTTAATCCATAAAGAGCCTTATTTAATCTGCATACATAATCTGGTTTATCAGTTAGGCTGAACCCCTCAGGTTGCTCAATGTAGACCTCTTCTTCTAAGAATCCATTGAGAAAATTTGATTTTACATCCATTTGATATACTTTGAAGTTTTTGAAGCTTGAGAAAGCTAAAAATATCCTTATGGCCTCAAGTCATGCAACAGGAGCAAATGTTTCATCAAAATCAATCCCTTCAACCTGTGCATAGCCTTTGCATACCAGTCTTGCTTTGTTTCTGACTACCTGACCATCTTCATTTAACTTATTTTTGTAAACCCATTTAGTGCCAATTATATTCTTGTCTTTTGGTCATGGGACAAGTTCCCAAGTCTCACTTTTTTCTATTTGATCCAACTCCTCATCCATTACCTTGACCCAAAATTTATCTTCTCTTGCCTCATTGAAATTCTTGGGCTCAATTTTAGATAGCAAAGAAAGATTTACATGTTCACCTATTCCTATTATCTTCCTCCTTGTTTGTCTTTCATCTGGATTCCCAATAATCAGATATCTTGGATGATTCTTTTGCACATACCTGGATGGTGTCTTAGGTGGTGTTCTTTGTGTTTCATCTTCTTCTTCTGATTCTTCACCTAATTCTTCTTGGCAACTTTCTCCTTCTTGGTATACAATTTCTTGAGTTGGTTCTCTTGGCCCTATTTCTTCATCAACTATTACATTTATACTTTCCATAATTGTATGTGTCCTTTTATTATAGCATTTATAGGCTTTGCTCTTAGTGGAATAGCCAAGGAAGATACCCTCATCGCACCTTGAATCAAACTTGCCCAAATTTTTCTCCTCTCATCTAATGTAGCATTTGCTTCCAAAAACTATGAAATACTTCACAGTAGCTGGTCTTCCCTTCCAAAGCTCATATGGATTTTTGTGATGATTTACTCTTACTTGAGCTCTATTGATGATATAGAAAGTTGTATGAATTGCTTCTCTCCAAAAACCATCTGAAATCTTAGACTCACTTAGCATAGCTTTGGCCATATTCTCGATAGTTCTATTTTTTCTTTCAACTACTCCATTTTGTTGTGGAGTCCTTGTTGCTGAGTATTCTCTTTTGATTCCATGTTGTTCACAGAATTCTATGAATTCACCTGAAGTAAATTCTCCTCCTCTATCTGATCTTAGACACTTTATCTTTTTACTTGTTTCATTTTCTACTAAAACTTTGAATGCCTGGAACTTCTCAAAGGCTTCTGACTTTTCTTTTAAGAAAGCCACCCAAATCATTATGGAGAAATCATCTATAAATAGCATGAAGTAACTTTCACCTTGTAAACTCTTTGTCCTTGTAGGACCACATAAATCAATGTGAACTAGTTTCAATGGTTTAGATGAAGAAAATTCTTTTGACTTGAAACTTGTTCTTGTTTGCTTACCAAGATGACATTGTGCACAGATTATGTTTTGAGGTCTTTTTATCCTGGGCAAATATTTGACTGCCTATTTGTTGCTTATTTTCACAATGTTTTCAAAGTTTAGATGACCCATTCTTCTATGCCATAACCAACTCTCATCCTCTTGTGATAGAAAATATTTTTCTCCTTTAATTTCACTCAACATGTAGAGATTGTTTGTAGTTCTACTGGCATCTGCAATAAGCTTTCCTATCTTGGATTTCTTGATCTCACATCTATTTGGGTGAAAGGTGATTGTGTGCCCTTGATCACAAAGCTGACTTACACTTAGTAAATTGTGCTTCAATCCCTTAACATACAATACATTTTCTATCTTTGATTTTCCATTATCTAAACTCAAAGTCCCTTTTCCAACAATTTTTGTTGAAGCATTATCTCCAAATTTTACTGATCCTCCATTGATTTATTTAAGTGAAAGAAATTTACTTTTGTCACCTATCATATGACTTGAACAACCACTATCAACATACCACTGATTTCCATTATCTTGTGCATGAAGAGTTGTCTATACCAACATTGACTTCTCCTTTTCTTGTTCCTCTTTCTCTTTCCAAACTTTTGAGGTTGTATTCTTTCAAACCTTCTGATCCTCATTTTTGCTTGATTCAGGAAATATTGTTTTACACCATTTGGCCTTGTGCCCAAAGTTATTACATTTGTAACAGATGATATTGTTATCCATGAGAGGTGCAAATGAATTGAAATTTCTATCAACATTATTTCTCACATGGACCATGCAATGTACAACTCTATGACCATATTTATTACATGAAAAGCAATAACCATGGAAGAAATTTTGTAACCTATTAGATTGCCTTGAATGATATGGTCGCATGATTCTTCCTTTGCCATTTTTGTAATTGACTTTTGTCCATGATGTTTCTCTGTTTTCTTCCTCCTCGATACTTTTGCCTTTCAATATATTAGCATAGGTCATGGGCTCTTCTTTCTTTGATATCTTTGTTCCTTTGGAGCTTGACTCCTCTTTCTATTTCCCTAACCTTATATTTTGTTGTAACTTATCCTTAGACTTTTCAACTCCCTTTCTTAGAGAGACAATTTCAAGTTCCAATATTTCACATTCTAACTCTTTTGCCTTTAACTATTCAGCCATACCTTTTTCAATTTTCTTTGCCTCTTTAGCCTTCACCTTTAAGTTTGTGAGATCTTGTAGAAGCTTTGTCTTTGTTTCCTCATCCTTTTTAATTTGAGCCTTCAAACTTGAATTCTTCTCTCTAACTCTTTCCAAATTTCCAAGAGCAATAATAAGTTCCTTTTTCATGTCAATCATGGCTCTTTCTCCATTTTATGTGGTCATGTGTGTTCTTGTAGGATCTTCCTTCAAGTTGTTAGACTTTTTTTGAAGGAACCCGCTCTGATACCAATTGAAGAACACAAGCTTATACTGAGAGGGGGGTGAACAATATAAGATAAAACTTTTTACTTTTCAATCCAAATGATAACAACAATAATATCAAGGCAGTAAATAATGCATAAATCATCACACACATGAGAGACATGGATTTAACATGGTTCACCCAATGTGGGCTACATCCATGGAGAAAATATTTCTTATAAATTTTCTCAACAAATCTCTTGGGAATCAAATCCCTATTACAATGTTTATGGACCTCTATCCAAAGGAGACACCAATACCCTATGCTCAAGTTCGTGGACCTCTATCCATAGGAGAACTCTATCCCCACTACTCTGGCTAGTGGATCTCTATCCATAGGAGACCTTTGTCCCCACTACTCTAGCTAGTGGACCTTTATCAATAAGAGACTTTTGTCCCCACTACACTAGCTAGTGGACCTCTATCCACACGAGAACTCTATCGACTTTGATCTAGTAGGCTCCAAATTTAGCTATCAACTATGCTCAACTCTGATCAAATATACTCACAAATCTGATCAAATATGCTCACAACTCTGATCAAATCTATCTCATACTTGATCACAAGTCATGGAAGATCTTGGATAGACTCCAAGATAGAGGAGTGGTTTTAACCACTCAATTTGGGCTCCTTGGCCTAATCAGCTCAAACCATTGTTGAGACCTATGGTCTACAGTCTGAACCACTGTTGACACCCATGGTTCATAGTCTAGGCCGCAACTATCACTCGCGGTCTAGAACTAAAGTTCAGTTGGCCTTCATCCGAGCCAAATCGGTTTGAACGACCATTTGTTCTAGAAGAAGGTAGTTGAAGGATGGAATATTCTAGAGGCTTCCAATCCAACTATCCCAACCACCTCTTCTTGATCTTGGCTTCTCCATGAAGCCACCCCTAGCCCTTGGGTAATCCTATAAGTACCCCTTCAAATTAGGGCAAAATATATAGTGCATTGTGATAGCGAAGCCCTATCGGATTGTAGACTCACCTGAGTGTACTGAGAGAGTTTTGTTGCCATTCATTTTCCAATTCATCAAGCATCATGTCAATTTGTGCCATGGATGCCCTAAGGAGCTAGAACGCCAAGAAACACAAATTCGGGCAAACGGAGGCCCAACTATGCAATTCAACCACCAAACCAATCAGAGGACACCAAGGCGACCCTTGACCATCAATTTGACAAGGAGGATCAAGCCCACAACCTTGGATTTGGAGGGCAAAACTACTTTGTTTCTTGCCATGGCTGACAACCGCGGTGTACAGTGTAGACCACTCATTTGAGCCATGGTTTGCAATCGATGAAAGATCTCCTTACTATTCTTTTTGCATTGAATTTCACTAGGTTATATTAAGCATCTTAGTGGTTTATTTAGCATTTTAGAGACTCTAACTGATAGAATTAGGGTTTTCACCAAGTTTACTTCATTATGGAAAATAGGACATAATTAGCTCATTTTCATGTTATCATGCTTCATTTCATGCAATCAATCCACTAGATAGATAGCTGTACTTTCTAGTTATATGTTTCAATTAATCTTTTCAAGTATTGCATAGGCTTAACATGCTTTATTCATTTTCTTGATTTTATTAGTGTTATGGCATCTTTATGTTCATATTCCTTAAAGGGCCTCATCATGAGAGGTTGCCTATGCTATTAATGCTTTTATGTTGTTTATTGACCGTAGGAAGTAGATTCAAAGGAGATTCAACCATCCAATTCCTTCCTCAACGCAGAGAAGAGGGTCAACTCCACCCTAGAGCAGTTCGTGTCACCCCGAAGGGCCTAAAACTCACATTTACCCTTGAGAGGGAACATTGCTTTTCCTATTGTAATAAGAGTATCAAAATGGTATCCCTAAGAGGGACATAATTGTAAATGGAATTGGCTTCTTTATAATGGAATAAAAGTGTTTTTCTTCTTCCCATTTGTTGTCAATTTTGCATGCATCTACTTTGTTTCTCTTATTTCATTTTACGCAATAGGAAGCATAGGTGTGAGGCCATTTTGGTGGTCACAGAAGGTGATCATGATGGAACTCCGTATTTTTAGCCTCTGATTTCTGACCTTTTTGTGTTTTTGGATATCAGGTGCAAACCATGGTTGACAACTACGATCTCATTGTTGGCCTATGGCTTCAAGACACGGTCTATAGTAGCAACCACATGACAGAGCTACGGTTTATAGCAGACACAATAGACAGTAGGGATTCAAAGCTTTATTAGATGAGGATCAGAGGTAGGTCCCATTTTTAACCCTTATTTCTATTTTTACTGCCTGTGTTTTTCCAGTTTGCGTGAAAAGGAGATTTAATTAGGACACATAAAAGAAAAGGAAAATGGATTAGGTCCTAGGGTTTCAATTCTTTTTATGTTTTAGCTAGGCATTGCTAGGAACAACAGACCTCTGAGTGCAGTCCACCCTAGAATCCAGTGTGCTAGATTAAATTGTGTGTTGGTTTGCATGTCTAAGGCCCAATCAGTGGCCATTTACATCGTAAAGTGCATTGTCAAAAAGAGCATGTAGGATGTAGCTTGCATTTTCTGAATTTGAAAAGTTCTTTCATTACATAGCACGTAGGAAATGAGCATGAATGTTGTATGATGCATTTTATTTTCATGCAACAATTAAAATGAACCACACACACCATGTTTCAATTAAACGCTAGTGAGTTGGAAGTGACATCCAACCACTAGTAGGGTTTCAATGACGGTGGAGGTGATTTCCATCCGTTGGCCCAAATCCCATGTACCTTATGTTCTAGACCAATACCAGATCCGAGAACCTTTTGTAGCCTAGAAAATTTGCATATACTCCTCTTCGGAGGGTATGACACTGACTAGGTGAAAATGGGTGAGGATCTGGGAGGACCTGTGCTCCCTGACCATGTGTGGGCTTCATTACCACACATTATAGGTTGGATTACATGACCTGGAGTTCATAGCCAGGTTGTCGAGCTGCGAGTATATAGGTGAAAGCCAATTAAACTGAGATTATCATCCAACAAGCTTTCAAACATGATAAGAGTTTCTAATACTGATACAACAAATCATGAAACAACATCAAACAATTTAGGGCTCACATTTTAAAATTTAATTCAAGATAATCACCATTGTATACCTTGATTGCATAATAAAAGATAAATCTAGACACTAGGTGCACCATGGTGGAGACACGGGGAGGTCAGCAAAGGCTTAAGCCTAATGTGAATGACCAAGCCCCACTAGATTCACAACAAAATATGTCAAACCCTCACCCACATGCGCTTCCCGAATGTCGTTCATGAGCATCAGAGGAGACAATTCAACACGAGGGGACACCATTGAGCGTACCCTCGATAGAGGAGCTTTTGTACACTCTTCTAGACATAGGATAGAGCATGGAGCCTCTCAGCATGAGGGTGCTCCACTCGGAGGCCATTACCGAGATCGTAGTGCATGTGCATCCATGGGATCGGCCGATGAGTATGTCATATAGGGGGCCAAGTTGGTACCCCTACGTACTAGGTCTACAGGAGGTTCCATACCTCCAACTTCAAAGTATAGAAGAGATCGAGATCCACCCATTCAAGGGCATGCAGACAGGCCCACTTTTAAGCATAGGCCTATTCACACTCCCACACATAGTGAACCTCACAAGATCACTATCGACATATCCAAGGTGGGAGCCAATGGTACACCACCGCATGAGCCATGGCGATCCAGATAGTTGGATGGTTTAGGTAGCATCCTCGAGCAGTTAGGCTATAAGCCTTCAACTTCGCCCACTCATGCCCTGAGTGAGCATAGTGGGAGCACTATTAGGACTACCAGAGAACATGGGGAGGCTTCCAAGCACCCTCATGGTTTGCATCCACCATCCATGCATGGTGGCACACAACATAGGACTCAGCATGATGCCAATGCCATCTTCATAGACAAAGGCAAAAGCGTAGCAAATCCGTCAGATGGGTACAGAACCCATAAGGTCACTCGCACGGAGCACACATACCAGAGGCCTCTTACGACCAATCACATTGATAGATCGCATAGACTGGTATCCGAGCAGAGATGACAACTCCTCCAAGATCAATTGGAGGATGCTCATGCAGAGAGGTAGCACATTGAAGATAAGAATCTTTAGGTGCAAAGGCTCATTAGACAAAGATTATATGAGTAACGTATGCGTGAGGAATGCATCCTTGCCCAAAAGGAGCGTATAGAACAAGAGGATAGGCTAGCCAGGGCTGGTTTATTCACTCATGTTGAACACAGAGAGTGCACTCATAGAAGGGATTTTTCACAAGCTGACATGCATCAAGAGCGCAGAGATGCTCACACTCATGTCAGTGCCCAACAAAGAGAATGACCACCACCATTCAAAGATCAGAGGTAAATACAATATGAGGAAGAAGAGGGAGATGGAGCCGATCAAGGATATCCTAAAAGCTCCCAAGTTGAGGAGGAGGAATATCAATGTCCTCCACCTCGATAGAGGAAGAATGTACCTCCAAGATCGCCCCCACATCAGCTTAGGGAGGAGGACTTTCTATCCTCGTAGGCCTATAAGGCCTTAGCAGAGAAAGTGAAAGCAATCGAGAGGCAAGGCGTGACTTTTCAAAAGTTGACATTGAGCAAGATTCATAACGAGCCTTTGGACCCCTCGATGCCTACTCCAACATATCCTAAGCATTTTGACATGCCCAGGCTAGATAAATTCAAAGGTGATGAAGACGTGCAAGAGCATGTCACAAGATTTTTGGACATATGCTTCCAGATTGCAAGCAATGATGCCTTTATTTTGCGTACATTCATCACAACCCTCTCAAGCCCAACCCAGGAGTGGTTTAATCAGTTGAAGAAGCACAATATCACCAGTTTTGAGCAACTAGCTGATGCCTTTCTTGAACACTTTTCTTTTAGTATCAAGAAGCAAGCTAACCTTTCCGATCTGGTTGTGCTAGCTCAGCGTGATGATGAGCCAATCATAGAATATAGAAAGAGGTGGAGGAGATTAATGGTAAAGTTGCCATTCCCCATTCCTACTATAGAACTGACCCGGATGTTCATGAAGAGTTATGCCAAGCACATCTCATTATTGTTGCAACTGTAGCAATACCAGACATTTGAGGAAGCTTTGGTGCAAGCCAAAGTAATTGAGGATATCAAGTTGCAAGAGGGCAACTTGAAGCTCAAAAATAGGAAGGAGGGGCACAAGAAGAGCTCCATGAAACATCAGGGCAAGTAGGCCCATGTCAATCAGGTGGTGTTAAACCTCCAAAGAGAGGATAAGGGGTAACAAAAGTAGAACTATCAAGCCCAACCTCCTCCTACGTAATACAAGTAGTGCAAGAATAATTACAAGGGAAAAAATAAGGAACAATGCCCACCTCACCAATTCATGCCTTTGATAGAATCATTGACATCGATATTCCATCAATTGTGCGAGGCTAAGGCAATCAAGTTGCCCGAGATTAAGTTGGTCGATCCTAACCAGCCCAAGTCAAAGGGGTATCAGGATGATCTATTTTGCATCTTCCATCGTGCACGAAGGGCCATGACATCAAAGTGTGTTGGTCCTTCAAACATATAGTGCAAAATATGATCGATAAAGGTGAGCTTATAGTGCCAAATAATCCATAGGCGCTCGACAACCAAAACATGGGGATTTATAAAAATCCATTGCCAAACCATGAGGCACTGCACAACAACGTTGGCCAGGTCAACCAAGTGCACATCAAACCACCTACCCAAGGGTTCGTAGGTATGGTTAATGTTGTTACTAGACATGGGAGGTATGAGCAGCCAAATCAACCTCATGCTCCCATCAGGATACAAGCTACGTCGAATCAACGGGCAAGTTCAGAATATTCTAGGCCCACCAACTAGACCGATGGTGACCATACGAAGCAGGTTGGTTCAAAACCTGTAGACAACTCCTACGAAGTTGTCTATTTATGAGCTGATACAGTAGTCCCCTAGGCATAGGGAGACTCTCATGGACATTCTGAGGTCCATCGAGGTGCAGTCCCAGGATGCTCAAGCATTCACCAATTTTGTGGGACACGTACAATAGTGCCAGGAACCTATGATCCAATTCTATGATCATGAAATCAGGACGGTTCCTACAGATACGGCTGACCCATCATTACATATCATCGCATGTGTTAATCACATGCCATTCAAGAGGGTCTTGATCGACATTGGTTCGTCGATCAATATTATAATGACCAAGGCATTGAGTCATTTAAAGTTGCCCAAGTCACATATTGTGCCCACCGCATTCACATTGAGAGCGTTTAACGATGCGCTATGCTCGACGATTGGCACAATCATCCTACCTATTTAGGTGGGCCTAAAGACCATCCCCATGATGTGTCACATGATCGAAGGCACCATGCAATATAACATCCTTCTTGGGAGGCCTTGGATTCGATAAATGTGTTGCGTTCCCTCCATACTACATCAATGTGTAAAATACATTCATGAGGGACAGGTTCACATGGTGTCGTCAGATGAAGAACCCTTCAAATTTGTGAACCTAGCTGATTTGCTAAGGGGTTTCATACTCCCATCAATGCACCTAGACGTTTGACCAACGTCATCGATTAAGAATCCAGGAGGTAAACAAAAAGTGTGTGCTCAACCATCGACATCTGTATCACATAGATCCGAGCACACTACAACAACTTCTTTGAAATTGATTGCATCAACAATGCTTTGGGATGAAAGGAAGCTAAAGGTGAAAATGGGCAAAAAGGAAAAGAAGCATGTGCCCAAACTAGTCGCCAATGAGGCTCCCACTCCCATGGAAGTGGAGGAAGCCCAGGATAAATTCAAGGAGGTACCTCAGCCTACCTCACCTGCATCATCAACAGGGTCATCCGCACCGTGGGTGACTGTTCATCTGGCCAACACAGGGTTAGGTGAATATATTGTGCAGAATGTCACCTTTGGACCAATCCTAGAGACTACACAAGATATGGGCTGACCCCATGCTCATAATTTTTTGGTTGGATCAGTAGTGCCATTGGGAGAGCCACCCAATCAAACGAACTTCATCTACGCTAGGCTGGATCAACTTCCTACCCGAACACCCATGGATGAAGATGATGACGAACCATTCATAGTGAATGTTCGTTACCTATCCAACCCTGAATATTCCATGCACATTTTTGAATTATATCATTGGCATGGGTATGGCCTTGGTATTTTTGAGCAAGGACGTAGGACTCCGCTTGAGCCGCATTATCAATTGGCAACTGATAGGTTCGGGCTAGGGTTGCAAATACAAGGACAGGATGATTTTCTTACAACATATTTAGACCGCCTATACCTTAGTCTAGGGGACGATGTGGATTTCAACCCATATCATCCTAATCCTTCCAGATTCTAGAGGGATAATCGGTTAGTGTCCTACGTCACTATTGAACCACCCAAAAGATATCATGAAAACATCTTGGTGGGGGCCGGTCCCAAACAAATTCCAAGAGCCAACTTGGACAATCAAAGTCGTGGAGCTACCGATGATATTGGTATGCATTTTTAGAGTCTAGATACAGCTATGGACACCAAATCAGAAGTTACTTTTGAGAACGTGCATGTAGTATCCATCACCAAAAGGGATGGACCAGACTACGATTCTGGAGCATATGACAATGAGCTATCCTCAAACAACGAGTCATGTGAGGATGAAACTGAGTTGGCCTACTTGGGCCCTACACTCTTGCATCATCTACTACCCATGGAACAATTGGACGAGATCAAAGAGCACTTCATAGTCAAGAGTGATTATGAAGATGAGACAGAGCAGGCCTACTTAAGGCCTCATCTTGCTGATCTCCTGATTCTTAGTGGGTAGGATAGAGAGATCCATGTACAATAGCAGTCATGATGATGGAGCTGGGTTGGCCTATCTAGGTCCTCTCAACTTGCATCATTTATTACCTATGGAATCTATGAACATGAGTGAAGAGCCCCTTGATGATGATGATGGTTATCAAGAGATAGCCTACATGGGGCCTCATCTAGAGCATTTTATGATTCTGGTAGGTAGTGGCAAAGGATTGTATTATGATAGTGATGATGAGGATGAAATAGAGAGAGCCTATCTAGGACCTCCCTACCTACATCATCGTAATGCACCTTATACGACTAAGGACATGCATAGAGAGATCAATCTCAACCCTCACCTTAGGGGAAGACCACCAAACTTCGATGTGATCTATCACATGGTGTTTCTCCACCTGCCTATGTACATGGAGCTCATTGAGCCGAATGATCCAATCTTGCAATCAGTGCATAGAGAGGACCCAATCATCCATAGCTCGCATAGAGAGGACCCATTTGTGCCCGTGTCGCTAGAGCTAGATCTTGGGTATGGGAGCTGCATCGATGATGTAGATGTTTTTCCATGTGGTCCTGGAGATCAATTCCATTCCATCAATATGGTCTCCATTGATTTGACCACTCCACTCTATAATCCAATCGATCCATCTAGACCGTTGTATCTTAATTTAGATGCTATCGATTGGGATCGCGTTGACTCACCTGTTGAGCTTGAAGATTTCTTCCCTAATGAAGAAATGCTACAACCATTTTATTTTGCATCGGGTTGTGCTTATGATGTCTATCATGCTGAGGATGCTTCCAATGCGGAACCTATAAACCCAACATATGACATCCACTTGATCCCTATGCCTCATCATCTTGAGGAGGGATCACACATGTCAGTAGAGGAAACCTTTGATGTGGATATCAGTAATGATCCCACTAATCCAAGGAAGGTTAAATTTGGAGAGAGTCTCACTCCAGATGAGCGTGCCACCCTCATCCCTCTACTGAAAGAGAGACCTAATATTTTTGCTTGGACTTACAAAGATATGCGTGGTCTAGATCCAAAATTGGTTACCCATAACCTTTCGCTAGATCTATCAAAGAAGCTAGTCAAGAAGAAGCTTAGAAAGATGCATCCAATAGTAGCCTTAATGGTGAAAGATGAATTGCAAAAGCTGTTGGACGTAGATTTTGTCATCTCCATCAACTATCCGAAATGGGTATCCAATATGGTGCCTGTAGGAAAACTTGATGGAAGGATCCATATTTGTATGGATTTTAGAGACCTAAATAAGGCAACACCAAAGGATTCATTTTTGTTGTCGAATATTGATGCTCTTGTAGATGCAACCGTAGGTCATGAGATGCTCTCCTTGATGGATGGTTTTTCTGGATACAATCAAATTTAGATTAAGCCCGAAGACCAACATAAAATCGCGTTTATAATGCCATGGGGGACATTTTGTTACAAATTTATGCCATTTGGCCTTAAAAATGTTGGTGCCACATATCAACGGGCTATGACATATATTTTTCATGACTACATGCATAAGATCCTAGAGGATTATATCGATGACTTGTTGGCTAAGTCATTGTTGCATGCAGAGCATGCTGAGGTCCTGAGAAAGGTCTTCGATCGCCTGATAGAGCATAATGTCAGGTTGAATCCTAAGAAGTGTGTATTTGGTATAACTTCAAGAAAGCTCTTAGGATTCATCATTTCAAAATGAGGCATCAAAGTTGACCCAACAAAGGTCAAGGCTATTCTAGAGATGCGTCCTCCCTCAAACATCAAATAATTAAGAAGCCTACAGGGCAAAGTAGCATCCATAAAGTGATTTATCGCTCAATTATCGGATAAATGTCGACCCATGAATTGACTGCTACACAAGGGGGTCCCATTCAACTGGGACGAGGACTGTCAAGTAGCCTTTGCTAAAATCAAGCAATACCTGGTGACGCCACCAGTGCTAGCTCCACCAAGGCCAGATGTGCCATTTCTTCTATATATATCGACAACCGACTTTGCATTAGGGACCATGTTAGCCCAAAAGAATGTGCAAGGCAAAGAGCAAGCCATATATTATATTAGCCGAACCTTGGTGAGTTATGAGCTAGGATATGCATATGTGGAGAAGTTGTGTTTAGTAGTAGTGTTTGCTACAAAGAAATTGTGGCACTATATGCTAAGTCATACGACATATGTAATATCAAAACAAAATCCTTTGCATTATATGATGAGCAAGACATATCATAATACACGTACTGCAAAGTGGATCATGCTACTGACAGAATTCGATCTGGAATTCATAAGCCAAAATTCCATTAAGGGACAAGTCATAGCTGATCAGCTGGCTGAGGCACCACTATCAAACAGTAGACCTCTTACCATTGAGCTTTCGGATGATGTGGTCTTCATCGTATCCGAAGCTCCCAAACCTGAAGAACCAAAAAATAATGTTGATATGACCTTGTTCTTCGATGGTTTGAAGTGCGAGCAAGGGGGTGGTGCAAGAATAGTGTTTGTCACACCGCAAGGAGCTCCAATGCCCTTGTCATTCAAATTAGACTTTCCTTGCACCAACAACAATGCTGAATACGAAGCCCTACTTCTGGGCCTCCACACAACCATCGCCATGAACATTAAAAGATTAAACATCTTTGGTGACTCCTTGCTCATAGTCAACCAAGTTAAGGGACTTTTTCAGTGTTGATGTCCCATGTTAAAAGCTTATAAAGATCTTGTTGTTACATATTTGGCTAAGTTGGAATGGTATGACATCGAGGCAATCCCTCATTCATCAAATAGGTTCGTAGACACCATGGCATCTTTGGGATCCTTAATCCCTCAATAATCCATCTATCGATTTTACTACCATTCATGTTAAAACGCTCTCACATCCTGTGATGGAGCGCGAAGCCTTTGATAATAAAGAGTCAGTCAACATGATTAGCATGGAACCAAAAGTTGAATGGTTCTGTAGAGCTGAAGACTTTCTGAAGAAGGCACCCTGGGGGTCATTAACCTCTCAGAGTCCTATGGGGAGTGGTACTACCATTCACCACAAGGTTATTTTCTAGTCTACATTTACACATGTAGATACGCAGGGGGAGCAAGTCATCTTGGCAATCGAAGCTGAGGCTTACCAGAGCTGGATGTCACAAATCCAAGACTTCTTAAAACTTGGTTTGATCCCAGAGGGATTATCGCATGTTGCAAGATGCACATTCAAGCAAAAAGTGACTAAATATGTCTTTCTAGGAGACATTTTGTACCGATGAGGCTACGATGGAGTTCTCCTTCATTGTCTAGAGCCCCAAGAGGCATCTTGGGCGATTTCACAAGCTCACAATGGTACATGCGGTGGCCATTTTAGTGGCATGGCCATCGTCAAGTGCATCCTTCGAATGGGTTACTATTGGCCCACTATGGAGAAGGATTGCAATGTGTATGTCAAGAAATGCGTCAAATGTCAGCATCATGCTAATCTTACGCACTTGCCATCACAGGCCTTATAGCCCATCCAAGCGGCTTGGCCATTTTATCAGTGGGGATTGGATCTCATCGGGAAGATCTCTCCCTCGTCATCGGGTCGACATACATTTATTATCATGGCTACTGAGTATTTTACAAAATGGGTGGAAGCAATACCCTTAACAACGACGACTAGAACTCGCATAGCGGAGTTTATACTCGAGCATATCATATGTCATTTTGGGATTCCATCCAAGATAATTTCGGATAATGGAACATCATTTAAGAACAAAACTGTGAGAGCTTTGACGTCTAAGTATAGAATCAAACACAATTTTGTGACTCCATATTATCCGTAGGCAAATGGGCAAGTTGAGGCCTCAAACAAGATAGTGGTGGCTATCTTGAAAAATATAGTCCAAGAAAACCACAAAGATTGGCATATCCAGCTATCGTTTTCACTAGTATATGGTGTTGAGGCCATTATGCCCTTAGAGTTGGAAATTCCAACGTTGCGCGTCGCATTGAAAGAGTTCATCGATGATGACACCGTACGACAAGCTCACCTAGATCAATTGATGCTGCTTGATGAACGTTGCATGAATGCCCTGGAGCATCTCCACATTTATCAAGAGTGATTAAAATGAGCTTATAATAACAAATTCCATCAAAGAGACTTTGAAGTTGGGGATCTTGTGTTGAAAGAGAACCAACAGAACTCTAATTTGTCGCCTGATATGCGAGACAAATTTGTGGCTAATTGGCTAGGACCCTATATCATATCTAAAAATATTGGTCCGGGTACCTATCGCCTAACATCGCTAGGGGGTGTTGAAGAGCCCAAACCTCTCAAAATCATCCATATTAAGGTGTTCTATGCTTGAGAGCATAGCAAAAGGCACCAAGGGGTTCCTAAAACCGCTTGGTCATGTCAGTTAAAGGCCTCGAGGGTTTGCCAAAAACCGCTCGATCATCCTAAAAGGCTCCAAGATCTCTTGTGAGTAGTTTGGTCAATCAAAAAGGCTCCAAAGGCATCTGTAAGCTCTTTGGTCAATCCAAAAGGCTCCAAGGATTCCTAAGAACCTCTTGGTCATCCCTAAAAGCTCCAAAGGTTCTCATAATCCATTTGGTCAACCCAAAAGCCCCAAGGTTTTCTAAAAAATTGCTTGGTCAATTTTAAAAGGCTCCAAAGGCATTTTCGCACCGTTTGGTCACTCCTAAAGGCTCCAAGGGCATGTACTCACCGTTTGGTCAAATATAAAGGCTCAAAATCCATAAAAATTAAAAAAGCAATAAAATCCAAAAAAAATGGTAAAGCATAAAATCCAAAAATATTTGCATTTGCATTATGCATTTTCATTTGCATTCACACATGCATTCACTTCATCACATTGCATGTAGGTATTCTTCATATGTTGCATTCCACAGTAGAATGGATTGTGTTTGTCAATATTACAAATGACGCCATATTGTGTTTCAATCATGCACCTCTACATTTATCATAATCCATCATTCATGTGAGTAATTGTGTTTTTCAACACAACCCATTTTGTTGCTATGAAGAATATACTAGGGTTTTTCGATCATTCAACCATACCTAGAGGTCTTCTCAAGAGTTGATAGAAAGATTTCTTTGCTTTTGTAGATGAGGTATAGTTAGTATAGCCCTTAGCATATCATAATACTATCACTAATCAACAAATTAAACAATCCTAATAAGGACTAGGGGAAGATGAAAGCCATGAAGTAGGGCCAGGTATCCTGAGGTGAAAAGAGTTATTCTTGCTTATCCCTCTGTGCGGACGATATGGGAAATGTTGGTAATTGGCAAAAGGACAAGTTTATTCCCTACCTAGGATCCCTTGATTACGATAAAATGAGCGATATCCCAGAGTGATATCCCACATCAATCCTAAATATTGATTCCCTTGATTAATATCATAGATCGACATCCCAGATTGATATCCCATTTTGATATCATAAGATCGATATCTTAGATTGATATCCCATAAATAGTTTCCCAAAGTAAAATCCCCAAAGGAAGTTTTTGAAGAAAATTATCAAATGTCAATTCTAGAAATTCAAGTCAAATGAAGATAAAATTGTACAAAGGAAGTTAAATCAGTATCAAATCCCTTGCTCAAAAAAAGAAAAAAAAATGAAAGTTCAAAAATAAATAGTGATTTTTATCACTATATATGAGCAAGTATCCCAAAAAATTGAAGAAAAGAAGGGAGTGAACTTGAATCCATGGAATTTTCAGCACTACTATACCTTACGCATGATGATATGTCTGATACATAAGCATATTTTTTGTGTGCAGACAAATATTTGAATGTGGAAGAGCTCACTTTAGGTGTCATGTATCGCCTAGTGGTCTAGTCCAACTGAAATCTAAACCTAGGATTGGATAAACATATGAGGATCCCCTATCTTAGAAATGGGCTGAAAGAATCATGCCTGACATTGGGGTATGCTTATGCTTTATCTTAATATACTCATTTTCACACACAAGGATAATGAATAGTTAGGGCCTATCCTAGCAAAAGCCTTACATTTCAGAAGTCTAGTTTGGTCAATATACAAATTTTGATAAATCTACTAGGGTGTTTGAGTCTCATGGAAAACCTAAAAAAAATTTCTCTAATAGCAACAAAATACCAAAGATCACAAACCATAAAAAATAAAAGTCATTCAATCATAAAATTGCAAAGTATCGAATCCATGATACATCATTACATTGAGCACAAAGTTTTCAAGATATAGGATAGATATCGAATGGATATCAGAAATGATATTTAGATGGCCACTAACTATATTGTGCATATATTTCAAATTGCAAAAGGACTATAGAGTGACATATTATATCATTCACATCATACCGCTTCATATCATTGCATTTCATATATGGGTGATTAATTGATTAAATTATTGTAATGAGGATTTTCAATTACATTCATGATTTTTACATGTTCTGTGGTGGCTCCCATTAGATTTTTAAACACATATCGCATTCATTCCTTATGTTTTAAGTGATTAAAGCATACAGATCATTTACATTAGATTACCATCGTGTAAATAATGCATTACATATATTGCACCAGCATATCATGACTCCTATGGGTAACCTGATACAACTCATGATATAGTTGAGCTAGCAGCGTGCTCCCCCAGGCTAAGAGCAAAGGCCACCATGTAGAAATTTGAGTAACTCTCCTGACGATGGCCAAGATTTTCCAGGGGATCCTCACACCCGAGGAGTTTGGGAGCACAATATGAATGAATAAGCGCATGAAAACATCCTATTGAACTGAGAAGACATCCTTCTCCTACCAATATCTGACATGGATGTCTCCATGATAAATATTGGTCTAAGCATCCTCACTACACCCATTGAAGATGGCATCAAAGATAGCTCCCTTGTTGCTAAATGGAGTGGAGGTGATGGGATCCCCATCGATCGGGATTTTAAAGATCTGGTAAAAATCCTCCAATGTCACAGTAATTTCACCTATGGGTAGGTGAAATATGTTGGTCCATGCATCCCAGCATCAGGCCAAAATAGTCATGTATGCCTGGTCTACCTTGATCATGGGAAGATCAAGCACGTATCCGAAGCCAACCACACCAAACCACTCCTGCTCCTAGTCAGTGATTTGTCTACGGAGGGTGCGAAGGAGATCCGGCTCCTTAGATCTAGAGGTCAATTTTTAAAAATAAACAATTCTTAAGGGAAAAAGTGACTAAAAAAATGTCAAACAAATCTAAAGAATTGCTAAAAAAAAAATCAAAAAAATCGAAAACATTGAATTTTTTTTCAAATTTTTCGAACCACGGGTCAAATATGCGGTTCGTATGTCGGTAAAAATCTGACCATTGGGATTTGAATCCCACCATGGATGATAGCTACAATTCATAATTTGTCAATTGGGAGTCGCGTCTTCCAGTTGCGGTCTAGGAATGTAACCCTTTTAGGGTCACTTCCTAGCTTGGCACCCAAAAATTAAAGTTCCTAATCTAGCCTAAACTAATATGAGGTTTATTACTGGTAGTTTAGTAAAGTTAATTTGACCCATTACTTAATGTGGTTCATTTTTTTAAGCTAGTAAGGAGTGTGAGGACTCAGTTTTGAGTTACCTTTCCCACACCAATGCCTCTGTTGGATGAAGGTTGCACAAGGTCTGCCATCGAGATGTGTGGGAGGTCATAGGTAGATGTTTCAGTAGTGCTTCACATTAAATATTGCTTTCTCATCTCTCAAATATCTCTAGTTGCAATTGCTTTCAAGGAATAATAATGAAATTTTCAATTGGAAAAATTAGGGTTTTCCAACTACAGCTCTAAGCCGTGGTTCCCAAATTTGATATTTCCAACTGCTGCTCATGTGTACGATTCACAACTGGCATTAAATGCACAAAAATCCCATCGTGGGAAGGTTTTAAATGACAAATTAATGATTCCTAATGGATCAAAATATCAATAAGAGAAATCAATTTAGCAAATTTGGTGATTTTCAAGCACCAAGATCAATTAAAAACTTAAAAAAAAATCCAAAAAAGTCAAAATTCGAATGCACCTCGTATTCAGTTATTTACCCTATACACTTGGTGGTTGCAGTGACTGACACTCCATGAAATCCGATGAGATGATTAAACCATAAGGACATTTGGGGTAAAATTATCATCATTGATTTGATATGCTTTTTTTCAATCTTAAAGGCCTTCGAGGCTGGACTGCTCTACGGGAATGAGGCATTTCATGTCATTTCTCCTATGACATATTTTTAGCTGATCATCGATAAATTGATTCAACATAAATATAATTCGAATTGTATTATTTTGATTCCCTAAGAAGGCTATTGCATCTCGATCGCTCCATGGGATAGAAATGTGCAATTACTATTAACAGTTGTAATCATAAGCTGAACTAAATCTAGTCAAGTAATTAAATGCTAAATTCTAATTTTGTTCAGATCATTCATAGTGGTCAAGCGACCTCATCGATTAATTCAATTTTAATTACCCTCATCAAATCGTCACTTGAGGGGGTAGTCATACTTTCATAATCATAATCAAAATTAGCAGAAGATCCCTTGATCTTGTCAAATTGCGTTCATCCTTGAAAATCATTGTCAATGACTATCATAAGCTTACCCCTTTGCTTGGGGTAAATAGCAACTATGACATTTTAGTTTGTAGCTCTCCTCATTTTGGTTATATAGGCCTAACTCCTATTGTAGCACCAAAGCTACCCGAATGTCTGATGACGAGTGCAAACTTCTTCAAATTTAAGCCTTTCACCCAATTGGAAACCATGATTCGAGGATGCACATCATTTTGTAGGACTTGGTGCATCTAATGTTGATCAGATCAATGATCATCATGAAACCTTCGACATCATTTTAGGTGGTGTATTTTTTCTCACGCGTTGTTTGATCTCACAATGCATCATAAAAGAGGCATATGTAGACACCTAAAACACATCATGTCGATGGTGACTACTCATATGGGATATGCTACAAGACCATATGGAAGATCTTGGATAGAATCCAAGATAGAGCAGTTGTTTTAACCACTCAATTTGGGATCCTTGTCCTCATTAGCTCAAATCATTGTTGAGACATGTGGTCTATAGTCTGAACCACTGCTGACACCCGTAGTTTATAGTCTAGGCCACAACTGTCACCCGTAGTTTAGAACTAAAGTTCAGTTGGCCTTCATCCAAGCCAAATTGGTTTGAATGACCCTTTGTTCTAGAAGAAGGTAGTTTAAGGACAGAATATTCTAGAGGCTTCCAATACAACTATCCCAACCACCTCTTCTTGATCTTGGCTTCTCCATGAAGCCACCCCTAGCCCTTGGGTAATCCTATAAGTACCCCATAAAATTAGGGCAAAATATATAGTGCATTGTGATAGTGAAGCCATATCGAATTATAGGCTCACCTGAGTGTACTGAGAGAGTTTTTTTGTCGTTCATTTGCCAATTCATCAAGCATCATGTCAATTTATGTCATGGATGCCCTAAGGAGCTAGAACGCCAAGAAACACAAATTCAGGAAAACAAAGGGCCAACTATGCAATTCCAAACCAATCAGAGGACATCAAGGTGACCCTTGACCATCAATTTGACAAGGAGTATCAAGCCCACAAACTTGGATTTGGAGGGCAAAACTACTTTGTTTCCCACCATGGTTGACATTCGTGGTGTACAGTGCAGACCGCTCATTGGAGCCGCGATTTGCAATCTATATCCTTAATGTTCTTTTTGCATTGCATTTCACTAGGTTAGATTAAGCATCGTAGTGGTTTATTTAGCATTTTAGAGACTCTAACTGATAAAATTAGGGTTTTCACCAAGTTTACTTCATTATGGCAAATAGGACATAATTAAATATTTTTTGTGTTATCATGCTTTATTTCATCTAATCAATCCACTAAATAGATAGTTGTACTTTTCAATTATATATTTCAATTAATCTTTTCAAGTATTGCATAGGCTTAACATGTTTTATTCTATTTCTTAATTTTATTAGTGTTATGGCATATTTATGTTCATATTCCTTAAAGGATCTCATCATGAGAGGTTGCCTATGATTTTAATGCTTTTATGTTGTTTATTGACCGCAGGAAAGCAGATTCAAAGGAGATTCAACCATCCAGTTCCTTCATCAACATAGAGAAGAGGCTCAACTCCACCTTAGAGTAGTTCGTGTCACCCCGAAGGGCCTAAAACTCACATTTACCCTTGAGAGGGAACACAATTTTTCTGATTGTAATAAGAGTATCAAAATGGTATCCCTAAGAGGGACGTAATTGTAAATGGAATTGGATTCTTTATAATGGAATAAAAGTGTTTTTCTTATTTCCATTTGTCGTCAATTTTTCATGTATCTACTTTGTTTCTCTTATTTCATTTTACACAATAGGAAGCATAGGTGTGAGGCTATTTTTGTGGTCATACTTAGAACTACTCACAAGACTTCTCAAAAGTCCTTCTCAAAACAACTCATAATCCTGCTCTAATTTGCTCACTATATTTGCTCAACTCTGCTCTAACACATGCTCAAAAATTGCTCATAACACTTGCTTTGATAAAAGTACTTCAGACATATTCTACCTAGATTTCTTGTTCAAGAACATATAGAAAATGATATGCACTATAATTTCTCAATATGTTCTTTTCAATATTACTCAAACCAATACCCAAAAGCTTCACAAATTTATTCAAACAATGCACATATACAATCCTTATTTCTTCATCTTAAGATTTAGAAATATTTTATCAACAAAACACCTTAAAGAAGGAATGATATCACCATACCTCTTGACTTTCTTTGATGAATAAGTGCCCTCAAAACTTGTCTCAAAATATTATGTCTTTCTTATGCCACTTTCAAGGGTTAGTTAACATATTACTTTTCAATAATCCACATGATAAACCTCTCTTCAAAAATATGCACAAAAATATTACTTTACAATTCCCTTTAATTTCTCAAAACAAGGCTTTTAATCAAAGAACAAAACCCTTCAAAATTTCTTTCACCATGCAGAAATACACACAATAATTAAACCACAAAAAACCTTATAACTCATACTTTTAAAACACGCGCAATTAACTCATACAATGAAATAATCCTTATCAAACCTTATTTCTCCTTCTAAATATATTTTAAATTTCAATACCAAAAGATCCTTTTCACACCTTATTTCTCAAATGAGCAAAAATAAATGATAATTTAACCTTATAACTCCCACAAAAATCAAATCGTAATTGAGAAAATAAATACCTCTTTTATTCTACCCTCAATGTGACTTGAACCTCTCACCTCATGAGGGTAAGGCATCCAACCAAAGGGCCACGACCATCTGCGCTAACACATCCCATAAGAACACAAATGCGTCAATCACCTTTTACTTCCTCCTACTATGAACTTTGTCCAGCTAAACAAAAATGGTCTACAATGGGTTTCAAACCTGAAACCTCCTTCTCAGAACACCTTCACATAGGCTCAGCCACCAGTTGGTCTAGTTGGCTAGATGGTTTTTGATGTGCACCAATCCAAACATAAACCTTCACTATTCAATGTAGAAGACCATGCTATCATTTCCTTTCCTTATTTTCCTCGTGCATCAAATTGTATATCGAGATTATTTCTTGCACAATTTTGAACAACTCAAATATGACTTTAGGCACGAGTTATTAATACAATTTAATTTCCTCTTTGTCCAAAATCAGCCCACCTTGTCTTTTTTACACCATATGACGTCGGCCACCTCAATTCAAAATTAATTTGAATTACCTTCAATTACTTTGCGCTCAAATAATATTATAACTTGAAATATTTATATTATAATAAAGATATTATAATATTAATCCTTTTGAACCTTACCTTCACAATTAATATTATTGCATTCAATAATATTAATATCTTGCCTTCATTTTTAAACCATTGTTCCAAATAAATCTTAAGCCCTTTGTCATTCATTATAATATTAAAAAATAAATATTATAATACTTTTCTCAAAAAAATTTCTTTCTCTTGAGATAAACTTGTGCCTTTATCATTGACCTTATTTAGAATAATAATTGTGCCTTGATAATTATCCTTGAGATAAACCTGTGCCCTAATGTTCAAAAATCTAGAAAATGTATGGCTTCCCAAAATGAATATACTTTCTTTGCCATGGTGTACTATGGCAAAGTGTCTAGCTATTTGGATTCTTCTCAATAGCAAATGCTAAAAACTAAATCAAAATTGTCAAGGAAATTAACACTACAAATGACTACATAGATGAAAAACATGAATCTGATGGTGTAAGAGCAATGTTGTAGTTAAAATGGAATGAAAGGAATGAAGTGATTGGTGTCTAGGAATTTTTTGATCCCCTTAGATTTTTTATCATTAGAGTGAAAATATTCCTTTTGAGATGTGTCACAATTTTGATGCGCATAGATCAAAAAGTCAATGAAGAAGATCTCATTTAGAATGGGGCATAGATTTGGTCAATTGTAAAATAGGTCATGCTACATCATCGAGGATTCAATTTCTATGGGGGGATATTTTAATGCATCTAAGGAATTATAGTTATGTGATACATATTCCAATAATACTTCATCTCATGAAGATCAATAGTTGGATTTCAACTTGGAACAAGGTGGGCTGCCATAATGTAGGTTGTAATGCATTGGTTCTTCATAGATGGAGAAAACATGATCTATGAATTAGATGACTCACAAGAGAATGTTATAGTGGAAAAATACCTAAATTTGGAGAAATGTTTTAAGATGCCAATGAGTGTGCAGGAGAAATCCTTCAGCCTAACTATAGCTATAGCAGAAATAAGCTTAAGTCTTTGGGTTATAGAAATCTAAAAATATCTATATTACCATTGTAGTATATGTTAAAACAATGATAATAAAAAAGAGTAATGCATCAAAAACACACACAAAAATAGAATGCATAGATTTATCATGGTAAAACCCTTACTTCAAGAAAAACCTTAGCCAAAATAATCCTTTTTATTACTTTGGACTTCATGGACCCTCAATACAAATATTACCTTCTTCTAGGAATATATTACATATTTACATGATACTCATGGATTTTTTATGGTCACACCAATACCATAAACCAGACACAATTTCTCATTACAATGGAAAAAAAGAAAGCTACAGTTTTACAATACCACTTGGTATAAAAAACATGAGCAACACATGAATTTGTGTATACACAGGTGCATGTTTCTTTTTAGGTAAATCCAAATCGACAAAAATTTTGGTACGAGTATAAATCCCACACTGGTGTAATATATACAAATTTTACAACACTTCCCAATAGTCTCCCACTTGTTGTATAATTTACAAAAGGTCTAATTTAGGGTCCATCATTTGGTATCTAATGGAAAGACATACCCATTGCAGTTCTACACCAACATAACTTCTCAACAATAATTGGATTTATAAGTGTGTCTGCAATATTCTCTACTATATCAACGTTTTTTAGCATCACCTTTCCTATTTCAATAATGGATCTTAGAAAATGAAACTAAACATCAATATGCATTTATCTAGCATGATAAGTTGGGTTCTTTGATAATTAAATTGTACTCTGATTATCACATTCTATCTTTACCAATTTATGTATGAAACCAATATTTGAACCCAATCTTTGTAACCATACAACTTCCTGATAAGCTTGAGTAGCAGCAATGTATTTAGCTTTAGTTGTTAAAAGAGTAACAATTGGTTGCCTTTTACTCATCTAGATTATAGCACCTCCAAAGAGATTGAACACATATCCACAAGTAGATTTTTGCTTATCACTAACACCTTCCCAGTTAACATCGACATAACCATGTAGAATATCTTCTTTATTACTATCTAGATTTCCTTGTTAACATATGGCATAATCTGATATTCCACGTAGATATCAAAATATTCTCTTTACAACCATCTAATGTTCCTTTCCAAGATTATATATGTACCTACTAATGACTCCCACTACTTGTGTAATATATGGCCTTGTGCCAACCATGGCATATATCAAACTCCCAAAAACACTTGCATATAGAACCTAAGATAATTTATTTACCTCTTTTTCTATCTTTGGATATTGTTCTACAGATAACCTTATACCAATAGGAAGTGGAGTACTAGCAGGCTTACTCTGCTACATTTTAATTTTTTGTAAAATTTTATTAGTATATAAATTTTGACTTAGTCATACTTATCTATTGTTTATGCCCCTCCTAATCTCCATACCCAAAATATGACTCATTGCACCAAGATCCTTCATCTCAAACTGAGAGGATAGTTGAGACTTTACTTTGTTAATCATTTTCATATTATTTCTTGCCATCAACATACAATGATAGAATAACAAAATTATCACCTTCTTCCTTGAAATAAATGCAATAGTCTACTTTAGACCTTGTAAAATCAAACCTCAACATGTAAGTATCAAAATTTTTATACCACATCCTTGGTAACTACTTTAGCTCGTATTAAGACTTGTTCAACTTGCATACCATGTTTTTTTTCTCCTTTATATGATAACCTTCAGGTTGTGCCATATTAAATTTTTCAAGGTCACCATGAAGAAAAGTAGTCTTAACATTCATTTTTCAAGATCCAAATTATAAGCAATAACCAGAGCTAAAATAAATCTAATAGATGTTAACTTAAAAATAGGAGAAATTTTTTTACCATAATCAATACCTTCTACCTAAGAGTATCCTTTTGCAACAAGTCATGCTTTAAAATTTTCAACTTTACCTTCAATATTCTATTTCTTTTTTAACATCCATTTGATTCCAATATGCTTTCTTTCAATTGGTAGCTCCACCAACTCCCAAGTTTTGTTCTTATGTAATGTTATTCCATTGACCTTTTCTAAAACTTGACTACTTTTGATTCGCATGCCTCTTTGAAAGTTCTTGGTTCTTATTCATTAGTTGATAAAGCAAATCCTAAAATAAAAATGGATGGACCATGCCTCTCATGTGCTTTGCTAACACAACTAGATCTTCTGAGCACTGTAGTCTAAGGCTCATATCCATCCTGCTCAATACCCTCTTTTGATTTCAAATCAAAATTATGTTCCTCTATAAGATCAAAAGGAACAACTTCAATAATTTCCTATTTGTAATACTCTTCTTGTGTAGCCCTCATCATCTCAATAAAAACATCTTGACTATACACAATATTTTGAGAATTTGGATCCCATAGTTTATAGCCTTTTATTCCATTTCCATAGCCAAGAAAAATATATTTTTTTGACTTATAATCTAACTTTGATCTATTTTTCTTTGGGACATGCATAAATGCATCACAACCAAAAACTTTTAAGTGTTTTATATGGACATTTTTATGTCTCTAAACTTCTTTTGGAATATTTCCATCCATAGCTGATGTAAGAGATTGGTTTATCAGGTAACGGGCTATCATTACTACCTCTATCCAAAAAATTGCTCTAACCCTGCACCACTTAGCATAGTCCTAGCCCAATCCATTAGTATCTTGTTCATCCATTCTAAAACTCCATTCTATTGTGGTGTACTAGGAATAGTTTTTTTCTTTGAATTCTCTATTGCTTGTAAAACACATCAAAATCATTTGAACAGTATTTTCCACCATTATCAGTTCTCAAAACTTTAATTGTCTTCCTAGTTTGGTTCTCCACAAGTGATTTGAACTCTTTAAACTTAGAAAATACTTCAAACTTATGCTTTAGAAAATAGATCCATGTTTTCCTTGAAAAATCATCAATAAAAGATACATAGTACATAGATCCACCCAATGAAGTTATAGGAGTAGGTCCAAAAATATCACTATGTACTAACTCTAACACTTCTTTGGCCCTTGAAGAACTACTTGATAAACGTATGTGTTTTTGCTTCCCATAGACACAATGCTCACAAAAATTAAAAGAGCAATAAGATAAACCTTTAAGCATACCTTTTTCATGAAGAGACTTCAAACCCTTCTCTCCAATATGTCCAAGCCTTTGATGCCATAGCACTGCCATTCTATCAACATTGTCCTAATAAACAACAAAAGCATTCAACCCATGTTGTTGCTTGCAATCGATATAAAGTGCTTATTTGTTCTCCTTTTATCAATACCAAAGTCCCTAGAGTCATTTTGTAGCAATAATTATTGAAAGTCACATTACACCTACTTCTGCCATTTTACTCATAGATAACAATTTTTTGCTAAATCAAGGATGTGCATGACACCAAGGAGGGTTTTAATCCTCCCATATCCAAAATTTACCCTTAATTTTCCATGACCTACAATCTTGCATGATGCATTGTCTCCCAAAAATACATCACCACCATTATAGGGTTCATATTCACCAAACCATTCTCTATGAGATGTCATATGGAAAGATGCACCTGAATATATTATCTAGGTATCTTGATTTGTCCTGGTATTTGAAGAGACCATATGCACATCTCCATATTCACTTTCTACATTTTTTGACTCAATGGGAGTATCATTGTTTTATTTTTTATTCAAAAATTTGTAATCTTTCTTCATATGGCCAACTTTCTTGTAATGTTAGCATCTTAGCTTTTCTCAATTGCCTGATACTTTTTTGCCTCAGGATTTTTTGCCTCATGAAATGGATTTATATTTTGACCTAATATCTTGAATTATTTCATGATAACACCCCCAAACAACTGGGGCATTGTTCAAGTATTTTATAGAGGTTTTTCTTCTTATCTCCTTAAACAACAAGACTCCTACTATTTCCTTAAATTTTAACCCTGAATAAGTGTTACTGATTATCATAACCAAATTATCCCAAGAGTCTAGGAGTGAGCACAAAAAAGTAATACATTTTATTTCTCATATATTTTCATGTCTACGGAGGCTAGCTAACTTATCACAATGTTAAATGCATTTAAGTGATCTGTCACAGGCATCCCATCACTCATCTATAGTGAATATAGATTCTTTCATAGAGACAATTTATCTATCAAGGATTTTTTCTAATATAGAGTAGCCAACTTATTCCAAATTTGTTTATAACTTTCTTCATCCAAAACTTTCAATAACACTGAGTTTGAAAGACAAAGTCGAATAGTACTTTTTGCCTTTCTATCCATCTTTGTTCAATCCTCTACAAGCATACCTAAAACTAATCTAGAAATCATTATCCACTGATCTCTTTCTACCATAAGGTCCTCCATTTTAATTTTCCACAACTCAAAAATGTGTCCATTAAATTTTTTAAACTCCAATTTGGATGTATTTTTCATCTTAGCTACAAATCTCTCACTTGAATAGAGTATAGAAATACACCCTTACAAGCCAAACCTAGATTTGATACTGATTGTTAAAATAATGATAATAAAAATTAGAGTAATGCACCAAAAACATACACAAAAAAAGAATACACATAAATTTATCCTTAAGAAATCCTTTCTTCAGGAAAAACCCCCAACCAAAATAATCCTTTTATTACTTTGGACTTCAGAGACCCTCAATACAAATATTGACTTCTACCAGGATTAAATTACATATTTACATGACCCTCATGGGTTTTTTAATGGTCACACCAATACTAGAAACCAAATACATTTGCTCATTATAGTGGAAAAAATGGCCCACAATTTTACAATACCACTTGATGCAAAAAAATATGAGAAACACATGGATTTGTGTATACACAAGTGCAAGTTTTTTTAGGTAAATCCAAACCCACAAAATTGGGGTATGAGTGTAAATCCCATACTAGTGTAATACGTGCAGTGTACAACACTTCCGAATAGTACCAGAAGGATGAGTACTCCCACTTGAATCAATCAAAAGGACATGTATAAATTATCTATCATATTTGTAAAGCTCACAATCGAGATCTCCTACATGCTTTATCATCCCATAGCGAGCCTTGGTATGAGGGCATTGAATGACTATAGAGATAAGAATACTATTGTGGTTTCAAGGAATATTACCACTAACCTCTAATACTTAAACTTAAAACTAACATGAATGAGGGAGTTATGGAGGGAAATTTCCAATAGTGTAATTACCCCTCACAAGTAGCCAAATTGAGTTGCTCTGAAACCACTGATGTAAGAAAAACCTAATTGGATATTTTATTCATGATAATATTATTTTATAAGCATACAAATTATCTCCACAACACAACAAAATACTAATTTGGGAGATGATATCCTAACAAATAGCTAATTGTAGCTATTATTAGAAAATCTTCCTAACTAACAGATAGCAAACTTACCTTCTAGATAAATAGTGTGAGTGTTGTGTTCTCATGTAATACATAGGATAAAATAATATCTAGACTAAGGTTTACAATTAATAAAATAATATTATGTCTATAATTATCATGGAGATATGTATATTATATGTAGACCAAATATATTAGAGTAGGTTGTTTACCTTAGCTCATGTTCACCTAGGTAATTTATTTTCTTTTTATATAGTTATTCCATGTATTTTCCCCACTCTCTTATGTGTGGATATTTTATTTATCTTATTTAGATATTATAAGATATTACATATTTATTTCTTAGATATTATGGGGATAATTTAAGGTTTGACTATTCCAAGGAGTTATGGGGATATTTTTAGGTATATTTGGAGGGTTGAGATTCTTTCTCTCCATAGCGGTTATAGATCTATGGACCATATCACTTATTCCTTTTGTACGGTGGATATTTATCCTTAGCTTGATACTACAATTATGGTTGATCATCCTTACCTATATAATAAAGGAACCTTCATTGTACTTAGTGTTTATTTTTTAGATATGATATATGATATTATTGCGCTTTTTTTTGCATATCTATTTGTAAGTTTATACTAGCAATTTGCTTTAAGATTCTTGTTTTGATTCAATGTGATGTTCTATTAACACCTAAGATCCTTGTAGGTTGGAATGATATAATTATCATTCCTTCTATGATATCAGAGCAGTAGGTGTTGTAGTCATCCATTCGTGAGTGTTGTGTAGTTGTTTCTCTTGTAGGTTCGAAGATTGGTGTACAAGCTTCGATTTTTATGATCGGGTTCTTGGTGGATTTTTTAGCCAATTTTATGTCTCTCCTTCCATTTTTAGATCATCATCAACTTCCTAAACTCTCTTCTAACCATAAAAAAATAGCCTCATCCCCTTGGATCTGTCCTAAGCAATTTTTTTTTAGCAATTCCCTTTTTTGACATGGTCACCAACACAACCTATTTTTGTATTTTACATATATATTCTGATAGAATGTGAATTTTTCCACAAAAAATTTTAGAGGTCTGTAGATGCATTCATATGATCTGTGCCCAAAATTTTAGCTCATTTGGATAAGTATTCTTCAAGTTATCATGATTTTACGAAAACCTATCCAGATTTAGTAATATGCATATATCTTCATAAAAGCTTTGAATTGTTTTAAGATATTTTTACAGAATGTTTAAAATTCTCTAATAGACCTGTCTATAAAATTTTAAAGAATTTGGAGTTGTATTTAGGCTATTATAGTGATTTTACTATTTCTAGTAAACTCGTTCTTTTAGGCGAAATATTTGGAGTTGCTTAGCGAAATGTTTTTGCTATAAAATCATGTTTTTGGTATATCTCTAAAATTTTAGATCATTTGGATCTATATTTAGATATTTATGATGATTTTATGATGCACTTTCAATATTGCATTGTGAAAATGTTTTTGCATTTGAACCTTGTATATAGACTATTGTTATAAAGTCTCATATACTGCATTCTTGTGAAGCTAATAAAATAATCTTTTGGGGGGTTGTCTCGATGTTGATTTGTGTACCCTCTCTGCATTCTTTTTCTCTTTGGTGATTTTTGTAGAATGACTTCTTCATATTCTTTTACATTAGATCAATGTGAGCAATTAACAACACATAATTACCACACATGGATACCAAGAATGAAAACAATCATTAAACAAAAAGGATTATGGGCTTTAATGCTTGAAATACAACCAATATTCACTAGAGAATATTAAAAAATTTAGCACCAATGCAAATTAGATGAATGTATGGGTTTGATAGGAACTTATGTAAGTGATAGTAATTTATTTCATTTGGAAGGATGTGACTCTCCTTTCAAATTTTGGGAGAAATTGGAAGGATTATTTGGTAAGGTGGATCACATAAGATCCATGCAACTTGAAGTTGAGATCATTTCTCTCAATATTGAAGATTTTCCATCTATTGTAGACTATATTACTAAGTTCAAGAAGTTGTTGACACAGTAAAAGGGGAGTGGGAGAGATAAAAAATATGAAGAGTGTGTTTACCTGATTCTATCCAAGTTGAAAGGTCCATTCCAAATATTTTCTTCTAATTTTTTTTCTAGAATGGATGCCTTAGATGCCACATTCAAAATGCCTTATTTGGATTTGTTTTGTGAAAGACTTACTAGAGAAGAATCCAAATTTTCTAACCTTGAGTCTTCCACCTCTCAAAAGGTATTAGCAACATCTAGTCCTAAGGGTAAGGAAAAATCAAAAGGTGAACCTAATTCTACTCCTTCTCCATCTCAAAGTTCCCCTAAACCCAAATAATATAACTCTAAACCCAAAGAGTCTTCTAAATACAAGAACAAATCTAGCCTTTCATGCTTTTTTTGTGGGGGGGACTAGTCATGTAGAAACCAAGTGTTGGAAGAGAATGCAAGCCTTGGAGGATGTAGTCATAAAACACAAGATATTTATCTCCACTCCACCTCCTTCCAGTGAGCATGGAAAAGCACTTAATGTTGTTGGGAGAACTCAATCAACTATTACAAATAGTTGGGTTATAGATTCTGGTGCTTCTCACCACATGACTTCTTCTAAGGAGTCGTTTGTATCTCTTGGTTTGAGTTCTACTTCCAAAATTATGGTTGGATATTCTTATTTTATTTATTTTAAGGAAAAATGTGACATACATATTGATATTGGTTGCATCAATTATGAACTATATGTTCTTGAAATCACTAAAAATTTACTTTCTATTTATCAAATTTATCATTCTAGTCAAGGCAAAACAATAACTTTCACACCATAAGGAGTTGAAGTTAGAAACTTGTTGAAGCCTTATTTACTTGTTGTAGAAGATTTTGTTGATCATATTTCTAGACTATATCACTTTGAGGGTTTTGATGATACATATTTTGTACGGACATGCTTGGTTTCTCATGTAGATTCTGAGAGTAAGCTTTGGCATGAGAGATTTGGATATATTAATTATAGATATTTGAAGGAGTTGAGCACTCATGGTATGTTTGATGGTTCACCTAGATTTTCTTGTCTTGATGGAGTTTGCCATGGACGTGCCTTAGGGAAACAACACCAAGATCCATTTTCTAAGGGTAAGTCAAAGAGAGCTTCTTCACCACTTGAGCTTGTGCATAGTGACTTGATGGTTTTTCCTACTCCTTTCAAAGGAGCTAAGTATGCACTTACATTTATTGATGATTTCTCAAGGCATACTTGGGTTTATTTTCTCAAGTACAAGAGTGATGTCTTTTCACACTTCAAAGTGTTTAAGGCTTTTGTCAAGAATCAATCTTCTAGTTGCATAAATAAGCTACGCATTGATAATGGGGGAGTACTTCAATAGAGAGTTTTCTAATTTTTTGATAGCTCATGGTATTATTCACCAAAATTATGTTCCTCATACTCCATAGCAAAATGGATTAGCAGTAAGAAAGAACCAAAATTTGAAGGAGATTCCTAACTACATGATGCATTCTAGGGATTTATCTCCTATATACTAGGTAGAAGAAATTAATTGTGTGACCTACATTCAAAATCACACACAACATAGAGCACTTGAGCATTAGACTCCAGAGGAGGCTTGGTATGATACTAAGCTCGATGTCTCTTTTTTAAGGGTTTTTGGAAGCCATGCTTTGGCCTTTGTTCTAAAGAAGAAAAGGAAATCCTTGGATAAGAATAGTAAACCCTTGAAATTTTTTGGGTATTGCAAGGACATGAGAGCTTATCAACTTTTGAATCTTGATGCTCATGAAGTTCTTTTCAGAACTCATGTTCAATTTGATGAGCGCTTCTCTTCTCATGATTATTCATCTTCTTTATCTTCTTCTTTACTTCCATTCATTAATGATTCTTCACTTCATATTGAGTATCTCTTATTTAATGAGCAATTTTATGAGGCAATTGGAGAGGTTATGGATATAAATTTATATGAGGATCTCATTCTTGTAGATACTTTTACTATGCCTAAGTGGGCTCGTACTATAATTTTTGAGGCAACACCTTTCATACATGATCTCCACCCACTAGACATCATCATACACATTCTAAATGTTTTGAAATTTTATGTCAATCAGTTTTTTGGGATCCATAGTCTTTCTCACAGGCTCATGGGATACAAGAGTGGGATGATGTGATGACAAATGAGTATTCTTCTTTGATAAAGAATCATACTTATGATTTGGTCTCTCTTCCTGAGGGAAGAAATTTGGTTAGGTGTAAGTGGGTATACCGAACCAAATATGCAATTGATGGGTCCACTGACAAGTATAAGGCTCATCTTATCATGAAGGGTTTATCATAAGTTGAAGGCATTGATTACTTTGAGACTTTTGCACCTGTTACCAAGATGGATTTTTTGCACCTTATACTTTCTATTGTTGCATCACATTGTCTAGTGTACCATATGGATGTGAAGAGTACCTTTTGAAGTAGGGAAAAATGGTCCACCTAAATATGGATAACAAATTGCATCTACCCCTTATGTCAAATGAGCACCAAATCGAAAGCATGCAAGTAAGATGGAAAAGATACCAAAAAACAAGAAATGAAGCAAAGTAAATTATTTTATTATTAATAAAATGGATCAAATCCAAGTTAAAAATATATCCCCTTGAGGGCTCAAATGTATGATACAACTATTACAAATTTATGGCTCCCAAGGATCAAATACTTCAAAGAACTCTGGTGCACATCCAATGTCTTTCCTCGTACCCATAATTGAAATGGGTGAGCCAACATTTCTGCCACTTGGATATTTGATTCTTTGAGGTCATATGCTACTCCCAAATGCACTATATATCCTACACCTACACACAAGGAAACGAAAAATATCAAATAGAAAGTGTGTGTGATCTAAAACATGTAATCCCCACAGGCAAGAAAGGATCATATGTAGTGCACCTATACCAAATCAACTAAAAATGCTATGAAATTATAGAGGTAAGTAAAATAATAGGTCTTGGAAATATATCACTAGAAATTGCACCGAAATTGCATCCGTAGGCATGGTGTAATCGTAATGCACTTTTCTAATATGCAAAACCCAAAGCAAGCAATTTCTTGACCTAAACATATACAAAACACCTAAAAATTGGATAGAGTGCATAAAGTAACATTTTAAAATAACCCATATTATTACATTTCATAAATCAGGCTTATATCCTGATGCATACTCCAGTAGGTCTCGTTAGCCTGCAAAAACTTTCAAATGCAATATGTCGGCCAATATAACTCAGAAAAATATGAAATTTGAATTGCAGCATCATATGATAATATGAAAAACACCTATTAAAAAATAGTAGAAAAAATATTGATAGAATTGTATTTGTTCCAGGGTGGGACGAATAGGACTATCACAAATTAGGGGGTGCCTAGGGGTGGGATGCAAATTCCACTAGGGAATGGTCCAAAACACTATGGGGGGTATTGTTGTAAAATTTGGGGTGGAAATTCACATGATTTATAGGTCTGTGTGAACAAATTGCATCTCCTTGAGTCACTTGATAACCTTGTTCACTAAGAAGAGATCTCGAGGGAAAGAGAGCACAATCAAGTGAGGGTAAATCTTGGCAGCACTCCGTTGCATAAACCTTAAACTACTCTCCTCCTTGTGTGTAAAATACATCCACTTTATAGCCACAAGGGGTTCATGTGCAAAAAGGCATGCAAGGGCATGCATGGCGAGAGGTACCACTTGGCCACCGGGATAGCATGCATTGGAGGAGGAAGAGAATCTCCCAATTTGTCCTCCCTTATGGAGCGAGGCATAAAGATGTTGTGTGCTCTAACTTGTAGGCATGATAAATGACTGTTACCAGGCACCATTTATCCATATTTGAAATTTTGCCAATTAAACCTGCTATTCGCCCCACACTAGGACAAATGCTACTATTCGCTCCAGGGTGGGATGAATAGAATCTGTATTCATCCCAGGGTGGGATGAATAGGAACAGGGTGCCAAAAAGGTCCCAAAATGGCCTGAAACCTTCCAAAACCTTGCACAAAGTAGCTAGAACCACTGTATACCTTTTGAGGGCTGCCCTAGGGGCCTTGGTATGTCAATTTAGTCATTGCTTTTGGTAGAATAATTGGATTGACCAGATTTTAGTGTCTATAGATGCCCCTTTTTGGGATGTGTTGTGTGCAGCATAGCACTGAGCAAAAATAGATGACTAAAATATTCAATTATTGAGGTCATTCAGTAACCTAACCAACTTTAGATGCCCCAATCCTAGAAAGAGCATGCATCCTTGAATCCTTGCTTTTGATGAGCTAAGGAACTTACTTGAGCTTATACATTTTTCTATCATGAAGAGGCAAGGCCTATGATTCCATGATGCCAAAAATTTCAAGCAATTTACTTGATCTTTTTTGCTTGTTTGTTGCCCCAAGCAGGAGCATGATTGTATTTATCAAAGATTCGTTGGACGAATACAATTTCCTGATTGAGTGTGCTTGTTGATTTGGATTGAGTATGACTACCCCCTCAAGCGATGAGTCAATGAGGGAATGACTCATGAGAAAAACAATGAGTCACTTCACTCAGATGACTTTTGTTAAGGTTGCCTTTAGTTCTACTCATTAAAATTGGAGTGGTCTTGGAAGGAATATGATGATATTATTGATGCTGCATGGAGTAACAGAGTTGTGAAACCTCGCTTCCATGGGGAGTTTCAACCATAATGGCCTTCTTAGGGATTAAGATAGTAACTCTTTAGTGTATTCATGGTGACTTTTGGGTTCCATATTTATTTCAAGTGGATTCCCTCAAACTTGACTTGTTTTTTATGGGTTTTGAACCCTTTTGTGTGTGGCACCTTTTGGAGAGGAAAGGAAGGAAAAACCTTGTTCCTGTGGAGAGGTTCAGATATACAAGCCTTCTTAGGGAGTGAACTAATGTCCTTTTTAGGTTGTTATGGTAGTTTATTTTTCTTCTTGACTTATGTGAAAAAAAGTGACCAAAATTGAGCTATTTTTGTGTGTTTTTTAACCCATTTTGTTGCATTTTAAGTTGTTTTAATTTAGAAATTTTGTGTTCATCCTAGGGTGGGACGAATACAAATTTGGTATTCTTCCCAATGTGGGATGAATGGCCAAAAGTACGTTCATCCCACCCTGGGATGAACACACCTGCGACAAGCCTATATAACCCTCAAATGTGAGTTTTGGGCTCATTATTGCATGTTTTCTTTTGCGATTTGAGAGGTGAGGAGGAGAGCAATTTTTCATAGCAAAGCACTATCGAACTCATCCTACAATCATCATGAGTCAACAAGAAGAGGCATATAGTGGAGTTGGTGCCAGGCGGGTATGTTCTATCTTGACTACCTCATTATGTTTGCTTTGAAATTGCAATTTTAGTTGGTTGTTATTTGATTTTATTTTTTTTGTTATTTTTTTGTGTAATTGGATTGCTTTTGTAGATTAATTTGTTTTTAGGCATATCTCATTACAGGTTTGGTAATTAAAGCTAATTGATATGAAAATATACCAGATTTTATGTTTTGTTTATATTTTTGTGCAATTAGATTGCTTTTGTAGATTAGTTTATTTTTAGGCATATCTCATTACAGGATAGGTAATTAAACCTAATTGATATGAAAATATACCAGATTTTGTGTTTTGTTTATATTTTTGTGCAATTAGATTTTTTTGTAGATTAGTTTTTCATTGTTTTTGGGCCTTTTTAAGGTCATTGTGAAGCATGGTGAATGCCTACTTATTGCTTTTTGTATTTTTATCAGGTGGTGAAGAGTGAGTACCAAAAACCAAAACTCTTCAAGACCACTCGAGATGCCTTGACCGAGGTTGACTGGGAATGGCTTGACACCATGGGGCTCAAGGAAGTTACCTAGTTGGAGCCTATGATAGGTGACCATGCCTACTTGACTACCCTTATTAGCTTGTGGGATTCATGCACCAACACCTTCCACCTATTGATGAGGGAGATGACGGTGATGCTAGAGGACATCTACCAGATTCTATGAATTTTGATAGAGGGGTGACCAATCCACTCTATGCACCATGACCTGAGAGGTGTAGTACTAATGAGGTACTTTAGCGAGGATGTTGATGCAATAGAGGTAGACTACTAAAATGGAGAGATATTGATGGGGTTTTGGCATGAGGAGGGGGTATTTGGGGTGAGGCATGCATTATTGATGACCCTTATCTCCAATATGCTTCTCCTATATTCCTCAAGAGCCAGGTTACCATGGACTCTATTAGAGCTAGTGTACGCCTTGATGGGGTGCACCAAGGAGGAGCCACTGGTGATGGCTTTGGGTACTACAATATTGGCACAACTCTATGATGATTTTTACGATATCTGTTATCATCAACGAAAGGGCTTGGGGTGCAAATTTTTGTTGTAGTGTTGGGGATGGTAGCACATAGTTGTGGGGTGATCACATAGACTATCATGGATGACTTGGGTGTAGCTAGTAGATAGGGAGATAGGATATGGTATCCTATGGTAGAGGGCTCAGGATAGAGGGTAGAGTCATCATCACATAGGTAATGTGGAGCACTACATCAATGCCTTTTTGTGACTGGTACTAGGGCAGGTGATATGGCAACCCTATAGGGACTGTCCAGGTTGGGTTGATGCTAGAGAGCAACTCTGGTGGGTGAGGCAAGGTAGATGGCTGATTGTGAGGAATGGTATCGAGTTGGAGTACTTCCCTTTTTCTCAGGTTATGCGATATGTTGGGCTACGTCAAGGACTACCCAAGGATCTAGTGGTATACCAGTGCTACGAGGATGAGAGGCATTGGGTTGGCCGGTAGTGGAGAATGTGGGAGAGGAGGCATATCCTACAGTAGATATTCCTGATATGGATGATTTTGGGACTACAAAGGAGTATGACTCATGGTGGGTGATGTGTTAGTGATGAGGTATAGGAGCTCTTGGGGGTGAGGTAGTTGAGATGGTGAATGAGGCTATACATTATGTCCCTAAGGAGTATCAGGTAGAGGTGGACCTCCTAGACTTGGGATATCAGGGTGACTATATGGATGTCAAGGATCTCGGGGGACAAGCATCACAGGATACGTAGATTGCCAATACCTAGAGTTGCAGGTTGATTTGGATAGGGTTAGATAGGAGAGAGATCTCCTTTGGTCATAGACACATTAGGATTAGACTGAGATAGCATCGCTACAGGCACAACTGAGATCATAGGGTCTAAGGTAGGAGGGATCCTACATTGAGGATGTGGATGGATTATAGATGGAGATCCTATGACTACAACCAATGGTGGATACTTACAAGGTATGGGTACAGTGGAGGCAGGCCTATGTGAAGTAGTTGGATATGGAGGTAGTGCACCTTGGAGGGCATATTCCTAATTATGGAGAGACTAGTGGGTCACATAGGACTCGAAAGAGTGAGATAATGCATGTCTTCATCTAGGAGGAGGACTGATAGGGCAGGTGGAATTAGGCATGGGGGATCATAGCAAACTCAGACTATAGGTGATAGTCATTCATAGCACCGATCATGCGAGACCATGGGGGTGGAGACTCTTGGGACTCTTTTGGATTATGACTCTTTTTGTGATATTAGTGAGGTCGGAGGACCTACCTTATTGTAGCCTACGAGAATTTTTGAAAACTATGATGTATGTTTTTGCCCCATATATATGAGATTTTGTTATGTTCATAATGTGTTTCCTTTATTTTTATGAGATGGATGCAATATATGTATTTGTTTTTTGATGATATGTTAAATGCTTAACATGTATGCATATGGATGCTTTTGTGATATGATGGCATATTGATGGATGTTTATTATGTATGCATATGTTTTAATATGGTTTAATTTGATGTGGTGTATATGCGTGAATGCATAATGATATGGATGAATTGATTGATTGTATGATGCAATATGACTAATGATTTGACACACTACGTTAGCACCATAGACTGTATAAAATTCATTAATCCTTTTTGTATTGTTTTTGTGTAATTGATATATGGAAATGTACTATTGCAATGTGATAAAATGGAATGAATGAAGTGAGATGTTATAGAATGTTGATGAGGTTTTCATGAGACTCAAACACTCTAGCTAACTTGATCAAATATTGTATACTAACTATGCAAGATTTTTGGACAAGGTACGAATCTGCTAGGATGACCAAGATACGTCATATCCCTGTGTGTGCAATTGATTTTATTTATGTGAGATGCATAAATATACCGCCATTGCCAGATAGGCTATCCACCAAACCTGTAATGAGGATCACCCTATGAATATCATGATCATAGATTTTATACTTAGTAGGATTAGACCACTAGGTAGTATAGGCTACCAAAAGCTAGCTCATCCACATGCAAACATTGGTATGTACACATGCAAAATGCTAATGTGATAGACATATCATCATGCGTAAGGATACCGCCATTGCCAAGTAGGTTGTCTACCAAACCTAGAATGAGGATCACCTTATGGTTTTTCAAATGCTAAGAATTCCAAGGATTCAAGTTTAGCTCCCTTATTTTCTTCAATTTTATTGGGATACTTGCTCATATGTAGTGATGAAAATCACTGTTTATTTTGTATTTTGTTTTCTTTGAGCAAGGGATTTTGGGAGTGGTGACGACCACTATTTATTTTTCTTTTGATTTTTTCTTTTTGTGGGATTTAGATTTTGAATTTGGGATTTTGATTTTTGAACTTTGAGGATTCTTGGGAATTGGGATTTTGATAGTGGTAAAAACCATTGTTTATTTTGGGGAATTGGGTAGGGAAGAGCTTGTCCTTTTGCCAATTCTCAACATTCTCGAACCATTCACACAGGGGGATGAACATGATAACTTTTTTCTTAAATCAATGTAGACCACTTCGTAGGTTTCATATTTCCTTGCGCAAAATTTGGATTTATTAGTGTGAAAATGTGTTGGGATTTTATGTATACAAGGTACAATCTAAGCAAGACTCTACCTACAAAAAATCATGATAGCTTTCTACAAAATTTGAAAATAAAACTAGAGATGACTGAGTGACTGAAAACCCTAAAGACATTCTAGAAAAAATGACTAGGTGATGGGGAACAGACACTACTATGACCAGTGTGAAATGTAAGTGGATATGATAGGTGACAATGGAATGATGTGGATAATGACTTTGACATGATTGTTTTTAGAATGATGAATAATGTACAGTCTTAGTGCTAGACACGTATGAGCAACCCTAAAATGCAAAATGCAATGATGAGTATACCTAATGCAAGCAATGATAAAATGCAATGGGATGCAATGTGATGCAATGTGATGCAATGTGGTGTAATGCAATATTTTTGTATTTTTGATGTTTTGATGATGTTTTTGGAGTTTTTGATTGATATATATGTATATACATGTGACCAACGAGCTTATTGGGGGCCATTGGGGCTTTTTAGGTGACCAAAGGGCTTACATATGTCTTTGGGGCATTTTGGGTTGACCAAGCGGGTTATAGACACCCTTGGAGCATTTTGGGGTGACCTAGACGGTCATAGGCCACCTAGGAGCATTTTTACCAAGTGGGTTATAGGCACCCTTGGAGCATTTTGGGGTGACCTAGATGGTCGTAGGCTGCCTAGGAGCATTTTAGGTTGACCAAGCAGGTTATAGGCAACCTTGGAGCATTTTGGGGTGACCTAGATGGTTGTAGGCTTCCTAGGAGCATTTTGGGTGGACCAAGCAGGTTATAGGTACCCTTAGAGTACTTTGGGGTGACCTAGATGATCGTAGGCCACCTAGGAGCATTTTGGGTTATCCAAGTGGGTTATAGGCACCCTTGGAGCCTTTTGGGGTGACCTAGATGGTTGTAGGATGCCTAGGAGAATTTTGGGTTGACCAAGCAGGTTATAGGCACCCTTGGAGAATTTTGGGGTGACCTAGATGGTTGTAGGCCTCCTAGGAGAATTTTCGGTTGACCAAGTGGGTTATAGGCACCCTTTAAGCCTTTTGGGGTGAGCCACAACACTATAGACATGGAAATGCCACAAATGAAGGACATTTACTTTGAAGTTGCTTAATGGTAGTCAGGGGAGGCATCTCGAGGATTACGTTGACCTTGTTGGGCTCCATATCAATGCCTCATTTAGAAACTATGAATCCCAAGACTTTTCCAGATGTGACACCAAATATGCACTTCTTGGGGTTTAGTCTCATGTTATGCTCAATAAGGCGATTGAGAACTTTGCACAAGATATTAATATGCTCATGGTGTAACAAATATTTAGCCAATAAGTCATCCATATAATATTCAAAAATATTATGCATGTAGTCATGGAATATGTATGTCATGGCACGTTGGTAGGTGGCATCAACATTTTTAAGGCCAAAGGGCATGACCTTATAGCAAAATGTTCCCCAAGGTGTTGTGAATGCCATTTTGAGTTGGTCTTATGGATTGATACGAATATGATTGTACCTAGAGAAACCATCCATGAGGGATAACATTTTGTGGCCCACAATTGCATCTACCAGGGCATCGATGCTTGGCAAAGGAAAATCATCCTTAGGACTTGCTTTGTTTAGGTCTCAAAAATAAGTGCAAATACAAATCCTCCCATCAGGCTTCTTTACGAGAACCATGTTGGACAACCAGTCTACAAAAAAGACAAACCTAGTATCCAATAGCTTCTACAACTCATATTTGACCATTATGGCCACCGTTGGATGCATATTTCTTAGCTTTTGCTTGACATGATTGGCCTTATGGTCAAGCATCAGATTTTGGGTGACTAGATTTGGATCTAGTCCCGACATGTCTTTGTAGGACCATGCAAAAGCCTCCTTATTCTCTGTGAGAAGGGCTATGTAATAGGCTTGCTCTTCAGGGGATAGGATTTCCCCTAGCTTGATACATTATGGATTATTGATATTTGAGTCATTATATTTGTCAATCGTAGGCTCGATTGATATATGCGACCCTTCCTCCAGTTGGTGGAGAGTAGGGATCAAGTGGATATCATTAGATGGATTTAGATCATCAATGGGAACCTCGGGTTCATCCTCGATGTGGAAGACATCATGAGTTGGCCCTGGAGAAAAAGTAAATGGCCATAACATCTAATCACAAGGCCAGTACTCAAAAGGTGATGGGGGTGAATCTCCCCAATCAAAGTTGATTACCCCCAAGTCGAGGTGCAATGGCTGTAATGGGTTATTCAGATCTTGTAGGGGCTTGAACAGATCTATGAAAATCATATTTATGGATGGATGATTTTCCCTATGTGGTTGGTGGTGCTCATGGACATTAGGATATCACAAGATTTTTGGAGGTGCTTACGGAGGTGGTGGAATGACTAGAGGTGGTCAGTGTGGCTGTGGGAGAGTTGGCTCCTCTAAAGGTATAAGTTGTTTCCATATGGGATGGTGTAATGGGAATATGTGCAGGTAGAACTCAACCTCGTCATCCATAGCTATGACCCATGAACCTTCACCAACTAAACTATCAAAATTTATAGGTGCTACTTCATAATCTAACTCGTTGTCATATGTCCACTCATAAGGATAACCCTGGTATTCTTCCTCATTATCGTGGAGAAGGGTGCACAAACCTTCACCTATCTCATAGGATCGAATATCATCATGAGGTGGGTCGTCATATCCCAAGGGCATATGGAAGTAGTCCCCTAGTGAGTAGACATGATTGGGGTTGGTGAAAGGATATCGAGTGAGCTCATATCTATAGTCTTTAGTCATGTGTTCTAATCTATCTATGAGGATGTCTAAGGACACAAGTTTTTTGAGTCCCAAGCCAAACTTTTCATAAGGCATTTGATACTGTATATGGTAAGAAATTCTAGTGCCTTGCCATAACCATGTTAATTATAGAGGTGAAGGTATTTCATAGCAAATTTAGGGTTAGACATATAGTTGATGTCCTTGAAAAAGGGCTCTTCATCCTCCTCCTGCTGTTGGTAAGGCTCAATGCCATAATAAAGGCCCCCACAGATGAAATTTAATTTATTAGGGGGGAGAACGATAGGCACAACAGTGCCTATGGGAATATGAGGTCGACCCATGTCATGCACCGACTCTAAAGTAGGGGTAGTTGTAACATTCCTAACCATGTACTCCCCCAATCTAGTGGTAGCTAAGTGTATTATGAACTGAGGCTATGGATAAAAAAGGGATAAGAGTGAGACCTAATTTGATTCATTGTTTGCCTCACATGGTAGCTCCTCATATACTTGGCTAGGGATCTTCCCGGTGGAGATGGTGGAGATAATTGGTTGAACTTCAGCAACAGGCCTCTTCCTTAGGTTCCTAGGCAAAGGATCCATAGGTGCGATGGGTATTTGGGGAGGTGTGGATGATGTGGATGGTATGGGTTGAGACGAAAATGGATTGCTGGAAAGTGATGGTGATAGAGTCAAAACTTGTTCGTATTTATTCGATTGAAAATCTAGATGATTTTATGGTAAGGTTGACTTAGGGATCTACTACACCATATTGCAATACTTGAACAGTACTAGGTCCATAGGGATGATATGCACTTGCCCTTCATGAGTGTACTTGAGGCACTAGTGTGTGATGGACGGAACACACTTTATGTCCCTGATCTATGGTCTGCAAAATAGGATATTGTACACCATCTCACCCTCCAGGATATGGCATAGCATCAGGATGGTCTTTTCTCCCACCTGGATAGGTAGAACAATCATACCAATTGTTGAGCATATGGCATCATTGAATTCCCAAAGGGTGTAAGTAGATGCGACAATATGGGATGCTGGGAGATTTAGATACTTGAGAGCTATTGTAGTGATGATGTTTCTAGAAGACCCAGTGTCTATCAACATTCTCTTGTATGGTGTCCCATTTACACATGCGATGATGTGCAAGAGAGGATATACCATATCATTCAGAATCGGTTTAATCTCATCTTCTCAAAATGTAATCACCAGTTTTGTGCATTATCGCACATGCCCCACAAAGTTGTTGAAGGAGTTAAAATCTTGGGACAAAAGCTCTATTTCCTTAAGGATATCCATCAAGGCTTATCTATGAGGAGGCGATTGATGAATGAGGTCATATATGGAGAGATAGATAGATGTCATTCTTAAACTATAAGAGAGCTTGCTCTTAATCAAGACCACAAGTCTAGGTGGGAGGCTCGACACAGTAGGTGGTATAGGGTACGATGTCGAAGGGACATCGCTCTGGGCCACAGGTGGCATGGCTGGACTTGGGTACCACTTATTTCTTATGACAATGCTAATCATTCTGACATACCCTTGCTTAGGGTGCATGGTGCACCTCATTCACCTAGGGCATTGGCTTGGCCTGCCCCGCATGGGCAGGCAAAGGGTCTTTGAATACCTCCATCTATTGGTTGTTTGGTGTAGTAGGGTTGTCTACCTAAAGGGTGTTCCTATTGATTAGGTCTTGCACTAAGTGTTTGAACTTGTAACACATCTACACATCATGCTCATTTTTCCTATGAAACTTGCAATATAGGTCTTCTTTGTGCCTTTGTTGAGTGGTATTTTCACCCAATTGTGAAAACACACTCTTCGATAGGATTTGGGTTCCAAATCCTCTCTTGCAAAGAAATTAAATAAATAATTTCTCCAAGGTCTCCGCTATATTAGCATTTTACATTCGTTTATTAATAATCTCAAATAAAGATATTCAATTTAAATGCTTGGAACACCTTAGTGGTTGCAAGTAATTGAAAACAAGGGGTAATGTTGGTTTATTTTATTGTGAAACTTTAATGATTGTTCATTGAATCAAAGTAAAGCAAATGTGAGTTGGTCCTCGTATGACCATGTTGTAACTTCAAAATGGAAGTTTTTGAAATGCCATAAAACATAACTCCTTCAATGAAATTGGAATTTTCATGAAGGGAATGTCATCATCGACTCATGAATGAAAAACAAATTGAAAAATGAAATTCTGGCCTTGAAATGGAAATTTTCTATTTTCGGATTTTTAAGGTCTGCAACAAAATAGCAGCTTTAATGAATTTTAAAGAAATACTAAACAACTCCGAAAATAAAATTTTAAAATGCATATTTGAAATCTGCAGTATGACATACGCAATGGTGGAACTATTTTTGGATTTTGAAAATTTTTAATTTTTATTTTGATGACTGTAGAAAAAGTAAAATGCAAAAAAAATGAAAATAAAGTGCAAAGAATGAAAATGAAATGCATTTAGGGTGATGCAATCCTATTCTGACAAAACCGAAGATATGAGGTTTTCTTCCTACAACCTAACCTATTGAACCTGCAGAACATCCACAATCCAGATAAGTTAAGTGTTGGTTTCTGGGGTTTTAACTGTGATTTTCAGATTTAGACATTCGCATGAAGCAACCAAGAGAACTTGCATTAAACTTCACCTATAAGCCTAAAATCTGAAAAGGGAAAAATAAACATTTAATCTTGCATGCAGAAAATAACTCCTTCTTTCTTGTCCATAAGATGCAACTCTCCGAATTTTTTGTATTAAGAATTTATCAATTTACAATGACAGAAATCTCTAGTTTTCTCAAAACCAAAAAAAGGGGAAGAAAAACACTCCAAAGCAGGCCCATAATGGCTTATCACCCTTAGCTCTGCAACTCTTCCCACAGTGGTTTCCGACCCCTGTACCAATCTGTGCTTCTGCTTTTAAACTTTCTGGCAATGCTCTCTGTTTTGCCCTGTGACGCTTCGCTTCATCTCCCGAATCGCTTCGTTTCATCTTCCCCGCCTCTTCATCATTTTTGACTTTCTGCTCTACGTCGAAACGTTTGATCTTCTCTATGAACTGTAATGCTTCCCATGATTCTTACACCTTTATGCCATGTGTTCAGTGCTTCCCCTGTATGTTCTGTAACGGCCCACCATGAATCGTGACAAAAATAGCATGTTGCGATATCGTGACATTTTCTATCTACAACTTTGTTCTTCCACCTGTATCGTGAAAACAAGACATGTCGCGATATCGTGACGTTTTTATACCCGTAGCTTTATTCATCTTCAAGCATCATGAAAATGAGACATGTCATGATATCATGACGTTTTTCTGTCAGCAACCTTGTTCGCCTTCATGCATCGTGAAAATGAGACATGTCGCGATATCGCGACGTTTTTCTCCTTTGGGCCGCGTGGATGCAACCTATCATGAAATCACGATGTTTTTCTCTTTAGCTCTATCTTCCTGCCTTTGGTCATGAAAATCCAACATGTCACGATATCACGACACTTTTCCTCTATGTTCACTTTGGCTGCTCCAAGTCACGAAACTCCGACATGTCGTGATATCGCGACATTTTTTTTGTTTGCCCTTCATCTCGTCTTCAGATCATGAAAACATGACATGTCACGATATCGCGACAACTTTAGTGCCTTGCCCTGTTTGATTGGTTTGACCGTGATTTTGTGACATGTTGCGATATCGCGACATTTTTTTATTTTGTCTTCTCTCTCCTCTTTGACCCGCGATTTCATGACACGTCGCGATATCACGATAATTTTTGGTCAACACTTCTTCCTGCTTGCTTTGACCATGATTTTATGACATGTCATGATATCGTGACATTTTTCACTTTATGCTGCATTCTGTTGCTCTTAGCCGTGAAAACGTGACATGTCGCGAAATCGTGACACTTTTTCGTTCCACTGTACTTCACTTGTCTGGGCCGCAAAAATGCGACATGTCGCGATATCGCGACACTTTTCATTCGGCTGTACTTTTGCTATTTTGAACCGTGAAAACATGACATGTTGCGATATCGCGACACCTTTTCATTTCGACGTACTTTGTCATTCTGAGCCGCGAAAGCGACATGTCACGATATCGCGACATTTTTTTCATTTTGGCCGTGACGGAGCAACATGTCGCGATATCGCGACAACTTTTCATTTTTGCTTTTCTTTGCTCTTTTAACATCTGGGCCACTGCAATCTTCTTGGAAAGCATGAAAAAAAGGGGGTCCCCAATTTTGGGGTGTGTTGTGGATCAGCCACAACAAATGGTGACTCTGTTGGGAAATGCTCCTGAGCATTTCGGTGAGAACCTAACCTGGAAATATACAAGCTTAGATACAGGCATCAACACATAAGAGATAAAACAAATGTCGATAGATCAGAAATACATGAAACATTAGAATCATTAAGTATCAGCTCGGTGTGTGCAATGTGTTCCATTTTCTATCGTTTGAAATTGATCAACATTCCATTGTCAGTTTTACATGAATGCATATGTGAGATTGTGAATGATTTGCACAGCCTAATAAATATGCTTAGAGATATAGCAATCTGCTTTATAAAGGCTTAAACTTTCTAGTATCATACACAAATATTTAAAATTATCAAACCCTCTTAGGATCAACTATATGTATAATGAATTGCTTTATTAGATCCCAAAGTTGGTTATGAGTCACTACTATCTTGAACCCATGTGCAAGTGAAAGTGAAATCAGAGCTTTGGGGAATCGGACTCCCAACCTAAGCGAGATGGGAGTTTAACCCTATCCTTACTACTCTGATCTGGAATTCATTACCTCACTTTGAGCAAAAATAATTTAACCAGTTATGGATGAAATGGTCAGGCTAGTCTATCCGTTTGAGCAGTCAGTGGTCTTGTTTTTAGACAAGACATGCTGCCATGCATGGGCATACTTAACCCCATAATCCATGATTTGGCTTCATTTCTTTATTTCTTGGACCTTGGGGATGACTACCCATCCTTGCTAGGGACATGTAGTACGATCCTTCCAATCCAATATTAAGATAAAATGGGAAATATTAGTTAATTTTATTTCTTGGACCTTTGGGATGACTACCCATCCTTGCTAGGGACATGTAGTACGATCCTTCCAATCCAATATTGAGATGAAATGGGAAATATTTAGTTTTTATTTCTTGGACCTTGGGGATGACTACCCATCCTTTGCAGAGGACATGTAGTACGATCCTTCCAATCCAAGATTTATGATGAAATGAGACATAGGAGCTTTGGGGAATCGGATTCTCAACCTAGGCGAGATGAGAATTATGCCCTATCCTTACTACTCCATGTAGGTCAAATCAGAGCTTTGGGGAGTTGGATCCTCAACCTAAGTTCGATGAGGATTTAACCCTATCCTTACTACTCTGGTTTTAGGCTTTAAGCTTTATGGGAGTGGTAAAAACCACTGTTTTAAGGATCATGTTGCATAATAGGATAGACATGAAATACTTCTTTCGCCTGACCTTTTCTTCCAAGCAAGGTTTTGATCATTTTGCTCAAGATCCTTTTTAATGTGTATAAAATGTGCTTGGTTCTAGATATCTCGGGCCTTAGTTCCCAACCTTAGGATTTTTTCTTATTTATGTTATAGAATAACCCTAAGAGGATTTGACACACTTTAATGATTTGTATCTGAAATGCATATGCAACTAAGATGGCATGTATATGCAAAGTGAGATGTAATATGAATGCATTGCCCTTTGAATTGTAGATGGAGTATTGCCATAATTTGTAAAACTGACAACTTCATGCATCACAAGTTTCAAACGATATTATTTAAAATGTTTGTGTTACTTGTGGAGCTTTCTACAACACAATTCCAATGTTTCATATTCTCCTGATCTTAGGCATAAGTTGACATCTCAAATTTTTATTCATTTTTTTTAAATAGACAACCAAACATGTCCAGAGGACCAACACACAATCTTTAAATCCAAACCCAAATAGCAATCCCAAAAATGAAAACTTGAAAACCCACACCAAAAACCAAAAATTATATACACTATTGTACAAGATGGTGCAAAAATTTGGGCCATCATTTGCCCGGATCCCAAATACGGTTAGCACATTTCGAAAGACATTGAACATTAGGCGCATACCAAGCTTTGCAAAAATGCAAGAATAAAAGTAAGCCAAACAATATTCCAATTCCCATTATGCCTTTCTCACTCTGCCAACTTGCTTGGATAACGTTAGCAATTTCATTTTGAAATTTTAATTCATTGAATTGATAAGACAATAAATGGTTTTCAATCTCTTCTTGTCTATTCATGAAAGTATCCACTTCATAATTCGATTCATGATTTAAAATTAGGCCTTCCTTTTCAAATGTGAGATGTTGCAAACAAGAGCCTATTTCTAAAAGTCTTGAATTCAAATCATTTTCCAGGATTTTAAAGCAATCAAAATAATTCAAGACTTGACAAGCATCAACAAAATTTGACATTTCCCCATTAATGATATTAGCATCCAAAGGGACACCATGTAACCTATCACTTAAAATTTTTGTAGCTACTACCAAAGGTAAAGATTTCACCTTGTCATCCATACTCAACCCATCATGATTAAAATTTACCACAACTTGATGAGTGTTAGTAGCTTTTTCTTTTTTCTCATTGTCTTCTTCATCATCCAACACCTGTTCAAAAACACCAAAGTTAGGCACCCAATCAAACATGCGTCCATCCTTTTCAAAACAAGAGCCTAGTTTTTCAAGATATGTGTCGCGTGACACCTTTCCATGATCAATGGCTTGAGTTGCCTCGAAATCCACATTTTCATTAGGATCATCAATAATATCAAACTCAACCCACTTAGGTTTTGTAATTTCATCATTTTGAGATGGCATAGACATTGTAGAAGCAATAGGTGGATCAAGATTTTTGATTTCTTGCCCCTCAAGGGGAACAAAAACAATTGATTCTCCTTCTTCATCCCTGGTAGTAGAATCATTATCCTTCTCCAACCTTTGATGAGATTCCAACCCTTCTTCCAAAACATTCTCAGATTGCATAGGACTTGTAATATCCTCATATGAAAAGGCAATTGTATTATCCTGTATATCAATAGGCACACAAAATTCATTAGAAGGTTTGGAGTGAGCATACTCTTCCCAAGAATCATAATGATCATCTTTCAAAATCAAATTGTGATGCTCAACTATTTCTTCATCATATTTTAATTCATCAACATGTTTCTCATCAAATTTATCTTCACCTTCCTTAGATGGTTCAATTACTTCCAAAATTGGGTTATTGCTTGTATTCAAATTGATAAGGCTATCATAATCCACATGTGTAACCCATGATTCACGTTTAACATAATTTGGAAGGTGTGAATTTTCTGGGCCATTACTTTCAACAATGTCATCCAATGTGTCATCCGAAACAGATTCATCCTCATAGAATTCATCTTTTGGTGAGTCAAGGGTTTCCAATCTATCACATGTTTCAATACTAGTTGGATCTAGTACTCCTCCCTTGCCTAAAATCATATTCTTATGAAAATCATTGAAATTGATTTTAGAAACATCTTTTGAATCAAGATGAGTATTTTGAAGTTGATTCATACTTAAGAAAGATGGTTGATCTTGCATAGTAGGTTGAGGATTTTGAAATTGATTGAAGCTTGGGAACGATTGTTGATTCTGAAATTGATTCACACTTGAACTTGGTTGAGGTGGATAAATCATTGGGTGGGTAAGGGAGGTATTAAATGATTGAAAATTATATGATCCAAAACCCACACCATAATTTTGACAACTCAATTGTTGCTCAATTGCCATTGCTTGAGTATAGGCTTGTGACAAAGATGTGATTTGAGGCATCCCTCGCAAATATGTGGAAGTGAGTGGGTCAAGAGCATTGACGTATATTTGGAGAGCCACTTCTTCTGAAAGAGCATAAAATGTCATTAATTGAGTGTATAATCCAAAGAACCTTTCAGAAAATGACTTCACATTTTCACTTGGTCCTTTTTTAATAGTGAAAAATTGCTCATACATGCGGATTGGGTCAACTCGCTCTCTGTTGAATTGATTAAGAAATGTTGCCTCTAGTTGAGCCCAAGAAGTGATAGACCCTAAAGGTAGACTTGTAAACCAATCATATGCCACTTTGTCCAAGGTGTAAGGGAACATTTTACAAACAACATCATCATACCAACTTGTTAAGTGATTCACAACAAATTTGAATGCTTGAATATGTTCTTCCGCAGTATTTGTCCCATTAGACGAAAAATCGAGGAAGACATCTCTCAAAACCAATGGGAAAATAATGTTGAACTCCCGGTATGTTCAATGGGCTACCTGTCATCCACGGTGTAAACATAGCCATTAGTGAATCTTAAAGAATATAACTTTAATACCAAAAAATTCTTTTTTTTTTTTTAAATCAAATCAAATCACATTATTCCTGTATGAACAATCAAAGCGTTAGAAAGGTGCATAGCCATTCATGTCCTCCTTTTAATAGTACAAAGTTGTATTGTTAAAAGGGGGCTAAAAATAATAACCAATAGGGCATGAAATATTCAAAATTGAAATCCCTGTAGCACTTAAATCACACTGAAATAAACCAATTCAGGCCCTCCTTCTAGCGCCAATCTGTTGAGTGGTGTTAGAAGACTAAAGATAACAATCAGTAGGGCATGAAATATACAAAAATTTTAAATCTCACTAAAATAAACCCATCCATCCCTCCTTCTAGCGCCAATCTGTTGAGTGGTATTTTCACCCGATTGTGAAAACACACTCTCCGATAGGATTTGAGTTCCAAATCCTCTCTTGCAAAGAAATTAAATAAATAATTTCTCCAAGGTCTCCGCTATGTTAGCATTTGTGTATGTGTATTAATAATCTCAAATAAAGATATTCAATTTAAATGCTTGGAACACCTTAGTGGTTGCAAGTAACTGTAAACAACGGGCAATGTTGGTTTATTTTACCGTGAAACTTTAATGATTGTTCATTGAATCAAAGTAAAGCAAATGTGAGTTGGTCCTCGTATGACCCTGTAACTTCAAAATGGAAATTGATGAAATGCCATAAAACATAACTCCTTCAATGAAATTGGAATTTTCATGAAGGAATCACATCGGCCATGAATGAAAACAAATTGAAAAATGAAATTCTGGCCCTGAAATGGAAATTTTCTATTTTCAGATTTTTAAGGTCTGCAACAAAACAGTAGCTTTAATGAATTTTAAATAAATACTAAACAACTCCGAAAATAAAATTTTAAAATGCGTATTTGAAATCTGCAGTATGACATACGCAATGGTGGAACTATTTTTGGATTTTGAAATTTTTTAATTTTTATTTTGATGACTGTAGAAAAAGTAAAATGCAAAAAAAAATGAAAATAAAGTGCAAAGAATGAAAATGAAATGCATTCAGGGTGATGCAATCCTATTCTGACAAAACCGAAGATATGAGGTTTTCTCGCTGCAACCTAACCTATTGAACCTGCAGAACATGCACAATCCGGATAAGTTAAGTGCTGGTTTCTTAGGGTTTTAACCGTGATTTTCAGATTTAGACATTCGCATGAAGCAACCAAGAGAACTTGCATTAAACTTCACCTATAAGCCTAAAATCTGAAAAGGGAAAAATAAACATTTAATCTTGCATGCAGAAAATAACTCCTTTCTTGTCCATAAGATGCAACTCTCTGAATTTTTTGTATTAAGAATTTATCAATTTACAATGACAGAAATCTCTAGTTTTCTCAAAACCAGAAAAAGGGGAAGAAAAACACTCCAAAGCAGGCCCAGAATGGCTTATCACCCTCAGCTCTGCAACTCTGCCCATAGCGGTTTTTGACCCCTGTACCAATCTATGCTTCTGCTTTTAAACTTTTTGGCAATGCTCTTTGTTTCGCCCTGTGACGCTTCGCTTCATCTCCCAGATCGCTTCATTTCATCTTCCTCGCCTCTTCATTGTTTTTGACTTTCTGCTCTATGTCGAAACGTTTGATCTTCTCTATGAACTATAACGCTTCCCATGATTCTTACACCTTTATGCCATGTGTTCAACGTTGCCCCTGTATGTTCTGTAATGGCCCGCCATGAATCGCGACAAAAATAGCATGTCGCGATATCATGACATTTTCTATCTGCAGCTTTGTTCTTCCACCTGTATCATGAAAACAAGACATGTCGCGATATCGTGACGTTTTTATACCCATAGCTTTATTCGTCTTCAAGCACCATGAAAATGAGACATGTCACGATATCGTGATGTTTTTCTGTCAGCAGCCTTGTTCGCCTTCATGCATCACGAAAATGAGACATGTCGCGATATCGTGATGTTTTTCTCCTTCGGGCCACGTGGATGCAATTTGTCGTGAAATCGTGACGTTTTTCTCTTTAGCTCTATCTTCCTGCCTTTGGTCATGAAAATCCAACATGTCCTGATATCGCGACACTTTTCCTCTATGTTCACTTTGGCTGCTCCAGGTCGCGAAACTTCGACATGTTGCGATATCGCGACATTTTTTTTGTTTTCCCTTCATCTCATCTTCAGATCGTGAAAACATGACATGTCGCGATATCGCGACAACTTTAGTGCCTTGCCCTGTTTGATTGGTTTGACCACGATTTTGTGACATGTCACGATATCGCGACATTTTTTTTATTTTGTCTTCTCTCTCCTCTGACCCGCAATTTCATGACACGTAGCGATGTCGTGAAAATTTTCGATCAACACTTCTTCCTGCTTGCTTTGATCGCAATTTTATGACATGTCACGATATCGTGACATTTTTTACTTTGTGCTGCATTCTGTTGCTCTTAGTCGCGAAAACGCGACATGTCACGAAATCGTGACACTTTTTCGTTCCACTGTACTTCGCTTGTCTGTGCCGCAAAAATGTGACATGTCACGATATCACAACACTTTTCATTCGACTGTACTTTTGCTATTTTGAACCACAAAAATGCAACATGTTGCGATATCGCGAAAATTTTCATTCGATTGTACTTTTGCTATTTTGAACCGTGAAAACACGACATGTCACGATATCGCGACACCTTTTCATTCTGACGTACTTTTCCATTATGAGCCACGAAAACGTGACATGTCACGATATCACGACGTTTTTTTCATTTTGGTCGCAACAGAGCAACATGTCGCGATATCGCGACGTTTTTTCATTTTTGTTTTTCTTTGCTCTTTTAACATCTGGGCCACTACAATCTTCTTGGAAAGCATGCAAAAAAATGGGGTCCCCAATTTTGGGGTGTGTTGTGGATCAGCCACAACATACCCTTTGGGCTTTGGTGCATTTGGATCGATAGGTCAACTCTGAGGCAGATTGATCAAATTAGCTACTAAGAGGTGCTCAAACAATGAGTCCATAGACTTTGCAATGGGCATGAACTATCACTTGGGATGACTCTATTGATTTTGCCCTTGATTATTCTAGTTGTCTTTGGCATAGTTCCTAGGAGTGGCTTGATAATTAGGCTTTTGAGGTGGTGCAGCTTGCGTTGGACCTGGAACACTAACGACAACCTTATTCATTATTGTTGGCTTAGGTTGCACTGGGGTGTTCTTAGCATTCTTGTTCCACTCCTTGTGAGGCTTTGAAATTTCACCCTCTTGAATCTTAATATCTTCAATAATCCTAGCCTATTCTAGGGCATCTTCAAGAGTCGAATACTATTGTAGCTACAACAATAAGGAAATTGGATTTAGGCAGCTCTTGAAAAACATCTAAGTCAACTTCGACATGGGGAGTAGATAAGGTAGCTTGGCGAGCAAGGCTGACCATATATTACCATAATTTGCTATTGACTCATCGTCATACTATTTCAACCCAACGATATTAGCTAATGTTGCCTTCCTCTTGGTGTTAAAGGCAAAGTGTTCTAGAAACACATATACAAGTTGATCCAAATTATGGATGCTATGCTTTGAGAGTTGGGTGAACCACTCTGAAGTTGGGCCAAAGAGGGTAGTCACAAATGTCCACAAAACTAAAGCATCATTATCCCGAATTCCAAAGCATTGACTCAGGACTTTAGTGATATGTTCTTGAGCATATTCCTCTCCCTTAAAGGTAGCCAATTGAGGTATCTTTAATTGCTTTGGATAGGGAGGGGCAGGAACTGAAGGATGAAGGTGCTAGCTATGTAACTAGCACAAAGTGGGCTTTTGAGATCCAGACTCGAAGGTCTTGTTCTCTACTAACTCTAGGTACTCTATCAATGCTCTATATGCATCTAAGGATTTAATCTCCTCATCCTTACTCTTATCTTGCGGTGGAGGTCAAGGATCCTCCAACCTATTACGGGGTGGTGGCATGTCACCCCATGCCTTGATAAGATGTCTCTAAGTACTCTACCTCTGACTCATGCTCAGTGTAGGCCCCATAGGGTGTCTCTCGAGCCGGTCTACAAAGAGGAGTATTTGCCCATTATGGGCACCCTATGTTTGGCCTGGGAGGCAAGTCTCGATATGGCCTAGGAGGTCATGGAGGTAACATTGGATAAGGTCTAGGAGACCCATCTCGAATTAGTGTGGGTTTCCTTGGGTGGAATTTTTACCTATGTGTCTTAGGGGTAGGAACCATCTCTCACAGAGTCCTCTGGAATAGCTCGTTGGTCTACCGTTCGATTATTTATTTCTCAATATGATGCAAGCGGTCTAGTTGTTCCTTGTCTTGTCGAAGTTGTTTAAATTGAGATTGGCGTTCTACATATTTTGCAACTGCTTGTTTGATTTGTTTTTCTATGTGACACCTAGGGGTCCTAGGAGTCTGTCCTTGAGGCCGACCTCATTCAATATAATTAGTGATATCTATCAGGTGCTTCCCTTGATCGAGGGTTACCACATTAACTTGAGGTTCGGGCCTAAACATATTCTCATTATACTCAGCGGGCGTAGAGGCACATCAATCATGCACTAAATACTGCTCTTGAGGATAATCAAGGATTTCCTCATACCTTCCTTCATGAATTAGGAAGGTAAGGGTGGAGTTAGCTTACCTCAAGCGATAAGTGTCATACCCATTGGTTTGCCTAGGTCATTGGACCCTATTAGGGTGACGTAGAGGTAAGGTTGGATCGACCTGCTCTACCCAATGTGTGAAGTCATGCTCTAGTTTATGAATAGGTGTGTCAAACCTAACAGGTACATGGATACCTGGCGTCGCTCTATCTATTAGCACCTCAGTGTGTTGTTGCTGATGAGCACCAGAAATGCTCATATTTTTGTATATGAACTAACAGTTTTTGTGCGGCATTATATCATGAGTTGTATGTTTTATGAAGTATTATGTATGTATTTAATAAAATCATGTGTATTATCTAATCCATGTGTGAAGTGTGTTGTGTGTAGCTATTTTCCCTGATTTCATCATATTTTGCTCAGTCAAGGTCCTACATGGACCTAGCACGGTTCTGCTAAATCAAATAAATGTAAATCACGAAGCACCGAGGTAGGTGCCTTACTCAAGTAAAGTGCCTTACCGAGTTAGGTGCCTTACCAAGGCCGAAGCCTGAATTATATGTGTTGACCAAAATGGCTGGAGAAGGACCCTGTTGACCACCGTTCCACGTCATCTATGGGAAACCATGATTGAACGATTTGTCCCAGCCAGAGTGGTCGAACACGTAACTACTCACGAAGCTGAACCGTAATGCAGTGGAAATCATCCGATTACCAGGAAACAACGTAGAGTTGTTATTGTGCACCGGTTGCAGTAATTGAACTATCCTAGTTTAGGCTGAACTGAGACACTTGTTGTAATAGAACTACCATAGGAAGTTTTGTGTGTAGTATATAAACACATAGACTTCCCTGTGGAAGGGGAGGAGATTCTTTTGTAAAAGCATTTGATATATATAATATTCCCTTGCATCAATACTAAAGTGTGAACGTTCGTTAGCAGCACATTGTTTGAGAACCATCGGGCAGAATCTACCTAGAGCTCGGGCCCACTCCAAGCCAGTATTCCTCCCCTCTTAGTTATTTACGTAATTTCATTATGCATGGTAGTATTTTTATGCATTAGGTTTACGTTTAGTTATTTTAGAGGTGTGTTTATTTATAAGAAGCATTTTCACTTTGTGTGTTTATTTTATCCGCATTATTATTTATGAATTAATATTATTGAGGCGGATGATTTTATTGATATTATACAAACACCCCCAATGGTAGTTGAACGGATCATCTCCAAAGTGGTAGTGTGACTAGTCTCAGTCGTGATTCTTCACAAGCTTACGAGTTCCCTGGATTGACAAATTAAATGAGAAGTGCTGTGACAAAAATAGGACAAATTCACCAGTGTTTGGCACCCAATATTTTGGCACCATTGTTGGGGAAGCGTCACTATTAGACTAATCACATTACCCCTTAAGCCCTTCGACCTAACCTTGTATGAGTTTGCCAAGAAAAAGAGGACCAGATGGTCATTTTATAAAATAGAGCCTACCAGATCAGTCAGAGTCGGTAGAAGACTTAGAGTTTGAATTAGATTCTCTCGACTCATCACCAGTAGTCCACTGGAGTTAGAGTCCTCACTTCATGTAGAGTGCCTCCTCATCTCACCAACCTGAGAAAGAGCAAATTATTGTAAATCCATTGTTTAATAGGACACCCTCAGAGGAAGCCCTACTATGGAAAGTCATAGAGGATCGAACTATAACGCCAACTGACTTCAAGGCCCTGACTCAAAAAGTTTTGAACGATCGAGAGACTATAGAAGCCACATTAGAGACCACATTTCCTAAAAAAATGGTAGAAGAGGAAGTCTCATTTGGGTTTAGTTTCCCGATAGAGGAAGGGGTAGGAGACTCCAAAATGAAAAATATTTCCCCTGCCCATCTCCCTACCTTCAGGGGATACCCAACCGAAGACCCTGACCTATTTTTATTTAAATTTGATGTATTGTGCAGGTCTGTTGATTATAAATTGGATGCCCATAAGCTGAAACTCTTCCCATCGACATTAGATGACTCAGCCCTATGGTGGTTCATCGGGTTGGGGAACAAATAGATCACCACATGGGATGGGATGAAGAAGCTCTTTCTGGAGCAATATCAAGACTTCGGTAGAGCACGGGATTCCAGAGAAGAGGTCCTCAACATGACGTAGAAAGAGGATGAATCCTTGGAAGAGTACTGGGAAATATTTAATTTTAATCTGCAGTGATCCCCTCATGCAAATCTAGGGGATAAATCCCTCAAAAGTATATTCTTGAGGGGACTAAAAAATGAGTCACTGGAAGCACTGAATATGATCTCCGGGGGAGACGTTTACCAGCACGCGATGGAAGACATCCAATAATTATACCAGAATTACTCACGGAGGAGAGGTAAGCCAACCACCAGAATAGTTAAAGCGACCACATCAGTTACAAAAATGGAGATAGGCAACATGTTGGAGGATTTAAAAAGTGAAATGCTATCCTCTCTAGCTTTGCAGCTGGACACGCTACTGCTGGAGAAGAAGAAATAGGAGAATGACGTAGCATTAACCTATTTCTACCCCAAATGCAGAGGGAAGCATGCCAGGAATGCCTACCCAGAGAACAAGGTCAGAGTATGTACGATTTTCCGGAAGGACCATAAAACTAGACTGTACCCATAGCTGCCCAGCACCAAAGAAGATGCCGATGTAACCAAAGCCTACTTCATGGGCAATCGATAGAATTGGTAGTAAAATCCTATGGGAAATATGCCCATGGGGATGCCACCTTATGGAGGAGGAGCATATATGCCATAGGGGTAGCCACCACCACCCAATATGGGATGGTGGGGACCACCACCCTAGATGAACGTACCTCTAGGTACGACATTCCAAAATCAACAAACATGGATGCCATATCAATAGCCATGGAGGAGCCACGTCCCGTGGAATATGCCTCCATAGAACATGGCACAGGGACCACCTCAACAAGGCTTACCGACCCTACCTATGATAAGACCTACACAGTTACCAACATAGCCGATGGTAAACCCAAACAACAAGGTAAACCAACCGACATACCAGGTGGAAGGAGAGATGTATCCGATGTACCATATTAGTTGTAATCCAATACAACTTAGATCAGGCAAGCAACTAGGAGTAGCAAAACCTTCTCTGGTAGAAGTGGAGGAGGAAGTAGAAGACACCCCTCTTATTTTGATGGTAAAAATCGAAGGGTGCTCACTGGTGAATACGTTGGTCGACTTGGGGGTAGCCATCAACGTAATGCCACAAGACACCATGCAGATACTGGAACTGACCGACCTAAAGCCGACCAAAATGGTGTTGCAGTTGGTCGATCGGTCCATGGTGGCACCAGAAGGAATGCTCGAGGATGTCATAGTAACAGTCGATGCATGGGAGTATCCGATGGATTTTTTAGTGTTGCAATCCAAAACTAGATTGGGTGGTTACCCACTCATCCTAGGGAGACCATGGTTAGCTACGACTGACGCCTACATTAGCTACCATGATGGGTTGATGACCATTTCAGATGGCCATAACGTCAAGAGATTAACAATCTCTCCCTTGACCCAATCGATGGATGCATTGGGAGAACCCAAAATAGAAAATTAAGAGGACAACCAACTATCGATGCTCCATCTGGTAATGGCATTGATAGAAGCGGAGGATGAAGCCGAGGAAGATGGCATCATCTCAAGGTTCTTCCATGGAGAGTCCTCCCTTCCAATTCCTGAGTCACCATTGGTGGGTGCTCAGGACCACCACACCAAACAAATTGACGTCGGGCATGGCAGAACATTGAACGTCAGCAGTGAGTTGACCATCGCACAGTTGGTAAAATTGAAATAATTCCTAGCCAAGCATCAATAGGCATTCACATGGGATTACGTGGATATGCAAGGAATTAGTCCAAAAGTATGCACTCATCGTATTTATCTGGAAGAACAATCAACCCCCATCAGACAACCATAGAGAAGGATGAACCCGACCATGAAGGAAATTGTAAAGGTCGAGTTACAGAAGCTCCTAACGGTGGGATTCATCTACCCAATCTCGGATAGCGAATGGGTATCACCACTCATGGTGGTCCCTAAAAATAATGGGAAATGGAGGATCTGTGTTGACTACAGATCATTGAATAAGGTGACTAAAAAGGACCATTTTCCACTTTCATTCATTGACCAAGTGCTGGACACATTATCCGGGAGGAAATATTTTTCCTTCCTAGATGGATTCAATGGGTACAACCAAATCCAGATCGCGGAGGAAGACCAAGATAAGACAACGTTCACCTACCCATGGGGAACGTTTGCATATAGGGTGCTACCTTTTGGGCTATGCAATGCACCAACCACCTTTTAGAGGGTAGTGCTTAGCATATTTTTGGATATGATAGGTGAAGTAGTCGAAGTATATATGGATGATTTCACCATTTATGGGGAAACATTTGAAGAGGCGATGAAAAACTTGGAGCGTGTACTCTAGAGGTGCGAGGAAAATAATCTATCCCTTAGCAATGAAAAATATTTTATGATGATGCAGGAAGGCATAGTGTTAGGGCATCATCTCTCGATATAAGGGATTAAAGTGGATCACAAGAATATAGAAGTCATCAAAGACTTACCCAACCCAAAAATACAGAGGGAGGTAAGGAGTTTCCTCGGCTCTATCGGGTACTACAGGTGATTTATCACCGATTTTAGTAAAATCGCCAAACCACTACATACCCTTCTGATGAAGGACGCATAATTTATCTGGACAAATGACTGTGAGTAGGCATTTTAGATGCTGAAGGAGAAGCTGATCTCTGCCCTAGTATTGTGGGGCCCAAATTGGTCTATCCCATTTCACATATATTGTGATGCATCCAATAATGCAATTGGAGTAGTCCTCGAGTAGTAGGATGGTGAAGAGTTTTACACCATCTACTACGTTAGCAAGAACCTGGAAGGGATCGAGCTTAATTACACGATAACGGAGAAAGAGTTTCTTGCAGTGGTACACATCGTCAATAAATTCTGCCACTACATCATTGGATACAAAGTATTCATCCACACGGACCATGCGGCCATCAAGTATCTAATGAGCAAACCAACGATTAGTGGTAGGATTATCCGGTGGTTGTTGTTGCTATAGGAGTTTGACCTTACCATAGTCGACAAGCCCAAAAAAGACAACGTAGTCACAAACTTCCTATCCAGATTAATTCCAGTAGACTACGTAGCGGTAGAAGACCAGTTCTTGGATGAGCATCTATTCGTCATCAGTGAAAAGACACCATGGTATGTGGATATTGCCAATTATTTAGCCATAGGGAGAACCTCCCCTGCCCTCTCATACCAAGAGAAGCAAGGGGTAATAAAAAAAGTGCATCATACCAATGGATTGATGGCCTCCTATTCAAAATAGGGCCTGATCAGATCGTGAGAAGATGCATGGTCAAGCATGAATTCATGGAGATACTCAAGGCCTATCATAATGAGCCTTGTGGTGGTCACTTCTCAGGGAGAAGGACTGCATATAAGGTATTGCATATCGGGTACTTTTGGCCCACATTGTTTAAATATGCAACCACATACGCCAGTAAATATGATGAATGCCAGAGGATGGGTCGACCAACCCACAAGGACGAAATGCCCTTGCAGCCTCATGTACACATCGAGCCCTTTGACAAATGGGGCATGGATTTCGTGGGACCCATCAACCCACATTCAATAGGAAGGAGGTTCATTCTAGTCTGTACAGACTATGTCACTAAATGGGTCGAAGTCCAAGCGCTAAGAGACTCCAAGGAGTGGACGATCATCAAATTTCTATTCTCCCATATTTTTATGAGATTTGGAGTGCCCAGGGAGATTACAACAGACCAAGGACCCCAATTCACGTCCAGGTTAATCAAAGAGCTCATGGAACAGTACAGGGTTTGGCATAATAGGACTACCCCATACCATCCATAGGTGAATGGATAGGTAGAGGTCACTAATAGGGAAATTGAAAACATCTTGACAAAGATCGTGCAACAACATAGAAAGGATTGGGCTGCAAGACTACCAGAGGCAGTATGGGCATATAACATGACGTGGAAGTCGACCACTGGTTTTACCCCCTTTCGGTTGGTCTATGGGAAAGATGCAATGATGCCCATCGAATTCAAAGTTAAAACACTCAGAACGATGGTCGAATTAAATCTAAACCTGGATGATGCACAAAAGGAATGAATTCGGTAGCTAAATCAGCTAGACGAAGTTTGCATGGATGCCTTACAAAGAATAGAAATTGTGTAGAGGCAAAGGAAGCAATGGCATGACCGCCACATTAAAAAGAAATAATTCAAAGAAGGAGACTAGGTACTGTTGTATGACTCCAAGTTCCAAGAACGGAAGGGGAAGCTGATGCAGAGATGGATGGGACCATACAAAGTGGTGGAAATAATCAAGAATGGTGTTGTATGGGTCAAGATGATTGATGACAACAACACCATCCTAACAACCAATGACCACCGAGTGCGGCCATACCATACGTCTGAGGGATTGCTGGAGGAAACCTAGAATAGGCATGGGGGAGACCCCATCCAAGTAAAATCTCCCAAATTCTCAACAACATGGTGGATACAGGGACATCCACCAAAGACAAGTTAGAATAGGTTACTTTTTTTTAGCTTACTATGTGTTTTGTAGGGACAACACCCACATGCAAGTTGTAGGCATCCTGAGAGCCAGGGCCTAATAGGCATGGACCCCATTTAACTGCACATTTTCTTTTTTTGTGTTTTCTTTTTGCAGGGATATGGCCTGATTGTTTGAACAATAGGCATCTGGGAAAACTAGGCCTAGTTCGGCTCAGCATCCACATACCTATGCATTAGGAGGATAGCAATGGTTCAGGCATGGGGGGATGCCAAAATTCCTCATCAAACGTCCCCATGCCTGAACGAGGTGGACGCTGATGTAATATGAAGAGAATTCTAGGAGGCTTGATCAACCTCACATTAAAATACACGTCAGCCGCCATTGAAATTTTAAAACAATAAGGAAGGGGCACCTTACTCTAAAGGAGCAGTGATGCCTTACTCTGGCGCCTTACTCTGAAGGAGCAATGATGCCTTACTCTGGCACCTTACTCTAAAGGAGAGCAATGGCACCTTACTTTGAAGGAGCAACGATGCCTTACTCTGGTGCCTTACTCTAGAAGGAGCAGCGGTGCCTTAATCTGAAGGAGCAGTGACGTCTTACTCTGGTGCCTTACTCTGAAAAGAGTAGTGGCATCTTACCCTGGTGCCTTACTCAGGAGGAGCGGTGCCTTACCTTGGAAAAGCAATGCGTTAATCAGGAGGAGTGGTGCCTTACTCTGGTGCCTTACTCAGGAGGAGCAGTGCCTTACACCACCAAGGAGGCACCAAACTCAAAAAAAAAAATGTAGGGGGGTTGTTGTCATGAGGACGTGACAAATCTTAGACATGGGGGGAAGCGGCACCTTACTCTAGGCACCTTACCTCGCAAGTTGGACCACCCCCAAATGCAAAAATATATATATATATATATAAATATATAAATATATATATATATATATAAAAAATTCAATAAATGACCATCAAAGTAGCGCCTTACCAAGTTAGGTGCCTTACTAGCACCTTATTGAGTTAGGCGCCTTACTGAGTTAGGCGCCCTATTGGCGCCTTACTCAAATAGGTGCCTCAACCAATTCAATTCACATGCGCAACTTGGTAGTACGAGGAGCCAATACCATCATGTCACGTGATAGAGATCCAAAAATGCCCAAAAATATTTTAAAATCATTGGGCAGGATTTCTGCACGTCCCAAGGCCAACCGCCAAGGAGATATGTGTCCCAACCTAAACCAATAGGATCCACCATGTTTTTGGCAGTAGGACCTCGAGCGAACCAGGAATGCAGTACCCAAGGTGAAGTAATCAGCACATGGGAAAAACATCATCGAATGGTAATTTGGCATACTCCACGCAACACAAAATGACCAATCAGGTATGTGCATGATTTTAATTAGATATATATGTAATTTTTGTATAATATGCTCTCTGATATGATGATGGTGCAAGAACGGAAAATCACCCCTCATGCCTAATACGTCATGCCAAAAATTAATTCGGGTGGCATACCCTGCTAAACCCAATATGGAACAATTTCTAGAGTTAGGCACCTCAGGTTATAAAAAGGCGCCTTACTGAGTACAGAACTCGAACTCAGTAGGGAATTCACCATGGGAGGACCTTCGAAGAACCACGCGATTAAGAAGCAGGAGCCCAGTGACACTGAAGGAATAAGGGGGAAGTCCACAACCGATTCGAGGTGGTGGGTTGGCTGAACTACTACCGCCTGGTCATCTAGGAACAAGATGTGGAGGCAGCCAAAGAATTCACCACCTCCCTGAGTGGAGAAGTGGCCAGGCTATGCATGGACTAGAAATTCCAGTCACCCCGGAGCACATTGCTCAGGTCACTGGCCTCCCCCTTATGGGGGAATGCACATACAAGGACGACGTGGCAAAGAAATGCATCGAAGAACTGCTCGGATAGGGGAATGTCCCCTACGACCAAGGGGGCTTCCCAAGTAGAATATCTTGATGCACCTACAAAAATTTTTTGAGTAGGTTGCGAGATACTTCACATGTACTGGGAAGTATTCACACCTGAATGTGAACCACATGCAGTTCATAAGCCATCTGGTGCACGGGAGGGATATCAACGTCCTGTTCTATCTGGCGAAGGCCCTACAGGATGAGGCATTGAGGTACCAAAGAGGGGCAATTTTTGCCTTAGCTCATCATGGGCTAATTATAGCCCTGATACGCCATGCAGAGGAGCACAGAGGAAATTCATCGATGGTAGAGGCTGAACCCTCTGGTGCACAAGAACAGGCAACAACCGAAGCAGGGCACGAAGCTAAATTGAGGGAGACAATCGAAGAGATTAGGGTTGAGCCCTTCGATGCAGCAGAGCAGATCATCACAGAGGTAGGGCACGATGTCAAAGTAGGGGGAACATTCGAAGAAGAACACCCCCAATTTTCACCAGGGATTGTAGAGGAAGGGTAGAGCTCTCTGCCCACTTTCATGGAAGAGAGGCCAGAATCCTCCAACGCAGAATGCCGGGTAGAACGTAGGGAATATCAAACATGATGACGATGCCTAATCCTCTCAAATTAGGAAGATGAAGAAGATACAAAGCTTTCAAATTTGTGGCATAAAATTTGTATAATTTGGCCGCTCATAGTTCGTAGGACCCGCAGCCTTACGCAAGCGGGCAACAACCGACCGAGATGCCATTGGAGGAGGATCACATCGAACAGAGTGAGAAATCCCCGATGCAGGCATTGTTCAAGGAGTATAAGGAGATGACCATGAGGAAATTCCAAATATAGGAGGCCACCATTGCCCAAATGCAGCAATTGATCCAACAACTCAAGGAGGAGTTGCAGGCTAGGGCAAAAGAGAGGCAGGATGCCTCTACCCAGACCGATTGGGTGATGGAAGTGCCCATGAAATCTCTGACCTCACCAGAGAGAGTAGTATCATCTGGGGCATTCAGGTTGGATGCTAGAGATGAGGAATTAGAAGCAGGGGAGGGTTTGTGTGCCTCAGATAAGATAGTGGTAGAGGAATAGGGGAATTTTGTTCTTCAAATAGAAACCCCTATCATTTTTATCAATGACGATGAAGAGCCATCAGGGCAAGCCCCTAAATCCAAGGTTAAGGAGGATTCTCTAGGGTTCCAGGCACCCAAAATTGAGGAGCTACCACCAGAGGGACCAAAAAATAAGGTTCCAGAAGGAACAACCATAGGGGACCTCCGATCAGAGGAAAAACTCCCCGAGTCATCCAATAGGGAGGCAACCTCCATGGGACAGAAAGACTTCCCCACATAGGCCACCGCAATACCAGAAAAAGGAAAGGGGAAGGCCCCTCAAACGACTCAGAAGAGGGCCAAAAGGAAGGCCAGGGTGACGTTCGTGGAACCGAACCCTCATTCCAATGAAGAATGGGAAGCAGGTGTGCAGGCCTTCACTGAGCGAAAGGTAGAATTTGAATGGCTCCGTAAGGAGTTTGAGGAAGCAAAGGCAGCTAGGAAAGCTACCAAGAAGGAGGTACGAGGGCTAGGTATTTGTGTAAACCCCATTGACGATGATCAATTTTGGGACATCTATGGATCATCGTCGGGTAGGCCCTCTAAAATGAAGAAGTGGCTGGCATGATGGGGGGTATATGGACCGAAGGCAGAGGCAACAATAATAGTAGTAGAAAATGTTGGCCTCACCTAGGAGGAGCTTTGGCTCTACAAGGCCAACATGGTTATATGGAAGAGGGATGACTCTGATATTCCCTTCAAAGAATTGCACCCTCAACATGCTGACCTATGGTAGGAAGCAGAAGCAGCCTTCCAAAGGGGAGCGATGACTGTGGTAGTCGAACAAAGTATAGGTGTTGGGCCAGGCAGGAGATGGAGCTAATGTAATAAAGGGTTAGCATAGAATGAAAGCTAAACTATACATTAGCATATCCAGAGGACAACACAACATAGGGATGCCCCACAACAAACCAGGGCTTCTCAATAGAAACAGAAACCTCAGGGGGGAGAACAGGTCAAGACCACCAGCAAGAGAAGGAAATAAAAAGCAGTGGTCTACAGAGAAGAGGTAGTTACCGGTTTCAGGTGCCATGAGGGCGTGGCACATATTAGGCATGGGGGGATGATGAGCACCAGAAATGCTCATATTTTTGTATATGAACTAACGGTTTTTGCACGACATTATATCATGAGTTGTATGTTTTATGAAGTATTATGTATGTATTTAATAAAATCATGTGTATTATCTAATCCATGTGTGAAGTGTGTTGTGTGTAGCTATTTTCCCTGATTTCATCGTCTTTTGCTCAGTCAAGGTCCTACATGGACCTAGCACGGTTCTACTAAATCAAATAAAGGTAAATCGAAGTATGTGCCTTACTGAGGTGAAGCAGAGTTGCATTAAAAAAACACATACAATCCACTGAAAACCAGAAATGCTAAAAGGAGCCAAATATTTCCATTACTTTCATGCTAAAATGAGGATCCCAAAAGAAGAGCCCTTTTACAATTTCGAAAATTCCCACTTATACCCTGTTTTCCCCTTTTTCCCACCTAAAACTTGAAATTTGAAATTTAGGGGCAACTTGCGGAGGTCATAACTTCGCGCTCGTTGACCCGATTGACTATTACAACATGTTTTTGAAAAGGGCACGAGACGAACTAAGCAACATGAGCATTGGCTTTTAGTGCAAAGGCTCATGTCTAACTAAAAATCCTCAAATTCGACCTCTAAGACCTTTAAAAATCTCCTGCAAGAAAAACTAGTTTTTACTAGTTTTTACAAAATTAAACAATTACAATATTTTTTGGGTGATGCAAGATCACTTTTACACCATTGGATGCTCCTGCATTAGACACCCAGGGTAAATTGAGAAGTGACCTTCACTTCTTTGTTGTTGGAAGAAAACCAAGGTGTTCAACCTCAGCCTTCGACAACCAAGATGAATCTTCAACAGGCCTGCCCTTCCACTTAACCAGATATTTTGCATACTGCCTGTTTCTTGTGCTTTTGCCTACATGGGTATCTAGGATCTCTTCTATCTCTAGAGTAGATGTGGGAATACTCCACAATTCTATGATTGGTCTGCCATTATTGTCACCTTCATGATACTCTGCCAAATCTGAAATGTTGAACACAGGTGATATATTCATCCCACTTGGCAATTCTACCTCATAGGCATTCCCTGAATCTCATTTCCCTATGACCCTGCATGGTCCAAAATTCTTCATTTTTAACTTTTTGTAGGTTTTAGCAGGAAATATTTCCTTTCTCAAGTGAACCATAACTTGATCTCCCACTTGGAACTCCTTAAGTCATCGCTTTCGGTCCGCTCTTGTCTTGTACTGAGTGTTCATCTTGTTGATATGTTGCTTCACTTCGTCATGCAGGCTCTTCAGGTGCTCTACAAAGTCCTCAGCCTCAACACTGCTCTTTTCCCCTCTGTCCATATTTCTCAACTCAGAAGCATTCCTTGGGCTACTCCCATACACAATCTGGAATGGGGATTTGTTAGTACTCCTATTGAAAAAATTATTGTATGCAAATTTTGCCTGTGGCAAAACCAAATCCCATCCCTTGGGCTTATCTCCTACCAAGCATCTTAGTAGATTACCCAAACTTATGTTCACCACCTCTGTTTGTCCGTCAGTCTGTGGGTGGTATGCAGAACTAAATTTTAGGTCTGTCTTCAATTTCTTCCATAGGGTCCTCCAGAAATACCCAATAAACTTGGTATCCCTATCAAAAACAATACTCTTTGGTAGACCATGTAGTCGTACCACCTCTTTGAAAAACAACCCTGCAACATGAACTGCATCATTAGTTTTCTGGTAGGGAATAAAATGTGCCATCTTCGAAAACCTGTCAACCACCACAAATATGGAGTCATTCCTCCTCTGTGTCCTTGGTAAGCCAAGAACAAAATCCATGTTGATGTCCTCCCATGGCCTCTCTGGTACAGGTAATGGCTGATATAATCCAGTGTTCTGTCTCACACCCTTGGCCATCTGGCATACTCTGCAACTATGTACAAACTTCTTCACATCTTGCTGCAACTATGGCCAATAGTAGTTCTCACTAACGAGGGCAATGGTCTTATCTCGACCAAAGTGTCCAACCAACCCTCCACTGTGCTTCTCCTTGACCAAATTCTCCCTCATTGAACTCCTTGGAATGCATAATTGATTTCCTCTGAACAACATCCCATCTTGGATTAGAAAATCCAACCACTTAGTCCTATCTAAAGTAACAGGTGCTAAGCAAGCCCTCCAAGCCTCTACAAAATTAGGATCTTTAGGGTACAAACCCTTAAGTTCATCAAACCCTACAACTTCCACCTTCATTTTTGTCAACAAACACTACCTTCTACTTAAGGCATCTACAACTCTGTTTGACTTCCCACTCCTATGCTTCAACACAAAGGTATAACTCTGTAGAAACTCAACCCACTTTAAGTGCCTCTGATTTAGCTTCCCTTGGCTATTAATATATTGTAAGGCCTGATGATCAGTATATAGAACAAACTCTTTTGGCAACAAATAATGCCTCCACTTCTTTAGAGCCTGAACTATAGCATAAAACTCCTGATCATATACATAATACTTCTTCCTAGCATCATTGAGTTTCTCACTAAAATAAGCAACAGGTTTACTTTCTTGACTCAACACAGCTCCTATGGCACTACCACTAGCATCACAGTCTACCTGAAATACCTTATTGAAATCTGGAAGTGCTAAAATAGGTTGTTCTGTGACCTTATTTTTCAACATATCAAAGCTCTTATCTGCTCCTAAGGTCCACTTAAATTCTTTCTTATCCCCTCTCATTGTTTCTGTTAGGGGTGCACAAATACTGCTGAAATTTCTAATAATTTTTTTGTAAAAACTTGCTAGACCATGAAATGATCTTACCTCAGTTATGCTCCTTGGAGTAGGCCATTCAATGATAGCCCTCACCTTTTTTGGGTCCATTTTTAGACCTTTAGCTGAGATGACAAATCCCAGATACACTAACTCCTTCTTCACAAAACTGCACTTCTTCAAATTAATCAGCAATTGCTCCTCCCTCAGCTTCTCAAAAACTCTTCTGATATGCATCAGGTGCTCTTCCAGGGTCTTGCTAAATATTAAAATGTCATCCAAATAGACAATGATGAATTTTCCTAAAAACTCCTTCAATACCTCATTCATCAGCCGCATGAATGTGCTTGGTGCATTGGTTAGCCCAAATGGCATGACCAACCACTCATACAAACCCTCTCTGGTCTTGAAGGTTGTCTTCCACTCATCCCCTTCTCTGACATGAATTTGATGGTACCCACTCTTCAGGTCAATCTTTGTGAAGTACTTGGCTCCACTCAAACAGTCCATAATGTCATCCATCCTTGGCAATGGGAACCTATATTTTATGGTGATATTGTTAATAGCTCGGGAGTCTGTACACATTCTCCACTCTCCATATTTCTTTGGTGCTAGTACTGCAGGTACTGCACATGGACTCGAGCTCTCCCGAATCAGTCCTTTTTTAGCAACTCTTGGACTTATTTGTTTAGCTCCTCACTTTCTATAGGAGTCATTCTATGGGCTGCCTTATTGGGTAAACTAGATCCTGGTACCAAATCTATATGGTGACTGATCTTCCTCACTAGTGGAAAACCCTTTGGTACATTATCTGATATAATATCTAGAAATTCTTCTAACAGACCTGAGACTTCTACTGGGGTATCTTTGCATTCTTCTTTCCTAACTCTAGGAATTAATGCATAACACATATGCTCATGTTTCAAACCATCTAAAAACCTTCTACCTTCAACTAAACAGATTTTGGCACTGCTACATACCTTTTCGTCCACCTCCTTTAGGGGCTTCAACTTATGGCACACTCCATTCTTTGTCAGGGAGTAAGTGTTGGCACGCCCATCATGCATTGCACATCGATCAAACTACCATGACCTTCCCAATAGCAAATGGCAAGCATCCATAGGTAGGATGTCACACAAGACCTCATCACAATAATTCCCAATATTAAATTTTACCAAGCACTGCTCACTGACCAAAGCCCTATGGTCCTTCTGCAACCACGCAATCTGATATGGATGCGGGTGTCTCTTCCTCTCTAACTGTAGTTTGGTAACCATTCCTTCTGCAACTAGGTTATCCGTGCTACCATTATCTATGATAACATTATAGACCTTACCTACACATTTACACCTTGTGCGAAATAAGCTCTTCCTCTGATCTGGATCTTTCTCCTCATTCAGCAAGGCTCTCCTTGTTATCAGTACTTCTCCTCTTTCTGCTTCTTTAGAGTGCTCAAATTCAACACCTTCATCAACAACAACAGCTTGGGCATTACCTTCAGGCCTCCTATTTGTTCCTCCTTGGTGTTGTGGACACTCGTATGCTCGATGTCCTTCTTCTCCATAGTGGAAATAGGTTCCACGAAATCCTCCTCTTCCAAACCCTCGTCTAGACCTTCCTCTTCCTCTCTGGTAACCATTATTTTGGTAGTTATTATTCTGCTCATGGGGGTGGTAAGCATTTTATCCCTTCTGGTCTTGACTATTGCTTGTATCCCCAATTTTCTTTTGGTCCTCATTTTGTCCTCCATTTTTTCTCCCACCAGTTCTTCCACCATGACCTCTTCCTCTCTGTTTTCTTTCAAACCTCCTGTTCAACTTCTCTTCTACCTTCAAGGAAAACTAGTAAGCATCTTCAATGGTGGTCATCCTAACTAGACTCAACTCCTCTTGAATACTTTCTCTTAACCCATTAATATAACGGGCTACCTTCTCCTTGTTGGCCTCAGAATGTCCTATTCTAATCAGGATCTTATAGAACTCCTCTATATATTCTTTGATAGACTTACTCGATTGTCTCAAACCCTACATTTTCTTGAGTAGATCCAACTCGTAATCAGCTAGAATAAATTGTCTCTTCAACTTCTCCACCATCTGCTCCCACCTTGTTATCCTTTCTTTTCCTCTTTTGTTTTTTTCTAGCTGCACTCCCTTCCACCATATGCTAGCATGACCCTTCAGCTTGGTCTTAGAAAAATTGACCCTCTCAGGATCTTCTACCTCCTCATACTCAAAGTATTCCTCCATGTCATTGATCTAGTCGATCAACTCTTTTGGGTTGAGATTTCTAGAATACGTGGAGACATCAAACTTCGGTCTCTTTCCAATCTATGATATGGCCTTATACAATTTGGCTTGTGTAGGATCTACTACCTCTTCTTCTTCTTCTTCAAACTGGGCCTCTTCTTCTTCAACTTCATCTTCACTCTCTTCTTCTCTCCTTGGCTCAAACCCTCTATGCAGCTCCTCTTGCAGAGCTTGAACTTGCCTCTGCAAAGATCTGAAATCTTCTTCTGACACCATATTTCTCCCACCACCATGGTTTCTTCATGGAGGCATTCTGCTCACTTCTCCCACAAACCCTAACCATAGATCCTGGTGTAAACTACCTCACGTTTGGTACTCTATTTACACACTCAGGAACTCTCACTTTGATACCACTTGAAGCAGAGTTGCATTAAAAAAAACACATACAATCCACTGAAAACCAGAAATGCTAAAAGGAGCCAAATATTTCCATTACTTTCATGCTAAAATGAGGATCCCAAAAGAAGAGCCCTTTTACAATTTCAAAAATTCCCACTTATACCCTGTTTTCCCCTTTTTCCCACCTAAAACTTGAAATTTCAAATTTGAAATTTGGGGCAACTTGCGGAGGTCATAACTTCGCGCTCGTTGACCCGATTGACTATTACAACATGTTTTTGAAAAGGGCACAAGATGAACTAAGCGAGGCGAGCCTTGGCTCGCATCTAACTAAAAATCCTCAAATTCGACCTCTAAGACCTTCAAAAATCTCCTGCAAGAAAAACTAGTTTTACTAGTTTTTACAAAATTAAACAATTACAATATTTTTTGGGTGATGCAAGATCACTTTTACACCATTGGATGCTCCTACATCATGAGGTAGGCGCCTTACTGAAGTAGGCACCTTACTGAGGTGGGAACCTTACTTGCAGCTTACTCAAGTAAAGCGCCTTATCGAGTTAGGCGCCTTATCGAGGTTGAAGCCCAAATTATACGTGTTGACCAAAACGGCTGGAGAAGGACCATGTTGACCACTGTTCCATGTCATCAATGGGAAACTACGATTGAATGAGTTGTCCTAGCTAGAGTGGCTGAACACGTAACTACTCACGAAGTCGAACCATAATGCAGTGGAAATAATCCGATTACCAGGAAATGGCGTAGAGTTGTTATTGTACACTGGTTGCAGTAACTAAACTGTTCCAGTTTAGGCTGAAATGAGATGCTTGTTGTAACAGAATTGTCACAGGAAGTTCTATGTGTGTAGTATATAAACACATAGAATTCTCTGTGGAAGGGGATCTTCTTTTATAAAAGCATTTGATATGTATAATATTCCCTTGCATCAATACTAAAGTGTGAACGTTCATTAGCAATAAATTGTTTGAGAACCATCAGGCATAATCTGCCTTAAGCTCAAGCCTACTCTAATCCATTATTCCTCCCTTCTTAGTTATTTACGTAATTTCATTATGCATGGTAGTATGTTTATGCATTAGGTTTGCGTTTAGTTATTTTAGAGGTGTGTTTATTTATAAGAACTTTCACTTTGTGTGTTTATTTTATCCGCATTATTATTTATGAATTAATATTATTGAGGCGGATGATTTTATTTATATTATACAAACACCCCCCAATGGTAGTTGAACGGATCATATCCAAAGTGGTAGTGTGACTAGTCTCAACCATGATTATTCACAATATTATGAGTTCCCTAGATTGATAAATTAAATGAGAAGTGTTGTGACAAAAATAGGACAAATTCACCAGTGTTTGGCACCCAACAATTGCCTCTCCTCAAAGAAGGAATGTGATGTGTCTAGATACCAGGAACACTCTCCCAGGTAAGGTCCATCACCCATAGGAGTGTCCCGTATAGGGCTCCCTTGTAAGTGTAGTTCTCGTCCCACTATTCCAGGACTAGAGTGAGTAGAGGCTTGCCAAGGAGGTATGACCAAGTCCCTGGGGCTAAAGCAGAGACAACTCATGTCTCCTAGTCCACTCTCCATAGATTTCACCCATGATTGGACTTGGCTGTGGGTTCACACCATTGTAACTCTCTACCAAAACCTAGATGATTATCTCTTTTACAAATTTTTAATGAAACAACAAACAAGAGAAGGAAACACTCAATAAGATAGATTATTATCTCTTTTAAGTTTTAGATGTGAATCCCTAAACTGTTTAGTGTGTTTCAGATGTGTTGTTTATAAAATAGGACCTTGTGTCATGTGTTTGAAATATTTTTGAATGATAATATTGTGTTTAATTGGATTTCACCTATATACTCGTAGCTCGACAACCTGGCTATGAACTCCATGTCATGTTATCCCACCTATAATGTGTGGTGATGAGGTCAACACATGGTCAAGGAGCACAGGTCCTACCAATTCCTTATCCAGTTCACTCACATTCTGTGATATACCTCTTTGAAGAAAGATACATGCTATAACCCACAGGCTATTATGGATCTTGAGCAAGAAGAAAAAAGTGTCACTTTTTGACGATAAGTTAAGTTTGAAGGAAGAAGGGTCACTTTTTGGCGATAAGTTAAGCTTGAAGGACGAAGTGTCGCGATATCACGACATGTCCACGATGTCGCGACATGCTGGAAAAAGTGTCGCGATATCGCGACATGTCACGTTGTCGCGATCAAAAGAGAAGAGAAAAAGCATGAGGGAAAAAGTGTCGCGATATCGCGACATGAAGTATGAAAGAGTGTCACGATTTTGCGACATGTTGAGCAAGAAGGAAAAAGTGTCGCTTTTTGGCGATAAGTTAAGCTTGAAGGAAGAAGGGTCACTTTTTGGCGATAAGTTAAGCTTGAAGGACGAAGTGTCGCGATATTGCGACATGTCGTATTATCACAACCAAAAAAGAAGAGAAAGAGCAAGTTGGAAAAAGTGTCGCGATATCGCGACATGTTTTTTCGTGACTAAAAGAGAAGAGAAAGAGCAAGAAAGAAAAAGTGTCACGATTTCACGACATGTCATCCTTTCGTGGCCAGAAGTGAAGACCAAGAGCAAGAAGGAAAAGTGGCACGATTTCACGACATGTCGCATTCTTGCGACCAAAAAAGAAGTGAAAGAGGAGGAAGGAAAAAGTGTCACGATATCGCGACATGTTGAGCATGAAAGAAAAAGTGTCGCAATATCGCGACATGGAAATAGTGTCACGATATCGCTCCATGTCGTATTTTCGTGACCAGATGAAAAGAGAAAGAGCAAGAAAGGAAAAGTGTAGTGATATCGCGACATGCAAGAAAGGTGTCGCGATATCGCAACATGGTGAGCAAGAAGGAAATAGTGTCGCTTTTTAGCAATGTGTTGACCATGAATGAAAAAGTATCGTGATTTCACGACATGTCAAATTTTCGCATCCAAAAGATAAGAGAAAGAGCAAGAAGGAAAAAGTGTCGTGATTTCACGACATGTCAGTTTATTGCGACCAAACGAGGAGAGCAAGAGCAATATGGAAAAAGAGTCACGATTTTGCAACATGTCATCCTATCACGACCAAAAGAGAAGAGAAAGAGCAAGAGGATAAGTGTTGCGATATCGCTACATGTCGCATTATCACGACAAAAAGAGAAGAGAAATAGGAGGAAAGAAAAAGTGTCACGATTTCATGAAATGTTTAGAATGAAAGAAAGGGTGTAGCGATATTGCGACATGTCGCTTTTCTGCGACCAGAAGTGAAGATTAAGCAAGAGGGAAAAAGTGTCGCGATATCGCGACATGTCGTATTTTCGTGACCAAAAGAGAAGAGAAAGAATGGGAAGGAAAAGTGTCACAATTTCGTGACATGTCATTTTTTCGCGACCAAAAGAGAAAATAAAGAGGAGGAAGGAAAAGTGTCGTGATATCGCGACATGTCGCAGTTTCACGACTAAAAGAAAAGAGAAAGTGTTAGGAGGCGATAGGGTCGACTGCATGTGTTGTAAGGTGGGTGTAATAGTTTGTAAGGGTGCTGCTCTTTGTTGGCTGTGTGACCTCAATAGGGGGCTAAGGACAGACGGTCCATATTGAGATCAAGTCCCGTTTCAGCGTTGTGCTATTTTTGTAATAGGTTTTGGGTCAACCTGTAAAACCTGGTTGTAATGATATGTACCTTAATTACCAAAAAAAAATTATGGATCTTGGAACCAACCTTGGAAAAGAATAAGGTTCATGGGATTTGAGACAGCGGGTGGAGATGAAAGCCACCTCATTTAACTCTACTAGTGGATGGTGATGAAATCCACCTCACTAGCATTTAAATGAATCGTGGTGTGTGTGGTTCTTTTTAATCCAAGAAAGAAAACACTAAAGCACTAGATTATTATTCACTAAATGCATGCAAAAGGTGTGTTTTACTTTTAGAAAGTTAGGATAAAAGGAACCTACAAATATAAATTATAAATGCAAACCCTAAATGTTAGCCTACCCATTGGGTAGGCTACAAGAAAGCAAACCATAGAGATGCATTCCTACTTTGATTTTCTTTGATTTTTCTTATTTTTGTTATTTTGCATTATGGTAAAAGTAAATCTACTTATAAAATTTCTAAGAAAATAAAATTATGCAAGAAAAACCAAGTAAACATCTTCTGAAACTGCAAAATGAAAATAGAGGGTTTAGGTACCTACATCATCACTTCTAGAACCTGCCATTTTTGGAATTCTGACCAGAAAGCTCTCTAGTTTCTATTTGCTCCAGTGTGGGATGAATAGAAGGTCTATATTCATCCTAGGGTGGGATGAATCTGTATTCATCCAAGGTGGCATGAATAGTAGGTCAGGGTTCGTTTCAATCCAGAATGACTAGCACCTACAACATGAAAAGATGAAATATGAGCTTCAAACTTCACCTAAAGCAAAATAGACTAGGTCCCACCATGATCACCACTAAATTATGGAAAAACTATGCTCATAAATATGGATAACAAATTTCATTTATCCCTTATGTCTAATGAGCACCAATTCGGAAGCATGCAAGTAAGATGGAAAATATACCAAACAACAAGAAATGAAGAAAAGTAAATTGTTTTCTTATTAATAAAATGGATCAAATCCAAGTTAAAAATATGTCCCCTTGAGGGCTCAAATGGATGATACAACTGTTACAAATTTATGGTGCCCAAGGATCAAATCCTTCAAAGAAATTCGGTGCACATCTAGTGTCTTTCCTCGTACGCACAATTGAAATGGGTGAGCCAACGTTGCTACTGCTTAGATATTTGATTCTTTGAGGTTATATTCTACTCCCCAATGTACTTCATAGCCTACACCCCCACACAAGGAAACACAAAATATCAAATAGCAAGTGTGCGTGATCTAAAACATGTAATCCCCATAGGCAAGAAAGGAGCATATATAGCGCGCCTATACCAAATAAAATACAAATGATATGAAATTACATATGTAAGTAAAATAAGAGGTATTGGGAATATATCACTAGAAATTGCACCAAAATTGCATCCGTAGGTATGGCGTAATTGTAATGCGCTTTTCCAATATGCAAAACCCAAAGCAAGCAATTTCTTGACCTAAACATATCTAAAACACCTAAAAATTTTATAAAGTGCATAAAGTAACATTTTAAGAGAACCCATATGATTATATTTCATAAATAAGTCTCATATCCTGACGCATGCTCCAGTAGGTCCTGTTAGCCTGTAAAAACTTCAAAATACAATATCTCGGCCAATATAACTCATAAAAGCATGAAATTTGACCTGAAGTATCATATGGTAATATGGAAAACACATATTAAATATAGTAGAAATTTTTTTAACATATTTGTATTCATTCTAGGGTGGGACGAATAGGACTGTCACAAACTAGGGGGTGCCCAGGGGTGGGACACCCACTGATTTTGCCTAACTTTTACCACCAATTCCATTGGAGAATGGTCCAAAATACTATGGATGGTATTTCCATCAAATTTTGGGTGGAAATTCACTCGATTTATATGTCTGTGTGAATAAATTGTGTCTCATGGAGTCACTCGATAACCTCGTTCGCTAAGAAGAGATCTTGAGGGAAAGAGAGCATAATCAAGTGAGGGGAAATCTTAGTAGTGCTACATTACTTAAACCTTAAACTCCTCTCCTCTTGTGTATAAAATGCATCCACTTTATAGCCACAAGGGGCTCATGTGTAAAAGGGCATGCAAGGGCATGCATGGCGAGAGGTGCCACTTGGCCACCGAGGTGGCATGCATTAGAGGAAGAAGAGAATCTCCCAATTTGTCATTCCTTATAAAGCAAGGCATAAATATGTTGCATGCTCTAACTTGTAGGTATGGGTAGGCAAGATAAATAACTGTTACTAGGCATCATTTGTTCAGATTTGACTTTTTGCCAATCAAACCTGCTAATCACCCCACCTTTGGATGAATGCTACTATTCACTCCAAGGTGGGATGAATAGAATTTGTATTCATCCCAGGGTGGGATGAATAGGAACAGGGTGCCAAAAAGGTCCCAAAATGGCTTGAAACCTTCCAAAACCTTGCACAAAGTGGCTAGAACCACTGTATACCTTCTAAGGGATGCCCTAGGGGCCTTGGTATGTCAATTTAGCCATTTTTTTGGTAGCGTAATTGGATTGACCAGATTTTAGTGTCTACACCTTCTTGCAAGAATATTTATAAGATAAAATCTACATGGAGTAGCTTGTTGGGTTTGTTCATGACTCTTCTCTTATTTGTATACTAATGAGCTCTCTCTGTGGTCTCAAATAGGCCCCCCAATATTGGTATGAGAAGATGGATTATGTTATTCTATCTACTAGTTTTATTCATTGTCGCTCAGATCCTACAGTGTATATATAGCATGTTGGAGATGATATTATTATAATTATCTTGTATGTTGATGATTTGCTTCTCACCAACAACTCTTCTTCCCACATTCAAACTATTCAAAGGGCTCTCTTGGTATAGTTTGATATGATAGATCTAGGTCTTTTGTACTTTTTTCTTGGTTTGTAGATTTCTCAGTTATATTTAGGGATTTATTTGAGTTAGAAAAAGTACACCCATGATATTTTTCAACATTTGGGTATGGTTTATTGCAAGTCATGTCCCTCTCTTTTTCATTTTAGGGTCTCTCTTACTTCCACCTACATCACTCCTCTTTGTGATCCTATCTTGTATAGGTAGTTGGTTGGAATTTTGATGTACTTGACTCATACTCACCTCGATATTTATTTCATAGTTGGGCTTGTGTCTTGGTTTGCACATGCCCCTCATAACAGTTATTGGTAGGCTATCAAGACGATTTTGTGATATCTACAAAGTACTTCACACTTTGGATTGCACTACACTCGAGGTTCTACTCGGTTGGTTGGATATATTGATTCAGAATGGGTAATTTCTATTGATGATAGGAATTTCACTTATGGCTATATTTTTTATCTTGGCTCTTCTCCAATTGCTTGGGCATGGTCTATTGCACTTTCATCTATAGAGGTAGAGTATAGGGAAGCAGTCATAGCAAGTCAGGAGGTTCTTTGGCTATGATAGTTATTGATAGAGTTTGGCTTCCCATAGGATTCACCAACTGTTTTATGATGTGACAACCAAAGTGCAATTCATATTTATTGCAACCCTACTAAGCACTAGTGGACCAAGCATATTGAGATTCACATGCACTTCATTTTCCAACACATTCAGGATGGAGTTCTTTGCTTGGATTACATTCCAACTCAGCAACAGGTTATCGACATCTTTATGAAGCCTTTTGCATCACCTTGCTATCTTGAATTGTGTGGTATGCTTGGGGTTGTAAAATTTATCCTTAGGGGGTGTTCATGAGGATATCTTCCTTCTTCTTTCTCTCTCTTTCTAGTAGGTGGTCTTTTTTCCATGTGGTTTTTCCTTCTAGATTGAGATTTCTTCATGGATATATTGTACATGAGTACCTGATCAGGTTTTGTTACTAGGACTCATATTGTGGATATGCCACTTTGTTTTGCATATCTATTTGTAAGTTTATGCTATCAATTTGATTTTACATTCGTTTTTTGGCTAAATTTGGTGTTCTATTAACACCTGAGCTCCTTGCATCTTGGAATGATCTGATTATCACTCCTTTCAAAATGTACCACATTTTTTATGGTAAAGTAGTGACTTGTGGAACACATATCATCATTCAAACTCCTACTCAATTTGTACAAGGTGTGACTTCTCTTGAGATATTGACAAATGACAAGTCTAATGTATCTTGGTTTTATATTTTTGTATCCACTACATGGGTCTATCAAGTAGAAGGTAGAGGTGAAGAGTCATCATTGTATTATTGTGGGGTATTCATATACCTCAAAGGCAAGAAATCAAGTAATGGAGAAAGAATACACAAAATGATAAATATATGTTTATTTGAAAATGGATAGTATTCATAGACAACTAGAAACGTTCCATATATGGTTAATATATATAAATAAGTGAATATATATTAGAAAATGATTGAAAATTTCATATCAAAAAATTTGTAACAAATTAATTTAGGTCCAATCTAATTTTAACTAGAAAAACTTATAAATAGACCTTATCCTATAATAGTATTTCTTACTAGAGAAGAAATATTATTAGCCAAAAAGGAAAGTTTCTAAATATATAATCATTTTTAATAGCGATAGAAAATGAATCCAATTACCAATTCTTTATTGAAAAATCTAACTTATAGATAAACAATTATTAAATATTTTAACCTCATTGGACTTGAATATACACATTGTAGTTTAACAATTATTATATTATTAAAATGTAAGATAATAACTAATTAGATTTCTTGCAAATTTAATTAAAATATATTACTTCCACACTCAAATATAGCCTAGGCATTGAAAAATAATTATAAGATTATATTTTAGCCCTATAAGGTAACTTGTGAAAATTGAGGATCTAATAGGTTAACAAATAAATTGTGAGTTGAAGTATTATATTGAAAAAATAATGGTTTATGTTGATTTTTTCCATGGAATCAATTCATTAAAAAAATTTAATTTAGAGGAAAGAAATGTTTTTTTTTTTTTTGGTTACATAAGGGAGTTGGTTACAGCCACTATTTTTAGTAAATTTTCAAGTACAGGGTTCAAACCACAAGGATTGCACCCAACAACCTATTTGTCTCGTTGTTGTTGACCCAACATGAGATGGAGACCACAAGAGATGGAGACCACCGGTCGCTTGGGGTTTGTACATTCATCGGTATGACATGCACAAGATTCAACACGAACTTCGAAGGAAAAAATATTATATGTGTATGATTCAAAAATGAGAGCCAAATCCTCTCTAAATCTCAGAGATAACTTAAACTAGCATCAAGCTAATTAGGAGGTGTTTATAATTTAAATTTAGTGTAGTTGATATTAATCAATTAAAAAATAAATCCATTAATACCATCATTAAATCAAATTAAACCCTCTACGAAAAGTAGTTCATTCTTGTATATAGACCCTCTAAGGAAAATAGTACATTCTTATATATATAAAAAAATGTTTTAAACTTTAATATCATATAAAAATCTTACTCAAAATCTAATTTTGGATAGTATCATATGACCTTTACATACCAATTAAACTAACCATGACTATACTCACTTGCATAAACTATTATTTGTTTGATTTTTACCACAAATAAATAATATTATTTTTTTAAATTTAATCAATGATAATTTTCATGTATGAAAAGTACACAAATCTTACTTATATTTGAAAGATAAAAATCATATTTTTAAATGTTAAATTTTAAATAATAATAATATTAATTAAATATATGATCTTATGCCTTTACCTCCATGCGACGTGGACACTTTATTATTGACTCATATTAAAGGTAGTCTATTAATATTTTTTTTGTTTGGGGAGTTTGTAAAATCTATTATTTTTAGCAATTAGTAAGTAGAAGGTTCAAATTATATGGACTGCTTCTAACAACTATGGTGACACAGTTTGAGATAGAGACCATCAGTTGTTAGGGATTTGTCGGTGACACAGCCTGAGATGAAGACCACCATCGCTAGGGGTTTGTTGGTGACACAACCTAAGATGAAGACCACCAGTCGCTAAGGGTTTGTTGGCGACACAACTTAAGATGAATACCACCAGTAGCTAGGGGTTTGTACCGTGGTTGTTGGTCTGGTGTACGCTTAAAGGATTTAACACGGACTACTACCTTTCCTAAAATTGACGACGTGCCCCCAAAATTTGAACCTTGTTTTAGCGAATACGGCCAATCAAACCTTTACAATCTACTAAGTAGATTAATTCTTACAGTTTAAACATTATCTCTTTTTTTAATTTTAATACTATTTAAAAACAATCCTAGCATTATTTTTTTTGCAAGATGCCTTATTCCTTTTCCTTTCTAATGATATTTCTTCTTCTATACTGCATTGTGTTTCCAACATGCATGTTGGTGTTTTGTTGTCTGGATTAGGATTTCTAATGCAAACACACTATGCATAACCCATGATTCTTTTGGTGCGAAATATATTTTGATGAAAGATCATTAGAAATTGTTGAGGGATTTATCTAAAGATTGTGTTTGTGTTTGACCATAGAGCAGGAGAGAGCCTGTTCCGAGCAGTAAAGATTGTGTTTGACCATTATGATTTGAGAAGATATTGCTCAGAGCATGAGAGAGCCTTTTCCGAACAGCCGACGACGCGGACGTGCTAAGATCTGCGATTGAGATGAGGATGCAAGCCTCTGTAGAGAGTCTATTCCAACACCTGGCGTTTGGGAATTGCAGACCAGAGCATGGCTGCCTCAACAATGACTTCGTCGCCTCCTGCTGGGAAGCCGTAGCAGGGTGACAGAGAGGTGCCACTTTACATATTTCATGATTTCGTTATAAATTAGTACTTATCTATCTAAGAGCTCAGAGTGAGTCATACAATGCTGTGACGACGTCATAGACATCCATTGCGCCTGGAGCCCGTCAATGACTTCATTGCAGATCCGATGCAAACAGAGCCAGAAGCGTGGAGGAGCTGCTACAGCTTGGGCTTGGTCGACTGTAAAACTGCGTCGGCTGAAACGGCTTTGATTTCGTTTTATCCCGATAAGATAATTTCACTATTTTGCCCGATTATTTATCTCCCTCTCCGAAGGAGTGCTTCGCGGAAAGAGAATTTGATCCGCTCCTGGTTAGAAGGATGCTTTTGCCAATTTATTTATTTCACTTTCTCAAGGGAGTGCCTTTAATTTTTATGGCATATATTTTTTAAATAAAAATTTTGAAAAAGTATTGTATTCAAAGAAAATAAAATATTTATTAAAAATGCAGTTAAAAAAATATATCTTTTTAAATTTATTTCACCTTTTCAAGGTAATGCTTTTGTTTTTTTAAGTAGTTGGAAAAAAAATTATTAAAATAATTAGAAAAAGGCATTTAGAATATGGATATATTTCACCTTATGAAGAGAGTTTAGTTTATTTTTTTTATTTTTTTAGAATTTACATGGTGGAATCGGTTGCCCCTAGAATTCGGTAGGTTGTGGCCAGCTACAGTATTCTGCGTTATCCGTCTCAGAAGCCATCACACATATCTTCGTACAGTACGTCCTTATAACCACCATGTCACAATCATTTTAAACATTTTACGCCATTGAAAGCACCAAGCAAGGGACAAGCGTTCAATCCGACGAGGCCCGCCCGAGATTTAAACCTTAAAGCTTTGAAGAGAGTGTTTTTTTAGAATTAAAAAAAAAACATATATTTATTAATTTTTTTTTTAAAAGCGTTGTATTAAAAAAAATATAATTAGTGATTTGTTTTTTAAAAGAGAGTAATTATTTTGGGGGGATAAAATTTATTTAATTTTACAAAGTTATTATATTTTTGTCTTTTTTTTTAAAGGAGTTCATTTCTTTTTTAGAAGTTAAAAAATAAGGCGTATATATTTTATTAAATAAATTTAAAAAGCATTGTATTAAAAATCTTAGGAGATGGAGAGGTTTCAATTCAAACTGAGTCAAAGATTACTTTTTGTGGTGGCAATGGAAAGAAGAGAATGAGAGAGGATCGGAGTACTCCCCGTCAAGAACTAGAAAAAGGTTCCTCATGCATTTGAGGAAGGTCCAACAGGCTAAAAAGGAGGATGTTACTCACATGATGGATTGACAAACAAATTCAAATAACGGGCTTTAAAATTCTAGGTAAGGAAAGAAATTTGGCTGATTATCACAAACATAATATGAAGAATATGGAGTCTAAATAATCTAATGAAGTTAACAGGGAGGCATCTTATGGCATCGTCTTCATCGGAGGTTGGGAATTTCCTTAAGAAAGAGCATAAGCAGAACAATATGTTTCTTGGTAAGGACTTGTTTGGCGAGCCCCCAGGAAAGTACATGGTGGAGGATTTAGAGATCAACTATATAACTTTGAAGGGCCTTAGTGAATCTTTGAGGAGACCGACTCAATGGTTGGCTGGTAATATGGATAATGCTCTTGAGGACCTTAAAAAAAGGATTAACCTTTTCAAGTCCCAAAATGAGGTTGTGAAGAAGGACAAAAATATATGATATGTGATGATCCTTTCTTCTATTGCTTTAGTTTGTATCTGTGTTTGTTGTTATCTTTGTTTGTTAGTTGATATGTGATGTTGGCTATTTTTCTTAGTTTTAGCTGGTTGTTTGGGCATGGACGGATGTCTGTTTGTTTTTTATGTGTTTCTCTTTGGAGCGTTTGGGCTCATCTTCTTATAACCTTTTGTTAAAAGGTTTGGGGACCCTTTCAAAACCTCTTCTTCTACCTTAATTAAAAAAAATAGGGTATTTAAAAAAAATTGGGTAATTATTTTTCAAGGAGTGATTTATTTTCCAAAAGAAGGTAATTATTTCTCAAAAAAAGGGATGAAATTTGTTTAGTTTTGCATAGTGACTATATTTTTATTTTGCAAAATTATAAGAAGAGTATCATTGCATTGTAATAAGGTGCATTTTTTATGGAATTTAACACCTTCACCCCCATAGTTTGCATGATTACACAAAATCATCAAAATGTATAATATCAGCAGAGATCGACACCTTAATATTCAAACAGGAAAGGCAAAGAGAAATCAAGCTAAGAATCAAATAGATGTTCACCAGTTAAGGGTCGTAATTTCTCAGTTGGTAAGGATCTTTATGAAAATGGTCAATTTGTAATACTACTACATTCTTTGCAAATACTTCTTAAACATGTTGATGGTTGTCAAGATCTTCAAATTGGTGTTATAATCCCTTTAGATGTTGTAAGGACAATATACATAGCATTAATCACAATGGATATTTATAATCATAAAATAAATAGGAACTAAAGGAGCAACTGAGGGTCAAGCCCATGGTGGTCGATGCTTGTTATGATACAAACGACCTTAAGCCCTTGGTGGCAAATGCTTGTTGTGACACAAACGACCTCTAGCCCTTGATGGCAAACACTTATTGTAACACAAGAAATATTATCAAAAAGATAGATCTAGCTTGTGATACTAATGGATTGAATGTTATTGTTGATAGTAGTGGCCATGACAAAGGCCATAATAATAAAGATTTGAATGTCATGAACCAAAACCTTGGTGCTTTGAAAATCACACCAAAGGAATTGGTTCAAAACTAATGAAACGAATGGGTTATAATAATATAGGATTGGGAAAATATGGGCAAGGCATATGAGATCCCATAACACCTATAGACACGAAAAATTGACCCACCAAGTGAGTCATTTCCTCTAGAACCTTAGAGATACCCTCCAACTTGCCCAAATGCAAGTTTGGACCTTTTTTCTCCCCTCTTTCCCTCTCTTTTTCTAGTTTTATCGAAATCGTGGTCGGCCCTTATAGGGCATGATTTCGGTAAGTTAGGATTTTCTCTTAGAAAACACAACTTTCAAGCTGACTTCTTTTAGGTCGATCCTACCTTAGGATTTTTTTATCCATTTGTGTTTCAAATCCCTTATAAATAGAGGGTTTTTTATCTCCTTTTCACCACTAGAAAAAAAAAGGAAGAAGCAAGAATCTAAGATCCACAAGCAATAACAAGCATTCTACTTAGCAAGTTGATATCGCAAGCTCTTTTGACAAGTTCCTTCTAGTGTTGTTTTGATGCATTGTTGATTTGTTACCCTTGGTGGACAAGTGTAGGAGCCTTGAGGAGGATTTAACCATCTTTTGGAGGCCTTCATCCTTTTGTTTGTCTCTTTCGCTACCACCAAGTTTTTTCATTAATTTTGTTATTCCTAGATTACTAATTGCATTCTTATTTTTGCTCATTTCGCATCGATCTACTATTTTCTCTGACTTGTTACAAAATCATTCCTTGTATTTACAGGACATAATTTTAGTAGAGTCAAGATTGTAGACACCCCGTACAGGGCGCTATTTCAACTACATCAAATCTGGGGGTAAGATTCGCTCCCAAACCCTAGATTTGTGTTTGCATGTTGCATTTAGGATATAATATTGTTGTTTACATTTTGTTTTTTACATTGTTATATTTCATTGCATTATGTTCATCCATATCCAAAAAAGGTCAACATTTGCTCTTGATTTCTTAAGGTCAACTAAAAGGACCTAGGGGGCTTGACTATTGCACTCCTAAGCTCTACTACGTAGTGGTCTAAGCAGGCCCCCTAACACTGATCATATTTTCTAGGGTCTTTGTGAAGCTCTTTTGCAATTGAAGTTGTGGAAATTTTTTTGGACACAAGATAAAGCTTGGATCAAACACCATTTCAAGTAAGTACCCTAGTAGATACTTTAGGTTGTTTGTTGATTGATTTATTCATTTCTATTCAAACCTATGTTATAAATAAAAGGATAAATATTTGATCATATTTCAAGTATTTGAAATAATAAGAGCATATAGTGTGCATCTAGGGCTTAGTATTGTCTATGAATTTCACTTGTGCCCTTGCTCAAAGAAAAAAATAATTGCAATTTAGGGTTTAGAAATCATTGAATAAAAAAATCATACTATGGTTATATATTGTCTTATTGCATCGTGTGTGTCTTTCATTTATTTTTTATTTACTTAGTTTAGTTTATAGAATCTAAACATAGGTGGTTGCTTAAATTATACAATTTAAACATCCCCACTCCAAACTTGGACCGAGTCCTAAAACTATTCCTGGTGAACCCTTTCCTTTATCCATCGAGAGTAGAGAATATAACACACCCCCACGGTCACCTTGGCTTCTAGTGGATCCAACCGAGAATCGTATGCGACATGGCCATTTTTCCCATCTACATCTTTGGTGAACCCGATGTGAATACACATCTTAGTGGTAAAAATAGGAAGCCTCTTCCTTTGCTTTCCTCTTGAAAACTTAAATAAGACCACTAATTCTATTTGTTTAGATCAAAAAACATTTATAAACATATTAAGATTCTTCTTGTGTTTCTTTCCTTGGTTTTCTTCTCTATCCTTTTGTTTCTCCTAATGGCTTTGTTCCTTAGAAGTCAATGAAGGCATCTAGAATCTGATCAAATTCCTCAAAAATATGATTAGGTTGATAGATAGAATTCTAACCTTGATGCAGAAGAGCAATAACATGTTGAAATCGATACAAACTATGATCCCCTTGAGGGGCCTAATGGTGGATTCACTTTTACTTCATTTGATCATGTTTGGGGTTTCATGAAAAGCCATAGGTTGGCTTTGCTCGAAGCTATGGAGCAGGAAGCTCAACTCAAAAGAGGTGATACTTACCCTCCTCCAGCTATCTCTCCTATAATGGTTCATTATAACCCATTTTTTGAAACTTTACGTCATTGCAATCCATAACATCAATAAACATATGCTACTACTGTAACCACCAATGTTGGAAGGGTTTTACAAGTCCCTTCAACTAGTAGTGCATGTCGAGATTATGTTCAATTTTCTCCTCATTCTACTCATCTCAACATTCATGCTTCTGTTCCACCAAATATCAGTTATCCTCTCTAGCAAGATACCACATATCATAACCCATATCATAAAAATGTCAATACCTCCAACATAAGTCAAGTTCCTTTTCAATAACCTACCTATACCCCCCCTACGAAACCCAGGGGTATTGCACAATAACAATCCTAAAATGTGAAGTTTAATTAATGTTATGAAACAATTGGTTTCTAGTGTAGTAAGGGGGGATAGTAATATATGTTGTCTCAAGTAATTTAATAAGGGGAAATGTTAGAAAGAATATATTATTACATTATTTGGTATTTTGTTATAATGGTGAGCTAATTAAATATGGGTAGGTAGGTATCATGTGGTTTTAACCATAAGACTTAATCTGGATATGATTATTACAACCTCTATTTTATTTATAATTGATCAATTTAATATTGTTTGTCCTCTTTATGCTAATAGTTAATTTTTTGAATGTGGCCCCAAGTAGAAGTTGTTTAAGCATGTCATGAAATAAAGGTGAAATGGAATATTGGTTATGTAGTGTAATTCATGGTACATGTATGGGATAAATATTAAGATATGTAGAGATGCATTATATAATAATAAATAGAGATTTATTTTTAATATTTGAGGAAATAAATTGAGTATATGTGATAAAAAAATTTATTAGGGGGTCAATATTTTCTACTTGATGTTTAAAAGAATATTTTAGTCTACCATAATTCCATCATCCAAGTTAAAGAAATTAAAAAAGTTGACTATAATTTGAAAGAAAGGGAATTAGAAAATTTGATAATATTTTTGAAGAAATTTGAATAGACATCATTAGTGACCCTAATTTGAGAAACATTTTTTAAAGGCACCATGAAAATGCAAAAAACTTTCTCTCAAAATCTTAGTTATTAAAGGGACCAAATTTCATTTCTTAGAAAAATAAGGGATATAGTCATTGGAGATAAAAACTATCCAGAGGATGCTACAAGTAGAAAAATATATAAAGATGAAGATGCAAAAGCACTAATGCTAATAATATTTAGGATATCAGACAAAATGTAAACTTGTTAGCTTTTGATACAATAGGTGATGGGAGATAGCAAACACAATATGTAGAATAATATGACATAAAGTAAACCTGCGAGATGACTGAAAATAATATATATAGAAATTATGGAGATGTTTATAAAATAGCTATGGAGGAAATGAACACTCCATGAATAGAGCCACTGCTCAAGAATGGGTATTGAGTGTATTACACTCCACCATATTACATCACACTGCTACATCATACCACTTTGGTAAATACTACTTTCTACTGATGTAGTACTCACTCTCTACACACTCCTATATATTATATGTTCTATACCGATGGCCCTTTATATAGGAAATAGATTCCTCGGCCAACACTCTACCTAGATGTGCAAGGGATAACTTACACTTTGACACTTGTGCAATTCTTACGTTGCATGAAATAACTAGATAACTTCCTCCTAAAGTAATATAATATCCTAAGTATGTACCAAGGAAAGGTACATTTACATGATCCAAATGATGTAATAGAATCTATTTCTAACACCTCCCCTATATTATATTATTTGGATATTGAAGACTTTAGTCTTCAATGTGTATCTTCATAGAATCCTTGAGATTTTGAATCTTCTTCTCTGTCAGGTTCATCATCTTTATCTTCTATCCAACCACTTTTATTGTTTTCTTTGTGAGTGTCTTAATTTGGTTGTGAATGTTGATGACTAGGTAGAGCATGGTGCATTTGTCCTCTCATATTCTTGATTTTTATTCTTATATGCTTGACTTTTTGATGTACTGGTTCTTCATTTTCTTGAACCTATTCCTTTAAAAATATATTAACATCATTATGAAACATTACAATATTCAATGAATTTTCCATTGGATCCAGAATATATGTATTTTCATGGATTGATCCTGTTGCTTTTATTTCACCTTGTTTCATTATGAGACATGTATTGATTCCATCTATATATCCAAAGTTGATCATATAGTTGTCTTCTACCAACTTGCTTACTGAGATGAGATTGAATGTTAGTTCAAAAATATGCAATACATTCTAAAGTAGAAGATTTGGAAATGATCTGCATGGTGTTACACATCCATATCCATGTATGGGATAAGTTTGGCTATCTGCAATCCTTAGTTTGTAGCCTTTAACATATTCAAGATAGTAGGTCCGAGGTGTAGACAAATTGGTTCATCCAAACCCCATAAGGGGGGTGGAGGTCCAAGGTTCAAATCTCGGGCCTTGCCGAACTGAACGTTTTTCCCTTTCCTAGTGCTTTAAGTGGCATAAAAGGTTTAAAATGATTGTGGCACGGTGGTTATAGGGAGGGACTGCATGAAGATCTGTGTGGTGGCTTCCGGGGTGGACAGCGCAGAATACTGTGGCGGCCATAAAAATCCGGACAGCCTGCCCGGATTCATGGCGGCTACCGATTCCACCATGTAAATTCAAAAAAAAAATCCATATTCAAGATAGGCGAACCACTATATATTTACTTTCATATGATGACTGGCCCCTGAGTCAATGTATCATACGTTTTGTGTTTAGAATGATTTCTATTGGGGCAAAATCCCCATTCATTATATGACATTCCTTTTTCCATTTGAAGAAGGATAAGAATCAAGATAGGATTTTATTTTTTGTCTACCTTATGACTCCCTATGTTAGGATATATGATTCATGATAGAAGAATATAAGCTTGATTTGATAAAACCTTTATTAACCCTTTTTTTGTAGACTACCTTATGTCTCCCAAGTAATGTGAGTATTTACTCCTAATAATTTTTAGGTTTTGACGAAAGCTTATATTTTATAACTTGATAATATTTGATAGAAGCTTATATTACCAAGTTTTATAGAATACCTTATGACACCCTAGTATGTTGTGGATAAGATATAGTGCTTTTGTAAATTATAGTTCAATATTTGATTGATTTTGTAAAGCTTTTGTAAATGCCAAAATCAATTCCTATTATCCCTTATTGCTCCTATTGAACTAAGCATTGTTCCCAAATTTTAAAGAGGTAATAATGTTGGATCTTTTGTCTACATTTGATAAGTTTGAGACAATAAAATTACGAATATCCAACCTTTGAAAGAGCTATGATAAACCTCTCTTTTATGAATAACCTATTGGGAATTAGGTTTAGTCTATCTAATTTTCCAATTAATTAATTTGATGTGGTAGCCCCTATGACTCCCCAATCTTAGGATAAATTAGATTACAATAATATTTACAAATAATTAATATGTATTCCAGTAGAAATCCTTATTGCTCCTAGGATTTATATTGCAAATATTGTATTTATTTCATAAAGTATTCCCTTTTGACAAATTGCTTTCAATTAAATTTCTTTAATTACCACCTTATGACTCCTGAGGAAATAAAGCATACAATAATAGGAAATAAAATTTACCTTTCACAAAGCAATATACGGCATTGTTCTACTGAGAATCTAGGGTTGCACGTTGTTTATGTAGACATATTTATGATGTGATTGCACCCTCCAATGGAATCGCTTGGAGCTATATGCATTCCAAAATCAATGCTGCTTGGACTCTTGCTTTGAAATCACTTGGATTGAGCATTGAAGGATCTAACACCTTATTTACATGCTGTAATTTTGCATTGTATGCATAGACAACGAAGTGTAAATGCCGAGATGATAATTTACTTACCTTCTCCTTTGACCTCAGTCGTTGAGCTTCGTGTCTAAGGTGCCAAGTGGCAAGTTTGTTTCTCATAAAGCACTTGAGGAGAGTTTGGTGCAAATGATATTTTCATCTTCCTTTTTGTAACGTATGAGAGTTACACTCTTTAGAAAAACATTCGATCGTCCAAGAGACAAGTGTATCCCATACACTCAATGCACCAACCTATTTGTGTAACTCATTTCTTGAAGATGAGTGCTCTCTTGACTTGAGTGTTAGGGTTCTCTTTTGGTGACAAGTGTCACATTATTTTCTACATGGACATCCTCCCTTTCGTTGGTTCAAATGGACCTTTTTGGAGATCCTTTTAGCTTCAAAAATCTCCAACTCCTCTTTCGTTCACCTGCACTTGCTTTTAGCTAGGATACGAAACAACAATATAGAGGCTTTAAGCATCGATTTCTGACAACGGTTGTGGAGTAAGTGACACTCCAATGATGCTTCATTTTTCTTTCTTCCTTTCTTTCTTACGTTCTCCTTTCATAGATGCTATTAATCTTGATTAATGTTGTTTTCTCCCTTTGTTTTGCTTGTTGTATCTTGTAGGTTTGTCATCTTGGATGTGAGGAGTATGAGCCCATTGATTGGCTCCTTGAGCTAAGCTTTGATTGATGCTAGAATACGATCACTTTCAACTAGTTCTTCCAACAAGCGTAGTGTCTTTGGGGCACCTTTAAATATGCCTTTTCTCCCTGTATAACCAAATTAGGATTTATTCAATATAATGTAAAATAGTTTTTGCATTACATCTAAATTTATGGTTTTGAGGCAGAATATTTGAGTGCAATATAGGGGTTTTAAGGTTATATTTTTGAATTGACACCTTCCCATTTTGTCTTGGATATTTTATGTATGAATCCAAGCTTCTAACCACATGATGGAAGTTTTGTTGTATTTTTTTTGCATAATTTTTGTGCCTTAAACTTGAGACTCACCAAGTCTCGTTCGATGCCTTCTTTGATGCTATTTTTAGGTGGTTACCTTCTTCTCCAATACTTGGAGTATTGAGCTTATTTTGTGGCTTCCTTAGGCTGCCCAAAGTTGCATATATCTGTGCACTAATAGTGTCTTTAGACACTTTAACAAATTCTATTTTTGTGCCCTTCTTACTAACACAAGCAATAATATTTTTGAGAGCAATAATAGTGCAAATCTCATAATATTTTAATGCACTAATAATATCACCTTATTACTCCAATTAACTGTCAAAAAATAATGCACTTAATCAATATACTATAAATTAATCAAGAATAAGCTGAAATGAATCTTCAAGAATTATTCTAAAAATTTTTTAACAACAAGGTAATAGGAGCTAGTCTTCATTTTTTTTCAAAGTATATAATAGGTAGCTGATAGATAGTTTGATATTCTGAAATATAATAAACTCCTAAAGTGCAAAATAACCTTAAATAATATTTTATTTTTGCATATTTTTGAAGACTCTAATCCAACTCTCCTTTTTGCAACTTCAATACAATTAAGGTTCTTAAATAAATTTGATAAGTAACCCACTTAATGAATATACTTGCACCAATAGTTGCTTACATTTTTATAAAAGCCCTTTTCACCACTTATGTAGAGGATGTAGATATTGGTGTCTATGATCACCAAGTTGTTGCCTTAGATAAGATCTTGTAGCTCTTTGTAGGATACCTTGAACAACTTTGTCTTCACCAAAAGATGGTCTCCCTTTCACGAGCCTAGAATTTTGGTGGCTTGTTCTCCTCTTGTAGTCTCCTTATTTTTGTTGTAGAGACATTTGATTCTGAAGTGGTGCCTTCTTGCTATGAGAGGCAATCTCCAAGTCTCCTAGATTTTATAGGTTTCTTTTGTCTAAATTTTCCTTCAAGCTTCTTGTTGAATTCTAACTTCAAACAGGATCTTCTTCTCAATATTCTGAATGTCTTGAGGTCTTCTGATATTTGGCACTCCTTGCAAAATTCTTCTTCTTGGGCTTGTTATCAAATGGTGATAATTATCCCAAATCTTTCACTATCTCTAATAGTGAATGTCTCCAATGAGTTCTCCTTGGAACTCCTTTGATGAATTCTTTAGCAAGGTTCTCCAAGCCTTTTAGTGTATGCTCGTAGAGACCTCTCCAAGGCCTTTGATCCTGTAGCTCCTTCTGGTTTCCTTGAGACCTTATCTTCAACCTTTGGCTTCTGGAAGTGTTGATGGCAAGATCTTCTTCTGGATATCTAATTTTTCTATCTCTATATTCGATTAGGACTCTCCTAGTCCTTATTCATCAATGATATCTTATCTAGATCTCTTTGCTTTAGGTGTTGTATTGATTCCGAAGAAGATACTCCTCCTAACCTTTTTGTAGAAAGCTTTTCCAACTCACTGAATATTCCTGTTCTTGCAAAAAAATATTAGTACTGAAATCTACTTCTAAACTAGATACTCTCTTCTAAAGTCTTCTTTAGGATCAAGGCTACTGTGGACTTTTACAGTATCAAGGCTTATATGGCCTTTGCAGTACCAAGGCTTCTATGGCCTTTTTTCAAGACTTTTATGGCCTTTCCTTCAAGGCTTCCATGGCCTTTCCTTCTGGATCAAGGCTACTATGGAATTTTCTTCTATATACTTTTCTTCTTGTGAAGTTTCCAATTTAGCAATGGATATCTCGTCTCCCAACTTCAAAATTAGGGTTTTTTATTGTAGGTCAGAGTCACAGCTAAGGAATGTGCAAAAACTAGCTACGGTTGACAAGCACGGATAGCATACAACAATAAATACCCTCAAAATTTCAACCATGAGGAGCTTAAAGATGCAAAATCAAAAATATCTTGCCAAACCCTCAAAATTTTCAAAATAACAAAAAATTCATATAATTCAAAATTCAAATGCGCCTCGTATCCAATTATTTACTCTATACACTTGGAGGTTGCAGCAAATTGTGATCCATGCAATCCAGCAAGATGAGTAAATTACCATAAGGTCATTTGGGGAAAATTAGTCATCACTAAATTGATATGCTTCACTTCAATCCCTAAGAAGGCCTAGACGGTCAGACTGCCCCATGAGAACGAGGTATTCATTTCAATGCTTCTATGACATGTTCATCAGATCATCAAACATTATGATTCAACATAAGCCTAATTGGAATTGCTATCATCTTGATTCCCTAATAAGGCCACAATAGTCGAATTGCTCCATGGGATAGAGATGTATAATTACTATTAATAGTTGTAATCATGGTTGATTTAGGCCTTGCCAAGTAATTAAAGTACTAAAACCTTAAATTGTTCAAATCACTCATTGTGGTCAAGTGACTCATCGCTTTATTAATTATCCTACTATCATTGACTCATCGCTTGAGGGGGTAGTCATTATATCAATTATCATAATCAAATTCAATAGGAGATCACTCAATCTTGTCAAATACATTCATCTTACGAATCATTTCCAATGACTATCATAAGCTTACCCTTTGTTGGGGTAAAAACAAACTATGATAGTTAAGTTAGTATCTCTCCACCTATCGGTACTATTGTAGCACTGAAGCTACCCGATCATCGTTGGATCTTGCAAAAGCTTTACAAATTTAAGCCTTCCCTTAGTTGGAAGTAATGATTTTAATATGTGTGTCCTTTGATAGGACAGGGCATCTAATGTTGATCATATCAATGATCATCATTCAACCTACGACATCATTTTAGGTCTATTTTTGCTCAGCGTTGTTCCTTCTCACAACGCATCCCAAAAGGGGTATCTGTAGACACCTAAAACATGTAATGTCGAGGTGAATGCTCATATGGGACATGCTAACAGACCATATGAATGATCTTGGATAGCTCAAAGGCGAAGCACTAATTTTAACCATTCAATTTGGGTAGAGTTAGCTAACTTAGCCTTAGTCGTGGCTGACACCCATGGCTAACAAATATGTTTGCGCCTTAGAGTCATGACTAGCATCAAAACTATTTTGAATCTCGAGTCGAGCCAAATTTGGTTGCAATGGTCTGGGAAATAAGAATTCAAACGATTTTGGGTGGGGAATCTTCGAGAGTTTTCCTCCCAACTGATCCAACCTCATGGATCTTGATCTTGGCTTCCCAAGCAAGCCAATATTGGAGATTAGGAGTCCTATAAAAACCCCCTCCAAATTGGGGAGAAGTCTAGAGAAGTTTTCATTTGAGAGCAACAAAGCCCTATCAGATTTGAAAGCAATGAGAAGAGTTTTTGAATTGATCATAGAGGAGCTCTATAAAATTGTTGGCTCAATTGCAATCTTGAGAAGAGCTAATGTGCTACCAATTTGAACATCATAAATGCATTCAAAGCAATGGATATGTCAAAGGACTAAGGAGATCAAGAATCCATAATTGAGCCTCTTCCACTATGAATCCAGTGAATTCAATTGCCAATCCATCAGAGGACATCAAGGTGACCCTTGACCATCAATTCAACAAAGAGAATTGAGGATACATGCCTTGATTACAAGAGCAAGAGCATTTTCAGCTCAACCATGGCTGTCAGCCATGGCTAACAGTGCCAAATACACGTCAAACCTACAATGAGGGTTTGGCATCTCATTTCCTCTATTTTAGTTGTATATTTCTAGTTTATGCATTTATTTTGGTAGATTTACATTAGATTAATCTCCTTTCATGCATTTGTACGGTTAAATCTGCAAATTAGAGATAGATTTGTTTCCATTTCCTTGTATTTGTCAATTTAGCATAGTTTCTTGTTATTTCATGCAATTCAAGTTTCTAATGGCTAATTAGGTTTCTTATTACATAGATTACATGCTTTATTTCTATGCTTCATAGTAATTTGATGATTGTATGCTAATCTTAATATATTTACATATTTCTTATTTTCTATATCATCATTTATGTAAGTTTCCATCAAAAGCCTCATCAAGAGAGGTCATATTTGCTTTTAATCCATTCTTGTTGTTTCTTGAATGCAGGTATTATAGGATCCATTCATTTCAAGGCATTCAAAGCAGCAAATACCTCTTTTCATGAGAGAAGAAGGTCACCATTGATCTTGAGCAGTTCGTGTCTTTGTGGAGATTCTACGAATTACACCATCCCCTCATTTAGAGGGTCTTCAATATTGTATTAATTTTATCAACATTGAGTATCCCTAAGAGGGACATACTTGTAATCGGATTTGACAAAATATTTCACAAAAGAAACATTCTCTTTCCTGTTGAAGTTATTATTGTCAATCTGTTATGCTTTAATATTTGGTATCAATTGATGCATTAGTTAGGTGTATGCTTTCTACAAGGTTACAGTAATTGTTGCCTTTCTATCCAACTTTGTTCAATCCTCTACAAGCATACCTAAAACAAATCTATAAATCATTATCCACTGATCTCTTTCTACCATAAGGTCCTCCATTTTAAGTTTCTACAACTCAAAAGTGTGACCATTAAATTTTTTAAACTCTAATCTGGATGTATTTTTCATCTTAGCTACAAAAATATCACTTGAATAGAGTATAGAAATACACCCTTACAATTCAAACCTAGATCTGATACCGATTGTTAAAATAATAATAATAATAAATAGAGTAATGCACCAAAAACATACACAAAAATAGAATACATACAAATTTATCCTTAAGAAACCCTTTCTTCAGGAAAAACCCCCAACCAAAATAATCCTTTTATTACTTTGGACTTCACAGGCCCTCAATACAAATATTACCTTCTACTAGGATTAAATTACATCTTTACATGACCCTCATGGGTTTTTTATGGTCACACCAATACCAAAAACCATATACATTTTCTCATTATTCCTCAAGTTATCACAAGTTTATGAAAACTTATAGTTTTTTAGTAATCTACATATATCTTCATCAAATATTTAAATATTTTGTAGATTATTTTACAAAATATGTAAAATTAGGTGATAGACCTACCCATAAAATTTTAGAGCATTTGGAGATGTATTTAGACCATTACAATGATTTTACTATTTTTAGTAAACTCATTATTTTGGGTGAAATATTTGGAGTTGCTTAGCGAATTTTTTTATAAGACTATAAAATTATATTTTTGGTATATCTCTAAAATTTTAGATCATTTGGATCTGTATTTAGATATTTATGATGATTTTATGATGCACTCTCAATATTGCATTGTGAAAAGGTTTTGCACTTGAACCTTGTATATGGACTATTGTTATAAAGTCCCATATTTTGCATTCTTGTGAAGCCTAATAAAATAATATTTTGGGGGGTTGTCTCAGTGCTGATTTGTGCACCCTATCTACATTCTTTTCTATTTGGTGATTTTTGTAGAATGGCTTCTTCATCTTCTTCTACATTAGATCAATGTGAGCCATTAACAACACATAATTACCACACATGGAGACCAAGAATGGAAACAATAATTAAATAAAAAGGATTATGGGCTTTAATGTTTGAAGAACAACCAATGTTCACTAGAGAATATGAAAAATTTCAGCACCAATACAAATTAGATGAATGTATGGGTTTGATAGGAACTTATGTAAGTGATAGTCTTTTATTTCATTTGGAAGGATGTGACTTTCCTTTCAAAATTTGGAAGAAATTGAAAGGATTATTTGGTAAGGTGGATCACATAAGAGCCATGCACCTTGAAGTTGAGATCACTTCTCTTAGTCTTGAATATTTTCTATCTATTGTAGACTATATTACTAAGTTCAAACACTTGTTGACACAATTAAAGGGGAGTGTGTTTACCTGATTCTATCCAATTTTTTGGGTCCATTCCAAATATTTTCTTCTATATTTTTATCTAGAATGGATGCCTTAGTTTCCACATTCAAAATACCTAATTTGGATTTATTTTATGAAATAATTACTAGGTATTAGTAGGATCTAGTCGTAAGGATAAGGGAAAATCAAAAGGTAAACCTAAGTCTTCTCCTTATCCATCTCAAAGTGCACCTAAACCCAAATAAGTCTTCTCCTTCTCCATCCCAAAGTGTACCTAAACTGAAATAATATAACTCTAAACCCAAAGAGTCTTCTAATTCCAAGAATAAATATGGCCTTTCATGCTCCTTTTATGGGGGGACTAGTTATGTAGAAACCAAGTGTTGGAAGAGAATGCAAGCCTTGGAGGATGTAGTCAAAAAATACAAGATATCTATATCCACTCCACCTCCTTCTAGTGAGAATGGAAAAGCACTTAATATTTTTGGGAGATCTCATTCAGCTATTGCAAATATTTGGGTTATAGATTCTGGTGCTTCTCACCACATGACATCTTCTAAGGAGTCGTTTGTATCTCTTGGTTCAAGTTCTACTTCCAACATTAAGGTTGGATATTCTTTCTATATTTTTGTTAAGGGAAAATGTGACATGTAAATTGATGGTGGTGGCATCAATGATGCACTATATATTCCTGACATCACTACAAATTTACTTTTTATTCATCAAATTTATCATTCTAGACAGGGTAAAACAATGACTTTCACACCACAAGGAGCTAAAGTTACAACCTTTTTGAAGCCTCATTCACTTGTTTCATAAGGTTTTTTTGATCATATTTCTAGAATATATCACTTTGAGGGTTTTCATGACACTTCTTTTGTAGGGACATGCTTGGTTGCTCATGCATATTCTGAGAGTAAGCTTTGGCATGAGAGATTTGGACATCTTAATTATAGATATTTGAAGGAGTTGAGCACTCATGGTATGGTTGATGGTTTGCCTAGAGTTTCTTGTCTTGATGGAGTTTTCCCTAGATGTGCATTAGGGAAACAACACCAAGATCCATTTCCTAAGGGTAATTCAAAGAGAGCTTCTTCACCACTTGAGCTTGTGCATAGTGACTTGATGGATTTCCTACTCCCTCTTTCAAAGGAGCTAAGTATGCACTTACATGATGATTTATCAAGGTGTACTTGGGTTTATTTTATCAAGTACAAGAGTGATGTATTTTCACACTTCAAAGTATTTAAGGCTTTTGTTGAGAATCAATCTTCTAGTTGCATAAAGAAGCTTTGCACTAATAATGGGGGGAGTACTTCAGTAGAGAGTTTTCTAATTTTTTGGTAGCTCATGGTATTGTTCACCAACATTATGTTCCTCATACTCCATAGTAGAATGGCTTAGTAGAAAGGAAGAACCAAACTTTGAAGGAGATGGCTAACTACATGATGCATTCCAAGGATTTACCTCCTATATATTGGGTAGAAGTAGTTAATTGTGTGAACTACATTCAAAATATCACACCACATAGAGCACTTGAGAATTTGACTCCAGAGGAGGCTTGGTCTAAGACTAAGCACAATGTCTCATTTCTCAGAGTTTTTGGAAGCCATGCTTGGGCCTTTGTTCCAAAGAAGCAAAGGAAAGCCTTGGATAAGAAGAGCAAACCCTTGATCTTTGTTGGGTATTGCAAGGACATGAGAGATTATCGACTTTTGGATCTTGATACTCATGAAGTTATTTTTAAAACTCATGTTCAGTTTGATGAGTGCTTCTCTTCTCATGATTCTTCATCTTCTTCCTCTTCTTATTTACTTCCATCCATTGATGATTCTTCACTTCATCTCGAGGATCCCTTCTTTGAGGAGTAAGTTTAGGAGGTAGCTGAGGAGGTTATGGATATAGATATTATATGAGGATCCTATTCCTATTGATGTTTCCACTATGCCTAGGTGAGCTTGTACCATAGTTTTTGAAGTAACACCTTTCATACAGGATATTCCACCCACTAGACATCATCATGCACATTCTACAGGTTCTAGAATTTTGTGTCAAGCAGTTTTTGGAGATCCATAGTCTTTCTCACAGGCTCATGGGATACATGAGTGGGATTATGTGATGATAGATGAGTATTATTATTTTATGAAGAATCATACTTGGGATTTGGTCTCTCTTCCTAAGGGAAGAAAGTTGGTTAGGTGTAAGTGGGTATACTAAACCAAATATGCAGCTGATGGGTCCATTGACAAGTATAAGGCCCATCTTATCATGAAGGGTTTCTTGCAAGTTGAAGGTATTGATTACTCTAAGAATTTTGCACCCATAACCAAGATGGATTTTGTGTACCTTGTACTTTCTATTACTGCATCATAGGGTTGGCCAATGTACCATATGGATGTGAAGAGTACCTTCTTGCATGAATATTTGTAGGAGAAAATCTACATGGAGCAACCTGTTGGGTTTGTTCATGACTCTTCTCTTGTTTGTAGACTATGGAGGTCTCTCTATGGTCTCAAATAGGCCCCCAAGCCTGGTATGAGAATATGGATTCTTTTCTTCTATCTATTGGTTTTGTTCATTGCCACTTAGATCCTATAATGTATATCTAGCATGTTGGAGAGGATATTGTTATACTTGTCTTGTATGTTGATGATTTACTTCTCACTAGCATCTCTTCTTCCCACATTTAGACTATTCAAAGGGCTCTCTCGATGCAGTTTGATATGATAGATCTAGGTCTTTTGCACTTTTTTCTTGGTTTGTAGATTTCTCAATCAGATTTAGGGATTCATTTGAGTTAGTAGAAGTACACCCATGATCTTCTTCAGTATTTTGGTATGGTTGATTGCAAGTCATGTCCCTCTCCTTTCTAGTTTGGGGTCTCTCTTACTTCCACCTGCATCACTCCTCTTTGTGATCCTACCTTGTATAGGTAGTTGGTTGGAAGTTTGATGTACTTGAACTATACTCACCTTGATATTTCTTTCATAGTTGGGCTTGTGTCTCAGTTTGCACATGCCCCTCATAACAATCACTAGTAGGATACAAAGAGGATTTTGTGATATCTGTAGGGAATTTCACACTTTGGATTGCACTACACTTGAGGTTCTACTCAGTTGGTTGGATATACTAATTCAGATTGGGCAGGTTCTATTGATGATAGGTATTCCACTTTTAGCTAAATGTTTTGTCTTGGATCTTCTCTAGTTGCTTAGGCATGTAAGAATTAGCAAGCTATTGCAATTTCATCTATAGAGGCAGAGTACAGGGCAAAAATTATAGTGAGTCAGGAGGTTCTTTGGCTATGATAGTTATTGATAGAGTTTGGCTTCCCATAGGATTCACCAACTATACTTTGGTGTGACAACCAAAGTGCAATTCACATTTCTTGCAACCCTGTTGAGCACTAGTGGACCAAGCATATTGAGATTCACATGCACTTCATTCTCCAACACATTCAGGATGGAGTTATTTTCTTGGAGTACATTCCAACTCAATAACATGTTGTTGACATATTTACGAAACCTTTTGCATCACCTTGCTACCTTGAGTTGCGTGGCATGCTTGGGGTTTCAGAAGTTATCCTTGGGGGTGTTCATGAGGACATCTTCCTTCTTCTTTCTCTCTCTTTCTAGTAGGATGGTATTTTTCCCATGTGGTTTTTCCTTCTTCTAGTTTGATATTTCTTCATGGATATATTGTACATGAGTACCTGATCATGCCTTGTTGCTAGGACTCATATTGTGGATATGCCACTTTATTTTTTGGTCCCTAGATTCACTTGAGGGGGGTGTTAGAGTAGGTTGTTTACCTTAGCTCATGTTCACCTAGGTAATTTATTTTCTTTTTATTTAGTTATTCCATGTATTTTTCCCACCCACTTATGTGTGGATATTTCATTTATCTTATTTAGATATTATGAGATGTTACATATTTATTTCTTAGATATTATGGGGATATTTTTAGGTTTGACTATTCCTAGGAGTTATGGAGATATTTTTAGGTATATTTGGAGGGTTGAGATTCTTTCTCCCATAGTGGTTATAGATCTATGGACTATATCACTTATTACTTTTGTACGGTGGATATTTGTCCTTAGCTTGATCCTATAGCTATGGTTGATCATCCTTGCCTATATAAGCATTATTTTGTTTGCAAGAAGCCTTATTCCTTTTCCTTTCTAATGATATTTTCTTCTTTTGTAATGCATTGTGTTTCCAACATGCATGTTGGTGTTTTGTTGTCTGGATTAGGATTTCTAATGCAAGCACACTTTGCATCACCCATGGTTCTTTTGGTGTGAAATTAATTTTGATGAAAGATCATTTAGAAATTGTTGAAGGGTTTATCTACAGATTGTGTTTGTGTTTGACCATAGAGCAGGAGAGAGCCTGTTCCGAGCAGTAAAGATTGTGTTTGACCATTATGATTTGAGAGGATATTGCTCAGAGCATGAGAGAGCCTGTTCCGAGCAGCCGACGACGCGGACGTGCTAAGATCTGCGATTGAGATGAGGATGCAAGCCTCTGTAGAGAGTCTCGCCTGAGTCCGAAATTCCAACACCTGGCGTTTGGGAATTGCAGACCAGAGCATGGCTGCCTCAACAATGACTTTGTCGCCTCCTGCTCGGAAGCCATAGCAGGGTGACAGAGAGGTGCCACTTTACATATTACATAATTAAAATTATAAATTAATACTTATCTATCTGAAAGCTCAATATACGGTAGAGTGAGTCATCCATTGCGCCAGAAGCGTGGAGGAGCTACTACAGCTTGGGCTTGGTCGACTGTGAAACTACGTTCGCTGAAACGGCTTTGATCTCGTTTTATCCCATATCATGATATCGTTTTATCCCATATCATTCGTGCAGAAATTATTTAAATATAACCAAGGGGGAAGCTATATTTAGCAAATCAAACGTGGACGTATGAAAGCCCTGAATTATTTGATAAGAGAATTTGACTATTTTGGCCGATTATTTATCTCCCTTTCTCAAGGAGTGCTTCGCGGAAAGAGAATTTGATATGCTCCCGGTTAGAAGGATGTTTTTGCCAATTTATTTATTTCACCTTCTCAAGAGAGTGCCTTTAATTTATAGGGCATATCTTTTATTAAATAAAAAAATTTGAAAAAATATTGTATTAAAAGAAAATAAAATATTTATTAAAAAAGCACCAAATATATATATAAATATATATATTTTTTAATTTATATCACCTTCTCAAGGCAGTGCCCTTTTTTAAGAATTTAGAAAAAAATATATAAATAAAAACTATTAAAATTAAAAAAATAATTGTATTAAAAAATATTTTTAAAAAAATTATTTATTTCACCTTCTTAAAAGAGTGGCTTTTACAGAATTTAAAAAAAAAAACATATATTTATTAAATAATTATTTTTTAAAGCATTGTATTAAAAAAAGATAATTAGTGATTTATTTTTTAAGGTAAAGTAGTGACTTGTAGAACACATATCATCAATCAAGCTCCTACTCTAGTTGTACAAGGTATGACTCCTCTTGAGATATTGACAAATGACAAGTCTAATGTATCTTGGTTTTATATCTTTTTATCCACTACATAGGTCTATAATTTCAAGTAGAAGGTAGAGGTGAAGAGTCATCATTATATTATTGTGGGGTATTCATATACCTCCAAGGCAAGAAATCAAGTAATGGATAAAGAATACACAAAATGATAAATATATGTTTATTTGAAAATGGATAGTATTCATAGACAACTAGAAATGTTTGCATGTATGGTTAATATATATAAATAAGTGTATATATATATTAGAAGAGGATTAAAATTGTATATCAAAAAATTTGTAACAAATTAATTTAGGTCCAATCTAATTTGAACTAGAAAAACTTATAAATATGCCTTATCCTATAATACTTAAAATAATAGTATTTGTTACTAGAGAAGAAATCTTATTAGACAAAAATGAAAATTTCTAAATATATAATCATTTTTAATAGCCTTATCCTACAATAGTTAAAATAATAGTATTTTTGATGAAATTTTGAGGAGAATGGTGGGAGCAGCAGTAGGCGAAGGTGATGTCGGCATTCACCCAGGAGGATCATCGGATGGCGTAGCAAGTCCAGGTAAGAACAGTTCAAGGGAAGGGATTTTAGGGTCTCTCCCTGAGGGGCCCCTGGACAAGGTGCCCCCTAACAAAATTGAGGAGGACCCTAGGGACCCTAGTTTTTGGGGAGGAGGAGTCTGTTCCTCAGGCGATGGGAAATAGATTTCAACCTCAAGACTCAGAATATCAACTACGCTCTCGTTTGGGTCTGCCTCTCAGACTTGCCTTTCCACCTGTGGCAGGAAGACGTCTTGAAATCCATTACTAGGACAGTAGGGGAGTTGGTGGTGGTTGATTCAGCTACCAAGGCAGGATCCATAATGGTCCATGCTCGTATATGTGTGAATACCAACCTAGAGAGGCAGCTTCCCTCCTTTGTTAACCTAGTTTTGGGATCCTACAGGTGGCACTAGACCCTTGAATACAAGAACAAGTCGACCTTCTACGGGTGATGCAACATGCAAGGCCACCTCCCAAACCAATGCCCCAACCAGGCATAGAAATATGAGGCAGACATCTCAGTTGATCCCGTAGAACCACTCAAACCTTGAAACTGGGTCCCCCCGGAGGAACTACTTTCCCTAAAATCCTCTCGTCCATAGAAAACAGGCAATCCAAGAAGGTGCTCCGATGCAGCCCATCCCAAAAAGCCTTGTAGTGCATGCAAATTAGGAAGGTCCCACAGCGCAGCCCATCCAGGGGACTTGGCAGTTCATCCAACCCAAGAGAAGGCCCCGAGTCAGACCCCATCTCCGATGTTCAAAGGCTCCAGTAGTGCCATCTTCCCCCGCCATTAGGAGTGAACCAGGTATGTCACCCAGACTCCCACACCGATTTGTCTCATGAGAACTGATTGGTTTCCTCCTTTGCGGTGACCCCCCCTCCTCTTTTCCCCCCTAGGCTGAGCTAGTTGTCCACATAGGATCCTTGGCCTACTCTAGGTCTTCCCCCTGTAGGACCCTAACCTAGCATCCATCCATACCTACAGTGAGGAGGAGAGTAGTCTGGTCCCTTCCTAGGCTCGATCCGAAAGCTTCAGTCCAAAGAAGACCTGAAGCAAAACTTCCCACATTGATTTCAAGAGCAAGAAGAAAATAAGCGGACCATCCCTGGCAGACCAAAGGAGAAAAGAAGCAACAAATGACAGCCAACAACTCCCAATCCACATTGTTGGTCAACTGCCTCAATATTTTGAGAGAAGATCTAAAGAACCCAAAACCTCCCATCCAGTAAGGAAAGAGAGGTAAAAAATCCCCCAAAGGTTTGATATGAAGATCCTCACCTAGAATATGAGAGGGCTAAACGCTGCCCCCAAGATATAGATAGCAGCTGACCTCAGGAAAGAGCATTGCCCCACCATATTCATCCTTCAAGAAACTAAGATGAATGAGATATCCTCCCTGATAGTTGCTAAAGCTATCTGGCCCAAAAGTGAATTTTTTTTGTCCCTACCCTAGGTACTTCTAGCGAGATTCTATGTTTGTGGGATCCGACCCAAGTGGAAGGAAGGCTCATCTCTTCCTCTAATAGGATCATCAATATGTTAGTCCATTGCAAGAGTAGTACCAAGACGTGGATCCTGTCTAGCATCTACACCCCCAACAACCCCCTGGAGAGGGTTGTGTTGTGGAGTTCCATCAGTTGCATGAGGACTTCTTTCAAAAAAATCCCCTAGATCCTGGCAGGGGATTTCAATTACCCTTTGTTTTTGTCTAACAAAATGGGAGGCAATGGGGTGGATATGAAAAGCATGGAAGACTTCGACGGATTCGTTGATGCGAATGAACTGATGGATGCTCAGTTAAAAGGAATGAATTTCTAGGTGACACGTGGCAGAGTAGTTGCAGAGCGGACAGTTGACGTGGACACGCAGATCGCTAGGCATGAATTTTGAGGTGACACATGGTAGAGCAGTTGCAGAGCAGACAGATGACGTGGATACGTAGATCGAGGTGTTGAGGTGGACGTTGACATGGCAGAAGCTAACATGTGGCGGGTGCTGACAGAGTGATGACTGGGCACTGACGTGGTAGGAACTTGAAGTTGACATGGTAGGCGCTGACAAAGCGTTGACTGGGTGAACCGGGAGCTGACGTGGCGAGCAGAGGTGGTGAGCAGAGGTGGTAGTTTGAGCGTGTGGTGATGTGGCAAAAATTGGTTTGTCCATGTGGCTGAAGCGGATTCGCCTGAAGTAGTTTACGTGGCGAATGCAGATTGGCTGAGCAAGCACAGAGTTGAGGAGCGATTTCCCGAAGGCAATCGACCTTACATGCACTCGCGCGCATATTAGAAGGTCGTTTTGCCTTCTTCCCACTGCATGTGGGATAAATCCCGATTATTTTTTTTTTTTAGACTTTCGCCCATCCGCTATAAGGAACAACAAGTTCCTTTGTTCTCCAGTCGAAGCGGGTAGCGTAGGCGGTTGAGACTCTTGCTTGCGGAATAGAGGTCCCGGGGTCGAATCCCGTCGGGGTGAAAAAAAAGTTTTTTTATTTTTTTTTGTTTGTAATCGCCGAAAGCAAAGTTTAAGAAGGTGGAGGTCGGCCTTCTTACCATCGAAGCTGCGTGGTGCAGCGGCTAGACCTTGCAGGTAGAAAGCAGAGGTCTTTGGGATGTGATTGAAGAGGGATATACTGAACCTTCAGCTGCTGAGTGGGCAGTTTTGAGTGGTGCTGATAAAAGGGCTAGAAAGGAAGCACAGAAGAATAATTCTTTTGCCCTTTATCACATTCACACCGCCCTTGATAAAAGTATTTTCCCTAGAATAGCTTCTTTTAAAACTGTTGAATCTGCTTGGAATGCTTTACAAGAAAGTTATAGGGGTAGTGACCAAGTCAAACAAGTTAAACTCCAAACCTTGAAAAGAGAGTTTGAAACTCTTAAAATGCAAGAAAATGAAAAGGTTGGTGATTACTGCGTGCGTGTGAAAGCCGTAGTAGATAAGATGGTCACTTTAGGAGAAGATGTAAAGCCTGAAGTTATAGTGAAGAAAGTGTTAAGGACACTTCTTCCTAAGTGGAATTCAGTTGCAATAATTATAGAGGAATCTAAAAACCTAACTTCTCTATCTTTTGAAACCCTCATTGGCTCACTCACATGAGGAGAGATTATAGCCAACTCCTTCCACAAGTCATGGAGGAGATGATAAAGCCTTTGCTTCTCAAGAAGGCAAAGGTAGAGGTCGTGGCAGAGGAAAGTATAGAGGAAGAGGCAAAAATAATCAGAGAGGTGGAACTCCTAATAGAGGAGGAAATCAGAATAGAGGAGGATTATCAAACAACAGTGAACAGTAGCAGAATAGAGGAGGACAACAAAATAAAAGGAAACAATCAGGCAGAGGTAAAGGAGGAGATAATTCAAAACAATCTTGCTACAACTATGGCAAACTTGGCCATTATGCTCATGACTGTTGGACTAAGACTTCACAAGGAGCTAGTAGCAGCCAGAGCAGTCAGTTTGGAAACTTTAGAGAAGAGGAAGAGGCCACAAATCTCTTTCTCTCATATGGTCGAGCAGATTAGAACATGAATGATACATGGATCTTGGACACTGGGTGTTCAAACCATATGAGTGGCAAAGAAGAGCTCTTTGCTACTCTAAATTCCTCCTACAAATCCAAGATCAAATTGGGAGATGATAAATCATTGGCAGTAGAAGGCATTGGAGCTATGGCAATTCCAACTAAAGAAGGATTCAAACAAGTAAGTGATATCTATTATACACCCCATATCCAACATAATATTTTAAGTGTTGGTCAAATGTTAGAAAAGAACTACAAGTTGTTTTTTGATGAGGGTAAATGCACTATTTTTGATAAAAATAACAATAATAGAATCATTACTCAAGTGCCAATGTCAAAGAATAGATTGTTTTCTTTAAAGTTTGGCCAGTCAGGGGGAGATAAGTTAGCAAGTGTTGCTATTTCCAATCCAAGTGTTCTATGGCACTTGAGATATGGCCATTTGAATTCCGCTAGTTTGAAAATGCTAACTTCCCAAGCCATGGTTACTGGACTTCCTAAAGTTCAGGATAGTAAAGAAGTCTGTGAAGGGTGTGCTCTTGGGAAGCATGCTAGATCAAATTTTCCTCATGGACAAGCATGGCGGGCCAGCTATCCACTCCAGCTAGTGCATACCGACATCTGTGGTCTGATGCAGACACGGAGTCTGGGTAACAACTCTTACTTTCTACTCTTTATTGATGATTATACTAGAATGTGCTGGATATATTTTTTGAAACATAAGGATGAAGCATATGAATGCTTTATTGATTTCAAAACAAGAGTTGAAAGTGAGAGTAGATATTTTGTAAAATGTCTTCGATCAGATAGGGGAGGAGAATACTCCTCTAATGAGTTTGTGAATTTTTGTAAGCAACATGGCATTAAGAGGCAGTTCACTGCTGCCTACACTCCATAGTAGAATGGTGTCATAGAGAGGAAAAATCACACCATTATGGAGATGGCAAGGTCTATGCTTCAGATGAAGCATTTGACTAATTCATATTGGGCAGATGCAGCCAGGACTAGCATATATATCTTGAACAGAAGTCCTACTTCAAGTTTGAAAGGACTGACACCTTACCAAGCTTGGTATGGTAAAAAGCCAAATGTTACGCATTTCAAAGTATTTGGCTCGCTGGCCTATTCTCACATTCCTAATGAGCTTAGGAAGAAGCTCGATCCAAAGAGTCAGGCATGTATCTTTGTAGGATACTGTGAGAATACAAAAGCTTATAGACTCTATAATCCTTGGACTAGAAAGTTTGTGATTTCCAGGGATATAATATTTGATGAAGGGGGAGAATGGGGTAAGCCCTAAATATTCAGTGATGTTGAATCCACTGATGTAGTTTCTCAGCAAGTGCAACAACAGACACCACAAAAAAGAAAGCAGTCTCCTCCAACAAGTCCATGTTCATCTTCTGATTCCTCTTCTTCACCAAGTCCTTCTCCACAGCGATCTGTACGTTCCTCACCAATAGACATTGATTCTCCATCCAAAGGTAAGAGAACTCTACAGTATCATCCATCATCTCAGATGTTGGATAAAAAAATTTCAATAAGATACACTAGGAGTCAAGCTAGTGAAATGGATTCTGTTTTACACAGATTAGAAAGTATGCACCTGTATGGTGATGATGTCTCCCAGTAGGAACCTAGGGGAGATCAAGTTAACTATGCTTTGTTAACTAGTGCACAGCTTGAACCTTCTAGTTATGAGAAGGCATGTACTCAGAAAATTTGGCAAGATGCCATGAAATAGGAGATAACCTCTATAAAAACAACGACACTTGGGAGCTGGTAAAGCTTCCTAAAGGCAAGAAATGTGTTGGATGTAAGTGGGTCTACAAGACCAAGTTTAATGCTGATGGTAGCATTGAAAGGCACAAGGTGAGATTAGTTGCAAAGGGATTCACTCAGAAATATGGATTTTATTATGAAGAGACTTTTGCTCTTGTAGCCAGACAGGAGACTATTAGAACAGTTCTTGCCTTAGCTGCAAATAAGGGATGGAAAGTCCAACACATGGATGTGAAAAGTGCATTTCTAAATGTTTACTTGATAGAAGAAGTATATGTTGAGCAACCACAAGGATTTTAAGAGAAAGACAAGGAACATCTTGTTTACAAACTGAAGAAGGCACTTTATGGCCTCAAGCAGGCCCCACGAGCTTGGTACTCACGCATTGATGGGTACTTCAAAGAATTTGGGTTCACCATAAGTAGAAATGAACCCACCCTTTACTACCTCCAGCAAGGAAATGACATCCTCATAGTTTGCTTGTATGTGGATGATCTCATATTCATGGGTAGTAATGAAAAACGAATATGAAGTTCAAACACTCCATGATGGAGCAGTTTGAGATGAAGGATCTTGGGTTAATGCACTACTTCCTTGGAATGGAGGTTCATCAGTTAGATACAGGGATCTTCATCTGTCAAAATAAGTATGCTCGGGACATGCTTAAGAAGTTTTCTATGGAGCATTGCAAACCAGTTGCAACTCCAGTTGGACATGGGATCCAATTAAGCAAAGATGATGGAGCATCAAAAGTTGATGTGACCACTTTCAAAAGCATGGTTGGGAGTTTGATGTTTCTCGCCAACACCAGACCAGATATTCAGTATGTTGTTTCTCTTGTCTCTCGATTTATGTCTAACCCTTCTGAATTGCATTTGCAGGCAGCTAAGATAATTCTTAGATATGTAAAGGGTACATGGGATTTTGGAATCCATTACCAGAAATGTAACACTATCAAGCTTGTAGGCTTCAGTGATAGTTATTGGGGTAGCAACATTGATGAAAAAAAATCAACCTCAGGGAACTGTTTTAGTCTAGTTTCGGAACTAATCACTTGGAGTTCCAAGAAGCAGAATAGTAGCACTATCTTCAACAAAAGCTGAGTATATAGCGGTCACTCATGCTAGTACTCAAGCTTTGTGGCTACGAAAGGTATTAGAAGAAATTGGAGAGCAGCAAAGTGGTCCAACAAGGATATTCTGTGACAATATTAGTGCCATTCAGTTGGCATACAATCCTGTCCACCATAGTAGATCAAAGCATTTTAATATGAAGTACCACTTCATTAGAGATATGGTGGAAACTAAAATTGTTGAGCTTCACTATTGCCACACTTTGGATAATGTTGCGGACATCTTCACCAAGGCGCTGGCCAAAGCTCAATTTGTAAAGCTGAGAGACTGTAGCAGTGTGAACACATAGTCAGCTTAGTGGCTAGGCTAGGTTAGTTATCGAAAAATGATTTTAATTTCGGCATGATTTTTTAATTTGAATATCTGTTCTTCCCCTTATCCATCCATTCCCTCCTATATTCCCTCTTCCTCCTTATCACTCCACCTCCTTTCCCCTTATTCCTCCAACCTCCCTTCTTTTCCTCTCCGTCGACTTCCTCTCTTCCCTCTTCATATAAATTAGTATCCTATGTTCTAAGTTTGTGGTTGGCGCTGTGTGAAGATTAATGAAGATGTATTAATTTTGTTATTAATGTTTCTTAATGCCACCTGGTTCGATTTCAATAGTATGAAACCCTTGAATTCTTTGATAAGATAATTTGACTATTTTGCCCGATTATTTATCTTCCTTTCTCAAGGAGTGCTTCGCGGATAGAGAATTTGATCTGCTCCCGGCTAGAAGGATGTTTTTGCCAATTTATTTATTTCACCTTCTCAAGAGAGTGCCTTTAATTTATAGGGCATATATTTTATTAGATAAATAAAATTGAAAAAACATTATATTTTATTAAATAATTTTTTTTTTAAAGGGGTGAATATTTATTATGTGGTTACAATATAACCATTACATAGCATATCTGCAACATGTGAGGGGAGATATTTGAACTGGGTCTCTTTATAGGGCATATATTTTATTACATAAATAAAATTGAAAAAACATTATATTTTATTAAATAATTTTTTTTTTAAAGGGGGTAAATATTTATTATGTGGTCACGATATAACCGTTACATAGCATATCTGCAACATGTGAGGGGAGAGATTTGAACCTGGGCCTCTCGATTTCAACTGGAGATTTTTAACTACCCACTTGCTCTCCAACTCCTCTACATGAGCAGATTATTAAATAAATTTAAAAAGCATTGTATTAAAAATCTGAGGAGATTGAGAGGTTCCAATTCAAATTGAGTCAAAGATTACTTTTTGTGGTGGTCGTGGAAAGAAGAGAATGAGAGAGGATCGGAGTACTCACCGTCAAGAACTAGAAAAAGGTTTTCCATGCATTTGGGGAAGGCCCAACAGGCTAAAAATGAGGATGCTACTCACATGATGGATTCACAAACAAATTCAAACAACGGCGTTAAAATTTCAGGTAAGAAAAGAAATTTGGTTGATTATCATAAACATATATGAATAATTTGGAGTCTAAATAATCTAATGAAGTTAACAGGGAGGCTCCTTGTGGCATCGTCTTCATAGGAGGTTGGAAATTTCCTTAAGAAAGAGCATAAGAAAAACAATATGTTTCTTGGTAGGGACTTGGCTGGCGAGCCCCTAGGAAAGCACATGGTGGAGGATTTAGATAATCAACTATATAACTCTGAAGGGCCTTAGTCAATCTTTGAGGAGACTGACTCAATGGTTGGCTTGTAATATGGATAATGCTTTTGAGGACCTTAAAAAATGATTAACCTTCTCATGTTCCAAAATGAGGTTGTGAAGAAGGACAAAAATATATGATCTATGATGATCCTTTCATTTATTGCTTCAGTTTGTTTCTGTGTTTGTTGTTATCTTTTTTTCTAGTTGATATGTGATGTTGGCTATTTTTCTTAGTTTTAGTTGGTTGTTTGGGCATGGGCAAATGCCTGTTTGTTTTTTATGTGTTTCTCTTTGGAGCGTTTGGGCTCATATTCTTGTAACCTTTTGTTAAAAGGTTTGGGGACCCTTTCAAAACCTCTTCTACCTTAATTAAAAAAAATAGGATAATTATTTTTCAAGGAGTGATTTATTTTCCAAAAGAAGGTAATTATTTCTCAAAAAAAGGGACGAAATTTTTTTAGTTTTGCATAGTGACTATATTTTTGTTTTGCAAAATTATAATAAGAGTGTTATTGCATTGTAATAAGGTGCATTTTTATATAATTTAACACCTTCACCCCCATAGTTTGCATGATTACACAAAATCAACAAAAATTATAATTTTAGTAGAGATCGACACCTTAATATTCAAATGGGAAAGGCAAAGAGAAATCAAGCCAAGAATCAAATAGATGTTCACCAGTTAAGGGTCGTAATTTCTCAGTTGGTAAGGATATTTATGAAAATGGTTAATTTGTAATACTACGACATTCTTTGCAAATAATTCTTAAAGATGTTGATGGTTGTGAAGATCTTCAAATTGGTGTTATAATCCCTTTAGATGTTGTAAGGACAATATACATAACATTAATCACAATGGATATTTATAAGCATAAAAATAAAGAGGAACTAAAGGAGCAATTAAGGATCAAGTCCAAGATGAAGGAGGGAATGGTTGTAGATGAAGGTGAGGAGATGAAGGATAAGATAGGAGAAGGCGAGAAACCAGGCTCTGTAGGAAAGGTTGAAGGAACCAAGGACGATACTAGTGAGCAAGGGCAATAGTGAGGATAAGGATGAGGGTTATGAGGATAAAGGAGACACAGATGATGCCCCACTAAATACAACAAAATCTCAGGATCAGCAGATCACCTTCTAGGGAGATGATCCTCCTAGAACTCGGGCCCCTATCAAGGGTCCCACTGGCGATAATACCAAAGCTTTATCCTATGTTAACATCCTACATGGACGAGGAGGTCCTCTTAAGCCTCCTAGCACCACAATCATCCGTGATGGTCAAAATATTAACATCCCAGATAACATTGCAGACAACTACCTAGCCATGGAAAAATTTGCTTTGGTTGGGAAGTTTGTTGGAGGAAGGCCTGACATCGAAACCATCCGCAGATGGGCCATCACCAAATGGAAAACCTTGGGAGACATGGAACTGGTCATCTTGTCCATAGGATTATTCACCATCAGATTAAGCAATTATGAAGACACAAAATGCATCCTCACCGACGACCCATGGTTTTTAGGTCACAAAAGCCTATTCCTTAGGAAATGGGACCTAGATTTCAATCCGAACACCCAGGATATAAACATTGCCCCCATTTGGGTCTGCATTCCTAACCTCCCTTTTCACTGTTGGCATGATGACATCCTCCTCTCCATTGCAAATGTTATAGGAGATATCCTTGCCATTGACCCAATCACTAGAGCCCGCAAGCGAATGAATGTGGCTAGGATCTGCGTTAATGCTAATCTAGCATCAGAAATTCCAACTTATGTCAATCTCAAACATAATAATTTCTTCAAAAAGTAGCCCTTGGAGTACAAAAACAAACCACCCTTTTGTGTGGAATGTCACACCCAAGGACACCTGAGGTCTCAATGCCCTGTCCTCAAAGCTCAGACTAATCTAGAGAAATATCATAGAGAAGTTGAATGAGTGCCCCAAAGTGAGGCCAACACAATTCCTTATAGAGGTAGTGCTCCCAAACCCCTAAAGAAAGGGTAACAACAATATCAAGCTAAGAAAAATCACCAGAAACAATAAAAATCAACATCAATTCCTCACGAAGGACATCAGTCACTCAAAGGTAAGGAAATGATGAACTCTAAGCAACATAAAGTAAGTTCCCCCTTCACTACTTCCAACAGATTTAATATCTTAAATGAATCTGATAAATTTATAGAGGGAAATGCTTTGATCTCCCCCAATCTCAAACATCCTCCTGAAGATTCTCTACAAGAAGTTGCTAATACTCAAATCCCTCTATGTCCATCAAGCCCAGTCAACAAGAGGTAAACCCTTCTCCATTGCAGGCCCTAGCAGAACCCAAATCCCAGGTAGAAACCCTTCCTGAACCAAACATCGACCTTAGTTTCCTCAACACACCATCCAAGTCAGGACCGTCTCGCAGCCCTCTAGATGAAATTGCTGCTACCTCCAATATTATGGAGGAAACATTATCACCCAGTCTAAGTCAGGCTACTAGACCTCAGAGCCCTATTTTGGAGTAGATCATCCCCTACAAACTTAGCCCTAAGCAAACCAGAAGTACTACCAAATCACCCGTTGATTTTGGTAGCGAAAAGAAAAGAGGGAGACCTTCCAAAGAGGAAATCAGGAATTCTCGAACAACGGATGACATTGCAAATGGTATTCAGAAGACCCTTTTTCCTAACATTACCTCTCAACTTAAGGAAGAGAGTAAAAGTGCCAAACCCCCTCACCCCAGTGGGAGAGGAGGCATAAAAACCCCCAAACCTTCTAAATGAATATTCTCTCATGGAATGTGAGAGGCCTAAATGGGGCATCCAAAAAAAGACTTGCAAAGTCTATGAGGAAAGATATCAGACCTTCCATATTCATCATGCAGGAAACAAAAATAAATGCCAACAACTCTATCTCAGTTGCCAAAGCAATATGGAAAAATGTAGGAGCAATCTCCAGTGATGCTAGAGGAACTTCTGGAGGCCTCATGTGTCTGTGGGACAAGCAGAAAGTTGAAGGATGTCTTCTTCATTCTAGTGAAATACTTTTAAGTGTCCTCTTTCATGACACCAACAACAATTCATCCTGGATTCTCACCAATGTTTATGCTCCCAACACCATTGTCGGGAGAGCTCAGTTATGGGAAACCCTGACCAGTATGAAATATTCTTTTCAAAACCTCCCTTGGATTATGGTAGGATATTTCAATACCCCCCTTTATCCCTTAGATAAAAAGGGAGGATCTGAGACCCCAACCAAAAGTATGGAGGACTTCATTGAATTTGTCAATACAAACAGTTTAATGGATGTAAATCTCAAAAAGGCCAAATATACATGGAGTAATAGAAGAGTTGGGGCACAACACATCCAAGTCAAATTAGATAGAGTTTTCCTCTCCCAGGAAGTTGTTTAGGTTTTTGGCGATGCGACTCTTTATCCTCTCCCCAAAATTGGATCAGACCACAATCCCCTCATTTTGGACATTGATAGACCTAACCCCTTCAAAAATCCCTTCATATTTGAAAGCATGTGGCTTCATCACCCAGATCTAAGGTAGAGAGTCTCTCATGTTTGGCAACAAGACTTTCAAGGGCACCCTTCCTATAGACTAGCTCAGAAGCTCAAAATCCTCAAAGAAGACCTGAAAATTTGGAACAAAGAAGTTTTTGGCAATATTTTTGCCAACAAGCAATCTCTAAAGGAAAGACTTGATCAGATTGAGTCCAAAATCCAAAATGGGGAGTTAGACGTCCAAACTAGAAATGAAGAGAAACAGATCCTTGTAGAGTACCACAATGTCCTTGCTTGTGAAGAGACCTTTTGGCATCAAAAATCTAGAGCCCTTTGGCTCAAAGAAGGGGATTCTAACACAAAAAAATTTCACGTGGCCACCCTTCGAAATAGAAGCAACAACCGCATCAAGGAACTGACCAAAGAATATGGCAATGTTACCTCTGATATCGAGGAAATCAAGAATGAAGCTAGTTATTACTTTTCAAACTTGTAAAAGGATGATAATTCTTTCTCAGCTTTAGCCCATGATGATTTACTTCACCACATCCCTCCTAATTCCATCCTCGATGCGTTTAACTCATCCCTCATTACCCCATTTCAAGATGAAGAAATCAAATCTGCTCTTTTCTCTATGGATCCTGATAAAGCCCCAGGACCAGATGTCTCCCCCACTTGCATTTTTTAAATATTCTAGGATTTCATTGGTCCTGATGTTTGTTTGGTCATTAAAGAGTTCCAATCCTCCAAAATGATACCGCAAGGGTATAATTCTACTTTCATTTCCATCATCCCCAAAAACCTAGCGGCCAAGTCTTTAGCTGACTATAGACCCATCAACCTTTGCAATGTTGTTTATAAAGTCCTCACCAAAATTATGGCCACTAGAATGAAAACCATCTTGCCCTCCATCATTGACCCATGTCAAGGAAGTTCTATTCATGGTAGGTCAATCCTTGATGGAGTCATCTCCATTCATGAAGCCCTTCATTCAGCCTCCAAGACCAAAAATCCCACCTGTGTCCTCAAGCTTGACATGAATAAAGCTTACGATAGAGTGAATTGGAATTTACTCTTAGCTATCCTCCACAAGTTTAGTTTCCACTCTGAATGGGTTGACCTCATCAAAAACTACATATCCTCATCATGGTTCTCTGTTCTCATCAATGGTTCCACAATAGGCTATTTCAAGAGCAGCAAAGGACTCAGGCAGGGTGATCCCATCTCTCCTATGCTATTCATTATCATAGCTGAAGCATTAGGTAGAACCATCCAGGATGCATGCAGAACTGGTCTATTGTCAGGGATCAAGGCCTCTTCCTAGACCACTCCAGTCTCCCATCAACAATTTGTGGATGACACCATTCTATCAACTAGCACATCTATTCTTGAAGCAAAAGTCATCAAATACATCCTTCAGATGTATGAAGCAGCTACTGGCCAGAAAGTCAACTTCAACAAAAGCAAACTGTACTTCCTAAATACTCCCATGTAGAGACAGATCAAGATTGCAAGGATCCTAGGATGCTCTATAGCTGACCTTTCGACCACCTACCTTGGCCTCCCTCTATTCTATGGCCAACCTACAGCTTCAATGTGGCACAATGTTATAGAGCGTATTCAGAAAAGGCTCATTGGATGGAAAGGAAATATTTTGTCCCAAGCCGCTAAATGTACCCTTACTATCGTTGTTCTTCAAAGCATCCATGTTTACTTCTTATCTATCTTTAGGGCCCCAGCTATAGTTTCATCAAGGATAGAGCAAATTCAAAAAATAAATTATGGACTGGAGCTGAAAACAAACAAAGAATTCATCTTGTGGCCTGGGACAAGGTGTGCAGACCAAAACATAAAGGAGGAGTAGGTCTCAGAAGGATTCACTCCCTCAACACACTTTGATCGCCAAACAAGCTTGGAGGCTGGTTTTCGGAGACAACAATGCGTGGATCTCCATCACCAAAAGAAAGTACCTCCAAAATGGTGATTTCTTTAATGAAGGCATTCCCAACAGAGGGTCAACATTCTAGAATTCCATCATGAGCACTAGGCCCCTCATTAAGAAAGGAATCAGGTGGAAACTAGGAGATGGAGGAAATATTAATTTTTGGAATGACAAATGGATCACCCGAGAACCCCTCCTTAATGACCCCATTCTGTCCAAACTCAAACCTTTCACTGATGATAGGATAGGTCTCAAGGTCTCTAACTTTATCACTTAGAGAAGACCTCCTAATTGGATTCCCATTACTTGCCCTGCTCTTCCTATTGAATCCAACCTGTTGAATTCCCTCCTTTCTTCCACCATCATTCCCTCATCCATGTCTTCTGATCAGCTCATTTGGGAACATACTAAAAGTGGAGAATTTTTTGTCAAATCAGCCTACTCCTCCTCCTTGATAATGAGGATATTTTGCCACCCTTTGATCATGTTTGGATTAAGCATCTCATCCCTAAGATTTCTTTCTTTTCATGGCTTGTCATCCAAGAGAAAATCCTTACCATCGATAATCTCATCAAGAAAGGCATGTCCATCCCTAATAGATGCTATCTCTACCAAAATTCTTGGGAATCCACCAGTCACCTTTTCCTCCATTGCCCCTTTTCCTCATCCATACTTGACTCCATTTTCCAATCCTTCCACATTCAGTAGGTAAAACCCTGCTCCATAGGAGACCTTTTCAACCATTGGCCTACCCCCTTTCATGACCCCTACCTCAAGTTCTTCTAGAAGATCTCCCTCCATCATTTCCTTTGGAAAATATGGCTCGAAAGAAATAATAGAGTGTTCTCCCTAAAGCCTAAGGCCCCTAAGCTCATATCTTCCAAGATCCTAGCCTTCGCTTTGGAGAATGCCTTCCTCATCTCCCCCTCTTCCACTCCTGCTTCCAAGGCTGAGTCCGATCTTGGCAGGGAGCTAGGTTTATCCTTAGAGGAGTTCCACCCACCTTCATCCATTCATCTAGAGTCAGTCTGGACTCCTCCCCCTATGGGATGGGTCAAACTCAATTTTGATGGAGCTACAAAAGGTAATCCAGGGAAGGCTAGAGTAGGAGGTGTTTTGAGAAATCATCAAGGAGAATTCATCATTGCCTTTGCTAAAGGGCTAGGAGAGTAGACAAATCATGTTGTTGAAGCCAAAAGCATGTGGAGGGGCTTAAGCTTGGTTAAAAACCTTACCACCAAGCTGATAGTTGAAGGGGATTCCCTCAATATCATCAATTATCTTAAGAACAAAAATTCCAACCCCTCTTGGAGAGTCAGGGACTATATTGAGGAAGCAAGGACTCTTGTCCTTAATATGCAGGAAGTCATCTTCCAGCATACTTTCAGGGAATCCAACAGGGTTGCTGATAAGTTAGCTAATATTGGGGTCAACATGGTTAATCTCTAGATTTGGCATAATGACATCCCCGAGGAAGTTCAGACCATTGTTAATCAAGAAAAACATCAAAGAGGCCTTCCTCAGTAGGAAGTCTTTCCCTAGGTCATCCATCCTTTTCCTCATGATCAACACCATCATTATTCCTTGTCGGCTTGTCTCATTTTATGTGATTATTTCCATTCTCCATAGTAAGCGGGAAGGTTTGTCCTATCGACGAAATATCATCACCCACGTGTCCTTCCACATTTTCCACCATCACCGCTAGCAAAGCTTCCAGCTACCCCTATTCATCACCCCTACCCGCCATCGCCTTAAGTCCCATGTGTCTGCCAACGTCATCTTCCACTACCCCTTCTCCTTCCATCACTTCATCCCTATCGCCTTTCATCGCCCATGTCTTTATCACTGGGTAAATATTTTTGGAATGCACGCTAACAATTTTTTCAGTCATTGGCACCTTTTGTCCAACTTGTGCAGGTCCCGAAAAGTGGTTTCCAATGCCAAAAACATGATGTCTTTTGAAAATATTCATTACTTCGCTTCTTGGTAGTAGATCCGGAGGTAGAAACCTTTAGTTTGTGGGCCTTTTTTCTCCAACTTCCAGACTAATCCAAATGATCAAGCAGAGATTAAAATCCATGTTTCCAGAATGTATACGTGGTTTACTATGGAAGAAGTCACCTCAGCCAATAGCCTTGTCCAACTGGAGTCTCGAGTCCTGGTTTTTATTAGTAAAAAAAAGCTATGGATCATGCTTTTTCCTTTTAGATTCTCAATACTTCTCCTGACTAATTTTCTTGCCTTTTGTATGTTTCCAATGCCTACTTTTTGCATTGATGATCGCTCCTACTTTATTTGGTTGGCCTTTCCCATGTGTGAGCCTCCTTACCTCCACTTGTCTTTACCCCATCGCTCACATGCCTGTCCCTCCCCTTCCCCACCTTGCTCGGCCCAATAAAATTTCAGCACTCCCCACCCATTTTGGTTCCAACCCATTCTCCTCAACCCCTTTTTAGCCATCATCCGGTTCACCCTCGCCATCCCTTTCACGATCGCCCACCTCAGTCATTGCCTATTCTCCTTTCATTTTCTGCCTAGTCCTTCCCTTACCAAGTCCCCCCTCACCCCCACCATGTCGAGTGATTACCTTGAGTCGAGCGCCTTTGAATGTGACCCTATGGAAGAAAGGATCCTTCAGGAGAGACACTACTTTCCTTTCCTCCACATGTTCTCTAGGGATGAACTCGAGATAACCATGGCCTTCCTCGAATCCTGGGACAATGGAGTGGTCATTGTGCGTGGGAGAAATTTTATAGTTGATGTCCATATTCTTGCCTCCATTACTGGCCAAAACCCTGAGGGTCGGTCCATCCATCATCATAAGCATAACTGGGAAGTCGAACTGGAACACTTCAAAGGCAACGAAAAAATATTTAAAAAAGCCAAAAGCCCTGGCATCTTTAGAAGTGACCTCACTTACCCCTGGAATTCTGTTATGAAGCCCATTCTGGAATTTATTTGTGTTGATGACCCTGAGAAAACCCTAAAAACCTATCACCTTGCTTTTGTTAACCACTTTAGAGACATAAATCCTCTTAGTGTTCCTCTGTTCTTCCTTAATTCCATGAACCATTCCATTTCGTCTTGTAGAGATAAGAAAAATCATGATCTCCCTCGCCACCAAGGCATGTTTAAGGTCATTTACACTTACATTGTGGCCAACAGTCCTAGACCTAACCCTGTTTCTACCAACCCTGCTAAACTTAAGTCCTCTTCGAAACGCCTGTCTCTTGCTAAAAAGAAGAAAAAGGCCATTGAAGTTGTAACTAAATTAAGGGCAAGGAAGAGCATAAGTTTTGATAGTACTGAAGAACCTGTGAGGAAGTCGATAAGGATCCAAAATCTGGCTACCAAGAGTAATGTGATTGAAATCAAATATGATCATGAGGAGAACAAAAAACTCAAGGATTTCATCATTGCTTCCACCATGACCATGATGAATATGATGGTTAACTGTACCATGGACATAAAGAAGGGACTTCAAAAGCTTTTCTATACTGATCAGGCTAGTCAAGAAGGTGATGGAGCAGCTGAAGCGGCCATGGCTGCTGTGAAAATTGAACCTAAGGAAGATGAACCTAAGGAAACTGAGGAAGAGGACACGAAGGAAGAAGGCAAAACCATAGCTGAGGACTAATTTCCTCCTTTCTTGGTTTATTGTGCTTACGGCTACCCTGTGTGGAGCCTGTTTTTTGTTGGTTAATAGGCTTTCTCTGGTTTTTTGCCCTCCCTGCATGGATGATTTTATGTTTTTGGTTTTAGTTTCCTATTTTAAGTTCTGTCTCCTTTTGCTCGTGGCCTTAGGCCTGAGGCTGCATCCTCATTATCTAGTTTTTAGGAACTATATCTGGATTTTCAAGGCTGAGGCTGCATCCTCTTTTACGACCTTTATTAGTCAGTAACTTTCTAGGAGTCCTCAATATATTCTTCAGCATGATACAACTATCTTAGCTGATTTTGTAATCAGGTTCAGGGATCCTTAAAACCTGTTCTGCAATATAAATATTTTATTTACCAAAAAAAAAAATTAAGGATCAAGTCCATGTTGGACGATGCTTTTTATGACACAAGCGACCTTAAGCCCTTGGTGGCAAATGCTTGTTGTGACACAAATGACCTCTAGCCCTTGATGACAAACACTTCTTGTAATACAAGAAATATTATCAAAAAGATAGATCTAGCTTGTGATACTAATGGATTGAATATTATTTTTGATAGTGGTAGCCATGACAAAGGCCATAATAATAAAGAGTTGAATGTCATGAACCAAAAACTTGGTGCTTTGAAAATCACACCAAAGAAATTAGTTCAAAATCCTAAGGGAGGATCGACCCAAGTGAGTCATTTTCCCTAGAACCTTAGAGAGACCCTCCAAGTTACCCAAATGCAATTTTGGACCTCTCTTCTCCCCTCTTCCTCTATTTTTTCTAGTTTTGTCAAAATCGTGGTTGGCCCTTACAAGGTATGATTTTGGCAAGTTAGGGTTTTCTCTTAGAAAACCCAACTTTCGAGTCGACTTCTTTTAGGTCGATCCTCCATTAGGATTTTTTTGCCCATTTGTGTTTCAAATCCCTTATAAATACAGGGTTTATTTATCTCCAAGGAAGAAGCAATAATCTAGGATCCAAAAGCAATAATAAGCATCCTACTTAGCAAGTTGATATCACAAGCTCTTTTGACAAGTTTCTTCTAGTGTTATTTTGTTGCATTGTTGATTTGTTACCCTTGGTGGATAAGTCTTGGAGCCTTGAGGATTCAACCATCTTGTGAAGTCCTTCATCCTTTTGTCTGCCTCTTTTGCTACCACCAGGTTGTTTTGTGTATTTTGTCATTCCTAGATTAGTAATTGCATTCTTATTTTTGCTCATTTCGCATCAATCTGCTATTTTCTTTGACTTATTGCAAAATCATACCTTGTATTTACAAGGCATGATTTTAGTAGATCCGAGATTGTGGACACCTCGTACAGAGCGCTATTTCAACTGCATCAAATATAAGGTAAGATTTGCTCCCAAACCCTAGATCTATGTTTGCATGTTGCATTTAGGATATAATATTGTTATTTACATTTTTTTTTGCATTATTCTGTTTCATTGCATTTTGTTCATCCATCTCCAAAAAAGGTCAACATTTGCTCTTAATTTTGAAAGGTCAACTAAAAGGACTTAGGGAACTTGACTGATGCACTCCCAAGCTCTGCTACATAGTGGTCTAAGTAGGCCCCCTAACACTGATCATATTTTCTAGGGTCTTTGTGAAGCTCTTTTGTAAGTTGAAGTTGTGGAAAATTTTTGGATACAATATAAAGCTTGGATCAAACATCGTTTCAAGTAAGTGCCCTAGTAGATCTTTTAAGTTGTTTTTTGATTGCTTTATTCATTTCTATTCAAACTTATGTTATAAACCAAAGGATAAGTATTTGATCATATTTTAGGTATTTTAAATAATAAGAGCATTTAGCGTGCATCTAGGGTTTAGTCTTGTCTATGCATTTAACTTGTGCCCTTGCTCAAAGAAAAAAATAATTGCAATTTAAGGTTTTTAGAGATAATTAAATAAAAAATCATACTATGGTTATATATTGTCTTCTTGCATCTTGTGTGTCTTGCAATGCTCTTTTATTTACATAATTTAGTTTATAGAAGCCAAACATAGGTGGTTGCTTAAATTGTACAAACTATAATGTAACGTATAAATAATATTAATCTTTTTACCGAAAATGTTAACTTAAAGCATAAACTATAATTTATTTTATTTTTACCAAAAATGTTAACTTATAATATAACACATAGATAATATTAATGTTTTTTAAATTTAATCAATAATAATCTTGATGTATGAAAAGTGCACAAATCTTACTTATATTTCAAAGATAAAAAAACATATTTTTACCTCCATGAGACGTGGTCAATCGATATATTACCTCCATGAGACTTGGACAATCAATATAGGTAGTCTATTAATATTTATTTTTGGTTATATAGGGGAATTGGTTACATCCACAACTTTTAGTAATTAATTAACCATAGGGACTGGGGTTTAAACCTAAATCTCTTCTTCAAAAACTACTTAACCAATCAAACTTTTACCAATACAGGATTAATTCTTATCAGCATTATCTTCCTCTTTTTTATTTTAATGCTATTTACAAACAATCCCAGCATTATTTTGTTTGCAAGATGCCTTATTCCTTTTCCTTTCTAACGATATTTTCTTCTTCTATAATTGATTGTGTTTCCAACATGCATGTTGGTGTTTTGTTGTCTGGATTAGGATTTCTAATGCAAGCACACTTTGCATCACCCATGATTCTGAGCACTTTGGTGTGAAATTAATTTTGATGAAAGATCATTTAGAAATTGTTGAGTGGTTTATCTAAAGATTGTGTTTGTGTTTGACCATAGAGCAGGAGAGACCCTGTTCCGAGCATTAAAGATTGTGTTTGACCATTATGATTTGAGAGGATATTGCTCAGAGCATGAGAGAGCCTGTTCCGAGCAGCCGACGACGCGGACGTGCTAAGATCTGCGATTGAGATGAGGATGCAAGCCTCTGTAGAGAGTCTATTCCAACACCTGGCGTTTGGGAATTGCAGACCAGAGCATGGCTGCCTCAACAATGACTTCGTCGCCTCCTGCTGGGAAGCCGTAGCAGGGTGACAGAGAGCCGAGAGGTGCCACTTTCTATGCGGAAGAGCTCGGTATGCGGTGGAGTGGTTTCCACCTTGTCATCCCAGTCGTCCGATGCCGTGACGTCCATTGCGCCTGCGGACTCTTCTGTTTTCGCCGTTAAGGATTCGTTTCGAACCCAACACTTCCCGAGCCGAAAATGTCATAAATCTCCTCGCGAAATTGTTACAGTCATTAAGGAGGGCCGAATCGCAGTTTATTTGCGGAAATCCATCTAGGTTGACGTGGTGCGCCACAAGCAGGGGCTGGAGCCCGTCAATGACTTTATTGCAGATCCGATGCAAACAGAGCCAGAAGCGTGGAGGAGCTGCAAAATTTCAGGTAAAAAAAGAAATTTGGTTGAAGAATCTAGAGTCTAAATAAACTAATGAAGTTAACAGGGAGGCGCCTTGTGGTATCGTCTTCATCGGAGGTTGGAAATTTCCTTAAGAAAGAGCATAAGCAGAACAATATGTTTCTTGGTAGGGACTTGGTTGGCGAGCCCCCAGGAAAGCACATGGTGAAGGATTTAGAGATCAACTATATAACTCTGAAGGGCCTTAGTGAATATTTGAGGAGATTGACTCAATGGTTGGCTGGTAATATGGATAATGCTCTTGAGGACCTTAAAAAAAGATTAACTTTCCCAGTTCCAAAATGAGGTTGTGTAGAAGGACAAAAATATATGATTTGTGATGATCCTTTTTTCTATTGCTTCAGTTTGTTTATGTGTTTGTTGTTATCTTTGTTTGCTAGTTGATATGTGATGTTGGTTATTTTCTTAGTTTTAGCTGGTTGTTTGGGCATGGGCGGATGCCTGTTTGTTTTTATGTGTTTCTCTTTGGAGTGTTTGGGCTCATCTTCTTGTAACCTTTTGTTAAAAGGTTTGGGGACCCTTTCAAAACCTCTTCTTCTACCTTAATTAAAAGAAATAGGGTATTTACAAAAAATAGGGTAATTATTTTTCAAGAAGTGATTTATTTTCGAAAAGAAGGTAATTATTTCTCAAAAAAATGGACGAAATTTATCTAGTTTTGCATAGTGACTATATTTTTATTTTGCAAAATTATAAGAAGAGTGTTATTGCATTGTAATAAGGTGCATTTTTGATGGAATTTAATACCTTCACCCCCATAGTTTGCATGATTACACAAAATCATCAAAATTTATAATTTCAGCAGAGATCGACACCTTAATATTCAAATGGGAAAGGCAAAGAGAAATCAAGCCAAGAATAAAATAGATGTTCACCAGATAAGGGTCGTAATTTCTCAGTTGGTAAGGATCTTTATAAAAATGGTTAATTTGTAATACTACAACATTCTTTGCAAATAATTCTTAAAGATGTTGATGGTTGTTGTAAGGACAATATACATAGCATTAATCACAATGGATATTTATAAGCATAAAAGAAAGAGGAACTAAATGAGCAATTAAGGGTCAAGCCCATGGGGGTCGATGCTTGTTATGACACAAGTGACCTTAAGCCCTTGGTGGCAAATGCTTGTTGTGACACAAACGACCTCTAACCCTTGATGGCAAACGTTTCTTGTAATACAAGAAATATTATCAAAAAGATAGATCTAGCTTGTGATACTAATGGATTGAATGTTATTGTTGATAGTAGTGGCCATGACAAAGACTATAATAATAAAGAGTTGAATGTCATGAACCAAAATCTTGGTGCTTTGAAAATCACACCAAAGGAATTGATTAAAAAATAATGAAACAAAAGTGTTATAAGAGCACAAGATTGGAAAAATATGGGTAAGGCATATGTGATCCCATAACACCTATAGACACAAAAAATTGACCCACCCAAGTGAGTCATTTTCCCTAGAACCTTAGAGAGACCCTCCAACTTGCCCAAATGCAAGTTTGGACCTCTCTTCTCCCCTCTTTCCTTTTTTTTCCTAGTTTTTTATAAATCGTGGTCGGCCCTTACAGGGCATTATTTTGGCAAGTTAGGGTTTTCTCTTAGAAAACCCAACTTTCGAGTTGACTTCTTTTAGGTCGATCCTCGCTTAATATTTTTTTGTCCATTTGTGTTTCAAATCACTTATAAATAGAGGGTTTTTTTATATCCTTTTCACCACTAGAAAAAAAAGGAAGAAGCAAGAATCTAAGATCCACAAGCACTAACAAGCATCCTACTTAGCAAGTTGATATCGTAAGCTCTTTTGACAAGTTTCTTCTAGTGTTATTTTGTTGCATAGTTGATTTGTTACCCTTGGTGGATAAGTGTTGGAGCCTTTAGGAGGATTCAACCATCTTATGGAGGCCTTCATCCTTTTGTCTACCTCTTTCGCTACCACTAGGTTGTTTTGTATATTTTTGTATTCCTAGATTACTAATTGCATTCTTATTTTTGCTCATTTCACATTGATCTGCTATTTTCTTTGACTTGTTGCAAAATCATGCCTTGTATTTATAGGGCACAATTTTAGCAAAGCCGATATTGTGGACACCCCATACAGGGTACTATTTCAATTGCATAAAATATAGGGGTAAGATTCGCTCCCAAACCCTAGATCTGTGTTTGCATGTTACATTTAGGATATAATATTATTATTAAAATTTTGATTTTTGCATTGTTCTGTTTCATTGCATTTTGTTCATCCATATCCAAAAAAGGTTAACATTCGCTCTTTATTTCTAAAGGTCAACTAAAAGGACCTAGGGGGCTTGATTGTTGCACTCCCAAGCTCTGGTACATAGTGGTCTAAGCAATCCCCCAAACACTGATCATAATTTCTAGGGTCTTTGTGAAGCTCTTTTGTAGGTTGAAGTTGTAGAATATTTTTGGACACAAGATAAATCTTGGATCAAACATTGTTTCAAATAAGTGCCCTAATAGATATTTTAGGTTGTTTGTTGATTACTTTATTCATTTCTATTGAAACCTATGTTATAAACAAAAGGATAAGTATTTTATCATATTTTAGGTATTTGAAGAATAAGAGCATATAGCGTGCATCTAGGGTGTAGTCTTGTTTATTCATTTCACTTATATCCTTGCTCAAAGAAAAAAATAATTACAAGTTAGGGTTTTTAGAGATCATTGAATAAAAACATCATACTATGGTTATGTATTATCTTCTTGCATATTGTGTGTCTTGCATTGCTCTTTTATTTACATAGTTTAGTTTATAGAAGCCAAACATAGGTGGTTGCTTAAATGGAACAAATTAAACATTCCCACCCCAAACTTAGACCGAGTCCTAAAACTAATCTTGGTGAACCTTTTCCTTTGTCCACCGAGTTTAGAGAATATAACACACCCCTACGGTCACCTTGGCTTCCAGTGGATCCAACCAAGAATCGTACACCATAGGATATTTTTTCCCCTCTACATCTTTGGTGAACCCGATGTGAACACACATCTTAGTGGCCAAAATATGAAGCCTCTTCCTTTTCTTTCCTATTGAAAAATTAAATAATACCACTAATTCTATTTGTTTAGATAAAAAAAATATTTAAAAATATATTAAGAATGTTCTTGTATGTCTTTTCTTGGTTTTCTCCTCTATCCTTTTGCTTCTCCTAATGGCTTCATTCCTTAGAAGTCAATGAAGGCATCTAGAATCTGATCAAATTCTTCAAGAAGATGATTAGATTGATAGAGAGGATCCTAACCTTGATGAAAAAGAGCAAGAACATATTGAAAATGATACAAACTATGATCTCCTTGAGGAGCCTAATGGTGGCTTCACTTTTACATCATTTGATCATGTTTGGGATTTCATGAAATGCCATAGGGTGGCTTTGCTCAAAGTTATGGAGCAAGAAGCTCAACTCAAAAGAGGTGAAACTTATACTCCTCCAGCTATCTCTCCTAGAATGGCTCATGATAACCCCTTGTTTGAATCTTTATATCATAGCAATCCATCACATCAATAAAAATGTGTTACTATTGTAACCACCAATGTTGGAAGGGTTTTACAAGTCCCTCCAACTAGTAGTGCATGTCGAGATTATGTTCAATTTTCTCGTCATTCTTCTCATCTCAATTTTCATACTTCTGTTCCACCATATATCAATTATCCTCTCCAGCAAGATACCACATATCATAACCCATATCATAACAGTGTCAATACCTCTAACATAGGTCAAGTTCCTTTTCAATAGCCTACCTATACCCCTCCCCTAATGAACCTAGGGTTATTGCACAACAAAAATCCTGAAATATGAAGTTGGACTAATGTGGTGAAATAATTGGTTTCTAGGGTAATAAGGGGGGATAGTAATATATGTTGTCTCAAATAATATAATAAGGGGGAATGTTAGAAAAAATATATTATTACATTATTTGGTTATGTTGTTGTAACAGTGAGCTAATTAAAGCTCACATATGGGTAGGTAGGTATCATATGGTTTTAACCATATGACTTAATTTGGATATGATTATTACAACCTTTTTTTTATTTATAATTATAGTTTGTGCTCTTTATGCTAATAGTTAATTTGTTGAATATGGTCCCAAGTAGAAGTTGTTTAAGCATGTAATGAAATAAAGGTGAAATGTAACATTGGTTATGTAGTTTAATTCATGGTACATGTATGGGATAAAGATAAATATATGTAGAGATTTATTATATAATAATAAATAGATATTTATTATATAATAATAAATAGAGATTTATTTTTAAGATTCGAGGAAATAAATTGAGTATATGCGATAACAAATTTATTAGGGAGTCAAAAGGTTTTCTACTTGGTGTTTAAAAGAATATTCTAGTCTACTATCATTCCATCATCCAAGCAAAAGAAATTTAAAAAGTTGACTATAATTTGAAAGAAAGGGAATTAGAAAATTTGATAATATTTTTGAAGAAATTCGAATAGACATCATTAGTGACCCTAATTTGAGAAACATTTTTTTAAGGCACCATGGAAAATACAAAAATATTTCTCTCAAAATCTTAGTTACTAAAGGGACCAAATTTCACTTCTTGAAAAAATAAGATGAAGTCAATACTTATTGTTGAAAAACTTTGGGATATAGTCATTGGAGATAAAAACTATCCAGAGGATGCCACAAGTAGACAAAAATATAAATAAGAAGATGCAAAAGCACTAATGCTAATAACATTTAGGATATCAAATGAAATACAAGCACATATAAGTGAGGCCAAAACTTCACAAGAGGCTTGGGATAAACTATGCACCATATTTGAGGGAAAGAATGAAGCCACTATTTTATATTTACAATCACAACTATACTCACTAAAAGTCCAAGATGATGAAAATATAAAATACTTTCTTAGAATGATAGTAGATTTAAAATTAAAACTATAAACTATGGGAGAGGGAGTAGAAGATAAGTTTCTTGTCTTAGTTACATTTAGAAAAATTTCAAAATAATTTAAATTATTGGTTACATATCTTCAAGTGTCAAACAAAAAAGTGTTATTCAATGAGTTAGTTAATATCCTTCAAAAATATGAAATAATAAATTAAGAGATGATTTGTCAAAAAATGCTCTCATTTTAGTAAGAAAATACTTCTACCTCATCATCACAAAATCAGCCAAAATGAAAAATAAGATATTCTCATATATGTAATAAAGAAGGACACATCACCAAATTTTATAGATTGAATTTATTCAATCAATGGGATCAAGCACATAAACCTTATCAAAGAGATCAACAAAGACAATACCAAGCAACACACTGTCAAAAAGGATAAAACTAAAAATGATGTATACCCCAAGAAGTACAAGAAATAGAATTTAACAATGAGGACTATAAATCATCTCACAAAGCACATATGGAAAAAGAAGTGTTTAAAACAATTATGACATCAAAATATTGCAAAGAATATTCTAAACAAGAACAAAGATGAAATATTGAGTAATAATTTCAAAGTGACGAATGAAAAATCATGACACGTGACCTACTTCAAAATAATACTAAGAACATTGCTCTCAAGAATGTTAATACAAAAAATAGTTGTGAATCAGAGATTTTTTATGTCTATCATATAAAAATGTTTTAGAGGATGATTGCATTATAAAAACAGAGAATGATTATGATAAAAATGTTGATGGTAACAAGGATAGCACTAGATGTGTTTCTCCAAATTATGACTTGAGGTATTCTGAGTTTGATAGTAACAGTTTCAAATGTGTTAAAACAAAGAGTGTTCATGAGAATGCTTGTACAAAAAAAATTTGCTTTGATTGTGCAAAGTGTGTTGGTCAAAATGTAAGCTAAATTGTCAAAGTTAATGGAAAATGTGTTGATAATGGTTTGAAGTCTTTAAATAATGATGGTACAAATCATTCAGATATTGTCAATAATAGTGATCAATATTTTTCAAAATTTATTAATAACATATATTTTTGTGGACTAAGTTAAGATAAATATTTTTGTGATGACATTTTACATTTAGATAGTAATAGATATTAGGGTGATGATGATTTTGAAAGACACACAAAAGTGATTGGTATTAAACTAGGATATAATGAAATAGGGAAAATAATGAAAGAACCTATTGTATCTAAAATAAGCCCAAAATATAAAGGCCTCAAATTTATAGGACAAGCTGATGAGAGTGATTTTGTGATAGGAAATACTAACACCAGCTTTGTAATAGGGAATGTTGTGACAGGTAACATTGAATGTATAACAAGAAACAAGGAAGCCAAAATTATGGCAGGTACCAATTATAGCTATTGTTACAAGATGCACATATGAAAGATAAATATTTCGAAAGATTTAGCAACAAAAATCAATAATTAGAGTTAGTTCCAAAGCCAAAGATGGAAAGTCGAAACCAATGCCAAATATTGATATTATACCAAATAATGTAATATAAGAGGGTATGGAGAATATTACATTATTTTATATCTTTTTAAATGTTTTATAATATGTGGTTTCATGTAATCATTATATTTTGTATTTATTAGATAATTAATAAAGTATTTCTCTATGAGAAATATGAAGAGTCATATATCTCATGAGTTTGAGGAGAAGAAGATATAATTGAAGATGAAATATAAAGAGACTCTTTGTAAAGGCTATATGTAGGGATTGCAAGGGAGTTTGTATGTCACGAATTTCGATGCATCATTTTTTTGTAATGCATTTAACATCCACTTAAATACATTGTGTTCTTGTTATTTGAGTCATGATATGAATATATGTGTGAGTTCCATTTTGGTATATTGTTTGTAATATTGGAGAATAGTTTATTGCTTGATATATTAAGAATTTGATTATTGAAACTTTCCCATTTGCTAACAAAGAAAGAAAGAGTGAGGTGTAGTGTTGATTTTGGAAAATCTACAATAGATGCTTATTTTTCAAGGAGTAGCTTCGATTAAGTCTTAATACCATGAACATCATCAATCTTACTGATCGATGATAAACATTGAATTGAGAAGTTAAAATTCATGGGACTTTTAATGTTGTAATGATTATTGATTGTGTCAATATGATGGTGGACATTGATTCTAGGGGAGATTAGTAGACAAATATAATAAACATACACCTTTGATCTCTTTGATTAGCGATAGGCACTAGTTCCTAGAAAATCAATTAAAATAAGTCTTTAAGGCATTATGAATTATTGATGTTTAAACCAATGGCCTACACTATTTCATAAATAGGACAATAAAATTGTTAGAAGAGATCCTTGCCATTGGTTGAAACATAGATACATGGTAAACACATTAGAAACATGTGAATATTTGAGTAGTTGTGCCATCAAGGTATACATCAAAGGGAGGTCTATCATCAATATTAAATAGGTGGTAAATTTAGAAACCCATATAGGTTTGAGGAAAATATCGATATCCAGGTGGTAAAGCCCTGTGAACCATCTAATCTTAGTAATCAATGACCAACAACATACTTAAATCCTTTTAGAGATGTCAAAAATAGCCCCACCATTGGTCAAAGTGCATGGTCAAAAAATATTACCTAGAATATTAGAATATCACTATAGACCATACTTATACCATACAACCTTTCCTTTTTCTCCTTATGAGAACCATCATCAATCAATGATGACATGGAATATCGAACAATTGGTAGGAATTGGAAGAATACTTAAATGGTGTAGCATTAAAAACTCTTGTCAAACATTTGATCTCTATCATCAATAGCCTAGAAAGGAATATGCAAAAAAGAAGAAAATCAAGGGAAGCTCCACCATCCATATAATCAAGGGAGAAGTAGTCTAATCTAATAGGCCATAATTTTGAAAATAGTGGTAGTATTCTTCTAAACTTTTCCACCAACCTTATACCTACTCACAACAAATAACTCTCATGGCAAGTAAACACCTTTAATACAAACACCATTGAGGCATAATCTTCTAGGAAATCAATTGAGATCATAAAGGTAGCAGTTGTAAAAAAGCCTCAAGTCTACCTACCTGAACAACTTGGGCATGGCATTCTAGTGAAAGTTGCTAGTATGTTATAAGCATTAGATATAGAGGCTACAAATTTAGAGACCTCAAAACCATCAACATTAATGGATCTAAATCTAGAGATCTCAAGCCCATCATCATTGATTTCAGATGAGTTACTCACTTGATTTTGGAGGAAATTTTGAATTACTTGTAAAACTTTTAGAGCAAAAACCCCTAGTATTTTATTGTAAATAACATTTTCAATATCATTGTAAAGTATTGGAAATTTTTGATTCATGCTTAGTATCTAGCCTTGTTTGTAATTCCTTTCACCATTCTTCTATGTATTAGTCCAGATTCAAGCCTTGAATAATTTGTTTATAGTCTTTGAACTTCTTTTAATCTAGTATCTTTGTAACACAGATTATAATTTGATAAGCTATGGTTATTTTTTCTATACTCTATTTATTGAATGCTTTTATGTGTGAATGCTTCATATGAGTGATTATTGACCGATAACTTGTGATGCATGTGTTTACTTGGTTCTAGTGATAGAGAAATCCTTGATCTTGGTGCATCAACTTCTTTAGCTTAGGATTTTATTTTATATAAACCCTGTCTCTTTTTTACTTTGATACATGGAAGTATATTAGAATGGAACCATGTCAAATACCATATTCAATAAGGATCTAACCTTAGTAAAATACCAAAGGTTTCCCTATGAGTCAAGTCCCACACTCATAGAGCTTCCTATTATTTTGCTTTGTGTGAGGTGCAAGTGTCAAGTGCATCTGGCAACTACAACATATGGCCATGATATTTTGATTAACCCATATATTACCTTGTGAGTAAATTCCCACACTCATAGTGCTTCCTATTATTTCACTCTATGTGAATTATGAATGTCAAGTGCATTTGGAAATTGTAATATATGGCCATGATATTTTGATTAACCAACAGTAACATTGATTGAGCCTATACCTTACTAACAATTATATTCTTTAATTAAGAGATATGAAAGACTATATTGATATTAGAGGTGGGTGGTAGGTCAAGTTTATAGGTGACTGAACCAATCCACTATAATTTTTTATAAGGACCATAAAATTTTGTTGCAAGGTCTTGGTGTCCATGAATTTATACCAAGGATTGTTAGTATGTTTATAGAAGTAGAAATACCATATCCCCTAAATCAAATCTACAATTAGAACTATGTTGATCAACTTGCTAACACATGATTTTGGTCCATCTTAAAATTCTCGTTGATTTTTTGGAGTGCTACATGCTAACCAAGAGTGGTATGTACTATTTGAAGTCTAGAACTACCTAGAATGTAGGAGAAAGGTGTCGATAGCAGGTGTCTATATGTTGCTTCAAATGGAATGAACTTGGTAGATGTATGATACAAAGTGTTATACCACCATTTGGTTAAAGGAATCCATTTAACCCACTGTATAGGATATGTTGATTCAAAATAGTGGAGGTATATTTCCAAGCATTTATTGATAATATTTATTTGGTCATATGTTTGAGGATGGTATGTTGAATTTATTTTAAGGTGAGTGCATTACAGTTTAAATAGTTCCTACCAAAAATGACTTGTAAAAGTATGATCCTAGTTAGAAACAATAGATTTGGGTATATTGTGAAGGCAAAATATGGAGTCCAAAAATATTTGGGCAACTATGGAGGCTATGTAAGGATAGGCTAAGGAATATAAATGAGCATAATTTTTAATATGATCTACTCCCACTAGAATGACCAATTTACCCCCAAATTTTGGTAGTCCTTCAATGAAATCCATAGAAATTTTTATCCATACTTGTGCCAAAATTGGAAGAGGTTGAAGTGTGCCTAGGGTACAAAAAAATTCCTTTAGATTGGTTATAACATGCAATGCTAGGATGAAAAATCTCATTAACTTAAAAGTAGACAAAGGTCTACCAAGTTACTACTCCAAGTTCAACAAGTTTGCTTTAAATTTAACATTGGTATTTCATTTCATATTAAAAGAAAAATAGATGAGATAGGTACATACTAATCTTGAGTATAATGCATGAACTATAATTTTAAGGAATTCGACTCATGCTTCATGCATAAGATGAATCCTTCATCCCTATACCTAATTTTTTGTAGCTAACCCAAATGCAAGTTTTTCTATATTTTTAAAGAATGACATTTCAATCCTTAAGGGATGTCAGAATGCAAAAGAAAAACCTTTGTTATAGTCAAAAAAATTCAATATCATTTTGAATGAAAATAGGAAAGTCTTTAAAACTAGGGCACGTATTAAATAGAACCAAAATCCCTACAACTTTATACAACATGAAACTATTTGCATCCAATGTCATTTCACTCCAATGATGCAAATCAAACAAGCATAAATTCAAAAATGATTTCAATAATGTTATGGATTTTTAATATTATATTATACATATATTTAAAATAAAATTTATAACAATAGTTCCTTTAAATGCACGTTTAGTTCTTATCATAAATCAAGCATTCAATTAGTAAATCCAAGGAATTAGACCAACACCTAGTTATTCTCCCATCTTTTATTTTTATTTTCCATTCTCTCTCATTTGTCTTCTATACTCTATTCTCCCTTCTATTTTCCCACTCTTTGCCCCCATAAAACATATACAATGTGACAATTAATAAACCTTTTCTTTAATTTCCAAAGAACCCAAATACTAAGTGGTAGCTAAGACTCCTCCCAAATGGATAAAAAGGGTCTATTCCTCACCGCTCCTCCTCAAGATAAATTTAGCCCTAATGGTGGAAAAAATTATATTCAGGTGAATCTTCCTCATCCTTATAAACATAACCCTCTTTCCAAATATTTAAGAAAGCAAAATTTATTTTTTGTTGAAGATAAGAACTTTACAAATGGATCTCAAGAAAATGTATCTTTTTCATGGACTAAGGCTTAAGCCCCTCATATTTGTTTTGAACTTTACGATATATAAAAAATGTGTGAGAGGTATATATTTTATCAAGGCACAACATTAATTCTTATCTCTCAAAATAAATGGAACCATGGTATGAAATATATTTACTATTTAAAATCTAAAATAATAATAAACATTTCATTCAACTAGGCAATTTAACTCAAAAAACCATCAAATGCAATTTTATGAAGTTTTGCAATTTTTTTGCTTGCAATCATCATTCAAAATGCAAGCACAAACAACCACACATATTTTATGTGGTGTGCATACAATCTCTCTCCTATAGTTACTTCTTTTAGATCTATCACCTTCTTCCAAATTATATCTTTCCTCTTCCACCTTCTAGAGGGTGACCTATCGACACTTGTAAGTTAGTCGATATTATTAAAATGTTGATAACAAAATTTAAATTTTAACTAATTATAAAATTTACATAATTTCAAATTTTAATTAGCTTTTTTCAAAATAATTAGTTGGAATATGACATACATGAAGACTTCCATCTCTTTCTAAGACAAATATCATTAACTAAAACATTCTTAAGTGAATATAAACCATTCCATCATATAAATAAGACATGATTTCATTCATATTCCATATTAGCAAAATACTATGCATATTTCATATTAATAACCTTTCATTAAAGAGCATACAATAAACTAAAACAATAGATGCAAGTATAAAAGATAACACCACATTTATCCTAGGAAACCCCAAAGGGAAAAACCCAACCTCAAAAATATCCTTTCATTATATAATCATAATTTTCTCCAATACAATCAATTTAAGGAATTTCCACAATTCCATTTTCCAAAATCATCAATATATTACATAATAATTTCCACAATTCTTTATGTTACGAAAGAACACCATTCTTTCCAAATATATTCAGTAACAACCTATTTTCATCAAAACAAGGTATCATATTTTCAACAATCATATAGTATAAAATAAATTTCAAGAAGGGACCCTATAATCCCTTCCATGTTCATATCATATTGTATAAAATAAGTTTCAAGAAGGGACCCTATAATCCCTTCAAGAATGAACTCCACGTTCATTCTTTCCCAAAGATTGTTTTATCAAAAACCTAGAACTTCCATAGTTCTAGAATGAACTCCATGTTCATATCATCATCTTAGAACTTCCATAGTTCTATCATTAGTTTAGAACTTCCACAGTTCTATCATCATTTTAGAACTTCCACAGTTCTATCCATGAATGGCTACAACCATTCAATAAGCAAAGTATTTTCTCTAAATTATCTTTACAATCAAGCCATGATTTGTTTTACAAATCCTATCAAATTTTTCCCAAAATTTGACCTATGGATGCATTCAATTTTTCCACAAAATGTTTTACAAATCCTATCAAATTTTCTCCAAAATTTGACCTAAGGATGCATTCAATTAAATAAAAAGGGAGATTAATCCACTTAATCTCTTAGCAAATCAAAAGGGGAGATTAATCCATTTAATCTCAAATTATTCCAAAATAAGAGATTAATCCATTTAATATCTAGTTACTCCAAAATGGGAGATTAATCCATTTAATCTCAAATTATTTCAAAATAAGAGATTAGTCCTTTTAATCTCTAATTACTCCAAAAACAAGAGACTAATCCATTTAATCTCAAATTATTTTAAAAGAAGAGATTAGTCCTTTTAATATCTAATTACTCCAAAAAAGGAGATTAATCCATTTAATATCAAATTATTTCAAAAGAAGAGATTAGTCCATTTAATCTCTAATTATTCCAAAAGGGGAGATTAATCCATTTAATCTCAAATTATTCCAAAAGAAGATATTAGTCCATTTAATCTCTAATTATTCCAAAAGGGGAGATTAATCCATTTAATCTCAAATTATTCCAAAATAAGAGATTAGTCCATTTAATCTCTAATTATTCCAAAAGGGGAGATTATTCCATAATAAGGCTATAATTTTTCCCGATTTACCTCATATCAAAACTATAAACAAAAAGGGGTCTAGAAATCAATCGTTGGTCATTGAGTTTAATAGGTCAACACAGATAGGGCCCAAAGTCCAAATTCTACATAGACAAGGTCGGCTCCAACCAATTGATACTTGTCAACCCACGTAGATAATTGTTTTCCTATGCATTTAAACAGGATTCTCTTGTTGGGTCAGCCTGTGATGGTCTTGTCCCTTTCTAGATGGGATCCTTCTTTGCCATAGATGATGCCTATTGGTTAATCCCTGGTGGGATTGATTTTTTCCTATTGTTTTTCCCAGGTTTCCTTAGATGGGTTGTTCATTTTTTGTTTTCCTGCTACTCCTTTTGCTAGTTTCTAGTTTTCCAAATCCTTCTAGGTGAGTTAGCCCCGTCAAGATGGCTTGGCAGGATGGCCTTGATGGGAATGTAAGTTAAAATTTTAACTTTGAATTTTTTGCTTTTGCAGTTGCTAGGTTTTCTACTCTATTGGTTTTGCAACTCAATTTTCAGGCAAGAATTTGAGTTTAATTTTAATTTTTTAGATTTTGGTATTGTCCCATCAGGACCTTTTTCATGTTTTTTAGATTTTGCTTGTTCAGGTTTGGGGACTCCCTTGTGGCTTGCTCTAACTTTTCCCTTTTGGTCTATGTTGGACATTTTGAGTCCCTAATCCAAAGTTGTCATTGATGTCAAGTTGCCAGTGATAGTTCTTCTTCAGTTCGAGTGTAAAATTTAATGGAAGTTTATAATGAGTTAAAATATTTTTATTTTACACACAAAAGAATGGGTCAAAAAATGGTTTCAGTTCTCCTTTGGAAGCAAATATATCTGAGGCAATGGAAGGATAAATTATTATAATATTTATCCAAGGTGGTGAAAAACCGAAATAAATTATTATAATTTTTATTATAATATTATTTGGTTTACAAAGGACAAATTAATTATTTTTTATAAAACCCTAAGGTTGGGTTTTTGAGGGAAAAATATTTCAAAGCGCAAATTTTAAAGTAAATTAAACCCAAAGGTTGGGTTTAATAAAAGGCATTTGAAGCCTTTACCGTCGACGTCATGGAAGGAAGCACGTGAGCACCGACATCGTTAATGCAATGAAGAAACATATAAATATGCCCAACAAACCTAAGTTTTATTTACCCTTGCTCGAATTAATAATCTGTGGCATATGAAAAGAGAGCTTGTGCATTTACGAAAATGTGGTAACGAAGGGAATAAAGGAGGAAGTTTTCATCCTTAAGTTTCATTGGGCAAGCATGGACTAGTGGTATTTGGGAAAGCGTAAAGGTGTTGGCAGCAAGGTGGTTGACGTTTCGAATCCCCGCGTACATTGTTTGGTGAGTTGATTGAGGCGTCCAAGGTGCACGACATTTTTCCCTTGGTGGAAGGTGATGCGATATTAAGAAGCACATGGTGCTTCTTTAATCTTGAATGAGCACTTGGCTCATGCGGTGACTTTAGACGTAGTTAAGGCGCTTGTGGTGATACGAGGTTGAGGGTTCGATTCCCTCCGAAGACAAGGTATTTAATTTTGATTTAAATTTTTTTAGTTGCCTAATTTTGGAGGAATAAGGGTGCATAAGTGATTATTATTTTTATACATTAAGGCATGAAGTTTATGGTGAATGTTTGTTGAGGATTATTGTGGAAGGTTTGATATTTGAATTTTATGGTGAATGTTTGTTGAGGATTATTGTGGAAGGTTTGATATTTGAAATTTATGGTGAATTTTTGTTGAGGATTATTTTGGAGGTATTGATATTTGAGATTTATTATTTTAGGAGTAATAAGGAGTTTTAGTAAAGTCTTAATTAATTTCTTATTAAGACTTTTGAGCATTATTTTTGTATAAGGATTTTTCTATTTAAAGAAGACTATGGTGAATTTTATTTTTGAGTTGGATTAATAAGGTGTATTTTGGGTCATTATTTTATATTGTGATTTGATTGAAGTCTCCTAACCCTTATTGAGATTGGAAAAGAGAAATTTGTGAATGTGGCAGATTTGTGAGATCAACTCCTTGTCAAGCAAAAGGTATGGGCAAATTCTTCTTTGGTTGAGTTGGTTGTTTGGCTTACTTGAAAATTAAGTTTGGAGTGAAAAGGATTTGATTAGGGTTTCCTTTTTAAAAGTGTTTGAGTTGATGCTTCAAGGTTTTCTGAAATTGAGAGTTGTGATTAAAACCTTGTTTTATAAGCATTGTTGTTGAGATCATTGGTTGAGTGAAGTGTTTGAGTTAATGCTTCAAGGTTTTTTGAAATTGAGAGTTGTGTTTAAAATCTTGTTTGATAATCATGGTTGTTGAAGTGAGTTGTTATGCAAAGAACTTGAACTAGGGTTTGAAAATATCATGAGTATCATTGTTATGTGAGATTTGTTGTTAAGCATTGTTGGAAACATTTTGAGTTGGATGATACATGCTTAGACTAGGATTTGTGAGCAAGAGTTGTTTCTTGAAGTGATTGGTTGAGTAGAATTGATTGAGCCTAGTTAAGTGGATGTATGAAGTGATTGTTCAATTTCCATAAAATAAACTATTCTATATTTTGATTTGAGTTGAGATTGAGTTTTGAGAATAGAACATATTAAGTCTCTAACAATTATCTTTATGCTTCTATGAGATTGAGTTGAGAAAGTGATTGAGTTTTGAGTATAGAACATATTGAGTCTCTAAAAATTCTCTTTATGCTTCTATGAGATTGAGTTGAGGAAGTAATTGAGTTTTGAGTATAGAACATATTGAGTCTCTAACAATTTTCTTTATGTTTCTATGAGATTGGACAAGTTCTATGTGGATTTGTTAAGAAGATTTGAGGCAAGTCTTTGAGAAAACTTGTGGACTGATTTTGTATGAGCTTTTATGAAAGCTTACAATATAGATTTGGTTAAGTCCTAGAGAGGACTTATTGAGCAGATTTGAACAAGTTCTAGAGAGGACTTGTAGAGTATATTTTAACAAGTTCTAGAGAGGACTTGTAGAGCATATTTTGAGTAGGTTCTGTGTGGATCTGTTGAGCAGATTTAAGCAGGGTCTGAGTGGACCTGTTGAGTAGAGTTATGCAAGTTCTATGTGGACCTATTGAGAATATTTGAGCAAGTTCTGAGTGGACCTGTTGAGCAGAGTTGTGCAGGTTCTAAGTGGACCTGTTGAGCAGATTTGAGTAGGTTCTAAGTGGACCTATTGAGAAAATTTGTGCTAGACCGACTAGACTGTGTTTAGTGCAGATTTGAGTGGACTTGTGCTAGACCGAATGGACTGTGTTTAGTGCAAGAGTTGAGCAGATTTGTACTAGACCGAATGGAATGTGTTTAGTGCAAATTTGAGTGATCTTATTGAGCAGACTTGTGCTAGACTAACTAGACTATGTTTAGTGCAAGAGATTGAGCAGAGTTGTGCTAGACCGACTGGACTGTGTTTAGTACATAATTGAGACAGAGCTTTGGAGGTGATAGAGTAGAGAGGAGAATAGTCTCCAGTGGATAGAGATCCATCAGCTAGGTCAGTGAGGACATGTCTTCTAAGTGGGGACAAGAGTCTTTAGTGGAGAGAGATCCACAAGCCAATGCAGTGGAGGCAGTAGTTTTCTAGAGGATCACCAGCTAGAGCAGAGGAGAAGGAGTTCTCCTATGGATAGAGATCCATAAACCATATTTAGGGGATCAGCATCTCCTTTGGACATAGGTCCATAAACATTGTAATTGGGAAGGATTCCCAAGAGATTGATTGAGAAAATTTTAGTGAAATATTTTCTATGTGGATGTAACCCACATTGGGTGAACCACGTTAAAATTGGTGTATCTATTGTGTGTGATGGTTTGTGCATTGATTTGGTTATTGCTATTGATATTGCCATTGATTATATTGATTAATACTATTTGGGAAAGAAAAGTAAAAAGTGGTCTTATACTGTCCCCCCCTTCTCAGTATAAGCTTGTGTTCTTCAGTCTATGGACCTGATGGTTTTTGTAATCGCTTTGTAATAAGGTTTTGGGGCCCTTTCAAAACCCACTTTTAATCCATCCATCTATAAAAAAAAAATTATATCTCAAAAATTTTATAACAAATAAATCTAGGTCCAATGTAATTTGAACTAGAAAACCCCATAATTAGGCCTTATCCTATAATAGTTAAACTAATAATATTTTTTACTAGAGAAGAAATCTCGTTAGCCAAAAAGGAAAGTTTCTAAATATAATTTATGCAATTTTTTTTATAGCCATAGGAAATGAAATCCAATTAGCAATTTTTTATTGAAAAATATGACTTATAGATAAAAAAATTATTAAATATTTTAGCCTCATTATTCAAAGGACTAGAATATACACATTATAGTTTAACAAATATTATATTATTAAAAGGTAAGATAATAACTAATTAAATTTATTATAAATTTAATTAAAATGTATTACTTCCACACTCAAATATAGATAAATATATTAAAGCCTAGGTATTGAAAAGTATTATAAGATTATATTTTCACTCTAGTAGGTAACTTGTGAAAACTACAGATTTGATAGGTTTAAGAAACAAATTGTGAGATGTAATATTATATTGAACAAATAATGGTTTATGTTTATGGTTGCTATTGTGGAGAGATGTTAGAGGAGGAGCGAAATATGAGCAATAGCGTCAGAGTTGAAAATGATCTCTAGTGAGGAGTTGTCGGATGGAAAGTTACAAGTGAGTGGGAAGGAGTTGATGGGAGAGGAGTAGGCAATCGAGAAGGAGCAATCGAGGGATCAGACTAGTGCAGGGTGTTATTCAGGCTCAAATAGCAAAGAGTCATGAGGTGGATTCTATAGTATTTTTAGGTGTTGTGTACTCACATGAAATAGAAACAAACACTAGTGATGCAATCCCCTTAGTGGTACTTGAGCCAGGTGGTAAATCAAGTGGGTCCCATTGGATGGGATATCCTTTTGATCCAAGGAGAATCTTTTGCTAAGGTGACTGCAAAATATTTTAAACCTAGTGGGATGAAAATATTATTTAATCTCACCCTTGAAGGTGATGAGATTCATATTCCTGATGAGCTCATAGATATTACTATGGAAGAGGGTTCTTAGAATCTAGTAGGCAAATTCTAGGGAAGCAGACCTGATCTAGATTCCATTAGATGCTGGGCTTTGGTGAAATGGAAGCCATTGGGGTCCTTGGAGATAGTGGTTGTACCAAAAGGTTTTTCATCGTCAAGTTGAACTATGAAGAGGACTCAAAATGAATCTTAGGTTGGGGTCCTTGGTTCTATGGGAAAAGAGACGTTTGGTTCTATGGAAAATGGGGTCATGATTTCAACCCAGACACCCAAAAGGTGAATCTGGTTCCTCTTTGGGTGAGGCTTTCAGGTCTTCCCTTCCACCACTGGTAGGAAGACATCTTGAGAGGGATAGCTAAAAGCATTGGTGAACTCATTCAAATCGACCCAACAACTAGAGCGAAATCTAGGATGGTCTTCACAAGGTTGTGTGTTATGGTGGATTCGAAGGATGATCTTCCATCTTATATTAAGTGTATTTCAAAGGTAGGCACATGGACTCGGCCTATTTAATACAAAAATAGACCCATATGATGTTTCGATTATGATAAACTTGGCCATTTATCTTCATATTGCTCTACGATCCTTAACAAGAAGGATAATGTTTTGTAGGAGAAAGTCATTGAAGGTTGGCCTGAGTGGATTGATCCTGAAGATTTGGGCCTTAAGGAGGTGGTGCACATCTCCTCAAAATACCATATTCAGATGATGCCTGGTAAAGAAGTGGTGTTTGAAACTCCAAATACTAAAAGTCTTTCGCTAAAGGACACAAAAATAGCAAGTTTGGCCCAAGGAGAACCCACCTTGAGGGAGATTATGGAAATGGGTGGAAGCTCTTCTCAAAATTTGGAGGCTAATGAACATCTTCAGGTTAGTTTTTCTAGACCCATTTTAGGACCTTCTTGGTCTAGTTGTTATGCTAAAAAATTTGTATGATTGCTTGGGTTGTGACTCTAGCTTGCTAGAAGATGTAACCTTGGAAGAACAAATTCCTCAACCTCTTTCCCTAGTTGAGAAATTAGCCTAGTCTCTGACTCTCAAGTCCCCTCCAAAGACTAGAAGCCACAAAAAAGGGATTGATGTTGGAGTGGAGCACAAAGGGGGTCGACCTTCCAACAAAGCATGTCAATCCAAAGAGAGAGATAGATGTGGCGGATGGATCTCAGACCTTATTAAAAGTTGATAATGTCAAAGAAACAAGGAGAAAACAACTCAATATTGAAATATTTTTTCATAACTCCTAGGGCAATGGGGGTAAAAAAATTCACAAAATCTGTAAATGAGGTTCCTATCATGGAACATTAGAGGTTTGAATGGGACCTCAAAACAAAGGGTTTTGTCTTCTTTGAGAAAGGAGGTTTGTCCAGATATAATTCTTCTGCAAGAGATAAATATGGATAGAAGCAAGGTAGATGAGGTAAGAAAGGTGGTTTGGAAGGAGGCCAACTTTGTGGCCAGTTCGACACAAGGAGCCTCAGGGGGTCTCCTATGTCTATGGAACCCCAATAAAGTCACTAGCTTGCCCTTTTGGTAACAAATGGAATTATTAACATGTTATTTTGTTGTAAGTCTTCGAGTCAAAAATAGATTTTGACCAATATTTACACCCTAACTCCAGAACAAATAAAAATTATATTTGGTCCATGCTTAGTTTAATGAGAGAAGCTTTTAAGAATGAGGCTTGGATTTTGGTAGGAGACTTCAACTCTCCTTTGTACCAATCGAACAAGAATGGAGGGATACAACAATCTCAAGAAGTATGGAAGAATTTGCTACTTTTATCAATAATCAAGAGCTCATGGACTTAGAATTGAAAGGTTCCAAATATACGTGGAGTAATAGACACTTGGAGGCCCATCACATACAAATTAGATTGGATAGAGTTTTTATTTCCAAAGAGGTCATTCCTCTATTTGGGGACTCTTCTCTCAACTCTTTGCCCAAGATTGCGTCCGATCATAACCCCCTTCTCTTTGATAATGATTCTAATACTCCTTTCTTCCTAAGACCCTTTATATTTGAAGCCATGTGGCTCTCTCATCCGGAGCTGGAGGTAAGAATTAGGAAATGGTGGAACACCAAATTCTCTAGCCCACATATTAATCAGGTGGTTTCTAAGCTGAGACTGATAAAAAAAATCTAAAAGATTGGAACAAATCGATCTTTGGGGACATCCAAATTAAGAAAAATGATCTCAAATCCCAATTATAGGCTATTCAATCTTCATTGGAAGTGGATGTCCTCTCACAGAATAATAGATTGGAGGAGAGAAGAATCTTGGCTGAGCTTCATAATGTCCTGAGTAGTGAGGAGGTTTTTTGGTGATAAAAGTCTAGAGCTCTTTGGCTCAAATATGGAGATAGAAACACAATATTTTTCATTCCTCAACTCTTCGCCATAGAAGCCATAACTGGATTAGGGAGATTCGTAAAGCGAATGGTTCTAAAATAGGGGATATACTCGAGAAATTAGGGTGGAGGTTGTCTCCTTCTTCTAATCTCTCCTCTATGATATGAGTGTGAGAAGTGCTTTTGTGGAAGAAAAACTCCTTTAGAACATTCCTCACTTGGTGATAAAAGAAATGAATGATAATCTCAACAATTTTCTTAATGATGATGAAATTAAGAAAGCACTCTTTTCCATGGAAGGACTGAAGGCCCCTAGCCCGGATGGCTTCCCCCTAATATTTTTCTAGAGGTTTTGGCATATCTTTGGCAGGGAGATCGATGAAGCTCTACATGAAGTTCAATCCATTGGAGTTTTACTTGGGTATTTAAACACCACTTTCTTAGCTCTAATTCAAAATTCAATAGGTTCCATTGAGTTAAAATACTTTCATCCCATTAGCCTCTACAATACTATCTTCAAAATTTTCACTAAAGCTTTGGCTAATAGGGTTAAACCTCTCTTGTCTCATCTGATTGATTATGCTCAAAGTGGCTTTATTTTGGGTCGTCAGATCCTGGATGGAGTTATTTCGGTTCATGAACTCATACATTCAATGGATAAAAGTGGTCGAGTAGGAGCTTTTCTAAAACTAGACATGAACAAGGCCTATGATAGGGTCTCGTGGGACTTTCTCCTTAAGGTCCTCCAAAAGTTTAGCTTTGACAGGAGATGGATATTTATTATCAAAACCTGCATTTCATTGGCCAAATTTTTAGTGCTTGTCAATGGCTCCCCTACTGGGTACTTTCGTAGTTATCGTGGTATTCATCAAGGAGACCCACTCTCCCCTTATCTATTTATTCTCATGGCAAAAGCATTGGGTAGGTCCCTTAAGACCTCCTCCTCTGTGGTTGGTATCAAACCAGCCCTAAGCATGGAATCAATCTCCCATCATCAATTCGTAGATGATACTCTTCTCTCATTCCTTACCTCAATTCCTTAGGCCCAAGCAATCAAAGAAATCCTCATTTGGTATGAAGAGGCAACAAGGTAGAAGGTTAACTTTTTAAAGAGTAAAATATTCTTCTTGAATTTCTCGATTCTTAGGCAAAGAAGAATAGTGATGGAGCTGGGCTATGAGATAGCAGAGTTTCCATCGACTTACCTTGGGATTCCTCTTTTTAAAAGGAGGTGCAAGGAATATTTATGGGAGCTGGTGGTGGAAAGGGTGCAATACAAACTTACTAGCTGGAAAGGAGCTCTGTTAAGCTAGGCAAGTAAGGCTATTTTGGTGAAATCTACACTTCAGAGTATACTGGTTTACTTTATGTCCTTGTTCAAGATGCCAGGTAAAATAGTGTAGAAGATCGAGCAAGTTCAAAAGTCCTTCTTGTGGTCTGGGTCGGAGGAGAAGAAGAGATTCCACTTAGTAGCATGGGATCAGATCTATAGTAGAAGGGAGTTTGGAGGCTTGGGCCTGAGAAGGATGGACCAAATGAATAAGGCCCTAGTTGCTAAACAAGGTTGGTGCCTAACCTAGAATGAACAGGTTGATTGGGTTAATATTATAAAAGAAAAATATCTAAATAATGGGGAGGACTTCCTGTCGGATGATGTCCCAAACTCTAGGTCAGCCTTTTGGCTTAGTCTATGTAATTCCAAGAGCAACATTAGAAAGGGAGGAATATGGAATGTGGGTAATGACCATCTAATTGATTTTTGGTTAGATCCCTAGCTGATGGACCAACCGTTGGCTTTGCTCCTAGAATTGGTAGTGGCTGAAGACTTCTGCAGATGTACCTTTGGTTCTAAGGTTGAATATTATATTGAAACTACAAATCATAGGAAGAGATGGAGAGTTTTATTCAGTCCTAACTTATCTCTAGCCGATAAAATGGCCCTTAAGAAGATCTCAGACCTCCTAAAGTTCCAAGTCATCAAATCTACTGATGAAGCTGATAATCATTTAGGCAAAAATTTCAGGAGTATTTTCTATGAAATCAGCATATTTCCTCTTGGAGGACCCTAGCCCCCCTTGGTTCCCGAGCAGACTAGTTTTGCGGAAGGGATTAACCCCTAAGGTAAATGTTTTTCTATGGCTTGCTATATAGAATAAAATATTGACCATAGATAATCTACAATCTCGAGGTATGATTATTCTAAACCGGTGTTACCTTTGTGGCTTGGATGCTAAGTCGGTACAACATGTCTTTATTTTGTGCCCATTCTCTAAGGATGTTTTCTCCTCATTTTTCAATTTGGTTGGTGTCTATTGGGTATGCCCCTTTCAAATGTCTGATCTTTTATACCAATGGGACCCTCCCTTCTTTTCTCCTCGACTTCATCTATTCTAGAGATTTAGCTTGGCTCACATCATGTGGTGTATCTGGAAGGAAAGGAATTTGAGGGCTTTTAAAAATGAAGCCAATTCAACCCTCTCTATCTATGCCAAGAGCATTATGGCAATAGTGGAGAACATCTTTACCATCTCTTTGGACTCAGGTTCCTTTGCTAGGAAATTAGCTCTAGACTTTGGGGTTTAAACATTTTTGAGGTCTACTACCCATTTGGATTCGAGTGGAAGAAGATAGATTTCTTGGGAACCACCCCTTGTAGGCTAGATTAAACTCAATTTTATGGGACCTCCAAGGGTAACCTAGGAGAGGTAGGTGTGAGTGGTTTAATTTGTAATAACAATGACATACTCCTCACTTTTGTTGAGAAGTTGGGACCTTAATCAATTCATTTTGTTGAAGCTCGTGCTCTCTTCCAAGGGATTTCATTGTTGAGTGGATTCAAGCAGAGTAAGGTCATGATTGAGGGTGATTCCCTTAATATCATCAATCTAGTGAAAGGTTCTCAAAATCCTAGTCCTTTTGTCACTAATATGATTTCTAAGGCAAAAATAATCCTTCAGGTCTTTGAGGATGTGGTTGTCAAGCACATGTACAGGGAAGGTAATAAATCAACTAATTTTCTAGCAAATTTGGGGTTGAGCCAGGATGGTCTAACTATTTGGAGAGAGGATTTTCCACTAGATATTTAATAATTTAGATACTAGAGGTATCTCTACTGAGCTAGGGACAAGCGAGTAATATTTTGGAGGGCCCTAGCAAGGACAACCTAGACATCAACGAATAATAATGGTCGGGGGTCTTATTTTTTATGGGTCTTTCTAAGTTTTTTTTTTTGTTTTGGTTGTTATCTATGCATGGGTTGATCTATATGGGTTATAGGGGTTGGTTGTAGGTCGTCTGGTCTTACTTTTGTCTGTCTATTTTTTTGTGTCTGCCCTAGTGATGGTTGTGTTGGTTTCCCTACATGGGTTTTGGATATTGGTCTCTATATAGCTTACTATTATCCCTCTCCCTAATATGATGTTAGTTGTTCCTTTTGTAATAATATTCAGAGATCCTTTAAAAACCCTTTCTTACAACTAATCAAGAAATAATAATTAAAAATTCCTAATTTAGGAGGACAAAAATATTATATATGTGTGTGTGAGTGAGAGAGAGAGAGAGAGAGAGAGAGAGAGATCCTCTCTGAACCTTAGCTTAAATTAGCATCAAGCTAATTAGGAGGTGTTTATAATTTAAGTTTGGTGTGGTTGCTATTGATCACTTAGGGAATAAATCCATTAATTCTATCACTAAATAAAATGATACCCTCTAGGGGAAGTAGTAAATTCTTATATATAGATAGAAACATTTTTTAACTTTGAGGTTAGGGAAAAATCTTACTCAAAATCCAATTTTGGATTATATCATAATATTGACAATTTTAAGCTTATGGCCTTTACAGGCCAATTAAACTAACCATGACTATACTAACTTACCTGAAATTTATATTTTTTTAATTTTACTATATTAGAACGTTAACTTATAATGTAACACATAAAGAATAATATTGATATTTTTCTAGAATTTGATCGATGATAATCTTGGTGTATGAAAGGTGCATCAATCCTACTTGATATTTCAATGATAAACACCATATTTTTAGATGTCAAATTTTAAACAATGATAATATTAACCAAACACATGATCTAGTGCTTTTACCTCCATGCAACATTGACACTCCATTATCAACTCCTGTTGTAAGTAGTCCATTTCAAATTTGATGTTAAATGTTATTAATTCCTGCTTCAAAATATGAGCATCATCTCCTTATTTTTTTAATTTAATGTTATTAGGTTGCAAACAACATTATTTTATTTGCAATATGTCTTATTCCTTTTCCCTTCTAATGATATTTTCTTCTTTTTTCCTAGGGTGACAATGCAATGGTTCGGGATTTGGCTCTTCTTTGAGAGGTTCAAGGTTCAAACCGCAGTGTGGGCAAGTGTGTGAGGGGGTGGGTGTGTGGTGGTTGTGTGTTAAAATCTCTATTGATAAGCATATCTCTTAGTTTTATGAGGGGTCATGGTTGAGAGGAGACTGCTCGACCCTGTGCGTTGGTTGTGTGTTAAAATCTCTATTGATAAGCATATCTCTCAGTTTTATTAGGGATCATGGTTGAGAGGAGACTTCTCAACCCTGTGCGTTGGTCATAGGGGTTTTTCACACTAACTGAATCTAGTAATGGTGATGGTGATGATCTAGAGAACCCTCTCAACAATGGTGATGATCCAAAGAACCCTCTCGATGATGGCGACGATCCAGAGAACCCTCTCGATGATGGCAAAGATGGTGGCTTGGAAGATACGGGTATTGGCGACCCAGATGGACCCCCTTTCGGAGGCCACACCACTAGCGGTTATGCTTCACATGCAGTTTCTGAAGATCAAACCATTAGCAGACACCTTTCGAGCCAGTCTCGAGATTCTCCCCACAAGTCCTATGCTGATAAAGTTAGAATCCAGGGACATGCGACTGTTTCTTCTGAGCCAAACCCTTGCACCCGCAATGACAAGGAGATCTCCATTCCTCCTAGTGTTATGAACTCGAATATCAATCGAAGCTCTTTATCCCTGATAGGGAAATTCGTAGGAGGTCGGCCTGACATTGAATCAATCAAGAAATGGGCATCGACCAAATGGTGGCCCAGTGGATCCATGGAAATAAAGGCCATGTCTAGAGGTTTTTTCCTCATAAGCCTCAACAACGCGCAAGACACCAACCACATCTTGACTGGTGGACCTTGGTTCTACGGTCGCAGAAGCTTGTTCCTACGAAAATGGGTGGAGGACTTCGATCCTGAAACCCAATCTATAAATTTGGTGCCTATCTAGTTTCGGCTTCCCAACCTGCCCCTCCAATATTGGGATGAGAGGATTTTTCTCCTGGTTGTTGAAGTTGTTGGGGACTTTGTTGCCCTTGACCCTACGATGAAAGCGCAGTCAAGGCTAACTCATGCCAGAATCTATGTGATGGCAAATCTTGATTCGGAGTTACCCACCTATGTGGATCTCATCTGTGGCCCCAAAAGAAGATGCCAGACCATTGTTTATGAAAACAAACCAGCATTTTGTATTGAGTGCCGCACCCAGGGTCACTTGAAGACCCAATATCCATTGCTGAGAAAGGAGACTGCAAAAAATCTGACCCAAAAATTCCTAGCAACTAACTCTAATGATGGACCTATTCACGAAAAGAAAGTTTACCAAGCTAAGCCGACTCAAAAGTTGGCCGCCACCATGGACACCGGGAAGCCTGTTGCTACGCCAAGAAGTCCTGAAGAGGAAGGAAAAAGAGGTAATCTCTCCATCCCTGAATCTTCTCACTCTAAACAAAATTGCTCACTCTTTATTAAAGCAAACCCTTTCGGACCTTTGCATGATTATGTAGAGGATCTTGTCAGTGATCTCATAGACAAACCTTTGCAGCCCTGTTTCGATGCCTATGAGATTCCACAATCCCCTTCACATCCAGGACCTTCTAGACTTCATTTGTCTATTGAATCTCTAAACTTTCTTCAATCTGAGTCTGGAAAACCCTCAAATCAGCAAGACCCTCTACTCAATGTGTCTATCCCCATATCTCCCCCTCCTAGAAAATATGTCCTTAGTTCTAGGCTGAAATCTCTTGATACGAATCCTGATAACCAAAACCCTAGCCCTCAAAAATTTATTTCCAAAAATCAAAAGAAAATTTTAGCTGACATAGATTATGAAAAAGCAAAAAGAGGGAGGCCTAGAAAATAGGATTTAAGGTGAAAGGAAGTTGAAGAGAGTATTTCTAATGGCTCTCAACCCACTATTATCTCCTCTTCAGCTGAGCAGAATCATTCTAAGGTTTCCACAGATGAGGGGAACAGAACCAAACCCCCTCCGACACCTTCGCATGGAGGAGGTAAGAAATATTCAAAGTCTTCCAAATGAAGATTCTCTCATGGAATGTGAGAGGTCTTAATGGATGGACCAAGCAGAGAATCCTTTCATCCATGAGAAAAGACATTAAGTCGACCATCATCTTGTTGCAGGAAACCAAGATCAATGAAAACTACCAAGATAGAGTTATTAAGGCTATATGGAAAAATTGTGGAGTTGCTACCAGCCCTGCCAAGGGAGCGTCTGGTGGCCTTATGTGCCTATGGGACCCTGCTAAAGTAGAAGGTCATATTTTATCATCTTCTGATAGGATCACCAACATTGCTTTTTGTTGCAAAGATTCAAATGTTCAGTGGGTTTTATCTAATGTGTATGCTCCTAATACTATGTCTGGCCGATGAGAACTATGGTTTTCTATGAGGTAGATGTGACAGATATTCCAGAGTCAGCCTTGGATGATAGCTGGTGATTTCAACTCACCGCTATACCCTACTAACAAAAAAGGAGGTACTCCTATCTCGCCTCAGAGTTTTGAAGATTTTGCTGAATTCGTTGATGAGTGTGGTCTTATGGACATCCACCTTCAAGGGAGAAAATTTACTTGGACCAATAGGAGAGTGGGGGCACAACATATTTTAATGTGATTGGATAGATTTCTCATTTCTCGTGAAGCTCTTCAATCCTTTGGAGATGCAACTCTCCACTCTCTTCCTCGGATTGGGTCTGACCACAACCCTCTAGTTTTAGAGGGGCTGAACACTACCTCTTTCAAGTCTCCTTTTCGGTTCGAACCTATGTGGATTCAACACCCAGATTTCAGAAGCAAAGTACTTGAATGGTGGAGCAGAGATTTTCCTAGTAACCCAATTGTAAGATTAACTCAAAAACTCTAGCATACCAAGAACAACATAAAAATATGGAACAGGGAAACCTTCGAGAATTTATTTGAGGTAAAAAGAATCATTGGTGATAAGATCCGGGCCATTGAAAATCGTATCCAATACGAGGAACATGATGTGCAACTTAGGGAACAAGAAAGAGAGCTACTGGCTGAATATCACAATATTTTATCCATGGAGGAAACCTTTTGGTGGTAAAATTCGAGAGCTCTCTAGCTCAAACAAGGTGATTCCAATACGAAGTATTTCCATGCTCTCACCCTCCGACATAGAAGCATCAACAAAATAAAAAATTTGATCAGGTCGGATGGCACCAACATAAAAAATGAAGAGGAGGTGAGACGTGAAGTCGTAGCACATTTCCAAAACATTCTTGGAGTGGGTCAACCGAGTAACCCTCAAGCTATTGATTCCCTTCTCCAAAATATTCCCTATTTAGTCTCTAATGAAAATAATGATAGACTATTAGCCAAATTTTTTGTAGATGAAATTAAAGATGTTGTGTTTTCCATGTCTGCTGATAAAGCACCTGGGCCTGATGGTTTCTCTCCCTACTTCTTTCAGCATTTTTGGGATATTGTCAACACTGATGTAACCAAAGCCATTCAGTTTGCTCAAGCGACCAAGCGCATCCCGAGAGACTTCAACTCCACCTTTATCACCCTTGTCCCGAAGACTCAACAATGCAGAACAATTTTTTATTATAGGTCGATTAGCTTGTGCAATGTCATCTACAAAATTTTGACCAAGACCATTGCCAACAGAATGAAGAAACTGCTCCCTGGTATTATTGATTTATGTCAAGGCAACTCGGTCAAGGGAAGGCTTATAACTGATGGTATAATAATTGTTCATGAACTGCTCCACTTTGTCTCAAAAAACAAAAATTCAAGCCTTTTTCTCAAGTTAGATATCACCAAGGCATTTGACAGGGTCTCTTGGAGTTTTTTATGTGTTGTGCTGGCAAAATTTGGCTTTCATCTAGAGTGGATTACCCTAATCCGAGAATGTCTTTCATCTACCTAGTTTTCTATCATTGTAAATGGTGTTGTTGTTGGGTATTTCAAGAGCAACCAAGGAATCAGGCAGGGGGATCCTCTTTCCCCTTATTTATTCATCATTCTTGCAGAATCCCTTGGGAGGGCACTCAATTTTGCCTGCTCTAATGGTACTATCTCTGGGATAAAGGCCTCCTCCATCTCCCAACCGATCACGCATCAACAATTTGTTGATGATACATTACTGGAAACCAAAGCTTCAGTTCCTGAAGCAAGGGTAATCAAGAATATCCTAGTCTCCTACGAGCTTGCTGCTGGACAAAAGGTTAATTTTCAAAAAAGTAAATTGTATTTCCTGAATACTCCCATTGACAGACAACAAATGATTGCCAGAATCCTGGGCTGCAGCATATCAAGCCTTCCTTCCACCTATCTAGGTATGCCCCTTTTCCATGGTAAACCTCCTGCAAATGTGTGGAACAACATCTTGGAGAAAATTCAAAAAAAGTTGGTCGGGTGGAAAGGTTGTCTCCTCAGCCAGGCAACGAAAGCGACTCTTGTCCAAGCTTGTTTGCAAGGCATTTCGATGTATTTCTTGTCCATATTTAAAGCTCCAGCTTCTATCTGCAAGAATATTGAACAGATACAAATGAGATTTCTCTGGTCAGGAAGCGAAAATACCAATAGAATTCCCTTGGTTGCTTGGGACAAGATCTGCTTGAAGAAGAATCAGGGAGGGTTGGGTTTCAGGAAAGCTAGTAAGATGAATTCTGCTCTCATTGGTAAGCAAGGTTGGAGAATTATCCAAAATGAACAAGCCACCTGGATCAATATCATAAAGGATAAATACCTACAGCAATGAGCCTTTCTAAGTGATGAACCGCTTTCGATTGGATCACATTTTTGGAACTCTGTGATTAATACGAGACCCATCCTAAAATTTGGGCTCAGGTGGCAGCTGGGAAATGGAACATCTATTGACTTTTGGGAGGACAGATGGCTCAACAATCACCCTCTGATCAGTGATGCTAGTCTCTCCTGCATCAAGCCAATCACTGATCACCTGTTTGGTTCTAAGGTATGTAATTTCTTTTCTAGAAACTGTAACGGAGCCAGATGGAAGCCCTTTCCCTCTATCAACATCAACATTGCCCAGTCCTCTACTTTTTCTATTATTGTTGGTCTATTGCGCACCACTATCATTCCTAGTAACCCAAATGCTTTAGACTCTCCATTCTGGCACCTTTGTGAGGATGGGCTTTATACTGTTAAGTCTGCCTACTACGCCCAAACCAGAGAAGTCAACTCCTGGCCTGAATTTAAGACTGTCTGGTTGAAAAGTCTAATCCCTAAAGTTACCCATTTTTTTGGCTTGCTTCTTTAAACAAAATCTTGACCATTGACAATCTAATCCATAGAGGCCTAATACTCCCTAATCATTGTGTCCTCTATAAAAATAGTTGGGAATCTATGATCCATATCTTTCTTGAGTGCCCATTCTCTAATGAAGTGTTGTCTTCCTTTCTCAAGCTGGCCAACATATCCTGGGTATACCCAAAAACTCTTGTTGATGCCTGCCATCAGTGGCCAAATCCATTTTTGAATCCAAAAATCCATGCTTTTTGGTCATATTATTTTCCTCATTTTTTGTGGTAGGTATGGTTGGAGAGGAACAACAAAATTTTTGGCGCTACTGCAAAAGATGCCAGATCAGTGTTCTCCCGAGCTCTATCATTTGTCATTGAGAATGCTAATCTCATCCAAGCTGAAAAGCCCAAGAACCAATGGGAATTATCCATTTTCAATACTCTCAAATTTTAGATTGACACCCCCTCGAGGTCCTCCAAAAGTTGACAGGTCAATGGTGAAATGGATTCCCCCGCCTTGTGGATGGGTCAAGCTCAACATTGATGGAGCCTCAAAGGGAAACCCTGGTAGGGCTGGAGGAGGTGGTCTTTTCAGAAATAGTCAAGGTAAAGTCCTGTGCGTGTTTGTTGAGTCCATGGGCAGTCAAACCAATAATTTTGTTGAAGCTCATGCGTTATACCTTGGCCTCCTCATTTGCAAGCGACTTCGATTTGAAAGACTTATCATAGAGAGTGATTCTATGAATGTCATTCGATGCATCCAAAAATGTCAGCTTCCTGCCTGGAGCATGTTCAACGCTGTCCAAGAAAGCTTGAAGATAATTGAAGGCATCAGACATGTTACAATTCAACATGTTTACCGAGAAGGAAACAAAGTTGTTGACCTCCTTGCCAATCAAGGAGTTGAACAAGATAACCTCCAAGTCTGGTATGACAATTTCCCTCAATGTATTGTGGCCCACACTGATACAAATGGAAATCTTAATCTTTAACTGGTTGTTGGTGTTGATGTGGCTGATTTGGGGCCTAGTGGCTGGATATGGTTTGTCTGACATGGATGCCAACACATATCCTCTTTTCCCTTATGCGCTTTTGTGCAATCCATCTTGGGGTAATTTTGAGGAGATGTGGAGAGTTCACAAGGCAACTGTCATCCATGAACCCAGGTGGCAAGGAATGTGGAAAGTTCACAAGGCAACTATCACTCGTGAACCCAGGTGGCAAGGAATGGCAAATAAAACTACTAATTTCCAGCATAGTGGAAGTGGTTGCTCCAATAAGCTCACAGATTGAACCTCATCGAGCCAAATGTTGTAATCTTGGTTGGGCTTTCGGTAGTTGTTTTTTGTTTCCTTTTGGGTACCGTTGTTGTAGTTTGGACCCTTATTCCTTTTTGTTTCTGTCTGCGCCTTCTTTCTGGTTTAAAGTTGGTTGTTTCATTCCCCTCTGGGGTTGTTTGTTTTCAGTTCAGTTAGTTCACTTCTGGCTAGTTGTCTTTGTTGCATTTGTGTAAAAGGTTTTGGGACCTTTCAAAACCCTTTTTATCAACCAATAAAAAAAAAAACTTAATAAATGTAAATATACATTTTAAATAAAATAAACCTTAATTTATCAAATAACATGATTTAATTGGTTATCAATATAGTCTTCTATTGGATGTATGTATATATGTGTTATAAAATCTTGTACTATAATATAATGCATAATATTGTGAATTATAATATCATTATGTTGTTTATTAGAATAAAATAGTAACACAATCATAATGAAATATACAATTAAGTTGTTTCAATTATATATAACCAATTAAAATAAATAATTAACCTTAACTTTCTAAAAAAAAAAAATTATTAAAAAAAACAACAACAACAATACTCTTCATCTTGAAAAAGATAAATAAAAATATTAAATTCTAATGTTAAAATGCAAAACAACATAAGGGAAAAAAATGTTTTGCTAACAAATAACATAATTTAAAACATAACTAATTTTGTAATATTAAGATATGGGGTTTTGATCAAGAATCCCCAACCTATTACAACAACTCACCAGAGAGACACACCCACCCCCTCACACACTCACCCACGCCACGGTTTGAACCTTGAACCTCCCGAAGAAGAGCCAAAGCCCAAACCGTTGTGCTATACCCCAAATGCTAAAACATAACTAATTTTTAATATGTTAAATAAAAAATATTTTAATAAAAAATATATATATTATAATGAAACGTAAATGAAGGTCGTTTGTTTAGTAAAAGTAAATAGGTTTTGATGTCCATAAAATTATAAGTAATATGAAAAAACATCTTTAAATGTAATTCAAATTTGTATAAAAATTCATGTTACTCGAATATAATATATAACCATAACCTTTTAATTTTAAACCTTAAAAGACACTAAAATAATTCATGAGAGAATAAAATGTAAAATAAGTTTATCGTACCCTCTTAAACAAACGGTAATAAGTTGTCTAGGAGACTTAATTTGTTGAATGTGGCCTCCACTTAGAAGTTCTTTAAGTACGTCATGAAATAAAGGTGAAATGGACATTGATTATGCAGTGCAATCCACATGTATGGGATAAAGATTAAGATATATGGAGACGCGCATTATATAATAATAAATAGAGAAATTCATTTTTTAGATTTGTGGAAGGAAATCGAGTAAATGCGATGAGATATTTTTTCTTTACTTTCATAATTTGTTTGGCATATTATTTTTTTTTTAATGATGCATTCAATAATATAGGTTTCACCTATTTAATTCTCCAACATAAACATCAAATTTTACAAAATTAGATACAGGCCTTAAACATCATGTTATTAACTTATTTAATTAATATATTATGTTTTTTATATATTTTTAATTAGTTGAATAAAGATAAAAATAGCCAGATTTTATTTTTCAAAGATTTATTTTGTATTTCTAATTAGTTGAGTAAAAATAAAAATAATAGAATTCTATTCTTAAAAATCATTTTATATCCTTAATTAGTTAAGTAAAGATAAAAATAAAAGGATTCCACCCAATCATAAAAAAACAAACAGTCCAGCCATAACTGCTACTGCCTATTCTTGCTTGCTTGTTATATTCTTGTCTGAACATTCATTGCTTGTTTGTTCTAACCAGAATAGAGCTGCCTATTGCTTTCTGAGCATTCATTGCTTGTTTGTTCTAACCAGAATAGAGCTGCCTATTGCTTTCTGAGCATTCATTGCTTGTTTGTTCTAAGCAGAATAGAGCTGCCCATTCCTGCCCATTCCTTTCTGAGCATTCATTGCAGCTAATTTATTTCTTGTTTGTTCTAATCAGAATACAGCTTTCGGCCTGATAATATGACAATTTTGTTTCCCAATGCCCATTACATCTCTCCTCTCGTGTAAAGCCTGTTGGGGTCCGCCTCATGTCTTATCCTTGTCGACCATTATTATTGTAAGATTGTTTCTGTCCTGGTTTCAAGAAATGAAATCACTTATGCGAGATGGGACTTTTAAATATGGAAACATAATTATTTATTTGCTGATTTAGGTTAGCAACTTCTAACGTTTTTTACTTTACTATCTTCAAATAACTCTATTATATAGGACTTTCAAATATGGAAACACAGTTACGTAAATTATATAACCATTAAAATCTTTGAAAAGCCTGTTCATTCTCTTGATGATTTAGGTTAGCAACTCCCTAGCTTTTTTATTCTACTTTCTTCAAATAATTCTATTATAAACCCTTTTATAATATTTATTTTATTGTCTTAAAAAAACGGCTGATTTAAGTTAGCAACTCTCTAACTTTTTTATTTTACTGTCTTCAAATAATTTTATTATAAACCATTTTTCAATTTTTATTTTATTGTCTTCAAATAATTTTATTAAAGACCCTTTTTCCAGAGTTTCTTTGTATTTGTCATGAATGTTCAAAAAACCATTGAATGAAAATGCATACACCACTTTCTGAAAATACATGCACCACTTTCTGATACAAAGACAATTGACAACCCTTTTCTAATTTTTATTTTATTATCATCAAATAACTCTATTATAGATGCTAATGAGAATGCGCCAAGGACGATTGACAAGCTCAAAAGCTCAAAATTAGTACAATAGACACTTTACTATCAAAACTAGTACAATAGACACTTATAGTTCATAGTAAATCCTTCACCTGCCATTCTTTGCTAGAATGATTGGTTCCAACCTGGCCATCCGTTATGCCAAGGGACTATGATTATTCCTTTGTCACGTTACGGATTTGGATTCTAAGAGCTAAGAAGGGAAGGGTGCATGTTTTCGCTCTCTCTTTGTCCTCTTGCAAGGACGGATAAAAGCACAAATATAATGCAGATTAGACAACTAGGAACGACGGAAGACCACCATGAGTGACAAACTAATTTTGGATAATTTAATGCTGAGGTGACTTCTGTAGGTAATTCATTGCCTGGAAGAATATTTAGATTGAATGCCGCCATTGATGTGATTGGAATCTGCGATTCCGGCAGCCGTCTTTCTGTCTCACCACAAAAGTTTGAAAGGCTCTCATTCCCATAACGTGTCATCATTTCGTTTTCCTTTTGCTAGGCAAAAGAACAGTTTTTTTTTTTTTGGGGGGCATCCTACAATGACTAACATTCATTTCACAGTTCAAAAACAAAAGTACAGATTTTGGGCCAGACCAGCAATCACATAAATAAATAGATTCAGCTCTCTAAATTCAGATGAACGAGACTAAATAACCATGAAAATAAATTATTACGGTATTATGTAAATTTTCATTTCATCACACCACCTCAAATATATGAGAAATAGTACAATTTGTGTCTGTAAGAAATTAATGGCTGGATCATGGATCGACCTAGGAGTGAGAAACGATCTCTTGAACAGAATATACAAAGGTGAAAATCAATGACGATACATGAATATAATAATAATGATAATACTAATGAAGATCCAGTTTGCTTGAGCTGCTGGAGGAATACATGAGAGAGCAGTGGGCAGATCTTGTGAGCCCATCAGAGATGTTGGAGTAGTTACGCCCCACGTCCTTTCCAGAGTTGGAACTAGAAGTAGAGTGACTACAACTAGAACTAGATCGAGATTGAGAGTGACCTGCGGCGGGTGATGGCGATGGTTGTTGTTTGAGCAAATCTATGTTCTTGCCGCTACAGTCATCAGAATCATGCTTTATCTCCTTTAATAAAGCTGCCACATCTTTCATGGTGGGTCGTTCCTCCGGGCTCGAATTCACACACAGCAAAGCCGTACCCAACGCCTGCAACATCTCCTGGATTTGGGAATCCGGGCGCCCTTGCAGCCTCGGGTCCAGAACTTCCACAGCGTCTCGTTTGTGCTCCAGAGTTTCTTTCACCCACTCCACAATATGCATTCCCTCGCGGAAGGACGGATCTATCGGTTGCCTTCCCGTCAAAACTTCTATCAGCATTACTCCATAGCTGTAAACATCGCTCTTCTCTGTGATCTTCATCGTGTATCCATATTCTGCACATCACCAAAAAATAAATAAAAAAAAAAAAAAAATTCTTTATCGATGCAACAGTAGACCTAACGGACACTAAAACAAACCCAAAATTTGAAATTCAAAAAAAAAAAAAACACAAACGTTTAACAAGTTCTCTCTAACCTGGAGCGATGTATCCATAGGAGCCTGCAACAGTAGTACATGATTTGGTGAAGTCTGAGGAATCGAGGAGCTTTGCTAGGCCGAAGTCTGCAATGTAAGGCTCGTAACGAGGACCCAAGAGAATGTTATTGGCCTTGATATCTCGGTGAACTATGCACGGCACACAGTCGTGGTGAAGATAGGAGAGGCCCTGAGCAGCTCCGAGGACTATGTTGTATCGAATCTCCCATTCCAGCATCCCTCTCTTCTCGTGCAGGAGGCCGCCGAGGCTTCCATTGGGCATGTAATCATACATAAGAAGTTTGGTGGTCCGGTTAGAGCAATAGCCCAACATTCTCACTATGTTCCTGTGGCGGATTGAGCCCAGAGTCTTCACCTCCGCTGCGAAGGAGTCTCTGTTCTGGGCGCATTTTTTAGAAGGCCACAGTTTTTTCACAGCTATGGTGTCTCCGTTGGGAATCTCGGCTTTGTAGACGACTCCGGAGAATCCCTTGCCTATGATGTTGGAGTTAACCAAATTATCCAATATGTCTTCAACAGAGACAGACAGTTTTTGAAACAATGTCATCTGCCATGGCCACCCCATTTCTGGGTCCGAATCATCTTCTTCATTAGGTCTTCTTCTAGCCCTGATTACGAGAAAAATGCCCATGAACAACATCAGTGCAGTAAAACTAAACAGCAAACTTATGATGAGCTTCACTCCCGAGTCTTCATGGCCCCCCTGCGTGGGTGTGTTGTTTTCTCCCATGAAGCAGGAGTTGCAGAGCCCTTGGTTGCCGGCCAGGACACTGGACGGCAATTCTCTGAAAAAACTGTTATCCGGCAGAGGCCCAGTAAAATTATTGAAGGATACATTCAGGGACACCAGATTTTCTAGCCTGCCCAGAACAGTCAAGTTTCCTGATAACATATTGTGGGAGAGATCCAGAGTCGCCAGCTTGGTAAGCCTTGCGAGCTCCCATGGTATAGACTCCGACAAATAATTCCAGCTCAGGTTCAGTGCAATGTCTAATCCTTCGATGCTTCCCATCTCCGGGGGAATGCTTCCCCTTAGCCGGTTGTTGCTTAGATCCAACAGCTGCAATTTTGTACAGGAACCAAGCTCTTTTGGTATGTAGCCCGAGATATCATTGCCACTCAGAACGAGTTTGTCGAGAGAACCTGCCGTATATCTGAACGCCGCTGCCGGGATTGGATCTGTGAGCTTATTCATGGATATATCCACGACCTGGAGGCTAGACAACAAGCCTAGCGTCCCCGGAAAGGCTCCCGTCAACTGGTTCATATGGAGATCCAAATACTGAAGCTCGGCGCAGTCTCCAATTTCCGAGGGAATTGGGCCAGAAAACCGATTATTCGCCAAGTCCAGGAAGTAGAGATTCTTCAGCCTTCCAATTTCAAGGGGGATTGCTTCACTCAATCTGTTGTTGCTGACCCTTAGCCGAGACAAAGCAGTACAGTTTCCGATCTCGGCGGGCAGAGAGCCCGTCAAATCATTAGACAAAAGAAGCAACTTGCTCAGATTCCTCAACTGGAAAAGACTGGTGGGAATGCTTCCAGTGAGATTGTTTTCTGAAAGATCCAGGCCTTGAAGGTTGTAGCAATTACCCAAGCTGGAAGGGATTCTTCCCTCCAACCTGTTGTGCCAAGCGTAGAGCAATGTCAAATTAGAGAGCTGCCCCAATTCCTCCGGCACCTCTCCCGAGAGCTGATTGTTATCCACCTGGATATGGCCGAGCCGGGTACAGTTCACGAGGGCTGCAGGAATAGATCCTGAGATCTCGTTTTCGCTGAGCAAAATCTCGGCTAGATTCTGCATCTTCCCAAACTCGGTGGGGATGCTGCCCGTCAGAGAATTTATCGACAAATCCATGACGTTCAAATTGCTGCAATTGCCGAGCTCCGGTGGTATGCTGCCCACAAAAGTATTCTGCCAGAGGAAAAGCCTCTGCATATTCTGCAGCTTGCCGAGCTCTCGAGGTATAGAACCGGAGAGGCTGTTGCCATACAGATACAAATTCTCCAGAGCTAAACAATCCCCAAGCTCGGCCGGAATCGGCCCAGACAGCTGAGCCGTATACAATGCAAGCGTCTTGAGTTTTTTCAAAAACCCAAACGACACAGGAATACGCCCAGAAATGCTGGTTTCCGCGAGGCCCAACATGGTAAGATTGCTACAGTTCCCCAACTCCGATGGCAACTCACCTTCAATGTTGGCATTACCGCCCGCACGAAACACCTCCAAATCCCCGAGCCGCCCTATTTCTCCAGGTATGCTTCCCCCCAGCTGATTATCGAAAAGCACCAAATTGACAAGACGGCTGCAATTCCCCAACTCAGGGGGAATCGCTCCCTCCAGCTCGTTGGAATTGAGAATCAGAGTCTCCAGATTCTTGAGCTTCCCAATCTCCGCCGGAATTCTTCCCGTCAGACTATTCCCGCTCAGATCCAAGAACACCAACGAGCTGTAATCTCCGATTTCCCTCGGAATGCTTCCGCTCAAATTCGTATCGGACAGCACAAGCGACTGCAGCGACGTGAGCCCGGCAAACTGAGAGGGCACGGCCCCCATGAGCTCCATCGACTGTAAATTAATATCTGTGACGGCGCCGTCTGAGGAACAAGTGATGCCGATCCATTTACAGGGGGTCCCGTCTTGGGGATCCCATGTGACCACCCCCGATCCATTCAGGCTCTGCCGCCATGACAGCAGGCTCTCTGCTTCAGCTTGAGCTTGGGGATTCGATGCAATTCCCGTTCTCAGCCCACAAACCAACTCCAGCAGCGTTATAGAAAGAATTAGAGCCCATTTTTCAGGGTCTCGAGACAATTTTTTACAATGAAAACCTTGTGCAGACATTGGGAATGGATGGTTTCATCCCACCCTAAAACATAGTGGCGGTGTGTGAGCTCCTCGCTTATTACAATGATTTTGGGCTCTGTGCAAACTCTCTAAATTCACTGCGTCATGCCTACACTTGCTCGCAAACCGAGTCCCGACCTACTCCTAAAAACTATGCTGTCATCTATAAATATATATAAGCAGATAATCTACCTAAATTGCTATGTTTTATAACTCTAGGACATATCATGCCGGTTGCTGGATCCAAGGGGGGGGGGGGCGGACTAGAATTGTCCCAGGACAGAGAATCCGTGGGAAAAAAAATTAAAAAAATTGTGAAGTTTGGTAAGCATTTCCACAGTGAAGGAAACTGGGCATATTAAGATATAATACACCGAGATGACATATCACAGATTCTGGGACCCGACGGTCTTCTGTGAACATGGGGCTCTCTCATGGCATTGTAATTAAATAATCTAATGAAGGGTCACGGTTGAATTAAGATTAGTTTAGAGACGAGCGGTTCGGTGAAATCTCACAGCTCATCTCAGTGGACGCGGTCTACTACTACCTAGTTCGTTCCTCTGATTGCTTTTTTTATATTTTTTTCTTTTCTTTGAGGCCTCGGGGATTGTATTAAAATGAGAAACAGTGATAGGGGCATGCTGTTCTGGGCAGTGCAGTCTGAGCTGGGAGAGCAAGGAGAATCTTGGGTGTCAGCTGGAAGTAAATGCAATTGGGAAAACTAGAGGAGGGTTCAAGCTACGAGGTAAAATCACATGCAGGCCAACGCAGAGAAGAGAAGCTCAAGAAGTTGAGAGTCAGAAGAGAAGAGAGGGGCCACATGGTCTGTGCCGGCCTTGGCGTCCCATGCGCAGGAGCAATCGGAGCGAACAACATCAACAGCTCTGACTGTGAATTTCATGGCCCGTGATGCTCTCCTCATATTTTATCAATACCCACCACTACCTTTCACTAGTTTATATGTTACAGTGACGTTGTCCTCAGATTGAATATGAAAGTTTATTAGCATAATATTTTTAATGGCATAGTAAAACCTTTGTTTCACATTAATATTTTTATAGATTATAATTGAGACTTGTGTTGGGGGCTATCATGATTATGTTGGGCTTGTGGGGTCAATCATGGAGGAGATGCATAAGACAAGAACGTCGGTACCACCTTAGCTTTCTTACTTTTAATCTTGTGCCGTCACAACCATCACAACCATGCTGGACAACTTTGGTGGAGCTCACACCTTTCTCTTCTCACTTGTTGATGTGAATGAGATGGCCAGTCATAGTTCTTGTCATCATCTTATCAATTAGACAAGAGACGTCTATGTAAAGGGGAATATAACATCGAAAGAAGAGAAGGCCTTACAAGTCCACTGCATAAAACAAGGTCACCCCCACATTCCAGATCATTTCTATCTATTGGGTGAATCATATGTGACTAGAATATGATTTTTTCATCAATAATATATTGATTTTTGATCATGAATTAGTATAAGGGTGAATCATATGTGACTAGAATATGGTTTTTTTCATCAGTAATCTATTGATTATTGCTGATCATGAATTAGAATGCCCTAGAAGCTATGTTTAGTGATTGACTAAATGCTATATAATCACTCTTAAACATGGAAACTTAAGGAAGCCAGATGAACCTGAATTAGCATGCCCTATAAGCTATGTTTAGTGCTTGACTAAATGCCATGTCAATCCTTAGATAATGACCAACAATAACTTCTCAACAATTATATATAATGCGCACATCAAAGTTCCAATCACTTTGTAATTTCCCAAAAAGATCAAATTTTTCATTATGGTCGACACTTTCTTTCCATATTACCTGCAAATAAGTGGGATCCCTCGAGTTGTTGAGCAGTCTTTCCATATTACCTGCAAGTAAGTGGGATGCCTGCAAGTTGTTGGGCATTTCGATCTTAGCCAAGCTGGCTAACTGAGTTTGAAACTCCACTAATCTTTGATTTGAAATTTGAAACTCCACTAATCATTGATTTGAAAGTTTAATAAACGTAAAGCCCTGTAATTACCTTCTAAGCCCACTAAAATGGCATGTACATGGTTTGAACGTCACGGGAGAGTTCACTTATAAAGACTAAAGATATTAGTTGTAAATTTATAGTAATGGTTTTTATTTAGAAAATTTAAGTTTAAACTTTATACATGGGATTAAAATTTTATGTAAAAAACTTTTTTTTATTTTAATATTTTTTTCAATTAAACTTTATTTTAATATTTTTCAATTAAAAAACTTTTCAAAGTATTTTTTATTTTTTTTTATATATAAGAGATTTGGTTACATTCATATTCTTTTTCTACTATCAAGTAACTTTCGAATCTTGGGGTTGCCTTGCCCCCTATAACCCTTATTTCATCTCGTTGTTATTTAAACCAGAACCTAGATCTCCTCTTAATAAATGTTAAACTTATCAATCCACCTAATTTATTTTTGAAACAAACTTCTTAAAGTTTAATATTTAAAAAAAAAATCAGCCTCATAATTTTCAAGTAAATAGATGGGTGCTAGTGTCAACCAATTAATTAGATGGAAAAATATGAGTGTAACATTTAAAGTTTGTCATTTAAATAAACAATGACTTTGTTTTGTAAGTAGTAAAAGATAAATTAGATATTTGAAAAACTTTTATTCAAGTTTTTTTTAATACGTTATAATCATTTTTATAAAAAATATTATTTATTTTATTTATAATTGTTAATAAAATATGGTGTGGAGTTTTATGTTTTATATTTGAACCTTTGGATTTCATAATTTCAACTATTTTACCCTATTTTATCCATAATTGTGGTATGGTTTTTACCCTATTTTACTTAGAATTGTGGTATGGTTTTTACCCTATTTTATCCAAAATTGTGGTATAGTTTTTAGTATTATTTGATTTTTTTTTTAAACTGGAGTATTATTATGGTCTCCAACTCTGGTGGATCAATGCATAATATTAGCATTGCAGAAGAGAATACATATAATAATGTTTCCTTTCATTCAATTGTGTAGGTTTGTGTTTAGAATGGTCCACAAGGTAATATTCGTTCTCCTCTTGATGTAATTCTTTCTTTGCCTGAAGTTTATTATGTATGTCACAATCTAGAATCTTTCACCTTTGTCGGGTATTTTGTTGGATGCATCCCTAATGAGCCTTTTCTTAGGGTCTAGGTTAACACAACTTGGACTCCTCATGGAATCAAGCTAACAATGATTCAAAACCTTACGAAAGGATTTTTTCTATTTCGCTTTGCGAACGCAATCTATGCTAAAGTGATTTACGAACATGACCCCTAGTATATGACAAGCTCTTTGCTTGTTTTTTTTCCTTGGACCCGTGACTTTTTTGTTTCTAAGGAAATATCTACCAAATTCTTTGTGTGGGTGGAATTCCTAGGATTCCCTCTACCTTTGTGGCCCTTTCTCAGTCGCATAGCAGTCCCTCTTAGGCGTGTCATTTTGGTGGAGGCAAAAATTGTTTCCATGCACGCCCTCAAATATGTGTTTATGTTGAGATTGATGTTTCTTGAGATCTTAAGGATTCTATTGACATACAAGTTGTCGACATTGTGTTATCCTAATGGATCCTCTATATTAATTTACCCAACTGTTGTTTTCGGTGCCAATTCTCAGCACACAAGATCATAGATTTTCCCTTGATATCGCATAACAGGGACAAGCAAAGCCCCACCACACTAAGTGCACCCACTCCTTAACCTCATGAGGATGGTTGGACGACTGTGGAAGGGCTTAAAATGCACATTTGGCTACTTTTAAAGATATAGTCCAAGTCGGTACATGTCTCACAACCGGTAAAAAAGGATATGAAAAGGAAAAAGTTGACCCTACAGCTGAAACTTATGCTTGCTTCAGAGTCCTCCAGCACATTTCTGCCATCTAACGCCATGCACTCTCACAACCCGAGAAGGGGATCTACATAATAATATGTTGCTCCATAAAAGCGACTTCATATGACCAATGTTCAGTTGGGCAACAACTACAATGTGTTGGAGTATCTTAACAACGGTGAGGATATGTCGTTGGATGTAGAGCCATCATCAATAGAATTGACAGTTCCTCTAGAGGAAGCAAATTCTAAAGTTCCCTCCTCTTTTATGCGGTTTTGATGTTCTCGTAGTCCTTGATAAGGAAAAGAAGATGAAGACACTTTACTTAAAAAACGGTTTCACCCATCTGACCCAAAAGTTCCAATAATTTTGCATTGGAAAGACGTAAGTCTACCTTATAGTTCTACAGTTTAAGGTTTCTAGTTTATTTTGCTATGCTTAATTATGTTGTGTATTCATCCTTTTAGGGTTGGTTTTGTTTTGTAAGGGGTGTTGAATAACTATAATTTGTTTGCTTAAATTCTTAATAATGAATTTTTTTTTTTTTGGCTAATAACGTTAATCAATGACATGTTTATCCACTTTTTTTAATATATTTTATTCTTTAATATAATATTTTACATAAAAATTTAAATTATATTTAATATAATTTAAATTATTTATTTATATATATATATAAACTTATAATTTTAAATTTACAAAGTAAACATATTTTTGAAAAATTATGGATATACGGATTTATGATTTTAAGTTTAAATTGGAGAGACATACAAACACATATCTGGTATGCATCCACACCAATAAGTTTTAGAATATTTTGTACTTTTAAGGTGCATAACAAGTACACTAGCCTAGCTTAGTAATAGAATTAGAGGTTTATGGTTTGATTTTTTTTAAGGGATAGAGTTGTATATTATGTTTTAGGAGTATTTTTTTAAACATTTATGATAATGATAAAAGGTGTTGGACTCTCTTTGTCGAGACCTAAATAAATTTTTGAACTTACCAAAAAAAAAAACAAACAAACAATTTCAATAGCCTAGTAATGGAATTAGAGGTTTATGGTTTGAAGATAAGGTTGTCCTTATGTTTTAGGAGTATAATTTTTTTTTTTACATCTATCACAATTATAAAAGGTATTGGGTTCTCCTCATGGAGACCTAAATTCAATTCAAAAGGAGGGTGACCTCATGTACCTCAACTTTTCAACTTATTAAAAAACAAACAAACAATAAATATAAAATAATAATCATAACCCAGGGGAACAACCCGTTCTTCTTCGCGAGGTCCAAGGTTCAAATCATAGTATGAGCAAGTGTGTGAGGGGGTGGATGTGTGATGGTGGTAGTTGTGTGTTATATTTCCTATTGATAAACATAGCTCTCGACTTTACTAGAGATCATGGTTAATGGAAAACTGTTCAACACTATACATTGATGATAAGAGTTTCTCACACTAATATTATATTATAATAATAATAATAATAATATAAAAATTATTATTTTTAAGAAGTTGCTAATGATGCGTTCAATATTTATATGAAAATGTTACACTTGAGAAAAGGACATTCATATGATAAAGATAAATGTAATTTGAAAAACAAACAGGTGCAATGTAATAAAATTTTTAAATTAGTTTAACTGAATAAATCATTTTGTCGAAGGTTATAAAGAGATGAGAAATGGATGCAATTCTATATGCACAATATAGGTTGCAATAAATAATTTTACATTAATGTGATTTGTGATAATATAATTTTTTTATATATAATAATTTATATTATTTTTATTAGTATTAATTTAATTTGTTAAATTTTTTAATATTTTAATAGGTTTTAAGGATAATATTCAAATTTTGTTGTAATATAAGTGTGTAGTGTGTAGTGATGATGTAATACAGAGGAAACTCATTTCAATTCTATATAATTCATAGAAAAAAATTTATAATATTTTTAATTATTAAATGAAAATATGCTATATATTTATATATTTTCTCTAATTATAAAATGAAAATATGTTATATATTTTTATGTTTCAAAGAGTTTACTCAAGTTTGTATGAGGAATCCTTATCCTCTTATGCTGAGTAAGGTTTAAAACTTGGACCTCTCAAAAATAAGTCAAAACCTTTACCAATGCAAGAAGTTTGCAACTATTTTATATATTTTACTATCCATAAATATTTTCTTTTAACGATAAACACAAGAAAAAAGAGTTATGTGCAATGTGATAAAATCATATCCATCACATAACCATGAGTTAACTATCAAACATTATGGTCTCCATGATGAAATAGGAAACTCTCCAAGGTATTATGGAGAGATCAGAAATAGGATACAATTGTTTGTGTATAATATAGGTGGCAATAAATAGTTTTACATTAATGTGATTTGTGATAATATGAATTTTTATATAGTCTTGGGGGATAGCGCAACAGTTTGGGTTTTGGCTCTACTTTATGAGGTCCAAGGTTGCAACAGTTTGGGTTTTGGCTCTTCTTTATGAGGTCCAAGGTTCAAACTGTGATGTGGGCGAGTGTGTGAGGGGGTGGGTGTGTGTAAGGTTGTGTATTTAGTCCTCATTGATAAGTTTAGCTCTCAATCTTATTAGAGGCCATGGTTGAGATGGGGATACTCAACCTTAAGCATTCATCATAGATCATAACGATTTCTTACACTAACCTATATATATATATAATTCATTTTATCTCTAACTATTAAATAAAAATTTACTATATACTTATATTTTACTATCCATAATGGTAAATGGAAGAAAAAAGAGTTCAATTCAATGTGATAAGTTCATATCCCATCACATAAGCATGAGTTAACAATCAAACATCATGGTATCCATGCAATGAAATAGGTCACATAAAGGGAAAATGACAAATAGAATAATCACATATCTAAATACCATGAGTATCATTAAAAATTAAGTCTTCTAAAGTTGAAGGAAATTTGAGCTTAAAACAAGGCATGTATTTAGTTCAAGATGCTATCCCCAAATTTGGCTAAAATATTTAAATACTTATATTATTTTTTTATGGAAGTATTACATATATTTCCTTAAAAAAAAAAATTATCCCCTTTTGTTTTTAACCAAATCAATGACTTTGTCCTTGTAGTTTTTTAGGTTGTACCTTTATATGTTTATTACTTTTAGCTATTTTTTAAGAATTTATAAAATTTAAGGGAAATTACAAGGTATTAAAGTATGTATAACCATGTAACAATAAAATATGTTTAAAAATTAATTGTTAAAAAAAAAATTAAATCATATTGTCGTACTTGGAGAACACCAAATGTGTAAACTACCAAAATATATTCATAACTAAAATATTATAGTTTAATCGATCCTTTACATATGTTTTATTGATTTACATGCCTAAAATAAGTTCTTTGTAGTTTTAAGCATCTTAAAATGTGACCAAGATTGTGATATAATGTCAAGTGCATTTAAATGGATATTTATATGTGGTTTTAGTGAAGAACATACCAAGAAAGTAGTTGACTTGAAGCAATAACCTTGGATTGCTAAATGGTACACCATAGTTAGTGTCATAAAGGCTCTTTGAAACTATATTTCAATTTTCATTTAGTCTAAATTGTTGAAATTGTGTTGAATATTTTCCATGTTATTCAGGTGGGGTTAAATCTAAGAGGACTTGACACTCTACGCCTATACTTTACGATTGTTATTTTTTTGGGGGGGGGATTAAGCTATTTTTTAGATCCATATGGATGGTTTTGGGTTAAGGTATAGTCAGTCCATGGATTTACATTTATGTTATTGTAATTCTCCTTCTTGTTTTGGTATATAAAACAACACTTGAATGAGGGTTTAGAGTGTGAAATGTGCAAGCAATGTAATCGCAAGCGAAATCAAGTGAAACATGGATAAGGATATTATTGTATTGGAGACGGTCAAGTTTATACAATAAGGAAATATTCTTGTTGGGTTTTTTTCCGAAAGGATTTCCCAGGATAAATTCTTGTGTAATGTGTTTCTTTTTCTCTGTTTTTCCTTTGATTTTGCACTTACTAATTTTCTAGATTTCATTTATGAGGGTATTATTTTTCTTCATTTGGTATCAAAGCTAGGTTTTATCTTTGTTTGAGGAGTAAGGATTTCAACCCTGGGATAAATAAATTCTTGATTGGGAGCAGTGCGTAAAAGAATTTGGACGAAGGAAAAATGATGGGAAGCACACGGATAGAGATAAAAAAATTTAACAGATAGAACTTTGTGTTAGATAATATATTACATTATTAGGTACATATCAATGTACCACCTTTGGTACATTACTAGAGTAGGAATTTACTTTAGAGTAAAGTTAAGTAGTTACTTCAACATGTAATAAATGCACAAGTGTTAGAATATGCAATGATGTAAATGTGCATGTAGTCCATATGTACATGAGTCATAGGATAGATTCAAAGGTAGAGTAAGGGCCAAAGAACTTATCTTCCTATATAAAGGCCTCATAGTGAGTGAAATGAATATGAGAGAATATAGAGAGTGCATAGTATAGATTGGTAGTGTGGTACAATGTAGATCTTTAAAAAAAAATTATGGAGTGTTCATGTCCTCCATTATATTACATTGTACTATTTTTGTGAGCTTTCATTAATGGCATATTTTTGAGTTATTGCAAAATTTTATCTCTTTTTTTCCTGCATATTATAGTGTCATTATCATATAGATATCATAGCTTTCTTATCTTACATCTTGTGGTTGCATTTTCTTTATCATATATTCATCAAAATCTAACAATGGTATCAAAGCACACGATAGATCAATAGGAAATAGGGAGAGCCACAAGTGATTCTAAGAGAAATTCAAAAATCTCATTTATAGAACTTCTGAAATTGCATTTAGCTAGAGTCTTTCCATAGGGTTGCAAAAAAACTCGTGAATACTAGGACCGCATAAATTCCACTATATTGACAAATCAACTAGTGAATAATGATTATATCTAAATTTAGAGTTTCTTCCATTACAATCCTAATACTTTGTTGTAGGAAAAAGGAGATTCAAAGAAATTTGGGAAGCTTCCTATAAAAGAGCTAGGAAGAATATCTTCTTTAGAATCAATCCAACACCAGAAGCAACAAATAAAAGAACAAAGATTTGGAGGTCTAAAGAAAAGGTCCCATTACTAGAGATTGTAGACCTATAGAGTGCAAAAGAAGAAAAGGCCATAGGAGCCTTATTGCATATTCGAGGAAGAGACTCCAAAGAAGAGTCCAAGATAAGATTTAAGGTTGGTGATCTCCATTGAAGAGTTCAAATAGAAAATTGGATAGACTCCAAAGAAGAGTCCCAGTGAAGATAGGAGATTGATGATCTCCATTAAAGATTGACTTCACCCTGAAGGAGTAGAAGAAATTATCCTAAGAAGTTGAAGAGACCTACAAGAGGTCCCATTGAAGAACTTCCAGTTTTTGAAGAGATAAAGAATGACTAGCAAATGTCATGTTCCTAAAGCAACCGATTTTAGATATCCGAGAAGAAGATCTCATTGCCAAACTTCCACAATAGAATGTTGAAGAAAATATTTTATTGATAAGACCAGAGAAGTTGCAAGAGTGAAGACCCTAGAGAAGAGGTCTCAAGGAGAAAGAAGGAGAAGGCTTGGAGAACCTCATTGAAGGAGATTTGAAGAAGGCCATTAAAGGAGTTCCTAGGAGAACTCATTAGAGAAATTTACCACCAAGGAGAAGATCATGATAAAGGAAGAACTTGGGACAATTACCACCATCCGACAACAAGCCCAAGGAAAGAAGGATTTGGAAAGAAGATACCAAATTTCAAAGGAGATTGGTGAAGACCTCAAGACTTTCATATTATTGATAGGAAGGCCTAGATTGAAGTCAAAATTTGAAAAAGAGGTTGAAGGAAGAGGAGCCAAACATTACTACCAAACTTGAGAGGTTTGAAGATTATCTTTGAAGGATAGAAGGCTCATTCAGAGAAATGAGATCTACGGGTTTCTACAATAGAAAATTTAAGGGTTCTTGAAGGAAAATCTTAGCTGTGATTTGGGGAAGTTCCCTACCAAATATTTGAGATTCAATGACAATATTTCAGTGAAGAAAATGATTGCTAAAGAGCAACAATTAGGATAGCATTACTAGCTACAAAAATTTATATTTCGAGGGTACATCCTGAAGGAGAGTTGAAGCCACCAAACTACAGTATCAAGAAGCAATATATAAGGAGATACAAAGCTACAAATTGGTGTGTTGTGAAGCTATTTTTGATAGCAAAATAAGAGTTGCAAGTTCGTCCAGTAAAAGGCAACAATAAGGTGAATCTAATCACCTAGCAATCATTCATTTACAGATTTTGTTAAGATAAGAAACTTTGGTGCAAAATTTTTATTAGTTAAACTGTAGATTTTTGTTTCATTATTAAGATTCATTAAGCACCATATTAGAGTTAAAAAGTTGCAAGGAGAAGGTTGCATATTAAAGTCTTCAGGGGAGTTTAAAATATAGTTTCTTTAAAGGTAAATGCGTGCACATTAAAATAAGAGTTAGATATATTTCAATAGAAAGAAAAATACCATATTCCTATTGTTTAAGTTGAAGCAAAGATGACTACATTAAAGTTGTAGAGTTTATTAGTGCATTTGAGAGTTCTTAAAGAGTTAATATTAGTGCATTGAACTAGGTACTCTGAAATTTCATTATGTTCATTGGTTGTTAAGTTAAAGTAAAAAAACAAAGAGCACAAATCAACATATTATTGAAGTATTTAGAGACACTATTGAGAACACAAAAACTATAGTATTTTGTGGCCTAGAGAAGCCACCAAATAATGTGATATTCCTTCAAGGAGTGGAGAAGAAATATACCATAAAAACCAGTAGAAGGAGCTACAAAATGAGACTTGGAGAGTCTCAAGTTTTACGTGCAACTAAGGAATATATTACAAGTTGTTATTCGAGAACCAAACTTTTCTTCTATTACATCAAAGGGAGACAAAGTTTAAGTGTCTTAAGGACACTCTACGTAGCTCTTGATCCTATCTACAAGTGGTCGACATTAGCACTTGAAAAAGTGCTTGAATAAGAACCATTCTGAAGGAGGTTAACATCCATCATTTAGCAAAGGGTAAGCACTAGCAAAGGTGCTTAAGAAATGATCCAACTGAAAGGTTCGATATTCATCGTTGGTAAGGGAAGAACAACCCAAGGTGCTTGATTGAATACCTATTCATAAGGCTCAGTATCTGCATCATCAAAGTATTAGAAGATACCCTAGTCTAGCACCTAAGGTGATGTCAACTTGCAATATAGAAAGGATGTACATAAGGTGAATATAATCTAGTGCATCCTATGTAAAAAAAAACATTAAGGACAACATATTGCAAGCAAGGAGGAGCAAGGTTTAAGGTGATATCAAAGGTGTATTACCATAGCTCCAACATGGTTCGAGCTATGGTAATACACCATGTTGGAGAAATGGTAATCACCATTGGTAAAAGAACTTACAAGAAGGAGAAATTGTTCGATGTATAAGAAGCCACACAAGCTTGTAAATGGTTGGAAAGAACATGTGTTGAGAAATATTTGAGATTATTTTTTGGTGTGTTGGAGAGAGTGTGCATTCAAGGGATACATCCACATTTGTCATAAAGGTGGCAAGAATATTATGCCACTTGGCACAAAGGGCATCTTCACTCTTTTATCTCCAATTCTCAAGAGAAAGATACTCGACTCAGTAATTCCTTACATCATAGACATAATGCCAACACTTGAATATAAGCATTCATTAGAGTAATGCTCGTCCAAGAGAGCGCCAACCATTGGAGTAATGCTCATCCAAGAGAGTTCCAACAATTGGAGTAATGCTCGAGAGCACCTACAATTGGAGAAATGTCTCATTTGAAGAGAATTTACAAAAACATATTCTAGAAATAATGCAGAAATAATAACTAAGGAAATAATGACACCATTCAATGCACATATAACACACAAGATTTACCTTGGTTCACCCAATTTGGGCTAGTCCAACAAACAAGAGTCTATCCTCCTTGATATATTATTCTCTCTCTTCCATATCCTCACCTGTATGATAGTTTTCCATGAGATCAAATTGGACCGTTCCAGGTTCCTCTTCTGTAACTACCTTCCTGGAATCACTGATCATCTCCCTAAACACCACATCTCTACTATACATTGTACTTTTAGTTTTTGGATTCCAAAGCTTATATCCTTTAACACCATCTTTATAACCAATAAAGATACATTTAACAACATTATTATCTATCTTACTTCTTTTCTCCTTTGGAATATGCATGTATGCATCACAGCCAAAAACTCTGAGATGTGAAATATATGGTTTCTTACCAAATAGAGCTTCAAATGGAGTTTGATCTAGCAATGCTGATGTAGGTGACCGATTTCGCAAGTAGCATGATGCACTCACTAATTCTGCCCAAAATTCCTGTGCCAAACCTACACCACTAAGCATAATTCTAGCCTTCTCCATCAGTGATCTGTTCAACCTCTCTGCAACTCCATTCTGTTGAGGTGTATATGGAGTAGTCTTTTGTCTTGCAATACCACATTGCTTACAAAATTTCTCAAATATATTAGAACAATATTCACCTCCATTATCAGACCTCAACACCTTAATCCTTTTATTAGTTTGATTCTCAACAAGTGCTTTAAATTCCTTAATTTTTTCAAACACTTCATCTTTGCTCTTAAGAAAGTAAATCCATGCATATCTTGAAAAATCATCAACAAAGGAAGCATAATACCGTGATTTTCCAAGAGACGGCATAGGAATGGGACCAAAAATATCACTGTGGATCAAATCTAGTACCCCACTAGATCTTGTGGCACCAGATGGAAAACTAACCCAATTCTATTTACCATAAATACAATGTTCACAGAACTCGGAAGACATTGAGTAATTAGGGATACCATGAACCATACCTTTTGTGTATAGGGTACGTAATCCCTTTTCTCCAATATGTCCCATCCTTTGATGCCAGAGTGTTGAGCTTTTATCAGAATCAACCTCAGGAATAGTTGAGCTATTGCACTCATTTGTCATAGTGCTTCCCAATAGCTTATACAATGTTCCAATCCAAACTCCCCTTGCCAACACCATTGATCCATGAACCATTTTGCATGAATCCTTGCCAAAACTGACATTCACTGCTGCATCGGCCATTTTTCTTACCGAAATCAAATTTCTAGCAAGTCCCAAAATATGCATCACACCTGGTAGGGTCTTAACCCTACCATCCTGTAGCAAAATTTTCACTCTTCCACGACCCATGATTCTGAGTGGTGAATCATCTCCAAATAGTACCTCCCCTCCATCATATCTTTCATATTGAACCAGGGTAAATCTTGTGTGTTATATGTGCATTGAATGGTGTCATTATTTCCTTAGTTATTATTTCTGCATTATTTCTAGAATATGTTTCTGTAAATTCTCTTCATCATTTACCTAAGCACTTCACACTAAACTTGCATCACTTATCTCAACACGGTTGTAGCTTGTAATGCTTCAGATTTTTGTAACTTACAAAGCAAGATAGATGGCATTTATCACACATACCAAAGAGAGACATAAAGTATTAAAGAACCAAAACAAAAGGGGAAGCATATATTAAGCCTACATTAAGTGAGAACGTATTCAAGGCATGAAGTCAAGGAGTCAAATGTGTATTAAATACTGTCATAAGAGGACATCCACCAAGTCTGTCATAAACCAACAAGGAGATACAATGCATTTCAAGGAGTTTGAAGTCAAGCATAGCGCCCATCAACTTTATAAAGGTATTATTTCATATTTGCTTTCATAAGGAGTAATAAGGGATAGTATAAGGTTGAAATTATTATTGTTATTAGCATTTGAAGTTATATGTAAATCAACCTTAATAGATTTGAAAGCAAACCAAAAGAGTTCATATTCTTATCCTTAAATAATATTTCATTTCAAATCACTCTAGATGAAATACAATATTTGCAATTAATATCAAAGGAGATATAAGGTTTTCAATATTGGATAATTAAAATGTTAGCTTACAAATATTATTATCTTCTAAACTTCTACATTAGAGAGTTATAAGGAATACTACATCAAACTTTAGAAGAATGAACTATTGAAAACTAAAACATGAAAGGAAGCAAGAATATTATTTGCTTGAGTTGGAATCAATTACTTATACTTGTTTCATAGAAACATTAAATAGACAAAAGAAATCCAACCATAGAGAACTTCATAAAATTAATAAGTGCATAGTTCAATAGAAGAAATAAGGTAAAATAGGAGTTGGTTATTATCATTCCCAAAACATTACTAAATCAACTCAAAAGGTGAACTATTATCAAGATTAGAGTATATTCTAATCTCTAGGGAGATATAAGGATCCTACAAAACCTATGTTTTAGAAAGGTTTTATCAAAGTAGTTCACATACTCTAGACTAGGGAGTTAATAGGTAGCCTACAAGGACAATCATGACAAAAAATAAACTCTTCCTTACAAAATATCAACTACTTAAAGGTCCAAATTACTCCTCATGGAAAAACAAAGTAAGGGCAATTTTGATAGTTGAAAATCTTTGGGAAATTATCAAAGGAACAACAACTAAACCTACTATAGATGATACAGAGATTTAGAAGTTTGAAAAAAGTGATACAAATTAATGATAATAACGTTTGTTATTATAGACGAAATACAACCTTGCATTATTTCAGCAGGAACATCTATAGAAGCTTGGAAAACCTTATCCAAAATATTTGAAGGGAAGAATAAATTCACTATGTTACATCTTCAAACTCAATTACATTCATTGAAAATGAATAGTGGTGAAAGTATAGAACTATTCCTAAGGAAGGTAGTATATATAAATGGAAAATTATTAACCTTAGGAGAAAATATTGAAGACAAGTTTCTAGTTCAAGTAACTATGAGAGTTCTTCTAGATAGCTACAAGCATTTGGTTACATCTTTACAAATCCTAAGTAAAGATACATATTTTGATGAGTTAGTCAATATTCTTCAAGAATATGAGGTGGAAAAATGCAATTAAAGATGAAATTACTAACAATGCATTAGTTTCAAAATATAATCCATAGGGAAATATTGCTTCATCCTCAAAAGGACGAAGACCATGGAATAACAAATATTGTCATGTATGCAAGAAAAAATGATAACACTAATTATTGCAAATTCACCTAGAAACCAGAATCAATAAATTTAGATAAATTATGGAAGCCAACCAAAGAGGGTATTCCAACCAAAGCAATATCAAACTCAAAATAACCATCATCAACAATAGTTTCAACATCCATACAATTACCCTCAATTGGAATATCAAGAAGGAAATTAGAAAGGACATCTAGCTCAAAGGATTCAAGAAATTAAAGAATTAGAAGAACCAACTTATGAACATGAAGTTAAAGCTCTCACAACAAAGATATCATTTTATGAAGATACTAACTACTTGCTTGAACAGGATACAGAAAGCAAAGAAGGAGAATACAAACTCTAGAACCATATCAAAGATCCATATTGAAGACTAATGTCTTCAATACCTAGATAATGTAATATAAGTAGGGTGTTATAGAATATATTACATTGTTGGGTACATATCAATGTACCATCTTTGGTACATTACTAGAGTAGGAGTTTATTTTAGAGTAAACTTAAGTAGTTACTTCAACATGGAATAAATACACAAGTGTTAAAATGTGCAACGATGTAATTGTGCGTGTTATCCACATGTACATGAGTCATAGGATAAATTCAAAGGTAGAATAAGGGACAAGGAACTTATATTTTTATGTAAAGACCTCATAATGAGTGAAATGGAGAGGAGAGAATATAGAGAGTGCATAGTATAGATTTGTAGTGTGGTACAATGTAGATCTTTAAAAATAGTTTATGGAATGTTCATATCCTCTATTATACTACATTGTACTATTTTCATTAGCTTTCATTAATGACATATTTTTGAGTTATTACAGAAGTTTATATCTCTGTTTTCTTGCATATTATAGTGTCATTATCATATAGATATCATAGCTTATTTATCTTGCATCTTGTGGTTGCATTTCATATATCATATATTCATCAAAAGCTAACACTTTGGGTTATGGAAACTCAATATGGAGGATCTATTGGTGGATAGAGATCAATGAATTATAAGCTTGGGAGTAAAACCACCAAGAATGATAGGCGAGGAGTGGCTAAAGATCAATATGAAGGCAAGGATATCTATTATATTATGCTTATCTAATTCAACATTGTTGAATATATTGACAGGGACCATGATAAAGCTATTATGGGAAAATTTGGAGGCGTTGTATCAGATAAAGTCATTGATAAATAAACTTTTTTTTGAAAGAAGCTATATTCATTTGGAATGAATGATGGTGAATCTATGGCTAAACATATGAATTCTTTTAACACTGTGGTAAGTTAATTAAACTCTGTAGATGTAAAAATGGATGAAGATAAAAAGTGTATTCCTTTACTTTGTTCATTACTTGATTCCTATGATAACCTAGTTATGGCTATCATCGATATTACCTTTACATTGAAAGTAGAGGATATAGTAGGAACATTCATTTTTGAGGAAATAAGATGAAAATATTTTGAGAATTATCATCAGAAGGATGTCTTGGTTGTGAGAGGTTGTTCTTAAGAAAGAAGCAAAAAGAAAACAGGAGAAAGAAAATTGAAATCTAGGGGAAAATCTATTGTTCTAGACAAAATAAAATGTTGGAAGTGTGGTAAAACAGGGCATTATAAAAGAGACTACAGATCTAAAAAGGTTGATAATAGTCATTCATCTAATGAAGGAACGTCTATAAAAACAAAGACCAAAAATGAAGTTTCAAGGGACTTGTTCATAGTTGTAGCATGCTCAAGTGAACATCATGACTCATGGATAATTGACTCAGACGCTTATTTTTAAATGACTCCTCATAAGGAGGGTTTTGTGAATATGAAAATATAAATGGAGGTGAAGTCTTCTTGGGAGATAATTCGACACTTAAATAATAGGTCGAGAAAGAGTCAAGTTGAGGTTAAAATATGGAAGAATTAAAACCCTTCCTAGTGTGTTGCATATTTTAGATTTGACAAGGAATCTGATATTCGTTAGTAATATGAATGATGTAGATGTGATTATGATATTCAATAAAGATAGCTACAAGATGATTTGTAGATTCTTAGTGTTGGTAAGGGGAGTTCGTATAGGAACTTTTTTTCAAACTTGAGGCTAGCACTATAAGTATTAATGTAATAACTCTTCAGTAGTAGAGAAAATTAATATGGTAGAAGAAGCTCCAAGTATTCCTATAGTGAAGACAATGTTGTGGTATCAATGCATGGGACACATTGATGATAAAAAACTTCGAACATTAAAAATGAAAGGTATGGTTGAAGGAATTTTTGATTGCCAATTAAATTTTGATTTTTGTGAGCACTATGTCTTTAGAAAGCAAACCCGATTCAATTTTCCTAGTAGTGCTACAAGATTTGAAATGATTTTACATCTAGTTCACAGTGATGTGTTTGGATCTACAAAAGTACCATCATTAGGTAAATCTATCTATTTTGTTACATCTATAGATGACTTCTCAAGAAATACCTGGGTATATTTTTAACGGTATAAATCTAATATTTTTAAAAAATTTAAAGAGTTCAAGGTTCTTGTAGAAAATCAAACAGAAAAAAAGATAAACGTTTTGAGAAGTGACAATGATGGTGAATATTGATCTAATGAATTTGAGGAATTTTGCAAGTATTGTGCAAAATAAAGGCAACGAACTACTCCATACACTCCACAAAAAATGGAGCTGCAAAATAGATGAATAGAATATTGATGGATAAGACCATAAGTATGCTAAGCGATGCAGGGTTAGAAAAGAAATTTTGGATATAAGTCATGTTAACTACTTGTCACCTCATCAATAGATCTCTTACCTCAACTTTGGTGGATAAAACTCCATAGGAAGTGTGGACTATTAAGAAACCCTCTCTTAGTCATATTAGAGTTTTTGGTTATAAAGCTTATATGTATGTCCCCGAAAGAAAAAAGGACTGAGGTAGACTATAAATCTAAAAAATACATATTTATGGGTTATATTACTGGTGTTAAAGGATATAAGTTATGGAACCTAGAAACACATAATACTTCTTACAGTCATAATGTGATCTTTAGAGAAAAAAAATGGGTTTCAAAATAGGAAATGCAACCAAGCAAAGAACTTGAAATAGTTAAGGTAAAATTGGAATAGGAGGAAGAACATGTGGTAGAACATGATGCTATAGAAGAATATAAATTATAGAGAGAGTCTAAAGAGAAATATTTAGAGTAAGAAGGTGTTGAGGAAGCTGAAGATGCAGAACCTAGAATTCCAATTTTGAGGAGATCAGATCGAGTGAGAAGATTTCCAAAAATGTATAGCCCTTTATTTTGTATTTAATTTATCAGTTAATGATGAAGAACCCAATACTGTAAAGGAGGAACTTTATTCAAGTGAAAATAAATTTTGGAAAGGGGCTATGGAAGAGGAAATGGAGTCCTTGGATAAATATAAGACATGGGACTTGGTGAAACTACCCCCTGGAAGAAAACCTATTGGTTGTAAGTGGTTTTTTAAGAAAAAGTACAATATAGAAGGAAAGTTGGAGAAATGCAAAGCTATCCTGGTAGCAAAAGGATTTTCTCAAGTTGAGGGAATTGACTTTGGTGGGATTTTTTCTCTTGTGGCTAAACTAACATCAATTAGAGTTCTATTGTCTATTTCTATTGCATTTGATTTTTAAATAGAACAGATGGATGTCAAGACAACTTTTCTACATGATGAACTTGATAAAGACATATATATGTTACAACCAGAATGCTTTAGGTTTAAAGGTAAGGAGGACTTAGTATGCAAATTGAAGAAGTCTCTTTACGAATTAAAGCGATCTCCAAGAATGTGGAACCAAAAATTTTACAGGTTTGTTTTGACACTTGGGTTTGGAAAAAGTAAAGAAAATCTATGTTTTTGTTTCAAAAAGGAAGGTGAAAATTTTGTTATCATGATTTTGTATGTACATGACATGTTAATTGGTAACAATAAAGATATGATAAAGTTACTAAAATATTAGTTATCTTTTGAATTTGACATTAATAATTTGGGTGCTAAAAAAATTATTTTAGGTATGAAAATAATAAGGGATCATGCAAATAGAAAGTTGTGGTGAAATCAAAAGAAATATATTGATTTGATATCATAGAGGTTTAGGATACATGATTATAAACCAGTATGTACTCCATATCCTGTTGGACAAAAATTATCTACTAAATAGTTTCCTAAAACATATGAGAAAGTTGAAAAAATACATCATGTTCCTTATGTCAGTATTTTTGGTAGTCTAATATATGCAATGGTTTGTATTAAACTTAATATTGCACATGCAATGGGAGTAGTTAGCATATATATGTTCAATATAGAAAAGAACATTGGACTATTGTGAAGATGATCTTTAAACACCTATGTGGAACTACATATTATCTATTACCAAGGTAAATCCAAAGACAATAATATTGTAGATCTACAAGGCTTTGTGGATGTTAACTGGGCTGGAGATCTTGACAAGAGAAAATCCATTAGTGCTTATGTATTTAGGTTGTTTGGAGGGGCAGTAAGTTAGATAAGTAAAAACCAATCAGTGGTTGCTTTGTCCACTATAGAAGCAAAGTACATTGTAGCAACTCATACCTATAAAGAAGCAGTGCGGCTATAGAGGCTATGTTCAATAGTTGGTCTTAAGCAAAAAGCTATGAGAATTGACAATGATAGTCATAGTACAATATATTTGGAAAACAATCCTGGTTTTCATGATCGATAAAAACATATTGATATCCAGTACTATTTTGTGAGAGAAATGCTTGAAGAGAATTGGGTGATGTTGGAAAAGGTTGATACAAAGAAGAATATTGTTGATTTGTTAACAAAGGTTGTATTTATTCATAAATTGTTTTGGTGTAGAATATCCATGGGTATGGTTGCCCTTGACAATTGAAAATGATAGTTTTTATCCCTTATGAAAAGTATAAAACAAGTGGGAGAATGTTGGAATTATGTTGAATAGTTTTCATGCCATTCATGTGGGGTTAACTTTGAGAGTACTGGACACTCTGACCCTATACTCATTGGGATATGAGGCCAAGTCGAGCCCTAAGCAGGGGTACGAGGACGATAGCCCTTGTTTAGGGGTCTAGGGGAAGTAGCCCCTAGGAAATATTTTTTGGGGGTTTAAGCTATTTTTTAGACCCATATGGGTAGTTTTGGATTAATGTATAGTCGGCCCATGGATTTGCACCCATGGTATTGTAATTTCCCTTCTTGTGTTGTTGGTATATAAAACAACACTTGAATGAGGGTTTAGAGTGTGAAATGTGCAAGCAATGTAATCGCAAGTGAAACATGGATAAGGATATTATTGTATTGGAAATGGTTAATTTTATACAATAAGGAAATATTCTTGTTGGGTTTTTTCTCGAAAGGGTTTCCCAAGATAAATTCTTGTGTAATGTGTTTCTTCTTCTCTGTTTTTCCTTTGATTATGCACTTACTAATTTTCTATATTTCATTCATCGAGGTATTATTTCTCTTTATAAATCAATGGGGTTGAAAGAAAAATATATTTGTACAATTATTTAATAGAAAAATTCAAATAACTATCACCATTAGGCCACTTTTAGTCATTAAAAAACTTATAGGATATAAAGGTAGAAATTTGATAAATTCTACTAGAGACTAAATAACATATGTGATAGGCTAAATTCATTTATATATAAAACTACTATCTCACATTGACCAAGTCTTCCAACATTGGCCAATCATAGACCACAAATCTATGATATGGCATAAGTTTTATTTTATATATATATATATATATTATTAGATAACAAAAGAGGTTTTGAAAGGGTTGCCAAACCTTGTTACATCAAAAAGGAGTAGCATGGTCTCCAAACTAACCTAAAGAACCACGCGAGAAAACCAACTAGCTTAATTGAATGACTCAAAAACATCCTAGTTGGCCAACCACCCAACAAGAAATAAACCATCCAACCTAGCAGGGAAGAAACCTAACACGAACAGAATCCATAGAGATAAAACCAAGACTTATACCAACGATGGTGAATTGCCAACCACAAATAGGCTGAATGAAGAAAATACCTTCAACAAAATGCAAGACAGAGCATCTTATCAGATCAGAATTCAAAACCAGAATACACTAAGTAAAAAAGACAGGAAAATCCTTCATCCAGATTTGAAAAGCATTCTAATTGACCCCTTGGTTGGCCAATAGGTCAGCTTCCTTATTTCCTTCTCTAAAGGTGTGCCTGAATTTAACACCTTCCAAATTCTCAGTACGACGATAAATATCTTCTATTATTTTTACTCTTCCATAAATACAATAATTTTCATAAAGTTCACTGACTTTGAAATCATTTTTTATTAACTTCCAAAGTTATATTCAATCATGATCCATTTCTAGATTAGATCTATAAATTTCATTTGAAATTATTTATAAATACTATCATTAAACTAGTTCCTTATTTGATTTTCTCTATTATATGTTATTGATACTCGTTAATATTAGTGAACTGCTAATATTCAAACTTTACTCTAAATGGCTTCCAATAACCATTCTAAATTATTTAACTTCTAATGTCTTCTTGGCCTAATATTGCAGCCACTCAAACTAGACCCTAAAAATCCTAACCAAACTACCCTCTCACTTAGAATAGTATAATATTTTTCGGATGGTGCAACAAACGTTATCCTTTTTTTAAGATTAACATGGAGATACTTTGTCTATGATTTTATAAATATAAATAAATAAAAAATAAATACGATCACACACAATATGTAATATAATATTATATATATATATGGATATGGATATGGGGTCTAAGTTAAGTCGGTACCACCCCTACATATTATATTATATTATATTATATTATATTATATATATATATATATATATATGTATATGGGGTCTAAGTTAAGTTGGTACCACCCCTACATTAGCACCATAGGTTATCACCAAATATGACACCATAGTAGATCCAAGGTTAATCAATACTAGCACTCGAGAGTTACTAATGATGGAAAAGTGTGTTTGCTCCAACTTTTAAAAGATACCCAGCAAAAAAAATTATTATTGTTATAATTTTAAGGGTATTAATGAGAACGTTAAGTTCTAAGCTTTTCGCGTATATTTTGTTAAATAAATATTTATTGACATCATCATCCAAGCATAAATGCTATTCCTTTAATATGTTTTTTTATTTTTTAAATGCTATTCCTTTAAAATGTTCTAGGAGCTCTAAAATCCTCATTTAAATTCTTTGTATCTATTTTTCTTGTTACTAGTGGCATTTTTTTTTACCATTGTGCCTATTTTTGCTTATAATTAATGGATTTGCATGAATACAAAGCTTTAAAATATTTTTAAAGTTTTAAATCCTCATTTGCATTGTTTGTACTTATCTTCTTAGCATTTTTTTTTTTAATCAGTGTGCCTATCTTTTTCTTGGGATTAATGCATTTAATTTTGGTCATGTCAAAAAAAAAGTTAATTTTATTTTTGTTTACGTTATTTTCATTTTTATTTACGTTTTTTCATTGCTAAAATTAATGCATTAAAAATAAGTATAAAATGTTTTTCAATGAATTTTTGTACTTTTATAATATTTAACTTATATACTTTTGATATATATAAACTTTCAAATTTTTAAAATATGTTTTAGTAATTTTTTTTTCAATTGCTTATACAAAATTAAATTAGAGGTTCGGGCTTTGGCTTTTTTTTAGGAGATTTAAGGTTCAAACCGTAGCTTGATCCAGTGTGTGAGGGAGTGGGTGTGTGTATAACTGTGTATTTAGCCTTTATTAATAAAATTAATTCTCAACCTTATTAGAAATCATGGTTGGAATGAGAATACCGAACCTTGAAGGTTTCTCATACTATCTAAATAAATAAATTAAATTAAATTTCATTTTTATCACATTGATATTATAACATATTAATATATATACATCTTAAACTTAAACTTAATGTTAGGCCACAATGCTAGCCCCATAGCCCCAAATCCATTAAAATACGGAGTAATATAAGGTCACATGAAACAAAAGTGTGTTTTTGCTTGAGTGATGTTGGTGAATTTTTTTATTGATAGGAGTTTTTTTTTTTTTTAAAGTTAGAATATATTAATTTATTAATCGGAACATTATAATATTTTGGTGTTAATATTGTCCACTTGTTAAAAAATAAAATGAGGTGGATAAGGAGTAAAGCATCTATAACTGAATATACATAAGAATATAAGTTTTTAGTAACAAAAATACTATAGCTATATCTTGCTCCAATATACCAGATATCAATATTTACATGTGGAAGAGTCTTTTATATGGATAAATTCTGGGCATGTCTTCTATGATATCTTTTGAAGTCTTCAAAGAAGAAATAAAAGTAATCAAAACCTAAACCTGCTCATCATTGTTAATTACCTTCTTTTTAGTTTCCTTTTGGACCTTCTGAAGATCCTAAACCATATGAGAAAGTTGATGAAGTCTATCAATAACATCTCGTGGTGTGTTGGAAGTTCCATAGACTTGGGAATGAATGTGTCCCACATGTAACAAAAGATCAAAAATCAAGTATGCTAAAACTATATCCCATGGAAGAGCAGATCCAGTAAACACCTTTTTGCATTTGTACTTCCAAATTTGCTTGAGAAAGACGCTCTCCAAGTCGGGCACTGATCCATGAGTCTACAAACATTCTAAAGTTTGGGGCATTGATCTAGTTGAGAAAAACCAAGTAGAGAGAACTTCCAAGATCTAGTGAAAGAGGGAAAAAGAAAAGAGTAGAAGACATCCCAAAACTGTTTAGCCATGCCACAAAACCAAAACAAGTGAATTAGAGTTTCTAAAACATTACAAAAATTGCATTGAGGGAGAATGTGTAAAATCATTGCCAGAATTTCAGAAGTTGGAAGTTTTTGATGCAAAATCCGCCATCCAAGAAGTTGAGTTTTGGATTCAACGAGAACTTTCCAAATCTGAGTAGCAAGAAACTACCATTGGGCATTGGTAAAATTCACTTGCCACTTGACATTGAGCTTAGAGTCTAAAGGAGGACACAGAATATTTTTGTATATCCAACTAGAAGTAATGGAAGAGATTCTATGACCATTAAGCCATCTCCAATCATTCCATATATTATGGGCAGTTATTCCCAATTTTATAAGAACCTCACAAGGAATGGAAGCCACAACTAGACCATAAGATTCTTTGAACCTAGAGGGAAGGGAATAATAATTGCATATTTGGTTCCAAGTAAGAATAGAGAAGCTACTCGGATCCTAGATATCTCTAATTCTATTAATACCTTTCTTCAAAAAATATAGACCTTGAAAAGAATTGCATAAAGCTAAAGGTTTATCATTATGGAGGATAATTTTATTCCACCAATGCTCATACCATGTCTTAAGGAGTCAGACTTCCAACCAATAAATGAGAAATTGATAGTCAAGCTTTCCAATTTTGGGTAACTAGAATAGATCCTTTAACTTTAAAGTAAGGTGCATTAAGGACCTCATCCTCATAAGGGGTTTCTTTCCATTTACCTTTGTGAGTAGCTAGTGATATTCTGTAATGAAATAGGTGTTTTCAATTTTCATCACCAAAGATGGCTCTAACAACCCATTTTGTAACCAAATTTTTGCTTTGGGTAAGAGGATCAATGATGCCTAGACCTCCCAAAGCCTTAGGTTGACTACAAAGATTCCATGAGATGGTAGTCATTCCCACCTCCCCATCCCATTTATTCCATTAAAATTTACGAATGACATGTGTTAATTTGTTATAACCTACCTTGGGGGACATCCAACAAGAGGAGTAATAAACATGAGGCTACCATAATTTTATTCACAACTTGAATTATTCCTGCTAAGGAAAGAAATCGAGCTAGCCAAGCATTATTTTTTTTTGAAGTCTTTTCATAACCTAGTTCCACATATCCTTAGGAGAGATTTTTTTTAAATAAAGGGGTAAAAATTTATTGATAAAAAGTCTGGATTACAGAGTACAACTGAGCTTCCAACCAGGACTCAAATAAATAGCCAAATAGGCTAAAACCACTAGACTAGAATGACACTCGAAAAAGACAACAAGAACAAACCACATTAAGTCTGTACATCCTTGTGGATCAACTCCCACAGGCGTTGAGAGTCCCCAGATTGGACTCTCCCAATTATCGATACTCCAAGGATCCAGCAGCTCAGAAGCCCTTTTGGCCAGGTAATCAGCAACTACATTCCATTCCCTTGGAATGTGCGCAAAGGATATAAATTCAAACTCTTCACTCATTTTGAGAATCTGAACAGCTACAGAGGCCAACTACCAATTAACTTCCTCCACCCTTTTACTATTTAAAATATTAACCACAATTTGAGAGTCAGACTCGCAGATAATCCTATGCTAGCCAAGAGAAAACCCCCTTCGCAAGGCCTCAAGAATTGCAAGAGCTTCCATAAAATTGTTGGAGTGAACACCTTTATAAATGGAAAAGAAAAAATTGACACCACCAGTAGAATCTCTCCCAACACCGCCAATGCCAGCATGTCCAGGATTACCCCTGGATGATCCATCGGTATTAATTTTTAAAACTCCTCTAGGGGGTGGCCTCCACCTACCATCTCTCCTAACCTTCTTACTGAGTTGAGGAACCCTACTAGGGCTAGAAGAGTTCACACCATCCCCAAAGAGACCAAGGGCTTGTTGTACCTTCTCCTCCCTAGAATCCAAAAGAGGGTCCACATCACATTTGCTATGGATGGTTTCTTGAACCATATACAAGATCCTTTGTCAGATCTGTTGAACATCCAAATAACTTCCCTGAAATATGCATCGGTTCCATTTGAGCCAAATTTGCCATATGATGCAATAAGGGCCCAAATTCCAAGCCACCCGAAGGAAGGGGGTCTTGGCTGGAGGTCTGCCCATACTACTTCAAAACTCCACCAGGGACAACACATGAAATCATGGATGGTTCTAGGTGCTCCACCAATGGTGCCAAATGTCTCAAGTAAAGGAGCATTGGAAAAATAAATGAGAAGAGTCATCCTCATTCTTATCGCAAAGGACACAAAAAGAGGGACCCTGAAATCCCCTCTTCCTCACATTATCCCAAGTGAGGCATTTATTACGAGCTACCAACTAGAGAAAGAAGTTACATTTTGGCTAGGCAAATTTGTTCCACACCTTTTTCCACCAAGTGACAGGAAGACTCCCATACTTTTGCTTATCAAGAACCTGATAACCATAGGCTACCGAGTAGGTTCCCTTAGGATCAGGGTTCCAAGCCAAAATATCTTTACCCCTCAATGAAGAACAAGGCCTCCCCATAATAATAAGAGCAAGCACCTCTCTATCCTTGGCCAGTCCCCCCTGGGGCCATTCTTGCAAATATTTCCACCTGTACATCTCCATATTTCCAAAAGACTAGATTTTTTTAAAGTCCTCCACACGAGACCAACCTGCTTCCAAGAAAAAAATGCTTAGGGAACGTAACCTAGGATATTGATTCAAGATAGGAGGGTGGCCATCCCAAGAATCCTCCCAAAAAAGAGCATTTGATCCCCGATTGCAAATCCAGAACAAACCTTGCTTGATTAAATTAGCTCCTCTTTTTAGAGTGTCCCAAATAACTGAACCTTTCCCAACCAAGCTGACTCTAGGGATATTAGCCTCAGAAATACCCCTCAAGTATTTACAAGATAATATTTTAGCCCAAATCTAATCTTGAGAGGTACACCATCTCCAATAAAGTTTTGCAGCCAAAGCCTACCCAAAAAGAGTTGTCTATCATAACCCAAGGCCTCCCTCTTGCACCGGCCTACATATAGAATCCCACCTAACCAAACTCCATTTAGATTGATCAAGATTTTCAGACCATAAAATCTGTCTTGACAAAGCATCCATGTCCTTGATGAAGTGAGAGGGAGTTATTTGTACAAAACATCTATAAATGGGTAAATCTTGAACAACAAATTTTAAAAGCAACACTCTACCTGTAGTGGATAGTCATCTAAAAGTCCAGTGATTCACCTTCCTTCTAAACTTATCAAGCATAGACTGCCAAGAAGATCTAGGTAGATGATGAGATGAAATTGGAATACCAAGATAAATGAAGGGGGAGTCCTAACCTGGAATCTTAGAATACGAGCAATCCTGGCTTGAATAAGAGGAGGGGTATTGAAGAAGAAAATAGAAGACTTGTCCTCATTAATCAACTGTCTAGAAGCACCAAGATATATGTCAAAAGACTATCTAATATTGCCAGCTTCCCTGATAGTGGCAACTCCCAACAAAGTAGTATCATCAACAAATTGAAGGTGGGAAAGAGGTGGCAAACTACTATCCCACTTCCACCCCTAAATGAGACCCTACATGACTTGAGACTTGAGAAATATTCCCAACCCTTCCGCCATAATGATAAACAAATAAGGAGATAAAGGATCTCCTTGCCTCAATCCCCTTGAGGCCTCAAACAACTCTTATGGCTCATTATTAACAAGAAAAGAGAATGAGGAAGAAGAAACACAACTCATCACCCATCTAATCCATTCCTCCTCAAATCCAAAAGCAGCAAGAAATTTTTGAAGAAAGGACCATTTGACCCGATCATAGGCTTTGGCCATGTCCAACTTAATGAACATAGTTTTCTCCTTAGAAGTTTCCATCGAGTGAATAGCTTTTGTAGCAATAACAACCCCATCCAAGATTTGTCGGCCAACAACAAACCCTCCTTGCTCCTCAGAGATGATTTTTCTCAACCATATCTTCAACCTCTCAGCAATAATTTTTGTGATGATCTTATACACAATATTGTAGAGAGTAATAGGCCTAAACATATCCAAGGAATTTGCTCCCTCTTTTTTGGGTATAAGCACCACAAAGGTAGCATTTAGGGCCCTTAGCATCTATTTGTTCTTTTGGGACTCATGGACAACCTCCAAAAGATCAAATTTGATTAAATCCCAAAACTCCTGATAAAACTCAATCGAGAATCCATCTGGGCCTAGGGCTTTTCCTTTTTTCATCTTGAATACAATATTTTCCAACTCCTCAAGGGAAATTGGACCCATCAAGTGCTCATTCATCTCTCTAGAAACAATCGCTGGAATATAGTTTAGAATAAGTTTTTCATTCTCATCATCTGATAGGGAGTCCTCCTTGAAGAGAGAGTAAAAATACCTCTTAGTCTCTTCTGAAATATCCCTGAAAGAAGAGAGCAGGGCACCTTGAGAATTCACAAGAGAGGTAATCAGGTTACCATTATGGCGAGCCTTAACTGAGTTATAAAATAAGGCTATGTTCCTATCCCCTTCCTAAAGCCAATCTACTTGAGCTTTTTGTTTTCAAAAAATTTCTTCCCTCAATTCCCATTCAACAAGGTCTTTCGTAGCCTCAGATTCCTCAACAAGAAGCTCCTTCGTGAATCCCTGATCTCTAATCTTCCTTGAAGCTTCTTCCATCCTCCTAAGAGCTGCCAGCTTAGCCAAGGAAAGGTTACCAAAATTCAATCTATTCCATCTCTTCAATTTATGTTTTACAAATTGTAGTCGCTTCATAAAGGAATACATAGCGGTGCCATGAGGAGGTTTGCCAGTGGTCCACTAGCCTCGTATGAAATCATGAAGCTTAGGATCACGAAGCCACATAATTTGAAACTTAAAGGAGGGATTCTTTTTTAGCCCTAACTCCAAAGTAGAGAGTTTGATAGGCCAATGATCAGATCCCATACCCTCCAGAATCACAGAACTAGCACTTCTGTTATTACCCATCCAATAAATGAATATAAAAAACCTATCCTTTCTCTCTGAGATGGAAGCTTCCCCACACCTTATATTGTGCCAAGTAAAGATCCCATTATATGGCTTGATGTCAACCAAGTTTAGGGCCTGGATATGAGAACTGAAGATAGAATAAAAAGGTTTGAGACGGTCCACCCCACCACATTTCTCCTCCAGAAAAGTGATAGAGTTGAAGTCTCCAGCCAAAATCCATGGGTATAGGGGAACCAAACTTCTCATAAAGCAAATGTGCTCCCACAAATTCACTTTACCATTGTAATCAATAGGAGCATACACATTTGTAAGTAGGATGGTTTCACCAGATTCATTATCATGCCCGACCATCAAAATAGACCATCTGCTGGAAATCCAAGTAAGAGGGGATATCTTAACCGGATCCCATAAACAAGTGACACCACCAGTATATCCACATGCACCAATACACTGGCATTGCCCCCTTCTCCACAACTTGGGAGTAATATTGAATATACTATCAATAGCCAATTTAGTCTCCTGAATAAACACCACATCCAAAGAATGCACATGAACCAAATCACGAACAACTTTTTGTTTGGAGATGTTGTTCAACCCCCTTACATTCCATGAGAGGATAATAATTTTTTGGGGTTATAAAAATGGGAGTCCAATGTTCTCACCAATCCTGACTCCACCAAAGTCTCCCCCATTAACTTAATTTTATCCTGGTCCTTCTTCCGACCCACCTTCATAGTCTTATCCGAATTTTTTTTTAATTATTTTCTGTTGCAATCCCAACATCGTAGGAGTTTTGTAGTCCAAGGATGACTGCATCAGTGCTTGATTAGGATAGGGCATAACTAAATTTGTACCACTTTCTAAAATAGTTTCCCTTATAGGGATAGACCCATCCATGTCCCCTATACTCAGATCCAAAGCCTTTTGTTCTTCATTTAAACCCCCTAGATCTTATTTCTTAAGTTCCCCCTCAAGAAGAGACATATGATTTGGCCTTGTTATATTTGCATCAGGTAGCGACGTTTTAGGTATCTCCATGCACTGATCAAGATCATCTAATATTTCAAAATGGTTGAGTAGAGCATTTGGTTGGATATCCTTAAGGTCTTTGTTTGCCCTTTGTCCTCTGTTTCGGGCTTTTACTAGAACAAAACCTTCCTTATCGCGTTCCCCTTCCTTTATCGGGGCTTTTCCTTTATCTAAACTTTGTCCATACCAAGAGGGCCCATGATTTGAAGCCACATGCGGGACAAACTTAGGGCATTTTATTTGCAGGTGGCCATATTCATGACAAATCCGGTAATGAAATGGAAGAGCTTCATAGTCAAGTTTTTGAACCCATGTAGTTGATCCAAATTGTATTTCAATAGAATCTAGAATAGGATTATTTAAGTCAATTTCAACACAAATACGAGCAACAGAGATTACATTTTTATCCATTATATGTTGTGACGGTCCAACCGGCTTCCCAAGCAGAAGGGCAATCTTATGCAAGATATCAGTTCTCCGAATTCCAATGGGAGCCATGGAAGCCATACCCATCCTTGGAACCCGTGATGATCGCTCCTCCACATGCTATGGTTTAAGAAGAGTCCCACTTGGTTATAGAAATAAGGACCCCCTTCAAATGCTTTGTTATGATCTGCAATACAAGAGAAAACCACCATAAAATAGTTGTTCGCACTCAACATCACCTCCACATCACCTTCAAGATTCCAAGTCTTCCTGACCCAAGCCTCCACAAAGGGGAGAGAAATTCGGATGCCCAAAAATTTGCCAATAAGGGCATGTTTGGTTAGATACTCCACATCTTCCGCCACCGAGTCTGGTTGAACCACTAGAATTGGCTTAGCTTCACATCGTTCCAAACATCCATTGTTTTTTAACAAGCGGTTCCCGACATGCATTGGAAAATCCTGTTCCTTCCAGTCATTTTTAGATGAAAAACATCATGAGCATGCACTCTCTGTGTCGAACCCGATGCCATCATGACATTCCTCCAAATTTTTAGACCTCCTCCACAAGTTGTTGCCATCCATGCGTAGAGCGTTTTTCTTTTCCAAAAACAAACAAAAAGTATTTTTCCTCAAACAAAACCTGTTCTCTAACAAACTCACATTCAATCAAACATTTTTTATCCTTAGGAGAGATATTAATCCCAAAGGAAATTCTCAAATAACGCACAATAATACCATGAGGGATGATCTTCCACTCAGTCGAGGAGTTGAAACCACAAGGAAAAGAAGAGGTATAAAAGACTTCAGTTTTAGAGTCGTTGATACGAGAGCCAAAGATGTCACAAAATAGTTGAACAATATCTTTAGTCGTATCCACCTCTTGTTGGGTATTTTGAAGAAAAATAAGGGAATCATCAACAAAATGTGAGTTAAGAGCATGCTTATCCCTAGGAAGCTTAATACCTTGAATGAGGCCATCAGAATGAGCCTTATGAAGAAGATAACCAAGAGCATCGACAACCAAAACATACAAAAAAGGAGCAAGGGAGCAACCCTATCTAATAGAATGTTGAAGAGGGAAGGAGGGGGAAAGAGCTCCATTAACTTGAACACAAGTTGAAGCATCACCAAAGAGCATACCAATTTGATTACAAAATTTTGGATCAAAACCAAGCCAAGAAAGCATACTAAGAATAAAATCCCATTTGATTCTATCATAAGCTTTGTCAAAATCTAACTTAACCAAGAGGGCATCTTGATTGGAGTCGATAGCCCATTGTGAAGTTTCCCAGGCCATCATAAGATTATCTAAAATATAACGCCCTTTAATAAAAGTATATTATTCTAGGCAAACAATCGCTTGAGCAACAATTTTAATTTTTAAAGCTATAGCTTTAGCTATGATCTTGTACGAAACATTGAGGAGGGTAATAGGTCTCCAATTGGAGATTTGGTTATGAGTCGTACCTTTAGGAATCAACTTGATAAGCCCTGCATTGATATAAGCTCCGAGGGAACTATTATGAAGAGCTTCCAGGTAAACATGATGAAGATCAGAGGAAAGAATATGCCAAATATTTTTATAAAACTCCACTAGGAGACCATCCAAGCTAGGAGCTTTGTCATTCTTCATAGAAAAAAGGGCAGTTTGAAGATCATTCACAGAAAGAGGATATTCAAGTTGATCCCAAATAATGGGGTCTACTAGGGAGGGAATATGTTCCTACACATATTCCATTAAGATACATTGGATGTCATCCCTTGGCTCCACTATAAAAAGTTGAGAGAAATGAGCTACAAAAAGATTCATGATCTCTTTAGAGTCAAAAAAAGAATGACTTGAAGGGTCCTCCAACTCAGTGATCCTTTCCGAAATATTCTTATGTATGAGGTAGTTAAAAAAATTTTGGTTTCCTTATCTCCTTGGGAGATCCAATTGAGGCGAGATCTAACATGCGCCCCTCTAGCACGGTAAGACTCATAAACTCTAGCCTGATTTTCAACATTAGCTAGATCACATTGAACAACAATGTTAGTAGGGTCTTTCATAAGCATGGAACGAAGATGAGAGATCTCCTTATGAAGGTGACTCTCTTGAATCTTCTTCCTCCTGGAAACAGAGCGCCCATACCATCTAAGGGATGAAACTGTATTGGAAATAGTTGTTTCAAACCATTTGATCCAGCCAATATTACTAGTTGGTCTGGGAAATCTATTCTAGACATGCTCTACAAGGTGGCAACAGGCAGGATTGTCAAGGTGGGACACATTTAATTTGAAAGGAAGTGGCATGGAATTAAGAGAGATAGAGGAAGTTTGGATAGAAGATAAGATAGGAAGGTGATCAAACAAAGTAGTGTGAGAAAGGACACGAACTTGCTCGTGGATGGAGAATTTATCTAGGAAATAATTACTGAAATAAAATCTATCCAAATGAACAAGCTTCCTAGCAGAACCTTGACGATAGTTGGACCACGTAAACCAATTATCTCTATGAGAGGAGGCTTTACCAAAGAGAGGGTCATGCACACCTAAATGATTACGACAAAACAACCAACTACCAAATTCAACACTAGAAAGGGGTCTACTACCAATCCAAATTTTATCACTAGGATTCTCAATCATATTAAAGTCACCTCCAAGGATCCATTTTGTAGGAGGGAGAGAAACAACTAACCATTCCTAGAGGGCTATATGACTAGGAGGGTCATTGGGAGCATAGATAGAACAAAATCCAATAACCTGAGATTTGAGAGCCAATCTGACCCACACACAATGGTGAGCAGGGTCTTCACCATGGTCTAGAATAGCATAACAAAGGGACTTGGCTATGGAAAGGGCAACACCTCCTTTACCATTAATATGAGAAGTAGTAAAGGCAGATGCATATCCACCACCAATGATGTCCATACAATGAGTGAGAGAGTGACCAGTGACTTTCAGTTCTTGAAGGAAAAGAATAGATATATGATTTTCAACAACTACTTTTTGAACTTGAAACTTACGATAAGGGAGGGAGAGCCCTCTAACATTCCAAGATAGAAGATTTAAATTTATGAGGGGTTATTTAGAGGCTGCTCAACCTCATGAATTAGAGACTAGAATATATTTTCACTGATTGGCAACAATTGCGTGTTGTCCAAATGGGATTGCTAAGCAAGAACCTTATTTTGAGCAACTTGAGAGAAGGATCTAGCAAGATCTTTGATAGAGGGTTTTTTTCCTTTGTATGGATGGAGTGATTTTGGGGGGTTAATGAACATTGTCGCTTGCCTACCATTCTCCACCCATCTATCATAAGATTATCTTTCAAGAGTTGAGGTGAAGGAACGAGAGCTAACTCAAGACTCATGGTTGAACTTGGTGGGGCTTGTGGATTAACAAGAGTATTAGAGGATTTAGCCTAAGCTATGGAAGGGGTAAGAGGATTCTTGGGGGAACAACTTGAGAAGGAGAAGGTTTTTTGGGAACATAGGGGTGTTAAGGGCCATCAGTAGGGAAGTTCTTGGCTAAATTTTTAGTTGTAGTTTCCATATGAGGGCCATTAGTTGGGATTTTCTCTGCAATTTTTTAGCGGTCACTTCCATTTGTTCCTTTTTAGCTAATTTTTTAGATAATTTTTGATCAAGTGTCCAACTTCTCTATAGTAAAAACATGCATTAGGTAATTTTAGGTAGATAAGAGGTTGACTAACATGGAAACCTGGCCCATTGAGGTCAAGGGAGGGGGCAACAACTTGGATATGTCCATTTCTACACAAATACGAGGGTGCACTCTATAATTAGATAATTTTTCTGACATAGGGTGAGACCACAAAACCTTACCAAGAACAACAACAATTTTATTGAGAAAAGGGTGACATGGAAGAGATAAAAATGGCAACTCTATCCAAAGAGGGTATTTTTCCCTAGAGGGACCCTTTGGATGAAAATCCAAAGATCAACCTTGCAGATAACAAGTTTACCCACAGATAACCCAAGTTCCATATTGGAGGGCTTTTTTGGCATGTTCAAGATTTGCAAAGGAGACTGCTATGTACCCCCTTCCCAACCCTCAAATAGCCTCAACTATCCAACCTCTAGTATTTTTCCAAACCCCCCTAACCCATTTGAGAAAATCAACCTCAGGTGGTATCCCTCGTAAAAAAATAAAATGACAGTACGATCAAACAAGTCATTAGCTACTTCAACAAAGGAATTAGGAAAAAAAATTGAAAGGGACTTACCTTGCTCTGCATGCTATTGAGGTGTTGTTGGAGTAGGGTTTGATGGGTCAATAGTGTAGCCCTCTGGTAAGCTCCTCTCACTCTCTAGAATTGTAGGCTTCTTCATGGAATTGTTTGCAAGGTTTCCAAGGGAAGTCAAGGGAACTTGAGATTCAAGACCATTGAGGGATGGAGTTTCGTCCATCATAGAAACCTCACATCCCATGCAAACTATTTTTCTGTACCCAAATGCTTCTCCACTACAAAGTTGGGCTTGTCGTCGGATGGCGACGATTGTCCCAATTATTTACTCTAAGCCCTAAAATATGCACAAATTTTGACAACTCCAAATATGGGTAAAAACCCTAAAAATAGCACAAGAGTGCCCTATTTTTTTCCACAAATATTTAAAATATTTGGATGTTCACTTGTGGAAGGAAAATACCCTCAAATTGTTGAAGGCTAAAACCAAGAGCGCTCCTGAAAGCAAAAGCGACCACGAAATGGCTCTTCAAAATCCTATTCATAAAGCAAAAGCAATCACAAAAGGCTCTTCAAAACCCTATTCAGAATATGTGTTGTTGTTTCGAAAAACTCAACTCCCAAATTGAAAGCTGGGTAAAAACCCTAAAATTAGCACAAGAGTCTTTCAAATTTTCGAAAAGGTATTTTTGTTGGAAGCTTTTACTTCAATGTTGCCTCCCTCCCCGTAAATCAAAGTCTCAGCCGATGTAGTTTATGTCCAGTAATTTCAATTTGATACAGACCAAGCCAATTTTCAATTTTCCTTCATGCGAACAACTCGAAATCTTAGGTTTTCAACAGTAACCCATCTTCTCAAAGGAGCTTGCACACCCATTCATAGGAGAGTTACAACCACATTATTTATAGTAACTATCAAGCATAGGCTTCAAACTAGAAGGGTTGTTTCCACCAAACCTATTCTACCTCGTAACTCGTACTATCTTTGTCGGTCTAACATGCACTCAACGAAAAGTTACTAATTATGGATAAGTTATTATTTAAATACTTTTTTTTTAATACAATGTTTTTTTAACTTCTAAAAAGAAAGACACTCACTTGAGAAGGAACAAAAATATAGTAACTTCACAAAACTAAACAAATTTTATCCCTAAAAAATAATTACCCTCTTTTGGAAAATAAATCACTCTATAAAATAAAAATAATATATTTTTGTAAATATTTTTAAAATATATATTTAATAAAACATATATTCCTTTTTTTTCTTCTTTTATTGGAACCAACAATTATATTCAATAAAAAATAAGAGAGGTTACAATAAAAAGGGAGCTGGAAAAATCATAGCTCGGGGTGCAAGGCCACCCAAACAATCAACATCGTAGAGACCTAAGGTCAAAAACAAAACTAGCCCCTAAAAGGGTGAATAAATAGAATAACTAAACAAAGGGAGCCACTCCAAGAGGAGATCGAGCCCTACTATGGGCACTGATAGAACAACCTGATGCTAGAAAATGTCACCCCCTCAACCTGCTACATCAATGCCTCAAAGAAACAGAGGGACCTTAAGGCGCAAGGTGGTTAGGAGAAGCCATGTTTATAGTGCACAGAGCCTTACACCAAAATTTGACAAGATCTATCAAATGTGCCAACTCATGAGTCAACTTGGAAGCCTTCTAATGGAGTTGAATAGAAACAACATAATATACTGTAATATTTTTTCTTTTGAGAAGTGAAATAAATAAAAAATTATTATATTATTATTATTGGTGATCAAAGAAAAGGATTTTGAAAGGGATCCTCATCCTTTTACAATGAAATATTCAACTTATAAACAAACAAAACCAGCTATGCATTGCACCTTTGACTCTCATTGCCTAGCTAAAAACTTGTCTAAGTTTATCACAACTGAACTTGAACTTCTATTCGAGCACAAGAGACCTATATTACCTAATGCTTTACAAGACACAATTTGGCGTATCTACTATTGGATAGCTCAAAGGAGGACCAAAATAGAGTTAGAATATGTTGGGCATAAATATTATGCTACTTGAGGGTGTTTAAAGGAGTGGTGGATGGCTCCCCTAAGCTTGAGAGGCTCCTCTATCCTCACTAGGAGTTGATTGAAGACAACAATCGTATTCCTAAATTTATCTTTAAAGATTCTCCTATTTCTTTCAATCCATATGCACCATAAAAATGTTGGGATGAAAATATTCCAAATTTGTTTGTTCTCCTTATTAGGAGGCCTCCATTGGATCCACTAGTCAATAAGATCCTCAGGCATCACCCAACTGAAACCCATAGATCTCAACCATTGATCCAACACTTCCTAAGAGAAGGAACATCTTAAAAAGTTATGAGCGATTGTTTCTTCATTCCTTTTCCAGACTTTTGTTAGGTCCCTAGAAGCCTCTCTTGCTCAAATTTTCCTAAGTCGAGACTTTCTTTTGGAACACAAGCCAAGTAAAGATTTTCATTTTGGGAATACACTTATTGTTCTTGATACTCCTCCACGAAACTTTTGTTTGAGATATTTTTAGCATCTTAGTGTAACCACTTTTAATTTTATAATGACCCAAAGTTAACCCAACCCACACCATTTGATCTAGTTCCTTTGAATCTAAGATTTGAAAGTAGCTAATTTTGGCATGAAATCCTTCTAGCTTGTATCTTAAAATGGTATTTTGCATGTTAATTCTCAAGATTTTGACTCCTCCCAACTTCACTATATAGAAGTTGAAGGAGGTGCCCCACTCAACTTGGATATTTCTTCTAAGTTACTCTAAATCTTGGTCTCTATCCAAAGGTCTAGAAATAAGCTAGTTGTCCTCCCAAAAGTTTGCTTTGGTTCCTTTCTCTATTATCTAGCTTGTTCCTCCTTTTATGATGTCTATGCCTTGATAGATATGGTTCCAGATTGTGTGTTCTTCCCTTTATGATGTCTATGCCTTGATAGATATGGTTTCAAATTGTTGAGCCACCTTTCCTCCATTTATGATGTCTATGCCTTGATTGATATGGTTCTAGATTGCTGAGCTACCCAAGATTTGGTTATTCTTAAAAATTGTTTTTGGTTCCTCCTCCTAAATATATTTTATCCTTTTTCCTAAATGATTCTCCACACTATTTTCATCACTAAAACTTTGTTGAGAGTATTTATTCTTTATTTATTTTTTAATACAAATTTTTTGAATATTACCTTTTATTTAATAAAATATATGCCTTTTTTTTCCTAAATGATTCTCCACACCATTTTCTTTGCTAAAGCTTTATTGAGGGTCTTGATTCTTTGGATATGTCTTCTAAGTTCCTCTAAATCTTGGTCTCTATCCAAAGGTCCTGAATTAAGCTAGTTGTCCTCCCAAAGTAATAAAGTGAAAGGAGGGTTTGATGCAAGACTGGCTGTGCATTTTTCGTAAGGGTTTCAGTGGGAAAATCATGTTTGTTGTATTAACATTGCCTTGAGGTAGTGTTAATTCACCCTTTTTAATGGTTGTCGCTCATGCAGTCAGCTCCATTTATTCTGAGTCTACTGGAGAGCTCAATGGTATCAGGGAAGCGACCGTGCAAGTTCATTCTGAAAATGTATCACGAGGTAAAGGCCCTGTCCCTGAAGCTGTTATTCCTTTGCATGAATTCCATACAACTTGTGAACGATTTGAGATTCATACCCTGGTGGGTTATTTTTTGGGTCGTATCCCATATGATACCCTTATTCGTTCATGGGTCCAGCAAGTTTGGTGCCCAGATGGAGTCAAAGTGGAGAATGTACAAAACCTTACCAAAGGGTATTTCCTTTTTTGCTTTTTAGATCTAGCTCAAGCACAGAAGGTTTTGTCTAGGGGTCCATGGACTGTCCGTAATTCTCTGTTGATTTTGCAACCCTACTCTCAAAATTTCCAAGTCAGTGATCAAGCTGCACTGGAAGTCCCGGTGTGGGTTGAATTCCTTGGTCTTCCTGTTCCTCTTTGGGGTTTTTTGCAGACTTTAGTTGCCCCCTTAGGTAAGTTTGTTTGCCTTGAGCCAGAAATTTTTTTCTCCGCTCGACCCACTAGAAGGGTTTGTATCAAAGTTGACCTTACTAAGGATTTGCAGGAGTTTATTGATATTAAAATCGGGGACCAATCCATAAGGCAAAGAGTTGCCTATATCAATTTACCCAATACCTGTTATCGATGTCAATCTGTAGCTCACAAAATTTGGGAGTGCCCTTTGATGGAATGGAAATATAAGGCAAATCCCTCGCCCACTCCTGTGGCTCCTGCTAATGGCTCGTGGGGAAAAACTGAAGAATGGACTACTGTCTCTAGCAAGAAATCTCGTGGTACTAAGCAACAAGAAGCTTCGATTTCTCGTCGCACAACCTCGCCCCTTCTCTTTCTCAAGACATGCAAGCTCTCGCTAAAGTTGTTCAGAATCTTTTTGATACAACCCCTCTGGTTGTTGACATGCAACCCCCAGTTCCACCGGTGTCTCAACTTCTTTGGTCGGGCCCTTCTTTGGCCTCAGTGGTGGCGGTTCCAGATAATTCTTTAGTGGAGGAGGGTCGGGCTTTGAAGGTTCGTCGCTCTCGTAGCCCTATTCGGAATGATAAATGTCGACAACTAAATAGTGATGCTTTCCATGTGATCTCCAACTATTTTGGCTCACTTACAGGTTTGGGTGATGTAGAGGATGTCATGGAGATCATGCATCCTGACAAATCCCAATGATTTTTTTATCATGGAATGTTCGAGGACTGACGAACCCGATCAGAAAATATTTGGTCCGAAATGAGATGTCAAATGTTTCTCGAATGCATGGAAGCCTCGATATTTTATGTCTACAAGAAGTTAAGATTTTTGATTTCAATCTATAGTGTACATGTGATTTTTTGTGGCCATGAAGTACCTCTTTTGCCATAAATAATTCCTTGGGAAAAGGAGGAGCCGTCACTATCCTTGGGCCTCGATTACAGAAGAATGTTGTGACTTGGGGTGTTGACCCATCCAATCAAGTTGTCTAGATTTTGCTTGAGTTCTGTGGAAAACCTCTTGGGGTGGTTAATGTGTATGCCTCAAATGTCGCTTCTGACAGATGTGAGTTGTGGAGATGGCTTGCCATGAATCTGCCATTTGCCACTTGGGTGCTCTGTGGAGATTTTAATATGGTGGAGAAATCTTTTGATAAGGTCAGTCATGTCCCGATGCGGTGGTGTTTAGGTGAAAGAGAAGCTTGGTTTTTTATGAAAAACAAGTTTGAAGGCCTTTATGACCTAATTCCTGCTTCTTGCCTTCTAACTTCCCGCAGGCTCTTTGGTACACCTGGTCCAATTTTCAGGCTGCTTCTTCTAGGGTTTTGATAAGATTAGAAAGAGCCATGATTTTTGAGTGTGACAACTTTCAGGTCTCCCGTATTTTGCCTTCTTCACCGTATGTGTTGACTTTTCCTAGTACTACACTATCTGATCATTCACCTATTTTATTCTCGGTGGCAATGTTAAAATTTCAACCTAGAGTGCATTCTTCACAGTTTTACCTAAATGTTTCTTTTTTGCATAGCTTTACAATGAAAGCTCATATATGCCGCATTTGGAATTTGATTCCTAGACCTTATGGTATTTTTGGAAGGATTGAATGGTGGAATGCTGCCATTCAACGAACCACTAAGGTGTTGCGAACTCTGGGTGTTGAAGTTGCAAAATGATAAAAATAGGCTAAGTTTGCCTTGAAAAGTGAGCTATCCAAAGCCTGTCTCAGGCTTGAAGCCTCTCCTTTCAACTCTGTTGCTCAATCCCAAGTTTCTTCCGTTCGGCATGACCTAAAAAAGGTTGATTTGTATGAAGCCAAGGGGGCTCAATTACGTGCTCGAATGCATTGGCTCAAAGTGGGGGACAGAGTGACCAAAGAATTTTTTCAGCACCTCAGACCTCCTGCTCAACATTCTCAATTTCAAGCCATTCAAGTTGATGGGCAGAGATTTACAGATCTTTCAGACATTGTCAAAGTATTTGTTTCACATTATCAAGGTGTTTTTGCTTCTCAACCTCTTGATGATGCTAGAAGGCAAGCTCTTGCTGATTGTACCGATGTTGTCCCCAATAAGCTTTCTCCTGAGCAAATGTTATTTTGTGACACTCCTCTTTCTCTGGAAGATCTAAAAATTGCCTTGTCACTTATGGCCAATGATAAGGTACCTAGGCTTGATGGCTTCCCATATGAATTCTATAAAGAATTTTGGGATATGCTTCGTTCTGATCTCCACAAATTTTATCTTGAAGCCCTGCAATGTGGTTCACTAGGTTCCATTTTTAACAAAGGTAATGTTAAATTTATTCCTAACTCTGGATATCCTGAGCTCATCACCAATTGGAGGCCAATCACCATGCTTAATGTGAGCTACAATATTATTGCTAAAGCCCTTGCACTTAAGCTTAAATCTATTCTGCCTTTGATTGTCAGACCTGAACAAACTAGCTTTGTTAAGGGAAGATACATTCTTGATAATGTTCTTGTTGTTTGGGAAGGTATGGAGTGGGCAAGAAATTCTGAACAAGATGCTTTATTCATTAAGATAGACTTTGAGAAAGCCTATGATAAGATGGAGTGGTACTTCATAACTGCCATGCTTTAGGCTCTAGGTTTTGGGCTAGTATTTGTGAGCACCATTCTTATGTTATTTCAAGATGCTTCAATTGTTCTTACCTTGAATAATAGTCAATCTCAATCAATTTCTCTTGGTCGCTCTATGAGACAGGGGTGTCCTCTTGCTCCATCTATTTTCATTCTTGCTACAGAGGCTTTTGGCTATTTGTTGGCCCATAATATGGATCAAGGATTAATCAAGGGTATTGCTCTCCCTAATTCTGACCATCAGTTGGTCAATGGTCATTTTGCAGACGATTCATTCTTAACGCTTCAAGAAGATGAGCAATCCCTTTCCTCGACTATTAGTTGCTTAGAGGTGTTCTGTTTAGCCTCTGGTTCTTCTATATAATGAAAAAAAACATCCTATTTTCGGCAATCTCATTCTCAACTGCCACACTGGTTACATCAATTTCAATGGACTTGGATTCATCCAGGTGAGGTGTTTAAATTTCTTGGAATTTCTTTTGCATTTCATGGTTCCTCTACTCAATTGTGTCAGTATGTTATTGATAAAGTGGAAAAGAAGCTTTCTTACTGGACTAGTTCTTTCTTCTTTGGACTAGTAAGAAACTTTCTCTGGCAGGAAAATTTCAGATTTGTTCTAAGGTTTTAGCCACTACCCATGTCTATTATTCATCTTATTGGGTTCCATCCAAATATTGTTATAAAAAATTGGATAAGCTTCTGAGAGACTTCTTATGGGCTAAAGACTCTATCAAGCAAGGTTTTCATTGGGTAGCCTGGGAAATTTGTTGTTTGCCCAAGGATTGTGGAGGCATGGGTTTGTTTGATTGTCATCGACAAGGTCTTGCCCTTTGTGCTAAATGGATCACCCGATATTTAATTGGGGATGAATCTTGAAAAGTGCTGGTCAGGCATTGCATTTCTTTTGGTTTGCTTCAAGGGAAGAAAATTTGGAAAGGGGTGGGATTGCAATCCATTCTTATTGCCCTTGTCCCTATTAAAGTTAAAGGTTCTTTTGTCATTCAGAGTATTTGGAAAGCTTGGGAGGCCTTCAAACCCTGGATTAGTTGGAAAGGGAGTTTTCGCAAGCGGGTGCCTCTTTGTCTTCCATGAATATTTGGTGGTCTCCTGTTATCACTTGGCAAGGTTCTCCCTTAGCTCTAGTGTAGTGGGTCAGAGTGCAGAGGTTCTATAAGCGTGGTATTGCTTCCATTTTTGATTTCTTCTCCCGACATGCCGAGTGTTGGATACCCTGGGAAAGTTTTCATCAAATTCACAATTTAAATCCTGGTGATAGAGACACTTATGAGGTGGTTATTGATAGTATTATGTTTTCTATTTGGAGCAAACTACATAAGCATTTTCAAAAACCCTAGTGGTCATATTGGTGTTGGCATGGGGAGCTTCCTGTTTTGCAATATAAAGCTCATCTTGGTTACAAATGGCTCACCCCACAAGTTCCAATGGTTGATAAGCTCACTCTGAGATGGAATTTAGTCTCTCTTCCCTCCCAATGGAATAAGAGGTTTCGGATTGCTTGGGCTACTTATATTGAACCTAAACAGAGTTTTTTTGCTTGGAGTCTCTTACATCAAGGGTTACCTGTTGGCAGTAGGCTCAAGCATCTGGGTGTTCATAATCTCATTTGCCCGATTTGTGGACAAGCGAAAGATTTACTGCATGTTTTTTGGTCTTGTGATCGGGCTCAGTCAGCTTGGGAGTGGCTTCTTGAAATTTTCAGACCTTTTATGCAGGAGGATTTTACTTGGGTGCATGCTATTTTGGGTGACCTTATTGCTTTTTCCTTCAACTTGGATGTTGTTTGGAATATTTTTAGAATTGGTACCTTGTTTGATCTATGGAAGTCCTGGAATAGAGCTATTTTTTCTCAGCAAGATGTCGAACATGTCTTCTCTGTTGCTGATAAATATGATATATTCTTTGATTGCTGGTTACAGATTCAAGTACAGGTTAAAAAAAAACAGGTGGAGCTATAGTACTTGCGTACCCTCATGGATCATTGGGGGAATGCACCCTACATTATGAGTCATGTGCATCTTCCTTCCCCTTCCAGGTGGCAGTAATTTCTCGGCTTCTTTCTTTTCGAATGCATATTTAATACTCTGTTTTGGCAGTTGTTATTGGCAGTTTGTGGGCTATTTTTGACACTCTTATATACTCTTAACCACAATGGTTAATGTATTAGTTTACGGGGTGTGCTAATCCCACCCACCCTTTTTGTAGGATTAAACATTATTTTATTAATATAATGGCTTTTTCATCAAAAAAAAACAAAGTTTACTTTAGTTCCTTCCTCTATCCTCCATCATGTTCTTCCCTTTATGATGTCTATGCCTTGATAGATATGGTTCCAGATTGCTGAGCCACCCTTCCTCCCTTTATGATGTCTATGCCTTGATAGATTTGGTTACATATTGTTGAGCTACCTTGGATTTGGTTATTCTTAAAAATTGTTGTCGGTTCCTCCTTCTAAATTAATTTTATCCTCATGGCCAATGGTCTTCCTTTTTCCTTAATGACCACACCATTTTTACCGCTAAAACTTTCTTTTTCCTGAATGACCACACCATTTTTACCGCTAAAACTTTATTAAGGATCTTTATTCTTTATTTATTTTTTAATATAATTTTTTTTGAATAATATATTTTATTTAATAAAATATATGCTTCTTTTTCCTTGAATAATTCTCCTCACCATTTTAGCGGCTAAAGCTTTGTTGAAGGTCTTTATTCTTTTCAAATCTTTATTCTTGATTTTTTTAATATAATTTTTTTTTTTAATAAAACTTTTTATTTAATAAAATATGTGCTTTTTTCCTTGTAAAAAACTGAAATAAATAAAAAACTAATTATATATAATATATCCCAAACCACACAAAGATTAAAACTCTAGCCTTTCCTTGAGATATCTAACCTTATCCATTTTTCCATCCGTAATTTTTGTTTCGTTGGGTTCTCATATCCGACCGTGTGCACGTACTCTTCCTCTTACGCAGACCACAGCACCGAATGCCCAGGTAGGCGTAGCATATTATCTTCTCGTGCAATATATTCAACTAAAAGAATACTCACCGCGCGAGAAGTATGGGATTAAAACGAGATCCCGTTTCCACGGGCGCAGTTTCACACCCGATCAAGCCCAAGCTTTATCAGTTGGTATAATTAAAATTTCGTTTAGATAGATTTCCGCCTATAAACATCGATTCGAACCTCCTTAATAACTGCCGCAGTTTTAGCCGGAAACTGCCTTCTGCTCCGCCGCGCTCCTCCTCCTCAGCGTTGGCAGCGTTTCTCGCTTCCGCCTGGTATTTGAGACCGCTTCGCCTGGCAATCAAATATATTGCACAGTTTCTTTTCTTTTCATGGCAATCGCGACGAGATTTATGACTTTTTCGGCTCGGGACGTGTTGGGTTCGAAATGAGTCCTCAACGGCGAAAACACAAGAGTCTATGACGTCGTCGTCACGGCATCGGACGACTGGGATGATAAGGTGGAAACCACTCCACCGCATAGAAAGTGGCACCTCTCGGCTCTCTGTCACCCTGCTACGGCTTCCCAGCAAGAGGCGATCAAGTCATTGTTGAGGTGGCCATGCTCTGGTCTGCAATTCCCAAACGAACGCCAGGTGTTGGACAAGTTTATAAAAAAAAAATATCAAATGTCAAAACACAATTTTTTAGTACACAAGTTTACTTACAAACCAAACACAAGATAACCCTTCAACAATTTCTAAATGATCTTGCATCAAAATTAATTTCACATCAAAGTGTGCTTGCATTAGAAACACAATCTTTAGATAACCCTTTCAACAATTTCTAAATGATCTTGCATCAAAATTAATTTCACATCAAAGTGTGCTTGCATTAGAAACACAATCTTTAGATAACCCTCTCAACAATTTCTACATGATCTTGCATCAAATTTAATTTCACATCAAAGTGTGCTTGCATTAAAGATCATAGTCAAATTATTCAATAATGGAGTGTGCATAAGGTTTGGGCACTCTTTTAAAAAAAATTATTTTCTTTTATAATGAAGTGCCAATGGTAAAAACACAAGCACAAGATCATATGTTTGGTTAATAGTATTATTGTTTAAAATTTGACTTCTAAAAAGATAGTGTTTATCTTTAAAATATCAAGTAGGATTTGGTACCTTTCATACACCAAAATTATCATCGATCAAATTCTAGAAAAAGGTTAATATTCTCTTTATGTGTTACATATTATAAGTTAACATTCTTATATAGCAAAAATCAGGCAAATTATAATTTAGCTAAGTCACTATAGTCATGGTTACTTTAATTGGTTTGTAAGATTTTATTGAACCTCAAAAAAATATTTTTTTCTATATACAAGAATGTACTACATGTACAACTTTTGCTATCAACTTTTCCTATAGGTCTAATTTTATTCAGTGATAGTAGTAATAGTTTTATTTTTTAATTGATCAATGGCAATCACACCAAACTTAGATTATATATACCTTCTAATTAGCTTGATGCTAGTTTAAGTTATCTCATAGGTTTAGAGAGAATTGGGTTTTCATTGGCAAAGCTCTCTTACACACATAACATTTTTTTCCTTCTCAATTAAGAATTTTAAATGAATTGATTCCATAAAAATCATCCACATAAACCATTATTTGTTCAATGTAATATTCTCACAGATCCTAGTTTTCACAAGTTACCTTATAGAGCTAAACTATAATCTTATAATTATTTTCAATGCCTAGGCTTTAATATATATATCTATATTTAAGTATGAAAGTAATATATTTTAATTAAATTTGCAATCAAGTTAATTAAATTTATCTTATATTTTAATAATATATTTTTTTGTTAAATTGCAAAGTGTATATTCTAGTTCTTTGATAACTATGCTATAATATTTAATAATTATTTATTTATAAGTAAAATTTCTCAATAAAGAATTTCTCCTTAGATTCATTTGTTATAGTTATTAAAAATAATTATATAAAATATATTTTTAAACTTTTTTTTTTTTCCTAATAAGATTTCTTCTTTAGTAAGAAATATTATTAGTTTAACTATTATAGGATAAGGCCTATTTATAGCTTTTTTAGTTCAAATTATATTGGACCTAAATTAATTTGTTACAATTTTTTGGATATCTAATTTTAATCCTCTTCTAATATATTTAATTTAGTTTATTCACAATAATAGATATTTCACCTATTTATATATTTTAACCAGACATGCAAATATTTCTAGGTGTCTATGTCTATGGATATTATCCATTTTTCAAATAAACCTAGATCTATCATTTTGTGTATTCTTTATCCATTACTTTATTTCTTGCCTTAGAGGTATTTGAATACCCCACAAAAATACAATGATGACTCTTCACCTCTACCTTATACCAAGTATCCTTGGGAATATGGATCTATGCAGTGGATTCAAAGATACAAAATCAAGACACATTAGGCTTGTCATTTGTCAATTTATCAAGAGGAGTTATACCTTGCATAAATCGAGTAGGAGCTTGATTGATGATATGTATTCCACAAGTCACTTATTTACCACAAAAAATGGGCTACATTTGGTTAGCATGCAACATACATATCTTCATATTTATAATAAGATGTTCTTCTGCTCAACCACCCCATTTTGTTCTAGGGTATAATGAATAGTACTTTGAAAAACAATACCATGGAGAGAAATAAAATCAATAAAAGGCATACTTACATACTCAACTCTTAAATATATCCTCAAGAACTTGATCTTCCTCACAAACTAATTCCCTACAAGTGCCTTGAAGTCCTTAAACTTTCTAAAAGCCTCATATTTGGTACAAATGGTGTACAACCATACATACTAAGAGAAATAATCAATTAAAGTAAGAAAATAGATATTGTGCTCCCATGGGCAAAAAAAAATCATTATGAATGAACTTCAAGGGTAATGTAGCATGCCTATTAATCCCTTTTGGAAAGGAATATCAATGATGTTTTTTCAAAATACACCTATCACAAACACCACTATAAGGAGAGATAGGAGGAAGCCTAATAACCATTTGATGTTGACCCATGTACCTCAAGGATCCATAACCAAGATGCCTAATTCTATGATGTTATTATTGACTAACATCATTTGCCTATGTCATCATAGCCATAAAGTCTTTCCCCCTAGAGAAGGAATATGAAAGAGTTGGATAATCATCAATATTGTAGACCTAATTTGATTTGTCATAATGCCATGAGGTAATATCTTGAAACCATCATTGGTATCCTTGACCACCCATCAATTTGACCAAAATTCCACCTTCTTATTTTCATGGGTGATGTGATAAATAGATAGAAGATTAGGCCTACACCAAGAACATTAAGGATATCATAAAATGAAGAAGAACCAATCGTTACCTCACTACATTTAGCCACATATAAAGAGAAATTATCCCTAGTGAGAACATGATCTTTAGAATACTATGTATTATAGTCATGTAAGATATGATGATGCTTAGTCATATGCCAAGTTGCCCCTAAATCTGTAATCCATTTATCAAAATAATTGGATGTCTAATATGATAAATGAACAACTACATGTGCCAACGAGGTCTCACTATCATGGTCATCCTCACCCTAAGAATAGAAGAGAGCAACATCAACACCCTTTTTTGGATGCCTACTCAAGCTTCTTAGTATGTAATTGAAAAACTCTATCTTGTGTCCTTCCTCCTTATATAAAGTGCAAATATGCTTTTTTAAGACCTTGTTAGCTTCTTCTTTCCTTATTTTAGCTTCTTATCATCTTCTATCATAATCACTTCCTTTGCATGAGCCTAAATAGTGAGAGAATTACTCTTATGCATTTGTTTCCAAGCCTGATGGTGAATAATGTAATTGAACACATCATCAAGTGAAGGAGGGTCAATTCTCAAAAAATAAACTTAAAGCATATCAAACACAATGAAAACTATCTCATATGTTTCAAAAATATTATTGAACACCATGTTGAGAAGCTCAATGCCCTTTCCACTATCATTAGAGTTTATCCCATTATTAACTCCTTTAGCAATATAGGTATCATCTTCTAACTTCTTGAATCAATTGATGTACTCATATATTATCTTAAATTTCTCTAAGTTCAAAGTAGCAAGCTCTATCTCTAAGCTACTAATTTTGTGTAGAGTCAATGCACAATCATATAGTTTCTAAAACTTAATGAATAGTTGCTTGGGACTTGAAGTGCTATTGACATGGGTGTCATAGATATTATCAACATGAAAAGTAATCACACTAATACCTCATAATTATTATCCTTCAGTAGGTGCTTTCTTTCATTAAAATTAGTGTGTTAAGGAATCTCATTCATTTACTTGAGAAATCCCTTTAGAGTAAAGCTTCAATATTGATTTTCTAGGTGGCATAATTTTATCCATTAAGCAACTAAACATACTAATCTAATAAATATCTACCAAAATATAGTCTCCTATATGTAGTTATGGCAAAACATAATACTACCAATGTAAAAATCTCAAAAAAATATGTGATTTTAAAAAAGGGCTCAAAATACTTTCATATGCAAAAGTCATGTCCTCAAAACTTTTTATCCAAAAAGTGCATAAAGTACCATTGGAACATTCCAAAAATTCATGAAATTAATTAAACCTTAAGTGAATAGGGAGAATTCCATGTTATTGACTAAATGACTTAGGAGGTGCCAACTAGATGTTGATTGGTCTACCACTAAGATAATGCAACAATGAACTGACTATCACCAAGAGTCATTGTTCTATGCAAGGGGTGCCACGAGGACATTGAATATGCAACCCACTAAATAGGGTTCTAGAAAACCAAATTTTGCCATGTATTATCTTTTGGTGCCAAGGGAAAATTATTATTCACCATATATTTTATTGACTACAAGATAGATACACTAGCTTTGATGAGTTAGATTGACCTAATTGGGTAATATCTTTTCTATATACAAATTTTAATGTCCACCTCATCAATTTTAGCATATTGGTCACTACCACATTATCACATGCCACATCACCATATTCCATGTCATCAAGTCACACATCATCATCCAATATCAACCACTCATCAGGTACCATGTCACCATCCAATGTCAATCATTCATTAGGTGACCTATTTTAAGGTGTCATGTCATTAGACAATCCATAAAAAAGTTTGGAATGGGGTTTAAACCTTAGAACTCCTAGGGCCTAAGTACTAACATTCTGCTCTCTACCCTAAGCACCAAGGGTGCACATGCAAACACAACATGGATTTTAGTTTGCCATTTAGTTTTTAGTTTATATTATGTTTCTATTTTATTTTTATATTTTATGAATGCATACTAGCCTTGATTGACAAGGGATCATATGGATTTGTAAAGGGATTATTTAGAATCTCATTCTTGTTATTGCATGGTTATTTTTTAATACCATCTAATATCTAGTGATTTAAAACAATTTTAAAAAGAAACATGAAATATTGAGAGATGCACACACACAGATATATATTGTAGACACAGAAAATTGACCCACTTTCAATAATATTTCTTGCAACCCCTATAAGATCTCCAACCCCTACCAAGGGCAAGGGAATGCCTTTTTACTTTTTCCTTTTATTTTATTTACCTTTTAGTGAAATCACACCCTGTTTTTATGAGGCGCGACTTCATGAAAGGGATATCACACCCTGTTAGGACAAGGTACGATTTCGTTGTTTTAATTTATTTTAAATTTAATTTTATTTTATTTTCTTCTTGGCCCGATTAGACCCAGGTTTAAACCCTCCAACGTATTTTTGCGTCGGCTATGAGTTTATATGTGCCTGCCTTGATAATCTAAAAAAGGAAGAGCAATCTCACTCTTTAGAAATATAGAGAGATATCACGATCACAAACTTAATAATGCTCATGCAATCTTTATATTCTAACACTCGCTTATTGCTTTTATTTTGCTCTACTTTTTGTTTCTGTAAGCTAACCCAAAGTGCAAATTTTAGATTTTTATTTCCTATTGTGTGGATTGGATTACTACTTAACTTAGTGGATGCGCATCATGGCTCAGAGGGAAATAGTGCTATTTCAAATACTTAGCCTTCTTCTATTGCTTCTGCGTTCTCCGTTTAGGTTTTACTCTCTGTGATTTCACATTTAATTATATTCTATGCATACGATTTTATTTTTTGTGTGTTTGAAGCGAAATCATACCAAATTCTATCGAGGCACAACTTTACTAACCCTAATTTAGGGTTTAAGTCCACAAAAGCAAATCATGCACCATTCTGATGGAGCACGACTTTGTTGAAGTGTTATCGCACTCACTTTCTATGAGGTGCAATTTTTCACGAGATTAGTCTAGGGGCAAGTCCTGCTTTCTTATAGTTTGGTTAGCTTAATTACTGTATACTGAGTATATTGGAATATTTTATTTGTATTTTTATCATTTTTGCATATGTGTTTTATGATTAATTCTCCAAAGGTAAATTTTTTATTTTGTGTTGAAAGGTCATCTAAGGACCTAGGGGGCTTGACTATTGCACCTCCGAGGACTGTTACACAGTAGCCTAAGCAAGCCCCCTAACACTGATCATCATTTTTAATGTTTCTTATATTATCTTGTAGAAATAGGTATTTCTGATATCATTGGACAAGAGGTATCAAAATATAGGATCAACCATCGGTTAAAGCTAAGTGTTCTGATTTATCTTGTTGGTTTTCTAATATGATCTGAATTCAATTCTTAGGCACATGAAAGTGAAAAATATTGAGTTTACATCTAGGTATAATTTTTGTGCATTAATTTTGTATATTTATGCTTTAAAGGTTTTCTAGAATAAACCCTAGGTTAGTGAGCATTCAAAGTAAAGAATCATATTAGGCTAGCTCTTGTATGCTTACATTATGCTTTCAACTATTATATTCTATTTTCTATATTATCATTTATCTTTCCTAGTTTAGAACTAGAAAGACTAAAATTAGGTGTTTTTATTAAAATCAAATACATCAAACATTTATGAATATCCCGAGGACTTGGAGCGAGTCCTTAAATTGTTCCTAGTGAACCCATCCCCCTAGCACCGAGTATAGAGCACAATATACCCCCATGGTTCACCCCATAAAAGGTTCTCTCCTTGTGGATCCAACATTTCGTTTGGGAATTGTACATGGTAGGGTAGTTTTCCCCCTCTACATCTTTGGTGAACCCGACGTGAACACCTTCTTTTTCTTTCAAAATTTAAGCAAGATCATTAAACCTGTTTGCAAAATCTTTAAGTAATTAAAATTTGTTTGTGTTTTCCCCTATTTTTTTCACTACTTCTAATGGCTCCTTTCCTTAGAAGTTAGAGGAAACAACTAGATTCTGATTATGTTGCTTTGGAAGATGATAATATTGATAGGGAATACCCTAATGTAGATCTAGAAGAGCAAGAAGAGGTAGACATGGAAACTAAAACTAATCCTGATCCTTTTGCTCGACCTAATGGTAGTTATGTATTTTCATCATTTGATAACATTAAGGAATTCATAAAATATCATAAGGAAAAACTATTGAAATATGTAGAACGAGAAGCTCGTCTTGAAAAATACGATGCTACTCCTTCCCATCCCAATAGGTATCCTTTGCTTATACATGATATTTCTATATCTCAATCCATGTATCAAAACAATTTAAAGAACCAAGTGACTTGTGCCACTACTAATACCACCAATGTTGGAGGGAATCTACAAGTCTCTCTGTTGATAAGCAACACACCCCCACTGAAAAATGAGATTCCATCCTCTAGAAAACTTTGAAATTCCATTTTTGCACGGGGGACCCTCTAGATGTTTTTCAGGTTTTAAATCCAAATTTGCTTGCCTCCTTTTTAAAGTTGTGCTTTTTCTTGTATTCTAGCTTTGATTATCCCAGACTTCACTTTTACATGCTAGAATCATTCATGCACAAGCAAAATCTTGCACCGGTACCGAGAAAATCCAGAAAACAGTTGCATAAATTCATGAAAAATCAAACTTTCCATTTTTGGTAGTGTCGCGATATCGCGACACTTCCATTTTGAAAATGTCGCGATATCGCGACGGGTAAGTCAAAATGCGGCTAAGTCGTTAAGTGTAGCGAAATCGCGACACTTTCCATTTTGGAAGTGTCGCGATATCGCGACGTTTCCATTTTTGGAAACCGTCGCAAAATCGACGGAGGAGAGAGAAAGAAAGCGTACGGAGGGCGCGATTTTGCGACATGTCGCGAAATCGCGACATGTCGCATTTTCGCGGTAGGAGAGAGAAAGTGGGCTGCAGGATGAAAAATCGGCTAAGTCGCAAACATGTTCCAAAATCGCGGTCAACGCGGTCAACGCATGCAGGTACGGAACTGTCGCGATATCGCGACGTGTTCTAGAATCGCGGCTGAAAATCGGGATGGCTGTACGGAGGCCAGGAAGGTCGCGATTTCGCGACATGTCGCGAAATCGTGACATGTCACGTTTTCGCGGCCGATAGAAGAGAAGTTGCCGATAGCGCTGGAGAGGTCGCGATTTCGCGACATGTCGCGAAATCGCGACATGTCGCAGAATCGCGGTAGGAGAGAGAAAGTCATAAGTTGACCTGAAAGTGCATTTCGACGGGAAACAGAAGGCATCCTGGGGTAGCGACACGTGTCAAAGCGTGAATGAGACAAACAGAAGCCGACATGCAAGCTTATTTTGCGGTTTTTAATCTGTTTTTAATGTTTTAAGCTTCTGATTTAATTAAAATGCTAATCTAATGCATCTTTTTGTCTTTCATGCAGGATTCCACCTGGCACTTACGGGACAACCGGGAAAGACCATAAAGGCAAAGATAAAGTGCGGATTTAGTCAAGGACCGCCATGCTAGAAGAGAGGCTACCGGTAAATGCATTTAATAGCAGATTTATTGCGAGAATTGATAGCATGAAGATAATTTCAACTCGAGGGATGGCTTTGCGGAGATCAGATTGATGGAGAAGTGGTGACTCATCCGGCTCACCAGCAGAATTAATGGAGGCATTTATTTGCAGCTGCGGATGAATGCAAGTTGCATTTGATTTTATCTTCTCCATTTATGGCAGCTGACTGCACAGATTTGCCGAAGGGTTAAGTTCTATCCGGACTTTGATTTTAAATGGATTTTTATTGTAAAACCCGGGTCCTAGGGTTTAAGTGCGATAAGATTTAGGGTTTGAAGAAGATATTTTGAAAAGATCAGGGTCTGTCACGAGTCTATAAATACAGATTCTAAATGTAATCGCGGGAGGCGGAGACTTAGAAATAAAAGGCTTATAAGCAATTTCTTGCAAATTTTGTGAAATCCTTTGTTTCCGGACTTGGAGTTGATGTGCTTTAGCTTTTACGTGATAGCATGGCCGGGAGCCTAATCTTTTGCGAGTGTGATAAGTGTATCTTCTTTTGTTATCCGTTCCATTTAAAGTTTGTTAGATATATGCTGTAAATCTGCCAGTTATCAAGTTTAAATATGCTGTTAGGCTTCAGTTGTTCTATTGTCTGCTAGGGGAAATTACAGATTTGAGGTTAAGTTTGTTCTAATTGCTCTGTCTTCACTGTGTGAGCTAGGCTGCCGGTGAAAGATACCAGTTTTAACCAGCTGCCCTTGGATTTATAATTTTTTGCTAGATCTGTTTCACTCTGCCTTGTGCTCTTAGTTGAAAGTGATCTTAGACTGACTGGACACTTTCTTCTTTGATTTGTTCTGTTGTGAAGCTAGTAGCATAGATAAAATTGGTGGGTTTAAGTTTTACAGTTTAATGTTTGATAAGCTTCTCTTTTCTGCCTTACCCTACCCTCTCTTTGCTTTCGGTGAATGATCCATTTTTATTTTCTTTGTTTGTCTTTTATTTAAATCTGCTGACCCATGAGAGCTAGATCTAGAATTCAAGTTAAATCTGATTGTCAACAACTTTTGCAACTACTGAACAAGTTCAAGAACCCCCTGTAAGGTAATAGAGCAGTCCATATTGAAATCTATTCCGAAGTGGAAAAGAGTGAATTGCCATTCGACCCAACTCTGTAACTCGCACCTTGGATAACCAGCTAGATCCTAAAGATGAGTGGGATCCGTCCCGTGGGTGTCTCCGGAGCTTTCCTTGCTTCATCCTTTTCCCGGGGTGTGCATGAAAGCCGGACCAACAACCTAATTGGCGCTAGAAGGAGGGCCGAACATCTTTTAGTGCACTTGGTGAGTGAAATAATGAGCAATTTTATCCAAAGTCTGGTAGCCAATTTTCCCCTCCTCCTCAGCCAACAACCTAATTGGCGCTAGAAGGAGGGCTGAACTCAGTTCAAGTATTGTAAGGGCATAACAACAACATTTGAAGGACCCACAGTGAACTCCGGACAATTTTGTAAATTGTCAGTACAGTTTTCTAAATTGTCAGTGCAGTTTTTAAATTGTCAGTACAGTTTTTGAAAGTTGTCAGTACAGTTTTTAAAATTGCCAAGGAGAAGGACCTTAAGTTCCGAGGAGGCCTTAAGTTAAGAACAGTTCTATCATCACTTGCAGTTATCCAATTACAACTCAGAACATCACTGTCAGCCAAGTAATAATGGCAAATTGGTTGGGCCCCACTGCTTTGAACATTTCGGGTATAGCCCATGACTTGCCCAGAAGCCCGGAAAGATATCTCCCCAGGTATAAACATGATGGGACAAGAACTGCAGAAGAACATCTGCTAGCTTTTAAAAATGCTTTAAAATTGTTAAATATACAGCATGAAGATGTTGCCTGCAGATTGTTCCCGTTCACTCTCCAGGAGGGAGCTTATGACTGGTTTTTAAACCTCACCAGCAATTCCATTACTAGTCGGGATGATCTAGAGAAAGCTTTTATATCACAGTTCGGTGAAGTGATAGATCCCAGCATTTTATATCAGCAATTTTCCAGCATCAAGAAAGAGTCGGGAGAAACTGTCAGGTCTTTCAATATGAGGTTCCAAAGAGCTTACGGTAGAATGATTGGCCATTACATCCCAAATGCAAATCTGGCCTTAGAAATCTACAAGAATGCATTGGATTCGGTGACCTCTATTTTCCTCAAGAGAGACATCAATATCACAACCCTGGCGGGGGTTATAAAGAAGCCTTAATTCTTGAAAGACGAGTTAGGGCCTCAAATTACGAGCAATCCTTTGATAGCCTATGTTACACAGAACATGCCTATTTCAGACCCCATTCCACATCATGAGTTAGTGCCAACATGTCATGCTCTACCCAAGGAGACTTCGTTAACTGTGACATCCACTCAGCATGTGCAAAATACAGAGAAAAGTTCGGACAAGTTCAAAGTGCGAGTGCTTGAAGCCGAACGAGTTGTGATTTGGCACCACCCAAATCTGAAGTTTTTCCTGGTGAGTTAAATTTTCCTAGAGATCAAAGAAATATTGATATTTCTAGTTCACCCAAAAACAGTACAACCGAGGGTTTCGATTCTTTCACTTTTCTTGAAGAGACAGAAAGTCTTGTACGGACTCCTGTGGATGAAATGCAAGATTTTCAACGAGTTCAAAATGGACGAGTTATAATTTGAGATGTCGAGTCCGGAACCTAATAATGATCCTTCCTCATCAGAGGATGATGAAAGTGAGATTCAATCTCACTATGCAGAAGTAACTGAGGAGGATAACATCATTGAGGATATGAGGGAACTTAAAGCTGACATCACCCTCTATGAACTGCCTCAGATTGTTGAACAAAAGGTTAACTTGATTGAGGCTTACTCTGGACCACTTGTTGGATTTCAAGAAAAGGAGGAAAAGATGGTAAATATGAATGTGGTCGACCAACTTGGAATTGATGAACTTGTCTCAACATAAGCTCGCAACTTCGAACATAATATCAAAGATAAGGCTATAAAGCGTGTTGATGCGAGATATTGGAGTTTATAATTTGGCAAGCTGAGAAGGTGAGAACGATTCTGACTCTAATCAATCACAACCATGATGTTTGGATATTGCACATTGATGAGGTTAAATCTAAGCAAGGCTCAGGTGAAAAGGAAAATTGTAAGCATTCTTCTAGAGGGATAAAAATTGAAGTCCTGGATATTGAAGCAGTACGGCAACCACAAAATGTTCAAGTTGTTAAGAACCGGGGCATACAGATAAAACATGATTTCTTTCAGTTGTCACATAATTTTGAAGATGTGGTGGTCTGGGTCTGTCAAGATTTTAAGGTATTTGATCCTGGGGGTTTTTTACATTCAGTCCTTTTGAAAGAACTCTGCAAACCCTTCAATTAGAAGCATGAACATGTTATCATATGATTTGTTATTATATGATTTGTTTAATTTGAAGGAGTTGCAGATTTGTTTTTCAAATGGGATAGGGAAGACAGTAAACCCAAGTCTTTCCCGGATAGCAAATTTTTGAAGCACGATCCGGAGTGCATTTCGTCAACGAGGACTCGAAAGGTAATTTTTTTAAATTACTTGCATGGTCAAAATTTTTTAAGGCACCATTTCTCTGCTTTCCCAAGCTGCTGCATTTTTCGAGTATGAAGGGAAGTTGTAACATATGTATACATTGTAAATAGCTTTGCTTCAGTTTTATTTTGCTTTAGTTTTTTTTTTTTTTTATTTCGTTGCCTGTAGTTTTATATTTTTTATGTCGTACGTTTTAATCGTTTAGTTTAATTTTAATATCTCTTCTTTTCCTCTTTTTTCTTTTTGTTTATTTCTTTTTCTTTTTTTTAATGTTCGTTTCGTTTTTCAGTTTTCTTTAATTGTTTTTCAGTTTTAGCTTGTGCAGTTTATTTCTTTTGTCAGTGCTTTTTATTTCCTTTCTTTGTCTTTTTATTTTAGCTTGCTTTTATTTTAGTCTATACAGTCTTTTCTTCCTTGCAGTTCTTTTTCTTTGCTTTCTTTTCAGTTGCAGTTTAGTTTATTTCAGTTGCTTTAGTTTATTTCAGTTTTGTTGCAGTTTAGCTTTGCTGCAGTTCGGCAGTTTTAATTGCTTTGCTTTTGTTTTAGCTTAATTTTGCTGCCTGTACAGCTGTGCTTTGCATCCTTTGTAAATAGCCTTGCAGTTTGTTTTATTCCTTTGTCTGTACAGCTGTGCAGTTTTCAGTGTTTAGTTTATTTTATTTGCAGTCTGTGCAGTTTTTATTCTGTTTTTCTTTAAAGCCTGTGCCTGTCCTTGGAAGCCTGTACAAAGTCCTTTGGCTTCTAAAAATTTTGTCTTTTAACCTTTGCCTGAGCAATCAATGAAAAGTCAGCTTGCTAAAAATTGTTATTCCTAGCTGATAAATCCTCAATCCAGTGTTCATGGTCATCATTATTCCAATTGAGATAGTCTGCTTACTCTGAACAGTAGAACTATTTTGTTATTCAGGACAAAGGTAGAGAGATGATTGGATCTTGTGTCTTACTTGCCACAGTTGTTTTAATGATAGAAAAACTGCTATCTTTGTTTAGTTGGAGGAACTCCGGGGAATCCAAGAAAAGTCGGTTATGAGAGGGGACTATGGTTCATGCAATTATTTGGGTATCCACGGAGGCTATCGATGCCTAGACTGAAACAATTTCGGATTGATCAAATGTTAAAAGAAAATTGTAATTTCTCTAAGGTCTTCCAGATAGTGATATATTTCAAAAAGGAGAGATAAAAAAAAAAGAGAAAAAGAAAAAAAAAAAAAAAGAGTTGAACAATTAAAAGAGGCAGCCAATATTAGATTCTACCCTACAGTTGTAAATTTGGGTCGTGTAAATCTAAAGGGTAACTCTGTCTAGGCTAAACTAGTAAACAGAGCTCTACTCGGTTTCCCCTTTTACAATCTAGAAAAGTTGATTAATCCAAGTTTATCATTCAATTCGGTCATCCTTGAAGAAAGTTTTATACCCTTTGAAATTGCACATCAGAAATCTTCCTTGAAGTAATCCAGACCAGTATGTCCTTGGGAAATTTTAACGATTGGCGGTTAGCGAGTCAATTTATTGTGAAGAATGTCCGTGGCAAGGCATGATGCATGGTCTTTTTGTTTTGAAACCGGAGTCTTGGGTTCTAAAATAGTGCTACTATTTTACCCGTGAGATATCGCCATTTGTTGATAAGCAACACACCCCCATTGAAAAATGAGATTCCATCCTCTTGGAAAATTTTGAACTTCCATTTTTGCAGCAGGGACCCTCTAGATGTTTTTCAGGTTTTAAATCCAAATTTGCTTGCCTCCTTTTTAAAGTTGTGCTTTTTCTTGTATTCTAGCTTTGATTATCCCAGAATTCACTTTTACATGCTAGAATCATTCATGCACAAGCAAAATCTTGCACCGATGCGAGAAAATCCAGAAAACAGTTGCATAAATTCATGAAAAATCAAACTTTCCATTTTTGGTAGTGTCGCGATATCGCGACACTTCCATTTTCGGAAATGTCGCGATATCGCGACGGGTAAGTCAAAATGCAGCTAAGTCTTTTAAGTGTAGCGAAATCGTGACACTTTCCATTTTTGGAAGTGTCGCGATATCGCGACGTTTCCATTTTTGGAAATTGTCGCAAAATCGCTGAAGGCCGGAGGAGAGAGAAAGAAAGCGTACGGAGGGCGCGATTTTGCGACATGTCGCGAAATCGTGACATGTCGCATTTTCACGGTAGGAGAGAGAAAGTGGGCTGCAGAATGAAAAATCGGCTAAGTCGCAAACATGTTCCAAAATCGCGGTCAACGCATGCAGGTACGGAACTGTCGCGATATCGCGACGTGTTCTAGAATCGCGGCTGAAAATCGGGATGGCTGTACGGAGGCCAGGAGGGTCGCGATTTCGCGACATGTCGCGAAATCGCGACATGTCGCGTTTTCGCGGCCGACGAGGGAAGAAGTTGCCGATGCGGCTGGAGACGTCGCGATTTCGCGACATGTCGCGAAATCGCGACATGTCGCGGAATCGCGGTAGGAGAGAGAAAGTCTTCAGAGGGCCCGAAAGTGCATTTCAGCTGAAACAGAAGGCATCCTGGGGTAGCGACACGTGTCAAAGCGTGAATGAGACAAACAGAAGCCGACATGCAAGCTTATTTTGCGGTTTTTAATCTGTTTTTAATGTTTTAAGCTTCTGATTTAATTAAAATGCTAATCTAATGCATCTTTTTGTCTTTCATGCGAGGATTCCACCGGCACTTACGGGACAACCGGGAAAGACCATAAAGGCAAAGATAAAGTGCGGATTTAGTCAAGGACCGCCATGCTAGAAGAGAAGAGGTCGGTAAAGCATTCAATAGCAGATTTATTGCAGACTCGATGGCATGAAGATATTTTCAACTTCGGGATGGATTTACGGAGATCAGATCTGAGAGAGGTGGTGACTCATCCGGCTCACCAACAAAAATTAATGGAGGCATTTATTTGCAGCTGCGGATGAATGCAAGTTGCATTTGATTTTATCTTCTCCATTTATGGCAGTGATCGCACGATTTGCAGAAGGGTTAAGTTCTATCTAGACTTTGATTTTAAATGGATTTTTTATTGTAAAACCCGGGTCCTAGGGTTTAAGTGCGATAAGATTTAGGGTTTGAAGAAGATATTTTGAAAAGATCAAGGTCTGTCCTGAGTCTATAAATACAGATTCTAAATGTAATCGCGGGAGGCGGAGACTTAGAAATAAAAGGCTTATAAGCAATTTCTTGCAAATTTTGTGAAATCCTTTGTTTCCGGACTTGGAGTTGATGTGCTTTAGCTTTTACGTGATAGCATGGCCGGGAGCCTAATATTTTGCGAGTGTGATAAGTGTATCTTCTTTTGTTATCCGTTCCATTTAAAGTTTGTTAGATATATGCTGTAAATCTGCCAGTTATCAAGTTTAAATATCGTTGTTAGGCTTCAGTTGTTCTATTGTCTGCTAGGGGAAATTACAGATTTGAGGTTAAGTTTGTTCTAATTGCTTTGTCTTCACTGTGTGAGCTAGGCTGTCGGTGAAAGATACCAGTTTTAACCAGCTGCCCTTGGATTTATAATTTTCTGCTAGATCCGTTTCACTCTGCCTTGTGCTCTTAGTTGAAAGTGATCTTAGATTGACTGGACACTTTCTTCTTTGATTTGTTCTGTTGTGAAGCTAGTAGCATAGATAAAATTGGTGGGTTTAGGTTTTACAGTTGATGTTTGATAAGCTTCTCTTTTCTGCCTTACCCTACCCTCTCTTTGCTTTCGGTGAATGATCCATTTTTATTTTCTTTATTTGTCTTTTATTTAAATCTGCTGACCCATGAGAGCTAGATCAAGAATTCAAGTTAAATCTGATTGTCAACAACTTTTGCAACTACTGAACAAGTTCAAGAACCCCCTGTAAGGTAACAGAGCAGTCCATATTGAAATCTATTCCAGAAGTGGAAAAGAGTGAATTGCCATTCGACCCAACTCTGTAACTCGCACCTTGGATAACCAGCTAGATCCTAAAGATGAGTGGGATCCGTCCCGTGGGTGTCTCCGGAGCTTTCCTTGCTTCATCCTTTTCCCGGGGTGTGCATGAAAGCCGGACCAACACTCTCTAACTAGTAATGGCCCAAAAAATTGTTCTCAATTTCCTCCTTCATACTCTAATGTCAACACCATTGCTTATGTTCCACCAAATGCTAGTTATCCACAAAGTGCCACATACAACCAAAGTATCCAAAACTTGAATTAAAAATCAGGGTTTCAACATGCATACATTCCTCCTTTGGAAAGTCTAGGAAACATACATAGAGATTCAGAGATGCAAAATTTAGCAAATGTAGTCAATCAGTTGGTTTCAAGGATGGATATGATTCATCCTTCAGGGTTTACATACAATTATAAATAAATGTGTAGTCAACCATTGGATCCTATTGTTGCTACTAGACCTAATATTAAACATTTTTCAATGCTAGTATTACCAATCTATAAAGGGACTAAAGATCCAATAGAGCATTTAAGAGGATTCAGGATAGCTTACCATGATCTTGTTTATGATGATATGCTCTTATTGAAATTTTTTCCATAGAGTCTTACTCGAGTGGAATTTGAATGGTATAATTTGATGAGGCCTAGAAATGCCTCAATCATAGCATGTTTTGAACATTGAAACTGCCTAAAAACTCTTGTGTTTAATCTGATATGCTAGTTAAGTTGATTTAATATGTTGTGTATTAACTGTTTGCATGATCAATGTGTTAGAAATACTATATTCTGATTTTTTACAGGTTTTTGCATAGTTTTATGTTACTTTGTCATGACTTGCTAAATGAGAAGTATGCTTAGGTTGATAGCAGCACTTCACTAGTCTTGTTTTGATATGTTTCAAGCATTTGTTTATCTAAATCTAGCAAATAGTGCAAGCAAACCGTTATTGTGCAGCAAAAACTGGTTTTCCAATGTAAATTCCAGCCAACTTGCCAATGAATGGCAAGGCATGGAATTCACACATGGAGAGAGATGAAGGCTATTGCAATCTGATCCCGAGAGCTAACCCACCCGAGAAATGCAGATGAAATCACTTGAAGAGCACACAGTTGTTCATTCCGAAGATCTTTGGAATGAGCAGACATCTTCGGAATGAGAAATACAGTCTCTTCGAAATGAGCGGACATCTTCGGAATGAGAAATGCAGTCTCTTCGAAATGAGCCACTTATCTTCGGAATGAGAACAGAAAGTGCTTTTTGACTTGTTGACTGATTTTTGACGATGGAAAAAGGGAAAGAAATATTGAAAAGGTTAAGGGAAAATATCTCCCATCTGACTTTGCCGTCCTTGCCGACCAAAGCCACCATTTATGGAAAAGATCAATTTTGATCCTCTTCTAGGATAAACCCAGGAAATGCTGCAACATAATAGGAATAGATCTGTAAGATAGGAATGAGATATTCTCAGTTTGTAAGTAGATTTTAGGATATCTATAAATATATAGCTCCCATCCAGGTTGAGCTAAGAAGAATGGTAGGGGAAAATAAGCAAGTAGTATAATAATAAGAAAAGTGACTGTTACAGTCCTGTAACAAGGTTTTTAGCAACAATACTGTAATTATGTTCTTGAATCAATAAAGTGCACTATTTTTATTCATGTTGTTGTGAATGAGTGTGAGTAAGATCTAGAGAGAGAGAAAGACTCATACCTTCTTCTGGACAAGGAGGTTGGCCACTTCTAGACCTAGGAGGAGGACTAACAATAGGTTTTTATTCTCGATTTTGTCTACGATAGAATAAGTTGTAAAACTTGTCATTTCATTTCTTTGTAAACAGCTAACAGTATTTGCAATATTAGTTTATTTCATGATTAGGATAATCTTGTGATTAATGATAAGTTTGGTTGTAATCTCCATTTTCAGCAAAGCTTTCAAATTACTATAGATTGTCATTTCCAGAATTTACTATTTTTTGCAATTTACTGCATTTTGTGTTTTGTTGTCAACCCCTGCATAGAAGATTGACAACCTTCTATTATAGAGCATTGACAAGATTTAATTTCCATGTTATAATCAGGTTTCCATTGCTGCAAAAGTAAATAGACTTCCTTTACGCAATCATAATTAGATTTCTAATTCTGCAACTCGTAACTAGGGAGTTATTTCTGCAACATAATTAGATTTCATTCTGTAATTGTAATTAGGATTTCATTTCTATAGTTAGTAATTAGTTTCCATTCCTGCAATTAGATTAAAGTTCAATTTATGCAATTTAGAGATAAAAATGTCCTAAATCCCCCACACAATCGGTTTCACCAATAAGACCTGTTGCTCCCAAATGACCTAAGTTATAGCCCTGTTCACTCCTTCCGCAAATAGCCTTGTACACTGCCCTGGATTGACAAATTCATTGAGAATTAATGATGTGCATAATGACAATGCATCATTTTGGCATCGTTGTCGGGGAATAGTGTTGCTAGAAGGTGACAATAGTCCAATAGCTATTAATTAGACTGAGCTATGAAAATTTAGGATAAAATCTGAATATAACAGTTGGTTAAAGTAACAACTATTGACCTATAATTTATGTCATTCAAGAGTAAACATGAATGAGTAAGCCTAGGGATGAAAAAGGTAGAATTACTCAAAAGGATCCCTGGCTTGTTCCATTAAGAAGATCTTCACGCCTAAGGGGTGAATCACCTGTGTTTGAACTACCAGAAAAATTGAAACAAAAATCACCAGCTTCATCATCATTAGAACATCCTGAGAAAGAAAAATCACCAACTTCATCATCATTAGAACATCCTGAGAAAGAAAAATCATCAGACTCATCATCAACAGAGGATTTTGGACCTCTTGAGAGTGAAATTTGGATAGGTTTAACTATTCCTAAGGAACAGGAAACTATGGCAGAGGGAGGCAATCTAGATAGGGATGGCCAACATGGCTATGTCCATAATGAAGGAGATGATCAGGATATGCCCCAACCTTCCAGAACATTTGAATATCCTATCCATTTGAATCCAACACAAAACTCCCCCATGAAAACCATTTCACCTTCAGTACTTCCAACCTTTCGAGGTGTTGTATCTAAAGATCCTGATCAATTTTTGTTTGAATTCAAAGTAGTGTGTCAAACCTATGACTATGTAAATGACAATAAGAAACTTAAGGTTTTTCCCTCAACACTCAAGGACTCAGACATTACGCTGGTTCATGAGCTTAGAGCCAAATTCCATCCGAACCTGGGATCAAATGGAAACTATGTTTTTAGACAAATATCAGGAGTATTGCCGTGTAAGGAACAGGAAAGATGAGTTATTCAAGATTAAGCAGGAAGATGATGAAACATTAGAAGACTATCTTGATAGGTTCTCCTTTGTTCAAAGGAGATGTGGACTTGTAGAACCTGAGTTATGCAAAACCATATTTTTGAGAGGATTACAAGATGAATCCAGAGAAGTATTGGATTTGATGGGAAAAGGGGATGTAAATACTCTCAGTAATGAGGAAATTATGGGTCTCTACAGGAATTACTCTCGCACTAAGCAGGGAAGAAGAAAAAAGAGTACAAATGGCATTGATGTGAAGGACCTAATAGAGGAACTTGCAAATTTTAAAACTGATATTCTAGTGCAATTGAACACAACTTTGGGAGAAATATCTGCAAAAGCAAAAACCATAGAACCTTTGGCAATTTATTGCCCAAGATGTAGAAATAAACATGCTTTGCAGGAGTGTCCTTTGAATAAAATGTCTATCTCAGCCATTTGTAGTATCTGTTCGAAGAAGCATTTGACTGATAAATGCCACCTGCTACCACAACTCAAAACTATGTTAGAGAGTCCAACTGAGGAACTCAACTATGTTGGACAAAAACAAGGGGGAAATTTCTCTCAAAATCCCCCTCATTTTCCTACAAATTGGGGGCATAATCCTTGGACTATGCCTTGGGGACAATCAGAACCACCCCAACGTCCTTGGAATTATTCTCAATGGACAAATTCCCAAGAATGGCCACAAACAAGTTGGAGTAATCCAACCTAGAATCAGAATCAGAATAACCCATCATGGAATCAAAACAACCCACCCTGGAATCAGAATCAGACTAATCCACATTGGATGCAAAATCAACCACAGTGGAGTCAGCAATACCAGTCCTATCCAAGGCAACAAAGAAATCAAGGTCAAACTCAACATTTGTTGCTTGCACCTAATCAAAATTTTCAAGAAAAATAGAATCAACCACAACAAACACAACAGGTGAAACAACCTCAACTTCCAGCTCAACCAGTCACTAATCCAAACAACATGAGACAGGCATCCCCTGTCTATGTGGTTGAAGTTGAAGAAAATGCTGAAATAAATGTTCTTGATTGTAGTAACATCCAACTTCGTTCAGGAAAAGTTGTACCTGAACCTGTTTCAACTAAAATCAAGGAAAATGAAAAGCAAGAACCTTTGGAACCAGTTAGAGTTAAACCAACAATAGAGAAAGAAGAAGAAAAAATAGAACCACAGGTAGAACAATTACCTTCATCAAGGATAATTCCATATCCTGAAAGATTCAATACCACAACAAAAAATTCTGAGTCAGACCTGGTCAAGGAACTTAGAAAGTTAACTATATCATTGCCCTTATTGCAAGCCATTAAGGATATACCAGTGATTAAAAGTACTATCCGAGATTTGTGCATTAGAAGAGCAGGAAGAAAAAAGAAAGCATTTCCCAAGACTATTCAGGTTGAAGGAAAGATAGTTGATCTCTTGTCCGGAAAACTAGTACCTCCAAAGTATAGTGACCCAGGGAGTCCAGTTATCATAGTTACCATAGGCTCAGTACCAATATCAAATGTCTTAGTAGATCTAGGAGCTGCAATAAATGTCATGACCAAGGATATAATGGAACAATTACAGCTCAAACATCTCGAGTCCCACATTTACAGTTTTAGAAATGGCTGATAGGTCGGTTGCAAAACCTGAAGGTATCATTGAAGATGTCCCTATAGAAGTCTCTTCTTGGGAATTCCCTATAGATTTTTTGGTTTTACAACCAAGAAATTCAGCACATGGATATCCCATCATTCTGGGAAGACCTTGGCTTGCAACTGCAGCAGACTTCATAGACTGCAGATCTAGAAAAATGACCATTTCAAATGGTATTGATCTAAAATAGATCTCTCTGTATCCTCCTGCAAGACCCTCCAACAATTTTTTAGGTCAGTTATGGTTTCCTGACTCAGATGAAGAACCAGAAGAGGTTATTTCCACACTAGCCACCTTGGTAGTAAGGGAACACACAGAAGACCTCCATGACATAGAAACTTTAGAGAATGAAACTATCCTAATGAATGTTCTGCATGAACAAGGATTAGAAGAGGAAGTAGTAAATATCCATCAGTTGTTAGGGAATGAGGAGAACCAAAATTTTGAAGGTGAGCCATCTGTACTATCATAGGAAACATCAGTTTCACTACCACATGGGTGGCACCATCACCTGATTTTCCCTTCTCACTGTTCCATACAGGATATGCTTCCATTAGAAATCAATGAAACAGAAACTTCTTATTTCCTCCCATCTCATCATTGCCCTCTTAACTCCCTAATCACCAAGTATGAAGAAGTGAATTCAGTCCTTCCAAATACAAAACAAATAGAAGTCCAACCAGGCAAATTACTGAACATTAACAACTGGCTTACTAGGGAAGAGGAAGAAAAATTGATAACTATTTTGCAGAAGCATGTTCATGCTTTTGCTTGGGACTACAAGGATATGTCAGGAATTCACCCTGATATATGCACCCACAGGATTTATACTGAAGAAGTCAAGCCAGTAAGACAACCCCAGAGAAGACTGAATCCTGCCTTGAGGGATATTGTAAAGGAAGAAATTGAAAAACTTCTGGAGGTAGGATTCATTTACCCAATTTTTGATAGCCAGTGGGTCTCTCCATTGGTTATAGTTCCTAAGAAAAATGGAAAAATGAGAGTATGTGTAGACTATAGAGAGCTGAACAAAGTGACATACAAAGACCATTTTCCATTACCTTTCATAGATCAGGTGTTAGATACCCTTGCTGGAAAGAAATACTTTTGTTTTCTTGATGGATTTAGTGGGTATAATCAAATTCAGGTTGCACCCGAAGATCAAGAGAAAACAACCTTTACCTGTCCATGGGGAACATTTGCCTATAGGGTTTTACCTTTTGGTTTGTGTAATGCCCCAACAACATTTCAACGAGCGGTCTTAGCAATTTTTTCTGATCTGACTACCAACAGTGTTGAGATATACATGGATGATTTCACAGTATGTGGACAGACTTTTGACTTTACATTAGAAAACCTTGACAGAGTTTTAACTCGCTGTGAAACATACCAATTATCCTTGAATCCAGACAAATGTTTTATGATGATGGAGGAAGGAATAGTTCTTGGTCATAACATCTCTCTTCAAGGGATCCAGGTTGATCCAAAGAAGGTGGAAATTATCAAGAATCTTCTTCCTCCTAAAACTCAGACTGATGTCAGAAGCTTCCTAGGACACATTGGTTTTTACCGTAGGTTTATTCCCAGCTTTAGCACAATAGCCAATCCCATGTTTGCCCTATTGACTAAAGATTCTGAATTCTCCTGGACTGCAAGGTGTCAGGAATCATTTGAAGCTCTGAAAGAGAAATTAGTAACTCCACCTATGTTAAGAGGACCTAATTGGACATTACCATTTCACATACAGGATGATGCTTCCAATACTGCAATTGGAGCAGCATTAGGACAAATTGACAATGGTGAACACTATGCCATCTACTACATTAGCAAGAATTTGATAGGAGCTGAGAAAAATTATACCACAACTGAGAAGGAATTCTTGGCAGTAATTTATGCCATCAACAAATTCAGGCATTACATCACAGGTTATCAAATATTCATTCACACAGATCACACAACCATTAAGTATTTGATGAATAAGCCTATGGTAAGTGCAAGAATTATTCATTGGTTACTGATTTCTGCAAGAATTTGATATCACAATAATCAACAAACCAGGAAAAGCTAATGTTGTAGCAGATTTCTTGTCCAGGTTGCAGAACACAGAGGAAGGGGAATTAGTTGAGGACACTTTTCCTGATGAAAAATTATTTGCTATATCTGTCCAATCACCTTGGTTTGTGGATATAGCCAATTACTTGGTCACAGGGAAAGTTCCTCCACATTTCACTTCAAAACAAAAAAAACAATTGATCAAACAGAGTTCTTCCTTTGAGTGGATTAAGGGTATACTTTTTAAGTGCAGTCCTGACCATGTGTTACGTAGGTGCATCCGAAAGGATGAGGTATATGATATCCTTAGGGCTTGTCATGATGAACCCTCGGGTGGACACTATTCTATAAAAAGCACAATTAGAAAATTTTTAGGGACAGGATATTATTGGCCATCTCTTCACAAGGATGTGAAAAAGTACATCAGGCATTGTGATGCATGCCAAAGAATGGGGAAACCCACTCATACAAATGAAATGCCACTACAACCTCAATTGGTTTTAGAGCCATTTGAGAGGTGGGGGCTTGATTTTGTAGGACCTATTGATCCACCTTCTCAAGGAAAGGTGCATATTCTAGTATGCACTGATTACCGACAAAGTGGGTAGAGGTGCGTGCTTTCAAACATGCTCGTGAAGAGAAGGTCACCGATTTCTTGTATACTCAGATTTTTCAGAGATTTGGAGCTCCACGGTCTATCACCACAGACCAAGGACCCCAATTTGCATCTAAAGTCATTGAGGCTTTTACAGAATTATATGAAATCAAACATAGGAAATCATCACCTTACCACCCACAAGCAAATGGCCAGGTTGAAGTAACAAACAGGGAACTGGAATGAATCTTGACAAAAATAGTAGCTTTTCATAGGAGAAACTGGCTAGATAAATTACCTGAAGCAGTTTGGGCTTACAATACTACTTGGAAATCCACCACTAGATTCACACCTTATGAACTAGTTTTTGGTAAAAAGCCCCTCCTACCTATTGAATTTGAGCTACTAACATTGCGCACAACATTGGAAATTGGGATTGAATTGTCACAGGCACAGACGGATAGGATTCTATAGCTGAATGCATTGGATGAACTTCGGTTGGATGCTCTGCACCAAACTGAAGTAATTCAGGAGCAGAGGAAGTTGTGGCATGACAGTCACATTCAACAGAGGAAATTTTAGCAAGGAGATTGGGCTTTGTTATTTGATTCTCGCTATGAGGACTTCCCTGGAAAGCTGAGAACTAGATGGCTTGGACCTTACCAGATTGAAGAGGTATTTGACAATGGAGCAGCTCGTCTATCTCCTATTGATGGGTCACGGAGAAAGTTGGTAGTGAATGGACATCGCCTCAGGGTGTACCATACACCTCTGACTAAAGAGGAATTCTTGTAGTAGCTTGACAGTTTGGATGCACAACAGGTGGAAGAGATTCCCTCTTCCACTTCAATAAAATCAACATGATCATGGATTTCAAGAAAAATAGAAAAATAAAAAAAAATCAGAAAAAGTAGAAAACAAAAAGATGAATAAATTCTGATTGTGAATTCCTTCATGGGCATGATTTCAGGGAAATCATGAATTCCTTCACGGGCATAATCAGAATAAAAAAAAAAAAGAGAGAAAAGGAGAGGTAAAAAAAAACAAGAAAAAAAAAAGAGAAAAATGAATAGCTCAGCAGTGAAAACCTTTCCTAAGGCACTACTGAGTTGGTATGCATGAAAACCAATTTTCTGGCATGCATAACCTTGAAAATTTTTGAATCATCATTGTACAAATTCACCAACTACACTTGTTTTGAAATATTGCAGAAAATCTCAGTAGAACATCAATAGAAGCAGTCATTCTTCAAAACTTGCATTAACTTGTTTTAATCAGGTATATATTTCTTACATTTCTTCATTGTAAATGATTGGTATGTAGTATATAACAATTAACCATTAGCATAAAAGGTATCCATAAGAGTTGGCATACTTAAAACATGTTTTGAGAAGGAGAATATTGGTTTCTGCCTAATCTTCGGAATGAGAATGCCAAAAATAGTGTCTGCTATCTTCTTCAGAATAATCGTTGTATTGTCTTCGAATGAAATTGTCTTGATGACTATTGCACTTTGTCTTTAGAATGAAATTGTCTTCAGAATGACTGTTGCACTTTGTCTTCGAAATGAAATTGTCTTCGGAATGAAATTGTCTTAATGCACTTTGTCTTCGAAATGAAATTGTCTTCAATGACATTCTTAATGAATCTTGAATGAGACTTGTCTTCGGAATGAAGCTTTGTCTTCGAAATGAGGAATTGTCTTCGCAATGAAGCATGATCTTCGAAATGAGGACTTGTCTTCAGAATGAAAATTTTATCTTCGGAATGAGGAATTATTTTTGCAATAAAACATAATCTTTGGAATGAGCATTCAACAGGATATTTCCACGTGGCATCCAAGAAGGGGGAAAATATACGATCAAGTAAAATTCTTTGACTGCATATGATAAATGACACGTGTCAGTTGAGATGTGATTTGTCTTATCTTGTACCCATTAAGGAAGTACCAGAATCATGGGAACGTGACCAACAACATGCCACCATTATTCGATGTTGATAATCATGCACGTGAAAATCTATGGGTGAAACAGAGGACCTAAAACCAAGTGAGGTGGATCTGATGGCAAGGACATCTACGCAATCATTAACGGATAGGTGTTCGAAGAAGAAATAGAAATGCGTGCCACCCTTCCTTTCGAAGACATATTTGCTAATGCAAAATGATTATGAGGTACAGTGTCGATATTGCAGTTCATTTCGAAGAAGAAAAATAGGGCAATTGAAAACCTAAAAACAAACCCTGCAAGTCTACAAAAACCAGAAAACAACGATCCAGCGGAAGAGTAGCAGCAGAAGTGAGCATTTTTTAACATACCAAAATAGGAAAATGGGATGAAAGACAAAGATAGAACCAACAGATACCACCCACCTTTGAGAAAATCTAGAAGTGCTACAAATTTTTGAAGATGGAGGGCTTATGCCATTTTTGGACAAATTTAATGGGTCCTCTGAAGATTTGGCCGGCATGTTCGCTCACACATTCAGAAATAACCGGGCACACATTAACGACATGACAATTGAGGTAACCCCTGAAGTTTTAAGTCAAATTACTGAGCTTCCATTAGAGGGTCTTCAAATTTCTAGATCTGGCAAAAATACACTGGCAAATGTAGTTAGTCAATTTCTGGAAGAAAATGATAGGGAGCCAGAATACTTAATACACAACAACACATGCAAGGGGGTAAAAAGGGCCAGCCTACAAGAACCCTGGGATGAAGTGGCCACATGGGTAATAAAATTTTTAACCTGTGAAGGGCAATATGTACTTTTATCAGGGCATCATCTCAAAATTTTGAACCACCTAAGACATGGTAGGCAACAACCAGAAGTTAGGGTAAATCTTCCCTTGTATCTGCACCAGGAGTTGAAAAATATGGCAAAATGATATCAAGAAGGAAAAGGGAGCCCTCGCCACCATGGTCTTATTAAATTAGTCTACCAACATCATTTTAGAGGAAACCCTAGAAGCTTTGATAGGTTTTATTCTACTCTGAATGATGTAGTTTTTGGAAATGAGGATGAGGAGGAAGAAGAAACAGATGCTGCCACAGATGTTGTTGTAGAAGAAGAAATAGATACTACCATAGATGTTATTGTAGAGGAGGAAACACACCCAATAGAAGCAACAGAGCACCTTTCTCCAGAACCTTCAACCTCACAAGCTAAGAAACAAAAGAAGAGAGGGCCTAGAACCGATAGTCGAAAAGAAAAATAGAAGAAAGTTCATTTTTCTGAAGATGTTACTGATCTGTCAGAATAGGGGAGTGAAGTGCCTAGAAAAATAGGAGAAGAGACAACAAGGGAAATAGAAGCACTCCCACTAGAATCTAAAACTGTCCCCACAACCCCTATTGTCACCAGAAAATAGAGCAAAAAGAAAAAATTTACAGCAGGAACTAGGAGGTCTACAAGACTCCATTTGAGAGAAATAGAAGAACAGGTGATAGAAGAAGAAGGTGGACAAGGCAGTCTAGATGTTACAGAAGTGCAACCAGCCCCTGAATATTTTTTAGAATTCCCTGAACAGATAATTGAGGAAGAGACTGGGCAAGACAGTTTTGAAGTTGCTACAGTTCAACAGGCCACAGAAAATGTAGATGCAATCATAGATAGTTTCATGGAACCTCCTGAACAAGAGCAGACAGCTGAAGTAGAAGATGAGATAGTTGTTGAGCAGCCAACTATAGATGATTTATCTGCATCAGATTCTGAATCAGAAATAGAGGAGGTAGACATCACAGAATAGCTAAGAGCAGCAAAATGTGTTGTCAAAACACAAACTAAATGGATTGAAGAAAAAGAAAATATCATTGAAATGCAGGAAAAGAAGATTGCAGAATTACAGCAGGAAGTGGCAGAATTGAGGAAGAGGTTGTCACAGTCTGAAGAACAACCAACTGTATCTATTGATGAGGATGATTTGGCTCAATTACTTATGGATTTATCTAGGGCAGATGACTCTTTTGAGGTAGACATAGGTGCTCATTCTGAAGCAGTGCCCTTTCATTCTGAAGAAGTGCCCTTCCATTCTGAAGCATTGCCTTCTCATTTCAAAGATGCTCCAGAATTGATAAAGAGCATAGAAAAGAATATTGGAGATGAGTCACAATAGGAAACACCAGCACAGGAGCAATTTAAACAACAACATGAAATTGTTCAAGTAAGTACTCCTTCAAATGAGATTTTTGTATTTCAAACTGTTACACCTTCAATAAAAGTAGAGGATAAGGGGGTACAAGTAGAATTGTTGTCTGATGACCAACCAGTGGAGATAGCAAAAAAAGGGGTACAAGTAGAATTGTTGTCTGATGACCAACCAGTAGAAATAGCAGAAAAGGGATACAAGTAGAATTATTATCAGATGACCAACCAGTGGAAGTAGCAAAAAAAGGGGTTCAGGTAGATCTGCTACCCAGATTTCCACCTGTAGTTAGACCACCCAATACTGTATCCCTAGAGCAATATAATACAGACATAGCTAGTTGGGTGATCAGATATGAGAAACTTGCCACTAAGGTTGAAAAATTCAAATTGGAAGGTAAATAGTTAGAAGCAAAAGAAACAGAAATCAAGGCATTGAATGAAAAAGTGACTGATTTATGTCAGATTGTTGAGTTTTTGGTCCAATTCAGATGGTCGACCAGATTTTACAGTCTCATTCTGAAGGAGAAATATCTCAGATGGCAGGTCATGAGGATTAGCTCAGGTCTCCCATACAAATTGGACACAACTGTAGATTTCTTAGAAGCCTATTTTGATAGCCCTATAGAACAGAAAAACCTCCTATGTGAATTATTTTTACACAACTTCTTTATTCCAGAAGAGGTAGAGTTTCACCCTCAAATTTACATAGGAGATGTTCAACTGAGAGCATTCATGTCCACTTTACAAAATTAGTTTTACTGGGATCAGGAGAAAAGGTAAAATAAAGAAATTGAATTAAGAGTTGAATTGTTAGTTAGAGCAGTTCAGCCAAATCATCCAATTATCACCAGACAACATTTCACCATGATGAATAGGGAAGATGTAAAAAGGATGTACTTGAGCAATTTGAGGGACTGTGTGACCAAATTCCAGAATTTTTGTAATAACAGTTTTGTTCCAGCATTATCATTTTGCAGAAACAGATGGGCAGAACTTTCCATGTCTTTACAGAAAAGGGAACCTATCTCCCCCATTAACCTAGAATGGTCCAGAAGAAGGGCGGAAGGAGTGATACAACTGATTGAAATCATGCAACATCACTGGATAGGTCTCAGATTTAGGCCTCCAACCATCATTTCTCTAGTTCCCTTCTATTTTGAAGAAGATCCTCAACTTGATGATCAGTTTGAAGAATGGCTCAGAAACCTTCAAGAGAATAGGGGATATTATATAGGCACCAAATTGTTCTACAGATCATGGAATTTGAATATGGATATATGTGATTCCATAGCCCAACAGAATGCATGAGGACATGCATTAATATAAGTTGGGGGGAAATGATGAGGCCTGGAAATGCCTCAATCATAGCATGTTTTGAACATTGAAACTGCCTAAAAACTCTTGTGTTTAATCTGATATGCTAGTTAAGTTGATTTAATATGTTGTGTATTAACTGTTTGCATGATCAATGTGTTAGAAATACTATATTCTGATTTTTTACAGTTTTTGCATAGTTTTATGTTACTTTGTCATGACTTGCTAAATGAGAAGTATGCTTAGGTTGATAGCAGCACTTCACTAGTCTTGTTTTGATATGTTTCAAGCATTTGTTTATCTAAATCTAGCAAATAGTGCAAGCAAACTATTACTGTGCAGCAGAAACTGGTTTTCCAATGTAAATTCTAGCCAGCTGCCAATGAATGGCAAGGCATGGAATTCACACATGGAGAGAGATGAAGGCTATTGCAATCTGATCCTGAGAGCTAACCCACCTGAGAAATGCAGATGAAATCACTTGAAGAGCACACAGTTGTTCATTCCGAAGATCTTCGAAATGAGCAGACATCTTCGAAATGAGAAATACAGTCTCTTCGAAATGAGCGGACATCTTCGGAATGAGAAATGCAGTCTCTTCGAAATGAGCCACTTATCTTCGAAATGAGAACAGAAAGTGCTTTTTGACTTGTTGACTGATTTTTGACGATGGAAAAAGGGAAAGAAATATTGAAAAGGTTAAGGGAAAATATCTCCCATCTGACTTTGTCGTCCTTGCCGACCAAAGCCACCATTTATGGAAAAGATCAATTTTGATCCTCTTCTAGGATAAACCCAGGAAATGCTGCAGCATAATAGGAATAGATCTGTAAGATAGGAATGAGATATTCTCAGTTTGTAAGTAGATTTTAGGATATCTATAAATATATAGCTCCCGTCCAGGTTGAGCTAAGAAGAATGGTAGGGGAAAATAAGCAAGTAGTATAATAATAAGAAAAGTGACTGTTACAGTCCTGTAACAGGGTTTTTAGCAGCAATATTGTAATTATGTTCTTGAATCAATAAAGTGCACTATTTTTATTCATGTTGTTGTGAATGAGTGTGAGTAAGATCTAGAGAGAGAGAAAGACTCATACCTTCTTCTGGACAAGGAGGCTGGCCACTTCCAGACCTAGGAGGAGGACTAACAACAAGTTTTTATTCTGATTTTGCTACAGCAGAATAAGTTGTAAAACTTGTCATTTCATTTCTTTGTAAACAACTAACAGTATTTGCAATCTTAGTTTATTTCATGATTAGGATAATCTTGTGATTAATGATAAGTTTGGTTGTAATCTCCATTTTCAGCAAAGCTTTCAAATTACTGCAGATTGTCATTTCCAGAATTTACTATTTTCTGCAATTTATTGCATTTTGTGTTTTGTTGTCAACCCCTGCACAGAAGATTGACAACCTTCTATTATAGAGCATTGACAGGATTTAATTTCCATGTTATAATCAGGTTTCCATTGCTGCAAAAGTAAATAGACTTCCTTTCTGCAATCATAATTAGATTTCTAATTCTGCAACTGTAACTAGGGAGTTATTTCTGCAACATAATTAGATTTCATTCTGTAATTGTAATTAGGATTTCATTTCTGTAGTTAGTAATTAGTTTCCATTCCTGCAATTAGATTAAAGTTCAATTTATGCAATTTAGAGATAAAAATGTCCTAAATCCCCCACACAATCGGTTTCACCAATAAGACCTGTTGCTCCCAAATGACCTAAGTTATAGCCCTGTTCACTCCTTCCGCAAATAGCCTTGTACACTGCCCTGGATTGACAAATTCATTGAGAATTAATGATGTGCATAATGACAACGCATCATAATTAATTACTCAACTATTCTTTGAAGAGTTTTGAGAAGATTGTGGAAATTTTTGTTCATCATTTTAGTGCTTACATTGAAAAGAAAGTGACTATGAGAGATCTATATAATTTAAAACAAAGTAAAGAAGAAAGCTTTTCAGAATTTCTAGCTCGTTAGAGAAGTTTAGTTGGTCGATTAAGACAACATGTGTCTTAGAAATATATGCTTGATATATTCATTGGTAATTTACAAGAACAATTACCTTATGTTGTAGAAACTAATACTGTCACATCTCTATATCAAGAAATTGAGTTAGCAATAAAAGTGGAACAAGCTCTCATTAGAAGAGGTAAGCTTAAATTTAAGGACGATAAGTCAATTAAGTCTCAACATAAGAATAAGCATATAGGAGGCAATAGTGATAGTAGCCCTATTAATAATGTCACTAACAGCCTACAAAATATTGTACTTCAAAAGTCTCCTCAAAGGAATTTCACAAGACTTAATATGTCTATGGAAGCAATTTTAAAACAACTATTGGATGATAAGGCAATTGAATTACCCCCAGTAAGATAGCCAAATACTACAGCTCATTAGTATAAGGTAAATTAATATTGCACTTACCACAAAGTAGGACATTGGACAAACACTTGTAAGAAGTTGAAGCATGTGGTTCAAGATTTGATTGATGTAGGACACATCAATTTAGGAAATCTCCAATAAATAAGTAATCAAACTCCTACTCAACAAGTTCCAACAACAAATCAAGACATGGGGATATTTAAGGATCCCCTACCAAAGCATGACCAACAAACAACCAATTAGGTGGCTCATCAAGATGATTTCCTACACCATAATAATGTGGTTGGTATGGTTGAAGTAACTACAAGGAAACATGCTTAGAATCAACAATATCAGCAAGGACAGAGTTCAGTATCTCAACCCAGTACAATTCTAAAGGAGAATCAAAGAAGAGATTCAGCTACAAGGACTCCACCTATAGTGTTGAGAAGATAGTCATAAATTTTATTTGATCTTTAGAAGCAGTTAGCTAATACTCCAGCAAAGATATCAATGTTAAAACTTTTGCAGAATTCTCCTGATAGGGATCATGTTATATTGTATTTAATACTCACACGGATTGTATGTATTAAATGTCGTTTGTAAAGGCAGACATGCCTATAAATATGTTTTTGACTAATGTAAATGACAGTTTTCATTCGTGCTCATTCTTGTGTCTATTTTAGAGTGTTTCCCATATCAGTGGTATCAGATCCAACTGTTGGATTGGCAAGTATCCTCTTCCCCTAGGCCATGCTGGTTCATAGGGGGAATGAGAAAACCACCAGTAGATCTGCGCTTGGGAGGAACACTTCCATTTTTTGCACACCTTTTGAGCACTTATCGTTTGGAAACTCTGCGAAGGTCCCTCTGGTCACCGACCTTCAGCTAGCCAGGGTTCCTCTGACCTCAACCCTCGGCTCTTGATCTAAGTTTTCATACTTGGTTTTAGCTCTTACTAGTCGTTGAAGCTATCCAGTGGTGCACTGGCACCCAAAAAGCATTTGCCTACTCCTAGTAGATCTATGGCAACAAACATGGCCATTTTTGACAAGCTTGTAGAACTCACGGCTTCTCACAATGAACAAATGATAGCTCAGTAGGAACAACTGGCAGCACAACAAGAACAAATGGCAAAAATAGCTGCCATATTGCAAGACATACAAATTTCTTTAAATTCTTTCCATCCAAAGTGTGATGTGAAATTATATGAAGGCTCTCGGGATCCTGATGTACTCAACAGTTGGATTCTTGACATGGAGACTTGGTTTGAGTACAACCAAACTCTAGATATGGGAAAAGTTCAAATTGCAAAGCTCAAAATTTCTAACATAGCCAAAGTCCTAATCGCCAATCAAAAAATTGGTACGTGGGAGGAGATGGTACAAATTTTAAAGGCTTATTTTTATCCATCAAATTATGAGGATGACTTATTGAATCAATGGCTACGACTCCGTCAAGGAAAAAGGGAATCCATGTAGGATTTTATCCATCACTTCAACCACCTTCGAGTATTACTTGGGATCTCAGATTCTGATGTGGTTTTGATTGCAAAGTTTAAAAGTGGTCTCCTAGCCCACTTTTATAGAGAAGTCAAATACATTGCTTATAGTACATTGGATGATGTTTTCAAACATGCCCTTTTAGCCGAAGATAATTTCATTGCACAACATCGAGAGTCTCGCTATGCGGGTGCATCAACAGAGAATGGGTATAAGAATCAGGTAGATAGAAAGAGATCTCCTAATATTTCTTCTTTTGTTAATCCCACTTCTTATGCATCCCTTGCTTCTAAAAATTCTTTTTCTTCTTCTTCTTCTTCTTCATTTTCTCATGCTCATTGTAAGAGGCAAGGCCATGATAAAACTCAATGCCCCCAATTACAAAAGAAGAAGAATATTTTTGTACAGTCCGATGAGGGGACTTGTGATAACCCCATTGAGACTTTTGGTGAAGAAGAAATTTATGAAGAGTTGAGAGGGCAACTCAATAATGTAACACTCATGAATCACCATTCCATAGCCGATGATCGTGACCATCTATTTGTCACTAGAGCTCACTTACTCCATAACTTTGCAGTAGATTGTATAATCGACAATGGCTCTAATGTTGATCTCTTGGAAGAACACGTGGAAAATAAAGATCTCATTGAAGAAGATCAGGATTCCACCCCTGATCCAAAAATTGAAGAAGTTATAGCCACACCTGGATTTGAACCAGGGTCTCTAGGTGAGATTCCCAACATCTTTCCATTAGACGATGTGGCTTTGGTTGCTCCTGATGTAGATCTAATTCTTGTTGAAGCTCCTAATGCAGATATGAGCTCTGTTGAACCTCCTATTGCTGAGTTAGAAGATGCCTCGTCATCCACCTTAGTTTCTGTGATTCCTACATCTTTGTAGCCTAGGAGTTTTGATATTCTTCTTTCGGACATTGATTCGTTGCCTACGATTTTCATGTCATCATCCTTGGGGGTTGCACTTCATCACAATAACCATTGTCGCATTTGGCCACCACTACCTGAGTCCATTTGTCGTGATCCACCTCCACTGCTGCTGCCATTGATGCACACACCCTTTTGTTGCTCTGTTGCATGTTCGTTGTTCGAAGCCATTATCGACGACATCATTTTCTTCATAGTTGAGTTACCGACTTCTCCTGTGCATTACCACTATAGATCACATGTTTCTAACAATCTCCATCTTGCCATTGTGCGTCCTCTACCGAAGCCACCACCAGCCTGGCATTTTTACCATCTCTCGTGCCATTTTCATTTTCGTCGCTCGATTCCGCCATGGCCTCCACCATTCCCTAAATTAAATTAAATTAATTTTTAATTTAATTTAACTTTTAAATACCCATTTTTTAAATTTTCCCGCTTCCATCCTCCAATGGCCATAAATTAAATTATATATATTTTTAATATAATTTAATTTTTCCACCCTTGACCCACTCCATTAAAACCCACAAATTAATTTTATATATATATATATATATATATATATATATATATATATATATATATATATATATAATTTAATTTTTTCCATCCTTGACCCACTCCATTAAAACCCACAAATTAAATTATATTATTTTTTTAATATAATTTAATTTTTCCACCCTTGACCCACTCCATTAAAACCCACAAATTAAATTATATTATTTTTTAAATATAATTTAATTTTTTCCATCCTTGACCCACTCCATTAAAACCCACAAATTAAATTATATTATTTAATATATTTTTTTCCACCTTTGACCCACTCCATTAAAACCCACAAATTAAATTATATTATTTTTAATATAATTTAATTTTCCCACCTCACGTGTCGTCTAGGTCCACTTGACCGTTGTCCCGGTCACCAACAATCAAATGCATCTGCAATTTCCAACTTGGCTCATTTTGGCACGTGGTTCGAGGAATTGTTTTTACTGCATCTTCTCCATCACTTCAGTTGCTGTTGTCTTCTACCAAATTCGAGGACCCAATTCAGCTGTCCACCGGTATATCAGTATTTACAGTCATTGGAGAGTGTTTTTCGATCCCAACTCAGATCTAGTGCCAAATTTTGGTTTTATGAAGACATGTAAAACTTTGTTATTTTGGTCTTCATATTTTTGTAACAAGAGTGCATTTTCGGTAGTACTCGACACTATTTAGATGTCCATATTTCTCTTCCACACTTGTATGCATTGGGGACCAATGCTTTCTCAGTGGGGAAGAATGATAGGTATCATGTTATATTGTATTTAATACTCACACAAATTGTATGTATTAAATGTCGTTTGTAAAGGTAGACATGCCTATAAATATATTTTTGACTAATGTAAATGGCAGTTTCCATTCATGCTCATTCTTGTGTCTATTTTAGAGTGTTTCCCATATCATCTCCTGATCACATAAATACGTTAATGAAATTTTTACAAAAATCTATTTCCCCAAATATCCCTCCTTATGCCATAGTTGACACCGTAGGTTCTTTTGGGATACATCATGTCTCATTCTCAGATGATGATAAACCTTTCTCAAACTTACATGGAGATTCATCACTTTACATCACCACACTTATTGGGGATACCCTTATCAAACGAGTTTTGATTTATAATGGTTAATCCCTCAATTTGTGTACATATCAATTCTTTCAAAAATTTGTATTAAAAGAGTAATATTTAACAAAAACTAATATCATCATTAAAGCTTTCAACAATGAGTCCCAAGAGGCCTGTGGCATCGTATCTCTCCCATTAAAAGTGGGACCGAGAATATTGGATACTTTATTTTATGTGGTACATTATCTTGCAACTTTTAATCTCCTTCTTGGACGACCTTGGATCCATGCAATGAAGGTTGTCCCTTCTACTTTTCATCAATGTCTCAAGTTTGAATTCAAGAATCAAGTTTTCACCATTTCAGGCGACCCTCAACCATTTGAATTTTGTTCAAATATAGAGTTTGCTCAATTAGATTCTTATTCTTATCCTTCTATTTCTTCAAAAATTTCTCCATGTTCCTCATCTCAAATATTCGAGCATATTCAAATTTTAAAAGTGAGTGAGGAACATAAAACCCATTCTTTCTCCTTGGATCATGATAATCAGTTTCTTCAAGAGCCTCTTCTGGATCTAGCCAAGCTACCACCTTCACCCCGAACTATGGGCTTGCCTCATAAGAAGGGTGATGTTATACACATTGGCACGTGTACTTTTATCTTTGGAGGTATGGCTTCCGAAGAAAATCTCCATGGTAGCAACCCATATCTTAATGAGCACTCTTTTACTCAATGCTACCACACTAATGATTATCTCCTTCCTAAGCAGATCCTATCTGGTATGGGATATGCAGGTAAAGGATTGGGACCACAACAGAAGGGTATTCAAGAACCCTTGGATGTTGAGATTTGGCCTAGGATATATGGTATAGGTTTTATACCTAATAAGAATCAACCTCTACCTTTTGAGGATGATGACCATCTTATGACTTATGAAGAATATATGGAATATCAAAAGTTGTCAATAGATGATAATAAAAGTGTTAATTTTTATTTTCCTCCAAATATAATGTCTTGTAATATGGTTGGCTTTGTACATTCTAACAATAACATTATTTTTGTGCAAGAAAATGATGAATTTTTGCATAATGTCTTCTATGCTAAAAAGCACGATGCTATTAGAAAATGTTGTGATTATCATGCCATAGATGTTGTACGAAGATATTTAAAAGACCTTCTTCGTAAATTGAAGATGTCTTCGATCAAACACATCATGGCACACCTATTTAGTTTGATAAGATGCATGGTGCCTTTAGATTTTGCATTAATTTTAACTCTCCATAAAAAAATCATATAGTTACATTTTTATTTTCCATTACATTCATCTACTTGCTCATATTGCATTATTGCTTGTCATCCTTGCATGATTGCTTGACATCTAACCTAACACCTTGCATGTTTTCCTATCATAGATGCATGATTGATTGTTCATGACTGCTTGCTCATATAGATTTTTGGTATCTTGCGACAATGGCATGCGATGATACCTAGTTAGGTCATAGCTCACATGCATTGTACTTCTCACTAGGACTCTAATTCCTAGAAATATCCCCCCTAGGGATTCTTTCCTTCCTTCTTATTTTCTTCTTATGATCGATTCTTCTCCTTTTCTCGATTCCTTAATTATTTTGAAAACTCTTGTTGCAAAAAGTCTTTCTCAAAGTCCCAATTTGGGATAGCACTTGCATACTAATTTTATACATATTACACCCCACATGGGATATTTATACATCCTAGTGGATATTACACTATTCACGATCTTCTATCGGGTCATACTCTCTTTTGACTTAGTAGGCTCAACATCCCATTACAGGATAAGCTCCTTGGTCATTTTTAGTAGACCTCGACATACATCATAGAGGGTAATCACCTCATAGCAATCAATAAGGGAGAAATTGCCCATAGCGGGTCAAAAATCCACACATACCTTTTCACATTAATGCAAGTGCTATACCCATAGCGAGTCTAGCTATCTCTTTAATACGATATATAGTGTCTGGCTCCACTAGTTCTTTACAACCTACACTAGTCTTAACTATGGATCATTTGTTCTTCTCATTTGTTGATGACTGACCTATGGACCTCCTATTTTCTCTTCTTCTCCATCTTCTTCTCTTTCTTCTCTCATTTCTTCTCTTCTTTCTTTCTCTCATTTTCTCTTGTCTGGTTTAATTTATTCTTCCTCCTTGTTATTTCCTTTTTCATTCATTCATCCTCATGTAGCTTGCATTAGGATAGTTTACATACATAAAACACTTTAAAAAAATAAATAAAACATATAAAAACATGCATTAAATCATTACGCATAAAATCACAATAATATCCACGGCTATGTATTACTCATGGGAAAAAGGTACATCATGAGAGGTTAGTGTACCATAATATAGACTTGGTACACTCAACCTAGGGATGAACACCACAATCAAAAATATGTTCGTCATCTTGATCGCTAGCCTATCCTCTCCTAGCTCTGAGAGCCAGCTCCCTCTGGCCCTCCCTAAGGTGGAGGCAACCTCAACTGAATCACCGACTACTAAGATGTCATTGACACCCATGATCAGGATCATGATCTACTCACTAAATGAAGGGAAAAATGAGGCTCCATCCTTTGCTCTAGAGGGACAACTATGCAGTAAGCTATCTCATAAAATGTGGCCCTTAAAATAGCTATTTCCAACCTATCACCTATTTACCGTAGTTCCACCTGAAGGAGCTATATTGCATCCCCTTCTTGGATGCTCCCAATGATAGCCATACCCTTAGCCCTAGCCCGCTGGCACTCTCCATATAGTTGGGCTACCTCTCTCTGAAGTAGGGTAGCCTCTGCTTGTGCGGTGTCCCTCTTAGTCTACAGTTGGACCATCTATTTCTAAAGAGAAGCTAGTTGTAGTCGTAGCTCATTTATCCCCTATATCTGGCCTCCCATCGCTGCTGATGTGGATGTCTCCCTAGGGTATCTAACCTATGGCCCCTATTTCTAAGTGGGGGTATCTCTCACCCCTCCCTCTCTGGTCCTTGCTATTGATATGGTCTCCTCTACCACCCAAATTCAAACCCGTGTCAACCTTTGTCTTGGCACAGCAGGAGCCTATTGTGCCCTTTTTGTGGCCCTGAGAGCTACCTCTCACAATACCTACTAAATGTCCAAGTCCATCACCTAGCATCTCTGTACTGGTATAGGTAGAGAAATCCTTTGGGTCATGACTCCTCTATACCACTGCTTGTATCCAATGGCTACCCCTACATCACCTACCCCTGGGTCAATGTAAGTAAGATCATCTATGTTCTCCTTAGCCCATCTAGTAAGGTTTGGATCACGTCCAACCCCTACTAGGTCTTGGGTCACCCTCTAGTACTAGTAGTATTCTAGGTCTAGGACTCCCTATAATATCTTGAACTACCATAGGACTTGGTCGAACCTAAATATCTTTGGCTCTCCCCTCTTTGACCTCAGCCATCTGATTCTTATCACCCTCGCTATCTTTTTACTATCCTCTGCCCATCTAGGGTGAAGCCTCCATGGTCGCTAGATGATATACGCATCCCAAAGCTCATCGATCACCTACCTAGATAGTGGCAGGTTCCTTATGTAGGTCTCATGGTCCTCTCTAGGGATCTTGACCATTTGTATGCTGGCTACTCTAGGTCGAATAATGGTCTTGGCAGTGCTTCCAGTATCTACACTATGATGTACTCCTAGCACCACACCTGGAGCAAAGTCATGCAAACCAATCCTATACATTGCTTATACATGATGTTGTACAATGTCCTGTATAAGCGAGCCAACACATAAGGGCCCATGCGAATTGAACCTCTTGATATCGCATATCTGCTACTATTTCTACCAATGCCCATGACAAGTGTTATTTGCTAGTTTGGAATGTCAAGAGACCAACCACAACCCCTGAGAGCACAACGATTAGAGGGTCTGCTCCATAACAGTCGACAAAGTCATCAACTACTATGGTTCTCTCTCGCACCTGGTGGATAAAACCTATCAAAAATTGCTAAAGAGTGGTCGTCTTCCCTTGTGTTTTGTAGAACTCTTTCCCCTTGATGGGGATCCTCAAAATCTACCACACGTCCTCTAGTGTGACGATCATCTTCCCTATTGGTAACTAAAAAGTGGAAGACTTCGGATAACACCTCTATTAGGAACCTACTATTAAAATAAAGCACACTCACACAAAATACTGAAAAATAACTCACATACATCAAATAACTCAATATCACTATGCAGAAATCAATTACAGAAATGAAACAATCTCACAGTAACACTGAATCGTGGGCCTCTTCGAGGGGGCAACCTCCTTCAATATTTCATTAGCTTGCAAAAGGATAATCTCGTACATGGCTTCATATATTTTTAAAGGAAAACTTCATGCAACCCTACCTAAATGCTCAAGAGGTGGCTTACATGCAAAATGCCACTTGAGCTAGAATCTTCCACCAAATGGCGGTTACAATCTTGATAAAAATGGTTACATGAAATGGTACCACTTGGCGAGGTATCTTACTACATCGGTTACAATATTGATAAAAATGGTTACATGAGATGGTACCACTTGGCGAGGTACCTTTATTGCCACCTACATTACTAAGTATTGCATAATAACATTAAAATGGGATCCCCACGTTGGAAGTGGGTTATTACATAGGTAAATGAGAATTACAACATGGTGTTAGGATAGGATCCTAACATGTCCTTCCCCTTCGAAAAGCTTTGTCCTCAAAGCTGAAATTGAGGAAACTGGTGTTGGAGTTGATGGAGAGACTCCCATGTAGCATCTTCTGGCTGGAGCCCACGCCACTGGACAAGGACTTCTGTGATGGTACGATTGCGGAGAGTGCGGGTGCGGCGATCCAACAACTATTCTGGTTCGAGTAAGATGGACCCTTCCTCATCCAATTCTGGTAATGCTGATTGAACCTGTACCTGTGTGCCCACAACTTTCTTGAGAGACGAAACATGGAAAATAGGATGGAGCTTGGAGGTGGGCGGAAGAGCCAATTTGTAAGCAGTGGAACCAATCCATTGTAGGACTTGGTAAGGCCCATAGAATTTTGTAGCAAGTTTTTGGCACCGACGGAGTTGGAGGGATGACTATTTGTATGGCTGCAAGTGAAGGAAAACCATATCACCCACATCAAAGCTATGCTCGGATCGATGTTGGTCAGCCTATTGTCGCATCCGATTCTGGGCCATGTCCAAATTATGCTTCAGCTGGTGAAGGACATCGGTCTGCTGGTGAAGAGTAATGTCGACTTCCTGGACCCTGGAGCTGCCTGGAATGTATGAAGAAGGCGTGGGTGGAGGGCGCCCATAAACAACCTCAAAAGGAGTGAGTTTGGTAGTTGTATGATAGGACGTGTTGTACCACCATTCGGCCAAAGGAAGCCACTTCGCCCATTGAGAAGGATGATCTGATGCAAAGCAATGAAGATAGGTCTCCAAACATTTGTTGACAATCTCAGTTTGACCATCCATTTGTGGATGATAGGCTGAACTCATTTTGAGCTTCGTTCCCTGCAACTTAAACAACTCTTGCCAGAAATGACTAGTGAAGGTTGGGTCTCGATCGGACACAATGGAGGTGGGCATACCATGAAGGCAAAAAATGGAATCGAGGAAGATTTGGGCAATGGTGGAGGTTGTGTAAGGATGGGCAAGGGGACAAAAATGAGCATACTTCGAAAGGTGATCCACTACCACGAGAATAACAGACTTACCACCCAATTTAGGTAACCCTTCGATAAAATCCATAGAAATATCAGTCCAAACCTGATCTGGAATGGGCAAGGGTTGAAGAGTACCCGGAGAATGAACTGTTTCACCTTTCATCCATTGGCAGGTATCACAAGCTGCCACGAAGTCACGGATGTCCTATTTCATCCCTTTCTAGAAGAATGTGCGCTTGAGGCGTTCATACATTTTGAGAAATCCAGAATGACCTGCAGAGGGAGCAGTGTGTAGTTCCTTCATGAAGAGGTCATGGAGTGGCGAGGCACGGGGAATAACAAGGCATTGGTGATAACGCAAATCTTGGCCATCCCAATTGTAGCCTGGGGATGAAGTCGGATCAGCTTGAAGTGAAGCCATCAAAGCTTGTAGGTCTGCATCTTGAAGTACCTCCTATCGTAAGGAATCTATCCATTGGGGGACAGGTGCGGAGATAGCACATATCATACTGAGGGCCTCAAATTGGTGAGAGAGAGCATCAACCACAAGATTTTCTTTGCCCTTCTTATAGGTGATATCATAATCATAGCCCATGAGTTTAGAAACCCATTTTTGTTGTTCTAGGGTAGCAACCCATTGTTCTAAGAAATATTTGAGACTTAATGGTCTATTTTAATGGAGAAATGGTGCCCAATGAGATATGGTCTCCAATGGGTGACAACATGTAAGATGGCCAACATCTCCTTGGCATATGTAGATTTTCCCAAATTACGCTCAGAGAGTGCCTTACTGGTGAAGGCCAAGGGTCTCCCTTCTTGCATCAATACTGCCCCAATGTCATGACCGAAAGTGTCACTTTCAATGATGAATGGTTTAGAGAAATCTGGCATGGCTAGAATAGGTGTGGTGGTCATGGCATGCTTTAATTCAAGAAAGGCTTGATCAGCGGGTCCTGTCCAAGTGAAAGAGTCCTTATTTAACATAGATGTGAGGGGAGCTGCTATTTTCCCATAATTACGAATAAATTTCTTATAATAACCTGTAAGTCCTAAGAATCCTCGAAGTCCTTTGAGAGTGCGGGGTTTTGCCCAGTCCTGAACTGCCTGAATCTTCTTAGGGTCGACCTTGACACCATCTTTGGAAACAATGTGTCCTAAATACTCCACTTCAGTCAGACCAAAGGAGCACTTAGACCGCTTAGCAAAAAGTTGATGTTGGGCCAATAACTGTAATGTCTGATCCACATGGGTAAGGTGTTCTTCCCACGAGCGGCTATAAACCAATATATCATCAAAGAAAACCAGGATGAACTTCCGCATGAAGGGATGAAAGATGTTGTTCATAAGGCTTTGAAATGTGGATGGTGCATTTGTCAAACCAAATGGCATTACCAAGAACTCATAGTGACCTTCATGAGTACGAAAAGCAGTTTTTGGAATATCCTCATCCTTGAGCCTGATTTGATGGTACCCCGAATGAAGGTCCAACTTGGAGAAGTACATAGCTCCATGTAATTCATCCAACAATTCATCCACTACCGGAATGGGAAATTTATCCTTGATGGTGATCTTATTGAGCTCACGGTAGTCTATGCACAATCGCCACGAGCCATATTTCTTGCGAACTAGCAAAACTGGAGAAGAATAGGGACTGGTACTGGGTCGAATGACACCTGCCTTGAGCAATTCCTATACCATCTTCTCGATTTCTGACTTGAGAGCATGAGGATACCGGTACGGTCTGATGTTCGATGGTGCACTACTCGAAAGTAGTGGAATAGCATGGTCATGAGAGCGACGAGGTGGCAGTGTAGTTGGTTCTAAAAAGATGCCATTGTGCTTGGTTAGAACAAGTTGCAAATCTGTTGGAAGTGGATCTGCTGTAGAAGTGGGTGGCTGAATTGAAAATATTTGTGCAATGACCCCACGGGAGGACTTTTTCAACAACTTCTCCATGCGATTGGAACTAATAATTTGTGTAGGGCCAGCCTTGATACCCTTGAGGGTATATGTTTGTCCATTTTGTGAAAATTGCAGCCATAGTTCTACAAGGTTGCAGGAGAAAGTGCCCAAGGTGCTCATCCATTGGGATCCTAACACAACGTCACATCCTCCCAATTGGAGGGTGAACATATCTTGCTTGAGTTCATAATCCCCTATCTGAATTTTGACATTTCGACATTTACCTTTACAAGGTAAGGTGCCTCCATTGGCCACCATGACTTCAAAAGAATTGCATGAGTGTATATAGCAGTTGGTCCGTTTGGCCACCTGAGGATCAATAAAGTTGTGCGTACTGCCTGAATCAATAAGAATTGTGAGACGTTGGCCTTTGAAATAACCCACAACTTTCATGGTTTGTGGGGTGGTAATCCCGGCAAGAGCATGGACTAAAATTTTTGTTGGTGTTTCTGATGGTTCCTCTTCCTGTGGAGTTGGTGCCTCAGTTGTATCACTCTCCTCATCACTATGGTCACTATTTTCTGGTTCCTCCACATCTATTAAAAACAATCTCTTATTTGCACATCTATGCCCCTTCGTAAACTTTTCATCACAATTATAACATAACCCTTGGGCGCGACGCGCATCCATTTCCTCTATAGTCAGCCGCTTGGGAGCAGGAGGTTTATTATCAGTATGGTTTTGGACCCGAGGAGGGAAAGAAGGTCGGTTATGCAAAAATCATGGTGTCCGCCTTTGAGCTGAGAGTTTAGATTCGGCCAATCGGGCTAAACTGATAGCCTCCATCATGGTGTGGGGTTTGAACATCTTGACTTCAGCCTGGAGATCATCTCGTAACCCACTAACAAAACAACTCATAAAAAATCCCTCATTCAAACCCTTAGTTTTATTGGCCAATTTCTCAAATTGGGTCTGGTAATCATGAACTGAGGTGGTTTGTTTCAGCTTTGTCAGTGCACCTGTAAAGTCATCATAATCATTAGGGCCAAATCGGGTGAGTAGTTGGGACTCAAAGTCCTCCCAAGATAGATCAGGGTTAGCAACCCGTAGCCATTGGAACCAATGTAAGGCCTCAGATTCTAGGTTGAAGGAAGCCATATGAACCCGATGATAGACAGGGACATTATGGAGTCGAAAGAATTGATCAACCCGACATAACCACCCATCGACATCCTTTCCACTAAACTTAGGGAAGTCTAATTTAGGCATTCTGAAGGTTGGATCCCGATCAGAGTGATTGTCATCTGGTGTTCGTCGACCTCATTCAGAGTTTTCAGCATGGTGTTCAGTTTTGGTACTACCGTGCAATTTGGTCTCCATCTCTATGAGTTGTTCTTCTAAACGGATTCTAGTGTTATCCTGATCCAGTCGAAGCTCTCGAATCTCTGTGCCTATGTTCTTGTTTGCAGAGGTCAAGTCAGCAATGGATTTTTGTAGGTCGGCCAATAATGTGCCCAAGTCTAAATCCTTTTGTTGTTGTCCTCGAGTGTCGCTTGCCATTGCGGTCCCTCTTATGCTGATTTACTAAAAATAGACCTCGAATTTTCAGGAGTTACTATTTTTAGTAAGGGTCCAAAATTTAATTTGGGAAATGAGTTGCAACACTGATTTTAGGATAGGGTCCACTCCGGTGGTTGTTTGATCTGAGCGCTCAATGAGGAGATATACTGAATTTCTTGACTTTTTGTGATCTCCTGTTGGTTGCAAGTCGATGTCAAGGTAATTTCTTCCACTTGTACTTAAAATTTCACCAATGAGTCCTTGAGGGTCTTTTGTGCAGAATAACAAGTAGATTCTATTCCCAAAAATTTGGATCAATTTGATGGACCGATGAAAAGTTATGGCCTTAGCAAGAAAAATCAAAATTTGCTATTTTTAGAAATTTGGTGCAAAATTTGACCAGGAGCTGCCAAGGACAATTTTGTCTGGAATAGAGTGTAGAATTTTTTGCTAAATTTTTGAGTCAATCTGAGCTCTGTGTGAAGAGATATCCCTATTTTAATAAAATTTCAATCTTTTTTTTGTCTTGTGTTCTCTTTTTTTATTTGGAGTTACGGTTCAAAATTTGCCCTCTGGAATCAACTGTCACTGACTTGTGTAGTCTGTACCCTGACCACCATGTCACTCACTATTCTCTATTCCTATCACCTATACTAGGGTTACTGACACAGTTGTTGCTTCTGACCTTAGGGAATTTTTTGACACTGACAACTCTATTTCTGACACTAAAAGTCTACAATTCTAGACTGGTACAGAGGACTATTACTATCATTGTCCCGACTATTCAGATTCTGACCACAGGCTATTTCAAACACTTGCAAAAATTTGTCTTGACTATTGGTGCATGCAAGTTGTTTTCTATGATAGGGAAAGCCTTCTCCGTATGCTCACTTTTGGGGATGGTGAATGCAGGTTAGCAGAACAGGGATGGGTTGATTTGCAAGGGGATGATACTTTGTTTTTGTTTTATTTTCATGAACCAGGTATGCTAAGTAAGGGAGTATGTAATACCCATAGGCCCTCTATTATACCGTAGTGATGAACAATAGTGCTCGGACCAATATTTTAGGCCACTACTCAAGGAGGATTCCACACATACCCTTGAGCACACTATCTGCCTCTCTGACAGTACGGGAGGGTAATCGTCCGGGATGTTGTGTCCCATGGACTATGGATAATACAAGGCCGAAAAGCTTCCTAATGGATAAAATCTTGTTTAAACCTAGATTGTCTCTCGATATACCCGAAGATACGTGGGAGCTCAATTCCATGCGTGAGTGTTGTCTGAGGCCTGGGTATTGGAGCCTGATCGCCCCTCACTTCACTAGATGCTTTATGGGCTATCTAGCTTAGCCAATAATGATAGCTCCTTCATGATATTTTAAAACCCCCGGCATAGGGTTTCTAACCTACACAACTACTATATTTTTTTTGGTATTTTTTGATTTTCTGAGAAAAAAATGACTGTATTTTTTGGATTTTTTTTTATAAAGGAAAAACAGAAATAAAAAACACACAGGAAAATTATACCTAACAGGTGGAATGACTGGCAAGAATCATCTTAGTTGCAGTAGAACTTGGCCCTGGAAAGCGCTCTGATACCACTTGTTAGGAACCTACTATTAAAATAAAGCACACTCACACAAAATACTAAAAAATAACTCACATACATCAAATAACTCAATATCACTATGCAGAAATCAATTACAGAAATGAAACAATCTCACAGTAACACTGAATCGCGGGCCTCTTCGAGGGGGCAACCTCCTTCAATATTTCATTAGCTTGCAAAAGGATAATCTCGTACATGGCTTCATATATTTTTAAAGGAAAACTTCATGCAACCCTACCTAAATGCTCAAGAGGTGGCTTACATGCAAAATGCCACTTGAGCTAGAATCTTCCACCAAATGGCGGTTACAATCTTGATAAAAATGGTTACATGAAATGGTACCACTTGGCGAGGTATCTTACTACATCGGTTACAATATTGATAAAAATGGTTACATGAGATGGTACCACTTGGCGAGGTACCTTTATTGCCACCTACATTACTAAGTATTGCATAATAACATTAAAATGGGATCCCCACGTTGGAAGTGGGTTATTACATAGGTAAATGAGAATTACAACATGGTGTTAGGATAGGATCCTAACAACCTCTATGCAAGGGCGATCAACATCGCCCTATCTGTCTCTATCTGTGGCATCCTCACCACATGGTCCAACCCCACTATCGCTAGCCTATTTCTCTCTACTTGCCCCAGAGCATCCAACTCTACCAGATCCTCTACTTGCCACTCTCAACTCTTGAGAATACCTAGTTGCATTCACAAAACAAAATTTAATCAGTTTCATAAAAAAAATTAATATCATTTATTAATCTAAAGCACAAGGTAATTACAATTTGAAAACATTGCACTTTAGGTCTACTTATTTTCTTTCTTTTATTCTCTTTTGTCTCTTTCTTTTGGTTTCTCTTCTTTTCCCTTAGCTTTCACGAAATTGCATCCCATTTTTGGAATGCACAACTTTGCTTTCGCGAAATCGCGCCTATTGTTTTTAGGGCAAAAATTCGCAAAATCATGCTTGATTTATTTTGGGAGTGATTTTGCCACACTTTGCCTGATGTAAAATCACGGTTGGGCCACAAAGTCACTCCCAGGTTTGGGCACAAAATTTGTTAGCTTTCACGGTGAATTCCCCAAAAATACCTCAAAAATCCTAATAAAATTATGAAAAACAAGATTAAATTATACATGGGAAGAGTTAAAAGTGATCCTTACCCACTCTCGTGCCCCGACCTCGCCCCTCGTGACCACCGATCAATGAATTGGAAGTGCCATCATCTTTTCTCTCCAAGAGCTCTGTTTTCTCTCCTCTTCGTGGTGAAAATGAATTAGGGTTTTTACCCCCTTTGACATTTTAAACCTTGTTTTTTATTTTTACCCCTTTGCTTTGCTCGGTTGTCGCTTTTCTCTCTCTCTTCTTTTGCATCAGTTCTTTTGAATTTTTATGAAACATCATTTTTTCATAAAAATTTGAGGGGGCACCACGGCCTATAGAGACATTAATGTCCCTAATGTCTCGATTTATGTGTGAAATTATAAGTGTCCAAAATGACACCGTTTTCACACCACCCCTTTCTTATAACTTATCCATTGTTGCTATTTCCTAGTGTGTGTGTGTGCCTACATCTCTTCTTTGATGCGTTTAATAGGTCATAAATGCATTAAAGAGGGGGAAAAATGTAAACATGGAAAATTGATCGACTTTTAATGGGTAATCTTCCTTGAAACCCCTAAAAGGTCCCCAACACATTCCAAGGGCAAGGGAAAGCCTCTTTACCTTTTCCTTTTATTTTATTTTACCTTTTAGAAAAATCGTGTCTTGTTTTCATGAGGTACGACTTCGCGGAAGCGATATCATGTCCCATTAGGATGGGGTGCGATTTTGATGTCTTAATTTATTTTTAATTTAATTCAATTTTATTTTCTTCTTGGTTCGCTTAGACCCAGGTTTAAACCCTCCAACATGTTTTTGTGTCGATTGTGAGTTTATTTGTGCTCACCTTGATCTTCTATAAAAGGAAGAGCAGTATCACTCTTTAGTAATATAGGAAGATATCACGATCATGGACTTACTAATGCTCATGCAATATTTATCTTCTAACACTCGCTTACTGCTTTTATTTTTCTCTTCTTTCTATTTCTTCTGCAAGCTAAACCAAAGTGCAAATTTTAGATTTTGATTTTCTATTGCATGGATTGGATTGTTGCTTAGCTTGGTGGATGTGCATCATGGCTCAAAGGGAAAGAGTGCCAGTTCGGATACTTAGCCTTCTTCTGTTGCTTCTGCGTTCTCCATTTAGGATTTGCTCTCTATGATTTTATATTTAATTATGTTATGTGCATGCGCTTTTATTTTTCATGTGTTTGAAGTGAAATTGCACCCGATTCTATTGAGGTGCGACTTTGCTAACCCTAATTTAGGGTTTAAGTATGTAGAAGTGAAATCGTGCCCCATTCTCATGGAGCGTGACTTCGCCGAAGTGTTATCATGCTCACTTTCTATGAGGTGCGATTTTTCTCAAGATCAGTTTGGGGGTAAGTTTTGCTTTCTAATAGTTTATTTATCTTTATTACTGCATACTGAGCATACTGTTATATTTTGTTTCTGTTTTTATCATTTTTGTATATCTATTTTATGATTAATTCTCCAAAGGTCAATTTTTGATTTTGTGTTGAAAGGTCATCTAAGGGACCTAGGGGGCTTTATTGCTGCACCTCCAAGGACTATTACACAGTTGCCTAAAAAGGCCCCCTAATGCTGATCATTATTTTTAGTGTTTATTAGATTATCTTGTAGAAATAAGTATTTTTTATATCCTTGAACAAGAGGCATCAAAATCTAGGATCAACCACTGGTTAAAGCTAAGTTTCTTGATTTATCTTACTGGTTTTCTAATCTGATCTAAATTTAATTATTAGGCACCTAAAACTGAAAAGCATTTAGTTTGCATCTAGGGATAATTTGTGTGCATTCATTTTGTATATTTTTGCTTTAAAAGTTTTTTGGAATAAACCCTAGGTTAGTGAACATTCAAAATAAAGAATCATATTAGGCTAGCTCTTGTATGCTTGCATTATGCTTTTAGCTATTATACTCTATTTTCTACATTGTCATTTATCTTTCCTAGTTTAGAACTAGAAAGACCAAACTTAGGTATTTTTCTTAAAAATGAATACATCAAACATTCCTGAATATCCTGAGGACTTGAAGCGAGTCCTTAAACCATTCCTGGTGAACCCATCCCACTAGCACCGAGTGTAGAGCACAACATGCCCCCGTGGTTCACCCCAAAAAAGGTTCCCTCCTTATGGATCCCACCTTTTGTTTAGGAATTGTAAGCGGTAGGGTAGTTTTCCCCCTCTACACACACATATATATATCTATATCTATATATATAGTGATTTAATATTGAGATATGCACACACACATATAATAAGCTATGTGTGGCTTCTATTGGGGGCCACTCCCATTAAAAAACACAAATTTACATTAAATTCTATTACATTTCTAACAAGTTAATTAAATCATACCCATCTTTGCCTTTCTATCAAAGATATTTTCCATCTTCCTCAAATTGCTAAGTTTCCATAATCAATTTTTTTTTTTAAGAACTAACAACAAGAACAATCCTTACATGACACATAACTCCAAAAGATGAAAGGAAAATAAACATAACAGTCATCCATAAAAGAGGAAATCAGTTTGATTATTTTTCTTCTGTAGCAGAGGTTATTCCTCATTTAGATTGGCAAGATCTAAGAATGCATTTTTTCACTTCAAGATCTTGAGGTAATATCTAGTTGTAATATATTTTGTAGGATCTTTATTTTCAAAAAATTGACTATAACCGATTATTTCATAATTAGCTTCAAGAATACCATTTGAGGTTCTAATATTTTCTATGGAATAGTTTGGATGCTCTTTAGTAACCATGTGGCTTTTATCAATGATCTAATTCAAATTCTCCTTTTGGGGTTGAGTCTTTTGATGCTCACATGATTTATGCTAGATAATTGGTGCATTTGGAGGATGAGCTTCCTTCTTTTGAACTAGAAAATTTGAAGGTTTTATATCATTCACATGTAGGGACTTATCCTCCACCAAGGAGGAATCAAAGCATGATTAGATGATCGGGCATATCTTCTTAAAGTGGCCATATTGCTAACAACCATAGCATCTTAGGGAGAAGTTTTTATATTCAATATTTTAGATCCATTCCCCTTTGCTTGAGGAGATAGTAATGGATTAAGACCCAAGAACTAAAACATCCATTCAAATAGCCAATCTTGTTTTACTAATTATTTTTATTAGATAAATTTTCATCTATTTTGGTATCTATATACTGGAATGCACTAATGGCATTATCAATTTTGGTGAATATCTTATCTCCCAAAAACTCCACAAGGAGAGCATAAAGATTCACCCATATTGGGAAGTCATTAACTTCTTTTGTAAAGGGGTTGAAACTAGGAGTCCAAGATATTATATAGACACCCTTCTGTCCAAAAAACCAATTTTATCTATAATCCATTACCCTATCTCTATCTGCTAATTTTTAAAATGAAATAGAAAAAATATATTTGTGTAGGAGAGTTACTTAGAATTTTGTATTGGTCCACTAATATTTAATATATCCTTTGACCTCCTCTAGACTTGTTCTTTTGTCCTTGAGTTTTAATGTAATTTTTTGAGCTTCATGATCAATTAGATCCAACCCAAATTCATCCTCTGAAATCCTAATAGATGGCAAAGGTTAATCCACCCACAATTCCAAAGATCCCTGAGAGATATTTTTTCTAACCGAAGAGGCTTTCTCTTAGATTGAAGAGATGGTTTGTGAACAATCCTTTTCCTTCAATTCTTGACTGCACCTAGTGTTTGCATCCCTTTCATGAAGAATGTAGCCAAATTTTTCACTTTGTTACATCGCTTGACTGCACCTAGGCTTTACACCCCTTTCATGAATATTGTAGCCAAATTTATTGCTTTCTAATGAACAGAGTAATTTTTTCATGAGAGATTCTTATATTAATCTCTTTTATTGTAATATTTTTCTTGAGTATGAATCATGTAACATAATGTATTTTATGAATTTGAAAAATAAACAAGGTTGTATTATTATAAATAGCTTAGTTATTGCATTTACATTCATATTATTATTTATGTATATCCAAAGTTACTAAAGATGGAATGGAATTAAAAATAGTAATCAAGATCCAAGGAAACCTTGAAAAGGGGTTTGATTTTCAAGCCTACTTGAGACTCTAGCTTAGCTCTCACTTATTCTAACTACCTTAATTATTATGAAGGGAATCAGAGACCATTTATACCCTCTCTTTCCATGAAAAGTGAGAAACATTGGATAAGATCAAACTTCATTTATAGTGAGAAATGCACTTAGATTAGGAAGATCCATGATATTGGTTTTATTTCCTATCTATACAAGTTTAGGAAGAATTTTATGGGAGGGAAGTATGGGTAGTGGTTATTTTATAAGATCCAGATAGTAGAAAAATGCAATAAATTCAACATAGAATGAAAAAATGATTAGCAAAAGAGGTAAAATTATACCCTAATTCTGATAGTTTGATGATGTTATGGTTGATTGTTTGAGAACAATCCTTTGATTAAAGAGAATATAAACATATATAATTTAAAATATGATGACTTAGATATTTATTAGTATAGTTTATATGCTTACATTGTCTATCATATTAGAAGAATCATGTTAAACATACTTCTGTAGCTTTTTGAGAAATTATCATGGCTATGACTTGAATGCCTCCTAAATTTTTTTGTTTTATTTGTTAAAATTTTGTAGAAGAGTAAAATATATCAATATAGAAGGATTTCTATATCCCATTTGTGTATAGTAGCATATTTGTATCTCTTTTTTTTTTTTTGGTAATTAAATATATATCATTAAAACGGGTTTTTCAGGTTGACCCAAAACCTTTTTACAAAAAGCAACCCACAGTTGAGAAACTTAACCAGAGTCAGACTGAGGATCCTTCATCCTCTTCCCCAACATTTCATCCTTACCTGGGAACCCTCAACCTGGGTATCCCTACCAAGATAGAACTTAAAACAAAAAAATACAACTAGGGCCTTTGCATGACTTGACCCATCCTGAGCATCCCACCTAAAACTCAGAAAAAACCCCCGAGCAAAAAGAAATCCTTAAGCTTTACATCCATTAGTTCATTTGAATTAGATTTTCCCTCACATTAAGGCCTCTCACATTCCATGAGAGGACCTTCATTTAGATTGCTTGGAGTTTTTTCCTCTCCCCCTACCCTGTGGTGGAGGATATTTATTGGATTTGTTATCATCCAAGCTGGTGATAACTTGAGATAAAAAAGTTCTTTGTTTTCCATTTATAATTTTGTTCTCAATCCTAATCCTGTAGTGTTCAGCCTCTGAAATCCTTCCTCTCTTTTTTCACTACCATAATCAATGGAGGATTTCGTTGAACTTCTTGTCTATTTTGGACTAAATTTTGGGGGAATTATTTGCTGAATAATGGGACTAGAGCACCCTTCGATCACTCTTCTCTCTAGAATATATGTCCTAGACTCATCTTCCTCCATACTCTGCCTGTAATCTCCTGAGACTTGTGGCATGCCGTAGGGAAATTTTGGAGGACGATCTATGTGGATACCATTTGAGGGTCCAAACCTTGATGGGGATCCTAGGTTTTTTGGAAGGCCCATTAGAGGTTCCTCTTCTTTTATCATTTCAGCCTCATCCTCATTGTTAGCAAGGGCTTCAAAATTATTAGAGTTGGGAATCGAAGGACTTACCAGGGCATCCTGATTCTTTTGGACTTGTTGCTTTCCTCTATCCTTATGTTGCTTATCTTGCTCATGGTGAAGATGGTCATTTTTGACTACCTTGTATACTCCTCTGTTTGTGAGAAACCGAGGTCCTTGGTTCTTGGGCTGACCTCTTCCATTTGGAGCTCCCGTCTGAGGATTTTTTTGCACTTCTTTGTTGGCTTCCCAACTTGGACACTGATTCCTGAGATGGCCCTGAGTTTTGCATTCCACGCAGAAAGCCGACTTGTTCTCATATTCCATAGGTTGTATTCTTAGGTAATATCCATATTCGAGTTCCACCAAGGTTGGGAGCTCAGATTCAAGATTCGCATTTACACATATCTTGGCATGTGTCATCCTTCACCTAGCCAAGGTGGAGTGATCGATGACAACCAACTCTCCTATAATATTGGAAATCCCTTTCAAAAAATACTCATGAAAAAATTGGGATGGAAGATTCGGGAGACGAACCCAAATAGGAGTTGTGTTAATACTTTGCGTATCAGGATCAAAATCCTCTCCCCAGGGTCTGAGGAAGAGGTTGCGCCTTCCCAAAAACCATGGCCCTCTTGAAAGAATGTGGCTCGCGTCTTCTTTATTGTTAAGCCTAATGATGAAAAAGCCCTTGGCAAGAACAACAATCTCCATGAGTCCTACAGTTCTCCATTTGGAAAAGGCCCATGTCCTTATGGTTTCAATATCAGGCCTCCCTCCCAAAAATTTCCCCACCAAGGAATGCAAATCTAGGGACAGAAATCTATCCATGATGTTTGGTGAAACCCTTAATCGATTGTTATCTGGAATTAGGGGTGGAAGTGATTCGAAGAAGTCACTCCTTTTACCTTTGAGGGTTTCAACAAAGGACAGGCCCCACCTAGGGCCCGCTGCTCCTACTTGGGTCCCATTGTTAGGATATTTGATAGGAGGATCAGATCCTCAAACCTTGCCAGCCTCGAGGACGGAAACCTGACCATCCTTTGCCTCTGGATCCTCACCTGGAGCTTCCTGGTGGCTATGAGCAAGGTTCCCACCCACCACCAACACCCTCCATCCTCTGCCTTCGTTGCTGCTCTGTTGGATCCCTTTGTTAGGATATTTGACAGGAGAATTGGATCCTTGAACCTTGCTAGCCTTGAGGACAAAAACCTGATCATCCTTTACCTCTACTCGCCTGGCGCTTCATGGTGGCTGTGACCAAGGTTCCTACCCACCACCAACATCCTCCCTCCTCTACCTTCGTTGCTGCTCTGCTGCTCCATAAATTTTGTTTATCCGTTGCTTATTTGTATCTCTTTTTACCTAATGATCTATTCTCAATTTTAACCCACAATTTCAATACTTTGTTCTTAAATCTGATTAAGTATGACAATGGTGCTTTTAGTAGTAAGAATTCTATTTATAGGTCAAGAATAAATGTTACCCTATCTTTCCACACTATGTTGATCTTAGAATATTTATAATAGAATATTTAGGGGTTGTTGTAATGAAAAGTAAAATTCATATAGGGATATGCAAGAAAATATATTTGTGACGTCAATCCTAATTGTTTAAAAATGTTTTGAGTATGCTTGGGTATACCATTGTTATGTATGTTGAATCTTACCCTATCTATCAACACTATGGTTGATATTTGAAGTTTATAATAGAATATATAGTGGTTGTAATAATGACAAGTAAAATTCATATAGGTCTATGCAATAAAGTATATTTGTGATGCCAATGTCTGATGGTTTAAAGAATTTTGAGTATGCTTGGGTATACCATTTATATATATATTGAATGTTGTACTCTTGGTACAACTATTATACATGGTCATGATATCTTCCATGAGATTAATATTGCTAGAATAGAGAATGTCTTAGTTGGGTAATATGATTATAACTTAGTACAATAAGCATAAGCTATCAAAACCATTGATTCAATAATACAATTGACCCCTAATGTTATATTGTTGAAATTATACAATAGGCTATTGAGCTCACCAACATGATTGGACTAAGTTATGCTTTATCACAAAAGGAATCAATTGAATATGATTACCTTGTTCAATGTGTTTCAATATGACTCTTAATAATACTTAGTAGTTAATTATATACACTTAGTTTTAGATACAATATGCTTTTGCATGTATTCTAGGCATCATTCTTATTTGGATTCAAATTGATAAGTAGGTTGTATCTTAGTTTAAAAACCTTTAATACTTGGGTAAAGTGAATGACTTTAGATATATGATTTATATCCTTTTTAAATGATAGGAAATGCCACTTAATATGGAAGGTTGGATTTTTAAATACTTTAAGGCTACATTTGGCATATTATATGAATGGTCTACTAGCCTTTGAGGTAGATTACTATTTGATAGCTTTTATGATGTTACAAATAAATTTATTCCGAAATAAATAGATGTATGTGTTTGAATATGAGAGAAGCATTTATTATTTCTAGTTTGTATGACTTATAAGATTTTAGTATTAGATGTATATTAGTGTTTTAAAAGGATCTATTTGCATCATGTTTAATTTATATGCTTCTTGTTAGAAAAAACTGGTTTGCCATATATTTATCTATTTGTATGTCGTGTTTGTTTTCTTGCTTCACTTACCTAAATCACAAAGTACGCCATATAACAACCTAGATGAGTCAACATCAAATTATAAATAGTGATTTTTTTTTATCATAGGTGGGATATGGTAACATCCTATTAATTGAGATTATATTTGCTCTTTTACTTTTCTAATTATATGTTCATATCTATGACAATTTTCTTGAAATAAATGATATATGTATGAAGTCAAAATTTAAGATCAAGGTGTGATATTGCATTTGCATTTATGAACATATGATATTTGTATGGAGTTTAAAAGTTACATAATTTTCATTTGTCAAAGGAATATAGTTGCATTATCTTTGTACTACATTCCTTATTGTATTATAATGATAGTACTTTGTGTAGAAGTAATTTATTATAATACTTACTTGTCTTTAGTAATGATTGGATAAAAAATATATACATGAACCCATTTGTAATGGCCAATGGAATCTTGTATTTTGGAATTGATATTTATAAGACCATTATTTTACCATAGTTTTTACATGTTTACTTATTTATTATAAATTGTTATATTTTAGTTGATGAAACCACTCCTCCAACAATAGTAATATGAATTTTTAAAAATATTACACCTAATATTTCTAAGAGTTGAAACAATAGGTTTTCATAGAGAAAAATTTATAAATTATGAGTGGGATACAAGAAATATTCACTTTGCTGATTCTTAAAATTCTAATTGTAAAGTGTCAAAAACTTCTAAAAGTGGAGAAGAATAAGACTATTAAGGACTATTATTGAATGGAAGGACAAAGTGGAAATATATTTGGCTATGGAAAGGATAGATTCCATTGAGTTAGAACATGGGTATTTGGAATACTCAAGGATTAAGGTGTTTGGTGAGATTAATTGTTGTTTGCATTTAACCAAGACTTCCAAGGAAGATCTATGCATAAGGTTCTTGGCTAGAGGTAAGAGGAAGGATGATCATTATGATGAAGGTGAGCCTTCTCATAAAAAGTATCCTATATAGGGTTATGTCATAAATTTTCTAGAGGATATTGATTAAGTTGAGGGCCTAGAGTGGTTGTGACATTTATAGATAGAGGACATGGGTCCCCCTTGTGATGTGGTATTTGTAGAGACCATCAAGTGGAAGGGGATATTTGTGTTTTAGAGGATTATATCAACAACATTTGATAAATTCATCATGTCATATTCTATGCCAAGAGTAGTCTACAAGGTTTTATGAAGGGACAAGTGCTTGATTCAATACATCCACAATATACTAAGAACAATTCATGGTTAAAAACATGACTAAAGTGGGTTGAGATGTTGGAATATCTATAATTTGATTACACTGGTTAAGTATAATAGTGATTAAGTGCCTATTGGCACACCTGATTTTAGCGTACGAGCAAGTTCAAGGTAAGCCTATGGGTATTCCATATGTAATCCTATAGGTATATTTCTATGTAAGCCTTTGGGTGTCATTTATGCAAGCCTATAACATCTTTATGGACGTGTATGTATAATTTTGATGTATTCATCCTTTGTGATATTGGTTAAACCACCTATATGGTTAACCTATACTTAAAGGGTTTAAACATTTATTATATTATAATTTAACCTTCAAGTTAGGTTATGTCGACTTGAGGTTAGAATCTAATAAGGGATTAGGTATCACTTATAAATACCTCCTAATGATTGATCCATTGCATAATGTTTGTGATATGTAAGATCGTAGGTGTGCCTATAGGCACCTATCCCTTATTCTTATTTTATCTTTCTCTCTTTGTTTTGTTTATATGCACTGTTTATTATGGTTTTGTACTCTTTTTGTGTATATGGGTGAATGTATGCTTTGAAATAGTTTCTAGAAAATATTGCAAATTCTAACATGAGGGATGTATATTCCTATTTTATATTCGATATATGATTTAGATTAGTGTTTACGAATTCCAATTCATGCTTGCGATGTTTTATTTATTATTATTAAGATATAGTAATAAGTTAAAAAGTCTATAATGACCATATTTATTGTGATGTTTACTATAGTTTTTACATGTTTAATTATTCATTGTAAACTATTACTATTTTAGTTGATGAAACCACTCCTACATAATTAGTAATATGTACTTTTTAAAATATTACACCTCACCTTTTTAAGAGTTGAAACAATAGGATTTGTATAAATTATGAGTGGAATAAAGGGAATCTTCACTTAGCTTATCATCAAAATTCTAATTGTAGAGTTAGATTATCCTAAAAATTCTAATTGTAGAGTGCCAATAACTTCTAAAAGTGGAGAAGAATAGGACTATTGTTGAATGGAAGGACAAAGTGGAAATAGATTTGGCTATGAAAAGGATGGAGTCCATTGAGTTAGCACATGGGTATTTGGAATACTCAAGGAGTAAGGTGTTTGGAGAGATTGATTATTGTTTGCATTTAATCAAGACTTCCAAGGAAGGCCTATGCATAAGGTTCTTGGCCAAAAGCAAGAGGAAGGATTATCACTATGATTAAGGTGAGCCTTATTATAGGAAGTATCCTATGGAGGGTTCTATGATAAATTCAATACAAGACATTGATTAAGTTGAGGGTCTATAGTGGTGACATCCTTGGCTAAAAATATGGCTAAAGTAGGTTGAAATGTTGGAATATCTATAATTTGACCATATTAATCAATATGAATAGTAATTAAGTTGCTATTGGCACACTTGATGTTAGCTTATAAGCAAGTGCAAGTTAAGCCTATGGTAATTCTATATGTAAGCCTACATATATCTTTTTATGTTAGCCTAAAAATATTTTTATGTAAGCCTACAAGTAATTTTGATGCATTTTTTCTTTGTGATATTAGTTAAACCATCTATATGATTAATCTTACTTAAAATATTTAATACATTTACTATATTGTAATTTAACCTTCAAGTTATGTTATGTCAGCTTGAGGTTAGCATTTAGTTAGAGATGAGGTATCACTATAAATACCTCCCAATGTTTGATCTATTGCATCAGGTTTGTGATATGTAAAACCATAGGTGTGTCTAAAGGCACCCACTCCTTATTCTTATTTTGTTTCTCTATGAATTTTATCTATATGCGCTTTTTATTATGCTCTTCTACTCTTTTTTGTATTTTATCTATATGCCCTTTTTATTATGCTCTTCTACTCTTTTTGTATATGATTGTAATGAATGTATGCTTCTAAAGATTGTATTTTGGAAAATATTACAAATTCCAACATAAGGGAGATGTATTCCTATTTTATATTCTATATACGGTTCAAATTAATATTTATAGCTTCCAAGCCATGTTTTCCATATTTTATTTATTATTAAGATATTATAATAAGTTAAAATATCTTTATTTTTTCAATTGGTTATATGGGATTGAAATGGGCTTATTTGTATTACATGATCACCACATAATGGTATTACAACAAAACATATTTTATTTATTATTAACATTTTTTTTTTTGAAAAATAATTTGAAAAAACTTGTATTAAAACAAAGATCATTTACAAGTTGGGATGAGACTTTTCCCAACCTTAGCCAAAGAGAAAACATGTTTACAATAGTAAAAAAAGATTTGCATTGGAGCCAGATCTCTTAAACCATATTTCTACAATGACTGTTCACCTGTTTACAACTATAAAAGAAGATCTACATTGAAGCACAAATCTCCTAAACAGTATTTCTGGAATGGTTATCCAAATTAGCTAAGCACTGGATTTGCTTACCAACTTGCCTAATCATCTCATCCTCAATAGCCATGCCACTATGCCACTGAAACCCTACCTCCTTCTCAGTACCCATCTTAGCCAGGAAGTCTGCCACTTTATTTAGATCTCTACTCACATAAACTGGAATCACATCATGTAATTCCATCCATAATTTCTTAATTTGAGTGACAAGAATCCTCAACCTCCATGTTTTCAAAGCAATGTTCCTCATGCAATCTAGAGCTCCAAGCATTATTTGATAATCTGATTCTAGGATTATCCTCCCGTGACCTTGTTTTACTGCACAAATAGAAGTAGATTTTATAGCTAAGGCTTATGCTTCATTTTTTGTGGCTCTTCCCAAGCCTTGCAGTTCCCAATAGAGCACTTTTCCAACATGATTCTGGCAGACCGCTCCAATTCCAGCTCTACCCGGATTGTCTTTTGCACCTCCATCAGTATTAATTTTAATCCAACCTTTTGGGGGTGGTTTCCAACTAGCTCTTTCCTATCCTTCTTGCACTTCAACTTCCTTCTCCATTGCCCCAATAACAACCTGAGTTTACTCTTTAGCATAGACTACCATAGTTTCTATGACTTTGCTCCAAATGACCTGCAAAACTCCATCTAAAGAAGAAAAAGTTTCTTTAAAAATTTTGGCATTTCTCTCCAACCACACTTGCCACCAAATGAAGTTTAATCCAAGATCCCAACCAATACAAAGAGCTTTAGATTTAAATCTACCCCTCTTCCATCTTTCCAAAATATTAATCCGATTCAAATCACCATTAACTTGAATTTTATAATATAAAAACCATCTCTCCCAAATATGGTGCATGAATGGGCACTCAAACATCAAGTGATCAGTTGTTTCCTCACTCTTGTAGAATAAAACACATTGAGATGGACCAATGATTCCCCTACATTTGAGATTATCAAAAGTAAGAATTCCATTATGCATGAACTACCAGGAAAAAAAGTTTACTTTTGGCCAACCCTTAGACTACCAAATATTTCTCCAATCCTCAACCTGATATGAATGAGGAGGAGGCTCTGGAAGGATCTTATCATATCCATAATTCACTGTGTAGACACCAAGGCTCCCATAGCCCTAAGCTAATCCATTCTCCTCATCTTTACCTGTGATAAATATTTTTGCCAAGATTTTAGTCATGATGGGTGTCAAATCTGGAGGGATTGAAATTGGCCACTCATCCAACTTCTTAAACTGCTTAAACTTATAATCCCCCAGTTGACTAGTGTTGAAATAAATTTCAATTTGGACCCACCCCTGGTTTCTATGGTTGTTTTTATTGGTTGAAGTTTAGAAAATTCAACAATGATAGGTGGGTATTGATCCCATGTATCTGTCCAAAATCGTGCCTTCTCCCCTCTCCCCACTTTCCAAACTAATCCATATTTTACTACCTGAGATCCTAACTTGAGAGCCTGCCACACTAAGGATCCATTACCATCCAAATAGAAATGACCCACCTCATTTTGGTTTACCTGTCCCAAATATTTACTAGTTAATATTCTACTGAATAAAGAAGTTGGTTGGGAAATCCACCTCCAGTAAAGCTTTCCAGCCAAAGCTTTATTATTTAACTTTGATCTTCTCAGTCCCAAACCTCATTTTACCTTGGGTTGGTTTACTTTATCCTAACCTACTAAGGCCCATTTCCTCTCTCCTTTTACTCCTTCCCATAAAAAATTTCTAGCCATCTTGTCCAACTCTTTTCATATGGTATGTGGGGCAACAAGGATAGAAAATTTATAAATTGGCATTGCCTGCATGACTGACTGTAAAAAAATTAATCTACCCCCATAGCTTAACCATTTGTGAGACCAATGATTAATTTTGTCCTTGATACAATCCAAAATATTCCTCCAGATATCTATTTTTAGTTTTTTAAAATGCAAAGGGACCCCCAAGTATACCACTAGGAGATAAGTCCTTGTGAATCCCAAGATCTCTAAAATTTTGTCCTGAAGCCTTTGATCAAGATTTAAAAAGACCAATTTGGATTTTTTATCATTGATGGCTTGGTTTGTAGTCCTAAGGTAGACATTAAGTGTATCTCTAATCATTCTTGATTCCCTGAAGCTGGCCACTCCCACTAATCCTGTGTCATCCACAAACTGTAGGTGAGTCAAAACTTCCTCACCCACCTTGATACCTATTAGAAAACCTTGTTGTCTTCTCCTCAAGATGAGTCTATCCAATCCTTCAACCAATATGAGAAAAATATAGGGAGAGCAAGGATCTCCTTGACGAAGGCCTCGAGTAGCTCCAAATGGTTGTGAGGTAAGACCCTTGATTAACACTGAGTATGTCAGAGTAGAAACACAACTCATGACCCATTCTATCCAATCCTGAGAGAAACCAAGTCCTGCCATCATATTTGACAAGAAACTCCACTCCACCCTATCATAAGCCTTTGACATATCTAGTTTTGTGAACATTCCTCTATTACCATATGTTTGCATTGAATGGATTGCCTCCTGATCTAGAACCACATCATCCAAGATCTGCCTACCCTCTACAAAACCCCCTTGCTCTAAGGAGATAATGCTATGTAGAAGAGGTTTTAGCCGCTCAGCCATTACCTTTATGATTATTTTATATATGACATTGCATAAGGCAATAGGTCTGTAATCTGAAATATGTACCCCCTCCTCCCCTTTTGGAATTAAGGTAATGAAAGTATGATTTAATGCTTTAAGCATTATTTTACTACCTTTGGACTCCTCTATAACATCCATTACATCCTCCTCCAAGTTATCCCTAGAAAGTCTGAAAAAACTCAATTGGAAAGCCATCTGGACTTGGTGTTTTTTTGGTGCTCATTCCAAAGACTACATTCTTCAGTTCCTCTCTATCAATGGGTTTAAGTAGGGCCTGATTTTATTCTTCAGAGATAATAGAGGGTATGACAGCAATAACTTCTTTTTGAGCCTCTTCATCTTGCACCATACTTTCATTAAATAGTTTAGAAAAATAATCCATTGAATGGAAATGCATACCTAGAATTGTATCAAAGGAGTGTATGTTATCATATTTAAGAGATTCCATGTTGTTCATCTGTCTCCTAGCACAAGCAATCCGATGGAAAAATTTGGCATTTTTATCACCTTCTAATAACCAAGTGGTTCTTGCTCTCTGTTTCCAGTAGGTCTCCTCTTGGTTGTCAATATCCTCAACCACTTTACGCAATGCATCATCCTCTTCTTTGATTTGCTCTATAATTGTTCTTTCCCTAAAGTTTTTTGAACCTCATCCCATCTGGCCACCAATGGAGCTCTTTGGACCTGGAAGTCTGTCTTGTTAGCTCACCTCCATTGTTTCAGTTGATATTTGACATAATGAAGTTGTTTGTGGAATCTAAACATTGTTGTCCCATATGATGGGCGATTTTCTTCCCACCATTGTGGAATTTTATTTCGAAGTTCCTCTTTTTGTAACCAAAAGTTTCAAATTTAAATGGTTTGTGATGTTGCACTGTCTTGATCCCTCCTTCCAACAAAATGGGAAAGTGATCTGAAACTGGACCCTCCAAAATCTAAAATTTTATATTCCATTTTACAAATGCCTCCTTTGAAACAAAAAAATGATCTAACTTCACCTTCCTGCTATGTGGCTCCCTCCTCTTATTAGTCCAAGTATAGTTGGTTCCAGGGCATTTAATATCCACCAAGTGTAATGTCTGTACTTGGGAAATCATAAGTCGATCCCCTGGGTCCAAAATTGGGGTTCCCCCTTCCTGATCTCTAAAGGATAATTTAGCATTAAAATCCCCAAAAATAATCCAGTCTAACTCTTCCCTTGAGACTCTCATGTTATGCACAACTTTCCATTGATGCATTTGACCATCTAGGTTTTGAGCCCCATAAAAATTTATGATTAAAACATGTTCAGCTATGACATTATTTCTAAAATGTGATGTGAGAACACCCCTCCAAGCTATATGTTCTATTGCAGTCCATTCAAGAGAGTTCCAAAGAGTAACTATCCCCCTGAGGCTCCTTGGGTAGCCACTTCCATATGATCAGCACCCCTCCAAATTCTATTAATTGTTTTACACATAAGATCCAATGAAATTTTTGTCTCCTGGATAAGCAAAAAATTTGTTTTACATTTTCTAAGAGTCTTCGAATAGTAGATTGATGGGTTCTACTATTTAAACCCCTAATATTCCATGATTGTATAATCATTGGTTACCTTGAGAGCAGTAAAAATATATTGGCCTCATCGATCCTCCAATGATCAGTTTGTCTCCTTGAACTGCTATCAATTTCTTATTTGATTTTCTACCCACTCCTTGAGAGCTGCTATTTTTTTATCTCTTTTCCACCCGAGTTATCCCTAGAGTTGGCCTTTCTCTATTTTTTTCTGCTATGCCCATGCTGACATCCTTAATTATTGGTTTCTCTTGGTTATGCAATATTAATGCCCCTGCACTCTCTAACTGCGGTAACTCACTGTACTCAATTACTTGCTCTATGATGAAAGAGGAGCTTGAACATGGTTGTTATTATTTTAATTATTCCCATCCACTTCTTCCATGAATTGTTCTTCTTCTTGGTCCATTAGTGTCTTAAACATATTATACCTATTGGAGGGCTTGAGTTGGGTTTGCTCTTTACCATATTTTTTCTTTTGCCTTCTCCTTCTTTTAGGCTGTTCAAAACCATCTCCCTGTGTTTATTTACCCTGATAAATATTGGTTGGTTCTTTGTTGATTGTTGACTTACCCTCCTTAGGAAGATTTGACATTCCTATAGAGCCTCCATTTTTATGTTCATATTATTTGGACAAGATCGGTCCAAATTCCCATATTTGTGGCAAACTCTGCATCTAAAGGGCAATGACTCATAATCCAGTTGTTGAATCCAAGATAATCCTGCAAGTTCAAGTTCCACCTCTGCCGGTAGAGGCTGCCTAAGATCCATTTCCACACATAATCTTGCATAAAAAACTATGTTTCCTTCTATTGTGTCTTTGGAAACACCCAAATGTCTTCCAAGGAAATTACCGATAATTTCCAATACCTGCTCACTCCAAAACTCCATTGGAAGTGCATACAAACTGATCCAAATCGGGACAACAGTGGATTCAATTCGAGGATCAAATCCCACTCTCCAGGGTTGAACAAATAATCTTGTCGGACCATGATTTCTCTTTTCTGATTTGAAAGCCCTATTCCTATCGGTAAGTGAAGAAAAAATAACAATAAAATATCCATTGCTAATAAACCACAAAGAATACTCACCAAGAGGCTCTCAGTTTTGCCGGACCCAGGAATGCAAAAAATTCAAGGTAGGGCGAGTACCCATGAATTTACAAATCAAATCATGATTGGCTCTATATAAAACTGTTTCTTCGACCATACTTTGCTCAATGACAATCTTTGGCCTTGATTCTGACTATGTCAAGCATCCATTAACTCGTTGAGATGTTGATCTATTTCCAACAATCGTAAAGAGCATTTTTAATGCAGTTTTTTGTGCTTCTTCAGTCTTTGATGGAGATTTATCCTTTAACAAATCTACAAAAGAACTATGTCTCTCTAGAAGAGGATCCGGAGGTGTCCCCATTAGGCCCTCCTAGGGCAGCAATCTTGTCTTCAAATCCACAGTAACTAGAAATCTCTTCGGCTACCCAACTGATGCCCTAGTTTTCTCTTCCAAAGCTCATGCCATTATTAAGATATTATAATAAGTTAAAATATCTTTATTTTTTTAATTGGTTATAATGGGATTGAAACAAACTTACTTGTATTACATCATCACCACATAGTGGTATTACAACAAAACTTGGATATTATCCATGTATCGTTTGTTAAGATTTGAACCTTGGTCTCCTCAAATATTGAGGAATCTAACCTGTTGAGCTAATGCCACTTGATTATTTTTTCAATACCTTTATACATGTTTTTAATGAAGGGTGGATCGTAGACCATACTGAGTGGGGTTTGAACCATGGACCTCTTAAATAAAGTTAAAAAATCTTTATTATAATGTTCAATAAAAATCATTATTTTAATAACATTATACTTATATAATATTTTTAAAATTTATAGTTATAAGTATAATGATTGTTCTTTCATTTTAATTTAAAAATCTTTAGAACACCTAAACTAATATATATATTTATATTTTGGTACACAACTCATACACATGCACATATATTTTCAAAGTGGTTTGAACCTGAATCTCCCAAAAAAATTTCAAAACCTTAACCACATAAATATTCCACAAAAACCAAACATATATATATATTTTTCCTTAATAAAAGTTTTTCCATCGAACTAACTTTCGGTTATCAATTTAAAAGGTCGAGTTACATGAAGTTGAATTTTTACAAGGAAATTTAAAATTATCTTGGTTAGAATTTCTCTTCTAGATGCACATCACCCAACAAATCTATGGATCTATGGATTAGGGTTTACATTCACTACACTTATTTATAATTATTGAACAAACTGGTTTTTTGGGTTTTGGTTTTTTTTTTTTTTTTGAAAGATTCAAGATTTAAATCGTGGCATGTGCAAGTGTGAGAGGGTGTGGTGACTGTGCGTTGAATTTGATAAGTATAGCTCTCAACTTTACAAATATCATTGTTAAAAACAAACATTGGTCGTTAAAATTTCTTACACTAACCAAATATAAAAAATTATTGAACAAACAGTATTTTATAATTAAAACTCTTTCAAGGGAAATAAAATATGAGAGTTTGGTTTGTAATTTTTTATAAATGATTTATAATTAAATATTATGGTACAAGGGGCTTCACATGTGATCCCTCTTCTTCAAAATGCAAGCAGGCAACAATAGTTTGCCGGTATAGGCGTGTGGTCCAACATGCTGATAGTAACAAAATTAACATTAAATTGTAGCTTTTTAACATATTATTATTTTTAAAAAGATAACTAAAACAAAGGATAGATAGAATCATAATAATTTCAATCAATATATATATAATTCATGAGTTTAGAAGTAAAGGTATAATTATTTCCATACATAACTCTTTTGGAAGTGCTTTTTTCAATCCATCATAAGTTATAAAATCAGGTTTATTTTAATATTAAACTTAATCACATTTATTTGTTTTGGTTCATGAGGATTAGATGGATTGGTATGATGGGCACTTACCAAGAGGAGATTTAGGTTCAAACCTTGGAATCTTGCTCAATCTAGGCAAAAGTAATGGTTTGAGTTCGTTGAGTGTTGAGTGTAGTCAACTCGATGACGGTGGTACTAACCCCAAACTATTGAGGGTATCAACCCCAAGCCATCGAGGGTCTCCCTTACTCTGGACTGTGTTTACTGAGGCGAGAAAGGGGTTATAGTGGTAGTATCATGATTTGACGCTACAACCTCAAGCCATTGAGGGTCTCCCTTACTCTGGATAATATTTACAGAGGTGAGAAAGAGGTTATAATGGTAGCACCATGATTTAACATTATGATTGGAGACAATGTGACTTGACGCTGTGACCAGTTGTTAAAAAGGAAAGGTATCAATTCCTCTGTATAAAAAAATAACATCTATGTGCTTCACAACTTATAGTGTTAAGGTGATATAAATTTATGTAAAATTGTTTTATGTACGTGATATTTTATTATGTTGGTATACAATAAAAAAATTTGGATTTTTATTATTATTTTTATTATATATGTATATATATTATGATCAATATAGAAGTATTATAATAATTTGGTAGTATTATAACAATTTGACAATTGTGTATGTATAGCTTAGCAAAAAATTTCCCTTAATCTTAAAATTTAAATGGTTAAACACATACCATTTAACAATTAAAATTTAAAACTATGTGATCATAAATAATTATTTTTGAATATTAATTTAATTATTATGAATATATAACTAATCAATTTAATTATTATTTTAATTGGAATTTTATATAGTTAAAAGTAGTTTTATTATTATATAATTATAAATTAATTACTAATATAACTTAGGTCTCTTCCAGGAAGGTTTTACTATTTGGAGTTGTAACTATCCTCAATCCCTTCTACGTTGTTGATTCTTTGATGGCATTTTGTCAATATAATCCCTTTCCGTTTACCTTTTATTTATGGAGTCTTTCTCTTACTAAGTTAGCTTGTCCAACTCTCACTGCCTTAGTCTTCATTACCTTCTCTTTCCGTCACCATCTTATCCCCAAATCTGCCACATGGCTTTTCCTTCATACCAGTAAGCATCCTTGTTTTTGGTCTTTTTCTTTCCACCATGTTCCTTGGGACTCATGTCTAGCTCATGCTCAACTTGTTTTTAGCCTTTGCTTTAGGTTGTTGGCTATGTGGAAATTTAGTTTTCTTGTTATTTCTCTCAGCATCAACCATTGGTTCTATCCATTGCGTATGCCTTGGTTGTGCAATCATTTCTCAAAAAAAGCCTTTCCCTTTCCATGAGAGAATGATCAGTGCCTATTTTATTATTCTATGGCAAAATGGTTGGTACTTCTTTCATCATGATATCTTGGGAAGTAGCGATTGCCACATTTGTCTTATTCATGATTCCCTTTTCTCTAAGGTTATCTAGTTGGATATTGGTGAGCATTCCTCTCAATGTGATGCCTTGGTTAGAAGCGTTAGTCATGTTTTTCAAGCCCATATTTTTATTTTCTCTAGGTTAGTTTCCCACACCTCTAACTATTTGTTGTCGTTGAACTGTGCTCACCTCCATTTTGGCTTCCCCATTAGCCATCGTCTTTCCTCCACCACCTTGTACCATGAGACAACGTTGATGCTGAGAAGGATTTATCGGTATGGATGTGATCACCTATGTGACAAGCGATTTTTTCACTTAAGGAGACTTGGTACGTATCCTCTAAATATCTCGAACCTCGCTTGTAAGTGACTTTTCGTTTTAAGCCATTTTATCTTCCATATTTCCACCATTTACACTTTATTCCCTCATCCCTTCGATTGCTCTGCTAGCTCTGTTTCTATACCATTTCCTTCCTATCTTCAACATCTAGTCTCCCACTAGCTCTTACCCCCTTCCTTTCCTTTCCTTGTTATTTACCCTCGTGCTTGTTTGAACTCCTTCATGCCCTCCATGGCTGATATTGATTCTAAGTTTGAACTTGAAGTGCTCAAGTTGGAGAAACTCGTCGAGGAGATTCTAGATGACACTAGCTTTCTCCCCTTCCTTAGGAAGTTTGAAAGCCACAATATGATGATAGAGTCACTGTGAGAGGTTTAAGCTTCACTATCAACACTAAACTTCTTGCTAAAATTATTGGTTTCCTTGATGATGGTGAAATAGTTAATCGAGAGAAACATTCATTCTCTAGCTAGGGAATTTTTACTTTTCAAGGACAAGGGTGAGAATATTAGTAAGGATAAAGGGGGAATTGTAGGAGAATCCCTTTTGAAGTCCTAGGACAATGTGGTGGTCCCAATTATCAATTATTTCAAGTTGATGACCAAACCAATATCTTGAGGAGCTTTCACCTTATTTTTTAGAACCACATCCATGGGAGGAAAAGCATTAATATTCTAGAGTATTTGTTCAGATCCATGGATTTTTTTTTAGCAATATCCTATAAGGTTCCTAGTATTTCCCTATTTACCAAGACTTACACTTGATCATCTATCGATATTATCTTTAAAGGTAAGCCAACATGGCGGTTATAAGAATCATTCCAAATAACCCTTTCATTGAATCTCAACCAACGTCTGGTCATTTAGAGGATTCCAATCCTGAGGCAGCCATCAAGAATGTTCTTGATTCCTCCCTCCATAAATCTAGTTAGGTCTTGAATTTGAACCTAAGAGTGAAGCAATCACTCCCAAAGTCAATTTGGAGACTCAAAGATGCTTTGTCTTATCAAATCCTAGTTAGGGAGAATAAATAAATATCCAATTCATTTGGAACCTAACCATGACTCTAATGAAGTGATAAATTCTCTCCTTTCAATTCTAAAAGCTAAACATGGCATCACTTCTATACGGACTCCTTCATGCAAGACGATCCCTTAGAGCACTTCTCCTAGGCCATCAAAATTTTCTCTTCACAATTCTTGTGTCCCATTCATAAGTAGGAAAGGTTACTTGAAGGGGCTTGAAGATCTACTAGGAGCCCTATCCATAGCAATCAATATGAGCACTTCTCTCATCCAACAAACAACCACTCTTATTAAGGAATTCAAGAAAAAGTAATTAGAAGATATCCCTAAAGAGCTTATGTATTCCTCTACTCTAGTAGATGTTGAGTAACCATGGTCGCTCTATTTCTTTTTTGTCTAGTCACCCTCTATTTTCCTAACCTGCTATTCTTTTCCTTCTTTACTATCTCTAAGGATATCTCTATTTTGACTCTCTTCTAGGACATCCTCTTTTTAGGGTCTATTTTTTGCTTCTCTCCCTTTTGCTCTTGGGAGACAAACTTGTAGGATCCTTTCTAGAGGCCTTATATTTTTGTAAAGGTTCGGGGATCCTTTCGAAACCCCTTCCACCAATCAATCAATAAATAAAAAACTATTTTTTCAATGAGTAATTACTAATATAACTATTATTCATTAAATATTTTATAATTATATAATGGACATAATTAAGTTCAACATGCATAGACTAGATTATTTAGAAAGCACACCAAGTATTATAATGAGATTTTAGGTTCAATTATTGGTGGGCACTAATTTGATTTTCTCATATTATGGGACCAATAAGAAGACAATGTTTAATGCAATTCTCCTGTGGATTTTTATGCAAGATAATCCATTGGTATTATGGCTTCTCTAACTAATGGAGTCCTAGACTAAAGGTGCACCTATAATTTTCTATATGTTAATTTGATGATATTTGATGATGAGCTTTGATGATGTGCTTCAATACTAAGTTTTTTGCACATATTGATCATTTTACTAGTTCTTTGTAATAATCCCACTCAATTCAATGGTTGGTTTTTTTAGTAGTATTTTTCTATAATAAATAAAAATATTTAGACTTCTAGCTGACTATCACAACATTTTGGCCAAAGAAGATATTTTTTGGAAATAGAAATCTAGAGCTCTATGGCTCAAGGAAGGGGATTCAAACACGAAATTCTTTCATGCTTCCACTCTCAAGCACAAAAGTTCAAACAAAATCAGGGAATTGATCAAAGGTGATGGCTCCACTACCAGGGATATTTTTGAAATTCGAAATGAAGCTTCCTCTTTCTTTGATGACCTTTTGGGAACCAATCCTCATAATTCTAGCCAAGCCAATAATATTTTGCTCTGCCACATCCCCAAGTTGGTCACTTTTGCTATGAATTCCATGCTCATAAAGTCCCTTTCCTCTGATGAAATAAAAAAGCTTTATTCTCTATGCACCCTAACAAAGCCCCTAGGGCTGATGGTTTTTTTCCTTGATTTTTTAGACCTTTTGGGATATCGTTGGTCAAGATATCTGCAATGCCATTAGAGAACTCTAGCATTCCAAATCTATCCCTAAAGGCATAAATTCTACTTTCATAGCTCTTGTTCCCAAAGGGCCTATGTGCAAATCTATGGCAGATTTCAGACCTATCAGTCTGTGTAATGTGATCTACAAAGTTCTCACTAAAGCTCTAGCAACAAGACTTAAATAAATTCTTCCCCAAATCATTGATCCTTTCCAAGGTAGCTCTGTCAAAGGGAGGTCAATAACTGATGGCATCATAACTTTGCACAAAGTCCTTCACTCTATCTCCCAGAATAAAAAATTTACCCTTTTCCTCAATATTGACATGAATAAAGCTTTTGACAGGGTTAATAGAGATTTTCTTCTTGTTGTCCTTCTCAAGTTTGGTTTCCACAAAGATTGGGTTGATTTAATTCAAGGTTGCATTTCCAATACCTGGTTCTTAGTTCTAGTGAACGGGCCTGCAGTAGGTTATTTCCCAAGCAATAGGGGCCTTAGGCAGGGATACCCTCTATCTCCTATTCTCTTCATTATCCTTGTAGAATCCCTTGGAAGAGCTCTCAAAGCTGCCTACTCTAATGGCTCAATCTTGGGCATCAAAGCTGCTACTAGTATGAGGCCTCTATCTCATCAATAGTTTGTAGATGACACTATCTTAGCTACTTATGCAACAGTTTGATAAGGGAAGAAAATTAAAATTATTTTAGATCTCTATGAGGAGGTTGCGGGTCAAAAGATCAACTATGCTAAAAGTAATATTTTCTTCATCAATACCCCCCAAAAAGGTAGGTCAAGATAGCCCGTATTTTTTAGTGTGTCATATTCGAGTTGCCTACTTACTATTTGGGCCTTTCGTTCTTTGCTAATGGACCTAAAGAATCTATGTGGAGCAATGTCATCGAAATAATCAACAAAAAACTTGTTGGCTAGAAAGGGAACATTTTATCTCTAGCAACAAAGGCAACTCTGATAATGGCCTATCTTAAAAGTATTCCAATGTACTTTATATATATTTTCAAAGCCTCAACTTCTGTTTATACTAAAATTGAGCAGATTCAGAAAAGGTTTATGTGGGCAAGGTCAGAAGACAAGAAAAGGTTTCATTTGGTAAGTTGGGAAAAGGTTTGTTCTCCTAAGAGTCAAGGGGGCTTGGGTCTTCGAAGAATCAGCAACATGAACATTGCATTATTAGCCAAACAAGCTTGGAAAGTGTTTACCAACTCAAATATTGAATGGGTTACAATTATAAACAAGAAGTACATCCAAAATAGGAGCTTCATGGATGAAGATATTCCCCAAAATGGATCCACTTTTTGGAAATCTATCCTTCAAACCAAATTTCTTATTAAAAAAGGAACCAGATGGCAGCTTGGAATAGGGGATAGAATCAATTTTTGGACTGACAGGTGGATTATGAACCAACCGCTCAGTGAAGACAATGTGATTTCAGTGTTGCAACCTTCCTTGGAGGCTTTGATAGGTAGTAAGGTGGAAGATTTCATTGATTCATACATTGAACCTAGAATATGGAAGGAGATATATTTTGATTGTTTTCCTAATGCCACTGTGGAACTATGCATCTTGTTGAATGCAACAATCATCCCTTCTAGCACTTCCCATGATACCCCTATTTGGAAAGAGACTGATTCTGGTTGTTTTTCTATCAAGACTGCTTACCATATGACCACCAATTTCCAACCTATCCTCATTCCTTTCAATCTTATCTGGCACAAGCATCTTATTCCAAAAGTAGCATTTTTTTCCTGGTTGGCCATACAAAATAAAATCCTCACAACTGATAATCTCATGAAAAGAGGTATGGTGATCCCTAATAGATGTCATTTGTGTTTGATTGAGTGGGAGTTTGTCTATCACATTTTTTTGGAATATTCCTTTTCCAAGCTTGCCATGGCCCACTCTCAAAATTTCCTAGGTTCAACCAAATTCCCTGTCACTTCTGTTCATTCAATGGCCCACTCCTTTCAAAAATCCTAGGATTTCCTCTTTATGGAAGGTATACCTCCACCACCTCCTATGGTAGATTTGGCTTGAGAGAAATAGCAGAGTCTTTTCCAACACTTCAATTGACCCTATCTCTATTGCCAACAAAGTTGTCATCTTTGCTATTGAAAACTCCCAACTTTTTGATGACAAATGGAGTCGCAAAATAATATGATTTATCATTACCTTAGACTATAGAGAGTCTAGGTTTAAATAGGAGATAAAATAGAACATTTAACAAGATAGTAGCAAATAATGCTAACTACCCTCTAACATTAGAATAGGGAGTTGCGTGTGACTAACTACTAACCTAGGAGAGAATTCTAACTTAACCACTAACCTAGGATATTTAGATATTAACCTAGGATTAGAAAATTAATATCTAGAAGGTAAAAGTAAATAGTAAATACACTTTTACCTAGTGGAGTAAATGGTAAATATCCCAAGTAATGGAATATTACTCTAACATCCCCCCTTATTACATTATTTGGGTAATACATACATATCCTCTAATACAACAATATTTGGGTAAAGTATATAACTGCCCCAATACAGTGAAGAAGATGTTGATCTGCTGGTTCTTTGCTCTGTCACAGTACTCTAGCTGCTCCTAAGCAAAAAGTGGGTCATTCCTCACTTTGTCTTCATGCCAACGAATGTCCTTATGGTAATCACATCATCCAACCGAATTGCATGGGTAACCAACCACTGCAATCGCTAGGTGTAGTAGAATAGATCACTTCATACAAGGTTCATTCATTTTACAATATGAATTTGCAAAAGATAAGGTAGCTAAGGTGTCGGTCGCTGCCAAAAATGCACCCTTATAAGTTCCCCCCTTCTCGTTGCAAAACATAGTGTATTCAATTTCTGAAGGAAGTGTGACTAAGGTGTCGGTCGAAGCCGAAAATGCACCCTTATAAGCCTTCTTCCCTATTTACAAAAATTGTGAAGAAAAGAAATTTATATCCCCCTCAATTGCAAAAAGTGTGCAATGCAAGAGTGTTGTGAAGGATTTTACAAATATTGCCTCCTAGACAATTTTACATCACAAAAAGTCGCTCCTCTTGTTACAAGTACTTCAAACACCTAGAATTTGCTATTTATGAAGCCTAAAAGAGGTACAAGCACCCCTTATTGCAAGGTCTTCAAACAAAATACTTATGCTATTTATGAAGCCAAAAAGAGGAGAGAGAGAAAATGGTGCTTTTGCCCAAGGTGACACATGTGTTTTCCCTCTACAATACTTGTTTTAGCCATGAGCACTCTGTGTGCTCTCTTTGAACCAGAATCAGAATCAGAATGAGACACTTCACTAGAAAGATGGCTTCTGTGATGTGCCTTTGCCATTTTAGTTTTGCTTGTTTTGAAACCAACACCTGAATGGTGTCATGGTTGTCATTTTTACAATTTGTGCAAAACTATGCTTTCTAGGCAATTTTATCAAAAAGTTCACCAAATCATCCTTCCTTATTGTAAGAACTTCAAGCATGATTGCTATTATGAAGTCTAAAAGAAAAGGTATAATTTTTATGACTTCTACTTTTATGATTGCCTTTACAAGTTTTATTTCCCTCTTGTCAAAAATCTGTGTTTTGAAGGAAGAAAGGAATTATCCCCCCTTAGTGCAAAGGATTGCAACTTTTTAAGGTTCCTTATTTTCAAAAACTTGTTCTTTCTTTTTGATTACCCTAAAAGAGTACCAAAAGATAATTCACTCAAATAGATATTTAATGGCACCTGCCTTAACTCCCTTCAAGAAGGATGAAAAGTTTGAGGAAATTAAGCCAAACAAATAAGAGTGAATTAGGGGTTTTGTTGATTTAGGAGAGAATATCAAGTGAATTTTGGCTTTAAATCTGTGCAAGGATTTACACAAATTTGTGAAATTTTGGGGTTTAGTGTGTTCTTGATTCTATGACTTATAATTGCAAAAGAAATAATGCAATAATCAAACAAGAATGCCCACAAAATTCTTATCACCTAGGTGTCGGATGCAACCGAAAATGCACCTAATTTGCCAATAAAGGTGTCGAGTAAAATCGAAAATGCACCTTTTAATTTTTGCAACAAAATGTGGATTTGTGTTGTGCAAAAAATTGATATTTTTATGTCTCCTACTTTGTTTTACAATTTTGCAAAAGAAGTACAATGTTGTCTTCCCCCCTTTATTTTGCAAAATTAACAATATGAGCACTCCTTTCAAGACAAGTCGACACACGACCCGCATTTGAAAGGCTTCCAGAACCAGTCGACAAACGACTTGGTTTTAGTGGACCCAAGGTCTTCAATTTCTTCTCAATTTTGCAAAAATAATGTGCAATGTTATGTCTTATGTCCCTTCTTGGAGAAAACAAATGCACACTTTGTCTTTGAATCTTACAAAAATTTCAGTCTCCTTGTTGTCTAATTTGCAAAAAGAATTCAAGTGTGATCCTTTCTTGTATGCTAAATTAACAAGGTTGAGAAGAATGGAGGGCTCCTAATTTGCAAGAAAATTGGTGCTATTAAATGTCTTATATCCCCCCTTGAGGAGAAAACAAAAGCATAATTTTATGTGTGTTGCAAAAAAAATAGGTCCCTCGTGTTTTTTTTTTTTTTAATTTAATTTGCAAAATTTAAATAAAAAGTTTAAGCTTTAAAAATGAAATTAATAATAAAAATAAAATCATATCTTATTTTAAAAAATCAATTTTATAAAAAAATGATTTGTTAAAAATATAATTTATATTTATATTAGTAAAAACATTTAAAAAAAATAAAACTTTGAAATTTAAATAATAACAAATTAAAAAAAAATAATAAAAAAATATAACCATCATGGCCCCGACGAGAGTCAAACTCCCGACCTCCCATCGGGCAGCGCCTTAGCGCTGGCCCTCTCTCCAGTCGGGCTAGCTAGCCCGACGGGAGGAGTAGCCCATTGCCTTCTCCTTGAAGGCTTCCCCATCGACTAGCGGGGAATTTAGTGGGATTTATCCCACATCGCCCCTGCGGGTGATCTTAAGTTGCTTAAAAGCAATAGAGCACCTAGTGCTCTTTGATTGCCTGTGGGCAATCAGGGTCCAGTCGGACCCCTTTTGTTGTTGTCCACGTGGCACGGCTGGAGGGGTCCATGTGTTCAATGGCACATGTAGCTGTCCGTCACATGTCTACCACATTTCTAGTTCACGTTGAGTGCCACGTGGTCAGTCTGCGTTGGGTGCCACGTGGCTAGTCCACCATGTGTTGCCCTGTGTTGGGTTCAGTCCATCTAGTCCACGTCAGCCCACTCACCCCTTGGTGCCCAATCGGATCCACGTCAGTAGTAGTTCATCAGGAGTTGTGTCGAATTAGATGTATGTCTAGGTTTGCCAGTCTGGGTCTTCGTGTCCCGATTTTGTCTCGTTTCTTGTGCAGTTGGCGGATCTGCCTCATGTCCTATGTGGTTGGCAGATTCGACAGAGAGCACACCTACCCTCACTGACCGATCCAATCCTACGAAGACTATGCAGTTTGTCAGGTGTATCTAACAAGGTGTCCCCCCTGTTAGGGATATGGTCAGAGTCGGGTGGACTCGAGGATGCTGCTGCCCTCGGGTTGTGTCGTCGATCGTCGGAGGCTCCTCTTCGATCGACGACGACCATCCCGTCTGGTGGGTCGGGGGGGCATACGTGGTCCTCCTGCCCACTGTGCGAGGGCCCATAGCCGTGGGGCGAGTCGGATAGGAGAACCGTCGACTGCCAGGCAGGTTAGTCTGTCCTCAGTCGTTGGTCGATGTGGGTCACCGATCGCTGGAGATCGAAGGACGCTCCTGCCCTAGTGGATCTCGGCTTGAGAAGGTGCGCCTGCTTCCTACCGATGAGCGGTCGATGGTCGGTCGCTCATCGGAGTAATGTCTTCAGTGCTGGTAGAGGGCACTCCGCCCTCAATGATCGGTCAACGGTTGCCGACAGGATCTAGTTTGGCCAATCACTAAAAAAAAAGAAGGGCGCTCCTGCCCTCTCTTACGGGTCGACTGTTTCCAACAAGTCTTGTCTGTTGGAGAGTGAGAGGCTTCCTACCTCCACTTGTCCAATGTGCACTTGGAATGAGAGACTTTCTCTTGCTTTGTCTAGGGTGCTCCTAGAACGAGAGACTCTTGTCTTGTCTAGGGTTTGACTGCTCCGTGATCGCAACCGTGGCTCTGATACCAATGATGAAAAATGGAGTCACAAAATAATATGATTTATCATTAACTTAGACTATAGAGATTCTAGGTTTAAATAGGAGATAAAATAGAACATTTAACAAGATAGTAGCAAATAACGCTAACTACCCTCTAACATTAGAATAGGGAGTTGCGTGTGACTAAATACTAACCTAGGAAAGAATTCTAACTTAACCACTAACCTAAGATATTTAGATATTAACCTAGGATTCGAAAATTAATATCTATAAGGTAAAAGTAAATAGTAAATACACTTTTACCTAGTGGAGTAAATGGTAAATATCCCAAGTAATGGAATATTACTCTAACACTTTTCCCTTGTTCCAAGGCCCCTCATCCTAGTCTTGAGTCTTCTCTTTTCCTGTCTTTCAAAACTTCCCACAACTCACCCCAGAATGGGTGCTCGTTGGTCACCTCCTCCGGTGGGGTGGCTTAAGCTTAACTATGATGGTGCCTCTAAAGGGAATCCGAGAACTACTGGAGTTGGAGGTTTGGTTAGAAACCATGAAGGTCAGATCATTGTGGCTTATGCGAAGCATTTAGGCCTTCAAACTAATCACTATGCTGAAGCTCAAGCCTTGTGGAGAGGTTTAGATATGCTAAAATACTACAAAGGTAATTTACAAATCGAAGGATATTCCTTGAATATCACTAATGTTATCAATAACAACAAGGTTCCCTCATGGAACGTTAGAATGGTCATTCAGGAAGTCAAAAAGTACCTTCAAAATTTTAGTAATATTGTGACCAATCATGTTTTCAAAGAAGCTAATAAGTTAGCTAATGTTCTTGCCAATATCGGAGTTTTATAGAAAACCCTGTCCATTTGGCATCGAAATTTTCCATAAAATATTTTAAATGTTGTTATTGATGACTTGGCACAACACGAGCAATCCCAATGATGAAAACCTGAAGGATCTGGTAAAGAATCATGCCAAAGAAAACTATGGGAAAGATGATAGCACTGCTACTTAACCTCAGTTTTGGGTTCTGGCATGGTTATTTTTCTTTACATAATTTTCTAGTATTATTTCTAGGTTTTCTCCCCTGCATGGGAATGTCAAAAATTTTGTGTGGTCTTATTTTTTGTGAGGTATCTTCTGTGGTTTTTGGCACTTCTGTTTTAACCCCTACGTGGGTTTATTATGTGTCTAGTCTTTTGTCCAACTACTGTGGGTAATGCTAGGCTTTTATCCTTTCTGTCTTTTATCCATGTGTGGGAATTTTGGCTTACTCAAATCTATATGGGTTCAGGATTTTGTGTTTTACTGGTAACCCCTGAGTGGGTCCCTGACTCATATCTCATGCTTTTGTACTTGGTTTTGGAAACTAGTTAAAACCCGGATAATAATATTTTTACACTTAAAAAAAAAATACTTCCATATCAAAAAAGAAATTTTAAGCAAAATATTTATTTGTTAATATTTTTATACTCAAAATTAAATACTTATTTTATATACAAAACTTACAATATATCAATGATGAGTAGGACGAAATAATGATCATTAGTGTATTTTATAATTCATGTTATATCATGGCATGGAGCCATTATAAGTATAAAGGAATCAAATGGATATGCTATGCATATTTTGAAGGCCATCCATCATATACATTAAAAGTTATTTTATGTTTAAATATCTACAAAATTATAAGTTTATAAACATTTCTAGTAAGAAATATGATTTGAGTCGATTTTGAGTTTCTTTTGCACAAAATACTAAATAATTAAATCTTAAAAATGTTAATCTCATTTTCTACATTTGTATTTTATTTTGTTGATGTTGTCTTCCCTAAGACATCTTTGTTTATATAGTATTTTCAACTATATTTTCTTGTATTCTATGGTCATCTCCTTTTTTTTTGCTTTTAGAAGATACACTGGCCTTTTTTATTTTGAGGAATGAATTTCTCCTTTTTGCATGTGACTAACATAACCTTATACCTATCTAACAATTATCTAATTTTCTTTGCTATAAAAAATATTATTCATATTCCTCAAATTACTCTTTTCCTATAATCAACTACTTGATATCATGTTTATTAAGAGATAAGATCTTATTCAACCAATTGCCTTCTAAAATTTCAATTTTATCAAGATGGATATCAACACCACAATTGTCTAAATTATTTGCTATCTTATTTTCTTGTCTTTAGATATTTTGACTTTTCCAAAATGTTACCTCCAGCTTGATGGACATAAAAAATAATCTAATTTTTATTTAATATCCACATCTCTATTTATTGATATCATTAATAATAATTCACAAATAAGCCTCAAATGAAATATATTTCTATACTTTTTTTAATGACAAACTTGATACCTATAATAAGTGCCATCACATCTACATATCTTTTAAAGTTTCAAATGATTCTAAGTAAGTGAGGATAATTTACCTTCATTGTTTTAAAAACACCACCTCCATCAACTTTTCCATAATACCTATCAAAGTGCCAACAAAAATAATTTTAATGAAAGCAACATTTTCATATGATCATAAATTTATCTATATCCTTTGTGTTAAATCCATTTCCGCATATGAACCTTGCATAAAAAATTATTGGCGATGATGCTCTCTATAATGGGATGAAAAAATCACATGACATCCATTTGATATTTTCAAATACTATGACTAAGAGGCTAACACCTTCTTTTACACACTTGATACTTCCCATGTCAAGAACCATGTCTATAAATATTCTATCTAAGAGGTAATAATATGATTTTAAACTTGGGTATGATTTTGAGGTTTACTTTTAAAAATTCTATTATTTATTTCAAGTCATTGATTCCAAAAAATAATGGTTGGACCAGTTCTCCATAGAATATATAATGATTAAGCTTAATAGCAATTAATCCAAAATTTCATCAATTTTTCAATATTGATGAAGCTACCCAATATATTATTTTTTTTTTAAAAGAGACACTGAATGGTGTAAGAAAGGGAAAATGAACAGGTAAATGATATGATATTTTTTAGATCCTTCATACTCAAGGCACACCTAAAATATACATGATATCCTCTTATTTTTAGACTTTATCTTGTAAGAACTTTGCTTTAGATTACTAACCAAAGGAATGTTGAGACCTTAGGGAGTGTCAATGTTGAGTTCTTAGGGAGGCCTTGATTGACCAACTATTCCTTCAAGTTGAGTCTATAGGAGTATAAATTTTGTATTGCTCTAAAGTCTTAAATCCCAACTTGATCAAGTATCCACCATTTTTTGATAGATTCCAAGCCAACTCATCCTTCCATATAAAAATGGTCATACAAGCCACTTGAAGCATAATTTGAATCTCATATGCTTTTACCTAAGGTTCTCTTCTTCAAGTAGATTGCTAGTAAAAGTCTATAATTTATAATTTGTGCTCATATGAATATAATTTTTGACCTTTAAACCTTTATAAGCTAAGCATACTTAAGCTAGCTATTGCCATTTTCATTAGAATTAAGATAAGTTTTTAACCATGCATCAGACAAAAAAATTGAATAAACCTCCTCATTAACTAACCACCTAATATATATTTTCAATCAATTGTAAACTCTTTGAAATGAAGTTCCATGTTTTTGAACCCTAAGTGGGGTTGTTTCCTAAATAATTGTATTGCATCAATACATTCTAAATATTCTTTAAGTAATATTTTTTCAACTCTTTTCTTGATTTCTGAATAATATTTGACAACCAAGTTTTTCCCCTAACATAAAACTCATTAGTAATAAATTTTGCAACCATTTCCTCCTATATTTTTTCTATGCAAACCCTATCCCACTTACAATAGGAACCTTTTTTCCCTTTATAATGTTTTCAAAAATAATATTTTTAAAATGTTTAAATTACAATTTATACTTGTTGGCAATCTTAAAACTGACATCATATATAGAAATTAGTTGTAATATTGTCTTTATGAGTTTTAGCCTTCCAAACCTTATTGATATCTTATCTTATCAACTTGGAAAACAAGATCTCATTCTATCCAAAATTGAGTCTTAATGCTCTTTTCTTATCAAACAAAGGATTACCTAGATCTGTTGATGGAAACTTTTCAACTTTAAAACCTATAATATCCATAATAATTCATTGTAAATCTAGGGTAGTAATAATGAAAGAGATCCTAGAATTTTTAGTACTAATTAAATGTCCAACAAAATTTTCATAACATGATAGTGTTCATTTAAACTCCATGCCTTGTTGATTGAGTGATGACCAAAAAGAAAAGTATGATTAGCAATTTAGATATGAGATTCAAATGGACCATTTGTTGCAACCTAGATAACTTTAATTTATTATTCCATTTTTCCTTGAAGAAAGTTCTTCCCAATGCTTCATCAATAATAACAAAGAGATAAGAAGATAGTGGGTTACCATGGTGGAGTTCATGGGGTGATTCAGTGTATCCAACAGGGGACCCTTTAATCAAAATAAAATATTTTGGAGTGTTATAACAAAATCTAATCCATTCACACCAAATATGATAAAATTAAAATTTAGGATATTATCATGTAGATAATTTTAACAAATCCTATTATTGGTAGGTGGGACCCTCAACTCCATATGTCAAACCCTAACATTCATGGTATGCGCTCTTGCTACTGGATTGAGATTTTGACACACTGATATCACCATGGTGTGTCAATAGATCTAGCAATCATAGTGGAACAAGGTTTGATTTTCATCCCCCAACATGTTGACTCATCTTGTGTCCAACCGTATCCATTCCATCCCTTTGGTGCCTAGTAACTGGCCTTGGGGTGTTCACCTCAGACCTCTTTAATCAAGGGGGATATTGTTGGCGGGTGGGACCCTTAACATTATTTGTCAAACCTTGACCTCTACAGTATGTGCTTTTGCTACTGGCTCAAGCTTTTGGTGTAGTGGTAGTGTCATGGTTTGTCAACACCTATCATATGTTTTGTTCATATTTAATTCTACAAGCATTTATTATTTTTCATAGAATGGAGAGAATACATGACCTCTTATGTAATGATTATAACAATAAAAATTTATTTGTAATAAATAAAATCATGTTGTTCCTTTGATATAACATAATTTAGAAGGCTTTTCACTCTATTTATCATAATTTTTAAAATTATGTTATAAAACATATTACAAAGGTAATGGATGAAAATTATCAGAATATTTCTCATATTTCTTTGGAATAAATCCAATAAAGGTGGGAATGATATCACTTATTATAGTATTGTTTTATCTAGCCTCTTCAATCATAGTCAACATATTATGCTTCAACAAATCTTAAAAAAAAAAAAAATATTATGGGAAATTCATCAAGGATATGTGTTTTAATAAGGTAGAAAGTGTTGTATTTCATAATACTTGCTAAAAATCAAATGAAGCATAATATTCACCACAATCCATATGAGAGAAAAGAAGCAAAATAAAAATATCAAGATAATGAAAGAGAATAACATAAATATCTAAAATAGGAAGAAGGGGTGGGTGCCCATAGGCACAATGATATAACATCACTTACTAATAAATTGTTATGATGGACCAGTGGTTGGGGTGTATTTATAGTAGATACCTAATCCTCAAATTACAATTACATATTACATTAACCTAGGAAGACATAAGATAGAAGGTTAAGTCAAGATAATATACCTTTAATAAAAGTTTAGTTAAAGTCAATCATCCATGTGGTATAAGCAATCACACTAAGGGTGAATAAATAACCTTAAAAGTGGTCTAATTGATCATGTTGGGGGAATACAAAATATTGTGCATAGGCTTACATCATCATCAATCAAACTTGGACAACAAGGTTAGATTACCATATTCCAACAGAACTAGCAAACTACTCTTCTTTAGCTCTTTCATAAAGATCATCCTCATCAAGATCTTATTCTATCTTAAAGTAATAACTGATGGAAAATTTTGTAAAAGCTTTTCTTAAGCCTACTTATCTTGCCCAACTTCTAATAGAATATATTTGAAATAATTAATTGTTCATTTCTAATATCTTCTTTTTCCTCATTGTTTCTTTCATATGAACATGGAATATTTTTTATTTGATAAAATAAACAAATCTATTTTGGCTATAACATTAAAAGTTCTAGTATTTCTATCCCTTGCCTTAAGATATACCTCCATAGATTTTTGGGATCTTTTGCAATACATGATGATCAGTAAGTAGTTATTTTTCTTGCACATAAGTATCTTGGTCCATTCCATTAACTTATGTTATCTTTTAGCTGGACAGCCTGCCCGGATTCATGGCGGCTACTGATTCCACCATGTTAAAAAAAAAAAAACTTATGTTATCTTTTACAAATTATTAATCTTAGATTTAATTTCATATTTTAATTTAAATATGCCACCAAAATATTTGGCATTCCAAATCTTCATTTATACCTTTGAATATTTCACATTTTTCAAACATGTACATACATGAACCTTCAAACCTTGTTTCATCTCGCCATAACAAACAATTTAGAAGAAATCAGGGTCTTTGACACACATAGACTGAAATCAAAACAACTTTGGATGACCATTATTGAGTAGATCACATCTCAATAGAATGGGTTTGTTATATAATCCCACTTGCGATTGTATACTAGATTTACAGTCATAAGTAAAATATTCATGGAAAACAAATCCTTAATGTTATTAGATAAATATATTCTAGATTTTGGTATCTTAGAGGAACACAATGGTTTTATTAATGGAAAAAAAATTCTTATGATATAATCATTGCATAAAAGACCACATATTGTATCTGCTTGTTGTGGTGCAGTGGTAAATGCCCTGGGTGCTAGTAGAGGCCGACCCAGGTTCCATTCCCCTTGTCTCCATCCTGCAGATATATGGTATAGTTAGGAATGTCCTATGTGCTGGTAGAGGCCGACAAGGCTCCATTCCTCCTATGCCCAACCTGTTGAAAGTGGCACCTCGAAAGGGGTGTTTTCCACTATAAATTAGTTTATCCGCCCATGTTGAGGAGTTGGAGAGCAAGTGGGTAGTTAAACCTCTCTAGTTGCTGAGAGGCCCAGGTTCAAATCTCTCGCCTCACATGTTGCGGATATGTTATGTAATGGTTCCCTCGTGGTCACAGTCTGTTTACCCCTTGTGGCCACCACCAAAAAAAAAAAGACCACATATTGTCTTTATTCTATGAAAAATTAAGTATGATTGTAAAATTGAATTTAAACAAAGATTATAATAGTATTTGATTGGTGTGTTCTATATAATTTTTTGTAAATTTTGCTTTTGATCAATGGCTCTAACATGATGTTTCATACAGTATATATATATATATATAATTTAGTTAAATATAATGTAAATGGATTCCATCCATATTACATCATGACTATAACAACTTAAAAATTATGCATTTATTACTTCACAAAAATCTTCCCTTTAAAAATAAAAAAAAATAATTAATTAAACTCATACCATTTAATAACTAAAATTTATAATATTTAAAAAAAAATTAATCTTTAATAAATTTTAAAATTAATTTAATTACCATAAATATATAAATAACCAATTTAATTATTATTTTACTTAAAATATTATATATTTACAAATAATTATTTATTTTTATATAATTTTAAATTAATTACTAATATAATAATAATTAATTAAATATTTTATAATTAAGCAACATACACAATTAATTTCAACATGCATAGACAATAGACAAGTACAACAATTAGGAAAGTACACCAATTATTGTAAAGAGATTTTAGGTTCAATTAATGGTGGGCACTTGATGTTCTTGTCATATAAAGACAATATCCGGTACAGTTCTTAAAGTGGATTTTGATGCAAGAGAGTCCCCTGGTGTTATGTCTTTTCTACTAGAAGTGCACCTACAACATGCCACGTTTTAATTTAATGATTAATGGTGATGTGCTTCAATTGAAACCGAGTTTCCGGCAACTAGTGGTCACTTCACTTGCTCTTTTTTTAAACCCCACTCAGCCTAGTGGTTGGTTGTTCTTAACAAGCAAAATATTTAAACTAAAATATTTAGATTTTAAAAAAATTAAACCAAAAAAAATTATTTGTTAAATATTTATTGTTAAGTATAAAATTTATGATGAAATAACGGTTATTAGTGTGTTTTTTTTGGATGAAATAATGATTATTAGTGTGGTTTATAATTCATGTTATATCATGGCATGCATCTATAAAAAGTATAAAAAAATTGAATAATTTTGTAATGCACATTTTGAAAGTCATTATATAGTATCCTCATTATTCTTTTACTTTTATTTATAATAAGGATCATTTGAATGTCCTTTAATTTTTCATTTTGATTTTTGTAATCATTTTTTTCTTTTTATTGTATTATATAATACATTAAAATTTTCATATATGGTTAAAATGGAAACCATCTTCTTACGTCTTGATCATTAATAATATCATAACATCTATTTTTTTAAAAGTAAAAAAATTAATTATTTAATTATTATATTTATAAAATTTTAAATACAAAATATACAATATATCAACATGAGTAAAATGAAATGATGATCATTAGAATACTTCATAATTCATGCCACATCATGACATACACCCATTATAAGTATCAAGGAATAACTCATCTTGTATGCTTTTCCATTCTCCTTTCTTTGAAATAGGAACAACTCAATTTGGAGTTTTGTTTGTGTCCTCAAATCATCTCAAATTTGTGTTTCATTCTTATCATCTTTGTCTTTTAGAACCATTTCAATCTTTTTATATCAAGTTTGTCCTTTGCACAAATCAGGTAGAAAGATACTCAATAGATTGTCTTTCCATTTCTCAATGCATGTTCCTTTGTTTTAAAAATAGAGCAATCCAACTCAATAATGTTCTAACATTTAGTACATTGCATCTAAAGAGCTATTGATTGGATTGTTTTTGTCACCATCTTTCTTTAGTTACTTTATTTTTTCATTTAATATATTAATTTTATAAATAATTAAAAATTTATATAAATGTAATATATATTTAATTACCCACGTGATGTAGGTGAGTTGGAGAGGGTAGGGCAATCTTTCAAGGGAGGTCTTTGGTTCGAATATCCACCTTACCAAACGCACATTGGGTACCCAAAATCCAGTTGATAATGCTAGTGCGATTAGGGTCGGGTGCGACTCCCAAGTGATTTTGATGATGTAGAACCCCCTGGTCGTGGTTTCTTAGACTAAGATGACCCCTTAAGAGAATTTTCACTAAATTCAAAAAAAAAATATTTTTAATTGGTTATATGGGATTGAAGCAGTACTATTCATATTACATGTTGACATGTTTGAGAATTTTATCTTGGAAAACCCATACCATTTATTTATATAGAACTAAAAGAAAAGTAAAAATTTTGACACAATTGATGTACATACCATATGATAATTTTTTTTTAACCATTATAAAAAGAGTATCTAACTCCTCCATTCCATTCTCATATCAATGAGGACATAGTATGTTTTAAAACTTGTAGATATAATATATATGATGAAATAAATGTAAACTTATAAAAAAATATTATAGAGAATAGTTTGATAATCATTGTCTCTAAATCTCCTTAAATGGAAGACTTAAATTTTTGATGTGGTTGTCTTTGTGTTGGTGATGTAAACATACACAACATCATATCTAAAGATATCATGTAAATCTATTTGATTGTGATAGAAAATATTGGCAAGAAATGTGGGACAATTTAATTGTTAGATACAAAAAATGACCTAGTGGAAAGAGTGGAAAGATATCTATGTTGAGTCCTAGTCTTCACGAGTTTTCCTGCAACCCTATGGAAAGACTCTAGCCAAAATGCAATTTTAAAAATCTAAAAATGAGATCTCCCTATCTCCTCTCAATCTCTCTTGTAACTCTCCATATCTCCTATTTGATTGTGATAGAAAAGGTTGGCAAGAAATGTGGGATAGGTTTATTGTTAGATACAACAAATGACCAAAACACAAGCCATACCATAAAAAAAAAACTTCATGAGCAATTTTTTTCAACTATGAGATTTTTGAATGCATTTTTCATCTTATTTCTCTATAACATAAAGATATTTTAAAGTATTAACAACAAATAATACAACTAATTGGGAATAAAAAATAAAAAATAATATCACAGAGGGAGACACCCTATTTCTATGCCTTAGGGAAGTATGGCCCCAGTTGCGCCACTTTTTTTATTTCACATTACTTCAACAACAATATATATATAAAAAAAATCTTCAATTTGTTTGAAAAATAGCAAAAGTGAAAAAATAATATTTAAACATAAATTTCAAATTATCTTTTAATACAATTTTTATATACTTAGAATGTTTTATGAGTATTTTAACCAAATCAGTAATTTTTTTTATTACCATTCTAGAGAAACTTTCATAAATATTAAAAAAAAAATCATTCTCCAAAATTTCATGAATTTTTGGTTGGGGTCGAGGGTTCTGATTTTGTGGTGAGGATTATGTCCTCTGCATGGAGTTTGTGTTCTGGGGTTCTGCATTTTGGAGGATTGCAGATAATTTTTAGAGAAGGAGGAGGTTGAAATATTGGGATTTTTGCAAAACAAATTTAGGGTTGAAAGAGTGGCGTTTGTGCAGAACAAATCTATGGATAATTTTTAGAGGAGGTTGAAATATTAGGGTTTGCACAATGGGGAAGTTGTAGAAAGTGACCAGTAGGTTGAATGGAGAGCGTGGAAGTTGTAGGAAGTGATCAGCAGGGAGTTGCAGCAGGAAATATTGATGCAGGATTTTAGGGTGAACATCAAGGGGAAGGTTCCAAACAAGGATCGAACCCTAAGAATTTCAAAGGGGGGACCCATCCTCCATCAGAATGGAATCACCAAAGTGTTGGGGGCCAGTTTGAGCCCCATGAGAGGGGTCATCAGGATAAAGGGAATCACATGAACCTGGCCTTCTCTTTTTCCAAGGTGGTGGCAAGGTCATGTTATGGGGATGGGAAGCAGGTTCAGTATGATTTATTCCTAAAAAATCATAAACTGTGGATCCCTAGTGATATCATCAGGAGAAACAACAGAGAAAGTTCTTGGGACCTGATTGGAAAATTCTAGGGTAGTAAGTCAGAGTTGGAGTCTATTCAAAAATGGGCCTTGACCAAATGGAAACCACTGGGTTCTATAGACATTGCAACACTCCCTAGGTCTTTTTTCTTGTCAAACTCAATTGTGAGGAAGACTCCAAGTGAATTTTAGGAGGGCCATGGTTTTTTGGTAGGAGGGGTCTATTTCTCCATAAGTGGGGTACAAATTTCAACCCATACACTCAAAAATCCAACCTTCTCCCTCTTTGGGTTAGACTGCCAGGTCTTCCTATGCATTACTAGTGTTATGATGTGCTGAAAGGAATTTCCAAAGATATTGGGGAGTTGGTTTCCCTAGATGCGGCTACAATGTCTAAATATTGGATGAACTATGCGAGATTGTGCATCTTGACCAACATTGAAGTGGAGCTACCAAACTCATTAGAGCTCATATTTGAGTTGGGATATTGGATTCAATCGATGGAGTATGAGAATAGGCCTTCCCAGTGTCATTTGTGTGGTATCCGAGGTCACAATCAAAATATTTGTCCTTCCTAGAAGTCCCCGACTACTCCTAGAAGGAAAAGAAAGGGTAAGGAATTTTGGATAAAAAAATGCCCTCTTTGGAGAAAAGAGCAGAAGTTTAACCCCCTCCTCCTATATTAGAAGGTGAGAAAGCTCTCCTTTCTCCTTTGAGGATGTCCTTACCCTAGGGCTTATGTGTGGAGATCGACCCTTTGATAGAGGTAGGCTTGGGTGAAAATAGGGAGTCACCCTAGGCGATGGCAGATCTGTCTAAATATGGGGAACCTCCTCATATGGTGTCTGGATAGACTGAAGTCAAGGAGCCTCTTCAAGTGGAGATGAACCAGGCTGAGGATGGGGAGCCCCATCAAGAGGAGACTGGCCAGGTCGAGGATGGGGAGCCTCCCCCACTCTCCCCACTAAGTCTTGCAACAGACTTAAGGGGTAGTCCTAAGGAGGTTTTGTAGAGTTCAACTTTGGAACCGGTTCAAAAGGAGGGCACCAAGACTCCTGACATGAATACCAATCATTGCCTAGGGCCTTCTCTAGAGGAGGTAAGCCGTAAAGATCTAGTTTTGTTCAATTCCTTTGAAAGTTTACATATGGAAGAGCCAATACTGCAACAAATTTTACTCTCTATTTCAAAGAAACCCCCCTCTTCCAATCCCATCATGAATAGTTCTCCTAGCCCCAAAACCAGGAGCCACCATAAAAAAGTGGATGTTGGGGCTGAGAAAAAGGTGGGTAAACCATCGAATAAATATTTAAGGAAAAGGGAAGCAGATTTTGAAATAGCCAATGGTTCTCAGACACAACTGAAGGTTGACAATAACATTGACTCGGGAGGCAAACAATTGAAGCTAGAAGCCTTCAGTCGATCCTCACAACCACTCATGGCTGAAAAGAAATCTACAACCCACAAATGAAGTTCCTTTGCTGGAACATTAGAGGATTGAATGGATCCTCAAAAAGGTGGTTACTATCCTCTCTCAGAAAGGACTACTCCCCAGACATAATTTTCATACAAGAATCCAATATTGAGAGTAAAAACATTGATTCAGTAAGAAATTCCATCTAGAAGAATGTTGGATTTGTTGCAAGCCCGATTGATGGATCTTCTGGAGGTCTATTTTATTTTTGGGACCTATCAAAGGTCGAGGGATATGTGATCTCCTCTTCTGAGTGAGTTATCAATTTGTTATTTTTTTGCAAGTCGACTAACCAGAGATGGGTCATGTCAAATATTTATGCTCCAAACTCTGGCCCTAGAAGAAAATATTTTTGGTCCTCACTTCTACAAATGAGAGAAGGATTCAAAGAGGAGGCATGGGTTTTAGCAGGTGACTTCAATTCACCTCTATTCCCATCCAATAAAAAAGGGGGTAATTCCCCTTGTGAAAGAAGCATGGAGGACTTTGCAGATTTTGTTAGCCAAGGAGAATTGATGGATCTAGACTTGAAAGGTGCCCGCTTCACCTGGAGCAATCATTGAATTGGGGAGCAACTCATTTTGACCAAGTTGGACAGAGTGTTTCTTTCAAAGTAGAGCCTCCCATTTTTTGGTGATGCCATTTTGAATGCTTTGCCAAAGATAGGGTCTGATCACAATCCCTTATGGATGGAATCCCCTCAACAAGGAAAGTTCTTCCCTAGACCATTTCACTTTGAAGCTATGTGGTGCTCCCACTCAGGCTTAGAAACAAAGATCAAAGACTGGTGGGTAGAATCTATCCCAAGTGTCGAACTGCTAAAAATAGCAAACAAACTCAAGTTAGTAAAAGGGAGACTTAAACATTGGAACAAAGAGGTTTATGGAGATATCTTTGTGAAGAAGCAAGATTTAAAAAATCAACTCACAGACCTGAATGCGAAAATTGAAAATGGGGGTTTGTCGAGTGAGATAAGATCTAATGAGAAGAAGCTACTTTCAGAACTTCATAACACCCTTGGCAGGGAGGAAACTTTATGGAGACAAAAATCTCATGCCCTCTAGCTTAAAGAAGGTGATAGGAACACCAAATTCTTTCATGTCTCAACTTTGAGGTACAAGAGTGCAAATCATATCCATGAGATAGACAGGGAGGATGGGACCAAAGCTATGGATATACTGGATATCAGAACCGAGGCAACTTCATACTTCAATTCCTTATTAGGTTCTAAAGATAGAAGAGACTTTGGGGCTGAAAACTTTCTACTTCAAGCTATTCCTAGGCTTGTAATGCAGGATATGAATGAGTTCCTTGAAGCACCCTTCAAAGATGAAGAAATAAGAGAGGCCACCTTTGCTATGGGTGCGCTAAAAGCGTCGGGCCCAGATGGTTTCCCTCCACTATTTTTCCAAAAAATTTGGCATATAGTTGGGAAGGAAGTTTGTGACGTGATGAGGGAAGCTCAGTGTTCTAATTCATTGTCGTATGGGGTGAACTCCACATTTCTAGTTCTCATCCCTAAATATTCTAAAGCCAACAACTTTGGAGAGTTCTAGCCTATCAACCTCTGCAATACTATTTACAAAATTTTCTCCAAATCCTTGGCTAATAGGTTGAAGACATTCATGCCCTTGTTGATTGACAAAGCTCAGAGCGATTTCATACCAGGCAGATAGATTTTGGATGGGGTTGTGGTTGTGCATGAAATCCTCCATTCAACATAGAAAAGTGGAAGGTCAGGAATGTTTCTCAAGTTAGATATGAACAAAGCTTACGATCGTGTATCTTGGGATTTCCTGTTTGTGGTGCTCGACAAATTCAGTTTTAGCCAGAGTTGGGTCAAGTTGATTAAGACCTGTGTCTCATCAGCAAAAATTTTAGTGTTGGTCAATGGGGCCCCAGTTGGGTACTTCCAAAGCCTTAGGGGGCTTCACCAAGGAGACCCGCTCTCCCCTTACCTCTTTATTCTCATGGCTGAGGTATTGGGGAGATCCTTTTCTCATAATCCTATGATTAAAGGTATCAATCCAACCCTTTCCTTGGACTCGCTCTCCCACCACCAGTTCATGGATGACACACTCTTGTCACTCATTACCTCTATTGTCCAAGCCAGAGAGGTGAAGTCCATTTTTTCTACCTATGAAAATGTGGTTGGTCAAAGAATCAATCTTTCTAAAAGCCTATTATTTTTTTGAATACCCCCAAGCTCGGTAGAAAAATATTGTAGATATCCTTGGTTGTAGAGTTGTTGACTTCCCTACCACCTATTTGGGCTTACCTCTTTTCATTGGAAGAATGAAGGAGTGTTTGTGGGACCCGATGATCGAACGGATGCAATGACGTCTTGCCAGTTGGAAAGGGGCTTTACTCAGCCAAGCAGGTAAAATTATTTTGGTCAAAACTATCTTACAAAGCATTTTAGTATATTTTATGTCTATTTTTAAATTACCTATGAAAGTTTTGATCAAATTAGAGAGGATTCAAAAGACCTTTCTATGGATGGGACCTCAAGATCACAAGAAGTTCCACTTGGTCTCTTGGAACCAAGCTTGTACGAGGAAAGAAAAAGGTGGGTTAGGCTTGCACAACATTCTATTTGATGAATGAAGCCCTAATCCTTAAGCAAGGCTGGAAAATTTTGATCAATCATAATTATGACTGGGTGAAAATCATCACAGCTAAGTATTTGATCCACTCAGAGAGTTTGCTCACTGATCCCCTTCCCCAAGAGGGGTCCACCTTCTAGCAGAGCGTGAGTAAATTCAGATCAGATTTAGCTCTTGGTGCTCGGTGGATCATGGGGAATGGTAAATCCATTGACTTCTGGTAGGATTCATGGCTCCTTGAGCACCCACTAATCCAAGATACCAACCTATCACCGGTAGAACCTCTTACCCATAGACTTGGATGGTCTAAAGTAGAGGATTTTATTACAAGTGTGGGAGGTAGGAGAATCTAGAAATCAGTCCCCACCTCTAACTGCAGTAGGGAGGAAGCTAACGCTTGGGTCACCATCTCAAATTTACTCAAGCTCCAGGTTTTGAAAACTCATGAAACCGAGGATTCTCTCATTTGGAAAGGAGAAAGTGAGGGCTCATTTTTAGTCAAGTCAGCCTACCTCTTCATCGACTCTAACTCTCCTCAATGGTATCTACCTGGTAAAGTTTGGATGAAGAATCTGACCCCCAAAGTAAATGTATTTTATTGGCTGGCCATACAGAATAGATGTCTCACTCTTGAGAATCTCCGTAGGAGGGGTATGTGTTTACCCAATAGGTGTTATCTCTGCGAGGCTGCTGAAGAATCATGCCTCCACCTATTTTTCCATTGTCCCTTCTTCGCTATAGTGGTAGCCCATATTTTTTCATACCTAGGAGTTCATTGGGTCTTGCCAAATTCTATTTTAGAGGTCTATTTGTAGTGGACTTCACCTTTTAAATCTCCTCGCTTGATCAAATTTTGGACCTTCTTGCTCCCCCATTTATTTTGGAGCATTTGGTGGGAGCATAATCAAAGAGCCTTCAAGAACTCAAAGCATGATCCTGAATCTATTTTTAGTAGAGTGATTGGGGCATCTATGGAGAATGTGACCTTTTGTTTCTTAGATCTGCATGGTGGGTTCCTTAATGAAGCCTCGGTAGAGCTTAAGCTTGGTTTTCCTCAATAAACTATGTCTAATGACCCACCTCCTCCCTCTTTGAGATCCTCAATTTTTTGGTCCTCTTCCCCTATGGATTGGGTTAAAATCAACTTTAACGGTACTTCTAATGGGAACCTGAGTCTTGTGTGGTAGGTGGTGTACTTAGAAATGATAAAGGAGATCTACTAGGTGCCTTTGCCAAAAAAATTTCAATCCAGGCCACCCATTCTGTGAAAGCTAGAGCACTCCTTCAAGGCCTCTTATTGGTGGAATCCTTGGGTTTTAATAAAGTTATAGTGGAAGGGGAATCATTAAATATTTTTAATCTAGTCAAGAAGTCTTGCACCTCGCACTGGAAGATAGCAAATATCATGGCAGAAGTAGTCAAAATTTTTCCTTCAAGATCGAAGGCTCAAATTCAACATATTTTTTATGAAGGAAACAAAGCGGTAAACTTGATGGTGAATATTGGGCTATTGCAACAAGACCTCTTTGTTTGGATGATAAAATTTCCTCAAAGTCTTCAAAATTTAATTATGGATGATCATGGTTAGTTGTGGGTGTTGGTTATGGAAGTTTAGGAGGCTAGGGGGATATTTCCTATGCTTTTTGGAGCCTCTTATTTTTTGATGTTTTCTTCCTAGTAGGGATTTGGTGCCATCTATATATACTTTGTGTACAATGGGTGCCAGTTGATTGGGAGTCTTGTCTTCTCAAGGCATCATGTTTTTTTTGGTGGTATATGTAGAGGTTTTCCTTTAGCATGTGGGGTCTTCCTAGAGGGTAGCGAGCTTCTCTATTGTATCTTGTGATCTCCCTTTGGGTATTGCAACAATTTTTTTCCCACTTTGTTTTTCTTTTGGGAAGTTTGGTACTAGTTTTATATCTGAATATTCTTTTGCTCAAAGACTATTTTCTATAAGAATGATGCATTATCTCTTGCTCTTTCTCAATCCCATATGTATTAGATTTTAAGATCTTTTAAAACCCCTTCTCTTACCTAATAAAAAAAAATCATGAATATCAAAATCAACAATTGAAAGAATTTTAGTTGTTGTAATCAAAAAAGATTTTTAGGAATCCTAAAGTTGTTGCTTGCAAGATAGACTCTATATCAATGATTTTTTGAATTTTTTTTTTTAATTGTTTTAGACTTGTGTTTCTTTGAAACAAGGCTTGTTTAGTTCAGAAACCTAAAGGAGGGTTTCATATTTTTAGAATTAAATAAACCCTCTTTCCTACAATTTTATCAAAAACTAGTGAAATCTAAAAAATCCATTGCCAGTTTTAAAAGGTATTTTTAAATGCTCAATATTTTTTTAAATTAAGCAAATGAATCCTTCCTAGATTTTAAAATGCTAAAAACTCTTTAATTTTATAAGGTATTTGTAAAACTCCCAAATATAAAATATTTTTTGTGTTTAATCTCTACAAATAAGTTTTAAAAGTTTTATGTTAAAAAATATGATTTGAATCAATTTTGAGCTCCTTTTACACAAAATACTAAATAATTAAATTTTGTTGATGTTGTCTTACCCAAGCCATATTTGTTTCTCAAATATTATCAACTGCATTTTCCCACATTCTATGGTTACCTCCTCCTTTGCTTTTAGAAGATATGTTGAACTTATTATTTTGAGGAATGAATTTTCCCTTTTTGCATGTGTCTAGTATAACCCTATATCTATCTAACATTTATCCAACTTGCTTTTCTATCAAATATATTCTTCATATACTTTTTTTTTATCAAAGATATCCTTCATATTTATCAAATTGCTATTTTACCATAATCAACTCCTTGCTATTATGTACATTAAGAGATAAATTCTCATTCATCTAATCACTTTCTAAACTTTCAATTTTTCAAGGCAAATATCAATGCCATGCTTGGATAAGTTTTTTGCTATTCTATTTTCTTATCTTTAGATATATTTACATTTCCAAGATACTACCTCCAACAATAGTTTATGGACATAAGAAATAATGTTATTATTATTTTATACCCACATCTCTATTTGTTGATAGCATTAATACTAATTTATATATAAGCCTCAATCAAAATATATTTATATATTTTTTTAATGATAAAAATGATCCCTATAAGAAGTGCCCTAGCCTTTGCATAATTGTTAGTTAATGATAAAATTGATCCCTATAAGTAAGAAAGGAGAATTTACCTTCATGAGTTCAAAAAACACCATGTTTGTCAAATTTTTTCATAATTCCTTTGAAAGTACCATCAAACATAATTTTAATTAAAATAAATTTTGGATATTTTCATCTTATCATATATAAATCTAAATCCTTGCTTCATCAGGAAGGGGATGGATTTAGTCTCTACGTTGAGTGGTAGTTTTTTGGGTGCAAAATCGGTGTATTTTTTTGTGGTGGCTTTGATCCTTTTTGTTTGGGCAGTAGTTTAGATTTTATTTGTCTATTATTGGCCCATTTAAATGCTTTTTCGTTTCAAGATTTGTGTCATATTCCTTCTTTGTTGGGTAGGATTCTATTTTTAAATTTTAAACTTTCCTGCTGATGTAATTGCCACCTGATAGCTCTCTGGTTGGTATCTTGATCTTTGGTTGAAGTGTTTTGTTACCTTTTCAGTGATTGCTCTAATTTGTTAAAAGGTTTTGAGACCCTTTCAAAACTCCTTCATCCACCTAATAAAAAACAATCTAACTCCTTTTGTGTTAAATCAATTACAAATATGACCCTTGCATGTATGTTCAAATACCATGATTAAGAGGCTAACACCTTTTTTCTCACACTTGATAGTTCCTATGTTCAACACCATGTATTTAAATATTCTATCGAAGAAGTAATGATATAATTCTAAACTTAGGTATGATTTTGAGATTTACTTTTGAAAATACTAATATTCCATTTAATCCATTGATTCCAACAAATAATAGTTGGACTAGTTCTCCATAAAATATATACTAATTAATCTTAATAGCAATTAATCCAACCATTTCATCAATTATTTTAATTTTGATGAAACTACCCAATATATTGGTTTTTAAAAAAAGAGACCCCAAATGATGTAAGAAAGGGCTAATAAACAAGTAAACATTATTATATTTCTAGATCCTTCATACACAAGGCACACCTAAAATGTCCATGATTTCCTCTTCTTTCTAGATTCTCACTTGTATGAACTTTGCTTTAGACTACTAACCAAAGGAATGTTGAGACCTTAGGGAGTGCCTCAATTGACCAAACATTCCTCCAAGGAAAATCTCTAAAAGTAGAAAATTTTAATTGCTCTAAAGACTTATATCCCAACTAACTACCATATTTTGATAGATTCCAAGCTAACTCATCTTTTCATGTAAAAATGGTCAAACAAAACTCATGGTCAAATAAAAATCTGGAAGCATAATTTGAACCTCGTCTACTATTTAGTTTATTAGAGTTTAGCTTAAGTATCTACTAGGATATTTTTCCTTTTAGCATATTTTCTTTCTTTTTTGGTCTCTAGTTTTGTATGGCTAAGATCTATTTAGTTTGTTATGATCCGATGGCTCATATTGTTCTCACTTGCTTATTTAAGCAAGGCTATTCCACTCATTAATGTAATCAGTTCTTGAGCTTCTCTTCATTGTTTCTTGTGGTGCTTTGCAAATCTTGCTCTAGGGTTTTCTCTTCATGGTACCAGAGTTGGATAGATTCTTTTGCAAGCATTCAAGAAATTTCTGAAATTTTTTGTAGGTTTGAAGACATTGAAGGAACCTTCCACATTGATCAAATCTGCTTCCAACTGCTCAAGATCGGCTTCAACAAGCTTCAACATTGCGAAAGTGTGGATCTCACCTTTTAGAGTTTGGCCATCGTATGCTCTCACCTCACCTCTTTTTCTTGGGGATATTGGTGATCAGAAAGTGGTTCCAAACCTTTGTTGTAGGTCCCTCTTTTCAGACTCAAGCCATGGCTTTTTCACTGCAAACCTGCGACCTTGTAGTTTTTTGGAGAATCAACTTCTGGAGGACGTTTCTCCCTCTTTCGAAATCAGTTTTGGATCAATTTTTTTTTTGATCTTGACTGATTTTTTGAGGGATTTGCATTGGTGTAGTCAGATCTACAGTTTGGTTTACATGTTTTTCAAAAAACTATAGTTTTTTGAACTGCAAACCGGTGACCCTATTGCAGTTTTTTTGGACAATCAACTTCTGGAGGTCCTTTCTCCCTCTTTAGAAATTAGTTTTCGGTCAATTTTTTTTATCTTGACTGATTTTTCAAGGGCTTAACACTGGTGCATTCAAAATTCAGATCTGGTGGTGATATCTTTTCAAAAATTTTTTCCTCATTGTAGTGTATTTAAAAAAAATCTGCTTTTTTAGTGGGGGGCATTTCTTTCCATTTTGAGTGCAGTTTTTCATTGTGGAGCAGATTCTGAGCCTTTTTTTCAGTAAAATTGGTTGTAAGCCTGAATTATAAAGGTATTTTCAGTGGGGGTATTTCTTTGTAAAGAAGGTAATAAAATTTTTGGGTGGGGGGTTTGATTGTAGGTGTAGATTTTTGCACCATTTGTGTTGTTTGGCTCTCTTAATATTTGCAAGATGAATCCTACAACAACAATGGAACCACTCACACCACATAATTACCATACATGGAGACCATGTATGCTCAATCTAATTGCACAAAAAGGACTATCTCACCTACTTGAAGAAATACAACCTGAATTCACAAAAGACTATGAAAAATTTGTTCACAAGGGAAAAATGTATGAAGCAATGGGTCTAATCAGCATGAATGTAAGTGAAAGTTTGTGGTTTCACCTAGAAGGATGTACAACTCCTTTTGAGAGTTGGGACAAATTGGAGAAATTTTTTGGTAAAATTGATCACATAAGATCCATGCAACTTGATGCAGAACTCACAACCTTGTCTCCTGATGATTTCCCCACCATTGTTGACTATCTCACAAAATTCAAAGAACTCTTGACACAGTTGAAGGGAAGTGGCAAAAAGAAAACTGAAGAGGAATGTGTGTATCACATTTTGGCAAAACTAAGGGGGCCCTTTCAAATATTTGCCTCCACTTTTCTCTCCACCATGGATGCTCTTGGTGACCAATTCACATTGCCCTCTTTGGAAGAGTTTTGTGATAGACTTACTCGGGAAGAAATGAAGCTTTCCACTCTTGAGTCTTCTACCTCTTCATCTAAGGCCTTAGTAGCATCCAATTCTAAAGGCAAAGGTAAGTTTAAACCTAAGCCTAAAACCACTTCATCTCCTTCACAAGCAAGTCCTAAAGAATCTAAACCTAAAGAGTCTTCCAAGAAAAAGGATAAGTCTCCTATCACTTGTACCTATTGTGGAAAGAGTGGTCATGCTGCAACCAAATGTTGGAAGAAGTTGCAAGACTTAGAAGATGGCATGAAGAAACATAAAATTGATGTTCCCAAAGAACATGGTAGGGCTTTGAATATCCAAGGAAGATCCACTAAGTCTTCTTCACACAATTGGGTTTTGGATTCTGGTGCTACACATCATATGACCTCTACTAAGGAGTCCTTTGCCTCTCTTTGTTTGAGTTCTACCTCTAGCATTGAAGTTGGAGATTCATATTTCATTCCTATCAAAGGGAAAGGTGATATTTTGATTGATGGTGGTCGCATCAATGATGCCCTTTATGTTCCAGATATTTCCACCAATCTCCTCTCTATCTATCAAATTTGCACCTCTGGGAAGGGAAATACTATTTTGTTCACACCTCAAGGAGCTGAAATTAGAAGTTTGTTGGAACTTGATTCACTTATTGCACAAGGGGTTGTTGATCATAGTGCAAGACTATATTATTTTGAGGGCTTTGATGATACTTCTTTAGGTACATGCCTTGTTTCTCATGCAGACTCTGAGAGCAAACTTTGGCATGAGATATTTGGTCATCTCAATTACAGATACTTGAGGGAGTTGAACAATCATGATATGGTTGTTGGTTTGCCTAAGGTTTCTTGTCTTGATGGTGTTTGTCCTAGTTGTGCACTTGGGAAACAACACCAAGACCCATTTCCCAAAGGCAAGTCCCATAGAGCATCCTCACCCTTGGAGCTAATTCACAGTGATTTGATGGTCTTCCCACATCCCTCTTTCAATGGAGCTAAGTATGCATTGACCTTCATAGATGATTTCTCAAGACGTACTTGGGTATATTTTCTCAAGTACAAAAGTGATGTTTTTTCTCACTTCAAAGTCTTCAAGGCTTTGGTTGAGAATCAGGCTTCATGTTGCATCAAGAAGCTTCACATAGATAATGGGGGGGAGTATTTTAGTAAATAATTTTTAGACTTCCTTGCTACACATGGCATTGTTCATCAGCATTCTATCCCATACACACCACAACAGAATGGTGTGGTTGAGAGGAAGAACCAAACTTTGAAGGAGATGGCTAATTGCATGATGCACTCTAGGGATTTACCTCCTATTTTTTGGGCTGAGGTAGTTAATTGTGCAAATTACATTCAGAATCACACACCCCATAGAGCTCTTGATCATATGACTCCAGAGGAGGCTTGGTCTGGCTCCAAGCCCGATGTCTCATTTTTTTGAGTCTTTGGGAGTCATGCTTGGGCCTATATTCCGAAGAAGAAAAGAAAGACTTTGGATAGGAAGAGCAAGCAACTTGTTTTTGTTGGCTATTGTGAGGATATGAAGGCTTATAGACTCCTTGATCCTGATACACATGATGTCCTTTTCCACACACATGTTCAGTTTGATGAGCGCCTTCTTCCTCATGATCCTAGTCCACCTTCTTCTTCTTCTTCTGCACTCGATGATTCTCATGATCCTTCCTTTTTTGATCTGACTGAGGACCATTCTAATATAGAGCCTACTATTGAGGATCCTACACCAACTACCACTATTCTTGCTCTAGCTACCATTGTTCCTACCACCATGCCTAGATGGGCCCACACCATAGTTGAGGAGGCAACACCTTTCATCAAAGATCTTCCACCTTCTAGACATGCTCATTCCTCGAGTACTGGCCTTGTTTGTCAATTAGTTTCTGGTGATCCACAATATTTTTCACAGGCTCATGGGATACAGGAGTGGGATGATGCCATGGTAGCTGAGTATTCTTCTTTGATGAAGAATCACACTTGGGATCTTGTTTCTCTTCCTAAGGGAAGAAAGTTGGTTCATTGTAAGTGGGTTTACCGAACCAAGTATGCAGCAGATGGGTCCATTGACAAGTACAAAGCCCGCTTGGTGGCTAAGGGTTTCTCACAAGTTGAGGGTGTTGATTACACTGACACCTTTGCTCCTATCACCAAGATGGATTCTGTTCGGCTTGTACTTGCACTTGCTGCATCCCAGGCATGGCCTATTTTTTAGATGGATGTGAAGAGTGCCTTCTTGCATGGAGACTTGTAGGAAGAGATATATATGGAGTAGCCTACTGGTTTTGTTCAGGATTCTTCCCTTGTTTGTAGACTAAAGAGGTCACTCTATGGTCTCAAACAAGCTCCTCGAGCTTGGTATGAGAAGATGGATTCCTTCCTTCTCTCCACTAGATTTGTTCATTGTGATTCTGATGCTACAGTTTATATTTGGTGAGATGGAGAGGACATCACCATTCTTGTTCTCTATGTTGATGATTTGCTTCTCACTGGTAGCTCCACTTCTCACATTCAGACTATTCAATGCTCTCTTTCTAAGAGATTTGAGATGGCCGATTTGGGATTGGCTCATTACTTCCTTGGATTTTAGATCACTCAAACATGATTCAAGGATCTCATTACGTCAGAAAAAATATACTCTAGATATTTTTCAGAGGTTTTGAATGACTGATTGCAAACCTTCACCTACGCCTTTCTAGTTTGGGATCACTTTGACTTCCTCCTGCACTTCACCTCTTTGTGATGCTACTCTGTATAGATAGTTAGTAGGGAGTCTTTTGTATCTCACTCATACTCGCCCTAACATTTCCTATGTTGTTGGTTTGATCTCTCAATTTTCCCAAGCCCCTCATAACAGTCATTGGTAGGTAGCCAAGTAGATTATTCGATATTTGTGAGGCACTACACACTTTGGTTTGCTCTATGGTAGAGGTTCTACAGAGTTGGTGGGATACACTGATTCAGATTGGGTAGGTTCAGTTGATGACAGATGTTCCACCTTTGGCTATATTTTCTATCTTGGTTCTTCTCCTATTTCTTGGTCATGCAAGAAGCAATAGGCTATTGCATTATCATCTATAGAGGTAGAGTACAGGGTAGTTGTTACAGCTAGTTAGGAGGCTCTTTGGCTTCATCAGTTATTGGTAGAGTTTGGTTTCTCCTAGGATCAGCCTATAGTACTTTGGTGTGACAACTAGAGTACCATTCATATTTCTCGCAATCCTATTGAGCATCAACATACCAAGCACATTGAGATCCACATGCACTTCATTCGACAACACATTCAGGATGGAGTCCTCATCTTGGAGTACATTCCGACTCAACAACAGATTGCAGACATCTTCATGAAACATTTTGCTTCACCTCGCTACATTGAGTTGCATGGGTTGCTTGGGGTGACAAAAGTTGTCCTTGGGGGTTTTGATGAGGACATCTTCCTCTCCATCCTCCTTCTCCTTCTCTCTTCTTCTTCTTTCTCTACTGGTAGATGGTTTTTTCCCCATGTGGTTTTTTCATCATCTTTCTAGCAAAGTTTTCTAGTCATATTGTACATGAGTACCTGATCAGGCCTTGTTTTTGGGACTCATATCTATGGATATGCCACTTGTTTTGGTTTTTTTTGTTTTCCACTACCTCCTAGTATCACTTAAGGGGGGTGTTAGAGTTTAGCTTAAGTATCTACTAGGATATTTTTCCTTTTAGCATATTTTATTTCTTTTTTGGTCTCTAGTTTTGTATGGCTGAGATCTATTTAGTTTGTTATGATCTGATGGCTCATATTGTTCTCACTTGCTTATTTAAGCAAGGCTATTCCACTCATTAATGTAATCAATTCTTGAGCTTCTCTTCATTGTTTCTTGTGGTGCTTTGCAAATATTGCTCTAGGGTTTTCTCTTCATAGTCGAGGTCCTCTTATTCAAGTACATTGCTAATAAAAATTAACAATATACAATTTGTGATTACATGAGTATACTTTTTTACCTTTAAACTGCCACAAGCTAAACATACTCAAGCTTGCTATTACCATTCCATTAGGATTAGGATAAAGATTCAACCATACATCAAACCAAAACTTAAATAGCCCCCATCATTGATTGACCATTTAATATATTTCTTAACCAATTGTAAACTCTTTGATACGAAGTTCCATGTTGTTGAGCCTTATGTAGATTATATTTCCTAAACACTTTTATTGCATGAATAGAATCTAAATTTTTTGAAATAATATTTTTTCCATGTGTTTCCTTGATCTTTAAATAATATTTGAGAACCAATGTTTTACCTTGATATAAAATTTATTAGTAATAAATTTTGCAACCCTACTCTCACATATTTTTTCTTTGCAAACCCTATCCCACTTACAAATAGGAAACCTTTTTCTTTTTCTTCTTTTTTCACTCACATCCTTTTCGAAAATAATCTTCTTAAAATTTTCAAATTAGAATACTTTCTAACAATATTTAATTTGACTTCACACAAAAATATTGATTTTAATGTTATCTTTAAGAGTTGTATCCTTCCAATCATTGTTAAGATCTTATCTTCCCAACTTGCAAAACAAGATTTCATTATAGCTAAAAATGAGCCTCAATGCTCCTTTTTATCAGACAGAGGATATGTTGATGATAAATTTTCAACTTTAAACTTATAATATCCATAATAATTCATTGTAAATCTAGGGTAATGTTAATGAAAGATATTCTAGAATTTTTAGTACTAACCAATTATCTAATAACCTTTTCATAACATGATAATGTTCATTTAAATTACATGCCTTGTTGATTGAGGAATGACCTAAAATAAAAGTATCATCAACATGTTGGATATGAGATTCAAATGGACCATTTGTTGAAACCTAAATAACATTATTTTTTCCTTAAAGGAAGCTCTCTAAATGCCTCAATAATAATGATAAAGAGATATGAATATAGTGAATTACCCTATTGGAGTCCATGGGCTTAGTCAAAGTGTCCAATAGGGGATCCTTTTATCAAAATAGAATATTTTGAAGTGCTATAACAACATCTAAACCATTCACAGAAAATATGATCAAAACCAAATTTTATGAGAATATCATGTAGAAAATTGTACCAAACACAATCATATGTTTTGTTCATATCTAATATTACATAAATATGCTATTTTTAATGGAATGGAGAGAATGCATGGCCTCTTATGTAATAATTATACCATCAAGAATTTATTTACAATAAATAAGATCACCTAATAGAAGCTTAACCACCACATATTTCAACTTTCCCCCTTAAGTTGAATGAGGAACATAGAGAGAAATTTATTTGTCATCCAACCTTAAGGTACACTCTACTACACCAAGTAGTTTCTATAAACACACAAAAAAAACCTTGGTCATGACCTTGGTTAGAATATATACTACTTGTTATATTGAAGGCACAAAAATTGGATCAATCATCCTATGTGTTTGAAGCTATCTCACAAAGTGCATCAAAATATTTATGTGCTTGGTTTATTGATGAAACACTGGATTACAAATAAGCTATATGATGCTCTAATTATCACATCAAAGATAAAATAAAATTTTAAGGAATATCAATCTCCTTGAAAATCATGAGCATCCACCCAATAAGCTTACCTAAATCATTTGCAATATAGTATTAATATTTTATATAAGATTAATATGTGGTGGATTGGTATCTAGAACACAAAGAAAAAGGTTTGGATCCTAAATAGAATATAAAACCTATTGTGGATCATCACTCATCCAAATTACCAACCCAATCAACATCTAAACATATTGTTAGAATCAAAGGGGATCCAACTGAGTAGTTAATAACCATACGATAAGTCCCTTGGATGTACCTAATAATCCTCTTAGCTATGGTCCGATGAATATTTTAGGATGCTTGCATATACTTATAATAATATTTGACAACAAAATCTATATCAATTATTTTTTGAGTGAGATAGAAAAATCCACCTGCAAAAGAATGATGCAAAGTAGCATCCACCAAAGGAGTGGTATAATCATCCCAAATCTTCATGACTGAAACAAAATAAGCCTAAGTAGACTTGCAATACTCAATATAAAAATATTAAAGAATATCCAATACATAAGTGGGATGTGAAATGATGATGTCAAAATCTATCCAATCAATCCGAATCAACAAAAATTAGTGTATGAGCCCCAAATTTTTCATCTCAAATATGGAATGAAGTTGTGACTTCATATCCTAGATCAATATAAAAAAGTTATTGGTAAATAGAAGATCATAAACATAAATAAAAATCACCAAAGTTTTCCCATGTTGATGTTTTATGTAAACATCATGTATAATCTCACATTGCCAAAACCCATGACTAAGGAAAAAAGAGTAAATTTTCTCATACAATGTACAAGGTGCTTGCTTAAGTTCATACAAGAATCTAGTCAAGATACAAACTAGAGTAGGGATCTCAAGCTCAAAGACAAATTATTGTTGGATGCATATATCCTCTTAAAGATTACTCTATAATAAGGAACTCTTCATGTTCATCTAGTATAACTTCAATCCATATTAGGGAGCTATAGAGAGAATCGTCCCGACTAAGTGCATCCTAGCCATTGGAGAAAATGTATAAGAATAATAAAACCCCTCCCATTGAGATATTCCCTTAGCAATATGACATACCTTATGCTTCTCCACCTGATCATCCAATGTATACTTGGTCCTATAGATTGATTTACATCCAAATGTATTATTTTCTTTCAAAAGAGGAACAAACTCCCATGTATTATTCTTCATTAAGATATCATACCCTACAAGCACAATATATTTCCATTTAGATTGATCCTTATCCTAAAAGTATGTGAGAGGATACCAAGAATGAGTAATATTAGAGAGCAATTCTTGAGGAGCTTTCTAGTGTCACTCTAGAGAAAAAATAGATTGAGCAATTCTGGCATCTCAATTGACTTGGGTATTAGAGGAACTAAGGAAGTATCATGTGCACTCCATGGTAAAACAACATCAAGAGCTAAAGATAAAAAATCCAACTCAAAGTCGTTACTCACCTCATCATACAAAGTAAAAGCACTTTGAAATGATGTATCTTGCTCAACATGTCATGAATCTAGAAAAGAATGTACTATGAGTGGTTCTACCTATGAAATATTTAAATCAATAGGTAGTAGACCTCCACTCAAATATGAAGATGAAGAAGATGATCTAATGGTAATAGATTCTACAAAAATAATTAAAGAAAACATTGAATAAAATTCAGTCAAAGGATTAGAAGAGTCATATACCAAAATATCATATGGTGGAATATCAAAAGTACCTAAAGAACTTTATAAAAATAACGTATCTTTGAATAAAAAACCCATAGCTCTAAGGGTCATAAAGGTGATATACCTTTGAGGTATCCAAATACCCCACAAAGATGCATATGTGACTCTTTGGTGCCTCATTTTGAAGATCTTTGGGTATATGATTTCATGCTAAAGATCCAAATATATAGAACCAAGACACATCAGGTTTATCTCCTAAAACTCTCGAGATCTCTTGCCTTGAGCAACCCTAGTGGGAACCCTATTGATGATGTATGTTGCACAAGTGATTGTTTCACCTTATATTTTGTGTCCCATATCCTTGACATGAAATATACACCATACCTTTTGCATGATTATCATGTTCTTCCCTTTAACCACACCATTATGCTCAAGAGTTTAGTGAATAGTCCTTTAATAAGCAATCCAATAAAGAGCCAAAAATTCATAAAACTATGACATGTAGTCACCTCCTCTATTTATCCAGAGGTATTTCATTTTTTTGTTCAATTATCTATATAAGAGGTTTGAAATTATTTAAACAATCAAAGACCTTATCCTTATTGCAAGTATTATACAACTAGATATATCAATAGAAATCATCAATGAAAAGAAGGAATAACTATTTCTAAAAAGAGATGGTCTATCCATAGATCTATAAATATCACTATGTATGATATCCAAAGGTTGAGTAGTCTATATTGTAGTCACTTTTGAAAATTCTCCCTATAATGCCCTAAAAGAATACATCCCTCACATGCACCACTTGGAGGGGATATGTGTAAAATTCCAATGTCCATCTAATGATTACTCATATATCTCAAGGATCCTTAGCTGAGATGCTCAAGCCTATGGTGCCATATTTGACTCTATATTTTATATATACATCCATATCAACAAAATATTTATATTATCCTTTATCCTAACTTATACATTTATCTTTAATCATAACAATAGCCAAAATCAATAACTTTAAATCCATTGTCTATAAACCTTTACCCAACGATCAAGTGAGAATTTTATTTTAATATTCATATAAGTAATATGATAAATAGGTAAGAGATTAGGAAAACATTAGGAACATGAAATACATCATCAAAATAAGAAGATATAATGCTAATTTCTCCATATCCTATAACCTGCAAAGAAAAGCCATATTAAATAATTATACACACCCTTGAATATAATTGGTTGTACCCCTACAAGAAATATTTGTGCTTTATCATGGGTCTAGTTTCCCCTAAATCTACAATCCACTCATATGAAGAAATGGATGTCTAATATGCTAAATGAACAACTACATGTGCTTGTGAGTTATTTCCATCAAAGTTATACTCACCCTATTTATAGAAGAGAGATACACTAGCACCCTCATTTTCATTTCTTCCTCAAGCTTCTTTATACAAATCTAATATAATTATGCTTAATGTCTTTCCTTATTGTAGTACTCACATATTGGATTTTTTGTGGGCTTGTTGGGCTTCTTCTCATTATGCTTTGACTTCTTATTACTTTGAGCTTTGGTAATAGTTCCTTTGAATGGGCTTGATCTATGATAGAATTATCTTTATGTTTTTGTCTTCTAGCCTTATGATGCAAAAATAACTCAAATACGTCATCAATTGATGGTGCATGGAAATTAGGAAAGTACACTTGAAGCATCTTAAATACAACTATTTCGTATATCTAAAACACTATTAAAGATAATATTGAGTAGTTTAATGTTTTTCTTCTTCTTCACAACTTCTTGTCCTTCTCCTATCACCTTAATTAATCTTCTTGAAATTCAACTACTTTCTTGCAATATATTGAAATGAAGAATATACACTACAATAGTATCAAAAGATTTCATAGTCAAAGTAGAAATCTCAACCTTTGTCCTATTGATTTGTATTAAAATCAATGCAAGCTCACAATCCTGACACTTTTCAAGCAACTTATTGAGATCTATGGTACTACTAAATGGGTGTCATGGATCTTGTCAATATGAAGAGCTATATCACCAACAACGTCATCCTTCTTATCCCTATGGACCTACTTCCTTTATTTATAATCAATAATATGAGGTTCCTAATTCACATGTTTAAGTAACTTGTTACTCCATATCAAAGCTTTAATCTTGATTTTCCAAGTAGCATACTTTAGACCATTCAACAATGACACATGTTGATCCATCACTATTCTACAAAAGTATAAAATCTTACATGTAATTGTGACTAGAAAAAATGCCATCAATTTAAAGATATAAAAAATCCTTGTGATTTGATAGAATAGGCTCAAAATGATTTCACATGCAAATGTTATGGCCCTAAAAATTTTGACCCAAAAATTGCACAAAATACCTCCAAAACCTTTGACAAAATTTAAAAAAATTAGTACTTATAAGGAATCGAGAGATTACCACATATCTTGACATGAGTCGTTATTAGGCAATACATTGGTGAATCACATGATGCCACTTGTCATGATTAGGGAGCTACCACCTATGTGCTAACTATGTAGGCCATTAAACAGGGTATAGATGAACTAGAATATACCACTTGTCACACTTTGATTAGATGTATGATTTGTGAACCACACTATGCCACTTATTGTGTCCTAATTCATTTTTAATTTTATGCTTTTCCAAGTCTATTGTTGATTGTATGCATGTACAATCAAAATTGATGAGATGGAAGATTTTGATTGGTTGAGTAGTATTTATATTTTCCAAGTGGCATATGACATACCATGTTGGCTATTGCATGACCTACATTATTAGTCCTTATATCTCCTGCCATGTCATCATCTATATTGGCTACCATATCAATTACCATGTAATGTGTACAAATTGCTATGTCACCACATGTAGCACCACACCATCTACCACATAAAACATACGAAATACTACATCAACTGTACAAACTACCACATCACTCACCATGTGTTGTGCCATATCATCCTTCATATTACTTATATAAATAATACAAAATACCACATCATTTAGTGCTACATCATCAAGTTTGTCTTGAAAAAATGATGTGATTAGATACCACATCATGACATAGTACCACATCATCCATTTTTACCATGTTATCTTCGTGTTTGCTGATGTCACCAGTCATTAAAAATTTTGGCAATAGGGGAGGTTAAAACTTATGTCTTTCTCCAAGTGTACACACCTTTGAATAGTTTCCACTAATCAACGTGGTAGAGGCATATTCAATACATAAAAGGGTAATGATTCTTCCTAAACCATTCCCATTTTTAAAGCACCTTTCTTTAGTTGATGTGCACATGATGTTAGCATGCATTATGCTAAGGTGCATGCATCCATGAACTCTTTTTATGCTTCAACACAAAATATTCCTTGGAATATTTTAAAATTCAAACCAAAATTTTTCTTTTTGGAGGGAAATTACTCAAATTTTCAAAGCATAAAAATTAATATCTAGATCTAAATTACAAAAAAATGTTGAATTGGGACCCCTTAAAACTTTACAAAGAAAATAGAAAAGTTGATGGTCCATTCTAGTCTATTATGTTTCTCTACATAATATTTTTATCAAACACAACTAATTAGGATGTCCTCTCACATATATGCATCAAAAAAGTTATTGGACCATTTTAGCAACTTTATCAAGTGGCTTGGAGGTTTTTTCCATGCACAAAAGCTTACCAATGACTTCTTTGATACTAGGGTTATGTTGAAAAATGTTTAGCCTCTTCTTTTCATCCTTTTTAGCATCCAAGTAGTTTCTACTGCTATTGGACACAAAATGCTAAAAGAGAAAAGGAAATAATTAAAAAGAAATATGTAAAAGAAAAATAAATTTTTTGAACAATCTCACAAACTCAATCCTAAAACTAGGACATCCATATAGTTAGAAATTAAAAAAATTAACAAAGGATTGAGTACAAATGAGAGGAAAAAAAGGGTATATCGATTAATATTTCTTCTAAAGTAGGTCTACTAAATCTAGTGAAGTCCTTGCAATCTAAGTCTAACTAAGTTTTTTATCAAGAAACCCTTCTTTCAATCTTGTCATTCGTTTTACAAAAACATCTTCTCAGCTACTCCAAATACATTATTCCTTAGGATATGACATATAAACCTATTTGCCTACAATAATTAATCGAATAATAGATATTAACACCTACTTTGATACCATGTTAAGAGTTCATAGTAGTTTCTAGAAATGAATAGAATCAACACATTACCTTGTATTGTTAAAAAAGAATACACATAAAGCAATGGCCACAATATGTGGGGTGCCCATGGACACCAAATAATTTCACTATGAAATAATAGAATTACACTCCGATCGATAACAAACTTGTTGGTATGATAGAGTATTTATAGACAAATACAGATTACCATTAGGTCAAGTGACTAACCTTAAGGATTAAAATAATAAAATAATAAAATACTACAAAAAATCTTTTCAAGGTTTACAAGCACCCAAAAAAACTATATATGATATAATAAAAAGTCATTTGTGGTCTCAAGAGAAGCTTAACCACCATATATTTCAACATATTAACCATGATTTTTGAATTATTCTATAAACTATATTACAAATGGTTATTTGATGAAAATTATCAAAATAAGTTTTGTTGCATTTTTGTGGAATCAATGCAATAAGGATGAGATTGTTCTCATTTATTATAGTCTTGTTCTAACAAACCTCTTCAACTGTAATCAACATATCACAAGTCAACAAATCTCTTTAAAAAAAATAAATTGTAGGAAGTTTATCAAGGCTAGGTGTCTTACTAAGGTAGAAAGCGTTGGGTTTCACAATACTTTCTAGAAATCAAATGAAGCATAACATTCACCATAACTCATATACAAGATAATAGAGAAGCATAATAGAAATATCAAGAGAATAAAAGAAAATAATACAAATATTTAAGATAGGAAGAAGAGGTAGGTTCTTGTAGGCATTGTCATGATATAACATCACTCACAAATAATTGACACAATAGATACCTAATCCCCAATCTACAATTACAAATTACATTAACTTAAAATGACATAACATTGAAGGTTATGTTAAGTTACTAAACCTTCAATAAAGGTTTAGTTAAAGTTAATCATCCAAGTAGTTTAAGCAATACCACTAGGGATAAATACAAAACCATACAAGTGGTTTAACTAATCATGTTAGGGGGAATACATCAATATTACTTATAGGCTAATACAAGATTACCCATAAGCTTACATCACCGGTGCTTGTAGGCTTACACAAGATTGCATATAGGCTTACATCATCATCTATCAAACTTGGTCAATAAGGTCAAATTACCATCTTTCAACTAAAAGAGGAAACTACTTTATTTATCTCCTTTATGGAGATCTTCCTCATCAAATTCTTATTCTTTCCTGGAGCGATAATTGATGGAATATTTCATAAAAAAATTCCTTGAACCTCCTTATCTTGGCCAACTTTTGATAGAATATCTTCGAACTAATTACTTGTTTCCTTTCTAATATCTTCTTCTTCCTAATTATTTCTTCCATATGGAGTTAAAATATTTTTTATTTGACAAAATATAAATCTATATTGGCTATAGAATTAAAATTTTTCGCATTTATATCCCCTTCTTTAAGACATCTCTCCATAGATTTATGGGATTAATATGACTCTTTCTTTTGCAATACATGATGATGATCATAAAGTAATTATTTTTCTTGTTTTGGTCCATTCCATTAATTTTTGCTATCTCTTGCAAATTAATGATCTTGGGTTTATTTTTCTAATTTAAATTAAATATGTTACCAAAATATTTGACATTTCAATCCACACCAGGTACCTTACTGGCAAGTTCCCTTAATCCTCAAAAGGAGGTTTGGGGTTCAATCCTGGTGGCCTGTGTTGGATACCAAAAAAATCCCTTGACTAGCTTAAGGGGTATACCCAGATGGGATAGGCCCCCAGGGGATACGAGAAATGATTTTCCTTAATTAAGGTTTTAAGGTTCAAATTGCAGCATCGACAAGTGTGTGAGGGGGTGGGTGTGTGTTAAATTCCCTATTGATAAGCGTAGCTCTCGACTTTATGAAGGGTCATGGTTGGGAGGAGACTGCTCAGCCCTATGCATCGGTCATAAGGGTTTATCACACAACCCAAATAAAAAAAATTGACATTCCAAATCTTCATTTTTCCTTTAAATATTCATCTTTTGAATAAAATTGTACAAATAAGACCCTTACAAAACTTGCTTCCCCCATAATAAACCATTTGGAAGAAATTAGGGTCTTTGACTCACATAGATTGAAATTAGAACAACCTTGGATGATCATTATTGAGTAGATCACATCTCAAAAAAATGGGTTTAGGCCTGTGATCTAATGTTGCTTGCATTAAAATATTTAAAAAAAATTGTATACCAGGTTTGCAATCATGGCAAACAAATATTGATTGTATTAGATCAAGATGTTCTAGATTTTCTAATCTTATAGGAACAAAGTGGTTCTCTTTATGTAAATCAAATTCTTAATGGTATAATCATTGCATAAGAGGCCACATGTTGTCTTTAGTCCATGAAAAAATTAGATGTGATTGTAAAATTTGATATTAAAAAAGCATATGATAGTATATAACAGAGTGTTCTATACAAAATTTTCATAAATTTTGCTTTTGATCAAGGTTGGTGTAAATGAATTAGATGTTGTTATAGCATTTCAAAATGTTATATTTTGATCAATGGGTCCTTGGCCAAATATTTTAAATCATTTGATGATCTTTATTAGGGTGATCCATTATCTCTTTATATTTTTATTATTCTTATCTTATCGGGAAGGACTTTCTTAAAGACCAAACCAAAAGTACTTAGGTTGCTATAAATGATACCTTTAAATATCATCTTCAATTTATTAAAGTCATTTTTGTTAAAACTGTCCTTATAAAATTATAAAATTTAAATTAATAAAAATTATTAAAAAATTAATTAATATAAAAAAAAAAAAAAAATTAATTTTCAATAAATTACTATAAATATTTTTTGAGTTTTAATAGTAAACATCTATTATATGTATTTAAAAAATAAGAAAAGGTTAGAAGGAGATTAAACCTTGAAGATTGTATTCTTTCGAACTATCCAATTCGAGCAATCTCCTTTAAGCCATGCCAATACAATTTATGTTTAATCCCATCGAATGTCTTCTCATTTTCAGTCCAATCATTCAATTTATGTTCAATCCCATCGAATGCCTTCTCATTTGTTTCATTCCATCATTCCAAAATATATGGATGTTAGTACAATTATCATCCATTTGTTACAGTCCATTCATTCCATCATTCCAAAATAAATGGAAGTTAGAACAATTATCATCCATTTGTTAGAGTCCATTCATTTCCTTGTAACAAATATTTAGTTATATTTTGCATCAGACATTAAAAAATTATAAAATAATATAGGTGCAAAGGTGCATCACGTGTGAACCCTATTCAATGTGCGGGTGAGCAATAATAATTTGTTGGTTGTTGGCATAGGCATGTAGACAGTAATATTGATTTTTTTTTGGTTTCTAAAGGATAGTAGATTGGTAATTGTCTGATCAGGTATTTTTAAAGAGAAGATTTAAACTCAAACCTTGGAGGTCGGTCTGTTTGTTTGTAAAGGTAAAAGCTTGATCTGAATCCTTTGTGTGCATGCCAGATTGAAAATAATGATACAAATTCGGAGCAACCCGATGGTTCCTTTGCGTGGGGTCAACAATAAAGGTCAACAATAATAAGATTATCAATAAAAATGATACAAATCTCAAGCAACTTGTGACAACAATAATGAGGTGAGCAGTAGGGTACAAATCCCAAGCAACCTATGGTCCCCATCAGGGTCAACAATAATGAGGTGAGCAGTAGGGACTGAAATTTGAACCTTCTACTAAACAGTTACTAAAAATAGTGTGGATGGAACTAACTCAATAAATAAATAAATAAATAAATATTTTTTAATTTTTTTTTGAAAAGGTTGAAAAGTTGGGTACATTGGGACACATTTCCCATGAATTGAAGTTAGGACCCTTCTAGTTTTTAGACTATTGAAATTGAGTTTTAGTTAACAAAGTCCAATACTTTTGTGAAACAATATTGAATTGACATAAAAGATTTATTTTTTTACGACAATATTGAATTGACATAAAAGAATTTGTTTTTTACATAAAAATATTTTATTTTTTAATTTTAGAGGAGTGAAAAATGAGATTCGATCAATATTGAATTGACGTAAAAGATTTATTTTTTTCAAGACAATATTGAATTGAAAAAAGGAATTTGTTTTTTTACATAAAAATATTTTATTTTTTAATTTTAGAGGAGTGAAAAATGAGATTCAATTCTTAAATGGTTGGGATTAGTTGACTTCGTCTTTACCTAACAACTTTCTCGTGAGTTGAATTTGGGTTTTAGTTAACAAAGTCCAATACTTTTGTCTTTTGTTGAAACAATATTGAATTGACATAAAAGATTTATTTTTTCAAGGATATTGAATTGACATAAAAGATTTATTTTTTCAAGGATATTGAATTGACATAAAGGAATTTGTTTTTTTACTAGTAATCCTTGATCCACAGATCTTGTATATCATATGTCATTCTGTTTACTGTTTTTCTTACTTTATTTTCTCTGGAGTAGGCACTCTCGTTGCTTTGTATATGTCTTACTTTACATCCTATTGACCTCTTTTGGTCATCGATGGATATTAATACAAATTCTATTCTATAAAAATATTTTATTTTTTAATTTTAGATGAGTGAAAAATGAAATTCGATCAAATATTGAATTGACATAAAAGATTTATTTGGTTATTGTGAGAATACAAATTCTATTCTATAAAAATATTTAATTTTTAATTTTGGATGAGTGAAAAATGAGATTCCATCAAATATTGAATTAATATAAAGGATTTATTTTGTTATTGTGAGAAACCTCTATGACCGACGTAGGTTGAGCAGTCTCCTCCTAACCATGACCCCTCGTAAAGCCAAGAGTTGTACTTATCAATAAATAATTTAACACAAAGCCACCACATACCCACTCCCTCACACACTCGCCCACGCTGCGGTTTGAACCTTGGACCTCTTGAATAAGAGCCAAAGCCCCAACCGTTGCGCTGCACCCCAGGTGCAAGACAATTTTAAATTGACATAAAGGAATTTGTTTTTTTACATAGAAATATTTTAATTTTTTAATTTTAGAGGAGTGAAAAATTTGATTCGATTCTTAAAGGGTTGGGACTGGTTAACTTCGTCTTTACCAAATAAATTAAAGATTAGATAGATAGGTTTTACCAAATAAATTAAAGATTAGATAGATAGGTATTAACGTGAACAAAATTCCAATAATGAAATATGCCACTAGACTTGCATCATCACATTAATAAGTTAGAAAGCAAGAGGGCCAACCCCCACACACACATGCCCAAACTCGATGTTAATAGGGGTGAGGAATCCCACAAAGTGGGACCAAGGACTTGCACCTTTAAGCCTGCTACCCCATTGGCAAAGAGTATGGCAAGTGTTGGAGTTTATAAACCACTCAAGTTCCACAACACGGTTAATGTGGGATTATTCACAAACACACACAAACAACACTAACAAGATAGATAGGTATTAACGTGAACGAAATTCCAATCATGAAATATGCCACTAGACTTGCATCATCGTCTTTACCAATTAAATTAAAGATTAGATAGATAGGTTTTACCAAATAAATTAAAGATTAGATAGATAGGTATTAACGTGAACAAAATTCCAATAATGAAATATGCCACTAGACTCGCATCATCACATTAATAAGTTAGAAAGCAAGAGGGCCAACCCCCACACACACATGCCCAAACTCGATGTTAATAGGGGTGAGGAATCCCACAAAGTGGGACCAAGGACTTGCACCTTTAAGCCTGCTACCCCATTGGCAAAGAGTATGGCAAGTGTTGGAGTTTATAAACCACTCAAGTTCCACAACACAGTTAATGTGGGATTATTCACAAACACACACAAACTACACTAACAAGATAGATAGGTATTAACGTGAATATAATTCCAATCATGAAATATGCCACTAGACTTGCATCATCACATTAATCAATTAGAAATCAAGAGGGCCAACCCCCCACAAACATATTCAAAATCGATGTTAATAGAGGTGAGGAATCCCGTAAAGTGGGACCAAGGACTTGCACCTTTAAGCCTACTACCCCATTGACAAAGAGTATGTCAAGTGTTGGGGTTTATAAACCACTCAAGTCCCACAACACATTTAATGTGGTATTATTCACAAACACACACACAAACTACACTAACAAGATAGATAGGTATTAACGTGAACAAAATTCCAATCTTGGAATATGCCACTAGACTTGCATCATCACATTAATCAATTGAAAAGCAAGAGGGTCAACCCCCCACACACATGCTCAAACTCGATGTTAACAGGGATGAGGAATCCCACAAAATGGGACCAAGGACTTGCACCTTTAAGCCTGCTACCCCATTTGAAAAAAGTATGGCAAGTGTTGAGGTTTATAAACCACTTAAGCCCCACAACACAGTTAATGTAAGATTATTCACAAACACACACACACAAAATAATGAGTTTCTATTGGTGAACATTCTATTCGTAGTTAGTTGGGTGTTCATGTTGGGGATCCTGTTATATCCCTAGATGTAGCAAGTTGTTTGAGTTGGAAGGACTTTGTGCTTCTCCATTGAGACTTTTCATGGCTTTTCACCCATATTGAGGATGTCCTCTATTCCTGGTTGTTGCTCCTTTGTCTCGAATCCCCGAGTGATTCGTGAGATCTTCAAGATATGTGTGTTTGTGTTGCTATAAAATATTTTTGGATCCTATGCTTGGATTCCTGTTAGGTGGGTTTATCCCCATCCGTCGGATGTCTTGTTGGGCCAGAGTTTCTTGGTCCATGTTATTTGAGCAAGAGTTGTATTTTTAAATTTCATTTTCAATCTTTAATGCTCCTATTTCTTTTTGGTGTTGGAGTTGTCATCGCATGGGATTGTAAAATAGTTAAGTTAGATGGTTGGTTTGTAGGACCACATGCTAGGATTTCCTGGTTTGTCAATCCATTTTGTGGGACTTGAGTGGGAGTTGTATTTTTAATCCTTTTTACCGCTCATGTTTCATCTTGTTGTTGAAGCTGCCATTGCTTGGGGTTGTAAATTTGTTATGACAGGTGGTTGGTTTCAATTTTGTTGTCTGAGCGGGTGATTCAAAGTTCAAATCCTTTTTTGTGCTCAAGTTCGAGTGGTGTTCTCAGGGGAGAATATTTTTTCTGCCTTCGTGAGGAGTTGTTGACCCCCTCTTTTGGTTGAGGGGTGGTGTCTTTGGGCTTAATGGTTGTAAGTCTCTAATTGGAGCTTGATGTTAAGGTTGTGGGATCCTCTCAAAACCCTCATCATAAAATTAATAAAAAAAACCATTTTTTTTAGTTTTAAAGATTATTTAAGATATATAAGATTAAAAAAGTTATTATATTATGTTTTCCTTGCAATAGTAATATATATATATATATATATATATATTTTCTCAATGGTCTAGGTTTTTGATTTTCTTCGGGAGGTCCAAGGTTCAAACCGCGGCATGTGGGTGAGTGTGTGAGGGAGTGGGTGTGTGGTGGTTGTGTGTTAAATTCCTTATTGATAAGCATAGCTCTTGGCTTTACGAGAGGTCATGGTTGGGAGGAGATTGCTCAGCCGTGTGCACTAACCAAATTATATATATAGGAGAGTTGGTCACAACCACACTATTTTTGACAAGTACAAGGTTCAAACCATAGGGATTGCTTCCACCAAACCTATTCCACATTTTTATTGTTGCCCCAACATGAAGGGAACCACTGATCGCCTGACCATAGGGACTGCTTCCACCAAACCTATTCCACCTCGTTATTGTTGAACCGACATGCAGGGAACCATCGATCGCCCAAGATTCGTACCATCATCATTGTTCTGATGCACACTCAAAGGATTCAAATCATAATATTACCTTTGCAAACAAGTTGCCTCCATATTGTAATAGCTTTATCATTATAAGTTATTTGTCTAAAGAGCCCATGCTTGTAACATTTGGTTTTTTTGAAGTTATTCTAATGATGAGACTTTAAAGTGTACTTCAAACATTGATGCATTTTTTTTTTATGTAAAGAAATTTTAGAAATATTATTTTTTATTTTAATTTTTTTTAAAGTAAAGTATAATGGTGGTATAATTGGAGCTACACTCTTGAGGTATAATGGAGGCCTCTCTTATTTATTAAAACTTGAATAGTTTAGATAATAGTCTAACTACATATTACTAGATGTCCCAACAAAAACTTTTTAAATTTAAAATTATTATATTAAATTTTATTTAATATATATATTATTTAAAAAAAATGATTATATTTTTATTATTAAATATAATAATTTTTTTTTTTACACCTCCAATAGGGTTCCTAATAACTATTACATAGCATATCCGCAACATATGAGAGGGAGAGATTTGAACCTGGGGCCTCTCCAACACAAGAGTTTCAACTACCCACTTCTCTCCAACTCTTCCACATATTATAGTTAAAAAAATTAGATTAATTAAAATAATTGTAAAAATATGCTATTGTTTTATATTTTAAAATTTTATTTTAAAAAATATGGATAAGACTATAAATTGTGGAAAAATATATACATGCTTCATGCTATATTCCACTCCTAAAATTAGGAAGGATTATTACTTATGAATTTAAAATGGTGCATAAGAAATTATAGACATTTGATCCTTTAAAAATAAAATATGTAAATTAATTATTTAATTTGAAAGCTTCTGGTGGCATTGGATCCAACCAGGGGAGATGTTCAAATTCCTTGGCATCCTATTTGCATTTCAAAGTTCCCCTGCTATCTTGTGGAATTATGTTTTACAGAAGTAGAGAAAAAAATTTCTTTTTAGATCACCAAAAAACTTACTCTAGCTAGTAAGTTTCAGGTGTGTTCCAAAATTATTACTACTACTTATGTGTATTATTCATCATGTTGGGTCCCTTCTCAAGCCTGCTATAAAAAAATGGAAAAGCTTTTAAGGTATTTTCTTTGGGCTAACTCATCACATAAACAAGGGTTTCATTGAGTTTCCTGAAAGATTTGTTATTTTCCAAATAAACAGGAGGTATGGGACTACATGATTGTCAAAGACAAGGTTTTGCTTTGTCTACTAAATGGATTCTTCGAGCCTGTTGGCATTTTTGCCACACTAAAATTAGATTTAAAATTTTTGCCCAAGTATGCAATGAGTTTCGCTCAACAAAATTCTTTTTTGAGTAACACATTGAGCAAAATACCGTTTTCGGGTAAAATATTCAGTTTCAAGCGAAATCGTGGTGAAAATACCATTTCAAGTGAAATCATGGCGAAAATCCCATTTCAGGTGAAATTGTGGCGAAAATTCCATTTCGGATGAAATCATGGCAAAAATCCCATTTCGGTCCACACCTTAGCAAAATCGTGGCAAAATTAATTTTTGCCATTTCCTCCAAGCGAAAGTCATTTTCGATGGCGCTTTGAGCGAAGATCATTTTGGGGGGAATTTCAAGGCCGACAAATTCAATTTTTGGGGCAAAGGAGTTAATGTTTCCAGAATTATTGCTGACAAAAATCAGATTCGATAGATAACTAGAGGATTGCCGAAATTAAATGTTGTTCGACTCTGGTGTGATCCTGCTGATTTTGAGGCACCGTCCACTGTGGTGAATGCTCATTTTCGAGGCACCACCATGAAGATGAAAATTTTGTCGATGATTCCGGCTAAGTCTCGATATGCCATCTACCGAAATTGCTCGTTGCTTCCCAATGTACCACCGGATTGGTTTGTTGCTGCTATTGAGGAGAAAATTGTTGCTGACCAATCTTTGACTTGCCATCATTTTATTTAATGATCATTCAATTTTGGAGGTGAAATCCTCTATAAATACTAGGAAACTTGATGTAAAAAGAGGATGGACATTTGCTTGTGAAACTCTCACAGTTTAAACATTTGCTTTGATTCAAGGACTATTTGGCTCTGAGTTCCTGATCATTTTATGTATGTTTATACTTTTTGCTCTGCATTTCTATTAGATTTATATCATCATTGGTGGATTAAATTTTGAGTCTGGATTTAGTTTTTCAATGGGGAATGAATGTTGGAATGCTATTGGAAGTCATGCTTTATAATATGATCTAAGTTCAGTTTCTGTTTTGTCCTTCTATTGAATGTTGTTAGTTTAAATTGGGTTGTTAATCTTGTTGTTAATTCATCCCTGCATTATCTCTTTGGCTTACAACCATATTTCCCTTCCTTTCTATTAATTTCTTTTCCTAATATTTATACCAGTTTTTAGAGTAGCAAGGGAACCAACCCCTCTAGAGATTGGCCTGAAGGACATTTCTTTCCTTCAACCTTTCAATGTTGGCTGGGTCTAGGGTGCATACATACATTTTATCCTAGGGCAGACTCTTGACCAATAGTTTTTGGCATGCCCGATGGGACACGAAAGGTCCACCTTAAGTAGTATTAAGATTTGATGTTCATATTTTGTTGTTTGATTAGAACATCTGGTGACTCAGTTTTACCTAGAAGCCTCCGAACGTGAAGTTGGTGAAAGCTTTACTTCATGATCACAAGATCGAAGGCCAAAAATTTAGAAAATCTTATTGAGTTTTTTGAGCTTGACACCCAAGTCTTGGGAGAGCATCCTAGATTAATCACTTCGACTATCCCATCAATTGTAACGTCTTCACAGGTAGTTGGTGTGTTTTCCATTCCTTCAAGTCCCTCTAGCACTACCACTAGCTTTCCTCCTCGAGCAAATTCTTCAATCCAAATGGCTCAAAATCCACCATGATAGTTTCCAGCATGGAATCATTCCAGAGCTTTGAATCTGCAAGCTCAGAATCTGATCCCGACAACAACATTAAAGGCTTTGCCTACTTACGATGGTACGAGAAAAATAACTTATGAGCATGTTCAAGACGTGGCTTCTTTGGCAACTATTCATAGCATCACAGATGAAGATGTCATGGTCAGATTGCTCATGCTCTCTCTCAGAGGGAAGATGCTTTATTGGTATCAGATCCTTACCACCTGCCACTATTACCACATGGGACCAGTTGGCTGAGTTAATGATAAAAGGCTTCAATGAACAAGCGGATCCTTTTTCTCTATTGCATCAATTCACTAATATTCAGAGGTATCCATAGGAGGAAATCATTGACTTCAATGTTAGGTTCGCTCGAACTTGGTAGAGAGTCCCTGAAGGTCTCCGGTCGACTCTCGAACAAGCTACATTTTATTATCTCTAGGCCTTTAATTTTGACATTAGCATGGCCATCCATCAGTCCAATGTTGATACATTTTTGGCCTTGTACTCCCAAGCGCAAAAGGTTGAAGCTGATTTAATTGCTATTGGTAAGCTCCCATCAAAAATGATGATGCCGATCTTTCTTGATCTCCCACAACATTTATATCCCAATGCATCTTCTCAGTCTTTACCAATGTCCCCCATGTATCCAGTTCCTTCATGGAATCCTAGTTCCTCTCAAACCTCGATAGTTTCTATCCTACAATTGCCTGCCCCTTCCATTCCACAACTACCCACTCTAGTTCCATTCCCAGCATTGCCATCTCCACCAATACCACTACCATTACCAGCTCCTCCAACACCCTCAAATCCTGATCCTCAAATGAAGATGTTGCAAGAGATGCAATCAACAATGAGAACGATGACAAATGAGATCACAACCCTGAAGAAAAGAGAAGCTGAGAGAAGTTTCCAGCCTAGGAGATTTCAACCTCCACCAATCACCAGAGAGCAAGCAACTTCGACCAACAAGATTCCTGAAAGGAATGCAACCGTGTTGATAAATGAAGAAGTTGGCCCATCAGACAAAATGTATTGGTGTTCTACCTGCAATGATCCGCATGGTGAAGAAACTTGCATGGTTCATCTGAACTATGTGCAAACATTGGCAGATAACTCTTTCGATGGTCAGATCAACATGATTAGAGAAGTTGATCATAACTTTATGATCCCTTCCATAGAACAAGTTTTAGTTCTCATGAGAGCTAGAAAAAAGTTGGTCATAGTGGACCCAACTGAGATGGAGCCACTAAAGATACCTGCTGAGTCGAAGGTGTAGAATGAAAAGAGACAAGCATAGGTGAAGGCACCTGGCTCAATGCCTAAGTCGAAAGAACTTGTTCTCTTAAAATATCTCTTGCCCACACAAGCAAAAGAAATAATCTCTCAAGCGAAGGCGTCAACTTCACAAATGCAAGTTGAGATGAAGGAATAGGCAAAAGAATACCTTAAATACCCATCTTTGACCAAGCATCAGAGGGTGGAAGCCACATAACAATATCAGAGCAAGTATGAGGCTGCTAATGAAGGAAGAGAATCCAGTTCATCCATGTACAACATTGTTGAAGAATTAAAGAAAATTCCTACCAAGGTTAGTCTCTATGATGCTTTGCAATTGCTTGGATAGGTTGATTTATTGCAAGAATATCTGAAGTTTGTTAAAGGTAAAAATAAAAATCCTACTCAGACTATGTTAGCTCAAACGCTTACAACTTCGGCTACTAGAAATAATAGACCACCACCATTTTACTTATCTCTCAGGATGGAGGGTTGGATTGTGCATAACTGCATGATTGACTCTGGTGCTATGACAACTGTCATGCCAAAAGTGGTTTGCGAGATCATGGGCATGGAGTATACCAGAAGTAGCTTAGGAGTTTTGTAGTTAGATGGAACCCCTATGAAAATAGTGGGTGTTATTAAAGATATCCCAATTGTGTTGCATAAAATACCTCAAATCACTATGATCCAGGAGGTGGTCATGGTTGATTTGGAACCATACTTTAGTATGTGCCTCTCGAGAGAATTCACTACCAAGCTGGGAGGCTATCTTTCTCTAGATTATTCCCATCTAGAAATTCCTTTCAAAGGGAAAATAATTTAGATCTACAATGAGAAACCTTCCACATTTCATATAGAAAGGATCGAGGATGAAGAAAAGTGCATGGATTCTACTAACTTGATGATCGAAGAGATGGAAGAGTTAGATTTAATGGAAGAAGCTCTGGGTGAACTTTGCATAGAATATGAATTCTCCATGAATGACTTCAATGCAATGATTGAAATTAAGATTGGTTGCTATGCCATTACCAAGCCTGAAAAGGTGGAAGTGAAGGTATCCAATGATGGAGATCCTATCTCAGATCAATTGTGGAAACTCTTCTTCGATGGTGCAAGATGTAAAAATGGTGCTGGAGTAGGGATTGTCCTCATCTCCCCTTCTAGTAGATAGAAGATATATTCATATCGACTGACATGGAGTTGTACAAATAACTGTTGAGTATGAAGCATTGTGCTTAGGTTTGAAGAAAGCAGAGAAACTTGGGATCAAACAACTCCAGATTTTTGGAGATTCAGAGCTGATTGTCAATCAAGTGACTAACAAGTGTGTCTCCAAACAACACTATTTGAAGGTGTATCACAACAAATTTTAGGACCTATTTGAAGCCTACATAGGATTAAATGTCCAAGCGATTTCATGAGAATAAAATAAGCATGTCGATCTCTTGGCATCCATTGGTGCCAAGTTTTTCCCAATTGAACACATGATGCAAAAACCAAAGACTATGAAGCTTGTTTACAGGCCTTTAGTTCTTGATAAGGATATTCATTGGCAAGTGTTCGAGAATGATGAGCAGATTGTGAACTTCCTGATAAATGAAGCTAGTAGTATTGAAGGGAGAACATTTGATGAAGAAGAACCTGAGGGATTGATCCAGTTGAAAAATAATCACATCCCGAAAGGATTGATTTTGCTCGAAAGTCTCTTTGATAAAAATGATAGAAAAATAAAACATAAGATCAAGGTGGATGAAAAGGAGTACAAAGAGTTGTAGTTAGAACCTAAAAAATCAATCAAGGTTGGAACTGATTGCACACCTGAAGAACTTGAGCAAATCAAGGAACTATACCAAGAATTCCTAGACATTGTCACCTGGAGTTATCAAGACCTCAAAGGGTATGACAAGAATGTTATCCAGCATACAATTGAACTGGAAGGAGTAAAACCTTTCAGACAAAAGTAGAGGCCAGTCAACCCCAAAATCGAGACCCTGATGAAGGTAGAACTCTTGAAGATGCTCGAAGTGAAGATCATTTATCCTATCAAGCACTCTTCTTGGGTAGCAAATTTGGTCCTTGTGCGGAAGAAGAATGGAGATATTCGCTTATGCATTGATTTCCAAAATCTTAATCAGGCTTCTCTAAAGGACCATTATCCTTTGCCATAGATAGATCAGATCCTCCACGTGGTTGCAGGAGCGCAGAGATTTTCTCTGCTAGATGGATTCTTCGAGTATAATCAAATCTGGGTCAAATATGAAGACCAATACAAAATGACATTCACCACAAAGTGGGGAACATTTGCTTACCAGCGAATGCCTTTCGGCCTCTCAAACGTCGGAGCAACCTTTCAGAGAGCAATGGACCTGGATTTTGGTGAGTTACTGAACCGAATCATTATCATTTATTTGGATGATATGATAGTTTTCTCCCATAAAAGGGAGGAACATGGTTTACATTTATGATAGGTATTTGAGAAGTGCCGAGAATTTAGGGTATCCATCAACCCGAAGAAGTCCATCTTCATGGTAAAAGAAGGAAAGCTCCTGGGCCATGTGATTTCTGAGAAAGGGTTAGTTGTTGATCCAGCTAGAGTCGAAGCTCTCTTAAAGCTCCCATTACTAGCTAACAAGAAAAGTTTACAATATTTCTTTGGCCAAATCAACTTCGTTAGGAAGTTTATTGCAGACTTTGCTCAAGTAGTGAAGCCAATGATTGAACTCCTGAAAAAGAATGTTGAGTTCAAATGGATGGAGAAAATAAAAGAAGCATTCAGAGAGATTAAGGAGAGGATTGCTTAGGCTCCCATCTTGGTGAATCCTGATTATTCTAAGGATTTCATCCTTTATGTTATCGATGAGCAAGAAAGTTATGTGACTATCCTTACACAGAAGGGAGAAGATGGAAATGAATGACCTATTGCATTCCTGAGTCAAGTGATTCAACCACATGAAGAAAAATATAACTTCATTGAGAAGCAAGTGTATGCAATGATGAAATATCTAAAGAAGTTTTGATATTTTATTTCATAGAGAAAAATGATAGTTCATGTTGTACATCCTGATGTCCAAAGTTTCATTATCCAGGGAGAACTTGGAGATAAGAGAGTTGGTTGGGTCTCCAAGATCCAAGAATACGATATCGAGATTCCATCGACCAAGTTGGTTCATGGTTGAGCATTGTGTCAAGAGCTTGCGAGGAGTGCTGCTTCTAAAATAATTGCATGCTAGTTTGAAGGTCCAGTGCAAGAAAGTAATCTTGCTAATCAACCTGTAATTAACCGAGATTGGATAGAAGACCTTGTCGAATACTTCAATACAAGAAGGTGTCCTTCTCATATTAATGCTTCACAAAGAAGAAGGTTTAGGCTGCAAGCCTGCAGATATGTCATGTTGACAAATGGGCTATTCTACAAGAACATTGATGGAGTGCTTCTGAGATGTGTCAAAGAGTCAGAGAAATAGAAGATCCTAGAAGAATTCCATTCTGGATTATCAGGAGGACATTATGTAGGTAGACCCATGGCTCTAAAAATCATAAAGGTGGGTTATTATTGGCCTACTCTCTTTTCTGATGCATTCAAGGTTAGCCAAAGTTGTGACAAATGCCAAAGATATGTTGGCCGAAGCAGAAATGCTTCCTTATCGCTTCACCCAATTCAAGTAGAAGCACCATTTCAACAATGGGGCTTAGATTTTATTGGGGTTATTGACCCTAATTCATCTATTGGGCATAAATATATCTTAACAACCACTGACTATTTCACCCAGTGGGTAGAAGCAGTGCCAACTAAGAAAGTAGATCAAGAAGTTGTCATTTCTTTCCTAGAGGGGTTGATAATGCGCTTTGGTGTACCAGATGCCATTGTGATAGATAATGGGACTCCATTCATTGGAGCCAAAATTAATGAATTTGCAAGCAAGTATAGAATATATTTGAAGACTTCATCCAATTATTATCCATAGGGAAATGGTTTGGCTGAGTCAACAAATAAAAATCTTCTAAGGATTTTAAAAAGAACTCTAGGAGATAACAAGCGAAGTTGGCATTTGCTCTTGAATCAAGCTTTATGGGCTGATCATATCTCAATCAAGAAATCCATCAAGACATCTCCATACTCTTTGGTGTATGGAAAGGAAGCAGTCCTGCCTATTCATATAGAGTTGCCAGCGCTCCAATCTTTGCACTTGCTTGATAGTGAAGAAGGGGAGTTTGATCCTATGAGTGCAAGGTTGTCTCAACTCTTACAGTTAGAAGAGGAAAGAGAGAAAGCGTATAATGCTTTCATGAAGCATGCTCAGGTAACTAAAAATTGGTTCAGCAAGAAGACTTCAGAAAAAGCCTTTAGTGTTGGTGATCTTGTACTAAAGTGGAATGAAAATAAAGCAAAGCCAGGTAATCATCATAAGTTTGAAGCAATATGGGAAGGTCCCTTTCAGATTTCCAGTATTAATCAAGTCAATTCATACTACCTACAGGACATGGGAGGTCATGTTTTTCCAATTCCAGTTAATGGTCTTCATCTGAAGGCCTATTATCAGTAAGAAATTTGGGAACATATGTAAATATGTACATAGTTTGCCAATTTGATTCTAAAAAAAGAGGCAAGTACTTTCACTAGCGAAAAATATTTTTACTAGAGAAAGGCATTTTCAGCGAAGTCATTTTCACCAGTGAAAATAATTTGCCTTCTTTCCATTCATGGAGCCAAAAACACCTTACGAAAAGCAAAAGCAATTTTACTCGAAAACATTTCTTTTTGCATGCATGTTTCATGTTTTGCTTTTTCAGTGCATGAAAGATAAGCCATGACTATTTTTGATAGCAAAACTATCGAAAGGTATTTTTGGCACCCAAGTTGGTGAAAGTGCTTTTCGCTTGCATGCTTTGCTTTTTCGATACGAAACTCCTAGATGCATGGAAGACTATTTTCGGCAGTGAAATCATCATAGAGTATTTTCGATGCTCAAAATCAGCAAAAACATGATTTCATTCCAAAAAAGCTTGATCACATAGTTCAAGGTGAAAATCAAGGTGATCATGATTTCTAAGGTTGGTCATTGGTGATAGGTTGCGTGCTTCAAGAGAGGAAAAAATGATAAATCACGATGCTCGAGAAAGATATGTGGCAAAACTATTATGAATCATAGAAGAACGTGATGTGCCCGAGAACCTAGGTGAATGGTTTATTTCAAATTTTGCATGTGCATCGCATGCATTAAATCTGGTAGGTGTGGTCAAAAAGCTATAAAAGGGTGAACACTTTAGCTGAATAAACAAAGAAAATTGTAGAGCTCCTATTTGTAGAGTCGTTGCTTGAAGGTGTAGAATTATCTATTGTCTGTTAAAGAAAGAAGGAAGAAGATGGCAAAGAAGACCGTAGAAGCCAAGAAAGAGAAGGCCTAGAAGAAGGCTGATGTAGGAAAGAAGTAGTGAAAATCCAAAAAGGACGAAGAAGAAGAACTAGCACCTTATTATGACCAACTTGTAGAAATCAACGATTGTGAAATCACGAACAAAGGCATGGAGAAATTACGGCAAGATGTCGAATTTTCTCTTTAGAAGGTATCCATCAAAATTTCATGCACCACGATATTTTATTCTCATATTTCCTGGTATCTTTGTACGTCGGTGCATGCATGTCCAGAGTTGGTGTGGGCAATTGCTTAGTTTTATGACTCTTCTACGAGAGTCATTCGAAACACCAATGGAGATAGGTTGTTCAGCATTTCAGCCAACTCTGTCAGAGAAGATTTCGCTTGTGGCGTGAGACCTCCTTCTGACATCATTTTTAAGAAGCTCAATCTTGCAGAGCAGGAGGAAAGATACCAGTCCATAGTGCCCATGCGATAGTTCATGGAAAATCAATTGCTAAAAACACCTCAGTTTGGAGAATTTCCAACTTTGCCAAAGTCACTGAAATATTTTAAGAGCCCAAACCTATATTCGATGTTGGCATGGATTTTCGGACTATCCACAGACTCCACAGTACATAAGTGGTAAGCGTCGCTTGCACAATGCATTTCACAGGTTGAGTTTTATGCCCCAACTGCCATGAAGGTGAACACAAATCCAATTTTCTTTGATTGGGTAGATTTTGTAGCTCGAAGGATGCACACTCAACTAGAGAAGGTGTAGAGTGGGGAAGACATCTCCTTCAAGGCATTGTTCTTTTTTGGTTTGGTACTTCTTTTATTATATGCATCATCATTTTGCCTTTGTAGCGGTGAAGAAAATAGATGAAGCAGGCAAAATATTATCGGTTTATTCATGGACCCAAAATTTGTCGAAGAAGGAATCCTACTATAATTTTAATCAAATGTTTTTGGGACATGCCCTTGAACTCATTTACGGTGTGTGTGATAGATTTACGAAAGCAATGAAGGAGGAGATTGTTGAAAAAGAGAAAGGTGACATATTTTTGCTAATGCAGAGGAGTTGTTAGAATTTTTGGTTTCTTTGGAAAGCCTTTTCTTTTTCCGTATTTTACCATGGAGTATCTATTTGCATTGGAAGTAGCTCGATAGTAGGGTTATGCATAAGGGGTATGCCCAAAAAGGTATATAGAAAAATAATGCAAATTGGTTTCGAAACCAAGGCGAATATGGTGCAAAGTCATGTAGAGGTAATGACGAATTGATTTTTTTTCACAAGAAAAATAAAAGTAGGTGAATTCACCAATATTTTTGAAAAACATACCATAAGATATAAATAATCACTAAACATGCTCTGATTCCCATGCATAATGTCTATGGACTCACAGGGACAACCCAAGCAAGTCAGTAGGCTTCATTTGAGGGACGACCCATGTGAGTCAGGGATGACCCAAATGAGTTAGTAGAATTCATTTGATGAATGATCCTAATATTTTATTTTTATCAATTTATATTGTAGATCTCATCAAGATATGTGGTTTTAAAAAAATGAAAACGAAGATTCAAATCAAAAGTTATGCATCCTAGAAGGTTTTAGGATAGTCTACAATGACGAGGGACGACCAACATAATGTTAGGGACAACCAAAGAAGGAGAACCCAAATTTGAGCCAAAAAAGAACAGAATCAGATAACCCATAAAAATGAGTGATTGGTAATAGACGAAGGACAAAATACAAGACTACAGAGAAAAGATTCCAGGTACAATTTTTTTCAATGCGTTGTTTTACTTTTTATCATCAATGCATCCATCCATACAAACTTCTTGCTTGTACCAGACCCACCAATGTCATCCCCTACATGAGGTCGTCCCTCGCATGATGTCTACGGACTCATGCAGGTCATCCCTTGTATGATGTTTATAGACTCATGTAGGTTGTCCCTCGCATGATGTCTACAGACTTGCCCAGGTCATCCCTAGCACCCAGACCATCCCTTATAGGTCATCCCTCTACCTCACATGATGTCTACCATCCCATGTAGGTCATCCCTCCCATGATGACTATAAAATTACCTAGGTCATCCCTTGTAGGTCGTCCCTCGCATGATTACTACATACTTGCCCATGTCATCCCTTATACCAAAGTCATCCCTTGTAGGTCATCTCAGTCATCCCTTGTAGGTCATCTCTCGCATGATGTTTACAAACTCATACAGGTTGTTCCTCACATGATGTCTACGGACTCATGTAGGTCATCCCTTGCATGATGCCTACGAAATCATACAAGTCATCCCTCGTATGATATCTACAGACTTACCCAGGTCATCTCTTGCAGGTCGTCCCTCGCATGATGACTATAGGCTTGCCTAAATTATCCCTAGCATGATGTCTACGGACTCAAGCAACTCATACTTCACATGATGCCTATGGACTCATGCAGGTCATTCTTTGTATGATGTCTACAGACTCACCTAGTTCATCCCTTGCATGATGACTATAGACTTTTCCAAGTCATCCCTTGCACCCAAGTCATCCTATGTAGGTCATCGCTCACATGATGTCTACGAACTCATGCAAGTCATCCCTCACATGATGTCTACAGACTCATGCAAGTTGCACCTCATAGGTCATTCCTCACATGATGCCTACCGACTCACATACGTTATCCCTCATTGGTAATTCCTCATAGATGTCTACCAACTCACATAGGTCATCCCTCGTCGATCGTCCCTATAGGCTGCGAGGTCATCCAACTTTATCAATCAGTTGCAGAGGTAAAAATGATAAAAAAATATTTTATATTAGTTTATTATTATCAATTTAAAGTGTAGATCTCATCGAGCTATGTGGTTTAAAAAAAAATGAAAACAGAGCTCTAGATCAAAAGTTATACCTCTTAGATCGTCCCTCACATGATATCGGTCGTCCCTCGTCACTGTAAACTACCCTGCAACCTTCTAGGAGGTATAAATTTTGATCCAAAGCTCTATTTTTAATTTTTTTAAAACCACATAGCTCGACGAGATCTACACTTTAAATTGATAATAATAAACTAATATAAAATATTTTTTTATCATTTTCACCTCTGCAACTGATTGATAAAGTTGGATGGCCTTGCAACCTATAGGGAAGATCGATGAGGTATGACCTATATGAGTTGGTAGACATCATGTGAGGGACAACCGATGAGGGACAACCTATGTGAGTCGGTAGACATCATGCATGATGACTATAGACTCACACAAGGATGACCTATGTGAGTCGATAGACATCATATGAGGAACGACTGACGAGGGATGACCTGCATGAGTTCGTAGACATCATGTGAGGGATGACCTACATGAGCCCGTAGATATCATGCAAGGGATGACTTACATAGGATGACTTGGGTGCAAGGGATGATCTGGGAAAGTCTATAGTCATCATGCAAGGGATGACCTAGGTGATTCTATAGACATCATACAAGGGATGACCTGCATGAGTCCATAGGCATCATATGAAGGATGAGTTGCATGAGTCCATAGACATCATGCTAGGGACAACCTGGGCAAGTATATAGTCATCATGTGAGGGATGACCTACAAGGGACGACTTGGGTAAGTTTTTCGACATCATACGAGGGACAACCTACATGAGTCTATACGCATCATGCAAGGGACGACCTGCATGAGTCCATAGACATCATGTGAGGAACGACCTGTATGAGTTCATAGACATCATATGAGGGACGAAATTCAAGGGATGACCTAGGTGTAAGGTATGACATGGGCAAGTATGTAGTCATCATGCGAGGGATGACCTACAAGGAATAACCTAGGTAAGTTTGTAGTCATCATGGGAGGGATGACCTGTAGGGGATGACTTGCATGGGATTGTAGACATCATGTGAGGTAGAGGGATGACCTATAAGGGATGATATGGGTGCAAGGTATGACCTGGGCAAGTCTGTAGATATCATGCGAGGGACGACCTACATCAGTTTGTAGACATCATGTGAGGGATGACCTGTGAGGGATGACCTGCATGAGTCCATAGACATCATGTGAGGAACAACCTCATGCAGGGGATGACATGGGTGGGTGTGGGATGAGAAATGAGTCTGTATAGATGGATGCATTGATGACAAAAAGTAAAATAAGACATTGAAAAAATACCTGGAGTTTTTTCTCTGTAGTCTTGTATTTTATCCTTCATCTGTTGCCAATCACTCATTTTTTGGCTTTTCTGGTTTTGTTCTTTTTTCGGATCAAATTTGGGTTCTCCTTTTTTGTTAAATGTATAACTATAATAAGTAATAATATGTTTTGGTATATATAGTGGGAGAATTTATCTAGGTTAATAAAATTATATATAATTTTAAGGTGAGTTGGTCAAAAATCTGCGTGGGAGGGTGAGCGATTTAAATTTTAAAATTTAATATTATAATTTTTGTGCGACCCGACCCAAAAAAATATATTTTTCTGAAAATTTTGGGCGAATGGATTGACGGTCACAGTCTCAAAATTTGCAAATTTATATTTTAAAAAATGTCATTATTTACCTATTAACGAATTTTTGCCCCTATGAATAACCCTACTTGATAGAATGACTTTACCAATGAAACATATGGGTCAGGCAGGAGAAAGCCAACCACGTGGACCATGCCTTTTCACTTTGGTGATATTGAAGTGACTCAATACGGGTGAAACAAGTTTATTACCGAAACATTGTACGAGCTTGGGTTAATTGATATTTCTCAACAATGGCAAAACGACCCTTTGGGAATTTTTACGAAGTTTATCAAGGCTAAGAATTTTTATTTTTGCTCCAAAGAAGATATCTTGTAGAAAAGGAACAATCCTAAAGGATGTGACCTTGAGTGGCATATTGAAAAAATGATGTCGCTCCCTCCTTGGCATAAATTTTACAAAGTCGAAACTAAGTACGATCTCACAAATCATGTGTATTAGGTTTCTCCTTAGGATTTGTTTAATCAAATGAAAAATAAATTGCTCGAATAGTCTGATGAGAAGATTGTCAACTTGTGGATCATGAGATTTCACTAAGGGAAGCTTGGGTTAGCTTACTCATTGGATATGGATGAAGTGTTTTCACAAATTTATGATGAGAATTGTGATAAGTACCAACCCATATCTTTCGTTGACCTAGTACCTCAAAGTATTCAAATCCCTGACAATGAAGAGGTCACGACAAGAGAAGAAAAATCATTGGTTGAGGAGGAGCCAATTGCCGTATAAAAAAAAACCTACCATCCAAAGAACAACTTTCACTTAGAAAAAAGAGTGTGGATACAAAGTTGTCTTTCCCTAAAATTGTAAAGAAATATAGAAGTGGTGCAGTTTTTTCTCCTAGCACAAACCCTCTTTCTTCACTTGCGGTTGGGCATACTGGTTTTAGGGAAGCACCCTCTTTGACTAAGTGAAGATAGCCAAGCTAGATGGTGAAGTTGGTAGATATGGAAGCAAATGTAGTAAAATATAAGAGAAAGATCCAACAGTGCAACAACCTTCGTCATTGGCTCAAACGATGTCAGAGCCTATAGGTATACATTTTATTTCTTCTTCTCTCAATAATAAGTATTTGGTGACCACTGTCTCTCATCCTGCAGTTTCTACTTCCACTTCACTTCCATTTATCGTATCTACCTCTTATGCTTCCTTCTCCATTTTATAGTTGCAAGTCACTAATGCTCCTCTCATTTCTTCCATTCTATCCATTTCTATATCTTTCAGTTCATTTGCATCCATCCCTAATCCATTTTCTCTTTCATTATCCTCCATTCTATCTTCCATCCGTGTCAAACCCATTGTTGCTATAAGTACGTAAGCCCCTCCTAGGGTAAGTTTAAATATAACACCTTACATTTCTATCCCCTCTATTGAGACAAACCTTCAACAGGTTCTATTCCCATTTTCCCTAATTTTTGCATCACAATATCCATTGGCTTTAGAAATGGAACTTCTACCAAAGCACCCCATAGTAGAGAAGATCAACCAAGAATGACAAAGTTTCTCATGATGGTTGAAAGTCTGCAAGAAAAATGATGCACAAGCCCCAACTAAGATAGTGAAGAAGGTGACTTTTGATTTAGAGGCTATGGAGGTGCACACTGTGAATATGGTCCCTCAGGTCTATAAATTCCAAGGAGAAATGATGTCGAATGATTATTCATATCAATTCATCATCAAGGACCTCACAAAATTGATATGATTGAGAAAATGGGCAACATATAGGTGGAGATGAGTTTAATCTACTTGCACGGTGAACATTTCAAGGATCATTTATTCCAAGCTAAAGCAAAGATAGCAGAACTAGAAGATGCTTTAGCTGATCTGAGGGTCCAATAGATATTATATAGTTAGAATATTAGTTATGGTAGAAGAAAGTGATAAACCTGGAGGGTGAAATTGAAAGATATAAGCAAGAGGCTAAACAACATCAAACAACATGGCAAGAAGCAAAGTAACCAGTCCAAACCTTGAAGGATAAAATCTAGAGTCAGCAGGATTAGTTGGCAGACAAGGTGATGCAATCGATAGCTCTCATGAAGGAAAAATTCAAGGAGTCTCGTAGTCATCTGCTTACCAATTATTCGATAATGGCATCAAAAGCAACATTGGTCCTCATGTTCATTCAGGAGATGTAGTAGGTTGTTTCGCATGGCTTGCACGTAGTGGAGTTTTCAAAAGAGGACTAAGATCTAAACAATGACTAAAATAGATTTCAATTTTGGCCCAATGAGCGACATGGCTCGAGCTTGGAAAAATACCAAGATAACACTATGCACTTATTTTTCCAGGTTGGATCTGATCAAGGAATATCGAAAGCTGCTAGATACGTTTGAATAAGAGAGGCGCATTTTGCTTGTCTATTTTGAGACTGTAGCAAATAATGGTTTCCTCAACTTCACTGATGACTAGGGGAATATTCTAGCAAAGTATCTGGATGCAATATGGGTTGCTTTTGAAAATAACACTTTAGATATTGATGGCTAGGAAGAGCCCATCATCGAAGAGCATGTGCTACCATTGATGAAGAGGTTTATTTGCATCAAGTCTGGTTTACTAAATCTCAGCCAGAGGGCCAACTACATGGACCTAGACCAGGTTTAGACCTTTTGATACATTGTTGATACACTCCAGACTCGTCAAGTGATTAGAATTGATGCTTGGGCCAAAGCCATCATAGTATATGAAACTACATGTTCGAATCTCAAAGGGCAGGAAGACATTGTTGCAAGAAAAAGATAATCTGATGCATCCAATAGTAATTACAATGAGCCCAATGGATAAAGGCCCTGGTATCAATTGCATTCAAGCGAGCTAAATACCTTGTGAGCTACCAGAAGTGTTGTCATTTTTTCCACACAAAAATTAGATTTAAATTTTTTGCCCAAGTGTGCAATTAGTTTCGCTTAGTGAAATCCATTTTAGGTAACGCATTGAGCGAAATACCATTTTCAAGAAAAAAATTCAATTTCAGGTGAAATCGTGGAGAAAATCCCATTTTGGATGAAATCATGGTGAAAATCCCATTTCAGGTAAAATCGTGGCAAAAATCCCATTTCAGCCCACACCTTAGCGAAATCGTGGCGAAATTAATTTTTGCCATTTTCTCCAAGCGAAAGTCATTTTTGATGGTGCTTTGAGCGAAGATCATTTTGGGGGGAATTTCAAGGCTAGAAAATTCAATTTTTGGGCAAAGAAGTTAATGTTTCCTAAATTATTGCTGACAAAAATCAGATTCAACAGATAACCAAAATATTGCTAAAATTAAATACTATCTGACTCTAGTGTGATCTTGCTGATTTTGAGGCACCGTACACCTCGGTGAAAGCTCATTTTTGAGGCACCACCATGAAGATAAAATTTTTGTCTATGATCCCATCTAAGTCTCGATATTTCATCTACCAAAATTGCTCGTTGCTTCCCAAGTACCATCGGATTGGTTCGTTGCTGCTACAAAGGAGAAAATTGTTGTCGACCAATATTTGACTTACCATCATTTTATTTAATGATCATTCAATTTTAGAGGTGAAATCCTCTATAAATACTAGCAAACTTGATGTAAAAATGGATGGACATTTGCTTGTGAAACTCTTGCAATTTAAACATTTGCTTTGATTCAAGGACTATTTGGCCCTAAGTTCTTGATCATTTTATGTATGTTTATATTTTCTACTTTGTATCTCTATTAGATTTATATCACCATTGGTGGATTAAATTCTGATTATGAATTTAGTTTTCAATGGAGAATGAATGTTGGAATGCTATTGGAAGTCATGCTTTTAATTTAATGTTAGTTTAAACCGAGTTGTTAATATTGCTATTAATTCATCTTAGCATTAACTCTTCAGCTTATAGCCATATTTATCTTCCTTTATGTTAATTTATTTTCCTAATATTTATACCAGTTTTTTAGAGTAGCAAGGTAACCAGCCCCCTCTAGAGGTTGGCCTGAAGGGCATTTCTTTCTTTCAACCTTTCAATGTTGGTCGGGTCTAGGGCATATACATAAATTTTATCGTAGGGCATAATCTTTTCCAACAAAGCCTTAAGTGGTTCTGAAGCTTGAAAAGTTCTAATTTGGCACTGCATTTCCATTGGTTTACCTCTTGGTAGGAAGGCTTGGAAAGACATGAATTTTAAATCACTCCTGGTTGCTCCTATCCGAGTTAAAATTCAAGGCTCTTTTATCATTTAGAGCATATGGAGGGCTTGGGAGAAAATTAAGCCCTAGTTGTGTTGGCAAAGGGATGGGCATCATAATGGTGCTTTTATTTCCAATTATAATTTTTGGCAGCCACCTTTTATTACTTTTCAAGGTTTCCCTCTTGCTTTTGTGCAATGGATACATGCTCAGTGGTTCTTCAGGAAAGAGATTTCAATAATGGTAGATTTTTTTTGAGACATTCCAGGGATTGGATCCCATGGGATGATTTCAAGATACCGTTTGGTCTGCGACCAGATGATAAGAATACTTATGAAATTGTTTTGGATTGTATCCCATTTTATCTTTGGCCCATGATCTATATATCTTCTCAAAATACTTGGTGGTATGACTGGGGATGGTTTAAGAAAACCCTGCTTCTTACTTATAAACCTAAGTTAGGGCATGCTTGGATTACTCTCAATATCCCTATCGTTCAAATAATAAATTAGCGATGGGATCTTCTTTCCACTCAGACTCGTTGGAGTCTAATATTTAAATTGTTTGGGTAGGATATATTGAGCCCAAATAAGATTTCTTTTCCCGAAGCTTATTATCCTATGGTCTTCCTCTTGGACAAAGATTAGAATATCTTGGAATAGAGAATCCTTCCTGCTATTTTTGTGGTGCTCCAAAGGATCCCCTTCATATTTTTTGGTAGTGTAGGAAGGATCGAATAGCCTAGGATTGGCTTGAGTTCTTCTTTCGACCTCTTATGGTAGTTCATTCACCTGGAATTATGCTTTGCTTGGTGACCCACCAGATTTTTCCTTGCCCTTGTTGGAAGTGTGGAACATTCTTTGCATCAGTGTGCTTTTTCATATTTGGAAAACTCGTAACAAAGTTCTCTTTTCTTAGTAGCATAGTTTAGATGAATTTTCAATTGTTGATAAGTGCACAATTTATTCTAACTTTTGGCTCCATATTTCAATTCAAGTGGAGAAATTTCATATGGAGGTGGAGCATCTTTGTGCTCTTATGCAAAACTAGGGTAATTCCCCATGTACGATCATCTGAATACCTTCTACAGAGACTTCTAGGTCTCGTAAAGTTTCCCGATCACACTCTCATTGAATTCCATCCCAATCTACAAAAATACATTGGTCTCAATCACCTCCTATTTGCCAAACCCAAGGCAACATTGGTAATAATACATATCATTATGGTAGTGCCTGGGAGGTTTACCAAGTGGAGCCAAACCTAGTTGTTGGTTGGGTATATCCTATTCCCACGTGCCTAGTCACTCTAGCTAATGTGGTGGGTTGGGGTGTATCTGATGGCATTGATGGCTCTGATATAGGTGATAATATTCGCACACCTGGGGAGGATGGGTGTCTCATTTACATTCATTTTAATACCAATTGGCAGCATATGGAGGATGAGGGACATTCACCTCGTGAGCATACCCCCCATGATTGACATGATTTAATGCATACTTTTTGGTGATGTGGTTGGTGATAGGTTTAACCTTGTTTTTGTTGTTTTGAGTAATCGCTTGCTAACTCAACCTGAGTTAGTGTGACTACCTATTAGGGTGTGTCTATCCACCCATTTTTTGTTGTAAAGACTTGTATTTTTAAATTAATTAAAAGTTAGGCCTTTACATTCAGAATTTAAAATATATTATTTGATTCTATTATATATTTTAATATAATATATTTAATTAAGTTAATTAAAGTTAATTTTAAATTTTATGTTAAAATATAATAATTATAAAATTATTTTAATAATTAGTAGGTAGTTAAGAGTTTTATACTTTATGCTATGGTTTAAATTTTAGGGTGAATTTTAACATTAATATCAAATAATATGAGATTAATCAATTAAATTCCTCAACCTTCAAGGAGGAAACCTAGGTTTTCATCTTACGAAGAAATTCATGCATAACTACCAAGACATTGTAATACCAATACTGTAATGGGACCATTTTCAATCCCATATAACCAATTAAAAAAAATATTTTGTTAAACAAAACTATAATTAAAATTATTTTTAATAGTTTGTTTTGATTATTTAATAATTATAAGCTATATTGGACATGATTAAGATCCAAAAGTGAGTGAACACAGAGTGGGCCTCACCTTTTATTGCTTTAGAAATAAGACAAGTGTTGTGAGTCCAAAAAAGAAGCAAGTATAACTAGGAATTAAAAATGTGAGGAAGTAACAAGCCTCGCTAATTTTATTCTAGATATTTGAAAAAATTCAAGTATGGAGTAAGGAGTTTTTCAAGTATGTTGACGATACTTCATCCAAGAAGGACCAACTACTAAGGACCAAATATATATTGTATATACCTAAATATGTATTTCTATAGATATTTCAAAATCATTGCCATGGTTCATTAATATTAAGTGGATTATAAAAATATTACATTCTTGTACCACATATATTGTGAGACTAGATATATGACAAGATATTACAAAGTGAAAATGATGGAGAAAGAGATAAATTGTTTTAGGTATGAGATAAATTTCAATATGAAGTAAGGAGATCATACAATATTAGAAGAGATAAAGGATTTTCCACTCCTACGAAAGTGATAATAAAATACCCTCTACATCATAAAATGGTGAATATCATTAGAAGAAACAAAGGGCATAAAGGATGAGGAAGTACAATGCACAAGTTCAAATTTACAAAGAATTAAGTGTACAAAGGAATATGAAAAGATAAATTAAAAAAAAAGAAGATAAAAGAGGTAATGGTTAATCTAGGTAAATCATATTCACTTTCCTCAAGTAGTATACAATTTTTTTCTTGCAATAAAAATGAAGTAGCATGGAGCTTATCTATTGAATTTAAGGTCATAAGAGCAACAAAAAAAAGAAATGGGTATGGAGTATATCCATGGATATGTAGGAAGTATTGCTATGAAGTATTATCCTTGAACTTTAAGGTTTCCTAGAAAATATTTAGGTGCATGTGGATATGTTGGTGGTATTACTTGTTTATGGGATATGGTTAAAATCTCTCCTCTTGGATTTCTAGAAGATGATCTATTTCTGATGATCGGGTATGACAATAAATCTAGTAAAACAATCCTACTTACAAATGTGTATGCTCCTATTGATTACAATAGTAAAGCGAATCTGTGGGGGCACATTGGCTTTATGAGAAGTCTGGCACCCCTGTACCCATGGATTTTGGCTAAATACTTCAACTCTATCTCTTGTCTAGAGGAGAAACATGGTGGGGTCGATCGTCTCAAACCTTTTTCTTCTATCTTCAGTGCTCATATTCGGGCCTTGAACTTGGTTGACATCAAGATGGATAATGGGATATTTACCAGGAACAATAGAAGATGTGTGGAATATTCCATATCAGAGAGACTGGATAGGTTTTTGATCTCCAGTTTTTGGACTGGTAATAACATAAGCACTAGTTCTGTGATTCTAGAGGGTAGGGGATCTGATTATTAGCCTATCAAACTCTATACTCTAGAGTTAGGGCTAAATAAGAATACTTACTTTAAGTTTCAACTTATGTGGCTTCGAGATCCTAAGCTTCATGATTCCATGCGAGGCTGGTGGACCAATGGAAAAACTCTTCATGGCACCACTATGTATTCCTTTATGAAATAGCTACAATTTTTTAAGCATAAATTGAAGAGATGGAAGAGATTAAATTTTGGGAACGTTTCCTTTGATAATTTGGTGGCTCTTATGAGGGTGGAAGAAGCTTCAAGGAATATTAGAGATCAGGGACTCACGGAGGAGCTTCTTGTTGAGGAATCTGAGGCTACGAAAGACCTTGTTGAATGGGAATTGAGGGAAGAATTTTTTTGGAAACAAAAATCTTGAGTAGATTGGCTTCAGGAAGGGGATAGGCACATGGTCTTCTTTTATAACTTAGTTAAGGCTCGTTGTAATGGTAACCTGATTACCTCTCTTGTGAATTCTCAAGGTGCTTTGCTTTCTTATTTCAGGGATATTTCAGAAGAGAATAGGAGGTTTTTTTCCTCTCTCTTCAAGGAGGGCTCCCTATCATATGATGAGGATGAAAAGTTTATTCTAAACTGTATTCCTTCGATTATTTCTAGAGAGATGAATAAGAAATTTATGGGTCTAATTTCCCTTGAGAAGTTGAAATTTTTTTTATTCAAGATGAAAAAGGGAAAGACCGAGGTTCGGATGGAGTCCCGATTGAGTTTTATCAGGAGTTTTGGGAGTTAATAAAATTTGATCTTTTGGAGGTGGTCCATGAGTCCCAAAAGAACAAAAATATGCTAAGAACCCTAAATGCTACCTTTGTGGTGCTTATTCCCAAAAAAGAGGGAGCTAATTCCTTGGATATGTTTAGGTCTATCGCTCTTTGCAATGTTGTGTATAAGATCATCACAAAAATTATTGTTGAGAGGATGAAGATATGGTTGAGAAAAATCATATCTGAGGAGCAAGGTGGGTTTGTTGCTGGCTAGAAAATCTTGGATGGGGTTGTTATTGCTACAAAAGCCATTCACTCAATGGAAAATTCTAAGGAGAAAACTATGTTCATTAAGTTGGACATGGCCAAAGCCTATGACCGGGTCAGATGGTCCTTTCTTCAAAAAGTTCTTTCTGCTTTTAGATTTGAGGAGGAATGTATTAGGTGGATGATGAGCTGTGTTTCTTCTTTCTCATTCTCCTTTCTTGTTAATAATGAGCCATTAGAGCTATTTGAGACCTTAGGAAATTTAAGGCAAGGAGATCCTTTATCTCCTTATTTATTTATCATTATGGTATAAGGGTTGGTAAGATTGTTCAAGTCTTAGGTTAGGCAAGGTCTCATTCAGGGGTGGAAGTGGTATAGTAGTTTGCTTCCTCTTTCCCACCTTCAATTTATTGATGATACTACTTTGTTGGGAGTTGCCACTATCAGGGAATTTGTCAACATTAGACGATATCTTAACATATATCTTGGTGCTTCTGGATAGTTGATTAATGAGGATAAATATTCTATTTTCTTCTTCAATTCCTCTCCTCTTATTCAAGCCAGAATTGCTTGTATTCTAAGATTCCAGGTCGAGACTCTCCCCTTCATTTATCTTGGTATTTTTATTTCATCTCATCCTCTACCTAGATCTTCTTAGCAATCTATGATTGATAAATTTAGAAGGAAGGTGAATCACTAGACCGTCAGATGGCTATCCTCTGCATGTAGAATGTTGCTTTTAAAACCTATTATTCAAGCTTTACCCATTTACAGGTATTTTGTGCAAACAACTTCCTATCATTTCATCAAGGACATGGATGCTTTGTCAAGATAGTTTTTGTGGTTTTAAAAACTTGATCAATCTAGATAGATTTTGGTTAGGTGGGATTCTATTTGTATATCGATTCAATAGGGAGATCTTGGGTTGCGACAGGAAGCTCAATCTAGGTAGGCTTTGGCTACAAAAAATTATTAGAGATGGTGTACCTCTCAAGATCAGAGTTGGGCTAAAATATTATCTTGTAAATACTTGAGAGTTATTTATGAGGCTGATATCCCTAGAGTCATCTTGGTTGGGAAAGGGTTATTTTTTAGGGACACTCTAAAAAGAGGAGATAATTTAATTAAGGTTTATTCTAGATTTCCAATCGGGGATTAGATGCTATTTTATGGGAGAATTCTTGGGATGGCCACCCTCCTATATTGACTTAATATCCCAAGTTAAGTTCCCTAAGTGTTTATTTCTTGGAAGCGGGTTGGTTTCATGTGGAGGACTTTAAAAAAATCTAGTATTTTGGAAATCTAGAGATGTATAGGTGGAAAGATCCACAGGAATGGCCCTAGGGAGGATTGGTTGAGGACAAAGATGTGATTACTTTTATTCTTACGAAGAGGCCCTAATATTTGTTGAGGGGTAAAGACATTTTGTGTTGGAACCCTAATCCCAAGGTAACCTCATCTATAGCCTATGATTATCAAGTTCTTGATAAGCAAAAGTTTGGAAGTCTCCCAGTCATATGGTGGAAAAAGGTGTGAAACAAATATGCTTGGCCGAAATGTAACTTATTTCTCTGGTTGGTAGGTCATAATAAATACCTCACTTGGGATAACGTGAGGAAGAGAGGATTTCAGGGTCCCTCTTTTTGTGTCATTTTGAGGTAAGAATGAGGATGACTCTTCTCATTTATTTTTTCAATGCTCCCTTTCTAGAGACATTTGGCACCATTGGTGGAGTGCCTGGAACCATCCTTATTTTCATGTGCTCTCCCTATTGGAGTTTTGGAGCAGTCTAGGGAGAACTCCAGCCAAGGTCCCCTTCCTCTAGGTGGCTTGGAATTTGGGCCTTTCTTGGATCATCTGGAAGATTTGGCTCAAACGAAACCATCACATATTTCAAGGTAGTCATTTGGATATTCAACATATCTGGAAAAGGATCCTGTGTATGGTTTAGGAAACTATCCATAGCATGATGTGGACCCTCTTTTGAACTTTAGGGAGGAGAAGGTACAATAGTCCCTTGGTCTCTTTAGGGTTGGTCCAAACTCTTCTAGCCCTAGTAGGGTTCCTCTCTTCAGCAAGAAGGTTAGGAGAGATGGTAGCTGGAGGCCGCCCCTAGAGGAGTTTTAAAAATTAATATTGATGGGTTGTCTAGGGGTAATCCTAGACATGCTGGAATTGGTGATGTTGGGAGAGATTCTGCTGGCGTGGTCGATTTTTATTTTCCATTTATAAAGGTGTTCACTCCAACAATTTTATGGAAGCTCTTGCGATTCTCGAGGCCTTGCAGAGGGGGTTTTCTCTTGGCTGGTGCAGGATTATCTGTGAGTCTGACTCTCAAATTTTGGTTAATATTTTAAACAATAAAAGGGTGGAGGATGTTAATTGGAAGTTGGTCTCTGTGGCCATTTAGATTCTCAGAATGAGTGAAGAGTTTGAATTTATATCCTTTGTGCACATTCCAAGGGAATGGAATGGGGTTGTTGATTACCTGGCCAAAAGGGCTTCTGAGCTATTGGATCCTTGTATTATAGATAACTAGGAGAGTCTCTCGTCTGGGGACTCTCAATGCCTTTGGGAGTTGATCCACAAGGATATTAAGACTTAATGTGGTTTGTTCTTATTGTCTTCTTCGGGTTTTGACATTTTTTGGTGGTTTTAGCCTGTTTTGTTGCTTATTTGAGTCTTGATTGGGAGCTTAGTTGTACTCTATAATCCAAAATTTTTATCAATAAATTTTTTACCCCTTTATTTAAAAAAAATTGAGCACATATATTAAGAATATAAAGAAAAAATTAAATTGGAAGATGCTATGAAGTCAAAAAATGATTATTTTATGAAAAATAAAACTTGAAAATTGTATAAGTTATTCCACAAAATGAAACTAGTTGGCTATAAATAGTTTTATAAGGAAAATTATAAATTGTATAGCTTGATTAACAAGTTTAAAGCATGCTTAGTTTCCAAAGGTTATACATGTCAAGAAAGGATAAAGTATGTCCTTTTGTTTTTTCTTCATTGGAAATTGTATGAGTTACCCTAAAAAATGAAATTCATTTACAAAAAAATTATAAACTATGTCTTGGTTGATAAGTTTAAAGCATGCTTAATTGCTAAAGGGTATACATGGCAAGAAGGGATTAAATATGTTATTTTTATTTTCTCTCCATAATTGTAATTTTTAGATGGAAGGTATACCAAATGGATGTTAAGAGTATCTTCTTAAATAGTATTAAAGGAATAGTTCTACATGATTCAACACTATATATTAAGTCATTATATGGAATTATGTAGGACCATGGGACCTAGTACATAATTATGATCAACATCTTGGATATTCAAGATGAAAAAATCCATTGATATTAATAACTATATTAATACTACAAATGGTGGCATTGTGATATTTAATGTTCACGTTTACTATCTTTTGATCATGGGTAGTAGACGTTTACACCTAATATTTTTATGTCCAAGGAAAGGTATGCTACTTGGAGGATTAGACGTTTTTCGCAGGACTGCCCAAACTGCCGAACTCGTTTCGGCCATATCTCACTCATCCGAACTCGGATTGAGCTAAAATTTTGAGGGTAGATGCCTGAAAAACCCTAGAACGTCTCCACCAATTTTCATATCATTTGGAGCAACACAGATCCTAGCGCATCCCTATGTGTGAACGATATATTTGGCAAGCGGCTATGCGAGGGTTTCATCTGGGTTGAGTGCAAGCAGCTCCAGAGGTTGGTTTTTAGGGCCTTCGGGCCCTAGCGGCCAATATTTTTGTGGTTTATGCTCAATATTTTAGCAGGAAATGTTGCAGGGGATACAAGATGGGTTAGAAATTTGTCTTTCAACAGATCATACTATGAACTTGAGTGACAACGGCTTCCAATTTTCTGCACAAAAGAAAAGTGAAAACCATACCTTTCCACGACGTCTAGGGCAAGGATTAAAGAGACCACGAAATAAGTTTCAAGCAGTTGATCAAAAAATGGCTCATATCTCAAGTGAATCTGGTGCTAAGGTGCACCCACAAAATAATTCTACTGTGAAAACCCCTATCAAGGGTAAGAATTTTGAAGACTCAGTCCCAAAAATGAATTTTAGGGATGCCCTTCGTGGTGGACAGCCTCAGCCCAATGCTAATATCAATATTAGGGCTTCTCATAAACCTCTAAGAATGCCTAAGATTGATCCCAGGAAAACGGAGTCAGGATGTCTTAAAGCAGCTGATGGAACTCCTATTGTTAAGCTTGATATGGGTAACATTCAGACCGGCATTGAAGATTTGGAAAAAAGAGGACTAATTTGTCGGTTCGTGGGTTTTCGTCCGAGTCTATCTGCTTTCAAAGTCTGGGCTGCAAAAAGCTGGAAAACTAAAGGTGAGTTACAAATCTCTATTTATCCAAATGGTTATTTTCTTGTTTTATTTGCTAATAATGAAGATAGAGAGAAAACTTTTCAAGGGGGTCCTTGGTTTTTTGGAAGGGCAGGGCTTTTCATGAAGCCCCGGCATACTAAATTTAAAGCCGAAGAAGAGATGCCTTCTATAGCTCCCGTGTGGGTTAGACTCTTTGGCCTCCCTATTGAATTTTGGAATCCTACTATTTTTTCTTCAATTGGAAACTCTTTAGGAACTTTTATGATGATCGCTGATTGTACTCAAAATTTTGAACATATTATTTATGCTCGAATTTGTGTTTTAATGGATTTTGACAAACCCCTACCTAAAAAGATCACATTACAATTTGGGGAAGACACTTGGGAGCAAGTAGTGGACTATGAGAACATTCCTTTTCGTTGTAGAATTTGCCATGAATATGGTCATTTGGCCAGTGCTTGCCCAAATAAAATTCCTGATCAAAAGAAAGAAGATATAAACTCAGCAGGTTTCCAAATACCTAAGAAGAAGAACACTAAAAAAAACCAGTAATGAAGGATCAATCAAAGTCATTTGCTAATATGTTTGAAATCCTTTCCACAAATGATGTCCCAAGTGAGGAAGAGGAAATAATGGAAACTGAAATCTTAGAAACACAATTTAAATATGAAGGAAAGAACTCAGAGACAAACCAACAAATCAAAGGTTTTCAACAGAAAAAAAAAGGAGAAAATTTACACAAGAAAAACAATATTTCAAATGTCAAAACTTCAAATAATGCAGGTCCCAATATAGACTCCATTGAACCATCTAGTAAAATTTTGGCTGTGTATGAGCATTCTTCAAGGTTAGAAGCCATCTCAGATTCAATTGGAATAAGTCAAGAAACAGGGAAAAAAAATTGAAGATGGATTCTAATCAAAAAGTAGGTCGCAAGACCAATCAATATCATATGGTAAAAGAAGGTGAAAAGCTTGTAGAGGAAGGTAAGATTAATGCCCTTCCCAACATTTTTAGCCCTGGTATTAATGAAGATCATCACTTGGAATATTAGAGGACTCAAAGGGAGTCTTTCAAAACAAAATGAAATTAGAAGAATGATTCAGATAAATCATCCACATCTTGTTTTCCTTCAAGAAACAAAGATGTCAATGGAGGATATGGACTTAATTGCCGTAGAAATTTGGCCACTGGAAAAGTGGTTTCCCTCAGCTCCCAAGGGACTTCGGGTGGCATTGCTTGTCTTTGGGACCCAAAAGAGGTAGTTATTCACCATATGGTTGGCAGTTGGGGTTTGTTGGCTATAGCTATTCAAAGTAGACATTCCAACCAGATTATGCTCTGCATTACTGTTTATGCCCCGACTTCTTTGGAGGAAAAAAGAAGACAGTGGAAGGATATTACTCATATTATCTCTCATTTTCCTAAAGCTTGGATCTTGATCGGAGGAGATTTCAATACCATCCTCTCTCTGGATGAGAAAAGGGGGGGAAATAGAAATTTGGACAAAAGTACTGACCTCATGAGCGAATATATTGCAAACCTCCATCTTGTGGATATCCAACCAGATAATGGCCTTATGACTTGGTCTAACAGAAGGCAAGGCTTAGCTTGTATAATGGAGAGATTGGATAGGTTTTTGCTCTCTAAAAATTTCTTAATCCATGGTCACATTCCTAAAGTGAAGACTCTTAATAATGCTGGTTCGGATCATTGGCCACTCATGGTGGAAATGTGGAAAACCAATGTGAGTTTCTCTCCTTTTCATTTTCAATTAATGTGGCTTAGAGACATTTCCTTCAGACCTCGTGTGCAACAATGGTGGAAGGAAGGTAAACCTAGGCATGGGACTAAGATGTTCTATTTTGCCAAAAGACTCGCAATACATTAAATCCAAAATCAAGACTTGGAACTGGAAAGAGTTTGGGGATGTTCATAAAAAAAACATGAAGTTATTGCTCATCTTGAAAATTTGAATAAGAAAATCCATTTAGATGGCCTCACAGAGAAGAGAAGTGCAGATGAAATTAAACTCACAACTCAATTTAGAGGAATGGGAAAAAAGAGAAGAAATCTTATGGAAGCAAAAATCTAGAATTCAATGGCTCAAAGAAGGAGATCGAAACACAAATTTCTTCCACAAATATCTTCTAGCTCGAAGATCTCACAACTTTATTTCTTCCTTAAAATCAGATTCTGGAGATGTTGTTTATACTTGGGATGGCATGAACTCTATTGTTGTTGATTACTTTTCCAATATTTTTGCTGCTACTCCTCTTGACTCAGCTTCACAACAAAATGTTCTTCAAGCAATCCCTTCTCTTATCACTTCGAGGAGAACTCTATTTTGACTCGCTCTTGTTACTATCAATGAGCTTCAACAAGTAGTTTTTAAAATGCAAACCCCAGGTCCCGATGGTTTTCCTATTGAGTTCTACCAAGAGTTCTGGGATATCCTTCATGTTGATTTATTAGAGGTGGTGGAAGAAGCCAGGAAATCCAAAGAAATTTTGAAGGTTATCAATAAAACTTATATTACTCTTGTTCCAAAAGCTCAAGAGGTTGATCATATCTCAGCTTTTAGACCTATTGCTTTATGTAATGTTCTTCTCAAAATTATTACTAAAATCATGGCAGAAAGGTTGAAGCCTCTTTTGCATAAGATTATTTCCCCAGAGCAAGGGGGATATGTGGAAGGACGTCAAATAGTAGATGAGATAGTTCTTGCTCAAGAAGCCATCCATTCCATGGATATGCAAAATTCTCCTTCTATGTTCATCCGGTTAGACTTATCCAAAGCTTATGACAGAGTGGATTGGCACTTCCTTATCAAAGTTTTGAGGCAATTTGGTTTCTCTAAGGATTGGATGGATTGGATTATGGGATGTATCTCTTCAGCTTCCTACTTAGTTCTTATCAATGGCAGGCCTTCTCAGTCTTTCCTAGCTTCCAGAGGTATTAGGCAAGGTGACCCGCTATCCCCTTATTTATTCATCATTCTTGCTGAATGCTTGGGTAGGACTATAACCAAAAAGAGGGAAAACAAAACCCTTGAGGGAGTTACCATTGCTCATGGAGCTAGACCTATCTCTCATCTTCAATTTGTGGATGACTCTACCCTTTTAGGTAAAGCTACAGTTAAGGAAGCTTCTAATATTAAGCAAATCATTAGCTATTTTTCTAAGGCTACTAGGCAGTTGATCAATGAAGACAAATCTAAAGTTATTTTCTTTCACTGCTCTGCTAGACAAGAATCCATGGTCTTGGATAAATTAAGATATAAGAAGACCTCTCTTCCAATCACTTATTTAGGTATTCCCATAAATATTCAAAGGCAGAAAAATAAAGATTGGAATTGGTTGTTGGACAAAGTCAAGAAGAAAATTGGAAAGTGGACCAACAAGTGGCTTTCTTCTGGGGGTAGAATCACCTTGGTAAAATCAGTCCTTCAAGCTATTCCTATTTATGTTTCTTCCATTTTGAATATCCCAAAGGTTGTTCTTCGAGAATTGGATCAAATCAGTCATCGTTTCCTTTGGAGTGGTACTAAGGAGAAAAGAAAATGGGCCTTGGTGAAATGGGATACTTTATGTCTTCCTAAGAGTGAAGGGGGGTTAGGATTCCGGTCTTCAATTAATAACAACAAAGCTTTAGCTGCTAAATTATATTGGAGGATGTTGCATAACCCCAATGCTCTTTGGGCCAATAATCTCCGTGCTAAATATGCCGAGAACAAAAGTCCCGAAGACCTTGTTCGCTATCAACTTCCTACCAAAGGTTCTCCCATTTTAGCAGTTCTTAAGACTCGGTGAGGATTTGATAAAGAAAAAATTATTTTGGATCATTCATAATGGTCAACATGCAAATTTTTGGACAGATTCTTGGGATGGTCACAAGCCTTTGATAACTCAGTTTCCCGATTGGAGGCCTTGGATGGAGGAGCTTCACCGAGCTAATTGGATAAAGGTGGCTAATTACTGTCGGTACCATACCGGTAATTCAAAGGTTGGTAGATATTGGATCCCTATTGAGGACTGGCCTATTCAAATCCCAGAAAGGCAAAGACAAGATATCCAAGGCATCCTTCATATGAGATCCCTCTCTTGGTCCCATGAAAAAGATTGTTTTGGATGGAACAACACTACTAAGGGTGAGTATTCAGCTTGCTCAAGGTTATTTGACCTTATGCCATAATAATCCCAACCATTCTTCTGACATATTTTCTCAATTGTGGGCTCAAAAGCTCTGGCCTAAGGTGAGGTTCTTTAATTGGCTTTTATTGCATCGTAGGGTGCTTACCGGTGAGCAACTTATGAAGCGTGGTTTTCATGGCCCTTTTAGATGTGAAATGTGTGAAGAGAATGTAGAAAATATCAACCATATTTTTATTGAGTGTACTTTAGCCTCTGAGCTATGGAGGAGAATGGCAACTTTACTTGGCTTACAAGTGGTCCAATTTTTTCACTTTTGAACAACTTTGGAGGGATTGGCCTAATCAAGAGGGTGTTGATCATTTTATTAGGCAGTTAGTTTGGATGGGTTCTACCATTCTTCTTTGGAATATTTGGAATGAAAGGAACAACCAAATTTTTAATCAAGATAGGAAGGATATTCACTATATTTGGCAAAAGACCATAGCCAACTTAGTTGAATCAGTCCATCAACTCCTTAATCACCCCCAAAACTCCCACCAAAGATGGGATCAAGTGATGCAAAGATTGAAGATTAAACCTTCTAAGGGCAACCAACTTAAAGGGAATGTGAGTATTAGTAAGATGGATAGGACTAGAAATTGGCAACCTCCTCCTAAGGATTTTGGAAAAGTCAATACTGATGGAGCCTCTAGAGGGAACCCTGGAAAAGCCAGTGTGGGAGGAATTGGTAGACTTTCAGATGGCTCCCTGGTTTTTACTTTTGCTGAGAATTTGGGTATTCTTTCCAATAACCTTGCTGAGGGGTATGGTATCCTTAGAGGCCTTCAGGAGGCTACTAAGGTTGGATGGGAAAAGGTGTTAGTTGAGTCTGACTCTCAACTTATGATTAATCTCTTGAAGACTCCTTCTAAGAATCATAAGGTGGATTGGAGAATAAAAAGAATTATTGAGAAGATTCAGTTAATCCAGATGGGATTTTTGAAAGTTGATTACAATCATGTGGTCAGAGATCAAAACAAGAGTGTTGATGCTTTAGCTAATTGGGCTTTGGACAAAGGTGATCTTACTTGTTATGGCCACCCTCCTATATGGTGGGCTTCTCAAATTAGGGAAGCTCTTCTTTCTATCATTTCTTTGGATGGCTCCACTTCTGAAGGTACCTAGTTTCTTCTTGTTTTTTTTTTTTGTTTCTCTTTGGTTCATTCAGTTTTTTTAGTTCCCTAGCTCATTCTATTCTTTATTTTGTTTCCTCTGTTGATTCTTGCATTAATAGTCTTCTCGTCTAGATAGGTCATTGTTTTGTTCATTTTTTTTTCTTTTGTCTTCTTTGTTTTTTTGTTTAGTTTTTTAAGGTGGGTGGGTTCTTTTGTTTTGTTTTGTTTTTGTGTTCTTTGTGTTGTTTTTTGTTGTTCTTGTGTTTTTGTTGTTTTGTTTTTTTTTTTTTATGTTTTTTGTTATTGTTCTTGTGTTTTTTTCGTTCTTGTTCTTGGGTTTCTCTTTGTTTGTGTTATTTCATTTTTTTATGTGTGAGTGTTTTCTATGTTTTTTGTTTTTGTTTATTGTCTGTTGTTGGTTGTTTTTATTTTTATTTTATTTATTTTATTTTTTAGGTTTTGGTTGTGTTTATTTTTCATGTTTTTTTGGGTTATGTCTTTGTAGTGTTCTGTTGTTTTTGTCTTGTTTGTGTTTTGTTATGTGGTTCTTGTGTTTTTCTATGTGGTTTGTGTTGTGGTTTCTTTTATCTTATTGTGCGTGTTTGGTTGTGCTTTTGGTTTTGACACACTCAAGGAGCATGTTTTTTATTTTATTTTATTATTTTTGTTGTTATTTACTTTTTTTAATTTGGTTTTGTGTGTTTGTTTGCTCCTTGAGTATGTCAAAGGTGGTAGGCCAGGTCCGAGTCCTGGGCATTTTTGGCGGAATGGATACCCCTGCCTCCTTGGGTCTTACCCGAAAGTGGCATCCCTTTTGGGATGTTTTCCACAAAAAAAAAAAAAAAATCATGGGTAGTAGAGGAAATATAACTCAAAAGGTAAACATATTATCTATATTCTTCTTTTAACATGATATATTTAGGGCTCCTATACTATTACCCAGGTGTAGAATTTTGCAACTTTGACTATGCTATTTTTACATCACAAAGTAAGTATGTCAAAAAAATTCTAAAAAATTCAATTAGAAGATTGTAGTTCAACATATACACATAGGGAATTCATATTGAAATTGAAGATATTGTTTATTTTTATTTTATCAATGGATCAATATATTTATTAGTTAGGAAGTTTAATTTATCTGATGACAAATTGATTAAATACATGAATTTTAGTGATTTACTTGTCTTGTTTTATGTTGAATCCACAAATACAAAATTGATAGTCTACAAGATATATTAAAGAACCCTCAACTTTGGTATTCTATATAAATAATATACTAAATTTTAGTTGACTAAATACAATGATGTGGAGTGGGATTAGTTTTTTTGATAATTAAAAAATCTATTGTTAGATATGTGTTGGATTAGTGGTGATTTATTTGTAGAGTGAGACAAAACATATAAATACCTTATCATCTCCTAAAGAAGAATATAACACAATAGTTAGTGCAAGTTACAAGGTAGTTTTGTTACAATATATATTGTATGATCATACATAGGTCAAGTAGTACCAAATTCATTTCATTGCTCATGATCATAAGGAGTTTAATATATTGTGCTAGACAAAGGAAATTAAGGCTCGTTGTCTCTATATTTATTAGCTAGTCAATAATTAGGATATTGATTTGTACAAATTATACCTAGGTTGTAGATGTAATGACTATATTCCTTGTTAGAGAAAATATTATAGGACTTAGAGATAAACTAGATATTTTGTTTGCATTAGCTATTAAAGGGGTATTAATAATATTTCATATCAATATAATATTTTTTATAAGTTTTAGGATCTAATTTAGCAACTATTAGGTATAAAAAGTGAAAATCACGCATCTATCTCTCTGTAAACATGTAATCAAATTGAAAGCAAAATACAATGTAACTATTGCAAGATAAAGAAATGATTTGCAAATGAAGTGCTCTTTATTAATCACAATGAGTCAAGGTTACATTATTTCCCTCTTAGGGAATCCCTCAATTTGATACAATTCATTACAAAGTTGTAACCCTTCCCAAAAGGGAGATATGCATTGCAAAATATTTTCACTCTTCCCACTAATTTGTTTATAAGAGGGCTTATGAGTTGCCTCCTCTTTTGAATGTCAAGAAATGTGATCTTGATGCTTTGAATCTTGAATAAATCTATCACCTACATGCAAGGAAACAACAAAGCACATTAGTAGCACATGAAACCTCTCATGATGAGGTTGATTTCCAAGAAAATGTATGAAATATAGCAAATATGTAAAGAATGCATGAACATGTATAAATATGTGTAAAGTTACCTAAAATATTGATGAATAAGCATGAAGCAAAGCTTGAAACATATAAAGAAACCTAGAAATGCATGCAATATTGGATATTAAGCATAAAATAACCTAATATATTAAAGCATATAAAGAAAATTAAGAAGTGCACAAATGTAAACAAATATGCCTATTAAACTGCAAATGAACCATGGAAATGCATGAAATGTGATTAATCTAAATACCTACTAGAAAAAGTAAATCTATGGCTAAATAAGAGAATTAAGTAGGTCAAACCCTATCCACTGATGTTCATAGCAGCTGGCTCTGTTAGCCACTGTTGAGTCCAAAAACTAAGCTTGTAGGCCACTATTGATAATAGGAGCCACAAAAAAGTATCTAGTTCTTGAAATAAGATCTGTGGATGCTCAATTTATCCATGGAATTGATGATAAAGGGCAATCGATGTGTCCAAACATATATTTGTGGGTGAATTATTATGAATTCGTAATGGATTGGTGTGAAATGGCAAGCTTGCTCCTAAAGCTATTGGAAAATCCATTGCTTCAAATGCAGGTGTCATTCTCCAATTGGACATCTTGGAACTCCTCAAGGGTTGCAAGTGGCTCTCCATTTTGACAAGGCTTCATTGCATTCAACTTATCTATCTTTTTACCTCTTTGGGATAGACTCTCCAAATCCTACTATTGGCTTCTCAAGGAAGTCAATATCAAGAATTAGTTGACCTAAGTAGTTGGGAGGAATCCTCTAGAAGCTTCCTTGCCCAAAACCTCTCCAAAAACATTTTAATTTGAGTAGTTACAACTAATTTTTCTCGGCTCAAGAAGGTCAAGTTTGTTACAGGGCTAGCCACTGTTACTCAATGTGGCTAGGGGTAGGCTGCTCTTAGCCGCTCTGATCATCAGTGGCTAGGATCCTAAACACTAATGCTAACAAAAACTAAGGCTGTATAGGCCTAAACTGCCTAAAATGAGTGGTTAGAACCACTGCTTGGTCTTGGAAAGGTCCAATCTCATTCATATGTTTTACAAAGGTGTCCATATGAGTAGTCTCCCAAACATGATGTGTTTTATAAAGGTGCCCATATAAGTAATCTCTCAAAGAAAGACTTGAAAATATTGAGTCCAAAATTCAAAATGGGGTGGCAGATGTCCATATAAGGAATGAAGAGAAACATATCCTTGTTGAGTACCACAAAGTCCTTGCTTACGAAGATACTTATTGGTGTCAGAAATCCAGAGCTCTTTGGCTCAAATAAGTAGAATCTAATACTAAATTTTTTCATGTGGCCACCCTAAGAAACAAAAGCAACAACCGCATCAAGGAACCGACTAAAGGCGACGACAATCTCACATATGACCTTGAGGAAATTAGGAATGAAGCTAGTTATTACTTCAAAAACATACTAGAGGATGATAATTCTTGCTCAGCCTCAGAACAAGATGATTTACTTCATCACATCCCTCCTAACTCCATTCCTAACATGGTAAATTCCTCTCTCATTGCCCCTTTTAAGGATGAAGAAATCAAATCTGCCATTTTTTCCATGAATCCTGACAAAGCCCTAGGACTAGATGGTTTTCCCCCTCACCTTTTTTAAACCTTATGGGATATCGTTGGTTCTGATGTTTGCCTGGCCATCAAATATTTTCAATCCTCCAAAAGGACTTTGTGAGGATACAACTCCACCTTCATTGCCCTCATTCCTAAAAATCTAGCTACCAAGTCCTTAGCTAACTACAGGCCCATTAGCCTTTGCAATGTCATCTATAAAATTCTCACCAAAATTATGGCAACTAGAATGAAAACCATTTTGACCACCATTATTCATCATTTCCAGGGAAGCTCTATTCATGGTAGATCTATCCTTGATAGAGTCATTTCCATCCATGAAGCCCTCCATACTACATCCAAGACTAAAAAGCCTACCTATGTCCTCAAGATTGATATGAATAAATATTACAATAGAGTTAACTAGAAATTCCTCTTAGCTATCCTGCACAAGTTTGGATTCCATCCTGAATGGGTCAACCTCATAAGAAATTGCATATCTTCCCCTTGGTTCTCTGTTCTCATTAATGGTTCCACAATAGGTTATTTTAAGAGCAACAAAGGTCTCAGGTAGGGAGATCCTATTTCTCCTTTATTATTCATTATCATAGTTGAAGCTCTAGGCAGAACCATTCAGGATACATATATAACTGGCCTACTTTTAGGGATTAATACCTCTTCTCAGACTACTCCAGTATCACACCAATAATTTGTGGATGACACCATCTTGTCGACAAGTGCTTCTATTTTTGAAGCTAAAGTTATCAAATACATCCTTCAGATTTATGAAGCAGTTGCTGGTCAGAAAGTTAAATTCAACAAAAGCAAATTGTACTTCCTCAATAATCCCATATAGAGATAGATCAATATTTCAAGGATCCTAGAATGCTCTATAGATGACCTCCTGACCACATACCTTGGCCTTCCTCTTTTCTATGGGCAACCTGCAACTTCTATGTGGAATAATGTTATAGAGCATATATAAAAAAGGCTTGCAGGATGGAAAGAAAATCTTTTGTCCCAAGTAGCTAAATGTACTCTAACTACTACTATTATTCAAAGTATCTCTATCTACATCTTATCTATATTTAAGGCTCTAGCTATAGTTTCATTAAGAATAGAGAAAATTTAGAATTTTTTTTATGGAATGGAGCTAAAAATAAACAAAGAATCAATATTGTGGCCTGGGACAAGGTTTGAAAAACCAAAGACAAAGGAGGAATAGGACTAAGAAGGATTCATTCCCTCAACATCACTTTGATTGCCAAGCAAGCTTGGAGGTTGATTTCAGGAGACAACAATGAGTGGATTTCCATTGCCAAGAGGAAGTATCTCCAAGATGATAATTTTCTTAGGGAGGATATTCCCAATAGGGGGTCAAATTTCTAGAATTCCATCATTAGTACCAAGTCCCTCATCAAGAAAGAAATAAGGTGGAAAATAGGAGATGGAAGAAACATTGATTTCTAGAATGACAAATGGATCACTCAAGAACCCCTCCTAAATGACCCTATTCTTTCCAAACTCAAATATTTTACTAATGTCAGGATAGGACACAAGGTTTCTAATTTCCTTAACACTCAGATTAGGGTTCCCAATTGGATTTCCATTTCTAGTCCTACATTTCCTTTTGAATCTAACATGTTGAATTCCCTCCTTTAATCTAACATAATTCCCTCAACAAATTATTTTGATCAGCCCATTTGGGAACATACTGAAAGTGGAGAATTCTCTATCAAATCGGCCTATCTCCTCCTCCTAGAGCTTCAACTATGATAAGTGGAAGGTTCCCCCCATTGTTTGGAATTTCAATATCCACACGTCCTTCCGCATATTTTTCATGACTACCAAAAAAGTGTCCACCTCCCCTCTTCTATCACCCCCTTTCACCACCGCATGAACTCCCACTTGTTTGCCCATGTCATCCTCCACTATCTTCAATCCTTCCACCACCTCATTCTTGTCACCTTCCACTATTCAGTTCTTCCTCATTGGGTAAATTTTTTTGGAATGTACGCTAACATTGTTGCCATTTATTGGCACTTTTTTTCCAACCTCTACAAGTCCTAAAATGTAGTTTTCAATGGTAAAAGGATGAAGACGTTACAAGATACTCAATATTTCAAATTATTGCACCAAATCTAGCGTTAGAAGCCCACTTCCTATGGGACTCACATTTAAAACTACCAGTCCACTGCAGAAACCCGAGCTGAGATTATTACCCACATTTACAGCATGTAGACGTGGTAAAGTATCGAGGAGTCCACCTTGGCCAATGGTCATGTTGAACTGGATTCAAAATCCTTGAAATTCATTACCCCAAGAAAGCTAGGAAATGCACCCTTTCCTTTCAGATTTTATAGATAAATCCCCTTTGATTTTCTTGACAAAGGTATTTTTCCAACACCCACCTATTGCCTTGATGCGTGTCCTCGCATGAGCTTGCAGGCCTTTACCGCATGTGAGCCTCCTTTTTCCCACAAGTCATCTTTCCATTGCTTCCACGCCTAGTTTTTCCTATCCTTTCCATTCTCGATTCAGTTATTTTTTAGCACCCCTCACCTTTCTTGGTTCCTTCCCCATGTCCTTGTCATTTTTATAGCTGTCGCTCTGTCCAAATCTGCCCTCGTTCACACGATCACTTTCCCTTGTATTTGCTTGTCCACCATTCCATGCATGACCGACCACTCCATCACTAGTCCCCCTCCCACCCCCACCATGGTGAACTATTTCATTGAGCCCAACTCTTTTGTCTGTGATTCCATGGCAGAAAAGATCCTCCAAGACAAATATTTCTTCCTTTTCCTTCATATGTTCTTCGGTGTCGAGCTCGATATAACGATGGTCTTCCTTGAGTCTTAGGACAATGGGTTTGTATCTATGCATGGGAGAAATTTCACAATTGATGTCCATATCTTAGCCTCCATCACTGGCCAAAACCCTGAGGGTCATTCCATTCATAGGCACAAACACAATTGGGAGGTTGAATTGGATGAGTTTAAAGGGAATGAAAAAATCTAAAAAAAAGCTAAGAATCCTGACATCTTTAGGAGTGACCTCAATTCTCCCTAGGACTCTGTGATGAATCCTATCATGGAATTCATCACCATGGATAACCCTGAGAAAGCCCTTAAAACCTATCACTTGGCATTTATAAACCATTTCAGAGATATAAATCCTCTCAGTATCCCCCTGTTTTTCCTTAATTCCATAAACAAATCCATTACATCTTGTAGAGACAAGAAAAATCATGACCTCCCCCGCCATCAGGGTATGTTTAAGGTCATCTACACCTATGTTTTGGATAATAGTCCTAAACCTAATAAACTTAACCCTGTTGCTGCTAGTTCTGCTAAACCTGGTTCCTCCGTGATTCGCCTGTCTCTTGTTGAGAAGAAGAGAAAGGCCATTGAGGCTGTCTCAAAACTGAGGGCAAGAAAGAGCATAAGTTTCGATAGTACAGAAGAGCCTATGAGGAAGTCGGCTAGGCTTCAAAACCTAGCCACCAAGTGCAATTTTATTGAGATCAAGAATAAAGGAGAGGAAATACATGATGAAAATAAACAACTCAATTATTTCATCATATCCTCCACCATGAAAATGATGAATGCGATGGTTAATTCCATAATGGACATCATGGAAGGACTATAGAAACTGTTCTATGCTGGTCAGTCCATCTAGGAAGTTGATGGAGGTTCTGAAGCGGACAAGGTTACTGTGAAGATTGAGCCTATGTAAGATGAACCTAAGGACATCGAGAAGAATGACACTAAGGAAGAGGATAAAACCTCGGTTGAGGACTGATTTCCTCTTATCCTGGTTTGTTGTTCCTATGACTACCCTGCATGGAGCCTATTTTGTATTAGATAATAGGATATTTTTTGGTTTCTTGCCTTCCCTGTGTGGAAGCCCTTACGTTTTTAGCTGTGGTTTTTATTTTAGGTTCTAATTTTTTTGTTAGTGTCCTCAAGCCTGAGGTTGTGCCCTCACTATTTGGTTTCTGTCACAATATCTGGGTTTTCAAGCCTGAGGCTGCATCCTTGTATATGGTTCTTGTTAGTAAATACCTTTCTAGGGTTCCTCAGTTTATCCTTTATCATGGTATAGCTATAATAGTTATTTTTGTAATTAGGTTAAGGGATCCTTAAAAACCCTATCAGCAATATAAAGATTTCTATTTAACAAAAAAAAGACTCTTTCAATAATAAATTTTATAGATATAAATATTAAGCTATGAAAAATAATAAGAAAAATAGGTTAAAGGTATGAATGATTTATGTAATGATGAGTTGATTAAATTACCCAAGGTTTTTTTATATTGATAATGGGGTTTTAACAGGATTCCCAAATCATTACAACCAACAAAAGGGAAACGTTCTCGACTAGGGGAAAACCATCATTGACCATAGTAAAATAAATATTGAGCCCAAAAAGGTAACCTCCATAGTCACCCAGGATAAAAAAACTCATGGATCAAAATGAAAGTGAAAAGCATATACAAAAGGAAGAAGGACCGAAGGCCTACAAATGAAAATTGATGATAGAGATAATCCACAAAAATAAACTGAGAACCTAGAGGTTCGAGATCATCCCACCTAGTCGAAGACATGAATCTGGTTTAGGAGCCCATCCTCGATAGTGGTCTCATCCTCAATCTACTCAGCCATCAAATGGTCCTTGATATGGTTTATCAGCTTCCTAGCATGAACAAGCATGGTGGTGGAAAGGGAAATGATTTCATCTAGGTTGACCATAGGGTCAATCTCTTAACTAAAATAGATCTTCTTAGTGCTATGAGAGGGACCCACACTTGTCTTCTAGATTTTATGGGTAGGGTAGGGGAATTCAAGCTTCACCAGGCCCATTAAGACCATCCCCTTGCCTTTATCAATCAATTTACCTTTATTTGTAGAAGCTTTGGATTTGGTTGAACGTCTACAGGGAGAAGGTAATAGAGCCTATGGCCCTATCAAGAGTCTTTGGTTGGTGTTTCAACTTGAAATTACTCTCGAAGCCTCAACATCTTCATTCAAAGCCTCTTCCACAATATCCATGTATGAGATGGCTTCAGTAGGGTGAATCTCCAAATTGACCTCCACAAGCACAACATTCCTTTGAACCCCATTCTAGATCAAGTACTTGAAAATTAGCAAATGTAGCCCTTGGTTTTTCAGATGCATGGATTTACCTTTCCACACACTTTTTATCAAAATCTGCGTCAAACGAAAGAGGTAATTTGGTATATTAATTAGCTTCACATCTCTTAGGAAATTTAGAAAATCCATGTGAAATCTTTGGAGAGGGGCCAATGAGTCATCGATGGTTAGGAATTGCATTATCGACACCAGCACATGATTCCATGGAGATGGGAGGTCTTCCCTCACAATTCCATTATCTTTCTTGGAAATGTTTTTTTCCTTATCCCTGAAGTGCATTAGTTCTACCTCCATAGATTATTTGTCATGACGGATAATCTCTCCATCATTGGAAAGCTTAGATATCTTAGCAATTAGATCAATTATCACTACAAAGATGAATCTACACAATGAAACAATGTCATTATCCCATGAGTGGATGAACTCCATTGACAGGTCAACATCATTTCCAATAGATTTCTTTAGGAGATGAATCAGTTCATGGGTTACAAGGATATCCTCCACCATAGAGTCGACCTGGAGGGACTCAGGTTCCAATAGAACCATTACAAAACTTTTGAGGTTACTTCTCTTCTTTACAAAAAATATCTTGCACCTTCCCAAAGATAGATCTTACTCAACACAAAGCACAAATACAATTGAATAAAGGATAGAGTGAAAAAATTATTTAAAATTGTGATGATGCAAGAGAAGATCATGTCGGTAGAGTTGGGATTTTTATTAAATTGAGGTTACTTCTCTTCTTTCATAGTAGGACGCATAGTTGATTGTGCCACGACATGATAAGTGATAATGTTGCTTTTGGGGAGTGCAATCACGAAGGGCCAAGGTAAATCTTGGGAAAGGAGTATGGCTGCATCATGACCAAACTCGCTGGAAACATTGGGTAAATTGGAGCACTGGACAAGAACGATGAACATAGGCCACTGGACTGTAGCATTGAAAGGTAAAACATGTCGGTGATCAACATGATTAAGGCACCTGGGAAATTTTATTGGATTAACAAACTTATTATAGAGATAGACTTCCAACCAATGGTCATTTATTCTGCATGTGCTCAAAGTCTTAAATATCTCCTTCCAAAGGTTGACACAGGGTACAACTAAAGGATTGGAATTTCAACTTCAGTGTGGGAATTTAGGATGAGTCTCTTGGTTGCGATATAGGTTAATCTTGGAAAAGGTAGGACATACACCAAACATGGAATTGGTGATGAGAAATGGGATCCAAGTCACATATATTGAATGGAACAACAAATTACTACCATTCATTGTGACCAAAATATGGAGAAGGCGTTTGGTTGACCTATCATGAAGATTGCAAAGATTACACATAAGCGATATTACCATCGACAATACATGTTTTTATCAAGAATTGGTGGAAGACACCCTTCAAAATCATTAGAGTCTCCTATAAAAGCCCGTGATTGGACATGATATCAGCCACGTTGTTTCCTTCCCTGTACACATGTTGAACCGCAACATCGCTAGAATTTTGAAGAATGGCCTTCGACTCTTCGATGAAAATGGAAATATTCCATGGTGGATGAGTAGAATATTTTAGGAAGTTGATAATGTTGAGGGAATCACTAATATTCTGAATGTGGATTTCTTTTATCGTCATCAAGCCCTAAAACACTCCTTTAGCTTTGATGAAGTTGTTAGACTCACATCTTAAGTTCTCAGCAAAAGCTAGGATAATCCTGACTTCATTATCTCTGATCATTCCTCCACAGATGGACCTAAGTTCTCAATGTTATTATGACAATATTATTGTGTTTAATAATATAATCATGATTATGGCAATAATTACCCTTAATAAAATGGTAAAATAGTAAAGTTAAATTTTTGAAAAAAAAAATTATAGGAGGGGGAATATATAAAACCACCATCAAGAAAGAAGTCTAAAGAGAGGAAAAATTCCATTGTTTCATTAGAGGTCCTATCTCTTTAAATTTTTTAAGGTTGATATATTTTCCAATTTTAGAAGGTTTTTGGAGAAATTTTGAATAGATCAAGATAAGGTGCAAACTTAAGGAAGAGTTACAGTTTGCATTAGATCCAATTTTATTTTATCATTAAGACTTATGAGGTAAGTATGTAAAACATATAGCTTAGAATTTACATATGAATTAAGGTTTGGGTGTTGTAAAATTATTTGTAGTTTTATAGTTTTAAATGGAATATTTCTTTAAATATTAATATAGATTTTAAGATTGATATAATGCTAAATCAAGTTGCTTTTCCAAGGTTTATCCATAGAATGGCAGAATTTATTTAATACGTTAAGGTAAATAATCCTTTATAATTTTGTATTTCAAACAAAAATAGTTTTGTTTATAATTTGACATATAATTTGAGGTAACTCAATGATCATTAATATCTGAATGGATAAATTGGATTAAATTAGTAGAATCCTAATGTTCTTTATTATCATAGGTATAGAATTATTTCATTATTATTGATCATTGTGATATATATAAATTTAATATTTAATGGAAGAGATTTTTTTCTCATATTACATAAGGTTATGTTAAATAATAAATGGTTGGGGATTTTGGAAATAAGACAATTATGATTATACTTTGAAAAAGAATTTTGATTCTTTATTGAATATAAATGTTCTATAAAAATATATAAAATATATATACTCATTTACTAGGATAGGGTGATGCTGAGGATCACATGACATAAGAGTTATAATATGGGATGGCTAATATATAGCTTGATCTACGCCATGCTAGTGGGATATTTGGTCACATTATTTTCTTTGAATGTGTATTATATTCTATTCACCATGGAGGTGCCACCATACATTGAGGAAGATATCCCTTATCTTAATTTTATGTATACACCCGTAGGCATGGGATAATCCATGCTTGGATTTTCCAACTATACATAGAGGTGATTCCACCACAAAGGTGATGCCTTAGGTAGGAGTTGATGGAAATTAAATTATGCCACCTAAAGGAAGAGGTAAATACCATGGGGCATCCATAGAATAAATCTATTCTAATTAAAATTTATTACATAATGATAGAAAAATTGAAATGGTGACTAATCATAGGAGTACATTGGGTAAGACTAGGGGTTGGTTACTAACATATACTTCATTGAACTAACCCTTAATATACTTATCCTTGACTATTTTAGTGAAAATAGGAAAAAACATTGGATCTATAATCTATTGATGATATCAAAATTTTGGTCTTCATTAATTTAGTTCAAGTTGTTATTTTTATATTTTTGTGATCTATTATTTTTCTAAAATTCATAGATATGGTTGAGTTAAAATAGTGCCAAGGATGGAACTAAATAATATGGACAATAAAATATTATATAATACTTTATATCTCTGGATCCCTATAGATATGGAAGAATCATCTACTCACATAACCTAAATTGTGGTTACCAAGGATGGACATTGAGTCAATTTATATACTTGAATTTGAGGTGTCTTTCATGTATCTTGTATGAAGGGAGTAAACTTTTTTATAGGATGTGACTTATGTATATTTTAAACTTTCTATGACTAGGAGTAGCTATGACAATATTGTTGAGATACTCTAATCACTAAAACCCAATGGATGATTATATCCTTTGAAGATTTAGGTTAAATGATTGATAGGACAATACTAAATACAATTTTTTATTTGACATCATCATCTCCTATAAATAAGAGTAAAATGCTATGTTAGAATGTTCATAACGAATGTGTCTAATATTTGTGACATGTTATTATTAGGAAGTTCTAAAATGATCCTTTCCATGGTTTCATCTAATGTGGATGAGTGCTATAAATATTATCTGATTGTAGAGTCTATACTTATATAGATTTCCATAGAGTTGATTTTAATTTTTTTTAAGACACCAATGAATTCCAAGTATTATTCCATTGTAATGACTATTATGTCTACATCCTTATAAATATTAATAGTGAGAATCTTGTTGATGACTTAAAGGCTATATAATTGTGTGATGCAATTGGGGTAGATGCCATAATATAGAAATAGGTAGTGCATTGTATTGTATTGGTCCTACATACTATCATACATACTTTTATGTTATTTAGTATTTATAATTGAAACCAAAGTTTTAAAAGCCCATTTAAATTTTAATTAATGTGGCTTTTCCATTTTGATTTGGAGGGAAAAATTAAAGAATGGTGGAATGATGATACTCCAGGTACACCCATTTTCAAGGTCTCAAAGAAGTTAATAAATATTAAATATAATCTAATACAATAGAATAGGGAGGATTTTGGCAATATTCTATAGCAGAAAGAAAACCTAGTCCAAAATTTAAAGGATATAGAAACCAAAATTTAGGTGTAAGGAATGACGGAGGAAATATTAATGAAAGAAAAAATTTTATCATCATATTTTCACTCTACCTTGGCTAAAGAAGAAGTATTTTGAAGGCAAAAGTTTAGGGATATTTGGCTTAGAGAAGGCAAAAAAATTAAAAATGAAATAGGAGGGCAAATAAATCAAAGAAATAATTAAGGATGATGGTAGCTTGACCAAATATGAAATAGAAATTCAAAATGAAGCAGTCCTATTTTTTTAAAACTCACTCTCTAAGAAAGAGGATATGAATGAGGGAGCATCCGAACAACTACTACATATTCCAAGGGTCATTTAAAAAGAAATTAATAAAAAAACTCTTAAGACCCTTCTCAGGGAAAGAAGTGAAGAATGTATTATTTGGTATGCCAAAGGATAAAGCTCTAGGGTTGGATGGATTTCCATCTATTTTTTTTTCAAGCATTTTAGCATATTATTGGAGAATATGTTAGTGAGGTTGTAAGGTAATTTCAGGTTATAGGCAGTCTTCCAAGAGATATTAACTCTACCTTTTTTGTCTTAATTCCTAAAAAATAATTCAAGAATTTTTGGTTGATCAGTCTCTATAATACAATTTATAAAATTGTAACCAAACTAATGGCCAATAGATTAAAGGGAATCCTCCTTCTAGTGATCTCTCAATAGCAAGGAGGGTTTGTGAAGGGAAGGCAAATTTTGGATGGAGTAATTTATATTCATGAAGTTATTCATTCCATGGAGAAAAGTGGAAATGTTGGGATGATCCTTAAATTGGATATGAATAAAGAATATGATAGGGTTTCATGGTCCTTCCTCAACAAAATCTTAGAAATTTGGCTTTCATGACCATTGGATACAAAGGATTAGGACTTGTATTTCTTTTTCCATGTTCTCGATAATTGTTAATGGGGCACCTGTAGGGTATTTTAGTAGTGAGAGAGGCTTAATACAAGGAGATCCTATCTCCCCATATCTTTTTATTATCATGGAAGAAGCATTAGGGAGAAAATTCTCTATCGATAGGGTTTCTACAATGCTTAAGGGTTTTAAACCAACTTCAAATCTAGAGGTAGTTATTCATCAACATTTTGTTGATGATACCATTTTAATGAGCCAAGCTTCAATAATTGAGGTGAGGGAGATAAATTTTTTTAAGAGTAAGGTTTACTTCATTAACACTCTAATAATGAAGCAACAAAGAATTTATAGACTTATCAATTGTATAGTAGAAGAGTTACCCTCATTGTATTTAGGGATGTCCATTTTAAAGGTAGAATGAAAGAATAATTATGAAATCCTATTCTGCATAAATTTTAGAAAAAGCTAGCAGGGTGGAAATGAGTGCTTTTAAGCCAAGCTAAGAAGCTTTAGTTGGTGAAGACAACTCTGCAAAGCTTACCTATTTACTACATATATTTATTTAAAATGTCAGGTAAAAAAGAAAATAGGTTGTAACAAAGTCAAAATATATTCTTATGAATTGGTACAAAAGACAAAAAAGAATATCCTTGGTAGTTTGGGATAGGGTTTGTAATACTAAAAAGGAAGGAGGATTGGGACTAAAAAAACGAAAGGGTTTAATAAAGTCTTGGTTAGAAAAAATTGGATGGAGGTTGATTAAAGATAATGAGACCTTATGGATAAAGATAATCAAATCTAAATATCTAGAGAATAATAACTCTTTTATAAGATTTGCAAACCCTCCTCTAGGTTCTTCTCTTTGGAATAATTTGGTTAATATGAGATCATTTCTATGAAAAGAGATTTGGTGGAAGGTTGGAGACGACTTCCAAATTGATTTCTAGGAAGACGCATAGCTCATGGATACTCCTCTAGGGTTTATTGATTGTTTGAATCTTGCTAGAAACCTTTTGGATCATTCCTTTAGAATAAAATTCAAATATTTATATATAGAGGAATTGATGGCAAGCAATACAAAAAAATTTATAGGCATTCTAGTTTGAGGGACATTCAACAAGAAATTATGAAGATAAATCAATTTCTACAAGGATATCATTTAATCCAAAATAAGGATAGAGATACTATTATTTGGGCTCCCAATCCCTTTGGTAGCTATTCAATTAAATCAAGATATGAATCCTAGATCTCTCCCTCCTTAGGTATATTTGATGTAAATAAAATTTGGAGCAAGTTTTTAATTTTAAATATTACCTTCTTCCTATGGCTGGCCATACAAAATTTAATTTTAATGCTATATAATTTAATGAGAAGGGGATTTTATCTCCCTAATAGATGTGTGTTATGTCTTAAAAGTGAAGAACCAATCAAGCATATGTTTATGGAGTGCCCCTTCTCTTCAAATGTTTTTGAATTGATGATGAAGGAATTTGAAATTTAGTGGGTGAAGCCAAAGGATATTAAATATTTATTAGAACAATGGAAATCTCCTTTTTCCAATTTTGGTTTATCTCAAGCTTGGAATCTAGCCATGCCTCATTTTTTTGGATAATTGGAAGGAAAAGGAATAATATAATCTTTAAGGAAATGTATAAGAATGAAATCTCAACCTTTAATAGAATTATAGCTATATATAAGGATAATATCTCCATTACACCTCATCATAATGATGGAGGAAGGGTAGTGGGAGCCATAATTGCTTTAAAATAGGATTTTACTACAAGACAAAATTATGATATTAACCCCAAAATATTATTTAGATGTTATACAGTCTGGAAACCACCTCAACTTAGTTGGATTAAATTGAACTTTGATGGGGTAGATAAGGGAAACCCTAGTAGGGTAGAAGGAGGAAATTTTAGAAATCCAAGTGGAAATATCATGCTAGAATTTACGAAATCTTATGACAGTCAATCCAATCACATGGTAGAAATAAATGTTCCATTATAGGCATGAGCTTAATGAAGTAGCTAAATATAAAGAGGGTCATTATTGAAGGTGACTCTTTAAATATTATTAATTGCTTAACAGAATAGAATGAATCTAGTTGGAACATATCATACATTATATCATATGCAAAATATATCATTGCAACCTTGGAGGAGGTTATTATAGTGCATATAGATTGAGAGGGAAACCGAGTAGTGGATTGGTTGGCCAATAAAGGTGTAGACAGTCCTGAACCAATTCTATTGAGGGATGATTTACCTAGTGATTTGAAGAGTATAGTTGAGAGGGAGTTGCAATATTATGATAGAAAAATTATTGTTTAAATTATTAACAGTGGTTGTAAGATTTATTCACCTCTTGTAGTCATAGGAAGTAAAGCATTTCTATTTTTTCCCCTATAAGGGGTCTATGTGACTTCTTATCTTGTTCTGCTACTACTCTTTGTAAATGTAGATTGTTGATGTCTTAGTTTCTTTTTTTCTACTTCCTCATTGTTGGATTTAATGTATAGGAGTGGTATTATAAAAAAGGGTTAGGGCCCTTTCAAAAATCCTTTCTTTTCACCCTAATAAAAAAATAGGACACCTACTAATATAAAGTGTTCTACAAAGTGAATAATATTGATTAGTTTATTGTACTTGAAGGTATTGTGTGCAACATTATGACTCTGGTTCATTACTATGTAATTAACATTATTATAATCCATTATGATACTATCTATAGGGTTAGAGAATGAATGACATGTTGTTTTATAGTGATGATGGTTTTTGGTAGGTGCTACTAACTATAATAGGATGTATAAATTCCTAATATGATTTGAAGGAATGTATAAGTGATTATAAATTTGTTATTTAAATTTATAGTGTAGTCTTCTTACCCTTACCATTTATTATGTTTGATGATATACAAGTTGTTTGATTAAGCAATTTATGAATTTTCTTGTTAGTTATAAAATCACTTTGTTAATGGGATTGGATGCGAGTTCAAGTAAAAATATATTTATTCCAATGCTTAGTTATTACATTCTATCTAGAATCACTATGAATCCTATATCCTATTTGAATAAATTCATCTTGCAAGTTAATTCCTTGACAAAAGAATCTATTATGTGTTTTTTGAGATGTAATATAAGTGTTTGTTCATTGCTTTGACGAATTGGATGAATTGGAAAAGGTTTGAGCTTCTTAAACACATATGTATCTTGAAAACTATAGAAGGATATACAAGAAAGTGTATATACATTTTATGAAGACTAATTTATGATCTATGTTGGATGTAGTTTCAAAGTAAAGACCCAAATTGGTTTTGGATCCTCATTATAAAGTGGTAAAGCATAAGAATTGGGTTTCCACCAAGGATATAATCTGACAAGTAATGACATAAATTGGGATATATTTAGAGGTACAATTCTCTATCATGAATTATATACTTTGTATGTTGAGATTCTAATGTGTTAGTTGTAAGGAATGATCAATGCTTTGTTTTGTTTTAAATATTTGAAACTTGTATTGTATGATTTGTTGAGATTATGTGATTAGAATCAAACTATAATTTCCAGGATCCTATCCTTTGCTAACGAGAATGTGAAACTTATCCCTTTTGATAGCTGTAAACCTCATCTGTAGGAGACCGCGATTGCTCAATATTTAAGCTTAACCTTGTTAGATGAGTCTGTGCCTAGGGTAGTCAACCCCAGAGCCAACGCTAAGTGGTCTCCACCTCCTACGGGTTGGTTTAAGCTTAATTTTGATGGAGCGACTAAGGACAATCCTGGTAGAGCAGGCATTGGTGGCATTGTGCGAGATCATAATGGGAATATGATGCTTACATTTTTTTAATATTTGGGAACAAGGACGAACAACGAAGCTGAAGCTAGAGCTATGTGGAGAGGCCTTCAAATGACTCAAGACTTAGAAGGCAATTTGATCGTAGAAGGAGACTCTATGCATGTTATAAATCTCCTCAATAATTGGAAAACACCTCCTTGGAGGATTAAAACAATTGTTGAAGAGGCTAAGATCCTTTTCCAGGGAAGATAGGACAGAAAAGACCAACATGTCTTTCGGGAAGCTAACAAAATTGCTGATAAGCTGGCCAATTTGGGTGTCGATGGTGATAGACTTTTCAAATGGGAACACGGTGTCCCGAGTGAAGTAGAGGAGCTTATTCAACAAGAATGCCAAGAATGATAGTCAAATTTACCAACAGGGAAGGCACTATAAGTTCAAAGGCTAGGAGTATTCCCGTCTCTTTTTTGAATTGGACTCACAATAAAAATTATCTGAGCTGTTAGTCTTCATGGATGCTACTTGGAAATACCACAAAGACTAATGGGGACAATCACATGTCAGATAACATGACACCTAGTCATCTTAGTAATTTGAGGTTGGTTGATAATCACAGGGAAGGAAATAAATGACAATATAAGACTTCTAACCAAAGCCACGTGGACCACCAGATAACCACCGCCATAAATCTAGCCAGTAGGTTCACTTCTCCAAGGCTGATTGGCCAAGATAGTATGGTACCAAAGCATGTCATATACAGAAGAAAGCAATTACCAAAGAATTATTAAGAGTAATTGTCAATACAGAGCTTGTGGGAGTTTTTTTCAGTACTCTGCTATGTGTGTCTGTAGCTTTTTGTTTCTCCATTGTCTCAAGGAAGGGATCCTTGTCTATTTATTTTTTGTAATTATGATGCATGTGTGTTTTCTCAAGGTATACCCAAAATGTTGTATGAGAAGTTTCTGTTTGATAATAGGTTATGTGCCTTACTGGATGTAATGGCTTTGGCAGAATGTAGATTTTACATATATAGGATCCTTAGTAAGGATATGTTCATCAACAGCCCTAGGCTGATTTTTGTAAAAGGTTTTGGTTCAACCTGTAAAACTCGGTATTAATGCTATAGTATCTTATCTACCAAAAAAAAAAAAATATATTATGTGATTAGAAACTATTGTTGATGATAATTATATGTTTCATAATATTTTACCCATGTTTATGTTTTCTTCCTTCCATAGAAACAAGAATGCCATGTTAATACTTGGTTTATATCCTTTCTTGGATCATGTCTTCATGTAGATTGGTAAGAGATCATATATCTAAGTTTTGGATGGAATAGAGTATACAAGGAGAAAGTGAAAATTATATCATGGGTGGTAAAATTTTTTTCCCATTTACTTGTAGTAATTTGTATGTCTAGGTATTAGTTCTTGTAAGGATGAAATAAGATTAAGGGTTGTATATAAATACTATGTTATGCTTAAGTATTTTTTAAGGTCTATTATACTAATTGTTTTGATCTATTATATTATTAGTAAAGAAATATGAGTCTTATTATAACAAACATTGAAATAATATGGTGTGTTTAGTAAGATTATATTTGGATTGAATAAAATTGTACATGTATTCAAATTATATTTGTCGTAACCAATTACATACAACAAAAGTGGCATTTTCTATTTATTTTTAAGATTATATGTGATTTATGGTGTTATATTGATTGTGTTGTTGTGATTATGTTGCCAAATATCTCAATTGATGATTATATCATTCATGATGCAAAATACTAAAAAAAATTGCATATGGAATGGGTCATACAAGTTAAATTTAAAAAACAAATATTGTGATCTTCTTGGTCAAATAGATGTTGTAGAATTCTTGCCATAAGTAAATGGTGGAAAATATTTATGAATAATAAGGTAAGCCCTTTCTTATGACATTATAAGGGGATGGATGAACATGATACTTATTTTTTCATTTTAATGATTTATCAAAGATTCCACAATTTTTAGAAGAGAGTATAGTAGATTAGGTTTATCGTAGTTGGCTATTAGAATAATATCCTAAAATTAATTGAAGAAATTTGAAGAAATATTTAAGATTGGAAGATTGAAGTTGCCATAATTATAACCAATACACCAAGCTATTGAAAGTTTTGCTTAGTAATTTACTTGATTCTAAGCCAGTCAATATTTTCAATATGATTTTGGTTAATTCTAAAATACTAAGGCTTTGACTACTACAACTACAACTACTACTAGACCAAACATACCATGCTATTTTTTGAATAACAAATAATACCATTCAATATATTTTCTCAATGACTTTTATTTTTTGGTGGTTGGAGGTTATCATTTTTTTTATTTTCAATATTAAAATTCTTTGCTTATTATTATTATCTTTATTAACTCTCAAATTTTAAGATGTAGAGAAGTTATCCCTTGTCAAGGTGATACATGAGAATTGTGTTTTGCTCATTTAGTGGTGGAATACTTGAATACAAATTTTAGGAAATGAATTTGTTTATAAGCATAATACTATATAATCCAAGAAAATTTCCTTTGATATTCAAATCAATAAGATAGTTAAAAGTAGAAAATATAAGGGAATAGGGTGGTTGGTAGTTTGCTATTTGATTTTTAAGCATTTGAAAATTATGGTTAACTAGGATAAACTTTTGTTTAATTTAGGAATAGAATTATAGTGGATGGGAGCCTTTAAAAGTTAACCAGTTTATGAGGATTTTGTTGTGTAGTTGCTCATCAATAGTATGTGGCATATAGATAGAAAAAGGCATCTTCTCTCTTTTATTTTATTTTTTTCAATTGGTTATATGGGATTTAAATGGACCCCAACCATATTATATTATTACTACATAGTGGTATTACAATAGTTTGGTAAATATGCATGTATCACTTGGCAAGATTCAAACATGGGTGTCCTCCTTGAAAGTTGAAAAATATAACTAGTTGAGCTAATGCGATATGATCTCTCTTTTAAATTAATAATATACATAATTTTGTTAAGAGAAAAATTTCTTACTAATATAGAAAGTAATATTGATGGTCAACAATTCCTCCAATATCCATAACCATTAAATTTCACTTTCTCTCCCACCCTCCTTCCTATCTTTGCAATTGTATAACATGCATCTCCATAAAAAAGAATTTTACTATTAATATAATGTAAATCTACTACTATTATTATTGAATTAACATCAACTCTTTAGCATTATATTTACACTAGACTCAAATTATTAATGCAAACATGATATAGCATCCAAACTTAAAAACTTACATATGTAGTAATGTTTCTTATTATTAACTCAAAACCCTTAGTACAAAATATAATTTTTGTTATAAAATATCCTTTCCCAGTCGCTTGTACTATATTGTCCAAATTCTATGTGTTTCTAGGTTTTAATCCTTTTGAAAACATCATGATAAATTGAAATCCAATTATATTTCCAATATCATGGTGTTTCTAAAGCATTTTCTAATGCTAATTTCATCATCTATTTCTTGTTGATATGATTCTCATTATGTGTATTGACAAGAGTTATCTTATTCAAATTTACTCAATAAATACACAATTGAAATAATATAAGATGATCAAGTAAAGTCAATTGACATAAGATCAAGCTATTATACACCTCAAAATTCAAGGAGGAGACCCATGTTCGAATCTTGTTAGGTGATACATTCATAATTGCCAAAATATTGTATTAATGCATCTATGTGGTTTGTAAAAATATTGTGTTATGATGTAACACAAATATTATAGAATAGAAGAGAAGGTCCACGAGGTCAAAAGTATCCTATTGAACAAGAACTTTACAATGAGTTTTTGGCTATAAATCCCAAAATTTGATCCAATCATTTTTATTTTTATATTGTTAAACTTTTGTAATTTATTTTGATGATGTATTCTCCTACTTTCCTCTTCACAAAATTCTTGCAGTGAATCCATTGCTATTGTATTAGTGTAGTTAGCTTAATTACCATAATATGTCTTGCATTCTAAAGTAAAGTAATTCTCCATCTCAATTACCCCTTATGTACAAAAAGTATATATCCTCTCCTTCCATTTCTCTTTTGGTGCCTTCAACCCATTTTTTTCACATCTAAGTTGGTGTGATTTATTCCTTAGTTGGGCCATGAGCATATTTGCTTTCTAATTGATATTTTCCTAATATATAGATATTTTTGTGTGATTCATGTAGGGTTAAATTCAGTAAGATAACGTTCTCTCTATATTCCTAATTTTCTTACATAGTTGCTTTGAATGTTTTCTAAACAAATGCCTTTATATCTTTATAATATTTTGAGAATTCATCCAAGTTGATATTCCACTTGCTTGTCCACATGTATTTTTTCTTCATTCATGTATTATTTATCTTGTTTGTATCTTTTATTACAACTTTAGGTCATCTGGTTGTATCCATTTGTTTGACTTTTTTTAAATTTACTAGAAGATGAACCATAAAAACTACCTATATGGGGAAGGCACCTATTTTTACTAGAACAATCTCATATGGAACTAATTATTTTATTTTGAATTTATTAATAGTCGTACATATTTTAAGCCTCTCAATTTACCTCCATTTTGATTATGATGTGTTGCTAGCACAAAAATCACACCCATACAACATCATTAGTGCCATTAATAGCCCAAATAAAACTTCTTGTCTTTTAGTCCTATTGTTCAGTCTCCTTCCTTGTATTTTATAATGTAAAAAGTGCCCTTCATCCTCTCAATGTTCTCTTCATTTTACATGTTTTCCAATTGAGCTTATTATTGAAGTCTCCCCAAATATATTTGTACTATGTTACATTTTATAGAAGATCCCATCAAAATAAAATATTAAATAGTTAATTTCCTTTCAATTAAAAAATATCATAATCTTTGTTTTGATGATTTTATTTGCATGCCTATCTTATTATAAAACTGCTCTAAGTGCTCTAAGATCTTTACATGCTCTCACAAACCTTGTTAGTCTCACAATGACACTGAGAGGGGGGGTGAATCAGTGTAGCTCTTTAAAACTTAAATCTTCAACTCTTAAAGCCGAAACAATGAAAACTTAAAACCAAATAAAGCAAGTATAACAAGAGAACATCACACAACACAAGATGTACCGAGGTTCACCGATTTGGCTACATCCTCAAAATGACTGTTTGGACTCCCATCCAAATCCAGCCTTTGCAAAGCACCAACTTTACAATCAATTTACCAGCACCCATTGGAAGGAGCACCAACCCCTGATTTATCTGCACCAACAGAAAGGAGCACCAACCCCTGATTTATCTGCACCAACAGAAAGGAGCACCAACCCATCTACCAAGCACCCACTTGATTTTGATATTGATAATAAAATGACATATATGAATCTTCTCTTCTCACAAAAAATTGACCGTTCTCTTAGCTCGTTTTGTCAAATGCTAAACGCTTTTGGGTATTGTGCAGAACTCTGTCTATGACCTCCTCTCAAAATTTCAGCCAAAACTGATATCGTATGAGAAAGTTATACCCAAAATACTAAAGTGACGTTTTTCACCTTTTTCCCAAAAACACGGATTTTCACTCTTTATTTTTCTCCACACACTCTTCTCACTTCACAAAATAAAATCCCCAACAAAAATTCTCCAAGCAACACTCCTTTTATAACTATCTTTTCTCTTTGTAACTCCTTTTGTAACTTCCATATTCTCACATACCACCTATCAATTGTAACTCCTTCTTTCATATTCTCATATGCCACTTGTCAATTGTAACACCTTCTTTATGTAACTCCTTTATGACACAATATTCTCCTATGCCACTTGTCAATTGTAACTCCCTTTTTATATAACTCCTTTTGTAACTCCTTTATGACACAAGATTCACATATGCCACTTGTCAATTGTAAATCCCTTTTTATATTTTCAACCTAGTCCATATTTTCTACAGTCACTGCTGGTCACATCTTACTTTCAACTGTTCAAATCTGGAGAAGACATTTCGTCAAACACTTCACGGCCAACTACAGTGCACCTTACTCAAACTCATACTTCGGGACCACGTGACAACTCAAACCAAAAACAAAAGATGATCTATTTGATGCCTTGAAGGTGTAACAACACTGAAACTGAAACTTTGGCGACTCTTCAAGGTCGAAACGGCCAACTAAAGGATTTTGCACAAGTGGCACAAATTGACATAAAAGAGACCTGTAACGTTTTTGCAAAAATCATAACTCTCACCTCGTAACTCGGTTTTCTCTGAAATTTGAAACGTAGAATATTTGCAACACTGACTATGTCCAAACCAAAAATCACTACCTAACTCCTTACGGTTCACCTGTACCACTTCCACAAAAACTGCTACTGACACACTTTTTCCAAAAAGAGCGTTTTTGTGACAGTCTTGCAACGCTTGTAAAATTCGCCTCGTTTCTCCGTTTTCATTGAAATTTGGAAAACATGTTCTTGAAGATAACGACCACCTCCAGTTCAAATTTTACTACATAAATCCTTACGGTTTTTTTGCAGTGCTTCTGACAAAACCTGCACTTTTTCAGCCTGTACAACCACTTGCCAAATCATCCGCCAAGATACCGAAAACATCACCGATCAATCCAAACACTGTGCTGACATCTCCAATGCTGTTATGGACTATTTCATGACATGTTGGCATGTTCCAAACTGATCCATCCTGTCCAACTATGCCCGTGGCGACTTTTGCAACTTTTTGACTATTTTGCTGCTTTGACAACTTTCTGACGATTTTTTCAACTTTTGCAAATTTGCACAAACAACCTGTAACAACTTCACCCAAACATCAAAAACATCCTCATAAGCATTTAACATCATTGTACATACTCTGAATAACCTCTGAACTCCTGTCCACTGCATCAACCGATCTATCTGACTGTGTTGACAACAATGACAATACTGTCGTTGCACCTTGCTCAACAATCTCCCCCTTTGGAATTGTTGGCAACACACGTGCAATTTCCTGTAACTCTTCTCCCCCTTTGACAACAATACCAAAGGGCTGCTGCAAACTCCCCCTGAGTCCATGCACAACATTCTCAGGCAAAAATTATTACACTTAGCAAAAATCACAAACATGAGCAAAAAGATAAACAAATACACAAATGCTCCCCTTGAGAATGTGGTCCCGATAGCTAGTCAATTCTTGGGAAGCGTGACCACTCCCAATTTATTGCGAAGGTACTCAAAGACTTCCTTGGGCAATGGTTTTGTGAAGATATCCGCTACTTGCTCTATTGTTGGAACAAAATCCAACTTAACCTCACCTTCCGCAACTTTCTCCTTCAAAAAGTGATACCGGATAGCAATATGTTTTGTGCGAGAATGCATAACCGGATTCTTTGAGATGTTAATGGCATTGGTATTATCACACTTAACTAAAATTGGCTCACTAAAGTTAATACCAAGATCTTTCAGGGTTTGTTTCATCCATAATACTTGCGTACAACACGTTGTCGCTGCAATATATTCTGCCTCTGTTGTGGATAAGGAGACTGACTCTTGTTTCTTACTATGCCACGCGACCAACCTGTCTCCAAGATAGAATGCACCTCCACTGGTACTCTTTCTATCATCTACACATCCTGCCCAATCTGCATCTGAATACGCAATAAGGGTGAAGTCCTTACCTTTCGGATACCATAACCCATACTCCATAGTACCCTTGAGGTACCGAAGAATCCTCTTCACCTCTTGTCACATGAGTCTCCTTGGGACTAGCCTGAAATCGTGCTACCATGCATACTGCCTACAAAATATCTGGTCTGGTAGCTGTCAAGTACAATAAGCTCCCAATCATAGATCTGTACATGGTTTGATCAACATGTGGAGATTTGTCATCCTTGCTCAACTTGCAACCTGTCGTCATGGGAGTGCTAACTGGCTTACAATCCTCCATTGTGAACTTTTTTAACATCTCTTTCACATATTTAATTTGAGAAATAAATATGCCCTTCTCATTTTGATTAACTTGCAACCCGAGGAAATACGAAAGTTCACCAATCATTGACATTTCAAATTCTTTCTGCATCTTATTTGCTAAATATTTACATGACTCATCTTTGTTGCTACCAAATATGATATCATCTACGTATACAACAAGAACAATAAGATGGCCATTTTCTATTTTGACATACAAATTACTATCCACCATACCTTTCTTGAACCCTTGTTGAGTAAGATAGTTGTCTAGCCTTGCATACCATGCTCGGGGTGCCTGTTTTAAGCCATATAATGCTTTCTTCAACTTGCAAACCAAGTTGGGATCATCACCAAGTTGGAAACCATCTGGCTGCTCAATATAAACCTCTTCTTCAAGTTTCCCATTCAAAAATGCTGATTTCACATCCATTTGATAAACTTTGAAATTCTTGTAAACTGCTAAAGCCAGAAACATTCTAATTGCCTCTAGTCTAGCCACGGGTGCAAAGGTTTCCTCAAAGTCAATACCTTCAACTTGTGCATAGCCTTTACATACCAATCTTGCTTTATTCCTGACTACCTGTCCGTCTTCATTCAATTTGTTTTGAAAGACCCATTTAGTATCGATTATATTTTTATTTGCAGGTCTTGGTACTAACTCCCAAGTTTTGTTTTTCTCGATCTGATCTAATTCTTCATTTATTGCCTTCATCCAACTTTCATCTTTGCTTGTGTCAACAACATTTTTGGGTTCAATGCTGGATAATAGAGAGTAGTTGCTTACTACTCTTCTTCTTGTCTGAACACCAACTGTGGGGTCTCCAATTATTTGCTCTCTAGGATGATATTTCTGCCAGCTGCCTGTTTTGAATTTCTTATTTTCTTCCACTTTTGAATCACTGTTTGAATCATCTGAGTCAATTTTTTGTTTCTTTTTCATTTCCTTTTCCTCATCTCCTTCAATAACCTCTTCATAAATTGGGTAGTTCTCTTCATAGCTAATTACTCGTTCCCTACCTTCATCAACTTTAACATCGACACTATCCACAATTTTCCTTAGCCTCTTGTTGTAGCATTTGTAAGCTTTGCTTTTTGACGAATAGCCAAGAAAAATACCTTCATCCGCTCTATCTTCAAACTTACCAAGGTTTTCTTCAGTTCTTTTGATGTAACACTTGCTGCCAAAAACTTTAAAGTATCTTGTTGTTGCCTTTTTACCGAACCACAACTCATAAGGAGTTTTGCTTTCATGCGTCCTCAACATGCACCTATTTTGGATGTATACCACAATATGGACTGCCTCTTTCCAAAATATGTCTGCTACTTTGCTCTCAGTCAACATAGTCCATGCCATTTCTTGCATTGTCCTATTCTTTCTTTCTACCACACCATTCTGCTGAGGTGTCCTGGCTGCTGAAAACTGTCTCCTAATACCATATTTTTCACAGTACTCTATAAAATCCTCTGAAATGAACTCTCCTCCTCTATCTGATCTTAAACATTTAATCCTTTTTCTTGTTTGATTCTCAACTTGGTTTTTGAAAACCTTGAACATCTCAAAAGCTTCTGATTTATGCTTCAAAAATAGTACCCATGTCATCCTGGAATAGTCATCTATACACAACATAAAATATTTGTCACCATTTATGCTTTGCGTTCTCATGGGTCCACATAAATCAGTATGTACTAGTTCCAAAGGTTTTCTTGTGTAGTACTCTTTTGTTTTAAATGAGACTCTAGTTTGCTTCCCCTTTTGGCATGAAGCACAAATGCTATTTGATGGTTTGCCAATGGTGGGAATATCTCTCATTGCCTTTTTTGAGCTGATTTTTACTAGATTGTCAAAACTGATATGACCGAGCCTCTTGTGCCACAACCAATTTTCTTCTTCCTGTCCAATCAAGCAAGCTCCTTCGAAGTCTCCGAGAGAGTGTACAGGTTGCTAGATGTCCTCGATCCAGCTTGCTATCAACTTTCCACTATTTGATTTTCTCGACTTCACAACCCTACTTCTTAAAAATCACTTCATGACCTCTATCACAAATCTGACTTACGCTCAACAAGTTATGCTTCAGACCAACCACAAACAAGACTTCTTTTGACTTGATTTTTCTATCACCGATCTTAATCGAACCTTTGCCAACTATCTTAGCTCCATCATTATTTCCAAATTTTACTGAACCACCTTCATATTGTTGTAACTTCTCAAATTTTTGTTTGTCACCTGTCATATGACTGGAGCATCCACTATCAAGTATCCATGGTGCAGATTTATTTTGTGCTTTAAATGCTATTTGTACGATCAGGGATTCCTTTTCTTCCTTAGGTCACTCTTTTTCTTTCCACTCTGGTTTGATTACAGTTTTGGGCTCTTGTTTTGACTTTTCTTTTTCAGTAGCTTGTGCATGTTTTTCGAGAAATTTTCTATTTTGTCTCATTCCATTTGGTTGAAATTTTCTTCCTTGAAATTGATTTGATGCAAATGTACTTCGACAATTTCTTGCAATGTGCCCAAAATTATGATAGTTATAACATTCTACTGCATAATCCATCAAAGGTGAAAAAACATTTCTACTTGGTAAAATTCCTTGGTCCTACATTATACTTGCAATCTGAAATCTTATGTCCATAACCATTGCATTTAAAATAGTAACCAGAAAAGAGATGATTGAACCTGGGTGATGGTCTTTGCCATGTTGTCGTAGGAGCCATAAATCTTCTTCTTCTTTGATGTGTGACATTGGTGAATCCATCATTGTCAATTCTCCTTTTGTGCCTTGCATTATTGCTTTCTTTTGCATGAGTCATTTTTTCTTGATCAACCTGTTTCTTATCTTCATTCTTTATGGATTCTTCATTTATGGCCTTTGATCCATTTGATGATTCTCCTTCGTCAAAGCCCAAACCAAATTTGATGCCTGTAGTCTTTTGGTTATTTATGATCTTATCCAGCTTCATAGAACTTTCTTCACGTTTGTGATAACAACTAATTTTATGATTCATCTCTTCTATCTGCATCCTTAAACCAACAATCTCTTCTTCTAGCTTGTCTGCAATAATCTATTTTCATGTTTATTTGCACTTCGAGATCTTCAGATATTTTCTTGGATTCTTCTATCTCGTACTTTCAAACTTGTTATGATTTCATTTGCATCCTCAAGCTTTCTTGAAATTTTCTTATTCTTTTTTCTTTCTATCTTCAATTCATCCAGCCTCAAATTAGTTCCTCTTCCAAATTTACTTCTCCCCCTTTTTCTCCTCCCCCCCCCTCTCTTTTTTTTTTTTTTTTTTTTTTTTGTGCCACAAAAAAAACCCCCCCCCTTTCTTTTCAGAATCCTCACCGGAGTCTGTCTTCTGATGAACTGACATTCTTGGAGATGAAACTTTTCTTCTTGAAGTTGCCTTTTCTAAAATTTGTTTTTTTCTTCCAGTCACTTCTTTCTTGGTGCGATCCTTCATCACTTTTGTTCTTCTCATTAAGTGGACATTTAGCTGCAAAATGCCCAATGCCTCCACAATTGAAACATTTAAATGGTAACTTTCCTCTGTATTTTCCTTTTCCCCTTTTTAGTTTTCGAACAAAGTTTGCTTCCATTTCATCCGATGTCTCTTCTTCCTCGGATTCTTGTTTTGCTTTCATAATTTTATGGGCTTTAAAAGTAGCTTCTCCCGTGGGTTTAGATTTTCCTATTCTCATCTCATATGCAGTCAAAGAACCATGCATCTCATCCATACTAAAAGAATTTAGATCTTTAGCTTCTTCTATAGCTGAAACTTTAGAATCAAATCTTTGGGGAAGAGATCTTAATACCTTTTTCACGATGATAGAATCTTTGATTTCCTCACTGAGTCCTCTAATCGCATTAATGACTTCATTAACTCTCAACATATATGCCTCTATGTTCTCATCGTCATTCATATTTAATACTTTGAACTGAGCTCGATGTGTTTGTAACTTGGCCTCCTTGATCTTAACGTCTCCTTCATGAATGCTCCTTAGTTTGTCCCATATTTCTTTTGCCATTTTACAACTCATAATCTTTACCAGTTCACTATCCACTAATCCGCACATGATAGCATTCTTTGCTTTTGAGTCATTCTCAAACAGTTTCTTACCGACAGCATCGGTTGGAGAAGTGGTGGGTATTGTGTATCCACTATCTACTGAATCCCAAATGTCGTATCCCAAAGCACAAAGATATGTCTGCATCTCGAGTCTCCAAAATGCGTAATTAGTTCCATCAAACAATGGTGCTTTGTTTGATGAGAAGCCTTCACCACCTGCCATTGTGTCACTTCCAAGATCACCCTAGCCGGTTAAGCTTGTTCAGGAACCTCGCTCCGATACAAATTGTTAGTCTCACAATGACACCGAGAGGGGGGTGAATCGGTGTAGCTCTTTAAAACTTAAATCTTCAACTCTTAAAGCCGAAACAATGAAAACTTAAAACCAAATAAAGCAAGTATAACAAGAGAACATCACACAACACAAGATGTACCGAGGTTCACCGATTTGGCTACATCCTCAAAATGACTTGTTTGGACTCCCATCCAAATCCAGCCTTTGCAAAGCACCAACTTTACAATCAATTTACCAGCACCCACTGGAAGGAGCACCAACCCCTAATTTATCTGCACCAACAGAAAGGAGCACCAACCCTTGATTTATCCGCACCAACAGAAAGGAGCACCAACCCCTCTACCAAGCACCCACTTGATTTTGATATTGATAATAAAATGACATATATGAATCTTCTCTTCTCACAAAAAATTGACCGTTCTCTTAGCTCATTCTGTCAAATGCTAAATGCTTTCTGGGTATTGTGCAAAACTCTGTCTATGACCTCCTCTCAAAATTTCAGCCAAAATTGATATCGTATGAGAAAGTTATGCCCAAAATACTAAAGTGACGTTTTTCACCTTTTTCCCAAAAACACGGATTTTCACTCTTTATTTTTCTCCACACACTCTTCTCACTTCACAAAATAAAATCCCCAACAAAAATTCTCCAAGCAACACTCCTTTTATAACTATCTTTTCTCTTTGTAACTCCTTTTGTAACTTCCATATTCTCACATACCACCTATCAATTGTAACTCCTTCTTTCATATTCTCATATGCCACTTGTCAATTGTAACACCTTCTTTATGTAACTCCTTTATGACACAATATTCTCCTATGCCACTTGTCAATTGTAACTCCCTTTTTATATAACTCCTTTTGTAACTCCTTTATGACACAAGATTCACATATGCCACTTGTCAATTGTAAATCCCTTTTTATATTTTCAACCTAGTCCATATTTTCTACAATCAATTGCTGGTCACATCTTACTTTCAACTATTCAAATCTGGAGAAGACATTTCGTCAAACACTTCACGGCCAACTACAATGCACCTTACTCAAACTCATACTTCGGGACCACGTGACAACTCAAACCAAAAACAAAAGATGATCTATTTGATGCCTTGAAGGTGTAACAACACTAAAACTAAAACTCTGGTGACTCTTCAAGGTCGAAACGGCCAACTAAAGGATTTTGCACAAGTGGCACAAATTGACATAAAAGAGACCTATAACGTTTTTGCAAAAATCATAACTCTCACCTCGTAACTCGGTTTTCTCTGAAATTTGAAACGTAGAATATTTGCAACACTGAATATGTCCAAACCAAAACTCACTACCTAACTCCTTACGGTTCGCCTGTACCACTTCCACAAAAACTGCTACTGACACACTTTTTCCAAAAAGAGCATTTTTGTGACAGTCTTGCAACGCTTGTAAAATTCGCCTCATTTCTCCGTTTTCATTGAAATTTGGAAAACATGTTCTTGAAGATAACGACCACCTCCAGTTAAAATTTTTCTGCATAAATCCTTACGGTTTGTTCGCAGTGCTTCTGACAAAACCTGCACTTTTTCAGCCTGTACAACCACTTGCCAAATCATCCGCCAAGATACCGGAAACATCACCGATCAATCCAAACACTATGCTGACATCTCCAATGCTGTTATGGACTATTTCCTGACATGCTGGCATGTTCCAAACTGATCCATCCTATCCAACTATGCCCGTGGTGACTTTTGCAACTTTTTGACTATTTTGCTGCTTTGACAACTTTTTGACGATTTTTTCAACTTTTGCAAATTTGCACAAACAACCTGTAACAACTTCACCCAAACATCAAAAACATCCTCATAAGCATTTAACATCACTGTACATACTCTGAATAACCTCTGAACTCCTGTCCACTGCATCAACCGATCTATCTGACTGTGTTGACAACAATGACAATACTATCGCTGCACCTTGCTCAACAAACCTTATGATGATCTTGTAGTTAGAATGAGATAATATGCATACAATAGAAGCTTCACCACATATATTCTCAAATTAACACCATCCCCTTCACTTGGACTTATCCATTCTTCCAGTTTATCAATATATAAACCAAATAAACTAGGGGATAATGGGCATCCTTGATTAACCCCTATGTTACTTCTAAAGCATTCTAAAAGGCTTGCTTTTATTTTGATTTTAACTTGGACCTCCTTATAATGCCTATGAACAATTTTTTTGTACTTTATGGAATGCCTAAATATTCCATCCTATTCCATAGTTTTCTTCTAGGCACTACATCATAAGCTTTTTTGAAGTCCATAAAACAACAAAAGGTTTTTCCTCATTCCACAGTTTTTCAAATGATGTCTTAAAGTGATTATTTGGTCTATCATTGAGTGTTTTGGTCTAAACAATGCTTGCTCTTTTTCCATTTTCCTTTTTCTTCTATCTACTTGCTAATTTTACTCTCAACCATATCGTAGACATGAAAAATTGACCCATTAAGATGAGTCATTTTAATTATTTTCCTCCTAGAAAAGTAAGGTCATATTTGGGCTTAATTTTACCTAAAAATTTCCCTCCAAATTTTCCAAAACATATACCATTGTATTAGGCTCAAAAAGAGCTTTCCAACGATATATGAAATGACATGTTTTGCCTCGATTTTTGTGCCCATTAAATCACTATTCTTGTATTTCTCCATTTTTGTGCATCTAAATTTGATGCATCATTCAGATTTGAATCCAATCTAGGCAAAATATGGATTCTTCCCAAATTCAGAGATTTTTGAAAACATCCGAATCCACCCAAATTAAGAATTTTTCTAATTTCTCTTAACAAACTTGGTTTGTTTCCCTTCTCTTCGCATCTTATGGTTTTACCTTACCTTTTAAAACATCACCCTAACTTTAGAGCATAAGGATGGTAGAGGAATGGTGAAATAATGATGAGATTAATGGTGATTCATGCAAATAAAAAATGAGCTTTTTTGAGATTTTTTGCAAGATTAAGATACATTTCACTTAGCCATCATCATTATAGCATCATAAGAGGATTAGACCTAACTTTCCACCACTGTAAGAAAGTTATTTCATCTATTTTAGCATCTTACATACCATTTTGCATTAGGAAGATCTTGTTTTTTTTGCATCTATGAGAAGGGTCAACTTTGGGCTAAATTTTAAACCATAAAATCATTTTCATTTTTTCAAATATTATACCATTAGAATGGGGTCAAAAAGAGCTTTCCAAAAATATAATATTTTTTCCATTTTGACTCTGTTGGATCCTCTAATATGCCAAAACATTGCACAGGGGTCTAATTATCAAGAATTCGAAGCCATCTGAATTCATTTTCAGAGTCATCTGAATTTGCATTTGATATCCGAAAACATCCATATCTGAGTTGGGAGTAAGATTTTGGTTTGAAGTTTTATGAGATCAAATAATGTTTGCATTTTAGCTTTCATAAAACTTTTTATTTTATTGTATGCATTGTTGTTACTACTATTTCTTTCATTTAAATTATATGTTGTGCATTAGATCAATAGATCCATTACTTTTTTTATGATTCTAACTATCATAGACCATGATATAATGTGGCCTATGTAAATCGCCCACCCCTATACATAATTTTTAGTGTTCTGTTATGAAGTTCCAGGTTTTGAATAGATATGGATAGATCGGAATTCATCCTGACAGATTCAGACCAATCTGAATTCGTTCTAAAAGATTCAGACCGATCCAAATTTATTTGTGACAGATTCAAAAAGTGCTAGATAGCAAAAATCTGGACTAGATAAGGATTTGAATCTTATCTTTATCAATTTTTTTGTACATTAATTTTATATTCCTTTGTCTTAGAAAACATTTGCATAAAATAAAGAAAAAGAAAACACAAAATAACATAGAATTAGTTATATTATACTTTGCATTTATCATACTAGTTGAAAAACTTAAAAGAGTAAAAATATAAAATTAGGTATATCATATTTTTTACATCAATTAAATTTGTTAAAAAGCTCCAAAGAATAAAAAAAGACAAAACAAAAATTTAGTTACATCATTTTGCATCTAGTACATTAAGTTGAAAATACAAAACACAAAGAAAAGAAAAACAACATGCTAGCATAAATATCATCCTTTGCTTTCAATATCTACAAAATCATTGCATCATAGTTAGATTTACAAAGTTTTCTAGTTAGAATTTGTATACTTTGTTTTCATCAAAATTTGAAATGCATATAGCTAGGCAATAGTTACATTTTGGCCAAACCCTAGGTGTATGCACATAAAAATAATTCAACAAACATCCACCTTACCTAGGCGTGGAAACCACCACATAAAGTGTTTCCTGGTGAACCCCACCCAATTCATCGACAAACACCAAGGAGAGCACAACTCAAGTGCTTCTCGTTCGAGGTGTAGATACATCATTTTCCCTCCCCCTTTCAGGCATGGATCCATTAGCCTTGAAAGAAAGGGTGCAAAAATTTTGGGTCTACATTCTTTGGTGAACCCAACATGAAAACACCATCCTTATGATATTATTGCTTTCTCTTTATTTTTGAAAAAAATAACTTTGTTTTCTTCTAAGATAAAAAATAATAAATAAATAAATCAATAAAACAAAACAAAACAAAAATGGATATCACTTTTAGAAATGGTGAAGAGATCATGGGTCTTGCAAATAACCCAATTCAATATGAACCTATTTATGTTACTACCCCAATTACCAATGTTGGGGGAATTCCACCAACTGCATTGGTTGACTATGGTCAATCTCATTCACAACTTCATCCATATTCAACATCATATTTATCACAATTTCCTCATTTTTCATCCTTTCCTACTCAACCAATCCCTCCACAATTTTCCTTTCCACCATATTTCCCATCAAAATTTCCTCCACAACCACTTCCATATTCTTCTTTCCAAACTATATATCCACCTCAACAAAATAATCCTCCCTTTTTCAATCCTCTTCATAATGATGTTACCATTTCCACAACACATCCATGTTATGCTTTTCGATCCACATATAATTCTTCTCCACCATTACTGCAATCACAACCATTTCAACATTCTTCTTTCAACACAACACATTCATTTCAACAAGGAAATACTTCTTCTTCTAATCCTACCATGCACTCACACCATACTTCACAACCTGCCTATCATAATTCTACCTACAATCATGAAAAAATAAGCAATCAACCATTACATCCTGATTTTAATAATACCATGAGAAAAATGTTGAAAGCTCCTCAAAAACCTTCACCACGTAAATTTACTAAGCTCAAACAACCAATGACCATAATCCTCAAGCATTTGCTAGATACAAACATGATTGAGTTACCACCCATAAGGCAACCTGATACCACAACAGATTGGTATAAGCTTGAGCTACATTGTGAATATCATAGAGTGGATGGACACATGACACAAACATGTAAGAAGTTGAGATATGTGATTCAAGACTTGATTGATGTAGGTCATTTTGTTGTAGAGGATTTTCAACCTATTCTTGATCATAATCCTCCAACAAATAATCAACTTCCTACACAACAAGTACCCACAACCAATCAAGACATGGGGATCTTCCAAAAACCCCTATTCAATCATCAACAACAAGAAACCAATCAAGTGTCATATCCTAATATGTCTCATCATAATGATATTATTGATATCATAGCTAAGACTACAAGAAAACAAGTTAAAGCTCAACCTACTCAATTTGATAAGCAAGAGATAAATTCTTCATCCAACCAACCTTCAAGACCTCTCTTAATTTTGAAGAATAATCAGAAAGAGGATACAGTCATAGAAAACACACCTTTAATATTGAAGCCTCAACCTAAAGTCTCCTTCGACATTCAACAATAGTGGGCCAACCCTCCAACTAAGATATCCCTTTTGGAAATTTTGTGAACCTCTCCTATTCATAGGGAATATTTGTTCCTCATTCTCTCTTTCTTTATCATCACTACATCAAGTTCTCTATTCTTTTCCTCTTTATCATCATTGCCACCTTTTGTCCATCACCTTTTGTTCTTCATTCTCTCTTTATTTATCATCATCACATCAAGTTCTCTATTATTTTCCTCTTTATCATCATCATCACCTTCTATCCATCACTTTTCTTCATCTATATCTGATCATCATTCTTCATCACAACAATCTCAACCACCAACAAATCAGCTTCAATCACCTTCATCACAACCAAATTTTCCTTCAAAACCTCTTTTGATTTTGAAGCCACCTTAGAAATGTTATGCATAAATCACCTTGTATAGTGTATATAGATCATCTTGTATATACCACCAATTCCATCATCAAAAATCAAAAAGTAAAATAAAAAAAAAAATCAAATCAAATCAAACAAAAGTTATACATAGGTATTGCATTCTCATCTAGTTTGTATTTCAATCATTACATTTCCATCATTGTATTCACTCATGCCATTTTATATCCCTTGACTTGGGAAATTTTTCATTGCTTATATCTCCCCAAGGCGAGGGATATAGTTCTTGTTTTGCTTCATTGGCCTTGATTCATGCACTTTAATATACAACCCTATTAGTACTTGCTTTAGCAATATCATTCCCATCATCTTAGCACCCCATAGTGGATAGCTTCATGGTCATGAGCGAGGGGCAACCTCCATTTGACCATTTGCAAGCACACATCCCAGCGGGTATATCTCTTCTATTCTTGGCTATTAGCAAGCGCTACACTCATAGTGCGTTCAACACATCTTGTCATTTTTCTTTGGCCTTTTGGAGTTTTGTTTTCATTCACCTATGCATGTCATTTAGGTTTGCATATAGCTCATTTGGCACAACTATCATCTCCATATTGCATTACATAAACCATCAATCATCTATCATATAGCTGCACTTTTACACTTCTTAAAGTTTATTTGGTCCAATTGCATATGGCATATAGTCACATCCAGTTTTTATCACTTAAATATTAGATTGATGCTATTAAGATTCATAGTCAATCTTGGTTATCTTTGAAGAAATTCAGAATTTATCTTGAACCACTCACAAATTTCACATTTTAATAAAATCTTGATTCTCGATATTGATTATAAATCTCTCTTGAACCAAAATCACTATTTCTCATTAAGAAAATTTTGAGTTTTGGGAACTGATTCTGCCACTTTTGAACCAAAACACACTTACACATCTTAAAATGATTTTTTGCACAAGGAAATATGATGCTACATAGTAGTCCTAGCTCCTTAAGTGAAAGGTTTCCCTTGCTATCCTATTATGTGCATGGTCTAGAATGCTGAGAATTGGCAAAAGGACAAGCTCCTCCCTACCCAAATAAAATCCCTTGCTCTTTGTCTAATATGAGCAAGTATCCCTTGAAAAAAAAGAAGAAGAAAATGATTTTTACTACAAAGCAAATAAAAATCCCCTTGTTCAAAAAATGAACAAGAATCCCCATTTAAAGAAATCAAAAGAAAATAAGGGGGTAATGAGCTTGAATCCCTGGAATTCCTCAATTATTCGAAAATCATGGGGTGATCCCTATTACAACAATGGGTTGAATGAATCCCGCTTGGCAATGGGGTAGTCTTACGCATGGTGATATGTCTGTCACATTAGCAACCTTATTTTGTATAGACCAATGTCAGCTTATGGATCAGCTAGCTTTTGGTAGCTTGAATTACAAAGTAGTTAAGTCTAACTGCATGCATAAAATCATGGTAAATGAATTCATCATTTGCACACACATTGGTTCTTAAAGTTGGTTTGCATCATTACCTTACTCAAAATTGGTAAATGAACTTCATAAGCACACACATTTTATCCTTGAGATATTTTGTATCATAATTAAGGTCAAGATAGAAAATGAATACACAAATCACACACTGGTTCTTGATAAACTCGATTTCATCTTAAAAATGACCAAGATTCTCCTTGAGTTTTGATTAGTTGAAGTCACCATATCCTCATGGATTTGTATGACTAATTAGCCTAAGCAATTGGTCCTACAAAAACAATTAATATTGCATCTTATATCTACCATTTAGCACAAATACATTCATTTCACTATATTGCATGATTGCTTGTCACAAAAAAAAAACTTGCATTGATCACATATAATTGCTTGGTCATATAGTTGCATATAGACTTCACGATGATGGCATGAGATAACCCTAATAAAATCTCTCTATTTACCTCACACTAGGAATATTATGCCTAGCGCAAGTCCTCTACCCAATTTTTCATGCTTAATCACCTTCATTACATAATACTTCTCTTAAGATTAAGTCAAAATTAATCTTAAAAATCATAAATTACTTATCATCAACTTATCACTTTTAATCAACAAAATTTCAAATTACTTTTGTTGATCACAACCCTTCAATTTTAGTAATATAACAAAACCTCACATAGGATCTGCTTCATGACCAACTCGAGGAGTATCCTCCATAAACAGTCATATACAAGCACACATCCTCGAGGTCTATTGCTAACTGATCAAAATCGTAAGGGTATATTTTCCAAACAATATTTCTTCTACAAACAATTCAATCACACTACATTACAAAATATCAATTACATCAAATCACACTTCACTTTCCTACAATGGTATCTTGATTAAGCATGATAAAAAGTACATTAAAAATCAAAACATGACCATAAGCATGATTATGAAGATCATCAAAAACAACAAATATATTTTGCATTACGCATAACACATAAAAACAAAATCCAAACAAAAACAAAAACAACAGTATGGTATACAATCATCATATAATTAGATCATTCAAAACATGCATCAAAATCACATGCATTATCACATACTTCCATCTAGATCATTTACAACATACATCAAGAAGCAAAAATTTTATACACAAAGTAATTTACCTCTTACTCAGATCCTCCTAGCTACTTTATCATTGTCTCTCCACACAAATTCCATTCTATGGATAACAAGTACTATTTCTCTTCAAAGCTCCACCATCCTTTTCTATTTTCTTAATCAGTCATTTCGAGTTCCATTAGGAATATTGCATTCCTCATGAAACTCGAGGGGGCATCCTAGCTAGTAAATTAGTAATTATTTTACTAAAACATCAATTTCCCATGAACCATTCATTCTAAACCATCTACTCCTTTTTTACCCATGTCAATCATTATCACTTCTACTCAAGTGTCTACACCTTTCTTTGATGCATTTATTGTTCATAAATATGCCAAAGAGGGGGTAAAATGTAGACATGAAAAATTGACCCATTAAGATGAGTCATTTTCCTTAGTTTTCCTCTTAGAAAAGTAAGGTCATATTTGAGCTTACTTTTACCTAAATAAATCCCCTCCAAATTTCCCAAAACCTATACCATTGGATTAGGCTCAAAAAGAGATTTCCAATGATATATGATATGACCTATTTTGCCTCGATTTTCATGCTCGTTAAAGCACTATTCTTGTCTTTCTCACTTTTTTAACAAATTCGGATCCATCTAAATCAAATTTGGATCCATTCAAATTTAGTCAAATCAAACGTGCACCTAAATTTGGTGCATCATTTGGATTTGAACCTAATATGGGCAAAATCTGGATTCTTCCCAAATTTAGAGATTTTTGAAAACATCCGAATCCACCCAAATTAAGAATTTTCCTAATTTCTCCTAACAAAATTGGTTTGTTTCCCTTCTCTTCATATCTTATGGTTTTCCCTTACCTTTTAAAACCTCACCCTACCTTCAGAACAAGAGGATGGTGGAGGAATGGTGAAAGAATGATGAGATTAATGGTGATTCATGCAAATAGGAAATGAGGTTTTATGAACTTTTTTGCAAGATTAAGATAGATTTCACTTGGCCATCATCATTCCAGTAGTAGTAGAGGATCAGACCTAACGTGCCACCACTGTAAGCAAGTTATTTCATCTATTTTAGCATCTTACATACCATTTTGCATTAGTAAGATCTTATTTTTATGCATCTATGATAAGGGTCAACTTTGAGCTAACTTTTACCCCATCAAATCATCTTCATTTCTTTCAAATATTATACCATTGGAATGGGCTCGAAAAGAGCTTTCCAACGGTATAATATTTGTCCCATTTTGACTCCATTTGGTCCTCCAAAATGCCAAAACATTGCATAGGGATCTAATTGTCACGAATTAGGAGCCATCCAAATTCGTATTCGGAGTTGTTCGAATTTGCAGTTGATATCCAAAAACATCTAGATTTGAGTTGGGGGTAATATTTTGATCTAAAGGTTTATGAGATCGACTAATGTTTACATTTTAGCTTTCATAAAACTTGTTATTTTATTGTATGCATTATTGTTACTACTATTTCTTTCATTTAAATTATATGTTTTGCATTAGATCAACAGATCCATTACTTTTCTTATGGTTTGCTAAAATAACCAAGGGGATCTGACTGTCACAAACCATGATCTACTATGGCCTATGCAGATCCCCCACCCCTAATCATAAATTTTAGTGTTCTATTATGAAATTGTAGGTTTTGAACAGATTTGGATAGATTCGAATTCATCCTGATAGATTCAGACCAATCCAAATTCGTTCTGATAGATTCATACCAATCCGAATTCATTTTGATAGATCCAAAAAGTGCTAGATAGTAAACATCTAGACTAGGTAAGGATTTGAATCTTATCTTTATCAGATTTTTTGTACTTTAATTTTATATTCCTTTATCTTAGAAAACATTTGCATAAAATAAAGAAAAATAAAACACAAAAGAACATAGACTTAGTTATATTATACTTTGCATTTATCATATTAGTTGAAAAACTTAAAAGAGCAAAAATATAAACTTAACTATATCATATTTTTTACATCAATTGCATTTTTTAAAAAGCTTCAAAGAACAAAAAAAGACAAAACAAGAATTTAGCTACATAAGTGCTTCTCGTTCGAGGTGTAGATACATCATTTTCCCTTCCCCTTTTAGGTGCGGATCCATTAGCCTGAAAGAAAGGGGTACACAAATTTTAGGTCTACACATACCTTCAAACATCTTTACAAAGATGGGATTGACTATAACGGTTCTATAATTTATGGGATTGTTTGTCTCCACTCTTGATGAGAGGTATTATTAGACTTATTATCCAATCACTTAGAAACTCATGGTAGATGATGCCATTTAATATCTTCTTGATATTTCATGCCACGTTGTTCGTTTATTCTCCATTTTATGTATTCCACATATAGTCCATCCATATCACAATTCTTACTAATTCCTAGTATTTTAATACCTCCCATGACCTTCCTTGAGGTAAATAAATTTATAATTGCAATTATTTTGGGAGGGGTAAGACTCGTGAGGGATACCATAGTGGTAAGTCCTTAGGTTTTCATCTAGGAGATCCAAGTTCAAACCCTGGTACAAGGGGATCAAAACCCCTCATAAAAACATGTGTAAACTTAAATTTTGGACAAGGACAGTGCAGTAATTATGGCTTTGGTCTCTCTTTAGGGAGGTATAAGGTTCAAATCACAACGTACCAAAAAAGGGATAGATGAGATGGTAGCTTCTAAGTGTTTATCGGTTAGCTACCCTAGTTCAATGCCCTAAAGAGTTAGGGGTCTCATTGAATTTTTTTATTATATGGAATGGAAAGGGTTTTGAAAGGGTCCTCGAACCTTTTACAAAGAAGCAACAAGGACTACTAGAAGAGTCCTAGCATGGACCAACAAGCAGAACAACAAGACAAACATGGTCTAGCCCACATACATCACAAAGAAGAGTTACAAAAAGATGCAACAAAAATCTTCCCAACAATAATGAAAAAAGCATAGTTTCCTAAACCCTTTCCTTCTTAGAGCAGTAATGTTACACTGATTGGATCAATACATTTAAATTATTTTGTCAATGCCCAAAGTACCCATTGGAATTTTTTGCAATCTCGAGTAAGGTACAAGAGAAGGTAATTTAGACTAAAATAGAGTAAAATAAAATTCTCCCTTAGAATAAAAACATCTTCTCCTAGAAGCTTCACCCTAAAGAGATGGGAGCCAGGCTTGATCCTTATTGATTTGAAATATTTTTGCCACCACAAAAAAATTAAAGCAAGAACTAGCAATCATTGTACTGTGCTTGATCTCTTCTTGTTTCGGGGGTGTCTTATTTACTAGGTTTTGTTTTCAGCTATGCTTCACCTTTCTTCTATGGGAGATCACATGGCCTATTGTGATCTCCTTTAGTTGTTTCATTTTTAGGTCTATGGATGACCTTGTGTGGACTATCTTTGTGGATCTTCTTGGTGATGGTGTTTTGGCATTAGATCCTGTGGAGTTTTCTGCATTTCAGGCCTTTTGAAACTATGTGTTTTCCCTAGGTGGAAAAACCTTTTTCAAAAGAAAATATTATTTTCTTAGGGAGGCTTTTGCGGATGGTCCAGTGTTGTTTTGCAGATGGTCCTAGGCTGTTTTGCAGATGGACCTGTGTTGGTTTTCGGGTGGTCCCATTTCTTTTGTACATGGTCTTGTTTCATTTATGGATGCCATTACATTATATTTATTCATTATTTTTTCTTTGGGCCTTCTAATTCTGTGAGGTTTTATCCTATGCAGGAATACCATTCTCAAATTTGTATGTAACTATGAGGTTTTCTCCTATGCAAAAAAACCTTTTTTTTAATTTGTGTGTATCTGTGAGGTTTTCTTTACTGCCTCTACGAGGTTTTCTCTTCCCTTCCTGTATGGCTTCCTCTCTTGCTCTTGTGTAGGCTTATCATTTTTTGTTTTAGATGTTTTTCTCTAATAGGCCATTGAGGGCTTGTTTCTTTGGCTATTTTTTAGTTGGGAACTCTTCTCCCAACCTTCATCCTTTTGTAAAAGGTTACAAGATCCTTTCAAAATCCCTCTTACCCATAAAAAAACAAAATAATCACTTAAGAAACCACGAGATACGCTACCTCTTTAGGAAATCTTGAAGGGGAATATAAAAAAAGCTAACAAATAGAAAAATCATAAAAGAGAGCTTCTTAAGTTTTAAAAAAGATCAAGTCATCAAAAGAAGGAAAGACACCAAAGACAAAATACAACTTAAGCATTTTCATTACAAAATACTAAATCCTTCCTGGCCAAATAATTTAGATCTTGAGGAAAGTTGTCCCTCCAAATGTACAGGCTTTCTTGTTGAACCCCAAGGTTGGTGAGAAAGTTAGCAGATCTATTGCCCTCCCTAAAAATATGGATATAGTGGGCACTTTCAAAGGTTCCAAGCATTCTCCCTGCTTCATCCATAAAATTTACAATGTTTCAAATTGAAGATTGGTTGTCATTTAAGATATTGAATATATTTAACGAGTCCCCCTTAATGATAATCTTTTCAAATTTCAAGGATTCAAGCATGACCAAACCTTGATAAAGGGCCTTGGTCTTAGCAAAGTGGTTGGTTTAGATTTTGAGATTCTTTGCATAGGCCAAGATAATTTCTCCTTTAGAGTCTCTAATAATTCCTCCAGCCCTTGCCATTCATAGATTTCCTTTTGATGCACCATCAAATTTTTTTTTTTATTTTTTATATTTGGTTAGTGTGATAAACCCCTATGACCAATGCACATGGTTGATCAATCTCCTCCCAACCATGATCCCTTGTAAAATCGAGAGCTATGCTTATCAATAGTGAATTTAACACGCAACCACCACACACCCATCCCCTCACACACTCGTCCATGACGCGGCTTGAACCTTGGACCTCTCAAAGAAGAGCCAAATCCTGAACCATTGTGCTGTCCCCCTTGGGATATCAAAATTTAATTTTAACCATCCCCTGGGAGGAGGGAGCAAATTAATCTTGGAGTCTACTAAATTTAACCTGATTAGAACCCTTCTCTATATTGGCCTTGTTGACTTTGACTATCCCAACAGGATAGGGCTTAAAAACATATTACCAATTCCTCAATATATTAAAATATATATTTTGGAAGAGATCTTTTCTTCTTGCTCTCATTCATACAATTATTTTTATTCTAACTATTAATTCAATATAATGTTATTTTATCCCGAGGGGGACAACACAACAGTTTGGGCCTTGGCTCTTCTTCGATAGATCCAAGCTTCAAACCGTAGCGTGGGTGAGTGTGTGAGGGTGGGTGTGTGTTCATAAAATAATATAATGTTAGTTTTCATTTTATTTATTTTTGTGTAAATGAAACATGGTTTATATATATATATATATATATATATATATATATATAACTTTCTATATTTTAATTAAAAATTTAATAATATTTATTATTATTAAATTAATAAAAATATAATAATAATTAAATATTATTTATAAAAAATAGTACAAATAGGATGAAAAACTTATAAAAAAATCATTAACACATAAAAACACTCACTATGAAAATCTTGGTCCCACTTTGTGGGGTTACTCACTCCTATTAACATCAAGTTTGAGTATGTCTGTGGGGGGCTGGCCCTCTTGCTTTTTAACCGGTTAATGTGATGATGTAAGTCTAATGGCATATTCCATTATTGATATTTGTTTTCATGATAATACTTATTTATCTTGTTAATGTAGTTTGTGTGTGTTTGTGAATAATCTCACATTAACTGTGTTGTGGGACTTGAGTGGTTTATAACACTTGCCATACTCTTTGCCAATGGGATAGCAAGCTTAAAGGTGCAAGTCCTCGGTCCCACTTTGTAGAGTTCCTCACCCCTATTAACATTGAGTTTGGGCATGTGTGTGGGGGATGGCCCACTTTCTAACTGGTTAATGTGATGATGCAAGTCTAATGACATATTCCATGATTGAAATTTCCTTCACCTTAATACCTATCTACTATCAAGAATTTAAAATTTTGCATTTAACATAGTAGAAATTTAAATTTCCACATATTGCAACATTAATTAAGAATTTTTAATTTTGCATTTAACATAGTAGAAATTTAAATTTGCACATATTACAATACTAATTATTTTTTGGTTGTAAACACTCTTACATACCTCGTCTAAGTTTGAATTTGATTCTCTCTTGGCATATTCCATGATTGGAATTTTATTAATTATTATTTTTGGTTGTAAACACTCTTACATACCTCGTCTAAGTTTGAATTTGGATCTCTCTTGGCATATTCCATGATTGGAATTTCGTTCCATAATACATGTTTACTATGAAGAAGTTAGAATTTTGTTCTACGTTAATACCTATCTACTATAAAAAAGTTAAAAGTTTGAGCATCTCCCCTAGTCTCACATCCTATATTAAAAAATGCACTTATGCATTTAACATAGTAGAAAATAAAATTTGCACATATTACGATATTAATTATTTTTTTTGTTGTAAACACTCTTACATACCTTGTCTAAGTTTGAATTTGAATCTATAATTTTTAGCTCATTGTCTCTAGAGGTTACTTAGATTAGTATGTTCTAGCACTTACCAAGAAGAGATTTAGGTTCAAACCCTAAGGGCATGCTTGTTTACAAAGGTAATAGTATGGACGTGTCAGCTCGATTATGTTATCAATCCCGAAGGACCATTGGTCTTCTTCATGTCATGTTATAAAACAATGAGGTAAAATAGGTATTGTTGAGACAACTTGAGGATTTGAACCCTGCTTCGTAGTAGAAAATGTGTTGTTGGGGATAGTGCGAGGATTTGAGCCCTTTTTGGTAGTAGAAAACGAATGTGAATGTGGATGTAACCAACTTCTATATAGATTAAAAAAAAATCTTAACCCATTCAAAGACAAAGTTAATAAGACCCCAACTTTTCAAAAGATTAAACTAAAACAACCTACCACAAATAATTGATTTATAATATTATAATAAAATCCAAAAGGCAGTGTTCCGCATATATTATATGCTTTACAAGGTGCTATACACATTATCTTGTTTAGCAAAGCCCATTTATTCTTGCCTATCCTGGTTGCCTTCAACACTGGATCAACATGATCCCAAACACCCTATGATGTTAATGACTCACCCATCCACTTAATGAAATAAATATTTTCCCTCTATTTTGTGGCATCTGGTCAATTGTTTTTTAAGTTTAACTTAATTTGTTTATTATTTATTTGTGGCGCTGCTGTTTTGCACCAACACTTTTGTCTCTTGTCTTGAGTTATTGACCGATTCTTGTCCGCATAATGCCAGATTTTCTTTACTTTATTTTACACTCCACCAAATCAATTTGCTTTATATTTTAAATATTTATTTGTTTTGCCCATTCCTTGACTTTATTGAATTGTGTAAAAGTGTGAATGAGATCAACATCCAACTCCAAATATATAATACTATTAACCATCCTTTTCATACATCTCTGAATCTTTTGCCGTCCATGGTCAAAAAAGAAAGGTACCAACATAAGCAAAGGCTTATAAAAACAGTAGCATGAGCACATTTTATGGAAATAAAATTGAAAATCTCACATAATAATCAGCCTTAGTACTAAGAGAATATTCATAAATTTACTCTTTCCTTTGACTAGTATCTTCCATTATCAATATAATTCCAAAATTTGCTAGCTTTTTTACCCAAGTTCTATGTCCCAACTCTACTATTGCTTTTTAAATTTATAAACAAAAGAAAAGAAAATGTTATATAGTCCAAAGAGAAATGCCATCTTGGTTGCACGTTAAGATTTTTATTTTAGTGATAAGAAATTTGTTGGACTTTATTTACTATAGAATAAGAAGATATGCTTGTCTGAGAGGAGACAAGAAATCCCAGAAATATGTGAGGAGGAAAAGAAAAGACAACATTGGCATCATGTACTTTTGCCTTATTAACCTTTTTTTATTTAATAATTGCACTTTAAACATATAGATGCCCAGTAACTATCAAACAAACAAAGCATACGATAATATCCCCATCTTGTTGTCTACACCTACTTTCCCTATTAAAAAATATTCACCAAACATGTGGCCAAGACCAAGCTTAGGTCAAAGAGTTGTTTTATAATAATGCGGCAGATAGTAGGTCTTACATCTTAGACTTTGGTTTTTTAAAAAGTTTTAAGGTTCAAATCAAGGTGTATTCAAGATAAGTTGGATGGTAGTCATTAAGGGTAAGGGTCTTATTAACTTTGTTGGTTTTTTTTTTTTAAAAGAAAGTTTCAAGGTTCAAACCATGACGCACCAAAGAATAGGCTGATGGTAGTGGCGAAGGGTAGGGGTCCTATTGATTTTGTTGGTTTTTCTTTAAGGAATTTCAAGGTTCAAACCACGAAGTATCTAAGGGGGTCTTTGACTTCTTCTTACCTGGTTGGTTTTTCTTTAAGAAATTTCAAGGTTCAAACCACGCACATAAAGGGGTCAAATACTTCTTCTTACCTCACAGACTAAAATTTATAGAAATAGCATCCATTTACTGTATATAAAAAAATTAAAATAAATAATGTGGCACATAGCATCTGCTAATCTATTTTGATAAAACTCATTTGGCTATCTAATATGTCAAAGTAGTGCAACTAGAGGTAAATTTTAATTATAGAAATTACATTAAAATATAGATTATTAAGTTTATTTTGGGCGTAGCACCGAGGGTGCAGCGCAATGGTTTGGGCTTTGGCTCTTCTTCAGGAGGTCAAAACCCCCATTACTTAATATTAAAAAAAAAAAAAAAAAATTGAGCTTAAATTATTTTGTTAATATGAACTATTATTAAATTGACATGTCTTTTAATATAAAAATAAAGTAAATGTGATTTATTATTTATGTTTATTTAATCAATTATTACAATATAATGACCAACTTAAATTTTTTTTGGATTAAAACTTTAGACTTCTTATTTGAAGTTTCAAAGTCTTCATCATGTATTAACTTAAAAGTTTAATGAAAAGATAATCAAATGTTAATATATTATTTTAATATAATGTTTAACATGTCTTTTAATATAAAAATAAAGTAAATGTGATTTATTATGTTTATTTAATCAGATATTAAAATCTAATGACCAACTTTATTTTTTTTTGGATTAAAACTTTAGACTTCTTATTTGAAGTTTCAAAGTCTTCATCATGTATTGACTTAAAAGTTTAATGAAAAGATAGTCAAATGTAGAAATCAAATCTGACTATTTCATTGTTGTTTAAAAATGCTTTGTTAATATGAACTATTATCTTAGTATAATGTTTAACAAGTTTTTTTATATAAAAAATAAAGTAAATGTGGTTTATTATTTATGTTTATTTAGTTAATTACTAAAAATATAATGAACAACTTTATCTCTTTTAAATTAAAATTTTGGATCTCTTATTTGAAGTTTCAAAGTCTTCAATGATGATTCAAGTGAAAGATTAAGCTAATATAAAATGCAAGAAAAAAAATAATGTAAAAGATTTTAATTTCTTAACAATTATAGACCCTTTAGTTGTTCAAGTAAAGTTTTCAACCTATAGCAATTGGCATCTTGAAAAGTATATTATATTTATTCAAATATTGTTAAAGTCATATGAAGATGATTCACTTAGTAAATATGTTCTTGTTGTCCTAAGGATTGATATATTTAGAATAGTTTCATAATAGAAATTTCCTATTTTTTAAAGGTGTCTCGTTTAAATAGTTTTTATATTTTATACCATAAAATAAATATTTATAGATGAAAAATAGTCGAGGCGAAAAATAAATTTGTGTATTAAAATTATATGATATTTTTTTTATTTGAAAAAAATTATTAAAAATTTTCAATAAAAAAATATCAATGGATTTATTCAACCTTAATAATTTAAGAAGTCTGGTATAAATTTTAAATTCTTATTATACAACATGAATTAATGAAATTTAAATAATGGCTCTCTAAAATCAAACATTTATATAAGCAAAAACATATATAAAACTTTTCATTCATAAAATACTACCTAACACATATTAAAGTAAGTGTTGTTAGAAATAAATTTCTCCAACACTTCTAATTAAAATGGAGTACATCAAATCATGATGTTGTTCTTCTTGACTTCTTCTTAGAAGCAACAAAAACCTCTTTTTTTCTTAGTGTTGAAATAACTTGTCATTCTTTATAAAACGATTTCATTCAAAGTTACTTTAATCCACATTATAATATTCACAAAATATTAAATAAAAATGTCATTTTAAAACTCATTTCAAACTATTATGAGACAACACAATTAAAATAGATCCCATAAATTTCAATTAACTTTGAATGGAATAAATACTTTCCCCTACTCCTATTGAGTGTCTTCTTCATATTGCATGCCTATTAAAATTTAATTTGTTTTTTGAAATTTTCATATCAGACATACTTGATATTAGTATACCTTAACTCATATGTTGCCTTCAAAATTTTTTGTTTTTACAGATAATTATTTAGCAAATTATATATTTGAAGTTAAATAAATAAAATTCACTAAAATTGGTCGGTCTAATGCTGCTTATTTATATTCTTCAATCTTGAACATGGATTTTTACCAAAAATTTACTCATTTATTTAGTATCTAATTTTTTATGCTTCACTCTTTGCTTTATCAAGGATACCTTGCATGCACATTATTTTATAGTACTTTGGTTTTTCATTGTAACGTCCACATTTTAAAAGTCTTTTTTAGCAAATATTCATATTGCATTAAGACCATCCATTTTTACCTCCATACTAAATATATTATAAAGGCATTATGATAACACAATTGCATATGATTTTTACAATTTTGAATTCTTCTTCATCATATTTACATATATTAATTGGATCTTCTATCATAAGGCTTGTATTTCAAAAATAATTTTTATAATGCTTTTCAAATCTTTATTTTTTCCCTTAGATGCACTAATTTACATAATTCTTCAATTGAATTCTTAACAAGGCATCAAAAGTTGCTATTATGTTCCACTTGAAAAATTATACTTTTTAAAGTTTGATCTTTATATTGTAGTTGATGGTTGAGTTAGAGGAGAAAAATATTTTTACTATAGTGAAAGGCTCTCTTATTTTCTTTCCATTAATATTTTATACTACTCAAGATGTTTTAGATAATGTGGGTTTAATATATTACTTAGATAAACAAGAAGAGGGCTTCTCCATTGATATAAAAGTGTTGTATAATTTTGTGAAATATTCAATTTTCTTCTATAATTCTAAATCTCTTGCCTCAAAGTCCTAATTGTTGGATCTAATATCCAATGTGATTTCAAGAAGGTGGATCAAGGTTGAAAATTGATTACCCTCATGAATTTATTTCCATTAGATTTAACTTTTCTGAAATTTATGTATTTTATAATCTTTCATATTTTTTTATCAAATTAGATATTTAAACCAAGTTTTATATATTACATTCTCATGAAAACTTGATATAAAACTAGAAGGATACCATGGCATCCTTACAATGGATAGAAATAAACTATATTAGGATCATTTCATAGGGTTAGAGGTGTTAAAATTAAAGTGCACTATGCCTTCACCTTGACACTTGTCAGTTTCTCTTGACAAGTGTCATATGTATCATATAGGCTTATGCCTATATATTGTAACCTATTTGTATCAATAAAATATCCCATTAGTTTTAGTCCTTACATTTGGTATCAGAGCGGGTTCCCTCTCCTGCCTGTGAAACCCTTGAGGGGGGATTTCCCTCATGGAAATCCTCCCTCCCCCCTCCTATAATTTAAATATTTTATCGAGGGAGTATGTTCTCCATCAATTGATGGATCAAAAACTAGATGGTCAAAAATATTAAAATTTGGGAGGTTCTTTTTTTTTCTTTTTTTTAGTTATTTTTTATGGTTCTTTTTTTTTTTGCAGTCTTATACTACAAATCTAGGGTAGCAATGTCACCTCTGGATTTCTACGCAGATTGGTCTTGAATATCAGAGGTTCTTTCTGTGCAGATTGGTATTTTCGTCATCCAAAGCAAATCATGAATTTTGTTTTTTAAAAAATTCATGTCCGTCGTGGGTTCATATGCAATAACATCATCAAGCGTTGTACCTGACAGAATACAGTTTGTCGGGTCTCCTCGGATGGATCGTGCCTCTCGCAAATGTAAAAATGTTTGAGCCGAAGGGTCATTTTGCTACAAGGGGATGAGTGGTGGAGTTCTGGAGTTCTGAATATAAAGGTCCCTTAATCTCAGAAAATATGGTTGCTGGCTATGATAAAATGGAGCATGAGTACTTGCGATAGCGGATGAAGTATTTGTGGTGAAAAACTATCTACTATTGCGGAGTTCGGATACTGCAGATGCCAGCCAATGCACGGGCTATAACCATGGAGGAGATTGCGGAGGATCGCGCTTTGAGGTGTGATCGTGGTCAACGGATAACGGAGGAATTCTTAATGAAACGGGAGCTAGCTGGTGGTGTGGAGTAAAGGCATTAAAACTAATGGGATATTTTATTGATACAAATGGGTTACAATATATAGACATAATCCTATATGATACACATGACACTTGTCAAGCGAAACTGACAAGTGTCAAGGTGAAGGCATAGTGCACTTTAATTCTAACAAGAGGATGCTCTAACTCAATCACCAAGGCCAATACTAAGCCCATGACACTTTCTTGTATTTATTATGTATTAGGGTCCTACTTTCACTTAAAATCACTTAAGTTCTGTATCATTATTGAATGGTCATTGATCCATAACCCACATTACTTTAATTTTATCATGCTATATTAGTATCAATATTTTGGAGGTTATTTGAATAGATATGTCTATCCAAAAATCCATCTTTTGAGGAATTTTAAGCATGTTTGATCTAAAAAGTATCAAAATTTTTGGATCATTAAAGGATCTTTTAATAAAACCATTCTAAAAATTACAAGCATATTTCTATTTAGTAAATACTTATTAAAATTTTGCATTCATAAATTTTCTTCACAATATTATTGTAACTCTTGCCATTATCACTTTCATTGATCTAGGTCAAAAATTATTTCATTCCTATCACATCATTACCACTAATTCTATAAAACTAAAACTTATCCTAATACATAATTTATCTTGTCAAATTACCATTCTGATCATTAATATCAAGGTATCCTAACAGTCCCTTGAATAGGTTACTGACGATGTCAAAAGAAACCATATTTTCAAAACATGGAAAGTAATCCATGACAAGGATTTGTCTTTCATATAAAGGAAGATTTGTTCTCACATTTTGATAAAAATACTAACTCATCAATATTCTTGAGGATAAAATTTACCACAAAGAAAAGATGCATCTAAGTCATTTGTAAACTTGTGGGTGTAAGGTCACAATAAATATCAAACACATGTAAACTTCAAGGTTCTAATGCAACCCAATAGTCTACAATTTGTAAAACATCCATTGAATGGGGCATGTAGATAGTATTTTGTATAGATGTAGAGTCCAATGTCATTCCTTCTTTGACTTCCATAAGAAAATTTTTGTGTGGGTTTCTATGTGTGAGGGTCCTCATTTCTAAGTATGCCAAGATTATTTTTATGGTATCTTGTGACATCCTCCCTACATTTGCTTTCCTCTACAATTTCTTTTCCTTTGAGAATCACGACACAATTCTAAATGTTGTATATTTTGTCATTAATATTAATTTAAATCTTCCACCTACTTGATTTTTTCTTATGCATGCATAATAACTTTACATATAATCCCTTTTTCTATAATGATTGTTTTACTTAGTCTTTTTCTTCACTTCTACCCTATTTTAAGGTGCACATGAGGTTTATCTTCCTTCTTTCCAAAGGTCTTCTACAACAATACTAGTTAGGTCTTCTTGTGTGGCAAGGTTTGTTTTCCTTATTGGTAAGCTTTCATTTCTATCATAAATTTCTTCCATACCATTGTTTGTTTATAATGTTTATGATGTAGTTGTACTCATCTCTCTTTGAAATAGTTCTAAATTTTATCTATCTAGTTTTGTATTTAAAGGGTTTCTAGTCAATTTCCTCTATTTTCAAGTCATTTTTTAACAATATTATTTTCTATAAAAATTATCTCTTAATAGCCCTTGCATGTGAGTTACTTCCACCAATTGTTTCTTGAAGATACAATCTTAGTTTCCATTGTTTAGGTAAAATTTACTAAAGTCTTTGGGATTTGCATTATGAGCAATATTGTGTGGGAAAATTACTTGCCAATGAGTAGGTCCTTAGTACATACACTCCTCTTGTGGTCATGAAATTATCGGTTTATAATATATTTGATTATCTATGTGATTTATTTTGTAATGAACATGTGGTCTTGTTATTCTAACAAAATTTCATCTCGTAATTACAAAATTTTTAAGTGTTGTGCAGGAAAGATCTCATAGACATTTCAAGTCAACTGTATATTTAAATTTCATCATTGTTATTTTACAATATCACTTCTACATAAATCCTTCCATACATTATGTGGGTTGAACCCATAAAGATGACCTTATAGAAATGCCATATAAATTTGTCCCTCACACTAGTTTCTCCCCACATTCAAGCAAATTTGCATGAGGTCAAAACTTGTAAAGGATTAGCTTGTTAAGATAATTGTTTGGTATTTTGTAAAAAAGCTCATGATTTCTTTGGTTACTTTGGAAACTTTGTTGTGTATGAAGAAGATGAGTTTCAAATATTATCCTCAAGAAGAAGATAATATTGTGTCTAATTTTTACAAAACTACAACATAGAGATCATAATAGGATATGAGGAGAATTTAGAAAAATATGTATCTTTGGAGCAAAGATATAGTCAATTAAAAAGATTGAAAATGACAAAAATATTAATCTTCAAGATAATTTATCATGTCTTGAGCTTATTATTATTTATGTTGTACATTCGGATTGGAAAACTAGCAACCTAATAACTACCAAATAAAAAGTGTTTACACTCATCAAGACTTCAATAATGAGAGCTATATTTGGGATCAAGTGGCCTTCAAAAGACATGGTGGTAAGGAATAAGGCAAGGGTATCCACAACATGGGATAAGAACCATGTAGTATTTTTTAAATTTATCAAAGCAAATTAGATGCGAGTTTCAAAATTAATAAATCTCCATACTATAATAAGAGCTCCCAGGTCGACTTCAAGGAATATATTGAGGATATGATTGTATTGCTCAACAACATTGTAAGGGAATCTAAATCCTAATGTTTTAAGAGTGGATGTTCCCACTTAAAAAATTTGTATTTGAAAATAATAAGCTGATTGACTGGGTATATTTGACTTACAAAGAATTGATCAATCAACTCATTAATGTCTCAACTACTTGGTTATTTTACATGACCTTATATTTAGTTTATATTATTTTGAATTTTTTTAATAAGAAAAATTTAGGAATAAAGGAAGAGATTGAACAAGGGATGTTATTTCCCTAGTGTTATCTTGTATTTGATATAAAGAATGGGAAGAAGAAGGGGTTTCACCCATGATAGTTTTTTGAGAAACATTTTGATATTCTCACTAGGGATAACAATACTAGACTATTGGTCCTTCATGCATTTTTTGGCAGATTTGGCTTGAACGAAACCGTCGGATTTTCCAAGGTAAGGAGTTAAGTACTTTCCAGGTATGGCAGAGGATTTTGTGAATGATCCAGGAAACAGTGTCTGCAAAATGTCAGATTATTTCTCCCGTGGACCATGCAGAACGTCAGATCATGGAAAGATTAGGCTTGATGGTTAATGGTCCTGGTCCTAATGTCTCTTACAGATGGATGGGTCAGAATAATCGGGTGCGGAGGGCTAGCAAATGGAATCCGCCTCCTTCGAGAGTGCTGAAAATTAATACGGATGGATCTTCCCGGGGTAATCCGGGTAATGCTGGTATTGGTGGTGTGGGGCGGGATAGTAGTGGTACTATCCAATTTTTTTTCTCTTGCTTTAAGGGACATCATTCTAATAACTTCATGGAAGCACTCGCAATTTTATATGCTTTGGAGCAAGGGTATGCTTTGGGTTGGCGTCGGATTGTTTGTGAATCTGATTCTCAGATTGTTATAAATTTGTTAAATTCTGGAGATAGTCTTCATGGTTGTTGGCGGTTGAGTTGGGTTGCTCGGAAAATTCTTAATATCTCTGCTCACTTGGACTTCATTTCTTTTGTGCATATTCCTCGGGAGTGGAATAGGGTAGCGGATTTGTTAGCTAAATGGGCTTCTAAGTTTCAAGATGGTTGGGATGTTCAAAATTGGTCTCAACTTTTTCTCGATTGCTCTCAATCTCTCTCTTCTTTATTGAGAGCTGATATGTCTGAATAGCTTCTGCTTTTTCTTTGTATCATGAATGTTTTACTGAGTTAATAAATTTTTACCCTCTTTTACAAAAAAAAAAAAAACAATACTAGACTATTAAAATATATGATGAATGCAATACATCCATATATGGATTGGTATGTAAAGGATACAATACATTCATACATTTTTATATTCAAAGATATAAGCAAGCTAGTAGCACTTTCTATCAAGAACATTGATGACCTCATCCTTTGGGAGTTCTACTAATAGTTCCTTCTATTCCATAAGAAGGTAACTAGAAAACACCTTCAGGGCTTGGCAAAGTTCTTAGTCACCATTGGATATTATACTTGTAAGCACTCTAGGAACTTAATATATCTAGGGCTTGGTAGAGTTTTACATTGTAATGTCCACATTCTAAAAGTCTTTTTTAGAAAATCTTCATATTGCATTAAAACCATCCATTTTTTTCTTTATAATAAATATATTATAAAGGCATTACGATAAGGCAATTGCATATGATTTTTATAATCCTTGATTCTTCTTCATCAAATTTACATATATTAATTATTAATTGGATCTTCCATAATAAGACTTGTATTTCAAAAAATATTATAGTACTTTTAAAATCTTTATTTTTTTTGTTAATTGCACTATGTTAACATATAATTCACATAATCAAGTGGCATTAGTTCAACTGGTTAGATTCCTCAACATTTGAGGAGACCAAGGTTCAAATCTTGTCAAGTGATACATGGATAATATCCAAGATTTTTTGTAATACCACTATGTGGTGATGATGTAATACGGAGGGGGGGGGGCGCATTTCAATCCCATATAACCAATTGAAAAAAACATAAAGTTCACATAATTCTTCAATTAAAGCCTTAACAAGGTATCAAAAGTTGTTATTTTTTGTTGGACATTTTGAGTCCTTAAAATTAAAGTTGTCATTGATGTCAAGAAATGAAGTCATCATTAAATATCAAGGAATTTGTCAAGAAACAAGTTATCAAAGTTGTCATTGATATTCTGGAAGAAGCTTCTAATAAAGTCAAGATCAAAAGGAACAATGCAAAAGTTAAAGGCAAAGGGCTCCATAATATTTTTTAAATATTATGTGGAAGCATAAGTTAAAAGGTTTTTCTTTAAAACCAATGGTGGCAAAAATAAAAGGTTTTCTTTAAAACAATGGGCGAAAAAATACAAAAAGGAGTTTTCTTTAAAACCAATGGTGGCAAAAATTAAAAGGTTTTTCTTTAAAACCAATGGTGGCAAAAATAAAAGGTTTTTCTTTAAAACCATAGGGTTTAAAGAATTAATTTATAAAATTTAAATTCAAAAGAATTTAAATATTTTATAAATTAATAAAGTTTCAAAGGAAAATCGAGCGTCGATGTTGAGAATAAATCGAGCGTCGACGTCATGCATGGAGGAAGAGATTTAGTATAAAAGCTAATGCCTTGGAGGTATTTCAATTTATCCTTTTGCTCGATGATAAAAATGTGCAATTGTGTTTAAGTCTGTAAGGAAGAAAGAGCAGCAAAAATCTTGTTTATGCACCAGCGAACGTAGCCAAGGTGTGGTGAGAGATAGTAATCATAGCCAAGGAGTGGCGCAAGGTAGCGAACGTAGCCAAGGTGTGGCTAGAGATAGCAAATGTAGCCAAGGAGTGGCGCAAGGCAGCGAACGTAGCCAAGGTGTGGCTAGAGATAACAGACGTAGCCAAGGAGTGGTGCAAGGCAACAAGCATAGCCAAGGTGTGGCTCAAGGTAGTAAACGTAGCCAAGGTGTGGCTTGAGGTAGCAAACGTAGCAAGGCGTGGCCTGAAGCAGGCGAAGGTGTAAGGTGTGGAGGCTCCAAGGGAGAACGCAGCTCCACGGTGGTGACAACCAAGAGGAAGGCGCTTGGAAGAAGAAGTGCTTCAGGCATTAATAAAACTGGTAACATTTTTGTGATATTTAATTTTAATTTAGGCTAAGGTTGAATAAAGGAGAAATAAGGTTGTAATTAATTTGATGAATGCCTAAATTAAAAGGGAGTAGTTTTTATAAAGTATTGAGGTGAAAAGATTTACTTGTGGGTAAAATACTTTTACCTTAGAAAAGGGAAAGATAAATTGCATTATCTTATTAAAAGAATTATCTTTAATGCAATAATAAGTTTAGGGAGTTATAAGTAGAAATAGCTTTGGGTTTTGAAAACAAAAGTGACTTATGCTTGAGAGGTGAATATTCAAAATAGTTTGATGTTGGATATTATTTTGAGATTGGAGTAATAAGGTATACTCATGAATTAATATATGCATTGTATTGTCATCTAATCCTCTTGATATTGGCAAAGGAATATTGTGTTATTGTGGAAGATTCTTGAAGGTCATATTTATCAAGAAAAAGGTATGGGCATATTTTTTCTAAGTTTAAGTTGATTGGTTGTTTTCTGGAAAATAAGTTTGGAGTGAAAAGGACTTGATTAGGGTTTCCTTTTAAGTGTGTTTGAGTGATTGCTACAAGGTTTTCTGGAATAAAGAAGATTGTTTTATGAGCATTGTTGTTGAAGTGAGTTGTTGAGCAAAGAACTTGAACTAAAATAACATGAGTATCATTGTTATGTGAGGATTGTTGTTGAGCATTATTGGAAATATTTTGAGTTGATGTTTACATGCTTGGACTAGGGTTTGTGAGCAAGGGTTGTTTCTTTGAGTGATTGGTTGAGTAGAGTTGGTTGAGCCTAGTCAAGTGAGTGTGTGAAGTGATTGTTCAAGTTCCATAAAATAAACTATTCTATATTTTGATTTGAGTTGAGAAAGTGATTGGGCATTGAGTATAGAACATATTGGGTCTCTAACAATTCTCTTTATGTTTCTATGAGATTGGACAAGTTCTAGTGTGGACTTGTTGAAAATATTTGAGGCAAGTCTTTGAGAGGACTTGTGGATAGATTTGAGTAAGCTTTTGTGGAAGCTTACAATACATATTGAGAGCAGATTTGGATAAGTTCTTGAGAGGACTTATTGAGTAGATTGGACAAGTTTTGAGTGGACTTGTTGAGCAGATTGAGCAAGTTCTGAGTGGACTTGTTGAGCATATTTTAGCAAGTTATGAGTGGACTTGTTGAGCAGATTGAGCAAGTTCTGAGTGGACTTGTGGAGCAAAGTTTGGTGCAGATTTGAGGACAGGTTTGTGCTAGACCAGAGATAGAGATTGAGCAGATTTGTGCTAGACCGAAGGACTATGTTTAGTGCATATTTGAGATAGAGCTTTGGAGGTGACAAAGCAGAGAGGACAATGGTCTCTAGTGGATAGATATCCATCAGCCAGGGTAGTGAGGATAGGTCTTCTGAGTGGGGACAAGAGTCTTCAGTGGAGAGAGATCCACAAGCCAGTGCAGTGGAGGTAGTAGTCTTCTAGAGGATCACCAGCCAGAGTAGAGGAGAAGGAGTTCTCCTATGGATAGAGATCCATGAACTTGATTTAGGGGATCAGTATCTCCTTTGGATAGAGGTCCATAAACATTGTAGGGAAAGTATTCCCAAGAGAACTTATTTGAGAAAAAATTATAAGAAATATTTTCTCCGTGGAAGTAGCCATCTTTGGGTGAACCACGTAAAAATCATGTCTCTCATGTGTGTGATGCTTTATGTGATGTTTACTACTTTAGTAATGTTGATGCTATTATTTGGATTAAAAAGCAAAAAGTTTTATCTTATACTGTTCACCCCCCTCTCAGTATAAGCACATGTTCTTCAATTGGTATCAGAGCGGGTCTCTCCATGAAAAGACTAACAACTTGGAGGAGGATCCATCAATAACACACATGACTTTAGAAAATGAAGAAGAGACTATGTTTGACATAAAAGAAGAATTCTTTGCTGCCCTCAAAAAATTGGAAAGACTTAGAGAGAAGAATTCAAGCTTGAAGGAACAAGTTCAAGAAGATGAAGAAGCAAGGATGGAACTTATACAAAATCTCATAGAACTCAAGATTAGAGTGGAAGAAGGAAATAAGATTGAGCAAGACATGACAGATCTATTGAGAGCTAGGGAAACAGAATGTGAAATATTGGAAGCAAAAATTGTTCACCTAAGGAATGAAGTTAAAAGGACCAAGGTACTACAAGATGTAGATTATGAGAAACACAAAGAGGAATCAAGTCTTCAGAAAGTAGAAACCTCAGACAAGGATAAGCAAGCAAAGGATATCAGAAAGGAAGAAAGCAAAGAAGAACCCTAGATAAGAGTTAATCACAAAAGGAAGATGACTTCTCCACAAAATTCAAGACATCCAAATAGGTTACATAATTTCTTCCATGGTCATTGCTTTTCTTGTAATAAATATGGTCATAGAGTTGTACACTGTATTCATCATGCAAGATACAATAGAAATTTCAATTCCTTTGCACCACTCATGGATGATGATGTTATATGTTACAAATGCAATAATTTTGGGCACAAGGCTAGATGGTGTAAAATGATACTTCCTGAGCCTAGAAAAACAATTTCAACAACTAGGAAAAATGAAAGGGAAAATGTTAAGGCTAGATCAATGTTAGTTCAAATAGCTCTTCATGCTCAAGATAAAGAAGAACAATGGTATCTTGATAGTGGTTGTTCTAGTCACATGACAGGAGACAAAGACAAATTCATTGTACTAAAAGAAACAAATAGAGGATCAGTAAGCTTTGGTGATAATGGATCAGCAAGGATTGGAGGAAGAGGAACTCTAAGTTTAGATAATGGGAAAACAAAAATAGAGAATGTATTGTATGTTAAAGGGTTAAAACACAATCTATTGAGTATAATTCAACTTTGTGATCAAGGATACATGGTTACTTTCTATCCAGATAGATGTGAGATAAGAAAAATAGAAACTAGAAAAATCATTGCCAATGCAAGAAGAACCCCAAACAACTTATACATGCTCAATGAGATCAAAGGGGAAAAGTGTTTTCTATCACAAGAAGATGAGAGTTGGTTATGGCATAGAATATTGGGTCACTTGAATTTTGACAACATAGTCAACATAAGCAATAAACAGGCAATCAGAGATTTACCCAAAATAAGGAGACCTCAAAACACAATTTGTGCACCCTATCAACATGGAAAGCAAACTAGGACAACATTTAAGTCAAAAGGATACATGTCATCTGAGCCTTTGAGCCTAATACATACTGATTTGTGTGGTCCTACCAGAACACAAAGCATTCAGGGTGAGAGCTACTTTATGTTGTTTATAGATGATTATTCCATAATGGTTTGGGTAACTTTCCTAAAAGAGAAGTCAGAGGCCTTTGAAAAATTCAAAGCATTCAAGGAATTGGTTGAAAATGAAACTGGAAAAAGGATTAAGTGTCTGAGATCTGATAGAGGAGGAGAATTTACCTCAAATGAATTTGTAGAATTTTGTGAACAACATGGAATCAAGAGAGAGTACTCAGCAGCAAGAACTCCTCAACAAAATGGGGTAGTTGAAAGGAAAAACAGGACTATTGAAAACATGGCTAGAGCTATGTTAAATGAATCTAAGTTATCAGATGGTTTTTGGAGAGAAGATGTAAACACAACAGTATACATAATCACTAGGGCTCAAATGAGGGTAAATCATCACAAGACTCCATATGAGCTTTGGAAAGGAAGACCTACCATTGTAAAACACTTCAAAATTTTTGGAAGCAAATGTTACATAAGATGGGAAGACCAAAACTTAGGCAAGTTTGATCCAAGATGTGATGAGGGAATTTTTCTTGGTTATTCCACAAGGAGTAAAGCCTACAGATGCTTCAACAAAAGAACACACACTATGGTGGAAAGTATAAATGTAACAATTGATGAGAAGATAGATTCAAGTGAACCAGTTCAACAAAGTGTGTATCAAGAAGATGGATGTTGTCAAGAAGAATTTTATGAGGAATCAGATAAAGAAGAAGAAGAAAATCGAAGACTTCTTCCCAAAACTCCATCCAGATATGTACAAAAACATCATCCAAAAGAGCAGATCATCGGGAATCCAGATGAAATACAGACAAGGAGAAGAATAATAAAACCATCTCAACAAGCAAATTTTTCTTTATTATCTAAGATTGATCCAAAAGACTTCACTCAGGCAAGTGAGGATGAATTTTGGATTAAGGCAATGAATGAGGAATTGGATCAGATAGAGAAGAGCAAAACCTGGGAACTTGTTCCACGACCAAAGGACAAAAATGTGATTGGCACAAAATGGGTTTTCAGAAACAAATTAAATGAAGATGGACAAGTGGTCAGAAATAAAGCAAGGTTAGTATGCAAAGGTTATGCATAGGTAGAAGGAATTGAATTTGATGAGACTTTTGCTCTAGTTGCACGACTTGAAGCTATAAGGATGTTTTTGGCCTTCTCAAGTTTCAAGAACTTCAAGGTATATCATATGGATGTCAAATCAACATTTCTAAATGGGGTTCTAGAAGAAGAGGTTTATATTGAACAACCAGAGGGATTCATACTAGAAGATAAACCAAATCAGGTATGCAGATTGAAAAAGGCATTGTATGGTTTAAAGCAGGCTTCGAGAGCATGGTACTCAAGATTGGATAAGTATCTTCAGGAACAGGGCTTCAGGAAAGGAATAGCAAACAGTAATTTATATATCAAGAATGAAGGGAGTAATTTATTAATAGTGGTTGTTTATGTTGATGACATAATATTTGGGGGAAACAATGATAAGATGTGTAAAGAATTTGCTAAGAACATGCAAAATGAATTTGAGATGTCTATGCTTGGTGAATTGTCTTTCTTTCTTGGACTTTAGATTTCACAATCAGAAAGGGGAGTGTTTCTCTCACAAGCCAAGTATATAAAAGAAATGTTAAAGAAATTCAAGTTAGAAGATTGTAAACCTGTAAGTACTCCCATGGTTATAGGATGCAAGTTGAGTAAGGATGATGAATCTCTAGAGGCAGATCAAAAATTATACAGATCTATGATTGGCAACTTATTGTATGTTACAACTACAAGACCAGACATAGTACAGTTAGTGGGATTAGTGGCAAGGTTTCAAGTGGCACCTAAGGAAACACACGTGGCAGCAATAAAAAGAATTTTTAGGTATCTAAAAGGGACTATGGACTTTGGACTTTGGTATCCCAAAAGTGACAGTTTCACACTAACAACATATACAGATGCATATTGGGCTGATAGCATTGATGACAGAAAAAGCACAAGTGGAGGAGCATTCTTTCTTGGAGAATGTTTAGTCTCTTGGTTTAGCAAGAAGCAGGTTTCAGTATCTTTATCTACAGTAGAAGCAGAATACATTGCAGTAGTAGCCAATTGTACACAAGTGTTATGGATGAAGAAAACTCTAGAAGATTTCAAAATAAAGCATGATCATCCCATTCCTATACTATGTGATAATACTAGTGCCATAAGTATCTCAAAAAATCTAGTAATGCACTCCAGGACAAAGCACATTCCGATTAAGTACCATTTTTTGAGAGAACAGGTGATAGAAAAATAGGTCAGATTGGAATATGTCACTACAAAGGAACATATAGCAGACATTTTCACTAAGCCACTTTCAAAGGAAACTTTTGAGTATCTTCGAGGAAAATTGGGAGTGAGACTCCCACCCCAAAATTAACCACCTCAAGAGGAGGTGGGGGAGGGGCTAAGCTAAGAGGCTCATTCTTAGCCCCAAGCCCCAAAGGTGACCCTTTGCCATTGATGTCAAAGGGGGAGATATTTGAGTAAGGGGGAGAGACTTGGTATTTGAAGAAAGCATTGAGCTAGGGGGAGCAATGTCCCAGGGGGAGCAACACAAAAGAAGAAGTCAAGTTTTCGGTAAAAAGTTTTTGGGTTGCCATCAATGACAAAGGGGGAGATTGTTGGACATTTTGAGTCCTTAAAGTTAAAGTTGTCATTGATGTCAAGAAATGAAGTCATCATTAAATATCAAGGAATTTTTCAAGAAACAAGTTATCAAAGTTGTCATTGATATTCTGGAAGAAGCTTCTAATAAAGTCAAGATCAAAAGGAACAATGCAAAAGTTAAAGGTAAAGGGCTCCATAATATTTTTTAAATATTATGTGGAAGCATAAGTTAAAAGGTTTTTCTTTAAACCAATGGCAATATTTTTCTTTAAAACCAATGGTGGCAAAAATTAAAAGGTTTTTCTTTAAAACCAATGGTGGAAAAAATAAAAGGTTTTTATTTAAAACCATAGGGTTTAAAGAATTAATTTATAAAATTTAAATTCAAAAGAATTTAAATATTTTATAAATTAATAAAGTTTCAAAGGAAAATCGAGCGCCGATGTTGAGAATAAATCGAGCATCGACGTCATGCATGGAGGAAGAGATTTAGTATAAAATCTAATGCCTTGGAGGTATTTCAATTTATCCTTTTGCTTGATGATAAAAACATGCAATTATGTTTAAGTATGTAAGGAAGAAAGAGCAATGAAAATATTGTTTATGCACCAACGAACGTAGCCAAGGTGTGGTGAGAGACAATAATCATAGCCAAGGAGTGGCGCAAGGTAGCGAACATAGCCAAGGTGTGGCTAGAGACAACAAATATAGCCAAGGAGTGGCGCAAGGTAGTGAACATAGCCAAGGTGTGGCTAGAGACAGTAGACGTAGCCAAGGAGTGGTGCAAGGCAGCGAGCATAGCCAAGGTGTGGCTCAAGGCAGCAAACGTAGCCAAGGTGTGGCTTGAGGCAGCGAATGTAGCAAGGTGTGGCCTAAAGCAGGTGAAGGCGTAAGGTGTGGAGGCTCCAAGGGAGAACGTAGCTCCACGGTGGTGACAACCAAGAGGAAGGCGCTTGGAAGAAGAAGCGCTTCAAGCATTAATAAAACTGGTAACATTTTTGTGATCTTTAATTTTAATTTAGGCTAAGGTTGAATAAAGGAGAAATAAGGTTGTAATTAATTTGATGAATGCCTAAATTAAAAGGGAGTAGTTTTTATAAAGTATTGAGGTGAAAAGATTTACTTGTGGGTAAAATACTTTTACCTTAGAAAAGGGAAAGATAAATTGCATTATCTTATTAAAAGAATTATCTTTAATGCAATAATAAGTTTAGGGAGTTATAAGTAGAAATAGCTTTGGGTTTTGAAAAACAAAAGTGACTTATGCTTGAGAGGTGAATATTCAAAATAGTTTGATGTTGGATATTATTTTGAGATTGGAGCAATAAGGTATACTCATGAATTAATATATGCATTGTATTGTCATCTAATCCTCTTGAGATTGGCAAAGGAATATTGTGTTATTGTGGCAGATTCTTGAAGGTCATATTTATCAAGAAAAAGGTATGGGCATATTTTTTCTAAGTTTAAGTTGATTGGTTGTTTTCTGGAAAATAAGTTTGGAGTGAAAAGGACTTGATTAGGGTTTCCTTTTAAGTGTGTTTGAGTGATTGCTACAAGGTTTTCTGGAATAAAGAAGATTGTTTTATGAGCATTGTTGTTGAAGTGAGTTTTTGAGAAAAGAACTTGAACTAAAAGAACATGAGTATCATTGTTATGTGAGGATTGTTTTTGAGCATTGTTGGAAATATTTTGAGTTGATGTTTACATGCTTGGACTAGGGTTTGTGAGCAAGGGTTGTTTCTTTGAGTGATTGGTTGAGTAGTTTTGGTTGAGCCTAGTCAAGTGAGTGTGTGAAGTGATTGTTCAAGTTCCATAAAACAAACTATTCTATATTCTGATTTGAGTTGAGAAAGTGATTGGGCATTGAGTATAGAACATATTGGGTCTCTAACAATTCTCTTTATGTTTCTATGAGATTGGACAAGTTCTAGTGTGGACTTGTTGAAAATATTTGAGGCAAGTCTTTGAGAGGACTTGTGGATAGATTTGAGTAAGATTTTGTGGAAGCTTACAATACAGATTGAGAGCAGATTTGGATAAGTTCTTGAGAGGACTTATTGAGCAGATTGGACAAGTTCTGAGTGGAATTGTTGAGAAGATTGAGCAAGTTCTGAGTGGACTTGTTGAGCAGATTTTAGCAAGTTCTGAGTGGACTTGTTGAGAAGATTGAGCAAGTTCTGAGTGGACTTGTGGAGTAGAGTTTGGTGCAGATTTGAGGATAGGTTTATGCCAGACCAAAGATAGAGATTGAGCAGATTTGTGCTAGATCGAAGGACTGTGTTTAGTGCAGATTTGAGATAGAGATTTGGAGGTGATAGAGCAGAGAGGACAGTGGTCTCCAGTGGATAGAGATCCATCAGCCAGGGTAGTGAGGATAGGTCTTCTGAGTGGGGACAAGAGTCTTCAGTGGAGAGAGATCCACAAGCTAGTGTAGTGGAGGCAGTAGTCTTCTAGAGGATCACCATCCAGAGCAGAGGAGAAGGAGTTCTCCTGTGGATAGAGATCCATGAACTTGATTTAGGGGATCAGTATCTCCTTTGGATAGAGGTCCATAAACATTGTAGGGAAAGGATTCCCAAGAGAACTTATTTGAGAAAAATTTATAAGAAATATTTTCTTCGTGGAAGTAGCCATCTTTGGGTGAACCACGTAAAAATCATGTCTCTCATGTGTGTGATGCTTTATGTGATGTTTACTACTTTAGTAATGCTGATGCTATTATTTGGATTAAAAAGCAAAATGTTTTATCTTATATTGTTCACCCCCCCCTCTCAGTATAAGCACATGTTCTTCGTTTTTTCCATTTGAAAAATTATACTATTTAAATTTTGATCTTTATATTGTACTTGATGGTTGAGATAGAGTAGAAAAATACTTTTACTTTAGTGAAAGGCTCTCCTATTTTCTTTCCATTAATATTTTTATTACTCAAGATGATTTGGATGCATGTGGGTTGCATATCCGAAGTAGACGAACAAGAAGAGTGCTTCTCTATTGATATAAAAATGTTGAATAATCTTGTGAAATATTCAATTTTCTTCTATAATTCTAAATTTCTTGCCTCAAAGTCGTAAATGTTGGATCTATATCCAGTATGATTCCAAGAAGGTGTATCAAGGGTGAAAATTGATTACCCACTTTATGAATTTATTTCCATTAGATTTAACCTCTTTGAAATTTATCTATTTTATTATATTTCATATTTTGTTATCAAATTTGATAGGAAAATATGTTTTGTATATTAAAATCTCATGAAAACTTGATATATAACTAGAAGGGTGTCATGGTATCTATACAACGAATAGACATAAACTATATTAGGAAGAATTCATAGGGTTATAGGATGCTCTAACTCAATCACCAAAGCCTAAACTAACCCCATGACACTTTATTTTATTTCATACATATTAGGGTCCTACTTTAACTTAAAATCAGTCCATATCATTATCGAATGATCATTGATCCACATCTCACATTGTTTTAATTTTATCATGCTTTCTTACTATAAGCATATTGAATGTTATTTTAGTAGTTATGCCTACCCAAAAATCCATGTTTTGAGGACTTTTAGGTATTGTTATCCAAAAGGATCAAACTTTTGGTATTTTTAAATGATCCTTTTATAATCCCATTCAAAAAATGATCAACATCTCTCTATTTGATACATACTTATTATACTTGTGCATTTGTAATTTTGCTTCACAATATTATCATAACTCTTGCCATTATCATTCTTATTGCTCAAGGTCAAATATTGTTTCCTTCCTATCACATCAGTACCAATAATTCCATAAAAATAAAACTTATGCTGACACATAATTTATTCTATCAAATTATAATTTGGATGATTACTATCAAGGCATCCTACCACTCCCTTGAATAGGTTATTGATGATATAAAAATATATAATATTTTCAAAATATGGAAAGTAATACATGACAAGGATTTGTCTTTCATAAAAATAAAATTTCATTCTCAAGTTTTCAGAAAAATATCGTAGACACTAAAAATTGACCTAGCCAAATGAGTCAAATTTTCCTTAGATGTCTAGGAAGCCTCTCAAAGTTGCTAAGGGCAATTTTTGAGCTCCCCACATCTCAATTGTGAGCCTTTTACTAGCCTTACTAAATTCATGATTGTCCTATACCAACCACGAATTCACACTTGTTTAGGCATCGTTGTTAGTTTTTTTAAATAAAGGGGTAAAAATTTATTGATAAAAAGTCTGGATTATAGAGTACAATTGAGCTTCCAACCAGGACTCAAATAAACAACCAAATAGGCTAAAACCACTAGACTAGAATGACACCCAGAAAATACAACAAGAATAAACCACATTAAGTCCGTACATCCTTGTGGATCAACTCCCATAGGCGTTGAGAGTCCCCATATGGGAGACTCTCCCTATTATCGATACTCCAAGGATCTAGTAGCTCAGAAGCCCTTTTGGCCAGGTAATCAGCAACCACATTCCATTCCCTTGGAATTTGCACAAAGGATATAAATTTGAACTCTTCAGTCATTCTGAGAATCTAAACGGCTATAGAGGCCAACTACCAATTAAATTCCTCCACCATTTTACTGTTTAAAATATTAACCACAATTTGAGAGTCAGACTCGAGATAATCCTATTATAGCCAAGAGAAAACCCCCTCCACAAGGCCTCAAGAATTGCAAGAGATTTCATAAAATTGTTGGAGTGAACACCTTTATAAATGGAAAAGAAAAAACTGACACCACTGGTAGAATCTCTCCCAACACTTCCAATGCCGACATGTCCGAGGATTACCCCTGGACGATCCATCGATATTAATTTTTAAAACTCCTCTAGGGGGTGGCCTCCACCTACCATCTCTCCCAACCTTCTTGCTAATCTGAGTAACCCTACTAGGGCTAGAAGAGTTCACACCATCCCCAAAGAGACCAATGGCTTGCTATACCTTCTCCTCCCTATAATCCAAAAGAGGGTCCACATCACATTTTCTATGGATGGTTTCCTAAACCATATACATGATTCTTTTCCAGATATTTTGAACAAAAAAATAATTGCCCTGAAATATGCACCAGTTTTGTTCGAGCCAAATTTTCCAGATGATGCAAGAAGGGCCCAAATTTCAAGCCACCCGAAGGAAGGGGGCCTTGGTCGGAGGTCTGCCCAGACTACTCCAAAACTCCACTAGGGAAAACACATGAAAACATGGATGGTTCCAGGCGCTCCACCAACTATGCCAAATGTCTCTGGTAAAGGAGCATTGGAAAAATAAATGAGAAGATCATCCTCATTCTTACTGCAAAGGACACAAAAAGGACCCTGAAATACCCTCTTCCTCACATTATACCAAGTGAGGTATTTATTACAAGCTACCAACCAGAGAAAGAAGTTACATTTTAGCCAAGCAAATTTGTTCCACACCTTTTTCCTCCAAGTGACAGGAAGACTCCCATACTTTTGCTTATCAAGAACCTGATAACCATAGGCTACCGAGTAGGTTCCCTTAGGATCAGGGTTCCAAGCTAGAATATATTTACCCCTCAATAAAGAACAAGGCCTCCCCATAAGAATAAGAGTAAGCACCTCTCTGTCCTTGGCTAGTCCCACCTGGGACCATTCTTGCAGATATTTCCACCTGTACATCTCCATATTTCCAAAAGACTACATTTTTTTGAAGTCCTCCACACGAGACCAACCTGATTCCAAGAAAAAAATGCTTAGGGAATGTAACCCAGTATATTGATTCAATATAGGAGGGTGGCCATCCCAAGAATCCTCCCAAAAAAGAGCATTTAATCCCTGATTACAAATCTAGAACAAACCCTACTTGATTAAATTAGCTCCTCTTTTCAGAGTGTCCCAGATAATTGAACCTTTCCCAACCAATCTGACTCCAGGGATTTTAGCCTCAGAAATACCTCTCAAGTATTTACAAGATAATATTTTAGCCCAAATCTGATCTTGAGAGGTACACCATCTCCAATAAAGTTTTGCAGCCAAATTCTACCTAAAAAGAGCTGTCTATTGCAACCCAAGACCTCCTTCTTGCAGTTGCCTACATATAGAATCCCACCTAACCAAACTCCATTTATATTGATCAAGTTTTCCATACCATAAAAAATATCTTGACAAAGAATCCATGTCCTTGATGAAGTGAGAGGGAACTATTTGTACAAAACATCTATAAATGGGTAAAGCTTGAAAAATAGATTTTAAAAGAAACACCCTACCTGTAGTGGATAGCCATTTGAAAGTCCAGTGATTCACCTTCCTTCTAAACTTATCAAGCATAGACTGCCAAGAAGATCTATGTAGAGGGTGAGATGAAATTGGAATACCAAGATAAATGAAGGGGGAGTCCCAACCTAGAATCTTAGAATACGAGCAATCTTGGCTTGAATAAGAGGAGGGGTATTGAAGAAGAAAATAGAAGACTTGTCCTCATTAATCAACTATCCAGAAGCACCAAGATATATGTCAAGAGATTGTCTAATATTGCCAGATTTCCTGATAGTGGCAACTCCCAAAAAAGTAGTATCATCAACAAATTGAAGGTGGGAAAGACGTGGCAAACTACTATCCCACTTCCACCCTTTAATGAGACCTTGCATGACTTGAGACTTGAGCAATATTCCCAACCCTTTTGCCATAATGATAAACAAATAAGGAGATAAAGGATCTCCTTGCCTCAATCCCCTTGAGGCCTCAAATAGCTCTGATGGCTCATTATTAACAAGAACATAGAATGAGGAAGAAGAAACACAACTCATCACCCATCTAATCCATTCCTCCTCAAATCCAAAAGCAACAAGAACTTTCTGAATAAAGGACCATTTGACCCAATCATAGGCTTTGGCCATGTCCAACTTAATGAATATAGTTTTCTCCTTAGAATTTTATATCAAGTGAATAGCTTTTGTAGCAATAACAACCCCATCCAAGATTTTTTGGCCAGCAACAAACCATCCTTGCTCCTCAGAGATGATTTTTCTCAACCATATCTTCAGCCTCTCAGCAATAATTTTTTTGATGATCTTATACACAACATTGCAGAGAGCAATAGGCCTGAACATATCCAAGGAATTTGCTCCCTATTTTTTGGGTATAAGCACCACAAAGGTAGCATTTAGGGCCCTTAGCATCTGTTTGTTCTTTTGGGACACATGGACGACCTCCAAAATATCAAGTTTGATTAAATCCAAAAACTCCTAATAAAAATCAATCGAGAATCCATCTAGACCTAGGGCTTTTCCTTTTTCATCTTGAATACAACATTTTCCAACTCCTCAAGGTAAATTGGACCCATCAAGTGCTCATTCATATCTCTATAAACAATCGTTGCAATACAATTTAGAATAAGCTTTTCATTTTCATCATCTAATAGGGAGTCCTCCTTGAAGAGAGAGGAAAAATACCTCTTAGTCTCTTCTAAAATATCCCTAAAATAAGAGAGCAGGGCACCTTGAGAATTTAAAATAAAGGTAATCAGGTTACCATTACGGCGAGCCTTAACTGAGTTATAAATGAATGTTGTGTTCCTATCCCCTTCCTGAAGCCAATCTACTTGAGATTTTTGTTTCCAAAAAAATTCTTCCCTCAGTTCCCATTCAACAAGGTCTTTCGTAGCCTCAGATTCCTCAAAAAGAAGCTCCTTCATGAATCCTTGATCTCTAATCTTCCTTGAAGCTTCTTCCATCCTCCTAAGAGCTACCAGCTTAGCCAAGGAAAGGCTCCCAAAATTCAGTCTATTCCATCTCTTCAATTTATGTTTTACAAATTTTAGTCGCTTCATAAAGGAATACATAGCGGTGCCATGAGGAGATTTTCCAGTGGTCCACTAGCCTCACATGAAATCATGAAGCTTAAGATCATGAAGCCACATAAGTTGAAACTTAAATGAGGGATTTTTTTTTAGCCTTAACTCCAAAGCAGAGTGTTTGATAGGCCAATGATCAAATCCCCTACCCTCTAGAATAATAGAACTAGCACCTCTATTATTACCCATCCAATAACTGGATATCAAAAACCTATCCATTCTCTCTACTATGGAAGCTTCCCCACACCTTCTATTGTGCCAACTAAAGATCCCATTGTCTGTCTTGATGTCAACCGAGTTTAGGGCCTGGATATAAGCACTGAAGGCAAAATAAAAAGGCTTGAGATGGTTCACCCCACCATGTTTCTCCTCTAGACAAGTGATAAAGTTGAAGTCTCCAACCAAAATCCATGGGTACAAAGGAACCAAACTTATCATAAAGAAAATATGTTTCCACAAATTCACTTTACCATTGTAATCAACATGAGCATAGACATTTGTAAGTACGATGATTTCACCAGATTCATTATCATGCCCGACCATTGAAATAGACCATTTACTGGAAATCCAAGAGGGGATATCTTAAGCAGATCCCATAAACAAGCGATGCCACTAGCATATCCACATGCACCAATACAATGACATTACCCCTTCTCCACAACTTGGGAGTAATATTGAACATACTATCAATAGCCAATTTAGTCTCCTGAATAAACACCACATCCAGAGAATGCACACAAACCAAATCACGAACAACTTTTTGTCTGGGGATGTTATTCAACCCCCTTACATTCCATGAGAGGATAATCATTTTTGGGGGTTATAAAAACGGGAATCCAATGTTCTCACCAATCCTGACTCCACCAAGTCTCCCCCATTAACTTAATTTTATCCTGGTCCTTCTTCCGACCCACCTTCATATTCTTATCCAATTTTTTTTTTTAATTATTTTCTGCTACAATCCCAACACCATAGGAGTTTTGCAGTCCAAGGATAACTGCATCAGTGCTCGAGTAGGAGAGGGCATAACTAAATCTGTACCACTTTCCAAAATAGTTTCCCTTATAGGGCTAGACCCAACGATGTCCCCTATACTCAAATCCAAAGCCCTTTGTTCTTCATTTAAACCCCCTAGATCTGATTCCTTAAGTTCTCCCTCAAGAAGAGACAAATGATTCGGCCCTTTTATATTTGCATCAGGTAGCAACATTTTAGGTATCTCCATGCACTGATCAAGATCATCTAATATTTCAAAATGGTTAAGTAGAGCATCTGGTTGGCTATCCTTAAGGTCTTTATTTGCCCTTCATCCTCTGTTTCAGGCTTTTATCGGAACAAAACCTTATTTATCTTGTTCCCCTTCCTTTATTGGGGCTTTTCCTTTATCTAAACTTTGTATAGACTGAGAGGGCCCAGGATTTGAAGCCACAGACAAGACAAACGTAGGGTATTTTCTTTGTAGGTGGTCATATTCATGGAAAATCCGATAACAAAATGGAAGAGCTTCATAGTTAAGTTTTTGAACCCATGTAGTTGATCCAAATTGTATTTCAACAAAATATGGAATAGGATTATTTAAGTCAATTTCAACACAAATACGAGTAACAGGGATTACATTTTTATCCATTGTCTATTGTGATGATCCAACCGGCTTCCCAAGTAGAAGGGCAATCTAATGCAAGATATCAGTTCTCCAGAATTCTAACGAGAGCCATGGAAGCCGCACCCATACTGGAACCCACAATGATTTCTCCTCTGATGGGTTGGAATGCACATGCTAGGGTTTAATAAAGAGTCCCACTTGGTTATAGAAATAAGGACCCCCTCCAAATGCTTTGTTACAATCTACAATACAAGAGAAAACCACCATAAAATAGTTGCTCGCACTCAGCATCACCTCCACATCACCTTTAGGATTCCAAGTCTTCCTAACCCAAGCCTCCACAAAGGGGAGAGAAATTCGGATGCCCAAAAATTTACCAATAAGGGCATGTTTGGTTAGATACTCCACATATTCTGCCACCGAGTCTGGTTGAACCACTAGAACTGCCTAGCTTCACATCGTTCCAAACATCCATTGTTATTTAACAAGCGGTTCTCGACATGCACTAGAAAATCTTGTTCCTTCTAGTCATTTTCAGATGAAAAAATATCATGAGCATGCACTCTCTATGCCGGACCCAATGCCATCATGACATTCCTCCAAATTTTCAGACCTCCTCCGGAAGTTGTTGCCATCCCCGAGAGTAGTTTTTCTTCATCAAACCCTAGCATAGTAGTTTTTCCTCATCAAACCCTAGCAGAGCTCCAAAGTCTAATTGCCAATAGTAATATTCAGGCATCGTTGTTAGTTGATCTGACCTTCAACAATAAGATTTTGTGAATTCAATGTTGGCCCTGATTAGCTACAAAATTATGATTTTAGGGTTTTTGTCATGACCCTCCTTGGTAGGACTCATCATTTATGTTGATTATGTATTGATATGTGGTTTTTCAATGCTTAATATTAGTTGTATTATCAATATGAGTGGTTATTTACATTTGATATTTTGTTCATACTATGCTAGAATATGGTACTATTGATGATATGTATGGTTGCAATACCAAGTACTCTCATGGGTGGAATGATGAAGTTTAACCACCCTAGAGTGAGAGATTGACTAAAAGGGAAATTTTGGTCAGACGACATAGTCTATGTAAGTTCTAGGGTAAAAATGTTACCCTCATGTAGTTGCATTTCATCATGTGTATGTTTGGTTATAATTACACCACCGAATGTGATATTGCTTGGGCAAAGGAGCCACCCTTAGTAGACAGGTGATGACCTAGCAGTCGTCATGAAACCTCCTGCTTAAGGGTAAAGGTGTTATAATATATTTGGTTGATGCATTCTTTTATCATAGGTTGTATATGTTTGATAAACATGTATTTTTGATATGCCTATGTTGATGCATGGAATATGTTGTTAAATGTTCTTTCTATAAGGGCATTAATTTTTATGAACGTAAAAATAATATCCAATGTCAATGTTAATATTCAATGTTAACATTTGAAATTAAGAAAAAAAGAAGGGCATTAATATTTATGGACTAAATATTAATACTCAATATCTAAGATTAATTATTAATATTAATTAATAATGGTGTATTAATATTTATAGAAGATCAAATCACATTGGCTACCATAAGCCCTTTTAGAGTGAAATATTATGAAGACCACAAGATCTAGATTGCACTCTAGATTGGGAAGATATGACCCTTATGAACACTAGGTGTGGAGTGGGATGGTAGAGAGTAAGAAGATTGTATCGATGGAAGGGAAGCTCAGAGGGGTAGGGCTTTGCAGAACCTGCTCAGATATCTTATTTGGTGGCCCCAATCTGTGTGTTGGATCGCATGATTTGGACATGTTTTCTAGATCCTGCTTTGTGGTGCTAAACACCCTAGCATTCTACATGGTTTGGGTGATCCTCTAAGGGGTGTTGTTGTTCTACCCCTAAAACTGATAGATATACATTTTACCATTGGTTCGTGCTTTTAGTATTCCCATGAGAAGTTGTTGAGAGGTTGAATTGGTGTTTGTATTTTGTAGGTGTAACATCCCCACTATTTGGTTAAATGCTTGCTTATTTTATTGAAGAATGTGATACTATTGAAGATGTTTGTGAATACAAGTGTAGGTTTTCACTCTTTAGCAAGTAGCCTAGACGAGGAAAGTACCTATCCCTATAGAGATAGTGGTTAAAAGCATCAGGTAAGGTGGGGATATGATGTCATGCTTAAAAGCACCATGGCCTATGGGTACATGGAAGCCCACTATAGAAATTTCATGTAGGCATTTGGCTTGCTATTGCATTGTGTTGATATTTATGCATTTGTTTGATTAAAGAATTTGAACTTTCTTGTTTGCTGAATAGAAATAGAGTTTTTGTATATATATATATCTATATCTATATATATATATATATATATATATATATATATATAAGTATGAATATATATAAATATAAATGTTTATAAATTTATTATGTTTTAATTTAAATAAATATATTTATATATAATAGTATTAAATAAAATATATAAATGTATTTTTGAAAATAATAATAAATAAATTTCGGATAAGTGAAGTAAAGTTTAATTATATAAGCCATTTTAATTAAGTGACATTCTATGTTAGTTTCTTTTAACGGATGAGTAAAAAAAAAATATTTTCCACCTGGCAATTGTATGAAGTAACCTTTTGCATGGTAATATGTATGTGTCTTCATGTAAGTGTTTTCATATTCTTTAAAAGGGAGGATAGAACGAGTTTTATTCATTGGCGTGTAAGTATTAAAATGATTGACTGCTCAATTCTGTCGACGGTTGCTACAAGTTCAGGATTTGCAGATTGACTTTAGACGTATGCACTATACGAGGTTCAATTTGATTCATCTTTCCGTGACTTGTTTGTTAGGTGTATATATGGAGTTTTTTGTATGTTTTCAGGTTGACGATCCTGCTTTAACCTTATTTTGATTTTTCTTTGTTATTGAAATGAAGTAGGTTTTGATAGGCTCTATATTTTACTTCATATGACTGTGAGATGTCAAAATTTATGGAAGTTATCTAGAAATAGTATGGCTATATTTAAATATAAAAACAAAGTCTATATAAAATGAGTAGGATTCAAGAGAAGGTTTGCCTAGTAAAACTTGAGAGAAGGGTATGAAATGAGTAAATTTTGGTGTCCAACAGTATTTGATAATACAAAGACCAGAAAGTCTTTGAATAATGGATTGTGGTTTTATAAATACCAGAACGTATGTGAAGTCGTGAGATAATTTTCATATTAGCTATATGCATTTCATAAAGACCATGTTGACCCCTAAAAGCTTCCAATTAAAGCACTTCCACCATGAGGGTGTTATGGTAAAAACTCATTCCAGATAGACCATCCAATTCGTTAAAGAGTAGTGCCAAATAAGTAGAAAACTATTTGGTTGGATGGATAATGTTGATGTGAGGATTGTGAATCGCTATTGAAGTAGACTTGATATTAAAATTTGACATTTTGGCGTCTCTCTTACCTTTAAATATTTTTGTATCAAGGACCTAAAAATTTATTTTTTGAAAATGGAATTCCTCTGCAATGTAAATTTGATTTTATGTTTTAATATATTCATTTGTTATAGAGGTTTTAAATAAGCTATTTAAGGTAATCTATGGTTAAACCTTGGTACGAAAATCCTGTGATTGATTTCAATATATACATATATGCATTTATTTCCATACCTAGTTGCATTAATATTTAGAAAATTCAGTGGTGTTGCTTTGTACTTTGTTGTGACACTATATTTTACAGGAAATCAAATTACTTTACATTTCTTTTAGAAAATCCCAAGTTGTAAATTCGATCTGAGAATATATTAATTGGAATTTTGTTCAAACCATGTCTAATAGAGGTCTTTGGCATGATAACATAAATTCTTATGCATTGTTTCCAAGTTTAATATAGCTAGGAATAGCTCCATTAAATAAGGTGATATTAAAAGTTTATGTTTAGTGTTGCTAATTTCGTCTATGCCCTGTACAATGATTCCATGGAAGAAAACATTTGGGTTTAGATTATTATTATCATGGTAGGTCAATGCAAAATAAAACATTACCTTCATTCAAGAGATCGTAATTATACAATGACATTGTCTTATAATATCCCTCCTATCCGATTAAATATAAGTAAGCTTTAGTAGAAAGGATGAGTACTGCAAAAAACCTTTCTAGTTTAGAGTGAGCTTTGGTAAAACGTGAACAATGGAAGTTGGTAATAAATTCCTCAATTTATAGCACCTCATTGAATATCGTCAGATAAGGAAAGAGTATAAGATTAAAAGATAATTTGAATTTTAAAATATTTTTTTTTGGGTTACATAGATGAATTGGTTACAATCACAATTTTTAGTAACCCGACATGATATGGGGACCACTGGACGCACAGGTTTCATACCATCTTTATCAGTCTGGTTCAAAATGTGGCATGAAGATTACCATCAGACAAGCAAGAAACAAATCGCCAAAATAATTATTATTATACTTTCATTAAAATAGAATAATGTAAGTTTGATTACATTGTATAAGCTATTTGGTGGATAGTTTATCGTATTAAAAATGATATAGTTATTGCCAAATTTTGCATGCTAGGATTTTTAGATAACTTTTTTTATGTGCATAATGTTGTGATAAATAATCCATCCTAATAGAGTATAGGGTTTAAATATTACCTAAAAAGTTAGGTCGTAATAGTGAAGTTTTGTCCTATTATTTATAAAATAAAATTCTTTTTCTAACCAAAAAGAGGTTGATTCTTTGAATATAATAAAACCTATCTTTACAAATTTTCCTTTTCTTCACTCATAGTTTTCTTGAATTCTTTGCCTACACTAATTATCGTAGAATAATGGGTTTAAACTTAAGATTTAAAAAATTACATGTCTACCTAGTACCCAAAACTTAATGATGCTTAGGAGTTTTAATTATACCTTTATATATGGTTTCATCTACTTAAAGTATGGTTGTTTATTGCCTCACATAAATTTCATGTACGTAATAGTAGATTAAATTTTATCTTTACTTTGCTTTAGAATTGATAAAATTAAATTATTTAATTAAATATTTTATTCTTATACGATGATTCCCTACTGCAAACTTATTATATGTAAAAATGTAAAATATTTGATAGTGCGACTTAGATATTAAATAAATATTTTGGAATTCTTATCATGACTTTATATGTTTTATTTATTTGTTTATACTTCAACTTTGGATCAAACTATGAAATATCCTTAAAATATTTGAACATCGAGAAGAGTGAAAAAGTAAAAAGGTTCATTTTATAACCATTGAAAAGAATGGTCAAAATCAATGCTCGTTAAGAAGAACAAGAATCCACTCAACTCCAAAAACTCGTAGGTGGTGAGTGTTGAGATTTGGGGATAACCATTCTCTAGCAGATATATATACATTCAGTAGATCTTATGCTATGAGAGTAGTGAACGACGGTATGGGACATCATTCCAGGTTATCGTATGAGGTAGTACCATGAGGGTTCACACAATTCATGATCCAGTTGTAAAATAGTAGGTAGTAAATCAATACTAAGGGAGTTGGTCCTTGGGGTTGGAAGGTCCAGTCGTAGATGGTATGGGACATATTATCATCAAATATGATGTGATATGAGATACCTGGACCCAAATCCAGAGTATTGGTGAGTCTTGATAGCATCCATAGAATGATGGACTACCATCAGGCACTAGGCATAACAACACTAACTCTAGCATGGGTTTAAGAATTTAAACATGAACTAGGACAAAGAAAATGTCAGTGGGTCAATTTCTTCCATGATATGAGACAAGAAAAATATGCATCCACCCTTCAAGGTGTTATAGGTCCTAGAAGGATAAACCCTTGTTGAAAATCTAGAACTCGAGATAGGAGATGGTGAGTCTCAAAAATGGTAGCCTATTATGGAATTTGGCCAATCTCGAGCACTTATGATTTCATCTACAACAATATTTTATATTGGAGTGTGAAATTCTATGCCTATGTACTAATATAAAGTTGGATGTGTGTATGTCAGATTGTGACTTTGTTTTAAATCAAATCAAATTTTTTGAATTTGAAATTTTGACAACCATTTCTTGTTCATTTTAACCACATAAAGCCTACATCCCTTCCTTAAGACCCTTTTAACTTGCATAGCAGTTAGTAAGTGTGGTTATAGGGTCACTCGATTGCAATGGACTCGAATTCGTTGTTTGGAATCATTCATGAAATCAAGCCATATTTCTTCAAAATTTAATAGGGCTTTGTGAGCCTTTCGCAAATCTACACCTAAGATGATATCAAAAGTGTATACAGGTGCTACATGCAAGTGCCAGTTTATTTTTCCTTGAGGTATATCTATCTAGGAGTCAAATATACATTGGTTGATCATATAGGTTTATCCTGATCCATATTAAACTTGCCACCCGTTTGCCAAAATCCTAGGCTTTACTAGTATGTCCCTCACAATAATAGATGATATAAAACTGTCAGTTACACCACTATCTATAAAAATGCGAACATCTTTCTCACCCAATTTTCCTTTTAAAAGAAATGGAGTGGATTTCCCTAAAATATTGGGGTTACCTATGGCAACATAAATTATGTGAGGAGCTTCTTTAGCTGGTTTTCTCTTATATGCTCTTTCAGGGTATTGATTTGCATAATGATATTTAGCTCTACAGACATAGCATACATTGGGACTTTTATTTTTTCACCTATCTCCATATTTATTATGAATAATAACATTCTTTCCTTTTTCTTGTATTGCATTTCTCTGTGCAACTTTCTCTGTAAAGTTTCTCCTGTCTTGTTGCCCTTTGTTACCCTTATATTTTTCTCTATTCCTATTGTCCCCTCTGAAATAGTCACCTTCCCTATATTTATTGTATTGGTCCTTTCCTTTAGCAGGTTTTGGGTATCTTTTTTTCTTAAATTCATCTTTCTCAAACCTTTGATAATAAGCCTTCTTATTCTTTTGGATTAATTCTTTATAATGTGCGGTATCCAAGGCTTTAGTCAAATTATTTGGCTTGATATGTCCAATAGGTTATCCAATTTTAGGATTCAAGCCTAACACAAATTTGTGATCTTTGAACTCCTCATGTTTTTCATATTCAGGTGTATACTTTAATAGTTGGACAAATCTTTGATAATACTCTATCACTGACCTATTTTCTTGATGAAGATTGGTGAATTCTACATATTTCTTAATATAAAACTATGGTGTGAGGAATCTATCCCTAAATTATTTCTCAAACACATCCCAAGGAATATTAGTAACCTCATTTTGACTATTTTTCTTATATGTGGTCCACCAATCTCTAGTAGGACCCATTAAGTGTGCTACAACCTAGGTAGTTTTAGATTCAACACATAGGGATTATATGGCAAAGTATCCCTCAGCCTCACTTAACCAATTTAAAACTACTTCACCATCCCTCTTCCTGTTAAATTTAGATGTATCTAACTTTTTGATTTCTTTTTGTAATTCCTTATCAACTTTTCTTCTTGATGATCCCTTAGGAAATTCACTTTGTATTCTTTCTAACTCTTTACTTTTAGTCAAATTTTCTATTACCTTTTATTGTTGAGAATTAATTTCTTATTGCTAGGACAACTGTGCTCTCTGATGTTCAATGTGTTCACTCATCTAAGTCCTTTAATTTCCATTTGCTCCTTTTGTTAATTCAACTGTTCTTCCATCAGATGAATAATTTTAGTCATGTTATCATCATTTTGTGCAGACCTTATTACTGCTGGCTCCTTTTATTTTCTCAAAATATACTAATGTGCTTCGACTATTTGTACTCAATATAACTCCCTCATGAGTTGTCTTAGTCCCTTTCTCAAAACCTCTACAATCCCCTCTTGCAAAGTAGCACTTACCCTTTTCAAGGTCCTCGCCATTATACCTGGTGATAAAAGAGCTATGTCAATCCAACAATTCATATTTTTACAACCTAGGATTTTTGCAACCTAGGCTCTGATACCAACTGTAACAACCTAGGTCTACTCACCTAATTGTCAAAATATCAAATTCAAAATTTTGGTTTATTTTAAAACAAAGTCACAATCTGACACACGCACACCCAACTTTATATTAGTACATAGTCATAGAATTTTGTACTCTGAGATAAAATACCACTACAGATGAAATCATGAGTGCTCTAGATTGACCAAATCCCACAATAGGCTACCATTTTTGAGACCCACCATCTCCTGGATCGAGTTCTAGATTCTCGTCAAGGGGTTATCCTTCCAAGGCCCATAACACCTGGAAGGGTGGACACATATTTTTCCCATATCATAACATGGAGGATATTGACCCACTAACCTTTCCTTTGTCTTGGTTCATGTTTAAGTTGTTAATACCATGCTAGAGTTAGTGTTGTTATGCCTAGTGCCTAATGGCAGTCCATTATTCTATGAACGCTATCAGGGCCTGCTAATAATCTGGCTTTGGGTCCAGGTATCTTAGATTACATCACAGTTGATGATAAGACATCCTATACCATCTACCGCTGGACCTTCTAACCTAGATGAGTAAAGCACCCACCCTTGGCAGAGATAATGGTTGCAAGAATTAGGTAATGTGGGGATATGATGTCGTGCTTAAAAGCACCATGGCCTGTGGGTACATAGAAGCCCACTATATAAAGTTCATGTAGGCATTCTACTTGCTATTGCATCATGTTGATATCTATGCATTTGCTTGATTGAAGAATTTGAACTTTCTTGTTTTCTAAATAGAAATAGAGTTTTTGTATATATATAAGTATGAATATATATAAATATAATTTTTATAAATTTATTATGTTTTAATTTAAATAAATATATTTATATATAATAGTATTAAATAAAATATATAAATGTACTTTTGAAAATAATAATAAATAAATTTTCGATAAGTGAAGTAAATTTTAATTATATAAGCCATTTTAATTAAGTGATATTCTATGTTAGTTTATTTTATCAGATGAGTAAAAAAATGTTTTCCACCTGGAAATTGTGTGAAGTAACCTTTTGCATGGTAAGATGTATGTCTTCATGTAAGTGTTTTCATCTTCTTTAAAAGAGAGGATAGAACATATTTTATTCATTGGTGCAGAAGTATTAATGTGATTGACTTCTCAAGTCTACCAGTGGTTGCTACAAGTCTGGGATTTGCAGAGTGACTTTAGATGTCTGTACTATACGAGGTTTAATTTGATTCATATTTTTATGACTTGTTTTCTGGGTGTATATATGGAGCTGTTTGTATGTTTTCGGGTTGACGATCCTGCTTTAATGTTATTTTGATTTATCTTTGTTATTGAAATGAAGTAGGTTTTGATAGGCTCTATATTTTACTTCATATGACTGTGAGATGTCAAAATTTATGGAAGTTATCTAGAAAGAGTAGGGCTATATTTAAATATATATATATATATATATATATATATATATATATATATATATATATATATATATATATAATTTTATATAAGACAAGTAGGTTTCAAGAGAATATTTCCTGGTAAAACTTGAGAGAAGAGTATGAAATGCTTAAATTTTGGTATCCGACAGTATTTGATTATATAAAGACTAGAACGTCTATGAATAATGGATTGTGGTTTTCTCTTTTTATTGAACTTGCATTACTATTTTCATATTAGCTAGATGCATTTCATAAAGGCCATGTTGACCCCTAAAATCTTCCAAACAATGCACTTCCACCATGAGGGTGTGATGGGAAAAACTCATTCCAGATAGACCACACAATTTGTTAAATAGTAGTGCCAAATAAGTAGAATACTATTTTGCTGGATGGAGAATGCTACCGTGAGGATTGTAAATCACTGTTGAAGCAGACTTGATATTAAAATTTAATGTTTTGGCATCTCTCTTACCTATAAATATTTTTGTATCAAGGACCTAAAAATGTGTTTCTGGAAATTGAATTCCTTTGCAATGTCAATTTGATTTTATGTTTTAATATATTCGTTTGTTATATAGGTTTGAAATAAGCTATTTAAGGTACTCTATGGTTAAACCTTGGTACGAAAATCTTGTGATTGAATTCAATATATACATATATACATTTATTTCCATACCTAGTTGCATTAATATTTAGAAAATTTAGTGGTGCTACTTTATACTTTGTTGTGATGTATTTTCCAAGAAAGCAAATTACTTTACATTTCTTTTAGAAAATCCCAAGTTGCAAATTCGATCCGGGAAGATTTCTTCAAAAATATAGATATTCATTCGAATTTTGTTCAAACCATGTCTAACAGAGGTCTTTGACGTGATAACATAAGTTCTTATGCACTGTTTCCAAGTTTAATATAGCTAGGCATAGCTCCATTAAAGAAGGTGATATTAAAAGTTTATATTTAGTGTTGCTAAGTTCGTCTATACCCTGTACAACGATTCCTTGAAAGAAAAGGTCTAGTTTTAGATTATTATTATCATGGTAGGTCAGTGCAAAATAAAACCTTACCTTCAGTGAAGAGATTGTAATTATACAATGACACTGTCTTATAATATCCCTCATGTCTGATTAAATATAAGTAAGCTTTAATAAAAAGGATGAGTACTGTGAAAAACTTTTCTAGTTTAGAGCGAGCTTTGGTAAAACATGGACAATGGAAGTTGGTAATAAATTCCTCAATTTATAGCACCTCATTGAATGCCATCAGATAGGAAAAGAGTTTAATATTAAAAGATAATTTGAGTTTTAAAATAATTATAATTATACTTTCATTAAAATAGAATAATGTAAGTTTGATTACACTATATAAGCTATTTGGTGGATAGTTTATCGTATTAAAAACGATATAGTGATTTCCAAATTTTTCATGCTAGGATTTTTAGATAACTTTTTTTATGTGCATAATGTTGTGATAAATAATCCATCCTAATAGAGTATAGGGTTTAAATATTCCCTAAAAAGTGAGGTCGTAATAGTGAAGTTTTATCCTATTATTTTATAAAATAAATTTCTTTTTCTGACCAAAAATAGGTTGGTTCTTTGAACATAATAAAACCTATCTTTGGAAATCTCCCTTTTTGTCGCTCATAATTTTCTTGAATTATTTTCTTACACCGATTGTCATAGAATAATGGGTTTAAACTTAAGATTTAAAAAATAACATGTCTACCTGGTACCCAAAATTTAATCATGCTTAGGAGTTTTAATTTAAAATTTATATATAGTTTCATCTACTTAAAGTATGGTTGTTTATTGCCTCACAAAGATTTCATGTACGTAATAGTAGATCAAATTTTATCTTTACTTTGCTTTAGAATTGATAAAATTAAATTATTTAATTAAATATTTTATTCTTATATGGTGATTCCCTACTCCGAACTTATTATATGTATAAGGGTAAAATATTTGATAGTGTGACTTAGATATTAAATAAATATTTGGGAATTCTTATCATAACTTTATATGTTTTATTTCTTTGTCTACACTACAACTTGTGATCAAACTATGAAATATCCTTAAAATATTTGAACATTGAGAAGGGTGAAAAAGTAAAAAGGTTCATTTTATAACCATTGATAAGAATGGTGAAAGTTGATTCTCGTTGAGAAGAACAAGCATGCATCCAACTCTGACAACTCACAGGTGGTGGGTGTTGAGATTCGGGGATAACTGTTCTCTAGCAGAGATATATAGGGTCGGTGGACCTTATGCTATGAGAGTAACGAACAGTGGTATGGTATATCATTCCATGTTATCATATGAGGTAGTACCATGAGGGTTCTCATGATTCATGATCCAATTGCGAAATAGTTAGTAATAACTCAAGACTAGGGGAGTTGGCCCTTTGGGTTGGAAGGTCCAACAATATATGGTATGGGATGTATTATCATCAATTGTGATGTGATATGAGATACCAAGACCCAAAGCCAAAATTATTTTCGGGCCCTGATAGTGTCCATAGAATTATGGACTACCATTAGGCACTAGGCAACACTGACTCTAGCATGGGCTTAAAAGCTTAAACATGAACCAAGGCAAAGAAAAATTCAGTGGCCCAATGTCCTCCATGCTAAGATATGGGAAAAATATGTGTCCACCCTTCCAGGTGTTATTGGCCTTGGAAGGATATCCCCTTGCCGAGAATCCAAAACTCGAGCTAGGCTATGGTGGGTCTTAAACATGGTAGTCTATTACAATATTTGGCTAATATAAAGCACTCGTGATTCTATCTACAGTGGTATTTTATCGTAGAATGCAAAATTCTATACCTATGTACTAATATAAAGTTGGGTGTGCATGTGTTAGATTGTGACTTTGCTTTAAATCAAACCAAAATTTTTAATTTGAGATTTTGACAAACAAGTGAGTAGACCCGGGTTGTTATAGTAGGGGTTTGACTCTATTTTTATTTTTTTTGTATTGAAGAACATGTGCTTATACTGATAAGGGGGTGAACAATATAAGATAAAAAATTTTCTTTTCAATCCATATGATAACATCAACAATATTAAAGCAATAAACATTACACAAAGCATCACACACATGAGAGACATGATTTAACGTGGTTCACCCAATGTGGGCTACTCCATGAAGAAAATATTCCTTATAAAATTTTCTCAATAAATTCTCTTGGGAATCCTTTCCCTATTACAATGTTTATGGACCTCTGTCCAAAGGAGACACCAATCCCCTAATCAAGTTTGTGGATCTCTATCCATAGGAGAACTCCTTCTCCTCTGCTCTAGCTGGTGATCCTCTTAGAAGACTACTGCCTCCACTGCATTGGCTTGTGGATCTCTCTCCATAGAAGACTCTATCCTCACTCAGAAGATCTCTATCCTCATTGACCTAGCTAATGGATCTCTATCCACTAGAGACTATTATCCTCTACTCTATCACCTCCAAAGTCTGCTCTTACTCTGTTCTATTCTCTATCTCAGATCTGTACTAAACACTATCCTCTACCCTGCACAAATCTGCTCAATCTATGTCTCAAATCTACACTAAACACTATCCTTAGGTCTAGCACAAATCTACTCAATATTTGTCTCAAATCTGCTCAACAAGTTCTCTCTAGAACTTGTCTAACCTACTCAACAAGTCTTTACTAAGACTTACCTCAAATCTGTCCACAAGTCTTCACCAAGACTTGCCTCAAACATTCTTGTAAGCTTCCATAAAAGCTCACACAAATATGTTCTTAAGATTTTACAAAATCTTACACAACTCAGCTCATAAGCTTTCACAAAATTTGTTTAAGTCAATTGCAAAACTTACATACAATATCAACTCAATATGTTTATGAAAACCTCTTCAATCACACAAACAAGTTTCACTTAGAATCTTGTTTTACTCATAGAAGCATATAGAGAATTGTTAGAGACTCAATATGTTTCACACTCATAAACACTCAATCACTTCCAAACTCTTTTCAAATCAATATAGAATAAAGAATAATTTGTTTCACAGAACTTGAACTATCACTCCAACACTTTCCAATCAACTATGCTCAATAAACTCCACTCAACCAATCACTCAATGAAACATAACTTGCTTACAAACCCTGACCAAGCATATGAAATTTTACTCAAATATTTCCAACAATGCTTATCAAATAATCTCACATAACAATGATACTCATGATATTTCACAAACCCTAGTTCAATATAGTTTTCAATTTCTCACTCAAATGACTTCACAAATGTTCACCCAACATACATGTGAAAACTCACTCAATCATTTGCAACAATGCTTATCAAACAAAACCTTTTCACTCCAACTTAGCATTCACAACATCCAATCCAACAATATTTCACTCACAAGGAAGATATGCCCATACATTTTTCTTTATGAAGAATATACCTCAAAACCTATCTCAATCACAATCAACCTCTTTGCCAATATCAAGGGTTAGATATCAAAATCTATCCTCAAGTTTTCTTTCAACATACAAGATTAAAAAAACTCAAGTACACCTTATTATCTCCAAACTTTATCAAATAAAGACTTCAACCATTCAATTTCACAATAACCCCTTTCAAAAATTTAATGCATGAAACAATCCAAACACTACTTATGTCTCCCTACTCAATATTGCATTTTTCAAGTAATTAACTTTATAAAATAGTGCAATATATTTTTAACCCTCAATAAAAAATATTTCAACTTCTCTAAGGTAAAAATTAATTACCTTACCCTTTTAACTCCCTAAACACTTTAACAAAAACAAATAACCCCACATGCTAATAATTTTCCCTCTTCACACTACAATCCACATGCAAAAATAAACCAAGCGCTTTGAGTGCTACCAACAACCTTAGGGCAATGCAAATTTAATAAAAAATAAATACCTCCTCGTGCGCTCCCGCAAGATTCAATCCCTGGTCGAAGCTCCTATAGTGCCTTAGTCGTGGCTCCCTTGTCGCGTGAGCTAAGCGCTCACGTGGGAGTCAAAGGTGCCTAGGGTGCTTTGACTCCTACTTGTCCTCCAAGAGCCAAAAGGCTCTTGTCCCACGTCACCGACGAAAATCGAATGCAACACCTCACATTCCAAAACCTTCGTACACCTCGGATTCATCGCTAGCCCAACCGTTGGTTGGTGTTTAGCCTTTCCACCTTTATTGCTTTGACTTTCGCAAATTTTAGGGGCAACTAAAATTATCACCTTGTCCTTAGCTTTGCTCATGAAAATATTTTGTCGTTCCTCAAAGTTGCATGCATTAAAAATATTTTGGAGACTTGCTTTCCTTAGGGGTAAGGCTATGGTATTTATACCATATGCCTCTCTCTCTCCCACATTGGTGGATATTATAAAAATTAAATTGTTTTTGGTGCCCAACCCAACTTTGGGTTATAAAAAATATTATTTTATAAATAAATTTATAATATAAATATTATAAATTATTTATAAACTACCTTAGGCATAATTAAAATTTTAATATTATAATGAAATATTATAATATTATTTCCATTGGGCCTAGGTGTTTTCCTCTTTCGCCCTTGGGCCTTTTTTGACTGCCTTTAATATTATAATATTATTTCCTTTAGGCCTTTTCTTTAGGGTATTTAACCATCCTTTTGACCAAGCAACTGGAGCTCTTAGATCAAATATCTTGGGATTAAAATATAAATATTTTAACCCTTCTTTTGCCAAGTCTTGCACTGATTCCTGACATTGACTCTTGACATCAATGACAACACAACTAACTCAAAATTTCCAACAATCTCCCCCTTTGTCATTGATGGCAACCCCTTTATTTTTACCAAACCTTTTTCTTCTCAAAATTGCTCCCCCACCCTGATTGAATGCTCTCCCCCTAACTCAAATCTCTCCCCCTTTGACATCAATGGCAAAGGGTCACCTTTGGGGCTTGGGGCTAAGAATGAGACTCTTAGCTTAGCCCCTCCCCCACCTCCTCTTGAGGTGGTTAATTCTGGGGTGGGAGTAGAACTACTCCCAAATTTTCTCAAAGGTACTCAAAAGTCTCTTTCGAAAGTGGCTTAGTGAAAATATCTGCAATCTGCTCCTTTGTAGTAACATATTCCAACCTGACTTGCTTGTCTATCACATGTTCTCTCAGAAAGTGATACTTGATCGAAATGTGCTTTGTCCTAGAGTGCATCACTGGATTCTTTGAGATATTTATAGCACTTGTATTATCACATAATATGGGAATAGGATGATCATGCTTTATCTTGAAATCCTCTAGAGTTCGCTTCATCCATAATACCTGTGTACAACTAGCAACTACTGCAATATACTCTACCTCTACTATAGATAGGGATACTGATGCCTATTTCTTACTTAGCCAAGAGACTAAATAGTCTCCAAGAAAGAATGCTCCACCACTTGTACTTTTTTTATCATCAATATTGCCAGCCCAATCTGCATCTGTATAAGCTGTGAGAGTGAAACTATCACTTTTGGGATACCAGAGCCCAAAATCCATAGTCCCTTTTAAATACCTGAGAATCCTTTTTACTATTGCTACATGTGTCTCCTTGGGTGCTGCCTGAAACCTTACCACTAATCCCACTGCCTGCATGATATCTGGTCTAGTAGTTGTGACGTACAATAAGTTGCCAATCATAGATCTGTATAATTTTTGATTTGCCTCTGGAGATTCATCATCTTTACTTAACTTACATCCTGTAACCATGGGAGTACTTACTGGTTTGCAATCTTCTAACTTGAATTTCTTTAGCATCTCTTTTATATACTTGGTTTGTGAAAGGAACACCCCTTTCTCTGATTGTGAAATCTGAAGTCCAAGAAAGAAGGACAACTCACCAAGCATAGACATCTCAAATTCATTTTGCATGCTCTTTGCAAATTTTTGACACATCTTATCATTGTTTCCTCCAAAAATGATGTCATCAACATAAACAACCACAATTAGTAGATCATTCCCTTCATTTTTGATGTATAAGTTACTATCCACTATTCCTTTCCTGAAACCCTATTCCTGAAGGTACTTATCCAATCTTGAGTACCATGCTCTAGGAGCTTGCTTTAGTCCATAAAGTGCCTTCTTCAATCTGCATACATAGTCTGATTTATCAGTCAAGTTGAAACCTTCTGGATGCTCAATGTAAACCTCTTCTTCTAAAACACCATTTAGAAAGGCTGATTTAACATCCATATGATATACTTTGAAGTTTTTGAAGCTTGAAAAGGCTAAGAACATTCTTATAGCTTCAAGTCATGCAACTGGAGCAAATGTCTCATCAAAGTCAATTCCCTCAACCTGTGCATAACCCTTGCACACTAATCTTGCTTTATTTCTGACCACCTGACCATCTTCATTTAACTTGTTTCTGAATACCCATTTAGTGCCAATCACATTTTTATCTTTTGGTCATGGAACAAGTTCCCAAGTCTTACTTTTCTCTATCTGATCTAATTCCTCATCCATTGCCTTAACCCAGAACTTATCTTCACTTGCCTCATTGAAGTCTTTTGGCTCAATTTTAGATAATAAAGAAAAATTTGCTTGTTGAGTTGATGTTATTACCCTTCTCCTTGTTTGTCTCTCATCTAGATTCCCAATGATTAGCTCTCTTGGATGATGTTTCTGTACATACCTGGATGGAGTCTTAGGAAGAAGTCTTTGTGTTTCTTCCTCTTCTTCTTCTGATTCCTCATGAAACTCCTCTTGACAACTTCCATCTTCCTGATACACAATTTCTTGAACTGGTTCTCTTAATCCTATCTTCTCATCAACTATTACATTTATACTTTCTACAATAGTGTGTGTCCTTTTGTTGTAGCATCTATAGGCTTTGCTCTTAGTAGAATAACCAAGAAAAATACCCTCATCACATCTTGGGTCAAACTTGCCCAAGTTTTGCTCTTCCCGTCTTATGTAACACTTGCTTCCAAAAACTTTGAAGTGTTTCACAATGGTTGGTCTTCCCTTCCAAAGCTCATATGGAGTCTTGTGATGGTTTACTCTTATTTGAGCCCTATAAATGATATAAACTGTTGTGTTAACTGCCTCCCTCCAAAAACCATCTGAAAGCTTGGATTCATTTAACATAGCTCTAGCCATATTTTCAATAGTCCTATTCTTCCTTTCAACAACTCCATTTTGTTGAGGAGTTCTTGCAGCTGAGTATTCTCTTTTGATCCCATGTTGTTCACAATAGTTTACAAATTTATTTGAGGTAAATTCTCCTCCTATATCTGATCTCAAACACTTAATCCTTTTACCTGTTTTATTTTCAACCAACTCTTTAAATGCCTTGAATTTATCAAGTGCTTCTGACTTATCTTTCAGGAAGGCTACCCAAGTCATTATGGAATAATCATCTATAAAAAATATGAAGTAACTTTCACCTTGAATACTTTGGGTTCTGGTAGGACCACATAGATCAGTATGTATTAGTTTCAATGGCTCAGATGACATAAATCCTTTTGATTTGAAACTGGTTCTAGTTTGCTTTCCATGTTGACAAGGTGCACAAATTGTGTTTTGTGGCCTTTTTAGCTTGGGTAAATCTCTGACAACCTGTTTATTGCTTATGTTGACTATGTTGTCAAAATTCAAATGACCCATTCTTCTATGCCACAACCAACTCTCATCTTCTTGTGATAGAAAACACTTTTCTCCTTTAATATCATTTAACATGTAGAGGTTGTTTGTAGTTCTACTTGCATTTGCAATGACTTTTCCAGTTTTAGACTTTCTAATCTCACATCTACTTGGATGAAAGGTAACCATGTGCCCTTGATCACAAAGTTGGTTCACACTTAGTAGATTGTGCCTCAACCCCTTGACATATAGTACATTCTCTGTTTTTGTTTTCCCATTATCTAAACTCAGAGTTCCTTTTCCACAAATTTTTGTTGATCCATTATCACCAAATCTTACTGATCCTCCATTAGTTTCTTTGAGTACTAGAAATTTACTTTTGTCTCCTGTCATGTGACTAGAGCATCCACTATCAAGAAACCATTGTTTTTCTTTATCCTGAACATGAAGAGTTGTTTGAACTAACATTGATCTAGCTTTCTCATCCCCTTTTTTCTCTTTCCTAGTTGTTGAAGTTGTATTCTTTTTACTTGACTCAGGGAAGTACCATTTTGCACCATCTAGCCTTGTGCCCAAGATTATTGCACTTATAACATATGACATCACTATTCATAAGAGGTGCAAAAGAGTTGAAATTTCTATTGACATCATTTTTCACATAACCAGTGCAATGTACAACTCTATGACCATATTTGTTACATGAAAAACAATAGCCATGGAAGAAAGTATGTAACCTATTTGGATGCCTTGGAAAATGTGGTTGAGTGCTCCTTCTTTTGTTGTGATTAACCTTTGTCCATGGTTCTTCTTTGCTTTCTTCTTTCCTGATGTCCTTTCCTTTCGGGGTATGAGTCACGAGCTTATCTTTGTTTGATGTCTCTGCTTCTTGAAAGCTTGAATCCTCTTTCTGTTTTCCTAACTTTATATCTTGTAGTAGCTTGGTATTTTCAACTTCCTTCCTTAGATAAACAAATTCTATGCTTCCAATCTTTCACATTCTCTTTCTCTTGCTCTTAATAGATCTATCATATCCTGTTCAATTTTCTTTCCCTCTTCTACCTTTATCTTGAGTTCTGTGAGACTTTGTAGAAGTTCTATCCTTGCTTCTTCATCCTCTTGAATTTGATCCTTCAAACTTGAGTTCTTCTTTCTAACCTTTTCAAGATTCCTGAGAGCAGCGAAGAATTCCTCTTTTATGTCAAACATGGTCTCTTCTTCATTCTCTGAAGTCATGTGTGTTTTTGATGGATCTTCCTCCAAGTTGTTAGTCTTTTCACGGAGAGACCCGCTCTGATACCAATTGAAGAACATGTGCTTATACTAAGAGGGGGGTGAACAGTATAAGATAAAAAATTTTGCTTTTCAATCCATATGATAACATCAACAATATTAAAGCAGTAAACATTACACAAAGCATCACACACATGAGAGACATGATTTAACGTGGTTCACCCAATGTGGGCTACTCCACGGAGAAAATATTCCTTATAAAATTTTCTCAATAAATTCTCTTGGGAATCCTTTCCCTATTACAATGTTTATGGACCTCTGTCCAAAGGAGACACCAATCCCCTAATCAAGTTTATGGAACTCTATCCACAGGAGAACTCCTTCTCCTCTGCTCTGGCTAGTGATCCTCTTAGAATACTACTACCTCCACTACATTGGCTTGTGGATCTCTCTCCATAGAAGACTCTATCCTCACTCAGAAGATCTTTGTCCTCACTACCCTGGCTAATGGATCTCTATCCACTAGAGACTACTATCCTCTGCTCTATCACCTCCAAAGTCTGCTCTTACTCTGTTTTGTTCTCTATCTCAGATCTGTACTGAACACTATCCTCTACTCTAGCACAAATCTACTCAATATTTGTCTCAAATATGCACTAAACACTATCCATCGGTCTAGCACAAATTTGCTCAATCTCTATCTCAAATATACTCAACAAGTTCTCTCTAGAACTTGTCTAACATGCTCAACAAGTCTTCACTAAGACTTACCTCAAATATATCCACAAGTCTTCACCAAGACTTACCTCAAACCTTCTTGTAAGCTTCCACAAAAGCTCACACAAATATATCCTTAAGCTTTCACAAAAGCTTACTCAACTCAGCTCACAAGCTTTCACAAAACTTATTTAAGTCAATTGCAAAACTTGCATACAAGATCAACTCAATCTCTTTCAAAAAACCTCTTTAATCACACAAATAAGTTTCACTCAAAATTTTGTTTAACTCACAGAAGCATATAGAGAATTGTTAGAGACTCAATATGTTTCTCACTCTTAATCACTCAATCACTTTCAAACTCTTTCTCAAATCAATTTAGAATAAAGAACAATTTGTTTCACAGAACTTGAACTATCACTTCAACACTTTCCAATCAACTATGCTCAATCAACTCCACTCAACCAATCACTCAATGAAACATAACTTGCTTACAAACCTTGACCAAGCATATGAAAGTTTACTCAAATATTTCCAACAATGCTTATCAAACAATATCACATAACAATGATACTCATGATCTTTCACAAACCCTAGTTCAAGATAGTTCTCAATTTCTCACTCAAATGACTTCACAAATGTTCACCCATCATGCATGTGAAAACTCACTCAATCATTTCCAACAATGCTTATCAAATAAAACCTTTTCACTCCAACTTAGCATTCACAACATTCAATCCAAAAATATTTCACTCACAAGGAATATATGCCCATACCTTTTTTTTGATGGAGAAAAGACCTCAAAACCTGTCTCAATCACAATCAACCTCTTTGCCAATCTCAAGGGTTAGATAGCAAAATCTATCCTCAATTTTTCTTTCACCATACACAATTTATTAATTCTCAAGTACACCTTATTATCTCCAAATTTTTCAAATAAATATTTCACTCATTCAATTTCACAATAACCCCTTTCAGAAATTTAATGCATGAAACAATCCAAACACTACTTATGTCTCCCTACTCAATATTGCATTTTTCAAGTAATTAACTTTATAAAATAGTGCAATATATTTTTAACCCTCAATAAAAGATATTTCACTTTCTCTAAGGTAAAAATTAATTACCTTACCCTTTTAACTCCCTAAACACTTTAACAAAAACAAATAACCCCACATGCTAATAATTTTCCCTCTTCACACTACACTCCAAGCGCAGAAATGAACCAGCACTTTGAGCGCTACCAACAACTTAGGGCAATACAAATTTAATAAAAATAAATACCTCCTCGTGCACTCCCCGTGGGATTCGATCCCTGGTCGAAGTACCTACAACGCCTTAGCCACGGCTCCCTTGCTGCATGAGCTAAGCGCTCACATGGGAGTCAAAGGTGCCTAGGGCACTTTGACTCCTACTTGTCCTCCAAGAGCCAAAAGGCTCTTGTCCCACGTCGTCGGTGGAAATCGAATGCAACACCTCGCATTCCAAAACCTTCACACACCTCGGATTCACCGCTAGCCCAACCGCTGGTTGGTGTTTAGCCTTTTTACCTTTATCGCTTGACTTCTGCAAATATTGAGGGTAAACTAAAATTATAACCTTGTCCTTAGCTTTGCTCACGAAAATATTTCACCATTCCTCAAAGTCGCATGCATTAAAAATATTTTGGAGACTTACTTTCCTTAGGGGTAAGGCTATGGTATTTATACCATATGCCTCCCTCTCTCCCACGTCGGTGGAGATTATAAAAATTAAATTGTTTTTGGTGCCCAACCCAACTTTGGGTTATAAAAAATATTATTTTATAAATAAATTTATAATATAAATATTATAAATTATTTATAAACTACCTTAGGCATAATTAAACTTTTAATATTATAATGAAATATTATAATATTATTTCCATTGGGCCTAGGTGTTTTCCTCTTTCACCCTTGGGCCTTTTATGACCGCCTTTAATATTATAATAATAAATATTATAATATTATTTCCTTTAGGCCTTTTCTTCAGGGTATTTAACCATCCTTTTGACCAATCATCTGGAGCTCTTAGACCAAATATCTTGGGATTAAAATATAAATATTTTAACCCTTCTTTTGCCAAGTCCTCCACTGATTCCTGACACCGACTCTTGACATCAATGACAACACAACTAACTCAAAATTTCCAACATGTACCTATGAGGTTAAAACCCATAGGGATTGGGGGAGTTCTTGCCATTTTTTTAGGTATATCAAGGTGTTCCTTCTTGGTGCCAAGCCAGGATTGGAATACCCTTGAGATCTCTATGGAAATGCCCATATTTTTTGGGGCTACAATTTTAGTGTTCATGTTGGTGGCATTTGGTGGTTTGTTATAGCAATGACTAAAGATGGTGGTCTGATTGTTGGTCAAGGTTAAAAACCTATGGATTATGGTTATTTTAATTTGGTAGAGATATCCAAGATAATTTTATTCTATTGGCCCATGTTTTGCTTTGACTAGCTTCAGGGGTCTGTATTCAAATCTAGAGTTTTTCCAGATATTGTAGTTGTGTCCTTTTATGGATCTTGAGAAAAATTTACTTTGTTATATATTTTTTCAAGTTCAAATTTTATTTGGTAGAGGACCCTTTCGGTCCTCATTCAGGGCATTTTCTCTAGGTTGTTATCTTTCTACTTGTTGCAAAGCTAGATATGCAAGTTTTTGGCAATCTAGTTTCAGTTCCAGGATGACAATTACCCGGGTCCTATTGTTTTGGGCAGATTTCCCCCTTTTTAGCTTATGTGTTAGATTGGGAAATGTTGTAAATCACTTTAGAAGTTGTGTGCAATTTCTTGATAAAAATGGTTGGTCTAGTCAGGTTGTTTTCTAGATCATGTTTGCTAAACATTGGTTCTTGGATGTTTACCCAGCAGTTGGTTTTTTGGGAAATATGGATCTTGATCTATGTTACAAATATTTGGGCAAGAGTTTTTATTTAAAAAAATCCTTGGCTCATTGGTGTGTTCCCCATGGAAATACTTTTCCTTTATGGACGGGAATTTGTTTTTTCAAATTTAACTTTTCTAGGTGTAAGCCTATGTTTCTTGGCTTGGGTGGTAAGTTGAATTGTAGTTGAATTTAAAAATGTCTAGGCTAGTGCAATAAATTTATGGGGGTCATATTTTATGGATTTACGGATCTCTTAGTTCATTTAACCCTTGGCTTGTGTTTGGTCATGTTGGATCCTTGGGATCCGACATTGTTCTCTATTTCTTGGGTCCTAATTTATTGGATTGTGTTTCAACTCCTCTTTTTAGTTTCTCTGGTAGCCTTCTTCTTGTGGCTCTATCCTATTGTAAGTGGCTTGGGGTTTCTCTAGCCACCTTTCCTACTTTGTAAAATTTTCAAGGAGCATTTCAAAACCCCTTCTTATACCTAATATAAAAAATTATAGAAGAAATATTAATACTTAATAACTAAGATTTATATTTAGTGTTAATAAAATTAAGTAGAAAAATAATTAAATTAACTATTTAGGGTATTTAATGATATTTATTTCTCTCAATAACATTACAAAAACAATAATTGTGGTAACCCTAAAAATTGCATTTCTAGAGTAATGGGAACCATGTAAATTCAGAAGATGTTTGCTCCTCTTTTGTAGCCAGAAAGTAATAAATATGAGAATAGAGGGTGTGCATTTTTGTGGCCAAGAAAGGATTATTTTTGGGGTCTCAGGACTGTGAGAGAGGAGGAAGTAGGAAGAAAGAAGAGCTTGGATTTTGAGGACTAGGGAAAGCAAAAATAGGTCAAGTTCCTTGAAACTATTGTGTTTTTTTAAATTAAGATGATGCATATTGAATGATTGGTTGTGAAAATTCTAAGATGAATGAATTGGGTTATTTTCTATACTTGTGTAATGAAACCCTTTTCCATGGCAATGCTCCAAATCTTGATTATTTGCTTGAAATACCAACTTGAAAATTGGATCCCTAAGATAATTCTCTTGGATGCATTAAGGAAATGTGTTGATGTCTTAAACTTGAACTTGGACATAAAACCTTACCTCGACATTGCTCCTTGACTATGCATGTAAATTGCTTGATGAAATGTCTCCTTTAGTATGAATGCAAACTATTTGAAAAAATGTATCCTTGAGTATGCATGTAAGTTGTTTGATTAAATGCCTTTAAGGGTATGGTAAGTGTTTTAGTATGCAGGGCAATGTTTGAAATGGATGCTTCACGTCATACAATTGATTCTAGTAAAATGTATGGTGAATCCTAAAGTTGATTACATTAGTGGTTGGCAGTGGATTAAGGGACTTCACTACAACTTTTCACATGACTAAGATAGATTAAATAAAAAGAGGAACCATGTTTTCACTTGAGTTGGTTGGCTAATATCTAGAATAAAGTTATTATAATATACTACTATCAAAATGGAAGTGTGGTTTTGGGAAGTTGTGTACCATGAAGGAATAATGGAAACTATTATATTTTTTGTTCCTTGCTGCCTAGTTATGATTGAGTTGTTGCATCTTCCTTGGTGTTTTGGTTATGGCAAAATTATTTCCAACTAATCCTTGCTAACTTCTTCTAGTTGAACTACCATATCAGTTTGAAATATTAAGTGAAATATGTTATTATTTTATTTTCCATGTTTACTATGTAATGTTATTAATTGCATTAGTATGGGATTAAAGAGATATTTCAAAAACTTATCAAGATTTGATATGTTGATTCAATTTACCATATTAAATAAAAGTAATTGAACAAAGATTTATGTTTGATGTATTACAAGTAGAAGGAAGAAAGGATGTTTATGTTAGATGTTTTAAAAAGAAAATATATCTATATACAATGCCTAGTTTTAAAAAGATGATTAGGTTTTAAAATGAAGGAATGATTTTGAGTAAATATCTTCAGCTCTTATAGAAAAACTAAGGATGAATATTTTTTTATAGTGTGCTTGTGAAATCAAAGCCTTAATTATTTGGTAATAGTTGATTTGTTCTATTTGAAAGCGGTTATTCTTTTATTTAAACTATAGAAATGTAAGGAATAATGTATACATTGAAGTTGGAAAGAATTTAAAAGGGCTAGAATGGATGTGAAATCCATTCATGAGAGAAGTATGGTATCCTCTCAGTTATTTTCTATTTGAAAACTGCAAAAAATAAAAGTGGAGTTCCATATAGCATTATTTATGACATATGAATGGATTGCTTGGTAAAATGCATCTTTAGTTGTATTTCATGAAAAATTGAGTTGTCTTGATTCCTTATACTCTCAACAACATGTTCTGAAGAAAAAGATAGAACCAGTCTTGAGGCCAAGGAAAATTGTGAATGCTTCAAAAAGTATTTTGGAATTATGATAAATTCTTTTGTAAAAAATTATTTTTCTTAAGTTAATATTACAAGTTGTGTAAATATGAAGGGTGCATTGTAATTCATGGATATTAAGAAACTCGAGTTTATTATGTAAGTTTAGTTACTAGAAATTGGTTATGATGTACTAATGATTTTTAATTAAAGTTGTTCCTTTTATATATCCTATAATTTTATTATTATAACGAAATAAAATTAGATGTTGAACATGTGATATAGAAGTAATGGCATTATTATGTTATGAGATGTAAGTAGATGAATTTTCATTCCTTCAGTAACATGTATTGATGCTTAATTCTAAATTTCCATTTTATTTATGAAAGACTAATGGTTTATTTTTAAAAGTGTTGTATTTTATGGGTTGTGAAGGGTATCTTGGGAGGACATACTTTTAGTAGCCATGTTAGAACCATTAAATAATATGAATCCCAAGTTCAAGGAAGAGGTTTTGGGGAGGCAACAACCAGGTCTATTTGTAATGGTTACATCTAGAGTGGTGAATCTCAGATGTACCCCTAAAATGGGGAGTTTTTTGGGAGGATCATACATAGTAAGGTTTGGATCATATTTCCCATCGTGAGGGCTAGGAATCCATTTGCAAATAAAGTAAGTGATGGTCTTGAATGGAAAGTATTGATGGTCATGTGAACTAGCATCTAGAGTGATAATAACCTTAATTAGCCCACAATGGAGATGTGGTAATTAAGAATTGGAGTACTAGTTAATTCCATTGTGGAGGTGCAATAACTAGGCTTAAAGGAACTATGCTTGAGAACACCTACATAGATTAACTTATGTATGATGAGAAAATTTGTGTTCCCTTTCTCTAATTATTGAGAAGGGATAATCCCTATGCTATGGTCAAATTTATCTTGCATTCAAGGGGAGTGTAAGAAAAGTGGAGGACCATTGAAAGTGTCCTTTATATTGTGGAGGTATAAAAAGTTAAACCCTAGAACCATGGGAGTTTGACCACTCTTATCCACTCAAGAGTCATCTAGAGAGACAAGATCTTGAAATGTGGTATGCATTATAATTACGTAAAGAAATGAAAATGTCTTTGTGAACATTACTTGTGATCATTACCTACCATGTAAAGAAAAAAAACTTTCTTTGGGATGGTTTTGGATGGGTTGCTACAGTTGGTATCAAAGCTCCAGGTTTTAGGACTAGAATCTTCCATGGAATGTGCCTAAAATGAGCCTTGATTTGATGTGCTAATTTTGGAAGAATTAATATTCTAGGGACCTTAATGTGATCTAGGATACAATAGGTATTGCACACTATTAGGACTAGTTGAATCAAGGAAGAGTGTAGTATCTTATTGGGTATGACATATTGTGTGGAGTAAGTGTGACCATAATCATTATCAAGTGAGTGATAATGATCAAAGTTAGTTCATGGGGATAATGCAACTAACTAATTTTAGAAGTACAATTTTGGAGAAAATTGTAACCTAACTCAGCTCTCATTGAGGCCAAAATGAATGACACATTATGGTGGGGTAAGTGTGACCATGATCATTATAAAATGAGTGATAATGGTCTTATCAGAGATGAAACCTTATGGGTATGCAAGTGTGACCATGATCATTATACAATGAATGATGATGGTCTTCTCAAAGATGGCATATAATGGCAAGACAAGTATGACCATGACCTTAATCAAGAGAGTGATAATGGTATAAATTAGTTCATGAGGAGATGAAACTAATTGATTATAAGTACAATTTGGAGAAATAGTGAAGTACCAAATCATTTTGAATAGGAGATAGCACTCGGTTTAAAGGAGGATAATCCAAAAATGTGGTTTAGATACACATGAGTAAGTTGTAGTATGTTCCCAAAATAAGTTTGGAAGAATGATGGACTCCATAAGAAAACTATGGAGAACAATGGACCCTAGTAGGAGGTCTAGAAGGACAACTATGAAGAACACAAGCTTATACTGAGAGGGGGTGAACAGTATAAGACCACTTTTTACTTTTTCTTTCCCAATCAATATTATGCAATGTATCAATAGCAATATCAACAGCAGTAATCAAAGCAATGCACAAATCACCACACACAATAGAGACACCAATTTAACGTGGTTCACCCAATGTGGGCTACTCCACGGAGAAAATATTTCACTAAAATTTTCTCAACAAATCTCTTGGGAAACCTTTCCCTATTACAATGTTTATGGACCTCTGTCCAAAGGAGACACCAATCCCCTAATCAAGTTCATGGATCTCTATCCACAGGAGACACCAATCTCCTCAGCTGGTTCATGGATCTCTATCCATAGGAGAACTCCTTTCTCCTCTGCTCTAGCTGGTGATCTTCTAGAAGAACTGTTGCCTCCACTACACTGGCTAATGGATCTCTATCCACTGAAGACTCCTATCCTCACTCAGAAGACCTGTCCTCACTACCTTGGCTAATGGACCTCTATCCACTAGAGACTATCATCCTCTATACTCTATCACCTCCAAAGCTTGCTCTCAACTCTATCTCAAATCTATACTAAACATGGTCCTTTGGTCTAGCACAAATCTGCTCAATATCTATCTCTAATCTAGCACAAACCTATCCTCAAATATACACTCTATCCTCACTAAACATACCATCCACAAACTCAAATCTATCCTCAAACACAAACATACCCCAAAACCCAATATCTATCCTCAAATTACACTAAACACAGTCCTTCAATCTAGCACAAATTCTCAATCTCTATCCTCAAATCTACACTAAACATAGTCCTTCGATCTAGCACAAATCTGCTCAATATCTATCCTCAAGCCTTAACACAAAGCTTGACTCAATCACAAATCAACTCTACTAGATCTACCCCAAACCTTAACCCAAGGTTTGAACAAATCAATCAATCAACTCTGCTCTCAAGTCTTCTCAAATACTTATCTCAAATCTGCATTGTAAGCTTCCACAAAATCTCACACTAATCTATCCACAAGTCTCCAAGACTTACCTCAAATTCTCAACAAGTCCTCACTAGAACTTGTCCAATATTCTCAACAAGTCTTCACCAAGACTTACCTCAAATCTTCTCAACAAGTCCTCACTAGAACTTGTCCAATATGCTCAACAAGTCTTCACAAAGACTTACCTCAAATATGCTCAACAAGTCCTCACTAGAACTTGTCCAATATCACAGAAACATATAGAGAATTGTTAGAGACTCAATATGCTTCACACTCACAACAATGCTCAATCACTTTCAATCTCTTTTTACCATAGAAACATATAGAGAATTGTTAGAGACTCAATATGCTTCACACTCACCACAATTCTCAATCACTTTCAATCTCTCTTTTTACCATAGAAACATATAGAGAATTTTTAGAGACTCAATATGTTTCACACTCACAAACACTCAATCACTTCCAACCTCTTTCTCAAATCAATTCAGAATATAGAACAATTTGTTTCACAGAATTAGAACTATCACTTCAACACTTCCACTTGACTAGGCTCAATCAACTCCACTCAATCAATCACTCAATGAAACACTCCTTGCTTACAAACCCTAGTCCAAGCATATGAATCCTCACTCAATTATTTCCAACAATGCTTATCAAACAAATCTCACATATCAATGATACTCATGATCTTGCACAAACCCTAATAATAGTCTCAACTTACAACACTTATATTTACCTAATCATGCATATGAAGGTTCATTCAATATTTCCAACAATGCTTATCAAACAAGGTTTTTATCATTAACTCTCACTCAAAAAACCTTTAACAATCAAACTCAACAATGCTTACCAAACAATCCTTTTCACTCCAACTTAGCATTCACAACATCCAATCCAACAATATTTTTCTCACAAGGAAGATTTACCCATACCTTTTATTTTGATGGAGATATGTCTTCAAAACCTATCTTAACCACAATCAAAATTTTCTTTACCAATACTAGGGTTAGGTTACCACAACCTCTCTCAAGATCTCCACAAAATAATTTTCTCAAAGATTATTTTTCATACAAAATAATAAATCCTTTTGTACACCTTATAATCTCCAAACTCACAATATTCAATTTAATAATTTCACCATAACACTACACTTAACAACATGTATAGCAAAGTCCTTATACACCTTATAATCTCCAAACTCACAATTTTAATTCAACAATTTCATCATAACACAACACTTAACAACATGCATAGCAAAGTCCTTATACACCTTATAATATTCAATCACCCAAAAATCAAAATAAAAATATTTTAATTTTTCTTTACCTTATAACTCCCCTAAGCTCTTAACATCCACTATAATCTCAAAGCGCTCAAATTTCAACACCAAAAATCGAATGACATACCTCTTGTTTGTTCTACCCACAAAAAGAGCTTCGATGGATTCGACCACGTGACTTATGCTCCCCCAATGCCTTAGCTCCAAGCTAGGCCACCAAGTGGGCTGCATGCCCACGTGAAACTCAATGCGCACGCTGTCCAACTTAATCCTGCCACCTCACGAAATGCCAAGAAAAATGAACGATGGCTCTTCCTCCAAAATATCGATCACATGGATCGAACCGTGATCTCCTCCATGCAAACCCTAATGCATTCCCAACTATCATCTACGCTACCACCATCGGTGGGAAGTCAAACCACCATGTAAGCTTTGTTGTTTGGTTTCCCTCAAAGCACTCTTAAATTCGAATTGTCCTCTTCTCAACCAACGCTCGATATTCGCATTCAAAGGTGTGATTGAGACTTAGGAAATAGAAAACATTTCCTATATAAATACTTAATCACCTTTTGATTTCTCACATCGACCTTTTTTTGAATTTAAAAATTTGAATTTAATTTATTTAAATATTAAATTAAAACCTTTGCCTTCTTTATTAATTTAAATTAAAATTTTAATCAAAGATTAAAATATTTTAATTTAAATTAAACCTTTGAAAATTGCTCATGGGTCTTTTTAATTTGGACTTCATTTCTCTTCACCTTGTCATTTGGCCCAAAATATTATAATAATAAAATATTATTATTTAATTCAAGCTTGCTTCTCCTTTCTCGGGTTTTCAACCTTTGGGCCATTTTTAGGCATATAATATTAAAAATAAATATTATATCCTATCCCTTTCCAAGACCTTCTTGCTTTTGGAAAAACCACTTGATGTCCTTAATGACGACGACATTAAACCAATATTCCTTTGACATCAATGACAACAAAACTACTCAAAATTTCCAACAATCTCCCCCTTTGTCATTGATGGCAACCCCTTTATTTTTACCATTCCTTTTTCTTTTTCAAAAGTTGCTTTCCTTGAGAAACTGCTCCCCATGACTGAATGCTCTCCCCCTAACTCAAATCTCTCCCCCTTTGTCATCAATGGCAAAGGGTCACCTTTGGGGCTCGGGGCTAAGAATGAGACTCTTAGCTTAGCCCCTCCCCCACCTCCTCTTGAGGTGATTAATTCTGGGGTGGGAGTATTTCTACTCCCAGCATACACTGATCTTTACCTTTGTCCACTTTCTTCCTCAACTGATTCTTCTGATTCCTCTGACTATTCCTGTTCCTGCTTGTCTCTGGAATTTTTGCTCTACACCACTTTGTTGTGTGCCCATCATTATTGCACTTATAACACTTAATGTTGTTATTCCTTAAAGGTGCAAATATCTTGGGGTTCCTCCTGGTGAAGCCATATCCTTTCCTATCATTAACCCTACAATTCATTGCCTTGTGACCAAACTGATTACAAGAGTAACAATACCCTTGAAAAAGTTACCTATTTTTGGAACTTCCATATTCCTGTCTTTCATGTGTCCTACACTGAGAAGCTTTGTGCCCAAACCTATGACATGAGAAACATCTTCCATTGAAACTACCTTGCCTTGACCTCATTGGTCTCTTAGTCTCTTTTACCCTATGTTGGTACATGTTCCATCTGTTCCTCTTTTGTGCATTGTTCCTTTCCTTGTTGAAATTTTTGTTGTCCAACTCATCCTCAGAAGTCTCACTCTCTCTTACACTCTCTTCTTCTAAAGTTTCTTCTTCTTCAGAACTTGAGGTTGACTCCTCTCCTTGTTTCTTTTGTACTTGTTCAAAACCAAGACCTGTCTTGCTTGATGTAGGTTTTTGTGTCTTGATAATCTTATCCAAATTCTTTGAGCTTCTTCCAAACCTGTGTAACCTGTCCTTAGACTCTTTTACTTCTTCCCTTAGTAGAGCTACCTCATGCTCTAACCTTTCACATTCTAAAACCTTTGCTTCTAACTTATCTTTGAACTTCCTTGCCTTAGCCATTGACTTATTTAGATCCTCTATAAGCTTTCCTTTCTCTTCATCACATTCTTGAAACTGAAGCTTAAGTTGGGAGTTTTGCTTTCTTACCTTCTTTAATGCATCAAGGGCATGAATAAGCTCTCCCTCAAGATCAACTTCTCCATTCTATGATTCTTCCTCTATTTGTTTACCTTTGAAAACATCTTCATTATTTTTTGACTCATATTTTATAGGATCACCTCCTTCTTCTTCTAATGCCATTAGAAGATTCTCTTCTGGTCCTTCAAGTGTATCTTCATATTCATCATCACTAAAATTGAAACCACTTCTTGTACAACTATCTTCGAGATGACCAAAGTTACCACATCTAAAACACTTGAGGATTATTGGTGACCTTTTCCTAACCATTTCCTTTTCTTTTTCCAGAAATAGAACTTCATCTTTATCATTATCTGAGGAACTATTATCACTATCACTTGAGTACTTACTTGCCTTGTCTGCATAGAAACTCTTCTTCTATCTTTGGAAGAACTTCTTTCCTTGCTTGCCTTGACCATCCCTGCTTTTCTTTTGGTACCTGTATTTTTTTGATTCCCTATTCTTATGATCCTATTTTTCTTCATCATTGCTATTTCCAGCTTCTTGACAATCAGATGCATAGTGACCATACTTTCCACAATTGAAACATCTAACAGATTTTGCATCTTTAAATCTTCTTGGATCCTTGTTCCTTCTACCATAATTTGCTTCTTCATCACTGGATAACTCATTGCTTGAATCTGAATTCTTACCCTTTGTCTTCTTAGTAGCTTTGAAGGTTGCTTCTTTTAGAGATTAGGTTCCTCTTTTGTTCTCATCTCAAAAGTTGTAAGAATGCCAAGTAATTCATCCCTTGTCAAAATATCACCATATTTTGATTCCTCTATAGCTGAAATCTTTTCACTAAACCTTTTTGGGAGTGATCTTAAGATCTTATCACAAACATCAGATTCTTGAACCTCAAGTCCAAGTCCTTGCATGGAGTTAACAACCTCATCTACATGAAGTAGATAAGCACTAATGTTTTCCTCATCCTTCATTTTTAGATCTTCAAATTGTCCCTTGAGATTTTGCAACTTTACCTTTTTGACCTTTTTATCTCCTTCATATATGCCTTGCAACTTATCCCAAATTTCTTTTGTTGACTTGCAGTGCATAACCTTAACAAACTCTGTTCTATGCAAACCTCTCAAAATTGCATTCATTGCTCTTGAATTGTAATGATGTAGAAGCTTACCATATTTATCTATAGGTGGAGTAGTTGGTGGTGTGTATCCATTTTCAACTGCTTCCCATATTTCATTGCCAAGTGCCATCAGGTGAATCTTCATTCTCATACTCCAAAATACATAATCGCTCCCATCAAACACTGGTGCTGAATTATCTGAGGATCCACTCTTAGAATCCATTTGTGTTCTTGTAAGCTTTTCCTTCAAGCTGTTAAACTCTTTCGAAGGAACCCACTCTGATACCAATTGAAGAACACAAGCTTATACTGAGAGGGGGGTGAACAGTATAAGACCACTTTTTACTTTTTCTTTCCCAATCAATATTATGCAATGTATCAATAGCAATATCAATAATAGTAATCAAAGCAATGCACAAATCACCACACACAATAGAGACACCAATTTAACGTGGTTCACCCAATGTGGGCTACTCCACGAAGAAAATATTTCACTAAAATTTTCTCAACAAATCTCTTGGGAAACCTTTCCCTATTACAATGTTTATGGACCTCTATCCAAAGGAGACACCAATCCCCTAATCAAGTTCATGGATCTCTATCCATAGGAGACACCAATATCCTTAATTGGTTCATGGATCTCTATCCATAGGAGAACTCCTTTCTCCTCTGCTCTAGTTGGTGATCTTCTAGAAGAATTGTTACCTCCACTACATTGGCTAATGGATCTCTATCCACTAAAGACTCCTATCCTCACTCAGAAGACCTATCCTCACTACCCTAGCTAATGGACCTCTATCCACTAGAGACTATCATCCTCTATACTCTATCACCTCCAAAGCTTGCTCTTAGCTCTATCTCAAATCTATACTAAACATGGTCCTTTGATCTAGCACAAATATGCTCAATATCTATCTCTGGTCTAGCACAAACCTATCCTCAAATATACACCAAAATCTATCCTCAAATCTGCACTAAACATAATCCTTTTGTCTAGCAGCATAATATTCTCAATTTATCTATCCTCAAATCTGCACTAAACATAGTCCTTTATCTAAGCACAATATTTCTCTCAATATCTATTCCTCAAGCCTTAACACAAATCTTGACTCAATCACAAATCAACTCTACTAGATCTACCCCAAACCTTAACCCAAGGTTTGAACAAATCAATCAATCAACTCTGCTCTCAAGTCTTCTCAAAGACTTATCTCAAATATGCATTGTAAGCTTCCACAAAATCTCACACTAATCTATCCACAAGTCCTCTCTAGAACTTGTCCAATCTGCTCAACAAGTCTTCACCAAGACTTACCTCAAATCTGCTCAACAAGTCCTCACTAGAACTTGTCCAATATTCTCAACAAGTCTTCACCAAGACTTACCTCAAATATTCTCAACAAGTCCTCACTAGAACTTGTCCAATCTCACAGAAACATATAGAGAATTGTTAGAGACTCAATATGCTTCACACTCACAACAATGCTCAATCACTTTCAATCTCTTTTTACCACAGAAACATATAGATAATTGTTAGAGACTCAATATGCTTCACACTCACCACAATGCTCAATCACTTTCAATCTCTTTTTACCACAAAAACATATAGAGAATTGTTAGAGACTCAATATGTTTCACACTCACAAACACTCAATCACTTCCAACCTCTTTCTCAAATCAATTCAAAATATAGAACAATTTGTTTCACAAAATTAGAACTATCACTTCAACACTTCCACTTGACTAGGCTCAATCAACTCCACTCAATAAATCACTCAATGAAACACTCCTTGCTTACAAACCCTAGTCCAAGCATATGAATCCTCACTCAATTATTTCCAACAATGCTTATCAAACAATCTCACATATAAATGATACTCATGATCTTGCACAAACCCTAATCATGCATATGAAGGTTCATTCAATATTTCCAACAATGCTTATCAAACAAGGTTTTTATCATTAACTCTCACTCAAAAAAACCTTTAACAATCAAACTCAACAATGCTTACCAAACAATCCTTTTCACTCCAACTTAGCATTCACAACATCCAATCCAACAATATTTTTCTCACAAGGAAGATTTACCCATACCTTTTATTTTTATGGAGATATGTCTTCAAAACCTATCTTAACCACAATCAAAATTTTCTTTACCAATACTAGGGTTAGGTTACCACAACCTCTCTCAAGATCTCCACAAAATAATTTTCTCAAAGATTATTTTTCATACAAAATAACAAATCCTTTTGTACACCTTATAATCTCCAAACTCACAATATTCAATTCAATAATTTCATCATAACACAACACTTAACAACATGCATAGCAAAGTCCTTATACACCTTATAATATTCAATCACCCAAAAATCAAAATAAAAATATTTTAATTTTTCTTTACCTTATAACTCCCCTAAGCTCTTAACATCCACTATAATCTCAAAGCGCTCAAATTTCAACACCAAAAATTGAATGACATACCTCTTGTTTGTTCTGCCCACAAAAAGAGCTTCAGTGGATTCGACCACATGACTTATGCTCCCCCAATGCCTTAGCTCCAAGCTAGGCCACCAAGTGGGTTGCGTGCCCACGTGAAACTCAATGCGCACGTTGTCCAACTTAATCCTACCACCTCACGAAATGCCAAGCAAAATGAATGATGGCTCTTCCTCCAAAATATTGATCACATGGATCGAACCGTGATCTCCTCCATGCAAACCTTAATGCATTCCCAACTATCGTCTATGCTACCACCATCGATGGGAAGTCAAACCACCATGCGAGCTTTGTTGTTTGGTTTTCCCTCCAAGCACTTTGAAATTTGAATTGTCCTCTTCTCAAGCAATGCTCGATATTCGCATTCGAAGGTGTGATTGGAGCTTAGGAAATAGAAAATATTTCCTATATAAATACTTAATCACCTTTTGATTTCTCACATCGGCCCTTTTTTCGAATTTAAAAATTTGAATTTAATTTATTTAAATATTAAATTAAAACCTTTGCCTTCTTTATTAATTTAAATTAAAATTTTAATCAAAGATTAAAATATTTTAATTTAAATTAAACCTTTGAAAATTGCTCATGGGTCTTTTTAATTTGGACTTCATTTCTCTTCACCTTGTCATTTGGCCCGAAATATTATAATAATAAAATATTATTATTTAATTCAAGCTTGCTTCTCCTTTCTCGGGTTTTCAACCTTTGGGCCCTTTTTAGGCATATAATATTAAAAATAAATATTATATCCTATCCCTTTCCAAGACCTTCTTGCTTTTGGAAAAACCACTTGATGTCCTTAATGATGACGACATTAAACCAATATTCCTTTGACATCAATGACAACAAAACTACTCAAAATTTCCAACAAACTGACTCTAGAAAGAAAAATAGAGGAACATCTATTTCTAGTAAGAGGGTGAAAAACATTTCTTACATAGTTAAGTTGCTTCAAGAGCAGATGGAGTAGTAATGGAAGATGTTGATAAGGAAACTAGTATAAGGAATTTAGAGGGTAGATAGGAATAAAATCCTATTAGAATAATTTCTAGAGGAAGGACAATTCAAAACCTTGACCTTAGAAGCAAATTGATCTAGCTCAAAAATAGGACAACAAAAGGAATGATGGAAAAGTAAAAAACACCAAACCAAGCCACAAGGATCAAGAAGTTGAAGCAACACCACATTAACCAAAACAGAGAGACTAAAAATTAAAAACAATATAATGAAATATAATAAAAAAATGTAATATCATATCATATGTTTTTATTTTTTTATTTTTTTGTATTTACATGGTGGAATCAGTAGCCGCCACGAATCCGGGCAGGCTGTCCAACTTTATGGCCGCCATAGTATTCTGTGCTGTCCGCCTCGAAAGCCGCCACAAAATATCATATCATATGTTATAATTGATTATAAGTACAATTGAGAAGCCTTGCTTAAAAAGGCAAGAAAGATCCACCACAACTGTAGGATCAACAAAGAGATAAGGATCAATATCCATCATACAAACATGGAGGTGTGATATGATCCGTGGAGAAAATATCTCAACCCTCCAAATGTAATCAATGAGTGTAACTCCATAGGAATGCCAAATATCCCCATAATATCTAAATAAAATAAAAATAAAAATCCACACATAAAGTGCATGGGGAAAAATAAACTAAACTAATATAAAAATAAAGTACCTAGATGAACATGAGCTAGAGTCTAAACACCTACTCTAACACCCCCCTCAAGCAAAGCTGAGGGTAAAAAAGAAGTGGCATATTCATAAATCCTCTAGTGTCCCATAAATCCTCTAGTGTCCTCTAGTGTGGAATTAAATTCCCTAAACACTACCATCAATTTTTCAAGTTCTTCATTTTTTTATGTATTTGCTTGAATTCATAGTCATAGGGCACAAAATTGGTGCAAGGACAACCATAGGAAGAGCTAAGTGTTCCACCAAATATTTTAGATATCTGATTGAATTATGTTCTCTGCTATTTGCATTCCTATTTTCCTCTATTTTTTGTTATTCATAAAAGGAAAAATAATTTTAGTTTCATTTCAATAATTAAAGTTTAAAATAATCTTAGTTTTATTTTATTCATAATTTTAAAAGGAATATTAGGCATTTAATATTAAAGAATTCAACAAATATATTTTGCTTTATCTCTTAGGCATTTAAATTGAATTGCATATAGTTGTGCATTAGGCTAGCTTGTTTGCACATTTTCCTTGTCCCCCTACTCAAAAGAGAAAATATTTAGTTCTCTATACTTTAGACTTAATTTTAATTCAAATAAATAATCATTTTAGGATAACTCTTATCTACTGCATTATTTGTCTTCCTATATTGTTGTAGTATTTTGATTAGTTATTGTAGATTTTCTTTTATTGTGAACTAAACTTATGTGATTGTACAATTTACACATCAAACCCTCCCTTAGACTTGGAGTGAGCCTTTAGAACACTCCTAGTGGACCCCAAAAATCCAATTACACCAATATTGAGGTGAGCACAACCCTCACAGGTATTTCATCCCCTATGGTTCCACTTAGATATTCATAGGAAAATCCTCACAAATACTAACTCATCAATATTCTTGAAGATAAAATTTATCACAAAGAAAAGACTCATCTAAGTCATTTGTAAAATTTTGGGTCCAAGGTCCAAATAATATCAAACATAGACAAAATTCAATGTTCTAATGTGACCCAATATTTTACGATCAATGAAACATCCATTAAATAGATCATGTAGAGAGTATTTTATTTAGATGTAGAATCCAATTCATTACTTTGACACCCACAAGCAACTTTTTGGGTGGGTTTATATGTGTGGGGATGCTTATTTCTATGTATGCCAAGATTATTATTATGATATCTTATTTCATTCTCCCAATATTTTATTTCCTCTACAAATTTTTCGCTTTGAGAATTATAGCACAATATTCAAAGTTGTATTATTTACCATTAATCTTCTTTTAAAGCTTCTAGCTACTCACTTTTTTCTTATGCATGCATGATAATTTTACACATAATCCTTTTTTCTATAAATAATGCTTTACTCAGTGTTTTTTCACTTTTATGCTCTTTTAAGGTGCACATGTGGTGTATCATCCTGCTCTCCAAAGATCTTCTACAACAATACTAATTAGGTCTTCTATCATAGTAAGGTTTGTTTTCCTTTTTGCCAAGCTTACCTTTTTACCATGAATTCCTTCCCTAACATTTTTTTTTTTACAGTTTTTATGATGTAGTTGTACTTGTCTCTCTTTTAAATAACTCTAAACTTTATCTATCTAGTTTTACATTTAAAGGATTTCTAGTCAATTTCCTCTAGTTTCAAGTTATTTTTGAACAACATTATTTTCTATTAAAAAATTCTAATAATAGCCCTTTCATGTGATTTACTTCCACCAAAATCATCATGAAAATACAATATTTATTTTTTCATAGAGTAAAATTACTCATTTTCATGTATTCTTTCTTTAATTGCTTTTAAATCCTAGGGTAAAAATTTACTAAAGTCTTTGTTATTTTCATTACAAGCAATTTTATGTGGGAAACTTACTTGCAAATGGTTGGGTCCTTAGTGAACACACTCCCTTTTTTGTCATACAACTCTAGTTCTATAATATATATTTCCCAATGCACATGTGTTCTTGTTATATTTACAAAATTCAAGTAATTACAAATTTTTCCAATTGTTGTGTGGGAAAGATCTCATAGAAATTTCAAGTCAAGTGTATGTTTAAATTTCATCATGGTTGTTGTACAATATCACTTCTACATAAATCCATCCCTACATCATGTGGGTTTAACTCTATAGATGACCTTATAGAAATGTCATGTCATATGAATTCATCCCTCACACTCATTTCTCCCCACATTCAAGCAAACCCACATGAGGTCAAAACTGCAAAGGATTAGCTTGTTAACATGATTGTTTGGTCTTTTATAAAAAACTCATTATTTATTTGGTTACTTTTGGAACTTCCTTGTCTTTCAAGAAGATAAAGTTAAAATATTATCCTCAAGAAGAAGTCAATATGGTCTCTAATTTATCCAAAAAAACCAACATAGAGAGGATAATGGGAGATGAGAAGAATTTAGAAAAATACATATATTTGGAGTGAAAATATAGTCAATTAAAAATCTCAAATATGATAAAAGTATTAATATTCAAAAAAAGTGTCTCATGTCTTGAGCTTGTAATTGTTTATGTTGTACATTTGAATTGGGAAACTAGCAACCTAATAATTGTCAAAGGAAAAGTGTTTACATCCATTAAGCCTTCAATAGTGAGAGCTATATTTGGGCTTAAATGAAATTCAAATTAAATGGAGCTAAGAACTAAGGCAAATATAGCCACAACATGAGAGTAGAACCCATAGGCATTCTTGAAAATTTTCAAAGCAAATTAGATTCAATTTTTGAAATAAATAAATATTTGTACCATAATAAGATATCCCAAGATTGACTTTAAGGGAGATAGAATCTAAAACCTAATGTTCTAGGATTGGATTTTTCCACTTTTGAAACTTGTATTTGAAAATAAAAAGCTCATTTACTAGGCATATTTGATTTATAAGGAATTGATTAGTCAACTCACTAATATCTTGACTATGTGGTCATTTGACATGACCTCATATTCAATTTATATTATTTTGATGTTTTTCTTTCCATTTGATACACTCAATACCAAAGTCGTATTCTGCTAAGAACTCTATCCATCTTCTTTGTCTTACATTCAACGTAGGTTGGGTAAAAATATACCTTAGGCTTTGATGGTCTATCCTTAGCTCAAAAGGTTTTCCCAACAAATAATATCTCCAGATATTTAATGCATGCATAATGGCTTCCAACTCTAGGTTATGTGTAGCATAATTTACCTCATGCTTCTTGAGTGTTCTAGACCCATAGGCTACTATGGATTTTTTATGGGATAATACCCCACCCAAATGATCTAACGAAGCATCCATACATATGGTAAAATCCCCAAGAGGATCTAGTATCTTGAGAATAAGTTTCATAGTTAACTTATTCTTTACAGCCTTAAAGGCTACCTCACACTTATCCATCCATTTGAACTAAACATAGTCCTTCGGTCTAGCACAAATCTGCTCAATCTCTATCCTCAAATATGCACTAAACATAGTCCTTCGTTCTATCACAAATATGCTCAATATTTGTCCTCAAGGCTTAACACAAAGCTTGACTCAATCAAAAATCAACTCTACTAGATATTTTCCAAACCTTAACCCAAGGTTTGAACAAATAAATCAATCAACTCTGCTCTCAAGTCTTCTCAAAGACTTATCTCAAATTTGCATTGTAAGCTTCCACAAAATCTCACACTAATATTTCCACAATTCTTCACCAAGACTTACCTCAAATCTACTCAACAAGTTCACACTAGAACTTGTCCAATCTGCTCAACAAGTCTTCACCAAGACTTACCTCAAATCTGCTCAACAAGTTCTCACTATAACTTGTCCAATCTTCTCAACAAGTCTTCACAAAGACTTAACTCAAATCTTCTCAACAAGTCCTCACTAGAATTTGTCCAATCTCATAGAAACATATGTTTAGTGCATATTTGAGGACAAAGAATTAGTTTCATAGTTAACTTATTCTTTAGAGCCTTAAAGGTTGGTGACCGAATAAACAACATTAGAGTAATCCTTCATAAAATGCCTATAATAACCAATGAGTCCCATGAAACTCTTGAATTTTGACACATTTTTTGGTGCTAATATAGCCTTAATTTTCTTTGGATCTATGACATTTCCTTCTGTTGATATGATGTGTCCCAAATACTATACCTGTGAGGTATAAAACTCACACTTGGAAAAATTTCTATATAGTTGGTTTTTCCTCAACACCTATAACACTAACCTCAAATAATTGTCATGCTCTTCTTTGGTGCGAGAATATATCAAGATATCATCTAAGAATATAAATACAATTGATATAGATATTTTTTGAACACACTATTCATCAGATTCATAAACGTTGTTGGTGCATTTTTTAACCCAAATGGAAATACTATGAACTCATAGTATCTCGTATCTAGTCTTAAAGGTTGTCTTATGGGTATCCTCTTCTTGAATCCTTAATTTATGATACCCTAATATCATATCTATTTTTAAAAATATAGTAGCATCATTTAGCTAATCAAAGAGGTCACCAATCCTCGGTAAAGGATACTTATTTTTAATGGTTACCTTTTTTAACATCCTAGAATCTATGCTCAACCTTAACGAACCATCCTTATTTTTCACAAATAATACTAGAGCACCCCAAGGTGACACACTAGCTTTGAATAGACCCTTTTCCAAAAAAATTTGAAGTTGGACCTTCAATTCTTGCAACTCAATTAGAGTAATTCTCTAAGATGTCCTTGTAATAGGTTCAACCCTTGGCATTAACTCTATGGTGAAGTCAAATTCCCACTAAGTTGGTAGACCTAGGATATTTTCTAGAAATACATCCCTAAATTCATGCAAAAGTGGATGTTCCTTAAACACTTCTTTATCCCCCTTTTCTTTGTTATTTCCATTAATATTGACTACATACAACATGCCACCTATTTCAATAGCTTTATTTAATTGCATAGCTAATAATAAGTGAGGTTTAAATGACCCTTTCCTACTTTGTACTCTTACCCTCCTATTATTCTTATCGATATACTCCATCCACCTTTCCTAGAAGTTGATTAAGGATTCATGAGCCTTTAACCAGTTTATACTTAGGATAATATAAAAAGCATGGAGTGGTGCTACATATAAGTACCAAGTCATAGATCCATTGGGTAAGGAAAACTTAGTTGTAGGAAAACATTGATCCATTGAGTAGGTTTATCCCAAACCATACTCAACTTTCCACCCTTGTGCCAAATATCTAGGTCTTTATAGCATATCCCTGATAATACTAGTGGAAATAAAACTATTTTTAGCTCCACTATCTATTAAAACTTTAACATCTTTATCAAATAGATTATCATTTATTATCATAGGTGTTGCTTATCCATTCATGTTCTAGTCCCTAGTAGCAGCATATATTCGATGCACTTGATTCTTTGCTCTATTACTTGCCTCTACTCGTTGGGGATACTTGTTGGCATAATGAGGGACCCCACATGTATTGCAACCTATCCTAGGTGACTGAGATATCTCTAGTATTTTCTCCCCTATTTATTATTTCTATGCTAACTAAATCTTCTTTGGTGGATGAGTATTTTTTTTTTTTTTAAATTGAGAAAAGCTTGCATTAAAACAAATTACAGTTACAAGAGGGAGAAAGGGCATCCCAACCAAGAGCAAAGAGACCAGAAGAACAAAGGGCGCAAAAATGCGACAAGTCACGAAATCGCGACACCAAACCTAACAACTGCCACGCCACGACAACCGGTCGCGAAAACACGACATGTCAAGAAATCGCGACATGTCGCGACATCGCGACAAAACAGCACCGAGGCCACACCACTCAAAAAATGTCACGAAATCGCGACAGCACAACACCAAAGCACCCAAACGCCAAAAACGTCATGAAATCACGTCGAGAAAGCCAGAAGGCACCTGCTCCCCAAAATTGTCATGAAATCGCGACGAGTTCTCCTTTAAACAGCAACTTTGAGAAAGTGTCGCGATATCGCGACGACTTTTCCTTAAAGCCCCAGTTGGCCGAAAGTGTAGCGAAATCGCGACAAGAATTCCAATGGGCGCCCCTTCCACAAAAGTGTCACGAAATCACGACATGTTCTCCCCCATGGTGCCCTTTTCTTAAACTAGTCGCGAAATCACGACGTTTATCCTTCATGCAGTTTGTTCTCCAGAACTGTCACGAAATCGCTACAAGTTTGCCCCTTTGCTTCCTTTCCTTAAAAATGTCGCGAAATCGAGACAGATTATCCTTTGAGAAGCTTTTCACAAAAAATGTCGTGATATCGCGACGGTTTTTCCACTTAACGCAATTTTGCTCAAAGCGTCACGAAATCGCGACAACTTTCCTCCAACAGCGGAATCGATAAAAAAGGTCACGAAATCGTGACATGTTCTCCCCATGGTGCCATTTTCTCAAACTAGTCGCGAAATCACGACGTTTATCCTTCATGAAGCTTGTTCTCCAGAATTTTCGCGAAATCACTACAGGTTTGCCCCTTTGCATCCTTTCCTTAAAAAAGGCACGAAATCGCGACAAATTTTCCTTTGAGTAGCTTTTCACAAAAAATGTCGCGATATCGCAATGGTTTTTCCCCTTCACGTAATTTTTCTCAAAGCGTCGCGATATCGCGACGCTTTTCCTCCAGCAGCAGAACCAACAAAAAAGGTCACGAAATCGCGACACCTTCTCATCAAAGACCGCGACGACGCAACAAGTCACGAAATCGCTACAATTTTCCTCCCAAGGCCGCGACAACAAAAAGGGTAGCGAAATCGCTACAGTTGTCTAGGAAAGGTCGCGACAGAGCAACATGTCGCGAAATCACGATAGATTTCCAAACAAGGTCGCGACGGCGCAATATGTCGCGATATCGCGACAAAAACTAACCTTAGCCATTTTTGAGCTCATGGATGCAGGGATCGTTCCAGACCACTCCGAATCTCTTCATCTATCATAGGCATATCACTGTGCAGCTGAACACCTACCTCTTTCTCAGCACCCATCTTCACAAGGAAGTCAGCTACCGTGTTCAAATTTCTACTCACATACATAGGGATATCAAAATCTGCAGTCTCCAGGCTTTTAATGAGAAATTCCGCAAGCAATCCAGAGCGCCGATCAGGACTTGAGAATCTGATTCAAGAATTATCCTCCGGTAACCCTGCTTAACAGCCCAGATAGACGTTGACTTAATGGCAAAGGCTTCGGCTTCATTGTTTGTGGCTCTGCCCAATCCCTGCAATTCCCAGTAAAGAACCGAACTCGAGTGATCCCGACATACAACACCAATTCCTGCGCTGCCCGGGTTGCCTTTTGCAGCCCCATCAATATTGATCTTGATCCAGCCAATAGGGGGAGGTTTCCAGCATGCTCTACCTTGCCTCTCAAGTCCCTCAACCCCCTCTTCAAGATGCCCAAGAGCAGCCTGATTCTCTTCATCAACATAAATAGCAACAGTTTTTGTGACTTTGCTCCAGATGACCTGCCAAACGTCGTCAATCGAGGAGAAAGTGTTTCTAAATATCCGGGCGTTTCTCTCCAACCAAACTTGCCACCAAATGAAGAGAAAGCCTAACTGCCAACCAGTTCGGAGAGCTATGGAATTGAACCTGCCCCTTTTCCATTTTTCCCAAATATTGGTACGATTGAAAACACCATTAGCCTGGAGTTTAAATTGAGAGAACCAACATTCCCAAATCTGATGAGTAAAAGGGCACTCAAAAAACAAGTGATCTGCAGTTTCCTCATGTTGGAGGCATAAAGCACATTGAGAGGGGCCATTGAAACCCCTACGTCTGAGATTGTCAAAGGTGAGAAGACCATTATGCATAAGTTGCCAAGCAAAGAAATTCACTTTCGGCCAACCCTTTGAATGCCAAATCCTTCTCCAATGCTGAACCGAAAAAGAGTGTGGGGGAGGCTCAGGGAGGATCTCTTCATATCCAGCCTTAACTGAGTAGACCCCAAGGCTTCCATATCCCCAGGCTAATTCATCTTCCTCATCCCTCCCCGTGAGGAACCTTTCTGACAAGATTTTTTGCAGGATGGGCACCAACTTCGGAGAGATAGTAATTGGCCACTCCTCCCACCGCTTAAAATTTTTAAATTTATACCCCCCCAATTGACTGGTAAGTAGATAATTATCAATATGGATCCATCCCTGGGCTTCTAAGGTGGTAATGATTGGTTGTAGCTCAGGGAACATGACAATAATGGGTGGATGTTGGTCCCAAGAGTCAGTCCAGAAACGAGCCTTGTCTCCTCTCCCCACTTTCCAGAATAATTGATCTTTGATAATCTGGGACCCAAGCTTGAGAGTTTGCCACACTAAGGATCCAGTACCTTCCAAGGGAAAGCGACCCACCTCATTGGGATGAACATGCCCCAAATATTTACTAGAAAGAATTCTGCTGAAGAGGGAGGTTGGCTGAGAAATCCACCTCCAATACAGTTTTCCAGCCAATGCTCTGTTATTAAGCTTAGAACTTCTCAAGCCCAGCCCTCCTTTGTCCTTAGGCTGGGTAACTTTGTCCCACCCAACCAAAGCCCATATTTTCTTCCCTTTTGCGCCTTCCCATAAAAATCTTCTAGCCATTTTGTCCAGCTCTTTCCAGATGGTATGAGGGGCAACCAGTATTGAGAATTTATAGATCGACAAAGCCTGTATAACTGACTTCAGGAAGGTTAATCTACCCCCGTAGCTTAGCCATTTATGGGCCCAATGATTCATTCTGTCTTTGATGCCTGCCAACAGATTCTTCCAGATGTCAATTTTTAACTTTTTGAAATGAAGGGGAACGCCCAGGTAAACAATTGGAAGAGAAGTCCTTGTGAAGCCCAGGATCTCAATAACACGCTCCTGTAGCCGTTGGTCAAGATTGAAAAAGACCACTTTGGACTTCCCTGTCATTTAGAACCTAATTTGAAGCCCTTAGGTAGAAATTCAAAGTATCTCTGATTCCTCTAGCTTCCCGAAGAGTGGCCGCACCAACCAGGCCAGTATCGTCCACAAATTGCAAACCTTGATACCAGATAGTAGACCTTGTTGCCTTCTCCTCAGAAACAATCTGCCCAAACCTTCAGCCAAGAGAAGGAAGAGATAGGGAGAACAAGGGTCTCCCTGGCGGAGACCACGAGTGGCACCGAAAGGATGTGAGGGAAGGCCCTTGATGAGAACAGAAAAAGAGGGAGAAGAAACACAACTCATAACCCAATCAATCCATTCCTAAGAAAATCCAAAGGCAGCCATCATTTTTGACAAGAAGCACCACTCCACCTGGTCATAAGCCTTGGACATATCCAGTTTAATGAACATTCCTTTGTTGCCCGAAGTTTGCATTGAATGGATGGCCTCCTGGGCCAAAACCACCCCATCCAAGATTTGTCTTCCCTCAACAAAGCCCCCTTGTTCAGGAGAAATGATGTTGTTAAGAAGGGGTTTAAGCCTCTCGACCATTATCTTAGTGATGATTTTGTAAATCACATTGCATAAAGCAATAGGCCTGAAATCAGAGATATGAGTCCCCGCTTCCCCTTTTGGAATTAAAGCTATGAATGTGTGATTGATCACCCTGAGCATTCTTCGATTGGATCTGGATTCCTCAGTAACAGCCAAAACATCCTCCCCCAAGGTGTCCCAGAAATCCTGAAAAAATTCAATAGGAAAGCCATCTGGACCAGGAGATTTTCTAGTACTCATACCAAAGACCACATTTCTCAGTTCATCCCTTTCAATGGGTCTAAGCAGGGCCTGATTGTCTTCTTCAGAGATAATAGAAGGAATAACATTAAGAACTTCATTCTGAGCCTCAACATCTTGCTGCATACTTTCCTTAAAAAGTTTAGAAAAGTAATCGATAGCATGGGAATGCATGCCAGGAAGAGTATCGAAGACATTTCCATGTTCATCTTTAAGAACTTCCATATTGTTCATCTGTCTCCTAGCACAAGCTGACCGATGAAAAAATTTAGTATTTCTCGTCCCCCTCTAATAACCAAGTATTCCTAGCCCTCTGTTTCCAGTATATTTCCTCTTGGTTGTCAATGTCCTCAACCGCTTTACGCAGTTCATCATCTTCAAATTTGAGTTGCTCAGTAATTTATCCTTCCCTAAAAAGTTTTTGAACCTCCTCCCATGTAGCCACCAAGGGGGCCCTTTGGGACTGGAAATCCGACTTGTTTTCTTTCCTCCACTGTTTCAATTGAATTTTGACAAATTGAAGCTGTTTATGAAATTTGAACATTGCTGTCCCAAAAGGTGGACGGCCTTCTGTCCACCATTGAGTAATTTTCTATCGAAGGTCCTCCTTTTGTAACCAAAAATTCTCAAATTTAAAAGGCCTATGGTGTTGCCCTCTCGAAGTCCCTCCCTCTAGCAAAATGGGAAAATGATCCGAAATAGGGCCCTCCAAAATTTGGAACTTAAAAGTCCATTTAACAAAAGCCTCCTCCGAGACCAAAAAGTGATCTAACTTGACCTTCCTGCTATGTGGCTCCTTTCTCTTGTTTGTCCAAGTGAAAAAAACACCAGGGCCTTGAACGTCCACTAAATGAAAGGCCTGAACTTGGGCAATCAGAAGCCGGTCCCCTGGATCCAAAACAGGGGTGCCACCTTCCTGGTCACGAACAAATAATTTTGCATTAAAATCCCCTGCAATAATCTAGTCATAACACTCCTTGTATGCCCTCATGTTGTGAACAACTTCCCATTGGAGCCTCTGGCCATCTAGGTCTTGGGCCCCATAAAAGTTGGTGATTAGGACCTGCTCAGAATTGAAGTTATTTCTGAAGAGAGAAGTAAGAACACCCCTGCAAGCTATATGTTCTAAAGCAGTCCAGACCAGAGGGTTCCAAAGGGTAACAATTCCACCTGAAGCTCCTTGGGTAGCCACATCCATATGCCCAGCTCCCCGCCAGATTTTAGTAGCAGTTTTACTCATAATATCTAAAGACATTTTGGTCTCCTGAAGAAGCAAAAAGTTTGTTTTACGGTTTTCTAAGAGTCTTTGAACAGCAGATTGATGGGTTCTACTGTTTAAACCCCTAACATTCCAAGATTGAATAATCATTGAAAACCTTGAGAGCAGTAAGAATCAATGGTCCTCACCAATCCTCCATTGATTAGCTTATCTCCTTGCGCTATTAGTAGTTCCTTATTGGATTTTCTTCCCGCTCCTTGAGAGTTATTGTTTCTAGATATCTTCTCCACCTGGGTAATCCCTAAAGCAGGCCTTTCTCTATTTTTATCTGCATTTCCCATGGTGACATCTTTGATAGCCAGCTGTGCTGGGGAGTGTATAACCAATGCCCCTGGATTCTCTGGACTGCAGATTCTCAGGTGGCACAGCCACCTGTTCTACTAAAGGAGTGAAGGAAGGAGAAACAAGAGGTGGAGTGTTGTCATTCACACCATTCCCATCCACTCCCTCCATAGATTGGTCCTCCTGATCCACTAATGACTTAAAAATTTCATACCGATTGTTTGGCTTGAGTTGCACCTGCTCCTTGCCATTTTTCTTTTTGTTTCTCTTTCGTTTCACCTGTTCAAAGCCATCCTGCTGAGCATCAGGACCTGGAGAATTGCTAGAAGGTTCATTGATAGGACTGGACTTACCCTCTCTAGGGTGGTTTGACATTCCGCTCGAAGCCTCCATTTTTGTGCTCAATAATTTTGGGTAGAACCTTGCCAAATGTCCATGCTTATGGCATACTCGACACCTGAAAGGTAGGGCCTCATAGTCTAGCTGCTGGATCCAGGGTACTCCTACTAGCTCAAGTTCTGCCTCAGCTGGTAGAGGCTGACTAATGTCCATCTCTACACATATTCTAGCAAAGACAACTATATTTCCCTCTATGGTATCTTTGGAGACTCCCAAAAATCTGCCTAGGGAATTACCTATTAGTTCCAACACCTGCTCACCCCAAAACTCCATCGGGAGAGCGTACAGCCGAATCCAGACCGGGACAGCCGTGGGTTCGATGCGGGGGTCGAAACCCACTCTCCAGGGTTGGACAAATAACCCTGCTGGTCCGTGGTTTCTCTTTTTTGATTCAAATGCTCTGTTTCTATCTGCTAAAGAAGAGAAACTAATGATGAAATACCCATTACTTATAGGCCATAAAGAGTACTCACCGTGTGGCTCCTAGTTCTGGCAAACCCAGGTATGCAGAAAATTCAGTGTGGGCCGGATGCCCATGAATTTGCAGATCAAGTCATGATTATCTCAGTAGACGATTGTATCTTCGACCAGCATTGGTTCTATAACAATCTTAGGCCTGGAAGTGGATTGCAGGAGGCATCCATTAACACGGTGAGCATTTGGGCCATTGCCAACATTCTTGAGTATCGTTTGAAAAGCATTCCGCTGAGCTCCATCAGTGGAAGGCGAGGGGTTATCTTTCAACTTCTCAGCATATGAAGTCTTTCTCCCAGTAGGAGAAACTGGAGGAGACCCCATCGGGCCCTCCCGGGACCACGAATGAACCTTCAGATGAATTCAAAATCAACCCCCCAAAGCCCCAGGCAAGATCTTCGGGCCAGAATCCCTCGAGCAACACCAGACGCCGTCACAGAAATTTTCCCGCCAAATCGCCAGAGCCCAATGTTTCTCAGTCCATCATCTCTTGAGTGATATTAAAAGGCTCATTCTTTGGTGGATGAGTATTGGAACTATCCTTTTTCTAAATTTTATTCTTATTTTGTGCTTGATTCCTATTTTTCATTTTACTAAACTTTGGGTTCCTTTTGTTTCTCTTGTTTTGTTCCTTATCTCATTTTATAGATCCTACACTCTTTCTTTTCTTAATCTCGTATCTCTCTTTCTTTGTCAGCCTGAATAGTTGAAGAAAGAAATTTTATTTTGGATATTAGTCTCTTCTTGTCTGGCCAAATCATAAGCCTCTTATAGAGTTTTAGGTTTGAGAAAATTAATTATTGTCCTAATATTAGGGTCTACCCCTAAAATGAACTTATGCACCTTTAGTTGCTCATTATTATTGTACTCTAGAACATACTTCAAAAGCTTCACATATCTCTAAAAATACACCTCTATCAATATCAAAACTTGTTGAACTATAGAAAATTCTTCAAACTTCTCTACACAAAAATAATTAGAAAGAAATATTTTCTTAAAATCCCTAATGAAATAATCCCACTCAAGATTCATGGGTTGGATGTTTTTACTTGTATTGAATGTGTCCCACCATTCTAGGGCTACATCTTGAAGATAAAGGGTAGCCCACACAATTTAAGTTTTAAAGGAGTAATATTTCATGGAAAAGAAGGTTTCTAACTCCTTCAACCATGACTCGACCACATATCCTCCTTCTTTCCCATTAAATTTTTCTAATTTAACATTCTTAAGGTCTTTAGCTAGTTTAGCCTCTATTTGGCCTTTGCCTTCTTGGATCCTTATAATAGGGTTCTCTTCCTATCTACATTCTACATTTAAGGTACTGAATTTCTTATTGATCAGGGTTTCTATTAATTTTTGCTATTGTTCCAACCATTCTTGAAGCAACTTCACTATGGAAGAGATATATTATACTCTCCCATGAGAACCTATTGTTCCCTTGCTACCCCTATCAGGGTTTGTTGTCCTCCTAGACCTCTTACTAGGAGTTGATGTTCTCCTAGTTTTCCTGCTAGAGTCCATAATTTTTTTGAAATTTTTTTGGTGCACACTACATTTTCCTCCTATGCAACCAATCCAAATTCATTGGACCAATTTTTTCTTAAAACAAGTGTCATATCTTATCCAGAAAAAGGAGTTGAATAAGTTACAATTTTCTTCAATTGTACTTATAATTATTTAGTGTCATTTCTTCTCATGAAATAATTTTGACCATTATAACTCAATTGATAATGATAAGGGTCATGCTTACCTCCTTGCAAGATGCCCTTTCCTAGTAAGAAACTATACCCATTAGGATTTTTACTCTTTGGTCTGATTGGTCCCAATGGTGTGCAATATCCATTGTGTCCCAAATCATGTTAAGGACCTTAAAGAAGTAAGTCTTTCCAAAGTAGCACATCAAGTCAAGGCTCATCCTAGGTGCACTCCATGGAAGCTACTAGTCCTATGACCTAGAGCTCTAATACCAACTATAACAACCCACAAAACCAAATCTAAGAGAGATTTTTTTTTTCTTTTTTTATAAACACGTGCAAGGTTCTCAAGAGTCCATATATTTTTATTTTTAGCATTCTCAAGGCTTCACCACATTTGATTTTAATGTCACTATAGATGAAACTCAATGGATAAGAGTGGCCAACATCTCATATTTTTTGGGGTTCAACTTACTAAACCTCATCATTTATAAGGATGCCAAAGTGACCCCTTAACTTTTCCATACCCTTCTTAATGCAAGACAATGTGACCACAATGTAGGGATTATTATTTAAGGCCCATAAAACTTAAAGGGGAACACCTATTCCCTAACCTTATCCTAAGTCCATATATGTAAATTACTTAGGCATAAAGCCTTGGTACCTAGTTACCACATCTCTGTGGGCTAACTAAGGTCATTACCACTCCACTGGCAATGAACATGATCATTTGAACCTACATGTTTGAGGGATCACCACTATTATCTTGTGAATGATACCACACTTCCTATATGTGGTATAACCAATCCTCAACATTCAAGGTGCTTTACTTCAGAAGAATCTAGCTATTGCATCAATGCAACTCCTTCCAAATTTGTCTTGACAAGGACACCACAATGAAAAACTCATTAGGATCTCTTAATGGAGACCCAGGTTCAATTCATAGGAAGGGTGGCCCTTGATATGCCCTCACTTTTCAACCCATTTAAAAAATCCTTCCAGATTCATGAGTTCCTAGCTATTGCATCCTCCCAACTCCTTCTAGTACTCATATCTACTTGGTTATTGCATCTTCACAACTCCTCCTAGGATTGGGCTATTCCTTTGACTTAGGTCCTAAAAGTAGTTCTAGATCCATCCCCAAGAACTTTATAAAACTCAAGATAGCATTCAAGTAATATAAATCCACTCTCTCTATAATCAAATGCTTCACTTGAAAATAACATGCTTAAAGCTATAGCACAACATTGAGCATGGAAAGTAAAAGGATGATATATCATAACTCAAAATAACATAAGCTACAAACAATGTTACCACTAACAACATTTCATCCATTTTTAAGTAGCCATAATTTATTTGATCCAAGTGCTATCATAAGCTATGTAAGAAGCATTACTTTAGAAATAAAATTATAAATTACAATGCCATGTACTCCATTTAAATATTATAATAACATCACATCAAAAGAAGATAACATTTAACTTTTTCAACAATAAGAGTGCTAGGCAATTTAAATCAATATTTTATTATCTTACAAAACTTGACTAGTTTGAAAGTTTCATCTAAACAACTCTTAAACAATTCCAAGTCATAAATAAATCCATCTACCTAAGAGATCTCCATGTTGTCTTCTACCATGATCTTCTTCATGAAAGGGGTTACCCGTGAGTTTGAGAATTACTTAGGGATTAAGACAACTCTATATGCAATGCATTCAATCATGCTCTAGTATAATGCAAGCAACCATGCATAATACATTGATAAATAAACAAGGAGAGAATCCCATACTTATCTCTATAATGGTTCCCTTACCTACTCAAGTCTCAAGAAACCATTATAATTATTCCAAGCCAAAGTTCTTCCATCAATCCAATATGAAGATAACAATACAACACTCAAGGAGATAATCCCATACTTCTCTCTATAATGGTTCCCTTACCTACTCAAGTCTCAGGAAACCACTATAATTATTCCCAATCCATTCAAAACAAATAACCATCCAAATTTTCTTTCTAAAGAACATTCATCCATAGCCAAAGCTCAACATGATATTACTAGCACAAGCTTCATATTCCATTGCAATAATAAGACTGAAAGAGATTAAACTTTCTCTAAAGAAGAATGGATCATAACAATATTCTTTCCAACATTAATTCATTAATGATCTATCTAAAATAAGAATAGAGAACATAACAATATTCTTTCCCACATTAATTCATTAATGATCTCTAAAGGAAGAATAGAAATATAACAATGTTCTTTCTAACATTAACTCATTAATGATCTCTAAAGGAAGAATAGAAACATAACAATATTCTTTCTAACATTAACTCATTAATGATATCTAAAGGAAGAATAGAAACATAACAATCTTATTTCCATATTTAATTCATTAATGATCTATCTAAAAAAGAATAGAAACATAACAATGTTATTTCTAACATTAACTCATTAATGATCTATCTCTACTATTAAATAAAGAACATATTATATTCCCAACTATGTGGTTTGATAATAATTCATTAGCTATGTCTATCAAACCTTAAAACCTAATTTTTAAATAGGTAAACTTTAATGAACTTGGTAGAAACAAATAAGGATTCAGGGATTTCAAGCGAAATCAAATGATCTTTGTAACATTCTCGGGAAACAGTTTATCCCCATGAGACCCAAGGAAGATCAAGTGACTTGGGCTCCTACGAAAAATGGGCAGTTCACTATTAAATTAGCTTACAAGCTTCTGCTTGATGACGAGGATTTTTTCCTCCAAAAAGACTTAGATTGGATAAAAAATTTAATTCCAAAAAATACAGTATTTTCATGGCTGGTTATCCAAGGAAGAATTCTAACCATTGATAATATGATATGTAAAGGTATTTGTATCACTAATCCTTGTTATTTATGCAGGGCTAATTGGGAGACCATTTATCACATTTTCCTTGAGTTCCCTTTTTCCTTGATTGTCCTAAGTGGGGTTTTTCAGACCTTAAATATTTCTTGGGTTAAACTAGCCACTGTACTTGATTTGTTCATCCAGTGGCCTTGCCCCTTTTCAAGCCAAAAACTTAGATACATGTGGAAAATTTGTCTCAATCACTATCTTTGGAAGGTGTGGTTAGAAAGGAACCATAGAGTCTTTAATGATTCTATCCATGATCATCAAACTATCATTGCCAGGATCCTATCCTTTGCCAATGAGAATGTGAACCTTATCCCTTTTGATAGTCGTAAACCTCATCTACAGGAGACCATGATTGCTCAATATTTAAGCTTAACCTTGTTAGATGAGTCTATGCCTAGGGTATTCAACCCCAGAGCCAATGTTAAGTGGTCCCCACCTCCTACGGGTTGGTTTAAGCTTAATTTTGATGGAGCAACTAAGGACAATCCTGGCAGAAGCGGAGCATCGGCGGCATTGTGCGAGACCATAATGGGAATATGATGCTTGCATTTTTTTAATATTTGGAAACAAAGACGAACAACGAAGTTGAAGCTAGAGCTATGTGGAGAGGCCTTCAAATGACTCAAGACTTAGAAGGAAATTTTATCATAGAAGGAGACTCTATGCATGTTATAAATCTCCTCAATAATTGGAAAATACCTCCTTGGAGGATTAAAACAATTGTTGAAGAGGCTAGGATCCTTTTCCAGGGAAGACAGGACAGAAAATCCCAACATGTCTTTCGGGAAGCTAACAAAGTTGTTGATAAGCTGGCCAATTTGGGTGTCGATGGTGATGAACTTTTCAAATGGGAACACGGTGTCTCGAGTGAAGTAGAGGAGCTTATTAAACAAGAATGCCAATAATGATAGTTGAATTTACCAACAGGGAAGGGACTGTAAGTTTGAAGGCTATCAGTATTCCCATCTATTTTTTGAAATGGACTCACAATAAAAATTATCCGAGCTGTCAGTCTTGGTGGATGTTGCTTGGAAATACCACAAAGACTAATGGGGATAGTCACATGTCAGATAACATGGCTCCTAGTCATCTTAGTAATTTGAGGTTGGTTGATAATCACAGGGTAGGAAAGAAATGATAATATAAGACTTCGAACCAAATCCACATGGACCACCAGATAACCACCACCATAAATCTAGCCAGCAGGTTCACTTCTCCAAGGTTGATTGGCCAAGATGGGATGTGGTCCCAAAGCATGTCATATACGAAAGAAAAAAATTACCAAAGAATTATTAAGAGTAACTGTCAATACAGAGCTTGTAGGAGTTTTTTCAATACTCTGCTATGTGTGTCTGCAGCTTTTTGTTTCTCCACTATTTCAAGGAAGGGATCTATGTCTGTTTCTTTTTGTGTAATTATGATGCAGGTGTGTTTTATCGGGGTATACCCAAAATGTTGTATGGGAAGTTTCTTTTTCATACAGGCTATGTGCCTTACCGGATGTAATGGCTTTGGCGGCATGTAGATTTTACATATATAGGATCCTTAGTAAGGACATGTTCATCAATAGCCCTAGGCTAATTTTTGTAAAAGGTTTTGGGTCAACCTGTAAAACCCGATATTAATACTATAGTTTCTTATCTACCATAAAAAACTTGTCCAATTTCCAAAGCAAAATATTATCCAACTAAAATATAGTAGAAAAGCATTGGGGTGGAAAAAATACAAATAGATATGAGCACCAACACGAGTCATATCCAAGAACCAAAGGGAGCACTACTTCATTACGTAAACTGAATATTCCTAAGCATTATATGGGGATGATATAATAGGCTATCCAAGAGAGTAAAATGGCCACACGATGCAACAAAACATGACATAGCAAATAGAAATTTCCCACAAGACTTAAGGAAACTAGGATGGACGTTAAGCCTGCACCTGATATGGGTTTATGAACTAGAACACCAAACCCCCTAAAGTGATAGGCATAGGAAAAACACTATATGATAGAAGATAAAATAAACTTAAACAAAATCAAGCACAAGGGGCGATCACCATAGGGCTAAAAACAATCGGCAATTAGATCCAACACATTTTTGTGGTAATTCTACAAGTAACCTTTAAATATATAGCCACTAACATAGCAATTGGCTCAACCAAAATAACATAAATAAAAATATCTAAGGTGTAATCATATCAAACAATGAGAATACAAGGCACTAAAACAATGAATCTACCTTTATTTTTGCCAAGCTTTCCAATATTCTCTACTCTTGATTTGCACTACAATCCTCCTTCCTCCTCAATACAAGCTTTCTTTTCCTCCAACCTCTTGAGAAACTCATCAACAGGTTTTCAAATAGGTTTGGAGCATGGCCTCTTGCATGGCCAAAGTAACGTAAGCATTTTCAAGGTGACATTGGTTAATCTCACCACCTTTACTCTCTTTTAAAATACCACTAAGCATAACATTTTTCATTAATTAAATAGGTTTACCAAACCTTAGCACCACATTAATTATTATTATAACTATGCACTAATTGAATCAATGGCTTAATTAGTTAATACCAATGGTTAATATCAATTATTAACCTTAGTAATAACATTTTCAAATATTAATAATGCTAGTTATTATAATACTCATTTGGATTAATTGATCCCATGCTTCAAACAATACAAAGCTTAACCAAGTCCATAATACATCTTGTTGCTTTATTCTTGAGTAGGCAGCTTTTTAAGATAACCTTATGTTAACCCCTACCTACTAAGAATGACTCCTTTACCAATAGCAAGCTCATAGCCCAACAATGTATTCAAACAACAAGAAAAATGCAATGCAACTACATGAAGGGTATACTTTACCTCAGAGCTATCGATGAACAAGTCATCAACCATCATTTCCCTAAATTTTCTCTCAACTTGGTGGTTGTCCTTGTTCAATCCACTAATGAGAGTACCTGGTCTTACAACCATAAACACATCAACAATACCATATTCCAAGAATCAAAATCAACCATTATCATTTTTTCTAACATCATAAAATGAGACTATGCATTAAATTTCCATACACAATACATAAGTCAATGTTCAAAATAAGTCCTACCAATAAGAGGTGTTAAAAATTTGATATATGAACTTATATAGAAAAACATCAATGACTCATTCACCAAGAATATAAAGTTAGAAGTAAAAGAAGAGTAGATGAAGAATATTTCTTCCAAGTTGGGGTAACAAGGATCAGAAGGTAAGTTATTGGGTGATGTGAGTCTAAAATGCCATGACTTGAGGAAAGCATAAAGGGTTCCTAACACCACCAAACAAATTATTGAAGCAATAAAAAAGGATAAGAAGACCCTAGTGGATGAATAATAAGAGGTAAAAGAAACCACCTTGGATCTATATAAAATCCATAGGATTACTATAGTTACAAGGGCTTGGTGGATATGATGGATAAGCTTCATGAGGAGTTCAAAGTGATGGTAGATAAGGCCTCACCATTATATATAAAAAATAATAAATTACTATTCAATATATAAATCCAAGCTAAAATAGCTTAGATTGGGATAGATATATAAGCCATACTAGAAGTTGCTAGTGATGTTATGTAAAGAAAAAATGGTAGAATAAGAAAATACCAAGATTTGGCAATTATGAAAATATGGAAACCCTATACTATGGACAAATTAGAAAAATATAATAAATAGGGCATTGGAGTTGATGACTATACTATGTTAATTAATAAGCTCAATTAGATAGACAAAATAGATGCTTCTATTAGAGGGATTGGTATTAACATTGATTCAAGATTCAATAAAATAGTTATTAAGGCTAATTATGTAGCACTTGTTAAGTTCAACACACATTGGAGACAAGTTTTCTTAAAAGTTAAGAAAATCAATGAATATTCCTAAGCAAATTTGTAGGATTGATTTCAATTAAAATCTAACTCTTGAACCTAGCTAGTACTATGAATGTTGGCAATGAACACATGGAGAACAATAAAGTCATGGTTGAAAATTTATACTCTATGTAGATAATCCAACTAAAAATATGGACAAAATACCAAAAGGTTAATAGGAAAAAATACTTTATGGGTCTATTTCTTAGTGAACTCATGGTCTATCCCTTCATTTTTCTTATGGAAAAATACATGCTTATTTTTATTGTCTTATAGAATTGGTGTACCCATTGTATAAATTATAATTAAGTAAAATATATATATTTAGTCATAATACTAAGGAGAAACAAGTGAGTATTTAAGTTGGTTATTGTAGTCAAAATTCTTCAAAACTATTCTTTACCTACATTCACAAGTCCAAGCATACATGATGGGCTTGTCAAATTCTTTGCTTCTAATGATTGAAGATCCTTCTAGACTCATAATTATTTTCATTAAATATTTTTGGACTCATAATACCTTAAGAATATTTATTCCAAATATTAAAGGAGAACTTCTAGGATTAAGCCTTTTGCCTACACTTATTCTTTAGATATGGACTTATAAGAGTCAGCAAGCCAGAACTTTTTTGTGTTGACATAAGCAAGGAATTTTAAAATCTCTAACAAGATGAAGAGCTTATAAGATAGACAATGTTCAAGACTAGAGAGGGAGGATACCAAACCATTTTACTACTAATGTTAGCAAAGTGCTTTCAAAAGTTTGACATGGTCTATAGTCGCTTATCTTTTGAGTTGAAGTCTAAAAAGCAAAGGCAGAGGAAAATATTTTTACACTAATTTCAACTCACCCTCCAAAATATTTTTTATGGTAAAAATGCTTGCATTAAGCATGAAATGAAATACAAAGGAGCAACATCCTAGACCAGTGTTTCTTGGCAAGAAATATGACATCAACATCAACAATGTTTGACATGTTTACAAAGTAGCATTGCTTAAAGAAAAATTCATGCTCTTGGATAAAAATTTTAAATGTTTAAAATGAAAATGTTGATTGGTAGAACCTAAAAGTGATAGATACTTTGTCTAAGCATATTTAATGATCTTGCAAACCATAATTACTTTATGGAAGACATGTTGGACATGTTGAATATGTCATGGCGCAAACTCATCCCTAATCATGTAGAGCCATTTTTTCTCATGATTATACATAGTAGTTAGCTTTATATTAGCTCAATAAAATCTATATATAAGGAAAAACCCCTCATTGTAAAGGGTCTAGATAATTAAATATTTACCTATTGTAAGTTGTATGTTCATACAATTCTAATTCAATCAAGGGATGTTTGACTTATCTCTATTCAAGTGTGCAAAAATATTAACTACAAGAATATATGTGCTTTTGGAATTTTTTTAATGCTTTAGTGGGAGTAAGGTCTATTAGTAATAAATATTATTTGGCTTATTTCTATTAAAGTTCTTGGAATGTTGAATGTTATAATATTTGAACTCATCTTGTTTTATGCATAAGATTTAATTGAGGTGTAGTCTGTTAGGCATTGCTTATAGTATATGGGTAATGCTCAGTCAATCGAAAACAATATTGTTATTTATGTCTTGTCTACATAAACCATTTTATCTATCCCTATATCTTTTCTCAAACCTACTTCTTATCTCAACCCTACTCCATTTTTTGTCTTTTGTATTTGCACAATAGGATTTAGGTAAGGAACCAAATTTCTATAGAGGTTGTCTTAGAAGCAAATTATAAGCCATCCAATCTTGACTTTGATCTAGGGTACAAATTTTATCCTACATATATTGAAGCATCAAGAGTTTTGGCATGCTCAATGGGACCAAAACAATCTAGTTTTCCCCATAAAGAATCCTACTGGCAATTTTGGGTACTTTGGGTACATTGCTTTTGCTCAAGTGTATAAGTTGTCATTGATGTCAAAAGGCATTTTTGTGTTGATATCAAAAAGAGTGTGATGTCAAAAATATCTTGAGAAAGCTTCATATTGTTAAAGGGTTTTTATTAAAACCATGGTGACAAGGTTAAAGGTTTTTCTTAAAACCATTTGGACTCATTAAGGGTTTTTATTAAAACCAAGCTTAACTTAATGCAAAGGTTTTTGCTTCTTGAAAAACCTTGAAGGTCCATGTTTATTATTAATAATTAAATTAACTCAAACCTTTGACAAAGGTCTAAGTTTAATTTATTATTAATAAAATAATAATTATTATTATTTTAATTATTATTAAAGGGTCTTTTAACCCTTAAGCGACGTAGATAAAGTTTTCTTTCGCCGACGTGTTGCCATCGTTGGAGGAGCATCGACGTCAAACAATTAAGGAGAATTGGCTATATAAGTGGGGATGATTTTCTAAAGTAAGTGCACCACCGATTATTTGGAGTCTTCGATTTGCGTTTGCTCTATATCATTCGAATAGCGCTTGGTGTCTTCGATTTGTGCTTGCTCTATGTCTTCGAATCTCCAATTGACGTCTTTGAAATCGTGCTTGATCTATGTCTTGGAAACCATGCTTGGCATACTCGGATTTGAGCTTGGGCTGCATCCTTACTTTTTTGCTTGACGTTAGTGGATTGGCAATTGCACCTGAACTGTGTTTTTCCAGATTGTGTCTGTGAGATGATTAATGCAAGCATTCAATGACTTATGTTTTGGAAAGTGCTAGGAAAACGAATACGTTTTCCATATCCTACGATCAAGTGAAGATAAAACAAAGGATAGTTTAATATTTCTTTGTCGGGCACTTGTGCTCCAACGACGATGGAGTTTGAGTAAAGGCGCTCGCTAGGCAGAGATACAGAGTTTCGAATCACGTCGAGTGCATTTTTCCTTTTGTTGCGATGCACGAAGGAGAGCGGCTGTGATTGGGCTACGTAAGTAGAGGAGAATGCGCTTTAGCGCTTATAGTGGTGGCTCCTCATTTCTCCTAAGGTTGGAGAACTAAGTATTGCCAAGGTAAATCTTTTTATTGTTGACTTGGGATATTTGAGTTGATTTGATCAAGAATTATTGATGGAGGTATAAGGTTAAGTTGTAATCTTTGTTTTGACATTGTTATTATTAATGCTTGATGCTTATGTGGAGTAATAAGGTGTAAAGAGATTTTACTTTGTATGTATATTATAATTTTGGTGGTTAATATTAAGTTGGAGTAATAAGGTGTTATTTTGGATCTTTATTATTGTGTATTATTGTATAGTTGCTAACTCTAATTGGTGGTAAATTGAGAGTTAATGTTGTGACAGTTTTTGAGTTCTCCTTCTTCATCAAAGTAAAGGTATGGGCACATTCTTCCATGGTTGTTATTGATTGATGGTTTTCTGAAAATAAGTGTGGAGGGAAAAGGATTTCTACTTGTTTCCTTTTCTTGTGATGATTGGTTGAATGCTTCAAGGTTGATGTTGAGTTGAATGGTGTTGGTTGACTAAACCTTGTTTGATGAGCATTGTTGTTAAAACCCTAATTGGTTGTGGAAAGAACATGAGTATCATTGTTATATGAGATATTGCATGGTTGGCAATTGTTGGGTTGTGTTTCATGTTCTTGAGAAAAGCATACTACATCTATCTTATTCTGTTGAGATTGAGATTGAGTTGAGATTGATACTTGGGAGTTAAGTATAGAACATATTGAGTCTCTAACAATTCTCTTTATGCTTCTATGAGGTTGATGAATCACATTGGGTCTCTAACAATTCTCTTTGTGGGTTCATGCTAAGCAAGTTTTTCTTGGTGAGCTTGCTGAGGTTTTGGATAGGTTCGATGGGGACTTGTGAGCAGGTTTTGGACAGGTTTCGGTGGGGACTTGTGAGCATATTTGGACAGGTCCTAGCAGAGGACTTGTGAGCTGAGTTTGAGAGTTCTATCAGAGAACTTGAGGACAGAGGTGCATTGGTTCTTTGAGAAGAACCTGAGGACAGATTTGGCAAGTCTTTGAGAAGGCTTGTATGTAGAGGATTGATTTGTTCAAGAGTTGGACAGATCTGACAGACAGAGGAAGACTTGTACTAGACCGACTGACTATGTTTGGTACGGGTTGCTGAGCTGTTGTGGACGTGATCATAGAAGGCAGAGGTCTCTTAGGCTAAGCATTGAGGACAGGAGGTCTTCGGTGGAAAGGAGTTCCACGTGCTGGCAAGAGGTAGAGGCAGTTGATCTTCCGAGGGATCATTTCTAGAGTAGAGGGGAAGGTATCTCCTTTGAGCAGAGGCTCATAAATTTAGATAGAGGGGAAGGTATCTCCTTTGAGCAGAGGCTCATAAATTCAGATTAGGGGAAGGTATCTCCTTTGGGTCGAGGCTCATAAACATTGTAATTGGGAAGGTTTCCCAAAGAACTTTGAGATAACTTTTAGAGAAAAGTTTTGTGGACGTAGCCCAAGCATTCTGGGTGAACCACGTTAAAATTGGTGTCACTTTGTGGATGATATTGTGCTTTGTTTTGATATTGCTTTGGGTATATTGCTTTACTATTTTGAAGTATAAAGGAAAAAGTAAAAAGAGGTCTTATACTATTCACCCCCCCTCTCAGTATAAGCTTGTGTTCTTCAATTGGTATCAGAGCGGGTTCCTTCAAAAAGTTTAACAGCTTGAAGGAAGAGCTGGTTAAGAACACAATGGATTATTCAAGCGGCAATGCAACACCTATTCTTGATGGGTCAGATTTTGGTCTTTGGAGTGCAAGGATGAAGGTTCATCTAATGGCACTTGGTAATGAGGTATGGGAAGTAATTGAAGATGAGTACACTATTCCTGTACATGGTCCTTATACTAAAGAAGACAGGCTCCTACATCACAGCAATTCAAAAGCAATGAATGCAATCCTGAAAGGCTTACAGAAAGCAGATCTCACCAAAGTGATTCACTGCAAGACAACTAGTGAAATGTGGAAACAATTGAAGGTGGTTCATACAGGTGATGCAAATGTCCGAAAGGCCAAGTTGAGACACTTCAAAGGTATGTTTGAACAACTCCAAATGAATGATGATGAAAATATTAGTGACTACATGCTTCGTATGGATGAGGTTGTCAACTCCATGAAAGACTTAGGTCTTGAGCTTGCTGAAAATGATGTTTGTGATAAGATTTTAAGATCTCTTCCTAATAGATTTAGTGAAAATATTTCTGCTATTGAGGAAGCTAAAGATTTGGATAAGTTGAAAAAGGATGAGCTCCATAGTATACTTGCAGCATTTGAGTTGAGAACTCAAGTGAAGGTTGATGTCAAGAAAGAGGCAACTTTCAAGGCTACCAAGAATTCCAAAGGTAAACAACTTCAAGATAGTGATGAGTCTTCTAGTGATGAAGAGGCATATTACAGACAGAAAGGCAAGTTCTCTAGAAAGCACAAAAGTATGAAAAATATAAGATGTTTCAATTGTGGAAAGTTTGGTCATTATGCTACTGACTGTACTATTCCCAAGAATGAAAGTGATGAAGATAAACAAGATTCTAAGAGCAAGGATTCTGAAAAGCACAAGCATCACAAGAAAAACAAAGATGAGCACAACAATCAAGGAAAGAGGTATTCTCACAAGCACAAGAAGAGTTTCTACCTAGACAAAGCAAGTAAGTGTTCTAGTAGTGATAGTGAAAGTTCTTCAAGTGATAATGAAAATGAGATGTTGTTCATATCAAAAAAAGAGGAAGAACCGAAACATAGATTCATTATCATGAAATGTCTTAGATGTGGAAATTTTGGTCACCTTGAGGATGATTGCACAAATAATGATTTGGTTTCTAGTATGTATGAGGATGCTTCAGAAAACTATAAGGAAGATGCATGTATGGTCTTTGAAAAGGGTAGCACCTCTAGTGATAAGAAATCTGAAAAAGGCTTTGATGATTCAAAAAGCAAACAAATAAAGGATCTTGAAAGTAAACTTATTAGTGCTCTTAGTGTTTTGGAAAAGGAAAGAAAGAAGAATGCTAGACTCAAGGATAAGTTAGATGAATGTTGTATGGAGAGAGATGATCTTATAGAAAGTCTTGACTTCTCTATAGCTAAGACACAAGAACTCAAGGATGAGTTAGAGTCTAAGGTTCTTGAGTATAATGAGTTAGAACAAAAAATGGCTTCTTTGAAAGAGGAAACTAAAGAGTACAAGGATAAGCTTTATAGGTTTCAAGATAGCTCCAAAAAGGTAAAGTCCATCATCAAAGATCAAAGAAGGGCAACAGATAAAATAGGTCTTGGTTTTGGTAAGAAACACAAGGAACAGGTTGGGGAATCTAGTAAGAGATTCCAAAAAGAAGAGAGTTCTGATGAGGAGAGTATTTCAGAGAAAGAGTCCTTGAGTGATAGATGCACAGAAACAGAAAATAGGAAACAAAAAAAGGGGAGAAAGTTTACAGGACCTAGAAAGCCATTTACAAGAAAGTTTAATGGCAGATGTTTTGCTTGTCACAGGTTTGGTCACATGGCTTCACATTGCATGACTCAAGTAAGGAAGGTAAATGACAGTTTCAGAGGTGGTAATTTCTTTCAAGGGTATTGCTACTCTTGTAAACAGTTTGGGCATAAGGCAATTTTTTGCAAGGCTAATAACAAGAACAGGGTTAGTCAGAACAGGTGGATTCAAAGAACAGGTATGCCTAAAAGAAATAACATTGTTACTTGTTATAAGTGCAACAATGAAGGTCACACAGCTAGACAGTGTAGAGCTGAACTTCCAAGGTACAAGAACAGGAACAATGGTATGAACAGGTCCAAGGATCAAGGCATGGATAAGAACAGGAATGATAATAGGGACAAGAACAGTGACAGGAACAAGAACAGGAATATGGACAAAGAGTTCAAGAGAAGGCCCGGCAAGGAAGTTATAGACGCTGATGATGATCAGTGCCTAATGGGAGTTTTACTCCCACCCCAAAATTAATCACCTCATCAGGAGGTGGGGGAGGGACTAAGCTAAGAGGCTCCTTCTTAGTCCCGAGCCCCAAAGGTGACCCTTTGCCATTGATGACAAAGGGGGAGAGATATGAGTAAGGGGGAGAGCTTCAAAGTGAAGAGGAAAGCTTCAAGTCGGGGGAGCAAAACTTCAAAGGAAGATTCTCAGTTGTGGGCACAGTTGGTCAGTTGTTAGCACAGTTGGTTTCAGTTTTGGCTCTTGAGAAGTGTTTTCAGTAAAGGTTTGCCATCAATGACAAAGGGGGAGATTGTTGGCAATTTTGGGTACTTTGGGTACATTGCTTTTGCTCAAGTGTATAAGTTGTCATTGATGTCAAAAGGCATTTTTGTGTTGATATCAAAAAGAGTGTGATGTCAAAAATATCTTGAGAAAGCTTCATATTGTTAAAGGGTTTTTATTAAAACCATGGTGACAAGGTTAAAGGTTTTTCTTAAAACCATTTGGACTCATTAAGGGTTTTTATTAAAACCAAGCTTAACTTAATGCAAAGGTTTTTGCTTCTTGAAAAACCTTGAAGGTCCATGTTTATTATTAATAATTAAATTAACTCAAACCTTTGACAAAGGTCTAAGTTTAATTTATTATTAATAAAATAATAATAATTATTATTTTAATTATTATTAAAGGGTCTTTTAACCCTTAAGCGACGTAGATAAAGTTTTCTTTCGCCGACGTGTTGCCATCGTTGGAGGAGCGCCGACGTCAAACAGTTAAGGAGAAATGGCTATATAAGTGGGGATGATTTTCTAAAGTAAGTGCACCACCGATTATTTGGAGTCTTCGATTTGCGTTTGCTCTGTATCATTCGAATAGCGCTTGGTGTCTTCGATTTGTGCTTGCTCTGTGTCTTTGAATCTCCAATTGACGTCTTTGAAATCGTGCTTGATCTGTGTCTTGGAAACCGTGCTTGGCATACTCGGATTTGAGCTTGGGCTGCATCCTTACTTTTTTGCTTGACGTTAGTGGATTGGCAATTGCACCTGAACTGTGTTTTTCCAGACTGTGTTGTGAGATGATTAATGCAAGCATTCAGTGACTTATGTTTTGGAAAGTGCTAGGAAAACGAATACGTTTTCCATATCCTATGATCAAGTGAAGATAAAACAAAGGATAGTTTAATATTTCTTTGTCGGGCACTTGTGCTCCAACGATGATGGAGTTTGAGTAAAGGCGCTCGCTAGGCAGAGATATAGGTTTCAAATCACGTCGAGTGCATTTTTCCTTTTGTTGCGATGCACGAAGGAGAGCGGCTGTGATTGGGCTACGTAAGTAGAGGAGAATGCGCTTTAGCACTTATAGTGGTGGCTCCTCATTTCTCCTAAGGTTGGAGAACTAAGTATTGCCAAGGTAAATCTTTTTATTGTTGACTTGGGATATTTGAGTTGATTTGATCAAGAATTATTGATGGAGGTATAAGGTTAAGTTGTAATCTTTGTTTTGACATTGTTATTATTAATGCTTGATGCTTATGTGGAGTAATAAGGTGTAAAGAGATTTTACTTTGTATGTATATTATAATTTTGGTGGTTAATATTAAGTTGGAGTAATAAGGTGTTATTTTGGATCTTTATTATTGTGTATTATTGTATAGTTGCTAACTCTAATTGGTGGTAAATTGAGAGTTAATGTTGTGACAGTTTTTGAGTTCTCCTTCTTCATCAAAGTAAAGGTATGGGCACATTCTTCCATGGTTGTTATTGATTGATGGTTTTCTAAAAATAAGTGTGGAGGGAAAAGGATTTCTACTTGTTTCCTTTTCTTGTGATGATTGGTTGAATGCTTCAAGGTTGATGTTGAGTTGAATGGTGTTGGTTGACTAAACCTTGTTTGATGAGCATTGTTGTTAAAACCCTAATTGGTTGTGGAAAGAACATGAGTATCATTGTTATATGAGATATTGCATGGTTGGCAATTGTTGGGTTGTGTTTCATGTTCTTGAGAAAAGCATACTACATCTATCTTATTCTTTTGAGATTGAGATTGAGTTGAGATTGATACTGGGAGTTAAGTATAGAACATATTGAGTCTCTAACAATTCTCTTTATGCTTCTATGAGGTTGATGAATCACATTGGGTCTCTAACAATTCTCTTTGTGGGTTCATGCTAAGCAAGTTTTTCTTGGTGAGCTTGTTGAGGTTTTGGACAGGTTTCGGTGGGGACTTGTGAGCAGGTTTTGGATAGGTTTCGATGGGGACTTGTGAGCAGATTTGGACAGGTCCTAGCAGAGGACTTGTGAGCTGAGTTTGAGAGTTCTATCAGAGAACTTGAGGATAGAGGTGCATTGGTTCTTTGAGAAGAACCTGAGGACAGATTTGGCAAGTCTTTGAGAAGGCTTGTATGTAGAGGATTGATTTGTTCAAGAGTTGGACAGATCTACAAGACAGAGGAAGACTTGTACTAGACCGATTGACTGTGTTTGGTATAGGTTGTTGAGCTGCTGTGGACGTGATCATAGAAGGCAGAGGTCTCTTAGGCTAAGCATTGAGGACAGGAGGTCTTCGGTGGAAAGGAGTTCCACGTGCTTGGCAAGAGGTAGAGGCAGTTGATCTTCTGAGGGATCATTTCCAGAGCGAGGGGAAGGTATCTCCTTTGAGCAGAGGCTCATAAATTTAGATAGAGGGGAAGGTATCTCCTTTGAGTAGAGGCTCATAAATTCAGATTGGGGGAAGGTATCTCCTTTGGGCCGAGGCTCATAAACATTGTAATTGGGAAGGTTTCCCAAAGAACTTTGAGATAACTTTTAGAGAAAAGTTTTGTGGACGTAGCCAGGCATTCTGGGTGAACCACGTTAAAATTGGTGTCACTTTGTGGATGATATTGTGCTTTGTTTTGATATTGCTTTGGGTATATTGCTTTACTATTTTGAAGTATAAAGGAAAAAGTAAAAAGAGGTCTTATACTGTTCACCCCCCCTCTCAGTATAAGCTTATGTTCTTCAAATCCCCAATGGGATAAACCATTCAATATGTATTCCCACAACTACAAAATAATTAGGATTATAATGAAGATCTTGATCTATTGAGCATATAAAAATGTATTCACTTGGTGACTCTACATTCAAGAACCAAGAGTAATTGGTGAATCTTCTAGAAGGCATAAACTTAAAATATTATGATTGTAATATTATAGGTCAATAAATTCAATGAAACCATATAGCTTGTTGAGCTAAAAAATTTTAGGGCATCCAAAAAATGAAGACCACTCTCACCCATTTGGACTTTCTCTATCCAAATTCCTAATATTTTATAGGCCATATCTCCAAAATAACTTTCTAAATCCCTACCTAGCACCATGGAAAAAATAATATACCATGGTTGGAATAGTACCAGAGCACTAAATTTCTAAGATCTTCATGACATTCTACAAGATACACTAAAATCCTTACCCTCTTATGATGGCAATTAAAATCTAACCTATGAGCATTTCCAAGATATAGTTACTGTAACTACTATGCATAATATCATCTATGAAGATGTAATGATGAGGTTATTAGACTTATCTTTCATAGTCAAAATGTTGGCATGGTACTTCTCCTTAGAATAAAGTAGAATCAATACATGGACTGAATTGGATAAGCTTTTTATCTTGGAGTTCAATTATCTAGGGATTCCTTTTTACATCTCACATAGTTTACTTACATATAAAGGTAACCTCAAAAAACACATCATGGATTTTAACATGTAGTTTGACAAGACATGGAGGAGAATTCCTTAGGAGGTAAAAAATTCTAAAGCACAAGCATACATCTACTACCTCTAGGATTTTGTTTTAGACTTAATCTTGTAGATCTGATAGTCAAATAAGATGATATTTCCTTAGATTTTCCAAGTTGTAGTAGAGAATGCTCTCATTTTAGTTGGTAAGCTACCCCCAAAGGTCATGATGCCATACTTTTCAAAAATACCTTAGTAGAATCAACAAGCATTACTTTTGGATTTCAATCCCTTCACTAGTTACTCTACCTACACCCAAGAAAAATCCTTAATCTGTCACTCTAGCTATCACAATATATATTTTACTTACCGTTGAACTAAAAGAATCAATAGAGATATAGGAGCTAAAAGCAATTATTAAGAATTTAACAAAGAAAATCACTATGATGGAGCAACCAAATATTCAAAGTAAAATTGAAGGGTACTAGCAAAGAAGATACCATATCTTACTAAGGACCAAGGGGCTTCAATCAATAATGCATCTAGAAAGCAAATTGCTATTATTAGAAGCTAAGCTGAGATAAATCTATGACCCAAGATAATTTTTGGTGGTTATATTGTAATGATCTATATAATACTAACATCTAAATGGTCTATCAACATAAATGCTAGCTAGATACAACCTAAAAAGTAGAAAGAGAATCAAAAGGGCTAGTGGGCTTGCTTATGGATCTAGATTAGAACCTCATAAGTAGGAAACCTATAAGCTCTAAAATAGGTCACATGTTGACTATATCTAGAAAGATACAACTCTTTCTATATCCTTAAAATATTGATAACCCAAAGGCTATAACTCAATTGTATAAATAGTAGCTCAAGGAGAAATCAAGACTGAAATTACCAAAAGCTAATCAAGAAAAAACCAAAGAACAAGCCATGAGAAAGCTACGTTTCCTCTCAATCACAAGGAAAAAAAGGAAAGAAACAACACAAAAATTTTAGAAGAAGTTTGAGAAGCCAATTAGAAAGGAATAAAAACTATCAAAAGACTTTTAATATAATATTATAGAAGAACTAAAGAAGATTCCTTCAAGAGTCAGCATGTTTTACGTTTTTTTTATTCCTATATAGATTGATCCATTAAGAGTAGCCTTGAAGAACACATCATCAAAAATATTTGTCATCCTAGATCTAAACCTAGCTCAAGATTATCAAACCCCAAGTATGGAAAATAATAGGTCTATGCCCTTTTATATATACTTATGCATGAAATGATGGGTGGTGTACAATTGTATGGCATACTTTGAGTTAGTTACGATGGTAATTCCTAAGTCTATACATGACACAATGGGTATGGAATATACCTGTACTAGTTTTAGCATGTTGCAAATAGATGGGACCCTAGTTTGGATGGTTAAAGTGGTGAAATACATTTCTATGGTGTTGCATAAGATATCAAAGGTCACTATTATCCAAGAGGTAATAGTAAGTTGATGTTCCTCCTTTCTTCAACCTATGTTTATCAAGAGAGTTTACAACCAAGCTCAAAGGATACCTATCCTTAGATTATTATCATATGATGATTCCTTTTAAGGGAAGGAAATTTAGAATATGTGTATAGAAGCCAAACCCCTACCACATATAAAATATAGAGGAAGAAAATGTCAATCTAGTTGAAGAAGATCCATAATACTTTGAGAAATTTATAAAGGAGCCAAAAATAGAAGATGAGTTTTCCCTAAGCAATTTTAATTGAAATAATTAATATTTGGTTGGGAAATTATCACATAATAGAATTAAACAATCATACAATTCTAGTAATCTTAAATCAAATTATCTGGAAGACAAAATTGTGGAAGATATATTTTGATGGTGCAAGATGAAAATAAAGTAGGAGCTCAAATAGATCTATAATCTCCTTTTGAAGAAACAAAAAAATTGCATATAGGTTGACATGGAGCTGCTCTAATAATATCTCTAAAATTTTTGAATATGAAGCATTATGCTAGGTATGTGTAGAGGGGGAAAATTTCCTTGCCATGTACGATTCTAGAATGGATCCATGGGGAGCCAAGGTGAACGCGAGGGTGTGTTATATTCTCTACACTTGGGGGCTTGGGGACCGAAGGGTTCACCATGAATAGTTTAAGGACTCACTTCAAGTCTAGGGTGGAAATGTTCGGTATATTAAGAAAATACCTATGTTTGGCCTTTCTAAAAGCTAATCTATGAAAATGAAAGAACAATGTAGGATAAATAGAAATGAAAGAAAAAAAAGACTAACCCTAGGATGATTCTTTATTTTTGATGATAACTAAACCCTAACTTGAAATAAAATAAATATTTTTATTTTGAGCAAGGGTTTAAGAGAATGCACAAATAGATTTAACCTAGAGTGCAAACTATATGCTTTTATTCTTTCAAATGCCTAAAGCGTGGCAAAATATTTTCCCTTTATTTATGATCTAGGTTTTTTAAATAAATTATGAACATAAATCAAACAAAAATCAGCCTAAGATATTAATTTAGAGCACTTATCTAATATAGTGGTTTACCTTAGCTTTTAACTTGCATCTTGATGTGTCTAACAACTTCACAATCTGCAAAACAACTTGAAAAACCCTAGAAAATTTGATCAACATTTGGGGACCTACTTAGGCTGCTATAAGACAGCTTGGAGGTGTAGCAATCAAGCCCCTTGGTCATTTTAGCTAATAGTTAAAAAAAAAAGTAATTGTTGACCTTCAAGACAAGATGTAATGAAATGAAATAGTACGAAAACAAAATGCAAACAACAATATTATGGTCTAAATGGAACATGCAAGTGCAAATTGAGGGTTTGGGAGTGAAACTCTACCCCAAAGCCTAATGAAATTGAAATCATGCCCTGTAATGGGTGACCACAATTTTGAATTCTACCAAAATTGTGCCCTGTATAGAAGAGATGCAACTTCACAACAGAAGTGCAAAAATGATAGATGGATGTGAAATTGAATGTAAAATGTAGAATAAATAATTTTAGAAATATCAAAATGCAAGAATAAACCTGGTGGTAGCAAAAGAATGGAAAAAAATATGAATGCCTCCATAAAATGGTAGTCTTCCTCAAGGCTTCCACACTCATCCATAAAGAGTAGAAAATTATAAATAGAGCAACGTCAAAACACCAGAGAACACTTGATCTTGTTAGAAGACTTATCAAGAAAATTGATCACTTGAAATTGCATTTCTTAGAACTTGGGATCACTTAGAAAAGTTATAGGAGAAAAGGAGGATCCAAACCCTCTATTTATAATAGGTTTAGAGGGAAAAAGGGTAGGAAAATTAAAATACAACCTAGGGGAGGGTCAACATCCTGGGAGTTGGCCCAAAAAATAAGGTTTCTAAGAAAAAATCCTAACTTGATAAAATTGAGCCGTGTAAGGAGTGACCGTGATTTTGGCAAAGCTAGGAAAAAAGAGAGAAAAAGGGTAACGGAGGCCCAAACTTATGCTTAGACAAGTTTAAGGTCCTTATAAAGGGTTTTATGTAAAATGACTCACTTGGATGGGTTAATTTTCCATGTCTACATTTTTCCCCCTATTTGATGCATTTAATGCCTAATTAATGCATCAAAGAAATATGAAGACACTTATGGACAAAGAATGAAGAACATAAAAATGGGTGGTTGGTTTAGAAGAAATGGGTGGTGCAAAAAATGGTGCCATTATAGACACTTAAATATTTTTGCACATAAAATGAGGTATTAGGGACATTAATGCCTCTCAGGCTGAGGTGCCCCCTCAATTTTTTGAAGTAATGTCACATTTTAGAGGAAACTCAAAGTGGCTGATGTAGAAAGAATTAGAGCAACAAATAGTGAAAATAGCATCAAATATGAGAGATAAAAAGTAAAAATGAGAATAAAAAGGTAAAAGGGGTGAAAACCCTAATTCATTTTCACTGCACAAAGGAGAGAAGAGCTCTAGAGAAAAAAATGGTGCTACATACACACCATTCAACAATTACAAGGGGTGAGGTCAACACAGTAGTAGAGCAAGCATGGATAAGAACTAAAATCCTTCCTTTAGACTAGGCTAGATTATTTTTTTAGTTCTTTTTAAAGAAATTTTGTCTTTTTGAAAGAAATCATTGTGTGACCCCAACGCGATTTTGGGGATCAACTATGATTTCGGTTGGTTTGCCACGATGATTGAATTCATGCCTTGGAACTACAGGGTATTCAACACAATTTCAAAAGAAGAGGAAAAAAGATGAAATTGCACCCTAGGAGGATGGGGCATGATTTCAGCCAAGAGAAAGACAAAAAATAAAGTAAATAAATAGAGAAGAGAAGGAAAAAAAGGCCAAGACAAGCAAACTTAGGTGTTGAGATGTTGCTCTATGATGTTGTTTTATTATTTTATGTTATATATATTATTTTTTTGAAATTTATTAAAACTTTGTTATATTTTGGTTGTAGCATGACATACTAGAGAGTCCAGAGTGGCATCTAAGTTCCTTAGAGGTGGAACTATATGGTCTCTTAGAGGTAAATAGGGGCACTCTAGAGGTAGTGAGGCTACATCACCTAGCGAAGATTCCCTAGGTTGAGGTGGATAGAGTGTTATTGATAGCACTGGTGGAGAGGTGGTATCCAGAGTCGTCAACCTTCTACTTACCAATAGGGGAGATGATGGTCACACTAGAGGATGTGTGGTGCATCTTACACATCACAATTAGGAGAAGGGTAGTTTATATATCCCAAGGGTAGTAGGTGACACTTTAGAGGCTATCAAGGGGCTACACCCACCAAGTCTGAGAGAGTTGGATTGTAGTCAATGAGTTGGTGGGGAACTATAGTGCCTATGCTCTAATGATCATGCTCTATGGGGTGGCGATGAGATTCCTAGTGTGCCACATGAGTAGGTGATACCTACCATGGATTTTAGTTGGAATAGTGATAGACATGCAAGACCAATAGGTGTAGTTCACATGGGATCCGTATGTGTTGGCCTAATTGTACAAGACATTATACAATATCATGTATTCATGGTATATAGGGTTGGTGTGAATTTCATTTATCTAGGTGTGGTGTTAGGAGCCCATAGTAGCTATGATATTATAAGTGCTATCAGGACCATTTCCTAATCCAGAGTGGCTAGTAACATACAGATGGTCCAGGAGCATCGAACGAGTCTAAAGGACATACGCTAGGAACCTACCACTAGGGAGGAAGGGGATAGATGAGTTAAAAATAATAGGATCATATGGAATCTATGGTATCTACACCATGGATGGATAGATAATTTGAAGGAGCTAGATCAGTTCAAGAGGGTTAGGTGGGTCTCTATGAAGAGAGGAGAGCTAGAGCTCTTAAAATTTGATTGAGTCCAATGATAGTTGGTATCTTTTAGGAGATACCAAACCTAGGTGAATAGTGGTATAGGAGGGTGCAGAGGGACCCATTATGAGTTGGAGGAGACCTTGATGTGAGGATATGGGTATAAATTGGATGACCCACTTAATGTGGATCCAAGGGTGGACAACATCGAGGTGGCTCTCGGGTACCAGATATGGTACATGGGTGTTGTTCCCCAAGGATATCCCCATCAATGCTAGTTTAGAGGTACCAAGTTATGGGCTGGTGGGTGTAGCTAGCACTGTGAGAGGTGACCCAACACATAATAGAGTGGTGGTATTAGGGCTAGAAGGCCCCATGATATACATAGGTGCATGTTTGGGTATAGATGGTGGTAGTGACCACCATGACTACTGGGAGTAGGGAGGTAGGAGTAGTAGGAGGTACCCCTATGGAGGCTAGGGATAGGCTAAGTAGAGTGGCTAGAGGGGAATATACATCAATGATAGTTGGGCTAAGTAGGACCATAGGTTAGGAGGAACTTATGAGGGAGACAGAGGTGCTATAGGCTTGGATAATGGCCATGCAAAGGAATATGGACCTACTATGAGATGATAGGTCCAAGAGGATCGAGGGGTTGTGAAGTTCCTTGAGCATGACACTCATAGAGTGAGATGTGGCATGAGCTAAGGCAAGCTACCTTAGGGGTAAGGTGAGCTAACTAGACCAAGAGTGGGAGCAATCTTGAGAGGATGGGATGGCTACCATGATTGGTAGCTAATAGGGTTAGGGTATCTTCTACTGTAGGCAGAGCTATAGAGGGTAAGAGAGAGGTTGGTAGTGTCGATAAGGGGGAGATATTCTACCCAACATTGTACTTCTATGTGGTGCCAATAGAGTAGAGGGTGTCTCCATCATCCTCCCTTTAGACATAGGGTTTTTCATAGTCTATATCATGGATGGATACACGGTCTATGAACATGCACCCACCAAGACCACCTCTAGAATGTGGAGCAAAGGAGACAGGCTCCCCAAGCTAGGATTAGGATCAAGGTGACATGCCAATTTGCGTGTGGCATGCATTCCTAGGGAGGATCTAGTGTTTTAGGCTCAAAATATGTCACATCAATTGAACATACCTATGTACCCATTATTTCTTGAGTAATATCACACTACTTTGATTAAAATGTGTATATTTATGTGTGAGTTGTTATTTTTATGTTTGACTATGCCTGAATGGACTAAGTTAATGCAATGCATAATGAAATAAAGTTAACTAAATGAATGAAATACATGGATGGATGAAGGAATGCAAGAAATAAATGATGGAAAGAAGAAGAAAATAAAAAATAGAGAAAAATATTAGCTCTAGCCAAAATCACGCTCCGTAAAGATAGACCGTAACTTTGAAATAGAGTGAAGTTGAACCCCATATATATAGGGTGTGATTTTGGAAGAAAATAAGAGAGAATAAGAAAATAATAAGGAGAAGAAGAAGTAGAATATGGATATGGTCAACAAAGAAAAAGGTGTTTGGAATATGATGTTTGAATTAGCGGACCATGAAAGATTAGTGTGATCAAATGAACATAGACCAAGTGAAAACAAAATGGAATGGAGTGGGACCTTGTAAGTATGTATGCTCACAAATGACTAAATGGAGGCTACCCCTTTCTTGTGTCCATGAAGCTATCCTATAATGGAACTATGCTCATAAGAATGGTCAAGTGTGGAGTGATACCTGCTATGGGTGTGTTTGTCACTAATGGTGGAAGATGAAGAGGTACCCGCTAGGATGTATGCTTGCAAATGGATGAGATGGGGGTTGACCCTTGCATGTGGCCATGAAGCTTATCCTATATGGGGTGAGATATGAGATTGGTTTACTAAGATGAGTACTACATGATAGGGATTGGTGTGTGTAAAATATGAATGAGTAGAACAAAACACAACATAATAATGTGAGCATGTGTGTGGGTGTGAGTAGAAGATAAAAGAAAGAGTGAAGCAAGAATAAAAAGAGAGAGTGTGTGTGTCCTTATTTAAATATCAAGAGGTAAGATGTGTGCATAAGATAGTCAGTGACCATTTGTATACCATACATGATACCCATGCAGTATATCCTATCCCACAAAGACTGCTTAACAAATGAAATATCAAGAAGGAAAAGTGTGAACAAAAGCAAAGGAAAAAGCAAAAGTAGAGAGAAGGAGCATACATCCTTTATCTTAGGAAAGAGAAGAAATGATTAAAACTTTCAAGGACAAAGGACATACAAGAGATGAAGAACTATATCCCTTGACTTGGATAAATTAGAAATGATAAAAACTTTCAAGGTCAAGGAATATAAAATAAGAGAAGAAAGACATGAGAAAATGCAATGATGGAGATGCATGGAAATGGGACCTAGGTTGGGGATTCACTAGGTATTAGAGCCCTAGTATGAGTACAATGCATGTGATCTAAGATCTAACTAGGTTTCATAACTTGCCATCCTCACAAAGTCCCCAAAAATATATATGATCAAGCAGTCATGCAAATATGATCAAGCAACAATGCAACAAGATGATAGGCAAAATGCAAAGTGGAATGGAATATCAAAAAAACCATGTAAAATATGATAGGAAGTCATGTATTATGATTAAGTAAACCAAAATTCCGTATGAAAACTAAGCTAAATGTAGTATGAAAATATAGATTGCCAATTCATACATAGTTTTTTTTTAGATGCAGTATGTTCATTAGTTCTTTAAGTTCTTTACCATATAAAGAAGATAAATGATAAGCCCCTAAGAGAAAATTTATTGTTATGAAAAATGTACCTAACCAATTGGGCTAAAAATTACCTTTAAGATATAAACAAGCATTGGTATTCTTTTTGTTTTCCTTAAGGACAAGATCCCCAACCTCAAAAGAACGGTTGCAAACTTTCTTGGAATAAGATCACTTGAGCCTATTCTGATAGGCTTGCAAATACTCTAATGCATGAATACACTTTTCATCCAGTAGCTCCAATTGATGAAATTGATCGAAGTGATACTCATTTTTTATCAAGGCATATTGCAATAATATGCATAACGAAGGGACCTCTAACTCAAATGGAAAAATTACCTCAATCCCATATACCAAGACATATGAAGAAGCACCCGTAGGAGTTTACACATTGGTACAATAGACCCATAATGCAGGATAAAGCTAGATATGCTAGTCTTGATTGGTCTTACTAACCAATTTCTTGAAAAATCTTGACCAATGACTTTTTGGATGCTTCAGCTTGATCGTTACCCTAAGGATAATACAGAGTTGACCACATGTGCTAAATATTGTACTTGGCACAAAGCTTATGGATGTCCTTGCTCTTTAAAGGAGTGTCATTATCAAAAACAATCACTAAAGTAATCCAAGGGGGAACTAACTTAGGGTGCACCAAAGTTACCACATTGTAAAATACAATGTCAATGGGATAAGGCAGTCCCTCATCCTCATCACTCCACTCCAAGCCTTGATGATTTAAATATTTAGCATAAGTAATAAAGTTATCATCATTATCAAATGATAAAGGTTGGTTTTTATTAGGGATGTAGCCTATGCCACATCTCCTAGGAAAAATCTCAACCTCCAAAGGTTCTTGAATGCCTTTGTATTGTGGCCCTAAACCTTTACCTATATATCCCATAATAGATAGGATTTTCTTGGAAAGTGGGTAATCATTGGACATGTAACAATGGGTAAAAGAATAATCTATATGAAGGGGGTTGCTACCTCAGATATTTTCTTCAAGGGATACTCCTATGAAGATAAAGGTACACATGCCAATGTGTACAACTTCACCTTTCTTATAGGGTAAACCCATAGTCCTTGGTGAAGGTGGTAGCTTGGTAAGATCCATAAGAGGCTCTTGAAGAAATAGATTAACCTAATCCTATGATGAAACAATTATTATTGGTTCCTAATTCACCCTTAGATTTTGAATTTGCTTTGTGATGTGATATGAAGAAAATGATGAACAAAAATTGAAATCATATTGAGCTTATTCGACCGTTAAACAATATTTAAATGGATGAGGGTCACCCAAAATAGTGATAAGTTGATTTTTGAACTTGAATTTTAGACATTGATGAAAAGTGCAAGGGACAACCCTAATTGCATGAATCCAAGGGCATTCATAAATAAGATTAAAATATGCAGGGCAAGGTACCACATAAAACATGGTATCTAAGATCTTAGGTCCAACCCTAAGGGGGAGATATATAACACCACAGGCCTCTTGGGATTCATTGTTGAAAGTTTTAATAATGATATTGGATTTAGTTAAATATTCCTCTTTTAATCCAAAATTTTAGAAAATTTGATAAGTGCATAGATTGAGCGAAGAACCATTGTCTCTATCAATATTCGTTTCATAAATATTTCCCCAATAAATGTAGTGATGTAAAGGTAAGAATCCCCTCACAAGTTTAAGTAAGGAATATCATCATCTAAGAATGTAATATGATGTATCCTATTGGAACCTATGACATCAACTATAACACTAGGGAAAATGTCTTGAGGAACATATTGTTGTCTTAGAAGCTTCAACAAGGCTTCCCTATGAATGGGAGAAGTTTGCAAAAGTTCTAAGAGGAAAATATTAGTTGGGGTACTAGCTAAATTTTATTGAATGTCAAATGAGACTTTAGGTTGTGGCTTCAACACTAAAGGTGAGTTGTCTATGCTCATGCTTTTTTTTGGGTACTCTTCAAAATTAAGGGTGATTTTAAAGTTTAGTTGAATGTAGAACTCATCTCCTACTAAGATCATTGAGTTAGTTGTGCTTGATCTTGTTTTCGTGTAATTGTTTCTATCATACCAATCATATTGTTGTAGGGAGGTGGCACATTATGATATGGCGCTTGATTAGTTGTTTGTTGTGCATGCTTAGGTAGGGGATATTGGAATATCCCCATATCTTGATTGGTTGCAGGTGCTTGTTGAGTAGGAGGTTTATTGTTTGTTGGATGATTAGGTTGAGGACCCTCTATAATAAGGTGACCTTCATTAATTAGGTCTTGAAATACATGTTTCAACCTCTTACATGAATTTGTCATCTTCCCCTCCACTCTATGATACTCACATTGTTGACTAGGCTTATACCAATTAGTTGTGGTATCGGGTTGCCTTATGGGAGGAAACTCAATCATATTTTCTTCCAAAAGCTACTTTAGGACCACCACCATAGGTGTTTTGAGTCTTGTGAAATTACATGGTGGGGTTTTTTGAGGTTGGCTAAGCACCATCTTTTGTAGGGTGTTAAAAAAATTGTTGATAGGTCTACTATCTATTATCCCATCACCAACTGCATGCTTTTTCTTATATTGAGCTTTCATGGTCTTATATTCTTCTTTCTTTGGCTTAATTTGACCTCTTCGAATAATATCTTGCTCTACCCTTATTTTTAGATCTATCGCTTGGTCGAAAGACGTAATAGTTGTTGTTTCCAATTCATAAGATATTTTCTCTTGTAAATTTCCAATAAATATTTCTAGCATTTCTCAAGGAGGTAACGTATATCTCAATCATCCCATTAAAATTATCCAATGAGACAAGAATTCTGAAAATATTTTTTCTTTATCTTGTTCCAACATGTAAACATCTTTCATAGTCACATTTTTCTCAACATAAGCTTCGAATTGCTGAATAAATGTTTTTTTTCTCTTCAAAATTCCTCAAAGAATGATGAGGTAATTGATAATACCATTCCAATGCCATACTACCAAGGATCTTAGGGAAATTCTTTACTAACAATATGTCATCATATATAATATCATTTCCTAAACATCCTTAAATTTAAATTGGGTCCTATGTTCCCTTATAAATAGGTAAAATCAGCATTGGGAAATGCTTAGGGTAGGGCCTGAGGGTTGATTGCACATTTTCTTGAAGTTGTAGCTTAATCTTGGGGGTTGTATCATATCCACTCTTGAAACCAATTGCTTCACCACACTTATCAAACTTTTGATATTAGGATTGTTGTTGTGCAATACCCCTAGGTTCCCTATGGGAGGGTTATAGGTAGGTTTTTGAAAGATAACTTGGTCAATGTTGGAGGCAATGACACTATAATGGTATGGATTATGATATGTGGTATATTTTTATGAAGGATAACTGACATCTTGTAGAACATAATCATGAATGTTAAGATGAGCAGAATGAGGAGGAAATTGAGCATAATTTTGGGATGCACTACTAGTTGGAGGAGCTTGTGGAATTCCCCAAAATTTGGTGGTCATAGTAGTAGCATACTTTGGTTTATTAAAAGGATTAACATCATGTGAATATTCAAACAAAGGATTTTTATGAACATTCCTAGGAGATATGGTTGGAGGAGGAGGCATCCCACCTCTTTCAATTTGGAATTCATCTTCCATAGGTTTAACTAAATCCTCCTTACAGTGTTTCATAAAACCCCATGTATGATCAAATGATGAAAAAGTGAAGCCTCCATTGGGTCCCTCAAAAGGTTCAAAGTTATTACCAGTTTCTTCATGTTCTTTCTCTTCCACATCTAGATTGGGATTCTCCCTATCAACCTGATCATCTTCTTGAAAAAATTGATCAGATTCTAAAAGGTTTTGCTTACTCCTAATGTTTGGATCCATTAGGAGGAAGAGAAAGGATAGAGGAGAAAACTAGAAAAAGACACACAAGAAGAATTTTAAGATATTTTTAATGTTTTCTAATTCTAAGTAAAAAAAATAGTGGTCTTGTTTAAAGTTTTCAAAGGAGAAACAAAAGGAAGAGGCTTCCTATATACACATTTTTCCCATAGATAATAGATTCTACTCAAATGTTGAAATCGTGTAATGGATAATTTGCCTCATAAGCATAGTTTAAATGACATGAGAGGATCCTAATTATAGCCTATGCAAAGTTCAAAAAACACTAATGGTTCTTGTGGGTTATATATGATATTGATAACTATTATGTTTACAAAATTGAAGAGATAAAACCTTTACAAATCAAGCCATTATCATATGAGGTTGATTATGGACCCATTTAGACACTTGCTATCTAGGTAAATCATATTGGACATGACATGGACAATGACATTAAGGATATCAAGATTAAGTTCCCTAGTATCTATCGATAGGTTAGGAAAACATATAATGAGGAAGAAGATGGAAATGGTATCAAGGAGGAGGTTCTAGAGCCAATATTTTTAATATTCTAGAGTATAATAAGAATGAAAATGGAAATGTCTTCTTCTTGAATAACAATTTATGTTAGCTTTTGAAGCCTTAAACATAAAATAAATGCATTTACAAGTATAGAAATAAACATGCAATGATACAACTATGATATTAGAAAAAAACCTTGAATTAAAATATGATAGAAAACTTAATACAAAGCTCTAGAAATTCTCATATAGAAAGCTCACAAAAATTACAATGCTCCTCTCATGGAGTTTGCAACTCCTCCATGATAACAAAATGGAGCTACATTGTGACTACTACAACTCTCACCTTTGCACTACTATTTCTCTCACACAAATACTCACAAAGAGACCTTTATATATAAATATAGGTTACTTACCTCTCACTCAACCCTAAGACTCATGTACATATGGACTACATGCACATTTACATAATTGCACATTCTAACATGTGCATTTATTCTATTACACTAATAAAGCAATAACTCCTAATATAATCCTAAACTAAATATACACCCATGAGGGTACATTAGTAAATAACAAAATGATGTAATAGCCATATTTTCCAACACCCCCTTGTATTACATTATTTGGTTTTGAAGACATTAGTCTTCAATATGGATCTTTCTCTTTTGCATGTATTTTTGCATGAGTGAAGTTTTCTTGAAATATATTTAATTTACTTTGCATTGTATTCCTCCTTGACTTACCTCTTCATATTATTCCCCTATATTGGAGTTGGTACTTTCATAGGTGGATGTACTTTCACCTGATTCCTGCAAGAGTAATTTTCCTTTGCTTTTGGCTTTGTCATATTTTTGGTAGGGTACCTAGGAATAGATATTTGGGGATATATTATTATATTGTATAAGGGTTGGCATGGGCCACACATAACCCAAGGTTGATTGTATTATAATATTATATTATATTTTAATATAATATAATATTAGTAGTAGGCTCTCCAAAGTAGAATAAGAATATGGATATATAAAGAAGAGATATTTATCATTGTAAGGAGATTCATATCATTGAAGAAGAATCTTATGTAATCGTCATGCCCACGAAGTGGCCTCTCATCTTGGGAGATCTTGTGGAGTTTTTCCTTCCTTAAGGATTATTATTGGTGTTGCCCTACCTTAAGGGTATTATCTATCTCTCTCTCATTTGTGGATTGTTATTGTGGATAATGTATTATGGATGAATGATTTGATATTTCTGCATATTGGTGAATGGTTTATGTTTCTTAATAATAAGTTATGCAACAAGTGGTATCAGAGCAATGATTTTGGCAAAGTGGGGATTTTTGTGTGAAACCCTAGAATTAGGGCAATTTTTTTTGGAAAAACATCTCATCTTTCAGGAGCCATATCTCTGTGCAAGTTTATCCGATTCAGGTGATTCTTGGATCAGATTGTGCAAAATTTGAAGAGCTTTAAAATGAGTGGTCATATGATGGAATCTGAGCAGTATTGAGGGAGATACGACCTTTTGAAGTTAGTCATCCGAAACAAGGATAGTGACGAATTTCACAGATTTTTTTTGGAAAAACACCTCATCTTTCAGAAGCCATATCTTTGCGACAGTTAATCCGATTGAGGCGATTCTTGGATCAAATTGTGCATAATTTGAAGAGCTTTAAAATGAGTGGTCATATGAAGGAATCCGAGCAGTATTGAGAGAGATACGACCTTTTGAATTCAGTCGTCTGGAACAAGGGTAGTGACGAATTTTCAAGTCGTAAATTTTTCGAGAGACAAAATTTGTTTATTTCGGGTAAGCAAATCAGTTACACTTTATTTTGTTTGGAAGAAAAAATTGTAGATCTAGTTTTCTATGTGGATTTTTAGCTTCAACTCAGTGGGAAGATATTTATTTTCATAAAACCCTAGTTGCATTAGGGCATGAACAATGGCAGTCCAAGATTTTTTTGGAGAAGATGATATTGATGTTAGGGATTGGTGGAAAAATTATAAATCCGAGTTTTATCATAATCCTATTTGGAAAAATTTGCTTTCTTTTTATCTTGGTGGAGAAGCTAAGATTTGGTATTCTAGAATTCCTCGCGCCCATAAAGATGAACTAACTTGGAAAACAATGGAGCATGAATTCTTGAGTAGATGGGACCCATATAAAAAGATAGCTAGTTTGAAGGCCACCATCAAGGGATATGAAGAAGAAATAAATATGTTTCAAAAAGAACAAAAGGAAATAAAAAGAGAGCTAGAAAATTCCAAATACGTGGTAGAAGATAAAAAATATGTCAGTATGCAGACAGAGGAAACCATACCTTTGGTAGAAGATAAATTAGAAAATGGACAAAGAAATTTGTTTGAATCTAAAAAGTCTATTATGCAGGTTCATGGAAGCATTCAAAAGGAATAGGTTATTATTTCCATTGACCCTAGTAGTAGATATAATTTTATTAATAGTGCTTTGGCTAAGAAGTTGCAAGTTCAAGCAACAAAAATCAAGGACATACAAACTAGAGGGTGAGAATGTTCAGATTTTTGAAGATTTAAAGATCACCATGGATAAATATGTTTTACATTCAGATTGCTATGCTATTGAGATGGATGATAAGGATATTGTTCTTGGTTATCCTTGGTTAGATTCTTTGGGTACTGTTAACATTAATGTGCAAAAGAAGTTTATGAAGTTATGGTACAGGAAAAAGAAGATAACATTACAGGATATTTCTCAGCTTAAGGAGCAGGGATCCAAGGAAAATCACGAAGCGGTTGTAGAAGAACAAATTGAAGAACATGAAACAGAATCCAAGAAGGATATTTCTCAGCTTGAGGAGCAAGGATACAAGGAAAATCAAGAAGTGGTTGTAGAAGAACAAATTGAAGAACAAGAAACAGAATCCACGAAGGCGATAGTAGCAACAAAGTCCAAGGAATATTTGATAGAAGAGCACAAGGACACACCAAACAAAGAGAACATGAAAGAACAATGTGTAGAGGAATTTAAAATAATGGAGCCAAATTTTGAGAAGTCAAAGAAGGTAGAACATCAAGTAAAGGTTGCACCATATCGCCATCCACACCACCATGAGCGGAAACAATATTGGAGGCAGGGTTCAAGGCAACAATATTATGGTTCTACATGTAATCAGCAGGGCACCAACTATGGCATTTTTTGGCAAAGAAATCATAGTGATCATGGTTTTCAGCAAGGTTCATGAGCATCAAGGAACAAGTGGACTCATCATTCAAGTTATCAAAATACAGCAACAGAAGCGTGGAGCCAACGAAGCAGATTTGGATACTCAAGTAACAAAATGGCATACCAGCATCATCGGGTTTCACTTGGATGGATGGATGATCGAGATTGGTACCAATTGCTAACATTGCTTAGCAAATCATACTATCAAGTTTCTTCATATGTTTCGAGGACGAAACATTTGTAAGGAGGGTGGCATGGTAGGGTACCTAGGAATAGATATTTGGGGATATATTATTATATTGTATAAGGGTTGGCATGGGCCACACATAACCCAAGGTTGATTGTATTATAATATTATATTATATTTTAATATAATATAATATTAGTAGTAGGCTCTCCAAAGTAGAATAAGAATATGGATATATAAAGAAGAGATATTTATCATTGTAAGGAGATTCATATCATTGAAGAAGAATCTTATGTAATCGTCGTGCCCACGAAGTGGCCTCTCATCTTGGGAGATCTTGTGGAGTTATTCCTTCCTTAAGGATTATTATTGGTGTTGCCCTACCTTAAGGGTATTATCTATCTCTCTCTCATTTGTGGATTGTTATTGTGGTTAATGTATTATGGATGAATGATTTGATATTTCTGCATATTGGTGAATGGTTTATGTTTAATAATAATAGTTAGTATAATAATGGCTCATGTTCTTCAATTTGTTCTTCTACAACTGCTTCCTTTTAGGACATAGAACATGAAAAGGAAGCTTCTGAACATACACTTAGAGCATCAAGATAAGATTTTGAGTTAGTAGAACTTGTAGTACTAATGTTGCATGAGGATTGAAATATCTTAGAGAGGGTTGATTCATCCATTTCTATTTTTAGCTTAAGTAGTTCAATCAATCCCTTTTGTTCTACATTTTCATCCTTATAGCATTTGAATGTAAGTAGTGCCATGTATAGTATGCTTCCATATTCTAAAGGAATTTGAATGTCATTCTTTTCATTATCAATTTCTTTGGTGAGTTGCGCATGTAGATAATCTTCCATTGTTTCAAACCTATTTTTTAGAGCTTCACTATGTATCCTTTTTGAAGTAGGATCTAGATTTCCTTCTAACTTTATGAGTGAATTCTTAATTCCACTTTTTATGACACTTACTCTTTCCTTTCTAATAGTGTTTTTCATGTCATTGTTTACTGAATTACTTGAGGTAGACATTTCACTTAGTTTTAACTCCCTTTTTTTTTTGGGTCTTGTAGTATTAACCTTTATAGTAGTCTTTCTTATAACTCCCTAGTAATGATATATGCTATAAATATGATTCACCTCTATCACTTGCAATCAATTACTTGTAGAAAGCTATTAGAAATGCAATCTTCAAAAATAAGAATTCAATATATTTAGTTGGATATGTCCTTCAAAATAAATCTTCCAACTATAATTTTGATGCAATGATAGGTTCTAAACTTCTAAAAAATTAATTTGAATTAGGATTACTTATATCTCCCTAATTGTAAGTTTTAGAAATATTAATTTTTTTGTAAACTAAATTTTGTTTACTACTCCTTATATCTCCCTATGCTAAGAGTTTGCAAATATTCTTCTGAAGCAAACAAAAATGGTTTGAATGCTTCAGGTTTTTGCCTCTTTCTTCTATATAGCCAATAGTCTTTCTAGAGAGTCTTTAAACACCTTATAACTCCTATTACTAATATCTCTAGAAAATATAATAAACTTTAATAACAAAATTGCAATGTAGTAACAAATATTTCTCACCTCTATAATGCTGATTTTTTATTTGCAAGTTGTTTGGAGTAAATGCTATTTGGAATGGATGAATATGGTTCTTCAGTATTTTTCATTTCACCTTGCTTGTGCATATTTTTCTCCTTCTTTAAAGTGGTTAAATATGTGCACTAATATTCTCCACTATGTACTTTGTTGTTATGTGTTCTATGTGAAGCTTGAATTCTCTTCAAATCTGCCTTTCTCTTGTGAGTGGACGTCTCCATTTTTTGCTTTCTACGTATCTTAAAAAAATAGTAGCCTTTTCTTCACTATTTAATACTCCTTGAGCTCTTCTTATTTGTATTTATGTATGTGGTTACTTTATTTCTTTGGTGTAACGTAGTATGAGAGTGCCAAGTGGCACTTGTCTTACTATCCTTCTTGAAAATTTTTGCTCTTACACCTTATGAAGTGTTCATGACATGTGGTGCTTGTATTTTCCTTCCAATATTGCAAATGTTTGGTATAGCTCCTTATTTTAGCACCTGTGACAAGTGGTGTCTGAGTTCTTACACTTTGGTGGTTGATGGTTGTCATGGAAACTATTACCTCCTTCCTTCACATTGGGTGCTCATGTATGGAGAATATTTAAAGTGGTTTTTGAGAAAATATGCTCATTAGATTCATAATCATAAGAAATTACAATGCTTTTATAACACTCCAATAAGTTTGAAATCTCTACTATTATGGAGATCTTACTTGCTCCTATTATGTTTAGAAACACTCTAAACAATTCCCTATATGCTCTCACAACAAAACTTATTTCTTCTCAAATAGTAAAGTTGGTGCAACTATATTTAAATGAATTTTAAATATTTAGAACCTATATACTTTAGGAAAGATACTCTAAAGTATGCTTTAGAGTCCAACTTTCTCCCCCTTAAAGTTGAGAGGACTAACTAGATAGTCTCTCAGCTTTATATACTGAGCTTTCGTAACTCCTTTGGTGAAGATTTTTGCTATTTTGTCCAAAGTGCTGCAATTTTGTAGCTCAATCACCTATTTCTCCACCATGTCTCGAATAAAGTGATACTTCATGTCAAATTGCTTTGACCTACTGTGGTGGATAGGATTATGTGCCAATTGGATGGCACTCATATTATCATAGTATAATCTTGTAGGACCACTTTGTTGCTCTCCAATTTCTTCAAGGACTTTTCTCAACCATAAATCTTGAGTACTAGCATTTGTGATTGCTATATAATCAGCCTAAGTAGATGACAATGCTACAACAGTTTGCTTTTTGGAACTCCATGTAATTAGTCCTGACCCAAGAATAAAACAATTCCCTAAAGTAGATGACAATGCTACAACAGTTTGCTTTTTGGAACTCCATGTAATTAGTCTTGACCCAAGACTAAAACAATTCCCTAAAGTAGATTTTTTATCATCTATATTGTTGATCCAATCACTATCACTAAAGTGAACTAATTTTATAGAACTACATTTGTGGTAATGGATCCTAAAATCCAACGTACCCTTTACATATCTCAAAATTCTCTTAGTTGGTTGAAAATGAAGTTCAGATGGATCATCCATATACCTTGAAACAACATAAATGACATACTGAATATTCAGCCTTGTGTTGGTGAGGAACATTAGACTCCCAACCATGCTCCTGTAAGTGGTCATGTCAACTTTTGGTGCTCCATCATCTTTGCTCAATTGGATCCCATGACCTGTTGGAGTTGCAACAGACTTGCATTGCTCCATAGAAAATTTCTTGATCATATCTTGAGCATATTTGTGTTGACATATGAAGATCCCTTTACCTATTTGATGTACTTCCATGCCTAGGAAATAATGCATCAAGCCTAGATATTTCATTTCAAATTCTTTCATCATGGAGTTTTTGAACTCCTTATTCATATTAGCACTACTACCCATGAATATTAGATCATCCACATATAAACATACAATGAGAATATATTTACCTTATTTCATGTAGTAGAGAGTAGGTTTACTTTTGCTCCGAGTGAATTCATACTTTTGAAAGTAGCCATAAATGTGTCAGTACCATGCCCTTGGTGCTTGCTTGAGGTCATACAATGCTTTCTTTAGTTTGTAGACAAGGTTATCCTTACCTTGTTCTTCAAATCCTTGAGGTTGTTGCACAAAAACCTCTTCATTCAAATACCCATTAAGAAAGGCACTTTTAACATCCATGTGCTGAATTTTTCACCCTTTGTGGGCAGCCAAATAAAGTACTGATATGATTATCTCTTGTCTAGCAACAGGAGCAAAGGTCTCCTCATAGTCAATCCCATACTTATGAGTGAACCCTTTTTCTACTAGTCTTGCCTTGTGTCTTTCAATGCTTTCATTAGCATTGAATTTGGTCTTGTAGACCCATTTACATCCAACACATATTTTTCCTTGAGGAAGCTCCACTAGCTCCCAAGTATCATTCTTTTTTATAGAGGTCATTTCCTCTTTCATGGCTTGTTTCCATGCATCATGAGAACTTGCTTTTTCATATCTATATGGCTATATCTCTACACTAGTCATTAAAGCATAATTTACTACATCTCCCTTAGGCTCTTGGGAGTCATCATCAACATACATATGCAGATTTTCATATCTTTTCAAAACTGCATTCATTTCACTAGCTTGACTTCTAGAGTATCTTTTTTGGAAATTCTTATCCAACATTTGAAAATATGGATGTTGTTGAAGTTTTATTTTATCTCATGATGGAGAATCAATATCCATTGGTGAAGAACTTATTGATATTTGTGTAGAAGTACTTGGAGTAGCATCTGTTGTACTTGAAGTAGTACTCATACTTGGGCTTGGAGGACTTCCTTTGTTGTTTTTGGGTTGCACTTGCTGCACTTGAGAGAAACTTGCATCATGAGATCCATCATCAAAAAAAGTTTTTGATGACCCCATTCTCCCCCTTCATCAAAAATTACATCCCTAGATAGTACAATTTTATGTATTTTGGTATTTTAGAGCCTATATGCTTTGGAAGACTCACAATATCCAACAAAAATACATGCTTGAATTTTGGGGTCAAGTTTCTTTCTTTGCTCATCAGGAATGTGGGCATATGCAAGACAACCAAAAACCTTAAAGTGTTTTACATTTGGCTTTTTGCCATACCATCCTTCATAAGGAGTAATACCATCTAAACTAGAAGTAGGACTCCTATTCAAAATGTAAACACTAGTTCTAATAGCATCAACCCAATACATGTTACTTAGATGCTTAGTTTTCAGCATTGAGCTAGCCATTTATACTATAGTGTGGTTCTTTCTTTCAACCACAAAATTTTGTTGTGGGGTGTAGGCAGTTGTGAATTACCTTTTTATTCCACAATATTTAAAATATTTTAGAAATGCATTTGAATAATACTCTCCTCCTCTATCAGTCCTGAGACTTTTTACAACAAACTCACTTTGATTTTCTACATTATTTTTGAAATCTATAAAACAATCAAAAGCTTCATATATAGTTTTCAAAAAATAAATCCAACACATCCTAGAGAAATCATCAATGAAAGTGAGAAAGTAATATTTGTTACGAATGCTTTTGGTTTTCATTGGACCACAAATATCCTAATGCACCAATTGTAGTGGATGGCTTGCTCTCCATGCTTGGTCCTTTGGAAACTTTGATCTTGAGTTCTTTCCCAAAGCACATCCTTCACACACCTCCTTGTATTCTTCAACTCTTGGAAGTCCACTCACCATAGCTTGAGAAGTCAACAACTTCAAGCTTGCAAAATTGAGATGACCAAATCTCAAGTACCAAAGCACACTTTGATTAGAAATAGCTACACTAGCAAGTTGAGCATCTCCTTGTTCCCTAAACTTAAGAGTAAACAACCTATTCTTTGTCATAGGTACTTGTGTAAAAACTCTATTACAATTTTTTTATCAAAAATGACACATTTTCCTTCATAAAAAACAAGCCTATAGTTCTTCTCCATCATTTGTCCAACACTAAGAAAATTATGTTGGAGTTTGGGGGTGTAATAGATGTCATTTACCTTCTTGGTGCCTTATTTTTTTGGAACCTCCATGGCTCCAATACCTTCAACTTGTAGTGCATTTTCATATCCCAATTTTATATTTGATTTGTAGGAGGAAACCATTATAGCAAAGAGCTCCTCTTTGCCACTCATGTGATTGGAACAACCAGTATCCAAAATCCAAGTTTCATTAAGATTTTGATATAATTTTCCATAGGTGAGGAACATATTTGAAGAAGCTCCTTCATCTTCTCCATAGTTTCCATATTGACCTCTCCCATATTGAGAAGTCTTGGACCAACAATCTCTAGCAAAGTGACCAACCTTGCCACAATTGTAACAAGATTTCTTTGATTTGTCACCTCATCTTCCTTGATTGCCACCTCTTGATCTACCTCATCCTCTTTGTTTACCTCTCCTTTGGCCTCTTCCTTGTCCTTGTCCTTGTCCTCTTTCTTGTGTATTATCACCTTCTTTGGATGAGAATGATTTATCATCACCTCCATAGCTTGTAGATGTAGCACCCTGCAATATTTCTTCATGAGACATCAAAGAACCAATTAGAGCATCAAAATTTAGAGTAGACAAATCTTTAGATTCTTCAATAAATATAGAAATATGATTCCATTTATGAAGAAGTTTTCTCAAAACTTTCTTCACCACTACTTCAGTTTTGATGTCTTCTCCAAGGGTTTGCATTTTGTTTACAATGACTTTACCTCTCACACAATAATCTCCCACTCTTTCATCATCTTGTATCTTGAGATTTTCAAAATATCTCTTCAAGGTTTGAAGCCTCACTTGCTTGACTTGATTTCTCCCTTGATAGCTATCTCTCAAGGCTGTCCATGCTTCTAGGGCTATTGAACAAGAAGCAATCCTTGGAAAGATGCTTTTCTCCAAAGCTACTTGGAGATGGTAGAGAGCAAATGAGTTTTTATTTTGGGCATCCTTTTTATTGGTTCTATCAGTTGCACTCAAGGTGGTCCAATATTTAGGTTCATTGTAGCCTTCTTCTACAATATCTCATAACCCCTTGCCTATGAGTAAGGTGCTCATCTTGATGGACCAATACTCGTAATATAACCCATTAAATTCAGGAAAGGGAAGATTGTTATTGGCAGCCATTGATGCTAATAAAAAAAACTTTGGAATAATGTAGATAGCTTATAATACATTTTTTTTGCAATAAAGAACAACAACAGATCTTATTTTACTCAATTGACTCAACCTGTTAAGTCAATCTCTCAAAATTAACCTCTAATTGCAAAAATACATGCTTCTTTTTATTTACCAAAGTCTCAAGCACCAAATTTATCATAAATCGGTCAATACTGATTGAAAAAAACTGAAATTTTTCCTGTAGACTTTTGATATACATATCTGAAAATCCACTAAATTTCAGAAGCAAATTCACACAAATGAGAAATATGTGATCAATTTACTTTTTCCCTTTCTAGATCTTAGAGTGTTTTTTAGACAACCTCAATGTTTTTAACATAAATAAATCCATACAACTCACAAATTTCTAAAAATTAAACTCTGTATTCCCGACACAATAATATAAAAACCCTCTAAATTTTAGAATAAAATTCGCAAAGGTGAAAAATATGTGATCATTTACATTTTTCCTTTTTATCACTATTCTGGATCTAGGATTTTTGAATAAAAAGTCAATATTCACACAAATTGATCAATACAGATTCAAATGACCTGAAATTTAATCTGAATTATGATTTTATTTAAATAATATTTCTACCAAAATTTTAGAAGCAAATACCCTTTCTTCCACCTTATACAACCATTTTATTAAAAAACTCAAAATGCTAATAAAATCAAAAAATTAGCTCCAAATCACCTGAAATTTTTTACTGAATACTCTTTATACAATTATCTAACAACCCTAAAAATTTCATAAGAAAATACCCCATGATACGTGAGATATTAATGATTTACTCAAGATCTTCCTTGCAACTTTGCTGAGTGCTGGCCACTTGAGTTTCTCTGACAAAGTGCGTGCTTCATATCTCTTCACACCACTCTTCACAGGTTTTGATCCATATGAGAAAACCTTCTTTGATACCAAAATGATAAAATATTCTCATTAGATTCATAATCATAATAAATTACAATGCTTTTATAACACTCCAATCAGTTTGAAATCTCTACTATTATGGAGATATTACTTGCTCCTACTATGTTTAGAAACACTCTAAACAATTCCCTATATGCTCTCACAACAAAACTGATTTCCTCTAAAATATTAAATTTGGTGCAACTATATTTAAATGAATTTTAAATATTTAGAACCTATATACTTTAGGTAAGATACTCTAAAGTATGCTCTAGAGTCCAACAATTTTTTCTAATGCACCTTTGTTGAGTGCTCTTTCATCTTATTCTACCTTGGAGGGACATTACACTATGGAGTATGGAACTCCTTTATCCTATTATTGCTTATAGGATGTTACACTTGAAATTTTGGGTGCTCAAACTTGATTTGCAATGTGGCAGAAGATTTTTAACTTGCTTATTAACCTCCCTTGAAGCTTTTTGGTGTTTTCCAGAATATTGTTTCTGCAAACTCTTCTTGGTGCATATGTTTCATTTTGATAGTGCATTAGTTCTTCCTTCAATGGTGCTCTTGGATGAGAGAAAACATGTTTTGCAATTTGCTTCAATGGGGATGGTGCCTCTTCTATTAATTCAACTCCACCATTGTTTTTATTTCTTATTTTATTTCTTTTGTAGATCTAATATCTGGGTAGCAACTTCGGTGGTTTATGGAACTCCTTTTGGTGTCTTTTGACATCTCAAACAATCCAAAACTTTAACCTCTTTGAATAGGACCTTCTATTTCTTTTTGAATATTATTTTGTAGGGTTTTATTGAGTGGTACTTTTGTGGAGTTCTTAATCCTTTTATTTCTATGAAACCTATTCTTATTGCATCTCTTTTGGAGTCCTTTGGATGACTCACAAATGTACACTATGACTACCCCTTATGATTTGAAAACCTTCTTTTACCCTACTCGAAATATGGGATTTAATTTCCTGTTTTGGCCATTTTTTTTCTGTCCATGAGTGTCTTCAAAACTTGTTTTGTACTTCTCCAAATATGTCGAAAAAAACCTCTTGGAACTATGAACTCAACCAGCACTTTAACCTCATAGTTATACCTTCCTCGCAAGTTATTTTATTACTATAATGTGCTGATTTTCTTCTCCAATTTTAGAGGTAGTGTCACCCTTCTTGATGGCTATTTTCCAGTTACTAATTTCAGCCTTTAATTACTTCACTAAACGTCTAAAAATTCTGCCTTTTATCCATTTGTTTCAGGCTGAAATAGGGTGATGTTATGGCTGCCTTCAATTCTTGGCAAAGACATCCTTTTCTTGGTTACTCTTTCACTTATAACTCCAAGATATTCATTGTATTAATCTGCATTCTAACTTATGCAGTTATAGTCTTATTTTGTTTAGAGTAGGCAATAGAATGTTGCTATATTTATTTCACTTGAACTATGCCTAACTTTTGTTTTCTACTATGTGCAGGTTTGCTCCTTGTAAACTATAACTTCTACACTATTTTGAAGACTTGAAATGAAACTATTTTATGCAACTTTTGATCCTTTGAAAATGGTGCTTAATAAAATTTAATAAGAAACCAAAAGCTCAACTAATGAGCTTTTGCTCCTTATTATTGCATACCTTTTTCTCTCATATATGATGAAGATAGTGGTGATTCAAGTCACCTTAATGGATACCTTATTTTGGATGAATTTGCAACTCTTCTATGCTGTCCAAAAACAGCTCTTTGCTCACATTTCTATAGCTTGAATACTTTATCAACTTGTTGCTCTAAACTCTAATTCAATGGCTTTAAAAACTCCTACAAAATGTACTTCTAGAATATGATTTTTAGCAATCACTAATGCTGCCCATAATTTCTGAAATTTTCAGCACTAACCAATATTCACAGTTTCTTTTAATTTCTTTGATTTGCTACCTTTTTCGCTGTCCACGAACTCTGTATTTTGTAGCTCTGAGTGTTGTTAATATGTTGTCCTTTTATTTATCTTCAAATATAAAACTTTAATATATTGTAATGCAGTCAATACCATCACTAAAAAATTGTCCTTGAATCCCAAAAAATTGGTAAGAGTCTCCCCAAATTGTAGCTGATATGTTGCTCAAGATGAAAAACACAAGCTTATACTAAGAGGGGGGTGAACAGTATAAGATAACTTTTTACTTTTCTTTCCCAATCAATATCATGCAATGTATAGATAAATATCAACATCAGTAATTAAATAAATGCATAAAATACCATACACAATAGAGACACCACAATTTACGTGGTTCACCCAATGTGGACTACTCCACAGAGAAAATATTTCACTAAAATTTTCTCTGTAGGAATAACCAATACTTTAGATTAATCAACGAATAGTTAAATAGTACATTAGTGGCTTAGATTAGCCCATAACCAATGGAGCTAACTAGAAAACTTAGGTTGTAGTTATAACAAAGGTAAAAACTAACCTAATAATGTAGTAATGCATATAACATATGCTAACATCCCCCCTTATTACATTATTTGGGTAATGAAAACTACAGCATACATATCCCCCTATACAACAATATTTGGGTAAAGTATATAACTACCCCAATACAGTGAAGAAGATGTTGATCTACTGGTTCTTTGCTCTGTCACAGTGCTCTGGCTGCTCCTAAGCAAAAAGTGGGTCATTCCTCACTTTGTCTTCATGCCAACGAATGTCCTTATGGTAATCACATCATCCAACCAATTTGCATGGGTAACCAACCACTGCAATCGCTAGGTGTAGTAGAATAGATCACTTCATACAAGGTTCATTCATTTACAATATGAATTTGCAAAAGATAAGGTAGCTAAGGTGTCGGTCACTGCCGAAAATGCACCCTTATAAGTTCCCCCTTCTTGTTGCAAAACATAGTGTAATTAATTTCTGAAGGAAGTGTGACTAAGGTGTCGGTCAAAGCCGAAAATGCACCCTTATAAGCCTTCTTCCCTATTTACAAAAAATCAGTGAAGAAAAGAAATGGATATCCCCCTCAATTGCAAAAAGTATGCAACTCAAGAGTGTTGTGAAGGATTTTACAAATATTGCCTCCTAGACAATTTTACATCACAAAAAGTCACTCCTCTTGTTACAAGTACTTCAAACACCTAGAATTTGCTATTTATGAAGCCTAAAAGAGGTACAAGCACCCCTTATTGCAAGGTCTTCAAACAAAAAACTTATGCTATTTATGAAGCCTAAAAGAGGAGAGAGAGAATATGGTGTTTTTGCCCAAGGGACACATGTGTTTTCCCTCTACAAAACTGTTTTAGCAATTTAGCACTCCTTGTGCTATCTTTGAACCAGAAACAAAATCAGAATGAGACACTTCACAAGAAATATGGCTTCTGTGTTGTGCCTTTGCCATTTTAGTTTTGCTTGTTTTGAAACCAACACTGAATGGTGTCTTGGTTGTCATTTTTACAATTTGTGCAAAACTATGCTTTCTAGGCAATTTGATCAAAAAAGTTCACCAATTTGTCCTTTCTTATTGTAAGTACTTCAAGCATGATTGCTATTATGAAGTCTAAAAGAAAAGGTTTAATGTTGATGACTTGGACTTTTCTGATTGCCTTTACAAGTTTTATTTCCCTCTTATCAAAATCTATGTTTGAAGGAAGAAAGGAATTATCCCCCCTTTAGTGCAAAGGATTGCAACTTTTAAGGTTCCTTATTTTCAAAAAAACTTGTTCTTTCTTTTGATTACCCTAAAAGAGTACCAAAATATAATTCACTCAAACAAATATTTAATGGCACCTGCCTTAACTCCCTTCAAGAAGGATGAAAAGTTTGAGGAAATTAAGCCAAACAAATAAGAGTGAATTAGGGGTTTTGTTGATTTAGGAGAGAATATCAAGTAATTTTGGCTTTAAATCTGTGCAAGGATTTACACAAATTTGTGAAATTTTGGGGTTTAGTGTGTTCTTGATTCTATGACTTATAATTGCAAAAGAAATAATGCAATAATCAAACAAGAATGCCCACAAAATTCTTATCACCTAGGTGTCGGATGCAACCGAAAATGCACCTAATTTGCCAATAAAGGTGTCGAGTAAAATCGAAAATGCACCTTTTAATTTTTGCAACAAAATGTGTGTTTTGTGTTGTGCAAAAAAATGATATTTTTATGTCTCCTACTTTGTTTTCCAATTTTGCAAAAGAAGTACAATGTTGTCTTCTCCCCTAAATTTTGCAAAATTAACAATTTTGAGCACTCCTTCCAAGACAAGTCGACACACGACCCGCATTTGGAAGGCTTCCAGAACTAGTCGACACACGACTTAGTTTTTGATGGACCCAAGGTTACAATTTCTTCTCAAATTTTTGCAAAAAAGAATGTGCAATTTTATGTCTTATATCCCCCTTCGAAGAAAACAAATGCACACTTTGCCTTTTGAATTTTACAAAAAAATTCAGTCTCCTTGTTTGCTATTTGTGCAAGAAAGAATCAAATGTCTATGATGTTGTCCCTCTTGGATTTTGCAAAACTAACAAGGTTGAGAAGAGTTTAAGGTTTTCTTATTTGCAATAAAAGTAGGTGCTCTTCTATGTCTTATATTCTCCCTTGGAGAAAAAACAAAAGCTCCTTTAAATTTGTAAATTGCAAAAAAAATATAACCCTTTTTTTTATATATTTTAAGTTTATGTGATTTCTCTAATTAATATAAGTAAAATCTATAAATAGTAAAAATTATTTTAGTTTTAAAGGCATTTTGATAAAAAAATAACTTTAAAAAAAAATAATAGTGAATTACTATTTAATAAATTAAAACTTAATTAATTAAAAAAAATAAACTTGAAAAATAAAAAATAAAAATTGAATTACCTTTGGGGTCTCCTTTTTATTGCTCCATGGAGCAAAATTTTATATGCCCCCCTCCCCCCGATGGGAGTCGAACTCCCGACCTCCCGTCGGGCAGCGCCTTAGCGCTGGCCTGCTCTCTAGTCGGGCTAGCTAGCCCGACGAGAGGGGGAGGGCATTGCCTTCATATTGAAGGCTTCGCCCGCCCCGTGACTTTTTTTAAAAAAAAATTGGGACTTTTGTCCCACATTGATGCCACGGGGCATATTTTGCTCTTTAAAAGAGCAAATGCGCGTAAAGCGCTTGTGACTGCCTACGGGAAATCAGTCCCCTGCATGGCTGGTTTTGCTGCCAGCCACGTGGACTATCAGTGTCAGAACACGTGGCTTGTCTGCCATGTGTCATCTTCATCAGGTCTGGTGTCGTCCTTGTCAGGTTCGATGACACATGGCTAGTCTGCCATGTGTCACGTTCGTCCAAGTGTCCTATCTAGGTGGCGCTTGCCACATGTCTAGTCCAAGTCCAGTCCAGTGGCAGTGCCACATCAGCACCTCAAGATCTGTGCCAGAGGTCACACCTGGCCAATGGCTATCCGCCACGTGTTGCTAGAGGAGTGGTCTATGTTAGCACCTTACCTCAAGATCTGTGCTAGAGGTCGAGTCTACCAGGTCTGTCCAATCAGCCTCCATGATCCATCTCAAGATTCATGCAGGTTCTAGATGTGCAGTTAGCGTGTCAGATCCACCTTGGGATCCATGCAAGTTTTAGATGCATAGTCAGTGGATTCAGGTTTGTCGCATAGTTTAGATCGACCTCAAGAAATGTGCTTGAGTCCCTTGGTTGCCCAGAAGTCTAGATCAACCTTGAGGTTCATGCCCAGTCAAGCAAGTCCAGACACCATCGTTTCAAGTGTAGGTCTAGTTCAGATGCCTTGGTATGCATGCCCAAGCAGGTCTAGCCCTACCTCAAGAAACGTGCCCGTGTCTATGTCGATCTCCTCTCAGATCTTGAGAAACATGCTCGAGCAGGTCCTGCTCTGATACCATGTAGGAATAACCAATCCTTTAGATTAATCAATGAATAGTTAAATAGTACATTAGTGGCTTAGATTAGCCCGTAACCAATGGAGCTAACTAGCCAACTTAGGTTGTAGTTATAACAAAGCTAACAACTAACCTTAAAATGTAGTAAAACATATAACATATGCTAAAATTCTCAATCAATCTCTTGGGAATCCTTTCCCTATTACAATGTTTATGGACCTCTGTCCAAAGGAGATGTTGATCCCCTAAATCAAGTTCATGGATCTCTATCCATAGGAGAACTCCTTCTCCTCTACTTTGGTTGGTGATCCTCTAGAAGACTACTGCCTCCACTACACTGGCTTGTGGATCTCTCTCCACTGAAGACTCTTGTCCCCACTCAGAAGACCTATCCTCACTGCCCTGGCTGATGGATCTCTATCCACTAGAGACCACTGTCCTCTCTGCTCTATCACCTCCAAAGCTCTATCTCAAATCTGCACTAAACATAGTCCTTCGGTCTAGCACAAATCTGCTCAATCTCTATCTCTGGTCTGGCACAAACCTATCCTCAAATCTGCACCAAACTCTGCTCCACAAGTCCACTCAGAACTTGCTCAAATCTGCTCAACAAGTCCACTCAGAACTTGCTCAATCTACTCAACAAGTCCACTCAGAACTTGCTCAAATATGCTCAACAAGTCCACTCAGAACTTGCTCAATCTGCTCAACAAGTCCACTCAGAACTTGCTCAATCTGCTCAACAAGTCCACTCAAAACTTGCTCAATATGCTCAACAAGTCCACTCATAACTTGCTCAAATATTCTCAACAAGTCCACTCAGAACTTGCTCAAATATACTCAACAAGTCCACTCAAACTTGCTCAATCTACTCAACAAGTCCACTCAGAACTTGTCCAATCTGCTCAATAAGTCCTCTCAAGAACTTATCCAAATATGCTCTCAATATGTATTGTAAGCTTCCACAAAATCTTACTCAAATCTGTCCACAAGTCCTCTCAAAGACTTGCCTCAAATCTTCTCAACAAGTCCACACTAGAACTTGTCCAATCTCATAGAAACATAAAGAGAATTGTTAGAGACCCAATATGTTCTATACTCAATGCCCAATCACTTTCTCAACTCAAATCAGAATATAGAATAGTTTGTTTTATGGAACTTGAACAATCACTTCACACACTCACTTGACTAGGCTCAACCAACTCTACTCAACCAATCACTCAAAGAAACAACCCTTGCTCACAAACCCTAGTCCAAGCATGTAAACATCAACTCAAAATATTTCCAACAATGCTCAACAACAATCCTCACATAACAATGATACTCATGTTCTTTCAAACCCTAGTTCAAGTTCTTTGCTCAACAACTCACTTTAACAACAATGCTCATAAAACAATCTTCACATAGCAATGATACTCATGTTCTTTTCAAACACTAGTTCAAGTTCTTTTCTCAACAACTCACTTCAACAATAATGCTCATAAAACAATCTTCACATAGCAATGATACTCAAACCCTAGTTTAAGTTCTTCACACAACCAATGGCTTCAACAACAATGCTTATAAAACAAGGTTTTAACCACACTTCTTTATTCCAGAAAACCTTGTAGCAATCACTCAAACACACTTAAAAGGAAACCCTAATCAAGTCCTTTTCACTCCAAACTTATTTTCCAGAAAACAACCAATCAACTTAAACTTTGAAAAATATGCCCATACCTTTTTCTTGATAAATATGACCTTCAAGAATCTGCCACAATAACACAATATTCCTTTGCCAATCTCAAAAGGATTAGATGACAATACAATGCATATATTAATTCATGAGTATACCTTATTGCTCCAATCTCAAAATAATATCCAACACCAAACTATTTTGAATATTCACCTCTCAAGCATAAGTCACTTTACTACTTTGTTTTTCAAAACCCAAAGCTATTTCTACTTATAACTCCCTAAACTTATTATTGCATTAAAGATAATTCTTTTAATAAGATAATGCAATTTATCTTTCCCTTTTCTAAGGTAAAAGTATTTTACCCACAAGTAAATCTTTTCACCTCAATACTTTATAATAACTACTCCCTTTTAATTTAGGCATTCATCAAATTAATTACAACCTTATTTCTCCTTTATTCAACCTTAGCCTAAATTAAAATTAAAGATCACAAAAATATTACCAGTTTTATTAATGCCTGAAGCGCTTCTTCTTCCAAGCGCCTTCCTCTTGGTTGTCACCACCATGGAGCTGCATTCTCCCTTGGAGCCTCCACACCTTACGCCTTCACCTGCTTCAAGCCATGCCTTGCTACTTTATTACCTCAAGCCACACCTTGGCTACGTTTGCTACCTTGAGCCACACCTTGGCTACCTCCTACCTTGCACCACTCCTTGGCTATTCTTTATCTCTAGCCACACCTTGGCTACGCTCACTAACTTGCACCACTCCTTGGCTATGTTTTTATCTCTAGCCACACCTTGGCTACGTTCTCTACCTTGCACCACTCCTTGGCTACGATTACTATCTCTCACCACACCTTGGCTACGTTCATTGGTGCATAAACAAGATTTTTACTGCTCTTTCTTCCTTACAGACTTAAACACAATTGCACATTTTTATCATCGAGCAAAAGGATAAATTGAAATACCTCCAAGGCATTAGATTTTATACTAAATCTCTTCCTCCATGCATGACGTCGATGCTCGATTTTCCTTTGAAACTTTATTAATTTATAAAATATTTAAATTCTTTTGAATTTAAATTTTATAAATTAATTCTTTAAACCCTATGGTTTTAAAGAAAAACCTTTTATTTTTGCCACCATTGGTTTTAAAGAAAAACCTTTTAATTTTTCCACTGTTTTAAGAAAAACCTTTTATTTTTTCCACCATTGGTTTTAAAGAAAAACCTTTTATTTTTGCCATCATTGGTTTTAAAGAAAAACATTTTAACTTATGCTTCCACATAATATTTAAAAAATATTATGGAGCCCTTTGCCTTTAACTTTTGCATTGTTCCTTTTGATCTTGACTTTATTAGAAGCTTCTTCCAGAATATCAATGACAACTTTGATAACTTGTTTCTTGACAAATTCCTTGATATTTAATGATGACTTCATTTCTTGACATCAATGACAACTTTAACTTTAAGGACTCAAAATGTCCAACAATCTCCCCCTTTGTCATTGATGGCAACCCAAAAATTTTTACCAAAAACTTGACTTCTTCTTCTGTGTTGCTCCCCTTGGGACATTGCTCCCCTGGCTCAATGCTCTCTTCAATTACCAAGTCTCTCCCCTTACTCAAATATCTCCCCCTTTGACATCAATGGCAAAGGGTCACCTTTGGGGCTTGGGGCTAAGAATGAGCCTCTTAGCTTAGCCCCTCCCCCACCTCCTCTTGAGGTGGTTAATTCTGGGGTGGGAGTATTTCTACTCCTAGAAGGCATTGTTCTTTACCTTTATCCTCTTTCCTTCTTATCTGATTCTTCTGATTCCTCTCACTATTTCTTTTAGTGTCCATGTTCCTATCCATGTCTACATTCATGTTCCTATTTCTATTCATATCCATGTTCCTTTCTATTCCTATTCATATTCATATTCCTTTTTTTCATATTCATATTCATGTTCCTATTCATATTCATGTTCGTTCATGTTCCTGTTCACACCTATTTTTGAAATGTCTGCTCTACACCACTTTGTTGTGTGACCATCATTGTTGCACTTGTAACACTTAATGTTATTATTTCTTGGAGGTGCAAATGTCATAGGATTTCTTCTAGTGAAGCCATACCTTCTTCTGTCATGAACCCTGCAATTCATTGCCTTATGACCAAACTGATTACATGAGTAGCAATATCCATGGAAGAACTGTCTGTTCCCATATTCCTGTCTTTCATGTGTTCTGCATTGTGAAGCCATGTGCCCAAACCTGTGACATGAAAAGCATCTTCCATTGAATTTTCCTTGTCTTGACCTCATTGGTCTCCTAGACCTATTCTGATTGTTGTTCCATCTGTATCTTCTTTGTGCATTGTTCCTATTTTTGTTGAACTCTCTATTGTCCAACTCATCCTCAGATGTCTCACTTTCTTTTACACTATATTTTTCTGAAGTATCTTCATCCGAAGTTTCTTCTTCTCCAAAACTTGAAGTTGACTCTCCTTCCCATTTCTTTTGATTCTGTTCAAATCCGAGACCTGTCTTGCTTGATGTAGTCTTTTGTGTCTTGATGAACTTATCCAAGTTCTTTGAGCTATTTTTAAACCCTTTCATCTTGATCTTGGAGTCCTCTAAATCTTCTTTTAGTAGTGCCACTTCTTGTGCTAACTTCTCACATTCCAAGATCTTTGCTTCTAACTTATCCTTGAACCTTTTTGCCTTAGCCTTTGATTTTTCTAAATCCTCTATAAGCAATCTTCTCTCTTCATCACATTCTTGAAACTGAATTTCAAGTTTAGAGTGTTGCTTTCTTACCTTCTTTACTATGTCAAGGGCATAAATAAGTTCTCCCTTGAGATCATAACCATTCTCTTCTGAATATTCCTCTATTTGTTTACCTTTGTCCACATCTTTATTTTCTTTTGGCTTATCTTCTATAGGATCACTTACTTCTTCTTCTAAAGCCATTAGAAGATTTTCATCTGGTATTTCAAATGCATCCTCATACTCATCATCACTGAAACTATAACCATCCCTTGTACAATCATCTTCAAGATGTCCAAAGTTACCACATCTAAAACACTTGAGAATTACTGGAGTCCTTTTCTTAACTGGTTCTTTTTCTTCAATCATAAATAGGACTTCATCTCTATCATTGTCTGAAAAACTAGCATCACTATCACTTGAGTACTTACTTGCCTTATCTGCATAGTAGCTCCTCTTTTGTCTTTGAAAGAACTTCTTTCCTTGTCTGCTTTGTCCATCCTTGCTTTTCTTTTGGTGCCTATATCTTTCTGATTCCCTATTCCTGTGATCCTATTTTTCTTCACCATTGTTTTTCTTTGGTTCTTGACAATCTGTTGCAAAATGTCCAAACTTTCCACAATTGAAACACTTAATAGATTTTAGATCTCTAGATCTTCTGGAATCTTTATCTCTTCTACCATAATTAGCTTCTTCATCACTGGATGACTCACTGCTTGATTCTGACTTCTTACCCTTTGTTTTCTTGATTGCTTTGAAGGTTGCTTCCTTCTAGGGAATAGGATCTTTTGTTCTTATCTCAAAAGTTGTAAGCATACCAAGAAACTTATCTCTTGTCAAAGAATCACCATCCATTGACACTTCTATAGCAGAAACCTATTCACTGAATCTTTTTGGAAGAGTTCTTAAGACTTTATCACAAACATCTGATTCATCAATCTTCATTCCAAGTCCTTGCATATCATTAACAACCTCATCAATTCGAATTAGATAAGCACTGATATTTTCCTCATCATTCATTCTTAACATTTCAAATTGTCCTTTGAGATTTCGTATCTTTGCTTTCTTGACACTTTTATCTCCTTCATATATACCTTGCAATTTATCCCACATTTCTTTTGCAGTTTTACAATGCATAACCTTCATAGATTATGTTCTACGCAAACCTCTCACAAGTGCATTCATTGCTTTTGAATTATAGTGTTGTAGAAGCTTACCTTCCTTATCTATAGGAGGATTGACTAAGGGATCATATCCAAATTCCACTGCTTCCCAAACTTCATTTCCAAGTGCCATTAGGTAGATCTTCATCATCATACTCCAATACATATAGTCACTTCCATCAAATACTGGTGCTGAATTATTTGAGGACACCTCCTTAGGATCCATTGTGTTCTTGTTAGCTTTTCCTTCAAGCTGTTAAACTCTTATGAAGGAACCCGCTCTGATACCAATTGAAGAACACAAGCTTATACTGAGAGGGGGGTGAACAGTATAAGATAACTTTTTACTTTTCTTTCCCAATCAATATTATGCAATGTATAGATCAATATCAACAACAGTAATCAAAGCAATGCACAAAACACCATACACAATAGAGACACCATAATTTACGTGGTTCACCCAATGTGGGCTACTCCACGGAGAAAATATTTCACTAAAATTTTCTCAATCAATCTCTTGGGAATCCTTTCCCTATTACAATATTTATGGACCTCTATCCAAAGGAGATGTTGATCCCCTAAATCAAGTTCATGGATCTCTATCCATAGGAGAACTCCTTCTCCTCTACTTTGGTTGGTGATCCTCTAGAAGACTACTACCTCCACTACACTGGCTTGTGGATCTCTCTCCACTGAAGACTCTTATCCCCACTCAGAAGACCTATCCTCACTACCCTGGCTGATGGATCTCTATCCACTAGAGACCACTATCCTCTCTACTCTGTCACCTCCAAAGATCTATCTCAAATCTACACTAAACATAGTCCTTCGATCTAGCACAAATCTTCTCAATATCTATCTCTAGTCTAGCACAAACCTATCCTCAAATCTACACCAAACTCTACTCCACAAGTCCACTCAACTCCAACAACCCCCCAATCCACTAACTTGTCACAAATATTCTCAATAAGTCCTCTCAAGAACTTATCCAAATATCTCTCAATATGTATTGTAAGCTTCCACAAAAGCTTACTCAAATCTATCCACAAGTCCTCTCAAAGACTTACCTCAAATATTCTCAACAAGTCCACACTAGAACTTGTCCAATCTCATAGAAACATAAAGAGAATTGTTAGAGACCCAATATGTTCTATACTCAATGCCCAATCACTTTCTCAACTCAAATCAGAATATAGAATAGTTTGTTTTATGGAACTTGAACAATCACTTCACACACTCACTTGACTAGGCTCAACCAACTCTACTCAACCAATCACTCAAAGAAACAACCCTTGCTCACAAACCCTAGTCCAAGCATGTAAACATCAACTCAAAATATTTCCAACAATGCTCAACAACAATCCTCACATAACAATGATACTCATGTTCTTTCAAACCCTAGTTCAAGTTCTTTGCTCAACAACTCACTTTAACAACAATGCTCATAAAACAATCTTTACATAATAATGCTCATAAAACAATCTTCACATAGCAATGATACTCAAACCCTAGTTTAAGTTCTTCACACAACCAATGGCTTCAACAACAATGCTTATAAAACAAGGTTTTAACCACACTTCTTTATTCCAGAAAACCTTGTAGCAATCACTCAAACACACTTAAAAGGAAACCCTAATCAAGTCCTTTTCACTCCAAACTTATTTTCCAGAAAACAACCAATCAACTTAAACTTTGAAAAATATGCCCATACCTTTTTCTTGATAAATATGACCTTCAAGAATCTACCACAATAACACAATATTCCTTTGCCAATCTCAAAAGGATTAGATGACAATACAATGCATATATTAATTCATGAGTATACCTTATTGCTCCAATCTCAAAATAATATCCAACACCAAACTATTTTGAATATTCACCTCTCAAGCATAAGTCACTTTACTACTTTGTTTTTCAAAACCCAAAGCTATTTCTACTTATAACTCCCTAAACTTATTATTGCATTAAAGATAATTCTTTTAATAAGATAATGCAATTTATCTTTCCCTTTTCTAAGGTAAAAGTATTTTACCCACAAGTAAATATTTTCACCTCAATACTTTATAAAAACTACTCCCTTTTAATTTAGGCATTCATCAAATTAATTACAACCTTATTTCTCCTTTATTCAACCTTAGCCTAAATTAAAATTAAAGATCACAAAAATGTTACCAATTTTATTAATGCCTGAAGTGCTTCTTCTTCCAAGCGCCTTCCTCTTGGCTATCACCACCATGGAGCTACATTCTCCCTTGGAGCCTCCACACCTTACGCCTTCGCCTACTTCAAGCCATGCCTTGCTACGTTCACTGCCTCAAGCCACACCTTGGCTACATTTGCTACCTTGAGCCACACCTTGGCTACGCTCATTGCCTTGCACCACTCCTTGGCTACGTCTGCTATCTCTAGCCACACCTTGGCTACATTCACTACCTTGCACCACTCCTTGGCTATGTTTGTTATCTCTAGCCACACCTTGGCTACGTTCACTACCTTGCACCACTCCTTGGCTATGATTACTGTCTCTCACCACACCTTGGCTACGTTCGTTGGTGCATAAACAAGATTTTCGCTGCTCTTTCTTCCTTACAGACTTAAACACAATTGCACATTTTTATCATCGAGCAAAAGGATAAATTGAAATACCTCCAAGGCATTAGCTTTTATACTAAATCTCTTCCTCCATGCATGACGTCGATGCTCGATTTATTCTCAATGTCGATGCTCGATTTTCCTTTGAAACTTTATTAATTTATAAAATATTTAAATTCTTTTGAATTTAAATTTTATAAATTAATTCTTTAAACCCTATGGTTTTAAAGAAAAACCTTTTATTTTTGCCACCATTGGTTTTAAAGAAAAACCTTTTAATTTTTGCCACCATTGGTTTTAAAGAAAAACCTTTTATTTTTGCCACCATTGGTTTTAAAGAAAAACCTTTTATTTTTGCCATCATTGGTTTTAAAGAAAAACCTTTTAACTTATGCTTCCACATAATATTTTAAAAATATTATGGAGCCCTTTGCCTTTAACTTTTGCATTGTTCCTTTTGATCTTGACTTTATTAGAAGCTTCTTCCAGAATATCAATGACAACTTTGATAACTTGTTTCTTGACAAATTCCTTGATATTTAATGATGACTTCATTTCTTGACATCAATGACAACTTTAACTTTAAGGACTCAAAATGTCCAACACAGCAACCTCCTTCAATTATAGACCACAAATATAGTAGATTTGGTGGTTCTTATATCTCTTTTCACTTGTCAAATTTTGACTTCAAAGTAGATCTCCTCCTCAAACAATCTATCAATCTTGAGATCTATTCAATACTACCTTTTTTATTTGACAATATTCTTGCCAAACTTTCTCCTTTGGGCTTATCGTTGGATGGCGACGATTGTCCCAATTCCTTAGATTCTTCTTTGGTAGTAATTTATTCAATTAGTCCTTCTATGAAATCCTTCAATGAGGCTCACCAAGCCTCCTTCTTAAGACCTCTCCAAGGTTCTAAATCTTGCAGCTTCTAAATCTTCAATGAGGCCTTCCTTGGCCTCTTCAATATTCAACTATGGAAATAAAATCTTCTTCTAGGATCTCCTCAATCTACTACTACTAAAATCTCTTCTTCAATGGAGTCTTCAATGAATATCTTCTTCAATAGGACATTCAATGGACCTCTTCTTCAATCAAAAGTTTTTAGTCTTCAATGGAGATCACCAATCTCCAATATTTTTCTAGGACTCTTCTCCTTGAGTTTATTTGATCTTTAATGGGATATTCTTTCTAGGACCTCCTATCTTCAATGGGTCTTATTTCTAGGGCCTTCTTCCTATATTTACAATCTTCAATGTGGCTTCCTTGGCCACTAGATATTTCCTCTATCTTTCAATTAGGAGCCTTCATTCTACAAATATTTCAATGTGATATTTCTCCTTGGGCCTCCAAATTATCAATCCCTGCATGAGGAGAGTAATTTTGACTTTTAGGCAATGAAGATGAAGTTCTTCTCTATATGTTGAAGGAAGCTTCCCACCTTCTAAGAGTTAATTTTTTGCAACAAGAAAAAACTTAAATGATACTAACCAAATGGTTCTCTTGAAAACTTCTTTTCTCTCTTGCAATAAAATATTAGAGATAATAAAAATTTTGACTCTATGAGAAATAAACTTCACTAGTTGGATTGCCAATCTAGTGGAACAATGCTGAGTTCTAGTATTCACAAGAATTACAACTTTTGTGGAAAAAATATATCTAAATCTATCATGTGGATTTATCTATTTTATATTCTTCTATCTAGATATACTTCTATCAAAAAATCTATTTGGATGGTATTTACATGCAATGGCGCACTATGGCTGATTTGGTTTGTAAATACTCAATAATAGTACTTGTGGCTTTCCTTTGATCCACCATGGCTCTGATACCATTGTTAGATTTTGGAGCCTTAAAAATAAATAAAATCCATTCACAAGTATATAAATAAACATGAAATGATACAACTATGATAACAACAAAAAACCATACATGAAAATATGATAGAAAACTTAATACAAAGCTCTAGAAATGCTCATATAGAAATCTCACAAAAATTACAATACTCCTCTCATGGAGTTTGCAACTCCTCCATGATAATAAAATGGAGTTGTATTGTGACTACTACAACTCTCACGTTTGCACTACTCTTTATCTCACACAAACACTCACAAAGAGGCCTTTATATAGAAAGATAGGTTACTTGCCTCTCACTCAACCCTAAGACTCGTGTACATGTGGACTACATGCACATTTACATAATTGCACATTCTAACACTTGTGCATTTATTCTATTATACTAATAAATAAATGAATCCTAATATAATCCTAAGCTAAATATGCACCCATGAGGGTACATTAGTAAATAACCAAATGATGTAATAGCCATATTTTCCAACAATGCCATCATAGTAATGTTGTCTCAATGAAGAAAATTACTTAGGATGTTGACTAGAATGGAGTAGAAATAAATGCCACTTCTAAGTGTTTCAAGCCCTTTTATCTTGCTAGCCTCTCTCCCTAAACAACTGAAGAACTAGATAAGAATAATACTTCATCTATATTGTAAATCATAGTGTGATATGAGGAGAAAGAAGATAAGTAGACATCCTCCAAGTCACATAAGCCAAGTTAGATCTAGGGGGAACCTTGTTGCTCAAAATAAGTAGATCATTCATAATAGGAGTAATGGCAATAGGGACTATTCACGTTCTATCCTTTAATATTCCTTAGTGAGGAATACCAACAATGATAGTGCTCAATTTGAAGGCTCAATCACAACTACGAAACTATATACTATATTTACTATAGTAATAGAACATATTAATAAGTAAATATTAGGTGTTATGAGAATCATCACCTAGTGGTGCCACTTAGCCTTTACCTATTGGTATAGTTGGAAAGGTTTAATGTATGCTATTTGGTATATTAAATTTCTCCTATCATAAATATTGGAAATTTTGAGTACATTGTTGTCATTGATGTCAAAGATTTGATGTCATTGATTGTCATTGATGTCCAAGATGAAAAGGTTGAGTTTTGTCTTCAAGGTTGAAATAATAAATGCAAAGGAATTTCCCATGGTTGTGAAAGCAATCAGAGAGAATTTTGAATAAAAGGATTATAATATCTAAATTATAATATTTAAATTATAATATTTAAATATTATTAAGATATTTTGAAAGTAACAAGGGCTTCATTTGGTAAATAAAAAACAAAGGGAGATTTTAAATTGCAAAGAAAGGATAAGACTTCTCATTGGTGAAAAAAACCCAAGGAAAAAGGTTTATTGTAATATTTTTTTAAATATTATAATACCTAAGTATAAAGTCACATGGCACCAAAGATAATTCAAATTATTTTTAATAAATTTGAAAGAGGGACAACGTCTAAAACGTGCATGGAAAGCATATAAATACTCTAAGACGTTGGAAATAAAATGGTGGGCTTGATATTCAATTTTCATGCATTGTGCAAAGTGGTGATAGGGAATGAGGTAGAGGGGAGAACATTGTTTTCAAAGCGTAGAAGGAGAACAAAATAAGTACGTTTCATTTGCTCCTTGACGTCATCCGCCAGGGTGGCCTAGCGGTGGCTAGGATCGTGCTAAGTCATTTACAAGGCAGAGGTTCATGGTTCGATTCTCCCTAGCACTAGTTTTGAAGGATTTAATTTGTGTTCGGTAAATACTCCAAGGAAATAAAGGTGGAGACCTACACTTTAGGTCACAACCACTTAGCTAGTACAAGCAGTCACACAATGGGTTAGGAGGTTGAGTTTGGATGATCAATTCCTGTTTACGCCAAAAATATTATATTTACCAAAAAGGTATGTGCTAAGGTTGATTAATATTTGCTTTGATGGAGTTTGAGGGGTGTAATATGGTGTAAATGTTTTTGGCATATAGGAGGTATAAGGGTAATTCATTTTTGCCAAATATTTTTGAAGATATTACTATCATTAAATTTTATTTTTATATATGCAAAACTAGGAGTGATAAGGTGTAAATGATTAATTTAATATTGTAAGTTATGGGTTATTAAGTGGTTTGGAAATTATTTTATGAAAGTGGAAGCCAAAATGTGTGTTTATTATTTGCATTAATTTTGAAGGACTTGGTTCATGATTTGATGTTTTATTTTGAAAAACCAAGAGATTTATAGAGCATTGGTTTGGAACAAATTGTGCACACATTTTGAGAAGGTTTCCCAATATATGAAAATGTGTTGTGCTAATATTTTTGAAGTTGCAAAATATATCATTTTGTGAGACAGGGGTTGAAGACATATCTCCATAAGATCAAATTAAGAGGTATGGACACATATTTCCTTATTTAAGGTGTTTTTTTGAGTAAATGTCTCTGAAACATAAGGTGGAGATAAAAGGGTTGTTTGGTAAGCATTGTTGAAAATATTTGAGTTAGGGTTTGAGACCTACATGTGCATCAATTGTTGAGAGAAAGTGGAAACAATTGTATTAGGGCTTGTACTTCATTGTTGAATGGTTTTGAAAATATTTGGGATAGAATTTGAGAACAAGTTTGCTTCCATTGTTGAAAGAGATTGAGATATTTGTGCTAGAAATTTTGAACTACTTGTACTAGGTTTGAAGACAAGTTAGTGCATCATTGTGAAACCTTTTGAGCAGTGGTTGAAAGATATTGAAAGCAATTGTGAAAGTGTTTGAGATAAATCTTGTGAGGGAAATTTGTGCATTATTGAGATTGATGTTTGAGAGAAAATTTGCAAGAAATATAGATCAGTTTTGTGAAGTAAGTTATGCATTGTTTTGAGTTGATTTGAAAGGGATTTTGCAAGAGATAGAGATTGCATTGATTGAATGCAAGATTTGTGAATGTGAAGAACATATTGGGTTTTTGATAGAGCATATCATTTTTTATATGTTCCAGAGGTTAAACGAATTCTAAGTAGAATTTGTCTGTGAAGAAAGCTATTTTGAAAGAGATTTAAGTTGTGTTTGTATGCAATATTTGGAAATGCTTAAGCAGGTTTTGTCAGCATGATTGAAGGTATATTTGAGCATGTCTTTTGATAAGGCTTGAAGGTAGATTTAAGCAAGTATTTTGAAGGCTTGAAGGCAGATTTGAGCAAGTCTTTTGAGAAGGCTTGAAAGCAAATTTCAGCAAGTCTTTTGAAGGCTTGAAGGCAAATTTGAGCAAGTATTTTTTTAAGGCTTGGTGCATATTTGAGACAGAGTTGAGAGAAATTTTGGTTGTTGATTTGATCAAGCTTTGTGTAAATGCTTGGTGTAGATTTGAGATAGAGTTGAGAGAATGTTTGGTTGCTGATATGATCAAGCTTTGTGTTAAGGCTATGTGCATATTTGAGACAAATTTGATAGTAGGTTTGGTTGTTGCTTCGATCAAGATTTGTGTTAAGGCTTGTTGTATATTTGAGATAGATTTGAGAGCAGGTTTGGTTGCTGATTTGATCAATATTTGTGTTAATGCTTGGTGTATATTTGAGACATAATTGAGAGTAGGTTTGGTTTCTAATTTAATCAAGCTTTATGTTAAGGCTTGGGGCATATTAGAGTAGATTTGAGTAGAGCAGAGGGGATAGAGTTCTCCTATGTAGAGAGATCTACAAAGGGATAGATTTCTCATGTGGAGAGAGATCCATGAACCAGATCATAGAGGTAATAGAGTTTTCTTATGGAAAGAGATTCGTGAACCAGCTAGGGAGATAGAGTTCTTCTGTGGATAGAGATCCATGAACCAAATGAGCATATAGAGTTCTCCTAGATCAAGTTCCACAAACTAGATAGGGGATAAATTTATCATATGGAGAGAGATCCATGAACTAGAGAGGTGATAGAGTTATTTTATGGAGAGAGATCCACAAACCAGAGCAAGGGGATAGAGTTCTCCTATGGAGAGATATTCACAAATTAGAGTATAGGGGATTGTGTCTCCTTTGGATAGAGGTCCAAAAACATTGTAATAGGAAATTGATTCCCAAGAGATTTGTTGAGAAAATTTAGAAGAAATATTTTCTCCGTGGACGTAACCCACATTGGGTGAACCACGTTAAATTTATGTCTCTCATGTGTGTAATGATTTATACATTGATTTTATTAATTCTATTAATATTACCATTGATAATATTGGATAATATTATTTGGAAAAGAAAATTAAAAGTTTATCTTATATTGTTCACCCCCCCTCTCAGTATAAGCCTGTGTTCTTCAATTGGTATTAGAGCGGGTTCCTTCAAAAAAGTTTAATATCTTGAAGGAAGATATTATAGGAACACAGATGGCATCTTAGAATGGATCCTCATCAAATAAGGCACCATTATTCGATGGAAAAAATTATACCTTCTAGAGTATAAGAATGAAGACTTTATTGATGGAACAAGGATATGAGATATGGCAATCCATTGAGGATGATTTCACCCCTACAGCTACTCCCACAAATAAATATGATAAGATGTTACATGTGAATAATTCCAAGGCTATGAATGTAATATTAAGTAGATTACGTAAAGCAAAATTTGTGAAGGTTATGCACTGCAAATCAGTAAAAGAGATATGGGAAAAATTGAAGCAAACATATGAGGGAGATAAAAAGGTCAAGATGGCAAAACTACAAAACCACAATAAAAGGTTTGAATATTTGAATATGGAAGATGAGGAAGATATTGCTACATACTTACTTCGTGTGGATGAGGTTGTTAATACCATGCATGGACTTGGATTCAGAATCGAAGACTCTAGTGCTTCCCAAAAGGTATTAAGATCACTCCCTATGAGGTATGATGGAAAAGTTTCAGCTATAGAAGAGATGAGAGATATTGAAAATTTGACTATGGATGAGTTACATGGAATTCTCACAACTTATGATATGAGAATAGTAAAGGATCCCAACTCTCAGAAAGAGTTAACCTTCAAAAATTCAAATAAAAAAAATATAAGAAACCAAAATCAAGTGGTGAGTCAAGCAGTGATGAAGAAATTAACTATGCAAAAGAAAACAAGGAATCGAGAAAGCACAAAGGTATGAAGACTGTGAAATGTTTTAATTGTGGTAATTTTGGTTACTATGCATCTAATTGTCCAAAATATGGTAGCAGTAGTAGTGAAGAGAAACGGGATCATAAGAAAAAGGAAGGAGGAAAATCCAGGTATGAAAAGAAAAATAGGTATGGTCAAGGCAAGCATGAAAAAAATATATTTCAAAGGCACAAGAAGAGTTTCTATGTTAACAAGGTAAGCAATGATTCAAGTGACAATGATGAAATACTCTCAGATGGTGAAGAAGAAGATATTATATTTTTGGTAATAGAATAGGATGAAGATGCTCCTATTGAAGATAAAGTTGAAAAGTATGAAGATGCTCTTGAAGACCAAGAAGTAGAAAAAGATTCAAAAAATGAAGAAGAAGACACAGTTGATCTAGAAGCAGAACTTATTGTTGCTCTCAAAGAATTGAAAAAGGTTAGAAAGCAGAATTCAATACTGAGGGCTCAAGTTTAAGAACATGAGGAAGAAAAAGAAAAGCTTCTACAAGACCTAACAAAATCAAAAGCTAAGGCAAGGAGAATTAAAAATGTCATGGTTGAGAAGTTAGAGGCAAAAGAGTTAGAATGTGAGAGATTAGAACATGAGGTAGTTTCACTAAGGATGGAAGTGAAATATTCTAAGGACAAGCTACACAGGTTTGGGAAAATTTCAAGTACTTTGGATAAAATTATCAATGCACAAATATCTTCATCTATCAAAACAGGACTTAGTTTTGAAGGACAAGGGAAACAAGAAGAAGGGTCAAGCTCAAGCTCAAACGAAGAGGAAGTTTTAGAGGAAGAGAGTGAAGAATAAATTAAGACTTATGAGGATAAGTTGAAGAATAGAAGCTTCACTAAGAAAGGAAACAATGCACAAACAAGAAACAGGGATCATCACAGAGAAGGCAAAGAAAGGACTAAGAGACCAGAGGGTTCAAGACAAGATTTCTTCAAAGGACATTGTTTTTCATGTAATCGGTTTGGTCACAAGGCTATGCATTGCAGGACTCATGAAAAGAAGGAGTATGGTCTCACTAAAATGAATTTCAACTCATTTAAATATGGACATTTCTTTTAAGGATATTTATACTCTTGTAATAACTTTGGTCATAAAGCAATCCACTGCAGGGTTCATGACATAAATCATTATGACTTCACCAGGAGGAACTTCAAGATATTTTCACCTTCCAAGAACTACAACATTAAGTGTTACAAGTGCAATAATATTTGGCATAAGGCCAAGTGGTGTAGAATAGAGTTTTTAGAACTTCTAGAGATAAGCAAGAATAGGGAAACTCAAAAGGATCAAAAGGGTATGTTGAAAAAGAAGGTTGACAAAGAAAAAGAGCATTGTATGTTGGGAGTAGAGATACTCCCACCCCAAAATTAATCACCTCAAGGAGAGGAGGTTGTTGGAAATTTTGAGTCCTCTAAGTCAAAGTTGTCATTGATGTCACTTGATAGAGTTATCACTCTTATTAAGGAATTCGGCAAGAAATAAAGTCGCCTAAGTCATCCAGGAAAAAGCTTCATCAGTGCAAAAGTCAAAGGAAAAAGACTCAATAATATTTTGATATTATTGGGAGAATATGTTAAGTGATTGGTTTATAAAAAACCAAGGTGGGTTATTGCAAAGGTTAAAAAGGAGGTTTAATAATTATTTATAAATTATTTAAATTCACAAGGAATTTAAATTTTATAAATATTATTTAATTATACCAAGATTGGGCATTAAGACAAGGTTCTAAGGTTTAATTAAATTAAACCTAAGGTAGGTTCTTTTTAATTTATAATATTTAAATTTAAATTTAAATTAATTATAAATTAAAATTCACGTCGACATCGAAATTATTCGAAGCGCCAACGTGATTGCAAAAGAGGACAAAGGCATTATATAAATGCCATAAAAAAAACATTTACCAAGGCATCCCTTGCAATTATTATTTGAAGTGCATGCAAAAAGGTTTTGTTTTTCAAAGGCCTTACGATTTATGTAAAGGCTAAAGGTGTGAAGGTTCGGAGGCTCTAAGCACAAAGGCCAGTGTGGCCTAGTGGTATGTTGGCTTGGTACTAAGGATGAGGTCCTACGTTCAATTTGCATGAGACCTTTTGGATTGCAAGGAAGAAACACTTGAAGCGCTTATTTTTTAGAGGAGCGATGTTCACGAAAACTTTATGGTGGATGTGCCATTTTAGACATGTCAGGGAACGTGGACCAACGATGGCTTGGCTGCAGCTAAGGTGTTGGGAAGGAGGACATCGGGGGATCGAATCCCACAGAGGGTAAGGAAAGTGGATTTAATTTTTTATGTTGTTTAACATTTTAATTTTTGCCAAAGTTGCCTAAGGAGAAATAAGGATATGGTATGCACTAGGAAAGATAGAGATTTTTGATGATTTTCCTTTTGGAAGTATATCATATTTTATATCATTGGAAAGATCTTTTTGAGATCTATTTGTTTATATTTCTTAGAGGGAGAAATAAGGTGTGTGCAAGGAGATATTTCTGGTTTTTTCAAGGAGTTTCAAAAGTAATTTTGATTCATTCTTTTGAGGGTTTATTTCTTGCATAAGAGGGTATGGTGCATTTTATTGAGTAGGAGTAATAAGGTGTTATTGAGATATTATTTTTATTATTGTGTTATTACTGAAGGTCTCTAACCCTTGTTGATATTGGAAAAATAAAATGTGTTGAGTATGGCAAATTTAGTGGATAACTCATAAGGCATCAAAAAGGTATGGGCAATATTCTTCATTGACTTATTTGGGTGATTGATTTTTGAAAATATCTTTGGAGAGAAAAGGATTGATTATGGTTTCCTTTTTGAGGAGTTGTTGGTTTAATGCTTCAAGGTTTTATAGTTTGAGAGTTGTTATTAAACCTTGTTTTATAAGCATTATTTTTGAAGCCAATTGGTCATGCAAAGAACTTGAACTTGAGTTAAGAACATGAGTATCATTATTATGTGAGATTTGTTGTTGAGCATTGTTGGAAACATTTTGAGTTGGTTGATACATGCTTGGACTAGGGTTTGTGGAAAGTATTGTTCCTTGAGGTGATTGGTTGAGTAGAGTTTATTTAGCCTAGTCAAGTAATTGTGTGAAGTGGTTGTTCGAGTTCCATGAAACAAACTATTCTATATTCTGATTTGAGTTGAGATTGATATTTGAGAATAGAACATATAGAGTCTCTAACAATTCTCTTTATGCTTCTATGAGATTGATTTGATTTGATATTGGGATTTGAGTATAGAACATATTGAGTCTCTAACAATTCTCTTTATGCTTCTATGAGATTGAGATTGATTTGAGATTGGTATTTGAGTATAGAACATATTGAGTCTCTAACAATTCTCTTTATGCTTCTATGATATTGAATTGAGATATTGATTGAGCATTGAGTATAGAACATATTGAGTCTCTAACAATTCTCTTTATGATTCTATAAGATTGGAAAAGTTCTGTGTGAGCTTGTTAAACTAATTTGAGGTAAGTCTTTGAGAAGGCTTGTGGACTGATTTTGTGTAAGCTTTTGTGGAAGATTGCTATGCAGATTTGAGGAAGTCCTAGAGAGGATTTATTGAGCATATTTGGACAAGTCCTAGAGAGGACTTATTGAGCAGATTTGGGCAAGTCCTAGAGAGGACTTGTTGAGCAGATTTGAGCAAGTTCTGTGTGGACCTGTTGAGCAGACTTGAGCAGTTTTTGTGTGGACATGTTGATCAGATTTGAGCAGGTTCTGTGTGGACCTATTGAGCAGATTTGAGAAGGTTTTGTGTGGACCTGTTGAGCAGATTTGAGAAGGTTTTGTGTGGACCTATTGAGTAGATTTGTGCTAGACTGAATGAACTGTGTTTAGTTCAAATTTGGGTGAACTTGTGCTAAACCGAATGAACTGTGTTTAGTGCAAGGGATTGAGCAGAGTTGTGCTAGATTGAATAAACTATGTTTAGTGCAAGAGGTTGAGTAGAGTTATGCTAGACCGAATGAACTGTATTTAGTGCAATATATTGAATAGAGTTGTGCTAGACCAAATGAACTGTATTTATTACAAGAGATTGATCAGAGTTGTGCTAGACCGACTAGACTGTGTTTAGTATAGTATTGAGACAAAGCTTTGGAGGTGACAGAGTATAGAGGATAGAGTCTCAATGGATAGATATCCAACAGCCAGGACAATTGAAGATAGACCTAAGTGATGAGTCTTCAAGTGGAGAGATATCCACTAGTCAGTGCAACAGAGAGACAGAGTCTTCTAGAATATCACTAGCCATATCAGAAGGGGAAAGAGTTCTCCTATGGAAGAGATCCACGAACTTGAGATTAGGGGATCAACATCTCCTTTGGACAGAGGTCCATAAACATTGTAATTGGGAAGGATTTCCAAAATATTATTTAAGAAATATTTAGAAGAAATATTTTCTCTATGGAGGTAGCCCACATTGGGTGAACCACATTAAAAATGATGTCTCTCATGTGTGTGATGCTTTGTGTGATGTTTACTATTTTATTAATGTTGATGCTACTATTTGGGGAAAATTTTTATGTTATATTGTTCACCCCCCCTCTAAGTATAAGCACATGTTCCTCAGAGGTGGGGAGGGGGCTGAGCTAAGAGTCTTATCTTTAGCCCCAAAGGAGTCCCTTTGTCATTGATGTCAAAGGAGGAGATATTTGAGTAAGGGGGAGAGCATTTAGTCAGGGGGAGCAAATTTGGAATCCAATGGTAGGAAAAGGAATTCTTAGAAAGGGTTACCATCAATGACAAAGGGGGAGATTATTGGAAATTTTGAGTATAGTGTTATCATTTATGTCAAAGGTTTGATGTCATTGATTGTCATTGATGTCCAAGGTGAAAAGGTTGATTTTTGTCTTCAAGGTTGAAATAATAAATGCAAAGGAATTTCCCATGGTGAAATCAAGCAAAGAGAATTTTGAAGAAAATGATTATAATATTTAAATATTATTAAGAGATTTTGAAAGTAACAAGGGCTTCATTTGGTAAATAAAAAACAAAGGAAGATTTTAAATTGCAAAGAAAGGATAAGACTTCTCATTGGTGGAAAAAGACCCAAGGCAAAAGGTTTATTATAATATTTTTTTAAATATTGTAATACCTAAGTATAAAGTCATATGGCGCCAAAGATAATTCAAATTATTTTTAATAAATTTGAAAGAGGGCTGACGTCTAAAATGTGCATGGAAAGCATATAAATACCCTAAGACTTTGGAAATAAAATGGTGGGCTTGATATTCGATTTTCGTTTATCGTGCAAAGTGGTGACAACAAATAAGGTAGAGGGGACAACATTGTTTTTAGAGCACAGAAGGAGAACAAAATAAGTACATTATGTTCGCTCCTTGACATCATCTGCCAGGATGCCCTAGCGGTGGCTAGGTTCATGCTAAGTCATTTGCAAGGTAGAGGTTTGTGGTTCGATTCTCCCTAGTTCTAGTTTTGAAGGATTTAATTTTTGTTCGATGAACGTGCCAAGGAAATAAAGGTGGAGACCTATACGTTAGGTCTCAACCGCTTGGCTAGCGCAAGTGGTCACACACTATGTTAGGAGGTTGAGGTCGGATGGTCGATTCTTGTCTGTGTTAGCAATATTATTTTTGGAAAAAAGGTATGTTCTAAGGTTGATTAATATTTGCTTTGCATGGAGTTTGAGGGGTGTGCTATGGTGTAAAGGTTTTTGGCATATAGGAGGTATAAGGGTAATTCATTTTTGCCAAATATTTTTGACGATATTGTTGTCATTAAATTTTATTTATATATATATATATATATATATATATATATATATATATATATATATATAAGTAGGAGTGATAAGGTGTAAATGATTAATTTAATATTGTAAATCTGTGTTATGGGTTATTAAGTGATTTGGAAATTATTTTATGAAAGTGGGAGATAAAAGGTGTAAAATGTGTGTTTATTATTTGCATTAATTTTGAAGGACTTGGTTCATGATTTGATGTTTTATTCTGAAAAACCAAGAGAGTTATAGAGCATTGGTTTGGAACAAATTGTGCACACCTTTTGAGAAGGTTTCCTAATATATGAAAAGGCATTGTGCTCATATTTTTGAATTTGCAAAAGATGTCATTTTGTGAGACAGGTTTTAAATACATATCTCCATAAGATCAAATTAAGAGGTATGGGCACATATTTCCTTATTTAAGGTGTTTTTTTGAGTAAATGTTTCTAAAACATAAGGTGGAGATAAAAGGGTTTTTGGTAAGCATTGTTAAAAATATTTGAGTTAGGGTTTGAGACCTATATGTGCATCAATTGTTGAGAGAAAGTGGAAACAATTGTATTAGGGCTTGTACTTCATTGTTGAATGGTTTTGGAAATATTTGGGATAGAATTTGAGAACAAGTTTGCTTCCATTGTTGAAAGAGATTGAGATATTTGTGCTATAAATTGTGAACTATTTGTACTAGGTTTGAAGACAAGTTAGTGCATCATTGTGAAACCTTTTGAGCATTGGTTGAAAGATATTGAAAGCAATTGTGAAAGTGTTTGAGATCAATCTTGTGAGGGAAATTTGTGCATTATTGATATTGATGTTTGAGAGAAAATTTGCAAGAAAGATAGATCAGTTTTGTGAAGCAAGTTATGCATTGTTTTGAGTTGATTTGAAAGGGATTTTGAAAGAGATAGAGATTGCATTGATTGAATGCAATATTTGTGAATGTGAAGAACATATTGAGTTTTTGATAGAGCATATCATTTTTTATATGTTCTAGAGGTTAAACGAATTCTAAGTAGAATTTTCTGTGAAGAAATATTTTTTGAAAGAGATTTAAGTTGTGTTTGTATGCAATATTTGGAAATATTTAAGCAGATTTTGTGAGCAACATTGAAGGTAGATTTGAGCAAGTCTTTTGAGAAGGCTTGAAGGAATATTTAAGCAAGTATTTTGAAGGCTTGAAGGAAGATTTGAGCAAGTCTTTTGAGAAGGCTTGAAGGTAGATTTAAGAAAGTCTTTTGAAGGCTTGAAGGTAAATTTAAGCAAGTCTTTTGTTAAGGCTTGGTGCAGATTTGAGACAGAGTTGAGAGCAATTTTGGTTACTAATTTGACCAAGCTTTGTGTTAAGGCTTGGTGCAGATTTGAGACAGAGTTGAGAGTAGGTGTGGTTGTTGATTTGATCAAGCTTTGTATTAAGGCTTGGTGCAGATTTGAGATAGAGTTGAGAGCAGGTTTGGTTGTTGATTTGATCAAGCTTTGTGTTAAGGCTTGGTGTAGATTTGAGATAGAGTTGAGAGCAATTTTGGTTGTTGATTTGATAAAGTTGTGTTAAGGCTTGGTGCAGATTTGAGATAGATTTGAGAGCATGTTTGGTTGTTGATTTGATCAAGTTTTGTGTTAATGTTTGGGACATATTGGAGAAAATTTGAGTAGAGTAGAGGGGATAGAGTTCTCCTATGGAGAGAGATCCACAAAATAGAGCAGAGGGGATATAGTTCTCCTATAGAGAGAGATCCATGAACTAGATCAGAGAGGGAATAGAGGTTCCTTGTGTAAAGAGATCCATGAACCAGCTGGGGAGATAAAGTTCTTCCTGTGGATAGAGATCTGTGAACTATTTGAGGAGATAGAGTTCTCCTAGATAAATTTCCATGAACCAAAGAGGGGATAGAGTTATCCTATGGAGAGAGATCCATTAACCAGAGAGGGGATAGATTTCTCATGTGGAGAGATATCCATGAACTAGAACAAGGGAATAGAGTTCTCCTATGGAGAGAGATCCACAAATCAGAGTATAGGGGATTGGTGTCTCCTTTGGATAGAGGTCCAAAAACATTTTAGTAGGGAATTTATTCCCAAGAGATTTGTTGAGAAGAATTAGAAGAAATATTTTCTTCATGGACGTAACCCACATTAGGTGAACCACGTTAAATTTGTATCTCTTAAGTGTGTGATTATTTGTGAATTGCTTTGATTACTGTTATTGATATTGCCATTGATAATATTGGATAATATTTTTTGGGAAAGAAAAGTAAAAGTTGGTCTTATACTACTCACCCCCCCTCTCAATATAAGCCTGTGTTCTTCAATAAAGGGAAGAAAACATGAAAAGAAGAAAAAAGAATAAGAATATTGCTACACTATAGACTAAGCTAAGACAATAATAGTAATACAATTTATAGAAATAATGCCACCAGTGGTCATCACTCCAACAAAAAAACCAATAGCAACAATCATTGTAGTGCTATATTTAGAAGTTCCTAGAGCTATATAAGAGGAAATAGAGGTAACAATAATTGCAATCCTAGTGGGAACATCCACCTAGGTAGCAATACTAGCATACACAGAAGTGGTTATTATGAATACCATCAATGGATTTATGTTCATTTCTACCAAAGCAACAACTACCAACACTCTAACAACCTTATTCATAGTATAAGCATTTCCTCAAGTATTTTGACTATAAAATACATTGCCACCATATATGTGTTAGCACAAAGAAATTTAATATCCATTTTATGAATGCTAGAGGATATAATGACCATCCCAACTCCTAATGGTACCATAACAAAAATATAGAGGCCACCAAGCATGGGAACCCCCACTAACATAGTAGGGGGAATGACCACGTCATCTTATACATCATGAAGAGTTGATTGGGTGGTGTCATGGCATTCCTACCTATAGTGAAATATTTGAATTTTTTATTGAAAATAAATTTAGGCTAGATCACCAATAGAACAATTTCTAAGGGGTCATAAGAGGCGCTAGACTTCAAAAATATGAACTCCCAAGAGAAAGCTTATGTTGGACATTTATGCAGGACAACACAAACAAATATTTCTCGAAGGAAGTAATGTAACACCAATAAATAAAATATGAGATAAACCACAAAGTACATCCTACCAAAGGGTTGGGACCTAGAATTAGCCTTGGAACCTAACCCTTCTCAAACTCAATTACAAGAGGTAGTAGAAAATTTTTTGGATTGATACTATGAGGTAAAGGAGAAGGTGACATCATATGAAAAAAATTAAATATGACAACTAAAGCCAACATTGTTACAAATGTATAAATACCTAAAGCATGTATTGCAACACTTTGACAAGTGATATTAGGATGTTGAAAATATATTTAGGATGTCTCAACAGGGAGATACATATGCTCATCTCATGGATCAAGATATAGTAAACTTGTAGAATCAAATACAACAAAAGTGATGTGTCGCTAAGGTCATTGATCCTAAGTACCAGAAGATGCAAATCTATGACTTGAAAAATCAAGAAAAATAAGAATTCAACATAAGAACTTGCTTGATAAGCTAAAAGGATTGGTGATTGTGATGGTATTCTTATCTAAATTGAGGGTCAAAGTGAGTCAATATACGCAATAGGGTAGGCTCTCATACCTATATTTCTAGATGCAATAATAGATTTGGTAGAAATGTCATGAATAATGAGCATCTATGGAAGAAAGGGCTACTAGGAGCGACCATGGTGACAACTAAAGATCCATCTACAATTTTTCTATGCATGTGAACAACAATTTGAAGAATTTTATTTGGCTAAAGCACAGAGAAAAAAAAAATACAAGTAATAGTAATTAATTTTTTTGGAAAAATATTTCATTTGCTAGAGGAGGAACGAATTTGGAGGAAGATGAAAAACCCTAGCATCGATCAAATTTTCCATGATAGATGATGAGTATTAGTTCAGGTATGGTACTTGTATCGCTCCAAATTTTTCACACCCTTACCTTCAGGCTATAGGATCCGTGCCCGGAAGGGGGATGTGAAAAGGATGGCGCGGTACCTCGGACTGAGAGGCCTTGCGAAGGTCCCGCCTCTCGAGGGAGGTGTATTATGGTGATTTTTCGATGGATGGTGGGTTCACCAGGAAACATTCAATGGCAGTTTCCACGCCTAGGTTGGGAATGTGTTTTATGTGTTCGTTTTAGCCTTAAGCATTCAAGTCCTAGGTTTGGCCAAAATGCGTCTAAGCTATTCTATATGAAGATGCAGATTAAATGAATACAGAAAATAGAATTAAGACAGAAAATAGAGAAATTAAGGAATATTAAAAGAAAATACCTGATCCGGATGTCTGATGAAGATTCTGATTCTTGAAGCAGTCAGGATCGTCTGGAATTCGACAGAATCGTCTGAGATCTGACAGGATCATTTGAGATCTGACGAATTCGTCAGACGAATTCATCAGAGACCTGCAAACAGAGAAATAGGTGCAAAACACAGAAAATACAACTATTCTAACAGAGGGAAACAGTGTAAAATGACAGACAATAACATTAACATGATAATAATGGACAAAATACGAGTGTACTATGATGATTTAATGATAATTGATGACTTAATTATGCATTTAAAGCTACATGGGTGAACTCCAAAATGCAAGATAGCATAAAATATCAAATAAACTAGCTAATTGCAGAATAAAACAACAGAGAAAAGATGAAGAAATGCAAACTTTGGGCATCGATTGCCTCAATGTTGACTACGATCGAAATCGTCTCGCATTGGTATGAAATCGTCTCTGATTCGACAGGATCGCCTCCGATCTGAACAGGATCGTCTACGACGATGTAAGCTTGCTCCGGCTGAAAAACACTAAGGTACCTACAACAAAATTTGTATAGAACTAATGCAAATAGAAATTTGGGATGTTTTAATGCGTATGAAGTCGGTTTACAAGGATTTCAGCCAGGGGGTGCTAAGGGGAGGGCTTAGGATTAAATAGGCTTAGGAGGGAGGTTAGGAGGTTGGAGATCATCCCTATTTGGGAGATCTCCAATGGGGGAGGGTCTCTAACGGCGTAGACACGCTTCTGCCCGGATTAGAGACCCGTTGGAACAGAAGCTAATTGTGAAAAATTAGTTTTGGGACAAGATCGTCTGGACGTCCTAGCCCAGACGAAATCGTCAGATCTGGGGCGATATCGTCTGATCGGCGACGATATCGTCAAACGGTCAAAACAAACTCTAAAAATGGCGCGGGAAAGGGGGAAACAGATTACACGACGGTTAACGGGCGGTTTGGGAGGTTAAAATTTGAATTTGAATTATTTACTAGAGTAAATGTAATTATTAAGATTTCACTGCGCCAATTTTAGGGTGCTACATTTTGCCCCCTCTTTAGCGAATTTTCCGAAGAAAATGCGTTAAAGATGAGTTCTTCTCGATCTACGAGAAAGCAAAAATTATTCCCATTTTTTAGGCGACGATTCTTGGTCGAATCGTACGACAGCTTACTATGGTGCCCCCTCCGTGTTTTTACCCAAATCGAACGTTTGAGGTAAAAACGCGGAAAAGCAAAATTTTAAAATGTTTTTAATTGTGTTTTGAATAAAATTAAGAAAAATAGGGTAAAACCCTAATTCATTTTTACTGTTCATTTTTCTCGGTTTTAGAGCTCTGCAAGCAAAAATGGTGGAGACGGCGCACAGATCGACAGAGGTCCAGCACGGGCTACGGGTAAGAGTCTAAACTTAGTTTAGAATGTTTTAAGTTGAATTTACATGCTTTTTAGGTGAATTTTAAATGAATTTTTGAGCATCGCGGCCATTTTTGGGCCGTCGACGTCGTCGGGACGAAATCGTCCCGATTTCGACGAAATCGTCTCAAGTTCGCCGATTTCGTCTAAGGGCGAAATCGGCGAAAGGGGGACGATTTCGTCAAATTAGGGACGATTTCGGCTTGCGAAATCGGAGACGATTGTGCTCAAATTTGGGACGATATCGTCCAATAGTGGACGATATCATCATTTGTATAAAATTGAACTTATTTTAACTTGCATTATTAATCACTTGAGTTGTTATTAATGATTGTTGTTGTTTTGTTGTTTATGTTGCAGAGAGGATTGCTAAAGAGTAGAGAATGGAAATACAGGGGGTTGAGAGATGATTTGGCCGCTCTAACACGAGCGAGAGCGGGATCGAGTGGCACAAGCCGGCTTACGACATGTGGCAGAAATGCCACAAGTTTCTACGGACATGGGGCTACTCGATGACCCTAGCAGAGAGGTGGTATCCGGGTTCTTCCTATTTTTGGCTACCGACAGGGGAGATGACTCCCACTTTAGAGGATGTATGGAGGATTCTGAGAATCCCCATACAAGGACGGTTGATCACTCCTACGGCCAATCAGGGCCATGCTATGATGCGGTTGTGTGGTGACCCGAGCTTCGCCCTGGAGAAGGGCGGAGTGAACATCGAGGCACTACGTCAGATGCCTGGGGCATCGAGACTCACACAGGTTTTGGCCGGAGTGGTCGGTGGACTTCTGTTGTGCCACCAGAGCGGGTGCAGGGTACCATGGATGCTAGCAGATGTGATCTACGATATGCGAGACCATGGTTACAGATTTTCTTGGGGCAGTTTTGTTCTATGTCGGTTGTACGAGGATCCTGCATGGGGTCGTGTACAAGGGCGGTCGATGTCTAGTTATGACATCGCTCCTACAGGTTTGGTGTTGGGAGCACATTGTAGTGCGGAAGGCCGGTAGGGCTTCCTTTGATAGGGATTGATGGGGAGAGGCCCCGAGTTTTCTACTAGTGGCTCCGGAGAGGGTCACAGCGGCGGATTGACCTACCGATGTCTCGGAGACTACTGGATGACCTTGTCCCAGACCAGATCACCTAGAGGCCATGGCGAGAGCACCCAGGGTGGGCCGAGGATGGACAGGAGCTGGCTCATGTTAGGCGAGTTTGTTGGTTGTGGATGGAGAGGGGAGAGGTGGAGCTCCATCGCTACGACCGAGTTTTGCGATAGTTCGGTCTACAACAGGGGATCCCATCTCTCAAGGATTACGAGTTTTCCTGGACTATCCGGGATAACACCATAGTGAGCGGGGCTCCAGACATGCAGCGCTTCTGGAGTCAGGACTCGGACGATGCCCCCATTCAGCCAGTGGATGGGGACGACGTAGGGGTAGCCGATGGCTATGATGCCTAGTACGTAGGCATCCGCCCTCCTCGGATGACGAGGGCTCAGGGTCCGATTCACGTAGTTGTGCATCGGATAGGGAGGCGGTGCCAGGAGGCTATTGAGGTGGCCCAGGGTCATAGCGGGAGAGAGCAAAGGAGGCCACAGGCGCAGGAGAGGCCGCGACAGTGGGAGAGGAGGGAGGAGAGACCCCCTTCTCCATAGAGAGAGAGGCCACCATCGCTCGATAAGGGCAAGGGTGTTGACACTGGGGAGAGTAGCGAGACAGCGACTCTTCGAGCGGAGACAGTCCATCTCCAGGCACAAGTGCAGACCCTACAGGAGGAGGCTGCACGACACCGAGGCGAGGTGACACAGCTCAGAGACGAGATTGCATGCCTCAGAGCATGGGGCGGAGGAGCGAGCACATAGGAGCTGGCATGGTCGATTGCTCAGACCACGTTCTACCAGGGCATCTACTTCCAGATGGTGCCAGAGGGTCAGAGGGTACAGCTGCCAACCGGCATTGCTGACCCTATCAGGATTGGGTCATCGAGGACTTCTTCTCGATCGATGACTAGGACTCGTAGTACCACACATACTACGATGGGGCCACCTCGTCCACCTCAGGGCGGGGGAGGAGATGAGGCTGAGAGCTCGAGGGGTTCTCGAGACACTGCACAGAGGACATTTGATTGAGAGGATTGAGTATGCCAAGATGTAGATTGTGGCATACCAATCTATTTTTGAGATGATGTACATATTGTTGATATATATAGATGAGATATTTTTGATCATATGACTTGTGTTATGTATTTTTATGATGCTTTTATGTTTGATTGATTGATTTGATGATTCATGTAATTACGTCGTTGGAAATATTATAATTTTGATGTCATGCTGTAAGATTTTAAATGAAATAATCTGATGTAACAAATTGGTTGTTTGTGATGTAATGTGATAAAAGATAAAAAGAGACTTCTAACAATAATTTCAAAGGACATTGTCGCTATTATAGACCATTTCATGGAGTCGCCGCTCACTCGGTCGTCAAGCTAATCCCAGTATAGAAATATTGTTAAAAGTAAAAGAGTGCTTAAGAGACTGTCTTAAGACTTTGGTGCAATGGTGCAAATGATGATGATGATGGTTTGTTTTTTCAGATTTCCATGAAAATAGTATGCATGAAATAATGTTAAAATGATTTTTGCTAGGCATAAATTCCTAAGTGTGATAAATTTTTTGGATAATTCCTTAGGAATTATACCATCATTGCAAAATTGAAGGTTGACATAATGACATGAAATAATGAAAATGTGTTTGTTTGTTTGTAAAGCATAATTGTATAACAGAATGATTTAAGTCATATGGTTTTCATGATTTTTAAATAAATGGGGAATAAAAATTGTTACAATGGTTTGCGCTAGGCATAGAATATGTAGGTATAGACTTATACCATCATCGCGAAAATCAAAGAAGAAAATAGATTGTTTTATTGCATGGTTGATTTTTAATAAACAGAAAATATGAAGATGAGGACTTGCGCTAGGCATAAAATTCCAATTTTGGTTTTGGAACTATACCATCGTCGCGAAAGTCGATAATATATATATATATATATATATATATATATATATATATATATATATATATATATATATATATATATGTTTTGATTGGATGGTTTGAAAGAAATTTTGATTTTTCTATTATGCATATAGTTGTCTAAACAACTGTACTTGGAAGAAGAAAATGAATTATTCCAAACAATTTGCAAAAAATATTTCAAAGTATCTTAAAGACAAAATTTAGATTTATAAGGAATCCCATGTGCATATGTGAATTCATTTCCAATCTTGATTTATCATAATGATACACAAAATCTCTCAAATATAAAATGTGTGTGCAATTGCTATGTTCATTTACCAGTTTTGAGCAAGATAATATGATACAAGTGATTTGAATAAACCAAATAAGTGTTCATTAACCATGATGTAGATGCATATAACCATACTAGACTACTATGTAAGTCGGATTATCAAGAGCTAGCTAATCCATAAGCGAGACATAGGTCCGTACAAAAGAAGGTCGCTAATGTGACGGACATATCGCCACGCTAGGAGTTACCCAAGGCCAAGCGGGTTGGGCACAAACCACCTGTTATGGGGCTTACCTCACAGTTTTCGAATAATTGAGAATTCCAAGGATTCAAGCTCATCAACCCTTCTTTTCTTTTCAAAGGGTAGGGAAAGGGATTTTATTGCTTTTGCTTTTTGCTTTCTTTTGCTTTTCTTGCTTGATAATGCTATAATGATATAAAATAACTTTTTTCTTTTTTTTCTCTTTTTCTTGAACTTTGCTTTTTCTTTTTATGCTAGGGATACTTGCTCGGATTAGCTGTAGAGCAAGGGATTTTTATTCTGGGTAGGGGTGAGCTTGTCCTTTTGCCAATTCTCAAAGATTCTAGACCATGTGCATGATAGGATAGCAGGGAAACTTTTCGCTCAAGAAACCACTTCTACTATGTAGCAAAGCATGGAAATTACAAATATAATCATTTTATTGTGAAAAGATGTGCTTGGTTTAAGTAAATAACAAGATCAATTCTCTATGCTCAAACTTTATTTAATTGAATTTTGTGGACTTTGATATAAGAGAGATTAGTAATCATGCCAGATAAAATCAAGATATTTATTTTTGTGTTTGTGAAAGTGAGGGATTCCAAATAAATGCTAATTTATCCAAAATAATTTGAAACATATAACTGCAATAATTGTAAGAAAAATATATATAAATGATTTTTGAGAAGTTTTGAGAATGTTGACTCTCTCTTTCTTCTTTATGTTGTTTTGGTTTCGAAAGAGTCAAGAATATTGTTGTTTTTATATTTTTATCATTATTTTTTTTTTTTTTTGAAAGAATTAACAAGTGCCATAAATAAATACAACAAATAGTTTTGAAGATTTTGATGATTATGAATGTTTTTGGTGTTTTTGAATTTATAAATTGAAAGAAATACAAGATAGTGATTTTGAAATATTTTAAACAAATATATACATGGATGAAATGACCAAATTTATACATAGTAACGTTTAAGATGCAAAATATTCATGGGTTCTTTAAGTTCTTTACCATCTAAGGTAGATAATTTGTATGCTCCTGATTCAAATTTAGCAGTGATAATGTATGGTCCAAGCCAGTTGGGCTCAAATTTACCTTTAAGGTCCTTAGTTGCATTAGTATTTTTTTTATTTTCTTTTAAAACAAGGTCGCCGATCTCAAAGGATCGATGACGAACTTTTTTAGCATATGATCTTTTAAGCTTGTTTTGGTAGGCACGGAGATGCTCCAAAGCATTGATGCATTTTTCATCTAGGAGTTCCAGTGGTCGAGTCTGCCAACACGATATTCATCTCCTACTTCGGTATCTTGAAGTAGTAGAGCCAAAGAAGGAACTTCTAATTCAAAGGGAAAAACTGCTTCAGCACCATAAACCAAAACAAAAGGTGAAGTTCCAGTGGGGGTTCGAACACTAGTTCGATAGGCCCACAAGGCTGGATATAACTGAATGTGCCAGTCACGGCTAGTTTTATTGACCAATATTTTGAGGATTTTGATTAAGGTTTTGTTAGATGCTTCTGCTTGACCATTACCCTGAGGATAATAGGGAGTGGACCAGCGATGTTGAATCTTATATTTTTGGCATAATTTTTTAACATCTTTATTTTTGAAACAAGTTCCATTGTCAGAGATGAGATTTGCAGGAATTCCGAACCTGCAAATGATTTGATTAAAAATAAATTTGGAGACTTGTGTGCCAGTGCAGGAAGCTAAAGGCATAGCTTCAACCCACTTCGTGAAATACTCGGTGGCGGTTATGATGAATTTGTGTCCATCAGATGACACGGGATTGATTTTGCCAATAATATCTAAACCCCATTTTGAAAAGGGCCAAGGAGATGAAATAGCCTGCGGTTCTTGTGCAGGCGCATGGACAAGGTCAGCATGTTTTTGGCACTTGTCGCAATGGCGCACATAATCATGTGCATCATTCTCCATGGTAGGCCAAAAGTATCCTATCCTAAGGAGCTTTTTAGCAATGACACTACCACTGAAGTGTCCTCCACAAGATCCATCGTGGGCTTCACTCAAGGCTGATTTGGATTCTTCTAGATTCAAACATCTTAATAGGATACCTTCAAAAGATCTCCTATATAAAGTATTGCCAATTATTACAAATCGACTTGCTCGTCTACGTAATAACCGATGCTGGTTTCTATTAGAATTGGCAGGGAAAGTCCCATTTTGGAGAAAATCAAATATATCTCGTATACCAAGGTTCGGGAGTAGTTTCATTGATTAGAAACACATCCAAAGGTTCTAAGCATGACTTATTTGAAGCGGGTTCCTGGAGTCGACGAATAATGATAGTGGCATATTCGTCATCTAACTCCAAGGGCAGGAGAGATGCAGCTGCGGCCATAGCATCAATTGCACGGTTGCAAGTTCGAGGAATAGCTTCCAAGGTAACTTGATCAAATAGAGACATTAGTTGTAAAACATAGGCCTTATATGGGCACAGTTTATCATCTCTGGTCCGATAAACTTCATTAATTTGGTTTATAACCGGTTGAGAATCACCAAAAACTAACAGATGTTTAATTTTTAGCGCCAAGGCAGCTCGTAATCCAAGGATTAGAGCTTCATATTCAACGATATTGTTGGTGCAAGCAAATGTTAATTTGAAGGACGAGAGGAATAAGATGTTTTTGTGGGGATATTAAAATAATACCCGCACTCGCCCCACTCATGCATCGGGCTCCATCAAAGTATAAGGACCATTGTTCAATATGGTCTGCCTCTAATTGAAGGCATTCATCGGGAAACTCAATGATGAGGGGATGGGTAGACTCTAAGGGTGCAGCAGCTAATTGATCTGCTATGATTTGACCCTTAACAGACTTTTGTCCTATGAATGTGAGATCAAACTCGCTTAGAGCAAGAACCCACTTGGTTGTGCGACCCGATAAATAAGGTCGACTCATGAGATACCTCAAGGGATCGTATTTAGCAATGACATAAGTTTTCTGACTAAGCATATAATGTCATAATTTTTGCATAGCAAACATGACTGCTAGACATAGTTTTTCTAATGTTGTGTAGCGGGTTTCATAACTGATGAAGGTTCGGCTAATATAATAATTAGCACGTTCTCTCTTTTCATCATCAAGCTGAGCTAACATAGCTCCTAAGGCAGAATCTGAAGCTAAAATATACAGGAGAAATGGGCGATCAGGTTTAGGCGGTGAAAGCACAGGTGGATTAAGGAGGTATTGTTTGAGAAGTTCAAAAGCTTCTCTACATTCGTCGTCCCAATTAAAAGGGACATCCTTCTTAAGGAGTTTAAGAAAGGGACCAGTTTTGTCCGCCGACTTATCGATGAAGCGACGGATGGCTTGAAGCTTACCTTGTAAACTTCGTAACTCAGATATATTAGTAGGTGCGGGCATATCAGTGATAGCCGCAATCTTGAGAGGGTCGATTTTGATACCACGTAAAGAAACTAAAACCCCTAATAGTTTACCGGACTTAACTTCGAATATGCATTTTGCTGGATTTAATCGAATAAGATATTCTCGTAATCGATTAAAAACTTTTCTCAAATCATCTAAATGATTATCTTCAATAATAGAGTGAGCTATAATATCATCTACATAATCATGTAGGATATCATGCATCATATCATGAAAAATATAAGTCATAGCTCGTTGATAGGTTGCACCTGCGTTCTTTAAGCCAAATGGCATCACTTTCCAACAAAAAGTACCCCAGGGGGTAATAAAGGTTGTTTTAGCCTGATCTTCAGGAGCTATCCTGATCTGATTATAACCGGAGAATCCATCCATTAAGGACATCATCCCACTCCCGGCAGTAAAGTCAATGATTTGATCCATGTTTGGAAGAGGAAAATCATCTTTAGGGCATGCAACGTTAATATCTCTAAAATCTGTGCAAACCCTAACTTTGGTGGCTTCTTTCTTGGTGACTGGAACTACATTTGAGATCCATTCAGCATAATCAATAGCTTGTATAAAGACGACATTCAAGAGTTTTTCTAACTCCCCTTTGACTAGTAGAGCCACTTTGGGATGCATTTTTCTAAGTTTTTGTTTAACAGGTTTAGCATCCGGATGGACCACTAGATGATGCATGACTACAGAAGGGTCTAGACCTGGCATATCTTCATATGTCCAAGCGAAGACATCTTCATACTCTTTAAGGAATGCAATGTATTGTTCTTGTTTTTCTTGAGTTAATTCTGATCCAATATTGATTATGTGAGGATTATCCTCAGTTCCAATATTAATTTTAATGACGTTTTCTACCTCCATGTGTAGATCTCTTTCAAAATTAGGTGGGGCGGGTGAAACGCCCAATTCTTGTAATTCTTGTAAGGTTAATTTGGATAATTCATCTTGAGGATTAGTGGTCTCAAGTTGGGCTATAGTTGGTATAGAACCATCAAAATAAAATCCATTGTGTAACATCTCTTCAACGGAGACATCATGGAAGATATCTCCTTCCAACTCTTCATCGGGGTCAGCAATCATTTCAGGGTAAGCTATGGATAGCATGTTACATGTAAAAGGCTGATTTTTTAGAGGCAAATCATCATGCCTATCCAAATAATCTTGATAACATATGAGTTGATCATCATCTTCAAAAGGAAAGGGTTGACCCTTACTAGGAAATAGGCCCACACCACAGCGGGCGGGCCACGGTTCTACCTCGAAAGGTTCTTTCATGCCATTTTGGAAAGGTCCCAAGCCTTTCCCTTTATATCCCATTTTAAGCATTATGGGTTTAGCTTTAATATATTCATTGGTAAAATAACATCGAGCGTATCCCTCATGATGAGTTTTGATATTCTGAGGGATTCTTCCCCAGTCATATCCTTTATAAATGAAGGCACAACTCCCGACTTGGTAAGTACTTCCCATAGGTTGTGGGAGGCCCAAAGTACGAGGAGATGGCGGTAAGTTATTTAAAAGAATTGAATCTTGCATGAAAGCATTTGTTTTTTCGGATATTAAGATTGTGGATAAATCCGGTAAAAGTTCATCGGAAAGAGCATAAGATGTAGAAGGATAATTCCCTATATCTTTAGATGTGGAAGGTATGATAGATGTTGATAATGTGGAAGTGTTAATAGATGGGTCTATAGGTTTTGAAATTATAGGGATAGAACATGAAGGATTGGTTGTAGATTGAAGATCTTTTTGAGGTTCTAGAGTGATTTGTTTAGAAGATGGTTGAGTTAAATGTATAGGTGTAGTTGATGGGGTAGATGATGTTATGTGTGTGTGTTTCACACGTTTAGATGAAAAATAAGAACTAGGATGTGTGGATGACAGAGCGGGGCAAAATTGCACTCCAACGGGTTCTGCCAAAGCACACATATCAAAGGGTCTAGGGTCACCATGGATAGTGACCAACTGATTTTTAAATTCAAATTTAACACATTGGTGTAAAGTTGATGGGACCGCTCGCATCGCATTGATCCAAGGGTGACCCAAAAGTATATTGTACGATGTTGGGCAATGTACAATAAACACGGTTGTATCTAGGGTTCTAGGACCAACTTGCAATGGGATGGTAATAACTCCACACGTTTCTTGTGTTTCGTCATTGAAAGCTTTGATAATCATATCAGTTTTCTTCATTTCATCACTTCTAAAGCCAAATCGTTGGTAGAAGTCAAAAGTGCAAATGTTTAGAGATGAGCCATTATCAATCAAGACTCGTTTGATGACTACATCTCCAATTAGAGCAGTAATATATAAGGGATTATCCTTATGTAAACTGTGTTGTGGGATATCTTTATCTCGGAAGTCAATACAATCAACCTCTCGAGTGATGATAGTATTGGCCATGGCTTCAGGTTGAATGTTTTGAGGTACCATCATTTGGCTTAATGTAAGCATCAACTCATCCCTATGGGTAGGAGAAGATCTTAATAAATCCAAAAGGGAAATTCTGGCTGTAGTATTGGATAATTGCTCATTAATATTGTAAGGGGGTTTAGGTTGAACATTAGAAGCATAATTCCCTTTATTGGGATTTTTCAAAGCAAATGGAGCTGATCCATCATTCTGGTTTGGTTCTTGTTGAGAATTTTGAGCCTGTTGTCGGGTAACGACTCCAATGGTACCTACAATGTTATATTGAGGACGCTGAACTGGTCTCGGTCGAGCATTTATGGCTTGTTCATTAGGGAGGAATTGATTAGAAGAGGGTCGAGTAGTAACTCTTCTAGGAAATGGTTCTTCTGGAACCATAGCATCTGTGATGGGTTGAATAGGATCTGATTCATTTTCAGAACTATTCGATTGGTTTGAAGTGATGTCTAGTTCACTTTCGATATCTGATTCTATATCACTAGAATCAGGAGTTGGAATATTATGTAGGGGCCTGGTCGTAACCAGGGATAAGGTTGTGTCAAATATTTGAGGATCCTGAACAGGTAATTGTCCGCTAATAGTTCCTACATATCGGGTAGGAGGAGGAACATTATGATGTTCGATTTGATTGGCCACCTCTTTACCATGTCTTGGTAAAGGGTGTTGAAATATGTCTAATGATTGATTAGCATTTTGATTTTGATTTTGGGTAATGTTCTTTTGAGGATTATTAGGAGCATTTTGTTTAGGTTGGAAGGCTTGCACCTCCATTTCATTATTATCAATCAAATCCTGTATTTTATGTTTCAACCTTTTACAAGCGTTGGTAGAGTGTCCAGGTCCTCTATGGAAATCACAGTGTAAGTCAGCTCTGTATCCGGGTATAGTTGGATCAGGTTCCCGGATAGTTGGTAATTGGATCAAACCTCTTTCGAGTAATTGAGGTAAAATAGTTGATAAGGGTTGATTCAATCTAGTAAATTCTCGAGGAGGCTTATCAGGAGGTTTCAATATAAATTTTTTTGTTGTCTTCGTTGCATTGATATTAGCAACATTTTTGTTGTCAGTGACTCCGTCACCAACAACTTGTTTGTTTTTATATTGATTTCTGGATGTTTTCTCATCATCCTTCTTCCTAAGTTGGCCTCTCCTAATGAGGGCATCTTCTACTCTTCGAGCTAAATCTATAGCTTGATCGAAGGTAGTTAAAGTAGCAGTTGATAGCTCATAAGATATTTGTTCTTGTAAATTATTGATAAAAATGTCCAACATTTCCCTATAAGGTAGCACAAAGTGCGGTTTTCCTATCAACTGCCTCCATCTAGCTAAGAAATCAGCAAAACATTCATCCTTGTCTTGTTTTAAGTTGTATAAATCTTTAATGGTTACATGCCTCTCGATGTAGGCACTAAATTGATGGACAAAAGATTCAGTTGTTTCTTCAAAGTTTCTCAAAGAATGAGTGGGCAATTGATAGTACCACTCTAATGCCATTCCACCTAAACTTTTTGGGAACATTTTTAGTAATAGCAAGTCATCATGTGATATATCATGACATGCTATCCTAAACATGCGAAGATGCTCTATGGGATCTTCGGTTCCTTTATATATAGGCAAGATGGGCATGGGAAAATGCTTAGGGTATGGTTGAGCTACAACTATGGGATCCAAAGGTTGACTACATATCTCTCGATAATTGTACGAGGGACGGTAGGGATCTATCTGGTCCATACGCGAAGCTAACTGTTTCACCATGGCTTCCAGATTACTAGTTTGCCCACCATATTGGTTCGGTAGGGCATTGATATGGGATTTGTGAGCATATGATGGAGGGACATGAAGATTAGATGCTATGTTGCTATTGTGTAAATTGTTGGTAGGAAAGGTGTTATGAAGGAATTTTGAAGTGGTATTATGATGTATTCCAGATTGTTGAAAATTGGTGTTTGGCTTCGTTTTAGGTTTTTGTTTACTTGAAGCATATTGATCAATAGTTTGGCGAAGTAAAGTAGTGAAGGAAGTTTTCTTTTGTGTGGGAATGATTTTAGGTTGAATAACGGGTTCCTTAGGAGGTTGGGTAACCTGTTGTTTTGACATGTTTTGAATCATAGTGACCATATCTGTATTGGATGGTCCGGCCTTATCACTTTCTTGATCAATGAAAGACAAGGGATTAGTGCGCACATCAAACATATGTTCCATGGCTGCTTGAGTGTCACTAATTTGCCCTTTATCAATACGAACTGCCACATTAAGGGCGTCAATGTTATCATTGAGAAATTTCTGGAAATGATCTACGTTGTCAAAAGCAATAGTTCCATCTGGAGCTACTCTAGGGGATGAGGGTCCATCCTCTTTAACACTTTCTTCTTGTTCATTATCTTCACCTAGGTCATCTTCTGGTTGATCTAGAGTTTTTCCTTCCGGAATTGGATCTTCAGGAAGGACATTTGGGTTTCCAGTTTTATCTCCTAACCAATCTTCTTCTTCTCCTTCAGTTTCTTTACCATTCCTAAGTTTAGGCATTGTGCTTAATTTTAGATTTCAGCAAATATATATATATATATATATATATATATATATATATATATATATATATATGCAACAAGCTTAAGAGGTATATATTAATTATATACCTACTACAATATTTAAAATGAAATGTTTAGGTTTTTGTTATGTTTTTTTAGTTTTTCTTTGTTTTTGTAATAATATTGTAAAGACAACAAATAACACAATAAATGCAAGAAATAAGACTGAAAGTAATGATCTAGTTTTCTATAAACAATTTATAAATATCATTAATGGGCTCGAGTTCTTCAGGAGTCATGAAGTGTTCTTCTTCAAATTGAAAGTTTTCTTTTAAAAATTTAATGAAAAGAGCTATAGTGATATTATCTGTCTCAGATGCTGGTTGATAGAAGTAAAGCTCGTGGCAATACTCTCGATATAACACAGCTCGAGGAACTCTATTCCATATTTCCCTATCCGTAAGAACAACCTCTTGGTCTTCTACACGACCTAGGAACTGGTGTACAATGGCTGCGTTCTCGAGGTATTCCTCGAAGGTGAACAATTTTGAAGACACAAGAGCTCTCCTATAAGCTAACCATCTATGGCAGGCTCTCTGAAGTTCATGATAAAAGACAAGTTGATGAGGATCCAGGATTCTATCTAGGATAAGCCTCTTGATTTGTTTAAGTTTTGTTGACCTAGATGAAATGACACTAAGTCTTCTATCAAGTTCGTCCCACAAGAGTTGATTTCTATCTGTTTCAGGCACACTAAGCACAGAATTGATTTCTATGGCTGCCAATTGGTTTTCAACATTTATAGTAACTGCTAATATTTTCTTAGGAGCTACCATCTAAACATGATATTAAATTTAAATGATCTGAAATGCATCTATGTTTTAGTTGTTTTATTTTTTTGTTTTTGTTTTCAAAAGGTTTACAATGCATTCACGTCGGGTTCACCAAAATGTATCGCTCCAAATTTTTCACACCCTTACCTTCAGGCTATAGGATCCGTGCCCGGAAGGGGGATGTGAAAAGGATGGCACGGTACCTCGGATTGAGAGGCCTTGCGAAGGTCCCGCCTCTCGAGGGAGGTGTATTATGGTGATTTTTCGATGGATGGTGGGTTCACCAGGAAACATTCAATGGCAGTTTCCACGCCTAGGTTGGGAATGTGTTTTATGTGTTCGTTTTAGCCTTAAGCATTCAAGTCCTAGGTTTGGCCAAAATGCGTCTAAGCTATTCTATATGAAGATGCAGATTAAATGAATACAAAAAATAGAATTAAGACAGAAAATAGAGAAATTAAGGAATATTAAAAGAAAATACCTGATCCGGATGTCTGATGAAGATTCTGATTCTTGAAGCAGTCAGGATCGTCTAGAATTTGACAGAATCGTCTGAGATCTGACAGGATCGTCTGAGATCTGACGAATTCGTCAGAGAATTTGTCAGAGACCTGCAAACAGAGAAATAGGTGCAAAACATAGAAAATGCAACTATTCTAACAGAGGGAAACAGTGTAAAATGACAACAATAACATTAACATGATAATAATGAACAAAATATGAGTGTATTATGATGATTTAATAATAATTATGACTTAATTATGCATTTGATCTAGATGGGTGAACTCCAAAATGCAAGATAGCATAAAATAATGAATAAGCTAGCTAATTGCAGAATAAAACAACAGAGAAAAGATGAAGAAATGCAAACTTTAGGCATTGATTGCCTCAATGTTGACTGTAGTCGAAATCATCTCGCATTGGTACGAAATCATCTCTGATTCGACAGGATCGCCTCCGATCTGAACAGGATCGTCCGCGACGATGTAAGCTTGCTTCGGCTGAAAAACACTAAGGTACCTGCAACAAAATTTGTATAGAACTAATGCAAATAGCAATTTGGGATGTTTTAATGCGTATGAAGTCAGTTTACAGAGGATTTCAGCCAGGGGGGTGCTAAGGGGAGGGCTTAGGATTAAATAGGCTTAGGAGGGAGGTTAGGAGGTTGGAGATCATCCCTATTTGGGAGATCTCCAATGGGGGAGGGTCTCTAACGGCGCAGACACGCTTACGCCCGGATTAGAGACCCGTTGGAACAGAAGCTAATTGTGAAAAATTAGTTTTGGGACAAGATCGTCTGGACGTCCTAGCCCAGACGAAATCGTCTGATCTGAGGCGATATCGTTTGATCGGCGACGATATCGTCAAACGGTCAAAACAAACTCTAAAAATGGCATGGGAAAGGGGGAAACGGATTACACGACGGTTAACGGGCGGTTTGGGAGGTTAAAATTTGAATTTGAATTATTTACTAGAGTAAATGTAATTATTAAGATTTCACTGCGCCAATTTTAGGGTGCTACAGTACTTCTTTGGCTTTAGCTTTGAAAATATTTCATTGGCTAGGTCTTTAAAAACAATGACCTCTTCTTTGGGAAATGATTTATGGCAGTCTATTGGTTACAATGACGATTGTAGCCTCACATTTCAAACAAGTAGGCAATAAGGCTTTCTCCATGTTTTCACAATAGTTTCCCTTTGATGAGGAGAAGCTGGATCATATGCATTAAGTGCTTAAAGTGAGGAAAGCACCCCATCCAAAACCACCTACTCACTCTAACAATGGTACCTTTGTGCCCAAGTTAGATGATTCTCAAGTGATTGAGGTGCCTCCAATCCTCATCCAATAGCCTTTGCTCATGCTTTCCACCCAAGACCTTGCATGCAAATTTATGGGAATATGGCCTAAGTCCAATCACAATCTAGAAATGTATTAACACACATTAAGGGGTAAAGTATCGTCTTAATAATTCATGATGATAGGTAGGGGATACTTTATCATTACATTTTCCTCTATGGAGGACAAGAGCACTATATTTCATTGATATCGCTAGTTTTTGGGATCCAAACCACTCTACATGACCTCATGGAGCATGATATTTGATCCTTAAGAGGAGGAGCTTGAAGAAGTTTGTATCTATGTGAGGTTACCATTTTTACTACTGCACCTATGAAACAAACCTTCAATGGAATTAATAAGGAACCCTATTGGAATATTCATTGACTAGGCTCCTCCAAAGACCAATAACGCTATATGTGCACACATCTATATGCAAGTCAATCTGAAAAAGGATTTGCTCGAGCATATTGGAATAAAGGTGTTTGATTGGATACATAACCAACCCCTAGACTATGAGCATATACCATTCAAGTGTATAACCTACCATGAGCATGGGTATTTCTCCCAAAACTACCCAATTAAACAAGCATAGGAAACAAAAAAGGAATAGCAAGGATTCCAAGAAGTCAAAAGGAGACCGTGCAGATAAAGAAGCAAGAATTGACAACCTCAACCACAAGATCAAAGAATCTTCCAACACAAAAATAAATTTGCAAGTCTTAATGAAGGATAAAAGGAAATCACCTCTCTAGATATGATGGCTCATAAAGATAAAGATAATATACCTACAACTAAAGCTAACAACTCACCAAACATATTAGGAGATACACCAGAGAACACAACAGCTGGAGAAGAAACTGATGTGAACTCAGAGGAAGAGGTAGAAGAAACACAAATGGAGAAAATATTGATTCATGGGGGCTTGCTAACCATACGATCTGCAGATAAGGGAAGAAAATCAAACCAACAACACAAAAATGAGCAAGCACATAAAGACTTGCAATCCAAAACACAGGTCAAAATTGAGGAGAGCTTCGTAAAAAATAAGAAGCAATCCAAAAAATGAAAATTATATCATGGAACTATAGGGTACTGGGATTTCCTCTAAAAAACTATCTCAAAGTTCTAATACAGGAGCAAAAACGAACAATAATATGTATTCATGAAAAAAAAATAGTAGAGGCAACACTAACTACAAAATGGCAAAAGATATGGGCACAATAAAAATTGATAATTGTTGATTCTATGGGAGCTCCAGGGGGATTGGCTTTGGCTTGGGACCCACAACAATTAGTTTGTAGCTTACAACATAAGTACAATAACTGGATAGGTACAAAATTCATCTTACCATATGGAACTAGTGTAGCAGTAATAAATTTTTATGGTTCAAATCATCTTATTCAGAAAAGAGAAGCATGGAAAAAATTAGCACAATGGCTAGACAATGAGAAGTTTGACAACATAATACTAGGAGGAGATCTCAACATGATTATCTACCATTGGGATAAGGCTAGGGGAAGTTTAGCAATGGATCAAAATAGAGATATGCTCAATCAAATTATGGTAGATGAAAGCTTACAAGACATTCGACCAACCAAAGGAAAGTACACTTGAAGCAATAGAAGAGCAGGGACAAACTATATTGTAGAAATATTGGATAGATTTTTTATTAGTGAAAATATCCACACACACTTTCCCCTCACTTCCAGTCACATTATTCAGAACTTTATCTCAGATCATAAGCCAATTCTCTTGTATAATGGCCAAAACCTACAAACCCAAAAAAATCCTTTTAAATAGAACTCTGAATGGGCAGTAGAAGAATATTTTAGTGCACTTGTGGAAAGCACTTGGAACCAACAGGTCCAATCCACTAACCCCCAAGAAAAATGGAAAAGTAAAATTCAAAAATTGAAGCACATGATTAAAAAATTATTGGCAAAAAAATAGAGAGTCAAACCAAATAATAAGTAATTGATGCAACAACTAGAGTAGCTAGAAACAATAATTGTGGATCATCCTCCTCAACCATGGCAATAAGATGCAAGAAATGACCTAATTCATAAGCTCAACAAATTAAGAATTGAAGAAGAAACACATTGAAGGCTTAGATCCTGAATGGTTTGACTAAGTAAGGGGGATAGAAACACCAAATATTTTTATCTAAAAACCATGCAACATTACCAAAGGAACACAATCAAGGAGATAGAGCATGAAGGAACCACTTATACATACAAGGAGAAAAGTAAGGAACTCACCAATCAACATTACTCAACTCTGATCTCCAAAGAAAATGGTAACCGATATTTCCAAGTAATATTGTTGCAGCATATACCGATAGTATTAAGTTTGGAAGACAAACATGATCTCAGTCGGCCAATCACTATGGAGGAACTTAAGGAGATTATAGCAACTCTACCAAAAGATAAAGCTCCCGGACCTAATGGATTCACAAACAACTTTTACCAGTAATACTTACACATCATTGGAGAAGATTTGCTATGCATGATTGAGGATGTTGGGGTGAAAGGTAGGCTTCTTGGAGCCATCAACTCCACCTTTCTAGCATTAATTCCTAAAAAAAAAAATGTCACTAGTTTCTCTAGATTCAGACCAATTTCTCTATGTAACTCTTCCTATAATATTATTACCAAACTATTGGCCAATAGAATAAAAAATAAACTTGACAAACTAATATCATAAGAGCAAGGGGGGTTCATGCCTGGAAAACATATATATGATAATATCATAAGAGTGCATGAAGCCCTCCATAGTAGTAGAAATTAAAAAAAGAAACAAATTGTTATAAAACCTAATATGGCAAATGCCTTTGATCGATTTAGTATACAATTTGTAGAATAGGTCCTACAAAAGTTGGATTCCCACATCAATTCATCAAGTGGATCAGAGCATGCATAAAAAACCCATGGATAGCCCCCTTAATAAATGGAGAACTAACAAATTTCTTTCAATCTACAAGGGGAATTAGACAAGGGTGTCCATTATCACAATACATTTATATAATTTTAGCTGAGACTCTTGGAAGATTAATTAACCATCTTCAAAGAGAAACAAAAATAACATGGATAGAGGTTGTAGCAAGATGCAAAGCTGTAACACATGCCCAATTTGTAGATGATATCATTCTTCTAGGTGAAGCCACCAAGAAAAATATTAGACAATTCAAGCAATGTGTGGATTGGTTCACACAAGCTATCAAGGCTCATATAAAAACTCAAAAGAGTCAGTTCTATACACAAAATGTTGCAGCAATAAGAGTTAAAATATTTTGCACTATCCTAGGTTTTTGGTTTGGCATAGAAAAATACTTCATATATATAGGAGTTCCCATGAGCTTCCACCTCAAAGCCTCAGACTGCTGGACTCCAACATTGGACAAGATGGTTAGGAGGATACAGAGTTACAGTAATAGTTATCTTAGTCTTGCAGGAAGGGTAGTATTCATCAAATTAGTGTTAGCTTCTCTTCCAGTATACCAACTATTAGTATATCATGCTCCCAAGATTATTTTTCAAAAGGTAGATGGAATCATACACAACTTCCTATGTAAAGGAGGTAGGCAATCAGAAAGAAAAAAGTTCCACTTGGTCAATTGGGAGATGGTCACCAAAAGTAAAACTCAAGGAGGACTAGGAATAAGAAAATGGAGATAGTTTCGAAAGCATTGAGAGCAAAAATCCTCTAGAAGATGCTTAAACACAATAGAGCATGGCAACGCATACTAGTCAGCAAGTATGTAAATAATCAAACGGGTATTCAAATTATCAAATACATAGACAAAATTTCCAAAGCCTCGTTGATTTGGAAACATATAGTGGTTTCAAAGAGCATAATAGAAAATAGAATTTCTTGGTTATTGAGAGATGGTAAGTCAATTAATCTATGGGAGGACCTTATCCTAGAAAATCCACCATTAAGAGAGAGAACTCTAATCGAATTGCATAATCACTTGGAAAGTCAAAGAATACTCAAATTAGGTGACTTGTTTTATCTCCCCTCCCATTCCATCTCATCTTCAAGGAGTTTGGGATTATTTTAAGTCCCATGTGGTGAGAATTATACCTCTTCATCCCATGATGCCAGACAAACTTATTTTGGGTAGCATCAATAGTAATGGGGAATATTCAATGCATCTAGGAGTCCAACATCAACATATTGGGCCTGCCAACAAAAAACTATCAATAGTGTGGAAAAATAGAGCACCACCTAAACTGCAAGTATTCAGTTGGTTAGTCTCTCAAAATAAAATATTAATAGGTGATCATTTGCAAAAGAGGAGTATAGCAGGGCCTCATGTTTGTTACAGGTGCAAGCAGAACACTGAAACAATTTTCTATCTTTTGTTTGAATGCCCAAAGGCAATTTCAATTTGGTTAGAAATAATCAAAATTCTTGGCACTTCCTACTCTGGAAGGTTAACCATAAACACATGTTTTACCAAGTGGAACAAAAAATATAAAGGTAATCTGGCAGGTAAGCCCCTCTTGAAATATTTGTGGAGCTCTATACCATATTTTGTCATCTGGCACATCTGGTTGGATAGAAACTAGAGGATTTTTTAAGGCAAAGGTAAGGACAACAAAACTCTAATACGAAGGATAAAAGAAGAATTAGTCTTAAATGTCAAATCTACTTTCTATCAAAATAGTATGAAGAAGATCTGTCACCCACAGAAAGAAGAATGATCTACCAACTTAATTTCCAATTTTTCCTGACACAAGGAGGATACAAAGCAACCAATTCTTTGCCTGACATATGTTTTTTGGTGCTCTTCTTTGATGGTGCCTCCAAGTCCAACCCCGATCAAGCAATGGTAGGGGGACTGATTCTTACAGGACCTTATGAGATCCTGCTCAAATACATGATCAACTTGGGAACATCTAACAACATGGTATAGGCTATTGGATGTGAAATTGGATTAAAATTGGTGGTAAAGCAAGGAATCACTTAGGTCATAGTTTATGGGGATTCTAAATTGATAATAATAGCTCTTGCCAAAAATAAAGATTTTAGATCTTTACAACTGAAGATTATTCAAGACAAGATTAGACAACTAGGTAGGATAATTGGCAAAATATCCTTCAAAAGTAAAATCTAAGCCTTAGAGGTCAAAGGGGTTAGTCCAACTAATTGGTCTCCTTTTAGATTTCAGATACAAAATCAAAGTGAATTTGAAATTTAGTTAGTTCATCATTTCATGTAGGTTCTTAATTTAGGACTATGTACAAATGGAATGTAGCATTGTGATGAATAGGTTATAGGCATACAATTAAATTACCTAGTATAGGTTTCTAATATCTAGAATATAATTCAAAAATCCAATTAAAAAATTATCAATGCCATCCTTAGCACACCACTTAACACCTCAACCTATGACCAACCTAGGTCGTGAGGGAGTTAAACCTAGGCTTCAGTATCACAGTGTAGTGCCTTTATGACACTATCTTCTAATAGTCAAAGAATTATGTTAAACTTGAATAGATAAGAGTGTATTTTTTAAATATATAAGATAGTAACATATACCACCACACATCAAACAATCACACAATTCAATATTTCAAATAATGATATTTAAAAGTACAATTGAAAACCCTAAGTTGTGGATGACCTATCCCAATATGGTAATTGGACCTTAGCTTAAATGTTCTACATGCTCTTGTATGTGGTTGCCAAGTCGACCTCAATTTTCTTTCATCTTGTGGATGTGCATTCGCTTATTTCTACAAAAGTTGGCATAATCCCTTTTTACATGTGCATTCCCATTGTCAAGGATTTTAAAAAGTAACATGATATTAAGGAGGCTCCTCCTATCTTCAACACAATACTCCTTTTAGAACCATAATGTAATCCTAATGATGGGTGAGGAATGGTCATAGCTCATCTCTCTAGGATGGATGAGTGCATGACCCTGGCCCTATATTACCCCAACCTATACCTAAAGAGAAGTAAACATAACACAAAATTTGTAGTATATGGTCTAAGCAAGGATTTACCCTTCGCCATTTGTAGCTCAACTTGTAGTTTGGTAGGAATCAACCTCCTCTTAATCTAGCTGAGAATAGTCCATCTTAAACATAATTTATGTCATTAACTACAAACTTAACCATAGAGGGTACCACACATAGTAGAGAAAATAATAATCGTATTGGAATCAAAATCGGGCTGGAGAAAAAAATGGAAAAAATCGAGAAACAAAAAAAAAATCAAGAAAAAATCAGCAAAAAAAAAAAACTGAAGAAAATGCAAATTTTCATTGAAAAAATGTTTTTTTTTCATGCATATCACAATGAATTAACATTATGCAAATCAAATATTAATGATGTAAGACTATAAGCTTAAACTACACATGAAAGTGGCAAGTGATACATCATACAAGGCAACTGGAAAGTACAAGATGTGTTTTCATACAAAATAGCTTGAGCCTTGTATTGCTAAGGTCATTGATCCTAAGTACCATAATATCCAAACCAAGTGGCAAGTGACATATCTTGTATTGCTTATAATATGAAAATGTACAAATTACAAAATGTGTCAAAATGCCTCAATAGGCCCACTATCTAGTCTCTTGCAATTCCTTTGCCCTTTGCCCTAGCAAAACATCTAGTCTCTCTTTGTTGATGTGTCCTTGCCACTTCTTGTGCCTATGCCTCTTCTTGGTCCTTGGTTGTTATCTCCTCCACTAGGTCTTCAAAGTTTTTTAATTCATCCAAGAAGAAGAGAGGCTCTTCTTGTTGCTTCTGCACTACATCTATGATCCATTCAAATGATGGATCAATGTCACTTAGGTCAATAGGATGAGTACTTATTTTTACAAATTTTTTTTTTGGTGGAGGTGAAGGCTGTAATGCACAAACACAAGATCATTCAACCTTTTTTGTGTAATTCCATTGCACTACTTGGAGTGTATGTGCTCAAATATACTCCAATTGCGCTCACAACCTGAAGCGTTGCATGGTTGAGATAAGATTTTGATGGTCATGCATTGCAAATTGGGCATAAAATCACCAAAGTCCTCCCACCATAAATCTAGAAACAACCAAAATATATATATATATATATATATATATATATATATATATATATATATCACATGTAAAATAGTAAATTGAGATTATTTTTTAAATCAAAATCAAAAGACATAAATAATAATTCGATGAGGGTTACCTGGCCTCAATTTTGACCTCATTTAAATGCATTGCTCAAATGGGAATTGGTGGCCTCAACATTGCTTATAATCTTGTATCTCTTCACGTACCTTATCGTGCAATTCTCTATTAGCTGAGAACATGCGGTCAATGCAATCTTGAAGGCCAAGCTTCACCTCATAATTGGTATGAAATGTAGGAGAATAAAAAATTTGGGGGTTCAAGTAGTAACCTGCTACATGAAGAGGGCTATGGATTTGAGATGTCCATCAGTTATCAATGATTGTTCAAATGGGATCATATTTGGTGCTAACATATCCATAAAACACAACAATTGCCTTTTTTACCTTGTCCATAGCCTCATATACAAATCTTATTGCAAATTGTTCTCCATCAACAACGAACCTTTCACCAAAGGTTCTGCCACATGAAAAAAATAATAATAATAATTTAAAAGAAAAGTTTTACAATAAAAAAAAATAATAAACTTACTCTTGTACCTTGATGGCCTCATCCATGGCTATATAAAAGGCCTCCTCAAATAAATAGGTATACACATTTTGTCCCTTTGGTAAGAATCGTTATCTTGCAACTTGTTTGGAATTCTAGTCAGCGCTCATAAACATTTACTTCATTGACCCTCTTGCATCATAGATACTCTACAATGTCACAAAGTTTGTGGCGAAACATGTAATTCTAGGCTACACTAGCTCCCTCCCACCAATAAATCGCCTCATGTGGCTAAGGACACATGCGTAGTTGTAAATGAATTTTGTGATAGCCTTAGCCTTCTGTACGACCTCTACCACCCAAGGTAATTTCCCAATGTCTTTGAAGAGCAAATTGAGACAATGGGTTGCACATGGGGTCCAAACAATAGTGGGGAATCTTTGCTCCAAAATCTTATTGATTGCCTTATATGTTGTTGTGTTGTATGTGATGATTTGGACAACATTCTCCTCCCCGACCTCCAACAACCCTACAAGCATTTTGACACTCTTAACTTGTGTCGATGCATCTACTGACTTGAGGAATGCAGTTCCTCCTGCAAAAGCAACCAAAAAATTAATCAAGGTTCTTCCCTTCCCATCCATCTAGACTTTAGATATAATGTTGCAACCCTTCGTCCTCCACATCCTTTGATGGTCTTCAAGCACAACCTGAAGTCTAAAAATAAATTTAGTCATGCATGTGTATAAATTTAATCCCCTTTGATTTATTAAAGTTTGCTTTGTAAAAACATAATTTAATCATGCATGTATATAAATTTAAGCACAACTTGAATGTTGTCCACATATTGTTGAAAGAGAGGGTCCCTAAGGTCATCATAAGTTGGCACCTTAAATCCTGTGCCTCAACTTGGAATGACATCTATCACGTGTTGCCAGTATGGAGACCTTGCCACATTGAAAGAAATGTTAGAATACTACCAAAAAGTGGCAATGGTTTTCCTCATTGCATTGTGCTTCTCTTGGTTCCACACGATCATATCCTCAAGTGTAGGTTGTGTCCCTAGCACAAAATACTCTACAAAATGGGGACTCTATCATCCCACTAGTTGCTTGTGCACACGATAGACTCGAACTCTCCTCCTAAAACCAGCTAAAGCTATTGCTAACGTGGGGAATTCAAGAAGGGGGGATGACATGGCCTCAATTTGACTTTATTTGTGATCTCTTTTTTCCTTTGAGCTAGAGATCATGGCCTCTACTTTATTTTTAATATCATCCGGCACCTTAGAGCATGGCCTGATATCTTTGCCAGTTCTCTTTGCCAAATGGAATTTGAGGCGGAAAATGCCTCCACTAAAATGATCACCACAAAAATTGCATATAGCTTCCCCTTTCTTTTCCCCTTGCATTCCATACGCCCATGCTAGATCTCTTGGGGCCATTTTTTTTATGCTTGCACATGGAAACAAGTAACAACAAAGTTACAAACAATTACTCTAAAAAAAAAAAAACTCTAAACCCTAGACTAGGGTTTAGGGTTTAAAATTGAAACATTGACAACTGAAAATTGGGCTTGCATACATAGTTATCAGGCAACATTGAGCAATATTTATTTAAAAGGAGGAAAAAAAAAACCTAAATCCAAAACCCTAGACTAGGGTTTAGGGTTTAAACTTGAAATATTGATAGCTGAAAAATGGGCTTACATACATAGTTATTAGGCAACAATATTTACTTAAAAAGAAGAGGGAAAAAAAAAAACTAAACCCGAAACCCTAGATTAGGGTTTAGGGTTTAGAGTTTAAACTTCAAACATTGACAACTGAAAAATGGGCTTGCATACATAGTTATCAGGCAACATTAAGCAATATTTACTTAAAGGGAGAGAAAAAAACCCTAAACCCAAAACCCTAGACTAGGGTTTAGGGTTTAAACTTGAAATATTGATAGCTAAAAAATGGGCTTGCATACATCAGGCAACAATATTTAGTATTTACTTAAAAGGAGGAAAAAAAAAACCTAAACTAGAAACCCTAGACTAGAGTTTAAGGTTTAGGGTTTAAACTTCAAACATTGACAAAAACATTTGCAAACAACCTCAATCTAAACCTAGCTTCAACTTGGAGAAAACAAAAAATGAGTTTTCAAACGTTTTTCTTACCTTGGATGAATGCTCTGGGTGGTTGTTGTTGGCTATCGGATTCCTTCAAACCGCAATCCGCTCATTGTTAGGATGCTCTAGTGTGTTTGGGTTGGTGTGGTGGCAAGTAGGTTGACCCTTTTCTTCCTTTGCAATAGGTAAAGACAAAAAAAAAATATCACTTTTTAACAAAATCAACCATAGCCTCTATGCATGTGGTTACGGCTAGGTTTTTTCAAAAAATCGGAATCGGCGATTTTTTGAAAAAATCACCAAAAATTGTCGAATTGGCGATTTGAAGCCATTTGACTTAACAAAGGCAAAAAAATAGAAATAATCACGAATTGGCAATTTAAATTGTGATTTTCACTACTATGGTACCACATCCAACTATGTAGAGATGATTCTGTTATCAATAACTTCACTCCAATGCAAAATACAAAGATCAATCCCTAATGTTGTCAAGTTTGGCTCAAGATGTCCTCTTCACAAATGTTAAAAGTTAAAAAAAAAATGCTTGATGCTTGGCAGACCTTATAACAGCATTCCTCGAGATTGAACCAAATTGTAACAATGGAAAGGACCACTCTCTTGATCTCTATGTTTAAAAAAACTGAAAGTTTTTAGGTTTCCAGATTGTAAGACATTATTGGTAATGGTTTCTAGGAACATGTTCAAATTTTTAAAACCCAATATCTCTGGTCCTCCTTCACGACCCATATTCAGGAAGAGGACTCTGTATCTATTGTTGCCCAACATGATGTGTAACTAGAGCATAGGAAAAATCTGCATGCTTACTGCAGTGGTAAGGGATTTGGCTTCTCTTTGGGAGGTTCAAGGTTCAAACCCCACTCAGTATGAGGGGACCAAGACCCCTCATTAAAACCTGTGTAAACTCATTGAGATAGCTGCAAGCTTACTGCAGTGGTAAGGGCTTTGGCCTCTCTTTGGGAGGTCCAAGGTTCAAACCCCACTCAATATGAGAGGACCAGGACCCCTCATAAAAACCTGTGTAAACTCATTTTTAGAAGCTGCAAGCTTACTGCAGTGGTAAGGGCCTTGGCCTCTCTTTGGGAGGTCCAAGGTTCAAACCCCACTCAGTATGAGGGGACCAAGACCCCTCATAAAAACCTGTGTAAACTCATTGAAAAAACTAGAGCATAGGAAAAGCCATACTTTTGTTAACAACGCAAAATATTCAACAGAACATGTGATCAAATAACCTCAAAGATGACTTTGAATTGGATGTTTTTGAGAATCCACAAAATGTTTCAGTAATCCTCTTCAAGATCACTTTAGTTTAGTTTCCCTGCTCAACGATGTCAATTTTCATGATATAGTATATCACTATGACTAGTAGGCATGGAATAAATCTAGGGGAAGGATGCTACAGTGGTCTTGGTATACCAAGATGGGAACACCACAAAGTCTCTCCGACAACAACCACAAATCTATTAAAGATCCAATTCTATATAGCATACACAAAACATAATAGAAAATATGTTCATTCATTTATCATCAAACACCATAGAAGAACATGTGACAATTGAAGTTGAGACCTTATAACACGTTATGTTATAATTTGAACACATGCAAGAAAGTCCATAGAGACTTGCTTAGAATGTTGGTAGATAATTCTGGTTAGCATAAGAAGATATGAATGAATTGAAAACATAGACAACTTATGACTATCTAACCCCTATTGTATGTCATTGCAGTGACCGTGATGCATTTTTAGCACAGTTGCCAAAATAGTTACACATCTGACAGCTGCTTCACTAATAACTACTAACCGTCCAGACATGTAAAGACCTATAGCAGTCTCAAATAATGCCACATGATTTGTATGTGAATCTATGTTCCATGAAGTTTATGGGACAAGGAATGCACAAGACGGCTGGATGCATCGGCTGGATGCATTTCCCCTCCAAATATCAGGACACGTCCCCATGGAACATAGATGTCTCTGAGCCGACCTCCAAATTTGGGACATGTCCCCATGAAACATAGATGTCTCTGAGCCGATCTCCAAATATCGAGACACATCCCCATGGAACATAGACGTGAATATGATGTTGCACTAGTTACCTTTCCTCCCATGTCATCTCCACTGTGTCAGCCATGAATTATCCATACGGTACGAATGACAGATGCACTTGGTTGCAAACCAAAGTCGGGGACCAATTCTGCATTACCAGCTCAAATAAAAAATCATAAAGGTTGTCCCTTTCTGAAACAACTAGGCCAAGAAGACGAGAAAAATCAAAAGTTCCAACCTTGTTATTGTGGTCTTAATTTAGCAAATTGTCCGAATCTCTTTCTCAAACTCATTCTAATTATATGTCCATGTAATTATGATTGCATCCCTTACAGTTTACGCCATGGCTTTATGCATACAAACTGCATTTGTCCGCTTGTATCTGATCCCTAGGGGCTTAATATTATCAGCTGCCTTTTACTTAGAACCCTAAAAATCAAATGCATTCTAGAAAAATATATTGCTTCTTCCCCAGAAGAAAAATCCAAATCTGTAGTGAGGAAAACACTTGTCAAGTGAGGGGATAAATATACTCATGATAAGTACCTCCAACTCCTGAACTCCTCTTGAGAGTAAGCCCAAAGGGCCGAAATGTAAAACTTGGGAGTAAGCAAAGATAGAAGGGAGGAGCCCTCCCCAAGTCTTGCATAACTTTGCATGAGAATCAAATTCTTAAAAATTCTTACAAAGGTATCTGGAAAGCTTTGTTTGAAGTTCTTTATTTTATCATATCCATGTTATGTGGCTTGTGGTAGCATTTTACCAGACCCAATCAGTAAACATAACCATGCCAAGCATTGTGAATCGTAAAAAGCATATGTTTTGCTGCTTCAGCATCACCAATAATCCCTACAAGAACAAATCCCATTTTTGACATGATGGAATCGATTGGCATCCCTTATGACTATTTCACGCCCAACTATTTTAGATATAAATTTGATAGCAGTGTGACAATCGCCACATGCACGAAGGTTCTTGATAACTCGAATAGGTGTTCCAGGGGGTGTGTTGATAAGGCCAAATGCAATTGCGAGCTTCTCACTATGGTAGCACAGGAAGCTTTCCTTGTACTCCTCCTCAACATCATGTAAGACAAATTTTGTGTCTGGAATATATCCTTGTTTCTTCATCTGCTCATCCAGTTTCTCTAGTGTTGCATAAATCTCTTCTGTTTGGGCCTGTGACCTATCATTTACAACGAATTGATGTAACTTATTTTTTACCTCAATCCAGCTGTACCCTGGCTCCTTTTTAACTTCCCTGTCTCTCATTAGTTTCTTAACTTTTGCTGCATCATCCCACATTCCTGCAGCAGAGTAGATGTTTGACATTACAACATAGGGTGCAGCATCTTGTGGTTCTAACTCGAAAAGGCATTGTCCAGCACGTTGTCCCAGTTCTACATTTCCATAAGTCCTACAAGCACCAAGCAATGACATCCACATCTTGGTGTCAGGTTTAAAGGGCATACTGTAAATTAAATTTTCTGCATCCTCCAGCTTTCCAGCACGGGCAAGAAGGTCAATCATGCAAGAATAGTGTTCTGCTCTTGGGGAGATGCAATATTCTCGATTCATGCTATCAAAATAGTGGCGGCCTTCATCCACTAGGCCTGCATGGCTGCATGCAGCAAGAACACAAACAAAGCTGACATAATCTGGTTTTGTGCCTGTCTGTACCATTTGTTCAAACAGCTGAAGAGCCTCTGAGCCATAGCCATTCTGAGAAAATGCCGAAATCATTGTGTTCCACGAGACAAGATTTCGTTTAGGCATTGTATTGAAAAATTGCTCTGCATCATGTATGCTTCCACATTTGGCATACATATCCAAGAGGGCACTCCCTGCAAAGACGTCTGACTCGTGTCCACTTGTGATCATATGAACATGAATCTGCTTGCCCTGTTCCAGTGCTGCCAGGCTTGCACAAGCTCTGAGAACACTAGCAAAGGTTGCTTGGTCTGCCTGGATATCCATCCTTCGCATAAGAGAAAAAAATTTCAGTGCCTCCTCACCACACCCAACCTGAGAGCATCCTGTAATGATCGCAGTCCATGAAACTGGATTTCTCTTGGGCATTTTGTCAAACATCTTGTATGCATCCTCGATATTACTACATTTGGCATACATGTCAATAAGGGCATTTCCCACGAGACAATCCGACTCTACGCCAGATTTGATGACCTGTGAGTGAAGCTGCATCCCTTGCCTGAAAGCGCGTAGACTGGCACATGCACTAAGAATGCTCGAAAAGGCAAATTGTGATGCATCAAAGCCTATCTGATGCAACTGTTCAAAAAGTTTCAAGGACTGATCAGCACCTCCATGCCAGGCATAGCCCGTGATGATAACATTCCATGCAATCTCATCTCGGTCAGGCATTTTGTCAAACACTTGCCGTGCATCCTCTATACTCCCGCATTTACAGTACATATCAATGACGGAATTGCTCACAAAAATATGCGATTCATATCCACTTTGAATAACATATGCATGGATTCCCCTGCCATGTTCCAAAGTGGGTATACCACCACATGCACTGAGAACACCGGTAAACGTAAATTGCGTGGGTTTGATGCCTGCCTGTTGCAATTCCGAATACAATTTTAAGGCCTCCTCGGCACATCCATGCCGAGCGTATCCCGCAATCATGGCATTAAACGAAACAACATCTCGCACAGACATTTTGTCAAACACTTGGTGAGCATTCTCTAAATCTTCGCGCTTGGCATAAGTATCAATTAAGGTATTTTCCACTAAAAGATTTGAAGTATGTCCTGTTTTGATAATGAGGGCATGGACCTGTCTCCCTTGCTCCGAAGATGGAAGATGGCTGCAAGCACAAAGGACTCCTGCAAAAGTAACGTGATCGGGCTGAACACCCATTCGCTGCATTTGGCCAAATAATTTAAGAGATTCGGGGCTATTCCTAATCTGGGCATAGCCTCCGATCATCGCACTCCACGAAACTACATCCTGCTCCACCCCATTGTCAAACAGGCGGTGTGCTTCGTCCATTCTACCGCATTTCACATATCCGGTGATTATAAGATTCCACGAGAATTTGTTCTTCGTCTTCATTTTGTCAAACACTTGCCGTGCCTGCACCAAGTTTCCGGATTTGATGAGCGTTTCTATGAGTCGATTTGTTTTGTAGACATCTGGATCAAATCCTGTTTTAATCATGTGAAGGTCAAAATGCTTCTCAACGCCTGTAGAATTGGCATTGTGGTTGTGGAGTTCCTGGCAAGGAAAGGTGGCAACAGTCCTGGCGGAGTATATGCATATAAATTTACGGCGCCTTAATGCCCTCAAGGAAGTGATAAACCTTTTCATGGTTTCATCACTTCAGCTGATCAAATTCTCATTCTTGAGCAACTGAATACAGGCTAACTTGACTCTCTATGTTAATGGAGAGCATAGGGTTTCAAAAGTTTCTTAGCCATGGTTTTTTTAAAGATGTTACAGACATATATTCATATCATTGAAAAAATTCAAGACCTTAACTTTTTACACCCGTTCAAATATTGGTTCCCTTGAATAGAACTAAAAAAAATCGAAAAGCCGATACAGGGCCTCTGAGAATTATGACTCCAAAAAGCAACGATGATGTAATTAGCTAACCCTTGCACCATACATACCCCAAACCCTTATTAACCCAAAATTAATTTATGTTGAGAGGTGTAATTAGCTAACAATTTGGTATGTATTTTAAAAAGCACACAATTACACATACCATACCTTAATTATGCAACAAATACATATTAGGTACGTCATTAAAACACTAGTATATTTTTATAATACATAAATACTTTTAACATAAACCTATCTACTTGTACCCTTGCATTTCACACATCTTGTACCCCAAATCTAATTAGTATCAAGAGGTATACTTGGCTCGTAGTTTGATAGTTATTTTAAAATACATATTAGATGCATCAATAAGATTGTTTCTAGGAAAGGATATCTTATACAATTATTTAAGTTAATAGAAGATAAATAAAAAATATTTAAATTAAGATGGTATAACAATAAATTTAAAATTAAAATTGTAAACTATCTTAATCCAAACATAAATGAAGGTAGAATATTCAAGAGAAAACTACACTAAGATTATCCACAAAAATATCAAAACTAGGGTGAATCCTAATGCAATAAAAATAGATTACTTGATACCTAGGACATCAAGGACCATATCATTCATAAAATAATCATAGTAAATTGTCCATTTTTATCCTATCCTATTTGTTATGTCACCATAGTAAGTAAGAAGAGATTACACCTAGAATATATGTAAAGGGTTTGACCTACCTTTGAAACTAGTCCTCAAATGACAATTAGTGACCATTGGCTACAAATCCTCGTAGAGCATCTTGTCCTCCTTCGTAGAAGGTAGCAAACCAATGGTCAATGGATTTGGTTGTATCTACAAGGGGGAGAGAGAGAGAGAGAGAGAAGGTTGCATGTCTTAGAAGTGTTGAGTGGTAATTTTGCCCAATTGCAAAACCACACTCACATTTAGGATTTTGAGACAAAACCCTCTCTTGCAAAGAAATCGAAATTTCTTCAAGGTTCCTTTTACTTAACATGTGCTTGTAATCTTGTGAAGATGTATCAGATAAGTGCTAGGAATACTTTAGTGATTTGCAAATAATTGTTAACAAGAGGTCTGTGTTGGTTTATTTTATTATGCTATGCTATTAATTGTTCATGAAACTTAAAAGAAAATGAAAATGTGATTGGCCCTCATATGACCACAATGTAAAGCCTTAGTTCATTTTATCTTGAAGTGTTTTAAGTAGATTTTATCTTCTTTTGATTAAGCAGATTTTAAATGAGTTTTCTCTTCTTTAAACCTTGCTTAGAGCATGAAACAAAAGATTAAAATCTATCTCTAAAGATGAATATTAAATGATGATTGGATTCATTTAGATTTCTTTGTGACAATGAAATGATTAGCTTTAAAATGTGGAAGCCTTTGAAATGCTACATAAATTACCCCTCTTTGATGAAATTAATTTTCATAAAGAGACGTCAATTTATTGCTTTAAAAACAATGGCCTTTGAAATGCCATATAAATTACCCCTCTTTAATGAAATTGTAATTTTCATAAAGAGAAGTTAATTTATTGCTTGAAAATGAAATGCAAAGCTTGAAATTTGATTTACCTTCAAAATGTGAAATTATGTCAAATTTTGAAATTATAAAATTCCTTATAAAACAACTTTGAATAATTTTTATAATTTTGAAATGGCTTCAAAATGAAATCGAACTTGCATAAGATGAAATGTTAAATCTTATTATACACCTCCGTGCATTTATTTTTGAGATTTTAATTTTTTTCGATTTTTATTTTAATTGTCAAAGTTTTAAAAAAATGAGAAAATAGGGTTAGAGAAATAAAAATAAAAAAACTGAAAACATGAAACAAAATGTAGAAAATGACCAAAGAGAGCTACTGTAAACTGGTTCCCCAATCCTGCAAAAAACATTAGATCCCGAATGCAAAAACAAGAACCAGGTTAGACCTGCATACACATAATCTAAGACTGGTCAAGGCGAGAGTCTAAGGAGTAAAGCATGCATCAAAATATGTAAACAATGCAACCATATTCATGCATAAAACATCATCACATAATTCCAATGCATGTGGTGAAAAATATTCATTAAAGCTTTTTTATTGTACTTAAAAATCTATTTTCCTGCATACAAGATGAGGACAACAACTAAAATCCTTCCAACCATTTCGTCTTTCTCTTGTTCCAAAACTTCTAGCCTATGGCCTCCAAAAATGTTCAACCCCCTTTCAATGCATCAATGGAGTATTTGAAATTTCAATTGGCCCTTTCGTTTCTCCTTTTGTTTGGCCTTTTGCTTATCTTTAAACTTCTATATTTTCATCTTCTTTAACCGACTTCCTGTAACGCTTCTTTTGTTGCCCCTATCAAAGCTTCTATACATGTGTTATGTTCATTCTCAACGACTCACTATGACCATAGGCCTAAGGGCCTATTTTCTCCATTGTTAACCGTATCTCGAATGTCACAAAGGCTTCTACTTGGACATGTTGCTTATCCTTGAAAAATGGCTACCACTTAATAATTAGCTTATATAAAATGAAAACCATATCTCAAAGTCAGGTACTTTATTATAGCTACTGACCCCAAATCTCCTTCGATAACGAATTACTCCTTTACCTTCGACAGCAACATGCCTTATCCCTTTTTTTCATTTTTATTTTTTTTATCTTCACAGTCACCTTCCTAGACACCCTTAACCCTTGTAATGGAGGTCCCTTTGTGGTATTTTTAGAATTCGATCCCTCTGAGCTTCGAAATAAAAATCCCTGCGCATTTACCCATGTTATGGAACAATCACTATGGTTTTGCACTTAAATTACCATTCTTAGCTAAGGACATTCCACAGACAATTATCGTAGCTCAAATTGAACACCTAAAGTTGGAAGAGCTTCAATGCCACTTGAAATTTAATTAAACCTACCACTGCACCGCCCAATCTGTGTTGATGTCAAAAAAAATAAATGAATGTTGTTTTACGTCTAATAATATCGTATCCATATCCGACGTCCAAATTTGTTATCCATGGTGTGTCCCAAGTCTCCATCGTATCACCTAGATTGGTCATCATTCATCCCTAGGAGCGTCCACCGTGTGAGGTCTAGAGTCCACGTCAGATTCATTCCTCGTGGTCCCGATAAGTCGATCCTTGGCGTAGTTCCCATCCATGCGATGTCGTCAACTGTTCACATCCTGCGTACACAAAACATTAGCAACAAGAAATATTAGGCATTAATCATAAGCAACCTAAAATGACACATCAATAAAATAAATTTAACCTTAAACTAAGAATCCTTAAAGCTATACATTAAAAAAATGGAACCTAACCGAAACCTAAAATTAAAAATAAATAAACTCAAACTAAACAAAATAAACAATAAATGAAATCAAACTATATAAACTTGGCCTAAATGAAACTTTCAAATGAGGTCGGAGACCCTCATAATTAAATCACCTTTTATATAGTTTGGTTTATTTATATCCTATATACATGTATAACATACATATACATAGAAATTTATTTTTATTTTTATTTATTATTATTATTTTTATTAGATATATTTTTTTTGTTATTTTTTAATTTTTATTTTTAACTGTTATCAATGAATCTTAAGAGCTTGCATTATTGCAATTCAACATAGAAAGGAAAACATTAAAACTAGCCCCTAAAATTGAAAACAAGCAACTAACCCACTAACATAACAAAACACTAACGCTTAAAACCAAAAAATGGGAGACACCAACCAACAAAGAACTTTGGAAACTTAAATGCAAACAATAAGGATGGAACCTATCAAAATCACCGCTCCAAGGTCACCAAATCTCTCCAAAAACCAAAATTTAAGGTGGGTCCCCAAGTTTTAAGGCTATTTGTGCAATGGTCACAACAAGAAGCAACAAAGGTAGAAAGCTTGAGAGTAGTGTTAAGAGTAATAATCATCAATTAGTGAATGTATGGTGAAACGAGGCGATGAAATGGGTATTTATAGTAGATGAAAGGAAATAACTTTTCTTTGGAGTCGATGGCTAATTTTCTCCCTCTTTAGGATCATAAAATTATAACCATTGGTCCAAATGATACATCATTCAAACCCCAAGTGTAAAAATACACTAGAATCATATCCATGTATCAAAAACCCTAATTTTTTTTTGACAACTAAGCTCCCCATTTAAAGTGGTGATCGTAGCACCATTGATTTTTAGAACATGAGTTTTGAGGGATGCGTGGTAAAACATCCTCTAATCACAACTCTATCCTCATTTTGAGGTTTTGGGAAAGTTAACAAGCAAAAACATAAATAAAGATAACAAAAAAGTGATAATTGAGCAAAGAAATGGAACCAAAACCATCAACCAACATGTCTAGTTATCGTCCTACCCAAGGACTAACAAAGATAGTCCACCCATATCCCATATATAGGAGGATTGGACTTTCCACCACCTACAAAGTCAATTGTTAGTGCTCTTTTTACAAATACATATTGCCCCTCTAATAAGGAAGTTCTAGATAATATTAAATAATGAACATGGTGTCCACCATGATGCGTAGTTGTTGATCACCTACCAACATTTAATGTATTTTCTAACCATTTATGGTTTTGGGCTCATGGTTTTTCCCAAAACCATGGTTTGCAATTGAGCACTTGTGCCTATAAATAGGTGTTTTGTTCAATAGAAATAATCAATCTTTGTCTTTGAAATTTTGTGTGTCATATCGATTCCATATTAGTCTAGTATCAAAGCATTAACTCTTGCCTTGTGAGGGGTGGAAATTCCCTCTCCCCCTTCTATAATTCTCTATTGTGTTAATGGACGTTGTGAGTTTGGCTTTTGTCCTTGGAAAGCTTCATTGCATTTTTCCAACCTATTTTTGGCCTAGAACTAGAGGAATTCCTACAATCACTTATCCCACAATCCATGGCCTCGTTGTAGTCTTTTCGACCAACATCATTGTATGGCCCATAAATCTTTTTGTCGCACTCCTTGCTGAGTTGTGTTGCTTCTAAATTATACTTTGGCTATTTTTGACCTTGTAACACCATTATATATACTAGTTCCTCTCTAACTCCATCATTTAGCTGCCTCCTTTTCTTTGGCCACCACCTCTATGTTGTTTTTTGAATGCATCTCCCAGCTCCAACGGCTTCCAGCAACTCCAATTCACCACTACAACACTATTGTGTTGCATCATCATCATAGACCCCTACACACAACACCTTATAAAACCCTCACAACTGATTTTTAGTTAGAGCCATGTCTTCATCACTCATGGCCCAAATTTCCCTAGATTAATTTATGGTGATAACTTCCTATGTTTTTATATCATGGAAATTTTTATACCCTGTGGCTTTCAGTTCTATTTTGATTCCATATTAGTTGACAAATTTATATTTTTGTTTTTATTGTGGCCCATCATTGTTCGTCATTACTGCACACATGGTTTCTTGCACCATTTTGACACTACTCTAAAACATTTCATCCAAATGCCCTTTGGTCGCTTTCAACTCCACTTAATTAGCACACCACAAATATGTTGCCCTCTCATGGCATGTTTCTTGCCATAGTCTTCTTGGAAATATTTTGGTATTGTTGTGATCTATTGTTCCCTTCCATTCTGTGTTTGTACTAGATTTTCCCATGTCTGCTATTTTTTGCTCCTATCCGTCTGTGTGTGTTCCTATCAAAAATGTGTTGTAATCTATCTTAGCCTTCAGATCCCACTACATCGATTTCTTCCATAGTCCCTTATTCTACACAATTCATGATGCCCCTATCTGTTCCAATGGCTCCCATAATTTTTTTATTGCATTCTTGAAGCTGCAGTTGTTTCCTCTCTACACTTTTATTCTACTACCACCTTTAATAAACAATTATCCCTACCAAAATTTTCTAGTCTACTACTATTTTTGTTATCCATCATTGAAACAAATATTTGTTGAACACTTTTTATACTCCCTTGATTGCTTTCCATAGCAAACCCTAATTGTTGCTTTCCATAGCAAACCCTAGTTATTGCTTTTTGTACTAAACTCTGGCAACCATTTTCCATAGCAAACCCTAAAAACCTTTTCCACAACAAATCCTAGCCATTGATTTCTATGGTGGTAGCCTCGTGATCTCATGATTTTTCATCATCATTGACTTCATGATTCAACGTCTCTATTAAATATTCAATCAAAGTTATGGTGGTTTCCTAGCCACTTGTAGATTTTGGTACCCTTTTCTATCGTCCACCATGAAGCTCTATTTCTGCAAATCCTGCATAAATATTTTGTCGCTCCTATAGTTTTCCATCATTCTGCAAATCCTGCATGTGAATAGATTTTTGGTGTTTGATTTTCTATCTTTCTATCTGGTTTTCTTGTTCCCACTATGAGATATTTTTCTAGTTTTATTTCTCCCACTATACAAGAATTGTTTGGGACCATGTCGCACTCTCAACCTCCACTTTAATTTTGAGTGCATTCTGCCTGTAAACAAACAATCATAGATCATATTCTCAGAATAAATGCTTTTCTTTGTGGTACCTAGGCACACCTTGTTTGGGCATCTCCCTTCGTAAGCCTTTTTTTCTTTATTCCATATTGGTAGTGGGAAGGCTTTCTAAGAACCTTTATATATTTTACTTTCTTTGATATGCAAGTTAGAAACAAACTACAAATGCATATAAATTTTTAAAATATTAAAATATTACAAATCATATTCTTGGAATATTCCATTGGAGGGTATGTAAAGAACATTCCCTCGTGATTATGCTTAGAGGAAAATTATTCATCTTTCTTTTTGTCAACGAGCCTTTTGTTTTCTTACATTTTGAGCCTCCATTTCGATCTAACTATAGCCTTATTTATAGTTGATAGAAAGCTTGTTTCGAGCTAGACCTAGTAGAAGACTTATTTTTCAATTTTGTAAAGGTCTCCTTTGACCTCTAGTGCTCCAAAGTTTGGGTTACCTAAAACCTACTTTTCAAAAACAATTATTGTAATCGGGAGTGCATTTTTGGTTGTACTTGACACTCCTTTAATCCACTTTCAATATCAAATATTATTTTGAGAAGTAAAATTTTGTCATGACCATGGACCTTCACTCCTTTCATTTTTTATTCAAAGTTGTTGTCTCTTCCTTCATAAGACCATGACCCTTCTATATGTTATCAAGCATCACATGGGTACTCCTAAATAGTGGAGTTTTCTTTTCCCCTTACTTGGTTGTCTCTCAATGGATTTCAACATTTTTATTTTTTCAACTTGGTTCATGTATTCACAAGTAAGACTCGTCAAATTTCACTCGAAAACACTACCTCAAGCACATCGTACAGCTTTTGCATTGGCTTCTTCACACTCACTGAATCCTTTGATTGATATCTCAAATCTTTCTTCCTTCTATTTTGTATAAGCATCGGAGCCTAATTTTTCTATAGTGGGGGGAATGATAAGGAATTTTCTAGATAATATTAAATAATACACATGATATCCATCAAGATGCTTAGTTTTTAGTCACCTAAACAATGTGTGCAACAATGAGAAACAACAATGGGCTACAATAAAAACAAAAATATAAATTTATCAACTAAGATGGAATGACAATAGAACATAAAGCCATGAGGTGGTAAAATTTCTATGACATAGAAATAGATGAAGTGGTAATCATGAATTGATCCAGATAAATTTGGGCCATGAGTGATGAAGACATAGGTTCAATGAGAAATCAATTGTGAGGATTTTATAAGGTGTTGCATGTAGGGTCTATGATGACAATGCAACACAATGGTGCTATAGTGGTGAACTTGAGCTATTGGGAGTCATTGGAGTTGGGAGATGTATCAAAAAAATAGCATAGATGTGGTGGACAAGTTGGTGGCCAAAGAAATAAAGGCATCTCAATGATAGAACCAGAGAGAAACTAGCAGATCTAGCAGTGTTATGAGGTCAAAAATAACCAAAGCAAAATCTAGAAGCGACACAACTCAATAAGGAGAGTGACAAAAATATTTCTAGGTTGTTCAATGATGTTGGTTAAAAATATTGTAGCAAAGTCATGAATTGTGAGATAATTGATTATAATAATTCCTCTAGTTCTAGGCCAAAAATAGGCTGGAAAAATGCAACAGGGCTTTCCAAGGACAAAAGCCAAATTCATGACGTCCATTAACACGATGGAGAATTTTGGAATGGGGACAATACCATGAGCTTAAAACCATAAGTGGTTAGAAAATACATTAAATGCTAGTAGGTGGCACCAACTAAGCATCATGGGCATTATTTAAGATTATCTAGAACATTCATTATCACCTTATCTAAGGACTATAGATGTCACCATAAGGGATAGCCACTTGTGAATCCTTCGTAAAAATAAGAAAATAAGAGGACCAATATGTAATAGTTAAAGCAACATAAATGAAAATTCTAGTTTATAGAGCGAAAAATAAAATTTTGTGGTTTTTGATACAACTGTCCATGCAAAACACAAAAATAAATAGTCAAAAATACAAAAAATATAGCCAAAAAGGCCAAAGGAGAGGAAAACATACCTAATACTTACTTGTACATACCCCTTGAAAATTTTGGTCAGTAAACATTGAACTTTACTTGCCTCATGTGGTTGAAAATGAATTTACCTATAAAATGCCCAAACAGCTTAAAAATGCTAATTGGGTACAAAATAAGCAAAAATAGAGTGTGTAAGCAAGTTTGAAGCATGCTAAAACCCCTAGAAGCACTATCCCTATAAAACTTATCAAAAATTATTATTTTCGTAGTAAATTTTTGAAAAATACATATTGGGGGGATACAAGCTTTCATTTTCATGCACACTTTGAGCCTTCCCATGACGACCACATGTTCATGCAATATCTATTTTGAGCACAAAGGTTGTCGATGGTGAGTGAATGTGAGGGTGATGTTGGAGAGGTAGATTTCATGCCCTTATTTTTTTCTCAAATTTTGGCTAAAATGAACAAAAAATAAAAAATCAAGGAAAATGAATGATCACATTTGCTAGCTAAGAAGTAGCTAGGACAACATAAAAAAAACCATCAAGACCACAATGTCATCTAGGTGGTGGAGTCCACATAAGGTAGTTGGAAATGATGTAAGAGATGTTCTAAAAAGCATGATAAAATTGAGGATGACTATAATCACCATTTTTGGAAATTTGGTGATTAGGGTTAAATTGGATGATCTTGGAAGATTAAAAAAAATAATGATTATGACCTAAAGAGGAAATCCAAAAGAAATGGGGTAACCATGGTCATCATTGAAAAGAATATAAAATCAAGATAAATACTAATGATCATAAAAAAATACGTAGATCAAGGTCATATGTCGAAAGGGGATAGTTATGGGTTGATCAAGCCAGGGGCAATCTCAACCCTAATCAATGATCAATGTCAAAAAATTTCTTTGAGACTAAACACCATTCACATGTATGACCTAGTAGGGCAAGGTAAGGTAAGGTAGGGATGCCAAGGCTAGCACCAACAGGATTGCCAAGATAAATAGAAGGAGATGACCACAAATGAAATCATAGATATCATTCCTAGATGTAGGAGTGGTTGAGATAGGGGATGACTCCCTAGGTTTGGGCAAATATATGTCAAGTTGGATAAGACTAAGAAGCAAAGATGCCTTATATTTACCCACATCAATCACTATATTGTGAGTTTATGTTATTTTAGAGCATAATGACCAACAAATTTTTGTGGAGGTTAGCCCTTAATTATGTGATTGAGATTATTGTGACTTTAGAGGATGTGTACTTTATCATGGGCCTCTTAGTGATTGGTCAAATGACTTGCATTGACACTATTAAGGAGATTCAACTGAGTATGGTAGATTGGGCCGCTAGGGAGAGACAACTAGACTAATAGAGGACCATCATGTCAAAGCACACTCATTCAATGACAACCATTGCCTTTACTTGACATGCAAGGATCCTCCTCTTGTTTGCCTACATGTTTTATCACAAGGCCATGAATAGGATCCTAATATCAATAATTTATCCACTTTATTTGGTCATGGAAGAGGGTCAAACAAGAACTAAGATGGGGTTTGCATAGGTAAGGGCTCTATTGCCACTCCTATAACATGACCTATATCACCTTCAAGACCATTGGGCACACACTATTAGCTTAATATTCATGTTGTAGACTAATGAGACAAAAAAATACCTCATTATTTCAGTGTCATTTCACATAAAATTACCTATTTTGCCTAAAATACTATAGTTTAATGCCAATTAGTTTAATTATTATTTATTTTTATGTTTATGTTAACATGATAAATTGTGGAAAATGATATGTTGCTGTTTGGACAAGTTTTCTACAGTTTTATGGTTATGTTGCATGATTTCAACATTTATTAGGCATGTGTGAAATAAAAAGTGTCATAAGTGGAAAATTTGGTATAGGGTTATAATACATATTGCATTCACATGTTTGAACTATTTCCCGCTTAAATTTTACATTTTTATGATAATATGGGTCAAATTGTGCATTTTACACAAAAGCTGAAAAATTGTAGGAAAACTACAGGTTGCTTTGGAACATCTGGGCAACAACCTACAATATAATAGGAGGATGAGGTTGCACATCTAATTTGGGGTCTAAAACACCTTGGGAGCATGAAATAAGCAAAGGGATATATGACCAATCACCAAAAGTTGACCCAACACTTAATTTTCAATGCATTTGCACAAATCACATTTTCAACCACATGTTCCGAAGCTATTGCAGGTTTTACTACACTAAAAATAGAATTGATTTGACCTATTTAAAGGTGTAAATGGTGATATGGCAAGATGAAATTTTGCACATATATTCCTAAGATTATTTCAAAGTATACCATAACAATTAGACATGCAAAGATGAGGGAATATACCTATTCTAGCTCATTGTCTTAAAATTGGAAAAGTCATTTAACTGCAAAATTTCTTGCACATAATTATTTTTATTGATCTAAAGGAGGAAAAGGTAAGCTAGGATATTGGTAATTAATACAAATTTTTTTAGAACTATTCTAAGCCTTATCCATAATATTTGGAAGCAAGGAAAAGAGGACAACTACTTGTAACATAATTCTATCCTAATTATGGATAGAATCTGTTGACTGCAACACAACAAGAAACCAAATGACAAAAAGACAATCATGATGTAATTTTAAACCATAGGAAAGATAAGTAGAATACTTTGTATAAATATTCTTGTTTACCTAAGTTGAAAGGGAATAGAGAAATAGGAATAGGGACTTCATAAGGAATATGGACTTTGTTAGCATTTGTTGTAATAAAACAATAAAGTCAAATAAAGTGCAATTTTTAGAATTAGTTTATATGTTGATTTGACTTCATAGTATAGCTTATATTTGGTGATATTCTTCCTTATGATGGACCTGGATCAAGGGACCACTTTCAGGGCTGGTGGAAGGACACCTGTAACATAAAACTGCAAGTTTTTATTTTGTTGTTTTCCTATCAAATTGTTGCAAGTAGAAATTCTCTATCTTCCCCTTTTTATGTCCTCTATTTTTCCCTATTCCATAGGTGCATGTTGTGTTATGTTTTGCAGCTAGCTAGCCTTAATTAATTTTTTCATTTGTTATTTTTATCACATGCATTTTTGTTGAGCATTTTTTATATTGCTTTCAATATTTATTTCCTGTTTTCAACAACATAGTTTAGCAACATTTATTTTCAGCATTATTTTTATAATTTTTTCATTTCAATTCAAGTATCTTCTTTTTCTATAATTTGAATTTAGCAAGTGCAATTTAGTTTCATTTTTCCTCTAGCAAGTTAATTTCTACAAAGTAGTTTTGTTTCCTTCATGTCAAAGCGTGCAAATTAACATAGTTTCCTTTCTACAAAGATTTCTAGCTTTCATAAAATAGTCTAGTGTCATAATATCTAAGTTGTAGTTCCAAGTTCTCTATCATATACAACCTTAGGATGCTACCTTGTATTTGAAAAATTAAATTAAATTTTGAGCATTAATAACACCCATCATAAGCATGAGTATATAAGAATTTTGTTGTGTATCAACCCCTAGGCCTACCCCATGACATTACACTAGGGGATATCTAAGTAATGCAGTGGGGCCATATTGTAGGTACAACATGACCATATATGCTACTTTTCACTCAAATTCCTAGGTACAAATTATCGAGAACCCTTATCACCACTTGTAATAGAGTAGTTAGAGGGATATTCAATAGGTAGTAGGGGTGACACATGTGATAAAGGTGCAAGATCATTGGTCAGAGGTTGCTAAGCCTCATAGGGTAGAGAGGGTCCTAAGGTAGTTTAGGGACCCGCATCCAAATAGGGAGCTTCCTCTTCTTAAGCCATAATATAGACATCATCGAGAGTAGGCATTAGATAGGGTGAGAGAACTACCATTAGCATAGGGCTACTAATAATTGAGGAGGGCGCTACAAGAGGGTCCTATGGCATAGTGCTAAAGGGGTCTTATAAGGGATGACCAATAAGGAGATGATAAAGGAGGAGGTAGTAGAGGAGAAGGTAATTATGGAGAATGCACTAGAGAAGGGATTCGAGGAGGAGATATATGTAGAGGAGCTCTACCTCTATAAGGTTGCGGTGGATACCAAAAACCTTTAGACTCCATCCCCTAAGGAGGATAATCACACTTGAAAAACCAGGTAAAAGATCTCCTTCTTTCTTAGCGTAACATATTACTCATTTTAGCATCATTAGAGTTAACCTTTTATGATCATGTATCTAATTCATACCTTCTTCTTTATGAGTGTAGAGACTTCCTAGGAGTGTTGGGATTTTAATCCATTGAATTCCTTTAATATTTACATATTAAAATAAATTCAAGGAGGTTATAACTATACGATATGGTTATAACTATAATCTAAATTTTATGGTAGTTATAACTGATGTAACCTCCCAATATAACATGAGGTGTAATAATATGCATTTACAAATAATGTAATATTTACCTTTCATCCCCCATTATTACATTATTTGATAATATCTAACATCTTTCCTTATGAAACAATTTATCTCTTGTTCTACAATATTGGACTTGGACTCGGGTTCCAACTTGAGCTCTTGAATCTCAAATATAGATTTGGCTCTTGGCTCTAGGCTCTAGCTCTTGCATTGGGCTTTACCTTTCCCTTCATCTCATCCATTTTACTGCTCTCAGGAATAAAATTATCCATGTGAACTCTATACTTACATTTTGTTGAGTGTTGGGTACTACCGATCATGCACTCCGTACATTAAAAACAACTCTATAATTTTTTAAATATATATATATATATATATATATTTAAAAAAATAAATAAAATATCGATTAGATAGTTTCATTGAATCAAATTTTGCTATTAAATTTTTTTCAATAATATTAGCTATAATAATAACAATAGTAATTCACAAGAATACTTATGCACTTTCATACTCTTGTTCCATGGGCCCCACCTAGAGGTTCTTCACTCAGTGTAGGAGCCCTTCTAGTGCCATGCCAAAGGAATCCTTGATCTCTACATCATTAAGGGCATTGAGCTTCCTATACACCACTTGAGAGATGAGCTTTATCACTCGCTAGTGCATTTGTGCCACGTCTACTAGTGAGATATTCCCTAGAATATCCCCAATGCAAGCCCCATTGAATATCATCTCATCCTTGGGTATCAACATTCAGTACTCTAGTAGCTTTGTTAGTAGGCTTCATTTATATTGCATGTATGCCCCTTGGCACTAAAAGAACACTAGGATGCAATTTGCTATGATCTTGTCAAATGTCAACTATCACATGGGCATACCCCCAGGAAACTAGAGATAAAAGTGTATCTTCATCATAGCCCTTGGAAATCTATGCCTGCTTCACTAGTTTGTTGTCCTTTACCTCAAATAGTCATTGGATTGTGTTGTTGATCCAATTCTCATCCATTATAAATAACAAATAGTACCCTGGCCTAAATGCACATATAAATAGGTAAATTTATGGTTAATATTATGCTTCTTTAGATAGATCAATAATAGTTTCTAGTATTTAGGGGATCCAATATTGTTGTTATCCCCACAACAACAATGACATAACATGAAAGAGATACTGACCCCTTTTAAAGTTCACATTGAGTCAATGGAATGAAAGATAGAGTGGGGGTTCTAGTTTGTAGGTCTAAAGGACTTGGATTCAAACCACATGGAGGAACTTGGACCACCATAGGAGTGGATTGGTAGAAAAACACAAGAATATTTTTATTATGAATTAAAGAGAAACACATATATTTTTGTACACATATATATGTTCTTTATTATTTTGTAATCATTTACTTTTTGCAATGCCTCAACCATATTTTAGTATGCTCATTTTGTTATTACTGTTATTATGTCCTCTTAATTTCTTATTCTGAATAGAAGTAGCTAATTCTAACTCAATCACATTGGCACGCAATAATTCTATGAAGATGATATATCTATCCATTTAGATGCTTTAGAACAAATCCCATATGTGGAAAAAATGGTGTCACTTATTGGTGTAGATATGGCAATGCTCATTGTGCTAGTGTTGAAGTGGATCATAGTAAATTTTATCCTACAAGGCCCTATAAAAATGTGATCTCATGCACATGGGTTTCTTCCTACGCATGAGGAACATTCAGATCCACATCCTCCAAAAACTAGAAGTGAAACCTACTCTGATACCAATGTTGGAATTTAAATCCATTGAATTCTAATAATATTTGCATATTTAAATGCATTCAATGGGGTTATAACTATCCAATATGATTATAACCACAATATAAATTTAGTGAAACTTATAATTGATGTAACCTACCAATATAATGCTAAGTGTAAAAATAGGAATTTACAAATAAGATAATATTTGGCTATCAAGGAGTGGTAGGATTTGATTGATAGATTGCATAGTCACCCTAAGAGGAGTCATGGATTTTGATAATATTTTATTAGTGTCACCATCATAGGCCATACCACTAGAGGTGACACCTAATTTGTATAGTAGAGCTCATCATCATAGAACCATTTTGTCTCAAGTGCTAAGAGGAGCTCACATGACTTGATAGCTCCATGAGAGGGAGTTAGAGTTATGGCTTTGGTAGGAGGTAGTAGACTAGGATCACACATTGCAACAACAAGTGACCCATGCATAGTTGGACTTAGCAAAGGTCTAGGGAGAGCTAGCAAGATTCAATATATTTATTTCTTGGAATTCCTACATAGGCGCCTCCCTGACCATGGCACAAGAAATTAAAACATAGTCATAAGCATGCAGGGGTTATTTTTATAGCCATAATCCCTTCTATTGTATATTTGAGATCATTATATTATAACTTCATGGAACACATAGTGTGTATATTTATTTATTGGATGATGGGGCTATGTACTCGAGACATAGGGTAGCTTAGGATGATGGGGCTATGTACTCAAGACATAGGGTAGCTTAGGATGATGGCACTTGGTGCCTTGTGTACAATTTTATACCATTATGTACAATATATATATACTGTGTGTGTGTGTGTGTGTGTGTGTGTGTGTGTGTGTGTGTGTGTGTGTGTGTGTGTGTGTGTGTGTGTGTGTGTGTGATATTCTTTCCTTGATTGTAACATCTCTTTTTTGTCTATGTGTGTGAATCCGATTACTACATTGATGGCTTTTACTTATGATTTGTGTAGCATTTGATGACATGCCAATATTTTTATGACACACACTCAAGATTTATGTAGCATTCGAGGATGTGTTATTTTAGAATTTAAATGTATTATTTGAGTAGCATTCAATGTCATGCATCAAAGAGATAGCATGTATGATTTATGTAGCATTCAGTGACATGCTTTATAAAATTTGATTGAATTAGAGCACAAAATATTTTGGTAGCATTAAATGATGTACACTTATACATTGCCTTCCTCTAATATTGACCATGCATTAGTTGATGTGTCAATCACATCTACTTTTTAAGTAGGTATACCACAAGTAGTATCCAACAAGTTCCATATACTAGTGAACACATTCATAACTATAATAGTGTGAACCGAGAGAATTCAACTCACATCATGTACAAATAAATATATTCCCCCAATCCTAAGTTAAATTGCAAAAGAGGCACATATGGATACTATGCTAGTCAATCATGTACACCCACTACTATGAGGTATCCTAGAGGATGTCAACCTATGCCACAAATGGTACATAATAATATATTTATCCAAATCAAACTCATGCCCTACTGCTAGTGATGGACATGTTTCTTAGCAAGGCATATCCACATGAAAAAGGGAGAAGCAAGATAAGGTCAAGAGAAAGTGGGTTATATATGCATTACAACTCACCAAAATGGAGGGAGATATTATGGAAAGGAAATTCACTTAGACCCTATAATAATGGGGTTTTCCACTATAGTATTTGGTTAATAACATTGTTCAAAAAGGCATACATGCCACTATAGTGGGACACTAAAAATGATTGATTGATTTAATAAATTGAATGTTGTTTATTGCATAAAAATTTAAATAGATTTTGCCTTGGCATTCTAACCACATACCATATAGGAGATGGCATGATTTGAATTAATATAGTTGATTCATGGTACTTAAAACATCGTACTAACATAGATGAAAAGGAATACTTTGAATATATCATGGTACCCCTTATTGGTAGGAGCAACATCATGACAAACACAATGTAAACAAAGTCAACAACAATAAATGCCAATAAAATAAGGATAAAAGACACCACGTAACAAGGAAAATTACAAAGAATATAAAAAATGAACATAAATGAGGCATAACATAGATGAATAACTAAAAAAACTAGGATCACCACTTAAAGGGGTGATCATGGTCAAGAGGGAGTATACCTTAGAAAGTGTAACACAAAACTAAAAACTAAAAGGAAACAACAAAAAAAATTTGAACTAATAGGATTTCCACTTAATGGGGCAATCATGGCGACAAAACACATGAAGATATGCCAAACTGAATAATGTATAGGACTAACACTCACAAATAGACAGTCAACGTAGTTAAAGTAGTCAAAGTGAAAGACAAAACACCAAATTCAACAAGCACACCAAGAAAATATAAATATTATACAAACGTGCCAAGGGGACCATGCATAATAGAATTAACATGCATGCGATTAGTGGGTTCCTTCAATTCAAATCCATCCACCATTTGCAATATCATTGCCCTAGATCCAAACAACTCTTTGATAGTATATGGACTAATCCATTTTCATATAATTTTTTCCTTGTGCTTCTTGTGTACATTATCAAACTTGAGGAAAATATCCCCAACTTTGAAATCAGTATGACAAAATTTTTCATTTTATTTCTTGACAACATGAATCTTATAGGCTCTATTATACTTAAGAGTATGGAAATACCTCTCATCAAGAGTAGTAAGCTTGACAAAATGGGCTTCTTGATACTCTTGATAGTACTCATCATGACTAAACAAATTCTTCAAAGAAATAGGCAAAGAAGGCAATTTAGTTTCAAGTAGCGAAATAACTTTAGTACCATAGACCAAAGAAAAAGGGGTTGCCTCTATAAATGTCTAAATACTGGTGCAATACACCCATAATACGAGATATAAATTTAAGTACCAATCTTTATTTTATTTTTTAATTATCTTTTTTAAAATGCTTATCAAAATCTTATTCCATGATTCAACTTGACCATTTTCTTATGGGTAATAAGGCACAAATATGCAATGGTGACTTTTTGAATAAGAATTTAATTCTTACATTTTTTTATTATTAAAAGGAGTATTGTTATCTAAAATGAGAGTAGATGGGACACCAAAGTGGCACACAATTATGAAACTTATCCGATTTATCAATGACATAACTTCTATAGTAGGCATTAGATAGGGTGAGAGAACTACCATTAGCATAGGGATACTACTAATTGAGGAGGGAGCTACAAGAGGGTCCTATGGCATAGTCCTAAAGGGGCATTAGAAGGGATGACCAATAAGGAGATGATAAAGGAGGAGGTGGTAGAGGAGAAGGTAATTATGGAGAATGCACTAGAGAAGGGATTAGAAGAGGAGATATATGTAGAGGAGCTCTACCTCTATAAGGTTGGGGTGGATACCATAAACTTTTAGACTCCATCCCTTAAGGAGGACAACCCCACCTGAAAACCCAGGTAAAAGATCTCCTTCTTTCTTAGCGTAACATCTTACTCATTTTAGAATAATTAGAGTTAGCCTTTTATGATCATGTATCTAACTCATACCTTCTTCTTTGTGAGTGTAGAGACTTCGTAGGAGTGTTGGGATTTTAATCCATTAAATTCCTTTAATATTTGCATATTAAAATAAATTCAAGGAGGTTATAACTATATGCTATGGTTATAACCATAATATAAATTTTATGGTAGTTATAACCGATGTAACCTCCCAATCTAACAAAAGGTATAATAATATGCATTTAAAAATAATATAATATTTACCTTTCATCCCCCATTATTAAATTATTTGATAAAATCTCACATATTTCCTTATGAAACAATTTATCTCTTGTTCTACAAGCTTGGACTTGGACTCGGGTTCCAACTTGAGCTCTTGGATATCAAACATAGATTTGGATCTTGGCTCTAGGCTCTAGCTCTTGGATCTATCTCTTGCACTGGGCTTTACATTTCCCTTCATCTCATCCAGTTTACTTCTCTCAGGAATAAAATTCTCAATGTGAATTATATACTTGCATTTTATTGAGTGTTGGGTACTACCGATCATGCACTCCATACATTAAAAACAACTCTATAAATTTTTAATATATATATATATATATATATATATATATATATATATATATATATATATATATATATATATAAATGTTTTAAACAAAATAAAATATCGATTAGATAGTTTCATCAAATCAAATTTTGCTATTAAATTTTTTTCAAGAATATTAGCTATAATAATAACAATAGTAATTCACAAGAATACTTATGCACTTTCATAATCTTGTTCTATGGGCCCCACCTAGAGGTTCTTCACTCAGTGTAGAACCCCTTCTAGTGCCATGTCAAAGGAATCCTTGATCTCTACATCATTAAGGGCATTGAGCTTCCTATACACCACTTGAGAGATGAGCTTGATCACTCGCTAGTGCATTTGTGCCACCTCCACTAGTGAGATATTCCCTAGAATATCACCAATGCAAGCCCCATCAAATATCATATCATCCTTGGGTATCAACATTCAGTACTCTAGTAGCTTTTTTAGTAGGCTCCATTTATATTGCATGTATTCCCCTTGGATCTAAAAGAACACTAGGATGCACCTTGCTATGATCTTGTCAAATGTCAACTATCACATGGGCATACCCCCAGGAAACTAGAGATAAAAGTGTAACTTCATCATAGCCCTTGGAAATCTATGCTTGCTTCACTAGTTTGTTGTCCTTTACCTCAAATAGTCATTGGATTATGTTGTGATCCAATTCTCATCCATTATAAATAACAAATAGTACCCTTGCCTAAATGCACATATAAATAGGTAAATTTATGATTAATATTATGCTTCTTTAGATAGATCAATGATATTTTCTAGTATCTAGGGGGATCCAATATTTTTGCTATCCCCACAACAACAATGACATAACATGAAAGAGATACTAACCCCTATTAATTTTAACATATTGAGTCAATGGAATGAAAGATAGAGTGGGGGTTATAGTTTGTAGGCCTAAAGGACTTGGATTCAAACCACATGGAGGAACTTGGACCACCATAGGAGTGGATTGATAGAAAAACACAAGGATATTTTTATTAATAATTAAAGAGAAACACATATATTTTTATAGACATATATATGTTCTTTATTATTTTGCAATCATTTGCTTTTTGCAATGCCTCAACCATATTTTAGTATGCTCATTTTGTTATTACTGTTATTATATCCTCTTAATTTATTATTCTGAATAGAAGTAGCTAATTCTAACTCAATCACATTGGAAAACAACAATTCTATGAAGATGATATATCTATCCATTTAGATGCTTCAAAATGGATCCCGTATGTGGAACAAATAATGTCACTTATTGGTGTGGATATGGCAATGCTCATTGTGCTAGTGTTGAAGTAGCTTATAGTGAGTTTTATCCTACAAGGCCCTATAAAAATGTGATCTCGTGCACATGGGTTTCTTCCTAAGCATTAGGGACATCGAGATCCACATCCTCCAAAAACTAGAAGTGAAACCTACTCTGATACCAATGTTGGAATTTAAATCCATTGAATTCTAATAATATTTGTACATTTAAATGCATTCAAGGGGGTTATAACTATCCAATATGATTATAACCATAATATAAATTTAGTGAAACTTATAATTGATGTAACCTCCCAATATAATTCTAAGTGTAAAAATAGGCATTTACAAAATAAGGTAATATTTGGCTATCAAGAAGTGGTAGGATTTGATTGATAGATTGCATAGTCACCCTAAGAGGAGTCATGGATTTTGACAATATTTCATTAGTGTCACCATCATAGGTATACCACTAGAGGTGACACCTAATTTGTATAGTAGAGCTCATCATCATAGAACCATTTTGTCTCAAGTGCTAAGAGGAGCTCACATGACCTGATAGCTCCATGAGAGGGAGTTAGAGTTATGGATTTGGTAAGAGGCCGTAGAATAGGATCACACATTGCAAAAACAAGTGACCCATGCATATTTGGACTTAGCAAAGGTCTAGGGAGAGCTAGCAAGATTCAATATGTCTATTTATTGGAATTCCTACATAGGCACCTCCCCGACCATGGCACAAGAACCTGAAACATAGTCATAAGCATTCATGGGTTATTTTTTTAGCCATAATCCCTTCTATTGTATATTTGATATCATTATATTATAACTTCATGGAACACATAGTGTGTATATAAGATATCTTAGATGATGGGGCTATGTACTCGAGACATAGGGTAGCTTAGGATGATGGCACTTGGTGCCTTGTGTACAATTTTATACCATTATGTACATTAAATAAATAAATATATATATTTGTGTGTGTATGTGTGATATTATTTCCTTGATTGTAACATATTTTTTTTCTATGTGTGAGAATTTGATTACTACATTGATGGCTTTTACTTATGATTTGTGTAGCATTTGATGACATGCCAATATTTTTATGACACACACTCAAGATTTATGTAGCATTAAAGGATGTGTTATTTTAGAATTTAAATGTATGATTTGAGTAGCATTCATTGTCATGCATCATAGAGATAGCATGTATGATTTTTGTAGCATTCAATGACATGCTTTATAAAATTTGATTGAATTAGAACACAAAATATTTTGGTAGCATTCAATGATGTACACTTATACATTGCCTTCCTCTAATATTGACCATGCATTAGTTGATGTATCAATCACATCTACTTTTGAAGTAGGTATACCACAAGTAGTATCCAACAATTTCCATATACTAACGAACACAATCATCACTATAATAGTGTGAACCGAGAGAATTCAACTCACACCATGTACAAATGAATATTTTCCCCCAATCCTAAGAGAAATTGCAATATAGGCACATATGGATACTATGATAGTCAATCATGTCTACCCACTACTACGAGGTATCCTAGAGGATGCCAACCTATGTCACAAATGATAAACAAGTATATTTATCCAAATCAAACTCATTCCCTACTGCTAGTGATGGACATATTTCTTAGCAAGGTATATCCACATGAAAAAGGGAGAAGCAATATAAGGTCAAGAGAAAGTGGGCTATATATGCATTACAACTCACCCAAAGGGAGGGAGATCCTATGGAAAGGAAATTCACTTAGGCCCTATAATAATGGGATTTTCCACTATAGTATTTGGTTAAGAACATTGTTCAACAAGCCATACATGCCACTATAGTGGGACACTAAACACGATTGATTAATTCAATAAATTGAATGTTGTTTATTGCATAAAAATTTAAATGGATTTGCCTTAGCATTCTAACCACATACCATATAGGATATGGCATGGGTTGAATTAATATAGTTTCTTTATGGTACTTAAAACATCGTATTGACATAGATGACAAGGAATACTTTGAAGACATCATGATACCCCTTATTGGTAGGAGCAACATCATGACAAACACAATGTAAACAAAGTCAACAACAATAAATGCTAATAAAATAAGGACAAAAGACACCACGTAACAAGGAAAATCACAAAGAATATAAAAAATGAACATAAATGAGGCATAACATAGATGAATAACTAAAAAAACTAGGATCACTACTTAAAGGGGTGATCATGGTCAAGAGGGAGAATACATTAGAAAGTGCAACACCAAACTAAAAACTAGAAGGAAACAACAAAAAAAAAAAACTTGAATGAATAGGATTTCCAGTTAATGGGGTAATCATGGCCACAAAACACATGAAGATATGCCAAACTAAAGAATGTATAGGACTAACACTCACAAATAAATAGTCAAAGTAGTCAAATTAGTCAAAGTGAAAGACAAGGAACCAAATTCAACAAGCACACCAAGAAAATATAAATATTATACAAATGGGCCAAGGGGACCATGCATAATAGAATTGACATGCATGCGATTAGTGGGTTCATTCAATTCAACTCCATCCATCATTTGTAATATCATTACCCTAGATCCAAACAACTCTTTGATAGTATATGGACTAATCCATTTTCATATAAATTTTTCTTTGTGCTTCTTGTGTACATTATCAAACTTGAGGAAAAGATCCCCAACTTTGAAATCAGTATGACAATTTTTTTTATTTTATTGCTTGAAAATATGAATCTTATAGGCTCTATTATACTTAAGAGTATGGAAACACCTCTCATCAAGAGTAGTAAGCTTTACAAAATGGGCTTATGGATACTCTTGATAGTACTCATCATGACTCAAAAAATTCTTCAAATTAATAGGCAAAGAAGGCAATTCAATTTCAAGTAGCAAAAATAACTTTAGTACCATAGACCAAAGAAAAAGGGGTTGCCTCTATAGATGTCTAAATACTGGTGCAATACACCCATAATATGGGATATAGCTTTAAGTACCAATATTTCTTTTATTTTTTAATTATATTTTTTAAAATGCTTATCAAAATCTTATTCTATGATTCAACTTGACCATTTTCTTATGGGTAATAAGGCACAAAAATGCAATGGTGAATTTTTGAATAAGAAGTTGATTCTTATATTTTTTTTATTATTAAAAGGAGTATTGTTATCTAAAATGAGAGTATATTGGACACCAAAGTGGCACACAATTGTGAAAGTTATATGATTTATCAATGGCATAACTTCTATCCATTTTGTAAAATATTCATTGGTTGTAATAATAAATATGTTCCTATCTAAAGATAGGAGAAATAATTCCCACTAGATCAATGCCTCAAATGAAAAATGGTAAAGTAGACTCAATTAGATAAAAAATCTAGATAAAGGGATGAATTTCATCCTTATGGAATTAACATGTATCACAAGTTTTTATATACTTATTGATATCAAATTTCATTGTTGGTCAGAACTAACCCATTCTTAATACTTTATGCATTATGGAATGACCACTGAAGTGCCCTTCACAATTGCCATTATGGACACCAAAGAGAGCTTTAGACACCTCAACTTATATAAGGTATTTCAAGAGAGTACCATTAAAATTATGGTAGTACAAGACTCCACTAAGGATAACATATTAGAATGATCTCTTATGAATGCAAGCTCATTGGTTAGCATTAGCCATGGGTGGGTAGGATTTATTGTTAGGAAAACATAAAATGTTTCCATGCCAAGGATCATCATGTAATATTTGGAAATCAATAGCATTGACATTGATTGTCTGCACATCCATCAGGCCATTAGTGATAGAAAATACAAGTTCATTATGGACTTTTACAAAAAATTAGTTTTATTATAATTTTGTGGTACAAATTTACTAGTTAAAATGGCTAGGGAGTTAGCCTTTACATTTCTCCCCTTGAGAATGCCTAATCAAAAATAATTCAAATAAATTGATCGAATTTGTAGACACTTGGTGATAAGGGATCAAATAGGAGGCTTTGACAACATATTCACCAAAGATCTAATGAACCACAATTTGAGAGCTTTGTAACACTTTGATATGTTTAACATTCATACATTAGATAGTTAGGAGTCCTAGAACTAAAGCCTCATATTCTATAACATTATTAGTAATTCTAGAAAAATTTAAGAAAAAATATCATATGAATAATTAGGCTAGTTGGAGACTTGAGAAAGATACAACCTCCTACCCCCAACTCATTTCTTGATCCATCAAAGTGAAGGATCCAATTTTCAAGGTAGAGATCTTTTCTAGACCCTTGGGAAGAGGAAGGTGTATCAAATATAGATTTAGCCTTTGTTTCATGATGCTTTTTAGTTTTTCCATGAGTTTTTTTTTTGAATTTACATGGTGGAATCGATATCCGCCATGAATTTGGGTAGGTTGTTCAACTTTTATGGCCACCATAGTATTCTACATTGTCTACCCCGAAAGTTGCCACACAGTTATTCACATAGTCCACCCATATAAACACCATGCCATAATAATTTTAAAACTTTTACATTGTTAAAAACACTAGGAAAGGGACAAGTGTTCAATTCGATCATTTTCCATGAGATTCTAGGAGGTATTTTTCCTACTTAGTAAGTTCATAAGGAGAAAACTCTTGAACAAGAATGGAGTAAATGGAGAAAGAAAATGACAAATTCTTGAGGAGCACAAGATAAGACCATTATGTCGTCATCACATTGTCTCCTTTAAGGGTTATTGTATTGGGTCAGGATCTATCACCAATTTATTATCGATCACCTAATATTTCATGAATTTTTGTGTAACAATATGAAGATCAAGTTCTTACATCATAGTAATCCATTTTACATAGTGGATGTCACTAGGGATATAAGGTTTTGTAGAAAGTGTTTTAAGGGATCAATTTTAATGACCATATACATTGTTTTATATAACATATAATGCTTTATTTTCTCACATGCCAAGTATATAACTAGGAAGTCTTTCTCCATGGGAGTGTTTCAAGTTTCTACCAGAAGCATCATGTGACTAATATAATGCATGACATACACCTTATTGCTATCATATTATTGAGTAAGGACCATCCCTAATAAAACCTGAGTAGCTAATGCATATAAAATGAATGACTTATCTAGGTTGGGTGGGTAAATGGTTGGAGACCATAAAATAATTTTCTTGAATTCAAGAAAGGCTTTGTTACAAATTTCATCCCATTTGAACTCATGTTTCTTAAATAAGTGATTCAAACACATAAGCTTTGAAATATAACTTGAGAATGAATTATATGATAGCTCAGAGCTTTCCCAAGAATGAGTTTATATCTTTTATTGTTTGAAGGTGAGGCATAAAATTAATAGATTTTATATTGTATTAATCAAGTCATATGCTTCTATGAGACACCATAAAGCCTAGTAGCATACCACTAGTGTCACCAAACACATATTTCTTACAGTTAAGCCAAAATTTATAGTGATGTAGTCACTCAAAAATGATACAAAGGTTGGCTAGGTGGTTATCTCACTTCTTAGACTTATCCAAAGGTAATCCACATAAGATTACACTATTCCTCCCATCAAGTCATGGGAGACCATTGTCATATCTCATTGATAAGGAGCACTAGTATTTTTCAACCCAAAACACATGAAAAAATAACAAAATGTGCCCCAAGGTATAGTCAAATTTATTTTTATCTGATATTTAAGGGTAATATACATTTGGTTATATCCTAAGTAGCCATCCATAAGAGACAAAATTTCTTACCCAGTGATAGAATCAACAATTGAATCAATTGAGGGAAAATAAAAGTTATCCTTAGGACAAGCTAGGTCGATGTTTCTAAAATTAGTCATTCCTATAACGTTATTTTCATTCTTTTTTATAGTCATATTGTTATATATCTATCCCAAATAATCAATAGGTCTTATAAAATTGGCATCTAACAACTTTTGTATTTCAATATTGTACATGTATTGAATGAGGGGAGATAATCTTCTTTGTTTTTGTTAGAATTGGGAGCAACATCCTCATAAGTAACAATGTTATAGAAAATAAAATTCTCATCCATTATAGGCATGTTAGAATATTCCCTAGAAAAGTCATCATTGTACTCCTTAAGAAAGGCAGTAAAGGTGGATTATCCTTTTTTAGATAGATTGGTCCCGATTCTAACTATGCATGGTTGCTTTGGGGTACTTATGTTAAAAAATTATAATAGGCTTGAAACTCATGACATTGCCTTCTTCAAAATGGTCTAGGTTAGGGGGAAGATTCTCCAATTTATAATTAATCTCAAACTAGAAAAGCATATATAGACCACTTATGCCTCCCCTAGTTAGGCTCGGGTTCTTGAAGGAACCCTATATTATGATATTATCAAGGGATCCTTGCTAGGATTTATTACATCATGTGATAAATCATAGTGAATGGTTAAAATAACTCATGTGAGAATATTATGTGTGTTATTAATTAAATTAAGTTGTTATAGGTTGTTACAATAATAGCCTAAATTTAAACTAGTAATCTGACTTAAATTTGGTCAATTATATTATATAAATCAAGTTATTTGATTAATACATATTATTTAGCTTGGGGTTGTTTCAATGTGTGGTATCAAAGCACACATGATCTACATAATCTAAGATCATATAGTGCATTTGTTGAATGTCTAGTGGACCTAGGGATAAATCGTTAGGCCCATGACTAGTTCATAAGGCTCATGTAGTGGTGCACCCACATATGGTCCATCATCTAGAAATAGTCTATAGGGTTGAGAAAATAGACCAACACCAATTGGTTTTCAATTAATTGAACTATGATCATTGTGGCCTTGACCCTCATTTCAAGTGTTATCCAAGAAGCATAAACCATATCTTGTTCAACTATTTGAATATTTGATATAATAAATGGTTTGAATCATCTTAACATATATTTGAACTGATAGTTTTGGGATAAATATTTATTTATAGGCTATTATGTAGAGATTGGTAGATATAGTTACAAAATATTTGGAATGACTTGAATGTGGTAAGCATAAGTTTTAGGATAAATAATCTCTCATGAATCATATGTAAAAAATGGTAGATATGGTTGTGTACTACTTGGAGTCTATTCAAATTTTATTTTAGGATGTAACTACCATATTTGATTTGGTTGACATGATAAACCCATGAAGCTAAATATTTTGGCTTTTAGATACTTGTGTGGTACAATTTAGTCTATCAACCATGGAGGGCAACAAGCTTATGATTGGCATGTATAGGGCCTAATGTAAGGCTAATGCTTTTGTTGAATGAATAAGTAAGCTATGATAGAAATATTCCATAGATGAAGAAACCATATATGTACACAAATATAGATATGCATATACATTGTTAACATATCTATAGGATATGTAATGAAATTTTGATTCATTAGAGTTTGGATATTGTACTAGTACCCAATAAATATAATCTATTATGTTTTCATTTTTGCTCAATGTGGATATTTCAGCCAAATAGAGTTGTGTAACATTAAAAAAGAAGAAAATCCATGCACATAGTTCCATCTGCGTAACTATTTTAAAACACTAGAGCCAAATCCAAGAGCCAAGAGCTAGAGCTAGAGCCAAAAGTCAAAGAGCCAAAGCCAAAGCCAAGAGCCAAAGCTAGATCCAAGAGCCAACTCCAAAGCCAAGATTTAGAGCTAGTGCACATGTATCACTCCACGAGGAATGTTAAATAATTATTACCAAATGATGTAATAAGTGGGTGGATGTTATGTTTTATTACTCATGTGATAAATCATAGTGAGTGATTAAAATAACTCCCATGAGAATATTGTGTGTGTTTTTAATTAAATTAAGTTGTTAGAGGCTATTACAACAATAGCCTAAGTTTAAACTATTAGTTTGACCTAATTTAGTCAATCAAATTGTATAAATCAAGCTATTTGATTAGTACATGTTTAACCTCAAGCTATTCCAACAGTACTTTCCTATCTAGTGTATAAGAATTCCAAGATAGCTTTATCAATGGGTAATAACGAGAGAAACATAACACTATCAGGTATTTGAACTATTTATTCTTACACATACCCCTTGCCCCTAAGCCTAGAGAGGATGTGAGGACGTGATTGGGTATTAAGTGTAGACCCAATAAATTGACCCACTTGAGTGAGTAATTTTACCTAGATCCTTGGGGAGACACTCCAACTTGCCCTAAACAAGTTTGGACCTCCCCTTTCCTCCATTTTTTCCCTCTTTATGTAAAATCACGGTTGACACTAGAAATTAAGTCATTTAATATTTGAATGAGAAAATAAGACTTAGTGAAATTTAAATATTTTTTGAAAAAGAAAAAAGGGAGAGCTATAAGGTTAACGGTATTATCGCAACTGATTTGATATTTAATTAAAATAAATTTGAGTTTGGAGAGATAAGGATAATTTGAGTATTTAATTGATTTGGAAATTGAAAATTAAAATTGATTTCAAAAACCTGATTTTTGAAATTTTAAAAATTCATTAAAGATTGAAATTAATGATTGCTTGAATTAAACTATGGAATCAAATGAAATTCTACTCCAAAATAAATTGAAAGAATTGAATGAAATTTTGATTCGCAAATTTGACAAACTTGATTATCTGAATAAATTGATATATTAAAACTGTTTGAAATTTGGAGAAATAAGGCTTTCTACTTCTAAATAATAAGTTTGAAAGATTTAAAGATTTGATTGAAGAATGTGTAGATTAAAAAATGTGGTGAAATAGAGAGAAGTAAAAGAAGAATGAATGCTAAATAAAATGGGAAAGCCTCTAAGAATCAAGAATTAACAAAATATGTATATATTTTTTATTTGTGGAAAACATCCCAAAAGGGATGCCACTTTCGGGTAAGACCCAAGGAGGCAGGGGTATCCATTCCGCCAAAATCGCCTAGGGAACGATCCTGGCCTACCACCTTTGACATACTCAAGGAGCTAACAAACACACAATAAGATATAAAATAAATAAATAAATAAAAATAAGAAAAAAAAATAAAATAAAAACATGCTCCTTGAGTGTGTCAAAAAGATAAAGCACAACCAAGCACACAGAAAAAAAAAAAACCACAACACGAACCACATAGAAAAAACACAAGAACAACATACCAAAACACAAACATGACAAAAACAACAAAACACTACAAAGACATAACCAAAAAAAACATGAAAAACACAAACAAACAAAACCTACAAAATATAAAAATAAAAAACCAACAACAGACAATAAACAAAAACAAAAAACATAGAAAACACTTACACACAAAAAACACGAAATAACACAAACATACATAAACACAAGAACAAGAACAACAAAAACACAAGAACAAATAGAAAAAACACAAAACAACAAAAACACAAGAACAACAAAAAACAAAACAAAACAAAAAAACGTACACACCTCAAAAAAAAAAAATGAACATAAAAGAGAAGCAAAAATAAAGCAAGAAGAAACTAGGTACCTTCAGAACTGGAGCCATCCAAAGAAATGATAGAAAGAAGAGCTTCCCTTATTTGTGAAGCCCACCATCTAGGAGGGTGGCCATAACAAATAAGATCACCTTTGTCCAAAGCCCAATTAGCTAAAGCATCAACACTCTTGTTTTGATTTTTGACCACATGATTGTAATCAACTTTCAAAAATCCCCTCCGGATTAATTGAATCTTCTCAATAATTATTTTTATTCTCCAATCAACCTTATGATTCTTAGAAGGATTCTTCAAAATATTAATCATGAGTTGAGAGTCAGACTCCACTAACACCTTTTCCCATCCAACCTTAGTAGCCTCCTGAAGGCCTCTGAGGATACCATACCCCTCAGCAAGGTTATTGGAAAGAATACCCAAATTCTCAGCAAAAGTAAAAACCAGGGAGCCATCCGAAAGTCTACCAATTCCTCCCGCACTAGCTTTTCCAGGGTTCCCTCTAGAGGCTCCATCAGTATTGACTTTACCAAAATCCTTAGGAGGAGGTTGCCAATTTCTTGTCCTATCCATCTTACAAATACTCACATTCCCTTTAAGATGGTTGCCCTTAGCAGATTTAATCTTCAATATTTGCATCACTTGATCCCATTTTTGGTGGAAGTTTTGGGGGTGATTAAGGAGTTGATGGACTGATTCAACTAAGTTGGCTATGGTCTTCTGCCAAATATAGTGAATATCCTTCCTATCTTGATTAAAAATTTGATTGTTCCTTTCATTCCAGATATTCCAAAGAAGAATGGTAGAACCCATCCAAACTAACTGCCTAATAAAATGATCAACACCCTCTTGTTTAGGCCAATCCCTCCAAATCTGTTCAAAAGTTGAAAAATTGGACCACTGTAAGCCAAGTAAAGTGGCCATTCTCCTCCATAGCTCAGAGGCTAAAGTACACTCAATAAAAATATGGTTGAGAGTTTCTACATTCTCTCCACACATTTCACATCTAAAAGGGCCATGAAAACCATGCTTCATAAGTTGCTCACCAGTAAGCACCCTACGATGCAATAAAAGCCAAATAAAGAACCTCACCTTAGGCCAGAGCTTTTGAGCCCACAACTGAGAAAATATGTCAGAATATTGGTTGGGATTATTCTGGCATAAGGTCAAATAACCTTGAGCAACTGAATACTCACCCTTAGTAGTGATGTTCCATCCAAAACAATATTTTTCATGGGACCAAGAGAGAGACCTCATATGAAGGATGCCTTGGATATCTTGTCTTTGCCTTTCTGGGATTTGAATAGGCCAGTCCTCAATAGGGATCCAATATCTACCAACCTTTGAATTACCAATATGGTACCGACAGTAATTAGCCACCTTTATCCAGTTAGCTCGGTGAAGCTCCTCCATCCAAGGCCTCCAATCGGGAAACCGAGTTATCAAAGGCTTGTGACCATCCCAAGAATCTATCCAAAAATTTACCTGTTGACCATTATGAATGATCCAAAATAAATTTTTCTTTATCAAATCCTCACCAGTCTTAAGAACTGCTAAAATGGGAGAACCTTTGGTAGGAAGATGATAGCGAACAAGGTCTTCAGGACTTTTGTTCTCAGCATATTTAGCACGAAGATTATTGGCCCAAAGAGCATTGGGGTTATGCAACATTCTCCAATATAATTTAGCAGCTAAAGCTTTGTTGTTATTAATAGAAGACCGGAATCCTAACCCCCCTTGATTCTTAGGAAGACATAAAGTGTCCCATTTCACCAAGGCCCATTTTATTTTTTCCTTAGTACCACTCCAGAGGAATCGATGACTGATTTGATCTAGATCTCGAAGAACGGCCTTTGGGATATTCAACATGGAAGAAACATAAATAGGAATAGCTTGAAGGACTGATTTTACCAAGGTGATTCTACCCCCGAAGAAAGCCACCTATTGGTCCATTTTCCAATTTTCTTCTTGACTTTGTCCAACAACCAATTCCAATATTTTTTTTCTGCCTTTGAATATTGATGGGAATACCTAAATAAGTGATCGAAAGGGAGGACTTATTATATCTTAATTTATCCAAGACCATGGATTCCTGTCTGGAAGAGCAGTGAAAGAAAATAACTTTAGATTTGTCTTCATTGATCAACTGCCCAAGTAGCCTTAGAAAAATAGCTAATGATTTGCTTAAAGTTAGAAGCTTCCTTAACTGTAGCTTTACCTAAAAGAGTAGAGTCATCAAAAAATTGAAGATGAGAGATAGGTCTAGCTCCATGAGCAATGGTAACTCCCTCAAGGATTTTGTTATCCCTCTTCTTGGTTATAGTCCTCCCCAAGCATTCAACAAGAATGATGAATAAATAAGGGGAAAGCGGGTCACCTTGCCTAATACCTCTGGAAGTAGGGAACGACTGAGAAGGCCTGCCATTGATAAGAACTAAGTAGGAAACTGAAGAGATACATCCCATAATCCAATCTATCCAATCCTTAGAGAAACCAAATTGCCTCAAAACTTTGATAAGGAAGTGCCAATCCACTCTGTCATAAGCTTTGGATAAGTCTAACCGAATGAACATGGAAGGAGATTTTTGCATATCCATGGAATGGATGGCTTCCTGAGCCAGAACTATCTCATCTACTATTTGACGCCCTTCCACATAACCCCCTTGTTCAGGGGAAATAATCTTATGCAAAAGAGGCTTCAACCTTTCTGCCATGATCTTAGTAATGATTTTGAGGAGAACATTACATAAAGCAATAGGTCTAAAAGCTGAGATGTGATCAACCTCTTGAGCTTTTGGAACAAGAGTAATATAAGTTTTATTGATAACCTTCAAAATATCTTTGGCTTTCCTGGCTTCTTCCACCACCTCTAATAAATCAGCATGAAGGATATCCCAGAACTCTTGGTAGAACTCAATGGGAAAACCATCAAGACCTGGGGTTTTCCCTTTTTGCATTTTAAAAACTACATGTTGAAGCTCATTGATAGTAATAGGAGCAGTTAAAATAGAGTTCTCCTCAGAAGTGATAAGAGAAGGGATAGCTTGAAGAACATTTTGTTGAGAAGCTGAGTCAAGAGGAGTAGCAACAAAAATATTGGAAAAGTAATCGACAACAATAGAGCTCATGCCATCCCAAGTATAGACGACATCTCCAGAATCTGATTTTAGGGAAGAAATAAAGTTGTGAGATCTACGAGCTAGAAGATATTTGTGGAAGAAATTTGTGTTTCGATCTCCTTCTTTGAGCCATTGAATTCTAGATTTCTGCTTCCATAAGAGTTCTTCTCTTTTTCCCATTCCTCTAACTGAGTTGTGAGCTTAATTTCATCTGCACTTCTATTCTCTCGTGAGGCCATCTAAATGGATTTTCTTATTCAAGTTTTCAAGTTGAGCAATAACTTCATGTTTTTTTTATGAACATCCCCAAACTCCTTCCAGTTCCAAGTCTTGATTTTGGATTTAATGTATTGCAGTATTTTGGAAAAATAGAACATCTTAGTCCCATACCTAGGCTTACCTTCCTTCCACCATTGTTGCACATGAGGTCTAAAGGAACTGTCTCTAAGCCACATTAATTGAAAATGAAAAGGAGAGAAACTCACATTGGTTTTCCAAATTTCCACCATGACTGGCCAGTGATCCGAACCAACATTGTTAAGAGTCTTCACTTTAGGAATGTGACCCTGGATTAAGAAATTTTTAGAGAGCAAAAACCTATCCAATCTCTCCATTATACACGCTAAGCCTTGCCTTCTGTTAGACCAAGTCATAAGGCCATTATCTGGTTGGATGTCCACAAGATGGAGGTTTAAAATATATTCGCTCATGAGGTCAGTGCTTTTGTCCAAATTTTTGTTTCCTCCCATTTTCTCATCCAAAGAGAGGATGGTATTGAAATCTCCTCCAATCAAGATCCAAGCTTCAGGAAAATGAGAGATAATATGAGTAATATTCTTCCACTGACTTCTTTTTTCCTCCAAAGTAGTCGGAGCATAAACAGTAATGTAGAGCATAATTTGGTTGGAATGTCTACTTTGAATAGCTATAGCCAAAATACCCAAACTGCCAACCATATGGTGAATAACTACCTCTTTTGGGTCCCAAAGACAAGCAATGCCACCAAAAGTCCCCTGGGAACTGAGGGAAACCACTTTTCCAGCTGGCCAAATTTTACTAGCAATTGAGTCCATATCCTCCATTGACATCTTTTGATTCTTGAAGGAAAACAAGATGTGGATGATTTATCTGAATCATTCTTCTAATTTCATTTTGTTTTGAAAGACTCCCTTTGAGTCCTCTAATATTCCAAGTGATGATCTTCATTAATACCAGTGCTAAAAAAATTGGGAAGGGCATTAATCTTACCTTCCTCTACAAGCTTTTCACCTTCTTTTACCATATGATATTGATTGGTCTTGCGACCTGCCTTTTGATTAGAATCCATCTTCAGTTTTTTTTCCCTATTTCTTGACTTACTCCAATTGAATCTGAGATGGCTTCTAACCTTGAAGAATGCTCGTACACAGCCAAAATTTTACTAGAGGGTTCAACAGAGTCTATATTGGGACCTGTATTATTTGAAGTTTTGACATTTAAAGGATTGTTTTTCTTGTGTAAATTTTCTCCTTTTTTTTCTGTTGAAAACCTTTGATTTGTTGGTTTATCTCTGAGTTCTTCCCTTCATATTTAAATTGTGTTTCTAAGATTTTTGTTTCTACTATTTCCCCTTCCTCACTTGGGACATCATTTGTGGAAAGGATTTCAAACATATTAGCAGATGACTTTGATTGATCTTTCATAACTGGTTTTTTCTTAGTGTTCTTCTTCTTAGGCAGTTGGAAACCTGCTGAGTTTATATCTTCTTTCTTTTGATCAAGAATTTTATTTGGGCAAGCACTAGCCAAATGACCATATTCATGGCAAATTCTACAACGAAAAGGAATGTTCTCATAGTCCACTACTTGCTCCCAAGTGTCTTCCCCAAATTGTAATGTGATATTTTTAGGTAGGGGTTTGTCAAAATCCATTAAAACACAAATCCGAGCATAAATAATATGTTCAAAATTTTGAGTACAATCAGCAGTCATCATAAAAGTTCCTAAAGAGTTCCCAATTGAAGAAAAAATAGTAGGATTCCAAAATTCAATAGGGAGGCCAAAGAGTCTAACCCACACGGGAGCTATAGAAGGCATCTCTTCTTCGGCTTTAAATTTAGTATGCCAGGGCTTCATGAAAAGCCCTGCCCTTCCAAAAAACCAGGGACCCCCTTGAAAATTTTCTCTCTATCTTCATTATTTGCAAATAAAACAAGAAAATAACCATTTGGATAGATAGAGATTTGTAACTCACCTTTAGTTTTCCAGCTTTTTGCAGCCCAGACTTTGAAAGCAGGTAGGCTCGGACGAAAACCCACGAACCGACAAATTAGTCCTCTTTTTTCCAGATCTTCAATGCCAGTTTGAATGTTACCCATATCAAGCTTAACAATAGGAGTTCCATCAACTGCTTTAAGACATCCTGACTCCATTTTCCTGGGATCAATCTTGGGCTTTCTTAGAGGTTTATGGGAAGCCCTAAGATTAATATTAGCATTGGGCTGAGGCTGTCCACCATGGAGGGCATCCCTAAAATTCATTTTTGGGGCTGAGTCTTCAAAATTCTTACCCTTGACAGGGGTTTGCACAGTAGATTTATTTTGTGGGTGCACCTTAGCACCAGATTTACTTGAGATCTGAGCCATTTTTTTATCAGTTGCTTGAAACTTGTTTCGTGATCTCTTTAATCCTTGCCCTAGACGTCGTGGAAAGGTATGGTTTTCACTTTTATTTTGTGCAGCAAATTGGAAGCCATTGTCACTCAAGTTCACAACATGATCTATTGGAAGACAGATTTCTAACCCATCTTGGATCCCTTGCAACATATCCTGCTAAAATATTGAGTATAAACCACAAAAATATTGGCCGCTAGGGCCCGAAGGCCCTAAAAACCAACCTCTGGATCTGCTTGCACTCAACCCAGAATTTGCCGAAACCCTCACCGAATTTGCCAAAATTATTTGAAACCCTCACTGAATTTTCCAAAATTATTTGAAACCCTCATTGAATTACATCATGTTGGCAATACTTTCTGGTGTGAAATCATGGAAACCCTCGCTGAATCGTAGAAACCCTCATCGAATCGCAAGATTAAATAAGATTTTAGTTTTTGTTTTAGATTCCCGGGACTATAACCACTTAAAAATATCTTGAATTCAAGTTACGAATATGAAAAATAAGTCCAAAAATTTATAGAAAGAAATATGACAAATAAGTCTGAAATTTATAGAAATATGGTAAATTCGTCTAACACTTATAGAAAAATGGTAAATTCATCTCGAATTTATGGAATTATGGAAAATGTATCTAAAAATTACCTGCATATACAACCAGGATGAATCCGATATGGCGGTGCTCCAATTCCTGGAGACCTGTTCGATCAATGCTCTTCGGGGATCAACCTATGATCTTTGCGTTATCAACGATCCTCTACCACTTTAGGGTTTCAAGAGCCTATTTTACGAATTAACAAAATATATTCAATTTATTCAAAATGAAGCTAAAAATATTATTTTTATGATTCTTAAGCAATGCATGAATGAATGTATTGAATATGCTTATAATGAATGCTTATAATGAAGGAAAAAGAGGTTATGAATCTTCTATGATATCAAAGAGAACAACAAAACCAAGAAATAAGTTTTATGTTCTTGTCAAAGTTTATCGAAAAACACTCTATGCTCAAAACTGTAAACAATATAATAAGTTTGGACATAAGACTAAAATTTTTTGAAGTCATGTTGATTGCCTAAATTGTGGGATTCATAATCATACCCACAAAACATGTTTCTATGGGAATGGTATTCATGAATGGAACATTATGAAATAAATTTTACTAGTGGCATTAGATGAGGTACTTAAACATGTTATTGTAAAAGCAAATCTTGAAATAGTTATGATTACAGAGAATGTAGTACCAACAATGATACAAAAAATAAAGCATCAAAATCTATAGTGCCAAAGCTAGAACAAGATAACAAATGTAGGAATCAAATCTTGAATACTAAAGTATTTAACAGTGAAATGATATAATATAGTGGGGTGTTGGAGAATATTACATTATTTGGTACATACTAATGTACCCCCATAGTACCCATGGTACTATTGTAAATATTAGATTAGTGTCTAAGTCTATAGTTTAGGGTGTATGTTTCATATTTTACCTAAAGTAGGTGTCTATGTGTAGGATGTGTACAAGTTTCATGAGTGAGAAAGTGTGCAAGTGTGTAGAGTGTGAGAGTGTCCAAGTGTCATATAATAATGTGTGCAAGTGTGTAGATGTAAGAGTGTGCAATATGTGCAAGTAAATAGAATGTCAAGAGTCATGTATACAAGTGTCAAGATGTAAAGCCAAGAGGCATGAGAGGTTTGTCTTATGTATGGAATATGAAAGGATGCATCTCCTAGATATGTGAGAAGTGCAACAATAAGGTATCAAAGGGTCACCATTAAGGTTATATTATGGAGACAAAGCACCATGTATTGTATCATCATGTTCATCATCATCATCAAAGAGTATTTGTGTAACATAATATTTATCAAAGAATATTGAAGCTTGTATGCAACATTTTGAGCAATTATATTGTATGTTTGCTTATGCATATTGTTATTAATATTGGTTTGTTAATCCATATTATTATTATTTTATAAATGTTACATAAATTGATATTGACCATTTAAATTGCTCTAATATTTGAGTCTATTGAAGATCCTATATATTGGGACATGTGATTGAATCTTTGCTAAAAATCCAATAGTGGTTTGATAGCTATATTGTGTAGACTCTATCAGAGCTACCTTGAGTAGATTCTAAAGCTAGCATCAAATAAATTTGATGTGAACATTTGAAGAATCTAGGGAGATAAGTTTCAAATTTAAAAGTTAGTATCAAAGAAGAAATCTAATTTGAATTTAATTTGAAAGCAAAAGTTGTAAAATAAAAATTTAGCAGCAAGAAAAATTTTGGTATGAATATTTGAAGAATATTGGATTGATAAGCTTCTAATTGAAACTAGCATCAGAGAAGAAATATGGTGTGAATTTTTAAATTTGAATAGGTAAAATTGATTATTGATAAATTGTTGAAAGAAGTTGAATATTTACTGTCTATTACATTTTTTGAAAGATATTTGAGCTTAGAGATCATACTCTATGCATATTGAATGCATATTTGATTAAATATATTCACTGCTTAAGAAAGAGCTAGAATAGAAAAGTGGAGAATGCCATAATTGCCAACCGATTAGCTAGTAGGTCAAAGAAGATAAGTGGATGTTGTTAGAGTAGGTGTTAAGACTCTAGATCATGCCCACCGAGGTACTTTAATTTTATATTAGTTTAGTTTATTTTTCCTTGCCCACTTTATGTGTGGATATTTATTTTTATCTTATTTTGATAATGGGGATATTTGGCATTCCTGGGGAGTTACACTCATTGATTACATTTGGAGGATTGAGATCTTTTCTCCATGGATCATATCACACCTCCCTATTTATACAGTGGATATTTATCCTTATATCTTTGTTGATCCTATGATTGTGGTGGATCTTCCTTGCTTATTTAAGCAAGGCTTCTCCATTGTATTTACAATCAAGTCTAACATATGATATGATATTACAGCTTTTGTGTTAGTTTTCATTATCTTGTTTCTATTTTTTTAGTCTCTCTATTTTGGTTAATATGATGTTGCTTCAACCCCTTGATCCTTTTGGAATGATTTGGTGTGTTGCATATTTCCATCATTATTTTAATGATATCAGAGCTTTGAGGACTGTTGGAAATAATCGTTATTGAGGTTCATGCATCTAGATCATGTTGAAGATTTTGCAGTTGGATATTGGAGGTTTCTAAGCCCTAGAAGGTGAAATTATTATTTTTCTCTTCTATTATTTTACCAAAGTCTTCTATATATTTTTTAGCCCTTCATTGCATCTTGGTTCACCCATTTAACCACAAGGATTGATTAGAAAGGTTCTATTTTTTAGACATTTTTTTTTGTGGGTTGTTTTAATAGTTGTAGAAATATTGGTGGTCATGTTCACCTATCCGTCATCGATCTAGAACTATCGCCAATCAATACCGACTACCATAGACCATTGTCATATACATCTTTTTTTTATGCGGGTTTTTTCTTGTACACAGTCCATGAAATATTTGGTTTTCTATATCTGGTTTTCTAAGATATACAACCTATATTTTTCAATCCTAAGTTATTTTCAAATTTCAAACTTAGATCTGCATTTAAGTTATTGATAAGGTTTGCTAATACATTTTTTTATTTTTTTAAAACATATTTTGTTGGCAATTCTATGTATTTGAAAACAACTGTGTAAAATATTTGTTTTGTGAGGTTGTTACTCAATTTTCTTTTCTTTTCAGATTTAAAAAATTTCAATGATTGTAAAGATTATATCTGCTCATATACTCTTTGTAATGCCTTAAATATAAGGTATTTGAATTTTTGGAGAGCTCTTATTTATGAAAGTATTGAATAAAAACTTTTGGGTGGGGTATCTTGGTGTCAATTTAAACACCATCTTTGTTGATCTTGCAATTTATTTCTTATGATTGAAAAATAGGTTTAGAATATTTTTATGCACTTAACTCACATAATTATCATATATGGAAGCCACACATGATGACACTTATTCAATCTAAATTTTATCAAGATTACTGCAAGAAGTGCTACCTGAAGTTACAAAAGAGTATCATAAATTTATTCGTGATTGCAAAATGGATGAATGTAAGGGATTAATTTGGATGCATGTGAGTGAAAATTTGTTATTTCATCTTAATGATTGTGACACTCCTTTTCAAATTTGAGAGAAGCTTGAGAAGCTATTTGGTCAAGTGGAAACTTTGAGAGTTTTACATCTTGATGCTGAACTTAGTGCTCTCAATCCAACTAATTTTCCATCTATGGGTGATTTTCTCACTAATTTTCAATTAGTGCTCATATTTTTAAAGGGTAGTGGAAAAACTAAAACAAATGAAGAATGTATTTGCATGATATTATTAAAACTTAGGGGTCCATTCCATATTTTTGCCAATGTATTCTTTTCCAATATGGATTCCATGGTTTCTAATCATAAAACACCTACTTTTGAGATGTTTTGTACCAATATTTTGAGGAAAAATTCCAAAGTTCTTAACTCCGAGCATTACACCTCCTCACATAAGGTATTTGTTGCATCCTCCATTTCCACTTTCAAAGGAAAGGGAAAATCCAAGTCTAAGTCCCAACCTAATCCTTCCCTTTCTCGTTCATTTCATAAAAAGCCCAAAGAGTCACATAAAAAGAGTCCAATCATAAACCTAAACAGTGCAAAATAAAAAAATAGATCAATTGTTACTTGTTCATATTGTGTAGTCAATGGTCATTACGACAAGTGTTGGATTTTTTTTGACTTAGAGGAAGCATTTAGGAATAAAAAAATATCCTTCACTCCTTCAAAAGATAAGGGAAAGGCTTTGAATGCTTTTGGAAAATCATCTAAGGCTATTTATAAGGATTGGATTTTGAATTCTGGAGTGACTCATCACATGACTTCATCAAGGGAGTCATTTTCCACCTTGTGTTCTACTTCTACATATTGCATTGAGGTTGGAGATTCTTCTTCCATTTTAGTTAAGGGAAAAGGTGACATATAGGTTGATGGTGAATGCATTAAGAATGTTCTTTATGTTCCAAATATTTCCACCAATTTGCTCTCTATGTACCAAATTTGTCATTTGGTGGGGGAGGGTAAAACTGTGTTGTTTACACTTTAAGGATATAAGATTAGAGATTTGAGTGACCTATAGTCTATTTTTGGGCAAGGATTTGCTAAAAATAGATCACATATTGATGGCAAGGTCAAGATTCACTACGCACCAGTCTCACAAATTTCAGTAAATTTATTAATATGGTCTCTGTTACAATTTTTCTCAGCACACTTCCTCCTCCCCAAATCCCGAACTCACCATCCCCATCCTTACAGCATTTCGGGTTTTTAACGAGGCCCCCGATCCTCTCGGCCATCAATGCCCTGCCTAACAAATTCAAATTCTAATTTTCCCTCCCTCGGTCGAACTCCCCAAATTTTCTCACAATAAATGGCCACTGCCTTACCCACCATGAAAACCTCATTAAAGATCTTCTCTGACCTGCAAACGCCGCCTTGGTCAGATCGTCCTTCCGCGCCTCTGTTTCGCCCATAACGTCCATGCTCTGTACTGTTGTGAAGACCATTCCCATCTTTAATACACGCGGTCGCCAATTTCAATTTCAATCTTCGTGGCAGCCCGCGCGTTTAATTAATTTCTCTTTTTCTGCTTTGTCTTCGGCTGACCGTGTCACTTTAATACACGTGGAGGACGCGTGTCACTATGGCCTTCCTTCTCATTTGAACGCGTGTCCACGTAATTCCTGCTTTGTCTTCATACTTGTCACTGGATCACTATGGCCTTCCTTCTCATTTGAACGCGTGTCCACAAGCTTGTCTTCATACTTGTCGCGATATCGCGACATGTCGCGAGGGTCGCGATATCGCGACATGTCGCGATATCACGACATGTCGCGATATCGCGACCCAACGGTCACCTCTCTTCAATTTGCAAAAAGATGCCGCGATATCACGACGTCACGATATCGCGACGTCACGATATCGCGACCAAAACCTTCTCCCCTTCTTCGTCTGCACCGAGCCTTTGATTTTAATTGCCAATGCGACGGAAATTCAACGCTGCTGAAGTCGAAACAAGAGTCGCGATATCGCGATATCGCGACGTCGCGATATCGCGACTCAAACTGGCCATTGCCCTTTCGAAGCTTTGGGGTCGCGATTTCGCGACCCCAACGCAACTTGTGCCTTTACTCTAAAACTTCCTCTTCTTTTTACAAAACCTCCCTCTTGGGCCAAGATTTGAAACAAACCCAACACAAATACTTAGAAAATAAAAGCAAACAATAAAATGATTTGGAGGATGCAAGATTGCTCCTTGACCACCGGATGCTCCTGCATCAGACACCCGGGGTAGATAAAAAAAAGTGACCCTCACTTTTGTTTGGCTAAGGGGAGACCCAAGCGGTCAACCTCCGCCTTCGACAACCAAGTCGCATCTTCAGTTGGTCTGCCCCTCCACTTGATCAAGTACTCAGTATACTGCCTGTTTCGGGTGCTCCGGCCTTCACGGGTATCTAATACTTCCTCGGCCTCATCCGTGCTTGGAGTAGAGGCTGGAAATTGCCATGGTTCTGGACTTTGCATGTCTGTACTTTCTCCCTCATGATATTCCATGAGATCTGAAATATTAAAAATAGGTGAAATATCAAGCCAACTCGGCAATTTCACTTCATACGCATTTCCTGACTCCCGCTTTCCCAGTATTTTGCATGGCCCAAACTTTTTCATCTTCAATTTATTGTAAGTCTTGGTAGGAAATCTCTCCTTCCTGAGATACACCATAACCTCATCTCCAATCTCGAACTCCTTGAACCGCCGCTTCTGGTCTGCCCTTGTCTTATATTGACTGTTCATTTTTGTAATCTGTCTTCTTACTTCCTCATGCAGACTTTTCATATGCTCTGCAAATTCTTCTGCCTCGGCACTACATTTTTCTCTTCTGCCCAACTTTCTTAGCTCAGACACATTCCTCGGGCTGTTTCCATATATTATCTGGAACGGAGATTTATTTGTGCTTTTATTAACTGAACTGTTATATGCAAACTCTGCCTGTGGTAAGACCAAATCCCATCCCTTGGGTTGATCCACTATCAAACACCGCAGTAAATTGCCCAGGCTTCTATTGACCACCTCCGTCTGCCCATCTGTCTGTGGATGGTATGCTGAACTGAATTTCAAGTCTGTCTTCAATTTCTTCCACAGAGTTCTCCAGAAATGCCCAACAAACCTTGTATCTCTGTCTGAAACTATGCTCTTTGGTAGACCGTGAAGTCGTACCACTTCCTTGAAGAACAACCCAGCAATGTGAACTGCATCACTTGTCTTTTGGCAGGGAATAAAATGTGCCATTTTGGAGAACCGGTCCACCACCACAAATATTGAATCATTTCCTCTCTGTGTTCTCGGCAATCCAAGAACAAAATCCATGCTTATGTCCTCCCATGGTCTCTCAGGCACAGGTAATGGCTGGTACAGTCCTGTATTTTGTTTTACACCCTTTGCCATCTGGCATATTCTGCAACCTTGCACAAACTTCCGCACATCTTGCTGAAGTTGTGGCCAGTAGTAATTTTCCTCAACCAAGGCAATGGTCTTATCCCGACCAAAGTGCCCAACCAATCCTCCGCTGTGCTTTTCTTTGATTAAATTCTCCCGTATAGAACTTCTGGGAATGCACAACTTACTACCCTTGAACAACATTCCGTCTTGGATTAAGAAATCCAACCATTTTGTTCTATCTATAGTAATAGGTATCAAGCAAGCCTTCCAGGCTTCTGCAAAATCCGGATCTGCAGGGTATAGACCCTTCAGTTCTTCAAATCCCACTACTTCCACTGTCAATCTAGTCAGCAGAGTCTGCCTTCTGCTTAAGGCATCTGCAACCCTGTTTGACTTCCCACTTCTATGTTTCAGCACAAAGGTATAACTTTGGAGGAACTCCACCCATTTCATGTGCCTTTGGTTCAGTTTTGTCTGACTGTTAATGTATTGCAAAGCCTGATGGTCAGTAAACAGTACAAACTCCTTTGGTAATAAATAATGTCTCCACTTTTTCAGGGCTTGAACTATAGCATAAAATTCTTGATCATAGACTGAATACTTTTTCCGCGCATCATTTAACTTCTCACTGAAATAAGCAACTGGCTTGCCTCCTTGACTCAGTACAGCCCCTATTGCACTGCCACTGGCATCACAGTCCACCTGAAATACCTTGTTGAAGTCTGGAAGTGCCAAAACAGGCTGCTCGGTAACTTTTCTTTTTAATGTATCAAAGCTCCTTTCAGCTCCTGATGTCCATTTGAACTCCTTTTTATCTCCCCTCATTGTCTCTGTGAGAGGTGCACAAATACTGCTGAAGTTCTTTATGAACTTCCTATAAAAACTGGCTAGACCATGGAATGACCTCACTTCTGTTGTGCTTCTTGGAGTAGGCCATTCAATGATAGCTCTCACCTTTTCGGGGTCCATCTTCAGACCTTCTGCTGAGATTACAAACCCCAAGTATACCAATTCCTTCTTGACAAAATTACACTTTTTCAAATTTATTAATAACTGTTCTTCTCGCAGTTTTTCAAAGACTCTCCTGATATGCATCAGGTGTTCCTCCAGGGTCCGGCTAAATATCAAGATATCATCTAAATAAACAATAACAAATTTTCCCAGGAACTCCTTCAGTACTTCATTCATCAGCCGCATGAAAGTACTTGGTGCATTGGACAGCCCAAATGGCATGACCAACCACTCATACAAGCCCTCTCTTGTCTTGAAGGCTGTCTTCCACTCATATCCCTCCCGGATACGGATCTGATGATAGCCACTTTTTAAATCAATCTTTGTGAAGTATTCAGCTCCACTTAAACAGTCCATGATATCATCCATTCTTGGCAACGGGAATCTGTATTTAATAGTGATTTTGTTAATGGCCCGTGAATCTGTACACATCCTCCATTCCCCATCCTTCTTTGGCGCCAGCACTGCAGGCACTGCGCATGGGCTCAAGCTTTCCCGAATTAATCCCTTTTCTAATAATTCTTGGACCTGTCTATTTAACTCCTCAGTCTCTACAGGTGTCATCCTGTGTGCAGCTTTATTTGGCAGGCTTGATCCCGGTATTAAATCTATATGATGGCTAATTTTTCTCACAGGGGGTAAGCCCTCGGGCACATTGTCAGACACAATGTCTGGAAATTCCTCCAGCAGATTTAGAACTTCTGTTGGGGTATCCCGGCATTCCTTCCCCCTAACTCTAGGGATTATTGCATAACATAAATGTTCATGCTTTAATCCGTTCAGAAACTCTCTCCCCTCAACTAAACAGATTCTGGAAATATTACATACCTTTTCACCTGCATCCTTCAAGGGCTTTAGTTTATGGCGTACACCATTCCTTGTCAATGAGTAGGTGTTGGCACGGCCATCATGTACTGCACTCCGGTCAAACTGCCAGGGTCTCCCCAGCAACATGTGGCAAACATCCATGGGTAAGATGTCACACAGGACCTCATCACAATAATTCCCAATGTTAAATTTAACAGAACACTGCTCATTGACCAAAGCTCCGTGGTCCTTTTGTAACCATGCGACCCGGTATGGGTGTGGGTGTTTCTTCCTTTCTAACTGTAACTTTGTAACCATTTCCTCAGAAACCAGGTTATCCGTGCTACCATTATCAATAATGATATTGCAAACCTTGCCCGCACATTTACATCTAGTGCGGAATAAACTTTTCCTCTGGTCTGTGTCCTTCTCCTCGTTCAACAGGACTCTTCTTACAACCATTGTTTCTCCTCTCTCCGCTTCTTCGAAATGCTCAGATTCAGCATCCTCCTCTGCCACAACAGCTCTGGCTGGGCCCTCAGGCCTCTTGTTTGTTCTTTCTCGGTGTTGTGGACATTCAAATGCCCTGTGTCCTTCTTCACCACAGTGGAAACATGTTCCACGAAATACTCCCCTTCCAAACCCTCGTCCAGATCCACCCCGTCCTCTTGGGTAGCTGTTCTGATCTCGGGGTTGATAAACATCTTCTTCTTTTTGGTCCTGGTTACTATCGGCTTCACCAGTCTTCTTCGGATCCTTGTACTTTTCTCCACTTGTCCTCCCACCAGTCCTTCCACCTCGGCCTCTTCCTCTTTGCTTGCCTTCAAACCGCCTGTTTAGCTTTTCTTCTACCTTCAAGGCAAATTGATAAGCATCCTCAATGGTGTTTACTCGAACCAGGCTCAGTTCTTCCTGGATACCAAGCCTCAACCCATTAATGTAACGGGCTACTTTCTCTTTATTTGCCTCTAAATGCCCTGTTCTAATAGAAATTTTGTAAAATTCTTCAGTGTACTCTTGGACGAGTTTTGTTTGTCTGTCTCAAGCTCTGCATTTTTCTTAGCAGATCCAACTCGTAATCTGTCGGGATGAACTGTCTTTTAAGCTTCTCCACCATTCTATCCCATCTTGTTATTCTCTCTTTCCCTCTTCTCGTTTCTCTCCAACCGCATTCCCCTCCACCAAATGCCGGCATGACCCTTTAACTTTGTCTTAGCAAATCTGACCCGGTTGGGGTCTTCAATCTCCTCATACTCGAAATATTCCTCTAAATCATTTATCCAGTCAATCACTTCTTCTGGATTCAGATTTCTCGAGTAGGTAGATACCTCCATTTTTGGCTATTTTCCAATCTGAGAGATGGCCCTATACAACCGGGCTTGAGCAGGGTCCACAACTTCTTCTTCTTCCTCAAACTGGTCTTCTTCCTCAACTTCGTCTTCACTTTCCTCATCCCCTCCGGGTTCGCGTCTTCTGCGTAACTCTGCTTGTAGGGCTTGAACTTGCCTTTGCAAGGCCCGGAAGTCTTCGGCCGGCACTACATTTCCTGCTCCGCCACGGTTCCTTCGTGGAGGCATGATATTTTCTCTGTATTATTTTTTTTTTTTTTTTAGAATTCTTCCACAGATCCTGGTGTAACTGCCTCTCTCCGGTGATCTGTTACACGCTCAGGAGCTCCCGCTCTGATACCACTTGATGGCGAGGTCAAGATTCACTACGCACCAGTCTCACAAATTTTAGTAAATTTATTAATATGGTCTCTGTTACAATTTTTCTCAGCACACTTCCTCCTCCCCAAATCCCGAACTCACCATCCCCATCCTTACAGCATTTCGGGTTTTTAACGAGGCCCCCGATCCTCTCGGCCATCAATGCCCTGCCTAACAAATTCAAATTCTAATTTTCCCTCCCTCGGTCGAACTCCCCAAATTTTCTCACAATAAATGGCCACTGCCTTACCCACCATGAAAACCTCATTAAAGATCTTCTCTGACCTGCAAACGCCGCCTTGGTCAGATCGTCCTTCCGTGCCTCTGTTTCGCCCATAACGTCCATGCTCTGTACTGTTGTGAAGACCATTCCCATATTTAATACACGCGGTCGCCAATTTCAATTTCAATCTTCGTGGCAGCCCGCGCGTTTAATTAATTTCTTTTTCTGCTTTGTCTTCGGCTGACCGTGTCACTTTAATACACGTGGAGGACGCGTGTCACTATGGCCTTCCTTCTCATTTGAACGCGTGTCCACAAGCTTGTCTTCATACTTGTCGCGATCACTATGGCTTTCCTTCTCATTTGAACGCGTGTCCACAAGCTTGTCTTCATACTTGTCGCGATATCGCGACATGTCGCGATATCGCGACCCACTGTCCCTTTGCTTTCACCTTGGCGGAAAAAGTCACGATATCGCGACATGTCACGATATCGTGACCCAACGGTCACCTCTCTTCAATTTGCAAAAAGATGTCGCGATATCGCGACGTCGTGATATCGCGACCAAAACCTTCTCCCCTTCTTCGTCTGCACCGAGCCTTTGATTTTAATTGCCAATGCGACGGAAATTCAACGCTGCAGAAGTCGAAACAAGAGTCGCGATATCGCGACATGTCGCGATATCGCGACTCAAACTGGCCATTGCCCTTCCGAAGCTTTGGGGTCGCGATTTCGCGACCCCAACGCAACTTGTGCCTTTACTCTAAAACTTCCTCTTCTTTTTACAAAACCTCCCTCTTGGGCCAAGATTTGAAACAAACCCAACACAAATACTTAGAAAATAAAAGCAAACAATAAAATGATTTGGAGGATGCAAGATTGCTCCTTGACCACCGGATGCTCCTGCATCACATATTTATCACTTTGAGGGTTTTGATTCTTAAATTGGAGGTAATTGTTTGGTGGTTCATGCAGATTCACATAGCAAGATTTGGCATAAGAGATTTGGCTATCTCAATTACAGATATTTCAAGGATTTAAGCACTCATGATATGGTCATTGGATTACCTAAGGTCTCATGTATCGATGGAGTTTGTCCAGGTTGTGTACTTGGCAAACAATCTTGAGTTGGTGTACAATGACTTGATGGTTTTTCCCATTCCATTTTTGGGAGCTAAGTATGCACTCACCTTTATTGATTATTTATCAAGGAGAACTTGGATATATTTTCTCAAGTTCAAGAGTGAAGCTTTTTCCATATTCAAAGTATTTAAGGATTTTTTTGAGAATCAATATTTGAGTTGCATCAAGAAGCTTCACACAAATAATGGAGGGAGTATTTCAGAAGGGAGTTTTAATTTTTTGGCCCTTTATGAGATTCAACATCAACACTCTGTCCCACATACACCATGATAGAATGGTGTAGCTGAGACGAAAAATATAACACTCAAGGAAATGGTAAATTGTATAATGCACTCATAAGATTTACCTCCTAAGTTTTGGTTCGAGGTAGTCAATTGTGTGAATTACATCCAAAATTGCACACCTCATCAATCTATTGAGTAGATGACTCCAAAGGAGGCTTGGATAGGGACCAAGCCTGATGTTTCTCATTTTTTAGTTTTTGGGAGTCAAGCATGGGCTCATGTTTTGAAGAAGAAAAGGATAGCTTTGGATAGAAAGAGCAAGCCACTCATTTTTGTTGGCTATTGTGAGGATATGAGGGCTTATAGATTACTGGATCCAAATACACATGATGTTCTTTTTTGAACTCATGTCCAGTTTGACGAGCATTATTCTCCAACTAAGCCCACTCTTTCTACTCCTTCATCCTCATATTATTTTTACTTTGAAAATGGTTGTTTTGATGATGATCATAGTGAGGATGAGGACATTGTTGAGACAATTATAGAGGTTCCTACACATGCTTCCCCCATGCCTAGATGCGCTCAGACTACAGTTGAGGAGGAAACAACTTTCATTGAAGGTCTCCCACCTTCATGGTATACTTCTACTTCTAACACAAGTCTTCTTTATCAGGCAATTTCTATTGATCCATAGAGGTTTGATGAGGCCCATGATATTTAGGAGTGGGATGATACCATGGATGATGAGTATTTTTACTTGATTAAGAATAATACTTGGGATTTGGTTCCTCTTCCAAAAATAATAAAATGGTGAGATGCAAATGGATGTATCGCACCAAATATGCAACAAATGTATCTATTCATAGGTACAAGGCTTGAATTGTGGTGAAGGTTTTTTCATAGATTGAGGGGGTTGATTACTTCAAGATATTTTTCCTTGTCACCAAGTTGGATTATGTTCATCTCATACTCTCTATTGATGTATCACAGGGTTGGTCAGTTTATCAAATGGATGTGAAGAGTACCTTCTTGCATGGAGATTTGCAAGAAGATATTTATATGCAGTAGCCTTCAAGATTTATCCAAGATTCTTCATTGGTGTACAAATTATGGAAATCACTTTAGTCTCAAAAAAGCCCCTAGGGATTGGTATCAAAAGATGGATTTTTTTCTTCTATCTTCTATATTTTTGAGATGCCATTCTGATACTACAATTTAAACTTTAAGGGATAGAGAGAACATCATAATCATTGTATTATATGTTGATAATTTATTGATCATAGATAGTTCTACTTCACACATCTAGGCTGAGAAATGCTCTCTTTATGAGTATTTTGAAATGATAGATCTTGGAATTCTACATATTTTTCTTGGGTTTTAAATTTCATAGTCAAATTCAAGGATCTGTATTTATTAATAGAAGTACACATTGGATTTGCTTCATTGATTTGTAATGGTTGAATGTAAGCCATCTCCTACTTCTTTTTAGTTAGGTGTTGACTTGAGTGCCACATGTTCTACTCCTAGATTTTATACCACCATTTATAGATGGTTGAAAGTTTGATTTACTTAACTCATGCCCATCTTGATATATAATTTACAGTTGGTTTGGTTTCTCGATTTTCACATGATCCACATGACAGTCATTGGTAGATTGCCAAGTAGATTTTGTGGTATCTTTGAGGGACTTCACATTTTGGGCTTCACTTTTCTAGAGGGCCTTTACAGTTGGTTGGGTATACATATTCCTATTGGGTAGGCTATTTTGATACTCAATGGTCTACTTCTAGTTATGTCTTCTACCTTGGTTCTTCACCTATTTCTTAGCCATGCAAAAAACAAATAATTATTGCATTTTCATTAATAGAGGCAAAATACTAGGTGATGGTATTGGCTAGTTAGGAGATTCTTTGGATTCAAAAGTTTTTGACAAAGCTTGGCTTCTCATAGGATCAATGCAATAATTCACTTTGGTGTGATAATAAAAGTATCATACATATTTCTTGTAATATTGTTGAGCATCAAAGGACCAAGCACATTGATATTCATATGCACTTCATTCAGTAGCTTATCTAGGATGGAGTGACTATCTTGGACTACATTCCCACTCAATAACAAATTACCAACATCTTCACTAAACCCTTCCCATATCCTTATTTTCATTTATTGTGAGAGATGCTTTGTGTTAAGGAAGTTGTCCTTGGGGGTGTGGATGAAGCCACCTTCCTTTATTCTTCTTCTCTCTTTCTAGTAGGATGGTTTTTCCTACATGGTTTTCCCTCCTAGTTCGAGAGCTTTTGGATACACATTGTACATGAGTATCTAATTAGGCCTTGTTGCCATGACTCACACTATGGATATATTACTTCTTTTTGACCCCTAGCTTCACTTGAGGGGGGAGTTAGAGTAGGTTTTTAGACTAGCTCATGCTCACCTAGGTACTTCATTTTTATATTAGTTTAGTTTATTTTCCCCACCCACTTCATGTGTGGACATTTAATTTTATCTTATTTATATATTATGGGGATATTTGGCATTCCTACGGAGTTGCACTCATTGATTATATTTGGAGGTTTGAGATATCTTCTCCACAAATCATATCATGCCTCCTTGTTTGTACAGTGGATATTGATCCTCATCTCTTTGTTGATCCTATGGCTATGGTGGATCTTCCTTGCCTATTTAAGCAAGGCTTATCCATTGTATTCACAATCAGTTATGACATATGATATGATATTGTAGTTTTTGTATTAGCTTCCATTATATTGTTTCTATTGTTTAGTCTCTCTATTTTGATTAATGTGGTGTTGCTTTAACCCCTTGATCCTTGTGGCTTGGTTTGGTGTTTTTCATTTTTTCATTGTTCCTTTTAGATGAAACACTTGTTTATATCATGCTAGTGGCCTAGGAATTATAAGGGTAGACATTTAAATTTAGAAATTAGGAAATATTGAGTTTGTACTCCAATATTTGGATTCAAAAATAATTTTGAAGTGGCTAGGAGACCATGAAGCCTCTAAGGGAATTTTTTGGACATACACAAAGAAGAAAAAATATCCTATAGAGAAACAACTAGAGGAGCCCGCATGAGAAGAAGGATATGTTTGAGATGAAGAGTCATCCCATTATAAATCTCTTAAAAGAGTAGGAATAAGATTGAAGTGGCCAAAGAAGTCTGCCTAAGAATAAAGGAGGTGTTTGAGTTGAAGAGACATTCCATAAGAAGCCTACAAGAACAAATAACAAATTGAAGCTAGTAATTGAGTGTATATTGAGAGTAGTCTACATAAAGGTGTCTTGATTAATGTCAGCCTCCTTAGAGCAAGAGAAATTATTGTCTAAAATTAGAGGTTAAATCTTCAAAGTAGTGCCAAGTAAAGTTGAGCTCAACTTGAGAAGAGTTTTTTTTTTTAAATAGAGAAAGGTTTATTGAAAACCTAATGTCTCCTACATGAGATACGGTAGTGCACTTGTCTAAACTATTATTGCATGTTATAAAATAAAATTCATGGGCATAGAGGTAAGGAAATTATTCCTTAATATTTTTAAAAGTTGATATTCTATATTTGGCACTAGAAATTAAGTCATTTAATATTTGAATAAGAAATTAAGACGTAATGAAATTTGTTTTTTTTGTAAAAAGAAAAAAGGGTGAGCTATAAGGTTAATGGTAATATTGTATTTGATTAAACAAAATTTGAGATCGGAGAGATAAGGATAATTTGATTATTTAATTGATTTGAGAAATTAAAAATTGAAAATTGATTTCAAAACCTTGATTTTTGAAAATTAAAAAATTGATTGAAGATTAAATTAATGATTGATTGAATTAAAATTGGGAGTAAAATGGAAATATACTCCAAAAAAAATTAAAGGAATTGAATGAAACTTTGATTTGCAAATTTGACAAACCTGATTATTTGAATAAATTGATTGATTGAAATATTTTATTTGAACTTTGAAGAAATAATGATTTCTACTCCAAAAGAATCAATTTGAAAGATTTAAATATTTTATTGAAGAATTTATAGATTGAAAATTTTTAAGAAATGTATAAAATTAAAAGAAGAATGAATGCTCAAGAAAAGAGAAATCCTCTAATAATCAAGAATTAATAGAACATATTCAATTTATTCAAAATGAAGTTGAAAGTATTATTTTAATGATTCCTAATAAATGCATGAATGATTATATTGAAGATGTTTATAATCAAGGAAAAAGAGGTTATGAATCTGCTATGATATCAAAGAGAATGAAAAAACCAATAAATAAATTTTATGTTCTTGTCAAAGTTTATCAAAAAACAATCTACATTCAAAATTGTAAACAATATAATAAATTTGGACATAAAACTAAAATTGTTGGAGTCATGTTCATTGTCTAAATTGTGGGATTCATAATGATACCCACAAAATATGTTGGTATGGGAATGGTATTCATGAATGAGACATTATGAAAGAAATTTTACTAATGGCATTAGATGAGGTACTTAAACAGGTTATTGTAAAAGCACATATTGAAATAATCAAGATTATAGAGAATGTAGTACCAAAAATGATACAATAAATAAAGCATCAGAATTTGAAGTAGTGCCAAAGCTAGAGCAAAATAACAAATATAATGATCTAAGGTTGAAGACTAAAGTATTTAATAGCCAAATAATGTAATATAGTGGGGTGTTGGAGAATATTACATTATTTGGTACATGCTAATATACCTCCATTGTACCCATGGTACTATTGTAAATATTAGATTAGTGTGTGAATCTATAGTTTAGCGTGTGTATTTTATATTTCTTCTAAACTATGTGTTTATGTGTAGGATGTGTACAAGTTTCATGAGTGAGAAAGTGTATTAATGTGTAGAGTCTGAGAGTGTTCAAGTGTCATATAATAATGTGTTTAGGTGTGTTGATGTTAGAGTGTGCAATATGTGCAAGTAAAAAGAATGTCAAAAATCATGTGTACAAGTGTCAAGATGTAAATCCAAGAGGTATGATAGGTTGGTCTTATGTATGAAATAGGAAAGGATGTATCGCCTATATGTGAGAAGTGCAACAATAAAATATTGAAGGATAACATTTCTAAGGTTATATTATGGAGATAAAGCTCCATGTATTGTATCATCATCTTCATTATCATCATCGAAGAGTATCTGTGTAACATAATATTTATCATAGAATATTGAAGTTTGTATGCAATGTTTTGAGCAATTATATTGTATGTTTGCTTATGCATATTTTCATTCATATTGGATTGTTAATCCATATTATTGTTATTTTATGAATATTATATAAATTGATATTGACCATTTAAATAGATTGCTTTAATATTTGAGTCTACTCAAGATCCTAGATATTGGTACTTGTGTTTTAATATAGCTAAAAGGATAACATCTATTAACTTGACCTAAAAGACATCCACATATTTGGAGGAATATATTATAGATTCATAGGCAACACAACACACGACAAGGCATCATCATATTTTAAATGAATACAATAAATAATATCATGGTGAGCATGTGGTCATTGGTGATGATTCATATTTGTAAGTATTTATGTGTGGTGATGTAACTATTGGATCCTCATTATTTGAAAATGTCCATCACATTCTAGATGTGGTCCTTAATCTTGTTTCTATTTATCACATCACTTACAATAACAAAAAGGAGAAGTTTTATCCAATGGTATCAACTCAATTGGTTAGATTTATCAGCATTCAAGGAGGATATCTAGGTTTAAATCTTGCCAAGTGATACATGGATAATATCCAGACTATTGTAATACCACTAAGTAGTGATGATGTAATATAAGTAGGTATTGTTTCAATCCCATATATACAATTGAAAAATAATAAAGAGGAGGAATTTTGGCTTGATATGTGGGTGATTAAAAATATTAATAATAGATTTAGTACATCAATGATTGGTATTTTTCCTAAGATTGTAGCTTGGTGAAGCACTATCATGATCCCTTCTTGTTGTAATAGTGACAAATAGGTTTTATTGTATTTCTATTATTTCTTTTATTATAGATTTGACTTATACACATGATAAGGTTTCCTTTAAGATTCCATCTAATATGATCATTGGTAGTGTTCACAAACTTCTCATACTAACATAAAATTGTATAAGATGGTCACTAACCTACTTCAAGGTAGCTCTTTTAGTGTCCTTCATAAATAGTTGGATCCTCTAACAGATGAAGCTAATTTTTGTTAGGGAGAAATATTATTGAGAATAATATTCTTTTACTTATCTTTTTTCCAAATTCTATCTTGTAACAATTATATCTACATTGATATCCTTGAACATATGTTCATCCACACTATCAAGATAACAAATATTAATAATAACACTCTCCAGAAAAATTATTTGAGTTCTATTCATTTTATAAAAAAACCAAATATTCTACTTAATATTAATAATAATAATAATAATAGATTCATAATTATCTTAGATGCAATGAACTAGGTTGAATTCAATAGGCAAAGTGATCAACCTCTAAGATTCATATTTCTTTGTGTTAATTTTTCTTATCATTTTTAGTATTGGTAGCTGACGAGACATTGTAGAAAATAAATTCATAATCCTCTTCTCTTAAGTAAGACATATATTTTACCTTTTTAAGGACCATAGTTTAAATAATCCAACTTTATTATAGTTTTGGATTTATTTAGGTTTATACCATCCATATTTCAAACATATATCCAATTAACTTAAATTCGTGATTCATATTTATCAAATTATATACTACCAAGAGCATTGACACACAAATTTTTTATTGCAATCCCTTATTTCACATAGTCATTTAGTTATAATTGAAATATTTTATTTCAAAATAGAAAATTTACGTAAAATTATTTAAGCATGTAGATCTAAACTATTTTTATCATTCATTATACAACTAACTAGTACTTATAAATTTTGATGCAAATTTCCATAAAGTATATATTCCATTAGACTTCGTGATATATTAATGGGAGGTTTACCACATCTATCACATGCTATATTGGAGGAGTATGGGAAATACCATGATAGGAACTTTAGTTTAGTATATTTGTTTAATTTCAATATGTTATTAATATATATGGTAGATTTCTAATAGGGAGCTTTGTATTGAAAGTAATTCAATTGTCATGGAGGATTTGCATCTACATCAATATCTTATACTTATGCATGCATGCTACCAGGTCATCCAAGGTATAATTTTGAAAATAAATTTAAAACATATACATTCAATTTCTAAAGGGATACAACCTAGATTCCACAACTCCTTGGGACAAACAAAGAGGTACATTTTATCCTCTAATTATTATCTCTCTTATATAAATAATTACTCTTATGTCCATCCTAATAAATGGGAATTTGGTTAAATATTTTAACATTTTGACATCTTGATGACCTAGGTTGTGAACTATAGATTTTTTTAAAAGTTTATTTACTTAACACCTACACCATTTTTAACTTCTATATTTTTAATATCTAAACTATATGATTTATTATTAACTTGATAAAATGCTTGTATATGATATACAAGGGATTAATTTCTTAAGGGTTATGAAAAATTATATTATATGATTCATAGTGAGCATAAATCAATTAGTTTAAATTTAAGGTAAGATTTTAGATTTTATAAATTTAGTTTTGAAATTAGTCAAGAAATTTTATTTTTTTGTTACTGTAATATAGATCAAGAGAATCTAGTCAATGTAGAATGACACTAGTTGTACGTCTGCTAGAATTTTCTATTTTTAATCCAATAATATATAGACATCTAAAATTTGTTACTTTTCTATCTTTTGTATTTTCTCCCAATAACAAATATAGGATCTTGCTTTAATGAAAATTTATTAATTTTTAACACTAGAGGACTCATGCTTTTAAGTTAAGTATTTTATTAGGATAAGATCTTACTTTTATAATTATCTATAATTCTATTTCATATTATTTTATTTTATCATGGAATTTTCTTTCCTAACCTTAGTTATGTAGGACAACCTCTATTGGTGCCTACTCTATTTCTACACTTTTGAAGTTACACACTAATTGTTCAATATAAAAATTTAATAATCATATACAATAATTATAATTTGATATCAAAATTTGTTTATCATTTCAAGTTAAATTGGATAATAGTTTTGATTAATGGTTTTACTTAATTTCTCATTTATCTAAATGAAAAATTATCCAATCCTATAAGATTTGAATTATTAATCAATATTTAGGTCTCATATATAAATTTTCTACCCATAAATTACAACCACAAATATAAAATATACTCCAATATGATTTCATTTAAGGATATCCATATATAAGCATGAAAGTCTTTCCATAGAATTATTTTTATGTAATAAAAGTAGACAACTTAAAGAAAACAAAAAGTATTTCTATATAAAAAATTTATGGACTTCATATCTTGACCTTTAAATTCACTCCAAGGAGCATTTCTAAACAATATTATGCTATATACCATAGCTTAATACATAATGTTGATATCATAACTCTTGCAATGTTCACTAATCACACTCAATAGTATGTTTCATAGACTATATAAGACCCTACACAACAAATTATGACATTGACACTTAGCTTCTAATTGGATGTAAACATATATTTAGGAATATAATTTGAGGTTGAACATGCACCATGTTTACTATGTTACCTATTATGTAATTACATCCGTAAAATATTAATATACTAAGGTCACATTGATGAATATCTCTAATGGTGATAGAGTTTCTAATGGTTCATTTCAATAAAATTCATTTTATTGTCCAAGATGTTTGTAAGCTTTCTTTGGAGTATTAGGGAGTAATTTATCCTTTATTAAGACTTAGGAGCACCATTCTATATAAAGGATTTACACCTAATATGCACGAATATTTCATGCTCATAAATATAATTATATAAATTACTTGGTAAATGACATATGAGTACTCCATTCACATTGATTATTTGACATCCATTCTAACCATACTTGTTGAAGTTAATTTTTTCTATCTTTTATAAAATACATGAATGTAAAATTTTTCTATCTTGAATTTTTTTTTTTGAGAAAATTTCTATCTTGAATTTGGATCATGAAAAAAAAAAAAATAGTAAAAACAATAAAAACTAGGATTCCCACTCAACATTAATTTTGAATATGTAAAATAATATTAAACTTCCTACATTGTTTGCCTTATCAAACCATTTGCAAATTTTAAATATTTAGTTGCATCTCATCTAGATGGAAATTTTAGGTATCATGTTAGATGTTAGAGAAACTTGAAGAAATCCTTTAAACCATAATATCTAGATGTTGGAAAATATATAATATTTTTTTCCTTAAAATAGCATAAAGCATATCTAGAATTTTTGTTGATTTTATGTTATTTTCAAACTCCTAGCTGAATAAGTCACTATAGAATAAACGATCAATTTTTTCTATTGTGATTAAGTTGGATAGAAGAAAATTAAAAATTTTCAATAATTAAAAGGTCACAATATTTTGCTAAAATGAATGAAAATAACACATCAACTCAAATCATATAGTAAAATGTTAGAGAGCAAAAGGAAAGAATGATAAAGAAAAAGATATGAAGAATGCCCTTAGGCATCCACACAAAATGATCATGATAAGATCACATTGACGTCATAGGTCATGTGCATGAGGTATATAAATACAACAATAATTAATTACAAGTTTTTAATTGTAGACTAACGTAACATTAAGACAAAGGTTTAGTAAAGTTAATCATGAAATGGTTAAAACATGGGCCCATAGGATAAACATGTAATGTTTACTAAGTATCATATAATAATCACTCATATGCTTATACATGATTGTGTCATACAATGGTAGACTTAGAAAAATAATGTTTGATTACACATTTTGATGTCCTCATAATTTGAACTATGGGGTCAAGAGAAAGCATTATTGACATAACATTTTTCCTTGCCTTAATGGAATGTATAATAGCTAAATTCACTATGATATGAGAAATATCCATTATAATTTGTTTGTCACCTAGAAGGCTACCTCTTGCTTTCTTGAACTCTACTTAAAACTTGTATAACCTCACTAAGCAATTCTTATAGTGTGTCCTTTTATTTTATAGTATCGATGTGAATTTTAATTTTTTGAAGACTTTGACTTCTCATTTGGTTGTTAATACTTAGTGTTTATTGGTTTAACTTCCTTTCATGAGCTTATACCTAAGAAAAAATACCACAATTTACCATAGCCACCTAGAAGTAAATAACAATAGAAAAGAAAGCATGGAGGGTTAATGTTATATGATTGTTTAAGTACATAGGAATGAGATGAATCACCAATCCAAAAATCTAAAAGTAAGCAAAAATATTAGAAAGCATAATCTTGATAGATATTACATCAACCTTTTTATTACCTTCTAAATATGTGGTATTTTCTTAAAGACTTGAATCATCAAATATAGTCCTTAATATTACTAAAGTCATCCATCTTGATGGAAGAAATATTTAGATTCAACCAATTGGACATCGTTGAATTGACCTTTCCAAAAAAATATTGTAAGTTGTTCAACACCTTGGTAGGATTAGTCTCATGTTTAATATGGAGAAGAATGTTAGGTTCAATTAACATAAAAATAGACCCATGATTTCCTTCACCTTATTTGCATGAAAATTTCATCCTTAAATATCCATCAAAGTTTATTATTTCTAACAAAAAAATCATTTGAGTCGACCAAATACCATCATTATGCCCAGTTAATAAAGTAACCTAATTCAAAGGATCAATATTACTTGAAATCACCCTCATCATTCTAATAGATCCATGAATTAATATCACCGATGCAAAAATTTCAACAAAACATGTGATCTAAAAATGGGCCTAAAACACTCTTGTATGTGAAATTTATGGACTTTAGAAGTTTCGTCCTATTAGCCCTAAAAGCAAAAAACTAATTATATCCCTTAAACCATAGAAAAATAGAAATAAATCAAATTTGGACATTGAATATTGGATGCAAACTACCACATCATTACCTCTTATATACTTCCATGCAAATTAGATAATGTCATATGTTTATTTAATCGGATATCCTTATTTATTTATGTAAAAATAAATTATTTTTATATCAAATTAGGTCCAAAGAAGCCTCCACACCAACCTATATTACCACCATAAATTGCATTCCAAAGTAAGCAAAGGTAGTGAAATACATTCTAATTTATTAGGTGATAATTACCCATATCTAGCCAAGCCATATTGGTGCTTATAGCACCTTACCAATACCAAATAGGTTCCTCCACTACATGGATATAAGGTACCCTAATGGTAATGACAAAATTATAATAAAAATGAAAAATAATAAGATTTAAAACCATAATCACACCTCTCTAAAGCACAACATCATTATCCATTGGCTGATGACCCATTCATTTCCATTAAAAATAAGATTCTCTTTCACTTTTTAAGACTATCATGCCCCTTAATCATCACAACAATTTATAAATCAATCATAGAGATAAACTATTGTGGGCATGATTTGAACACATAAATAAATTCTCACAATATTTCCATCATATCACTCTACCTAGAAGTCCTACTCTTACTAAAGAGTATCCTACTTAATGGATACATGGAAACCTACAATACCCATGAATAAAAACCTACAATGAAATAGTGAGTACATAGAAAATGATGGTATAAGGGATTGAATGAGGAACACCTAGCTTCCAAGACAATTACTATATGCCTACCAACTAAGTTACCATAGGCCTAGTATAAGAGGGAAATGATAAATGTTACTTGATGCATTGACCCATCCATGCTCATGCTCCAACAGACTGCCTTAGCCACCAAATGATAGGATGAAACTTGAGACTAGCACATCAAAGAAGTCCTAGATATTGTTTAATATACTACAAGGACTAATGGGTGGATTGAGCTTGGCTAAAGATAAAAAGACACATATGCTCTCAATGAAATGAATCATGGTTTTACAAAAAAAAAGATTAAATACCTTTGAAAAGGGAGATTTAAATCTATTATTTTCTTATTATTCTATAGTATTAGGATTGATATCCATAGAAATAGTAATTTATTCTTTTTCCCCTATATTGGACTAGCCTTGTGAAACATTAAAATATAATTTTCTCTTCTAATTTAAAGAAGTAAAAAAGGCTTCAAGAAAAGTCTCTATATGACCAAATGATGATGCTTTATACATATTTTGATACATTATTAGATTTCATAGTACTTTACTAGAATAAATAGAAATAACACATCAGTTGAAATATTATAACAAAATTTTGAAGAACAAAAGAAGAGACTGATAATACATGAGATGAAGGATTACCTTAGGTACTCACATAAAATGATGAACATAAGGTTACCTCAATACAGTTAATATGGTGGATGAGGTGGATTAACACCTAAATAAGCAATTACAAGTGACTTAACCCATGACTAACGTAACTTTGAAATATATAAATCATTATTAAATATTATACAATGATTTCCCATAGGCTTACACATGGTTATATTATATATTTTGACCTTGAAAACATAAAATTAGATTACACATTTTCAACAAATACCATCGAAGGAATTTTGTACCATAAATTTGTATTCTATCTCACCCTTTGAGATGAATCCATTGTGGTAGTATACCCTAATATGATTACCTATGAAATAATTGAATGTGATAAACTTAATATAGATGAATACATAAAAATACTTCTATTAAAACACACATAAATGTTATGCATAAAAACTATATATCAAAGATATGGTGAAGGCTATTTAAGACATCCATACTTTTCTATAGAAAAATACAAAAAAATGCAGATGATAATAAAAAATATTGTTTTGATATGATGAACAATTTTGATATATATTTTTTGTTTAGAAGGGGTTTTTAAAGGGTCTCCGAACCTTTTACAATAGGAGAAGCCCTACAAAAATTGGCCTAAGACCAGAAATATAGGGACAAGAATGACTATAAAGCATTACAACTGGCCACTCATCACCAAGTGAAATAGCTACAACTTGATAAAAGAAACAATTTTTTTTTTTTTTTTGGTGAAACCCCCAATCAACCAACACTTCCACACAGTTGGACACAAAACATTTATTCATAAATAGTAAAATCTTATAGAGCATTAAGAAGTAAATCCAATTGAATAAGACCTTTGGGAAAATTATCTCTCCAAAAAGACAGACCATTGAGACTTATACCCAAGTTTACCATAAAGTCAACATGGAAAATTCCTTCTTTGAAGATATGATTTATCTCCCTATCTTCTTTATTAAGAATAATTAGCCTAGATTCCATAATCATAGCCTCAATATTCAAACCGGAGACTGAATCACCTTTGACCAAGTTTATAATATTAAGCGAGTCTCCTTCATTGCAAAATTTTTTGTACCCCATCTCCACAAGCAAGAGACCTTGGTAAAGGGCTTTATTGGCAGTTTTGCCACACTAAATTTTGATTGTAAAATTTAAAGAATATAAGATGAATGATGTAGTTTTTTTGATTTTACTATTTTTATGTAACATTTTTGTTTCCCTCCTTTGAGTGATTTCGTTAAATAAAGAAGGTTGATTTCATCCCTGGAAATACACAACAAGTTTTTATCGATAAAAATTAATGTAAATCATGAGAAAAATATAAAGGAGAAAATATATGGCAAAGAACGTCTCAGGATCAAAGGAGTGATGAAAATGGTCTAAGGCTTCAACAAGGAAAAGCACCAGTGAAGATAAAGGGGAAGACATTTTCACCCCAGGGAAGGGGCGAAAATCATTTTTGCCCCTCTTATGGGCAAAAATACCATGTCAAGAAGATTTTGCCCAAGTGGGAGCGAAAGTAATGATAAATGCTCAGTTCGGAGTGAAGGACGAATTCTAATTTCACCCAAAAAATTATGCATTTAAAGTGATTTCACCCTTTTTAGGAGTAAATTACTATTTTAATTAATTTTGGGGTAAAAATGATGGAGGGATCGGTCAAAGTCAAAGTCATCCTTGGGGGGAGGCGAAAATCATTTTTACCCTTCTTGAGGGTGAAATTCTAAATAAAATACATTCTAGAGCAAAAATCAAGCAAAATCTGTGCCTTATGAAGTCAAAGTCAAATTTACCCCTAAGGAGGGGTGAAAATCACTTTTACCCTTCTTTGGAGTGAAATCCAAGTTGAGGATATTTTTCGGAGTGCAAATGATGAAGTGACGTCATCCAGGTGAAGGTTGCTCAAGTCAAAGTCAAAGCAAATTTAATGAAGGCGCCTACCAATGTAATTTCACCCCATTTTGGGTAGAAATAGTAATTTCACCCAGGTTGGAGCGAAAGTCCTAAAATAACATCTTTATGCTCCAATCAAAGTCAAAGTCACCCCTGGTAGGGGGTAAAAATCATTTTCACCCCTCTTGAGGGTGAAATCAATCATTTTTACCCAGTTTCTTGCAGAAGTCATTTTCATTCCATTTTTTGGCAAAATTCTCTAGTTTTTGGGTAAAATTACTCAAGAGAAGGGCGAAAGCATATTGATGGGTGAAAACACCAAATTGCCTGGGAGAAATCAATTCTTGCCCTTCCTTCAAGCAAAGTTTTCTTTCGAAGGTGCCACTATTGCTGATATTTTTCGGGAAAGATCGAAGACTAATGGAATTTAATTCTTGAAGAAATAAAATTAATATTTCCATAATTCCTACTGAAGAGATACCAATATTAAATGCTATATCCTAGATTCTGGTACGATCCTGTTCATTTTTGAGGTGCCCTCCATTGATATCACCCCTTTTCAAGACAAAGTTAATTTTTATTGGGTCTCCCCTGGTAAAGATAAGATTTCGAGGTGTAAAGTGATGGAATGGTGTCCAAAATTTAATATTCAAGCTCCTGATTGTCACATGATATTGTTGAGTTTCGATGCACCGACATCTAGAATATTTTTCCTATCATCCATCTCTACTTTTTTTCCATCCTGAAGAATGTTCTGATTTGAGCATTGTCATTACCGAGGAGAGAATTGCTCTGGCTAGTCTTTGACTAGCTAGAATTTTGTTTTTATTTACATTTAATTTCAGAGGTGAAATCCTCTATAAATACTAAGCATTTTGATGTAAAAGGGAGGATAGACATTCTGCCAAAAAACTCTTTGAGTTCTCTGCATCAATCGAAAGATTATTGGCTTCTATTTCCTAGAGTAGTGTTGTGTGCTATCACTTTCTACCTAGCATTTCTGTTATATTCATTTCCATTATTAGATAAGTTTAAATTCTACATCTGAATTTAAGTCCTGATAAAGAGGTGAATACTGAAATGTTTATTGGAAGTTATATTTACAGTCTGTGAATGGTTCTGATGCTTTACTTTCTGTTGCATGCTAATTAAAACTTGATTTGAATTTTAGTTGCTAGTTTATCCCCACATTATGTTTTTGGCTCATAGCCATATTTCCCATTCCTTTTTATCATTTCCCATATCTTTCCTATTATCCTAAGCTTTAAACCAAATTATATTAGTAAGGGAACCAACCCTCTCTAGATATTGGCTCGAAGGACATCTCTCTCCTTCGGCCTTTCAATGTTGGTCGGGTCTAGGGCGCACAAGCATTTTGTACTTAGGCAGATTCATGACCAACAATTTTTGGCACACTTGGTGGGACTCTAAAAAGTTCCACTTTCAATAGTATTAAGGTTTGATGTTCATATTTTTATTGTCTGACTAGAACATCTAGTGACTCAATTTTACCCAAAAGCCTCCAAACGTGAAGTGAGCGAAAGCTTTTCTTCATGATCACAAGATCGAAGGCCAAAAAATTTGAAGACCCCATTGAGTTTTATGAGCTTGACACCCAAGTGCTAGGAGAACATCCTAGGTTAGTCACTCCGACTATCCCATCCATTGTAACTTCTTCACAGGTAGTTGGTGTGTTTTCTATTCCTTCAAGTCCAGCTAGCACAACCACTAGTTTTCCTCCTCCCCAAGCAAATACTCTAGTCCAAATGGCTCAAAATCTGCCACCCCAACCACCAAGATAGTTCTTAACCTAGAATCACTCTAGAGATTTGAATCTGCAAGCTCAGAACCCAATTCCGCAAGCAGCATTGAAGGCTTTGCCTACTTACGATGGTACGGGCAAGATGACTTACGAGCATGTCCAAGATGTGGCTTCTCTAGTGACCATTCATGGTATCACGAATGAGGATGTCATGGTAAGATTGCTCGTGCTCTCTCTCAAAGGTAAGTTGCTTTACTGGTACTGATCATTATAGCCTACCACCATTACCACCTAGGACCAGTTGGTTGAATTATTAATCAAAGGTTTCAATGAACAAGAGATCCATTCTCTCTCGTTTCTACCGTCAAAAAAAAAAAAAGAGGATCCATTCTCTCTGTTGCATCAATTTACCACCATTCAAAGGTATCCATAGGAGGAAATCATGGACTTCAATGTCAGGTTCACCTAAACTTGGTAAAGAGTTCTCGATGGTCTTCGATTGACTCTTGAGAAAGCTATATTTTACTACCTTTGAGCTTTCAACTCCGACATCAGTATGGCCATCCGATAGTCCAATGCTAACACATTTCTTGATTTGTATTCTGTTGCACAAAAGGCTGAGGCTGACCTGATTGCTATCGGTAAGCTTCCACCAAATATGGTGATGCCTATATTTCTCAATATCCCATAATATTTATATGCTAATGCATCTTCTCAGCCCTTGCCAATGTCCCCCATGTATCCAATCCCTTCATGGAGTTCGAGTTCATCTCAAACTACGATAACAATTTCTATCCTGCAACTGCCTACTCCAACCATTCCACAGTTATTTGATCCGATTCTATTCTCAACACTACCATCTCCACCTGTACCTCTTCCATTACCAAATCCTCCAACACCCTCAAATCTTGATCCCCAAGAGAAGTTGCTTAAGGAGATGCAGTCGATGAACTCAGTCATAAGAGTGATGAGCAATGAGATCATGGTGATTAAGAAGAAATAGGCTGAAAGAGATTTCTAACCTAGGATATTTCAACCTCCGTTGATCACCAGGGAGCAAGCAGCTTCAACCAACAAGGCACCTGAAATAAATCTAATTGTATTGGCAAACGAAGAAGTTGGCTCATTCAACAAAGCATACTGGTGCTCTACCTACAATGATCTGCATGGAGAGGAAACTTGCATGGTTCATTTGAACTACATGCAGACATTGGCAGAAAGTTCTTCCAGTGGTCAAATCAACATGATTATAGAAGTTGATCATAATTTCATGGTCCCTTTTGAGGAACAAGTTTCAGTTCTCATGAGAGCTAGAAGAAAACCCATCACCATGGACCCAACTGAAATGGAGCCCCTAAAGGTACCTATTGATCCGAAGGTGTAAAATGAGAAAATACAAGCACAAGTGAAAGCGCCTATCCTAGAACCCAAGCCAGATGCACCTATCCTATTAAAATATCTTTTGCCTCCATGAGCGAAAGAGATATTGCAAGAAAAAGCTTCAACTTCGTAGGCAAAAGTTGAAACAGAGGAACAAGCCAGAGAGAAGCTCAAATACCCATCCTTGACTAAACATTAGAGGGTAGAAGCTACACAACAGTATCAGAGAAAATATGAGGCTCCCAATGAAGGAAAAGAGTCTAGTGTATCTACATACAACATCATTGAAGAACTGAAGAGGATTCCAGCTAAGGTGAGTCTCTATGATGCATTGCAATTGCCTGGACAAGTGGACTTGTTGCAAGAATTACTAAAATTTGTGAAATATAAGGGGAAGAATCTGACTCAAATGGTGTTAGCTCAAATACTGATGACTTATACCACTGGAAAGAATAGACCACCCCCTTTCTACTTGTCTCTTAGGATGGAAGGTTGGATTGTGCACAATTGCATGATCGAATCTGGTGCTGCGATGATTGTCATGCCAAAGGCAGTTTGTGATGTTATGGGTATGGAATATACAAGAAGTAGCCCTGGCATTTTGCAATTATATGGAACCCCTGTGAGGATAGTTGGGGTCATCAAAGACATCCCCATTGTGTTGCATAAAATACCTCAGATCACTATGATCCAAGAGGTGGTCGTGGTTGATCTGGAGTTGTACTTCAACATGTGCCTCTCATGGGAGTTCACTGCCAAGTTGGGAGGCTATCTTTCTCTGGACTATTCTCATCTAGAGATTTCTATCAAAGGAAGGATAATCTATATCTATAATGAGAAGCCTTCGACTTATCACATAGAGAATATTGAAGAAGAAGATAAACCCATGAATTCTATCAACTTGATGATCGAAGAATTGGAGGAATTATATTTGATGGAAGAAGTTCTAGATGAGCTTCGAACAGAAGATGAGTTTTCAATGCTCGATTTTAATGCCATGATGGAGATTGAAATTGGTTGTTACACCATTACTAAGCCTAGAAAAGCTGAAGTGAAGGTGCTCGATGATCAAGATCCTACTCCGGATCAATTATGGAAGTTGTACTTTGATGGCGCAAGGTGTAAGAATGGTGCAGGATCTGGAATCATTCTCATTTCTCCTTCTAGCATACAAAATATATACTCGTACCAGTTGACCTGGAGCTATACAAATAATTCTATCGAGTATGAAGCACTCTGCTTAGGTCTGAAGAAAGTCAAGAAGCTCGAGATCAAACAACTATACATTTTTGGAGATTCTGAGCTGATCATCAACTAGGTAACCAGTAAGTGTATTTCCAAGCAACACTACTTGAAGGTGTACCACAACAAAGTATGGGATTTGTTTGAGTCTTTCACAACATTGAATGTTCAAGTGATTTCATGAGAATAGAACAAACATGTAGATATCTTGGCATCCCTTGGCGCTAATTTTTCTCTAGTTGAGCATGTGGTGAGAAATCCCAAGATTGTGAGGTTAGTTTACAGACCTTCAGTCCTTGACAAAAATATCTACTAGAAAGTGTTCGAAAGTGATGAGCAGATTGTAAATTTCCTAATAAGAGAAGCTAGTATTATGGAAGAAAGAACACTTGATGAGGAAGAAGCCGAGGGATTGATCCAACTATGGAATAATCATATCCCAAAAGGATTTATTACACTTGAGAGTCTCTTTGATCAAAATGATAGAGAAAAAAAGCATAAGATCAAAGTGGATGAGAAGGAGTACACTGAACTGCAATTAGGACCCAAGAAGTCAATCAAAGTTGGCACCGATTGCACTCAGGAAGAGCTAGAGTAGATCAAGGAGTTGTACCATGAGTACCCAGACATTATCACTTGGAGCTACCAGGATTTGAAAGGCTATAATAAAGATGTGATCCAACATACCATTGAGTTGTAGGAAGGAGTGAAACCCTTTAGGAAAAAGCAGAGGCTAGTCAATCCCAAGATTGAAACCTTGATGAAAGAAGAACTACTAAAGATATTGGAAGCCAAGATCATTTACCCGATTAAGCATTCTACTTAGGTAGCAAATCTAGTCCCTATGTAGAAGAAGAATGAAGATATTTTCATCTATGTGGATCTTAAAAATTTGAATCAGACATATCTGAAGGATCATTATCCTTTACCTCAGATTGATCAGATTCTTCATGTAGTTGTTGGTGCTTAGATATTTTCTTTGTTGGATGGATTCTCTAGCTATAACAAAATCTAGGTCAAGGATGAAGACCAATATAAAATAGTGTTCACCACGAAATGGGGAACTTTTGCTTATCAGCGGATGCCATTTGGTCTCTCAAACATAGGAGCAAATTTTTAGAGAGCAATGGATGTAGCTTTTGGTGAGTTGTTGAATCATATTATTGTGATTTATTTGGATGACATGATTATCTTCTCTCACAACAAGGAGGAGCATAGCTTACATTTAAGACAAGTGTTTGAGAAGTGCTAGGAGTTCGAAATATCCATCAACCCGAAGAAGTCCATCTTCATAATAAAATAAGGAAAGCTCTTAGGCCATGTTATTTTGGAGAAAGGTTTGGCTATTGATCTAGCTAGAGATGAAGCTCTTCTGAAGCTTCCATTTCTAGCCAGCAAGAAGGATTTGCAATATTTCTTAGGGTAGATCAAATTTATTCAAAATTTTATTGCAGATTTCGTCCAAGTGGTAAAACTGATGATCGAGATTTTAAAGAAGAATGTTGAGTTCAAATGGACTGAGTAGAGGAAGCAAGCATTCAAAGAAATCAAAGAAAGAATTGCTCAAGCCTCGATCCTGGTAAACCCTGATTACTCAAAATATTTTATCCTGTATGTCGTTGGTGAACAGGAGAGTTACAACGTGGTACTTACGCAAAATGGAGATGATGGAGATGAGTGACCAATTGCTTTCTTAAGCCAAGTCATCCAACCACATGAAGAAAAATATAATTTCATTGAAAAGTAAGTATATGTGGTGATGAAATCCTTGAAGAAGTTTCAACATTTTGTTTCTCAGAGCAAAACAATAGTTTATGTTGTTCATCCAGATGTTCAGAGTTTCATCATTCAAGGAGAGCTTGGAGACAAGAGAGTTGGTTGGGTCTCCAAAATCCAAGAGTATGATGTTGAAATTTGACCAACCAAGTTAGTTCAAGGCTGAGCATTATGTCAGGAGCTTGCAAAAAGCATTGCTTTCAAATCCATGGTTTTCCAACTTGAAGATTCAATAAGCGTAAGTAATTTCGCTAATCACTCTGTAGGTGATCATGATTGGATAGAGGACCTTGTCAAATATTTCCATTCAGGAAGGTGTCCTCCACACCTCAATGCTTCACAGAGAAGGAGATTCAGACTTCAGGCCCTTAGATACGTGATGTTGCCAAATGGACTATTCCATAAGAATATTGATGGAGTTCTCCTCAGGTGCATCCAAGAATCAAAGAAACAAATAATCCTGGAGGAGTTTCACTCTGGTTTATTAGGAGGCCATTATGTAGGGAGACCAATGGCATTGAAGATCATTAAAGTAGGTTATTTCTGGCCCACTCTCTTTGTAGATGCTTTCAAAGTCAGTTAGAGTTACGATAAGTGCCAGAGATATATCGATAGAAGCAAGAATGCATCATTACCCCTTCATACGATTCAAGTAGAAGCACCATTTCAAAAATGGGGCTTAGAATTTATTAGGGTCATTGATCCCAATTTATTTGCCAAACACAAATACATCCTGACTGCAACCGACTATTTCACTCGATGGTCAGAAGCAATTTCGACCAAGAAGGTGGACCAGACAACAGTTATCTCTTTCCTTGAGGGTTTAATCACTCATTTTGGTATACCGAACGTGATCATAACAGACAATGGAACTCCCTTCATCGGTACCAAGATCAGCGAATTCACGGGTAAGTACGGGATTTATTTAAAAACATCATCTAATTACTATCCACAGGGAAATGGCTTGGCTGAGTCCACAAATAAGAATTTGCTAAGAATTCTAAAGAGAACCTTGGGAGACAATAAGCGCAGTTGGCACTTGCTCCTGAACCAAGCATTATGGGCCGATCACATCTCAATGAAAAATCCATCAAGGCATCCCCTTATTCCTTGGTATACGGAAAAGAAGCAGTCTTGCCCATTCATATTGAATTATTGGCCCTTCAATCATGGCACTTACTAGATGGTGAAGATGATGAATCTGACCCCATGAGCATGAGATTGGCTCAACTTTTACAGCTAGAGGAAGAGAGGGAGAAATCATACAATACCTTCATGGAACATGCCCGGATGACACAGAAATGGTTTGGCAAGAAAACTTCCAAAAAGTCATTCAAGGTAGGTGATCTAGTGCTGAAATGGAACGAAAACAAGGCTAAGCCTGGCAAGCATCACAAGTTTGAAGTGATATGGGAGGGCCCATTCCAGATTTTAGGTGTGAATCAGGTCAACTCATTTTATTTGAAAGATATAGATGGTCGTGTGTTGCCAATACTAGTAAATGGTCTTCATTTGAAGGCCTACCATCAATGACAAAATTTTGATCAAGTATGTATATATGTACATAATTTTTCTATGTTATTTTATTTTGAGTCAAGTATTTTTAAATATATATATATATATATATAAATATATAAATAAATATATATAAATATATATATATACTCTCGCTAGGAAGATTAATTCCTTCCCAAAGCAAGTATTTTTGCCCCAAAAGCACTTAGTCACCATCAAAAAATCGTTTTCACCTAAAAATATTTTAAAATCCTTTAGTCTTAATTCGGGGTGAAAACATCAAAAGAAAAGCGTTAGTTTGATTTTTCATTAAAAAGTGCCCCTATTTTTAATTTCCGAAAAAAAATTAAAAGAAAAAAATGAATTTCGCCCAAAAGGATATTCACCATGTTTTTTCTATTTTTGGGGTGAAATTCTCATTTATTTCTCCCAAAGATATTTTTGGAGTGAAACTCCAAGAAAAGATAAAAAGAAAAATAAAAATCGCATGCTTTTTTGAAGAACTCCAGTTGGCAATATTATTTTTGGCAAGAAGGGGGCAAAATTAATTTTGCCTTGCTTTTTCAAGCAAAGCACTCACAATTAAGCTTGTTTTTAGCAATAATATTTTTTGGGGCAAAATTAAAGATAAATTATTTTAAAAGGGTTGCCAAGCATGTAATTTTTCCAAACAAGCAAGGAAGAGTATTTTTGGAGCACCATTCGAGTGAAGCTAACAGTTGCATTGGTATTTTTGTCCCAATTGACGTTTTCGGCAAGAAGGGCATGCCCAGTTGACGTTTTTTGTTGGCATGAGTTGATTTCGAAGTGAACTTTAGTTAAAAGCATGAGATCGAGCTAATTTCATCGGCTAAATCTTCTAAAGGTATTTTTGGTGTTTTAATGTAGCAAAATTAATGATTTTCACCCTCAAAAAGTGCCCATCACTCCCACGTGGTATTTATCATTCCTGGAGTTAGTCGTTAAATAGCCAGATTATGCTCTTCAAGATAAAAAGTGGCTAGACATGGAGTTCGAGGAAGATTTATAGTGCAAGGGCATTAATGGTAGTTAAGTTCTCATGAAAAAACATGTCGAGTGAGAGAACCAAGGGAGCACGTCCACCCAAATTCATCAAAAGCGCCACCTGCATTCAATTGGGTAGTTGGGAGCAAAAGTTTTAAATACGACAAACTAGAAGCTTGCAGTTGAAGAAAAGGTCGAGATTATTTTTCTGGAGCATTGTCAGATTATCCTTCAATTGCCCTGAATTGTTGCTTTGTTGCAGGATTATCAGATTGTTGCAGTAAAGCTGATTGTACGAAGATGGGAAAGAAAGTTGTTGAGTCAACAAAAGTTGCAGAGCCAAAGAAAGCACAAGGAGGCAAAAAAGCTAAAAAAGCTAGGCAAAATGAAAATACAAAGCTTGACCCATATTATGATGTGCTGGCTCAGATTGGAGAATGTGCTATTTCAAACAAGGGCATGGAAAAATTATGCCAGGACATGGAAGTTATTGTCGGGAAAGGCTTGATGCCAGAAAGCCCATTAACTATTGCCTATCATGTGTAGCTTTCCTGGTACCTGTGTACACCTATTCATACTTACCCCGAGCTGGTGATGGTGATTTCAAAGTTTTACCATCCTACCATGAGGGCCATTCAAAATATGAAGGGAGACAAATTATTCACCATTTTGGCTAGTGCAGTTAGAGAAGCATTTGCGTGTGGGGTGAAGCCTTCTCCGGACGTTATGTTTAAAAAAATGAATCTCAAGGAGCAAGAAGAGAGGTACCAATCGACTGTGATGTTGCACCAATTCATGGAGAATCAGCTGATAAAGGTGCCCCAGTTTGGAGAGTTGTTGACTTTACCAAAGCCTCTAATAGAATTTAAAAGTCTAGATATGTTTTCCATGTTGGCTTGGGTGTTTGGTCTTCCTACCAATTCCACAATGTATAAATGGCAAGCGATGCTGGTACAATGTATTTCATAGGTGGAATTTTATGCCCCAACAGCAATGCAAGCAAGTACAAACCTAATTTTATTTGATTGGGTGGATTACGTGGCTCAAGAAATGCATACCCAGTTGGAGAAGATATAGAGTGAAGGAGCAGTATCATTCAAGCACACTTCATTTTTGGCCTGGTATTTCTTCTTCCACATGCACCATAATTTTTCTTTCATAGTAGTCAAGCAGGTTGATGAGGTAGACAAGAAGCTACCAGTTTATTTGTGGACTCCAAGCTTGTCTAGGAAGGAGTCATTTTACAATTTCAATCGCATGTTTTTGGGCCCCGCCCTCGAACTTATTTTTGGCACATGTGAGAGAGTGCCAAGGGCGATGAGGGAGGAGATCATTACGAAGGAGAAAGGAGATATTTTCTTGTTGATGCAAGGTATCGTGGTACGAATTTTTGGCTTCACTAGCAAGCCGTTTCTCCTTCCATATTTTACTATAGAGCACCTTTTTGCGATGGAAGTTGTCCACTAGACCGAATTCATCAATGACATCTATGGGGTAGGATGAGGAAAGAAGACTACATGCACCATGCCATTTCACTTTGGCGATATTGAAGTAGACCAGGTTGGCTAGAATAAATTGATTAATGAAGCTCTCTACGACATGGGTATGGTGGAGTTACCTCAATAGTGGAAGTATGACCCTTTGGGTCAGTTTTCAAAATTGATTAAAGCCAAAAAATTTCATTGCTACCCCTAGGAAAATATTGAGCAGCAGAGAAATAATCCAGAAGGGCATGATCTCGAATGGCACATTGAGAAGATGATGACATTCCTGCCATGGCATGACTTCTACGAGATGGAGGCTGAATATAACCCTGTAGTTCACAAGCACCAGATTCCTCCTCTAGGATTATTTGGAAAAATGAAGGAATAGTTGCTCGCTTGGTCTGAGGAGAAAATTACCAACTAGTGGGTTATGAGGGCCCACCAAGGGAAAACTGGGTCAGCTTATGGCCTGGTAATGGATGAGGCATTTTTAGAAGTATATGATGAATACTATGATAGTTATCAGCCAATCTCTTTTGCTAAAATTGTACCTTAGAGCTTTCAAAGATCTGATAGTGAAGAGATCATGGTTGGACAAGAGCAACAAGTGGTTGAGGAAGCACCACTTGTGGAAGAAGAGAAACAACTATCACTAGAAGTGTAGCCTCAGTAGAAGAAGAAGAGCAAGCGTGAGGTACTTCCTTTTTCAAAAATCTCCAAGAAGCCAAGAACAGGTATAGTTTCTTCATCAAGTGCGAACCCTCCTCTTATAGCCGAAGCCACATAGGCTGACGTTTCAAAAAATCCTCCTTTGGTTTAGGCAGGATAGCTTGGCCAACATATGGAAGTTATAGATCTGGAGAAGGAGACAGAGGAGGAACAAGATAAAGGAGAACCAGTGTCACAACCACCCTCATCATCGGCTCAAAAGGTGTCGGAGCTTGAAGGTATATTTTCTCTACCCTCTTCCCTTTCTCTTGAGCATTCGGTGATTGTTGCACCCCATTCTGTAGTCATCACTTTTGTCTCACCTCCATTCGGTATACCCTCCACTTCCATTTCACTTCTCGTTTTCCTAGTCTCCAATCATCGATGCTCCCTCTTCTTCTATTCCCGCTTCTACTATTTCCCTTTCTTTTAGTTCTTTTGCATCTGGTCCCAATCCATTTTTGCGCCCTTCATCCTCCATTCCAGTAATTTCTACCATGACTATAAGTACACAAGCTCCTCCTCGAGTAAGTGTAACTGTAGCCGAACCCCTCACTTTCATCTCCTCAACCACTTTTGTTCCACCAACCATTCCCGTTTCTACTTCCCTTCCCAAGCCAAAACCTTAGTAGGCTCATTTTCCCCTTGCTCCATTTATTGAGTTGTAGGTGCTGCCAGAGCTAGAGATGGAGATTGTGCCAGAGCATCCTGTTGCAGAAAAAATGAGTCAAGCCCACCAAAGTTCATTGTAGTGGCTGAAAAATCGTAAGAGAAAAGAAGCTCAAGCTCCAGCAAATACATTGAAGAAGGTCACTTTTGACCCCAAAGTTATGGAGTCCCATACTGTAAAAATGATTCCCCAGGTCTAGAAGCCTCAAGGAGAAATGGCCCTAAGTGATTACACTTATGAAGTCATTATAGAGGACCTGACAAAAATTGATACCATGGAGAAGATAGGGAATATACAGGTGGATATGAGCTCTCTTTACCTGCATGGTGAGCATTACAAGAAAAGATTTTTTGAGGTTGAGGCAAATATTGTTGAGTTAGATGAAGCTCTGGCCGAAAATAGGGCACAACTAGAAACAAAGAAATCAGAGGTAGAGCGTTGGCAGTAGAAAGTGGCAGAGTGGGAGAATGCAGCCAAGGGATACCAGATAGCTTGGGTAGGAGCAGAGAAGCAAGTGCAAGCATTGACTGCTCAGCTTGAAGCTTTGTAGAAATAGTTGGCCAAAAAAGCCATACAGTTAGTGGGCTTCTCCAAGGAGAAAATCAAAGAAGCTCATCGCCATTTAACTAAATATTGTGTGACATTGGTGGCAGACGTGCTCAAGGTTCTGTTGTACATTCATGAGGCCTAGATAATAATTTTCATTGGCGATCGGACCTTGGAGTATGTCGAGGAGCAGTTGGAACCCAAGTTGGAGATGGCATTGAAGATTCAGGTATTAGCTCAATCTGACTTCCAAGTTAAGACACTAAGTGGGATGGATCGAGCTTGGGCCAGCACCAGGATTATGTTGTACAACTTCTTTTCTAGGTTGGATCTGGCTAGAGAGGGCTAGAAGTTGGCCACTATGTTTGAACAAGAGCATTGCATTTCACTCATTTATTTTGAGGCTCTAGCCGATGTCGGGTTTCCAAGCTTCACTGATGATCAGGGGGAGCTTTTGCCAAAGAAATAATTGGAGGTGGCTTGGTAAAATTTTTTCGAATATACTTCAAATATCGATAGCTGGGAGGAGCCAATCATAGAGGAACAAGTACTACCATGCATGGAGAGGCTCACCCACATCGAATCATCCTTGTTGGAGCTCAGTCAAAGAGCTAATCGCATCAGCCTGGACCAAGTCGAGATGTTGCACTTTGTCATTGATTCACTCCAGTATCCTTTGAAGCTTGATGAAGAGTCCTGGGCTGAGGTGGTTGTAGTATATGAGACTACCAACGCAAGTCTCACCAAGCAAGAGGCACATGCACGAGTGAAAGCAGAGCAGAAAGAAGTTGTAGAAGAGTAGGAGAAATAGGCACAGGAGGAAGGAAAAAGAAGGAGGTTGCTAAATCAAATGTACCATCTGATGCAGCCAACGATGGTGATAGCTGAGCCCAATGGATAAAGGCCTGGGGTCGATTGCATCCAGATGAACTGAATACCCCAAGAGCCGCCAAAAGTGTTGGCAGTTTTGCCACACTAAATTTTGATTGTAAAATTTAAAGAATATAAGATGAATGATGCAGTTGTTTTGATTTTACTATTTTTATGTAATATTTTTGTTTCCCTCCTTTGAGTGATTTCACTAAATAAAGAAGGCTGATTTCGTCCCTGGAAATACACAAGTTTTTGCTAGTAAAAATTAATGCAAATCATGGGAAAAATATAAAGGAGAAAATATATGGCAAAGAACGTCTCAGGATCGAAGGAGTGATGAAAATGGTCTAAGGATTCAGCAAGGAAAAGTGCCAATGAAGATAAAGGGGAAGATGTTTTCACCCCAGGGAAGGGGCGAAAATCATTTTCGCCCCTCTTTTGGGTGAAAATACCATGTTAAGAAGATTCTACCCAAGTGGAAGCGAAAGTAATGATAAACGCTCAGTTCGGAGTGAAGGACGAATTTTATCGGTAGAAGAAAAGATAAGTTAAGTACTTTCACCCAAAAATTACGCATTTAAAGTGATTTCGTCCTTTTTTGGGGAAAATTACTATTTTAATTAATTTTGGGGTGAAAATGATGGATGGGAAACTAGTCAAAGTCAAAGTCACCCCTAGGGGAGGCGAAAATCATTTTCGCCCTTCTTTAGGGTGAAATTCTAAATAAAGATGTTCTAGAGCAAAAATCAAGCTAAATGTGTGCCTTGTGAAGTCAAAGTCAAATTTTCCCCTAAGGAGGGGCAAAAATCACTTTCACCCTTCTTTGGGATGAAATCCAAGTTGAGGATGTTTTTCGGAGCGCAAATGATGAAGTGACGTCATCCGGGTGAAGGTTGCTCCAGTCAAAGTCAAAGCAAATTTAATGAAGGTGCCTGCCAATGTAATTTCACCCCATTTTGGGCAGAAATAGTAATTTCACCTAGGTTGGAGCGAAAGTCCCAAAATAGCATCTTTATGCTCCAGTCAAAGTCAAAGTCACCCCTAGGTAGGGGGCAAAAATCATTTTCGCCCCTCTTGAGGGTGAAATCAATCATTTTCACCCATTTTCTTGCAGAAGTCATTTTCATTCCATTTTTGGGTGAAGTTCTCTAGTTTTTGGGTGAAATTACTCAAGAGAAGGGTGAAAGCATATTGATGGGCGAAAACACCAAATTTCCTAGGTGAAATCAATTCTTGCCCCTCCCTTCAACAAAGTTTTCTTTCGAAGGCGCCACTGTTGCTGATATTTTTTGGGAAAGATCGAAGACTGGTGGAATTTAATTCTTGGAGCAATGAAATTGATATTTCCATAATTCCTGCTGAAGAGATGCCAAGATTAAATGCTATGTCCCAGATTCTGGTGTGATCCTGTTCATTTTCGAGGTGCCCTCCATTGATCTTGCTCCTTTTCAAGACAAATTTAATTTTTGTTGGGTCTCCCTTGGCAAAGATAATATTCTGAGGCGTAAAGTGATGAAATGGTGTCCAAAATTTAATATCCAAGCTCCTGATTGCCATGTGATATTGTTGAGTTTCGATGCATCAATGCCTGGAATATTTTTCCTATCATCCATCTCTACTGATTTCCTAGGTGCACTCCATGAAAACAGGATCGTTGCTTCTTGAAGAATGTTTTGATTTGAGCATTACCATTACCGAGGAGAGAATTGCTCTTGTTGGTCTTTGACTAGCTAGAATTTTTTTTTATTTGCATTTAATTTTAAAGGCGAAATCCTCTATAAATACTAAGCATTTTGATGTAAAGAAGGAGGATAGACATTCTGCCAAAAAACTCTTTGAGTTCTTTGCATCAATCGAAAGATCGTTGGCTTCTATTTCCTGGAGCAGTGTTGTGTGCTATCACTTTCTACCTAGCATTTCTGTTATATTCATTTCCATTATTAGATAAGTTTAAATTCTGCATCTGAATTTAAGTCTTGATAAAGAGGTGAATACTAAAATGTTTATTGGAAGTTATATTTACAGTCTGTGAATGGTTCTGATGCTTTACTTTCTATTGCATGCTAATTAAAACTTGATTTGATTTTTAGCTGCTAGTTTATCCCCACCTTACGTTTCTGGCTCATAGCCATATTTCCCATTCCTTTCTATCATTTCCCATCTCTTTCCTATTACCCTAAGCTTTAAACCAAATTAGATTAGTAAGGGAACCAACCCTCTCTGGATATTGGCCCGAAGGACATCTCTCTCCTTTAGCCTTTCAATGTTGGCCGGGTCTAGGGCGCACAAGCATTTTGTACTTAGGCAGATTCGTGACCAACAAACTCCACAAAATGACAAGTTTGGATATCTAAGAATTCGGTATACACCAACATAAACCCACCTTTGTCATCCCTAAGTTTTGATAATTAAATGTAATCAACTCAATATAGAAATACATGGAATGAAAATAATATTAATAAATAAACTTTATACACAAAAAAGACAAATACTATTCAAGATACTAATTTTTTTTTTTTAATAGTTAAAAAAAATTCATACATGCTCATAAAAATGACTTGTTAGTAAAATTAGTATAAATACACTTTACACATATAATATAACATTGCTCTCAAGAATACCACAGTCCAACAACTTTTTGGATTATTTACGAAAATTGATACAAAGGTAATTACATAATTGCAAAAATTATATAATAAATAATCAAACAGTATCTATGTCTCTTAAAACAATGGTTATGTCAAGATTATATAAAATCTAAAAATGAGTTCATACAGAAGGTTCACATGCAAGCTACAAATATAATTGCAGGATATATCAAAGAAACCTTGGTATTACATTTCCAAACAAAAGGAACCTTCGAGTAATATAAATGATCATGAATATATACTAGCATTCTTTTAGCCTTATCAAAGAACCGATTAGGTAGTATATGAATATATACTAACATTCTTTTAGTCTTATCAAAGAACCCATTAGGTCGTTTGTTGGAAACTAAATGAAATGATAGTGTCCGTTACAAAAGTTGAGTAATGTAACTTATGCTTTTATAAAGGACATATAAATTTGAAATCTTCTTCAAGAAAAATTAATGTCTAAATTTTATATAATCAAAATGTTAACAATTTTGCTTATAATCTATCGACACATACTAGAGTCATGTTTATAGGTATTATGTCTGCGAGGGTTAGGTGGATTGGCAAGTTATTGGGCACTTACCGAGAAGAGACCTAAGTTTAAACCTTACGGATACCCCCAACCTAGCATAGGAGATAGTCTGATTCAAATCCTTTGAGTGCGCGTTAGACCGAGGACGATATGAACCCTATGTAATCTGCGGCCCCCGAGGTGTAGGTGTAATGTTAACGTTAACGAGGTGAAAAGTTTGTTGGAACAGTCCGTATGGTTTGAACCCTACACTCATAGTTACTAAAAATAATGGTTGTACCAATTCTCCTATTCTTAAAAAAAAAAAATGTTTATAAGCATTAATCATTTTTAATAATTATCCTATAAGTTCTTGAAATGTGTATCTTTGTGCTATGGACTACAAACATATATAGGCATCCATTCATATATGATATTATTATTTTTATAGAAGCGCAATTAATAGTTTGTTATTTGACATATTATTGTTTTTTAAAGGATTGACTCTTTTAAATTTTTAAATTTGAAATTAATTTTTTTTATTAAATATGATTGATTTAATCTTCAGGTTTGAGAACCTGATCCATTGGTCAAATCCTTTGGTCAGAAGGCTCTCGTGCAAACACGGAGATCATGGTTTCCATATTTCCTTTAGTACCAGAAAGCATATTTTTGCTTACAATCTAATAACCCATACCACTAGATTTATGTTTGTAAGCGTTAATCATTTCTAACAATTATCCTATAAGTCCTTGAAATGTGTATCTTTGCGTTATGGACTACAAACATATATAGGCATCCATTGGCTACGTGTTAACAATTTTGCTTACAATCTAATAACCCATACCACTAGAGTCATGTTTATAAGCGTAATCATTTCTAATAATTATCCTATAAGTCCTTGAAGTGTGCATCTGTTAAGGACTACAAACATATAGGCATCCATTCATCTATGATATTATTATTTCAAATGCTTTATGATTTTTATAGAAGCACAACTAATAGTTGGTTACTTTTGACGTATTGTTTTTTAAAGGGTTGATTCTTTTAAACTTTAAAGCTTAAACTTAAATTAATTTTTCTTTTTATTAAATATAATTGATTTTAATTATCAGGTTATAGAGTTTGGTCAGTTGATTTCAGGTCTTGTAGTATTAGAGGGTTACTTGCAAAACTTTATTTAATACTTACATGACAGTAAAAAGAACAGGACTAGAACTCATAAAAAAACATAAAAAATTGTAAAGAGTTATTGATTCCTCAAGTATAATAAAAAAATAATAATTGATTTCAATCATCACACTAATTTACACCTTATTAAAAATAATTTATTAATAATAAAATTTCAAAATAACCATATGAAAGAGAGTTCTTTGGACACTTTGATCTTAATTTATTATTTAATTATTATACCCACAAGGATGTCACTTGCATTATCAGTCAATGTGACCCGGGTTCAATCCCCATGGTGGATGTGAATAAGAAGTATTACTCAACAAAAAAATTATTATGGTATTATATTTTTTTAATTTAAAGATATTAATTTTTTTGTTTTTGGATTTGGATAGTATGAAAAAACCTTACTACTCAAGGGTATTAACATACATCCACATTAACTATAGTTTTAACCATTGAACTGTCCCAAGACCATTATATCTTAAAATTAGATTTGTAATGATATATATATACATATTAGTTCTATATAAAATAAAACAAAAATATAATATATATATATTTTTTAATTGCATCGAGGCGTCTTCGCCTATTTACTCTCGTTCTAATTTAGTCACCACGACGTTATTGAAAAAAACAAAAAAAAATCCCTTTTTAGACCGCCTTAGCTCTCTGCTAACAGAAGTCTATAAAAACCTATCCAACTAACATTTCCGCCAGAGTAACAGGTCTCAATATTGATTAAAAATAATTCAAAGCAATTATCTTTTCTCGTCACTCCTCATCATATTGTTTTCGTTTTAATTTGATTCACTAGGATTATCGGGGATTATCAATCACCGATTAGAATAATTTGATTCACTAGGATTATCGGGGATTATACATAATATAGGATGTAATCATATAAATAGGAAATCGATCGTCTAAACTTTAAAGCAAGATATAGCTAAAAGGAATTTATGTTGTGTTATCAGTTTAAAAGTTATACATAGTTACTTTCCTATGATTATAATTTTGATTTCTTCAAAAATATCAAACTCATGAGGACCATCAGCATAGCCAAAATTTTAAAATTGAAATCTTTTAATTAAAAAGAAATATCCCCATAATCCTAAGATTATGACATGGAATCTAAATAGATATATAACTAAATATTACGTAGTTGAGAGGAAACGCACTATAAAGTGCCTGACAGATGCTGTCGTCAGTCTTAAATCCATTGCCTTCCCCAAAATAGGTCATTCAGAAATATTCTTAGCCCTAGAAAATTAAACTAGATTTGACAGCTGCCGAAATTAAACCAGATTTTACACTTTCTGACAGATAAGATGCCCGGTCACTGTGCTTCCTCACCTGCCCTTCAAACCCACCCTAAGTTATGGTTGGGTAGAGGAACTTAGTTTTCATTCACACTTTTATACTTGCACTTCAGGAAAACCCAAAGTTTTCAGTGGTTGCACCATGTGAAGAAACAAATAATATACCCCTTGTCAGGGATGCCAGTCCATACCATAATAGCAACGTTTACCCAAGAATGCAATTGGGTGTAGCTAAACCATAAAAAAATGTGTAGTAAAGTGAAGCTCTGGTTTTGTTTATGTAGAATTACTTATCCTTATTAATATCGAAATGTGGTATGTATAGATAATTGGCTTTCTTACTTTATAACCGGTTCATGTGATGCTCTTCCTATTATAAACTGTTCATTTCCAATAACATATTCCTATGTCACATTAATATTTGTGCAGTTCGCGGTCCATTATATATAACAATGTACGCAGCATCAGGCGCTGCCTCATCTGAAGAGCAAAAACACACAATTTAACACCTCTGAATCCATTTACAACATGTTCAGATATGAAGTAATCTGCATAATATTCAGGAGCTGCCTCACCTGAAAAGGAAGACACACAGTTTAACACCTCTGAAACCATTTACAACATGTTCAGATCTGTGCTGATCTGCAGAATAGTTATTATTTGTTTGGAATCGATGCCTACAAAAGTGGCACCATAGTTAAGAAAAGTGTGCCACAATATGCTTAAAATAGACAAACAAATAGTAAGCGGCAGTAACACCATCGCATCTAAGAGACAAACTAGCAACTAAGACTGATCTTCCCACAAAGCTCATAGAGCGACCTAAAGCAGGTTTTAGCTTTTGTTATAAGTTATGTGGACGATCTTTAGAGAAGATCCTGTTTATTTATTATGTATTTAATTAATCTTTTATCAGAATATTCAATGTATACTTTTATGACATAATGTATAATCTTATTTTATATAGTTTTTATTTGAACTCTTAAATGTTTAAAGTTAAACTCACTCCAAACCGTATATGCTTAATCCTAAGCCAAGACAAAGGTACAAATATATAGTTAGATTTTTATGACTGTTGTAACTCTAGTGACCGGCAGAATCACCCAACATTTTATTTGTTTTTAAAATAGTTTATTATTAAAATTAGAAAAAATGTGGGAGGTACGGGAGGTTCTTTACGAGCCTTCTATCCGTAAGTGAAAGATTTGACGTTCATTCTCATACCTCGCAATCAAAGGGAAAAGCACTGCATGGAATTTGGTCGCTTCGTGAGGTTTAACTTGGGTAATGTTGTGGAGTGGAATCTTTTTCCATTGGAGTTGGTGGATTCATGAGTGGACTCAATGATGTTTTAGTTTGGTAATTTTATAGAGTTGTCGAAGCCTTTCTCCATTGGTTGTATGGGAGGCTAATGTGAGGTTTAACTTGTGGAGTTGTGGAATCTTTTTTTTATTAGAGTTTGGTGGATTCATGAGTGGATTAAATGAAGTTTTAGTTTGGTAATTTTATAGAGTTGAAGCCTTTCTTTATTAGTTGCTTGGGAGGTTAATGTTAGTGTAATGGATGGATTTGTGGAGAAGTTTTACATGTTTTCATTTTTTTAGTTTGATATGTTTGTAAATGAACATGGTTTGTGGATGGATTTTATTTTAGAGTTTTTATAGAGTTATACTAGACAAGGTTTGTGGTAGACATGTAGGTGATTTTGTTTCCTAAGGTATTGTATTGGAGGAGTATGTCCATAATTAATGTTGGTTTTCTTATGTGCTTTAATTGGAGGATGTGTTTTTTTTTTTTATACGGATGGTTTTTAAAGATTTGTTAGCTTCTATTTGAAAGGATATGATGTAATCACACTAAATGCAAAAAATAGTGTTTCAATTCAATAATATGTAAAAGTGAGCATTTACTAGAATATTAATATAAATTTAATTTTAAAAATTTAATAATCTAAGCAAGAAATTCTAAATCAATAGAAATCCTAGTTGCTTAGAAGTATGAGGATTTTTACGAATCTTCTATTTATAAGTGAAGTATTTGACATTCATTCTCATATCTCACATTCAAAGGGAAAAATACTCAAAAAAAATTTGTTGCTTCATGAGGTTTAACTTGGGTAATCTTGTGGAGTTGTGGAATCCTTTTCTATTGGAGTTTGGTAGATTTATGTGTGGATTTAATTAATTTTTAGTTTGGCAATTTTATTGAGTTGAAGCCTTTTATTGTTGGTTGCATGGGAGGCCGATGTTAGAGTAATGGATTTATTTGTGGAGAAGTTTAATATGTTTTATAAAATTTTTATTTTACCATATCTTATGTTTGTATATTAACATGTAGTTAGTGAATGGATTTTATTTTTTTTATAGAGTTATAGTAGACAATGTCTATGGTAGAATATAAATAAGAGGAAATCCAATTCTAAAGGACGTAGGTGATTTTGTTTTCTAAGATATTGCATTGTAATAGTATGTGGAGAATAATTGTTGGTCTTCTCATGTGCTTTACTTGAAGGGCGTATTATTTCTTCCATGGGGTGTGCTAAAATATTTGTTAGTTTCTATTTGGGAGGATGTGATGACACTAAATACATAAATAGTAGTACCAAATTAATAATATGTAAAAGTAAACATCCAATAGAAAATTAATATAGATTTATTGTTAGGATTTCATTAATGCAAGTATAGAAATTTCAAATGAATACAAATCATAGAGTCTCATAGCCACTTGAAGAGGTCAATAAAAATAACTAAGATTCAGTTATGAAAGATGATTTTTAATATAAAAAATTCTTGCTATTTATAGACTAAGTCAATAATAACCCTAACCCTAATACTTAGGGGTGGAGCTCGAGCTAATAATAATAAATATCTTGAAATGTTATACCAAAACATGAAACTTGTGGGTAAGGAGTGTATATGAATGGTTCCACCAAATCTACTAGTGCTTTTTTATTTTGGAAGCATGTATCTAAAATTAAACATTGATATTAATGGAGGAAAAAGTCTAAGTGAGAAGAGATATCAAGTGGATGAAAGAAATGAGGATGAATGACATGTGTATCTACTACTAGCTTGTAAGGAGTTTATTGTAGATAAATAAAGGCCAATAATATTTGGGATTGAGAATTTTCTTAATGATCAACTATGAAAGGGCTTTGCTATATTGGCAAGGATATTGTATATCATTTTTACTAAAGTGTTTAATGAATTAATGAGTGATTCTATTGCAAATTCAATAGAAAAGAGAAGAGACTACTTAAGTACGTCCAAAAAATTATGGAATTCCTTGAGTAGTAATTAAAGTCCTACATTCTAAATAGCCTTAAAATTATAATGATAATTACAATATTAAGGATATATGGAGAGGCTTAGGTATTTTTTTCTTTTTTACCATTTTATAATATGACGATTACCATAACTTAGTCAAATTATTGAAGTAAATCAGGCTATATGTTTTCATACTACAAGATGCTTAGAGAGTAGAGCTATTGGCTTGTAAGTAACATAATATTTTATTTTTATTTAATTAAATTCACTTATTCAAGAAATAAAATAAAATAAAAAATTACTATTAACAATGAAATATAAATTTTTAATGTAATCAAACTTATACTAAAAATAAATGAATGAAATATAAAGTATTTAAACATTATAAAAAAGCTAAATGGAAAGAGGTATAAAATCCAAATTCAATAACAAATTATGTACAATCAAAGATTATAGACAATGTAAATGTCCAACCTTACTTGTCATGTTGTACATATTGATTATCATAATATACATTAATCTAAATTTCATGATGTAGTTAGTGTGAAAAGAGTTAGTATTATGGAGGTGGTATTATTATGGTACGATCAATAGTATCTTTTGATAATATTTGTGTAGTAATCATTTTTGTAAACGTATCATTATTATCAATTACCTCTTGAATTGGAGATAAAAATTAAATAAGGTAAGAAAATGGAGGGTTATCCATAAATATGATACTTATTTTCCCACTAAAGAAGAATGCTTGAGTTGTTTTTCAATAAATTACCATGATACTAGCTTTAGCTTGGTATAAAAGTGACTAAGTTTGGATGTTTTATTCAATAATAGCATAGTGTGTTCATGCCTAACTTACTGAGGAATATTTGAGCTTATAGTGTAAAAAAGATATTGTCCTTAGTTGAAATCAAATGCTTATATATTAAAATTTCAACGAATATTTTCAACCTACTTCTATATCTAAAAAATGCACTAAAAAACATTAATCTTTTGTATTTCAAAGAAAAAAATTTATGTTCTTAATAATTATGTTGTTGTGAAGTAGGGAAAAATGGTGCACCAAATTATGTAAAACAATATGCGTATCTACCCCATCTCGCTCATGAGCATCAAAAAGGAAGCATGCATGTGAAAAGGAAAGAATACCAAACAAAAGGAAATGAATTAAAGCAAGTCTCTTCTCATTAATTTGTTGGATCAGATCCAAGGTTACACAGAAGTCCCCTTGAGGGCTCAAAATGTGATACAATTGTTACAATATTGGGTGCCCAAAGACCAAGTCTTTCACGGAATCCGGGTGCACATCCAATGTTTCTCCGCGTACCCACAATCGAGGTGGGCGAGCCAATGCCACCGCTGCTTGTATCTAGGTTCTCTGATGTCTGATATTGCTTCCCAAAGCCTTCTGAGGACCTGCACCTGCACACAAGGAAGCAAAAAGGGGTCAAATAGCAAGGGTGTATGGTGAAAACATGCAATCCCCACAGGGGCAAAATGGCATATGAATTAAAAGTGCATCAAATGATATCCAAATGACTTGAAAATTTGCAGAGATGTTAAAGAGGATGTTTTGGGAGGATATCACCCAAAAAATATCAGAAATTGCATCCGTAGACCCCTCGATTTAGCGTCGCCCGCCTACAACCTACGAAAAGGAAGACAACAAAATCTCGAACCTGCACTTATCCAAAACTCATGAAATTTGGTCAGTATGCATAAATTGACATTTCAAGACAACCCATATGATCATATTTTCAAATTGGATCCCGGATCCACCTGCATCAAACTGGGGTGCCCGGATGGGCCCTACGAGCCTGCGAAAACTTAAAAATAGCATAACTCCTTCATTTTAACTCCAAATGACCTGAAATTTGAACTGTAGCATCATGGGATAATATAGAAAATTACCAATTAAAAATAGTAATGAAATTTTTTAATAATTTACCCTCATCCCGGGGGGCGATGGTGACTACAACTATTTGGAGGGCACCCTAGGAGGGGATACCCACCAAATCCGGCCACTTTTTGTTACCAAACCACTAGAAGATGTTCCTAAACAACCTAAGGTGTGTTTTCATCGAATTTGGTGAAGAAATTCACCCGGATGGAAAAGTTATGCTCGGATTACCTTCTTGAAGTCACCCGGTAACCTCCTTGGCAAAAGGGAGATTTCGAGGGCAAAAAGGTGCAATAAGGTGAGGGGAAATCTTGGAAGCACTCCATTGCATATCCTAGAACTCCTCTCTATATGTTTAAATTTTGTGTGGAAATTGCATCCACTTTATAGCCCAAAGGGGCTCAAGTGCAAAAAGGCATGCAAGGGCATGCATGGCAGGAGGTGCCACTTGTCAAAAAGGAGGCATGCACTGGATGGGGAAGAGAATATCCATTTTGGGCCTCCATTATGAAGCATGTCATAAGGATTCAGTGCCCTCTAACCCGCATGCTCCAAATGGTGTGCTAAATGGCAGTTTATGGGTGCCATTTGGCCCAGATTTGACTTTTTATGGGTCAAACTTGCTCACCGTCCCACCCTGGGACGATGGCTCACCACCATCCTAGGGTGGGATGATGGGAATCTACCACCATCCCAGGGTGGTACGGTGGTGAATTTTGGGCCAAAACCTCCCAAAATTGGGTCGGTAGCCTCCAAAACCCTTTTGGAGTGGCTAGAACCACTGTGAGCCTCCTGAGGGCTGCCCAAGGGGCCATATGATGTCAATTTGATCATTGTTTATGGATGCTTAATCAGATTTACCACATTTTAGTGTCTAAAGATGCCCCTTTTTGAGATGCATTGTGTGCAACACAATGCTGAGCAAAAATAGATGACCAAAATGTTGAATGATTAAGGTTACTCGATAACCTAACCAACTTTAGATGCCCCAATCATGGAAAGGGCGTGTGTTCTTGAATCCTTGCTTCTGACTCGGTAAAGACATTGGTCTTGGTTTCTCTTCAGCTTCTAGGTATGCTCAAGGGACTTATAACCCTAGGCGTTTAGAGAAAACCAAGTATTTTGGTAACTTTTGAGGTTACCAACAGGTAGGTTCATCTGCACTATTATGTGCTTAATTGAGATATTTGCTTGTTTTCTGCCCCAAGCAGGGGCATGATTGTCTTTGTCAAAGATTCATTGGATGAATGCAACTTGCATGATTGAGTGTTTAATTGTTGATTTTTTATTATGAATTTGTTAAGCATGACTACCCCCTCAAGCGATGAGTCGATGAGGGAATGACCAGTGAGAAAAGCGATGAGTCGCTTGACCCAGATGACGTTTGTTAAGGTTGCCTTCAGTTGTTCTCATTGAAAAATGGCATAGTTTTGAAAGGATTTGGATGATGCTATGGAGATTTCATGGAAGCAAAGAGTTGAAAACCTCCTTCCCATGGGGCGGTCTAGCCATAATGGCCTTCTTGGGGAGTGAAGTAGTAACTTGTCCATGAATCCATGAGAAGTTTGCATTCCATCTTGACCCTGAATGAATTCCATCATATTTGGCTTGTTTTAATGGGTGTTGAACCCTTTTCATTGGCGTTTGTGTTGTTTTTGCTATTTTTGATTAATATATATGTATATGCATTTGACCCATGGGCTTATTGGATGCCATTGGGGCATTTTGAGTAACCAAAGGGTTTATGGATACCTTTGGGGCTTTTTGGGATTGACCAAAGGGTTTAGGGATACCTTTGGGGATTTTTGGGTTGACCAAAGGGTTTATGGATACCTTTGGGGCTTTTTGGGTTGACCAAAGGGTTTATGGATACCTTTGGGGCTTTTTGGGGTGACCAAAGGGTTTATGGATACCTTTGGGGCTTTTTGGGATTGACCAAAGGGTTTATGGATACCTTTGGGGCTTTTTGGGGTGACCAAAGGGTTTATGGATACCTTTGGGGTTTTTGGGGTGACCAAAGGGTTTATGGATACCTTTGGGGATTTTTGGGGTGACCAAAGGGTTGATGGATACCTTTGGGGCTTTTTGAAATTGATTGCTTAACTGTTTGATCGATGATTAGGGGAGGTATGGTACCAATAATGCCCTAGTTGATGCTTGAAAATATTTGTGTGATGTGCAATTGTGTGATTGTGGACCATTAGGTGCATTAGGTGTTATGATGCATTAATGGATGCATGTGTTGTGCTATGATGTCATTTGATGATATGCAATATTTTTATTTGATCTATGATATGACGATGGATGTCTATCATGTATGCATATGTTTTAATGTGATTTGATTTGATTTTGTACATGTATGGATGTATGATGAGATGGATGACTATATGTCATATTATGCTAGTACCATAGATGATATAGAATGCATCAATTCATGTGTAATGTTGTCTTGAGACTATATAATGGATTTGTGAATAATGTAATTAAAATGAATGTGGTGAAGTGATATGATGTTTAGAAGATGTTCATGAGGTTTCCATGAAACTCAAACACTCTAGTAAATTGATCAAAAGTTGTATACTAACTGTGCAAGACTTTTTAACAAGGTATGAATCTATTAGGATGACCAAGATACTCAATATCCCTATGTGTGCAAGTGAGTTCATTCTTGCGAGATGCATAAAGATACCGCCATTGACAAGTAGGCTATCCACCAAACCTGTAATGAGGATCACTCTATGAATGCCACAATCCAAAGTTCTGTACTCAGTTGGATTAGACCACTAGGTAGTATAGGTGACCAAAAGCTAGCTCATCCACATGCAAACATTGGTCTATACACACGCAAAGCTAATGTGATAGACATATCGTCATGCGTTTAGGATACCACCATTGACAAGTAGGCTATCCACCAAACCTGTAATGAGGATCACCTAAATGGTTTTTCAAATGCTGAGAATTCCAGGGATTCAAGCTCAGGTGTCTTTTGGTTATTCAATTGATTGGGATTACTTGCTCTCATATATAGTGATGAAAATCACTATTTATTTTTCTCTTTTTAGTGACTATAATCACTGTTTATTTTGAGTTTTTTCTTTTTTCTCTTGAGCAAGGGGTTTGAGTAGTGGTGATAACCACTATTATTTTTTATTGTTGCTTTTTGAGGATTTTGATTTCAAAGTTGAACTTGTGGGATTTTTGGCTTGTGGATGGCATTGATCCTTTAGGCCTTGGGGATGACTACCCATCCTTCTCAGGGGCATGTAGTATGAATCCTTATGACTTTAGGGATCAAAGGTGTTTGGAAATGTTGATGGGAAGCTTTTGGGATTTTGCTTTGGAATGGTGTTGATATTTTAGGCCTTGGGGATGACTACCCATCCTTCGCAGGGACGTGTAGTACGAATCCTTATGACTTTAGGGATCAAGGGTGTTTGGAAATTTTGATAGTGGTGAAAACCACTATTTATTTTGGGGAATTGGGTGGGGAAGAGCTTGTCCTTTTGCCAATTCTCAGCATTCTTGAACCATTCGCACAGGGGGATGAGCAGGATAAACTTTTCACTCAAGGTACCCTAGACCACTTTGTGGGTTTCATATTTCCTTTCATAAACTTGGATTTATTAGTGTGAAATGTGTTGGGATTTGATGTATACGAGGCACGATCTCAGCAAGACTCTACCTCCTAAAAATCTCACTAGCCTTCTACAAAATCTGAGAAGAAACTAGATATGGCTAAGTGACCGAAAACCTTAATGACATTCTAAAAACAAATGACTAAGTGGAGGGAATGGACACGACCATGGAAATGTATGAAATGTAGATGGAAATGATAAGTAACTATGGAATGAGCTGAGTGATAACCTTGACACCATTGATTGTGCATTATACTTAGTGTACTATTTTAATGCTAGACATGTATGAGCCACTCTAAAAATGCAAAGTGCCAATGATGATTATGCCAAATGCAAATGATAATGCAATGGTATGCAACTTGATGGGAATGCAATATTTTTTTGAAATTTTGATGATGTTTTTTCTTTTTGAAATTTTGATTGATATATATGTATGAAAGTGCAATGCGATGCAATATTTTTGTATTTTGATGTTTTGATGATGTTTTTGAATTTTTGATTGATATGTATATACATGTGACCAACGAGCTTATTTGGGGGCCATTGGGGCATTTAGGTTTGACCTAGATGATCGTAGGTAGTCTAGGAGCATTTTTACTTGACCTAGATGGTGAAAACCCGCTAGGAGCCTTTTGGGTGACCTAGGCATTCAACGACACTTAGAAAGTGTCTACGACTACCTAGGGATATTTGGTTATGACCAAAGGGCTTATGGATGCCTTTGGGGCTTTTAGGGTTGACCTAGATGATCGTAGATAGTCTAGGAGCATTTTTACTTGACCTAGATGGTGAAAACCTGCTAGGAGCCTTTTGGGTGACCTAGGCATTCAACAACACTTAAAAAGTGTCTACGACTACCTAGGGGTATTTGGCTATGACCAAAGGGCTTATGGATGCCTTTGGGAATTTTAGGGTTGACCTAGATGATCGTAGATAGTCCAGGAGCATTTTTACTTGACCTAGATGGTGAGAACCCGCTAGGAGCCTTTTGGGTGACCTAGACATGCGATGACACTTAAAAAGTGTCTACGACTACCTAGGGGCATTTGGCTATGACCAAAGGGCTTATGGATGCCTTTGGGGCTTTTAGGGTTGACCTAGATGATCATAGATAGTCCAAGAGCATTTTTACTTGACCTAGATGGTGAAAACCCACTAGGAGCCTTTTGGGGTCACCTAGACAATTATAGACCACCTAGGGGTGCTATGGGTTGACCAAGCGGTATGTAGATACCCTTGGAGCCTTTTGTAACTTTGCTTACTTTGTGTTCTTAGGAGGAAGGTGCAATACCTTGTATACCCCCAACATTTGTGGTGATCAAAGGAAGCGAGGAAGGTGTGATACCTTTAGAATCCCTAGTTTGCTTCATTGCTTGTGATGTAAATAGTGGGGAAGGTGTTACACCTTGGATACCCCTAGTATGTACTATGATTGGTGCAATGTTATTGTCTTGGCTAGAAGGAGCAATAGAAATTGACCCCCTCGATTGTGCTAGGGGATTTTGGGTAATGCCCATGTTTTGATGGGGTGAAATGAGTTCTCCACTCATGGATAAAGCTCCCTCATCAATGAGATCTTGGACCTGAGGATCATTCCTATCGATTATATCCTGTACTAGGTGTTTGAACATGAAGCACCTATGGATGTCATGCCCATTTTGCCTATGGTACTTGCAATATAGGTCTTTGCGATATGTTTTGGGCTTTGGTGCATTTGGATTGATAGGTCGACACTCAGGTAGGTTGATCACATTAGCTACTAAGAGGCGCTCAAACAAAGAGTCCATGGACTCGACAATGGGCATAAATTGTCGCTTAGGGTGACGCTGCCAGTTTGGCCCTTGATTTGTTTGAGACTTAATATTGGATTGCATAGGAGTTGGTTGGTCCAGATACTCAAGGGGTTGAGATTTAAGATTACTCAACTGTACCTCAATGCTTGTGAGTTGACTCAAGATCTGTTGTAAATCATTGTGTTGTTGATTCATGTGTAACTCCACATTGGCTAGCCTATCCAAGATATGTTGTGGAACTGGTGGGGGTGATGACTGGATGACTATTGAAGAACCTGGATGGCAACTGATAGTTGGTGGAGGTGAACTAGGTGTGGGAGCTGGGAGATAGTTGATCGAGGGTGGATAAAAAGTCCCTAATGTCTGAGTAGATGTGGATGCTTCATGATGATTGGAGTTGGTGATTATATCCACATGTTCTTGTTCTTGATTTGGCTCATGCTCATGTTCCAACTCAGAGTTTTCAACTATGGTAGTTGGGTTACCCCCACTTTGGTCTAGGGGGTACATCGGCTCTTGATCTTGTGGAGATGTTGAGTGAGATGGAGTAGGTGTGACCGAATCCATCAATGGTATCTCCTATGGTGTGGATGGGATTTTGGGTGGAGTCGCAAGTTGCATAGATGGATTCAGAGGACTTTGGTTCTCTGTCATCACATTGATCATTCCCACAAACTCATGAGAAGATGCATTTGCATTTGAACAAGTTATGGCTGCCTCATCAACTTGTCCAAGATGATCTGCTTGGCCTCCATGTTCGGAGGGCGCATCAAGAATGCTATCAATGGGTGGCAACTTGGTAGGGGGACTACCTAGATCTTTGATCGACTCGATGATAGGTGTGAATGCAACATTGGGTACTATGCACTCATCGAGTTCTAGGTAGGTCAATTGAATTGTGTCCTCAACTATGGTGGGTGAATATGGTACGATATGATTTGATTCATCCGTATCAATAGGGGGTTCTTCCTCATTTTTGGTAGGAGTGATAAGATCTTCTATAGGTGTATTGATGATAGCTATGGGAGCTTCTATAGTTGGCTCTTTTGATCCTTCCTTGCTTGAAAAGATAGAGGATGGTACTAGCGGTGGTGGTGAAGGTAACTTCATGACTAACCGTGGGGTTGCATCTAGACTTTGGATAAAGTCATTGGGTTTAATATCCAAATGCTTGGGTGACACTATAGGCCTTTGTGGATGATCCACCTACTTATAATACTTGAAGGGGTCTGGGTCAACATTGATCACATGTACCTTACCTTCATCAATGTATTTAATGCATTGATGCACTATAGATGGAACACATTCCATATCTCTTATCCATGGTCTTCCAAGCAATATGTTGTATTGTCTTTCACCCTCCAAGATGTAGAACAATGTAGGCACAGTATTTTGTCCAACTTCAACAAGTAGGATTATTGTACCCATAGTGGAGGATAAAGCATCATTAAATGCTTGTAATGTGAACTTGGAAGGTGCAATGCGCGAGGATGGAAGGTTGAGATGCTTTAGTGAAGTTGTGGTAATAATGTTTATCGAGGAACCTGTGTCAACCAATACTCGCTTATAGGGGACCCTATTGATACTCGCGATGATATGCAAAGTAGGATCTGGTGAATTGGTAGGCACGGGTTTGACCTCATGATTTTGAAAGGATATAGCAGGCTTCTTGTACATTTGTATGTATTCCATAAAGTTGGTGAAAGCATCAGAGTCATGATGTTGTACCTCAATGGAATCCAAGACCCTCATGAAAGGTTCCCAATATTTGGAGGACTATAGTAGAAGCTCGCTCATGGTCACTTTTGTTGATGGTGCATGCGAACTTCGCACAGGCCTACTCCGGGTTGCTAACACTTGTTGGATGGGAGTTCTAGGTGGTGAAGACCACGATGTAGAGGGAGTGTAGACCTCCCTGCTAGGCCCTTTGGAAGGCTGATTATATCTGGTTTGTGATTGGAATCGGTGTTGGCTAACCGAATAATCCACTTGATCATGTGGGTAACCCATTGATGTTCTCTTGGTAGAGGTACTTTGGTGGTCGGGTCTTCTATGTGAGGAGTGGACCTCACGATGACTTTCAGGGTGTCGTGCAGGAATGATGAGATCCTCAAGAGAATAGCGAAGGTGACTACTATCAGGGCTCCATGCAGGAGTGAGGAAATCCTCATACCTATAATGATGGTGCTCAAGGCCTCTCCTAAAGTTTTCTACTTCACTAGCTCATGATCGAGCTCGGCCATGCATAGTTGTCATAATGTGTTGACTAGGCAAACCTTGAAGGAAACCCACACTAAAGAAAATTTTGACTTCTAAAAAAGGCTATAAGTGTTATATATCAAAATGATCAGTGCGACGAGCTGATCATAATGGGCTAGGTCTCCAAAATTTGATTTTTGGATCAAAAATTTGTATTTTTGGAATATTTGGCTAACCGGGGCCTGTGGGGAAATGCCCACTTTTAGGATTTTTGGGGAAATTTTGAACCGTGAAGAGTTAGGACTCAAAATTTCTAGGAGAGGTGCCCTAGGGGCTAACTAAGACAAAAAAACAAATTTGGCACTTTTTGGAGTTGTCTAGCCCACTCTATGACTATTTTAGTGCAGTTTTTCGCTATTTTCGGGGTCAAAAATAGAGTAAAAATAAAACCAAAATAACTTTTTCGTTATAGCTCCGTTTTGCACGATTCTTGAAGCATTGGATGCAGAATCAAAAAGTAGATTTTTATTTTTTTTTTGAAAAATTAGGGTTAGGGTTTTGTCCCAGATAACAAAGAAACACACAAAGCATACAATATGATTATCTTTTTACTGATTAAATGTGTGTCCTAAACTGGTTTCAGTGTGTTGTTGTTCTTTGCTCTTGTTGTGGAATTAGAATGAGGGAACTCAACCAAAGTGGTGACTAGGGACACTAGTGCCAAACATGATTTCTCAAAAGAGTCTAGGGTACACCGCTTAAATCCCAGTGGGGGGTTCGCCTAGCTCTTCCACTCTGAAACAATGTTTCCAATAGTGGGAGGCAGTTTGAACATTAGTGACCTATTCCATATTGAGAGAGTGCCCTATTCTATCTAAGAAATATATGGGCAAGTTGGTGGAAGGAGGTGAAATCCAACGTCACCGATCTGAATTGGGGGTTGGTGATGAAATCCAACCTTACCAATGTTATAGTGGAACGTGCAAGTGTGTGTGGTTCCTTTTAATCCAAAGAAAGTAAGCAAAGAAGCATTCAATGATCATTCACTAAATGCATGCAATAGGTGTGTTTTAATTTCAAAAATCTAGGATAAAAGGAACCTACAAATGTCACTTATAGATGCAAGCCCTAAATGCTAACCTACCCATTGGGTAAGCCACAAGCAATCAAGCCATAAAGATGCATTGCTACTTCAATTTCTTTTGAATTTTCTTCTTCCTTTTGCTATGTGATGTTATAAGAAAAGTAAAATGTAACTTTTAACCTTTCTATGCAAACAAATTAAGCAAGAAAAACTAATTTTAATAGTCTCTAAAAATGTAGCAGAAAATCAAAGGGTTTAGGCACTTACTTTGTCCATTTTGAGCTCTCCAAATTCTGAATTTTTGGGCAGAAATATCTCTGTTTCACCACCGCTCCAGGGTGGGGTGAGTAGAAGCCTCACCACCATCCCAGGGTGGGATGGTGAAGCCACCATCCTAGGGTGTGCCAGATAAAGCCTCTGCCACCATTCCAGGGTGGGGAGGGGAGCACCTACAACACAAAAAGGGCAAAAATGCAAGAAAGAGGTCAAATTTTCACCCAAATCAAAAGGGACAAGGGTCCCACCATGATCACCACTGAAGTAGGGAAAAATAGTGCACCAAATTATGTAAAAAATATGTGTATCTACCCCATATCGCTCATGAGCATCAAAAAGGAAGCATGCATGTGAAAAGGAAAGAATACCAAACAAAAGGAAATGAATTAAAGCAAGTATCTTCTCATTAATTTGTTGGATCAGATCCAAGGTTACATAGATCCCCTTGAGGGCTCAAAATGTGATACAATTGTTACAATATTGGGTGCCCAAAGACCAAGTCTTTCACGGAATCAGGGTGCACATCCAATGTTTCTCCGCGTACCCACAATCGAGGTGGGTGAGCCAATGCCACCATTCTTGTATATAGGTTCTATGATGTCTGATATTTCTTCCCAAAGCCTTCTGAGGACCTGCACCTGCACACAAGGAAGCAAAAAGGGGTCAAATAGCAAGGGTGTATGGTGAAAACATGCAATCCCCACAGGGGCAAAATGGCATATGAATTAAAAGTGCATCAAATGATATCCAAATGACTTGAAAATTTTCAGATATGTTAAAGAGGATGTTTTGGGAGGATATCACCCAAAAAATATCAGAAATTGCATCCGTAGACCCCTCGATTTAGCGTCCCGCCTACAACCTACGAAAAGGAAGACAACAAAATATCAAACCTGCACTTATCCAAAACTCATGAAATTTGGTCAGTATGCATAAATTGACATTTCAAGACAACCCATATGATCATATTTTCAAATTGGATCCCGGATCCACCTGCATCAAACTAGGGTGCCCGGATGGGCCCTACGAGCCTGCGAAAACTTAAAAATGCTATAACTCTTTCATTTTAACTCCAAATAACTTGAAATTTGAACTGTAGCATCATGGGACAATATAGAAAATTAACAATTAAAAATAGTAATGAAATTGTTTAATAATTTACCCTCATCCCGGGGGGCGATGGTGACTGCAACTATTTGGGGGCACCCTAGGAGGGGATACCCACCAAATCCGGCCACTTTTTGTTACCAAACCACTATAATATGTTCCTAAACAACCTAAGGTGTGTTTTCATCAAATTTGGTGAAGAAATTCACCCGGATGGAAAAGTTATGCTCGGATTACCTTCTTGAAGTCACCCGGTAACCTCCTTGGCAAAAGGGAGATTTCGAGGGCAAAAAGGTGCAATAAGGTGAGGGGAAATCTCGGAAGAACTCCATTGCATATCCTAGAACTCCTATCTATATGTGTAAATTTTGTGTGGAAATTGCATCCATTTTATAGCCCAAAGGGGCTCATGTGCAAAAAGGCATGCAAGGGCATGCATGGCAGGAGGTGCCACTTGTCAAAAGGGAGGCATGCACTGGATGGGGAAGAGAATATCCATTTTGGGCCTCCATTATGAAGTGTGTCATAAGGATTCAGTGTCCTCTGACCCGCATGCTCCATATGGCATGCTAAATGGCAGTTTATGGGTGCCATTTGGCCCAGATTTGACTTTTTTTGGGTCAAACTTGCTCACCGTCCCACCCTGGGATGAGGGCTCACCACCATCCCAGGGTGGGATGGTGGGAATCTACCACCATCCCAGGGTGGGACGATGGTGAATTTTGGGCCAAAACCTCCCAAAATTGGGTCGGTAGCCTCCAAAACCCTTTTCGGAGTGGCTAGAACCACTGTGAGCCTCCTGAGGGCTGCCCAAGGGGCCATATGATGTCAATTTGATCATTGTTTGTGGATGCTTAATCGGGTTTACCACATTTTAGTGTCTACATGTTGCAAGTTTTACCTTTTCACAAATAAAATGAGATAGTGATTCATAATTTTTCCATATATATATAATATATCAAAACCTACTAATGACATACCTATAAATAGTAGAGTGCATCCCAAATTATGCGTTAAAATAGTTTGGGTGATAGGGTTTGAAAATAAAACAAATCCATTTTAAGATATTGATTTGATTCTAAATTGGCCAAATTCGAATAAGTGAAATTTAATATAAAATTTCTAAAGGTATGTCCTTTTTCTATTTAGTATTTACCATTTGTTGGATGACTTACTTTATAATTGTAACATAAATATTGTGGTGTATTTGCATTGGAATTAAATTCCTTGAGTTGTGTCGAGGGCTGAAAATGACCTGTGCCCTCTAAGCTCCTATGACTGCTTACACTATGCAATCTTCTCTTTTGATTGTGGATGTGTCTTGTACCCTATGCCTTGATTGGGTTCTAGTATTGTAAAGTTTGGGGAGCATAGTATGTAGCTCCTTTGAGCAATCTCTAATATTTCTTACCATGGTTAAATCCTCGTCTGGGTGCAATCTTTGATGTGCTTCCTTTGAATATCTTTCTAAGAGAAAAGGGAAAGAGAGAATTAATAAACAACTAAAATAAAAATAACAAAAATTAGTAAAACCTATCTAGCCTAACTAGCTTAAGCTATGGGTGGCAATGCATGGAAAAATAACGTGGTTTCCACTCTACGTCTTAGTGGGATGAAACAATGTGAACACATGAACCAAGCATGACAACATAAAGTGAACACAATCACAATCATATATCACTACAAATCAAAATACTCCCCATGAAATCCTAGATATAAGTATTGGGATAGTCGCAACCTTCCATATAAAAGATACACAAATACTTAGACTAGGAAACAAATGTTGGTGTAGTCATAAATTCTTGGATTTATATTAAAGCCCAATGTGTTAATACATAATTAAAAGAGTTTTGGTGACCTATACATACAAAAGCGCAAGAATAGAGTCTAATATAAAATACAAAATGGGAAGAGAGAAAAAATGACTCAAGGTTAGATGCTAGACATGATAACAATTCAACATCCTTTTATTGCCTTGAAGATGACTATTTATAATATTTACATCAAAATTTGAAATTCAAAATTCACCCCAACAATGGGTATGGGCGCAAGTGCCCACGTCATTTTTGATTTCTAAATTAGAGGGCTACACAAAATTTATTTATAGAAGGTCCACCTCTTATTAGGGAGTCAAGTCACCATAAATGCCTCCATGGGTAGCATAAATTCTATATAAAAGTGTTATTAATAAGTTCACCTACCTTCATGGAAACTCGAGCTTAGGTGATGGCTTTTACTATTGGAAATCTGATCCAATGGTTGTGGCCTAATACGTTATTGATTTTTAACCCTTCTTGGTGCTTTCCCCCCTTTCTTGTCAATCCATTAGATTTTAGGAATGGCTTCGCCTTGAAATTTTCCTCTGATAATATGGTTGCTCTAATAGTTCTTATTGTTGCACTTCTAGTTAGCCTCAACACTGGTTTATCTTGCTTCTAATATTGCCCTATCCCTTTTGATTTTTTATTTTCTAAAGAATCTCTACATAAGATTCCATCAGACCTCATTTTATGAGAATGCTTGTGGTGTTGCATGGCTTTTCCATTCTCTTCTTGACCCTCTTGCCACCATGTAACACCCCTTAAATTCTCTAATTCTAAACCACTTTATATATATATATATATATATATATATTATTTAATTTGTATTTCCTTTTAGAGCTATTACTTAGCAAGTATCCCCAACTCTAATATTAACATACCACACACCTATCACTACATCTTGCATAATTCCCTTAATGCAAGAGTACTAGGTGTCACACCCTATTAAGCCATTAATCTCATTGGCCAGATGAGTTAGCTTAATTTTCTCTTCTTTATCAATCAAAATATTCGAACCAATCTCTACCCCTCACACAAGTCTTTCTGTGTGAGTGCACTTGGTACGATGAGTGTCGTGCTACCTCTCTCATCCATTGGAGAGATAGTCTTCAACCTTGAGCTCCATTCTAACTCATGGTGGTATTTTTCTTAAATTCCTTCTAATGCACATTTTCTAAATATCTCTTTCTTTATAGATCTTAAACTTCACATAAAAAGTATTAACTATGAAGAATGTAAATCAAAATGACTTCGCTACTCTAAAGTCAACCCACGTTCACAACCCATTCATTTATTATGAGTAGTCCATTAACCTCAACTTAGATGGGCACATGATATCCTATGCAGATACTATGACTTCAATGTTCAAGCATTGACCCTTCAAGACTATTCCTTCGAAGGGTTTTTCCACCATAATCACAGTAGCTATAGATTCTCCATAATTTATGGTATACAAAGCAACCGAAAAGTAAATCATTTCACTTAACTATCAGAGTCAAACACATCATTTCTGGGACTCAATATTGATATCTAAATTTATTCATTTTCCATTGTTCAAATTACAAGATAGGAAGCACAACTGGTTTGGTAATTCATCACAGCTCGAGTGGTAAGATACAATCAAGTCATTAATTTAGATCTAGGTCACCCAATGACCACATGATGCATTAACATCATCACAAGAGCTAGTGTAATAGGAAAATGCTCATTGCTTGAGCTTCATCTTTAACACATCCCAACAATGAGTTTCCTTCAACATCTATTCCATGACATCCTTCCACAAATTAGTTGAACTCCATGTTCACCCATGTTGTTCATATAAGAGCTTCTTCTGGTATCAACTCCTTCATTCTAGCCATCTGGATGATGTCTCTTCCTTCTCTAGTGCATCTTTAATAACCATCGAGTAAGATTGCCTCTCAACGAGGATCAGAGATGACACCAGTCAATGGTATTTGGTAGGTCATTTTTCCTGGGTAGTATAATTTCAACTACCAATTCATAGATATCCATTTCCAGATAAAATCCATAATAGAATGCAATATATATAATCTATCATACATTCTAATTCCAGAGAACAAAGGACATCGAAGTCATTCTCAAGCAATACAATTTTTCTTATCCAATCTATGAATATTCTCAATAGCTCTATTTCATTCTGTTGCAGATGTACACAACAAAAATCTCTACTTTAAATCATTCCTTTGATTTCTTTTCTTAGATCAAGCAATGGGATTCTTTCATTACTTCAAATGGTGAAAATATGACAGCATTTCCCTAATATTATAATCTGAAATCATCTAAATAAGAGGAGATAAACCAGCAGTTTATTCTATCCATCATTTCTATCATAAAGGTACTCCCATCACACAACAAATACAATAACAGAGATCTATATACATGCATTGGTTCTTTTTTTCATTTCTATAGCAATATTTACTCACTATACTCCTTAAAGAAATTACCAAGTTGCCTACTCACGACAGTAAAGGAAAGCATCAAATTTCATATACGTAACTCACTATTTTAGAGTACTCAATCACTACTGAGTTATCTAATTTCCTCTTTCTACTACTGAAGAGAAATTGAAAAACATGGCTTCTCCATCCAAGCAAGGAATGCAAAACAATAATTTAGCAATTACCATCATAAATAACCAATCCAACAATGCCATACGTTGTCTGGTCTTTCCCTACACATTTGGGAATTCTATCTCACCAATTACTAGAACGTAAACCAACAAAACTATATTGTTTAACATCAATCATTCATTCCCTGGATGAAAGCTAAGGTTTTCAATGATTACGTCTATTTTAGTCTATCATCATTCAGAGACCACTTAACGTATATTTAAACTGGATATTCACAGCAACCAACATGACCAACATCCATGAAAACAACAAGAGAAAAATCATTATAACCTGGTTATACTCCGTAGTCTTCCAAGTCTCCTTCTCTCAGACGTTCGTCCACTACCATTCCTCTACGTCCTCCTCTCCTTGCTCGAATGCCCCTTCCTTTGGTCCCCTTTCTCAATATCCCCCTCGATCGACATTATTCTTGGCTTCCATATTAGATCTTTAACAAATCCCATTACTTCCCAATCATATTTCATTAATGAAAACATCTTGGCCATATCGCACGACCACAAAAAATAGAGACCACTCTCAAGCATAATTTAAAACATTTAAAAGAACTGAAGTCTTCATTTAGTTTAAGAGTTCTTTAACTATTGCCCTATGATGCAACATTATTCCAACATTGGATACTCTATTCTATAGTTGAACTATATACATACTATTTATTTTCTCTTATAAAGAAAATAAAAGAAATATGTTCCTTTTATTTTTTAATAACTCATAAATCCCTTTCTTTACCTTCCATAATAATTCTTCCTAAAAAGAATACTTTATAACCATATCAAAGAAGAAAAATACTTAAGAAGCAAACATTCATTTCTTTTGCAATGACATCTATTTAAATTAAAACTTCTTAATCAAGAAAGATTATGATGCAAGGAATTCTATCTAAAACTTGATATATCTTTCTTATGCAATTTATGATATGCAGCTCCATGAAAGGGCATTCATCCATGTTGCCTCTTTTTATATTTTTCGACAAATAACCCATCACATCATTTCCCCAAGGTAATATTTTCTCGGTGGTTAATTCTTTTTGCCACCCTAAGGAACCTGTTCCTGCAAAAGTGCACTTCCATTAGCAGCATCGTATTCTTATATAAAATGCATGTTTCTCAAACCTAGCATGGAATTATCCTACATCCCATAATAAGAATCACATCTCATATTCTTCTTAAGAAAATAAGTGTTTGCATAACAAATCAGAAATAGTTAGTCATTTCTTCTACATAGCATCATACAAAGCACATATAAATCAGAATGAAAAAGTCTACCAAGGAGTGGATCATGACATCATCCCCCTTAGGCTTAACATAGTCCTCTATGTTTTAAAGTGCTGAAAACATAAATAATAATTACACATTATTTTCAAATAGAAATGGAAAGTGTTTTTGCATATCCGCTACTTTTTCCCAAGTAGCATTCCTTTCAGAGTAATGGTCCCACTAAACCTTACACTACTCCAAGGTTCCTTTCCTCATCGATTTAGATAGAAACTCAAGGATCCTTACTGGTTGAACCTCTATAGCCTCTGGGTTCACCATCTACAAATTAGAGAAATCCCACACATGCTCTGGATTAGCAACATACATTTTAAGAAAAGAAATATGAAATGTGCTATGAATCTTGGACAGATTGGGTGGTAAGGCAAGTCGATATGCCACAAGACTAATCTTCTCTATGATTTCAAAAGGTCCAACAAAATGAGGATCTAGCTTTGTGGACTTAATTGCACTCTTTCTAGGCTTTACCCTCAGAAATACTCTATCACCTACAACAAACTCCTTTGGAGATCTCTTAAGATCAACATAACTTTTTTGATGGTCTGCAGCTTCCTTCAACCTCTCTCGGATCACCTTCAATTGTTGCTCCATTTCTTTGACCATATCTGGTCCCAGCACAATTTGGTATTTTGGATTATCCCATGTTAATGGTGTCCTACACTTTCTACCATACAAAGCTTCAAACGGAGCCATGCCTATGGTCGAATGGTGTCCATTATTGTAGGTAAATTCTACCAAGTGCAAGTAATCTTCCCAATGGGTCTTTTGATCCATACAATACATGTGAAGCATGTCTTCTAACACTTGGTTCACTCTTTTAGTTTGCCCATCAGTCTTTGGATGGTAAGTAAAACTGATGTTCAATCTAGTACCAATGGCACGATGCAAGGATTGCCAAAACTCAGATGTAAATTTTGGGTCCCTATATGATATGATCACCTTCAAAAAACCATGAAGCCAAAATATTTCTTTGGAAAATTTGTTAGCCACAACTACGACATCATCCTTGGTGTTCTTGGGTATAAAGTGCGCAACCTTGGTCAGTCTATCGACCACTACTAGGATCACATCATGCTGAAATCTATTTTTAGGTAATCCTACAATGAAATCCATTGAAATCACTTGCCATTTTTGCATAGGCACATCATGCGGATACAACAATCCAATAGGATGTCGGTGTTCTACCTTCATATTTTGGCACTCTAGGCATTGAGCGATAAACTCAGTTATGTCTCTCTTCATTCCTGGCCAAAAGAAAGTATTTTTCATGTTCTCCCTCATTTTTGCTCCTCTTGGATGAGAAAAATATGGAGATCTATGCGCTTCATTCATAATCATCCTTCTCAAATTCCCAGTCTTAGGAATTACTACCCTATTCTTATAACATAAGAAACCATCCTTGATGCCAAAGTCTTTGTTTTCATCAGGTTTCCTTTCCATCCTTTCCCAAATTTGGTTGTAGTATGCATCCTGATTTTGCATTTCCTTGACTTGTTCCATCAAGTCGACATGGATGTGAGACAAAACCACTATATGTCTCCTCCTACTCAATGCATCAACTACTTTATTCTCTTTTCCTTTAATATACTCAATACCAAAATCATATTCTATGAGGAATTCCATCCACCTCCTCTACCTAGAATTGAGCAAAGGTTGAGTAAATATGTATTGTAGACTCTGATGATCTATCCTTAGCTCAAAGGGTCTACCAATTAGATAGTGTCACCAACTCTTGAGAGAAAAAACTATAGCTACCAACTCTAAGTCATGGGTTGCATAATTAACTTCATGTATTTTCAAATTTCTAGATCCATAGGCTACCACTACTTCTTCCTGTGAGAGCACTCCTCCCAAACCTTCTAATGATGCATCAGTACAAACTGAGAAACTTCCCTAAAGATCAGGTACCTTTAGTATAGGAGGCATGGTAATATTTTGCTTAAGCAAACTAAAGGCTTCCTCACACTTCTCTATCCACTTGAATTATTTTCCTTTTCTCTGAAGGTTGGTTATTGGTGAGGTGATCTTGGCATAGTCCCTCACATATCACCTATAATAACTAGTTAAGCCCATGAAACTTTGAAATTCTATCACATTTTTTGGTGGTGGCCAATTCAAAATGGCTTCTATTTTCTTAGGATCCATTGCGATCCCTTCAACCAAAATAATGTGTCCTAAGTATTGCACTTCTGACATATAAAATTCACACTTGGATAGGTTCCCATATAACTGATTCTTCCTTAATAGTTCTAGCACAATCCAGAGATGTTCGTCATGCTCTACCTTATTTTTAGAATATATCAAAATATCATCTAGAAATACCAGTACAAATCTATCCAAGTACTTCCTGAAGATACTATTCATCAAATTCATAAATACCATTGGAGCATTTGTTAAACCAAAAGGTAAGACAACAAACTCATAATATCCATAACGAGTTTTAAAGGTTGTCTTATGTGTATCCTCCTCATGGATCCTCAATTGGTGATATCCTGACTTCAAATCAATATTTGTAAAGATTGTGGCATCTTTGAGTTGATCAAAGAGATATTTGATTCTAGGTAGAGGATATTTGTTCTTGATGGTTGCCTTGTTTAACATTCTATAATCTATGCATAATCTCAAGGAACCATCCTTTTTCTTTACAAATAGTATTGGTGCACCCCAAGGTGATACACTTGGTTTGATCAACCCTTTCTCTAGTAACCCTTGCAATTGCACCTTCAACTCTTGCATTTCTATGGAATTCATTCTGTAAGGAGCTCTATGGATGGGTTCTGTTCTTGGTTGAAGTTCAATAGTAAAGTCAAATTCTCATTTAGGGGGTAATCCAGGTAAATCCTTGGAAAAACATCCCTAAATTCTTGAAGAATTGGGTGTTTCTCAAATACCTCTTCCTTCTTCTCTTTATCCATTTCATTTATCTTAACTATATAGACCATTCCTCCTTTCTTTATGGCCTTCTTAAGTTGCATTACCAATAGGATTTGAGGTTGAAAAGCCCCCTAAAGACTATACATCCTACACACAACACCCTTATCATCTATGTACTCAATCCATCTATCCTAAAAGTTGAGTACTACCTTATGCGCTTGCAACCAATCCATCCCTAGGATTATGTCAAAGGCATGTAGTGGAGCTACATACAAGCATCCTACAGTTATTCCACTAGGTAAGGCAATTTATACCATAGGGTAACATTGGTTAACAGAGTAGGTTTATCCTGAACCATACTCGACCTTCCACCCATGAGCCAAGATTCTTAGTCTTTCTAAAATATCTTTAGCTAAACTAGTGGAAATAAAACTATCTGTAGCACCACTATCAATCAAGATTTTAATATTTATACCAAAAATATTACCTTTGATTACTAGTGGTGTGGCTTGACCATCAAGATTCTGGTTTCTTGTAGTTGCATAAATCTTGTGTGTAGGCTCCCTAGGTGTAGTTTCTAGGTACATTGGTTCTTTTCCCTTAGAATTCATTTCTGTTCTCCATGGACAATTAGAAGCATAATGTGGTCCTCTACAAAGATAACATCCTTATTTCGGTCCTGGATGTTCTTTCCGCTTCTATCCCTCTTCTAATTTTCCTATAGATGGAGAATTAGCCTATCCCTATAACTGTCTGTTGTTACCCTTGCTACTATTTTAGTTCTTCCCTTGGAACTTTTTTCTAAACTTCCCTTTCTTCCTATTATTTCCTCGATCCTGCTGAGAGAAGTTCTTGCTTGCCTATTTCTCTTCCCATTTTATAAAACCTGCACTGTTTCTCTTTCTTAGTGCCTCCTTACCCTCTTCATCTAATCCTTCATAGTCAAAGTAGGGTTTGAGATATGTTTCAACTTTCTTAGCCAACTCATAGGCCTTCTGTAGAGTTCTAGGTTCCCACATATCCACTTCTTATCCTATTCTAGGATCTACTCCCAAAATAAACTTATGGATCTTCATTTTCTCATTGTAAGCAGGCACATATTTCATTAGTTTGAAAAATTTTTGGTAGTACTTCTCCACTATTCTAATTCCTTGTCGAAGCTTAGTGAACTCCTCAAACTTTTGGGAATAGAAGTGTTCCATGAGAAATCTATCTTTGAAGGATTTTACAAACTCTTCCCATTTCAGGTCAACTATTGTCGTAAGACCCAACTCATTACTATGTGCTTCCCACCAATCTAGGCCATCACCTTGTAGATGTAGTGTGGCATAGGATATTTGAGTGCCCAAGGAAAAGTTCTTCATGTTGTAATATGTTTCTATTTCTTTCAACCAAGCCTCAACCTTGTCTCCATCTTCCTCTCCATTAAATTTAGAAGATTTCAAATGTTTCATTTCCTTGCCCAACTCGGCCTCTAATCTGATCCTAGCCTATTGTGCCTCGATAAGAGGTTCATTCATATGATTCACTCTAGGGTTACCCGCTTGTATTTCTCAACTCAACACGACATCCAGAAATTATTTTTGAGTTTCTATCTATTCCCAAAGTAGAGCCATTGTCTTAGTAATATTCTCATTACTAGGATTTTCCCTTTCATCACTAGGGTTCCTTGAACCCACATCTAGATTCCTATCCTCCATAATAGTTCATCGTGTCTACCTCATCGATGGGGTAACACTTCCTCTTCTTATTTTTGGTGGCATTATCCCTAGCCACACACAAAAGAGATAGTAAGAATTTCATTAGCAACTAGTCCTTTATTGCTCCTCTTACTAATAATTATTTACCCTAATCATCTCAAGTAATTTTACAGTTTTACTTCTAGTAGGTATTCTATTGGCAGGATTCAATTCCTTCCTAAGTATATTTTCTATTACATAGTCAAACTATTCTCTACGTAGTGAACCTATCCCACTATGAACCATGCTCTGATACCAAAATGTAACACCCCTTAAATTCTCTAATTCTAAACCACACTTATATATATATAATATTATTTAACTCATATTTCCTTTTAGAGCTATTACTTAGCAAGTATCCCCAACTCTAATATTAACATACCACACACCTATCACTACATCTTGCATAATTCCCTTAATACAAGAGTACTAGGTGTCACACCCTATTAAGCCATTAATCTCATTGGCCAGATGAGTTAGCTTAATTTTATCTTCTCTATCAATCGAAAGATTCGAACCAATATTTGCCCCTCACACAAGTCTTTCTATGTGAGTGCACTTGGTACAATGAGTGTCGTGCTACCTCTCTCATCCATTGGAGAGATAGTCTTCAACCTTGAGCTCCATTCTAACTCATGGTGGTATTTTTCTTAAATTCTTTCTAATGCACATTTTCTAAAGATCTCTTTCTTTACGGATCTTAAACTTCGCATAAAAAGTATTAACTATGAAGAATGTAAATCAAAATGGATTTGCTACTCTAAAGTCAACCCGCATTCACAACCCATTCATTTATTATGAGTAGTCCATTAACCTCAACTTAGACGTGTGCATGATATCCTATGCGGATACTATGACTTCAACGTTCAAGCATTGACCCTTCAAGACTATTCCTTCAAAGGGTTTTTCCACCATAATCATAGTAGCTATAGATTCTCCATAATTTATGGTATACAAAGAAACTGAAAAGTAAAACATTTCAATTAACTATCAGATTCAAACACATCATTTATAGGACTCAATATTGATAACTAAATTTATTCATTTTCCATTATTCAAATTACAAGATTGGAAGCACAACTGGTTTAGTAATTTATCATAGCTCGAGTGGTAAGATACAATAAAGTCATTAATTTAGATCTAGGTTGCCCAATGACCATGCGATGCATTAATATCATCACAAGAGCTAGTGTAATAGGAAAATGCTCATTGCTTGAGCTTCATCTTTAACACATCCTAGAAATGATTTTCCTATGACATCTATTCCATGACATCCTTCCATGAATTAGTCGAACTCCATGTTCACCCATGCTGTTCATACTGGAGCTTCTTATTCATATCAAATCCTTCATTCCATCCATATAGATGGTATCTCTTCCTTCTTAGACGCATCTTTAATAACCACCGAGTAAGATTACCTCTCAACGAGGATCAGAGATGACACCAGTCAATGGTATTTGATAGGTCATTTTGCCCAAGTAGTATAATTTCAACTACCAATTCACAGATATCCATTTCTAGATAAAATCCATAACATAATGCAATATATATCATCTATCATACATTCTAATTCTAGAGAACAAAGGACATCAAAGTCATTCTCAAGCAATACAATTTTCCTTATCCAATCTACAAATATTCTCAACAACTCTATTTCATTAGATTGCAGATGTACACAACAAAAATCTCTACTTTAAATCATTCCTTTGATTTCTTTTCTTAGATCAAGCAATGGGATTATTTCATTACTTCAAATGGTGAAAATATGACAACATTTCCCTAAGATTATAATCTGAAATCATCTAAATAAGAGGAGATAAACCAATAGTTTATTCTACCCATCATTTCTATCATAAAGGTACTCCCATCACACAATAAATACAATAATAGAGATCTATATACATGCATTGGTTCATTTTTTTCATTTCTATAGCAAGATTTACTCACTATACTCCTTAAAGAAATTACCAAGTTGCCTACTCATGATAGTAAAGGAAAGCATCAAATTTCATATACGTAACTCACTATTTTAGAGTACTCAATCACTACTGAGTTATCTAATTTCCTCTTTCTACTACTGAAGGGAAATTAAAAACACGACTTCTCCATCCAAGCAAGGAATGCAAAACAATAATTTAGCAATTACCATCATAAATAACCAATACAATAATGCCATACGTTGTATGGTCTTTCCCTACACATTTGGGAATTCTATCTCACTAATTACTAGAATGTAAACCAACAAAACTATATTGTTTAACATCAATCATTCATTCCCTGGATGAAAGATAAGGTTTTCAATGATTACATCTATTTTAGTCTATCATCATTCATAGACCACTTAATATATATTTAAATAGAACATTCACAACAACCAACATGATCGAAATCCATGAAAACAACAAGAGAAAAATCATTATAACCTGGTTATACTCCGTAGTCTTTCAAGTCTCCTTCTCTCAGATGTTCATCCGCTACCATTCCTCTATGTCCTCCTCTCCTTGCTCCGAATGACCTTTCCTTTGGTTCTCTTTCTCAATATCCCCCTTGACGGATGTTATTCTCAGTTTCCATCTTAGATAGCTAACAGATGTTGTTACTTCACAATCAAATTTCATTAATGAAAACATCTTAGCCATATTGCACGACCATGAAAAATAGAGACCACTCTCAAGCATAATTCAAAACATTTAAAAGAACTAAAGTCTTCATTCAGTTTAAGAGTTCTTTAACTATTTCCCTATGATGCAATATTATTCCAACATTGGATACTCAATTCTATAGTTGAACTATATACATACTATTTATTTTCTCTTATAAAGGAAATAAAAGAAATTCGTTCCTTTTATTTTTTTTAATAACTCATAAATCCCTTTCTTTACCTTCCATAATAATTCTTCCTAAAAAGAATACTTTATAACCATATCAAAGAAGGAAAATACTTAAGAAGCAAACATTCATTTCTTTTGCAATGACATCTATTTAAATTAAAACTTCTTAATCAAGAAATATTATGATGCAAGGAATTCTATCTAAAACTTGATATATATTTCTTATGCAATTTATGATATGCAACTCCATGAAAGGGCATTCATCCATATTGCCTCTTTTTATATTTTCCAACAAATAACCCATCACATAATTTTCCCAAGGTAATATTTTCTCGATGGTTAATTCTTTCTTCCACCCTAAGGAACCTATTCTTACAAAAGTGCACTTCCATTAGCAACATCGTATTCTTATATAAAATGTATGTTTCTCAAACCTAGCATGGAATTATCCTACATCCCACAATAAGAATCACATCTCATATTCTTCTTAAGAAAACAAGTGTTTGCATAACAAATCATAAATAGTCAATCATTTCTTCTACATAGCATCATACAAAGCACATATAAATCAGAATGAAAAAGTCTGCCAAGGAGTGGATCATGACACACCATACCTCTAAGGGATTTTTATATGGACCAAGAAGAACTACTAGTCTTGTTGAGTCCTTACTTGACTCATCCCATCACCTTTCTCTTTCCCTCAAAGGTCCTTGGGCTTCCCTTTATTGGTGCATTTCTCATGCCATTTAGTATCTACCCCTAGGTATATGTTGTTTTGCAACTCAATTACTAGAGGAAGGTAGCTTATTCTTAAGTACCATCTACCAAATTGGTAGATAGGTCATAGTAAACAAATATATTAGAGGCCCTACCATAAATAAAATCCTTTTACTCTCTACCAAAATGGTTCTAGGGTTACTTTTTATGGTGGGATGCAACTTAGTCACCACCAAAAAAGTTGTAATCCTTTGCTAGCTTGATCTAGATGAATGATTTTGCCTTGTGGCATAGGAAGATTTGAGCATGTTAGCAATATTTAGTATAAATTGTCCTTTTTTGGTGTCTTCTTCAAATTAGGTACTTGATAAATGAATGGGTATTTAGGGCCTCTCATTTTCTTAGTTTTAGCAATGGTCCTACTTATATTTCTTTTGGGGTAAAGGTCTACTCCCCTATAATGAAATTTTCACTACAGTTTGGTGACTCATAGGGGATTTCTACTTGTAGGAGTTAAGTAACCCTATAAATGATAGCCCATCCATTGGGAATGAAGCCTTTGGGAAAGATTCTAGATATTTGGTGATTTGAAAGAAACATATTGGGCTCATTAAGATGTATCAAGGGGGTCCATCCTTTTATAGATTTCTTATTTATAAAGCATTAAATCCCTTTGTACTATCAATCTTCCTCCTTAATATTTCCCATGCAACTAAATTGGTGATGATATAATTATATATTATGCTTCTACCCATTGGCCATGACATGTATACTTTTGTTGCCTTGATGGCCATTGGATGAAACACAAAAAATAATTATCGCAAACTATTCCTACCAATCATCAGTTCTACTTTAGGAAATCTTCTTCTTGTGCATTTGGCTATGTGGCACATTTTCCAAAATATTTTACATGGGCATTTTAACTTTCTCTCTATTATTTGTGTGCCATAAATAAATAATTATAGTACTTCATGGCTTGGATAATAGGTATTAGGATAATAATATGGCTAGCCATATAGATATTGTATGTAATTATTTTGAGAAAGGACTATGTCTCTCATTAGATTTGAGGGCACTGGTTGCATAAGGACAAGAATGGGTACTATCTACCTCCCAAGGTATTGGAGTGATATAGACTCTCTATTGGGCTAAGGTGCGTACATATGATATTCATTTGGGAAGGTTGGTATCCTTGGTTTCCCTACTAGTTGGGGGCCTAGGGTAGTTTTGATAATCAAACCTTTGGATATTTTGTTGACACTTAAGGGATATAATTTCATTGTTCATGTACCTCATAGAATTTTCTATTATTTCTATTTCTAGGGACTGGGATACTACAAGGGATTTGTTGATAGAGGATGGAGATGCTTGAAGAGGGGTCTAACAAAAAATAATGATTGACTAAAAAGTGATAGATTGGATAGTTGGAGGAGTATGATATGGTCGTTGAACATCAGGGAAACAAGTCATAGTAGGTCTAGGGGATAACCTCCCAATATGGATGGCTATCCTATAGGATACTAATAAATTATTTTTTCTCCTATATTTTACCATCATGGCTATTTTATATTTGATTACCTTTATATAGTAAATGAAAGCCATGCCTTGTATGAGATGGATTTCTTATAGAATTTTGTACCAAGACTTTTGGAATCTAGCATTGAAGTCATCCATGGGTTTCATAGGGGATTATTTGATACTTAACAATTACTCTAGTAGTGTTTACTCCATATGTATTTTATCCAAATATATTAATGAGTAGACTTGAAAGGCGATCCCAATCAATGATGAAGATGTGAGAGGTGAGGGAGATATACTACTGCATTACTTTTCATCTTAAATAATCTACAGTAATATAGAGTGCAACATTATGTTCTCTAATGCTATAGACAGAATATAAATTAACCATGTGTTGGAGGTACTAAGTTGAGGTTGTTGCATCATCTTTGGTAAAATATGGTAGATATTTTAAAGTGGAGGCTAGGACCTCATTCTAGGTAGTCAGTATTATTGGTGGAAACAAGAAACCCCCATTATCCCATATAAAATGCCTCATTTGGTTTGAATTGGGTGGAGCATCCATGTTTTGTTATTTATTTCTTCATCTATCATGAAAGTCGAGAGGAAGAAAAATAAATAAGAATTTACTCCTGTACATGATTTTGTAGCAGAGCTTGAGCACACAAAAAAATATGCTTGCTTTTCCTTGCTTTACTTGAGTTATTTTTTTCTATTTGAACAACGGAGTTACCAGGTGGTAAATGCTTAATTGGATATAGGTTCCCACTATAACCTAGGCCAATTCCTTGATTGGTGCTCATTTTTAGGTTCTTTTTTTAAGTGGAGTCACCAAGTGAATTTTTATGGTTTTTCAATAACAAGAGACTGAGGTCATCATTGAAATCTCAATCTAAATTTTAATCAAGGGATACATTTTACAATTTGATTCCCTTCAAGTATTTTAGTTTAAACTATTGGGGGCTAGAAACAATCCCCATGCCTTGAACACTTATGAACAAACACATTGTGTGGTTTTCCATCTCATCTATATATGCATTCGATGACTTCCACCTTGCTTGGGGTGATAGTCCTAGGAAGTCTAAGGAACATGGGGCATGGATTATTTCAACATCCTTTATATTTTTTTACCAAGGCCAACTCCTTATTTGGGTGTAATATTTAATGCGCATCCTCATATGCTAACATATTCTAGATGTCTTGCTAAGGGAAAAGGGAAAGAGAGGAAAGTAGTAGAACCTATCTAGCCTAACTAACCTAAGTTATGAGTGGTGATGCACCAAATAGTGTGGTTCCCATTCTACATCTCAATAGAATGACTGAACACATGAACCAATCATGATAGCATAATGTGAACGTGATCCCAATAATATATCACTATATATTGAAATAATCCCCATGAAATCCAAGACAAAAATACTGGGATATTCACAACCTTCTATAGAAAAGATACATAAATACTTAGATAAAGACATAAAATTTGGTTTAGTTAGAGCCCCTTGCATTTATGTTAAATATCAATGCATTTATACATAATTGAAAGAGGCTTGATGACTCGTACATACAAAATCCCAAGGCTCAAGTCTAGACTAAAATACAAAATGGGAAGAGGAGGAAAATTGTTCAAAGTTAGATGTTTTTTTTTTTTTTTTTTGAATTTACATGGTGGAATCGGTAGCCACCACGAATCCGGGTAGGCTATCCAGCTTTTATGGCTGCCACAGTATTCTGCGTTGTCTGCCCGAAGTCGCCACACAGATCTTCACGCAGTCCGCACCTATAACCACCATGCCACAATCATTTTAAACCTTTTACGCTGCTGAAAGCACTAGGAAAGGGACAAGCATTCAGTCCGACAAGGCCCGAGATTTGAACCTTGGACCTCCACCCCCCTTATGGGGTTTGGATGAACCAATTGGTCTACACCTCGGACCTATCAAAGTTAGATGTGAGACACAACAATTCAACCTTATTTTCTTACATTGAATATGGCTATTTATAATATTTACATCAAGATTTCAAATTCAAAATCCCCTTTGAAAATGGAAAGGGATGGGAGAACCTACATCATTTCTAGCTACCGAATTAGAGAAACTATGCTACATTTATTTCTAGGAGGTCTGGCTCTAATTGGGGAATCAAGTTACCATAAATGCCTCTACGAGTGGAATAAATTCTATGGAAGTGTCATTAATAAATTCACCTTGCTCCATAGAAACTTGAGCTCAAGTGATGGATTTTACTATTGGGATCTCATTGCGATGGTTGTATGCTAATTTCTTCTTGATTTTTAACCCATATTGATGCATTCCCTCCTTTATTTTTGGTACATCAAATTTTAATATTGGATTGGTATTAAAATTTTCCTTTGGTAATCTAGTTGCTTTGGTAGCTCCCACCCTTGTGCTTCTAATTAGCCTTAACCCCAATTGATGTTATTTCTAATATTTCTCTATCCCTTTTGATTGCTATTTTTTTGGATACTCCTCTACATAGGATTCCATCAAACCTAATTTGATGGGCATTCTTCTAGTCTTACATGGCTTTTCCATGTTTTTCATTCCTATCTAATCATCATACCTCTAGGGAGTCTATATGTGGACCAATAAGAATTGGTGGTCTTATTGAGTCCTTGAATCATCCCATCCCCCTTTTTGTTTCCCTCCAAGGTCCTTGGACTTTCCCTTATGAGTGCATTGCTTGTGTCATGGATCAACTACCCTTAGGTATATGGAGTGTTGCAACCCAATTATCGAAGGAGGGTAGCTTAGTCTTGGGTTCATCTATAAAATTGGAATATGGGTCCTTTTAAACCAAGCTATTAAAGGATATACCATCAATGAAACCCTTTTAGACTCCACCAAAATGGTTTCAAGATTCTTGTTGATGGTGGGATGCAACTTAGTCACTACCAAAAAGGCTATGATCCTTTGTTGGCTTGATTTGGATGAATGACTTTGCTTCATTGCATGGGGATATTTGAGAATGTTAGTAATATTTGGCATAGACTATCCTCTACTAGTGTCTTCTTCAAATCAACTACTTCATATGTGGATGGAGCTTCATGGCCTCTCATCTACTTAGTTTTTATGATAGTCCTACTTATCTTTATTTTAAGGTAAATGTATGTTCCTCTATAGTAAATTTTTTACTACAAGTGGTGTGGTACATATAATGTAATATTCATTTATATTTATTCAATATTGCTCAATAGGGTATGTAAAAGTTCAACACATGGCATCAAAGTCTAAGGTTCTTGCACTTAAGGCTAGTATTAAGGATATGATTATAAAATACAAGTTTTAAAAGAAAGAATATAAATGTTATTTTTATTAAGTTGTTCTTACACCTCTTCATCTACGAGAACCTAATACATTACAACTACATTTATAATTTCAATAGTATCAACCATAAATAGTTGCACAATGGGAAAAATTCAACCTATAACCTCTCTCCACAATTTTCTCATTCTTATAGTTTCTAAAAAAGAGAATAAGAGGTGGTGTTAATGCATAAAATATTGGACATATAATAAATGTATAGTGAGACATTATTGTGTAGCATTATGGAATGATGATTGTAATTAAAAAATATAAAAATACTTCAATCAAATTGTTTAAGGTTTATATTATCATCTAGTTAGAATATAGCATTGATATGATTATAAGACTAATTAAAGGATATTTTTAGGTTTATGTGTGGTTGGTTATCCTATATAGTGTGTAAGGAACTAAAATGTGGACTATTAAATAAATTTTCAACCATATCTTGATATATTTCTCATTGTAACCAATTTTAACTAGTTTGTCATAGGATTGAACAATCTAAAGGAAAATTGTGAGGGACATTTTTCGTAGGACTGCCAAACTACCAAACTTGTTTTGGCCATATTGCATTCATCCAGAATCATATTAAGCTAAAATTTTAAGGGCAGATGAATGACAAAATCTAGAACATCTCAACCAATTTTTATATCATTTGGAGCAACAAATATCCTAGCACATCCCTATGTGTGAATGATATTTTTGGCAAGCGACTATGCAAGGGTTTCATCTGGGTTAAGTGCAAGCAGCTCTAGAGTGAATCAAGGTAGAAATGGCATCTGTGACTATGATTGTGACTAAAAATGGAGGTAGGAAAATGAATAAGGTGAATCAGGGTAGAATTCCCACAATAGTCAAGGGTGGTACAATTTCTCTCGATACTAAAGGTGTTGAGAAATATTTTGATGGTTTCAGGAATGTGGAGACCATTAGGGGTAAGGATCCTTCTGATAAGGGACACATGCTTAATAGATCCCTCACTCATGACATAGAGTTCTATTTATGATCTTATGCTAAGAAATTGAAAGGATCTATGAAACCTCCCTCAGGAAGTGGAACCCTCTTACTCCCAATAGGTGAATATTTGGTAATCCCTAAAAACCTAATGGTAGATTACATTTTTGTTGAATCCCACAATCTGGTAGGGAATTTTTTTGGAGGATGACCAGCTATGGAATCTATTTAGTGGTGGGCCTATACCAAATGGGAAATCCTAGGCAATATGGAGTTGGTTGCCATTTCAAAGTATTTTTTCCTCATTTGTCTCAACAATGAATAAGATGCCTCTCGAGTTCTTACCAGGGATCCTTGGTTCTTTGGTTAGAAGAGTCTATTTATATGGAAGTGGGGAAAATATTTCAACCTTGATATGTAGAGTATAAATTTTGCACCAATCTGGGTTCAATTGCTAAATATTCTCACCCAGTTTTGGCACGAAGACATCTTATAGGGCATTGGCAAATATATAGGTGAGTTGGTTGCAATCAACCCGGTGACCTGAGCATGCACTCGCATGGTTCATGATAGAATTTGTATCAACACCAATCTATATTCCTAGCTTCTCACTTGGATAAATATGGTTTATGGCTCCTAATATGAGAACAAGCCGGTATTTAGCATTGAATGCAATGCTTAGGGCTATCTCAAAACCCAATGTCCATTTATAAGAAACTCAAAGAAGATGAAACTCCCCAATACCTCTCGAAGCTGGTTGCAGATCGGGTGGTAGCAAGGCATACCCCTATAGGGTAAGTAGTAAAGTAGCCACTATCAGAATAAGATAAAAATTCTAGAAGATACCAAAGGAAAGCATATTGAAATCCATTATTTAGAGGATGATCATCCAAAGGTGAGTTCCCTTTTTGCCTTCCAAAATCATTTATATGTTTTAAAATAAACTCTTATTCTTGGGTATGAACCTAGTGAGGATGATATTACCCAAAATACAACTGAAATCATAGTTTCTAATCAAGAGGAAACTCAATCCCCGACTAGATCTAGGCCATCCAATATTTTTTCAAAACCATCACCCACCCCTAAAGGGCATACAAAAATTGGTAGTCCCATCTCAAATAAAGTGGAGAAAGAAGACAAATATGATTTCAACCTCATTAATACTAGAAGTATAAATAAAACTTCTATTGATATTGGCAGTGAAAATAAAAAAAGGAAATACCCTCTATTAATTATCAGAAGAAAAAGGAAACAAAAAATGATATTGCAAATAGTACCCAAAAAAAATTATTCCAAGATCTTCTTGGTTAGGATAAGGATGAATCAAAAAGGCCCAAATATACCTTGCAATAAAATATGGGAGGTCAAAAACTTTCCAAAAATTCTAAATGAGGATCCTCATGGAATGTGAGAGGCCTCAATAGTGCTATCAAGCAAAGGCTTTTTTGCACTCTAAGGAAAGAACACATACCCACTATCATGGTTTGGAAAGAAAAAAATATTGATAAAATAAAATGCAGAAAATCACAAATTGTATTTGGAAAATGGTGTTTTTTCTTTTTGCCCTACTCAAGGTATGTCTAGAGGTCTTCTCTGTATTTGGGACTCAAACAAGTTACAAGGAAAAATCATTTAAGATCCTTAATATGATGTTTTTATTTAAAAACAATAATTTATCTTGGGTTCGACCAATGTCTATGCCCCTTATGATCCTCTCAACCATAGAGGTCTATGGGATACTTTGATTCAGATGAGAAGTGCTTTCATAAAACTTTCATGGATTATTGTTGAAGAATTTAACTCTCCCCTTTTTACTTCTGATAAGCAGGAAATGAACTTAATGCCCACCAAGAGCATTGAGGATTTTCATAACTTTGTCACTAATTGTGAGTTGATGGATGTCCAGACTAAAGGGGTAAAATACACCTAGACCAATAGGAGAATTGGGAATCAACACATTCAAGTAAAACTTGATAAGGTTTTCTTGTCTCAAGAAGCTATACCGGTGATGGGTGATGGCACTCTTATATGTCTTCCCATAATTGGACCTGATCATTGTCCTTTACTATTTGAAACTGAGAAAGGCCCTTGTTTCAAAATTCCATTTAGATTTGAAGCTATGTGGACAGAACACCCAGATTTATGGATGCAAATTACTGACTGGTGGTAATTTGACTATCATGGGTCCTTTATTTTTAGGTTTTCCCAAAAACTTAAGTGTGTCAAAGAAAATCTCCAAGTATGGAACAAAGATGTTTTTGGTAACATATATGAAAATAAGGAGAATATTTTGCAAAAATTAAAAAGTAATGAACTCCAAATTTAGAATGGGTATCTCAATGAACAACTCATAAATTAGGAGAGATAGGTTATTGCAGACTACCATAATGTGCTAGCTAAAGAGGAGACTTTTAGAGGAAAAAATCAAGGGCCATTTGGCCCAACGAGGGAGAATTAAACACAAAATTCTTTCATGCCACTACCCTAAGGCACCGAAGTTTGAATAAAATTAAAGAATTAACCAGAAGTGATGGATCTGTTATTAGGGATATTTTTGACATTCAAAATGAAGCTTCATATTTCTTTTAAGGCCTTCTGGGATCCAACCCCTAAAATTTTACCCAGGCTGGTAGAAAATTGCTCCATCATATACCTAGTATGGTCACTTCAAATATGAATTTGGTTCTTATCAAACCCCTCACCCTTGATGAAATTAAAGAGATTGTTTTCTCAATGCACCCTGATAAAACCCTAGGACCTAATGGGTTTTCTCCTCGGTTATATAAAACTTTTTGGGACATAATTGGGCTTGAAATTTGCAATGCCATAATTAAACTTTAGCAAACTAAATCCATACCCAGAAGTATCAACTCCACCTTCATTGCATTGGTTACCAAAGGTCCTGTATGTAAATCTATGTCATATTTTAGACCCATTAGTCTTTGTAATGTCCTGTACAAAAATATTACTAAAGCCATGGCTATAAGACTCAAACATATCCTTCCTCAGATCATAGACCCTTGTCAAGGTAGCTTTGTCAAAGGAATAAATTGAAGAACATGTGCTTATACTGAGAGGGGGGTGAACAATATAAGATAAAACTTTTTGCTTTTCAATCCATATGATAACATCAGCAATATTAAAGTAGTAAACATTACACAAAGCATCACACACATGAGAGACATGATTTAACGTGGTTCACCCAATGTGGGCTACTCCACGGAGAAAATATTCCTTATAAAATTTTCTCAATAAATTCTCTTGGGAATCCTTTCCCTATTACAATGTTTATGGACCTCTATCCAAAGGAGACACCAATCCCCTCATCAAGTTCATGGATCTCTATCCATAGGAGAACTCCTTCTCCTCTGCTCTGGTTGGTGATCCTCTAGAAGACTACTGCCTCCACTGCATTGGCTTGTGGATCTCTCTCCACTGAAGACTCTGTCCTCACTCAGAAGATCTCTGTCCTCACTACCCTGGCTAATGGATCTCTATCCACTAGAGACTACTGTCCTCTGCTCTGTCACCTCCAAAGATCTATTTTTTATCTATCTCAGATCTGTACTAAACATTGTCCTCTGCCCTAGCACAAATATGCTCAATCTCTATCTCAAATATGCACTAAACATCAGTCCATCGGTCTAGCACAAATCTGCTCAATATCTGTCTCAAATCTGCACTAAACAAATCCTCGATCTAGCACAAATCTGCTCAATATCTATCCTCAAATATGTCCACAAGTCTTCACCAAGACTTACCTCAAATCTACCTTTAAGATTTCACAAAAGCTTTCCACAAATCTATCCTTAAGTCACTCTAGAAAGCTTACTCAAATCAGCTCACAAGCTTTCACAAAAGCTTATTCAAATCAATTGCAAAACTTGCATACAAAAATCAACTCAATTTTTCAAAAACCCTTAATCACACAAAAAATTTCACAAATTTTTTGACTCACAAAATATAGAGAATTGTTAGAGAATAAATATGTTTCACCCTCTTAATCACTCAATCACTTCTAAACTCTTTTCAAATCAATTTAGTATAAAGAACAATTTGTTTCACAAAACTTGAACTATCACTCCAACACTTTCCAATCAACTAAGCTCAATCAACTCCACTCAACCAATCACTCAATGAAAGCTTAGTCAACAATGCTTATCAAACAAACCTCACATAACAATGATACTCATGATATTTCACAAACCCTAATCAAGCATATGAAAGCTTACTCAATATTTCCAACAATGCTTATCAAACAATCCTTTTCACTCCAACTTAGCATTCACAACATCCAACAATCACTCACAAGGAAGATGTGCCCATACCTTTTGTTTGATGAAGAATTGACCTCAAACACTTGTCTCAATCACAATCACCCTCTTTGCCAATCTCAAAGGTTAGGTAGCAATATCTTCTCAAAAATTCACTCAAATGATCCCTCAAAATATTTCACCATACAAAGCATTAAATCTCAATTACACCTTATAATCTCCACACTTCAAAATATAAGCCAACAATTTTTTAAAGAAAATAACCACAATAATCTTCTTTAAAACACCTTATGTCTTTCCTCAAAATAATTAATACATCATAGCTTATCCCAAAATATAATTTCCTTTTCAACCTTATAACTCCTATCTCAATTTATCAAAATCACAATAAAATATTTAACTTTCAAAAACCTTATAACTCCCTCCTAGCAAAAATAATCATGCCACATTAAACCTTAGGAGCAATTTAATTTACAAAAATTAAATACCTTTGCCCTCGATGGGATTCGAACTCCCGCTTGCACCTCCACAACACCCTAGCCATGGCCCACGTGCCACGTGAGCTAGGTGCTCACCTTAGAAGCAAGAAGCGCCTCATGCACTTTATTGCTATGCCTTGGCACCAAAACCAAAATGAATCTCTACCAAAACACTACCATCGGGGTTTGATCATGGGACCTCCCACCTGTTAGCGCCCTAAGCACACAACCACTTGCCACTAGCCCAACCACCATGGTTGGCTATGAGGCTCCAAGCCTCCTTCCTCTTATGCCTTCGATGACTGCCACATAAGCAAAAACCTTATCCTCTTCTTCCATGCAGTTCGCAAATTTTCGCATGCACTCACAAAGATTCGATCGAAGGTGACTTTGGATTTTCCAAAGCACATGGTATTTATACCAATGTGCTCTCCTTCTTAGCACGTCGATGGATGAGAATATTAGTCGACGTCGATGCCATTTAACTTAGTCACTTGCCCTTGTAACCCTAACCTTAGGGTTAATTAATTAAATTAAATCATAAACTAATTTATAATTTATTATAATTAATTTAATAACTTTAAAGTTAATTAAATTAAATTATAAATTAATTTATAATGAAATTATTATAATTAATTTATTAATTAAATCTTTAGGTCTTAACCTTAGACCTTTAATATTATAATAAAAGATTATAATATTATTTTTCTTGGGCCTTCCTATTGCTCTTTAGACCTCATCTGACCACCTTGAATATTATAATAGGAATATTATAATATTATTTTTCCTTAGGCCTAGAAGCAATATTTCTCTTGCACTGATTACTAAAACTGACTCTTGACATCCTTCCTTTTGCACTGCTCACTGAAACTGACTCTTGACATCAATGACAACAAATCTTGCTCATATTTCCAACAATCTCCCCCTTTGTCATTGATGGCAACCCATTTACCTTTTACCATTTCCTTTACCTTTTTCTATTCTTCTCCCCTGAGAAACTGCTCCCCTAACTGAATGCTCTCCCCCTAACTCAAATCTCTCCCCCTTTGTCATCAATGGCAAAGGGTCACCTTTGGGGCTTGGGGCTAAGAATGAGACTCTTAGCTTAGCCCCTCCCCCACCTCCTCTTGAGGTGGTTAATTCTGGGGTGGGAGTAGAACTACTCCCAAATTTTCTTGAAGGTACTCAAAGGTCTCTTTCGAAAGTGGCTTAGTGAAAATATCTGCAATCTGCTCCTTTGTAGTAACATATTCCAACCTGACTTGCTTGTCTATCACCTGTTCTCTCAGAAAGTGATACTTGATCGGAATGTGCTTTGTCCTAGAGTGCATCACTAGATTTTTTGAGATATTTATAGCACTTGTATTATCACACAATATGGGAATAGGATGATCATGTTTTATCTTGAAATCCTCTAGAGTTCGCTTCATCCATAATACCTGTGTACAACTAGCAACTACTACAATATACTCTACCTCTACTATAGATAGGGATATTGATACATATTTCTTACTTAGCCAAGAGACTAAACAATCTCCAAGAAAGAATGCTCCTCCACTTGTACTTTTTCTATCATCAATACTGCCAGCCCAATCTGCATCTGTATAAGCTGTGAGAGTGAAACTATCACTTTTGGGATACCAGAGCCCAAAATCCATAGTCCCTTTTAGATACCTGAGAATCCTTTTTACTATTGCTACATGTGTCTCCTTGGGTGCTGCCTGAAACCTTACCACTAATCCCACTGCCTGCATGATATCTGGTCTAGTAGTTGTGACGTACAATAAGCTGCCAATCATAGATCTATATAATTTTTGATTTACCTCTGGAGATTCATCATCTTTACTTAACTTACATCCTATAACCATGGGAGTACTTACTGGTTTGCAATCTTCTAACTTGAATTTCTTTAGCATCTCTTTTATATACTTGGTTTGTGAAAGGAACACCCCTTTCTCTGATTGTGAAATCTGAAGTCCAAGAAAGAAGGACAACTCACCAAGCATAGACATCTCAAATTCATTCTGCATGCTCTTTGCAAATTTTTGACACATCTTATCATTATTTCCTCCAAAAATGATATCATCAACATAAACAACCATAATTAGTAAGTCATTCCCTTCATTTTTGATGTATAAGTTACTATCCACTATTCCTTTCCTGAAACCCTATTCCTGTAGGTACTTATCCAATATTGAATACCAAGCTCTAGGAGCTTGCTTTAGTCCATAAAGTGCTTTCTTCAATCTGCATACATAGTCTGATTTATCAGTCAAGTTGAAACCTTCTGGCTGCTCAATGTAAACCTCTTCTTCTAAAACACCATTTAGAAAGGCTGATTTAACATCCATCTGATATACTTTGAAGTTTTTGAAGCTTGAAAAGGCTAAGAACATTCTGATAGCTTCAAGTCGTGCAACTGGAGCAAATGTCTCATCAAAGTCAATTCCCTCTACCTGTGCATAACCTTTGCACACTAACCTTGCTTTATTTCTGACCACCTGACCATCTTCATTTAACTTGTTTCTGAATACCCATTTAGTGCCAATCACATTTTTATCTTTTGGTCATGGAACAAGTTCCCAAGTCTTACTTTTCTCTATCTGATCTAATTCCTCATCCATTGCCTTAATCCAGAACTTATCTTCACTTGCCTCATTGAAGTCTTTTGGCTCAATTTTAGATAATAAAGAAAAATTTGCTTGTTGAGTTGATGTTATTACCCTTCTCCTTGTCTATCTCTCATATGGATTCCCAATGATTAGCTCTCTTGGATGATGTTTCTGTACATACCTGGATGGAGTCTTAGGAAGAAGTCTTTGTGTTTCTTCCTCTTCTTCTTCTGATTCCTCATGAAACTCCTCTTGACAACTTCCATCTTCCTGATACACAATTTCTTGAACTGGTTCTCTTAATCCTATCTTCTCATCAATTGTTACATTTATACTTTCTACAATAGTGTGTGTCCTTTTGTTGTAGCATCTATAGGCTTTGCTCTTAGTAGAATAACCAAGAAAAATACCCTCATCACATCTTGGGTCAAACTTGCCCAAGTTTTGCTCTTCCCATATTATGTAACACTTGCTTCCAAAAACTTTGAAGTGTTTCACAGTGGCTGGTCTTCCCTTCCAAAGCTCATATGGAGTCTTGTGATGGTTTACTCTTATTTGAGCTCTATTGATGATATAAACTATTGTGTCGACTACATCCCTCCAAAAACCATCTGAAATCTTGGATTCATTTAACATAGCTCTAGCCATATTCTCAATAGTCCTATTCTTCCTCTCAACTACTCCATTTTGTTGAGGAGTTCTTGCAGTTGAGTATTCTCTCTTGATTCCATGTTGTTCACAAAAATCTACAAATTCATTTGAGGTAAACTCTCCTCCTCTATCTGATCTCAAACACTTAATCCTCTTACCTATTTCATTTTCAACTCATTCTTTAAATACCTTGAATTTACCAAATGCTTCTGACTTATCTTTCAGGAAGGCTACCCAAATCATTATGGAGTAATCATCTATAAAAAATATGAAGTAACTTTCACCTTGAATACTCTGTGTTCTGGTAGGACCACATAGATCAGTATGTATTAGTTTCAATGGCTCAGATGACATATATCCCTTTGATTTGAAACTTGTTCTAGTTTGCTTTCCATGTTGACAAGGTGCACAAATTGTGTTTTGTGGCCTTTTTAGCTTGGGTAAATCTCTGACAACCTGTTTATTGCTTATGTTGACTATGTTGTCAAAATTCAAATGACCCATTCTTCTATGCCACAACCAACTCTCATCTTCTTGTGATAGAAAACACTTTTCTCCTTTAATCTCACTAAGCATATAGAGGTTGTTTGGAGTTCTACTTGCATTTGCAATGACTTTTCCAGTTTTTGACTTTCTTATCTCACATCTATCTGGGTGAAATGTAACCATATGACCTTGATCACAAAGTTGGCTTACACTTAGCAGATTGTGTCTTAACCCTTTGACATATAGTACATTTTTTGTTCTTGTTTTCCCATTATCTAAACTCAGAGTTCCTTTTCCACAAATTTTTGTTGATCCATTATCACCAAAACTTACTGATCCTCTATTAGTTTCTTTGAGTACAAGAAATTTGTCTTTGTCTCCTGTCATGTGTCTAGAGCAACCACTATCAAGAAACCATTGTTCTTCTTTATCCTGAGCATGAAGAGTTGTTTGAACTAACATTGATCTAGCTTTTTCATCCCCTTTTCTTTCTTTCCTAATTGTTGAAGTTGTATTCTTTTTACTTGACTTAGGCAATACCATTTTGCACCATCTAGCCTTGTGCCCAAGATTATTGCACTTATAACATATAACATCACTATCCATAAGAGGTGCAAAAGAATTGAAATTTCTATTTACATCCTTTTTAACATAACCAGTGCAATGTACAACTCTATGACCATATTTGTTACATGAAAAGCAATAGCCATGGAAGAGAGTATGTAACCTATTTGAATGCCTTGGAAAATATGGTCGAGTGCTCCTCCTTTTGTTGTAATTAACCTTTGTCCATGGTTCTTCTTTGCTTTCTTCTTTCTTGATGTCTTTTCCTTTCGGAGTATAAGTCACTTGCTTATCTTTGTTTGAAGTCTCTACTTCTTGAAGGCTTGACTCCTCTTTCTATTTCCCAAACTTTATATCTTGTAGTACCTTGGTCTTTTCAACTTCATTCCTTAGATAAACAATTTTTGCTTCCAATATTTCACATTCTATTTCTCTTGCTCTTAATAGATCTGTCATATCCTATTCAATTTTCTTTCCCTCTTCTACCTTTATCTTGAGTTCTGTGAGACTCTGTAGAAGTTCTATCCTTGCTTCTTCATCCTCTTGAATTTGATCCTTCAAACTTGAGTTCTTATTTCTAACCTTTTCAAGATTCCTGAGAGCAGCAAAGAATTCCTCCTTTATGTCAAACATGGTCTCTTCTTCACTCTCTAAAGTCATGTGTGTTTCTGATGGATCTTCCTCCAAGATGTTAGTCTTTTCATGGAGAGACCCGCTTTGATACCAATTGAAGAACATGTGCTTATACTGAGAGGGGGGTGAACAGTATAAGATAAAACTTTTTACTTTTCAATCCATATGATAACATCAACAATATTAAAGTAGTAAACATTACACAAAGCATCACACACATGAGAGACATGATTTAACGTGGTTCACCCAATGTGGGCTACTCCATGGAGAAAATATTCCTTATAAAATTTTCTCAATAAATTCTCTTGGGAATCCTTTCCCTATTACAATGTTTATGGACCTCTATCCAAAGGAGACACCAATCCCCTAATCAAGTTTATGGATCTCTATCCATAGGAGAACTCCTTCTCCTCTACTCTGGTTGGTGATCCTCTTAGAAGACTACTACCTCCACTACACTAGCTTGTGGATCTCTCTCCACTGAAGACTCTATCCTCACTCAGAAGATCTCTATCCTCACTACCCTAGCTAATGGATCTCTATCCACTAGAGACTACTATCCTCTGCTCTATCACCTCCAAAATATATTATATCTCTATCTCAAATCTATACTAAACACTATCCTCTACCCTGCACAAATTTGCTCAATATCTATCTCAAATATGCACTAAACACTATCCATCGATCTAGCACAAATATGCTCAATATCTATCTCAAATCTACACAAAACTAGTCCTTCTAGACAAATTTGCTCAATATCTATCTCAAATCTATCAAAAGTCTTCACCAAGACTTACCTCAAATCTACCTTTAAGCTTTCACAAAATCTTTCCACAATTATATCCTTAAGTCCTCTAGAACTTACTCAAATATGCTCACAAGCTTTCACAAAACCTTGTTCAAATCTATACTATACAAACACAACTCAACTTTTAATAAACCAATATTTTTCAAATCAATTAATATAAAGAACAATTTGTTTCACAGAACTTGAACTATCACTCCAACACTTCCAATCAACTAAGCTCAATCAACTCCACTCAACCAATCACTCAATGAAAGCTTAGTCAACAATGCTTATCAAACAAACCTCACATAACAATGATACTCATGATCTTTCACAAACCCTAATCAAGCATATGAAATCTTACTCAATATTTCCAACAATTCTTATCAAACAATCCTTTTCACTCCAACTTAGCATTCACAACATCCAACAATCACTCACAAGGAAGATATGCCCATACCTTTTGTTTGAAGAAGATTTGACCTCAAACACCTATCTCAATCACAATCAACTCTTTGCCAATCTCAAAGGTTAGGTAGCAATATCTTCTCAAAAATTCACTCAAATGATCCCTCAAAATATTTCACCATTACATAGCATTAAATCTCAATTACACCTTATAATCTCCACACTTCAAAATATAAGCCAACAATTTGTTTAAAGAAAAGAGTCACAATAATCTTCTTTAAACACCTTATGTCTTTTCTCAAAATATTTAATACATCATAGCTTATCCCAATAATAAAATATAATTTCCTTTTCAACCTTATAACTCCTATCTCAATTTAATTTATCAAAAATCACAATAAAATATTAACCTTTCAAAAACCTTATAACTCCCTCCTAGCAAAAATTAATCATGCCACATTAAACCTTAGGAGCAATTTAATTTGCAAAAATTAAATACCTTTGCCCTCGATGGGATTCGAACTCCCGCTTGCGCCTCCACAACGCCCTAGCCGTGGCCCACGTGCCACGTGAGCTAGGTGCTCACCTTAGAAGCAAGAAGCACCTCGTGCGCTTTATTGCTATGCCTTGGCACCAAAACCAAAATGAATCTTCCACCAAAACTGCCATCGGGGTTTGATCGTGGGACCTCCCGCTTGTTAGCACCCTAAGCACACAGCCACTTGCCACTAGCCCAACCACCATGGTTGGCTATGAGGCTCCAAGCCTCCTTCCTCTTATGCCTTCGATGACCGCCATGTAAGCAAAAACCTTGTCCTCTTCTTCCACGTAGTTCACAAATTTTTGCATGCACTCTCAAAGATTCGATCGAAGGTGACTTTGGGTTTTCCAAAGCACATGGTATTTATACCAATGTGCTATCCTTCTTGGCACATCAGTGGATGAGAATATTAGTCGACGTCGATGCCATTTAACTTAGTCGCTTGCCCTTGTAACCCTAACCTTAGGGTTATTTAATTAAATTAAATCATAAACTAATTTATAATTAAATTAATTTATAATTAATTTAAATCTTTAGGTCTTAACCTTAGACCTTTAATATTATAATACAATATTATAATATTATTTTTCTTGGGCCTTCCTATTGCTCTTTAGACCTCATCTGACCACCTTGAATATTATAATAGGAATATTATAATATTATTTTTCCTTAGGCCTAGAAGCAATATTTCTCTTGCATTGCTTACTGAAACTGACTCTTGACATCCTTCCTTTTGCATTGCTCACTGAAACTGACTCTTGACATCAATGACAACAAATCTTGCTCATATTTCCAACATAAATATTACTGATTGTGTTATCATGTTGCATGAAGCCCTTCATTCTGCTAGTCGTAACAAAAAAGCTGCCATGTTTTTCAAATATGAATAAGGCTTTTGATAGAGTTAATAGATATTTTATGATTGCTATCCTTATCAAATTTGGGTGTCATAGGGAGTGGGTTGATATTTTTCATAACTGCATCTCTAATCCTTGGTTTTCAGTCCTGGTCAATGGATCTACAATAGGTTTTTTCCCTAGTAACAAGGACCTTAGACAGGGAGATCCTATATCCCCCATCCTTTTTATCATTATTTTTGAATCCTTGGGTAGAGCGCTCAAAAATTCTTGCGCCAAAAACATACTTTTAGGTATTAAGACTGCATCTAATTTAAGAGCCTTGTCTCACCAAAATTTTGTTGATGATACCATCATTGCTACTCATGCTTCTGTGTGGAAAGCAAAAGCTATTAAGAGTATTATTGATACCTATGAGGAGGTTGTAGGGCAAAAAATAAATTATATTAAAAGCAAAATATTCTTCATTAAAATTCCCCAAGAGAGACAAGCTAAGATTGCAAACATATCTCAATGTGTTATATCTTAGTTGCCTACCCAATATTTGAGCCTCCCTATTTTCACCAGTGCTCTGAAGAAATCCATGTGGAGTAATATTATTGAGAGGATTAACAAAACACTTATAGGTTGAAAAGGGACCCTCCTCTCTGAAGCAACCAAATCCACCCTAAAAATGGCTTATATTCAAAGTATTCATGTTTATTTCATGTTCGTATTCAAAGTTCCTGTTGCTGTCTACATAAAAATTGAGCAAAATTAAAAAAGATATTTACTTATAAGTGCCGAGGAAAAGAAAATATTTCATCTAGTTAGTTGGGACAAGGTGTGCTCCCCCAAAATTCAGGGTGAATTGGGACTTTGAAGAGTTTGTAATATGAACACATCCTTGTTAGCCAAGCAAGCATGGAAGGTTTTTACCAACAAAAACCTTGAATGGGTCTCAATTGTAAATAGAAAATATCTTCAAAATTATTGTTTCATATATGATGATATACCCAGAGAGAGCTCCAATTTCTAGAAATCAATTATCCAAACCAAATATATAATTCAAAAGGGGATAAGGTGGCAATTAGGCATAGGGAGTAAAATTAACTTCTGTATTGACAGGTGGATCTCTTATCAACCACTTTTAGAGAACAATGAAATTGTTATTTTACAACCTTTCTTGGACACTTTAATTGGTAGCAATTGAATATTTCATTGACATTTCATTTGATTCTAAGTGTTAGAAATTTTTTCCTATTTCAAATGCTAATGGCCAAATATTTGATGCTTTAGTTGTTCTTAAAACCATCCTAAATGCAACAGTCATCCCCACTAGTAATTCCCTTGAATCCCCTTTATGGAAAGAGACTGATTCTGGTCTATTCACGGTTAAATCTGCTCATGGTCTGATTATTGATTATCAAGTGGTTCAAATACCTTATCATCGAGTGTGGATTAAATATTTCATTCCAAAATTTGCTCATTTTAGTTGGTTGACCATCCAAAATAAGATTCTAATGATTGATAATATTATGAAAAGGGGTATGATTATACCTGACATATGCTATTTATGCATGAATTCCTGGGAACATGTCAATCACCTATTTATGGAGTGCTCTTTCTCCAAGACATATTTGGATCATCTTATGTTCACTTTTCATATCTCATGGGTTCTTCCTTATTAGCTGAGTCACATTTTCATCCAATGGCCAACTCCTTTCAAAAATATTAGATTATCTTATTTATGGAAAGTGACCCTTCATCATATATTATGGCAAGTGTGGCTTGAAATAAACAGCAGGGTTTTTCCTTCCTCCTCTAAGTATCCCATATCTGTTTCCAAAAAAGCTATTGCCCTTGTTGTCAAAAATTCCTAGCTCTTCCCTTTTACCAAATGATTTGATTTTGTATTACTATAGATGAGGTCTTATCACCCATGCCAAAAATATATTGTAGAGATATCTTGCCATTAATGCCCTCATATATGTGTTTCCTCCCTTAGAGGTTTTATGATAGTGTCTTAGATGTTATACCTTTTTTCAAATAAAAAATTATACCTCTTGGGAATTGTACATCTTTGCACAATATGCAAGGTTTGGGGTAGTGGTGACAGCCCTAGATAGGGGTATGGAGGTTTGAAGGCCTTTCATGAAGGGGTTTGGGGAGAGAATCTCAAATTAAATTTGGTACCTCTAAAATATCAAGGTATGGTTGGTATCGATCTGATTGAAATATAAAATATTATTCTTCTATGCATTCCTTTGTCAAATTGGCATTTTCCATGGTAATTTATTTATTTTGCTTTCACTAGTTTCTTTGGTTGCTACTGATGGTTGGATGTGGCTAATTATTTGATTTTGTTTGGCATCCCTAGGTGTCTCTTTTGGTTTTAGCTGCTACGTATGTTGCAATTCCTTTTCATCACAACTTTGGTTATGCCTTTTGTCATGTATCCTCATCATGTAGATTTGGTCATCAGGACCTTTGTGCTTATATTTGATTGTGCCCTTCTTCAAGGGTCTAGTTCTTTCAGGTCTATTGAAATCAACCTTCAAAATTAGCGAAAATATCTCACTCCTTCAAGTGTAGTGAGAATTCACTATAATAACCTTTAAATTTTCCCATTTATATCTTTTATTCCCACATCTACTTGACTACATTCTATATATATAAAAACTAAAGGTTGAAACATAGACAATCATAGAAAAAGTTAGAACAATCTCAACAGGAAAAATGATCTTAACAAAACTAATTTAGAGAGGCCTTTACAAGTCAATATCATTTGTGTATGCATAGTGAAGTTTATTATACACATTTATCTTTAGTTCAAACATTTACAATATTATTTATTTTTCAAACTTTATGAAATATTTTAGTTTAAGATTATTTTTAAATTTTATCCATGTTGTCTAACTTGAACATGAACATGAATGTGGTATCACTGCTCATGTCATGTACTACTACTTTTTCTCCAATTACCACCATCAATTTCCATGTCATTGCTCAAATTCTTCTTGCCTCCTTAGACTAATTTATTAATGTCCCCTCCATTTTCTATATCACACTTGTTCCTATATTTAATATCTTTATAGTCCCTTTCATACAACCATATTACTAAATGGAACTTTAATTACAATTGTTACCAATTACAAATTTATTTTGTTTCCACCCATTAAGACTCCTTTATAATCCACTTTAAAAGCAAAATACAAAGACAACTAGATACCTTTGCTTATAATCATATTTTCTCCCAATTGGGGTGGACAAATTTTAGATATTTTAGCACATTTAACCAGGTTAGTAACTTCAAGAGTGTTGGAATATATTACATTATTTGATTCTTTACTAATGTACCATCATGGGTACATATTTATATTAGAAGTATATGTAGGACTTAAATACTTGATTAATTCAATATAATAAATGCTTAGAATGTGCAATGATGTAAATATGCATGTAGTCCTCATGTACATAAGTCCTTAGAATAGAACAATGAGGTGCCATAGGAATATTGAAGGCAAAGAGTTGTATATCATTATAAATAGGCCTTCATAGAATAGAAAAGTGAGGATTTTAGAGTGCATATGTTAAGTAGTAGTATTTACAATGTAGATCCATTTTTACAAATGTGGAAAGGTTGTGATCTCCATTGAAGAGCATTGTATATTTTTGTGAGAATTCTTATATAAGCATTTTGTGAGTATTATATCAAGGTTTCTATGATATTTTCATACGTATTAGTTAGCCATTATCATAATTATAACATTGCATGCTTATTTCCATAATTATGGTTGCATTTCCTTTAAGTTTAAAGATTCAAAAGATAACAGTGGTATCAGAGCACTAGGTAGATCAATAGGAAATAGTGAGATCTACAAGAGTAATTTTGAGGAGATTGTAAATCTTATTTTTAAATTTTTGAAATATATTTTGGATAGAGTTTTTCCAAAGAACTTGTGAAACTAGAACTTAGCATTGAATCCACTAGATTGGCAATCCAACTAGTGAATATTGTTTTCATAGATTTATATAAAAATTTGTTATTATTTCCTAATATTTTTTGCAGAAGAAAGGAGATTCAAATATATTTTGGAAGCTTCCTACAAGAGCTAGGAAGAATATCATATTTGAATCAATCCGGTACCTGAAGCAACTAGTTGGAGATTGAATATTTGGAGGCCTAAGGAGAAAGGTACAATTGAAATATTTGCATATTTAATACTCCTAGTTGAATATTGAGGAGATATCTAGTGGCCAAGGAAGCCACATTGAACATTGAAAATCTAGGAAGGAGGTCATAGAAAGAAGACCCCATTGAAGAAAGAAGAGACTCAAGGACAAGAGTCCTAGTGAATATTGGAGATTGGTGATCTCCATTGAATATTAAAAACTTCACATTGAAGGAGATATTTATAGAAGGCCCTATTTCAAAACTTCCATAGTTGAATATTGAAGAGATCAAGGAAGGTATCATTGAAGGTTTTGATAAACTACAACAATAAATGCCCTAGGAGAGGTCTCAAGGAGGAACAAGGAGAAGGTTTGTTGAGCCTCATTGAAGGAGTTCCTAGAAGAAGTTATTGGAAAAATTTACTACCAAGGAGAATCTCCTGATAGTAAAGAAATTGGGATAATTATCATCGTTTGACAATAAGCCCAAAGGTGAAATATTTGGAAAGAAGGTTGTCAAATTTGGAGAAAATATTAAGACTCAAAATCTTGAGAATAAGGCCATTAAATAGGCCAAGATTGAAGTCATAATTTGAAAAATAATTTGAAAATAGAAAGGAGATAAGAAAAGTCACAAAATCTAAGAGATTTGGGGATTGTAATTGAAGGCTTGAAGGTCTATTTAGAGATAGGAGATTTGCTAATTTCTATAGTATATTATTGAAGATTTCTTGAGGAATATCTCAGCTACAATTTGGAGGAATTTCCTACCAAATTTTTGGGATTAAAGGACAACGATTTGGAGAAGGGTTTGACTACTTTACAATATGAAAATTTTCATATTTGAAGACAACAAGAAAGCAGTAATTTAGGAAGCATTAGTAGCTGCTAAGGTTAAGATTTTAAAAGTACATTCTGAAGGAGTATTGGAGCCACCAAATCACATTTTCATGTATCATATTAGTGGAGTGTTAAAGTTGCAAAAAGGTGAGCCAAGGAACTATTTTTGGATAGCCTAGAAGAGCTGTAATACCATCTACACAAGGCAACAATTTTGGTGACTTAAATCATCATCATCATCATCTATAAAGGTATAAAGGTATGCAACAAAGGTGTAAAAATATTCATTAGTTGAACTTTTATATTTGGATCTTATTAATTTTATTGAGTACCAATTTTGAAGATTAAAGGTTGCATAAATAGTATTCATTTAAGTCTTCAAGGGAGTGCAGGAGTTATTGTCTACAAGATTCAAACTGTAGCACCCTAAAATTGGCATAGTTAAACCTTAGTAAAAAGATAAAAATTTGAATTTTAACCCCAAAACCGCTCGTTACCCGCTCCCCTTGTTTTTCGTGCCATTTTTAGGATTTGTTTTGACCGTTGGACGATATCGTCGACGATCAGACGAAATCATCCCAGATCTGACGAATTCGTCTGGAACAGAACGTCCAGACGATTTCATCCCAAAACTGATTTTCATAATTAGCTTCTATTTCAACAACTTCTCTAACTTGGGCAGAAAGCGTGTCTGCACGGTTAGAGTCTCCCCCGTTGGAGATCTCCCAAATTGGGATGATCTCCAACCTCCTAACCTCCCCCTAATCCTATATAAACTGGGATTTTCTTAGTTTATCCCCCTGGCTGACTGATTTCTCTGCAACTTTAACTTTTCATGCATTAGAACACCTTCATACCATCGTTTGCATTGTGTATTTCAAGTTTTCTTGTAGGAATTTTACTATTTTTCAGTCGAAGCAAGCTCGGATCGTCGCTGGCGATTCCAGACGATTTCGGATGATCCTATCATAGATCGGTGATGATCTCGTATGATTGGAGGTGATATCGACTGTAGTCCATATTGGGGGCAATCAGAGCCCAGAGTTTGCATTTTTTTATCTTCTCTCTTCATTTCCTTATGCATTAAATTAGCTTATTCTATTTCTGCATTCTGGAGTTCACCTCATTTAGCATAGATGCATGATAAAGTTAAAATAAATTATTAAATTAATGCATTTCCTTTAATTGTTATCTGGATCTATCATTTAGGCAAGTTTACTATCATTTCTATCATTTCCCCTTGCTTTTGCAGTTGTATTTTTGGTCTTTGGTATCTGTTTCTGTGATTGCAGGTTTTTGACGAATTCGTCTGATGAATTCGTCAGGTCGACGATGATCTCGTCTGATCTCAGATGACCGACTATGATCTGAGATGATTCTGTGCAATTGCAGATGATTATGTAATATTTGAGATGATCTGGACTTCTACAAACCTCAGAATCTTCATCAGACATCCGAAATCAGGTATATTCTATCTTATTTAGCACACTTTCTGTGTTTAGCACTTGTTCATGTTTTTTGTATCCATATAAATCAGCATTGGCATATAGAATAGCTTAGATTCATCTTGGCCAAACCTAGGATATGAATGATTAAAGTACAAAATGAACACATCAAACCCATTCTCAACCTAGGCATGGAAACTGCCACTCAAAAGTTTCCTGGTGAACCCACCATCCATCAAAAATTCACCCTTATACCCCCTCCCCGAGAGGCGCGACCTTCAAAGGGCCTCTCAGTCCGAGGTATTGTCCCATCCTTCTCGCATCCCCATTTCGGGCGTGGATCCTATAGCCTGAAGGTAAGGATGCAAAAAATTTGGAGCGATACATTTTGGTGAACCCGACGTGAAAACTAAAACCTTTTGAAAACAATCCAAAAAAATAAAATAATAAATGCATTTAGAATCATCAGACAAACAAGTAAGATTGCATATCATATTTAGATGGTAGATTATAATAAAAGATGAGCTGTCACCATTAATGTTGAAAATCAATTAGCAGCCATAGAGATTACTTCTGTGCTTAGAGTACCTCAAACAAATAGGGTTCAACCTTTGTGGGACGAACTTGATAGGAGATTGAGTATCATTGAATCTAGATCAACCGAACTTAGGCAAATTAAGAGGTTTGTCCTAGATAGAATCCTGGATCCTGATCAAGTGACCTTATATCATGAACTTCAGAGAGCTTGCCATAGGTGGTTAGCAGATAAAAGAGCCCTTGTGTCTTCTGAGTTGTACACCTTTGAGGAATACCTCGACAATGCAGTTGTAGTACATAAATTTCTATCTCGTATAGAGGATCAGGAGGTCATTCTTACGGATAGAAAGAGATGGAATAGAGTTCCTAGAGCTGTGTTATATCGAGAGTATTGCCATGAACTTTATTTCTACAGGTCAGAGTCTGAGACAGATAATATCACCATAGCACACTTTGTCAAATTCTTGAAAAACCATTTCCAATTTGAAGAGGAGCATTTCATGACTCTTGATGAACTTGATCCCATCAATGACATCCATAAACTATTTATAGAAAACTAAGCCATTCTTTTATTATTATTATTTCTTGCATTTAGTATGTTGTTTGTTGTCTTTATAATATTATCATAAAACAAAAACAAAACAAAAATATAACAAAAATTAAAAATGTTTTCTTTTAAGTATTATAGTAGGTATATAATTAAAATATATACCTCCCAAACTTGTCGCATATATATATATATATATATATATATATATATATATATATTTGCTAAAATCTAAGTTTAAGCATAATGACTAGACTTAGGAATGGAAAACAGACTGAAGTAGAAGAAGATTGGTTAGGAAAACTAGTAAATAAACCAGATGTCCTTCCTGAAGACCCAATTCAGGAAGAAGGAACCCTAGACCAACAAGAAGAAGAGTTTGCTGAAGGAAATGAACAAAGAGAAACTGTTAGAGAGGAAGGATCCTCATCCCCTAAAATGTCTCCGGGAGGAGCTATTACTTTTGAGAACATGGAACATTTTTGGAAGTTCCTCAATACTAATATTGGCGCCCTTAATAGAGCAGTCCATATGGACAAGGATCAAATTAGTGACACTCAAGCAACCCTAGAAGAAATATATCACACACGCACTAATCCCTTGTCCTTCGTTGATCAAGAAAGTGATCAAGTCTGGACCATCCAATTTGGATATGGCCGCTATAATCCAGAACATGCAACAACAACAGGTTACCCAACCACCTAGAGTGCCTATTACCAAGCCTAGAGTTATTCCCACACAAAAGAAACCTTCATTCACTGCTCTATTTTGCCAAGTTATTGATCAACATACCTCAAATCAACAAAAGCCCAAAACAAAACCAAACACCAATTTCCAACAATTTGGGATACAACATAATGCTACTACAAATCTTCTTCATAATACTCTCCCTACCAACCATTTGCATAATAGCAATATAGCATCTAATCCTTACGTCACGCCATCATACGCTCACATACCACCGAACCAATATGGTGGACAAACTAGTAATCTGGAAGCCATGGTGAAACAGTTAGTCTCCCGCATGGACCAGATAGATCCCTACCGTCCCTCGTACAATTATCGAGAGATGTGTAGTCAGCCTTTAGATCCTATAGTTGTAGCACAACCATATCCTAAACACTTTCCTATGCCTGTCCTACCTATATACAAAGGAACCGAAGATCCCATAGAGCATCTTCGTATGTTTAGGATAGCATGTCATGATATATCACATGATGACTTGTTATTACTAAAAATGTTCCCAAAAAGTTTAGGAGGAATGGCATTAGAGTGGTATTATCAACTACCCACTCATTCTTTGAGGAATTTCGAAGAAACAATCGAGTCTTTTGTTCATCAATTTAGTGCCTACATCGAAAGGCATGTAACTATTAAAGATTTGTACAACTTAAAACAAGACAAAGATGAATGTTTTGCTGATTTCCTAGCTCGGTGGAGACAGTTGATAGGAAAATTACACTTTGTGTTACCTTATCGAGAAATCTTGGATATCTTTATCAATAATTTACAAGAACAACTATCCTATGAGTTATCAACTGCTACCTTGACCACCTTCGATCAAGCTATAGACTTAGCTCGAAGAGTGGAAGATGCTCTCATTAGGAGAGGTCAGCTTAAAAAGAAAGATGATGAGAAAACATCCAAAAATCAATATAAGAATAAACAAGTTGTGGGTGATGGAGTCACTGATAGCAGAAACATTGCTAATGTTAATACTACGAAAACAATGGAGAAGTTTATACTGAAACCTCCTGATAAACCACCTCGAGAATTTACTAGGTTAAATCAACCTCTATCAACCATTCTACCACAATTATTAGCACGAGGTTTGATCCAATTACCAAATATCCGGGAACCTGATCCAACTATACCCGGATACAGAGCTGATTTACACTATGATTTCCATAGAGGACCTGGACACGCTACCAACTCTTGTAAAATATTAAAACATAAAATACAAGACTTAATTGATAACAATGAGATGGAGGTGCAAGCCTTTCAACCTAAACAAAATCCTCCTAATAATGCTCAAAAGAACATCCCCCAAAATCAGAATCAGAATGCCAATCAATCATTGGACATATTTCAACATCCTTTACCAAAGCATGGTAAAGAAGTGGCTAATCAAATTGAACATCATAATGTTCCCCCTCCTACCCGATATGTAGGAACTATTAGTGGGCATTTACCTACTCATGATTTGGAAATATTTGACACAACTTTATCCATGGTTACGACCAGACCTCTATATAACATTCAGACACCTGATCTTAGTGATATAGAATATGAGACTGAAAGTGACATGGAAATCACCTCAAATCAATCGAATAGCTACTGAAGATGAATCAGATCCTATTCAACCTATCACAAGTTCTATGGTTCCGGAAGAACCATTTCCAAGAAGAGTCACTACTCGACCATCGTCTCACCAATTACTTTCTAATGAACAAGCCATAAATGCTAGACCAAGACCCATTCATCATCCACAAAATAATATTGTAGGTACCATCGGAGCTGTTACTAGACAATAGGCTCAAAATTCTCAACAAGATCAAACTCAGAATGATGGATCAGCTCCATTTGTTTTGAAAGTTCCTAATAAAGGAAATCAGGCACCTAATGTTCAACCTAAACCTCCTTATAATATTAATGAACAATTATCAAATACTACGGCTAGAATTTCCCTTTTGGACCTTTTAAGATCTTCTCCTACACATAGAGATGAATTAATGCTCACATTAAGCCAAATGATGGTACCACAAAATATTCAACTTGAAGCCATGGCCAATACTATCATAACTCGAGAAGTTGATTGTATTGACTTTCGGGATAGAGATATACCGCAACATAGTTTACATAAGGATAACCCCTTATATATTACTACCCTAATCGGAGATGTAGTAGTTAAACGAGTCTTGATTGATAATGGTTCATCTTTAAACATTTGCACTTTTGACTTCTACCAAATATTTGGGTTTAGAAGTGATGAAATGAAAAGAACTGATATGATCATAAAAGCCTTCAATGACGAAACACAAGAAACGTGTGGAGTTATTACTATCCCATTGCAAGTTGGTCCAAGAACCTTAGACATGACCGTGTTTATTGTACATTGCCCTGCATCGTACAATATACTCTTGGGTCACCCTTGGATCAACGTGATGCGAGTTGTTCCCTCAACTTTACATCAGTGTGTTAAATTCGAATTTAAAAATCAGTTGGTTACCATCCATGGTGATCCTAGACCCTTTGATATGTGTGCTTTGGCAGAACCTATTGGAGTTCAATTTTGCCCTGCTCTATCATCCACACATCCTAATTCTCATTATCCATCTAAACGTGTGAAACACACACCCATAACATCATCTACTTTTTCTCCATCAACTCCACCTCTACATATAGTTCAACCATCTTCCGAACAAACCACATTAGGACCTCAAAAAGATCCTAAACCCACAACCAATGCTTCTTGTTTTACTCCTATAACTTCCATACCTATAATAGACTCATCCATCGACATCTCTACACCATCTACATCCACCAAAGGCATAGTTTCCGCATCCAGAAGATATGGGAAATGTTCCTTCTACTTCTTATGCTCTTACTGACGAGCTCTTACCCGATTTATCTAAAATTCTTATATCAGAAAAGACAAATGCTGCTATGCAAGATTCCCTTATCTTAAATAATTTGCCACCCTCTCCTCGTACCTTGGGCCTCCCACAGCCTATGGGAAGTATTTACCAAGTCGGGAGTTGCGCTTTTATTTATAAGGGATATGACTGGGGAAGAATACCTAGAAACATTAAGACACATTATGATGGATATGCTCGATGTTATTTTACTAATGAGTATATTAAAGCTAAGCCTATAATGCTTAAATTGGGATATAAAGGGAAAGGTTTGGGACCTTTCCAGAATGGTATGAAAGAACCTTTTGAGGTAGAGCCATGGCCCGCCCGATGTGGTGTGGGCCTATTTCCTAGTAAAGGTCAGCCCTTCCCATTTGAGGATGATGACCATCTCATATGTTACCAAGATTATTTGGATAAATGTGATGCCTTGCATTTAATGAATAAGCCATTTACATGTAATATGCTATCTATAGCCTACCCTCAGATGATCGCTGAATCCGACGATGAGTTGGAGGGAGATATCTTCCATGATGTCTCCATTGAGGAATTATTACATCATGAATTTTATTTTGATGGATCTATACCTAGTATAGCCCAGCTTGAGGCCACGACTCCTCAAGATGAATTATCCAAACTAACCTTGGAAGAATTACAAGAATTGGGTGTTTCACCTGCCCCACCTAATTTTGAGAGAGATCTACACATGGAAGTAGAAAACGTCATAAAAATTAACATTGGAACCAAAGATAATCCTCACATAATCAACATTGGATCAGAATTGAGTCAAGAAAAATAGGATAAATACATTGCATTTCTTAAGGAATATGAAGATGTCTTTGCTTGGACATATGAAGATATGCCAGGATTAGACCCTTATGTAGTTATGCATCACCTAGTAGTCCATCCGGATGCTAAACATGTTAAACAGAAACTTAGAAAAATGCATCCTAAAGTGGCCTTACTAGTCAAAGGGGAATTAGAAAAACTCCTGAAGGTTATTTTTATACAAGCCATTGATTATGCTGAATGGATCTCGAATGTAGTTCCAGTAACTAAGAAAGAAGCTACCAAAGTTAGGGTTTGCACAGACTTTAGAGATATTAATGTTGCATGCCCTAAAGACGATTTTCCTCTTCCCAACATGGATCAGATCATTGATTTTACTGCTGGGAGTGGAATGATATCCTTAATGGATGGATTTTTTGGTTATAATCAGATCAGGATAGCTCCTGAAGATCAGGCTAAAACAACCTTTATTACCCCTTGGGGGACCTTTTGTTGGAAAGTGATGCCATTCGGTTTGAAGAATGCAGGTGCAACATATCAACGAGCCATGACTTATATCTTTCATGATATGATGCATGATATTCTACATGATTATGTAGATGATATTATAGCTCATTCCATCAAAGAAGATGATCATTTAGATGACTTGAGAAAAGTCTTTGATCGGTTAAGGGAATATCTTATCCGACTAAATCCGACCAAATGTATATTCGGAGTTAAGTCCGGTAAATTATTGGGGGTTATAGTTTCTTTACGTGGCATTGAAATTGACCCTCTCAAGATCGCGGCTATCACTGATATGCCCGCACCCACAAATATATCTGAATTACGGAGTCTACAAGGTAAGCTTCAAGCTATTCGTCGCTTCATCGATAAGTTGGCAGACAAAACAGGACCCTTTCTTAAGCTTCTTAAGAAAGATGTCTCTTTTCATTGGGACGATGAATGTCAGGAAGCATTTGAACTCCTCAAACAATATCTCCTTAACCCACCTGTGCTTTCACCACCTAGATCTGATCGCCCATTTATCTTGTATATTTTTGCTTCAGATCTTGCCTTAGGAGCTATGTTAGCTCAACTTGATGATGAGAAGAAAGAACGTGCTAATTATTATATCAGTAGAACCTTAATCAGTTATGAAACCTGCTACACAGCATTAGAGAAGTTATGTCTAGCAGTCATATTTTCTACACAGAAACTATGCCATTATATGCTCAGTCAAAAAACGTATGTTATTGCTAAATTCGATCCTTTGCGGTATCTCATGAGTCGACCGTACTTATCTGGTCGCACAACAAAGTGGGTTCTTGCGCTAAGCGAGTTTGAACTCACGTTTATAGGACAGAAGTCTGTTAAGGGTCAAATCATAGCAGATCAATTAGTTGCTGCACCCTTAGAGTCTACCCATCCCCTCATCATTGAGTTTCCCGATGAATGCCTTAAATTAGAGGCAGACCATCCAGAGCAATGGTCCCTATACTTTGACGGAGCCCGATGCATGAGTGGGGATGGTGCAGGTATTATTTTAATATCTCTATAGAAACATCTTATACCTCTGTCCTTCAAATTAACATTTGCTTGTACTAATAACACTGCTGAATATGAGGCTCTAATCCTTGGATTACGAGCTGCCTTGGCACTAAAAATTAAAAATTTATTGGTTTTCGATGATTCTCAACTTGTCATAAATCAAATCAATGATGTTTATCAGACCAGAGATGATAAATTACGTCCATATAAAGCATATGTCTTACAATTATTATCTTTATTTGATCAAGTTACCTTGGAAGCTATTCCTCGAACTAGCAACCGTGTGGCTGACGCTATGGTTGTAGTTGCATCTCTTTTGCCCTTGGAGTTAGATGACGAATATGCTACCATCATTATTCATCGACTCCAGGAACCCGCTTCAAATAAATCATGCTTAGAACCTTTGGATGTGTTTCTAATCAACGAAACTACTCCTGAACCTTGGTACACTGATATATTTAATTTTCTTCAAAATGGGACCTTCCCTGAAGGTTTTAATAGCAACCAGTGTCGGTTATTACGTAGACGAGCAAGTCACTTCGTAATTATTGGCAATACGTTATATAGGAGATCTTTTGAAGGTATCCTATTGAGATGTTTGAATCTAGAAGAATCTAGATCAGCTTTGAGTGAAGCCCACGATGGATCTTGTGGGGGACACTTTAGTGGTAGTGCCATTGCCAAGAAGCTCCTTAGGATAGGATATTTTTGGCCTACCATGGAGAATGATGCACATGATTACGTGCACCATTGTGACAAGTGCCAGAAACACGCTGACCTTGTCCATGCGTCTGCACAAGAACTACAGGCTATTTCATCTCCTTGGCCCTTTTCAAAATGGGGCTTAGACATCATTGGAAAAATCAATCCTGTGTCATCTGATGGACACAAATTCATCATAACCGCCATCGAGTATTTCACGAAGTGGGTTGAAGCTATGCCCTTAGCTTCTTGCACTGGAACCCAAGTTTCCAAGTTTATTTTTAATCAAATTATTTGTAGGTTCGGAATTCCTGCAAATCTCATCTCAGATAATGGAACTTGTTTCAAAAATAAAGATGTCAAAAAATTATGTCAAAAATATAAAATTCAACATCGTTGGTCCACTCCCTATTATCCTCAGGGTAATGGCCAAGTAGAAGCATCTAATAAAACATTAATCAAAATCCTCAAAATACTGGTCAATAAATCTGGCCGAGATTGGCACATCCAATTATATCCTGCTTTGTGGGCTTATCGAACTAGTGTTCGCACTCCCACGGGCACTTCACCTTTTGTTTTGGTTTATGGCACTGAAGCAGTTTTTCCCTTTGAATTAGAAGTTCCTTCTTTGGCTCTGCTACTTCAAGATACTGAAGTAGGAGATGAATATCATGCTGGCAGATTTAGTCAGTTGGAACTCCTAGATGAGAAGTGCATCAATGCTTTGGAACATCTTCGTGCCTACCAAAACAAGCTCAAGCGAGCATACCTCAAGAAAGTTCATCATCGATCCTTTGAGATCGATGACCTTGTCTTAAAAGAAAATAAAAAAAATACTAATGCAACTAAAGATCTTAAAGGTAAATTTGAACCTAACTAGCTTGGACCATATATCATCACTGCTAAATTTGGATCGGGAGCATACCGATTAGCTACCTTAGATGGTAAAGATCTTAAAGAACCTATGAACATTATGCATCTTAAACGCTATTATGCATAAAATCTGGTCATTTCATCATTGTATATATTGTTATTTTGCATATTGTTTCATTTTAGTCATCCATATAAAAATTTCAAAAACAGTCACATTGTGTATCTTCTCAATTCATCAATTAAAATAAAAAAATCAAAATATAAAAACTTCAAAATCATCAAAATCTTCAAAAACATCTTTTATTTTTGTACCTATCAATTCTTGAAGTATTGCAGTTATATTTTCAATTATTTTGGATAAATTAGCATTTATTTGGAATCCCGCACTTTCACACTCACATGAATAAATATCTTGATTTTATTTTGTATGATTATTAATCTCTCTTATATCAAAGTCCACAGTTGAATTAAATAAAGTTTTGAGCATAGAGAATTGATCTTGTTATTTACTTGAACCAAGTATATCTCTTCACATTAAAATGATTTCATTGCAAATTCAATATGATGCTACATAGTAGAAGTGGTTTCTTGAGCGAAAAGTTTCCCCTGCTATCCTATCATGCACATGGTCTAGAATCTTTGAGAATTGACAAAAGGACAAGCTCACCCCTACCCAGAATAAAAATCCCTTGCTCTACAACCAATCCGAGCAAGTATCCCTAGTATAGGAAGAAAAAGAAAAAGAAAAGTCAAAGAAAATGAGAAAAGAAAAATATTATTTTGTACCATCGCAACAATATTTCAGCATTATCTCAGTTCCAAGCAAAAATACAAAAAAAAAGAGAGAGAAAAAGAGAAAAGAAAAAGCAAAAAGCAATAAAATCCCTTTCCCTACCCCTTGAAAAGAAAAGAAGGGTGAATGAGCTTGAATCCCTAGAATTCTCAATTATTCGAAAACTGTGAGGTAAGCCCCATAACAGGTGGTTTGTGCCCAACCCGCTTGGCCTTGGGTAATCCCTAGCGTGGTGATATGTCTGTCACATTAGCGACCTTCTTTTGTATAGACCTATGTCGGCTTATGGATTAGCTAGCTCTTGATGACCCAACTTACATAGTAGTTTGGTACGGTTACATGCATATAAATCATGGTCAACGAACACTTATTTGGTTAATTCAAATTACTTGTATCAAATTATCTTGCTCAAAATTGGTAAATGAACAATACAATTGCACACACATTTGTATTTGAGAGATTTTTGTATCATTATGATAAATCAAGATCGGCAATGAACTCACATATGCACATGAGGGTTCCTTATAAATCTACATTTTGTCTTTGAGATAATTTAAAATATTTTTGCACCTCTTTTTGGAATCATTTCATCTTCTTATTTAAGAAACATTTGTTTAGTATAAAAACAATTACATACATTGTTTTCAAAAATCCAAAAATTCTTTCAAACAACATATTAAACAATCTAGTAAATAAAGTCACGCTTATATATTATTATTTTATGTTTATCTCAACATCAAAAAAATCAATCATGCAATAAAACTAAAATATCAATTTCTTCTTTGGATTTCGCGATGATGGTATAAGTCTATACCTATAATTCTATGCCTAGCGCAAACCATTGTTCTAATTTTATTTTCCCATTCATTTTAATTTATAAAAACATATGGCTTACATCATTATGTTACACAATTGTGCTTTAAAAAGAACGAACACATTTTTTCTATTTCATTTCATTATGTCAACATTCCATTTTGCAACCATGGTATAATTCCTAAGGAATTGTTCAAAATTTTATCACACTTAGGAATTTTATGCCTAGCAAAAATCATATTTTTAATATTTCATGCATAATATTTTTATGAAAATCTGAAAACAAATCATCACCATCATCATTTTTCATCATCACAACACAAAGTCTTAAGACAGTCTCTTAAGCACTCTTTTACTTTTAGCAATATTTCTATACTTGGGATTAGCTTGATGACCTAGTGAGCGGCGACTCCATGAAATGGTCTATAACGATGACAATGTCCTTTGAAATTATTGTTAGAAGTCCCTTTATTTTTCATCAAATCACACCAAAACAACCAATTTGTTTACATCAGATTATTTCATTTAAATTTTACAACATGACATAAAATTATAATTTATTTCCAAACGACATAATTACATGAATAATCAATCAAACAAATCCAAAATTAAAGCATCATACAACATATACACAAGTCATATTATCAAAAAGACCATATATATATCAACAAATTATGTACATCATATCACAACTGGATTGGTATGCCACAATCTATACCCTGGCATACTCAATCCTCTCAAAAATATAATAATATATATACAATCTCTGTGTAGTCTATAGCGGCTAGCCTCGAGAAGCCCTCGAGCTCTCAGCCTCATCTCCTCTCCCACCCTGAGGTGGAGGAGGTGGTCCCATAGAGGTCCGAGCTGTGTCTCGGGTCCTCACATTCGATCGTGAGGATGTCCTCGATGATCCCATCCTGATCGGTTCCGCAATGCCGGCTAGCAGCTGTACCCTCTGGCCCTCTAGAACCAGCTGGAAGTATACTCCCTGATAGAATGTGGTCTGAGCCATAGACCATGCCAACTCCTACATGCTCGCCCCTCCACTCTAAGCCCTGAGCCATGTAGCCTCATCTTGTAGTGTCTACACCTGAGCCCGGAGGTGGGCAACCTCAGCCCGGAGAGCCGCCATCTCGTTGCTCTCCCCTACCTTGACACCCTTGCCCTTATCGGGCGATGGTGGCCTCTCCCCCTACTGAGAAGGGAATCCCTCCTCCCTCCTCCCTATCTGCTATGGTCTCTATGGAGCCTATGCCATCCTCTGGCGTCTCTCCTATGGAGACCGTCACTACTCTCTCCCTCCGTGACCCCGTGCTGCCTCAATGGTAGCCTAGCGTTGCCTCCCCATTCGTCGCACAACCGCATGCATCGGACCCTATGCCCTCATCATCCGAGGAGGGTGGATGCCTGCATACCAAGCATCATATCCATCAGCAACCCCAATGTCGTCCCCATCCACTGGCTGGATGGGGGCATCATCCATGTCCTGGCTCCAGAATCGTTGCATATCCGGAGCCCCGCTCAGTGTGGTATTATCTCGAATAGTCCGGGAGTACTCATAATCCCTGAGAGAAGGGATCCCCTGTTGTAGACCGAACTGTCATAGAACTCGGTCGTAGCGGTGGAGCTCTACCTCTCCTCGCTCCATCCTCAGCCAACAGACTCGCCTGATGTGAGCCAGCTCCTGTCCATCCTCTCCCCACCCTGGGTGCTCTCTCCATGGCCTCCAGGTGATCTAGTCTGGGATGAGGTCATCTAGCAACCTCCGTGACATCGACAGATCTATCCGTCATTGTGACCCTCTCTATAGCCACCAATAGAAAACCTGGGGCCTCTCCCGGTCAACCCCTGTCAGTGGGAGTCCTACCGGCCTCTGCACCATGATGTGCTCCCAGCACCATACCTGTAGTAGCGATGTCAAAACCAGACATCGGCCTCCCTTGTATACGACCCCATGCAAGATCCTATACAAGCGGCACAGTACAAAGCTGCCCCATGCAAATCTGTACCCGTGGTCTCTCATGTCGTAGACCACATCTGACAGGATCCATGGTAATCTGCACCCGCTCTGGTGGCACAGTAGTAGGCCACCCACTATCCCTGCCAAAACCTGAGTCAACCTAGATGCCCCAGGCATCCGCCTCAGAGACTCGATGTTCACTTCGCCCTTCTCCAGGGTGAAGCTCGGGTCTCCGCATAGCCTCATCATAGCCTAGCCCTGATTGGCCGTAGGAGTCATAAACCATCCTTGTATGGGGATCCTCAAGATCCTCCATATGTCCTCTAGTGTGGGAGCCATCTCCCCTATCGGTAATCGAAAGCAGGACGACCCCGGATACCACCTCTCTGCTAGGGCTGTCAGTAGCCCCATGTCTATCGGTATTTGTGGCATCTCTGCCACATGCTGTAAGCCGACCTATGTCAGTCGGTCTCGCTCCACCTGGTCGAGCATGGCCACGTCATCCCTCAGCCCCTCGTATTTCCACTCCTGACTCTTTAGTAATCCCCTCTGCAAAATAAACAATAAAACAACAAAATTCATTAATAAAACAATTATTACAATCAATTAAATGCAATTCAAACAAACTTAATTTCATAAAAATGATGATATCGTCCACCATTGGATGATATCGTCCTAAATTGGGTAAAATCATCCTTTGTAGGATGAAATCATCTCTGATTTCTCAACTTGGGGATCGCCCCTTGTTGGACGGGATCGCCCCTATTTCGCCGATTTCGCCCTCAGACAAAATCGACGATCTAGGGACGATTTCGATGAAATTGGGACGATTTCATCCCGACGTCGTCGACGGCCTAAAAACGGCCGCGATGCCCCAAAACAGTCAAAATTTCAATCAAAAATTACACAAATCAAATTAAAACATAATTCACTAGGTTTAGATTCTTACCCGTAGCCCGCATCGGACCTCTGTCGATCTGTGCGTTGTTTCAACCATTTTGTCTGCAGAGCTCTAAAAATAGTGAAAAATGAACAGTAAAAATGAATTAGGGTTTTACCCTATTTTTCTTAATTTTATTTAAAAACAACAACATTTTTAATTTTGCTTTTTCGCGCTTTTACCTCAAACGTTCGATTTGGGTAAAAACACGGAGGGGGCACCATAGTAAGCAGTCGTACGATTCGACCTAGAATCGTCGTCTAAAAAATTGAGTAAATTTTTGCTTTCTCGTAAAACGGGAAGAACTCGTCTTTAACGCATTTTCTTTAGAAAATTCGCTAAAGAGGGGGCAAAATGTAGCACCCTAAAATTGGCGTAGTTAAACCTTAGTAAAAAGATAAAAATTTGAATTTTAACCCCAAAACCGCCCGTTACCCGCTCCCCTTGTTTTTCGTGCCATTTTTAGGATTTGTTTTAACCGTTGGACGATATCGTCGACGATCAGATGAAATCATCCCAGATCTGATGAATTCATCTGGAACAGAATGTCCAGACGATTTCGTCCCAAAACTGATTTTCATAATTAGCTTCTGTTTCAACAACTTCTCTAACTTGGGCAGAAAGCGTGTCTGCATGGTTAGAGTCTCCCCCGTTGGAGATCTCCCAAATTGGGATGATCTCCAACCTCCTAACCTCCCCCTAATCCTATATAAACTGGGATTTTCTTAGTTTATCCCCCTGGCTGACTGATTTCTCTACAACTTTAACTTTTCGTGCATTAGAACACCTTCATACCATCGTTTGCATTGTGTATTTCAAGTTTTCTTGCAGGAATTTTACTATTTTTTAGCCGGAGCAAGCTCGGATCGTCGTTGGTGATTCCAGATGATTTCGGATGATCCTATCACAGATCGATGATGATATCGTACGATTTGAGGTGATCTCGACTGCAGTCCAGATTGGGGGCAATCAGAGCCTGGAGTTTGCATTCTTTTATCTTCTCTCTTCATTTCCTTATGCATTAAATTAGCTTATTCTATTTCTGCATTTTGGAGTTCACCTCATTTAGCATAGATGCATGATAAAGTTAAAATAAATTATTAAATTAATGCATTTCCTTTAAATGTTATCTGGATCTATCATTTAGGTAAGTTTACTATCATTTCTATCATTTCCCCTTGCTTTTGCAGTTGTATTTTTGGTCTTTGGTATCTGTTTTTGTGATTGCAGGTTTCTGATGAATTTATTAGGTCGATGACTATCTCGTCTGATCTCAGATGACCGACTATGATCTGAGATGATTCTGTGCAATTGCAGATGATTATGTAATATTTGAGATGATCTGGACTTCTACAAACCTCAGAATCTTCATCAGACATCCGAAATCAGGTATATTCTATCTTATTTAGCACACTTTCTGTGTTTAGCACTTGTTCATGTTTTTTGTATCCATATAAATCAGCATTGGCATATAGAATAGCTTAGATTCATCTTGGCCAAACCTAGGATATGAATGATTAAAGTACAAAATGAACACATCAAACCCATTTTCAACCTAGGCGTGGAAACTGCCACTCAAAAGTTTCCTGGTGAACCCACCATCCGTCAAAAATTCACCCTTATACCCCTCCCCCAAGAGGCGTGACCTTCAAAGGGCCTCTCAGTCTGAGGTATTGTCCCATCCTTCTCGCATCCCCCTTTCGGGCGCGGATCCTATAGCTTGAAGGTAAGGATGCAAAAAATTTGGAGTGATACACAAACCTACACAGAAAAATAGAAGTTATATATTTTTAGATAAAGAAAAATATCAAAATTCTATTGACTATTCTAAGTAAGAGAAGACTCCAAAAAATTACATATTCTATAGTGTGAAAATTTATTGAAAATATTATATTATTGAGTGTAATAGTAACCAAGCAAGAAATATATTGCCAAGGATTTAAAGGTAATATTGATTTCATATTTATCTCAACATTTCGAGAGGTCAAGAGAGTTGATTTAGGAGCATAGGGGAGCAAACATATATCTATTCATACTCCACATTTGCATAGCACCTCATAGGAACTATTCAATGGAGCTTTAAAAGTAAAGTATCTCCAAGGAAAATGGAAGATATCTTAGACATCATATACCTAAATATTTGTTAGAGAAATCAAGAAAATAAGTCATTAACAAAAGGTGAAATAAGAGATTGTTTTTTAGACTTCTATAATATGTATCCATACAAGGATCATTGAAAATAAGGAAAGAGAAGCTATTAGCTATACTAAGGATGCCCAATATTATAAGGTACAATATGATAGCCTTTGGTGAAGGCATCACAGTAAAACTTACCAACATCTACCTCCAAGTGATAAAAATCAGATAATGCAAGCATCATAGGGTTCTATCCACATAAAAGCATTGGGAATAGTATCATTGGCACTAAGAGTAAGTATCATTTTACCCGTGCACTTGTAACAGAGTAAGCATTGCATTTGGATAAGAAATACAATGTGGAAGTTATTACAGTTGGCAAAGCAAACTCAGGTAGTTGCACCAACTAGACAAGGAAGATACACATAAAAGTGGTAGTGCATATCATTCAAAGTTTGACTCAAATTCAAGAAGTTACCCATCACTAAAGCCATCGTGTACACCTGGTTGGAATTCTTGTAGAAGCGTTGGAAGATAACCATCTTTATTAGAGAAGCATTGAGAGAATCAACATAATTTATCTCAAGTAAAGTGGTTGGAAATATCAATTATTGAAGCATAGGAATAACAACAAAGTCTCCAGTAAATGAGTGTTAAGCTATAAAAGAGAAAATGTTTGTATAGCCCAAGGGAGTTAGCACAAAGTGGTGAAAGTATTGCACCACGTGGAAGAAGGTGTCTTATGTACACCATAGATAGTCACCACTACATCGAAGGTATCTCAAGCACGCAACATTAGAAGTATACCTAGATGAAGCATCATTATTATAAAGCCCTTGTAAGAAGCTTTAGGTCAAAGACATTAAAGGTAACATACAAATAATTTAGTGCCACTTGTTATTCCATGTTGCGAAGATGCAGTATAAGAATATGAAAGGATTTAGGGAAATCAAGTGCCACTTGGTACCATATTTCCTATACCATGCTCTAACCTTGTAGATAGCACACCTCAAAAGGAAGCACTGGAGTAGTACTCAAAGAGGATGTCAAATCAAAGATAACTCAAAGTGAAACTAAGGTAGCATTAAAGAGTTGAGAGCACACAAGGCTTGAGGAGTAATAAAGCTATCTAATGCATGCACCTCTTGGAGAAAGAAGGACATAGGCAAAAACATTGACATCAAAGGGTAAACCCATCAGTAGATTTGAAGTGCTCAAGTCAACAATAGAATGTCAAAGAGAAGCACATTCATCAACTAGAGAAAAGAGTGTAGGGCAGCGAGTGAACATTGGAGAAGGTACAAAATTAGATGACAAAGAACAAGTGAATTGTTCTATGTCATCTCGGAGTTGACAAGAAGTCAACTATATTCAATTCATAGGATTTCAAGGTGATTATAGAGAAATTTCAAGATTGAGCTTAGCGTTGTAAAGGTAAGAGTTATATTACAAATTTTATAAAGGTTGAAATCAACTAAAACTTAAAATATAGAGAAATTGAATGATAGGAGTAATAAGGTGTTAATATCTAGAAAAACATTCTTGATTATCCTGATATGGAAGTAGAAAATATAAGGATTAAAATCTTTATTATTGTTGCTTCAACTATTTGTAAATTCATAAAAATAAGGAGTTCTTAAGCTTAGGAAATATTAATTTGTAAATACATACTTAATCTAAATTTCTAACTAGGGAGATATAAGGAATTCTACATCAAATTGAAATCATAGAAATTTAGAAATTGCATTATACAAAGGTAGAGGTAAGTCAAACTCTAGATTCATTTAAAAGTTGGAAGATTGATTTTATTAGTCTCATATTCAAATTGAAGAGACATAGAGAATCCAAATTAACTATCTTGAATATATTAAGAAATTTTTATTGCATCATTGATATTTCTACAAGAAAAAAACAATTGTTGAACATTATATTGATCTTTGTCACATTACTAGGAAGATAAAAGGGTTATAAAGCAAAACCAGAAATCTAAGCATATTAACAAGTTCATTATTCACTCAAATTAGTTGTAAATTAAAGGATATATATATATTCGAAAGTTGAAAATTAAAGAAGCATATTTAATCATCTTACTAGGGAGATATAAGAAAGACTACTACAAAGGTTCTATCAAAAATATTCTCAAAAATACTAAAGAGCTAAAATAATTCTAGTGACTATTTATACAATACAAGGATTGATTCAGTCTAGAACTCATATAGAAAGATACAAAATCTACAAGGAACATAGTCTATTCAAATTAAAAGAGAAAGAAAGATGTCAACTCCACAGAACATAGTAAAGAATGATAAGAGCACCACTATTAGAAAGGAAAGGGCAAGTGTTATAAAAATTGGAATAAAGAATCTACTTGCCAAAATTGAGAACTTAGATCTTACCACAAAATTGATCTATAGTGAAGCCTTAGAGGAGAACTTTACAACAATGGAATTTTATCTTCATGCTAGAATCATTGAAGCAATTGATAATGGAAAGAAAGACATTTCAATTCCTCTATATTTTGGGAGTATTCTATATATGGTTTTACTTACACTTCAAAATTACAAAGAAGTGAATGCAAGACAGAAATAATTAATTGAATTTTTCAATGAAAAAAAGATAGATGAATCCTTCTTAGAGAAGTTGTTTCGATAATCATGAAATATTAACACTTCAATTTCAATTAACTCAATATCTTATCGTGATGCCTTGAGTGTTTTTTAGAAGCCTCTATATACAACAAGGATAGTAATACAAAAGATAAAGGCAAAGAGAAAATAATCTTGCAAGAATCAGGTGATAGTACAACCACATATGATAACACAAAAATTGGACCCAAATACAAGAAAGAAGAAGAATAAGAAGAAGGAGGAGAAGAAGAAGAAGAAGATACATCATATCAAGAAGGAATACAATGCAAGGTAAATTAAAAATATTTCAAAAGAACCTGATCAAGATGAAAGATACTCAAAGGATGAAGATCCTTATTGAAGACTAAAGTATTCAAAAGACCAAACAATGTGATACATGGAGGTTTTGGAATATATTAAATTATTTGGTTCTTTACTAATATACCATAATGGGTACATATTTATATTAGGAGTATATTTATGACTTAAGTACTTTATTAATGCAATATAATAAATGCACAAGTGTTGGAATGTGTAGTGATATAAATGTACATGTAGTCCACATGTACATAAGTCCTTAGAATAGAATAGTGAGGTTTCATAGGAATTTTTAAGGTAAATAATTACATATCATTATAAATAGGCCTTCATAGAATAGAAAAGTGAGAAGATTTTGGAGTGCATAGGTTGAGTAGTAGTAGATACAATGTAGATCAATTTTTGTAAATATGGAGAGGTTGTGACCTCCATTGGAGAGCATTGTATATTTTCATGAGCTTTCTTATATGAGCATTTCTTGAGTATTGTATCAAATTTTCTATCATATTTTCATGCATATTAGTTAGCCATAATCATAGTTATAACATTGCATGCTTATTTCCGTACTTGTGGTTGTATTTCCTTAAAGTTTACATCTTCAAAAGCTAACAAAGAGAATGATCCATGCATACCTTCATTTTTTGAATAGTTCCACTAACTTCTTTTTATAATCCATTATAGTCTCAATGCTTAAACCCTTTATCCTTTAACCCTTTCCCATCAATGATCCATGAATTTTAACATTTAGTTAGTATTTTTTAAAATTACCCATGAAATAGAGTTGGAATTTATTTTCTTTATCTTAGTTGGTCATTAGGCTTTTCATATTCCAAAAAATTATGATTGAGGTTTTATAATTGCACTTGAAGTATTGCAATAAAAAAAATATGGTTTTTGTTCAAATTTTTAAAAAAATTACACAATTTTTTCTATCTTGTAGACACCTAAAACGCGTCATGTCGAGGGCGACTACTCATATGGACATGCTACAAGACCATATGGAGGATCTTGGACAGACTCCAAGATAGAGCAGTGGTTCTAACCACTCAATTTGGGCTCCTTGGCCTAATCAGTCTGAACCGCAGCCCAGACCTATGGTCTACAGTCTGAACCATGGCTAAGGCCTACGGTTTATAGTCTAGACCGCAGTTGTAACCTGTGGTCTTAACTGAAGTTCAGTTGGCCTTCATCCGAGCCAAATCGGTTTGAACGACCATTTGTTCTAGAAGACGGTGGTTAGAGGATGGAAGCTTCCAATCCAACTATCCTAACCACCCCTTCTTGATCTTGGCTTCTCCATGAAGCCACCCCTAGCCCTGGGACATCCTATAAGTACCCCTCCGAATTAGGGCAAACATCGAGAGAGAGCATTTTGGAGATTAGAGCAAGTGAAGCCCTATCGAATTGTGGACTCACTTGAGTGCATAGAGAGAGCCTTGTTGCCATCCCCATTGTCAATTTGTCAAGCATCATGACGAATTAGGCCATGGATGCCCTAAGGACCTAGGAGAGCCAAGAAATGCTAATTCGGGCAAACGGAGGCCCCTCACAGTGAATCAACCACCAAACTTGTCAGAAGGACACCGAAGGTGACCCTTGAACATCAATTGGACAAGGAGGTCAAGCCCACTACCCTTGATTTTGAGGGTAAACTCACTTGAGTGCTAACCATGGCTTTCAGCCATGGTTTATAGTGTAGACCATGCATCAGTGCTACGGTTTGCAACAGAGGTATCACCACCTTACTATTTTCATTTTTGCCCATCTAGTTAGATTAGATTAGTCATTTGCATGGTTAAATTGTAGTTTTAGAGACTTTTGACCGATAGATTAGTGTTTTTACTAACTTGTTTTCATCATAGTAGTTTAGACATTAATGGTTTCTTTTCATGTTATAATGCTTCATTTCAAGTAATTGATTCCATAGATTGATAGTTGTGCTCTTCATTTACATATTTCCATCAATCTTGATATTATTTGCATATGTTTAGCATAGTTTATGCATTTTCTTGATTTTATGTCATTATGCTATTTTCATGCTATTTGTCTTTAAAGGGCCTCATCATGAGAGGCTTCCTATGCTTTTGACATTCTTGTGTTGTTTCTTGATCATAGGAAACAGGTTTCTAAGGAGCTACAACCATTCATTTCCTTCCTCAACGCGAAGAAGAGGGTCTACTCCACCCTAGAGCAGTTCGTGTCACCTTAAGGGCTTGATAGTGCATTTCACCCCTGAGGGGGATTGAAATAATTGTAATTGCGTATCAAAATAGAGTATCCCTAAGAGGGACTTACTTGTAATCAGACACTCATTGATTTTAATGGAATAATAGAGGCATTTCTTGTAATTTCCATGTGTTTTGTCCATTTATGTGTTTGAATATCAATTTTACTTTGTTTATGCAATTACAACATTTTGGGTGCACGCCTTTTTGGTCGTATAGAAGGTGATCACGGTGGAACTCCGCATAAATAGCATCTGACTGTGTGTTCTTGACCTTTTTGACTTGTAGGTATAGACCATAGCTATCAGCTATGGGCCAACAATTGAACCATAGGTTCAACCCATGGGCCACAGTCAGAACCGTAGACCAGACCTGTGGTTTCCAGCTGACAACACAGACAACAAAAATTAGAGAGCCAATCATTGCAGGACCTGAGGTAGGCCCTATTTTCAGCCCTCTATCATTTTTTTCCCTCTGTGTTTTTATAGCATGTATAATTTCAAATGCAAATTAGGAAAAATCACTAAAAAAGGGGAAATCAATCGTCCTAGTTTGCTTTTGCATTTACTTCCATAGAAAGGCACTGCTAGGAACAACGGACCTATGATTGTAGTCCACCCTAGGCTACAACGTGCTTGATAGAGTGTCTTGTTTGGTTTGCATGTGTGAGGCCCAATTAGAGGCCAATTATCATCGTAATGTGCATTGTCTCAAAGAGCATCTAGAATAGCTTGCATTTTCTAAATTTGAAATGTTCTTTCATTTGCATAGCATATAGAAAATGAGCATGAGTGCTATATGATGCATTTCTTTTATGTACATTAAAATGAACCACACACACCACTTGGCACTTAAACGCTAGTGAGTTGGGCTTGACATCCAACCACTAGTAGGGTTCAATGACGGTGGGCGTAACTTCCATCCGTTGGCCCAAATCCTATGAACCTTTTGGATACTAGACCAATACCGAATCCGAGAACCTTTCGTACCCTAGAAAATTTGCATGTATTCTCTTCGGAGGGTATAACGCTGACTGGGGGAAAATGGGTGAGGATCTGGGAGGACCTGTGCTCCCTGACCATGTGTGGGCTTCATTACCACACATTATAGGTTGGATTACGTGACTTGGAGTTCATAGCCAAGTTGTCGAGCTACGAGCGTACAGGTGAAAGCCATTAAACTGAGAATAAAATCCAACAAGTTTTGCAAAACATGATAAGAGTTTCTACACTGATACAACACATCTTGAAAACACATCAAACAGTTTAGGGCTCACTTTCAAAATTTAATACGAGATAATCATCATTGTATACCTTGTTTGCTTAATAATAAAAGATACATCTAGATGCTAGGTACACAATGGTGGATACACAGGGTGGTCGAAAAAGGTCTAAACTTGATGCCAATGATCAACCCCTAACCAATTCATAACAACACGTGTCAAGTCCTCACCCACATGAGCGAACCGAACGTCGTTCGACAAGCATTAGAGGAGATAACTCGACATGAGGGGAGCCCGTAGAGCATACCCTGGATAGAGGAGCTTTAGTACACTCCTCTAGGCATAGGATAGAATAGGGAGCCTCTCAGCATGAGGGTGCTCCACTCGAAAGCCATTACCGAGACCGCACTACACGTGCATCCATGGGATCGGCCAAAGAGTTTGTTGTGCAGGGGACCAGGTTGGTGCCCCTACGTACTAAGTCCATAGGAGGATCCATACCTCCACCTTCTGAGTATAGAAGGACTAGAGATCCACCCATTCAGGGGTAGGCAGATAGGCTCGCTATCGAGCATAGGTCTACCCATACTCCCATGCGTGGTCCACCATGCAAGATCACCATTGATATATCAAAGGTGGGAGCTAATGGCACACCACCGCATGAGCGGTGGTGGTCTAGATAGCTAGAGGGTCTAGGTAGTGTCTTAGAGTAGTTAGGCTACAAGCCTTCCGCTCCACCCACTCGTGCCCTGAGTGAGCATAGCGTGAGCATCGTCAGGACTACTAGAGAGCATGGAGAGGCTTCTAAGCACCCTCATGTCACACACCCACTATCTACGCATGGTGGTTCATAGTATAGGACACAACAGGATGCCAATGCCATCTTCATAGATAGAGGCAAAGGTGCAACACATCAGTTCGATGGGTACAGAACCCACAAGGTCGCTCGTACAGAGCAAGGATACCAGAGGCCTCCCATGGTCGATCAGATCGATAGATCACATCGACTAGTATCGGAGCAGAAATGCCAACTCCTCCAAGATCAATTGGAGGATGCTCACCTAGAGAGGCAGTGCATTGAAGATGAAAATATTCAAGTGCAGAGGCTCATTAGACAGAGGCTATATGAGCAGCGCATGCGCGAAGAGCGTATCCTTGCCTAGAAGGAGCATGTGGAGTAGGAGGATAGGCTAGCTAGGGCTGGCCTATATCCTCATGATGAGCATAGAGAGCGTATATATAGGAAGGCTTTGTCGCAAGATGATATGCATCAAGAGCAAAGAGATGCTCATACTCATGCTAGTGCCGAATAGAGGGAGCGGCCACCATCGCTCGATGATCAGAGGTAGAGGCAGCATGAAGAAGAAGAGGGAGATGGATACGAGCAAGAATATCCTGAGAGCTCCCGAGCTGAGGAGGAGGAAGAGCAATGCCCTCCATCTTGTATGAGGAAGATAGTACCTCCTAAGCCACCTCCACATCAACTTAGGGAGGAGGACTTTCTATCTTCGGAGGCCTATAAGGCCTTAGCCGAGAAGATCAAAGCCATCGAGAGACAAGGCGTGACTATTCAAAAGTTGACATTAAGGAAAATTCATAATGAGCCTTTGGATCCTTTGGTGCCTACTCCAGCTTACCCTGAGCATTTTGATATGCCTAGGTTAGACAAGTTTAAGGGTGATGAAGATGCACAAGAACATATCACGAGCTTTTTGGATGCTTGTTTTTAGATAGCAAGCAATGATGCATTGTTGTTGCATACGTTCATCATGACACTTTTTGGTCCAGCCCGAGAGTGGTTCAATCAGCTAAAGAAACATAGCATAACTAGTTTTGAGCAATTAGCTGATGCCTTTCTTGAATGCTATTCCTTTGGCATCAAGAAATAGGCCAATATTTTTGATCTGGCTGTGCTAGCTCAACATGATGATGAGCCAATTGAGCAATACAAAAAGAGATGGAGGAGACTAATGGTGAAGTTGCCATTCCCTATTCCTACCATAGAGTTAACCCAAATGTTTACAAAGAGTTGTGCCAAGCACATCTCATTACTATTGTAGCTACAGTAGTATCCTACATTCGAAGAGGCTTTGGTGCAAGCCAAAGTGATCAAGGACATCAAGTTGTAGGAAGGCAACTTGAAGCTCAAGAACAGGAGAGAGGGACAAAATAAGAGTGCCACAAAACAATAGGGCAAGCAGGCCCATGTGAATCAAGTGGTGTTGAATCTCCAAAGGGAGGACAAGGGGCAACAGAAATAGAATTATCAGGCCCAACCTCCTCCTACGTAATATGAAAAGTGCAACAACAATTATAAGGGCAAGAACAAAGATCAACGCCCACCTCGCCAGTTCACACCATTGACGAAATCGCTGACATCGATTTTCCATCAACTGTGTGAGGCCAAGGCAATTAGATTACCCGAAATCAAGATGATAGACCCCAATCAACCCAAACCAAAGGGGTACCAAGAAGATCTATTTTACATTTTTCATCGAATGAAAGGCCATGACATTGAGGTGTGCTAGACTTTCAAACACATGGTGCAAAATATGATTGAAAAAGGTGAGCTTGTAGTGCCGCACAACCCATAGGTGCCCGATAATCAGAATATGGGGATTTACAAAAACCCCTTGCCAAATCATGAGGTGCCTCACAACAACGTTGGCCAGGTCAACCAGGTGCGAGTCGAACCACCTACCTAGGGGTTCATAGGCATGGTGAACATTGTCACTAGACATGGGAGATATGAACAACAGAATCAACCTCATGCTCCCATTCAAATACAAGCCACACCGAATCAACGATCGATGCAGAATATTCTAGGCCCACCAACAAGACCGGTGGTGACCATAAGGAGCAGGTTGGTCCAAAACCTATAGACAACTCCTACGAAGTTGTCGATATATGAGCTAATACAATAGTCCCCTAGGCACAGGGAGACTCTTATGGACATTTTGAGGTCCATTGAAGTACAGTCCTAGGATGCACAAGCATTTACTAATTTTATGGGACATGTACAACAATGTCAAGAACCGATGATCCAATTTTATGATCATGAGATAAGGATAGTTTCTACAACCATGGCTGACCCATCATTGCATATAATCGCATGTGTTAATCACATGCCATTTAAAAGGGTCTTGATCGATACCGGCTCATCGATCAACATAATAACGACCAAGGCGTTGAGTCATTTGAAGTTGCCTAAATCACACATTGTGCCCACTACATTTACATTGAGAGCATTTAATGATGCACTATGTTTGACTATTGGCACAATTATCCTACCCATGTAGGTAGGCCTGAAGACCATCTCCGTGATGTGTCATGTGATAGAAGGGGCCATGCAGTACAACATATTACTCGGTAGGCCTTGGATTCATGAAATGCATTGTGTTCCCTCGATATTGCATCAGTGTGTGAAGTATATTCATGAGGGACAGGTTCACATAGTGTCATCGGATGAAGAACCTTTTAAGTTCGTGAACCTAGCAGATTTTCCTAGGGGTTTCATACTCCCATCAATGCACCTAGATGTTCGGCCATCATCACCGATAAAGAAGCCAAGAGGTAAACCAATAGTACATGCTCAACCAATGCCATCTATGTCACACAGATCAGAGCACACCACTACCACTTCCCTGAAACCATCGACATCAGTCATGCATCGAGATGAAAGGAAGTTGAAGGTAAAAATGGGTGAGAAAGAGGAGCGTGAGCCCGAGCCAATCATCGAGGAGGTTCCCACTCCTATGGAAGTTGAGGAACCCCAAGACAAAGCCGAGGAGGCACCTCAACCTACCTCACCTGCATCTTCAGTAGGGTCATCCACACCATGGGTGACAGTACATCTCACCAACACCAGATTAGGTGAGTACCTTGTGTAGAATGTAACCTTCGGACCGATTCTGAAGACTGCACAAGAGATGGGCCGACCATCCGCTCATCGTTACCCGATTGGATCGATGGTTCCATTGGGAGAGCCACCTAATCAGACTAATTTCATCTATGTAGGGCTAGATCAGCTTCCAACGTGAGAGCCCATGGATGAAGATGATGATGAACCTTTCATAGTAAACGTTCGTTATCTATCCAACCCGGAGTATGCCATGCATATCTTTGAGTTATATCATTGGCATGGATACGACCTTGGTCTCTTTGAACAAGGATGTAGGACTCTGCTGGAACCACGTTATCAGTTAGTCACTGATAGGTTCAGTTTAGGGTTACAGATACGAGGGTAGGATGATTTGCTCATAGCATCCCTAGATCATCTGTACCTTAGTATGGTGGACGATGTGGATTTTAATCCATATCATCCTGATCCTTCTAGTTTATGGAGGAATCACCCTATGATATCTGTCATCACCACTGAGCCACTCGAAGATCATCATGAAGGGCTCCTTGAGCAGACTGAGATAGAACTGAACCCCAGAGATAACCTGGGACACCAAACCCATGATGCAATCGATGACACAGACATGTAGGGGTGTAACCCCATTACTGTAGGTGATCTCGAGCTAGGAGATCTTTGTAATGAAGATGGAGTGGAGTCCACCTCCGATATGAGTGGACCAGGCTATGACATAGATGAGGAATCCTCAAACGATGATGAATCTAGGGATGAAGTCGAAGGTGCCTATGTGAGGCCCTGGCATGCACATCATTTATTGCCTATTGAATCGATACAGGTTATCAAAGAGATCCTTCCCAACATTGATCATTCAGGGGAAGAAGTAGAGCTAGATTTCTTGGTGATGTCACACTTATGATATAATTATCTAATTTATCCAGATAGTGATGACAGTGATCAAGTAGTCAGATTCATGGGGCCGCACTTGCTAGAGCACCCCCTAGGAGTAGGGGTGAATGAAGGATTCTATTATGATAGTGATGAAGAAGATGAGTTAGAGAGGGCCTACCTTGGTCCTCCTTATTTGTATTACCATCATCAACCCATCGACATAGATGAGGTCTATCGTCAGTTACGTGTTGGTCCTCATCTGAGAGCAAGACGGTTAAACCTGGATCAAATTTATCGATTGGTTAATCCCCTTCCATCGACCTACATGGAGCTCCATGAGCCAAATGATCCTATTTTGTAGTCAGTGCATAGGGAGGATCCAGTTGTTCATAGTCCTCATAGAGAAGACCCCTTTGTGCCTATGCCATTAGAGCCAGATCGTGGGTATGAGGACTACATAGATTTTGTAGAAGTTGGTCCATGTGGTCCTGGAGATCAATTCCATTCCATAAACATGGTCTCCATTGATTTGACCACTCCACTCCATAATCCAATAGATCCATCCAAACCATTGTATCTTAACAAAGATGCTATCGATTGGGATCGCATTGATTCACCCATTGAGCCTGAAGATTTCTTCCCTAACGAAGAAATGTTGCAACCTTTCCATTTTGCACCAGGCTATGCATATGATGTCTATCATGCCAAAAATACTTCCAACATGGAACCTATCAACCCGGATGATGACATCCATTTGATTCCTATGCCTCACCAGCTTGAGGAGGGATCACATATGTCAATAGAGGAAACCTTTGAGGTGGATATCAGTAATGATCCCACCAGTGCAAAGAAGGTTAAATTTGGAGAGAGTCTCACTCCAGATGAGTGGGCCACCCTCATCCCTCTACTGAAAGAGAGACCAAATTTTTTTTCTTGGACGTACAAGGATATGCTAGGTCTAGACCCAAAATTGGTTACGCATAACCTTTCACTAGATCTGACGAAGAAGCTGATCAAGCAAAAGCTTAGAAAGATGCACCCAACAGTAGCCTTAATGGTGAAATATGAGCTACAAAAGTTGTTGGATGTGGAATTTGTGATCTCCATCGACTATCCAGAATGGGTGTCCAATATGGTACCCATGGGAAAACCCGATGGAAGAATCCGTATTTGCATGGATTTTAGAGACCTAAATAAGGCAACACCCAAAGATTCATTTCCATTGCCCAATATTGATGCTCTCGTAGATGCAACTATAGGTCATGAAATGCTCTCCTTAATGGATGATTTTTCTGGTTACAATCAAATTTAGATTAAACCCGAAGACCAGCATAAAACCATGTTTATAACGCCATGGGGAATGTTTTGCTACAAAGTTATGCCATTTGGCCTCAAAAATGCTGGTGCCACATATCAATGGGCCATGACATACATTTTTCATGACTATATGCACAAAATTCTAGAATATTATATCGATGACTTGTTGGCCAAGTCATTGCTATGAGAAGAGCATGCAGAGGTCTTAAGGAAGGTCTTCGATCGCCTGATAGAGCACAATGTCAGGCTGAATCCTAAGAAGTGTGTATTTGGTGTAACTTCTAGAAAACTACTAGGATTCATCATCTCTAAGCGAGGCATCGAAGTTGACCCAGCGAAGGTCAAGGCCATCTTGGAAATGCATCCTCCCACCAATATTAAGGAATTAAGGAGCCTTCAGGGCAAGGTAGCATCGATAAAGTGATTTATCGCTCAACTATCGGATAAATGTCGACCCATGAATCGACTACTACATAAGGGAGTCCCATTCAACTAGGATGAGGACTGCAAGGTAGCCTTCACTGAAATAAAGCAATACCTAGCGACACCGCCAGTGCTAGCTCCACCAAGGCCAGAGGTGCCTTTTCTACTATATATATCGGCAACTGACTTTGCACTGGGAACCATGTTAGCCCAAAAGAATGTGCAAGGCAAAGAATAGGCCATATATTATATTAGTCGAACCTTGGTGAGCTATGAGCTCGGGTATGCATATGTGGAAAAATTATGTTTAGCAGTAGTGTTCGCTACAAAGAAATTGTGACACTATATGTTAAGTCATACGACATATGTTATATCCAAACAAAATCCTTTGTAGTACATGATGAGTAAGACGTATCACAATACACGTACTACGAAGTGGATCATGCTATTGATAGAATTTGATCTAGAATTCATAAGCTAGAAGTCCATTAAGGGATAGGTCATAGCGGATCAATTAGTTGAGGCACCACTATCAAACAATAGGCCTCTAACAATAGAGCTTTCGGATGATGCAGTCTTCATCATATCTGAAGCTCCCAAACCCGAAGAACTAGAGAACAATGCTGATATGACTCTGTTCTTCGATGGTTCGAAGTGCGAGCAAGGAGGTGGTGCTAGAATAGTGTTTTTCATGCCACAAGGAGCTCCAATGCCCTTGTCATTTAAGTTGGATTTTCTATGCACCAACAACAATGCTGAGTACGAAGCCCTACTACTAGGCCTCCACACAGCCGTCACCATGAATATTAAGAGATTGAACATCTTTGGTGACTCCTTGCTCATAGTAAATCAAGTCAAGGGGCTCTTTCAGTGTCGATGTCCCATACTGAAAGCCTATAAAGATCTAGTTGCCACATATTTGGCTAAATTTGAATGGTATGACATCGAGGCAATCCCTCGATCATCAAATAGGTTTGTAGACACCATGGCATCTTTGGGATCTTTAATCCCTCAGAATCCATCTATGGATTTCACTACCATCCATGTCAAGATGCTCTCGCATCTGAAAGTAGAGCGTGCAACCTATGATAACAGAGAATCGATCAACATGATCAGTGTAGAACCAAAAGTTGAATGGTTCTGCAAAGTTGAAGACTTTCTTAAGAAGGCACCCTAGGGGTCATTAACCTCTTAGAGTCCTATGGGGAGTGGTACTACCATTCACCACAAGGTTGTTTTTGAGTCTGCATTTGCAAAAGTAGATACGCAGGGGGAGCAAGTCATCTTAGCAGTTGAAGTTGAGGCTTATCAAAATTGGATGTCACAAATTAAAGACTTCCTAAAGCTTAGTATAATCCTAGAGGGATTGCCGCATGCCGTGAAGTGCACATTTAAATAGAAAGTGGCTAAATATGTCTTAATAGGAGACATCTTGTACCGATGAGGCTATGATGGAGTTCTCCTTCATTTCTTAGAGCCCCAAGAGGCATCATGGGCGATTTCACAAGCTCATGATGGTACGTGCGGTGGCCATTTCAGTGGCATGGCCATCATCAAGTGCATCCTTTGAATGGGCTACTATTGGCCCACTATGGAGAAGGAGTGCAATGTGTATGTCAAGAAATGCGTTAAATGTCAGCATCATGCTAATCTTACGCACTTGCCATCACAGGCCTTACAACCCATCCAAGCGGCTTGGCCATTTGCTCAGTGGGGATTAGATCTTATAGGCAAGATCTCTCCTCCATCATCGGGCTGACATACATTTATAATCATGGCTACTAAGTATTTTACAAAGTGGGTGGAAGCAATACCCTTAACAATGACAACTGGAGCTCGTATAGCAGAGTTTATACTGGAGCATATCATAAGTCATTTTGGGATTCCATCCAAAATAATATCGGATAATGGAATGTCTTTCAAGAACAAAACTATGAGAGCTTTGACATCTAAATATAGAATCAAACATAGTTTTGTGACTCCATACTATCCGCAAGCAAACGGGTAGGCTGAAGCTTCAAATAAGATAGTGGTGGCCATCTTGAAAAATATGGTACAAGAAAACCACAAAGACTGGCATATCCAGCTGCCCCTTGCATTATGGGCTTATAGGACTAGTATTCGGATGCCCACTAGGGCAACACCATTCTCACTAGTATATGGCGTTGAGGCCATTATGCCCTTGGAATTGGAAATTCCAACGCTATGCATCGCATTGAAAGAGTTCATCGATGATGACACCGTACGACAAGCTCGACTGGATCAACTGACGCTACTTGATGAACATCGCGTGAATGCCCTGGAGCATCTCCATGTTTATCAAGAGTGACTAAAATGAGCTTACAATATCAAAGTCCACCAGAGAGACTTTGAAGTTGGGGATCTTGTCTTGAAAGAGAACCAACAGAACTCTAATTTACCACCAGATATGCGAGACAAATTCATGGCTAATTGGCTAGGACCCTACATCATATCTAAAAATATTGGTCCAGGTACCTATCACCTAACATCGCTAGGGGGTGTTGAAGAGCCCTAAACCTCTCAACATCATCCATATTAAGGCATTTTATGCTTGAAGAGCATAGTAAAAGGCTTCGAGGGTTGCTTGTAACTGCTCGATCATCCTAAAAAGCTCCAAACACTCCCATAAGTAGTTTGGTCAATCAAAAAGCTCCAAAGGCATCTATAAGCCCTTTGGTCAAACTCAAAAAGCTTCGAGGGTTTTTGAAAACCACTCGATCATCCCAAAAGGCTCCAAGGGTTCCTAAAACCACTTGGTCATGTCATTCAAAGGCCCCAAGGGTTTGCTTATAATCGCTCGATCATCCTAAAAGGCTCCAAGCTCATCTATGAGTAGTTTGGTCAATCAAAAGGCACCAAGAGTTTCTAAAAAATTGCTTGGTCAACCCAAAAGCTCCAAGGATTCTTAAAATATCACTTGGTCATCCCAAAAAGTCCCAAAGGTGCTCATAAACCCTTTGGTCAAACCCCAAAGGCTCCGAGGGTTTGTTTAAAACCGCTCGGTCATCCTAAAAAGCTCCAAGGATTTTGCTAAAAAATTGCTTGGTCAATCTAAAGGCTCTAGAGGCATGTACTCATCGTTTGGTCAGATATGAGGCTCAAAACTCATAAAAATTATAAAATCAATAAAATCAATAAAATCCAAAAAATTGGTAAAGCATAAAAATCCAAAAATATTTGCATTTGCATTTGAATTTTGCATTGTCATTTTTTTGCATTTACTCATGCATCCACTGCATTATTACATTGCATATAGGCATTCATCATCCATTGCATTCCGTAGTAGAAGGGATTATGTTTGTCAGTCTTACAAATGACACCACGTTTGTGTCTAAATCATGCATCTCTACATTTATCATGATCCATCATTCATGTGAGTAATTGTGTTTTTCAACACAACCTATAATGTTGCTATGGAGATATACTAGGGTTTTTCTGGTCACTCAACCATACCTAGTGGTCTTATCAAGAGTTGGTAGAAAGCTTGCTTTGCTTTTGTAGCTAAGGTTTAGTTAGTATAGCCCTTAGCATATCAGAAGCCTATCACTAATCAACAAATTAAACAATCCTAACAAGGACTAGGGGAAGATGAAAGTCATGAAGCAGGACCGGGTATCCTGAAGTGAAAAGAGTTATTCTTGCTTATCCCTATATGCGGACGGTATGGGAAATGTTGGTAGTTGGAAAAAGGATAGGTTAGTTCCCTATTCAGAATCCCTTGCTTACGATAAAATGAGCAATATCCCAGAGTGATATCCCATATCAATCCTCAAGATTGATACCCTAGATCGATATCATAGATCGACTTCCCAGATTGATATCCCATATTGATATCATAAGATCGATATCCTCAATCGATATACCAGAAATAATTTTCCCAAGTAAATCCCCCAAAGGAAAGTTTTTGAAGAAAATTATCAAATGTAAATGCCAAAAAGTGAAGATCGAATGAAGATCAAAAAATAGGCTCAAATCAAGTTCAAAGTGAAGATCAAATGAAGATCATAAATCAAAGTTCGAGTGGAGATCAAATGAAGATCCAAAATCTAGTTCGAAGAGAGATCAAATGAAGATCCAGAGATAGTTCAGAATGAAGATGGAATCGACTCCCTTGCTTCACTACATATGAGCAAGTATCCCAAAAATTGAAGGATAGAAAGGAATGAGCCTGAATCCCTAGAATTGTTGGTACTACTGTACCTTACGCATGACGATATGTCTGATACACTTGCATCTCGCTTGTGGGTAGACCAATGTTTGAATGTGGAGGAGCTAGCTTCAGGTGTCCTGCATTGCCTAGTGGCTTAGTCCAACTAAAATCTAAACTTGGGATTGGATAAGACATTTGTGGTACCCCTATCTTAGCAATGGGCTGAAAGAATCCTGCTTGACATCGGGGAACGCTCGTGTCTTATCTTAAAATAATCATGTGCACACATAGGGATAATGAACAGTTAGGGCCTATCCTAGCAAAAGCCTTTTATCTCAGAAGTCTAGTGTGGTTAGTATGCAACTTTTGATAAGTCTATTAGGGTGTTTGAGTCTCATGGAAAACCTCAAAAATCTCTCTCATAGCAACAAAATATCAAATATCGCAAACCATATAAAATCATCAAATTGCAAAGTATCGAGTCCATGATACATCATCATATAAAGCACAATCAAGATATAGGATAGATACTAGATGGATATTAGAAATAATATTTAGATGACCACTGACTATATCATGCATATTTTTCAAATTTGCAAAGGAAAATAGAATGACACATTATATCATTCGCATCATACAACTGTATTCATTGCATTTCATATATGGGTGATTAATTGATTAAATTCTTATCTAAAGGATTTTCAATTACATTCATGATTTTTATACATTCTGTGGTGTCATCCATTAGATTGATAAACATATTTGCATTCATTCCTTATGTTTTAAGTGATTAAAGCATACAGGTTCATTTACATTAGATCACCATCATGTAAATAAATCATTACATACATTAATGCATACAATAAAGCAATATCAAATATGCATTAAGAGAAAACATTGCATCCATATGCATCCATCATAAATCGCACATCTAAGCATCTAGATCACTGCATATCATCATCATCATAAATTAAATAGCTATCTAGTGCATGTCATCCATACATCACATCATATAGCATCAAATTAACATAAGCATTGCATCCATGTGCATAACATAAATAGAAAATTAAAAATATACAAGTACACATAATGAGTCATAAATGATAAATATCATATATATATATATATATATATATATATATATATATATATATATATATATATATATATATATATATATGTGTGTGTGTGTGTGTCTCAAGAGTACATCAAGAGTACAAAATGCCCATAGGCTACAATCGTGTAGGTCCTAGACCTTACACCAAAAATGGTACATATGCAAAAATGTAGCCTAGATCAGATAGAGCCCTAGCTCTAGCCTGCTCCCCTGAACTGGAGCTCTCATCGCCTCCCTCAGCCTTGTGCTCTAGAGCCTGCTCTATAGTCAGCTCTGGTGCCTACTATGTGCCCTACTGAGGGCCCTATGTACCACCTAACCCGAAGAGGCCTAGCACATGGGATACCAGAATGTCTAAGTGGCTAGACCTATGACTCGAGGTCACACCCATCTCCCTGTGACTCCTATGTGAGCTACCTCCATGTGTGCTAGAGGACCTGTGTGTCCTCTCTGTCCTGTGCATCCACTAGCTAGAGCTCATCGTGGACTATCCTGAAGTCCTGGACCTAGTCCTCTGAGACCTAGTAGCATGTCTATCCTCTGGCACCTCTAAGCCCCGTAATATGATGAAGCCCTCCAACTAGGAGATGTGAGCTACCCTCACATCACAAAGGTCATTTCCCTCCTCTATGAGGGAAGTGAGCCACCTAACCTCTACCATGGGATCACTACCTCCTAGAAGTATAGCTGATGGTGCAGCAGGAGGTCCCATAATAGCATGGGAGGATGAAGGATCCCCCCTCTATGCCCTGAGCAGCTCTCTCTCTGCTATGGCCTCACCCCATTGTGCCAGTGCCACATCTCATGCACTAGTGAGCTCACCGACCTGTGACTCTGCTACTGTAGCTCGAGCTATGAGGGCTATAATCTATGCCTGAGCCTCTACCAGTTGTCTATCCTAGTGAGCCAGCTTCACCTCTAGAAGGGTGATAGATGTGTCCCACTACAACTACTGAGTCTGTAGCCTCCCAACCTGACTCTGCAGGTCGACAACCTGAGTGAGGAGCTCCCCTACATCACTGTCAAGAGGCACCTCACCCTCCTCTAACCCCTCCTCCTCTACCTCTACCTATGGAGCCTCCTCTATGGTGGCCTCGGTGCCCCAACCACCCTCGGTCCTTTGGTGCACCCTACGCCCATCAAGATCGGCCTCTACCTCCACCTGGTCATCTACCTAGCCTAGAGGCCCTCTCCCCTACCACTGTAGGAGGGACCACCATGTGTCATATGTTGGGGTGGTCCTAGGTGTGTCATCCCTAGACTCCTAGAAGTCATCAGCCTCATCTCCTAGAGCTGCAGGCTGAATCCATGGTAGGTGTATCTCTAGCATGAGATGCCGATACACAAATGGAATCTCTAGAATGTCCTACACCAAGCCAAACTACCATAGGACATGAGAGAAGAACTGATACTCTCTAATATTGACCTTACGATCGAGTAGCCACCTATCCCGATGAGCCTATCATAGCCACTCACCTACCTCGGTCCAATCAAGGCAATCCATATAGGAGCGCCACTCAATGTCATCTAGCCCGAGCACTACAAATCATGCAATGTAGTAATATGTATCTCCAATATGGGTCCTACTCTAGAACCCCTCCTCCTCTCATGGCCAACATGTGGCATAGCACTGATGAGCATCATCAATGGTCATGATATGGAGAGGTAAGTCCATAGGATGCTCGATCCAGATATGCTACCAACCCTAGATCTATAGCAATAGGCTACAACTAATACCTCGATAGCTCTAGCTCGTAATATGATATAACTCCCTATAGAGCTGACATAATAGCATGCTCCCCCAAGCTAGGCATAGTGGCTGAGTAGTGGAACTCTGAATCACTCTCCAAACACTGGCCAAGAGGTTCCAAGGAATCCTCATACCCGAGGAGTCTGGAAGCACAACCTGTACCACAAGGATCATAAATATCATCATGCAGACTAAGAAAATATGCTCACCCTACCAGTATCCAATGTGGACACCTCCATGGTCGATCTTCTCCTAAGCCTCCTTACTTCGATCATCGAAGATAGCATCAAAGATAGGCTCCTTCCTCTGAGAAGAGGAAGAGGTGATGGCCTCACCATCGATAGGGATCCTAAAGATCCGATAGACATCCTCTAAAGTCATAGTCATTTCACCTATAGGCAGGTGAAAGGTGTTGGTCCATGCATTCCAACATCGGGCCAACGTAGTCAAATAGGTCTGATCTACCCTAATAGTGGGTAGATCTAGTACATAGCCAAATCTGATGGCTCTAAACCATGCACGCTCACCATCAGTGAGTTGTCTACGGAGAGTCTTAAGTAGATCGGGCTCGTGAGCCCTAGAGGTCAATCTCTAAAATAAAAAGTAGTATATAAGCTAAATTCTAGCTAAAAAAAAAACTAAAAATGACTTTAAAATGTCAAAAACATCTAAAAAACTGATAAAAAGATAAAAACATGTCGCAAGGCATTCATAAAAATAAAAAATATCAGTTAGGCAAGTCAAAAATGTATTAAATAACATTAATTGCCTAATTAACTTTAGAAAATGCAAAAATTTAATAAATTTTTCTAAAGTTGGCGAACCGTGGGTCAACCCTATGGTCCGCCTACGATCAAAATATGATCGTTGTATGTTTGAATGTGAACCAGATAGTAGCTGCCAACTACAATCTAGGAAGAATACCCATTTTGGGTACCTTCCTAGCCTGTCTCACTAAAAAAATTAAAACTAACTAAACCTAATCTAGTGGGGTTCATTACCAACTATTTAGTGAGGTTCATTTACCGCATTACTTAATGTGGTTGATTTTAATTGGTATTGAACTACGAGGACTCGGTTTTGAATTACCTTGCCCTACTCACGGCCTCTGCTAGTCGATGGCTGATCAGGATCCACCATCGAGGTATCAAGTGTGGTAAATGGAAGAGTTTTTGGTAGCATTCCAGATCAGGGAATGTCTCCTATCTCTCAGAGCTCTCTCAATGTAGTTGCTTTCAAGAAAAATAATGACAAATTCAAATGGGAATGACTATTTAAAGGTTTGCCTAATTTTGGCAAACCGCAGCTAACACCTACGGTCCCAGAATTAGGGTTTTTTGATCGTAGGCCCTAGCCACGGTTCCAAAAATTTGAAAAATTCAATCATAGACCATACCCATGGTTTACAACCAGCATTAAATGCACTAAAAACCCATCGTGGGAAGGTCTAAAAAGGTAAATTAATGACTCCTAATGGATCAAATTTTAAAAAGAGCAATTAATGTTGCAAATTTGGTGATTTTCAAAGCACTAGGATCGATCAATAAATCAAAATTAACAAAAAAATCAAATAATTAAAAACACCAAATGTACCTCGTATTCAGTAATTTACCCTATACACTTGGCGGTTGCAGCGACTTGCGATCCATGCAATCCGACAAGATGAGTAAATTACCATAAGGACATTTGGGGAAAAAATTGTCATCGTTGATCTGATATGCTTCTTTTCAATCCCTAAGAAGGCCTTCGCGGCTGGACTTCTCCATGGGAACGAGGCGTTTCATGTCATGTCTCCTATGACATCTTTCAACAAATCATCGATAACTTGATTCAACACAAATCTAATTGGAGTTGCCTCATTTCGATTCCCTAAGATGGCTATTGTAGCCCGCCTGCTCCATGGGATAGGAATGTGCAATTACTATTAATAGTTGGAATCAGAAGCTGAACTAGGCCTAGCCAAGGCATTAATATGCTCAAATCTAAATTTGTTCAGATCATCCATGGTGGTCAAGCGACATCATCGCTTTAATCATTGTCATTACCCTCATCGACTCGTCGCTTGAGGGGGTAGTCATAATATCAAATCATAATCAAAATCAATAGAAGATCCCGGAGATCGTAGATCCCTTGATCTTGTCAAAATTGCGTTCATCCTTGCGAATCATTGTCAACAACTATCATAAGCTTACCCCTTTGCTTGGGGTAAATAGCAAATATGACTTTGCTTGTTGTTCTCCACCTTTCGGATCTATGGGTTAGAAGATACCTATGGAATGCACAGCTACATCGAATGAGATGAGAAGGGCACAAGCTTTTCAAATATAAGCCTTTCACCCAGTTGGAAGCAATGATTCTAGGATGCGCATCCTTTTGTTGGACAAGGGGCATCTAATGTTGATCTGACTAATGATCATCATAGAACCTTCGACATCATTTTAGGAGGTCTATTTTTGCTCAGCGTTGTTCGATCTCACAATGCATCTCAAAAGGGGCATCTCGTAGACACCTAAAATGCGTCATGTCGAGGGCGACTACTCATATGGACATGCTACAAGACCATATGGAGGATCTTGGATAGACTCCAAGATAGAGCAGTGGTTCTAACCACTCAATTTGGGCTCCTTGGCCTAATCAGTCTGAACCGCATCCTAGACCTACGGTCTATAGTCTGAACCATGGCTAAGGCCTATGGTTTACAGTCTAGACCGTAGCTGTAACCTACAGTCTTAACTAAAGTTCAGTTGGCCTTCATCCGAGCCAAATCGGTTTGAACGACCATTTGTTCTAGAAGATGGTGGTTAGAGGATGGAAGCTTCCAATCCAACTATCCTAACCACCCCTTCTTGATCTTGGCTTCTCCATGAAGCCACCCCTAGCCCTAGGACATCCTATAAGTACCCCTCCAGAATTAGGGCAAATATGAATGAGAGCATTTTGGAGATCAAAGCAATGAAGCCCTATCGAATTGTGGACTCACTTGAGTGCATAGAGAGAGCCTTGTTGCCATCCCCATTGTCAATTTGTCAAGCATCATGATGAATTAGGCCATGGATGCCCTAAGGACCTAGGAGAGCCAAGAAATGCTAATTCGGGCAAACGGAGGCCCCTCACAGTGAATCAACCACCAAACTTGTCAGAAGGACACCGAAGGTGACCCTTGAACATCAATTGGACAAGGAGGTCAAGCCCACTACCCTTGATTTTGAGGGTAAACTCACTTGAGTGCTAACCGTGGCTTTCAGCCACGGTTTATAGTGCAGACCACACATCAGTGTTACGGTTTGCAACAGAGGTATCACCACCTTACTATTTTCATTTTTGCCCATCTAGTTAGATTAGATTAGTCATTTGCATGGTTAAATTGTAGTTTTAGAGACTTCTGACCGATAGATTAGTGTTTTTGCTAACTTGTTCTCATCATAGTAGTTTAGACATTAATGGTTTCTTTTCATGTTATAATGCTTCATTTCAAGTAATTGATTCCATAGATTGATAGTTGTGCTCTTCATTTACATATTTCCATCAATCTTGATATTATTTGCATATGTTTAGCATAGTTTACGCATTTTCTTGATCTTATGTCATTATGCTATTTTCATGCTATTTGTCTTTAAAGGGCCTCATCATGAGAGGCTTCCTATGCTTTTGACATTCTTGTGTTGTTTCTTGATCATAGGAAATAGGTTTCTAAGGAGCTACAACCATTCATTTCCTTCCTCAACGTGAAGAAGAGGGTTCACTCCACCCTAGAGCAGTTCGTGTCACCTTAAGGGCTTGATAGTGCATTTCACCCCTGAGGGGGATTGAAATAATTGTAATTGCGTATCAAAATAGAGTATCCCTAAGAGGGACTTACTTGTAATCAGACACTCATTGATTTTAATGGAATAATAGAGGCATTTCTTGTAATTTCCATGTGTTTTGTCCATTTATGTGTTTGAATATCAATTTTACTTTGTTTATGCAATTACAACATTTTGGGTGCACGCCTTTTTGGTCGTACATAAGGCAGGCAAAATATTTTAGCATATTTCGGGTGCAGGATTTTCATATTCTAAAAATTTACGATTGAGGTTTTAGCATTGCACTTGAAGTATTGCAATAAAAAAAATATGGTTTTTGTTCAATTTTTTAAAAAAATTACACAATTATTTGTATCAAATAAAGATCTTTGTTAAATACAATGTATATCACTGGTATATTTATAATTAAATCAATTTAATTTCTTGATATTAGTTTAGAAAATTAAACATATTTAAAGAAAATATTACTTTTTATCATACTAAAGCTTAATTCAATAATTTGAGGTAGCACAAAATAAATGAATAATATATTTACAACATGATCTTATTCCCTAAGACAACATCTCCAAATAACTAGATATAAATAAACATGAAACCAATAAATTTTGAAATAAGTCAAAAAAATTGAAAATAACCAATGTCTATAAAGTACCCTTATAATAGTCATATCTATATGATTAAAGAAAATTCTAAAAATAAACATATAACTACAAAAAAATATAAAATAAATATTTTCCATAGTATTCAATGTGATTTAACTTCTACATACGAGGGAGAGGAAAAAACATTAATCGTATCCTTTCACTAAATAAAAATTATAAAACCATTAAATTTATCCTTTCGCTAAAGAAAAATTATAAATTTTTATCAAACTTCTTTTGTTATGGCTAGAAAGACCTTTGAATTAGTTTCCATTATTGTGGGGTATCTTTTTCACCAACTACACTAGGCTATGTCCATTGGGGTACATTGCACTCAGACTTGAATGCAATAATTTTGCCAGAACATTCCAATGTTACAATTTTACAGTTGTACATATATTGCTTGAGAAGACTCCAAGTTGGGCCTCCACTTTCAATATCTAGATTTTGAAGTGCTTGAGCTTGTGCCATTTGATTTACTATTAGATTTGTTTAATATTTAATCTTTTATATGTTTTTTTCTAAAAAAAAATGAAAACAAAGCGTTAGAATATAATAATAATAATAGTTTATGCATAACTAAAATGACAACTTATAATTTTTTTATTGCTCTCTACCTTTAAAGCCTTTAGATTATTCATTTATTTTATGTAAAACATGTTTTGATATATTTTTTTGGATAATCAAATTTTCTAAAATTGTAAAACATTAACTTTAAAATTCAAGAAAAGGAAACAGTCTCCAATTCATATTGAACTGGACCAGATCACTCCTCAGAAGAAGCTACTGACTCTTTCCCTGTGGTTAAAAAAATCAAGAAAGGCAATCCTTCCCTATGCACTCCCCGTAAGGCGGCCACTCAGAGCAACACTCCCCTCCTACTAAAATCCTCCCCTAAGATACATGTGTCCCCTTCATCAACATAGAAGGCTTTATACAAGGGTTTGATGATTTTCTCAGTCCCATATTTAGAGTGGAAAAAATGAATATCTGCTTTATTCAACAGACTACTACCTTTTTGGAAGAATATAAAAAAAAATATGGTGACGATGATCCTAAAACGGTATTAGATACCTCAGTGTCTATTGAAGATGACCGATCCTCTCAACATTTTTCTTTTTTTCTCCCTCCTCTACTCTCCTCCTCTTGTTTGCTATATTTTTGGAAAAGAGTTCAAGGTCCTCCCCCATTTTGGTTATTTTGCTCCCTCTAGTCCTTAGGATCATATATTGTAGGGCCCACTCCAAGGGTCATCTCCTTTTGTAAAAGGTTTAGGACCCTTTCAAAACCCCTCTCACCAATCAATCAATAAATTAAAAACACTAACTTTAAAATAAAAAACAATAATAACTATCCCATGAATTATTATAATTTACTTAAAAAAAATCTTTTGAAATAAACACAACCTACCTTTTAAATTTGATTATCAATTATGAGTACAAGCAATAATTTTTTTTTGAGTAATACTTCTTATACACGTCAACCATGGGGATTGAACCCACATCACTGATAATGCAAGTGGCATCCTTGGTAGTACAAACAATAATTAATAAGAAAATAACTTTTGTTATAGCAAATGTTAAGCATTTCCATCAAAGACAATGATAATAAATCTTAGATATAATATTTAATTTTTTTATTATTTATTATTAGTTAGAAAAGAAGAGGTTTTGAAAGGGTATTCGAACCTTTTACATATTTACAAACCGGATCAACAAAGTATCCATAAAAACATCCAAGAAAAACAACATAAGAGAAGGCCTAGCTTGCAATAGAAACATGGGAGAAATGATCGATAACAAACACACAAACAAAATAGAATAAGGAACTAGAGATAGAACCTACCAATTCTAGATAAAAAAAAAAAAGAGAGTAAATAGAGAAAATGAGAAACATAATGACAAATAAGAGAAAAAAATTAATTGTTGTTATTGATAAGGACAATATCATTTCTCACCAAAGAAATAAGGTCTCGTAGGAAATTTTGTTTCCAGATAGACATACCTTCATTTTGAACCTTGATATTGGCAAGGAAATTTGTAACCTTGTTACCTTCCCTATAAATATGCTTACTTTGGGAGTTCACAAATTTTCTTAGGAATATTTTTTATTCATCCATGAGATTACCAATATTCTAGTTGGGTGAAGCTTGTTCAGTGAGGATATTGATAATGTATAAATAATCCCCTTCTATAATAACCTTATTAGCCCCCATTGAGTCAAGTAGGGATAAACCTTGGAAGAGGGCCCTAGCTAGAACAATATGGTTCTCAGAAAAGGCTAGAATTTTTTTTTTTACTAAGATTTCTGATCACTCCTCTAGCTCCCACCATCCTTGGATTTCCTTTGGAGGCTCCATCAAAATTCAATTTACTCTAGTCCAAAGAGGGAGAGCTCCATTTGGTTTACAACCTACTCAAGCCAACATGAGGGGGGCTAGGGACTCCAACAAGCAATCCTAGGCTAACAAAGAGTTAAGCCTCAAAAGGGGGAACATTAGATGGGGGAAGAGACAACTAAGATATTTTTAACTAAAGTGCTAAGAATTTTGAAACCCACAGAGGAGGTGTTTGAATAACGGTCTTTATGTTTCATGATTGTGAATTTTTTTTAAAATGTCTTCATCGTACATGTATTGTGGTCTAATGAATGGATATCATTCACGAATGCATTTATTAATATTTTAATAAATAAAAATAATTTTATAATAATTTTAAATTTAAATATTAAAAAATTAAAGTAATTTACTATGAATATTATATGTAACATTAAATTTTTTATAATTATAATGTTATAATAAAAAATAAATTTTAATATTTTCTTACTTATTTTTATGGATTAGTTCTATAGAATGACCTGAATTTAGGATTATCATACTTAGATATCTAAATATATATCATGGCTAAAATGTAATAGAACAACAAAAGAGTTTACTACCTTCTCTTAAATTTAAAAGTTTTCTAAAGTAATTTTGATGTTTATTTAGTTTTGGGTTATCATAGTTACATATCTAAGATATTTATTATAATTTAAATGTGATATAACTTCAAATGAGGTATAGGGGCACCATAATGGTAAAAGGTATTGAGCTCTCCTAAAGGAGATCCAATTTCAATTTACACGAAGGGTGGCCCCCAATATATACCCCTAGTTTTTTAACCTATTCGTGTGTCTATATATAACTCCAAAGGAGTTTGATACCTCCTTCCAAATTCATAAGGGGTTTGTTTTTTTATACATAAAAAATAAAATAAAATGAAATAACATATATTATATTATATACTTAATGAATTATTATATTTAAAACTTTTGAATTTTAGATAAATATAAAATTATTGAAAAACAAAGCAATAAATGCATCCAAAGAGGAACCAAAGAAAAACATAAATAGGCCTGACCCACCCAAGGGAATTAGAACCAAACTTTCAATAAATTTAAAAACAAGCATAGTTGGCTAACACCCACACTGAACCAAAAAAGTCCAAATTTAAAATAAAACCTATCCAAACTAAAGCTATACAAATTGGGTAACCAAATACCACAAGAGTTAAACGAATTGGAGGTTAAACATATTGTGAATACTGAGAAAATCTTGGACTCCATAGATCCATAAAATTCGATCCCCAATTTTTTTTGCCCTAACTTAGAAGATTATAAAATTAAAATACTAAAATAGCTTCCTACCCAAGCCAAGGATGCATAACTATTCCAATAAAAATTAAAAAATTTAAACTTACAAATTCCAACCCAAGGGGGAAAAATGCATGTGTGCCAAGGAATTCAAAATTTCTAAATTAAGAAATTTTTGCCCTACTTGAGGGGGGATAAGAGCACTCTATAGCACTACCTGGAAACTTGCAAATCGAAGACTGCATAGATCAACATTGCAACAAGAAAACAACAGGGACTCAGGACTCTCCAAAGGAGTAAACCACCAATATTTTGAGTGAAGAACCACAAAAATATCTGCCAAAGAGACTCTAGCCCTTCCCAAGTCTGAAAATAAAAATTTCAACAATTGTGAATTTGGATCCACTAAAGGACCCAACATTTGTAAGATTTGAAATTGATATGGACCCACTAAAGGACCCACAATAACATACCAAGCAAACCAAGAGCTAGTGATAAATTTAAGTTTGGGGTTCCTCTCATAGCAAAACAAGTCCTTGTAAATAGCCAAAAACCACATGCTCTACATTCGGACCAAAAATACTAGCCATAATCGATGTTGACGTGAGCCTTCAAAGATCAACATGTTGATCACAATATTTGCAGCCCTAGGAACCATTGGCACTACCAAAAAAATCCCAAGGGAACTCCTATCATTTAAGTTCCTAAAAATACAAAAGTTGAATTTCATTTAAAATTTTTAGGGTGGGAATTTCTACCTCCCAATGAAGATTGAGGAGGTTGAAAAAAGACTCTAATCTCAACTGTTTCACACCCAAATCTTTACCTTTCTCAAATTTCAATAAAGCCTAAGATCCATTGGAAATTGTAGAGTCTATATCTTTTTTCCTCAAGGTTTTATTTAGGGATTTATCAACTTTCTTCAAAATAACCATGTCAATAGATATTTTTTCTATGGGTCTTAGAACCTAGAGACCCTTTCTCAAAGCATGGAACTGGAGCTCTAGATAGGGAGATAAAATTTGTTGGACATTTTTATTAGATGAGTTGTCATTGATGTCAAGAGTGAGTGGTCATTTATGTCAATCTTTCAACACCATTCAGTGGCAGTTTTAGTGGGGAGCATCAGTTTCAGGTTCTCCAATAAGTGCAAAAGGATAGTCCGTCTTTAGTTGATCAAGACCCGGTTCCAGGAAGTCAAATGAGGTTAAAAAGGCAAAGAAGAGGCCCAAGAAAATAATATTATAATAGTTTATTATAATATTAAAAAATAAATTTAAATTAAATATAATAAAATTAATATAATTTTATTATAAATTAAATTAATTAACTTTCATGTTACTTAATTTAATTATAAATTAATTTTTATTAATTTAATAAACCCTAAAAGGGTTATAAAGTTAAGGTTAAAAATAAAATTTAAAATTTGATTTGAGCACCGACGTGTTATGGCAATAAGGCATCATGTATAAATAAAGGCAAAACCTTTACCTTAGAAAATCACCAATGCTATTATTCGAATGCCCTAAATTCTAAAATGTGCATAGAAAGGACGCAGTATTTTTCATGTTGGAAAGTCTTTGAGGCAGAGAACGAAGAAATAGGAGCTAGGCTCCTCTCACCCGGCATATGCACCATGTAGCGCAGCTGGCGATGGTGGAAGGTGTTAAGACATTGCTGGTAGGGAGGACGTAGGTACAAATCCTGCAGGGTTCACATTTTGCAAGGAAGGAAGGTCTTCATTTTGGAAGCGGAATCAATGAGGAAATAAAGGGGGGCAAGCACCTTCCCCTCCTCATGGAAGTTCCTAGCCCATGTGGTGGGCTAGCACCTTGGTAAGGTGCTCGACGGAGAGGTTTTGGGGTCAAAACCCATCGAGGCCTTTTTGGCAGTTGAGACAAAGGTATGCGCTGATGATTTTTATGTTGGTCGCTTAATTTAGAATGTGCTAAGGTTGAATGAAAATAAAAATGTTTTTGTGTGACTAAGGTTGAAAAATAAAATTTTGATGATTTATAAGATTTAATTTTTGCCTAAATTAAAACTGGTTATTAAGTGTTTTGAGGGAGATAAAAGGGTAGGAAATTATTATTTATGAAGGGTTATTTTTGAAAGATTGATTTATTAAATTGGAGATTATAAGGAGCAATTTGAGTGATTATTTTTATGTGTGATTTGATGATTGCTAATTTCAAGGAGTAATAAGGTGTATTTGGGATTGATTATTTTTGTGTTTGAGAAATATCTTGAAAGAGAGTTAGTGTGATATTTTATCATCTAACCATTGAAATTGGCAAAGAAGGAAATTGTGATTGAGACAGGTTTTCTAAGGGCACTTCTACATCAAACAAAAGGTATGGGCACATCTTCCTAGTGAGTGATTGTTGAATGTTGTGAATGCAAATTTGGAGTGAAAAGGATTGTTTGGTAAGCATTGTTGAGTGTGTTTTGAATTAATGCTTCAAGGTTTTCTGGAATAAAGAGTTATTGATAAAACCTTGTTTTATAAGCATTGTTGTTGAAGTGATTAGTTGAGTGAAGAACTTAAACTAGGATTTGCAAAGATCATGAGTATCATTGTTATGTGAAGATCGTTTGATAAGCATTGTTGTTGAAGTAAGTGGTTGAGTAAAGAACTTGAACTAGGATTTGCAAATATCATGAGTATCATTGTTATGTGAGATTGGTTGATAAGCATTGTTGGAAACATTTGAGTGAATGTTCATAACTTGGGAATAGGGTTTGTGAGCAAGAATTATTTCATTGAGTGATTGGTTAAGTAAAGTTGGTTGAACCTAGTCAAGTGGATGTGTTGATGTGATAGTTCAAGTTCTGTGAAACAAATTGTTCTATATTCTGAATTGATTTGAGAAAGAGGTTGAGTGTTGATGAATGTGAAACATATTGAGTCTCTAAAAATTCTCTATATGTTTTTGTGATAAAATAGATATTGAAAGTGATTGAGAGTTTATAAGTGTGAAGCATATTGAGTCTCTAACAATTATCTATATGTTTATATGGTAAAAAGAGTAATTGAACGTGATTGAGCATTGTGGTGAATGTGAAGCATATTGAGTCTCTAAAAATTCTCTTTATGTTTTTATGATATTAGACAAGTTGATGCAGGAGCATCCAGTGGCGGCCGAACAACCTTGCATCTACAAGAAAATTTCCCAGTATTTGCCTTGCGCGACATGTCACGAAATCGCGATAGGCAACAGGAGAGAGAAAGTTTCATGGAGGATGTTACGAAATAGTGACATGTCATGAAATCACGACATAGAGCAGCTGAGCGTAGAAGGCATGGAGGATGTCACAATTTCGCAACATGTCACAAAATCACAACCGTCGTGAAATCATAATGCAGAGCAGCCAGGCACAGAAGGCATGGAGGATGTCACGATTTCATGACATGTTACAAAATTGCAATCATCATGAAATCACGACGTAGAGAAGCTAGGCGTAGAAGGCATGGAGGATGTCACGATTTCATGACATGTCGTAAAATCATGACCGTCATGAAATCCTGACGCAGAGCGACTAGGCGTAGAAGCCGTGGAGGATGTCGTGATTTCGCGACATGTCACGAAATCATGACCGTCACAAAATTGTGATGCAGATCAGTCGGGAGGAGGAGCCAAGGATATTGTCGTGATTTCATGACATGTCACGAAATTGTGACCATCACAAAATCGTGATGCAGGGCAGCCGGGAGAAGACACCAATGAGAATGTCACGATTTTGCGATATGTCATGAAATCGTGACTGTCACGAAATCGTGACTGTCATGAAATCGTGACCAACAGCAAGAGGAAGAAGATGCCAAGGAGATTGTCATGATTTTGTGACATGTTGTGATTTCACGACATGTCACGAAATCACGATTGGAGTAGAAAAGCAGAGGCGTCCGAAGGAAGATGTCGCAATATCACGACCAAAATAGAAGAATAGGGACGTGATGGAAATACATCGCGATATCGCAACATGTCACGATATCATGACCAAGGTAGAAGCAGGAAGGCGTGAAGGAAAGAATGTCGCGATATCGTGACATGTCGTGATATCATGACCAAAAGAGCAGAAAGCAAGGAAGGAAGAGAAATGTCACGAAATCATGACATGTCATGATTTTGCAACCCAAAGAGGAGAGAGAAGGCAAGGGAGCTAGAATGTCACGATATCACGACATGTCACGATATCGTGATAGGAGAAGAAGACGTGGAAGGATGAGATGTCGTGAAATCATGACAGGAAGTATTTTTAGGGACCATTATAGAATGACATGTGGCAGCACAGAACGACACGTGGCACCAAGGTGCAGTAGAAGCAGACAAAGACCAAGAGTCGAAACGTTTCAAAATCTAGAACAATGAAGAGGCACGGGAGGTGAAACGAAGCATAAAAAAGGGGAGATGGAGAGTCACACCAGAGACTTTAAAAGGAGAAGCGATGGCATGCACAAGGGGTTGGAATACGACAGTTGCAGGTTGGAGAAACTGTAGTTGCAAGTTGCACAGTCGAGTTGTAGAGTCGAGGGTCGAGAGCCATTCTGAACCGACTTGGGTGTGTGTTCCTTCCAGAGTTGCTATAATTCTTCTTGGGAATGTAGGCAGATCGTCGAATGTGAGGCAACCTGCATCGAGGAAAGAAAACTACGCCTGCGGGCTAGTGAGTGAAAGAACTATGCCTGTGTGCCAGTTTCTGTAAAGCCTGCGGGCTATTGCTGTAAACTATAATTTTAAAATGAAAAATTGATTTTTGATGAATGCAAGTTCTATGTCCCCATCACAAGTTCTAGTGAGGACTTGTTGAGCATATCTGGACAAGTTCTAGAGAGGACTTGTTGAGCAGATTTGGACAAGTTCTAGTGAGGACTTGTTGAGAGCAGTTTGGATAAGTTCTTGAGAGGACTTGTGGATAGATTAGTGTGATATTTTGTGGAAGCTTACAAGACATATTTGAGATAAGTCTTTGAGAATACTTGTGAACAGAGTTGATTTATTGATTTGTTCAAACATTGAGTTAAGGTTTGGGTCAAATCTAGCAGTGTTTATTAGTGATTGGATCAATATTTGTGGTAAGTCTTGAGGAAATATTTGTGCTATACCGAAGGAATATGTTTAGTATAGAATAGAGGATAGAGTTTGGTGTATATTTGAGGATAGGTTTGTGCTAGACCAGAGACAAAGATTGAGCATATTTGTGCTAGACCGAAGGACTGTGTTTAGTGCAAATTTGAGATAGAGATTTGAAGGTGACAAAGTATAGAGGACAACAGTCTCTAGTGGATAGAGATCCATTAGCTAGGGTAGTAAGGATAGGTGTCTTCAGTGTATAGGGATCCATTAGCCATAGTAGTGGGGGTAGCAGTTCTTTTAGAAGATCACCAGTTAGAGCTAAGGAGAAAGGATTTCTCCTGTGGATAGAGATCCATGAACTTGATTAGGGTATTGGTGTCTCCTTTGGACAAATATCAATAAATATTGTAATACAAAAAGTATTCCCAAGATATTGATTAAGAAAATTCTAGTGAAATATTTTCTTCATGGAGTAGCCCACATTGGGTGAACCACGTTAAATTGGTGTCTCTATTGTGTGTGGTGATTTGTGCATTGGTTTGATTACTGTTGTTGTTATTGCTATCTATACATTACATAATATTGATTAGTAAAGAAAAGTAAAAAGTGGTCTTATACTGTTTAGCATCCTCTCAGTATAAGCTTATGTTCTTCAATTGGTATCAGAGCAGGTTCCTTTAGAAGAGTTTAACAACTTGAAGGAAAAGCTTTCAAGAACACAATGGATTCTAAGAATGGGTCCTCAGATAATTCAACACCAGTATTTTATGGAAGCGATTATATATTTTGGATTATGAGAATGAAGATTCACCTAAAGGCACTTGGCAATGAAATTTGGGAAGCTGTTGAAAATGGATACATACCACCAGTTGATCCACCTACAGATAATGAAGGTAAGATTATACAACATTACAATTCAAAAGTAATGAATTCAATTTTGAGAGGTTTGCATAGAACATAATTTATAAAAGTTATTCATTGTAAATATGCAAAAGGAATTTGGGATAAGTTGCAAAGCATATATGAAGGAGATAAAAGTTTCAAAAAGGTAAAGATACAAAATCTCAAAGGAAAATTTGAAGAATTAAGAATGAAGGATGAGGAAAATATTAGTAATTATCTACATCAAATAGATGAGGTTGTTAATGCCATGAAAGGACTTGGACTTGAGGTTGAAGAATAAGATATTTGTGATAAGGTCTTAAGATCTTTTCCAAAAATATTTAGTGAAAATATTTCTGCTATAGAAGACTCAAAATATGGTGATTATTTTACAAGAGATATATTACTTGGTATTCTTACAGATTTTGAGTTAAGAACAAAAGAGGAATCTAATCCCCAGAAGGAAGAAACATTCAAAGCTACTAAGAAGACAAAGGGTAAAAAATCTGATTCAAGCAATAAGTAATCTAGTGATGAAGAATCTAATTATGGCAGAAGGAATAAGGATTCAAGAAGATTTAAAGATGCATCTGTTAGATGTTTCAATTGTGGAAAGTATGATCACTATGCAAATGAATTTCAAGAAGCTAAAAATAACAATGATGAATAAAAACAGGATCACAGGAACAGGGAATTATAAATATACATGTATCAAAAGAAAGGCAAGTATGGACAAAGCAGACAAGGAAAGAAGTTCTTTCAAAGACAAAATAAGAGCTACTATGTAGACAAAACAAGTAAGTACTCAAGTGATAGTGATAATAGTTTCTCAAACAAAGATAAATATGAAGTCCTATTTTTGATTGAAGAAAAAGAAAAAGTTAATAAAAGGGCACCAATAATTCTCAAGTGTTTTAGATATGGTAATTTTGGACATCTTGAAGATAGTTATACAAGGAATGGTTTTAGTTTTAGTGATGATGAATATGAGGATGCACTTGAAAGACCAAAAGAGAATATTCTAATGGCACTAGAAGAAGAAGAAGATGATCCTATAGAAGACAAGTAAAAAAAGGAGGAAGATTTTCTCAAAGGTAAACAAATAGACGAAGAATCAGAAAAAGGAGGAGTTGATCTTAAGGGAGAGCTTATTTATGCTCTTAAAACCTTAAAGAAGGTAAGAAAGCAAAATTCCCAACTTGAGATTCAATTTCAAGAATATGATGAAGAGAGAGGAAAGCTTATAAAGAATCTAAACAAGTCAATGGCTAAGACAAAGAAGTTCAAGGATACGTTAGAAGCAAAGGTCTTAGAATATGAAAAGTTAGAACAAGAAGTAGCCCTACTAAGGGAAGAATTAGAGAAGTCTAAGGATAAGCTACACAAGTTTGGAAGAATTTCAAAGAATTTGGATAATATTATCAAGTCACAAAATCCTACATCAAGCAAAACAGGTCTTGGTTTTGAACAAGCTCAAAAGAAAAAAGAAGAAGAGTCAACATCAAGTTTTGAAGAAGAAGAAACTTCAGAATAAGATAGTGTAAGAGAAAGTGAGACTTTTGAGGATGAGTTGGAAAGCAAAAATTCAACAAGGAAAGGAACATTGTGAAAAGAAGAAATAGATGGAACAAGAACCAACATAGAAGAAAAGAGACTAAGAGACCAATGAGGTCAAGGCAAGGAAATTTCAATGGACAATGTTTCTCATGTCATAGATTTGGGCACATGGCTTCACAGTGCAGGACACATGAAAGACAAGAATATGAGAACTTCAAAAGTAGGCAACTTTTTCATGGGTATTACTACTCATGTAATCATTTTGGTCACAAGGCAATGAATTGCAAGGTACATGACAAGAACAGATATGGATTCACCAGGAGAAATCCATTGCACCTCCAAGGAATAATAACATTAAGTGTTATAAGTGCAATAATTATGGACATACAACAAAGTGGTGTAGAGCAAACATTCTAGAATCAAGCATGAATAGGAACAGGAACATGAACATGAATATGGATATGAACAAGAACAGGAACATGGACATGAATAGGAACGAACAAAGAAATTATAAGGATAATATGAGAAATAAAGAGGACAAAGGTAAATATCGATGCTTGCTAGGAGTAGAAATACTCCCACCCTAAAATTAACCACCTCAAGAGGAGGTGGGGGAGGGTCTAAGCTAAGAGACCCATTCTTAGTCCCAAGCCCCAAAGGTGACCCTTTGCCATTGATATCAAAGGGGGAGAGATTTGAGTAAGGGAGAGAGATTTGGTTTGAGGAGAGAGCATTGAATCAGGGGGAGCTATTTCCTAGGGGGGTAGAACAAGAAAAATGTCAAGTTTTGGTAAAAATAATTTGGGTTACCATAAATGACAAAGGAGGAGATTGTTGGACATTTTTATTAGATGAGTTTTCATTGATGTCAAGAGTGAGTGGTCATTGATGTCAAGCCTTCAACACCAGTCAGTGGCAGTTTCAGTGGGCAGCATCAGTTTCAGGTTCTCCAATAAGTGCAAAAGGATAGTCCATTTTTAGTTGATCAAGACCCGGTTCTAGGAAGTCAAATGAGGTCCAAAGGGCAAAGAAGAGGCCCAGGAAAATAATATTATAATAGTTTATTATAATATTAAAAAGGAAATTTAAATTAATTAATATAATTTTATTATAAATTAATTTAATTAACTTTCATGTTACTTAAGTTAATTATAAGTTAATTTTAATTTAATTATAAATTAATTTTTATTAATTTAATAAACCCTAAAAAGGGTTATAAATTTAAGGTTAAAAATCAAATTTAAAATTCGATTTGAGCACTGATGTGTTATGGCAATAAGGCATCATGTATAAATAAAGGTAAAAACTTTTCCTTAGAATATCACCAATCTTATTATTTGAATACCCTAAATCCTAAAACGTGCACAGAAAGGACATCATATTTTTTGTGTTGGAAAGTCTTCAAGGCAGAGACCAAAGAAATATGAGCTAGAATCCTCTCATGCTACACACATGTCACATAGCACAATTGGTGATGGTGGAAGGTGTTAAGATGTATTGTTGGTAGGGAGGACGCAGGTTCGAATGCTGCAGGGTTTGTATTTTGCAAAGAAGGAAGGTCTTTGTTTTGGAAGCAACATCAATGAGGAAATAAAGGGGGGCAAGCACCTTCCCCTCCTCGTGGAAGCACCTAGCCCATGTAGTGGGCTAGTGCCTTGGTAAGGCGCTCAACGAAGAGGTTTCAGGGTCAAAACCCATCGAGGCCTTTTTGGCAATTGAGATAAAGGTATGTGATGCTGATTTTTATGTTGGTCACTTAATTTGAAATGTGCTAAGGTTGAAGGAAAATAAAAATATTTTTGTGTGCCTAAGGTTGAAAAATAATTTTTTGATGGTTTATAAGACATAATTTTTGCCTAAATTAAAATTGGTTATTAAGTGTTTTGAGGGAGATAAAAGGGTCGACAATTATTATTTCTGAAGGGTTATTTTGAAAGATTGATTTATTAAATTGGAGATTATAAGGAGCAATTTGAGTTATTATTTTTATGCGTGATTTGATGATTGCTAATTTCAAGGAGTAATAAGGTGTATTTGGGATTGATTATTTTTGTGTTTGAGAAATATCTTGGAAGAGAGAGTGTGATATTTTGTCATCTAACCATTGAAATTGGCAAAGAAGGAAATTGTGATTGAGACAGGTTTTTTAAGGGCACTTCTACATCAAACAAAAGGTATGAGCACATATTCCTAGTGAGTGATTTTTGAATGTTGTGAATGCAAATTTGGAGTGAAAAGGATTATTTGGTAAGCATTGTTGAATATATTTTTAATTAATGCTTCAAGGTTCTGGAATAAAGAGTTGTTGATAAAACCTTGTTTTATAATCATTGTTGTTGAAGTGATTAGTTGAGTGAAGAACTTGAACTAGGGTTTGCAAAGATCATGAGTATCATTGTTATGTGAATATTTTTTGATAAGCATTGTTGTTGAAGTAAGTGGTTGAGTGAAGAACTTGAACTAGGGTTTGCAAAGATCATGAGTATCATTGTTATGTGAGATTGGTTGATAAGAATTGTTGGAATCATTTGAGTGAATTTTCATAAGTTAGTACTAGGGTTTATGAGCAAGAATTATTTCATTGAGTGATTGGTTAAGTAAAGTTGGTTGAACCTAGTCAAGTGGATGTGTTGATGTGATAGTTCAAGTTCTATGAAACAAATTGTTCTATATTCTGAATTGATTTGAGAAAGAGGTTGAGTGTTGATGAATGTGAAACATATTGAGTCTTTAAAAATTCTCTATATGTTTCTGTGATAAAATAGAGATTGAAAATTATTGAGAGTTTATGAGTGTGAAACATATTGAGTCTCTAACAATTCTCTATATGTTTCTATGGTAAAAAGAGTAATTTAACGTGATTGAGCATTGTGGTGAATGTGAAGCATATTGAGTCTCTAAAAATTCTCTTTATGTTTCTATGATATTGGAAAAGTTCTAGTGAGGACTTGTTGAGCATATTTGGACAAGTTCTAGAGAGGACTTGTTGAGCAGATTTGGACAAGTTATAGTGAGGACTTGTTGAGAGAAGTTTGGATAAGTTCTTGAGAGGACTTGTTAATATATTAGTGTGTGCTTTTGTGGAAACTTACAAGGTAGATTTGAGATAAGTATTTGAGAAGACTTGTGAGAAGAGTTGATTGATTGATTTGTTCAAACCTTGAGTTAAGGTTTGGGACAAATATAGCAGTGTTGATTAGTGATTGGATAAATATTTGTGTTAAGTATTGAGAATATATATTAAGGATATATTTGTGCTAGACTGAAGGATTGTGTTTAGTACAAATTAGAGGACAAATATTGAGGATAGAGTTTAGTACATATTTGAGTACAGGTTTGTGCTAGACCAGAGACAAATATTGGGTAGATTTATTCTAGATCGAAGGATTGTGTTTAGTGCAAAATTGAGATATAAATTTGAAGGTGATAGAGTATAGAGGATTATTATCTCTAGTTAATAGAGATCCATTAGCCAAGGCAGTGAGGATAGGTGTATTCAGTGGATAGGGATCCATTAGCCGGAGTAGTAGGGGCATTAGTTCTTCTAGAAGATCACCAGTCAGAGCTAAGGAGAAAGAAGTTCTCCTATGGATAGATATCCATGAACTTGATTAGAGGATTGGTGTCTCCTTTGGACAAAGATCCATAAAAATTGTAATAGGAAAAGGATTCCCAAGAGATTTATTGAGAAAATTTTAGTGAAATATTTTCTCCGTGGAGTAGCCCACATTGGGTGAACCACGTTAACTTGATGTATCTATTGTGTGTGGTGATTTGTGTATTGCTTTGATTACTGTTGTTGTTATTGCTATCTATACATTGCATATTATTTATTGGGAAAGAAAAGTAAAATTGGTCTTATACTGTTCACCCCCCTCTTAGTATAAGCTTGTGTTCTTCAAAATTTTGGGGTAACTTTTTATCCATCTGGTCTGAAATTATATCTAAGCAACAAAAGGAATTTTCAAGAAGTTTATTTTCAACAAGAAATTCTAAAAAGAGTTTTTAAGGACTTACCTTAGCCACAAGGGCCAAAAAGTTTTCCCAAGTCTTAGGATTTTTAACCTCCTTTAGTTTTTTGTCACTCTGATTCAATCTATTTTGCTTGGAATCAGTCTCTAGAGTTAGAGATTCAACCACTTTTGAGGGCTGAAGTGGTGGTTCACCTTCCCCTTAAATCTCAATCATCCTCCTCCCCAACCTTAGAAGATATACAACCAAAAATCTTATGTGTTTCCAGCGTAGGAACACTCTTCTTAGGGACCCATTTATTAATTTTTTAAATTTCTTTTTCCCACAGTTTCTCCCTTAGAGAACAATAGTCTAGTATATGGCCCATTTTACCGCAACTAAGGTAATAAAAGGGTCTATTTTCATAGATAATGGGTTATATTCAAGAACCCAAATAAGAGGTGATTTTCAAAAAAGAAGGGAGATCTGCCTTTGGGTATATGCACATTCTCACAAAAACCATTCTAGATTTTGATTTGTTGCCAAATCAATTTGAGTAAGACCTCCCATCGCCTTTTCCACCCTTATCAAAATATCCTCATGTAGAGATGAAATGGGAAGCCATGGAGTTGGATCCAAAGAGGGATTAAGTTAACATTTTGGGTAAATGAATTAAAATTGATGCCTCATCTCTATAGGAATAGTCCCTTTTTATCAAAAAACCAAGGGCCTCCTCCTAATATGTGGTTTAAATTTTCCATACAGTTAAGCTTGAAAATGAAAAAAAGCCTTAGGATCTACTATAATTTCCATTGATCCTAAAGGATTCCATTTTGTCATAGCCCATCTTCTAATTGAGTCTAGATCTGGTCTTCCACCCTGAAATTTTCTCACCATACTATAGTTACCTTCATTCAAGGAGATTTGGATAAGCCCTCTCAGAATACATATTTTTTTATTAACAAGAGAGAGTTTAAAAAGAGCTTTGGAACCACAAAAACCAACACCTCCAAAAATAATGGTGACGTACAAGTCACCAAGATCAAGTGATTTGAGAATATTCTGGTGACTATGGTTAGGGGCTCCACTCTCAAACTTACTAGTCAAAAACCCGTGACCCATCAAAGAATTTAGGGGCCTCACTGGAGGGACCTCCAAAATTAGAAACTTTCACTCCGAATCCAAACAACCATACCACCTCTATTCCATACTCCCAAAAATTCTCGATAGCTTCCTTGTTCTGATAACTACTCCATATTTTATCCATAGCTTCCTTGTTCACACAAATACTCCATAACATTTTTAAGTAAAATTGTTATCTTGGAAATATTAGCATATTTATAGAGAATTAAATCAAGCAAAAAATTATAATTTTAATCTTTGTCTTGGTTAAATTCAAATTCTAGAAAGTAATTTGCCATATATGATTTTATCTTGATAAAGATGATGTGAAGAAGTTGATTGTGAAAACATATTTGTTTGGAGAAAATGAATATTTTTGACTAAAAAGTAGATAAAAAATATATTTAAAAAAAAAGCTAAACGTCATATAATTGATATAATTATAAATTTAATGTTTATTTTTGATATTGCATATTACAAATAACAATACGAAAAAATGTTTAGGAAGTTAATATTGACCTTTATAGAAGATGTTGTTTACCTTTTCAACCAAACCTTTCTTTCATTAGGTTTGAACCTTGGACCTCTTATTCATAAAAATTTAATAAAGGTCCAATTAATAACTAAAATCAATAAAATAAGATACACTATTTTTTATTTTATCTATTAAAGATGTTATATAATATTTATTTTATTTTATTTCATGATATCCACCAAGACCTATCAATTATGGATGTGAACAAACTTGGATGTGATCTCCATGAATTATCTTCCAAAAGGATAAAATAATAAGTGGCAGCCTATGGTTTAGGGGGATAAATTCCCTATATACCATGGAGTGAGATTCTTTTTTAAAATAAAAACTATTAGAAGGTTTCTAGTGTGGGTGGAAATTCATATGAACTTATCAATAATGAGGACTTTACAAAGAATATTGGTAGTAGTCTAAGGGAGTTCATCTAGGAGGTACCAATTATTAAAGAGCAAAACATGTTGTGTATACTTGAATATATGATGCCATGGATTCGTCAATACCCTTATTGCAATCCATTAAGATTAAATCTAAATCAACATAATAGGATCAACAAGTAGATTATGAAAACAATGCATTTTGGCATCATAAATACTATAATATTGGACATATGGCAAGAGAATGCAAAGTAAAATTGATGGAGAAAGAGATAAAACTTTAAACATGAGATAAACTTCAAGGTGAAATAAGAAAATAATGCTTTAATAGAAGCTAGATTAGATCAAGGAAAACCATTGTTACAAAAGAAGCAATGAAACTCTTTCCATATCAATAGATGATGAAGGCCTTCATGGTTCACTTATATCAATCACAAGGATACAATGGTTGAGGAAGTGCATTGTATAATTTCAAATTTAGAAGAAAATAAAGGTGCGAAGAAATATGTGGATGCAAGTTCTAAAAAAAAAAAAATAGGTCAAGTGTAATAAATGTAAATCATTTTCATTTTTCTCAAGTAATATCGAATCATATATTTGCAATTAATATAAAATTTGTGTGTAGTTTTTCCTTTTGATCTAGATGTTTTTTTGAACACGCTGACACACCTACCATGTGGTTTGAACTTGGATCTCCTTGATGAGATCTCGAAGACATACCAATGTGGTGTCCCTCTTGGGACTTCTAGCCTAGATTTTTAAAAGTATAATGATAAAGAAACAAGCATAGATGATATCCATTAAAATTTAATACTTTTGAAGAAACATTACTATGGAGGATGATCCTTGCACTTTAGGATGTTTAGGGCAATAGAAAGGAAAAGTATTTTTGAGGCTATTCTTTACAATTTAAATTAACTAAAGGAACATAAACCTATAGATGATAAGGCTCATCATGAATATTCTAGAAAATTAAGCTGATTGATAAACATGAAATCAGTGGTAAGAACAAAAAAAAGAAAGGAAAATTCTAAAAGCAAAAAATAAGAGAAAAAAATAAAGAAAGATATATATATGGGTAACCACAAAAATATCATAAATTTCAACAAGTAGGGTTAAGCTCACAAATAAAAATAAAAAGTGGTGATGAAAATGATATTTTGTAATTTTAGAGGTATGAATAAGACCCATAAAATAAGAGTAATAATGGATTATTTGGTTGTTATAGTCCTAATTTTGTTGTAATACTCTAAATAAAGTTAGTGAAAAATGCTATGATGCATTCAAAAATATTTGAAAGATAGGATATGTCTAGTGGTGTTAACTATAAGAGCTTCAAGAAATATTGTAACAATATGTGACAAATATAAATGGGATGGACAATTTCTAGAAACAAAAAATAAGTTTGTTGTCACTATTTTTTATAAGAAATATTAAAATACAAATTGGAAGGACCTTATTTTATTTATTTTAAATTTACTAATTATTCACAATTGTGATCTATGGATTCATTGGGTGGGAGGACTTCAACATAGTTCTATCACCTTTAGGAAAGAATGGTGGTACTTCAAGATGGTCTAAACCAATGTTGTATTTTGCTTTATTTATCAATCAAAATATCTTCATGATGTTATTATTTAAGATTTCAATATAAATGAGATAATAGACACATTGGCTAAAATCATAAAATAGAGAGAATGGACATACTTTTGCTATCCTTTTGAGACATTTTATGGTGAGTAGGATTGGATCATAAACCCATTCACTTGAGATGTTCAATTTATTCAACAATGGTCATTTAAGGCTATTTTGCTTTTATTTTATGTGGCTATAAGACCCCAATTTCTTGTAGATGGTTATATAATGTTGGTCAGAAGTAAGGTTTTGAAGGATCATGTATATACAAGTTTGTTTAAAATATGAAACATCTATAAGGTGAAATATTAAGTGGGATAACAAATATTTTAGTAACATATTTAAAGCAAAGGAGAAAATTAAATTCAAGCTCAATGATTTGTAGTAGATAGAAGAAATTAATGAAATGGTCCAAGATACATATGTACAAGAAAATAATTACCATTTTATTTTAATAATATATCAAAAAATGAAGATTCATATTCATCCAAAAAATCTAAGATATGGATTAAGGAAGGGGATAAAGTACAATTTTTTTTTAAATATAGACAAAATATATTTATCTTTTTGTCAAATAAAAGTATTTTAACTTTGGATGAAAGAAATATGAGGAAGAAAAAGATATAATGAAGGAAACAATTAATTATTTCAATGATATTTTGTCAAATGTTGGGAAATATAAGTTTTTGGGAAATATTCCATAAATTATAAAACATGTACATAATGAATGCTTAATGAGTAAGGTCTATATGGAGGACATATAAGAGGTTTTTTTATCTTTCTATCCTAATAAGGAACCAGGACCTACCATATTTCCTACAAGTTTAGTTTAAAGGTTTTTATGATTTTTGAAGAGTTATATGTTGGCTATAGTTGAAGATGCCAAGAAAAAAATGCTACTATAAATGAGATTAAAGCCACCTTTATTTCATTGGTTCCCAAGAAAGATGTGATACAATATTTTGATAATTTTCTTCTAACCTTTATAATATGATTTATAAGATAATTGTTATGGTAAACAAATTCTTGATTGTGTAATCATTGCATAGAGTCCATACTATCTATATATTCTATGAGAAACTAAGTATACTTGTAAAACTAGATATGAATAATATATATGATAGGATTTTGTAGAGTTTTCTACATGATAGTTTGAAAATTTGTTGTTTTGATAAATGTTGGTATAAATGGATAATATTTTGTTATAACACTTCAAAATATTTTCTTTTAATCAATGGATCCCCATTCAATAATTTCAATCATCTCTTGGACTTCACCAAGGTGGCCCATTATCTTATTATCTATTTATTATTCTTGTTAAGGTATTATGGGGAGATTTGTTAAAGGTAATAATGGAAGGGAATTCAAAGGTATTTAGGTTGCAATAAATAAGTCCCTTTCAATATCATCTCCAATAATGATTTTCTTTTAGGCCATCCCTTAGTCCGCAAGGACATAGAGTTTAAATTGATATTATCATTCTATGAGAAGGTTTGTTGGGATTGTTTAGTACTAAAAAATATAGGATATTTTCATTAACATTGCATTGATTTACAATGAATTATTATGAATATTTTAAGGCTTAAAGTTAAAAAATTTGCATCAACTTATATGGGTGTTCCTTTGCTTGACAAAGAAAAAAAGAATGAGTTTTAGGACTCAATTTTGGATAGAATAAATTCTTCAATAGCAAGTTGAGAACTATATTTGGAATGCTACAAATCATAAAGACTTCATTATAATTTGTCCCCATGTGTATAATGCTAATTTCAAGATAGCAAAAGAGTATAGTATTTGAATTTGATAAAAATCAAAGATTTGTTCTTTGGAAAGGACATGAGAAATAGAATTAGGTTTTCTCTTTGCAAATTGAATATGGTTTGCAAAGAAAAGAATAATGGAGGGATAATATTGCATAATAAGAAACTTATAAGTTTTTTATTAGGGGCAAAACATGGTTGGAGATTATTCAAAGCCCAAGGAAAGAGTTGGGAAGATGTTACCTCAAAGAATATTTAGGTTCTATTAATAAACTTATTTAGGAAACAATATCTTCCTAGAGTATTTACAACATGGAGTGTCATATAAGATATTTTACAATTGATAAAGAAAAATATTATATATTCAATCAATGAGAAGGATTTACAAATTTTTATTTTGATGCTTATTTGAAGGCTTATCTTCATATATTTGATTCAAATTGGAAATCATTGGCTCAAACATGTTTAGCTTATAAAATTTCAAAGGTTAAAAAATATATTAATGTGAATAATAACTCCATATCATGGATTTATATATACAATTTGGATGAAGGATATGACCTCAAATAAATAACAAATGAGTTTCAAAGGATGCTTTAAGAGTTAAATTTGCTTATTTTTTACATGGAAAAATGAATAAGTTTAGAATCTATCAAAATATCATATATACTTTATCAAGTTGGGATATATGAATTTAAATTAATCAAAATTTCCTACTTCGAAAGAATTTCCTTGAAATATTTTTTTGTTACTCAATGTTCTCCCTAGGGTCTTCACACTCCTTGGGTTAACATTCTAAAGCAATATCCTTATAGGTGAGAGTATGTAAAGAAAAGGATATCATGGAGCTTTTATGTGTATATTCTATGAGAAGGGTTTAGAAACATAGATCATTTATTTCTTCACTATATTTTGAATTATACCATTTAGAGCTAATTTTTCAAAAACATGAGAATATACTAGATAGTTCTACCAACACTAAAATAATTTATGAAATGTTGGATTGTAGCTACAACATTATGCATCCTAATGAGGATTGGTAATGTCATCACTTATTATAATTTAAGTGTGAAAGGAATAAAAGTACTTTTAAAAATAAGTCTAAAAATCATGCCTAAGTTTGGAATTGTATTATTGCTTCTCTTTACAAAATATTTATAGATATGGTGTTCATCATGGAAAGTCTAAAGTTTATAGATCTCAAGTTTAGAAAATGATGTGCTAATATATTGGTTAGAGGATTTGAATATATATGTATGGGTCATTTGTGACAATGGAGTTACAACAAATAATCTACTTTGATCTATGGTAAAATAAAATGTCCATAATTTAGGTTGATGAAATTTAATTTTAATGGCAGTATCAAAGAAATGTAAAAAAAAAATTGGTCAAGGTGATGTGTTCTAAAACAATAAAGGCAAAATTCTACTCATTTACTCAAAATAATATGGAATAGAATCACAAATTATTATTAATACTATAAAGAAAAATGAATGTGGTGTTTAGATTAAAAATGATAGTATTTATTATATCCATGAACTATTCTTGAACATACCATATTGAAAATTTAATAGTATATAATTCAACTAATTGGAGTTTTAATTTTTGTCTTGAAAAGACGTAAATTTTAGAAGATAACTAAATAGGTAAGATTTATCTCTTATAAAAATGATGTGAAGAAGCTTACTATAGAAACACAATTGTTTGAGGAAGAAAAATATCTTTAGTAAAAATAAAAATGATATATTTAATAAAAAACTATATAATTTTAACTATCTAAACAATAATATAATATTTATTTATTTTGATGAAAAAGGATCCAATAAAAATCACATAATTTGTTGGAAATTAATCAAGATTTCACCTACCTCTAACATATCTTTGACAAATCCTATTTTTGGAAATGAAAGAATCCATCACCAGGAGTTATTGCATTTACTCATGGTAGTTGTAGTTGTTTGACGATTAAAGTGCCACATGTTTATTATTTAATGTGTTGGGTGAATTTTTCCCTCCTTCCTTAGCTATATATGAGTGATGGGTATGATTTCATTTGATATGGAAGTGTATAAATTGTTGGAGAAGAGAATATAGTTGTTAAAGCAATAGCATGGAGGGGAAGTAGAAGTCTTGGTGGGAAGAGGAGTGAGCCACTCCAAGAAGTGCAAGTTTCAACCATGCAAAGGATAAAAAATCCTTCTGCGTGAAGAAGGAAAATTCACTTTATTAGAAATAGTTCAAAATAAATACTTATAATTGCTATGAAAATATCTTAGGGTAAAAAATTCTATTGAAAGTTCTATTTAATGGGAAGTGACTTTCTACAAAAACTTTCGCTACATAAAAAGTTTTGATTGATTGTAAAGTTGTGGCAAATTAATATAATAGTGAATATTTATATTTGCATCGCATTAGGTATTTTTGTTTGAGTGACACTTTATATTATGCTAAATTTTATATTATTGCAAAGTTATGATAAATAGTATAAAAGTTAGTTTTATATTTTTGCTATGTGTGCCCTTTAAATTGGTATCAGAGCCTAAGCCATCAATGGAATATTCAGAGCCACAATAATAATGGCTTCCAATAACAAACCTTTGCAATTGTATATCCCATTTATTCAATGGCAATAATTATGATTACTGAAGCATAAGAATAAAAATATTATTTGGGTCTCAAAAGATATGGAACCTTTTGGAGAATGGGTATGTAGAACCCACAAATATAACAATATTGAATTCACTTTCTCAATATGAGAATTATTTGTTGAAGGAGAACCAAAATAAGGACCAAAAATCCTTGTTCTACGTTATGCAGGTAGTGGATGAGACCATATTTACCAAAATTGTAGGAGCAATCAAGTCAAAGCATACATTGGAAATCTTAGTCATATTCTTCTATGGCATCAATAAAGTGAAGTTGGTGAGATTGCAGATGTTGATAAGAGAGTTTGAAAATTTGTATATGAGTGAAGTTGAGTCCATGAGCAACTTCTTTACCCGAACAATGGGTATTATCAACCAGATGAAGATGAATGGTGAAAACATAGAGAACCAAAGAATCGTAAAAAATATACTAAGAAGCCTACCAACAAGGTTTGAATCAATAGTGATTGCTATTAAAGAATAAAATGATTTAACAACCCTTTCAATAGATGAGTTGATGAATTCTTTACAAACACATGAGGAAAGACTAAAATGGACAACAAAATCCTCATTGGAACAAGCTTTTAAGACATAGGTATCATTTAGAGATAATATTCAAAAGGGAGAATCCTAGCAAGCAACCTCAAGTTCTCAAGGAGGAAGAGGATAAAACCATAGAGGTAGAGATCATAGAGGTTAAGAAAGAGGAGGAAAAACAAACTACTACAACAAAGGAGAAACTAGCTACAATTTCCATCAAGAAAGAGGAAGAATACAACAACAAAAATGAACAAGAAGTCTCAAATCAAAGGTATGATAAATCTAAAATCCAATGTTATTACTATAATAAATTTGAGAATTACAATTATGAGTGTATAAATAAGATGGTTAAGGAAAACAAACAATAAGCCCACTATACCAATTAGAATGATAATGAAGAAAAAAAATATGCATGTGGGTCTATGATGTTAACTTGTAGTGTTGATGAAGAGAGTCAAAATAATGTAACCACATGTATAGGAACCACTTTATGTTAACTTGGTATCTTGATAGTGGTTGTAGTAACCATATGTATATGAATAGAGAAATGTTCTCACAACTAGATGAAACCATAAAATCTTAAGTGAATATGGGAAACAACAAAAAGGTACCTATAATGGGCAAATGAAGGATTATAATTCACACAAAAAAAGAGAAAGAAAGCACATCCTTCATGTGTATTATGTGTCTAGACTAAAACCTAATTTGTTGAGCATTGGGAAACTTGTGCAAAAGGGGCACACCATGTATTTTAAAAATGGAGTTTGCATTATAAGACATAAAGAAGATAGGCTCATAGCAAATGTATGCATGACAAAGAACAATATATTTCTTCTAAAAAATTAAAGTGAAATGCTACTTTCATTTAATGTAGTTGTAAAGAATGCTACATCATTGTGGCATATTAGATTTGATCATTTGAGTTTTAGTGATTTGAATTTACTATACAAAAACTAGATGGTGAGGGCATTACCTCTCATAGAGAAACCCAATCAAGAATTTGAAGGTTTCCTTGTAGGAAAGTAGCATAGCATTCCCTATAGGACAATAATGAAGAGCTTCACAACCATTGGAGCTAGTGCATTCAGATATATATGGGCCTATGTAAACTAGCTCATTTTACAACATCATATAATTTCTAACTTTTATATATGATTTCAACCAAAATATATTGATATACCTCCTCAAACAAAAGTTAAAATATTTTAGAAAATTTAGGGAGTTAAAATATTTAGTTGAAAAGAAAAGTGTTTGTTATGTGAAGACTCTAAGAACAAATGGAGGAGGTGAGTACATCTCAAATGAATTCTATAATTTTTGCAAAGCTAATGGGATAAGAAGGTAGTTCATAGCCACATACACACCACAATAGAATGGTGTAGCAGAGAGAAATAACAAGACCATAATGGAGACAACAAGAAGTATGTTAAAGGTAAAAGCATTGCCAAATGAATTTTAGGTAAAATTTATAGCATGTGCAATTTATCTACAAAATAGGTGTCCCACAAAGAGTGTGAAGGATATGATATCATAAGAATCATGAAGCAATAAAAATCCAAGTCTTTCTCACATAAGAGTCTTTGGGTGTATATTATATGCACATATTTTGAAATAAGAGAGAATAAAAATGGATTATAGGGTAGAAAAATATATTTTTATTGGGTACAATGAAGAGTCAAATACCTATAGATTGTATAACCCTATTACAAAGAAGTTGATCATAAGTAGAGATGTGAAGTTCATGGAAGATGAAGCTTGGAATTGGAATTCCAAGACTAGTCAGCAAGACCCAATAAATATTGAGATAAACGACTTGAATGGAGAAAGAATGGATCAACCTATAATTTAAAGCAACAATATTAGTGGGGATAGCAACCCTTATTCATAAAACTCACCACCACTTGCAAGAATGATATCCGAAATGAGGATGCCAACAAAGATAACAATATTGCAAGAAATATATGAGGTAACAAAAACTGAAATAGAAGATGAAGAGCATTTTGATTTTGCTTTGTTTTTTTATGTGATCATATTTCATTTGAAGAAGAAATTTAAGATAGCAAATAGGTGAAAGTGATAGATGATGAAATTGAAACCATAGAGAAAAACTATATTTGGAGCTAATGGATCTTCCAACAATAAATAAAACCATTGGTGTAAAACAGGTGTATAAATCCAAATTGAATACCAAGAGTGATGTTGAAAGGTATAAAGCAAGGCTGGTTGCAAAAGGATATAAAAAAAATTAGGCATTGATTATCATGAAGTGTATGCACCTATAGCAAGGCTTGACATAGTCAGAATGATTCTAGTATTAACAACTCAAAAGGGGTGGAATATTTACCAGATGGATGTCAAGACATCCTTTCTAAATGGTGTATTGGAAGAAGAGGTCTACATAGAACAACCACTCATATATAAGCTAGAAGTACAATAAGAAAAGGTATATAAGCTAAATAAAGCATTGTATAGGTTAAATAAAGCACATAGGGATTGGTATAGCTGCATTGATACATAATTTATAGATAAAGGCTTCATTAAGTACCTATATGAGCACACTCTCTACATTAATATCAATGTTGAAGAAGATATGATAATAGTTTGATTATATGTAGATGATTTAATATATACTAGAATCAATAGTATGTTTTTTAATCAATTTAGAAATGTCATGAAGTGTGAGTTTGAGGTGACATACCTATGCTTAATTAAGTATATTCTCAAAATTGAAGTTACCCAATCAGTAGATGGTATCTTCATTTCTCAAGGCAAATATGTCAAATATGTTTTGAAGAGGTTTAGAATGGAGAATAATAAACCAACCAGTTAGTTGATAGTCTCATGTACTTGACAATTACCAAAAATGACATTATGTATACAATGGGTTTAGTCAATAGATTCATGGAGGCATCGAAGAACACTCACTTTCAGGCAAGAAAAAGAATATTGTGATATATCAATGGGACCAAAGACCATGGGATATTATATACAAGCTTATATAAGCTTGAGCTTGTTGGTTTCAAAAATAATGATTGGGCTAGCAATATTTATGATCGAATAAGCACTTTTAGGTACACATTCCATATTGGTATAGGTGCAATCTCATGGTCATCCAAGAAACAACCCATTGTTGCATTATCTACTGCTGAAGAAGAGTATGTGGTTGCCACTTTAGTTGCATGTCAAGAAATTTATATAAGAAGAATATTAGGTGAATTTAATCATAAATAGGAAGGGGAAAATATAATATTTTATGATAATAACTCTGCCATAGCATTGTTCAAGGATCCAATGTTTCATGGTAGAAGCAAGAACATCGATATTCAGTATCATTTCATCAAATACTTGGTAAAAAATAATGAAATTTAATTTTTATTTTGTAGATCCAAAGTGTAGGTTGCAAATATATATGAAGGAGGAAGATTTTAAAATGCTGAAGGAATTTTTAGGTGTCAAATATTTTGTGAAATAAGGTTTAAGTGAGAATGTTAAAAATTAATCTAGGTTTCACCTACCTTTGATATATCTCTAACAAATCTTATTTTTTGGGAATAAGAGAATCCATCGCTAGGAGTGATTGTATTTACTCATGGTAGTTATAGTTGTTTAGTGATTAGAGTGCCACCCATCCATTAGATAATGATTTAGGTGAATTTTTCCTTCCTTCCTCAACTATATATAAGAGTTTTGGGCATGATTTCATTTAATATGGAAGTGGAGAAAATTACTAGAGAAGAAGAATAAAGAGTTGCTATATCAATAACATGGAGGAGTAGATATGTTAGTGGGAAGAGGAGTGAGCCGCTCTATGAAATGCATGTTGTAACCTTGCAAAGGATAAGAAATCCTTTCGTGTGAAGAAGGAAAACCTCTGATGTATGTTTTTTTTGTTAAGATGCATTATGATATAAGTCTTGATTATCAAGATAAGTCACTTTATTAGAAATAGTTTGGAAGAAATAATTTTGATTGCTATGAAAGTGTCTTAGGGTAAAAAAAATTGACTATTGAAAGTTTTGTTTATCAAAAATGACTTTATATAAAAAAATTTGCTACGTGAAAAATTCTAATTGATTGCAAAGTCATAACAACTTAATATAATAGTGAATATTTACATTTGTATTTCATTGGGTGATTTTGTTTGAAGAAAAATTTTTCTTATGCTAAAATTTTGACTATCACAAATTTTCAACTATCACAAAGGTTCGATTAATAATCTAAAAGTCTTTTTTATATTTTCGCTATGGGAGTTATTTTTTTACTATTAGTTATATGAGATTCAAATTGATCCCACCTATATTACATCATCACCACATACTGGTATTACAACAAAGCTTGGATATTATCCATGTATCGCTTGGCAATATTTGAATCTAGGTCTCCTCCTTAAATGTTGAGGAATCTAACTGGTTAATATTAATGATTTTAAATAGGTTTTTATCAGGGTTTATGCCTTCATATTGAGTGGGGTTTGGACCTTGTACCTCCCAAAGAGATGCCAAAGCTCTTACCACTATAGTGTGTGTCCTTCATAATTTTATATATATATATATATATATATATATATATATATATATATATATATATATATATATATATATATAATTTATAAAATACTTTTATTATTTATTTTATGGAAAGTTATGTGTTTGGTGTTGCCATCCTATAAGGGATATATTTTTGGATTTTCATCTAGGATATCCAATTTTGGTAATCCAGGATTTATCCTAAAATATTTGCCTAAAAAGAGATAGGTTGGTTGGTAGTAGCCAAATTCTTGGTTCCATTCCCTAGACAAGTGTAGACATTATAGAGGTTCCTACACAAATAATAATAATAATAATAATAATAATAATAATAATAATAATAATAATAATAATAATAATAATAATAATAATAATAATCCATGTGATGTAGGTGAGTTGTAGAGGGTAGGGAAATCCACCAAGGGAGGTCTCTGGTTCGAATCTCCACCCTACCAAATGCACATCGGGTACCCAAAATCTAGTTGATAATGCTGGTGTGATCAGGGTTGGGCATGACTCTCAGGTGATTTTGATGGTGTAGAACTCCCTGGTCATGGTTTCTCAAACCAAGGTGGCCCTGCAAGGGGTTTTTTTACTAAAGTCAAAACAATAATAATAATAACAATAATAACAAATATTATAGAGGAAACTACACAAATAATAATAATAATAAAACTCTCATGCTATAAACTATAGTGGACTTAAATTTTTAAAAATACATATAACAAAAAATATTTTAATTGATTGCATTCATTTCAATCATCTCTTGACTATCAAAGGAATGAAGTTTAAGTTGAAAAATCATACTAGTCACAATTGTTCTTATGAGATAATTTGTTTTCTTTAAAGGTTAAAAATATTATTGATAGGGCAAGAATGGTTTGCCACTTTTGGAAAGCCTTAAAATACAAATAAAACTTGGATTCACATATCTAAAAATAACAAAAAAATGAGTACCATATAAAGAGTGGAGACTCTTAGCCTGATTCCACTTCCACTTTATGATTATCCGAAGTAACCTAGTAGGCATGATAGTCTTACAAACACTATTAGTACTATCCCAAAAGGGGCCAAAGAGTGGACTCTAGACATCCATTGACCCACAAGGATCAATGGATTATAGACCTATCCTCATCCTTACATAAGTCTTTTTTGGCCAAAAAAAGAACCATTTGGTTCAGCTCCAACCATTTAGAAGTGTCCCTATCTTGATTAAAAGTGTCCCTATCCAACCAAAATTTCACTACCCAACCACTACATTATTTTGTCTCTCAACATATGCTAGAATGACATCCTCAAACTGATGTCATATGCACTTAATTTGGCTCATAATGTTTCTTATCCTCTAGGTATTTGGTCTAAAATATGTAATAAAATCTAGAAGCCCCACCATAATTTGTGATTCAGATACAACTATATTCTCTCTAACCCCATTCTCCCAAGCTTTGAGATAACCTTGTCTAATAGAAATACCTTCATCTTCATTGTTAATAGCCCTTCCAAGACCCTCCAACTCCTAATGAAGGATATTCCCTTTGAAATCTCTTCTAATAAAACCAATGCCTGCATCCCCAAGTTATCCTTATTCGAGCCATTAGAATTTATATTTTCCCAATCTTGGGGAGGGGATTACCATGATCCCAAATTTTATGACTTGGGATTTAACTCATTCTCCTAGGTTTTCTAGTCCTTAAAGTGAAATCTAATAGTTTAAGAAACCTTGGTAATAATTTTAATGCCAAACTAGCTCCATTGGACTAAACTCCTTTCTAAAAATTTTGGAATTTATTTCCATCCAAATGTACCACTAGATGAAACTCGAGTCTAGGGACCAACCTAGCTGAATGGAGATAAACTTGAAATTTATTTATTTCTATATCTCCCATATATTAGAAAGAGTCACCAAAAATTTTATGTGAGCCTTAAATAGGTCTAACCACATTTTCCACAACTTCGGTGAATTCACACTTGAAAAGTAGATGATAAAGCATCTCCTCTAGGTATTACACATGATGTAATTGGAGGGGCCATAAAAACCTCTCTTCATAAGGTTATCATAGGTGAGATAAATACTATGCATCATTTCTCAAGAAAAGAAATTTACTTTTAGGCCAACTCTTAGCCACCCAAACTCTATCTCAAGGGGTATCCCATAGGATCAGTGGAGGAGGGAGCAAATCATTATAACCATTATAGAAAATGAAGACATCTAGACTACCAAGGCTCCAAACGATCTTATACTCTTCCTATTTTCCTGTAAGGCATCTATGCCTGAGGATTTTATCAATAAGAAGTTTTGATGAAGAGGGATAGGAATAAGGTCATTTTCCAACCTCTTCCATTGAAAGAAAGAGAAATCTCCAATTTTCCTGGAAGTAATGTAGGAAGACATATTAATCCATCCTCTATATTTGATGCTTTGTTGTAAGGGTTGTAACTTAGGGAATTCATAGGTTAAGTGGTGGTTTTGGTCCCAATATTCAGACCAAAAATTAGATTTATCTCCTTTACCCATTTTCTAAAAAGGTATAAATTTAATCAATTGTTTGCTATCTTTCAATACCTTCCAAATAATGAATCCAGGGCCCCTCAGAGGATTGTGACTAACTTATTTATGGGGGATAGAACCCAAATACTTACTAGTTATGACTTTACTAAAGAAATCATCTTGGTTGGATATCTATCTCTAATGAAGCTTCCTAGCAAGAGCTTAATTTTTTAAAGTTGCTTTATGAAAACCAAGACCCCATCGAGCTTTAGGCTGACATATTTTTTACAAAATAACAAGTGCCCACTTCTTTCCCATCCTTGAGCCATCCCAAAAAAATATTCTCATAAGAAAATATAAATCTCTAAGGACTCTCATAGGGGTAGCTAGGATGGTGAATTTATAAATAGGCATGGCTTGGATCACCAATTGAATGAGAACTATTATTCCTTCAAAAGTAAGTTAGTGGTGAGTCCAGTTATTAATTTTAGTGATGATTATATCCATTAAAATTTTCCAATCAGTAACCCTTAGAATCTTGAAATGAAGGATAATATCTAGGTAATCAAGTGGAAGGGTGCCCTAGGCAAAGCTCAAAATGGATATAATATGATCCTAGATTTTTTTTTAGTATTGAATAAAACAACCTTGGATTTGGTCACATTCACCTACTAGCTAGTAGCATCTATGTAGGCTTTGAATATGACTTTGAGATTTTTAGCCTCTCAAATACTAAATTCCCCAAAAATACCTCTATCATAAACAAATTGAAGGTGAGTTAGTGTCTCCTCACCTAATTGCACACCTACCAAAAGTCCTTGCTGCTTATATCATTGGTGGAATCTACCCAATTATTCTACTAGAATAATAAAAAGAAATAGGTAAAGAGGGTATCCTTTATGAATGTCATAACCCAAGTTTACCCATCCTATTTTTTCTACCAATGGATCTATAATATATGCACTAGAACATCTACTAATGTCATATTTTTAGTTTTCTTATCTAGATATTTTTGAGGCACACCCATCCTTACGCCTTACATAATTATAGCTATGCAAGAGCACTAGGTGTTCTACATAATGGGTCAACACTATTCATCTCATGGATCCAATTAGCTAGCATTGACCACTCTTTCATTCTTTTGAAAGGTGCACACCAAACATATTCTCTACATAGGTCCTTCTATGTAGGAGGTATACGTGTGTAGGAAAAATCTATCCATATCATTTCCATTTGAGATAGACATCCCATATAGACCTCATTCCTAATTTCTTAATTGGAATCAAATATAATTTTAATAGGTTTACTATTCCTTTAAAACCCATCCTTTAGTGCAAGAGGGTTATTCCCTTCTTTTTTATATAAGGCATATTTTATCTACACCCATCAAGGTCCTTCATGATACTAGGTGTAGAATAGAACTAATATATTTAGTTAACCATCTATCAACATGACATAAGAAAATCCATGAAAGCAAGAGTCAACATTAAATGAATATCCCATAAGGTATTTTCTTTATTATTACGTCCATGCGAGCAAATGGTGATTGATCATTTATTATACAAATTACAACTATTCCTCTTGAAAAATCAAACACCACATCACAATCATCCAAAATTTCTATAAAATTACTACTTTAATAAAGAGCCATTCCATTAGCATTCAAAAGTAAGCACAAATCCATTCATAAAGTAGAATATCCACAAAGTCACAACACAGTAATTACCTTGGGAGAAACCCCCTATGGGGAAAACCCAACATTAAAATTCTTCCCCATAATTTATTTATAATTCCAATAAACCTTAAAATAGGTAGGTTTCCACCCTTACTGTGTTCACTTGCATCAAGGAGAGTCTAAGTAATATTGAATTTACATTATAGATTGTTCTTTTAATTTAAAACCAAATGTTACACATAGTACATTTGTTACCTCTATATAAATCATTTTCTAATAATGCAAAAATACAATCATATCTTGATCTAGTACATCATATATAGCATCTTTCAATAACAAAACATCGGTTTCCATCACTAACTACACAAAGTAACACAATAATAACAAGAACCTCCTTCGAGGATCCAAAATAAGGAGTCACAGGTCCATCTTATCTCACAAGAAGAATATCAATATGTAAAACTCCATCCTATTCCCATGTACAAAAATAAGACAAGTTTTATCCTTTCTACATGCTCTACATTGGTTTAGCATTATAAGCCTTAATCAATAACAATATCAAAAGTACTAGAGCATTAATACTTGCTTCCACATAATATGGTTTCCACATTCATTTCCATATTCTAACATTACTATTTTTCTATTGTAAACAAAGACACATTAACAGTAATGAAAGTTCATCTTCCCCTAACAATCTCATAGGATTTCATTACTACAAAATTGAGATCGTACCTATTACAATACAACTTGACCACTAGTTCAATGATTACAACTAGTTGTTGCGTTCTGGCAGAATCTTATCAACATGATAAATGGACATCCCGAATGTAAATCAATTTACATCTTACTAGTACGGTGTTTACCGGTCTTATGCTAGCACAAGACATGCTCATGAGAGCTAGTTTTGTCATAAATAAGATGCATTTATATGAAGTTAACCTTTTATTACTCCAAAATTATTGAGAAGCAAACACAACAGTTCACATGACATAGAATAATATATTTTCCAAATATGAAAGTCACACTAACCAAAAGTCTATGTTTTCTATATGGGACTAGAACTACATTAAACATATTAAGTAACCTCCCTTAGATTCCCCCTTAGTGGCATCTTCTCAGAGAACAACATGAGATACCTACATTCATCTAGTACTTTCACAAGCTACACAAGCAACATCCTTGCTAGACCTCACATTTTAAACCCAATATGGATTATATATTTTTAGTTGTTCACCCTAATATATTTGTTAATTTGTCTAGCTATCGGTACATTCTCAAAAATTCTTTCCCAGCACAGGTAAAACAAGATTTATATCCTCACATAAGAAATAGAGACACTATGCTCTCTAAACCTATCACTTGATCGCACTAGATTACCAAATCCAACTAGCATATGTGATTTAGATAAAATTTCCATAAAACCATCACTTTTCCTAAGATCAACTTATCTCAAAAGCTTACTAAAAGAATAGTTCAAGACTACCTAATAGAGTTCTCGAATAGAAAATAAGCTATTTTATTTAAAACTATAAAACCACAATGATCTCTTGAAACAACCATAGTAGAAATTTATTGAACCTACCTGGTATTATCAAGCAAGTTGGCTATCATAGTCTCTCAGTCTCAACTAGCAATGTTCGCCTCCTTCCCGCTTTCATTTGCTCCCCCGTCAATGTCAATTCCCTCTCTCCTTTCACATCCAATAAATATTTTTCCTCTTTTGATGATCACACCTAGGGTTATGCATAAAGGGTTGGACCCAAAATATTATAAAAAATGGTGAATCCTAATCGAAATCAAGGTGAATTCTAAGCAAATCAAATCAATCATCTTCACACCAAAATTTGGGGGTATCTGAAGCTCTAAAAAGTAATATAAAATTTGAGTCTAATTTTTATCTATTAAATTACCTTATAACTTCCTAAAAACACCACCATTAGATCAGGCTCGAAAAGATCTTTCCAACAAGTAAAAATATGCCTATGTTTGGATATATATTATGGCGAATTGAACCTAAGAAACAATTGGTCCTAAAAATTTTAGGCAAATGGGCCAATGTTGAGGGTCCTCATATTCATCAATTTTCAATTTTGGAAATCCTAATATTTACCCAATTTGTAAATATCCACCACTATGCATAACCCTGAGCGCACCACTCCGAAATAGTCACTCATCCCCCATTGTGGTGTCCAAATCTTTGAAACGTCATTGTGGAGTACCAAAGTTTATCTCTCTCCCACTTCACACGTCCTATTAAGTGCTTCTAGAACATCGAAATAAAGAGACATGTCTACCTTTTATAAGACACACGGCCTTGCTAAGGCATTATTTTTCCAACTTATTGATAGGTTTTCCACTTAAAAATATATGGTTAGTTCAATCGAATCAAAACATTAATCTTGGGTTAGCCTTATTTTCGAAAATTATTAATAAAAATCCTTACTAAAAATTATTTCCAAGCGAGTGTTCATAATCCTTATCCCTTGCTTCACATTCAAGAAAAACACCAATATTACCTTACCACTATTCTCCTGGAAACAATAAACCAAGTAGTTAGACAATCTACTCTTATTTATTAACCAAAATTTCCATATATATCAAATAGTACTCTATTTAAAATAAATAGTCATGAAATAAATTAGTTTCTTATTAAACTTGATATATCATTTACTTTCTTTTCTCAAAGCATAATTATATATTTTCATGGAGACACATTCTTTCAAGTTGTCCCATTTTGACAAGTAAACTAACTCATAAATATTTAAAAGCATTCTATTCATATATATTATGCTTTTCTCTCGATCATGAAGGATCGGATCCTACAAAAAATCACAAATTACTTAGTAGCAATATATATTTTCTTATAAAATATATGTTTGGCATAACGAAATAAGATTTAGACATCCTTTCCATCATTAAATCATCTTAGCAAAAACATAAATTCGTCCAAATAAAAGTCTGCGAAGGGAGGGTCATGACATCTAGACCCCCTTGGGCTTAACATAGTCCTTTGTGTTTAATAATTCAAACATAGTTTATTGGTTACATAGTACTGTCAAACATAACTCAACAATTACATATTATTTTCAAACAAATATGGGAAAACATCTTCGTATATCTACTAATTTTTCCCAAGTAACATTTCTTTCTGAATAGTGGTCTCATTGGACCTTGCATTACTTTAGCATTCCTTTCCTCATCGATTTGGAATAGAATTCAAGTATTTTTACTGGTCAAACTTCTATAGCCTTTGGATTTGCCATCTACAAGTTAGAAAAATCACACACATGATTAGGGGTAGTAATGTACTTTTAAAGCAAAGAAATGTGGAAAGTGTCACGAATATTTAATAGAATAGGTGGTAAGACAAGTTGATATGCTACGAGACTGATATTTTCTATGATTTCAAAGGATCCAATAAAATGTGAATTAAGTTTTGTGGATTTAATAGCACTCTTTTTGGTCTCACCCTCATAAATACCTTGTCACCTACAATAAATTCCCTTAGCAATCTCTTAAGATCGAAATAACTCTCTTGTCGATTGGTGGCTTCTTTTAGCCTTTCCTTGATTATCCTTAATTTTTGCTCCATTTCTTTGACCATATCTAGGCCTAGCATAATCCGGTCTTCTAAATTATCCTATGACAATGGTCTCCTATACTTTCTACCATATAAAGCTTTAAATGGAGCTATGCCCAGGGTCGAATGATGACCATTATTATAGGAAAATTCTACCAAATGCAATTAATCCTCCTAACGAGTATTCTAATCCATACAATACATCAAAAGAATGTCTTCTAACACATGGTTCACTCTTTTTGTTTGCCCACCAGTTTTTAGGTGATAAGCTGAACTAATATTTAGCCTTGTACCAATGGCATGATGCAAGGCTTGCCATAACTCAAATTTACATCTCAATTCCCTATCTACTATAATTACTTCTAGAAAACCATAAAGTCAAAATATTTCTTTGAAAAATCTATTAGCCACAATGATGGCATCATCCTTGGTATTCCTAGGTATAAAGTACACAATCTTGGTCAATCTATTGACCACTACTAAGATTGCATCATGTTGAAAAATATTTTTAGGTAGCCCTATGGTGAAATCCATTGATATCACATACCATTTTCACATGAGCACATCATGTGGATATAACAACCCAGTAGGATGTATGTCCTTAACTTTTACTTTCTAACATTCTAGGCATTTAGCGATAAATTCAATTATATATTTCTTCATATCTAGCCAATAGAAAGTTTTCTTCATATTTTCCCTCATTTTTGCTCCACTTGGGTGGGAAAAATATGGAGATATATGTGCTTCATTCATGATCATTTTTATCATATTTCTAGTTTCAAGAATCACTACCCCGTCCTTAAAGCATAAGAAACCATCCTTGATGTTAAAACCCTTTTTTTCATCTAGTTTCCTTTCTATTCTTTCCCAAATTTGATTGCAATATGGATCCTGATGTTGCATTTCCCTTACTTGTTCCATAAAATCAATGTGGATGCAATACATAATAGCTATGTGTCTCCTCCTACTTAGTGTATTAGTGACTTTATTCTCCTTTCCTTTTATATAATCAATACCAAAATCATATTCAGCAAGAAATTCCATCCACCTTCTCTGCCTAACATTCACTAAAGTTTGAGTAAATATATATTGTAGAATCTGATGATCTGTTCTCAAATCAAAGGGTCTCTCTACAAATAATATCACCAACACTTCAAAGCAAAAACAATTGTTACCAATTCTAGGTCATGGATTGCATAGTTAACCTCATGTCATTTCAATTTTCTTGATCCATAGGCTATTACTTCTCCTTCCTGTGAGAGCACTCCTACCAAACCTTCCAATGAAACATCTATACAAATAAAAAACTCCCTTGTGGATTGGGTATCTTTAGTATAGGTAGCATAGTAAGCTTTTGCTTAAGCAAATCAAAAGCTACTTCACATTTTTTTGTCCATCTAAATTCTTTCCCTTTCCTATAAAGGTTAGTTATTGGAGAGGTTATCTCGGTGTAATATTTAACATATTTCCTATAGTAACCGGTCAACCCATGAAACTTCAAACTTCTATCACATTTAGCGACAAATAATTAAAAATAACTCCTATTTTCTTAGGATCTACTACGATCCCTCTTTTTGATACAATATATCCTAGGTACTATACTTCTAGTACATAAAATTCACACTTGGACATGTTCCCATACAACTGATTTTTTCTTAGCAGTTCTAGCACAATTCTAAAGTGCTTATCATGCTCCGTCTTATCTTGGTAATATATCAGTATATCATCCAAGAACACCAAAACAAATCTATCTAAAATATTTTTGAAGATACTATTCATTAAGTTCATAAATGGTGTTGGTGCATTCATTAGACCAAAAGGTAAGACAACAAACTTGTAATGGTTATAGCAAGTCTTAAATATTATCTTATGCGTATCCTCTTCACAGATTCACAACTAATGATATCCAGACTTTAGATAGATCTTTGTAAATATAGTGGCATATTTAAGCTAATCAAAGAGATATTCAATCCTGGGTAAAGGATATCTATTCTCGATTGTTGCCTTGTTTAACATTCTATAATCTATACATAATATTAAGGAACCATCTATCTTCCTTATGAATAGCACAGGTACACCCCATGGTGACACACTTGATCTGATTAATCCTTTTCCTAGTAACCCTTATAGTTGTACTTTAACCTCTTGCATTTATATGGGATTCATTCTGTAAGGTGCTCTATGTATTGGCTCTATTCTAGGTTGAATCTCATTTATGAATTCAAATTCATGTTTGGGGGGTAATCCAGGTAAATCTTCTAAAAATACATCCCCAAATTCTTGAAGAATTGGGTGTTTTTTGAATATCTCTTCCTTATTTTCTTCCACAATTTCATTTATCTTTACAACATAGACCATTCCTCCCCTTTGAAGGCTTTCTTGAGTTTCATTATTGAGAGGATTTGGGGTTGAAAAATCCATTGTAGGTTATAAACCCTTCGTATAGCTCCACCATATTCTATGTACTCAATCCATCTATCCTGAAAATTGAGTATTGCTTTATGCACTTGCAACCAATCCATTCCTAGGATTACATAAAAGGCATGCAATGGTGCTACATACAAGAATCCCATTGTCATTTGATTGGGTAAGGTAATTTATGCCATATGGCAACATTGATTTATAGATTAGGTTTATCCCGAACCATACTCAACCTTACACCCATATGCCAAGATTCTTGGCCTTTCAAAAATATATTTAGCTAGACTAGTGGAAATAAAGCTACCCATAGCACCACTATCAATTAAGATTTTGATATTCTTACCAAAAATCTTACCCTTTATCAACAGTGGTGTGGCTTGACCTTACAGATTTTGATTCCCTGAAGTTGCATAAATCTTGTGTGTGGGTTCCTTAGATGTAGATTATTTTTATATTATTTCCTTTCCATTTGAAATCATTCTTGCTCTTTGTGGAAATTTACTGGCATAATGCGGTCCTATAAAAAGGTATCATCCTTATTTCAGACCTGGGTTCTCCTTCCACTTTTGTCCTTCTTCTATTTTTTTTGCATGTGGAGAATTAGCATATCCTTGTGGTGGTTTGTTGTTACCCTTGTTGCTATTACAGTTCTTTCCTTAGAACCTTTTCCTAAACTTTCCTTGTTTCCTATCATTTCTTTTGTCTTATCTAGGGTTAATTTTATTTTCCTGTTCTTTTTCCCACTTTACAAATCCTACATTGTTTCTTTTCCTTAACGCTTCTCTGCCCTACTCATTTAAACCTTCATAATAGAAATAAAGTTTTATATATGTTTCCGCTTTTCTAGCCAAATCATAGGCCTTCTACAAAGTAGTAGGTTCCTGCATATCTACCTCTTACTCTATTATGGGATCTGCTCCTAGTATAAACTTATGAATCTTCATTTTCTCATTATAAGCAAGCACATATTTCAGCAACTTAATAGATATTTAATAATATTTTTTCACTATTCTAGTTTCCTATCAGAGTTTAGTAAACTCCTCAAACTTATGGAAATAGAAGTTCTACATGAGGAATATTTCTTTAAAAGCTACTACAAATTCTTCCCATTTTAGGTCGACTATTAACGCTAGTTTTTGGTTGTCACTAATAGTTTCCCACCAATCCAAGCCATCTCCTTGCAAATGTAGTGTGGAATAGGATGTTTGAGTGCCAAAGAAAATTTTATTTATATTACAATAGGTTTCTATCTCTTTAAACCAAGCCTCGACTTTATCACCATCTTCCTTTACATTGAAATTGGAAGACTTTAAATGTTTCATCTCTTTGCCCAACTCAGCCTTAAGTCAAATTTTGGCTATTTGTACCTCAATAAGGGGTTCATTTAAGTATCCCCTATTAGAGTTCCTAGCCTATGTTTCTTGATTCAACATGACAACCAACAACTATTTCTATGTTTCCACTGCTCCCAAAGTATGACCATTGTTGCCATGATATTCTCTTCTTTATTACTAAGATTATCTCTTTCATTTCTAGGTTTCTTTGAACCTACATTTATATTTTTGTCCTCCACATTAGTCTGTCGTGTCTTCCTTATCATCGGGGCAACACTTCCTCTTCTTCTCTTTGTTGGCATTGTCCCTAACCACACACAAAAAAGATAGTAGGAGTCAGTTCACCATCACTTATTTGATTGGTTTCTCCTAACATCAACTATGTTTGTTAGTTGTCATAAATATTCAAATAGGTTTAACTTTTAGCAGGTTTTTTTAGTAAGATATAATATTTACATAGGTATGTTTTTGATTACACACCAAAATAATTTTTATGTAGTGAATTTATTCCACTACAATCCATGTTCTAACCCCAAATGTCATAACCCAATTTTACCCATCCTAATTTTTTTCTACCAAAGGATGTAGAATATATGCACTAGAACATCTACTAATGTCATATTTTCAGTTTTCTTATCTATATATTTTTTAGGCACACCCATCCTTACACCTTACATAATTCTAGCTTTGTAAGAGCATTAGGTGTTCTACTTAATGGGTCAACACTATCTGTCTCATGGATCCAATGAGCTAGCATTGACCAACCTTTCATTGTTTCGAAAGATGCACACCAAACATACTCTCTACATAGGTCCTTATATTAAGGAGGTGTATGCATGTAGGGAAACTCTATCCATCTCATTTCCATTTGAGCGAGACATCCCATATAGGTATCATTCCTAATTATATCGTTGGAATCAAATACAGTTTTAATAGGTTTACTATTCCTTTAAAACCCATCCTTTAGTGCAAGAGGGTTATTCCCTTCTTATTTATATAAGGTATATTTTATCAACACCCATCAAGGTCCTTCATGATACTAGGTGTAGAATAGAACTAATCTATCCAATTAACCATTTATCAACATGACATAAGCAAATACATGAAAGCATGAGTCAACATTAAATGAATATCCCTTAAGGTATTTTATTTATTATTACGTCCATGTGAGAAAATAATGATTGATCCTTTATTATACAAATTATAACTATTTCTCTTGCGAAATCAAACACCACATCACAATCATCCAAAATTTCTATAAAATTACTACTTTAATAAAGAGCCATTCCGTAGCATTCAAAACTAAGCACAAATCCATTCATAAAGTAGAATCTCCACAAAGTCACAACACAATAATTACCTTGGGAGAAACCACTTATGGGGAAAACCCAACATTAAAATCCTTCCCCATAATTTATTTATAAGTTAAATAAACCTTACAATAGATAGGTTTCCACCCTTACTATGTTCACTTGAATCAAGGAGAGTCTAAGTCATATTGAATTTATATTATAGGTCGTTCTTTTAACCCATCCGAATAAATTTGACCAGTTTATTTAAAACCAAATGTTACACATAGTACATTTGTTACCTCTATACAAATCAGTCTATAATAATGCACAAAGGCACAACCATATCTTGATCCAGTACATTCAGGTTTCCATTGTAGGTTCACATCATATGTAACATTTTTCAATAAAAAAACACCGGTTTCCATCACTGAATACACAAAGTAACACAATAATAACAAGACCCTCCTTCGAGGATCCAAAATAAGGATCCTTTATTATACAAATTACAACTATTCCTCTTGCAAAATAAAACACCACATCACAATCATCCAAAATTTCTATAAAATTACTACTTTAATTAAGGGCCATTCCATAGTATTGAAAAGTAAGCACAAATCCATTCATAAAGTAGAATGTACAAAAAGTCACAATAGAGTAATTAATGCAAAAATGCATAACCATATCTTGATCCAGTACATTCAGGTTTCCATTGCAGGTTCACATCATATATAGCATCTTTCAATAGCAAAACACCGATTTCCATCACCGACTACACAAAGTAACACAATAATAACAAGACCCTCCTTCGAGGATCCAAAATAAGGATCCTTTATTATACAAATTACAACTATTCCTCTTGCAAAATCAAACACCACATCACAATCACCCAAAATTTCTATAAAATTACTACTTTAATTAAGGGCCATTCCATAGTATTGAAAAGTAAGGACAAATCCATTCATAAAGTAGAATGTCCAAAAAGTCACAATAGAGTAATTATCTTAAGAGAAAACCCTTATGGGGAAAATCCAACATTAAAATCCTTCCCCATAATTTATATAAGTCCAATAAATCTTACAACAGGTAGGTTTCCACCCTTGCTACGTTCACTTGCATCAAGAAGAGTCTAAGTCATATTGACTTTACATTATAGGTCATTCTTTTAACCCATCTAAATAAATTTGGCCAGTTACTTTAAAACTCTATACAAATCATTCTCTAATAATTCAAAAAAGCACAACCATATCTTGACCCAATACACTCGGGTTTCCATTGTAGGTTCACATCATATATATCATCTTTCAATAGCAAAATGTTGGTTTCCATTGCCGACTACACAAAGTAACACAATAATAAGGAGACCCTCATTCGAGGATCCAAAATAATGAGTGATACGTCCATCTTATCTCCCAAGTAGAATATCAAGATGTAAAACTACATCCTGTTCTCATGTATAAAAACAAGACATATTTTCTCCTTTCTACATGCTCTACAGTAGTTTAGCATTACAAGCCTTACTCAATAATAATATCAAAACTACTATAGCATTAATACTTTCTTCCACATAATATGGTTTCCATATTTTAATGTTACTATTTTTTTGTTGTAAACAGAGATACATTAACAATAATAAAATTCCATCTTTCCCTAACAATCTCACATAAGTTCATTACTATAAAATTAGGATCGTGCCCATTACAATCTGTCTTAGCCACTAGTTAGACAACTACAATTGGTTGTTATGTTCTAGTAGCATCTTATCAACATGATAAATGGACATCCCGAACATAAATCAAGTTACATCTTACTAGCACAGTGCTTATCGATCTTATACCAACATAAGACGTGCTCATGAGAGCCAATTCTATCACAAATAAGATGCATTTACATGAAGTTAACCTTCACTTACTCCACAAGTACCGAGAATCAAACACAAAAATTCACATGATACAAAATAATCTCTTTTTCAAATCTAAAACTAGTCGCACTAAACGAAAATCTACATTTCCTATCTAGGACTAAAACTACACTAAACATATTGAATAGCCTCCCTTAGATTCTTTCTTGGTGGCATCTTCTTAGAGAACAACATGAGCTACCTACATTCGTCTAGTACTTTCACAGGCTACACAAGCAACATCCTTGTTAGACCTCACATTTTAAACCTAACCTGGATTATACATCCTTAGTTGTTCACCCTAATATCTTTGTTGATTTGTCCAACTATCAATATTTTCTCAAAAATTCTTCTCAAGCACATGTAAAACAAGACTCATATCCTAATATTAGAAATATAGATGCTATGCTCTCTACTCCTATCACATGGCTGCACTAGATTACCATAGCCAACCAACATATGTGATCTAAATAAAGTTTCCATAAAACCATCACTTTTCCTAAGCTCAACTTATCTCAAAATATTACTAAAAGAACAGGTCGAGACTACCTAATAAAGCTCTCGACTAGAAAATAAGCCATTTTATTTAAAACTATAAAACCACAGTGATATCTTGAAATAACCATAGTAGATATTTATCGAACCTACCTAGTAGTATCAAGCAAGTTGGATGTCACAGTTTCTCGGTCTCATCTAGCAATGTTCATATCCTACCAGCTTTCGTTCACTCCCCCATAAATGTTGATTCCCTATTTCCTTTTGCACCCAACCAACTTTTTTCCTCTTTTGATGATTGTACCACTCCAAAATAGTCACTCATCCCCTATTTTGGTACCAAAATCTTTGAAATGTCATTGCAGAGTGCCAAAGTTTCTCTTTCTCCCACTTCGCACATCCTCTTGAGTGCTTCCAAAATATCGATGTAAAGAGACATGCCTACCTTTTCTAAGACACACATCCTTGCTAAGGATTTGTTTCTTCAACTTATTGATAGGTTTACCACTTGAAAAGATATGGTTAGTTCAACCGAATCAAAACATTAAGCTTGGGTTAGTCTTCTCTTGGAAAATGATTAATAAAAATACTTACCCAAAATATTTCCATGGGAATGATCATAATCCTTACTTAATCCTTTCTAAGAATTCAAGCTAAACACCAACATTACCTTGTCACTTTTCTCTTGGAAAAAATAAACCAAGTAGTGAGACAATCTACTCTAATTTATTAACCAAGATTTTCATATATATATATATATATATATATATATATATATATATATAGTAGTACTCTATTTAAAATAAATAGTCATGAAATAAGCTAGTTTCTTATTAAAATTGATATATCATTTCCTTTATTTTCTCAAAGCATAATTATATAGTATCATGGAGACACATTCTTTCAAGTTTTCCCATTTTTACAAGTAAACTAACTCATCAATATTTAAAAGCATTCTATTCATACAGATTATGTTTTTCTATCGATCATGAAGGATCGATTCTTGCAACAAATCACAAATTAGTTAGTAGCATTATATTTTCTTATAAAATATATGTTTGACATAAAAAACAAGATTCAGAGATCCTTTCCATCATTAAAGCATCATAGCAAAAACATAAACCCATTCAAATAAAAGTACTTTAAGGGAGAGCCATGACAACGAATACTCCTAAAAGCATGGAAATGGATCAAGGGGGAGCCGTTAATGAGAATAGAGAAGGAAACAATTGAGACACAACTCATGATCCACTCTCTCCACTCTTGAGAGAAGACACATTTCTCAAGCATTTGATCCAAAAACTGCTAAGGGACTCTATCATAAGCCTTAGACATGTCTAGTTTAATAAACATACCTCTTGGAATAGAATGTTTCATTGAGAGAATAACCTCCTAGGCTAGAATAACCCCACCCATAATTTGATACCCCTCGACAAATCCTCCTTGTTCCTAGGAGATTATGTTGACCATAATCTTCTTAAGCCTTTCAGTCATCAACTTAGTGATTATCTTGTAGATCACATTGTAGAGAGCAATTAAAGGAAAATATACAAGGTTGGATGCTTGTCCCCACTTTAGGAATCAAAGCATGGAACATATGGTTCAAATATTGAGGCATTTTTCTATTTGAATGAGATTATTCAACCACCTTGGTTAAATCCTCACCTATGTCATCCTAAGAAGCCTTAAATAATTCAATTGGAAAACCATTGGGACCTAGAGAATTCCTTGATTGCATACTGAAAACTATTCTCCCCACATTCTTATCCACTGGACTAAATAGGGCTTGCTTTTGCTTGACTAAAATAATTTGGGAGATACATTTAAGTATCTCTTGTTGTACTACATGATTATGGAGAGCAGGGGTAATAAAAATATTTTCAAAGAAATTATGTGTTGCTTGTTGCATACCTAGTATGGTGTCCATCACCTGACCATTGGAGTTTTGAAGGTAATGCAAAGAATTCCTTTGTCTAATTGCCTAGGTGAAGCAATGGAAGAAACTCATGTTTTGATCCCCCTCCAACAACCAAGCAATTCTTGCTCTTTTTTTCTAGTAGATTTCCTCCTGATTGTCTATGGAATCTAATTATTTTATGATCAATTCATCTTCATATTTTATATTCTCATTGATTGATCTAGTCCTAAAGTGGGTGGCTAGCTCCTCCATATTTTCTAACAAAGGAACCTTTTGCGACTGAAAAATCAAATTTGCTACTTCTTTTTCAGAATTCCCTCCAACAGCCAAGCAATTCTTGCTCTTTTTTTCTAGTAGATTTCCTCCTGATTGTCTATGGAATCTAACAACTTTATGACCAATTCATCTTCATATTTTATATTCTCATTGATTGATCTAGTCCTAAAGTGGGTGGCTAGCTCCTCCATCTTTTCTAACAAAGGAACCTTTTGGGACTGAAAAATCAAATTTGCTACTTCTTTTTCAGAATTGGAGACAAGATTTGACTTGATGGATTTGTTTGGAAAAAATAGATGTAGCTCTCCCATGGGAAGGGTGACCCTCCTCCCAGCAGAAGGGAATTTTTCCTTTAGATCCTCCTTTTCCATCCAAAAATTCTCAAAACAAAAAGGTTTGGATGGGGATTGTGGGCCAAATTCCATTCAAGAAGAATTGTAAAGTGATCAAAGTCTACGCAATTAAGAATATTTATCCTAAATGACCAATAAAGAAATGCCTCTTTAGAAACTAAATATATCAAGCGCGACTTTCTTCCTTGATAGCCCTACTTGTTTGTTTGTCCATTATAAAAAGACCCCACATGTTGGACATGAATTAAGTTGAGATGGTTGATTTTGGACATCATAAATCTATCCTCTTGGTCCAAAGAAGGATTCCACCTTCCTAATCCCTGAGAGCAAGTTTAGCATTGAAATCACATGCCACTATCCAATTCACTTCCTTTGTACCAGTTCTACTAGCTTGTAAAATTAACCATTGGTGACGTTGCTCCACAAAATTCATAGCACCATAGAAATTGGAAACCAACAAAAGCTCCCTAGAGTTCTTACCCTTGAAGAGAGAAGTGAGGATACCCCAACCAATAGAGTGATCTAAATCCATCTAGAGAAGAGGATTCCATAAAGTCACCACTCCCCTTGAAGCCCCTTGGGATCTAACCACCATGTCCTCAATCTATCTCCAAATTTTTAAGTAAACTTTGAACAACAATTTGATGAGATTTGTTGTTTAGACCTCTTATATTCCAAGATTGCATAATCATTGGGGACCAATATTCTAGTAAGTGTCAATTTGCTTGACCTTTCTCTCGTTAACTAGTTGGTCTCCCTTATTAGCTGGCTTCTCATGGTTTGATTTTCTTCCTACACTCTTGGCTTAAGAGTTTTTTAATATTTTCTTCCTTTGCTGGATTTCAAGGTCAGGTTTCTCTTTGTCTTTATATTTATCTTTCATTGAAACATCACTATCAACCACAACCATTTCAAGGGTTTGGTTCTTTGGATCTATCAATCAACCCCTAAATTTGAATGCAAAGAAACATGATGGGCATTTTCCTCAACCCTTACAATGGAATGGTTATTCTTCTGAGGTTAATCCATTGTGGTGGTCTCCTCCTCCATATCTAGTAGATAGTTAAGAATTTTATACTTGTTGATATTTCTCTCTAACGATTGGTTGGAATGTGTTGTATTGCTCTTTTTCTTCTTTCTCTTTGGAGCTTCAAAACCCTCCTTAGTGTATTAACACTCGAGACTATGGGTCGATCCAAAATTGCTATTGGTGATGGTTTTTTTTTTAGGGATGGGTCTCTTCATGATGCCCTCCAGGAAAAAGTAGGCTATATGACCGTGTTTGTGGTAGATCCTACACCGAAATGGGATTGTCTCATAGTACACCTATTGGAACCATGTTAAGTCCCCCATGTTAATTTCTATTTTAGCTGGGAGAGATTGGTTGAGATCCATCTCCACACAAATCCAGACATAAACAACAAAGTCTCCCCTCATCGTGTCCTCGAAAACTCCTAAATAGTGCCCCAAGAAGTTGCCTAATTTCTCAAAAATGGTTCACACCAGTATTCCATAAGTAGGGCATAAAGACGAAACCAAACAAACACCATAGAGGGCTCCATCCGAGGGTCAAATCCCAGCTTCCAAGGCTGAAAAAAAAGGCTTGCAATACCATATGTTCTCCTCCCTGAATCAAAGGCTTTGTCTCTATTTCCTTGAGAAGAAAAACTCACTATATAATAACCATTGCTAATGAGAGAGAATGAGGTGTTCCCAAAGGGTTCCTAATTTTTCGAATCCAAGAGAACATAAATCAGGTCATGATTGCTTCTCTAGAGAATGTTATCTGCCACCAGGACTTGATCTATCACTAGTTTAGGATGGAGGGCCTCTTGGGGAAGGCGGTCATTAACCCTTGCCTGAAAAGATTACTGCTAACAGTTGTAAAAATGAATGAAAGGTTAAGTCTTTGTAAAAATGAACGAAGAGTTAAGTCTCTAAACAAAATGTCCTCTATATCCTTTTTCCCTTTAATCATATCTGCAAACGATCTCTTGAGAAATGGGACCAAGGAGGGAACCCAAAAAACCCTTATAGGCAACCTTAGGCTGCTCCACAGCCTAGACACAACACTTCGCCTGAAGGGATACCTGCAAAACTGAAAAACACTAGGCCCCCAGGCAAAACCAACTCCGCTCCCGATCCACAATTTCCGGATCGATTCTCTAATTCTCGTTCCTGCGAGATAATTATTGTTCCTGCGAGATAATTATTCTTTCCTGAGAGATAATTATTCTTTCATCTACGCACAATTGTTCCTGCGAGATAATTATTCTTTCATCTACGCACAATTGTTCCTGCGAGATAATTATTCTTTCATCTACGCACAATTGTTCCTGCGAGATAATTATTCTTTCATCTCATATAACGGCCAACTTCCTTCGTAAACAACTGCTATTTGGCCGGCTCAATACGGCCTTTTTAAAGCTCTCAAGTGGTTTAATTTTTCAAATGACAAAGAAAATAGATAAACCTTTCACAAGCTGGCGTTATAAAATTCCTTAAATTGGCAACGTTTTATCGGAAAAGGGTTCTACCTTCACCTTCTACTGCCACCTCTGAATCTTTTGAGATTTCGCTTTTCTTCACTCTCATAGTTTTCAAATGCCAAAGGAAATTGATAAACCATTCACAAATCGCCACTATATAATTCCTTACAAATTATCATTAGAAATTTTCTTAAAACTAACATCATGTTTTGAGGGAAAAAGGTCTATCCCGATCCTTCTAAACGCATTTTATTTGTGCAGGTACAATCAGTTTTTGAAATCTTAAAAATAAGTTATGAAAATAAAACTTTCTTCTAAGACTAACAGTACAGAAGGAATCATGCACCCACCATTCCCACTGTGTTGCCACAATCCCACTCAATGCTAATTGTATTCCCGACCTTACTCATATAGCCGTAGGCTTCATACGCTATGCATGCTTTGTTCACCGGCGAGTGTTTACAAACCATTCACTCCAATTTTATTGTAATGAATATTGCAGACTACGGTCCCAAGGATTCCACATTCTGCCAGCGCCATGAGCCACAACTCCCAAACGATTATAAGCCTAGCTCCGACGCCACCGGAGCTCCCAAGGAACGAGAAACGTTAACGACCGGCGCGCGCAGTTCCAGAATTCAACGTCGTTCCTAGGCATGAGGAGCCTCAAAGTGAGATTTTTTTAAGTAATATTTCTTACACACATTCATCATGGGATTGAATCTCGATTATATTCACGGGATAAAAAAAATAATATGTTATTCAAAACAATACAGGACTGTTGTTTAGCTTAAAAATAAAAATAAAAATTTATAAGAATAATATGATTGTTTTCGAGGGTTAGGTGAATTGGGAAGAAGTTGGACACTTACCAAGAAGAAACATAGGTTCAAACCTCACGAGCATTGCATGTTCAATCTGGGACAAAGTAGGTAGTAGTCTGACTTGAGTCCACTGAGTATGCGCCAGCTTGATAATAGTAACACCATGATTTTACCCAAGCAATACGACTTGACCCTGTGACCAATTATTCAAAAAACAAAATAACACTGATTCCTTTATGTATAAAAAGAACTAACAGAATCACAAATACCATGTTAATAAGATAAAAAAAACCTGGAAGCTGGCACTGGTTTAAGAGTTAGGATTGTCGTGGTCGCGTTGGTTGACGTCAGCTGGAGCATGGCGGGCTGCAAGATGGAGCTCCCCAAGCGCGCAGTAGAGTTGGGGATTAGGATTGAGGAACCTCCGCCGCGGGGACGACCTCCCCGTCGTGGTCTTCAACGAGGTTGTGCGCCGCCTGTTTCACCTGCGCCGCCGGACGGCGCGCTGGAAAAGGCCTCGGAGGACGTGAACGCCGTCAGCGCCGACAGGCAGAACAGTATCTGGGACTTGCAGCCAAGCTCTCACACCAGAGGAATGTGGAACCCGTGTGCGTCGTCATGGATGCTGCGTTTCACGGGCCTCCACAAATCGCAGCGACCTTTTGTCGGACGCCTTCTGTGACGCCCGGCATTCCAAGTTCGGCTTTGGATGTGCAGGCCATGACCTCTCGAGTACGTGAAGGAAGGAACGTTCGCACGCTGCATTTAAGGGCGTTGTGTCATGTCGTAACAAAACTTTAAATCAGATAGCAGAAAGGATATATAAACTTTTGCCGTGCATAATGATTCAGAAAACAAGGAATTGCAAAGAAGACGAGTCAACCTTCAGCCCCGCACGTAGTTACTTCAAACCTTCATTGCCCGCCATGTTTCCTCATACTCCGTAGAGATTCCCACATTCAAACCTTTATTGCCTGCCATGTGTCCTCATACTCCGTAGAGATTCCAATTCTGTGGGACGACTGGAGATTCTGGCCTTAGAACCTTGAGGACGTTAGTGATTGTGGTAGTGTGGGCATAACGGAAACTGTGACTTCTTTAGTATGTTCACCGGATCATACAAACAAGGTTTAAGCATTAATTAGTTTAAAAATATAAACAACAGTTATTAGATGTTTAAAACCTACATTAACCAAATCTATATATATAATTAATTAATTATTAATTAATATAAACATAAATTATTATAATAATTGATATTTAATTTAATTAAATATCAATATTAAATTGTTAAATTAATTTTAAATTATTATTTTACTTTTAAAAAAATTAGCTTGTATTAAGATTTTAAATTTGATAGTTGTAGCTTGGAAACTAAGGTAGCTTTCGGAAAATAGGGTGGTGTAAATGAATAGTCTTTATTTATAGAGACAAGGATAACAAACTTTATTTATTTTATTTAGAAGCAGGTAGAAAGTACAATTAAAGGTATAATAGTGTTATTTATTTATTTTTTAAATTAGAACATGAGTTTTTTTTATAAGAACAAAAGACATACCAACTTTATGTAAATAAATATTATATATATAATTTATTTTTTAACTATATTATTAAGCTTAATAGTTTGTATTAAAATTTGAAATATTTTTGCTAAAAATAAATCACCAACTTTTTTTAATATAAGTTAACCTTATGTATTTTATGTCATAGATTAAGTAATAAGTTTAGCTAAAGCTAATAAGAAAATATTGATTGCTTGAATAAAATCAAATAATGATTAAGATTCACTTCAATATTTTTCACTAGTAATAGTAGTTGTATTTTATATCATTAACTTGTTTTCATATAAACTGTTTATTGCAATTCTTGTTGTTGCATTTATATTTTAAAAAGAAAACGAATTTGATTAAGATTCACTTCAATATTTTTCACTAGTAATAGTTGTTGTATTTTATATCATTAACTTGTTTTCATATAAACTATTTATTACAATTCTTGTTGTTGCACTTATGTTTTAAAAAGGAAACTAATAGTCCAGATCTAGTAAGGCAGACTATGCTACCACAAAGTTTTGGAAATATTAATCTACTAAGATGTAATACATAGATAGTAGATGTGAAATTTATACATTATTAACCATTATCTTCAAATTTATAAATATCATAATACAGTTTTTTTTTTTTTATAAATTATATTTCACCAAGTATTATATCTATTCTAAATAAAAATAGATATCTAACTTACACATAACAATAATATTCATAATATATCATAATATGCTTATTATCATGTTTTATTCAATACATCACATACACAATTTATGATAAATTTAATTTATACTAGTTCTAAATGGATGCTTAGTTTCAAAATTATGTTGGTTTCATATCCATTAATAACATAGCAAGAAAACCAATTGTTTAAGAAAATTATGGAAACTTTAAATTTGCATAAAAATTAGAACATATAATGAGACTATGTTCTATGGGGATGGCAAGATCACTTTTTGGGATGGTAAGACATGTTTTTTAGATGATAGAATATGCTTTTGAGATGACGGGATGCATATCAAGAATGAGCCCCAAATCCTAGTTGGAGTTCCCATGGAACATAGAGAAGATATGATAGTAAAATGTAATGGAGAAATAATATTTATGTAACTTTGGTAAATGCAGAAAATGTTATGAGATACAAAAAGATGATTTCTAAGTAACATTGATGAAATTAATAAAAAAATAAATATATTATCCTTCAATATATTTTTAATACATGTTCAAACTTTATGATTCTAACAATTGTGTAAATATAAGATAACATAGATACCTATATAATATACATGTTAACCCACAATAAACGGATTATTTCCATTAGTTATTTAACATTACATCCAATGTTTTACAAATATGCTGCAAGGCTTGAAAAATGATTTTATTATGTTTTTTTTATTCCTTATTACTTACAAGTGAATAAAAAGAATGAAACTTTTAAAAATATATAAATGCAAATTGAAGAAAACTCCTAAGGTAAACTACTCATGGATTCATAATAAAAATGTAATAAAGTCTTGTTAAATTTATACTTTTTATTTTTATATTACACTTAGAAAATTTCTTTAGAGCTTCATATGTAAGGATAATATTCCAAGGGTTAAATATTTATTTTATATCATTTAGTAGATTACATAAACATTTTGTATTACACAATATATAAACCTATAATAAACTCCTTAGAGCAAGTGTAATTTATCCTACATCATATATTCCAAAGGGAAAATATATTTCTACATCCTTGTTTATTTATTTTACACATTAGAAGTAAATTGATGACTTCCACCATATTTTAAAATTTTAAACTAATTTTGAAAATTTATATGTTGATATAAGAATAAAGTATCGATTTTTTATCTAATCCTACCTTCAAAAGTAAATATTTTTTCTCATACTTTATCTTGCATGAATTTTAACTTTATAGAAACTCTTCACAAGTGGGTTGAATCCTTTTATACTATGATATTTACCCTAAATTTAAATTGGGTTAGCAGGTCACCAAGTCAAATACCTTTTGAACAATAAGCATAATGTTTAGAATAACAATATCACCAAACAAAAAATTTTCTCATATGTTTTCTTTGAAACATTATTTAAGATTTTAATCTTGTTATTTTGAGGTATTGTGATCTAAGAATGAATGATATACCCATGTGTACATGGAAGGAATCCTTATCATCATCATCCATGTTGGTCCTAGCATTAACTACTAGTATCAATGCCACCCTTTTGAATTGGCATCATCACTATTTGCTAGAATTGATACATTCATCTAACACTAGTGTCAACAACTATGAGCATTGATAACATCATCATGTGTTGGTTCCAATGCATGTATTAGTTTCATCCTTCAACATGGTCACCAACAATGAAACTATATTTTAGCTTTGGTTCCAACACTAGATTTTATTAGGTCCACTTTTGAAAGCCATAACTTGTTTACCAATTACATTATTTGGATATATGGCACATTTTTTAAAATTATAGGATCTATTATATAAAAATTTGGTGTTGTAAATGTTTATATTGAAAAATACACTAAAAAAAATCAAATTTGCAATTTAAGTTTTTGACTCATTTTGGATACTAAACCCCCGCCTATCAACATGTGTAGATATGGCACCAAAAATATATAACCATCATGTTATTGCCACCTTGACATGGAAGGTTAGTGGATAAATCAAGAATCTTGGAACCATTGACTATAATAGAAAGAAAAATAGTTTATGTAATCTTGCAACCATTACTTATAGTTAGAATATGAACCATTCCATCTTCCAAAATTTCCCTTTCCTATTTGGTTACATCCTATTACATAAACTATTTTTTAGACATAGCATAGAGTAGGGAAAATACAAAAGTAGGAGTAGCACCAATTCAAATTAGTGAAACCAATGACTACATCTATATGTTAGAGACATAACCTATGCCAATACATATGTACATAGGGATCTAACTTATGTTACCATATTTTTTCTCAAGAATAAATATTGTGTCATCACATCTATAGAGATCTAGTATAGATTTTCTCATACCCTTCTCAAGGATTCTTCTTATGCCTCATGGTATCTCTCTCATAACATTCTTTAATAATATATCTATTTTAGCATATGAGTAGATAAAAATCTTATATTACAAGAGTTTTAACAACTCAAGTGGCCCTAATGGCTAAGAATTTAGAATTCTAAATAGGAGATCAAAGATTTAATCTAATGGAAGTAGGCTTGCACACCATTATTTTATAGCCATTGAGTGGCTAGATAAACACATATGCGATAAAACACATCATCTCATATAGCCTATGTGTTAAATTTTATAGTAGTTTTCAAAAATGAATGAAATTAAAATATTACCAAGTATTTTTGAACAAAAGGAATACATGGAGTGAAAATAAGCATATAGAATATGATGGGTTTTTTGTAGACACCAAATAACATTCACTAAAAGAAATAAAATTTTACTCAAATCTATACTAAAATGATCTTTGAGAAGTGGTATTTATACCTAAGTATATGATGCCTTCAGTTCAAGGTTGTGAGATGGACCCTTAGGAATAAAATATTTTAAAAAATAACAAAAACACATTTTCCAAGGTTTACATGGGTCCAAAGGGAAATATTAGAAATACAAGTGCAAGTAGTTGACCATGGCCTCAAGAGAATATTAACCACCACATATTCTACTATCCTTCCTAAAGCTTCATAGGGACATAGAGAGAGACCAGTATTTTGCATCCCTTGAAGGGACACTCTCCAACTACAAGAAGCTCCTACACAACCAAAAAAGTGACATTAGGGGTGATATTGATCAATATGTCTACTTCATACATTGATGAAGGAATAAATACTAGATATAACATCCCATAAACATAAATCCATCTCACATAATGCATTAGTATCTCAATGTGCTTTGTTGATGATAAAATATTAGGTTACAGATAACCTAAATAGTGCTTTTATTGTTACATAAAAAAGGAATAAGAAAGTATTAAAAATGCTAATTTCCTCCAAAATCATTGGTATATACCAAGATGCTTAGTTGCCTCATTGGCAATACAATATTCAACATCTATGGAAGACTAATAAGTAGTGCATTTTCATCTAGAATACTATGAAACCATGTCAAATCCTAGGTAGAACACAAAACCTATGGTGGACCACCCATCTAAATAAATTTTCCAATCAACATCTAAAGAGCCAACTAAAATTAGAGGGAATACAATGGAGTAATGAATGCCCATTTGATAAGTCCTTATGATGCATTTGAGAATTTTTTTAGTTATTTTCCAATTACTTTCCTAGGGTTCTTACATGTACTTAAAGTAGTAGATGACAATAAAGACTATATATGGTCTAGTGTGAGTGAGATAAATAAGTCCTTCCACAAGAGTTCCATATAGGGTGGCATAAACCAATGGACTAGTGCAATCTACCCAAAGTTTTAAACCCAAGAAAAAGGAGTTCAAATCAAGCTTACACTCTCCCACATTGAACCACTAAAGAAGATCCAAAACATACTTGGGCTAAGAGATAGAGATGCCAAAGTCATTTTGATAAATTTGAACTCTAGAAAATAATATAACAACTCCAAATATATCATCTCAAATATGGAATGAAGTCATGAATTCATATCTTGGATCATATTAGAGAAGCTACTAGTGATGAGAAGGTCATCAACCTACAACACAATCAAGAATTTTCATCTTCATACTGAATGCAAAAATCATATTTCACCTCACATTGTTAAAATCCACAACTAAGGAAAAAGCAATTTATCTTCTCATACCATGTACGAGGCATCCATTTAAGTCCATACAAGGACCTAGTCAAATTATACAACAATGAAGTGGGTCCTTTAAGCTCAAAACTTGGTGGCTACTACATGTAGATTTCCTCCTAAAAATTCCCATATAGAAAGGCACTCTTCACATCCATATGATGAGCCTTCCATCCATAAAATATTAAAATGGAGAGAATAATCCTAACAAAGTTAATCCTAGCCATAGGTGTAAAAGACTTGGAATTTTCCACTCCCTCCTATTGAGAGAAATCCATAGAAACAAGGTGTGACATGTAATTATCTACCTAACTATATAATATGTATTTTATTCCATAAACCTATTTATACCCAATAACATTCTTCCCTTTTGGAAGAGGGGTCAACTCACAAGTTTTGTTCTTTATTAGTGCTTCATATTCTACTACCCTATCATTTTACCACTCTAGATTACCCTTAACCTAATAATATGTTATAGAATCCTAAGAATTTTCTACCTTTGAAAGTAATGCTTGAGAAAAATCCTTCCAATATCATTCAAGAGATAATAGGCCTAACATCCTTTAGAAGCATCTTAACCCACTTTGGTGTTGAATAAACTAGAGAATCATGTATATCATGTCCTGTATCAATGTTAGAAACTAAAATCAAGATGTGTCCTAATCACCCTCACCTCATCCTACAAGGCTAAAACATTCTAAAATGATGTGTCCTAATCATCCTACCCTACTCCTGGAGAAGAAGAAGCTTATTGAGTGTTATCTATGAAGGTATTAAATCCATAGATAAGGAAGAACAACTCAAGGAATATACTTTAATAGGAACAAATCCAACCAAGATATCAGAAGAGCCTAAAATCATAAAGAACTAGAAGAACCAATGACTATAAGTTCTTGTGAAGGGGTTGAAGAAATACCTAGAATTACCTCATCAAAGATGATATCTCTCCTATTCAAAACCTCATGCCTCTAAGGATCATAAAAACAATAGGTCTTTTAGGTATCCAAATACCCCATAAAGATATACTTATTGCTCTTTGATACCTTCTTCTTTCAAAGATTCTTAGGTATGTGAGACCATATAGAAGATTCAAAGATATAGAATTAAAACACATTTAGATTATCTCCTGTTAATATCTCAAGATGCATCATGCCTTGGATTTACCTAGTAGGAACCAAGTTGATGATGTATGTTGCAAAGTGATAATCGCATCCCAAAATTTATGATCTAGTACCTTAACATGGATCATATATCATGTTATTTCCATGATTACCTTGTATCTACTTTTAACCACTTAATTTTATTTAGGAGTATAGCAAACAAACCTTTGATATACAATCCTTTGAGAAGCTAAAAAATCATGAAAACTATAGCTAACATATTTACCACCCCCATTTGTTATGATATATTTGATTCTCCAGTCTAGTTGATTTTCAACAAGAGCTTTGTGTTATATCTTAATGCTTCAAATTATAGTATTATAAGAATGAAGGGTATTTAGGTATGTAGGATGCCTATTTAGGCATATACAACCTTCAAACAAACTTGAAACTACCTTGTCCAATACTACGTGCATGTACCTTGTGAGGCTTAGTTATATCATTTGACTTCTCACAATGCTTGTGATGTTATTACTCCTATTATACCCTTGCTTATTACATCATAGTAAAAAGATATACTTTTATTTTGACCAAAAACCTTTTTTAGGGTGATGTTGGAATTTGAGAGATAAATCCCCCTTTAATGTAAATTTACTACTTTTATTATTAGGAGTGTTAGGTTCTAATGATCATACACTCCAAACACAAAAATACTTTATATAATATTTTTAGAACTTAGTGCACAAATTATATTTCTTTGATGTGGGGGATCTTCATCAAATATATCACTTGTCGATGTGATTAATTGTTCTCCTACCATGTAGAATTGTTCCTAAATATTATCTTGATCAATGTCTTATATTCTGGTAGGGTCAATAACCTCTTTTTATTTCTTCATTGTCATGGCTTCATTTTTTTTATTTTGACTTTGCTCATGATATGATTTGTATTCCTACTTCATTTGATATTTAGTGTGATGTGATAATAATGGTAGAATATTTAATGTGTATTAAATGGTTTCCTCATTTTCTTCAAAACATCTACTGATGGTAAATATTAGTGTATATCTTCACTTTTAGGTGCTTAGTTCTTAATGTTCCTAGTTGCATTGTACCGATAATAATTTGGATGATTTGAGTGCATCTAAGTTTCTTGATCTAGCATATGTTTGGATTCATAACAAACATTATTGTGTTATCTTAGCTTTTCTTTTATGACAAACACATGTTCTTCTATTTCTTCATCATTTCTTTTTTTCTTTTTTAAGTTGATTTTCTTTGGCTACATTACTTTGACATTCTTTCATCGAAGTTTGATTTTTGTTATTCTAAATATAACCTGTATTTCTATTGATTCATCTCTCATAAAGAGGATCCATATTTAAATGGAATATACCAACATTCCTTCATGGTATGTTTATTTTTTCCAATTCACACTTGTTTTGCATGTAGAGAGTGCTTCTTTGATAAACGTTACTCTTATTCTAATATCTTTGAAAATTATTTCTTTGTTGGAAGTGTTATGGAGGTATTATACCTCTTCTAAATGGTTACTTCCCTATTTGACTTGTAAGTAGTAATTTTTGTTCATCTATTATATGTGAGGCTTCTACTTTTTGAAGTAGATTCACCAACTTTTTAAAGCTTGGTGTTTGCTCAATAATATTTAATGTTGTCACAAAAATATTATGCTTTTATGGGAGTGATCTCAAAATAATTGGAACTATTGTTTCATTAGATACCTTTTCATCTAGTATTTGCAATTATGCTTGTAACTATATGATTCTTCTTATGTATGATTTCATATTTTTTCCAACTTTCATATTCAAACAATGGAGTTGGCTCTAGAGGAATAGAATTTGATCTTGTTTCTTTGCTTCAAAAACTATTTTAGCTTCTCTCATGCTTATTTGCTATGATCAAATCCCTAATATATTTTTGGACCTTATCTACTACTCCAAATATGATGGTTAGTATTGCCTTTCTATCTAGCTTGTCAAACTTTGTTTGATCTTCTCCTTCTATAGTAGGATGGATAATTCTTCCATCAACTGCTTGTCATACTTCTTCAAACTCAAGCTATATATTGAGTCTAGTCTTCCAAGAAATATATTTGTTTTTCCTTAGTAATTTTGATTTCAACAACAAGAAATTTGGTGCTCCACTAGCCATGGTGAACTTCCAAAAAAATTAAAAATTCTTCTTTTATTGAGTTTACCTCAAAAATATCTTTCCAACAATTATATATATGTCTATACTTAGATTTTAATTGATGCTTCAAAAATGTAATATAGGATTATACCTTGGTGAGTAAAGTAGAGGGAATAATTCTTCCTTTATAGAAAATTCCTTTTTAAAAATATTATATTTTCTTTTTACCTTGTTTGAAAATTCTCCATGTGTGCACTTGTTCTTTGTCCATGTACTACTATTCTATTGGATTTATTTCAACCTCTAATTGTTTTGGCAAGATAATTTATATGATGCCTTGATTAATGTGCTCTTTGTACATTCACACTGCTAGCGAGTGGTTTTTATTTTCTTCTACAACTTTCAAACTACTTCGAAAGCTTATTTCTATTGTTTTAAATTGACATCAAAGTGTTCTAGTTGTCTTATTTTGACACAATGATCTTTGGTGCTGATGTCTATTTTCATGTGATCCTTGTTATGTTATTTTCCATTTTGGTCATTGGCTTTATTTTTGAAATATATCTTTGGTGTTATTTACATTATAAAACATTTTACTTCTTATTCATTAAGTATCAACCTTGATGAAGGTCACTTAGACCTCTCTTTGTAGTTTCATTCTTTAGAGATACAATTTCTATATCATTTTATTATGTGTCTAATAGGTTTTCTCTAGGTGTTGATTAGGTAACCTCTAGATGAGCGTCTAGGATTTCTTTCTTATAACTCTACACCTGAATTGTCTATTAATCTAGAATCTCCTTTGAGCATTCTAGGTTTTGATATAATTGTTGATTTCCTTCCTTCTAATTTTGATTGGATCTGGACTTTTTGTCTCCCATTTTAGGTGCTTTCTATAGGTATTCTCCTTATCACTTCTGTTATTTAGTTGTCTATCCTTGAATTTAGATGTTTCTTTCTTGGATTTAGTCATATTTCTTTGATATAAAATGCAGATGTCTCTATAGATGGTTGGTGTTTTTTCTTGAGATTTTCTTTCTTCTTTTCTTTCTTTCTCAATTATCCTTATTCTTTCTCACCTTGGAGCTTTTATATATTCTTCTTTGCTTTGAATACTTTTGAACTTCATGGAGCTTCTAGGAGTGTTGTGGCTATTTTTAACATAGGGTCCTACTTTGGTGAATTTTCTTCACCTTCTATATAACAATATTTTGGCAGTTTGAATCCTACTTTCAAATATAGACTCTTTGAAATTTCTAACTAAAGTTCAAGAGTTATGTCTTTTTTTCATGCATATTTTTTTTCTTATAATATTTTGAGTGATTCTCTAAGAGTATTCTCTAGTTATTTTTCACTTCTATAAATGTTCTGAAACTTTCCTTTACTCCATTTTTAAAGCTTTTATTGCTCCTTTTAGACTTGTATTTTTACAAAGTTCTTTGATTTTGTTGCTTCTTTGTGATTCGCATAGGCTTGGGCCTTTTAAAATTATATGAACTAGATATATTCATATTCTAATGAATCCTTTTTTACCTTTGACAAGGGTTTCCCATGCTAAAATATTTTAATTCTAGCATGGAATATTTCTTCATGGGGATAATATTATATAGGATAATTTTATCCTCGAAACTGCTTTTCTCAGATTTTAAAATTTTCTTTTCTCAAATAGAGTGCTCTTATCTCTATGTTGAAGCTATAGGAGGATTAGAAGGAAAATTAGTTCTTCCTTCTATATTCCCTGATACCACATCTTAGATCTTAATGCTTAAAATTGTATTATGTGAATGAAGGATATTTATGTACTTAGGATGACTATTTTAGGCATCCCAAACCTTCAAATAAACTTACAACTACCTTTTTCTATTCTACATGCATGTGCCTTATGAATGGTGGTTATACCACTTGACTTGTCACATGGTATATGATGTGATAACTCTTAACACCTTGAAGGTTTTAAACCTCTAAAAAACATCATGCTTAGTATGGACAGTGTACAACCATATATATCTACTAAAATCATTAATTAAAATAAGGAAGTACGTATTTCCTATAAGATATGGTGTAGCCATAAGTCCACAAATATCACTATATATGGTATCCAAAGGATGATATTCCCTCCTACCAACCCCTTTCAAAAATCTCTCCCTATAATATTTTTCCAAAATGCACCCCTCGTATGCACCACTTGGGGGAAATATGTATAAAATCCTAATAGACATTTGATGTAGACTCATGTATCTCAAGAAACCATATTTGAGGTGACCAAGCCTATGATGTCACTTTTGGATTTTATATTAACATGTGCAATCATAGCAACCATTTTTTTCTTTCTAGAGATAGTGGTAGAATGGGAAGGTCTTTCACCCAAGTTATACATGTGTTTAGTTTCATCACAATAACTAGAACCAATAATTTAAACCCATTGTATATATCCTTAATTACCCATTTATTAGAATATAATTCTATTTTATTATTTGTATGAGTAATATGATATATACATAAAAAATTAGGACCCACATTAGGAGCATGAAGTACCTCATCAAATGACAAAGATCGAATAGTGATATCTCCACTCCCTGCAATCTATAATGAAGATCATATCCAATCAAAACATTTTCTCCCACATTAAGTTTGTTTTAGCTTCAAATAATATGCTTTTGCTTTGTCATGTGCCTAGTAACCCCTGAATCTACTATCCACTCATATGGAGAGGTGGATATCTAATATGTAAAATGAACTATAACATGAGTCGATGAGGTTTCTCCATCAAAACTATCCTCACCATGTGCATAGAAGAGAGTAGTATCAACACCCACCTTTGTTGTTGCTTCCTCTAGTTTCTTGATCTAAATTCTACAAAATTCTACCTTATGACCTACTTTTTCACAAAATTCATAAGTAGGTTTTTTTTAAAGGCTTATTGGGATTCTTATAATTTGTTTTGGGATTTATATCACTTTGAATATCAACAATAAATTCTTTTGGATGTTCTTGATTAAAAATATTATTTTTTATACCTATTTCTTCTAGTTTGATGGTGCAAAAATTAATTAAATACCTCATAAATATGTGGTGTAGAAGAATCTATAAAGTACACATGAATCATCTAAAAATCTATAACAAATATCTTATATGTAATTGAGATAATTAGTGTTGCTTTCCGTATACATTGCTTCCTACCCTTCTCTTATCTCTTGAGGTAGTCCTCTTGTAATTTAAATATCCTCTTAGAATTTCTTAAATTTATTGATACACTCATCAATGATATCAAATGCATCCATGGAAAAGGTTGCAAGTTGAGCCTCCAATGTACTAATTTGAGTGGAATTAATTTGATCACATTATTGAAAAAATTAGTGTAGCTTTCCACCTACATTGCTTACTATCCTTCTCTTCTCTCTTGAGGTAGTCTTATTGTAATTTAAATATCCTCTTACAATTTCTTAAATTCATTGATACACTCATCAATGATATCAAATGCATCCATGGACAAGGTTACAAGCTGAGCCTCCAATGTGTTATTTTTAGTCTGCTGGTTGGTTTTGATTGTAGAGAATTTTTATTCTTTAGAATTTGTTTTTTTCCTAACATATTTTATTGTCAAAATTGTAATAATTCTGTGTGGGCTCAAATTCAAGGTCACTTCATGTTTGTCAATGGAGGTGATGGAGATCCCCAACAATGGGGACATATTTCACCATGACAAGCATTCCTTGGTGGTTGAGCTCAATCATTTTGTAGAAAAGGGTAAAAAACTAGCCAAGGAGAAAGACAGGATTATCAGAGAGGGTATCCCTACTCCTTGGAACAGGGTAATGATTCTAATACTTCAATTTTTCATGGTGGACAACATCAATTCTCCTCTTATGAGTTTCCACCTAGATTTTTTGAATCACTTGTGCAACATTAATTGCATCAATATCCTTGAATATTTATTTCATTCTCTAGAACTTGCTATGGAAAATATCAAATAAGGTAACTCAATACACCCTAAGCACCAAGGTATCCATATGATCCTTTACAAGCATACCTTATAGAAGGAGGTACAGAAGGGTATTATCTTTGTTGGTGGTATCCTGATAGACCATACTGCTACTTTGGCTCCCAATCAAGGGAGCCCTCAAAAAGACATCTCAAGTGATAATGACATAGAGGGATATTCTATAGATGCGGTCAGATCTAGGAAGAAGTTGATTTTTGAATCTACTACCACTAACACCTATCCTTCAATCAAGACCAATTCTTATCAGTGCTCATCAAGAAGTAAGGTTTCAGGGGAAAAGGAAGACTCCTATTGTTATTGACCAAGACCAATAAGACCTAAGAGAATCTCCAAAAATGCTCAAGAAACCCAAAATTGAAGGGACCCCTATTTGTGCTCACTCTCTGATGGTTGGTGGCTCCCCTAGTGGGCCCTCTATTCACATCCAATAGAGATTTGACCATGATTCGCTTAGAAATATGAATAAAATGGTCCAATACACATACAAAGTATCTTTGACTACTTGGAATCTCCTCTAGTGAGTGAAAATATGATATTTTCCATCAAAAATAGAAGGAAGGTGGCACTCAGATTTCTACTAGTGAGCCTAGTGTGAGCGATGCTGAATGGGACCCTTCTAAGATGTCTAATTAGTTTGGTGTTTCTGGCCAATATTTTTGAATGTTTTCCTAGGATCCCAATCCTTCTTCTCTTGTATTTCATGGATATTTACCTAAATCATTTTGTTTTTATAGCATCCCATAGAGTTCATCTTCGAACCCCTCCATGTTTTTTCCTTTGATTTTCTTCATGTAATATAATTTTAGGATTGGTTTGATTGAGATTATATTATTTTTGGCTTGTCATTGGTAATCTATAAAAGCTTTTGTGTCCCTTTCAAAACATCCTTTTTCAACTAATAAAAACATAAGTGTCATATATATTCTTGACATGAAGAGAAATGAAACCATGAGCTTTATCTATTTTATCCCTATAAATATTTTTTATATCTTAGAATTAGTGTCATGAGGAACCTAATTCATATATTTGAGTAACCCCTTCCTTTAGAATAGAGATTCAATCATGATATTCTAAGTAGCATAGTTAGGGCCACTCAACAAGGGCACATGATGATCCATAACTATTCTCCCAAAATTTAAAAATATGCATGTTGTGATAAGAAATAACACCACCAATTTAGAGAGATAAAAACATCATGCAATTTAAAAAATTTGGGCTCAAAACACTTTCATATACAAAAGTTATTTCCCTAAAAAATTTAGCCCTAAAATCACATAATTGCCAAAAAAATATTTAAAAAAATTTAGTACCTATATTGAGTGAGAGGTTGTTGTGTGTCATTACTTGAGTGGTTGTGGGGGTTCCAAACATGTATTAACTATGCAACGTACCTATGAATCATATAAAACCACCTATCATGATCTTCTTTGCTACCTAATTTATGAATAATTTTGTGCCACTTATTGCTTTTTAATTCACTTTATGATTCATGTATCATCAATTCTACTATTGACTATGCAAGTTGCTTATCAAGTTTGATGAGCTGGTAAAATATTATTGGCTAAATTTGTATTTATAGACTAAATAAATACTAAATATAATCCTAATTCTCAAGGATTTACTACTTAACCTTGAAGAACACAAGCTTATACTGAGAGGGGGGTGAACAATATAAGATCAACTTTTACTTTTCTTTCCCAATATTATCCAATATAATCAATGGCAATATCAACAATAGTAATCAAAGCAATGCACAAATCATCACACACAATAGAGACACCAATTTAACGTGGTTCACCCAATGTGGGCTACTCCACGGAGAAAATATTTCACTAAAATTTTCTCAACAAATCTCTTGGGAATCACTTCCCTATTACAATGTTTATGGACCCCTGTCCAAAGGAGACACCAATCCCCTAATGCTCTGATTTGTGGATCTCTCTCCACAGGAGAACTCTTTCCCCTTTTCTCTGGTTCGTGGAACTTGATCCAGGAGACCTCTATCTCCTCAACTAGTTTGTGGATCTCTCTCCATAGAAGAACTCTATCTTCCCAGTTGGTTCATGGATCACACTCCATAGGAGAACTCTTTCCCCTTGCTTTGGTTCGTGGAACTCTATCCACAGGAGAACTCTTTCTCCTCTGCTCTAGTTGGTGCTCTTCTAGAAGACTTCTGCCCCCACTACACTGGCTTGTGGATCTCTCTCCATAGAAGACCTCTATCCTCACTCAGAAGACCTTTATCCTCACTACCCTGGCTAATGGATCTCTATCCACTAGAGACTTATGTCCTCTACTCTATCACCTCCAAAGCTTGTTCTCAACTCTGCTCAATATCTATCTCAAATCTACACTAAACACTATCCTCAGTCTAGTACAAATCTGCTCTAACTCTATCTTAGGTCTAGCACAAATATGCTCTCAAATCTGCACCAAACTCTATCCTCAAATCTACTCTTAATTCTATCTCAAGTCTTCACCAAGACTTGCTCAAATCTACCTACAAGTCTTCACCAAGACTTACCTCAAATATACCTACAAGTCTTCACCAAGACTTACCTCAAATATACCTTCAAGTCCTCTCAAGAACTTGCTCAAATACTCTCAAGTCTTCACCAAGACTTACCTCAAATCTACCTTTAAGTTCTCTCAAGAACTTGCTCAATATTCTCTCAATACAAGCTCAAAATAACTCACAAAACATGCTCAATCAATCTCAAATATTGCACATAATGCTATCAAATGCTTTGTCTAATCTTCAAAGTAATTCCTTTAACTTGAAATAGTTTAGACATATTCTATTCAGAATTTGTTTAACCTCTGGAACATATAGAGAATGATGTACTCTATCAAAAACTCAATATGTTCTACTCAATCATTAAGTTTGTCGCTTTCACAAATCTGGTTTCTAATGTTTGCACATTCACTTTCAATATCACTCAAATCCAATGCTCAAGAATTTCACTCAATCATCCAATCAATGAAACACAACTTGCTCACAAACCCTAAACAAGTGTTTTCAAACTTCTTCAAACAAAAAGCACAATGTGGGTCTCAAACCCTAACTCAAATATTTCTCAATCAAATCAAATCATCCATCAACAAGATGCACTTAAACTTGCTCACACATTTCCAACAATACTCATCAATCCTTTTCACTCCACCTTATATTTCATACATTCATTTCAAACACTCTAAACAAAAGATAGTGTGCCCATACCTTTTTTCTTTGATGGAGATATGTCTTCAAAACCTGTTTTACTCACAACAAAACCTCTTTGCCAATTTCTAGATTAGATAGCAACAATCTATCTCAAAATATCCACACAAATATTCTCCTCAATAATTATTTCACCATTCAAGAAATACAATAAACTATCAAGTCTCAAATACACCTTATTATCTCCAATACTCTCAAAATAACATTCAACACATAAAAATAAAGTTCCTTTGTTAACACCTTATAATATCCAATCCTCTCAAAATAATATTCAACACATAAAAATAAAGTTCCTTTGTTAACACCTTATAATATCCAATCCTCTCAAAATAATATTCAACACATAAAAATAAAGTTCCTTTGTTAACACCTTATAATCTCCAATATTTATATTTTCAAAGCACCAAAATAAAATATTATTTTAACAACCCTTATGACTCCCTATACACTTCACACATGCCTTTTAATTTTCACATGGCCTCAAAAACCTTTTCACATTCAAAAACTTTAGCAAATTAAATTAAATGTTGCATACCTTAATAATGGCCCACGTCACCAAAATATTGTGCACGACTTCGACTGCACCCAAACTTGAACCCACGACCAAAGCCACCATAATGCCTTAGCCCAAGGCTAAGCTGCCACCTGGGCTACATGCCCACACATGAATGACAATGTCCTTGCACCTATACACTATCTGCTTCCCATAAATTTTGATGAAAATGAAAAACCTCTCTTCCTTTGCAAAAATGAATCACGTGGGATTCAAAACCATGACCTGCTCCTTACAAGCATCTTAGCCAGCCTTCGACCATCATCTATGCTACCCAATACCTTGGGATTATCCTATCACACCACCCAAATACAAGTCTACCTCCTTTTATTAAAACCTCATGAATATCTTTTTCTTTTCAACAATGCAACGCACGAATATTATAGTCACTTTGGCATTCAAATAGCATTGTAATTTGGAAATGAAAATCATTTCCTATTTATACTTTATCCTTTGCATTAAACACGTTGGCCCTTTCGAATTTTGAATTTTGAATTCGAATTTAAACTTTAAACCTTGGTGCTATTTAATTATTTAAATTAAAATTTTAACCTTAGGTTAAAATATTTTAATTTAAATAAATTAAATTAAAACCTTTATAATCTGCTCAATGGGTCTTGTCGGAGATATATATTTTTTAATGATTCCTTGGACCTCGTTATTTTTCACCTCTTCCTTTTGCCCAAATATTATAATATTAAATATTATAATATTATTATTTCTTTTTAAACTTGCTTCTCTTTCCTTGGGTCTTCAACCTTTTAGGCCTCTTTAGGCATATAATATTAAAAATAAATATTATATCCTTTTTCTTTTAACCACTTCCTTGCCTTTTGGAAAAACAACCTTATGACATCAATGATGACAAAACTGGACATCAAACCTCTTGACATCAATGACAACAAAACTTGCTCAAATTTCCAACAATCTCCCCCTTTGTCATTGATGGCAACCCTTTTTCTTTAAGCATTTCTTTTACCTTTTTCAGTTCTTCTCCCCCGACTGAAACTGCTCTCCCCCTAACTCAAATCTCTCCCCCTTTGACATCAATGGCAAAGGGCCTCCTTTGGGGCTAAATATAAGACTCTTAGCTCAGCCCCCTCCCCACCTCCTCTCCTTGAGGTGGTTAATTTTGGGGTGGGAGTATCTCTACTCCTAGCATACAATGCTCTTTTTCTTTGTCCACCTTCTTCCTCAACTGATCCTTCTGATTCTTTTGAGTATCCCTGTTCTTGCTTGTCTCTGGAAATTCTGTTCTACACCACTTAGCCATATGCCCAACATTATTGCACTTATAACACTTAATGTTGTGGTTCCTTGAAGGTGCAAATATCTTGAAGTTCCTCCTGGTGAAGCCATATCCATTCCTATCATGAACCCTGCAATGAATTGCTTTATGACCAAACTGATTACAAGAGTAACAATACCCTTGAAAGAGATGCCCATTTCTAAAATTTCTCTTGGTGAAACCATATTCCTTCTTTTCATGTGTCCTGCACTGCATAGCCTTGTGACCAAACCTGTGACATGAGAAGCAACGTCCTTTGAAGAAATATTTCCTTTGACCCATTGGTCTCTTAGTCCTTTCTTCCCTGTGATGTTCTATGTTCCTCATTTGTGCATTGTTTCCTTCCTTGGTGAACCTTCTATTTTTCAACTTATCCTCATAAGTCTCACTTTCTCCTTCACTCTCTTCTTCTGAAGCTTCTTCTTCTTTGGAGCTTGAGCTTGACTCCTCTCCTTGTTCTCTTTGTCCTTCTTCAAAACCAAGTCCTGTCTTGTTTGATGAAGATCTTTGTACACTGATAATCTTATCCAAGGTCTTTGAGCTTTTCCCAAACCTATGTAGCTTGTCTTTAGACTCTTTCACTTCCTTTCTTAGTGAAGCTACTTCATGCTCTAATATTTCACATTCTAAGACTTTTACCTCTAACTTTTCTTTAAATCTCCTTGTCTTAGATATTGAGTTTGTTAGATCTTGTATAAGCTTTCCTTTCTCTTCATCACATTCTTGAAATTGAACCTTGAGTCTTGAATTCTGCTTTCTAACCTTTCTTAATTCCTTAAGAGCAGAAATAAGCTCACCTTCTAGATCAACTACTCCTTCTTCTTCATTTTTTGATTCTTCCTCTACCCTTTTGTCTTCAAGAGCATCTTCATACCTTTCAGATTTATCTTCAATAGAAGCACTTCCTTCTTCCTCTATTGCCAAGAAGAGAATTTCTTCTTCATTATCTGAGGATCTTCCATCACTATCACTTGAACTCTTGCCTGTCTTATCTACATAAAAACTCTTCTTATGCCTCTGGAAAAACTTATTTTCATGCTTGTTTTGTCCATACCTATTTTTATTTTGATACCTAGATTTTCCTGCTTCCCTATTCTTATGATCTTGTTTCTCTTCACCACTACTACTTCCAACTTCTAGATAGTTAGATGCATAGTGACCATATTTACCACAATTGAAACACTTAACTATTTTTGTACCTTTGTGCTTTCTTGAGTCCTTGTTCCTTCTACCATAGTTTACTTCTTCATCACTAGATGACTCATCACTTGAATCTGACTTCTTATCCTTTGTCTTCTTTGCTACTTTGAAGGTTGCTTCTTTCTTGGGGATAGGATCCTTTCCTATTCTCATCTCAAAAGTTGTGAGAGTTCCATGTAACTCATCCCTAGTCAAAGTTTCAATATCTCTTGTTTCTTCTATGGCTGAAACCTTTTCACTATACCTCATAGGGAGTGACCTTAAAACCTTTTGACAAACATCTGATTCTTCAAATTTAAACCCAAGTCCTTGCATGGAGTTAACAACTTCATCCACACAAAGTAAGTATGTAGCAATGTCTTCCTCATCCTTCATTTTCAAGTCTTCAAATGTTTTCTTGTGATTTTGCAATTTTGCCATCTTGACCTTTTTGTCTCCCTCATATGTTTTCTTCAAATTTTCCCAAATATCTTTTGCTGATGTGCAATGCATAACTTTTACAAACTCTGCTTCACGTAAACCACTTAATATTGCATTCATTGCCTTTGAATTATTTAGATGTAAGAGCTTACCATCTTTATCTGTAGGAGGAGTAGCTGGAGGTGTGTACCCATCCTCAACTGCTTGCCATGTCTCATTTCCTTGTGCCATTAGGTAAATCTTCATTCTTACACTCCAAAATGCATAATTGTTCCCATCAAACAATGGTGCCTTATTTGTTGAAGATCCACTTTGAGATGCCATATATGTTCCTGTATACTTTTCCTTCAAGTTGTTAAACTCTTCTAAAGGAACCCACTCTGATACCAATTGAAGAACACAAGCTTATACTAAGAGGGGGGTGAATAGTATAAGACCAAATTTTACTTTTCTTTCCCAATATTATCCAATATAATCAATGGCAATATCAATAATAGTAATCAAATCAATGCATAAATCATCACACACAATAGAGACACCAATTTAACATGGTTCACCCAATGTGGGCTACTCCACGGAGAAAATATTTCACTAAAATTTTCTCAACAAATCTCTTGGGAATCACTTCCCTATTACAATGTTTATGGACCTCTATCCAAAGGAGACACCAATCCCCTAATGCTCTGATTTGTGGATCTCTCTCCATAGGAGAACTCTTTCCCCTTTTCTCTAGTTCATGGAACTTGATCCAAGAGACCTCTATCTCCTCAACTAGTTTGTGGATCTCTCTCCATAGAAGAACTCTATCTTCCCAGCTAGTTCATGGATCACACTCCATAGGAGAACTCTTTCCCCTTACTCTAGTTCATGGAACTCTATCCATAGGAGAACTCTTTCTCCTCTACTCTAGTTGGTGCTCTTCTAGAAGACTTCTACCCCCACTACACTGGCTTGTGGATCTCTCTCCATAGAATACCTTTGTCCTCACTACCTTAGCTAATGGATCTCTATCCACTAGAGACTATTGTCCTCTACTCTATCACCTCCAAATCTTATTCTCAACTCTACTCAATATCTATCTCAAATCTACACTAAACACTATCCTCGATCTAGTACAAATCTACTCTAACTCTATCTTAGGTCTAGCACAAATTTACTCTCAAATTTGCACCAAACTCTATCCTCAAATCTACTCTTAATGTTATCTCAAGTCTTCACCAAGACTTTCTCAAATATACCTACAAGTCTTCACCAAGACTTACCTCAAATCTACCTACAAGTCTTCACCAAGACTTACCTCAAATCTACCTTCAAGTCCTCTCAAGAACTTGCTCAATATTCTCTCAAGTCTTCACAAAGACTTACCTCAAATCTACCTTTAAGTTCTCTCAAGAACTTGCTCAATATGCTCTCAATACAAGCTCAAAATAACTCACAAAACATGATCAATCAATCTCAAATATTGCACACAATGCTATCAAATGCTTTGTCTAATCTTCAAAGTAATTCCTTTAACTTGAAGCAGTTTAGACATATTCTATTCAGAATTCATTTAACCTCTAGAACATATAGAGAATGATGTACTCTATCAAAAACTCAATATGTTCTACTCAATCATTAAGTCTGTCACTTTCACAAATCTGGTTTCTAATGTTTGCACATTCACTTTCAATATCATTCAAATCCAATGCTCAAGAATTTCACTCAATCATCCAATCAATGAAACACAACTTGCTCACAAACCCTAAACAAGTGTTTTCAAACTTCTTCAAACAAAAAGCACAATGTGGGTCTCAAACCCTAACTCAAATATTCTCTCAATCAAATCAAATCATCCATCAACAAGATGCACTTAAACTTGCTCACACATTTCCAACAATACTCATCAATCCTTTTCACTCCACCTTATATTTCATACATTCATTTCAAACACTCTAAACAAAAGATAGTGTGCCCATACCTTTTTGCTTTGATGGAGATATGTCTTCAAAACCTGTTTTACTCACAACAAAACCTCTTTGCCAATTTCTAGATTAGATAGCAACAGTCTATCTCAAAATCTCCACACAAATATTCTCCTCAATAATTATTTCACCATTCAAGAAATACAATAAACTATCAAGTCTCAAATACACCTTATTATCTCCAATACTCTCAAAATAACATTCAACACATAAAAACAAAGTTCCTTTGTTAACACCTTATAATCTCCAATCCTCTCAAAATAATACACAAAAAAAAAGAAATTCAACATATAAAAAAAAAGTTCCTTTGTTAACACCTTATAATCTCCAATCCTCTCAAAATAATATTCAACACATAAAAATAAAGTTCCTTTGTTAACACCTTATAATCTCCAATATTTATATTTTCAAAGCACCAAAATAAAATATTATTTTAACAACCCTTATGACTCCCTATACACTTCACACATGCCTTTTAATTTTCACGTGGCCTCAAAAACCTTTCCGCATTCAAAAACTTTAGCAAATTAATTTAAATGTTGCATACCTTAATAATGGCCCACGTCACCAAAATATTGCGCACGACTTCGACTGCGCCCAAACTCGAACCCGCGACCAAAGCCACCGTAGCGCCTTAGCCCAAGGCTAAGCTATCACCTGGGCTACACGCCCACACATGAATGACAATGTCCTTGCACCTATACACTATCTGCTTCCCATGAATTTTGACAAAAACAAAAAACCTCTCTTCCTTTGCAAAAATGAATCGTGTGGGATTCGAAACCATGACCTGCTCCTTACAAGCATCTTAGCCAGCCTTCGACCACCGTCTGCGCTACCCAGTGCCTTGGGATTATCTTGTCGCACCACCTGAATACAAGTCTACCTCCTTTTATTAAAACCTCACGAATATCTTTTTCTTTTCAACAATGCAGCGCATGAATATTATAGTCACTTTGGCATTCGAATAGCATTGTAATTTGGAAATGAAAATCATTTCCTATTTATACTTTATCCTTTGCATTAAACACATCGGCCCTTTCGAATTTTGAATTTTGAATTCGAATTTAAACTTTAAACCTTGGCGCTATTTAATTATTTAAATTAAAATTTTAACCTTAGGTTAAAATATTTTAATTTAAATAAATTAAATTAAAACCTTTATAATCTGCTCAATGGGTCTTGTCGGAGATATATATTTTTTAATGATTCCTTGGACCTCGTTATTTTTCACCTCTTCCTTTTGCCCAAATATTATAATATTAAATATTATAATATTATTATTTTTTAAACTTGCTTCTCTTTCCTTGGGTCTTCAACCTTTTAGGCCTCTTTAGGCATATAATATTAAAAATAAATATTATATCCTTTTTCTTTTAACCACTTCCTTGCCTTTTGGAAAAACAACCTTATGACATCAATGATGACAAAACTGGACATCAAACCTCTTGACATCAATGACAACAAAACTTGCTCAAATTTCCAACAAACCTATGGCCTAATATAATTAAACAAATATAGTCAATGTGGCTACATTAGGGTTGTTATATGGATTCCCTAAAAATTCTTTGTCCTCAAAGCTTGAAAAGACTAGAAAATTATCTTAGGCTCCCATGTAGCATCTTTTTCTAGATGATCTTTCTACTTGATGAAGAAGTCCTAAATTTGAAAAGACCATAATAGATAAAATATGGATGACAACACTAATTCTAGTTGAAAAGTGATTCAGTATTCTTCATCAAGTACTAAAAGCTCCATCTAGGACCACACTTTTTAGCCAATAACCTAATTGAGACAAGAAACATAAAATATAAGATGGATATGGGAAGATGGAAAAATATTTTACTAATATGCACTTCACTAATGCAAAAAACTACCGTATAGGTACTATATACTTGAGGAGCCAAATTTTGACTAGGCTTTATCTTCAAGGATAATTTCTTATTCCTATAGTAAACTGTAGGTGCAAAAAGACCATATTCCCATGGTAAATTGTCATTCAAGATGACATGAATTTTACTACTACTTTATGCAATATTGTTATTGTATCAAATTATCTTTAAGAACGTAAAGCACATGTTGTCATTGCAAAAAAAATTCATCTACGTAGGCCACCTTGGAGGATCCTAGAACATTATCTACCACTAATGAAGATTTCTAACCATACAAGGCCTCAAATGGAGTCATATTGAGGGAATAATGGTAAGAATAATTATACCACGATTCAACTAACAAGAGTTGATGAACCCAATGATACTATTTTTTTGAGAAAAAAATGAAGATAAGTACCCAAACATTTATTTACAATCTTTATTTGGCCATCTGAATGAAGGTGATAAGAAGAGGATATATTTAACTAAGTACCATAAAGAAAAAAAATCAGCAGATATTTATAAAACATTTCAAACAATGGACTTAGAATAAAAGTCCTCTCCAAGTGGAAGGGGAAGGAGATGTACCTGATCCTCTCACTTTTGACACCAAAACCTAAACTGTTGTATCAAATATTATAGTTTGTACCTCAGTCCTTAGCACTTGTTCTAATTGCTAGTTTTTTGCTAGTTTTGATGCCTCCTTTTGCTCAGTGCTTGTATGACATTTTTCATTTTTCATTTTACCTTTTCACTGGGCCTCTTGTGATGAACCTGTTGTTAGAGCTTGGCCTTTTTCTTATGAATGTTTCTATCTAACCTACTTAAGCTTCTATAGTCTGCCATATTGGATCTCCTTCACTAGATTTTGAGGCAATGTCAATTGTCAGAATGTTCTCAAGCACATTGTATTTTTTGGATTGGATTCTCTATTTTCTTTGTAGGGGATATATTTTGAGATTACATATTCCTAAGTCCTTGTAGCCAACCAAGGAACTTACTTGTGTGGGATTCAGTTGAGAAAATTTTTCTTATTCTTTTTCATATACCTCTTCCTCCATATCCATCAATATAATTAATTTTGGATATATTTCTTCCTTATGATCCTCCATCCAATTTTCATAATTGCTTTTAATTTCATTTTCAAAAAGCTTATAAAAGGTATTGGGGAAGGAATTTTTTTATTTATCATGTTCACAATGTGAGATCCACCATTCTCTAATTTTTTGTGACTCTAGTGTAGATCATATTTAATTTATCTACGAGTTCATCGCTTATTAATTGCTCCTTATTTCTTGTTGGTTAATAAAACCCACTTGAACTCATAGTATTTTCTCCATGGAGGTCTTCTTGCATTTCATAGATAATGATCTCTATAACTTGATCTTCATCATTGTTTCTAAATTTCTCAATATTCAGTCATGGTGGGTGGTTGAATGCTAGTGGTTTATTGTTCAATTCTATCAATTTTACTTTGAAATTACCCATTGGGTCACAATGCCACACATAAAGCATGATCTATAATTGAAGAGTGTTAAGCTTATCATCTAAAAATTTTTCTTGACCCCTTGTTGGTATTTCTATATCTTTAAATCTAAAGGGGTAGTAGTAAGTGTAAGTCTACGTGGCTTTGGACTCATAATTTTCATATTTCTTGTCTATTTTCCTACATAGATCCATGTTAAACACCCAGTCTATGACATAGTATGGGAGCAGATAAGATGTTCTAGGAAAACCATATACTTTAATGATGGTGTCATCCAACAAAAAATACCAGTCTCCTAGTTCATGCTTCTTACCTCTTAGCTTATCTATAGCTTCAGAGCTAAGGTAAGGTATTTTACCATAGATGGATTCTAATGTAGGTCCCAAAAATATTCTATTAAAATCTAGGTAAGAAGAGGTTTCCCTAAGGATTGGAGTCCAATCAACCATAGAGCATAGTTGCTCATTGTCCTTTTGAGTGAGCCTAATACTATGCAAATTTGGGGGCATATAGAAAAGAAATAACCATGCTAAATATGATAGGTAGCAAAATTTCTCACTTTCTTTTAGCTTAAATGCAACTAATTGATTATGGATTTGATAGCTTAGAAAGTGGGCCCAATCAAAGAATACATGGTTACTAGCACTTGAACCATCATAGTTGTGCACATTAGTGACTACATATGCAAGAGAGATTTGATAGTCATACATGAATGCATTAGAATCTAACCCTAGAATGACAACTAACATGGACAACACTATTTGTAGAATATTCTTAAAGCTTTCAAGCTTTAGAGGATTTTTTGGAAAATCCTTTGGAATGTTGCCTATATGCTTAGTCAACCAAGTTTTAAAAGTATCTTTCTCTAAAAACTCCTCTACTCATCTATATCAATGGGCTTAGATCTTGTACTTGGATATGCTCCTATTGCAAAAGCTCTTCTAATTCCCTCCTCTATGATGGTAAATAGCTTCCTCTTTTGTGTGTCATACACTATCACTATTTATGGGTGGATCATAATTTTTAGCAATTGCTTTGATGAGTCTAGGGTAGGAATGGATGAATGTAGGCATGTATCTGGACAAGAATAAATTCCAAGGAGTAACCTCAAGTTTACTGAGTGATATTTTATTCCTTTTCTCTAACCCTTCTCTGAAGTTCTTCAACTTTACTTTTATTATGATAATTGGGTCATGGATATCTACTAATATGTCTTGCAATTCCTTTGTAGTCTTATATACTTTTTGCCCTCTCTTACCTCGAGCTATTTTACAATAGTAGACTTCTTCTATGGACATGGGCACAAGAAATTGTGTAGCTTTCTTCTCATGCAAATAATTTTATCATTTTTGTAGTATCTCACTCCTTCAACCACTAAATGCTCTAATGCATATTACCTCTTTTTGGCCCTATTTATATAGCAAGAAATACCTATAATGAAAAAACCATTGTTGATTTAATGTTAAGGATTGTGTGTGCTCAACTTTTATGACAAAATATTTTCTCAAAACTACAAGTTCATGTAAGCGTTTGCGATGCATATCCCTTTTCAAGATTACCACACTTTTGGCCAATGATATTATTGAGAATTCAAAATTTGGTGGCTACCAGGTGCAATCCTTAGCCAATCAGTTGCTTCTATTTACAAAGTGCTATGACCACTACTACCACTATGAAATTATTTACACATGTCACTATTTACATATGTACACATCAATGACACACTCTTCTATGCATAATGCTTTAAATACTGGTCGTTCACTAGAATTGGCAAAATATGACCATCCATATCTTGAAGCTCATATGCATTTAATTCCTTCCTTCCTAAGATTAGATATGGACTAGACCACAACAATTCTAGCTTATCATGCTTTCCTAGTTTTGCTTGATCTGAGTCCCATTTGAGCACTAGGTCACCATCTTTGAAGGATTTTAATGATGACCTTTTATCAAACCATCGTTTAATAGTTGCTTGGTGTTGACAAAAATTATTATAGGTCTTTTATCTTTTTTCCTCTAACAACAACAATTTTAACATTCTTTTCTCAATTGGCTTAGCATCCTCTAATTTTGATTGGTCTATGAATTTTAAGGCAGGAAACTCAAGATTGATTGGCAACATGACTTCTTTTCCATAAACCAAGAGCGTAAGGTGTGGTCTTCAAAGATTTCTTGATCATGATTCTATCCATCCATAATGCTTGGTTTAGCATTAAATTCCAACTCTTTTGATTATCACCAATATTTCTCTTAATTATTCTCATCAAATTCTTATTGGTGGACTCTGCTAGTCCATTGCCTTGAGGATAATAATTTGAGGATGCCTTCTAGTATATGTCATATTTTCTTGAAAAATATATAGTTTTAGCCCCTATGAATGCTTTAGCATTATCAGACACTATCATAGCAAGGACCCCAAACTTGGTGATCAATCTTTCTAAAAATTCTATAATAGTATCTTGGTCTGCATGTTTAGTTGCCTCTACTTCAGACCACCTAGTGAAATAATTTGTTGTTTTCAATATGAATTTGTGTTCAATAGAAGAATTTGGGTTGATCATCCCAATAAATTCTAACCCCCATTGCTAAAAGGGTTCTTCTACAATAACTGGTTGTAGAGGTATTGTCTAATTCTTACTTCTAACAACAAATCTTTGATATTTTTCATAGGTGTTAGCAATTTTGAAAGCATCAACAAATAATGTAGGCCAATAATATCTAGCTCTGAGAATCTTAGCAGCTATGGTTTGTCTAGAATAGTGTCCTCTTGAGAAGCCAATTTGAAATTCCTTTAATATTTCCTCTACATTATACAGCTGCATGCATCTCAACAACATAGCATCAAATTTTTTGTGATACAAGATGCCATTAATTAGAGAGTAGTTCAAGGCTTACAATCTATACCTATACCTTTGAGAGGTAGTAAACCCATCTAGACACTTACTAGTCTTAAAAAAATGAACCATCTAATTTATCCAAGTATTTTGTTCTATCTAGGCCTCTTTTGGCTGATGTTCTTGTTGTTGTTCAATCAACAAATTAGAGTTTGACATTGTAAAATTTACCAATTCTTCACATAGTGCTCTTCCTCTAACTAACTTAGTTAGATTGATCTCTATATCATACTCCTATATCTTTGTGATCCAATCAACTCATTTTTTGCCCAATTCTCCTTGCACTATGAAGTTTCAAACATCTCGGTGTACTACATACACTAATGTTCTACTCTAAGAAATGTAGTGTCTCAAATTTTTGAGTGATTTCATCAAAGAAAACACTTGTTTCTCTATAAAATTATAGCGTTCTTCATGGTCATGTAGAGTTTGGCTCAGAAAATCTATAGGCCACTCATTATGATCTTTATCTTTCTAAGTGAGCATGGTTGTATAACTTTCTTTTACTCCAAATACATAGAGAATAAAGTCTTTCATATAATATGGGTTAGCTAATACTAGGGCTCTAGTAATAGCTTCCTTTATGCTAGTGAAAGCCTCCCTTCTAGCTTTTGTCCATGTGAAGTCTACCTACTTTTTTAGCATTTTTGTCATAGGCTTTACTATTTGAGCAAAGTCAAATATAAATTTTAGATAAAATTGATTTACCTAAAGAATGACTATAAGCCTTTTTTATTTTGAGGTAAAGGGAGTGCTAATATAGCTTTTAATCTATCTATATCAATAGCTAGACCTTCCTTTGATACTATATGACCCAATAGCTTCCCTTCATGGATAACAAAGATTGATTTTTTTGGGTTGAGTGATACCCTAAATTCTCTACATTTCTAAAAAACCAGTCTAAGATGATCAAAATGCTTCTCCTTTTGATGAGAGAAGACTATCATATCATCTAGATAGATCAATATAACTTTATTCACAAGTTCATCAAAAGCTAAATCCATAGCCCTTTGGAAAGTAGCTCTGATATTGGATAAGTTGAAAGGCATTCTTTGATAAGCAAATGTTCCCCATTTTGTTGTGAACGTAATTTTATGTTGATCCTCATATCTAACCCAAACTTGATTAAAACCTAAAAATCCATCTAGCAATGAAAATATTTCTACCTTGACAACAATATGCAAGATTTGATCGATCTAGGGCAAAGGATAGTGATCCTTTAAAGATGCTTTGTTTAGGTTCCTGAAATCCACACAAAGGCAGATATCTTTATTCTTTTTCCTCATCGAGACCAAATTGGCTACCCAAGTGGAATGTTTGATTGGGTAAATGATTTTTGCATTTAGTAGCTTCAGCAATTCTTGTTTCATTAGTGCTTCTATTTTTAGATTTACTGGCCTTTGCTTTTTCCAAAATGGCTTAGCATTGGGCAATAATTCTATAGTATGTTGAATGGTCTCTTTACTATAGACTTTTAAGTCATCATAGCTCCAAGCAATGATGTCATTAAATTCTTTACATAGACTTAAAAGCTATTGAAATTCTTCTTTAGAGCATTGTACACCAACCTTTAAATTATTTTCAAGCTCTAATTGAATTTCTCTAAACTCTTGTTCATCAATCTTCATATTTTGGCCAATTGGCCAATCACTACTATCAAATAAATTCTTGAGGGTGATCAATCCTTTGGGAATATGGTTATTCTTTAGTTGGATCACTTCATCCTTGCTTATATCATCGAGTACATTTATGCAGTCCATTTCTTGAATTAAGAAGTCTACTATTTATCTATCATTATCAAATACTTGTTAAAAGGAATCTTTATCCAACATAGATGGCCTAAATGCCAATTTGATAGATCTTGAGCCTTTTCTTAAATCAAATGTTGGATAAAAATTGGCTCCATGAGAAGCCAATGCATCAGCTTGCACATTTTTCTCTCTAGGAATTGCTTTTATATTTAGTGCATCAAAGATTTCAAACATATCCCAAACTTTATTTCGATAAGCTTTTAGATAATATTGCTTGCTACTGCATCTTTCTATAACTTGATTTACCACCAATTTAGAATCTCCATAAATCATTAATAACTTGATTTCCATCTTCTTTGCTTCTTTGAGTCCAATACATAGTACCTCATACTTTGTTGCATTATTGGTACAACTCCAAGTCAGTCGATATGAAAATATTTTAGCTTCTCTAGAATGGTAAAATCAGCACAATGCCTACTCCAACACCATTTTTACACCTAGCTCCATCAAAGTAAAGCTTCCATATCTCAGTTTGTTGGAGATCCCTTTTTTCTATGGCAAAAATAAAATATTTTTTGGCTTTGAAATAGAGTAAGTGTCGATTCTTGTTTCAACCATAGCATTGAAGTTTTTAAGCAAGAATTGATCTTCAGTCTATATCTCATCTATGATACCTTCTACTAGATCAATTTCTTCACTAATTATATTGACATTATCATCTTGTTGCACCTCATCTTTGATTTTACCTATATGGTAGGTGGATGTCTTTTCAACAAATATTTTCACCTTCTTGCCCTTATGAGGAATTTCCATGTGCGAATAATCCAAGGATAGGTATCCACCTAGTTTAGCTATGAATTCATGGGAAAGGCACATACCAAAGTAGGGCTCCAAATCTACCACAACCACCTCTTGTATCACTATTATCTAAGGTATTCTATGTAGCACCATAGGTATATCCTTGATCACTCCAACTATTTTTATTGGAGTTTCATCCAGTTGTAGCACTTTGGGACTAGAACGTGTGTATTCCATGCCCATTGCTTCACATATAGCTTTTGGTATAACCATCATTGTTGCTCTTAAATCCACCATGCAATTGTGCACAACCCATCCTTCCATATATAGGGACATGTAGAATGGAGGTAAATTATTTTTACCTACTCTTAGAGTAGGTTTACCCTATGCCAGATTGATTTTTGGATGGAGTTGACCCTTAGACCTAATGGAATTTAGCAATGCTCTAAGAAGATCAATTTTTTCCTAGAATCATTAAAGCATCATACATGCTTGATTTAGATGGTGTTTTCTTTAGCTCATCCACAATGTTGAAGCTAGAGGATTTTGGCTGCTTTTTTTCCACCTTCTCTAGCTCATTGAATTTCTTTTAGTATTCTTGTGTTGCTTCAATCCTTTGTTTCTTAGTGATGAAAGGATACCAGAGTCTATTTCTAGCATATTCTTGAGTTTTAGCTTCTTTTGCTTATGCTAGTTTATGTTGTTCTTTCGAAGGATCTACTGTAGGTTGTTCTATTCATTAAGTAGGTTGAGGTACTTATTTTTCTAGGTTGTTTGTTTTTTGGGGCTGGAACCTTGAATGGATCTAGTTTTTTGGGATCTACTTGTAATGGCTTTTTTCATGATCGCATCAATACTAAAATTGGTTCTTCTTCTTACACCATTATATTTTGGTCTTCTTCCCATAACATGTTTATCTAGCTCTTCTATGCTCTTTCTACCTTCTCAACTACAATATTCTACATCTAATGTTGATGAAGCATGCATGTGCTTTCACCATGTGGGTCATTGCAAGTTGAACACCAATAATCTACTTCTAATGTAGAGGTAGAAGGATTTTCTTCTTAGTTATTATACATTGTATTAGGTTTTCCACCAGTATTGCTAGCAGAAGCTCCTTGATCTTTTACCATGTATGGAAATATCCTAGGCTAGAAATTTCTCTCAACTTCTCTCCTTTTCATGGTGGTAATCTCATTTGTCATATTTTTCAATGTTATCATAATATCATTCATACTAGCATTTTGAGACTTAGGATGTTATAATAAAGGTATGATCGAAGGTATTGGTAATACAGGGATTAGTAATGCAAAAAATTTGGAGGTAGGGGTTGGAGCTACATTTTGCAAATAAGTTATTGTAATTGGTGTTCATTTCTCATACTCTAGTTGTAATATTTTTAGAAATATTGGCATTACATTCCTAGGGGGAAGTCTACCTATAGCTATTAGAGTAATTTTTGCTACTATAGATTCTTGATAAATTTTTAGAAATTTCAACACATTAGATTGCCATATCATCAAACCTAGATCCAATTTGAAGGCACAAAAATAGTAGTACAATACTTGGGCATCCATTGGCCTAATTTTTGAAAGAATAATTATCAATAACATAATAATATGATTATTCACAATAAATAAATAATACATCCAGTTGGCTATATTTAGCCAATATAATATCCCTAACAACATTCCTAACCTCCAAGATATTATGCTTAACATCCCAACAATAAATATGCCAATCAAAATATCAAATAAGGTAAGAAACTATTTACTCTAACATAGTAAATAGGAGTTAATATCCCAAATTAGGGAATATTACTCTAACACCCCCCCTTATTCCATTATTTGGAATAATATATAACTCCCCCCTTAATGTGAAGGAGAGAATAATGAAATATGCTCTTGTGTTGGCTCTATGAGTACCTCTGAATGAGTACCTCTGGGTCTGCCACTGGATCTACCTATGGATCTACCTCTGGATCATTGCCTCTCGATCTACCTATAGGTCTACCTCTGGATATTTTTCATTGGTTCTAGCTTTAGGTTTATCTCTGGCTCATTACCTATGGGACTGCCACTCAGTCTATCACTAGATCTACTTTAGGTTCTATCATAGTTTTTACTTTTTTGTAGAAGCCATACAACATTTCTTTCATCTTGGTCCATTATGTGAGATATGTCCATCCACAATCAATATGAACCTTGTTGGCCATTTTCACTTTGTACCAACAATTTGAAGAGGAGTAAGTAGTACATCCACATGAGTCACAAGGATGTAGATTCCAATACCTAGCTTCTACATATCCTGTTTTACCATAATGATTGCTGCAACGCTTTGTAGAAGTTGTAAGAGATTTAGGTTTTACAAACATGGTCTTACTGGTACTTGCTTGTCCATCATAGCCAAGGCCTTCATTATTTGGCCTAACATTTGGCATTATAGGAGTTTTAATGCCTTTTCCATGTTTACCTAATATTTCACCATTGAATCCCATTTTGTTCATCAGTTTAGATCCAATACCTTTAGTGTATTTTTCAAAACACCCAAGTTTTTCATCTTTATCAATGTTTGTGCTAGTAACAATATTGCATTTTTCACAATCGATGATATTATGGAGCTCATTTTTAGGAGGTTTAATTTTTAAATCACTGGTTTCGCAAGCAAAATTTACCTTTGTGATGAGATCACCTGTGCTACAACTGATATCTTCTCTTATAGGTAGGAGGTAGTCTGTATCACAATAAGCATTGGCCACAATGGGCTTAAGGTCACTTGTGTCATAACAACCATTTACCACCATAGGCTGAAGATCACTTGCATCACAAAAAATATTGATAATTAGAATTATGACCTCTGATTCATCATTGATATCCTTTTTCTTTTGATGTTGGGCAATATCAAGTGAAATAAATATCATGTAGACTACCATTACAATGCCTATAAGAATTTGAGCACCATTTATCTAAAGGTCTTCAAAAACTTTAGAATCTATGAGAATGGATTTTACACCACTGTGTAGTGTGAGATATTTTCCATCCTCAAAAAATACATTTCTTTCCACCCTATTGCAAAGTAAGGATCTTTATTTGATTTTGCACATGTATCAGTTTGTTTTGGGGTTTGATTATTATTTTATTTACCCATATTTTAAGGTGTCGGTCTTTGTTGAAAATGCACCTTTTTACAATATGATTTTGCAAAAAAATTGATAAGTTTGCTAAGGTGTCCATCGCTGCCTAAAATGCACCCTTACAAGTTTCCTCCCTTTTTGCAAAATATGCTTATAAAGTAGAAATAATTATCCCCTTAGTACAAAAATTATTTGACAAGGAGTGCCCCCTACAAAAAAATGCTCTTATGGAAGAAATAATTATTCCTCCCTATCTGAAGAATTTCAGCAAACCAAATGTTGGTTTGAAGCCTGAAAAAGGCTTTTACAAAAGGTTGCCTCCTAAGGAAATTATCAAAATTCAGCAAAAATATCCCCCTTGTTTCAAGTACTTGAGTAGAAATTTGTTGTTATGAAGCTTCAAAAGGATTTTACAATATTTGCCTCCAAGGCAAATTTTAATCTCTACTCAATATTTAGGAGACTTACAAAATTTTGGAAAAAATATAGCGTCTTGAGTTCTTACAAGTTTTGCCTTCTAGGAAAGTTTCAAAATTTGATAAAAATTTGAGCAATGACAAATGTTGTAGAATTTGTAATGCAAGTTTATTTGGAAACAGTTGTGCAGATTTAATTTTGCAAAAAATTATGCAATTTTTACAAGAAAACAAGGTTTGGCAGAAAGTTGTAATGTAAAATTTGATTTTGCTATGATGCAAAATTTACCTTATTGGGTCCCAAGTTGACAGACTCATAGATAATCGGAACTGCAAAGTATTCACCATTTTTGCAAGAAAAAATAAATTTACTTTGTCGAACCTTCGTAGGGTTTGAAACCCCGACCCCCAAAAATCCCAACACCCTAACACCAAGCAAGCGACAAAACTGGCTATTGGAGCCGATGGAGCAAAGGGTCATGTTGTGCTAGTTGAAGTCTTCATTGACCTATATCACTCTCTCTAGGAATGATATTTCCTTTCACTATGTGCATCTACGATTTCCTATGTACAACAATCTCTTTTGTTCACTATATTTACCTACAATCGCTTGGATGTCATCAGTCAGCGTGGGTTAATGTCGCTTCATGATCCATTGTGATACACTCATAAAGTCACAGATCCAATAGGTTCTCATCTTCATCAGATCATGGCGATTAGAACAAGTTCTTTATAATTTTTCTCCATCTAAAACAAAATGAGGCTAAAACAGGTAACTTGACATAGACTGGTGCCATATTGGAAAACCAAAGAATTAGAATCATTGGGGTTGAAAAATTATCATAAAGAGAACTCATTTTTCTTCTGTAACTCATTCCACTACCCAAGAATCAAACTATTGGTTGGCATAATCAGCCAAAATTCACCTTCTATGTAGTCAACAAACATTCTCCATCAAGGGGGGTAGTTGACAATTCTAGTGATCAAGTCTATTCATTTGCGAAGATCGATGGTCACTTGAAAAATCACCTACGAAGCAATGGATTTCTATAGGAGTGCCAAAAAAAACACTACTAGATGACATCTGCAATTTATGACCTTCACTGGATTTCAATCAAAAAGTGTTGAACATAGTTAAGGTGGCTCACACTCTAGGATAATTATCCCACACGTGCAATGTAGGGAAATCAACAATTTGTTTAAAAACTCAAACCATCACTAAGTTTATCAATCACTTGAGGGTGATATATGCTCTTCCACATGAAAGTTGTCCCCTTCGATTCTAGTCCATGTAGAAAAATTTTGGTCGGTCTGCCACCTAGGATGCTTAGGTTCATCGAATCTTGCTTCACCATTTCTTCGTTCGAGTGTCATTCGGTTATGTGATTGTATTAGTCTTGATCCATCTAATTTGGGGTCTATCGATGAGTCCTCATCATGATCTACCATCACGGTTGATCCTTGCACGATTCCATGTGGCTATGTAATCTCAATATCTCGAGGATTGATCTGTGTCCAAATTAAGGTTCTAATCCATATCTAATGGTAGCCACCGAACATTTGATTCATCTCATTAGCATCTAGGTAGCCTATTGAATCAACTCTAGTTTTCTTATCACATCAGGATTTCCAGGTCCCGCTTGCATCAATAGATCTATTTAGTCTAGCTATAGTTCACCAAGTTAAATCTGGTCAAGATTTGTCTGTCTACAGTCAGGCCTGTATTATGTCAACTCACAGGGAAACCCTAAAAGGTTAAAATTACCAAGAAATTTTGATCATATTGGAGTGATATTGAACAAAGAAATTGAGCTTTATTGGAGCAAGACCCAAAATACCCGCTCTGATACCATTAAATAATAATTATCAATAATATTAATACTATGATTATTCACACTAAATGAATAATACATCTAGTTAGCTATGTTTAGCCAATATAATATCCCTAGCAACATTCCTAACCTCTAAGATATTACGCTTAACATCCCAATAATAAAGATGTCAACCAAAATATCAAATAAGGTAGGAAACTATTTACTCTAACATAGTAAATAGGAGTTAATATCCCAAATTATGGAATATTACTCTAACACCCCCCCTTATTAGCACTATTTTTTATGTTCTGCTAAATTTGATATTAAAGTCCATTACTACCTCCTAAGGATGCCTTTGTATGGTGGTGAACTAGATTAATAATAAAAATGGATTTGCTTGTTCATTAAATTATTGCATCAGTCTACTAGCAAGTTGTGCCCATGAATTAATGCAACCATCTTAAAGGACTAAATAACAATATAGTACCTTACCTTTCAATGATATGATTAATAGTCTTATCATAGTATCCCCATCATGAATATTATGGATTATGACTAATGAGGCTATGTCTTGGTAATCGTCATAGGTTGTTTTTCTAGTGCCATCATATGTTGTAAATGCCTTAAGTGCTATTAGGATAATGGGATTTTGATAAACCAAGTTAAGTTCATATATTATTTTAGTTGGGAAAGTTTTATTGAGGTATAGTTTAAGCCATTTGTTCAAATTTAGCTGAGCAGATTGAAGTTGGAGATGTAAAATGTGTATATCCTTTAATTTCTATAGGGCTTATAAAGGATGGTTATGTAGGATAGGATGTGGATATACATCTTTTGAATGCTAAAGGAGACAATTCTACAAACAATACTAGTTCCTCTGGTTTTTTCATTGTTGCTCATATGAGCATAAGATTGTAAGTCAAATGACAGTTGGTTTTTTTTAGACTATCATTTTAGTGGATTCACTAGGTGATTTGGTTTTGATCTATTGAAGTATAATACCACCAGAGTTCTACTCTATCAAGAAGGTGATATTTAGGTCCCACCAGTCGTACCAAAAAAATCTTGGTCCAAAATACACCTAAGTGGATGAGTTTCACCCTCAAGACCTTAGCCAATATTGGATGGCTCAAAAATAGTGATCTCTAATTCAACCCTCATAGTAGGCTAGCTCTTATGGTCCTAGTTAAAACTAACTAAAATAGGGTTGCAAACTAAAGTAAGGAATGCAAAATTTAGAAGCTAAGATAAAGTGGTGTGGATTTAACAACATCAAGAAACATAATGCATGAGAGTCTCACAATCAAAATTAAACTAGACTAATTGATTAGACCAACTTACTTTTCTTATAAAAAAATATTCAATCATAATAAATGCTTAGAATTATCAAGCATTTTAGGAACTAGAGTAACAAAAAAATCAAGGAGAAATCTAGAAAGTAGAATAATTGTAATAGAATTAACAATTCATATCTTTAACAGAAATTTTTAGTCACTCAATTGACATACATGTATATTATGCAAAAATTTTAGAAATAGGTTAGGAAACAATCCAATATTCATTAAAAAGGTATATAGCATAATTATATAGTTATGCAATTGTAAATGCTAAAGGAACAACCATTTTCATTGCTTACATTCAAGTATTTATAGTTTTACAAAATGCATTTAGTTAGCTTAGCATCATTGTTCTAAGAGTGGATTGTAGGTCTACCAAGTTACTCGCACACGTGCATCTCTCCCACATCATATTTTTATAAATAACTTGGTGCCATGGTGTTGACATGGCTTACCTCTATTTTATCCCAAGGAGCGGTGGTAGTTGTATCTTTATCTAGTGCATTGGATCTTCTAATAGGTTTATTCTACCTTTAGTTGCCCACTATTGCCTTAGCTATATCAATATAGGTGTTAGTTAGGAGAGCTCTAGGTTGTTAAGAATTTTTATAGTAGATTCTAATTGTTGGGAGCATGCTTGGGCACTCTAATTGGGTTCAATCCTTCTCTTGCAATGCACATGTTTTTAGCTCTCTTTTATTTTGGTATCCTTTTTACCTCTACTACATTATTTACCATGCATAATATTTCCAATTTAATTTTTATGATGTTAGCATCCTTTAAATTTAGCCATCCTTCTTTTCATGACCGCACCTTGAAACATGAATTTATGAACCAGAAGCTAGGTATTTCTTTATTAGTTTTTTTCTTCATTAATATTATTTTATATTTTTCAGATATTTATGCACCTTAGTTTGATGTTAACGCTCAAAAATATATAATGCTTCTTTGATATTTAGTTGAGTAAAGTGCTTCATTGGATGCTAGGTTTTGTATCCACTTTATACTATCCAATTTGTTGAGTCTTTGTGCCTTATAATAGTTTCTATTTTGACTTTATTTTTTGCCACTCTTGTTGATATAAGCATCCAAAATTATCTGACACTCTATCTTCTCTATAGTTTAAACTTATTGTACCCAAATGCTTACATCCATACTTAGCCAAAAAATCTCTTTCATGTGCTAGATGCTTCTTCATGTTATGTTGGATATCAAAATTTTCATTAGGCCCTTTTTGACATCAACATTTTATTTTTCTAGTCATGTTTGATACTTAGTAAAAATTTGATTCTAGACTCTCTTGACTTTAGTTGTCGGGTGCTAGAAACTTTCATGCTTGTCGTTGATGCCATACATCAAACTTTTTGGCAACTTTCTACATTTAGGAAAATTTAGCATCATTTCTTCTTGCCTTACCTTCATTTGATCTGATGATTATTTTAGGTGTCTAACAACCTTTCTTAGCAAAAATGGTAAAATTTATCTCCTTCTTAGAATATGGATGTGGGTGAGGAATTCTACCCACAATCTACAAGATCATTGCTAAACTAATGGTTGAAAGGCTTAAGAAGGTATTGGATGGTATTATCTCTAGAGTAAGAAAGATGTATGAAGGGCGAACAAATATTGGATGGAGTAATATTGTCACAAGAAGAAGTTCACACATTACATCAAAAAGGTCAAAGAGGTATGTTTATCAAATTAGACATGTCTAAGGCCTATGATAGAGTTCCTTGGTAGTTTTTGGATTGAATGTTAGAGAAATTTGGTTTCTCTCAAGGCTAGAGAGAGTGGATCATGAGTTGTGTCTCTTTGGCCTCCTTAGTCCTTATTAAATTATATTCCCTTGCTTATTTTTTAGATCTCTAATGAAATTCAACAAGAAAATCCTATATATCTATAGCTATTTATTATTCTTGCTAAAGGATTGGATAGGTTTCTTTTAAGAAATAGGAAACAATGAGTTATCTCAATAGTGCAAGTGAGAGTGGTGAATTTGACCCATTTATAATTTGTGGATGATATAGGGTTTATTGAAGTGACCAATGTTAGGGAGGCAAGAGAGCTCAAAGATTCCTTAAATACTTATTTGGAAGCCATAGGCTAGGAATTGAATGCAATCAAGTCCAAGGTAGTATTATTTAATACTAAAATGGGGATCTAGGATCAGATTCTAAACATCTTAGGTTTCTCTCAGGGTTTCCTCCCATTGGACTGCCTAGGGATTCCACTCCATTATAAGAAGTTGAAGGTGAAAGAAAGGAAGACCCTAGTGGATAAAATTGGTGCGAAGGTAAATCATTGGATGCATCATTGACCTTATTTTAGAGGAAGATTGAACATTCTTCAATTAGTAATTCAAACAATGCCAATTTATAAGTTCTCTATCCTTGTTGCCCAAGGATGGGTAAAAATTTCTTTGGGATGTCCCAAGGATGGGTAAGCAATGGGCTCTAGTAATTTGGGATAAAATTTTCCAACCTAAAGCAAGCAGAGGATTAGGAATTTGAAAAGCAACATTGAATAACCAAGCTCTAGTAGACAAGCTTTATTGGAGATGGATATCTAATTAGGAAGTGTTTTTTTAGAAACTTTATTACTAGTAAGTACTTAGGAAAAATTCCCCATGAGGAAGCAGGTCATATTATTATGAGTAGCCAAAGGTTCTATTGTTTAGAAAGTGTTGAAATTAGAAGAGAAAGTGGTAAAACCAAGACTATTTTAGAAAGTGGATAGAGGGGATAAATCAAAATTTTGGACCAATTCTTGAGACCAATACCCCCCATTAGTTTTAGAATTTTCAAAATTACAATCCCTTAAACAAAGCTTGAAGGCTATAGGTTGGATTAAGACAACATGTTATCTACATACAAGGTATATTGGGCCCTTCTCCCTTATGCAACTAAAGTAAAGGGAAGATTGGCCAATCCTAATCTCTCAAAATCTATTGTCACTTTTAAAGCAACACCACCTTACAAGAAAGGAGGAAGATGATAATATAGGTTGGGGTCATGGGAATTTAAGCATATATATAGTTTGGGATGGTTGTAATGAATTTCTTCCTCCCCTCTAGTGCAGCTAGATGTTCCATGGGATAGATTATGGTTGAAAAAGGGTTGGCCAAAAATCAATTTCTTTGCTTGGTAGGTTATGTATTAGGGCTTCCTTACTTATGATAACTTACAAAAGAGGGGTTTTCATGGCCTCTCTAAATGTATCATGTGTAAAAAAGAGACAATAGAATATTTTCTTTTAAACAATGACTTGATCTTGAAGTTATGGAATTCATGGGTTGATCTCTTCAAGGACTGTCTCAATTAGTAATTAACATATACTAATATATGGGAGGTTTGGAAATGAATAAGGTTAAAAAATAAATCAATTTAGTTAGCTTGATATTTGTGTTCGAAGTTTATTTGGTGGTACATGTGGATGGAAATAAATACTAAATTTTTAGAGAGGAATACACTTCGATGGAGCTAGTTTGGCAAAAAAATATTAAACAAGGTGACAAAAAAAGTAAATGCTCATGTGGGAGAATAAAAAATTTAAAAAGGAGAGAATGCTACCATGAAGTAGACTCATGGTGGTTGGAAAACCCCACTCCTAGGATGGGAAAAATCAACACAAATGGAGCAACCAAGAATAACCTAGAGTAGAAGGTATTAGTTTCCTTAGAAGAGACCAAAAAAGGGAGGTTCTTAATTACCTATTAGAATACCTAGTAGTAGCAACAAATAATGAAGCAGAGGCTTTGTAAATCATACAAGGCTCTCTCAATGCTTGGGAGAATGGAGTTCAAAATATTATAGTGGAGTGAATCTTAAATTTTGGTGGGATTGCTAGATGAGATTAGGAATTTTAGACCAAGTGCATGGTGGATCAACAACATAGTGAGTTGTATTAAATCCATTTGGCAGAAATTTAAGGATGGCTAAATTTTAGCTAAAAAGAGAAGTGAGCATCTTGTTGGATACTGAATGAAATTTAATTAGAATAGGGATAGTGTAGATTGGATGGAGGTGAAAAAATAAGTTTTATTATGAGCTAATAGTGATTTAGGCAATGAAGTGTGTGGGACTAGGGTATATGTTTATGATTATTAGCCTTTGGTCTGGCATAATGTTTTTTCTTGTAGTGTTCTTAGTCCCAATTTGGGATAGCCCCAAATTCATGGTAAGATAGAGAAGCAATTTTGGGTCCTCTGGATTAGTATTAATGAAAATTGTAATCAAGATAGGGTTTTTTTCTCTTTGGATCACACTACGAAATTTGTGGTCCAAGGAGATATTAGAGTTAGTTTTTTTAAGATCCTAGGATTGACGAAAAATGATAGACCAATTATTATAATTTCGAATCTATCTTTTTAATACAATTTTTATCTTTTTCAAAAATAAAATTATAAACCTAAAAAATAATATCATGACATTATCAAGTTAATTTATTATTATTTTTAAAATAATTTTCATAAATTTTCAAAATCTATCCTACCCAACTTTTTTGATTATTTATTTTAACATTTTTACAATCTAATAACATCATTGTACAATTTTTAAAGTTTTCAATGTACATGGGATAATAGACGCATTGGGAAAAATCATATAGCAAAAGACTCGATAGATTCTTGTTATCCAATAATTGGTTACAAATAAAGTATACAATATCTTTAGATATTTTATTGCATGCAATATTAGATCACAAACCTATTCTTTTGAATTATAATTTACCTAATAATTGTCATCCAAAACTATTTTTCTTCTAGTCTATGTGGCTTCAAGACCATGATATTTTGATGAATAAAAATTGGAAGGATCATGTATGCAAAAGTTTATTCAAAAGATAAAATATTTAAAGGATCAAATGAAGATTTGGAATTACAAATATTTTGGTAAAATTTTTAAAGAAAATAAAGAAATTGAATCCAAGCTCAAAAATTTACAAGAGCTAGTAGAAATTTAATGGAATGGATCACGATTCTTATGTGAAAGAAAAACAATTAATTTTTTATTATCATAATGCATTGAAAAACAAGGAGTCATATTGGTTTTAAAAATCTAGAGAGAAATGGCTCAAGGAAAGAGATAGAAATACAAAAAAAATCATGCTACATTGAAAACAATTTTTTTTGTCACATCGAAATTTGTCAAACTCTAGATGGAAGAAATATTGTGGATGAAGAAGATATAAAGAAGGAAGCAATTAATTATTTTAAAAATATTTTGTCAAATACTAGGCAAGATAAAGAGGCACAAGATAAAATTTTACAAAATATTCTATCAATTATCACATAGGGATAAAATGAAATCTTGATGAAGAAAATATCTATGGAGGAGCTCAATGAAGCAATTTTATCTTTCCATCCTAACAAGGCACCTGGACTCAATGGATTTCTTACAATTTTCTTTCAAAAATTTTGTTATGTAATGAAGAGTGATATGTTAGTTGTGGTTGAAGAGGCCCCATAAAGGAAGGTTATAATAAGTGAGATAAGTAACACTTTTATTACATTGATTCCCAAGAAAATAAAGATAAATAATTTTGATATTTTTTATCCAATAAACCTTTGTAATATGAATTATAAGATCATTTCAAAATTTATGGCAAATAGTTTGAAGGGCATTCTAGATTGTATTATATTAGAGGAACAAGGTGACTTTCTTCATGGTAAATTTTTTTTGGATGGTATAATTATTGCACAAGAGGCCATACATTCTCTTCATTCCATGAAAAAACTAGGTATGCTTATGAAATTAGATATGAACAAAGCATATGATAGGGTTTGCTAGAATTTTATATATGCTATTCTTAGAAATTTTAGATTTAATTATAGTTGGTATGAATGACTGTTTTTATAGCACTACAAAATATTCTATTTTGATTAATGCTGCTCTTGTTGGTTACTTCAAGTCATTTTGTGGACTTTGGCAAGGTGATCCACTTTCTCCTTATCTATTTATTATTCTTGTGGACTTTGGCAAGGTGATCCACTTTCTTCTTATCTATTTATTATTCTTGTAGAAGCATTAGGAAGAGTTTTGCAGAGGTAAAAATAGAAGAAAAAACCAAAGGTATTCAAGTTGTAGAAATGGTCCCTTGAAATCTCATCTCTAATTCATTGATGATACTTTTCTTTTGAGGTCATAAATTTTAAATCAATATTATCATTATATGAGAAGGATACTAGATAGTTGGTTAATACTACACAATCCAAAAAAAATCATTAATACATCCTTAAATTTACAAGAAATTATTATGAATATTTTAGGGTTTAAAATTGAAATTTTTCCAACAACCTACTTGGGTATTCCTTTGTCTATTAAAGAAAATAAAAGAGAGATTTGAATCTTTTTTTTTTTTTGATAGAATGAAAGCTTGCTTGGTAGGTTAGAAATTTAAGTTCTTAACCATGGAAATTATGCCACAAACTATAAGGACTGCCTTGCAATACATCCCTATTTATATGATATCACTTTCACAACTGCCCAGCAGGTACAACATCAAAAATTGATAAAATTGAAAGAAATTTTCAATGAAAAGGTTGTAAAAAAATAGGTTTTCTCTTTGTATGTGGGATAATGTTTGTAAAGGAAAGAATATTGGAGGAGCAAGCTTTTGGAATTACATAATTATGAGTTTGGCATTAGGAGCAAAGCTTATAAGTTCTCTTGATGCAATGAAATTATTTAAGAAAAGAACTCTACTTAAAGAATCATCAACATGGAACTTCATATCAAATAGTTTGCAATTGATAAAGAAACATATTAAAATAACATATCCTCACTTACTCATAAGCATATGGAACTTCAACTAACAACTATGTAGAGGCCAGGACACTTCTTACAAGGATTAATATTGCAATAGAAAAAATATGAAAACAAATTTCAATTGAGGGTAATTTACAAATTACCATAAATGCTACTAACAAAAATGGATGTGGAGGCTAGATAAAAAAATAATAGTATTGCTTATGTTCATCACATATTGCTAGAAACAATCTCTTGAAAGTGTGAGCATATATATAAAAAAAAAAATTGGATAACAAATAATTTTACAATAAATATAAACATCATGTAGTCTAATAAATATATTTCATATTAATCTTCAAAAATACATAATAAATTTATATATATATATATATATATATATATATATATATATATATAAAAGAAAATGAATTTGTTAAATTGCTACTAAAACTAATCATAAATTTATTCAAAAAATTAAAACCTTCGTTTATCTAAAATAAGTCTCAATTTTCACATGAAATCATACTATATATACGCTTAATAAATATGTTTTTAAACTTATAAGAAAAAATTCTTTAAAACTTTAAATTATTTATTAATATTTAACAGAAACAAATACAAATAGAAATAGATAACAAAAAAAATATTAACTCTCGTACCAAAGAATTTGTTTTGACATGTCATGTCAGCAACTTATCTGAACCTCTTTTGCCTGGATGACACGCAGATTTTTTGACCATGAACATTTGCAATGATGTAATCTTAAAGAAACATGAAACGGATATATATATTTTTTTAAGCAGGAGCATTTGCAGAATGATGTGATCGGAGAAGAAACATGAATATACAGGACCTTGTTGATATTACACGACGTGGTAGAGAGACAGAAAAATTATAAATATCAAGAGAATTTATTATTATTATTTTTAAATCGTTTTCATAAAAATTCAAATTTATCTTACCCATTTTTTTTATTATTTATTTTAACATTTTTACAATCTAATAACATCATTTTACAATTCTTAAAGCAATATACATGGGATAATAGATGCATTGGGTAAAATCATATAGCAAAAGACTGGATAGATTTTGGTTATGCAATAAATTGTTGCAAACAAAGTATACAATGTTTTTAGATATATTATTACATGTGAGATCAGATCACAAACCTATTATTTTGACTTGCAATTTACCTAACAATGGTCATCCAAAGAATTTTTTCTTCTAGTCTATGTGGATTCAAGACCTTGATATTTTCTAGATGGTTATGTTATGGTGGGATGAATCAAAATTTGAAGGATCATGTATGTAAAGTTTTTTCAAAAGATAAAATTTTTAAAGGATCAAATGAAGATTTGGAATTACAAATATTTTGGTAATTTTTTTAAAGAAATGAAAGAAATTGAATCACCTAGGTGTTGTAGGTGATTTGGAGAGGAGAGGGCAATCCTCCAAGGGAGGTCCCAGGTTCGAATCTCCACCCTACCAAAAAGCTGAATTGGGTACCCAAAATCCAATTGATAATGTTGGTGCGGACAGGGTCGAGTGCGACCCCCGGGTGACTTTGACGGTGTAGAACCCCCTTTTCGTGGTCTCTTAGACCAAAGCGGTCCCGCAAGAGTTTTTTCACTTAAAAAAATAAAAATAAATTGAATCCAAGCTCAAAAATTTACAACAACTAGTATAAATTAATGGAATGGATCACTATTATGTTGGTAGTTTTGCAACTTTACCACATTTCGATTTTGTTTTGATGATTGATTGTAAAATTTTGATGAATTTGCCAATGAAGGCATTGCAGTTTTAATGCATCCAGTTTTAATGCAGTTTTAATTTTTTCCTCTTTATTTTTGTAATAGTGCATTACTGTAAATAACATCAAAATCATGTAAGCAATGGGGAAAATTTTGTTTAAAACTGCTAAGGAACGCAAATGCCGACAAGAAGTTTGTTTTCAAAGGAGAAGCGCTTCAGGAGGAAGAGTGACAAAGTTGGGCACTTTCGTCCCAAGAAGTTTCACCCCAAAAAATATTAAAATCATGTTTGGATCTCAAGAAGGGAATGGAGAAGCATTTTCACCCCAATCGAGGGGTGAATATCCCTGTCGCCCCTCTTGGAGGTGAAACAGAATTTAAGGAAGTGGATTCACCCGACGTAAAGAAATGAAGATTTTAAGAGCAAAATAAATGAAATAAGGTATTGTCACCCCAATAGAGGGGTGAAACCTCTTGTCACCCCTCTTTGGGGTGAAAGTCATTTTAAAGTGCCAACCATGACAAAGAAAATTAAAAGGTGCTATGTAAGAGAATTAAAAGTGCTTTCACCCCAACAGAGGGGTGAAACTCCTTGGCGCCCCTCTTTGGGGTGACATGCAATGCAAAGCAAAAATGAGGTAGTGATACGTAAGTGGGCGCCCACGAGTTTGGGAAAATTTTAAGAGACATTGTCACCCCAAAAGAGGGGTGAAACTCTCTATCACCCCTCCTTGGGGTGAAACATATCCTAAGTGCAATTTTAAAAGAAGAACATAATGGGCCCAACCTTGGGTAAATTAAGATGGCACTTTCACCCCAAGAGAGGGGTGAAGCTCATTATCACCCTTCCTTGGGATGAAAGAGGATTTTAAAAGGTTTTAAAAGAAAAAGGTAGGTTGACGACGTAAAATCCTATGCTAACGCAATTGGTGATTTCATCCATAACTAAGAAAAAATAAAAGATAGCGCCTGGTGGAAATTCAAAGTCCATGAAATTGAAGTCACCTCCATGAGAGAGTGCACCAGGTGATGTCACCTTTCCAAGGGGTAAATAGAGTTCAAAATTTTTATTTTGGGTAAAATTCATTGTGCAGTGTTCTACGACAAATTTGAAGGGGATGTCACCTCTCTAGAAGGGTGAAAGTCTCTATCACCTTCTTTCAAGGTGAAAGCAAAAATATAGTTATAAAAGTGAAAATTAAAAGATGAAATTGCTCAAATATCAGGCCCAACTACATTGTCACCTATTGCTACCCCGACAAGGTTATTTCACCCCATATTTGGGTGAAATCATTCTTTGACAAAGATATAGCTTTTGGAGGTACAATTTTATAATTTTTTTGGGAAAGAAGCAATAAGGAATAACATTTAATTTTTGGAGCAATGCAGGCAAGCACTTCTAGAATATCCGCTTCAATGTTGAGAGATCAAGGATAATTCATGTTCATTTCCAATGCACCGACTATCAACCTTGATGATTTTCAAAGCAAATTTAATACTTGGTGGACTTTTCTAGTGAAAGTGAATTTCCAAGGTACAAGGTGAAGCGAATTCATGCCCGATATTCAAGTGATTTTGTTGTGTCCCAATGCACCGATACCCAAGGTTGCTTCAAGCATTTACTCTAGTTGACTTCTTTGTGCAATTCTCCTATCAAAGTCAGATCATGGTTTCTTTGCAGAATGTTTTGACCAGAATGCCACTGATGCCGAGGAGGAAAATATGCATGCTAGTTTTTGATCTACCAATATTTTGTTGTATATGCATTAAATGATAGAGGTAAAATCCCTCTATAAAATACTAATCATTTTTCATTGTAAAGGATGGAAGGTTGGACACTCTACAGAAATATACTCCAAGTTTTTTGCATTAATAGAAACAATTTGGCTTCTGGTTCTTCGAATGATTTTGCATTTGATAGTTTTGAGTGTGTGATTTCTAAAGCTTTTATTCCCATTATTTGTTGTGAGTGAATTCTGCTTCTGAATTTAGTCTTTGCTTGTGTGGGAGTGAACATTGGAATGCACTCTGAGGGTTATTCTCTTGCATAATTGTTAGAGGTTTCTACGCTTGTGTTTTCTATTGAATGCTGCTAATTGCTTGGTGGAAATTCAGTTGTTAGTCTATCCCCATCCTATTTAGTTGGCTTATAGCCATATTTCCCATATCTTTCTATAATTTCCCATTTCTTTCCTATTTCTCTAAACTTATACCCAGTGTAGGATTAGTAAGGGAGCCAACCCTCTCTAGAGATTGGCCCGGAGGACATTTCTTTCCTTCGACCTTTCAATGTTGGTCGGGTCTAGGGTGCACAAGGCATAGATCTTGTAACTAGGCAGATTCATGACCAACAATTTTTGGCATACTCGATGGGACTTTCAAAAGGTTCCACTATCAATAGTATTAAGGTTTGATGTTCACCTTGTACTGTAGGATTAGAACATTTGGTGACTCAAATCTACCTAGAAGCCTTCGAACATGAAGTAAGTGAAATCTTTCTTCATGATTACAAGATCGAAGGCCAAGAATTTTGAAGATCCTATTGAGTTTTATGAACTTGATATCCAAGAGCTAGGAGAACACCCTAGGTTAGTTCCTCCGACTATCCCATCCACTACAACATCCTCTCAGTTAGTTGGTGTGTTTTCTATTCCTACAAGTCCTGCTAGTACAACTACTAGTTTTCCACCTCCCCAACCACACACACCAATCCATATGGCTCAAAATCTACCACCACAACAGCCACCACCAAGGTAGTTTCTAGCATGGAATAGCTCTAGAGCTTTAAATCTACAAGCTCAAAACCTAGTCCCTCAAGCAGCATTGAAGGCTTTGCCTACTTATGATGGTACGGGTAAGACTGCTTATGAGCACATCCAAGATGTGGCATCTTTGGTGATAATACATGACATTGTAGATGAAGACATTATGGTAAGATTGCTCGTGTTGTCTCTCAGAGGAAAGTTGTTGTATTGGTACCGATCCTTGCCACCCACTACTATCACCACATGGGACCAGTTAGCAGAATTGTTGATTAAAAATTTCCATGAGCAAGCTGATCCTTTTTCCTTATTGCATCAATTCACAAACATCCAAAGACATCCATAGGAGGAAATAGTAGATTTCAATATTAGATTCACTCAAAGTTGGCAAAGAGTCCTTGATGGTCTTCGACCGACCCATGAACAAGCCATGTTTTACTATCTTTGAGCTTTCAACTCTGATATTGGTATGGTGGTCCGACAAGCCAATGTCCACACATTTCTAGATCTGTATACGCAAGCTCAAAAGGCCAAAGTGGATCTGATTGCCATAGGTAAACTACCCTCGAAGGTAACAATACCTATCCTTCTTGATCTTCCACAACATCTATATTCTAGTGCATTTTCACAACCTATGCCTTCTATGTATCATGTTCCCTCATGGAGCTCAAGTCCACCTCAAATTGCATCAGTTCTAGTCCCACAATTACCCACTCCAACTATTCCACAATTACCCACTCCTATTATTCTACAATTACCTACTCCTCCTTCTATCCCAGCATTACCTTCTCCATACCCTTACCTTTGCCAGCACCTCCAACACCCACAAATCTTGATCCCCACATGAAATTATTACAGGAGATGCAGTCACTTAATTCAACTATGAGGACAATGTCAAATGAAATCACATCTATCAAAAAGAAGCAAGTTGAGGCTGAGTTTCGATCAAGAAGATTTCAAACTCCACCAATTACTAGAGAACAAGCAGCTTCAACTAGTAGAGGTGCTGAGAAGAATACAACTATGTTGGTTAATGAAGAAGTGAGTATATCAGAGTGGACATATTGGTGTTCTACCTGCAATGATCCTCATGGTGAAGATACCTGCATGGTTCATTTGAACTATGTGCAGACACTAGCAGAAAGCGCTACTGGTGGTCAAGTCAATATGATCTCAAAAATTGATCACAACTTCATGGTCCCATATATTGAGCAAGTTTCTATCCTCACAAGGTCTGGAAAGAAACCTGTCATGGTAGATCCAATTGAAATGGAGCCATTGAAGGTACCTACCAAATAGAAGACACAAAATGAAAAGTGATAGCCCCAAGTGAAAGTGCCTATGCCAGCACCCAAAGTAGATGAGCCTATTTTATTAAAATATATTTTGCCTACTCAAGCAAAGGATAGAGTGCAAGTGAAAGCTTCAACTTCACAACCTACCACTACACAAATGCAGACCAAAACAAAATAACAAGTGAAGGAAAAGCTCAAGTACCCATCTTTGACCAAGCGTTAGAGAGTGGAGGCTACACAATAGTACCAGAGTAGATATGAAGATGTTAGTGAATCAAAGGAGCCCAATGCATAGTCATATAATATTGTTGAAGAACTGAAGAGGATTCCCACCAAGGTGAGTCTCTATGATGCACTACAACTACCTAGACAAGTAGATCTATTGTAGGAATCATTGAAATTCATGAAGGATAAAAAGAAAAATCTTGCTCAGATAGTGTTGGCCCAGATTTTGCCCACTTTAACCACTAGGAAAAATAGACCTCCCCCATTCTATCTATCTCTCAAGATGGAGGGATGGATCGTACACAATTGCATGATTGACTCTAGTGCAACAATGACTATCATGCCAAAGGTAGTGTGCGAAGTCATGGGAATGGAGTATACAAGAAGTAGCCTAGATATCTTGCAGTTGGATGGTACTCCTATCAAGATAGTAGGAGTAATCAAGGATATCCTAATTGTTCTACATAGCATACCATAGATTACTATCATACAAGAGGTCATTGTGGTAGACTTGGAACCATACTTCAGTATGTGTTTATCTAGAGAATTTATGACCAAGTTGGGAGGTTACCTATCATTGGACTATTCTCACTTGGAGATTCCATTCAAAGGGAAGAGAATATAGATCTATAATGAAAATCCCTCCACATACCATATTGAAAATATTGAAGATGAAGAAAAGGTTGTAAACTCAGTGAATCTGGTGATCGAAGAGCTGGAAGAGATAGACTTGATGGAGGAAGCTTTGGATGAACTTCGATTAGAGGATGAGTTTTCTATGCTTGATTTTAATGTGATGATGGAAACCGAGATTGGTTGCTATACCATCACTAAACCTGAGAAGGGTGAAGAGAAAATGGTTGATGATCTAGGTTCTACCTCTGACCAATTGTGGAAAATGTATTTTGATGGTGCTAGATGCAAGAATGGTGTTGGAGCTGGAGTAGTATTCATCTCTCCTTCAAGAATCCAAAAAACCTATTCATACCAATTGACCTAGAGTTGTACAAACAATATCATTGAGTATGAAGCACTATGCTTGGGCCTAAAGAAAGTAGAGAAGCTCAAGATTAAATAATTGTAGATTTTTGGTGATTTTGAGTTGATTGTCAACCAGGTGACCAACAAGTGTGTTTCAAAGTAGCACTACCTGAAGGTGTATCACAATAAGGTATGGGACCTTTTTGAATCATTTGATGCATTAAATGTTCAAGCAATTTTATGAGAATGAAATAAGCATGCAGATCTCCTGGCATCCCTTGGTGCAAATTTCTCTCCTATTGAGAGTGTGGTGTGAAAGCCCAAGACTGTAAGGTTGATTTATAGACCTTCAGTCCTTGATAAGAACATATACTAGCAAGTCTTTGATAATGATGAACATATTGTAAACTTTCTGATTAAAGAAGTTGGTAGTGTGGAGGGAAGAACATTAGATGGAGATGAAGTTGAAGGCTTGATCCAGCTCAGAAATAATCATATCCCAAAAGGATTGATTACATTAGAAAGTCTCTTTGATCAAAATGATAGAGCGAAGAAGCATCGAATCAAGGTGGATGAAAAGGAATACACTGAGCTAAAGCTAGAACCTGACAAAGTCATCAAAGTTGGGATAGATTGTTCTCTGGGTGAGCTTGAAGGAATCAAAGAACTATGTCATGAGTTCCCTGACATCATTGCATGGAGCTATCATGACCTGAAAGGATATGACAAAGATGTAATCCAACACACCATTGAGTTGCAAGAAGGGGTGAAGCCTTTTCGATAGAAGTAGAGGCCTGTTAATCCAAAGATTGAGGTGCTCATGAAAGCAGAGCTGCTAAAAATGTTGGAGGTAAAAATCATTTACCCTATCAAGCACTCGACGTGGGTGGCGAACTTGGTTCTAGTTCGGAAGAAGAATGGAGATATTCGCTTGTGCATGGACTTTCACAATCTGAACCAAGCATCTTTGAAAGATCATTACCCCTTACCGTAGATTGATCAGATTCTTCACATTGTCATTGGAGCACAGATATTTTCATTACTTGATGGTTTCTCCGGTTACAACCAGATCTGGGTGAAGGATGAAGACCAACACAAGACAACATTTACTACCAAGTGGGGCACTTTCGCATATCAAAGAATACCTTTCGATCTTTCAAATGTTAGTACCACCTTTCAAAGAGCCATGGATGTCACCTTTGGTGAGTTGTTGAATCAGATTATTGTAATTTATCTTGATGATATGACTATTTTCTCACATCATAGGGAAGAGCATGTCTCTCATCTTAGACAAGTGTTCAAAAAGTATCAAGAATTTGGTATTTCCATTAACCCAAAGAAATCCATTTTTGTTATCAAGGAGGGAAAGCTCTTGGGACATGTGATCTCAAAGGAAGGACTAGCCATTGACCCTACAAGAGTTGAAGCTCTTCTAAAATTACCACTACCAACTAACAAAAAAGACCTACAGTCATTTTTTGACCAAATCAACTTTATCCAAAAATTCATCATTGACTTCGCTCAAGTGGTGAAACCAATGATGGAGCTCCTAAAGAAAAATGTGGATTTCAAATGGATAGAAAAGAGGAGGTAGGTGTTCCAAGAAATTAAAGAAAGGATAGTCCAAGCACCTATATTGATCAATCCAGACTACTCCAAGGATTTTATTCTTTATGCAGTGGGTGAGCAGGAGAGTTATGTCATTGTTCTTACACAAAAGCAAGATGATGGAGAGGAACAACCTATCGCTTTCCTAAGCCAAGTTATTCAGCCACACCAAGAAAAGTATAATTTTATTGAAAAATAGGTGTATGCGGTCATGAAGTCTCTTAAGAAATTTTAATATTTTGTATCTCAAAGCAAAATGATAGTCTATGTCATTCATCCAGATGTCAAGAATTTTATTATACAAGGAGAGCTTGGTGATAAAAGAGTAGGTTGGATTTCAAAGATTCAAGAGTATGATGTGGAGATTCGGCCAACCAAATTGGTTCATGGTCGAGCACTCTATCAAGAGTTGGCTAAGAGCGCAACTTCTCAATCGCTAGTACCACTACATGATGAAGTTATCAGTGAGAGTAATCTTGCCAACCAAGCTGTAAGTGATCATGACTGGACAGAAGACCTTGTTGAGTTCTTCACTTCTGGAAGATGTCCCTCTCACCTCAACTCCTCACAAAGGAGAAGATTTAGATTACAAGTGCTCAAATACATCCTATTGCCAAGTGGATTATTCCATAAAAATATAGATGGAGTACTCCTCAGATGTGTGAAAGAGTCTAAAAAGCAAAAAATATTGGAGGAGTTCCATTCTAGTTTATCTAGTGGACATTATGCAGGAAGGCCCATGGCCTTGAAGATCATCTCGAGCTAGATATTTTTGGCCCACCCTCTTTGTAGATACACATAAGGTGAGTCAAAGTTGTGATAATTGTCAGAGGTATGTTGGTAGGAGTAAAAAGGTATCATTACCTTTACATCCGATCCAGGTAGAAGCTCCATTTCAATAATGGGGCTTAGAATTCATTGGGGTCATCGATCCTAACTCTTCTACTGAGCATAAGTATATTTTGATAATGATAGACTACTTTACTCGATGGGCAGAGGCTATCCCAATGAAAAAGTAGACCAAGCTACAATCATTTCCTTCCTTGAGGGGTTGATTACCCATTTTGGTGTGCCAGATGCCATTGTGACTGATAACGGGACTCCCTTCACTAGAGCAAAAATTACTGAGTTTGCAAGTAGATATGGAATTTATTTGAAAGTATCTTCCAATTATTACCCATAGGGAAATGGCTTAGCTGAGTCTACAAATAAGAATCTACTTCGGATATTGAAAAGAACACTTGGGAGCAATAAGAGAAGTTGGCATCTACTGCTAGACCAAGCTCTATGGGCAGATCACATATCAATGAAGAAGTCAATTAAAACTTCTCCTTATTCTCTAGTGTATGGCAAGGAGGTAGTTTTGCCTACTCATATTGAACTTTCGGTCCTTCAAACTTTGTAGTTGCTTAGTAGTGAGGATGATGAAATTGATCCCATGAGCGTGAGGCTAGCGCAACTCTTGCAGCTTGAAGAGGAAAGAGAAAAAGTATATAACACCTTCATGGAGCATGCCAGAACAACACAGAAGTGGTTCAAGAAAAAGACATTCGAAAGGGCATTTAAAGTCGGTGACTTGGTGTTGAAGTGGAACTCAGATAAAGTGAAACCTAGCAAGCACCATAAGTTTGAGGTGATATGGGAGGGCCCATTCCAGATCTCAAGGGTAAATTCTATTAATGCCTATTATCTTCAAGACATGGATGGTCGAGAGCTACCGATCCCAGTAAATGGTCTTCATCTGAAGACTTACCTCCATTGAAAATGTCAGAGTTCAAGTATGTATATATGTACAGTTTCTCCTTTTATTTTTCTTAAGTATATTGTGTCAAGTTTATATAAAAGAAAGGAATATTTATATAGAGACGCGCTTTTGCTCCAATTTGGGGTGAAAGTCATAAGGGCTTTATTTTTGGTGAAAGGTATTTAATATATTTAAAAAAAGGAAAAAGTAAATCTTTACCCAAATATTTACCATTCAATTTTTTAAAATGGAGAATTTTATTTTTAAATGATAAAAAGAAAAAAAAAGGAAAAAAAGCCAGTTAAAAGTTTAAAAGGGGAAAATTGATTTTATTGGATTTTCCTTAAAAGAAAAGCAAAAAGCTCATTTTTCTAAAAAGCTTTTCAAATCCAAATAAGGAAGAAAAAATTGTTTAAAAGGGCACTTCACCTCTTATTTTTGCCAAGCAGCAGAGAGGAAAACTTTAGGGGTGCAACTAATTGGAAAAGAGAAAGCGCAGTTTGATTTCACCCGAAGAAATTTTATAAAGTGAAGCACTCTCATTGAATATCATATTCACCAAGAAATGATAAGCACTTTGAGGTCATTTCAAAATTAAAAGCACCCAAAGAATTTTTAAATTCATCTTTTACCCTAGGAAGGAATTTCAAAGATTGAGAGTGGAGAAGATGATTTGTTTACATCCCGAGGCATGCCCTACGTAGACACCTAGTAGTGTTCATTCCCAAGGTTACCCATTGAGCTCCATAAAGCACTTTTTAAAACTGAAGGTGGCTAAAGCACAACAATCGAGGAATATTTTGAGTAGAAGAAGTTCGAAGGTAGTTAAAAAATCATTAAAAAATATGCCTAGCATAAATATCAAGATGCACGTTCACTCCATTCCTTCAAAAATTACCATGTGCATTTAATCGATTGGTGAGGCGAATTATAAATTGGATGCTCCCACGAGGCGAAGGTAAAAGCTTTTATTTTATTTTTCTGGAGTATTACTGCATTGAGGTGATATTATTACAAAAATACAGGAAGTTTGAGCATTGTAGAAAATGGGGAAAATAACTATTGAACGTTACCATAAGAGCCGAAGAAGGTGAAAAGAAGGTAGAAGGAGGAAAGAAATCCAAAAAATCAAGGTACCATGAAAATGATGACTTGGATTCATACTCGGATACGTTGCTCAGGTGGGAGACTACATAATTACCAACAAGGGCATTGAAAAATTATGCCAAGATGTGGACACTATAGTGCAACAGGGGTTAACACCATAGAGTCCTCTCACGATAGCATACCATGCTCATCTATTTTGGTTCTTGTGCACTCCAGTTCACTACTACCCAGAATTGGTTGATGCCATTTCAAAATTTTATAATCCAAAGACCAAGATGGTGCAAAATGCAAAAGGAGAAGCATTGTTTGCCATCACAACTGAAGACATCCAGGAAGCATTCACCTATGGAATAACACCACCCTTATATTTTATTTTCAAGAAACTACATGTTGGTGAGCAAGAAGAAAGATATCAGTCGACTATGACACTGCACCGATTTATGGAGACACAATTGATAAAAATGCCCCAACATGGTGAGCTATCGATATTGTCAAAGTCATTATCAGATTTTAAGAGTCCTGATTTGTTCTCTATGGTGGCTTGGGTTATGGGTCTCCCATAAGATTCAATAGTGCACAAGTGGTAGGTGATGTTAGTGCAATGCATATCTCAAGTTGAGTTCTATACTCCCATGATGATGATAGAAAGGATGAATCCCATCTTCTTTGACTAGGCTGATTATATTTCTAAAAGAATGCATTCCTAGCTAGAGAAGATGTAGAGCAAAGAAACGAAGGCATTCAAGCATACATCCTTTCTAATTTGGTATTTCTTCTTCCACCTACACAAGAAGTTTTCTTTTATTGCAAGTAGGAAGGTTGATAAAGAAAATAGAAAATTACTTGTGTATATGTGGACTTCTAGTTTGTCAAGGCAGGAGTCCTATAATTTCAATCGTATGTTTGTGGGTCCTGCCCTTGAGATGATTTATTGTAAAAGTGAGAGAGTACCAAGGGCAATGAGGGAAGAAATCATCTCAAAGCAAAGAGGTGATATATTTTTGTTGACACAAGGTGTGGTGCTCCGTATTTTTGGCTATATCGATAAGCCAGTTTTGCTCCCATATTTCGCCATAGGGTATTTATTTGCTATGGAGGTTGTTCGAAAACATGATTATATTAATGATGTGTATGGGGTAGGGTGTGGGAAGAAAACCATGTGTGAGATGCCTTTTCACTTTGGAGGCATCAAGGTGAGCTAGGTGGGCCAGAACCAGTTGATAACTGAGGCCTTTTATGACATCGAAATGGTGGAGCTACCGCAATGATGGAAGTATGACCCTTTGGGTATTTTTGTTGAGCACATCAAGGTCAAAAGCTTTCACTATTGTTCGAGGCTGGATATTGAAAAGTATCAAAATAATCTAGAGGGGCATGACTTGGAGTGGCACGTGGAGAACATGATGTCGCTTCCACCTTGGCATGGTTTCTATGAAATGGAGGTCGAATATAACCCTGCTATGTATAAAAATTAGATTCCTCCACCAAGGTTATTTATCCAGATGAAAGAGCAACTTTCAGGTTGGTCCGAAGAGAAAATCACAAACTGGTGGATCATGCGAGCTCATCGAAGGAATACTGGGTCACCATATGGCCTAGTAATGGATGGAATATTTTTGAAAACCTATGATGAATTTTATTCTAGTTACCAATCGATTACGTTCACTTGCATTGTGCCTCAAAGTTTGCAAAGGTCAAGCAGTGAAGAAGATATGGCCGAAGAAGAGCATCCCATGGTCCAAAAAGTGCCACTTGTGACCGAGGAAGAGGAACAAGTGTTAGAAGAGTCATTGTAATGAAAGGAGAAAAGTAGGGGAAAAGTTACCAGTTATTAAAATTTCGAAGAAGTGAAGAACTAGAGCAATTTCATCAAACCCTCCTCCTATAGTTTTAGTTGAGCATACAGAGTTACTAGAAGTCATCCCTTTGGTTTAGGTGAATCTATTTGTTTAGAACTAATTTTATCAATATTGAGGAGGATATTGCAACAGAACCAAGGGACCAGGTGGAGGAAGATCCGATGTCACAGCTACCCACATCTCCACTAGCTCTAAAGGTGATAGAGCTTGAAGGTACATTTTCTTCTATCTCTTCTCTCCCCGAGTGAGTGGTGACTATTGTTTCCCTTCCTTAGGTTTCTACTTCTATATCTCCTCCATTTGGTATGCCCTCCACTTTAATTTTGCTTCCCATTTCCCAGTCAACGGTCACCATCGCTCCCACTCCTATTCTTACTTCTTCTACTTCCCTTTCTTTCAGTTCTTTCACCTCCACTCCAAATCCATTTTCACTTCCCGTATCATCCACCCAAGTAACCTCCACTACGACTGTAAGTACACAAGCTCCCCCTCGAGTGAGTGTAACTATGGCCGAACCCCATGCATCCATTTCCACCACCAGTTCCATTTCCACCACCATTTCCACTATGTCGATTTCCACTTCCCTCAAGCCCAATCCATAGCCAACTCTTTTCCATTTACCCCATTTTTGGAGTTGTAGGTAGTACCTAAATCGATGATAGCAGTTGTACCAATGCAACCCATTACAGAAAAAATCAGCTAGGCTCACTTAAGCTCATCATAATGGCTAAAGAGTAAGAAGAGGAGAGAAGCCATGGTGCCAACAAAGCCCTTGAAGTAGGTTACCTTTGATCCCACTACCATGGAGGCCCATACTATGAAGATGATTCCCCAGGTTCAGAAGCCTCAAGGTGAGATGACTTCGAAGGATTATAGTTATGAGATTATCACCAAGGACCTCACCAAGCTCGACACCATGGAGATAGTGGGAAATATTCAAGTAGAAATGAGCTCCTTGTTCCTGCACGATGAACACTATAAGAATCACTTCTTTGAAGCAGAAGCTAAGATCATTGATCTTGAGGAGTCTTTGGTAAAATGTCGAGCGTAGTTGTAGTCCACCTAGTTAGAAGTAACTCATTGGTAGAAAAAGGTAGAAGAGTTGGAGACCATGCTTTAGAAGCATCAATAGGTGAAAGGAGGAGCAGAACAATAGGTTGAGGCATTGAAGAGCCAACTCTAGAATGTGTAGGATCAACTAGCAGTAAAAGCAACATAGGCCATAGTCCTAACAAAAGAGAAATTCAAGGAGGCACGCAACCAGTTGCTTGCTCATTGTAAGACCCAGGCGGCCAGAGTGACATAGGTCCTCATGTACCTTCAAGAAATTTAGACTATCATCTCATATGGCCAATATATAGTGGAGCATGGTGAAGAGCACTTAGAGCCTCTCTTGGTGAAAGCTTCATAGATGTAGATGCTAGCTAGATCGGATCTCTGATTTCACCCCATGAGTGATATGGCCCGAGCTTGGGCAAGCACCAAAGTTGTACTACATCAGTATTTCTTTAGGCTAGATCAGGTGAAGGAGGCCCGCAAGTTACTTGACATATTTGAGCAAGAGAGAAGAATTTCAATGACATATTTCAATGCAGTGCTCGAGAATGGTTTCCCTAGTTTCACTGATGATAGGGGAAATATTCTATCAAAAGTGGACCTAGAAGTAGCTTGGGTGGTCTTTATTGATGATGCCTCCAAAGTTGATGATTGGGAGGAGCCACTTACTGAAGATCATGTGTTTTCGTTGATGAGAAAGCTCACACGCATTGATTCTGGTTTACTGGAGCTTAGTCAATGGGTGAACTACATTGATATGGGGTAAGTGGAGATTTTTAGGTACTTGGTGGATTCACTCAATGGCCCAGAGATAATCACCATAGAAGCTTGGTCTGATGTCATTGTAGTGTATGAGGCTACAATTGCATTTCTCTTAGAGGAAGAAGCTACAAAAAAAGGGGTCGAGGAGCAAGATGCAGGAGCAAGCAACAAGCAACCTGATGCACCTGGTGAAGCTGACTCTTAAGCCCAATGGATGAAGGCCTAGGGTCGATTGCATCCATGCGAGCTGGATACCCCACGAGCCACCAAGAATATTGGTAGTTTTGCAACTTTACCACATTTTAATTTTGTTTTGATAATTGATTGTAAAATTTTGATGAATTTGCCAATGAAGGCATTGTAGTTTTAATGCAGTTTTAATTTTCTACTTTTTGCCTCTTTATTTTTGTAATAATGTATTACTATAAATAATATCAAAATCATGTAAGCAATGGAAAATTTTATTTAAAACTGCTAAGGAACGCAAATACCGGCAAGAAGTTTGTTTTCAAAGGAGAAGCACTTCAGGAGGAAGAGTGACAAAGTTGGGCGCTTTCGCCCCAAGAAGTTTCACCTAAAAAATATTAAAATCATGTTTGGATCTCAAGAAGGGAATGGAGAAGCATTTTCACCCCAATCGAGGGGCGAATATCCATGTCACCCCTCTTGGAGGTAAAACAAAATTTAAGAAATAGATTCTCCAAGTGAAGAAACAAAGATTTTAAGAGCAAAATAAATGAAATAAGGCGTTGTCACCCCAATAGAGGGGTGAAACCTCTTGTCACCCCTCTTTGGGGTGAAAGTCATTTTAAAGCGCCAACCATGACAAAGAAAATTAAAAGGTGCTATGTAAAAATTAAAAGTGCTTTCACCCCAACAGAGGGGTGAAACTCCTTGGCGCCCCTCTTTGGGGTGACATCCAATGCAAAGAAAATGGAAGCAATGATAAGTAAGTGGACACCCATGAGTTCGAGCAAAATTTAAGAGACATTGTCACCCCAAGAGAGGGTGAAACTCTCTGTCACCCCTCCTTGGGGTGAAACATATCCTAAGCATAATTTTAGAAGAAGAACACGGTGGGCCCAACCTTAGGTAAATTAAGATGGTGCTTTCACCCCAAGAGAGGGGTAAAGCTCATTGTCACCCTTCCTTGGGGTGAAAGATATGAAGGTTTTAAAAGAAAAGGTAGGTTGACGACGTAAAAGCCTATGCTAGCGCAATTGGCGATTTCATCCATAACTAAGAAAAATAGTGCCTAGTGGAAATTCAAAGTCCATGAAATCAAAGTCACCTCCATGAGAGAGCACAAGTAATGTCACCTTCCAAAAGGGTGAATGGAGTTCAAAATTTATTTTGGGTAAAAATCATTACAATTCCTATGCAAGTAAGATGTCACCTCTCTAGAAGGGCGAAAGTTCCTATCACCTTCTTTCAAGGTGAAAGCGAGAAGATAGTTATAAAGAGAAGATTAAAAGATGAAATTACTCAAATATTAAGCCCAACTACATTGTCACCTATTGTTGCTCTGACAAGGTTGTTTCACCCCTTCTTTGGGTAAAATCAATTCTTTAACAAAGATATAGCTCCTGGGGGCACGCTTTTGCAATTTTTTTGAGAAAGAAGCAAGAAGGAATAGCATTTAATTCTAGGAGCAATGTAGGCAAGCACTTCCAGAATGTCCGCTTCAATGTTGAGAGATCAGAGGTAATTCTTGCTCATTTCCAATGCACCGACTATCAACCATGATGATTTTCAAAGCAAATTTAATACTCGATGGACTTTTCTAGTGGAAGTGAATTTCCAAGGCACAAGGTGAATCGAATTCATGCTCGATATTTAGGCGATTTTGTTGTGTCCCAATGCATCGATGCCCAAGGTTGCTTCAAGCATTTACTTTTGTTGACTTCTTTGTGCGATTCTCCCATCAAAGTCGGATCATGGTTTCTTTGCAAAATGTTTTGACCAAAATGCCACTGATGCCGAGGAGGAAAATATGCATGCTAGTTTTTGATCTACCAACATTTTGTTGTATATGCATTAAATGATAGAGGTGAAATCCCTCTATAAAATACTAATCATTTTTCATTGTAAAGGATGGAAGGTTGGACACTCTGCAAAAAAATACTCCAAGTTTTTTGCATTAATAGAAACAATTCGGCTTCTGGTTCTTCGAATGATTTTGCATTTGATAGTTTTAAGTGTGTGATTTCTAAAGGCTTTTATTCCCATTATTTGTTGTGAGTGAATTTTGCTTCTGAATTTAGTCTTTGCTTGTGTGGGAGTGAACACTGAAATGCACTCTGAGGGTTATTTTCTTGCATAATTGTTAGAGGTTTCTGCGCTTGTGTTTTCTATTGAATGTTGCTAATTGCTTGGTGGAAATTCGGTTGTTAGTCTATCCCCATCCTATTCTGCTGGCTTATAGCCATATTTCCCATTTATTTCTACAATTTCCCATTTCTTTCCTGTTTCTCTAAACTTATACCTAGTGTAGGATTAGTAAGGGAGCCAACCCTCTCTGGAGATTGGCCCGGAGGACATTTCTTTCCTCCGACCTTTCAATGTTGGTCGGGTCTAGGGCGCACAAGGCATAGATCTTGTAACTAGGCAGATTCGTGACCAAAAGATTCTTATGTGAAAGAAAAATAATTAATTTTTTATTTTCATAATGCAATGAAAAATAAAGAGTCATATTGGTTTCAAAAATCTAGAGAGAAATAGCTCAAGGAAAGAGATAAAATACAAAAAAAGAATGCTACATTGAAAATAATTTTTTTTCACATCAAAAATATTTTAATTCTAGATGGAAGAAATATTGAGGATGAAGAAGATATAAAAAAGTTAGCAATTATTTATTTTAAAAATATTCTATCAAATACTAGGCAAGATAAGGAGGCACAAGATAAAATTTTGCAAAATATTTTGTCAATTATCACATAAGGACAAAATGAAAGCTTTATGAAGTAAATATCTATGCAGGAGCCCCATATATTTCCATCCTAACAAGGCACCTGGCCCCAATGGATTTATTGTAATTTTCTTTCAAAAAATTAGGATTTATAGAAGAATGATATGTTAGTTGTAGTTGAAGAGGTCACGAAAAGAAAGGCTATAGAAACTGAGATAAATTCCACTTTTATTACATTGGTTCCCAATAAAAGCAAGACATTATTTTGATAATTATTATCCAATAAACATTTCTAATATAAATTATAACATCATTTCAAAAATTATGGCAAACTGGTTGAAGGGCATTCTAGGTTGTGTTATATTAGAGGCTTTCTTCCTGGTAAAATTTTTTAGATGGTATAAATATTGCACAAGAGGCCATACATTCTCTTCATTCCATAAAAAAACTAGGTATGCTTATGAAATTAGATATGAACAAAACATATGATACGGTTTGCTAGAATTTTCTATATGCTATTCTTAGAAAGTTTATATTTAATTATAGTTGGCATGAATGACTTGAATGTTGTTATAGCACTGCAAAATCTTCTATTTTGATTAATGTTGCTCTTGTTGGTTACTTCAAGTCATCTTGTGAACTTTGGCAAGGTGATTCACTTTCTCCTTATCTATTTATTATTCTTGTACAAGCATTAGGGAGAGTTTTTTCAAAGGTAAAAATAGAAGAAAAAATCAAAGGTATTCAAGTTGCAAAAATGGTCCCTCTAAATCTCTTCTCTAATTCATTGGTGATACTTTTATTTTGGGACATCCCTCAGTCAGTGAGGCCATAAATTTTAAATCAATATTATCATTCTATGAGAAAGCTACTAGATAGTTGGTTAATACTACACAATATAAAAGAAAAATTATTAATACTTCCCTAAATTTACATGAAATTATTATGAATATTTTAGGGTTTAAAATCAAAAAATTTCCAACAACCTACTTGGTATTCCTTTTTCTATTAAAGGAAATAAAAAGAAGTTGTGGATCTCTTTTTTGGATAGAATTAAAGCTTGCTTGGTAGGTTAGAAGTTAAGTTCTTAACCATGGCAATAAGGCCACAAATTATAAATACTGCATTGCAATACATCCCTATTTATATGACGTTCCTTTCATAACTGCAGTAGGTACAACATCAAAAATTGATAAAATTCAAAGACTTTCAATGAATAGGTTGTGAAAAAAATAGGTTTCCTCTTTGTATGTGGGATAAGGTTTGCAAAGGAAAGAATATTGGAGGAGCAATCTTGTGGAATTGTAAAATTATGAGTTTGGTATTAGGAGCAAAGCTTGTATGGAGATTACTCATAGATCAAGGAAATAATTGGGAAAAAATATTACTTCAAAATATATAGGTTCTCTTGATACAATGAAATTATTTAAGAAAAAAACTCTACCTAAAGAATCATCAACATGGAACTTCATATCAAATAGTTTACAATTGATAAAGAAACATATTAAACTAGCATATCCTCACTTACTCAGAAGCCTATGGAACTTCAACTAACAACTATGTAGAGACTAGGTTACTTCTTACAAGGATTAAAATTGCAATAGAAAAAAGATGAAAACATATTTCAATTGAAGGTAATTCACAAATTATCATCAATGCTATTAACAAAAATGAATGTGGAGAACAAATAAAAAAACAATAATATTGCTTATGTTCATCACATATTACTAGAGACAATCTCTTGAAAGTGTGAGCATATTTATAGAGAAAGAAATTGGATAGCAGATACTTTCACAATAAATATGAACAACATGTAGTCTAATAAATATATTTCATATTAATATTCAAAAATATATAATAAATTAACAGATATTTCATTTAAAAATTAAGAAATAAATTATATATATATAAAAAGTGAATTTGTTAAGTTGCTACTAATACTAATCATAAATTTATTCAAAAAAATTAAAACCTTCGTTTATCTAAAACAGTTCTCAATTTTCACATGAAATCATACTAAATATATATATATACTTAATAAATTTGTTTTTTTTCAACTTATAAATAAGTTATTCTTTAATATTTAATATTAATTATTTAAACTATTTATTAATATTTATTTTAAAATTATGTATATAATTATTTTAAATAAAATTATTAAAAAAAATAAAAATAAATAAGCAATAAATAATTTCATCTTGCCCGTTTATAATGGAAAATATATCCTTTTATAATGGGCAAAAGGGCCACGGATGGTGCTTGCCTCGTTAAAATAATTTTGTTAAAAATCTATTTATTAAGAAAATTCCATAATTTAATTTTGAGTTGTTTGCATAACGTCATTCTCCTTAATCGAGAACCATAGTTATCTTTTCCTCTCAAAATGTAAGGAATGAAGGCAAGCGTTAATGGAAAAGTCATCATATATATATATATATAATTATATAAAAAAATGTATAAATGTTGGCCGAGTACTTTTGGTATAGTTTGATTTAAACCTCTGTCCTCCTAAGAGAGTGCAGAAACAAATACAAATAGAAATAGATAAAAAAAAATATTAACTCTCGTACCAAAGAATTTGTTTTGACATGTCATGTCAGCAATATATCTGAACCTCTTTTGCATGGATGACACGCAGATTTTTTGACCATGAACATTTGCAATGATGTAATCTTAAAGAAACATGAAACTGATATATATTTTTTTTAAGTAGGAGCATTTGCAGAATGATGTGATCGGAGAAGAAACATGAATATACAGGACCTTCTTGATATTACACGACGTGGTAGAGAGACAGAAAAGTTAGAGAAGAATTCTAGGTTCTATCAATCTTGATAGCATAAGAACTAAAAACCCTTTTTCCCAGGAGAGCACTTCAGTGCTTTGATAATGGATACGTTTCTTTATTCTCATGATAGACAGATGATAGACAAATTGTTATAGAATTTAAAAAATGTTTGTGCTTGATGGGTATTTTCACTGGACCTTAGATATTTGAAGTTGTAACAGTTTGTCCTTGTCAAACAGCAAGCTTGACACCTTAATTTTATTCTGTGCTGTTTGCCGGCGTGAGTTGTAAGATTCATGCACGTTCTCGGCAAAGATTGGATGTGGAAAAGAAAAGAGAAAAAAACTTGGGAAAAGAAGAAACATTTGTGCGTTTAAACTCCAATTTCCTCTACAGCACGTTAATATTGGATTCAACGACTAAGAGGCTGCATTCCAATATAATAAGCTACAAGAATTCCAGCTTAGTGAATGAATAAGGGAGGAAGCTATATTGCACTAGAACAATTTTCAAGTCTAACATTCTGTTTTGTTCTTAGAAACTGGTACTAGTACTACAAAATAAATGCATTTTCTCTAAAATGGTTTATATATATCACCTCTCATATAGTAGTCAAATTGATATGGAACATTTGATAAGGTGGGTTTCAATTTAAAAAAATATAAATAACAAATTTGAAATATAAAATTCATGTAAGATATAAACCATATCTTTGAATAATAAGCTACTAGGGTTCCACACTGTTTGGTTACCATGCATAATGACAATCACTAATAGAGAAACAATGACAAATGAAGTATTGTCTATAACATTCATTTGTTATAAAACAAAGTGGAAGCTGATAACTGAAACTAGAAATCCAGAGATCAAAATTTGCAACTATCGAAATCCTAGAAAAACAAGAGAAAGACAACTGACCACAATTTGCAAGTCTAACATTCTGTTTTGTTCTTAGAAACTGGTACTAGTAGTACACAACAAATGCATTTTCTGTAATATATATATATATATATATATAGTAGTCAAATTGGTATGGAACATTTGATAGGGTGAGTTTCAAATTATAAAACAAAAAATAACAATTTTAAATGTAAAATTCATGTAAGATATTAAATATAAAATTCATGTAAGATATAAATCATATTTATGAATAATAAGCTACTAGGGTTCCACACTGTTTGGTTACCATGCATAATGACAATCACTAATAGAGAAACAATGGCAAATGAAGTATTGTCTATAACATTCATTCTTATAAAAGAGTGGAAGCTGATAACTGAAACAAGAAATCCAGACATCAAAATTTTGCAACTATCAAAATCCTACCAAAACAAGAGAAATACAACAGACCATAACAACCGAAAGACGTCCTAACCCTAAACATGCTCAACAGACAGAAGTCTCGAGGCGTGGATCAAAAGCAAAACCTTTCAAGCCCTGATCGGCATGAACAAAGGGGCACCTGGGCACCCAACTCCAGACCTTCTGATACATATCATAGATGACCATTCCAGAGCTTTTCCTGCTGGTTATCAAGATGTGATTGGCGTGCCCAACGCATTCGAAAGCTTCCTCGTCGCAGACCTTCATGAAGTCATCATACAGGGACTGCGGCATCCTCTCCAGCTCGTTCCACCCTCCCCCAGAATCCTGAAGCCCCCAAATTCTGATGCTCTTGGGAACGTTGAGCTTGCTCTTCTGCACCGCCGCCACCATGAGCAGCCTCCCCCGGCACTCCACCAAGTTGGGGCTCTTCAAAAACCGGCGCATGGGCGCCTGGATCTTACTCCACACCCCCTCACCCATGTCGTAGCCCAGAACGCTGAAGGGGCTGTAATTCATGCAGTAGAGAACCCCACCGGCGTGCGTCATCTTTCCGGACTCCAGGTTGCAGAGCCGCGGCAGCGGCCCGGCTATTCTCCAATACTCGCAAACGGAATCATACATCTCGGTCGTCAGGTTCTTGACGGCGAAGGGGGAGATCATGTCGTCGCCCGCAACGATAACCTTGTAGCTCTTGCTCTCTCTGTCGACGACGAGGCCGACGGAGGGAACGAAGCGCTCTTTCAACGTGCAGGGCAATTGGAGACACTCCTTGGTGAGGGGGTTGCAGACCAGCACCGTCTTGCAACCGGTGTTATCCGAGAGGCAGCAGAGGAGGCCTCCGGCGGAGGCCACGACCGAGAAGACGGAGGGCAACGATGAGAGCAACGTCCGGAACCAGACCCCTGAGAAGGGGTCGAAGAGGTAGCCCTCCGTCCACACACCCAGCTTGAAGAGAAGAAACCATGGCCTCGCCGGAGCCGCCTCCGCGCAAACTTCAAGAAAGCTGTCGGAAAACATTAGACGGTACCACTGACGGCACACGGCTCTCATCCGGAAGAAACTCGGAGGCGGCAAGCACGCCAGGATTCTCTCGATTAGTTTGGGCGGCAGCCTGCTCCAGAGCCGCGGGTCCATCCAAGTTCCTGCCTGGCTTCCGCTGCTACTAGAGGCTTCCATCCCTCCGTAAGTGCTCAAGAGCAGCGCAGAAACAGGAGCAGCAGCATCCATTATTTTCTCCGCATCAGAGGGAAACCAATCCTCACATTGAATGTTTCAAGAGCGACTGGTCATTTGATCTCTCCTATGGATTGAGCGTCTGATGTTCAGATGACATGGGTAAATAAATAATGGCGGGAATGTGTTACGGCGAGGAAAGCCAGGGGGGAGGGTACCTTACGGTAGGTGACTGAAGAGAAAATACAATGCAACAAAATTGCAGGAGGTACCTGGTGAGTCTGGAGAGCAACAGACTGAATTGACACCGGCCTCCTGTCGGGTGAGCAGGTGTTAAAGCAGGCGGGCCGCCGGGGCTGGGTTTTGCATGTACAAGTTTGAAGAGCGGATCTAGAGGTGTGGAAAGGAACGAATGAATGCATTGTGCGACGCGAGAATCGAGGGGCTGTGGATGTCGTAGTCGGGGAAAAGGACAGTCGGACGGTCGAGGTGGATCTGTGTTGCAACTTTTGTACAAACAAATGAGTTGGATACTCGTCTGCCTGCACAAACTGTGGTGTAAGAGAGGGGTTCAACTTCGATCTGGATCTGGTCCCACTGGCAAGGAGAAGGAACAGATCGACCATGGGCGTGATAGGACGGTGGGGGTGTTGTTGGTGCTCGTGAAACTGAGCGTTGCATTACTTGCATTGCAGAGTCTAAGTACTTTCTTTCTGGTTTTGAGACTAGCAGTGCGACTGTCTGCTGTCGGCCTAAGCCACTGTGCTATAAGTAGGAATAGGATAGCTTATTCAGCTTGGTAGCCTTCATGTGCCTCCAGCTTGATATTCATTTGCTTCGCACAACCGCACCGTTGTCGGTCTGAGATCCTATAGCACGAGGATTTTATTTGATTTATGCCTTGATCTTGTGTCCTTTGTTTCTCAGAGCTTGGGAGATGGAATGTTGACCCCCCAGTACGGAAGAAGGGTTTTTCTTAGCCTTCCAATCCACCAACCCATCTTTTGCTTTGAAATTTAACACCTTGGCAAATTAGCCCGCCGCCTATGATTTAGAAATTTCTTTTTTATTTTTAATGATATTGATCAAACATTAAACATTACTTGGGAGATCTGCATACTTATGTATAATGGCATTACTATGATTTATTCGTTTTTTTTTAGATATTAATCAATATATCAACATACATATCCTTAGAATTTAGGTAGATTGGTAGTTATTTATCTAGCCAAACACTTACTAAGAAGAGATGTGAGATGGATTGGTAGTTATTTATCTGGCCAAGCACTTACTAAGAAGAGATCTAGGTTCAAATCTTGGGGTGCTAATTTGTAAAGGTAGTAGTTTGCTCCGAATCCTCTTAGTACTGAAAATGATGGTACGAACCCTAAGCAATTAGTGGTCTCCTCTCACGTCGGTCAACAACAACGAGTTGGAATAGGCTTGTTAGGACCAGTCCTTGTGGTTTGAACCCTAAGCTTGCCAATTAGTGGTCTCCCCCTCACGTCAATCAACAACAACGAGTTGGAATAGGTTTGTTGGAACCATTTCTTGTGGTTTGAACCCTAAGCTTACCAGTTACTAAAGGAGTATTGAAAATGATGATACGAACCTGGAGCGATCAGTGGTTTCCCCCTCACGGCGGTCAACAACAACGAGTTGGAATAGGCTTGTTGGGAGCAGTTTTTGTGGTTTGAACCCTAAGCTTACCAATTACTAAAGGAGTACTGAAAATGATGGTACGAACCCGAAGCGATCAATGGTCTCCCCTCACGTCGATCAACAACAACTAGTTGGAATATGCTTGTTGGAAGCAGTCCTTGTAGATTGAACCCTAAGCTTGTTAGTTACTAAAAATAATGTGGTTGTAACCAACTCCTATATATATATAAGATATTGATCAATATTTGGCTATGCGTAGAGTGGAGTTTTAATCGAGGGTGTCAATTTGGAAAAGTAGTAGTCCGCTCAAAATCCTTTGAGTGCAAGCCATACTGAATATGATTGTACAAACCCCAAGCTTGGAACAGGGTCAACAACAAAGAGTTGGAATAGGCTTGTTGGAGTAGTCCATCTAGTTTCAGCCTTGCACTTGTTATAAAAAAATAGTGTGGTTGTAACCAACTCCCCTGTGTATATAGATATTGATCAATATTTGACTATGCATAGAGTTTTTAATGTATAATGTGGAATTAAAAGAATATGGTATTATATGGAAATTTTTATTTTTTAAAACAAACCAATAAATCTTAGCTTTCTTTTAACCTTTAAAATAAAATATATATAAATTTAATTAAAATTTTAAAATAATATTAGTTGCAACATAAAAGCAAATTAAGATATTAAGTGGTTGTTATATTCATGGTACAAGTGACATAGTTATAAGAAAATCTTGGTATGTGTATATAAAGAAAATGAACTCTTGTGTTGTTGATCTTTGTTTTTAAGATTTGTTTCCTATTATTTTTAGGAGTATAATAGATTGATAATGTAAATAACTATGATGAAGCATAAATATTAAATTGAAATGTGCGCCTACTTGATATGAAATTCTATATATTGATAGTATACATTAACATACACTATTGAAATGTATGCTTGTCAATTACTAAAAATAGTGACTCTAACCAACTCTTACTTTTATATATATATATATATAGAGAGAGAGAGAGAGGGCTAGGCACAGAGTTTTAATGTATTATGTGAAATTAAAATAATATGGTGTTATACAGAAATTTTTATTTTTTTAAAACAAACCAATAAAGCTTACTTTTAACCTTTATAATAAAACATATAAATTTAATTAAAATTTTAAAATAATATTAGTTGCAACATAAAAGTAAGATATTAAGTGATTTTTATATTCATCATACAAGTGACATAGCTATAAGAAAATTTTGGTATGTGTATGTAAGGAAAATGGACTCTTGTGTTGTTGATATTTATCTTTACGACATGTTTCCTATTATTTTTTATAAGTAAAATGGATTGATAATGCAAAAAACTACGATGAAACATAAATATTAAATTGAAATGTGCATCTACTTGACATGAAATTCTATATATTGATAGTATACATTAACATACACTATTGAATTCTATGTTATATATAAATTAATTTAGTATAACATCTATCTATCAAAATTTGTTGTGAGAGGTGAGCTATTCGATGCAAAGGTAAAATATGCATTAACCATTAACTTGAAATTAGGTTACAAATGATTTAAATAAACACAAAATAACCATACTAGAGAAAAGGGGGGAATAGGAGAAGTTAAGGGAAGGGAGAAGAAATTAAATTAAAACTCTCTTGCCGCCCAAAGATGCTGCCGTCCAACTGCCGTCCAGGTAAGGTAAAAGGTAAGTAAACTTACCCAAGGTAAAATACTCTTTTTAACCTTTTACCAATGGTAATTTTCCAACATTCTCCCCCTTAAAGTTGAGAGGACCGACTATACAGTCTCTCAGCTTTATAAATTGAGCTTTAGCCATGCCTTTGGTGAAGATGTCTGCTAGATTATCCAAAGTGCTGCAGTATTGAAGCTCAACTATCTGTTGTTCCACCATATCTCTTATGAAGTGATACTTCATATCAAAATGTTTTGACCTTTTGTGGTGGATCGGATTATATGCCAACCGTATGGCACTGATATTATCACAATTCAGTTTGGTTGGACCAATTTGTTTTTCGCCAATCTCTTCAAGGATTTTCCTCAACCAGAGGATTTGAGTACTAGCATGGGTAATGGCTATATACTCAGCTTCCGTAGATGATAATGCTACAACAGATTGCTTCTTGGAACTCCAAGTTATTAGTCCTGAACCTAGACTAAAACAGTTCCCTGATGTAGATTTTCTGTCATCTATATTACTGCCCCAATCGTTGTCACTATAACCAACTAACTTCACAGAGTTAGACTTGTGGTAATGGATTCCAAAATCCAATGTACCTTTTACATATCGTAAAATTCGTTTGGTTGCTTGAAGATGCAGCTCGGATGGGCATGCCATAAACCTTGATACTAGAGAAACAACATACCGTATATCCGGCCTAGTGTTGGTGAGAAACATTAAACTCCCAACCATGCTTCTGAAATTGGTCATGTCAACTTTTGGTGCTCCATCATCTTTGCTTAGCTGGATTCCATGTCCCGTTGGTGTTGCAACCGATTTGCACTCGTCGCATAGCAAATTTCTTGATCATGTCATGAGCATATTTCTGTTGACATATGAAGATCCCATTCTTTGATTGATGTACTTCCATTCCTAGGAAGTATCTCATTAATCCGAGATCCTTCATCTCAAACTGATTCATCATGGAGTTTTTGAACTCCATATTCATTTTATTATTACTACCCATAAATATTAGATCATCCACATATAAACAAACTATGAGGATATCTACTCCATTCTTCAGGTAGTATAGAGTTGGTTCACTCTTGCTTTTTGTGAAACCATACTCGCTGAAATAGCCATCAATTCGTGAGTACCACGCTCGTGGTGCTTGCTTGAGGCCATAAAGTGCTTTTTTCAATTTATAAACAAGGTTCTCTTTTCCTTGTTCTTGGAAACCTTGAGGTTGTTGAACATACACCTCTTCTGTCAGGTATCCATTTAAAAATGCACTTTTCACATCCATGTGTTGAATGTTCCATCCTTTATGGGCTGCCAAGGAAAGAACAGTTTTGATTGTTTCTTGTCGAGCAATTGGAGCAAAGGTTTCCTCATAATCTATTCCATATTTCTGAGTAAAACCCTTAGCTACTAATCTTGCCTTGTGCCTTTCAATGCTTCCATCAGCATTGAATTTGGTCTTATAGACCCATTTACATCCAACACATTTTTTTCCCTTGGGAAGCTTCACAAGCTCCCAAGTATCATTCTTTTTAATTGAGGATATTTCCTCTTCCATGGCATCTTGCCATATACTTTCAGTACATGCTTTTTCATAGCTAGATGGTTCTAGCTGTGCAACAGCCAACAAAGCATAATTGACTACATCACCCCTTGGTTCATGAGACTCATCATCTCCTGACATTTGAAGATTTTCAAGTCTTGACAAAATGTCGTCCATCTCACTAGCTTGACTCCTAGTGTATCTTTGTTGGAAATTCCTATCCAACATTTGAGAAGATGGATGACTCTGTAGTATGCGCTTTCCTCTATTTGTCTCTTTCCTTTGAGAAACTGGATCAATATCCATCGGACTTGGAGCGCTTACAGATCTCTGAAATCATTTCGGAGAGTTTGGGGGTGCCAACAAATGATTCCCTCTTGGACTTGGTGTACCACTTGATGTACTTGATGAAGATTCCTGATGTGGACTTTGTGGAGGGGAACTATTTCCACTACTTTTCTTGGGGTGTACAAATGTGGAACTTTCCGAATTAGAGTCTATATCAACAAATTTTTTATGACCCCATTCTCCCCCTTCATCAAAAATTACATCCCTGGAGATAATTATTTTATGTGTCTTGGGATTGTACAATCTATACCCTTTGGTCGATTCACAATACCCTACAAAAATACATGCTTGACTCTTGGGATCAAGCTTCTTTCTCTTCTCCTCAGGAATGTGTGCATAAGCTAAAGAACCAAATACTCAAAAATGTTTGACATTTGGTTTCTTACCGTACCATCCTTCATAAGGAGTGATACCATCTAAACTAGAAGTCGGACTTCTATTTAGAATATATGCACTAGTTCTCACTGCATCCGCCCAATAGTTGTATGTTAGATGCTTTGTCTGAAGCATCGTTCATGCCATTTCAACAAGGGTGCGGTTCTTTCTCTCGGCCACACCATTCTATTGTGGGGTATAGGCAGTGGTGAACTACCTTTTTATCCCATTTTGCTTACAATAATTTAAAAATTCATTTGAGGAGTACTCTCCTCCTCTATCAGTGCGAAGACATTTGACATAGTAGTCACATTGCTTTTCTACATTATTTTTGAAGTCTATGAAGCAATCAAATGCTTCATCTTTGTGTTTCAGAAAATAGATCCAACACATTCTAGAATAATCATCTATGAATGTTAGAAAATAAGAATTGTTTCCAAGGCTTTTTGTTTGCATTGGACCACAGATGTCCGAATGTACTAGCTGAAGAGGATAGCTTGCTCTCCACGCTTGGCCTCTTGGAAACTTCATTCTGGAGTGCTTTCCCAAAGCACATGCTTCGCATACCTTCTTATGTTCTTGAATTTTTGGTAGTCCTGTCACCATAGCTTGTGATGTTAACATTTTCAAGCTAGCGGAATTGAGGTGACCATATCTCAAGTGCCACAATACACTTGGATTTGTAAAAGCAATGTTTGCAAGTTGAGCTCCCCCTGGCTCACCAAATTTTAGAGGGAATAACCTATTCTTTGTCATAGGTACTTCTGTGATGACTCTGTTACAATTGTTTTTATCAAGGATTGTACATTTTCTTTCATCAAAAACTAATTTGTAATGCTTCTCCATCATTTGGCCAACACTTAACAAATTGTGTTGTAGTTGTGGAGTATAGTATATGTCATTCACTTTTTTAAGGCCTTCTTTTGTTGGAACTTCCATAGCTCCAATGCCTTCAACTTGCAAAGATTTATTATCCCCTAACTTAACATGGGATTTGTAATTTGAATCTAATGTAGCAAAGAGATTTTCTTTGCCACTCATGTGGTTGGAGCAACCAATATCCAAAATCCATGTATCTTTAAGATTTTGATCTGACTGTCCATAAGAGAGAAAAATATTTGATGGACCTTCTTCTTCTCCGTAGAATGAGCCATATTGACTGCTTTGATCTTTTGAAGACTTTGACCAGCAGTCACGAGCGAAGTGTCCTTGTTTCCCACAATTGAAACAAGTTGTTTTAGTCTTGTTACTTCCTCGTCCTTGATTTCCATGGCCTGCATTGCCGCTTTGGTTCTGATTGGCTCCTCTATTTTGATTTCCACCTCTGTTTTGATTTCCTCCTCTGTAGGAGTTGCTTTGTCCTTTGCCTCTTTGTTGTTGTCCTCTGCCTCGGCCTCTTCCTTGTCCTCGTCTTGCAGCCTTCGTTCGAAGTGAAGGCTTTGTCATCACCTCCATAGCTTGTTGAAGGTGCTCCTTGAAGTCTCTCTTCATGTGATGTTAATGATCCAATCAAACTATCAAATGTAAGAGTAGAAAGGTCTTTTGATTCTTCAATTATGATGGCAATGTGATTCCACTTAGGAAGAAGTGTTCTCAACACTTTCTTCACAATTGTTTCAACTTTTGTGTCATCACCTAAAGTTTGCATCATATCAACTACTGCTTTGACTCGTACATACGTAGTCACCGACTCTTTCATTTTCCTTCATTCCGAGATTTTCAAAATCTCTTTTTAAGGTCCGAAGCCCGACTTGCTTCACTTTATCACTTCCTTGGAATCCTTCTTTCAAGGCATTCCATGCATCTGTGGCAGTTAAGTAAGATGCAATTCTAGGAAAGATACTTGGATCTAATGCCGCTTGAAGATGGTATAAGGCAAAAGAGTTATTTTTCTCGTGCATCTTTGAAGATCTTCTTGTCGGTTGCACTCAAAGTAGTCCAATCTGTTGGAGCAGTGTAACCGTCTTCAATACTATCCCATAGTCCTTTTCCTATGAGTAATGTCCTCATTTTGATGGACCAGTACTCATAATTATCCCCACTGAATTCGAGGATTGGTAGATTGTTATTTGATCCCATTACAATCTATTAAAACAAGAAACCTTTCTTATATAGTCTTATTTCAAAAATACTTTACAAACTATCAAGCCTTGCTTGATTTACAATCATAAACAACTCACTCTTGTTGTTGTGATTCAACAATTACAAAATTGTCAACGACTTGTTCGTCGTCGTCACTGATCAATATAATTTCAGGAGAAGGAGGTTGTAGGATTTCAACTGAATTACAATAATGAGTATATTCAGATCCTTGTGGAGCAATCTCCACTGTGTCGGATTGTTCAAATCTGCTCCCAAAGGAGTTATCTTCTGAATCTGCTTCGTATCCTAGATCAGGATTTCTCTCGTTGTGCAATAACTGCGTTTTGCAACTGTGAAAAGACTGAATTTATGCCTAGTGTTCTCACGTGCTCATCAAAGCTTTCAGCGTTTGTTCTCAGTAACAAACTACAAAGTGCTTGGTAACATCCTTCCGATCTTATCATTTAAGAAAATTTCCCATAAATTTTCTTTTACAAAGATTTCCTCTTAGGAAATTTTACTAATTTTTTTACCTCTTAAAGTGTTTTTTTTTTTTTTTTACAACTATTTCCTCTTAGGAAATGTCAATCATCAACTCAAATGATAAATAAAACCTTTCAAAAAATTTTAAATTACCTTAAAGGTTTTTAAAGAAATTTTCTTTTAAAAAAAACTTTTGACCCCGCCGAGGTTCGACCGTGCGACCTCGCGGGCGTCAAGGCAAAGGGTAGCCGCTGTGCTACCGGGCAGATCCGGGAGTACTAGCTGGCTCCCTGCCTTTATTGCATTCGCGTCGAACGTGAAGCAATGTTTTGGCTTCGGCTTCGAGCGAAGCAAATTTTTTTATTTGGGACTTAATAGTCCCACATCGCCGATGCGGCGATGTTGATGCTCTTTAAAAAGAGCAAAGCACTGTATGTGCTTTGATTGCCTATGGGTAGTCCATAGGCTACGTGATCCTTTTGCCATGTACCGCACGTAGGTCACCTCGGGCCACGCGTAGGTGGCCTCTCCAACGAACCACCTCGGGCCACGTGCCGCCCTCTCCAACGTGTCGCCTCGGGCCGCATGTCGCCTCATCAACGAATCACCTCGGGCCACGTGTCTCCTGTGCCTATCACGTCCAGCTCCACCAGTGCCTCGAGAATCATGCCGATCTGCTCCTACGGGCCGCCTCGGTTCCTACGGGCTGCCTCGAGATCCGTGTCGCCGCCTCGAACTACGGGCCCCACCGCCTCGAGATTCGGGCCGGTCTCGGCTCTCGGCTCTGATACCAAATGTGAGAGGTGAGCTATTCGATGCAAAGGTAAAATATGCATTAACCATTAACTTGAAATTAGGTTACAAATGATTTAAATAAACACAAAATAACCATACTAGAGAAAAGGGGGGAATAGGAGAAGTTAAGGGAAGGGAGAAGAAATTAAATTAAAACTCTCTTGCCGCCCAAAGATGTTGCCGTCCAACTGCCGTCCAGGTAAGGTAAAAGGTAAGTAAACTTACCCAAGGTAAAATACTCTTTTTAACCTTTTACCAATGGTAATTTTCCAACATTTGTCTATACACTGATTTCTTTTCTAAATGTGTTATATGGTATTTAGAGAACTCTTCTTATATGGATATTTATTTTATAAAATTAAGTAAGTCTTAACACTTTTATTAAAAATATATATAAAATAAAAGATAGTTATTAATGAATTAAATGTGCACCTTTATATATATATATATATATATATATATATATATGAAATTCTATAGATTGATATTATACATTGATATACACTACTAAATTCAATATTATTTATATATTAATTTAAGATAATAATATCTATCAAAATTTGGCTAAGTTCTTTTTAAAATGTGTTATATGATATTTAGAGGACTCTTGTTATATGTGATATTTATTTTATAAAATCAATAAGTCTTAACTATTTTATAAATATATAAATATATATATAAAAGATAAAAATTTATATTATATTTAAAATAAAATATATTTATAACACAAAAATAAATTAAGACACTATATTGTTAGAGTATATTACATCATTTGGGTCATGTAAATGTACCACCTTTGGTACATAACTAGGGTAGGAGTTTACTTTAGAGTAAAGTTAGTTAGTTACCTCAAGTAATGTAATAAATGCATAAGTGTCAATGTGCAAGTTGTAAATGTGCATGTAGTCCACATGTACATGAGTCTTAGGTAGAGTAAGGGCCAAGGAATCTATCTTCCTATATAAAGGGCTCATAGTGAGTGATTAGTGAGTAGTAGTAAATATAGAGAGTGTGTGGTATAGTTTAGTAGTATGGTACAATGTAGTTCTTTCATATCTATTCATGGAGTGTTCATGTCCTCCATTATATAGCATTGTATTATTTTCATCACTCTCATTAATGGTATATTTTTGAGTTATTTGTAGATGGTCATTTCATTATTTTCTTGTATATTATTGTGCCAGTAGTTTATAATTATTTCAGATTAGTTATCTTGCATTGTGTGGTTGTATTCACTATACTATAGTCTCATCAAAATTTAACAGTGGTATTAGAGCACATGGTAGATCAAATAGGAAATATGGAGAGCCATAAGTAAGACTAAGAGAAATCCAAAAACCTCATTTAGAGAAATTTTGAGATTACATTTGGTTAGAGTCTTTCCACAGGGTTGCAAAAAACTCGTGAAGACTAGGACTCAGCATAAATTCCACTAGATTGACAAATCAACTAGTAAAATTCATTATCTCTAGAGTTATAAATTCTTCCATTCTAGTTTCTCACATCTTATTGCAAAAAAAGGATATTTAGAGAAATTTGGGAAGCTTCCTACATAGAGCTAGGAATAATATCTTCATTATAATAATTCCAACACTTGTAGCAATAAGTAGAAGACTGAATATTTTAGAGACCTGAAAAAAGATCCCATTATAAGAGCTACAAACCTACAAATTATAGAAGAGAAGAAAATACCATAGTAGCCTTATTGCGGACTCAAGGAAGAAGAGACTCTTGAGATGAGTCAAGGAGGATATATAATATTGGTGATCTCCATTGAAGATGAAAATCTATAGAGTGCAAAAGTAGAAAAGTCCATAGGAGCCTTGTTAAAAACTCAAGAGAGAGAAAAAGACTCTAGTGAAGAGTCCCAATGAAGATAAGAGATTGGTGATCTCTAGTGCAAATTGAAGACTTCAACCTGAAGAAATTAAAGAGACCCTTAGAAGCTCTAGTTACAAACTCTTAGTTATAGAAGATTGGAGGTTGGTGGTCTCCATTAAATTCTATAGTTTGTACAAGAGAAGGACCAATAAGGTCTTGTTCCAAAATCTAGAAGCAACAAATTTTAGAGATTCGAGAAGATCTCATTACCAACACTTCCTTAGTAGAATTTTGAAGGGAAGATATCATTTGGAATACCATAAGAGCTACGAGATTGAATACCTTGGTGAGGTCTCAAGGAGAAATAAGGAGAAAGTTTGGTGAACCTCATTAAAGAATATTCAGAGAAGGCCATTAAAGGAGTTCTTAGAAGAAATCATTGGAGAAATTTACTATCAAGGAGAAGTTCCTTATAGTAAAAAACTTTGGACAATTATCACCATCTAAAAACAATCCCAAGAGAGAAGTATTTGATAAGGAATTAGCCAAACTTCATAATACCTCAATATTTCTAGATTCTTGAGAAGAAGGCCTAAATTGAAATTAGAATTCAATGAGGAGGTTGAAGGAGAAAAGGAGATAAAATTTACTACCAAACCTAAAAGGTTCTTTGTTTAGCTCTAGAGGTAGTAGGCTAAAAACTATTTGCTAATTTGTGTGTGAGGGTGCACCTTGATGATATAAATTTTGGTATTTAATAGCAAATCCTAATACTAATCCTATTTTGGGATCTTCCCTTTATCCTCTTAAATTTATTGACTTCCACAATTAGATTTCTAGTTTAATGATCTACTTGAAGCTCTACACAATACTATCTATGGACACCTCCAATTTGTTTTTCTTCACAATCTCTTATTTAGTAGTTTTTTGTATCTCCTTTCTCAAATTTTTAGCCATCATTCCAAGATAATCATATATAGATTGTATTATTTGGGTTACCTTTGCATGTAGGATATGTATTTCAACTATGTGATTAATATCATTATATCTAACCTACACAACTACTTCATTTGTTTATTTTATTGGATGGGGAGACTTTCAATGTACTTTTCCTTTGTTGTTAGCTCCTCTTATACCTACTTGATTGTATTTGAAGAGCAATATATTTCACTTATTAAGATATGTGGGGTGTGCCTTAGCATGTAGGGACTTGATTTCAATAAAATTGAGCATGCATTAGCACACATGGTCCTAAAGAGACTTGGATTATCTCACCACTAATATCTTAACTTTCATATTCTTCTTTGAAAGTGCCTTAATGACCAATTATATCCTCTGTTCCTTTTATTTTCTAGAATTTAAAGGAGTGACAAAGAGAAGCAAACATTGATCCAAGCCACAAGGATCTAAGGTGTTGAATCACACCACATTAACCAAACACAATATAATGAGAATGAACAAAAATATAGTGGAAGAAAATGCTGGAAGAACATAAATCTGATAATATATTAATGTAAATTGCATGTTTAGTATAATGGATAGACCTTGCTTAAATATGCAAGGAATATCCACCATGGTCATGAGATCATAAAAAATTTATAAGGATCAATATTCACTATATAATAGGGAGGTGTGTATGGTCTATAGATATACAACCGGCATGGAGAGAAAATATCTCAATCCTTCACAAATACCTAATGGATAACTCCCTATGAATAGTTATTTAATATCCCCATAATATCTAAAATATAAATAAGAAATATCCACACATAAGTGGTTGGGAAAATTATGGATTAAAACAAAGAGAGTACTCTAGGTGAGCATGAGATAAAGTCTAAATAACCTACTCTAACATCCCTTGTAACACCCCAAAATTCCCTAATTCCAAACTTTTTTGTTTTTTTTGTTCATATTTCCTTTTTAGAGCTATTACTTAACAAGTAACCCAACTCTAATATTAACATACAACAAACACATCGCTATGTCTTACATAATTCCCTTAATACAATAGTACTAAGTGTTACTTCCTATTAAACTATTAGTCTCATTGGCCAGATGAGCTAGCTTAATTCTCTCTTCTCTATCAATTGGAAGACTCGAACCAATATCTACCCGTCACACAAGACTTTTTGCATCGGTGCACTTGGTGCGATGGGTGTTGTGCTATATCTCTCATCCACTGGAGAGATAGTATTCAACCTTGAGATCAATTCTAATTCATGGTGGTATATTTACTTAGATTCCTTCTATAGAACACCTCTAAAGGATCTCACTCTTTAATAACTTTTAACCTTACATATTTATTATTTACTTATGAGGAATATAAGTTAATACAGTTTAACTACTCTAGAGACAACCATCACTCTCAATCCATTCATTAATAAGAGTAATCCTTTACCATTAATTTATATGAGCACAAGCCCAACAAACGTACAAGCTATAACTTCCCATGTTTATACGTTGGCCCTCCAAGGTTACTCTATCGAAAGGTTTTTCACCATTAACAAAGTAGAGATAGATTTCACCATAAATTATGGCATACAAAACATAATAACTCATTCTACTTATCATAGTAACCCACTATAAATTCCATGACCCAAGATTTGAAATCTAAAATTCATTCATAATCCACTATTAGATAATTACAACTAGGATGCACAATTGGCATAGAATATCATCACTCCTTGAGTGATAAAGATACAATCAAATATTTAATTAAAACCAGATTTCCTGATGACCTCGTGATGCATTAACATCATCTCCCAAAGATATTGTACCACAATGAAGGTTCTCATTGCTTGTGATACACCATTATCACATCCCAGTAATGAGTTTATTCCTGCTTTTCTTCCACAAGTAACCTTCCACCATCTAGTCGAACTCCTTTTTCACCCTCACTACACGTACAAGAGCTTATTTTGGTAACTACTCCTTAGTTTCCATCCAGTATTGAAGGTATATCTTCCTTCTCCAGCACATCTTTACTAACCATCGAGTAAGATTACCTCTCAATGGGATTAGAGATGACACCATTCAATTGTATTTGACAGGTCTTTCTACACGGTAGTATAATTCCAACTACCATTTCATAGGTATCCATTCCCAGATAAATTCTTTAATAGAATGCAATATATCATATATCATTTATTCTATTTCTAGATAACGAGAAGGCCATAGAAGACATTTTTAAACCAAACAACTTTACTTATCCAGTCTACGAATATAACTCAACAACACTATTCTATTTTGCTACATAAGTAAACAGTAATACCTCTTTCTTTAAATCAATATTTTGATTTCTTTGCTTAAATAAAGTAATAGAAATTATTTCCTTTCAAAAAATGGGTGAAAATATGATAGCATTTACATAATATAATAAACTAAAATCATCCAATAAAAAGATTTAAACCAACAGTTTGTACAACCTATCTTTTCTATAATAAAGGTACTCCATCATACAACAAACGCAAAACTAAGTTCCATATACATGCATTGGTTTAGTATCATTTATATGGTAAAACTCAATCACTATATTCCTTAGAAAAAAATACCAAGTTGACTACTTTTTGACAAGTAAAAGGAATGCATCCAATTGATTATTGTGTTCTACTAATTTTAAAATACTCAAACCACTTCTAAGTTATCTAATTTTACTCCTCCTACTACATAAAGAGAAATCATGAACATAGCTTCTTCATTCGTACAAGAAATGCAAGCAATTGATTTAAGCAAAACCATCATAAATAAGAAAACCACAATGCCATGTGTTGCCTAATATTTCTATATTCATTTGGAAATACAATATTTCACCAAACACTAGAACATAAACCAACAAACTAAAATGTTTAGCACCAATCATTATTTCCTTGGATGAAATGTAAGGTTTCCAATGTAATACGTCTATTATATTTTATCATCATTCAAAGAACACTCTAATATGTATTTAAACTAGATATTACAATAAACTAAACATGATCGATATTAATGAAGACAACAAAAGAAATTTCAATATAACCTAGTTATTTTCTGTAGTATTCCAAGTCTTCTCCTCTTAGTCATTCCTTCGCTTTCGTTCCTCTATATCCCTCTTGAATGATCTCTCCTTTTTCTCCCCTTTCTCATTATCCCTTTCGGTCGGTGTTATTCTTAGCTTCCATTCTTACATTTTCTAAACATATATCATTACTTCCCAATCATATTCCATAAATGAAACATCTTGGCCATATCACATGACCACGACTAACAAAAACCACTCCCAAGCATAATTCAAATTTAAAGAACAAAAGTCTTCTTCCAGATTAATAGTTCTCTAACTATTTCTGTATGGTGTTAAACATCACTCCAAACATCGGATACTCCATTCTAGTTTGAACTATATACATACTATTTATATTCTTATAAAGAAATAAAAGAATTCCGTTCCTTTTATTTTTAAATAAATCATGAATTCCTTTCTTTACCTTCCATTATAATTTATTTCTAAAATGAATTCTTTATAACCCATATCAAATAAGGAAAATATTGAAAGAAATAAACATTCATTTCCTTTGCGATGACATCTATCTAAATTAAAACTTTTTAATAATGAAATATTATGATGCAAGAATTTATTTAAAGCTTGATATATCTTTTATTATGTAATTTATGATATGCATCTCCATTAAAGGGCATTCATCAATGTTACCTCTTTTTATATATTCCGATAGATAACCCATTAGCTAATTTTCCCAAGGTAATATTTTCTTAGTGGTTAATTTTTTTTGCCACCATAAAGGAATTTGTTCTTGCAAAAGTGCACTTCATTAGCAACATCATATTCTTATATAAAATACATATTTCCCAGAACCAAGCATGCAATTATCATACATCCCATAATAATATTCACATATCATATTTTCCAAAAGAAATAAGTGTTTCCATAACAAATCTGAAATAGTCAATCATTTCTTCTACATAGCAACATAGAAAAAAAAAATCCATTAGAATGAAAAGTCTTCCAAGGGTGGGTCACGACATCCTCCCCCACTTAGGCTTAACATAGTATTTTGTGTATCATGAAAGTTAAACATAAAATAGTAGTTATAAAGTATTTTCAAACAAAAATGGAAAGTGTTTCTACATATTTGCTACTTTCTCCCAAGTAGCATTTCTTTCAGAATAATGGTCCTACTAGACTTTGCACTGCTTGAAAGTTTCTTTCCTCATTGATTTGGATCGAAACTCAAGAATTATGACTGATTTAACCTCTACAACCTCTATATTTTCCATCTCCAAGTTAGAAAGGTCCCACACATGATCAGGATTAACAACATACCTTTTAAGTAAAGAAATGTGAAAGGTGTTGTGAATCTTGGACAAGTTGGATTGTACGTCAATTTGATATTCTATAGGACTAATATTTTCCTTAATTTCAAAAGGTCCTATAAAATTAGGGTCAAGTTTTGTGGACTTGATAGCACTCTTCCTCGATCTCACCCTCAAAAACATCTTGTCACCAATCGCAAACTCTCTTGATGACCTCTTAAGATCGGCTTAACTTTTTTTATGATCTATAGCTTCCTTCAACCTTTGATTACCCTTAGTTGCTGCTCCATTTCTTTGACCATGCCTGGTCCATGTACAATATATTCCTCTGGATTGTCCCATGACAATGGTGTCCAGCACCTTCTACCATATAGATCTTTGAATGGAACCATAACTATGGTTGAATGGTGACCATTGTTGTAGGTAAATTCTACCAGGTGCAAGTAATCCTCCCAATGGATTTTATAATCCATACAGTACATGCAAATCATGTCTTCTAACACTTGGTTTACCCTTTCAATTTATCCATCAATTTATGAATGGTAAGTATAACTGATATTTAATCTAGTACCATTGATGTGATACAAGGCTTTCCAAACTTGGATTTGAATCTCGAGTCCCTATTTGATATATTTATCTCCAAAAATCCATGAAGCCAAAATAATTTCTTTGGCAAATCTATTAACCACAACCATGACATCATCTTTGGTGTTCTCGGGTATAAATGTGCAACTTTGGTCAGTCTGTTGACCACTACTAGGATTATGTCATGCTAAAACCTATTTTTAGGTAGCCCTTCAATGAATTCCATTGCAATCACTTACCATTTATGCATAGGTACATCATGTAGATATAGTAATCGAGTAGGTTATTTGTGTTCTACTTTTACCTTTTGGCACTCAAGGCATTGAGCAACAAAATTAGTTATATCTCTCTTCATTACTGGTTAGAAAAATATCTTTTTTCATATTATTCCTCATATTTGCTCCTCCTAGATGAGAAACATACAGATATTTGTGTGCTTCATTCATAATTATCTTTCACAAATTTCCAGTCTCAAGAATTACTACCCTATTATTAAAACATAAGAAACCATCCTTGATGCCAAGTCCTTGTTTTCATTAGGTTTCCTTTCCAGCATTTCTCAAACTTGGTTGTAGTATCCATCCTGATTTTGCATTTCCTTGACTTGTTCTATCAAGTCAACATGGATGAGAGATAAAATTTCTATATATCTCCTTCTTCTCAATGCATCAACGACTTTATTCTATTTTCCCTTTATATACTCAATGCTAGAATCATATTCTATGAGGAATTCCATCTACCTTATTTGCCTAGCATTGAGTAAGGTTTGAGTGAATATATATTGTAGACTCTTATGGTCTTTCCTTAGTTCAAAGAGTCTCCTGACCAAATACTATCACCAAATTTTAAGAGCAAACATTATAGCTGGTAACTCTAGGTCATGGGTTGCATAATTAACCTCATGTCTTTTTAGTTTTCTAGATCCATAGACTACCACCGCTTCTTCTTATGAAAGAACTCCTCCTAAACCTTCTAATGAAGCATCAATACAAACCAAGAAACTTCCATGAAGATCATGTACCTTTAGTATAGGAGGCATAGTAAGATTTTGCTTAAGCAAAGCAAAGGCTTCGTCACATTTATCTATCTACTTAAATTCTTTTTATTTTCTCTAAATATTAGTTACTGGCGAGGTGATCTTGACATAGACCCTCACATATCACCTATAGTAACCGGTTAAACCCATGAAAATTTGAACTTCTATCACATTTGTAGGTGGTGGCCAATTCAAAATAACTTATATTTTCCTAGGATCCACTGTGATCCCTTCAAACGAAACAATTTGTCCTAAGTATTTTTGACACATACAAACCACACTTGGATAAATTACCATACAACTAATTTTTCCTTACTAGATATAGCACAATCCCAAGGTGCTCGTCGTGCTCTATCTTGTTTTTAGAATATATCAAAATATCATCCAAAATACCAGCACAAATCTATCAAAGTACTTCCTGTTAGGATTAAAAAATAGAACACGATCAATAAATAAATGCGGAAATAAAACATAGAAGAATAAAGCAATACTCAAGACATAGATTTATGTGGTTCACCCAATGTGGGCTACATCCATGGAGAAAATAACCAGGATTTATTATTTCATCCAACAAATCTCGAAGGGATACAACCTACAACAAATCCACTATACTTCCTCTTCAATCTCACAATTACAGTCTCTCTTCCTTCTCACATCTCCAATGTCGTACAACATCCTCTTATAAAATGAGGGTTACAATTTTAGAGCAAATCATTAAGACCCCAAAATAAATAAATAAAAATTACTATTTTTGGAAAATAGTATTTTTTTGTCAAAATTTACCATTTTTAGTAATTACTATTTTCGGAAAATTATTTTTCGTCAAAAAAAAATTGTTTTTAGTAATTACTATTTTCAGCAAATTATTTTTTGTCAAAAAAATTTCTTTTTTAGTAATTACTATTTTCAGCAAATTATTTTTCGTCAAAAATTTCTGAAAATAGTAATTCACAAAAAAAAACTCGGATTGACATGCAATTTGACACACAATTACATAATGCCCATATACTTTCATAGAGTGGGTCCAAAAACAACTAAAACAGGACCTCCAAATTAGAATCAGACTCCACAACCAACACTTCATGAAGATGATATTCATCAAATTCATAAATATTGCTGGAGTATTTTTTAAACCAAAAGGTAAGACAAAAAACTCATAATATCCATAACGAGTTCTAAAGGTTGTCTTGTGAGTATCCTCCTTGTGGATTCTCAATTGGTTAAACTTTATTTTAAATCAATCTTTGAAAAGACTAAGGTATCTTTGAGTTGATCGAAGAGATCTTCGATTCTCGGTAGAGGATATCTATTCTTGAAAGTTGCCTTGTTTAACATTCTATAATCTATGCATAATCTCAAGGAACCATCCTTCTTCTTTACAAATAGTACTAGTGCACCCCAAGGTGATACACTTGGTTTTATCAATCCTTTATCTAGTAACCCTTGTAGTTGTACCTTCAACTCTTGCATTTCTATGAGATTCATTCTATAAGGAGCTCAATGGATGGGTTATATTCTAGGTTGAAGCTCGATAGTAAATTCAAATTCTCTTTTAGGGGGTAATCCAAGCAAATCCTTTGAAAAAACATCCCTAAACTCCTAAAGAATTGGGTGTTTCTCAAACACCTCTTCCTTCTCTTTATCAATTTTGTTTATCTTTACTACATAGACCATTCCTCCCTTTTTCATGGACTTCTTAAGTGGCATTGTCGATAGAATTTGAGCTTGAAAAGCCCCTTGTAGTCTATACACTCATCACACAACACCCCTATCTTTTGTGTACCCTTGTGTGCTTACAACCAATCCATTCCTAGGATTATATCAAAAGCATGCAGAGGTGCTTCATACAAACATCCTATTATTGTTCCACTAGGTAAGGCTATTTCTGCCATAGAGTAGCATTGATTAACTAAATAGGTTTATCCTGAACCATACTCAACCTTCCACCCATGAGCCAAAATTCTTGGTCTTTTTGAAACATCTTTAGCTAAATTAGTGGAAATAAAACTATTTGTAGCACCGCTATCAAACAAGATTTTAACATTCCTACCAAAAATCTTACCTCTAATCAATAGTGGCATGGCTTGACCATCAAGATTTTGGTTTTTTTAGCTACATAAATCTTGTGCATGGGCTCTTTAGATGTATTTTCTTTGTACATTGGTTCTTTTCCCTTTGAACTCATTCTTGCTCTTTGCAGGCAATTGCTAGCATAATGCAATTCTCTACAAATATAATATCCTTCTTTTAGTCCTATATATTCTTTCTATTTGTATCCCTATTCTATTTTATTTACATGTGGATAATTAACATGTCCCTATGATGGTCTATTATTTCCTTTGTCACGGTTGTTGGAAGAACGATTCTTTACTTGGAACCTTTTTCTGAACTTCCCTTGTTTTTAGTCATTCCTTCCATCATGCTTAGAGGAATATTTGTTTGTGTGTTCTTTTTGCCACTTAAAAAAACTTGCACAATTCCTTTTCTTTAATGCTTCCCTACCCTGCTCATATAACCCTTTATAGTCAAAATAGGGTTTAAGATATGTTTCATCTTTCCTGGCCAAATCATAGGCCTTTTGCAGAGTTGTAGGTTTCCTCATATCTACTTCTTACCCTATTCTAGGATTCGCTCCTAGTATAAACTTGTGAATCTTCATTTTCTCATTATAAGTAGGCACATATTTTAGCAACTTGACAAATCTTTGATAATACTTCTCAACTATTCTAGTTCTCTATCGAATCTTAGTGATAAACTTCTGGAAATAGAAGTGCTCCATGAGAAATCTATCTTTTAAGGTGTTCACAAAATCATCCCATTTTAGATCGACTGTTGCTGCTAGTTTTTTATCTATACTAAAAAATATTTCATCAATCCAAACCATCTCCTTGCAAATTTAATGTGGCATAGGATGTCTGAGTACACAAAGAAAAATTCTTTATATTACAATAGATTTCTATTTTTTTCAACCAAGCCTTAACCTTATCTACATCTTCCTCTCCATTAAACTTGGAAGATTTCAAATGTTTCATCTCTTTACCCAACTTGGCTTCAAGTCAAATCCTAGCTAGTTGTTCCTCAATAAGGGGTTCATATTCCTATATCCTATTAGAGCCCTTAGCCTATATTTCCTTATTCATGACATCCAACAACTATTTTTGTGTTTATACCTATTCCCAAAGTAAAGCCACTATCTCAGTGAAATTCTCATTACTAGGAATATCCCTTTCATTTCTAGGGTTCTCTAAACCTACATCTGGATTCCTATCCTCCATATTAGTCTATCGTGTATGCCTTATTGATGGGGTAACACTTCCTTTTATTCTCTTTGGTGTGCATTATCCCTGGCCACACACAAAAGAGATAGTAGGAATTTTCATTAGCAATTATTCCTTCAAATTACTCCTCCTACTAATAACTATCTACCCAATCAACTCAAATAACTAGACAGGTTTACTTCCTCTGTTTTCTCTATTTGATAAGGTTTAAATATATTTTCTATCACACATTGCAACTAGTCTTGCACAATGAATCCTTTCCACTATGGACCATTCTCTGATCCCAAAATGTAACACCCTTTTTTTTTGTTCATATTTCCTTTTTACAGCTATTACTTAATAAGTAACCCAACTCTAATATTAACATACAATACACCCATCAGTACGTATTATATAATTCCCTTAATGCATGAGTACTAGGTTTCACACCCTATTAAGCTATTAGTCTCATTGGCCAGATGAGCTAGCTTAATTCTCTCTTCTCTGTCAATCAGAAGATTCAAACCAATCTTTGCCCCTCACACAAGCCTTTCTATGTGATTGCACTTGATTGCAATGGGTGTTGTGCTATCTCTCTCATCCATTGGAGAGATAGTATTCAACCTTGAGCTTAATTTTAACTCATGGTGGTATCTTTCCTTATATTTATTCTAGAGAACATTTCTAAAGGATATTGCTCTTTAATAGCTTTTAACGTTACATATTTATTATTTAACTATGAAGAATATATGTTAAAATGGTTTTACTACTCTAGAGAAAATCGTCACTCTCAACCCATTCATTAATAAGAGCAATCCTATACCGTTAACTTAGATGAGTACCAACACAACATAAGTAGAAGCTATAACTTCCCATATTTATATGTTGGCCCTCCAAGGTTGCTCTATCAAAAGGTTTTTCATCATAATCAAAGTAGAGATAGATTTCACCATAAATTATGGCATACAAAAACAAATTGAAATACAATAACTCATTACACTTATCTATCATAGTAACCCACAATAAATTCCATGACTCAAGATTCAAAATTTATAACTCATTTATAGTCCACTATTAGATAATTACAACTAGGATGCATAGTTGTCATAGAATATCATCACTGCTCGAGTGATAAAGATACAATCAAATATTTAATTAAAACCAGATCATCTGATGACCTTGTGATGCATTAAAATCATATCCCAAATCTAGTGTACCATAATGAAGGCACTCATTTCTTGTGATCCACCATTATCACATCTTAGCAATGAGTTCTTCCTATATTTCTTCCATGGGTAACCTTCCACCATCCAATCAAACTTCTCGTATGCTCTCACTAGATGTACAGGAGATTTTTTCAGTAACTACTCCTTCGTTTTCAACTAGTATTGAAAGCACATCTTCCCTCTCTGATGCATCTTTACTAACCATCGAATAATATTTCCTCTCAACGAGGATCAAAGACGACATCAATCAATTATATTTGGCAGGTCATTCTGCTCGGTAGTATAATTCCAACTACCATTTCATAGGTAGCCATTCCCAGATAAAGTGTTTAACATAATCTAATATATCATCTATCATTCATTTTATTTCCAAAGAACAAGAAGGTCATCGAATATGTTTTTAAACCAAACAACTTTTCTTATCCAATCTATGAATATAACTCAACAACATTATTCTATTGTGCTATATAAGTAAACATAAATACCTATTTATTTAAATCAATATTTTGATTTATTTTATTAAATCAAGCAATAGAAATTCTTTCCTTTACATAGATGGGTGAAAATATGATAGCATTTCCATAAGATAATAATCTGAAATAATCTAATAAAAAGAGGTAAACCAACAGTTTGTATAACCTATATTTTATGTCATAAAGGTACTCCCATCATACAAAAAACATAAAACTGAGTTCCATAAACATGCATTGGTTTAGTGTCATTTATATGGTAAAACTCAATCACTATATTCCTTAGAAAAATTACCAAGTTGACTAATTCTTGGCAAGAAAAATGAATGCATCCAATTACTTATATGTTTTCCACTAATTTTAGAATACTCAAACCACTTCTAAGCTATCTAATTTTACTCCTCCTACTACATAAAGATAAATTGCGAACACGGCTTCTCCATCCATACAAGAAATTTAGGCAATTTATTTAAGCAAAACCATCATAAATAATAGAATCACAATGTCATACGTCGCCTAATATTTCTATACTCATTTGGAAATACAATATTTCACCAAACACTAGAACGTAAACCAACAAACTAAAATATTCAACACCAATAATTCTTTCCATGGATGAAAGCTATGGTATTTAATGTGATACATATATTCTATTTTATCATCATTCAGATAACACTGTAACATGTATTTAAATCAGATATTACAAAACACCAAACACGACCGACATCAATGAAGACAACAAAAGGAATTTCAATATAACCTAGTTATTTTACATATTCTTCCAAGTCTTCTCCTCTCAGACATTCCTTCACTTTCGTTCCTCCATATCCCTCTTCCTTGCTCGAATGGTATCTTATTTTGGTTCCCTTTCTCATTATCCCTATTAACCAACATTATTCTTAGCTTCCATTTTTAATTTCTTTAAATAGATCTCATTACTTCCCAATCGTATTCCATAAATGGAACATCTTGCCCATATCGCACAACCATGACTAACAAAAACCACTCCCAATCATAATTCATAATATTTTAAATAACAAGACTTCTTCTAGTTTAAGATTTCTTTAACTATTGCTTTATGGTGTAAAACGTCACTCCAAACATCGGATACTCCATTCTAGTTTGAACTATATACATACTATTTATATTCTCTTATAAATAAATAAAAGAAATCCATTCCTTTTATTTTTAAATAAATCATGAATTCCTTTATTTACCTTCCATTATAATTTATTTCTAAAATGAATTCTTTATAACCCATATTAAAGAAAAAAAATATTGAAAGAAAACATTCATTTCGTTTGCAATGACATCTATATAAATTAAAACTTCTTAATAAAGAAATATTATGATGCAAGAATTTATCTAAGGATTGATATATATTTTCTTATGTAATCTTTGATATGCATCTCCATAAAATGGCATTCATCCATGTTGCCTCTTTTTATATATTCCTACAGATAACCCATCAGATCATTTCCCCAAGGTAATATTTTCTCGGTGGTTAATTCTTTCTACCACCATAAAGGAGCTTGTTCCTGCAAAAGTGTACTTCATTAGCAGCATCATATTCTTATATAAAATGCATGTTTCTTAGAATCAAACATAGAATTATATTACATCCCACAATAAGATTCACATATCATATTTTCCAAAAGAAATAAGTGTTTACATAACAAATCTGAAATAGTCAATCATTTCTTCTACATAGTAGCATAACAAAATAAAAATCCATCAAAATTAAAATTCTACCAAGGGTGGGTCATGACACCCCCCCTCAAGTGAAACTAGGAGGTGGAAAAACTAAGTGGCATATCCACAAGTATGAGTCCCAACAACAAGGCTTGATCAGGTACTCATGTACAATATATCAATGAATCTCAAACTAGAGGGAATGAAAAACCACATGGGAAAAAACATCCATCTAGAAGAGAAGAAGTATGAAGAAGGAAGGTGGCCTCATCCACACCCCCCAAGGACAACTTCCTTCACCCCAAGCATCTCTTGCAACACATGGAAATGAGGAGATGGAAAGGGTTTAGTGAATATGTCTGCAATATGCTGCTGAGTAGAAATGTAGTCCAAGCTAATGACTCCATCCTGGATAAGCTGCCAAATTAAGTGCATGTGAATCTCAATGTGCTTGGTCCACTAGTGCTCAATAGGATTGCAAGAAATATGTATAGTACTTTGGTTGTCACACCAAAGTGTAGTACTAGACTGATCCTGTGGGAAACCAAGCTCTGCCAAAAACTATCGAATCCAAAGAATCTCTTGACTAGCTAAAATTATTGCCCTGTACTCTACCTCAATGGAAGAAAGTGTAATAGTTGTCTACTTTTTGCATGCCCAAGCAATAGGTGATGTACCAAGGTAAAAGACATAGCCTGAAGTAGACCGATGAGTATCAACACAACCTACCCAATCTGAATCAGTATACCCAACTAACTACAAAGGTCCCCTAGAAAAGTGAAGACCAAAATGTGTAGTCCCTCGAAGATATCGCAAAATCTGCTTGGCAGCCTACCAATGACTATCATGTGGATCATGTGCAAAATGGGACACCAACCCAACTACAAATGAAATGTCAGGATGGGTATGAGTTAAGTAAATCAAACTCCCAACCAACTATTTGTAGATAGTAGCAACCACTCTAGGAGTAGTACATGTGGAAGTCAAAACCACACCTAACTGAAAAGGTGTTGGAGATGGCTTACAATTAGCCATTCCAAATCTCTCAAGTAAATCCAATGTGTACTTTTGTTGGCATATGGAAATCCCTGTATCTGACTGAGAAATATGAAACCCAAGAAAAAATGTAGAAGTCCTAGATCTATCATCTCAAATCACTCTGAAAGAGAGCGTTGCACAACCTGAATGCATGGAGTGGAACTACCCATGAGCAATAAATCATCAACATACAAAACAAGAATGATGATGTCCTCTCCATCTCTCAAAGTATAGACTGTATGATCAGAATGGCACCTAACAAATCCAGAAGATAGAAGAAATGAGTCCATCTTCTCATACCAGGCCCGAGGGGCCTGTTTGAGGCCATAGAGTGATCTGCATAATCTGCACACCAAAGAAGAGTCTTGAACAAAACCTGTTGGTTGTTCCATGTAGATCTCTTCTTGCAAATCTCCATGCAAGAAGGCACTCTTCACATCCATATAGAAAGTTGACCATCCCTGTGATGCAGCAATAGAAAGTACAAGGTGAACTAAATCGAGTTTGGTGATAGGGGAAAAAGTCTCTAAGTAATCAATCCCCTCAACCTACAAAAAACCCTTCACCACAAGATGAGCCTTATACTTGTCAATGGATCCATCAACTGCATATTTGGTTTGGTACACCCATTTGCACCGTACCAACTTTCTTCCCTTAGGAAGAGGTACCAAATCCCAAGTGTGATTCTTCATCAATGAAGAATACTCATCTTCCATGGCATCATCCCACTCTCGAATGCCATGGGCCTCATCAAACCGCTAGGGATCAGTAGAAACAACCTGACAAAGAAGACCTATGCCGGAAGTAGAAGCATGTCGTGAAGGTGGAAGACTATCTATAAAAGGAGTTGCTTCCTCAACTATAGTACATGCCCATCGAGGCATGGTGGCAGCCTATGCAGGAACTTCTGCAACTGTATCATCAATATCCTCATCCTCAATATGGTCCTCATCAAAACAATGCTCCTCAAGATGGATAGTGGATGAGGATGATGAAGAAGAAGAAGGTGGAGTAGAAAGAGTGGTCTCAGGTGAAGTATAGTGCTCATCAAACTGAACATGAGTTCAAAAAATAACATCATGTGTATCAAGATCCAATAATCGATAAGCCCTCATATCTTCACAATATCCAACAAAAACAAGTGGCTTGCTCTTTCTATCCAAAGCCTTTCTTTTCTTCTTAGGCACAAAAGCCCATGCATGACTCCCAAAAACTCTGAAATGAGAAACATCAGGCTTGGTCCCTATCCAAGCCTCCTCAGGAGTCATATGCTCAAGTGCTCTATGAGGTGTGTAATTCTAAACATAGTTCACACAATTGACTACCTCAACCCAATACTTAGGAGGTAAATCCTAAGAGTGCATCATGCAGTTGGCCATCTCCTTGAGTGTCCTGTTCTTCCATTCTGCAACACCATTCTGTTGTGGTGTATGGGGAACTGAGTGTTGATGCAAAATACCATGTAGTGCCAAAAAATTAGAAAACTCCTTGCTGAAGTATTCCCCCCATTGTCCATGTGCAAAGCTTCTTGATGCACCTAGAAGACTGATTCTCTACCAAAGCCTTAAAGACTTTGAAAGTGGCAAAAACATCACTTTTGAACTTGAGAAAATACACCCAAGTTCTCCTAGATAAATCATCAATGAAGGTCAATGCATACTTAGCTCCTTTGAAATAAGGAGTGGGGAAGACCATCAAATCACTATGCACCAAGTCAAGAGGTGAAGAGGCTTTCTTGGATTTTCCTTTAGGAAAAGGATCTTGATGTTGTTTTCCAAGTGCACAACCTAGACAAACTCCATCAAGGCAAGAAACCTTAGGTAAACCATCCACCATGTTATGTGTGCTCAAATCCTTCAAGTACCTATAATTGAGATGACCAAATCTCTCATGCCATAACTTGCTCTCAAAATCTACATGAGCAACTAGACAAGTACCAACAGATGAAGAATCAAAACCCTCAAAATGGTAGAGATGAGAACTATGATCTACAACTCCCTGTGCAACTATAGACTATGGCTCCAACAAGTGTCTAATCTCAGCACCCTGTGGTGTGAACAATACAATCTTACCCTCCCTAGAATGGTAAATTTGGTAAACAGAGAGTAAGTTAGTGGAAATGTCAGGTACATAAAGCACATTCTCAATTTTCCCACCATCTAACTGTATGTCCCCTTTTCCCTATACAAAAATATAGGAAGAATCTCCAACCTCAATGTGGGAGGTAGAACTGGAACAAAGAGAGGCAAAAGACTCCTTGGAAGAAGTCATGTGATGTGTGGCTCCTGAATCCAATACCCAATCTACTAAAGGAGTGTCATGTGATCTCCCAAATGCATTCAAAGCCTTGCCCTTATCCTTAGAAGATGAAGTGGGAAGAGACAAATTGTGTTTCTTGAAGGCTTCGTTGAGGGCTTCTAACTTTTCCCAACACCTAGACTCCAAGTGACCATTCTTTCCACAATGAGAACAAGAGACATTTGACTTATTTTGACCTTTGGAAGATGACTTGGGCTTATTTTTATTGGACTCTTTTGGCTTAAGATAATTCTGTGAAGGGGATGAAGTGGATTTAGGCTTGGTTTTAGACTTTCCCTTACCTTTAGAATTAAAATTGGATGCTACTAATGCCTTAGAGGAGGAGGACTCAAGGGGGAAAGCTTTGATTCTTCCTGGGTAAGTTTATCACAAAACTCTTCTAAACTAGGCATTTTGTAGGTTGTGCCAAAGGCATCCATGGTGGAAAGAAAAGTGCTAGCAAATATCTAAAATGGACCCTTTAACTTTGCTAGAATCAAGAAAACACACTCATCTTTCATCTTATTCTTTCCACTTCCCTTCAACTAATTAAGAAGTAGCTTGAACTAAGTGAGATAGTCTACAATAGTGGGATAATCATCAGGACTCAAGGCAGTGAGTTGTGCATCAAGTTGCATAATCCTAATTTGATCTACTTTTCCAAACAATGTATTCAATTTTTCCCACATCTCAAATGGTGTTGTACAGGCATCCAAATGGAACCAAAGACTCTCACTAACATGCATACTTATTACTCCCATAGCTTTAGACATTTTTCCATGATGTATAAAAAGCTCATATTCTTTTGTAAATACTAGTTGAGTTTCTTCTAGTAGATGAATTAATCCATTTTTTTGAAGATGATGTTGCATACATGGTCACCATGTGTGATAATTATGGGGTATACTAAGGAACCAATGAACATATGAAGAAAAGGATATAGATTCAAAACAATGGCATGGATGCTGATGTAGACTAAGTGGTGATGAATGATGAGAAGGATTGAAATAATTACATATGGAGTGATCCAATGACACTTGTTATGCAAGGGACCAAAGGATGAGCAAAAGGTGGATAGAACAGTAGGTGACTACATGAATGATGATAGGATGAATTGGAGTGAAGATGATATATGAAATGATCCTATTTTTTGAATAGGAAAACCTATTGGTGATTTTAAGACCAAGGCTATACTTAATTAAGTATGGTATGGGCATAATAAAAGTAGTTAGAGGGATCAATAAAGTGAGAATAAAATAAATAATAGGGGAATAGAAAATATAGAGGAGGAAGTAGAAGAAACAATGGTGGAAGTGAAATTAAAATGGTTTTGGGAAAGATGATAGAAGAAATTTATACTTCTAGATTAGTTGCTTTCATTCTTGCCACTCGTTTCATTATTTCTTAAAACTCTTCTCTTCATGATTATCTACCATTTCTAACTATCCTTTTATCCTTACTTACCCTAAGTCATCAAATTTCTTGTGTACTATGATATTTTTACCATCCCTCATGTTGAAAATCATTTTAAAGACTAGACCATTAACAATGTTTATCCTAAACTCTATCATGTCCATTGGATTGTGAGGTTAGAAGGAAGAAAAAAAATTACTTACCCTAAAACATTGTCTAAATATTGGAATTTTTCTTTCTATCATTGTCATTTCATACTATTAGTTTTTTGGAAGAAACCACTAATCTCTTCAACCAATCTTAGAATAAAGGCATGTAAAGAAATAGGGACACTCGACCCAAGTGTCTCTTAAGAGTTATTTAATAAGGTAAAATATGGTTTTCTCTTCCTTTTTTCTCTTATTCTTATTTTTATTTCATGTGGGATGGAATTTATAAAAATAAACAACTATATCTCAAAGTAAAAGACAATGCTATTCAATGGCTCAGGAAAATAACTATCATCCCTTTAATGTCAATGTTTCAACTTAGGATTTTCCAATACCTATGTAAACATAGTAAGTCAAATATATTTAATGGTACATATGAAGGGTATTATCTAAGGGGGATTCCCCAATTTAAAGCTTCATGGGGACATTATAGGAGATAGTATATTTCTTCACCAAAATTATTCAAATATTAAGTAGATGTCATGATCTACAACGTTAAAATAGCCTTTCATTTTATCATTCCCTATTGATTTACGTTTTAATTCCAACCATTTTCAAATTGATATATTCATTTACTATTACAGAAATGGGAAGTATAGGTGGGCATTGGCACTTCTACAACTATGATAGCTTCCCCACCTTTTATCTCATTCTATGATCGAATTTGCAAGTGATATTTGGATTGGATAACAACTTCATACAACTAGGAAACACAATATCACTCAATAATAATGGTTCTTTTTTTTGTTGTCCCCATAACAATTAAATTCCATCCTTCAAACCATCAAACTATTGGAGTATAATATTTACCCTAGTTTTAGTTCCTAGGATTGTAGAAAAGTGCCCAATTTTTAGGATCATGAATTCTCTATTACTCAAAGTAGTATTCTTATCTAAGACCACTTGAACAATCTTAAAAGTATAATAATTCTCTATTTATTGAATACAATCTATTTCTAAGATTCCATATCCAAGGGATACTTCACAAAATTAACCTCTTAAGTTTTCTTCAAATCCTAGGAACTTAGCTTTCTCCAAGACAAAATTGTATGTTTCATATTCTAGATTGGTTTCTTCTATTTTATCTTCATCCTCCTATATACATATCTCATATTCTAGTTGTAGCATCTACTCCACTTCTATTATAGGATCCTCACCTCTAAAGAGAAATAAAAATTATCATATTCTAGAAGAGTAAATATTTCACCGCCATTTGATAATTTATGAGGATCATACATGATGACATCTTGAATAGAAAAATGAATTTCAAAAACCTTGAGTGTCTTAGGTGCTGTAGAAAATTAAATATCACACGGAATATAAAAAACCTAGTATCCTTATAAAATTTCCTCATAAAGAAGGTAATATGCTTTTGTGAAATGTGATTCACATGCCCACTCATTAGACTTTGTAGTGTCTATTTATTCTTCATATTCTATACCAATTCTTATTTTTGTTTCTCTTATATTTTGAATCATCATTTGAGGGAGGCACAAATGCATGATGACTTAATTGTATATTTTCCTTTGCTATCTCCATAGATAGTACATCCTCAAAATGGGACTCAAACCATTTTCATATTGATTTAATTTATACTTCCTTAATAGACCAATATCCTTCCCAAGGAAAAGTAAATATGTCACATTATTCTATAAACTTTATTTTAATATCTGAGTAAGGATCAGTTAATTTATGATCTTACTCATATTTCTCTTTCTTCTATAGTGTTGTGGTAATTCCATCCTTAAAGAGCAATGGTGGTCATTCTCTTCTAATGACTATTTTACCCTTATTAGTTTTAGCTTTCTTATTAACTAAAAACTCTTTGAAATATTTTCCCTTATCTATATATTCAATCCCTTATTGATTACTGTAAATGGTGTCATATTCAAACAATGACTCCTCGTCTATTTCTATAGTATTAAAATTTACTATGATTGCATCATTGATATTAGGCAAGGTAGGCACTAATGGTGGAGCATAGGGTTTTTGATACATGGTTAGATTAGCTATGGTGACTACTTGACCTATGATGGAATCCTATTGAGCCTAAAATTGTTGATTATACTAAATAGTATGAGAAGACCCAATGGATCTAATTCACTCTATGAGATCATGCTTATCATTACAAGGAAGATACCATTATTAATCCATCTCCATATCCATTTTAACCCTATGATTGTGAGCCTAAATTTATCCCTGATTAAGGTCTTACTAAGGTACATGATGCTTTGTCAAGTACACAGTTTTTTGGGGCTACCAATTCTATTATTGTTGCTTTACATCATTGTTCTAATTTACCAAAGTCTTTATCACCTCCATAATTTTACTTATTACAAAATTATTGTTGGAATCATTAATTGATTTTTATGGACTAGGGAGAGATGGAAGTTATAATGTAAATTCTATAATAGGTTACATATTTTGGCTAGGATGAGTAAATATGCATGGCACTGTAGAAGGATAAACATAAGTGTTTGGTTGGGGATCATAAATAGGAGAAATTTTGAGTGTGGATCTAGGTATAAGCATATTCTAATAAATTTGGTCTGCATAGGCTATTGGTGGAGTAGAAGTATCTTTTCTACTCGAATAACAACCTCCTCAACCATAAACACTTCTTATAATTTTGTAACTAGTGTATGGTGATTTACATTACAAACCATTAAAGCTAAGTCTGATTGTAAACCTTTGATGTAATATGTTAATATATATTCTCCACTTGGCCTAATGTTTTAAGAGATTTATTTCAATGTCCTCAACAATCTCATATTAAAATCATACATATCCTAAGGATGTCTTTGTATTGTACTAAATTAAAGCAAAAATGAGTAATCATTTCCCACGTTACCAAATCTATTAATGAATGGTTCCACTATTGAATAAATTATTTAATAATACCCTATACCTTACGAAAACTTTATCATGGAGATATTAGATCATCAAGCATAAATTTATGTCCTCTTCCTAGGTGCAGTGAATTGACTTGAGCATATACAATTCATTAATATGGTCTAGTATCATATTGTACCCATTCTCATTGAAGGTGGATAGTGATTTCATAGTTGTTGAGGGAATAGGACAATAGGCCATAAAATTTAGTGGTTATTAGTAGGTCGAATCATGGAATTGGATTTGTACCCTAGGAGGTACTCCTAGATTATCCTATTGAGAAGGAGATTCACTATACCATTATTGAGGAGATGGTACATTGTATAGCCATGAGGAAAATATGTAGGGTATGGAGGATAATAAGGTGATAGATATTGGTAAATACACTATTGGTTTTGAGGTAGTTGAATATTTTGTTACAAATTTTGGAGGAATTACGTTATTTGATGCATTGCAAAATTAATGCAAGGACCTTGTAATTAGTTTATATTAAGGGTGTGTTTAATATTTGGATCTATAGTATGTGCCATGGATTTATATGTGTGAGGTGTCATGTTAGTAAGTGTGATTTATGTGAGTGAAGTGTCCTGTTTAGAAGTGAGGATTTATGTGCAATCATGAGATGTTGGATTTTAAGCCAAATTATCTCAGGTCCCAATATATTTTAGCCACTATATCTTAGGTCCCAATATAATTAATCAAGAGTAGAATTAAATATAAGAGCAATCAAAATATATACTAGCCAATATAAATTATAATAAAATTCAAAATAATATCAAATATGAATGTAAATGGCCAAAATAATTCATGTAATAACATGAAATATACTTACAATAAAATTTCTCAAAATATGCATACAAGCTTAAATATTATAAATGCTTGATATGGTGATCATTTATAGACCCATTATCCAATACAATACATGGATATTTTTCTACATAATAAAGAAATAGAATATTACTCTTCATGTAGTTGAATATTGCTCTCCATCTGACAACTTCCATGACCTTTGGCTTATCATCTTGCCACTTGTATACATGACTTTTCACTCTCCACTTACATGCACACTTAAATCTATGACACTCGCACACTTCTATATGACACTTTCACTTCTACATGCACTCCTAATACATGATGTTTATGCACATCCTCACATTACATATTTGCACACTTACACACATGACACTTGTGCACTTTCTCTCATTACACACTTGCACTCTAACATACATGACACTTGTGCATATCCTGCACATTACACACTTGCACTCTTACTTACATGACACTTGTGCATATCCTACACTTAAATAAATTGGAAATACAAACCATTCACCTAAACTATAGAATCAAACCCTAATATATTACATATTCATATTTGTACCAGGTACCAGGGAGGTACATTAGCATGCACCAAATAATGTAATATTCTCCAACATCCCCATATATTACATTAATTGGTTATTTAAGAATTTAGTCTTCAATATATCTTTGCCTTCATCTTCAATCAGGTAACTTTGTATTGAACATGTTCTTATACTATGGATTTTTTTTTCTTTCTTTGGTACTTTAGTATTTGCTTATTTGATATCTTGTTCATGAACTACTTGAGCTTCTTATTTGACTTTATCCTTTGTTTCATGTGCTTATTTTATTTTTGAATTCTTGCAATATTGATGCTATCTTGTAATCCCTAAAATTCACTCAGAGCATCATAATAGTTTCTTGAATTTTATGAGCTTGGAATTTTAATATTACACGCGGAGTGAAACATTATTTTTAGGGATGATTCACTTGAATCACTTGTATGATCAAACATTGTTTTTTTTAAGATTTTCAATCAACTCCTTTTTCTTTTGATTTTCATTCTTATGAAGTTCAAGTGAAAGCAATGCCATATAGATTATGCTACTTATATAAATAGGTATTGTAATAACATCCTTTTAATTATCAATTACTTCAACAAGATTTGAACGTAAATAATAATAAAATGTTTTAAAGCTTTTATTCATTGCCATATCTAGCTTAATATTAGATTTTTCAATCAATTTTCCTATGCCACTTCCAATATTTTCTTTCTTATTATGAATTTCAAATCATATTCTTTCATGAAAATCAAAGTTTACAATTCATTGATTCAAATCCATTAAAGTTGAAATCCTTATTACTCCAAAGTTCAATAAATGCAATTTCAAATTATGCTTCAAAAATAAATTTTCAAATTTAAATATTTTTTAAATATGTTGAAGTAGAAAACATTTGCTCTCCTATATTAAATATTGCAAATCCTATAAATCCTTCAAAATTTTCAAATCTCTTCCAAATTTTAAAAACTACTTATTTCTCTAAATTTCAAATCTTCTATATTTTCTAAAGCTTCAAATTCAAATTCTAAAATTTTCAAAATTTAATTTGGGGTAGAAAACCTTATCTCTCTAATGTATATTTTCAAAAACATCAAATAAATTGAAAAATACAAATTTGTAAGACAATAAACCTTCAATTTAAAAATATAGTAGAAAACCTTATAACTCCCACCTAAATTAAAGTTCCTAAGTTCAAAAAATCCTTGACTTAGGGCTTTAATAAATTAAATATTCTAAATATGAAGGTAATGTCTCTTACCTTCTTTATTCTCTACTGAATATTGACCAAGGAATGCACAGAATAATTAGTCCTCAATTTATAACATCAACCATGCAATGCATTGTTTTGACATGTGCTACTCACAACAAATCAATGCAATGTAACATTAGAATAAATATATATATATATATATATATATATATATATATATATATATATATATATATATTTTATACCTTGTATTGCTTAATCTATTGATCTTCCCATGATAACATTACTTCAATTGGATCTACTATTGGATTTTTTATTGGTATCACCAGAAAGCAATGGCATTGTATTCTTCTTCTATCTAGTTATGCTTCAATTGGAGGCTATTACACTACTGTTATCTCAGCCTAAATGGTGCATTGTCTAGCCTACTTACTATCTTGATATCTCTTATTTATCACTCTAGTCCAACTCATTATTCTTCATCTAAATGATATGGCTTTGATAGTGTTGTGACTTCAATAAATTTAAAATAGGACTATGAATTTTATCTCCTTTAAATAGGATTGTAACTTTGATCTCTTCTAAATAGGGTTATGAATGAATGTCGTTATGATAGACTTGCTCCCTTCCAAGTATTCTGCCTCTTAGCCTTAGAATATAATACTTATAATACTTAAATATTCCTTATGTAGCCTATGTAGCTATGGCTTATATAACACTTCTTATTATTTAAATACATACGTCACCTTATTGGTAATCTAATCTCCTTTGAAACTTTTTTTCTTTTTTCTTTTGATGCTTCAAATCTCTTATTCTTGTAGTTTGCTTTATCATGAAGTTCTTTTTTTCTTTTACAAAATATATATAAGAGGATTATTTCTCCTCAAATGGCTATTGGACACTTCTTCCAATGCAATACATATATGAGCACTTTTATCCTTCAATGGTGATTCTCCTATTTTCTAGAGAATCAAAATACTTATTAGGGTGACTTTGAATGTCTCCACACGTTAAAATTTCTCCAGAGTGGCCCTTCTCAATATCTACTCTAGCTTTGGACCTTTATCAAATATCAATTAATCTACAAATTCAAAATTTATAGCAATCACATTGAAGTCTTCCTTCGATGGTAATAATAATAATAATAGAGACTACTTGAAGTAGCTCCAAATATGATAGTGGCTCTGATACCACTATTGTCTTTTAATCCAAATTATCTCAGGTTCCAATATAATTAATCAAGAGCAAAATTAAATATAAGAGCAATAAAAATTTCTACTGCCCAATATAAATTATAATAACATTCAAAATAATATCAAATATGAATGTAAATTACCAAAATAATTCATGTAATTGTTACAAAAGGTAAGACAAGATTAATAATTGATTAATGTCATCAACTATAGCATAGGATAGCTATAGGATTAAGTAGGTTACAAAATAGATTATTTAACAATAGATCCTATGTCTACGCTAACAACTAACCTATCTACCGTCCAAAGGGAAATGACGGTAAGGTAGACTACTAACCAAGGTAACTGGTAATAGTAACTACTAGTGGTAAAAAGTAAGAAATTACTTTTTACCATGTGGTAAATTATATCTACCTAGGTGAAACTTAAATATTACCTAAATGAGGTAATAATCATAGTTACTAACATAGTAACTCTAACATCCCCCCTTATTACATTATTTGGGTAATACATACATATCCCTCTATACAACAATATTTGGGTGAAGTATATAACTGCCCCAATACAGTGAAGAAGATGTTGATCTATTGGTTCTTTGCTCTATCACAGTGCTCTGGCTGCTTCTAAGCAAAAAGTGGGTCATTCCTCACTTTGTCTTCATGCCAACGAATGTCCTTATGGTAATCACATCATCCAACCGATTTGCATGGGTAACCAGCCACTGCAATCGCTAGGTGTAGTAGAATAGATCACTTCATACAAGGTTCATTCATTTACAATATGAATTTGCAAAAGATAAGGTAGCTAAGGTGTCGGTCGCTGCCGAAAATGCACCCTTATAAGTTCCCCCTTCTTGTTGCAAAACATAGTGTAATTAATTTCTGAAGGAAGTGTGACTAAGGTGTCGGTCAAAGCCGAAAATGCACCCTTATAAGTCATCTTCCCTATTTACAAAAATCAGTGAAGAAAAGAAATGGATATCCCCCCTCAATTGCAAAAAATGTGCAACTCAAGAGTGTTGTGAAGGATTTTACAAATATTGCCTCCTAGACAATTGTACACCACAAAAAATCGCTCCTCTTGTTACAAGTACTTCAAACACCTAGAATTTGCTATTTATGAAGCCTAAAAGAGGTACAAGCACCCCTTATTGCAAGGTCTTCAAACAAAAAACTTATGCTATTTATGAAGCCTAAAAGAAGAGTGAGAGAAAATGGTGCTTTTGCCCAAGGGACACATGTGTTTTCCCTCTACAAAACTGTTTTAGCAATTTAGCACTCCTTGTGCTATCTTTGAACCAGAAACAGAATCAGTATGAGACACTTCACTAGAAATATGGCTTCTGTGATGTGCCTTTGCCATTTTAGTTTTGCTTGTTTTGAAACCAACACTGAATGGTGTCTTGGTTTTCATTTTTACAATTTGTGCAAAACTATGCTTTCTAGGCAATTTGATCAAAAAAGTTCACCAATTTGTCCTTTCTTATTGTAAGTACTTCAAGCATGATTGCTATTATGAAGTCTAAAAGAAAAGGTTTAATGTTGATGATTTGGACTTTTCTGATTGCCTTTACAAGTTTTATTTCCCTCTTATCAAAATCTATGTTTGAAGGAAGAAAGGAATTATCCCCCCTTAGTGCAAAGGATTGCTACTTTTAAGGTTCCTTATTTTCAAAAAACTTGTTCTTTCTTTTGATTACCCTAAGAGAGTATCAAAATATAATTCACTCAAACAGATATTTAATGGCACCTGCCTTAACTCCCTTCAAGAAGGATGAAAAGTTTGAGGAAATTAAGCCAAACAAATAAGAGTGAATTAGGGGTTTTGTTGATTTAGGAGAGAATATCAAGTAATTTTGGCTTTAAATCTGTGCAAGGATTTACACAAATTTGTGAAATTTTGGGGTTTAGTGTGTTCTTGATTCTATGACTTATAATTGCAAAAGAAATAATGCAATAATCAAACAAGAATGCCCACAAAATTCTTATCACCTAGGTGTCGGATGCTACCGAAAATGCACCTAATTTGCCAATAAAGGTGTCGAGTAAAATCGAAAATGCACCTTTTAATTTTTGCAACAAAATGTGTGTTTTGTGTTGTGCAAAAAATGATATTTTTATGTCTCCTACTTTGTTTTCCAATTTTGCAAAAGAAGTACAATGTTGTCTTCTCCCCTGAATTTTGCAAAATTAACAATTTTGAGCACTCCTTCCAAGACAAGTCGACACACGACCCGCATTTGGAAGGCTTCCAGAACTAGTCGACACACGACTTAGTTTTTGATGGACCAAAGGTTACAATTACTTCTCAAATTTTTGCAAAAAAGAATGTGCAATTTTATGTCTTATATCCCCCCTTGGAGAAAACAAATGCACACTTTGCCTTTGAATTTTACAAAAAAAATTGGGTCTCCTTGTTTTACAATTTGGCAAAAAAGGATTCATGTTTGAACCTTTATTGTATGCTAAATTAACAAGGTTGAGAAGAGTTTAGGGTTTTCTTATTTGCAATAGAAGTAGATGCTCTTCTATGTCTTATATCCCCCGTTGGAGAAAATAAAAGCTCTTCTTAGATTTGTTTGCAAAAAAAGATCCTTAATTCTCTATTTTAATGCAAAATTTTAATAAATCTAATCATTATTTAATTAATAATAAAATTTAATTTTGTAAAAAATCAATGTAATTTTGAAAAAAAATTGATTTTAGACAAAAGATATTAAATTATTAAAAAAAATGATTAAAAATAAAAAAAATTTACAAAAAAAAATTATACCTTGGACTTGGTCCATTCCACCGCCCGCGTAAAAAACAATTTCGGCCCCGACGGGAGTCGAACTCCCGACCTCCCTGTCGGGCCACGCCTTGGCGAGGGCTAAACCTCCAGTCGGGCTAGCTAGCCCGATGGAGATATGGGGGAGGAGACTTCATCTTGAAGCCTCCCCTCCCTAGGGCTTGGAGCGCGCGACGCGCTCTAAAGCTTTTTAAAAAAACTTTTGGGACTTTAGTCCCACATGCGCCGTGAAGGCGCATGTAAGTCGTTTATAAACGACTTAGCCCCTATGAGGACTCGATTGCCTGCAGGCAATCGAAGTCCTTCGTCAACCTTTTGTCCGTCGCCACATCGCGGCTAGTCGGGTCAGGTGGCACGTGGCCAGTCCGCCACATGTCAGGTCCGGTGACACGTGGCTAGTCCACCACGTGTCGCATCCGTCATCATCCAGTGGTTGTCCGCCACATGTTTAGTTGCATCTAGGTGTCTTGTATAGTGGATGTGCCACATGTCCTATCTAGGTGGTGCTTGCCACGTGTCATGTCTAGTGGTTGTGCCACGTGTTCGGTCCTATCCAAGTGGTGCTTGCCACGTGTCTTGTCCAGTGGTTGTGCCACGTGTTCTGTCCAGTGCCTTAGGATCTATGCCCGAGCATGCATGGGTCCTAGCTACAATTGTCCTCAGGATTTGTGCCCAGGAGTTTTTTCGTTGGTGTAGGGTCTTTGATCTAGTCGTCGAAGATCGAAGGGCGCTCCTGCCCTCTCAGATCTCGATCACCAGATTTGTGTCGTCGGTCATCGAGGATCGGAGGGCACGCCTGCTCTCTCAGATCTCGGTCACCAGAGATCTGACAAGGATGTCTCCTGTCAGTGGTGGTCAGACCCGAGGGCGCTCCTGCCCTCGAGTGTGGGTCCGGTAACATGAAATATACTTGTAATAAAATTGTTCAAAATATGCATACGAGCTTTAATATTATAAATGCTTGATATTGTGATCATTTACAAACCATTTTTTCAATACAATATATAAAGATTTTTCTCCATATTAAATACATAGAATATGACTCTTCATGTACTTGACTATTGCTCTCCATATGATAGCTCCCATGACCTTTGGCTTATCATCTTGCCACTTGTATACATGACTCTTCACTCTCTACTTACATGCACACTTAACTCTATGACACTTGCACACTTCTACATGCACTCCTAATACATGACACTTATGCACATTCTCACATTACATATTTGCACACTTACATACATGACACTTGTGCACTTTCTCTCATTACACACTTGCACTCTAACATACATGACACTTGTGCATATCTTGCACATAAACACTTATATAAAGGGAAAATATAAATCACTCACCTAAATTATAGACTCAAACTCTAATATATTATATATTTACATTTGTACCATGAAGGTACCATGTATGTAGATTAGTATGTACCAAATAATATAATATTATCCAACATGAGATACTTTATCTTTATGTAAATATGTGAGATTTTTTATTATGTAAGAGAGGAATGTGAACATTTAGATCTCCCATGAATATGAGGATATGAAGGTTTATGTAAGTGTAAAGATCAAGATTCATGTGCATATGAAGAGTCTCATGTATATATATATTGAATACAAAGCCCTATAATATGTAATGTTGAAGAAGCATTGCATTTATGCATTGCTTGACATACATTTTTCAATAAACATTTCAATGAATTATTTTTTAATTGTTTGAGTGAATGCATGATTTTATGTCTTGTGATTTTGTGAGATATTGGAAGAGTATTGTATTGATAATAGTGGTATCAAATCCACTCCAAATTTATTTGATAAATAACCATGGCATATGGTGGAGTTTATTTTTTTGACGCATAAATTGTGAGAAGAGAATGTTCTTAAGATTGTGGAAATAAGGGGTGAAATATTAGAAAGAAATAATGCATTGAAGGAAATATTGGAATATTGAAGATAACCTTAATGGGAATACATTTAGGATAAAGAATAAAAAGTATAGAAAAGTTGAATCTTGATGCATGCTTGACATCAAAACATTGGACAGACCCACATTGGAAGCCTAAGTTTAGCTTGACATAAAAACACTAAGAAGTTTTGTACAAGCTAAAATTGGAAAACATTACATGTTGAATATGAGCTAAGGCCTAGAGTAAGGCACCAAGAATATCATGTAATGACTACAAGCATATTAAGGAATAACTACAAGAATATTAGGAATGGAATTGGATGCTAGGAAGGAAGTGAAGACAATTGGTTTGTGTAGGCATAGCACAGATAATGCTTACAATGCACAAACAAAGATATAATTGGAAGATGAAACATTTTGTTGGAGTGTTGTTAAAACCCATAAAATTTCTATCCATTCAACAAATCTGATTTGACCCAAGAGTTTTTTTTTAATATATAATTAATTTTCAAGTTTATATATTTCATACATATACCTTCACTATCACTTTCCAATTACTCTTCTACTAGAAATTCGTTAACTCTTCATTGGTCAAACTCTAGATATTCTTAACCTATCATTTAGATAAACTCCATGACTTGGATTTCAAGAGAGCATCCATCCCTACATTTCCACATATCTACTTGGGAAAGTACTAGATGCAATCTCCTTCTTATCAATTATCCTGTTCTCCCCACAAGCTAATTGTTACTTCCCTTCAATCCTTTGAAAGGTGAAATCCTAGTCTTTACTCCCTCCACAATTCCTTTATTGAAGGAGCTTCTAGGGATAAATCCAAACTCTTATCTCTATACTTTTTTTTTTGTGTAAGAGTCACATTTCATTTAGTGGAAGAGTTCTAATGTCACTATTAATTTCTACTATACCATTACACAATCTCTTTAGTGTAGGAGTACTAATAATAAATCAAGACCCATCTATTGAATTTCATAAAGATATCTAATTTTATTATTAAAGTATATCTCTACTTTTCATTTCCTTATGGGTTCACTCTAAGGAGCACCAAATTTCCTTTTACATCTAATAGATTAAGAGACATTACGTTATCCAACAAATCTAACTACTCAAGCTAATTCCCAAGTACTCTAAATGGAGTGATGCTCGACATAATCTATTCGATGTCCTCTAACATACAAAATTTATCACAATATCCTACTTCTAGATTTAGGAGGGTACACATTAACATTTACTTTGGTTTCAATAGTAAACTAAAGTTAAGTAAACCATACAATAGACAGTTCATAACCATAACAACTCCATTCTTTTTACAAAGCTTACCCGAAACACGCAGATTCACCCAGGATTTACCCCAAACTAGTAACTAGAGAACGTAAATCCTTTATTAATAATATCAAGAAAATAATGCTTCTATAATTAAAATTTCAGCCATGAGAAAATAAAATCTTGCAAATTTAAAGACAAGCATCACTTCATTGATTATGTATCACTCTTCTTATTGGCAAGGTGGAAGATATTACAAATTCAAAAATATCAAAGTCCATCATTGATAGCAAGTCACATAGTGTCATAATAAAATATATTACAAATGAATCTCTTATTTAAAGTGATCAACCTCCACATCTTACACACATTACGAGTTCTACTGAAGCACTCTGTAGTTTATCCACATTTGTAAATAAGTAATGATGCACTAATTCAACATCTAGATTCCTTTACAATAAAACAATAACTCATTTATTCAAGTTTCTTTCACAAATATAGAATGCCATCATCTGCTATCATGCTTCCAATTGGAGGAAGCTCTGAACTAGTTCTTGAATATTCGCATCCATTTGTTGTTCAAGGGCATAACTTTGTGTCAGTTTTCTTGCCAACAACCAACCACTGAGAAAGGAAATACCTTGTAACGGGATTAGAGATGTCTCTAAGCATTACAGTGATATATCATGGGATGCATTCTTTCACATCCTAATAGAAATCACATGGTATTTTTTCTAAATTTTCCATCTCACACAAAACTTCCTTATAATTTGTTCATTCCTCATCAGTATTAAAAACAATATCACAAGAACACAATTCAATAAAATCCAGTGCCTATTTATTAAGTATGAAATAGAGGAAATATTTTACTTATATTAATAGAAAACATACCAAGACCTTTCCACAAGGTACAATCCATAAGAAAATAAATATATTAATTCCTAAAACAAACATATTCATTTCCTATTATAAATGGACATAAATCACTTTAGTTTTTCCATTTATAGACATATTTTAATTCTCATACAAAACTCAATCAAAAATATTACCAGACTCATAATATCATCTGGAATTCAACGTCTAAACCACTCCATAAAAGAGGACACATAGTGGAAACAAACATTTCATTTATCAAGTTAAATAAAAATATATAACAATATTTTAGCCATATCTACACACTATACCTTGTGTAGTCTCACTTACTTTGATGATAGGCTACTAATTTCTATAATGCTAGCATCTATATGTTTTGGAGTTACCTTAGGAGGAAGCCACTAACTCATATCATAATTATCTACTGATTCACATTCACATGTCAATTACTTACTAACAACCCAAATAAAATCTCAGGTTGGTCAGAGAGACTTTGGAATCACTAATATTTGTTTTTAAAATCAATAGATTAAACTATATTTGATCTGCACAACTCATGAACCAAACAATATCAACCAATATTTTAGGAAATACTTGGTTTCAAAGACATCTTCTCAGCCAAAATCCAATCTAAATCCAAAAATGTTCTTACACAGTCGATTTCCCTCTTACTTCCAACCGTGTTTTCCTTCATCTCCTCACTAGAGAAAATTTTTCACTCTCCTCTTGCTTTCTTCCATTCAACTACCTTTTCCTTTTTTCTCCATGTCTTTCACCGTGGTCGTGGGTGAATAGTTCGATCTCTTAATTTCCCACTCTCAATTCTAGCACATAGTTCCAAAACACAAACGAACATCTATTTTTCATTTAGTGATCGAACAACACACAACAACACTGCAGTTCAAGCCCTCAAAACAACGAACAACTAGTTAATGATTTCTCATTAACGAATCTTTTGTAAAAACAAAGCTACAAACTCATATATTGGAGGATAGTATACATTCTTTTTTTTCTTATTACTACTCCATTATATTTTTAATAACTCTTTTCTCATGACCCCATAGCAATGTTATCAATCAACAATAATTTTCCTTATTTTTATTTTCTTTTAAGATAGAATAATAAAAGTACTTTAAATGAAAATACCATCATCCTAATTAGAGTTTTCATTAATAAAATGATCATTACGTAGCAAACAAGTTCAAACATGATATCATCTTCATGAAAGACATTTCATTCAAGTTGCCCAAACTTCTTTGTCAATTTACCCATCACATCATTTCCCATGAAGTATCCCTTTCTTGGTGGTTAATTCTTTCTACCACCACTAAGAAATATGTTCCTACAAAAACACATTCCATTAACAATACCATATTCCTTTATAAAATGTGCAATTTGTTTTCTAGGAACTAAACATGAAAATAACCCATATCTTTACAAGAGGTATATCCTATTTCCATATTATTCATTTTTTTAACAAGTCATGAAATAACCAATCATTTCATCAATAAGATACCAAAAATAAAACATACATTCATTCATATGAAGTGACTTTATCCAAAGTAAAAATTCTACCAAGGGAGGGTCATGACATCATCCCCCCTTAGGTTTAACACAGTCCTTTATGTTTAAAATATTATAAACATAACATAGTCTTTAATCAACATTTTCAAATAAAAATAGAAAGTGTTTTTGCATATTTGCTACTTTTTCTAAATAGCATTCCTTTTAGTGTATCGGTCCCACTAAAATTTGCACTACTCCAAATTTCCTTTCCTCATTGATTTAGATAGAAACTCAAGGATTCTTACTAGTTGAACCTCTATAGCCTTTGGGTTTTCCATCTATAAATTAGAAAATTCCCTCACATGCTCTGGATTAGTAACATACTTTTTAAGCAAAGAAATATAAAAGGTATTGTGAATCTTGGATATATTGGGTAGTAAGGTAAGTCAATATGCCACAGGACTAATCTTTTCTAATATTTCAAAAGGTTCAACAAAGTGAGGATCTAACTTTGTGATTTAATTGTGCTCTTTCTTGGCTTAACCCTTAGAAAAACTTTGTCACCCATAGTAAATTCCTTCGATGATATTTTAAGATTGTCATAGCTTTTAGTACGGTCTATAGCTTTCTTCAACCTCTCTTTGATCACCCTAAATTGTTGCTCCATTTCTTTGCCCATGTTTGAACCAAGCACAATCTGATCTTCTAGATTATCCCATGATGATGGCATTCTACACTTACTGCCATACAAATATTTGAATGGATCCATGCCTATGGCGAATGGTGACTGTTATTTTAGATAAATTCTACCAGATGTAAGTAGTCCTCCCAATGGGTTTTATGATCCATACAATACATGTGAAGAATTTCTTCTAGCACATGATTTACTCTTTTAGTTTACCCATAATGTTTTGGATGATAAGAATAACTAATATTCAATATAGTACCAATGGCGTGATGCAAGGATTGCCAAAATTCAAATGTGAATTTTGGGTCCCTATTTGATATGATTACCTCTAGAAAACCATTAAGCCAAAATATTTCCTTGGAAAATCTATTAACCATAACCACGAAATCATCCTTGTTTTTCCTGGGTATAAAGTACACAACCTTGGTTAGTTTGTTGACCACTACTAGTATTACATCATGTTGAAACCTATTATTAGGTAGCCCTACTATGAAATCCATAAAAATCAATTACCATTTTTGCATATGCACATCATGCAGATACAACAAACTAGTAGGAATTCTATGTTCTACTTTTACCTTTTGGTACTTGAGGTATTGAACGAAAAATTCAGTTATGTCTCTCTTCATTCCTGGAAAAAATAAAATCTTTTTCATATTCTCCCTCATTTTTTCTCCTCTTGGATGAGCAAAATATGGAGATATATGCACTTCATTCATAATCATCCTTCTCAAATTTCCAATATTAGGAATTATTACCCTATTCTTAAATAGAAGAAACCATACTTGATGCCAAAGTCTTTGTTTTTATCATGTTTCCTTTCCATACTTTGCCTAATTTGGTTGCAGTATGCATTTTGACTTACATTTCCTTAACTTGTTCCATCAAGTCAACATGGATGTGAGACAAAAATGCTATATGTCTTCTCCTACTCATTGCATCAGTAACTTTATTCTCTTTTCCCTTAATATACTCAATATCAAAATCATATTCTACGAGGAATTCCATCCTTCTTTACCTAGTATTGAGTAAAGGTTGAGTTACTATATATTACAAAATCTAATGGTTTGTCCTTAACTCAAAAGGGGTCGAGACCAACTCTTGAGAGCAAAAACTACAACTGCTAACTCTAAGTCATGGGTTGCATAATTAAATTCATGTATTTTTAGATTTCTAGATGCATAGGTTGTCACTACTTCTTCCTATGATATCACTCCCCCAAAACCTTCCAATGATGCATCAGTACAAATTGAGAAACTTCCCTGAAGATTAGATACTTTTAATATAGGATGTGTGGTAAGTTTTTGCTTTATCAAACCAAAGGCTTCCTCATATTTCTCTATCCACTTGAATTCTTTTCCTTTTCTCTATAGGTTGGTTATTGGTGAGGTGATATTGACAAATTCCCTTATATAATACCTATAGTAACTAGTTAAGCCCATGAAACTTTGAACTTATATCACATTTGTAGGAGGCAACCACTTAAAAATGTCTTCTATTTTCTTAGGATCCACTACAATACCTTTAGCTGAAATAATGTCCTAAATATTGCACTTCTGACACATAAATTTCACACTTGGATAGGATCCCATACAGTTGGTTCTTCCTAAATAGTTTGAGCATAATCTGGAGATGCTCATCATGCTCTGTATTTTTTATGGAATATATCAAAATATCATCCAAAAATACTAGTACAGATATATCCAAGTACTTCTTGAAGATGCTATTCATAAAATTCCTAAATGTCATTGAAGCATTTGTTAAACCAAAAGGTAAGACAACAAACTCATAATTTCCATAATGATTTTTAAAGGTTGTCTTATGTGCATCCTCTTCACGAATCCTCAATTGGTTGTATCCTTAATTCAAATCATTTTTTTTGTAAATATTGTGGTGTATTTGAGTTGATCGAAGAGATATTTGATTCTAGGTAGAGAATATTTTTTCATGATAGTTACCTTGTTTAATGTTCTATAATCTATGCATAATATCAAGGAACCATATTTCTTCCTTATAAATAGCATTGGTGCACCCCAATGTGATACACTTGGTTTGATCAATCCTTTCTCCAGTAACATGTGCAATTGCACCTTCAAATCTTACATTTCTATGGGATTCATTCTGTAATTAGCTCTACATATGGGTTTCATTCTATGTTGAAGCTCAATAGTAAATTCAAATTTCTATTTAGGGTGTAATCTAGGTAAATCTTCTAGAAAAACATCCCTAAAATCTTAAAGAATTGGGTGTTTCTCAAACACCTCCTCCTTCTTCTCTTTATCAATTTTGTTTATCTTAACAACATAGACTTGTGAGTGAAATTTTTCATCTCCTCACCCATTCTCCCTCTTTGAGGATGATGTCATATTAGGGTCAGCCAATTTTTGAAGAATTAGTGGTTGAACCAGATTCTAGATACTGAATGGAAAAGCAACTAAACAAATATCCAAAGTTTGGGATTGTATGAAATAATGGGTAGGGGCATGCTCAAAAGAAGATCCCAAATCCCCACCCCAATTATTGGGTAGAATATTGGGATCCCAAATCCTAAAAAAAAATAATTGGACTATAGCACAACAATCACCAATCTCAAGTTCCCATCCCCAAAGCTGGACAGAACTTTGGGAGGGCGACATTTAAAATTTTAAGCTCAATATTATGTTCCCATGAAGATATGATGAGTGGAATATCAGAAAGGTGGTGCATGAAGGAGTGTCCCTGACTGTAGCTAACATAAAAATGAATTCCTAAAAATAATCAAGCTAGGCCATTAATAAGCATAGCTTTCTTGTACAAGCTGATAAAGAGCAATGGGAAGTATGCGGATCCTACAGTTATCAATCAGACTTTCTAACTATTTGAAAGAGAAAATTAGATGAAATTTATTGCTTGAACAAGTATAGTAGGAGTGATCAAGGGTCCATATCTATGCAGGAATATCTAACTTCCTTCGGATAGCTGCAATTTTTTGAAGAGCAAAGCATCAATAAACATTTCGATCATTTTAGTGTGATTCTTTCCACCAAACGCCATTCATGCTTGAATTTGAATTTATTATAAAATCCTCTATAAATAGTGGAATGCTTGCCATTCCAAAGGGTGGCTCTATGGAATTTACGATTCATATGTAATTCTTCTTCACCTTGTAAATAATAGTGCATCATTGTTTGGTCTCTCAATCTGTCTTTGCTTCTATTTTTGCTTTTGTGTGGATGTTTATTTCTACGATGGTTATCTAAGCTTGTTCACTTAATTTTTGCTATCTAGATTTCATGGGTCTGGTTGGGTGGTTATATAATTTACATCCAACCCTAGGTGTCAAGGTTTATTTCTCCTAAGGTTTATCATGTGGGAGCACTCTAATTATGTTTCCTGGATTTCATGCACCCTCCTACTAGTTTTGGAATTCACCCTTGCTCATTGTACTTAACAAGAAGTGAAGACAAGGTGAGTTGATTTTTTAGGTGATCCGCTACTATTTGCACTAGTGATATTGAATGAGTGTGTCTTAATGTGGCCATACCCAGTCCTTATTAGGTCCAGCTACGAACTCCCTTGCTTTCTCTTATTCCCTTTTTCCCATTTCCTTCTTTATAGCATAGGTAGCTGGAATCAAAGGAGCCAGTATTCTCTGGAGATTGACTACCCCTACCTCTCCTAGTTTAGGAGGCTATTCAATACTATTTGAGGATTTTTGGATGTGCCCCTCATTTATCTGGTGATATTTTTTACACCAACAATTTTTGGTGACTCCGCTAGGGAACTCAATGAGTTTTTGTGTTTGAGGAAATTAGAGTTTGGTGATACTCTGGTTTACCCACATCTTTGCAAATCACCTAGAGAATCCAACCGAGGAGCATCTCTAGATCATAATATTAGTTACCTCTTTAAACTAAAATATTTTTGTTTCTTAAAGGACCTAGGGTTTTATGAGTAGCCCTGACCTTGCTAGTGATGAAATTATACCCATCTAGTGACTCTAACTTGGTGATGTAATCCAGAGGCTTTGAGGCACCAGTAATTTAATGGCCTAGCCAAGTTACCCTAGGTGGAATGATCATGGTCCTATTTGTCTTCCCCATTTGCATTATATACCTAAAGCTATGTTATAATTCTTACCAAGTTATGGTGGCATCAGTGGATGTGTGAAGGAGCACCTAAAAAATGTGGCTTTCCTATTCACCCTTCATAATATCATGCATGAAGATGTGATGATCAGGATACTGGTTACTTCTCTTCAGGTCATATCATGGCTTTGGTACAAAACACTACAACCTAGGAGCATATTTGCATGGATATATTTGGCTAAATCTCTCCTAGATACGTTTGGTGAACTTGAGGACAAATTCTAGCTACTAATTCAGTTTACATTTATCAAGAGGTACCCACTTGAAAGTGTGGCAGGCTTTAATATTCATTCTAGTAGTAGTTGAAAGAATATTCCAAGTCTAATCCTTCCATCCTCTACCCAAGCATATCTTTTCTACATCCAGGCCTTCAGCCTTGATATGGCAACTCTCCTATACCAATATGTGGAAAGGAAACTTCCATAACTTTATGAGGGAGCCATTGGGGGAGAGCATATATTAGTAGGAGAATGGTAGCCATCATAATATTGCACGAGTGATCTAGAGATTGTGCCAAATAAAAAAATGGGTATTCCATAGGAGAAGGAGCCATCCATAGGATTGGTGTAGTAGGTCAATATTGAAAACATATCCCATGATAGTTCATCACCTGAATGGAAGAATAAGGTGGCAAAAGTAATTACCATATTAAATTTTGAGGGCCTAAGCTCTGAAGAGCTTAGGAAAAACAAGATGAATTACGAGCTTGTGGTAGTTCTGAGCCTACATGAATAATGCCCATACAAGCAAAGGCTCAAATTTGGCATAATTTGGTTTAGCCATTGCATATTCAGAGGATGAATGACATAGAAATCCTAGGCTAATGTGTGCCTAGCACACCACATTTTTACGACAAGTAAATAATGTTGTGCCCTATGCATAGCTATTTATGAGGTGTCATTATGCTCTTTGGGAGTTACAAGAATTTTTCTCTAGTAAAGGGGTGCCACCTGGTCAGGCACCATAATGCATCAAGAAAAGGTTTTCTAGGAATTTTTTTTGGAAATATAACATTCTTCCTATGTCTCCATGATGCATTCCTAATTTTCATTTCTTTCAGTAAGTTGTTGGTGTTACCTTGTAGTCCAATGGATACATCTAGTAATTATCAATGCCTCTCATATCACCCTCAAGAGTTGCATTAAGGAGCCTTGGAACTTACAACTATAATTTCAAGGAATATCAAGTATATAATAAATAGCCCATGCAGGAGGATACAAGCGAGACAAAAAAGTGTAAACTACAAAGCATAGTGGAAACAAAATGACCTCCTGGTCGATAATAGTTAGTAAAAGAGGGTTGTTTTTGGATTGCATAAAAAAGAAAACCTGGGATAAGAAAATAAATATCAATGACAATGTATCTTCTTTTGGAATATATCAGATCATTATAGGGCTATGGTTAAAGGAACTCAATCTAAGAGAGTGCCTCGTGGAAAAGGGTTTACACCCTATCAATTTCACTTGATAAGCCTCATGTTGCTTTTCCCTTTGTGTCTCCTCATTCCTCCACCTTCACATTTCTTCCACCTTCCCCTTCCCTTTGTTACCTATAATTATTCGAGTTGATGACAAATGCTTATTTGTCTAAACTATTTCATGGTATCCCCTTCCTCCTTTTGTGTCTCCCTAATTTCATTTCTTGTTTTTGCTTGTTGTTTCCATTGCTTGTCTTCCTGACACTCTTATCTATTGTGGTTCTATTTGTACTTCCCATATCCATCCTATTTCTCTAGATCTCTTTTCCTTTCCTCTCCATTATTCCCTTCTCCTCTTCTCTCTTTGTTCCAATTATTATATCTCCTTCTCCTATTGGGTTTCCTTTTTCATAAGATGAAAAACCCTTGTGAGTCACCAAGAGTGTGGGTAAAATTTTGTGTCTCCCCATCCACTCTCCCTATTTGAGGATGATTTCATATTAGGTTTGGTCAATTTTTGAAGAATTAGTGGTTGAAGTAGATTTCGGATACCAAGTGGACAAGCAAGAGAACAAATCTCTAAATTCATGGATTGGATGGAAGAATGGGAAGGGGTGTGCTTAAAATAAGACCCCAAATCTCCACCTTGATTATTGGGTAGAATATTGGGATCCCAAATTTTTAAATGGAATATTAGACTATAGCACATTAATCACCAATCCCAAGTTCTCATCCCCAAAGCTGGATGAAACTTTGGGAGGGCAGTATTTAAAAGTCCAAGACTAATCTTCCATCCCCATGAATATGTGATAAGTGGAAGATCGGAAAGGTGGTGCATGAAGGAGCATCCCTGATTACAACTGACATCAAAAAAAAATCCTTGGAATAATCAATTTGGACTATTAATAATCATAATTTCTTGGTACGATTTGATAAAGAGGAATGGGAAGTACACAGATCTTGTAGTGATCAACCGTACTTTCCAACTATTCTAAAGGTAAAAGTAGATGGAATTTATTGCTTTAACAAGTATGGTAGGAGTGATCAAGGGCCCACATCTATGCAATAATACCTAACTTCCTTTAGACATCTGCCATTCTTCTGAAGAGTAGAGCATCAATTAATATTTTTGTCATTTCAACGTGATTCTTCCCATCGAATGTCATTAATGCTTGAATTTGAATTCATTGTAAAATCCTCTACAAATAGTGGAATGCCAACCATTCCAAAGGGTGGATCTTGTTGAGTGGATATTTTTCCTAATGACAAAATCCCCACCATAGTTAGGGTATTTATCTAAATACCCTCTCTTGCAAAGAAGTTAAAAACAAAAACAACTTCTCCATGGTTCTGCTATATAAGCATTGCACATGTATATTTAAAAGTGAAATAATTCAAGAATAACAAGTGCTAGGAACAACCCAGTGATTTGCAAGTAACTATTAACAAGGGCCCTACTTTTTTAATTCATTTGTGCTTTGTGATTGATTTCCTTAAATTACCATGAACATACCTTTGTGCCAATTGATAAAATGAAGTGCTACTTCTTTGATTATCCTTGCATTAATATGTCTTATATGAATCCCTATTAGTGGGTTTGTTTCATATTCAGATTAAAATACAAAATGATAAAGTGCGTGGAATTGTCCACTTTATTTTAGAGTTTGTGCCTTTAATGTGAGATTTATTTGTAGTTAGTAGGTTCAAATTTATCTTTAGATTTGATTTTCTACTAATTACAAAGTTAGAAGTCAGAATCTTAGCAAGTTAGAAAGTTAGAGAGTTAGTGTTCATTTGCTTTATCTACACTTAATATGATTTTGAAGGTTAGTGGACCCTCCTTTTGTGCAAAATTTTTATCTTCATCCTTAGATGATGAAGCAAAAATGTTGAACAACTTTGTACAATGTTGAAATGTAGAAATTCTGGACAAAGACCAGAATACAAACAAGCTGAAAATGAAATGCAGAAATTATGGAACAAGGACCAAAATGTAAATAGAATGGAAATAAAAATGCAGAAATTTTGTATAAAGACCAAAATACAAATAAACTAACAATGAAAATGCAAAAATTTTGGAACAGGGACTAGAATACCAACATAATGGAAATGAAAATGTAGAAATTCTAGAAAAAGACTAGAAAAAAATTAGATGGAAATGAAAATGCAGAAAACAGAATGCAACTAAGCTAGCAGAAAATAAAACTAGAACATTAATGCAAAAAACCTAGCATAATGCTACCCTACACAACAAAACCAGAGATAGTGAGAAATTTCAATAGGGTAACCTGACCTAATCAAACCTGCAGAAGCACAATTTGGGTTAGATCAAGTGCTAGCCTCTAAGGAAAATAAATGGAATCTACACCCCACAGATCTTCATGTAGTGCAACCTTTTTACAACATTAAACACTAGATAGAAATATAGGAAAGTGTAGAGAAATATTGATAGTAAAACACTACCCTCTGAAATTGTCTCCTCAAGTCTTGCTCACAAAGTGTAAGTTTCTAGATTGGTTTGCATTAAAACAAAATAATGGTCTCTTTTTACAAAAATTGCAGCTTTCCTTTTCTCCTTGAATGCTCTATTTAAAATCCCAGGACCTCTTGTCTTATTTCCCTTTCTCTTCATTTATGGCTTCCTCCTTCAACTCTTGGATTTCCAAATACCCCTCTACATTGTTATTTTGTTCATATTTTTCCCTTTGCATGGACACCCCTTTGGTTTCCCATTATTCGCATATTCTTCCACTCATTAACATTAGTTTTCATAACTTCCTCTTTTACACAATAAAGTATAACATGTTAATTTATGTTACATTGCTTGCAACTAGATACCATTATCAAGCCCATTTACTTCATTGTACACAATGTGTCGTGCACTCATCTGATAGGCGAGATGGCATGCTGGCAAGGACTAAGCATATAACAAGTGCAATGCCATCTCATAGATAGCCCTTAAATGCTTTCCTCTGAATGAGTATAGGCAATCAAACAATCCTGACCCTATTTCTACCTTACTATCATCATTACCAGCATATACCCCTGTTATGACTTCATGTTGATGGTTTCACCCAGTGGCTCTAGTCCACTGCACCACTCACTATTGAATATTGAGAGAACATAAAATACATATAATCTACCCTGGTATTCTTGTATGGGTATGTCCACCATGGAGTTTTGTTTATCCAAACTTAGTGCCAATTTTAGTGCTCCCTGACGTCCACAATGTACCTGTTCACTCTCTTCATTGTTCTCGTCAGTCACTGTTCACTTGCACCCTTGCTGCTAGGTCCAACCCCACACCTGCAAATCATGGAGGACTTGACATTATGAAATTCCACCTATTCATCCATGTTCACCATCTATCACATGATTTTTTCGTGGTATGGATTATGCTAGGTCGCCTACTCTATATTCACTATGCAAGCACTGCCATGGTTTGTCTCCACTATCAACGTATCTTCTTTAACGTAGTTGTTTTATCTGGGTCTCCTCATATCTAGTGCATTCATAACAAATGAACACCCTCTCATATCACATCGTTAATGAAAAATATGCTATCATGAATATTAAAATTGCACAGTATTTAGAACAACCACTTGGCAATTCTCTTGTTGGAAAATATTTGTCTAGCAATGAATAAGCTAACGTAGTCATCTTCATTTCTTATGGAAATTTTTTTTTTGGATATGATTGGCACTGTGTCTAATATTTTTTAATGTTTATCTACCAACTCATACTAAATTTTCTATGAAGTATCTCTATCAATCTTAGCTTTTCCATCTTGGTTTGCCACATCAACAATGGGTTTTGTGTTGGTGATAAAGTTCGGTGTGTGTCAATCACTTCCATATCATAAACATTCATCTCCAGTGATTTATACCTTCTGTTGAATTTATGCCTATGTTAGTATCTTCATGACCAAACCATCAAGAATAATCCATCTCTTCTAGCTATATCGGGTATGTCTGGGATATCTACCCATTGAAACCGATTTTTTGGCGATGAAGGTGCACCAATTTTGGAAATATCCGATGAGAATAGTGAGCAACTAATACCCAAATCCTTCAATAGATTTGTTAACTCCTCCTTGGAATCCTTTCCATGTCATTATCGGTCATGCCATCATATTATGAACACCAATCGTCATCCACGTGGTTCTACATGATCGAAAATATACCACATCGTCATCCAATCGCCATCCAGGTCATGTATGCCTTCTACTTACCTGCACATCCAAACTCTCATTAGACATGACACAATGAGAATACCTTTATTAATATACCAAACAACCCAATACTACATAGCTTCCCATAAAGAATTAACAATTTACCATATAAAATGGAAATGGATAAAGGCTTTTATTTTCAAATATTTTTTATTTTATTTTTTATTATTTATTATTTATTTTATTTTAATTTATTTTTTGTTACATATATATATATTAATTAATTAATGGGAAATCTATTTTAATTAGTCTCAAATGTTTTAAATTAATTTAATTGAAAACATTGAAATTAACTAAAGCAAATAAAGACCTACTCAAAACACAAAGTACAAAAGAAACAAACAAACACCATCTAGAATGAACCTTGGGCTATACATGATGCAATCCAAGGGTACAGACTTATCAAAATGTGAATCAAAGAGACCCAACATTCTCAAACACTTAAAATTCCAAGCGGGTCCCCAAAATTGGGATTAGTTGTGAGATAGTCACAACAAATGATGACTCTTCTAGGAGATTCTTTTAAGCATTTTCGATGAAGAACCCAGTTCTGAAATTAATGAACCAAAGTTAGAAAAGTATACAACATTCATTGACATTCAAGGAAAGCAAGGTCAATAGCTTCATATGAGAACAAATGGATTATTTTCTTCCACATGGTGTGTGGAATGTGATTCAATTTTTATCCTTGGGACCATCCAAATTCCATCATCTGGTTTACCTTTAGTCTATGAAATGTTGCTCATAAAAAAAAAAAAAATGAATAATATTTTGCAAAGTCTCTATTGAGCATAATTTAGTCAGACATAGCCCCACTACAAGTCAGGTGTCCATAGTCTCGATGGAGTTTATCCAAACTTGGTGACTGATTAGATCAAGCTTTTCAATGCTCTTTTTTTATCAAGTTTGTGTCTAGATAGAGCCCCATTGCTAGTCAGACATCTATAGCCCTGGTGGAGTTTATCTAAACTTGGTGACTGATTTGGTCAATCTTTGTGTTGTTTGTATTCTTCATTTATAGAGAACTTTGCAAACCTCTATGTAACACTTGAATTCGAGCATGTTAAAAGTTAGCCTTAATCAATTTACCAAAATGATTTCATCCTTAAAAATACCAATAAATGCCTCTTCATGTGATTCATTATAGTGAAGCTTTGGCATAATATTCCATTGTTTCACACTCCACAATCTTAGTACACTTAGCCAAGGATAATCACTATATTGATTCATTTCCTTTCCCCTAGTTCCATTTGATTCGTGGGTTTTGATTCATGGGTTGTATTATCTATTATGAAAACATTCCTTTTTGTCAGTAATCATCACAAAACCAAAACCATAATAAAGGGGACTGACCCAAAATGTAAATGTATGGGATCCTGAAAATGACTTCAACACACACAAATAAGACTCCTAAACACTCTAAGAAAGCAAACAAAAACCAACCCAACTAAAATAAAATCAACACACAAAACCAAAAGCAAAAGCATACCTATGTACATATAATACACTATCTCACACATTTCATGGGTTGAAATAATTATTTAAGTGCAACCCATTAATAGGAAAATATAATTCCTTTCCATCCAGGGTTTTCAATATGAAAGTGTTTTCACCTAGGATTTCAAAAATCTCATAAGGACCTAACCACAAGCAATCAAATTTGTCATTATCCCATTTTTTTCATGTTTCTTGTCCCACAATAAAACTAGGTCATAAATCCTAAATGTTTTAGTTTTAGCTCTCTGATCAAACTATCTCTTTACTACATCTTGATGTTTACTAAAGTGAAGCATGGCTTCCTCTCTTTTCTCATCAAGATGCATCAAGTGGGTTAATCGAGCTTCAATATGATTATCCATTCCAATATATTCTTTCATAAAATGAAGAGTTTGCAATTTTAGATTAGTGGGAAAAATGGGGTCCTAACCATAGACTAGATGATATGGAGATGTCCCAATTGATTCTTTTATTCTAATTCTATCAGCCCAAAGAGCAAACTTTAACTTACCATGCCAATATCTAGGATTCTTTTCAAGCAATGTTTTATGATAGACAACAAGTTTTTGTTAAAATATTTTGCAAAACCATTACCTTGTGGATAATAATTGGAAGAATATTTAAGCTCACCTTGATATCATATGCGCAATTTGCAAATTGAATAGAAGAAAATGCAGAACCATTATCACTTACTATTGCATAAGGTATTCCAAAACGAGTTACAATGCAATCCTCTAAAAACTTAATGACAACATCAGTAGTAGCATGTTTTGTAGGGATTGCTTCCATCCACCTAGTGTACTAATTAGTAGCTGTGAGGATGAATTTATGAGAATAAAAAGATTTGGGATTGATAACCCCAATAAAATCCAACCCCCATTGTGCAAAAGGCCTCATCTCCAATACAAGTTGTAATGCATGGCTGGGTTTCTCTCTCTATTGGCCACCACCTGACATGTATGGCAAAATCACACATGAGCATGTGCATATTTAAAAATATGAGGCCAATAGTATCCAAATTTTAGAATCTGAAGTGTTATTACGTTGGCTAACCCATGTTTGGTTCCATACTTACCATGGAAGTAATTGAGTATTTGGGTTGCTTATTCTTGGTTCACACAACAAAGGTAAATCCCTTCATGGTTCTACCTATACAAAACACCAGATTTAATCAAAAAGTTTGCAGATTTCAGACATAAAGCTCTTCTTTGGATAGCAATGAGATGTAACAAACATCGTTCAACAAAAAATATACAATATATACATACCAATCATATTTAGTAATGTCTTTCTATAGTATAATGTTAGCATGAGATTAGAGGATCAATTTAAACAATTGATTTTACCAATCCTTGTCCATGAATTAGATTCATAGGTTGGATTTCAAGATCAAGTTCCTGGAGTGTAGAAATCCATTTTTCTCTTCTCTCTCCTAGTTTGTTCTGCAAAAACATAGTTTTGACAGTAGGATCAGGCAAATTAGCAAAAACCCTACTATGTACAATGTAATGTTTGAATTTTTTTATAGTTTTAAAAAGTGCATATATTGCTTGTCTAAAATAGAGTACCTCAATTTTACATCTTTCAATGGGGAACTCAAAAAACGATGGGATTTTCAACATTACCCTTACATTTTTGAGTTAAAACACTTGCGAATGAATGTTATAAAGCAAATGTATAAATGCAAAAGGACTTTGAATAGTCTGGACTTACAAAAATAGGTGCCCTAGAAATAACATCCTTAATGCTCTAGAAAGCATCCTTGCTCTGATTTGTTCATTTAATTTCAACATCCTTTTTTAGCATATCATTCAATGGTTTAGCAATATCAGCAAATCCAGCAATGAATTTTCTTACAAAATTGATTTTGCTAAAGAATGACATTAATTCCTTCTTGCTATGGGGAGAAGGGATTTCTTGGATATTGTTACTCTCAATAGAAATTCCTTCTTTCGAAATAATGGATATCCCATGTTCCCTAAACCTTTGGAGAACTTTTCTCAAATCCTTAACATGGTCTTCTCTCTTCTTAGAGAAGATAGAAATATCATCCACATAAAAAATAATGCACTTAACTATGAGCCTCTTAAATGCATAATCCATGGCGCGTTGGAAATTTTTGCCTGCATTCAATAATTCAAAGGGCATTATCCTCTAATAAAATGTTTCCCATTTGGTTGTAAAGGTTGTTTTCATCCTATCACTTGGGTGAATGAGAATTTGGTTGTACATAGAGTAGCCATCTAAAAATGACATCATTTCTGACCCATTTACCATTTGGAGTATCTCATCAATGCAAGGCAATGGGTAGTTGTCCTTTTGAGATGCTTTGTTCAAATTTCTAAAATCTATGCACAAACTTATTTCTCCATTTTTATTTCTTATAGTAACTAGGTTGGCAACCCATGTAGAGTGCCTAATAGGAAATATGATCTTCACATCTAGCAATATTTTCACTTCTTTCTCTATTAAGGGCTCTAAAAATGGATTGACAGGTCATTGTCTCTACCTAAAGGGCTTGGAGTCAGGTTTTGATGGAATCATATGCATTATAACATTTTGATCATATGTTTTCAACTCTTTGTAACTCCAAGCTATATAGTCCACATATTCCTTTAGTGCATGAGTGATAAATTTTTTTCTTGACTTGTACATGCTTTGGCATTTTAATATCTCTTGTGGATTTTCTGCACTCCCTAAGTTGATTACATGACACACTTCTTTAGGGAGTGGTACCTTTCTACCTATTTTTGCTTGATATCCAATATCAAATTATTTTTCTAGTGAAATAACCTATTTTGAAATCCTATTCATTTTATGATCTATTTCACTATCCTAATATGTTTCTTCTTGCCAACTCTAGTCTTCATCTACCACTTGATTTTCAAAAATATCAGAGTTAGTAATAAAATAAAAAATGTGTCTATCACTCTCAAATACCTACAAATTTGTAACGTCATTCAATATTGAAGGATAGGAAACTAGTTCAATCGAAAACCTTTTCTAGAGATAAGGAAAATGTTAAAAGCATGAAGTTCGTCTATCAAATTCCTAGATCTAGTCCTATAATTGCTCAATATTTTATCACGACATGCATATTGCCCTTTGAATTTTTTAAAAACTAACTCAAAATATCCTAAGACCTTGATACACTTGACTTTCTTACTCAGATCTAGCTGCAATCCAAAAATAAGTGCTTCATATTTTGCCACATTGTTGATGCATGGAAACTATAATCTATAGGTAACAAGCACAGGCTTACTTCCTAGTGTAGCACCCTAAAATTGGCACGGTTAAAAACCTTAGTAAAAGATAAAAGATAAAAGATAAAAATTTGAATTTTAACCCCAAAACCGCTCCAAAACCGCCTGTTACCCGTTTCCTCATTTTTCATGCCATTTTTAGGATTTGTTTTGACCGTTGGACGATATCGTCGTAGATTAGACGAGATCGTCCCAGATCTGACGAAATCGTCATGGACAGAACGTCCAGACGATTTTGTCCCAAAACCAAATTTTCATAATTAGCTTCTGTTTCAACGACCTCTCCAACTTGGGCAGAAGCGTGTCTGCGCAGTTGGAGATTGCCCTGTTGGAGATCTCCCAGATTGGGATGATCCCCAACCTCTTAAACCTCTTCCTAAGCCTATATAAACTAGGATTTTCTAGTTTACCCCCGACCCTACCTGACCCCCTTGATTCTGATTTCCCTGAACCCCTTAGCTGACAGATTTAACTCCTTATTCCCTCGTACTACTGTCTGTGTTCTATATTTTGCATTTTCTTGCAGGAACTCTACTATTTTTCAGTCGAAGATAGCTCGGATCGGTGCAAACGATCTCGGATGATTACGGACGATCTCGTACGATTGGAGGCGATCCTGACTGTAGTCCAGATTGGGGGCAATCCGAGTCCAGAGTTTGCATTCCCTTAGCTTTCTCTGCATTTTTCATATTGTATTTCTGCACTGTCTTGAATTATTATGTTTTTTGCATCTTGGAGTTCACCTCATTTAGCATAATCGCATGGTAAGGTTAAAATCAATCATTAAATCTACTGCATTTCCTTATTTGTTATTGGAATCCATTATTTAGGCATGTTTGCTGTTATTTCTACCATTGTCCTTTGCTTCTGCACTTGCATATTTGGTATTTTGCATCTATTTCTGTGATTGCAGGTTTATGATGAATTCGTCAGATATCAGATGATCCTGTTTGATCTCAGATGATTACGTATGAACTGAGGTGATCTGGACTGCTACAAAACTCAGAATCTTCATCAAACATCCAGAATCAGGTATGACACATTCTAATTAGCATATTCTCTATTATTAGCACTCATTCCTATTTTTTGTATCCATTTAAATCATTATTGGTAGATAGAATAGTTTAGATTCATCTTGGCCAAACCTAGGAGTTGAATGATTGAGTATAAAAATGAACACATCAAACCCACTATCAACCTAGGCATGGAAACTGCCACTCAAAAGTTTCCTGGTGAACCCACCATCCATCAAAAATTCACCCTTATACTCCTCCCCCGAGAGGCGGGACCTTCAAAGGGCCTCTCAGTCCGAGGTATTGTCCCATCCTTCTCGCATCCCCCTTTTGGGCGCGGATCCTATAGCCTGAGGGTAAGGATGCAAAAAATTTGGAGCGATACATTTTGGTGAACCCGACGTGAAAACTAAAAACCTTTTGAAAACAATCCAAAAAAAAAAAAAACCCTAAACATAAATGCATTTAGAATCAAAGATTGCATGTCATATTTAGATGGTAGATTATAACAAAAGACGAGCTGTCACCATTAATGTTGAAAACCAATTAGCAGCTATAGAGATTAATTCTGTGCTTAGCGTACCTCAAACAAATAGGGTTCAACCTTTGTGGGACGAGCTTAATAGGAGATTGAATCTCATTTCATCTAGAGCAACCGAACTTAGGCAAATCAAGAGGTTTGTCCTAGATAGAATCCTGGATCCCGATCAAGTGACTTTGTATCATGAGCTTCAGAGAGCTTGCCATAGGTGGTTAGCAGATAAAAGAGCCCTTGTGTCTTCTGAGTTGTATACCTTTGAGGAATACCTCGATAATGCAGTTGTAGTACATAAATTTATGTCTCGTATAGAGGACCAAGAGGTCGTTCTTACGGATAGAAAAAGATGGAATAGAGTTCCCAGAGCTGTGTTATATCGAGAGTATTGTCATGAGATTTATTTTTACAAGACAGAATCTGAAACAGATAATATCACTATAGCACACTTTATCAAGTTCCTGAAAAACCATTTCCAATTTGAAGAAGAGCATTTTATGACTCCTGATGAACTTGATCCTATCAATGATATTCATAAACTCTTTTTAGAAAACTAAGCTATTATTTTATTATTGTTATTTCTTGTATTTAGTGTGCTATTTGTTGTCTTTATAAGCATAAAAAAAAAAAAAAACAAAAAAAAAACAAAATCATAACAAAAAAATCAAAACATTTTATTTTTAAGCATCATAGTAGGTATATAATTAAAATATATACCTCCCAAATCTATTGCAAATATATCAATATATATTTGCTAAAATCTAAATTTAGACATAATGACTAAACTCAGGAATGGAAAACAAATTGAAGTAGAAGAAGATTGGTTAAGGAAAATAGAAAACAACCCAGATGTCCTTCCTGAAGACCCAATTCAGGAAGAAGAAACTCTAGACCAACAAGAAGAAGACTATGTTGATGCAAATGAACAAAGAGAAAATGTTAGGGAGGAAGAATCCTCATCTCCTAAAATATCTCCAGAAGGAGCTGTTACTTTTGAGAACATGGAACATTTCTGGAAGTTCCTCCATGATAATATGGGCACCCTTAATAGAGCAGTTCATATGGACAAAGATCAAATTAGTGACACTCAAGCAACCCTAGAAGACATATATCACACACGCACTAATCCTTTGTCCTTCGTTGATCAAGAGAGTGATCAAGCTGGACCGTCCAATTTGGACATGGCTACTATAATCCAAAACACGCGACAACAACAGGTTACCCAACTACCTAGAGTGCATGTTACTAAGCCAAGGGTTATTCCCACACAAAAGAAACCTTCATTTATTTCGCCAAGCTATTGATCAATATACCTCAAATCAACAAAAGCCTAAAACAAAACCAAATGTTAATTTCCAACAATCTGGGATACAACATAATGCTACAACAAATCTTCTACATAATACTCTTCCTACCAACCATTTGCATAACAACAATATAGCATCTAATCCTTATGTCCCGCCTTCCTACGCTCACAAATCCCATGCTCATGTACCACCAAACCAATATGGTGGACAAACTGGTAATCTGGAAGCCATGGTGAAATAGTTAACCTCCCGTATGGACCAAATAGATCCCTACCGTCCCTCGTACAATTATCGAGAGATGTGTAGTCAACCTCTAGATCCTATAGTTGTAGCACAACCATATCCTAAACACTTTCCCATGCCTGTCCTACCTATATACAAAGGAACCGAAGATCCCATAGAGCATCTTCGTATGTTTAGGATAGCATGTCATGATATATCATATGATGACTTGCTATTACTAAAAATGTTCCCGAAAAGCTTAGGAGGGATGGCATTGGAGTGGTATTATCAATTGCCCACTCACTCTTTGAGAAATTTCGAAGAGACCGCCGAGTCTTTTGTGCACCAATTTAGTGCCTATATTGAAAGGCATGTAACTATTAAAGATTTGTACAACCTAAAACAAGACAAAGATGAGTGTTTTGCTGACTTCTTAGCTCGATGGAGGCAGTTGATAGGAAAATTACACTTTGTGTTACCTTATCGGGAAATGTTGGATATTTTTATCAATAATTTACAAGAACAACTATCCTATGAATTATCAATTGCTACCTTGACCACCTTCGATCAAGCTATAGACTTAGCCCGAAGAGTGGAAGACGCTCTCATTAGAAGAGGTCAGCTCAAAAAGAAAGATGATGAGAAAACATCCAGAAATCAATATAAAAATAAACAAGTTGTGGGTGATGGAGTCACTGATAGCAGAAACATTGCCAATGTTAATACTGCAAAAACAATAGAGAAGTTCATATTGAAACCTCCTGATAAACCACCTCGAGAATTTACTAGGTTAAATCAACCTTTATCAACCATTCTCCCGCAATTACTAGCACGAGGATTGATCCAATTACCAACTATCCAGGAACCTGATCCAACCATACCCGGATACAGAGCTGATTTGCATTGTGATTTCCATAGAGGACCTGGACATGCTACCAACTCTTGTAAAATATTAAAACATAAAATACAAGATTTAATTGATAACAATGAGATGGAGGTGCAAGCCTTTCAACCTAAACAAAATCCTACTAGTAATGTTCAAAAGAACACCCTTCAAAGTCAGAATCAGAATGCCAATCAATCATTGGACATATTTCAACATCCTTTACCAAAGCATGGCAAAGAGGTGGCTAATCAAATTGAACATCATAATGTTCCCCCTCCTACCCGATATGTAGGGACTATTAGTGGACAATTACCTGTTCCTGATCCTCAAATATTTGACACAACTTTATCCATGGTTACGTTCAGACCCCTATATAATACTCAAACACCTGATTTTAGTGATGTAGAATCTGATACTGAAAGTGACATGGAAATCACCTCCAATCAATCGAATAGTTCTGAAAATGAATCAGATCCTATTCAACCCATCACAAATTCTATGGTTCTGGAAGAACCATTTCCTAGAAGAGTTACTACTCGACCCTCTTCTCATCAGTTCCTTTCTAATGAACAAGCCATAAATGCTAGACCGAGACCAATTCATCATCCTCAAAATAATATTGTAGGTACCATCGGAGTCGTTACTCGACAACAGGCTCAAAACTCTCAACAGGATCAAACTCAGAATGATGGATCAGCTCCATTTGTTTTGAAAAATCCCAATAAAGGGAATCATATGCCTAATGTTCAACCTAAGCCTCCGTATAATATTAATGAACAATTATCCAATACTACAGCTAGAATTTCCCTTTTGGACCTTTTAAGATCTTCTCCTATCCATAGGGATGAATTAATGCTCACATTAAGCCAAATGATGGTACCACAAAATATTCAGCCTGAAGCCATGACCAATACTATCATAACTCGAGAAGTTGACTGTATTGACTTTCGAGATAGAGATATACCACAACATAGTTTACATAAGGATAACCCTTTATATATTACTGCCCTAATTGGGGATGTAGCCGTTAAACGCGTCTTGATTGATAATGGTTCATCTTTAAACATATGCACTTTTGACTTCTACCAAAGATTTGGCTTTAGAAGTGATGAAATGAAAAGAACTGATATGATTATAAAAGCCTTCAATGACGAGACACAAGAAACGTGTGGAGTCATTACTATACCCTTGCAAGTTGGTCCTAGAACCCTAGATACAACCGTGTTTATTGTACATTGCCCAACATCGTACAATATACTTTTGGGTCGCCCTTGGATCAACGCGATGCGAGCGGTTCCATCCACTTTACATCAGTGTGTTAAATTCGAATTTAAAAACCAGTTGGTTACCATTCATGGTGATCCTAGACCCTTTGATATGTGTGCTTTGGCAGAACCGGTTGGAGTTCAATTTTGCCCTGCCCTGTCATCCACACATCCTAATTCTCATCATCCACCCAAACGTGTGAAACACACACCCATAACCTCATCTACTCTTTCAACTACACCTATACATATAGCTCAACCATATTTTGAACAAACCACATTAGGACCTCGAAAAGATCCCAAAACTACAACCAATGCTTCCTGTTTTACCCCTATAACTTCCACACCGATAGACTCATCCATCGATATCCCTATAACATCTACATCCACTACAGGCATTCTTTCCACATCAGAAGATCTAGGAAATGTTCCTTCTACCTCTTATGCTCTCACTGATGAGCTCTTACCCGATTTATCTAAAATTCTTATATCAGAAGAAACCAACACTGCTATGCAAACTTCCCTCCTTTTAAATAAACTCCCACCCTCTCCTCGTACCTTGGGCCTCCCACAACCTATGGGAAGTATCTACCAAGTCGGGAGTTGTGCTTTTATTTATAAAGGATATGATTGGGGAAGAATACCCAGAAACATCAAGACACATTGTGATGGATATGCTCGATGCTATTTTGCTAATGAATATATTAAAGCTAAACCCATAATGCTTAAATTGGGCTATAAAGGGAAAGGTTTGGGACCTTCCCAAAATGGTATGAAGGAACCTATTGAGGTAGAACCATGGCCTGCCCGATGCGGTGTGGGCCTATTTCCTAGTAAAGGTCAGCCCTTCCCATTTGAGGAGGATGACCATCTTACATGTTATCAAGATTATCTCGATAAACAAAATTCTTTGCTTTTAAAAAATAATCCCTTTACCTGTCATATGCTATCTCTCGCCTACCCTGAGATGATTGCCGAATCCGATGATGAGTTGGAAGGGGATATCTTCCATGATGTCTCCATTGATGACTTGTTCCATAACGAATTTTATTTTGATGGCTCTATACCTAGTATAGCCCAACTTGAGGCCTCGACTCCTCAAGATGAATTATCCAAGCTAACCTTGGAAGAATTACAAGAATTGGGTGTTTCACCCACCCCACCTAATTTTGAGAGAGATTTACATATGGAAGTTGAAAATGGTATAAAAATTAACATTGGAACCGAACATAACCCTCACATAATCAATATTGGATCAGAATTAAGTCAAGAAAAACAAGCTCAATACATTTCATTTCTTAAAGACTATGAAGATGTCTTTGCTTGGACATATGAAGACATGCCAGGTCTGGACCCTTATGTAGTCATGCATCATCTAGTAGTCCATCCAGATGCTAAACCTGTTAAACAGAAACTTAGAAAAATGCATCCTAAAGTGGCCTTACTAGTCAAAGCAGAACTAGAAAAACTGTTGAAGGTCATTTTTATACAAGCCATTGATTATGCTGAATGGATCTCAAATGTAGTTCCAGTAACTAAGAAAGAAGCCACTAAAGTTAGGGTTTGTACAGACTTCAGAGACATTAATGTTGCCTGCCCTAAGGATGATTTTCCTCTTCCTAACATGGATCAAATCATTGATTTTACTGCTGGAAGTGGAATGATATCCCTAATGGATGGATTTTTTGGTTATAATCAGATCAGGATAGCTCCTGAAGATCAGGCTAAAACAACCTTTATTACCCCTTGGGGAACCTTTTGTTGGAAAGTGATGCCATTTGGTTTAAAGAACGCAAGCGCAACCTATCAACGAGCCATGACTTATATCTTTCACGATATGATGCATGATATTCTACATGATTATGTAGATGATATTATAGCTCGTTCCATCAAAGAAGATGATCATTTAAATGACTTGAGAAAAGTATTTGATCGGTTAAGGGAGTATCTTATCCGATTGAATCCAGCCAAATGTATATTTGGAGTTAAGTCCGATAAATTATTGGGGGTTATCATTTCTTTACGTGGCATTGAAATTGACCCTCTCAAGATCACGGCTATCACTGATATGCCCGCACCCACCAATATATCAGAATTACAAAGTTTACAAGGTAAGCTTCAAGCTATTCGTCGCTTTATTGATAAGTTGGCAGATAAAACTGGACCCTTTCTTAAACTTCTTAAGAAAGATGTCTCTTTCCATTGGGACGAAGAATGCCAAGAAGCATTTGAACTCCTTAAGCAATATCTCCTCCAACCACCGGTGCTTTCCCCACCTAGATCTGATCGTCCATTTATTTTGTACATTTTTGCTTTCGATTTTGCCTTAGGAGCTATGTTAGCTCAGCTTGACGATGAGAAGAAAGAACGTGCTAATTATTACATCAGCAGAACCTTAATCAGTTATGAAACTCGCTATACCATATTAGAGAAGTTATGTCTTGCGATCGTATTTTCTACATAGAAACTACGACATTATATGCTCAATCAAAAAACGTATGTTATTGCCAAATTCGACCCTTTGCGATATCTTATGAGTCGACCGTATTTATCTGGTCGCACAGCCAAGTGGGTTCTTGCGCTAAGCGAGTTTGAACTCACGTTTATAGGACAGAAGTCTGTTAAAGGTCAAATCATAGCAGATCAATTAGCTGCTGCACCCTTAGAGTCTACCCATCCCCTCATCATTGAGCTTCTCGATGAATGCCTTAAATTAGAGGCAGACCATCCTAAACAATGGTCCCTATACTTTGATGGAGCCCGATGTATGAGTGGGGCTGGTGTGGGTATTATTTTAATATCTCCACAAAAACATCTTATACCTCTGTCCTTTAAATTAACGTTTGCTTGCACTAATAATACTGCTGAATATGAGGCTCTAATCCTTGGATTACGAGCAGCTTTGGCATTGAAAATTAAAAATTTGTTAGTTTTTGGTGATTCCCAACTTGTCATAAATCAAATCAATGATGTTTATCAGACCAGAGATGATAAATTACGCCCATATAAAACATATGTTTTGCAATTATTATCCTTATTTGATCAAGTTACCTTGGAAGCTATTCCTCGAACTAGCAATCGTGCGGCTGACGCTATGGCTGCAGCTGCATCTCTTTTGCCCTTGGAGTTAGATGATGAATATGCTACCATCATTATTCGTCGACTCCAGGAACCCGCTTCAAGCAAATCATGCTTAGAACCTTTGGATGTGTTTCTAATCAACGAAACTACTCCCGAACCATGGTACACTGATATATTTAATTTTTTGCAAAATGGAACCTTCCTTGATGGTTATACTAGCAACCAACACCGATTATTACGTAGACGAGCAAGTCGCTTCGTAATTATTGGTAATACCTTGTATAGGAGATCTTTTGAAGGCATATTATTAAGATGTTTGAATCTAGAAGAATCTAGATCAGCTTTGAGTGAAGCCCACGATGGATCTTGTGGAGGACACTTTAGTGGTAACGCCATTGCTAAGAAGCTCCTTCGGATAGGATATTTTTGGCCTACCATGGAGAATGATGCACATGATTATGTGCGCCATTGCGACAAGTGCCAGAAACATGCTGACCTTGTCCATGCGCCTGCACAAGAACTGCAGGCTATTTCATCTCCTTGGCCCTTTTCAAAATGGGGCTTAGATATCATTGGGAAAATCAACCCTGTGTCATCTGATGGACATAAATTTATCATAACCGCTACGGAGTATTTCACAAAATGGGTTGAAGCTATGCCTTTAGCTTCTTGTACTGGAACACAAGTTTCCAAATTTATTTTTAATCAAATTATTTGTAGGTTTGGAATTCCTGCCAATCTCATCTCAGATAATGGAACTTGTTTCAAAAATAAAGATGTCAAAAAATTATGTCAAAGATATAAAATTCAACATCGTTGGTCCACTCCCTATTATCCTCAGGGTAATGGCCAAGCAGAAGCATCTAATAAAACATTAATCAAAATTCTCAAAAGACTGGTCAATAAATCTAGTCGAGATTGGCATATCCAATTATATCCTGCTTTGTGGGCCTATCGAACTAGTGTTCGCACCCCCATTGGAACTTCACCTTTCATTTTGGTTTATGGCGCTGAAGCTATTTTTCCATTTGAATTAGAAGTTCCTTCTTTGGCTCTACTACTTCAAGATACTGAAGTAGGGGATGAATATCGTGCTGGCAGATTTAGTCAGCTAGAACTTTTAGATGAAAAATGCATCAATGCTTTGGAGCATCTTCGTGCCTACCAAAACAAGCTTAAGAGAGCATATCTCAAGAAAGTTCATCCTCGATCCTTTGAGATCGGTGACCTTGTCTTAAAAGAAAATAAAAAAATACTAATGCTACTAAAGACCTTAAAGGTAAATTCGAGCCCAACTGGCTTGGACCGTATATCATCACTGCTAAATTTGGATCGGGAGCATACAAATTATCTACCTTAGATGGTAAAGAACTTAAAGAACCTATGAACATTATGCATCTCAAACGCTACTATGCATAAAACATTGGGTCATTTCATCATTTGTATATACTGTATTTTGCATATTGTTTCATTTTTAGCCATTTCTATCAAAATATTTTTCAAAGAACAGTAATAGTATTTCTTCTTGCAAATCATCAATTAAAATCAAATACAAAAACATCAAAATTGTCAAAATCTTCAAAAACATCTTTTTTATACCTGTCAATTCTTGGAGTTTGCAGTTATATTTTCAATTATTTTGGATAAATGAGCATTTATTTGGAATCCCACACTTTCACACTCACATGAATAAATATCTTGATTTTATTTGGTATGATTATTAATCTCTCTTATATCAAAGTCCACATTGGCATTAAATAAAGTTTTGAGCATAGAGAACTGATCTTGTTATTTACTTGAACCAAGTATATCTTTTCACATTAAAATGATTTCATTGCAAATTCAATATGATGCTACATAGTAGACGTGGTTTCTTGAGCGAAAAGTTTTCCCTGCTATCCTATCATGCACATGGTCTAGAATCTTTGAGAATTGACAAAAGGACAAGCTCACCCCTACCCAGAATAAAAATCCCTTGCTCTACAACTAATCCGAGCAAGTATCCCTAGCATAGGAAGAAAAAGAAAAGTGCAAGAAAAAGAGAAAAAGAAAAATGTTATTTTGTATCATCACAACAATATTTCAGCATTATCTCAAATATCAAGCAAAAATACAAAAAAAAAGAAAAGAAAAAAGAGCAAAAGAGAAAAGCAAAAGCAAAATGCAATAAAATCCTTTCCCTACCCCTTGAAAAGAAAAGAAGGGTGAATGAGCTTGAATCCCTGGAATTCTCAATTATTCAAAAACTGTGAGGTAAGCCCCATAACAAGTGGTTTGTGCCCAACCCGCTTGGCCTTGGGTAATTCCTAGCATGGTGATATGTCTGTCACATTAGCGACCTTCTTTTGTATAGACCTATGTCGGCTTATGGATTAGCTAGCTCTTGATAACCTAACTTGCATAGTAGTCTAGTACGGTTATATGCATATAAATCATGGTTAACGAACATTCATTTGGTTAAGGCAAATTGCTTGTATCAAATTATCTTGCTCAAAATTGGTGAATGAACAATACAATTGCACACACATTTGTATTTGAGAGATTTTGTATCATTATGATAAATCAAGATCGGTAATGAACTCACATTTGCACATGAGGATCCCTTATAAACCTACATTTGTTTTTGAGATAATTTAAAATATTTCTGTAATTCTTTTCAGAACAATTTTATCCTCTTATTTCAAGAATTTTGTTTTGTATAAAAACAATTATATACATTATGTCACAAAATTGCAAAAAGATTGCAAACAACATGTTCATCATATTATTATTATTTGTTTATCAAAAATCAAAAATAAAAAATCAATCATGCAATAAAACTAAAATATTTATTTTATCTTTGGATTTCGTGATGATGGTATAAGTCTATACCTATAAATTCTATGCCTAGCGCAAACCATTGTTCTAATTTTATTTTCCCATCCATTTTAAAAACACATATGGCTTACATCATTATGTTACACAATTGTGCTTCAAAATGAATGAACACTTATTCTATTTCATGTCATTATGTCAAAACATTCTATCTTGCAACCATGGTATAATTTCTAAGGAATTATTCAAAAATTTATCACACTTAGGAATTTATGCCTAGCAAAAATCACCTTTTAAAATATATTTCATGCATAATTTTGTGAAAAATCTGAAAACAAATCATCACCATCATCATTTTCATCATCACAACACAAAGTCTTAAGACAGTCTCTTAAGCACTCTTTTACTTTTAGCAATATTTCTATACTAGGATTAGCTTGACGACCTAGCGAGCGGCGACTCCATGAAACGGTCTATAACAACGACAATGTCCTTTGAAATTATTGTTAGAAGTCCCTTTTATTTTTCATCAAATCACACCAAAAACAACCAATTTATGCATATCAGATTATTTCATTTACAATTTTATGGCATGACATAACATTATAATTTATTGCCAAACGACATAATTACATGAATCAACAAATTCAAAACTCAAAGCATCATAATACAACATATACACAAGTCATATCATCAAAAATGCAATCTATATATATCATCAATCAACTATGTACATCATCTGGATTGGTATGCCACAATCAAAACTCTGGCATACTCAATCCCCTCAAAAGTAATAATAATATAAATCTGCACTCTGCAGTAGCTAGCCTCGAGAAGCCCTCGAGCTCTCAGCCTCATCTCCTCCCCCACCCTAACATGGAGGAGGTGGTCCCATAGAGGTCCGGGCCGTATCTCGGGTCCTCATCATCGATCGTGAGGATGTCCTCGATGATCCCATCATGATCGGCTCTACAATGGGGGCTGGCAATGATATCCTCTATCCCTCTGGGACCGCCTGATAGTACAAACCCTGGTAGAATGTGGTCTGAGCAATAGACCATGCCAGATCTCGAGTGCTCGCTCCTTCGCCCCGAGCTCTGAGCCATGTAGCCTCATCTTGCAGTGTCTGCACCTGAGCCTGAAGGTGGGCAACCTCAGCCCGGAGAGCCATCGTCTCGCTGCTCTCCCCTACATCCACACCCTTGCCCTTACCAGGCGATGGTGGTCTCTCCCCCTACTATGAAGGGAGTCTCTCCTCCCTCCGCCCTATCTCCCATGGCCTCTATGGAGCCCGTGCCATCCGCTGGCATCTCTCCTATGGGGACCACCGCTGCTCTCTCCCCCATGACCCCGTGCTGCCTCAATAGCAGCCTGGCACCGCCTCCCCATCTGGCGCACCATGACATGTACTAGACCCTATGCCCTCATCATCCGAGGAGGGCGGATGCCTATGTACCAGGCATCATAACCCGCTGCAACCCTAACATCGTCACCATCCACTGGCTAGATGGGGGCATCATCCACATCCTGACTCCAGAATCATTGCATGTCTGGAGCCCCGCTCAGTGTAGTACTATCTCGAATAGTCTGAGAGTACTCGTAATCCCTGAGAGAAGGGATCCCCTACTGTAGACCGAACTATCATAGTACCCGATCATAGCGATGGAGCTCTACCTCTCCCTACTCCATCCTCAGCCAGCAGACTCGCCTGATGCGAGCCAGCTCCTGCCCATCCTCTGCCCACCTAGGGTGCTCTCGCCATGGCCTCCAGGTGATCTAGTCTAGGATGAGGTCATCCAACAACCTCCGAGACATCGATAGATCTATCCGCCATTGTGACCCTCTCTGTAGCCACCAATAGTAAACCTGGGGCCTCTCCCGGTCAACCCCTATCAATGGGAGCCCTATCGGCCTCCGCACCGCAATGTGCTCCCAACACCAAACCTGTAGCAGCGATGTCAAAACTAGACATCGACCTCCCTTGTATACGACCCCGTGAAGGATCCTATACAAGCGGCAGAGTACAAAGCTGCCCCATGCAAATCTGTACCCGTGGTCTCTCATGTCATAGACTATATCTGAGAGGAGCCATGGTAGTCTGCATCCGCTCTGGTGGCACAATAGTAAGCCACCTACCACCCCTGCCAAAACTTGAGTCAGCCTAGATGCCCCAGGCATCTGTCGTAGAGACTCGATGTTCACCCCGCCCTTCTCCAGGGTGAAGCTCGGGTCTCCAGTCAGCCTCATCATCGCCTGGCCTTGATTGGCCATAGGCATCATGAGTCATCCCTGTATGGGGATCCTCATGATCCTCCATACGTCCTCTAGTGTGGGAGCCATCTCCCCTGTCGATAACCAAAAATAGGATGACCCCGGATACCATCTCTCTGCTAGGGCTGTCAGTAGCCCCATGTCAGTCGGTACTTGTGGCATCTCTGCCACATGCTGTAGCCCGACCTGTCCTAGTCGGTCATGCTCTGCCTGGTCAAGCGTGGCTATGTCATCTCTTAGTCTATCGTATTTCCATTCTCGGCTCTTTAGTAATCCCCTCTACAAAACAAACAATAACAACAAAATTTATTAATAACCAATCATTAAAATCAAATTAAACACATTTTAAAATCAAGTTAAAGATGTTATCATCCACCATCGGATGATATCATCCTAAATTTGGCAAAATCATCCTTTGTAGGATGAATTCATCTCCGATTTTGCAAACTTGGGGATCGCCCCTTGTTGAACGGGATCGCCCCTAGTTCGTTGATTTCGCCCTTAGACGAAATCGATGATCTAGGGATGATTTCGATGAAATAGGGATGATTTCATCCGGACGTCGTCGACGGCCTAAAAACGGTCGTGATGCCCCAAATAATCCAAATTTAAATCTACCAATTGCACAAAGCAAAATCAAAACTAATCTACTAGGCTTAGATCCTTACCCGTAGCCCGCATCGGACCTCTGTCGCTCTGTGCGCTGTCTCCACCATTTTTTTCTCTCTACAGAGCTCTGGAACAATAAAGATGAACAGTAAAAATGAATTAGGGTTTTACCCTATTTTCTTAATTTTATTTAAAAATCATCAACATTTAAATTTTTTGCCTTTTCGCGTTTTTACCTCAAACGTTCGATTTGGGTAAAAACACGGAGGGGGCACCATAGTCAGCATTCGTACGATTCGACCAAGAATCGTCGTCTAAAAAATTGAGTACATTTTTGCTTTCTCGTAAAATAGGAAAAACTCGTCTTTAACGCATTTTCTTCAGAAAATTCGCTAAAGAGGGGGCAAAATGTAGCACCCTAAAATTGGCACGGTTAAAAACCTTAGTAAAAGATAAAAGATAAAAATTTGAATTTTAACCCCAAAACCGCTCCAAAACCGCCTGTTACCCGTTTCCTCATTTTTCATGCCATTTTTAGGATTTGTTTTGACCGTTGGACGATATCGTCGCAGATTAGACGAGATCATCCCAGATCTGACGAAATCGTCATGGACAGAACGTCCAGACGATTTTGTCCCAAAACCAAATTTTCATAATTAGCTTCTGTTTCAACAACCTCTCCAACTTGGGCAGAAGCGTGTCTGCGCAGTTGGAGATTGCCCTGTTGGAGATCTCCCAGATTGGGATGATCCCCAACCTCTTAAACCTCTTCCTAAGCCTATATAAACTAGGATTTTCTAGTTTACCCCCGACCCTACCTGACCCCCTTGATTCTGATTTCCCTGAACCCCTTAGCTGATAGATTTAATTCCTTATTCCCTCGTACTACTGTCTGTGTTCTATATTTTGCATTTTCTTGTAGGAACTCTACTATTTTTCAGTCGAAGATAGCTCGGATCGGTGCAAACGATCTCGGACGATTACGGATGATCTCGTACGATTGGAGGTGATCCTGACTGTAGTCCAGATTGGGGGCAATCCGAGTCCAGAGTTTGCATTCCCTTAGCTTTCTCTGCATTTTTCATATTGTATTTCTGCACTGTCTTGAATTATTATGTTTTTTGCATCTTGGAGTTCACCTCATTTAGCATAATTGCATGGTAAGGTTAAAATCAATCATTAAATCTACTGCATTTTCTTATTTGTTATTGGAATCCATTATTTAGGCATGTTTGTTGTTATTTCTACCATTGTCCTTTGCTTCTGCACTTGCATATTTGGTATTTTGCATCTATTTCTGTGATTGCAGGTTTTTGATGAATTCGTCAGATATCAGATGATCCTGTCTGATCTCAGATGATTACGTATGAACTGAGGTGATCTGGACTGCTACAAAACTCAGAATCTTCATCAAACATCCGGAATCAGGTATGACACATTCTAATTAGCATATTCTCTGTTATTAGCACTCATTCCTATTTTTTGTATCCATTTAAATCATTATTGGTAGATAGAATAGTTTAGATTCATCTTGGCCAAACCTAGGAGTTGAATGATTGAGTATAAAAATGAACACATCAAACCCACTATCAACCTAGGCGTGGAAAGCGCCACTCAAAAGTTTCCTGGTGAACCCACCATCTATCAAAAATTCACCCTTATACTCCTCCCCCGAGAGGCGGGACCTTCAAAGGGCCTCTCAGTCCGAGGTATTGTCCCATCCTTCTTGCATCCCCCTTCTAGGCGCGGATCCTATAGCCTGAGGGTAAGGATGCAAAAAATTTGGAGCGATACACCTAGACATGTAAGTTCAATACCATATCTAGCCCATTGTCTTGATTTGGATCCATCAATTCTGAGAATCCAAACTAGATTATCCTTTTCAAGAGGGCTACAAGAAAGGATTTCTTTTTTAGGTTCTTCGGTAGCCTCCTCTATATCCAAATTTTAGATCCCCAAATCAGATTCTACAAATTGGATTTTATTGAACCTATTATACTCAATGATCATTTCTTTAATTCTTGGCTCACTATCCACCCCAATTTGGTTTGTTAACCCCCTCTAAGGTAGCCACATGTGGGAAGAATTAGTAATGATGTAACCATTCAGATTCTTGCTCCAATACCTACCCAACACCATTCCATACTTGGCAGAAATGTTGACCATAAGAATATCAACATGATGTTAAATTTTGGGTTCTAAATTAATTTGAATTAGGATATCATAATATGTTCCTACCACGTCTACTACAGATCTGTCCAATTGTATCACCTTGATTTTTGAAATAATTGGCTTGAAATCTAACCTTTGGCAAATCTCAAGGGGCATGATATTGCCCGAGGCACCTGATTCCACTAAAAAATTATGCAATTTTTTCCTATGATTCTAATTATCAAAAGAAAATGAGGCACTTCTCATTTCTTCTTTCGTAAAACCAAGTGAGACTCAGCACCTTTAACCTCATGGGTTTTGCTTGGTGGTTATAATTCTTTCATCAAGGCTTCCTTTTGACCTGGAAATCTAGTAGCCTCTAAGAAAGAGACATTAGCTTTAGTCCTTTTTAGGTCTTCCACTATGTCATAGATAGGCTTCTCAGAATTCTGCACCTTATATGAATATTTGGATTCAATAGCAGGTGGGGGAGGAGGACTTTTATCAAATTTGGTATTAGGAGGAAGAAGGGGATTTTTTGGTGGAGTGGAGGAAGTTTTGGGGGTCTTGGATTTACTTCTTATGTAATAACCACGGTTCACTTTTCCAAACTGCCTAACATCTTGGACTTCCTCTTCTATGATTTCATCATCATCCTCTCCTACGACTTCATTATCCTATTCTTCTTACTTCCCCTTAGAAAATTAAGGTGGACCCTCAATTGGTACTAAATCTAAGTCATCAAATTGAGCTTGAAAGAATTTTGTATATCTATAAGTTTATGGACACTCCTTCTCACTATGGGCCTTAGTGTTATGCAACCTACATCCCTTATCCCAAGAAAAATTTGAAAGATTGATAATGGAATTGGATCTACTAGGACTTGCAAAATAATCAGCTTGGTTAGCTATGGGGTTAGGTACACCCCCATTGTTAAGCTTAGTATTCCATGATCTCCTTTGATTATTGAAATTTTGATTAGAATGAGAATTTTAGGAATTGTGCTTCTGCAAGTGGACCATGTCATTACTCAACTTGAGATAAATTTTCTTTAATTCCTCAACTTTGAAATTAGATTCTTTTGGTTGAGGAATTATGGTACTAGGTCCAAAAAGATTTTCAATACTAGAAATATCTTGAATTGGCATAAAAGTTTGATTTTGAATGTTTTGGATCAAAAAAGGGTTCACACTCTGAAGAGGTGTGGGCATAGGAAGTGTTGCCAAAGCCTGAGCATTGGTCACATTGACTCCTTATGTAGCCATATGATTATCTAAGAGAAAAGATGTGGTAGATGGAATGGATGTATTCATATAGGTTTGAATGGATGGATAAGTGGGTATTAATGGATAAGATTGATGATATGGTAGGGTATTCATCATTTGCACCTAATGTGCCATAACTTTTTTCATAATCGCAAATTGACTATAAGGACCAAACTATCCTACCATAGGAAGTTGGGGCATCACAACACCTTGGGGTGTCATTTGTTGTTCTATGACCATGGCTTCCTTGTATGCTTGGGATAAAGTAGTAACTTAAGAATTTATCCTAGAAAACATGGAAGTCATGGGTTCTAACGTCCCAAAGTATATTTACAAAGAAAAATTAGCATCTATGTTAAAATGGTGAGTCGATCTAGAATAAAGTTTCCAAAATATTTAATTGAACATTCTAATAAGCTCAGTAGGTACTTTTTTGGAAGTTACAAATTGATGGTAGATGATATTGGGATTCAAAGGTAACCTAAACTAATTGAAAAAAAACATTTTCAAGTTGAACCCATGAAGTAATGGATTCAACAAGTGATGTACCATTCATAAGATATTTGATCCAAACTCATAGGAAAGAGTCTACAAGTGACATCTTCATGATCTACTTTTTGTATAATCAAAACATCCTTGTAAGCCTAAATATGCTCTTCAGCTGTACTAATACCATTGTGCTTAAACTTGGGTAGGGATTTCTCGATGTGTCTGGGTATATCATGAACATCCCTGGATATATTCAAGGGAATGTTATGTACTCCATACCAGGGAACTGGTGGTGGTTGGGCCATGATGTTTAATGGTGGTGGCCCTACAATAGTAGTAGAAATAATTGAGGTAATGGGTGCAAATACACTTGATGTACCTACAACAATAGATAAAAAAGGTGTAGATACACTAGATGTACTTGATACCAAAGGTAACTTTAGATCAAGTATACTAGGTGGGATTTCAACCTCTTGAGTCTTATTCCTTGGTTTCCTAGAATTAGGAGAAATACTTTGAAAGATGGTTTTCCCAGTGGTTTTAGACCTAGTAACGATATACTTAGGTTGGGCCAGCTTGGGAAGACACTTGCTCTATAAGATCTCTCACAACTCACAACAACTAAGACAATAAAATAGAGAAATACAAATTCCTGTAAAATAATATTCCTACAACAAAGCATAGTGGAAACAAAACTTCACAAGTTAGCTATCTAGAAACAAAAGGCTTCTGCAGCTAAAATTACTATTAGATGAAAATGATCTTAAGCAAATAAATCATAAAGCTATTAAATGAGCCCTCATTCTAGAACTAATTCTATTGAGTGGATATTTTACCCAATGGCAAAATCCCCATCATAGTTAGGGTATTTATCCGAAAACCCTCTCTTGCAAAGAAGTTAAAAACAAAAACAACTTCTCCAAGGTTCCGCTATATAAGCATTGCACATGTATATTTAAAATTAAAATAATTCAAGATAACAAGTGCTAGGACCAACCCAGTGATTTGCAAGTAACTATTAACAAGGGCCCTACTTGTTTAATTCATTTGTGCTTTGTGATTGATTTCCTTAAATTACCATAAACATACCTTTGTGCTAATTGATAAAATGAAGTGCTACTTTTTTTATTATCCTTGCATTAATATGCCTTACCTGAATCCCTGTTAATGGGTTCGTTTCATCTTCAGATTAAAATGCAAAATGAGAAAGTGTGTGGAATTTTCCACTTCATTTTAAAGTTTGTGCCTTTAATGTGAGATTTATTTTTAGTTAGTAGGTTCAACTATATCTTCAGATTTGATGTTCTACTAATTACAATGTTAGAAGTCAGAAGCTTAGAAAGTTAGAAAGTTAGAAAGTTAGTGTTCATTTGCTTTACTTGCACTTAATGTGAGTTTGAAGGTTAGTGGACCCTCCCTTTTGTTCACAACTTTTATCTTAATCCTTAGGTGATGAAACAAAAATGTTGAACAACTTTGTACAATGTTGAAATGCAGAAATTTTTGATAAAGACCAGAATACAAACAAGCTGAAAATGAAATGCAAAAATTCTAGAACAAGGACCAAAATGCAAACAAAATGGAAATAAAAATGCAGATATTCTGTATAAAGACCAGAATACAAACAAAATAAAAATAAAAGTGCAGAAATTCTAGAACAAGGACCAGAATACCAACAAAATGAAAATGAAAATGTAGAAATTCTGGATAAAGACCATAATACAAACAAAATGGAAATGAAAATGCAGAAAATAGAATGCAACTAATCTAGTATAAAATAAAAATGGAATATTAATACAAAAAATATAGCATAATGCTACCCTACACAGTAAAGCTAGAGATATTGAGAAACTTCAATAGGTAACCTGACCTAATCAAACCCGTAGAAGCACAATCTGGGTTAGATCAAGTGCTAGCCTCTAAGAAAAATAAATGGAATCTACACCCCATAGATCTTCATGTAGTGCAACCTTTTTATAGCATTAAACACTAGATAGAAATCCAAGAAAATATAGAGAAAGATAGACAATAAAACACTACCCTCTAAAATTATCTCCTCCAGTCTTGCTCACAAAGTGCAAGTTTTTGGATTTGTTTACATTAAAATAGAATAATGGTCTCTTTTGTTACAAAAATTGCAACCTTCCTTTTCTTCTTGAATGCTCTATTTAAAATCTCAGGACCTCTTGTCCGCTTTCCCTTTCACTTCATTTTTGGCTTCCTCCTTCAACTCTTGGCTTTCCAAATACCCATCTGCATTGTTATTTTGTTCATATTTTTCCCTTTGCATAAAAACATCCCTTTAGTTTCCCATTATTCGCATATTATTCCACTCATTAACATATATTTCCATAACATCTCATTTTACACAAGAAAGTGTAATATTTTAATTTACATTACCTGGCTTGCAACTATAGACCATTATTAGGCCCATTTAATTTGTTGTACACAACGTGTCGTGTGCTCATCTGATAGGTGAGATGATGTGCTGGAAGGGACTGATCATATGGCAGGCATAATGCCATATCATATACAACCCTTAAATGCCTTCATCCAAATGATTATAGGTAATCAAAAAATATCAAACCTATTGCTACCTTGTTGCTATTGTTACCAGCATATACCCCTCTTATGACTCCACATTGATGATTTTGCCTGGTGACTCTAATTCACTACATAGCTCGCTACTGAATGCTGATAGGACATAAAATATATCTACTCTTCCTTGGTCTTCCCACGTGGGTATGTCCACCATGCATTTTGGTTTATCCAAACTTGGTTCCAAGTTTAGTGCTCCCTGACATCCACGGTGCACCTGTTCACTCTCTTCATTGTGCTCATCGATCACTATTCACTTGCACCCCTACTGCTAGGTCCAACACCATGCTCGCGAATCATGGACGACTCAACATTCTAAAATTCCACCTGTTCATCCATGTTTACCATCTATCACGTAATTTGTCTATGGCATGGGTCATGCTACGTTGCCTACACTATATTCACTGTGCAAGCATTACTATGGTTTATCTCCACTATCAACTTAGCTCCTTTGGTGCAGTCATTTTCTCTGGGCCTCCTCAGCTCTAGAGAATCTATAAAAAATGAACACCCTCTCATATCACATCATTAATGAAAATATGCTACCATGAATATTAAAATTACACAATCTTTAGAATAGTTGCTTGGCAATTCTCTTGTTTGAAAATATTTGTCCTGCAATGAGTAAGCTGACATAGTCATCTTCATTTCTACTAGAAACATTTCACTCGGATATGATTGCCACTACATTTGAGAGTCCATAATGTTTATCTACCAGCTCATACTAATTTTTCTATGAAGTATCTCTATCAATATTAGTTTTTCCATCTTGGTTTACCATGTCAACAACGGGTTCTGTGTTGGTGATAAGGTTCGGTGTGCGTCGATCACTTTCATGTCACCATATTTCATCTCCAACGATTGATGCCTTCCACTGAATTGGTGCCTATGTTAGTATCTTCACATACAAACCATCTATAACAATCCATCTCTGTTAGCTATAGTGGGTACATCCAGGATTTCTCCCCATTGAAATGACTTTTTTGATGATGAAGGTGCACCAATTCTAGAAATATCCAGCGAGAATAGTGAGTGACTAATCTGCAAATCCTTTGATATATTGGTTAAATCCTCCTTGGAAGCCTTACCATGTCATTACCAACCATGTCGTCATGTTCTGAACCATCCAATCACCATCCACGCGGGTCTGCAAGACCGCAAATATGCCACGTCATTGTCCAATCACCATTCGGGTCAAGTATGCCTTCTACTTACCTACAAATCCAAATTCTCATTAAATACGACACAATGATAATATGTTTATTAAGACACCGAACAATCCAATACTACATAGCTTACCATATAGAATTAACAATTTACTATATAAAATGAAAATGGATAAAGGCTTTTATTTTCAAACAATTTTTTTATTTTATAAAATATATTTATTTATTAATTAATTAACAGGAAATATATTTTAATAAGTCTCAAATGTTTTAAATCAATTTAATAGAAAACATTGGAATTAACTAAAGCAAATAGAGACCTACTCAAAATACAAAGTACAAAAGAAACAAACAAACACCATCCAAAATGAACCTTGGGTTATACATGATGAAATCCGAGGATAAAGACTATTCAAAATGTGACTCAAAGAGACCCAACATTCCCAAACACTCAAAATTCCAAGTGGGTCCCCAAAATTGGGGTTAGTTGTGAGATAGTCACAACTCTGTGGCCTTTACAATTCATATGCAATTCTTCTTCACCTTGTAAATAATAATGCATCACTGTTTGGTCTCTCAATCTGTCTTCATTTCTATATTTGCTTTTGTGTGGATGTTTATTTATGTGATGGCTATCTGAGCTTGTTCACTTAATTTTGCTATCTAGATTTTATGGGTCTGGCTGGTAAGTTCTAGAATTTGCATCCATCCCTGGGCATCGAGGTTTATTTTTGCTAAATCTAGTCGGGTGGGAACACTCTAATTTTATTTATTGGATTTTATGCACCCTATAATTGGTTCTAGAATTTGCCCTTACCTACTGCATTGAATGAGAAGTGAATATGGGGAGGGCTGATTGGTTAGGTGATCTACTACTGTTTGCACCCAGAATGAGTGTGTCTTGATGTGACCATATGCCATCCTTGTTAGTTTTGGCTATGACCTCCTTTGCTTTCTCTCTCATTCTCTTTTCCCTCTTTCCCCCTTTATGACATAGATAGATGGAACCAAAGGAGATAGCCTTATTTGGATATTGACCACCCTTGCCTCTCTCAGGCTAGGGGACCGTTCAATGCTAGTCGAGGATGGTTGAGCATGCCCCCTACTGATCCAGTGATGGTTTTCATACCAACAAGACCATTCCTCCCTTCTTTATGGCCTTAAGTTGCATTTTCGATAGGATTTAAGGTTGAAAATCCTCATCTAGACTATACATCCTATACACAACTCCCTTGTCATTTGTGTACTTAATCCATCTATCCTAAAATTTGAGTACTTCCTTATACACTTGCAACCAATCCATTCCTAGGATTATGTCAAAATCATGTAGAGGAACTACATACAAACATCCTACTATTATTCCACTAGGTAAGGTAATTTCTGCCATAGGGTAACATTGGTTAATGGAGTAGGTTTGTCCTGAACCGTACATAACCTTCACCCATGAGCCAAGATTCTTGACCTTTCTAAAATATCTTTAGCTAAAGTAGTCGAAATAAAACTATCTATAGCACCACTATCAATCAATATTTTAACATTCCTACCAGAAATCTTACTTATAATCACTAGTGGCATGGCTTGACCATCAAGATTCTGGTTTCTTATAGCTACATAAATCTTGTGTGCAGGCTCTCTAGGTGCATTTTCTTTGAAAATTGGTTCCTTTCCTTTGGAATTCATTTTTGTTCTCCGTGGACAAGCATAATGTGGTCCTCTACAAAGATAACATCCTTATTTTGGCCTTGGATGTTCTTTCCACTTTGTCCCTATTCTACTTTTTTTGTAGATGGAGAATTATCCTATCCTTGTAATAGTATGATGTTACCTTTACTGCTATTACAGTTTTTTTCCTAAAATGTTTTCCTAAAATTCCCTCGCTTCCTATAATTTCTTTGGTCCTACTAAGAGAAATTATTTTTTGCCTGTTTCTCTTCCCATTTCACAAAACCTACATGGTTTCTCTTTCTTAGTGCCTCTTTTCCCTCTTCATCTAATCCTTCATAATCAAAGTAGGATTTCATATTTGTTTCAACTTTCCTGGCCAAATCATAGGCCTTATGGAGAGTTCTAGGTTCCCTCATGTCCACTTCTGATCCTATTCTAGTATTCACTCCTATAATAAACTTACAGATCTTCATTTTATCATTATAAGTAGGCACATATTTCATCAATTTGATAAATTTTTTGTAGTACTTCTCCATTGTTCTAATTCACTATGGAAGCTTAGTGAAATCCTCAAACTTCTAGGAATAGAAGTGTTCTGTGAGAAATCTATCTTTGAAGGATTTTACATTTCCATTTTAGGTCAACTGTTGCCTCAAGATCTAGTTCATCACTAAGTGTTTCCCACCAATTTAAGCCATCATCTTGCAGATGCAATGTGGCATGATATGTTCAAGTACCCGAGGAAAAGTTCTTCATATTACAATATTGTAGACACCAAAATCTAGCCATTCATCCTTCATCCATGCTTTCTCACCATTTCCACCACCAAAGCATAGCCAATTTGCCCACTATCCTTATTTTCCTGCCATTTTCGATCATTATTCACATTTATTTATATATATATTTAAATACAATATTTTATATTATATTTTAATATATTTAACAAATATGTATTTATTTAAGTGAATTAATCCCAACCATCCAATTTCCTTTAATCACGACCACCAATTTATGTCAATTCATGCCACATCCTAGATTTATTATCAACCCTTGGATGTGCTTTAATATCAACCACACGATTAGTATCATTGAAACCCTAGCATGCCCTATGTTAGATTATAAATCGAAGCCATTTTGATGGCTCAACCCCTGAGTGCTTAAGTTTTTAAATTTTCAAATTTCTTGATTACCCTAATTTTGTGAGTTCCTTGAGTTCTTAGAACCCTTAAGTACCCTAGGTCACCTTGCACGACTTCTTCCATCATTATCACTCATCCTAATCCCCCAAAACCATCGCTATCCTTTTCTACATCACTGGATCTACTTCTATAGAATCCTTCCCCTCAGCCCCAGGTGCCTACAGGTATTTCTTGTAGTAGCCAAGCACCCACAAGTATTTTAGGCTATCATTATTGAAGACCCCCTAGCCTTCGAGCAATGCTAGGGCATCACCGCACCAGTCACATACATCAGACGTTTCACATCAAAACGTAAAAAGTAAGTAAAACATATTGACCCTATATTTTTTTATTTTATGCATGTGTTTCAGTTTTTTTTCACTATATTTGCAGTATCTGGTTAGTGTTTTTATTATTGCATATAGAGGGCCTCACGTTTTGGAGCCCTCACATATACTACTAACTATTTTCTATGTCATTGTGTGTAGATCTAGAGCATTACATTAGAATCTGGAGTGGCCCAACCTTGGATATTCGAAAAGCCCACTCAACCTTGTTGGGATCAAGATGTGCTTGAAGAAACCACGACCTTGCTTCTTAGGGTTTTTAAGAATCCTAAATTGTTGTAATATTGTATCAAAATAATTCAAGGACCCCCGCTTGTAAACAATGGAGTTTCTAGGCTCCTCCCATCAATAAAGAATCTATTCTATTGTGCAATCTTGCGTTAGCTTGCATTTTATTTTGTTTAAAGTATTTTTTGTGTGTTGTATTTTGCAATATTTCAAATGGCGATCATGGTGCAACACCATAAGGGTTTATATTTATGATCTATTTTACTAATTTATTTTCCATTTCCTATCATCTTGTAGGTTTTTTAGAAGCACAAATTTCACAGATTTTGTTGAATCTAGAGTTTTTGAAGTCTGTAGAAGGTGCGCAAAGCACCTGGAGGTGTTTGAAGGCAATATAAAAACACCTAGAGGTGTTCAAAGCTGTATAGAAGCACCCACGGGTGTCTCAGTAGCATTCATAAGTGCCCAGAGGCATTTACAGAGAGTTAGAAGCAAAAACGTAGGCTTTTTAGTAGTCGACTGTTTAAAATCCTAACTTTTTATTTTACGTATTTTGGGTATTTTCTGTATTTTTCAGATTTTAAACAATAAAATGAATCATCATTAAGGAATCTGGAAATGAACACATATTAGTTTACATTTTTATATTTGCATTCATTTACACATTCATATTAGGGTTTTTGTTTTCTTGGTGTAAACTACTGCATTTTGTCTGCATTTGAACTAAAACTTGCATAATCTAGTGTTGCATATTAGGGTTAAAGACATTTTATTTTGTATATCTAAGTTGGAACAATATTAGATTGCCAAAAGTATCCCTTCCAATTGGGTGATTCCAGGTAGAGGGTTGGATGAATCCTCCACTTGTTATTTAGACAAGGGGTCTTAAGAGGTGTACTTCACACCCTTTGGAGAACTTGGCAGTCTTTTGTTGGCTTCTAATTTAGATTTATGAAATTATTTTTTTTTAAATTGTTTGTACACTATAGAGAACATAAAATTTAAAAAAAAATTCACACACATTATGATTCATGCAAAATAGTAGTGGTTGGATTTCATCACCAACCATTGCTTGAGATTTGGTGATGGTGGCATTCATCTCCATCCATAAATATCTGCATTTAGACACCTTAGGAATACCCTAGAGCAAACTTGTTGGATTTCATCACCAACAAGAATCTCGTTGCCTTACCTTAGCCATAGTTTTTCACCTTTTGTTTCATTAAGAAATATTAGAAAATAAAAACACACAAAAATGGCATATAAAATGAACACACATTAAAAGGAGATAATTAATGAATGAGGTAAGCCACATTGGTTGAGCCTTAGCATTGTTTGTTTATTTCCTTAAGTATTCCAATTTTTATGGTACATTTGGTATTTTAATTTGCATCTTGATTTACCTTGCTTATGGTATTAACTAGAAATCAAAAGAAAGCAATGATTCAAGCAAAATTAATGGAACCTTCATCCACCTTCCTGACCACTTCAGTGGTAGATACCCTAAATTTAACTTAGGTATATTTATCTGTATGTCCCTCACATTATTTACATTCCATAGCCTTCCACATGGCCATGCCCTAGGATGAGTCAACTTCTCCTACAATTCGTAATCACATAACCCATATAGACATGGCAAGAGTAGAAGCCTTCATTAAGTCTTCTAATTATGTCTTGGAGTCTATCCCCAACTCACCTAGATAAGATTCTACTTTACATCAAGAGCGTACCTATTCCCAAACCACATCCACCTTTACCTAGGTGTATACTAACCCTATTTTTGAGGCATCGGTTGCACCTTCATCCTATACATCCATCTCTCAACCTTCAGGTGCTCCTAGCACCTCATATACCTCCACTGACACCAACCCCTTGTATGAAGCACAAGTTAATGCTACTTCACAAGCACTAGCCTCACAAGTTACCATACCTAGTGTAACTTGTATCCCAACCACATCTGTCATACCATCTACCTCCATACCCGTAGCCTCTAATAGAGATATTAGTGAAGCATGGGAACATTTGAAAAAATTGCTTAGACATCATCAAGACTCTAAAAAACAAGTACAAGTTAACCCTACACCTCTACATAACTCTACTTAGACTACATTTGTCAACCAGGTACCATCATGGGCACCTCAGTCTTTGGTGGTCTCTATCCTGGTTTCCTCATCAACCCATACCATTACCCATCCTATTCCCATTGGCCTACCTATCTATACCCTTAATCCATCAACAAAATTCCATAATTACCCATCCTTTTACTATAAATCCCTCATCCATCATATTCCATCCAATTCACCTAACCATAAATACCAATCTCCTCATCATTTGATCACTCTACAACATCTCTCTAAAGAAAACAAGCTTATACTGAGAGGGGGGATGAACTAATAGAGACTCAATATGTTCTAATCTCAATCTCAACTCAAATCAATCTCATAGAAGCATAAAGAGAATTGTTAGAGACTCAATATGTTCTAATCTCAATCTCAACTCAACTCAACTCAACTCAATCTCATAGAAGCATAAAGAGAATTGTTAGAGACTCAATATGTTCTAATATTACTCTCAACTCAAATCAGAATAATGGAATAGTTTGTTTCATAGAACTTGAACAATCACTTCACACATCACTTGACTAGGCTCAATCAACTCAACTCAACCAATCATCACAAGGGACAACTCTCTCTCACACAACCCTAGTCCAAGTATGTATCAACCAACTCAAATGTTTCCAACAATGCTCAACCACAAATCTCACATAACAATGATACTCATGTTCTTTTCTAACTCAAGTTCTTTTACAACCAATGGGCTTCAACAACTATGCTTATCAAACAAGGTTTAGACACAACTCTCAATTCAGAAAACCTTGAAGCATTCAACCAACCACTTTCGAAAAGGAAACCACAAACAATCCTTTTCCCTCCAATGATATTTCAGAAATCAACCACCATAAACAATCAATAGGAGAATGTGCCCATACCTTTTATGAAGATGAAAAAACCTCTTTGTAAATCTGCCACAATCACAAAATTCTTTTGCCAATCTTCACAAGGGTTAGTAGATCACAAAATAATCAACATTACTCCACTTTTCAATAATCATCACCAAGGCCTTTAATTGCACAACTTCCTTATCTCTCCTAAAACCACTTGTACCATAAAATAAAATAAATCAAAACATTGCATAACCTTTTCACTCCCAAAACCACTTATACCATAAAATAAAATAAATCACAATATTGCATACCTTGTCACCTCATGAAAGAATTAATCCTCTTGAAAAAGAACAAGGCAAACTTCACTTTTGGAACCCCTTTGCAAAATCAGAAATATCTCTTTACACACACCTTATTTCTCCTTCTAAATAAGTTAGTCAAATAGCCCTCGAAATAAGCTTTCCGACGATATATAATATGCCCACTTTCCGAAATAAATTGAAACCTTTACAAAAAAAAAAATATATATATATATATATATATATATATATATATATATATATATATATATATATGCCAACCTCCATTAATTGCACATAGGTTGGCCCTCCATTAATTTAAACTTAAACTTTAAACTTTAATATCTTCATCACCGGAGGTCCTTTTTCGATGAAACAAAATTCCACCTTGGCTTTTAAGAAAAGCCCTTTCCACATAAGCCCACCATGGTTTTAAATAAAACCTTTTATTTTTCCTGCCTTGGTTTTCATAAAAACCCTGTAAATAGCCATGCTTTCCAAAATATCATAAATGCTTATTTATGAAATATTTTGGCCACAAAAACCAAATGTGATCCATGTGACATCAATGACAACATAAAATACCTCAAATTACCTCAAATGTCCAACAATATCCCCCTTTGTCATTGATGGCAACACCTCTAATGCAAACACCACAATCACTGCAAAAACCATCTCTGAGAATCAAAGCTGCTCCCCTTGACTCAATACTCTCTATGGAGGCTGCTCCCCCTAACTCAATACTCTCTTTGGAGGCTGCTCCCCTAACTCAATGCTCTCTTTGGAGGCTGCTCCCCCTAACTCAATGCTCTCCCCCTTACTCAAATCTCTCCCCCTTTGACATCAATGGCAAAAGGGACACCTATGGGGCTAAAATATATGACTCTTAAGCATAGCCCCCTCACCACCTTCTCTCTTGAGGTGATTAATTTTGGGGTGGGAGTACCTTTACTCCCATATTACATTGATTCTTTCCTCTATCAACTTCCTTCCATGTTTTTCTGATATCCTTCTCTTGATGAATTACTTGATCTTCTTGTCTTGAACCTGTTTGACCTTCTTGCCTTGAACCTATTTGGAATTGAGTCCTACACCATCTTGCAATATGCCCAAAGTTATTGCAATTAAAACACTTGATATTGTAGCCTTTGGATGGTGCCCATGTCCTGAATTCTTTCTTGAAGTAATTTCCATATCCATTCCTTTCCTGAACCCTGTATTGTGAAGCTCTATTTTCATGACCATTATTACCATGACTTCTGAATTGTGTAGCTCTAAAACCAAAACCATGTTGCTCATTTCCTTTGCACTGAAAAGCTTTATGACCAATCCTGTTACATGAGAAGCAATGTCCCTGAAAACCATACCTTCTTCCTTTGAAGTTTCTTCTAGAAAAATCAAACTTCTTTGATCCATGGATCCTGCAATGTATAGCCCTGTGTCCAAATCCATTACAAGAAAAACAATATCCTTGAAAAGCCTTGAAAACTTTTTATTTTTTGGTTCCTCATCCCTTTCTTGACCATTATCCTTATGATCATCTTCAACTTGTGCATTGCATTCTTGAACCTTCTTTGTAGCATCTAAAACCTCTTCCTTAGTTTCTTCCTTGCCTTTTTCTTCAAGAATTTCTTTTCCCTTTGATCTTGATTCACCTATCTCAAAACAAGAACCAAACTAAATATTTGGAGCCATAGGAACTTTGGAACTTTCCTCACAAATCTTAGGTGCTTCTTTGCTTTCATATTTTAGAACTTCCTTTCCTTTTGAGTGTGATTCCCCAAACCTAAAATATGGGACCTTTGGTGCTTTGGAATCTTCCTCTTATTTCTCTTCATTTGTGTCAAGTAGCAACTTGGCATCCATCTCTATAGCCTCTAAAATACATGTTTCCTTCTTAGTACAAATATCTTGACCTTTTGAGTCATGTGATGGATCAAACTTCTCATGTAGGGAACATCTCAATTCTTTTAGATTCTCCTTAACCTCTTGTAGTTGCTCATGGATAACATTGAAGTCTTCCTTTAGATCAACTGAGACATTATCCTCTTGTTTAACTTCTTCTATTTGGAGTGAATGTTCTTCTTCTACTTCTTTTATTCCATAGAAAAACCCTTCTTCATCTTCACTATCACTAAGATCATTATAATCTTCTATAGCAAACAAACTCTCAAGATTTCTTTGACCATGCATATTTTCTTGATGTGTCATCTCATCTTCACTATCACTGAAACCATTGCAATACCCTGATCTGTGATCTCTTTGACCACACACAAAACATTGTTCTCTTTCACCTTCTATTCCTAGGAATAAATGCTCTTCCTTTTCATCATCTGAATTGTCTCTATCATTATGATCTGAGCTATCACTTGCTTCTACAATGTAGTAAGATTTCTTTGCCTTACGAAAAATTTTCTTCTTCTCATACCTGTTTTGCTTGAATCTGTCATCTTTGTCATGCTTATGCTTTCCATATTCTTTTCTTCTATGACCCTATTTTTCATCATCACTGATTTCTTCATGTGGACACTTGTATGCATAGTGACCAAGATCACCACACTTGTAGCACCTGACTTTCCTTATATTTCTGAAATTCCTTGAGTCCTTATTCCTTTTGATGAAGTTAGCTTCCTCATCATTTTCTAAAACTCTATCTATTTCTGAAACTTTCCCTTTCTCTTTTTCTGAAGCCTTGAATGCAATCTCTTTTATTGGAGCTTGATGCTTACTTACCCTCATCTCATAAGTTGTGAGAGTACCTTGCAATTCTTCCATTGTTAACTTGTTGATATCCATTGTTTCTTCTATTGTTGAAACCTTTGCATCATATTTCATGGGAAGTGATCTCAAAACCTTTTGAGTAACTTCTGATTCTTTCATCTCAAAACCTAGGCCTCTCATAGTGTTAGTAATCTCATCAACTCGAAGTAAGAACTTTGCAATATCTTCAGAATCTTCCATTTTCAATTCCTCAAATATTTTTCTATGAGTTTGTAGTTTTGCCAACTTTACCTTGGAATCTCCTTCATAAGTATTCCTCAACTTGGTCCACATCTCATTAGCTGAAGTACATACCATGACCTTTGCAAAATCTGTCTCACGTAGCCCACTCAAAATACAATTCATTGCTCTTGCATTGATCTCAACCAATTTCCTGGTAGTCTTATCTTCCTCGGGATCACCTTCAACCTTATACTCTTTTTCAACCATCTTCCATACCTCATATCCTTGTGATATCAAGTAGTTCTTCATCCTCATGCTCTAGAAAGCATAATTGTTACCATCAAACAATGGAGCCTTATTTGAAGATAATCCTTTATGTGAAGCCATCTGTGTTCTTTGTAGAATCTACCCTCAAGTTGTTAGCCTTTTCGAAGGAACCCGCTCTGATACCAATTGAAGAACACAAGCTTATACTGAGAGGGAGGGTGAACAGTATAAGACCACTTTTTACTTTTTCTTCCAATTCAATATTATGTTGTGTAAAGATAGCAGTATCAATAGTAGTAATCAAAGCAATGCACAAAAACCATACACAATAGAGACACCACAATTTACGTGGTTCACCCAATGTGGGCTACTCCACGGAGAAAATATTTTACTAAAACTTTCTCAATCAATCTCTTTGGGAATCACTCCCAATTACAATGTTTATGGATCTCTGTCCAAAGGAGATGTTGATCCCCTAATCTCAAGTTCATGGATCTCTTCCATAAGAGAACTCTTTCCCCTTCTGCTCTGGCTATGTGATCTTCTAGAAGACTCTATCTCTCTACTGCACTGACTGGTGGACCTCTCTCCACTTGAAGACTCCTCACTCAGATCTATCTTCAACTATGTTGGCTACTGGATCTCTATCCATTGAGACTCTATCCTATATACTCTGTCACCTCCAAAGCTCTATCAATAGGCTCACTAAGAACCTGCTCAATAGGCTCACATAAACCCCCTTAACAAGCTCACACAGAACTTGTCAAATCAACAACCTAAACAAACTTCCAAAACAAGCTCACACAAAACTTGCCAAATATGCTCTAGCAAGCTCACCAAGAACTTTGCCCAAATATGCTCTAGCAAGCTCACCAAGAACTTGCCCAAATCTACTCTAGCAAGCTCACCAAGAACTTGCCCAAATATGCTCTAGCAAGCTCACCAAGAACTTGCCCAAACCTATCTACAAATATATCCACAAACTATCCACAAAGCTATCCCAAATGCCTTCTCAAAGGCTCAATCAATCATGCTCAAGTAGCACTCAAATCTCATCCACAAATCTATCAAGGCAAAGCTCAAATATGAACTCAACAATGAATGGCAATGTACTCTTCAATGGATGACAACAATGATCCACAATGATCTCAACTCAACTCAACTCATAGAAGCATAAAGAGAATTGTTAGAGACTCAATATGTTCTAATCTCAATCTCAACTCAACTCAACTCAAATCAACTCATAGAAGCATAAAGAGAATTGTTAGAGACTCAATATGTTCTAATCTCAATCTCAACTCAACTCAACTCAAATCAACTCATAGAAGCATAAAGAGAATTGTTAGAGACTCAATATGTTCTAATATCAATCTCAACTCAACTCAACTCAAATCAATCTCATAGAAGCATAAAGAGAATTGTTAGAGACTCAATATGTTCTAATATTACTCTCAACTCAAATCAGAATAATGGAATAGTTTGTTTCATAGGACTTGAACAATCACTTCACACATCACTTGACTAGGCTCAATCAACTCAACTCAACCAATCACCACAAGGGACAACTCTCTCTCACACAACCCTAGTCCAAGTATGTATCAACCAACTCAAATGTTTCCAACAATGCTCAACCACAAATCTCACATAACAATGATACTCATGTTCTTTTCTAACTCAAGTTCTTTCACAACCAATGGGCTTCAACAACTATGCTTATAAAACAAGGTTTAAACACAACTCTCAATTCAGAAAACCTTGAAGCATTCAACCAACCACTTTCAAAAAGGAAACCACAAACAATCCTTTTCCCTCCAATGATATTTCAGAAATCAACCACCATAAACAATCAATAGGAGAATGTGCCCATACCTTTTATGAAGATGAAAAAACCTCTTTGTAAATCTGCCACAATCACAAAATTCTTTTGCCAATCTTCACAAGGGTTAGTAGATCACAAAATAATCAACATTACTCCACTTTTCAATAATCATCACCAAGGCCTTTAATTGCACAACTTCCTTATCTCTCCTAAAACCACTTGTACCATAAAATAAAATAAATCAAAACATTGCATAACCTTTTCACTCCCAAAACCACTTATACCATAAAATAAAATAAATCACAATATTGCATACCTTGTCACCTCATGAAAGAATTAATCCTCTTGAAAAAGAACAAGGCAAACTTCACTTTTGGAACCCCTTTGCAAAATCAGAAATATCTCTTTACACACACCTTATTTCTCCTTCTAAATAAGTTAGTCAAATAGCCCTCGAAATAAGCTTTTCGACGATATATAATATGCCCACTTTTCAAAATAAATTGAAACCTTTACATATATAAAAAAAATATATATATATATATATGCCAACCTCCATTAATTGCACATAGGTCGGCCCTCCATTAATTTAAACTTAAACTTTAAACTTTAATATCTTCATCACCGGAGGTCCTTTTTCGATGAAACAAAATTCCACCTTGGCTTTTAAGAAAAGCCCTTTCCACATAAGCCCACCATGGTTTTAAATAAAACCTTTTATTTTGCCTACCTTGGTTTTCATAAAAACCCTGTAAATAGCCATGCTTTCCAAAATATCATAAATGCTTATTTATGAAATATTTTGGCCACCAAAACCAAATGTGATCCATGTGACATCAATGACAACATAAAATGCCTCAAATTACCTCAAATTTCCAAAACTCTCCATGCCACCACAAACCCATCAAGTAATTCAAGGTTTCCACATTCCTAAGGAAGACCCTCAAATTAAGGCCATGTAGAAACAAATAGATCAATTGATGCAATTCACTCCTGGATTTTCAAATCAGAAATCAACTTTATGCCAATTGATCAAACAACCAATTCATCCTTCAGTACCAACCCTGCCATATCCGACAAACTTTACGGTACCCAAGTTTAAAAATTTTAAGTGAACTGAGGATCCCAAAGAACATGTGAGCACATTTTTTCATGCATGCTTCAAAGTTCAAGAGGATAATTCTCTTATGCTTTGAAATTTTCCTCAAATATTAGGAGGAAATTCCATAGAATGGTACAATCAATTGCCAAGCCATAGTATCTATAATTCTGATCAATTGATTGAGAAATTATTTGATTGCTTCATCCCAAATGTTAAAAAGAATATATCATTATCTGAAGTCTATGCCTTAAGACAACAATATGATGAATCTATTTATGATTTCAAAAACCATTGGAGGGTTATCATCACAAAATTGCCATTCACCCTACCAATGGATGAGCTAATTAAGCTATTTACCAAGAGTTTCTTAAAACCCATCTCTTGGATGCTCCAACTAAGAACTTATCAAACTTTTGAAGAAGTTTTATCTTAGGCTAGTATCATTGAGGATATCAAAATTCAAGAAGGCATCATTAAGCCCAAGAATAAATAATGGCAAAACAAGGGCCAATACAAAACTAATAATTCAAGCTAAAAAAAATCAGCACAGGCTACCCCAGCCACCCAATCCAATCAAGTCAATCAAGTGGTCATGAGCTAGCAGATAATGGATCAACAACAACAACCTGTGTAACAAGTACCACAAAAAATTGCATATCATGCGGTCCCCTCAATAACACAAGATCCAATAGTTCAAAATATAGTGCCATCTATGGAAAACCATTCTCGACAATAGTATGTCCAACATAATGGCCAATATACCCCACTAGATGAGTCATATGCCTCTTTGTTTAGAAGGTTGTATGAGACCAACAAACTTGATTTTTCCAATATTAAACTGGATGATCCCACCAAGCATGATAAAAATTATCGGGAATACTTATTTTACCCCTATAATAGGTAAAATGGGTATGGCGTCAACGATTACCATATGTTTTATTGACTTGGGGGTGATCAAAGTCGGTAATCCCCTTGCTCAAAAAATCCAAAACCTTGGTATATTTTAGACACCACTCCCTCATCATGAGGAGGTGCAACCAAACATAGAGGAATCTAACACTAAAACTCCCCCCTAATCAAGTCAACCATATTCAACAATACCAAGGGTTTTTAGGGACCATTCATGTGGTCCCTAGAGTTCAGTGGAATAATCAACAAAGGCAACAACCTCAAGCAAGTATCCCACAACCTTCTACATTGCCACCCATCCAAGTGTCCCCTAATCCATCATCACCCATTCATATACCTAGTCAATCGAATCCATCAAATCCACCCATCAATCGTCCACTCGACCAGTTATCTCATTGAGTAGCCAGTTGACTATAAGTTTTAAAATGGCATCCACCCAATTTTTAATATATAAGCTAATCCAACAATATTCCCCACATCGGGAGGTATTAATGGAAATTTTGAAATCCATCGAATTGTAATCACAAGATCCTAACGCCTTCAAAAATTGTATGGGGAGCATTCAAACATGCATGGAGCCTTCCATAACATTTTATGACTTTGATATTAAGCCAATCTCATCAAGATTAGTAGACCCTCCATTGCATATCATGGCTCTAATTGACAAGAAATATTTCAAGAGAGTCCTCATTGATACCGGTTCCTCTATCAACATCATCACCACATACGATCTCCATAATTTGAATCTCCCTCTATATCACATCACCAAATTATCCTTCACTCTCAAAGCATTTAATGATGCTTTGTGTTCCATGGTTGGCACTTTTGTTTTACCTATCGAAGTAGGGGCTAAAATATTACAAATAATGTTCCACATATTGGAAGGATCAATGGCATACAATGTACTCCTTGGAATACCTTGGATGAGGGAAATGAGATATGTCCCCTCCATTTTACATCAATGATTGAAATATGTTCATGAGAGATAGGTACATTACATACTAGTGGATGTCGAGTCATTTAAGTATTGCAATCTCATCTCAAATTCTTATGAGTCCATGCTCCCTTCTACTCATATTTTCCTATCGCCATTATCCAATCCATCCACCACTCAATCAACATCTTCATAAAAGGATCCCATTCTTGAAGAGCTCCCAAACACCAAGCATCATCAAACCTCCATTTCCCCATCATTGTCATCAATGATTACATGCACATGTGGTCATAGTCAGTCCACATAATCAACATCATTGTCATCCATATCATCATCAGCCATTCCATAGCCTTCCAAATACAATCCATATCCTTCACCTAATGTCTCACAAGTCGAATTGATGGATTTTGAGATACCTCCTTTTCAACCCTTTCCTGATCCATCTTCTGACCATGATCCTCCCATATCATCCCAAGTTGAATTCCATCTCACCAATCCTAGTATTGGTGAATACGTGGTCGATGACATCACCATCACACCCCTCACCATCCCTAGTGCTAAGGATTTCGGTCACCCACATAACCAACCTTTAAAAATAGGAGCAATTTACATTATGGGTTCAGCTCCAAATAACATTAATTTTGTATATTGGGGCATTGAATCTTCATCAAGTCCAACACCCATAGAAGAGACCAAAGAACCAAAACTTGCTAATATTTCAAACATGTCAGGATTTCCATCTCGATACTTCCACATTGTTAATTTACAATGCCATGGCCTAGGATTGCATGAACTGGGCATGCATCAACCTATCGATGTTCCATATCAAGAGGTGCATGATCATTCAGGTCTAGGTTTCCACCCACTTCATACCATCTATTCTTTTGAAAAAGCCTTCCAAAGGCTTAAACTCAATTTAGTAGAATAAGCCCTTCATCCCAATAATTTTGATGAGGGAATATATGAAGAATTTGAACTTATATCAATAATTTTAGATGAATCTGAAGAAGAATCGGAGCCCATCATTCCTCATACTGAACAAGATGAGTTTTATCTCAACATGTTCCCTATCCATGAACCCATTTTTTTCTTGATTCTTCTACAAGAGTGAGCCACCCCTACCGGTGAACCACAATCTCCATTCTATTAAGCCATTCCATAAGCCAATTTGTAAAATATGTACATAATTCAAAATAGTGGTTATCACCGCTACAAAAAAAAAATCAAAAAAATCAAAAACATGTTTTCTTTGCATTACATGTAAATATACCATTTAATAAAATATGTTTTGTGTTGCTTGTTGTTGTTCAAGTTAACCAAGCTTGTAGCACCAGTTCCTAGGTTCCATCCATTCCATCAAACCTTGCCCATAATTCAACATGAATCCTATTGATTTATTCACCCCGCTTCGCAATCCATATGATTTGGCTAAACCAATTCCAATTGACATAAGCCTTATTGATATGGATCAAATTTCCTCACCTCCAACCTTTTTTGAATTTGTCCTATTTGAGGAACTATTAAGGGCTTCTACCAACTACATTCCTCCCTCCCCTCCGCCTTTACCTTCACCTTCACCTTTGGATCCTGAGTTTTTCCAAGCAGATATAGATAGGATAAGCCAGAAGAGTTTTATGAAATATTAGACAATATTCATATGATCCCTACATCCCATCAGCTTGAGGAATATTTCCACATGTCTATTGAATATACTATCGATGTGGACCTTAGTTTAGACAAAGACAATACCTAAATTGTCAAGCTTAACAAAAGTTTATCACCCGATGAACAAGAGCAATTTATTGCTCTCCTTGATAGGAAAAAGGGTATATTTGCATGATCATGCAATGACATGCCCAGTATTGATCCTAGTTTGGTTGTCCATAATCTCACCTTATAGCATGATGGTAAGTCGATCAAACAAAAGCTTAGAAGAATGCATCCTACCATGGCCCTCTTGGTAAAAATAGATCTTCAAAAACTCCTAGACGTGAACTTCATAGTTCCTATCAATTATCCTAAGTAGCTCTCAAACATGGTACCCATTCACAAGCCTAACGAGGTGATACGCATATGTACTAACTTTCGAGATCTTAACAAAGTGTGTCCTAAGGATGACTTCCCTCTCCCAAACATCGATACTCTTGTCGATACCTGCACTGACCATGAAATGCTTTCACTCATGGATGGTTTTTTTAGGATACAACCAGATTTAGATAAATTCTAATGACCAACATAAAATAGCATTCACTACGCCTTGGGGAAATTTTTGTTACAAGGTAATGCCCTTTGGCCTCAAAAATATAGGTGCCACTTATCAATGTGCCATGACATACATTTTTCATGACTACATGCATAATATTATCGAAGACTATGTGGATGATCTCTTGGCTAAATCTAAAACTCAACAAGAACATATTGGTGTATTTGAGAAAGTTTTTGATCAACTCCTAGAGCATAATGTAAGGTTGAATCCCAAGAAATGTGTCTTTGGTGTTACCTTAGGAAAATTTCTAGGATTTATTATCTCCAAAGAGGCATTGAGGTGGACCCTAACAAGGTCAAGGTTGTCTTAGAGATGCCTCCCCCAACTAACTTAAAAGAATTGCATAGTTTACAAGGATATATTCAATCAATCCTTCGTTTTACTGTGCAACTTTTTGACAAATGTAGGTCATTCAATCACCTACTACAAAATGGGGTGCCATTATCTTGTACAGATGAATGTCAAAAATTCATCAATGATATTAAGCAATACCTAGCTTCTCTACCAGTCTTAGCTCCTCCTTGTCCATGGGTCCCATTTTATCTTTACATCTCAGCAATGAACTTTGCATTAGGGACAATGCTCGCACAAAAGAATGAACAAAATCAAGATCAAGTTGTCTACTACATTAGTCAAACATTTGTAAGCTATGAAACTAAATACACTTATGTAGAAAAATTGTGCTTAGCAATGGTTTTTGCCACTAAGAAACTTTGACATTATATTCTTAGCCACACAACTTATGTCATAGCTAGAGAAAATCCTCTACGTTACATGATGTCTTGCACTTACAATAATACCCACACAACTAAATGGATAATTCTCCTTACGGAATTTGACCTAGAATTCATTAGCAAAAAATCCATTAAAGTGCAGGTAATAGCTGATCAAATTGTGAAAGCTCCACTACCTAGTGATCATCCCTTGATTATTGAGCTCCCAAATGATTCGGTATTTGTTGTCACTGAACAAGAAGAAGATGTCATTCCGAAGGAAGACATCGATATCACATTATTCTTTGATGGCTCTAAGTGTGCAAAAGGTCAAGGTGTTGGAGTCGTATTTCACACACCACAACGGATACCTATCCCCTTGTTATTCAAACTAGACTTCCAATGCACAAACAACACCATAGAGTATGAAGCCTTAATCTTTGGTCTTTAATCAGCTATAGCTATGAGCATTAAGCGTATTAGGATATTTTGTGATTCTCAAATTGTTGTAAAGCAAATCAACAAAGAATACCAATGCAAAGAACCTACCATTAAGCTTTATCATGAAGTAGCAATGAAGTTGCTCTCTAAGTTTGATTGGTATGAAATAAATAGTTTTTCGCGTTCAACTAACAGATTTGCAGATGTGATGGTCTACCTTGGATCCTTGATTCCAAAAGACTCCTTTGGAGAGGTATAGCCCCTTATAATTTCAACGGTTTCTAAATCTACAATTTCCCATGTTGAGTCAACATATGAAAATGATGTTTTATTTATCCAATTAGATTTATATGAGCCTTGGTCGAGCCAAATAGTAGCCTTTCTCAAGTTTGGAACACTCTCATTTGATATGTCTCGAACTACCAAACAAAATTTAAAGCAAAAGGTAACCCATTTCATTCTTTTAGGGGACATGTTGTATAAACATGGTTATGATGGAGTCCTCCTTCATTGTCTCAAGGCTAGCGAATCTCAAAGAGCCATAGTTGAAGCCCATGATGGTACTTGTGGTCATTTTAGTGGAATGGCCATTGCAAAGTGTATTCTATGCATGGGTTATTATTGGCCTACAATGAAACGTGATTGTTGCACATATGTTAAACATTACAAAAAGTACCAAGAACATGCTAATCTAACTCATCTACCATCACAATATTTACAACCTATTCAAAGCCTTTGGCCCTTTTCACAATGGGGCCTAGATCTAATTGGTAAAATTTCACCTCCTTCCTTGGGATAACATACTTTCATCATAATAGCCATTGAATACTTCACAAAGTGGTTTGAGGTAATTCCTCTAACCAATATGACAGGACCTATAATTATGGAGTTCATTCTCCATCATATCATTTTTCGTTTTGGTATCCACTTGAAAATCATTTCAGACAATGGCAAGTCTTTCAAGAACAAGGATATTCAAGCACTTTGCGAGAAATATGACATTCAACACAGTTTCTCGACTCCTTGTTACCCACAAGTAAATGGACAAGCTGAAGCTTCCAACAAGACCTTGAATTCCAAGTAGGAGATCTTCTCCTTAAAGAGAACCAACAAAATACCAATGCATTACCACACCTTCGTGATAAATTCGTGGATAATTGGTTAGTTCCATACATAGTTACACAAAGAGTGGGTAACGGTACTTATAGGCTTGCTAGTCTAGAGGGATAAGAAGAATCTGAACCACTTAGTGTTATATACTTGAGAGAATTGTATGCATGATTTGATTATATATATACATGGCCAATACACAAAAACAGTCGAATACACTTCATTCATAACATTGTATTTCACTTGCATACACTTCATTCAATTGGGAATTTTGGTATCCTTGGAGAGATGATTTTAGCAAATCCTAGCTTTGACAATTGTATTTCAAATTTCAAGGGGCCTTGCCGAAGTAGCATCCTTTGTCTTCTATCGCTCTCTCTTGGAGGGTTGACAAACTTGCATGTGTTTGGGGTGTTTTGATGTTTTGGCTTGCCATGGATACTTTGATTTTAAGTGTTGGTTACACTACAGTCTCCTTGATTATTTGGGATTATAATAATGTGAAGCGGGGAAGCTTTTTGGTTTCATTTTATAAAAGCAGTGAAATAAAAAAAATTATTATATATTTATATACATTTCATATATAAAGATATATACAATATAATAATAAAATAATAATATTATTATTATATACTATGTTTATAATAATAATAATTAAAATTTAATTAAAATAAAAAAATAACTGTGACAATAGTCAAAATTTTAGGACATTGATGACTACCATCTTTGGAACTATTACCAAACTCCCAGGAGGACGTAGACCCAATTAACCCTATCAACGATGGTGGGAATGCGAACTGTATTAAGCAATGGTCTACATGGCACGATCCCGAAAAGTGAGGCATAAAGTAACAATAAACAGTGGCATCCAATCAGCTACCATCATAGTGGGTCATTTCATAGTGAATGACAGAGTTTAAGATAGTCTTCGACATGGCCAAGGGAGCTTCGGGATCACCAAACGTGTCGTTGGCATAATCCCAGGCAGCGGCAGAAAATAATCTGACGTGAAATAGTGGACCTACCATATTCTACAGAGGGGGTCAGAAGGCCGTAGAAGAAGAACATCATCCTTAGCCAAAATGGGAAAGTATGCGTGAAACCCTAAACCTAATGACATCGATAAAACAAGAGGAGGCAAGCGTAGAATTTTCTTTGGCTAGAGACATATCCTGAGTGACAAACTGCATAGTGATTCAATGTGGGATAGATAGCCGAATGGCTCTGCAATGTCGCATCAATGGGATTATCATATGCAGGGGTTGTCACGGTTCTATAGCACAGCGTAGGCTTCTGTCAGAAACAAGGGTTGGTCATGAGGTTTTTTATGTTTAAATTTATTTTTATTTTCATATATCATATGGTATAGGGGAGGGATAAGGTTTAGTTCTAAAATTGTTTTATGTTTTCTTTACATGTATGTATCATATGGTATAGGGAAGCTATAAGGGCAAAAGCCCTTTGGATTATTCAGAGACACGAAGGATATAAAAGGAATATTGAAATGTTGCTATTATATATTATGATATATAGGTCCATGGAGAAATAAGTGGTAAAATGTTTTATCTTTTCGATTATATATATCATAATATATGAATAGGGAAGTTATAAGGTTCTGATATAGTTTGTTTTGTTTTATTTTGTATTGTAATATGTATAAAGGAGATATAAGGGTTTGGGGTATCGAAATTCAGAAGTTATATATATATATCATAATATAAAAGGGGAAGATTGATTTTCTTAGGGAATTTATGAAGAAAATGAAATAATGCTAGTTTTTATTATTTTATTTTTATTTATTTTTAACATCATCAAGAAGAGGGAAGTTGAAACGAACCAAGAAATGGAAGCCTTAAATACCCAAGGAGGGCATTGTACAAGGGCTGGAAATTTGTGTAAACAAGAGCACTTTGAAGAAATAAATGCATTCATTTTGGCAAATACAAACCTTGTGAGAAAAACCAAAAGGAGATTGCGTCTAAGGCTACTATTTTATTGTCTATTTTTATTGCATTTCATTTTGATTTGTATCTATGTATTAATGTCGTTAAGGGTTATACTAGATGAATGTTGAAATAAAATGCAAATGTTCTTTGTCCTTTGAGTCTTGCACTTGGTCTAACTTGATTGTGTTTTTTGCAGGTCTTTTAGATCAAGTTACCTCTAGATTTGTCTCATAACTTGGGGTTTTGCAGGGAGGGGATTGTGAGACCAAAATCTAATGTCATTTTGTTGTTTCCCAGTAGTTTTGTAAATATTTCTATTATTTTATTTTCTGAAATTAGTTTCATTCGTTTTCACTCTAGCTTGTTATTTTTCTGATTCTAGTCAATTCCAGAATTTCTGTTTTCATTTTTTATTTTTTATTCTAGTCATTTCCAGAATTTCTACATTTATTTTCTTTCCATTCTGGTCATTTCCAAAATTTTTGCATCTAATTTCAGTATTTTTATTCTGGTCCATTTTCTAGAATTTCATTTTGCATTTCTGTTTATTTACTTCCATTCTGGTCCTCATCCAGAATTTCTACACCTCCAAATTGCACTAAGTTAATTTTTGAGATAAAATCAATCTTAGGAGGGGTTACTAACGCCACATTGACATTAATGACATATAAAGTAAATGAACACTAACATGCTAACTCGCTAACCATTACTAACACAAAATTCTGACTTAGTTGTAGTAAAATGCTCATAATGAAGATAAAATGAATCTGCTAACTATAAAAATAATCTCACATTAAAGGTGCAGAATCTAAAATTAAGTAGACTATTCCACACACTCTTGCATTTTTACACCTTAAATTTGAAAATAAAAGGAATTTACTAACTGGGATTCAAGGAAATTAGATTAACATCAAGAGCACTAAAAGAAATCACTTTCACACTTGCTAAATTCACATGCACTTTGAGGATTAAAGGATCATTATAACTAAGCATTGTATGAATTGGATCATCAAGGCCCCTTATTAACTGCCACTTGTATACTTTGACTTTATTCTGGTATATCTATATTCTGTTTTACTCATTATTGATTATATGTATGTATGAAATGTTTGCTTACCAGAACCTTGGAGAAATGTGGGTTTTCATATAATTTCTTTGCAAGAGGGAGTTTTCAGTTTAATACTCTGATTGTGGTGATTATTTTATGATAGGGTAAAATATTCACTCAACAAGGCCATCCAAGGTCGATCATTTTTTTTCTTTTGCATCATCATTTTGCATATCAATGATGCTGAAAAGGAAAAGTGTTTCAACAACATTGAATAACCCCAAATTTAGGGACAACTATTTTTTAGTATGATTTCCCACAATGGGATACATATTATATGGTCATGGCATATACACTTGGCAAAAATACCTTCTTCTATTAGGGAAAAAATAGACACAATCATATCATCTAATTTCAAAACTCCCCACCGTTGGGGTAAAAATGGTATCAAATTTTACATCATTCATATCATCCTCATCACCTCACATTTGCACAAAATCCTTCATCTATTGGGGCAAAAACAAACACATCATATCACATTTCTCACCACCCCCCTTCCCACCATTGGGGTAAAAACGGTATCACATCATCCATCATTCATTTGCACAAATTTTTTCAATTGGCTCATGAGATTCATCCATAACCTCATTCGCCAATTGAGGGGGTAAGCTACGTAAAACTCTAATTTTTTTATTCTTTTATCTTTAAGCTCGTATTCCAATAAGAGAGAGAAGTTGTTTTTGCACCTGGCCAAAATAGGTGTCTCGTATTTTTACACTGAATTATGTTTCACACAACGCAGTACAAAGAGGGGTATCTGTAGACACAAAAATCTAGACATACATCCTTCATCCATGCTTTCCTGCTATTTCCACCACCAAAGCATAGTTAATTTTCCCACTATCCTTATTTTCTTGCCATTTTTTATCACTATTCACATTTATTTATGTATATTTATTTTATATATATTTAAATACAATAATTTATATTATATTTTAATATATATTTAATAAATATGTATTTATTTAAGTGAATTAATACCAGCCATTCAATTTCATTTAATCCTAACCACCAATTTACATCAATCTATGCCACACACTAGATTTATTATCAATCCTTGGATGTGCTTTAATATCAGCCACATGATTAGTGTCGTTGAAACCCTAGCATGCCCTAGGTTAGATTATAAATATGATCCATTTTGATGGCTCAACCCTTGAGTGCTTGAGATTTTGAATCCTTGAATTTCTTGATTACCCTAATTTTGTGAGTTCCTTGAGTGCTTAGAACACTTAAGAGCCCTAGGTCACCTCACACAAATTTTTCCATCATTCTCGCTCATCATAATCCCCCAAAACCATCACCATCCTTTTCTCCCTCATCGGATCTGCTTCTATAGAATCCTTCCCCTCAATCCCAGGTGCCCACGAGCATTTCTTGTAGCAATCAGACACCCACAGACATTTTATGCTATCATTACTGAAGACCCCCTAGCCTTTGGGTGATGTTAGGGCATTGTCGTACCAATCACCTACATTAGATGTTTCACATCATAATGAAGAAAGTAAGTAAAACAGATCGACCCTATATTTATTTATTTTATGCATGTGTTTCAGTTTTTGTTCACTATATTTGTAGTATCTGGTTAGTGTTTTTATTATTGCATATAGAGGGCCTCACATTGTGGAGCCCTTGCATATGCTACTAACTATTTTTTGTGTCATTATGTGCAGATATGGAATTACATCATAATCTAGAGTGGCCCAACCTTGGATATTCGAAAAGACCACTCAACCTTATTGGGATCAAGATGCGCTTGAAGACACCATGACCTTGCTTCTTAGGGTTTCAAAGAATCCTAAATTTTTGTAATATTGTATCAAAAATATTCAAGGATTCAATCTTGTAAATAATGGAGTTTCTAGGCTTCCCCCATCAATAAATAATCTATTCTATTATGCAATCTTGTGTTACCTTACATTTTATTTTGTTCAAAGTATTTTTTGTGTGTAGCATTTTGTAATCTTTCAAATATATTTTTGTTTGTTTCAACCAAGCCTCAGCCTTGTCTCCATATTCCTCTCCATTAAATTTAAAATATTTCAAATGATTCATTTTATTGCCAAACTCAACTTCTAATCAGACCCTAGCCTACTATACCTCGGTAAGAGTTTCCTTTAACGGTCCTATCCCAGAGTTCCTAACTTGAGTTTCCCTGCTCAACATTGCATCTAGAAACTATTTCTGTATTTCTACCTATTCCTGAAGTAGAGCCACTGTATTAGTAAGATTCTCATTACTAGGATTTTCCATTTCATTACTAGGGTTCCCTAAATCCACTTATGGATTTCTATCCTTCACATTAGTCTATCATGTTTGCCTTGTTGATGGGACATCACTTCCTCTTCTTCTCTTTGATGGCATTATCCCTAGCCATAAATAAAAGAGATAGTAATAATTCATTAGCAATAAGTCCTTCAAATTGCTCCTCTTACTAATAATTATTTACCTAATCATTTCATGCAATTCGGAAGATCTACTTCTAATAGGTATTCTATTGGTAGGGTTCAATTCCTTCATAAGTATATTTTCTATTACATATCAAAACTATTTTCTGCATAGTGAACCTATCCCACTATGAACCATGCTCTAATACCAGATGTCAACACCCATAAAATTTCTATCCATTCAACAAATTTGATTTTATCAAGAGTTTTTTTTAATAATTTTATACATAATTAATTTTTAAGTGTATATATAGTATACATATAACTTCACTATCACTTTCCAATTAGCTTCTACTATAAACTCATTAACTCTTCATTGGTCAAACTCTAGAGATTCTTAACCTATCATTTAGATAAAATCCATGACTTGGATTTCAAGAGAGCATCCATCCCTACATTTCCACATATCTACTTGGGAAAGTACTAGACGCAATCTCCTTCTTATCAATTATCTTGTTCTCCCCACAAGCTAATTGTTACTTCCCTTTGATCCTTTGAAAGGTGAAATCCTAGTCTTTACTCCCTCCACAATTCCTTTAGTGAAGGAGCTTCTAGGGACAAAGCCAAACTCTTCTCTCTATACACATTTTCTTTTGTGTAAGAGTCACATTTCATTTAGTGAAAGAGTTCTAATGTTATTGTTAATCTCTACTCTACCATTACACAATCCCTTTAGTGTAGGAGTACTAATCACAAATCAAGACCCATATATTGAATCCCATAATGATCTCTAATTTTATTATTAAAGTATATCTCTACTTTCCCTTTCCTTATGGGTTCACTCTAAGGAGCATCGAATTTCCTTTTACATCTAATATATTAAGAGACATTACGTTATCCAACAGATCTAACTACTCAAGCTAATTCCCAAGTACTTTTAAATTGAGTGACACTCGACATAATCTATTCAACATCCTCTAACATACAACCTCCATCACGGTATCTCACTTTTGAAGTTAGGAGGGTATGCATTAATATTTTCTTTGATTTCAAATCTAAACTAAAGTTAAGTCAACCATACAATAGCCAATCCATAACCATAACAATTGCATTCTTTTCGTAAAGCTTACCCGAAACACATAAATTCACCCAGGATTTACCCCAATCTGGTAACTAGAGAACATAAATCCTTTCTTACAAATCTCAAGAAACTAATGCTACTATAATTAAAATTCTAGCCATAAGACAATAAAATCTTGTGAACTTAAAGATAAGCATCACTTCATTGATTACGGATCACTCTTCTTATTGGCAAGGTGGAAGATATTACAAATTCAAAAATATCAAAGTCCATCATTGATAGCAAGTCACATAGTGTCATAATAAAACAGATTACAAATGAATATCTTCTTTAAAGTGATCAACCTCCACATCTTACACACATTACGAGTTCTACTGAAGCACTTTGTAGTTCATCCACATTTGTAAATAAGCAATGATGCACCAATTCAACATCTAGTTTCCTTTACAATCAAACAACAAAACTCATTTATTCAAGTTTCATTCACGAAGATAGAATGTCATCATCTGCTATCGTGCTTCTAGTTGGAGGAAGCTCCGAATCGATTCTCAATCATCTACATCTATTCACTCTATGTCAGTCTTCTTGCCAGCAACCAACCATCGAGAAAGGAAATACCTTGTAACAGGATCAGATATGGCTCCAAGCATTGCAGTGCTATATCATGGGATGCATTCTTTTGCATCCTAACAACAATCACATGGCAGTTTTTTCAAAACTTCCATCTCACACAAAACTTCCTTCTAATTTGTGCATTCCCCATTTGTATTAAAAAAGTAATATCACAAGAACACAATTCAATAAAATTTATTGTCTATTTACTAAGTATGAAAAATAGGAAGTCTTTTCCTTATCTCAACAGACAACATACCAAGATCTTTCCACAAGGTACAATCCATAAGAAAATGAATATCTTAAGTTCAAAAACAAATATAATTCCTTTCCTATTATAAATGGACATAAATCACTTTAGTTTTTCTAGTTATAGACATATTTTAATTCTCATACAAAACTCAATCAAAAATATTATCAGACTCATAATCTCATCGAAATTCAACATCTAAACCACTCCATAAAATAGGACATACAGTGGAAACAATAATTTTCTTTATCAAGTCAAATAAAAATACATAACAACAATAGTTTAGCCATATCTACACATTGTACCCTTGTGCAGTCTCACTTACTACGATGACAGGCTACTATTTTCCAGAATGCTAGCATCTCTGTGTTTTAGAGTTACCTTAGGAGGAAGCCATTAACTCATATCACAACCATCTACTGATTCACACTCACATCTCAATTACATACTAACAACCCAAATAAAATCTCAGGTTGGTCAGAGAGACTTTGGAATCACTATTCTTTTTTTAAATCAAGACATTAAACTATATAAGTCTTACAACAGACGATCATTCTTAGGCAATGGTTCTCCTTACTTTTTCAAAATAAATGAATGAAATATTATTCCAAAACAAAATTTCATTCACAACACATTGTGGACAACCACACTATATTTGATCTGCACAACTCATCAACCATCAAGATTTTTGAAAATACATGGTTTCAATGACATCTTCTTAGCCAAAATCCAATCCAAAACCAGCAATGTTCTTACACAATCGATTTCCCTCATTCTTTCAGCCATGTTTTCCTTCGTCTCCTCACTAGAGAAAAATTTTCACTCTCCTATTTCTTCCTTCTATTCAACTAACTTTTCCTTTTCCCCCTCACGTCATTCACCGTAGTCATGGGTGAATAGTTTGGTCTCTTAATTGCCCACTCTTAATTCTAACAGGTAGTTCCAAAACTCAAACAAACATCTATTTACTATTTAGTGATAGAACAACACACAATAACACTTGAGTTCAAGCCCTCAAAATAGTGAACAACTAGTTAATGATTTCTCATTAATGAATATTTTGTAAAAACAAAGCTACATTATTTTTTTTATTACTACTCCATTATATTTTTAATAACTCTTTTCTCATGACCCCATAGCAATGTTATCAATCAACAATGATTTTCCTTATTTTTATTTTCTTTTAAGACAGAATAATAAAAGCACTTTCAATGAAAATACCATCATCCTAATTAGAGTTTTCATCAAGAAAATGATCATTACAAAATAAACATATTCAAACATGATATGCATCTTCATGAAAGGCATTTCATTCAAGTTACCCAAACTTCTTCATCAATTTACCCATCACATCACTTCCCATAAGGTATCCCTTTCTCGATGGTTAATTCTTTCTACCACCACTAAGATACATGTTCCTATATAAATGCATTCCATTAGAAGTACCATATTCCTTTATAAAATGTACAATTTGTTTTCCAGGAACTAAACATGAAAATAACCCATATATTTACAAGAGGTATATCCTATTTCCATATTATTCATTTTTTTAACAAGTCATGAAATAACCAATCATTTCATCAATAAGATATCAAAAATAAAACATACACTCATTCATATGAAGTGACTTTATTCAAAGTAAAACTTATTCCAAGGGAGGGCCATGACAAGTGTACACAGAAATTTTGGATGCCCTAATTCAAATTAATAGTGTCATTGCCTAAGGTATAAATTTACCTCTAAATATTTATTTAAGGCACAATGTATTGAAAGAAATCCTATAAGTTGAAACATTAAAAGGTATTTATTGGTTTTTTTATTTGGATAAAATAATATTTAATGATTTAGGGAGTTGTATGAAGCTAATTTATTAAAGAATAAAATTTGAAGATGGATATTATTGAGAAATAAATTAATTTAAGGAAAATTCAAAGAAGAAATTAAATAAAAATTGAAGGAAAATAATTAAAGAAGATTGAAGAATAATTAAAGAGTGAAAGATAGAAAAGAAAATTTTAAAATTTGAAGAAATATTGAAGGAAATTGAAGAAAGAAAATAAATTGATTGAATATAAAAGAGAAGAAACATTCAACTTGAATAATGAATTAAAATTGAAGAAATAATAGATTGAAAAAAATTGAAGGATAATTTTGAAGAAAGAAATTATAAATTGAAAAATTGAATTGAAGAAGGAATTTAAAGATTGAAGAAAATTGAAGAAAAATTAAATTTTGAGTTAAAAGGATTTCAACAAACAAAGGAAATTAATCAAGGTCTATACAAAACATGGCAATTTCTTCTACAAGGTCTCACATGTTTAAAGTTTCAAAACAAAAATTTGAAAAAGGATATGACATAAAAAATTTAGTAGGTAATTATTGGTACATTGATTTAGGGGCAAGTAGACATATGACTGGAAACAAACAATGGTTTAGTACTTTTCAAGAAAAATATGAGGAACTAGTTGCTATGGTAGATGATAGAATATATGAGGTCAAAGGTGTAGGAAATATATTAATCAACTTATCTGATGGAAAATGCATGATTAAAAATGTATTATATGTACCAGGTTTAGCTGCTAACCTACTATCAATATCTTAGATGTTAGACCAAAATCTAGTGGTTGAATTCAAAATTGTTGGAAACAAAAAGAAATGTATCATCACTAAACAAGGAAAACTTATAGCCATTAGATCCTTCACAAATGGTCTATTTGCACTTGACACCTCATCAAATATTGTTCTATCAATAAGAACATTAGAAACAAGAGATCTTTGGCATAAGAGGTTAGGGCATATAAGTGCATCATCCTTAAATGAATTAAGTAGATATCAAATGGTAGAAGGCTTACCTAACCTAACATGGCAATCTACAATCTGTCCAGAATGCTTAGCAGGAAAACAACATAGAGTGCCATTTGAATTAAGCTTACACAGAGCTAAGGAACCACTAGAAATAGTACATACATACTTATGTGGACCAATGGATGCTAGTCTTGGAGGACATAGATATTTTCAGCTATTTGTTGATGACTATTCTAAAAAAATGTGGGTTTACTTCTTGAAATTTAAATCTAAAGCCTTTACATATTTTAAACAGTTCAAGCAACTTGTAGAAATAGAAACTGGAAGATCAATCAAGAATCTTTGCTCAGATAGGGGTGGTGAATTTTTATCAAAAGAATTTGAATAATTTCTAATACAAAATGGTATAAAAAGACAACTTACTACAACTTATACACCACAACAAAATGGTATAGCAGAAAGAAGGAATTATCCCATTATGGAAATAGTACGTTGTATGCTTAAAGAAGCAAATCTTGGTCATCAATATTGGGTAGAGGTTGTTAAGACTGTAGTATATATTCAAAATAGATCTCCCACAAGAATTCTTAAAAATATTACTCCTAAAGAAGCTTGGTCAAGATGAAAGCCTTCAGTAGCACATCTAAGAATTTTTGGATGTAAAGCATACATGCACATTCCAAAGCAAAAGAGAACAAAATTAGATACAAAAACCTTATGTGGCATATTTCTTGGATATGATGATGACTCAAAAGGCTATAGAATAATTGATCCAATTACAAAAAAAATCTATGTGAGCAGAGATGTGATTTTTGATGAAGAAAACAAAACAGATATTGAACATCCAAAGGACAATACAATTTCTATCTTAGATATTTCATCAGATAAAGAAGAATATTTAGATGAAGAATAAGAAATATTTAATGAACCAGTTGAAGACTCAGAAGTCATAACCTCATCACAAAGAAAAGAGGCAAAATGGTATACAAGTACGCTTAAAGACTCAAAACTAGAAAGATTACCAGATCTTACCACTACAAGACCTCAAACTCACAGTATGACAAGAACAAATATGGGACTAATGAGTTCAATAATAGAACCTACAACAATACAAGATGCCATAAGACAACTAGAATGGAAAGCAACAATGGAATCAGAATATACAACACTAATGAAGAACAAAACATGGGATTTAGTTGATCTACCCAAAGGAAAAAATAATAGGATGTAAATGGATTTACAAGATAAAATACAAGGTAGATGGTTCTATTGATAAATATAAGGCACAACTAGTTGCAAAAGGTTATACTCAAATAGAAGGAATTGACTATGAAGAAACATTTGCACCTACAACAAAAATGACTACTATTCATACAATTTGTGCATTAGCAACTCAGTTTGGTTGGAAAATACATCAAATGGATGTTAAGAGTGCATTTCTTAATGGTGATCTTGAAGAGGAAGTATACATGATTCAACTAGAAGGATTTGTTATCAAGGGACAGGAACAAAAAGTTTGTAAATTAAAAAATCACTATATGGTTTGAAACAAGCCCCTAGAGCATGGTATATTAAAATTAATGATCATCTACTATGACACAATTTTAAAAGAAGTGCATCTAATTCAAATATTTATATAAAAAAATTGGATCTAAAATAATAATTCTTGTAGTATATGTTGATGATCTAGTAATCACAGGAAGTTCAAAAACACTAATAGATAGTGTAAAAAATGATTTGACAAAAGAATTTGAAATGACAGATTTGGGACTTCTACACTATTGTCTTGGTCTAGAAATTTGTCAAAAAGAAAATAATATCATAGTGACTCAAACAAAATATGCAAGATCATTACTTGAAAAGTACAAAATGACAAAATGTAAACCTAAAGATACTCCAATGGAACAAGGGCTACAATTATCAAGATATGATGAATCACCACAAATTTTTGCTACTATGTATCGTCAACTAATTGAAAGTCTTCTATACTTAACAAATACCAGACCAGATATTGTTTTTGTTGTAAATTATCTCTCCAAATTTATGCAAGATCCTAAGGAAAACCACTGGAAAGCCATAAAAAGGATACTACAATATGTCAACAATACCATAGAATATGGTCTAGAGTACAAGAAAAATAATAATTTCTATTTACAAGGATATTCAAATTTAGACTATGTAGGTTTAGTAGATGACAAAAAATCAACATCAAGCTATGTATTTTATCTTGGATCAAGACCTATTTCATGGCATAGTAAGAAACAACATGCAGTAGCTCTCTCATCAATAGAAGCAGAGTATCATGCTACAAGAGATGCTATATGTGAAGCACTTTGGTTACAATACATTCTATCAGATATGGGGATCAAAAGAACTCCTACAATACTAAATTGTGATAATCAAGGAGTTCAAAAATTAATTAAAAATCATGTGTTTCATGAAAGAACAAAATATATTGAAGCTCAATGTCACTTTATCAGAGATCATGTTCTAGACCATCATATTCAAATAAAATATGTTCCTACTGAAGATCAACTTGTAGATATTTTTACAAAAGCACTTGGACAAAACAAGTATAAGATATTTCAAAGCCATCTTTGCACAACAAGAAAAATAGAATAACAACAATGGACCTTCATACCAAATAATGTAATAGGGGGGTGTTGGAGGTATTACATTATTTGGTACCTTGCAATATTAATGCAAGGACCATGTAAATAGTTTAGATTAGGGTGTGTTTAATGTTTGAGTCTATAGTATGTGTCATGTAAATAATTGAGTTATGTATGAGGTGTCATGTTAGTAAGTGTGAGTTATATGAGTGAAGTGTCATGTTTAGAAGTGAGGAATTATGAGCAATCATGAGAGACTTTATCTTTATGTAAATATGTGAGATTTATTATTATGTAAGAGAGAAATATGAAGAGTTAGATCTCCCGTGAGTATGAGGAGATGAAGAGTTTATGTAAGTGTAAAGGTCAAGAGTCATGTGCATATGAAGAGTCTCATGTATGTATATATTGAAGACAAAGCCTTGTAATATGTAATTCAAAGAAGCATTGCATTTATGCATTGCTTGAAGTCGATTTTTCAATATTGTGATTTTGTGAGATTTTGGAAGAGTATTGTATTACTAGCATTAAATAGTATAGAAATTATTGTTGAATTTGGGGAATCTATATGTATTGATGCATTTAAGAACTTTAAGGCCATAACATATTTTGTATTTTTTGAGCATTCCTCCATGGTCAAACTACCATAATGCTATCTAAAACCCATAAATGTCAAATATCCTCACATAACACTTTATTTTGGGAAGCAAATTTTTCACTTCATTTGGTTGAAGTTCATAACATAAAGCATTTTCCTAGATCCTCCAATATATGTATCTACATAGATAGAGTTTTAGGATTAAAATCTATAAACAATGTTGTTAGAAGGCTAAAATTTTCAAAATTTTGCATACTTTGAGTGATTCACTTGCAAAATGGAGTGATTCACTTGCAATATTAGGTGATTATCTACTAGAAAGTTCTCTTTTATTAAATTGTCAACTTGAATGATTCACATAAAATTTAGAGTGATTCACTCACAATTTTGGATGATTTGCTCACTTTACACAATTATTTAGTTAACTAAAAATTGAGTGACTTGACCATAATACTATTCAGGAGGTACTTCTAGGTTGTTTTATTGAGGAGGAGGTTTGCCATACTATTGTTGAGGAGAGGGTACATTGTATATCCATATTTGTAAATCTGGACTATTTATTATTAGGTCATAGATCTAAAGACGGATTTTAGGTGGGCTTTTTTACCCTAAAAATGTAACACATTTTTTATAAGAGGATGATGTATGGCATTTGTATGTATGGTAATTCACAATGTGTGTAATTGTAATTGATGGTGATAGAGTGAAGAGGAAGTTACAATGGATATGCTATAGGTTATATTCCTTTGCTTTTCTATATAGAATAAAAAATTGTCCTAGTTATTTTCTCTGTGGACGTAGTCCATAATGGATGAACCATGTAAATCTATGTCTCTTGTATTGCTTTATTCTTTTACATTTTATTTCTATATTTATTTATTGTTCGTGTTTTATTATTTAATCCTAACACACCAATATTTACTGCAGATAAGAGTTTCTCTATCTTATCATAACATTCACAATAATACTAAATAGCTAGCATCGATTAATGAGATATTTACATTAATATTTCCTCCAATTTCCATCACACACTCAGTATCCAACACATCAATAGTTTAAGAGCATAACAAAACCATTCACTACAACATATACATAGGCAAGCAATATTAGAATATTTACCCTAAAATTACTCATTGGAATACTTCCAACCTTCCTAATTAGGAAGACAAGAATCAAGCACAACCCCATTCAAAAATTATTTTCAATTAAAATTTCATCTTTCTTATATAGATAGCAAATGGAAGCTAAGTTAAAAAATTGTTTTTCCCCATGCAATTATCCACCCCAAACAATTAGCAAGTGGTAATAAAAACAATTGGGTTCATGTTAAGTTGATGTAACACTAAAACTATATGTTATTTAAAAGTATATGATTTTTACATTACAATATAATTATGCATTTCTCTAATGTTTTAGTTTTTCTATTTTAAATTAATGAATTGATTAATTCTTAATTAATTTCTATGTAAAATAATATTAATAATAGAATGGAAAAATACTCTAATATATGTAAACCAACAAAACACGACACACATGTATTTGAAATAAAAATATTAAAATGTATCTATATGTATGCAACTACATGAGCAATATTTTGGTGAGCTTCCTTGTACTCACGGGCCATGATGCTTTTTCACACATCCATCATATCTATTCTTACCTAATGTAGACAATACTTATCTTTCACTTGAAGGAGGGTAACTTGTTCTCTTGATCTGCTTGCTTAAATATGGACACATGTTCCTGCATCCACATGTCCATCAGCAGTATCATATTCTAGAAGCATAAATAAGTATGAATGGTTGTTTAAATAATATCTAGTCTAGTGGTACTGTTACATTCTCCCCCACTAGGAATAAAAACAATCCTTATTTTTATAGTACATTTTCAAACAAATTAGACATTCATCATAATACCATATCAAATAAATTCATATTCATTCTTAAGTCTACATTAAACATAGCAAAATAATAATGTTTAGTTAAACAAGTAAGAAAATTGTTTTAGCATATTAGCTATATTTTCCATGTGGTATTCCTTTTAGAGTACTGGTCCCACTGGATCTTACATTGGTCTATTTACCTTTTTCTTAGTTTGGTTCTAAAGCCAAGGATCTTGACTGGACGGGCTTCAAGGTGGTCAGGATGGACCATTTGAAAGTGGAAAAAATTTCAAACATGGGAAGGGTCAAAAACATGTCTTCTAAGGAGGGACACATGGAAGGTGTCATGAATTTTTTATATATTGGATAACAAGGCCAAATTATAGGCAACAAGTATGATTTTATCAACAATCTCAAAGGGTACCATAAATCTTGGATCAAGCTTGGAATATTTTATAAATATTTTGGAAAGTTTCATCCTCAAGAAAACTCTGCATCCCATAGAGAATTCCCTTGGTGTCCTCTTAATATAAACATAGCTCTTTTGGTGGCTTGAGGCTTCCTTAAGCCTCTGTCATATTTTCTTAATTGTTTTTTCATTTGTTTGACAATATCCAATTTGATCATAACCTGATCTACCGAATTGTCCAATGACAAAGGAGTCTTGCACCTTCCCTCATATAGGTATTTAAATAGAACCATACCCAATGCAACATGATAACCATTAAAGGTATTCTTCCCATTTAGTTTTATGGTCCATACAATGCATATGTAGCATATCTTCTAGGACCTGAATAACTCTTTCTATTTACTCATCTATTTTTGGGTGATATGTAGAGCTAATATTAAGCTTAAGATATTCCACACTCAAAATGATCTTGGAGAAATATAGAGGAGCAACATATAAATGCCAACTAGTTTTCCCCTGAGGTAAGTAATTTTGTGGATCAAATAGATTATATAGGTTTACTTTGATCCAAATTTAATCTTCCACACATTAGCCAAACATCCTAGCCTTTATGGCATGTCCCTCATAATATTAGTTGATATAAAACTTTTTATATCTCCGCTACCAACTAAAATGCGTAGAATTTCCTATTTAATAGAAAAGGTGATGCTTAACCATCAAGAGTAGAGTTACTAGTGGAAGAAAATATTTGGTGAGTGGACTCTCCAGGTGCCTTCTTCTTTTCAACTCTCTATGGACATTTATTTGCGTAATGGAGGCCACCACACACATAACATCCCTCTAGGGGTGCTCTATATTCATTTTGTTTTTGAGAAGCTATTTTTTCTCCTTATCATGAGTTGTAGGCCTCTGCTCAGTCCTTCTTAAAATGATTTTCCCATATTGTCTATTTCTACTATCCTAAAACTTGTTTCTATTTCTATTTATGTTATCATTATTAGTCTAGTACCCCTCCTTAACCCTTTTGTATTGATCCTTATCCCACATTTTGGATCCTACATTCTTCCTTTTCTTGGAGTCTTAGTTATCTTTTTGAGACGTTCTTTGATAATATGATTTTCTAGCCTTTTGATTTATCTCCTCCTATCAATCCAAATCATAGGCTTTGGAAAGATCCTTAATATTTAGCAAATTGATTATGGATCCTATTTTTGGATGTAGTCCTAAGATAAACTTTTTTACCTTGAGCTCTTCCCTATTATCATACTCAAGGACATACTTCAAAAACTGTATAAATTTTTTGTGATACTCATTAACAAACATATTCTCTTGATGCAATTTGGAAAACTTAGAAAATTTCTTGACATAAAATTGTCTAGTCAAAAACCTCTTCATAAATTCTTTTAGAAAGGTCTCCCATTGGAGGTTGGCAACTTCAACATTCCTACTCTTCTTATAGGTAGTCCACTAGTCCAAAGCTATTTTGACTAGGTGGGCAACTACCCATGATTTTTTGGACTCATATGAAAGAGATTTCATGGAATAGTAGGTTTCAACCTCATTTAGATAATTTTTAGTGGTATCTTCATTTCCCTTACCATAAAACATGGATATTTTAGATTTTCTCAAGTCCTTGGCCAATTCAGTCCCAACTCTTTTCTTGCTAGTCCCTTTTGACTCTACAAGTACTTCATCCTACCTTTTTTCTTTAGTTAAGTCTTCTATTAGTTACTGTCGTTGGATTATAAATTCATGCTACTGAGTCATCTGTGATCTCTATTTTTCTATATGCTCTTTCTATTGGTCCATATGACATTTGAGTAGCTGAATTATTTTATATAAGTTCTCATCCTTCTAGACAAGTTCACTGGCTTATACCTCTTTTCCTTATTTCACTATCCTTTGGGGTCTCTCTACCACATTTGTAACCTTAACTTCTTTTTCAGTTTCTTTTCTTATGATTTTTTGAAATCCCTTTCTCAGACTAATAACTAGCCCTTTTTGCTAAGCTATTATGGGATTCTTTGATGAACTTCCCTTCAATTCAGGTGTCATTTTTCTCTGATACAAAAGAGCTATGTTAATTTTTTGGTTTAGGTTCTTCCAAACTCACAAGATAACACAATGTATTCTATAGAGTTTCACAACCTAAGGCTCTAATACCAACTGTAACAACCTAGATCTAACTCACCTAGTTGTCCAACCCAGTCTTGCTCACTAGATTTACAAAGAGAAAATTTTGGTTGGATTCAGGTCTAGGCAAGACATAAGATGAAAATTTTGATGTGTTCAACTTGAAATCATCCAATATTTTATTAGTATGAGGTATAAAAATCCTACTCTAGAGAAAACTTACCACTGTAGATGATCTCCCAAGGTGGACGAGATTGGCTAGATCCCATAAAAATATGCCTTTTGGTGAATTCATATTCTCCTTCCATGAGAGCATAGGTTTAGGGCTAGGGTTATCCCCTAGGGCCCATAACACCTAGATGGTGGATGCATAATTTCTCATCCCTTAGCATGGAGGACTTAGGTTCTCATGACCTAATTTCTGTCCAAAATTGGATACATGCAAGGGGTTAGCATAGATATACCTTGTGCCTAGTTGAGAGTCCAACTTCACTTGGAGTCAACTAGGGCCCACCAATACACTGGCTTAGGTCTTGGTATCTCTTGTCATGGTATGATTAATGAGGAGTCATCCCATACCAACTCTTCACTAAGTCTACTAGCACTAGTGTCTAGCTATCTCCTAGCACCAGTATCCTGCTAGTTATCTCCTAATCATATGATGAGCAAGGGACCCATCACCGTACTACTCATTTAGTCAACTAGAGTTGACGTTCCATACCACCTCTTGTTACCTTTTCATCTTGACCTTGCTCGTTAAGAGTATAGTCGCTCCTAAATCATAGTGATTATTACTCATAATCATCGGTGTTGGGTGGTAAAATCTTCCATCTTCCTTGATGGATAATCTAACATCCTTCTCGATGTTAAGTTACTAGTTCCTTCCATCCTCCTTTATGGTCAAGGTTTAAAGGTTTTATTCATCCTCCTCAATGAACAAGTTTCAAGAGAAAGGTCTATGGTATAAGAATTCCTCAATATGAAACTACATTTAATTTCTTGATTTGAAGATCTCATTTGCATATATCTTTTATGATTCAATCATTCATTATTTTCTACAAGTAAAACATGTAAAATAAATAATAATTAAATCATAATATTTTCTATAAATAAAGCATGTTAATTTTTATGTAAATGTTCAGTCTAAAGACCTAAGCTTGCAACAAAATACTTTAAATAAATTTTCAATAATGGTCCTTATACTAAATTATTTTGGTTTCACCAATGTAACCCTTCATTTTATCCATGAGTGTAACATAAAATATAGTTTTAAACTAAAATATTTTATATCACTTAATATTTACTTTAACTAAACAAGTTGACTTTAAAACATGAAAAAGGTACCTATGCTAAGTCTTTTATATCATTCTATAATAATTCTTAACATTCACATCATTATAATACAAAATAAATCTAAGATCTACTTTGATTTAATAAGATAAAAGAGAAATTACATGCTACATTAACGTAAGGACAAATTGCTCATACAATCCTAAATATGCTCTTCAAATGCTAATACACTTATATTTGTTTACTCTCTACTTGAAATACATCATACCCTATTAAAGTCTTATATTTATAAGCAACGTTTATGACTGATATTGACCAGAAGTCATATGTTAGGAATTCACACCCAAAACCAACAAATTGGGGTAAGTTTTTCTATTATTTCTACTCTCCAATATATATAAAGAATCCATAAAAGATTGTTTTCCAAAAAAATAATAAAATCTATTTGCAAATAAATTCAACCTTCCTTTATTTTATAAAATTCAACCAATCCTTATTCATTTATCAAAAGTCATAGTACAATAAATCCAGCTTTGTATTCCAATCCCAAAACATTATAAAAATACTTATCATTTAAGAAGTCTAACGACATTCTCTATTGGACAAAATGGCTTAATTTATTACTAAAAACCTCCTATCATTGTAAAGCTTAATGTAGTTTCAACCTAATAATAGGACACAATATTTGATTAAAAATATGTCTCATTTTTAAGAGACGTCATTACGACTAAGCTTTATAAAGCTTACTGATTAAGTTTTAAAAAAAAAAGACATCTCATTTTATTATTTCAAACTTTAGAGCGCAACCCTATTAAATTTTCTTAATGTTTAGATTAATTGCCATATGGTTTATAATTCAAGATTATTTCCTCCAATGCAATAGCTTATCATTTTCCAGGTATGTTGGCCAATGACTGCAAAATGATAACTGTTGGACATTTTGAGTGATAAGTTGTCATTGATGTCAAGAGTGAGTGGTCATTGATGTCGAACTTTCAGCACCAGTCAGTGGCAGTTTTAGTTGGCAGCATCCGTTTCGGTTTCAGTTTCAAGACCCGGTTCCAGGAAGTCAGATGAGGTCCAAAGTGCAAGAAAAAGCCCAAATAAATAATATTATAATATTATTTTATAATATTATGCAAAGGAAGTTTAAAATTAATTATAAATTAATTTATTAGTTAATTTACTTAACTTATAAAGTTATTTAAATTAATTATTAATTAATTTAATTATTAATTATAAATTAATTTAAGCTAAGGTTAAATAACCCTAAGGTGGGTTATCAAAATTAAAATTTGAAATTCGATTTTGAATAAAGTGTCGCCGACGTGAGGAGAAATTAAAACATGTATATAAGGGGGAACTCCCACCCTACCAAAACTTACCATGCCTTCGAAAATTAATGCGAGCTTTAGAATTGTGAGCTATACGAATTGCGCTGCATCCAAAGCGAAGGAGGAGTGTGCAAGTTTTGAGAGAAATAGACGATGAGTGAAGGCATAAGAGGAAGGTGCTATACCTTCCTTCACGTGGGCATTAGTAGCCCACGCGGTGGGCTCCCAAGTGCTAAGGCGCTTAGGCTAGAGGAGACGATGGATCGAATCTCGTCGAATCCCCTTTTGTGGGAAGTATAAGGTATGCTTGTAAATTGGTCGCCAAAATTTTTGGAAATATAGTTTGGGCATTTAAAAATTAATTTTTGCATATTTTAAATTGGTTCTAAGGTTGCTAAAGGAGTTATAAGGGTTTTTGCAAAATTAAATTTTTAATGTTATTTGCTCAAATGTTTTGAAAATATTGTAAGGTGTTTGGTTGATATTTTTATGGTGTTGGATATTATTTTAAGTTGGAGTTTATAAGGTGTATCAAGGAAATTATCTTTATGTATGGTATGATGAGTGTTATTTTTAAAAGGGAGAAATAAGGCATAAATTGAGTTGTGATTATTTTATGTCCAAGGAATATTTTTGAAAAGTGTTGAAGTAATATTGTTGTGTCTAACCATTGGAATTGGAAAGAAGAAAATTGTGATTAAGACAGGTTTTCTAAAGGCACTTCTACATCCAACAAAAGGTATGGGCATATTCTTCCTAGTGAGTGATTGTTGAAAATTGTGAATGGAAAGTTGGAGTGAAAAGGATTGTTTGGTTAGCATTGTTGAGAGTGTTTTGAATTAATGCTTCAAGGTTTTCTGGAATTAAGAGTTGTTGATAAAACCTTGTTTTATAAGCATTGTTGTTGAAGTGAGTTGTTGAGTGAAGAACTTGAACTAGGGTTTGGAAAGAACATGAGTATCATTGTTATGTGAGATTGGTTGATAAAGCATTGTTGGAAATATTTGAGTGAGTATTCATATGCTTGGACTAGGGTTTGTGAGCAAGGATCATTTCATTGAGTGATTGGTTGAGTAGAGTTGGTTGAGCCTAGTCAAGTGAATGTGTGAAGTGATTGTTCAAGTTCTATGAAACAAATTATTCTATATTCTAAATTGATTTGAGAAAGTGATTGAGTATTGATGAATGTGAAGCATATTGAGTCTCTAACAATTCTCTATATGTTTCTAAGAGAGTGATTGAAAGTGATTGAGCATTGTGATGAATGTAGAGCATATTGAGTCTCTAAAAATTCTCTTTATGTTTCTATGAGATTGGACAAGTTCTAGTGTGATATTGTTGAGCAGATTTGAGGTAAGTCTTAGAGAAGACTTGTGGATAGATTTATGTGAGATTTTGTGGAAGCTTACAATACATATTGAGGATAGATTTGAGGATAGAGATTGAGTATAGATTTGAGGATAGATTTGAGGATAAATTTGAGGATAGATATTGAGGACATATTAGAGGATAGAGTTTGGTACAGATTTGAGGATAGGTTTGTGCTAGACTAGAGATAGATATTGAGGATAGATTTGTGCTAGATCGAAGGACTATGTTTAGTGCAGATTTGAGATAGAGATTTGAAGGTGATAGAGTATAGAGGATGATAGTCTCTAGTGGATAGAGATCCATTAGCTAGGGTAGTGAGGATAGGTGTCTTCAATGGATAGAGATCCATTAGCTAGAGTAGTGGGGGCAACAGTTCTTCTAGAAGATCACCAATCAGAGCTAAGGAGAAAGGAGTTCTCCTATGGATAGAGATCCACTAACTTGATTAGGGGATTGGTGTCTCCTTTGGATAGAGGTCCATAAACATTGTAGGGAAAGGATTCCCAAGAGAATTTATTTGAGAAAAATTTATAAGAAATATTTTCTCCATGGAGTAGCCCACATTGGGTGAACCACGTAAAAATCATGTCTCTCATGTGTGTGATGCTTTGTGTGATATTTACTACTTTAATATTGTTGATGTTATCATTTGGATTAAAAAGCAAAAATTTTTATCTTATACTATTCACCCCCCTCTCAGTATAAGCACATGTTCTTCAATTGGTATCAGAGCGGGTCTCTCCATGAAAAGACTAACAACTTGGAGGAGGATCCATCAGTAACACACATGACTTCAAAAAATGAAGAGGAGACTATGTTTGATATAAAAGAGGAATTATTTGTTGCTCTCAAAAATTTGGAAAGAATTAGAGAGAAGAATTCAAGCTTGAAGGAAAAAATTCAAGAGGATGAAGAAGCAAGGATGGAACTTCTACAAAATCTCATAGAACTCAAGATAAGGGTGGAAGAAGGAAAGAAAATTGAGAAGGATATGATAGATCTATTAAGAGCAAGAGAAACAGAATGTGAAATATTGGAAGCAAAAATTATTTATCTAAGGAATGAAGTTGAAAGGACCAAGGTACTACAAGATGTAGAGGATAAGAAATCAAAAGGGGAATCAAGTCTTCAAGAAGCAGAAACTTCAAACAAGGATAAGCAAGCAAAGGATATCAGAAAGGAAGAAAGCAAAGAAGAACCTTGGATGAGAGTTAATCACAAGAGGAGGAATACTCCACCACAATCTCAAGGGCATCCAAACAGGTTACATAATTTCTTCCATGGTCATTGCTTTTCTTGTAATAAATATGGTCATAGAGTTGTACACTGTATTAGTCATGCAAGAAACAATGTCAATAGAAATTTCAATTCTTTTGCACCTCTTATGGATAATGATATTATATGTTACAAATGCAATAATTTTGGGCACAAGGCTAGATGGTGTAAAATGATACTTCCTAAGTCTAGTAAAAGAAAAATAGATTCAACAACTAGGAAAGATGAAAGGGAAAATGTAAAGGCTAGATCAATGTTAGTTCAAACAACCCTTCATGCTCAGGATAAAGAAGAACAATGGTATCTTGATAGTGGTTGCTCTAGTCACATGACAGGAGACAAAGACAAATTCATTGTATTAAAAGAAACCAATAGAGGATCAGTAAGTTTTGGTGATAATGGATCAACAAGGATTGGTGGAAGAGGAACTCGAAGTTTAGATAATGGGAAAACAAGAACAAAAAATGTGTTGTATGTTAAAGGGTTAAAACATAATATGTTAAGTGTAAGTCAACTTTGTGATCAAGGGCATATGGTTACATTCCATCCAGATAGATGTGAGATAAGAAAATCAAAAACTAGAAAAGTCATTGCCAATGCAAGAAGAACTCCAAACAATCTATACATGCTTAGTGAGATCAAAGGGGAAAAGTGCTTTCTATCACAAGAATATGAGAGTTGGTTGTGGCATAGAATATTGGGTCACTTGAATTTTGACAACATAGTCAACATAAGCAATAAGAAGGTTGTCAAAGATTTACCCAAAATAAAAAGGCCACAAAACACAATATGTGCACCTTGTCAACATGGAAAGCAAACTAGAACAAGCTTTAAGTCAAAAGGATATATGTCATCTGAGCCATTGAGTCTAATACATACTGATCTATGTGGTCCTACCAGAACACAGAGCATTCAGGGTGAGAGTTACTTTATTCTATTTATAGATGATTACTCCAGAATGGTTTGGGTAGATTTTTTGAAAGAGAAATCAGAAGCTTTTGAAAAGTTCAAAACATTTAAGAAACTGGTTGAAAATGAAACCGACAAGAGAATTAAGTGTTTGAGATCTGACAGAGGAGGAGAATTTACCTCAAATGAGTTTGTAGAGTTTTGTGAACAACATGGGATCAAGAGAGAATATTCAGCAGCAAGAACTCCTCAACAAAATGGAGTAGTTGAAAGGAAAAATAGAACTGTTGAGAATATGGCTAGAGCTATGTTAAATGAGTCTAAGCTCTCAGATGGATTTTGGAGAGAAGTAGTCAACACAATAGTATACATAATCACTAGGGCTCAAATGAGGGTAAACCATCACAAGACTCCATATGAGCTTTGGAAAGGAAGACCGACCACTGTAAAACACTTCAAGATTTTTGGAAGCAAGTGTTACATAAGATGAGAAGATCAAAACTTAGGCAAGTTTGATCCAAGATGTGATGAAGGAATTTTCCTTGGTTATTCCTCAAAGAGTAAAGCCTATAGATGCTTCAACAAGAGAACACACACTATTGTAGAAAGTATAAATGTAACAATTGATGAAAAGATAGATTCAAGAGAACCAATTCAACAAATTGTGTATCAGGAAGATGGAAGTTGTCAAGAAGAGTTTCATGAGGAATCAGATGAAGAAGAAGAAGAAACACAAAAGATTCTTCCTAAAACTCCATCTAGGTATGTACAGAAGCATCATCCAAAAGAACAAATCATTGGGAATCCAGATGAAAGACAGACAAGGAGAAGGATAATAACACCATCTCAACAAGCAAATTTTTCTTTGCTATCTAAGATTGAGCCAAAAGACTTCAAACAGGCAAGTGAAGATGAGTTCTGGATCAAAGCAATGGATGAGGAATTAGATCAGATAGAAAAAAGCAAGACTTGGGAACTTGTCCCATGACCAAAGGACAAGAATGTGATTGGCACAAAATGGGTATTCAGAAATAAGCTAAATGAATATGGACAAGTAGTAAGGAACAAAGCAAGGTTAGTATGCAAAGGCTATGCACAAGTAGAGGGAATTGATTTTGATGAGACATTTGCTCCAGTTGCATGACTTGAAGCCATAAGAATGTTTTTAGCCTTCTCAAGTTTTAAAAACTTCAAAGTATATCAGATGGATGTTAAGTCAACATTTCTAAATGGTGTTCTAGAAGAAGTGTACATTGAACAACCAGAGGGATTCATGTTAACAGATAAACCAGATCATGTATGCAGATTGAAAAAGGCACTGTATGGTCTAAAGTAGGCTCCTAGAGCATGGTACTCAAGACTGGATAAGTATCTTCAGGAATAGGGATTCAGAAAAGGAATAGTAGACAACAACTTATATATCAAAAATGAAGGGAATAATCTACTAATTGTGGTTGTTTATGTTGATGACATCATTTTTGGGGGAAACAATGATAAGATGTGTAAAGAATTTGCTAAGAACATGCAGAATGAATTTGAGATGTCTATGCTTGGTGAGTTGTCTTTCTTTCTTGGACTTCAGATTTCACAATCAGAGAAAGGGGTATTTCTCTCACAAACCAAGTATATAAAAGAAATGTTAAAGAAATTTAGGTTAGAAGATTGCAAACCGGTAAGTACCCCCATGGTCACAGGATGCAAGTTAAGTAAGGATGATGAATCTCTAGAGGTAGATCAGAGACTATACAGATCTATGATTGGCAGCTTATTGTATGTTACAGCTACAAGACCAGACATAGTACAATCAGTGGGATTAGTGGCAAGGTTTCAGGCAGCACCTAAGGAAACACATGTGGCAACGGTAAAAAGAATTCTTAAGTATCTAAAAGGGACTATGGATTTTGGGCTTTGGTATCCCAAAAGTGATAGTTTCACACTCACAACATATACAGATGCAGATTGGGATGGTAGCATTGATGATAGGAAAAGCACAAGTGGAGGAGCATTCTTTCTTGGAGATTATTTAGTCTCTTGGCTAAGTAAGAAGCAGGTTTCAGTATCCTTATCTACAATAGAAGCATAATATATTGCAGTAGTAGCCAGTTGTACACAGGTATTATGGATGAAGTGAACTCTAGAAGACTTCAAGATAAAACATGATCATCCTATTCCCATACTATGTGATAATACAAGTGCTATAAGTATCTCAAAAAATCTAGTGATGCACTCCAAGACAAAGCACATTTCGATTAAGTATCATTTTCTGAGAGAACAGGTGATAGATAAATAGGTCAGGTTAGAATATGTTACTACAAAGGAACATATAGCAGATATTTTCACTAAGCCACTTTCAAAAGAGACCTTTGAGTATCTTCGAGGAAAACTGGGAGTAAGACTCCCACCCCAGAATTAACCACCTCAAGAGGAGGTGGGGGAGGGGCTAAGCTAAGAGATTCATTCTTAGCCTCGAGCCCCAAAGGTGACCCTTTGCCATTGATGTCAAAGGGGAGAGATTTGAGTAAGGGGAGAGATTTGGTTTAAGGAGAAAGCATTGAGTCAGGGGAGTAGTTTCCCAGGGGGAGCAGAACAGGAAAAAGGTCAAGATTTGGTAAAAATAATTTGGGTTGCCATCAATGACAAAGGGGGAGATTGTTGGACATTTTGAGTGATAAGTTGTCATTGATGTCAAGAGTGAGTGGTCATTGATGTCAAACTTTCAAGCACAGTTAGTGGCAGTTTCAGTTGGCAGCATCCGTTTCGATTTCAGTTTCAAGACCCAGTTCAGAAGTCAGATGAGGTCCAAAGTGCAAGAAAAAGCCCAAATAAATAATATTATAATATTATTTTATAATATTATACAAAGGAAGTTTAAAATTAATTTATAAATTAATTTATTAGTTAATTTACTTAACTTATAAAGTTATTTAAATTAATTATTAATTATAAATTAATTTAAGCTAAGGTTAAATAACCCTAAGGTGGGTTATCAAAATTAAAATTCAAAATTTGATTTCGAATAAAGCACCACCGATGTGAGGAGAAATTAAATCATGTATATAAGGGGGGAACTCCCACCCTACCAAACTTACCATACCTTCAAAAATTAATGCGAGCTTTAAGAATTGTGAGCTATACAAATTGCATTGCATCCAAAGCGAAGGAGGAGTGTGCACGTTTCGAGAGGAATAGATGATGAGTGAAGGCATAAGAGGAAGGTGCTATACCTTCCTTCACATGGGCATTAGTAGCCCATGCGGTGGGCTCCCAAGCGCTAAGGCGCTTAGGCTAGAGGAGACGACGGATCGAATCTCGTCGAATCCCCTTTTGTGGGAAGTATAAGGTATGCTTTGATAATTGGTCACCAAAAATTTTGGGAATATAGTTTGGGCATTTAAAAATTAATTTTTGCATATTTTAAATTGGTTCTAAGGTTGCTAAAGGAGTTATAAGGGTTTTTGCAAAATTAAATTTTTAATGTTGTTTGCTCAAATGTTTTGAAAATATTGTAAGGTGTTTGGTTGATATTTTTATGGTGTTGGATATTATTTTAAGTTGGAGTTTATAAGGTGTATCAAGGAAATTATCTTTATGTATGGTATGATGAGTGTTATTTTAAAAGGGAGAAATAAGGCATAAATTGAGTTGTGATTGTTTTATGTCCAAAGGAATATTTTTGGAAAGTGTTGAAGTAATATTGTTGTGTCTAACCATTGGAATTGGAAAGAAGAAAATTGTGATTAAGACAGGTTTTCTAAAGGTACTTCTACATCCAACAAAAGGTATGGGCATATTCTTCCTAGTGAGTGATTGTTGAAAATTGTGAATGGAAAGTTGGAGTGAAAAGGATTGTTTGGTTTGCATTGTTGAGAGTGTTTTGAATTAATGCTTCAAGGTTTTCTGGAATTAAGAGTTGTTGATAAAACCTTGTTTTATAAGCATTGTTGTTGAAGTGTTTGAGTTGAGTGAAGAACTTGAACTAGGGTTTGGAAAGAACATGAGTATCATTGTTATGTGAGATTGGTTGATAAAGCATTGTTGGAAATATTTGAGTGAGTATTCATATGCTTGGACTAGGGTTTGTGAGCAAGGATCATTTCATTGAGTGATTGGTTGAGTAGAGTTGGTTGAGCCTAGTCAAGTGAATGTGTGAAGTGATTGTTCAAGTTATATGAAACAAATTATTCTATATTCTAATTGGGTATTGAGGTGAATGTGAAGCATATTGAGTCTCTAAAATTCTCTATATGTTTCTAAAAGAGGTTGAAAGTGATTGAGCATTGTGATGAATGTAGAGCATATTGAGTCTCTAACAATTCTCTTTATGTTTCTATGAGATTGGAAAAGTTCTAGTGTGATATTGTTGAGCAGATTTGAGGTAAGTCTTAGAGAAGACTTGTGGATAGATTTATGTGAGATTTTGTGGAAGCTTACAATACATATTTGAGGATAGATTTGAGGATAGATTTGAGGATAGATTTGAGGACAGATTTGAGGATAGATATTGAGGATAGATTAGAGGATAGATTTTGGTACAGATTTGAGGATAGGTTTGTGCTAGATCAGAGATAGATATTGAGGACAGATTTGTGCTAGATCGAAGGACTATGTTTAGTGTAGATTTGAGATAGAGCTTTGGAGGTGATAGAGTATAGAGGATGATAGTCTCCAGTGGATAGAGATCCATTAGCCAGGGTAGTGAGGATAGGTGTCTTCAGTGGATAGAGATCCATTAGCTAGAGCAGTGGGGGCAATAGTTCTTCTAGAAGATCACCAGTCAGAGCTTAGGAGAAAGGAGTTCTCCTATGGATAGAGATCCACGAACTTGATTAGGGGATTGGTGTCTCCTTTGGACAGAGGTCCATAAACATTGTAGGGAAAGGATTCCCAAGAGAATTTATTTGAGAAAAATTTATAAGAAATATTTTCTCCGTGGAGTAGCCCACATTGGGTGAACCACGTAAAAATCATGTCTCTCATGTGTGTGATGCTTTGTGTGATGTTTACTGCTTTAATATTGTTGATGTTATCATTTGGATTAAAAGGCAAAAAGTTTTATCTTATACTGTTCACCCCCCTCTCAGTATAAGCACATGTTCTTCAATAACTAGCTTGGGTTGGTTCACTAGTCTATTATTTTAAAAGCTTAACTCTTATAATTTAAGAGAAGATAAAAATTTGGTGGAGCAACATAACAATTTAAAAATAGTGACACATTATGTAATTATCAAATGCTCATGAAAACGATGACACATCTAGATAATCACTTCAGTTTAAAAACCATTATCAATTTTAATAAGAGCATAGGCATTAGGAAATATAAATTTAAGATTCAATCTAATATCTTCTTCAAAGAAAAACTAGAAAGGAAAACATAAGATAACTCATCAAATTTAAGATTTATTGCATTTATCGGTTGAGCGCTACTAGACATATTATACACACAATGATATAAACACTAACAAAGGTGAGAGATCAATAATTTCAAAACCTCCTTATATTATTTGATTCTATAGGGGACACCCAAAATAAAATTTTACGTTACAAATACTGCATTGAGTGAAGAAATTCCACCACATTTAAAAGTAAACTATATCTCACTCAGTAAATCTATTCATTAATTTATAACTTCTCAGCATTATGCTAAAGTAAAAATAATATCTAGTGACCTACAAACTCATACATGTTGGTTCAATTTTATAATAAAAGTATTATTTATTTTAATTTCTTCACTCGTGTAACTTAGTGAGACATGTCGGCCAATTGAGACGCTAACATAACACAAATGAATAAAATACCACAACATTGGCTTCCAATTTCAAGGTAACTTCACTTCCACGACCCACCAACAAAGTCTCAAATATCACTCAAGCTTCTTCCCTTGGTCCAATGAAATAAAATGGCTTATAACATTGCAGGTTCAAAATGATCCAATGCTTTTTATGCTACTATGCAATTTTTCAAACTACACATAACTCAAAAACATGAATTCTTCAATTTATCCATGCAATAGGTAAATTATAAAAAATACACATTAGGCTTCTATGACTCACAACTAGACTCATTTTTTTAAAATACAACAGTGTATTCTCTTGTTTAAAAATTAATAGAAATATACTAGATTTTGAAACAATCCTCTTGATTCTATAACCACTCTCTCATCACAACTCTATGTTAGCTAATATCAAACTTCTAAGTTTTTACCTTGTATTATCTATAGGCTTAGGATAATAGGTGGTCTTTAAATATTAGCAGTACACTAATATTTACCATAGATAACAATTTCTCTATCTTATCATAACATTCCCAATAATACTAAATATCTAGCATTGGTTAATGAGATTTATACATTAATATTTCCTCCAATTTCCATCAACACTCAGTATACAACACATCAGCAGTTTAAGAGCATAAAAAAACCATTCACTACAACACATACATAGTCAAGTAGGCTTAGGATATCCAACTTGAAATTGCTTATCATAATGCTTCTAACCTTCCTACTAGTAGACATGAATCAAGCGCAATCTCGTTAAAAATAATTTTCAATTAAACTTTCATATTTCTTATATAGATAGCAAATGGAAGCTATGTTAAACAACTATTTTTTTCCATGCAATTATCCACCCCAAACAATTGCCAAGTGGTAATAAAAACAAGTGGTTTCATGTTAAGTTGATGTAACACTAAAACTATATGTTATTTAAAATTATATAATTTTTACATTACAATATAATTATGCATTTCTCTAATGTTTTAGTTTTTCTATTTTAAATTAATGAATTAATTAATTATTAATTAATTTCTATATAAAATAATACTAATAATAGAATAAAAAAATACTCTAAGATATGTAAACCAACAAAAGGTACACATGTATTTGAAATTAAAATATTAAAATGTATCTATACAGATGCAACTACATGAGCAATATTTTGGTGAGCTTCCATGTACTCATAGGCCATGGTGTTTTTTCACACCTTCATCATATTTCTCCTTACCTAATGCAGACAACCCCTATCTTCCACCTGAATAAGGGTACCCGGTTCTCTTGATCTGCTTTCTTAAAGATGGACACTTGTTCCTACATCCACAAATCCATAAGCAGTACCATGTTCTAGAAGTGTAAATAAGTACAAATCATTGTTTAAATAATAGCTAGTCTAGTGGGGTCATTATACTTTTAATAAATCAAATTTACTAAAAACCTTTTAATTCTTCATTCATTGTCATTCAAACTATTTTGAGGTAAATTAAAAAATACCTTTAGGTAATTTAAAATAGCATTTTCCTGACTAGGGTTCCACTCCTTTGTGCTTTGTGATTTCTCTAATATGGGTGTTCATTTTCACCTACTCCTTCTAGTTGGTTCTCCAACAATGATCTGTCATGCTGGTTTGTAGTATTGCATCTCAAAACACCTCCACATTTGGCTTTTTTTTTAAGCAAATGGCCTAACTATCAGGAACTTTTTTTCCTTTGTTCCCTAGTTATCTTGCCTCGTTCATTCCTTGATTGCACTCTTCACAAGTAGCATTCATGTCTCTATTTTTAGGTTGGCATCTATGTTTTCTAGTTAACTCTTCTACATGATCATGTCTCCATTTCCCTGGTCTTCTATAGGTTGATGCCTCCTTTTTCTAGTTAACACAATCCTTTTCACAAGCTCTCAAAAAAAGGAATTGGTATCTTTCTCTTAGCCCTCTCACTTCTCTCAAAAATTTTACTTCTTGCAGTCTTACTCCTTATTCATTCACAAAACCACAAATACAAGGAAAAAACTCAATGTTCTTTCTCATGGCTCTAATACCACTAATAGCATATAAGCAAGTTTTAGTAATATTTTATGATCAAATATCTCATACAATATATTAAAATAAGAGACACAAGTATTTAAAATATCACACTATATTCTCATGGATAATAAACATGGTATTCCAGTACAAATGAAGTACTAAAACTTTTCATATTGCTACACATAATACATGACCTCTTTACAAATATCTTTTACAAAGACTCTTGATATTTTACCTTCAACTGACTCTTCATATCCTCAAACTGACAAGAGATATGACTCTTCATATTTCTCATAGGATAAATATATATATTGACTCCCTAATAATAACAAACCTCTAATGATTACTAAATGACAAATATTTACAAGACTCTTTCACACACATTTACAAAGTATTTGTAAAATATTTACAAAGTTCTTGCAATGTACTTGTAGGTTACCAAATAATATAATATACTCTAAAAATACATTTATTGTACATAAAATTTTTAGTAAATTAAAAATTGAATGATTCACTCACAAAGTTAAGCAACTCACTTGTCTATCTAAACTTGGAAAAATTTGTAAAAAGAAAATATTTCCCAAGTGGATTGCTTGGATACAATTGCCTATGAGACTAGATAAAATCAGCTTCTAATGAGTTAGGGAGGTGCAAATTCACATTCTTAGTGAATCACTTCCTAGTACTTGAGGGAATAACTTACTAGATCTAACTTGGAAAAATTTCACCCTTTCTAGAGTGAATCGCTCACTTTATTGAGTGAATCACTTGCTATATTGGACTTGTGTAAAAATTGACTTAGAATTTATTGTAAGTGATTTTGCCCATGATAAATGAAAATATGATATTAGATTCAACCTTATGGTATTTCTTGTATTTGCAAACAATATTAGTTTTTAAAAATTCATGTTAGACTTACCATTTATAAAGTACTTACAAAACTTAAGCACAAATAAAAGAATTATAATGTTTTTAGAAAAATTGGATCTGTATTTTAGACAATTAAGAAAAATACTATGAATTTGACCTATGAAAGTGCATGTCAATTTAAGTGATTCACTTGCTAAGTTGAGCAAATTTCTCACTTCTTGTAAAATCCCAAACTAACCCAATATCAAAAGAATCACTTGTTTTCGTGAGTGAATCACTTGCAAAGTTAGACTTGATAATAAATAAATTATTTTTAGGCAATTGCTATATTCATGATGGCTTCATTTTTGACACAAAATTTAGAAAATGTAGAAAAAATGCAGAAAAATTAGGTTTGTCCCATTAGGTATGCTAGAAACTATGTTGATCTAAGAAAATTTCCTAACTTTTGATTTAGGTATTGTGCCCCCAAATTTGAGTTTCATCAAGGTTGGATGGGTTTGCAAAAGACCTCCTCTAATATCTATATTAAGGCTAGCTTCCTACTATCCTCGTATTTCTCTCTAATCTACTCTAACTACTTTGCATGGAAAATAAATGCATGAAATAAAATACATAAATATAAATTGTAAAAAAAAAATGCATAAAGTGTGAGATAAAATTGTGAATTTTAGATTGCAAGAGATGAAAGAAAATATGAATATTACAACATAACAAGGATAACATACAATTATTCAACATATGAGAATTCAAATAACATCAATTTCCACCCATTTGTTTGATTATATAAGATGGGCTAGAAGGGTTGTGCCCAACCATAATGCACTAATACATAAGGACTTACCATTTTTTTACAATCTCATGAGTACAAAGGACTATGTGGGTTTCATAGAGTGTAGTTTAAAATTCTTATGCCCAAAATATGAACACAATGAAGGCCCTAGGCCTCTATTTATAGTAAGATCTTACCGATGAGTTACCTAGGGTGAAAAACAATGCCTCTAAATAAAAGTAAAGATCTGGTAAAAACTTTAGCAAAATGTTGCATCTCCAAATCTTACATGCCTCTAACAATCTTAGAAGGCTCTAAAAAATATTAATACACCCAAAAAATAAAAAAATGTTTCTTTTCAAGAGAATTTCCTCATGATCCACATTGATTTTCACTTTACCACCTATTTGAGAGATTTGCTCACATTTTACAAACAAATTGACACTCTTTATTGAGTGAATTGACACCCTTTGTTGAGATAATTGAATCTTTTATTGAGCGAATCAAGACCTTTTCCTGAGCGAATTAGCACCCTTTACTGAGAAAATTGAGACATTTTCCTAAGCAATTGAACACCCTTTGCTACATGAATTGACACACTTTTATGAGTGAATCACTCCCTTGAGTCAATTGGTCCATTTTGTGTGTGAATCAATATTTTGAACCAATCGGTCCAATTTGTACACTATTTTATGAGTGAATCACTCCTTTAAGCTTATGGGTCTATTCCAGAGATAACTAAATTTTATAAATTTTTTAAATTAAACTTTTTTACAATGTTGTCCCTAGGTTTGTAAAATCTAATTTCTATTGCTAATTCCTTGGAATTAGAATATAGTAGTTGAGATACTATAAGTTGTTAATTTATATGTGACAAATACTAAAATTTGATGTGTTACTATTCATAAAGGCCACATAAGTGAATAGTTTTCATACACTTGATGATGGTTGGAATGGAACTACTCATATTGGGAGTAAGAGAATTGTTATTTGAAGTTCCAATATTAATGCAACTAAACTATAAATTTTAAATGATAATTTTTCACACACCTTACAAGTATTATTAATGTATTTCTACTCCTAATTTAATAGAATCTCCAATAGATCACTTCCATATCGCATTATGATTTATTTTTTTGGATTGTTTCACGATAATATATTTTCATGAAAAGTTGAATGGTTGAAAGATATTGATTCTATATTTATCTAGGGTACATCACAAAGTGAAATGAATGGATGCAAGTAAATTTGAAATTGAAATTTATTTTCCACTTACAAAAAATATATCATTGAAGTTATTGTCATTTACAAAAGAAGATATGACTAATTCTATACTTTATCTACAAATGAAGCAATGTACCATAGTGCCCAAAAAAAAGGAAATTTATTTTACACTTCTTTTAATTGGGCATATAATGGGTTTAAAAAGGGGTACAAATTTATAAAGTCAATCTTTGTACTTTTTAGAAATATCATCCTAATGCAAGCATGAGCCTACTTTAAGAAGTTTCAAATGGTTAGGATATTTTGTTTAACATTCCTTTCAAGATACATGTTTCTTATATAATTTTTTAGTCTTATTTAATATCTATAGATGCTAAAGTTTTGAGTAAAGTTATTTATTTTGAATAATTGCAAGATTTAATGATGAAGATGAAAATTATCTATTACATCATTTATGGTCAAATTGTTTTGTTAAATATATGGAAAATATTGAACCTATTGTAGAACATTTAATAAACAAATAACATTAGAAGTTTATTTACAAAATGATTTATTAATAACATATGCTTCAAATTTATTTACTTATCCTAAATTTAAAATGATATTCTATAATGTCTCATATGGATTTTAAAAATTTAAACAAGAATAAAATTATTATTTTTCTTTGGGATCCATCATGTAATAGGAATTTTTGCTTGACGTATCGATACAATGTACATGGAGTGAGAAAATCTTATAAGGTTATTGTTGACAATTTTCTCACATTGCATAGAGGGGTAGAAAAATCAAAAATTTTGTAAAGTGTTTCTTTTTGTAAAGTATTTATTTTTGTTGTTTTTGAAAATATTTGTAAGTTGCAGCAATTTTGGCTTTCATCGCCATCCCCTTTGTATATAGAATGGAGATGCAAGAGCTTCACTACCAAGCAAGCTAAGGAAAAAAGCTTCACAAGAAAAGGAAGATAGCTTCACCAAAAAAGAAGTAAAGGACAAAAAGAGCTTCGCACCCGAAGCATTTCAAGCAGCTACTTCGGGCAAAAGTTTTGCGAAGCGGCATTCAAGGAACCTCAAACGCTAAAAAATAGCTTCGCTGAAGAAGGAAGACAAGAAATGCAAGAAAAGAGCTTCACACCCGAAGCATTTCGAGCGTTTTCTTCAAGTGAAAAACTAGTGAAGCGGAATTTTAAGGAGTGCAAACATTGAAAACTACTTCGCCAAGAAATCATCGAAGCACCCGCTTCGGGCCTCCACACTGGTGAACCATTTTTACTTCATCAAAATTTGTTGCGAAGCATCTGCTTTAGATAGCTTTCGTGCGAAGCACTTTCACCTGAAGTAGTAATGGCCCATGAAGAAGCAGAACATTTTTTGAAGGCAGGAATGCACTTCGGCCCAAAAGACCCTGAACCACAGTTTTGAGGGAGGATCGCAACGAAGCATTTTGAAGACTCACCAATGAAGCATCCACTTTGGGTGGAGAACCTTAGCGAAGCAGTTTTGGCATGCCTTTCCATCGAAGTGGCAAATATCAAGAGCCATCTTAAGGAGGAATATTTACTTCGGCATTTTATATCCCCGAAGCTGTCTTGCGAAGTTCATTCATGTGAAGTGCAAAACCAAGAAGGAAGACCTACTTCAGCTTGCATCCATTGCGAAGCAACGTTGTGAATGAGAAATCAATGAAGCACTTCGAGGGCGCGCACTCCAAGCCAGGTATTTTTCTAAGGTAATCAAGTGCCTCATAAATGTATTTTTATGTGCTCGATGAACTTGCTGCTCATTTTTGGTAATTGGAAAGGAAGTCTCAGTCCCTGAAGGATAACCTGGCAGACATGGCGGTCACTCGATCTCCGCACCCGAAGACCAAGGACGTTCAAACGGCTCATCAATGCATGTCTCCCTGGCTGACCCAGTCGCAGTTGCCAGATATAGAAAAGTATTTGAAAGCTCAGTCACGAGAGCTGCAAGGGCCGACTTCTTAGGTTTTCGAGGATGTACTCCTCCATTTTGTGCATTGATGGCTCAGAGGATCTGGTCCTCTATAAAAACCTAGGCATTATAATGTAAAATGGGGGGGAACTTTCTGCTAGAAAGCTGTTGTAACTTGAATCCCTATGATTAATACTAAAGAGCTTTGGCTTCAATTTCTCTCTTGTATTCTGCCTTCTGTGATTATTTCTGTTATCCTTTCTTCATTTGCATACTATAATTCTGCATTCTAGATTTAGGTGTGTGATTGGGGACAGACCCCTAAAATTTTCCCGAAGGATACATAAGGGAGGAAAATGTTGTATTAGCTTTCTTTTATGCTGCCTGTGGATAGTGTTTCTATTATATTAACTTTTTCTTGGTCATCATAATTTTGAACTCTGGATTTTGATGTAAGGGGAAGGGTAATCCTGAAACTCATCCAGAGGATACATAGGGGGTTAATACCGTGTTCATTTCATTTTAATCTTGAAATTTATTGCTGCTATTTTGAGCTATTAGACAGCGATTGGGCTTCTGGTTCTTTCCCACTTTGGATAATTGACATTTCTTCCCTTACTCTTTTATTTCTTTCCTGCACCCTTACTCTTTTATCCCTTTCCTGCACTCTCATATCTAAACATCGAGTATATTTGTAAAGGAGTCGGCCTTTCTCCTAATATTGGCATGAGGGGCATCTCTTCCCTTCAGCCTTTTAATGTTGGTCTAGGTCTAGGGCACGTACACTACCCAAAATCCTTTCCTAGGTAGATTTGATGACCAATAGTTTTTGGCACACCCGGTGTGACCCGATCAGTCTCACCTTATGAGTGGTAGTGAGAATTGATGCTCGTATCATTGCCGAAAGACTCTTAGCATCTGGCGACTCTGTTTAACCGAGAATCTTTAAGTCGTAGAGACCGGTACCTAAGTCTGTGCCTTCATGTAAACAAGATGGAGAGTTAGGAATAGAGGAGAGGAAACTGAGTTCTTTGAGCTTGATATTGACACCTTCGAGGAATGTTCTAGGTTGGTCACCCTTGAGTCATTATTACGTGGAACATCCTCGCAAGAGGCTACTTCTGAAGAACAAGGATTAACTTTGGATAGTACAATAGCTAGTTTTCCTCCTAATCCTCCCAACTCACCAAAGCATCCTGGTGCTTCCATTCACATTAGTCGTCTTGTTAGCAACCAAGGACGAGCTTTGGGAATGTTTGTTTCTCATAATCCAAGCGCAAATATGGCATAGCAACAACAACAACAACAAATGCAGTAGCAATAGCAACCGCTACCCAGACTGTTCCTGGGATGGAATTCTTCAGGACCACTAAATTTAGCAGGACAAGGGCAAGTTTCTTTTGCTACTATGAAGAAGATCCCAATGTTTGATGTAACTGGGAAGACTGCTTTGGAGCACATCCAGGACATAGTTTCTCTGGCAACGATTCATGACATCATAGAAGAGAGAATTATGGTAAAGCTACTAGTTCTATCTCTTAGAGGGAAGCTCCTCTACTGGTATAGATCTTTACCATCCGGTACTATAACAGGATGGGACCAGTTAGCTTGAAAATTTATGAGAAGCTTCAATGAGTCCGCTGATCCATCTTCTCTCCTGCATCAGTTCATAATGATTCAGAGACATCCACAAGAAGAGATCACCAATTTCAATGTTAGGTTTGCCTAAACCTGGCAAAGGATACCAATTGGACTTCGACCAAATAACAAAGCTACAACATACTATTTCCTTCAGGCTTTCAACCCTGATATCAGTGTCATGGTAAGGTACTCGAACAGTAATACCTTCCCCAAGTTGTACGAGTTAGCCCAGAGAGCGGAGATGGATTTAATAGTTGTAGGTAAGCTCCCCCAAAGGATGTCGATGCCCATATTCCTTGATTTCCCTCAATCTCAGTATGCGAGCATAGCCTCTTCGTAGATCTCTACAACCCCTGCATAACCGATCTCATCTTAGAACCTGAATCTCATTGTATCACAGATTGCTACTCCACAAATCCATTTTCCTACATTTTTAACTTCGTAGCCCACTATTTCCTTGGCATTCCCTGTACTGCCAGCGCCGCCTCAACACCCCACCCTACCTCCAATACCAATGATGGCTCCATTGCCACCTATTCCCAAAGCCGATGATATGCAAGCCAAAATACTACAAGAGGTGCAGTTCCTGAACTCCAAAGTACAAACCATGTCCAATGATATGACCATTATGAAGAAAAAGCAAGTGTAGCACGAGTTTCTATTGATAAGGTCGTATCCCACACCCGTGATTACTAAATATCAAACAGTATAGCAAGGGAGAGCATCGACAAGAAATGTCATGATTGATAAAGCTCCGAGCACTTCTAATTATATACGTTGGTGCTCCACATGTAATGATCCTCATGAAGAGAATACTTGTGTACACACCAAAACAGCACCATTCGATTAAGTGACTACAAACACTGATCGCATGCACATACACAGCTTTCAGGGCAGCCTTTAGAGGTCAAACAGTGGTCTTGACCACTTGCACAGCAGTTCGGAAGGTCGAAAAGTGAACAGAGTAAAGATGGTCTTCAAACGTCAAAACCTTCAAAGCCTTAAACAAAGTCTTTAAAAGCAAACTTAGCAAAAGGAGGGGAGCCCAGCCTTGGACGTCGTGAAATCGCGCGTCGCGATATCGCGATCGCGACGCGCGATATCGTGACCGTCGCGATATCGCGACGGTCGCGATATCGCGACGCGTGATATCGCGACCGTCGTGATATCGCGACAGACCCCTGCCTTCGCGCCTGCCAGACACGTAAACATATAAAAGCATATAACCACTCAAAAGCCGACACGTCATCAGTTAAAGGCAGAGTTAAAGCAAACATTAAAAATGATTTTAAAAAGCAAATATCCAAAGAAAGCATTCAAAGCAATTTACGACGAGCTTTAATGGAATAACAAGCGGTTTCAAAATATCCGATCCGAGGCCATGCCTCATAACTTTCGATGTCAGTGCGAGCCATGCTTAGTAATGACCCGATAAGGATCAAATCTGAGCGGCCCTTACGGATTTAGGGTTTAAACATTAATATCTCAGAGGCCGGATCCTCTATAAAAACCGGCTCGATACAATGAAAAAAGAAGTTACGAAGCATTTTGAAAAGCAACGAAGTGCTGCCAAAGTAAGACACCCGACTGCATCCCTTACGATTCATTTTCTTCTACATACGGAGAGTATGAATCTGGATCCATGGATCTACCCATTCGTCGACAAATCTTAGTGTATTTTTAGTTCTTTTACATTATGGTTTTGAATTCTGATTTCAAGCATGTATTCACCGGCTTTTTAACAGTAGATTTCATTATGTTCTCGTTAACTTAGAATCTGCTGTTTTAAATCATTTAACAGGTGCTATTAAACATTTTTATTGTTTCTTTGAGTACAGGAAGAACAGCAGAAGCAGAGATTCATCGGCAACCAGCGGCAGCAACACCGGCCTGTCCATTTTGCATGTGGGCATGCGGAAGAAAATCATTGTGCACTCTTTGTAATAAGAATCAGGCTATTGTAACCGAGATGGAATTAATATGAAAGGGCGGTGCTCTTACCTTTTGATATGATTATATCCGTGTTATTTCATGTATCTAGCCAGTTCTGTCTTTTTATTGCATCTCACTGTTTTTATTTCGAAATCTCATGCTTTCAGTGGCGATCACGGTGGGACCGGTTCCCATATTTTTAAAAATCACAGAAGTTAATTAAACTTGTTGTGTCTTGTGCTTAACAGGTACTTCTTTTTAGCCGGAGGTCAGAAACAGCAATTTCGGGCAGAAAGGAGGTAACGGTTCTAGCCGTCCATATCATTTTCTGTTGCGAAGTTTCGGGTTATTTCATTTACTGTCATTTTAATTTCTTTTAATTATCACAGTAAGGTAGAGAAATTTTTCTTAAAAAATTTTCTTGCTTTATTTAATTATGTAGTTATCTGCGTAATTATTCATTTAATAATTAAATCTTTTTAATTATTAAAATAAGGTAGAGAAGTTTTTCTTAAAGATTTTTCTTACTTTATTTAATTATGTAGTTATCTGCGTAATTATTCATTTAATAATTAAAAAAAAAAATTGTTAAAGAAAGGTAGAAAATTTCTTTTCAATTTTTACTTGCTGTTTTCGATTAGTATTATCTGTCCGGCATAGGGAAAGATTTCTTTTTCGGTTTCTTGTTTCAAATTTGCAAAGTAAAATGAATCCCACACACCACGTGGTACTTTAAACCAAGGCGTTGGTCGTAAAACCCCAACCCTTGAGCAAGACCAAAGGTGGATTCCATTATCACTTTGGCTTGAGATATTGCATCCATTACCTCGATCGCGACTGTTGCTAGACGTAAATCCTGACGAAAGCTGACCGAGTGTTGTCGGGGTGATTCCCATGCACGCGAGGATAAGTCTTCTATGGTAGGTGTCATAAACAGAGCGATTCCCCTTCCGTACCGCCTATGTTCCACGTACCATCTGCTCTCACGTACCTATAGTCTCCCTCACGTAAGGGCGGGTATATAGAGAGGTTGGTATATCGGTCCGAAAATGGTATATTGAAGGGGCGACCATTTATGGGAGTCATATGAGCCAACATTATGCATTTAAACGTTCTTCCAAAATTGCAAAAACAAAACAAAACATCAAAATGCACTAAACCGATTTAGGACACACTATCAATCCTTAAAAGAGATAATCACGGTTTTGCGTATGTGTGTGTTCATTTTTGCTTGGTGTGCACAAAAAGACAAATCATCATAAACGAGATAAAATCTGCTTAGATAGTAGAGAAGCAACACAATGGTGTACACCCGTAGCCAAGCCCAATCAAGGGCGGAAGCTGTGGAAGGTGCACAAAGGGAGGGCGCCAGTCACCTTCGCTTTAACCCCAAGGATTTGGTCATACCACCTTGGCGGCCTGACACACAAGGTGGTCCCCTCCACACCTTAACAGATAAGGACTATGGGGGTACCCCTTCTAGGAGCACTCCTGTTCAGCATAGCACTCAACACACATCCTCCCATGAGGGGTACATCCATAGGAGAGCTACCTTAGATGCTCGTTATGAGCGGTCACCGTGCGATGAAGCGCTGAGTCAACCTAGGGTTCGACGAGAGGAACCACATGGTTACACTATCCCTCCTTCAACCCCTCCAGTTGTCAGGACTGCGAGGACAAATTCGGAGCACAAGGCTCCTCAGGCAGGCCAAGCCAACTCCGTCCGCCAAATCGTGCTCACTTATGAAAGAGAGCATGAGGAAGATTCCTACCTTCCTCAAAAACAATACACATCGCGGGAGCAATACGCCTCCGCACCTGCTAGATATCATGGTCACACTCTGAGGCCAGAACCTCAGATAAATGCCGCTACCCCCATCAGAGAGAGACGGCCTCTAGAGATCTTGGATCACTACGACCAAGATAGATATGTCGGAGAGGCATCTAGGCCTTCGAGACATGAAGTGGTGAGACCAACTATCTTAGAATCTATCAAGCATTTCGCACGTCGGATGCAACTCACGCAACGTGAGCGAGAACGACAACCGTTAGAGCAATGGTACCTTCTAAATGAAGAACGCCTTCAACGCCGGGAGGAGGAGTTGTTCCAACACACTATGCAGGAGAGGACTCCAACCCCTCACACACATAAGACAAAACATTATGAGAGGCACAAATCTGAACCTCTTGAGCAAAATAGGGTAGACCACATCGACCCGGAGTCGCTAGAAAAGTCATCCGCCAAGCTCAAATAACGCAGGTTGAACAAGGTCGCCAGGAGTTAGAAAACTTATACATGCAGCGCAAAGCGGATAAGTTGCGCTATAAACTACCTGAGAAGGCGCCAACCCCTTGCATCCAAAGAGCACAACAGTATGAGGAGCACAACCCCCAGGTGCGAGACGAGTCTCTGCGACCTTATCAAGCATCACCCCCAATGCCTCCTAGACATGAGCAGGAGGCTACTCCTATAAACAATGACGAGTGCCTTCCTCGAGGAACCCACTCTAGGTTTATGGGCCACCCTTAGAAAGTCACCAAGAAGCCTCTGAGGAATCAGAGCAAAGAGAAGAGCTGGATGAACTGCCCTACCAAGACATGGGGGGTGCTATTCAGCTACCCCTCCATAGGTCCCCAGTTTCTCAACACGAACCAATCAAAGCGGAGGAGCTCAAATCTCCCGATCTATGCAAAGAGCTAGAGCACTTAGAGTTGGTGGAGACCAAGATTTTGGAGCTCCCAAGGCCCAACTTACATGAGGCTCTTTTCGAAGAGGATCAACCTCTAACTGTACTCACTGATGATGCAGTCCTCCATATCTCAGAATCTACGGATCCTGATGAGCTATACACATTGTTCGAAGCTTCTGAGGAATCAGAACAAGAAGAAGAGCGGGATGAACAGCCCCACCAAGACATGGGGGGTGCTATTCAGCTACCCCTCCATGAACCCCAAGTTCCTCAACAAGAACAAACCAAAGAGGAGGAGCTCAAATCCCCTGATACATGCAAAGCATTAGAGCACTTAGAGTCGCTAGAGACCAAGATTTTGGAGCTCCCAAGGCCCAACTTACATGAGGCTCTTTTCGAAGAGGATCAACCCTTGGTTGTAGGACTACCTGATGATGCAGTCCTCCATATCTCAGAATCTCCAGATTCTGATGAGCTATACACATTGTCCGAAGGTGAGGATGAAACAGAGATAGCTCAAAGCAATCACATACGACAACATCGACACCCTATAAATATCGATGAAGCATGTCAAATGATAAACATAATACTAGGGCATGAGTGGCGCATAGACCCAGCCCACCAGCATCACATGTCCATCCCACTCCTTGGGGAAGGTCGCGAGCAACTTCCACCAAGAGATATCATAGCACCATCAGTGTCGAAGGCAGACCCTGTCCTCCTATCCGTGCATAAGGCCGATCCATTCGTGCCAATTCCTACAGAGCCAGATCCGGTGCACAAAGATTGTCAAGTCTGGGGTACCTCTATTCCCTGAAGAGCAAGTGGATTACACCAAATGCTCCAAAGGTGTCCATCAACCCTTTGGTCAAACCCAAAATGCTCCAAGGATTATCGCAATCTCTTGGTCAATCCCAAAAAGCTCCAAGGATTATCGCAATCTCTTGGTCACCCCAAAAGCTCCAAGGATTATCGCAATCTCTTGGTCAACCCCAAAGAGCTCCAAGGATTATCGCAATCTCTTGGTCACCCCAAAAGCTCCAAGGATTATCGCAATCGCTTGGTCACACCAAAAGCTCCAAGGATTATCACAATCGCTTGGTCAAACCAAAATGCTCCAAGGATTATCGCAATCGCTTGGTCAATACCAAAATGCTCCAAGGATTATCACAATCGCTTGGTCAATCCAAAAGGCTCCAAGGATTATCGCAATCGCTTGGTCAACCCAAAAGCTCCAAGGATTCATCACAATCTCTTGGTCAACCCAAAAGCTCCAAGGATTATCCAATCCTTGTCATCCCCAAAAGCTCCAAGGATTATCTACAATCGCTTGGTCAATCCCCAAAATGCTCCAAGGATTATCACAATCGCTTGGTCAATCCCCAAATGCTCCAAGGATTATCGCAATCGCTTGGTCAATCCCAAAGGCTCCAAGGATTCTTGCAATCGCTTGGTCAAACCAAAATGCTCCAAGGATTATCACAATCGCTTGGTCAATCCCAAAGGCTCCAAGGATTCTTGCAATCGCTTGGTCAATCCCAAAATGCTCCAAGGATTTCCACAATCACTTGGTCAAAAATCATGAAAATTCAAAAACAACAAAAATCATCAAAAACAACAAAAATTTGCATCTCATTTCTAGGCATATTCAAATTCATCAAATAGAGAGTTCTTCTCGCAATTCATCTTCATATTCACCAAAATCAATCCATCAAAAATACAAAAATACGTAGCTGCATCCAAGCATTGCATCCATACATTGCATATTCATGGTCGTACAGGTCAAAGGCACCATAGGCTATCATGGTTCTACTAGTCCATCTTGTTCCACACTGTTCCATTTTACAAAAACAACAAAACACCATGCACTTTACCACACTAGAGTCAGTGGTCTTTTAATGTATCAAGAGTTTTTCGTGATTCAATCATCATTTTGCTCTTTAGCAATGAAATGTATCAAGTCAAACAGATTTTACGAAGGTAGAGTTACACTTGCAATACACCTTGTTACGTAACATCCCAACACAAATTAAAACACATAAAAATTCCCGAGTTGTGTGAACGAAGGATGAAACCTGCACGGTAATCCAGGTTACCATAAGCGAAACGGTTATCTTGCTCATCCCCCTGTGCGAATGACCCCAAGAATGGCGAGAGTTGGCAAAAGGACAAGCATCCTCCCTACCCAATTCCCTAAGAATCCCAAAGTTGCAAAACGTCAAAAATTTGCAAAATGTCAAAACTTCAAAATTTGACACCCTAAAGTGCACATCTCAAAAAGCACAAAGAATAGTGATTATCGTCACTCCATATCCAAATCCCTTGCTCAAGAGAAAAGAAAAATAAATCAAAATAAACAGTGATTATTATCACTATAACGAGCAAGTATCCCAATACAATTGAAGAAAAGAAGGGAGTTGACCTTGAATCCCTGGAACTCTCGACGATTCGACGGGTCATGAGGCAAGCCTCAGTACCGGTTTGGTTGATAGCCTATCGGTCATTGGCGGTAAACTTCTCGCATGACGATATATCTATCACATTAACTTGTGTACAGATCAATGTTTGCATGTGGATGAGCTAGCTTATGGTATCCTGGAGAACATCGCAGATTAATCTAACTACATACAACAAAGGAGTTAGTGGAGCTAATTAGGTGATCCTCAGTACGAGTTCGGTTGAAAGCCCATATGGCATTGGCGGTATCCTGACAAATACCACATAAATGAACTCAATTGCACACACGGGGATGTGAAATAACTTGGTCAAAAACAAGTCCGATTCATACCTTGTTCAAAAGTCTTGTAAGATAAAGTACAGTCATGGCTAGTGAGTTAAAACTGTCTGAGTCTCAGAAAACCTTAGCTACATTTCTAAACCAATTACACTACTTTTCATCCTTGCAATACCATCAGAAAATACAAAAAGAAGAAACACCACATTTGTACATAGCAAAGTAATGGAGTTCTAAACAGTCTATGGTGCCATAACCAAATATCACCAAGTCCATACATCCATTTCATTTCAGCATATCACATGCATTTGCATTCATCATGCATCCATCAAACTAAATCAACATACAACATTGGTAATTATCATACCATATGCATCCATCCATATCAAGTAGCATGCACCCATCAACATCAATCATTGTGCATAAAATCATGACATATACGTAAAGAAAGAAAATCAAAACAACAAAAACATCACAAAAATGCAACACAAAAAGAAGCAATAAGCATTGCCGGACACGAGTGCTCTTGCACTCAACCTCTTGGCATAGAAAATCGATGTCGGGGCTCAAATTCTCATTCTCCTACTTCCCTAAGAAGGCTATCATAGCTGGACCGCTCCACGGGAAGACGGGTTTTTGATGATTTCACCCCATTATGGCATCACCAAAAGGGTTAACACCCACCAAAAATAGGTCCAAATGTCGGGAAATTGCACGTGCTCAAATGGAAAAACATCTAAAGGCACCCTAACCTAAGTCATCTTGGGTCAAGCGACTCGTCGCTTTTCTCACGAAGGTCATTCCCTCATCGATTCGTCGCTTGAGGGGGTAGTCACACTTAGTCACCAATCAACAACCACACACCCAATCAAGGCAATGACATGCATTCAAAGAATCATTGACAAAGACAATCACGCTCCTGCTTGGGGCAATAAACAAGCAATCATTAAATTGATCAAATACTTGGCATTCCCGAAGCATGAACACAAGGTTCCCCTGTGGATAAAAGGTTACGCCCTTTGCCTAATCATGACTGATCAATGTCCAAGCTCAAGTCACACCTCACCAAAATAGGTTAACACTTGAAATCAAATTCCTTAGCTCGTCAGAAGCAAGGATTCAAGAATGCATGCCCTTTCCATACTTGGGGCATTAAAAGTTGGTTAGGTTACCAAGAAACCCTAATCATTAGTGCTTTGGTCGTATATTTTTGCTCAGCACTGCGTCACCCGCAGCGCTTCCCAAAAAGGGGCATCTGTAGACACCAAAATAGCACCATTCGATTAAGTGACTACAAACACTGATCGCATGCACATACACAGCTTTCAGGGCAGCCTTTAGAGGTCAAACAGTGGTCTTGACCACTTGCACAGCAGTTCGGAAGGTCGGAAAGTGAACAGAGTAAAGATGGTCTTCAAACGTCAAAACCTTCAAAGCCTTTAAAAGCAAACTTAGCAAAAGGAGGGGAGCCCAGCCTTGGACGTCACGATATCGCGACAGACCCCTGCCTTTGCGCCTGCCAGACACGTAAACATATAAAAGCATGTAACCACTCAAAAGCCGACACGTCATCAGTTAAAGGTAGAGTTAAAGCAAACATTAAAAATGATTTTAAAAAGCAAATATCCAAAGAAAGCATTCAAAGCAATTTACGGCGAGCTTTAATGGAATAACAAGCGGTTTCAAAATATCCGATCCGAGGCCATGCCTCATAACTTCCGATGTCAGTGCGAGCCATGCTTAGTAATGACCCGATAAGGATCAAATCTGAGCGGCCCTTACGGATTTAGGGTTTGACATTAATGTTCTCAGAGGCCGAATCCTCTATAAAAACCGGCTCGATACAAAGGAAAAAAAAGTTACGAAGCATTTTAAAAAGCAACGAAGTGCTGCCAAAGTAAGACACCCGACTGCATCCCTTACGATTCATTTTCTTCTACATACGGAGAGTATGAATCTGGATCCACGATCCAACCATTCGTCGACAAATCTTAGTGTATTTTTAGTACTTTTACATTATGGTTTTGAATTCTGATTTCAAGTATGTATTCACCGGCTTTTTAACAGTGGATCTCATTATGTTCTCATTAACTTAGAATCTGCTATTTTAAATCATTTAACAGGTGCTATTAAACATTTTTATTGTTTCTTTGAGTACAGGAAGAACAGCAGAAGCAGAGATTCATCGGCAACCAGCGACAGCAACACCGGCCTGTCCATTTTGCATGTGGGCATGCGGAAGAAAATCATTGTGCACTCTTTGTAATAAGAATCAGGCTATTGTAACCGAGCGGAATTAATGTGAAAGGGCTGTGCTCCTGTTTTTAATTTAATTTTATCCGTGTTATTTCATGTATCTAGCCAGTTCTGTCTTTTTATTGCATCTCACTGTTTTTATTCCGAAATCTCATGCTTTCAACTTGTATGCTACACTGACATTATGTAAAAACACTGGCGAGCAGTAGTCATGGTAGTCAGGTCAACATTATTAGACAGATGGACCAGAACCTAGTAATTGACAAAGAAGAGCAAGTTGCAGTCCTTACCAATGGAGGAAAAAGGTCGATAGAGGTAGATGCTACTCAAATGGCTCCCTTAAAAGTGCACGCTCGCCATGAAAATGGACAACAACCTTCCCAAGCTCTGATAAAAGCTCCTCAACCTACATCAATCAAAGAAAAGGCTCAACAGGACCCTACAAAACCACCTCAGGTGGAGACCAAAGAACAAGCTAGAGAGAAGCTCAAGCTTCCTTCGCTGACCAAATGACAAAGGGTCGAAGCTACGAAGCAGTATCGCACTAGATATGAGGTAAGAAAGGAACCTGATGTGCACAACTCCCTATATTACAATATTGTAGATGAGCTAAAGAATATTTTGGCCAATATCAGTCTATATGACACTCTGTAACTACCCAAACAAGTTGATTTGCTGTAAGAATCATTGAAGATGGCAAAGGCAAGAAAGTCAGCATCGCTTACCCTAGTGCAGACCCTATCCACATGCATTATAAGGAAGAATAGACCACCTCCATTCTACCTATCTCTACGGATGGAAGGGTATGTTGTACATAACTGTATGATTGACTCCGGGGCCACGATGACAGTCATGCCCAAAGCAGTGTGCGAAGAGATAGGGATGGAGTATACGCAAAGTAGCCATGGCGTGCTACAGTTAGATGTTACTCCCATGAAGACTGTAGGAGTGATTAAAGATATACATATCCGACTACACAAGATGCCTCAAATCATAGTTATACAAGAGGTGGTGGTCATAGACCTCAAGCCGTATTTTAGTATGTGCTTGTCAAGGGAGTTTACGGTGAAGCTGGGAGGATATCTATCCATGGATTACTTGCACTTAGATATTCCATTCAAAGGGAAGAAGGTGAAGATCTACAATGAAAAACCTTCTACTTTCCTTGTACAGAAGATGTCCGAAGAAGAGAGAAGCGATCCCGTGCAAGCGATAGTGGAAGAGATAGAGCAGGTGGACCTGGTCAAGGAATACCTTGCACAGTTAAGTTGTGAAGATGAGTTTTCATTGGCTGACTTTAATGCCATGATAGAAACAAATATGGGATGTTATGCCATCACCAAGCCTAAGAAACACATCAAGTCATAGAATAAAACATGTGCCCAAGAAGGACTATGGAAGTTGTTCTTCGATGGTGCCTAATGCAAAAATGGTGTTGGGGCAGGCATTCTTTTGGTATCACCATCAGGAGAGCAGAAAGAATATTGTTATCGGTTGATTTGGAGCTACACCAACAATGCAGCAGAATACGAAGCATTATGCCTAGGGCTCAAAAAAATAGAAAAGTTAGTCATAAATCATTTCCAAGTCTTCAGAGATTCATAATTGGTATGCAATCAAGTCATAAACAAGTGTATTTCAAAGAAGCACTATCTCAAGTCATACTGTAATAGGGTATGGGACTTGTTTGACCAGTTTGAGTCTCTCAATCTGTAGTCCATTCCACGAGAAAAAAACTGACATGTCGATGTTCTAGCATCCATCACATCCAAGTACTCTCCAGTAGAAGACATGGTGCATAAGCCTAAAGCTATGAGGATGATTTACAGGCCCTCTATCCTAGATAGAGATCTACATTGGCAATTTTTTGATAGTGATGAGCATATCATGAATTTTATGATTCAAGAACCAGCCACAATTGAAAAAAGAAGCCCTAAGGATGAAGAATATGAAGGGATAGTTCAATTGAAGAATAATCATGTCCCCAAGGGACTAATTACTCTTGAGAGCCTCTTTGATCAGAATGATCGAGTAGTTTCTCATAGAATCAAAGTCAATGCAAAGCAGTACCAAGATCTGGAGCTTGAACCTAGAAAATCAATAAAAGTTAGAACATATTACACTTCGAAATAGCTAGAACAGATCTGATCTTTGTGCAGAAGGTATCCCAACACAATGGCGTGGTCTTATCAAGACCTGAAGGGATACGATCGGCAACTGATCCAGCATACAATCGAATTGCAGGAGGCAATCAAACCCTTCCGGTAGAAGCAAAGGCTTATCAATCCCAAGATCGAGGTCTTGATGAAAGCTGAGCTCCTGAAGATGCTCGAGGAAAAGATAATTTATCCCATAAATCATTCCTCTTGGATAGCAAATCTAGTCCCTGTTAGAAAGAAGAATGGAGATATACGGTTATGCATAGACTTTCGCAACCTGAATCAGACTTCGCTCAAAGATTATTATCCTCTCCTACAAATAGATCAGATCTTGCACTCAGTGGCTAGGGCTCAGCGCTTCTCCCTACTCGATGGTTTCTTCGGATATAATCAGATCTAGGTTAGGGGCGAAGACCAACATAAAACTGCATTCACTACCAAGTGGGGAACATTTGCTTACCAACGAATGCCATTCGGCCTTTCGAATGGGAGGGCCACTTTTCATAGGGCCATGGATCTATATTTTGGTGAGCTCTTGAATAAGGTCATCGTTATCTACCTGGATGACATGACCGTCTTCTCTTGAAGAAGGGAGGATTATCCTTTTCACCTACAATAGGTATTCGAAAAATATCGAGAGTTTGGCATTTCAATCAATCCAAATAAGTCCATATTTGTAGTCAACGAAGGGAAGTTATTGGGACATGTGATATCAGAAAAGGGTATTGTCATAGATCCTGATAGATCTGAGGTTATCTGAAACTCCCACTCCCAGTGAACAAGAAATAACTTCAATATTTTTTTGGCTAGATCAACTTCGTGAGGAAGTTTGTTCTAGATTTAGCCCAGGTCATCAAGCCAATGTCTGAACTTTTAAAGAAGGACGCTGAATTCATCTGGACAAAGGAGAGAAAAGAAGCAATTGAAGAGATCAAGGCCCGAATCGCTTAGGCACCAATCCTGACCAACCCTGACTACAACCAAGATTTCATCCTATATGCCATAGGAGAACCTGAGAGCTATGTTGTCGTCCTAACACAGAAAGGGGAATACGGCGAAGAATGCCCCATCACATTTCTAATCCAGGTAATACATCCCCATGAAGAAAAATATAATTTCATAGAAATGCAGGTGCATGCAGTAATGAAGCCTTTTAGGAAATTCAAGCAATTCATTTCCTAAAGTCGGGTTACGGTCTTTGTCATTCACCCCAATGTGCGCAATTTCATTATCCAAGGAGAATTGGGAAGCAAAAGAGTCGGTTGGATCAGCAAGATACAGGAATTCGACATCAAAATTAGACCCACAAAACTGGTTCACGGTCGTGCGCTATGTCAAGAGTTAGCGAAGAGCGTAGCAACCGAAGTGACAGCTTGTCAGTGGGATGACTCAGCAGTAGAAGGGTACTTTGCAAACTAAGAATAGGACGAGAAGGATTGGGTCAGTGATATAGTTGAATACTTCAACACCGATAGATGTCCTTCGTATCTAAATGCTTCGTAATGAAGGCACTTCAGGATGCAGTCCCTCTGATACACATTGCACCTCGAAGGCCTATTTCTTAGAAACATCGATGGCGTTCTTCTTAGGTGCTTAAAAGAAGATGATAAGAGGAGAGTCTTGGGATAATTCCATTCAAGATTATCTGGGGGCCACTTCGCAGGAAGAACAATGACATTGAAGATAATTAAAGCTGGTTAATATTGGCCTACACTCTTCATCGATGCCTTTGCAATCTGTCACAGATGTGAGCAATGTCAGAAGTTTATCGATCAAAACAGAAGTGCTCCTATGCCTCTCCAACCAATACAAGTAGAAATGCCCTTTCAACAATGGGGGTTGGATTTCATAGGGGTCATGTCGCTGAACTCCTCCGTTGGGAACAAGTTTGTCCTAACCGCAATTGACTACTTCACCAGGTGGGCCGAAGCAGTTCCCACGAAGCATGCTGATAAGGAGACTGTAGTCGCTTTCCTAGAGGGATTGATCACCCGGTTTGGCATCCCAAAAGTAATCGTTATGGACAATGGTCCTGGATTCACAGGCGCAAAAATCAACGAGTTCCTCTACAAATATGGGATATATCATAAAGTCTCCTCCAATTACTATCCACAGGGCAACAGATTGGTGGAATCAACCAACAAGACTCTATTAAGGGCGCTAAGAAATCTCATGGATAAAAACAAAAGAACTTGGTACCTCCTTCTAGATCGGGCCTTGTGGGCCAATCGGATTTCCATCAAGAAGTCAATAAAGACATCACCGTATGCCCAGGTGTATGGCAAGGAGACCATCTTGCCTACCCACATAGAGATACCTGCATTGCAGCTGTTAGGAGAGGAATATGAAGTTAACCCAATGGAAAATAGGCTGTCTCAACTACTGTAGCTAGAGGAAGATTGTGAGAAGGCCTACCAGAGCATCACTAAGCATGCTCAGATCACCTAAGACTGATTCAAGAAAAAGTCCTTCGACCGCACTTTCAGAGTGGGAGATCTAGTATGGAAGTGGGATTCTTGGAAGGCCAAGCCTAGGAATCATGACAAATTGGATGCATTTTGGGATGGACCGTTCAAAATTCTGAAGGTAAACTTAGCCAACTCTTTCATCCTCAAGGATTTCGATGGTCAGATCTTACCGATCTCTATCAATGGTCTTCATTTGAAGACTTTTCATCGCTGAGATGAAACAAACAATCAAAAAAAAACTTGCGCCCAGGTATGAGGTGGCAGGAAATTAAACTCCCAATGCAGAGCAAATCATCGAACCACATGGCCCTGCATACCACACCGTCGTAAAGCCAATCAAATGGCGAAACGACCTCTTTCGTTCGAGTTGAAGGTTTAATTTTGGCAGGTGCCATAAATTGGGGTAGTTGCATTTTAAGGCTATAAAACGTGGGGCTTAGTGGTAAAAGGGATGTTTGCCAACTGTTAATGCAAGGATTAAGAGCTCTCGTTGATAGCCTACATTTCTTCCGCCCTTCACGTCGAAGCTCTCTGCATCAAGGACTCTACCGCCGCCCATATCTAGAATTGGGAAGAAAAATTATAAAGAGAATTGGAAGGAGCCTAAGACAGCGCCCCCAGAGAAAACGAAGAAGGACAAAGAAGAGCAAAAACATAGACCTAAGAAGATCAATCTCAATCCCTGCCCAAAAAAATAGTCGATGGAGAAAGGAAAGTATTCGGAGGAGGAACAACTTGAAGAACCACCAATTTATGGGTGGGAGAAAATAAGGGACTCCAAACTTTCAAAGAGTGTGGCCGAGCTCCAACACACTATTGAGTTTATGACAAGTAGACTTTCACCAAAGAACAAGAAGGCCACTACGTATTATTCGTAGATTTACTGGTATCTAACTCCACCCGTGCACCATTGTACCGAATTAATTTGTGCCATCACATAGAACTACCAGCCCTCCTCTAGACAAGTGTTAGACATCGCTAGCCACAAATTGCTTTCAATATTGAAAGAAGATGTGCAAGCAGCCTTCACGCCGCAACAGGGGCCACCCAAGGGCTATTCCGTTTGCAATGTCATTCTGAGTGAACAAATGGAGAGGTTCACCTCCTCTACCTATATTTTAAAATTTCTAAGAGAGAACCTCAAGGACGAGATCCCCTCAGGTAAGCTTCCTTAGATGCCTCACCCATTGATAGATTTCAAGAGCACGGATATCTTCTCCATTATTGCGTGGGGGTTACGGGCCTGTCAACCGATGCTTCGATGCACCCCTGGTAGGTGTCTTTGGCCGAAAGTATTTTAAGAGGGATATTTTATGCCCCTGATGCTTCAAGGCCGAACACCAACCTAGCCTTCTTTGACTGGGTAGAATGGGTGGCCTAAACCTTGCACACGCAGCTTACCAGCATGAAGAATTTTGGGATGGGCTAGTACTTTGCACCCTGCTCTTTCCTATTCTGGTTATTTTTCTACCATGTACATAAGAATTTCCTCCACATTGCCATTTCTTCAAGTGGCAAGGATGGAACTCCTCTACCTGTGTACCAGTGGACTCCCCTCCTAGCAAGGATGGAGTCATATTATTCTTTTAATCAACCATTCTTGGGACCTGCCATTCATTTTTTGAAGGGTTCTTGCCCTCGGGTGCCCCTCAGTTTAAGAGATAGAGTAGTGATGGAGAAGAAGGGAGACGTCTTCAAACTGACATAGGGGCTTATGGTTCACCTATTTGGCTTCACAGGGAAGCCCTTCCTGCTACCTGTCTACCCCTTCAAGTACTAGTTCCCATTAGAAGTCACTCGATAGAGCGATGCGACAAATGCCATCTATGGCCACGATCGAAAATGGGTGCACACTTGCGACTTCCCCTTCAAAATGGGGGTAATTGAAGTGTTTGCCCTGAAGCAAAACATTTTCCTAGAGAAGAAGCTTTCCAGCTTTGGTCTGCTCCAGATTCCTCAAAGGTGGCTCTACGATCCCTTGGGAGTGATGAGGGACCACCTCAGATTCAATAATTTTCATGTCTGCCCCCACCCAAAAATCATGGAGCAAAGGAATAACCCTAATGGGAGGGATCTGGAGTGGCATTTAGAAAATATGAAGACCTTGCCTCCATGGCATGAATTCTAACCTATGGAAGTTGAGTTTGATCATGTTCAACATCCTTTCCCAAGCCCAGACTCTATTTTTTGGAGGAAGATGAAAGACGAGCTGAGGGAGGAGTTGAAGGACTGGAGTGTAGAACAATTAAAGGAGTGGTGGAAAATGAGATTTCATCGACAGAAGACGAAATCATATGAACTTTTGGAGGTGGATAAGGACTTTGCAGTTGTTTACAAAGCCAATGCTGGGACTTGGAATCCCACCTCCTTCATCAACTTCATTCCTCCAAGTGCCCTAGGTTCAGGTGAAATCCCAAAGAGAGCTGATAATGCTTTGAAAGAAGAAGAAGAGGAGGAGGCACAAGCTGCACCAGAAGAACTACCTTAGGGACCTGTGGATAGCCATGACACCAGTGCCATGGGATTGGCACAACCATCCGAGAAGAAGAAAAGAAAGAGGCAGGAGCAAGCTCAAGTGCCTCCAACCCACCCAAAGTGACCACACACAAAGCTTCCAGGTGCTTCTATCAGACAACCTACGACCAGCCCAGTCAAAGCAAATATCGAAGGGATGGCATCACCAAGAGCTAAATCAACCCCGAACGTGGATATCATCGATGTGAAGGAACTCCTCCAACAAGAAGGGGTCCCTAAAGAAGAAGTAATGGAGGTTCAAAGTACCGAGGTTCAAAAGGAACAGGAGTCGATCACATAGGAAGTCACTACTGTTGCTCTTCCTGGAGGGCACACAGGTATGCACTCTCCACCCTTTGCCCTGGTTTCTCAAGGCATGTCTCCCACGGTCCCGACCATGAGTCCCTAGCAGTCTCTCTCTCCCCCACAAATTCAATCACCCTCTCGCATGTTGCCCTTCACTACTTTGAGTTTGTCTCACAATCTCGTTAGCCCCACTCACATGTCCACTCCATTCGAGTCATCTGGTCGGGACAAGTTCATCGATATTACTTCGCTCACCCATGCCACCATTCCCTTGGTCCTCAGTTAGGGCGAAGTTAGTACTTCAATGTTGAACCCCATTTCCCACTCCCTTATTACACACGACATCGTTCCTCTCACCTACTAGTGACACATCCCCTGTGCATTACTTGTATTTGTTCACCCCTTTGGCTGGAGACCCAACATCTATTCAAATAGAGTTGTCCTTAATCAAGGAATGCCCTCTAGCTGAGAAGTTTCTCCAGGCCCGAGAAAACACCGATAATATGCTAAAGGAGACCAGGAAAAGGAGGGGGTGCTCTCTGGCCGAAGTAGAAAAATGCACCATTTTTTAATTGAAAGGCGAAAAGCTGCATAAGGTGAAAAAAGTCCCCAAGGTCCAGAAACCCCTAGACGAGATGACTCCAGCAAATTACGACTATCAGGAGAAGACTAAGGACCTAGAACACTTGAATGTAGATAATGGATCTGCATCCATGCATGTAAGAATTGAAACTTTTTGTGTACATGCAAACATCGCCAATCAGCACAGATTTGAAGCAAAGAGCGCCAACATCAAGTTGGAAGAGGAGCTAGCCAGGATTCGCTCCAAGCTAGAGGACATAGAGAAGCAGTGTGAGCTGATGAAGAAGGAAGTGGATGCCTTGAAACAACAAGTAAGACAACTGTAGAGTGCAACTAAAACCTAGAGCCAAATATAGGCCGAAGCTGACCTGAAGGCCAAATAATTTGAAAGCAAGATCCTACAGATGCAGTAGTAGTTGTACGAAAAAGAAAGCCTGGATCTATTTGACAGAGGCAAAATAAAAGAAATCCGCTCACACCTGCTAAAAAACTTCAGATCTCGGGCCTCCAGTGCCCTGTCAATTTTGACCTACATTACCAAAGCCCAGTATACTACTTCTCAGGAGGGCCAATAGTAGATGAGATCATCCAAAAAATTAGAAGGCAACTCAAACTGGCTTTTGAGGTCCAAAGTGTCAAATATCAAGACCTGCAGGTCGCCGTGATGAGATGGACGACCAGGGATTGGTCTACAGCCCAGGCCACAGTCCGTGCCTTCTTCTCCAAGGTGAGGAAAGCATAGAAGGTGAAATATCTCATGGATATATTTGAGCACGAGCAACGTGCATCGCTAGGCTACTTTCAAGATCTCTCTTCATTAGGTTTCCCTAGCTTCACTGATGATGATGGGAACCTTCTGACCAAGGAAGAACTCAATTTGACATGGCTTCAGTTTGAGGGTGATGTCTTAGAGATTTACGGATGGGAGGAGCCAATTATAGAAGGGCAAGTCACAGATTTTATTCTGAGACATTGCAAGATAGTGGCCTACCTGAATGATCTAAGCACAAGATCCAAACATGCCGACATAGGGCAAATTGATTAGTTCCACGTTCTGGTAAAATAACTCTAAGATCGAGAGCCTTTTCAAAAGGGTACCTGGGCTCATGTTCACAGAACCATGGAATGCATCCGTGATCGTCTGCCCCAATTGTCGCAACAGGAAGCCTCGTCGAAAGAGGAAGAAGAGGAAGAAGAAGAAGAACAACAACAATTCATGGAAGCGCCCCCAAAAATGGAAAAGGGAGAAGTTTCTAGAGGTAACTCTGGCCCAACGGACCAAGGCTGAGGGTTCTTCCATCGATACAAGCTCGTTGTCCCGCGAGCCACCAAGAATGTTGACAATTTTCTCACATTGCATAGAGGGGTAGAAAAATCAAAAATTTTGTAAAGTGTTTCTTTTTGTAAAGTATTTCTTTTTGTTGTTTTTGAAAATATTTGTAAGTTGCAGCAATTTTGGCTTTCATCGCCATCCCCTTTGTATATAGAATGGAGATGCAAGAGCTTCGCTACCAAGCAAGCTAAGGAAAAAAGCTTCGCAAGAAAAGGAAGATAGCTTCGCCAAAAAAGAAGTAAAGGACAAAAAGAGCTTTGCACCCAAAGCATTTCAAGCAGCTACTTCGGGCAAAATTTTTGCAAAGCGACATTCAAGGAACCTCAAACGCTAAAAAATAGCTTTTTGAAGAAGGAAGACAAGAAAGGCAAGAAAAGAGCTTCGCACCCGAAGCATTTCAAGCGGTTGCTTCGGGCGAAAAACTAGCGAAGCAGAATTTGGAGGAGTGCAAACATTGAAAACTACTTCGCCAAGAAATCAGCGAAGCACCCGCTTCGGGCCTCCACACCGGCGAACCATTTTTACTTCACCAAAAGTTATTGCAAAGCATCTGCTTCGGATAGATTTCGTGCGAAGCACTTTCACCTGAAGTAGTAATGGCCCATGAAGAAGCAGAACATTTTTCAGAGGCAGGAATGCACTTCGGCCCAAAAGACCTCGAACCGCTGTTTTGAGGGAGGATCGCGGTGAAGCATTTTGAAGACTCACCAACGAAGCATCCACTTCGAGTGAAGAACCTCAGCGAAGCAGTTTTGGCACACCTTTCCATCGAAGTGGTAAATATTGAGAGCCATCTTAAGGAGGAATATTTACTTCGGCATTTTATATCCTCGAAGATTTATTGCAAAGTTCATTCATGCGAAGTGCAAAACCAATAAGGAAGACCTACTTTGGCTTGCATCCATTGGGAAGCGACGTTGTGAATAAGAAATCAATGAAGCACTTCGAGGGCGCGCACTCCAAGCCAAGTATTTTTCCAAGGACATCAAGTACCTCATAAATGTATTTTTACATGCCCGGTGAACTCGCTGCTCATTTTTGGTAATTGGAAAGGAAGTCTCAATCCCTGAAGGAGAACCTGACGAACATGGCGGTCACTTGAGCTCTGCACCCGAAGACCAAGGACATTTAGATAGCTCATCAATGCATGTCTCCCCGGCTAACCCGGTCATAGTTGCCAGATATAGAAAAGGATTTGAAAGCTCAGTCATGAGAGCTACAAGGGCCGACTTCTTAGGTTTTCGAGGATGTACTCCATTTTTTGCATTGATGGCTCAGAGGATTGGGTCCTCTATAAAAACCCAGGCATTTTAATGTAAAATGGGGGGGAACTTTCTGCTAGAAAGCTGCTGTAACTTGCATCCCTACGATTAAAACTAAAGAGCTTTGGCTTCAATTTCTCTCTTGTATGCTGCCTTCTATGATTATTTCTGTTATCTTTTCTTCATTTGCATACTGTAATTCTGCATTCTGGATTGAGGTGTGCGATTGGGGACAGACCCCTAAAATTTTCCCAAAGCATACATAGGGAAGGAAAACGTTGTATTAGCTTTCTTTTAGGGTGCCTGTGGATAGTGTTTCTATTATATTCACTTTTTCCTGGTCAACGTAATTCTGAACTCTGGATTTTGACGTAAGGGGAAGGGTAATCCTGGAACTCGTCCAGAGGATACATAGGGGGGTTAATACCGTGTTCATTTCATTTTACTCTTGATATTTATTGCTACTATTTTGAGCTATTAGATAGCGATCGTGCTTCTGGTTCTTTCCCACTTCGGATAATTGACATTTCTTCCCTTACTCTTTTATTTCTTTCCTGCACCCTTACTCTTTTATCCCTTTCCTACACTCTCATCTCTAAACACCGAGTAGATTAGTAAAGGAGCCAACCTTTCTCTGGAGATTGGCACGAGGGGCATCTCTTCCCTTCGACCTTTCAATGTTGGTCCAGGTCTAGGGCATGTACACTACCCAAAATCCTTTCCTGGGAAGATTTTATGACCAACAGTTACATTTAATGTTTAATTTTATAAATATACATTTTCCAAAACCTATTTAGGTGTAGAGCTTAACTTGTTAATATTTAGCATTATTTTGTTTAATTAACCTTAAAAATAAACCAATTAAAATTTAAATATTCCTAAGATTAGGGTTTTTTTATATTTATAAAAATAAAAATAAAAATAACAATAATAACAACACGAAACTATAATATAAATAAATTCTAATCATTTTACCCCTATTATAGCTCATTTTCAAATTCAAACTGGTGGTTTGATGTTGTGTGTTTAGTTCTCCTCCATTCTCTCTATTGTAATATTTGAAATTCTATTATTCTAGGATTTAGATATTGGTTCAGTTTTTGTGCATAATAAGGAGTAGTGCCTCTTTGGGCACAGATGTAATCATGTGGGTTGAGTGCCCCTTGAAATGCTCCTATGGGAGTGGTTGTAACGCTTGTTGTTGATTTCTCGGGATTGTGCCCCTTTGGAAGTTGTAAAAGGTTGTGGGACCCTTCAAAATCCTCTGTTTTACTAATAGTACCCAAAAAAATTCTAATCATGGTTTTAGACACATATAATTCAAAAACTAAAACTAAAAGTAATAAATACAAAAGAGGGTTTCAGGTTGATGCTAAAATTTTTTGTGAAAACTAGCACGTTGGTTGGTGAAAGAAGTGTTGTAGTTTGGATTTAGATATGGCAGCTTCGAGGGGTCTTGATGACGCCCAATATTTATCTTTTAAGGATGTTATTTTGAATAAGGATGCCTCTTCTTCTGATCATGCAAATGCCATGAATTTTTTACTAGATGCAACCCTTGATCCTATTTCTAATTCCTCTTTGAATTTGAAGTCGAAGAATAATGGATGCTTGGATAAAAGCAAAGATTTTCCTATCTTGGTTATTAGTCCTAATTCTATTGTGGATGATATTTTATATTTTTCTGAGCATGTGCTCATCTGCAAATTCTTGGGTCTCATAATTTCTTTACCTTTTTTATAAAATTGGGTTAGGAGAAATTGGAGACCTGAAGGTGATCTGGAGATTATTCTTGCAGCTAATGGGTATTTTATTATGGTGTTTTTCCATATGGTAAATTATAGTAAAGTGTGTGGTGGGTGTCCTTACTTTCACAATCAGTATGGATTATTTATCAAACCCTGACATTTAGAATTTGATCCGATGGAGGAGAGGCCTTATAGGATTCTTGTGTGGGTCTATTTGCCATGACTCCCTATGGAATATTGAATGTCGAATATTCTTTATTCTATTGCAGATATATTAGAAAACCGGTTGGTCTGTCTCACCAAAATTTGGATAGGAAATTTGCTTCTTTTGCACAACTTTGTGTTGAAGTAGATCTGAATAATCTATTTCCTAAATTAGTGGAGATTAAACTGGGAAAAATGTCTTGGGTCCAATAGTTAGATTATGAAGCTCTCCTATTTCGATGTTGCATATGCCATGAATATGGGCATATTCAGAGAAACTGTAATAAAGTGAATTCTCAGCCTTCATCCTCTTCATCTAACTTTCAAGATGCATCTACAAAGGCAAAAGTAAAATATCCTATGGTTAATTAGATGCTCAATTTTGATGGATTTATTCCTATTAAGTCTCGTTCAAGATCTAGGCCTTTTGTTCATCAGAATAAAGGTGTTGGGAAGGGAGGATATGGTAACATATTTTATGTGCTTGAGACTTTTGAGGAGTCATATGTTGAGGAGAAATTCTAAAATGTATGTGATATGGATGCTTGTATTCAAGAGTTGGGTACTCGTTCTTTCCTAAATCCTTCTTTTGAAATGCAAAATTTTGATAGGGAAGAGGTGGTGCCTAATAACCCTCTTGTAGGAAATAAATATAAGTCCAAAGAGGTGTCATATTATCTTGATAAAGTTCTTAGTCATTCCCCTCTGGCTAAAAACTTGATTAAGAGAAATGAGGATAAGACTAGATTTGAACCCTCCCAAGATAGTATTTTCAAAGAGGAAGGGAAAAAGAAAGTTTCTTATGTGTTAGGTATTCACCCAAAAAATATCAAAAAATGTGGGATGGAGAAGGTGGTAAAAGAAGGAAGAAAGAAGGATAAAAAAAGTGAAATTGATAGGGGTATCCTTAGTTGAGTCTGGTGTTGTTAAGACATTAGATTCTCACTTTTCTATTCCCTCAAAATGAAAGTGATATCTTGGAATGTTAGGGGTCTGGGTAGCATCCCTAGACAAAAAGCTAATCAGAATTTGATCAGAGATTATAGACATGATATTATTTTCATACAGGAAAAAAAATTATCTTGTGAATATATGGTTATAATTGCTTCTAAGGTATGGAAAGGTGGTCACTGACTTGCTATTGAAGCCTAGGGTTCGACAGTTTGTGTTGCATATTTATGGGATCCACAAATATTAACTCCCTCTTGGTGGGTGGGTAGCAGGAACTATCTCTTTGTGGTTACTACCTTCTTTTCATTTGGATCTTCTATTCTTCTATCTAATGTGTATACCCCTAGTGATTTATCAAGTAAAATTCACTTATGGAATCATATTAGATTCATTTGATCTCTTGCTCCCAATTATCCTTGGATTGTGGTTGGGGATTTTAATTCTATCATGTCCCTAGAGGATAATAATGGTGATGTGGAGTGTTTGGGTCCTTCTTCTACTTTGATGCGGGACAATATTTCTTCCCTTAATCTTGTTGATGTGAAGCCTCACTGTTTACTTGGACTAATAGAATATGTGGAGAAAATTTTATTTTTAAAAGATTGGATCGGTTCCTTACTTTAGACAGTTGGTTTGATGATAGTTGGACTTCATTCTCAGATATTCTAGGTTGGAGGGGCTCTGATCACTGGACCATTCTCTTTCAGTCCTCAATATTCTCATTGCCAAGAAATTTGCCTTTCAAATTTCAACTTATGTGGCTTAGGGATAATGATTTGTATGAATATGTGGAGAGGTGGTGGGTCGAAGGGAAACCTAAATTTGGTACTGCTATGTTTACTTTTTTTAAAAGCCTCCAGTTTATCAAGTTCAAACTCAGGCAATGGAACAAATTTTCTTTTGGAAATATTTTTCAGAAGAAAAAACAACTATAGGATAGCCTGGAGGAGATCACCTTTCAAATTAAAGATGAAGGATTGACAAAGGATCTATTGGAAATGGAAGCTTCCATTTCTAATCATATTGTTGAATGGGAGCTTCATGAGGAGATGTTTTGGATGCAAAAATATTGGATTAACTAGTTTTTTGAATGGGATGGAAACACCTCTTTTTTTCACAATTCGGTTAAATACCGTAGGAATGGTAATGCTATAGTCTCACTTACTTCTGATCAAGTGGAAACTCTCTCATCCTTTGAAGATATCTCTAATGAAGCAGTCAATTTCTTCTCCTCTTTTCTTTGAGCAGGGTCCTCATGATGTTGTTAATATGAGGCTTATTTTGGATTGTATTCCTAGGTTTGTCTCGAATGATATGAATAAGATGCTAATGGACCCCTTCTCGACGGAGGAAATTAAAGCAATGGTTTTTCAAATGAAAATAGGTAAAGCACCTGGACCTAATGGTTTTCATATAGAAATTTTCCAAGAATTTTAGGAAGTGTTATCTTTTGATCTGCTAAAAGTTGTTCAGGAATCCCAAGTCAATAAGTAAATGCTTAAAGCTATTAATTCAACCTTCCTTGCTAATATTACCAAATCTGAAAATGCTAGCTCATTGGGGTATTTTTCGTCCTATTTCCCTATGCAATGTTACTTAAAAAATTATTACCAATATTATTGTGGATCAACTGTAGAAAGTTCTCGGTTTTCTTATTTCCCCTGAGCAAGGTGGTTTTGTTAAGGGTCATCAAATTTTGGATGGTGTGGTGGTTGCTGCTGAAGCTATTCACTCTATAGATATATCTAAGGAAAATACTGATCATTAAGATTGATATGTCCAAGGCTTATGATAGGGTTACCTGACCATTTTTATAGAACATCCTTCAAGCTTTTGGGTTCTCATATAATTGGATTTAATGGGTTATGAGTTGTGTGACTTCGGCCTCCTTTGTAGTTTTAATAAATGGTTTACCATCCACTTTCTTCTCAATATCTACGGGGATTCATCAAGGAGATCCCTTGTCCCCCTGTCTTTTCATCCTTATAGCTGAATGTTTGGGCATACTTCTCAAGAGTTTTCATAATCATGGTGCTATCCAGGGATGGTCTTGGATGGAGAATTATTTATCCCAATATCATCTTTAGTTTGTCGATGATACAACTCTGATGGGGAGGGAAAAAATTGAGGAAGCAGTGAATTTTAGGAAGGCTTTAGATATTTACTTATCTACCTCTGGTCAAATTATTAATGAAGATAAATCAAAGATCTTCTTCAATACGGATGGTCAGATTCAATGTAGGATTTCTAATATTCTATATTTTCAGATGGTTTTTTTGCCAGTGGAGTATCTAGGCATTCTTATTTCTTCTAAAAATCTTGGAAGAGAGAGGGTTCAAGAAATTCACTTTAGAGGGATCTTTTTCGTAGGACTGCCCAAACTATCGAACTTGTTTTGGCCATATCTCACTCATCCGGACTCGGATTGAGCTGAAATTTTGAGGGTAGATGCCTCAAAAACCCTAGAACGTCTCCACCAATTTTCATATCATTTGGAGCAACACAGATCCTAGCACATCCCTATGTGTGAACGAGATTTTTGGCAAGCGGTTATGCGAGGGTTTCATCTGGGTTGAGTGCAAGCAGCTCCAGAGGTTGGTTTTTAGGGCCTTCGGGCCCTAGAGGCCAATATTTTTGTGGTTTATGCTCAATATTTTAGCAGGAAATGTTGCAGGGGATCCAATATGGGTTAGAAATTTGTCTTTCAATAGATCATACTATGAACTTGAGTGACAACGACTTCCAATTTGCTGCACAAAAGAAAAGTGAAAACCATACCTTTCCACGACGTCTAGGGCAAGGATTAAAGAGATCACGAAACAAGTTTCAAGTAGTTGATCAAAAAATGGCTCATATCTCAAGTGAATCTGGTGCTAAGGTGCACCCACAAAATAATTCTACTATGAAAACCCTTGTCAAGGGTAAGAATTTTGAAGACTCAGCCCCAAAAATGAATTTTAGGGATGCCCTCCATGGTGGACAGCCTCAGCCCAATGCTAATATCAATCTTAGGGCTTCCCATAAACCTCTAAGAATGCCTAATATTGATCCCAGGAAAAAAGAGTCAGGATGTCTTAAAGCAGCTGATGGAACTCCTATTGTTAAGCTTGATATGGGTAACATTCAGACTGGCATTGAAGATTTGGAAAAAAGAGGACTAATTTGTTGGTTCGTGGGTTTTCGTCCGAGCCTATCTCGCTTTCAAAGTCTGGGCTGCAAAAAGCTGGAAAACTAAAGGTGAGTTACAAATCTCTATTTATCCAAATGGTTATTTTCTTGTTTTATTTGCTAATAATGAAGATAGAGAGAAAAATTTTCAAGGGGGTCCTTGGTTTTTTGGAAGGGCAGGGCTTTTCATGAAGCCCTGGCATACTAAATTTAAATCCGAAGAAGAGATGCCTTCTATAGCTCCCGTGTGGGTTAGACTCTTTGGCCTCCCTATTGAATTTTGGAATCCTACTATTTTTTCTTCAATTGGAAACTCTTTAGGAACTTTTATGATGACTCGTTGATTGTACTCAAAATTTTGAACATATTATTTATGCTCGAATTTGTGTTTTAATGGATTTTGACAAACCCCTACCTAAAAATATCACATTACAATTTGGGGAAGACACTTGGGAGCAAGTAGTGGACTATGAGAACATTCCTTTTCATTGTAGAATTTGCCATGAATATGGTCATTTGGCCAGTGCTTGCCCAAATAAAATTCCTGATCAAAAGAAAGAAGATATAAACTCAAGCAGGTTTCCAAATGCCTAAGAAGAAGAACACTCAAAAAAAACCAGTTATGAAGGATCAATCAAAGTCATCTGCTAATATGTTTGAAATCCTTTCCACAAATGATGTCCCAAGTGAGGAAGAGGAAATAATGGAAACATAAATCTTAGAAACACAATTTAAATATGAAGGGAAGAACTCAGAGACAAACCAACAAATCAAAGGTTTTCAATAGAAAAAAAGGGAGAAAATTTACACAAGAAAAACAATATTTTAAATGTCAAAACTTCAAATAATACAGGTCCCAATATAGACTCTGTTGAACCCTCTAGTAAAATTTTGGTTGTGTACGAGCATTCTTCAAGGTTAGAAGCCATCTCAGATTCAATTGGAATAAGTCAAGAAACAAGGGAAAAAAACTGAAGATGGATTCTAATCAAAAAGCAGGTCGCAAGACCAATCAATATCATATGGTAAAAGAAGGTGAAAAGCTTGTAGAGGAAGGTAATATTAATGCCCTTCCCAAATTTTTTAGCCCTGGTATTAATGAAGATCATCACTTGGAATATTAGAGGACTCAAAGGGAGTCTTTCAAAACAAAATGAAATTAGAAGAATGATTCAGATAAATCATCCACATCTTGTTTTCCTTCAAGAAACAAAGATGTCAATGGAGGATATGGACTCAATTGCCAGTAAAATTTGGCCAGCTGGAAAAGTGGTTTCCCTCAGTTCCCAAGGGACTTCTGGTGGCATTGCTTGTCTTTGGGACCCAAAAGAGGTAGTTATTCACCATATGGTTGGCAGTTGGGGTTTGTTGGCTATAGCTATTCAAAGTAGACATTCCAACCAAATTATGCTCTGCATTACTGTTTATGCTTCGACTACTTTGGAGGAAAAAAGAAGATAGTGGAAGGATATAACTCATATTATCTCTCATTTTCCTGAAGCTTGGATCTTGATCGGAGGAGATTTCAATACCATCCTCTCTCTGGATGAGAAAAGGGGGGAAATAGAAATTTGGACAAAAGCACCGACCTCATGAGCGAATATATTGCAAACCTCCATCTTGTGGACATCCAACCAGATAATGGCCTTATGACTTGGTCTAACAGAAGGCAAGGCTTAGCTTGTATAATGGAGAGATTGGATAGGTTTTTGCTCTCTAAAAATTTCTTAATCCATGGTCACATTCCTAAAGTGAAGACTCTTAACAATGTTGGTTCGGATCATTGGCCAATCATGGTGGAAATGTGGAAAACCAATGTGAGTTTCTCTCCTTTTCATTTTCAATTAATGTGGCTTAGAGACATTTCCTTTAGACCTCGTGTGCAACAATGGTGGAAGGAAGGTAAACCTAGGCATGGGACTAAGATGTTCTATTTTTCCAAAATACTGCAATACATTAAATCCAAAATCAAGACTTGGAACTGGAAAGAGTTTGGGGATGTTCATAAAAAAAACATGAAGTTATTGCTCATATTGAAAATTTGAATAAGAAAATCCATTTAGATGGCCTCACAGAGAAGAGAAGTGCAGATGAAATTAAACTCACAACTCGGTTAGAGGAATGGGAAAAAAGAGAAGAAATCTTATGGAAGCAAAAATCTAGAATTCAATGGCTCAAAGAAGGAGATCGAAACACAAATTTCTTCCACAAATCTCTTCTAGCTCGAAGATCTCACAACTTTATTTCTTCCTCAAAATCAGATTCTGGAGATGTTGTTTATACTTGGGATGGCATGAACTCTATTGTTGTTGATTACTTTTCCAATATTTTTGTTGCTACTCCTCTTGACTCAGCTTCTCAACAAAATGTTCTTCAAGCAATCCCTTCTCTTATCACTTCTGAGGAGAACTCTATTTTGACTAGCTCCTATTACTATCAATGAGCTTCAACAAGTAGTTTTTAAAATGCAAAAAGGGAAAACCCTAGGTCCTGATGGTTTTCCCATTGAGTTCTACCAAGAGTTCTGGGATATCCTTCATGTTGATTTATTAGAGGTGGTGGAAGAAGCCAGGAAAGCCAAAGAAATTTTGAAGGTTATCAATAAAACTTATATTACTCTTGTTCCAAAAGCTCAAGAGGTTGATCATATCTCAGCTTTTAGACCTATTGCTTTATGTAATGTTCTTCTCAAAATCATTACTAAAATCATGGCAGAAAGGTTGAAGCCTCTTTTGCATAAGATTATTTCCCCGGAGCAAGGGGGTTATGTGGAAGGGCGTCAAATAGTAGATGAGATAGTTCTTGCTCAGGAAGCCATCCATTCCATGGATATGCAAAAATCTCCTTCCATGTTCATTCGGTTAGACTTATCCAAAGCTTATGACAGAGTGGATTGGCACTTCCTTATCAAAGTTTTGAGGCAATTTGGTTTCTCTAAGGATTGGATGGATTGGATTATGGGATGTATCTCTTCAGTTTCCTACTTAGTTCTTATCAATGGTAGGCCTTCTCAGTCATTCCCAGCTTCTAGAGGTATTAGGCAAGGTGACCCGCTATCCCCTTATTTATTCATCATTCTTGTTGAATGCTTGGGTAGGACTATAACCAAAAAGAGGGAAAACAAAACCCTTGAGGGAGTTACCATTGCTCATGGAGCTAGACCTATCTCTCATCTTCAATTTGTGGATGACTCTACTCTTTTAGGTAAAGCTACAGTTAAGGAAGCTTCTAATATTAAGCAAATCATTAGCTGTTTTTCTAAGGCTATTGGGCAGTTGATCAATGAAGACAAATCTAAAGTTATTTTCTTTCACTGCTCTGCTAGACAGGAATCCATGGTCTTGGATAAATTAAGATATAAGAAGACCTCCCTTCCAATCACTTATTTAGGTATTCCCATAAATATTCAAAGGCAAAAAAATAAATATTGGAATTGGTTGTTGGACAAAGTCAAGAAGAAAATTGGAAAGTGGACCAACAGGTGGCTTTCTTCTGGGGGTAGAATCACCTTGGTAAAATCAGTCCTTCAAGCTATTCCTATTTATGTATCTTCCATTTTGAATATCCCAAAGGTTGTTCTTCGAGAACTGGATCAAATCAGTCATCGTTTCCTTTGGAGTGGTACTAAGGAGAAAAGAAAATGGGCCTTGGTGAAATGGGACACTTTATGTCTTCCTAAGAATGAAGGGGGGTTAGGATTCCGGTCTTCTATTAATAACAACAAAGCTTTAGCTGCTAAATTATATTGGAGGATGTTGCATAACCCCAATGCTCTTTGGGCCAATAATCTTCGTGCTAAATATGTTGAGAACAAAAGTCCTGAAGACCTTGTTCGCTATCAACTTCCTACCAAAGGTTCTCCCATTTTAGCAGTTCTTAAGACTGGTGAGGATTTGATAAAGAAAAATTTATTTTGGATCATTCATAATGGTCAACAGGCTAAATTTTTGGACAGATTCTTGGGATGGTCACAAGCCTTTGATAACTCGGTTTCCCGATTGGAGGCCTTGGATGGAGGAGCTTCACCGAGCTAACTGGATAAAGGTGGCTAATTACTGTCGGTACCATACTGGTAATTCAAAGGTTGGTAGATATTGGATCCCTATTGAGGACTAGCCTATTCAAATCCCAGAAAGGCAAAGACAAGATATCCAAGGCATCCTTCATATGAGATCTCTCTCTTGGTCCCATGAAAAAGATTGTTTTGGATGGAACAACACTACTAAGGGTGAGTATTCAGTTGCTCAAGGTTATTTGACCTTATGCCATAATAATCCCAACCATTCTTCTGACATATTTTCTCAATTGTGGGCTCAAAAGCTCTGGCCTAAGGTGAGGTTCTTTAATTGGCTTTTATTGCATCGTAGGGTGCTTACTGGTGAGCAACTTATGAAGCGTGGTTTTCATGGCCCTTTTAGATGTGAAATGTGTGAAGAGAATGTAGAAACTCTCAACCATATTTTTATTGAGTGTACTTTAGCCTCTGAGCTATGGAGGAGAATGGCCACTTTACTTGGCTTACAAGTGGTCCAATTTTTTTACTTTTGAACAACTTTGGAGGGATTGGCCTAATCAAGAGGGTGTTGATCATTTTATTAGGCAGTTAGTTTGGATGGGTTCTACCATTCTTCTTTGGAATATTTGGAATGAAAGGAATAGCCAAATTTTTAATCAAGATAGGAAGGATATTCACTATATTTGGCAAAAGACCATAGCCAACTTAGTTGAATCAGTCCATCAACTCCTTAATCACCCCCAAAACTCCCACCAAATATGGGATCAAGTGATGCAAATATTGAAGATTAAATCTTCTAAGGGCAACCAACTTAAAGGGAATGTGAGTATTAGTAATATGGATAGGACAAGAAATTGGCAACCTCCTCCTAAGGATTTTGGAAAAGTCAATACTGATGGAGCCTCTAGAGGGAACCCTGGAAAAGCCAGTGTGGGAGGAATTGGTAGACTTTCAGATGGCTCCCTGGTTTTTACTTTTGCTGAGAATTTGGGTATTCTTTCCAATAACCTTGTTGAGGGGTATGGTATCCTCGAGAGGCCTTCAGGAGGCTACTAAGGTTGGATGGGAAAAGGTGTTAGTTGAGTCCGACTCTCAACTTATGATTAATCTTTTGAAGACTCCTTCTAAGAATCATAAGGTTGATTGGAGAATAAAAAGAATTATTGAGAAGATTCAATTAATCCAGATGGGATTTTTGAAAGTTGATTACAATCATGTGGTCGGAGATCAAAACAAGAGTGTTGATGCTTTAGCTAATTGGGCTTTGGACAAAGGTGATCTTACTTGTTATGGCCACCCTCCTAGATGGTGGGCTTCACAAATTAGGGAAGCTCTTCTTTCTATCATTTCTTTGGATGGCTCCAGTTCTGAAGGTACCTAGTTTCTTCTTGCTTTATTTTTGCTTCTCTTTGGTTCATTCAGGTTATTTTAGTTCCCTAGCTCAAACTATTCTTTTCTTTTGTTTCCTCTGTTGATTCTTGCCTTAAAAGTCTTCTCGGTCTAGATAGGTCATTGTTATGTTCAATTTTTTTCCTTTTTTTTTTTTTTTTTTGTTTTTTAAGGTGTGTGTGTTCTTTTTGTTTTGTTTTTGTGTTCTTTGTGTTGTTTTTTGTTGTTCTTGTGTTTTTGTTGTTTTGTGTTTTTTTATGTTTTTTGTTATTGTTCTTGTGTTTTTGTCGTTCTTGTTCTTGTGTTTCTCTTTGTTTGTGTTAATTCGTGTTTTTATGTGTGAGTGTTTTCTATGTTTTTTGTTTTTGTTTATTGTCTGTTGTTGGTTGTTTTTTATTTTTATTTTTTTTAATATTTTAGGTTTTGGTTGTGTTTATTTTTCATGTTTTTTTTGGGTTATGTCTTTGTAGTGTTCTGTTGTTTTTGTCTTGTTTGTGTTTTGTTATGTGGTTCTTGTGTTTTTCTATGTGGTTCGTGTTGTGGTTTCTTTTATCTTTTTGTGTGTGTGTTTGGTTGTGCTTTTGTTTTTGACACACTCAAGGAGCATGTTTTTTATTTTATTTTATTATTTTTGTTGTTATTTATTTATTTATTTACTTAATTTTTAAATTGGTTTTGTGTGTTTGTTTGCTCCTTGAGTATGTCAAAGGTGGTAGGCCAGGTCCGAGTCCTGGGCATTTTTGGTGGAATGGATACCCCTGCCTCCTTGGGTCTTACCCAAAAGTGGCATCCCTTTTGGGATGTTTTCCACAAATAAAAAAAAAACAATATCTTGCAAGGGCTTACTAGAAAAGTATTTTGGATAGATTCCGGTCAAGGGTTAATCATTGGACTTTTCTATGGCTATCCTTTTCTGGTAGATTAGTGCTTTTGAATTCTATCCTTCATGCTTTTCCTATTAACAATTTTTATATCTTGGCTTCTCCTAAGTACTTTCTCAAATAATTTGATTTTCTTTCAAGAAAATTTTTATGGGAAGGAAACCTGGGCTGTAGTAAATGGAGCCTAGTCAATTGGGATACTATGTATTGCCCTAAAGATATGGGGGGTCTTGGTTTGAGGTAATCTAATTTAAATGGTCTTGCTCTAGCTGCTATACTTTATTGGAGGTGGTACAGTAATCCTGATTAGCTTTGGGCTAAAATTCTTAGCCTCAAATATTTTGGTGGTGCTCCAGCTGATGAGATTTCAAGATTGGAGCTGAGGGGGAAAGGTTCCATTGTTTTGGACACTCTCAAAAATATGCCATACTTATTAAGCATGATCTCTTTTGGATTGTTAATAAGGGAAATAATACCTTATTTTGATAAATATTCTTGGGATAATCATCTTCCTATCCCTTCTTCTTTCTCCCACCTTAATATTCTTTGGGATATTTTTTCTGATGCGGGTTGGTCTAAGGTCGCTGACTTCAAGCGATAAAGTCCTCTTGGCAGTTATTTTACTCATTGTTTATGGGATTTGTAAGGCTGGCCAGAGGGTGGCTATCTTGAGGATCATGACACTCTAGCTTCTATTTTGGTTGAGAGACCATGTTGTTTTATTGAATACTCTGATATTCTTGCTTGGGGCCATAATTTAAAATGGAAATACACCATTGCTCTGGGTTATCAAACCCTTATTATACATAGAAGAGAGGATATTGTGTCCCCCTAGTGGAAGAAGATTTAAAATAAGTTTGGTTAGCCAAAATGTAATTTTTTTCTTTGGCTTATGTGTTAGAAGAAATGTTCAACTTGGGATAATATTCAGAAAAGAGGTTTTTAGGGTCCTTCACTATGTTTTCTTTGTGGAAATAATGAGGAAACCATTCCCCATATTTTCTTCCAATGCTCATATTCCTTGGAGGTCTGGAACTTGTGGTGGCAGATCTGGAAAAATTCCATCATCCATGCTACTTCTTTTTTTGAGTTTTGGGAAAGCTTGGGTAGACCCCCTACCTCTACTTCATGTCTTCAAAATGCCTGGGATTGGGTCCTTCCTTCATATTTTGGTAGATTTGGTTGGAACGCAACTAAAGAATTTTTTAGGGATGTCAACTTGGAGCCTTACAAGTATGGCTCAAAGTCAAAAGGATGGTTAAGGAGACTATTGAGACCAAGTGTATTTTGCATTCTCCTCTTAATTAATCTGACTGGCAGATTATCAATAGATTTCTTTATCATCACTAGCTGCAAACAGAGGCCCTGTTAGGGGAATAGGTTCATTGAAGGTCAATAGATCTAGGAAGTGGAGTCCCCCATTAGGGGTGTTATCAAAATAAACATGAATGATTCTTCCATGAGCAACCTAGGTAATGCTGGTATAAGAGGAATTGGTTATTATAGTGAGGGTGTGGCCCACCTATTTTTATTTATGTATAAGGGAATTCATTTGAATAATCATATGGAAGCGTTGCCAATTCTTCATGCATTGGAAATAACTTTTTCTTTGGGATGGAGAAGGGTTATTTATAAATCTAATTCCATGATAGTGGTGTCTCTTCTAAAAAACAAGTATTTTTAGGATGCTTTATGGTTTATGGTTAGAATAGTGAAATATATTTTGAGCTTGGCTAGGATTTTGTTGAAATTTCTTTTGTTCATATCCCAAGAGAACAGAATCAAGTGGTTGATTGTTTTGCAAAGTGGGCTTATGAAGGATTCCCTTACTAGAAAGTTGATAGCTGGAATGATCTTGATCAGGAGAAATCTAGACTCCTTAATCAGTTAATTCATGAGGACTAGGGAAGACAATTTAAAGGTGGAGGAACCCGATTTTCATGGGGTCTTGTGTCCTGTCGAAGTTGTTATCAGAATGATCCATAGAATTTCTTTGTGGATATATTGTATTTTGTATGATGTGCTAGCTTGGATCACTTGGAAATCCTTGTGGAATGTATTGTTTTAGATTCTAAATAAATTATTCCCCCCCAAAAAAAAATACAAAAATAATAAAATTAATAAAATACCATAGTTAGCATGTACTATGATATTTTCTTATGCTTCCCTATGTTATGGTGATGTATAATGTAAAAATTAAAAATAAATTGTTAGAGTATATTACATCATTTGGGTCATGTAAATGTACCACCTTTGGTACATAAAAAGAGTAGGAGTTTACTTTAGAGTAAAGTTAGTTATTTACTTCAAGTATTGTAATAAATGTACAAGTGTAAAAGGTGCATGTTTTAAATGTACAAGGAGTCTACTTGTACATCAGTTAGATAGGTAGAGTAAGGAGTAAGTAATATATCTTCCTATATAAAGGCATCATACTATTTATTTTAGAAGAGCATAAGTAGTAGCAGTATAGGGGATCACATGTAGTAGTAGTGTGTGGTTATATCCTATCATTGAGTGTTCATGTCCTCAATTATGTAGAATTGTACTATTTTCATCACTTTCATTAATGATATATTTTTGAGTTATTTATAGATGTTAATATTATTATTTTCCTACACATTATTATGCCATTAGTTTATAGTTATTTCAGATTATTTATCTTGCATCTTGTAGTTGCATTCCCTGCACTATTGTATCATCAAAAGCTAGCAGTAGTATCAGAGTACATGGTAGATCAATTAGGATCTAGTAAGATTCCCATGGTAGATCACTCAGAAAATAGGGAGTCACATGTGAGATTGAGAGAAATCCAAAAATCTAATTTATAGAATTTTTAAGATTATATTTGTCTAGAGTCTTTCCACAGGGTTGTAGAAAACTTGTGAAGACTAGGACCCAACATAAATTCCACTAGATTGAAAAATAAACTAGTGAATATTCATCATATCTAGATTTAACAGATTCTTGCATTCCAGTTTCTAAAATCTTGTTGCAATAAAAGGATATTCAAAGAAATTTGGGAAGCTTCCTACATAGAGCTAGGAATAATATATGTAGCACCCTAAAATTGGTGCAGTTAAACCCTCAGTAAAATATTAAAAATAAAAATTCAAATTTTAACCTCAAACCACCCGTTAACCGCCTGTTACCCGCTTTCCTCATTTTCCATGCCATTTTTAGGATTTTTTTTTACCGTTGGACAATATCGTCGCAGATTAGACGAAATCGTCCCAGATCTAACGAATTCATCTGGAACAGAATTTCCAGACGATTTCGTCCCAAAACCGAATTTTCATAATTGGCTTTTGTTCCAACAGCCTCTCTAACCTGGGCAGAAAGCGTGTCTACGTAGTTAGAGTCTCCCCCATTGTATATCTCCCAAATTGGGATGATCTCCAACCTCCTAACCTCTCCCTAATCCTATATAAATTGGGATTTTCTTAGTTTACCCCCCTGATTGAACCCTTGAACCCCCTAGATGATGGATTTCCCTACAGATTTAGTTCCTTATACATTAGAGCATCCCCGCACCATCGTTTGCATTGCATATTTCAAGTTTTCTTGCAAGAATCTTACTATTTTTTAGTCAAAACAAGCTTGGATCGTCGCAGGCGATTACAGAAGATTTTGGACAATCCTATCATAGATCGATGATGATCTCGTACGATTGGAGGCGATCTCGAATGTAGTCCATATTGGGGGCAACTAGAGTCCATATTTTGCATCTCTTTATTATTTTCTGCATTTCTTTATACGTTATTTTAGTTATTAAATTTTTGCATCCTGGAGTTCACCTCATTTAGCATAGATATATGATAAAGTCAAAATAAATTATCAAATTGATGCATTTCCTTTTAATTGCTATCTAGATCTATCATTTAGGCAAATTCATTATTACTTCTATCATTTCCCCTTGCTTTTGTAGTTGCATTTTTGGTATTTTGTGTCTATTTTTGTGATTGCAGGACTCTATCGAATTCATCTGACGAATTCATCAGATCTCAGACGATCATGTCTAATCTCAGACAACCAATTGAGATCTAAGATGATTCTATGTAATTCCAGATGATTGTGTATGATTTGAGACGATTTGGACTACTACAAGACTCAGAACCTTCATCAGACATTCAAAAATCAGGTATGTTCTATCATATTTTACATATTCTCTGTGTTTAGCATTTATTCATGTTTTCTGTATTCATAAAAATCAAAATTGGCATATATAATAGTTTAGATTCATCTTGGCCAAACCTAGGAATTGAATGATTAAAGCATAGAATGAACATATTAAACCTACTATCAACCTAGGCATGGAAACTACCACTCAAAATTTTCCTGGTGAACCCACCATCCGTAAAAAATTCACCCTTATACCCCTCCCCTGAGATGCGGGACCTTCAAAGGGCCTCTCAGTCTGAGGTATTGTCCCATCCTTCTCGCATCCTCCTTCCGAGCGTAGATCCTATAGCCTGAAGGTAAGGATGCAAAAAAATTGGAGCGATACAATATCTTCATCAGAATCATTCTAGCACTTGTAGCAACAAGTAGAAGATTGAATATTTTAGAAGACCTAAGAAAAGGTCTCATTACTAGAGATTGCAAACCTACAGATTGTAGAAGAAGAAAAGGCCATAACAACCTTACTATTGATTCAAGAGACTCTAGAGAAGAGTCTAAAAGAATATTTGAGGTTGGTGATCTCCATTAAATACTGCAGATATCAGACTAAAAAATTAGCCTGAAGAAGCTGAAGAGACTCCAAAGAAGAGTCAAAAATAATATTGGAGGTTGGTGATCTCCATTAAATCCTGTAGATTGTAGAAGTGAAGAAGGACCAACAAAGGTCCTATTCCAAATTCTAGTAGTAGTAAATTTTAGAGATATAGAAAGAAGATCTCACTACCAACACTTCCACAACATAAGGTTGAAGGAAATGTCTCACTTGGAAGACCAAAGAAGCTACAATATTGAATACCTTGGTGAGGTCTCAAGGAGAAATAAGGAGAAGGACATTAAAGGAGTTCTTAGAAGAACTCATTAGAGAAATTTACTACCAAGGAGAAGTTCTTGATAGTAAAAGAACTTGGGATAATTATTGCCATCCGAAAACAAGCCCAAGAGAGAAATATTTGGTAAGGAATTAGCCAAAATTCAGAATACCTCAATATTTTTAAATTCTTGAGAAGAAGGCCTAGATTAAAGTTAGAATTCAACAAGGAGACTAAAGGAGAAAGGAGCCAAAAATTACTACCAAATACAGGATATTTGAAGACTACCTTAGAAGGCTAGAAGGCTCATTCAAAGATAGGAGTTTGCTGAATCTTCAACAAAATACTAAAGGGTTCTTGAAGGAAAACTCAGCTGCGATTTGGGGGAATTCCCTACCAAATTTTTGAGTTTCAAGAACAACATTTTAGTGCAAATATTGACTACGAAAGAGGTAGCAATCAAGGTAGCATTACTAGCTGCAAAAACTTTAGAAGTTATAGAGTCCATCCTAAAGGTTAATCAAGTCACCTACTATAGTTTAAGGGCAGCAAGTTAGAGGGTTTTTGGAGCTACAAAAAGGTGAGTTAAAGAGTTGTTTCGAATAGCCAAGAAGAGCTGCAAGTTCATCCAGTTAAAGGCATAAATAAGGTGAGTCTAATAACCTAGCAATCCTTCATCTACAAATATCATTAAGGTAAGAAACTTGGGTGCAAATAGGTTCATTAGTTGAACTTTAATTTGGGTTATTATCCAGTTCCATTAAGCACCATTTTAAGTTCTTTAAAAGTTGCAAAGAGAAGGTTGCATATTATAGTCTTCAAAGGGAGTGCAAAAGGAAGTTATTTTAAGGTTTATACCTACACATTAAAATAGGAGTTAGATACATATCATCTTCCTATTATTCAGTTACAACAAAGAAGACTACATTAAGTTACAAAAATTATAGTGCATTTAGGAGCAATTACTAGTGCATGATTTAAGGTTCATTTGAAGGAGTAATAAGGTGAGATCAATATTGCACTATATTAGTTGTTCTTAAAGAGTTTTTTAAGATGCACTAAATATATTAAGTTACAGAGATTCAAGGTGCACTAAGTATTTTAAGTTATAGTGAAAATTAGTGCATAGTACAATTTACTTTGAGGGTTCATCTACAGGAGTAATAAGGAGAAACTATTACTGCACTATATTAGTTATTCAAAGTTCACTAAGGATTCTTAGTTAAGGTGAACATTAGTGCAAAGTTAAACCTCTAAAAATTAGTTGCATGGTTAAGAGCTTGGATTCATTAGTGTTAAAATTATCCAAGTTAGAGGTTAGTGTTGTCTGAGAAGAAAGACAACAATACATTGCTCTCAAGGATTAGAGCAAGCAATCACCATATCTAAGAAGCAAAATAAAAGCTTCAAAAATCTATCTTCATTTGTCCTCAAGCTATACAATGAGGAGCTTCCATATCAAAGGAGAAGAATAGCATAAAAGGGAGACAAAGAACTCTTAAAACTTTGGTGCAAAATAAGGTATCTTATTTATGTTACAGTGATGCACCATATCCCTCCTAAAGAGGACGTAATATAGAGTGTCCCAAGACACTAAAGGCAACAAGCATCCTACATCCAAGATCGGTTGAAATATAGAAGACAGAGAAGGTGAGCCGACCTAGGGCACATAAGCATCAGTTTGGGGTGTCTAAAGACACCATCTTCAACATCTTATCCAATGCCCATGATTGCATCAACCTGCAGCACAAGTACCTACATAAGGATAAAGGCAAGGGTAGTGAATAACAAGTGGTATATCAAGGAGAAAAATGAAGGTGCAATACCCAGTAAGGAGGCCAAGTGAAAGCACCACATTCTACCACTGAAGCTCCATAGGACCGCCACTCCATCATCCTTGGTACCTCACAGTTGGAGCCAACCACCATCCTTGATTAGAACAGCTTACAAGAAGAAAATTGTTTATTGTAAAAAGAGTGAAGCAAGCATAATTTTTTGATATATTGAAGAGAGCATGCATGCAAAGGAGATATCTACACTTGTCTTGAAAGAGGAAGGAATATTGTACCACTTGGCACAAAGGACTCATTACCCTCTTATCTCCAATGCTCAAGAAAGGTGCTCATTCATATAACGCTTCTCATCATTGTCCTAACATCCAAGGAACTTCAATGCCCAACAAGGAGAAGCTAATCCAGTGCCACGTGATTTAAAACACTCCACAAGGTCCAACGAAGCTTGAGGAAGAGACTTAAGTAACACCTACCACCACTTGGCCTCCTTTTCAAGAAGTAGAAGCCTACATATAGCCACCAGAAAATAAATGCACAAAGTGCGAGCGAACGAAAAAAAGGAAGCGAATTCCGAGCAAGCATTAAGTGAAGTGCATTCGGAGCCTAAAGTCAAGGATTCAAAGGTGCATTTAAGACTATCATAAGAGAACGATCATCGAGTCTATCATAAACCAACAAGACACCAACACTCACAATCAATGCTCAGATTCAATACCAGTCAACATGAATTCAAAGGTATATTTGCACTTACTTGCTTTCATTAAAGTTTAAAAGGGAGGTATAAGGAAACATATATTACTAAGGTTTAAATAATTGGAGTAGATATAACCTTAGAGAAAGCAATCAGATCAATAGTGCATAATCTTAAGGGATAATTCAAGGAAGTATTATATTTACAAATAATTAAGTAGGAGAAATAAGGGTTTCTACTTAGACATTTAAAAATTATATTGCAAATATTATTAATTTCTAATATTCCAAAAATTAGGGAGTTATAAGGTATGCTACATCAAACATAAATAATTGGAATTTAGAAATTGGATATTAAAGGATATAAAAGGAAGTTCATCATTTACTTAAGGAGTTGGAATTATATATTTACATTTATCTCATATTCATACTAAAGGGACAAAAAGAAATCCAACCATAGAACTTCAAATTAAGTGCATAGTTCATTAGGAGAGATAAGGTGAAATAGAAGTTGATTATTTACAAAACATTACAAAATCAACTCAAAAGGTGAACTATTACTTACTAAGCACTTTATTAAGCTTATAGCTTATTCTAAATCACTAGGGAGACATAAGGAGTTCTACAAAACTAAATTAGATAGATATAAGGATCATCATGACAACAAATAAATTCATCCTTACAGAATCTCAACTACTTAAAGGTCCAAATTACTCCTCATGGAAAAACAAAGTGAGGGAAATTTTAATAGTTGAGAAGCTTTGGTAAATTATCAAAGGAATAACTACTAAACCTAATTCAGGTGATACAGAGATTCAAAAGTTTGAAGAGAGTGATGCAAAAGCATTAATGATAATAACTTTTGCCATCACATATGAAATACAACCTTACATCAGTTCAGTAGGAACATCTACAAAAGCTTGGAAAACCCTAGAAAAAATATTTGAAGGGAAAAATAAAGCTACTATCCTAAATATTCAAACTCAATTACATTCCTTGAAAATGAACAACGAAGAAAATATAGAACTATTCCTAAGGAAGGTAGCAGACATTAAGGGAAAATTATTAACCTTAGGAGAAAAGGTTGAAGATAAATTCCTTGTTCAAGTAACCATGAGAGCACTTCTAGATAGCTACAAGCATCTAGTTACATCTTTATAGGTTCTAAGTAAAGATACTTCATTTGATGAGCTAATCAACATTCTTCAAGAATATGAGGTAGAAAGCATAGTGAAAGATGAAATGACTAACACTGCATTGGTTTCAAAAGATACTCCATAGGGAAACATAGCCTCATCCTCAAAAGGACGAAGACCTTGGAATAACAGATATTGTCATGTATGTAGGAGAAAATGTCATAGCACTAATTACTGCAGATTCAATCCCATAAATCAAAATCAGAGAAATTAGACAAACTATGGAAGCCAACCAAACAAGGTATTCCAACCAAGGTAGTATCAAGCTCAAAATAATCCTCATCAATAATAGTTTTAGTGACCATACAATTATCCTCAATTGGAATATCGAGAAGGAAATCAGAAGGGACACTTAGCTCAAAGGATTCAAAAAATTGAAGAACTAGAAGATCCTACAGAAGATCATGAAGTCAAAGCTCTCTCAGCAAAGATAACATTTTATGAAGACACTAACTACTTGCTTGAACAAGACACAAACAACAGAGAAGGAGAATTCAAACTCCAGTACTAGATAGAAGATCCATATTGAAGACTAAAGTCTTCAATACCCAAATAATGTAATACAGAGGGGGTGTTAGAGTATATTACATCATTTGGGTCATGTAAATGTACCACCATTGGTACATAACTAGAGTAGGAGTTTACTTTAGAGTAAATTTAGTTAGTTACTTCAAGTATTGTAATAAATGCATAAGTGTCAAAGGTGCATGTTGTAAATGTACAAGGAGTCCACTTGTACATCAATTAGATAGGTAGAGTAAGGGGCAAGTAATCTATCTTCCTATATAAAGGCCTCATAGTGAGTGTTTTAGAAGAGCATATGTAGTAGCAGTATAGGGGATCATATGTAGTAGTAGTATAGAGAGTGTGTGGTATAATGTAGTCCTTCATATCCTCTCATGGAGTGTTCATGTCCTCCATTATATAGCATTGTACTATTTTCATCACTTTCATTAATGGTATATTTTTGAGTTATTTGTAGATGTTCATATTATTATTTTCTTACATATTATTGTGCCATTAGTTTATAGTTATCTCAGATTAGTTATCTTGCATCTTGTGGTTGCATTCCCTGCACTACCATGTCATCAAAAGCTAACATAAACATGATCATATCCTTCACATAATTATTTTGTCTCCATAGTATTGTATTCTATAAGTGAATTTATTTTAAATTTTAAAATTATTAATAATAAATTACATAAATAGATAATAAAATAATATGAGTGGGAAAAGTTCATAGTATTTTTTAAAATATCCACTTTTTAATAATCTATAAGGCCTCTACTTTCACACTCTAAATAAAATAAATAAATTTGGAGAAGGGGATGCCTCCCCTTTTACTTTTTTTAAAGTGAAAATATATGGAGAAGGGAAGGCCTCCCTTTTTACTCTTTACAAAATAAAATATATGTAGTGAATGGAAGTCTCCCCTTTCTTGTTTAGGGTAATATATTCTTGTACATAACCTCTTCTTTTATGAACTACATATACATATCCAAGTTAATATTAGAATCTACGTTTGTAAGAATATTTTAGAATTCACAATATTTATAGAAATAAATAGAAGCAATTCATTTGCTTAAATATTACATAGAAAGTGTAAAAGGATAAAATAAAGGAAAAGAGACATAGGGATTTAGGGGCACCTAAAGGTATTATAAGTGAATCATTATATTATCCACATATAAGATTCACAACACTCTAGTAATTAAATGAGGAGTGGTGGGGATATCTATACCAATACCAAACCCCCAAATACATAAACAAATTTAACCTTAAGTCAACATAATAAGAAATATTTTAAGGTTAATTACAAATTTATAAGGTAGGTCTAACCATAACAAGGTTAACCACATCCCATAGAACTTACATTATAGAATACTAAAATAAATTCAATACATTGTACAATGAATACCCACAGTGATATCCAATATTACATCATATAATGTTGACCTTGTCCATGAATTAGATTACACTTTCAACACCCCTTCATAATCTAAAAAAAGAGACCAAGGAGGGAAGACATTGGTAATAATAATATCTCTCCCTATAATGGATGATATTTTGGGTTTTTGCATCATGATATAGACTCATATAAATCCACTGCGAAAATACTTCCTATATAAATATCTCCTTAGGATGGATTGTGGTCATCACTGCCACTATTAGATACTTTCACACATGTCCAAAAAATACTAATGCTAGGGATTCAAATGAAGAAGATAAATCAAAATTACCACCTCCTCAAAATATAAGCTCTTTAATTATTCCATAGTTGCATAGTGTATGACTTGAAAGCATATTTTTTCCTATTACAACATACATCATCTTATTTGAAGACTCTACTTGCCCTTGGGCTGCATGATTTCTATAACCAAAAGAGGCTTTGCATGAACTAGCTTAAAAGAAGAGCTATAAAACACTTCCAAGAGTACCTAAATAATAAAAAGAAGGAAGAGATCATGAATGATTAGATATTGATGAATAAGTTGAATCAATATCCTAAAGTAGAAAGAGAGATTGACTAAAGCACATCTTGAATCCTTTTCTTCTAAGCCTTCAAAAGAATTAAAATTTACCATAATATTAGTTAGATTCCATTCCCTAAATGAAAGCTAAATTTTTAATGAGTACTTAAATGCCCTTATAAATCAAGGATGTAATCTACACAAATTCCTCCTCCTATAATTAGTAAAGTTATAACCAAATAATAAAATTCATAACATCTACTTTTATAATTTACAAATTTCGTAAGTGGTCATATCTTGCATGTTTATGTTAAATTTAATGTGTACTTCTACTTGACATGTGTCATTGACACTTTTTATTTATTTTTGTTATGATGACATATGTCATAGTTTACCTTTGTTATAAAGGTATTGTAATTTGTTATTCAAAGAGAGTTTTTTGTGTCATCATTTGGTATCAAGAAGGGCTTTCCTACCTTGTAGGCTTGAGGGGGTATTTCCCTTATGGAAATCCCCTCTCATTTTTTCTTAACTTAGTAGTGCCCTTCCCTATTTTTTTATTTACTCTTTTTATCCTTTTGATGCAAAACATCTGAGTATGCTCTAGACTTATTGGTTTAAACTGATCTGGTTTATCAGAAAGGATCTTTGCATTTTAATGGAGGAAAATTTTTTATGGAATCACTCCAAGTTGTTTCAAGGGCTTGGGGTCTTTCTAGTTTGAGCTAGTATAGGGGTTGTTTTCCCCACCAAACAAAAAATACATTCAATCTCACTTCTTTTTATCACAATTTCAATAGTCTATTTTTTATGTCTTTGATGGTGAGTGTGTTGCTCATTTTTTACAATAGGAGGATGTGAATCAAAGTGCTAGATGAAGAAATTATTGTGACCTCAAAAGTAGATCCCAGTTAACAGTTTCCACCTAGAAGATCTAGCATGAAGAAGGATGTGTACTGAGAGTTGTGCAATGTTATGTGATATTTGAGAATTCCTTCACGAAACAAGTTGCAGACAAGTGTGATGCACTCTGAAAAATATGGCCACTTTGATACCATCACAAAGAGCATGGATTTCCTACAATAAAAGTGGACATGTAGTGACTTGGATACCATGTAGCCCCTTCCAGTGAAAGTCGATCAAAATTAATTCAAATTTGTTCTTCTAATTTTGAGAAGTCCTACTTCGACATGTGGTCAATTATTTTGGGGGTTTACATTTATGGTAGGCATGCACAAAATATAGATCCATGGAAGGGCAACGCTAATGTAGAATGAGTGGAGCTCAATTTGGAAAAAAAAATTTGAGTAATATTTTGAAAACACTATGTGTATTAATCCCACATTCTTGGGGATTATAATTATTTTACCTTTAAAATGTATCTAGCCATAGTTAAAGAATTAACCAACCTTACTGGTAGGAACTATAGTGCATTTGGCCCATTTTGTTGATATTTCATGGGGAAGATTTTTTGTTAATTTCTATAATGTTTAATTTTTTATTTACAACACTTGAGTCCCATATCTACTGTGTGTGGGCAATTTCAATTTTCAAAAAGTGAAAGGCACCAATGTTGGCCAGAGTATAGTTGATAGTGCTCAATTAAGCCATAGACTTTGTTATTTACTAACATGTTATGGTGTTTTTATGGCATTACCTATCACAATGTTGTTTTGCCTCCCTCCCTTCAAGGTATCATTGGCACACAAGTTAGTTACTACCCTCCATGAGGTGTTGCTCTACATATGGCCCTTTATGGTGAAACAAATTGATGTTTGGTTGGGGTGCTACTCCATAGGTGGCATTTTACGATTAATCAAATTAATTTTTTTATTCCACATATAATTTGGGTGGGCTCCTCTAGCTCATATTTTTGCTTTTTAACTACTATGAAGCATGTAAACAAATATGGAACCCCTATAATTTTTTTTTATCAAAATATTGAATTGGAATATTTTTCTTTGCAAAGGGAAACATGCCCCTCTTATTTTTGCCACCAGAGAGTGATGCTAGGAATATTCCAATCAAAATATTCTCTGATGCTAGGAATATTCTTGATTCCTAATGTAAAGGGATAAATTTTCCCTCTTATAATCAAGGCTCAAATCAGTTCTAAGTATAGTCATGCATATACTCATTGGAAAGAATTTTTTGAGCCAAACACAATGGAAGTGTCCATTTTAAGTTTTGAGGTATTTTAATATGTTTCTGAAGGCCTCAAATATTTTTGTATTTTGGAGTTCACTCTTGGTTGAACCTGATACTCCTCATCAATGTAGGTGAACCTAGTACCTAGTCACCTTCTCTATAGCACTTGGTAGATGCAACGACTGGTTATCCATATATTCTGTTAGGATGAGAAGGTCACCATAAGGACACCTACCACTCTAGAGACTATATAATATTGACACCCCAGACTCTATCTAAAGTCTATTTCATGAAGACACTTCAAATAAAATTTTGAAGAATACAGACATAGACATTTTAGAATATTCTCTTCTTCTTTTTCCAAATCCTCCAATTTTGGTCTATGACTTATTTTTTGTAATATAGAGTGCATTTTTTGGTAGAGATTGACACTCTCAAATGACTCAATTTATTGAATAAACGTACATTTTAAATAGAGACCAATACCTTCTAGATAAATATTTCACCATGATGAGAGTATCATACCCATGGTGAACCTAGTAAGTGACCTACAAAGGCAATAGACCTGAGGAAGAGGCTAACCCTGAGGTACTAAGACAAATTTTGACCTAGAGGCAATAGACCCGAGGAAGTGGCTAACCTTGAGGTAATAGACATAGACATATACACAACATATTTAGAATTATTGTTCATAGTTGAAGAGCCAAGATCCAAAAGCAAAAGCCTAGACACTATTCCAAATCATGTAATGCATGTCAACATTAAGGAGGAATGTCTCTAATGTTGACTTATTTTTTTGGAAAGTACACATTAAGGGGAATGTTAATGTGTACTTATCCTTGATATGTGTCCTTGATACTTGTCATTTGTCTTTATTATAATGATATGTGTTATCTACTTTTCATGATGGGAGGATGTTGATCTAAGTCCTAGATGAGGAAATTATTGTGACCTCAAAATCATATCCCAGCCAACTGTTTCCACCTAGAAAATATAATATGAATAAGGACATACACTGGGAGCTATGCGATGTTGTGTGATATTCGAAAATCCATCCACAAAATTAGTTTCTGACAAGTGTGATGCACTCTAAAAAATATGGCCACTTTGCACTATCACAAAGAGCATGGATATCTTACAATAAAAGTGGACACATGGTGACCTAGGTACCACATAGCCCCTTCCAGTGAAAATCGACAGAAATTTATTCAAATTTGTTCTTCTAATTTTGAGAAGTCCCACTTCAGCATGTGGTCAATTTTTTTTTTGGGTTTGTATTTATGGTAGGCACACACAAAATATAGATCCATGGAAGGGAAAATTTGACACAGACTGAGTGGAGCCTGATTAAAAAATATATATTTGAGTAATTTTTGCAAGCATTGTGTGTATTAATCTCACATTCATGGGGATTATAATAATTGTGCCTTTTAAAATGTTTTATCCATAGTTAAAGAATCATACAACCTCACTACACTTGAATCCCACATCTACTGTGTGGACGATATCAATTTTCAAAACATGCAAGGTGCAAGTGTTGGCCAAAGGGCAGTTGAAAGTGCTCGATTGAGCTACAAACTTTGTTATCTATTGACCTATTTTGGTATTTTTTAGTGGCATAACCTATCACAATATTTTTTGGCCTCCCTTAAAGGGATAATTGGTACACAAATTAGTTACTTCCCTCCATGGGGTGTTTCTCCACAGGTGGCATTTTATGGTTAAACAAATTGATGTTTGGTTGGAATGTTGCTCCATAGGTGGTACTTTATGGTCAGCCAAGTTGAATTTTTTATTCCACACATAAAATGGTGGGCTCCTCTAGCCCATATTTTTAATTTTTCATTGCTATGAAGCATGTAAACAAATATAGCACCCATATGATTTTTTCAATAAAATATTGAATTGGAATATTTTGCTTTGTAAAGGGTAACATTCCCCTCTTATGTTTTCTTCAAGAGAGAAATGTTAGGAGTATTCCAAGGATAATTTTATCTTATGCCAATAATATTCCAAGGAGAACATTCTATGATGCTAGGAATATTCTTGATTCTTGATGTAAAGGGACTAAGTTTCCCTCTTGTAATCAAGGCTCAAAGCAGATCTGAGTATAGTCATGCATATACTTGTTGAAAATAATTTTTTGAGATAGACACAATGGAGGTATCCATTTTGAGTTTTAAGGTAATTTAATATGCTTTTGTAAGCCTCAAATCTTTTTTTATTTTGGAGTGCACTCTCTATTGAACCTGACGCTCCTCATAAATGTAGGTGAACCTAGTACCTAATCACCTTCTCTATAGCACTTGGTGGATGTAGTGATTGGTTATCCATGCATTTTGGTAGGATGATAAGGTCACCATAAGGACACCTACCACTCTAGGGACTACAAAATCTTGACACCCTAGACTTTATTTGAATTCTATTTCATGAAGACACTTTAGATCAACTTCTGAAGACTACAAACATAGATACTTTAGAAAATTCTCTTCTTTTTCCAAATCCTCTAATTTTGGTCTATGGCTTATTTTTGTAATATAGAGTGTGTTTTCAAAAGATATCAACACTCTCAAATGACTCAATTTATTAAATAAAGGTACATTTTTAGCAGAGATCGACACCTTATAGATAAATATTTGACCATGATGAGAGTATAATACCCATGGTGAACCTAGTAAGTGACCTACAGAGGCAATAGACCTAAGGAAGAGGTTGACCCTGAGGCACTAAGACAAAGGCTAGCCTAGAGGTAAAAAACTTGAGGAAGTGTCTAATCCTAAGGTAATAGACCTAGATGTATACATTGTAGATTTAGAATTATTGTTCATATTTGAAGATCTAAGAGCCAAAAGCAAAAGCCTAGACACTATTCCAAATCATGTAATGAAAGTCAACATTAAGGGGGAATGTCTCTAATGTTGACTTACCTTTTTTGGAAAGTACACATTAAGGGGGAATGTTAAAGTTAATGTGTACTTCTCCTTGATATGTGTCCTTGACACTTGTCATTTGTTTTTGTTATGATGACATGTATCATATTTTACCTTTATTATAAAGGTATTGTAATATGTTATTCAAAGTGAGCTTTTGTGCTATCACTTTATTACTAACCATAAAAAATTATATACCTAATGAAATAGGAATGGCCGTGCTTTATCATTATTGTTTTTTGTTTGATTTATTTGGTTTCTTTCTATTCTTCATTCTAGAACACTGGTCATGATCTTCTTGCATCTATAAGATTACTGCTTACAAGTGTGTATCCATTGACTTTATCTATTTGTGTACTTGTTATTACTTTACATTAAGTTTGTAAAATTCCATGGTATATCCTTATCCTTAGTACCATGTTAAAATTCAAAATAAAATGAGGATTTGAACAAAATAAAAACATTACCTAAATCCACAAAATAAATATCAAAATATGAAGTGATAGTACATCCATAAATACCATTGATTCAATATGATTAAAAAGCATAGTACACATGATGATTCTAATGATTATGAGTGGAGGTGGTTTAATTCGTCATATTAATTTTACATGTTCTTCATTGTTAATCAATATATGGATTACTTTAAAGAGTTAATATAGGATCATTTTTTTTATTTAAAATGTAATAAAAAATATTAGAAAATTAGTTATGGAATAAGAGAAGAATTACATATTTCAAATGACATCCAAATGTAAAACAAGACTATAAAAAGAATGCATTACTAAATATTCCTCTTTAATTGTACCTGTCTCTGAACCACCAACATGATCAAGCAATATAATGAAGGAGGCTTCTATCATGACCTTAGTGAATATATCTACAAATTGATCCTCAAAGTGAAGGATCTAAACTCAATAAGATTCCCATAAATGTATTCATCCCTTAGATAATAAAATAGGATTGTGTAAAAGACATCAATATCTCAAAATTAAAGAAATGTATGATTTATAAAATGTAAAATAGTATTGTATGGTAATGCTATGACCTCTAGAGTTCACACTTAGAAATATACTCTAAGGAACCAAATTAAAATTGAAAAATGTTCCTTCGATGTTTGATTATTAATATAGATTAACTTGAAAAAGTAATACCCCTATAAAACTTTACATAAATTTTAAAAATGTAATAATTCTTTTTCAAACTATTAAGGGCTCATCCTATAAACTTCAATTTTAGATTGCAACTGGATGATATAATAAGGTTTTAGGGAAGATAAAATTAGATCTTGTCATCCTTAATTCTTGACCTAAAGAATAACCTATCAAAAATAGATTCTTCCTATAAACCCATTAATGGACTAAGGCAATCTATTTAATTTTAATATAATATTCAATCCTACAAAACATGAAGTTTGTATCCCTTTAATCATCTTAAATTTAGAATAAATGATAAATAAAGACAAATGAATAAAATTTCTATAAAGCCTAGTAATGTCACATTTTTCTATAGACATAAGAAATGTTTTTCGAATATGCTAGTTACAAATAAAACATAGAAGCACTTACAAAATATAGATACAAATCCTAAAAATATTCTTTTTAAACCCTATTTTTATACTCTTAACCTTAAATTTATGGCCACATGAAAGCCATAAAAATATTGAAATGGATTTTCTCATAAACTGTAGAAAAGTTTATTTAAAGTCCAACATTCCTAATTCTAACCTCAAAAGCACTAATACAAATAATAACAAATATTTCAAACAATTACAGTATGCCATCTTAGAGTTATAATCTATAGAACATAAATCCAATCGAAGTAACACCAAAAGAATGAGAATCCTATCATCTTAATTCTTGACCTAAAGAATAAACTATAAAAAAAATATTCTTCCTATAAACCCCTTAATGCACTAAGGCAATCTATTTAATTTTAGTATAATATTCAATCCTACAAAACTTGAAGTTTGCATCCCTCTAATTATCTTAAATTTAGAATAAATGACAAATAAAGACAAATGAATAAAATTTCTATAAATCCTAGTAATGTCACATTTTTCTATAGACACAAGAAATATTTTTGATAATGCTAGTTACAAAGAAAACATAGAAGCACTTACACAATATAGATACAAATCCTAAAAATATTGGTTTTAAACCCTGATTTTGTACTCTTAACCTCAAATTTATGGCCACATGAAAGCCATAAAAACTTGAAATGGGTTTTCTCATAAACTGTAGAAAAGTTTATTTAAAGTCCTAAATTCCTAATTCTAACGTCAAAAGCACTAATAAAAATAGTAACAAATATTTCAAACAATTTCAGTATGCCATATTAGAGTTATAACCTATAGAACATAAATCCAATCAAAGTAACACCAAAAGGGTCATAAAATAAACTCCTAAGTCAAACATAATTTGATCATAGAAATTCTGATGCAGGAGCATCCGGAGGTGGAAAAGCAATCTTGCATCACCCAAAAATATTTTTTTCTTTAAGTGCCAAAGCTGTCGCGATATCGCGACACTTTTTTGAGAAAGGGCGCCAAAGGGTCAAGCTGTCGCGATATCGCGACGCTTTTTGAGAAAAGGGGCCAAGGCGCAAAATGGTCGCGAAATCGTGACATTTTCGAAGCAAAGAAGCCAGGACGCAAAATGGTCGTGAAATCGTGACATTTTCGAAGCAAAGCAGTCTGGACGCAAAATGGTCACAAAATCGTGACATTTTCTAAGCAAAGCAAGGACGCAAAATGGTCACGAAATCATGACATTTTCAAAGCAAAGAGCCAGACGCAAAATGGTCATGAAATCATGACATTTTCAAAGCACAAGAGCCAAGGCGCAAAATGGTCATGAAATCATGACATTTTCGAAGCAAAACTAAGCGCAAAATGGTCGCGAAATCGTGACACTTTCGAAGCAAAGGCTCAAAGGCGCAAAGTGGTCACGAAATCATGACACTTTCGAAGCAAGGCTCGAAGGCGCAAAGTGGTCACGAAATCGTGACACTTTCGGAGCAAAGGCTCAAAGGCGCAAAGTGGTCACGAAATCGTGACACTTTCGGAGGCAAGGCTCAAAGGCGCAAAGTGGTCACGAAATCGTGACACTTTCGAAGGAAGGCTCAAAGGCGCAAAGTGGTCACGAAATCGTGACACTTTCAGAGCGAGGGCTCAAAGGCGCAAAGTGGTCACGAAATCGTGACACTTTCGGAAGCAAGGTGACAGGGTGCAAAGTGGTCACGAAATCGTGACACTTTTGGGGCAAAGGCACCAAGGGGTAAAATGGTCGCGAAATCGTGACATGTCACGGTTTCGCGGCCCGAAGGAGAAAATAGAGGCCGAACGCCAAAACGTCGCGATATCGCGACCGAAGAGGAGAGAGGGCGTAAGGAAGCAAACACGTCGCGATATCGCGACAAAACGCTCACGACTCCAGACCAGCCGACGATTGCAGAGGCCATTGCAGAAGGGCACGTGGCATCAAATTACAGGTGGCCATAGAGCACTAGGCGGTTATAGAGGCCATTGCAGAAGGGCACGTGGTAGCAGATTACAGATGGCTATGGCGCATTCCTATGAATGATGACTCGACGGGTGGATGGACAGGCGGCTGCAGGGCACTCCGCCATCCCATGCCATGATGATGGAAGATACCTGGCCACAACATGCATGCGGCGACAGAACACTCGTGCGGGCGGTTACAGGGAATCCCGCATTATGTGTAATGATGTCCGAAGGGGGTCGGGTCTGTTATAAGAGGAATGCATACATTGTAAAAGGGACTTCTTGGCCATTTTGAATATAACTACTATATTTCCGAATTTGAAACCTCTGTTAATGAAATTTGCATGAATTTTTTTGTGTTATCTTAGTTCTGCTTCAAGTGGTATCAGAGCCAGAAGGTTCTGAGTGCGCGAACCGATCACCGACAGTGAGGCAGTTCGTGCCAGGATTGTGGTTGTGGGTTGTGAGGAAGCGAGCAGGATGCCTCCGCATAGGAACCATGGTGGTGTGAGGAATAGGGAAGCGAGAGGTCGATCTTAGAGCCTTGCAGAGGCAAGTTGAAGCCCTGTAGGAGGAAATCAGAAGAGGAGTTGAGCCAAGAAGGGAGGAACCCAGTGAAGATGAAGTTTGGGAAGAAGAGGGTCCATCTGATGAGGAAGAAGCATTGGATCCAGCAGAGGCTAGGCTGTATAGGGCCATATCCCAGATCGGGAAGAAGCCAAAGTTTGATGTCTCTACTTATTCTGGGAATCTCAATCCCGAGGAGTTGATAGATTGGATCAACGACATGGAGGAGTATTTCGAGTATGAAGAGATCTCAGATCCAAATCGGATCAGGTTCGCAAAAACAAAGTTGAAGGGACATGCTAGCATCTGGTGGAAAGGAGTGCAGCTAGAAAGGAACAGGAGGGGAAAGGAAAAGATCACCAGGTGGGATAGGATGGTAGAGAAGTTGAAGAGGCAATTCATCCCTACAGATTATGAGTTGGATTTGTTGAGAAAGATGCGAGAGTCTTAGACAGGAAAGTAAATCTATCAAGGAGTACACAGAGGAGTTCTATCAGATCTCGATTAGAACCGGCCATTCCGAGGTGAATAAGGAGAAAGTCGCACGATACATCAATGGATTGAGAACCGAACATTCAAGAAGAAGCTGAGTGCTAGTTAGGATGAGCACGGTTGAGGATGCATACCGGTTTGCATTAAAAGTGGAGGAGAAAGCTGAATAGGAGATTTGATGGTAAGCAGAGAGGAAAGGATAGGGGTGGAAGAGGCTGGTGGAAGAACCAATGGAGGAAGATACAGAGATTTGGGGAAGACTGGTGAAGCAAGCAGTAGCCAAAAATAGAAAGAGGAGAAAGAGGAGAATACCCAATGCCCACGCAATCAGAACAACAACTACCCGAGGGGAAGAGGTAGGCCTGGGCGAGGGTTTGGAAGAGGTGTCTTTCGAGGAACCTGCTTCAACTATGAAGAAGAAGGACATCGGGCATACAACTGCCCGTAGCATCAAGAAAGGCCAAATCGAAGACCTGAGGGTCAGGCCCGAGCTGTTGTAGCAGATGAAGGTGTAGAATCTGAGCACTCTGAGGAGGCAGAAAGAGGAGAAGTGATGATCATCAGAAGAGTCTTGTTGAATGAAGAAAAGAAGGTAGACCAGAGGAACAACCTATTTCGAACAAGATGCAAGTGCGCAGGCAAGGTCTGTAACATCATCATCGATAATGGAAGCACTGACAACTTGGTTTCTGAGGAGATGGTTGCCAAGCTGCAGTTGGAGAGGAGAAAACACCCGCACCCTTATCGGATTGCATGGTTACAAAAGGACCATCGGGTGCTGGTCAGTGAGCAATGCCTGGTGAAGTTCAACATTGGAACTTACCGAGATGAGGTCTTATGTGACATCTTGCCTATGGATGCATGTCACTTGCTGTTGGGGAGACCATGGCAGTTTGATCGAAGTGTTGTACATGATGGTCGAGCTAATACATATTCCTTGTCAAAAAATGGAGTTTCGACATAAGTTGAAACCCCTGAAGGAGGCGGATGAGAAGGTATGCAGCAGTGCACGAGTCTGTCTAGTTGATGGAAGAAGATTTTTAGATGGCCTGAAGCCAGATCATATGTGCTATGCAATAATCCCTAGGGTTAGGGAAGAAGAATGCAAGGAAACTCCAGTGGAAGTCATGGGACTGTTAGAGGAGTTTCCAGATATCATTTCTGATAATGTTCCTGAAGGTTTACCACCTGTTAGGAAGATCAGTCACCACATAGATTTGGTGCCTGGATCGAGCTTGCCGAATAAGGCTGCACACAGAATGACGCCTGTAGAAACTAAGGAGTTAAACCGGTAGGTTCAAGATCTGCTAAAGAAGGGGTTGATTAGGGAGAGTCTTAGTCCATGTGTAGTACCTACAGTGCTAGCACCCAAGAAGGATGGGGAATGGAGAATGTGCATAGACTCTCGGGCAATTAACAAGATCACTATTAAATACAGATTCCCATTGCCCAGGATGGATGATATCATGGACTGTTTGAGTGGAGCTGAGTACTTCACGAAGATTGACCTGAAAAGTGGTTACCATCAGATCCGCATTAGAGAAGGGGATGAGTGGAAGACAACCTTTAAAACCAGAGAGGGGCTGTATGAGTGGTTGGTCATGCCATTTGGGCTAACCAATGCATCGAGTACCTTCATGCGGTTAATGAATGAAGTCCTGAAAGAATTTCTAGGCAAATTTGTTATTGTCTACTTGGATGATATATTGATTTTTAGCAGAACCCTGGAGGAGCACCTGATGCACATCAGGAGGGTTTTTGAGAAACTACGGGAGGAGCAGTTGCTGATCAATCTGAAGAAGTGCAACTTCGTGAAGAGGGAGTTAGTATACCTAGGATTTGTTATCTCAGCAGATGGTCTCAAAATGGACCCCGAGAAGGTGAGGGCTATCATAGAATGGCCTGCTCCAAGAAGCGTGACTGAGGTGAGATCGTTTCACGGTCTGGCCAGTTTCTACAGAAAGTTCATTAGAAACTTCAGCAATATTTGTGCATCCCTTACGGAGACAATGAGGGGGAACAAGAAGGAATTCAAGTGGACAGTTGGAGCAGACAAAAGCTTTGCTATGCTGAAGAAGAAGGTCACGGAGCAACCTATCTTAGCACTTCCAGATTTTAACAAGGTGTTTCGGGTAGACTGTGATGCGAGTGGTAGTGCCATAGGGGCCGTATTGAGCCAAGAGGGTAAGCCTGTTGCTTATTTTAGCGAGAAGCTCAATGATGCCAGAAGGAAGTATTCGGTATATGATCAGGAGTTCTATGCCATAGTTCAGGCTCTGAAGAAATGGAGGCATTATTTGTTGCCAAAGGAGTTTGTCCTTTATACTGATCATCAGGCACTACAGTATATTAACAGTCAAGGGAAATTGAATCAGAGGCACCTGAAATGGGTTGAGTTCCTGCAGAGCTATACCTTTGTGCTGAAGCATCGGAGCGGAAGGTCCAACAGAGTTGCGGATGCCTTGAGTAGGAGGCAATGTTTATTGATGGAGATGAAGGTGGAGGTTGTAGGGTTTGCTGAGCTCAAGGGTTTATACCCTGCAGACCCCGACTTCGCAGAAGCTTGGAAAGCCTGCACTACGCCTGTTACATTGGACAGGACTAAGTGGTTAAATTTTTTGATTCAAGATGGAATGTTGTTTAGGGGGAACCAATTATGCATTTCGAGGAGCTCAATGAGGGAGAATCTCATCAAGGAAAAGCACAGTGGAGGTTTAGCTGGACACTTTGGTCGAGACAAGACCATCTCACTTGTTAGTGAAAACTACTACTGGCCGCAATTGCAACAAGATGTGGCAAAATTTGTGCAAAGTTGTAGGATATGCCAGATGGCAAAAGGTGTGAGGCAGCCTACTGGTTTATATCAACCACTACCTATACCTGAAAGGCCATGGGAGGATATTAGCATGGATTTTATTCTTGGTTTACCCAGGACACAAAGGGGACACGACTCCATATTTGTGGTAGTGGACGGGTTTTCAAAAATGGCTCATTTTATTCCCTGCCAGAAGACTAGCGATGCGGTCCATGTGGCTGGTTTATTCTTCAAGGAAGTGGTACGCCTTCATGGGCTGCCAAGGAGCATTGTGTCGGACAGGGATACCAAGTTTGTAGGGTATTTCCGGAGAACCCTGTGGAAGAAAGCGAAGACGGATTTAAAATTTAGTTCCGCATACCACCCCCAAACAGGATGGCCAAACGAGAGGTGGTGAATAGGAGTTTGGGCAATCTACTGAGATGCTTGGTCGGAGACAAGCCCAAGGGATGGGATCTAGTTTTTCGTAGGCAGAATTCGCTTACAACAGCTCTGTCAACAGAAGTACCAATAAATCGCCATTCCAGATAATCTATGGGAGCAGCCCAAGAAACGCTTCGGAGTTGAGAAGGATGGATACAAGAGAAAAATGCAGTGCTGAGGCTGAAGACTTTGCTTGAACACCTGAAGGGAGTGCATGAGGAGGTGACAAGGCACATTGCTAAGATGAATACTCAGTATAAAGCCGGGGCAGACCAGAAGCGCCGGGCTAAGGAGTTTGAAGTAGGAGATTCCGTCATGGTCCATCTAAGAAAAGAGAGGTTTCCTGCCAAGACCTATAACAAGCTGAAGATGAAGAAATTTGGGCCATGCAGGATCATTGGGAAACGGGATTCGGGTAATGCATATGAGGTGGAGTTGCCGAGTGAACTTAACATCTCATCGATTTTTAACATTTCGGATTTGGTCGAGTTTCATGAAGGAGATAGCAGTGCAACACCAAGCCCGGATTTGTGGAGCATTCCCGCGGTTACTCCAATCGTAGATGAGATAGAAGAAGTCCTTGATACGCGTGAGGGCCGAAGTACTCGAAACAGGTGTTATTCTGAGTATTTGATCAAGTGGAAGGGCGGGCCCATCGAAGATGCGACTTGGTTGTCGAAGGCGGAGGTTGACCGCCTGGGTCTACCTCAGACAGATCAGAAGTGAAGGTCACTTCTCAATTCACCCTGGGTGTCTGATGCAGGAGCATCCGGAGGTGGAAAAGCAATCTTGCATCACCCAAAAATATTTTTTTCTTTAAGTGCCAAAGCTGTCGCGATATCGCGACACTTTTTTGAGAAAGGGCGCCAAAGGGTCAAACTGTCGCGATATCGCGACGCTTTTTGAGAAAAGGGGCCAAGGCGCAAAATGGTCACGAAATCATGACATTTTCGAAGCAAAGAAGCCAAGGCACAAAATGGTCACGAAATCGTGACATTTTCGAAGCAAAGCAACCTGGACGCAAAATGGTCACGAAATCATGACATTTTCCAAAGCAAAGAAGCCAAGACGCAAAATGGTCATGAAATCATGACATTTTCAAAGCAAAGGAGCCAAGATGCAAAATGGTCATGAAATCATGACATTTTCGAAGCAAAGAGCCAAGACGCAAAATGGTCATGAAATCATGACATTTTCGAAGCAAAGTCTAAGGCGCAAAATGGTCACGAAATCGTGACACTTTCGAAGCAAAGGCTCAAGGCGCAAAGTGGTCACAAAATCGTGACACTTTTGAAGCAAGGCTCGAAGGCGCAAAGTGGTCACGAAATCGTGACACTTTCGAAGCAAAGGCTCAAAGGCGCAAAGTGGTCACGAAATCGTGACACTTTCGGAGCGAAGACTCAAAGGCGCAAAGTGGTCACGAAATCGTGACACTTTCGGAGCGAAGGCTCAAAGGCGCAAAGTGGTCACGAAATCGTGACACTTTGGAGCGAGGGCTCAAAGGCGCAAAGTGGTCACGAAATCGTGACACTTTCGGAAGCAAGGTGACAGGGTGCAAAGTGGTCGTGAAATCGTGACACTTTTGGGGCAAAGGCACCAAGGGGTAAAATGGTCGTGAAATCGTGACATGTCACGGTTTCGTGGCCCGAAGGAGAAAATAGAGGCCGAACGCCAAAACGTCATGATATCGTGATCGAAGAGGAGAGAGGGCGTAAGGAAGCAAACACGTCGCGATATCGTGACAAAATGCTCATGACTCCAGACCAGCCGACGATTGCAGAGGCCATTGCAGAAGGGCACGTGGCATCAAATTACAGGTGGCCATAGAGCACTAGGCGGTTATAGAGGCCATTGTAGAAGGGCACGTGGTAGCAGATTACAGATGGCTATGGCGCATTCCTATGAATGATGACTCGGCGGGTGGATGGACAGGCGGCTACAGGGCACTCCGCCATCCCATGCCATGATGATGGAAGATACCTGGCCACAACATGCATGCGGTGATAGAACACTCGTGCGGGCGGTTACAGGGAATCCCGCATTCTGTGTAATGATGTCCGAAGGGGGTCGGGTCTGTTATAAGAGGAATGCATACATTGTAAAAGGGACTTCTTGGCCATTTTGAATATAACTGCTGTATTTCCGAATTTGAAACCTCTGTTAATGAAATTTGCGTGAATTTTTCTGTGTGTTATCTTAGTTCTGCTTCAAATTCATGTTATAACCTCTGGTTTAAATTGACTAAAAATTCTTAATAGATATTGATATAGGATCAAATAAAATTAATACATTATGTGTTTTTTTAAGGGAGAACAAATAATATTGGCATGATGTCCATTGATTTCCTAATGTAGGAAGAAGAATAATATATGTGTGATGATTTTAATATTTATGAATTAAGGCATCCCTTATCTCCATAATCTAGTTTATGATTCTTAATAGTATATCAATCGTACATATCATTATTGCATTAATTAATACATGTGATAACTCTACAAATCGAAGATAGATCTATAGAATTTTAAAAAATATAATTAAAAATATCACAAAAATATTTTTTCCAAAATGAAAGATTACATATTTTAACAAATATTTATCTCTAAAAGAGTGTGTTATTGGATTCTTATTAGTTATACTCTTTATAAATATTTTAATAAAAAAAAATGAAACTATTTAAACAAAATGCACACTTTATGTGTAAAAAATTTCATGCTAGATGATGAGAAATAAATATCTAATTTCATATTTATAAACAAGATTTCCATCATATTATAAATGATAAAGATACATTAAAATATTTATGGCAATAATACTCATTTTATATTTTTATTCTAAATGTTCATGTTTGATTTGCTTTTGGAACCATCGATCGGTAAAACAAGAATGGATAGAGGGTTTAAAAAAAGTTTAACCTACAATTTTTATAATTTTCCATCATCAAAGCACCTCTTGAATATTGTGGAGATTGCATGCACTAAGCGTGAGTAGTGGAGAACAATGAAAAAGGCCCATTTGGACCAAAGACTTAGGGGGTCTATGGGTCTCCTAGAGGGTTATCAAAAATCCATCATGAGTGTGAAAATATTATGTTCAATAGGTACAACCTTCTAGGCATTGAATCAGTTGAGCAACAAGCAAGGCAACCAAGGGGAAGTAATATCCAATGTTCCTTCATGCATGGACCAATGATTTGAAAAAAATGAATAGGTATTGAATAAATATGATAACCCTTTTGAATTCATAGCTCAAAACAAGGAGGTAGGACCTCCTCCTCCTTGAAATTATAGACAAGGGCTAAAATAAAATAGAAACAAGATTCAAGAGATGGAAAAAGCAAAGGGAGACAACATGTTGATAGTAGATCCAGATTTGGGCAAAGATTCAACTGGTTCTAAGGCTCATATCCAAAGAGACCCAACCACAGTAAATATTATTAAGAGGAATGAGACTAAGGATGTACATCCAAAAATGAATTTTAAAGAAGCAAATTGTGGAGGACCTCCTCAAATAAGAGGGAAAAACAATCAATGATTACCAAGGAAACCACAAAGGATGCCAAAGGTCAATTCAAGGAAAATAGAGATGGGTTGCATGAAATAAACTAATGGATACCCATTAGTGAAGTTGAAAATAAAGGATATCTAGGAAGGAATAGATGCTATGGAGAGGAGAGGACTAATTTGTCGATTCATGGGATTTTAACCGATTCTTGCTACCTTCAAGCAATAGGCTACCGAAAATTGGAGTACTAAACGTGAGTTCCAAATCTCTGCTTACCCTAATGGCTACTTCCTTATTATGTTTTCTACTAAATAATATTGAGAGGACATTTTTCAAGGATGGGCATCGTTTTTTGGTAAGGTAGGGCTCTTCATTAAGCCTTGGCATATCAAGTTTAAATTTGAGAAAGAAATGCCATCAACTACCCCTGGTTGGGTCCATTTATTTGGTCTTCTGATAGAATGCTGGAACCCAAATGTATTAGCAAAAATTGGGAATTATTTAAGAGTTTTCATGATGTTTTTTGACAGCACTCAATAGTTAGATCATATTATATATGCAAGGATTTGTGCTCTAATTGATTTTGACAAACCACTTCTAGAGAAGATCACTTTACAATATGAAGAAGAAATATGGGAGAAAGTAGTAGATTTTAAAAATATTCCATTTAGATGTAGAATATATCATGAATATGGCCATCTAGCCAAGGATTATCCACATAAGGTCCCTAAAAAAGAGAAAGAGAATGGAAACTTGATAGGATTTCAAATTCCTAAAAAAAAAAATACAAAGCAAAAATAACAACAAAAGAGAAAATAGTAATTTCACCTAACACATTTGAAATTCTCTCGATAGATGAACAAGTAGATGATGAGGATGATAAAATGAAAATAGTAATGATGGAAACACATTTTAATGAAGAGAGGGAACAATAAGGATTGCATGATGATACGTCATTAAAATATCTTACCCTAATTCTGAGAAATAATAGCCAAGGAGAGCCATCTTAACTAGCATTAAACTATATAAAAAAAAAAATGTAGAAAATCAGCCCAAGTGCAAAACCAAAGGATAGATTCAAACTACAAAAAAAATGGATCCTCAAAAAGACCATACATATTCCAACAGTAGTGCCTTTGTTCTTAGTAACCATCCTATAGTCCCATATGGAATGAACCAAGATACAAATAAAAATATGAGGATGAATACGAATCAAAAAGCAGAACATAAATCCAGCCAGCATCACCTAGCAGAGAAATACCAATAGTTAGCTGAGGAAGGTAAGGTAATAGTACTTTTCTAGTTGTTCAAACATTGTTAATTATGAATATTATTACTTGGAATATTAGAGGACTTAAAGGAAGTCCTTCTAAACAAATAGAAATTAGAAGAATTATCCAAAAAATTAACCTCAACTTCTCTTTCTCTCGGAGACAAAGGTTTCAATTGAAGAAATAGAAATAATAGCAAATAACATGTGGTCAACAAGTAAATGTTGGAAATTTGAGCAAGTTTTGTTGTCATTAATGTCAAGAGGTTTGATGTCCAGTTTTGTTGTCATTGATGTCACAAGGTTGATTTTCCAAAAGGCAAGGAAGTGGTTAAAATAAAATGGTATAATATTTATTTTAAATATTATATACCTAAAGAGGCCTAAAAGGTAGAAGACCCAAGCAAAGGGCAGCAAGTTTAAAAATAAATAATAATGTTATAATATTTAATATTATAATATTTGGAAAAAAGGAATATGTGAAAAATAACGATTTCCAAGGAATCATTAAAAATATATATCCTTGAAAAGACCCATTGAGCTGATTATAAAGGTTTCAATTTAATTTATTTAAATTAAAATATTTTGACCTATGGTTAAAATTTAAATTTAAATAATCAAAAGGCACCAAGGTTAAAATTTAAATTTGAATTTGAAATTTGAAATTTGAATGGGCCAACATGTTTAAGTGCAAAGGATAAAGTATAAATAGGAAATGATTTTCATTTCCAAATTACAATGCTATTTCGTATGCCAAGGTGGATATAATATTCGTGCACTGCATTGTTGAAAAGAAGAGTATATTCATGAGGTTTTAAATTAAAGGAGGTAAAATCATGTTGAAATCTACATGATGTGACAAATACATTCCAAGGTGCTGGGTAGCGTAGATTGTGGTCGAAGGTTTGATAAGGCGCTCCAAAAGGGGAGGTCATGGTTTTGAATCCCACGCGATTCATTTTTTGCAAAGGAGTAGAAGCTTTTTATTTTTGCCAAAATTTGTGTGGCATCATAAGTAAGAGAAGGTGGACTTGGGTCCACGTGTGGGTGTGTAGCCTAAGCTATAGCTTGCCTTGGGCTAAGGTGCTATGGTGGATTTGGTTGCAGGTTTGAGTTTGGGCATAGTCAAAGACGTGCACAATAATCCTTTTGTGATGTGGGCCAACGATTATAAGGTATGCATATTATAATTTAAATTTTTCCAAGGTTTGGAAGGCACAAATAGTTTAGAGGCCACATGATAATTATAAAGGGCATATGTGGAATGCATAGGGAGTCATAAGGATAATTGAAAAATATTTTATTTTTGTTGCTTAGAAAAATAAATAAAAAGGATTGGAGTTTATAAGGTGTTAACAAAAGAAATTCATTTTTGTGAATTCCAGTCACATTATTATATTCTTTAACAAATGGATTACATTATATAGAGCTTGGATAACAAACCAGAGCTCAATATTGCAAATGTTACGTAACAACATCTAACAATAGACTTATTCTAACCTCTCCTATAATCACTCTCAACAACAAAAGATACTACCCTAAGCTATGCAATATCTCAATTGCATTCACACTCAAATTACATTTAGGGTTCAACATTCTCCCCCTTAAAGTTGAGAGGGCTGACAAGATAGTCTCTCAACTTTATATATTGAGCTTTAGCAACACCTTTGGTGAAGATGTCCTCCATGTTGTCCAAAGTGCTGCAATGTCGTAGCTCAACCACTTGTTTCTCCACCATGTCTCGAATGAAGTGATACTTCATGTCAAAGTACTTTGACCTACTATGGTGGATAGGATTATGTGCCAATTGGATGGCACTCATATTGTCACAATAAAATCTTGTAGGACCACTTTGTTTCTCTCCAATTTCTTCAAGAACTTTTCTCAACCATAAAGCTTGAGTACTAGCATTTGTGATGGCTATGTACTCAGCCTCAGTAGATGACAATGCTACAACAGTTTTCTTTTTGGAAATCCATGTAATTAGTCCTGACCCAAGACTAAAATAATTCCCTGATGTATATTTTCTATCATCTATATTGTTGCCCCAATAACTATCACTAAAGTCAACTAATTTTACAGAATTACATTTGTGGTAATGGATCCCAAAATCCAATGTACCCTTTACATATCTCAAAATTCTTTTAGTTGCTTGTAAATGAAGTTCAGATGGATCAGCCATATACCTTGAAACAAGAGAAATAACATATTGAATATCCAGCCTTGTGTTGGTGAGGAACATTAGACTCCCAACCATGCTCCTGTAAGTGGTCATGTCAACTTTTGGTGCTCCATCATCTTTGCTCAATTGGATCCCATGACCCATTGGAGTTGCAATAGACTTGCATTGCTCCATAGCAAATTTCTTGATCATATCTTGAGCATATTTGTGTTGACATATGAAGATCCCTTTACTTGTTTGATGTACTTCCATGCCTAGAAAGTAATGCATCAAGCCTAGATATTTCATTTCAAATTATTTCATCATGGAGTTTTTGAACTCCTTATTCATCTTAGCACTACTACCCATGAATATTAGATCATCCACATATAAACATACAATGAGAATGTCTTTACCTTGTTTCATGTAGTAGAGATTAGGTTCACTTTTGCTCCTAGTGAATCCATACCTTTGAAAGTAGCCATCAATATGTGAGTACCATGCCCTTGGTGCTTTCTTGAGGCCATACAATGCTTTCTTTAATTTGTAGACAAGGTGCTCCTTACCTTGTTCTTCAAATCCTTGAGGTTGTTGCACAAAAACCTCTTCATTCAAGTACCCATTGAGAAAGGCACTCTTTACATCCATGTGCTGAATTTTCCACCCTTTGTGGGCAGCCAAAGAAAGTACTAGTTTGATGGTCTCCTATCTAGCAATAGGAGCAAAGGTCTCCTCATAGTCAATCCCATACTTCTAAGTGAACCCTTTTGCTACTAGCCTTGCCTTGTGTCTTTCAATGCTTCCATCAACATTGAATTTGGTCTTGTAGACCCATTTGCATCCAACATATTTCTTGCCTTTAGGAAGCTTCACTAGCTCCCAAGTATCATTCTTTTTTATAGAGGTCATTTCCTCTTTCATGGCTTGTTGCCATACATCAAAATTACATGCTTTTTCATAACTAGATGGCTCAAGCTCTACACTAGTCATTAAAGCATAATTTACAACATCTCCCTTAGGCTCATGGGAGTCATCATCACCATACATGTGCAAATTTTCAAGTCTATTCAAAACTTCATTCATCTCACTAGCTTGACTTCTAGTGTATCTTTTTTAAAAATTCTTATCCAATATTTGGTAAGAGGGATGGTACTGAAGTGTTCTCTTACCTCTTGATGGTGAATCTATTTCCATTGGCATTGGAGAAGAACTTGCTGATCTTTGTGGAGAAGGACTTGGAGTAGCATTTGTTGTACCTGAAGTAGTACTCATACTTGGGCTTGGACTTCCTTTGCTATTTTTGGGCTGCACTTGTTGCACTTGCTACACTTGAGAGGAACTTGCATCATGAGATCCATCATCAACAAAAAGTTTTTGATGACCCCATTCTCCCCCTTCATCAAAAATTACATCCTTGGAAAGTATAATTTTATGTATTTTGGGATTGTAGAGCCTATATGCTTTGGAAGACTCACAATATCCAACAAAAATACATGCTTGAATTTTGGGGTCAAGTTTCTTTCTTTGCTCATCAAGAATGTGGGCATATGCAAGACAACCAAAAACCTTAAAGTGTTTTACATTTGGCTTTTTTCCATACTATCCTTCATAAGGAGTGATTCCATCTAAACTAGAAGTAGGACTCCTATTCAGAATGTAAACACTAGTTCTAACAACATCAATCCAATACATGTTACTTAGATGCTTAGTTTGAAGCATTGATCTAGCCATTTCTACTATAGTGCGGTTCTTTCTTTTAGCCACACCATTTTGTTGTGGGGTGTAGGCAGTTGTGAATTGTCCTTTTATTCCACAATATTTACAATATTTTAGAAATGCATTTGAAGAATACTCTCCTCCTCTATCATTCCTTAGACTCTTTACAACAAACTCACTTTGATTCTCTACATTATTTTTGAAATCTATGAAACAATCAAAAGCTTCATCTTTAGTTTTCAAAAAATAAATCCAACACATCCTAGAGAAATCATCAATGAAAGTGAGAAAGTAAGAGTTGTTACCAATGATTTTGGTTTGCATTGGACCACAAATGTCCGAATGCACCAATTGGAGTGGATGGACTAGCTCTCCATGCTTGTCCTCTTGGAAACTTTGATCTTGAGTGCTTTCCCAAAGCACATCCTTCACACACCTCCTTGTGTTCTTCAACTCTTGGAAGTCCACTCACCATAGCTTGAGAAGTCAACATTTTCAAGCTTACAAAATTGAGATGACCATATCTCAAGTGCCAAAGCACACTTGGATTAGAAATAGCTACACTAGCAAGTTGAGCACCTCCTTGTTCCCCAAACTTAAGAGGAAACAACCTATTCTTTGTCATAGGTACTTGTGTAATAACTCTATTACAATTATTTTTATAAAAAATTACACATTTTCCTTCATAAAAAACAAGCCTATAGTTCTTCTCCATAATTTGTCCAACACTAAGCAAATTATGTTGGAGTTTGGGGGTGTAATAGATGTCATTTACCTTCTTGGTGCCTTCTTTTGTTGGAACCTCCATGGCTCCAATACCTTCAACTTGTAGGGCTTTGTCATCTCCCAATTTGATCTTTGATTTGTAGGAGGAATCCATAGTAGCAAAAAGCTCTTCTTTGCCACTCATATGATTGGAACAACCAGTATCCAAAATCCAAGTCTCATTAAGATTTTGATCTGATTTTCCATATGTTAGAAATAAATTTGAAGAACCTTCTTCCTCTCCATAGTTTCCATATTGACCTCTTCCTCCTTGAGAAGTCTTGGACCAACAATATTTTTTAAAATGACCAAGCTTACCACAATTGTAACAAGATTTCTTTGATTTGTCACCTCCTCTTCCTTGATTGCCACCTCTTCCTTGATTGCCACCTCTTGAGCTACTTCTTCCTTTGCCTCTCCTTTGTCCTCTTCCTTGGCCTCTTCCTTGGCCTCTTCCTTTCCTTGTCCTTGTCCTCTTTCTTATGCATTATCACCTTCTTTGGATGAGAAAGCTTTGTCATCACCTCCATAGCTTGTTGATGTAGAACCATGTAATATTTCTTCATGAGACATCAAAGAACCAATTAGAGCATAAAAATATAGAGTAGAAAAATATTTAGACTCTTCAATAATGATAGCTATATGGTTCCATTTATGAAGAAGTGTTCTCAACACTTTCTTCACCACTACTTTAGTTTTGATGTCATCTCCAAGGGTTTGCATTTTGTTTACAATGGATTTCACTCTAATACAATAATCACCAACATTTTCATCATTTTGCATTTTTAAATTTTCAAAATCCCTCTTCAAGGTTTGAAGCCTCACTTGCTTCACTTGATCACTACCTTGATAACTATCCTTCAAGGCTTTCCATGCTTCTTGGGCTGATAAACAAGAAGCAATCCTTGGAAATATGCTCTTCTCCAAAGTTGCTTGGAGATGGTAGAGGGCATAAGAATTGCTCTTTTGGGCATATTTCTTGTTCTTTTTATCTGCTGCACTCAAGGTGGTCCAATCTGAAGGTTCAACATAACCTTCCTCGACTATATCCCATAGTCCTTTTCCAATGAGTAAGGTCCTCATCTTGATGGACCAATACTCATAATCAAGCCCAGTGAACTCGAGAATGGATAAATTATTATTGGCTACTATTGATGAACTAACAATACTTTGGAATAAACAATTCTCTCTTGTTTTATTTGTGCAAGAAATAGTAGTAAAAGAAAATAATTCTATACTCTGTATTATGCTGCAAAAAATGACTTTTTTTAGGTGTATTTGCACCACATAACAGCAGACTATTTTGTGAAACCAATATCACTTGGATATTACCTCTCCTTATCAACAAACATTGCATGTAGAATATATAGACTTCAACTTTCATGCCAAGAACATATTCAAACACTAAACAACTCCTTGTTAAAATATTTGACATAGATTCCAAGGTGAAACTCACGGTAGGGTGCAACAGTTTATGAGAAATTTCTCACAATAGGTTACCTCTACACCCAACAATTACTCCTACTAAATCACATTGTCCTTCAGAGGTCGTATGACACAATATCTCATAGCTCCTTTGCAAACTTTTCAACTATTGCTTAGAGAAAAACATATGCACACAGCATATATGTCTTCACATAGTCAGTGCCTCCTACACTGAGAGTCTGCCAAGAACTGTCACAGTAATACGAGCTATTGAATGTCGTTGTGCATCTGGTTCAATAATCCTTTTCTCAGAAAAATGACATTTGATTCATCTTGTGTCCATGAATGAGTTTGAGGTTGTGAATGATATTATTTAAACATCCACAAAATCTTTGGTCAACACGCACGAATGTCCGAATGAAAAATTTACAAACATCAACATAAACTTTTTTTTTACGTTTCTTCCTTACAGCTAATTTCTATCTTCACAAGCACATGGTATAGCTTCTTTCATGAAGTGTCTTCTCCAATGAGTGAAGTCTCATCTTTACAAACTTCACAATTTTCTTCAATTGCAATAAATGATGCCTTCTCCCCTCTCCGATGTTGTCAATGCTTTACTTACACTGGTGCGCTTCAACTCTCCTATGGACTAGATTCTGCACCACTGAATCCTCTAGCAAACATTATTTCACCAGTAGCAAGTCTCACCTTTTTCCATCAGGAAAGTAATTTTTTTTTATCGTTGCCTCCAAATCATCGAACAGGGGTAGTAAAATGTGCTGAGAGCTTTTTCTAGCAACAGTAGTTCAAAAAATATTTTCACCTTACCACAAGCCTTTTATCCACAGCAAATCCAGTAAATCATAGGCAGAGTTTCACTGACATCTACACGTATATCAAACATTACACACCCAGCAAGGCAAGAACATCCACATCCATGCCTACGAACTCCGCACAATTACGACCTCAATAATATGCCTATTTTAGCATTCTTAGCAAGAAACTACCCCTTCTTATGTTCTCTTCACACGATCCTCCTCACTAAAGTGACAACTAGATTCACAAATCAAAAATGTGTTGATATTCATCAATATTAGACTTTAGATCTCTATATGCATCAATATTGGAGATAAACTTGATGAGTATCACAAAAACAAGGTATTCTTCTCAATCGTTCTCTCACACGGTTCCTTCTCCAATGAGATCAACACAACCTTCAACAACCTCCAATGTCGGCTTTCAACGAATGAATGATCATAGGGTACCTTTAGTAGGAAATGCACAAGCACAAGGGTGGAAACGTACAAGCATAATGCACAAAATCCATGTCCATTTACGAGCCTTCACAAACACTTCAATGAGCAGTATTTAACATTTTTAATGCACAAAATCCACCTTTGCTTCATCATCCTTCGACGTTTTCACCTACGCACTAGCAAACATTCTTCACAGGAGCACGAGCATCAAGCTTCCTCACAAAAGCACAAACGCCAAGATTCTATCTTCATTCGAGCAGAGTCAAATCAACATGGGGAATTCACAACCCAAAATTTTATGAGAAACTATTTTCAACTAATTTTTGATGGATGCCCGACCTTCGTCACAGATCTCTCTACGTGGATGATTCATCTGTACACGTAGTTCTATTCCTTCTCAAACACCTCACAAGTTTTTGATCCCAGCACAAGATCTTTCTTAGCTTCTCAACTCTAATACCAAATGTAAATTCCAGTCACATTATTATATTCTTTAACAAATGGATTACATTATATAGAGCTTGGATAACAAACCAGAGCTCAATATTGCAAATTTTATGAAACAACATCTAACAATAGAATTTTTCTAACCTCTCCTATAATCTCTCTCAATAACAAAAGATACTACCCTAAGCTACGCAATATCTCAATTGCGTTCACACTCAAACTACATTCAGGGTTCAACAATTTTTATGTATTGAATATTATTTTGAGAATTTTGGATTTTATAAGGTGTTAACAAAGGAACTTCATTTTTATGTATTTAATATTATTTTGAGAAGTTTGGAGTTTATAAGGTGTTAACAAAGGAACTTCATTTTTATGTATTGAATATTATTTTGAGAAGTTTGGAGATTATAAGGTGTTAGCAAAGGAACTTGTATTTTATGTGTTGAATGTTATTTTGAGATGATTGAAGATTATAAAGTGTATTTGAGACTTGATATTTTATTATAAATCTTGAATGGTGAAATAATTGTTGAGGAGAATATTTATGTGGAAATTTTGAGATATATTGTTGCTATCTAACCTAGAATTGGCAAGAGGATTTTGTTGCAAGTAAAACAGGTTTTGAAGACATATCTCCATCAAAGAAAAAAGGTATGGGCACATCATATTTTATTTGAAATATTGGAATAAATGTTATGAAATACAAGGTGGAGTGAAAAGGATTGTTTGATAAGCATTTTTGGAAATATTGAGTGAATTATTATATGCTTCATTGGTGAATGTTTAGAGAACATTTGATATAGATATTGAGGACTATTTGAGTTAGGGTTTGAAACCCACATTGTTCACATTGTGTGAATAAGTATGAAAGAAATTTTTTAGGGTTTGTGAGCAAGTTGTGTTTCATTGATTGAATGAATGAGTGAAATTCTTAAGCATTGGTTTTGAGTGATATTGAAAGTGATTGTGTAAACTTTAGAAAATAGATTTGTGAAAGTGATAGACTTAATGATTGAGTAGAACATATTGATTTTTTGATAGAGTACATCATTCTCTATATATTCTAGAGGTTAAAAAAAAATTGAATAGAATATATCTAAACTGCTTCAAGTTAAAGAAATTACTTTGAAGATTAGACAAAATAATTTATAACATTATGTGCAAGATTTGAGATTGATTGAGCATATCTTGTGAGTTTTTTTAGCATGTGTTTGAGCATATTTGAGTAAGATTTTATTAAAGCTTAAAGACAGATTTGAGTAAGCTTTTGTGAAAGCTTAAGGACAGAGTTGTGTAAGCTTTTGTAAAATCTTGTAGGTAGAATTAAACAAGTTCTTGAGAGGACTTGTAGATATATTTGAGGTAAGTCTTGGTGACGACTTGAGATCAGATTGAGCATGTTCTTGAGAGGACTTATAGATAAATTTAAGGCAAGTCTTGGTGAAGACTTGAGATAATATTGAGCAAGTTCTTGAGAGGACTTATAGGTATATTTGAGGTAAATCTTGGTGAAGACTTGTGAGCAGAGTTGATTGATTGATTTGTTCAAGCTTTGTGTTAAGGCTTAGGGTAAATCTAAGCAAAGTTGAGTTGTGATTGGATAAATATTTGTGTTAAGTCTTGAGGATAGATTTGACGATGGATTTTGGTGCATATTTGAGAGAAAATTTGTGCTAGACCTAAAATAGAGTTAGAGTAGATTTGCACTAGACTGAGGATATTGTTTGGTGAAGATATGAGGTTGAGTTGAGAGCAATATTTAGAGGTGATAGAGCAGAGGATAATAGTCTCCAATGGAAAAATATACATTAGCCAGGGTAGTGAGGACAAAGGTATTTTGAGTGAGGATAAAGGTCTTTTATGGAGAGAGATCCACAAGCCAGTGTAGTGGGTGTAGTAGTCTTCTAAAATATCACCAACTAGAGCAGAGGAGAAAGAGTTATCTTGTGGATATGTTGGACATTTTGAGTACCCAAGCTAAAATTTATCATTGAATTCAAAAGGATCTATGTAAGTAAGCACTATGATTTTGCTCCACAAAGAGCTTCATGAGAAGCAAAAGTTTTTATCAAAGGTTCAAGAAGGGATGCATGGCATTTGGTTCCAAAAGGAGCTTCAAGGGAAGCTTAGCAAAAGGTTTTTATGAAAGCCAACGAAGGCAAGGAAATGTTTTATTTGAAACCATGGATGGCATATTTGAAATGGGTTTTTCTTAAAACTCAAGTTGGCTTTTCATTTCATCGAAAAAGGTGCCCCGGTGATGGAGAAATTTAATTTTAAAGGTTTAGTTTAAATTTTAATTTATTTAAAATTTTAATTTATTTAAAATTTTAATTTTAATTTTAAAATTAAATAAAAGAGTTTTCCCGCCATGTCCACCGACGTCATATATTTTATCATGCAAAGGTTTGAATATTTAAAGGGGTTTATTTTATAAACCAAGTAGGTGACAAGAAATATTGTCTGCATTCGATTATCCCCTCCTTCATAATCATCGATTCCCCCCATCCAATTTCATTTGTGCACTACACATGGAACAAGGGAGCAAGTTTCAAGGCATAGGTGGAGAGGACATAAATATAAGTCTCAAAGGCTTAAAGCCTCCACATGGGAGGCCTAGCCCACACGATGGGTGAAGAGTGCGCTAAGGCACACGACGAGGAGGAACACGGGGTCGAAACCACCCGAATCCATTTTGCAAGGTATGCCATAATTTGATCGCCAAAATTTTTGGGTGCATGAAATATTTCAAATTTTTTAAGGTTGTGTTAAGCTTCGACTTTCATGGAGAGTATAGTGGATTTAATTTTTGCATATGGCTAAGGTTTGATATTTGATTAATATGGGATATTTCCTAAGAAGGCTTTGTGATTATTTTTTAAGTGTAAAAGTGTTGAAAGGAAGGATTTAAAATATTTGAGTTATTTTATGGTATAAGTGGTTTTTGGAGTGACAAGGTTATGCAATGTTTTGATTTATTTTCTTTTATGGTACAAGTGGTTTTAGGAGTGATAAGGAAGTTGTGCATTAATTCTTAAGAAGGTTTTCTAATTAAAATCCTTGGTGAATATTATTATGAAGTGGAGTAATGTTGATTATTTTGTGATATTCTAACCCTTGTGAGGATTGGCAAAATAATATTGTGATTGTGGCAGATTTCCAAAGAGGCTTCTTCATATTCATAAAAGGTATGGGCACATTCTCCTATTGATTAATTATGGTGGTTGATTATAAAATAACTTTGGAGTGAAAAGGATTGATTGTGGTTTCCTTTTTCGAAAGTGATTGGTTAAATGCTTCAAGGTTTTCTGAATTGAGAGTTGTTATTAAACATTTTTTATAAGCATTGTTGTTGAAGCCCATTGGTTGTGCAAAGAACTTGAACTTGAGTTAGAAAAGAACACGAGTATCATTGTTATGTGAGATTTTTTGTTGAGCATTGTTGGAAAATTTTTGAGTTGGTTGATACATGCTTGGACTAGGGTTTGTGAGAAAGGATTGATTCTTGAGGTGATTGGTTGAGTAGAGTTGATTGAGCCTAGTCAAGTGATTGTGTGAAGTGGTTGTTCAAGTTCAATGAAACAAAATATTCTATATTTTTATTTGATTTGAGATTAAGATTTGAGAATAGAACATATTGAGTCTCTAACAATTCCCTTTATGCTTCTATGAGATTGATTTGAGTTGAGATTGGGATTTGAGTATAGAACATATTGAGTCTCTAATAATTCTCTTTATTCTTCTATGAGATTGATTTGAGTTGAGATTGGGATTTGAGTATAGAACATATTGAGTCTCTAACAATTCTCTTTATGCTTCTATGATATTGATTTGAGTTGAGATTGGGATTTGAGTATAGAAAATATTGAGTCTAACAATTCTCTTTATGCTTCTATGAGATTGAATTGATATATTGATTGAGCATTAAGTATAGAACATATTGAGTCTCTAACAATTCTCTTTATGATTCTATGAGATTGGACAAGTTCTATGTGAGCTTGTTAAGAAAATTTGAGATAAGTCTTTGAGAAGGCTTGTGGACTAATTTTGAGTAAGCTTTTATGGAAGCTTGCTATGCAGATTTGAGCAAGTCCTAGAGAGGACTTATTGAGTAGATTTATACAAGTTCTGAGTGAGCCTTTTCATTAGATTTGGATAGGTTTTGTGTGGACCTATTGAGCAGATTTGAGCAGGTTCTGAGTGGACCTATTGAGTATATTTGAGCAGAATTTGAGTGGACTTGTTAAGCATATTTGAGCAGGTTCTGAGTGGACCTGTTGAGCAGATTTGAGTAGGTTCTAAGTGGATCTATTGAGAATATTTGAGCAAGTTATGAGTGGACATATTAAGAATATTTGAGTAGTTTTTGAGTGGACATATTGAGATATTTGATCAGGTTCTGAGTGAACCTCTTGAGCAGATTTGAGCAGGTTCTGAGTGGACCTATTGAGCAGATTTGAGTAGGTTCTGAGTGGACCTATTGAGCATATTTGAGTAGGTCCTAAGTGGACCTATTGAGCAGATTTGAGTAGGTTTTAAGTGGACCTATTGATCATATTTGAGCATGTTCTAAGTGAATCTATTGAGAAAATTTGAGTAGGTTATGAGTGGACATATTAAGAAGATTTGAGTAGGTTCTGAGTGAACCTATTGAACATATTTGAGAAGGTTCTAAGTGAGCCTATTGATAGAGCTTTGGAGGTGACAAAGTATAGAGGATAGAGTCTCAATGGATAGATATCCAATAGCCAAGACAATTGAAGACAAATCTTCTAAGTGAGGAGTCTTCAAGTGGAGAGAGATCCACCAGTCAGTGCAGCAGAGGGACAAAGTCTTCTAGAAGATCACTAGCCAGAGTAGAAGGGGAAAGAGTTCTCCTATGGAAGAGATCCACAAAATTGAGATTAGGGTATCAACATCTCCTTTGGATAGAGGTCCATAAAAATTGTAATTAGGAAGGATTCCCATGATATTATTTGAGAAATATTTAGAAGAAATATTCTCTGTGGAGGTAGCCCACATTGGGTGAACCATGTTAAAATTGATGTCTCTATTGTATGTTATGATTTGTGCATTGCTTTGGTTATTTCTATTAATATTTCCATTGATTTTATTGATTAATACTATTTGGGAAAGAAAAGTAAAAAGTGATCTTATATTATTCACCCCCCCTCTCAGTATAAGCTTGTGTTCTTCAGGATAGATATACACAAACTAAAGCAAGGAGAAAGAGTTCTCCTGCGGAGTGTGATCTATGAAGCAATTGGGAAGATAAAGTTATTATAAGAGAGATAAATTCATGAACCATTTGAGGAGAAAGAATTCTCCTCGATCAAGTTCCATGAACCAAAGAAAAGGAGAAAGAGTTCTCCTATGAAGATAGATCCAGAAATCAAAGCATTAGGGGATTGGTGTCTCCTTTGGATATAGGTCCATAAGCATTGTAATAGGGAAGTGATTCCCAAGAGGATTTGTTGAGAAAATTTAGTAGAAATATTTTCTCTGTGGAGTAGCCCACATTGGGTGAACCACATTAAATTGGTGTCTCTATTGTGTGTGATGATTTGTGCATTTATTTTATTACTCCTATTGATATTGACATTGATAATATTGGATAATATTGTTTGGGAAAGAAAAATAAAAGTTGATCTTATACTGTTCACCCCCCTCACAGTATAAGCTTGTGTTCTTCAATTGGTATCAGAGCGGGTTCCTTCTAAAGAGTTTAACAACTTGAATGAAAAGTATACAAAAACATAGATGGCATCACAAAGTGGATCTTCAGCAAATAAGGTACCATTATTCGATGGGAACAATTATGCATTCGAGAGTGTAAGAATGAAGATTTACCTAATGGCACAAGGAAATGAGATATGACAAGCAGTTGAGGATGGGTACACATCGCCAGATACTCCTCATACAAATAAAGATGGTAAGATTCTATATTTGAAAAATTCAAAGGCAATGAATACAATTTTAAGTGATTTACATAAAGTAGAGTTTGTAAAATTTATGCATTGCACATCAGTAAAAAAAAAATGGGAAAATTTGAAGAAAACATATGAGGAAGACAAAAATGTCAAGATGGTAAAATTGCAAAATCACAAGAAAAAAATTGAATACTTGAATATGAACGATGAGGAAGACATTGCTACATACTTACTTCATGTAGATAAGGTTTTTAACTTCATGCAAGAACTTGGGTTTAAATTTTAAGAATCAGATGTTTGTCAAAATGTTTTAAGGTCACTCCCTAAGAGGTATAGTGAAAAGGTTTCAACCATAGAAGAAACAAGAGATATTGAAACTTTGACTAGGGATGAGTTACATGGAACTCTCATAGATTTTGAGATGATAATAGGAAAGGATCCTATCCCCAAGAAAGAAGCAACATTAAAATTAGCAAAGAAGATAAAGGATAAAAAGTCAAATTCAAGTAATGAGTCATCCAATGATGAAGAAGTAAACTATGGCATAGGGAACAAGGACTCAAGAAAGCACAAAGGTACAATAATAGTTAAGTGTTTCAATTGGGGTAAATATGGTCACTATGCATATAATTGTCTAGAAGCTGGAAGTAGAAGTGGTGAAGAGAAATAGGATCATAGGAACAGGGAAGCAGGAAAATATAGGCATCAAAATAAAAATAGGTATGGACAAAATAAGCATGAAAAGAATATTTTCCATAGGCATAAGAAGAGTTTATATGCAGATAAGATAGGCAAGATTTCAAGTGATAGTGATGGAAGATCCTTAGATAATGAAGAAGAAATTCTCTTCTTGGCAATAGAGGAAGAAGGAAGTGCTTATATTGGAGATAAATATGAAAAATATGAGGATTCTCTTGAAGACAAAGAAGTAGAGGCATAATAAAAAAATGAAGAAGAAGGATTAGTTGATCTAGAAGGTGAGCTTATTTTTTCTCTTAAGTAATTAAGAAAATTTATAAAGCAAAATTCAAAAATCAAGGTTCAATTTCAATAATGTGATGAAGAGAAAGGAAAGCTTATAAAAGATCTGACAAAATCAATATATAAAACAAGGAGATTTAAACAAAGGTTAGAGGTAAAAGTCCTAGAATGTGAAAAAATAGAGCATGAGGTAGCTTCACTAATAAAGGAAGTGAAAGAGTCTAAAGACAAGCTACATAGGTTTGGGAAAAGCTCAAAGACCTTGAATAATATTATCAGTGTACAAATATCTTCTTCAAACAAGACAAGACTTGGTTTTGAAGAAGGACAAAGAGAACAAGGAGAGGAGTCAAGCTCAAGATCCAAAGAAGAAGAATCTTTAGAAGAATAAAGTAAAGAAAATGAGACTTTTGAGGGTAAGTTGAAAAATAGAAGGTTCACAATGCACAAATGAGGAACACAGAACATAACATGGAAGAAAGGACTACGAGACCAATGGGGTCAAGACAAGATTTCTTCAAAGGATGTTGCTTCTCATGTCAAAGGTTTGGTCACAATGCTATGCAGTGGAGGACAAATGAAAATAAGGAATATGGTTTTGGTATTGGTTTTACCAAGAGAAATTTCAGAAATGGGTATCTCTTTCAAGGGTATTGTTACTCTTGTAATCAGTTTGGTCATAAAGCAATTAATTGCAGGGTTCATGATAGGAATGGATATGGCTTCACCAAGAGGAACTTCAAGACATTTGCACCTTCAAGGAACCACAACATTAAGTGTTATAAGTGCAATAATATTGGGCATATGGCTAAGTGGTGTAGAACAAAATTCTAAGAGACAAACAGGAACATGAATACTCAAAGAAATCAGAAGGATCAATTGAGTAAAAACATGGACAAAGAAAATAGTATTGTATTATGGGAGTAGAAATACTCCCACCCCAAAATTAATCACCTCAAGGAAAGGATTTGGGGAGGGGGATGAGCTAAGAGTCTTATATTTAGCCCTAAAGGTGTTCCTTTGCCATTGATGTCAAAGGGGGAGATATTTGAGTTAGGGGAGAGCATTCAGTCAGGAGGAGCAGTTTCTCAAGGGGAGCAAAACTGAAAACGTAAAAGGAATGTTTAAAAAAAGGGGTTACCATAAATGACAAAGGGGGAGATTATTGGAAATTTGAGCAAGTTTTGTTGTCATTGATGTCAAGAGGTTTGATGTCCAATTTTGTTGTCATTGATGTCATAAGGTTGATTTTCCAAAAGGCAAGGAAGTGGTTAAAAGAAAAAGGGTATAATATTTATTTTAAATATTATATACCTAAAGAGGCCTAAAAGGTAGAAGACCCAAGCAAAGGGAAGCAAGTTTAAAAAGAAATAATAATATTATAATATTTGGGCAAAATTAAGAGGTGAAAATTAAGGAGGTCCAAGGAATCATTAAAAATATATATCCTTGAAAAGACCCATTGACCAGATTATAAATGTTTTAATTTAATTTATTTAAATTAAAATATTTTAATCTATGGTTAAAATTTTAATTTAAATAATCGAAATGCGCCAAGGTTAATATTTAAATTCGAATTTGAAAATCAAATGGACCGATGTGTTTAAGTGCAAAGGATAAAGTATACATAGGAAATGATTTTCATAAGTTAAGAACATTTTGAAATTTATGTTTAACACACTTGTGTACACTTACCATGTTTTTGAATTGATATAGCTTTAAAAAATAGTATAAATTTATCTTTAGGAAGTTTGGAAGACTAATGAATATGAATTATTGTTTTAAATTTAAAATATTTATTTAGTAAAAATATTATATAAATTAAATTTTAAATTTTGTTTGATTAAATCAATATTTTTAAAGCACATGATTCTTTAATGTTACTTACAAGCACTTTAAAAGTAACTATATTATATGTTTCTAATAATATATTGATAAAGTAATGAAAAGAAAATTTATATTCTACACTAGACAAAATATCTATATACATGAAATGTATACTTATGAATTATAATGCTGAAAGTATTTATTTAATGTTATTGTTCATCCCTTATACCAAGCCTTTAAAATTCATTGCAAAAATGAAAACAAGTAAATCTCATGTGAAAGCACTTTCAACAAATCCCAATGTTTATATTTCCATTGTTTGATTTTAGTACCACTTAAACATATTTTAGCCTAAATAAAAGTTGATTATAGGTAATAATATAAAGGTATACTAAGTGTTTTCATCAAAAGTAAAAGGTAACCTCATGATTTTACCCATAAAGAACAATCAAAATCCCATTTGAAATTTTGTACATTACCTCCTGTTAAATAATGAGAAAAAAATAATGGAATATATTGGATAGAAATTTCATACCTAACAGTTAACTTTGCTTAATGCTCTCATATTTAAAATTTCATATTATGGAAGTATGGAGTTGTATTCTCCTAGACCTGTCTTCCATGGAAATTGAACATGTATTGTAAAATGCGAATATAATTATCCTTATTCTTTGTTCATAATGAATATATAATGATCTATCATAAATAATATTATTCTCATGTGTTCTATTTTGAAAAAATTACTTATGAATTTTATGTGTGATATTCAATTTTTTACCTTTTTGAATAAACTAACTTAGTGAAGTTTCTTGAGGGTTTAAGTATGACTTGTACAACAAATAGAATGCAATATTTCATCCCCATAAATATTCTAGTTTATACTTATTATGCATAAAATATTTTTCCATTATGTCCAAAAATTAGCATATTTTGTAGATAGTTTACTATTTTGGTTGTCTAAACTTAATATCTTTTTATAGTTTAGGTATATTCATACACTTCTTATAAAAGAGGATTTTGTATCACCTAAACCGCATAAGATCATTTCATTTGATTAAAATGATATTACCTCTATTTTGTTCCCAATGTACTTGTAATAAAATAATATAATCCTTCTCCAACTTTGGATTTTTATTTGGAGAGTTACTTTTCTAATGTTAAATACGATATTCTTTATATATGTTTTTATGCCATGATTTTTCTTTCAATAATACTTAAATAAATAAAGGTAATAAAAAATAGATACATATGACCACCTCTCTCATAGTGATAATAATAAATAAAAGTTCAAATATTGATGTGTATACCTTTCTTCATTAATATATATCTACTTATAATTTCCTTATCTAAAGCTAGCATTGGGACAGAGTGATTAATATATATCTACTTATAATTTCCTTCTCTAAAGCTAGCATTTGGGATAGTGTGACGTAGTTACTTTTATGTTTATATTTTTCTTTTAAAATTTTACTTTCTTCTTAGAGATGCATTGATTTTTTTATGGTGTTAATAACTCCTTTATGCATTCTTTGACCATGCATTATTATGTTTTCCTTAAATTTGGATAACATAGATTCTATATTTTCTTGTAGTTTTCTCCTCCATAAACTTGATATTACTTTAGTATGGTATATCATTCTTGCTTGCTCATGTTTTTTCTCTATGAGATTTAGAATCCTCATTTAAACATTGTAGAACTATCCCACACTTTTACATCTCTTCACTTGTTACATGGATTTGAACAAGTAAATCTTAGATATATTCTAAGGATTTAAATAAATCCTGCATATCTTGCATTCATTTTCTTCTAATTATATAATTCCATAAAAATAAACACCAAATAATTGTGTAACAATGATATTGTATCATTATATTTTTTGTATGTGTTCTATATGTTATGGTAGAAAATAAGTTCCCATCTAATATTAACAAAAAAGAAATTCAAATTTGGAATAGTATCTAATTTAATATATATACATATAAAAGTTATTAAAAAAATCATAGATACTTTAAATTTTATTTGAAATTTATAGTTGTATTTGAATCCCTACAAAAAATAGATGTTTGGTTACTATTGAAATCCATGATTTTTGCACTATATATACTCTTTGGTAGTTTTTTATGTTGAATAATCTAAAATAAAATAGCAAATGGCTTGCACAGAACTCATAAAACAATTTAAAAAGGATAGTCTTTGGGTTACAAAATTTATTTAATTAAATTATTTGGCTTATTCCAACTCCTAAAAGTGGAGAAATTATATAGGTTTTATAGTTGTTATATTTTGAATTATACACATAAATTTTGGTTCAAATATATATCTCTTTCAATGTTACAAACTAAGTTGGCATGCTTATTCATTAAGATTAGGGTAAAATCTAAAGTACACTTGAAAACTTCTAATGTTTGTAGTATCTCTAAAATTGTCTCTTGATGCTTGTACCGTGTTGAAAGTTTTGTATTATATCTTATATTTTACCCCTAGTGATATTTATTTTTCCATCATTTTCTTTCCCATTATAGCCTAAATTCATTCATAAGATTGTAATTATATATTATAATATGGTACAAAGTCATTGAGGAAAAAATAGTTAGTTTTTAAATTAAAACATTTTGTAACCCTTAAAAATTAAATGTTTCTTGTCTAAATGACTACATTATAATATTACAATTAAATATTTTAAAGTAGTACACCATGAAGATACACAGTTAATTTTTAAATTAAAATATTCTGTAACCCCTAGGAATTAAATAATTCTTGTCTAAAATGATCATTTGATGATGGTGAAATATTCTTGAACTAAATTTTAGTAAGCTACTAAAAATTTAAATGAGAAAGAAGAGGTAGAATAATGATGATAACTTGTACTAGGTCTAGTACTTATAAAGGTGATTTTATTTAGATGCTTGCTTAAAGACAATGAAAGAATTTCTTTAATATTTTTTCATCTTACATGGTGTTCTTTTGTGGGGATTAAATTTATTATCTTATAGTTATTATAAGTTTATTATTTGAGTTTTATTTATTATTATATGTTGTTATTTTAGGTTGTCTACCTAGATATTTTTAAGTTCTATGCGAATAATCAGAAGCACTAGAAACACAATGGATTTGGGAAGTGGTAAAAAGTGAGGAAGACCCAAAAGTGTAGAGGTGAGGAGTAGGAAAGCGGTCCAAGAAGTAGTTGATGGAACACAATAGACATTGTAGTTGAGTGGAGGGAAAGTACTACAATCTCCTAGAAGATGAATATTATATCATGGAATATTCGGGGATTAAATGCCCCATCAAAGCAAAGGGTAATGAAGGACTATAGGAAGAAGATAAGAGCTGATATTTTCCTTGTGCAAGAAACCAAAGTAGGTATCAATAATTTTGAAAAAATAAAAAAATCTATCTGGAATAAATCTGAAGGAGTTTGTAGAGCAGCTCAAGGAGCGTCAGGGGGGTTGTGGATGCTCTGGGATCCAAGAATAGTAGAAGGGAAGTTAATCCAAGAAGCAGATAGGTTTCTCTCGGTCCTATTTACGTGTAAGAAGTCAAATTTTTCTTGGTTGGTCACAAATGTGTATGCTCCTAATTTGGCTATAGATAGAAGGAGGCTATGGAGAGACCTCAATTCCTTAGGTACTGTGATGGATGTACCTTGGCTACTTTTGGGAGATTTTAACTCTACTCTTTCTCCAGGGGAGAAACAAGGAGGGTCTAACCTTTTCTCTGATAGCATGGAGGAGTTTGGTGAGTTTATAGCTTCCTTAGGGTTGATGGACATAGAACTTCAAGGATCCAAATATACCTAGTCCAATAGAAGAATCGAAGCAGGATTGATTCAATCAAGAATAGACAGAGCCCTAGCTTTAGTAAGTTGGATCTCGAATGCTCATGGTTATAGCTTGAAGACTTTTCCAAGAGTAGCATCGGATCATAGCCCTCTTTTGCTAGAATTTATGGAGGAAAGGAAATCAAAAGGACTTCCTTTTAGATTTGAGGCTATGTGGTTTAGTCATCAGGATCTAGAAGGTTTGATTAAGGAATGGTGGGCATCGAATGTGTATGGCACAAAGATGTTTCAGGTATCAAAGAAACTCAAAATCATAAAATAAAATTTGAAGAAATGGAACAGAGAAGAATTTGGTAATATATTTCAAAGAAAGTGCTCCATTATGAAAGAGTTACATGAAATTGAAGAGAAAGAACAGAATGAGGGAAGATCAGAGGAATTAGATAGGATGGAGAAAGGTAGTTTGGCTGAATTTCATAATCTACTTGCTAGGGAGGAGACCTTTTGGTGATAAAAATCAAGATCTTTATGGTTGAAGGATGGAGATAGAAATACAAAGTTTTTTCATATGTCCACGTTGAAACATAGGAGTGCAAATCGGATCAGGGAAATAATTTTGGAGACGGGTGAAGTTTTGAAGGAAGAAGAGGAGATTGTAGTGGCCACAATCTATTTTTTCCAAAATTTATTTTCCAAAGATAGAGAGGAAGATCCAAAAGATATAGAAGATCTCTTATTGAATATCCCTACCTTGATTTCTGAAGAAATGAATGCTAGGCTATTGATCCCTTTTTCAGATGAAGAGATCAAGAATACTATATTTGGTATGGAGAAGGATAAGGCACCAGGACCAGATGGATTCCCAATAGGCTTCTTTCATAAATATTGGCATATAATGGGGAAAGATATTTCAGATGCATTAAGGGAATTTCAATCTTCTGATTCTTTGCTCCAAGAATGGAATACAACTTTTATAGTTTTAATACCAAAGAAATATGGTGCATCATCTCTAAAGGATTTCAGACCCATAAGCTTATGCAACACTCTCTACAAAATGCTCACAAAAACTTTGGCTTATAGAATCAAAAGTTTGCTACCTTTTCTAATCTCTCCACTTCAGGGAGGGTTTGTTCAGGGAAGACAAATATTAGATGGAATCATCACTGTTCATGAGATAATTCATTCAATAGAGAAGAGAGGAGACCCAGGCATGTTTCTTAAATTAGATATGCACAAAGCCTATGATAGAGTCTCATGGACTTTCCTTGATAAGGTTATGCATAAGTTTGGTTTTAGTGGCCAATGGAGGAAATGGGTTAATATATGTATTTCTTTAACCAAATTTTTAGTCATTATAAATGGAAAACCTTGTGGTTTCTTTGGGATCCAAAGAGGTATAAGACAAGGGGACCCTCTATCCCCTTACATTTTTATTTTAATGGCTGAAGCATTAGGAAGATCAATGCAAGTAGCCACAACTATAGGTAGAATCAAAGGTATCAAACCAGCAAGGAGTTCGAAACCAGTTTCATGTCAGCAGTTTGTGGATGATACTTTCATTATGGGAGAAGCTACATGTAGAGAGGCAAGGGAAATCAAAGATATTCTCCATAAATATGAAAGGGCATCAAACCAATTGATAAAATTCATCAAAAGCAATATTTATTTTGTGAACACAGAGAGACAGTTACAATTGAGGATTGCAAAAAAATTGGTTGTAATATTGCTAATCTCCCATCCATTTACCTTGGTATACCACTTTTTTCAGGATGCATGAAGGAGGAAATGTGGTCTCCGGTGTTGGATAGGATTCAAAGGAAGTTGGCTGGGTGGAAAGGCAACCTCCTTAGCCAAGCAGGAAAAATACAACTACTTCAAGCAACCTTACAGAGCATGCCAATTTATTATATGTCTCTATTTAAAATGCCCTCCAAGGTTAGAAGGAGGATGGAGAAGATATTTAAAATATTCCTATGGACTGGGGCTGAAGACAAGCAAAGACTTCCTTTAGTGGCTTGGGATAGAGTTTGCACTCCGAAGAAACTTGGTGGGTTAGGCCTAAAAAATTTATAGATCTTTAACAAAGCCTTAATCTCAAAAACTGCATGGAGACTTTGCACAGAAGGAAGTTTGTTGTGGCAAAATATTATGAAAGTGAAGTACTTAGAAAATCACATTCCCTTTTTTAGAAGTGCAATTTCTCCTAGAGGATCAACCATATGGAATGCAATGCTAAAAATGAGAAGTTTTCTAAGGAGCAATATAATATGGCAAGTAGGAGAAGGGAAGGAAGTTTTCTTTTGGGAAGATTCTTGGATCCTTCAGGAACCTCTAATAAATAAACAGGATTTTCAGGAGTTGTGGGTTCCACTAGTAGCTAAATATGGGGAAAAAGTCAAGGATTACATAGAATGTCTTCATGGTAGAAAGAAATGGAAACACCTTTCTTTAGATTCAGATGAAGTTCATATTCAACAGGGTCTCCTGAATTTAAATAAGTTGATTAGGAGCTTCCACATCTCCCAAATCAACAAGGAGGATTCTTTGCTATGGAACCATTCTTCGAAAGGAATCTTCTCTATCAAATCAGCCTATGAAGCTCATATTCCCCCTAGAGGAGGAGCTTATCCAGTGAAGAAGGTTTGGTCCCCTGATTTTGTGCCGAAGACTGCTTTCTTTCTTTGGTTATGCCTTCAGAATAAGATTTTAACAATAGATAATTTATGCAAAAGAGGGTTCCAAATGATAAATATATGTTCTTTATGCCAGAAGGATGTTGAGTCATTAGACCACTTATTCAACCATTGTGAGGGTTCAAATAAAGTTTTCTATGCTATAATGAACTCTCTTTCAGTCAAGTGGAGCATGCCACAAACCTTTAGAGATTTGTTTAACCAATGGAGATCTCCCTTTGTAAGTGAGAGCCTGACGAGATTATGGAGCCTAATTCTCCCTCACTATATATGGGGTATATGGTGGGAAAGGAATAAATGCATATTTAGGAATGAGATGAAGGATGAAGTATATATATTCAAAAGAATCAAAGCTGCTATTGAAGAAAATTTATCCATTCTCCTAGAGGTTAAAGGGTATGACAAAAGAGAAGAAATAATGATTGTTGAAGGGTGGAAGGTAAAACAATCCAAACCATGCATAATGGACTCAGCCCAAAAAAGAATGAACACAAGATGGATGAAACCAAGACAAGGTTGGATAATACTTAACTTTGATGGGGCAGCCAAAGGAAATCCAGGAAGAGTAGGAGGGGGCGGAGCGATTAGAAATGATAAAGGTCAAATTTTATGGGCTTATGCAGAGGATTATGGAGTTCAGACCAACCATATGGCAGAAGCCAAAGCTCTTTTTTCAGGAGTTCAATAGTTATATGATAGAGGTTATAGAAAATTTATGGTCCAAGGGGACTCTCTAAACATTATTAGAGATTTGAAATCAGGAGAAACAGAGAATAGGTTTATACTTAACATTATAAAGGACACTTCAAGGATCCTAAAAGAGATGAGTGATGTTGTAATTGATCATATCTATAGAGAAGGTAATCATGTTGCTGATGTTATGGCCAATATGGGGGTGGATAGTGGTCAAAACAGAATTTGGGATGACAACTTTCCACTGCCATTACAAAGAATAGTTGCATTGGAGGCTGAAGGTCAGCCTGTTAGAATGAATAATATCAAAAATTGAATGAAGTGGGTTGTCAATTTCTATCAAGGTCATTGAGCTAAAAGACAATGCTTAATCTGAGTCTAGTCTATCTAGGCAATATCTTTGTAATTCATTTTTTTGTTAGTGTATCTTTAGCATCATTCATTCCTAGGAGGAAAGGTGTGTGATTTTTGCTAGGATCTCTTTTGTTGGCCTGTGGTTTTTATTTTCCAATATGATCAGGCCTCTCTTGTAAAAGGGTTAGGGCCCCTTTCAAAACCCTATTTTTTCACCCAATATATATATATATATATATAATCTATCCAAGTGGATTTTGTATCATTTATAATTATGGAATATTAAAGAAATTTTAAGTCTATCTACACTTCTCAACCAAATAAACATTTCAAGATTATTCAATTCTAGTTTATAATATTCTTATAAAAAATAGAAGGAAAATAAAAATACCATCTATATATTTTTGGAAGCTATTTTTAATAATGTTTATAGTTTTTTTTTAACATAATATAAATAAAATTTTATTATTAAAATCAAGATAAATAATTAGAATTGGTTAAAATAAAATTGACCAATATTTACATGAAGACTAACACAATTCATGGGTAAAGTGAGAATATCCTCATAACCTTAAACTTTGTGAAACACCTAAAATCAAATTCAATTGTATAATCCTCTTACATACATGAGCCATAAATAGTTTACATTATGCTACAAAATATTATTAAGTAAACATGAATGGTCTTCAAAAAAAGTTCTAAAATTTACCTTTTAAATTTCAGTTAACCCTTTTATAGATGTATACATATTTTTTTGGGTATTAGTTGCACATATATATATATATATATATATATATATATATATATATATATATATATATATATATATATATATATATAAAGCGAAAAACCCCTTGCGGGATCGCCTTGGTCTGAGAGACCACGAACAAGGGGTTCTACACTATCAAAGTCACCCAGGAGTCGCACTTGACCCTGCCCACACCAACATTATCAATTGGATTTTGGATACCCAATTCAGCTTTTTGGTAGGATGGAGATTTGAACCTGGGACCTCCCTTGGAGGATTTCCCTCTCCTCTCCAACTCACCTACAACACCTGGGTAGAACTAATTTATAGTGGAAAACACCCCTTTCGAGGTGCCACTTTCAATAGGTTGGGCATAGAAGGAATGGAGCCTTGTCGGCCTCTACCAGCACATAGGACATTCCTAACTATACCATATATCTATAGGATGGATACAAGGGGAATGGAACCTAGGTCGACCTCTACCAGCACCCAGGGCATTTACCACTGCACCACAAAAAGCAGATTAAAAAACTATTTTATAGTGGAAAACACCCCTTTTGAGGTGCCACTTTCAACAGGTTGGGTATAGGAGGAATGGAGCCTTGTCGGCCTCTACCAGCACATAGGACATTCCTAACTATACCATATATTTGCAGGATGGATACAAGGGTAATGGAACCTGGGTCGGCCTCTACCAGCACCTAGGGCATTTACCACTACACCACAACAAGCAGATGGTTGCATAGATATATAGAGTTATAGTAATTTTATCTGTTTGGATTGAATCATAAAAATACTATGCCACATGCTTTATTTTTTTTCTTTTTTATACATAAGAGAGTTGGTTACATCCACACTATTTTTAGTAACTGTTAAGTAAAGGGTTCAAATAATAGTTATATATAGCTTGCTTTCACTTTTTACTAGTTGTTTCCTCTTGGATGTATTTTCCTAGGGTATTTCTAATATTCTTCAAAATATCCTTAGTGATAAACTGATATGAAAGTCCAAAAATATTAACATAAACTGGAATATTTTCAATAATTTTCTCTCAATAAAAAAATTCTTACTCCATGGTCTTAAATAAAGGGCATCTCTTCTTATAAACTATGGACCACCACCCATTATTTTATCCCTGATTTTAAACTAGAAAATATGATGAGAAGAAAAGTCATGGAGTAATTCGAATTCAATCCCCACTTCCATTTGATTAAATTTTAAGTCTCTAAAAACCATGGTCAACATCCATCGAACATACATATTAACCCTAAGCTTTTAAGAACTATTATATCATGCTCCATCCTTTCATCCTTGATAATCATTTTTGGTGTAACATTTGGTTAGTATCCTTCGAACATACTTATTAAACATTTGCTTTTAAGAACTATTATATCATGCTCCATCATCTTATCCTTATAATCACTTCTAGTCAGGGTTATGCATAACGGGTTGGACTCGAAATGTAATTGTAAAAAAATGGTGAATCCTAATGGAAATCAAGGTGAATCCTAAGCAAATCAAATCAATCATCCTCACACAAAAATTTGGGGTTTTTGAATCCCTAAAAAGTAATGTCATATTTGGGGAAAATTTTGACCTATTACCCTATAACCAACGTTTTGCATAGTGGTGAATATTTCCAAATTGGGCGAATATTAGAATTTTCAAAAAATACAAATTTGTGATTTTGAGGGACCCTGGACGTCGACCATTTTGCCCAAAATTTTTGGATCAAAAAAATTTGAAGTGTTGATTCGCCGTGCATTGATAATAGTATTATGTATTTTTTTTTAAATTCGTTGACACTCCCGCCTAAGTCGTGGACAATTTTCACCAATTTTTTAAAAATTGTAAATTATCCTATCAAATTCATTAACTATACCATTATATAAGTAACAAGCCAGAGATAGTTTTCATTTATGACATTCAAAAAATAAAACTCTAAAGTGAAAATACAAACTGAAACATTCGATCTATTGTAGATTCCACCGAACTTCAACATTGTGCAAAAACCAATTGATTCAGATCAAAACTATACTCAAATTTTAGAGTTCTGTACATGGATCAACATGACATAATTATCCACCCGACCCGACGTTTGAATGTTATATCCACCTGGATCGGTAGTTGGTCTACTTGTTCCACCCAGATAGCTAGTTCCAACCGAGGCCATATTTCGAACTATCTATTCCACCTGGACCATTGGTCGGTCCACTTCTTCTACCCAGACCAATTTTTAGACTTCCTGTTAAGCACAGTTTGACAACCGACCATTATTTTTGTCTGGATCGATTACTGGTCTTCTAGTTCCACCCGGACCGATTGTTGGTTCTAGTAGACCGCAATCCGGATCGATCATTTGCTCGGACCAACCGCCTGTTGGAAATTTTTTCCACCTGAACTATTGATCCTCATTTCCTGCATGAATCGCCCATTGGGTCTCTTTTTAGACGGACCTTTTCCTAAAATAAGTACTTTATTTCTCTTTAGACATTTGAATCTGTGATCCTGTATTTTTTGGTTTTATAGAGACTAATAGTTGAAGCACCTGTAATAATAAGATCTATTTTTCATAATCTAATTGTTGGCTTTTCTTTTGCTATTTTTTTATCATTTACTGAAAATAAGTCAATGCTTTGTTCTCCATTTTCCCCCCTATTTTCTATGTTAAAACTCTTTGATTCTCTATTTTCATTAAGATCTCATTTTCTGTTACAAGATTTTTAAATAGGTAAATACTTTGGTTCTCTATGGACATTGTGATGCTCTACTTCTTGTCCATTTTGTACTAGAATTTTATATTTTTCAACATTTGTATCTCTGATTAAATCTTGCATAAAAAAAAAATTCTTACACTTTTTTCAAATTTTATATTGATTGGTTTTTTGCTCTTATTAGTTACAAGTACTATCTCCAAAAAATAGAGTATTTGAATACTCTAAAAAAATTACAATAAATAATTATTGAAAACATGTATTTATTTTCTACCAACCATATATACGTTTATTTTAATTACAATATTATCTTAAGGCTTCACAGAAGTAAGATGTCTTCAAAATTTTATTACTTTTCTAAATTGAAAAATATTTTCTTTACAAGTAAAATGTCACCTACTACCAATGCAAAGAAGGGGGCCAAATATGAAAAGAGTATCATGAATTATTTTAGCCATATGTTAAAATTTAGTGAGCCATTGACATCTGTGCAAATTCAAGGTACAAATAATTTTTGACTACTTAACAGTTAGGTATATTTGTTAGTTTAAATAATGCTTTCTTCCTCAAATGGTTAGGGTGCCTCTAGCCATATTGCATGATGATATAAATCATATTTCTATTTGTTAGTTTATTTTGTTAAATTAAAAAATAATTAAGAATAGTATTGTATGCTACTATGCAGAATACCATGTGGACCCTGATATGCCTCCGCTTGAAGATATTCATCACCAAGAGATGACTTATAATGAAAATTCTCTTAACAATGACATCCAACAAGCACTTGAAGATAATCCTCAAAATAACATAGTTGAAAATGAAAGTTATAAATCAAATACATTACAAACTTCTTTTGAATCTACAAGCAGAAAAAATAAAAAGCGAAAGGCATATAACTAGGCTATTGGAAGGGCATTTAAGAATGAATGAGAAGAAAAATTTCTATGGATAGAGCCTATCCTAACTAATGACAACCAAGTCAATGATAAAGAATGTAGATGCAGAATTTGTAGTTAGAAACTGGGCAAGAAGCATAGGTTGCAAAATAAGATAGATACAATAGAAAAACATGTTGGCAAAGTTTATGTAAAATTTAAAGGAAGTGATGGTGAAATTATTAAAACAGTTAGGTGGAAGGATGCATCAGAATGTATGCATGTCAGATATGCAATAGAATATGACAATCACTTAAAGGAACAACAAAATCTTATTAAGAAAGGTGTAACAATTGAAGCCCATTTTCAAAAAATAAAAAAGATCACCTTAGGGGTAAAAGGTTTACAATTTGTTGTTGTACTTAGTATTCTCAAGAAGGGTAGACCCATGTCCGATTTTATTGATTATAAGCACCTATTTCAGCTGGCTAGTTTGCAAAAAAAATTGAGTTGCCATTGGTCTGATCAAAGTGGTTGTGAAATGGCAAAATGTATATCATTAGTAGAGAAGGACCTGAGGGAGAAAGTAAAACTTTCCAAATTCATTTCACTATCTATTGATGAGGTGACGGTTGTGGAAAACACATTCTAGATTTGTATGAATGTGTATACTTTTCAAAATAATGTTAGGTAGCCTAGTTTGCCAGGATTACATAAGATGGTTGAAAATTCAAATGCATAAAACATTTATAATGTTGTTGTGACTAGTTTAAAATATATTATGAGAATGCATAACATAGACATAGCCTCAAAGTTAATATGCATTGGAGATGATGGATCTATTATAATGCAAGGGCATAGGAGTGGTCTTTGTGTTCGACTACAAACCACAATTACACCATATATGATACCCATTCATTGCATTGATCATAGAGTGAATCTTGCATATAAAATCATGAGCATTTCTTAAAATTTTGGGAGAGTGAAAGACCTCATTCATGAAATACATTCTTATTTTTCTTGCAGTCCAAAAATATTTTCAAAGTTTTAACAGTTTGCACTTGGAGTTAAAAAAGGAAAAAAATGTTAAAAGATGTAGATACAAGGTGTATTTCATGAAGATATCTATAGAAACTTATTCCAGAAATAATGCAAAAATAAATAACTTAGAAGAAATGACACCACACAATGCACATATGACACATGAGATTTACCCTGGTTCACCCAATGTGGGCTACTCTAGCAAAAACAAGAGCCACTCCTCGATATTATTATTTTTCTTTCTTGCCCAAAAATGGGACATTACAATAAAATATAAAGGAAACTCTCACAATCCTAAACCACTATGTGGTATTAGAATACAATGGGTACAATACCATGGGCTAAACCACCCACACCCACCAACCACCCACCAACCGTGGGAATCCCAACAATCGCTCTATAAAAATGGGGAAAAAAAAATTTGGCGTTGTCAAAAACCGCCTTCGACGTGGCTAGGGTCACACAGAAGAGGATCCTGTAGAGGAGTAGACAGATGAGATCTGGATGAGGATTTGTATGAGGATGCACAAGAGGTTCATACACCTATGGTAAGGAGATCAACACAGGAAAGAAGGCAACCTAAAAGATACAGAACATCTGCATTTCCTACTTCTTTTGTATTATCTGTTACTGATGAAGATCCTAGAACTGTTAGAGAAGCTATAAATTTTGAAGAGGTAAACCTTTGGGAAGAGGCCATGGATGAGGAAATGATGGCCCTGAAAAAGAACAGAACATGGGATTTAGTGAAATTACTTGGTGGAAGAAAAGCAATAGGTTGTAAATGGATTTTCAAGAAGAATCAGAATTCGAAGGTAAAGTGGAGAAATACAAAGCTCACTTAGTGGCTAAAGGTTATTCTCAGGTAGAGGGAATTGATTATGCTGAAGTATTTTCTCTTTTTGCAAAGCTAACCTCAATTAGATTTTTTTTATCTGTTACTACTGCTTTTGATATTGAATTAGAGCAAATGGATGTAAATACTGCATTCCTACATGGATATTTGGAGGAAGAAATCTATATGAGACAACCTGAAGGTTTCACTATTGCAGGAAAGGAGGATCTTGTAAGTTAAAGAAATATTTGTACGGACTAAAATAGTCGCCTAGAATGTGGTATCAGAAATTTGATACTTATGTATTAGGAATTGATTTTGTTCGTAGCAATGTTGATCACTATGTATATTCAAAGAAAATTGGTAATGTACTTGTCATTATAGTTTTGTATGTTGATGACATGTTACTAATTGGAAATAGTAAGAAAATGATCAGGAAAGTGAAGTCTCAATTAGCATCACAGTTTAATATGAAAGATCTTGGCCCTGCAAATTTTATTTTGGGTATGAAAATAAATAGAGACCATTCTAACATAAAGCTATGGCTGGATCAGAAAACATATGTTGATATAGTATTAAAGAGATTCAATATGCAGGATTGCAAACCAGTGAAGGTACCTATTCATTTGGGGGAAAAATTATCTATTAAACAATGTCCAAAAATAGAAGAGGTAGAAGAAATGTCCCATTTTCCTTATGCAAATGCTATAGTTAGTTTAATGTATGCCATGGTCTGTACTAGACCAGACATTTCATTGTATCAACCTGCACGTAAATTTTTTACAGAATATCAATCATTAGTAGGGTTTATGTACGCAAGTAGTCGGGGAGTTGATAAGGCAAAAGATTTGTTGTTTTGTTTGACTAAATTTGAAACCCTACTGACATTATGTGGTATTCTTCCAATGTTACAAGAAATGAGTAGACTAATTAAATTTGCACAAGAGAGATCCATTTATATCATTGATTTCATAAGGATGAGAAAACAAATATGTGTTGTTATTAAAAATTTATGTGTTCAAAGCAAATTTTAAAGATCCCTTGTTTCATAGTTGGAATACATTGACAAATGTGAACGATCCAGAAAGCTATTTGAAGTTTGACATCAATTATCATCTTTGTATTAACAATCATGGAAAGTTGATACCTCTTTATTGTTTTGAAATACAATCAAGTATAGGTATGGATAGTGTTGAACAAGTTCATGTAACACACAATAGATTTCATATTGTATTACAGAAAACTAGAACAAATTTATCCGATATAGAAAAATATTTGACAAGTGAGATAAGTGATCGGTTTTAGAGAGATGAGTTGCTTGAGGCTATGGATGTGGTTAACCCCATGTTTTGGGCTTCTAATAGTAACTTCAGTTCTAAAAATGAGTTGTTTTTTAAATATATGATGATACTTATTCAACATTTCATTAAAATTGTGGAAATGAATGGTGTTACACTCAATGGTATACTCAAAAAAAATATTTTGAAAGAACAATCAACACATTTTGGAAGATTAATGGTTGGGAAAACATCACTTTTGAGTAACATCCATGAGACTGGTTCCATTGCACGTTTGTGGCAAAAATTATATCAAAGTACTATCCTACAAGATATTATAAGTGAATATTTTTGTTTATATAAATTATGTCAAACAATGATTTTGGGATTAGTGGAAGACAAGAGGGTTTTCAGTACACTATATATTGTGAAATCTAAGATTTGTAACAGGTTGGACAAAAATTTAGAAAATTGTTTGAGAATTTATATATCATCCTATAAGTTGGAAAAAATTTCCTATGATAGAGCAATTGCATTCTGGAATTCCCTTGCATATAGAAGGAGCATGTTGAATATGACTGATATGGAAGATAATGATGCTTTTAGTGATCATATTGTGGAGATACAGATATCCACTATGCTTCATAGTGATGCTAAACAAGTAGAAAAATATTTTTTTAAGCTACCTGATTTGTGAGTTTTTTAGTATTATAATTTTTCAAATATTTCACAATTTGAATTCATTTGAAATTAGATTTCATAATAAATATTCTGGACAAACTGAGCATTGTTTGTTTCAGCTACCTAATTTGTGATTTAACCAGTATTGTAATTTTTTCAGTATTTCATAAAAAAATGGAATGGATTTGATATCAGATTTCACAATATTGTATCAGATTTGTTAGATTTCACAAAATTTGATTATTAAGATGTTTTCATGTTCTACCCTTTGTTGTTTTTTAAATAGTTTTAATTGCCTTTATATCATAGTATTTGTTTGTTTTAATTACCTAAATTATAAGTTTTTACAAGTATTTACAACATTGATCAATATGAATTTGTTAGTTATCATTTTCATCTATAAATTTTTTACAAGTATTTACAACATTGATCAATATGAATTTGTTAGTTGTTATTTTTATTTTCAATATGAATTTTTGTTTATATGTCATCACAAGATTGTTTTATCTATCTGAATTGTAACTATGATTTATAACACAATATTGTCTTTCAAATTATATGTTTTATGATTTATAACACAATATTGTCTTTCAAATTATATGTTTTATGATTTATAACATAGCATTGTCTTTCATAACCGATTATAAATGTATGAGTATGATTATTTTTTAAATGATTTTAACTGCATTCATATTGATTTTAACTACATTCATATTAATTTTAACTGTATTCATATTCATATTGAGATTATAAATAGTTAAAATCATTTCAAAAACAAGAAGAGCATTCATATTGACACAAGAAGAGCATTCATATTGATTTTATCTGACATAAGAAGAGCATTCATATTGACACAAGAAGAGCATTTATATTTATCATTTTGGACAAGAATAACATTCATATTGATTTTGACTGCATTCATATTCATATTGAAATTATAAATAGTTAAAATAATTTTAAAAACAAGAAGAGCATTCATATTGACATAAGAAGAGCATTCATATTTATCGTTTTGGACAAGAAGAGTATTCATATTGATTTTAACTGCATTCATATTTATTTTAACTACATTCATATTCATATTGAGATTATAAACAGTTAAAATCATTTTAAAAATAAGAAGAGCATTCATATTGATACAAGAAGAGCATTCAGATTGATTTTATCTAACACAAGAAGAACATTCATATTGACACAAGAAGAGCATTCATATTTATCATTTTGGACAATAAGAACATTCATATTAATTTTAACTACATTCATATTCATATTGAGATTATAAAAAGTTAAAATCATTTCAAAAACAACAATACTCATTCATATTCATATTACCATAGACGAAAAACACATAAAAATATTATAAACAGGAAGAAGCACAAAATTAAAGAGGATACTCTACTGATGATTGTCTTGGACTTGAGGTTTCTCCTAGACATACCTGTTCTATTTATTTTTCTACATCTTCTACACTAGGTGTTGGTAGTGCTCCGAATTTGACTAAACTTTGTTGTCCTTTCTTAAAATTTTCCAATAGCTCAGCTTCTTCTTTGGCGGGATCTTGAAGCACTTTCAAACCAGGATTTTTCTCCAGTCCTTCCCTTATCAGGATATCTGGATCCACTTTAAGTTTATCCTGTAAATATTTTTTGAGAATGTTATTATCTCTTACTTTCTGTTGGATTGTTCTCTTCATAATAATGGCCATTTCCAAAAAAAAATTTGCAGCCTCTATGTTGACTTGCATGCTCTGAACCTGTAATTTCAAATTTTCAAAATTTGACTGCAAAAGAAAAAAAACATAAGTTAGTAGAGTTATATGACATAATTTAAGCAAATTCAATAGTTTTATGACATAAGTTAGTAGAGTTAGAAAAATAAAAATATGCATCTAAATTCTCACCTCGGCCACATCTCTTGCAACTAAAGCAACTTCAACAGTTTTCTTGTTGAAATCCCATTGGTTATAGTACGCTTGGGCTTCAACATTGATGTTTTCAATTCTATTCAACATAATATTTAAAACTTCATCATCGGATGAAGTCCTACACATCACTAATCCTGAACTGGCCTATTGTAGCAGACCACTAAGCTTCTCTATTTCATTCTCATATCGATAAAAAATATTATTCCTTCTATTAAAGTGTTTATAACAAGTATTTATTTGCTTAATAAGCACTTTAGCCTAAATTTCCCACTATTTCATAAATTGTAAATATTTAAGCACCCACTCTTGGAGGGTTGCTTCAATACCATCACTCATAAACGACTTAATATCAAATTTAACTTTTTCATCCTGGGATTAAGGATGATAGTGGGCTTCCATAGTAGGAGCGGATACTATTTTCTTAGTTGTTGTAGGTGCTGGTTCTTCTGCCTCAGCATGTGGATCTTCAAGAACATCTGTCACCTGAAATCCCTCAATGTTTCCTTGCAAAAAAATTCATCATCAAGCGAAATATTATCTAATCCAACATTTGTGGTTGATACCTCTAGTACTTGAATTGTGTTAAATGAAAAAGTGGGGAAAACACCCCATAATATTGGTTGCATAAGTATTTTACCCCTTCCACGGGCCATATTGATTTTCCCTCTCATTTGTTGCACATGTGGTTGTTGTTGTGGTGGTGGTGACCTCATGACTTGCTACTCTGGCTTCTCACATTTTTTTTCTTGATAGCCACATGACATTCAAATAAGAATTTGCCAAAATTATTTTCAAAAAAAAAATTAATAATTTCAAGAAAAGAGAATGATTTACCTAACGACGATTGGATCTCATGTACAATGTTGTGTCTAGGGGTTGTGCGCAATTTTGAAAATATTAAAATTTTAATAAAAATTATTATAATTTTATGTCACACACTAAGAAAAATACTCATAAAATATTTAAAGTGAAACTTACATGTAGGACGGTTGATATAACTAGATTCAGGTCTATGAGAAGGAGGAGTAACCTACTGTGTATATTTTTTTGGCCTCGATAATGGTGATGATTTTGATTCATTTTCTTCATAATCACCACATGCCTCATGCATGTGACCCCTTACACCAACATCCAATTTTTTAGTTTTGGTCACTACCTTTATCTGCAATCAGGTGCAAAACAAAACTAAAACTAAAAACAGAGCTAAAATATATTAAAAAATGGATGTGAAATATGGAATTACCCTAAATTCCTCTGAACTCATACCCAAGCTCAGCAGTGTGGGATGCAATGTTGTTGGTACTTCAGTATTTTTTAAATCATGAAAACTTTTATAAAAAAGAGCTAAAATAAAGTTAACGTTCACCACAGTTTTGAATTCCTTTGTCCCAACATCGTGCAACTATGTTCTGATGTGTTCTAAAATGTACATGCATGATTCAAACTATGTGCCTTGAACAATATGAACAATATAGATCAATGCCTATAATGGAAGTTCTATTCTTCTAAGAAAAAATAGTATTTCTTGTAAGAACTCAATAATGGCTTTCAAATTTTTTATTTTCAACACAACTGTTTATTAAGCCTCTATTAGAATTAGCCACAGAAGCTGCATCAAAAAAATAGATGAAAAAATGTTAAATTTTGAACAATAATAGAAATAATTGACAAGAATTATACCTTCAACTACTTTCCAAGGAAGGTCGTATTCACTCTCCAAGTATTTTTATCATGTTTACCCATAGAGAACCTTGGAGACACGACATGGAAACTCTTATGTGGAAGTTATGTTAACCTCTGTATGTCCAAAGGTGTGATGGTGAATGACACTTGTTTATTCCAAAATATAACATTCACTATTGCATGGTCATGGTCATAACCATCAATGATACTCTGCAAAATGTGCTTGCCGGTCTTGAACTGCGACATTGTTAGCAAGTATTACAAACTTGATGTAGAGAGCCATGTATTGTCATAACCCGGGATGGTTGACAAATCTATCATGGTGGTGCAAGTAGCATTCTTGAAAACCAAATTTCTAATGGCAGTTTTATTAGACGTGGTATGATTGACCATTGTTTGATAAAGTAAAAGGAGAAACATGATTGCAAAGAGTGTGGGGTGATGGTGTATTGGGAAGAGTTTGAGAGCAATCACAAAAATGTAACCGAAAAATGACTTCTCGATGTCTATTTATAGATAGAAATGATAGGATTTGGACATGTCGTAGAATGTCATTCGGTATGCACTAAGGCTAATTGATAAACTGACACATGGTAGGGTAAATATTGGTTTAGTGATGGATTTTACTTTCCACCCGGTTGGTATCTCAGACTTTGTTTTCACCCAATCTATTTCTAGGACCTTGGAAATCACCTGATTTGTTACCTGAACTATGGTTACCATCTAGGACATTTTTCGGTCAATGGTTTCCATCTGGGTCATTTGTCAGTCTATGATTTACATATATTCCACTATTTGTACCTTATCTTTCGCCCAACTCATTAGCTAGTCCTCGAATTCCACCTGGGCCATTGGCTGATCGTGGATTTCCATCCAAGCTGTTACCCGGTTCTTAATTTCCACCTGGGCCATTGGTCGTACTTTGATTTTCACCTAGCCCGTATCATCGGTTCTTGCTTTCCAACTTATTGGTCACCGGTCCATGTTTTACACCTGGTTCGTATCCTAAATTTATATATTACCTGGTACAAAATTGGGTTTGTGTTTTCACCCAATCCATTCCCGGATTGTGTTTTCCTTCAGTTCACCAATTTTTTCCATTTTTTTTTCAAAAATTAAGATAATTCACCATATCCTCCTACATGAGGTTGACCTCGATTTGCTAGGGATTCGCAATGGATTCAAAATTTTTTGCAAGGATATTTCAGGTCCGACACTTTATGCATAACCCTATCTATAACTTCATAAAAACACCACCATTATATCGGTCTTGAAAAGAGCTTTCCAATAAGTACAAATATGCCTATGTTTGGATATATATTATGACTAGTTGACCCTAAGAAAAAATTGGTCCTAAAAATATTAGGCGAATGGGCCGACGTCAAGGGTCTTTATATTCACCAATTTCCAATTTTAGAAATCCTAATATTCACCCAATTTACAAATATTTGCCACTGTGCATAACCCTACCTTTAGTGTAACATTAGCTACCTAGATCGAACTTGTCATATATTCACTCTTTATCTTATCTACAACTTGGAAATTCATACTTCCAATTATGGCATGTTGGCTTTTAACAAGGGCTTTCAAATATGGATTTCCTTCCAAGGAACCTAGTGAGGATCACTCCCAACTCACACTCACTCCTAGCCTCATCATTTATTGAGCAAAGACAAATTAAAAAATTTACAATTTATGTTCTAGTCTGATAAGATCATGTATCCCAAACATAAGTTAAGCATACGACTCCTCTTGCTCTTCCTTTTTCTTGTACTATGTATTTCTATTCATAGACAAATCCCTATGCTACAAACATGACCATAGAAATAAATGGAAAAAACAAAAATAAAAATACTTAAGGATACTAAGCAAAGTCAACTTATAATATAAAAACTAGGGAAGCAAGAAGGGATCTCTAGAATTTAGTAATTAAATTTTGTCCTGTGAACTTGTTATCAATAATGATTATTAAAATGAATTTGTTTAAAGATAATTTTAATTTTCAAATTTAAAATATATGCTTTTAATTTTAAAATATGATACTTAATATTAGTATATATAGTTTTGAAACATTTTCTCCTTCCACGTTTATACTAACAACATATTTGGTATTTCAAATGGTAATAGTTCAAGTGGTTATATTGGTTTGAATATTATGAAAGGATACATATGTAATTGTCAAATTGTTGTAATATCACTATGTGGTCATGATGTAATGTTATAATAAAAACTATGTGGTTATGATGTAATATGGGTAGGATTGTTCCAATATTATAAATCCCACAAAACCAATTACAAAAACAAAATATTATACCTTTTGAAACCATTGCTAATAACATAATTATATTATAAATATTATAATAAAACAATCCACACAATAATATATATATGGATTATAAATAAAAATAAATTTTCAAACATTTGATATCTCTTAAATTTTCTTATTAAAAATTTTAATTGCTTAAATCAAATTTATAACCTTATACTTGCAAATATAAATATTAAAAAAGAAAAACTATGACAAAATATCTTCCTAGATTATTTACGACTTGTAGAGATGCCATTCAATATCATGAATCATGTTAAATCATTAAAAAATTAAATCAATAATCTTAAATAGTTCCACCATATAACATCTTATGTCACTAACATTAAGGTTTCATTACAACATACACTATTTTTTATAGTCCTTAAATAATTCATTACATACAAATTCTAAAAAAGACAACACCAAAATTAATTAATTAATTTTGGTAGCTTGATATTACATTTTAACTTTTTTCCTATGTAAGGAAGAGATGACTTTTTTATTGGTTGTCAAATATATATATATATATATATATATATATATATATATATATATATATATATATATATATATATATATTATTAAGGTGGAAAAAGAGGTTTTGAAAGGGGCCTCAAACCTTTTACAAGAAAACACCTACAAATCTACTAACAATGCAAAATTGAGACATCACAAACAAGACAACCTATAAAACTAAAACATTTTGAAGTGCAAAAAACCACAAAGTGAAATGTTCTCCCAAGACCAAACTAAATAGGAACCCAAAAGAGAAAACACCCATAAGAAACTGGATTAAAACCCTATAACACCATGGAGGATAGATAAATCTTTATTCTCAGACTCAACATGACTTGCATTATCATCTTTTTCCTCTTGCCTTGTGGGTCTTTTTACTTTCCCTGTCCAAGGCTATTACTATTTGGATTCCATTGGCAATATATATCTTTGTCTTTTTTCTTTGATTTTCCTATTGGAAGGTCTCCCCTAAGATTTAACAACATCAATTCCTAACTTATTTTGATGTCTGGTTTTGGAGTTTGGACAACTTTTTTCAGATCAATTAAATTTTCTAAGTTCATTTTTATTTGATCTACCCATTTTTTCAAACTTTTTGGTTTTGCTCATCTTCATATTCCTCATTTTTTAATTGAATATTTCCATCATTTTTATTTTCCAAGAGATCATTACCTTCACCTCCAAAAGTAATCTCTTGAAGCATATCAAAGGAATTTGGAGAAAGAACAATATTTACTAATGAGGAGGGTAAAGTATCACATACCTTCATCTTATTTGTCATAAATTTATTCTCAAAGGAAGAATACTTCTACATATCAACTTTACTTCATTTTTAGGAATCTTAGCTTCCAATATATCTTTTATTTTAGGACCCTCTAAGGATGAGACCTTGTGCTTTTCACTCTCAATATTTTCACCTTTCAAGATATCTTTCTTCCTGGAACCCTCTTTTTTAATTTTCTTTTATTGTCAAAATTTATGAGCCTGCGAAGGAGGCTTTAGTTTGGGCATGCCTGAGTTGAGTGCCCTAATTTCTTACAAACCCTACATTTAATAGGGGGATTCTCATATTCTAAAGGTCAATTCCAAACACACAATATTGAGACCAACTAAATCAAATCTGGTAAATTTCCCTCCAACTCCATATTAGCACATATCCTAGAATAGACGAGTCAATATTTGGACTTGGTGGCTGGATCCACAATAATTAGAAGGCCCATTTACCTATCATTACTAAAAAATACCTCCTCATTCTAGTGGTGAAAGAGGATATTTGGTTATCTCACCCAAAATAGAGTTGCAAAACATTTGGGGTCTCCATATTGAAATCAGGTCCCCATATCCTTAGGAAAATATCGTACCTTCCAAAGAACCAGCCCCCCATAAAATTCTCTTTGAACTAGCAAAACAGTTTAGCTTCACCATAAAAAAAAAAACTAGAGAGGATGATAATATCCATGTGACCATTCAACCTCCACTTAGAAAAATCCTTTTTTTTTATCACATCTAGGTAAAATATAACCCTCATAAATCTATCTACCAAATGATGGGAACCTTGTTCAATGTCCATATTAGCCAAATCATCTGAAATAAAAATTTGGTCCTTTTTTGGAAACAGATCAAACTTGATCTTTAGATATTTAGGCTTACCCAACACCACTTGAGACCATGACCATCTTCCCTTATCTTTCGGGCCTAAAAAAATAGCATCCTAAAGAATTTTTGCACTATCTGACTCTACCTCACCATTCCCAATGCCACAAACACCGCAACTGCTATTGATTTTGATATTGCTAGCAGCATGTCATTCGATACTATGTGATCAATGAAAGCCTTAACATTCTGAACATAATTATTGGATAAAATGGATTTGAGTATGAGTTTGTATTGCTCTATTTTTTGTCTCTGATCAATAATGGTTATCATAAATTATAGAGCGTTCACATTTTTACTTACCATTCCCATCCTTCATGAAAATCCTAGTATTTCCTGTATTCTAATTTTGTTCTTAGATTGGTTGTGAATATTTGGCAAAGAATTCAAATTCTAGTTATTATCATTATTATTTATTTTACTCTTGAACAATATAATTAATTAGTATACCAATAGAATTGTAATTGATCTATATGTTAACACTCAATTTATTTTTTAATAATAATAAAAGTATACGTAGGAGTATAATAGGTCCACTTTAATTATAATTAGAGCTTGAATTTCTTTAAAGAGAGATTAAAAACATAATTTTATTGTGATGATGGACTTATGTTAATTATTTAATTTTTTAAATTGAAAATATTTAAAATGACATCATCCAAAATGTTACCTATATGTTTGACCAAAACTATATTTAAAATTTATTTTTCAATGAAGACTAAAGTCCATAAAGTTGATTCAAGTCTCTAACACCTTATCTAATTCAAGTAATATAGAGAGAGGAGTTCCATGTGTACTCCCCAATTCTAATTTGTGATGTTATTTTTGTTGGAAATTTGGAGCTTATTTAGTTTTCATTGATGTCAAGGTGAAAAGTCGTCATTAATACTATGGAGCACACCATCAATAGCACCAGGAACAATGAGAAGAGTTGAAGAGAAAGTTGGAAAAATAATATTTTATGAGAGTTTATGATAAACCCATGATGGAAGATTAAAAGGTTTCATTAAAACCATTATAGTTGGAAAAATAATATTTTATGAGGGTTTATGGTAAACCCACGGTGGCAGAATATAATACATTTAAAGGTTTAATTTTAAACCCAAAGTTAAAGTTTATAAAAATAATTTATAAAATTTAAATTCCTTAAAATTTAAATAATTTATAATTTATAAAGGTGGGAGTGCTGACATCATGCAATAAAAGGAAGCACTGACATCCAAGCAAAAAAGAAATTTGTGTATAAATAAATGCCAAGGAGGCATTCAAAATTCACCCCTTCGATTGATTAATGTATGCGATAAAAAGTGAAAGGTTTTCGTGCTTGTTGATCGTGAGGAAGAAGACAAGAAATTTTGCTTGTCTTTAGTGCCAGGTAGAGGACAAAAGAGGAAGGACACATTGATTGAAATGCATAGGATACAATGGTCCATTGGCAGTGCACATTTTGCAAAGGCGTTGGGGGTTGAGGAAGCACGTGATCGATTTGCATGGAGTGATGTGTCTTGGGTGCCAAGGGAAGTTTGTTTTGCATGTGGTTTTTGCATGCCAGTCGAGGACAAAAAATATGAAGAGTCCTTAAGCTCTTAACTATGTGTCTAGCGCATACGACGGTTATAGCCGTGGCTAGAGCACTCACGGAGGTAGATAACATGGGTTCGAAACCCATTAAGAGGTAAAGGTAACTTTTTGATAATTAATTTTTGCCTAAGGTTTTTCAAAGGATATTGTGGAGTAATAAGGGTTTGTGAAAAGTTGTGTTTGATTTATGTTAATGTTGGAGTTATAAGGGTTTGAGAAACATTTTTGATTTGATATTTGATTTTTATTATTGTGGAGTAATAAAGATTAATGAGAGGTTGTTTTATTGATGAAGTAATTTACATCTTTGGAACCATAAAGAAAGTTGATTTGATTTTTATCATTTCTTTTGCCATTAAAATAAATTAAAAAGGTTTGAATTAAGTTTTGGGGGATGTTAAGTTTATTCTATTTGGGAGTTTATAAGGTGTTATTGGATAAATATTTTATGTATGTTGATGGTTGTTTTGAAATGTGGAGTGATAAGGTGTATTTGAGTATTTACATTATATTATGAGAAAGATTTATCTTCTAACCTCTTTGATATTGGCATAGAAGTTGTTGTGGTTGTGGAATATTTATGATATCCCTTCATCATCAAGAAAAAGGTATGAGCACATTCTTCCATAGTTGAGTTGATTGATTGGTTTTTTGGAAAATAAGTTTGGAGTGAAAATGACTTGATTAGGGTTTCCTTTTCGAGAGTGTTTGAGTTAATGCTTCAAGGTTTTCTGGAATAAAGAGTTGTTAAAACCTTATTTTATAAGCATTATTGTTGAAGACATTGGTTGTGAAAAGAACTTGAGTTAGGTTTTTGCAAAAGAACATGAGTATCATTGTTATGTGAAGATAGTTTTATAAGCATTGTTGTTGAAATGAGTTTTTGTGCAAAGAACTTGAACTATGGTTTGAAAAGAACATGAGTATCATTGTTATATGAGATTTGTTGTTGAGTATTATTGGAAATATTTTGAGTTTGAGTTGGTTGATATATACTTAGACTAGGGTTTGTGAGCAAAGGTTGTTTCATTGAGTGATTGGTTGAGTAAAGTTGATTGAGCCTAGTCAAGTGGATGTGTGAAGTGATTATTCAAGTTCCATAAAACAAAATATTCTATATTTTGATCTGAATTGAAAAGTGATTGGGCATTGAGTATAGAACATATTGAATCTCTAACAATTATTTCTATGTTTCTATGAGATTTTGCCAAGTTTCGAGTGAGCTTGTTGAGCAGATTTGGACAAGTTCTCAGTGAGCTTGTTGATCATATTTGGACAAGTTCTGAGTGAACTTGTTGAGCAAATTTGGACAAGTTCTGAGTGAACTTGTTGAGCAGATTTGAGCAAGTTATAAGTGGACTTGTTGAGCAGATTGAGCAAGTTATGAGTGGACTTGTTGAGCAGATTTAAGTAATTTTTGAGTGAGCTTGTTGAGCAAATTTGGACAAGTTCTGAGTGAGCTTTTTGAGCAAAATTGAGCAAGTTCTGAGTGGACTTGTTGAGCAGATTTGAGCAAGTTTTAAGTGAGCTTTTTGAGCAAAATTGAGCAAGTTATGAGTGGACTTGTTGAGTATATTTGAGCAAATTCTAATTGGACTTGTTGAGTATATTGAGCAAGTTCTGAGTGGACTTGTTGCATATATTTGAGCAAGTTATGAATGGAATTGTGGAGCAGAGTTTGGTGCATATTTGAGGATAGGTTTGTACCAAAGCAGAGACAGAGATTGAGAAAATTTGTGCTAGATTGAAGGACTGTGTTTAGTACAGATTTGAGATAGAGCTTTGGAGGTGATAGAGCATAGAGAACGTTAGTCTCCAATGGATAGATATCCATCAACCAGGATAGTGACGATAGGTCTTCTAAGTTGGAACAAGAGTCTTTAGTGGAGATAGATCCATAAGCTAGTGTAGTGGAGGCAGTAGTCTTCTAGAGGATCACCAACCAAAGCAGAGGAGAAGGAGTTTTCCTATGGATAGAGATCCATGAACTTGATTTAGGGTATTAGTATCTCCTTTGGATAGAGGTCCATAAACATTATAATAGAGAGGATTCCCAAGATATTGATTAAGAAAATTTTAGTGAAAATTTTTCTTCATGGAGTAGCCCACATTGGGTGAACCACGTAAATTGTGGTGTCTCTATTGTGTATGGTGTTTTGTGCATTGCTTGATTACTATTGTTGATATTTCTATCTATTCATTGCATAATATTGATTGGGAAATAAAAGTAAAAATTGGTCTTATAATGTTCACCCCCCTCTTAGTATAAGCTTGTGTTCTTAAATTGTATTATTAAGTTCATCATCCAAAGAAGGTATTAAGTATGACATATTTGTAACTAGTATTTTGGTTATTTGGTATAAATATAATAAAAGTATCTTGGATGGTGCATTAAGATTTAAAATTTATTTTTCAATGAAGTCTAAAGTCCTTTAATATTGATTCTAGTCTCTAAAACCTTATATAATATAGAGATATGAGTTCCATATGTATCTCCCAATTTTAATTTGTGATGTAATTTTGTTATTAAGTTCATCATACCAAGAAAGTATTACATATGCCATATTTGTAACTAGTATTTGGTTCTTTGGTATAAATATAATAAATATATTTTGGATGGTGCATAATTTAATATAGTTTTAATGGCATTAAATATATGACTATAATCAATAAAACTAATTTTAGTATGACCAAGTATGTAATTATGGTTAGAATTCTCCAATGCCCAGTAATTTACTTTGTGGGAGATACAAAAGAATAAGGGTTCCCTAAAATATATTTATAAACCAAACTTTGCTTATAAATACAACATAACATAGAACTCTATCCCTTCAAATCAAACTTAAAATGGCTTGTGGAAGCTAGGGTTTTAACTACAACAAGTTATAGAGATTGGGGTAGGATTTTGAGTATCAATATGATCCTCGACCTTGGTGGACCAATGAAAAACATTGGCACCACAGAAGGGGATGCATGTGATAATGGATCCTCTCAACTGATTATGTCGATTTGTGGTGAGAAGGGTCCATAAGGTAACCCTTGTTCTCTTGATGTAATTCTTCCATTGCTTAAATTTAATTTTGCATACCATTGTTTAGAATCGTTCACCCTTGTCGGTTATTTCATTGGTTGCATTCCTAATGAGTCTTCCCTTAGGGCTTGGGCTAATACAACTTGGACTCCTCATAGAGTCAATCTAATGATGGTTCAAAACCTTACAAAGGGTTTTTTTGTTTTGCTTTGTGAAAAAAATCCATGCTAAGGTGATTTATGAGCATGGCCCATGGTACATGAGAAGATCTCTACTTTTTTTTTCTTCCTAAACCTGTGAATTTTTTATTTTTGAGGAAATATATACCAAATTCCCTATGTGGGTGGAATTTGCAAGACTTCCTCTACCTTTGTGATCCTTTCTCAGTCGTATACCATCCCCTTTAGGGTGTGTTATTTTGGTGGAGGTAGATAAATTTTTCCATGCATACCCTCAAAAATGTGTTTGCATCAAGATTGATATTTCTCGAGATCTCAAGGAGACTATTGACATACAAGTTGGTGACACTATGCTATCCCAACGGGTCCTCTACATTAATTTATCCAACACATGTTTTCAATGCTAGTCCTCAACACACAAGATCAAATATTTTTCTTTGATGTTGCATAACAAATATAAGCAGATCCCCACCACACCAATTGCACCCACCCCTCAACATTATAGGATGGTTGGATGACTATGGGATGGTATAAAAATGCATGTTTCATTGCTTCTAAAGGTACACAGTCCAAGTTGGCACATGTCTTAAAGTCAATAGAAAAATGGTATGAAAAGGAAAAAGTTGGTCCCCCAACTAAGGATCATTAGTCTCAAAATATTCATACCCCAAGGGATGTAGATTGGTTGCTTCATAGTCTGCCAAACTATCCAGTCCTCTAGTACATTCCCCACAGCTAGTGCAAGGTTATCCCGCAGCCCAAGAAGGTTATCTACAGAAGAATATGTCACTCCAGGGAAGCAACTTCATATGACCAGTTTTCAGCTAGACAGTTATATTCTGGATTCATTCGACAACTACAGTGTGTTGGAGTATCTTAGTGGTGGTGAGGAGATGTCATTGTATTTAGAACCATCATTGATGGAATTGAAATTTTCTACAGAGGAAGAAAAATCAAAATATCCCTCTCTTTTTGTGTGGTTTCAATGTTCTTGTAGTCCTTGATAGGGGAAAGAAGATGGAGATAGTCTACCAAAAAAATGGTTTCACCCATTTGATCCAATAATTCCAATAGCTTTGGGGTTTTGGCTTTGAGAAAACATAAGATGACTGATTAATAAGTCTACTTGGTGCAAAAACCCTCCACCACTAATGATTATAGATGAATTGGTGAACTATACTGGTTTTATTTCTATAATATGGTATTGTTGATGGCTATTGTGCATGCAGGACCAGGTACATTCCATCGACAGATAGATGAAGGTCAATAGAAAAAGGTAAGTGGGATATGATGGTGGTGTAAAATAATACCAAGACTTGTGAGTACATAGAAGCTCACACATTTGCATATCATATAGGTGCATCATGAATGACTTGCATTATGAGTGAGCCTTATTTAAATTGTATGTTGTTGTTTGATAAAAAAAATATGCATACAGATAGCCTTCGATGGCAATGAAAGTGCTAAGGGTATGGGAGCCATTTTGCATTAAAAATTTTGGTGAGTTGAGGATTATTTGTATGCTTGTTATTAAGTTGTAAAGTGAAATAATATTATATATATTTATTTGTAAAAATGAAATCAAAACTTAATAAAAGATAGCTTTTATATTGTTCTTGAATGTGTGCCCATAATTATTACTAAGGATCTAGAATGTGTATAATTCAAAATTAGAAGGAATTAATCTTTTAGAAAGTGGGCATATTTTTTGGTGGTAGATGTGTCTCGAATTGAATAGACACCAACAAGTTTCCATGATTACTTCAACTTTCCTGTGTTCTCAAACAAAAGAGTAGGAAGTCAATTGAGGCGGGAGGGGAGAGCAATATTTATTGTTTTTCCTTCATCTTGCATGGGAGGTAATATTTTATCTTGCATGAGACGCTCTACATATTGCATCATCTGGCATGCAATGGAGGGGATTCTAGATTACACATAGTTAGAGAGGATTGTAAGAAAATGGAAAAGGAAATCCGGTGCACTTTTGTCACTTCATCTATTTTTATAGTTTGCATGGATAGGTAATCTCTTATATTTCTTTTGAATGATCTACATGGGAAAAAAATTGGCATATTGTCTATGCATGTTTGGAAGACTATTATATTGGAAATAAAATCAATAGATTGACAGATCTAGGAAACCTAAGATTTATAGGTCAGACTCTATTTTGCTCTGGTTAAAAAGTTTTTTATTTCCATTGACAGGTGAAGTGTGCTATAATATGAAAACTGAAATTCTTTGTAATTTTAAAAAATTGATGTTGGTTTTACATTATAGATGTAGTGGAATATTTGCTTATGCTTGGTTGTGATAATAATTGGCTTCTCTGTTAATTTTTATTTTCTCTTAAAAATGTGACAAATGAATATAGTTTTGTGTTGAAATTCTATTGGATTCCTTGTGCTTTACTTGGTTGAGAGAAAGTTGTTCCAATGTACTGTGTTAGCCTTCTTGTTACCAGTCAAATTTCAAAAAGAATAGCCCTATGCTAAGGATGGGTAGCATCTCATATAGTATTAATTTTATGGTAGAATGATTACTGAAAGTAAATTGTCAAAATTGTGTAAAACTATAAAATTTGAGTGAGTTTCAAGAATACAATGTTGCTATATGCCCTTGTTTTGAAATGGTTGTGTTATAAAAGAGCAAAACATTGTTGCTATTTCCAATTTGGACTGTGCATGGAAGATAAAGTTTATATGATTGTGTACATTGTAGATCTATTTTGTTTTTGAAATATGGTGGTTGTTGAAACATTTTGAGTGGGGAATATGTGTTATGAATGGGTGAGGATTTTTATTTGTGCTAAAAATTTTATTGTGACTATTGCAACTGGAAATCTCATAATTAGCAAAAAGCATGCATGAGAAAAAAAATATTGGATAGTGAAACCTTATATCTACATGCATGTGTGTGCTATGATAATATGGTGCCAATTTAGCATTTATATTAAACCTGCATTCATGATAACATGCATTGCAAGAAGTACCGAGTCATTCTAATCCCCTATCCAACCTATCCAATACTATATGCATTTTGGATGTTGGGTGTGTATCTAGAGGTAAAGTGCACGGTGGATCTCTCATCTCAAAACCTATATGCATGTGGTAGTGATAAATATATCTGGTCCTTTTCATCTCTTATACCGTGGGATAGGTTCTGGAGTACCCATGCGTGTCATGTGCCAAAATATGATAGTAATGTTCATCTCATACTCAAGACAACCCATTTCTGGATATTATTGGGAGGTATGTACGGATCTGTTGTAGTCTCTTTTTCATTTCATAAAGATCAAGATCAAGTGGATGTTCAACTTCTTCTTGCCAAAGATCATTCACTTTCAAATTCTTTGGTGGATCAAGTGAAACACAAGTCATTTGACTCAAATTGCTCCGAAAAAGAAAAAAATATTGATAGAACTGTTGTGATTGTGTAATACCATCATGGGTCAATGATGATGTTAGTTTCTAGAATAGAATCTATCTTTGAGTAATTAAATATTTTGCAGTTGAATCATTTACCTTTAGGTCTATGCTATTGTATGAGAGTTGTGTTTATTAATTTATGAATGTCTGGATCTAGGAACATCACTCACTTATTATTGTCAATATATGAAATAATGTATGGGAAAAATGCATTGATTATATATTCTTAGTGTGGAATATCAATGTCCTATATAGCCGTATTCTTTTATAGATTACAACTATATTGTTATAATAAGTTTTTGATATATTTTATGTATATAATATTGGAAAATAATTGAGACAAATAAAAAGTCTAAGTTAATGGTGATGCTAGTCAATCATTGTTGTGAATCCTTGAATTATTTTGAATGTTGGATTGATTATAATTAAGTAAATGACACTCTTTTGCATCTAGTAATGAACATGGGAGATAGAAAATTGTTTGATTAATTTGGAATAAAATACCATGCAATTGTTACTACTATTAGAACTTTTTTATAGTGTGTAAACAGGAAAAAAGATCCTCCAATTATAAATTTATGGTTGCATAATTTATCACTAATTAAACTTCTTAGTGTCTCAAAGACCATGTATGCGGAAGAGATTCATTTTAGTAAAGCTTTCTTGGGTTCCATTTATTTTTTTGTAAGTTAGATTGAATATGGAAATGTGTGAAACTATAAAATGTTGAAAACCATTGAATCTTTAGCTTTGTAAAGTAAAGGTATTGAAATAAAAAATTGATGCCTTAGCTCATCTCATGATTTAAGTGAGAATGACGTCTCTCATGTTAGTTTTAGATAAAAAATATCATTTGGTGTGTTACTATTCTAAAATAAAAGAACCAAGTTGTGTGTATAATGGGCTACACACCTTTGAAATACTAATAGAATAATTAGGAAAATAAAACTTTATATTTGGATATTATGAAAATGATTTACCTCTTTGTAAGGTGAAACTGGAACCTATCATCATAACAAGTGTCCCCTTGGAAGAAATACTCACTCCATTAAAAGGAAGGATTAATTCTTTATATTAACTCTTAGCCTAAATAGTAAACTAAGTTTAAGAGACCCGTAGTCTATCTAAACAAAGATATTATTTCCTTTGAATGGATATTAGAGTAAAATGTCTTCTAAATAGTTGGGTAATCATTAAATAACAAGAGGATAGTGGTAGAACTACTATTCAATCTCTCCTAATGGTTAAGTTAGATTTACCAAACTAGTGCACAAGTAATTGTGTCCTTTTTTTATGCTAATAATTAAATAAATAGCATATTGGATTATGGAGTATGTTCTTTATTAAAATGAATGAGATTCGGGTCAAACACTTATGTATCTTTAGAAAATTCAAGTGAAAATTGATTTAAGTAAAGCATTATAAAGGTAACAAAGCCCGTACATATGTTCCTCAAGGTTATGCACAGTGGCAAATATTCACAAATTGGATGAATATTAGGATTTCCAAAATTGGAAATTGGTGAATATGAGGACCCTTGACGTCGGTCCATTCGCCTAAAATTTTTAGGACCAATTTTTTCTTAGGATCAATTCACCACAATATGTATTCAAACATAGGCAATTTGTACTCATTGTAAATCTCTTTTTGAGCTTGATCTAATTGTGGTATTTTTATGAAGTTATAAGGTGATTTAATAGGTCAAAATGTACCCCAAACATGATCTTAATGTTTAGGGCTTCAAATGCCCCAAATTTTGGTGTAAAAATGATTTATTTGATTTGCTTAGAATTTTCCATGATTCATCTTGATTTTGATTAGGATGCGCCATTTTTTACAAGTAAAGTTTGAGTCCAACCCTTTATGCATAACCCTAACGTTACTCCAAGGTAGCCTAATTGTTGGCTTTAATTAATTTTTTTTTGTAATGCAAGGTATGTTGTATTTAGAGAATTATATTTAAAAATACTACTTTTAAGAGTTAGAACAATGCTTGTCCACTTTATAAGTGTACTTTAGTAGGAAGAAGCAAAAAAAAAAATTCTAAAATAGATTAAACTGTAGGTTAAGGATTATTTATAATTTTGCTCGGTCACTTTAATAGTTATAGGTTTATTGGGTGAAGTTCCTTGATTGTTTTTCGAAAGGATTTAGGAATTGAAGAATTTAATAATACATGCATAGAATATAGAATGATATGACATGCTTTAAGAGACCATTATATAAAATCCATTTTAAGATCATAGAAGAAAAATATTAGGATTAGAATTATTAATGGTCAGTTGATTTGATGGATTGTTTTGTTTCAATAATATTGCATTATGTGTTGAAGTAAATACTTCTTATTATTGATAGATTCTTTTGAAGAGATAGTTTTCTTTTATAAAAATTGGTTTGTAACTTGGTTTTCATTTGATTTTTCTTATAATTCAAAAGGAGTAGTGAAAATATATTGTTCATTCACTTTGTTATTTTAGATACTTTAACTAGAAGTTATGAAGTGTCTTTTGAGATAATTGGATTCTCAAGTGAACCTTTTAGAAGTAGTATAAATATTCAAATTTTATGTGGAAAACACCTTGACACTTAGGGAATAATGAGTAGAAGTCTGATAAAAATCCTAGTAAACTCCTTAAAGCTTGTTCATAGTAAAAGATGATATCTGATTATGTTTCCTTAATTATTGAGAAAGATGGATGATCCAAATACACTCAATATTTTTGGGATGCAGGTAAGCATTCGACATGATTCGGGAATGACCACTTTCTAACAGAATAGGTTATAACAAGTGACCATGTTAGAACTTGTAAATAGGGGCAGTATGGGATGTTTCCTCTAGGTCGTTATCTGGGAAATACAATGATAAGTTCCTTGCACTATTTCTGACTAAGAAGAGACTAAAATATACAAGAACTAGTCTAATCCACAATGATTGGTGTGGGATAATCTATCATGATTCATAAATGGTCAAGTAGAACCAAGTCTAAATCCAGGGTAATGGTATGGCCCTAGATAACTCCAAATGAGTGGACAATAATCTAGGCACTAGGCATATGTATGCTAACCTCTTGTATGCTAAGTCCTAAACAAGTTGGTCAAGTTATATTGAGGTTCATCATGTTAAGATATGGGGAGAGTATGCATCCATCCTCTAGATATTATGGTCCCTATAGGATAACCCCAACTATGGATCTACACTTATGCCAGAACAAGAGGATGATAAATGAGAAATATGGATCTACAAAATGGCACCTTCTACGAGATTTGGCCAATATTGTCCACTTGGGAAGTTATTTACAGCAATCTTGGTTCCCAAAAGTGGTATGATATGCCTTGTACTAGATAAAAACATTGGGTGAATATAAAACCAGTTAACCTAAAACCTTTATCATAGGTTGAACTATAATGATAAACTAAAAAAATATTCCTTGTGAATTAAAGAAGTAAATTGAGTGGTACAACCAAGTGAGTAGACTTGGGTTGTTACATGTGGTATCAGAGCAGTTAAGATCCTTAAGTTGTAAGAATTTGTATGTTGTCTTTTGTATAAACCTAAACCAAATAATTAACATCTCTTTTATGGTCAGAAGGAAATAGAGGATCATGTAGCTACAATAAAATTGTTTCAAGGGTAGATGGAACAATCCACATCCATGACAAAATTATTATTGGATATGATGGAATCACAACAATAGATGGTAGAAATTTTTGTTGAGCGAGAACGTAGAAGTAAAAAATAACGGTAAGGTAAGAGACTAGGATTTATAAATAAATTTAAAAATATCAATTAGAGAATGAACTCAAAGAATTTGGATAAGAAATAGAACTATAATAATGTTCTAGAAACTGTGGATACTCAAGATGGCAAGAAAGAAACTTTTTGAGATTGTTATATTTGTGGAGGGTCCCACTATGCTAATAAATGCCTTCAAAGATTTTATTAGAAGGAAGCATCTAAAGAGAAACCCCTTGAAACATGCATAAAATTTGGAGTCTCAAGCCAAGAAGGGTAAGCTACTCCCCAAATTTGAGAGGTAATATAGATATTTTACTAGTAATAGTGCAACATATAATATTATTTCTCTTATCTTAATGAAACAGGTGGAAAATAGAGTATGGGTCAGGATAACCTATGCCTATGGAACCCTCATATTAACCTACCTCAAGGACTAGTTGGTACCTACATGTCCTTCTATTGCATATATTTGGATTTATTTAAGAGCTTATAACACCCTCCTTGACTTTGAGAAAGATGATTAGAATTCATCGATGAATGGATTAAGGGCTATTGTGACCATGGTTCTTTTAGACCATGATTATTGCTGGTATTGTAAGTTTAAAAATAATAAAAATGGGTGGAATTATATACATGGTCAAGTTGAACAAAAGGAGAAGTTTTCAATTGGACTAGTTAATGTGAGGAAATTTATGCTACATATAACTTAGAGATAGTAGCTATTGTTCTTAAACCTAAAACTTAGAGATATTATTTGCTAGGAAAGCCCCATGAACTAAAGAGTGTTCACCAAGATCTAAAATAAATGTGAATTCCAGATAAGGTAGATGAACAAAATTATTGGTGGAGGATATGATTTTGTCATTAAGTGTATCAAGGACAAAGAAAATAAGTAGAAGTGAATTTATCATATTTGAAGTAATATTAGATTCACCTCAGAGTTAGGTAGATGGTCAATCGAGGAGGGTTGACCTAACATTTTTTAAACATAGAGCATCATGTGGAAATCCGAAATAATCAAGAGAGGACTGAACCATATATTTTTAAGAATATAGAAGAATGACTTAGAATAGTGGAACTAGATTCTGAAAGGAATAATGCACATGAATAGATCACTGTGAAAGTTCTTTAATGAAAGGTATAGTTCCGTAAGGGTGGAAAAATTCAAAATTTTAAAGAAGACATACTACAAAATGAAAATATTAATCCCTTTTGCTTGTAATAGACATCATGTCTTTTTAGGAATGGCTCTATTTAAAACCCTAAATGGAAAAACAATATAAAACTCCTCTATCATGGGATAATATGGAAGGATCAAATTGTGATTAGGTTAGACACTATCAAGGAGATAGAGGAATAACTAAGAAGAATACATCAAATATTCAAAAGAAACCCTTGATCAACAAAGGAGCAATGCAAATATTAAAAGGACACTGAGAGAATTCTCTGTAGAAAACATAGTCTTCTTAAGTGTGAAACCTATCAAAAAATTTCTCTAATATCAACCCTAAATTTGTAGGGCCTTTTAAAATTGTTGACAAGATTAAACATGTTGCTTATAAGTTGAATTTGCTCTTAACTTGTCAAAAATTTATGATATCTTCCATGTGTCCCTCCTTAGGAAAATATATAATTCATCTCACATCTATAATATCTATAAAGGCATATTCCTTCTACCTTGAGGATGTCGGGTTTTAGGGCCAAGCATATAAGAAGAAAAATTAAAGAGTAATACTCTGACAATGTGTCTCTTGAAAAAACATTAAAGACATGAAGAAAATAGTTTTCCTTTTTGTTTGAGTGAACCCAAACATTTTTAATTACTATATGGATTTATGGATGTATATGTAATATGTGTGAATGTATATTTGGACTACTATGTAGAATTATTTTTTAGAATATATTTTGGTTAATGTATGTATTTATGGTTGAATGTAAATTGAAACATTGTGGAGTTGATTATATGAACATGTTTGAATGTTGTATAATTTATGAATGGACATATATATTGAATGATATGTGAATGAATATATATGTTTTGACATGTATAATCATGCATTAAAATAAGGAATTGTGTTTATTTATAGTGGTGGAGGATGTAACAACCTTCCTAGCACCACTAATGATTATAGATGAATTGGTGAACTATACTGTTTTTCTTTCTAGAATGTGGTATTTTTTATGGTTGTTGTGAATGCAGGACTAAGTACATTCATTCAACAGATATATGAAGATCGAAAAAAAAGGTAAGTGGGATATGATGACAGTGTAAAATAACACCATGGCTTGTGAGTACATGGAAGCTCACACATTTGCATATCATGTAGGTGTATCATGAATGAATTGTATTATGAGTCAGCCTTATTTAATTGTATGTTGTTGTTTGATGAAAAATGATGTATACTGGTAACCTTCGATGGCAATGAAATTGTTAAGGGCATGGGAGCCATTTTGCATTAAATTGTTTGGTAAATTGAGGATTATTTGTATGCTTATTATTGAGTTGTAATGTGAAATAATATTATATGTATATATATAATATATTTGTAAAAATGAAATAAAAACTTAATAAAAGGTAGCTTTTATATTGTTCTTGAATGTGTGTCCACCTCCATTACTAAGGAACTAGAATGAATAAAATTTAAAATTAGAAGGAAGTAATCTTTTAGAAAGTGTGCATATTGGTTGGTGGTGGATGTATCTTGAATTGGATAGCCGCTAGCAAGTTTCCATAATTACTTCAACTTATTTGTGTTCTCAAACGAAAGAGGAGGAAGTCGGTTGAGGCGGGAGGGGAGAGCATTATTTATTGTTTTTCCTTCATCTTGCATGGGGGTTGTAATATTTTATCTTGCATGATATGCTTTGCATATTGCATCATTTGGCATCTGGTGGAGGGGAGTATAGGTTATGCATATTTATAGAGGATTTGAAGGAAAGGAAAAAGGAAACCATGGTGCATTTTTTCTACATCATCTAATTTTTATAGTTTGCATGGATAGATAATCTCTTCTCTTGCTTTTGAATGATTTGCATGAGAAGAAAAATTGGCATCTTTTCTATGCACATTTGGAAGACTATTGGATTGGAAAGAGAAGAAATAGATAGATAGAGATAGCAAACCCAAGATTTATAGGTCAGACTCTATGTTTCTATAGTTAAAAAGTGTTTTATTTCCATTGATTGGTGAACTATGTTGTAATACGAAAACTGAAATGCTTTGTATTTTTTTAAACGAAATGATTGACACTAGTTTTACATTATATATGTAGTAGAATATTTTCTTATGTCTAGTTGTGATAGTAATTTTTTGCTCTGTTATTTTATCTTTTCTCTTAAAAATATGACAAATGAATATAGTGTTGTGTTGAAATGCTATTGAATTGATTGTGCTTTACTCAGTTGAAATAAAGTTGTTCCACTGTACTATGTTATCCTTCTTGTTACCAATCGAATACCAATAAGAATAGACATGTGCTAAGGACAGGTAGCATCTCAATCAGTCTTAAGTCTATGGTAGAAGGATTACTGAAAGTAGATTACCAAAATTGTGTAAAACTATAAAGTTTGGGTGAGTCTCGAGCAGATGGTCTTGATATATGCCCTTAGTTTAGAGTAGTTGTGTTATAAAAGAGTAAAATATTGTTTTTATTTCCAATTTAGACTGTGCATGGAAGATAAAGTTTATATGACTGTGTGCATAGTAGATCTATTTTATTTTTGAAATTTGGTGGTTTTTGAAACATTTTGAGTACAAACTATGTGTTATGAATGGGTGAGGATTGTCATTTGTGCTATTAAAACTAATTGTGACTATTGCAACTGGAAATATCATAATTAGAAAAAGGTAAGCATGAGAAAAATAAAAGTGGAGAATAGAACCTTTTGTCTGCATGCATGTGTGTGCTATGATAATATGGTGCCAATTTAGCATTTAGATTAAACCTGCATTCATGATAACATGCATTGCATATAGTACTAGGTCGATCTGATCCCCTATATAGCACTATCTGATTTTTGGACACCGAGTGTATAGCTGGAGGTGAAGTGCATGGTGGACCTCTCATCTCAAAACCTATATACATGGGGTAGTGATAAAGATACCCGGACCTTTTATTTCTAATACCATGGGACAGGCCATCTGTAATATTTACAGAACTATTGTGATTATGTAATACCATCAAAGGAATGGTTCTAGGCCAAGGATGATGCTATTTTTTAGAATAGAATCTATCTTTGAGTAATTAAATATTTTGTAGTTGAATCATTTACCTTTATATATATGCTATTGTATGATATTTCTGGTTATTTATTTGTGAATATCCGGGTCTAGGAGCATCACTCACTTATTATTGTCAATATATGAAATAATGTATGGGATAGATGCATTGATTATGTATTCTTAGCCTGGAATCTCATTATCATGTATAGTCATATTATTGTATAGCTTACAACTATGTTATAATAAGTTTGAAATATATTTTATGTATATAATATTGGAAATTGTTTTAGACGAATATGGAGTCTGAGTTAATGGTGATGCTAGTCAATCGTTGTTGTGAATTCTAGAATTATTCTGAATGCAGGATTGATTATAATTAAGGAAATGACACTCTTTTATATCTGGAAATGAATGTAGGAGATAGAAAATAGTTTCATTAATTTAGAATGAAATACCATGCAATTGTTAATATTGTTAGAATTTTTTTATAGTGTGAAAATGGGAAGAAAGGTCCTCCAATAAATCAATTTATGGCTGCATAATTTATCATTAATTAAACTTCTTAATGGCTCAAATACCATGTATGCCGAAGATATTCATTTTAGTATAACTTTCTTGGGTTCCATTTTTTTTTTGTAAGTTAGATTGAACCTAGAAATGCATGCAACTATAAAATATTGGAAATTGTTATATCTCTAGCTCTGTAAAGTAAAGGGATTAAAATAAAAAATTGATGCTTTGGCTCGTCTCATGATTTAAGTGAGAATTATGTCTCTCATGTCAGTTTTAGTCAAAAATTATTATTTGGTGTGTTAATGTTCTAAAACAAAAGAAACAAGTTGTGTGTGAAATGGGCTACACACCTTTGAAATACTAATAGAATAATTGGGAAAATAAAACTTTATGTTTGGAGATTATAAAAATTATTTACCTCTTCATAAGGTGAAACTAGAACCTATCTATCATAAAAAGTGTCCCTTTGGTAGAAATACTCACTCCATTAAAAGGAAGGATTAATTCTTTACCTTCACTCTTTTTTTTTGGTAAGTGGTTGGAATTATATTAAGTGGATTTTAAATAGTGCCCAAAACCAGATACATAAGCATATGAAAAAGGTGCATAGAGAAGCACCCTAGTCGGTCCATGGACCAAATCATAGAAATAACATACCCATGTCGGGATTGATCAACAGAAAATGTAAAACTAAAATAAAGAACCCACACAAGGGCTAAGGAAAAAATAAAGCATGACCAAAATATAACCCATGCAGAGGTCAAAATATTTAAGCCACCAATCCCATGTAGGGGAACAAAACTTAAAATAAAAAGCAACCCAGTTCTAATAATTGGTAATCTCTTTAGCTACGTAACTCTTTTGGCCCTAATTCTTTATCAACAATTTTAGGGACACACTGATGGTATCCATGCTACTAATGATGCTACTGAGAATGGCATTGTGGAACTCTTAGGGCCCATTGTGCATATCTAGGTTGGTGGCAGCAACATTAAGAACATTTTGAGAAAAATTTTGATGTGATATGGATAAATTTATGTAACTAACCCCAATATTTGTAAGTAAATCAGTAGATTTTTTAGCTTCCCTATACACATGGTAGGTTGTAGTGCTGCTAAAATTTTGCATTAAAACCTTAGCTTCCTGAATAATAGTGTGCACATTCCACGAGGGAATTTTATAGCTTATAATAGAGTTTGTAACATTCATGGAGTCACCTTCTATTTGTAGATTTCTCATATAATATTTGGCAACTTCTAGCCCTCTCCACAACACATGAGCTTTAGCATAATGGTTAGTTTGGATGCCCAAAAATTCAGCATATGCTACAATGAGTTGACCAATGTGATTCCTGACTAGACCTCCAACACCCGCAGCCCCCGGATTACCTTTGGAATCACCATCATAATTGACTTTAAGTCATCCTTCAAAATGAGGAATCTAATGAGCACCTAATATAGGATGAGGAACAAAAGGAGAATGACTTGGACTATAGGAATATTGAGGTACTGAAAAAGAGTGGACTCAAGGGAAAACTCTGGTGCATGGGAAAAGATTGGAATTTTCAACACCAAAGGAGATGGCTTTATTTACAACAAATATGGAGTCCCTAAGGATGTTATAAAATATTCTACTATTTCTCTCAAGCTAGATTTACCACAAAATATGATGAAGATAAAGAAGATAGCCTGGAATTTTTAAAAGGCATGGGACATTGATAGAAAAGGAGAGCTAGGGAGTTGGGTTGGACCCAGGAAATATGAAAAGTGGACATAACATGATTCAAGGCATAATGGAAAAAAGAACATTCTGTAAAAAGGTGATTGACATATTCCCAAGATGCCAAACAAAGATGGCATCTATTCAGAACAACCATTCCTCTTTTCATGAGATTATTTGTAGTGAGGATCATGTTTTGGATGGCTAGCGAAGAGAAAACATCAACTTTAGGTATGAGGTGTTTAATCCAAACTAGATTGAAAGGAATGGGGGAAGGTTAGGGATTAAAATTCAACAGATGATGAGTAGATTTGAAAAAAAAAAATACCAGTCTATTTCTTTTTAAAAAGGGGTATCATAAGACATACCAGAAGGAATTATAATTGCTCTCAACAAGGTTGATAATTTTGTGATCTCATTTAAAATTTTGAAATCAGAATTTGCAATGTGAAGCTCTTTTCATCATTTGGGCTAGATTGAAAATTCAATGAAATCAACCACCTTCGTGCCTATGAGAGTATCCAGCAAAGGCTACAACACTGAGACTCCATTTTTCTCACTAAGTGGTTGATTGGAGATCCATATGTCTGATCAAAAGTTTATTCTATACCCTGTTCCAAGATGCCATCTGGTTCCCTTTTGAATAAGGAACCCGGTCTGAAGAATGGATTTCCAAAAAGTGGACCCAATTTTGGGAATATTTTCATCCATAGAATTCCAAGTGTGAGTGTATTTTTTATTGATTATGGAAATCCATTTGAGATTGTAATTGGTAAACACCCTGCAAGCCTTCTTGGCCAACAAAGCCAATCTATGTTCATATTGTTGATTCTTCTGAGGCTCGACCCTCCTTGAATTTTAAGTAAACAACCCTTTTCCCAGCTGACTATATGAAACTTTTTCCTATCCTCTGAACCTGCCCAAAGGAATCTTTTATGAATTTGCTCAATTTTGAATTCTTTACCTTAACTCTTAGCCTAAATAGTAAACTTAACTCTTAGCCTAAATAGTAAAACTAAGTTTAGGAGACCCATAGTCTATCTAAACAAAGATATTATTTCCTTTGAACGGACATTAGACTAATATTTTTTCTAAATAGTTGGGTAATCATTAAATAATAAGTGGATAGTGGTAGAACTACTATTCAATCTCTCCCAATGGTTAACTTAGATTTACCGAACTCGTGCACAAGTAATTGTGTCCCTTTTGGGTGCTAATAATTAAACAACTAGAAAATTAGATTGTGCAATATGTTCTTTATTCAAATGAAGGAGATTTGGGTCAAACACTTATGTATCTTTAGAAAATTCAAGATAAAATTGATTTAAGTAAAGCATGATAAAGGTAGCAAAGCCCGTATATATGTTCCTCCAAGATAGCCTAATTTTTGGATTTAATTAAAGTCTTTTTGTAATGCAAGGTATGTTGTATTTAGAGAATTATATTTAAAAACACTACTTTTAAGAGTAAGAACAATGCTTGTCCAATTTATAAGTGTACTTTAGTAGGAAGCTACAAAAGTAATTTTATAAAATAGATTAAATTGTGGGTTAAGGATTATTTATAATTTTGTTCGGTTACTTTAATAGTTATAGGCTTATTGGGTGAAGTTCCTTGATTGAATTTAGAAAAGAGTTAGGAATTGAAGAATTTAATAATGCATGCATAAAATATAGAATAATGTGACATGCTTTAGGATACCATTATATAAAATCCATTTTAGGATAACTAAAGCAAAAGATTATGATTAAAATTATTAATGATCGGTTGATTTGATGGATTGTTTTGTCTAAATAATATTGCCTTATGTGTTGAAGTAAATAATTCTTATTATCGATAGATTCTTTTGAAGATATAGTTTGCTTCTATGAAAATTGTCTTATAACTTGGTTTTCATTTGAATTGTCTGATACTTTAAAAGGAGTAGTGAAAATGTATCGTTCATTCACTTTGTTATTTTGGATACTTTAACTAGAAGTTATGAAGTATCTTTTGAGAGATTTGGATTCTCAAGTGAACCTTTTAGAAGTAGTATAAATCTTAAAATTTTATGTGGAAAACACCTTGAGACTTAGTGAATAATGAACAGAATTCTGATAAAACCCCTAGTAATCTCCTTAAATCTTATTCATCATAAAATATGATATCTAATTATGTTTCCCTTAATCATTGAGAAAGATGAATGATCCAGATACACCCAATACCATTGGTATGCAGGTAAGCATTTGACATGATTCATGAATAGTCGCTTTTTGACAGAATACGTTGGAACAAGTGACCTTATCAGAACTAGTAACAAGGGGTGGTACGATATGTTTCCTCTAGGTTGTTGTCTAGGAAGTATAGTGATAATTTTCTTACGCTATACTTGACTAAGAAGGGAATAGAATGTACAATAACTAGTCTAATCCATGATTATTGGTATGGGATAATCTATCACGAGTCATGAATGGTCAAGTAGAACCAAGTCCAAAGTTAGGGTAATGGCATGGCCCTAGCTGACTCCATAGGAGTAGAAAATTAGTTAGGCACTAGATATATGCATGCTAACCCATTGAATGCTAAATTTTGAACAGTCCAATCGAGTTAGATTGAGGTTCATCATGTTAAGGGATGGAGAGAGTATGCATTCACCCTCTAGGTGTTATAGGGCCTATAAGATAACCTCAACCATGGATCTACACTCATTCTAGAACAAGAGGACAATAAATAAGAAGGATGGATTCACAAAATAGTAACTTCTACAAGATTTGGTCAATCTTGTCCACTTTCTATCTACATTAGTCATGATTCCTAAAAGTGGTATGATATAACTTGTACTAGATAAAAGCATTGGGTGAATATCAAACCAGTTAACCTAAAAACTTTAGCGTAGGTTGAAATGTGATGATGATGATGATGATATATATATATATATATATATATATATATATATATATATCCTTATGAATTACCGAACTAAATTGAGTGGTACAACCAAGTGAATAGACTTGGGTTGTTACACTTGATCCCTAGAGTTATAGTTCTATAGTTTAGGGTTTTTTTACTCTAGTTTATTTTTCTATGCTTAGTTATGTTGTTTATTCACCCTTTTAAGGGCTGGTTTTGGTTTTGATCGTATGGGTGGCCTTGCGCCCCGAGCTATGATCTTTCCAGCTCCCTTTTATTGTAACCTCTTTTATTTTTATTGAATATAATTGTTGGTTCCAATAAAAAAAATCAAACTTAAAAATTATAAAACTCAATCCAATACCAGACAAAGGTATCCAATATTATAAATACTAAAGGACTGAATAACATCCTTAGAACCTAGGAGAGACTTCAATGTTACAGGGGAAAGATCCTTGCTAAAGGAGTGAATATCTTCCTCAAAACCTAGGAGAGACTTCAACATTCAAATATTTTTAAAAGAAACAAAATCTAAAGATCCCTCCCTTTTTGTGCAGTTTCAGTGTTCTCATAGTCCTCAATAGGGGAAAGAATATGGAGACAATCTACCCAAAAAATAGTTCCACCCATTCGACCCAACAATTCCAAAAGCTTTGCCTCGTCGGACTAAACCCTTGTCCCTTTCCTGGTGCTTTCAACAGCGTATAAGGTTTAAAATGATTGTGGCATGGTGGTTATAGGGGCGGACTATGCGAAGATCTGTGTGGCGGCTTTCGGGGCGGACAGCGCAGAATACTATGGCGGCCATAAAAGCTGGACAGCCTGCTCGGATTCGTAGCGGCTACCGATTCCACCATGTAAATACAAAAAAAAAAAAACAATTCCAAAATCTTTGGGGCGTTGGCTTTAAACAGACACAAGATGACGGAACAATAAGTCTACTTGGTGCCTAGAGTAACAGTTCTATAGTTTAGGGTTTTTTTTACCCTAGATTTTTTTTCTATACTTAGTTATGTTGTTTATTCGCTCTTTTAAGGGCTGGTTTTGGTTTTGATCGTATAGGTGACCTTGTGCCTCGAGTTATGATCTTTTCAAATACTTTTTATTATAACCTCTTTTATTTTTATTGAATATAATTATTAGTTCCAATAAAAAAAATTAGACTTAAAACTTATAAAACCCAATCCAATACGAGCCAAAGGTATCCAATATTATAAGGACTAAAGGACTAAATATCATCCTCGGAATCTAGGAGAGACTTTAGCACACTTCATCTCAAGTCATTATTTCTAAGAACCCATTAGCTATGTGGACAGTAGGATTTGTATGGCGGGCGATCCCACTGTTTATATGGATGTTGAGATATTTCAATGAGTGGAGGTACTATTCCCCATATTTGAAATCCAACAAAGGATAACCCATCATCGTAGAGTTGTTGGACTTCTTATGACATTTCAAGTTCAGTCCAACTCCTGATGAATTCATATATCTCTCTTACTAATTTTCATAGATGAGTATGTCCTATATCCTCACGTGCTTAAATACATTGCTTTGTTAGGGATGGATACACCCTTATGTATATATATTGTTTTGCATCTGGGGATACTTGGATTTACATGACCCATCTGTTTGGCTACCCATTATAACGTGTTCTCCAAAGGACAACAGATATGTCTTTGGCACTGGGATAGAGGATTGCACCTTCACTTCAGGTTGGCCTATTCCTCAACTGCTTGGAGAACAATCAATCAACATGGTCGAGAGAATCACAAGCATTTGAGGCATCATTTGGTAGAAGCCACCAATAGACCCGACTCGTTGAAGAACATATTCATAAAATTGAAGCCAGTTTTCAAAGATGTTTTCCAAGCTTGGACTGACAAGGGTAAAATCCATACTTCTGATGAGATCATAGCGGTAAGTATAGATATATTGATTAGACTTTGTATGCATGTGTGAGGTGCTCAACCCCAGTAGAATAGACATCATATAATAAAAAACGGACGGATAGAATAAATATCATAAAATTTAAAAGTTTGGGTAGAATAAATATCATATAATAAATATGATATCCCAGGTTATAGAACCAAGGTTCCCTAGTGAGGCAGAGGTTGCAACCACTACTTACCACTGCAGGACCTTTCTTGTAAAGTTACTTATAGATAGTAAATGGTCCTCTGTTAGAAATTTGAGCAACTATTGAATTTATGATCCTCTAGTAGATATAATTTGTGTTAGGTGTTGCAGATGGCATTCAGGAACATACATGTATTACTATTCAACTTTGAAAAAGGCCCAATGCTGGGGAAAATGGTAAGTATGTATAGGGGACTATTATATGGGCTCAGAGCCCATCCTATCAATCTCCCAAGGACTGCATATTACCATGCTCTCAAGGTGATTTCACATAGAAGATTTGAAATTGTTTACTACTTGATGTTTATACAATGTGAACAATGTATTGAAAATAAGTGTATACTTATATTACCTTTTTTATTTTTGGGTACATACATATGCAGTGCAGGAAGATGCTATCAATTTTTATATTATCTGAGATGCGTGATAGAAATGGAAATAAGGAAGGTACGAAGATAGATTTCTTGCGGGGTTTAATGGATTCAATGGACTCCGATGGTGGGAAACTGATTGAAGAGAAAATATTGGATACCATAACCTCTATACTTTTAGTTGGATATGAGCCCACCACCAGTTCCATGACATGGGCTCTCTATTATTTGTTACCCCAACTTCCTTCATAAATTAAGAGTATAACACCCATCAAAATCTGTCTCTTTCTATAAATGTGTTTTTTTCCTCCTTTATCTTTTTGCGGTAGCCTGGTTAGTGCTTTGCTTGTACCAATCAAATGAAGATTTCTATATTCCTATAAAAAAAAAGATCAAGGAGATGATAAGCTTCTGGTTTATAAATATGTGAATAAAATGGCTTATACTTCTAAGGTAATCATTTTGATATTTAAATAAATTTATATGTTTGGATATATAAATGTATAGATGGGTATAGACAAAATAATTTTCCATGGCATAGAGTGCAAAAGAACATACCTTGTTATCAAGTTTATATTATCATTTGTGCTTAGTCGTTAAAGGACAATCATTCTGCCAATGTCATGATATGATAAATATTATGATATTTGTTTTTCTGTTGATTCAGGTGGTTGCAAATGTGGCAAATTTTATGTTCAGAACTGTGGCAAAGAAAGTATAATTCAACTGTAATTTACCTCTTTTAGAAAGAAATTATTATTGTACAACACAACATTTATTGAAAATTAGTTTTTTAAATTCAATTAGGTTTCAAGTTTCCAAAAGTTGGAAAATAATAGTTTGGATTCACACCATTCATGTTGAATCTCAATACTTCAAGGACCCTTTGGAGTTTGATCTTGACAAATGGGATGTAAAGTTCTAAAACTTTATAAAATTTCAAATCTAATTGATGTTGGAGATTATTACATTATTTGGTACATGCAAATGTATCTCCATGGTGCAAATGTAAATATATAATAGATTAGGGTTGAGTCTTTAGTTTAAATAAGTGATTTATATTTCCCTTTCATGTAAGTGTCAATGTGCAGGAAATGCACAAGTGTCATGTAAGAGTGCAATGTGTAGGAAATGCATAAGTATCATGTAAGAGTGCAATGTGTAGTAAATGCACAAGTGTCATGTAAGTAAGAGTACAAGTGTGTATCGAGAGAATGTGCACAAGTGTTATGTATGTAAGTGTGCAAATATGTAAAGTAAGGATGTGCACAAATATCTTGTATTAGGAGTGCATGTAGGAGAGTAAGAGTCATATAGAAGTGTGCAAGTGTCATAGAGTCAAGTATGCATGTAAGAAGAGAGTAAAAAATCTAGTATACAAGTAGCAAGATGAGAATCTAAAAGTCAAGAATAGGAAATGTTGCATCTCCCAAATATGTGAGGAGTGTTATAGACAAGTATTGAAGAGTCAATTTACTATGGCTATGTTATGGAGACAAATCTCCATACAATGTAAGGAAAAATGGTTTGTAACGATCACCATATAGCAATCATTGATAATAAAGCTTGTATACATATTTTGAGCAATTCATATTGTAAGTATTCTTCATGCATGTACATGAATGATTTTGACCATTTACATTCATATTTGATATTATAAGTGAATTTTATTTCATCATTATATTGGCTTAGATGTATATTTGATTACTCACATATATAATTCTTATCTTGATATTGATATTTTGACCTATAATATTATGGCTTATTTATACTAAAACCTATGATATTTTGAGGTAGCAAGATTTAAAATCCAACAATGGTATCAGAGATACCACTTAACCCTATCTATTTTTATAAAGTTAAATTTTATTAGCCACCATTACATTGGATTTTTTCTAGTTAGAAAGCAGTGAAGACTTGGACTCTATTTTTGAAGGTCTGATTGACTAGAGATTGGGAGGACCAGGATAAGTCACCCTGATTTGGATGCTAGGGTCTTTCCACTTGGTTCAAGGAAAACCAGTGAAGACTAGGACTCAACTTGAATAGATTGAGAGCTAACTCAGAAGGAAGTTGGTCATATAGAGACATTCATAGTCACCCTTATATTATTTTTAGATTCTCTAGAAAATAGGGGAATAATTTTTGTTCTTAGGTGTGACCTAAGATATTGGAATATATTTTAGACATTGGAGAAAGATATAGAGATAGAGAAGCATCTAAGCTTCTAGAGTACACATATTGACAAGAAATCTAAGATTCCAAAAAATAGATAAGAATAGTATGTTAGAACCCCAAAGGTTCTAATAAGAATTTAATAAATAAATAATAAAATCATTAAATCATTGCCCTTATAGGGGGTTTCCCCCCTAAAAGTTAATTAAATAAAAATATTATTGCTTCATCATTGATGATCGAATATGAATGTTCGCATAATTATTTATACTACCCTAACCCTACGTCCTTTCAATATGACGGTTCATATTATGACTATCCTAACCCTAATCCTAATATAATAATTAATTATTATATCTATCCTAACCTTAATATAATGAATAATTATACTTTTAATAATATAATTAATTATATTATTGATAATTAAATGTTAGGATGTGGGATCCTAACATGCCACCCCTCTTGGAAATAACTTTGTCCTCAAAGCTGGAACCTTCGTCTTGCACCGTTGTTCAAATGTTGCCAAGTTGTATGATGATATGGGGAGATGAAACCGTCAATGGTGTTCCTATAGAGGAAGGAGCTGTGTAAATGATGCTCCTCAACTTGACTTCCAGAATTTCTAGACTTGCCATAGGCGATGAGATTTTTCCTCTCAAATATGTACTGTTGCTTCTTTTGAGATGATTTAAAACCTTATTTTAAAATCATACCACCGTTGGGTCTTCTAAAAAACATGTGATACGTCGGATACCAGAAATAAGAGCCATGGATCTGTCGCTTGATCCATCATTTTATTATCAATATTAAATGACTATAAATTTTGACATGAACCAAGTACTAGTCTTGGCTCAATTTCAAACAAACAGGGACCAAGCATGCACCCATGGAACAACACACATTCGTTATCATTTGCTTTTATAAAACCATATCTACATTATTTGATACAAAGCACACATTTTGGTTTGTTTCGTTGATAACCTGCTTCGTTGATAACCAACTATCTTAGAAAAAATATATGTACACTCTATTCATCCATGTACATTTCTACATTTTTTGGGGGAGAAGAGAAGAGGAGAACATCTATATGGTTTCCAATTGTTGTTGTCTATTCATGTGATCTAACAGAGATTTGGCCTTACACCGTGCTTTAAACATTCTATTTAGGCTTACATCTACCAATGCCATGGATCCTCCTAATTTCTTCACCTCCTTTAGATATGTCGAATCCCTTTAGCAGAATTCCACAAGAATCCCTAAGGCATTCTCTTTGTTACAAGAATGAAAATTTTCTCTTGTAATAACATCCAAAAGAAGAGGAACCACATCAGCATCACCGATTGTCTTAGTTCCCTTGTTATCACTGGAAACAAGGGTGAGAATCATCATCGATTCATCCCTCATGGCTACCTGCTCGTTCGTATTATTTTTATTGTTTTCATTGATGTTCATGAAGTCCACAAGAAGAGGCACCAAGCTTACCCTCACACACTTGCTTTTATTCTCATTATAAATGCATAGGTTGAACAGTGTCGAGGCAACGTCTTTCTTTCCTCAGGAAGTCGCATCATGTAGTAGCTACACCAGAGCAGGGATCATGCCACACAACCTGATTCTAACCTTGTTTTCATCCATAGCATAAAGACTAAAAAGAGTTGGGACTGCATTCTCTCTCATGGCCATGGTCATGCCATTTCTAAGAACCTCCACAATTTATTTGATACCTCCTTCCTCCGTAATCAGTGCCTTGTTATGTTTGTGTATGGAGAGATTTAGCAGGGTTGTCACCACATGCTCTTAGGTTTCTAAATCGTGGCCCCAGAGTAATGGTATCAAGAGGCCTAAAGACTCAACTTTACCAAGGAAATTTCTATGAGAAGGCTTTTTCCTGGTTAGCACTCGAAGCTCCCACGTTGCTTCATTTAATTCAATTATATCTTAAGAAATCCATGTGAGCTCCATCCAGCTACTAAGTCCTCTCTCCTATCCACAACATGTGTGCAGAATAATTATACCAAAGCCCAGAAGTAGAATCCTCTCGTGTTAGAGATTGCTCAAATGGAAGATGTAAGCATTCATGTGGTGTGCAAAATTCTATGGTGTTCATGATTGGATGGTCCACTATAATCCCATACGCTACCATGAATCCAAGGGCTTCATATATTTTGTGAGCTAGTTCCAAATACATTTTTCCTTGCTCACTATGGGTAGTGAAATCTAAATTCCACTAGGACACGAGTTGCATTGTTGCATAACCTCCAGTTGCAAAAGCTCAAATAATATTTATGATGGCAGAATCATGGCAATAAGCTCACACCATTCTTTGAGGATCAAGCTCACAGTATTTAAAATTAAAGGCATCTCCATTTATATTGTCTTCCCGATAACTAGGAAGTCTCGTTCCGTCAACCACTTCAAAGTCATCTGATCTTGGATTGGAAAATTGTCCAGTCTTACGCCTTGGAGAGGATGATTTCACAAACTTTTGAACTACTTGAACTTTGAGATAATGTCTGTCTTGTGGTCATAATGAAACGTCACTAGGGGTTTTGGCTTGTTTACAGATAAGATAGCTTCTGATATTGTTAAAGCCATGAGATTTTTACTTTCTATTTTTAGAGTTTAATTCTATTGAAAAATGAATCCAATTTATACCAACAGTGGGACAAAATATTTAGATATGCATGATTAAATCTAATTTAGCCAAGTAAATAGAATTTAACCTAGCATAGATATGACATATATTTATATAAATGACAAGGAGATAGGTTAGAAGAGACTGAATGAGCACCTAACAAGGATAATGCCTGAATTCTATAAAGTCTATATAGATGATGACATCGGGGGGTTTGAGGAAGCTTCAATAATTTATTTTTATTTTTTAATTAATTTTTTTTATTATAATTCCAGGATCATAAAATCCCACCACTCTTCTCAACCTATATGGGCCTGAATTCACCATTTTTCGTACGAGCCTTAGGCTAACACTGCAATACCAACATTCCTACCTAGCATTTGTGCACTCATACGAGGGAATCCACCACTCTCCATACAAGCCTTGGGCTAACATTGCAATACTAACGTTCCCGCCTACTCTACGACTTGAAACTGGGTGGTTGCTCTGATACCAAATATCAGAACCTCGAAGGTTCTAATAAGAATTTAATAAAAATAATAATAAAATCACTAAATCATTGCCCTTATAGGGGGTTGCCCCCTAAAATTTAATTAAATAAAAATATTATTGCTTCATCATAGATAATTGAATATGAATGTTCGCACAATTATTTATACTACCCTAACCCTAACCCTACGTCCTTTCAATATGATGGTTCATATTATGACTATCCTAACCCTAACCCTAATATAATCATTTTAATTTTAATAATATAATTAATTATATTATTGATAATTAAATGGTAGGATGTGGGATCCTAACATAGTATTGAGAAGTACAAAGAAGAAGCCTTTAGAGATAAAGTATATAGAGGCATAAAGAAGAGTTTTGGTTAATACCAAAAAAATAAGGCTAATTGAAATACTACATTTACTACAGTCTTGGCCTTGGATTAGTTCTTCTAAAGAAGTATTTCTTGAAGAACCATTTCTACATAAGGAAGGAAAAATATATAAAGTGCCATCAAGAGCACTACCCTATAGAGAGAATCATATAGAAGTTACTATACAAAAGAGCTATAAGTGCAACTATGTGAAAGCTATATCAATAGGTATCTAAGTGCTATGATTGTAGCTACCTAATAATTTATAAGATTCATTATACAATGGTTACCTGATACGTTGTAATTAACAGGTTTCAAGTGCTAATAGAGTGCTAACATTAAAATAAAATCGGAAAGGCATGAACGGTAATATAGTTCTAGGAGTTAAAGGAAAATAAGAAGCAACCAACACTAACTAGAGCACAAGCAACTAAATAATATCAAAGTGTTATGTGTGCTACCATCCAAAGGAGTTCAAAGAACTAAGAACGCTAGTAGAGTGCTACAATTCAGAGAGACATTAGCAACATGAAACATGCATAGATATAAGAGTGCTAGCATTCATAGAGACATTCACAACATGAGATATGCATAGAGCTAAGTGCTATTTGAGTGTCATTTAGAGATATTCAAATGAGAGATATTACCATCAAAGACAAATATTGGAACCTATGATATCTCCACCTAAGAGGTTGCCACCAAAGACATTGGCACTTGAAATACCTCCACCAAATATGTAGACACCTGAGTGTCACTACCTGAGATGAGATTCTAGTGGGTGAGTGATAGCATTAAAGAAAATTAAGAATCACCACCATTCGAACAAGCAAGCAATATCAAAAAATAATGTTGAGCATCACCACCATTTGGATGAGCAAGCAATAATAACAAAGAATGTTGAGCATCACCATCATTCAGACAAGCGAGTGATAGTAACAAAGTAGAGTGAATAGAGAATGCAAATGGAATACAAAACATTCCAAGTCTTGGGCAATTGAAATGCTAGCCTAGCATGAAGATTTAAATGGTAGATTCACATGTCCAACAGAGGAGCTATTGCAGTCCAAATTTAGGTGATTTGCATAGTTAATATTTTTAATATTACTTTCACTAGAATTGATGTGTCATTTAATTTTTGGAGGGAAATCAATTTTTGACTTGGTTTAAAAATTATTAAGTAGATTTATAAGATTTCTTCTTTTATATTTATGAACCTTAGTTTTTTGAAATTTGAATTTATTTACAAGTTATGAAGTGATAAGGATTACTACTAGGATTTAATTTTTAAGGTTTGAAAAATATAATAGTTCTTTTGATGGGGGACAAGAAATTGCACTCCTCCAAATCCAAATTTTCATTCAAAATTCTGGAAAATACATACAGAAAAACAGCCCGCAGGCTTTACAACAGCTAGCGCTCGGCTTAGCTTTCTCCCACTCGCACTCTGCGTGCAATCTCTCATCCCTCCCCTATTACAAAAAACTAGGTTTTTATAGAGGCCCTGACCCTCTGAAACATCTTTCAAAAAATTGGTCCACCAACCTGATTTAAGACCCCACTCCGCACGGTCCCTATCACCGTCGTCTGACCATCGTTTCCTATCAGAATACTCTACGCACCCATCCTTTTTGTTTCCCGTGCTTCTGGGTAATCGCTTGTTTTAACTGCACCCTGGGTGCCACGTGTCGTTCCTGCTTTGCAACCGCCGCCTGACCTCTGTCACTCTATCACGGCCCTTGAAAATACAACAGGTCACAAAATCGCAACGTGTCACGATATCGCGACATTTCCTTTATCCTGCCCTTCCTTCTCCTTTTTGGTCGCGACATCGCGACATGTCACGATATCGTGACATTTCTCTTTTTCTTCCCTCCTTTCCACTTTAGGTCATGAAATCGCGACATGTCACGATTTTGCGACATCTTCTCTTCCAGCTTCCTTTCGCTCCTACGGGTCACAATTTCGTGACATCTCGCGAAATTGTGACATTCTCCTCTTCTGGCTCCTCTTGCGCTTTTTGGTCACGAAAATGCGACATGTCACGAAATCGCGACATCTTCCTCCCTCTGCGCCTTCTCTCTCTTTCAGGTCACGAAATCATGAGAAGTCGTGAAATCACGACTTTTCGGCTCCCATGCCTTCTTTTCTCCATCAGGCCACGAAATCGTGACATGTCATGAAATCGCGACATCTTCCTCCTTTTGCTCCTTCGCTTGCCCTTTTGTCACAAAAATGTGACATGTCACGAAATTGCAACATCTTCCTTCCTTGGCTCCTTCTTTGCCTTCTGGCCGCGAAACTGTGACCTATCACGAAATCGCAACGTCTCCTTCTCCTTCGGCTTCATCTTCGCCCTCAGGTCGTGAAACCGCGACATGTCATGAAATCGTGACATCTGCTCCTTCTGTACTCTCCTTCTGCTCCGGGGTCACGAAATCGTGACATCTTTGCTTGCAGCCTTCTTCTTGCTGGGGTCACGAAATTGTGACATGTCACAATTTCACGACATCTTCTTATTGTTGGTTCTACCCTATGTTTGTGTCGCGATATCATGACACATTTGTTGTTATGATATCACGATATCTTTCTCCGTTGACCCCTCTCTCCTCGTCGTGTCGTAATATCACGACACTTTTTCTGTCACGATATCGCGACAGATTTTCCTCCTCGCTGTCTTCTCTGTTTTCTATCACGATTTCGCGACACGTCATGAAATCACGACATTTTTCTTCCTTAGCCAACTTTTTTGAAGTGGCTCTCCCACAACTAGATGCCTCTGCATCAGATGCCACTAGATGCTCCTGCATCAGACACCCGAGGTTGGTGGAGAAGTGATCTTCACTTCTGAGTTGTCTGGTTGTTGCCTCCTACAACACCTCCAAACATTCCTCTGCCTCTGTAGCCTGCTCCAACCTCTTCTTCTAGCCCAAAAAACCTCTGCCTTCTTCTAGACAAATTCTCCCACTACTACAGACTTCCTCATATGCAACCGGCTTGTACTCCTTCACTTGGTCAGTTAAATTTTTGCCTTCTTCCAGACAGATCCTGGCACTGCTGCACTCTTCTTTGCATGCAGCCTTTAATGGCTTCATCTTCTGATGAACTCCATCTTCTCTCTTCCTCTGTTTCTCCTCACACCTTCTGCGCTGCTTCTCTTGCTCCCACAATTTTATTCTGAGCCATTCCTCTTGTAGGGCTTTGAATTGCCTCTGCAAAGCTTCAAACTCTTCCACTGTCATCATATCACTCGTACTACCATGGTTTCTTCTCGGATGCATTTTTCTTCACTTTTCTCACAAATCTTAACTAATTCTGGTGTAGCCGCCTCACTTTCGGTGATTCGCTCACATGCTTAGAACCCTAACTCACTCTTCTCTCTCTCAGAACCCTACCACAGATCCTGGAGCAAACTGCCTTACAATTGGCAATCGGTTTACGCACTCAGGAACACTAGCTCTAATACCACTGATGGGGGACAAGAAATTGCACTTTCCCAAATCCAACTTTTCATTCAAAATTCTAGAAAATACATACAAAAAAATAGCCCACAGGATTTACAACAACTAGCGCTCGACTTAGATTTCTCCCACTTGCACTCTGCGTGCAATCTCTCATCCCTCCCCTATTATAGAAAACTAGGTTTTTATAGAGGCCCTGACCCTCTAAAACGTCTTTCAAAAAATTGGTCCACCAACCCGATTTAAGACCCCACTCCACACAGTCCCTATCATCGTCGTATGACCGTCGTTTCCTGTCAGAATACTCTGCGCGCCCATCCTTTTTATTTCCTACACTTCTGGGTAATCGCCCGCTTTAACTACACCCTGGGTGCCACATGTTTTTCCTGCTCTACAACCATCGCCTGACCTCTATCACTCTGTCGCGGCCCCAAAAAATACAGTAGGTCACAAAATCGTGATATCACGACATTTCCTTTATCCTGCCCTTCCTTCTCCTTTTTGGTCGCGACATCGCGACATGTCACGATATCGCGACATTTCTCTTTTTCTTCCCTCCTTTCCACTTTAGGTCATGAAATCGCGACATGTCACGATTTTGCAACATCTTCTCTTCCAGCTTCCTTTCACTCTTGTAGGTCACGATTTCGTGACATGTCGTGAAATCACGACATTCTCCTCTTCTGGCTCCTCTTGCGCTTTCTGGTCGCGAAAATGTGACATGTCACAAAATCGTGATATCTTCCTCCCTTTGCGCCTTCTCTCTCTTTCGGGTCGCGAAATCGTGACAAGTCATGAAATCATGACTTTTTGGTTCCCATGCCTTCTTTTCTCCATCGGGTCGTGAAATCATGACATGTCACGAAATCGCGACACCTTCCTCCTTTGGCTCCTTCACTTGCCCTTTTGTCACAAAAATGCGACATGTCGCGAAATCGTGACATCTTCCTTCCTTGGCTCCTTCTTCGCCTTCTGGCCACGAAACTGTGACCTGTCACGAAATCACGACGTCTCCTCCTTCGGCTTCATCTTTGCCCTCAGGTCACGAAACCACAACATGTCACGAAATCGTGACATCTGCTCCTTCTATACTCTCCTTTTGCTCTGGGGTCACGAAATCGTGACATGTCACGAAATCGTGACATCTTTGCTTGTAGCCTTCTTCTTCCTGTTGGGATTGTGAAATTGTGACATGTCACGATTTCGCGACATCTTCTTCTTGTTGGTTCTGCCCTTTGTTTGTGTCACAATATCGTGACACATTTGCTGTCACGATATCGCGATAGCTTTCTCCACCGGCACCTCTCTCCTCGTCGTGTTGTGATATCACGACACTTTTTCTATCGCGATATCGCGACAGATTTTCCTCCTCGCTGTCTTCTCCATTTTTTGTCGCGATTTCGTGACATGTCGCGAAATCGTGACGTTTTTCTTCCTTAGCCAACTTTTCTGAAGTGGCTATCCCGCATCATCTTTTAAAATATTTAAGTGATTTGAAGATTTAATATTTAACGTAATTTTAATTTTTTAAGGTGTGGATATTTGATTTGTGGATTTAAATTCTTTTAATTAGAATATTTTTGGGTTTTTTCAAGTTTTAGAAAATTGAAAAAAATGAAATTTGAAATTTTACAAATTTAATTCAGTAGGGAGTTAAAACGGTTTTTAATTTCATATTTGAGTTATTTTAACTTTGGGAGATATAAGGATTTCAACTTCAAATAAATTGAATTGCAAATCATGGTAGAAATTATTAGAAATATATTCAATGAAGATAGTGAAGAAATGGTGAACAAATTCAAGTTTTACTCTCAAAACTTGATAGATGATTTTGATAAAAAAAATAAATTACCAAAATGGCTTAGATATATACTTGAGGATTCAAAGCTAGATATTATTACAAAAAAAATGCAAACTAGTAGTTTAACAAGAATAAATTTTATAACAAAATCTACAACTACTCAGAGTACCATGGATTCCAAAAACATGTGACTCATTTATAAAAACAAAGTAAAGGAAGAATGACCTTAATAGTTCATCTATGGTTACATTGTTTTCTTAATAAAACATATGAACACAAAGTATTAGCATGGAAGCATAGATCAAATAAAGGACATTGTACTCAATTGAAGTGTAATTATTGCAATAGAATTGGGCATGAAGAAGCTAATTGCTAGAATATTTATCCATGTAAATTTTGTGGAAGAAAATCTTATTCTCAAGCATTTTGTTTGTGCAAAAGAAAATATTATGAGAATTTTGAAAGAATTTAACTTTCTCCAAAAGCTTATTTCTGAAGTAGCTTCTAACAATAGACCAAAATGTTCTATTTTTTAAATGAAGGATAAAATTGAAAAAATCAAAGGAAAAGTAATTGATCTTATTAACAATGACATGTTTTATCTTTCAAAAATACAATAAATAGGAAAATGGATCAAATATGGTCCAAATTTATCTTACAAAGTAATCAAGAAAGAATTAGAGTTACATTAACTAAAAGCCAAAGAAGAAGCTCAAGCAATTTGTAAACCAGATAATGAAGATACATAGTTTAAAGAACAAAAAATGAAGCTAAAGATAAATCTCAAGCAGAGTTCATGATCAATGTAAGGTCACATTAAGATTGTATATGAATATGAATATTGAAGACTAAAGTGTTTAGTAACCAAATAATGTAACATAGGGGGTTTTTGGACAATATTACATTATTTGGTACATGCAAATATACCCAAATGGTACCTTCATGGTACAAATATAAATATGTAATAGATTAGGGTTGAGTCTTTATTTTAGATAAATTATTTATATTTCCATGTCATGTAAGTTTCAATGTACAAAAAATGCACAAGTTTCATGTAAGAGTGCAATATGTAAGAAATGCACAAGTGTCATGTAAGTATGAGTGCAAGTGTGTATTGAGAGAATATGCACAAGTGTTATGTATGTAAGTGTGCAAATATGTAACGTAAGGATGTGGACAAGTATATTGTATTAGGAGTAAATGTAGGAGAGTGAGAGTCATGTAGAAGTATGCAAGTTTCATAGAGTCAAGTATGAATGTAAGAAGAAATTGAAGAGTCTAGTATACAAGTGGAAATATGAGAAGTGATGCACGAGCCTATATTTTAGAGGACATAAATTTTGATATAGGGTTATGCGTAAGGTGTTGGCTCCAAAATATATCTTTAAAAATTTTGCGAATCAATTTCGAAATCCAGGTGAATAGTGTCGAAACACATGTAGAAGGTTCACTATTATTAGGGTCAATGTTGGAAATTTAAACTTTAAATGGTCAAATTATTATAAAATTGAGGTGAATCTACCCCAAAAAAAATTTGCACCCAAAAATATTTGGCTAATTGACCTTGGTCAAGGGTCCCAAATATTAGCCAATTCCAAATTTTGAAAATCCTAATTTTAGCCAATTTGGCGATAAATAACCGCTATGCATAATCCTATTTTTATCCGACCATTGGATCAACTTGAAATTTTACAGGGAGCTGGATAAAGAGGTGTACATATCATAGCTAGAAATATCTAGTATCCTAGATGATTTTATAGGCTTTTATCGAGTCATAATCCCTTCATCTAGTACCTCAAAAATGGGATTTAGTATTTTTTGAGAATATGGAATAAAATATATTTGGAATAACTTCTTATTTAGGCATGGATAGGTGTTGATATTTTCTAGGAGGCTTAATATAGATGATACAATGGTGTGTATTAATTTAGGGGGCTATCCGAGATTTTTTTGGTGATTTAGCTTTTGGCACTAAAAGATAAAATTACCCAAAAATATATATTGTAATTTCTTATCTTTACAGCTTTAAGATTTAGGATTTTGTTTTAGGGTTTCTTTTGGGATATATATCCTTGGTATTGTATTGTAAGAGGGGTTAAATATAGGAATGATAATACAAAGTAATTTTTAATTTATTTTCATTTATTATAGTTTTTATGTGATTGAAGGTTCTTGTTCTAACCACTTATAGCTGAATTTACACCATTTGGTATCAAAGCAAGTTGGATGTTGTTGGAGGAGAGAAGGTAGTCTTGTTGGTTATAGTTATTCTGTTATTCTTATTTTTTTTTGTTTGGAATAACACATATCATATTATCATGAGGATAGGAAGAGGAGGTTATGCCCAACTCAACAGGAATATGTAGGAGTTGCAAGCACAAGTTGCTCAGTTGACTAGAATGATGGCCCGTATGAGGGAAATACATCCCATAAAATTTATTTATCCGAATTCTTATAATGATACAATGGAAGGAGATAACAAGATAGAGGTTCATATCAAGGAAGAACCAGTGGGGAAGCCAAATTTTGAGGATAGGCTAATTAGGGCCTTAGAAGAAAATAAAGATGGGATCAGGATTGATATCCCTAAGTATGTAGGATGGTTAAAACCAGAGGATTTAATAGACTAGTTTAATAGCATGGAGAAGTTCTTTGTGTGGAAAACCCTTTCATAGGAAAAGAAAGTGAAGCTTGCATGCACGAAGTTGAAAGGGCATACGTTGATTTGGTGGTATCATCTATAGAAGGAGAGATAAAGAAAATGAAAGGAAAAGATTAGGGTCTGGTGTAAAATGGAAAAAAAATTAAGGAGAAATTCTTACCCAAATATTATGGCTATATATTATTTCATAGACTTTAGAACCTCAGATAAAATTATCAAAGCATCTAGGACTACACCAATGCATTCTACAAGTTATCAATTCAGATGGGTCTTAAAGAGTTAGAACATAAGGCTGCAAGGTATGTGAATGGATTAATTTATACCATACAAGATGAATTGAGTATGCTTCAGACCCATAGTGTAGAGGATGAATATCATTTAGCATCAAAATCAGAAGAGAAACATAAGAGGAGTAATTTTAGAAAAGGAGTGAAGAAAGAACCATCATCACCTTCAATTAGAGGGCATCCCTCAAAGGGAGAATCTTCTACTGCAAACAAACAAGAAGAGTGTAGGAAGGTTCAATATAACCATCAAAGAAGTGGAGGATATCATAGAGGTAGAGGAAGGATGAAATTGGGATGGCCCATGAAGTAAATATACCTATTATAGATGCAATGAGAAAGGGTATAAATATTTTGAGTGTTCACACTATCTTTCATAAGAAATAAGGTAGGGAGAACAAGCTAGAGTCAATATAGTTGATGCAAAAGAGAAAACTAAGACAAAATTTATTATAGACATGGAGGAAAATATCATGATAAAGAGGATGATGATCGTTCCAAGGAAGGATAAAGTACAAGATAATGATGGTGGTGATTCCTAGCTACATAATAATATCTTTTGAACTAGGTGCACATCTAGAGGAAAGGTATGTAAGATGATTATTAATAGTGGTAGTTGTGAAAATATGGTTTCAAATGAAATGGTTGAGAAACTTAACTTGAAGTGTGAGAAGAACTCGTATCCCTATTTTATATCATGGTTCAAGAAATAGAACAAGGTAACTATAGATAAGAGGTATCTTGTTAAGTTTTCAATTGGGACTACCTATAAGGTTGACATGTGGTGTGATGTAATTCCAATGTATGCATGTCACTTATTTTTGGGGAGGCCTTGGCAATATGATAGGAAGACTACCAATTATGGGGAAAGAATACTTACACATTCTGGAAGGATGAATTAAAGGTTGTCTTATTACCACATAAGGAAGAAGGGTAGAGTGAAATCATGTTGATGACTAAGGAATTTGTCATAAGGATCAAGGAAGTTAAGGTTTGTTACATATTGATAGCAAAGAAGGTGGATACTAGGGATGTCGCTATACCACCTGTAGTAGCAAAGTTGTTGAAATAGTATGTAGATGTCATACCAAAGGAGTTACGATATGGATTACCCCTAAAAAGGTATATTCAATATTATATTGATCTAATTCTAGGATCAGCTCTTCTAAATCAAGCACCCTATAGTATGAGTCCCATGCAAACTAAGGAGTTGAACAAATAAGTAATAGAATTGATAAAGAAGGTAGTTGTTAGAGAAAGTATGAGTCCATGTGTGAATCCTTCACTGTTGATGCCAAAGAAAGATGATACATGGAAAATTTGTGGATAGTAAGGCAATTAATAAAATTACTATCAAGTATCGGTTTCCAATTCCAAGACTCAATGATATGATGGATGTGCTAGTCGGAGCACGATGCTTTAGAAAAATTGACCTATGTAGTGGATACTATCATATTTGAATCCAAGAAGGAGATGAATGGAAGACTACTTTCAAGATAAAATATGGGTTGTACGAATGGATGGTGATGTCATTCAAATTATCCAATGCACCCAATACGTTTATGAGGATGATGAATAAAGTATTGCGGGAATATATTGGTAAGTTTGTAGTTGTGTATTTTGCTGATATTTTGATATTTAGTAGGAATTAAGAACACTTGTTGCATTTGAAATTAATTTTAGATTTGTTAAAGAAGGAGAAGTATGTCAATCTGAAGAAGTGTAGATTCCTTTAGAAGAGTTTAGTGTTCTTGGGATTTATAATCTCAGAGGATGGAGTGAGGATGGACAAAGAGAAGGTGAAGGTAATTTTGGAATGGCCCATTCCAAGGAATGTGATAAAGGTGAATAATTTCCACGACTTGGAAACTTTATACAAGAAGTTCATTAGGAATTTTAGTAGCATTGTTGCACCTATAACAGAGTGTACGAAGGGAAGAAAATTTGTATGGAAAAATGAAACAACATAGAGTTTTGAATTATTAAAGAAGGTGACAGAAGCACCTATTTTGATATTTTCATATTTTAGCAAGTTGTTTGAGGTTGATTGTGATGCCTCCCACATGGGAATTGGAGTCGTATTGAGTCAAGAAGGGTGGCCTATAGCATTCTTTAGTGAAAATTTGCATGAGGTAAGGAAGAAGTATTCTACTTATGATATGAAATTCTATGCTATTGTGCAAGCATTGAGACACTGGAGATATTGTTTAGTGTCTAAAGAGTTTGTGTTATTTACTGATCATGAAGCATTGAGATATGTAAATACCCATAAAAAATTAAATAGTAGGCATACAAAGTGGGTATCATTCTTGCAAGGGTATACATTTGTTTTGAAGCATAATTCAGATAATAAAAATCAAGTTGTTGATGCTTTGAGTAGATGTGTAGTATTATTGACTACTATGGAGCATGAAGTAGTCATATTTGAGGTAATTAAGAAAATGTATGAATATGATCTATATTTTGATAATATTGTGAAGCAGTGTAAGAATCCAGTGTTGGGATAAGTTGGTAGTGATGTTTGTGATTATCTGATGCAAAATGGTTATTTTTTTAAAGGGAAGTAGTTGTGCATTCTTGTTGGTTCAATGAGGGAGAACATTATTAGAGAACTACACATCAAATTTTTGGTTGGGTACTTTGGAGTGAGAAAGATGATTTCTCTTAGAGGAGAAGTATTATTGGTTGAAGGTAAGGAGGGACATAACCAAGTTTGAATTAACATGTAGAGTGTACCAAATGGCTAAAGGTCATGCATAGAATACAAGAATTTATATACATTTTCCCATTCTCATAAGACCATGGATATATTTGAGCATGGATTTTATGTTAGGGTTGCCTCACAGACAACGGAGTAAGGATTCAATTTTTGTTGTAGTAGATAGGTTTTCTAATATGGCACATTTCATTGATTGCCAAAAAACCAATGATGCCACTAGAGTTGCGAATTTATTTAAATTAGATAAGTTGTTAGACTACATGGTGTTTGAAAAATGATCACCTCAAATTGGGATACAAGGTTTTTGATTCATTTTTGGAGGACTCTATGGGGGAATATGGGGATAAAGATACAGTTCATTAGTGCATAGCACCCCCAAACTAATTGGTAGACAAAAGTAATAAACTAAAGTTTGGAAAATATTCTAAGATGTATTGTTAGAGAAAAACCAAAATAGTGGGACTTAGTCTTACCACAAGTTGAGTTTACATATAATAGTTCAATCAACAGGTCAACGGGAAAATCTCCTTTTTATATTTTTTATGGTAATAATCCCATTGGTGTGTTATATCTAATTGATCTACCAATTCATGGTAAAATCGGTGATGATGCAGAAGCATTTACAAAGAAAATACATGAATTACAAGGTATCAGAAAGAAGTTGCAAGATAGTAATGAAAGGTATAATGCAACAATAGATGCAAGCAGGAGATTGAAAGTCTTAGAGGTGGGAGACATGGTGATGGTTAACCTTAAGTAAGGATAGGTTTCCCAAGGGCCATACAAAAAATTGAAGTATAATAATATTGGACCATGTAGAATTTTGAAGAAGATAAATGATAATGCCTATAAAGTGGAGTTGCCTACTAATTTTTATATTTTACCAATTTTTAATGTTAAATATTTGTATGACTTTTATTGGGATGAAGATGTAGTTGAAGTAGAAGAGGACATAAACTAGGAACAACAGATACCTAAGAAGAAGAAAGAAAAAGTTATGCAAGTACTTGATAAGAAGACAATCAGTACCAGGTAGGGAAACTACAAAAAATACTTGGTACAATGGGAAGGTTTACAATAGGAATATAATACTTGAATTTTAGAGGGGGAACTAAAATATATATATATATATATATATATATATATATATCCTTGGTATCACATTGTAAGAGGGGTGAACGATGTTTTTTATGCTAGAATTTAGGCCTAAAAAAAGGGTATATAATGTATTTGGTGGTGGTCCTAGACAATGCCCAAGAAACAACCTTGCAAGACTACAACTCTTAATTTTCTTACATTACATATCCTTTTATTACAATTAAAATATCTAATTTTTTTTCCTTTAAATCTTATAACATTATCAAAGTTTTAAAATTTTAAATTCTTAGGTCATGTAAATTACATTCATGAGCTTACCCAACAAACTTGTGCAAGATCAATTTATTTTGGATTGGAATGATTTTTAGGTTATGGTTATGAATATTATTACTATCTTTTTAAATGGATGGGAACTTCTAAATCCAAATGCAGTTGTAAAGTATTTGTCAAATCCTAAACTAGCAAATGGTGTAGAACTAAATTTTAGTCACCTTTAAAATTCATCCATAGACCTTTCAATCATGTTTTAGAGCACTAGGTTTGGTCCCCATAAATATGTAGTATTTGTAACTTATTTCACCAAAGATAAATGATTTATGGCTTACAAGGTTCTTGGCACAATGATTATATATATAATTTGTGAATAATAAGATTGAACCTAGAAAACACCATATCAAATTTTATAATTCTAAATAAACCAAGAAAATTAATAATGCACCTACAATAATATATAAAAATATATATATATATATTAACAACTTCAATAGTATATGATTATTAGGACCCTCCTAATGTAACTCTTAATCATATTATATATTGTATTGTATTATAAAGGGACACATCCCTTCACCATTCACACCTTTTAGATAGATGTAATAGGACAAGGAGGATGCTCCAAAGATCATCCAAGAACATTAATTTATTATATTGTGGGTTTTTGCCTTTCAATACAAACTGTGATTCTATTCAAACAACGATTCTTTTCTGCATTCAATTCATATTTCAAGTTGCAAGTTCATAACAACTGGATCAGAGCTAAAAATACCTAAACTTTTTTCCCCACCTCTCTCTAGTTACTGATAGGCCATTACTCGGCAACGTTTTCTTTTCAGCACACATTATAACCATTACTAACGAAATTGTTACACAGTAGGCCACAATCACCAGCAAAGGTAGCATACATAATTTTTTGGACAACATCACGCATTACCGGAGTTAGAAAACCCTGACAGTGAGTACAAGCAAGGAAAATATCATTCGGTGTGAACAAAGAGTAGCAAGTATGTAAAATTAAACATGGTGGAGACATACAATTGTTTCTGATAAAACTAATTTTTGCATATTCAAATCACTTATAAACCAACCACACCCTAAATGGTCGAGGGAAGACGATCTCAAGACACAACGAAGGATATTGCGAAGGAGGTTTCAAAAGAAATTACGAAAGAACTCTCATAGTTTTCCAAGGAAATGAGAGACATGATGCAAGAAATGGCATTTTGGAAGGACAATTTAGAAGATAAAATCTCTACCAAAATAGCAGACCTAACCATAAACATCACCAACTCGAATACAAATATATCCACTAAATTGGATGCTACAACCCATTCCATGGACTTCGTACAGCAAAATTTGCTGCTCATGTAAAACGGACAATAGAACACTACGCCACCACAACAAACATTAATAGGGGGACCACATACATCAATCCTTCCTCGTACCACAAAACTAGATTTTCCAAAATTTGATGGAGGCGACCCCACAAATTGGATATATAGGGCAGACCAATATTTTACCTTATATCAAATTCCGGAGATTCAAAAATTTCGTATCGCATCATTTCACTTGGAACAAATTGCTACCCAGTGGTATCAATGGTATGAGAAAACAAAAGGTCTGCCCACATGGACCAAATTCACAAAAAACTTAATGTTGCAATTTGGCCCCACTAAATTTGAAGACTTCACAGGAGCCCTCACTAAACTGCGGAAAACCTCCACTGTAAGGGAATACCAAGCACGATTTGAGAAATTGGTGAACCTTACAACAAGACTAGGTGCATCATTCTTCCAAAGTTGTTTCATTAGTGGCCTAAAATAAGACATTAGAATGGAGGTACAAATACAAAATCCTATCGATATGATGCACACATTGGTATTAGCACAAATGATAGAAGAGAAGAAAAATAACCAAAGGCAAATAGGAAGAGTTTTTTTAGGAAAAACACCAAATACCTACACCAGCCAAAAATTGAATAAGGTCATGCCAATTAAATAAATTAGCCAAGAAGAGCTAAAATAAAGACGAGAAAAGGGCCTATGTTTCCACTACGATGAAAAGTTTACCCCCAACCACAAATGCATCTCACCGAAATTATATATTTTGGATAGAGTTGATTGCACTCCCAAATAGGAGGATGACATAGAAGTGGAAGTAATAAGGAGGTTGCAGAAGAAAACCAAGAAGATAAAATAGAAATATCCTTTAATGCATTGGCAGGATACTCGATTCCACAAACAATGAAGGTAAAAGGGTATTTTAAGAAACAAAACCCTATTATGCTCTTAGACTCTGGTAGCACTCACAATTTTATAGACCCCAGTTTGGCCAAACAAGCTAATTGCTTTATATATCCCTGTAATAACTTTGAAGTCATGATTGGCAATGGAGGAAAAATTACATGTAAAGGCAAATGCAGGAATATCAAACTCATGATGGGGGAATATAACATGAAAGTAGATATGTATGTACTACCATTAGGAGGATGTGATATTGTTTTGGGAGTACAATGGCTACGAACACTCGATAAAATTCAATGGGACTTTGAATATTTATGGATGCAATTTCTACAAAACAACCAAACATACACAATTCAAGGTTTAAAAACAGGCCCCACACAAATCGTAAGTTCCCATAGAATGGAAAATATTCTTCGAAAAGGAGGAAGAGGCATGGTTTCCCAACTATTTTCCTTGCAAAAAACCACCGAAGAGCAACCAGAGGCACCTGAATTAATAGAACTCCTAGAGAAACATGATAAAATATTCAAATAACCATAGGGATTACCTCCACAACGAAGCCATGATCATGCTATTCAATTACTTTCGGGACACCAACCTCTAAATATTAGACCTTACCGATATCCATACTTACAAAATATGAAAATAGAAAAATTAGTACAAGACCTACTAAGGGTAGGGGTTATTTGACCTAGTAGAAGTGCCTACTCTTCGCCAATCATACTAGTGAGAAAAAAGGATGGATCATGGAACCTATGCGTGGATTTTTGCACTCTCAACAAAATAATGATTAAAGATAAATTTCCTATTCCAATCATTTATGAACTACTCGATGAACTAAATGGAGCCGCATATTTTTCTAAACTCGATTTACGATAAGCTTACCACCAAATTCGAGTTAAGGAAAGAGATATACCCAAAACTGCTTTTCGCACCCACGAGGGACATTATGAATTCTTGGTGATGCATTTTGGCCTCACCAATGCTCCATTCACATTTCAAATTCTTATGAATAAGGTATTTTCTCCCTTCCTTCAAAATTTTATTTTAGTTTTCTTTGACGATATTTTGATTTACAGCAAGACATGGGAAGAGCACTTAACACATATAGCGCAAGCACTCAAAATCTTGGAAGAAAATCAATTATATGCAAAGAGATCAAAGTGTTCCTTTGGGAAGTAGGAAATTGAATATCTTGGACATATTGTCTCCAAGGAAGGAGTTAAAGCAGACCCCCAAAAAATTGAAGATGTGGAAAATTGGTAAATTCCAAAAACTCTAAAAGGGTTGCATGGGTTCTTAGTATTAATGGGCTATTATCACAAATTTGTTAAATATTATGGGAAAATAGCAACACCCTTAACAACCCTACTTAAAAATAATGCCTTCATATGGTCTCCAAAAGCGAATGAAGCTTTCATGACTTTGAAAAACGCCATGTGTACCACCCCCATCCTAGCTATGCCAGATTTTTCCCAACCATTCATTATTGAAAGCAACACTTATGAATTGGTAATGGGAGTGGTCCTCACCTAAAACGAGAAGAACTTAGCCTTTAGTAGTAAATCATTTTTCAAAAAAAAATTAGCACGTTCCACTTATGAAAAATAAATGTTAGCTATGGTCCATGCTATCCAACATTGGTGACCATACCTTATTGGAAAAAATTTCATTATCTGCACCGACCACCATAGCCTAAAATACCTTCTTTAACAACGAATAACCACTCCAGAACAACAAAAGTGGGTAACAAAACTATTAGGCTATGATTATGAAATCATCTACAAAAAAGGGAAAGATAACATGGTTGTGGATGCACTTTCTAGAAAGTTCGAAGAAACTTCACAATTACATGCTTTTTCCTGCTCCATCCCTACATGGATCGAACAAGTCAAGGATGAATGGTATGCGGACCCTACTATACACACCATAATTCAACAGCTACAACAAAATACCATGATTAAACCCCACTACTCTTGGCAAGATAACATTCTCTATTACAAAGAATGTCTGGTCCTCTCACCTACATCGGTTTATCATCCAAAGCTTCTACATGAGCTACACGCTACACCTACATCAGGCCACTCTAATTCCTAAAAATCTACAAAAGTGACTAAATCATTTTATTTGCGAGGGATGAAAAATGATATCAAGAAGTTCGTCAATGAATGTGAAACATGCCAAAGAAATAAAGGTGAAACAGTGGCAACACCGGGCCTTATTCAACCTCTACCCATACCAACCAGGACATGGGAGGATATTTCAATGGCTTTCATTGAAGTTCTTCTAAAAGGAAAAACAATGATCCTAGTGGTGGTAGATCGTTTATCTAAATACGCCCATTTTTTTCTAGTAGCTCACCCCTATACCGCTAGTACTATTGCTCAAATCTTCCTTGAAAATATTTTTAAATTACATGGCATACCTTCTACTATCATTAGTGATCGTGATCCCACTTTCACTAGTAATTTTTGGAAGGAATTATTTAAAATCCAAGGTATGCAACTTCGGATGAGCTTCACTTACCACCCACAAACGGATGGTCAAACTGAAATTGTCAATAAGTTCTTAGAAACCTATCTTTGATGCTTTATTTCGACCAAACCCCTTCACTGGGTTAAATGGCTTCCACTAGCTGAATGGTGGTATAATACCACATATCACACAACCATAAAAATGACCCCTTTCTAAGAATTATATGGCCAATCACCCCCATCTCTAACCTCTTATCTTCCAGGAAGTACAAAAGTACCAGTTGTAGAGATGGAGTTGGTCACTTGAGATAATATCATTCGCACTCTGAAAGACAATCTACATGTCGCTCAACATTGCATGAAGCAACAAGCAGACCAACATCATACTGAAAGGGTTTTTCAAGAAGGGGATATGGTATTTCTTCACCTCCAACCATATCGTCAAACTTCATTGAAAATAAAAGGGTCGCAAAAATTAGCACCAAAATTTTATGGCTCGTATAAAATTCTACAGCATATTGGACCTATTGTATATAAACTTGAATTACCAAAATATTTCAAAATCCATCCGGTATTTCATATTTCTTGTCTTAAAGTCTTAATAGGCACTAACATCATTACGCAAACTCAACTTCCAAAATTTTTAGATAATGGAGCTCTCATGGTTGAACCAGAATCTATCCTAGACCGATGTATGCATTGCCTCCGTAACTGCACCATCACCGAGGTATTGGTTCAATGGAAAGGTCTACCTCCAGAGGATTCTACGTGGGAGATGCTCCACCATATTCAACAACAATTTTTGCAATTCCAACTTTGAGGACAAAGCTTTTTCAAATGAGGGTGGCATGTTAGGACCCTCCTAACGTAACTCTTAATCATATTATATATTATATTGTATTATAAAGGGACACATCCCTTCACCATTCACACCTTTTAGATAGATGTAAATAGGACAAGGAGGATTCTCCAAAGATCATCCAAGAACATTAATTTATTAAATTGTGGGTTTCTGTCTTTCAATACAAACTACCATTCTATTCAAACATCGATTCTTTTCTGCATTCAATTCATATTTCAAGTTGTAGGTTGATGATATTATATATATAGAGATATAGATATATTTTGCATGTGAAATGAATTAAATTTTTTATTATAATAATTATTAATATCCTTAGAATTTCAATAATTTAAATGTAATAAGATATTATTAAAAATTATTTGAATATTATAAAAATAAACAAATGAAACTATTGAATAGTATGCATAATGCTACAAAGGAATGTGTGGAAATTTGGTTGTGTCTTATGCAAGCCAATTTTATTTTAGTATAGGAGGTGGATGAAAATAAAGTAGAAAAGCTAGTAGAAAATGAGTTGGTCATGGAGTTAAAAGGATTACACTTTCTTTATATATACATATATAAGTTATATATTAGTTATGTAAAGTTGAGTTGAGATCCAACTATATCATATTATTTAAACTTGTTATATTAACATGGTGTTACAACAAAAAATATGACCATAAGGTGCTTTATCTTGGGAATGCATATCATAATATTTGAATTTGAAGTTTGGTGGTGATATCCTCTTTATTATTATTACATAATACTTGGTCCTAAATTGATGCTATATTATGGTTAGGAGAATGATTATTTTTATGAGGTAGGTATGTCATTTAAGGAAATCTTAGAGAATGTAAATCTAAGGCATATTTATTCTATAATTTCTTGTTTTCAAGGATTTATTCTTATTATTGTCAAAGGGCACAAGTTTTGGCTACTTTACTCTCTCCTCAAATTAAGAAAGTGAATGGATATAATTTCATATCATGATATAAGCATAATAAAACATTAAGGATTTGGTAGAAGTCTCAAGCCATTGGTAGAGAGCCACAATAATAATATTGAGAGGAAATATCTAGTTTGGAGAGACAATTAAGGTGGAGATGAAATCAAGGAAGGAGGAGAAGAGAATGTAGGGAAGAGAGATGATTACATCATCACATGGTGAATTGGGTTTTAAGAATTTTGATAGGAATTTTATTTAGTAGAAATTGAATTTTATTAATATCATTATGAAGTTGATGGATAGTGAAGATTATACTTCAAATATTTTATTAAACTCATAGTTGATGAGACTTATTCATAGAAGACAGTCACAAGGTGAAATAAGTATGAAGTAAAATGCTAAGAGTGAAGTTTTCCAATATGTAGGTGAGCTCATACATGAAGGGATAGAAGTTAATAACCATAATTATATATGTTGCTTGATTGTTGGCAATTTTATGTTAAGGCAATTTGGACCAACAATAACTAGAATTAGCTAATTGGGATACTCTATATAGGATAATTGTGGTAGTCATGAAGTTTGATATCTAAAATGCAATAGTTGATGTAGTTTTAGAAGTTATCATGAAGTCCATGAAGAAGTATCTCATTAAATGTATGCATATTTTTATGGGGTACTTGCATGGGGGTAGGAACTACAAAGGCTACTCCAAAATTTATGAATAATATTCACATGGTTGGTCATGGACTAACTTCTTCCTTTTTAATAATCTATATGTGGCCTCTATTGGAGGCCACTTCCATCAAAATATCAAACAATATATTTTTTGTTAAGTCAATTAAACCATATACAACTTGCTCTTTTATCAAAGATATTCTTCACTTATTTTTCTATCAAATATATTCTTCATCTTCCTCAAACTGTTATGTTTCTACAATCATTTTCATTATGGGATAATATCTCACTTGGTAGTTATTTTCTATAATTTTAATTTTACCAATATGAAGATCAATATGGTGATTAGATAAATTAAATTCTACCTAATTTTTTCTCTATAAATATGCTCACATTTTCAAGAGTTTACCTCCAACAATAGTTGATGAATAGTAGCAATAATGTTATATTTTATCTAATCCCCATATCCATTTTTTTTAATAGAATTAATGATGATTTGTGAATCTCCCTCAATTGAAATATATTTTCATCACTTTTCAATTGCAATTTTTATACTTGTAATAAGTGTCCTACCCTATGCATAGTTGCAGTTGAAGCTCCATATGATTCTCAATAAGTGAGGAGAATTTTGCCTTCATTATTTCAAAAAATATCACCCCCACTATATTTTTTCCAGATTTCCTTTGGAAGCATCATCAAAACTAATTTTGATAAACCCAATTTTTGGATATTTTTATTTTACCTTAGATCAAATAAAATCCTTTGTTGTAACACCATCATTGTAGATGACCCTTTCATGTATATTCAAATCCTATAAACAATAGGCTAGCACATTTTTTTCTACACTTAGACTTCCCATGATGAGAACCATGGATGTGAACATTCTATAAGAGGTAATAACATAGTTCCAAACTTGGAAATGAATTTGATATTTATTTTTAAAAATTCTATTATTCCTTTAAGTCATAAATTCCAACAAATAATAGCAATACCAATCCTCCATGTAGTATATTATACTTTAGTTATGAAATAATTAATTTAACATTTCATCAACTCTTTCAATGTTGATGTAGCTAACCAATGTACTTTCATATTTTTAAAAGGTCAACCCCAAATAGTGTAAGAAAAAGGTAATAAAAAAGTAAATGGTCATCTTCCTTGTAGACTCTCTCCTAGAAGAATATTTCTTTGGATTACTAATGAAAGGAATGTTGAGGCCTTGGACAGGGCCTATTGTGACAAATAATTCTTCCAAGAGAAATCATTTAGATTAGGAAATTATAATTTCTCTAAATCCTCATATCCCAACATGATATCCACCATATTTTGATACATGCTAAAAAAATTCATCCTTTCATATAAAAGTAGGAAAATAAGACTCTTAACTGTCTTTTAAACCTCATATGCTAATTATTTGAATTATTCTCCTTTAACTAGGTTACTAATATAAATCCATGATTTAGAGTTGTTGTTTATATTAATTTAATATTTAACCTTTGGACCTTAACAAGCTATACATACCCAAGCCAAAGGTTACCATTTTGAATCAAATATTAGAGGATAAGGCTTCAACCAAGCATCATACCCAAAAATTCCATAATCTCCTTGTTGAATGAAACATGTTTCTTTATTGCAAACCATTTGATATGAAGTTCCATGTTGATGATCATTTAGGTAGGGTTCCTTTCAAATAATTTCATTGCATCAAGAGAACTTGTATATTTTTGAAGTAATATTTTTGTCCAACTTTTTCCTTCACCTTCGAATAATCTTTATCAAGTTTTATCCTTAAATCCAAACTCATAAGTTTACAATTTAGTAAGCTTACCCCTCAAGTATTCTTTTCTTTATGAACACTATCCCACTTACAAAGAGGAAACCTAAAAACAATTACACAATATTTCCAGATAAAATTTCTTTGGATCTTATCAAATTTTAATGTTATACCTACTAGCAATCTTGAAAGTGACACCATATCAATCTGGAGCCTTCTATTCATGGTCAATATCATAACAAGGATGTAATTTGGTTATAAATAATCACATTTTGTAGATTTCTCTAAGTCCTAAAATCTATCATTACCTATACCAACACTATGGGTGAAATATTACTAGCAATTCCTAACTCTGATCATTATATAGACATGGTAAATATACTAAAATAACCTAATAAACTACAATAAAATAGTGTTTTATTATGGTAGCTCATTCTTCTACAAATTATTAGGTCCATGGCAAAATCAGATACCCCAAATTTCCAAAGGAAAACATATGCTTTAGCATCCATCCTTCCTATTAACAATAAAAACCATGACAAAGAAAGATGACATTACATGAATACATCCATCCTTACAATGTCAACTCCATGAATTATGCCACCTAATATAGATATTATTTATTTGATAATATAATATTAATATTCAACTAGGTGTTTCATATAGTTCATCTTTTACACTTGTTAAAAAAACAAACAAAACAAGATCTTGAATTAGATGTAATAAAATATTTATAGTACATCATGAATCACTTAATAAGCTTTTATCTTTTGTTTTCCACTCAATAAATAATTTATATCTTAAATTTTATGCATTCTTTCTTAATCATAATAGACTCTTTCAATGTTACATATATCATTCCATAAAACTTGTTATATTTAACATTGATACTATAAATAATATGGATATAACCAACTCCCATATATATAAAAAAAAACATTAGCACAATAAACTCTTTCAATGCTACATATATTCTTCTATGACACTTGTTATGTTTAACATTGTCATTGTTCTCTCTATTATTAAAGAAAGGATATCCTAAAATCTAATCTCATTATATACTTATTATTAAATTATCATTATCTTTACTCTATATGGTGACTTTTTAATTTTTATATTTTTTTTTTTGGTAAATAAAATTCTTCATTAATTACCGAGTTTTGCAAGTTAACCCAAAACCTATTACAATATCCAACCTTCTGCTAAGATTGTAGATCCTAGACATCCTTGAAACTTTCTTACTAGAACTTGTGTTGAATCCCCTACAACACCTTACTAACAAGGCACACCCATACCTAAACATAACTGTAAACATTACTTACATTGACTAGAATTGAAGTTTGGAACTTTGCACTTGTGAAACCTTTTGCTTGCCCATTTCCTATTCTTTGTCGAAATCTTCCAAGACTTACACCCTATTACCTTCATTTCCAATTTGGTATGATTTAGAGGGAAACCCCATAGTTATTACCAGCTCCATGGGGAAAGAACACCCATTCATCTTTCTCCTTAATAGGTAGGTTTCTTTTCATGACTAATAATGTTTTCCACTTCACGTGGCACACCTTGTGTCCATGTCACCAAACTACCAACATCAACACCTATGTTGGCTAATTTGTTAGCTGACCTGTTGACCTCACGGTACACGTGACGAGCCCTCCTATTCTGTCTTGCCACAAAAAGGATCCTCACTTCATGGATGACTCCCTTGATTCTCCATGAAGGTTTTTTGCCATTGGTTAATAGGTTGATGATGTTCATCGAATCACCTTCAATCATCAAGTTACCTTGAGTTGCTTGGGCTACTTGCAACCCTCTCCAAAGGGCTCTAGCTTCTTATTTGTTATTAGTTATAATTCCCAATGGTTCAACGAAAGCCTTGACCAGATTTCCTTGATGATCCCTGATTATTCCTCCAGCTCCAGCTCTTCTCGGGTTCTCCTTGGCTGCACCATCAAAATTTAGTTTAAACCAACCCTAGGGGGTGGCTCCCAAGAAATCCCATTTCTGGGATTGGGCAAAGGAATGGAAGGTTTGTCCTCAATACCTAAGGCCCGAGCTAATTATTTTTCTTGGGGAGGAATTGAGTGGTTCTCATCCACTAAGGTGCTAAGGTTTTCTTTTGCAAAGACAATAATCCTGTTGAGGATGGTTTTTGGGTTGTGAATGGTATCCTTAAAGGCTCTATGGTTCCTTTCTAGCCAAATATGCTAGAGAAAATGATGCCAACAGATTTTCCATAGGTACTTAAGTTTTAGGCTAACAAAGGGTTGAGGCCATTGATGGAACACTTCGGATATAAGAGCAGGCTTAACCCACGAGATCCTAAAGGCTTGGAAAAGTTCATCCAGGATGAACTTCGCTACCAGACACTCAAAATAATATTAGTAGTATTCATATCTCCATGAATATTATAAAATGTAAAGTCGATATCCATACACTCTAAAATATAAAGTGATATCTAATATCTATATCGATACACTCTAAAATATAACATTGTTTTAAGTTTTAAAGATCTTTAAGGTTTTAAAGAATGTTGAGCTATAATGATTGGATCTTAACAAGATAAAAACTTATAAAAAATAATAACATTATAATTTTAATTTAATATCATGTTAAATAAATAATAAGATCTTTAAAATTTGATACGCCTTAACCTCTTATAATTTATACAATATAAAGATATTAATAACCGTAAAATGACAGTAGGATGGCTATGTAACATACCTCAATTAGTTTGTACAATGTTTAAGAAAAAAAAAAAAAAGGCACTTTTTATGTTTTTTAAAGCACGAAATTTTTATAATTTTATTTAGTAAAAATAAAATTAACGAAACCTTTGATTGTGAAATCCGTCCGGAACAGCTTACCGGCATGTTGATGCAGACGGAATCTCAGATTTCAAGAGATAATGTGATGCCTGTTCTTTTATAAGTGTATTGGCCTCTTAAATATAACCGTTGGAAATTTTATTTTCCTCCACTTTCCAGCACGGTTTTCTATAAATAAATAGTGAGCTATTCGGCTATAGTTAATGTCTTAAACGGGAACCAGTCATCCAGGATGGACGCCACGTACGCAGCAATAACCCTAACATTTGTGATAAATCCCATTATGGCCGGCTGCAGCAAAGATTCCCTGTTCAGTATTTATTACCAAGCCATCTGCACATGTGGAGATATAAAATATTCTGAACGAGAATGACACGTCCTCCTTCCATGCAATGCATGGTGTGTTTCCACTGCCAACTTCAGAGATTCCTCCATGAAATGAATGTCTCTACCGTCTACCACATATCTGAGAAACATCACATTGAGTTATTGTATCTGTAACTTTTTTTTAAAGGTAAGTTATTGTATTACAGTGAAATATTGTTTAAGATGAAATTTTATTAATAGTTTTAGTTATTTTATTTTGAAATAAAAAGCTTACTGGAAATAGTTATTTTTATTTTTTTTAATAAGGCCTCTTAGAGCTCTGTATTATGGTGCGTTCAAATGTGTGGCGATCCCCTTCTCTCTGGTAGAGGTAAGCAGTTTTACTTTTATTTATTTTTGGTTTAAATGAGAATCAACCTGTGTAGTTTTGCATACCTGTAGCCTTTCACTGTATTTTGAAATATAGACAGAAACTAAACTGCTTGTATTAATCTTCCTGATATCTTTTTATTATACATTAAGTCATCCCCTTATGTCATAATTCATGTAAACTTAGTTGATAAATATATAATAAATTAATTAATTATTTTATATAATTTATAATCCTCTAACCAATAGAATATAAAAAATAAACAATGTTTTATCATAAGAAAAATTTAAAGACCTTTGAAACTAAAAAGCTGTCAAAGTAAGAATACAGCCATAATAACAACTAAAAGAACTAAAAGCATACGAGTTTTATTCCATTTCAGCCTATATTTACAAAGGGTGTAATGAGTCTAGGTCAGTTGGGGCACGTGCATGGATCATTCTACTCTATCTCTATGTTGTCTTTGTAGTTCAGATTTGGCGTTTACCCTAGCAATAGCAACAGCTCAACCACATGCTTTACTTTGTTTTTTAAAAAAAAATTATGATCGAAGTCAAGTTTAAGGATGAACATCATTATTTTATTATTTTTTTTTTATAAGGATGAGAGTTGAGTTTATTAATAGGGACCAAACACATAGTCATACACATCCACCTCTTCACACACTCATTCCACGTTGTTTGAACCTTGAACCTTTGGAAGAAGAACCAAAAAAATATTTTTCAATAAGTTTACTAGATGTTTTACATGTTAAATAAAAAATATTAAAATAATAATTTAATAATAATAATAATAAAATTTAAATATAATTAGAAGTATAAATGAGAGCCATCTATATGTGATTCAAACTTATATATTTTGACAAGAGTTTAACAACATATCACTAGATATCTTATCAAAACATTATATTTTTTAAAATTATAATATCACTAGGTATCTTATCAAAACATTAATTTTTTTTTAATTATAATATATATTATTATAAATATATTTTAAATAATTTTTATTATTTTTATATTATTGAATTAAATATAAAAAATGTATATATAACGTTCCAAAATATTATAAATAAAATTTGAGAACATGACAAGAAATATATATATCATTTAAAATGTTTGATATAACATGTGTGTGCGGTTGTGTTAAATTCCCTGTTGATAAGCCCAGCTCTCTCCATTATTGATAATTAATTTCGTAAGGTTTCTCACACTAACCAAATAGCCATATCTCAATTTAATTATGGATATATGCACTTTTAAAAAGTTTACTCAAGGTTATATATATATATATATATATATATATATATATATATATATATATATATAAAATATCATTTAAAATTTTTGATATAACATGTGTGTGAGGTTGTTTTAAATTTCCTGTTGATAAGTCCAGCTCTCTCCATTATTGATAATTAAATTCGTAAGGTTTCTCACACTAACCAAATAGCCATGTCTCAATTTAATTGTGGATATATGCACTTTTAAAATATTTTAAAAAATTTACTCAAGGTTATATATATATATATATATATATATACAAAATAAATATATATCAATAAAATGAATGTGATAAAGTGATGTTTGGACCATGATCTATGGTCCATATGTTATCCCCACTCAGTATGAGGGGATCGAAACCTTCATAAAAACCCATGTAAATTCATATATATATATATATATATATATATATATATATATGGAAACCTTCATAAAAACTCATGTAAATTTATATATATATATATAATCTAGGAAGGTGCATTTCCCATGCTATTCCATGTGAACATAAATAAAATAATATGTTGGTGAAATGAGTTCAAGTGAAAAGATTCAAAGAAGTTGAAATGGATGTTTTAAAAATTATTCCTTGAGAGAGATTAACATTGTTCAATGTAGATATAATGCATTTAATTGTGAAATGTTGATATTTAGTAGAAATAAAGGTTATTTGTATAACATCTTGGATGCTTATTTTTATTTTAAAAATCTCTCAAGAGAAGTGTTGATCTTTCTTTTAAGAAACTAAAATTGTTTGTGTAGAGAAAATATATTTTTAAGATATATTGTTGTTTTTTTTAATTTGTACGATTTTCAATTATAGTAATGTTGGATACTATAGATATGTTTTAACAACCATTATCATTAGTGGTTGCTTATGCTACAAACTAAAATTTTTATTTACTTAAGGGTTTCCAATCCATACCATAAATATGTTCTTTTAGGTTTCCTTTTGTAATGGTCTTTTACTTTAACATATAGACTTCAAATGATGATGGAATGTTACCATCCAACACTTAATATAAAAGGAATTTACATAATAACATGAACAAGGATAAGTAATTGTAAAAGATAATACCAAGAGGCTTACACAATGAGATAAATATTTTATTACACATGGATAAGGATGGAATACATAAGTGTTCAACAAACTACATTTAGTGAGTGGATTTGATCCTCCTATTGAGCCTCCACCCACTATAGACATACCAAATGATTGTATTGCAAGCTCTTTCTTAGGAAATCTCTTTGACATAATAACAACTAAACTCATCCTTTAGCTATCTAATGTTGCTAGCCCTTATTATCTCATACGACTCTCACATGCTTTGAGATATTAAATTCTTCTATTGTCTCCCATGAGAGACTCCTCCCCTATTTATAGGATCATGAGAGTTAGATATTTCTTGGAGGGATAAATCTAGGTGTGCTGAATATTAAAATATCCTAGAGATCTCCTTTAGGGCTCTTCTCATGATATTTTATGATTACATAAAATTATCAAAGTATCACATGGTTTAGATATCTACTCTTTGGAATTTTCTAATGATATTTGATAATTACATAGTATAACCAATTTATCATATGAATCTATATATTTCCTCTTGTACTTACATAATATTTTCAAAAGTATCTAGGACTTGTAGACACACTCTAGAAATTGTACAAGATACATAATTATTTAAATAATACCCCAAGAAATCTTGACTTTGTGACAAAAATTTCACCATAATATTAACACTTTAATTATTAGCCTTTACTATTTACTTTCACTTTTTATTGTAACCTATTCTTATCATTATATTTTTATCGTTATCTTTATATACAAATATTATATTTATAATACGTTTTGTCCTTAACAATTATCACATTATCCCTAAACATGTTATCATGTAGTAATAATTCTAGATAAGACATGTTATTACATTGTAAAATTCCTACACAAGCTATCCAATATTGTAGTATATATGCTCCTTATGCTATTAAACATGTAAATAAGATGATAAAAACTATTTATAATGCTTCTCCCAATCCTAATTCCTAATTGAAAATTCAAATTAGATATTTTATCCAACCCCTTCATCCTTAATGTGCCATTGTTGTGTAATACTATAAGATGCTTGATATGGATAAAAAATTATTTATTGTGTTATCTATTCTTGTGACAGACATCTTGCACTATAACCAAATCATTTACCTTATAGAGTGAACACTTGAGTTTCTATCATGATATTCTTTTTCCTTCATCTTTGTTTGACTCATATCATTGTATCATTTGATCATCCATGGATTCTCTTTTGTTGTTCCTATTCCTCATTTCTATTTATATGGTTGAGATATAGTATTCAATAGAAATAATGTAATTGATGCCAATATAAGCTAAAATATTGGAATACCCTATGGCTAACTTGATTAGGGCCTTTTAGGGCCATAATGTTGTAAGGATAATTTTGTCCCATATGTCATTTCATAAATTTATATCCTTTTCTAGTATTTATCATAACATATGATTGGTGCATTTTATTTTCCTATTGATACATAATTTTTATGTATCTACCTTCTTATGGTTAGTAATTGTTGGGAACTAGATTATGTCCAATTCACACTCTAGCACAATGACCACCCATGTGGTTGTTAGGTACATTTGGTGCCTACACCTCACATGGAGTATATATTTTTGGAAGTCCAAGAAGCATGAGATGTGGCTTTTAATACAATCTCTAGGGATTTTTTACCAAGGTTGGGTCCTTATTTGGGTGTTATCTTGACACACTTCTTCCTAATCTACTAGGTGTTTTTTGGAAAAAGGAAAGAGAGGAAAGCAACAAAAATTATGTAGACTAGACTAAGGGTGGTGATGTTCCAAGAATCTAAATTTCTTTACATCATGGTGGTATTAAACAAACACATGCATCATCATTGATAGTGCACAAGAAACACAATCTCTTTGGACTAAAATCACCATAGTTATCCATACACAAGAAATGGGGTAGAAAATAGAGTATTCACAACTTTATATATATATATATATATATATATATATATATAACAACCAAATTGCATTATCACCTTAAAAGAGAGGGCTTGGAGTTGAAGAACACAAGCTTATACTAAGAGAGGGGTGAATAGTATAAGATAAAACTTTTACTTTTCTTTGCAAAGCAATATCATCCAACATTATCAATTGCAATAATGAAACAATGCACAAATCGCCACACACATAAGAGACAGGAATTTAACGTGGTTCAACCAATATGGGCTACATCCACGAAGAAATATTTCTTATAAATTTCTCAAATAAATTCCATGGGCTCAACCCCTATTACAATATTCGTGGGCCTCTATCCACATGACACCTCAATCCTCTCTACTCTGTTTCATGGACCTCTATCCATAGGAGACCTCAATCCCCTCTACTCTAGTTTGTAGACCTCTATCCACATGAGACACCAATCCCATTTGCTCTATTTCATGGACCTCTATCCATAGGAGACATCAATCCCCTTTGCTCAGGTTCATGCTCCAAAGCTTGCTCATAACTCTGCTCAAATATGATCCACAATCTATTCACAACTTTGCTCAAATTTTCTCCAATACCTACTCAATCCTTCTTACATAACCTGCTCAATCCTACTCAAATATTCTCACTAACACTGCTCAAACCTACTCACAATATTACTCATAATCCTACTCAAATCTGATCACAATCCTACTCAAACATTGCTCAATATTGCTCATAAACTTGCTCAAATATGCTCACTAACACTGCTCAAACCTACTCACAATATTGCTCATAATATTGCTCAAATATTCTCACTATCCTATTCAAATATTACTCAATATTTTCCAAATATTACAAATAAACAATGCTCATATCTTTTCCAAAACTTGCATACAAACAATGCTCATATCTTTCCCAAAACTTGCATACTAACAATGCTCATATCTTTCCCAAAACTTGCATACTTCAACTAAAGCAATTCAGACATATTTTACCCAAAATTCTTTTTCTTCATGAACATATAGAAAATGATATGCATTACAAATACCCAATATGTTCTTTCACATTTATTAAGTCTGTCACTTTCACATGTCTTACATTTATTCAAAGGTAGGTCTAATCTAGCACTTGATAACTGACCTTATTTTTACTCCCAAAATCAATCATGAACAATGCACAAATTTGCTTCACAAAACTAATATATAACTCTTGCACTTTCATTTCCAATATCACTCAAAACCAATGCACAGATTTCCTTCACAAAATAGATCTATAACTCTTGAACTTTTATTTCCAATATCACTCAAAAGCAATGCATAAATTTTCTTCACAATTTTAATCTATAAATCTTGCGCTTTTATTTTCAATATAAAACTAAACTAATGCACAAATTTTCTTCACAAACCCTTGCTCTTTTATTTCCAATTTCAATCAATGCAATGCACAACTTTGCTCACAAACCCTTGCACTTTTATTTCCAATTTCAATCAATGCAATGCACAACTTTGCTCACAAACCCTTGCACTTTTATTTCTAGTTATAATCAAAGCAATGCACATAAAATCAATCCTTATACCTCCAATCATATGACAACAAAAATATTTCCTTCAAACAAAACCTCCTTGAGAAAGGAATTAAATCTCCATACCTCTAAATCTACCACAATGATGATGAGCTTCCCAAACCTATCTTTAACAAAAATAGTTTCCTTTTTGTTCCTTCAAAAATTTGGTTAGTAATATTCACTTTCTAGCACAAATTTTAAATCATCCACTTATGAACCCTTTTTAATATGCAAAATACAATTTAAAATCAAGCACAAAATACACCTTATATCTCCTTTCTCTAAATAACAATCAACCTTATAAATTCCTCACACCTTATGGCTCCTTCTTTTTAATATGCAAAAATGACTCCCTCACACTCTATACAAGAATACAATTTTCAAATAAAACTAATACACCTTATAACTCCCTCTTTTGATATGCAAAAATAATTCTCTCACACACTATACAAAATGCAATTTTCAAATACCATAATACACCATATAACTCCCACTTTTGATATGCAAAAATAATTCTCTCACACACTATACAAAATGCAATTTTCAAATACCATAATACACCATATAACTCCCACTTTTGATATGCAAAAATAATGTCCTCATACAGAATACAATTTCCAAATAAACATAACACACCTTATAACTCCCACTCAATTTAATTTAATTCAAAATCAAAAAATTAAATACCTTATGCACCGTCATGAATCGAAACTGTAACCTTCCAAGATGTAGTGGTTTCACAAACACTTGTAATCGGTTGCGCTATCGTAGTAGGTAGAACAAAAATGGCACGCATTAAATTTATCACTGTCTTCTGTTAGTCTTACAATGGCACTGAGAGGGGGGGTGAATCAGTGTAGTTCTTTAAACTTAAATTCATAGCTCTTAAAACTGAAATAATGAAACCTTAAAACCAGATAAAGCAAGTATCACAAGAGAACATCACACAACACAAGATTTAACGAGGTTCACCAATTTGGCTACTCCTCAAGAATGACTGCTTGGACTACCATCCAAATCCAACCTTTGCAAAGCACCAACTTTACAATCAATTTACCAACACCCACTGGAAGGAGCACCAACCCCTTATTTATCTGCACCAATAGAAAGGAGCACCAACCCCTGATTTACCAGCACCTACTGGAAGGAGCACCAACCCCTGATTTACCAACACCTACTGGAAGGAGCACCAACCCCTGATGCCAAGCTGCAACCTGGACTTCAATTTTGAATCTAGAAGTTTAACAAAAAAATACCTTCGCTTTTACAAGACCCTGACTGGTCTACTTCACCTTTGCGTTCTCTACGCACTCTGCTCTCTCTACGCAATCACTTCGCACACTCTGCTTCGTTACAGTCGAACTTCATGATCGTCTTCTCCCTTTTGCGCACTCTACTCTCTTTGCGAATTTTGCACTTAGCATGATTCGACACGACTTGCTCTCTGCGCACTACGACCGAATTTCGCACACTTCAACATACTTCAATTCTCCAAATAGCCCTCCTTTTATAACAATATTTTTATGATGAAAACCCTAATCTTAGTCGGTTGTAAATCCTAATCTTAGTCGGCTTTCATAACAACTGTAAACCCTAATTTTAGTCGACTGTCATCGGTCTTCGTCGGCTTCAACTTAACCGCGAAAATACAACATGTCGTGATATCGCGACACTTTTTCTTTCTCTCTCTTTCTCCTTGCTTTGGCCCCCAAAAATACATGTCGCGATATCGTGACACTTTTTCTTTCTCTCTCTTTCTCTTTGCATCGGACCGTGAAAATGCTACATGTCGCGATATCGCGACACTTTTTCTCCTTGCTCTTTCTCTTAGCTTTGGCCCATGAAAATACAACATGTCACGATATCGTGACACTTTCACCTCCGTACGCTTTCTCTATTCTTTTGTCATGATATCGTGACATTTTTGCCTCCGTAGACTTCGTCTTTTCTTTTGTCACAATATCGTGACACTTCTACTTTCATAGACTTCGACTTTGCTTTTGTCGCGATATCGTGACACTTCTACCTCCGTAGTCTTCAACTTAGCTTTTGTCATGAAATCGTGACACTTCTGCTTCCATACTTAGCTTCTTTGCTTTTGTCACGAAATCGTGACACTTCTGCCTTCGAAGTCTTCTTCTCTACTTTTGTCATGAAATCATGACACTTCTGCTTCCGTACTTTACTTCTTTGCTTTTGTCATGAAATCATGACACTTCTGCTTCCGAAGTCTTGCTTTCTACTTTTGTCATGAAATCGTGATAGTTCTGCTTCCATACGCTTCCTCTCTTTCTTTTGTCATGAAAATGCGACATGTCACGATATCGTGACACTTTTCAAACTTACTTTCTCTCTCCTATTTTAGTCACAAAAATGTGACATGTCACGAAATCGTGACACTTTTCAAACTTACTTTCTCTCTCCTATTTTAGTCGCGAAAATGCGACATGTCACGAAATCGTGACACTTTTCTTACTTGTTCTCTTTCTTCGAACTTGTCGCGAAATCATGACACTTTTTCCTACTTTCTCTTTCTCTTCCAACATGTCACGAAATCATGATAGTTTTTCCACTTGCCTTTTTCTCTTCCAACATGTCATGAAATCGTGACAGTTTTTCCACTTGCCTTTTTCTCTTCCAACATGTCGCGAAATCACGACAGTTTTTCCACTTGCCTTTTTCTCTTCCAACATGTCACGAAATCATGACAATTTTTCCACTTGCCTTTTTCTCTTCCAACATGTCGCGAAATCGCAATAGTTTTTCCTGCTTTTTCTCTCTCTTCCAACATGTCGCGAAATCGTGACAGTTTTTCCTGCTTTTTCTCTCTTCCAACATGTCACGAAATCGTGATAGTTTTTCCTGCTTTTTCTCTCTCTTCCAACATGTCACGAAATCATGACAATTTTTCTTGCCTGCTGTATATGTCGCGATATCGCGACACTTTTCTTACTTGTCTTTTTCTTTGATCTTTTGCATATGGGCCACTTCGGTCTTCTTGGAAAATCACTGTACATACTCTGAGTAACCTTTGAACTCCTATCTTCTGCATCTGAATAGCTTTTGAACTTCCTGTCCACTGCATCAACAGATCTATCTGACTGTGTTGACAACAATGACAATATTGTTGTCTGCACCTTGCTCAACAATCTCCCCCTTTGGAATTGTTGGCAACACATGTGCAATTTCCTGTAACTCTTCTCCCCCTTTGACAATAATACCAAAGGGCTACTGCAGACTCCCCCTGAGTCCATGCACAACATTCTCAGGCACAATTTATTACACTTAGCAAGAATCATGAACATGAGCAAAAAGATAATCAAATACTTAAATGCTCCCCCATGAGAATGTGATCCCTGTAGCTAGTCAATTCTTGGGAAGAGTGACCACTCCCAATTTATTGCGAAGGTACTCAAAAAATTCCTTGGGCAATGGTTTTGTGAAGATATCTGCTACTTGCTCTGTAGTTGGAACAAAATCCAACTTAACCTCACCTTTCGCAACTTTCTCCTTCAAAAAGTGATACCTGATAGCAATGTGTTTTGTGCGTGAATGCATAACCGGATTCTTGGAGATGTTAATGGCACTGGTGTTATCACACTTAACTGATATTGGCTCACTGAAGCTAATACCAAGATCTTTCAGGGTTTGTTTCATCCACAATACCTGCGTACAACATGTTGTCACTACAATATATTCTGCCTCTGTTGTCGATAAAGAAACTGACTCTTGTTTCTTATTGTGCCACGTGACCAATCTGTCTCCAAGATAGAATGCACCTCCACTGGTACTCTTTCTGTCATCTACACATCCTGCCCAATCTGCATCTGAATACGAAATAAGGGTGAAGTCTTTACCTTTCGGATACCATAACCCATACTCCATAGTACCCTTGAGGTACCGAAGAATCCTCTTCACTCGTTGTCACATGAGTCTCCTTGGGATTAGCCTGAAATCGTGCTACCATGCATACTGCCTGCAAAATATCTGGTCTGGTAGCTATCAAGTACGATAAGCTTCCAATCATAGATCTGTACATGGTTTGATCAATAGGTGGAGATTTGTCATCCTTGCTCAACTTGCAACCTATCGTCATGGGAGTGCTAACTGGCTTACAATCCTCCATTGTGAAATTTTTTAACATCTCTTTCACATATTTAACTTGAGAAATAAATATGCCCTTCTTATTTTGATTAACTTGCAACCCGAGGAAATACGAAAGTTCACCAATCATTGACATTTCAAATTCTTTCGCATCTTATTTGCTAAATCTTTACACGACTCATCTTTGTTGCTGCCAAATATGATATCATCGACGTATACAACAAGAACAATAAGATGCCCATTTTCTGTTTTGACATACAAATTACTATCCACCATACCTTTCTTAAATCTTTGTTGAGTGAGATAGTTGTCTAGCCTTGCATACCATGCTCGGGGTGCCTGTTTTAAGCCATATAATGCTTTCTTCAACTTGCAAACCAAGTTGGGATCATCACCAAGTTGGAAACCATCTGGTTGCTCAATATAAACCTCTTCTTCAAGTTTCCCATTCAAAAACGCTGATTTCACATCCATTTGATAAACTTTGAAATTCTTGTAGACTAGCTAAAGCCAGAAACATTCTAATTGCCTCTAGTCTAGCTACTGGTGCAAAAGTTTCCTCAAAGTCAATGCCTTCAACTTGTGCATAACCCTTACATACCAATCTTGCTTTATTTCTGACTACCTGTCCGTCTTCATTCAATTTGTTTCGAAAAATCCATTTAGTCCCGATTATATTTTTATTTGCAGGTCTAGGTACTAACTCCCAAGTTTCGTTTTTCTCGATCTGATCTAATTCTTCATTTATTGCCTTCATCCAACTTTCATCTTTGCTTGCATCAGCAACATTTTTGGGCTCAATGTTGGATAATAGAGAGTAGTTAGTTACTACTCTTCTTCTTGTCCGAACACCAACTTTGGGGTCTCCAATTATTTGCTCTCTAGGATGATTTTTCTGCCAGCTGCCTGTTTTGAATTTCTTATTTTCTTCCACTTCTGAATCACAACTTAAATCATCTGAGTCAATTTTTTGTATCTTTTTCATTTCGTTTTCCTCATCTCCTTCAATAACCTCTTCATAAATTGGGTAGTTCGTTTCATAGCTAATTACTCGTTCTCTACCTTCATCAAATTTAACATCGGCATTGTCCACAATTTTCTTTAGCCTCTTGTTGTAGCATCTGTAAGCTTTGCTTTTTGATGAATAACCAACAAAAATACCTTCATCCGCTCTATCTTCAAACTTACCAAGATTATCTTCAGTTCTTTTGATGTAGCACTTGCTGCCAAAAACTTTGAGGTATTTTGTTGTTGCCCTTTTACCGAACCACAACTCATAAGGAGTTTTGCTTTCATGTGTTCTCAGCATGTACCTATTTTGGATATACACCGCAGTATGGACTACTTCTTTCCAAAAAATATTTGCTACTCTGCTTTCAGCCAACATAGTCCGTGCCATTTCTTGCACTGTCCTGTTCTTTCTTTCTACCACTCCATTCTGCTGAGGTGTCCTGGCTGCTAAAAACTGTCTCCTAATACCGTATTTTTCACAGTACTCTGTAAACTCCTTTGAAATGAATTCTCCTCCTCTATCCGATCTTAAACATTTGATCCTCTTTCCTGTTTCATTCTCAACATGGTTTTTGAAAATCTTGAACATATCAAAAGCTTCTGATTTATGCTTCAAGAAAAATATCCATGTCATTCGGGAATAGTCATCAATGCACAACATAAAATATTTGTCACCATTTATGCTTTGTGTTCTCATGGGTCCACATAAATCAGTGTGTATTAGTTCCAAAGGTTTGCTTGTGTAGTACTCTTTTGTTTTGAATGTGACTCTAGTTTGCTTCCCCTTTTGGCATGAAGCACAAATGTTGTTTGCAGGTTTGCTGATGGTGGGAATATCTCTCATTGCCATTTTTGAGCTGATTTTTACTAGATTATCAAAATTGATATGACCGAGTCTCTTGTGCCACAACCAATTTTCTTCTTCTTGTCCAATAAAACAAGCTCTTTCTAAAGTCTCTGAGAGCGTGTACAGGTTGCCGGATGTCCTTGATCCAGTTGCTATCAATTTTCCACTATTTGTTTTTTCGACTTCACAACCCCGCTTCATAAAAACTACTTCATGACCTTTATCACAAATCTGACTTACGCTCAACAAGTTATGTTTCAACCCATCCACAAACAAGACTTCTTCTGACTTAATTTTTTCGTTACTAATTTTAATTGAACCTTTGCCAACTATCTTAGCTCCATCATTATTTCCAAACTTTACTGAACCACCTTCATATTTCTGTAACTTCTCAAATTTATGTTTGTCACCTGTCATATGACTGGAGCATCCACTATCAAGTATCCATGGTACATATTTATTCTGTGCTCTAAATGTTGTTTGTACGATTAAGGATTCCTTTTCTTCCTTAAGTCGCTCTTTTTCTTTCCACTCCGTTTTGATAGTAGTTTTGGGCTCTTGTTTTGCCTTTCCCTTATCAATAGATTGTGCATGTTTTTCGAGAAGTTTTCTATTTTGTCTCATCCTGTTTGGTTGAAATTTTCTTCCTTGAAACTGATTTGATGCAAATGTACTTCTACAGTTTCTTGCAATGTGCCCAAAATTATGACAGTTATAACATTCTACTGTATAATTCATCAGAGGAGAAAAAGCATTTCTACTGGTGAAATTCCTTGGTCTTACATTATATTTGCAGTCTGAGATTTTATGTCCATAGCCATTGCATTTAAAACAGAAACCGGAAAAGGGATAATTGAACCTGGGTGATGGTCTTTGCCATGTTGTCGTAGGAGCCTTAGGTCTTCTTCTTCTTTGATGTGTGACATTGGTGAATCCATCATTGTCAATTCTCCTTTCGTGCCTGGCATTATTGCTTTCTTTTGCATGAGACGTTTTTCCTTGATCAACCTGTTTCTTATCTTCATTCTTTATGGATTCTACATTTTTGGCCTTTGATCCATTTGATGATTCTCCTTCGACGAAACCCAGACCAAATTTGATGCCTACAGGCCTTTGGTCATTTATAATCTTATCCAGCTTCATAGAACTTTCTTCGCGTTTGTGATAGCAACTAATTTTACGATTCATCTCTTCTATCTGCATCCTTAAACCAACATTCTCTTCTTCTAGTTTGCAGCAATAATCTATTTTCATGGTAATTTGTACTTCGAGATCTTCAGATATTTTCTTGTATTCTTCTGTCTGTACTTTCAGATTGGTTATGATTTCGTTTGCATCCTCAAGCCTTTTTGAAATTTTCTTATTCTTTTTCCTCTCTATTTTCCACTCTTCAAGTGCAGAGATCAACTCACCTTCTAGATCTACTTCAGCCTCGGGGTTTTCACCACATACTTCGGAGTTCACTCCTTCTTCCTTTTCTGATTTTACTTCTTCAAATGCCATGAAAAGAGCTTCACCTGTTTCCTCTTCAGAATCCTCACTGAAGCTGTCTTTCGATGAACTGGCATTCCTGGAGATGAAACTTTTCTTCTTGAAGTTGCCTTTTCTGAAATTCATTTTCTTCTTCCAGTCACTTCTTTCTTGGTGCGATCCTTCATCATTTTTGTTCTTCTCATTAAGTGGACATCTAGTCGCAAAATGCCCAATGCCTCCATAGTTGAAACATTTAAACGGTAGCTTTCCTCTATATTTTCCTTTTCCCCTTTTTAGTTTTCTAACAAAGTTTGCTTCCATTTCATCTGATGTCTCTTCTTCCTCGGACTCTTGTTTTGCGTTTTTATCTTTAAGGGCTTTAAAAGCCGCTTCTCTGTCTGTGGGTTTAGATCTTCCTATCCTCATCTCATATGCAGTCAAAGAACCATACATCTCATCTATACTAAAATAATTTAGATTTTTAGCTTCTTCTATCACTGAGACTTTAGAATCAAACCTTTGAGGAAGAGATCTTAATACCTTTTTCACGATGGCAGAGTCTTCGATATCCTCGCCGAGTCCTCTCGATCGCATTAATGATTCCATTAACTCTCAGCATATATGCCTCAATGTTTTCATCGTCATTCATCTTTAATGCTTCGAACTGAGCTCGATGTGTCTCTAACTTGGCCTCCTTGATCTTATCGTCTCCTTCATGAATACTCCTCAGTTTGTCCCATATTTCTTTTGCCATTTTACAGCTCATGATCTTTACTAGTTCACTGTTTGCTAATCCGCACATGAGAGCATTCTTTGCTTTTGAGTTATTTTCAAACAGTTTCTTTTCATCAACCTCTTTTGGAGAAGTGATGGGTATTGTGTATCCACTAACTACTGAATCCCATATGTCATAACCCAAAGCACAGAGATATGTCTGCATCCTGATTCTCCAGAACGCGTAATTAGATCCGTCAAACAATGGTGCTTTGTTTGATGAGAAGCCTTCACCACCTGCCATTGTGTTACTTCCAAGATCACCCTAGTTGGTTAAGCTTGTACAGGAACTTAGCTCTGATACCAATTGTTAGTCTTACAATGGCACTGAGAGGGGGGTGAATCAGTGTAGTTCTTTAAACTTAAATTCATAGCTCTTAAAACTGAAATAATGAAACCTTAAAACCAGATAAAGCAAGTATCACAAGAGAACATCACACAACACAAGATTTAACGAGGTTCACCAATTTGGCTACTCCTCAAGAATGACTCGCTTGGACTACCATCCAAATCTAGCCTTTGCAAAGCACCAACTTTACAATCAATTTACCAGCACCCACTGGAAGGAGCACCAACCCCTTATTTATCTACACCAACAGAAAGGAGCACCAACCCCTGATTTACCAACACCTACTGGAAGGAGCACCAACCCCTGATGCCAAGCTGCAACCTGGACTTCAATTTTGAATCTAGAAGTTTAACAGAAAAATACCTTCGCTTTTACAAGACCCTGACTGGTCTACTTCACCTTTGCGTTCTCTACGCACTCTGCTCTCTCTGTGCAATCACTTTGCACACTCTGCTTCATTACAGTCAAACTTCACGATCGTCTTCTCCCTTTTGCGCACTCTACTCTCTTTGCAAATTTTGCACTTAGCATGATTCGATATGACTTGCTCTCTATGCACTATGACCGAATTTTGCACACTTCAACATACTTCAATTCTCCAAACAACCCTCCTTTTATAATAATATTTTTATGATGAAAACCCTAATCTTAGTTGGTTGTAAATCCTAATCTTAGTCGGCTTTCATAACAACTGTAAACCCTAATTTTAGTTGGTTGTCATCGGTCTTCGTCGGCTTCAACTTAACCATGAAAATACAACATGTCGTGATATCACGACACTTTTTCTTTCTCTCTCTTTCTCCTTGCTTTGGCCCCAAAAATACAACATGTCGCGATATCGTGACACTTTTCTTTCTCTCTCTTTCTCTTTGCATCGGACCGTGAAAATGCTACATGTCGTGATATCGTGACACTTTTTCTCCTTGCTCTTTCTCTTAGCTTTGGCCCGTGAAAATACAACATGTCACGATATCGTGACACTTTCACCTCTGTACGCTTTCTCTATTCTTTTGTCACGATATCACGACATTTTTGCCTTCGTAGACTTTGTCTTTTCTTTTGTCATGATATCGTGACACTTTTGCTTTCATAGACTTCGACTTTGCTTTTGTCGTGATATCGCGACACTTCTGCCTCCGTAGTCTTCAACTTAGCTTTTGTCACGAAATCATGACACTTCTACTTTCGTACTTAGCTTCTTTGCTTTTGTCACGAAATCGTGACACTTCTGCCTTCGAAGTCTTCTTCTCTGCTTTTGTCGTGAATGACACTTCTGCTTCCATACTTTACTTCTTTGCTTTTGTCACGAAATCGTGACACTTCTACTTTCGAAGTCTTGCTTTCTGCTTTTGTCACAAAATCATGACAGTTCTGCTTCCGTACGCTTCCTCTCTTTCTTTTGTCACGAAAATGTGACATGTCGCGATATCGCGACACTTTTCAAACTTACTTTCTCTCTCCTATTTTAGTCACGAAAATGTGACATGTCACGAAATCGTGACACTTTTCAAACTTACTTTCTCTCTCCTATTTTAGTCGTGAAAATGCGACATGTCACGAAATCGTGACACTTTTCTTACTTGTTCTCTTTCTTCGAACTTGTCGCGAAATCGTGATACTTTTTCCTGCTTTCTCTTTCTCTTCCAACATGTCACGAAATCATGACAGTTTTTCTTATCTGTTGTATATGTCACGATATCGCGACACTTTTCTTACTTGTCTTTTTCTTTGATATTTTGCATATGGGCCACTTCGGTCTTCTTGTAAAATCATTGTACATACTCTGAGTAACCTTTGAACTCCTGTCTTCTACATCTGAATAGCTTTTGAACTTCCTGTCCACTACATCAACAGATCTATCTGACTATGTTGACAACAATGAAAATACGGTTGTTGCACCTTGCTCAACATCTTCTACGTTAATCCAAAGCTCAACACACATGTAAAAATGGCATCAAGGGGTTTCAACCCCGCAACCTTCTTCACAATAGTGCTCACGCAAGCCAACCAACCACTGGGCTACCCAGTCCGATGAGATGTGACAAGCATGCACACAAATTTTTCTTTGTCTAGAACTTGCACACCTTTGAATATTTGTTGTCTTTTTCTCTATCGTTCGCATTAATCACACACAAAAATCATTAATCGAAAATTCTTGCATTAATCAAAGGTGGAATAAATCAATATATTTATATGCTTCTAAAATGATCTTCAAATTTCCTCCAAGGTTGGCTCAAACTTATATTTGATTTTCTCCAAAAACGTTGGCTCCTTTGGGTTATAATATTTAATTTAAATATTATAACTTAATATTTTAAACCCATAAATATTAAAATCATTTTAATTTAAATAATGCATACTTATGTCCCATATTTTTTCCTTATATTTTATAAACCTTTGTCCTCAAGCCTTTAAACCTTTATAATTTTAAATCCTTTGTCTCAAACCTTTAACCCTTCTTGATTTAAACCTTTTTTCCCTAGTATTTTAAACTTTTGTCTTTCTTTTAAACCTCTTGTCCCAAGCACTTTTACATCTTTTTCCATCTCTTTTATAATATTTAAATATTGTAATCCTTAAAAATAATTGCCTTGCTTTGCAATAATCTTTCCTTGTAAAATATATTTGCCCTGGATGAACAAGCCCATCTTTGACCTCAATGATATATTGTCCATCCTTATAAACTTTTCACCCTTAAAGAATATTTTTGCCTTGAATACCATGCTCCTTTGATACCAATGACAACTCAATATTTCCAATAGGAGCTTATCAACAAAATGAAGTGGGGCTCAAGTTAGGTTGTAATACATGAGAGGGATGAAAGAAAGATTGTATATAGGTCCACATACTAGGCATAGAAGTAATAACTTTTAATACTTATAATGAATAAAGAGAAGGTATTTATAAGAAGAAAAGGGAGAGAAATTCCATCTAAAACTTGTGCAAGGATTCAAAATCATTTAGTTCAAAATTTTGCCTTGGATTTTATCATCAATATTAAAAAATCTTGAGGCGTTTGTACCTGTAGCCATAAATTTTGTAGAGTAGGTTGGTTTGATGGGACACAATCCTCTCTCACTACTCTATTTGATCATCCATATTGGAGATTTTTTGTGATTGGACCCCTAATATTTTCTTCCATTCATATCCTTGATTTTTGTGTTGCCCCTTCAAGCCTCCTTCATGTTATGTTTTAAATGTGCATTGTTTCCTTGGGAAATATATCCAATTTCTTATAGAGGTAACATCAAAATTGGATCACTACCCTTCCCCTTACATCTAAATACTTTATATTATTATATTTATCTAATGGTAATTAATGTTATGCTCCTTCACACTCCAACTAGATCCTTTTATGAAGTCCTTCTTACTGCACGCTTTGAGATTATTATTTTCACCTTCTTGCATTTCTTCTAGTTTGGAGGGATGACCTTCATCATTGATCCATTTGTTGCTTTCTTTTGGTACTCTAGTGGTGACCAAAACTACAAAATGCTTCACTCTAGTGGTTGTATTTGGGACATCCTTCCCTTCTAAAATATTCCTCTTCTACATTTTATTTCTCTTCTACCATGGATCTCAAGGTGGTCCTCATGCATCCCAAACAAGCATCAAGATTTAGTGGGGGTTTCACAACTTGAAATCTTCAAAATTCACTACTTTTTATAGCCCCTTCAATGTTAAGCTCCTCTTGAGTGAGGTATGGGAAATTTCTTTATCACTTTTCCATTTGGCCATCTCAATCCTCCCTTCTTCCTTCATGTTAACAATGTCCCCTTCCTTAAGGTTGTTAATTTATGATGATATGTGACCACATCAGGGAGCTATGAACATCATTAGACAAGGAAGGGAACCATACAAGTGACACTTTCTTTTTATGGAGTAAAAGAGTCTTCATACACTATAAGGGATAAATTCCTACTAATAGTGTGTTGGCTTTTAAGCCTTGCTATCTCAAAATATCATAGGTTCCAATATAAATAAGCCATAATATTATAGGTCAAAATATCAATAATCAAGAGTAGAATTATATATATGAGCAATCAAATATATATCCAGGCCAATATAATAATGAAATAACATTCACTTATAATATCAAATATGAATGTAAATATCCAAAATTATTCATGTACATGCATGAAGAATACTTACAATATAAATTGCTCAAAATATGTATATAAGCTTTATTATCAATGCTTGTTATGTGGTGATCACTATAGACTATTTTCCCTTACATTATATGGATATTTATCTCTATAATATAGGTATAGTGATGTGACACTTTAATACTTGTCTATTACACTTCTCACATTTCTAGTTTATGTAACCTTTCCTATTCTTGATCTTTGGCTTCTCATATTTCCACTTGTGTACTAAATACTTCACTCTTTTTACATGCATACTTGACTCTATGACACTTACATACTTCAACATGACTCTTCCTCTCCCACATGCACTCCTAATACAAGACACTTGTGCACATCCTCACATTATATATTTGCACACTTACATACATGACAATTGTACATATTCTCTCAATATACACTTGTACTCTTACTTACATGATACTTGTGTATATCTTACACATTGCACTCTTACATGAAACTTGTGCATATCCTGCACATAGATACTTACATAAAAAGGAAATATAAATCACTCATCTAAACTATAGATACAAACCCTAATCTATTACATATTTATATTTGTACCATAAAATTACCATGGGGTTACATTAGCATATGCTAAATAATGTAATATTCTCCAAAACCCTCCTGTATTACATTATATGGTTGTTGAAGACTTTAGTCTTCAAACTTTATATTTGATCTTCAATATTCATGTGACCTTGCATTGTTCATAAATCTTTGCTTCTTTAGAATCTTCTTCATCATCTTGAATCTTGGGTTCATCCATTGCTTATGTTTGTAATATTTGTAAGATAATCTTGGACTATGCCTGATCCAATTTCTTGTTTCCTATCTTTCTAAAAATCAAATATCTTATCATTAATTTGATCCTAAGGTAATAAATGTTCAATGATTTCTTGAGAGAATCCCATTGTATCTAAGACAAATATTCCATTCTTGATTGATCTTATAGCTTCAATTTTGTTTTGATTCTTGATAATGCATTTTCTATATTCATTTGTATATTTGAATTCCATTGTTCTTCCTTTTTCAACTAATTGAACAACAAATATGAGATTAGTTTTTTTTTTTTTTGAATTTACATGGTGGAATCGGTAGCCGCCATGAATCTGGGCAGGCTATCCAGCTTTTATGGTCGTCACAATATTCTGTGTTATTTTCCCTAGAAGCCACCACATAGATCTTCGTACAGTCTGCCCCTATAACCACTATGCCACAATAATTTTAAACCTTTTATGCCGCTGAAAGCACCAGGAAAGGGACAAGCGTTCAGTCCGACGAGGCCCGAGATTTGAACCTTGGACCTCTGCCCTCCTTATGGGGTTTGGATGAACCAATTGGTCTACACCTCGGACCTAAGATGAGATTAGTTGATAATCCAAGAATATTTAAATATTATCTAGCAAAAAATCTAAAAATGACATGCTAGGTATCAAATTTCACGTTCCTTGAACTTGATAAATCTTATCATTAGTAATTTTTAGTGAAATATTATCTTTGACTTCTAAGGATTCAAACCAATGTAAATTTCTAGTCATATGATGACTAGCACCTAAATCTATATACCAAACATATTTTTCTCTTTGTATTTTTTTATGAGATTCAAGTGATATTATTTCACATCTTTGATAAGAATTTTGAAAAAAAAATTTATGATTTTTCCCTTTGAACTCAAAAGATTATTTTTTATACAACTTTTGATTTTGAAATCTTCCTTTCATGAAATATGGTTCTTTAAGATTTCTCCTATGATGTGAAACTCCTATTTTTCTTTACCATTTATTCATTTTTAAATTTATTGATTCCTTTGAAGTAGTAAACCTTATATCTTCCAAATTAAATAAATTAGCAAAATATTCAAAAAACTTCAAATACAAAATTTGCAAATTCAAAAGTTTCTAAAATTTTGAAGTAGAAATCCTTTTAAAACACTATTGAACAAAATTTTAAAAACTTTAAATTTGTAAATATTTCAAATCTTCAAAAAACTTTTAAAATTTTCAAATTACTTCACACCAAATTTCTTCAAATTTCAAAAATCTTCAAAAACTAAAAATCTCAAATTTGAAATCCTTTTAACTCCTCAAACTAAATCTTCAAACCTTCAAAGCTTATGATCACTCAAGTATTAAATCTTATAACCTTCAAAACATAAAATAACTATTATATTTTCAAACCTTATAAAAAATCCTTATCACTCTATAACTTAAAAAATAAATTCAAAAATTATCTTTTTGAAAAATTACCAAGGTGCATTTCAATAAACTTTAAAGTGAAAAATCTTATAGCTCCACCTAATATTTTTAAAATAAATCAAATTTGTTTTCCCTCCAAGAATTAAATAATGCACCAAGTCTAAAATCATAATGTATTAACATTACCTATGGTATTCAACTGAATTAGCTCCTCCTTAATCACTGTGATGAGCCAAGTGTTGGTCAACATGCCAAGTTAACATATTATTCCTCCAACACTCATAATTATAATGCTTGGAATTCCATTTGTTGTGTTTCTCTATCCGTTCTATCATACGTTTTCTCTTAGATGGATTTCTTGTGCATGCATGTTTGAATGCTTGTCTTAGATGCTAATGCATACACATTTGAATGCTCGTTGTAGATATAATTCTAGTAACAATATTCATTACATGTATGAATGCTCATTGTGGATATCATTCTAGTGAAAAATTCAGTTTATAGTGTTCTAGTGATAGCATTGGATAGTTATCTCTAGGTGGAACTTTATATAGTGATCAAGTCTTCATCCAAATATCACTACAAGTAGCACTCAAATAGCACTTGAATCCCTATCTAGTTCACATTATGGATAGCACTCTAGATAGAGATAAAATACTTGTTTGATTTTTGCTATAAATGATACTCTACATGGCACTCAAATCCTTTTCTAATTCTTACTATGAATAGAACTCTAAATTAAACTCAAATCCCTATCTAGTTATTTGTTGTAAATAATGCTCTAAATGGCACTCAAATCATTGTCTAGTTCTCTATTGGTGGTGTTTATAATAGTGCTCAGATCCTTTTTTGATCTTCTCTTATGGCGTTTAGAATAGAGATTGAATTCATGTTTGATTCTCTACTTGTGGTGCTTAGAATAACCCTTAGTTCCTTGTCTAATTGTGTCTATTGGTGGCTCTTAGAATAGATAGATTTATAGAGATTATATGTACTCTTAGCTTCTTGCTCACATTATATTGATAATGCTTCTTGATAGCATTAATCATTATTCTAATAAATTTCTGATGATAGCATTTATCATTCTTTGATAGCTTTTTTACTTTTCAAAATAAAGTTTTTAATAGTTGAATGCCTTCTTATACTTTCAACAATATTGATCCTAAGACCAAGACTGAAATATATGTATAATTTCCAATCATCCTTATTTTTTTGGTTATGTGTTTATCTGAAATATTTTTCAATACCTCTATATACCTTATCTCTAGAGGCTTCTTCTCTATACTTCTCAACATTAATATTATCTATTCTTAGGAATCTTACACTATTTCTCAATCTCAAGAAGCTTAGATGCTTCTCTATATATAAAAACTTTATTGCTTCTCAATATATTGGAAGCTATGATGCTTCTCAATATCTAAAATATATCTTCTATGTCTTAGGTCTCACCTAAAAAGATAATAATTTTCCTCTTTTTTAGACAATCCAAAATAAATATTAGGGTGACTATGAATATTCCCACACATCTAACTTCCTTCTGAGTTGACCCTTAATCAATTCAAGCTAAGTCCTAGTCTTCATCGATTTTCCTTAAACCAAGTGGAAATACCCTAGCATCCAAATCAGGGTGACTTTTACTTGTCCCCTCAATATCTACTAAATCGATTATTTATAAAATAGATTCCAAGTCTTTACTACTTTCAAATTGGATAGACTCTAATATAATGGTGGATCTGAAATATAACTCTATAAAAAATGGATAGATTTAAGTGGTATTTCTGATACCATTATTAGTTTTTAAGCTTAACTATCTCAAAATATCATACATCCCAATATAAATAAGCCATAATATTATAGGTCAAAATATTAATAATCAAGAGTAGAATTATATATATAAGCAATCAAATATATATCCAAGCTAGTATAATAATAAAATAGCATTCACTCATAATATCAAATATGAATTTAAATTTCCAAAATCATTTATGTACATGCATGAATAATACTTACAATATGAATTACTCAAAATTTGTATACAAACTTTATTATCAATGCTTGTTATGTGGTGATCACTACAGACCATTTCCCCTTACATTATATGAAGCTTTATCTCCATAATATAGGTATAGTAATGTGACTCTTTAATACTTGTTTATTGCACTCCTCACATATCTAGGAGATGTAACCTTTCCTATTCTTGATCTTTGGCTTCTCATATTGCCACTTGTATACTAGACTCTTCACTCTTTTCTTACATGCATACTTGACTCTATGACACTTGCACACTTCTATATGAATCTTACTCTCCTACATGCACTCCTAATATAAGATACTTGTGCACATCCTCACATTATGTATTTGCACACTTACATACATGATACTTGTACACATTCTCTCAATACACACTTGCACTCTTACTTACATGACACTTGTGCATATCCTACACATATAAAATTACATAAAAGAGAAATATAAATCACTCATCTAAACTATAGACACAAATCTTAATCTATTACATATTTATATTTATACCATAAAGGTACCATGGGGGTACATTAGTATGTACCAAATAATGTAATATTCTAGAGTGTAGTCGTTTTTGGTTGTCATAAAAAGGCTTTGGGACTTTAGCTCATGGAAAATTTATTGGGAAATATTACATTATTTGGAACATAAAAATGTACCCCCATGGTACCTTCATGGTACAAATGTAAATATGTAATAGATTAGGGTTTGTATCTATAGTTTATATGAGTGATTTATATTTCCCTTTTATGTAAGTGTTTATGTGTAGGATATGCACAAGTGTCATGTAAGTAAGAGTGTAAGCATATATTGATATAAATGCACAAGTGTAAGAGAGTTAAAGTATGCATGTAAGAAGAGAGTGAAGAGTCTAGTATGTAAGTGGTAAGATGAGAAGCCAAGGGTTAAGAATATAAAAGGTTGCATTTCTCGGATATGTGAGTGCAATAGATAATTATTGAAGATTCACAATACTATGTCTATATTATGGATATAAAACTCCATTCAATGTAAGGTAAAATAGTTTATAGTGATCACCACATAGCAAACATTGATAATAAATCTTGTATACAAAATTTAAGCAATTATATTGTAAGTATTCTTCATGCATGTACATAAATTATTTTGGCCATTTATATTCATATTTGATATTATAAGTTAATTTTATTTCATTATTATATTGACCTAGATATATATAATTGCTTATATATAATTATACTCTTGATTATTGATATTTTGACCTATTATAGTATGGCTTATTTGTATTGGGACCTGTGATATTTTGAGATTTTTAGGCTTAAAATTCAATAGTGGTATTATAGTTACCATTTAACTCTATCCATTCTTGATAGATTTATATTTAAGATCCATCATAATATTAGATTCTATCCACTTTGAAAGCAGTGAATACTTGAACTCTATTTTAAAGGTTTGGTTGAGTAGATATTAAGAATACAAGGTAAAATCACCTTGATTTAGATGCTAGGGCCTTTCCACTTGGTTCAAGGAAAACCAGTGAAGACTAGGACTCAACTTGAATTGATTGAGAGAGTCAACTTAGAAGAAATTTGGACGTGCAAGAACATTCATAGTCACCCTGACATTGATTTTGGATTCTCTAGAGAAGATGAGAATCATTATTATTCTTAGGTGTGACCTAAGACATCAAATATAGATTTCATATATTGATAAGCATTAAATTTTATAGATATTGAGAAGCATCAAAGCTTCTAGGTATAGATAAGCATATAAGCTTCTTGAGTAAGAGAAGCAATACAAGCTTCCATAGATCAACAAAGTATAGATAATAAAAGTAGCATAAGCTTCCTGAGAAGAGATTAGTACTGAGAAGTATAGAGAAGAAACCTCTATAGATAAGGAATATAGAGTCATAGAGAAAAGTTGAAGTTTCGGTTAAAAAAATAACTAGAAAGATAAGCTTGACTAGAAATATCTTAATATCATTTCAGTCTTTGGCCTTGGATTAGTTTCTTGAAGAAGTATTATTTGAGGAGCCATTTCAATGTAAAATAAGGTAGATTCTACCATACAAAATCTACATAAGAAGGCATATAGTCATAATTTCCATCAAGAGCACTACCATACAATAGCTATCTAATAGTCATAAGCGCTACCATAAAACAACTATCTAAGAGCCATAAGTGCTACCATACAATGACTATCTAAGAGCCATAAGCTCTACCATATTATGATTATCTAAGAATCATAAGAATTATTATATAGCAGCTATCTTAGAGATATAAGCACAACTATCTATAAGCTATAAGTATAGCTATCTAAGAGTCATAAGAGTAGTGCATTATTCTATTGCATGAAGTGGATATAAGCACCACCAAAGCATAGTCTAGAATCTCACAACAAGATTCAAGTGGTTAGCATTGAAAAGAATGACCATAATACTGTAGATCAAATTCAAGATCTCATTTACAATACAAAAATCTAAGCTTTATTTTTTCAAAATTTGACTTAGTGTTGTAAAAAAATTTGGGATTGCACAAAGCTAGAATGCATAAAGCTAAATATTTTTTAGTGGTGATGTCAACACAACATCATAAAAATTTAAAAATACACAAATTCAAAGTTGTACAAAACTAATATGAATAACGTTGAACCTTACAAATCTAACGACTCATTCCCGATGTTAACCAAAGCATGCACTCTTACACAAAGATAAAGTGTAATGATCCTAAAATATTTTTAGCAATGACATCAACACCCTAGCATCAAAGTCCAAAATTGTGCAATGAATATCTAAATTACAAAAATCTAGGATTTAATGATGCTAAAGCATTAAACAAGCCAAAAATTTGGACAAAGTTGGATCTCATCCCAAGGTGATGTCATTAAAATATTTATAAGATCTGAAATTGTTTCAATAAGCTTTGCAAACAAAATAATGAGCCCAATTTGAAACAAATGATTTGAAATATCTCTTTTAGAGCCACAATTGTCTCAATACCTTCTAATTGTTCTAGCTGCTGATATCGAAGTATAAAAATAATAATTGTAACAAATACGTTGTAGCAATTTAGTAATTTGTAGTAGGCAGTTGTAGATCAATGAAACAGATTGCACAAAAATTCAAATTTAAATGCAAAGTGAAATCTAAAACTACCACCTCAACAATGTGAGCCTTTTCTACCAAGTTGTTTTCATAATAGAACTATAATTGACATTGTAAATATTCTGCTATAAGATTCAAAATATAGCCTATAAATAATTCATGACACATTTAATTAAAGGATCAACTCTATAGCATTTGCCTGGATGCTTGTTATGTAATATTGCTACCAATTAATGAAAAGTGATAGTTATTTGACCTCCATTGCTAGTGTTATTATAGGTTCTTATGAATGTACCTTTACTTTAAGTCATTTTTGTTATATTTTTAATATTAGTCAATTCTGTTAAAGCAAATTTGGCTATTTGGATCGTTGTTGGATTACTATTCATTTGTATTTGGAATGATTAAAGTATGTAATTGAATTTAAATAGATTTATTTTGCATCTGATAATGGTTGGACTATTAAGTGTCATTTACAGTGATTGCATGAGTTGGTTACATGGTAATGTCTAATGTTGTTATACTATATCTCATCCACCATTTATCAATTTCTTTAAACCTTTACCTTCTCTTAATCCTTCTATCTCTTTATTTTTAGCTTAAACCCCTATTTTACTTTATAATTATCCTAAGGAGTCAGCCTTATCTGGATGTTGAATTGAGAGAAATCTCATTCACCCAAAAATATTGACTAAAATCTAGGATGCGTTCAAAATCCATAGACTAAGTATATTTTATACCAATAATTCATTGTTGGCATGCCTAGTGGGATGAATTGTGATAATTCACTCACCTATCTAATTTAGAAGAATCTTGGTGAACTTATACAACATAAGATCATTTGAATTTTTTCACCTAGTGACTCCACTAATTTATAAGTAATAAAAAAAACTTAGTTGTTATTTGCATTCTAGTTGCATATTTGTTTTTGTATGTTGACAAGATCCATAGCTAAGAATCTAGAAATTCCATTATCATTTCTTGAATTGCCTTCATTTAAGTCAATATAGACTAAGTCTCTACCTCCAAATACTTGATCAAAAAGTTTTGATTCTAGCTCTTTTGAACCCTTAGAAACATCTAGTTCCAAATTCATGTATCATAATCAACAAGTCAATCATAATTTCTCTAATTGGAACACCATCAGACCATTAGGTTTAGCACATGTTAATGATATCCCTTAGAAAACACTCAAAGCTTTGGCTACCTATGATGGTACAAGTAAAATTGCATATGAGCATTGCCAATATTTTGTCTCATTGGCTATAATTCATAACATGCAAGAGGAAGATATTATGGTTAGGCTTCTTGCCTTGTATTTTAGAGGAAAGATATTACACTGGTATTGTACCTTGGAATATGGAAGTATCTACTCATGGGCTCATTTTGAAATGCCTTTTGTTGAAGAGTTAAATGTGTTAGCAAATCCTTTTTTGTTGCTCATCCAGTTCATAGTTATCTAGAGGCATCCTTGAGAAATCATTATATATTTTAATATCAAGTTTAGTAGAGCATGTAAAAGGATTTCTTGGGATATTATACATCTTACCCCCTCGAATACATTTATTATATTAGGATATTAGGTCCCGAATTAGGACTTCAAACACAGTAGTCTAATGTGAAAAATTTTCCTTAGGTCTACCAAGCAATTGTCATCACTAAGCATACACTAATATTTGTGGGAAGGTTTCCTCCTAGGGTTGTAATACCATATTTTCTAGAGATAGTACATCCTCCTCAGTAGAAGGAAACTAGAAATACAATAGAAAAGAATATTCACCTATGTTTTCAAAGATCATAAGGCTTCCATTAGCAATACAATAGAAAAGGTCAATAATAGTTGCAATAAACATGAACCAAAATTAACCTTATCAAAGACAAAAGGCCATCCATGGTGCATAGTGTACAGTGATCCCCATAATAAAGATGCTTGTATAATGTATCAGCACCAAGCCCAGCTAGTTGTTGCTAAAAATGCTGAAAAGGTATAGAAATATTAGATTAATATGTTGTGGGAACCAAAACAAGCCATGATTACTCAATATCCTTTACAAGAGGAGTGTATATTGATGTTAACCAATTATGGAAAGAAACCATTACAAGTGGATCCATAGAAGTTAGGGTCATTATGAGTCCCAACTCAACCATAAAAGCCCAAAGAATAGATGTTACCTGATACTAAAAAGCTCCTACCTATCCAGAACCAATAAAGGTTTCTCCCATTTTGAAGCCATAAAAGGAGCAATCAAAATCAAAACAAGTAGAAAAGGTAAAAAATACATAGCCTAAGTCAAAGGAACAAGCTTGGGATAAGCTCAAATACTATTTTGTAATAAAAATATAGAGGATAAAAGACACTCAAGAATATAAGAGGTGGTTTGATGAACTAGAAAGAAAAAATAAAAGAAAGAGATGGAATCATCTTGTTTCAACATTGTTGAAAACTAAATAAAACCCCTTCTAAAGCAAGTATGTATGATGCCCTAGTGATTCCTGAATAGATTTATTTGCTCAAAGCTTCATTAAAAATAACCAATTTAGGAGGTGATCCAAATTTATAATATAATCTTGCTTAGGATTTGATAACTTTTGGGTCTAAAAAGAATAGGCCATCTCCATTTTACATATCCTTAATAATGGAAGGGCATATTGTACATAATTGCATGATAAATTTTAGAGCTCTGACTACTATGATGCCTAAATAAGTATGTGAAGCTATCGGTATGGAATAAACTCATTCATGTGTTAGAGTTTTACAGTCAGATTTATAACCCTATTAAAATATATGGGGTTATCAAAGATATTCTAATGATACTATACAAACATTAGAGATCTCTATGATACAAGAAATGGTAATTGTGGACCTCGAACTATACTTTGACCTTTGTCTTTCTCAAAAAATTTATAGCAAAATTATGATGTTATATGTACCTAGATTATTCTCACATGATAATCCCGCATAAAGGAAGATAAATTAAAATCTTTCCAAAAAACTGACATCATACCATATAGAGAATATGGAGAAATAATGTGTCAATACAATTATCAAAGAAATAAATCCTTTGGAAGATATTCTTGAAGAGTTGCATATTGAAGATGAATTCTCTCTAAAATATTACAATACCTTGATTGAAACCTAAATTGGCACATATCATATCATAAAACCATAATAAGAAAAGGTCCTAGCTATGAAAAACCAATAACTCTAAAAAATAGAGCTTTGTAAGGTTTACTTTGATGGGGCTAGATGCAAGAATGGAGTCAGATATGGGATAGTGTTGATATCTCCTTTAGAAGAAATTAAAATTTTCTCTTATAGATTGACATGGAGCTACACTAATAATGCAGTTGAATATGAAGTCATGTGTCGTGTTTTGATGCAAGCAAAAAGAATGAATTAATTTACTTTTAATATATGGTGACTTTGAGCTTATGGTCAATAAAGTGATAGAAAAATATAGCAGTAAATACCATTACTTGAAAATATATCATAATAAAGTATGGGATCTTATGGAAGGATTTGAAGAAATGAATTTAAAAGCCATCCCTAAGGAAAAAAATGAGCTAGCTAACACACTAACATGTTGAGGAGCAATTACATACTTCTTGTTGATTATGGTTAAAATATGAATAAATTAAATATGATATTTAGGTCAACAATCCCAAATAAATAAATATATTGGTGGGTGTTTGAATATGATTAGAAAATTATTAACTTCTTGATAAGAGAGGTGATCTATGCAACTCAACAAGAAGATATGCTACAAGAAATTGACCAAGAAGAAGTTATTCAACTAAAGAACAATCATATCCCAAAAGGACTGATCACTTTAGAAAGCTTGTTTGAAAATGATGACCAAAATATAGGGCATAAAATGAAAATAGAAGAGCAAGCTTACAAAGAGGTCCAAATTGAACCAAGCAAAAGTTTAAAGGTCAAAATCTATTGCTCCATAAAAGAAGTAGATAGATTCAAGTCACTATGCAAACAGTACCAAGATATAATAGCATGGAGCTATGATGATCTTTGGGTTTATGAAAAGGAGGTAATCTAGCATACCATAGAGCTAACACCTAAAGCCAAACCATTTAGGCAAAAGTAGAGGTCGATTAATCCCAAAGATAGAAGCAACAATGAAATAAGAGCTTCTCAAATTGTTAAATGCCAAAATCATATATCCAATCAAACATTCTACATGGGTAGCCAACTTGGTACCAATAAGGAAGAAGAACGAAGACATCTACCTCTATGTTGATTTCCAGAATTTAAATAAAGCTTCATTGAAAGATCATTATCCTTTGCCATAGATTGATCAAATATTGCAAGCTATAGTAGGAGTAGAGAGGTTTTCACTCCTTGATGGTTTTTCAAGATATAATCAAATATGGGTCAAATATGAAGATCAACACAAAACAACATTCACCACTAAATGGGGAACATTTACATACCAAAGAATATCATTTGGTTTGTCCAATATCGGAGAAACTTTTTAGCATGCCATGGACTTCACTTTTGGTGAGTTGGTTAACAAAATCATCCTAATTTACTTAGATGACATGACAATTTTCTCTCATGACAAGAAAAAGCACTTAGAACATCTAGAGATGGTATTTTAGAAGTATCACGAGTTTGGAATATCACTCAATCCAAATAAATCAATATTTGTTGTCCACGAGGGGAAACTTTTGGGACATGTTATCTCTAAACAAGGAATGACCATTGATCTAGAAAGAATTCAATCTATTTTAGCTCTACCTCTTCCTCTTAATAAGAAATATTTGCAATCATTTTTTGGGTAGATCAACTTTATCCAAAAATTTATTTTTGACTTTGCGTAGAGAGTCAAACCTATGGTAGAGCTCCTAAATAAAATACAACATTCGAATGGACCCCTAAAAGGAGGAGATAATTTGAACAGATCAAACAAGCTATAACAAAGGCTTTGATCTTGATCAACCTATATTTTAGTAAAGACTTCATCATATACGCATATGAGTCTAAAGATAGTTATGCCACAGTTCTGACTCAGAAAGATGGTAAGAATTAAGAAGATCCGATGTTTTCTTAAGCTAAAAATTTCATGATTATCAAAAGAACTATAATTTCATAAAAAGACAAGTTGTTCACCATCATGAAATCACTAAAAAAGTTTAGACATTATGTATCTCAGAGAAAAACTATAGTCTATGTAGTCCATTCAAATGTTAAAAATTTCATCCTTCAAGGAGAATTGGGAGTTGGATGGGTTACTAAAATACAAGAATATGATATTGAAATATACCCTACTAAATTGGTAAGAGGTAGAGCCTTATGTCAAAAGTTGGTCATCACTTCAGAGCATGACTACAACATGTGCATAGAAGATAACTTTGGGATAAATTTTAAAAGTGAGCAACACATGAAAGAGCCCGATTGGGTGGATAAATTGATAAACTATTTTCAAATAGGAAGATTCCCTAGAGGTTTAAATGCTTCACAAAGGCATCGATATAGATTACAAGTATTGAAATATGTCTTACTACCAAAAGGGTTATACAAAAAAATTTATGGAATCCTCCTTTGTTGCATAAATCTAGAATAGGTTGAGAAAGTGTTAAAAGAATTCCATGAAAAATTGTCCAAAGGATATTATTTAGGACAAAAAACCATCACCAAAATCCTTAGAGCTAGATATTATTGGCCCACCATATTTGTATATTTGTTCAAAGTAGCTAGAGCTTGTGAAAAATTTCAATGATTCATTGGCAAAAATAGAAATCTTGTGCTACCACTACAACCAATCACAACAGAGGAGCCTTTCCAACAATAGGGATTAGATTTTATTAGAGTCATAAATCCAAATTCATCAGTAGGACATAAGTATATTTTAACAGTGATAGACTATTTTACTAGGTGGACAAAAGCGACAACCACAAAATTGGCCAATCAATATACAATAATTGAGTTTCTAGAAAAGCTAATCATAATCTTTGGTATTCTAGATGCCTTGGTAACCGATAATGGATATGTATTTATAGGGGTAAAATTTATTAAATTTACTAGTAAATATGGTATCTACCTAAAAATATCATCGAATTATTACCCTCAAGGGAATGGGTTGGCCAAATCCACCAATAAAAATTTGTTGAAGATTATCAAAAGAACCATTGGTGAAAACAAGAAGGGTTGGCACTTATTACTCGACCAAGCATTATGGGCAGATCGAATAACAATTAAAAATGCATTGAAAGCCTCACCTTATTCCTTAGTTTATGGAAAGGAGGCCATTCTCCCATTACATCTTGATCTACCTACGATGAAATTAATAGATCGAGAGGAACTTCCCGATATGGAAGCAACGGAGACTCGAATAGCACAACTTCTACTATTAGAAGAATAGAGAGAAAAGGCTTATAATAATTTCCAAAAGCATTCATCCATAATGAAGTAATGGTTTGACAAAAGGGCCACATTTTGTGATTACCAAATTGGTGACCTTGTACTTAAATGGGATGAAGACAAATCAAATCCAAGGAATCATCAAAAAATTGATTTATTTTGGTTCAAACCATACCTCATTACCACCTACACATGAACATAATGTGTATGAGCTATCAGATACCAATGACTAGATTTTATCATTACCGATAAATGACCAACACCTAAAGTACTTTATTTAGGGTGTCATCACCCTTTGTATCATATGTACATAGAGATGCAAAAAATAAATAAGCCACGATAATTTTGAAACTAGCTAAAAGTTGATTGGCCAAGATTAAAATCAACTAACAATTATTTTGAAGCCTCACATGCTTATTCACCAGGTAGCCATGAAAGCCAAAAGTTTAATTGACATGCAAATATTCTACATAATATTATGAAACATGAAATCTAATCTTCAAGAAAAGGTGAACATGCAGTTCAACTATTGTAATAATTGTACAAAAACCAGTATAGCACCAATAAAACAAACAATTCAAAAAAAATGATTTACAAAATTGTTAATAAAAAAGGTTTCTCAAGCTTATGAACCATCTTGAGCTAGGACTGAACAACCCTCAATAGGAATAATTCATAGAGTGTTAAACAAAAAGGTGTGCAATTTTAGACTGAACAACAATGGCCAGGAACATGAAAGATCCTGCTAACGTTCAAAAAATATAGAAGGAAAAGAAAATGCTTCAAGATACTTGCATAATTGGAGATACAAAGGTCACCCTCAAGTCAAAATATAAGCACCTTCGAGAAGCAGCTGAATAGTGAGTGAAAGATATGTCACCTAGTATCCTAGGTGTGTTTGCATGGAATTCCTTCCTATCTTCTTATATTTACAAGCTTATTCATACCTTCTCTAAATTAGTATTAGTTGTTACCCAATTCTACAACCCATAAATGAGAATAGTCTAGAACTTTAGGGGCTAGGAATTATTTTAGCTTACTTCTAACCTCTTTACCAAGGCCTTTTCCATAGGGTATGAAACCCAAAACTCCCCCAAGTCTTTCACTATTGAAGACTAGAGGAAGTATTATGACCTTAGAAGGCATAAAGAAGGGGGTAAGTTCTTCAAAATTTGGCTCAATCAATAGCTATGCAACCCTCCACCTAGTAATGACCTCCCAAAAACCCTAATTCCTATCTCTGAATTCAAATTCCCTGATATGTTTTCAATGTTGGCCATAATATTTTTATTTACCCACTAATAAGGAAGTCCATGATTATCATATTTCCCTAGCATATGCCATTTCTAATCCATATTACTATGATGAGTCTCGCTCAAATCAGTCTAATAATCCTCACTTCTTTGATTGGGCTAAATTTCTATGTGAAAGCATGCATGAGTAGCTCACACAACTACAAATTTTAAAATATGGAACTTTATGATATCCTTCATACTTAGCTTAGCTTTTCTTTTATAGCATATTAGAGAGTATTCCATCGATGGATATCAGTAAGGTAAATAACTAGGGATAAAAAGGAATAGCAATGGACTAGATAATTTTATTTAGGACCTCTAATTCCTACTATCATTTTAACAAGGAATTTTTTGGGGTAGCACTAAAGCTCATATATGAAGAAATAACTAGATTGCTCCGAATAACAATTACAACATTGTAGTGTCCCCAATTAGAAGAGGAAGACAGGTATTTTCTAATAGAGGAAATTGTGGTAAGACTATATGGCTTTATGGGGAAGCCTTTTTTATTGCCATACTATATGACTGATCAAGTTTTCACCATGGAATATTGTCGATGAATAAATGCTATAAATATAGCTTTTGGCTCAGGCATAAATAAAGCTTCCACTTGTGAATATCCATTCACTTTGAAACCTATTACAGTAACAATTAAAGGGCAAGGGGAAATTTTGTATAATAAACTTGAGAAACTAGGATTATGGGCAATACCACACAAATGAAAGTATAACCCTGAGGATAAATTCAAGGAGAAATTACTGTATTTAAACAAAGGTAAACCACCAACATTCAAAAAGGTCAGTCGACTTGACATTGAATAACTTCAAAAATAATTCTAAGGATAACGAGCTAAGTTAGAACATCAAAAAAATGTAGGAGTTGCCTCCTTGGAGAGAAATCTATAAAGTGAAATGTGACTATGACCTAGAAAGGTATGAAGATCATAGATTGACTTAGGATAAAATAAATACTATGGCTAATAAGACAGGATGGGATGAAGCCAAGATTATGGAATGGTGGATTTTTAGATGTGAGCATGTCTCTCAAAGGTCTAGGTACCTCTTGTCGATGGAGAAAATCTTCTCTCAAAAATATGATGAAAATATAGGGACCTAGAAGCCTCAAGAAGAGAAAATTAAGGCTAAAATTATTAACAACCAAGGTGAATAAGTATAAGAAGAAGAGCCTCTAACCCTAGGAGAAGGAGATAAAGTAGAAGGCAAACAAATAACTTCTAAAGAGGAACACATAATAGAAGCCACATGAATGTCAAAATAAGGACAAGCTAATGGTAATACCATGAGAGGTCCAGAGAAACAAGTTCCTATGAAAGAGGCCTTTGATCCAAACCAATAAGTTGTGACCTTCATCCCAATAGAACTGCAACAAGAAATATATCCAAAGGGATCTCAAATCATAGGCAAAATGGGATACACTAGAGGAGGTCTAGGGAAAGTGGCCATTGGATCACAAGAGCTTATACAAGTACAAAATTAACCTCAAAATATAGCTCTAGAAACACTCTTTTCCTAAGTCCCCTACTCTAGAAATAAAAATGAAAAGGAGCCAGAGACCCATATCAGAGTCCCCACTCAATTCAGTGCCCAAGTTTATCCTAGGACCAATGGAGCATCAAAGCCCCCAAGAACAAGAGACACCAATAGAGAGTATGTAAGCATCAAGTCATCCCACTAATAGTAATAAGGGATTTTATGTAAGCATAAGGTCATATCTACAATAGTTTTCTAGAACACCACCATCCAATCACTCAACTCCAATAAAAGAAGAGGTGGGTAAAAGAAAATTAATCCTCTCAAAGAATTATAAGAAAGAGCTTGTAAGAAGCACAAGATCCGGGGGCCACATCCAAAAACTAGGCTAGTGACCAAGCCAACAATAGAGAAACCACAAATAATAGAGATAGGTATGATTTCTCAAATCCCTATGACTACTCCCTCTACTCCTCTAATCCCCATTGATGTTCCCTCCCTTTCTCCATCACCACAAAGCTCTCCACTTAGACCAATTACTCAAGATACCATGATATCTAAAACCCCTTTAGTCACATCCACTCCACAAATACAAACTTCTACAAGCACTACCACTTAAACTATCTACAAAATCCCTCCATCTCCCTTTCCCATCCTACAATCCATCTTTCCAATGTTACCACCACCTGACCATCCATCCATGATTACCATCAACAGACTCAAGGAGATGAGTCAAAATGCATAAGAATGGTGGAAAAATAAGTTTCCCAGGCAAGCAGAAGAGCAAGCTCTTTCTAGGCTAATGATTGTGGTTGACCCAACCACTTATCGACAACTGAGAGTCACAACTACTCCAAAGGTTGACAAGCCAAAAGCTGAGATGATGTTAGATGATTACCAAGTGGAGACACAAGAAATAGATATGTCTTGTCTACCATTGGAAATACTCTCTATTCAGTGCATAGGCCCATGTCAGCACCATTTATTTTCAAGGTGATAAACTGAGAGACATATATAAGCAACTAGAAGAAAAAGTAAAAAACTTGGAAACAATGACAAAGGAAGAGAAAAATGTCAAAAATTCCTTGTAAAATGAAAATAAAAAGTGGAAGAAAATGATTATGCAACTCCCAAGTGTCACCAATAGATGGAAGAGAAGAAGGAAATGAACAAAGTGCTGACAGAACAAATTTAAGACTTGCAACAATGATTGGAAAAGAGAAAGAAAGGGCCAGAGCCTCTCGCTTCTCCCAAGAAGCATTGAAGTAATTAAGGAAGAACAACTAGAATAAAATCCTTCAATATGCTCTTGAAGCTTATCTAGTTATCGACTACTTAAACTTTAGTGCAAAAGTCATAGAAGCTACAAAAAGGGACTTAACACAAGCTCAAGCTGAATCTAGAAGATAAAGTAGGACAAGCTGAGAACTTAATGAATTTGGCTAGGAGAATATTTGAACCAGGTACAAAAGTTATACAAAATAACCAATGGAATGTAGTAATGATCATCTCCTAGACCATACTAAAAAGAGATAAGTGGGTCCAACAAGGATGGGAGATGGTAGATAGGCTACAACTCAAAGCAAAAAAAGATAATGGATCTAACAAAAGAAGCCAAAGAGCTAGGATTTCTAGGATTCTGGGATGAAGGATCCCAACTCCATACCAGGGAGGATCTTTAGACCTAGATAGAATCTATAGCCAATGACAAGGAGGAGATAAACCAATGGCAAGATCCTATTGATAAAGCCCAAGTGCTTGAGTTCCTAAACATAATGGCTATGATATAGGCTAAGATTCAAGAAATAGTCAAAATATATTGAGATCCCTCTTATAAAAAATCCTATCAACTAAGAAAAATACATGAGAAAGTCATGGGACTCAAAAATCCTCCCCCACAAATTTGGAAATTGGTCTGTCAAGTCCTCCAGAGAGAAAAATATATCTTAGTCAATGAAGAGAATCAAGAGAATGAACAAAGATAAAAACACATCATGATGGACGCTCCCTCCACTAAATCTATAGGTATGGAATATGGTCAAGAGGCACTTGGCACATAAAGAGCAATGCTAGAGTTATGAACGACCAAAACATGACATGTCCACACCATGAAAGTGAAAATAAAGTGTAAGGTATACAAAAGGGGAGATGTATGAATAAAAGATAATTGGTTGCCAAAAAAGGAGAAGCATAGAGTAAAGGCCACTTGAGAAGTCCAAAAAAGGTATGGTCCATTCTTATTCCATCCCAACAGTCATTCCATCAACCATGTTATTCCATATTATAAGTCATCCATGCTTCTCCATTTTATTCAAAATCACTCATTCATCACACCTCTCATTTTCTAAATGATTCTCCATCATACTAACTCCATTTAATTTTCTTTCCATAACCCTCTAGACTGCATACCCAATGCAATAAGACCCTCTAAGTTCTTATTTTTTGCAAGCAGAAATCCCTAGGAGGCACCAATAATGTAGGTCAAATTCATGATCTCATTTATGATGCAAGAAACTAAGCTTTATTTTTTAAAATTTAGCTAAGTGTTGTAAACAAATTTGAGATTGCACAAATATGGAGTTATACAAAGTCGAAGCGAACGAAGCCATAATGAATAAATTTGGACCATTTAAGCAAATGATGTCAACATTAAAAAATAAAAGTACAAAATCATGCAAGCAAGGGCACCCAAATCTAGAATGCATAAAGCTAGGATGAACAAATTTGGACCTCCAAAAGTTAATAATTCATTCTCGGCATCAACCAAAGTATATACTCTTACATATAGATGGAGTGTCACAATCCCAAAATATTTTTAGCAATGATGTCAACACCCTAGTGTTAGATTTTGGAATCATGTAATGAATATTAATATTACACAAAGCTAGTATTGAACAATGTCAAAGCATTAAAAAGCCAAAAATTTACACAAAGTTGAAGCTCATCCCAAGGTGACATCATTAAAATATCTAGAAGGTTTGAATTTGTTCTAAGAAGCTCTGCAAACAAAATTATTAGCCTGATTTTAAAAAAATTGGCCTAAAATATCTCTTTCAAAGCTACAACCATCCCAATAACTTCTAGCTATTCTAGCTAATGATATTGAAGAATGAAAATAATAGTTTTGATAAATCGGTTACAATGGTTTAGCCATTTACAATAGGTAGTTGTATATCAATGAAGTAGATTGTACATAAATACAAATTTAAACATAGAGTGAAATATGAAACTACCACCTCAACATTGTGAGTCTTTTCTGCTAGGCTATTTTCACAATAGACCTATAACTAACATGTTAATCTTCTATTGTAAGATTTAAACTACAACCTATAAATAATACATGACACATCTAATTAAAAGGTTAGCTCTATAATATTTGTCTAGATTTTTGTTATGTAATCTTGTTTCCAATTAATAAAAAGTGATAGTTGTTTGGCCCCCATTGTTGGTGTTCTTGTAGGTTTTTATGAATGTATATTTACTTTAAGTCATTTATGTTACACTTTTATGATTAGTCTATTATGCTAAAGTGAATTTTACTATTTGAATCATTATTGGACTACAATTCATTTGATTATTTGGAATGATCAAAGTATGTAAGAGAAGTTAAATAGATTTATTTTGCATCTAACAATGGTTGGTCTATTAAGTGTCATTTAAAGTGATTACTTGAGCTGATTACATGGTAATATCCAATACTATCAGGCTATATCCTATCCATAATTTATACATTTTTTAAAACCCTTACCTTCTATTAATCCTTCTATCTCTTTACTCTTAGCTTAAACCCTTTTTTACTTTATAAGTATTCGAAGGAATTGGTCTTATTTGAAGGTTGAATTGAGAGAAATATTATTCATCCAAAAAAATTGGTTGAAGTCTAAGGTGCAATCAAATTCCATAGACTAGGTCAATTTTATGCCAATAGAGACTAAGCGGCCAACTTAGAGAAAATGAAGTGGTTAGGAGACTTAGCGGCCAATGATCAAGAAAAAAAAATGACCTAGAGACTTAGTGGCTAGCGTTGAGAAAACAAAGTGTTGAGGAATATAATATTTTTTGGCATATGCTAATATACCTTCATGGTATAATTATAAATATGTAATAGATTAGTGTTGGATCTTTAGTTTAGATATGTGATTTACATTTTTCCTTTCATATAAGTGTTAATGTGTAGGAAATGCACAAGTGTCATGTATGTAAGTGTGCAAATATGTAATGTAAAGATGTTTACAAGTATCTTAAATTAAAAGTGCATGTAGAAGTGTAAGAGTCAATAGTTGTGTACAAGTCTCATAGAGTCAAGTGTCCATGTAAGAAGAACTTGAAGAGTATAGTATGCAAGTGGCAAGATGATAAGCCAAAGGTCATGGGATATGTCATATGGAGAGCAATAGTCAAGTACTTTAAGAGTCACAATAATATGGTTATATTATGGAGATAATACTCCATGAGAATGCAATCCAATGAAAAGGAATAAATCTTGTATACAATTTTTGAGAAATTATTATTGTAAGTTTTTCTTCATGCAAATTTCATGATTGAATTAGGCCATTTACATTCATATTTGATTATTAAGTGAATGTTATTTTCTTTATTATATTTGCCTTGATATACATATTAATTTGCTCATATATTATTCTACTCTTATATTATTATTTTGAACTTTAATATTATGGCTATTTTATATTGGGACCTATGATATTTTATGGTAGTAAGGCTTAAAAATCCAATAGTGGTATCATAGCTACCACCTGACTCTATCCATTTTGATAGAGTTCATTTTTAGCCACCATTGTTAATATTTAACTAAATCTTATTTTGATAAAGTTAATTTATATTCTATCCACTTTGAAGGTAATGCAAACTTGGACTCTATTTTTTTGAATATCTAATTGAGGAGAGTTTGAGAGGACAAGGAATAGTCATCATGATTTGGATGCTAAGTTCTTTCCACTTAGCTTAAGGAAAACCAATGAAGATGAGGACTCAACTTGGTTGACAGAAAGGGTCAACTTAGAAGAAAATTTGGATATTTGATGGAGAAAAGCAACTCAAAAGAAAATTTGGATATTGAAGATTGAGGAAGAACCAATTCAGAAGAAATTTTGTCATTCTTGGACATCCAAAGTCACCTTGAAATTGATATTGGGTTCACTAGAAAGGAGGATAATCATATTGGATTATTAGGTGCGACCTAATATATTGAATATTTCAGATAGATATAGGAGCAACGTTACTATAAGGATTGAGAATCCTTCAAAGCTTCTTAAGGACAAAGACTTGAAGCAACAAACAACAACATACAAATATAAAAATACAAAAAAATGAAGAAGAAATACAGAGATTTTATACAACAAATATTAAGGGGTTTGCACCAAAGAAAAAGTCCAAGAGGCTTTCATTAAAGAAAATATCAAAGATACTTGCATTTAAGAAGAGGCTCAAGAAGCTTGCATCAAAAGGTCCAAGAGGCCTACATTAGTAAAGAGTCCCAAGAGGCTTGCATAATTAAAGAGGCCGAAGAAGCCAACATCATATAAAAGGTCCAAGAGACCTTCATATAAGTAGATCCATAAATGGCATGTGTGAAAGCACACATAAGGTGTTAGTGGAATATTTTATAAGGTGCTAGAGAAAGCACAAACTATAAGAATTTAGAGAAAGCATTCATAAGTTCCTAAAAAATTACAATGGGCACTAACAAAGTGCTAAAGAAATATCTCTAAAAAGTAATAAAAGTAAGGGTGAATTAGTCATTAGACACAAGTTGCATGATAAAGAGGTAAATCGAGGTAAACCAAAAAGCTACCCATTTGAGAAAAGAAAAAATTAGATGTTGGGATGCCTGAGAAGAAGGGTGAACCTGAAAGCTACCCATTTAAGAAAATGAAGAAGCAAAAATCAGACTACTTGAGAAGAAGGGTAAATCAAGAAGCTACCTCTATAAGAAAAAGGAGAACTAGATATTGGACTTCCTGATAAGAAGGGCAAACCAAAAAGCTATCCATCTAATAAAAGGAAGAACCATACATTGGATCATTTGATAAAAAGGGTATATCAAAATATAAACCACAAGAGAAGAGGGTGACCAAAAAATTGAGTCACTTGAGAGCAAAATGCTTAAGGAAAGGTAAACCAGGAACTGAGTCACTTGAGAGCAAGTTTCTTGAGGAAAGGTGAAATGGGTCACCTGAGAAGCAAGGTAAATAAAAAATTGAAGCATCTAAAGGCAAAATTGCTTGAGAGATAAACTAGATATTGAGGCACCTGAAAGCTAACAATCAAACGATAAAATCATAAGAGAGAAGAACAATCTAGAAGATGTTTATGCAAGAGATATCTCACATAATTAACATAATGTAATAATATGAATATTCAAGCATTGAGGAACATTAGACAATTTCATCATACGTTTCACAATATAGAAATTGGATATTTTCCATCTATCTTATCACTAATGAATTCATAGGTAACAAATATTATATCCAATGCATAATATTTTTGGAGGGAGTGAAGTGGATTAAATTTGAAAAACATTCAAAATTTTGAAGCACTGAAGTTTTTAAATATTATTATTTTTAAAGGTTATATTATAAAATATGGAGTAATAAGGTTTATTTAAAGTTTTTTATTATTGAATTTTTTAATATTTAATTTTTTTAAAAATTAGAAAGTGGAGTTATAAGGAGTTAAAGATCTAAAGTTATTTGAATTTTTTTTGTAATTTCTTTATAAATTTTGAAAACTTTGAGTTTTTGAAATTTGATTTTTTTTTAATATTTGAAATTTTGCAAATCTAATTGGGGAGTTAATATATTTTCTACATCAAAAGATTAGAAAATTTTAGAATTTGTAAATTTTATATTGGAGTTTTTTTTTTTTTTGGAAATATAAGGATTTTAACTTAAAGACACAAAATGGATAAATGGCAAAGAGGAACATCTCAATATAGGAGACATTATCAAAGTGCAAAACCATTTATTATGATAGGAAACATTCAAAAACAAAATTTATATGAAAAATAATATTTTGAATACATAGGGCACCATCATAAAAGATTTTTTTTTAATTCTTATCAAAGATGTGAGATTATATCACTTGAATCTCATCAAAAAATTCAAAGAGAAAAAGATATCTAGTATATAGATTTAGGGGCTAGTCATTAGATGATTGGAAACTTACATTGTTTTGAATACCTATAAGGGATAATGTCTCACTAAAAATTGTAGATGATAAGATGTATCAATTTCAAGAAACTGGTAGAGTAACACCTAGCATGTCTTTCTCACATTTTGTATTAGAAAATATTTCATATATTCCTAGACTATCAACTAATCTTATCTTACTTGCTCAATTGGTTGAAAAAAAAATATTATTTGAATTTAAATATATAAATGAACATAGCAAATGTATCATCAAGAATCAAAGCAAAATTGAAGCTATAGGTTCAATCAAGAATGGAATATATTCCTTATATTCAATGGAATTTGCTCAAGATATTCTTGAACATATATCTCAAGATGAAATTAATAATAAGTTAATTTAGTTTTTATAAATATAGGAAACATGGAATTGGATCAAGCATAGTCCAAGGTTACCCACAAACATGAACAATGGATGGACCCAAGATTCAAGATAATGAAGAAGATTCTATAGAAGTAGAGGTTCATGAACAATGCAATATCACTTAAATATTGAATACAAAGATGAAGACCAATATTAAAGACTAAAGTCTTCAATAACCAAATAATATAATACAAGGGGGTATTGAGGAATATTACATTATTTGGTGCATGCCAATATACCCTTGTGGTACCTTCACGGTACAATTGTAAATATGTAATATATTAGGGTTCAATATTTTATTTAGATATGTGATTTATATTTCCCCTTTCATGTAAGTGTCAATGTGTAGGAAATACACAAGTTTCATGTAAGAGTGCAATGTGCAATAAATATACAAGTGTCATGTAAGTTAGAGTGCAAGTGTATATTGAGAGAATGTGCACAAGTATCATGTATGTAAGTGTACAAATATGTAATGTGAGAATGTGCACAACTTTCTTAGATTAGGAGTGCATGTAAAAGTGTAAGAGTCATATAGATGTGTACAAGTGTCATAGATTCAAGTGCCCATGTAAGAAGAATTTGAATAGTCTAGCATGCAAGTGGCAAGATGATAAGCCAAAGGTCACGGTACTTGTCATATGGAAAGAAACATTCAAGTACTTGACAAGTCACATTACTAAGATAATACCCGATTAAAAAATCAAGTACTTGACATCATGAATACTTTGAGGAAGTTTAGGTATTACCTATAACAAAGTAATACCATCATATTTGTAGTATGTTCAATTTTTTGTACTCTTAGAAAACAAATAAGAGTTTAATATATATTAAACCCAACAAGATCATCAAGGGTAGAGTCTTATGTGGAAACCTTAAAACAATGGCTCCAAAGGACTAAATCACCTTGGTAGTAGAGGTTCAACCTAGCGATTAAATAGGACTAATAGGACAATTTTATAGGTACATGAAAACTAGACAAATCCCAAAAGGATTGGTATTCAATAAAATAGCTTAATTCAAATACAAAGCAATACAGTTTTCATGGCTAGATGATATTTTTTTTTTTTGTAATTAAGGTACAATTTCATTATATCCGGTTTTTCCAATTTAACCCAAAACCTTTCACAAAAATCAGCACTATGCTATTACGGATCAAAACCTCAATAGGGATAGTTTGTCCTTCGCTACTAGTACCCTTCTGAGGCCACCCTGCCAAGAAAGAGCACAGCCCCTTACACATATTTCACAAACACCTTAAAACACAGGCAGCGGCCCACCGCATTGCTTTCTTGTTGCCCCAGCTGTGAAAATGTGACCTGTCACGAAATCATGACGTCCTTAAGTCTTCTCCTTCATTTTCTCTGGAGAGTCGTGAAACGGTGACATGTCGCAAAAATGAGACATGTCGCAAAATCGTGACATTCTGCCTTCGTTCTACTCCTTTGCCGCTATAAGTCATGAAAATACATGTCACAAAAATGAGCCATGTCGCGGAATCGCGACTTTCGTCACCCATTTTGCACTCTTTCTGCTTCCAGCCATGAAAATGTGACATGTCACGAAATTGCCACGTCCTTAAGTCGTTTCCATATTTTACTTTGGATAGTCACGAAAATGCGACCTGTCTGAAATCGCGACATTCTGCCTTCGTTTCGCTCCTTTGCCGCTGCATGTCACGAAAATGCAACATGTCGCGACAATGAGACATGTCACGAAATAGCGAAATTCATATCCCATTTTGCACTCTTGCCACTTCCATCTACGAAAGTGTGACATGTCACGAAATCACGACGTCCTTAAGTCTTTTCCTTCATTTTCTCTGGATAGTCATGAAAATGTGACATGTCACGACAATGAGACCTATCACAAAATCATGACAATCTGCCTTCGTTCTGCTCCTTTGCCACTACTTGTCGCAAAATTGAGACATGTCACAAAATCGTGACATTTGTTTCTCATTTTTTCTTGTGGCTTCCAGCTGCGAAGAATCGACAAGTCACGAAATCGCGTTGTCCTTGAGTCTTTTCCTGCATTTGCTTTGTATCATTGCGAAACTGTGACATGTCGAAAATGTGACATGTCGCGACATCACGACACTTATGCATCTTTGTCCTCTTTTGTTGCTTTTGTACACGAAAATGCAACATGTCACGATATTGCGTCACACTCGCCTCCTTGCTCCTTTTCTTGGCTTTTGCCCGCAAAAATCCAACATGTCGTGATATCGCGACACTTTCGCCTCCTTACTCTTTCTTGGCTAGATGATATTTTGATTAGAAAGAGATAGGATGATATCTTGTTTAATTTTCCAAAGAAAGAAAAGAAAAATACTAATCAATAAATATCACAATGAAGGAAGGAATTATTCTATTCTAGATATGACATATAAAATCCTAAGGGTATAAGTAGTTTAAGTCAAATCAACTAATCAATAACTAGTCATCCAACTATTGAAATACATCATTACAATATTTGGAACACCATCCATAATAGTCATCGACAATACCATATTCTTAATAGGATTCAAAGTGATAAAATTTGTATTGGAATATGGGTTTATACTAAAACAATCATACAATTAGCATAGTGAGGATTATAAAGAAAATCACTGGCCAATTATAAAGATACTAACACTCAAACTATAGAATACTTTTTGGGTAGATTATATGATACCTAAATCCTCTATAGGATCATCTTCTTATGAGTCAATCTATAGGAAGAAGGATTTGTTACTAGTAAATTTGAAACACATTTCCCTCTAAATAGCACAACTAGATATTGAATATATTAATGTTAAACCAATGCAAGCATGACTCACAAAAGTAATAAAAGTACTTGTGATATGTCCTTCCTAATCACCAGCCAATCGAGTGGGTAAATTATTCCCTACTAGACCAATATACCTACCTAACCTATTAAATATAAGAGTGGGTAGGTTGGCTAGTATAAAACCCATAAAACCTCTTTAATTCCCTTTTATTTTTACTTTAATAGTTCAAGCAAATCACCTCTAGGTCTAAAAAAGTATGCTTATCAAGGTACAAACATGATAGTGAATATATGATGCACCATACGAAATAATTAAGACAATAAATTTTACTTTTATGTTACCTAAGGCTTTTAGGGTCATCACTAAAGTAATAGTTATAATAGAGATGACTAAATTCACCCCATATAAATATCCAATGAGTAATATCATACTTATCTTGGTCCTCATAGAATATCCAACTTACTCCAATGTGATTTAAATTTAGAGGAAATCAACACTCTAGATCATTAACTTAGATGTCTTATCTAAACTAATGTAAAGAAGAGCCCAAATCTATCCCCTTAGATATGGATAAAAAGAAGCTATGACTTGAATATATTCCAATCTAATCAATAGGATCATACATTTTATTATTGTTACTTACATCCTTTAAAATATAAGATCTTGATATAACATACATATGTAAACCTTATTGCATCAAGTTACACGTAATCAAAATTGATCTCAACACATATGCACATAGACAATGACAAGTTACTATATAATATTATAGGAAGATCTATTCCTTGAAGAACAATAACATTTAAATATGAAATTAATAATTTATGCAAGTGAAATGAATTTCAATAATTAATATGTGTGCATTAAGTTATCCATGTGCAATATCTTCTTAGAGGATATGTTTATCTAAAGATATTCCCGCTATAGCTTTGTTCTTAATTTATTTGTTACTATTGAGCTTGATATTTCCTTCTTTTTGTACTTTATTCTCAACTCATATTCACAATACCATTTTTTACAAAAATTCATTGTATTTTTATCTACTTATTCTTTGTCTTACTTACCTCTTGTTTTAATTGTTTGATAACTAATTAATAGTAGAATAGGCTTCAAGATGTTGAATCCAATTGTACAACTTATTAGCACTAAATAGCCTAAGAATATTTCAATTTCAAATTTATTCTACACCTGTAGAGGACCATGGATTTGAAAATAAATAGGGTTGGTAATTGTATATGGAGATACCATATTGATTATAAATTTTAAAACTTCCCAAATAGAGTATTTTTCTATTCTTCCAAGGCATATTGAATGAGTTTCTTAAGGTATGGGTTGGCCTTGGTCTCTAACCATGTGCATAACATCTCAATATTTGGTGTTCCTTTGAATGTATGATGTTCATTAGGGTACTTAAACATGAAAATTTTTGTGGTACTTTGCTTCTTATATCATGAGCATGTGTGAAGATACATGGAATGATGAAATATACTATAAGGTTTTACTATAGATAAGAATATTTACAAATAATATGAAGGAAACAAAAAGAGTTAAAGTGTATATGATACCACTTGATATACATCATGGGATATAGGATGTTTTAGTATAGAGGATAACTCATAGAACAAGCTTGTGGAACTTACAAGTTATGATCAAAGTTGTGCTACAAGGGCGTAGGGTGTAATTATGTTCTCTCATTTAACACTAGAATAAAATGATGCACCATACAAAATAACAAACACATAGATGAAGATGATGATACAAATACACTATAGAATGTAAGGTTCTTATACTAAATATAAAAAAACTATACAATTAATTAAAATAAAGGTGTAGTGTGATAGTGTGCAAAGCACTCTATTCTATTTAGAAGGGAAGGAATAATATATGGGAGAAATCTACAAAAAATTAGTAGAAGCATAGAGTAGATGAGAACTCGAGCTCCAAGAATATTAAGAATGTATAAAGGATTTTCCACACCAATCTATATACAATATTTACACATAAGTTATAGATCAATAGAAATGTGAATCACTTTATATTCTAACTAATTAAGAAGTTAATTTAGAAATAGTTTACAACTACCTATTCAATTTTCTCTACCTTAGGAACTAGTTGTTGTATAACTAGGTGGATAAAGTAGTCTAGGTAGAGAGATGTCAAACACCAACCATTTATGAATGCTTTGTCACTTTCCTACTAGATGGTGACATGTTTTTTTGGTTTCAAGGATATATTTTTTATATATGTATGTGCAAACAAGGTTGGCACCAAAAAAATCATGGCATCAGGCTAAGACATGGTGTTTAGCCAGTTTAGGAAGAGTCTTGATAGATGTCATGGTCTTTAAGCTCTATTAGATTTGATGCCATGCTCATTGGGATTTTGATAAATTTCTACTTTTCTCATATCATCAAATACCTATTTAAAACTCCTATTATCACTCTAATGGTCTTACTTAAAACCATATATACCTATTTTACCACAAGTTGAACCAACTTATCTATAATTAAAAATATTTTGTATTTTCCCTTTGTTTATAATGCAAACATAGTTCAAAATGTTTCAAAATCTATGTTTACTACTTAATACATGTTTATATAAACTTTAAAAACCTAATATGTTTCTAATCTACAATGGTTTAAATGTGTTTAAATAAAAATGATCTATTATTTTACCCTTCTCTTATAAACTCACCTTAAGAACTGAAGACTTACACCTTGTATATTAATTGTACTTTGTATTATTTATTATATTTTTCCTATGTTACTTTTTATTTTTTGATGAGCAAGGTGCAACCAAAGTATTGTCATTGTTGTCAACACAGTCAGGTTGATCAGTTGATGCAATGGACAGGAGTTCATTGATGAGCAAGGTGCAACCAAAGTATTGTCATTGTTGTCAACACAGTCAGGTTGATCAGTTGATGCAATGGACAGGAGTTCATTGATGAGCAAGGTGCAGCCAAAGTATTGTCATTGTTGTCAACACAGACAGAGGATCGGTTGATGCAATGGACAGGAGTGCAGAGGTCATTAGATGGATCGGTTGATGAAGTGAACAAGAGTTCAGAGCAGTTAGAGCATGTATAGTAAATTTCCAAGAAGACAGAAGTGGCCCAGATTCAAAGGATCAAAGAAAAAGACAAGTAAGAAAACTGTCGCGATATCGCGACATGTTTTCTATCATGATTTCATGACATATCGAAGGAGAGAGAAAAATATGGAAAAGTTGTCATGATATCACGACATATCGGAGGAGAGAGAAAATGCTAGCAAAACTATCGCAATTTCATGACATGTTCGAAGAGAGAGAAAGCGCAAGGAAAACTATCATGATTTCGTGACATGTTGGAAGAAAGAGAAAGCGCAAGGAAAATTATCACGATTTCGTGACATGTTGGAAGAGAGAGAAAGCACAAGAAAAACTATCATGATTTCGTGACATGTTGGGAGAGAAGGCGCAAGCAAAGAAAACTGTCACAATTTCGTGACATGTTTGAGAGAAGGAGCTCGCAAAGAAAAGTGTCACGATTTCATGACATGTTTGAAGAGAAGACGCAGAGACGAAAATGTGTCGGATTTCGTGACATGTTTGAGAGAAGGAGCTTGCAAAGAAAAGTGTCACGATTTCATGACAATTTGCAAGAAGGATGGTACGGACAAAAATGTGTCACGATTTCATGACAGGTTTGAGAGAAAGAGCTCGCAAAGAAAAGTGTCACGATTTCACGATAATTTGCAAGAGAGGCAGTATGGACGAAAATGTGTCACGATTTCGTGACATGTTTGAGAGAAAGAGCTTGCAAGGAAAAGTGTCACGATTTCATGACAATTTGCAAGAGGAAGAGCTAAGGAGAAAAAGTGTCACGATATCGCGACATGTCGCGTTTTCATGACCTGAAGAGAAGAGAAGAGCTAAGGAGAAAAGATGTCACGATTTCATGACATCACATTCATGACTGAGAGAGTGAGAGAGAATGTCACGGATTATAGAAATATTTCGATATCATGTACAAAGTAAAGAGAAAGAGGAGAGATGAAGAAAGTGTCACGATTTCACTAGACATGAAAGATCATGGAAGTACAAGCGTATTTAGTGACAAATTCAAGGAGGAAGAGCTCAAAGGTGAAAGTGTCACGATTTCATGACATGTTCCATTTTCGTAGGTGTAAAGCAGAGAAAAGCACAAGGCAGCGAAAGTGTCGTGATTTCGTGACATGTTCCGTTTTCGCTAGTGCATGCAAAGAAGAGTGTACGACAACGAAAAGTGTCGCGATTTCGTGACATGTCATGTTTTTGCTGGTGCATGCAGAGAAGAGTGTACAAAATGAAAAGTGTCATGATTTCATGACATGTCATGTTTTCGCCAGTGCAAGCAGAGAAGAATGCAAGGAAGCAAAAAGTGTCACGATTTCATGACATGTCATGTTTTCACGGGTGCATGCCGAGAAGAGGACTAGGAGGCAAAAAATGTCATGATATCATGACATGTCATGTTTTCATGGTCAAACGCCAAGGAAAAGTCAAAGGGGCAGAAATGTCATGATATCGTGACATGTTGTTTCTGTGTGACTTAGAGCTAAAAGGAGAACCCAGCCGAAGTAAAGTTAACTGAAGGAAAACGATAGTTACAGATGCATTTGTAGAGGAAATACATGCAGCCAAAATTAGAAGAGTTAACTGAAGTCAGTACAACAGTTACAGGTGTAAATTACGAGATAGAAATCATGTAGTTAAATAAGAATAGTGAACTGAAGTAATTATGGTAGTTATAGGGGCAGTTACAGTGACAGTAAATAGAAGTCATTACTGCAGTTACAGGAGCCGTTACAAAGAAATATCATGCAATAGTGGTTACTGAAAGTCATCAGATGAAGACCACGAGTTGGACAGAGAAACGTCTCGAAGCCCAAACAAAGAACCGTTCTATTAATAAGATTGCATGTGAGAATAAAGGAGTCATTACTATTAATAGGCTGCATGCGTGAATATGGAAGTTAAGAATAGAAATAGAACACAGTTATAAAAGGAGATTTGCATGAAGTAGCAAGGTTGAGCTCCATGTGGGAAGAGAGAGCAGCGTGTTGTAGAATAGAGGGAAAGTGCTACGAAAAGGAGAATAGAGAGCACGGCTGAGACAGCATGTCTAAGAAAGAGCAACTAAAAGAGAGAGCACTACTGAGATAAGAGCAATGAGGAAAGAGTGTTATTGTATAGAGGGATAGTGTTGTGGGCTATTACAAAGCTGGAAGAATGTTGTAAGAAGTACAAAGCTATGAGAGCTACAAGAGTAAGCCATAAGAAAGGGCTATAAGTGTGCAGTAAGTAGAGTTGTAAAAGAGTGTATGCTTTGTGGATAGGGAGTTGAGATTGAGAGTTAGAAATAGAATAGATTGAGTCTCTAACAATTCTCCTTATGCTTCCATGAGATTGATTTGAGTTAAGATAGACTAGTGAGGGTCTTGTAACACAAAAGGCATTTTTATGTCAATCAAGATTTAAAATAGAAGTCCAAGTTGGTGCTTGGAATCAGGGGTTGGTGCTCCTTTCTATTGGTGCAGATAAATCAGGGGTTGGTGCTCCTTCCAGTGGGTGCTGGTAAACTGATTGTGAAGTTGGTGCTTTGCAAAGGCTGGATTTGGATGGGAGTCCAAGCAGTCTATTTTTGAGGAGTAGCCAAAATTGGTGAACCTCGTTAAATCTTGTGTTATGTGTTGCTATCTTGTTACACTTGCTGCATCTGGTTTTAAGCATTCATTAGTTCTGAATTAAGAGATGAAGATTTAAGTTTTTAATTAGCTGCACTGATTCACCCCCCCTCTCAGTGCCATTGTAAGACTAACAATTGGTATCAGAGCCAAGTTCCCAGTTTTGGCTAAATCAGTCAGGGTTGATCTTGGATTAGTACACAATGGCTAAAAAGAATAGATCCTCCTTCAAAAAGGCATCCCAATCAGTTTTAGTTCTTGTGGAAGAGAAAATTGAACTAGAGAAGGTAGAAGAAGTGAATCCTGAAGTTTGTGATGAAAATCTTGAGATTGAAGTAGATCTAGAAGGTGAGTTGATAGCCGCACTTGAAGAGTTGAGTATAGAAAAGAAAAAGAACAAAAGAATGTCCAAGAAGTTAGAAGAATATGGGGATGAGATTGAAGATCTCTTCCTACAAGTTCAAAAGGCCAAGAAATCAGAAGAAGCCTTGAAGACACACCTGGATGATGAGGATGATGTATGCAACACAAGTGAAGAGGAATCTAACAAAGTTATTGTTGATCTAAAGCTGCAAGTAGAACAAGTACAAAAGGATTGAAGATATTCTCAGGTCTCAAATCAATGAGAAAGAGACTGTTTGCTGCCAACAAGAAGAAGAGATTGTTTCATTGAAGAAACAACTAGAAGAGGCCAATATAAATCTCAAATATGAGAAGAGCACAGAGTTGCTAGATAAAATGATAAAGCAACAAAGAAGCTCCACGGCTAAGTTTGGTCTTGGATATGAAGCTGAACAACCTTCATCTTCCAAAAGTGCAAAAAAGAAGTCCACTGCTGAAGGATCGAAGCAAGAAAAGTCTGAAGCTGAATCTTCAAAAGGAAGAAAGTATCAAAGAAGATCTACATCAAAGCAACCACAGCAAAAGAGGTTCTCTCACTCTCACTCTTTTAATAATAATGCTTTTAATGGCTATTGTTCTAAATGCAACTGCTATGGTCACAAGGCAATTTATTGTGGACTGAACAATAGATCAAAAAGTTATGCTGATAAAAACACATCTGCTTTCCTGAGTGAACACCCTGTGCAATGTTTTAAATGTAATGGCCATGGGCACATAGCAAGGTTTTGTCCAAGCACTTCTGTATCCAATCTAAGGCAAGACCATAGATTTCATCATACACACAGAATGCAATGCAGACAGGGAATAAAACATGTGCAATGTTTTAAATGTAATGGTCAAGGGCACATAGCAAGGTTCTGTCCAAGCACTTTTGTATCTAATCTAAGGCAAAACCCTAGATTTCATCAGACGCAAAGAGTGCAACACAGACAGGGAAGAAATCATGTGCATCAAAGAAAGGAAAGTAATCATCCATCAAGGATGTACAAGAGACAACCACCCAAGAGAAATGTTCAAGTTCACGAAAAGGTTCAAACCAGGGATGCAGTTGAAAAACTCAAGCCCAAGTTCAAGAAATCTTGGAGAAAGAAAGAAGAGAGGAAATCGTGTCTCCTTGGACAGAAGGAGATTACTCCTCTATTGCACTAAGCAGCTCCAGGTAGCACATCCTCAGGGGGAGCAATGTTAAAGTTTATTTTAATGCTCCTATGTATTTGTGTAATTATCTGAGGATGAAAGGAAAGTAGTCGAGGAGTTGTTGTATAGCTGTCAAAGTGTGTTTTTTGTTCATACTGTTGTTTGTGGTAGTGCCGTGAAGGGTGGTGATTAAATTGAGAGTTGTCTTTATTGGTAATATTGCTATATGTCATTGTTGTACTGTTGATGGTTCTTACTGCCACTGTCAAAAGTTAAGGATTATAACAGTTCAGATGATTTGGTTGGTTTTGTGGTACTGTGTTTGATGCTTGCATAGAGTTGGCAGTAAAATTGCAGTGTTGGTACAGTGTTGGACAAAAGTTGGTACAAGTGTGAGTCACTTGTCAATGTTGTTGACAGATGTGAAATCAACGTTTTGAATGGGAAGATTGAAGGAGAGGTTTATAATGAGCAGCCAGATGGTTTCCAGCCTGGTGATGATTGGTTGAGTTGATTGATTGAGCCTTTGAAGAAGGCCTTTGGGAAATATTTGAGGACAGTGCTGGGACAGATTTCCAGATACATGATTTGGGCTTACTCCATTGAGATTGATTTGAGCAAGTTATTCTTTGCATTGGTGATTTATGTTGGTGGTTGTTTTGTTCAAATACCTTTGGAAGGAAAAGGATGTCTACTAGTTTCCTTTTCATGTAGTGATTGGTTGAATGCTTCAAGGTTAATCTTGAGTTGAATGATGTTGGTTAAACCTTGTCTATAAGCATTGTTGTTAAAGCCCTAATTGGTTGAGAAAAGATATTGGTTGTGGAAAGAACATGAGTATCATTGTTATATGAGTTATTGCATGGTTGGCAATTGTTGGGTTGTGTTTCATGTTCTTGAGAAAAGCATACTACATCTATCTTATTCTTTTGAGATTGAGATTGAGTTGAGATTGAGATTGGGAGTTAAGTATAGAACATATTGAGTCTCTAACAATTCTCTTTATGCTTCTATGAGGTTGATGAATCACATTGGGTCTCTAACAATTCTCTTTGTGGGTTCATGCTAAGCAAGTTTTTCTTGATGAACTTGTGAGCTGATTTGGACAAGTTCTAGTGAAGACTTGTGAGCTGAATTGGACAGGTTCTAGTGAGGACTTGTGAGCTGATTTGGACAAGTTCTATGTGAGCTTGTTAAGCAGGTTCTGTGTGAGCCTATTGACAGAGTACAGAGAACAGAGTCTCAATGGATAGAGATCCAGCAGCCAACACAGTTGAAGATAGATCTGAGTAATGCCTATTATGCTTATCATGATGTTGTCAAACAATGAAATGAAGTGGTCACATATTCCCAAGAATAGTCTAAGAATTGACTAGCTATCGGGATCAAATTCTCAGGGGGAGCATTTATGCATCTGTTTATCATATTGCTCATGTTTATGCTTTTTGCTAACTGTAATAATTTTTGCTTGAGAATGTTGTGCATGGACTCAGGGGGAGTTTTGCAACCGCCCTTTGGTATTATTGTCAAAGGGGGAGAAGATTTATAGGTAATTGCACACAATTACGTGTGTTGCCAACAATTCCAAAGGGGGAGATTGATGAGCAAGGTGCAACCAAAGTATTGTCATTGTTGTCAACACAATCAGGTTGATCAGTTGATGCAATGGACAGGTTCATTGATGAGCAAGGTGCAACCAAAGTAATGCAATGGATAGGAGTTCATTGATGAGCAAGGTGCAGCCAAAGTATTGTCATTGTTGTCAACACAGACAGAGGATCGGTTGATGCAATGGACAGGAGTGCAGAGGTCATTAGATGGATCGGTTGATGAAGTGAACAAGAGTTCAGAGCAGTCAGAGCATGTACAATGAATTTCCAAGAAGACAGAAGTGGCCTAGATTCAAAGGATCAAAGAAAAAGACAAGTAAGAAAACTGTCGCGATATCGCGACATGTTTTCTATCGTGATTTCATGACATATCGGAGGAGAGAGAAAAAGCTGGAAAAGCTGTCGCGATATCGTGACATATCGGAGGAGAGAGAAAATGCTGGCAAAACTGTCACGATTTCATGACATGTTCGAAGAGAGAGAAAGCGCAAGGAAAACTGTCACGATTTCATGACATGTTGGACGAAAGAGAAAGCACAAGGAAAACTGTCACGATTTCGTGACATGTTGGAAGAGAGAGAAAGTGCAAGAAAAACTATCATGATTTCGTGACATGTTTGGAGAGAAGGCGCAAGCAAAGAAAACTGTCATGATTTCATGACATGTTTGAGAGAAGAAGCGCAAGAAAGAAAACTGTCACGATTTCATGACATGTTTGGAGAGAAGGCAGAGGCAAAGAAAACTGTCACGATTTCGTGACATGTTTGAGAGAAAGAGCTTGCAAAGAAAAGTGTCATGATTTCGTGACAATTTGCAAGAAGGATGGTACGGACAAAAATGTGTCACGATTTCGTGACATGTTTGAGAGAAAGAGCTCGCAAAGAAAAGTGTCACGATTTCACGACAATCTGCAAGAGAGGCAGTACGGACAAAAATGTGTCACGATTTCATGACATGTTTGAGAGAAAGAGCTTGCAAGGAAAAGTGTCACGATTTCATGACAATTTGCAAGAGGAAGAGCTAAGGAGAAAAAGTGTCACGATATCACGACATGTTGGGTTTTAGCGACCCGAAGAGAAGAGAAGAGCTAAGGAGAAAAGATGTCACGATTTCGTGACATGTCGATTTTCATGACTAAGAGAGGAGAGAAAATGTAGCGAAGATAGAAATGTCGCGATATCGTGACAACAGCGAAGAGGAAGACTCGGAAGACTGAAGGATAAGTGTCATGATTTCATGAGAAGCAAAAAAAGAGCATGGAAGTAGAAGTCATGATTTCATGACAAATTCAAGGAGGAAGAGCTCAAAGGCGAAAGCGTCATGATTTCATGACATGTTCCATTTTCGTGGGCGAAAGGCAGAGAAAAGCACAAGGCAGCGAAAGTGTCACGATTTTATGACATGTTTCGTTTTCGCTAGTGCATGCAAAGAAGAGTGTACGAAAGCGAAAAGTGTCACGATTTCGTGACATGTCATGTTTTCGCTAGTGCATGCAGAGAAGAGTGTACGAAAGTGAAAAGTGTCATGATTTCATGACATGTCATGTTTTCACCAGTGCAAGCAGAGAAGAATGCAAGGAAGCGAAAAGTGTCATGATTTCATGACATGTCATGTTTTCGCGGGTGCATGCCGAGAAGAGGACTAGGAGGTGGAAAATGTCACGATATCGTGACATGTCATGTTTTCATGGTCAAACGCCAAGGAAAAGTCAAAGGGGCAGAAATGTCACGATATCGCGACATGTTTTTGCGTGACTTAGAGCTAAAAGGAGAACCCAGCCGAAGTAAAGTTAACTGAAGGAAAACGATAGTTACAGATGCATTTGTAGAGGAAATACATGCAGCCAAAATTAGAAGAGTTAACTGAAGTCAGTACAATAGTTACAGGTGTAGTTATAGATAGAAATCATGCAGTTAAATAAGAATAGTGAACTAAAGTAATTACGATAGTTACAGGGGCAGTTACAGTGATAGTAAATAGAAGTCATTACTACAGTTACAGGAGCCGTTACAAAGAAATATCATGCAGCAGTGGTTACTGAAAGTCATCAGACGAAGACCACGAGTTGGACAGAGAAACGTCTCGAAGCCCAAACAAAGAACCGTTCTATTAATAAGATTGCATGTGAGAATAAAGGAGTCGTTACTATTAATAGGCTGCATGCGCGAATATGGAAGTTAAGAATAGAAACAGAACACAGTTATAAAAGGAGATTTGCGTGAAGTAGCAAGGTTGAGCTCCGTGTGGGAAGAGAGAGCAGTGTGTTGCAGAATAGAGGGAAAGTGCTACAAAAAAGAGAATAGAGAGCACGGCTGAGACAACGCGTCTGAGAAAGAGCAACTGAAAGAGAGAGCACTGCTGAGACAAGAGCGGTGAGGAAAGAGTGCTGTTGTATAAGAGGGATAGTGTTGTGGGCTGTTACAAAGCTGGAAGAATGTTGTAAGAAGTACAGAGTTGTGAGAGCTGCAAGAGTAAGCCATAAGAAAGGGTTGTAAGTGTGCAGTAAGTAGAGCTGTAAAAGAGTGTATGCTTTGTGGACAGGGAGTTGAGATTGAGAGTTAGAAATAGAATAGATTGAGTCTCTAACAATTCTCCTTATGCTTCCATGAGATTGATTTGAGTTAAGATAGACCAATGAGGGTCTTGTAACACGGGAAGGCATTTTTATGTCAATCAAGATTTAAAATAGAAGTCCAAGTTGGTGCTTGGAATCAGGGGTTGGTGCTCCTTCCAGTGGGTGCTGGTAAACTGATTGTGAAGTTGGTGCTTTGCAAAGGCTGGATTTGGATGGGAGTCCAAGCAGTCTATTTTTGAGGAGTAGCCAAAATCGGTGAACCTCGTTAAATCTTGTGTTATGTGTTGCTATCTTGTTACACTTGCTGCATCTGGTTTTAAGCATTCATTAGTTCTGAATTAAGAGATGAAGATTTAAGTTTTTAATTAGCTGCACTGATTCACCCCCCCCCCTCTCAGTGCCATTGTAAGACTAACATTTTTGTCCATTGAATTCAACATGCTCTTAAACTTGCTTGTGGACATGACTTACTTTCAATTTTTTTCCTTGGAAATTGTTATGGATCTATCTCTTTACTACTCATATAAAATATTCATATGGAAATTGTGAAACATAATTATGACATGATTAAAATAGTATTACTACAATAAAATATTTAACTACCCTATTGAATGAATATTAAGTACATTGTATGCTTTGATTCCAAGTATTAAGATTCATGTGATCACCCCATTTACTAGATGATCAGTGGTTTTATTGACATAGTTCTACTTCTTCACTATTTCAACTAAATCAAGCATCTTATATAAATAAATTTAAAATTGATTTAAAAAATACTGATGAGTGGTATCATATTTTTTTTAATTTAAATTCAATATTAAGCGTAGTGTATAATATGATACATTCACTTCCATGTCAAAGTCTTAAATTAAGTTATATAATATAATAAGAGATGCATATGAGTGATTTTATGATTTATAAATTAAATACTTTTGATACTTTGTTACCTACAACATTTTTCACTCCTTTGGACCAATAGGAATGATTTTTTAGTAATATTAATATAATGTAAGGGGGGCGGAAGTCCAAGGTTCAAATCTTGGGCCTCATCAAACTGAACATTTATCCCTTTTTTAGTACTTTCAACGGCGTAAAATGTTTAAAATGATTGTGGCATGGTGGTTATAGGGGCGTACTACACGAAGATCTGTGTGGTGACTTTCGGGGTGGACAGCACAAAATACTGTGGCGGCCATAAAACCGAACAACCTACCCGGATTCGTGGTAGCTACCGATTCCACCATGTAAATTCAAAAAATATATATATATATATATATATATAATATTTATGTAATGGTAATGTGTCTAATGACCATTTTTATATTGGTTGAAGTTTATACTAGTGGTTCTCATATTGAGATGATACATGTATAACATTGGTGATAACTAATGATATATTATCCAATTGATGATTGGTTAATTAAAATAATATGGTAATTATGTAGGAGCATTCAGGTGAGCGGTCAAAAACAAATAAGAAAAAAGTAATAGTTTTAATTAATAAATATTTTAAAAAGCAATAAACTATAAACTAGTTCCTTAAAGAAAGCAATAAAGTAACTTTCTTTAGTTAGCTAGGCATTACTCATTAAAAAAATGAGAGTTGTATAAAGCAGCCAAGGGGCATTTGTAGTAAATAATTGGTGGAAGAATTTTTAATAATATGGTAACTAAATTGGAAGTAAAATTTGTGATAAAACATCAATTTATTTTAGAGGGAATATCTTTTTATAATTTGATTGCATTTAGAAAACAACCACACCATTGAATTCCTTATTTCATATAGTATAAAAATGAGTGGTTTGGTTAAGAATTTTAATATTTATCAAGAGAGAGATGGCTTTCAAAATTTGATTTTATGATTCTAAATTAGCAAACAAATTCTATACAATAATATAAATAGATATTTAATATTAAATATAGCATAGTTTCCTTTAATAAAACTAATAATAAATCCGCCCATGTAGAGGAGTTGGAGAGCAAGTGGGTAGTTAAAACTCTCCAGTTATCGAGAGGTCCAGGTTCAAATCTCTCCTCTCACATGTTGCGTATATGTTGTATATAAAAGGTTCCTCACCAAAAAAAAAAAAACTAATAATAATAAAATAACAAGAAGGACTTTACATAAACATAAATATGATAAATATATAAACAAATAAATAAATATTAAATATGGTTTCATATTGAGTGAGGTTATAAAAAATAAACTAACTGAAATAAAACTAAGACACCTTTTAATAGAATATCAAATAAATTTGATCCATAATACCCTATCAACTATGTTGTTTTGAATCCTCAAATACAAGTCTTTATATTAATATTTTTTTTAAAAAGAAATTAATTGTTGCAAAATAAAATTTTAAATATTGAAACAAAAAGGAACATACATACATAAATTTTCTCCTAAAGAAAATCTCAGAGAAGTAAAAATCCAATAGAAAAAATAGTGTGTTTCCTTGTTCATTCAATTTTACAATAAAATATTTTACAATAGTTTAAAAGAAAGATGCTTATTAGATATATGCTAAGAGATTAACTTCTATTGCTATAAACTATAATCCAACTATGATTTTGCTCTTTTGTCTTCCAAATCTTACCTCTTGAGTCTCTTGATCCCCTTTGGTTGTAATATTTATCTGAAAAATATCTTATAACCTTTTTTCCTCATCCTTTTTTAATACTAAATTGATGTGGATTCCCCAAAAGCTTATTTTATTATTCAAAATGGAAGGTTTTTATATGCATCTCCCATTGCTTTACATGATAAGGTGATATTTAATTTGTATATCTACATGTTTGTATAAGATAAGGTGGTATTTAATATGGATGTACTATGTGCTAATTTGGTGATCTAAAACCATGGTCCATAAACGTAGGTTTACTACCATGTGCTAATTTTTTTCATGTGTAATATGTTCATAATTGCATGTGTATATTTTTATGTGCCAATTTCTAAGAATTTTTTTTATCACACCTCTCATATTTAAAGGTTTTTGGTTCCCATAATCTATAAACTAGGTAGATGATAAGCGAACAACTCCTCGATTCTGCTTCGATCATACCATTTTGCTTTGGATGGTAACTATCCTTTTTGAGCAAATTTCTAGTATTCCTATTGTCCACTACAAGTGGTATGAACCTATTTTTATAATATCGAATCTTCCTTCGTTTCCTCTTGTGAACTAAGTGTAAAATCCTCAACTTATAATAGGAAAACCTCGTTTTCCTTCTCATTGATCATTGATGGTTCAAACCTGAATATATTCACATGTAATAAGGTAACCTCAACTAAAAAGAATTATCATTTATTTGCTCTATAATCTCAAATGGTCCATACCTAAGATGTTTTCACTTTCAAACATTGCCCTATAATCATTACTTACTAAGATACAATCAAACTCTATATCCCACCTTAAATTTATGGTCAACACAATGTAGGTCAATATCAACTTGTAATTTTCTTGATTAACCTTCAAGTATTCTTACAATTTTATGTAGATGTGTCTCATTCTCTCAATGGACTTCATCACTTTGTCCTCCTCTCCTTTCTCTAGTCATTTCTTCTTTTCCAACTAGTCAAACATCACACCTAGTGGAAAAAGAGGAAAATTTTCAAAATAGGTTTCAAATGGTGATTTCTAAGTGGATAAATGTACAAATATATTGTATGCATATTATATATATTTTACTCTCATCCCATGAATTTGGATTCTTTCTATGGTATCCCCTCAAGAGTTGTACTAAATTTTGATTGAGTACTTTAATTTGACCATTAGTCTGAAGATGGAAGACTATGTGACGGGGACCGAAAGACCACCCCTTACAAATTCCAATTTTTTTTCATAAAAAAAAAAAGGCTTCGGGAAAATATTTACATTCCACAATAGCAAGATGCCCCGCAGGCTTACAAAGACCAGAGATGCTCTGGTAATTCTCCCTCTCCGGTCCCCCCCTCGGACTAATACAAAATTCAAAAATTTCGGGTTTTAACGAGGTCTCGGTCCTCCCAGCCATCAATGCTCCCACCAAACAAGATTTTGATTTCAAATTTCCCTCCTTCCCGGGTTTTCAAAATTTTGACATTAATGGCAATCTCTGCCCGATCTATCCCTGAGTTTGCATTAATGATCTTCCTCCTCTGCACCCATCGCTTCGGTCAGACTATTTTCTGCACTGCCGTCTCCCCCATACCGGCCATGCCCTGCAACAGTTGTTTTTCGAAAAGATCTTCAAGAGGTGGTTCTCCCCCTTAAATGCACGCGGCTGTCAATTTTAATTCCATGATACGTGGCCTTCATATTCACTTTGATACACGTATGCTTCCGCATGCAAAACTTGCCATGCCTCCTCGTGGATGTAAAATATTTCAAACACGTGTCCTTCACAATTTTCAAGCTACACGTGGCTGTCCACGTGTCAAATTTTGGCCTTGTCTGGCCGTCCGCCTCTAAGCTTGGTCCTGTCTTCTCATTGGCCGCGATATCGCGACATGTCGCGATATCGCAACCCAAACACTGCCTTGACGCTGTCCATTTAATACTGTCGCGATATCGTGACATCGCGATATCGCGACCCAACCACCGCCGTGCCTTGCTTTTTCAACATCGTCGCGATATCGCGACGGAGATCACCCCTTGCATTAGCTTCTCAACAAACGTCGCGACATCGCGACGTCGCGATATCGCGACGGAACCCTCCCTACGCTCCAACTGCAAACAAATGTCACGATATCGCGACGTCGCGATATCACGACGTCGCGATATCACGACAGAACTGGTCCCTGCCTTTGCCACCACTTCGGAGGTCACGATTTCGTGACATGTCGTGAAATCGCGACATGTCGTGATTTCACGACCTCCCCAAATTTTGCCTTAGCTCTTCTACCAACTTCCCCTTCTGCTTTGCAACATCTTCCCTCCTCCGAAAAGGAACCAAAATACATCAAAATACAAAAACTTAAAGAAAATTTAGAAGGATGCAAGATTGCTGACACTGTTACCGGATGCTCCTGCATCAGACACCCGGGGTAACAAGAGAAGTGACCTTCACTTCTAGGTTGTTCGGTCCGCATCCTTTGTAATATTTCCAAACACCCATCAACCTTTACAACCTGTTCAAGTTTCGTTTCCTAGCAAAAATTTATGCCTTCTACCAGACAAATTCTGGCATTACTGCACACTTTCTCATCTTCGGTCTGCAATGGCTTCAACTTGTGCCGCACTCCATCTTTCACCAAGGAGTAAGTATTAGCACGGCCATCATGCACTGCATTCCGATCAAACTGCCATGGCCTTCCCAACAGCAAATGGCAAGCATCCATGGGGAATACATCACACAGGACTTCATCCTGGTATCTCCCGATCTGGAACGTGACTAAACACTATTCCCGGACCCAAGCTCGGTGGTCCTTCCGCAACCACGCAATCCGGTACGGGTGCGGGTGTCTCCTTCTCTCCAGCTGCAACTTAGAAACCATCTCCTCGAAAACCAAGTTGTCTGTACTCCCATTGTCAATAATGACATTACAGACTTTGCCCGCACTTTTGCATCGGGTGCGGAACAGGCTTCTCCTTTGCTCAGACTGGTCTTCATCCACCAGCATGGTCCTTCTCACAATCATGGCTTCCCCCTTTTTAGCTTCTTTAGAATGTTCTGAGTCAGCATCCTCAACTGCCACAACTGCTCTGGCAGGACCCACTGGCCTCTTGTTTGTCTTTTCCCGGTGTTGTGGGCACTCAAATGCCCGGTGTCCTTCTTCTCCGCAGTGGAAACATGTTCCTCGGAACACTCCCCTTTCATTTCCGCGTCCAGACCTACCTCTTCCTCTCGGGTAGTTATCATTCTGAACTTGCGGTGTTGGGTCTTCCTCTCCTTTCTGATCCCGGCTGCTGCTCTCCTCTTCCTTCTTCTCTTCCTTTCCTTCTTTCTTTCCACCGTTCTTTCCTCCCGGTCCTTTTACTTTTTGCTTGCTGTCAAACCTTCTGTTCAACTTTTCTTCAACCTTTAAAGCAAATTGGTAAGCATCTTCGATGGTGCTTACCCGAACCAAGCTCAACTCCTCCTGCACACTCGGTCTCAACCCATTAATGTAACGGGCCACTTTTTCCTTGCTTGCTTCCAAATGCCCTATTCTGATGGAGATTTTATAGAATTCCTCCGTGTATTCTTGAACTGTTATGTTCATCTGCCTCAAGCTTTGCATTTTACGTAACAGATCCAGCTCATAGTCAACAGGGATGAACTGTCTTTTTAATTTCTCCACCATTCTGTCCCACCGGTAATCCGTTCTTTTCCTCTTCGGTTCCTCTCCAACTGTACCCCCTTCCACCATATGCTAGCATGACCCTTCGATCGGGTCTTAGCAAATCTGACCCGGTTAGGGTCTTCAACCTCTTCGTATTCAAAATATTCTTCTAAATCATTCACCTAGTCTATCAACTCCTCTGGGTTCAAGTTCCCGGAATACGTAGGAACTTCTAACTTCGGCCTCTTCCCGATTTGGGATATGGCCTTGTACAATCTGGCCTGTGCCGGATCTACATCTTCTTCCTCTTCTTCAAACTCATTCTCTTCTTCCACCTCATCCTCACTGTCTGCATCCCTTCTCGGCTCACGTCCTCTGCGTAGTTCTTCCTGCAGGGCCTGGACTTGCCGCTGCAAAGCCCAAAAATCTTCCGCTGCCATACCTCTGCCACCCATCGGGTTTCTTCTCGGAGGCATCTTCACTCGAGCTCAAATCCTCCCACACGTCCTGGTACAACTGCCTCTCCTTCGGCGGTCTGCTGTACGCTCAGGAACTCCCGCTCTGATACCACTGACGGGGACCGAAAGACCACCCCTTACAAATTCCAAATTTTTTTCATAAAAAAAAAAGGCTTTGGGAAAATATTTACATTCCACAATAGCAAGATGCCCGCAGGCTTACAAAGACCAGAGATGCTCTGGTAATTCTCCCTCTCTGGTCCCCCCCTGGACTAATACAAAAATTTCGGGTTTTAACGAGGTCCCGGTCCTCCCAGCCATCAATGCTCCCACCAAACAAGATTTTGATTTCAAATTTCCCTCCTTCCCGGGTTTTCAAAATTTTGACATTAATGGCAATCTCTGCCCGATCTATCCCTGAGTTTGCATTAATGATCTTCCTCCTCTGCACCCATCGCTTCGGTCAGACTATTTTCTGCACTGTCGTCTCCCCCATACCGGCCATGCCCTGCAACAGTTGTTTTTTGAAAAGATCTTCAAGAGGTGGTTCTCCCCCTTAAATGCACGCGGCTGTCAATTTTAATTCCATGATACGTGGCCTTCATCTTCACTTTGATACACGTATGCTTCCACGTGCAAAACTTGCCATGCCTCCTCGTGGATGTAAAATATTTCAAACACGTGTCCTTCATAATTTTCAAGCTACACGTGGCTGTCCACGTGTCAAATTTCGGCCTTGTCTGGCCGTCCGCCTCTAAGCTTGGTCCTGTCTTCTCATTGGCCGCGATATCGTGACATGTCACGATATCGCAACCCAAACACTGCCTTGACGCTGTCCATTTAATACTGTCGTGATATCGTGACATCGCGATATCGCGACCCAACCACCGCCGTGCCTTGCTTTTTCAACATCGTCGCGATATCGCGACGTCGTGATATCGCGACGTCGCGATATCGCAACGGAGATCACCCCTTGCATTAGCTTCTCAACAAACGTCGCGACATCGCGACGTCGCGATATCGCGACGGAACCCTCCCTACGCTCCAACTGCAAACAAATGTCATGATATCGCGACGTCACGATATCGCGACAGAACTGGTCCCTGCCTTTGCCACCACTTCGGAGGTCGCGATTTTGTGACATGTCACGATTTCATGACCTCCCCAACTTTGGCCTTAGCTCTTCTACCAACTTCCCCTTCTGCTTTGCAACATCTTCCCTCCTCCGGAAAGGAACCAAAATACATCAAAATACAAAAACTTAAAGAAAATTTAGAAGGATGCAAGATTGTCGACACCACTGTTACCGGATGCTCCTGCATCACTATGCTTCTTTTTAGTTTTGTGTCCATATTTTTCCATAATGTGGTCCAAAATTACCCAAGCACCTAGATTCCCTATTGGATATGATAGAATATAAAAATCCAAAATGTACTCATACATGTGAGAAATACAATGGTGTTGCTTCCTAACCTATTATAGTATTTATACTTGAAATATGTATACACATCTTGCTAAACCTGTCCATAACCATAAACAAGTAGTCATGACATTGTTTAGTTCATGGTAAACCTCCTACAAAACCTATGGATACACTCTCCCATGGCCTAATGGGTATTGGTAGAGGCATATATAGTCGCAATTTCCTATTACTTGATTTACTCAAGCTTTACAGTACACACCCTCTAATGTAACTAGATACTTGTTCCTGCATATTTGGCCAATGGACATACCATTGGAGATTTACCAAAGTTTTTCCTCCACCAAAATTTCTTGCAACCTTATAAGTATGTGCTTATTTTATGATTTGTACTCTTCCTCCTTATAGTATGCAAAGCTTATCTACTATGTATAGTAATCCATCTAGGAGATGAAAATCTATTATCTCCTTTGGATTAGCATATGGAGTGTTCAACAACCTTTAGTATACCTCTTTAAATTCTAGGTCTTGTGGGAATCCCATGATTGATCCAATGGTTGTTTCCTTGGGAATAGGTGACCTTGAAAGCATATCAACAATCTTGTTGGTGACACCTTTCTTGTACTTTATGATGATATGGAACTACTATAGAAATCCCATCCATCTAAAGTGTCTTGTCTGTTGTAGTTTATTTTGGGATTGTAAGTACTATAGGGGTTGATGATCTGTGTGAATTATCATCTCTTTCTTGAGGATATAGTATGACCATTTCTTTATATACTGAAACAACATATTAAGTTATTTTTCATAGGTTGGATAATTCAAGAGTGTCCCATTAAGCAATTTTGAGTGATAACAGACAAGTCTCTTCCATTAAATTAGGACTACCCCCATAGCATATTCACTCACATTCATTTCAATTCCAAATGGCTATTTCAAATTCAACAAATCCAACACCTATGCCTTACTGACATTATCTCTTATAGTGTCAAATATCCTTTGTTGTATTTTCTCTAATGAAAGTCTTTTCTTGTAATAGTGATGGAGTGCAATGAAGCTACTATTGATTAGAATTATGCAATGAACTTCCTCAAATATTGAATAACACCTATGAAACTCCTCATTTTTGTTATTATCAATGATCTCATCCACTTATAAATTCCCTCAATCTTTGTCATGTCAATTGCAACTATATTCCTCCGATCACATGGCCCAAATAGGTTAGAGAGGTTCTAGCAAATTCTTACTTTTCAAATTTTAATGGAAATTTGTTCTCCTTTAGTGATTAAAGTATTTGTTGTAGAAGCATCATATGCTCCTATGTTTTGCTAAATATGAGTATGTAATCTAAGTATACAATGCCAAAACTATCTATATAGGGGTAAAGTACATATTTCACTAATCTCATGAGTGTGGTTGGTGTATTACATAAGCCAAATGGAAGTACTTGCTGGTCATAAAGTCCTTGCTTCATTTTGAATGTTGTCTTCCATATGTCTTCTTCCTTCATTCTTACTTGGTGATATCCACTCCTCAAATCCAACTTTGTGAAATACTTGGCACTTTGAAGCTAATCCATTAGATCATCAATCCTAGGCAATGGGTACCTATTCTTTACAATGATTTTATTGAGTGCTCAATAGTTAATACACATCCTCCAAGTCTCATACTTATTTGAAACCATGACAATTGATGATGCACATGAAGAAGTACTTGGCATGATGACTCCTTATTCTAAAAAAGCCTAAATTTACTTCTTTAGTTCAGTAATTTCTATGATGGTTGCCTATATAGCCCAACATTTGGTACATGTGCATCAAGTTATAGTTGTATCTTATGGTCAACTCCTCTCTTTGGTGACAATACCATTGGTTCTTGGAACACCTCCTTGAAGGATTGGATGAGCTTTCTCAAATCTTCCTTTTGTTTCCCTATACTTCATAAGTAGATTCAATTTCTACTGGTTCATCCTTTTATGGTTTAGAAGTAGCAATACAAACTTCTTGCTAGCATTGATTATTCTCTTTCCTTGGTTGGTGGTTACTATGGATATTTGAATTTTTCCTTGTGAGAATGGATGATGTGGGATTATTGTCCTTTGATAAACCTATGATTGTTCTCTTCTTTATATAAAATGGCATTTGTATCATACATATATGGAGTGCTCAACACAATACCATAAATTCCTAAAGGTACTACATCTAAATCCAACTCATCAATATAGGTAGCCTTGATAGAAAACTTGACTTTATATTGTTTAGTAACCTTTAATTTTTCATCTTTGTGCTTCCAACCAAGTGTATATGGATGAGGATGATTTTATGTTTATAGACCAAGTTTCTTGACTAAGTATTTTGTGATCAGTTTTGCTTGAGATCCCAAATCAAACAAAGCATTGATGTTGTTCTTATTAATCTAATTTTTCACTTGAAAATTTTTGGATTTTTCTTCCTCAAGTGTTTGACTTGAGCTTGCTACACCTACAACCTTTTATATTGGAGAATAAGAAAGTTTCTCATCAAAATTTGAGCTATCTTCAACTTATTTTTCCTCAGTAGAATTAAATTCATTTTTCTTTTATTTTCCCTTCTTCATGTTCCTAGGGTGTAATTTTGGATGAATTTTCCAATATTTCTCTTTCATATACCCATATAGATCATAGTGGTCATAATTATTTTTGGACTATTTCTCCTTTTCTTTCTAAATTGAAGTTACAACCTTCTTTTCTTTCTTCTTATCTTTAAATTTCTTCTATCCCTATGAAATATCTTGCTACTATTGCATGGAGGAATCTCCTTCTTTCTCTTTTCTCCTATTTTTTGTATATATTGATCTTGTACACTACTTGGTCAATGCTAGTTGGAGTGAAAATAAGAACTTATCTTTTGATATGAATATGTAATCCTCCAATATATTTCATTAGAATTTGTGGATATTTTAGTAAAAATCTCAAAACAATGGTCTACTTCTAGAACTTTGTGGTGTATTCTTGGACACTTGAGATTTTTCTTTATCAATAAAATTGTCATCACATGAGTTGTTTCACTTCATGCCTAAGAGGATAGAACTATTATCATAGTAGCTTTTTGAAGTATTCCCATATTTAATTTAGGTATTCATTTCCTAATCTTAAGAATTCAATGTGAGCTTCCCACCAAACTAGTGCATGACCACCCATATTCAATCTAGAAAATAAGATATATTCATTAGAAGTTACTCCTTACACATTTAAGTAGACTTCAAGTTTCCATAGCTAGTGATTCAATGTTTTAGCATTCACATCTCCTTCAAAAGAAGGGATCTCAATTTTTTCCTTTACATTAAATGGTGTTGGGACCATACTTGAACTCTCTCCTCATTCAAATGAACCCTTGGGACTTGAACTTTCCTCTTGGTTCTACTTTCCCTCATTTTTTAGGGATTTAGAAATTTATTTCATATCAAACATTTTAGCCATCATGCCTATTAATTGGTTCATGGTGTTCTGTAAAACTCTAGTGTCCTCAACCAACTATACTATGCATTTCTCTAATTGTGTGATTTTGGTTTCTAGGTCTATTTTAGTAACCATTTTTTATCTAATATTTTCTACTTTTGGATACTGATCTCTGGTTGATATTCTTCTAACTCTTCTTCTCTTTTCTCCTTGTGGGATTGAGTTAGTGGCATGCAACTCTAAGGATATTCAAGTCCAAAATTTTAGAACCAAATTCTCTTTGTACTTGAAAATTAGTAGTTCTCCCCATGCTTGAAAAATAGTAATCCTCCTTATGCTTTAAGAATAGTAGGAAAAACAATGACTATTTTTGTGCTTGGAAAAAAAATAACAAGGGAAAACAAGATAAAATTGGCTATAAAATATATCCTAATACAAATAGTAAATAAAGGAAACTATTGTGGAATCAAAAACATGATTCTTTGATACTAAAATATGTTCTGTAATCCCCTATCAACTATGTTGTTTGAGATCCTCAAATACAGATCTTTATATTATTATTATTTAAAAAGGAATTAATTGTTGTAGAAGAAAATTGTAAATACTAAAACAAATAGGAACATACATACACAAATTTTCTCCTAGAGAAACTCTTAGTGAGGTAAAACTCCAAAAGAGAAAAATAGTGTGTTCCCTAATTCATTCAATTTTACAATTAAAGGATTTTACAAGTCTAGAAGCAATATGATTTTTATATCTATGCTAAGAGATTCAATTATGCTACTATAATATTTGATTTATTGTGCTTCCGCATTTTTGGCTTCCAAATTTGACCTCTTGAGTCGTTTGCTCTCCTCTGGTTGCTAGGTTTGTTTGCCAAAACATGTTATAACCTTTTGTCCTTGTCCTTTTTGGATGCTAAAATGATGTGGACTCTCATAAATCTTATTTTATTAATCCACATGCAAGGTTTTTATAGGTATATCCCATGCCTTTACATGATAAGGTGATATTTAATATTATACATATGCATATCTATATAGGATAATGTGGTACTTAATATTAGATATCCTGTGTTAATCTGGTGGTCTAAAACCATGGTTAATATACCTAAGTACTATTACCATGTACTAATTTATTTTATATCCGATATGTGCATAATTATATGTACATATTTACAACATGTACCAATTTCTAAGAATTATTTCTAATAAAAAATGAGGTATAATTAAATAAATAATATAAAGTAGGTTTTCATGAAAAAGGAACCTAAATGACTACTTGAATGCCTTTTCTAGGAAAAAGACATGGTAAAATTATAAAATGATATGGATGAAGGAATTTCATCCATTCATTTTTTGTTATTTCATGTTCTCTCTTTTCTATGTTATTATTACCCATTCATATTACTTGTAAATTAATCTTGAGATAATTTATATTCTAAAATCAAGTTGGAGATATTTTAGGAAGAGAAAATTAGAGTGTTACTACTATAGCTATTCAAAGCTTAATAAAAGTATGTTAACCACTCTTCCATGAATAAGGTCTATACTTTTGATTACAATTATATATTATAGATCTATGATTAAGGGTATAGCCATATTTAGCTATATAATATATTTTTTATATGAGCTTTTATTGTTATTTTTATGTTTAGTTGTTTTGGATTGGGCATATCCATATAGGATTAGGATAAGATAGATATTAGAATATTATTAATCTTTTCTTCCCAAGCTTAAAGTAACATGGTCTCTCTTCATGCATCATAGAGGTACAAGTTTTAGGTGCTCCACTAATTGATCTACATTTTTCAATAGATTATGGATACGAGGTAGGGGGTATCATTCAATATTTCATAGATACATGGTTTGGATGTTTTGTTGGAACACCAATTCCATTTGATATTAGAGATAGGAGGTTGGGGAGATTTTTAATTTCTTACAAACTCATAATATTAAAGTACAATGTGAGTTTCAAAGTGTGGCATTGAATTATCATGGAAAAAATATGAATACAATGGAACCCTAAGCTCCTTGGGTGAGAAATAATTGTTTCTAGTGAAAGTAAATACTTGGGGATATATTTAACAAAAATAATTCACCACCAAATGTTATATACCTCTAAGAGGTTTAGAAGAATTCCATAATAACTTAGTGCACCACTACATACCAAAATGTCACTCTCAAACAATTCACTTCAGGATTTGTACATTCAATTTTACCTCCCCACAACATGTTGATTTAGTTGCTCTAGTTAGAGAATTAATCACTTAATTTTATAAGCAAACCACTTGCTTTGGTAAGTGAATATCTAGTTTTTCTTGAGTGGTTTACTTTTTAGATCTAATTAGACTATTTTGCTAGTGAATTGCTCCTTGAATACAACCAACATCTTTGCATGTGAATTAACACCTATTGGGGTTTGAATTGACATCAAAGAAATATTAAACTGTGAATATGAATTTATGATATTTAGGAAGGCGCACACCCGCTAATCACAACTCAAACCCCAACATTGGATGGATCAAAGATTTCTTTAATTCAACCTCCATAGTAGGCTGGTATACCTTGTCAACTAATTATGTGTTGAATCAATTAAGCTGAGTTTAAAATGTAATGTTATGGATAGAAATAGGGTAAGGGTTAGAAACAATTGAATTAATAATTTCTGGATAAAGCTAATAGCATTGACAACTATAGAGAATATTCTGGTAAATCACATTTCCAGTATGTCACGCTTAAGACTAACAACATTCAAGACCAATAATCTTCGCCATTCCAAAACAAGAAAACACTTAGAGAACTATTTCAATCATCTAAAATTTTAATAATCCAAATAACATAATTAGATCAACACCCATATTAACAGAAAAAGAATCTCTCTACAACATTTTTTTAAACATGAAGTATTCCAATTTGCCATAAGTTGGCAATCCAATATCAGTAAAATTGACTAACCATAATAACAGTAGCAGAAATAATTCATATATTAGACTCACAATAGAGGAAGACACAAGCCTGAGGCAAATATCCAAGTAATGTTCCTTTTATTGATTTATTAAAAAAATTACAAGAATAGGACAAGCAAACACTCTAGAGCCAACCCTTCAAATTGAGGGTTCGACCTCTATATATAGTTTTACTATGATAATAGAAAGATAGGAACATTACAAGGAAAATTTCATGCCATATCAATAGAGTACCAAGGTGGCGGCCTCTTATTTGTTTACATAAATAAAGGAGGTGTGCTCCATGAAACCTTCTACAACTTCAACTCCTACAAGTCATTCGGCCTTCCAACAGATTCCAGCAATTGAGCTAGTTGAAGGTTGATCAGGTCCATCCCCTATTCTTGTCATGAATTCTCCACCATTGATTTGTAACTAAAAATATTGGCAGATCTTGATTCCTACAATGCTTGGTCTCCCCTAGATTTTTTGCTTGCATTGAGACATAATGTAGGTCTAGGATCAATTCTTTCATCAATGCAAAATCTTACCCTTTTGAACTCAGATCAAAATTCCTCACTAGCCTTTGATCTAACTTTGAATGGCTTAGATGGAAGATGACTTGGCACACTTAAAATTCGCATCATAACATGCTTTATAGATTTAAAATCCACTGATGAAATTGGTATCTATTCCAATGAGTGGAAAAATGCAAGCTCCATTTTCTTAAAAATTCCATCGCGGGTGGTCTTCTTCTCAAAATCTGCTCAAAATTCCGTTGGGTTGCATTTGACCATGTTGATCACGAAACTTTACCTTGCACCATGGGTGCATGGAAAATAACATAAGACCCTACTTGGTAGAGAGAAAAATCTTTCATCGAGTCTTCCTTTTGGAAAATTTGCTCCTCAAAATTTTTTTGGGTCGGATTTGACCAGTTTGACTGCATAATTTTACATTGTGCCTTGGTCAAGCATACTTTACGACTACAAATTACTTAATGAACCTTTTCCCGAAGGAAGACCTACTCAGTATTTTTTTTTGCTTCACTCCTCCAAATACTGCTAGGCATTGTTTGACCAAGTTAACCATGGATTTTAGCACTACCTCACCTTTTAGAATATTTTAACACTATCCAAACTCTCCAATGAAATTTAACGCTATCTTTGAGATTCTTTTCAACACAACCAAATTTTCAAAATTTGCTATGTATGTGGTCTTTTTGGACTTTTGGTGCCTCTTGGGCAGTTTTGCTAGCAAGGCTTAAAAACTCATATCCTTATCCTTTGGGAAACTGGAGTCAAAAAATGAATGGATGGGGTTGCATGATGGCCATGGAATGGATGAATGGAATGGAATTTGAAAAGGAATATGGATGAATGGAGTGGAAAGGATGAAATGGACTTCAGCAATCTGCCAACTCATGCTTCACTGAATAACCTCCTTGCGACAGTCATACTCTTGGACATTTATGAATTTTCTTAGAGCATAATTGTTCATAAGGAGACCATACAAGAGGTGAAATATAGATATTTCTATAGGGTGCTACTCCTTTCATCATACCAGCCTCATAATAATGATTCAGTAGATGACCTCTTCATGAAGGATGGTAAAATTCATTTCAATTGGTTGCAGAGGATACCTAAAGAAAGAACTTCCCTGTTAACCTTACTCTTTTAAGTCATTGTAGAGGCACTCAAAGATTAAAGGTTCATATGGAGGCCATGCTAGAGGTAATTGGTGATCTTATCTAGAAGTGCATGAAGATGTGCTCTTTAAAGATATGGCCAAAAAGATGTTCTTCTTCAAAATTTTGCTTCATATATTTTTACATGCCTTGGTAGGCTCATGCTCCTTTTTCTAGTTTCTAACACTGTTAGACTCAAAAAAATCTTACAAAAATATCTCTATGGGTATTCTTCCAGCTATAGCATTCAAAATTTTAGCTAATTTACAAAAAAATTACAGTGCTCTCATGTCTCTCACTGTTGCTCCTGATTTTCACCTTCCTGAACATTTCTAGTGTCCTCTATATTATCTTCTTCTTAATTATCCTCTTCTTGGTGTGTCTCTTACCCATATTTAGCTTTTTCCTCTTCTTCTTGATTCTCTTCATCTTTAGCTTCCTCCTCATCTTTTAGCTTCCTCCTCATCTTTAGCTTCCTCCTTGTCTTTATCTTTTTTTGCATATTCCTTCAGGAGCTAAGTGAAATGGTCCGGTTGTGGAGCAGCCACAATAAATGGTGACTCTGTTGTCAAATTCTCCTGAGCATTTTGGTGAGAACCTAACCTAGAAATATACAAACTTGAAAACAGGCGTTAGCACATAAGAAATATAAACAAATGCCAATAAATCAAAAATACATGAAACATTAGAATCATTAAGTATCAGCTCGATGTGTGCAATGTGTTCCATTTCCTATCGTTTGAAATTGATCCACATTCCATTGTCAATTTTACATGAATGCATATGTGAGGTTATGAATGATTTGAGCAGTCTGATAAATATGCTTGAGATATAACAATCTGCTTTATAAAGGCTTTAAAACTTTTCAGTATCATATACAAACATTTTAAAATTATCAAACCCTCTTAGGATCAACTATATGTATAATGAATTGATTTATTAGATCCCAAAGTTGGTTATGAGTCACTACTATCTTGAACCCATGTGCAAGTGAAAGTGAAATTAGAGCTTTGGGGAATCGGACTCCCAACCTAAGCAAGATGGGAGTTTAACCCTATCCTTACTACTCTGATCTGGAATTCATTACCTCACTTTGAACAAAATAATTTAACTAGTTATGGATGAAATGGTCAGGCTAGTCTATCCGTTTAAGCAATCAGTGGTCTTGTTTTAGACAAGACATGCTGCCACGCATGGGCATACTTAACCCCATAATCCATGATTTGGCTTCATTCATTCTCTTCTCTTCTTTTTTTTTTTTCTTGGACCTTTGGGATGACTACCCATCCTTGTGAGGGACATGTAGTACGATCCTTCCAATCCAATATTAATATGAAATGGGAAATATTAATTTTTATTCCTTGGACCTTTGGGATGACTACCCATCCTTGCTAGGGACATGTAGTACGATCCTTCCAATCCAAGATTTATGAAATGGGAAATATTAATTTTTATTTCTTGGACCTTGGGGATGACTACCCATCCTTACCAGGGACATGTAGTACGATCCTTCCAATCCAATATTAAGATGAGATGGAAAATATTATCTTTTATTTCTTGGACCTTGGGGATGACTACCCATCCTTACTAGGGACATGTAGTACGATCCTTCCAATCCAAGATTTATGATTAAATGAAACATAGAAGCTTTGGGGAATCGGATTCTCAACCTAGGCGAGATGAGAATTATGTCCTATCCTTACTACTCTATGCAGGTCTTTAAGCTTTATGGAAGTGGTAAAAACCACTGTTTCAAGGATTATGTTGCATGATGGGACAGACGCGAAATACTCCTTTCGCCTGACCATTTTCTTCCAAGCAAGGTTTTGATCATTTTGCTCAAGATTCTTTTTAATGTGTATAGAATGTGCTTGGTTCGAGATAGCTCGGGCATCAGTTCCCAACCTCAGGATTTGTTTTTATTTTATGTTATAGACTAACCCTAAGAGGATTTGACATATTTTAAATAATTTGTATTTAAAATGCATATGCAATTAAGATGGCATGTATGGGTGGAGTAATATGAATGCATTGCTCTTCTGAATTGCAGATGGAATATTGCCAAAAACTGACTACTTCATGCATCACAGATTTCAAACGATATTATTTAAACTATTTGTGTTTCTTGCGGAGCTTTCTACCCCACAATTCCAATGTTTCATATTTCCCTGATCTAAAGCATAAGTTAACATCTCAAAAACAATTTTTTCATCATTTTTTTTTTTTTATAAACAAACCAAACATGTCAAATGAAATCAGACACTCAACTTAAATCCTAACTAAACTAGTAATCTTAAAACAAACAAAACAAAATTTGAAAATCCATACCAAAACCGAAAAATATAATATCAATCTCCTACGACTTAAGGGCTAAAATAGTGCTTTAAAACATGCCCATTAACCGATAACGATCAGATCCTTCCCTTCTAAAGTTCTTAACCTGAAGGTATTTTTCCCTAGAATTTTTGAAATCTGATAAGGGCCTAACCAAAGACAATCAAATTTTTGATGATTCCCCTTTTCTTCATGTCTTTTATCCCATAGTAAGACCAAATCCAAAATTCTGAAGGACTTAATTTTAGCTCTTCTGTCAAACCATATTTTAACAACCTCTTGGTGTTTACTCATGTGAATCATGGCTTCCTCCCTTTTTTCATCGAGGTGCAGTAAATGACTTAATCTAGCTTCAGTGTGGTTATCTGTTCCCAGGTATTCTTGCATGAAATGCAGGGTTTGCAGCTTCAAGTTTGCAAGAAAGATTGGGTCTTGTCCATAGACCAAATGATAGGGTGTGTTTCCTATTGAGTCTTTTATTCTGGTCCTATTTGCCCAAAGAGCAAACTTTAATTGGCTGTGCCAATCTCGAGGGTTCCTTTCCAGTAATTTCTTAATGATATTCAACAAATTTTTGTTTGAGGATTCGGCCAAACCATTTCCTTGAGGGTAATAATTAGATGCAAATTTTAAACTCACTTTATTGTCGTATGCCCAATCTGCAAATTGCGTGGAAACAAAAGCTTTACCATTATCACTAACGATAGAATCGGGCATTCCGAATCTTGTTATGATGTGATCCTCAAGGAATTTTATTACAACGTCTGTAGTGGCATGTTTTGTAGGAACTGCTTCTGTCCACCTTGTACAATAATCTGTAGTTGTTAGTATGAATTTATGGGAATCTAAAGAATTTGGGTTAATAACCCCAATGAAATCTAATCCCCATTGTGCGAATGGTCTCATCTCGAACTACAAGGTTGTAATGGCATGGCTGCGTTTCTTTCTCTGTTGGCAACTACTTGACAAATGTGGCAAGATCGTACATGAGCATGTGCATCTTTAAAAATGTGAGGCCAATAGTATCCTGCTCTCAGGATTTGATGCATTGTAGCATTTTCCGCACCATGGCCAGTTCCATATTTCCCATGAAATTCTTGTAGAACCTTGGCAGCTTCTTCTTTATTCAGGCATCTCAAGTAAATCCCCTCATGGTTTTTCTTGTAAAGAACACCAGATCTAATCAGATAATTAATAGATTTAAGTCTTAAAGCCCTTCTTTGAGTGGAATTCAAATTGGATGGGCACTTACCATTTAATAGAAAATGTACAATGTCAACATACCAGTCATCTTTAGAAATGTATTCTGCATTTGAATATTGGCATGTCGTTTGCGGATTATTCTCAACAATCGTCTTCACAAGTCCCTCTCCTCGAACTAGTTTCATGGGTTGGATTTCAAGATCAAATTCTTGGATAGTAGAAATCCATTTACCTCTTTTCTCACCTAGCTCGTTCTGTAAAAACATAGTTTTGATAGCAGGGTCAGGCACAATGGCAAAAACTCTGCTGTGCACAATGTAATGTCAAAAAAAATTTACCGTTTTAAAGAGTGCATACATCTGCTTATCGAGGATAGAATACCTCAATTGAGCATCTTTTAAAGGAGCACTTAAAAATGCTATGGGATTTTTTGCGCTATCCTCACCTTTCTGGGTCAAGACACTCGCAAAAGAGTGTTCCGATGCGAAAGCATAAATATAGAAAGGTTTAGCATAGTTTGGACTTATGAGGGCAGGGGCTCTGGAAATGGCATCCTTAATGTTTTGAAAGGCCACCCTACTTTCCTCGTTCCATCTGACATCTACATCCTTCTTGAGCATCTTGTTCAACGGTTTGGCTATCTCAGCGAAGCTTGAAATAAACTTCCTCACAAAATTAATTTGCCCGAAGAAAGATCTCAACTCCTTTTTACTACCCGAGAGAGGCAAGTTTTGGATAGCTTCTATCCTTTCTGGGTCAATGGATATACCTTCTTTTGAAATGATGTGACCAAGTAGTCTTCCTTCTGTTACTCCAAAGATGCATTTTTTGGGATTTAAAGAAATTCCATGCTCTCTGCATCTTTGAAGAACCTTTTTCAAATCCTTGACATGGTCTTCTCTTTTCTTTGAAAATATTGGAATATCATCCACATACACAATGATACACTTGCCTATAAGCCCTTTGAATGCATAGTCCATGGCACGTTGAAATGTTGCACCAACATTTAACAGTCCAAACGGCATTCTTCTGTAGGAAAATGTCCCCCATTTGGTTGTGAAGGCTGTTTTCATCCTGTCATTGGGATGAATAAGAATTTGGTTATATCCAGAATATCCATCAAGAAAAGACATCATTTCAGATCCATTCACTGTTTGTAAAATTTCATCAATGGATGGCAATGGATAGTTATCCTTTTGAGAGGCCTTGTTAAGATTTCGAAAATCTATACATAGCCTAATCTCTCCGCTCTTCTTTCTTACTTGAACGAGGTTAGCAACCCAGGTTGAGTGCCTAACAGAAAAATAATCTTTGCTTCCAATAATCTCTTGACCTCCTTTTCTATTAAGGGCTCCAATAGCGGGTTAACAACTCGTTGTCTTTGTCTAAAAGGCTTGGAGTCCGACTTTAGAGGGATGGTATGTGTAATGACGTTTTGGTTGTATGTTTTCAATTCGTTATAATTCCAAGCAATGCAATCCACGTAGTGTTTTAGTGCATGTATTATATTTTCTCTTTCTTCAGCTGTACATGCCTTTGCGATGTACACTTCCCGTGGATTGTTCGCACTCCCTAGATTAATTAGATCACATGCATCTTTAGGGAGTGGAACCTTTTTTTCTTTTCTGGCCTTGTATCCCATATCGAACATTTTCTCCAATGAAACTATGTCTTTAGGTATTTTGTTGGATTGACATGTAGTTTCACTTTCGTTTTCTAGCTTCTTCTTGCCATCTTTGCTCCTCATCAATCACCTGGTTTTCAAAAATACCCGAGTTCATGACAAATTTGAATATGTGTCTGTCATTTTCAAAAACTTGGAAATTCTTGACATTATCAGGTATCGATGGACAAGGAACTAATTCGATGGAGAAATTTTTACACCTTTTTATATCAACTGGATTTAACATGCCTGCGGTGACTGCAAGAGAATCTGCTATGCGATTTCCTTTTCTAGAAATAAGGGCTATATTGAAAGCGTCGAATTCCTCAATGAGGTCCATTACCCTAGTTCTATAAAGGCTCAGTCTCTTATCACGGCATGTATATTGTCCTTTAATCTGTTTGACTACCAGTTCAGAATCTCCCAATACTTTCAAGCATTTAACCTTTTTGCTCAACGCCAGTTGTAAACCAAAAATTAGTGCTTCATATTCTGCCATGTTGTTCGTGCAAGGAAATTGCAGTCTATAAGCAACCAATAATGGTTTACTTCCTGGGCAAGTGAGCTCGACTCCGGCTCCTGCTCCCTGTTTGGATTTGGATCCATCAAACCTAAGCAACCATATGAAATTATTTCCCTCAAGAGAGCTACCATGAAATGTTTCCCTTTTAGGCTCTTTGGTAGCTTCTTCAACATCAAATGCATAAACCCCCAACTCGGGTTCAGAAAACTGAACTTCATTTGGCTTATTAAATTTTGTTATGATTTCCTTAAGCCTCGGTTCATTTTCTACTCTGATTTGATTCGCGATTCCTTTCCAGGGTAGCCACATATGTGAGCAATCGGTTGAAAAATAGTCGTTCAAAGTTTTCATCCAATCCCTTGCAAGTAGCATTCCATATCTACTTGGGATATTAACAACCAGAATGTCGACCACTTGTTGGACCCTGGGTTCAGAATTTAGTTGAATTTTGACATCATATAGGGTCCCTACCACATTTACCTCAGATCGGTCCAATTGCAAAACCTTGCATTTGGATGAAATAGGTTGTAGGCCTAGCATTTGACATATCTCTGAAGGCATGAGATTGCTCGTGGCACCCGTGTCTACCAAAAAATTATGCAAATTCTTACCAACAATTCTCAGAGTCAATAAAAATGGCGGGACATCCCGTCTCTCCTTTCATAAAATCAAATGAGACTCAACTTCCTTTCCCTTCCATACTTGATTAGGTGAGTCCAGAGCCTTTATCAATGCTTCTTTTTGGCCAGGCAACCTGGCCGCCTCTAAAAATGAAAGGCTCGACTTAGATTTCCTTAAATCCTCCACTATGTCATATGTTGACCTCTCAAGTTTAACTATATTTTGCGTGTCATTAGACGTTTCTCTTCTAAGTGGAGGAGGAGGATTATTATCCGCCTTAGTATCCGGAGGAAGGATAGAGTTGTTGGGTGGAGTTGATGATGTTTTAGGGGCTTTGAATTTACTTCTCAAATGATATCCGTGATTCCCCTTTCTAAACTCTCGAAAATCTTGCACCTCCTATTCCAAAATTTCATCTTCCTCTTCCTCACTCTCACCTTCTTGATGGTATAAATTTTCCACCACCATAATGTTGTCATCTTGATGTTGGGGTGGACCATCATTTGGCACAAGTTCTAGGTCATCTACTTGGGCTTGGAGACAATGAGTGTATCTTGCGATTTCAGGACAATTCCTCTCATTGTGCTCCTTTGTATTGTGCAATCTGCACCCCTTTTCCCATGCAAAATCGAAAATATTCAGAAGGGAACTGGATTGACTGGGTCCTGCAGAAGTATCTAGTTGATTGGCAATAGGGGCAGGTACGCCTCCATTGTTTGGCTTCGTGTTCCAATGTCTCCCTCTATTGTTAAAATTTTGACTTGGGTGAGGGGCATGGGACTCATACTTCTGTTTGTGAACCATGTCATTACTCAGCTTGTGAACTATCTTCTTGAGCTCTTCAACATCCGAATAAATCTCTTTCGATGGAGCTACATTATTGTTAGTTCCCGTTGGGTTTGCATAATTCGTGGGATCTTGATTTAACATTTGAGTCAGATTTTGAGGAATTTGATTCATATATGGATTTACACTTTGGATCAGAGTTGGATTTGGGAAAGGAACTATAGCCTGAGAATTAACTGGGCTGGCTCCTTGCATAGTCGATTGACTATTTTGCAAAAATGCGAGAACGGGTGGAATGGATGTGATCGGTTGGATCGGAATGGGTGCATAGGCAGGTGCTGGTGGATATGGTTGTTGATATGGGAAAGCATTCATGTTTGGCATTTGCGGTGCCATGATCTGATTTGCCATGGGAGCTTGACCATATGGAGCATATTGTCCCATCATAGGCATTTGGGGAAACCCATAGCCCTGTGGTGTCATTTGTTGCTCGATGGTCATAGCTTCGTTGTAAGCTAAGGCGAGCATGGTGACTTGAGGATTTTGCCTGGAAAAAATCGTTGTCATCGGATCCAATGCCCCAAAATATATTTGTAAAGCTACTACGGGGTCTATGGCAAAATGCCGAACTGCTCTATTATAACATTTTTGGAATCTCTCGATTAAAGGTTCCGATTGGTTCACCCTGGCCCCTTTTGCATGTAATAAATTGATTGTAGATGGTTGCGGGATCCAACGGTGACCTAAACCGATTGACAAAGGCGTTCTCCATTTGTGTCCATGAAGTGATTGAACCAAGTAGGCAAGCATATATACCATTCATAGGCTACTGGATCTAGGCTCATGGGAAAAATTCTGCAAGCCACATCTTCATGTTGAACTTGCAATCTTATCAAAACATCCCTATAGGCCTGGATATGCTCCTCTGTAGTCCTTGGGCCATCTCGGTTTATATTTGGGCAAGAATATTTCTATGTTCTTAGGGATTTCATGGATATCCCCCGCAATATTCAAAGGGATATTATTAGCTCCGTACCAAGGAGCTGCTGGAGGTTGGGCCATTTGACTCAGAATTGATGAGGACAACCCTACAAGAGTGGTGGAAATGGTACTGATGATAGGTACGCTAGTGGCAATTGATACCACCGGTGTAGGTCCGCTCGGTGTTCCTGAAACAGAAAGATCTTTTGTGACAAGGCTATCTGGTAGGTTCACAGCTTGCTTGGTTTTATTTTTTGGAGTACAAGTGAGTGTAAGGTCATGGAATATGGTTTCCCTAGTTGTTTGGGACCTAGTCGCGATACGGCGCGGTGGGTCCAGCTTGCTTGACGAAACTCTCGATATCTCCAAGAAAACCTGCAACACAAAAAATGCTACGGTTTAGCCATTAATGAGATTTAAGAAATAATTTCAAAATTGAATCAAAAACACATTATTTCTGTATGAAAATCAAAATAAAGTAAACCAATTCGGCCCCCCTTCTAGCGCCAATCTGTTGAGTGTTAGAGCCAAATACAATCAATAGGGCATGAAATATACTAAAATTTAATCCTTATAGCATTTAAATCACACTAAAATAAACCCATTCAGCCCTCCTTCTAGCGCCAATCTGTTGAGTGGTATTTTCACCCGATTGTGAAAACACACTCTCCGATAGGATTCGAGTTCCCAAATCCTCTACTTGCAAAGAAATCTTGTAAATAATTTCTCCAAGGTCTCCGCTATATTAGCATTTGGCATAAATAATAATATTCAATTTGAACATTCGGAATACCTTAGTGGTTGCAAGTAACTGTTAACAAGGGGCACTGTGGTTTATTTTATTCTGAAATTGTAATGATTGTTCATTTAATCAAAATGAACTCAATGTGAATTAATCTTAATGATGAAATTATTTTATTTTCAATTTCGATAGATTTTCAAGTATTTTATTTTAATGATTGTAAATTAAACTAAGGTTAAACTTTCGGGAAAATAAAAATGCAGAGAATTTGAAGAAATGAAAATAAAATGCAAAGAGACTAAAACTAAAGTACATTCAGAGTGTTACGATTCCTATTTTGACAAAACCGAAGATAATGAGGTTTTCTGCATACAACCTAACCTATTGAACCTGCAAACTCGCACAATCCAGATAAGTTAGGTGTTGGTTTCTAAGGTTTTAACTATGATTTTCAGATTTAGACATTCGCATGAAGCAACCAAGAAAACTTGCATTAAACTTCACCTATAAGCCTAAAAATCCGAAAAGGGGAAAAATGAACATTAAATCTAGCATGCAGAAAATAACTCCTTCTTTCTTGTCAATGAGATGCAACTCTCTATAATTCTGTATTAAAGATAATGTATCAGTTTACAAGAACAGAATGTTTCTAGTTTTAACAAAACCAGACAAAAGTGGAGGAAAACGCTCCAAAAGCAGGCCCAGAATGGCCTATCACCTTCAGCTCTGCAACTCTACCCGTAGCAGTTTTCGACCCCTATGCCTATCTTCGCTTCTGCTTTTAAACTTTCTGCTACGGCTCTCTATTTCGCCCTGTGACGCTTCGTTTCATCTCCCAGATCGCTTCGTTTCATCTTCCCGCCTCTTTGTTGTTTTGGCCTTTCTGCTCGGGTTTGAAACGTTTGGTCTCCTCGTCGAATCGGAACCGACGATCCCGAAGCGTTATCATAGTCCCTCTGCCTCTATGCCACATGTTCAACACTTCCCTGCACATTCTGTAATGGCCTGCCATGAATCGTGACAAAAAATAGCATGTCGCGATATCGCGACATTTTATATCTGCAACTTTGCTCCTCTACCTATATCACGAAAACGAGACATGTCGCGATATCGCGACGTTTTTCTGTCAACAGCCTTGTCTGCCTTCATGCACCACGAAAATGAGACATGTCACGATATCGTGACATTTTTCTGTTTCGGGTTGTGCAGATGCAACCTATCGTGAAATCGCGATGTTTTTCTCTTTCGGGTTGTGCAGATGCAACCTATCATGAAATCATGACGTTTTTCTCTTTCGGTCTGTGCAAATGTGACCTATCATGAAATCACGACGTTTTTCTCTTTCGCTCTATCCCACTACACTTGTCTGCAAAAACATGACATGTCACGAAATCGTGACACCCTTTCATTCTGCATCATCTTCTTGCTTTCTATCGTGAAATCATGACACTTTTCTTCTACATCCACTTTGGTTGCTCTAGGTCACGAAACTCCGACATGTCACGATATCGCGACATTTTTCTTGTTTGCCTTTCATCTCGTCTTTTTGAACCGTGATTTCATGACATGTCGCGATATCGCAACATTTTTCACTTTGTATTTCTCTCTCCTATATGAATCGCGATTTCATGACATGTCGCGATATCATGACATTTTCACTTTGTCTTTCTCTCTCCTCTATGAACCGCGATTTCATGACATGTCGCGATATCGCGACATTTTTCACTTTGTCTTTCTCTCTATACTTTGAATCACGAAAACACAACATGTCACGATATCGCAACACTTTTTCCTGTACGATCGCGAAAACGCAACATGTCACGATATCGCGACACTTTCTCTTTGCTTTGTACGATCGCGAAAATGCAACATGTCACGATATCGCGACACTTTTCTTTTCTTGTTCTTTCTTGTCTTGTATGGTCATGAAAATGCAACATGTCGCGATATCATGACACTTTTCTTTTTCCTGCCACGATGAAGCAACATGTCGTGATATCGCGACACTTTTTCATTTTTTGCCGCGATGGAGCAACATGTCGCGATATCGTGACACTTTTTCATTTTCTGCCACAATGGAGAAACATGTCGTGATATCGTGACACCTTTTCATTTTTTTGTTGTTTTTCTTTGATCTTTAGCATCTAGGCCGCTGCAGTTTTCTTGGAAAGCATGTAAAAAAGGTGGGTCCCTAATTTTGGGGTGTATTGTGGAGCAGCCACAACAAATGGCGACTCTACTGTCAAATGCTCCTGAGCATTTTGGTGAGAACCTAACCTGGAAGTATACAAATGATGCAGGAGCATTCGGAGGTGGAAGAGCAATCTTGCATCATCCAAAAATATTATTTTTCTCTAAGTACCAAAGCTATCGCGATATCGTGACACTTTTTGAGAAAAGGCGCCAAGGGCCGAAACTGTCGCGATATCGTGACACTTTTGGAAGCAAAGGCTCAAAGGCGCAAAGTGGTCGCGAAATCGTGACACTTTCGGAAGCAAAGGCTCAAAGGCGCAAAGTGGTCGCGAAATCGTGACACTTTCGGAGCAAAGGCTCAAAGGCGCAAAGTGGTCACGAAATCGTGACACTTTCGGAAGCAAAGGCTCAAAGGCGCAAAGTGGTCGCGAAATCGTGACACTTTTAGAAGCAAGGCTCAAAGGCGCAAAGTGGTCGCGAAATCGTGACACTTTCGAAGCAAAGGCTCCAAGGCGCAAAGTGGTCACGAAATCGTGACACTTTCAGAGCAAAGGCGATAAGGTGCAAAGTGGTCGCGAAATCATGACACTTTTGGAGCAAAGGCACCAAGGGGCAAAGTGGTCACGAAATCGTGACACTTTCTAAGAAAAGACGCCAAGGGACAAAGTCGTCATGAAATCATGACACATTTCGTAAAGAAGCACCAAGGGGAACAGCTATCACGAAATCGTGACACATTTTGAAAAGAAGAGCCGAAAGGAGCAACTATCGCGAAATCGTGACCCGAAGGCAGAAGCGAGTGCGAAAGGCAAGGACGTCGAAATCATGACATGTCACGGTTTCATGACCCAAGGCGAAACGAGTGCGGAAGGCGGAGGCATCGCGATTTCGTGACGTGTCACGAAATCGTGGCCCGAAGGAGAAAATAGAGGCCGAACGCCAAAACGTCGCGATATCGCGACCGAAGAGGAGAGAGAGCGTAAGGAAGCAAAAACGTCGCGATATCGCGACAGAACGCTCACGACTCCAGACAAGCCGACGGTTAGAGGCCATTGCAGAAGGGCACGTGACAGCGAATTACAGGTGGCCATGGAGTACTAGGCGGTTACAGAGGCCATTGCAGGAGGGCACGTGGCAACAAACTACAGATGGCTATAGAGCACTCCTATGAATGATGACTCGATGGGTTGATGGATAGGCGGCTGCAGCGCACTCCGCCATTACATGCCATGATGATTCGAGGCACCTGGCAGCATCTTGTAGGCGGCGACAAAACATTCATGTGGGCGGTTAGAAACAAACTTGGCATTCTATGTAATGATGTCCATAGGGGGTCGGGTCCGTTATAAAAGGCAGTGCATACATTGTAAAAGGGGTTGGCCATTTTGTATCTTTTGTAATTCAAATTTTAAAGCTCTTAATGAAATATTGGTGATTTTTCTGCTTGTTATTCCAGTCCTGCTTCAAGTGGTATCAGAGCCAGAAGGTTCTGAGTGCGCGAACCGATCGTCGATAGTGAGGCAGTTTGCGCCAGGATTGTGGTTGTGGGTTGTGAGGAAGTGAGCAGGATGCCTCCACGTAGGAACCATGGTGGTGCGAGGAATAGGGGAGCAGAGGTCGATCTTAGAGCCTTGCAGAGGCAAGTTCAAGCCCTGCAGGAGGAAATCAGAAGAGGAGTTGAGCCAAGAAGGGAGGAACCCAGTGAAGATGAAGTTTGGGAAGAAGAGGGTCCATCTGATGAAGAAGAAGCGTTGGATCCAGCAGAGGCTAGGCTGTATAGGGCCATATCCCAGATCGGGAAGAAGCCAAAGTTTGACGTCTCCACCTATTCTAGGAATCTCAATCCCGAGGAGTTGATAGATTGGATCAACGACATGGAGGAATACTTCGAGTATGAGGAGATCTCAGATCCAAATCGGATCAGGTTCGCAAAAACAAAGTTGAAGGGACATGCTAGCATCTGGTGGAAAGGAGTGCAGCTAGAAAGGAACAGGAGGGGAAAGGAAAAGATCACCAGGTGGGATAGGATGGTGGAGAAATTGAAGAGGCAATTCATCCCCGCGGATTATGAGTTGGATTTGTTGAGGAAGATGCAGAGTCTTAGACAGGCAAGTAAATCTGTCAAGGAGTACACGGAGGAGTTCTATCAGATCTCGATTAGAACCGGCCATTCTGAGGCAAATAAGGAGAAAGTCGCACGCTACATCAATGGATTGAGAACCAGCATTCAAGAAGAGCTGAGTCTGGTTCGGATGAGCACGGTTGAGGATGCATACCAGTTTGCATTAAAAGTGGAAGAGAAACTGAATAGGAGATTTGATGGTAAGCAGAGAGGAAAGGAGAGGGGTGGAAGAGCTGGTGGAAGGACCAGTGGAGGAAGATACAGAGATTTGAGGAAGACTGGTGAAGCAAGCAGTAGCCAAAACCAGAAAGAAGAGAAAGAGGAGAATACCCAATGCCCACGCAATCAGAACAACAACTACCCGAGGGGAAGAGGTAGGCCTGGGCGAGGGTTTGGAAGAGGTGTCTTTCGAGGAACCTACTTCAACTACGGAGAAGAAGGACATCGGGCATACAACTGCCCGCAGCATCAAGAAAGGCCAAATCGAAGACCTGAGGGTCAGGCCCGAGCTGCTGTAGCAGACGAAGGTGTCGAATCTGAGCACTCTGAGGAGGCAGAACGAGGAGAAGCGATGGTCATCAGAAGAGTCTTGTTGAATGAAGAAAAGAAGGCAGATCAGAGGAACAACCTATTTCGCACAAGATGCAAGTGCACAAGCAAGGTCTGTAACATCATCATCGATAATGGAAGCACTGACAACTTGGTCTCTGAGGAGATGGTTGCCAAGTTGCAGCTGGAGAGAAGAAAACACCCGCATCCTTATCGGATTGCATGGTTACAAAAGGACCATCGGGTGCTGGTCAGTGAGCAATGCCTGGTGAAGTTTAACATTGGAACTTACCATGATGAGGTCCTTTGTGACATCTTGCCCATGGATGCATGTCACATGTTGCTTGGGAGACCATGGCAGTTTGATCGAAGTGTTGTACATGATGGTCGAGCCAATACATATTCCTTGTCAAAAAATGGAGTTCGCCATAAGTTGAAACCCCTGAAGGAGGTGGATGAGAAGGTATGCAGCAGTGCACGAGTCCTGTCTAGTTGATGGAAGAAGATTTTTAGATGGCCCGAAGCAAGATCATATGTGCTATGCAATAATCCCTAGGGTTAGGGAAGAAGAATGCAAGGAAACTCCAGTGGAAGTCATGGGACTGTTAGAGGAGTTTCTAGATATCATTTTCGATAATGTTCCTGAAGGTTTACCACCTGTTAGGAAGATCAGTCACCACATAGATTTGGTGCCTGGATCGAGCTTGCCGAATAAGGCTGCACACAGAATGACGCCTATAGAAACTGAGGAGTTAAACAGACAGGTTCAAGATCTGCTAAAGAAGGGGTTGATTAGGGAGAGTCTTAGCCCATGTGCAGTACCTACAGTACTAGCACCCAAGAAGGATGGAGAGTGGAGAATGTGCACAGACTCTCGGGCAATTAACAAGATCACTATCAAATACAGATTCCCATTGCCAAGGATGGATGATATCATGGACTGCTTGAGTGGAGCTGAGTACTTCACGAAGATTGACCTGAAAAGTGGTTACCATCAGATCCGCATTAGAGAAGGGGATGAGTGGAAGACAGCCTTCAAAACCAGAGAGGGGCTGTATGAGTGGTTGGTCATGCCATTTGGGCTAACCAATGCACCGAGTACCTTCATGCGGTTAATGAATGAAGTCCTGAAGGAATTTCTAGGCAAATTTGTTATTGTCTACTTGGATGATATCTTGATTTTTAGCAGAACCCTGGAGGAACACCTGATGCACATCGGGAGGGTTTTTGAGAAACTGCGGGAGGAGCAGATTGTTGATAAATCTGAAGAAGTGTAACTTCGTGAAGAGGGAGTTAGTATACCTGGGATTTGTTATCTCAGCAGATGGTCTCAAAATGGACCCAGAAAAGGTGAGGGCTATCATAGAATGGCCTGCTCCAAGAAGTGTGACTGAGGTAAGATCGTTTCATGGTCTGGCCAATTTTTATAGGAAATTCATTAGAAATTTCAGCAGCATTTGCGCATCCCTTACGGAGACAATGAGGGGAAACAAGAAGGAATTCAAGTGGACAGCCGGAGCAGACAAAAGCTTTGCCATGTTAAAGAAGAAGGTCACAGAACAACCTGTCTTAGCACTTCCAGATTTCAACAAGGTGTTTCAGGTAGACTGTGATGCGAGTGGTAGTGCCATAGGGGCCGTATTGAGTCAAGAGGGTAAGCCTGTTGCTTATTTTAGTGAGAAGCTCAATGATGCCAGGAAGAAGTATTCGGTATATGATCAGGAGTTCTATGCCATAGTTCAGGCTCTGAAGAAATGGAGGCATTATTTGTTGCCAAAGGAGTTTGTTCTTTATACTGATCATCAGGCACTACAATATATTAACAGTCAAGGAAAGTTAAATCAGAGGCACCTGAAATGGGTTGAGTTCCTGCAGAGCTACACCTTTGTGCTGAAGCATCGGAGCGGAAGGTCCAATAGAGTGGCAGATGCCTTGAGTAGGAGGCAATGTCTATTGATGGAAATGAAAGTGGAAGTTGTAGGGTTTGCTGAGCTCAAGGGTTTATACCCTGCAGACCCCGACTTCGCAGAAGCTTGGAAAGCCTGCACTGCGCCTGTTACTTTGGACAGGACTAAGTGGTTAAATTTTTTGATTCAAGATGGAATGCTGTTCAGGGGGAACCAATTATGCATTCCGAGGAGCTCAATGAGGGAGAATCTCATCAAGGAAAAGCACAGTGGAGGTTTAGCTGGACACTTTGGTCGAGACAAGACCATTTCCCTTGTTAGTGAAAATTACTACTGGCCGCAATTGCAACAAGATGTGGCAAAATTCGTGCAAAGTTGTAGGATATGCCAGATGGCAAAAGGTGTGAGGCAGCCTACTGGTTTATATCAACCACTACCTATACCCGAAAGGCCATGGGAGGATATTAGTATGGATTTTGTTCTTGGTTTACCCAAGACGCAGAGGGGACACGATTCCATATTTGTGGTAGTGGACAAGTTTTCAAAAATGGCTCATTTTATTCCCTGCCAGAAGACTAGCGATGCGGTCCATGTGGCTGGTTTATTCTTCAAGGAAGTGGTACGCCTTCATGGTCTGCCAAGGAGCATTGTATCGGACAGGGATACCAAGTTTGTAGGGTATTTCTGGAGAACCCTATGGAAGAAACTGAAGACGGATTTAAAATTCAGTTCTGCATACCACCCCCAAACAGATGGCCAAACAGAGGTGGTAAATAGGAGTTTGGGCAATCTACTGAGATGCTTGGTCGGAGACAAGCCCAAGGGATGGGATTTAGTTTTGCCATAGGCAGAATTCGCTTACAACAGCTCTATCAACAGGAGTACCAATAAATCGCCATTCCAGATAATCTATGGGAGCAGCCCAAGAAACGCTTCAGAGTTGAGAAGGATGGATACAAGAGAAAAATGCAGTGCTGAGGCTGAAGACTTTGCTGAACACCTGAAGGGAGTGCATGAGGAGGTGACAAGGCACATTGCTAAGATGAATACTCAGTATAAGGCCAGGGCAGACCAGAAGCGTCGGGCTAAGGAGTTTGAAGTAGGAGATTCCGTCATGGTCCATCTAAGAAAAGAAAGGTTTCCTGCCAAGACCTATAACAAGCTGAAGATGAAGAAGTTTGGGCCATGCAGGATCATTGGAAAATGGGATTCGGGTAATGCATACGAGGTGGAGTTGCCGAGTGAACTTAACATCTCACCGATTTTTAACATTTCAGATTTGGTTGAGTATCATGAAGGAGATAGCAGTGCAACACCAAGCCCGGATTTGTGGAGCATTCCAGCAGCCACCCCAGTCGTAGATGAGATAGAAGAAGTCCTTGATACGCGTGAGGGCCGAAGTACTCGAAATAGGTGTTATTCTGAATATTTGATCAAGTGGAAAGGCAGGCCCATAGAAGATGCGACTTGGTTGTCGAAGGCAGAGGTTGACCGCCTGGGTCTACCTCAGACAGATCAGAAGTGAAGGTCACTTCTCAAATTCACCCCGGGTGTCTGATGCAGGAGCATCCGGAGGTGGAAGAGCAATCTTGCATCATCCAAAAATATTTTTTTCTCTAAGTACCAAAGCTGTCGCGATATCACGACACTTTTTGCAAAAGGGCGCCAAGGGCCGAAACTGTCGCGATATCACGACACTTTTTGAGAAAAGGCACCAAGGGCTGAAACTGTCATGAAATCGTGACACTTTTGGGAGCAAAGGCTCAAAGGCGCAAAGTGGTCACGAAATCGTGACACTTTCGAAGCAAAGGCTCAAAGGCGCAAAGTGGTCACAAAATCGTGACACTTTCGAAGCAAGGCTCAAAGGCACAAAGTGGTCACGAAATCGTGACACTTTCGAAAGCAAGGCTCAAAGGCGCAAAGTGGTCACGAAATCATGACACTTTCAGAAGGCTAAGGGAAGTGGTAATACACTTCGAGCAAAGGCTCAAGGCGCAAAGTGGTCACGAAATCGTGACACTTTCGGAAGCAAAGGCTCAAAGGCGCAAAGTGGTCACGAAATCGTGACACTTTCGAAGCAAAGGCTCAAAGGCGCAAAGTGGTCACGAAATCGTGACACTTTCAAAGCAAAGGCTCAAAGGCACAAAGTGGTCACGAAATCGTGACACTTTCGAAGCAAAGGCGCCAAGGCGCAAAGTGGTCACGAAATCGTGACACTTTTGGAGCAAAGGCGATAAGGTGCAAAGTGGTCATGAAATCGTGACACTTTTGGAGCAAAGGCGCCAAGGGGCAAAGTAGTCACAATTTTGTGACACTTTCTGAGAAAAGGTGCCAAGGGACAAAGCTGTCACGAAATCATGACACATTTCGTAAAGAAGCACCAAGGGGAGCAGCTATCGCGAAATCGTGACACATTTTGAAAAGAAGAGCCGAAAGGAGCAACTGTCATGAAATCGTGACCCGATGGCAGAAGCCGAGTGCGAAAGGCAAGGACGTCATGAAATCGTGACATGTCACGATTTCACGACCCAAAGGCGAAAAGCAAGTGCGGAAGGCGGAGGCGTCACGATTTCGTGACGTGTCATGAAATCGTGGCCCGAAGGAGAAAATAGAGGCCGAACGCCAAAATGTCATGATATCATGATCGAAGAGGAGAGAGAGCGTAAGGAAGCAAAAACGTCATGATATCATGACAGAACGCTCATGACTCTAGACAAGCCGACGGTTACAGAGGCCATTGTAGAAGGGCACGTGACAGCGAATTATAGGTGGCCATGGAGTACTAGGCGGTTACAGAGGCCATTGCAGGAGGGCACATGGCAACAAATTACAGATGGCTATAGAGCACTCCTATGAATGATGACTCGACGGGTTGATGGACAGGCGGCTGCAGCGCACTCCGCCATTACATGCCATGATGATTCGAGGCACCTGGCAGCATCTTGCAGGCGACGATAGAACATTCATGTGGGCGGTTAGAAACAAACTTGGCATTCTATGTAATGATGTCCAAAGGGGGTCGGGTCCGTTATAAAAGGCAGTGCATACATTGTAAAAGGGGTTGGCCATTTTGTTACTTCTGTAATTCAAATTTTAAAGCTCTTAATGAAATATTGGTGATTTTTTGCGTGTTATTCTAGTTCTGCTTCAACAAACTCAAAAATAAGCGTTAGCACATAATAAATATAAACAAATGCCAATAGATCAAAAATACATGAATCATCAAAATTATTAAGTATCAGCTCGGTGTGTACAAAGTGTTCCATTTTTATTGTTTGAAATTGATCCACATTCCATTGTCAGTTTTACATGAATGCATATGTGAGGTTGTGAAAGATTTGAGCAGCTTAATAAATGGGCTAGAGATATAACTATCTGCTTTATAAAAGCTTTAAACCTTTTAAAATCATATACAAACATTTTAAAACTGTCAAACCCTCTTAGGATCAACTATATGTATAATGAATTGATCTATTAAATCCCAAATTTGGTTATGAGTTACTACTATCTTGAACCCATGTGCAAGTGAAAGTGAAATCAGAACTTTGGGGAATCAGACTCCCAACCTAAGCAAGATGGGATTTTAACCCTATCCTTACTATTTTGATCTGGAATTCATTACCTCACTTTGAACAAAATAATTTAACCATTCATAGATGAAATAATCAGGCTAGTCTATCCGTTTGAACAGTCAGTGGTCTTGTTTTAGACAAGACATGTTGTCGCTCATGGGCATACTTAACCACATAATCCATGATTTGTCTTCATTCATTCTTTTCTCTCTTTTTTTATTTCTTGGACCTTTGGGATGACTACCCATCCTTGCGAGGGACATGTAGTACGATCCTTCCAATCCAATATTAAGATGAAATAGGAAATATTAATTTTTATTCCTTGGACCTTTGGGATGACTACCCATCCTTGTTGGGGACATGTAGTACGATCCTTCCAATCCAAGATTTATGATGGAATGAGAATTAGCAGCTTTTACTTCTTGGACCTTAGGGATGACTACCCATCCTTACCTAGGACATGTAGTATGATCCTTCCAATCCAATATTAAGATGAAATGGAGAATATTATCCTTTATTTCCTGGACCTTAGGGATGACTACCCATCCTTACCAGGGACACGTAGTACGATCCTTCCGATCAAAGATTTATGATTAAATGAAACATAGAAGCTTTGGGGAATCGGATTCTCAACCTAGGCAAGATGAGAATTATGTCCTATCCTTACTACTCTATGTAGGTATTTAGCTTTATCGAAGTGGTAAAAACCATTGTTTCAAGGATTATGTTGCATGATGGGATAGACGTGAAATACTCCTTTCGCCTGACCTTTTCTTTCCAAGCAAGGTTTTGATCATTTTGCTCAAGATTATTTTTAATGTGTATAGACTGTGCTTGGTTCAAGATAGCTCGGGCATCAGTTCCCAACCTCAGGATTTTTTTTTTTTATTTTGTGTTAGAGACTAACCCTAAGAGGATTTGACATATTTTAAATAATTTGTATTTAAAATGTATATGCAATTAAGATGGCATGTATGGGTGAAGTAATATGAATGCATTGCTCTTCTAAATTGCAGATGGAATATTGCCAAACACTGACTACTTCATGCATCACATATTTCAAACGATAGTGTTTAAACTATTTGTGTTTCTGCGAAGCTTTCTACCACACAATTCCAATGTTTCATATTTCCCTGATCTAAAGCATAAGTTAACATCTCAAAAACAATTTTTTCATCATTTTCTTTTTTTTTTTTTTTATAAACAAACCAAACATGTCAAATGAAATCAGACACTCAACTTAAATCCTAACTAAACTAGTAATCTTAAAACAAACAAAACAAACTTTAAAAATCCATACCAAAACCAAAAAATATAATATCAATCTCCTACGACTTAAGGGCTAAAATAGTGCTTTAAAACATGCCCATTAACTAGTAACGTCAGATCCTTCCCGTATAAAGCTCTTAATCTGAAGGTATTTTTCCCTAGGATTTATGAAACGTGATAAGGGCCTAACCAAAGACAATCAAATTTTTGATGATTCCCCTTTTCTTCATGTCTTTTATCCCATAGTAGGACCAAATCCGAAATTCTGAAGGACTTAATTTTAGCTCTTCTATCAAACCATATTTTAACAACCTCTTGGTGTTTACTCATGTGAATCATGGCTTCCTCCCTTTTTTCATCGAGGTGTAGTAAATGACTTAGTCTGGCTTCAGTGTGGTTATCTATTCCCAAGTATTCTTGCATAAAATGCAGGGTTTGCAGCCAAGTTTGCAGGAAAGATTGGGTCTTGTCCATAGACCAAATGATAGGGTGTATTTCCTATTGAGTCTTTTATTCTTGTCCTATCTGCCTAAAGAGCAAACTTTAATTGGCTATGCCAATCTCAAGGGTTCTCTTCCAATAATTTTTTAATGATATTCAACAAATTTTTGTTTGAGGATTCTGCCAAACCATTTCCTTGCGGGTAATAGTTAGATGCAAATTTTAAATTTACCCTATTTTCATATGCCCAATTTGCAAATTGAGTAGAGACAAAAGCTTTACCATTATTACTAACAATAGAATCCGGCATTTCGAATCTTGTTATGATGTGATCCTCGAGGAATTTTATTACAACATCTATAGTGGCATGTTTTGTAGGAACTGCTTCTGTCCACGTTGTACAATAATTTGTAGCTGTTAGTATGAATTTATGGGAATCTAAAGAATTTGGGTTAATAACCCCAATGAAATCTAATCCCCATTGTGTGAATGGTCTCATCTGAACTACAGGTTGTAATGGCATGGCTGCGTTTCTTTCTCTATTGGCAGCTACTTGACAAATGTGGCAAGATCGTACATGAGCATGTGCATCTTTAAAAATGTGAGGCCAATAGTATCCTGCTCTCAGGATTTGATGCGCTGTAGGATTTTCCGCACTGTGGCCAGTTCCATATTTCCCATGAAATTCTTGCAGAACCTTGGCAGCTTCTTCTTTATTCAGGCATCTCATGTAGATCCCCTCATGATTTTTCTTGTACAAAACACCAGATCTAATCAGATAATTAACAGATTTAAGTCTTAAAGCCCTTATTTGAGTGGAATTCAAATTGGATGGGCACTTACCATTTAATAGAAAATGTATAATGTCAACATACCAGTCATATTTAGAAATGTATTCTGCATTTGAATATTGGCATGTCGTTTGCGGATTATTCTCAACAATCGTCTTCACAAGTCCCTGTCCTCAAACTAGTTTCATGGGTTGGATGTCAAGATCAAATTCTTGGATAGTAGAAATCCATTTACCTCTTTTCTCACCAAGCTCATTCTGTAAAAACATAGTTTTGATAGCAGGGTCAAGCACAATGGCAAAAACTCTGTTGTGCACAATGTAATGTCAGAATTTTTTTACCATTTTAAAGAGTGTGTACATCTGCTTATCGAGGATAGAATACCTCAATTGAGCATCTTTTAAAGGAGCACTTAAAAATGCTATGGGATTTTCTATGCTATCCTCACCTTTCTAGGTCAAGACACTCGCAAAAGAGTGTTTCGATGCGAAAGCATAAATATAGAAAGGTTTAGCATAGTTTGGACTTATGAGGGTAAGGGATCTGGAAATGGCATCCTTAATGTTTTGAAAGGCCACCCTACTTTCCTCATTCCATATGACATCTACATCCTTCTTGAGCATCTTGTTCAACGGTTTGGCTATCTCAGCAAATCTTGAAATAAACTTCCTCACAAAATTAATTTTTTCGAAGAAAGATCTCAATTCCTTTTTACCACCCGGGAGAGGCAAGTTTTGGATAGCTTCTATCATTTCTGGGTCAATGGATATACCTTCTTTTGAAAATGCAACATGTCGCGATATCGCGACACTTTTCTTTTTCCTGCCGCGATGGAGCAACATGTGGCGATATCGCGACACTTTTTCATTTTCTGCCGCGATGGAGCAACATGTCGCGATATCGCGACACCTTTTCATTTTTTTGCTATTTTTCTTTGATCTTTAGCATCTGGGCCGCTGCAGTTTTCTTGGAAAGCATGTAAAAAAGGTGGGTCCCTAATTTTGGGGTGTGTTGTGGAGCAACCACAACAAATGGCGACTCTATCTGTCAAATGCTCCTGAGTATTTTGGTGAGAACCTAACCTGGAAGTATACAAACTCGAAAATAGGCATTAGCACATAAGAAATATAAACAAATGCCAATAGATCAAAAATACATGAATCATCAGAATCATTAAGTATCAGCTCGGTGTGTGCAAAGTGTTCCATTTTTATTGTTTGAAATTGATCCACATTCCATTGTCAATTTTACATGAATGTATATGTGAGGTTGTGAAATATTTGAGCAGCCTATAAATGGGCTAGAGATATAACTATCTGCTTTATAAAAGCTTTAAACCTTTTAAATTCATATACAAACATTCTAAAACTGTCAAACCCTCTTAGGATCAATTGTTTTTTTATTTCTTGGACCTTTGGGATGACTACCCATCCTTGCGAGGGACATGTAGTACGATCCTTCCAATCCAATATTAAGATGAAATGGGAAATATTAATTTTTATTCCTTGGACCTTTGGGATGACTACCCATCCTTGCTAGGGACATGTAGTATGATCCTTCCAATCCAAGATTTATGATGGAATGAGAATTAGCAGCTTTTACTTCTTGGACCTTAGGGATGACTACCCATCCTTACCAGGGACATGTAGTACGATCCTTCCAATCCAATATTAAGATGAAATGGAGAATATTATCCTTTATTTCTTGGACCTTAGGGATGACTACCCATCCTTACCAGGGACATGTAGTACGATCCTTCCGATCGAATATTTATGATTAAATGAAACATAGAAGCTTTGGGGAATCGGATTCTCAACCTAGGCGAGATGAGAATTATGTCCTATCCTTACTACTCTATGCAGGTCTTTAAGCTTTATGGAAGTGGTAAAAACCACTGTTTCAAGGATTATGTTGCATGATGGGATAGACGTGAAATACTCCTTTCGCCTGACCTTTTCTTTCCAAGCAAGGTTTTGATCATTTTGCTCAAGATTCTTTTTAATGTGTATAGATTGTGCTTGGTTCAAGATAGCTCGGGCATCAGTTCCCAACCTCAGGATTTTTTTTTTTTTTTTTTTGTGTTAGAGACTAACCCTAAGAGGATTTGACATATTTTAAATAATTTGTATTTAAAATGTATATGCAATTAAGATGGCATGTATGGGTGAAGTAATATGAATGCATTGCTCTTCTGAATTGCAGATGGAATATTTCCAAACACTGACTACTTCATGCATCACAGATTTCAAACGATATTTTTTAAACTATTTGTGTTTCTGCGGAGCTTTCTACCACACAATTCCAATGTTTCATATTTCCCTGATCGAAAGCATAAGTTAACATCTCAAAAACAATTTTTTCATCATTTTTTTTTTTTTTTTTTTATAAACAAACCAAACATGTCAAATGAAATCAGACACTCAACTTAAATCCTAACTAAACTAGTAATCTTAAAACAAACAAAAAAAAATTTTAAAATCCATACCAAAACCAAAAAATATAATATCAATCTCCTACGACTTAAGGGCTAAAATAGTGCTTTAAAACATGCCCATTAACTGGTAACGTCAGATCCTTCCCGTCTAAAGCTCTTAATCTGAAGGTATTTTTCCCTAGGATTTCTAAAACTTGATAAGGGCCTAACCAAAGACAATCAAATTTTTGATGATTCCCCTTTTCTTCATGTCTTTTATCCCATAGTAGGACCAAATCCGAAATTTTGAAGGACTTAATTTTAGCTCTTCTGTCAAACCATATTTTAACAACCTCTTGGTGTTTACTCATGTGAATCATGGCTTCCTCCCTTTTTTCATCGAGGTGCAGTAAATGACTTAGTTTGGCTTCAGTGTGGTTATCTGTTCCCAAGTATTATTGCATGAAATGCAGGGTTTGCAGCTTCAAGTTTGTAGGAAATATTGGGTCTTGTCCATAGACCAAATGATAGGGTGTATTTCCTATTGAGTCTTTTATTCTGGTCCTATCTGCCCAAAGAGAAAACTTTAACTGGCTGTGCCAATCTCGAGGATTATCTTCCAGTAATTTTTTAATGATATTCAACAAATTTTTGTTTGAGGATTCTTCCAAACCATTTCTTTACGCATAATAGTAAGATGCAAATTTTAAATTTACCCTATTGTCATATGCCCAATTTGCAAATTGAGTAGAAACAAAAGCTTTACCATTATCACTAACAATAGAATCAGGCATTCCAAATCTTGTTATGATGTGATCCTCGAGGAATTTTATTACATCTGTAGTGGCATGTTTTGTAGGAACTGCTTCTATCCACTTTGTACAATAATCTATAGTTGTTAGTATGAATTTATGGGAATCTAAAGAATTTGAGATAATAACCCCAATGAAATCTAATCCCCATTGTGCGAATGGTCTCATCTGAACTACAGGTTGTAATGGCATGGCTACGTTTCTTTCTCTATTGGCAGCTACTTGACAAATGTGGCAAGATCGTACATGAGCATGTGCATCTTTAAAAATGTGAGGCCAATAGTATCCTACTCTCAGGATTTGGTGCACTGTAGTATTTGTCGCACTGTGGCCAGTTCCATATTTCCCATGAAATTCCTGCAGAACCTTGGCAACTTCTTCTTTATTCCGGCATCTCAAGTAGATCCCCTCATGATTTTTCCTATACAGAACACCAGATCTAATCAGATAATTAACAGATTTAATTCTTAAAGCCCTTCTTTGAGTGAAATTCAAATTGGATGGGCACTTACCGTTTAATAGAAAATGTACAATGTCAACATACCAGTCATCTTTAGAAATGTATTCTGCATTTGAATATTGGCATGTCGTTTGCGGATTATTCTTAGCAATCATCTTCACAAGTCCCTGTCCTCAAACTAGTTTCATGGGTTGGATTTCAAGATCAAATTCTTGGATAGTAGAAATCCATTTACCTCTTTTCTCACCTAGCTCGTTCTGTAAAAACATAGTTTTGATAGCAGGGTCAGGCACAATGGCAAAAACTTTGTTGTGCACAATGTAATGTCAAAATTTTTTTACCATTTTAAAGAGTGCGTACATCTGCTTATCAAGGATAGAATACCTCAATTGAGCATCTTTTAAAGGAGCACTTAAAAACACTATGGGATTTTCTGTGCTATCCTCACCTTTCTGGGTCAAGACACTCGCAAAAGAGTGTTTCGATGCGAAAGCATAAATATAGAAAGGTTTAGCATAGTTTGGACTTATGAGGGTAGGGGCTCTGGAAATGGCATCCTTAATGTTTTGAAAGGCCACCCTAATTTCCTCGTTCTATTTGACATCTACATCCTTCTTGAGCATCTTGTTCAACGGTTTGGCTATCTTAGCGAAGCTTGAAATAAACTTCCTCACAAAATTAATTTATTCGAAGAAAGATCTCAACTCCTTTTTACTACCAGAGAGAGGCAAGTTTTGGATAGCTTCTATCCTTTCTAGGTTAATGGATATACCTTCTTTTGAAATGATGTGACCAAGTAGTCTTCCTTCTGTTACTCCAAAGATGCATTTTTTTGGATTTAAAGAAATTCCATGCTCTCTGCATCTTTGAAGAACCTTTTTCAAATCCTTGACATGGTCTTCTCTTTTCTTTGAAAATACTGGAATATCATCCACATACACAATGATACACTTGCCTATAAGCCCTTTGAATGCATAGTCCATGGCACGTTGAAATGTTGCACCAGCATTTAACAGTCCAAACGACATTCTTCCGTAGGCAAATGTCCCCCATTTGGTTGTGAAGGCTTTTTTCATCCTGTCATTGGGATGAATAAGAATTTGATTATATCCAGAATATCCATCAAGAAAAGACATCATTTCAGATCCATTCACTATTTGTAAAATTTCATCAATGGATGGCAATGGATAGTTATCCTTTTGAGAGGCCTTGTTAAGATTTCAAAAATCTATACATAGCCTAATCTCTCCGCTCTTCTTTCTTACTGGAACGAGGTTAGCAACCCAGGTTGAGTGCCTAACAGGAAAAATAATCTTTGCTTCCAATAATCTCTTGACCTCCTTTTCTATTAAGGGCTCCAATAGTGGGTTAACAACTCGTTGTCTTTGTCTAAAAGGCTTGAAGTCCGGCTTTAGAGGGATGGTATGTGTAATGACGTTTTGGTTGTATATTTTCAATTCATTATAATTCCAAGCAATGCATTCCACATAGTGTTTTAGTGCATGTATTATATTTTCTCTTTCTTCAGCCGTTAATGATGTCAAAATTCAACTAAATTCTGAACCCAAAATCCAACAAGTGGTCGACATTTTGGTTGTTAATATCCCAAGTAGATATGGAATGCTACTTGCAAGGGATTGGATGAAAACTTTGAACAGCTATTTTTCAACCGATTGCTCACATATGTGGCTACCCGGGATGTCCCGCCATTTTTAAACCGCAGCATTTTTTGTGTTGCAGGTTTTCTTGGAGATATCAAGAGTTTCGTCAGGCAAGCTGGACCCACTACGTCGTATCGCGACTAGGTCCCAAACAACTGGGGAAACCATATTCCATGACCTTACACTCACTTGTACTCCAAAAAATAAAACCAAGCAAGCTGTGAACCTACCAGATAGCCTTGTCACAAAAGATCTTTCTGTTTCAAGAACACCGAGTAGACCTACATCGATGGTATCAATTGCCACTAGCGTACCTATCATCAGTACCATTTCCATCGCTCTTGTAGGGTTGTCCTCATTAATTCTGATTCAAATGGCCCAACCTCCAGCAACTCTTTGGTACAGAGCTAATAATATCCCTTTGAATATTGCAGGGGATATCCATGAAATCCCTAAGAGCATAGAAAGATTCTTGCCAAAATATAAACCAGATGGCCCAAGGACTGCAGAGGAGCATATCCAGGCCTATAGGGATGTTTTGATAAGGTTGCAAGTCCAACATGAAGATGTGGCTTGCAGAATTTTTCCCATGATCCTAGAACCAGTAGCCTATGAATGGTATATATGCTTTCTTATTGGTTCAATCACTTCATGGACGCAAATAGAGAATGCCTTTGTTAATTAGTTTAGGTCATCGTTGGATCCTGCAACCATCTACAATCAATTTATTACATGCAAAATGGGCCAAGGTGAACCAATCAGAACCTTTAATCAGAGATTCCAAAAATGTTATAATAGAGCAGTTCGGCATTTTGCCATAGACCCCGCAGTAGCTTTACAAATCTATTTTGGGGCATTGGATCCGATGACAACGATGTTTTCCAGGAGAAATCCTCAAGTCACCATGCTTGCCTTAGCTTACAATGAAGCTATGACCATCGAGCAACAAATGACACCATAGGGCTATGGGTTTCTCCAGATGCCTATGATGGGACAATATGCTCCATATGGTCAAGCTACCATGGTAAATCATATCATGGCACCACAAATGCCAAACATGAATGCTTTCCCATATCAACAACCATATCCACCAGCACCTGCCTATGCACCCATTCCGATCCAACCGATCACATCCATTCCACCTGTTCTCGTATTTTTGCAAAATAGTCAATCAACTATGCAAGGAACCAGCCAGGTTAATTCTCAGGCTATAGTTCATTTCCCAAATCCAACTCCAATCCAAAGTGTAAATCCATATATGAATCAAATTCCTCAAAATCCGACTCAAATTTTAAATCAAGATCCCACGAATTATGCAAACCCAACGGGAACTAACAATAATGTAGCTCCACCGAAAGAAATTTATTCGGATGTTGAAGAGCTCAAGAAGATAGTTCATAAACTGAGTAATGACATGGTTCAAAAATAGAATTATGAGTCCCGTGCCCCTCACTCAAATCAAAATTTTAACAATAGAGGGAGACATTGGAACACGAAGCCAAACAATGGAGGTGTACCTGCCCCTATTGCCAATCAACTAGATACTTTTGCAGGACCCAATCAATCCGGTTCCCTTCTGAATCTTTTCGATTTTGCATGGGAAAAGGGGTGCAGATTGCATAATACAAAGGAGCACAATGAGAGGAATTGTCCTAAAATCACAAGATACACTCATTGTCTCCAAGCCCAAGTAGATGACCTAGAACTTGTGCCAAATGATGGTCCACCCCAACATCAAGATGACAACATTATGGTGGTGGAAACTTTATACCGTCAAGAAGGTGAGAGTGAGGAAGAGGAAGATGAAATTTTGGAATAGGAGGTGCAAGCTTTTCGAGAGTTTAGAAAGGGGAATCACGGATATCATTTGAGAAGTAAATTCAAAGCCCCTAAAACATCATCAACTCCACCCAACAACTCTATCCTTCCTATGGATACTAAGGCAGATAATAATCCTCCTCCTCCACTTAGAAGAGAAATGTCTAATGACACGCAAAATATAGTTAAACTTGAGAGGTCAACATATGACATAGTGGAGGATTTAAGGAAATCTAAGTCGAGCCTTTCATTTTTAGAGGCGGCCAGGTTGCCTAGCCAAAAATAAGCATTGATAAAGGCTCTGGACTCACCTAATCAAGTATGGAAGGGAAAGGAAGTTGAGTCTCATTTGATTTTACGAAAGGAGAGACAGGATGTCCCGCAATTTTTGTTGACTCTGAGAATTGTTGGTAAGAATTTGCATAATTTTTTGGTAGACACGGGTGCCACGAGCAATCTCATGCCTTCAAAGATATGTCAAATGCTAGGCCTACAGCCTGTTTCGTCGAAATGCAAGGTTTTGCAATTGGACCGATCTGAGGTAAATGTGATAAGGACCCTATATGATGTCAAAATTCAACTAAATCCTGAACCCAGGGTCCAACAAATGGTCAACATTTTGGTTGTTAATATCCCAAGTAGATATGGAATGCTACTTGCAAGGGATTGGATGAAAACTTTGAACGGCTATTTTTCAACCGATTGCCCACATATGTGGCTACCCTGGAAAGGAATCACGAATCAAATCAAAGTAGAAAATGAACTGAGGCTTAAGGAAATCATAACAAAATTTAATAATCCAAATGAAGTTCAATTTTCTGAACCAGAGTTGGGGGTTTATGCATTTTATGTTGAAGAAGCTACCGAAGAGCCTAAAAGGGAAACATTTCATGGTAGCTCTCTTGAGGGAAATAATTTCATATGGTTGCTTAGGTTTGATGGATCCAAATCCAAATAGGGAGCAGGAGACAGAGTCGAGCTCACTTGCCTAGGAAGTAAACCATTATTGGTTGCTTATAGACTACAATTTCCTTGCACGAACAACATGGTAGAATATGAAGCACTAATTTTTGGTTTACAACTGGCGTTGAGCAAAAAGGTTAAATGCTTGAAAGTATTGGGAGATTCTAAACTGGTAGTCAAACAGATTAAAGGACAATATACATGTTGCGATAAGAGAAAATATAATACATGCACTAAAACACTACATGGATTGCATTGCTTGGAATTATAATGAATTGAAAACATACAACCAAAACGTCATTACACATACCATCCCTCTAAAGCCGGACTCCAAGCCTTTCAAACAAAGACAGCCAATTATTAACCCACTATTGGAGCCCTTAATAGAAAAGGAGGTCAAGAGATTATTGGAAGAAAAGATTATTTTTCCTATTAGGCACTCACCTCGTTCCAGTAAGAAAGAAGAGAGGAGAGATTAGGCTATCTATGTATAGATTTTTCAAATCTTAACAAGGCCTCTCAAAAGGATAACTATCCATTGCCATCCATTGATGAAATTTTACAAACAGTGAATGGATCTGAAATGATGTCTTTTCTTGATGGATATTGTGGATATAATCAAATTCTTATTCATCCCAATGACAGGATGAAAATAGCCTTCACAACCAAATGCGGGACATTTGCCTACAGAAGAATGTCGTTTGGACTGTTAAATGCTGGTGCAAAATTTCAATGCGCCATGGACTATGCATTAAAAGGGCTTATAGGCAAGTGTATCATTGTGTATGTGGATGATATTCCAGTATTTTCAAAGAAAAGAGAAGACCATGTCAAGGATTTGAAAAAGGTTCTTCAAAGATGCAGAGAGCATGGAATTTCTTTAAATCCAAAAAAATGCATCTTTGGAGTAACAGAAGGAAGACTACTTGGTCACATCATTTCAAAAGAAGGTATATCCATTGACCCAGAAAGGATAGAAGCTATCCAAAACTTGCCTCTCCCGAGTAGTAAAAAGGAGTTGAGATATTTCTTTGGACAAATTAATTTTGTGAGGAATTTTATTTCAAGCTTCACTGAGATAGCCAAACCGTTGAACAAGATGCTCAAGAAGTATGTAGATGTCATATGGAACGAGGAAAGTAGGGTGGCCTTTCAAAACATTAAGGATGCCATTTCTAGAGCCCCTACCCTCATAAGTCCAAACTATGCTAAACCTTTCTATATTTATGCTTTCGCATCGGAACACTCTTTTGTGAGTGTCTTGACCCAGAAAGGTGAGGATAGCACAGAAAATCCCATAGCATTTTTAAGTACTCCTTTAAAAGATGCTCAATTGAGGTATTCTATCCTCGTTAAGCAGATGTACGCACTCTTTAAAATGGTAAAAAAATATTGACATTACATTGTGCACAGCAGAGTTTTTGCCATTGTGCCTGACCCTGCTATCAAAACTATGTTTTTACAAAACGAGCTAGGTGAGAAAAGAGGTAAATGGATTTCTACTATCCAATAATTTGATCTTGAAATCCAACCCATGAAACTAGTTCGAGGACAGGGACTTGTGAAGACGATTGCTAAGAATAATCCACAAACGACATGCCAATATTCAAATGCATAATACATTTCTAAAGATGACTGCTTTGTTGACATTGTACATTTTCTATTAAACAGTAAGTGCCCATCCAATTTGAATTCCACTCAAAGAAGGACTTTAATACTTAAATCTGTTAATTATCTAATTAGATCTGGTGTTCTGTACAGGAAAAATCATGAGGGGATCTACTTGAGATGCCAGAATAAAGAAGTTGTCAAGGTTCTGCAAGAATTTCATGGGAAATATGGAATTGGCCACGATGCGACAAATGCTACAGTGCATCAAATCCTGAGAGCAGCATACTATTGACCTCACATTTTTAAATATGCACACGCTCATATACGATCTTGCCACATTTGTCTTGTAGCTACCAATAGAGAAAGAAACGCAGCCATGCCATTACAACCTGTAGTTCAGATGAGACCATTCGCACAATGGGGATTAGATTTCATTGGGGTTATTAACCCAAATTCTTCAGATTCCCATAAATTCATACTAACAGCTACAGGTTATTGTACAAGGTGGACAGAAGTAGTTCCTACAAAACATGCCACTACAGATGTTGTAATAAAATTCCTCGAGGATCACATCATAACAAGATTCGGAATGCCCGATTCTATTGTTAGTGATAATGGTAAATCTTTTGTCTCTACTCAATTTGCAAATTGGGCATATGACAATAGGGTAAATTTAAAATTTGCATCTAACTATTACCCGCAAGGAAATGGTTTGGCAGAATCCTCAAACAAAAATTTGTTGAATATCATTAAAAAATTACTGGAAGAGAACCCTCGAGATTGGCATAATCAGTTAAAGTTTGCTCTTTGAGCGAGATAGGACCAGAATAAAAGACTCAATAGGAAATACACCCTATCATTTGGTCTATGGACAAGACCCAATCTTTCCTGCAAACTTGAAGTTGCAAACCCTACATTTCATGCAAGAATACTTGGGAACAGATAACCACACTGAAGCCAGACTAAGTCATTTACTGCACCTCGATGAAAAAAGGGAGGAAGCCATGATTCACATGAGTAAACACCAAGAGGTTGTTAAAATATGGTTTGACAGAAGAGCTAAAATTACGTCCTTCAGAATTTTGGATTTGGTCCTACTATGGGATAAAAGACATGAAGAAAATGGGAATCATCAAAAATTTGATTGTCTTTGGTTAGGCCCTTATCAAGTTTCAAAAATCCTAGGGAAAAATACCTTTAGATTAAGAGCTTTAGATGGGAAGGATCTGACGTTACCAGTTAATGGGCATGTTTTAAAGCATTATTTTAGCCCTTGAGTCGTAGGAGATTGATATTATATTTTTTGGTTTTGGTATGGATTTTAAAATTTTGTTTTGTTTGTTTTAAGATTACTAGTTTAGTTAGGATTTAAGTTGAGTGTCTGATTTCATTTGACATGTTTGGTTTGTTTATAAAAAAAAAAAATGATGAAAAAATTGTTTTTGAGATGTTAACTTATACTTTAGATCAGGGAAATATGAAACATTGGAATTGTGTGGTAGAAAGCTCCGCAGAAACACAAATAGTTTTAAAAATATCATTTGAAATTTGTGATGCATGAAGTAGTCAGTGTTTGGCAATATTACATCTGCAATTCAGAAGAGAAATGCATTCATATTACTTCACCCATACATGCCATCTTAATTGCATATACATTTTAAATACAAATTATTTAAAATATGTCAAATCCTCTTAGGGTTAGTCTCTAACACAAAATAAAAATAAATAAAAAATCCTAAGGTTGGGAACTGATGCTCAAGCTATCTTGAACCAAGAACAGTCTATACACATTAAAAAGAATCTTGAGCAAAATGATCAAAACCTTGCTTGGAAATAAAAGGTCAGGCAAAAGGAGTATTTCGCGTCTATCCCATCATGCAACATAATCCTTGAAACAGTGGTTTTTACCACTTCCATAAAGCTTAAAGACCTGCATAGAGTAGTAAGGATAGGACATAATTCTCATCTCACCTAGGTTGAGAATCCGATTCCCCAAAGCTTCTATATTTCATTTAATCATAAATCTTCGATCGAAAGGATCGTACTACGTGTCCCTGGTAAGGATGGGTAGTCATCCCTAAGGTCTAAGAAATAATGGATAATATTCTCCATTTCATATTAATATTGGATTGGAAGGATCATACTACATGTCCCTGGTAAGGATGGGTAGTCATCCCTAAGGTCCAAGAAGTAAAAGCTGCTAAGTCTCATTCCATCATAAATCTTGGATTGGAAGGATCGTACTACATGTCCCTAGCAAGGATGGGTAGTCATCCCAAAGGTCCAAGGAATAAAAATTAATATTTCTCATTTCATCTTAATATTGGATTGGAAGGATCATACTACATGTCCCTCGCAAGGATGGGTAGTCATCCCAAAGGTCCAAGAAATTAAAAAAAAGGGAGAAAATAATGAATGAAGCCAAATCATGGATTATGGGGTTAAGTATGCCCATGCGCGGCAGCATTTCTTGTCTGAAACAAGACCACTAACTGTTCAAATGGATAGACTAGCCTGATTATTTCATCCATGACTGGTTAAATTATTTTGTTCAAAGTGAGGTAATTAATTCCAGATCAGAATAGTAAGGATAGGGTTAAACTCCCATCTCGCTTAGGTTGGGATTTCGATTCCCCAAAGTTTTGATTTCACTTTTACTTGCACATGGGTTCAAGATAGTAGTGACTCATAAGCAACTTTGGGATTTAATAGCTTAATTCATTATACATATTGTTGATCCTAAGAGGGTTTGATAGTTTTAAAATGTTTTTATATGATTTTAAAAGGTTTAAAGCTTTTATAAAGAAGATAGTTATATCTCTAGCCCATTTATTAGGCTGCTCAAATCTTTCACAAACTCACATATGCATTCATGTAAAACTAACAATGGAATGTGGATCAATTTCAAACAATAAAAATGGAACACTTTGCACACATCAAGCTAATACTTAATGATTCTGATGATTCATGTATTTCTGATCTATTGGCATTTGTTTATATTTCTTATGTGCTAACGCCTATTTTCGAGTTTGTATACTTCCAGGTTAGGTTCTCACAAAAATGCTCAGGACCATTTGACAGCAGAGTCACCATTTTTTGTGGCTGCTCCACAACACACCCCAAAATTAGGGACCCACATTTTTTATATGCTTTCTAAGAAAACTACAGGGGCCCAGATGCTAAAGATCAAAGAAAAACAACAAAAAAATGAAAAGGTGTCACGATATCGTGACATGTTGCTCCATCGCGGTAGAAAATAAAAAGTGTCGCGATATCGTGACATGTTGCTCCATCGTGGCTAAAAATGAAAAAGTGTCGCGATATCGCGACATGTTGCTCCATCGCGGAAGGAAAAAGAAAAGTGTCGTGATATCACATGTTGCATTTTCGTGACCGTACAAGACAAGAAAGAACAAGAAAAGAAAATTGTCGCGATATCACGACATGTTGCATTTTCACAACCGTACAAAGCAAAGAGAAAGTGTCGTGATATCACGACATGTTGCGTTTTCACGACCGTACAAGAAAAAGTGTCACGATATCGCGACATGTTGCATTTTCGTGATTCAAAGTATAGAGAGAAAGACAAAGTGAAAAATGTCACGATATCGTGACATGTCATGAAATCGTGGTTCATAGAGGAGAGAGAAAGAAAAAGTAAAAATATCATGATATCTCAACATGTCATGAAATTGCGGTTCATAGAGGACAGACAAAGAAAAAGTAAAAAATGTCGCAATATCGCGACATGTCGTGAAATCGTGGTTCACAGAGACGAGATGAAAGGCAAAAGAGAAAAACGTCGCGATATCACGACATGTCAGAGTTTCGCGACCTGAAGCAACCAAAGTGGATGTAGAAAAAAAGTGTCACGATTTCATGACAGAAAGCAAGAAGATGATGCAGAATGAAAGGGTGTCGCGATTTCATGACATGTCGCATTTTTGCGGACAAGTGCAGCGAGATAGAGCGAAAGAGAAAAACATCGCGATTTCATGACAGGTCGCATCTGCATAGCCCAAAAGAGAAAAACGTCACGATTTTGTGACAAGTTGCATCTGCACAGCCCGAAAGAGAAAAACATCATGATTTCACGATAGGTTGCATCTGCATAGCCCAAAATAGAAAAATGTCACGATATCGCGACATGTCTCATTTTTGCGATGCATGAAGGCGGACAAGGCTGTTGACATAAAAACGTCGTGATATCGCGACATGTCTTATTTTTGCGATACAGGTAGAGGAGCAAAGCTACAGATATAAAAAGGCACAATATCACGACATGCTATTTTTTGTCGCGATTCATGGCGGGTCGTTACAGAATGTGTAGGGAAATTTTGAACACATGTCATAGAGGTAGAGGGACTATGATAACGTTTCAGGATCGTTAGTTACAGTTCGCTGAGGAGACCAAATGTTTCAAACCCAAGCAAAAAGGCCAAAACAGCAAAGAGGTGGGAAGATGAAATGAAGCGACCTGGGAGATGAAGCGAAGGGTCACAGGGCAAAATAGAGAATCGAAACAGAAAGTTTAAAAGCAGAAGCGAAGATAGGCATAGTGGTCGAAAAATGTTGCGGGCAGAGTTGCAAAGCTGAAGGTGATAGGCCATTCTGGGCCTGCTTTTGGAGTGTTTTCCTCCACTTTGTCTGGTTTTTTTAAAATCGGAAACATTCTGTTCTTGTAAACTAATACATTATTTTTAATACAGAATTACAGAGAGTTGCATCTCATTGACAAGAAAGGAGTTATTTTCTGCATGCTAGATTTAATGTTCATTTTTCCCCTTTTTAGATCTTTAGGCTTATAGGTGAAGTTTAATACAAGTTTTCTTGGTTGCTTCATGCGAATGTCTAAATCTGAAAATCACAGTTAAAATCCCAGAAACCAGCACCTAACTTATTTGGATTGTGCGAGTTTGCAGGTTCAATAGGTTAGGTTGTATGCAGAAAACCTCATTATCTTTGGTTTTGTCAAAATAGGAATCGTAACACTCTGAATGTACTTTAGTTTTAGTCTCTTTGCATTTTATTTTCATTTCTTCAAATTCTCTGCATTTTTATTTTCTCGAAAGTTTAACCTTAGTTTAATTTACAATCATTAAAATAAAATACCTGAAAATCTACCGAAATCGAAAATAAAAAAATTTCATCATTAATATTAATTCACATTGAGTTCATTCTGATTACATGAACAATCATTACAATTTCAGAATAAAATAAACCACAATGCCCCTTGTTAACAGTTACTTGCAACCACTAAGGTATTCCGAACATTTAAATTGAATATTATTATTTATGCCAAATGCTAATATAGCGGAGACCTTGGAGAAATTATTTACATGATTTCTTTGCAAGTAGAGGATTTTGGAACTCGAATCCTATTGGAGAGTGTGTTTTCACAATCGGGTGAAAACACCACTCAATAGATTGGCACTAGAAGGAGGGCTGAATGGGTTTATTTTAGTGTGATTTAAATGCTATAAGGATTTAAATTTTTGTATATTTCATGCTATATTGATTGTTATCTTTAGTCCTCTAACACTCAATAGATTGGTGCTAGAAGGAGGGCCAAATTGGTTTACTTTATTTTGATTTTCATACAGATTTTCATACAGAAATAATGTGTTTTTTATTCGATTTTGAAATTATTTCTTAAATCTCATTAACGGCTAAACCGCAGCATTTTTTGTGTTGCAGGTTTTCTTGGAGATATCGAGAGTTTCATCAGGCAAACTGGACCTACCGCGCCGTACCGCGACTAGGTCCCAAACAACTGGGGAAACCATATTCCACGACCTTACACTCACTTGTACTCCAAAAAATAAAACCAAGCAAGCTGTGAACCTACCAAATAGCCTTGTCACAAAAGATCTTTTTATTTCAGGAACACCGAGCGGACCTACACCGGTGGTATCAATTGCCACTAGCATACCTATCGTCAGTACCATTTCCACCGCTCTTGCAGGGTTGTCCTCATTAATTTTGAGTCAAATGGCCCAACCTCCAGCAGCTCCTTGGTACGGAGCTAATAATATCCCTTTGAATATTGCAGGGGATATCCATGAAATCCCTAAGAACATAGAAATATTCTTGCCCAAATATAAACCAGATGGCCCAAGGATCGCAGAGGAGCATATCCAGGCCTATAGGGATGTTTTGATAAGGTTGCAAGTCCAACATGAAGATGTGGCTTGCAGACTTTTTCCCATGAGCCTAGATCCAATAGCCTATGAATGGTATATATGCTTGCCTACTGGTTCAATCACTTCATGGACGCAAATGGAGAATGCCTTTGTCAATCAGTTTAGGTCACCGTTGGATCCCGCAACCATCTACAATCAATTTATTACATGCAAAAGGGGCCAAGCTTTTTGAGAGTTTAGAAATGGGAATCATGGATGTCATTTGAGAAGTAAATTCAAATCCCCTAAAACATCATCAACTCCACCCAACAACTCTATCCTTCCTCCGGATACTAAGGCGGATAATAATCCTCCTCCTCCACTTAGAAGAGAAACGTCTAATGACACGCAAAAGATAGTTAAACTTAAGAGGTCAACATATGACACAGTGGAGTATTTAAAGAAATCTAAGTCGAGCCTTTCTTTTTTAGAGGCGGCTAGGTTGCCTGGCCAAAAAGAAGCATTGATAAATGCTTTGGACTCACCTAATCAAGTATGGAAGGGAAAGGAAGTTGGGTCTCATTTGATTTTACGAAAGGAGAGACGGGATGTCCCGCCATTTTTATTGACTCTGAGAATTGCTGGTAAGAATTTGCATAATTTTTTGGTAGACACGGGTGCCACGAGCAATCTCATGCCTTCAAAGATATGTCAAATGCTAGGCCTATAGCCTGTTTCATCCAAATGCAAGGTTTTGCAATTGGACCGATCTAAGGTAAATGTGATAGGGACCCTATATGATGTCAAAATTCAACTAAATTCTGAACCCAGGGTCCAACAAGTGGTCGACATTTTGGTTTTTAATATCCCAAGTAGATATGGAATGCTTCTTGCAAGGGATTGGATGAAAACTTTGAACGACTATTTTTCAACCGATTTCTCACATATGTGGCTACCCTGTAAAGGAATCGCGAATCAAATCAGAGTAGAAAATGAACCGAAGCTTAAGGAAATCATAAAAAAATTTAATAAGCCAAATGAATTTCAGTTTTCTAAACCAGAGTTGGGGGTTTATGCATTTGATGTTGAAGAAGCTACCGAAGAGCCTAAAAGGGAAACATTTCATGGTAGCTCTCTTGAGGGAAATAATTTCATATGGTTGCTTAGGTTTGATGGATCCAAATCCAAACAGGGAGCAGGAGCCGGAGTCGAGCTCACTTGCCCGAGAAGTAAACCATTATTGGCTACTTATAGACTGCAATTTCCTTGCACGAACAACATGGCAGAATATGAAGCACTGATTTTTGGTTTACAATTGGCATTGAGCAAAAAGGATAAATGCTTGAAAGTATTGGGAGATTCTGAACTGGTAGTCAAACAGATTAAAGGACAATATACATGTCACGATAAGAGACTGAGCCTTTATAGAACTAGGGTAATGGACCTCATTAAGGAATTCGAAGCTTTCAATATAGCCCTTATTTCTAGAAAAGGAAATCGCATAGCAGATTCTCTTGCAGTCGTCGCAGGCATGTTAAATCCAGTCGATATAAAAAGGTGTAAAAATTTCTCCATCGAATTAGTTCCTTGTCCATTGATACCTGATAATGTCAAGAATTTCCAAGTTTTTGAAAATGACAGACACATATTCAAATTTGTCACGAACTCGGGTATTTTTGAAAACCAGGTGATTGATGAGGAGCAAAGATGGCAAGAAGAAGCAGAAAACGAAAGTGAAACTACATGTCAATCCAACAAAATACCTAAAGACATAGTTTCATTGGAGAAAATGTTCGATATGGGATACAAGGCCAGAAAAGAAAAAAAGGTTCCACTCCCCAAAGATGCATGTGATCTAATTAATCTAGGGAGTGCAGACAATCCATGGGAAGTGTACATCGCAAAGGCATGTACAACTGAAGAAAGAGAAAATATAATACATGCACTAAAACACTACGTGGATTGCATTGCTTGGAATTATAATGAATTGAAAACATACAACCAAAACGTCATTACACATACCATCCCTCTAAAGCCGGACTCCAAGCCTTTCAGACAAAGACAACGAGTTGTTAACCCGCTATTGGAGCCCTTAATAGAAAAGGAGGTCAAGAGATTATTGGAAGCAAAGATTATTTTTCCTGTTAGGCACTCAACCTGGGTTGCTAACCTCGTTCCAGTAAGAAAGAAGAGCGGAGATATTAGGCTATGTATAGATTTTTGAAATCTTAACAAGGCCTCTCAAAAGGATAACTATCCATTGCCATCCATTGATGAAATTTTACAAACAGTGAATGGATCTGAAATTATGTCTTTTCTTGATGGATATTATGGATATAATAAAATTCTTATTCATCCCAATGACAAGATGAAAACAGCCTTCACAACCAAATGGGGGACATTTGCCTAATGAAGAATACCATTTGGACTGTTAAATGCTGGTGCAACATCACCATGGACTATGCATTCAAAGGGCTTATAGGCAAGTGTATCATTGTGTATGTGGATGATATTCCAGTATTTTCAAAGAAAAGAGAAGACCATGTCAAGGATTTGAAAAAGGTTCTTCAAAGATGCAGAGAGCATGGAATTTCTTTAAATCCCAAAAAATGCATCTTTGGAGTAACGGAAGGAAGACTACTTGGTCACATCATTTCAAAAGAAGGTATATCCATTGACCCAGAAAGGATAGAAGCTATCCAAAACTTGCCTCTCCCGGGTAGTAAAAATGAGTTGAGATCTTTCTTCGGACAAATTAATTTTGTGAGGAAGTTTATTTCAAGCTTCACTGAGATAGCCAAACCGTTGAACAAGATGCTCAAGAAGGATGTAGATGTCAGATGGAACGAGGAAAGTAGGGTGGCCTTTCAAAACATTAAGGATGCCATTTCCAGAGCCCCTGCCCTCATAAGTCCAAACTATGCTAAACCTTTCTATATTTATGCTTTCGCATCGGAACACTCTTTTGCGAGTGTCTTGACCCAGAAAGGTGAGGATAGCGTAGAAAATCCCATAGCATTTTTAAGTGCTCCTTTAAAAGATGCTCAATTGAGGTATTCTATCCTCGATAAGCAGATGTATGCACTCTTTAAAATGGTAAAAAAATTCTGACATTACATTGTGCACAGCAGAGTTTTTGCCATTGTGCCTGACCCTGCTATCAAAACTATGTTTTTACAGAATGAGCTAGGTGAGAAAAGAGGTAAATGGATTTCTACTATCCAAGAATTTGATCTTGAAATCCAACCCATGAAACTAGTTCGAGGACAGGGACTTGTGAAGACGATTGCTGAGAATAATCCGCAAACGACATGCCAATATTCAAATGCATAATACATTTCTAAAGATGACTGGTATGTTGACATTGTACATTTTCTATTAAATGGTAAGTGCCCATCCAATTTGAATTCCACTCAAATAAGGGCTTTAAGACTTAAATCTGTTAATTATCTGATTAGATCTGGTGTTCTGTATAGGAAAAATCATGAGGGGATCTACTTGAGATGCCTGAATAAAGAAGAAGCTGCCAAGGTTCTGCAAGAATTTCATGGGAAATATGGAACTGGCCATGGTGCGACAAATGCTACAGTGCATCAAATCCTGAGAGCAGGATACTATTGGCCTCACATTTTTAAATATGCACACGCTCATGTACGATCTTGCCACATTTGTCAAGTAGCTGCCAATAGAGAAAGAAACGCAGCCATGCCATTACAACCTATAGTTGAGATGAGACCATTCGCACAATGGGGATTAGATTTCATTGGGGTTATTAACCCAAATTCTTTAGATTCCCATAAATTCATACTAACGACTATAGATTATTGTACAAGGTGGACAGAAGTAGTTCCTACAAAACATGCCACTACAGATGTTGTAATAAAATTCCTCGAGGATCACATCATAACAAGATTCGGAATGCCCGATTCTATTGTTAGTGATAATGGTAAAGCTTTTGTCTCTACTCAATTTGCAAATTGGGCATATGACAATAGGGTAAGTTTAAAATTTGCATCTAACTATTACCCTCAAGGTAATGGTTTGGCAGAATCCTCAAACAAAAATTTGTTGAATATCATTAAGAAATTACTAGGAAGAGAACCCTCGAGATTGGCACAGACCAATTAAAGTTTGCTCTTTGGGCAGATAGGACCAGAATAAAAGACTCAATAGGAAATACACCCTATCATTTGGTCTATGGACAAGACCCAATCTTTCCTGCAAACTTGAAGCTGCAAACCCTGCATTTCATGCAAGAATACTTGGGAACAGATAACCACACTGAAGCCAGACTAAGTCATTTACTGCACCTCGATGAAAAAATGGAGGAAGCCATGATTCACATGAGTAAACACCAAGAGGTTGTTAAAATATGGTTTGACAGAAGAGCTAAAATTAAGTCCTTCAAAATTTTGGATTTGGTCCTACTATGGGATAAAAGACATGAAGAAAAGGGGAATCATCAAAAATTTGATTGTCTTTGGTTAGGCCCTTATCAAATTTCAAAAATCCTAGGGAAAAATACCTTCAGATTAAGAGCTTTAGACGGGAAGGATCTGACGTTACCAGTTCATGGGCATGTTTTAAAGCATTATTTTAGCCCTTAAGTCGTAGGAGATTGATATTATATTTTTTGGTTTTGGTATGGATTTTCAAATTTTGTTTTCTTTGTTTTAAGATTACTAGTTTAGTTAGGATTTAAGTTGAGTGTCTAATTTCATTTGACATGTTTGGTTTGTTTATAAATAAATAAAAAAATGATGAAAAAATTGTTTTTGAGATGTTAACTTATGCTTTAGATCATGGAAATATGAAACATTGGAATTGTGTGGTAGAAAGCTCCACAAGAAACACAAATAGTTTAAATAATATCATTTGAAATCTGTGATGCATGAAGTAGTCAGTGTTTGGCAATATTCCATCTGCAATTCAGAAGAGCAATGCATTCATATTACTTCACCCTTTATACATGCCATCTTAATTGCATATGCATTTTAAATACAAATTATTTAAAATATGTCAAATCCTCTTAGGGTTAGTCTATAACATAAAATAAATAAAAAAATCCTGAGGTTGGGAACTGATGCCCGAGCTATCTTGAACCAAGCACATTCTATACACATTAAAAAGAATCTTGAGCAAAATGATCAAAACCTTGCTTGGAAGAAAAGGTCAGGCGAAAGGAGTATTTCACGTCTATCCCATCATGCAACATAATCCTTGAAACAATGGTTTTTACCACTTCCATAAAGCTTAAAGACCTGCATAGAGTAGTAAGGATAGGACATAATTCTCATCTCGCCTAGGTTGAGAATCCGATTCCCCAAAGCTTCTATGTTTCATTTAATCATAAATCTTCGATCGGAAGGATCGTACTACGTGTCCCTGGTAAGGATGGGTAGTCATCCCTAAGGTCCAAGAAATAAAGGATAATATTCTCCATTTCATCTTAATATTGGATTGGAAGGATCGTACTACATGTCCCTGGTAAGGATGGGTAGTCATCCCCAAGGTCCAAGAAATAAAATTTAATTTCTCATTCCATCATAAATCTTAGATTGGAAGGATCGTACTACATGTCCCTAGCAAGGATGGGTAGTCATCCCAAAGGTCCAAGGAATAAAAATTAATATTTCCCATTTCATCTTAATATTGGATTGGAAGGATCGTACTACATGTCCCTCGCAAGGATGGGTAGTCATCCCAAAGGTCCAAGAAATTAAAAAAAATGAATGAAGCCAAATCATGGATTATGGGGTTAAGTATGCCCATGCGCGGCAGCATGTCTTGTCTGAAACAAGACCACTGACTATTCAAACAGATAGACTAGCCTGATTATTTCATCCATGACTGGTTAAATTATTTTGTTCAAAGTGAGGTAATGAATTCCAGATCAGAATAGTAAGGATAGGGTTAAACTCCCATCTCACTTAGGTTGGGAGTCCGATTCCCCAAAGTTCTGATTTCACTTTCACTTGCACATGGGTTCAAGATAGTAGTGACTCATAACCAACTTTGGGATCTAATAGATCAATTCATTATACATATAGTTGATCCTAAGAGGGTTTGATAGTTTTAAAATGTTTGTATATGATACTAAAAGGTTTAAAGCCTTTATAAAGCAGATAGTTATATCTCTAGCCCATTTATTAGGCTGCTCAAATCATTCATAACCTCACATATGCATTCATGTAAAACTGACAATGGAATGTGGATCAATTTCAAACAATAGAAAATGGAACACATTGCACACACCGAGCTGATACTTAATGATTCTAATGATTCATGTATTTTTGATCTATTGGCATTTGTTTATATTTCTTATGTGCTAACGCCTATTTTCGAGTTTGTATACTTCCAGGTTAGGTTCTCACCAAAATGCTCAGGAGCATTTGACAGCAGAGTCGCCATTTGTTGTGGCTGCTCCACAACACACCCCAAAATTGGGGACCCACCTTTTTTACATGCTTTCCAAGAAGACTGTAGTGGCCCAGATGCTAAAGATCAAAGAAAAATAGCAAAAAAATGAAAAGGTGTCGCGATATCGCGACATGTTGCTCCATCGCGGCAGAAAATGAAAAAGTGTCGCGATATCGCGACATGTTGCTCCATCGCGACAAGAAAATGAAAAAGTGTCGCGATATCGCGACATGTTGCATTTTCATGACCGTACAAGACAAGAAAGAACAAGAAAAGAAAAGTGTCGCGATATCGCGACATGTTGCATTTTCATGATCGGAGCAAAGAGAAAGTGTTGCAATATCGCGACATGTTGCATTTTTGTGACTGTACAGAAAAAAGTGTCGCGATATCACGACATGTTGCGTTTTCACGATTCAAAGTATAGAGAGAAAGACAAAGTGAAAAATGTCGCGATATCGCGACATGTCATGAAATCGCGGTTCACAGAGGAGAGAGAAAGACAAAGTGAAAATGTCGCGATATCGTGACATGTCATGAAATCACGGTTCACAGAGGAGAGAGAAAGACAAAGTGAAAAATGTCGCGATATCGTGACATGTGAAATCGTGGTTCACAGAGACGAGATGAAAGGCAAACAAGAAAAACGTCACGTTATCGCGACATGTCGGAGTTTCAGGACCTGAAGCAACCAAAGTGGATGTAGAAGAAAAGTGTCACGATTTCGCGACAGAAGTCAAGAAGATGATGCAGAATGAAAAGGTGTCACGATTTTGTGACATGTCGCGTTTTCATGGCCAAGTGCAACGAGATAGAGCGAAAGAGAAAAATGTCATGATTTCACGATAGGTCACATCTACACAACCCAAAAGAGAAAAATGTCACGATTTCGTGACAAGTTGCATCTGCACAGCCCGAAAGAGAAAAACATCGTGATTTCACGACAGGTTGCATCTGCACGGCCGAAACAGAAAAATGTCATGATATCATGACATGTCTCATTTTCGCGATGCATGAAGGCAAACAAGGCTATTGACAGAAAAACGTCGCGATATCGCGACATGTCTTGTTTTTGCGATACAGGTAGAGGAGCAAAGCTGTAGATATAAAAACGTCGCGATATCGCGACATGCTATTTTTTGTCGCGATTCATGGCGGGCCATTACAGAATGTGCAAGGAAGTGTTGAACACGTGTCATAGAGGTAGAGGGACTATGATAACATTTCAGGATCGTCAGTTACAGTTCGCTGAGGAGACCAAACGTTTCAAACCCAAGCAAAAAGGCCAAAACAACAAAGAGGCGGGAAGATGAAACGAAGCGACCTGGGAGATGAAGCGAAGCATCACAAGGTGAAACAGAGAACCATAACAGAAATTTTAAAAGTAGAAGCGAAGACAGGCATAGGGGTCGAAAACCGCTACGGGCAGAGTTGCAGAGCTGAAGGTGATAGGCCATTCTGGGCCTGCTTTTGGAGCATTTTCCTCCACTTTGTTTGGTTTTGTTAAAACCGAAACATTCTGTTCTTGTAAACTGATACATTATTTTTAATACATAATTACAGAGAGTTGCATCTCATTGACAAGAAAAAGGAGTTATTTTCTCGCATGCTAGATTTAATGTTCATTTTTCCCCTTTTCAGATCTTTAGGCTTATAGGTGAAGTTTAATGCAAGTTTTCTTGGTTGCTTCATGCGAATGTCTAAATCTGAAAATCACAGTTAAAACCCCATAAACCAACATCTAATTTATCTGGATTGTGTGAGTTTGCAAGTTCAATAGGTTAGGTTGTATGCAGAAAACCTCATTATCTTCGGTTTTGTCAAAATAGGAATCGTAACACTCTGAATGTACTTTAGTTTTAGTCTCTTTGCATTTTATTTTCATTTCTTCAAATTCTCTGCATTTTTATTTTCTCGAAAGTTTAACCTTAGTTTAATTTACAATCATTAAAATAAAATACTTGAAAATCTATCGAAATCAAAAATAAAATAATTTCATCATTAAGATTAATTCACATTGAGTTCATTCTGATTACATGAACAATCATTACAATTTCAGAATAAAATAAACCATAGTGCCCCTTGTTAACAGTTACTTGCAACCACTAAGGTATTCCGAACATTCAAATTGAATATTATTATTTATGCCAAATGCTAATATAGCGGAGACCTTGGAGAAATTATTTATAGGATTTCTTTGCAAGTAGAGGATTTGGGAACTCAAATCCTATCGGAGAGTGTGTTTTCACAATCGGGTGAAAATACCACTCAATAAGTCCAAAGTGTTCATGGCCTTGTTACAGGATGCTTGGGAGGGATTTTTTTATCTCCAACACTTGTTGATGAATGTAACGCAATTCAACTATTTTTTCATATGATACCGAAGCTCCCTAGTTTGCTAAATATCCCATCAAATTCTCATTCTAGTTAGCTCTTTTATCGGTTGAGTTATTTTATCTTGGTCAATCGGCTCCTGCTATACATCTATCTTTGACTCATCCTATATAATTGCATTTATATTATTCTAAAGATATTTTTCTGATAACATAAGATGTTTTTCATCCTAGAATCCTTTGAAGCCATATTACATCATTTACTCATTAGTATCCATAATATTCTAGAATTTATCATCAATTTTTTTACCACAACCATCCTTTCTGAAGCAATCCACTCTTCTTGAGGATAATTATGGTTATAACTCTTAAAGTGTTCCATTCTTTGTTGGAAATAGGCTTGGCTAGTTCATTACACCTAGCTTTAGATTAGATTGAGGAGTTTGTTGTCTTGAGGGGCTATTGGTTGTATTTCCTTGGTGACCTTTCTAGATCTTCCCTAGTTTTTTGGAGCACATGGTTGGCCTCATCCATGAAATCAAGGATGGGTTGGATCTCATAACATTTCTCTAGGATTCCTGATAGAATTTCCTTCTTGACTTGTTTCACCTTATCCTTGGAGAATCCTGCAACCCTAGTATTCTCAATTTGGAATTGTTGTTGCAAAACTTGTATCTACTTTACATACACATGATTTTATTCCTATAGCTACTAAAGTTACTCTTTGTAATTGACCATATTTTCAAATTTGTTTTACCAATTTTTGGCTTCATTCTGGAGCACTCTTTGCTATTTATTTTGATCCTTTATTGTGGCTTCAAGCATGGCAATTTTTTCCTCCATATTTACATGTTGCTCCTTGTAGATATCACTTTTGACAAATATAATCTCAGTCCCAGCCTTAGCAATGATAAATTCATCCTCCAACATCAATTGAGAGATGTCTTTAGTTTTCTCTCTCAAATGATAGTCTTCAACTATCATATCTTCCTCTGGTTTATCTACTAGAGGTGTAATCTTGAGTTTTGTCCTTTACCTAGCCATAGGGTCAACCATTACTATTTTTCTCACACGAACAACTCCCTTAGATGATTAAGCCAATTTCTTGCTCCAATAACTTTGTGCTTTCAATGAAGTATTCTTGATATTTTTTAGGGATACCATTGTTGGATGATTAGTAGGATTGGATGGTGTAAATTTTGCAGGGAAAAATGGAATCACCATGGATGGGAGGGAAGTGTTGGTGATAATGATTTATTTCTGTGTCTACAGTAGTTGTGGTAGTTGTAAGAGAAATGGTAGTTGTAAATTATAGGGGAATGGATGGAAGTGATATTATCACTATTTATGTGGGCAACGATGGTGTGGGAAGTGAGTGAGTGGAAGTTGTAGGTGATGATGATACCAAAACTTGTGGTGAATGAGGGGGAGATGATGGTTTTGGGCTTTCAACTATATAAAATGGGGATGAACCTTAGTGAGAAGATGGGGGTGGATGAGGTGGCGATGGTTATGTAGAACTGAGTGGTTGAGATGATATCTTTAATTTCTCTCATACTTTAGAATGGGATGGAGATATCTTTGATTAATAAGAAGGAGAAGCAATAGGAGAAGGGTTAAAAAACATACCTGAGCCTACTAAAGTAGACTGATTGAAGGTTTCATCAGCACTATGTTGCTCTCCTTGCTAAACATCTTGTTTAATTGAGGTGGTAGGAACTTGTACCACTACCTCTACTTTATCATCCTTTTGTTTCTTAGTGACCTCTTTGTCTATTTCCCCCACTATATCCTTTGCCTTCCTCTTGAATTTGATTGTTTTATCTTATTTTTTGGAAGAAGTGATACTACAACTTTTGTAATAGGAGTATTTACAGTTCTAGAAGGGGTTGCAATCATCTCTTTGGTAGAGGTTAGGCCTACAAATTCCTCTTATTTTATTTTTTGAACCATTGAAGTAGTCTTTGCTTCTGCGGTCTTGCATTCAGATATCCTTCTTTTTGGGGTAACCTCCAATGTACCAATTTCCTTTGAAGCTAATGCAACTATTTCAGTATTCTCCTTCTGTTGAGTAGGTGCAGAAGTAGAGGCTAGGGGTGTTGATTCTTGATGCTTCTTGGAGGTTTCAATTTTTTTAGTTTTAGCTTTGCCCTTTCCAGCCTTGCTTGTCCGTACTTTTCCCAAACTCAATGTTAAGCTTTTCTTCCCCTTGGCCTTTTAATTTTTATAGAACTTATCATACCTTTCCTCGAACTCAGTATCTATTGTATTATGATACTTAGCTTTCATTACATTTATTTTGACCCTCATATTCCACCATTCCAAAATTTTACCCTCTAACCAGCTATAATTCTCTTGCATCTCTTTAATCCTTGCTTCACTGAGTTGATAAGACTTCTTAGTTGGATCATAGTCTAGGACATGGTCATAAAAATCTCTCCAAGACAAAAGTGGTTGCATGGTATTTAGATTCCATTGGAGGGGATATTGTTCTCTATTATTCTTGTGTTTCTCAAGATTTGGGTGGCTTGTATTTGTAAATTTAGCAACCTTATATCCATTTAAGGCTTGAATCCTTTCCAAAAAATAAATCATCTGGATCATATCTCCATATTTGAGGGATTTGACAAAGCCCTAACCTCTTGAGGGTTACATTAATTTGTTCATGTTGAAACTTATCCCATACAGTAATATCACCTTCCTTGAAATGGTAAATAACTATTCCCTTTCTTTTATTTTTAGTACTAAACTTACAATTTATGTAGTCAACCTACCTACAATATTCTAGTGTGAATAAGTGGTGAGTGACATAGTGGGGTAATAAAAATGGCTTCTCTATGAAACCATACATCCTGATGATTGTTCCCTCTATCAAGACATATTGTTCTCCCTCTTCAGCCTCCTTAACCTTTATATTATTCTCTATTTTAGGAGCTAATCTAGGGTAATTACCATACATGATTTTCAATGGTGGTCCTATAAATTATATGTTAAAGGTGTAATATGATTATGCTCTATTCAAAACCCTAGTCCAATAATAGACCGGTAAGAGATGCTCTTCTTCATATTTATCTACAATTGTTACCCATGGGTTATCATTTCTAGTAGCACTAAGGAACATCCAAATTAAATGGGAACAATATTTGAATTACGGGTTCTCCTCTTCTCTCCTCATGGCCATCAGTTTCTCATGCATTCTCTTGGCAAGGAACGCAAGCCAATTGAAGTAAATTGAGACAATATCACCATCCCCTACTGGTGTCATATATATTTTGGTATTCCAAATGCAATATGTAGTGGTTAACTACCAGTCCTTCACATACATATAAAAATCTAAGCCAACTAATATAGCTAACATGGATAAAAACTTAGGTATGCAAATTACTGTGTAGCAATTAGGGTTATGGGTAGAGTTTCCTTTAACTTTATGGTTATGAATTGAATATACACCTAGGTCCTAAAATGGCTACCATTTTGGTTGTTTTTATTTATAGTATAATACTTGGCTTGCTACTCTAGGTTAAATTATTTAGGAACCATAGGGGGTTGTTGTCCCATTGTAAAAAAAACTCGACAAGACTGCTTAGTTATCTAAAATAAGTTTCTACCCTAGGATGTCTTAGCTAACCTAGTTGAGGGATCATAAAATTTGGCTATGGCTAAGATAAATTATACCACAAATATAATAAGATAGCAAAGAGTACATGGTACAAATACCTTGATTCGAGAGAGGCTCCTCCTTAAAGAACTTGACTTCGAACCTCTTCCTGAGCTGATTTTTGGTTATGTAATTCATTTTTGTGTCCACAACCACTGCCTTATTTTTAGTGTAATTTAAATTTTCAACCTTGATTTTTTGACCAGCTTGCCTTGCAACATTGGATGCCATTTTAGAGAAATTTTTAGTAATTATCTTTAGAATATGCAACAAATTCACTCAAAATTGCTTTGGTTCTCTAGTCAAATTCATTTGAAATGATTGCTCTCTCAATTTTATCCTTTACATAGATATTTATGCACCCATATTCCATTAATGAAGTAGATGAACATGCGGTTATTTCTCATAAATTAGAATAAGTGAATCAGATAATGAAAAGTGTGGCTTGTCATTGAAATCCACGTCACTGATTGGATGAAATTTGTAACATATGGTGGTAAACTATTCAATGGCACACTTTTCAAGGTATGTTTACTTCTTCTTTTCCATGATGGAATTTAGAACTTATTGGATTTAAACATTATGTTTTAGTCTTCAAAATTCTGCTCATAGAGGTTGAATGTTATTTTTGGGCATTCCCCTTAAAATTTTGCTCATTGGATTTCCATGATGGAAAATTTTGTAGATGCTCATGGTGTATTATTCCCAATGGGAAGATAGTTTAGAAGCTATGGAAATGATACCCAAGATCTCAAACCCCAACTTGTACAAATCAAACAGCCTATACGATCTTCATCATGCACTAGTTCCACTTGCTAAATAGCTTGTATGATCATCAAATCGTATAGTTGTATGATACAAATCATACAACCCTACACTTGGTATGATTTAGTACACAACCAACTAGTTGGAACAAGTTTTTTAAGTCAAATAGATCATTTTTGTAATCGATTTCCTCAAACTAGCATTATTTTCTTATTTGGTAGAATTAAGTCATAGCCTTAATTACCAAATCGGGTAAAATGATAGTTTGTACGATTTGGTAGAAACCCTTGTACGATTTGTATGAACTCTTGCTATAACTTTATAGATCTATAACTTGATACAACCAATCTTCCAAGATAGATTTTGTAAAGGTTCTAAGCATCAATTACTCCAATTCTCCATAACATGAAAACCCTAATTCACTAGCAATGAATTATATTCACCATGGACGATTATAGAAATTGTACAACTATGGTAAAACATCAAAATACAACTATAACTCATCTTATAATCCACTCCATGATTCACACAAAGTTTGTAGGTTGACCAGGATCATTCCCAATGCAATTCCACTCATATACATGTCAAGTTATGTGCTAAACATTAACTACACAACCTGCAACAACCAAAACATGTGAAATAATTCACAAGAACAAGGAACTGAGTAAAATTGTTGTTATACTAATATTATAAATAGTATTTCATCATTAATTACCATCTCAACAATGAACATCAATTCTACTCCATAATCCATACTCCATGAATTAATATTGCAAAGGTAAAAAATTAATGAACATCAATGAACAAAACATGAACCTCAATGAACAACCAAAAAAATAAGGGGCAAAAACAACCAAATCAACACACTACAACAACCCAATTCCAAAAAATTCAAAACAAGCTAACATACAAATTAACCCCAAAGCACAAAATTCACACACACAAGACACTCATACACTAATCAAATTAAAAAAAAACACAAACAATCCATGGATTACTTTTTCTTCTTTTGGGAGGTGGATTTGTTGCCTACAATTTTGACCAAGTTGACCACAAATTTTAACATTGTGTTCATTTCATGGACTTCCTAAGGGTTTACTGCCTTTGAAATTTTTTTGGGGCTTGAAATTTTGACCGTTGGATTTCTGCAATGGAAAATTTGACCAAGTTGACCGTGGATTTTAACACTGCGCTCATTTCATGGATTGTTGAAGGGTTTACTGCCTTTGAAAAAAAAATTTGGGCTTGAAATTCCACTCATTGAATTTTTGTGATGGCAACTTTGACCAAGTTGACCGCGAATTTTAACACTACATTACTTTCTCATGGAATATAACATAGTTGCACTATGAGTGGAAAATAACACTTTGTTCCCTTTTTTTTGTTTTTTAATATCACAAAAATATAATACAAAATATGTACATATATTACAAAAGGAAGGATTTTCTATCTAAAATACAACTTGAGATGATACCCATTGATCGGAATGGGTTGTATGTTCCCATCTTCATATTGAAGTTGAAAGGTATTGTTCTTTTTTACTTCAATGATCTTGAAAGGTCCTTCCCAGAAGGAATCAAATTTTTGGTGGTTGCCTGGTTTAGACTTTTCTACATTCCACCTTAAAACTGAATCTCCTTCTTTAAACTTCCTGAACTTTGATTTCTTGTCAAACCACTCCTTTGTATTCATGGAGTATTTTTGGAAGTTCTCATATGCCTGAGTCCTTTGCTCTTCCAACTGTAGAAGGTGCATCAACCTAGCCTCTAGTGGATTTTGATCTAGCTCATGATCTTGGTTGGCCCATTTTAAAGTTGGTATTTCAAGGTGAGTAGGTAGAACAACTTCCTTACCATAAACTAATGCATAAGGGGATGTCTTGATGGACCTCTTGATAGTGATCCTATCTGCCCATAAAACTTGGTCTAGTAGAAGATGCCAACTCCTTTTGTTCTCTTCTAGTGCTCTTTTTAGAATTCTAAGCAAGTTTTTATTGGTGGATTCCACTAATCCATTCCCCTGAGGGTAATAGTTAGAAGAATTATTTATATTTATGCCATATTTGCTTGTAAATTCAATATATTTTGCACCTATGAAATTTGGGCCATTATCACTTACTAGTGCTTCTGGAAGTCCAAACCTTGTGATCAAATTTTCTATGAATTCAATCACTACTTCTTGGTCTGACCTCTTGGTTGGGATAGCCTCAACCCATATGGTGAAGTAATCAGTAGTAGTCAAAATGTATTTATGACCTACTGATGAATTTGGGTTTATTACCCCTACAAAATCAAGCCCCCATTGCTGAAAAGGCTCCTCCACTTGGATTGGTTTAAGTGGGAATGTTGCATTCTTGGTCCTTCCCACATATCTTTGGCACTTATCACATGATCTAGTTGCTTTGAAAGTGTCTGCAAAGATAGTGGGCCAGTAGTATCCTACCCTTATTATTTTCATAGCAGTTACTCTTCCTGAAAAGTGACCTCCTGATAAGCCTCCATGAAATTCTTCAATGACCCTTTGTTTTTCATTATCTTTTAAGCATCTTAGAAGCACTCCATCCAGATTTTTCTTGTATAACCCTTCAGGAAGCAATACATACTTCAAGGCTTGAAGCCTGAACCTTCTTCTCTATGAAGGATTGAGATTTTGAGGACATGCTCCTATTTGAAAGTAAGTTATCAACTGGTCTACCCAATCTGATCCTTCTAGAAGACTATCACTATGATCATCTGTTGCTCCTTGACAAGCTACTGTCTGATCTGAATCTGCTTTTGCAGCTAGTTCCTAGCATAATGCTCTCCCTCTGACCAACTTTGTGGGATGAATATCTACATCATACTCTTGTATTTTAGTAATCCAACCAGCTCTTTTATCACCCAATTCTCCTTGAAGGATAAAATTTCTCACATCTGGGTGTACTACATAGACAAGAGTCTTGCTTTGGACCAAGTATTATCTAAAATTTTTCAAGGATTTCATCACTGCAAATACTTGCCTCTCAATGAAGTTATACTTGGTTTGATACTCATGAAGAGTTTGGCTCCAGAAGAAAATGGGGTGTTCCTCTTCATTCTCATCCTTTTGTGTTAGCACTGATGCATAGCTTTCCTCAACTCCATAGGCATATAAGATAAAGTCCTTGCTGAAATCAAGATTTATTAATACAGGTGCAGTTGCAATTGCTTGCTTTATAGCCTCAAAGGCTTGCTTCCTTTTCTCAGTCCACTTGAACTCCATGTTCTTCTTGAGTAACTCTGAGATGGGCTTGACCACTTGAGCAAAGTCTGAGATGAACTTCCTCACAAAATTAATCTTCCCAAAGAAGGATTGTAGGCCTTTCTTATTTGTGGGGAGAGGAAGGGCTAGAATTGATTTTATTCTATCAGGATCTATTGCCATCCCTTCTTTGGAGACTACATGTCCCAATAACTTGCCTTCATGGACTGCAAAGAATGATTTCTTTGGATTTAGAGAGATGCCAAACTCTCTGTATTTTTGGAAAACTTTCTCCAAATGTTCAAGATGTGATTCTTTCCTATGAGAAAATATAGTCATATCATCAAGATAAATCAAAATAATTTTATTGATCAACTCACCAAAAGCATAGTCCATAGCCCTTTGGAATGTAGCTCCTGCATTGGATAGGCCGAAAGGCATTCTCTGATAAGAAAATGTACCCCACTTAGTGGTGAAGGCTGTTTTGAATTGATCCTCATATTTGACCCAGATCTGATTGTATCCAGAGAAGCCATCTAGTAAGGAGTACCTTTCTACCCCTACTACCATCTACAAAATTTGATCAATCTAGGGGAGAGGATAATGATCTTTCAGTGATGCTCTGTTCAGATTCCTGAAATCCACACATAGTCAAATATCTCCATTCTTTTTTCTTACTAGAACCAAGTTAGCAACCCATGTGGAATGCTTGATTGGATAAATGATCTTTGCTTTAAGGAGCTTGAGCAATTCTTACCTCATTATTGATTCAATTTTAGGATTCATAGGCCTTTGTCTCTGTCTGAAGGGTTTTGCATCAGGCTCTAACTCGATGGTATGTTGAATAATCTTCTTATCATATACCTTGAGATCCTCATATGACCAGGCAATAATGTCTAGGTACTTGAAGCATAGTGCCTTGACTCCCTCAACTTCTTCTAGAGAACACTTTACACCAATATTAATCTTCTTTTTCTCTTCAATTTCAATCTCACTGCATATTTTATCATCTACTTTCATGGTTTTTGACTTCTTTCCATCCTCATTGTCAAACAAACTCTCTAATGTAATCAAGCCTTTAGGAATGTGATTATTCTTCAACTGAATGATATCTTGTTGATCTATTTCCTGAGAAAGCTCTTCCTACACATTAGCTAAGCAAGCTTCTCTAACTAGAAAGTCAATTATCTGATCATCATTCTCAAAGACCTACCAAAAAAATTATCTATCTAGCACTGTAGGTCTGAAGACTAATTTGACTCTTCTATTTGTAGTTGACCCAAGGTCTGAGGAGGGATTGAAATTAGAGCCTTTAACTACCAAAGCATCAACTAGTATATTCTACTTTCTAGGGATAGAGTGGATATTTAGAGCATCAAATGATTCCATCAAATCCCATACTCTATTTCTATATGTTTTTAAGTAGTGATGTTTACTATTGCATCTCTCTGTAACTTGATTAACCACCAGCTCTGAGTCACCATAAATGTCTAACATCTTGATTCCCATTTTTTTGCTTGCATCAATCCCAAACACAAAGCTTCATATTCTACAACATTATTAGTACAAGACCAAGTTAGTCTAAAAGCAAAACTCTTCACACCTTCTGAAGGAGATTTTAACACTACACCAACCCTAGCCCCATTTTTGCACCTTGCTCCATCAAAGTGCATTGTCCAAATTTTTGATTGTCTGAGTGACTGATTAGATATGGTAGGGATATTCTTTTCTACATCTGAGGAGATATTGTAGGTGCCTAACCCTATTTCTAATAGGCTATGATCATCCTTGAAAGGTAACTCATCTTCAATTTCTAAATCTTCCAGAATTTCTACTAACTCTGGCTCTTCCATTACTGAATGATTGTACAAATATTCTTCAATTTTTTCAATATGGAAAGATACAGGCTTTTTTGAGGTTATCCTTATTCTCTTGCCTTTATAGGGAATCATCATACTAGAGTAGTCTAAATACATATATCCTCCCATCTTGGCAGTGAATTCTCTTGAAAGGCATATACCAAAATAAGGTTCAAGATCTACTACCACAATTTCTTGTACAATGGTAATCTTTGGGGCTCTATGCAACCTCATCAATACATCCTTTATAACTCCTATAGTCTTAACTAGGGTACCATCAAGTTGTAAGACCCCCTGACATGACCTTGTGTACTCCATGCCCATCTCATCATAGACTGCTTTTGGCATAACAATCGTTGAGGCCCCTGAGTCTATCATACAGTTGTGGACTATCCATCCTTCCATTCTAAGAGAGATGTAGAATGGAGGAGGTTTATTCTTCAGGGTGGTAGGAGACATATTTTCTTTATCTTGTGCTAGATTGAACACTATGGTGGTTTCTTTTCCTTGAGACTTCTTATGCAGAGAAGCTTTCAACAAATCTATTTGGCTAGGGAGGAAAAGTGTATCATACAGGCTTGCTCTAGATGGAGCTCTTTTCAATTCATCAACAATATTATACTCAGACTGAACTGGTGGGGGCCTTTCATACCTTTTTTCTGGTTCCCCATACTTTCTTCTATACTGTTGAGTAGCCTCTATTCTCTGACCTTTAGTAATGGAAGGGAATCTCAATTTTTCTTGGGCTTCATTTTTAGCACTTTCTTGTTCTTTGCTCTTTTCCTTTTCACCTCTTCTTGGAGTATTCACTTCCTTTTCTTGTCTTCTAGGCATTGCATCACTTTTATCAGCAACTTGTGGAATAGGGAACTTGTCATTGCCCTATGGTGGTGATTCTCTTTTCTTCTGAGAAGGCACTTGGAAACCACCCATTTTTTGTGGGTCTACTTGCAAAGACTTCTTTCCAGACCTAGTCATGACAGAGACCTATTCTTCTTCAGGAAAATCTTGTCCAATCATAACTTGATCATGCTGCCACAACATGTTAACTCTCCCCTTTTGATTTCTCTCTACCTTTTCCATGGCTTGTTGCACATGATGTTGGTACATCATACAAGTGTCAGAATCATGAGGATCATTGCAAACTAAGCACCAAACATTGACCAAACTAGTTTTAGGTGCATATTCTTGCTCTGCTTGATTTGCATTGACTCTAGGTCCTGCACTACCACTTGTACTAGGTTTCTGATATTTGTTAATATAGGGGAATATTCTCTGTTGAAATCTCTCTATTTCCCTCTTTTCCATTGCATTGACCTTGTTATTGATTGTTTTCAGAGTGCTCTGGATGTCCAACAATAGAGATGATTCTTGGGGGTTTTGAGATGGAAGAGGAGGAAAAGGGATAGTAGGGGTTGTTTTAGGAGGAAATAATGGAGTTGCTTGTGGAGTTGGTGGAGGATCCATATATGAAGGAGAGGCTACCTTTGGTGGAAACTGAGGAATTTTAGAGCAATAAGGCATGACCATTTTTGGTGGAAGCCTTCCTACAACAACTAATATATTTTCTGCTTGGACAACTACTTGGTAGACATGTGGGAAGGTGTTTATGCCTGACTACTGAGTTTGTAGCCCCAAGTCTGACCCAAGGGCTCTGATGTAATACATATATGCTAAAGATGTAGTTGGTCTAGCTTCAAGGGGAATCCTCTTCCATGTTCTACTAAACCTCAAGTTAAAATCAGAGACTAACTCATGTTGGTGTTTTTGCATAGTTGTGAATTGGTTTAGGAGTGAAAAGGGTCAGATGACTCATTGAATTCTTCTACAAAAGGGCTAGCTAACTCATCCCATGAAGTGATGGTTTTGTCTTCCAAGGTTCTAAACCAGTGCAGGATCTTTCCTCTAAAATAAAGGGCTAGAAGCCTGACTATAACATCTTGATTCTTGATATTGTGAATAGTAGCTAAGTTCAATATGTCCTGGCAATGCTCATATGCAGTATTTCCTATACCATCAAATGTGGGTATGGATTTTGTAATAGCCTAGGGGATATCATGCATATTAGTAAGTCCAAGAGGTCCAAAAGTATCCCAACTGGGATAATTTTGTGGGGGCTGATTCTGATTGACATTCTATTGTTGAGCCATTGTAGGTGGTGTTTTTAATGGAGTTGGTCTTGGAGGTACCATAGGGGCTACTTCAACTGAGACCTCTTCCAACTGTGAGTCTAGGAATAAAATTCTTATAATATTGGACCCTCTTAGGGGGAGCTCATAAAATATAATAGGGTCTTGACTATTTTTAATAGATGACCTAGTATACATGAAAAAGATGAGCTACTAGGATGGCTTTTCTGGTTTCTTGCACTCAGGGAGTCACCAAGTGAATTTATTTTCTCCGTTGAATGAGGTCAAGACAACTCACTAAATCTTGATTCCTTCGAGAATTATCAACAATGAAATAAAATGGGTAGGGGAAAGACAATGTGTCTTTAGGGTCCCACCGAGCGTGCCAAAACTATTGGGGTTTGTTAGGACCCTCCTCCTAACATAGAAGATAATTAAAATATATTAATTAAAATTATCATGGTGTGCATCTTTCCAATCGCACCCCGTCTCTCATATTTATAGGTATTATAAATTTACTTTAAAATACATCATCAAAACATTAATTTATATATTCAATTGTGTGGTTCTCCATTTAATCTCCAAAAGTGATTCAGTTAAAAGGTGATCATCATTTTATCCAGCATTCATTTCTTTGTTCTAAAATCGATTACCTTGCATTTGGATCAGAGCCAGTTTCTAAACACCACGTAATTTCATCACAATTTTTTTTTCCCACTCCACATTCACTGCACAATACCTGACAAAGCAGTGCCTTTCATCCACTATACCATCTTCCACTGCCAAATTATTCTCAAAGACACTTAGCATCCCTCTGAACAATGTCAACTGACCTAGCAAAAACGTAAGTCATAGTCGGGTGGATGCCTAACATCGGTGCAGATTTCAGGTAAAAAACAAAAAAAAACAATCGATGAGCAAATCCACACAAAAAACAAGCAAAAATCACAATTCGACCTTAAAAAATGGATCGACGTTGATAACCTGCACAATCAATAGCAAAAATTCAAAATTCATCGCACAAAAATATTTTTTGGCACCTGTGATAAAATATAGTGAAAAAAATAATAATTTTATCAAGTTGACTAAGGTTTAAAATCATCGACCACCGAAAAAAGACTTGTCAACGTCGAGATAGCAAAAGACGACAGTTTAAAAATAAAAATCAAATATTTTATCCCACATTGGACGTGTGGGGGTAAAAGTGTGGTATAAAAATAATAGGGTGCAAATATCTAGTTGTGACTACCTTAGGGTAGTCACGCACCCGTGCTAAGTCGTCTCGCTCTTTGTGTATTAGCCCTTGCTTGCAACTTCACCTTGCGCACTACCTCCGCTTGCCTTCCTCTGTGCTGCCCTATCACCTAATGTGTGTCCTCCTTTCTCATGCCATGCCCACCTCATGTTGCTTCGCACCTGCCCTCCCTATCATGCTTACCTCATGCTTGTCACCCACCCTCTCTACCGTGATCACCTCGTGCTTATCGCCCACCCTATCATGCTTGTCGCATTTTATTCATGATATCACCTGCTCTACCTACCCACCTTGTCGTGCCATGACACCAATGTCAAAAATAAAAAGTTGAAAAACCAAATTTTGTCAAAAAATGGGAATAATATAAAACAATTTTTTGCAACTTTTTGCAAAAAATAAAATAAAATAAAAAATCTAATTTTGGCAATCTCTATCAAATTAGTCAAAAAAAATTTCATAACCCAGCTCACAAAGGTATAAAGTCTCCAAAACCCTACTACAATGGCCGAAGGACGACGATCACAAGACATCACTATGGAGAAACTTCTTCAAGAAATTTGCCAAGGCAAAGAGGAGAACACCGCTAAGACACAAGAACTTCAGGAAACAATACTCGCATTAAACATAAAACTAGAATCTGTCAGTCAGAATATGGCACTAGTGCAAACAAATCAAACTAGCGGAGGATCGCCACCCCGAACACCATTGGGAGGGCCACAAACATCCATCCTCCCTAGAACTACCAAGTTAGACTTTCCAAAATTTGAAGGCGGTGATCCTACAAACTGGATTTATCGGGCAGAGCAATATTTCTCGTTGAATCAAATTCCTGAAAGACAAAAGGTGCATATTGCATCCTTTCACTTAGAGAATGAAGCCATCCAATGGTACCAATGGTTCAAAAAAACCAACGACACTCCTACTTGGTTCGCCTTTACAGAAAACCTATTAGTGCGGTTTGGACCTAGCGCTTTTGAAAATTTTAGAGGAGCTCTCACAAAATTATGCCAAACCACTTCGGTAAAAGAATATCAAGCTGAATTTGAAATATTGGCAAATCGGACAACCGGGCTAGATGCTTCCTTCTTTCAAGATTGTTTCATCAGTGGATTAAAGGAAGAAATCCTAATAGAGGTACAAATGTATAGACCCACAAATATGATGGAGACCATAGGATTGGTGAAACTAGCGGAGGATAAAATCAGGGCACAACGTCGATTGGGGAAACCACCCATGGGGAAATCATCAAATAGTTACACTAACCCCAAAACCGTGCAAAATGGAAGGGTACAAAATTCATACACAATTCCCAAAATTAACCCAACCCTACCAATTAAACGCCTTAGTTTCAAAGAAATGAAGGAACGACAAGCTAAAGGTCTTTGCTACCATTGTGATGAGAAATTCGATCGAAATCATAAATGCGCCTCACGAAAGTTGTATATTCTGGATGCTATGGACTGTGGCAATTCCTCCAAAGAAGAAACTGAGATAGAAGTAGAAGTAGTATTCGACACACCAGAAAGTGAAGAGGAAAATACACCTAAGGTTTCCTTCAACGCCCTTGCAGGATTTTCTGCTCCACAAACGATGAGGGTAAAAGGGAATTTTAAGAAACAAAACCTTATTGTGCTCCTAGACTCGGGTAGCACGCACAATTTTATCGATCCAAGGGTGGCTAAACAAGCTAATTGTTTTATATATCCTTGTAATAATTTCGAAGTGATGATTGGAAACGGAGGAAAAATTGCATGTAAAGGTAAATGCCAAAATATTAAACTAACTATGGGGGATTATAACATGAAAGGAGACATGTATGTACTACCCCTAGGAGGTTGTGACATCGTACTAGGAGTACAATGGCTATGAACATTGGGCATAGTTCAATGGGAATTTGATGAATTATGGATGAAGTTCACAGAGAAGAACCAAACTTATACTATCAAAGGATTAAAATCTGGACCCTCACAAATCATAAGTTCTCATAGAATGGAGAAAATTATCCGTAAAGGAAGCAAAGGAATGGTAGCCCAATTATTTTCAATCCAACCCACTCACGAAGAACAGGAGGCGCCAGAGTTACAAAATATTTTAGAACACCATAAAGAAGTATTCAATGAACCAAAAGGACTGCCTCCACAACGAAGTCACGATCACTCTATTCAACTACTTCTAGGGCATCCACCCCCTAATATTAGGCCCTATCATTATCCATATCTACAAAATACCGAGATAGAGAAGCTAGTACAAGAGCTTCTTAAGGCAGGGGTCATTAGACCTAGCAGAAGCCCTTACTCCTCTCCAGTTATATTAGTGAGGAAGAAGGATGGGTCATGGCGTTTATGTGTCGATTTTAGAGCACTTAACAAAATGACCATCAAGGATAAATTTCCTATTCCAGTCATAGACGAGCTACTAGATGAACTACACGGGGCTGCCTATTTTTCCAAATTAGACTTACGATCGGGCTATCACCAAATCAGAGTTAACAAAAAGGACATTCCAAAGACCACCTTTCGCACTCATGAAGGGCACTATGAATTCTTGGTGATGCCATTTGGCCTTACCAACGCTCCTTCCACTTTTCAAAGTTTAATGAACAAGGTATTCCACCCTTTCCTTCGTAAATTTATCTTAGTTTTCTTTGATGACATCCTGATTTACAACAAAACATGGGAAGATCATTTGAACCATATTAGCCAAGCATTGAAAATCTTGAAGGAAAATCAACTCTATGCGAAGAAATCAAAGTGTTCCTTTGGGAAGAAAGAAATCGAATACTTAGGACACATTGTCTCTAAAGATGGAGTTAAGGTAGATCCTCGCAAAATTGAGGATGTGAAAAGTTGGCCTATTCCAAAAACCTTAAAAGGTCTACGAGGGTTTCTGGGGCTAACAGGATATTATCGAAAATTTGTCAAAAATTATGGAAAAATTGCAGCTCCTCTAACAACATTGCTTAAGAAAAATGCCTTCAAGTGGTCATCTCAAGCGGATGAAGCTTTCACTACATTGAAAAATGCAATGTGTACCACTCCTGTCCTAGCTACACCCAACTTTTCTAAACCATTCATCATTGAAAGTGATGCCTCGAGGGTCGGAATAGGAGTCGTACTCATGCAAGATGAAAGGCCTCTAGCTTTTACAAGCCAAGCATTTTCTAAAAAGAATCTAGCCCGTTCTACCTATGAAAAAGAAATGTTGGCAATTGTTCACGCTATTCAACATTGGAGACCTTACCTTATTGGACAACATTTCATTATACGCACTGACCATCATAGCTTAAAATACTTCTTGGAACAACGTACTAATACCCCAGAACAACAAAAGTGGGTTACTAAACTACTTGGCTATGATTACGAAATTACATACAAAAAGGGAAAGGACAACATGGCGGTCGATGCACTCTCTAGAAAATTTGAAGACATGCCTCAATTCCATGCTCTTTCCTCCCTTATTCCCAAATGGTTAGATGAGGTATATGAAGAATGGGTTAATGATCCTACTACCCACACAATAATTCAACAACTCCAACATAATCCTAATAGCAAACCTCCATACACTTGGATGGATAATATATTAAGGTACAAAGGAAGGGTGGTCCTCACCCCAAATTCCTCTTATCGTGAAAAACTTCTCCATGAATTACATACCTCACCCATTGTCGAACACTCAGGGTTCTTAAAAACATATAAAAGAGCAACTAGATCTTTTTATTGGGTAGGTATGAAAAACTACATCAAAACATTTGTAAAAGCATGTGAAACTTGCCAAAGACATAAAGGAGAGACAATTGCTACTCCAGGATTACTTCAACCTCTTCCTATACCAACCAAAACATGGGTGGATATTTCTATGGATTTTATTGAAGGCTTACCAAAATCAGGCGAAAAAACAACAATTTTTGTAGTAGTAGACCGTTTATCCAAATATGCCCATTTTTGTTCGGTGGCTCATCCCTACACCGCTAGTACTATAGCCCATATTTTCCTTGATAACATCTTTAAATTACATGGTATGCCATCAACGATTGTTAGTGATCGTGACCCAACTTTCACTAGCACTTTTTGGAAGGAATTGTTCAAATTACAAGGTACTCAACTTCGTATGAGCACCGCTTACCATCCTCAAACCGATGGCCAGACGAAAGTTGTTAATAAATGCTTAGAAACTTACCTTCGTTGTTTTGTCTCTACTCAACCGCTCCATTGGGTAAGGTGGCTTCCATTAGCAGAATGGTGGTATAACACTTCCTACCATACATCCATCAAAATGACTCCTTATGAAGCATTATATGGCCAAACACCGCCATCACTCACTTCTTATATTCCAGGGAGTACAAAGGTACAAGCAGTGGAGACGAAACTCTCTACTCGAGATGACATTCTGCGGATCTTAAAAGAGAACTTACACATCGCCCAAAATCGCATGAAGCAACAAGCCGATCAACATAGAAGCGAGCGTAGTTTTCAGGAGGGTGATAAGGTTTTCCTACGCCTCCAACCTTACCGTCAATCCTCTCTCAAACAAAAAGGCTCACAGAAGTTAGCACCCAAGTTCTATGGACCTTATACGATTCTCCAACGTATTGGGGTCGTTGCTTACAAACTGGAATTACCACCAACTTCCAAAATTCATCCAGTATTTCATGTATCTTGCCTTAAGCTAGTGGTGGGAACCAACATCACTATACAAACTAACCTCCCTAAATTTTTTGAAGATGGAGTCCTTTTGGTTGAGCCTGAAGCTATCTTAGATCGTCGCTCTCGCCACCTTCGTAATCGAGATATCATAGAAGTTTTAATCCAGTGGAAGGGACTTCCCTTAGAAGATGCTACTTGGGAGACGCTTCACCATATCCAGCAACAATTTCCTCAATTTCAGCTTTGAGGACAAAGCTCCTTTTAAGGAGGGTGGCATGTTAGGACCCTCCTCCTAACATAGAAGATAATTAAAATATATTAATTAAAATTATCATGGGGTGCGTCTTTCCAATCGCACCCCATCTCTCATATTTATAGGCATTATCATTTTACTTTCAAAGGCATCATCAAAATATTAATTTATATATTCAATTGTGTGGTTCTCCATTCAATCTCCAAAAGCGATTCAATTAAAAGGTGATCATCATTTTATCCAGCATTCATTTCATTGTTCTAACATTGGTTACCTTGCAGGATCTGAATTGACATCAAGGAAATATTGAACTGTGATAATGAATCTATGACATTCTATAAGGTGCACACCCGCTAATTATAGCTCAAACCTCAACATTGGAATCCAACCTACAAAGTAGGCTGGTATACCTTGTCAACTAATTGTGTGTTGAATCAATTAAGCTCAGTTTAAAATATAAGGTTAGGAATAGAAATAGGGTAAGGGTTAGAAACAATTGAATGAATAATGGTTGGATAAAGCTAACAACATTGATAACTATAGAGAATATTTTGGCAAATCACATTTCCAGTATGCCACACTTAAGACTAACAACATTCAAGACCAATAATCTTCACCATTATAAAAAAAGAAAACACTTAGAGAGCTATTTCAAATATTTGAAATGTTAATAATCCAAATAGTAAAATTATATCAACACCCAGATTAATAGAAAAAGAAGCTCTCTACAATATTTTTTTAAACATGAAGCATTTCAATATACCCTAAGTTAGCAATCCAATATCACAAATTAAACTCACAAGAGATGAAGACACAAGCCTGAGGCAAGCATCCAAGTAATTCTCCTTCTATTGATTTCTCAAAAAAATTACAAGAATAGGACTCAAAGCTGACCCTTCAAATTGAGGTTTGGACCTCTATATATATATTTACAATAATAATAGAAATATAGGAATATTACAAGGAAAATTTCATGCTAGATCAGCAGAGTATCGAGGTGGTGGCCTCTTATTTATTTACAAAAAGAAAGGAGGTGCACTCTATGAAACCCTCTACAACTTCAACTCCTACAAGTCATTCGACCTTTCACAAAATCCAACAACTGAGCTAGTTGTAGGTTGATCAGGTCCATCCCCTATTCTTGTCATGGTTTCTCTACCATTGATCTGTAACTAAAAGTACCAGTGGATATTGATTCCTACAATACTGGATGACATCCGATGGGTCCACTGAGATGAATTTCTTCTCTACTGGCTTGGAAGTTTCCAGCAACAACAAAAAGTTGGAGAAGGTCAAAGGGATTATCACACTTATTGATGTGATCTAGAAAATAGCACTATGTGACTAGGTCTATCTCGATCTCGAAAATCATCTTAAGGGTTCCCATACTAAGGAAAGTAGCATTGGGTTTGAAATCTGGTAGATGATGGTGGCCCTAATTTTTTTTTTTAGATCTTGAGTTGTCGTTTGATTTTTCCTTGATAACTGTGCACATGGCGTGCTGCAACTACATGCATGGTAGCACCAGTACTATTGGAGACTAGAGCAAAATACACTGATCCTGAGATTAAATTATTCTATGATTCCTATATGCAAGAGGTTACACAGATAGCTTGGCTAGGGATATGAATCTTGAGCTAGAGGAGAAGGCCGACAAGGTCGTTGGCAAGCCACAATTTTTCTTTAACAAGCATCTCATTAGGGGGATCATGGTGGCGGTTAACAAGAGGGAACATCTAATTTAAATAATTTCAATTTGAAATTTATTTGAAAAAAAGGACGGTGCCTACGTGCTTTTTATGGCCACCACATAGTCCTCCAAGTGCATTTTTTAAAATACCTTTTTTCATTGTCCCACTTTCATGGTCGGTAGGCTCAAATTTAAAACTTTAAATAATTTTCACTAGTGGATGTAAAAGAAAAAGCTTTATTAAAGTGGCATATTTATAATAGTGGGTGGACCACTATTTTTAAGACCACTTTAATTTTTTAAGTTATAAAAATATGGAAGGCCTAAGGTCCAAGTGGGCCCATAAAATATTTTTTTAAACATGTTTTATTTCGAAAGATATTCCAGGAAGATTCCCTTGTGAGAAAAATGGGAGAAGACTGTTGTTTTTCCTACAGATGAAGGTAAAATTAACACTCGATCATAGGGGTGTTTATAGTCGTCAGAAAGATATTTTTGAGCCAAACACAATGGTGTCTATTTTCAGTTTTGAAACTATTTCCTATACATTTTTGTAGCTCAAATATTGTTTTATCATGGAGTGCAATCTCGGTTGAACCCGACACTCCCAAGGCATTTGTATGTGATCCTAGTATCTAGTCACCTTCTCTATAGCACCTGGCGGATGTAGTGGCTGGTTACCCATGCATTATGGTAGGATGAGGAGGTCACCATAAGGACACGTTTGATAGCCATTGGTGCCCTTTCATTCCCTTGTTTTAGCTATTTTTCCACATATTTTGGACCTTGTTATCAGCCCATTGTGTTCGTATAGGTGGACACCACATATTTGTGCTTGTGAAGTCAACTTTGAACTATCCTTTCCAATGTGGTGCTTCTTTTTCCACACTCTCATTTCATGAGAAACTTTGGTTTTATGGGGCTTTCTTTGATGACTTTTTCATGGTTTGCAACCTTGTTCATTGTCACTAGCACCAGATTTCATTTCGTTCAACAACGAGGCTTGTCTACTTTTTTGAGCCATCTCATGGATCCTTTGCATGCCATTCTTAATGGAAGTTGTCCTAGGGGGGTTGAAGAGGACATATTCCTCTCTATCCTCCTTCCACATCTTCCTTCTTCTTCTTATTTTCTCTCTTGTGGTATTTCATCATCTTTCAACAAAGTTTTTTTATAGATATATTGTACATGAGTTCCTTAAAAGGCCTTATTATCGGGACTCATAACTTTGGATATGTCACTTTTATAGTTTTTTTGTTTTTACTACCTCCTAGTACCACTTAAGGGGGGTGTTAGAGATATCCTAGTACCACTTAAGGGGGGGTGTTAGAGTATATCCTAAGTTGTTACTAGGATATTAGGATATTTATTGTGTGGCTGAGATCAACTCAATTTGTTATGATCCAATGGATCATATTGTATGCACTTGCTATTTAAGCAAGGTCCCTTCAATAGAATAAACAAGAATTTTTTCATTTACCAACATTATCCACATGCATCACCTCACATATATTTTATCAAAATGTATAACAAGTTGAGAATTCTTTGTTATTTTATCAATGGGCAATAGATTTTTGTTCATATCAAGAACATACTAAAAATTCTTAAATATGTATATAATATTATTATTCAATGTCACATTAAAATGACAATACCATTAAATAAAGTATGATCCACCATCACCGACTCATTCTTACTTAGATATTTAATGAAATTAATATGCCATTATTTTTAATATATAATACTATATGCTTGAGTCAAAGTACCACTCAATAGATTGACTAGATGAACTTTGAGTTATTACAAAATCAAAATTCTCTCCTTAATATTTTGTGTCAACAAGATTTACATGGTTCCTCTCTTGGTAACTTTGTTATTCTTCAACTTATTACAATCCTATTTGAAATGACCAGGTTGTATGTAGTAAATAAAAATGACATGCAACTGCTCTACATTCAAAAAACTATTTTTCCTATCATCAAATGATGATGTCTTTGTATTTTGTTTGTCTTTGTGTTTGGATTTAATAGTATATGCACTATTTGTACTTTCCAAGGTGGATACTCCCATCTATTAAATTCTACTCTTTTTGTAAAAGTAAAGAAGACATATTTTTAGAATCAAGAGTTTAAGTTTTAACAAGCAAATGCAAAGACTCAATGAAAACCTAAAAATATAGAGGTAAACCTTGCAAAATAGTATCAATCATGGTCTCATAATTGACTATATTATGAATAATATTCAATTGATCTCTTAGATCCTTTAGATTCATAAAATACTTAGAAATAAATCCTCCTTCTTCCAACCAATATGAAACAAGAATATTTCCTAAAAATAAAATATGTCCTAATTCAAATGTCTAATACTTATCTTACAAATTTATCCTTAGTATTGCAACATTATCATTATTACTGAATTCAATAATTGAATCATTTGCATCAAATAATTTGAGAAGCATTAAAGCTTCTCGATATTACTTGTTGAAGCCATCCACATCATCTTATGGTTTAGCTTCTTTCTTGAAAATTATATTCACCAAATCTTGATACACACAAATTATAAGTATCCTATGGATCTGCACATTATAATTTATATTAGTCAATATCTATAAATCAAAAAAAATTACAATCTAAATATTTGTCATATTTCACTAATGATAAACTAATCAACAAGCATAAAATATCAAATGCTAAATAAACCTTGAACATTAGACTTATAGTAGTGAATTACAAACACTACACTCTACTCCAACCAAGCTCAATACTTGAGTAGACTCCATGATAGAATTTTTCTAAGCTAGAAATATGAGCAACCTCAAACTAGTGCTTTTCCCAAGATGTAATCATTGGAAAACTCCAAGGTTCACTTTGCCATATCTTGTTTGAACTCTAAATACCACAAGCGGTAACTTTAAAAAGTGAGGAGAAAACCACTTAATATGAAATATCAAAATACCAAACCTCATCTATCAAATCCAAAAAATATAAACATAATGTAGGAAAGTACCTCTATTGACAATATAGCAACACAAAAAATTACACAGTAACTCTTTATATAGTCACTAACTACCAAGGATAAAAAATTGAACTAACTCAAATGAACGGTAAAATCCTCTATTCTTATTTCTATGAATTTGATACCATAAAATAATGTAATATCAGATACTTTATTTGTATTATGAAACTCAAAGTTATAATGATTTACACTTTGGTAGTTAGTTGGTGTTAAAAAACTAGAAAATAAAAATCCTATTGAGTTATCCCAAAAAAATTATTGTAACAAGTAACATAATAATAGAAATCCCTATCATATTTTTTTATTCTAAATTTATCATACATGAGCTTTAACTACAACATTTGATTGTGGCACATATGTATACCATATAATCTTAATTTAAATAAGATAATTTTTTAGAGTGGCCATTGTCATTATTTAATTCTTCATCCTTGACAACCATTTTGTGGTAGTGGAAAGTTTTCATTTGGCCTTCTTGAACCATCTTCAATGCAAGAAGAAGATGAACACCCCTATATTCTTGTTCAATTCAATAGAAAGGACCATTAAGCATTTTCAAAAAGGTTATGTGACTATTCCTCTTTATCAAGGGTTGTTGAATATGTTCTTTAACCATGTTGCTAAAAAAAATGTGGTGGTAAGCTTTGGCCTAGACTATGGAAGTCCCTCAAACGCTGAAAAAAATTTAAATCCCTAGAGGATTCTAGTAGTAAGGAGGAAATAATACCCTCTTTTGGTTCATCTAAATATACACCCTCTATGGATAAGAGTGGTGATACTCCAAAAAAGAAAGAGGTTAAAATCAAGAAAGAACCTAGTTTGGGAGCTTAGGTGATAGAAGCTTCCAGAGGTAAAGATGAGACCATGAGGTATTCCAAATGACTAAAATCAAAATCAGTAAAAGAGAAAAGGTGTCGTATGTCATTCTATATTTTAAATATTATGGATATTCATTCTCCTCTTTGTTAAAGAGAAATAAATCTAGGACCCAGGGAGGAATCTCCTCAATGAAAATAAAAGCCCCAATGGGATCTCAAGATCCTCTCAAGACCTCCAAAAGTGCTATGAGAAGTGTTAAAGACCTTCTAATTTCCTTTGGAGAACCATCAATATGGTTGCAACCTACGTGAAAGAAGTCACTCTGTTGATGGGAGTTATTCAAAAGAAAATGAAGGACTCAAAGGATGAGATTGAATTACCAAAAGAGGAGGAGGACTAATCAGGTCTGTGGGTGGATCTCATCTTCCTATATCTGTCTTTTTATTGTTTCTTATTCTTATTTATGTGTGTCTTAGTCTAAAATATCCCTCTTAGGGGGTTGATCCTAGTCTGTTTCTTTTTTGTTACTTTTTACCTTCTTGTTGTTTAACTTGTAAAAGGTTCGAAGACTATTTCAAAACCCTTTATTCAATCTAATAAAAAAATAAGGAAATGCACACTATAGAAAGAAATATACAACTCCACTTCATAATGTATGACATAATTCTTAAAATTGAATCATGTAATAAAATACAGCACTAGAGGAATTATAAGAATTAATGTAATGCCAATCCATAAAGCAATATAGTTCTTAACACATTCATTCCCATGTGAACTATCCATCTCCATAGGATAAACTATAAACAACATGACCATAGGTCATAAGGCTTCATCAAGCATTGCTCATACTAATATTGAAATCCTTTCATCCAATTTCTCAACTTATCACAATATATAATATTTATTTTTGTGTCTATTCAAATAGGTTTTTAGGTTTCTTAAATAAGCATTTAATTTTTTCAACAGTATCGATTTTAAGTCTATACTTGCAAAAATATATTAGCTTGGTCAGTGATATGAATTCTTTATATCTTGTATTTTATTTCATAATACAAAGAAGGTTTTTGAATTTGATACTAAGGTCTTATTAAAACTCAAACTCCATGTTTCCTAAGTATCATTTAGTCAATGTTATCTTCTACCAATATTCATCAAGTTGAATCCAAAAAATATCCTCTATTCTATTGAATCAATGGATGTTAATATGGACCTTAATTTCAATGTAAAATCCATATTGAAATTTTTTACATAGTGTGAATAGAACCCAACAAATTACAAAAAAAACATCGTTAGCATAGACAAGGCCATCAATTCCATTAAAACTAGTATAAAAAAAAGTAAAACAAGCTAGCATATGACCAATATAGTATTCAACAATTCATACAAAAAATTGATCAAGCCATTAACTAATTTGTAGTAAAATTTAAGGATTTCATTAAACAAAGCAAAGGGGTTTGTCATTACTTAGTATTAATCTATCCAATTGAATTTCAAAATACATATAACTTAAAAATATACATAGATTCTACAAATAATAATGGCAGTAGCACTGTAAAAATTCAATAGCAAATTCAAATTTTGCATCTCTAACCCAACTACTTGCACCTTTGATACTCTCATTCTCCATGTAATCAAATGGAGTGAAGCAATGTTATATTAATTGGCTCTTTAGGACCTTCAAGAATAACACCTATTTTGTGCTATCTTAAGGAGAAAGAAGAAAAAAATAGATGCAAAAGGTAGTACATATCCTACTTTAGCAGACCAAATACAAACGCTTTCTAATTATTATAAATATTTTATTATTTTTTGAATTAAAATTTATTTTTTTTGATGAGGAACCTTTTATATACAATATATCCGCAACATGTGAGGAGAGAGATTTGAACCTTTATATTATAAATTATATAATTTGTTGTTTTTTATTTTTATTTTTTTATTTGGTTAATGTGAAAAACCTCTACGATCAAGGCTGGGCAGTCTCCTCCCAACCATGACCCTTGTAAAGTTGAGAGCTATGCTTATCAATAGGAAATTTAACACATAGTCACCACACACCTACCCCCTGACACACTCACCCATGTCGCGGTTTCAACCTTGGACCTTTCAAAGAAGAGCCAATGCAAAGCCCGAACCATTGCATTGTATAATTTTAAATATTTCACTTTTCATATTATACCAATATATTTTATATTTATTTAAAATAACAGATAATAATTAATATTTTAATTTCAACTTATTTTATACTACCTTTTAATCCATAAAGGATTTGTAAGGATTTTTAATTTTTCTTTAGAAAAATTAATACCTCCTATTTCTAGAAAAAATATTTTATATCAAATATTTTATTTGATTTTTTTAAGAGATAAAAAATCATTATAGTGGATATTGTAGATGAAATGTACACATTTTGATAGAGTAAATATAAATAATTAAAATTATCCGCTCATGTAGAGGATTTGGAGAGCAAGTAGGTAGTTAAAACTCTCCAGTTGAAATAGAGAGGCCTAGGTTCAAATCTCTCCCCTCACATGTTGGGGATATACTATGTAAAGGTTATATCATGACCACATAATAATATTTACCCCCTTAAAATATATATATATATATATATATATATATATATATATATATATATATATATATATATATATATATATATATATATATTTAAAAATATTATATTTTATATACTGTATGGATATATTTTATATTTATTTAAAAATTATAATTTTTTTTTATAATACAATTTAATCCTTAAATTTTTGATAGGGACTTATCCAATATTTCTCAAGTTTACAAAGAAATAAAATATCATTGTAATGAATATTTTAGATTATATGCCTTCTCTCACACCCCTCCTTTCCCCACAAAAATAAATAAATCCAAATGTCAAAGAAGAATACAATTTTTTTTAAATAGCCATCACTACATCTTGTCATAAAAATATATTTAAATAAACACTTTAAAATTTGTAGAGATATTTCCTTATTCTTAATAAAAAAAATTATTTACATAATAATTTCTAAATATCATATTCATTTAATACAAAAATAAAACAATAATTTTAGTTACTAATTATGAAAACCATAAAACATTATATTCATCTTATAGCATTAGGAGAAAACATTATTTATATAGTAGTAAAAAAAATCAGATCCATTTTTTTACTTATCCTTAAAGCTTGAAATTATGTATTTTTTTAATTTTAATTGTAGTTCTTTACATACTTTAAATATTTGAATTATAATTCTTCTTCTAATTTTACATTTCACTACCATAATTCGATGTGAGTTTAAAAAAAGAACATATCTAATTCTTATTTAATAATCATATATAGCTACTATATATTTTAATTTATTAACATTTTAGCAAATGATAATGTTCAATTTTCAAGTGAATCCCTTTACAACCTCCAAAGCATAACACAAAGAATTTATAATCATGTTAATTATTTTGATATTTTCTTGAGTTACCTTATTTTTTACAATAAATTTTATAAATTTATATTTTTAATAACATAGTGGGAATGTAGAGACTTTTACATCTAATTGATTAATACACTTAAAAATGTGAAAGTAGAGGTCAATCCAATGGATGGTACTTTGGTGTACCATAAATAACAACAAAGTTTATTAAGGCTATATTCATAAAAACTATAAATATTTAATAAAAATTTAGAATTTTTCATAAATTTTAATTTTAAATACAAGAACATAAACTTTGTACAATTTAGTCCTGGTACCAAAAACTCAAATTTGTAAGTTTTTTCCAGACCCATAAGTCTATTCAATGTTATTTGCAAGCTTATTAATAAAGTTATGGCTAAAGTTAAGGATATCCTCCCAACAATTATTAACCATTGTCAAGGTAGCTCTGTGAAAGGTAGATTTGTAACAGATGGAGTTATTACTATCCATGAGCTTATCACTTGGTTTCCAAGAGCAAAAATCTTGGCTTATTCCTAAAACTTGACATGAATAAAGCTTTTGATAGAATCTCTTGACAGTTTCTCTTTGTTGTGCTTGCCAAATTTGGGTTCCACAAATATTGGATAACATTAGTTAGAGAATTCATCACCTCTGCTTGGTTTTTAGTCATCGTCAATGGCTCCCCTACTAATTACTTCAAAAGCTCCAAAGACATCAGACAAGATGACCCTCTATAACCTTTCATCTTCATCATTATGGCTGAAACTCTTGGTAGATCCCTCATAGAGGCATTCTCAATGGGCCTATTATCAAGCATCAAATCTTCTTCAGTGTCTAGAGTTATCACTCATCAGCAATTTATGGATGACACCATATTGGCATTCTCAGCCTCAATTCCTGAAGCAAAAATAATAAAAACTATCCTCAAATTCTATGAAGAAGTTGCAAGTCAGAAATTCAATTTCATCAAAACCATAATTTACTTTCTCAACATCCCAATTCGCAAGTAAATCAAAATTGCAAGAATTATGGGTTGCACCATGTCTGAGCTACCAACTACATACATTTGCTTACCACTTTTCCATGGAAGTGTCACTAACAATATGTGGAATAATTTCTTTGAATGCATTAGCAAGAAACTGGCAGGGTGGAAAAAAGTAATGTTAAGTCAAGTAACCAAAGCCACTCTTGTGCAAGCTTGTCTACAGAGCATCCCCATTTTTTTCTTATCAATATTCAAGGCTCTTGTTTCTATATGCCATAAAATAAAACAAATTCGAATAAAGTTCCTCTGGACTTGTAACGATAACTACAGCAAGTTTCCCCTGGTTGCTTAGGACAAGGTTTACGGACAAGGTTTACACCAAGAAATACCACGAAGGTTTAGGGTTTAGGAAGGTCCATAAGATGAATCTTGCCTTTATTTCCAAGCAAGCGTGGAGAGTTGTTCTTGATGAGAAAGCATATTGGATTGACATAATAAAAGGGAAATATATTTAGCAATCATCATTCATGGGTAATCATTATCTTCTGGCTAGTTCTTGCTTTTGGAATTCTATTATTCAAACCAGAGACATCATTAAGAAAGGGTTGCAATGGCATCTAGATTTTGGTAGCTTCATAAGTTTTTGGGAGGATTCTTGGGTGAAATACTAACCTCTAATCAATGATCCTAATCTAGCAATCCTTTTTTTTTTTGTAAAAGAGGGTAAAAATTTATTAACTCAACAAAACATTCAAGATACAAAGAAAAAGCAGAAGCTATTCAGACATATCAGCTCTCAATAAAGAAGAGAGAGATTGAGAGCAATCAGAAGAAAGTTGAGACCAATTTTGAACATCCCAACCATCTTGAAACTTAGAAGCCCATTTAGCTAACAAATCCGCTACCCTATTCCACTCCCGAGGAATATGCACAAAAGAAATGAAGTCCAAGTGAGCAGAGATATTAAGAATTTTTCGAGCAACCCAAATCAACCGCCAACAACCATGAAGACTATCTCCAGAATTTAACAAATTTATAACAATCTGAGAATCAGATTCACAAACAATTCGATGCCAACCCAAAGCATACCCTTGCTCCAAAGCATATAAAATTGTGAGTGCTTCCATGAAGTTATTAGAATGATGTCCCTTAAAGCAAGAGAAAAAAAATTGGATAGTACCACTACTATCCCGCCCCACACCACCAATACCAGCATTACCCGGATTACCCCGGGAAGATCCATCCGTATTAATTTTTAGCACTCCCGGAGGAGGCGGATTCCATTTTCTAGCCCTCCGCACCTGATTATTCTGACCCATCCGTCTGCAAGAGACATTCGGACCAGGACCATTAACCATCAAGCCTAATCTTTCCATGATCTGACGTTTTGCATGGTCCATGGGAGAAATAATTTGACATTTTGCAGACACAGTTTCCTGGATCATTCGCAAAATCCTCTGCCAGACCTGGGAAGTAGTTAACTCCTTACCTTGGAAAATCCGACGGTTCCGTTCAAGCCAAATCTGCCAAAAAATGCATGAAGGACCAATACTCCATCCAACTTGTAAAAAGAAAGCCGCTGTAGGAGGCCGCCCCATACTCCTCCAAAAATCAACTATTGATGAAGCATGCGAACAAGGGTGATTCCATACTCCCCACCAATAATGCCAGACTTGTCGAGCAAAGTCACATTGGAGAAGTAAATGCCCAACAGATTCTTTAGCCTTCCCACAGTTATAGCATAAAGAGGGGCTAGCAAACCCACGCTTTTGAAAATTATCCCAAGTGAGACAACGATTATGAGTAGCCTGCCACCCATAAAAACTACACTTCGGCCAAATAAACTTATTCCAAACTTGCTTCCACCACGGAACCTCCTCACCAAACTACTGCCAATCCAAAACACAATAACCAGCAACAACCAAAAATATCCCTCTATTATCTCTTCCCCATGCTAGCACATCATCCCCAGGTAGAGAAGAGCAGGGACGGCTAGCGAGAATACGGCCCAGCTCTGCCCTCGCATCCATAGTGCCACCAGCAGGCCATTCTCGAGGATCCTTCCATTGGAGACTAACCATCTGACCAAAGGACTTAACAGTTTTGAAATCTGCCACCTTCAACCATCCAGCATCCCAAAAGCATTGAGCAAGATCTTGAAGATGTGGAAACTCGCTAAGAAGAGGAGCAAAGCCATCCCAAGAATCCTGCCAAAAAAGAGCCCGAGACCCAGTATAACAAATCCAGAATAACCCCTGCTTAACCAGCTCTGATCCATTTTTATTTGGTAGCAGAGTTTCAGATTTCATAGTCCAAGATCCCAACCTATGGCAATGGAAGATAATTTTGTCAAACAACCCCAACAATCATATTAATGCTACTTCTAGAGCCATCCATAATCTTCTACAGTATATGTTATCCCGAATATCCAAGGAAGGCATCCTCATAGTTAAATTGGCTTATTATATTCAAGATCCCCCCTTGTGCTAGAACCCTGCAAAATTTATTTGGGTTAAAATTTTAATTCCTAAAGTCGGTTTTTTTCTTGGCTTGCTTCCCAGAATAAAATCCTAACTACAAACAATCTTATCTCTAGAAGCCTATATATCCCTAACCGATGTCATCTTTGCAAGTTTATATAGGAATCAACTTCACACCTCTTCCTGGAATACCCTTTCTCATTGTCTATTTTGAATCTTCTATTTGAAATTGTTAATATAGCCTAGGTTCAACCGCCAACTCTTATCCAATTCTTCCAGCAATGGCCAAAACCTTTTCACAACTCTCAACTCAAATTCCTTTGGTCTTCATGCCTTCACCACTACCTTTGGCAAATCTGTATTGAACACAACAACAATATTTTTAGTGATATTTCTAATGAGTCCCGATGGATTTTTCTCAAAATTACCTTCTTTGCTCCAAAAAAATCATTTCTAATCTCTTCCATTGATGCCCCCAAACCCGGACTAGAATCTCGCCTAGCTTCTTAGTTTAACCTCACTAACATTGTTAGTAGATATTCTACTGTCAACAAGTCAAATATAAGGTGGACTCCTCCTCCTACAGGATGGCTCAAGTTCAACTTCGATGGGGCTATGAAAGGGAATCCAAGTATAGCTGGTGGGGGAGGTATTCTCAGAGATGATCAAGAAATCATAGTTCTAGCCTTTGCCAAAATTATTGGTATCCAATAAAATAACATGGCTAAATTCAGAGCTCCGTATTAACGTCTGTTGCTTCTAGATGAGATTTCTATTAAAATTTTAATTATTTAAGTGGATTCTTTACACATCATCAGCTACCTAAAGGGTAACCATTCCCATTCATGGACCCTAAGCAACATCATGATCGAGTGCAAAATTATCAAAAAAATACCTCAATATAAACATCCAACACATTTATAGAGAAGGGAATAAGGCCACTGATTGGCTCGCCAATAGGGGTGTCAGGGAAGACTCACTCTAGGTGTGGCATACAGATTTCCTGCAGGACCTTAAAACTATCAATATCAGCAATGATATTTGTCTTCTCTAAGAGTATAGTTGTGGAGTTCCAAAACCAAGGCAAGTTTTCAATAAATCTTCTTTTCATCAATCCTAGTCAATAGGCTTTGTCCCTTTCATCGCCCATCTCGAGCCTTAATACTGAAGTGCTGACATGGATCATGGGTAACCAAATGTAAAAGGCATGTTCTAAAAATGGAACCCAGATGACTAGTTTTTCCATCATCCTCAAGGAGCATGGGCAAGCCACTCTAAAAACTAAAGTTCCAAAGAAGGTCATAGAAAAGGATATCTACTTCCAAATCATCAACCTCCCAATTCAAAGCAATGACAATGTTTCAACTTCAAAAGAATCATACTTGTGGTGCAAGTGCAACTCTTTGTTATGAAGCACTGGTATTATCAAAATATCTAGCTCACATGCCCTCATGGTTCACAAGAATCAAAAAAGGGAATGGGTGGTTTTGAAGTGCTCATATTTCCATGGTTCATAAGAAACAAAAATAGGCAATGTTGGTTTCACGAAAATTTGTTGTCATAATTGCAGTTTCACTCTTCAAAGTAATGACACCAACAAAACCCTAATTTCTGAAAACACCATGAGACATGGCCACAACCCTCAATTTCCAAACACGGATTGTAAGATTAATTTAATCTTGCAGCACATTATCCGTGTGTCCAAGGTGATTACTATCAGCAATAGTGAATCCTTCAAAGCTATCAGTCAGGAAGAAGATAGCATGGAAAAATTATTGAGTAGCCATATTGGGCATCCTACCATTGTTTATTCTATGGGTTGTTTGCTTTAGCTTGATCTCTAGTATTTTGATGTTTTTTATCTTAAGGTTTGCTCCTTTATCCTATCGTGCTCCTCTCTCTTAAGGTTTGTTGCTCTTGTTAGTTGAGTCGTTTTCCATCCTGTTTCACTCTATAAAAGGTTTAGGGACCCTTTCAAAACCCTTTCCACTAATAAAAATAAATAAACTTTATACATTCAAGATCATAATTTCTATGGTATTTAATATATTTTAAAATTGAAACTTTCTCTCAAATATATAAAATAATATATGTTATATTATAGATGATGTGTGTATTGATTTATCCTCTAAAATTTACTTGGTGTTCTTGGTAATAGACTAAGATTAAAAACTCAATGTATCTTAACTCTTCAATCTTCCCCTATATTATTAAAAATATTAGTAGAAAAGAAAAAATTAAATCTAAATGATGTTATTCATTAGAAAGTAAAATAAAAACATGTTTAAAGTTCTAATCCTATGCTATGGAGGTTGTAGATGGATTCGTTTGAATATTTAACATTGTTAGTTTTTCAATCCATAAATATATCTATATGAAAAATTATTTTAGCTTATAAATATTTAGTTCTTAATTTAAATTACTTTTGGGTAAATATATATAAGCTTATTGTAAATGTCGTGTCAAAATATTTTAGTTCAAAATAAAAAATAAAATTATAATTTGAAAAAGGATTATGATCAGGTCCAAGGTGTAGACCAGTTGGTTCTTCCAAACCCCATAAGAAGGGCAGAGGTTCAAGGCTCAAATATCGAGCCTCGTTATACTGAACACTTGTCCCTTTCCTGGTGCTTTCAATGGTATAAAAGGTTTTAAATGATTGTGATATGGTGGTTATAGGGGCAGACTGCACGAGTACTGTGTGGCAGCTTCTGAAGTAGATAGTGCAGAATACTGTGGTGGACATAAAATATGGATAGCATACCCAGATCATCGTGGTGGCTACCGATTCCATCGTGTAAACACAAAAAAAATATTGTGATCTTCAATACTACATATTTCAAATGGTATTTCCTCTAATATGTGGATGTGGGGGATGATTTGAGGAATAGGAAAGCAACTTTTTTGACACAAAAAAAATACCTTTTATAATAATAGTTTTTTCTTACATAAAAATATACAGCTAAAGGAAATCCAAAAGAAAAATATGTTCCTAGATATTTTTAATAAAAATAACTATCTTCAAGTTATTGAATGGATCAATCATCACAAAATGGAGTGATAAATCAACAAAATCACTATGGATAGATTAAAGTTTAAATTTAAGCAACACTTAAGTGTAATATTGGCATGTAAATTTATGTATGCCTAGTGGAATCAACCATCCAAGTTCAAACCTAATTAGTGGGTAATCCTCTAAGCTAGGTATTTGTGTGTCTACCTTTTAGCATTATCATCAAGTTTAATCTTTGTAGGTCCATGTTGAATATTATTAAAAATGTTATTAGGCCATCCATACTTATATATTCCTAGTTATCAAACCATCTATGTGCAAACCTTGTCCTCAAACCCTTATTTCATTTATGTGACTAATGAGACCTACCATCAATGTAGGTTCAAATTATTTTAGCAATCCCATGGTATGCTGCTCACTTTTAAAATCTAACATTTTTAAAGTGATTTATGGTGCTTTTCATAATTAATACAATGATTAGAGTTTTTAGTTGACATATTTCCAATGGATCATTAATGAATTTGTTGTCCTAGTTACCTTTTTTTGTTTACTTTTTTTTGTTTCTAATACTAATAAAATTCTTAATTCTTACTTTTCTAGGAAAAAGTTTCTATCTTCATACTTTCTTAAAATAAAATTAAAAAAATTCTTAAAATAAAATAAAAAACTTTCTTATGGGAAAGTATCCCTTATTTTATATTTTATTTCCTTCCTCTTCATACTCTTCTATAGTAGAAAATATTCTAGATTCCCTATATTCCATCTATGGAAGTATGCTTTTCCAATAAATGCATATTTTCTTACATTGCATGCATGCTATTTCAATATAGATTAAAAAATTATAATGCCTACATGTTATTTACAATACATGCATATTATTACAATGCATGCATTATTTTCAAAATATGTGTAATTCCCATAGTGCATGCATACCTTTTAGTGTATACATACCTTTTCTAGTGTATGCATACCTTTTAGTGTATATATACCTTTTCTAGTACATGCATGCTACAAATTCTTCTAATATTCCAAAATGAAATCTTCATTAAATAAGTTTTATTTTACTTCATGACTAGCCCACTCAACTATATTTATGAACCTAACACTACCTTAAGAGGTGGTTCCTTTCATGGTTGATCATGTAATGGTTCTAGTTATCTTTATTGGAGCCATGTCTTCTAACAAATTATACTAATTTAAAAAGTCATATTTTTTCCTATCCTCTACAACCATCTACCTTTTTTCGTAAATTATCTTCCTCTCAAGAATATTTTTCTTGAAGGTCTTGTTCCATACTCAATAATTGCATCTCACCATATTCCTTTATTGTCTTCTCAATGTTAGTACATTCCCTCATTATGTTTTTTTAATTTAGCAAAAAACCCCTTGTGGAGCCCCCTTGGTCTAAGAAACCACAACCAGGGGGTTCTACATTGTCAAAATCACCCAGGAGTCATGCTCGATTCTGACTGCACCAACATTATCAACTGGATTTTGGGTACCCGAAGTGTTTTTGGTAGGGTGGAGATTCGAACTAAAGACCTCCATTGGAGGATCTTTTACTTATTAAATATCTTTGAATAAAATTAAGCCTCTTGTATTTTCTCTTCTTTGAATTAGGCTAATTTCTCATAATAATGTTAGAGGATTTCAAAAGGATGGTTAAGGATACTATTGAGGCCAAGTGTGTTCTAAGTTCTCTTACTTTCTCTAACTGGGATATTATCAATAGATTGGAGATTTCTTTATTATTACCAACTGCAAATAGAGGCCCTGTTAGGGGGATTGGTTCACTGAAGGTCAATAGATCTGGGAAGTGGAGTCCCTCCTAGGGGTGTTATAAAAATAAACACGAATGGTTCTTCCAGGGATAACCCAGGTAATGCTGGTATAGGAGGAATTGGTTGTGATAGTGAGGATGTGACCCACATTTTTTTCTCTATGTACAAGAGAACTCATTCGAGTAATCATATGGAAGCGTTGGTAATTCTCCATGCATTGAAAACAACTTTTTATTTGGGATGGAGAAGGGTTATTTGTGAATCTGAGTCCATGATAGTGGTGTCTCTTTTGAACAACAAGTATTTTTTAGGATGCTTCTTGGTTTATGGTTAGAATAGTGAAACAAATTTTGAGCTTAGCTGAGAATTTTGTTGAAATTTCTTTTGTTCATATCCCCAGAGAATGGAATAGAGTGGTTGATTTTTTGGTGAAGTGAGCTTCCAAAGGATTCCCTTACTGGAAAGTTGATAGCTGGAATGATCTTGATCAGGATAAATCCAGACTCCTTAATCAGTTAATTTATGAGAACTAGGAAATATAATTTCAAGGTGGAGGAACTCGATTGTCATGGGTTGTTGTGTCCTGTCAAAGTTGTTAGAAGGATCCATGGATTTCCTTTGTGGATTTATTGTATTTCGTATGATGTGTTGACTTGGATAACTTGGAAATCCTTGTGGAATGTATTGTTTTAGATTCTGAATAAATAAAAAAATCTCCCCCCCTTCGCAGGAAAAAAAATTATATTGATATAAATATAGATTAAAGTCAATAAATGAAGAGGAGTTCATTTATATTATGCAGATAGATTTATGATGCAGGAGCATCCGATGGCAGCAGAGCAATCTTGCATCAACAAAAAAAAATTCTAAGTGTTTGCTTTGATGTCGCGATATCACGACAAAGAAAAGTGTCGCGATATCGTGACATGTCGCATTTTCATGACTCAAGAAGGAGAGAGAAGGCGTGGCACAAAAATTTCATGATTTCACGACATGTCATGAAATCGTGAATGAAGCAGAAGAGGGAAGGTGCCCCAAAGAAAATTTCATGATTTCATGACATGTTGCGAAATCGTGACCATAACAGTAGAGCGAAGGCGTAAGAAGAAAATATCGTGAAATCATGATCGAAGCAGGGGAAGGGGAGGTGCCCGAAGGAAATATCGTGATTTCGCAACATGTCGTGAAATCACGACCGAAACAAGAGAGAGAGGGCATACGAAGAAAAATGTCACGAAATCGCTACATGTCACGAAATTGCGATCGAAAGAAAATAGGAAGGGCCAGAGGAGAAAATGTCATGAAATCGTGACCAAAATAAAATAGGAAGGGCCGGAGGAGAAAATGTCATGATTTCACGACATGTCGCAAAATCGCAACCGAAAGAAAATAGGAAGGGATGGAGGAGAAAATGTCACGATTTCGTGACATGTCACAAAATCGCGACCAAAGGAGCAAAAAGAAGGCAAGGAAGGAAACTGTCGTGATATCACATGTCGCATTTTCGTGACTCGAAGCAGAGGGTGAAAGTGGAAGGCAAAGCTGTCGCGATATCGTGACATGTCACGATTTCATGACCCGAAATAGAGAGAGAGAGAGAGAGCAGAGAGCAAAAATGTCGTGATATCACGACATGTCGCGATTTCGTGACCCGAAGAGGCGAGAAGGAAGCAGAAAGAAAAGATGTCGCAATATCGTGACATGTCGTTATTTTGTGATCAAAAGGGAGAAAGAAGATCTGAAAGGGAAAGATGCCACGATATCGTGACCCGAAGAAGAGAAAATGTAGCGAGGAAGAAAAATGTCATGATATCACGACATGTCACGATATCACAACCCGAAGGAGAGAAAGGTAGCGAGGAAGAAAAATGTCGCAATATCACGACATGTCACGATATCGCGCCATACTGCTGGTTCACGACTCGAAAAGACCCGCGTTACCAGATGGTGTTTCCTGAGGTGGTCAAGGCCTCATTAACGCATGATTTCTTTCCCGGTAAGCTTGTTGAGCATGGCGGCCACTCGAAGGCTATGCCTAGAGGTCAGAGACGTTCATACGACTCATCATTACATGTTTCTATGGCTAACCTAGTGGTAGTTGCCAGTTAGGGAAAGGATGTGAAGGTTCAGTCACAAAGGCGGAGGAGGAACCGACTTTTCAGAGAGGAAGGATGTATTCTTCCAGGTGGGTCATTAATGGCCTAGAGGGTCGGGACCTCAAGATAAACGTAGACATTGTTATAGAAGCAGGTGGTGAATCAAGGAGAGGGGGCTCGAAGCAAAAAAACTATGCCTGCGGGCTAGTATTGTAATTGTCTTTTTGAATTTTAATGAATGGGAGTTTGATCGATTCTCTGTGTCCCCATCAAGTGGTATCAGAGCGGGAGTTCCTGAGTGTGTAAAAATATTGCCGGACGTGAGGTAGTTTACACCAGGATCTGTGGAAGAGTTGTGAGAAGAGAGTGAAGGAGAATGCCTCCATGAAGAAACCATGGTGGTGGAAGAAATATGGTGCCAACAGAAGATTTCAGAGCTTTGCAGAGGCAAGTTCAAGCCCTACAAGAGGAGCTACGCAGAGGGCTTGAACCCAGAGGAGAAGAAGAAAGTGAAGATGAAGTGGATGAAGAAGAGGACCAGTTTGAGGAAGAATAAGAGGTTGTAGATCCTACACAAGCCAGGTTATACAAAGCCATCTCTTAGATTGGAAAGAGACCGAAGATGGAGGTTTCTACGTATTCTAGAAATCTTGATCCAGAGGAGTTAATTGATTGGATCAATTATTTGAAAGAATACTTTGAGTATGAGGAGATTGAAGATCCTGATAGGGTCAAGTTTGCTAAGACCAAGCTGAAGGGTCATGCTAGCATATGGTGGAAGGGAGTGCAGCTAGACAGAAATAGAAGAGAAAAGGAGAGAATAACAAGATGGGATAGAATTTTGGAGAAGTTGAAGAGGCAGTTCATCCTAGGTGACTATGAGATGGATCTGCTAAAGAAAATACAAGGTTTGAAGCAATAGAGTAAGTTTGTTAAAGAATACATAGAGGAGTTTTATAAAATTATAATCAAGACAGGCCATTCAGATGCCAACAAGGAGAAGGTAGTCCGTTATATTAATGGGTTACGAGCCAGTATTCAATAGGAGTTAAGTCTGGTCAAGATGACCACCATAGAGGATGCTTACCAGTTTTCCCTGAGGGTTGAAGAGAAGTTGAATAGAAGGTTTGAGAGCAAGCAAAGAGGAAGAGGTCATGGTGGAAGAACTGATGGAAGGACCAGTGGAGAAAAAGATAAGGATTAGAAGAAGGCTGGTGATACCAGTAATACCTAAGAGCAGAAAGATGGGAACACCTACCAACCTCATAATCAAAACAATGGTTACCCAAGAGGGAGAGGTATATCTGGACATGGATTTGGAAGAGGATGATTTCGTGGAACCTGTTTCCATTGTGGCAAAGAAGGACATCGAGCATACGAGTTTCCATAACACCAAGAAAGGACAAATAAGAGACCTGAGGGTCCTGCCAGTGCTGCTGTGGTAGATGAAGGTTCTGAATCAGAACATTCTGAGGATGCAAATAGAGGAGAAGTTATGGTCACTAGGAAGACCCTATTGAATGAGGAGAAAGGATCAGACCAGAGGAGGAGCCTATTTCGCACAAGGTGCAAAAGTTCGGGTAAGGTCTATAATATTATTATAGATAATGGTAGTACTAATAACTTGGTCTTAGAAGAAATGGTTGCTAAGTTACAGTTGAATAGGAGGAGACACCTGCATCCATATCGGATTGTGTGGTTACAAAAGGACCATAGGGCTTTGGTCAGTGAGCAATGCTCGGTGAAGTTTAATTTTGGGAACTACTGTGATGAGGTCCTATGGGACATCCTATCGATGGATTCTTGCCATTTGTTGTTGGGAAGGCCATGGCAGTTTGATCGGTGTGCAGTGCATGATGGTCACGCCAACACTTACTCAGTGACGAAGAATTGAGTGCGCCATAAGCTGAAGCCCTTGAAGGAGGCGGGCGAAAAGGTATGTAGCAGTGCTAGAATCTATTTAGTTGAAGGGGGAAGATTTTTGGATAGTTTAAAGCATGAGCATATGTGCTATGCATTAGTTCCTAGAGTTAGGAAGGAAGAATGCAAGGATACCACTATAGAAGTCGTAGGACTGTTAGAAGAATTTCCATACATTATATCTGACAATGTGCCTGAGGGTTTACCACCAGTGAGGAAGTTCAGTCACCATATAGATTTGGTACCAAGATCTAGTTTACCCAATAAGGCAACACATAGAATGACTCCTACAAAAATTGAAGAGCTGAACAAGCAAGTCCAAGAGTTGCTGGAGAAGGGACTGATTCGGGAGAGCTTGAGTCCATGTGCAGTACCTGTAGTACTAGCACCAAAGAAATATGGAGAGTGGAGAATGTGTACAGACTCTCAAGCCATTAACAAGATCACCATAAAGTATAGATTTCCATTGCCAAGGATGGATGACATTATGGACTGTTTGAGTGGGGCCAAGTACTTCACCAAGATTGATTTGAAGAGTGGTTATCATCATATTCATGTCAGAGAAGGAGATGAGTGGAAGACAGCCTTCAAGACCATAGAATGTCTATATGAATGGTTGGTCATGCCATTTGGGCTAACCAATGCACCAAGCACATTCATGCGACTGATGAATGAGGTATTGAAAGAATTTTTAGGCAAATTTATCATTGTCTATTTGGATGATATTTTAATATTTAGCAGAACCTTGGAAGAGCATTTGATGCATATCAGAAGGGTTTTTGAGAAGCTGCAGGAGGAGTAGTTGTTAATTAATCTGAAGAAATGTAATTTCGTGAAGGATTTGATGTACCTGGGATTTGTCATCTCAATCGAAGGTCTAAAAATGGACCCAAAAAAAGTGAGAGCCATCATTGAATGGCCTACCCCGAGAAGCACGACTGAGGTAAGATCATTTCATGGTCTAGCAAGTTTTTATAGGAAATTCATTAGGAATTTCAGTAGTATTTGTGCACCCCTTACAGAAATAATGAGAGGGGATAAGAAAGAATTTAAGTGGACCTTAGGAGCAGATAAGAGCTTTGATATGTTGAAGAAGAAGGTTACAGAGCAACCTGTTTTGGCACTTCCAGATTTTAATAAGGTATTTCAGGTAGATTGTGATGCTAGTGGTAGTGCCATAGGAGCTATTTTGAGTCAAGAAGGTAAACCTATTGCTTACTTTAGTGAGAAACTCAATGATGCTAGGAAGAAGTATTCAATTTATGATCAAGAGTTTTATGTTATAGTTCAGGCTCTAAAGAAGTGGTGACATTACTTCTTGCCAAAATAGTTTGTTCTATATACTGATCATCAGGCCTTACAGTATATTAATAGCCAAGGGAAGCTAAATCAGAGGCACCTGAAGTGGGTTGAGTTTCTACAGAGTTATACCTTTGTGTTGAAGCACAGGAGAAAAAGGTCAAACAGAGTTGCAGATGCCTTAAGCAGAAGGCAGTGTTTGTTGATAGAAATGAAGGTGGAAGTGGTAGGATTTGATGAACTGAAGGGTTTGTACCCTGAAGATCTTGATTTTGCAAAAGCCTGGAAGGCTTGCTTGGCACCTGTTACTTTGGACAGGACCAAGTGGTTGGATTTTTTGATCCAAGATGGAATGTTGTTTAGAGAAGGTCAATTATGCATTCCAATGAGTTCAATGAGGGAAAATCCGGTCAAGGAGAAACACAATGGAGGGCTGGCTGGACATTTTGGTCAGGATAAAACCATTGCCCTGGTTAGTGAGAACTACTATTGGCCGCAACTGTAGCAAGATGTGAAGAGGTTTGTGCAAAGTTGTAGAGTATGCCAGATGGTGAAAGGTGTGAGCCAGAACACTGGATTATATCAGCCATTACCTGTACCAAAGAGACCATGGGAGGACGTCAGCATGGATTTCGTTCTTGGTCTACCAAGCACACAACGGAGAAATGACTTCATATTTGTGGTGGTTGACAGGTTTTCAAATATGGCACATTTTATCCCCTTCCAGAAAACTAGTGACGCAGTTCACGTTGTAGGTTTATTTTTCAAAGAGGTAGTACGGCTTCATGGTCTACCAAGGAGTATCGTTTCTGATAGAGATACCAAGTTTGTGGGGTATTTTTGGAGGACCTTGTGGAAGAAATTAAAGACAGCTTTGAAATTCAGTTTTGCATACCACCCACAGACTGATGGCCAAACAGAGGTGGTGAATAGAAGTCTAGGAAATCTGTTGAGATGCTTTATAGGAGACAAGCCCAAGGGATGGGATTTGGTTTTGCCACAGGCAGAATTTGCATACAACAATTCTGTCAACAGGAGTACTAACAAATCTCCATTCCATATAGTGTATGGGAGCAGTCCAAGGAATGCTTCTGAGTTGAGGAAGATGGATTCGGGGGGAGAAGTGCAGTGTCGAGTCTGAGGACTTTGCAGAGCATCTGAAGAGCATGCATGAAGAAGTAAAGAAGCACATTACTAGCATGAATAACCAATATAAGACAAGGGCAGACTAGAAGCGACGGTTCAAGGAATTCGTCATGGAAGATGAAGTCATGGTCTATCTGAGAAAAGAAATATTTCCTGCTAAAACCTATAACAAATTGAAGATGAAGAAGCTTGGACCATGCTGAATTATAGGAAAACGAGATTCAGGCAATGCGTATGAAGTGAAATTGCCAAGTGGCCTTAACATATCACCTATTTTTAACATTGTATATTTGGTAGAATATCATGAAGGAGGCAGTAGCAAGACACCAAGTATAGAGTTGTGGAGTATTCCAACATCTACTCCAGCAACAAAATAGATCGAGGAAATACTAGACACTCGAGCAGGCAGAAGTACCAGGAACAGGCAGTATTCTGAATATCTGGTCAAGTGGAAGGGCAGGCCTATCGAAGATGCAACTTGGTTGTCAAAAGTAGAGGTCGACCGTCTGGGTCTTCCTCCAACAGTATAGAAGTGAAGGACACTTCTCAATCCACCCCGGGTGTCTGATGTAGGAGCATCCGGTGGCAGCAGAGCAATCTTGCATCAACAAAAAAAATTCCAAGTGTTTTCTTTGATGTCACGATATCGCGACAAAGAAAAGTGTCGCAATATCGCGACATGTCGCATTTTCGCGACTCAAGAAGGAGAGAGAAGGCACGGCGTAAAAATATCGTGATTTCGCGACATGTCGCGAAATCGCGACCGAAGCAGAAGAGGGAAGGTGCCCCGAAGAAAATGTCACAATTTTACGACATGTCATGAAATCATGACCGAAATAGTAGAGCGAAGGCGTAAGAAGAAAATTTCGCGAAATCGCTTACGAAATCGTGACCGAAGCAGGGGAAGGGGAGGTTCCCGAAGGAAATGTCGTGATTTCGTGACATGTCACGAAATCACGACCAAAACAAGAGAGAGAGGGCATCCGAAGAAAAATGTCACGAAATCATGACATGTCACGAAATCACGACCGAAAGAAAACAGGAAGGACCAGAGGAGAAAATGTCGTGATTTCGCGACATGAGTTCATTTATATTATATTTTCAACGATGACTAGGATCTACAATCTTAGCAAAAGGCTGGATATTGTAATAGGTTTTGGGTTAACCTGCAAAACCCGGTAATTAAAATGTAAAGAGAATATTTAAATGAAGAGGAATTCATTTATATTATGCAAAGAGAATATTTAAATGAAGAGTTCATTTATATTATGCAAGTAGATTTATTAAATAAATAAAAGTTTATTTGTAGATTAATTAAATGAAGAGTTCATTTATATTATGCAAATAGGATAGTTAAATGCAGAGGGGTTCATATATATTATGCAAAGAGAATATTTAAATGAAGAGTTCGTTTATATTATGCAAATAGGATATTTAAATGAATAGAAGTTCATTTATATTATGCAAATACAATATTTAAATGAAGATTTTATTTATATTATGCAAAGAGAATATTTAAATGAAGAGTTCATTTATATAATGCAACATTGCAAATAGAATATTTAAATGAATATGAGTTCATTTATATTATGCAAATAGAATATTTAAATGAAGAGGAGTTCATTTATATTAATGTTAGAGATTCAACATTAGAGAATATATTAATGTTAGTGATTTAACATTGGAAAAATATATTAATGTTAGAGATTCAACATTAGAGAATATATTAATGTTAGTGATTTAACATTCGAAAAATATATTAATGTTAGAGATTTAACATTTATAATATATTAATGTTAGTGATTTAACATTGGAAAAATATATTAATGTTATGATTTAACATTAGAGAATATATTAATGTTAGTGATTTAACATTGGTGAATATATAAATGTTATGACTTAACATTGGAAAATATATTTAATGTTATAAGGGTTTAACATTCAATGAATATTGTAATAAAATGGAAATATTATAATAGTGTTTTATAATCAAATGAAATACATTATAGTTGCATAGTTTATATTGCAAGATGGTGAATTATGTTATACATGTTCTAACATAGTTTATATGAAAGAGAAAATGTGAATTATGTTATACATGTTTTAACATAGTTTTATATGAAAGAAAATGTGAATTATGTTATACATGTTTTAGCATAGTTTATTGAAAGAAAAAAAATTGATTATGTTATATGTTAGATAACATAGTTAAAAGGAACAATTGTGGATTATGTTATATGTTAGGTAACATAGTTAAATGGAACAATTGTGGATTATGTTATATGTTAGATAACATAGTTAAAAAGAAAAATTGTGGATTATGTTATATGTTAGATAACATAGTTAAAAGGAACAATTGTGGAATATGTTATATGTTAGATAACACAGTTAAAAGGAACAAATGTAGAATATATTATATGTTAGATAACACAGTTAAAAGAAACATTTATAAATTATGTTATATTTTAGATAACACAGTTAAAAGGAACAATTGTAGATTATGTTATATGTTAGATGACACAATTAAAAGGAACAATTGTAGATTATGTTATGTGTTAGATAATATAGTTAAATGAAACAATTGTAGATTGTGTTATATGTTAGATAACATAGTTGAAAGGAACAATTGTAGATTAAGGGAAAAATTATAGATTATGTTATATGTTAGATAACATAGTTTGAAAGGAACAATTGTTGATTATGTTATAGTTGGTTAACATAGTTTATATGAAAGAGAAAATATGGGTTATGTTATAGTCGGTTAGCATAGCTTACAAGTTTATAGATTATGCTACAGATGGTTAACATAGTTTATATGAAAGGAAAATATAATAATGTTATAGTTGTTTAACATAGTTTATATTAGAAGATTGTAGATTATGTCCTATAGATGGGATCATAGTTTATATTGAAGGAAAGATAGATTATGTTATGAATAGATAACATAGTTGTCTTTAAAAGAGTGCAATCATGTTATAGAATGGATAACATAGTTTATATTGCAAGTAGTAGAATATGTTATAAGATGGTATAACATAGCTAGTATAGCAAGGATGAATTATGTTATAATACTATTTACATAGTTATATTGCAAAGTTGTTAATTATACTAAGTATGATAGTATGGTTGGTAATGAAAGAAAACTAATTATTAGATTAACTAAAGATATGGGACTTTAGTTAGTTTAATAAATAAAAATTGATTATTAGATTGACTAAAGGTATGGGACTTTAGTTAGTTTAATAAATACAAATTGAATTATTAGATTGACTAAAGATATAGGACTTTGATTAGTTTAATAAATAAAAATGTGGATTTGTCGAGTTAGCTAAAGGTATGGTACTTTAGTTAGTTTGGTAAATTAAGCAATTCATGGTAAATTCATGGGAACTATGAGTTCCTGTGCAATGTATTAGCATACATTTGGGAGAAAATGATTATGGATCCTTGTATTTGTAAAAGACTAAACTTATGTAATATATAAAACGTATTTAAGGCTGGGTTTTCCCTAGGATATATATTGTTTTATGGGTATTGACTCTCTTTTTATTTAGTTTTAATGTATATCTTTTGTGGTTTTTCGTAGTTTTTTTTACTATATCTCTTGCCAGTTAATTCTCATGTTGATTTGATTTAATGCTCGGTTATTATCGTTCCTTGTTTTGTTCTAAATGAGATAAGTTTTGTGGTTGTTAGTATGTGATGGTGTTTTATGTTATTAACTATTTTAAAAATATATAGTAGTAAATAGTGACATCCCTTGAACTAGTTGGGTTTTTAGGTCTTTACATATGGTATCAGATAAGTAATGCATAGGACAAGATGCTTGCATGGAAGGAACTCTAGGAGATGATGGACTAGAGGTTTCTTTGGAATGTGCTAAGGTTTAGGTATATTCCTATTCAGGCCCTTGCTTAGTTAAGCTAAAGCTAGGAAGACCTTGAGCTATCAGTTGCTAAGAAATCGAAGCACATAGTCATAGGACTATGAGCTTCTCTAGATAGTATCTAGGTGTGATAGACCAGAAACAAGGAAATATAATCTAAAGGGATTGCTTGAGGATTATATAAAAGGCAACTCTCCTCTGGTATAGCATCTTGCATAATGCAAGCATAACCTTAGCCATTAAGAAATGTAAAAGACTACATTTGAGTTAATATAGCCCATTATGAAGATGATATTGATAGCTTAGCTCGTAGTACACGTAGTATACCTACACAAACTGGCTTATGAAGAGTATGGAGATGTTTTATACCTTTTATTGGCTAAAGTTGATAAGTTTAGCTCATAGAGATTGATGATATTGATAGACTTATTTGCATGACCTATGATAAGTTTAGCTCATCGATATTGATGAGATTGATAGACTTATTTGCATGACATATGATAAGTTTAGCTCATTGATATTGATGTGATTGATAGACTTATTTACATAACATATGATAATTTTAGCTCATTAAAAACAATAATATGGATAAACTTATTTGTAAAGCACATAGTATACCTACACATACGAGTTTGTGAAAGTTATTGATTGCTTATTTGCAAAGCACAAAGTATGCCTACATAGATAGTACTTTTGCGAGGTATAGAGATGGATGCACCCTTAATAAGTTTGGGTAAATAATGTTGATTCATAGAAGGGAAGGAAACCTAAGGGGTTATGGGATCTCTTAGGGAGAAACATCATATAACCTTGACTAAATGCTCATTTAGAAACCTAAACTAGAAAGGTTTGCAAACACCTAATAGTTTTAAGTAAGCATAGTTATCATAGGAAAAAAAAGATGAATGTCTTTAGTTATTTCATCAATAAGATGAGATAAATGGATAAAGTTAGTCCATTATGGAATTGATATGAATAACTTTAGCTATCTCATATACCAGGTGAGATAGATACCTTAAAGTTGGCTCATCATAAATGAAGAGATTAATTTTGGTTAAGTTAATCATACTTAAAGATAGATGCAGGGTTCTATTCTTCATATTTGAGCTTGCAATTCTAAAGAAGAGTAGGTAGGAAATCTACTCTAGAGAGGATTATGGGGTCCTCTCCTTAATTTTATTAAAGAATAAACCAAATTTTGAGTTTAGTAGACACTTGAGAACCTAAATAAATCATCCAGAGAGCAAATTATGAGACTAGGAAGCAAGAAAATCTTACATAATCTCAAGCCTCAAAGAAGGCACACAATAGTATGACTTGAAAACCATTGTATTTAATAGAATAAATTCAAGAAAACATGATCTCTAGATGAGATTTGCGATAAATTTCAAGGTATAAATGACCAAAATTTTGCAGGAAATAAAGTTTTTGCATGGATGATGGACTCTTGTGCTTTAAATATTGGGTATTTCTACCTAAAATTGGTAGTTTGAGGTAATGTGTTATGCAGAAATTGCTAGGTTTCCTTCTTTTCCTTGACTTGCAGGTGCAAAATATGGGAAATTAGGAATAAAATATCCTTCTAAATAGATTTGGAGGAGGATGTTACTACTTTTTTTTCTTGATGATTAAGGTTACATCTCTCATAAAGTGAATGTAAGGTTGATATTATGTAAGGTTGATATTTTCAGGGGAGAGGAAATCTTATTTAAACTCAATAGAATAAAATTTGGATATCATTCTTGATCATCTAACTTGGTGTTGCAATAATGTTTCATAGGAAACACCCGGGATAGTGTTTAGCCCCAAGGGGTAGGATGTCATGACCCTCCTTAACAGGCTTTATAGCATGGAAAACTAGGTATTATTGAAAGATAATTTATACCTAGTTTTGTTATAATTAAACAAGTATTATATTCTTAAAGGAATATTTATAATAAAGGATCATTATAAATGGGAGAATATTAGAGTTATAATAAAAGAATATAATAGCTTATTATAAAAGGATTATTTATAATAAGAAGCTATTATAAATAGGGGAATATTTATAATAGAGACTATTATATATTTATAATAGTAGAATAAAATATTATTAATAAAAGGGTTTATTAATAATATAGGGACTATTATATGTTTATAATAGTAGAATAAAATACTATTATAAATAAAAATGGTTTATTTATAATATAGATTATTATATATAATTATAATAGGAAAATAAAATATTATAAATAAAAAGGTTATTTATAATATAGACTATTATACAAGAATAATAGATTATTATGAATAAAAGGGTTATTTATAATACAAGGGTATTATAAATAAAATGATATTATTAAAATAAAATAATATTAAAAAAATAAAAATGTTCATGAAGGGACCTTTTTGAATGTAGGGAAATATTATCAAATATTGCATTAAAGATATTTGTTTCAGTTTACAATTTAAAAATAACATTTAAAATATTTTTAAAAATCTACCCTTACTCTCCCTTCATGTGCATTCATGGAAGAAAGACTTTTGGGGCTTGAGGGTTGGGAGCCTTCATGAGGGGCAGGTAAGCATTTACGAATGCAAAGACCTTTGGGTAGTGGAGGATGGAATATAAGTTGTGGGCTACGAACAAAAAGGGAGAGACTCTGCAATGAGAAGGGAGGGTGAACGAAAATGCAAGAGGGACTTGGTGAAAGGAGTCTGTGTTGGAGGAAAATTAAAAGTCGGGAAGCCATGGATGAAAGCACTATGGAAGAACAATCGAAATGATGGAATCCTACCTTGCAAGAAGACTAGGTTGGAGGACTCCTATCTCTTTTGTTTATGGAAGCTTGATTTATACAACCCCCCCATGTTTCGGATATTGAGCCCCCTTTGTGAGCATTTGTTCTCTATTTTTGTGATCGGCCTGAATTGACCTAGGTTTCCACAATATTTTGAGGGTTAAAATAGCACTTTTTTTAATTTAGATTTTAATGCTTGGGTTTTGATGTCCGTCAACTCAACCCTGCATAGTCATCATCTGTTGCGAGGATAGTAACCCGAACCCTCTAGTAAACCATACCTCCAATTTTTTGTAGGGTTTTATGAGTTCTTTAGAGATATAGCATGCTGTTATAATTAGACCTCCCTCACACTATCCTGTGTCTCCAATGTTGTTGGTGTGTCTTCAGACTAGTAGAAAACCAACTCGGGTCAAACCAGATGCCATAGGAGGGAAAGTATTGGTCCTTTTACCTGTAGTTATGGGAGCACCTCACAGTTAGTCCATATCTCAACCCTGTGTCTGGATTATTGCTTTGGGGAATTGTGTGCTCCTTTTGTCCTGGCAAAAATTTTAGCCTATGAATGAATTTAATCTCCCCACCTTTATTTGAGATTTTTTCTAATATTAGAACTTAGGGTTTGTTTAAATTATTATTTAGAGTTTGTTTAAAAATTCTTCTATTTTTGCCATGTGGAGGCCCCTTATTCACATGGGCTGACATGGCAAGCATCCGACTATGAACAATTTATTCGAAGGGTTTTTTCGAGAGGGAGAATTTTTTTATGAAATAGTTTTATACCCCTCTTTGCTGATTTAAATAAAGGTTTATTTCATAAAGAGTTATATATTTTGAAAAGAATATAGATTAAAGTTCGTTAATGAAAGAGGATTTCATTAAATAATTTATATTGGTATAAATATAGATTAAAATTGGTTAAATGAAAGAGGATTTCATTAAATAATTTATATTGGTATAAATATAGATTAAAGTCGGTAAATGAAGAGGAGTTCATTTATATTATGCAAATAGATTTATTAAATGAATAGAAGTTCATTTATAGATTAATTAAATGAAGAGTTCATTTATATTATGCAAATAGAATATTTAAATAAATAGGAGTTCATTTATATTATGCAAATAGAATATTTAAATGAAGAGTTTGTTTATATTATGCAAATAGAATATTTAAATGAATAGAAGTTCATTTATATTATGCAAATAGAGTATTTAAATGAAGAGGATTTCATTTATATTATGCAAATAGATTTATTAAATACATAGAAATTCATTTATAGATTAATTAAATGAATATTTCATTTATATTATGCAAATAGAATAGTTAAATGAAGAGAAGTTCATTTATATTATGTAAAGTGAAAATTTAAATGAAGGAAATTTGGACATGAAGAAATTCTGGTTTTGGGTTTGTGTGTAAAGGAACACAGTTTGTAGGGAAGAAAAAGTTACATGGCAAGGGGTCTCTGCCTGCTTGGCATTGAAGGCTTTTTACTATGATAGACATGCATTCGGAAGCTTCACCGCCAGGTGAAGCTGCTGGAGCGAGGAATGGAGCCCAACAAGCAGCTGAGGAATTTTGTTCCGAAAGTTTTTCACGAGGTATTCCCTCTGCTCCTGATGTTGTTATTCCCCTTGAGGATTTTAATCAGTCATGTGCTTGGCTTGAGTCCCACACGTTGGTTGGGTATTTCTTGGGAAGAATACCCAATGATTCGCTTATCTGAGGTTGGATACAAAATGCATGGGAGCCTTATGACATTTCTGTCGAAGACATTCAAAATCTGACCAAAGGGTTCTTTTTGTTTTGCTTTAGTAGCGTTGATAGCGCTCAGTATATCTTGGAGCATGGTCCTTGGTATATCTAGAATTTATTGCTTGTTTTCCAACCTTGGACCCAAGATTTCTTGGTGGAATAAGGGAAATATCTGGAAGTCCCAATTTGGGTAGAGTTACCCGAGCTTCCTGTTCCTTTGTGGTCCTATGTGGAACAAATTGTCAAGCCTCTGGGTTCCTTTGTTTGTGAAGAACGATATAGGTTCTATGGAGTTCACCCATGCAGAAGGGTGTGTGTCCGTATAGACCTATCCAAGGACCTCTGTGACTCCCTCACCATCCAGGTGGGAGAAGTGTCTTATCAGCAGAAGCTCATATATATTAATTTGTCGAATACATGTTATCACTTCCAATCGGCATGTCACAAAATCAAGAATAGCCTACTCATATAAAACCATTTCAAAGCTCACACTAGAGTGATGCATGCTCAGGATACCCCTCAACCACAACTGCAACAGTAGTTTTAGCCTCCTCCTCTTCAAGGGAGGAATGGAGCTAATAGAAATGAAAGGTCCTCGGAGACCTGGACGCAAGTGGTCAGCAAAAAAAATAGATCCAAAAAGCAGGCTCCCAAGCCATAATGACATAGTGATTCCTCTGCTTCTCAGGCAACCAAAGGCACCATGAGTCCTACAGTGTTGGCTCCTCCACTTCATGAGAAGTACCAAGTCATCTCAATGATCTCTGCTTCGAATAGCACTAGTTAGGCTTCTCATTATGATGAAATAGCTAGAACTCATCATTTACAAAGCCCCAATTGGGAGCTTAGCTTTATAAGACATGAAAAGTGTCCCTTCTCTACTTTTCTCAAAGATAATCATGAAAAGTTCCTTTCCAACCCGTACTCCTCGCTCAGTGAGCTCGAGGCTACAAAATATGGGGACGACGGTATGCATTTTGATGCATCAATATGATTTTTTTGTCATGGAATGTCGAGGGTTGACGGACCCAGTCCGCAAATATTTGGTCCGCAATGAGTTAGAGAATGTTTCTAGAGTTCATGGTAAGTTAGATTTTCTGTGCATTCAGGAAATCAAGGTTGTTGATTTCAATTTGCAGTGTGCATGCTCGTTCATATGGCCAGGTAGCCACTTTTTTGCCACTAGTCACACTCTTGGGAGGGGAGGAGCTGTCACTTTCATTGCGCCTAAATGGCAGTCGCACTTGGTCGACACTGGTGTGGACCCTTCAGGTCAAGCAGTGTGGACCTTTTTTTATTTTGACGGGCAATCGTTTGGTATTGCAAATGTTTATGCCTCCAATCTAACTCCAAAACATTATGCACTGTGGCACTAGATTGCATTGCATTTACCATCAACAGTTTGGCTGATGTGTGGGGATTTCAACATGATTGAGAAAGTTGTAGATAAAATTGGTCGTCTCCCCATGCGGTGGTGTTCTGGAGAATGGGAAGCCTAGTTCTTTATGAAAAACAAGTTGGGTCTGGTTGATCCTAACTCCTATTTTTTAGGGAAAGATTTCACTCAGGCGGTGTGGTTTACTTGGTCTAATTTCCAGAATGGCCAAGATAGAGTGGTCAAGCGTCTTGACAGGGCAATGCTTACCAACAATGTTGGGTTTGCTTTCCAACACCCGATATAGTCAGTCCCTCCTATGGTAGTAGTGCCCACTACGGTGGTTTCTGATCATATGCCAATTTTGTTTGATGTTGGTTTGGTTCAGATGCCCCCGAGGAGATTTAATTCTCATTTTTGTCTCAATGTCTCTTTTCTCAATCATGTTGCCTCAATAGGCCACATTACAAGGGTCTGGAATCTTATTCCCAGATCGATTGGGGCTTCTGGGTGGATTGAATGGTGGGAGGATGCCATATCCCGGATCATGGTTGTGCTAAGGGCTTTGTTGAAGGGGGGTCAGTGGGATTGAAACCCGTGACCTACAGGCTCCCAGAGCCTTATCGCACAGTCCACCACCAGGTGGACTAGCGGGCTGATCCAATAGGATCAGGGGCCCCCTCATGTTTGAGGAGGGTCTCGGTAGCCCTACTACTCTCGGTGGGTGTGCTACCTCCTCTCCATTTCTAGCAGCAGTAGGTGGACACGACTGTTGCTATGGCTGCCTCCGTTGTTGGCTGTGGCTAGTAGGGTCGTGGCTATGACCTTCGTTGTTAGTGGCAAGAGGGGTGGCCTGCAGCCTCCTCTACTAGCATGGCCTATAGCCTCCACTGCTGTAGTGACGGGGGTGGCCTATCACCGCTTGGTCATGCGTGCAGCATGTGACCTCGACTATCATGACAGTCACACGTGTCGCGCCTGTAGCACGACCTCAGGGAAGGAGAGGGGAGCCCTCCCAATGTTGTGAATGCGTGACGTGTTGGTATGGGGGGGAGGGGCTGGTAAAAACATTGCGTGATTACGTGTGACGTTGGGGGGTGGGGAAGATTCATCACGCGATTGCACGCGACGTGGGGGGGGATCGTGCGACGGGAAGAATAGTGTTGTGCGCGATCCTCAAAGCCCCTATTTTTTTTTTTTTAAACAGTGTCTTTTCCCTGAAGCAAAAAGAAATGCTTCGATTCCAGTGCCCTCTCCCTGAAGCAAAAAAAAACTTCATTTCCAGCCAAAAGAAAAAATGATTCCAGCCAAAAAAATTGTTTCCAGCAAAAAGAAAATTCACAGTTGCACGTCCCAGAAAATGCGAACTGTTTTCCAGCAGGCTTCTGCAAAAAAATTCTGCAATGGCTCGGATACCATGTTAGAGTAAAATAGCAAATCATTCATTAAACATATGATGCTTAAATAATACAAAATGGTGCCAAGATTAGTCCAAGGAATCAGGAACTAATCAACTGCAACACACTATTAATAATGGGATGTTCAAATAAATAGATATGCCCAATAATAATGTAATAACTATATGCTAAAATATAAAATATGCTAACAAATTTAAGCTTGCTTTGTTGCACAAACGGTGTAATTGTGCCCTCTAATCTGAGCTTGCCAAAGCCTCTGTAATACTAGATTCAAATCCCCTGAGTGTCCCTCTTCAGCAACATGTAGCCCAGTTGAGACATGAGCTCAAAAAAGTTGAGTTATATGAAGCTAGGGGCACGCAGATTAAGGCTCGTCTTCATTGGCTCAAGATTGGAGACCGGGTCTCTAAAGAGTTCTTCCAGAAGCTGCGACCGCAGAGACAGGCCTCTCAGTTCAATGCCATTATGGATAATGGTGAGAGGGTCACAGAGTTGCCGAACATTGTCAAAGTTTTTGTCAAGCATTATCAGCAAGTCTTCTCTTTGTAATATTTTTCTATGGAATGACAATTAGCATTGGCAGAATGCTAATCGACGGTTCCTAAAAAAGTCTATGTAGAGAAAAGAGAACTTTGTGAGCATCCTTTGTCGCTTGAGGATCTCGCTGAAGCTCTTTCCTGCATGGCTAATGACAAAGCTCTAGGGCTTGATGGATTTTCGTGTGAATTTTATAAGAAGCTCTGGGATTTGGTAGGTCCAGACCTTCTGTGTGTGTACAATGAGGCCATGATCTCTGGGTCGCTTGGGGCTATTATTAACAAAGGAAACATCAAATTTATCCCCAAGGTTGGAGACCCATAACACTGCTCAATGTTAGCTATAAAATTATTGCCAAGGCGTTGGCTCTACGGCTAAGACCTTTGTTGCCTTTAATTGTTCGGCCTGAACAAACTGGTTTTATTCGCAACAGATACATTTTAGACAATGTCATTGCAGTTTGGGAAGGTATGGAATGGGCTCGCGCATCTCAGCAAGAGACATTATTCCTCAAAATAGACTTCGAGAAATCCTATGATAAGATTGAGTGGAATTTCATTATTGCAATGCTACAGGTGCTTGGCTTCGGTCCTGTGTTTGTAAATTCTGTCAAAATGCTCTTTAAGCATGCCTCGACAGTTTTAACTTTAGATGGGTTCCAGTCAAAATCTATTGGCCTTTTTCGATCAGTAAGGCAGGGGTGTCCTCTTGCCCCTTCGTTGTATGTGCTGGCTGTAGAATATTTTGGTTATCTGCTTGCACAACACACGACTATTGGGCTCGTTAGGGGATTTCACTCCCAGGAAATCAAGGGCAAATTATCAATGGCCATTTTGTTGATGATTCCTTCTTAACACTCAGCGAGGAAGAGAGCAATGTCAAGCAAGCATTGTCTTGCTTAGACATTTTTTGTAAAGCGTCTAGCTCCAACATCCAGTGGAAAAAGACGTCCTGCTTTAGGCAAGCCTCCACGAATGAGCCAGAATGGCTTTCTGAATATCAGTGGAAGAGGATTCAACCAGGCGAAATGTTCAAATTCTTGGGAATCCCCTTTGCTTTTTAGAGCACTCTGTCCCAGTTGTGGGATTATGTGATTCAGAGGGTTGAGAAAAAGCTTGAATATTGGGTCACAAAAAAGCTCTCGCTGGCCGGTAAATTTCAGATTTGCTCTAAAATTATGTCTGCAACCCATGTGTATTATTCTTCTTGTTGGGTTCCTTCCCACTCGTGTTATAAAAAGCTGGAGAAGCTTTTAAGGGATTTTTTGTGGTCCAATTCCTCTCATGGTAGAGGTTTTCACAGAGTGGCCTGGGATATGTGTTGTTTACCCAAGTCAGCTGGAGGGATGGGCCTTTTCGACTATCAACGATAAGGTTTTGCTATGTGTGCTAAATGGATTATCAGAGCACTCAAGGGCAATGAGGCCTGGAAAATTCTTATTCGATCTTGTGTGGTTGTGGGGCTTCTGCTGGGCAAAAAATGTTGGAGAGGAATCGACTTTAAGTCCTTAGTCGTTGCTCCTACTCTAGTTAAAATTGTTGGCTCCTTTGTAGTCCATAGTATTTGGCGGGTCTGGGAGAAAATTAAGCCATGGTTGTAGTGGAAAGGTTCAGCCCGTAGTAAAGGGGCCACTATTTCTTCTTTTTGCCTTTGGTGGTCCCCTTTGTTTTTAGTTCAGGGCCAGCCTTTGGCTAAGGTCCAATGGCTTCATGCTCAGAAATTTTTCAGAAAAGGCATTGTCACATTACAAAATTTTTTTTGTGCTCATATCAAGAATTGGATTCCTTGGGATCAGTTCAAACAACTTCACTCTCTGAAGTCGGATGATAAAATTACGTATGATACTGTGATTTCTTGTACTCCCTTCTCGCTATGGCCAAGGCTTGGTCATGCGGCGCAGCGTCCATGGTGGACTGAGTGGAAGTGGTTTAAAGATATCCCATTATTCAACTACAAAGTGCATCATGGTTACACCTGGATTTCGCCAGATATGCCCATGGTGCCTAAGCTCAATGTAATATGGGATTTGTTTTCTTTGAAATCTCGATGGAAAGCCAGATTCAAGATGATATGGGCTTCTTACTTGGAACCCAAGCAGGCCTTTTTTGCTTGGAGTCTCCTCTTTCATGGATTACCATTGGGTCAGAGACTTCAACACATGGGAGTTGATAGCCCAACGTGCCCTTTTTGTGGAGATATTGAGTCTACCATGCATTTGTTCTGGGAGTGTCAAAAGGCTAAGCAGGCATGGGAATGGTTCGGATCATTTTTTCGACCATATGTCAGTCTGCCATTAACTTGGCAGCATAACTTGTTGGGAGATCCACCTGATTTTTCCCAGCCATTACTGGAAGTCTGGAATATTTTCAGAATTAGTCTTATGTTCTTCATTTGGAAATCCCGCAATGATGTTGTTTTTTCTGACAAAATACCTTCAGTTTCCTTTTCCATCGCTGATAAGCTTGCTATCTTTTATGATACGTGGCTCCAGATCTCAAACCAAGCAGCGAAGGTGAAGATGGAACTGGACCACTTGATTGCCATGATCCAGTATTGGGGGAATACACCTTGTACGATGAGTCGTGTGCCTGCGAAGCCGTCCAAGCTGAGGGATAGTTCAAGATCGAGGTCTCATCGCGGGCTTGCTTCTCGAGGTCGTGGAAGATCACTGCCATGTGGGCACAGACAGGCTCAACCAATGAGAGCACCTCCATCACGCTCTCCTCCACTCAGTAGCCAACGACGCAATGATGAGCGGGAATATCATAGTTATGATGGTTGGAGCTCCTTTCCATATGAGGGGTGGGGCTCCCGATCCGGTTGGGAAGACATGATGCATATCTCTAGGTCCTCCCACTATAAAGGCGATTGGGGAGATGATGTTCCTAGCTCTTCACACCGGTAAGGTGGGTGGGGATATGAGGAGTCCAAGGTCATTGTCCCTGAGAAATACCCTAGAGCACTTAAAGTTTGAGTGGTGCATTGAACAACCCACCACTATCCTGCCAGTCCCCTCTAACATCTGGCAAAATGTTGTGGAGGACGAGGAGCATAAAAACCCGTAAATGCATAATGATGGAGCTTTAATTCTGTTGTTTTAATTTCCACGTTGGACTTTTTTTAAGTTCCCGCTTTTTTGTAGGTGGTATGCAGTATGTGTAAGGACACTTGTTTGTTTTTACTGATTGCACAGTTTTAGGGGTGTGATCTCATGCCACCCATCCTTTTGTATGATAAAGTCCGTTATACTTAATATAATAGCCTTTTTCATTCAAAAAAATAAATAAATGAAGAGTTCATTTATATTATGCAAATAGAATATTTAAATGAATAGGATTTCATTTATATTATGCAAATAGAATATTTAAATGAATAGGAGTTCATTTATATTATGCAAATAGAATATTTAAATGAAGATTAGTTCATTTATACTATGCAAAGAGAATATTTAAATGAAGAGTTAATTTATATTATGCAAATAGAATATTTAAATGAATATGAGTTCATTTATATTATGCAAATATAATATATTTTTTATTTGGTTAGTATGAAAAACCCCTACGATCAACGCACAAGGCTAAGCAGTATCCTCCCAACCATGACCCTTCATAAATCCAAGATATATGCTTATCAATAGGGAATTAACACGCACCCACCACACACCCACCCCCTCACACACTCGCCCATGCCACGGTTTGAACCTTGGACCTCCCAAAGAAGAGCTAAGGCCCGAACTGTTGCATTGTCCCTCCTGGGACTATGCAAATAGAATATTTAAATAAAGAGGATTTCATTTATGTTAATGTTAGAGATTCAACATTAGAGAATATATTAATGTTAGTGATTTAACATTGGAAAAATATATTAATGTTAAAGATTTAGCAATAGAGAATATATTAATGTTAGTGATTTAACATTGGAAAAATGTATTAATGTTTTTTTTTTTTAATTTACATGGTGGAATCGATAGCCGTCACGAATCCGGGTAGGTTGTCCAGCTTTTATGGTCACCATAGTAATCTGCTTTGTCTTCCCGAAAAGCCGCCACAACAGTTGTTTCGCACAGTCCGTCCCTATAACCACCATGCCACAATCATTTTAAACCTTGTGCCGCTAAAAGCACCAAGAAAGGGATAAGCATTTAGTTCGGCGAGGCTTAAGATTTGAACCTTGGACCTCCTCCCCCAAAAATATATTAATGTTAGAGATTTAACATTAGAAAATATATTAATGTTAGTTATTTAACATTGGAAAAATATATTAATGTTATGATTTAACATTAGAGAATATATTAATGTTAGTGATTTAACATTGGTGAATATATAAATATTATGACTTAACATTGGAGAATATATTTAATGTTATAAGGGTTTAACATTCAAGGAATATTGTAATAAAATGGAAATATCATAATAGTATCTTATAATCAAATAAATACATTATAGTTGCATAGTTTATATTGCAAGATGGTGAATTATGCTATACATGTTCTCACATTGTTTTATATGAAAGAGAAAAATGTGAATTTTGTTATACATGTTTTAACATGGTTTTATATGAAAGATAAAATGTAAATTATGTTATGCATGTTTTAACATAGTTTATTGAAAGAAAAAATAGAATCGATTATGTCATATGTTAGATAACATAGTTTAAAATTGTGGATTATGCTACATGTAAGATAACATAGTTAAAAGGAACAATTGTGGATTTTGTTATATGTTAGATAACATAGTTAAATGGAAAAATTGTGGATTATGTTATATCTTAGATAACACAATTAAAATTAACAATTGTAAATTATGTTATATATTGGATAACATAGTTAAAAGGAACAATTGTAGAATATGTTGTGTTAGATAACATAGTTAAATGGAACAATTGTAGATTATGTTATATGTTATATAACATAGAAGAAATAATTGTAGATTATGTTATATGTTAGATAATATAGTTTAAAAGGAACAATTGTGGATTATGATATAGTTGGTTAACATAGTTTATATGAAAGAGAAAATGTGGGTTATGTTATAGTTGGTTAGCATAGCTTACAAGTTTATAAATTATGTTATAGATGGTTAACATAGTTTATATGAAAGGAAAATATACTTATGTTATAGTTGTTTAACATAGTTTATATTACAATATTGTAGATTATGTCCTATAGATGGGATCATAGTTTATATTGAAGGAATGATATATTATGCTATAGATAGATAACATAGTTGTCTTTAAAAGAGTGCAATCATGTTATAGAATGGATAACATAGTTATATTGCAAGTAGTAGAATATGTTATAATATGGTATAATTTAGCTAGTATATAAAGGAGGAATTATGTTAGAATACTATTCACATAGTTACATTGCAAAGTTGTTGATTATACTAAGTATGATAGTATGGTTGGTAATGAAAGGAAATTTATTATTAGATTAACTAAATGTATGGGACTTTAGTTAGTTTAATAAATAAAAAATGGATTATTAGATTGACTAAAGGTATGGGACTTTAGTTAGTTTAATAAATAGAAATTGGATTATTAGATTAACTAAAGGTATGGGACTTTAGTTAGTTTAATAAATGGAAATGTGGATTCTCGAGTTAGCTAAAGGTATGGGACTTTAGTTTGGTAAATGATGTGAATTAAAAGAGCAATTCATGGTAAATTCATGGGAACTATGATTTCCTATGCATTGTATTGGCATACGTTTGGGAGAAAGGAATTATGGATCCTTGTATTTGTAAAAGAACATACTTATGCAATATATGAAATGTATTTAAGGCTGGATTTTTTCGTAAGGGTTTTATCTAGGATATATATTGTGTTATGGGTATTGACTCTCTTTCTATTTGTTTTTAATGTATCTCTTTTGTGGTTTTCCATAGTTGCTTTTACTATATCTCTTGTTAATTAATTCTCATATTGATTTGATTTAATGCTTGGTTTATATCATTCCTTATTTTTTTATAAATGAGATAAGCTTTGTGGTTGTTAGTATGTGATGGTGTTGATGTTATTAATTATTTAAAAAAAATTATAACAGTAAATAGTTACATCCCTTAAACTAGTTGGGTTTTTTAGGTCTTTACATATGGTATCAGAGCAGTAAGACTTAGGACAAGATGCTTGCATGGAAGGAACTCTAGGAGATTATGGATTAGAGGTTCTCTTAGAATATGTTAAGGTTTAGGTATCTTCCTATTTAGGCTCTTGCTTAGTTAATCTAAAGCCAGGAAGACCTTGAGCTATCAAATTCTAATAAATTTGAGCATAATAGTCGTAGGACTATGAGTTTCCCTAAATAGTATATAGGTGTGATAGACCATAAATAATAAAATATAAGCTAAAGAGATTGCTTGAGGATTGATTCTATAAATGGTAACTATACTCTAGTATAGCATCTTGCATAGTGCAAGCATAACCTTAGCCATTAACAAATTGAAAAGACTACATTTGAGTTAAGATAGCTCATCATGAATATGATATTGATAGCTTAACTCATAGTACACATAGCATACCTACATAGACTGGCTTGTGAAGAGTATTGTTATGAACCTGCAACTTGAAATATGAATTGAATGCAGAAAAGAATCACTATTTGAATAGAATCATAGTTTGTATTGAAAGGTAGAAACCCACAATATAATAAATTAATGTTCTCTGATGATCTTTGGAGCATCCTCCTTGTCCTATTTACATCTATCTAAAAGGTGTGAATGGTGAAGGGATGTGTCCATTTATAATACAATATAATATATAATATGATTAAGAGTTACATTAGGAGGGTCCTAACATGCCACCCTCCTTTGAAAAGGCTTTGTCCTCAAAGCTGTAATTGCAAAAATTGTTGTTGAATCTGGTGGAGCGTCTCCCACATAGCATCCTCTGGAGGTAGACCTTTCCATTGAATAAATACCTCGGTGATGGTGTGATTATAGATGTGGCACATACATCGGTCTAGGATAGCTTATGGTTTAACCATGAGAGCTCCATTATCTAAAAATTTTGGAAGTTAAGTTTACGTAACGATTTTAGTGCCTATTACATATTTAAGGCAAGAAAAATGAAATACCGGATGGATTTTGGAAGATTCTGGTAATTCAAGTTTATATGCAACAGGTCCAATATGCTGTAGAATTTTATAAGGGCCATAAAAATTTGGTGCTAATTTTTACGGCCCTTTTATTTTCAATGAAGTTTGACGATATGGTTGGAGGCAGAGAAATACCATATCCCCTTCTTGAAAAACCCTTTCAGTTCGATGTTGGTTCACTTGTTGCTTCATGCGGTGTTGAGTGATATGTAGATTTTCCTTCAGAGCGTGAATGATATTATCTCGAGTGACCATCTCCATCTCTACATCTGGTACTTTTGTACTTCCTGGAAGATAAGAGGTTAGATATGGGGGTGATTGGCCATATAATGCTTTGAAAGGGGTCATTTTTATGGTTGTGTGATATGTGGTATCATACCACCATTCAGCTAGTGGAAGCCATTTAACCCAGTGAAGGGGTTTGGTGGAAATAAAGCATCAGAGATAGGTTTCTAAGCACTTATTGGTAATTTCAGTTTGACTATCCATTTGTGGGTGGTAAGCGGAGCTCATCCGAAGTTGCGTACCTTGGGGTTTAAATAATTCCTTCCAAAAATTACTAGTGAGAGTGGGATCACGATCACTAATGATAGTAAAATGCATGCCATGTAATTTAAAAATACTATCAAGGAAGATTTGAGCAATAGTACTAGCGGTATAGGGGTGAGCTACTAGAAAAAAATAGGCGTATTTAGATAAACGATCTACCACCACTAGGATCATCATTTTTCCTGCAAATTTTGGAAGACCTTTAATTAAATCCATTGAAATATCCTCCCATGTCCTGGTTGGTATGGGTAGAGTTTGAAGAAGGCCCGGTGTTGCCACTATTTCACCTTTATTTCTTTGGCATGTTTCACATTCATTGATGAACTTATTGATATCATTTTTCATCCCTCACCACTAAAATGATTTAGTCACTCTTTTGTAGGTTTTTAGGAATCCAGAGTGGCCTGTAGTAGGTGTAGCATGTAGCTCATGTAGAAGCTTTGGACGATAAACCAATGTAGGTGAGAGGACTAGACGTTCTTTGTAATGGAGCATGTTACCTTGCCAAGAGTAGTGGGGTTTACTCATGGGATTTTGTTGTAGCTGTTGAATTATGGTGTGTATAGTAGGGTCCACATACCATTCATCCTTGAATTGTTCGATCCATGTAGGGATGGGGCAGGAAAAAGCATGTAATTGTGAAGTTTCTTCGAACTTTCTGGAAAGGGCATCTGCAACCATGTTATCTTTCCCTTTTTTGTAGATGATTTCATAATCATAGCCTAATAGTTTTGTTACCCACTTATGTTGTTCTGGAGTGGTTATCCGTTGTTCAAGAAGGTATTTTAGGCTATGGTGGTCGATATGGATAATGAAATGTTTTCCAATAAGGTATGGTCTCCAATGTTGGATAGCATGGACCATAGCTAACATTTCTTTTTCATAAGTGGAACATGCTAAATTCTTTTTGGAAAATGCTTTACTAGTAAAGGCTAAGGGCTTCTCATTTTTCATGAGCACCGCTCCCATTCCCAATTCGAAAGCATCACTTTCAATAATGAATGGTTGGGAAAAATCTGGCATAGCTAGGACGGGGGTGGTACACATGGCATTTTTCAAAGTCATGAAAGCTTCATTCGCTTTTGGAGACCATATGAAGGCATTCTTTTTAAGTAGGGTTGTTAAGGGTGCTACTATTTTCCCATAATCTTTAATAAATTTGCGATAATAGCCCGTTAATCCTAAGAACCCACGTAACCCATTTAGAGTTTTTGGAACTTGCCAATTTTCCACATCTTCAATTTTTCTGGGGTCTACTTTAACTCCTTCCTTGGAGACAATATGTCCAAGATATTCAATTTCCTACTTCCCAAAGGAACACTTTGATCTCTTTGCATATAATTGATTTTCTTCCAAGATTTTGAGTGCTTGCGCTATATGTGTTAAGTGCTCTTCTCATGTCTTGTAAATCAAAATATCGTCAAAGAAAACTAAAATAAATTTTCGAAGGAAGGGAGAAAATACCTTATTCATAAGACTTTGAAATATGGATGGAGCATTAATGAGGCCAAAAGGCATCACCAAGAATTCATAATGTCCTTCGTGGGTGCGAAAAGTAGTTTTGGGTATATCGCTTTCCTTAACTCAAATTTGGTGGTAACTTGATCATAAATCGAGTTTAGAAAAATGTGCGGCTCCATTTAGTTCATCGAGTAGTTCATCAATGACTGGAATAGGAAATTTGCCTTTAATAATTATTTTATTGAGAGTGCAAAAATCCACGCATAGACGCCATGATCCATCCTTTTTTCTTACTAGTATGATTGGCGAAGAGTAAGGACTTCTACTAGGTCGAATGACCCCTGCCCTTAGTAGGTCTTGTACTAATTTTTCTATTTTTGTATTTTGTAAGTATGGATATCGGTAAGATCTAATATTTGGAGGTTGGTGTCCTGAAAGTAATTGAATAGCATGATCATGGATTCATTGTGGAGGTAATCCCTCTAGTTCTTTGAATATTTTATCATGTTTCTCTAGGAGTTCTATTAATTTGGGTGCCTCTGGTTGCTCTTCGATGGTGTTTTGCAAGGAAAATAGTTGGGCAACCATGCCTCTTCCTCATTTTCAAAGAATATTTTCCATTATATGGGAACTTAGGATTTGTGTGGGACCTATTTTTAAACCTTGAGTTGTGTATGTTTGGTTGTTTTGTATAAATTGCATCCATAACTCTTCAAAGTCCCATTGAATTTTTTTGAGCATTCGTAGCCATTGTACTCCCAAAAAAATATCACATCCTCCTAATGGTAGTACATACATATCTGCTTTCATGTTATATTCCCCCATCGTGATTTTGATATTCCTGCATTTGCCTTTACATATAATTTTTCCTCCATTGCCAATCATGACTTCGAATTTATTGCAGGGATATATAAAGCAATTAGCTTGTTTGGCCAAACTGGGGTCTATAAAATTATGAGTGCTACCAGAGTCTAAGAGCACAATAGGATTTTGTTTCTTAAAATACCCTTTTACCTTCATTGTTTATGGAATCAAGTATCCTGCTAATGCGTTAAAGGATATTTCTTTTTTATCTTCTTGGTTTTCTTCTGCAACCTCAGTTATTACTTCCACTTCTATGTCATCCTCCTCTTTGGGAGTGCAATCAACTGTGTCCAAAATATATAATTTCGGTGAGATGCATTTGTGGTTGTGATGCAGGAGCATCCAGGAGCAGCACAACAATCTTGCATCGAAACAAGCAAAAAAAGTTCTAAGTATAAAAAAATAGTCTAAGTGTTGAATGTGTCGCGATATCGCGACATAAAAGTTGTCGCGATATCGCGACAACTCAGAATAACGACGGGCGCAAATCGCAAGTGTCGCGATATCGTGACATAAAAGTTGTCGCGATATCGCGACAACTCAGAACCAACGGCGGGCGCAATCGCAAGTGTCGCGATATCGCGACATAAAAGTTGTCGCGATATCGCGACAACTCAGAACCAACGACGGGCGCAAATCGCAAGTGTCGCGATATCGCGACACAAAAGTTGTCATGATATCGCGACAACTCAGAAACAATGGCGGGCGCAAATGGCAAGTGTCGCGATATCGCGACACAAAAGTTGTCGCGATATCGCGACAACTCAGAAACAATGGCGGGCGCAAATGGCAAGTGTCACGATATCGCGACGAACTTAAAGCAAAGTTGTGAGCAAACGAAAGTGTCGCGATATCGCGACACATTGGCCAACAAAGACAAAAGCCAAAAAAGTGTCGCGATATCGCGACAGATGGACATGGAGGAAAAAGTGTCACGTTTTCGTGACCCGGCTAGGAGAGAGAAGAGCGGAATGCAAAGGTGTCGCGAAAACGTGACATGTTACTTTTTCGCGGACTATTGCAGAATGACAGTTGGCAGTTCTAGAAGTCGTTAAGGCAGTTCCAGGGAACCGTTGCAGCGGTTACAGGGACGGTTACGAACGGCGGTTGCAGCAAGAACCTGTGATGATAAAAAGAGATTTTTTGAAGGATTGCGGAGGCTGGAGAGACGAAGGCTGCGGCTTCTTTTGGCATTTTCTGTACTATGTAATTTTTCATGGTTCCAAATTGTAAAGCTTTCCATGCTTCAAAATAAAATTGCGTCTTTTCTTTGTTAATTAAAATTGGCTCCCCATCAAGTGGTATCAGAGCAGTAAGATTCTGAGTGTGTGAGCAGAGCGCCGAACGTGAGGCAGCTTGCACCAGGATCTGGGGTTACGGGTTCTGAGAAAAAGTGAAGCAGAATGCCACCGCGAAGAAATCGTGGTGCTGGAAGGAACGTGGTTCCTGAAGGAGACTTTCGAGCATTGCAGAGGCAAGTGCAGGCCCTGCAGGAAGAATTGCGTAGAGGAGTAGAGCCAAGAGGAGAAGACCAAAGCGATGATGAAGCTTGTGGAGTTGATGATCCGTCTGAAGAAGAAGAAGAAGCGATGAGTTCTGCAGAAGCTCGAATGATTAAAGCCATTTCTCAAATTGGGAAAAGGCCGAAGATTGATGTATCCACATATTCTAGAAATTTAAATCCAGAAGAATTGATTGACTGGATTAATGACATGGAGGAATATTTTGAATATGAGGAGGTTGAAGATCCAAATCGAATAAAATTTGCAAGAACAAAGTTGAAAGGCCATGCTGGCATATGGTGGAAAGGAGTGCAACTGGAAAGAAATCGTAGAGGAAAAGAAAAGATCACCAGGTGGGATCGAATGGTTGAAAAACTGAAACGGTAGTTTATTTCGATAGATTACGAATTAGATCTGCTGAGAAAAATGCAGAGTTTGCGATAGTCCAGCAAGTCTGTTAAAGAATATACAGAGGAATTTTTTAAAATTTCCATCAGAACCGGCCATACAGAAGCAAATAAAGAGAGAGTAGCCCATTACATTAATGGGTTAAGAACCAACGTGCAAGAAGAATTGAGTCTGGTTCGAATGAGCACCATTGAAGATGCTTACCAGTTTGCTCTGAAAGTGGAAGAGAAACTGAACCGTAGATTTGACAGTAAGCAAAGAGGAAGAGGTCGTGGTGGAAGAACTGGTGGAAGAACCAATGGAGGTAAATATGATGACCAAAAGTAGACTGGTGAAACAAGCAATCACCAGGAATAGAAGGAGGAGAATGCTTACCGACCCCGTAATCAGAACAATGATTATCAAAGGGGACGAGGTAGAGGTGGACGCGGATATGGAAGAGGCAGATTTCGTGGAACCTGTTTCAATTGCGGAGAAGAGGGGCATCGATCATATGAGTGTCCCAAACACCAAGAAACACCGAACAGAAGGCCTGAAGGTAATGCCAGAGCTGCGGTTGTTGAGGATGGTGTTGAATCTGAGCACTCTAAAGAAGCAGAGCGAGGAGAAGTGATGATCACAAGGAGAACCTTGTTGAACGAAGAGAAGGAACCAGACCAACAGAAAAGCCTGTTTCGCACGAGGTGCAAATGTTCAGGTAAAATCTGTAATATTATTATTGATAATGGTAGTACAGATAATTTGGTTTCTGAGGAAATGGTAGCTAAGTTAAAGCTAGAAAGAAGACAACACCCGCATCCATACCGGATTGCATGGTTGCAGAAGGACCATAGAGCATTGGTCAGTGAACAATGCTTGGTCAAGTTTCAAATTGGAAGATACCAGGATGAGGTCCTGTGTGATATTTTGTCGATGGATGCTTGCCATTTGTTGCTGGGAAGACCATGGCAATTTGACAGACGTGCAACGCATGATGGGCATGCAAATACCTATTCCCTGACAAAAGACGGAGTACGCCACAAACTGAAGCCATTGAAGGAGGTTGAGGAAAAGGTATGCAATAATGCTAGAATTTGTTTAGTAGATGGCAAAAAAAATTTGGATGGTCTAAAGAGGGATTCAATGTGTTATGCATTAATTCCTACTGTAAAGAGAGAAGATACTACAGACATTCCAATAGAAGTTGAACATCTGTTAGCAGAATTTCCTGATATTATATCAGACAATGTGCCTGAGGGTTTGCCGCCAATGAGGAAGATTAGTCATCAGATTGACTTAATGCCAGGATCTAGCTTACCCAATAAGGCCGCCCATAGAATGTCTCCTGTAGAGAATGAAGAGTTGAACCGCCAGGTTCATGAATTGTTGAGGAAGGGTTTGATTCGAGCAAGTTTGAGCCCTTGTGCAGTACCAGTAGTACTTGCACCAAAGAAGAATGGCGAATGGCGAATGTGCACTGATTCCCGAGCCATTAATAAAATTACCATTAAATATCGCTTTCCATTACCCAGAATGGACGATATAATGGATTGTTTGAGTGGAGCTAAATACTTCACTAAGATTGATTTAAAGAGCGGATATCACCAGATACGTGTTAGAGAGGGTGACGAATGGAAGACAACCTTTAAAACCAAAGAGGGTTTGTATGAGTGGTTAGTTATGCCATTTGGATTGACTAATGCACCCAAGACGTTTATGAGGCTGATGAATGAGGTATTGCGTGACTTCCTGGAAAAGTTCGTGATAGTTTATCTGGATGATATTTTAATTTTTAGTAAAACATTGGAAGAGCATTTGATGCATGTGCGGACAGTTTTTGAAAAACTGCGAGAGGAGCAGTTATTGATAAATATACAGAAGTGCAGTTTTGTACAGAAAGAGTTGATTTACCTGGGATTTGTCATCTCAGAGGAGGGTCTGAAAATGGATCCTGAAAAAGTGAAGGCTATCATTGAATGGCCTGCCCCAAGGAATGTAACAGAGGTAAGATCATTTCATGGTCTTGCAAGTTTCTATAGAAAGTTTATTAGAGACTTTAGCAATATTTGTGCACCCCTAACAGAAACTATGAGAGGGGATAAGAGAGAATTTAAGTGGACTCGCCAAGGCAGGTACCAGTATGGACATATTGAAGAAGAAAGTGACAGAACAGCCCATTCTGGCACTTCCAGATTTTAATAAAGTGTTTCAGGTTGACTGTGATGCCAGTGGCAGTGCCATTGGAGCTGTGTTGAGCCAAGAAGGTAAACCTGTTGCATACTTTAGTGAAAAGTTAAATGATGCTAGAAAGAAATACTCTGTTTATGATCAAGAATTCTATGCTATCATTCAGGCTCTTAAGAAATGGAGACATTATTTGCTAACCAAAGAGTTTGTTTTATATACTGACCATCAAGCTTTGCAGTATATAAATAGTCAAGGTAAACTTAACCAGCGGCATTTGAAGTGGGTTGAATTCTTGCAGAGTTATACCTTTGTCCTGAAGCATAGAAGTGGTAAATCTAATAGAGTTGCAGATGCCTTGAGTAGAAGGCATAATTTGTTGATAGAAATGAGAGTGCAAGTTGTTGGGTTTGATGAACTCAAGAGTTTATACCCAGCAGATCCAGATTTTGCAGAGGCATGGACGGCATGTGTGTCTCCTACTACTGTGGATCGCACTAAGTGGTTGGATTTTATGATCCAAGATGGGATGCTATTTCGGAAGAACCAGTTGTGCATTCCACGAAGTTCCATGAGGGAAAATTTGATCAAAGAGAAACATAGCGGAGGACTAGCAGGGCATTTTGGTCGAGATAAGACCATTGCTCTCGTTAGTGAGAATTACCATTGGCCGCAGTTGTAGCCGGATGTGACCAAATTTGTGCAGGGTTGCAGAGTGTGCCAGATGGCGAAAGGAGTCAGCCAGAATACAAGAATGTACCAACCATTGCCTGTATCAGAGAGACCATGGGAGGACATCAGTATGGATTTTGTTCTTGGTCTGCCAAGGACACAACGTGGAAATGACGCCATTTTTGTTGTTGTTGACAGGTTTTCGAAGATGGCTCATTTTATTCCATGTCAAAAGACAAGTGATGTTGTTCATATTGCAGGCTTGTTTTTCAGGGAGGTTGTGCGCCTTCATGGTCTACCCCAAAGCATTGTCTCGGACAGAGATACCAAATTTGTGGGTTATTTCTGGAGAACCCTATGGAAGAAGCTGAAAATAGAATTGAAATTCAGTTCTGCGTACCACCCGCAGACTGATGGACAGACCGAAGTCGTCAACCGAAGTTTGGGTAATCTTCTACGATGTCTGGTAGGAGATAAACCCAAGGGATGGGATCTGATTTTACCACAGGCAGAGTTTGCTTACAATAATTCTGTCAATCGTAGTACTGGTAAATCCCCATTCCAGATAGTGCATGGGAACAGCCCGAGAAACGCTTCTGAGTTGAGGCCGATGGATAAGGGAGACAAGCGCAGTGCTGAAGCTGAAGACTTTGCAACACACATGAAGAATTTACATGAAGAGGTACAACAACATATCAGTAAAATGAATGCTACGTACAAAGCCAGAGCAGATCAGAAGCGGCATTTCAAGGAATTCCAGATAGGAGATGAAGTCATGGTTCATTTGCGCAAGGAACGTTTTCCTACCAAAACCTACAATAAGCTAAAAATGAAGAAGTTTGGACCATGCCGGATCATAGGTAAACGAGATTCAAGAAATGCCTATGAAGTAGATCTACCAAGTGAGCTGAATATTTCACCTATCTTCAATATTTCAGACTTGGTTGAATATCATACAGGAAGTTGTAGCGAACCACCCAGTCCGGATCTGTGGAACATTCCAACATCCACTCTAGACAAAGAAGAAATTGAAGACATACTCGACACTCGCGAAGGCAGAAGTACCCAAAACAGGCAATATTCGGAGTATTTGGTCAAGTGGAAGAACCGACCTATCGAAGATGCCACATGGTTGTCCAAATCAGAGGTTGATCATCTAGGTTTTCCTCTGACCGTCCAGAAGTGAGGATCACTTCTAAAAATCTACCCTAGGTGTCTGATGCAGGAGCATCCAGGAGCAGCACAACAATCTTGCATCACCAAAAAAAAGAAACAAGCAAAAAAAGTTCTAAGTATAAAAAAATAGTCTAAGTGTTGAATGTGTCGCGATATCGCGACATAAAAGTTGTCGCGATATCGCGACAACTCAGAATAACGGCGGGCGCAAATCGCAAGTGTCGCGATATCGCGACATAAAAGTTGTCGCGATATCGCGACAACTCAGAACCAATGATCGCAAGTGTCGCGATATCGCGACATAAAAGTTGTCGCGATATCGCGACAACTCAGAACCAACGACGGGCGCAAATCGCAAGTGTCGCGATATCGCGACACAAAAGTTGTCGCGATATCGCGACAACTCAGAAACAATGGCGGGCGCAAATGGCAAGTGTCGCGATATCGCGACACAAAAGTTGTCGCGATATCGCGACAACTCAAAAACAATGGCGGGCGCAAATGGCAAGTGTCGCGATATCGCGACGAACTTAGAGCAAAGTTGTGAGCAAACAAAAGTGTCGCGATATCGCGACACATTGGCCAACAAAGACAAAAGCCAAAAAAGTGTCGCGATATCGCGACAGATGGACATGGAGGAAAAAGTGTCGCGTTTTCGCGACCCGGCTAGGAGAGAGAAGAGCGAAATGCAAAGGTGTCGCGAAAACGCGACATGTTACTTTTTCGCGGACTGTTGCAGAACGACAGTTGGCAGTTTCAGAAGCCGTTAAGGCAGTTCCAGGGAACCGTTGCAGCGGTTACAGGGACGGTTACGAACGGCGGTTGCAGCAAGAACCTGTGATGATAAAAAGAGATTTTTTGAAGGATTGCGGAGGCTGGAGAGACGAAGGCTGTGGCTTCTTTTGGCATTTTTTGTACTGTGTAATTTTTCATGGTTTCGAATTGTAAAGCTTTCCATGCTTCGAAATAAAATTGCGTCTTTTCTTTGTTAATTAAAATTGGCTCCCCATCAGGTTGGGGGTAAACTTTTCATCGCAGTGGAAACATAGGCCCTTTTCTCGTCAATCTTTTAGCTCTTCTTGGCTAATTCGTTTAATTGGCATGACCTTATTTAGTTTTTGGCTGGTGTAGGTATTTGGTATTTTTCCTGAAAAAAATCTTCCTATTCACCTTTGGTTATTGTTCTTCTCTTCTATCATTTGTGCTAATGCCACTGCATGCATCATATCGATAGTATTTTATATTTGTACCTCCATTCTAATGTCTTATTTTAGGCCACTAATGAAACAACTTTGGAAGAATGATGCATCTAGTCCTATTGTAAGGTTTGCCAATTTCTCAAATTGTGCTTGGTATTCCCTTACGGTGGAGGTTTTATGTAGTTTAGTGAGGGCTCCTATGAAGTCTTTAAATTTAGTGGGGCCAAATCGCAACATTAAGTTTTTTGTGAATTCGGTCCATGTGGGTGGACCTTTTGTTTTCTCATACCATTGATACCACTAGGTAGCAATTTGTTCCAAGTGAAATGATGCGATACGAACTTTTTGAATCTCTAGAATTTGATATAAGGTAAAATATTGGTCTGCCCTATATATCCAATTTGTGGGGTCGCCTCCATAAAATTTTGGAAAATCTAGTTTTGTGGTACGGGGAAGGATTGATGTATGTGGTCCCCCTATTAATGTTTGTTGTGGTGGCGTAGTGTTCTATTGTCCGTTTTGCATGAGCAATAAATTTTGTTGTACTAAGTCCATAGAATGGGTTGTAACATCTAATTTAGTGGATATATATGTATTCGAGTTGGTGATGTTTATGGTTAGATCTGTATTTTGGTAGCAATTTTATCTTCTAATTGTCCTTCCAAAATGTCATTCCTTGTATCATGTCTCTCATTTCCTTGGAAAACTGCGAGAGTTCTTTCATAATTTCTTTTGAAACCTCCTTCGCAATCTCCTTCGTTGTGTCTTGATATTGTCTTCCCTTGGCCATTTAGGGTGTGGTTGGTTTATAAGTGATTTGAATATGCAGAAATTAGTTTTGTCGAAAAAAATTGTTTGTCTCCACCACGTTTAATTTTACGTACTTGCTACTCTTTGTTCACACTGAATGATATTTTCCTCGCCTATACTCGCTTTTGGGGTTTTCTAACTTCGGTAATGCGTGATGCTGTCCAAAAAAATTTGTATGCTATCTTTGTTGGCGACTGTGGCCTACTGTGTAATAGTTCCATCAAGAATGGTTAGAATGTGTGCTGAAAAGAAAATGTTTTTGAGTAATGGCCTGTCAGTAACTAGAGCGGGGTGGGGAAAAAAATTTAGGTCTTTTTAGCTGTGATCTAGTTTTTATGAACCTACAACTTGAAATATGAATTGAATGCAAAAAATAATCGATGTTTGAATAGAATCGCAGTTTGTATTGAAAGGCATAAACCCAAAATATAATAAATTAATGTTCTCTGATGATCTTTGGAGCATCCTCCTTGTCCTATTTACATCTATCTCAAAGGTGTGAATGGTGAAGGGATGTGTCCCCTTATAATACAATATAATATATAATATGATTAAGAGTTATGTTAGGAGGGTCCTAACAAGTATGGAGATGCGTGTATACATTCAATTGGCTAAAGGTGATAAGTTTAGCTCATTGAGATTGATAGACTTATTTGCATGACATATGATAAGTTTAGCTTATCATGATTGATGAAATTGATATACTTATTTACATGGCATATGATAAGTTTAGCTCATCGATATTGATAGACTTATTTGTATAACATATGATAATTTTAGCTCATTATAAATAATAATATGGATAAAATTATTTGTAAAGCATGTAGTATACCTACACAAATGAGCTTATGAAAGGTATTGATTGATTATTTGTAAAGCGTGAAGTATACCTACATAGATAGTACTTGTGCGGGGTATACAGATGGATGCACCTTAATAAGTTTGGATAAAGAATGTTGATTCATATAAGGGAAGGAAACCTAAGGGGTTATAGGATCCCTTAGGGATAAACATAGGATAACCTTGACTAGACGCTTCTTTAGAAATCTAAACTAGAAAGGTTTACAAACACCTAGTATTTTTAAGTAACAATAGTTATCATAGGAAAAAAAGAGATGAATATCTTTATCTATTTCATCAATAAGATGAGATAGATGGATAAAGTTAGTCCATAGTGGAATTGATATGAATAACTTTAGCTATCTGATAGACCAGGTGAGATAGATACCTTAAATTTTGCTCATCATGAATGAAGAGACTAATTTTGGTTAAGGTAATCATACTTAAATATAGATGCAGGGTTTTGTTCTTTGGATTTGTGCAAAGAAGAGTTGGTAGGAAATCTACTCTAGAGAGTATTATGGGATCATCTCCTTAATATGATTAAAGGATAAACCAAATTTTGAGTTTATTAGACACTTGAGAACCTAAATAAATCATCCAAAGAGAAAAATTTTGAGACTAAGAAGCAATAAAATCCTGCATAGTCTCAAGCCTCAAAGAAGGCACACAGCAGTCTAACTTGAAAACCATTGGATTTAATAGAACAAATTCAAGGAAATCCAATCTCTACATGAGATTTGTAATAAATTTCAAGGTAGAAATGATAAAAATTTCATAAAAAAAAAGTTTTTGCATGGATGATGGACTCTTGTGCTTTAAATATGGGGTATTTCTACCCAACATTGGTAGTTTGAGGTAATGCATTATGCAAAAATTCCTAGATTTCCTTCTTTTCCTTGCCTTGTAGGTTCAAAATATGGGAAATTAGGAATAAAACCTCCTTATAAATAGATTTGGAGGAGGATGTTACTACTTTTGTTGCTCTATTATTAAGGTTACACCTCTCATAAAGTGAATGTAAGGTTGATATTTGCAGGGGAGGAGTAAATCTTGTTTAAATTCAATAGAATAAAAGTTGGATATCATCCTTGATCATCTAACTTGGTTTTGCAATAATGTTTTATAGGAAAAACCTGAGATGGTATTTAGTCCTAGGGGGGTAGGATGTCATGACCCTCCCTCGCAGGCTTTATAGCATGGAAAACTAGGTATTGTTGAAAGATAATTTATACCTAGTTTTGTTATAATTAAACAAGTATTATATTCTTAAAGGAACATTTATAATAAAGGATCATTATAAATAGGAGAATATTAGAGTTATGATAAAAGAATATAATAACTTATTATAAAAAAAATATTTATAATAAGAAGCTATTATAAATAGGGGAATATTTATAATAGATACTATTATATATTTATAATAGTAGAATAAAATATTATTAATAAAAGGGTTTATTAATAATATAAGGACTACTATATGTTTATAGTAGTAGAATAAAATAATATTATAAATAAATGGTTATTTATAATATAGATTATTTGTCACAACCCTCCCTTGGTAGGTCCCATTGATGATGTAGACTATCATATTTTGTAGAGGTAAATATGATAAGTAGTTAATTATCATTGATGTTGAATATGGTATTACTGATGATTTAATGATTTTAGGTATTTCCAAATGTGGCAAGGAAAACAATCACCATCATCAAATTGCTTGAAAGGGATAAATCTAGCAAAAAGGATCCATTAAGAAGGAAGAATGTCAATACTAATAGCCAATATTAATTGACATTGTTTATTTATTTACCTAGTTATTTTTAATACCTAGATGGTATTTATTTTATCATTTTGTGGTCACAAAATGATAAAAAGAAATAGAAAAATAAATTAATAACCTATGAACTAAATTATTAGTATGATTTGTCTATTAATGTTGAGCTAAAATATAGGAAAGGAAAAGTAGTCATGATATAGAAGGAGAAATAAAATTGTGACTCTAAGTACTGGGAGGAAAGAAATTTTGGATCTAATAGGTACTAGAATGAATTTGAAATTAGAGCTATAGTCATTTCAGTAATTTATGGAATAATTTGCACCTTCCAAATTGTATCACCCTGTCATTCCTTAACCTGACTTTCTTACTTGGACCCTTCCTTCCAAGTGACCCTTCATGTAAGCCTTTACCTAACTTGACCCTTCTCTATTTGAAAGGACACTCCTTGAAACAATAAAAGGGATATCCAAAAATAAGGAGCCTTAGAACAAGCATGGATGAGGAATAAATAAAGGGACTCGAAGGGTTAGATGCTTTATGGAGGCAACCTTGAAAGTTATAAGGAAGTTGTGTATGTTAGGTTGGCTCTTTTCTGAAATAACCAACAACTTTGTTTACCTATGTTTTTATACTTTAAATAATTTCCATAGGCTCATTTATTAATATGGTTTTTCTAATTGTACCTTTGTTGTCTTGATCCATATGTTTTAATGGGTTGATTTTCAAGGAAACTCAAAAGTGTAGTGGAATGTGTAGGAGCAATGCCCTTAGTGTTATGTGAATTAAATGGCACTAGGGATTCTTAGGCTTTTAAGGTTCCATTTAATATATTAATATTATAGGTAAAATGTTAAAATTGAAGGAGAGGAGGAAAATTTTAGAGGTAAATTTGGGGAGGAGTATAAAGAGGTGGGTGGGAGGTTAAAGGGTTGATTTTTATCGTGCAAAGTCAAAGGAGAGAGATACAAGGGAGAAAAGTGCTAAGATAGCTATGAAGGAGCATATAAGGCATCGATTAGAGGTTATATAGGCCATGGAGTAAGGGAAGGTGGTATTAGTAGAGGTAAGTATTGCCAAACTTATCTTTTATTTGATTTTAGTCTCCCATTATGCTATTTTTATGTTTTTGTTTAGGGGTTTTTGTGTCTCTTTGTGTTACCTAGGGAAATTTTTTTTAAATAGTACCTACATGTGCATGTGTGCATTCATACATTATATGTATTATATCTATATGTTATACTTGTGACCATATGATGCACTTTTTTCTATCTAACACACTTATATCTATATGACACACTTATCACGATTGTACAGTGCATTTGCATCCATACAATGTACTTATGTCTATATGTTGCACTTTTTATGGTTGCACAAAGCATCTATGTGGTCCATAAATATATTTTGCTACTATTTTAATGCTAATGCTTGTTTTATATGTTGATAGTTACCTTGTTTATGGATGTAGGAGTACCTTGATGTTATAGAGTGTCAAGAGAGGCAACCAAAAGTATTATAGACTATTCAAGGTCTCCTAAATGGTGATGATTGTGCCTTGCTAGTGGTAGTGGTATTATATCATATATCCCACATGCCTAAGGTAAGGTTTGATGATGCATTACTAACCACACTAGCAGAGTGGTGGTACTTAGAGGTAAGTTTTTTTTACTTCTAATAAGGAAGATAACTACTACACTGGAGGATGTATGGAGGATCCTTTATGTATCTATTAGAGGTTATTTAGTTGATATGATGCTCAATCAAAGATGGTTATTATAGAGGTTAACAAGATATCCTAGTTTCTATTAGCATGACTTGGAATTAAAATTAATGCTACATACCTCAAGCAACAACTAGATCAATAGACAACACTATTATGTGCCTTAGCTTCAAGTTTCCTATTAGGGAATATGAGTAGGTAGGTTATGGTATGGTATTATGGATATATAGTAGAATATATGAGGGATCAATAGCTCATATTTTCTTGGTATTCAACGGTACTAGATCATATCATTACATTAGGTTACATATAAGAAGAAGGGTTTGTCATGTTGTACACTACTACAAGTTTGGGTATGGGAGCACATAGTAAACTCATAATCATTTGGGTTGATCAGTAGGATGGATGATTAGGAGATGTCTATATCATTTTATTAAATGTGAAGTTTTGATATGGTACAGGGATCCTCTATCGAGAGTTAGCTATCATCTATGTGGAGAGCAATGGATGAGTTGAAGTCTAATCAAGTTATTTGGTGGACTTACTACTTACATCCATGGTGGGGATATGATGGCTATGATTTGGACCTAGTATAATGGATGATATGGTTCATTGAATCTAAGGGGAGTGAGAGATACATAGCTTTGATTAAGTCATGAGGTATTTTGGTGGGGTGTAGGAGATTTTAGAGGGTTTGATATCATATAGGATGCAATAGGAGAGAGATATAGGAATATTTCCTAATCTAGATATATATACATAGGAGGATATGGATTATGTATTTATTTCATATCCTATTTAAGATAATCTAGGTTTAGCAAAGAGATACACTCATTGGTACTCGGAGATTCACCCCTAGCAAGTCACCTTGCCTAGAGCATAGGTACTAATATGGAGGAGACAAGCCTATTCATATGTACAGTGGCATATTTGAGAATTTTTTAGGAGGTAAATATAGAGGTAGAGATAAGAGATAATAGTGGCATATCTACTTTAGATATTATCATAATAAATGGATGTTACTGGTAAAGTAGGAAGCCATATATAATCCCCCATCACGTTTGCTAGTTTTAAGGGAGGGGGTAGCAAGACACATCTTATTACCTTTGATGAGAGAGAGAGGGTCTACTATGAAAAATATCCAAGATGGATTCTTAGAGAGATTTTATAGCTAAGTGGTTAATGAGTTAGGAGGCTACATGGTGCTTAGATGATGATAAGCATGATAGGTGTATAGATCAACTTTGTACAAAGCAAGTCCATCTCCAAGGGGAGTGAGACTAGCTCGTGACATGGGATTATAGAGAGGTTGTGGAGTTACGAGGATAATTGATAAGCCTAGAGAGGCTACTAAAAATTAGGGATAAAATATAGTAAATTTATTATAAGATAGATATTAGTTGATTAGGAAGGCCACCATGATGCATGAGACTATCTAGATTTTAACTATTCAGAGGGATGTGGCTATAGTATAGGCTACAACTATAGGAGAAAGAGGAGGGGATATGATGTGTATGTTATTATAGAAAAATTTTGTAGGTCTAGAATGAGTTGGGATAGTCACAAGGAAATATGGTTTGATCACAAGGAGACTAGAGTCACATGAATAGGGATATGGCTTAGCTATAGGAGGAATTGGATAGGGCAAAAAGAGACTTAATGGTTACTCAATAGGACATATAGAATAATCAACAATACTTTTAGGTAGAGACAAAGTGAGTGATACATTATAGATCACTATATCATTCAGTGGTACCTGTATATCGATGGCTTTCATCACCTATGAGGATATGATAATGAACATATTTGAGTTTACCCCCACATGCTAGGGGCCACCCAATAGTGGGTGTTAGTCTTTGTTATTTTGTAGATGCTATGCATCAATTTTGGATGGTGCTTGACTCTTGTCTATTGTAATCAAAACTTAGAGTATTAATATGATATATTGACAATTATTGATTTGTGCAATTATTTTTTGGATTTGTTTATGCTAATATAAGACATATTTGCTTTGATTAAGTATAAATAATTTTATTGACTTGTATGTTAAAAAATATGCTTAAAATGGTTTTTTATTGTATTTTCTCTAAATATATGCTAAGATTCTTTGCCTAGTTGCATCACATTTTTAGGACTATAATGGTTTGTTTCACTCCTAAGTGGTAGCCATTGAACTTGATTAATGTACAAGTGCTTAGGTAGATTTAAATATTTTTTCGTAAATAGTCTATATATGAGATTTAAAGTTGTGCTTAATGCCTAAGTAGTGGCCTCTAAGCCTAATTAATGGATAAGTGCTTAAGTATATTTAATAAAAAATTGCTTACACAATCTATGTCTATGATAATTTTAATGATTTGCTTGAACTATTTTTTATTTCCTGGACAATTTATGTTTGTAGAGATTTATTGATTTTGTTTGCTTGGATAGTGTATGTCCATAGGACTTTGTTGTTTTTTCTTGGATAGTCTATATCCATATGACTTTAATGCTTTTGTTGGATTAATACTTTGCCTAGATAGTCTATGTCCATAGGACTTAAATAATTTGCTTGAACAATCTATGTCTTTAGGAATTTATTACTTTGCCTAGACATTCCATGTCTATAGGACTTTAGTGATTTTCCTAGACAATCTATGTCTATAGGATATTATTGCTTATATTTTGATTACCTTGATATTTAGATTTTGATGGCCCTAACTATGGGTGGCATTTGAATTATTTGGTTACTTACCCCCAGTAATATTGGGAAATTTAGAAGGGATGAAATAAGGTTATTAGAACTATTGATTTATCATGTTGATTATCATGTAAGTCATTTTATGATGCCAAAAAAGAAATAATTTCAAGGGTTTTATTATTAGCTTTATAAATATCATAGGATTTGTCATATAGAATATTCTAAAGAAGTCTCAAAATCTAAGGTTGGTCACTCTTAGCTATCTATGATTGACTATTCCAAGTGCTTTGTTAGTCCATAAGAAAATGGGTTACATTGATCCATCACCTATCTAGCCAACAAAGCAAATGGAATGGATCAACTAAGGTAGATTACCAATATTAAGATTGGTTGCTTGAGGTCCTTATATATGTCTATGAGGAAATGGTTTATGCTCAATATTTTTCCCACTAGGCATATATAAGAGGCATCAAACAAAGATATTAATATGATAAAAAGATTTTGAGGACTTTTTGCATTTTTTCCCTATGACTCATAGGGGTAGACATCATTTGGAAAAATGTTCATGGTTTAGAAGAATGTATGTTCGAGGGAGTATCACTAGCATCATATTTATAAATAAAAATGATCAATGCCTATCTAGGTCAATAAGGGGAGTGCAATACCTGTAGATGACTTCCAAAGTATGAAATGACATAGTTATATTATTGTATATATAATCACCTTTGGTGTGCTCATAACATATGAAGGCTTAATAGTGGTGTGTCTCCTTAGGAATCTATAGGCATATACCTAGTGATTAAAAAGATAAGGATTAATGAGAAAATATGACCTAGTGTATTTATAAATCATAAAGAAACATAGGTTATGTTTTACCAATGCTTGAGGTATCCATAAGATGTTATAGATCCGTGAAGGACTAGTTGGAAATGCCCTTGATTCTTATGGTTCTATAAGGATGAAAGGATAGATAAGTGGTGAAGGCTTTATCAAAGCCATGAGATATCATGCAAATATTCAATTGTAAATAGCAAAAGATATTATATTAATTTCTTCTCGGTGATCCTTCACCTATTCAAGGTTCTACTTGGAATTCCATCTTGTGTACAAGGAATATCATCAACAAAGGAATCTATTGGAAACTTGGTGATGGCTAGAAAATACACTTTTTGGAGGACAAGTGGTTGGGTAATAGCCCTCTTCAGAACCATATTGATCTGATCTACCTCAAACATGTGATTGACATGTTGTTTGACACACGTGTAAAATTTCATTGATGCTAGCAGGAAGCGCTGGAAAACCATTCCTCATGATAATCTAAATGAAGAAAAAAAAATGTCTAATCTTGTTTTGTCTAACATGTTGCATTTCTATGTTATTCCTAGATATTCTATTGAATATAGCCTCCTATGAACACCCAGTGAAAATGAACTTTTCTCTATCAAAACTACCTATTTCCTTCATGAGAATCTTGATCAACCATGGTTCCCTTCTAATATCATTTGGAAGAAGCACCTCATTCCCAATGTTTATTTCTTCTTTTGGCTTGCTATTTAGGACAAAATTATGTCCATTCCAAATCTCTAGATTTGAGGGCTCCCCATTCCTAACTGCTATTACCTTTGCAAATAGGAGTGTGAATCCACCCAACATATTTTCCTCTCCTATCCTTTCTCCCTCAAATTTCTTTGCTCCTTATTTTCCTCTATGGGTATGATCTAACCAAAAAGTGTGCACCCATCTACTGTATTATGTTGTATTCATTCATTCAAAGCATAAAAAATGACAAGATTGCATATATTCAACAAAATAAGTGTTTCTTGTATTAATAATTGCAAATAATCTCGATTACAATCATGCCTCTCTTAGGGTCACCCAAATGATGATACGATTAATACAATGCCAAAGCCCTCAATAGGGTAGGTGTACTAATGTTGCTTTTCAACTAGTCACAAACTGCTCTAGGGTGGATTTTCCCTCTTCTTCGCGTTGGGGAAGGAACTTGATGGTTGACTCTCCTTTGAAATTGTTCCCTGCAATCAAGAAACAACATAAAAGTGTCAAAAATATAGGCAGCCTCTCATGATGAGGCCCTTTTAGGAAAAATGCATAAAGACACCATTAAGCATATATAATCAAGAAAGCGTGGGAAACACTTCCAAACTATGTAAATTGAATCAAGATTCATGAAATTGCATAAATAAAGACAGCAGCGACACTATGCATGGACTAATTATGTGAAATAAAGCATGAAAGTGCATAAAGAATCCATTAATGTCCTATTTTATGCTTAACACAAAGAAGTTATTCTAACCTAGTTCTACTGGTCAAAAATTTGCTAAACTACAATTGAACCGTGAAAACAGCCAAACTAAGCTAATTAACCGGATAGAAATGAGAAAAGTAAGGCGGTGATACCTCTGTTGTAAACCATAGCTCTGGTGAGCGGTCTACACTGTAAACCACAATAGAAAGCCATGGTTCACAATCTGATAGGTTTATCCTCAATTTCAAGGGCAGTGGGCTTGACCTCCTTGTCCAAATTGATGTTCAATGGTCACCTTCAGTGTCCTCAGACTAATTTACCGGTTTATTCACTGTGAAGGGCCTTCGTTTGCCCAAATATGTGCTTCTTGGCTCTCCTAGGATCCTAGGGCATACATGATGCAATTCATCATGAATCTTGGCAAATAGGAAAGGGGATAAATGCAATAGCTCTCTCTCTTAGTATACTCGGTTGAGTGTACAATTCGACAGGGCTTCGCTGCTCAAATCTCCAATGATCTCTCTCATTGTTTGCCCTAATTCTAATGGGTGCTTATAGGACTACCCAAGGGCTAGGCGTGGCTTCATGGAGAAGCCAAGACCAAGAAATGGTTGTTAGGATAGTTGGATTGGAAGCTTCCATCATCTAACCACCTCCTTCTAGAAAAAATGGTCATTCAAACTGATTTGGCTTGGATGAAGGCCAACTAAACTTTAGTTAATACCGTAGGTTACAGTTGTGGTCTAGACTATAAACCGTAGGTCTTAGCCATGGTTTAGCTTGTAAACCGTAGGTCTGAGCTGTGTTTCAGACTGATTAGGCCAAGGAGCTCAAATTGAGTGGTTAGAACCACTGCTTTATCTTGGAGTCTATCCAAGATCCTCCATATGGTCTTGTAGCATGTCCATATGAGTAGTCGCCCTCGATATGACATGTTTTATGTGTCTACAGATGCCCCTTTTGATATGTTTTGTGAGATCGAACAATGCTAAGCAAAAGTATACCTCCTAAAATGATTTTGAATTTTCTATGATGATCATTAGTTAGATCAACATTAGATGCCCCAGGTCCTGTAAAAGGACGTGCATCCTGGAATCATTGCTTCCAACTCTTTGGAGGCTTAAACTTGAAAGAGTTTGCACTCGTCATCAGACATTCGAGTAGCTTTTGCACTACAATAGGAGTTAGGCCTATATAATCGAAAGGATGAGAGTTACAAACTAATTATCATATTTGCTATTTACCCCAAGCAAAGGGGTAAGCTTATGATAGTTGTTGACAATGATTCGCAAGGACGAACATAATTTTGACAAGATCAAGGGATCTACGATCTCCGAGATATTCTATTGATTTTGATTATGATTTTATATTATGACTACCCCCTCAAGTGACGATTCGATGAGGGTAATGACAATGATTAAAGTGACAATGGTGCTTGACCACCATGGATGATCTGAACAAATTTAGATTTGAGCAAATTAATGCCTTGGCTAGGCCTAGTTCAGCTTTTGATTCCAACTATTAATAGTATTTGCACATTTCTATCCCATGGAGCATTCAATTTGCAGTAGTCATCTTAGGGAATCGAATTGATATAAATTCAATTAGATTTGTGTTGAATCAAATTATCGATGATTTGTTGAAAGATGTCATAGAAGACATGACATGAAATGCCTCGTTCCCGTGGAGCAGTCCAGCCGCAAAGGCCTTCTTAGGGATTGAAAAGAAGCATATCAGATCAATGATGATAATTTTTGCCCCAAATTTTCTTATGGTAATTTACTCATCTTGTCGGATTGCATGGATCGCAAGTCATTGCAACCGCCAAGTGTGTAGGGTAAATTACTGAATACGAGGCGCATTTGGTGTTTTTAATTATTTGATTTTTTTGTTGTTAATTTTGATTTTTTTTAATTGATAATGGTGCTTTGAACATCACCAAATCTGTAACATTGATTGCTCTTTTTGAAAATTTTATCCAATGGGAGCCATTAATTTACCTTTTTAGACCTTCCCACGATTGGATTTGACTAGATTTTCTGCCAGTTGCAAACTGGAGCTAGGATCTTCGGTTTCCATTTGCAATTTTGGGAACCGCGGCTAGGGCCTGCGGTCCACGCAAAATAATAAAATCTTATAAAAGCTCAATTTTTAAATTTCTTTCATTATTCATTGACAATGACTTGGAAATTGGAGAGCTCTGACAGTGACAACTGCAAACTGACCTAACCCTACCAACTCTACACTCACACCTACACACCACATGATGGCAGAGCACGGGCAAGCTTCCTCCAACCGAGGTCGCTGAGGCAAGGGCAATGTAATTCAACACCAAGACCTCACATCCATTACTAATAAAATGAACCAAATTAATTAATTGGTTAATCAATCACATTAAATTATTGGCAATGAACCTCGTGCTAGATTAGGCTAGTTTAGGCTTTATTTTTTATTTTTTTAGCCACGGACATGATCCAGGTAGGATCTCAATCGGAGACCACAGGTACCAACTACGGTTCCCAATTGATCAATTGGGGACTACAATTTCCAGCTACGATCCGCATTTAAAATCCCAACGGCCAATTTTTGACCGCATGCGGACCGTAGGGTTGACCCGCGGTTCACAAACTTTAGGAAAAATTTATCAAATTTTTAAATTTTCCAAGGTTTAACAGGCAAATAATGTCATTTAATGCATTTTTGACTTGTCTAAGTGATTTTTTTTTATTTTTATGACTACCTGATGACATGTTTTTGTAATTTTATCAGTTTTTAGATTTTTTTTGACGATTTTTAGGTCGTTTTTAAATATTTTTTCTTGTTTTAGTTAGATTTTCTCTTATATTATGCTTTTTATTTTATAGGTTGACCTCTAGAGCTCGAGACTCTGACATCCTTAAGACTCTTCATGGAGAGCTCACTCTCACGGAGCATAGATGGTTCGAAGTTGTCGTCTTTGGCTACATCCTGGATCTACCCATTATTAGGGTAGATCAAACCTACTTGACTCCGTTGGCCTGATGTTGGAATACGTGGACCAACACATTTCACCTGTATACAGGTGAAATGACTGTGACCCTAGAGGACATCTACAAGATCTTCAAGATCCCCATTGATGGCAAGGCCATCATATCTTCTACTTTTAGGGTCAAAGGGCCTATTTTTTATGCTATCTTTCATGATCGAAGCTAGGAGGATCAGTCCAGTATTGATCATGGAGGAGTCCATATCAGATAATGGCAGGGGAAGAACATCTTCTCTATGTGTGAGGTCATATTTATGAACTTGGTGGTGCAACTTGTTCTTCTAGACTCCTCGGGTGTGAGGATTCCCTAGAACCTCCTAGCCACTATACGTAAAGTGGTTCAAATCTCAGCAACTCAGCCGCTGCGACTGGCCTGGGGGAGCACCCTGCTCTGCAAGCTGTATAAAGAGTTATACCATATCACAGATCAAAGACATTGGTGCATTAGCTATAGCCTGCTTCTTCAAATTTTGGGCTGGTAGCACATTAGGATAGAGTGTTCGAGAGAGCTACCCCTACACATCACAAATATTGATGATGCTCACCAGTGTTATACCACCTGTTGGCCTCAAGAGGAGGAGGGGTTCAGTAGCATGACCCATGTTGGTGATATCCAGTATTATATCACACGGTTTGGATCACTCGGCCTCGACAACATTGAGTGGTGATCATACATGGATTTCCCAACATGGGCTGAGGTGGGCGAGTGGCTTCGATAGGATCATAGATATAGGTGGCTACTCAACCAGAAGGTCAATATTAGAGAGTACTAGTTCTACTCTCACATCCTAAGTTAGTTTAGGATAGTGCAGGACATCTTGGAGATCCCCTTTTCATACAGGCACTTGGATTTAGAGTGGGATCTTCCATGGATTCGACCTCTGACTCTAGGATATGAACCAGATGACTTCTAAGGGACTAGAGTTGATAGGGCTGCTACCACCCTGACATATGATGGATGGTGGTTCATGCTTTGATGGCATGGATCGGGGCCTCTAGGCAGAGTGCCAGACCAGATAGAGGTAGAGGTGAATCACATAGTATATGGAGTGAGATACCACCATTGCTACTCTGTAGGCACAGTTGATTGATCAGGACCACATACTGACCAAGGTAGCACAATAGATCACTAGCCTGACTACATAGGTTATGACAGCAGAGGGTTGGGTCTAGGAGCTCACTAGCACACGTGATTTGGTAAAGGCATGACTGGCTATAGCTATAGCAAAGAGGGACTTGATCCTGGCTCAAATAAGAGATCCATCATCTTCTCATACTATCATAGCACCACTTGTAGCACCAGTGCCAATGCTACCTAGCGACCACGATCCCATGTCAAATATCTAGCATTTATAGGCCCTCATGGAGGAGGGCAATGACAGACATACTAGCAAGGTATCCTGTATAGACCAGTTGGAGGGCTACATCAGGTTGATTGGCAACATGGTCCTAGAGGATTCTCATGTTGCAGGGTCTCAGCAAACTAGGTCTAGTACTATGGGGCAGTCCATAGCTAGCTCTAGCCAACGAACCCATAGGATAGATATGATGCACAGGTCCTCTAGCACACATGGCGATAGCTCACACAGGATCCACAGGGATACAGGTGGAACCTCTAGCCATAGGATTAGCCACCTGGACATACCAGTCTCTCGTGTGCTAGGCCTCTTCAGGCTAGGTGGTACACAAGGCCCTCAGTAGGATGCACAACAAGGACCAGATTCAATTGCAAAGTAGGCTCCAAGTCACAAGACTAAGGGATGTTGCGAGAGCTCTAGTTCAGGGGGAGTCATCCAAATCTAGGGCTCAAATAACAGCTATGTGGAGCTTGTGGCTCAACATGGAGAATGTCTTTGTGAGCCATACATGGAGATATTATACTACACCATATTCAATGAACACCTCTTGTAGGTTTTTTTATTATGTGATGGATGATAAAATAGAGTCGTCTATTTTTTTACCCAAACACGTGAACCTGTTGAGACTTCCTCTTTTACCCATGTGATTCTCTATCTTTTTTGTCTTTCTTCTTGGATATTTTGAAGAAGGTGATTCCTTTTTGTTTCAAATGGTTGGGAACATTTTTCCTAACTAGAAATTTTCTATAAAAGATTATGGGATCCTTTCAAAACCCCTCTTACCAATTAAAAAATATATATAATTAGATTAATTTTATGATTTAAGTCATGAAAAAGAAGATATATTTAAAAATAAGTGATAAAAGAACAGAGGGTTATGAGGAACTACTAGCTCAAATTCCTAGTGTAACTACAATGTGTGAATGAGCTAACCTACCTAGAAAAATCCCTACATCTCAGTGGTTCATCTTATGTAAAAGGGGAAAATGATATGATAATTTCCAAATGCTTGATAGCTTGCTAGAACATCCTCAATGTATTTTAGAACTAATATGGAGAAGTTAAGGCTTTGTCCTTCTAGTGCTTGGTGGATGTACAAAACTCATATAAGGTATTCATATAATGAAATAATAAAGCATTAGCTCCTCCTTAGGTCCTAAATTTAGAAAATTAAGGGATGAAATAAGATATCAGTGTAAAAGTATAAGCCAAGGGACTAATGGGCGACATATGCTGGCATGAGTCACCTAGTGCAAGTGCAATGCATGTGCAAACTGTAGACATCAAAAATTAACCTTTTTAATGACATACTAAATTTTAAATTAATATATCTAAATACATATTCTTGTCACCTTATAAATAATAATTAAATTATAATTAATTTAAATTCTATAATATTTCCTAATAAAACCTTAGCAACACCCTACAAATAATAAACATTAATAATAAATCAAATTTTGAAAATATTCCCTACACCCATAAAAATAATAAAAATAATAAAATATAAAAACATAAATAATAATAATAATGTCCTACCCATTCATCAAAAACTTCAATGAATAGTATGAATAGTTCAAGCAGGAAATCCAAATTTCAAATTTTTGGAGACGAGAAGGATGGTATCGAGGCTCCTGGTTCGGGGATTGAGTCAACTGATCCAAAATATGTGCAAGATGGATAGTATATGGTTTTTAAAAGAGTTGAAAACCTCTAGGGAGAGGAACCTCCCAAAAAAGTGTCCCTACCCCATGGTACAGGTCAGGGACCCATCTTTCAGGGACCCGCTATTGAGCAACCCAAATCTTTATATTTTGCAGAAGTGATCACAAGTGGAAATCATCGCTCAAAGTTTTCTTTTGTAAACCTTATTTCTAAAGGCAATAAATTATCTATTTCTGAAAACATAATCTCCAATTATCTCTCTATGGAGGCCTTTTCCCTCATTGGAAAATTTACCGATGGAAGACCCGACATGGAAACCATCTGCAGGTGGGCCTATTCAAAATGGAAGAATCTAGGTAGTATGGAGATTGTGGTCTATCCAAAGGATTTTTTGCCATCATATTGAGAAATCAGGATGATCTTAACCGCATCCTTTCTGGTGAACCTTGGTTTTTGGGTAGAAGAAGCCTTTTTCTTCATATATGGGCTAAATATTTCAAGCCTGATACTTAGAGCATTACTTTCATTTTGGGTTCGTTTGCTTGATCTTCCCTTCCAGTTCTAGAATGAGGATATCCTCTAAGGAATTACTAGGGTTATTGGAGAGTTGGTAACTATAGATCCTGTGACCTTGGCTCGAACTCAGATTATTCATGCCAGAATCTATGTCAATGCAAATCTTGATTCTAAACTCCTAACTTTTGACCTGGAGTATGGCTCCTTCTCCATCATCAACCTTAGGAGTACGAGAACAAACCTACTTTCTATGTGGAATTCCACACCCAAGTGCATCTCATGAATCAATATCCACTTTTAAAGCCTCCAATTCCTGAAAAGGGAGACCTCAACAAACAACAAGGAAAACACATTCTCAAAAATATGTCCATCCTAATCATCTCCAGGGGAATAGAAATCTATCTTTAAAAGGATATTTTAGTCTGACCAGATCAAATTAGGACATCAGTAATGCAGGTTCTCTTCAACAATCTGTAGAAAAGGGAAACCAAGGCTCTCTTATTTCTTTCAAGAAAGGGAAACAAGTCATCACTTCTCCATTTAAGTCTAATCAAGAAAATGTATGCTCTCTTTTTGCTTTCCCCAATAGATTCCATGTCCTTTTTTTATTCAAATTTCCTTGACCAAGAAGATAGGGATAGCATCCTTTTCCTTGAATTTGAACATCCCAATCATCGAATATCCAACAATGATGATTCCCCATCAAGGTCAGGACCATCTCATCCTCCTTTAGAGTCTCCCTCGAGGAACCATAGGGAAGTTGAGTTTGGGATTCCCTGCCCCATTCCTGATTAGTTCATTACCAGGAATGCTAGTCCTATTTTAGAATAGATTGCTCCTTACAAATTTAGTCCTAAATAAACAAAAAGTTCCAAAAAGTCCCCCATAGATGTTGGAAGTGACAAAAAAATTGGGAGGACTTCAGGAAATGAACAAAGGAGAAGAGGCATTGAGGAGGATATTACAAATGGAATTCAGAAAAACCTCTTTCCCTTAGTGGTGAGTTAGCCAAAAGATGAAATTAAAAGTACCAAACCTCCCCAATCACTAGGAAGGGGGGCAAAAAAAATTCTAAATCTTCCAAATGAAATTCCTCTCATGGAATGTGAGAGGGCTTAATGGACTAGCTAAACAAAGACTTGCTATTTCATTAAGGAATTAAAACCTACTATTTTTATTATGCAAGAAACAAAAATTGATGAGAATGTGTCCATCAAAGTTGCTAAGAAAATTTGGAAGCAAGGTGAAGTTATTTTTAGCCATGCTAGAGGATCATCAGGAGGTTTAATGTGCATTTGGGACCCAATTAAGTTGGAAGGTAGAATGATTCATTCGTCTGACAAAATTATCAATATCTTATTTCATGATAAGGAATGTGATCTCACTTGGATCTTATTTAATATTTATGCTCCTAATATCTCCTCAGGCAGAGTTCATCTCTAGGAGACCTTAAACAATCTGAATAAGTCCTCTAATATTCCTTGGATCTTGGCAAGAGATTTCAACACCCCCCCTATATCCTTCGGATAAAAAATATGGAAATGGCCTCCCCCTAAAAAGCATGGAAGAGTTTAATGAATTCATAAATTCTAATAAACTCATGGATTTCTATCTTAAAGGGGCCAAATATACGTGGAGTAATAGAAGTGGTCACTATCATATCCAAGTAAAATTGGATAGATTCTTTTTCTGTAAGGAATATGTTATGTTATTTGGGGATGTGAGTCTCCAAGATTTTCTCAAAATTGGTTCAGACCATAACCCTCTTATTTTACAAGCTGAAAAGAAATAGCCCTTCAAGATCCCCTTCAGATTTGAAAGCATGTGGCTTCATCATATTGATCTCAAAAATAGAGTTGTTGAGTTGTGGTAACAAGACTTTCAAGGAACTCATTCTTACAAGCTTGCTCAAAAGCTTTGTTTTGTAAAAGAAAAACTCAAAATTTGGAATAAAGAAATTTTTGGTAACCAGTTTGAAAACAAGCAATTCATTAAAGATAAGTTGACAATGATTGAATTTAAAATCTAAAGCGGGCAGTTTGATGACCAAATTAGAGTTGAGGAAAGAAATTTGTTATCAAAATATCACAACATCCTTTCTTACGAAGATACTTTCTGGCGGTAGAAATCAAGAGCTATTTGGCTTTAAAAAGGAGATTCTAATACAAAGTTATTTCATGCTTCAACCTTATGCAATAGAAGTTCTAACAGAATAAAAGAACTTCAGAGGGAATATGGATCTACCATCCAGGACATCCATGAAATCAGATCTGAAGTTGTCTCTTATTTTTTCTCTCTCCTTGGTAATTTGGGCCCTTGTCTTGACTTCGCCAAAGAATCTCTTCTTCAGCACATTCCTCAGTATATCAATTCTTTATTCAATTCCATGTTGATAAGCCCTTTCTCGAAGTAGGAGATCAAACAAGCCCTATTTTCAATGCATCCTGACAAAGCTCCTGGTCCGGATGGGTTCCCTCCAAGATTTTTCTAAGTTTTTTGGGATATTGTTGGTCCCGAAGTCTCTTCCACCATCAAGGAATTTTAGTCTTCTAAATCCATTCCTTATAGGTTTAACTCCATGTTCATTGCTCTAATTCCTAAAGGACCTATCTCCAAATCCATGTCTTATTTTAGACCTGTTAGCCTTTGCAATGTGGTTTATAAAATCCTCACTAAGGTGATGGCCAATCAAATGAAGGATATCCTTCCTAGAATTATTGATACTTTTTAAGGAAGCTCAGTCAAAGGCAGATCCATCACTGATGGTATCATAACCATTCATGAAGCTTTACATTCCTTGTCCCAAACTAAGAAACATACTCTCATTCTCAAACTAGAAATGAAAAAAGCATATGAGAGGGTCAATTAGGACTTTCTATTGGTTGTCCTCCTAAATTTTGGGTTTCATTCAGAGTGATTCAAACTCATCAAAGGATGAATTTATACTCCTTGGTACTCGATACTTGTCAATGGATCCATTTTAGGTTATTTCAAAAGCATAGGAGGACTAAGACAAGGAGATCCCTTATCTCCTCTTCTTTTCATTATTGTTGTTGAATCCCTGGGTAGAATGTTAAAATAATCCTACAAGAAAGGTCTTATATCTGGTATCTTAATCCTGTTACTCACCAAAAATTTGTGGATGACACCTTAGTGGCAACTCATGCCTCTATCTTTGAGACCAAAGTAATCAAATACATCCTTCTCCTCTATGAGCAAGCTGCAAGTCAGAAGGTAAATTTTCACAAAAGTAAGGTTTACTTTCTCAACACTCCCCCCAACGTCAAGCTAAAATTGCTCAAATCATTGAGTGCACTGTAGCCTCCTTTTCTGCTACTTATTTAGACATTCCATTATTTTTGGGAATTCCTACCAATTCAATGTGGAGCAACGTAATTGAAAGGATCCAAAAGAAATTGGTAGGATGGAAAGGAAATTTGTTGTCCCAAGCTGGTAAAGCTACCCTCACTGGGGTATGTCTCCAAAGCATTCTGGTCTATTTCCTCTCAGTATTCAAAGCCCCTCTAGACATCTATTCCAAAATTGAACAAATACAAAAAATATTTCTATGGTCAAGATTTGAAAACAAAGAAATAATCCATCTTGTGTCCTAGTAAAAAGTCTGTAGACCTAAAGCCTATGGAGGAATTGGACTCAAAAGAATTCAAAAGCTCAATATTGCTATGATGGCCAAGCAGGCTTGGAGAATCATTTCCAATGACAATTTTGAATGGATAACCATAATAAAGAGAAAATATTTGCAGGAAACAAGTTTCTTTGATGAATTAACTCCAACCAATGGATCAAAATTTTGGAAATCTTTGATCCACACCAAATATTTTTTGAGAAAAAGGTATGATATGGCAGTTAGGAAATGGAGATAGCATTGATTTTTGGCATGACAAATGGATAAGAGGATAACCACTCATTAATGATCCTAGCCTCTCAGTCCTCAAAAATTTCACTAAATCTCTTTTGGGATGGAAGGTTTCCAATTTTATAACCCAGACCCACAACAGACCATCTTGGAAAGTCTTCTCTTGTGAGTATCATCCTATTGAGTCTGCATCCCTGGTATCACTCCTAAACTCCATCGTCATCCCTACAGGATACACTTCAGATTGTCTCATTTGGGAGCCCTTTGAAAGTGGATAATTCTCCATCAATATGGTCTACCATATCCTTTTGCAACCCATAGAGCCTTCATTTCCCTATCATCTTATTTGGCCCAAATTTCTCATTCCCAAAATTTCCTTTTTTTCATGGCTTGTTATCCAATATAGAATCCTCACTACTGGTAATCTAATCAAAAGAGGTATTATAATTTCTAATCACTGCCACATTTACTCTTCGGATTGGGAATCTACCCACCATCTATTCTTGGGATGTTATTTTTCTTCTACTATCCTGGATAACGTGTTTCAGTTCTTCCACATCTAGTGGGTTTGACCTCTTTCCATCATTGATATTTTCACCCAATGGCCTTCACCCTTTCACAATTCCCACCTCAGTTCCATTTGGAAATTTTATCTCCACCATTTTCTTTGGCAAATATGGTTCAAAATAAATAATAGAGTATTTTCCAATGCTTGCAAGGATGCTACTTCTCTAATGAGTAAGATAATTTCCTACACCAAATAAAATGCCCATATCACACCTATGACCAAAGCCACCTTGTCTAGATTTGAATCCTATTTGCTGACATCCCTAAATGTTTCCCTTTAGGATTTTGTATCTTCTACTCCTCCTAAGGCCCAAATGAATACCAGTTGAATTCCTCCTCCGACAGGGTGGTTAAAGCTAAAATTTGATGGAGCTACCAAGGGAAATCCTATAAATACAAGGGTAGGTGGCATTCTTAGAGACCATAATGGGAATGTCATTTTTGCTTATGCTGAACACCTTGGTTTTCAATCCAATCACTTTGTTGAAGCCAGGGCCCTTTGGAGAGGATTGGTTTTGATAACACCAAGTTCCAATAGGCTGATTATTGAGGGTGATTCTCTAAATATCATAAATTACTTAAAGAATAATAAAAACCCCTCATGGAAAGTCAAAGGTTGTGTTGAAGAAGCCAAAAAAATCATTGCTCACATGAGGGAGGCCATCATTCAACATGCCTTCAGGGAAGAAAATAAGATGTCTAATGAGCTTGCTAATTTTGGGACCAATATTAATGGTTTAATGTCTTGGTCTAATGCCTTTCCCCAATAAATCTCCAATGTAATCAATTGGGACAAAGATTCCATCCTTCATAATTCCAATGGCCAAGCCTAGATGTTTGATCATGGACATAATTTCCAATTGTTTTTTGCCTAACATTGGTCCCTTAATCATGATCTATTTACTTACCAAAGGGGTTAGCCTTGTCAACACTTTCTTTAATTTGTCCTATGACAATATTAGTCACTTTAGTTGGTTTCCTCAAGTTCTGATCCCTAAGTTCCATTGGTGCTTTTTCAAACTATGGTGTTAGATATTGGGCCTATCTTTTCTTGGTCTCAAGGAGTGTACTTTTTGCATCCTCATTCATACTTTCACCCTCGTGATCATGCACGCATTCTCCTCAATATCGATCATCATCATCGCGTCTTCCCCAACATATTCGTTATCCTTCCCACAAATTCTACCAACCACCGTACCCCTTTCCAGCTTCCCAAAGACCTCATGACTCTGAGTTGTTGGATTCCTATTGGGAAGTTTTTTTGTGTATTTTTTGGAGTCGTGTGTAGATCAATCTCGTTCAAAATTTCCATAATTTCTATAAGTCTCGATATATCCATCATGATCTTTAATCTTCCCGAGGAGAGACCATCCAATATTTGCCCCATTGTCCCAAACCTTTGTGTCCCTTTGTAGAAGTTTTAATTTCCTATTAGGGATCTACCTCCTAAGCCCATCACCACTATCCTTGCTCTATTCATGTATACTTGTGTTTTCAATTTTATACCTCAGAGTTTTTTTTGTCAATCATGAGTTTTGTGGAGCCAGACAACTTGGAGGTGGATTCAATTGTCGAATCCATATTGGAGGAGAGAGGCTATCTTCCCTTTCTGAGAAAGTTCTCAGGGAATTATTTTGAAATTACAATGGTGTTCCTCTATAGCTAGGATGAGGGCAGGATAACCATGCACAACAAGGATTATGTGGTTGATACATAGTTGTTAGTGGATATTACTAGTTTTCCTACGACTAGGAAACCAATAAGAAGAGAAAAATACAATTGGGAAGTGGAGCTTAAGGAATTCTATGACAAGGCAAAGATTCTCAAATTGGCCAAGACAGGTATGTTTAGGTCTAACTTACCTTCCTCTTGGAATCATGTAATGAAACCTATCATCCAGTTTATTACTGTAGATGACCCAGAGAAAGCCTTATGCAGTTTCTATTTAGCCTTCATGAATCATTTTTGTGATATAAACATTATCAATATCCCTGAGTTTTTTTTTCGTTCTATAAATTATTCCATTGAAAACTATAGAAATGAAAAGAACAAAACCTTCTCGTCTCACCAAGGCCTATTTAAAATTATCTACAATCACCTCCTGATGCATAACCTTGAAATTTCCCTTTTTGTTCCTATCATCCCTGAGGATAACCCAAAAGGTAATTCTAGTCCTCCCAAGATTTTTGAGGATAACACTACCACTACCCCTGTGATGACCCCTGTCTCAACCTTGTTGTCAAGGAAAAGGAAAATTGGGGAGACCAGTAAGGATTCTGAGACCTCCAAAGGGAAGAAAATTAAGACTATAGAATTAGTGAGCGTAATAAGATCATCTATTCATCTCAGAAAAAATATGTGTCAGAGTCATTATTCATATCCAGAGGTGCTTTCTGATGATGAAGGTGATGACCAGACCACTATAATGCTTCAAAATATGGTGATCAAAACCATTTCCACAACTATTTCCCACAATGAGGAGCTCCTATATTCCCTGAAGGAGATGAGAAATACCATGAACATGATTTTCTTCCATGAATCATTTTTTGGGATTTTCGGGGATGGTCCTACGGACTTTGGCAAACCCAAGATTTTCAAAAGGGATTGGAAAGATGGACCCAAGGATGAGGTGATGGTTTCTAAAGAGGATGTTGTGTAGCTGGTGGATAGTGGGATAGGCTTGAGGATGCGGTGCAGGTTGTGCCCTGGTTCACATTTTTGTCAGTTTAGCTGTGTTGCCTCCTATTTTGTAGTTTTGTTTTTATGGTTGTTTACCTCTTTAACTTTATGGCTCTTCAACAGATCCTTCTACTACCATTGTATCAAGGTTTTGGGATTCCTTTCAAAACCCATTTTAATAAAAATTTTACTTACCAAAAATAAATAATGTCCTACCCATTCCCACATGCCACTAATACTTAATTAAATATGTAATAAACCTAAATTATGATAATTAAATATAATTATCATCACTATCATAGCCTTTTTTATGACTTCTACATAGAAAATGATAAAATTAATAAAATAATAACAAATACTAATTAACATTAATTAAATACACTATTAAAGCCCCTTAATCAAAATTAAACAATATTCAAAGCAATGCATTTATTATAAAATCTCTACAAGCCTAGAAAATCTACCCCTCCCAAATCTCTAAAATTCTCCCAATATTAATATTGTACCCCCCTCATGCCATAAAAATAAATTTAAAATTTAAAAATAATGACAATTCAACAAGAGCATTTATCCCACTTGGCCATAGGACAACCACCTCATTAATCCTTACAATTTTTAATTATTATCACATTCCCCCATGGCCCTTGGGAAACTAATTTAAAATTAGTTTCCCTCCCCCTAGGATTACCTCTTCCAAGGCAATTTAATATGCCAACCCAACCCCCTCCACCTCACCACTTTCTAGAATTTTCCCTCACCTACCTTGCACATGTGGAGGCCAAGTGGAGCCCGTGTGGCATCCCACTCACCAAGCCCCCAAAACTCTATAAATACCCTTGGCCATGGCCAAAGGGAGGGAGCCCATTTGAGCTAAATTTATGCTACCAAAATCCTAACCCAACACTTGCCTTAGCCTACTTGCCATCATACACAACTTATAACACCATCGTGAGACCTCCATAACTCCATTAATACCTTTTCAAGCTTTCAGGTCTATTAATATTTAGTCTACAACAACAGTCTCAAGACTACCTCCCTTGAGATGGTCCCGCCTATTGCCTACTACCTCTCCAGATATGGTCTTGCCTTTGATAGGGAACAAATCACACAGCAAGGTCCTCAACAATATTTCAGCACTTAATAGGTATATTTTTTATGTGTCCTACATTTTGGTGTCATTTAGCAGCGGTTTTCTTTGATTTAGTGTAGTTTATATTTTGCATGAACAAAGACCCAACTTAGATGGGCCCATTTATCTACTAACCTCTTTCTTGTTGGTTGTGTGCAAGTCTCTCACCCATCTACAACAACCCTTGGAAGCTCCTACACCTTCACACGCACTCACACGATATCTCTTGATCGCATTCGATTGTGGGAGAGAAACAATAACACCATCTTCCTTGTATTAAGCCCTTGGAGGCTTCTTTGCATTTGTAAAAGGACAAAGCATGTATTTTTTATTGTAAAAAACACTTAGTTCTAATAAAATTCATTATATATTTGCTCTCTTTGTCTAGGTATTTCTTTTGTTGATGGTGGTGTTGTGGTTGCTCCACAACTAGCCCCAAAACTTGGCGACCCACTTTAAATTTTGTGTTTGGACCACTTAGGTATCCTTGGAGCAATAATTTTGATACATCCCATCTTCGATATTTACAATTTAATCCCAAGATTCCTTGTATAAAGTTTTGGTCCTCAGTTGTCTTCTTTTGGAAGGTTAATAGGCTTGTGTGGTGTCTTTTGTTGTTTTACTTTGTCTTTGGCGATATTCATGAGATTATTTGTATTTACATTTCCTTCATAATTTTTTTTTGATTTTTGGGTTGAATTGCTTGTTGTGATCTTGAAATTAATTTTAAAAGTTATATTTTTAATTCAAATCTCAAGAACTAAAACTTTTAAAATTAATGATTCTCACTTTTTGAAATAAAATAAAACAAATAAAAACTTATAAAAGAAAATAAAAATAATGATATCACATATGTTATTATATATTCCTTATATATAATGATATATATAAAAATAATAATAATAATAATAAAATAAAATAAAATAATAAATAAATGAATTTAATAAAGCATAAAGTGAAACCATTATGCTTTAAAGATCCACATAGCCCACGTAAGCCCATATAAAATGAAGGGTTTTTTTATTTTGTTATGAAATGGATTCATATGAATATGAGGTGTTTTTTTTAAAAGGTACTAACAGATGTTTTTGATGTGCAGGAAGAAGGCGTCGCGAAGTAAAGCAGGCAGACTTACGCAGGCGGCGGTCAAGACAAATGTTAACTATCAACACATACTCCTCAGATGGTGTGGACACAGACGCATAAGGGCTGGGATTATCCATGACGATGGTTTTATGACATGCGGCATTGCATCTAAGAAGAAACACGAGCATTCAAACACAGCGAGAGATTTAGACGCCGACGTCGACTGGACTCCATGGATTTATTGACGTGGAAGCTCACGGATGGCCATGCGGAGTCAGAAGAGTTCAAGCAGGAGCAGTAACCATATAACGACGACCAACGTAGCCCGTGGGGTGATTACTTGGTAATAGACTATGAAGTGGATGATCCATGCAGCGACAGGTATAACGGCTACACCAGCTATTACAATGCAGAGCTTCTAGGGGAGGTTGGTGATGATAGTGTCAATACGATAATAACATTGTAGCAATATTATAGAGAAAATAAGCGGGTGTTCGCATGCTGACTCTATGATGGACGATGAAGCCAACGGACCAGCAGGGACCAATCGTGGCTGGGTAGTTGGTAATGATCATCGTGGCAGAATGTAGGTGATCAATAATATGTCGAGGTAGAGGTACAAAGTGGGACTACAATGGTGGAGAGTCGACATATGCAGACGTGGTATGCCATGAAATTAGGATTTCAAAACCCTAAAAGCAAACATAACCAGTTTCAACAGCGGATTCACGGCTACGACCTAGTGCAGCAGCTATGACATGGCGGTAATGCAGGCTATCAAATTTGAATGACAAAGAGTTTTGAAAGGTTGTGATGGACAACCTCGATGCACAGTCAACCGTTGGATGATTCTCATTTCAGAAGGCAATGTTGGTAGCAACGAACCTGATACACACGCATTATACAGATATTGGTGATTGGGGTAACGTTTGAATGGAACGTATGCGCTTAACTAGCACCGAAGCAGACAATATTACAGCATGAAAATGTCCATGTAGATGAAGCAACGGCAGCATGCGTTGATGAGTCTGACAGTGCAGAATTGGCAGCAGAGTAACCATAAGTACACGGCCCATATATTGGAGATGAGATGGCCAGCATGGCAGAGATTCTATAGCACAATATTCATAAAATAGACAACGTCGCAGGGTTCGAGTAGCAGAATGGTGACAGTGCAGCAGGGCAGGTGTCGATAACAGCCGGTGGTGATTAGGCAGTACAGAGGAATCTGCCATTGTAGCAACTAGTGGAAGACACCGTGGCATGCGAGTGGGTAGAGGTAAGGCACATTTTGCCCAATATGATGCAGGCTTGGCAACTTGAAACCTAACGGTAGAACAACGTAGAGGTATATTGATTATGACGGGCTGTCATGGCAGAGACACGTTAGTCATGATGGGCTACTGGCAAGATCAGTGACTGGGAGTTACCGATAGAAGTAGCACAAAGCATTGATGATTACAAACCCTGAGATGAAATGCTTCGTATTTTGGCGTATAAGGAGTCATAAGGTGTACTCCTCAGCTTTCTTTTACCGGGAGCCAGACTCGCAGGACTGGGGATTTGAAGGCGTGGAATGCCGAATGCTGGTGTTGATTGGCTACGAAGGTATTTAGTCGAAGGCGTAGGAACGCGGCAGCCATGGCCATACGAGAGGCATAAGGTAAATTTTTTTATTTTATTTATTTACATTGCAGGGCAAGAAGGGCTTATGAAGCATTATCTTATTTGACTTTATTATGACATATGAAATATGGGAGGCATAATGGTTGAGGAGTCGTAATAGTTGTTTTATTATATTATGAATATGGTATGGGAGTTATAAGGTATTAAAAAAAAAAAAAAAAACGTTGAAGTTTTTTTTTTTTTTTAATTGTTTATTTGGTTATATGTATTATAACGGGGAAGTTATAAGGATGAAACTTGAAATTTATTTTTTTATAATATATATAATTTGGGAGAATCATAGGGGAAGATAAAGCAACCCAATGTTCTATTTTTGTTTATTTATTTTAACATCATCAAGAAAGGGAAGTGGAAACGAACCACTTAGGGAAAATTTTAAAAGCCCAATGAGGTCATTCTACAAGGACTGGAATTTTGTGTAACCAAGAGGACATTTGAAGAAATAAATACATTTTTTTTTGGAAAAGGTAAACCTTGTGAGCAAAACCAAAAGGAGATTTCATCTAAAGCTACTGTTTTATTGTCTATTTTATTGCATTTCATTTCTGATTTATATCTATGTATTAATGCCATTCAGGGTTATACTAGGTGAATGTCAGAATAAAATGCTAATGTTTCTTTTCCTTTGAGTCTTGCACTTGATCTAACTGGATTGTGTTTTCTGTAGGTCTTTTAGATCAAGTTGCTTTTAGATCTGTCTCGTAACTTGGGATTTTGCAGGGAAGGGATTGTTAACCAAAATTTGATGTTATTTTTTTTATTTTTTCAGCTAACCTTATAGATAATTTTCTGTTGTTTATTTTCTGCAATTTAGATTAAGTTTTTTTTCTTTTCAGAGTGTTATTTTCTGATTCTGGTCATCTCCAGAATTTATTCTTTTCATTTTTACATTCTAGTCATTTCCAAAAATTTTGCATATAAGTTTTGGCTTTCCATTCTGGTCATTTCCATAATTTTTGTTTTTAGTTATTTCTATTCTGGTCCCTCTAGAATTTTTGCATTTAATTTTAGTTTTTATTCTGGTCCATTTTCCATAATTTCATTTTCGCATTTCTTGTTCATTTACTTTTATTTTGGTCCTTATCCAGAATTTTTGCACCTCCCAAATTGCATTAATTTAATCTACAGATAAAATCCTTTTTAGAAGGGGTTACTAACACCAAATTCACATTAAGGCAGATAAAGCAAATGAACACTGATATTCTAACTTGCTAACATTTACTAACTTCAAGTTCTAACGTAGCAATAATGGAATATTTATAATGAAGATAAAATGAATCCACTAACTGTAAAATGAACCTTACATTAAAGGCATGGAATTTAAAATGAAGTGGACTATTCCACACACTTTTGCATTTGGAACCTTTTAATTTGAAGATAAAAGGAGTTTACTGACTGAGATTCAGGGTAAGTCAGATTAATATCAAGAGCACTGAAAAGGAATCAATAATTTGCACTTTTAAAGGTTTAAGGATCATGATTGTTAAGCATTGTTTGAACTATCAAAGGTCCCTTGTTAACTGTCACTTGCAGGTTTGAGTTTATTTTGGTATACATCTATTTTATTTAATCTTCATTGATTATACATATACATGAATGTTTGCTTACCAGAACCTTGGAGAAATGGGTGATTTCATCTAATTTCTTTGCAAGAGAGAGTTTTCAACTTAATACTCTATTTGTGGTGATCATTTTGCAATAGGGCAAAATATTCACTCAACGGGTGGTATCTCCTCTCTATAAAATTTCACACCCAATGGGACTAGCTTGGGGTTATCATTAGGATAGACATCCTTTAGCCACTAGGCTTAATAATTGGTAGAACGCAACTGTAATTTTTGTCCAAGCTCACCTGAGAGTGAAGCGAAAGCCTGTGGGACTCATCCCAATTATTAGGTAAGTAGTGGGACCTAGACAACGTGACCTCTCTTGTAGAGGTATTTTTGTATCGTTAGGTTACCCCACACCTACCCTCCATTCTAGGAAGCCATTTTAACCATTGGTATTTTTCCATTCGATAGAGTGGTAGTGTGCCAATGCACCTTTTGTACATAGCACTTTACAACCACCTTTTGTAGTCTAGGCTAGGTTTCACTATATATATAATTTCTTGTTTTGTGCGATAAGTATTACCCCTTAGAGTCACAGTGTATTAATCTAAATTTTTGTGTGACTAACCTTTGGTCATTGTCTTTGTTATATGGTCTTGACGTGAAGCTAAGCCCAAGCTCTAAGGCAACTCATTATGGACTCTACCCAACTATCCTCTACCAATCTAACACCTTTGAGTGGAGACTTATTAACTCAATATGCCCCTTTTCCACAACGCACCCTATTTCCCAAAGATACCCACCACCATTATAATTCTCATAATATTATTAACCCCATTGCCCCTCTTGAGATCTCTAATTAGGCTAGTCCAACCCAAATCTAAAAAACCCCATCATCTTCTAATTCTTCAACATCTACCTTACCCTTGATCATTTTGCCACAACCTTCACCCACCTTTACCACCACTTTTGACCTCCTATCTCAACCCCTCATTGATTATTCTACTACCCAAAACCTTATCCAACTCTCTACTTCTATACCATCTCCACTCCAATAATTAATGGCCCAACCCCAAATCAATGTAGTCACCCATTCCATTACCCCACCCTCTACCTCCTCCTTTCTAGCCATAAATATTGGACCCTCCCAACCATATTCTTCTACACTCCCTCCCCAATCTAATGTCACCACTACCCCACCATATACTTCGGTATATGGTATACCAATTTATGACTCCAGTATGTTTATGTCTATCAGTCCACCTACAACCAATATTGATTTAACTTTAGCCTTAGAACAGCCTACTAGCACCAACCCCCCACCTCAATATAATATTATCAGTGTCCAACCAGTACCCCAAATTCAACTACCATCTAATCTCCCTATTCCTTCTCAAACTGCTCCCTTTATCCAATAATACATAGCTTCACCCAAATACCAAAACCAATCATCTTCTCCACCTCAATAATCCTCAAAAAATCCTCCCAACCAACCTTCTTACCCCCAATACCAAAATCTCTCTCAATAACTACCCCAATATTATCAATTGCCTCAACAACAACCTCAACCTACACCATCCCAAATCCCTCAATACACTCTTTTACAAGTCCCTCAACCTCCTTCTCAACCTCAATCTCTCAACCTCAACCTACACCATCCCAAACCCCTCAATACTCCCTTACACAAGTCCCTCAACCCCCTCCTCAATCTCAACCTACACCATCCCAAATACCTCAATACACTCTTTCATTAGTTCCTTAACCTCAACGTACACCATCTCAAACCCCTCAATATACTCTTTCATTATTTCCTCAACCTCATCCTCATCCTCAATATACACCATCCCAAATCCCTCAATATGCTTTTCCACAAGCCCCTCAACCTCCTCCCCAACCTCAACCTACACCATCCCAAATATCTCAACCCACTCTTCCACAAGTCCTTCAACCTTCCACCCAACTGCAACCAAAGCCTTCTCATCCAACTTCCTCTTTTCAATGACCTCTTTTTTTACTTCAATATTATCCCCAATACCCATATTACATCTTAAACCCTTCACAACCATTACCACTCCAACCCAACACCCAAATATATACCTCCCAACCTCCTGATTATGTCCCTACACCTCCAATCCAACATCTTCCATATCTATACCGCAGTCATATTCACAATATGAGATGTAATGACTTATCTATCGTATTAATGGACTTGAACTTCAAACTATGGGCATAGACTACCAAAATCCAACCCTTAGCCAAATTTACACCCAACATCCATCCATTTGTACTTGCCTCGATTTACCTTTATAAATTTGAGTTACCCAAACTTGAACCCTTCACCAAACATGGGGATCCAAAAGACTTCTTGAGTAAATATTTTAATGCTTGCTTCTTAATTAGTAGTAGTGGCCACCTCCTTCTCCGCACCTTTGGTATTTACCTAAGTGGCATTGCTCTTGAGTGGTATAATTCTCTCCCACAACATAGTATTTATACCTTTGAGCAATTAGCTAACCTCTTTCTTGAGAGGTTTACCCTCTTGGTTAAAAAGAAAGCCAACCTCACTGATCTTTATAACCTTAAACAATTTGAAGATGAATATGTTTTAGATTATGGATCTTGATGGTAAGCAATTATCAATGAATTACCCTTTTTCTTACCCATCACCGAGCTAACTAGCCTCTTCACTCCAGGGTTATGCATAAGGGGTTGGACTCAAAATACACTTGTAAAAAAATGGTGAATCCTAATCGAAATCAAGGTAAATCAAGGTGAATCCTAAGCAAATCAAATCAATCATCTTCACACCAAATTTTGGGGTATTTGAAGCCCTAAAAATTAAGGTCATGTTTAGGGTGCATTTTGACATATTAAATCATCTTATAACTTCATAAAAACACCAACGTTAGATCAGGATTGAAAAGAACTTTCCAATGAGTACAAATATACCTATGTTTGGATATATATTGTGGCAAATTGACCCTAAGAAAAAATTGGTCTTGAAAATTTTAGGCAAATGGGCCAACGTTGAGGGTCCTCATATTCACCAATTTTTAATTTTGGAAATCCTAATATTTTCCCAATTTGTGAATATTCACCACTGTGCATAACCCTGCTTCACTCGCAGTTGTAATAAATATATCTCCTTATTCCTCCAATTACAATAATACAAGACCTTTGAAGAGGCATTAGCCCAAGCCAAGGTCATTGAGGACATCAAAATTCAAGAGGGTGTCATAAAACTTAAGAAGAAAGAGTGGACCAATAAGAATCAAAAGAGTAATACCACTTCCTCTAAATCACCTCATGTTAACCAAATAATCCTCACTGCATCCCCTCCTACTCCCACTATACAATCTCCTATCCAACTCCAATCCCAACCAATAACTCAATCATCATCGATCCAACCCCTAGTCTTCTCTTCTACATCCCAACCTTCAAATAAGCTTCGTTGAGCATGAAGACATGACTTCACTCCCCTACCTAAGCATTTAGCCAATATCTTCCATCACCTCATCAAATCCCAAGCCATTACCCTACCTAAAATTAAACTCCTTTATGATTCCAATAGACCCCTACCCCAATCTTATAAACACATATTTATTGTGTCTATCATTGTTAATCAAGTCACATTATTGAATATTGTATGCAATTTAAAAATGTGGTCCAATACATGATAGAATGGGAGGAAATTTATGTTGACAATCTCATGGCTCTCCCTAACCAAAATATTAGGATCTATCAAAACCTTCTACCCCAACACACCATAGCCTCTACATCCTCCACACCACCTAACCAAGTACATTATATTGATCATGAACCTAGCTTTGTTGGGATGGTACATGTTACCACTAGAGGTTAGCACCAAACCAACCACCAAAACCAATCCCAAGCTCAATCCCAAACCCAAACCTTAAATTCTCCATCTAATATCCAACAAATACCAACCCCCATTATCACCATATCCCCTAAACCATTCCCACTTACACCCGTCATCACTCTCACCCAAAAATTAACTCATTACTTTAAACTTACCCCCACCCAGGCTCAATTCCTAATCACCATACCCTCCACTTATTCCCAATCCCAAGATCATACCCCTACCCAAACATCTCTTCCAACCATAGACCATCACCCTAATCCCATCACTAACCCTATCCCTAGTCCTACCACTCTTGCCTCTCAATAATAGGATCCTCATGTCCTACCCCACACCTTAATTAACCCTACATCCTCATCAAAAAATATTTCTCCAAACACTCTCCCAATTAGCCTCATCCGACTATACTTCAATCCCCTTATCTGAAGACACCCCTACCACTTCCATAATTCCTTCCTCACCTTCCACCATAATCCCACATGTTAATGTACATATGAACCTATTAAAAACTATTAAAAACCTACCACATGTACAGTCAATCACAAAACTTTTTATACCCTGAGATATACCTTTAGCTATAGGCATTATTGTGTCCTTAGGCTCATCATATAACCACACCAATATTTTTTCTGGAGGACTCGACACACCCACATTGCCATCCACATCTATCTCATCCCAAGATCATTTTTGTGCTACCATTGACTACCTCTCCAATTCCTCTTTTGTCCTACACTATTTTTAGAAATACCATTGGTAGGGTTTTGGCTTAGGATGCTATGAGCAAGTCATCCACAACCCCATTGAACTTCTAGATCAATTACCCAATACCCAAGAAAACCTTGGCTATACAAATATGCATTTTCTTGTCTCCTTAACCAAAGTCCTTTCCATTCACAAGGAGAATGAGGAGATGATAGACCGCCCTAATACCATAACCTCACCACACCCCCACATCCTCATGATATTTTTTGACCTCTTCGCCCCTTTTCGACTCACTATTGATCCTGACCACTTATTACATATCCAACCTGATTCCATTGATATGAATCTTATTTCCATACCTCCACAACCCGACAAATTTTTTCAAACCACCACCATTCATACTATCCCATCTGATACCTCAAGGGATGAATTCAAAGTAAACTTGGAATAAATTTCTATCACACCTGATCCTCAATCCCCTCAGCCTTTGATAGCCAACTCTTTTCAAGTCACCTTCATCCATCCCCTTTCCCCTAACACCTTAGATGATAATCAAATGCCTCACCCACCTAAAATTCCTCCAACTTGTCTCAAGGAGACTCCTCCTACCTCACCACATACCCCATCCACATCTCACCATTCTCCCTCCCCTCAAGCGATGAATTTTTTTGAGCACTCATGTTCAGGCCTAATGCATTAGGTACCTCCAACCATATCACCCACACATTATCATAAAAATACCATGAAAAACTTCTCATTCTGATCCTTCTCATGTTGAACAACTTCAACACCCTCTCTACCACCCCTTCTTCCAACACCCTATTCATTATCCCATACCCCTAACATAGCCCAATGCTCATAACTTTGCCATTCATCTTATATCTTTCATCCATCTCCCACATATCCTTGTTCTTATCCTTATCACTTTCCTCATAATCATCGACTCACAAAACCTAACACTACTGTTAAGTCACCAAGACATCTCTCTAGCACCCTTGTAATTCTCCTTTATGACATCTTCCTCCACTTCACTCTCTTTCAATCGGTCTCATCCACCTTGTATACCTTGACCATCTCACTCAAGTGCCACTTCATCCCTATACATCCATCATCCACCACATAATTCATCCCATTGCTCCTCAATTTCACCCTTTCCACTCCTTCCTCCTCCACTAGCTCAAGGATTAGTTCACCATTCACCACAAATTTTGACTAGGGGAGTTCACCCTCTAATACATCTTCTTCCTGCCTTCCCCTTGGTTTGGGGGAGCATCATACCTTCCTTTGCCTCTACTTCTTCACCTTCAAGCCTTTTATGCATAAAATTTTATATATATAATATATCCACTACAATCCTTGTACATACCTTTTCTTTCTTTCTATTGATAAGTATATGCCTATTTTTATCTCCTACACTGATCACCTCCCAATCCTTTTACCTCATCCCCCACCCACCATGACCTTTAATTGGGTACCACATATTCCTATTGTCACCTTTTTGATCAATCTTCTCCCCATTCACCCTTCCAAACCATCACCTTTTGTTTATCATGGAAGGTGCTTACCTCATTAACCATTCACCTTTCCTTTCATATGCAAGGGTATATACATGTCTTTCACAATCACCTTTCTTCTTGCATTATTTTTCTTCTTATTATCTATTTATTCATATCTCAAGGACCTTTCTATCACTCAACCAGTGGATTATGCATTCACAATGAGCTTACACTTTATCATTATGGATATGATTGGTTAAGTCTAAACCTATTCAAAATTTGGTTAATGAACTCACTGCAAACACAGAGGTTCTATGATGCTTTGATATGTTTCAAGGGATCTCTAATCCTAATGGCCTTGGATGGGTACCTCACTACTTGAGAGGAGTACTAGGATGTTTGAGTCTTGCGAAATCTCCTTCGGATATTATCCTTCCTCCTTTTTCTTTCGTTCTTTTTTCTTTCGTTCCTTTCTCCCTCTTTCACCGTGGATATTATACACCCTCATGTATTTCAAGAAATATTTTTTATTAATGAGGTAAGTGTTTTCCATTATTCCCATGATCACCATCATCCATTTTCCTTATTATATATCATCATCATTATCCATCATATATTTACTTATGTTCATTATCCTTTAGCATTACATGTCATCCATTAATTATTTATTCACTTATGTTTAGTCTTATCCATTCACATTAACCCATCATATCATCCATTATCTATCTACTAATCATCCACACAAAAAGCATACATACATAAACACAATGAAGCATAAAATCATATATATATATATATATATATATATATATATATATATATACTCATCTAAAAATACATCATGCCCATAGGCAGTCCATAGGTATCAAAAATACATAGATATATATCAAAAATACAATAAGTCCCATAAGCACTCATGAAACCTGACCACCACCTATTGATGATTGCTTGTCTGCATCTCTGCCTTCACTTATCTAGGGTCCTTTTATTTCTTGAGCACTTCTGTCCCCACAAATGGCATGTGACCTTGTCCCCTCCTGCAAATAGGGCACCCATGCAATGATAGAGGGTACTCCTAAAGCCATACTCCTACTCATATTCTAAGATCATGATCATGAGGAGAATTTAGGTAGTGGTATGTGATGAATCAAGAGCTCATTTTCTAATACTCAAATCCAATCTCGTGACTCCTCAAGAGCCCTCGACATTAATAGACCCAATCCCTGGTCTTATTCCATCTTCATATGCTATACCTCTACTTGTAGCTGCTGGATCTGATCATGGAACTCTGAGCACTCTCTCCTCAAGTTCTCCTAATTCTCACTTTCCAACATGTGCTTGGCCTGCAACCTCCCCATATAGCATCAAAATCCATTCCACTCCATTACCAGCCTATCTCGCTCTAGGTGCCACTGATCTAGCCATGCTACTATATCATTGCATTCAGCTAGTAGTTTATCCCTCACAACCTCCCACTCTTGCAACTGCATCGCTCATTGCTCTCTCCCTCTCCACCACCCTTTGTACATTGATCATCCCACTCTCATAAATATGACAAAGGCCAATTATATCTATTGCATGTTATCCCCTTAATCTCTCCATATCCTCCTCAACTACCTTCAACTGATCTAGAGCATTATCCCTCTCCTCTAAGGCCTACCGCCTATCCTTCTCTAGCACATACACCTATCTCCTCAACTACTCTAAAGTAGCATCATTTGTATCCCCTCCTTCAGCCTCTATTAATATATTACATGACTACCACCAAGCCTCATAATTCATTGTCACACCTACATCCTCCATTCCATCCACATCCACCACCATATCATCATCATCTTTTATAGTCATCACCTCCCTGTGAGGTAAGTGCCTCTCTAAATCCCTCCTTCAGTATACCACGAGTGCTAGAGGAACTCTCTACTATAGATCAAACTATCTCAGCACCCTCTCATACTAGAAAATCTCATGCTCTTCTCTATGATGCCCATAGCACCATATCCTCCTCCTCAACCTCAAGTGGATTTTGTTTGTATCCCATCATGGATCCCTCAACCAAAGCCTCCACACTACTTGTTTAGACTACAATTATTGAAACCTACCCTAATAATACTATAAGTCACTTGGTCTATTGTGACTCTAACCCCACTCCTTCTCATGCTCCTATCACATAGCATACCCTATCTCTTTGTCTAGCTCTACATGTGCCTCCCATGGTATCCCTAATGGCCTCTCTATCACAAAATACTTCCATCCCCACACCTGAAGGAGGAAGCTCACTCTTATCCCAGATCTTCCTCTCCTCTATACCTCATACAACTCCCTATAGATCTGTGCTAGTAATTCTAGAGCCCATTCAAAGACTATATCATACTCAATTACATCCATCGCTACATCTAACATGTTCCATGGGAACCGTGTGCCAGAAGAATTTGGGAGTATAATGTTAGACATCATACTCATCATGATCACATGGACTATAGTGAGCATTCAGCCTGAAAAGTGACACTCCACAAATACTCCTCCATGACTAACATCCCCTACCATCTCCACTACCCAATCCCCATATACTCTCCTTAGCACTCTATCAAACTCCCTCGTCTCCACCACCACTATCTAATATTCCCCTACCAATAGGTGAAGCAATCAATAGATATCATCTAAGGTGATGGTAATCTCTCCTATAGGCAACACAAATGTTTTGCTCTCACAATCCCATCACTCAACCAATGTAATAAAATATGTTTGGTTGTAGTGCACACTCTCCAATCGTACCACTTCCCACATCCCAATCCTTTGGAGCTAATCCCAATAATCCTCATCTAATCCCTTAATTCCTCCACCCTCCATTTCCTTATAAACCACCTACCTCACCCCTCCTTTTCTTACCATTGACCAATTTTATCAAGTGGCTCATCCTTGGCCTCATCACCTCCCCCGCACACTCACCACTTGAGGGGGTTGCCAAAACATACTCCCATGGGGATAACCATCTCATTGGGGTAATGCACAAAAAAAATTTAACATAAGTTTTTGCACTATGTTGTTTTTATAAACAACACATTACAAAAAGAGGTATTTGTAGACATCAAAAATTAACCTTTTTAATGACATACTAAATTTTAAATTAATATATCTAAATATGTCTTCTTGTCACCTTATAAATCATAATTAAATTATAATTAATTTAAATTCTATAATATTTCCTAATAAAACCTTAGCAACACCCTACAAATAATAAACATTAATAATAAATAAAATTTTAAAAATATTCCCTACACCCACAAAAGTAATAAAAATAATAAAATACAAGTCTAGGGGGGACAACGCAACAGTTCGAGCTTTGGCTCTTCTTCGAGAGGTCCAAGGTTCAAATTGCGGTGTGGACGAGTGTGTGAGGGTGTGGGTGTGTGGTGGTTGTGTGTTAAATTCCTTATTGATAAGCATAGCTCTCAACTTTATAGGGGTCATGATTGGGAGGAGACTACTCAACCCTGTGTGTTGGTTGTAGGGGTTTCTCACACTAACCAAATAAAAAATAATAATAATAAAATACAAATACATAAATAATAATAATCTCCTACCCATCCCCACATGCCACTAATACTTAATTAAATATGTAATAAACCTAAATTATGCTAATTAAATATAATTAACATCACCATCATAAGCCTCATTTATGACTTCTCCTACATAGAAAATGATAAAATTAATAAAATAATTTTTTTTGGTAAGCTAAAAGATTTTATTTATTTACAGAGCATTTGAAAGGCACCCCAACGCCTTGATACATCCTTGAAATAGCAATAAATTACAAGAGAAAAGAGAAAAGGAGCAACATAGAAAGGAAAGGAAAAGGATGCAAAAAGGAACAAAATGCATCCTTGGCAAGGAAGGATAAAGCAGAAGATCCAAAAGAAAACCACAAAAAAAGAAACCCCATAGGATCGGATACAGGAGAGAAGAAATCACTGCATATGAGGTGTATCAGTCTACATGGGGAAAGCAACAGTAATTTTTGGTTCTTCTTCTTTAGCTTCTTCCTTGGGAACATCCTTGAAAACCTCCTTGGCTATTTCAATAACTTCATCCTCTTTGGGATGCTCTTTAACATCAAAAATTTCTACCACAACCAAATTAGCAGGTCCATCCTCATCATAAGTGTCACAAAAAAATAACAAATTTAGGGCGTTCCTTTGGTCCTTCAACTAAGAAATGTTCTTTCCTAGAGCAACATAAGCAGTCTCCAGGTGATCAATAATAGCAGAGGAGGATTGAATGACCAATTTATGTAGATATTTTTTAACAACATCAGGAGAATCATTTTTACTGTCATTCATGCATTTCTCAGAATTTGGGGTTTCTTTAATCTTGAGTCTTTGAGAACTCCTCGTAGGAGTAGACTCCAACTTAACTATTTTCTTTGCATTAAAATATGTCTGAGGTTTTTCAATCTTGCTCTTTCTTATAGCACTTCTCTTCCTAGGAGCAGAAGAGGACTCCTCTACATTTTCTTGGACCATGATGTTTCCTTTTGGAAATTTTTGGAGCATATAACCATACAATATTTTAAACAGACCTTGATGGAGAGGCCAATCAACATCTTTCTTGGCCCGAGTGGACATGATAGAATAGTCAATGGACCAATATATAAACTCAGGAATATTAATAACTTTAACATCTCTAAAATGGTTTACAAAGGAGAGATGAAAACTGCACAATTGTGACTCGGGGTCATCAACAGTCAGATATTGCATGATGGGTTTCAAAAGTTCCTTCCAAGGAGTAGATAAGTCTTTACGGAACAAAAAAATTAATAAAATAATAACAAATACTAATTAACATTAATTAAATACACTATTTAAATCCCTTAATCAAAATTAAATAATATGCAAGGTAATGCATTTATTATAAAATCTCTAGAAGCCTAGAAAATTTTTCCCTCCCAAATCTCTAAAAATCCCTTCAAGATTAATATTGTACCCCCTCGTGCCATAAAGAGAAATTTAAATTTTAAAAAATGACAAGTCAACAAGAGCATTTATCCCACTTGGCCATAGGACAGCCATCTCATTAATCCTTACAATTTTTAATTATTATCACATTCCTCCATGGCTCTTGGAAAACTGATTTAAAATTAGTTTCCCTCCCCCTAGGATTGCCTCTTCCAAGGCAATTTAATATGCCAACCCAACCCCTCCTCCACCTCACCACTTTCTAGATTTTTCCCTCACCTACCTTGCACATGTGGAGGCCAAGTGGAGCCCATGTGGCATCCCACTCACCTAGCCCCCAAAATTCTATAAATACCCTTGGCCATGGCCAAAGGGAGGGAGCCCATTTTGAGCTAAAGTTATGCTACCAAAATCCTAACCCAACACTTGCCTTAGCCTACTTGCCATCAAACGCAGCTTCTAGCATCATTGTGAGGCCCCCATAACTCCATTAATACATTTTCAAGCTTTTAGGTCTGTTAATATTTAGTCTACAACAACAGTCTCGAGATCGCCTCTCCTAAGATGGTCCCACCTATTGCCTACTGCCTCCCCAAATACGGTCTTGCCTCTGATAGAGAACATCTCACACAACAAGATCCTCAAAAATATTTCAACACTTAATAGGTATATTCTTTGTGTGTCCTGCATTCTGGTGTCATCTAGCGATAGTTTTCTTTGATTTACTATGGTTTATATTTTGCATGAACAAAGGCCCAACTTAGGTGGGCCCATTTAGCTACTAACCTCTTTCTTTTTGGTTGTGTACAGGTCTCTCACCCATCTACAGTACCCCTTGGAAGCTCCTACACCTTCACACACACTCACACGATATCTCCTGATCACATTCGGTTGTGGGAGAGAAACAATAACACCATCTTCCTTGTATTAAGCCCTTGGAGGCTTCTTTGCATTTGTAAAAGGACAAAGGGTGTATTTTGTATTGTAAAAATCACTTATTTGTAATAAAATTCATTTTATATTTGCTCTCTTTGTCTAGGTATATCTTTTATTGATGGTGATTTCTACTCTCTACACAAACTATGCTAATTAGGATCATCATTTCATCCTCATGGATTCCTTGACTTGATATACATTAGGGTGCTAAGCATTTGTGAATTCATGCAATCACAAATCCATTCAGGTGAGCAATCATTTATATAAATAAAACAATGTGATAAGAAATCAAAAGATAAGGAGACCCACTAGCATTAGTGATCCAGTGCAAGTGTAATATATGCTAACTAGAATCATCATAGCAGTCTAACAAATATTGTAATTCAAATATGCATCAAACAAGCATATATAGGTCAAACACTTATGGAATAAATAGCAATGTAGACAAGCAACCATTTATACAAATAGCCACAAAGAAATTATGCAGGAAAAGGATGTATATGAAATGGTACAATATGGTGTCAATTGGATGTAATATATTTTTAGGTGCATTATATTCATTGGTTCCTTGAGTTCTTTTTATTCAAGTGTAGTTAGGATATATGCTCTTAATCCATACTTGGTAGTTATTATAAATGGACCTTGCCAGTTTAGCTTAAATTTACCATTTATCTTGTCTTTTGCATTGGTATTATTTTGGTTTTCTTTAAGAACCAGGTCACCTACTTTGAAGGAATGGGGTCATAACCTTTTTCTATAGGCTCTTTTGAGCTGCTAATGGTATACTTGTAGGTGTTCCAAGGTACAAAATTACTTTTCATAAAGCAAATCCAATTGACTAAGGTAGGTGTGGTGATACTCATCACTAATGGAGAGGTCTTTTAAGAGAATTTAAAGAGAAGAGACTTCTAGTTTGAATGGAAATATAGCTTGAATCGCATAGACCAAGGTGTAGGGCATGGCACCAATTAGAGCCTAAACACTAGTATTGTAGGCCCGTAAGGAAATGTATAATTATAGGTGCCAATCCTAACATAATTTACTAATAAAAAATTTTAGTATCTTGATTAGAATATTACTAGAGGCTTCAACATAGCCATTACCTTGTGGATACTAAGGCATTTACCACTTATGTTAGATTTTGAATTTTACACATAGTTTGACAATGCCCTTGTTTTTTAAAGTCATGACTTAATAAATACCAACCTATTAGGAATGCCATATTAGGATAAGATTTGATTGAGGATAAAATTTGGACACTTGGATCGTAGTGTAGGAGGATAAGGGCATAGGCTCTACTCAATTTTATGAAGTATTTATTTGTCATTATGATGAATTTGTACCCATCAAAAGATAGTTGATTTATCTTATCAATGATGTCAAACCCTAATTAAATAAGAGCTAAGTAGAATGTAACAACCCACTCGTTACTCAACTCAATCAACTGAAGAGATAGTAATTTGTTTCCTTTATAATTTATAAGACTACCCTTTTGGTAGATTTCATAATCAAGGATCATTGGATGATGCATTCAAGCTAAACCATTTCCATTCATTAAGGCGATAAGCCACCAAGATATTTACAACATGGTTAGTGTCAACTCTTGTGATAGGAGTGACCAACTCCTATCAAACCTTATGTACCTTTATGGTATAGGGAAGCCAAGATATTTATCACTCTGCATGATAAAACTTATCATAGTCTATCAATTCATCCCTTGATTACTTCTCTCTCTTTTAATTAAGTCCACATACTTAATTAACTAATCGTAGTCTCAATCATGAAACTTAATCCCTAATTGAACTTATTATTATCATCACATGATAATTAATCTTTTCCATAGCAACATAACCCATACATTACTAGACAATGTAATAAAGTTGCCACATTCATTCATATATGATTATAACAAATATTATCTCTTTGAACATTGCATGTAAGCATAAATCATTACATCATTATTCAAATGAATATCATTTTAATAATCATCTCATGGAAATGTAAATACAACATCCATACTAGATCTATAAAGCATCAATTTCAAGATCATAAGATAAATATACATAACACATCATATATCCTAGGAACCCTCATGGGGAATAAACCCAACCTCAAAAATATCTCCTCATATTTCATAAATTTATTTGTCTCAATTTACAATGATATAAAGGAATCCTAAATTTCCCTTTTCCAAATCATCAATAATTATAATGATATAATAATATCCCATAATTCCTATCATCGGTTTTAAATGATTCACATAAGAATCTCATAATTCTTATGTCCCAAAATTATGAAATGATCATTGGTTTCATATAATAATGTCAATGAAGGGAACCTCATAGTTCCCTCAAGAATGAATCTCACATTCATTCTTCAAGTTTAAAAGTTATCTTATCTTCTATCATAGGATAAAATTCATATAATACAAGAAGAGACCCCATAATCCCTTCAAGAATGGATTCCACATCCATTCTTTCTATAAACATTCATTTTTCCACAAAATGAAATCTCTAATGTAATCATGCATTCATCATCAATGAAATTCTAAAGCAACCATGTATTTATCAACTTAATTTACAAAAACACATTAAAATAGGAAACCCCATAATTTCCTCTACAATTTCTCCATGAAATTGTTCTGTAGTTCCTCTATAATTTCTCCATGAAATTGTACCATAGTTCATCTATAATTTTTCCACAGAATTATACTATGGTTCCCTACAATTTTTCCACAAAATTGTACCATAGTTCATCCATAATTTTTCCACAAAATTATACTATAGTTCCCTACAATATTTCCACAAATTTGTACCATAGTTCCTTAATAATTTTTCCACAAAATTATACCTATGGCTACCTATAATTTCCACAAAATTGTACCATGTTCATCCATAATTTTTCCACAAAATTATACTATGGTTCCCTACAATTTTCCCATAAAATTGTATCATAGTTCCTCAATAATTTTTCCACAAAATTATACTATAGTTTCCTACAAATTTTCCATAAATTTGTACTATAGTTTATCAATAATTTTTCCACAAAATTATACTATAGTTCCCTACCATAGTTTCTCAATAATTTTTACATGAAATTATACTATAGTTGCCTACTATAGTTCCTCAATAATTTTTCCACAAAATTATACTATATTTTCTCAATAATTTTTCATAAAACTATACTATAGTTTTCTACTATAGTTCCTAAATAATTTTTCCACAAAATTATACTATAGTTCCCTACAAATTTTCCACAAAATTGTACTATAGTTCATCAATAATTTTTCCACAAAATTATACTATAGTTCCCTACAAATTTTCCACAAATTTGTACTATAGTTCCTCAATAATTTTTCCACAAAATTATACTATAGTTCCCTACAAATTTTCCACAAATTTGTACTATAGTTCCTCAATAATTTTTCCACAAAATTATACTATAGTTCCCTATAATATTTCCACAAAATTGTACTATAGTTCTACAAAATTTTCCCTTATCTGCAAGAGTAACATTTATGCTTAGAGGCTTACAGAGCTCCAATGTCCTTTGAGGCAAAGCATAAATTGGAAAAAAAAGTATCACCTAATGTTAAATATGTCAAAAAATAGGTTTTAGGAGGTCAACTATGCATTTTTTTTCCTACCAATAAACCTTCATTAGTCAAACCTGAACAAGTCAACAAGTCAACCTCAACGAGTCAACAGACGAGTCAACATCCAACCGAAATAACATAAGTTTCCAAAGTACCCCAACTAGTGCGTAGTTGCCACCGCTCGACGGCCACCATGACCATCGAGTGGTGGTCACTCATCAAGGGGTGAGCTTCCCCTTATAAACATCTTACTAGCTTATGTAGAAGCAATGTGGGATATATCATCCCATATATTTAAAAAATATTTTTATTCACCCCTATAAACCATAGGAGACAACCAATGTCAAGCTAACATGTGGCAATGGTAGAAAAAGGACAAAAAATGACTGCATGGTAACCATTCAGATGAGGTTAATCTGAAAAGTGGCAAAAACTAAACTTGTCATGTGTACCTCCATCTAGCATAGGGTCAACCACCATGTGGTGTGGTCCTCAACCACCACCTGGTGGTAGGATATTTATGGGAGATTTGCTCCCTATAAACACCTCTTAGGCTCAAGCATGTCCCATGTGGGACAATGCTTGTGGAAGCCTTTTAAAAGGCTCCTGCCTGAGTGGGGTAGAGCACGATCCAGCATTTTGGCCACTAAATTATTGGCTCCTTGAGATCTATAACCTCATAGGAGGGTTCTAAAACTCCTAAAGATAACCTAAAATATCAAGCATGGTAGCTTTAAAATATTTATATAGGTAGATCTTAGGTCAAGGATATTTCTACCATTGGTTTGATCATCCAAATCAATGTAGCATAGGGGAGGCATTGGAAGGATCGACTATGAATCACAACACAATGAAGCACAATGTTGGTTTGACACCTACCACTAGCCTGATCATTCAATCAGCTATGAATCACAACACAGGTCGATGTAGGTGACATCTTCGATAATTATGGGTATGTATCTTCTTAGTTTTAGGGGTGAAGCACCCGCTATGATTCACATTTGCTCATAGGAATATACAATAAAAATCCCATTAAACTAAGTATGACCTAACTATGAAATGGCATCCTAGCTATGGCATAATACACTCCTCAAACATTTGTGTTGCAGGCATCCATAGTAGGTCATTACGTTCAACAAAATATAAGGCTAAAAAATGCTTTAATAAAAGCAATAACAAAGGCTTGAAGGTTCTAATATTTTAGTTTTACTAAAGCACAAGATGATTATAGCATAAGCCTCTCTTCAAACCAATAATAATGGGCTCTTACAAAGCCTACAAACCATTTATCTTCTCAGGGCTTAAATTAACCATAAATGGTGTTTAATCGAAGCACAAAATGGAGTCTAAAATCACTGATCTTAATCACCTAGACTTGTAGTTAATTGGGAAACTAAATTCAAGATACTAAGCAAGGATTATGGAGATAAAGAGAGCATGATCTTATGGTATTACTCATGCAATAGGAAGGGTACTAAATAAGAACAGGCATCTGCTGATTTTAAGTTGAATACATCAATATCAAGTAGCATAAAATAAGGTCATATGCTTAATCAAAGCATGCTATGTTCATTCTAAAAATATGATACAAAATTAATTAGAAACCTAGCTTAAACAAGGAGATATTCAACCCGATTTATCTCCTTCGAAATAGCCTTCTCCTTCCTTGTTTTACTCTCCCAATATTTTTTCTTTCTTCCTCTTCTTCCCCTAAGCCCTTCTAGTTATATGTATATATAGATTTTTTTGAGATGCTATCCATTCAATAGTAATACTAGGAAGAGATAAAAGGAAGGATCTAAGGGTAGACTAAATTTTCCACAAGAGGACTAAAATGCCCACCCCTTGGTTCATTTTTTCTTCTTCTAGAACCTAGCTCAATTTTTCTTCTTCTAGCTCAATTTTTCTTCTTCTAGTTCAATTTTTCTTATTCTAGAACCTAGCTCAATTTTTCTTCTTCTAGAAGTCCCCTCACCTAATTTTTTTATTTCTTTTTGTCATTTTGTAACAACAAAATGATTAAATAATTACCATCTAGGTACTAAAGACAATTAGGTTAATTTAATGTCAATTATTAATTTTGTCCATTAACATTGATATTCTCCCTTTTTGATGAATATTTTGCAAGAATTTATCTCTATCAAGCATCTTGATTTTGGTGGTTGATTTCCCCACCATCCTTGAGAGTACCTATTCCTACAAATCAATGATACGTCAATAGTACCATATTCAAAATATCAACTATTTTTAACTACTCATTATATTTACAACTACAAAACATGATTAAACATGCAAAATCTATATCAATGATGAGACCTACCAAGGGATGGTTGTGACATACTCTCCCCTTGAACTAAACATAGTCCTCTATGTTTTCCTGTAAAACAAAGCATACATGAGTAAGAACACAAGTTTACATAACCTCCACTTTTCCCAAGTGGTAGTTGTTTAATAGAGTGGTCCCTTTGGACCCTGCTTTGCTCTATCATTTGCATCATAGATATTTGTTAAACAAATATAGAATTATCATCATTTTTTGATTTAATATAGAAGATATGAAATCATGTTTCCATAATAGATTAGAAAAAATAAGTCTAGATGTAACTAGCTTTATCAAAACATAAAGGAGTTTCAACCTATGACTTTATGATGCTTACCATGAGTTAACCTCACAAAAATATGTATCATCAAAGACAAAAAATATAATTTCATAATTCTTACTTCAATATACCCATATATCCTGAAGTCCTCTTTGGAAAACCTATTTTCCATCACCAGTGCATCATCCTAGATGACATTGGTATACATTTTTAGTCAACCTATTGACTATTATGTTAGATTCGTACCTCAAGAGACACAGATGCCAAGTGAAGTCCTCAAAAGAGTCTAAGGTACATCGCTTAAGACCCACAAAATGTGGAGGGTTCGCTTAGCTCTTCCACTTTGATTCACCAATGGTTTTAATAGTGGGAGGAAATGACTTGAACATAAGTAATCTCCAAGCATTTAATTTTTCCTTGCAAAATTTGATGGTAATAGTAATGGTCATACTGACTTTACGTAAGGTGTCATTTTAAGAATATTATCATCCACTGATAATATCTATGACTACACTTACTCCACGTAAGGTGTCATTCCAAAAGTATTATCATCCACTAATAATAACAATGGTCACACTTACTCCACGTAAGGTGCCATTTCAAGAATATTATCATCGTTGATAATACCTATGACTACACTTTCTCCACATAAGGTGTTATTCCAAGCCATACCACAACTAAGAACTAGTTTATATAGATGACACTCAAGTGGTTAGGATGTGGCCCCATACTGTAATACTGAGGGTTTTTACTTTACAGACCTCCACGATATAAGGATACCTTTATATACCTCCATGATACAAAGGATGCCTTAATGGTCTCCCCACATTGTCTTACCAATTTTCACGAATATAAGACTTTTTTGACCATAACGGAGGGTTCTCCTTTTTTATCCATAAAAAGGGAATGCATTTTCCCTATTCATACATAAGTACGTCTATGTAGGATCTCGGTATGTTTGCCTTGGGCATATGCTCCTTTGTGGTGGGTCATATAGGACTTAGTGCTTAATTACCATCTAATTAATTCTATTAAATAGCTTGGCCTCCCTGATATTAAGGTGCCAACACAAACTTGTGATGATAATAGGTTAATTATTCCAAGCTTTCCCACTTAGAACTTTCTAAAATCTTTCTTGCTCCTCTTTTTGGAATTCTCTTGCTACACCACCCATAATATTGCAAGAAGACTTGATTTTTACCTACCGCAATTCCTTTCAAGAAGGTTTTAAGTGTTGCCTTCTGCAGCTTCCCTTAAATAATGGAATCATCTATTCTAATTCTTAATGAAGTTTAAGGTAAGGAAGATTCCTTACCATGGCCCACGATTCCACAAGGAATCTTAATCTTGCTATTAAGATTACATATTTCTTTTATCATTATAATATGATACATTCTTAAATATTTTAAAGAGAAGATCCCATACTCCTCTCAAGAATAGATTCCCCATCTATTATTTCCTATTAAGAATTTTCAATAGATTCATCATCTATTCCTTCTCATTAAGTATAATCAACTTAACTAAGAATAATTTTTTCCAAGGAGGTATATTCATGCTTAAATAGACTATTAATACCACAATAATCTAAATCAAGTATTGTATAAACATTCCTTTATATTACACATAAGTAAAAATACATGTTTATAGGCTACATAAGCAAATTCTATTGGAATACGCAACACACTTTCTTATAGAACATAAATGGTGGCTTTTCAGCTATACATTAATACAAGCCTCACTATTGTTGTCTCTCAGTCCATTCTCCACTCTGTGTTAGACCTAATTATCTTAGAAATGTTGTTTGATTTTTTCCTTGCAACCTTGCTCATATTGCTCATGTTGTACTCCTACACCCATGTATTTTGGTAGTAGGTTGTGATGGAGTGAGAAAACCATGGCTCACTAATGCATCAAGACATGAAGTTAAGTATTCCAATCTATACTCATCCCTTGCTTATCATAGTCGTATATTCTCAGCATGTATGGTTGTTGTTGCTTCCCCACCACTTCTTTGTGCTAACTCCTATCAAAGTCTTTCTCACTCTACCCTGGTGATATCCCTCTCCAACTCCAACCTCATCTTCTCTTAAACCCAGATACCTTCTCACTCAATCTGTTGTGATTCCAACTATTGAACTTGCTTCCTCAAATACTTCACCTTAAGTAGATCATCCATCAAGGAATTCCATCCATCATCTTCTCGATAATCTAATGGACCTGCTTCTATCTCTAATAAATGATGTACATGTTGTCCATGAAGTTTTTCCACTTGCTTTTCTATACCCTCAGGTATAAACTCTTCTCTGTCAATGGTTAATGTTGTCTCTCTCACTGCTTCACCACTTTCTTCCAAATCCTCTTCCTTTGTACTTTCCTCATTTTACCACTGCTAGGTGGTTGTTGTGACCACTTCACAACGACCCCAATATTGGGGACCCACTGAATTTTTGAAGCTTTTGATGCTTGTTTTTGAAGTGTTGACATCATTCAATTGGTTGTTATTTTATTTTGTTGATCTTTTGAAAATCTCAAGATTTGATCATTGTGATTTTAAATGTTTTAATTTAAAAAAAAAAAAATTAATTTTAATGTTTAAAATAAATCATTTAAAATCATTAATACTTTAGAGTATAATTTTAATGTTTTAAATCATTCATCTTAAAATTTTAAGTAAAATATTTAAAGTTCATTTTGAATATTTTTATTTCAAAGTGTATTGTAAATGTTTTAATTAAAATATTTAAAGTATATAATTTTAATGTTTTAAAACATTCATTTTAAATTTTAATTAAAATATTTAAAGTTCATTTTGAATGTTTTTATTTCAAAGTGTATTGTAAATGTTTTAATTAAAATATTTAAAGTACATTATTATAAAAAGTTTTGTGTTGGTTTTGCAGGTTTTCAATATAATGTAGAATGAAATGAACAAACAAATGAGCAGAAAGCAAAGAGAATGATATGGTTATAAAATTTGTTTTAAATTGTAGAACGGAATGAGCAAACAGAAGGTTAAATTATAAATAGGCCATTGGAAACCAAGAAAAAGAGGTCAGATAGATTGGAAAGATAAGATCAGGAGAGAAGATATATTGGAAAATTAAAGAATAGATTTGTTGCATGGAAGGACATCATCCATTGTTATAGAGTTCAGGTTTTTTGAAGTATAATGCTTTAATTGAAATATCAATCACATTTGACCTTATTGTTTTATTTAATAAAAATTGTGCATGCGAATGGTGATTTTATTAATAATTTAATATGTCATTTATTTTATTACCCTAGAATATTGCATCTATTTTGCTATTGATAGTGCGAATGCAAATCACAGTAGAGTAGGTTAAGATTTTCAAGAAATTCTTTTTTGTAAATGCAAGGTTGACATATTTCATTTTAGTAATTTGTCTGTCTGTTCCAATTTTTTGCATATTTTATTTTTATTTTCCTAACCCTAATATTTTTTCATTTTATTTAATTTCATTTCACGTATAAATCAAAACCCTAATTTCTAATATAAAGTTTTCAATCTTGTATTAGGGTAAATATTATTTCATTTATTAAACTCTTGGTATTTCATATTCTAAAATCAACATTAGAGTTTAATTAATTAAATAGAAAAATTAAAATCCTAAGTTCATGCAAAGTTTTAATTTGATATTAGGGTAAATGTTATTTCACTTATTAAACTCTCTGAATTTCATATTTTAAAATAAATACTAGAGTTTAATTAATTAATTTTTTCAAATAATTATAAAGTTCCAACATTAATTATTTGAATAATTTAAGTTAAATCATTTTCCTAAGGTTTAATTCAAATATTTGTATTACAATATTTGATTTTTAATCTCACATGTGGGGAATTAATTTCATGAACAATCAATAGCATAACACGATAAAATATTACCAAATAGGCCCCTTGTTAATAGTAGTTTGCAAATAACTAAGGTATTCTAAGCACTTATTTTGATGTATTTTCATGACATATAAACACATTATGTGAAAGGAACCTTGGAGAAATTTATATTTCTTGACAAGAGAGGGTTTTCTAACCAAAATCCTAATTGTGAGTGTGATTTCACAACTGGGCAAAATTACCCCTCACTAATGGCCCACCATCTATTGTATTTTAGGGTTGTACCAGTATTATCCTCATTTGGTATCCATATAACCTTGTCTGCCTCTAAGGTTAATGGTTCCATTTACGGTGGTACTACTTCCTTCCTCCCTTTTCTTGTATAGATCACAGGAGGATCTGGTATTCCTTGTCTAACACTAAACTATCACAATACTCGAGTATATTGAAAGTACTTGTATTGCATGCTCACTCGCCCAATCATCCACCTTGCTCATTGTACATGAGATGGATGTATTCTATCTTCTACCCACACTGAGCCATTTTTCCATGGTCTCCAATCACATCTTGGGGTTTCAAATTTTTCCATAAAGAGCAATATCGCTCTTGATTGCCTTCACGTGGTCTATTCATCCATAACTTTTTCTCCTTCTACCACCTTAATGCATAAGGCACCTTTGGTCCCACAAAATTGTGTGCATCATAAGGTAACCCTAGGGGTATTTTCATAGCCACATGTTCTCATGCCCATACTTGTAGTAAGAGGTTACAACTCATCCCTTCTTGCTTCGTCATTCACACCTCAAAAAAATCTCTATAAGTCTAGGTCAACAAGACTAGAACCCATGCAAACACAATTAAATTCCTTACTAGGTCCTACACCACCCCTAGCATGTTCTAGGAAAATCGTGCACCTAGTGAATCAAGCAAAATAATGTTTGATATAAGTGTCATTATCATAGCCTATTTATGTGCCAATCTGCCAAAAAATTAATATAGTTCATACATTATATTGTCTTTCTTAGTGTTCACATCTCTCCACTCTAATCCAAACACTCTTTCCAAAATCCTTCCTTTCTCTACTTCATCTATGGTGATCACTATACATCCCTCTACAGGTAACTAAAATAGTCAATATACATCTTCCAAAGTGATGGTCATCTCCCTAGTGGGTAACTCGAATGCCCCCTATTAGTATCCCATATTTCGATTAAGATTTATAGATAACATCTATATGCCTGCACCGACTCTAGATGTGTTGTTCCCTTTATTCCTATTTCTCTCAACCACTGCTAGTCATCAACATCCAACATACTCCTTACTTCCTGAAAGATTACAATAAATGTGGCGTGTGGTCTGATAATCTTTAGTGGTCTTATTTCTTCTTCCTCATCTTGTTTTGGCATTGCTAGAAGCCATCTTCTTCACTTCTCAAAGGGTATGCACTAGTAGATTAGCAAGTAGAAACATACGTATCAAGAAGCATACTACAAGATTTATCTCAAGTATTATTATAAATAGTGAAAAATCCAATACTAGTATAACCATGTTAGATGCCATGGGTAGTTTTACAGGTTGATTATTTTCCTAGTGTGGAATAGAATTCCTTCAAAAACTCGTTTCATTTTCTCAAAGCTACAATGAACCCAACCAACCACCAGTTTATGACACATTGATATTTCTCACCCATCTAATCGATCATAACTCTATTATCTTGAGTCTACTCAATCATCCTCCATGGATCATGTTTTGATTGACTCTTAAGTCACTCATCGTCAATCTTGTCTTAATTATTTAGGGATTCATTATACCTCTTTGTACTTGAAACCCTATTATTTCTTCATGCATCTCTCACTTTAATGACATCTTATCCCATTTGATGTCTCATCATCACCTTTTCGATGATTCCATCAATATATCACATACAAATCTATTTATACGCCTCATTCTTAGGTACCATTTTTAATTCCAAGAATTATCATTCTATTAACAATGGTGGAAAATGGTTATAATCTCGATCCAAGCACTACCCCCTTCTAAAACCTTATCATTACTCAAAGTCGTATATCAAAATCCTCTTAATTTAGAATTCCTTTCAGATACATAAAAAAAAGCCTTTGAGTAGAAAGGTTAAAATAAATCACTAAATGTCCTTACACCAGGTACTCATGTGTGAATATTGATACCATGTGCATTGTATAATGGTGTAATCCATTATTTAAATAGTGTATCACTATTAATCTCGACCACCACCAGGTGGTTGGGTGGCATACTATTCGACGATGATAGTGACATTTGGGGAGGCTATAGCTATTTGGTGACGTCTTAGATATGGTAGTATTTGGACGATGATCACATCTCAAGTATGGTGGTTTTTGTCATGGTTAAGATTCATTTTGACTCTATCCTTGCATTCTTTCACCATGGTTGAGGTGTTTAGCTCCTTACTCTAGCCAAAGGCCATGTTTCTATTCAGAGACTACTTAGTCTCTCTAAGCAAATAAATAATATATAAAACATTATTTTGTTGATCACCTGATCTTATAGTACATAACTATGGTGGTGAAACTTTCTCTCTCTCAATTGAAATTCCTTAATTTATTTCCTCAAGGTCTATCTAGACAACTAATCTAGAGTCTTGGCATGGACCTTAGGTTTTGAGCCTTTAAATTTTGGTTTATCAACTATGTTATTGGTATTGTTGGTTCGACTAACACCAACTTTGAATGAGCAACCTTGTGCTCTTATACTAGTAATATCTTGCTATATTAGGTCTTTTACTAGCATTATTTTGCTAGTCTAGTTATGATACCAACTGTAACAACCCACTCATTACTCAACTCAAACAACCCAAGAGAGCATAATTATTTTCCTTTATAATTTATATAACTACCCTTTTGGTAGAGTTCATAATCAAGGATCATTGGATGATGCATTCAAGCTAAATCATTCTCATTCATTAAGGCAATAAGCCACCAAGAGATTTACGACATGGTCAATGTCAAATCTTGTGATAGGAGTGACCAACTCCTATCAAATATTATGTACCTTTATGGTACAGGGAATCCAATACATTTATCACCCTACATGATAAAACTTACCATAGTCTATCAATTCATCCCTTGATTAATTCTCTCTTTTAATTAAGTCCACATACTTAATTAGCTAATCGTAATATCAAACATGAAACTTAATCTCTAATTGAACTTATTATTATCATAATATTATAATTAATCATTTTCATAGCAACATAAATTATACATTACTAGACAATGAAATAAAGTTTCCATATTCATTCATATATGTTTACAAATAAATAATGTCTCTTTGAACATTGCATGTAAGCATAAATCATTGCATCATTATTCAAATGAATATCACTTTTAACAATGAATATGAATAGTGTAGGTGGATCACCTTGTAGAATAGGATCACCCCTAAAATTTGAATTTTTAGTAGGCAATAACGGGGATGGAAAAATAATAGGTCACGGGTTGGGCAATGGAGTTGACAACTTTCTAGGAGTGGTATCAAAAAATTAGGATGAGGTAGATGTTGATCTGGATGTTACAGGTGTGGGTGGAACCCCCCTAAATGATCCCCCTCGTGCTTCAAATCTTGTTTCCTTTGTGGAGACACTCAAAAAAATGGCAGGTACCTCATTGTCCATCTCAGTCATCAAGATCAGGACTCTCTCCCTAGATCACAGAGAGTTGGTCATCCCGCCTGATATTATGGATTTAATCATTTCCTAAAACTCTCTATCCCTGGTAAGGAACTTTTTTGGCTCTCATCTGGATATGGATTCCATCCACCAATGGGAATTTAATAAATGGTGACCAAGCGGCCATAAGGACTTAGTTGCTCTGACTAGATATTTTTTCCTCATCAGGCTAAACAATCCTAGTGACACTAATTGTATTTTCATAGGAGGTCCCTAGTTTTTTGGTCATCAAAATTTGGGATACCAATTTTAATCTTGAAACCCAAAGTATCAACCTAGCACCCATCTAGGTGACACTCCTGGGCCTTTCGGTTTAGTTTTGGGAAGAAGTAATCTTAAGAAGCATTGCCCAGTTGATTGGGGATCTCATTACTTTTAATGTCGACTTCCAAATCTCGGTCTATAATGACTTATGCCTACTTCTGTGTAATTCTAATCTGGACGCCGAACTTCCCACCTTTATCGATCTTGTATTAGGCTCCTATCACTAGAGATAGGCCATTAAATATGAAATAAACCTAGCCTTCTATATTGAGTGACAAAATTAGGGCCACCTAAGAGCTCGATACCCTCCTCTAAAAATATAACCCAAGATGGATCGCTTTCTACTTAAAAAGTCTCAAGAAGGAGGTCAGTTCGCAACTAGAAAGTCTTTTGATATTGAATATTCCAACCAGGATGAAGTAGCACCCTCAAATGGTGAGATCCCATCCTCCCAGGTAGACATTGCCATCCCTAAGAAGGTATGCTCTCTTTTCGCTCACCCCAACCCTTTCAATATCTTATCTGAGCCTTAGGGTTATGGTTTGGCTCCTTTGGAGACTAATTTAATCAATATTCCTAAATATGGTCCCTTGAGAAATTATTTAGTTGAAGAGATTGGCCCTTTTGTCATTGAAGATATAGAGCCTTCGATCAATCTCATTAAGATCCCAAGTAAATAAAATGTTGTCCTTCAAAGCAATTCCATTGAGATTATTCCCTAGTCACTATCTAGGTATGGTCATTTCTATCATGTTATTTCATCCTACCCTAATCAAAACCTATCCACTTCTAGAATCATCAACTCTCCTATTCTTGGAGAGTCTTCCAGTCCTCCCATGTCTCATACTCGAAGCCAGAAAAATCTCTTCGTTGATGTTGGTGATAAGCATCAAAAATGCTTAGTTTTTGTATGCTTTAATAGGATAAGTGTGTAACATTATTATATTAGAATTGTGTTTTTTGTGAGATTATAGTATACATTTAATAGTAAATGATGTATTATGTCTAATATGTATTTTTAGTGGAAATTGTGTGTAGATGCAGTACTTTACCAGTTTTTCACATCTTAAAGTCAAGGTCCCACATGGACCTGGCATTTTATTTCATAATGCGATTAAGGAATGTTGGTGATCAAATGGAGATAGTGGTATAGGAGCATGGTATTCCAAATCACTAAGGTACGACACCTATCTCCTGATCGTAGGTTGGAAGGCGCCTATCTCCCAATGAAAAGGAAGCACCTATATCCTAGTGAATAGGACAAGCACCTATCTCTTGGAAATAGGTTAGACGGTGCATGACTTCTGATGATAGAGCAAGCACCTATTGTTTGATGATTGAAAAGTAATGACTTTAAGCAAATGGAGAAAAAGGCTATATACGGTGATGAGGCCAAGAAATACCTCATTTTTACCATATTTTTGACATATAAAATTGCCATAAATTAATGCATAATATAGTTTACTTTCAAATATTTGATTAAAATATGTTATTTTGTTAGTGTTTGCATGATTTAATACTTAGAAATAATATCCCCTGTTTTGACTATTTTTTTGCATTTTATGATTGTTTTTGCATGATTTTTGTTGGTAAAATAGCATAGAAAAATAAGGGCAAATAAGCATGTTGTGATTTATGATTAAATCAATAATTTTTGAAATGTTATCCTGCCTTAAAACTAATTTGTCAAGATGATCTAGCACCAAAATAGTCTCTGCTGTAAAACAGGGCATTAACAGCCAACTATCACATTAAAGGAGAACATTGAAGCAATCAAAAAGGGTAAGAAAATATTATTGGAATGTGTTCACGAAGATCAAATAATACCTTTGATCCACTTGGATGCATTCCCACGTGATCAAACTAACAAAAATAGGGCATAAAGTAGAAAATGTAGGGATAGTTGCACACAACATACAAAAGGCAACAGCTTGCAACAATAAAGGAAGGTAAGGATAAAGTAAAAAGCAAAAGTTAAAATCTATTGGAAAGTGTACACATCTAACACTATTCTGAAATCGAACCGGCATCTGACACCGTTATTCACTCGGACTAACTATTGGATCTCTTTTTCACCAAGAAATCCCAACGGATGTTTTTTCCAATCAAACCTACCTTTGGACCTTTTTCTACACTAAGTACTCTATTTATTTCAAAACATTGTGAATCTTTGATCTTGTATTTTTTTGGGTTTTTTAAAAAATATGAGTTGAGGCAGTTGTAATTATAAGATTTGTTTTTTAGTCATCTAATTACAGGTTTTTCTTTTGCTATTTTTTTATCATTTATTAAAAATAAGTCAATGCTCGGTTTCCCATGTTATTCTCTATTTTACCCCTGTTCTCCATGTTTTCCCCTATTTTCTCTCTTTCTGTTAACACTATTTGATTCTTTGTTTCTATTGAGATCTGCTTTTCTATTACAAGATTATAAATAGATAAATGCTTTGGTTCTCGAAGGACATTGTGATGCTCTATTTTTCTAAAGATATTGTGATTCTTTAATTTTTGTTCATTTTGTACTAGAATCTTATATTTTTTCACATTTGTATATGTAATTATATATTTCACATACACAAGTTGTTTTAATTACATTGATTTGAATTTATATATTGATTAGTTTTATGTTCTTATTAGTTACAAGTACTATCTCTAGAAAATAGTGTAGTGGCAAAAAAATCACAATAAAGAATGTTTGGAAATAGGTATATATTTTCTACCAACCCACCATCTATTTATTCTAATTACTATATTATCTTGAGCCCTCATAGAATTAAGATCTCTTCAACATTTTATTATTTTTCTAAACTGTAAAATATTTTCTTTGCAAGTAAAATGTCACCTACTGGCAATGCAAAGAAGGGGGCCAAATATTTTATTGAAAAGAGTATCCTGAATTATTTTAGCCATATGTCGAAATCCAACAAGCCATCAACATCCGAGAAAATTCAAGGTACAAATGATTTTTGACTTCTAAATAGTTAGTTGTATATTCTATGATTATTTTAAATAATGCTTTCTTCCTCAAATAGTTAACTCATAGTATGTGCCTCTATCCATATTGCATGATGATATAAATTATATTCTTGTTTGTAAGTTTTTTTGTTAAATCCAAAAATGATAAAAAAAAAATATTATTGTATGTTCTCATGCAAAATACCCTATCGACCGTGATATGACTTCTATTGAATATATTCCTCACCAAGAGATGCCTTCTAATAAAAATTATCTTAACAATGACATCCAACAAACACTTGAAGATATTCCTCAAAAGGTAATTCCAGTTGAAAATGAAAGCGATAAATAAAATACGTTACAAATTTCTTTCGAATCTTCAAGAAAAAATACTAAAAATAAAAAGACATCTAATGGGGCTATTGGAAGGGCATTTAAGAATGAATGGATGGAAAATTTTTCTTAGATAGATTCTATCCTGATCAAGGAAAATCAAGTCAATCAAAAAGAATGTAGATAACTAGGTAAGGATCACTGGCTGCAAAATAAGATAGATACAATAAAAAAACATGTTGACAAAGCTTATGTAAAAGTTACAAGAAGTGATGCGAAAATTAAAAAAGAAGTTAGGTGGAAGGAAGCATTAGAATGTATGAATTTCAGATATGCAATATAATATTACAATCACTTAAAGCAACAACAATTTCTTGTTGGGAAATATGGAACGATTCAAGCCTAATTTCATAAAATTCATGAGACCACTTTAGCTTCAAAAAATTTATAGTTTGTTGTTGTATATAGTATTCTCAAAAATGGTAGACCCATGTCTAATTTCATTGATTATAAGCACCTATTTCAAATAGTTGATGTGCAAAACCTTCCTAGTTCCTATTGGTCAGATCAAAGTGGCTCTAAAATGGTAAAATATCTATCATTAGTTGAGGACCTGAGGGAGAAAGTAAAACTTTCCAGATTCATATCACTTTCTATTGATGAGGTGACGGCTATGGATAACACATCATGGATTTGCATACATGTGTACACATTTCAAAATCATGTAAAGCAACCTACTTTTCTAGGATTACATAAGATGGTAGAAAGTTCAAATACATAATACATCTATAATGTTGTTGTGAGTAGTTTAAAGGATATTGCAAGAATGAATGATATAGAGATAGCCACAAAGTTAATATGCATTGGAGCTGAAGGTGTTGTTATAATGCAAGGGTATAGGGATGGTCTTTGTGTTCATCTCCAAACCTCAGTTGTCCCATATATGATACCCATTCATTGCATGGCTTATAGAGTGAATCTAGCATATAAAATCGTGAGCTCTTTTGAAAATATTGCGAGAGTGGAAGACCTTATTCATGAAATACATTCTTATTTTTATTGCAATCCAAAAAGATTTGTAGAGTTTCAACAGTTTGCGTTAGGATTTACAGAAGGAAAAAAATGTTAAAAGATGTGGATACAAGGTGGATTTCATTATATCAACCTACACAGAGTTTTTAAATAATATCAATCATTAATGGGGTTTATGTATGTAAATAGTAGGGTAGTTGATAAGGCAAAATATTTGTTGTTCCATTTGACTGACTTTGAAACCCTTTTAACATTATGTGGTATTCTTCCAATATTACATGAAATGAATAGATTGATTAAACTTGCACAAGAGAGATCCATCTATATCATTGATTTTATGAGAATGAGAAAACAAATATGTGTGATTATTGATAGGTTATATATGTCCAAAGTATATTTTAAATATCCCTTGTTTGATATTTGGAAAACATTGACAAATGTGAACGATCCAAAAAGCTTTTTGAAGTTTGACATTAGCGATCATCTTTGTATTAATGTTTTTGGAAATATGATACCTTTGTATTATTTTGAAAGGCAGTTAAGTATAGTTGTTGATGATGTTGAATAAATTCCTATAACACACAATAGATTTGAGGTTGTTTTACACAAAACTAAGATAAATTTTTTAAAATAGCAAAATCATTGACAAGTGAGATAAGATAATGGTTTCAAATAGATGAGTTGTTTGAGGCCATGGGTGTGGTTAACCCCATGTTTTGGGATCCTTGTACTAAATACAATTATACACATGAATTATTTATTAAATGCATGCTCATACTTATTAAGCATTTCAATAAAAGTGTGGAAGTCAATGGTGTTGAACAAAGGTATACTCAACAAAGATCTTTTAAAACAATAGTCATCGCATTTTGGTGGAACAATGGTTGAGAAAACATAACTTTTTAGTAACATCTATGAGACTGGTTCCATTGCACGTTTGTAGCAAAAAATATTTCCAAGTAGTGTCTTACAAGATATTATTAGTGAATACTTTTGTTTATATGAATTATGCCAAACAATGATTTTGATATCTGTGGAAGATGAGAGGGTTTTCAGTGTACTATTTTTTGTTAAATATAAACTCCGCAATAGGCTAGACAAAAATTTAGAAAATTGTTCGAGAATTTATGTGTCATCATATCAACTGGATACATTTCTCTATGATAGGGCATTGGCATATTGTAATTCCCTTGCAGGAAGAAGTGGTATCGGGAATACGAATGATAAGGAGGATAATGATGCTTTCAGTGATTAGATTGTGGAGACATAGATATTTGTTATGTGTAATAGTGATACTGGACAACCTAAGAAGTATTTGTTTCAGCTACCTGAATTATGATTTTTTTTGTATTTCACAACATTAATAAATTTGAATTTATTTGATATCAGATTTCACAATATTGGTTAATATTTATTAGATTTCATAATAATTGATTTTCATAAACTTTAATGTTTATATCTCTTTGTTGTTTTTAAAATAGTTTTAATTGCCTTCATATCATAGTATTTGTTTGTTTCAGTTACCTAAATTGTAATTTTTACAAAGATCTCAATAACTTAAAAGTTAAGGCAAGGAGATTTAAAGAAGTTATGGTTGAAAATTTTCCATGTTTATGTTAGCAAGAAAAAGACGAGGTTTCATTTGATTCAAAAATTATTTTTCATGGTTGTGTTAGTAAGAAAAAGAAAAGGTTTCATTTTATTGAAAAGTATTTTCCATGGCTGTATTTGCAAGGAAAATACAAGACTTCATTTGGTTAGAAAAAGGTTTAATTTGCATTAAAATTTTAAATTATAATATTTAAATTATTATAATTAAGTAAAATATTTAAAATTTTGGGCGACGAAGGTTCAAAATGAAAAATTATTTCTAAGCGTCGACGTCAAAATTCTAAGGGCAAGAAACATGTATATAAAAAGCATAAATTATTATAAGGCAAAGGTAAGGTTAGATGCGTCGTTCAAAATTTGAAATTTACAATTCATTCATGGAAGCAAAGAGGAAAGAAAGGTCAAAAGTGCACGTGCTTCAGATCCGATTTCACAAGTCAAATAGGGAGAGCACGTGGTCTAGGTTTCATCCGAGCAACTAGCTTAGACAGTAGGATTTCCCTGCTTTAAGTCATGGCAAAGAGGAGGTTGTGAGTTCAAGGTACGGTAGGGTCAAATTTTTGTTGAAGATGTTTTACATCGTGGAGGTAGTAGAAAATGTGTGGTGTGCACCTTGGTTGTTGTGTGGGTATCTATCCCATGTGATAGCCTAGCATGGAGCTAGGGCGTGGGCCAGCAAGAGGTGGCAGGTTCAATTCACGATGGCTGCTAATGTAAGGACAAATTTTTGAATTAAATTTTCTAAGGTATGCGCTCCATTCGCTTGCATTAGGAAGTCAAAAGGTTAAAATTTTGTTTTATCTTTTGAGGTCAAAAGGACAACGTGGAATTTAAATTCAGATTTCTGACTGTGAAATGTGCATGAGATAAAGTTGATATTATGATTTACTCCTTGAAAGTTTGAGTGCATTAAAAATTATTTTATTTCAAGTAGGAGGTATAAGGTGTATGTGGTAATTTCAATATTGCAATTTATGCCTTGTAATGGTAATTGTATTGAAAATTAATTTATGAAAATAGGAGGTATAAGGTGTATGTGGTTGATTTAAATAATTATAAATTGTACCTTGGGTTGTTAAATGCTATAAGAAATATTGTGGTGTGTTGAGAATTATTTCTTGTGAAAGGAGTTATAAGGTGTTATTGTGATTCAATATTTGATTGTAATATTTGTATGGTTGAAAATAAATTTGAGGGGTTTTTTATAAGTGTTAATGTTTCATTTTTGAGGATAAATTTAATGTGGATGATTTGAAAGAGAGATCTACTAACCAGTTTTGAAGTGGCACTTTGAAAGGAAAATTCTTTTGAGAATAGGTTTTGAGGGCACATCTTCATCAAAGCAAGTTGAGAGATATGGTGATATTATTCCTTCTTTAAGGTGTTTGTTTGAGCAAATATTTCTGAATCATAAGGTGGGGATAAAAGGTTTGATTAGTGTACATTGTTGTAAATATTTGAGCTAAGGGTTGAGAACAAAATTATGCTTCATTATTGAATGAAATTGGAAACACATGTGCTAGGGTTTGAGAACAAATTATGCATTGGTTGAGTGTCATTGAAAGTGAATGTGCAAGTGTTAGAAATAAAATTTATGAAGCTAGAGTGTGCATTATTTTTGATTGTGGGAAATACATAAGAAGGTCAGTTATCAAATGCTATACTAGAGCTACCTTTAGAATTTAATAAATGTGAGACATGTGAAAGCAACAAAATTAATGAATATGAAGAAAATATTGAGCATTTGTCAGTGCATATCATTCTCTATATGTTCAAGAGGTTAAAAGAATTTTGGGTAGAATATGTCTAATGTACTTTGATCAAAGCATGTTATATGAGCAAGTTTTGAGCATGTGTTATGAGCAAGTTTTGAGCATGTGTTAGAATAGGTTTGAGGCAAATCTGAGCAAGTCTTGTGAGAAGAATTGAAATAGTTGAGACATATTTGTGCATGAAATGTGTGCATATTTGTGACAGAGTTCAGATAGATTTGTGCATATAATGTGTACAAATTTGTGCATGTAATGTGTGTAGATTTGGGATAGAGTTGAGATAGATTTGTGCATGTAATGTGTGCAGATTTGAGATAGAGTTGAGACAAATTTATGCATATAATGTGTGTATATTTGGGATAGAGTTGAGACAGATTTGTGCATGTAATGTGTGCATGTTGGTGAGGTTATTAATACCATGCGTGGACTTGTAATAGATATTGAGGACTCTAGTGTTGTTCAGAAAGTATTAAGATCACTCCCTATGAGGTATGATGCAAAGGTTTCAGCAATAGAAGAGATGAAGGATCTCGATAAGTTGAAAATGGATGAGTTACATGGAATTCTCACAGCTTATGAGATGAGGATAGAAAAAGATCAAAATTCCAAGAGAGAGGCAACATTCAAAGTTTCAAAGAAGACAAAATATAAGAAACCAGAATCAATTGATGAGTCAAGCAGTGATGAAGAAGCTAACTATGTGAGAATAAATAAGAAGGGCTCAAGAAAACACAAAGATATAAAAAATATGAAATGTTTTAATTGTGGTAACTTTGGTCACTATGCATCTAATTGTCCACAAGGTGGAAGTAGTAGCAGTGAAGAGAAACAGGATTATCAAAAAAAGGAAGAAAGAAAATTCAGGTATGAAAAGAAAAACAGGTATGATCAAGACAAGCATGAAAATAAGATTTTTCAAAGGCATAAGAAGAGTTTCTATGTTGAAGAAGCAAGCAGTGCTTCATGTGACAGTGATGAAAGTTTCTTAAATAGTGAAAAATAAGAGATTCTATTTTTGGCAATAGAAGAGGAAGAGGACATTCTTATTAAATATCAAGTAGAAGATGTTTTTGACCAAGTAGAATAAAAATAATATGCTCCTATAATTGAAGACCTAGAGGAAGATTCAAAAATAGAAGAGGAAGATATAGTTGACCTAGAAGAGGAACTTGTTATTGCTCTTAGAGAGTTGAAAAGACTTAGAAATAAGAACTCAAGACTGAAGACTCAAGTTCAAGAAGATGAGGAAATAAAGGAAAAGCTTCTACAAGATCTCAATAACTTAAAAGTTAAGGCAAGGAGATTTGAAGAAGTTATGGTTGAAAAGTTAGAGGGAAAAGAGTTAGAATGTGAAATATTAGAACATGAAGTGGTTTCTCTAAGGATGGAAGTGAAATATTCTAAGGATAAGTTGCATAGGTTTGGAAAAAGTTCAAAATATTTGGATAACATTATCAAAGCACAAAAATATTCATTTATCAAAATAGGACTAGGCTATGAAGAAGGTCAAGAGGTACAAAAAGAGGAGTCAAGATCAAAAGAAAATAAAGTCTCAAAGAAAGAGATTGAAGAAGAACCTAAGACCTATGTTGATAAGTTGAGGCAAATAAAGGACCAAGAGGAACTTCAATTCATTTGAATATGAATATTACTTTCAAGGTTATTGCTACTTATGTAATTTTTTTATCACAAAGCTACACATTGTAGGGCTTATGGAAAGAATGATTATGGATTCATCAAGAGGAACTTCAATTCATTTGAAAATGAATACTACTTTCAAGGTTATTGCTACTCATGTAATCATTTTGGTCACAAAGCTACACACTACAGGACTTATGGAAAGAATTATTATGGCTTCACCAAGAGGAACTTCAAGTCATTTGCACCTTCCAAGAATCACAACATCAGGTGTTATAATTGCAGTAATTTTAGGCATAAAACAAGGTGGTGTAGAACAGAGTTTCCAAAAATTCCAAAGACAAGCAAGGATAGAGATGATCAAAAGGTTCAAAAAGGTATAACTTCAAAGGTATGGAAGAAGAAAGTTAAGGAGAAGAGCATTATAAGCTGGGATTAGTCCTTCTCCCACCCCAAAATTGATCACCTCAAGGAGAGAAGGTGGTGAGGGGATTAAGATAAGAGTCTTATTTTTAGCCTCAAAGGAGCCCTTTGCCATTGATGTCAAAGGGGGAGAGTTTCAATAAGGGGGAGAGAAATCAGTAAGGGGGAGCAACTTCTCAAGGGGAGCATATTTGGAATCCAGTGGTAGTAAAAGGAAATATTTTAGAAGGGTTGCCATCAATGACAAAGGGCGAGATTGTTGGAAATATTAAGCATATTGGTTGTCATTGATGTCAAAGGCAAAATGGTTGAGATTTATCTTCAAGGTTGAAATAATAAAATGCAAGGAAAATATCTTCAAAGGATTCATGAGGCAGAAATATTGAAGTCAAAGGGACAATAGTTGTCAAGGCAAAAATATTTTCCATGGTTATGTTAGCAAGAAAAAGACAAGGTTTCATTTGATTGAAAAAGATTTTCCATGGTTGTGTTAGCAAGAAAAAGATAAGGTTTCATTTGATTGAAAAGGATTTTCCATGGTTGTATTTGCAAGGAAAAGACAAGACTTCATTTGGTTAGAAAAAGGTTTAATTTGCAAAGGCCCAAAGGTTAAAAGTTTAAATTATAATATTTAAATCTTTTAAGATTTAAATTATTATAATTAAGTAAAAGATTTAAAATTTTGGGCGGCGAAGGTTCAAAATGAAAAATTATTTCTAAGCGTCGACGTCAAAATTCTAAGGGCAAGAAACATGTATATAAAGAGCATAAATTATTGCAAGGCAAAGGTAAGGTTGGATGCACCGTTCAAAATTTAAAATTTGTAATTCATTCATGGAGGCAGAGAGGAAAGAAAGGTCAAAAGTGCACGTGTTTTAGAGCTGATTTCGCAAGTCAAAGAGGGAGAGTGCATGGCCTAGGTTTCATCTGAGCAGCTAGCTCAGATGGCAGGAAGTCCCTACGCTAAGTCGTGGCAGAGAGGAGGTCATGGGTTCAAGGCACGGTAGGGTCAAATTTTTGTTGAAGATGTTTTGCATCGTGAAGGTAGTAGAAAAGGTGTGTTGTGCACCTTGGTTGTTGTGTGGGTAGCTAGCCCATGTGGTAGCCTAGCATTGAGCTAGGGCATGGGCCAGAAAGAGGTGGCAGGTTCAATTCATGGTGGTTACGAACGTAAGGATAAATTTTTGAATTAAATTTTCTAAGGTATGTGCTCCATTCGCTTGCATTAGGGAGTCATAAGGTTAAAATTTTATTTTATCTTTTGAGGTCAAAAGGACAGCATGGAATTTAAATTCAGATCTCTGGTTATGAAATGTGCATGAGATAAATTTGATATTATGATTTACTCCTTGAAATTTTGAGTGCATTAAAAATCATTTTATTTCAAGTAGGAGGTATAAGGTGTATGTGGTAATTTCAATATTGTAATTTGTGCCTTGTAATGGTAATTGTATTGAAAATTATTTTATGAAAATATGAGGCATAAGGTGTATGTGGTTGATTTAAATAATTGTAAATTGTACCTTGGGTTGTTAAATGCTATAAGAAATATTGTGGTGTGTTGAGAATTATTTCTTGTGAAAGAAGGAGTTATAAGGTGTTATTGTGGTTCAATTTTTTATTGTAATTTTTGTATGGTGGAAAAGAAATTTGAGGGGTTTTTGATAAGTGTTAATGCTTCATTTTTGAGAAGAAATTTAATGTGGATGATTTGAAAGAGAGATCTACTAACCAGTTTTGAAGTAGCACTTTGAAAGGGAAATTCTTTTGAGAATAGGTTTTGAGGGCACATCTTCGTCAAAGCAAGTTGAGAGGTATGGTGATATTATTCCTTCTTTAAGGTGTTTGTTTGAGCAAATATTTCTGAATCATAAGGTGGAGATAAAAGGTTTGATTAGTGTGCATTGTTGGAAATATTTGAGCTAAGGGTTGAGAAAAAAATTATGCTTCATTGTTGAATGAAATTGGAAACACATGTGCTAGGGTTTGAGAACAAATTGTGCATTGGTTGAGTGTCATTGAAAGTGAATGTGCAAGTGTTAGAAATCAGATTTGTGAAGCTAGAGTGTGCATCAATTTTGATTGTGGGAAATACATAAGAAGGTCAGTTATCAAATGCTAGACTAGAGCTACCTTTAGAATGCAATAAATGTGAGACATGTGAAAGCGATAGACTTAATGAATGTGAAGAACATATTGAGCATTTGTTAGTGCATATCATTCTCTATATGTTCAAGAGGTTAAAATAATTTTGGGTAGAATATGTCTGATGTACTTTGATCAAAGCATGTGATATGAGCAAGTTTTGAGCATGTGATATGAGCAAGTTTTGAGCATGTGTTATGAGAAAGTTTTGAGCATGTGTTAGAAGCAGGTTTTGATGAGTATATTTGAGCAAGTCTTGTGAGAAGACTTGAAATAGTTGAGACATATTTGTGCATGTAATGTGTGCAGATTTGAGATAGAGTTGAGATAAATTTGAGATAGAGTTGAGACAGATTTGTGCATGTAATGTGTGTAGATTTAGGATAGAGTTGAGATAGATTTGTGCATGTAATGTGTGAAGATTTGAGATAGATTTGAGATAGATTTTTGCATGTAATGTGTGTAGATTTGGGATAGAGTTGAGACAAATTTATGCATGTAATGTGTGCATATTTGAGATAGAGTTGAGATATATTTGTGCATGTAGTGTGTGTAAATTTGGAGCAGAGTTAAGAAGAGGTGTGTACCAAATTTGGAGGTGACCAGAGTAGAGAGGAGAGGTGTCTCCTATGGATAGAGTTCCACTAGCTAGAGTAGTGGGGATAGAGTCTCCTATGGATAGAGGTCCACTAGCTAGAGTAGTGGGGATAGAGGTCTCCTATGGATAGAGGTCCACTAGCCAAAGTAGTAGGGACAGAGGTCTCCTATGGATAGAGGTCCACTAGCCAGAGTAGTGGGGACAGAGGTCTCCTATGGATAGAGGTCCACTAGCTAGAGAAGTGGGGATAGAGGTCTCCTATGGATAGAGGTCCACTAGCTAAAGTAGTGGGGATAGAGGTCTCCTATGGATAGAGGTCCATAAACTTGAGTATAGGGGATTGATGTCTCCTTTGGGTTGATGCCCATAAACATTGTAATAGGGAATTGGTTCCCAAGATATTGATTGAGGAAATTTATAAGAAATATTTTCTCCATGGACGTAGCCCACATTGGGTGAACCATGTTAAATTTGTGTCTCTCATGTGTGTGATGATTTATGCATTATTTCATTTACTACATTGATATTATTATTGTTATCATTTGGAAAGAAAAGTAAAATTTGATCTTATATTGTTCACCCCCCTCTCAGTATAAGCTTGTGTTCTTCAATTGGTATCAGAGTGGGTTCCTTTAAAAAATTCTAACAACTTGAAGGAAGATCTTACAAGAACACAGATGGCTTCTCAGAATGGATCTTCAACAAATAAGGCTCCAATGTTTTATGGGAATAATTATGCTTTTTGGAGTATGAGGATGAAAACTTATTTGATGGCACAAGGATATGAAACATGGCAATCTATTGAGGATGGGTTCAAACCTACAACTACTCCTCCCACAGATAAGGATGGCAAGAAACTATATGTAAATAATGCCAAGGCTATGAATGGAATCTTAAGTGGATTACGTGAATCAGAGTTTGTAAAAGTTATGCAATGCAAATCAGCAAAATAAATCTGGGATAAATTGAAGCAAACATATGAAGGAGATAGTAAGGTTAAGTTGGAAAAACTTCAAACTCACAGGAGGAGGTTTGAAGAGTTGAAGATGAAATATGAGGAAGATATTGCTAAATACTTACTCCATGTTGATGAGGTTGTTAATACCATGCATGGACTTGGAATGGATATTGAGGACTCTAGTGTTGCTCAGAAAGTATTAAGATCACTCCCTATGAGGTATGATGCAAAGGTTTCAGAAATAGAAGAGATGAAGGATCTCGATAAGTTGACAATGGATGAGTTACATGGAATTCTCATAGCTTATGAGATGAGGACAAAAAAATATTAAAATTCCAAGAGAGAGGTAGCATTCAAAGTTTCAAAGAAGACAAAAGATAAGAAACCAGAATCAAGTGATGAGTCAAGAAGTGATGAAGAAGCTAACTATGTGAGAAGAAATAAGAAGGGCTCAAGAAAACACAAAGATATAAATACTGTGAAATATTTTAATTGTGGTAACTTTGGTCACTATGCATCTAATTGTCCACAAGCTAGAAGTAGTAGTAGTGAAGAGAAACAAGATTATAAGAAAAAGGAAGAAAGAAAATTCAGGTATGAAAAGAAAAATAGGTATGGTCAAGACAAGCATGAAAAGAAGATTTTTCAAAGGCACAAGAAGAGTTTCTATGTTGAAGAAGCAAGCAGTGCTTCAAGTGACAGTGATGAAAGTTTCTCAAATAGTGAAAAAGAAGAGATTCTATTTTTGGCAATAGAAGAGGAAGAGGACATTCCTATTAAAGATCAAGTAGAAGATGTTTCTGACCAAGTAGAAGAAAAATAATATGCTCCTATAATTGAAGACCTAGAGGAAGATTCAAAAATAGAAGAAGAAGCCACAGTTGACCTAGAAGAGGAACTTATTGTTGCTCTTAGAGAGTTGAAAAGAGTTAGAAAGAAGAACTCAAGACTGAAGGCTCAAGTTCAAGAAGATGAGGAAATAAAGGAAAAGCTTCTACAAGATCTCAAAAACTTAAAAGTTAAGGCAAGGAGATTTGAAGAAGTTATGGTTGAAAAGTTAGAGGGAAAAGAGTTAGAATGTGAAATATTAGAACATGAAGTGGTTTCTCTAAGGATGGAAGTGAAATATTCTAAGGATAAGCTGCACAGGTTTGGGAAAAGTTCAAAAGCTTTGGATAACATTATCAAAGCACAAAAATCTTCATTTATCAAAATAGGACTAGGCTATGAAGAAGGTCAAGAGGTACAAAAAGAGGAGTCAAGCTCAAAAGAAAAGAAAGTCTCAGAGAAAGAGATTGAAGAAGAACCTAAGACCTATGTTGATAAGTTGAGGAGTGGAAGCATCATTGAGGAAGAAAACAATGCACAAACAAGAAACATGGATCATCACAGAGAAGGCAAAGAAAGGACCAAGAGGAACTTCAATTCATTTGAAGATGAATATTAATTTCAAGGTTATTGCTACTCATGTAATAATTTTGGTCACAAAGCTACACATTGCAGGGTTTATGGAAAGAATGATTATGGCTTCACCAAGAGGAACTTCAATTCATTTGAAAATGAATATTACTTTCAAGGTTATTGCTACTCATGTAATCATTTTGGTCACAAAGCTACACATTGTAGGACTTATGGAAATAATGATTATGGCTTCACCAAGAGGAACTTCAAGTCATTTGCACCTTCCAAGAATCACAACATCAGGTGTTACAATTGCAGTAATTTTGGGCATAAAGCAAGGTGGTGTAGAACAGAGTTTCCAGAACTTCCAAAGACAAGCAAGGACAGAGATGATCAAAAGGTTCAAAGAGGTACAACTTCAAAGGTATGGAAGAAGAAAGTTGAGAAAGGAGAAGAGCATTGTAAGTTGGGAGTAGTCTTACTCCCACCCCAAAATTGATCACCTCAAGGAGAGGAGGTGGTGAGGGGGTTGAGCTAAGAGTCTTATTTTTAGCCCCAAAGGAGCCCTTTGCCATTGATGTCAAAGGGGGAGAGTTTTAGTAAGGGGGAGAGAAATAAGTAAGGGGAGCAACTTCTCAGGGGAGCAGATTTGGAATCCAGTGGTAGTAAAAGGAAATATTTTAGAAGGGTTGCCATCAATGACAAAGGGGGATATTGTTGGAAATATTAAGCATATTGGTTGTCATTGATGTCAAAGGTAAAATGGTTGAGATTTATCTTCAAGGTTGAAATAATAAAATGCAAGGCAAATATCTTCAAAGGATTCATGAGGCAAAAATATTGAAGTCAAAGGGACAATAGTTGTCAAGGCAAAAAGATTTTCCATGGTTATGTTAGCAAGAAAAAATAAGGTTTCATTTGATTGAAAAATATTTTCCATGGTTATGTTAGCAAGAAAAAGAAAAGGTTTCATTTGATTGAAAAGGATTCTCCATGGTTGTATTTGCAAGGAAAAGACAAGACTTCATTTGGTTAGAAAAAGGTTTAATTTGCAAAGGCCCAAAGGTTAAAATTTTAAATTATAATATTTAAATATTTTAAGATTTAAATTATTATAATTAAGTAAAATATTTAAAATTTTGGGCGGCAAAGGTTCAAAATGAAAAATTATTTCTAAGCGTCGACGTCAAAATTTGAAGGGCAAGAAACATGTATATAAAGAGCATAAATTATTGCAAGGCAATGGTAAGGTTGGATGCGTCGTTCAAAATTCGAAATTTGCAATTCATTCATGGAGGCAGAGAGGAAAGAAAGGTCAAAAGTGCACGTGTTTCAGAGCCAATTTCACAAGTCAAAGAGGGAGAGCACGTGGCCTAGGTTTCATCCGAGCAGCTAGCTCAGACGGTAGGAAGTCCCTGCGCTAAGTCATGGCAGAGAGGAGGTCACGGGTTCAAGGTATGGTAGGGTCAAATTTTTGTTGAAGATATTTTACATCGTGGAGGTAGTAGAAAAGGTGTGTTGTGCACCTTGGTTGTTGTGTGGGTAGCTAGCCCACGTGGTAGCCTAGCATTGAGCTAGGGCATGGGCCAGCAAGAGGTGGTAGGTTCAATTCACGGTGGTTGCAAATGTAAGGACAAATTTTTGAATTAAATTTTCTAAGGTATGCGCTCCATTCGCTTGCATTAGGGAGTCATAAGGTTAAAATTTTGTTTTATCTTTTGAGGTCAAAAGGACAACGTGAAATTTAAATTCAGATCTCTGGATGTGAAATGTGCATGAGATAGAGTTGATATTATGATTTACACCTTGAAAGTTTGAGTGCATTAAAAATTATTTTATTTCAAGTAGGAGGTATAAGGTGTATGTGGTAATTTCAATATTGTAATTTGTGCCTTGTAATGGTAATTGTATTGAAAATTATTTTATGAAAATATGAGGCATAAGGTGTATGTGGTTGATTTAAATAATTGTAAATTGTACCTTGGGTTGTTAAATGCTATAAGAAATATTGTGGTGTGTTGAGAATTATTTCTTGTGAAAGGAGTTATAAGGTGTTATTATGGTTCAATTTTTTATTGTAATTTTTGTATGGTGGAAAATAAATTTGAGGGGTTTTTGATAAGTGTTAATGCTTCATTTTTGAGAAGAAATTTAATGTGGATGATTTGAAAGAGAGATCTACTAACCAGTTTTGAAGTGGCACTTTGAAAGGGAAATTCTTTTGAGAACAGGTTTTGAGGGCACATCTTCATCAAAGCAAGTTGAGAGGTATGGTGATATTATTCCTTCTTTAAGGTGTTTGTTTGAGCAAATATTTTTGAATCATAAGGTGGAGATAAAAGGTTTGATTAGTGTGCATTGTTGGAAATATTTGAGCTAAGGGTTGAGAACAAAATTATGCTTCATTGTTGAATGAAATTGGAAACACATGTGCTAGGGTTTGAGAACAAATTGTGCATTGGTTGAGTGTCATTGAAAGTGAATGTGCAAGTGTTAGAAATCATATTTGTGAAGCTAGAGTGTGCATCAGTTTTGATTGTGGGAAATACATAAGAAGGTCAGTTATCAAATGCTAGACTAGAGCTACCTTTAGAATGCAATAAATGTGAGACATGTGAAAGTGATAGACTTAATGAATGTGAAGAACATATTGAGCATTTATCAGTGCATATCATTCTCTATATGTTCAAGAGGTTAAAATAATTTTGGGTAGAATATGTCTGATGTACTTTGATCAAAGCATGTGATATGAGCAAGTTTTGAGCATGTGATATGAGCAAGTTTTGAGCATGTGTTATGAGCAAGTTTTGAGCATGTGTTAGAATAGGTTTGAGGTAGATTTGAGCAAGTCTTGTGAGAAGACTTGAAATAATTGAGACAAATTTGTGCATGTAATGTGTGCAGATTTGAGATAGAGTTGAGATAGATTTGTGCATGTAATGTGTGCAGATTTGAGATAGAGTTGAGACAGATTTGTGCATGTAATGTGTGCATATTTGGGACAAAGTTGAGATAGATTTGTGCATGTAATGTGTGCAGATTTGAGATAGAGTTGAGATAGATTTATGCATGTAATGTGTGCAGATTTAGGACAGAGTTGAGATAGATTTGTGCATGTAATATGTGCAGATTTGGGATAGAGTTGAGATAAATTTGTGCATGTAGTGTGTGTATATTTGGAGTAGAGTTAAGTAGAGGTGTGTACCATCTTTGGAGGTGACCAGAGCAGAGAGGAGAGGTGTATCCTATGGATAGAGGTCCACTAGCCAGAGCAGTGGGGACAGAGGTATCATGTGGATAGAGGTCCACTAGCCAGAGTAGTGGGGATAGAGGTCTCCTATGGATAGAGGTCCACTAGCTAGAGTAGTGGGGATAGAGGTCTCCTATGGATAGAGGTCCACTAGCCAGAGTAGTGGGGACAGAGGTCTCCTGTGGATAGAGGTCCACTAGCCAGAGTAGTGGGGACAGAGGTCTCCTATGGATAGAGGTCCACTAGCTAAAGCAGTGGGGATAGAGGTATCCTATGGATAGAGGTCCACAAACTTGAGCAATAGGGGATTGATGTCTCCTTTGGGTTGGTGCCCATAAATATTGTAATAGGGAATTGGTTCCCAAGAGATTGGTTGAGGAAATTTATAAGAAATATTTTCTCCATGGACGTAGCCCACATTGGATGAACCACGTTAAATCTGTGTCTCTCATGTGTGTGATGATTTGTGCATTGTTTCATTTATTGCATTGATATTATTGTTGTTATCATTTGGAAATAAAAGTAAAATTTGATCTTATATTGTTCACCCCCCTCTCAGTATAAGCTTGTGTTCTTTAGACTTTATCACCTTTGAGGTAGTTTATGGTGTTTAGTGAATCCTCTTCAATGATAAGCTTGCACGATTGATTGCTGAGAATGGAGAGTCCCTAAAAAAGAGCTTTGGCTTTAGCAACATGGTTTGTTTGGGATCCTAGGTTCTCTGTAAAAGCGATAAGGATCTTACCATTATGATATCTTATGATTCCACCACTTCTTGCTTTTTCAAGATTACCTTTTGCAGCACCATCAAAGTTTAGTTTTAACTAGCCTTCGAGAGGAGGAGTCCATCTAACACTGGCTCTGTTAGTTAAATGGAGAATGCTTTGTGTTACTTAGATGAATATTCCAAATTTATTTAAGAGCATGGAAATTTTTTGTAAGATGGAGAATGCTTGATTTTTGAAGCATAAACAATGGATGTTTTGGATTGTAATGTCTATCTTGCAAAATGTTTCCTTTTGGAAAATAAATAATGTCATCTTGTGATCTATATTATGATGGAAAATTTTATGTAATCATTCAATGATGATGATAGCATTGTGAATAATCAATTTTATTTCTAGAGGAATGCTTCTTTTATATAGCTTTACTTTAGCACTTTACAATTTAACTATGGTGGTAAAATTGTTGAGATGCTTTTAGTGGTAGCACTATGTTGAAGCTCATGCTAAATTTGAGATGTAATATTTCAATTAAGATTCAATATTGTGTTATAGTTTAGGCATGTTGTTTTCAATTGAAGCATTTATATCTAGAGAGAGTTGTTTTATATTGCTTTAATGCTATCTTGGGTTAGGGAAGAGTTCTTGGGTTGGATCTAGAACTTCTTTTAGGACTTGAGTCAAAGAAAATAACCCAATCCTAGGATGAGTTGCAATGATGCAATAACCAAGTAGATGTGAGTCCTCGGAGTTTGGAGAATGCAATATCTAGGAAATCGTGAATCTGGAAGGATTTGTATTGATGCAATAGCCATATTATTGTGAATTGATACACCTTAAAAATAAAATATTAGGTGTTCCATAACTATGAGGTTATCAAAGTCATTCACAATATAGTAGTGGTGGTCCCTTGAATGTGTAGGTTCAAGTGATCATGTTCATTTCCAAATGAGTGATAATGACCTTAGTTAGCCCATGGAGGTGTGGTAACTAAGCACCAAGGCTTTACACCTAATTAACCTACCTAGATGGACTTAGGGTAAGGTTAGGGAATAAGTGTTCCCTTTTAAGTGTTATGGGCCTTAAAGGATAATTTTTACGTTATTCATATTATCTTATGTCAATGAAGGTATAGGAAAGGTGTGGGGATCACTTTGGCATCCTTCTAAATGATGATATTTAGTAATATGAACCCCAAAAAATATGTGATTTTTGCCACTCTTGTCCATTGCATGTCATCTACAGCGACATTAAATTCAAATGTGGTGAAGCCTTGAGAATGTTGAAAATAAATATGTTGGGACTTATTAGTGAATATTACTTGAAAAAAATGTATCTCTCTCTTGGGTTGGTTTTGGTGGGTTGTTACAGTTTGTGGCTTGGTCATCCTCTAGTTCTAGTGAAATGAGTGAGGTTGTTATAGCCATAGAATTTTCTTGATAGTTGCTCCTTTTTTAAACTTTACTTTGAGTATAAAATAAAAGACTAAAATCTATCTTTAAAATGTGAATCTTGAATGATGATTGGATTCATTTTATTTTGCTTTATGCATGGATTTTATCTTATTTTGTTAATATTTGTTTGAGCATAAAATAAAAATAACTAAAATCTAACTTTGCAATGTAGTAGCTTTAGAATAGCACCTTAATGATTCATTTTAATGAAATTTTGGAAGTTATTAAAATTTCCATCTTTCACATTAAATGAAATTAATTTTCTTGTCTTTAATAGTGCAAAGTTTGAATGGATAGTATTGATGGTAACTTTATCATAAGTAGCCATCAATTTATTAGTAATGTATTTATATGGTCTAATTTTATCATCTTTCATTTGATAAATTGTATCAATTTGATTGACAAAAATCTAAGAATCCCCATAAATGTAGAGATGTTACCTTTAGAACTAAGGCTACACAAAGACCAAGGATAATGGCTTTGTATTTAGCTCTATTGTTAGTGAATGATAATTGAATTTTGAAGGATAGAGAGATAATAATTTATTGTGGTGATACCAGGATGGCTCCTACCCCTACTCCTTTGACACAGCTTGCACCATCAAAGCATAAGTTCTAAGAATTAGGTTGGGTGGTTTCAAGGCTATAAATTATTTCATCTAGAAATTCTACAACTATAGGGTGACTAGCAAATAAATATGCTATTGTTATTTGGTTAGCTATCACCTATCCCTTTATTGAATTTTAGTTAATGAATGTAAGTTTGAATTCATTAAGGACCATTACCCATTTGGTAGTCTAGCCCAAAAGGTAAGGTTTAGACATGAGGTACCTTACGGGATCTACTCTAGCTATGACATAAGTTTTATGACTTCACATATAATATCTTAGCTTTTGGAAAAAAAAATTATTATAAGGAAAATATTTTCTAATGGTGTATAATGTCCATCATAACTAAGGCTTTATTGATATAATAGATACCCCTTTCTCTATGTATATTGTGATATCATGCCAACATAGCACTTAGGGTATGGATAGTTATCATAATGTATGATAGAAAAGACTTAAAGGGGTTAGGTGGAACAAGTACAAGTGGAGATAAGAGATATATTTTTGAAGCATCTAAAACCTTTTGATACTCATCATCCCATTTGAACTTGGTTCCTTTTCTCAAGAGTTTAGAAAATGGGTGGCATTTGTTTTCCAATTAAGAATTGAAACATCATATGGCCTAGATTTTTCCCTAAAGACTTATAAGTTGAGTTACCATGTATGGGGGTGGAATATCAATAATGATGGATATTATTAGGATTCACCTCAATACCATATTGAGAGACAATAAATCCTAGCAATTTCCCTAATGTTACTCCAAATATACATCTATAAGGCATTAGGTGGACTTTGTATTCCCTTAACTATTCAAAGATTCATCTTAGATCTAGAACATGATCTTAACAATTAGAGACTACCCAAGAAGATAATCAACATAAATTTCATTGATATCATGTATCATATTATGAAATATATATTTCATATCCTACTAATTGGTAGCTCCCACACTTTTTAGGCTAAATTGCATGACCTAGTAACAAAATATCCCCTAAGAAGTGGTGAATATGGTATTGGATTGATCTTCTAATGCAATTCAAATTTGATTATATCCAAAAATTATGTCCATTAAATATAGCATCCCTCACATTGTGGTAAAGTTGACAATCATATCTATGTTGTCTAATGCAAATTGTCTTTGGGACATGCCTTTTTGAAATCCCTAAAGTCAATGTAGACCCATACAACATCTTCCTTTTTGCCTATAGAAACTACATTAGAGATACAATTAGAATAATCAATTACATTGATAAATTTTACCTCTAAGAGGTTTTGAAGCTCCTCTTTGGCAAGCAAGGTAACTTTATGGTGCACCTTTATTAATTTTTGCTTCACTTGTTTGGTATCAATTTTGAAAACTAAATGATGTGCTAAAAAGGAAGCATCTAACCCTAGTATGTATACATAGGGCTAGGCAAAGATGTTAAAAAATTCAATCAAGATTTTAGTATATTTCTCACATTATTTAGGGGTTAAGACTTTTTCTAATTTGGTGATTTTAGGATTGTCTTGAGAGACAATGTTAATATCAATTATTTATTTTATTAATATGTAGGACTCATATTCCAATTGTGGAGGTGTAGCTAATACTCATAAACTCTCTACGTCCATGTGGTCTAAAATTAATTGTTCAAAATAATGTGGTTGTGAGGCATCAATAATATTTACTGATAAAAGATACCCTCTATTTAAGGAGTTTTCTTGACAAATATAGTTATGTGGGTCATCTTGAGGAGGGTTGTGGGTTGTGGGGTAATTCTTCCACCAAAATGTCATTTGTTTTAGACATTGGTAAGGGATTTTCAATTTATTAGAAAAATGTAGTGTTATATACTTGATATAGAGCTACATTATTTTCTAGATTATTTCAATTAAAAATATTATCTTTATAGGGATTATGGGACTCTTTTGCATGCCCATTTATGAGTTTAAGATATATAATACTTACGGAATTTATGCTAGCAAATTACAATAATGGAAATAGGTCATAAACCCAAAAAGGGCAAGGTTTTGTATCCTCGTTTTCATCCCAATATAGCTCCTTTTTTAGAGTGGTATTGTCCTATGGTTCAAGGAAACAAATGTTAACATCATCATCATTGTAATACAAGGATGAAAAGGTAAAGGTTCATTGTGATTGAAGATATAACATAATCCCTAATGACCTAGCTAAGCTTTAGGTTTTAGGGATTCTTTAATGCCTTATTATCAAGTACATATTCTTTTTTTGTGATAGCCAAAGTTACATGAATTTGTTTAGGTATGGGGTAAATTTTTGACTGGTACAAATAATTTTGTCATTTGGTTGGATGAGGGTTACTACCATGGATTCGTTCCCTAGTCATTTTTGCATAGACAAATGAACAACTCCCTATATATACCACCTTCCCCTTTATAAATGGTAGCCCTAAGGTCCAAGGTGAAGGAGGTGATTTGGCTAGGTCCAATACTAGTAATTCATCTTGTTTATTATTAATATTAAAGTGATTAATATTTTGGATTTCATATTTATTCCCATCCTATATTTTGGATTGTTTACTTGTTCAAGTTTCCTTATATTAATTATTAGTGGACTCTTCATTGGATTTTGTAGTAGTGGATATGACATGGAGGTTTTATGGCATTATTGATAAAAGGGTTAGAACCATTTAGAGAGGAACAAAGACAAGCCTTTGGGTTTTTTACCTCAATGGTCTAACAATACGTGAAGATCTTGTGGTCTGTAGTGATACTGTATATATTGTCTTGATATTCAAACATCAAATATTAATGGTAGGTTGATAGGATAACCTGTATGGCATGGATCCAAGGCCATCTCAAAAGAATATTATATTGTAGGTATCAAGGCAAAACATAAAATATGGTGTTAACTATGTGAGGTCCTACTTTCAAGGGGAGTACTATAGTCCCAATAGCCTCACGTTCCTCATTATAATATGCATTTATAACAATGTTTGGTTTCTCTAAGTCTTATCTATTTAGCCTAATCCTATTAATAAATTTAAGGCTACACACATTCTAGGTAACCATTATCAATGAGGACTCTTTTAATAAAATTTTCATTGACATGGCATGTGATATAGAGGGCAAATTCCCCAAGTATAAAAGGAGGTGGAAGATCATCTTTGTAGGACTAAGATCCTATAGTACATTTTATTCACTTAAGAGTTTAAAAAGGGTTTCCCTATGCGTTGGTGAATTTTTTAGTAGATCTAGTAGGGAAATTTTGCCAGGGGTGTCTTCAAGTTGTTGTTGATGGTCAAAGGCTCTTTTATCTTGAGATTATAAGATCAGGGATGACCCACTAGAAATAGGGATGCATTTATATCATAAGTTCAAATGGGTATTAGATGGTGCATTTGATGATTAAGCCTTTTCTTTGTGTTGTTGTCTTGTGATAGCATAAACATAAATCATTCATATCATGTTTAGATTAGGTGGGGTATATTTCTATATTGAATGTTATTGGTGGATTTGTGGTCATGGTTGGGTAAGGTATATTGAAATATACCCATATTATGATTATAATATTGGGGTTTGGAATCACCAATAATAATATGACCATCATTGATTAATTTCTTAATAATTTGCATAAGGTTCCTACACTTGTTGGTATGATGGTTGTCTCTGTGGTGGAAGGGACATTTTCCATTGGCCTTAAACCAAGGTATATTATCCATTTTAGGTTCTAGAGGCCTTATTTATGGTAACTCAATCATTTTAACTACTAGAGATTGATTGAGTCTAGTGAACTTTCTCTTAGATTTTTATTGGGCTTTTGCTAGGACTAACTTTTGTAAAGCAATAATAGTGTTGACTATTATTGGCTTTTATATTTTTAATAGGGAAATAATTAGCAAGCCCATTTTCCATGACAAGATTATTTTTATATTTCCCTTTAGGGTTAGAATAGGTCCATTTTTATTCCTCTTTCTTACCCTTTAGCTTTCCTCTAAGTAAGAGGGAAGACTCTACTTGTTTAGTCAACTCTATTGCATCTTAAAAATAAGTAATGTGGGTCGTGTCCTAAGGCTAGGCCAACTAGTCTTCCAATATACATAAAAAGATATGTATGATATTTTTAGGAGGAATATTGTACTATATTTTCCTTAGTAGGGCCCACCATCAGGTTAAGAAATATTTGAAAGCTTCACCCTTAGCTTGTTTGAGTTGATAAAGGTCATCAGTCATACATTTTGTTTCCATGTACATAGCAAAATATTGGAGAAACATTTATACAAGATACTCAAATATTTTAAATGAGTTTCATGGTATATACAATACCACTTTAAGGTAGATCCACCAATAAATTTTGGGAACAACTTGAGTTGTAGTGCCTTATCATAGACAATGTCATGGAAAGCAGCTTGGAAGAGACTAAGATGTTTAGGTGGGTCTCCATATTCCCTATATAGTTAAACATTAGAGGTTTCAAAATTGGAAGGGTAACGCATACTAGCCACAAGAGGATCTAAAGGTTGATTGCAAAATTATTTATAGGCATATATTTTGCCAATTATGAATCTGTAAAGAGAGGCCAACTATAGCTCAAACCTAAAGTTTTATTTTTCTAATAGTTCCAATTTGGAATTTATATTTGGATTTGTGGGGTAAGATGGATTTGATGGAGCTTGTGGTAGAATCAAGTAGGGTTGCAAACTAACACATAGATAGGTTTGGGTGTTGGAAGAATTTACATATAATGTAGTGTTACATTTATTGCTTCCAAGATTCTTGGAATAAATGGATTGATAGAAGGAGGCTTTAAAGCAATGGGGATGTGATATTGAGAAGGGGTATGATGAAAAAATGATTAGAAGCATATTTGCAGAGATAGGTGAACTAGAGAGGATATCAAGATCTTGTATTTGATTGGCATTTTTTGGTTGAGAAATAGGGCAACTATTGTTGATCCTAAACATAGAGGGATTTCTCAAGGAGAATAGGAAATTTTCATATGACCCTCTACTAAAGTTGTAATGATAGGCAAGTTAGAATTGATGCAATTAAGACTCGATGCAATAAGATCAACATAAAAAGACCCATCATATGGGTCTCTTTGATGGGAAATTATAGGGGTGGATCTAAGTTTTTGTGACAGGTCTAAAAGGGACCCATTTGTAGTGAAATTTATTAAGGGCTCCTCATTTTAATTTAAAATGGTTTTCATAGATTATTTATTTCCATATAGGAAAGCAACTAAATGATCCATGTATTTAAAAACCACCTCCCCTTATTCCTTGTAAACATGAAAAAAGGTTCTTGAGGGAGGAGCTTCCTCCTCTTATTCCTCAAAGGTAATATTATAAAATTTTATTAGGGCTTAGGTAATGCTAGTAAGGAATTAAGAATTTTAGCTAATTGACATACAATATTACGGGTAACATAGGGAGGCTTAGCCATAGCTTTAGGAAAGGAGTATTAAATTTTTATTAATATTTTATTTAAAAGTGTTTATAAAAGAAGAATAAGAAGAATTTTTAAAAATCCTTATATCACCTTCTTATTTTTAAATACCTAATATAATATATATCTCTTAGGAGGCTCCCAATACACATGAACCAGTTGGTATACCTGCTCTCTCGATATACTCATCAATATGCAAGAGCAAGCTTGATCCCCTCAATATGCATGGTTGTATGTGAGGGAAGACCTTGAGGTACTAAAAGATAATGGTACTAAGGATGGACACACCTATATACATGACCTAATATCAATATGTGAGAGCTAATAATTTTTCTTCATGTGACTCTCATTAGCCCATAGGACTAACCTTTTGTTATGTTCTTATTAATTTTCATTAATATTTTCAAACTAAACACACAATTTAGGTGGCCTTGATTAATTTTTAATTAGATTTATGTTTGATTAAGGCAATGGTAGATAAGGGTTTTTGGACCTATGTGTTGTTCATGTTAGGTTCACTTAATATGTGGGGCCACAAAATGGTGTGTATTCCCACACTCATGCTTTGGAAGGCTTATGGTATTTGTATCCTACTAGTTCTATTTTTATTGTGTTGATTTAAAATACACATAAATTTCCATTTATTACTCTATCCTAAAGTCATTTCTAAGATGAAATGCAATGCAAGTGCAAACAAATCACAACAATATAAGTCCTATAATCTATGTATCCTTTTTAAATCCAATGCTAACAATAAAGTAAACATTTTTTTCCTTTTCAAAGCAATAATAAATATGTGAAAATATAGACAAAAATATTAGCCTAAAGATTCAATCTACATGTGCTTTACCTTTATTACCTATGCTTTCTGAAAGATGAAAATATTTTCCTTGATTACAATTTTCATAAAAAGTGTTCAATTCCATCAAACAAATGTAGCAATGTATAAGAAAAATCCTAGATCTATTTCCAAATGATTATAAGAAATGATAGTCTCTAAAATAAAGAGGGGATAATGTATTTTTATTTTGCTTTCAATGCAAGGTTCATATAGCTCAACGTAAGATGCAAATAGGAGTAAATGCAATAACATAATCCTAAACTATATGATTTTCCTTTTGAATACCCATTATGAAAATATTATACAATATAGTTAGGGTGCCATGATATGCTTTGCAAGAGAATAAATATTTCACAAAAACCTTGACTTGTTATAGTTTTGTTACAAAAATTATTACAAAAGATACTAATGACTCACGAAACCTTATATTGATGAAGGTACTCTATAGATCTAAGTATTTTCTAATCTAATTTGATAATGATACCACTATTTTGCAATTCAATGACACAAAAACCAAATGAGAATAGAAACATAGACATATAATAGAAGTTAATTACGCATAGAATAAAAAATAGGTTCTATACCTAGGTTTTACACATGGACAAGTGCCCTATGGCACACTTGTCATGTGTGGCACACTTATCATGGTGCACTTATGCTACTATAATATATTTGTCCTGCTACAATGCATTTATCTTACACCTACAAAATAGTAGATTTGCAATTGAAATAATTGATAGAAGTGGTTAGTATTATAGATCTATTCAATTTTTCCAAGAGTGTCTCACTTCCTTAATAAACAGATAAAATTTGGTTTCCTTTTATAGTGATTAAACCAAGAAAATAAATGAAATATAACATTCAAGAGGATTGAAGAGTACAAATACCACAAATGATTACTAAAAGAGTGCTAAAGATGACATCAAATAGTTGTTGAAAGAATTATTAAATATGAGCGAAGTAAGTACAACCCTTCTAATATTATTATTTATTTTGATGCTTTGTGCAATAGGCCTTGCTCCAAAAATACTTCATGGATATTATGGGTATGTTGAATACCTAGTTCTAGGAGCCAAGTGGAAATAGACCTAGAATTGTAAAACCCTCTAGTTAACTTTTAAAATTTCTTCAATCAAGGTTATTCATCACAACAAGTACTTATGAAGAAAGTAAAAGAAAAACTTTCCAAAGAAATAAGTTGCCCCAAATATAAAATTGCCAATATTCTTGATTACCAAAATTGCCAATTCCAATTCTTGATCTAAATTTGGTTATTAACCCAACATAAAAATTTCCAAATGCCCCAAAAAAGGGTAAATTTATAAGTTGTGTAGTTGATGTTTAGAGAATTCATGCCAATCTTGAGAGGTGGTAGTAAGGAGTTAGTTATGTGGTTGGAATACTAAGTGGAGGTAAGTTAAGAGGATGATGTGAAAGGGAGATTAGATAGTGGTAGATGAGTTGATTATAATATTTTAGATAGGGCTAGATTAATACTGAAAAATATATTGCAAACTAGACTAACTACCAATTAGAAACCTTGATTTGGATAATTTCATTAATGAGATGAGATGCAAATTTTATTGGCAATGACAAAGAGTCCCTCTGTCATCATTGGAGCTTTATAAAAATTGATACAAGTGTGATAAATGGGTACATATCTCTAAATATACATCTAATAGGATTAAAGGGATTCCAAAATAATTTAATGCACAACTACATACCAAAATGTTCCTCTCAAAATATTATCCTTGGAATTCACACCTTTATTTTTACCCCTCCACTAGATAGTGAAGTATTTACTCTAAAATGCAATTAAATCACTCACTATTGCTATCTAATCACTAGTTGGTATTGAGTGATTGGCTCTTACAATCCAATTGGGTCATTTTACAAGTTAATTGCTCCTAAACCAATTGATGCTTGATATGGACTTTGTCAATTTTTAGAAAGGCATCGATTTCTTGAGTTCACTATTCTATACTCTTCTAATATGGTGAATTCCAAGGTAGTGTTAAGGTAATAAATTTATGGAAACTTTATTAGGTTCCAAGAACAATTATAAAGAGATCCAAGATCCTTCCTTTATCCTTAGGAATAAAGTATACATAATCTAGATCCTAGCTACAAAATTTAAAAAATTTGGTTCTTGTATTATGCTTTCTATGATAGTCACCCTAGTAGAATTTATGACTCCTTACCACCTATAAATTTGATGGATGTTAGTAGTTAATCCTCTCCCATGATATCTTCATATGGATTCTCTAACAACTCGTCATGTTCTCCTTAAGCTCCTAAATTTTGACATATATAGTTTCTAGTTTCATATACAATTTAATTGCATTCCCTTCATTGGATTGGTCCTCCTCCTCTTTGACCATGGCATAAAAAATATAATTATTTATTATTTCTATCTATGTGCCAAAAATATCTGGAAAGCTAATAATATCTAACTTTTAAATTTGCTTGATCATTTCATGAAATGGTCTTTAGAGATATCAATGTGTCCCTACAAGTATGCAAGTCCCTCCAAGCATCTGTGATCTTATTTGAGTTTCATAACAAGGTCCTTCATGTCTATCCCTATCTATTTCACTTTTGCTACCGATATGGTGGACTAAAGTTTTAGTAATTCTTGGTATCTCTCCTTAGAAGCCAATTGTTCTTCAACCTCTTCAATGATTTCTATCACATATTCAGGTTAAGTTTTACATAGGCCACAAAAGAAAATTATTCATGTGCATTCTTCAATTTTTTCCTAATATTGTTTTAAATGAACTTGACTCATTGGGTATCAAAATTCTTCTTAAGTTTTATTATTGCTTTTGTGGCTTTCGAGACTATCAATTATTTGATCCTTTGATCTCTTTCCTATGGGGGCTCTTAAAGTTGATTGATTTGATTTTTACCTTGTGCTAGTTGTTATAATATATCCTCCAACTATTGCATGCTATTTTTAGCTTTAGTAAGTTGAGATTTGAGATCCTAGACTTGATTTTTAGTTAATCTACCTCTAAGGCATCTTTTCTCAATATCTCATTTTCTTGATAGAGATGGTCCCTTTGAGCCTTAAGTTGTGTCACTTTAAGTTCAAATTCTTGGTTTTTAATTATCAATAATTCATCCTTTATGGTTATCCATCCAAATTTTATATCCACACCAATTGATAGTTAGTTCATAAGTTGGAACATTTAATATGGATTTGTTTGGCTTAGATCCAACTTGAAAACCATGGAAGTCAAGTTGGAAGGAGAGGTTAACACTTTGGATGGGTCATATTCCATATCTTTAGCAATATAAATATTATCATCTTCTTTAATAGCTATAACTAAATTAAAATTGAAGCCTTGGTGGTTTTTTCTTTAGCTGATTATATTCCTTATTCTACTTCTTCTCTTTTATGGTGAGGATGTCAAATATCCTTTCAACATATATCTCCTTGGATTCACAAACATTTTTCTATATGAAGGCCTAACTTGAACTTGTAGATACACTAGCTAGAGGGGTTACTTTTGTAGACCCAATATCCTTATATGGGGTAGGTAACATCATTTCACACAATAGGCATTTCCTTGCCTAGGATGGTGGATTTTATGGACATGTTGGCATAGTTTTTAGAGTATATTGGATGGAAATCGATGTGAGTGTGGTATAAAAATAAGGGGTCGGTCCTAATGCTAGCTACACCAGTGAGGATATCATTTTTGATAGGTAGATGATGGTAACAATAATATTCTAGATGGTACTAACAATCATGAGGTGGAAACTTAAATGAAGAGTGATAGAAATAACATAATAGGTATAATACTAGGTGAGATAAAAGTAGTTGGAAGTGGAGTTCTTTTAAGAGAACCTTGTTCTATACTAACATAGGATGAGGAAAGTGTAGTAGGATTTGGAATAGAAGAAGTAGAAATTATAGAAGAAGGATTATCAAAAAGAGGGGTAGTTATGGATAGTGGAATGGAAGTAAAAGTGGTAACAACTATGGCCACAATATTGGTTATTTGCAACTTGATATGGGATACTCCCTAAGGTATTTCTCCATCCTTGAGCTAAGTTTTATTTCCTTTTTTCTCCTCTTGGGACACTACTTCCTTACTAGAATTTGATTTGTACCTCTCAAAACTCCTTTACCCTTCAATGTATAGTTATTGAACTACCAAGTTGACCACCATAAGTGTTGTTGGTGTAGCAAAGATGATGAATTTTAGATCTATTTCCATCCTTAGTCTTCAAGATATAGATAGGTTATCTATAGCTTCAAGAATAATGTTAACCCTCTTGGAACTTTTGGGATGTTTATGATCCTAGATAGGAGAAAATTGATTTTCAAATGGGCCATCTAGGGTTGGCCTTATCAATGTTCCAATTTTTGAATGTGTTTTCTACTAGGTTAATATATTTCTATCTATGTAGACTTATTTCCTCGAGATATATAGATTCTCACAATTTATTTTAATATCTAGGTAAAAATTATATTTTGCCTTGATGTAGAATTAGTTTCATTCTAGTGGGTTATTATAACACTCATGGATTTCATCTTCATTATCATGCATTCTATGGTGGACAAGGCTAATTCTTAATTTAGATTTTAATCCTAAATATTATATTACTCTTCATGTGCAAAGAAGGTATCCAACTTCTTGGCTTTTAGAGTTTTCTTGAAAATCTCTATTGGGTCATAGGACCATTGGTCTCTTAGTTGTTTGACACCCATGTCCCTTAGATTTGTATCTATTATTTTTTTTAACCCATGTAAATTTTGAGTTATTTAAATTATCTATTTATTGAATATGTGAAAATTATCTTCTTTGGTCCACTAAAGCTTCAAATTCATATAATATAGGTATTACACAATTTAATCTAGGATGAATGCAAGTAGCTCAAAAGGTATGGTCCTCCCCAAATAAAAGCCTCCGTTTGAACACTCTATATATTTTAATAATTATTATACCTCATCTAACAATCTTGATGTCTTTCCCCAAAATTTCTCTATGATGACCTTAAATTCCTTGTTATAGAAGTGATAGCATGTCTTGTCTACTTCTTGGTAGGGTATATCCACACACTCTATAATTGAAAGAGGTTATCCATCTAACCCTACCTATTTTAAATAAAGGGTCAAAAACCAATTTTTCTTTTGGAATATGATAAGTTAGACTATGTACAAGGTGTAGTTAAAATTTTATTCCTATTTAGATGTGTTTTAACCAATTATCCATGCAGTTGATGATATACTTGGTATAATCAATCATTTGGGAATACCCTAGATAAGTGTGAACTATATGTAATATGTAATAATACTTCTTATAATTTTAGATTGTATCCTCTCTTTGAGCACTATAGAAATACTAGAAATCACCATCTAAGCATCCTCTTTGAAATGTTCCAACTCTAGTGGAATGATAAAGATAGATGGCAAGTTGGGTTTCTTTAGGTAAGGGACTAAGAAATATCTCTAATAGTTTCTCATCCTATGGTAGTATAAGTCTTGCTACATATTAAGGTTGTAGGACATCCACATGGAAGGGTCTTTTTTCACCTTCAACATATTTTGAATGTCCCCTTTGTGGATGTAAAATGACTCCTCACTCCATTATGGGGGTCCAAAATTCCTTTTGAAGGGCTCATATATTTCAACACAAACTTCTATTAGTTATATAAATATTTATACTTGTAGCACTAAATTCATGTCTAATCTCAATGTTCAAATTTTGTTTATGTTGTAGAAGTTGATCTCTAGGCCCAAGTTGAATTGTCTCAATACTTCTTTTTCACCTACCTAATGGATTGTTTATACCTCCCTTCCTTAACCCTCATATAGGAATATTCAAATAACTCTTTTAGTATCTTAAGAGGAGGGAAGGGCTACCTCTTTCTATTCCCTTTTTCTTCTTTTTTTGACCCTTTTATGGCTTAACCTCTTATGGTAGCACCTAAATGGTGAAGGTAAAGTTGATGTGGAAGGGAAAATGAGTGGAAGGATATGATGTAGGGTTTTATTTGGGTATGGAGGGAATGTTAGAGTAGGAATAAGTATTCATGATGGATAAAATTTAGAAAATATGAAATTGGGACTTTTGTAAAATTCCAACAAGTAGTTTGCTTGCAAAATGAGGCAATTTGCTCTTTTCAAAAGGCTTAAAAAATACACTTGAATTTTTTATCAGTTTTCTCAGTTTGGACATTGATGATTTAACCTTACATAGGCATTTGGATGGATGGTTAAAATAATTTTCTCAAATTTTTTAGAGATTTGATTTATCTAAAAAAGTTTAGGGAGTTAAGCTCATATGATAGGCAATTTACTAGTGTTCTATTGCAACCCTTTGAGTAATTTTCTTAGCATGACATCCTCTAGCCTAGGGATGGGTTTGATACTTTGGGTAATTTTGTTATTACATGGATATCCTTTGGAGTTCTACCCAATTCATAATGGTTGTATTGATCCTAGTATGCAGAGTGAACTAGTGGTAATGCATCAATTGGCACCATGTAATTTATGTTTCATGGGGTGCTTGGGAGTAAATTCACAACAATGTAGGCTTTTGTTGTTGGGTGGAGTCATATACAAAATGGTGAATGAAAATGTTGTCTATATTATCTAACCCTTATGGGCTACCTACACCTTGTATGAGCTTGTTTAGGCAAGGCGGTTAGCCCACTAGGGGATGATTTCCTTACTTGACTAGTTAGCATTAGGTAGTCCCTAAGGTGAGCAACTCGATTATTTTGGGACCTTTATTTTTTTTAATATAAGTGTCTAAACATATTTACAAGGGGTACAATTCATCATAGAAAAATGTAATAAAGGAAATATGGAAGATAGGTTGTAGAGAGGAAAATAATTGACAAAAAGAGGGTAATACATAGGAAAAAATAATATCCACAAAAGAAAACTATGTACATATTTACATATTTATTCATATGGATATCTTTACTTTATAGGACAAATATTATGCCCTTTTAATGAAATAAATTATGTTTTTCCATCCATGATCGAAATTTTATAGCATTTTGAACTCAAAATCTTTTGAATTTTATAGGGTCTACTCCAAAGGGAATCAAACTTTTGATGTTATTCTAGTTTTTCTCATTCTTTATTCCATTTGAATACAAGATCTTCTTCCTTGTAATCCATATTAGTGGAACATTTATCAAACCATATTTAACTACCTCTTCCTTCTAAATACATTTTCTATCTTCCTATAGGACTAATAGGGCATTCAATCTTATTTGCATTGACTTGATATCCATATCTTCAAGATTCAATTATTGTGACTTTTGGAGGAAAGGGAGTTCCAAATTTATTGGTAGCATGACCTCTTTAACATAGACTATCTTATAGGGTGATGATCTAGTGGATGCTTTATATTTCACTCAATCTTCCCATAGTGCTTCATGTAGTTTAGTGTTCCAATCCCTTTGTGATTTAGAGATAGTTTTTTTTAAATATGGGTTATGTTTTTATTGGTCAATTCTACCAATCCATTTCCTTAGGGGAAATAGTTAGAGGATGTATTAAGAAAAAAATAGTATTCCAATGAAAGTATCATAACTTTGGTCCTTTTGAAGTATGTATTGTTGTCAACAACTATGGTAACTAGCCTCTAGCAATTGGATTACCACCTCTTGATTGACCAACTTCATTGCCATTGCTTCAACCCACTTTGTAAAATAATCCATGGTGTTAAGGATCCATCCATATCCTACACTTGATAGAGGACTAATATTTCCAATGAAGTCTAGACCTCATTGCTAGAATGATTTAGTAACAATAATGGGATTTAGGAGTATTGGCACTTTCCCCTTTTCCCCATGAATATATTGCAATATTTATAGTTATTAACCCATTAGAAGCAATCAGAGAAGATGCTAGGCTAATAGTACCTTACCATTAAGATTTTATGAGGTATGGTTGACATAGAATATGGTCCTCCTTCAATGTGATACTACTTGATTAGGTATTTTTTCCTCTTTTTTGATAAAACTTAGCAAGACATGGTCATACCCTTTTATGAACATGACACCATCAAGCCATGTATATTGCATTATATTTTTCCTAAAATAAAACCCTTTCTTTGGCAACCAATCCTTCTTTTACTTACCCAATGGCCATGTACCTTATCCATCCTTTATTGTCACCTAATATGACTTCCTCTACTAGGAAAACCCAATATTTAGGATCAAATATCATGGTTTTTGCATAAAGCTCAACCCTATATGGGCTTGGTAGATTTTATAGCTATATTAACTTCTTCTATATCTTTTTTTTCCAACTTTCCATGATGTATAGTGGACTATATGTCAGGGTGTACTACAAATATTGTGATCTTGTCCTATGATAGGTAGTACCTAAATTTCTTGAGAGCCTTCATAATAGCAACCACCTATTTTTTGGTGAAGATGCATCTCTTTTTGTAGTTATAGAGGACTTGACTCATAAATGAGAAGGGATGTCATTCATCCTTATTATTTTGGGTTAGGAGGATGACAATATTTTCATCTATCCTAAACACATAGAGCCTAAAATATTTAGAGGAATTATGATTGACTAGGACCAAGGTTCTTGTTAAGGTATATTTGGTATATTATAAGGTCTTCTTACCTTCATTAGTCAAAGTAGGTCAACATTCTTTATTATTATTTTGGTAATTGATCTAACCATCTGGACAAAGTTGGTTATGAATTAGGTAACAAATTGGATTTTACCTAGGAAGGATTGTATTTCTTTTATCTATGATGGGATGGTCTCGAATGGTCTTTATCCTATTAGGGTCTATGTCTAAACCATCTTTTGATGCTACACGATCTAGCAATTTTTCTTCATATACCATGAAGATGAAATTTTCAGGATTAAGTGAATATCAAACTGCCTGCATCTATGAAAAACTAACTCAAGATGTTCAATACACTTACTCCTCTCTTTGAAATACAGAGTCAAATCATATAAGTATACAAATAGTATTTTACCAACTAGTCTAACAAAAGTGATGTCCATAGACCTTTGGAAGATACATCTTCTCTTTGACCACCCAAATAACACACTTTGATATGCAAAGGCTTCTCATTTAGTGGTAAAGGCTTTTATACTAATCATCATCCTTAACCCAAATTTAGTTGTACCCTAAGAGACCATCAAAGAGTGATAATACCTACGAGTATGCTTCCTTTTGTGAAATATAATCTATAAAAGATAAGAGATACTGATATTTTAATAAATAACTTTTAAAATTTCCCAAATCTACACAACCTTATATCAACATCCTTTTTTGAATAAGATCTAGATTAGCAACCTAGATGTAATATTTAATTGGGAATATGATTTGGTTCTATAAGAGCTCCAAGAGGTTTTTTTATCACTACCTCAATTTTAGGGTTCACTAAGCATTGTTTTTTAAAATAGTCTAGCACCAAGTTTTAGCTCAATAGTATATTCTATGATGTTTAGATCATGTACCTTAATATATTTATAAGGCCATGTAATGATATCCCCATACTGGCCATAGATATCCTTAAAAATATTTATCTATTCCTAAGTGCATTCCTTATTGAGTAACAAGTTCTTTCTCCTTAGTGATCTTGATAGGGTGAGATGTAATTTGAGTTGAATAGTCTCTCTAGAGTAATTAGCACCTTTGGAAACAAGTTTGTTTTTCACTATATGACCCCATATTTATTTATTTCATTAATGTTTTAGGCCTCTTTTATGGTTAATTCAATGATCTATTAATCATTGTTGAAGGTCTACCAATTATTAGAGCTATCGAGAATGACTAGTCTAAAGATAACTCTTCTCCTTTGGCTTATCCCTCATATTAGTGGTGGGGTCAAGTACTGATTCTATACCTATTAGTTTATTTACATTAGTATTCAATTCTCTAGAAATTACCTTGATTTTGTATGTGTTGAAACTCTCTAGTCAATCTCAAACCTAGTGCTTATATGACTTCAAGTGTTTATTCTTTTTGGTGCCTTTGGAATTAACCTATTTTATCATTAATTTGGAGTCACCATATATCCTTAGGTTAGTAATCCCCATATTTTCAACTTTTTTCAAGTCAATGCATAGTGCCTTGTATTCAACAATGTTGTTAGGTCTGAGGTGTAGACCAATTGGTTCATCCAAATCCCAGAATGGGGGCAGAGGTCCAAGGTTAAAATATCGGGCCTCGTCAGACTGAACGCGTGTCCCTTTCCTAGTGCTTTTAGTGGTGTAAAAGGTTTAAAATTATTGTGGCATGGTGATTAAGGGCCGGACTACACGAATATCTGTGTGGCAGCTTTCGGGGCAGACAGCGCAAAATACTGTGGCGGCCATAAAATCTGGACAACCTACCCGGATTCGTGGAGGCTACCGATTCCACCATGTTAAAAAAAAAAAAAAAACAATGTTGTTGGTATAATTGAAAAATAAGTAGCATGCAAATTTGGTATGTATACTGTGTGTATCAATGAATTTAATATCAACTACTATCCCATTTTGTATTTTAGCACCATCAAAGTGCATTTTTTAGGTTTTGTTTTATTCCTAATTTGTTTTAGCTAGAAGTTAGATGGTTATTTTATAATGAGGTAATTCCAAGGCTTGGTATCTTCATGATTAATATATAGAAAATTTTCATCTTGAATGACATCAATTATCATATATATCTTAGAGGGTTGATCATGTCTAGGACCTTCATCATCCTCTACAAACTTTGGGAGTTTATTTAATTTACTATGGCATCCTCATGTATATTGTGTAACAAGTAATTATAAGGAGTATCACTCTTAATTATAATCACTTTTCTCATGCCAAAGAATGGAGAAGATTAATGAGTGTTACCTCTTACACTACCACCAACTCTAGGTGTTTTACTATGGTTATAATTAGATCTTTGATAACTCCCATTGTGTTTACCCTAGTTCAATCCATTTGTATTGAATACCTAATTGTCGTAGTATAGGGTAAATTTATTTCTTTATAGATTTCTTTTGCCGTTACTATAACTATTACCTTTAAGTTGACTATCCAACTTCTCATCAAGTAGTTTTTTTTTAGGGTCACTAGAAATGGAGGTAATTTTAGTTTCTTGGGATTTTAGGCATTCACTATATTTGTTTCATTAACTTGGATATCTATTGGATGCTTTCCTATTAGGTTTTCTTGTTTGGCCACACTAAGTTGGGTAGGTTATGGTTTGCTTATTCTTGGAATAGCTCTTTTCTTTCTCTTTCAAAGTTTCATGTAGTAGATACCCTTAACCAGGTAGAGCTACTACCTTCAACATGCTTACTTTAGTAGGAGACTTTTTTATCACTTCAATGATGTTAAATTTGAATTGGGTAGAGCTTTTCTCACTATATGTAGTGAACGTTTGGTATTGTCTCACACTCTCACTACATGCTTATGCATCCAATTTCATCAAGCATATAAAAAATATTTAGAATTTACTTTTAAAAATAAAAACTTATAAAATTAGAAATGGATGGTACATGGGGAGTTCAATACCTTGATAACCCCAAATGAGAAGAAAAAAGGGGTTCTTGGTTATAGATAGGCCATGAGAGGTCTAGCATATTTTTTGATAGAGACAATTCTAGTAGACCTACATTTGGATGGGTAGCTACACTTGGAATAACAAAAGGATTAAGCATAGGGTGTTCAATATAGATTGTATATAATTATAGTTTCTATTAAATGGCATATAGATTATTTCCAACTACAAATTATACCAATATCTTGAGTTGGATCCAACCATACGTATTTGATTTTAGAAATAGGAAGAGAGGCCCAAGAAAAAGTACTCTTTCTATTTCAAAATTTTATGGACAACACACCTAAATCTAGAAGGAAAAATTAGGGAATGGTGAGGTACATCTATAATAGGGAGAAACATGTTTCAAATTTCTCAAACTATGAAAATAGTTAAGCATGAGTTAAAAAATCTAGAATCATGAAGTTTTTAAATACTTTTCAAAAGAAGGTCAGCTTTGAGACTAGTTAAAATAACATTAAGAAAAGGATGGAGTTGAAGGGGAACAATGAGGAATTGATTCAATAGGAAAAAATGAATCTTTGTGAATACCATAACATTTTAGTAGTAGAAAAATCCAATGGAGGTAGAAGTATCAAGCCTCATGGGTTTTGGAAGGAGACACAAACACTATTTTTTTCATATTATCACCCTAATCCTGTTATAAAACTTTATTCTTATAAACAGAAATCATTCACCAATATGCAGAAATATCAAATCATTCATCCACAAATAATTATCCACAATAACAATCCACAAATGAGAGAGAGATAGATAATACCCTTAAGGTAGGGAAACACCAATAATACTCCTTAAGGAAGGAATAACTCCACAAGATCTCCCAAGATGAGAGTGCCACTTAAGGAGGGCAAAGTCCCATAAGCCACTTCGTGGGCAAAGATGATTACATATGATTGATCTCCATGATGATTACAATGACAAATATCTCTTCTTTATATATCCATCTTCTAATTCTACTTTGGGGAGCCGACTACTAATATAATATTATATTATAATATAATATAATATTATAATACAATCAACCTTGGGTTATGTGTGGCCCATGCCAACCCTTATACAATATAATAATATATCCCCAAATATCTATTCCTAGGTACCCTAACATGCCACCCTCCTTACAAATGTTTCATCCTCGAAACATATGAAGAAACAAGATAATATGATTTTCTAAGCAATGTTAGCAACTGGTACCAATCTCGATCATCCATCCATCCTAGTGAAACATTGATTGGTGGTGGTCATTGTTGATGTTGGTATGCCATTTTACCACTTGAGTATCCAAATCCGCTTCATTGGCTCCATGCTTTTGCTGTTGTATTTTGATAATTTGAATGATGGGTCCACTTGTTCCTTGATGTTGATGAACCACTCTGAAAACCAAGATCACTATGCTTTCTTTTCCAAACACTACCATACTTGGTGCCCTTTTGATTCCATGTAGAACCATAATATTGTTGCCTTGATCCATACCTCCAAGATTGTTGTCGCTCATGGTGGTGTGGATGGCGATAAGGTGCAACCTTAACTTGATGTTCTACCTTCTTTGACTCCTCAACATTTGGCTCCACTGTTTTAAATTCTTCTACACATTGTTCTTTCATGTTCCCTTTGTTTGGTGTGTCCTTGTGCTCTTCTATCAAAGCTTCCTTGGACTTTGCTACTGTTATTTCCATGGGCTTGGTTGCTACTGCTTCTTCCATGGACTCTGTTGCTGCTACTTCCTTCTTGGATTTTGTTTCAGGTTCTTCTATTTGTTCTTCAATTTGTTTCTCTGCAACCACTTCTTGGTTTTCCTTGGATCCTTGCTCCTTAAGCTGAGAAATATCCTGCAATGTTATCTTCTTTTTCCTGTACCATAACTTCATAAACTTCTTTTGCACATTAATGTTAACAATACCCAAAGAATCCAACCAAGGATAACCTAGAACAATATCCACATCATCCATCTCAATAGCATGAAAATCTGAATGTAAAACATATTTATCCATGGTGATCTTCAAATCTTCAAAAATCTGAACATTCTCACCCTCAAGATGTATGTCCTTAATTTTTATTGCTTGAACCTACAACCTCTTAGCCAAAGCAATATTAATAAAATTATATCTGCTACTAGGGTCAATGGAAATAATAACCTTTTCCTTTTGAATGCTTCCATGAACCTGCAAAATAGAACTTTTAAATGAATTTAAACCCTTTTGATCCTTCTCTTGCTTTTGAAAATCCAAAGATGTGGCTTCATTCTTCTCACTATCTTCCTTAACATTTTTCTCTTTCTCCTTGAGTAATTTTATTTCTTTTTCATAGTCTTCATTCTGTTTCTTGAAAACTTCCCATTCTCCTTTCATTTCATTCTCGCTCATTTTGAATTCCCTGTAGTTTCTTTTCAAGGTCTTTGATGACATCCATCAAGTTGTCTATCTTTTTATTCCTTCTCTCAAGATCTCTCATACAAATATCTAACTTTCTTGGTAAATGAATAAATTCCCATTTACTCAAGAATACTTGCTCTAGTTTTTCCCAAGTCAGGGCACTACAAAAACTATAAAACCAAGAAAGAGCTTCTCCTTCAAGACAATAAGGAAGCATAATTTTCCAAAGAGAATAATGATATAAGGATTTAAAATTTTACCACCAAATCCTAACATCAATATCATCTTTTCCAAAAAAATTTGTAGCTCCATAAGTTCACACCCCAAGATAATGCAAACTAGGGTTTCATGAAAATATATTCATGCCCCAATGCAAACTAGGGTTTTATGAAAATATATATCTCTCCACTGATTTAAAGCTAAAATTCCACATAAACAACTAGATCTGCAATTTTTCTTCCAAACAAAATAAATTGCAACTGATTTGCTTACCCAAACTAACAAATTTTGTCTTCCAAGAAATTCATGATTTGAAAATTTGTCACTGCCCTTGTTCCAGATGGCTGACTTCAAAAGGTCATATCTCCCTCAATACTACTTGGATTCCTTCATATGACCACTCATTTTAAAGCTCTTCAAATTCCACACAAAATGATCCAAGAATCATCTGAATCGGATAAAATTTCGCAGAGATATGGCTCCTGAAAGATGAGATATTTTTTCCAAAAAAAAAATCTGCCCTAATTCTGCAATTCCACACAAAAAATCCCCACTTTGCCAAAATCGTTGCTTTGATACCACTTGTTACAAAACTTTATTCTCATAAACAAAAATCATTTGTTACAAAACTTTATTCTCAATAATAGAAATCATTCACCAATATGCAGAAATAAATCATTCATCCACAATAACAATCCACATAAGAGACAGAGATAGATAATACCCTTAAGGTAGGGAAACACCAATAATACTCCTTAAGGAAGGAATAACTCCACAAGATCTCCCAAGATGAGAGTGCCACTTAAGGAGGGCAAAGTCCCATAAGCCACTTCGTGGGCAAAGATGATTACATATGATTGATCTCCATGATGATTACAATGACAAATATCTCTTCTTTATATACCCATCTTCTAATTCTACTTTGGGGAGCCAACTACTAATATAATATTATAATACAATCAACCTTGGGTTATGTGTGGCCCATGCCAACCCTTATACAATATAATAATATATCCCCAAATATCTATTCCTAGGTACCCTAATATATAGTAACCTTTCCTATGTAAAACACCCCCACCTCCATCAACTTTTAGATCTAATTACTAGCCTTACCTATCCTATTGTAACACACTAATACAAATATTGTCTATTCATCTTAGAACCATAATGATGATTTACAAATCCAAATAAATGAGATAAAATGCTAGTGGACCATAATAACATGGAAAAAAGGTAGAATAGTCACTAACAACTGAATAGTGGATGGAAACAATCAAATTGGAAACGATGGAAAACTCTATATCTCACAAAGTATCAAGTTCCTCACCAAAATACAAATAAAACAAGTAGCAAATATTAGAAACTAAGAAAATAAAAATTTTACAAAATTAATTTTTCTAAGTTTGAAGTTGAATTCCTTTTGACTCCCAAATTAATTAATTTGCAAAAATTCAATAATCTATTATTTCAAAAATTAATAAAGCAAATCAAATTCAAATTTATCTAACTATTAAAAACCTTATGACTCCAACTTTATAAGAATTCAATTTATAAACCTACTTATCACTCCATATCAAAAAATATTAAATTAAACCTTATCACTCCTTAATTAACTTTTAACTTAATAAAATATTAAATTATTTACTCCTACCTTATCACTCCTTTATTAACTTAGAAAACCCTAAAATCAAAAAATTACCTTCAAAAATATCGCATAGCGTGCCTTATCTCCTTTGAATATTGTGAATGCTTTAAATTGTGTTACGTCACTCGTGTGAATAGACTTTATTCAACTTACTTAAATGCAACATGCCTACAGATGGAAGTTTCACTTTAGGTAGGCAGAAAAATGAAATGTTTGGATATCTTAATGTTCCATTGTAGTGAGAACATTATGTATCTAAGTGGTTATGCATGGAGTATTTCTTGTTGGCATTTCTACCTCCCTGAATAGTTTGCGAGTGTTACACTTCCTCCTACAAATGATGTGTCCTACCAACACTCAGTTTGTTTATTCTCCTTCTGGTGTTGTGTAGAAAGCATTTGCTCATCCCTTGGTGCTTCTTTTTCCTACATTGGCTCTTGATGTTTCCTTCTTCCTGTGTGAACTCGACTTCATATTTTAATCTTCTAGTGATGGCTTTTGGTGTTGGCTCTTCTTATAGTGTTTTCTCTTCCAATGAAGTCTATTGGATATTGACTATGATGATTTCTCTTACTGTGTTGTCTTGACTGCAACATTTCCTCTTCCAACAATGGTTTGGCTCATGGAGATTGCATCACTGCTATGTTCTTACTATATTTATTCATCTCATGTTTGGTTGATGCACTATATATTGAAGCTTATGCTTATGCTACTCCTTTTTATAGGTTAGGTGGTGCTCATGGTTATGTTAGCTCTTCATTTGATGGTGGATGTTCTATGTACTCATGTTGGTCAAATATCTGCCTAATCAACAAAACTACGTTTGTGCACCCTATACATGGCCAACATTGAATGACCAAAGGAAATAAATGTCCTCCATGCCAATCTCCAAAGAGGGCTGGCTCCCAAGCTAAATCCTACACTGGTTGAAGACTAGATTTGTAGGAAAGAAATTGGAAATTGCATAAATAAATAGGAAATATGGTCACAGGTCGAAGGTGTAGGATTCAGGGTAGACTAACAGCAAGAAATTCACCTAAGCATGAAATAGCATATAACAAAAGAATGGTAGTAGAATTTACTTATAAACTTGCAGGAACAACATTCAAAGTAACACTCCATCACTCACTCCCTCATTAGCAACATTTAAATTCAGATGCAGAATTCAAATCTAACAACAAATAAGGAACATGAATGTAAAATAGAAATGTGCAAATACATAAGAAAATTGCACACAAGATCACTTGCAAATTCAGAATCCTGGTGTCTTTTATATTGATGTAGAGAACTTGGAGAGTTTTCTCGTAAAGTGTCTAACATCCCTTTTACAATAAAAATTTAGTAGTATTTATAGAGGATTTCACCTATTTCATTAAATGCACATAGAGACAAAATGATCGTAGATTTGGGACCATAGTGAGGAAATAGCTCCTTGGAAATATTCAAAGCTTGTTGTCTTGAAACAATAATCCAGTTTACAAGGACACATTTACATGAAATTTGCACTTCTGGATTCAATGTACAGAAATTTAAGAAACATTTGCTATCTTGAAAATGCACTTCTGCTTCGAAAATTATGAAAATCATCCTGTATTTTTAATACGGCTTTCTTCTTTACTCGAGATCCATGATTTGAGTTACCCCCTACCTCCATTATTTAATGTTACCTACGATCTACTTTGGGTGCCTTTGAAAATTTGGATATTAATGGCGAATACACTTTTCATTGACTACCTTCCTACCTTGACCATGGCAACAACAATTCCTTTTATCCCTGGCAAAAATCTTTAATAGCTGTATTGCTTGCCTTTAAAATTACATTCACCCCCAAAATGGGTGCCAAAGACAGTTGCCCTCCTTTTGAGGTGAACGCGATGTTGACTATTCAACGTCACCTCAATATTTTTGATGCATTCGTCCAATATCCATTCTCCAGTGCGTTCATGTGATTTTATTCCTGGGAGGACATTCGCCCATGGGAGGGGTGAACGGGGCATTCACCCCTCAACCTAGGCAAACGTGATGTTGACCATTCAGTCGTATGTGCATCATTGACTTTCCTTATTTCATTGCACTTTACGTTGTGTTTGTCCCAAAGTAGGGCAAACGGAGCTTTCACCCCATCCTTGGGGCAAATGCAATCCTTAGATGAAATGTTTTTTTTTATAATGGCGAGCGTGCATTTTTACAAAATTTTGTAAAGAAGTTCACCCCAAAGTGGGGCGAACGAAGCTTTCGCCCCATGCTTGGGATGAATATGCTCTTTCTTGTCTCATCATTGGGCACTTTCATTCCCTTCAACATTTTTAAATATTTTCTATTTTTTAGCGAATGCCTCTTCAATTTACAATGAGCTTTTGAATGGCGCAAACTTGAATTTCTAATGCAGTTTTCAAATTCTCTCCTTAAACATTCATCACCTCCAAGCTGAAAGAGTGTATGTACAAAAACAAAAATAAAATAACTGCAACATATAAATTCAGCCCAAAATATTATATTAGGAATAATGTATGTCGTATTACAATCAAAATGCTCCATTAAAATAAAACCAAAATCCCAATGTGGCAAAGTGCAAAACTACCAATATTTCTGGCGACTCATGTTAGAATAAATATTTATTCTTTTAAGTTCTACTAGGATAGACTTACTTGAGTTACCACTCTTCCATGAGTCAGGTGAACTCTCAGTTTAGACTAGTTCAGATTTGATGAGTTGTTGTAATCCAACGACTCTTAATGATCAACTTTGCTATTTATACAAAGTTGATCCATGGAATAAATAAATCAGTTCTATCTGTATCTTCAAATCTTGTAATGCTTTGTAGTTCTACTCTTGGGAAATTCTAACATGGTACCAGAGCAGGATAGATTCTGCTAAGCATTCACTCTTGAAGGCAGTTCTATGAACTAGTTCACTATCTTATTTCTTTTTTAAAAAAAGGGGGCTTTTCATATCTCTTGTAGACTGCTCATAATACATTTGCAAGTCTACAATTTTTTTTGAAAAATCTATTTATGGTACTATCTAGAATTGTTTTACCATATTTGTTTTACCATATTTGCAAAGACAGATTCTCCTTATTTTTTCAAAAGCTCTTGATATTTGCTACTCTTGCACTGCAAATATATTGGAAAAATATTTGAAATTTTTGTTTACCTAATTGCTAATGTAATATAGGCAAATCAAATATTCCTTTTCCTGCCATTATTTTGTTCTCCACATATGTCACTTCAGTGAATACTGGTCAAAATATATTGACAAACGTACTCTTGTCTTAGCTCAATCTTCACCACCGCTGCGTAACATAGCTTTCATGGAGGAACGTAAGCTTTGTGGGTCTTTTGATTCAGTGCCTAGTCCACGATTGCACACAAAGTTTGTTTCCTTTGATTTATCTCAAGAAGCATATTTTTCTTGTTGTGATTCTTTGGAAGGCACGCAGCGATATCCACATCATATTTATCATGGGAACTTTGGTAAATTTAATTTTTAAACAACGTGGAAATTTATAACAACCACAAAACATGGCAAGTTTTTATTCAAAACTTTACCAACGTTTAAAATTGGTGTGTAATACCTTCACGTCATTCCTTCCAACGGGCATATCTAATGATTCTTGGCACTTTCTACTCGACGGATGCATAGAGATTGATTTCGAATCTCCCCCTCTTTAGTTCTCTCAAAGCTACACAAATCTAGCCATTCTCTGGCGCTTCACGGAGGCAAATTCAAACCTTATATATTCACCATTGTGAATATTTTTTGTCCATCTACTCTGCATATGCTTGAAGAGCTCCTCTCCTATGAATCAATCTTTGATGTGAATAGTGATTCCACCAGGCACAAACTCTAATGCAGCTGCCAGTTTAAGGGTATGAACCCATTTTGCAAGCATCAACCAGAGAGATATTTTTTCCACCTCTCTTCTCTCATTATCGCTACCACCAGTCAAAGGTGTGCCATCGTTCTTCCAGTAAAAGGCTTGCCATCATTCTTCCTTAGTAACGCTACTCTCAAATTTATTGCATCTTCAGCTTCGTTCTACATTCGAGAATCAACCCCAATGGTCACGTTCCTCTTCTGATGCTGACTGCGCGTTCACTGACGTATTTTTTTATACAGAATGAAGCCTCAAGCATTATGTTCTTCCTTTAAAGATATCATAGAGAAAAATAACCAGAGGTAACAATTTCTTTGTTTTTTTTGTCTTGTATTAAATTTATCACCCTCAAAAATACAATGAGCAATGTCAAGATCCACGTCATGCTCTTGCGAGCCTTTCAAGCCAAAGAACAAGCTCCTCGTTGATATCTTGTTTGAATATCAAGTCAAATGTGACAAATCTGGAAATGCAGTGAGGAATGTCAAGGAGCATCGTTGTGCTCTTTCGAGACTTTTGAGCCAAAAACAAGTTGCTCGTTGAATGGTTTGTTTGAAGATCAAGTCAGGTGTTTCAAATAGTTGGACAACTTTTTCCAAAGTTTTTACTATGCAAATGAAGCTCATCTGTGGCCATTCCTAGCGAAGATATTTGTTGCTTCTAGTTCAAATTGTTTCTCTAACTCTGAGAGAGTTGATGATACGAAATATTGTAATACCCTCTTATAGGACTATTGTCCTTATTTGCTTGTTTAGTGCCTATTTTTTTCCACTAAACAAAGTGACGAGTCCATTTGTAAACTCATAATACAAATATCTTTTCTGGGGGATTTTTTTTGAGGTGCTAATTCTCGCACCTATTGTTAATACTTCAGGGGGGGTTTTAGTGCTGGTCCTTATATCTTTTCTTTAGTCCTTGTCTTTATTTACACATCTTTTTTTTGCTACATTCCTTTAAGCAAGCAAATATAAATAACAGTTTGGTGGTGGGATCTGAATGTGGTAAACTTTTTACCACTTGGTATTGTAGCTTAGATCTCAATTTCAGCCATTAGCAAGCAGCAAAAATAATCCTACGCTACTTTCAAGGAACTACTCACTTTGGCTCTATTATGAAGAAAAATCCATGGATATCATTGGTTACACAAATTCTGATTGGATAGGTTGAGTAGAAGACAGATGTTCAACTTCTAACTATGTATTTTGTCTTGGTTCTTCACCAATTGCTTGGTCATGCAAAAAATAACAAGCAATAGCATTATCATCTATAGAGGCAGAATACAGGGCAACATTTTTGGCCAATCAAGAAGCTCTTTGCCTTCGTCAGATACTAAGAGAATTTGATTTTTTCCATGACAAACCTATTACTCTTTGGTGTGATAATCAGAGCACAATTTATATTGTCCATAATCCAGTTGAGCATCAGCGCACCAAGCACATTGAAATTCACATGCACTTCATTTGAAAGCATATTCAGAGAGGGGAAATACACTTGGACTATATTCCCACAGAAAATAAAATTACAGATATCTTCACCAAATCCTTTCCTTCTCCGCAATACATTCAGTTGAGACAAAAACTTAGGGTAAGGAAAATTAGAAAGGTACATAGAGGTTTTCACCTCTCCTCTTATTGTTTTTTTTTTTAGATGGTTTTTCCCATGTGGTTTTTTCACCATCTCTCCTATATATAATAACATTGTACATGAGTACCTCATCAGGCATAGTTTTTGACACTCATTTATTTTTTGTTCAATAAGGACAATCTTCGCCATCCTAAGACATGCCTATTCTTTTTTTTTAAGATGGTTTTTTCCCATGCGATTTTTCACCATCTCTCCTATATGCAATAACATTGTACATGAGTACCTCATCAGGACCAGTTGTCGGGACTCATTTTTTTTGTGTTCACTGAGGACAATCTTCACCATCCAAGGACATGCCTCTACTTTTTCTTTTTTGAAATATGGTTTTTTCCCATGTGGTTTTTTTACCATCTCTCCAATAAGAATCATTGTACATGAGTACCTCATCAAGTCCTGTTGTTGGGACTCATTTGTTATATTCATCCCTAGTATCACTTAAGGGGGGTGTTAGAATAAATATGTATTCTCTTAAGTTCTACTAGGATAAACTTACTTGAGTTACCACTCTTCCATGAGTCAGGTGAACTCTCAGTTTAGACTAGTTCAGATTTTATGAGTTGTTGTAATCCAACGGTTCTCAATGATCAAATTTTCCATTTATACAAAGTTGATCCATGGAATAAATAAATCAATTCTATTTGTCTCTTCAAATATTGTAATGCTTTTTAGTTCTACTCTTGGGAAATTCTAACAACTCGCAGGGTGTCCAAATCGCATGGATGCAAGCGATCCCAAGCCTTTATCCATTAGGCTACTATGGAGTCTTTTTGACAGCTGACTTGGCTAGCACTTTTGCTGTAGATGCCTCCCGACGTGCCTCCTCTTCAACTTTCTTCTTGGCTTCATATTTGGCCATAACTTTGAGGACTTCGGCTCGCTCCGCTTCCTCCATTTCTTTCTCTATCATCGTGCACTCCACTACTACCCTCTTCGCCTGCTCTTTGAGGTTCTTAGAGGTGACCTCATAAATTATAACCGCTTCTTCCCAAACATTAGTGGTGAATAGACTGGGCGTACTCAAGGATTCATAGACAAAGCACAGGTTTTGAACGTCCTCTAAGCTAAGGCACTTTGCTCTCTGAGCCAGCTCATACAATGACAACTCTAGGTGGGTATATTTATGCATTAGAGACAATACCTACACTTCTATGATGGGTTCCTCCCATGCGTCGATCTCTGAAGTATCCTCTACGAACTTCCTCCAAGCCATAGTCAATTGTTTCTTAGGGAGAGGTTCACCCCATTCATCAATGAAGTATAGGAATTCCAACTCGATAAGAGTATCAAAATGAGTTATGGAAATAGTATGCTCTCGTTTGATGGTATTTAGAATTTTTTGTCCCTCTCTCACAGGTCCATTCTCTGAAAATAACTGTGTAGAGTGACTTTGGTAGTGGATCAAGCATGATCCATTTCACTCAAGGGGTGAATGTGAATACTAGAATTGTCCAGAGCTTGAATATTTACTACCATCTCCATATATGGCTCTAGTATTTCCTCTATGTTATCAATCAATTGCTATCCTAGTTGAATCTGTATGCTAGCCATTCATAAATAGTACAATACATGAATTGCTTGTTCGTCCAGCTTCTCAATCAATACCTGTGCAATACCTATTATCAATCAACTACTATCCTAGCTGAATATGTATGCTAGCCATTCATAAATAGTGCAATACCTGAAAGGCGCACTTCTTTAATATTCTTCAGATAAAATCCTACATCCTGTGCAGCCTTCTCAACCAGCTAATTCTGGATAGCTTCTAACTGTTGTTGAAGTGAATGCATCTCTATCTTGGCCGCGTCTCTTTCCTTTAAGTGCAGTCCAACCTGTCGGTGCAAGTGTTCATTTTTTGTGGTAGTTCTTTCTTCTTGCACTCTACTCTTAGCTAGGGCATTTTTGAGCTCGATAATTTTATTTTCATTCTCAAAATATTTCTCCTTGTAGTATTCGCCATGCAAATATACCGAGATCATATCAACTTGTATGTTGCCCATTTTCTCTATTGGATCAATCTTGGTGAGATCTTCTATTATAGTCTCACAGACATAATCACTCAGCAACATTTCACCTTGTGGATTTTAAACTAAGGGAGTGATTCTAGTCATGTGAGACTCCATGGCAATTGGGTCAAAGGTAACCTTGTTGATTGGCCGAGCTGGAGCCAAGGTCTCCTTTCACCTCTTGCTCTTCAACCACTATGAAGAACTCAGGTGTGCCTGATTAATTTTCTCCATGTATGGTTGTTTTGACACCACCTGAACTTTGGGCAATGGTTGTATTTCCAAAAATGGAGTGAATGGAATTACAACTTTTGAGCGGTTAGGCTCAAAAGAAGTTGTGACAGTTAGAAGTGAAGGAACTAAAACAGCAAAATGGATGGAAGAACTTGGTTTAGCTAGAGTTAAACTCACTCTAGGAGGAGCTTGCATTTACAACCTCAATGGTAGTGTTGGTAGCAACGAAAGAGGAAGGGCACAAAAATGGGTTCGGCCCGGATGCATATAAACTGAAAGAAAGGGAGGTCGAAGAAAAGGGAAGAGAAGAGAGAGCAGTAGTGATTTCAGTAGGGGAAGATGAATGAAGCAAAATAGATATGGAGGGCATACCAAAGGGTGGAGAAATGGATACAAAAAATGATGGGAATGAATTGAAAGTCACTACATGCTCTGAAGAAGAATAAGGGGGAATAGAAGATATAGCTTCGGGTGTGGGCACCATGTGATGCGATGACAGGAGTGATTGTGAAATAACTTCTTCTTGTTGCTCTTCCACTCTCTCTTCAACATTCACATTATCCACGACTTCCATGACTTCAACCTGAGAACTCTTCGGTTGATGGTCCTCCCCTTGTTCTTGAGTCATTGGAAATATTTATGCAACCATGGTCGGAACCTCTGTCGTTGGTGAAGTATTGACAATTGCTGCCAAAACAATAGGAACTATAGCAACTAAAATCTTAATAGTAGAGGATGAAATGGTGCCAGTCCTTGGCCTCTTTGCCACTTTGGGGAATGGGGATGCATCCCAAACATTTTGCTTCTCTAATGTGGGTGTCTCCTCCATTTTTTGCTTTGCCCACTATGACCTTTGCCTGAACGTATACTACTGTTCCTCCTCTTTTGGAATATCTTCTTCAACTAAAAGGCGTTCACTTTTGTCTCTACTTTCACCACTATCAGAATTATGGAAACTCTGGGGCAAAATCTGAGTGAAATCAACAGGTTGATAGGAGTCAATGAATTCGTCATAGGTGTCCAAAAATGCCTCATCCAATTTCAACCCATAAGGAGTGGTAGTCTTGCCTCGGTGAACCCGCATTATCCACCAGTTCGTGATTTTCTCTTCAGTCCATTCAGGTTCACTATATTTTACCTGGCTAAACAAACCAGGTGGAGGAATCTGATTCTTATATTTTACTGGATTATATTTGGCCTCCTGTTCATAGCAATCATGCCAGGGTGGGAGTGTCATCATGTCTTCAATATGCCAATCCATGTCAGGCTTGTCAAAATTATTTTACCTTTTCTCAATATTGAGTCGTGGGCAACAATAGAACGACTTGGCTTTTATTATCGCTATAAAATTTCCCAATGGGTCGTATCTCCATTGCTGTGGCAATTCTATCAAGCCCAAATCTTGCAGCGTCACCGTGAGTAACTGATTCTTCCCTACTTGGTTCACTTATATACTATCGAATTTGAATGGCATATTACAGGTTTTTTTCTTTTCACACCCAACTCCATATATATCGTTTACATAGTCATACTGGCACACCATCTCCATAGTGAAAACATGCTCGATGGCAAAATAAGGCAACAAAAATGACTTACTTGTAAAGCTAAAAATCCTCACGACCACACCTTGAGTGAGCAGAAAAATATCCCCTCCACATGCTCGATTATAATTTAATTGGACGGACACGTTCTCTTAAAAATTCATAAAATTATCATTAAAAAGGGTAAATGCTGAAAGATTAATTAAAATTGCTAAATAAAAATTAGCAAGGGTCTAACAGGTTGCTAATCCTTCCCCCTTTTTTTTGCTAATACAAGGTTTATTTTCAGTTATGAAGATAACAGGTCATGGAAGATCCACAGCTGCGCTTAATTGAGAGGTGATCCAACGGATGCGCATTTGCCACAAACCACCAAGGTTAGCCTAAAAATCATTATTCACACTCAGGTTTTAAAGTACGTGTGGGTCTGGAGAACATCAATAAACATGCCCTCATTATAGACAATCCAAAGACGGTGCACATCTCAAGATAATTGCTCGTTAAGAGCTTCCATCCAAGTCAAATTCAAATGCCTCCGCATTTAAGCAGATCTAACGGTTGCGCTTGAGTCTATTTGATCTAACGGTCATGCTCCGAATAAGTTGATCAAAGGTTTAAAAGGGCCTTCTTTAGAAAAGGGTCAATGGAGATCAATGGTAGCACTTGATCGTAAGTTAATCCAATGGCAACGCCTATAGCCACCCATCCAACCAATAGGAAGATCACGATCCCCACATTCCTTAAAATCTAACGGTGGCACCAATATTACCTGATATAACGGTAGCACTTCATCGTGTTAATATCTAATGGTCATGCCCAAATGCAACCTGATCCTACGGCTATGATCCCACAAAGCCATCAAAGGTTGATGAGTCAAAAATCTAAAGGAAATCAATGGTAGCGCTCATTCGTATATAAATCCAATAGTCATGATTCTTTGTACTAATCAAAGGTAATATACAAACGACTAATCCGACAGTAGCACTCAAACTAGCCTAGATCCGATGGTGGTGCTTTGTTTAAGGGCAATTACGAACCAAAGAGAAATCAATGGCGGTGTTTCAACTTGCCAAGATCTAACGGTTGCGGATGATCGATATTATTAAAAGAAAATCAATGGCCAAATTTTTACCTACCAAGATCTAACAGCCATAATCTAATCAAGGTCTCATAAAATACATGAGCGCACATCGAGGGTCAATCCAATGATTGTGCTTATTCCAAGTAAAGATCCAACGACGGCATTTTATCGAAGCAATCACCCATTAAGAAGGGTACAATTATGATTTAATCAGATGGTCGTGCTCTATCCAACTGGATCCAACGATGGTGCTTGGATTAAAGAATATGAACAATGTCAAAATAGCCATTGACTAAGTAATATTTGACCCAGATCAGGCGGTCGCGCTTATCCCTGATTTGATCCAACGACTGCACTTATTCATGACTATCAAAGGAAAATAAAGTCCAATAAAATACTTACAACTCTATCAAATCTAACGATAGTGATGAAGGCCGACCAGATCCAATAGTCATGCATGACCAATTTACCTGGAGGTTAAGAGACATGGTTGATTTTGCCAATAGAAAATCAATTAAGGTTAAGATAGGGTCTAACCACGTTGATAATGACCCTCTTTCCTCAATAAACATCGATATAGGTTTGGATAATCGGACGAACACGCAAGATCATGTGTTTGATCGGACGGTGAGCCACTAGTAAGGTAAGCAAGTCATTAAGGGTTACACATTAACCAAAGGTTAGTAATTTTTCTAATCACTTTGATTAACCTTTAATAAATCAATATTCGATGAAGGATAAAACTCTAATTTAATGATTATTATTTTCATTAAAATAAAAGTATGAAATTGACTAAACAATAAAATCTTAGGGTATCTTCTATGGTACACGGGACCACCGCTAACATATATCTACTATCTTTTAGGGTTAATATTTTTACAGGTGTGAAATTATCAAACAGAGATATGTGATGTGTGTTCCATCCAACTATAATCGTGAATTGGTAGATTCAATTGGCATGATCCTCCATGTGCAAATTTGATGAACTACAACTAGAGGAAAGGAGTAACTTCATAACAATGCAAGCTAAACTAAGGTGGTGGGTCATTAACATGTACAACCATTAAACAAAAGTAAGTTGCAAAAAATAGTAGCCACTGCAAGGTGAATTGGAAACACAAGCAAAGGACCCAAAGAAATGACTAATTCAGGCAACAATCAAGAGATAAAATAAGTAGACTATCAAATAAAATCACACAAACTGTACTTGAGCAAGGATGATACAGACTGTTCAAGTGATGAGCTTTGTACAAAGAAATAAAATCAGATCTTTTAAGTGTGATCGCGTACTACGTAGGCAACAAGATAAGTCAGTCTAAAATGGGACCATGCATGAGGCTTCTCAATTTATAAATAAGTATGATAAAAGGTGATCCATCCAAAGGGGAAATGGAGTGCAAGATACATAAACGTGATCGTTTCTTGCTCTGTATATTCGAAAGATGTAAGAAACACAAGAAGAATGAGATATTATTTTAGCTCATCAAAGGTTGCACACTTAGCGCTTTGATGGAATATAGTTACAAAGGGTTCACTCCGATGGAATATAGTTATGGAAGTGTCATATAGGCGCTTCCAGATCTTGTTTTCTATTTCATCCTTCCTCCTACCTATCATTGTCCTCCTCCTTCTAGGCATTCTCCCTTGGCCATCGTCACTGTCCACTCCACATAGGGCCATCTCTCCACCATCCATTAAGCAAATCAACTCCCATTGCTCCCTCCTCCCTCATATCCACCTTGTTATCAATGCCATTCCATGCGTTTACCACCCACACGCCATCTCTTCTCTTCATCGTCATGTCGAGGCACCCTCTGTCTCACATCAAACTTTCACTATAGTAGCCTAGTCGATCCCAAACATTATAACCCAACGACTAGGATAAGCAAGAAATAAAAATTATATATATATATATATATATATATATATATATATATATATATATATATATATATATATATATATATATATATATATATATATATATATATATATATATAAATGTATGTATAAGATCACCGTTTAACTGTGCAGAAGAAGAAAAACAAAGATCGCCTAATCCATTTAGTATAAGAGTTCCCTTCAAACCAAAAGCAAATCTCGACAAGAAATCTAGGGTCACAATAGCTAGACAACATATAGAGGAGGTCAAACTAGATGATGACAAGTGTAAGGCCAAGATCAGGCCAAAAATAACATATTTAAAAATTAGAAGCTATAAAAGGAACCAGTTGTGGTCAAAATCTGCATCAAGCATCTAGAGATAGAAATTTTGCTAAGAGGTATACTTGAGTGCCCATTTGAGTTGTGATGTTGTATTCCCATTGTGTATATTTTCTTTGTCATCCCTCATTATTCCCTTTGTTGTGCAGGTTTTGGTAATGCTATGTTCGAAGAGATGAGAATATTTCCAGTCTTTCTGAGCCTGAAGTCTAGAGATTCTCCTTGCTAATATTTTAGAAGGAAGATTAACGAAGTCTTGTTACATCATTTGAACAAGGCTTTATCATTGTATTAAATATTTGAAAATAGAGTTTAATGGAATTCCGCCAACTCTGCATGTAAAAATTATTATTGAAATTAATACAATTTTGAATTTTAGTTTTATCATTTCTTTGTCTTCTATTATGTGTGTTTCCTCATAATAGGTTATGATATTCGAACATATTGTGAGTGTTTCTTTCATCGGTTAACCCTTAGACTGATTATGATATTCGAATGAGTTTAATGGCGTCGATTCTTCTCTTCCCCATTCTTTCTGTTCATATTTTGAATGTTGTTAAATTGCTATAACAACCCAATTGGATAGACATCGGTCTACATAAGGCATAATAATTAAGTTGTCTTTGCTTGGTAAATTTTATATAGATAATATATAACTAAAATCTGGAGTGTGTAATACTTGTAAAATCATAAGTTTATTGTTGGAGTTTCCTTACCCGTTTTGTTAATATTTCTTTACCAATACTTCTTTAATCAAAATAAATAGGTAGGTTGACCAGAGCCTATAATAGCTCGTTGGTTTCAAACGATTTCTTGTAGTGTGACAATCATATCCTATGGATGCAAAAAATGGTTCCAACAGGGCGAACATGATTTTTATATAGCTTTTTGGGCGCTTATACTTTTTTAACACATTCGCCCAATTTGGGGGTGAACAGCCGTTTTGCCCCCTTTCAGGGGCGAACACACTATTGACCTTTCTAACAGCGCGTTGATCTGGCACTTTCCTTACTAGGAACTTTGTAGCACTATATCCTTAGCCCAAAAAAAATTAAATATATAAATAAATTCGGGACAACACTAATTTAAAAAGCAACACTTTTCTCTCATTTTTTCTTTTTCTTTTCTTTTTTCCCCTTTTTCCATTTTTTTTATATATATATAAAGCAAATAAAATGCTAGAAAAATATATACATATTTACAAGATGGTACCTCTTTAAAATCAACTCATTGGATATAAGCCTTCAAATGAAGGCCATTCACTGGAATAGGAAGGTCCCATCCCTCCATGTCATGAAGATGATATGCATTGGTAGAATTCACTACAGAAATCTAAAAAGGGCCTTCCTAGATTGCATCAAACTTATGGTGTTTCCCTAGCTTGGTTTTATTTTCGTTTCATTTGAGAACTAAATCTCCCACCTGAAATATGTGCTCAGTAGTTTTCTTTCCAAACCACCTCTGCATCTCTTTAGTGTGATCGATGAATGCTTGATAAGCCTTTTCTCTATCCTCCTCCAACTACAAAAGTTGTGCCAATCTAGCACTCATCGGATCATATTCCTCATCTTCATCTTTAAACAACTGCAATGTTTGGAGCATTGGAAGCTCAATGTGGGTGGGCAGGATCGCTTCTTTCCCATACACCAAAGCATACGAAGAAGTCTTAATAGATTTTTTCATAGATATACGGTCTGCCCAAAGAGCTTGGTTCAACAATAGGTGCCAACTCCTTTTATTATTTTTGAGTGTCCTTTTCAAAATTCGTAGCAAATTTTTATTGGTAGATTTGACCAAGCCATTCCCTTGTGGGTAATAATTGGATGACGTCTTGAGATAAATTCCATATTTGCTGGTGAACTCAGTAATTTTGGCTCCAATAAATGGAGTTCCATTATCTATTACAATTGAATCTGGGACACCAAAACGAGTAATGAGTCCTTCCAAGAAAGAGATGACAGTCACCTGATCAGCCTTTTTGGTAGGGATAGCCTCTGCCCACCTGGTGAAATAATCAGTCGTCATTAAAATATATTTATGCTCTACAGAGGAATGTGGATCAATAAATCCAATAAAGTCAAGATCCCACTACTGAAAGGGTGCTTCTACTTGAATTGGGCGCAGGGGTAGTGCTCCTTTCCTAGTCCTGCCAATATACCGCTGACAACTATCATAGTGCTGACTCACTTTATGAGTGTCGATGAATAGAGTAGGCCAAAAGTAACCAGCTTGGATGATATTCAAGGCCATGGGTCTTCCTACATAATGGCCACTAGAGAGTCCAAAATGAAACTCTTCCAGTATTTTCTCTTTTTTAGACTCCTTCACACATCTGAGGAGAACTCCATAAATATTCTTGTGAAACAATCCATTAGGCAACAAAACATATTTGAGCACTTGTAGCCTAAATATTCGATGCTGCAAACCATCAAGGTGTGGTGGACACTTCCTATAAGTAATTAAGTCAATAAGATCTTCTACCCAGTCATGATTGCTTGCAGTATGAATTGCACAAATGTTTTCACCAACTTCTTCTTCTTGCGTTATAACCAATGATTCTAATGCTGCACTTTTAGCCAATTCCTGAAAAAGAGCTCGTTATTCTTGAATTTTTGAGACCCAGCCTGCTCTTTTGTCTCCTAGTTCTCCTTGGAGTATGAAGTTTCAAATATCGGGATGTATAACATAAACGACAGTTTTGCTCTTGGAAACAAAGTGTCATAACTTCTTCAATGATTTCATCATCGTGTACACCTGTTTCTCAATGAAATTGTACTTCTCTTGGTGAGGCGCAATGACTTGACTCAAGAAGGCAATTGGCTTCTCATCTCCATCTTCTTGCTTCTATGTCAAAACTACAACATAGCTCTCTTGCTCACCTACTACATAGAGAATGAAATCCTTTGAATAGTCAGGATTAGTCAACACTAGATCCTGGGTGATTCTTTCCTTGATATTCTAAAAATTTTGTCTATTTAAACTCAGTATTCTTATTTAAGAGCTCAGCCATGGGTTTCACAACCTGAGAAAATAAGGTAATGAACTTGTGAATGAAAGATATTTGGTCGAAGAAATATTGCAGGTCCTTTTTGTTAGCAGGAAATGGTAGCTTCAAGAATGCTTTAGCTCTCATAGGATCAATTGCCAATCCTTCTTGTGAAATCACGTGACCCAGTAATTTTCCTTCTTTAACAACAAAGATTGATTTCTTTAGATTAATTGAAATCTCAAACTCATGGTATTTTTTGAATACCTACCTTAAATGAGAAACGTGGTCTTATGTGTGATGCAAAAACATAGTCATGTCATCAAGATAGATTACAATAATCCTATTCAATAACTCACCGAAAGCAATGTCCATGGCCCTCAAAAAAGTAGCGCCAACATTTGAGAGTCCAAATGGCATTCTTTGATAGGCAAATATGCCCCACTTCATAGTGAACATCATTTTATGTTGGTCCTCATCCTTCACCCATATTTTATTATAAGCAGAGAAGCCATCTAGTAATGAAACCTTTGTGCATCGACTACCACGTGAAGAATTTGATCAATCTATGGTAAAGGGTAATGATATTTTAATTACGCCTGGTTCAGGTTGTGGAAATCAACACATAACAAAATATCTATGTTCTTCTTTCGTATTGGCACCAGATTCACCACCTATGTTGAGTACTTAATTGGATATATTATCTTTGCCTCTAGCATCTTTAACAATTTCACCTTCATGAGTACCTCTATCTTGGGATTGATGGGCCACTGTTTTTGTTGAAAATATTCTACTCCCTCCTCCAGCTCAATGGTGTGTTGGATCATGTTCTTGTCATATCCCTTCAAATCTTGATAGCTCCATTCAATTATTTCGGGATATTCATAGCACAAGTTCTTAATGTCTTCCAACTCTTTCGGCATGCAATCAGTTCTGATTTTGATGATCTTATCAGTCTCTAGATATAATTCCTTATATTCCTTTACATCCACCTTGATTCTGTGCTTCTCAACCTTGTCATTTTGATCAAATAAAATTTCCAATGAAATCAGTCCCCTAGGAATGTGATTGTTCTTCAATTGTATCATCCCCTCCATCTCTTCTTCGACAAGCTTTCTATCATATACGCTTGCAACTTCCTTGATCAAAAAATTGACTATTTTCTCGTCATTGTCGAATACTTTCCAATATATGTTCTTTTTAGGGACTGAGGGTCTATAGATCACCTTGATAGTCTTGGGATTTCTGACTATTTTCTTAACGGGAGAATAATTCACACCAAGAGAGGCTAAAATATTTGTGTTTTTGTTTTTCTCGTGAGAAATCGCCTGAATGTTAAAGGTTGTAAAGGACTCAAAAAAATCCCACACTTTGTTGTGATAGGCTTTCAAGTAGTGTTTCTTAGACACACATTTATTTGTAGTTTGATTGACAATGAGTTCGGAGTCACCAAAAATTTGTAGTTGTTTAATGCCCAACTTTTTAGCCTTCTTCAATATGAGGTACAATGTTTCATATTCGGCTACATTATTTGTGCAACTCCAAGTCAATATGTAAGAATAAGTCTTCTGTAACCCTACGTGAGAGATCAAAATAATACCATCTCCCATGCCATTCTTACATCTAACACCATCAAAATAAAGCTTCCATAACTGATCTGTGATAGGGTCTGTAAAATCAAGGATTTTTTCTTCAATCTACTCTGGTTTGGTTATCATATAACAACCAATGTCTGTTCCAATCATTGCATTGAAATTTGTGAGTGAGAATTCATCTTCAAGGTGAAGTTCACCAAGCGCTTCTTCCATCAAGTCAACCTCTCCTAATTCTTTAGTCATCATGTTAACTATGCCTGGAGACTTTTCTTCCTCCTCCAACTTCTCAATATGAAAAGTTGATGGCTTTTCATTATATATGTGAATTCTCTTTCCTTTAAATGGAATCTCCAAATGCGAGTAGTCCAAGGAAAGGTATCCTCTTAGTTTCGCTATGAACTCCCTTGAGAGGCACATGCTAAAGTATGGCTCCAGGTCAACCACTACTACTTCCTGGATGACAGTAATTTATGGAATGCTATGTAGAATGATGGTAATATCTTTGATTACTCCCACCATTTTGATCGAAGTTCAATCCAACTGCAACACTCCAGGGCTACTTCTTATGTATTCCATCCCCATCACTTCGTATACTACCTTTGGCATGACAGTAGTCACAACATCGAAATCAATCATACAATTGTGTACAATCCACTCCTCTATTCTGATGTGAACTCAGCTACAAGAGACCAACAAAATGGACTCCAATCACATAACACAAATGCAATATAATGGAAGAAATCTGCAAATTGATATTCTTCTCATTCTTGAATTCACACCCCTTCTCCAAAATATTACAATCCATCATATAGCAACCGAAAACCAAAGAAACCCTAAAAACGTCTTTTTCTAAAAACTGCTAAAAATAGATCTTTTTTCTAAAAATTGCTAAAAATAGAAATGAGTCGGATTGCGCCCAAATTTGATGCACACATCCCTCTTATAATAAAAAAACTTACTTTAAAATATTAGGTCTCAACTTAAGGTATGACAAAAGATAATAAACTTCTAACATTCAAAAAAACCCAAAAATCCCAAGAACCTATTCTAAAAGCTAATTTTGGGATACTAGATGTCAGAGTTAGGTCTCAAAAAAATGATTTTTGGAGAGTCAGGCCAATCAGAGATTTACCTATTGTAGAACACGCATGCAAAACCACCTATTAAATTTCAAGGCAAACGGGCGTACGGTTCACAAGTTATGGCTCCAACAAGGTGCATCACTCCAGGTCAACCACTACTACTTCCTAGATGACAATAATTTACAGCATGCTATTTAGAACAATGCTAACATATTTGGTTACTCCCACTATTTTGACCAAATTTCCATCCAACTACAACACTTTAGGGCTACTTCTTGTGTATTCCATCCCCATCACTTTGTATACTGCCTTTGGCATGACAGTAGTCGCAACATCGAAATCAATAATACAATTGTGTACAATCCACTCCTCTATTCTGAATGACAAATAGAATGGGGGAGGCCTATTATTTTTTATGGTCAAATTCGGTAGTTCTTGCACCAACACCATTTGAGAAGGACTTTTCTTTTGGTATTTAGCAGTCTTAAGAGATTCTTGCAATAGGTCAACTTGTCCAGGAAACTGTAGTGCATCATATAGGCTCACTTTCGTAGGTATCTTCTTCATTTCTTCCATAATGTTATAATTTGAGATGGTTGGAGCCTTTTATTCTGTAACTCGCTCATACTTATCCTGATACTACTGAGTAGCTTCTACCTTTTGTCTCTTTGTCAACGACGGGTACTTGAGATGCTCTTTCCTACTCCTTTACCTCATTCTACATTTGAGCAGTTGTTGTAGGATATGACGTGGATGCCTTCTTTTGTGTCTTTTCTTGAGCTTGCTTAGACAGTAAATATTTTAACATGACAAAATCATGTTGCTTAGTCATTGCATCAGGTGCTTTTACTAGAGGTTGCCCCTTTTCATTTTGCACCTTAAAGGGTTCAAGCTCAGTTGGATCTGTAGTTACTGGTTTCTTTCCAAACCTCGTAAGAACCAAAACTTGTTCCAAGGAAGGCATCATAAAATTGTGATCAACCTCCTTGATCATGTTGACTTGTATGTTAGTTGAACTTTCTACAACCATCTGCACATAATTCATATGCACCATGAAGATTTCTTCTCCATGAGGATCATTGTGTGTTGAACACCAATACGCATTTTCTATCGTGCTAGTCTCTTCGTTTGTTAACACAATTATGCTCCTCTCAATGCCTCTACTAGTATATGCTTGCTCTCGAGTAATCGATGGATTTTGAAATCTCCTTGACTAAAATTTAGCCTCGACTTGCTTCTTCCTTACCGTCGTAAGCTCATTTGATATTTTCCTTAAGGTTGAGTTATTAGATTTCACCTCTTGTAACAATATCATGAATGGATCAGGGTTAGAAGGTGCGGGGGCTACCAGTAAATGTAGGGGAGCTGATAGAGCAGGTAATGGTAGTAGAACTGGTGGCACCGGTAATGTTGGAAAAGGAATGGATGCTGCAATTGTGGCGCTGTCGGAGCAGGTAGCTATGGAAAGCTTGGAGTAGGAAGTTGTGGGACATGGATAGGGGTGATTTGAGGCAAACCCAAGTTCCATGAGGGAACTGGGTACATAGAAGGCATGGGTTGTGAAAACACACTTGAATACAAATGTTGCAGGAGGTCAGTAAGAATGGGCATTGTCATTTTTGAGGAAACTTGTCTATGGTGATCAAGTTAGACTCAACTTTTTGGGCTTTCATATACAGATCAGGGAAGGTATTCATATTGGTTTACCGAAAAACCATGCCAATGTCAATTATAAATGCCTTGAGGTAATAGAATGCAGCTTGTTCGTGCATGGACTGCAAGCCATCAGGAACTCTTTGCCAGCTTTGGGCAAACCTGATGTTTAAATCAACTTTCTCCTCTTGCGAATGTCTTTAGATCGTTGTAAATTAATGCAGAAAAGAGTATGGGTCAGCTTGTTCATGGAAATTTTTTATCAACAACTTCGCCAACTGATCCCATAAGGTAATAGTACTAGGTTGCAATGATCGATACCAATACCACAACTTTTCTCTCAATGATAATACCAGTAATTTTACCATTACATCTTCATCTGTTATTCCATGGATCATAACCAAAGAAGCTACATCCTGAATATGTTCATAGGTCATTTTACCAGTACCATCATAAGTCGATAAAGCCTTCAAAGTTGCTTGAGGCATGGGATTTTGTGCTTGCAAGTTCAAGGCCCCTGAGCTATTCCATGCTAGAAACTACCTTAGTGGTTTTTGTTGTGGTGGTGGGTTCTAAGCCATGTGAATTGGTGTGTGAGGTGGAGCTCAAGGAATGCTAGTGGCAGTACTAACTAGACTTATGGGAGCAAAAAATACATCGGCTAGTCGTGAGGATGTGGCGGATGATATATGGGATGTATAAGGTAATGATGATGTACAACGTAAAGTGGCTAATTGAGGATGCTCCCCTAACATTTGGATATCAAGATCATAGAACTCAATGGGATTTTCAAGATTTTTGGCCTTCGATATTGTATTCATGAGACACATTTTTCATTGTCCTCACGTTTGGAGGTTTTTGGGTATAATAGAGTCACCAGATTTTATAACTATATAACACAAAGATGAACATCAAACCTTAATACTGTTGAAAGTGAAACTTTTGGGTCCCACCGGGAATGCCAAAAACTGTTGGTCAAATATCTGCCTAATCAACAAAACTACGTTTATACACTCTAGACATGGCCAACATTGAATGACCAGATGAAAGAAATGTCCTCCGTGCAAATATCCAAAGAGGGCTAGCTCCCAAGCTAAATCCTACACTAGTTGAAGACTAGAGTTGTAGGAAAGAAATTAGAAATTGAAGAAATAAATAGGAAATATGGCCACAGGTCGAAGGTGTAGGATTCGAGGTAGACTAACAGCAAAAAATTCACCCAAGCATGAAATAGCATATAATAAAAGAATGGTAGCAGAATTTACTTATAAACTTGTAGGAACAACCTTCAAAGTAACACTCCAACACTCACTCCCTCATTAGCAACATTTAAATTCATACGTAGAATTCAAATCTAACAACAAATAAAGAACATGAATGTAAAATAGAAATGCATAAATACATAAGGAAATTGCACACAAGATCACTTGTAAATTTAGAATCCTGGTGTCTTTTATATTGATGTAGAGAACTTGGAGAGTTTTCTTGCAAAGCGTCTAACCTCCTTTTACAATGAAAATTCAGTAGTATTTATAGAGGATTTCACCTCTTTCATTAAATGCACATAGAGACAAAATGATCACAGATCTGGGACCATAGTGAGGAAATTTCTCCTTGGAAATATTCAAAGCTTGTTGTCTTGAAATAGTGATCCGGTTTACAAGGACATATTTCCATAAAATATACACTTTTGGATTCGGTGCATAGAAAATTAAGAGACATCCGCTATCTTGAAAACGCGCTCCTACTTCAAAAATCATGAAAATCCTCCTGTATTTTTAATACGGCTTTCTTCTTTGCTCGAGATCCATGATTTGAGTTACCCCCTGCCTCCATTATTTAATGTTACCTACGATCTACTTCGGGCGCCTTTGAAAATCTAGATATTAATGGCAAATACACTTTTCATTGACTACCTTCCTGCCTTGACCATGGCGACAACAATTCCTTTTATCCCTGGTAAAAATACTTAACAATCACGTTGCTTGCCTTTAAAAATCGTGTTCACCCCCAAAAGGGGCACCAAAGATAGTCGCCCTCCTTTTGGGGTGAACGCAATGTTGACTATTCAACGTCACCTCAACCCTCTTGACGCATTTGCCCAATATCCATTCTCTAGCGCGTTCACGTGATTCTATTCCTAGAAGGACGTTCGCCCATGGGAGGGGTGAACAGGACGTTCGCCCCTCAACCTGGGTGAACGCGATGTTGACCATTCGGTGGTGCACGCGTCGTTGAATTTCCTTCTTCCGTTGTTTTTTACATTACATTCACCCCAAAGTGGGGTGAATAGAGCTTTTGCCCCATCCTTGGGGCGAACACGATCCTTAGCCGAAATGATTTTCTTTATAATTGTAGGCACGTATTTTTACAAACTTTTATAAAGACATTCGCCCCAAAGTGGGGTGAGTGTGCTCTTTCTTGTCTCATCATTGGGTGCTTTCGTTCCCTTCAATATTTTTAAATATTTTATATTTTTCAACGAATGCCTCTTCAATTTACAATGAGCTTTTGAATGGTGCAAACTTGAATTTCTAATGCAGTTTTCAAATTCTCTCCTTAAACATTCATCACCTCCAAGCTAAAAGAGTGTATGTACAAAAACAAAAAATAAAATAACTACAACATATAAATTCAGCCCAAAATATTATATTAGGAGTAATGTATGTCACCGTATTACAATCAAAATGCTCCATTAAAATAAAACCAAAATCCCAATATGGCAAAGTGCAAAACTGCCAATAACTCCTTAATAATGTATTTAACTGATGGCTTTGAAAGGATTCATTCTTCATTTGGTGTTGGCTCTACATTTTGTTCACTCTTTCACATTGATGTAGGTAGAATAATGTTGCCCTAAAACTCTATCCTTGGGCATCCAAAAACTTTATCCTTTACACCTTGAGCATATTTTCCAAGCTAGTACCTTAAGCTTCTACTCTTTCTTCTAATGACCACTTTTTGATTGTTGTTGTACTTACTACAATCTAGAGCCTCTTCATGATCAAACTTCTGCTTTTCTTAATAGTTGTTTAGATCTTATTTCTTCAATAGAACTTCTATTTGATGGCTACTCTTATCAAGCCATAATGTCAAGGTCTATCACCTGAATATTTCTGAATCTTTTCTATGTCAAGGTCTATCTTCAAGAACTGAATCTTCTCATAAACCAGCTCTATTCTGAATAGAATTTCATAATAGGTAACCTTGATCTATTGTTGTTCTTCTATATTTTTCAAGGTCTCTCTTCAAAACCTGAATTTTTTTTGCAACTTTTAATTACCTTCTTCTTGATGAAATTTGACTATAAGATATATATAGCATTCCTTGATATATCCTGCTTTTCTGCTTTCTCTTGAACTTGAAGATGAAAGTCTTCTCTATCTGTTATAGGAATATTCTCACGCTTTTGATGATCAATATCTACTACAAATGTCTTAGGTCGCACCTAAGAAGCCAAATAATTTCAAGGTATATAACTTGAATCTTCCTAAATATTTTCTATGTCAAGGTCTATCTTCAAGAACTGAATCTTCTCATAAACCACCTCTATTTTGAATAGAATTTCAGAATAGGTAACCTTGATCTATTGTTGTTCTTCTATATTTTTCAAGGTCTCTCTTCAAGACCTGAATTTTTTTGCAACTTTTAATTAACCTCTTCTTGATGAAAGTTGACTATAAGATAGATATATCAGTCCTTGATATATCCTTCTTTTCTACTTTCTCTTGCACTTGAAGATGAAAGTCTTCTCTATCTGTTATAGGAATATTCTCACACTTTTGATGATCAATATCTGCTACAAATGTCTTAGGTCGTACCTAAGAACCCAAATAATGTCAAGGTGACTCAAATTTCCTTGATACCTCAATCAAAATCAAAATGACTTGATTGTACCAAATCCTTCAACTTCCTCTTGAGTTGATAGAAATCAGTGTCAAGGATTATCTATACCTAAAATTCTTCTAATGTCAATAGTTGACCATTTTTCTATAATGATCAACTATCTTAAAGTTGATTCACCCCAATAGTTGAGTCCTTGTCTTCACTAGTTATAACTGTGGAAAGACCCTATAGATGAGTCCTAGTCTTCACTAGTTATTTTGAAACCATGGAAAGACTCTATAATTAAGTCCTAGTCTTCACTAGTTGTTCCTGCAATTGTGAAAAAACTCTAGCTTTTTTGCTTACTTTGATCTTATAATAGAGTCGAGGTTTGTGTGCCTTTAAAGTAGACAAACTCTAAACCAATTTTATCAAACTAGACAAAATTGATTCTATATGCGGTTAAATAAATTCAACCTATGCAAGAAACTACTCATAGTATCTTTGATACCACTGATGGATTTTGAAGCCTTAATATTATGTAAACTCACAAGATCAATTTCACAAGATCAAATATAAGATATCCACAATGTAGTAAGATCAAGATAATGATGTAAGCAAACTAATATGAGCAAACTAATATATCAAGGTTGATAATATATCAATGAAAATTCCTTAGTAAGCAGTAATTATGAATGTAAATAATCTTAATCATACATGTACAAAGCATGTAGCACAACTTAACTTATTATTTGCTCAAAATGTATGCAAACTTTATTACTCCTTTTTCTCTTAAAAATATAGCACTTATCTTTACACTTGATGATAGATAATTGATATTGATCTTGATTCACTTTCTTTGCTTCACTATGGAGTACTATATAGCCATAGTAGAATGACTCTTTGTATATTTAACTATTCATTTCCATATGCCAAGTCTCATGACTCTTGGCTTCTCTACTTGACACTTGCATATACATGAATCTATCTTGTATGCACACCTATATATGACTCTTCACTTAGCATATTATAATCTAAAGACACTTGTGCACACAGACTCACATAACACTTGCACACTTACATGACACTTGTGCATTTCCTACATATTAATACGTTACATAAAATATTACTCACACTCTAATGTAATATACTCCACTAGGAATGACCTTAAAGTCAAAAATTAATGAATAGAGTTTCAAAAGAAATAGCAAATATGTTAGATGGTCATGAATTTTAAAAACTCCAAAGGAAGAAAAGAAATAAAAGTTCTAATAGGTAGATAATACAAGACAAAACTTTCAAAAGTAGAAAGAAGATCTGATGAAAGGACAATAAGAAAGCTCTAATAAGATGGTCAAGAACCTGTGTGTTATATTTTTTGCCCTCTCACCCACTCTTTCCCTTTTGGAGGGTAACATGATGGTCCTTGGAAATGGCTAAGTTTTGAGGAGCCAACCCTTTGAGCAGTAAATTTTGATTACTAAGAGCAAGATGCTCAATTACGATGAGAGATGCAGGAGTTGGTTACAGTGCAGGCAGCAAGAAATTAGGTAGTACCAAGGAGGGTGGATGAATTGTTTGGCTTGAAGCGACGAGCAATCCCCAAAAATTTGCTTGAAAAAAGGTGGCCAACGAGGGTGGAACATTGTTAACTATAAAATGATTTGTGGAGCCCCACTAGTTAAAAGTATAAAATTTGGCTAAGTATGGCATCTAACGGATAAATTGGTAGGCAAACCCTATCGATGGATCCCAAATATCTGCCTTGATATAAGGGCAGAGAAGAAAAATTCCAAATACTTGTCACATGCAAAGGGTGAAAAAATGGGTAGCATCAGGTCAAGGTCACTTCCCAAAATGCCGCTCTAATGACAAGAGAGAGGCTCATCCGATTTCAGATCTGGTGGGGGTTTGGGTATCTTTTAGTCCTTCAAGTGATCTCAAAATCATGTTAAGGATAGAAATTGAGGTGAGAGCCTAAAAACCCACCCTGGTATAATTGGCAGAGTTTTGGGTCGATAGCAAGTAGTGGGCAGATCCCAATGACCTGCCCATCATAGAATTCTCTCCATATCAAGGAATTTCTACTGGTGGGAGATACCTTCCCCTTTTATTTGTGATGGCATGCATGAGTAGCTAACAATTAAGAGGTTTGGTTCCTGACCAATGGATGATAGCATATTGAATCTTAGGCCATAATAGTTGTTGGCCTTAGGAGGTATGATAGTATATTTAATGATTGTCTACCTCTAAAAGTATGTGGATATATTTATGATCCATTAGATCACGTAGGAAAAAGTAGAATTGATCAAGGATCTAGATTCAAACTAGACTAACTACTACCTACTGATATCCATCCTCTACCGCAGTCTATAGCTGATTTGAGAAGATTAGTAGCATGGTCGCTCCTACTAGCACAGCCCAACAATCTCATCCACCATTCATTGTATTGAATGATGTATTTATTTTAAGGTCTATATAGGTTGGAATGCACGGTATTCCATAGGGTGGCTCTTTAGGCATTATAATACATATGTAAAGCTTATGCTATTCTAGAAATACAAGTATTTTACTGTTTGGTCTCCAAATTGACTCTTATGTGTATGCATGAATGTTGAAGGTTTATTTTTGTTAAAGCTAGTTGAATGGGCATGCAATAATTTTACTATTTGGATTTCCTATATTTCATTTAGTAGTTCTGAAATTCACTTTCAGTAGGGTGCGCTAAATATTATATAAGAGTAAGGTTGGTTGATCTGTTAGGTGGTTTGCTTGTATTTCTTATGATGGTGTTAGCTTCTCTCGCATATATATTGATGTGGCTAAATTTTTCCTTCTAAGTTTTGGATATGGCCTCCATTCCTTTCTTTCTATCCCCCTTTTCCTCCTTTCAAGTGTAGGTAGCTAGGACTTTCCAAGAACTGGCCTTCTTTGACTATTGACTGTGTTGCCTTCCCTGACTTTGTGGTTGTTCAATGTTGGTGTAGGTCAGCGGGCGTGTAAATCCTCCCCTTTCATTAGGCCAAATTTTACACCAATAATTTTTTTCATACCCAGTGGGACCCTAAGATCCCACAGTTTGATAGTCTAGATTCTAGTGATACTTTGTTGTGCAATATCTATGTGTTCACTTGGCGACTCCCTTGTATGAAGAACCGGATTTCTATGATCAGTTCTTTTTTAAGTAAAGAAGATTTTTGTGACTCTACTAGGGATCAAGCGAGATTCATAATCAGTTGTACCTTTATTTTATTCTTAAATATTACTTTCTTGGAGAGCTCAAGGTTTTATGAGTAGCCTTGACCTCACTAGTGGAGAAATTATGCTCATCTAGTAACTCCAACTTAAAGGAAGAACTCAAAATATCTAAAGGATCAATTCCACGATGGCTCAACAGAGCTATCCTTGTTGGAATTATGTAGGCCCTCTCAATATCTTAACTCTGCACAACATCCCCAAGGAAACTTTGAGAACTTTACCAAGCTTTGATGGTATAGTTAAAACTGCATTTGAGCATTGTCAGGATGTGGCCTCCCTAGCTGCATTCCATAATATTGCTCATAAAAATGTGATGGTTAGGTTGCTTGCCCTTTCTCATAAGGGAAGGGTATTTCTTTGGTATAAATATTTGAAGGATAAGAGCATCTACACATGATTTGAGTTGGTGAAGGCTCTCATTAGTATGTTTGATGATTCGGTTGATCCTTTTTTCATGCTCAACCAATTTTCATTCATCAAGCACAGTCCTTGTGAGGACATTATTGATTTCAATGTTCATTTCTAAAGGACATGGAGAAGGATCCCCCATGAGTTTCATACATCCTCTACTTAGTCATACCTCTTATACACTCAGGTTTTTGACTCTAACACAAGCCTTATTATTCAACGGTTAGGAGGGAAGAAGTTCTTGCATATTTTCAAGGAGGTCATATGGTCCAAAAAATATTGATCCAAGTAGGGAAGTTACCACCCAGAGGTGAGGTGTGTCCTTTGCACTCCTTTAAAGGTACATGCCATCATTTGCCTCTAGAGGAGGTCAAACAAAACTTGTATCAAATAATAATGGATGGTCCCTTTGTCAACTCCTTGGAGGAACAAGAAATGAAGTTTAGTCTTCAAAATATGACACAAGATGTTAGAGAGGTGCAACTTCCAAAAAATGGAAGACTAGTCCCCAATAGTTATGGGCTAGCTATGGGAAAGCCTCCACCACCCTTCCCCATCTAGCATATATCGATGTCATAGCTTAATGAAAATAAAGAAAGCCTCAACGATCAACTCTGCAATTCAGATAGAATCATAAGTTACCATTAAAAAGTGATAAATCCTATGATGAAGAGCATGGTTGCCTACAATTCAATACAAGGGTGTCATCAGTGGGAGATCCCACATCTAGAAGCATCCCAATAAGTAGAACATGACGACCAACATATTTTCCCTTCTCTTGATCAAAGTGTAGATGCAAGAGACCTAATATCATTACAAGGTTTACCTCCAAAGGGCTCATCTATAGGTCTGGAGAGGCTAGAGGCATATAGGAGGATGTACTTCCCAGTTGTTAATGTTGAGTAGAGAGTAGAGAGGGCAGAGGAATTTCAAATATTTTTCAAAAACTCTACATCATTAAGGATAAGAAAGGCTTTGTTGGCTTCTTATAAAGTCGACATCATAGATGTCTCTTTGATAGGAGCTTCAGGGTTTGATAATGAGTGCTTGTGCACCCAAAATCCCCTCCTCAATTCTCATAGAGTCATTCCCTCCCTTTTTATTTTTCCCTATGGCTAGAAAAGAATATCCTGCACAATTATGTGGTGGATCCAAGAGCCAAGATCTCGGTTATGCCTACAAAAATCTACATAAGCTTGGGACTCAATCCTAAGCCATAGAAGTAGGAGTTTCTGCTTTGCAAGGGGAAGAAGTTAAAAAGCATAGGGACTCTATGCTAGGTCCCTATGTTAATATTTGGGCATTCAGGCCTGGTTGTCATCCAAGATATTGAGGTAGTAGAAATCCCTCTCCTTTTTAGCCTATGCTTAGCTCAGATTTTCTCAAGTAGCTAGGAGGGTGTATAACCTAGGAGCATGATCAAATGTTCATCCCATGGGCTGGGAAAATTATTTTGATACGAAATTAGGGGTTGCACCCTTTCTACATCAAAAACTATGATGAACCAAATATGGAATATCTCTAGGTGGTCATAAGCTAATATAGGAAAAATTTAGATAATATTCCAATAGCATGGCCACCTCAGCTAGAACTTCATTATGAAACCCTTTCCCAAATTCCATTTGGCAATCTGTCACCTGGCCTTTAGGTTTGGTGGAATCCAATAAATAACAGTGTAGGTGGTTTGGTGATCATTAAAAATATGGTGACATCAAGGGAGAATCAGATACAGATTACCGATTATATGGATTTAGAGGTAAATCGTCATCATCTACCTTCATCACAGTATGTGCTGAAAGAAGAGACTAACATGCCAATAATGACCCCCATGAAGAGCAATTATGGCCAAAGTGCAAGCACTCAGAAGTAAGATCAAAGATATAACTAGAGCATTGACGTGTTGGAGAATGACTACGACCAATATTGAGGTGAACATGAAGAATAGCTCAGGTTCGGTACCATATGGTTTGAACATTGCAGGTTCACAAGATGATTTCCAAAAGGGTCTCTCACCCAGGGATGTAAGGTGTGCCATAATTTTGTGTAAATATTATGGCAACTAAATAATTTAAAATCAAAATTATAGCCACTTTGAATATGTCATCATCTTGTTCGTGACTGGCATGGTCATTAGATCTAGTAATAAATTTCCAGCTAACCTAGGTGCCAAAAATTATGAAGGTGCATAGGGGGATTTCCAAGGTGGTGTCTTGAAATCATAACACTTTCATTCTATTTCCTCTTTTTCTTCTTATTATGCATTATCTGTTATTTTTTATTTTTTGTTGTTATGACCCTGTAGCCCAATGGATACAATCAGTAAGTACACAAGCTTCATATCTTGTCATTGGAAATCTAATATCACATGAAGCAAATTTGGTAGACTCATGTAACCAAGACAATACACCATACCTATGTGGACATGAAATCATCAGCTTAGAAGGTGCCTAAAAAGGTAGATTTGGACTCACGTATTAGTATCACTTTCGGATGATCCGTTGCATACCAAATTTGTCCAAAGTGGGGTAAACATTCTATATATAGCACCCACACCCCATTCATGGATACAAATATTGTTAAGAAATATGAGTCTTAGAATGAAGTTGAGGCCAAGGGTTTCCATGGTGAATGGCAACAAGCAAAGTAGGTCCTTGTTGAATTGTGTGAAGAAGAAGAGTGAAATAGACTAGTACCTTTGGCATTCTGCCTGCTCTTAGAATTTCATCAGGCTACGATGGGGTATGTTTATGGGAATGCAATCTATGGGGGTGTCCCATGGAGTGGGTGATTCATTTTGATATTATCATGGGATAATCCCAGGATTGTCTTCCCTTTTGTGTTTTTACTTTTATGCATCTTTATTCTTTTGTCCTCCTCCTGTGCTTATTGTCACTAACCTCTTTGGTTAGTGGCATCCATAGTCTTACCTCTATTATTTCCTATTTCCTTCTCTTTATTTTTTTCTCTTCTTTTTCTTGTTTTCGGTCTTCCTATACATTGCCCCTTGTTATCCCTCTTCTTTTATTTTTCTTTGTAGTGTTTCGTAGTGTTTCTTCCACCCCATATTTCACTGCCCTCCTTTATCTTGCAGTCTCATTCAGCTATAGTTGTTTGTACCTCTTCCATCCCTTTCCTTTTCTTCTCTTTCCTGTTTGAAAGTGTTATGCACTTAAAATTTTTGCCTGGGTTTCCTTTTTCCACAAGTGAAAATCCCCTATGAGTCACCAAGAGTGTGGGTGAAATTTTGCACCCTCTCACCCACTCTTTCCATTTTGAAGGAGTCGATCTTTGAGTAGTAGATGTTGATTACTAAGGGCAATATGCTCTATTACGGTAAGATATGTGGGAGTTGGTTGTAGCGTAGGCAGCAAGAAATTAGGCAATACTAAGGAGGGTAGAGGAATCGATCAACTTGAAGTGGTGAGCAATCCCCAAAATTCTACTTGAAGAAAGGTGGCCAATGAGGATGAAAAATTGTTAACTACAAAATGATTTTTGAAGCCCCACCAGTTAAAAGTATAAAATTCAACTGAGTATGGCATCGGGTAGATAAATGGGCAGGCGAACCCTGTCGATGAAGCCCAAATCCCTACCTTGGCATAATGGTAGAGAATCAGAAGCCCAAATTTTTACCATATGCAAAGGGAAAAAATGGGTAGCAGTAGGTCAGGGTCACTTCCTAAAATACTTCCCTAATGACAAGAGGGAGGCTCATCTGAGTTCAGAGCTAGTGAAGTTTTGGGCATCTGTTAGTCCTTCGAGTGATCCTAAAATCATGCCCAGGATGGAAATTGAGGTGGCAACTTGAACACCTACCCTGGTATAATGGGTAAAATTTTGGGTCAGTAGCAAGCAGTGGGCAGATCCCAATTACCCACCCATAATAGGATTCTCTTAGTATCAAGATACTCCTACTGTCAGGAGCTCCCTTCCCCTTTCATTTATGATGGCATGCATGAGTAGCTAGCATTTAAGAGGTTTGGTGTCTGACCAGTGGATGGCAACAAATTGAATCTTGATCCATAGGAGTTATTGGTCTTAGGAGGTCTTACAATACATTTAATGATTACCTACCTCTAAAAGTAGGTGGATAGATTTATGATCCATCAAATCACCCAAATAGAAGCTGAATTGATCAAGGGTCTAGATTCAAACTAGACTGACTATCGCCTACTGTCATTCATCTTCTACCATAGTCTGCAGCTGATTTGAGGAGATTAGCAACATAGCTACTCTTACTAGCACAACCTAGTAGTCTCATATACCATCCACCAAATTGAATGATGTATTATTGTAAGGTCTATATAGGTTGGAATGCACGACATTCTAAAGGATGGCTCTTTAGCGATTATAGTTCATATGTAAAGCTTATGCTATTCTAGGAATACAAGTATTTTATTGTTTGATATGCGTGAATGTTGAAGGTCTATGTCTATTAAAGCTAGTTGAATGGGCATGCAATAATTCTACTATCTAGATTTCCTGCATTTTGTTCAGTAGTTCTGGAATTCGCTTTCAGCAAGGTGTGTTAAATGTTAAATAGGAGTAAGGTTGGTTGATCTATTAGGTGATCTACTTGCATTTTTGGTGATGGTGTTAGCTTCTCTTGCATATGTATTGATGCGGCTGAATCCATCCTTATGAGTTCTAGATATGGTCTCCTTTCCTTTCTTTTTTCCCCCTTTTCCCCTTTTTAGGCGTATATAGCTTGGACTTTCCAAGAACCGGCTTCTCCAAAGATCGGCCGCTCTACCTTCTCCGGATATGTGGCCATTCAATGTTCGTGCAGGACTACAAGCGCGTAAACCCTCCCCTTCCATTAGGTTGGATTTTGCACTAACAATACTCCAAGAAGTAGAATGGATCAAAACAAAAGAAAATAATTAGATTAGATTATAAGGTGTAGATAATGGTGCAGAAAATTCCAAAAAAGATATATGAGTCAGAGCAGTGTGCCATTACTAAGGGAGGATAAAGATTACCTACCAAGGTCACTTTAGCTAAGTAATCCAAGAAAAGTAGGTAATATAATGAATATAGTAGTATGGCACTTGCAACAATGACAATCCCAAAATTGGCCAAAGTAATGGCGAAAGACACCTCCATTCAATTCCCTAGGATCCCTAGAAAAGAGCAATTGAGACTATAAAAAAATCCTACATAATTTTGGATGGAAATCCTCTTTCTTTTAATCTATAAATAGTAGTTAGTTTAGATTTGTAAAGGATTAGTGAGTTGTATAAATTTCTCTTCATTTCCCTTTGTATAGTAGTACACACATCTTTGGGTGGTCTTGCGAAAAACCTAAACCTTCACTTTTGGCATAATCTTTATAATATTTTTACTCGCATTTTTATATATATATATATATATATATATATATATATATATATATTTATTTATTTATTTATTTATTTATTTATTTATTTATTTATATTTATATTCTAGAGGTCTACATGACTATTTGGTTCTATTGTTTTTTTTTTATATAGTTATAAGTGTTTGTATTTATAGCGGGTTTTAACAAGGATCCCAAAACCTGATTACATAAGCAATGGGCCTAGGGCATCAATCCCTTGAAACTGAACACCAAAACAGAAATCATGCCCAGTGGTAACAGTAAGCATGAAACAATCCCTCTTAGTAGGAAACAAACAAATAAGAAAGAAAGTAGTTTTGGAGATCCCGCCCAGTGGGGAGTAGACAAAAACCACCATCGAGAAGATCCCACCCAGCAGGAAGCACAGAAAAACCGTTACAATAAAATCCCGCCTCACGGGAAGCAGTCAAAACCACCACAAACAGTCCCGCCTAGCGGGAAGCAACAGGGAAATCCCGCCATCCGAGAAACCAGCAGAAAAGAAAGGATCCCGCCTTGCAGGAAAATCGGTGGATTTGGCGGATCCCGCCTTGTGGAGAAACCATCCCGCCCATCGGTAAAACATTCAGTTCAGCGAGAGCCATCCTGTAGGAAGCCGACAGCCAGCAAAGAGAGGATCCAGCCCATCAAGAAGTGACCAGAGAGTTGCACCATAAGGAACCCGCCTCGGGAAAACAAAAGAGGATCCCAGCAACAGGGACCAAGAATCTCGTCCAAGCACAGAGCCCGCCGAGGGACCAAGAATCCCGTCCAAGCACAGAGCCCGCCGAGGATTCACAAGAAAAAGGGGGAAGCTGTCCAAACCCTAAATCGTCACCTCCACCACACCGAGAAACGCAGGGGACCAGATCCATGCGAATAACCTGCAAAAAAGCCCCAGGGGGAAGCCTGAGGGAAAAAGGGAAGGGATCCCCAACCAAACAGGGATCCCTGGGAAGCACCAGTCCAAAAAAACAATCAAGGAAACCCTAGCCGGTCGGGAGGGGCGCAGATAGTGGAGAAGGATCTCCCCCCAGGAGATCATCTGCAAACAACCACTCCCCGGGAGGGATGACCTGGGTTGAGCCAGGGACTGGGCAGGAACCAGGAGCCATGGGAGGGGGAGCAGGGGAGGGACCAGAGCCCTCCCCTCTCTACTTTCTTCCCTCTCCATCATAGGTAGTCCTATTTGGTTCTATTGTTTTGCTTCTCAAGATCTATCTTGTTTCCTTTATGTGTATGTGTATATTTTTCTATGCTTATATATGTCAAGGAGAGAAAGTGTTCATGTTGGCATATTACGGTCAATGTTGTTGTGTAGGGGGGTCTTATTTGATCTTTGGCTCATCACCTTCTCTAATATTAGGTCTTTTGCTTTCTACTATCTTTTGGTTTTTTACTTCTCCAACCCTTTTTCCCAAGTTGTTAGATTAGAAACTATATGCCCAAGATCAAATCTTATAAAGGAGCTAGACTTTGCCAAAAATCTCGATGGTACCTGACTAAGTTGAACCCCGTGCTCTTGGGACTAGACCTATTGTATCTCTCTAGGTGAGGAATGATAAATTTTGACCATTAGTCCAAACCTCATCCAATGGCCTAGGATAATCGAATAGGACAACACATCTAAAGTTAGTTTTCAAAATGTGTAGGGAGTATGGGATCTCATTAGATCTTAAAAAAACTATCTTCATGGCTCAAGAAGGGAAGCTTCTAGGATACGTGGTGTCTAAAGAATATTTTGAACTTGATCTTAACTAAATCAAGGCAATACAAGAACTATCATTTGCCTCATCAATCAAAGGTATCAAATCCTTAAGCAAATTCAATTCATGGTCAGATTCATAATTAACTTTGCATAGTTAGTCTGGACCATTACCAAGATGTTGAAGAAGGATGCCATCATTTCTTGGACCAAATAAGGTAAACAAGTTTTTCAAGGTATAAATAATGCAATCATATAGGCTACAATCCTAATCAATCTAGACTTTTTTTTTTGAACTTTCAAGCTAAAATGTTAGAGGTATCGATAATAGTATTGTCACTATACTAACCCACAAATATGAAAGAGGAAAAACATCTAATTTTTTTCATGATCCAAAGACCTCATAATTATAAAGAACAATTCACCTTCATAGATAAATTACATATTTACAAGTGATGAAAGATCTCAAGAAGTTTAGATACTACTTATCCCAAAGTAAGAGTATTTTATCTATAATCCATCCTTATGTAAGGTCTACAATTCTACATGGTGAGTTGGAAGAAAAAATAGTAGGTTGGATAAACAAAATTATGATTTTGACATAGAAATTGATGCAACCAAATTGGTTAGAGGATAGGCTTTATGTAAAAACCTTGTCATGTCATTAGTAGAATAAATTGAACCAAAAGATCAAATATGATGGATGGGTGACATCAAAAGATATATGATAGGATAGGTCCCAAAAGTCCTAACATCAAAATAGAGAGATAGGCTTAGGTATAAAGTAACTCACTTCACATGCCTAGATAATATTCTTTTCTATAAAGTATATGATGGGTTATTGCTGAGATGCATATAAGGAGAAATAGTGAAGGTCTTGATAAAAGAATATAATGATGAAGGTGTTCATTATTCTACTCAAAATATAGCTAATAAGATTCTAAGGTAGGATAATATGGTCCCACCATATTCACTATTAATTTTTTAATAGGTAAAATATTGCAAAGTTTGTTGTATGTTAATGGGAAAAAACAAGGAAGGCTTAAATCCTCCTAAGTCCTATAATCATCATAGAGCCCTCACAATGGGGTCTATATTTCATCAAAAATATCATTCCCTTTTCAATTACAAGATATGCATAGATTCTAAATCTTATAGATTATTTAACTAGGTGGACTAAAGTAATGTCAGTTAAGTTGAAAAACTATGATGTTATACAATATTTGAAGGACATTATCGCTAGATTTGGCATGCCCTTGATGGTCATAAATGATAATGAAACAATATTTAAAGGGTTTAATACTATATGCTTTGTACTTGAATATGGTTTATCCTAAGAACTTCATCCAACTATTATCCTCAAGAAAATAGCTTAGTAGAATCCACCGTTAAGAACATTATCAATATCCTTAAAATAATGATCGTTGAATAACCAAAGTACTAGAACACAAATTTTAAAAGGGCATTGTCGATAGATAGGATAACACAAGCTTATACTAGATCATTCCTATAAATTATTTTCAACAAAGAAGTAATACTGCTAATAAATTTAGAGCTCCCTTTCCTCCAAATATCCCAATAAATGGATCTCAAAGATATTGACAACACTCTAATGTAGGATCACATGAATACTCTATTATCATTGTAAGACGAAACAGATAAATCCTTAAAAAAATTTGTCTAGAACCAATTGAAATTCAAGAGGTAGTTCAATAAAAGGTCAACTAAAAAGGAGTTTAAGGAGACCTAGTTTTCAGATGGGATGGAGATAGAGTAAATCTTGAAAACCCAAAATTTTTAATTCCCTCTAGTGCGGGCCATATCAAGTCATTGAAGTCAAAGGAGATAATTCTTATAAATTAATTACAATCAATGGAATATTGATATCTGTCCAATCAATGGGTAACACTTAAGGCCCATCTAAAAGCTCAAAAAGGGAAGCAATTTTAAATATGTACATAATATTTTCTTTGTTAATACTTTCATTGTCTTTTATTCCCAATTCTATATTCCTTTCCTATAGGAAAATGATTTAAAAAAACTTCTTATTTTAGGCAAAACCCTTGGAAAAGGTGCTCACACATCCCACTTCTTTCTTCCTTTTCTCCTCTTTTCTTGGAAAGTTTGCAAAAATTGTAAAAATTGTGGCCAATTAAAAATGGAGCAATTCGCTCAAAAAATAGTGAAATATTACTTTTTGAAACTAATGAATTCATTAAGATTAGTGAATCATTATTTTTCTTAACCAATTGTCAAAGTTAAATTTTCAATGCAACAACTGAATAAGGTAAAGTGGAAGAAGTCAAATGCTACTTTCAAAAACTAACGATTCATACTCCATGTATAATAAATACATGGGTAGACGTAGTTGGTCATGTATGAGGGAGGATTTCTAATATTTTTTCCCTTATTTTCACCTCATAAAATGGTAAAAAGTGATTAGAGGTTCAAGGAGGGACTATGTGAAATATTTCAAAGTGTAAAAGGGAGAATGAACATCATTATTTTTACCAAGACCCACACTTTATTATAGCCACTTATAATCAGGGCGCATGACCTAACCATTGTACCTCTCCTCTATTTTGCATTCTCTTGCTTTAGTTTGAGAGAGTTTTCATACACCCATAGCCAACATTTTCAATAGTCACACCTAGGCTTGTCAAAGATCCATATCCTTCTCAAAAAAGCCTCTACATGTGCACCTATAAATATGAGTTATGATTCGCTTCTATGGGGGCTAGTCACCCGAAGATCATATTTTTTTTAATATTGAATTAGCAATTTGCTAGTTCAAGGCAAGTGAAGTGATTGTTTTCATAAATAAAAGAAAAAATACCTAGTAACAAAGTAGCAAATCACTACTTTTCAAAACCAATTATTTGCTCCCCAAACATGCAAAACACTCTTTACACCTAAACTTGGTAAATATTTGCCCAATTTTCAAAAATTCAAAATGGGTTCTAATGTAGCAATGGGAAGTAGTGTAATAGAAAAAGCTAATGTGGTTAGTCCTCTAGCCACCATTACCATGGTCTTGACTGATACACAAGTGTAAGCACATGCACAAACCTCACAACCCCAAGCAATGTAAATAAAATCTAAACAAGTGGGTCCTTCTAATATCAATATGAAAGGGTTCCCAAGAAGTCTAAAAAATATGGAGGACATGTATGATGACCCATATAATAAATTAGTGAATGGGTGATTTAAGCATTCCCGTGCATATATCAAGAAGAAATCAAATAAGTGTTATAATATGTGCCCTAGCATTAACTCTTGGAGCATTAATAGAATTTGGACATTGAGACTCACCATGAATTTAGTACCTCTTGGTACAAAATTTTCCTAAGTGGATAAGATGCACCCTTGATCTCGGCCAATATTGGATGACTAGGATTTCTCCTAAGCTCAACCTTTGAAGAATGTTAGTTCCTTGTTAAACTAATGAAATAAAAGGGGCTTGAGACTAAAGTAAGAAATGCAATGGTTAGAAAGGATGTAGGGTCAATTTTTTAATCTAAATGTGATTGGGATTCAACTAACAACAATGAAATATACTACATAAGCACCATTCACATTCAACCTAAAACAAGGCCTAACATATCATCTAATAAATAAAGCATTACAAAATTTAATTTCATTTAGATCATGTTATACATTCTTTAAGCATTCTAGGTACTTAATGAATGCAATCCAAACAGCTTATCTAGATAAGCAGAATAAACCTAACAAAATTCACAATTCATCAAGCATAAATAGAAATGCATTTAAAAGCATAACTCGTATTCTCATACATTCTACAATACTTCTTTGATAGAGGCCAAATAGCACTAGATTATATTAACTATGTAGTAATAATTACACAACATATACAAGCAAACACTAAAGAGTCAACCCTCTTTTAGAGGTATATTGAGTTATTTACAAGATTACATCCTCTTTTTGTTAGCTCTAATTATTACATAAAGATTGGTTGTAGGCCTGAAAAGGGCGAGTGCAGAGTATGGGCATCACTTTCTAGCTTAGCTCGGCTTAACTTTCTTGATTATATTGTGTTGATGTAGTTAGTCTAGATTTCCTCCACGAGATTGGCATCCACATGTCCCTAATAGGTTTGAAGAAATTTTGCGATTTTAGGTTTTCACCACTATATTTTTTTGTAGCTCTAGCTTGTCTAAGGTGTCAGCTTTACCTGACAAATTTGATATGGGCAGATGGTTGACATGTGAAAATCTAGTTGATAGGGACATGTCTGAGAGCCTTCTATTTAATGCTAGATCTTGGAGGTGTTAGCAGGCTCCTTCAATTACATTTTGATGGGGCTTCATAGATTAGGTCAAAGATCTTTCAATGTCCAAGTGATGTTAGTGCCTTGAAATTCTAGACCTCTTCTACCCTAGTCTTTTTATTTAGAAAAATTTTGAGTTTGACATTGTGGCAAAATGTTAGACTTTACTTGTCCTTATGATGGTGTTAGCCTCTCAAAAGTATGGTATTTTTCCATGTTAGGCTCTTTGCCTTGGCCAAATTTTGAGTCTGACAATGTGGTAAAGCATTGAACTTTTTTTCCCCCTATGATGATGTCAACATCTTGAAATTCTTACATTTTTCATGTTGGTCCCTCAACCTTAGCAAATTTTTGAGTCAAATAATGCAGCAAAGCATAAAAATTCTATGCCTTTGCCAAAAGTTAGGTTCGATAAGGTGGTACTGAGTATCTAGTTGTCTTTTTACTCTCTAGCCTAATGTTCATTGTCCTACTATGGCAAAGTCTTAAAAGGGTGTATACTCTAATACTTTGCTTATGCAAAAATAATGCATTTGGTCAAAATTTTAGGCTCTTGCCTTGGAAAAAATTAACAAAATATTAAAAAATCACAATCTAGTTTACTCTACAAGGACTTGTTAATGTGGGTAGTCACATTGATCCACAGTACCCCAATTTTGGAACTACCCATAACTAGTCATGTGGTGTATAAAAAATCATGATAAGGATCATCTAATGATATTTCCTCAAGTCTAGGACTAGACAGGCATATTTGTTACTAAGGATGAGATATAAAATGCTAAATATAGATATCGACCTGGCACACTAGGTCACCTATAATCCAAATTCCCAATATTATATTGTAATAATTCTAACTACAAAAAGTGGTGGGATTTCATATCCACTTAATTGAAAAACCACCAAGATGCTCAAAATTTTTGGTTGCCACTTAAAAACTAGTTCAAAAATGATATGCAAATGGTGCTTTCAGGGATTATAATGGTGCTTGGAGATATGACATACAAGCTATATTAATAAGAGCACATGTTCTTATTACACATAGTCAAGCACTATCTAGGGCACTCATAAATGATTAACTACACCAAATATATTGTAAATCAAATGAACAATCATCTAAAGAATTTAAAATAGATCAGGTAGTCCAAGTATATATCATATCTAGTCAAGTTAATTATAAATTAAAAAAAACATCGACTTCCAAAGTTACAATTAGATCAAGTAGGTTCATATAATAAACCATTGGTATTATATGACTGCATGGATTTACCCTACTAGTAAAGAAAAAATAGGCTTATAACTTCTATGATAGCATCTATCACCCAATTATGCAAGGGTTGAGGGAGAAGATACCAAGTTTATAGAAGAATATTTCAATTTTCTCAGGGCCAAAAAGGTACCCAATGGATACTTCTACCTAGGTAAGCATATATCCTTCATAAGGATTTTTAAATTCTTCAAAATGACTTAGAGTTTCCAATTTAAATGTTCAAGTTGGAATATGTCTAGTGACTAGATTATATGGACCAACAATACTTAAAGGTATATAAAAAACTCCACTTTCTATGATACCAAGAAGGCAATCATGGAAATCATGCCTAAGGTCAGAGGGTCTTATATGTTCACAAATGACATGATGAAGAGTTTAGGAATGACTTGTCTTAAGGACTTATGGTCCTACAATCCTAAAAAGCTCTTCATTAATGAGCTAGTAGCCTATAGTTTGAACATATTTTACACTTTCAAAAGAAGACACTAGATAGAAAACAAGGCCAACCTAGATGAGGATACTATAATTATAAAATTGAAATTCCCACACAAGTAAAAGCATGAGATTCAGTAATAGTATGAGCATATTCCCCCATGGTATACCTTCTATGTTAACACCAAGAAGAAAAGTTATTTTCAACTTGATCACAAGATCAAACATAAAAATAGGAGAGCACTTAAATATCAAGGGTATATAACAATGAAAAATTAGGTATGGCAAAATATGAGATATAAATTAGGTATCTCAAGTTTTCTTGTGTACTAAAGGCCCTTTGATGAAGCATTACCTAGTGAATGGGACAAGGGGATAGAAAAAGAGGGACAAAGAGGTAGCGAATAGAAGTCAACTCATTGTAACAACTTGACACAACTCTCACAACTACCTCTTCAACATTAGTACTTGTAAATATTGTCATATAGATAATGGTCCACAAGCACCAATTTAAGAAGAAAATGGACCCAATAGGATCAACGTTGGAAAATATAAAGGTCAAAACAAAGTTAGTCCCTATTGAAAGCACACTTGCCATAAAGGAAGGAGAATCACCTAAGGAATATGCACCATAGAAAAAAAAATCTCTAATCAAAGATGGATCCATGTTGACATATGCCATGACTTTATAGGTTGTAATAACCTCTATACCATCCTCTCCTCCTCATACTAGTCCTTTACCATCCACTTTACTTGCTTCTCAATTTCCCTCTATTTCTTCCTTTCTCACTTTGTACGTCCCCCTTACTCCTTTTGTTGTGTTCCCATTTTTCCAAATAACTATAGTCATTAAGTCTCCTAGGGACATGCCACCTCCTATTTTTATCAAGTAATCACTATCTTAATGTCTCTAATCACTTCATTCCCCTCACCAAATCAGATATCAAAGTCACAACCACCCAACTGCACATGTCATAGTCCATGAGTCCCCTCTATCTCCACTTATATTATCACTATCCACTACACTAAAACAAATTTTCACTCAAGTGCCAATATCCACAATTCCATTAACCATCATCACTAGCATTACTCCACCCATTGTATCATCCCATCCATTTCCATCTCCACACATCTCAGCACAATAATTTCTTAGAATGGTGATAACATTACCAAAATACTCTTTGATGACCAATGTAGTATAAAACATTCAATAATAAAAAATTACCACATAATTAAGTCATACATTTGTGTGGCGAGTAATAGATGCCCTAAGAAGGAAGTAAATAAGAGGTACAATTGATTCCATAAAGGAAATAAAAAGAAATATTAGGAATAAATCCATGGAATTGGAAAATTTGACTCTCAAGGAACCTTTGGTCCTACACTCACTTCTTATAGAGGATGGAAAGAAGATATTAATTACAAAGGAACTATGGTTATACCCAACCAAACCTACATACATTAGTTGATTACATTATAAATATGTTTGAGTTAAACCTAACTAGGATTTAAACTTCTTTGATGATACAACTAGTAGGCCAGTTATAATAAGGAGTGACTATGAAATAGGTTGAGGTGGTGATAAATATTGAATTTCACAAGAAATCATAGGATAATGCTCAAGTAGTGACACAAAATTATAATGAGAAGCAACAATTTCAACAAGATATAGAGGCCTTGAAGAGGGATGCAACTAAGAAAGACCAACCTTAGAAACAAATTGAGAAATTGAAAGGTAAACTCATAAAAAGTGAGAAGTAGAGGAAGTATCTGGAATATATTTTCAATTCAATTTACATAAAGGTAAATTTATCTTAGGCAACAATTGGAAAAAGAGAAGAAAAATCTAAAGTTACAATTAGAACAAGCGAAATCAACATTATAATAAAAGGATGAGGAAATCTCTTAGTTAAAAGAGGATAATAAAATTTTGAATAAAGGGGTAGAGGAGCTCATTGAACAAAAAAGTTGCTATGGGATGATATTAAGAGTGAAGTAATAAATTCCAAGGCCTCTTTTAACTTTGTTTTTAGAGTATGAGCCATATTGGACCAAATTTTCAAGTCAATCCAATAAGTAGAGGATGATATGATTGTAAAAGAAAGGTATCAGCAACAATTGTTTCATATGTTTGTGGAGAAAGCACAGTAGCTCAAGGTGATAAATATAAAAAAGGTGGTTAATTAGTTCAAAGTAATCCTTGTTGTCCAACAAAGGTTACTAGAATGTAAGAACACCCATTCCACCTTAAATATACCAATACAAAAAATCATAGATAAAATCTAATAGTTGATGAGTGTTGGGTTACCTAACATTTTGATAGCCAAAAGAGGCTCCTTACTGATCAACAAGTGCAAAAACTATTTGAATAGGAGAGAAACAAAGCAAAAACTAACACCTCACCTGATCAAGACAACAAGTAGAAGTCATTGATAGAAAAGTTAAAGATGTTATTAGGTCAAAAGTAAGGGCTCCTCTAAAACCAATATGAAGACCTTGTAGAAAAAATATATGTTGATTGACATAGAGTTGTCAATTGATGTTATTTGGCAGTTTTTGTTGAAGGTACTACCATGAAGACCAAGAAAATCCAACAAATTTTGATATTTTCTAGTAGGATGATCACAATTTTTATATATTATATGCCTAAGGATCGATGTAGGACCTAATATCTCTTGCTAATGAAGCTTGGCACCTCATGAAGTTGCTAAAAATATAACATTTTGGCTACTATCTTCAGATTCTTGATGATTAGGGGGCTTGAACAATAAAGGATTTGACCAATTGAATCCCCAAAGACACCGTTTTAGGCCCCTAGAGTTTTGTGAAAGCAAAAAATTAGTTGACCATCAAAGCAATAATTCATTCTCAAAGTGTAGTTCACTCAAGGTGAGTTTCATTCAAAAGATATGATTTGCTCCTGATGAGGAAATCATTCTTTTACAAAGTAGCAAATCACTCCTTCTAGATGAGTGAGTTGTTATTTTTTCAGGCATGCAAGATAAGGAGCATAAAATATAAGGAAATATTTTAGAATGTGACACTTCTATCCTTTTATGGTGCCAAAGGCAAGTTAGTATACTTTTAAATATTTAGGGATAATTTTGGAATAATCTAACATTTAGTAGTGCATCATTTTACTAAATATGCCCCTAAATTAGTAGATTTACTAGGAGTAGAAATTTGTTACCTTTAGTAACTCCTAGGTGAATAATTTTCTATAAATAATGGCTAGAGGTTCCATTGTATTATCTTGTCATTGGAGAAATCAAAGCTACATGTTATGGAGTCCGTATCATATTCTTGAACTAATTGTTATGAAACTTTAATCTCATTAACAGAAGTCATTCACCATTATATAGAATTATCAAATCATTCATCCACAAATAATTACCCACATTAACAATCACACAATGAGATAAAGTAGATAGTACCCTTAGGGTAGGGTAATACCAATAATACTCCTTAAGGAAGAAATAACTCCACACGATATCCTATGAGATCACCACTTAGAGAGGGAAAAGTCTCAAAAGCCACTTCGTAGGCAAATATGATTACAAGAGAATACTCAATATGAATGATGATTATTACAATAATAATATTTATTATTTATATATACATATCTTATAAACCCTCATCTCACTCATTATTATAATATAATACAATAGAATATTATAATTAACCTTGGGTTATGTGTGGCCTATACCATCCATAATACTTGTTAGGAACCTATTATTAAAAATAAGCTCACTCACACAAAATACTGTAAATAAATATAAATGCATCAAATAACATAATAACACTATGCAAAAAGTAATTATAGAATTGAAACAATCTCACAAATAACTCAGTATCGTGGGCCTCTTCAAGGGGGCAACCTCCTTCAATATTTCATTAACTTACAAAAAGATACATTCATACATGGCTCCATCTCTTTTAAAGAAAAGACTTCATGCAACCCTAACCCTAAGCTCAAGAGTTGGCTTACATGCAAAATTTCACTTGAGCTAGAATCTTCTACCAAACATCGGTTACATTCTTGATAATGGTTACATGAAATGGCCCCACTTTTCTAGGTGCCTTACTTGCCACATACCATTACAAAAGTATTACAAAATAACATTATAAGTGGGTTCCCACGTTGGACATGGGTCATTACATAAGCAATTGAGAATTACAAAATTAATGTTAGGATGGGGTCCTAACATGTCCTTCCCCTTCAAAAATATTTGTCCTCAAATTTGTATATGAGGAAACTGGTGTTGGAGCTAGTGGAGAGACTCTCATGTAGCATATTCCGGTTGGAGACCACGCCATAGAACAAGGACCTCAATAATGGTTCGGTTGTGAAGTGTGCGCATCCTACGATCCAATAATTGTTCTGGCTTGAGCAATATAGAACCTTCTTCATCCAATTATGGGAGAGCAGATTGAACTTGTACCTGATTTCCCATGACCTTCTTAAGAGAGGAGACATGAAAAATAGGGTGGAGCTTGGATGTCGATGGGAGGGCCAATTTATAGGCCATAGCACCAATCCACTACAAAACCTGGTAGGACCCATAGTACTTGGTTGTAAGTTTTTGGCACCTGCAAAGCTGGAGGGATGATTGTTTGTATGGCTACAGGTGAAGGAAGACCATATCACCAACATCAAAACTATGCTCAAAATGATGTTGATCATATTGGTGTGCATCTGGTTCTAGGTCATTTCTAAATTCATCTTTAGTTGACAGAGGACTTTGATATGTTGGTTGAGTGTAGTGTCGATTGCATGGACCTTAGAGTTTCCTGGAATGTAGGAGGAGGGTGTGCATGGAGGATGACCATAAACTGCTTCAAAAGGAGTGACCTTGGTCACCGTGTGATAAGAAGTATTATACCACCACTCAATTATTGCTCTAAGAGATGAGTTAGATAAACGGCCAAGGGAAGCCACTTCACCCATTGTGTGGGATGATCAGAGGTAAAGCAACGAAGATAGGTCTCTAAACACTTGTTGACAATCTCAGATCGACCATCTATTTGCGGATGGTAAGCTGAACTCATCTTGAGCTGAGTTCCCTGCAACTTAAACAATTCTTGCCATAAATTACTAGTGAATGTGGGGTCATAATCAGACACAATGGAGATAGGCATGCCATGAAGGAAAAAAATAGAATCAAGAAAAATTTGAGCAATGGTGGAGGTCGTGTAAGGATGGGAGAGAGAACAAAAATGAGCATACTTTGAAAGACGATCCACTACCATGAAAATAACTGATTTGCCCCCCGACTTAGGTAACCCTTTAATGAAATCCATTGAAATATCTGTCCAAACCTGTTCAGGAATTGGCAATGGTTGTAGAGTGCCCTAGAGAATGCATTGTTTAACCTTTCATCCATTGATAAGTGTCACATGCTACCACAAAATTGTGTATGTCCTTCTTCATACCCTTCCAAGAAAAGGTATTCTTAATCCTTTCATAGGTTTTAAGGAATCTTGAATGACCGACAGTGGGAGAGGTATGCATTTCCTTCATAAGAATCTCTTGAAGTGGAGATGTGTGAGGAACAAGGGGGTGTTAATGGTAGCATAAATCTTGTCCATCCCATGTGTATCTAGGACATGAGGTAGGATCTGATTGAAGAGAAGCAACCAAAGTTTGCAAGCCTGAATCTTTAAGCACCTCCTCACAAAGAGAAGTTATCCACTAGGGAATGGGGGAAGAGATGGCACATAGCATACTGTGAGTCTCAAATTGATGAGAGAGGGCATCCACCACAATGTTCTCCTTGCCCTTTTTATAAGTAATATCATAATCATAGCCCATAAGCTTAGAGATCCACTTATGTTGTTCAAGGGTGGAAACTCGTTGCTCTAAGAAATATTTGAGACTTTGATGATATATTTTTATGGAAAAGTGATGCCCAATGAGATAAGGTCACCAATGAGTGACCGCATGCAAAATGGTAAGCATTTCTTTAGCATAAGTGGATTTGCCTAGATTGCAACTAGAAAGCGCCTTACTAGTGAAAGCCAAAGGTCATCCTTCCTACATCAATACCGTGCCAATACCATTGCTTGAAGCATCACTTTCAATTATAAAAGGCTTAGAAAAATTAGGCATTACTAAGACCAGAGTTGTTATCATAGTGCTTCAAATCTAGGAAGGTCTATTCAGTTGGACCCGTCCAAGTAAAAGAATTCTTTTTAACATGGATGTTAAGGGAGTGACAATTTTTCTATAATTACGTATAAGTTTACGGTAATAGCCAGTAAGCCCCAAAAATCCTCGAGGGTAGGCAAATCACAAAGGTAAAAGATTTTAAAAATGCAAATGGAACCCTACATCGACCATTTGCTTGAAATTTTGGACCATTCAGGACCAAATCCAAACATAGGTATATTTTACTCTGAAAGTATTTGATTAAGGGGGTAAGTAAAGGTTATAAAGGTAAAAATCAAAAGAATTACTTTAGGGTTAAAACCAAATTGGGTGAAAAATGATCAAAATAAAAAGAGAAAGAAACCCTCGAAGACCCTTGAGAGTGTGAGGTTTTGGCCACTCTTGAACCACCTGAATATTTCTAGGGTCAACTTTAACGTTGTCTTTGGAGATGATGTGTCTCAAATATTCTACTTCTGTCAACCCAAAAGAACACTTGGATCGCTTAGCATAAAGTTGATGTTGTGCCAATAGTTGTAGGGTCTAATCCACATGGACGAGGTGCTCTTCCCAAGAGCGACTATAAACCAAAATGTCATCAAAGAAAACCATAATGAATTTACGAAGAAATGGATGAAAAATGTTGTTCATGAGACTTTGAAATGTGGAAGGTGCATTGGTCAAGCCAAATGGCATTACCAAGAACTCATAATGGCCCTCATGAGTATGGAATGCGATTTTGGAAATATCTTCTTCCTTGAGTCGGATCTGATGGTACCTAGAGCGAAGATCTAATTTAGAGAAAAACATAGTCCCATGCAACTCATCCAACAATTCATCCATGACTAGAATAGGAAACTTATCCTTAATGGTGAGTTTATTGAGCTCACAAAAATCAATACATAATCACCATGAACCATTTTTCTTTCTCACTAATAAGACAGGCGAAGAGTATGGGTTGTTACTTGGGTGAATGACTCCAACTTTTAACAATTCTGTGCACTAGCTTCTCGATAATCTGAATTAAGGGCATGAGGGTAGCGGTACGACCTAATGTTAGGCGATACACCCCCAAGGGCCAATGGAATGGCATGATCATGTGAGTGATACAATGGCAATTCAATTGGTTCGACAAAAAATGCATTGTGCTTTGTCAAAACAAGTTGTAAATCATCAAGAATTTGATCCACTATGGTAGTAGGAGGTTGGATTGCAAAAATTTATGCAATGACCCCATAAGATGATTTTTTAGCAACTTCTCCATATGGCTGGAACTGATAATCTGAGGAGACCCTACTTTTGAACCATGAAGGGTGTACGACTATCCATTTTGTGAAAACTGCATCCAAAGTTCTACAAAGTTCCATGATATGGTGCCCAAGGTACCCAACCACTGAGCACCTAACACAATATCACATCCCCCTAATTGAAGGGTAAACATATCTTGTTTGAGCTCATAATCCCCAATTTTCAATTTGACATTATGACATTTACCTTTGCAAGGTAAGGTTCCTCCATTTGCCACCATGACCTCAAAGGAATTACATGTGTGTATGTAACAATTGGCTTGCTTGGCAATTCGAGGATCAATAAAGTTGTGTGTGCTACTTGAATCAATAAGGATTGTAAGGCATTGGCCTTTGAAGAAACCCACAACTTTCATGGTCTATGGAGTAGTAATCCTTGCAAGAGCATGGACCAAATTTTTTGCCTAGGGTTCTTCATGTGTGTCCTCTTCATTGTGAGGTTGTTCATCGGTTGTGTCCTCTTCATCATCACTATGGTCACTACTAGTAGGGTCCTCTACATCTATTAGGAATAAATTCTTTTGGGCACACCTATGCCCCCTAACATATTTTTCATCACAATTATAACACAACCCTTGGGCTCATCGAGCATCCATTTCCTCGGTGGTCAAGTATTTTGAGGGAATATATTTATTTTCATGATTGCTTGTGAACTTGGGAGGAAAAGAGGATTTGGTTGGTTGAAATTTAGATGTCCTCCTTTGAGCTACAAATTTGGATTCGACCAACCATGCTAGGCTTATGGCTTGCATCATTATTTTTGGATTAAACATCTTAACCTCGGCTTGAAGATCATCCCTTAAGCCACTGATGAAATAACTCATAAAAAACCCTTCACTCAACCCCTTGGTTTTGTTAGCTAATTTTTCAAATTGGGCCTGGTAGTCTCAAACTATAGAAGTTTGATGCAACTTGGTCAATGCTCCTTGGAAATCATCATACGCACTAGGGCCAAAGTGAGTAAGTAGTTGTGATTCAAAATATTCCCAAGAAGGGTCAGTAATAGTTTATCAAAACCATTGGTACCACTGCAAAGCTTTCAATTCAAGATTGAAAGAAGCCATCTTGATCCAATAAAATTTAGGGACATTGTGGAGTTGGAAGAATTGATCAACATGACATAACCATCCCTCTACATCTTTCCCATTGAACTTTGGAAAGTCCAATTTAGGCATCTTGAAGGTGGGATCACGGTCAAAGTTAAGGTGAAGACTATCCTGCTCCTTATGGGGTCCTTTTCCTCGCCCTGACTATTCAGTCTCATGATACTCAAAAACCTGAGGACCGGTTTGAAGCTTGGACTCAACCTCTAGAATTTGTTCATGGAGTTCAGTTTTGTGTGAAATGTACTCTTTTCTAAAATTTTGGATATCCGCTTGGATTGATTGATTGTCTTGAAGAATGGATTGGAGTTGTTTTGTGATGGTGTCCAATGTTATGGCTTGTTCCATCTTTTCCTGGTGTCCATGAGTACCAACAACCATTTTGGTCTGTTTTGGATGACTACCAATGACTTACTAAAAATAGAAGTGTGATTTCAGGGGTTACTATTTTTAGTAATAAGTCCAAAAAGTGCTTGGGTGTTGTATATCAAAATGATCAACTCGAAAAGATGGTCACAATGAGCTATATCCCACAACACTAGTTTTGGGTTACTATTTTTAGTAATAAGTCCAAAAAAATGCTTAGGTGTTGTATATCAAAATGATCAACTCAAAAAGATGGTCACAATGAGCTATATCCCACAACACTAGTTTTGGGCACCCCAAACTTTTTTTTACTGTTGTTTTGACGAGTCTACTGGTGAGGTTGATTTTCCCTCCGAAGATTGGGTTCAAAAGTTGGGTACTGAGTCAACTATCTCTACCCTATATGTTCTGACTACTGACCACTCCTATCATTGTCCTATCTTTATCCCTATCACCAGTATTGTTGCTACTAACAATGTTCAATCATTGACTCTGGGATTCTTTGTACTATGTAGTTACTAACACTATCTGCTCTATTTCTATCACTAACAACCCTATAATCCTGACTGTTATAGATGATTATTACTGCCACTATCGACCTAACTATTATGGCTACTGACTAAACTGTTACTATCACTGACTAAAATATTTCTTGATTGTCATAGCCACTTGCAGACTCTATCCTAACTGTTTGGTGCATGTAGTTTATTTTCACGATAGGGAAGTCTTTCTCCGTATGCTCACTTTTGTGGGAAAAATTACAGGTTTAATAGAACAGGAAGGCTTCTTTCTTTTTGTAGGTTGAAATTTTTTGTTTTGACAGAACTAGGGTACACTAGGCAGAGGAGTATGTAATACCCATAGGCCCTTTATTATACCGTAGTGATGAACAATAGTGCTCAAACCAATATTTCAAGCCACTACCCAAGGAGGATTCCACACATACCCTTGAGCACACTATCTACCTCTCTAATAGTACGAGAGGGTAATATTTCGGGATGATGTGTCCCATGCACTATGGACAATACAAGGCCAAAAAGCTTCCTACTGGATAAAAGTTTGTTTAACCCTAGATGGTCTCCCTAAATACCCAAAGATACGTGGGAGCTCGATTTTGTGCACGGGTGTTGTCTAAGGCCTAGGTATTGGAGCTTGATCGCCCCTCACTTCACTAGACGCTTTATGGGCTATCTAGCTTAGCCAATAATGATAGCTCCTCCGTGATATTTTAAAACCCCCAACACAGGGTTTCTAACCTACTCAACTATTATGTAAAAAAAAGGCATATTTTTTTTTTGCATTTTTTTAAATAAAGGACAACAAAAATTTAAAAAATACAAGAAATTTATACCTAACAAGTGGAATGGATGGGCAAGAATTATCATAGTCGCACCAGAACTCGGCCCTAGAAAGTGTTTTGATACCACTTGTTAGGAACCTACTATTAAAAATAAGCTCACTCACACAAAATACTGTAAATAAACATAAATGCATCAAATAACATAATAACACTATGCATAAAGTAATTGTAAAATTGAAACAATCTCACAAATAACTTATTATCGCGAGCCTCTTCGAGGGGGCAACCTCCTTCAATATTTCATTAACTTGCAAAAAGATACATTTGTACATGGCTCCATCTCTTTTAAAAAAAAATACTTCATGCAACCCTAACCCTAAGCTCAAGAGTTGGCTTACATGCAAAATGCCACTCGAGCTAGAATCTTCTACCAAACATCGATTACATTCTTGATAACGGTTACATGAAATGGCCCCACTTGTCTAGATGTTTTTGGCATATGAATTGACATCAATATGAATTTGAGTTGTGATTATCGTTAGCAATGGTTTTAAAGAAGACGAGCACTCGCTAATCACAGCCCTGACCCCAATATTAGATGCATCAAAATTGCTTTTAATCCAACCTCCATAGTAGGTTGGTATACCTTATCAACTAATTGTATGTTGAATCATTTAAGCTTAGCTAAATGTATAAAGATAGGGATAGAAAGAGGAAAGGTTTTAGAAAGTAATGATTCGATAATGGATGAATAAATCTAACAACATAGGCATCTACAAGGAACCTCTAACAACTCTCCAATAGACAACACTTGTGATTAACAACATTTAAAACTCAGTAATCTTTAACAATAAAGCACATATGCATACTTCAAGAATTATTTCAAAAATATAGGGCACCAATAATCCAAATAGCAGAATTAGATCAATACTCTCATTAATAGAAATATAATCTTTTACAAGCATACATTTAATAAAGCATTTCAATTTGCTCTAAGCTAGCATTCCAATAGCAACATAATAGACTAACCATAGCAATAGTAGTAGAAATAACTTCAATATTGATAATCCATATAAGAAAGAATACTCAAATCTAAGGTAAACATCCAAGTAATGCTTCTTCTATTGATTTGTAGAAAGTGTACATAGTAAGGCAAGCAAACACTTTAGAGCTGACCCCTTGAAAGTGAGGGTTCGACCTCTATTTATAGTTTTACATATTTCAAAGATTTGAAAGAATAAGGAACATTACAAGGAAGTTGTAGTGTCAGATTAGCAAGATGTTGAGGTGGCAGCCTCTTGTTTGATTGAAGAAAGAAGAAATTTGAGCGATAATTCGATCTTCTACAACTTGGCTTTTCCAAGTCATTTGACTCTCATGGCTTCCAACTATAGATCTGGTTAATCTAAAATCAATACCATCCCTTATTCTTATTATGGTTGCTTTGTTGTAGATCTGCAATTGAATCGCCTTGTGAATATTGATTCTTTATCGCTTCATCTTCATGCTTGCTTTGGCTTAGAAACAACTTTGAACATCACTTTGCTATCTTATATCGTGTCAACCCTTGCTTTTATACGTAATTTGATCTACTTTACATGTAGACTGTTGATCCCCTATCGTACAATTGATATTAGATCATTTGAAAGCTTGGTGCGCTCTATTATGGTCTGCAACACTTCATGGTATTTCTCTATTTCTTCCTTAGCGACCTAGAACCGTGTTTCAAGCCAGAGCTTGAAGCTCTTACTCAAAATGTTTGACTGCTTTGATCATGATTTGGGACAAGGGAGCCTTTAACATTGGAGATTTGCTTTTAAAACCTTGCCCAAGGTTGCGTGGTGTAGAACAATGCTATGAGTTGCTCATTTTATTTTTATAATAACAGCTTTGACATTGTGAGCCAAAATGTAGAACAATTGTTTGAAGTGCATGGCTAAGAATCGTGTCCTAGCACATGATCTAGATCATCGAACCCGAGAATTTGACTAAGCTAACCATGATATGGAACCATGCATTGAGTTGCACAGTATAGAACATGTGCTAGATGAGCCATGATTTGGATTGTCGACTTGCCAAGTTTGACTGCACAAACCATGGCGTGGAACCAGGCATTGAGTCATACGGTATGGAACATACGTTGGATCGTATAATATGGAACCATATTTTGAACCACAATTTAGATTATCAACTTGCCAAGTTTGACTACATTGATCATAGCGTAGAACCATGTTGTGAGTTGCATAGTGTAAATTTTTTGTTGTGAGACGCTTCCTCCTTTTGTGCTCTAATCCACGATTCGAAAACTACAAAGTATTCATTTGACTGTGTTGACCGCAGTCTAGAGCATACTACGTTACATCGCTATCGTGATTTGGAGCAACCTTTAGTACTTAGAAAAAAATTGGAAATTTTTCTAAGTATGTGGCCTTTTTTGGGCCTACATTATGGTGCCTCTCGAGGAATTTTTCTAGTAAAATTAAGAACTATGAGTCTTATCCTTTGAATTATATGAGTCAAGGTATGGATGGATGAAATGGAATGATTGGATGGATGGATGAATGGATGAATGGATCATGGGGAATTAATGGTGAATGGAATTGGATGGAGGAAATTGGAGGATTGAAAGGGTCTCCAATTAGTAGCTACTTATGTTTCTAAGCATAACTTCCCTGTGACCATCACTCTCTTGAATATTTTTAAAGATATCCAAAGAGTAATGTTTCACATAGAAGTAATGTTAGGGGCAAGTATGAGCACGCCTTAGGATATTACACCTTTATGACCTGCTTTGGGAGAAAAATATGTGCATCTTCAACAGGGTTGCTCCTCTTTTAAAGGTTCCATGGCATGAATTTCTCATGAAAGCTACCTACTCATGCTTTCCATGCTATCTCTAAGAACAAAATCATTTGCAAAACATGTTCCCTAGGTCTATCTGACAGTTCTAGTACTCAAAATTATTTCAAAATTCTCAGTGGGAGATCTTCATTCTTCTTGTTGATTTTTTCCTCTATTTTCTTCTCTTGGATAGCTTCTTCCTTTTCACCCTTTTCTTCTTCTTCCCCAACCTTTTCCTCTCCTTGGTCTTGTTCCTTTTTTTTATCACCCTCTTGCTCTTCATCAACCTCATTTTTTCATTAGCCTCCTCTTCTTCATCAACCTCTGGTTCTACTTCTATTCTGAATAATTGAATCATCTGATTCAAAGTTTCGAATGCTTGATCCCAAGTTGATTTAGTAGGATTGGTCATCTCCTTAAGTTGTTGATGGGAAAACTACAGCTTGGTAGTTTCCTCATAGGACATGGAATGTCACTTCTCCACCAAGTCTTCCATTAGATCTTTAAAACTCGTTAAGAATATTATTAGCTGAGATACTTGATCTTGATTGATTGGGTCCTTCCAAGCATTTTTCAGATTCATCCTGCATGGCTAATTGGGATACCATTTATCACATTTTTCTTGAGTGTCCTTTTTCCTTAACTATCCTAAGTGGGGTTTTTTAGGCCTTCAATATTTCATGGGTTAAACCAACCACTGTACTTGATTTGTTCTCCCAGTGGCCTTGCCCCTTTTCAAGCCAAAGACTTAGATACATGTGGAAAATTTGTCTCAATCACTATCTTTGGCAAGTGTGGTTAGAAAGGAACCATAGAGTCTTTAATGAGTCTATCCATGATCATCAAACTATCATTTCCAAGATCCTATCCTTTTCCAACGAGAATGTGAATCTTATCCCTTTTGATAGTTGTAAACCTCATCTGTAGGAGACCACGATTGCTCAATATTTAAGCTTAACCTTGTTAGATGAGTCTGTTCCTAGGGTAGTCAACCCCAAAGCCAATGTTAAGTGGTCTCCACCTCCTACGGATTGGTTTAAGCTTAATTTTTATAGAGCAACTAAGGACAATCCTGGCAAAGCAGGCACTGGTGGCATTGTGCAAGATCATAATGGGAATATGATGCTTACATTTTTCGAATATTTAGGAACAAGGACGAACAACGAAGATGAAGCTAGAGCTATGCGGAGAGGCCTTCAAATGACTCAAGACTTCGAAGACAATTTGATCTTAGAAGGAGACTCTATGCATATTATAAATCTCCTCAATAATTTGAAAATACCTTCTTGGAGGATTAAAATAATTGTTGAAGAGGCTAGGATCCTTTTCCAGGGAAGACAGGATAGAAAAGCCCAACATGTCTTTCGGGAAGCTAACAAAATTGCTGATAAGCTGGCCAATTTGGGTGTTGATGGTGATGGACTTTTCAAATGGGAACATGGTGTCCCGAGTGAAGTAGAGGAGCTTATTCAACAAGAATGCCAAGAATGATAGTCGAATTTACCAACAAGGAAGGCACTGTAAGTTCGAAGGCTAGGAGTATTCCCGTCTCTTTTTTAAATTGGACTCACAATAAAAATTATCTGAGTTGTTAGTCTTCATGAATGTTGCTTGGAAATACCACAAAGACTAATGGGGACATTCACATGTCAAATAACATGGCTCCTAGTCGTCTTAGTAATTTGAGGTTGGTTGATAATCACAAGGAAGGAAAGAAACGACAATATAAGACTTCGAACCAAAGCCACGTGGACCACCAAATAGCCACCGCCATAAATCTAGCCAGCAGGTTCACTTCTCCAAGGCTGATTGGCCAAGATAGTATGTGGTACCAAAGCATGTTATATACGGAAGAAAGCAATTACCAAATAATTATTAAGATTAATTGTCAATACAGAGCTTGTGGGAGTTTTTTTCAGTACTCTGCTATGTGTGTTTGCAGCTTTTTGTTTCTCCATTGTCTCAAGGAAGGGATCCGTGTCTGTTTCTTTTTTGTAATTATGATGCATGAGTGTTTTCTGGGTATACCCAAAATGTTGTATGGGAAGTTTTTTTTTATAACAGGCTATGTGCCTTACCGGATGTAATGGCTTTGGCGGCATGTAGAATTTACATATATAGGATCCTTAGTAAGGATATGTTCATCAACAGCCCTGGGCTGATTTTTGTAAAAGGTTTTGGGTCAACCTGTAAAACCCAATATTAATGCTATAGTATCTTATCTACCAAAAAAAAAAAAGATTCATCCTGCATGATTGAATTTATGCTGGTTTGAAGGTCTTCTTTTGATAAAAGGATGTTATTTTCACTCCAAAATCCTCCAAAACCATACTGCATCATTTCTTTGTTGGTATCCACAATCTCCTGAAGCTTACCTTCGATTCTATCCATTAGTAGCCATCCCTTTTGGAGCAGCTTGTTTTTCCTGATTACAATCCTGGCCACTAATCTTGTAGTATTCCATGCCTTATTTGGGATGGGCTTAGTAGCAGCACTGAATCTATTTTTAGACAGCTTGTATATTTGTTCTGCTTGTATCACCATTGGTTGTAGTTCTTCATTAAACTTCTCCAAGTCTTCCTTGGTTGCCTGCAACAAATGGCTAGCCTCATCCATGTAATCAATCACAGGCTAGATTTTTGAGCATTTCTCTAGAATTTCAGACCATATTTGCTTTTTGATCTGCTTAACCTTATCCTTAGAGAAACATGCAGCTCTAGCCTTTTCAACCTAAAGCTATTGTTTTAAGGCTTGTATCTCTTTGACCTGGGCCTCATTCTTCTTCTTCAGCTCCTCAGCTTGCTCTTTGAATTTGATGGCCTCTTGGTACTTGTTTTGCCAACTCTTGGCTTCATTTCTTACAGCCTTCTCTACCTTCTTTTTGTTGTTGATTGTTTTCTCCAACCTTTCAATATTTTCCTCTAATTTCTCATATTTCTCTTTGCAAATATCAGTCTGCACATAAATGGTCTCAAGATGAGCCTTAGCTATGACCAATTCATCCTCCATGGGCAATTGAGTAATATCTTTAGTATGCTCTTCCAGTTGATAATATTTTGTAGTCATATCTTCCTCTGGTTTGTTGATAAGAGGAGTGAGGGAGATAGTTGTTCTTTGCCTAGCCACAGGATCAACAATCATGGTCTTCCTCCATCGAGTAGCATGTTTTGAAGGTTGGGCTAATTTCTTGCTCCAAAAATTTTGTATCTTCTGTGAAATATTCTTAACCTTCTACAAAGAAGTTATTGTAGGATGATTTGCAGGAGTAGAAGTAGTGATGAGTGAAGGGAAAAATGGACCTGGCACATATGGAAAGGGAGTGGTAGTAATAATGGTGGAATCTATGCTTATTGCAGGGGTTGTAATAGGTGTTGAAATGGAAATAAATGTTACAATTGTGGAAGATGGTGGAGAATATGGAAGTATTTGTTCCCCTACTGATATTTGTGGTGATGATTTTGGAGGTGAAGGGGTGTGAGTGGGAGATGATGATACTGGGATTTCTGGTGAATGAGGTGGAGATGGATTGGAGTGAGATGATGGAACCACTGGTGAGGATGGTGGGGAACTATGGGGTGGAGATGATACCTTTTGTTCCTTTTGCTCTTGAGAATGGGAGGGAGAATTATTTGGGGAAGGAGAAGGAGAAGGAGAAGAAGGGATAGGGATCATACCTTCGCCTACCAAAGTAGACTATTGAAATATGTCATCCACACCTTGTTGTTGTGTCTGTTGAACTGGTTGCTCTGTAGTTGTAACTTGAGTTTGTTCAACTATTTGTGTTTGATCCAATTTTTGCTTCTTACTGACTTCTTTCTTGGCCTCCCCTACTGAATCTTTTGCCTTCCTCTTGAATACAATAGGCTCTACAGGCTTACCCTTTTGAGTATCATCTTGATGTTGTGTCATTTGCAATGCAACTTCTAAAACTGGGGATGGCTTTGAAGGGACTGCAATAGTAAATTTTATAGGAGTAAATACAAAGTTATCCTCTACTTTATCTCCCACTAGGTCTTATGAAGAAGATTCTCCTCCTAAGGCAAGATGTTTCGACCTTTGCTCTGCCTGAATATTTTCTATATTTCTTATTTCATATTTACCCAGACCACCACTAGAATACTACATATTTTTCATCATTACAACACCCATAGAGTATTGCTGCAATTATTCCTATGAAGGTTCAAAAGCAACTTGAGCTTCTTTAGCTACTGGTGGGGAATCCATTATAGTTTCCTCAATATCTTGTTGTGAAGGTGGAGAGGGAGAGGTTGGAGGTGTTTGGTCTTTATTTTCCTTCTTTTCTCTTGATATTTTCCCTTTGGCCTTATCCTTCTCTATTTTCTCTATCCTTTTATAGCTCAACACTAAGCTTCTACCATTCTTGGCCCTCCAAGTATTGATATGTTTGTCATATAACTCAGAGAAATCAATATCTGCTTGATGGCCAAACCTGGATTTTATAGTGTCTATCTCTACTCTCATCCTCCACCATTCTACAATCTTACCCTCATCCCAATGATGCTTTTCCTCCATCTCTTTGATTTTGGGTTCCTTCAGCTGGTGGGTCTTATTCTTTTTAGGATCATAATCGACTAATTGCTCATAAAAGTCTCTCCAAGGGGGTAGTTGTTCCATCTTGCTAACATTCCACTCTAATGGAGAGATTTCTTTATTATTTCTATGCTTTTCAACTTGAGGCCTCAAAGTCCTTTCAAATTTAAGGGCCCTCTCTCCATTGAGGGCAACTATCTTTTCCAAAAATTTATTATCTGGATCATATCTCCATCTTTGTGGGATATACATAAGACCAAGTCTTTCTAAATACTACATAATCTGCTCATGTTGGCTCTTCCTCATTACTGTAATATCATCCACATTGTGAGGGTAAACCATTGTCCCTTTTCTCCCCTTCCTAGTGCCAAAGGTGACATTGATGAAGTCAACTTGTCTCAAATATTCCAAGGCCAACATTCTGTTGGTGATAAAATATGGAAGCAAAAAAGGTTTCTCGGTGAAGTCATAGAGTCTAATGACTATTCCCTTAGTCAAGATATACCAATCCCCTTATTCAACTTGCTTTGTTTGAAATAGTTATTTAGCTAGAGGAGGAATTCTAGGATATTGGCCATACATAATTTTTAGGGTAGGCCCCAAAAATTCCATATTGAATCTATAGTAAGACTCAATATTCCTCAGAAGACTTGTCCATGTGTAGACCGGTATAGGATCTCCATTATCATTTTTATCTATTACTAGGATCCAAGGCATCTCTTGCCTTACAACACTAAGGAACATCCACACCAAATTAGAGCAATGCCTGAAATAGGGGGCCTCCAAACCCTTCTTCATGGTTACCAACTACTCATGCATTCTTTTGGAGAGGAAGGTCAACCAGTCAAAGTAAATTGGTCTAAAATTCTCATCTCTCATGGGTGTTCTATACATTTTTTATTAGAAATGCAATAAAAAATGACTATCTGCCAATCTCTTACATATTGATCAGAATCTAAACCTTCTAAGCATGCTAGCATGGTAAAGAGTTTTAGGTAGGCAAATTGCTCGGTGGCAATTGGGGTTTTGGGTAAAATATCCCTAGATTTTATAGTTTTAAACTAGTTGTAAACCCATTTTCTAAAATGCTCACCATTCTGAGGATGACCCTTCAATGAATAATACTTAGCTTGGTCCTACGGGTCGAAGGGTTTGGGATTTATAGGTGGGTCTCTACCCATAGCAAAAAGATCATGATAAGCTTGAGTAGTTATATTGAAAAGGGTTTTACCCTTAGCTATTTTTACTACTTTAACCCTAGGGTCATAGAATTTTACTATAGCAGATATCAATTTTGGATATGGATGTACAGAATCATAGATATAAAAAGATAAAAGAGAGAAAACAGCACAAGTACCTTGGAGTAAAATTGGTAGCCCTTCAAAGAAATTATAATTAATTTCCCTCCTAAGCTTAGTCCTCCTTTTCCATATCATTTTTATATTAGCTACTACTTATGCCTCATCAACATAGCGTAAAACTTCACCACTTTCCTATTGGGTAGCTTGCTTTGCAGCTTTTGGTGCCATTTTTGAGGAAATTTTTGAAAACTACTCTTTTGGTCATTCTGCAAATTCATCTCAATTAGTTATTAGCACTCTCGAGGACTTAGCACCATTTGCAAAATGAACAATAATCAAATTCTAGGCCTTTAAATATTTTACATGCATGCTCCCTACCATTAATGTGGTAGATGAGCCACTACTCCGATGCATGCTTCAAAATTCAAATTGGATCAAAAAATAGTGCAACTTGTGAATGATGCCTCATTCGTTGATTGGTCTTGGTGTAGAACATGTCATGGCTCACAACCAACCTTTATTTTATTCTTTTTAGGTATGATACAAAACATGTAGTGATATAGCACACAACATTAGATTTGACTCTTTACCTCTAGTTGGGAACATGTTATGAGTCGTTGCCCATGCTTTTCCTTTTTCTCTATATAGAAAAGCTAAAAGAAAGAAAATATAATACAAGTATGTACATATATTACATGAAAAGGAATTTTTTACTCAAAGTACAACTTCAAATGATATCCATTAACCAGGATTGGTTGTAGATTTCCTTCTTGATCTTGAAGTTGGAAGGCATTATTTTCCTTGACCTCAGCTATCTTGAATGGACCATCCCAGAAAGAATCAAAATTTTGGTGATTGCCTAGTTTGGATCTTTCTACATTCCATCTTAGGACTGAATCACCAACCTTGAATCTTTTGAATCTAGCTTTCTTATCAAACCATTCTTTGGTGTCAATGGAGTGCTTTTGAAAACTTTCATATGCTTTAGTCCTCTATTCTTCCAACTGTAGGAGATGCATCAATCTGGCCTCTACTAGATTCTGATCTGATTCATCATCTTGACTAGCCAATATTAGAGCTAGTATCTCCAAATGAGTAGGCAAAATAGCTTCTTTCCCATACACCAATGCATAAGGGGTTGTTTTGATTGATTTCTTGATAGTAATCCTATCTGCCCACAAGGCCTATTCTAGGAGAAGGTGCCAGCTTCTTTTGTTATCTTTCAATGCTCTTTTCAGGATTTTGAGTAGATTTTTGTTAGTGGATTCTGCTAACCCATTCCCTTGAGGGTAATAGTTAGAAGAATTCTTCAAGCATATGCCATATTGACTTGCAAATTCTATGTACCTTGCACCTATGAAATATGGACCATTATCACTTACCAGGGCTTCAAGGAGACCAAACCTTGTGATCAAGCTTTCAACAAATTTGATCACTACATCTTTATCTGATCTTTGTGTTGGAATTGTCTCTACCCATCTGGTAAAGTAATTTGTAGTAGTCAAGATATATTTATGACCTATTGAAGAGTTAGGATTTATGACTCCAATGAAATCTAATCCCCATTGCTGGAAAGGTTCTTCTACTTGGATAGGCTTAAGGGGGAATGAAGCATTTCTATTCCTCCCTACATATCTTTGGCACTTATCACATGCTCTTATTGCTTTGAAAGTGTCAGCAAAGATAGTAGGCTAGTAATAACCTACCCTTATAATTTTCATAGTAGTAACTCTTCCTGAAGAATGTCCTCCTGATAATCCTTCATGAAATTCTTCAATGACCTTTTATTTTTTATTATCTTTCAAACATTTTAGAAGAACTCCATCAAGGTTTCTTTTATAAATTCCCTCAGGTAAAAGGACATATTTGAAGTCTATACCTCCTTCTTTGTGAAGCATTAAGCTTTAGAGGGCACACTCCTATTTGGAAGTAGCTTGTCAACTGATCAATCCAATCTGACTCTTCTAAAGAACTATCCCCATTATGTCTAGATCCCATTGATGGCTGACAAGCTAATATCTGGTCTGAGACTACTTTTGCTATCATTCCCTAACATAATGCTCTACCTCTGACTAAATTTGTAGGATGGATTTCTACATCATATTCTTGAATCTTAGTAATCCAACCAGCTCTCTTGTCACCCAACTCTCCTTGTAAGATGAAACTTCTGACATCTGGATGTACCACATAAACAAGAGTTTTACTTTGAGCCAAGTATTGTCTAAACTTCTTCAATGATTTCATAACTGCAAACACTTGTCTCTCAATAAAGTTATATTTAGTCTGGTACTCATGAAGAGTCTGGCTCCAAAAAAATATGGGGTGTTCTTCTCCATCTTCATTCTTCTATGTTAGCACTGTTGCATAACTCTCCTCAGCTCCATAGGCATACAAAATGAAATCCTTGCTAAAATCAAGGTTTACCAGTACTGGGGTAGTAGCAATGGCTTGCTTGATTGCCTCAAAATCTTACTTCCTTGTCTCAGTCCACTTGAACTCCATATTCTTTTTTAGCAATTCTGAAATAGGTTTAACAATTTGAGCAAAGTCTGAAATGAACTTCCTCACAAAATTGATTTATCCAAAGAATGATTGCAAAGCCTTCTTATTCATAGGGAGAGGAAGAGCCAGTATTGATTTTACTCTATCAGGATCAATTGACATCCCTTCTTTAGAGACTACATGCCCTAACAATTTGCCCTCATGGACTGCAAAAAATGACTTCTTTGGATTTAGGGAGATGCCAAACTCTCTGCATTTCTGAAACACTTGCTCCAAGTGTTCCAAGTGAGCTTGTTTTTTATGGGAAAACATAGTCATATCATCAAGGTAGATGAGAATGACCTTATTGATCAACTCCCCAAAAGCATAGTCCATGGCTCTCTAAAAGGTGGCCCTTGCATTAGATAAACCAAAAGGTATTCTCTAATAAGCAAAGGTGCCCCACTTAGTAGTAAAGGTTATCTTGAACTGATCCTCATCCTTCACCCAAATCTAGTTGTACCCTGAGAAACCATCTAACAGGGAAAACCTCTCAGCCCCTACAATAATCTACAAAATCTGATCAATCTGAGGAAGAGGATAGTGATCCTTCAGTGATGCTTTGTTCAGGTTCCTAAAATCAACACATAAGCAGATGTCTCCATTCTTCTTCCTGATAGGGACCAAGTTAGCAACCCATGTAGAATTTTTGATAGGGTAGATAATATTTGCTTCCAAAAATTTAGTCAATTCTTGTCTCATTATGGATTCAATCTTAGGATTCATAGGTCTCTACTTCTTCCTGAAAGGCTTTGCATCATCTTCCAGCTCTATAGTGTGTTGAATGATCTTTTTATCATATACCTTAAGATCTTCATATGACCAGGCTATAATATCTCGATATTTGAGGCATATGGTCTTAATTTCCTCCACTTATTTTGGAGAACAATGAATGTCAATCTTGAGTTTCTTATCCTTTTCTACTTCAATCTCTTTGTAGATCTCATCATTGATTTCCATGGCTCTTGATTTCCTCCCATCTTCATTATCAAAGAGGCTTTCTAGTGTAATCAAACCCTTAGGGATATGATTGTTCTTCAGCTGTATAACATCTTGCTGATCCATTTCTTGAGGGAGATCTTCCTGCACACTAGATAAGCAAGCTTCTCTTACTAGAAAGTCAATAATCTGATCATCACTCTCGAAAACCTGCCAAAAATATGTCTATCTGGTACTGTAGGCCTGAAGACTAATTTAACTCTTTTGTCCTTTGATGATCCAAGATCTGAAGAAGGGCTAAAATTAGAACCCTTAATAGCTAAAGCATCAGCCAACATATTCTATTTTCTAGGAATAGAGTGGATGTTTAAAGCATCAAAATATTCCATCAAATCCCATACTCTATTCATGTATGATTTTAAGTAATGGTGCTTGTTGCTACATTTCTCTATGACTTGATTAACTACTAGCTCTAAGTCACCATATATATCTAATATTTTAATTCCCATACTCTCTACTTGCATCAATCCTAAACATAGAGCCTCATATTCTACAGCATTGTTAGTGCAAGACCATGTCAATCTATAAGCAAAAATTTTCATACCTTCTGAAGGAGATTTCAAAGTTACACCAGCACCAACCCCATTTTTGCATCTTGCTCCATCAAAATGCATTGTCCACATTTTTGACTCTCTTAGTGACTGATTAGATATGGTCGGGGTATTTTTCTCAATTTTAGAAGAAATGCTATAGGTGCCCATACCTATCCCAAAAAGGTTGTAATCCTCTCTGAATGGCAACTCATCTTCCACTTCTAACTCTTCAAAGCTCTCTACCAATTCAATTTCATCCAGAGCTGAGAGGTTACACATGTCTTCTTCTATTTTTTCAATGTGATAGGACACAGGATTTTCAGGGGTTATCCTTATTCTCTTGCCTTTGTATGGAATCATCATGCCAGAGTAATCCAAATACATATAACCTCCTAGCTTGGTAGTGAACTCTCTGGAAAGACACAGACCAAAGTAAGGTTCTAGGTCTACCACTACAATTTCTTGTACAACAGTTACCTCTGGGGCTCTATGTAGTCTCATTAGCACATCCTTAACCACTCCAATGGTCTTAACTGGTGTACCATCCAACTGTAGAACTCCTGGATAGGAACGAGTATATTCCATACCCATTTCATCACATACTGCTTTGGGCATGACTATGGTTGAAGCCCCTGAATCAATCATACAGTTGTGGACTATCCAACCTTCCATTCTCAAAGAGATATAAAAGGGAGGAGGTTTGTTTTTTAAGGTTGCAAGAGTCATCTCCTTTTTGCCATAAGGCATGCTAAAAATTGTGGTAGTTTGTTTTTCTTGAGAATTCTTACTTAAAGAAGCCTTGAGTAGATCAATCTGACCAAGGATGAAGAGAGTGTCATAGAGACTTGCTCTAGAGGGGGTCCTCTTCATCTCTTCCACAATATTAAACTCTGACTTTTCCAAGTGGATCTTCTCATACCTCTTCTCTAGTTCACCATACTTCCTCTTGTATTGTTGTGTAGCTTCAATCCTCTGTCTCTTAGTAATGGAAGGAAATCTTAGCTTTTCTTGTGCTTCATCTTTGGAACTTATTTGTTCTTTATTTTCCTTCTCATACTACTTTGGAGCACTCATCCCCTTTTCTTGGCTTTTAGGAACTGCATCCCTCTTTTTAGTTGCCTGTGGAACAAGGAATTTATCATTATTCTACAAAGGAGATTCCCTTTTCTTCTAAGAGGGGACTTGAAATTGACCCATCTTCTGTGGATCAACCTGCAATATCTTCTTTCCGAACCTGGTCATGATAGAAACTATTTCTTCTTCACAAAGATCTTGTCCGACCATAATCTTCTTTGGCTGCCATATCATGTTGACTCTTCCTTTTTATTCCTCTCTAGTTTTCTCCATGGCCTATTGTACATGGCGATGGACAGCAAGGCAGAGTTAAAAAAAGAATAAAACAACAAAAATTTTTTTTTTTTCCCCCCTATAATTAATAAATCTCATCCCTTTTCATCTCTTTTTTGGGGGGGGGGGGGGGGGGGAGAGGGAAGAATTGGGGCCACTTGGGGAAGTGGTGATGACAAGGAAGGTGGGTCCATATATGAAGATGTAGCTACCTTAGCTTGAAACTAAGGGATCTCAGAGCAATATGGCATGACTATCTTTGGAGGTAGCCTTCCTACATTGATTAGGATATTTTTTGCTTGTACAATAGCATTGTATACTTGAGGAAAGGTAGATACTCCTGACTATTGAGTTTGTAGTCCGAGGTTTGACCCAAGGGCTCTGATATAATACATGAAATTAAGGGGAGTAGTTGGTCTAGCTTCAGGAGGTATCATTTTCCATGTTCTGCTAAACCTCAGGTTAAAATCAGAGACTAACTCTTGTTGATGTTTCTGCATAGATGTGAATTGGTTCAGGAGGGAGAAGGGATCAACAGATTCATTGAATTCTTCCACAAAAGGACCAGCTAATGCAGCCCATGAAGTGATGGTGTTGTCTTCAAGGGTTCTAAACCAATGCAAAAATTTTCCTCTAAAGGATAGGGCAAGAAGCCTGATGATAACATCCTCATTTCTAACATTGTGGATGGTTGCTAAGTTTAGTATATCCTGACAATGCTCATAAGCAGTTTTACCCATACCATCATACGTAGGTATAGCTTTGGATATAGCTTGGGGAATATCATGCATGAGGGTAAGTCCTAAAGGACCAGTGGTATCCCAATTAGGGTATTTCTGTGGAGCTTGATTTGGTTTATATTTTGTTGTCCAGCCATGTTTATTGGGGTTTTTAATGGAGTTTGACTTGGGGAGAAACAATTTCTTGGTGGTATTTGAATCTCTCCAATGGGTGAATCTAGGGATAAGCTTCTTGTATGCCTAGATATTCTTGATGGTAGCTCAAAGAATGAAAAATGTTCTTGACTATTCCTAGTAGAAGACCTGGTAAACATGAAAAAATGAGCTACTAAAAGGGTTTTCTAGGTTCTTTGGAGTCACCAAGTGAATTTGCTTCCACCGCTTGGTGAGGTCAAGACAACTCACTAAATATTGATTCCTATAAGTAAATAAAAACTGATAACTAGTGGGTGAATGAATGTTCTATAAACAGGGTCCCACCGAGCGTGCCAAAAATTGTTGGCATCTGAATTGACATCAATGTGAATTCGAGTTGTGACTATCATCTGCAATGGTTTTAAGAAGGTGAGCACCCGCTAATCACAGCCCTGACCCCAACATTGGATGGATCAAAATTACTTTTAATCCAACCTCCAGAGTAGGCTGGTATACCTTGTCAACTAATTGGATGTTGACTCATTTAAGCTCAGTTAAATGTGTAAAGATAGGGATAGAAAGAGGAAAGGGTTTAGAAAGTAATGATTCAATAGTGGATGGATAAAGCTAACAACATAGGCATCTACAGGGAACCTCTAACAACTCAATTCTAGTAGACAACACTTGTGATTAACAACATTCAAAACTCAGTAATATTTAACAATAAAGCACATATGCATACTTCAAGAATTATTTCAAACATCTAGGGCATCAATAATCCAAATAGTAAAATTATATCGATACTCTGATTAATAGAAATAGAATCCTTTACAAGCATACATTTAATGAAGCATTTCAATTTGCTCTAAGCTAGCAATCCAATATCAGTAGAATAGACTAACCATAGCAAGCAGTAGCAAAAATGACTTCAAGATTGATAATCCATAAAAGAAAGAATACTCAAGTCTGAGGTAAACATCCAAGTAATGCTCCTTCTATTGATTTGTAGAAAGTGTACACAATAGGGCAAGAAAACACTTTAGAGCTAACCCTTGAAAGTGAGGGTTTGACCTCTATTTATAGTTTTGCATATTTGAAATATTTGAAAGAATAGGGAACATTACAAGGAAGTTGAAGTGCCAGATCAGCAAGATGCTGAGGTGGCAACCTCTTGTTTGATTGAAGAAAGAAGAAAACTATGTGATCCTTCGATCTTATGCAACTTGGCTTCTGCAAGTCATTCGACTCTCATGGCTTCTAGTTGTAGATTTGGTTAATCTAAAATCAATGCCATCTCTTATTCTTGTCGTGGCTACTCTATCGTAGATCTACAACTAAATCAACTTATGGATCTTGATTCTCTATCACTTCATCTTCATGCTTGCTTTAGCTCAGAAACAACTTTGAACAACACCATGTTATCTTATGTCGTGTCAACCCTTGCTTTTATATGTGATTCCAGCTACTTTGCATGTAGGTCATTAATCTCCTATAGAATGATTAAGGTTAAATCGTTTGAAAGCTTGGTGTGCTCTCTCACGATCTCCAACACTTCATGGTCTTTCTCTATTTCTTCCTTAGTGGTGTAGACCCATGTTCCAAGTCGAAGCTTGAATATCTTACTTAAAATGTTTGACTGCTTTGATTGCGGGCTGGGATAGGGGAGCCTTTATCATTGGAGATCTACTTTTAAAACCTTGCTCTAGGTTGCACTATGTAGAAAAATGTTGTGATACACTCTTTTGATTTTCATAATAACAACTTTGATGTTGTGGGTCGCAGCGTAGAACAATAGTTTGAAGTGCACGATGTAGAACTGTGTCCTAGCCCATGATTTGGATCACTGAACCCGAGAGTATGACTAAGTTGATTGCGACATGGAACCATGCGCTGAGCCGCACGGTATGGAACATGCATTGAATTGCGTAGTGTGGAACCATGTTTTAAGCCATAATTTGGATTGTCGACTTACCAAGTGTGACTTCGTTGACCGTAGCGTGGAACCATGTGCTAAGTCACGTGGTATGGAACATACGCTAGATCATGCAGTATGGAACCATGTTATTAATCATGATTTGGATTGTTGACTTACCAAGTTTAACTACACTAATCATGATGTGGAACCATGCTATGATTTGGACAGTGCAAAATTTTTATCACGAGCCACTTCCTCCTTTTGTGCTCTAAGTCGCGATTCAAAAACTATAAAGTATTTGTTTGACTGCGCTAACCGCGGTCTAGAGCATACTACGTTGCATTATTATCATGGTTTGGAGCACCCTTTAAAGGTTTTCTAAGTATGTGGCATTTTTTGGGCCTACAGGTGCCTTACTTGACACATACCATTACAACAATATTACAAAATAACATTATAAGTGGGTTCCCACATTGGACGTAAGTCATTACATAAGCAATTGAAAATTACAAAACAATGTTAGGATGAGGTCCTAACAATACCCTTATACAATATAATATCAAATCACCCTATACATATTCCTGGGTTCCATAGCATTCCACCCTCCTTATAAATATTTCATCCTCAAAACATGAGAATAAACTAAATAATATGATCTTTTAAGCAATGCTGAAAATTGGTAATAATATTGCTCATCCATACTTCCAAGTAAAATCTTGATTGGTGGTGGTATTTAATGATGCCAAGCTACCATTATGCCACTTGAATATTCATAACTGCGTTGTTGGCTCCATGCTTCTTATTGAGTGTGCAAATTACACACTCTGACTTCCCCCGCCTTTGTGCCAATTTTGTTGAGCATGAAGAGGTAGAAGTCAAACACTTGGTGTGTCAAGGGTAAACCAACTTACTTGGAATAGAGCATGTTCCCTCTTGAAATGGATTTTGTTTCCCCCAAGATTTTAGTGTGGCCAGGTCTTGGCTAGCGTGGATAAACTCAGAGGTTGTTGACAGTTGTTTCTTCAAGGGGCCTTTACTAGTATGACTCAAAGAGATAAATTTCCTAGGCATATTGCCCTAACATTAAATGCTTAATTACCTAAAAATAATTCCACTCAATTGATATTATAACATATGTGAGTTAGGTTGGAGGGTTTGGCCTACTAGTCAAAGTGCTCCCTTGGGAGGGTGGAGACCATAGTTTGAATCCCTCGAGCATCCTAAAACCAGAGAGTGTATGGTGCTAGTGCCATCGGCTACGTTAAAAATTTTACTTGATGTAATTAGAGGTTATAATGGCAACAAGGAGTAGGATTTTAAACCATGAAGAGGAGATAAAAATGTAACGAGCTACCAATTCCTCTAGTATACGCAAAAAAAAATGTATGTGAGCTAAGAAGAATTGAAACTAGGCAAAAAAAGATAAATTCTAAACTCTATAAGTTGTAATTACGAAATTAACATTCATTGAACTCAAATCATTAATTTGCAACATAAATAGACTTCTAAACTGACACAATAAAAAACTAGTTTAAGTGCTTTAAACTTAAACTAATCTAATCTTAATCTAAGTGGGCTCCAAAGAAAAATAAAAGGTTTAAGGGCAAGAAAAAAAAACAAACAAATAAGCCTATACTACCCTAAATTTGGTTCCAATATGATAAATCAACAATTCCAATTTAAACCAACCTCAGTCCTATTAGTATTCACACAACTTGAGGTCCAATATGGTGCAATCTTCAAATGAGAAACAAATTGTGAAATAGACTAAGTGCAACCACCATCATCATACGTAGATTGAATATAAGAAAGTTTCAAAAGCCTTGTATTATAAAGATAATCATTGACTAAATTTTATTTGAATTTTCTCACTTTGGTTGATTACAGGAACAAAGTTCAAATCAATATCAAGCTTGGTTCAAAAAATCCATCCAATTACAAATAGAAAAGGTACACAAAGAAGAATCTAAGTCTAAAGGGCCAGCTCTAGATGGTTTTTAACCTTTCTGACTACCTAGTGAGTCTATATTTATATAATTTTTTGGCTCTTCTCATAGCCTCACTTTTACAAAATTTTAACCACTATTATATTTATTTTCATGGGGCATATCAAATCTAAGATTTTATCCTCCCCCCTATGACATGAGCTCTTAAAGATTGATTTTGCTATAATTTGACCATGCCTCTTTAAATTTCAACTCGCACAAAGTTTGGGGTCTCTTGAAATTGATTGGTTAAGTGGTGTAATGCTTGATCTACCTATCACAACAAGTAAGTTGGGCATTAATTTCATCAAATTTCACCACTTATTGCATTTTGACATCATCTAAGCAATATTAACTTCACCATGATGCAAGCTTCTTGGGATCACCTCTTAGTTGCACTTCAACCTTACCTCACGAAATTTTGATTTTCTATAAAACTCTGAGATTGTTTGACTCTAGGTTATTTGATTTTTTCCTTTCTGGTCGCAAGTGGGTTGATATTTAACTTCATCATATGTCATCACTCTACATATTTGCATCCACCTAGTCAACATTAAAATTCTTGCATTCATCATCTTTGAATTCCAAGAAGCCATGTCAGATATCCTGCAAGGCAAAGTCAAAAATTGTAGCCGTTAGAATTAATTATTTATTATTATTATTAATTATATATATTATTTATTTTATATCCATGCCTCTCTCTCTTGCATTTTTTAAGCAATCTTTGTGCTTTCCAATAAATTTTTCCTTCTTTAACAAAATTCTATAGTTTTCGGCTTTCTTTTGAATTCTTTGGTAATTTTCCCATTTTTTAGCAAATCCTACATTGTTTGGGCTATTTTGGTTGAGGGTACATGTTAGAAAAAAAAATCTCTAAAAATATCTGTAGACTTGTAATTTCCCTACAAATTTCAAATTATCGAGGGTTTCGTCTAGTGGGCTTTTAATTTTATTTGCATCTTTATTTCCCATAAATCTTTATCAAGGGTTGGCAAGCTTGTTGAACCTTTTAATGTTTTTCCCTGTTGGTGAAACCTTTGATTGCACCTTTTAAAGCTTAGTCAAAACTTTTTAAACTTTTCCCTTTAAGCTTTTCTTCAAACCTTAATCAAAACTTTTAATGTTTTCCCTTTTAAGCTTTTTTCTTTAAAACCTCAAGTCTCACCTTGTAAAGTGAAACTTTTAAAATATTTTCCTTTAAGCTTTTCTTCAAACCTCCAATCAAAACTTTTAGAGAGGAACTTCTAAAAAATATCTCTTTAATATTTTCTTTAAACCTTCAATTGAAACTTTTAAAGTGGAATTCTTAATGTTTTCCCTTTTAAGCTTTTTCTTTAAAGCCTTAGATCACACCTTGTAAAGTGAAACTTTTAAAACCTTTTCCTAAGCCTTTTCTTTAAACTCTTGATTTTTGGCTTGTTGAACCATTTTTAAAGCTTTCCCTAAACCTTTTCTTAAAACTTTTGACTTTCTGCTTGTCAAACCTTTTAATGCTTTCCCCATATATTTTCTTAAAACTTCTAACTTTTTGTTTGTCGAACATTTTAATGATTTCCCTTTAAGCCTTTTCTTAACACTTTTGACTCTTCATGGTCATTGATTTTAATAGCCACATAATTATCTTTCTCTACATTTTGGGTCATTGATCTTGGGTAGATATATTTCCCTGCAAAAATTTTAACTATCGAGGCTTCTAGTCATGTTGGCATATTTTTTTTTATTTCCTCATGAGTCTTTGGTTGTTGGGGATTTTGGTCATGTTGGTATTTCTTTTTTTTTTCCCTAAGGGCAGTTGACATCTCTAACCAAAATTAAGGAAGTTGGATTTTAAGTTACTTTTGCAACTATATTTTCCTTGGTCACAATAACTTGGATAGCCTACAAAAAACAAAAATCTTTGGGCCTCAAACCTCCTCAAAATATAGGTAAATTTATATTCGTTGGAAGCTATTTTTAAGCTGCATCCAATAAAAATGGTTTCACTATATTTTATTAAGTATTGAAAGAGATATGGGGTTTGCAAATGGGTGTTGCATGATTAGGCAAACATTACAGTCAATAGAGCAACCATATAACATGCTAGAAAATAGGCCAATTCTTCTTGGAACATAGGTAAGTTTATATTTGACACAAAGATCTTTTTGAGATACATCTACTAAAAGTAGTTTCATGAATTTTCACTATGTATTGAAGGAGATATGGGTCTTGAAAGTGATGTCATCAATGTTGCCAAGGGAATTGCCATATTTATAGTGCCTTAATTTAAATAGGTTTGGGGTGCTACGACTATGGGAACATAGGCATAAAGGTACTTCTTGGAAGTTTGATTCTAAAATTGTTCTAATGGGAGAGGTTATTTTCTATTTTAAAGAGTTTACCATATACAACAATAGCAATAAGAATCATGACAAACTCAAGGCATGCAAAAACTGGGCATCCATGATTAGAAACTTTCAACTAAAAATCTAAGTTTTTAGATGGTTGACTATTATGCACAAGCCCAATAAAATAAGATAAAATTTATTAAAAACAAAAAAAATTGCGTCCCCGGTCCTTGCAAACTGGGGTGCGTTGTGCAAGCACAACAACAAATGACGATTTTCCTGAAAAATACTCCTAAGTATTTTAGGAATAGAACAAACCCTCTATGAAACAATGAAACTAAAAGACTACCAAAACCAAGAATTCAACATCTATTCAAGGTTAGGGTTAATCCATTGACCTGAAAGCAATCCTCTTTTTTTGGTTTCAACAAAAGTGTGTGTGTATGAATTCATTCTTATTCCAAAATAAATTATAATGCCCAAGATTTGGGTTAAGTTAGTGACCTTATACTCATAATGAAAAATACTAACAACTATGCCACCGACACAAACATGGTAGAATACAATATTTACTTTCACTTGAAACACATCATACTAATTCACACAAACAAAAAAGGATTTGCTTAGATTCAAAAGTGAGACTTCCTTCGTTTAATGGAAACACCTTAATATTGTTCTAGGCACACAAATGTATCTAAAAAGGGAATATTACTTCCCCTAAAGATAGTGTTAGGGCTTAAGAATCATTTGCACACCAAAAAATATATTTGATGTGACTTAAATTCGAGATCTCATAGTTAAGAGTCAACAAAATTACCATTATGCCATAACATCACCTTGAATAAAAAAGCATGCTTCACTCTTTAATAAACACTAGAAAAGCTAAAAAACAATGTGAAAAGTAGTCACCCTTGCCAATAATCGAACATTAAATCTCCTACACAAGATGCATTGCCACTAACCAGCGAGGTCTGAAGAAAGACCAAAAAAAATTTAACTGTCACCTATGGACTCAATTCTTCTTTTCTTTCATGCCTCACAAAAATACCACGTGCACCTTTGCGCCTTCTCTTGCTGCACAATGGAATATTCTAAATTTAAAATTTTGACTTTCTAATTTTGGAGAGAAAGTATACATCTTTTTTATTTGTCAAACATTAAAATGGTAAAATCTCCAAAAGTGTTGAACTAGGACCCCTCTTGAAATTTTACAAGGATTCCAAGAGAACTGATAGGTTGTCCATATCTACCATAGTTTACCCGATAAACCCTTTTTGTGCAATTGAGTGAAGTTGCTTTGTTTTGGATTTGATACCATGTTGGAATTCACAATATTTTCTAGAAACATCCCAAAACATCCATTCACCACAATCATATGTAAAAAATGAAAGAAGAGAAAATAGAAGAGTGTATAGACAAAAAATAAGGAAAGAGAAACAACACAACTTGAAAGAGAATAAGGGGTGGATGCCCATAGGCACCCCCACTATAATTTTATATATCACAATATATATTACAAATGATGAATCATTGGGGGCATTTATAATGATACCAAAAAATACCAAAAAGTCAACAATAACTTAACTTTGAGGTTTACTTACAATAATAAATTATAGGTTATCAATAAAAGTGGATTAACCAATATCACTAAGCTTAGTTATTAAGTTCGACTTCGTATTCGAGTTCGATACTTTTCAAGTTCGAAAGAAATTCGATGTGTTTAAAAATTCGTAATAAAATTTGACATAAAATTCGATATATAATGTATATATATTTTTATATAATTTTTTTTTTTGGTAAGTAGTGTTTGTATTTATAGCGGGTTTTAACAAGGATCCCAAAACCTGATTACATAAGCAATGGGCCTAGGGCATCAATCCCTTGAAACTGAACACCAAAACAGAAATCCCGCCCAGCGGTAATAGTAAGCATGAAACAATCCCTCTCAGCGGGAAACAAACAAATAAGAAAGAAAGTAGTTTTGGAGATCCCGCCCAACGGGGAGTAGCCAAAAACCACCATCGAGAAGATCCCGCCCAACAAGAAGCAAAGAAAAACCGTTACAATAAAATCCCGCCTCGCGGGAAGCAGTCAAAACCACCACAAACAGTCCCGCCTAGCGGGAAGCAACAGGGAAATCCCGCCATCCGAGAAACCAACAGAAAAGAAAGGATCCCGCCTCATGGGAAAACCGATGGATTTGGCGGATCCCGCCCTGTGGAGAAACCATCCCGCCCATCGGGAAAACATTCAGTTCAACGAGAGCCATCCTGCAGGAAGCCGACAGCCAGCACAGAGAGGATCCAGCCCATTAGGAAGTGACCAGAGAGTTGCACCACAAGGAACCCGCCCTGGGAAAACAGAAGAGGATCCCAGCAGCAGGGACCAAGAATCCTGTCCAAGCACAGAGCCCGTCGAGGATTCACAAGAAAAAGGGGGAAGTTGTCCAAACCCTAAACCGTCACCTCCACCGCACCGAGAAACGCAGGGGACCAGATCCACACGAATAACTCTGCAAAAAACCCAGGGGGAAGCCTGAGGGAAAAAGGGAAGGGATCCCCAACCAAACAGGGATCCCTGGGAAGCACCAGTCCGAAAAAACAACCAAGGAAACCCTAGTCGGCCGGGAGGGGTGCAAATAGTGGAGAAGGATCTCCCCTAGGAGATCATCTGCAAACAACCACTCCCCGGGAGGGATGACCTGGGTTGAGCCAGGGACTGGGCAGGAACCAGGAGCCATGGGAGGGGGAGCAGGGGAGGGACCAGAGCCCTCCCCTCTCTACTTTCTTCCCCTTTTTAATTCCAATTTTTTGTTTAAGTTTGAAGCAAACCTTTTTTATATAAAATTTAAAATTCAAATATGCAAAATTATAATGTTTGTTTTTAATAATATTATTTAATATATTTTTAAACATTTTTATAACTTTATATAAATATAATAAAATTTTAACACATAAAAAGATTTTTAAAGGTTAAATCAATATATTTTTTTGAAATATAAATTACAAGTTTTTCGACGAGTTATAATAAAAAATCATTAAAAAATAAAAAATAAAAAATAAAAAATCATAATAAATTGTTAGATCGTACATAAAATAAAGCACTTAAAATATCTTATATTATTCAAGTTTAAAAATTAGAAAAGTTTAATTTTAGGTTTCCTTAGAAGCTAGGGTTAAAGAGCAATGTTTTTTCTTTTATTTTAGGGTTAAGGAGCAATGTTTTTTTAAAGAGCAATGTTTTTTATTTTATTTTAGGGTTAGCAATGTTTTTTTTCTTTTTATTTTAGGGTTAAAGGGTAATGTTTTTTTCCTTTTATTTTGAAGAAGTTGCAAATTATTTGAGACAAGGAGAATTTTAAATAACAGGTGCAAAAATAATGAAACCTTCAAATGGGATATTTGTTTGTCAACTGCAACTTTCAGAGCTATCCATTCTCTCAAATGATGATAAAAAAATAAAGAAAACAACATTGCCAATAGATTGAAAATGGTTGCTTCAGATAGTATCTACAAAACATTTCAAAGCTTCCAAATTGCACATTGCAAGAGGGTTTGTTCAGAGTTGCCATGTTTATAGTGCTTCCTTTGTATTTTTTTCAACAACTAAAAATTGATTTTAGGGTTTTTGATGTTTTTTTTTACCCAATTTTTTTGGCCGAATTTAAGGTTTGTTCGCCGAATTTATTCGATAGGGTTTTAAATTCGATGATTTTCGAATTTCATATAGAAAATTCGACGAATTTGATAACTAAGTCACTAAGAGTGAATACATGATGGTGTTCTTAGGCTTACATGAAAATGCCTATAGGCTTATACATAGATGCTTGTAGACTTCCATAGAAGAATATATATAGGATTACGTAGATAAATGCCCATAGAATTACATATAGAATGCTTGTAAGCTTACATCAAAATACCTGAAGGATTACATAGTACTTGCTCTCAGGCTACATCAAGAGCACCCATGAATAACTCATCATTATTAGCCTTGGCCTAATAAGATCAAATTACAAATATTTCATGTTCAAGTTCTTGAAATCAATGCATAACCTTATATCCCCTTTGTTCTTATGCACTAGTACCATATTAGTGACCCATGTCGAATGCTTGATTGGAAATATGATTTAAGTTTGTAAGAGTTTCAACAATCCTTTTCATTACGACCTCCTTATTTGGATTGATTGATCTCTACTTTTCTCGAGAAGGTTTGGAATTAGGCTTTAATTTAATGGTATGTTTAATGATATTGTGGTCATAGACCTTAAGATCTTCATATGGCTAGGAAATTATGTCTCCATATTTACCATAAAGTTATTTGAAAAGATCCTCTTCTTCCTAAGTACAATCTTTCCCAATTAATAAAATCTTCCCTTTGGTTACTTTGATCGGGTGGTATGTAGAAGATTTCACCTTAAGATTGCTTTTCCTCAAGCTATCATCTTAGTTAAAAAAAATTCCATCATGCAAGATCTTTGGAGAACTGATTTGACTTTAGTTGTATGACTCCATCCTTGATGTCATTGTCATACTCATTATGTTCTTTGACGTATTGGACCTCTTTGATAAAAAAATATATAATATAGAATTGTTGGTCTAAAAATGACTTCGAACTCCTTTGGTTTATCCCATATATCATATGTCAGATCAAATCATGTCACCATACTTGCCAATTCATCTCCTTTTTCATTTAGTTCTATTGATATTGCTTTGATTTTATAGGAATTGAAGTTTTTGAGTAAATTCCAAACTCAATGCTTATAACATTTTACGTGTTTTTTCTTTGTGATGCACTGGAAATTAACCTAATTTACTATTAGTTCAAAGTTGTCATATACTCCCAGGTCTTTGATTCCTATATTTTCTACCTTTCTTAAACCGATATAGAGCACTTCATATTCAACCACATTGTTCATGCAGTTAAACAACCTACATGCATAATGAACCTGTGCACCCTGAGGATCAACAAACTATACCCAACACCTACTTGTTCCTGATTCTCACATCATCAAAATACATTATCCATTTCTTTTCAACTCCATAGTTTTTCAAGATAGGCATCTTGGGAGGAGTCTTTGTAATTAGGTAGTTTTCCAATTTTGTCTCTTCATACTCTAATTTTGGATCTTTGTCATCTTATAGTACGTCAATTGTCATCTCTACCTCTCGGACTTGGTCATCTTCTTGACATTCATCATCATCAATGTATTTTAAAAGCTTGTTTTAATTCACCACATTTTCATCTTCCCACTTATGTAGGAGGTAGTTACAAGGTGGTTCATTTTCAATCCTAATAATTTTCTCGTCCTTGGGCACCTTCATGTGTGTATAATCCATTATTAGATAACCATCCCCTAAGAGTTTTTGCATCCATTCCATGCACAACAAATTCCAAAGTATGGAGTAGATTTACAATTATCACCTTTTGAACTACCATAAATTCTAGAGATTAGGCTATGGTCATGACTAGGCCCTTAAGAACATTTATTACATCGACTCTTATCCAAATGGCATCCATTTGGATAGGATGTCTCGTAGTATTGGTAAGAGAGACCAATATCTTCAATTCTCTAACTCATTTTAAGTTAAGTTGCATAATAATATAATACTAATGTATTTATAGAGTCTCTTCTTTGAAAATAAAAATATTACTATTTAAACTTATTTTATTTATTTATTTTTTTGAATTTGACAAAAAATTCTTTGTGAGGTCATAAACTTATTTTATTTATTTATTTATTTTGAAATTAGCGAAAAATTCTTTGTGGGGCCATTTTGATTTGAGAAACCACGGCTAGGGGATTCTACACCGTCAAAATCATCACTCAAGAGTCATGTCCGACTGATCGCACCAACATAATCAATTGGATTTTGGGTACCCAATGTGTGTTTGGTAGGGTGGAGATTCAAACCAAAAACCTCCCTTGGAGGATTGCCCTACCCTCTTCCACTTACCTGAAACACATAAGTATTTTATTTATTTATTTTTATTATAATATTTTTTTATAATTAAAATTGTAAACATGGTAAAGAAATCATTTAATTTAAACGCTTCATTTATGATTTGATTTTGATTATAAAAAAAAATATAGTACCCAGAACACGTAAGTATTTTATTTATTTATTTTTATTATAATATTTTTTTATAATTAAAATTGTAAACAGGGTACGAAATCATTTAATTTAAACGCTTCATTTATGATTTGATTTTGATTATGAAAAAATATGTAGGCAAGAGGCATCGACTAGCACCTCTTGGAAACTGATTACCACGACGTCTACATAAAAAAAAATACGGACAAAAATGCTAGCCCATAATTCCATGTTAAAAATATATTACGCGTACAAACCTGAATTAATACCTTCTGTCGCTAATTCCATGTTAAAAATATATTAAGCGTACAAACCTGAATTAATACCTTTTGTCCATGGCGCCAAAGCACCCACCAATGCTGCCAACTCGTACTTCCAATTTCATTATTTGTCTGTGATACGGAGCCTCGTAAGTGGTTGAACTCTGCCATCCGCCATCTTTGCCACAATTACATCGCGAACCCCTGTTTCTAAAAACTGTTTAAGCACTTTCTCTCAAGTTTTGAATACAAATTTCCGAACTTCATTCGCACAAGAACAACACCGCATGGCGAAGGAAAACGAGACCGTTCTTCCAATGTCAGGTATGCGCGTATTTTGGCTCACCATTAACAATGTCAGACTTAAATCAAATGATATTTTTTCGAAGATCCGCATTCTGCAATCATCAGGACCTGCAATAGCTTTGCATTTGCCTCAGTAATCTACTGAACCAGATAGAGCGAATTTTGCCGCTGGTTTGAGCGCAAGTCCGTTTTAGCTACGAATTTATTTTAATTTTTTTTTCTTACCTGTCTGGTCAGTGCCAGTTCTATTTCTTGCATTTTGGTTGTAGGACTTTAAGCTAAAAAGCATGATGTCCCCGAGTCTTGATCCCTGGCCAACCAAGTGAAACTCATTCCCTTCTTTTTATGACACTTGTTTCTTCTGTGCATTTTAGGCCTTTGATTCTTTCTGTCTAAATTATGGGCTTTTGATGTGGTGTAGTTAGAGATGAATGCGGGGGATGAAGCGGGCATCAACATAGTATTTTCAAGTGTGATGTGAAGTTGTCTGGGTTCGAGGTTGAATGCAAGAAATGGCGCCCGTAAGGAAGCGGAGAAATGCAGCGTCGGCCGTCAGGAAGAGAGCTGGCGAGCAAGATGAAGAAGGCGGAACAAATAGAATAATGCAGCGGGTTAGTATTACTGTAGTATTTTTTAAAAGGTCGGAGAGGGTATAGAATTCTATTCAACATTTCATTTATATTTTTGTCCTGGGTTTCTAACCATGGTCCCTCATCGTTTCCAAACGGAAACAAAGGTCACAACCACTGTAGCTATCACTGGAGCTAAACTCATGGTTCCTCATCGTTTCCAAACGGAAACAAAGGCCACAACCACTCTAGCTATCACTGGGTCACTAGTATTAGCGCAACTTTGCTTCTGGTTCCTTCTGTATGTATTTTATTTATAAATGGAGTTTTTTTTTTTTTTTTAAATCCCCTTTCCCAATGATTGTGGAGAACTAGCTACCACTGGGGGACTAGTATTGGTCTAACTTTATTTCTAGTTCGTTCTGTAATTTGTTTATTTTTCTTATAATTCGATTGTTTTTGTTTTTTATTTGAATTTAGTGAAAAATCTTTTGCGAGGCCTCCTTGGTCTAAGAAACCACTATCAAGGGGTGTTTTACAAGGGCAAAATCTCCTAGGAGTTGCGCCTGGCCCTGAGCCTATCAGCATTATCAACTGGATTTTGGATACCCAATGTGCGTTTGGTAGGGTGGAGATCCGAACCAGGGACCTCCCTTCGAGGATTTCCCTACCCTCTCCAACTCACCTACAGCATGTGGGTGGATTGTTTTTTTTTTTTGGTTAAATCCTATTTTCGTATGATTGTGCAGAAACCATCCTCCATGCAGTTTATATCTTCGACCCAAGAGTGTGTTTCCTATTTTATTTATTTGTTACGTGGGCTTATACTGAAAGTTATATAAATAAATACAGGAGGAGACGTGGGTTTGGTGTGGGGAGGGTAATGGGCAGAGGGGACATCAACAAGGCCGCCATTTCCAAAAGCTTTGACGTGGGTGTGGTGTGGGGAAGGTAACGGCAGAGGGGACATCAACAAGGCCGCCATTTACAAAAGCTTTGTTTTATATATATATATATATATATCAGAACACCTCGAACTCTCCTGGGTCTATTATGTGTAGGAAGAGACACTCTTGTTGTGCTATTTGTATATAAGATGGACATATCCTATTTCCTTGGATTCAAACCTTGGACCTCCTATCTGAAGTACCCAAGCCTTCACTGTCAGGCACACTCAGGCTGTATTATCATTTATGAAAATAGACCTAACTGTGCCTAAACAAGTATTTACATCTATGGATATAGACATAATAAGCACCAGAAATCTTAGCATCACTACAGATATAGGCTTCAGCATTGGGATCGCAGACCACAAGTTCCAAGATTGCAATGGAAGGAAGTTATTCTGGCAGACAATGGTGTATCTAGAATGAACGAAGACAATGCACATGACAAGAATGGATCATTTACCTCATTCCAAGTCAATATATGTCAGTGCCATTTTACTTTAAAGAAACAAATCTTTGTATAATCGTTCACAAATCTTACCAGTCTGATTTGTCACCCGCACATCAAAGCAGGGATTCCATAAATCACAATGACAGGAAGACCAAAAATCTCAAGGCATTAACCAGACATTGGAATATGCTAAATAGTAGCAGCTATTGAAACAAAATGCTTAAAGAAACTTTTGAATGACATGCCTTTAATTAACTCAACGGGAGGTCTCTGCAATAATGAGACTGTAGACCATCTTCTTCCAAAACATCAAACTAATCATGGAAGGATCTGAACAACAAATTTCAGTCCCATTAAGTTGTGTTTGAAGCATAAATTTCAGTCCCATTAAGTTGTGTTTGAAGCATATGATCAAGTTGCTTGCGCAAAAGCAAGATCATGGGGATGCAGTGCCCTCAAATTTATTATTGCAATTCAAGACAATAAAATTATGCATCATTTCTAATAAGGGTTGGAAGATTAGAATTTTAGGGATAATCCAACATTAGTTTAACCCCCCAGTTCCTTCATAGGGTATTAGGCCTACACTTATATTTGCTAGTTAATCCACAACTTTGTTACCTTCTTGCCTTATATGAGCGAATGAAGTTCTTTTTCGATGAGTTGCTAATGGATATAATTTCCTGAATAATGGAATTGGGACTCCAACTTTGATTACTTCGCAGCTTGACTGGCTCATTTACTATTTTGGAATATTTTTGAACTTCAGCATTGAAACAAGAGTTGGGAATGCTATATTAAGACCACAGAGTGAAGCTTTTTCCTCTGCTAAGTTATTTGTTGTCCTTGGAATATCTTAAGTGAACACGAGCTTTGCTTTCTCAAGACTATTTTGAAAGTTTCCTCCACTCCTAGCATGGTCTGGATTTCCATTTCATGCTTGATGAAACTTAAGCTTCAAACTTGGGTGCTGTGGAAAATTCCATTGTCCAAGGTATTTGTGAACTTATTCCACAAATCCCTTTAGATTTTATTGTTATGAATACGTTTTATGTTGATTTTTCAATGTGATCTATAAGACCAGTTTTATAATAATTCTATATTAATTGCTATGCAGTTACAACAGCTGTAGGATTTTTGGATTTCATACATTTCTATGTCAGATTTCCTTTTTTGTGAAACATTGACAATTTCCATTTTTGTGGTTTGCTTCTCTGCAAGTGCATTTTTTTTTTTTGAGTAATATTTCTTATACACATCCGCCGTGATCTGCAAGTGAATTTTGTGTTATGGACAAGAGTATTTGTGATTCTACTTTCAGGATTTTCAGGAGACAGCTTCAGAACAGTAGGATTTGTTCAGGAATTATTTGCCGGGTTTCTTTAGCTGTTAGTTGTAACATACATCTGGTTAATTGAAGTAGATTACTTGTTAATATGCAAGAATTGTTAAAATTTTGATGCTGGCTTTAGTTGATTGTAGCAATGGTGCTCTGATTCATAGTATGTATAGTCCTTTAGCTTTAATTGCCATTTGCTGCAGAAGCATAAACTCTCAGATATGTTGGGTTCTCAATGGAGTAAGAAGGAACTGGAAAATTTCTACAAGGCTTACCGCAAATATGGGAAGGATTGGCAGAAGGTGAGATTTCTTTATAGCTTACATCTATGGATAGAGTTTTTATCATGATGTGGTAATTCTTTGAATATTCATCTTATTATGCATTATAATAGAGTTGAAATAACAATAATCAGAAAATATTTGTTCTAGAGATTTTCTGCACTTGTTGCAAGTATCTAATGTTAAATTTTATATTAATAGATGTTGAGGGGTCAACTTCACAGTGAATACCATTGACGTTTTAAAGTCCTAATTGTCATATGTGGGATCTATAATCATGTTAAGGTGGCAAAGGGCCTTGTTTTACAATCCTTGTTTACAGCTAAGGTGAACCCCTTCATTCACAGGCAAAGCAATGCATTCCTTGATGCTCCATTTGATAGATCATCATTCTAACAACTCCTCTTATCCTCTAACTTGCTGCTTCACTGGTCCTAAAGTCCTAACTACCTTTTGTCCTTTCGTAAAAAATAAATCTCGTCATCCTTCTCATGATTGCTTCCTAAGTTACTAGGTTTGAGTTTGTATTTAAGTTTGACAATGGTAAAAATCGAAAAAAAATTGTTAATGAAAAAATCAGTTGTCAACTTTGTCATGATGTTCAAGAAAGAAAATAAATAGTTCATTAATGTAAATACCTAAAATAAGAACTTCACTTTTCATATAAAAATGATATTGACTTGCAAATGGCTCTATGAACGAGTTGCCCTAAAATCATTTTACCCAGTCTTTTAACTTTTTCTTTAGTTGTTTTATTTCAACCTTTACTTTTTATAGATATAAAATGGAATAAAGTAGATGCCCGAATGAAAGACAGAAATGGGAATTTTTTTAGGTGTTTATATATATGATTTTTCAATGATTATTGTTTGTTCAAATATGTCTGCCTAAGGTAGAAAATCACCAAAATGCAGACATTTTTGATAAAATTCCCTGAATCTTGTGACACTGTTTTCTTCCTACTGTTTAACCATGAACCCAATTGTTTTTGGATATGTTTTGGGCACTGAATGATTACTAATTCTAGATCAAGATGGATGAAATAACTGGTTGATCCTTTAGATAAGTTAACCATGCTTGTTATGAATTTTGATAGCCAATAACATAAACCATCAATCAATATACAAAAATATCAAATTAATTACTACCATACAAAAGATCCAGACAGCAGGTGAATTCAAAAAATAGTCTTAAGGTAGGGCAAAGACACCAATCAACACTTCTTAAGGAAGGAATGACTCCACAAGCCCCTCCCTATATGAGATTGCCATTTCAAAGAGGACTACCTCAAAAGACAATTGCAATGCTAATGCTTGATATCTCACAATACAAGATTCCATTACAATGATATCCATTTTGATACAAGTTGAGTGGGCTTAACGATGAAGACTTTGGAACTCCAAATAGGAGGGCCAAGGTTTGAATCCTGTGGGGGGTAGGATTGTACATCTCGGTGTGCTCCAACGAAAATACAATCTGACAGTGAGGGCATCTTCCCATATGGCTGATGTTCTCGTGGACAGTTAAAACCAATTTCCAACTTTCCAACTTTCTATATATAATATTTAACTTATAATCCCGGGGGAGGGTAAATCATTCATTGACTAACTAACCTTTGACTATTTGACCAATATAATGTCCCAATACAATGAACCTTGGTTTATGCATGGCTACTGGGAACTACTCCATAACTCCAATGTACAATAAAATATCATATCCCTAAGTACCTATTAACACTGTACTAATTTTATTGCAAATATATCAATTTCTTCATTGCTGTTTTTTACTTTTAGTTAAAAAATTACACTGAGCCAGCTTAGCACTAGGAGGAAAAAACCTGGCTCAAGCCTCTAGTGGAAACTGATGAAGATTTGGTGTCTTTGCTCTGTAACTATTCCACCATGCATTTGAAAACCATAAAAATAAATTAATATATTAAAACTTAAAAATAAAAGAAATGCAAAATTAGAAAAATAATGTATTCAAATTGTACACATTAGATCGACTTACTAGGTAGCATAATGTTTTACCCTTGGATTGCCATCTCAAACCTGAACAACCACTGTGCAAGCTTGTATTACCCCAACTCCACTTGAATCAATGTTGGAGTCTCCATGATTGGCACTGACCTCTCTAAGCAAGTGAAGAAGCCAACCATAAGCTCCTTAACAACATCAGAAAACTTGGAATAAAACAATGCAGGGTTGAGAAAGGCCCTTGCTGCATGAATAGGGTGATGAAGCATATTGGTCTACGACAAATTGATGAGATCCCGAATCTCCTAATATTTGTGCTTCTTATCATGTTGTTGATAATATGATTGAATGGGCTCCTTTGCCTTGTCTAAGGTCTCATACAAGTAGCCCATGGCAAGCTTGTTGCCATCCACTATAAAAAGAACCTTTACTAAATGTTCACTCACAACAAAAACTTCCCCAATTAACTCCCAAAAGGACTTCCTGAAAATAAGATTAGCAACTTGCATGTCCTCAAGTCTCTTGCTGTATATAGAATTCAATCACTTCTTAGAATCAAACATTCTCTTAAATGCTTGTATCTGATTTTGGATTGATTGTAAAGAGTATAAGATTGGTGGAAAAACGTGTAATGGTTGGCTGCACCAACTCCTCCTTCGTTGTGAAATGCCTCATGTCGAGATATTTTGGTGATTATAAATGATTTTTTTTATTGATTCTGCTTTCTCCATTGATGATTTCACAAACTTTAGTTTGTTATTGTCATAGACGAGGTCAATTTTGCCTAAATTTGGACAATCCTAGAGAGACACTACACCCATGAGCATAGGTGACACTGTGCTAAACCCAAATCAAGTAAACTTAATAATTAGGGTAAAAGGTGTGGAAGGTTAGGTTGGAATCAATAATATAGGATAACCCAAGCTATGATCTAAGGGATTAAATGGGTAGAGGCATGGTATGATGATTTGAAGGGGTAAGATTCATACATCAATACACAAGTTCTAACTAATGGACTTCAACTAGTTGAATACACTTGGAATCCTTGGATGAATGTAAAGCAGTCACTATACAAGATATACTAACGATAATGTGAGTAAAGTAAAAAGAGATTGCAAGGGATGGAAAGGAATTAATGTACTTGAATCTCTATACCTCTTTGATGATACTTGATTTTCCACTCCTTGTCCTTGAGTTTTGCCTCCTGTGATGCTTGAAGATGCTTCGTAAGGAGGCTTACTACATGCATCTTTCTTGATTAATGATTCCCTACCATGATCTCGAGTTAAGGAGGGTCCTAAGGAAGAATACTAACTAGGGCAAAGGGGGAGGTTTCCCTTGAAAGGGTCAAGAAGTAATAGTGCAAGATAGCCTATTATACCTCTTAGTATCCTTGGATGATTGTAAGAGGATTGTAGTTTGATAGTAGGAGGGATTTGTAGAAAACAAATTTCGCTGCTACTGCATATTATTTGTGCACTTCACAATCAATAAGTGATTGAAGATGTCAAAAATGGCTGTTTTGACTTGCTACTTATATTTTTTTGTATTACTTCATCTTAAGTGCTGACTGATGTGGGGCACACTAGCTGGCTTTAAGTAAAAAACTATTGGGAATTATAGAATAGCTCTGTTAGGGCCAGAGAAGCCCAAACATAATATATCATTGAGTTTTGCCTTGACTTTGACAAGAGTGCCTACATTAGGTGCTATGATCTGAAAACAGGTGATGTAGCCATTGTAGACTATAGCGTATGTTGTCTGATTTTTTTGTAGGTCTCTAGTCATAAACTATAGGAGATTTTGTTGATATGGCAGGATCTAAGGGAAATGAGTGGATTTGGGAGGTTCTATAGTTATTGTAATGAACCTAAAAAGCTTCTAAGTGATTTCTAACAACATTTTGAGTGGTATCTAAGGCAAGCCTTGGAATGGGGAAGGAACCTAAGGAATTTTATGGCTCTCCTTACCTTAAGACATACCCAATGCCTTACCTCAAGACATACCCAATTCCTTTTGTGGGACCCATTAATCAGTGAAGGAAAGAAATTGGATTACATACCTTAAGCTTTTATCTTATATACATCTTGCACCCGAAAGGTGCTTGTTTCACCATGAAGTGAAGCGAGATGGAGTGCCTTGTGTAAAATGATAACGTGCAAAATATAAATAGCAAAACACAATCAAGTGCAAGTGGGGCCTCTAGTTTCGCCAAAAACATGTAATAAAGCAATTTGATTGTAAGGAAAAACAAAGTAAGTAGAAAAAAATGTATGCAACAACATTTAAAGTGTGGAATAAAATCAAAACAAACCATTGGTATGAACATAATTCCTAAATATTTCAAGATTTTTGCAAATACTTAGTTACAAAAGAAATCCTAAGCAAGTTAATAATGACACATCAAAGATGTAGCGACTTAATATAGATAACATGAAAAGCTAAAATTCAATGCAATCATTCACTCATTACCAATCAGATTTGGACTACCTTGTTGCAAAGCACCCTAATGATTGGCTGGGCAATCGCATGCATTAAATCTTTAGTAGGTAGGTCAATGGACAATATATCAAATCTAGTGTATTGTTGGCCAAAGTTGCTTGTTGGCTGATTGTTCCTTGAAGTATGATAGTTGTTATGTAGGATATGTGCCGTGTGCATAGTGTGTCCATTTGTATTTGTAAGTTTCCCATTGTTTGTTTTGTTTATGTAAGTGGTAAGGGAATTGTGTTGCATTGTGTTGTATTCCATGTCTATATTCCGGTGCTATTACTCGTTTGAAGTTGGGTTAAGTTTGGTGACATAGAGTTGTGACACGCATATCACTCAGGAATGTATTCAACAACAACAATGGCATGATTACAATGCAATCGATGAATGACGTAGTTTCCCTTAGGAGGGAGGATTGGAGTTTGCAGGCGAAAGTGATCAAGGCTTGGTGGTTGATATCAATGAAGGGCTAAGTGACAAAGATGTGTGCATAGTTGTGCACATCAGTGAAGAAGTGTTTCTAGGAGAACCTCTATGATGACAACAAGCATGATAAGCAACATGGCAAACTACATGATAGCATATGTGAAGAGGAATGACTAGACGTGCATGCTAACTCTATTCAAGTGAAAATGCTTGCATGGGACATGCACGTGTAGATGTCCAAGTGCACGGTGACATGCTAGGAGGCGAAGAAGTGTGTGCTGATAGATGAGTTCGCATTGGCAAAGACGTGTGCAAATGAACGAGTTTGCATAGCCAGAGACGCGTGTGTAGATGGTCAAGTTTGTGTAGGAGTTCACACAAGTGAGGACATGCATAGGCAGACAAGTTTGCGTAGGCGTGTGTGCAACTAAACATGTTTGTGAAGACCTATGTGCAACCGATGGGGGTGTTTGTGATAAAGGCACACATGATGACAAAGGTTGTGTCGATGGAGAGGCATACATGATGGCAGAGGTTGCGTTGACGAAGGTGCTTGTGACGAAGGGTATGATGAAGGCAGCTGCAACAACATGACATGCTAGGAGGATGTGCAAGCAGACAAAGATGTGTGCAATGGGTGTAGGCAAAGAGGTGTGTGTGGATATGGAAGATTGCACCAATGAAGTTTGGCATGACAAAGCTAACAAGAAGTTTGACGGAGGAGGAAACCTGATTTGGCAAGAAAGACTGGAAATGGTTAGAGGAGGTAGTGTGGTAGACTATATGCATGATAAATGTTTTTGGTATTAGAGTAATTGAAAGTTGGTGTGTTTGATGGGGAGCAAGATGGGAGTTTGACAGTGGAGCAAATGCAAGATGGCTTGCTGATAGTGCGCGTGATGGGAGTTCGACACTAAAGCAACTGTAGGTTGGTGTGCTTGATGGTGAGCGAGATAGGAGTTTGACATCTTAGCAACTATAGGTTGGCACGCTTCATGGTGTGCAAGACGGGATTTCGACATGAGAGCAATTGCGACGTGGTGTGTTTGATGGTGCGTGTGACGAGAGTGAAATACACAAACAACCATTGCCTATGTCGAATAAACCTATCACGACAACAACCAATTTTGACATATCGCACAAGTGTCCTATGCTTCATGGTGGTGAAATAGAGGACCTGTTGGTCACAAATCCGCCCTAGGAAAGGATTTGGTTTGCATACGCGCCCTAGACCCGGACCAACCTTGAAAGGCCGGGAGGAAGAGATGCCTTCCGTGCCAATCTTCGGAGAAGGCCTGCTCCTATACTACACTACTTGGGGTTTTAGATTAGGGAACTGGAAAGAGATTGGGAAATTGCAAAAAGAAATGTAAATTGCATAGCAGTAACGGTGGGGAAGAACAAACAGCACAATCATTTATCTATATCTAAACCAACAACTATCAACACGAAGAATGAAACAGAAACCAACACTGCGCTTACTTCCCTATGTATCCTTTGGAAAGATTCCAGGTTCACCTATCCTCTAATGCTTAAATCCAGATAACATAATTACAACAATCAGAAAAATAAATGAAATTAGCAGAAATGCTTGGCAAAGGCGTCATACAAAGAAGATACAGAATCAAAGCCAAGGATTCTTAGTATTGATGCAAAAGTTTGAATACAGCAGCTTTCTAGCAATATGTTCCCCCCCTTTTTTCATTACAATGCATGGGTTTTTATAGAGGACCTCACCTCTGAAATATTAATGACAAAGCACACAAGGACGCTAGGGTAGCTGGGATTTGACCCTCGATGAATTTTGTAGTTGAGACCTCCTGTCTCATTACTACAGTTGGTGAGGGGATTTCCTTGAGCCTAGCATCACCGTTTTGATGGGATGGGTGCCTTAAATTTATACCCACCTTCTCCATCTATGGAAGCGTGCCCCTCGAAAACAACACTAGTGTCAGAAAAAGTTTCGGAGAAGCTTCACTAAGAAATTGGCCCGAATTGGCAGGTCACTGAATTTTTGGCCGAAGTGGGCACTTTTTGGCCGAAGTTGGCACTTTTTGGCCGAAGTGGGCACTTAGGGGCCGAAGTGGGCACTTAGGGACCGAAGTTGAACTTTTTGGCCGAAGTGGAACTTTTTGGCCGAAGTGGGCACTTAGGGGCCAAAGTGAACTTTTCTGGGCCAAAGTGGGCATTCTGGGCCGAAGTGGGCACTTAGGGGCCGAAGTGAAGCTTTCTGGGCCGAAGTTGGCATTTTGGGCCGAAGTGGGCACTTAGGGGCCGAAGTTGAACTTTTTGGCCGAAGTGAAACTTTTTGGCTGAAGTGAAGCTTTCTGGGCCGTGCCTTAGCCCGAAATGGGCTTTTGCTGGCTCTGCTTCTCGGGGCCATAACTTTTGATCCGTTGACCCGATCGCCTATTATAATATATCGTCGGAAAGCTTGCGAAAAGATCTGCAATGGCGAAATATCCAAAGATCATTTCATTCTTTTTTTCATCCTCTTTTAGGGCCTGCGAAAACGCAAACACTTCTGTGTGTGCTTTGCCGATTTAAAGCTCCATACTTAGGCAAAATTTTGTCAAAAAATTTAATGTGGCAAAAATACCAACATTCCTGGCAGCTCGCGGGGCATTTAACTTTTCTGAATGCAGAGATCCCAGGCCTTTATCCATTGGGCAACAGAGTCATCCTCGCTGCCCTCCTCTGACCGCTCACCTCCAACTTCTTTGGGGCCTTTTCTTTCTTTTCAGCGCTCTCTTGCCCATTCTGGCTGTACAATTGCCCAAGCGCTTGATCTGAAAATGACAGCGCCTTATATGGCACTGAACTACTGTGCCAGGGGATGCTAAAAACGGTACTTGAAAACTGCTAGCTCTTTTTTCCTTGGAGCGCTTAAAAAGAAACACATAGAAACTAAACTAAAAACAGGAAACTTTACTTAAGCTCCTAAGTACCACTTAGTGCCCTCGGCACTTTATTTACCAGTCGGGCTATTTACATTATTTACACAAAAGCTTGCGACATGATTGGCATGCCGCCACCACAAAATTGGCGTTGGACGCCTACCCAGTGAATCTGCAGTGTTCGGACCAGATCTGATTGTACTTTAGTTGATCTTTGAAGTCCGGTTGGCCTCCCAAAGTTTGCCAGGTTGCGAACAAGATGCAACGTGGCAGGCTATCATGGATACCAGTACTCATACAGTTAGTGAATAATGTGGCAAAGAGATTGACCACATGGGAGCTTTCTTTGAGTACAGGATGCGGTAATGGTTGGCCCCAATGTCCCCACTTTTGAAAGTTCGCTGGTTGTGGGATCTCGGGTACATGCTCCTCTGTCGGGACCTCCGCAGGACCAGCCTCTTGGGGAGGTATGCTTGTTGAGCCTCGGCCAAGTACTTGCGTGCTATGCTCAAGGATACAAAAAGGGTGCAAAAATGTGCTCTTTTTGCTCTCAAAATCTGCCACTTGAGCCTGTTCCCCTTCTTGGCCCATCTCCTGATGGAAACTGCAAGCAACCATATTATATATTGTTGGGGTAGTGCTTGCATATTCCCATTGTTGTCCTTGGACGAGATCCGCCTCTTGAGCTCCACACAGCTACATTCCAGGTCTGTGCACAGTTTGAGGGATCTGCCATTGTAAATACTGCGCGGGATAGACAGGAGCAGCAACTACCGGAGAAAGTGATGGCAAGGCAGTTTCTCCCCACTGCATTTTTCCTGATAGGAGTAGAAGCCGCTCCACTTGCACTGCTTCCTCAAAGATTTGAGGGAATCTCTGTTCCCCTGATTGCAGTAGGAGGAGGCTTATGTCCGGGTGGAAAGCCCGAATATAGTAGAGGTGGGCCTGGGTGGGTGTCGGCTGGATTTTCTCTGGAATTCTCCTCCAACTCCTGCAAAATCGGACGTTGAATTCTGTGATGCTCTCCAGAGGTGCTCTTGTGATGGTGGAGAGGTGCATCAAGAGTTGGAAGGGATCCTGGGAACCGTCAAATGTGTTGACTAATGCTCCTGCTAAGTCCACCCATGAGCAGATGCTCTTACACTCGAGCAGTCTGTACCACTGTAGCGCCCTTCCTTCCAAATACTTGACCAAAAGTCTGATCATGACATCTTTGTGGGTTATGCCATGGAGGGTCGCTAGAGCAGCAATATCTTCAAGGTGCTCTCGGGCCATTCCCTTAGTGCCATTGTATTTTGTTAGGGTCTTCAGGGCACTTTTGGGAATCTCATGCCAACTTTGGAGATTCAGAGGGCTAGGATCATCCCAGCTGGGATAGCATACCTTTGCCATTATAGCAGTGGTCTGCAGAGATCTCGGTCCTTGCCGCTAAGTCGGAGTTGTCAGGTGAACATTCTTTTCTCCGCTTTGTGAGGTCAAGGCTGCTCACCAAACCTTGATTCGTTCGGGGTGTCTTCTTTTAGCATAAAATGCGCCTACGATCAAGAAATTTGGATCTTCAGCTCAGTCAGAGTCGCCAGGTGATTTTGCCAGATGAAGGCTTGCTAGAGATTCACCAAACTCGGGCTTCCTTAAAATATGGAGACTGTTAGTCCCACCGGGTGTGCCAAAACCTGTTGGTCACGAATCTGCCCTAGGAAAGGATTTGGTTTGCATACGCGCCCTAGACCCGAACCAACCTTGAAAGGCCGGGAGGAAGAGATGCCTTCCCTGCCAATCTCCGGAGAAGGCCGGCTCTTATACTACACTACTTGGGGTTTTAGATTAGGGAACTGGAAAGAGATTGGGAAATTGCAGAAAGAAATGTAAATTGCATAGCAGTAACGGTGGGGAAGAACAAGCAACACAATCACTTATCTATATCTAAACCAACAACTATCAACACGAAGAATGAAACAGAAACCAACACTGCGCTTACTTCCTTATGTATCCTTTGGAAAGATTCCAGGTTCACCTATCCTCTAATGCTTAAATCCAGATAACAGAATTACAACAATCAGAAAAATAAATGAAATTAGCAGAAATGCTTGCCAAAGGCGTCATACAAAGAAGATACAGAATTAGAGCCAAGGATTCTTAGTATTGATGCAAAAGTTTGAGTACAACAGCTTTCTAGCAATATGTCCCCCCCCTTTTTTCATTACAATGCATGGGTTTTTATAGAGGACCTCACCTCTGAAATATTAATGACAAAGCACACAAGGATGCTGGGGTAGCTGGGATTAGACCCCCGATGAATTTTGTAGTTGAGACCTCCTGTCTCATTACTGCAGTTGGTGAGGAGATTTCCTTGAGCCCAACATCGTCGTTTTGATGGGATGGGTGCCTTAAATTTATACCCACCTTCTCCTTCTATGGAAGCGTGCCCCTCGAAAACAACACCAGTGTCAGAAAAAGTTTCGGAGAAGCTTCGTTGAGAAATTGGCCTGAACTGGCAGTTCGCTGGATTTTTGGCTGAAGTTTACACTTTTTGGCCGAAGTGGGCACTTAGGGACCGAAGTGGGCACTTAGGGGCCGAAGTGAACTTTTTGGGCCGAAGTGGGCACTTAGGGGCCGAAGTTGAACTTTTTGGCCGAAGTGGAACTTTTTGGCCGAAGTGGGCACTTAGGGGCCGAAGTGAACTTTTTGGGCCGAAGTGGGCATTAGGGGCCGAAGTGGGCACTTAGGGGCCGAAGTGAAGCTTTCTGGGCCGAAGTGGGCACTTAGGGGCCGAAGTGAAGCTTTCTGGCCGAAGTGGAACTTTTTGGCTGAAGTGGGCACTTAGGGGCCGAAGTGGAACTTTTTGGCCGAAGTGAAGCTTTCTGGGCCGTGCCTTAGCCAATTTTTCAAGCCCGAAGTGGGCTTTCGTTGGCTTTGCTTCCCGGGGCCATAACTTTTGATCCGCTGACCCGATCGCCTATTGTAATATATCGCCGGAAAGCTTGCGAAAAGATCTGCAATGACGAAATATCCAAAGATCATTTCATCCACTTTTTCATCCTCTTTTAGGGCCTGCGAAAACGCCAACACTTCTGTGTGTGCTTTGTCGATTTAAAGCTCCATACTTAGGCAAAATTTTGTCAAAAAATTTAATGTGGCAAAAATGCCAACAGGACCCAGTTAGGCATTGGAAAGTTTGCGTCACATGTGGGAAGCCGTTGGTTAGAAGAATGAAGCAGATTGGAGGAGGTTAAAATGTGTAATTGGAATGGACTGGTACATGAGATTGCTGAAGGGTGAGTACAAGACCTGGGAGGAGTTGTATGAACAATGAAGCATTTGTGAAGGAATTTTAGTTGTATTGTAATGACAACAAGGTCATTATTGAAATTTATAGGATGGAATAGGTTGAGGTGGAGTCTGTTCGGTTCTACAACTAGAGGATGTGGGTTGTTTACCCATTTTGAGGAGGATCCATTAGAAGCATTGAAGTTGTGGTTCTTGGAGGGCATTCTTCCTATGTATTGGAAGAGGATAAGGATGGTCCCTCCAATGTCATATCAAGAGGCCAATGAGCAGGCCTTGAATTTGGAAAGTGATGCAAAGATGACATTAAAATGTTGGGGTCGCATTAATGAAGAGGAGAGTGACTTTGAGGATGAAAGTGACTTTGACGATGAGTGACTTTGGCAGTGAGAGTGATGATTGCGAGAACAAGAGTAGCTTGAAGGATGAATTGAGTGTATCGTTTGGATGTCTTGGATGAGAAATTAGTGAAGATAATGACTTTGAATATTAGAGCGATGAGAGTGATGACTCGGAGGATAAGTGCGGTGTAGCACAACAATGGTATTCCACGTTTGAAGGAACATAGAAGAGTAGATGACAAAAACCATTAGCAATAAACAATTTTCAACATTAATGAGAAAATAACACTCAGATTTGAAATGGAACAAAATTACACAGTCCTTTGTATTATTTATAAATAGTAGATGCAATATTGTTCACTATAGATGCCCACAGACACATGCAATTACTTGCACAAATATTTGCTCGCAAGTACAAACAACTAGATGAATGAATGAATGACAGATGCATTTGAAAAATGTAAGGTGTCTACTCATGCTACTTCTGGGTGAAATGGAACAAAATTGCGCAGTCCTTTGTATTATTTATAAACAGGAGATGCAATACTGTTCACTATAGATGCCCACAGACACATGCAATTACTTGCACACATAAATGCTCTCAAGTACAAACAACTAGATGAATGAATGAATGATAGATGCATTCGGAAAATGTAAGGTGTGTACTTATACTACTCTTGGGAAAGAGGAGGCAATTACCAACTTCTGCAACTTCCTCATACCTAACCCTAACTACTTTTACATGTCACTCCGAATTACATGATATTCGAATTAGATGACATCCAAATTACATGACATTCGAATTACATGACATCTAAATTACATGAGATCCAAATTAGATGGCATTCTAATTACATGCACACTAATAATGTCTGATAATCGTTTTGTCAAACACTTAGCATGCAAACTACAAAATGACAAAACACTATATTAAATCAAAATTGTATTTGCATACTTGTCTCCATATGCCCTCGTTTACACTTGAGGTGGCGTTGCATCAGAATTGGCTGCTACATCTACCTCTCCCTCTAAATTGGTCGACATCCTTGTCGACGATTGCTACTGCTTTTGAGGGTTTTGGCTTTGCTGCATTTGGAAAGTTGATTGAATTTGAATGGGTGCAACTCCCAACTCCTGTACATGCATCTTCAGGGCATTAGTTTCTTGCTTCAGGCGCTTAGCATAGGCTCTATACCTTGCCCATTTGAAGCCATAATGTTGTGACTTCTGCTCAATATTTGCGGGCCTAGCGTGCAACTTTGCTTCCTACTTCTCTGCATTTGCAAGTAGTTGAGCCTTTTCTACTATCAATCGATCCTGATGGGCGATTTACTAAACTTTGGCTTTGAGAGCTTGTTCTCTCATTGTACACTTTGACTTCAACAACCTGATTAGCTGATTTTGTTCATCTCACTCCTTCAGCTGATCCAATTCCTGCTACAATCTTACCAGTCTTGCTTTGACTTCTTGCTTCACTTGCTAAAGCTATTCTTTTGCTTTTGTCAACTGCCCAAGAAATTCATTTTGGCATATGTAGACTCCAATTTTGGTGCCAGTTTGATTTTTTTCATGGCCTAAGATTTAGGATAGTTATCAAATCTATCCTTACCATATACTCGGGGTGGGTGCGTGTATAATATTGTAGTTTCCTCCGACAACTCCACTACTCCAATCATTGTTTGTGTGTTGCTGCCCACACCAAGCTCCCATGGCTGAACTTGGTGAATTTCAATGAATCTCTTCATGCATTAATCATCATGGGCGCAATTGATCAATTTTCCCAACTTCGCATCTACCCTTAGCTACCACAGTCACCATTTTCTGAGGGCATTGACTTGAAATTCGTTGCGCACCCTATCAATCACTCCTTCCAATTTCTCAAAGAAATTGTCCACTTGCTTATTGGTCTTGGCGCCATAGACTGGGGATTGTCGCAAATTTGGCACTTCAATCAGTAGTGCTTGCTCATGTCACTTTTCGCCCCAAGCTCATTCCTCCGTGGTGGTTTCCTCCTTTTCCTCCCCACCAAATCCTCCTATGGCATCCTTCCCCTTATCACCCTTGCCTTTTTCCTACATTTGTGGCTGTGTATCTAGGTGCTTCTCTTCTTCAACCATAGCTTCATCTCCAATTGCCGGATGACTACTCTGCCCCTTTTGCCATAATATATGTTCTGATATAGGGTATTTTCCTTTCTCCAATGGCACCAAAAGTGTCTGTGCCATCCTCGTACTGGTAGATGTAATCTCAATAGGCTTCTCATCATCCAAAGGTGGGGAGTGCATTGCTCTATTTCCTTTGAGAATTGTTGCAACGGGGTGATGGCAAAACTTTCTTGCTAGAAAGTTGGTGTATCCATTGTAACTCCATGCAATCCAGGTGTCCCTACATCAACTCCTATAGCCTTTCAAACTCATTTGGAGGTGAGGTGTCCATTGCCTCCAAAGTAGCATTTACATCATCACAATTCATTTCGGTTGTGCCCCTTCTTGTGCAGCTTCCTGTCCTCTACTTTATTTGGACGACTCTTCCTCTAGTGACAAGAATGCACTGCAATATAGGTTTGCTCATGAATATGGTAATGCTGGCTTGGAACAATGTGTGCAATGCCTCTACTCTACTTGCCAATTGTACCAACTAGCATAGTTTGAGACGGTCCCTTAGGAGGTATGATCCTCACCATTTGTCTTTGTGGTTGGGGTTGAGGCTGAGGTTGCAATTACTGTTCGATTTGCTGCCATTGTTGGACCAATTGCTTCTGCCTCTTCTCCACTCTCTCTAACTCCTTTGCAATGGGTAGCCACTCCTCGCTCCCTTTAGTCCCACATTCCTTATATTATTTTGCCAATGCATTGGTGTCATCTCCTTTGTCTTTCTTTTTTGACAACTTTGTGGCCTTTTGTCCTCCCGAGGCCCTTAATGATTTTCTTGTTGGTCTACTCCTTGTAATTGGGGCCACATGAATCCAACGGAAAATCGTAGGTGCACCTTCTGGCATGTGCTGAGGCAGGTGCAGTTTCGAAACTTGGACCTTCTCGTATGTTGCAGTGTTCAGAGGCAAAGCGATGGCATGGAAATCCATCAACAAATTCTTCGTATACTGCAATAGAAAATTTTGAATGTGGTTTGAAAGAAACAATGCCTAATCAAATTTCACGTCGCACGCGATCCCCTCCATGTATGGTTTGGTCCAAGTGGGCATATCTGAGGCTTGTTGTTCTCTTGATAACTTGGTCATTACCATGTTCATGGCATAATGCAACTTGTTTGACTTCAAGTGTTGCATTTTCAATTTGCGGTTGCCATGCTTCATCAACTTTCCAACCGCTTTTGGACTCACGTTAACAAACTTGTCCATGAAGACCTGCAACTTGCATGACTCTATCCCCTCCACTGGTCTGTTGTTCGCGATAGGTATCCTAAACACCCTTTTGAAATTGTTGGGGGAGTAAGACACTTGTACCTCCTCTCCAACATGAATTTTGTTCCTCTTCTTCTTTGGGTCATACTTTTCCAATATTTGCAACATATATGCTTGAACTTTGTCAAAAATGGCTATATGTATAATGTGGTGGACACTAGTGTTTCAAAAATCTGATTTCAGTGGGTGGTCTACTGGATTATCATTCCACCAATTCCTGCAAATTCTCTTGCAAGTGTTGTCCAAGTTATCTCATCAAGGGGTTTTTGCATCTTCTCCATCCCCTTTATTTTTTGCTGTTGTGGTGAGGCTGCCGACTCCTTTCCCTTACCCTTCCAGTCATCATCATGAGTTCTTGTTCTTTGCGATGACTTGGAGCAACGTTCTTCTCTGCCTTCTCTACATTCCTTGTGATGTCGCGCACTTCCCCATTTTACTTCGATCTTGCACTTCTCCAACTCTTGGTGGTGTGCATGCTCCACATGACTCCTATGGAAGCCTACACTCACACTTCCTCCGTGTGTTTGCGATCCTTGTTGCGAGATAGGGCTAGGCACAACTCGTGGAGAATTCCTCCTTGACTCTCATACTCAACATTCTATGACTCACAATCTCTGTTGCATTCCACCTGCACTCAACTCTCTAGGTGTTCAAATTTGAACTCCCTTGGCAACATTTACTCCCATATCTCAGTTGGTGTGGTGCTCTCACACAATTCCACATGGCACACATCTTGTGTTCCATGCCAGTCTCTTCCTTGATGCACGTGCCCTAATTTTTTCTTGCCTTGTTGCAAGCCTAGACAACTTGCTTCTTGCTCCAGGTGGGCCTACTCCTACTCTAGATGGCCCAACTCTTGCTTTGGATGACTCGACTCCTGCTTTAGACGACTCAAATAGTCCATACGACTTCTCTGATGGCTCAAAAAAGTTTCCAATATGCGTCATTATCTTGCCCAATTGCTTTCTACATTGTGAGCCAGATTTTCCAATGCTTGACTAGGTCTTCTGTTGCTCCTCTATGAAACATTGGAAAGTTCTATGCATTGCATTTTTTACAGTTTCTAGTAGTTTTTTTTTGGATACATATTTCAAGGTATTGTTATTTGTGGCCAACCAAATCATACCCGAAGATTTCTGGAGGATTGCTCTATCTATATTTGGACATCCTACCTATATGGACGCTTCTCTCTCTCTCTCTCTCTCTCTCTCTCCCTCTCTCCATATATATATATAGGGTTGGTGGGTGTGTTTGTGTCTATACATATGTTTTCTGAAGTATTGTGCAAAGAAATGGCCAATTTCCCCCATGTATCTTATGTTCCTAACATTGATGAATGGGATTAGTTTTTTCACTGGTTTAGTTGGATGTGCTTTTTGCTTCCACATGGTCTACAATATGTTCTCCTTGAGTAAATGCTCTTAGTTTTAGCATGTTGTTTTATTTCTTCACAAAAATATGTTAATTTTTTTTTTTGTGTATTTTTTAATACACAAACACACAATGATTTAGATAGGATTGACAAAAATAATAATTTCATACGAGATTATTGAACTAATTTTCTCGTTTGGAAAATAGTTCCTAATCTACCTGGGGTCGAGCACTCCACACACGCACACGGAGCCTAACTGGTGGGGCCTGAACCCAGATCCTCATCTTGACAAGCGCTTCATACTTGCTAGCCAGCATGGGCATGGTGGCTTCCCTCACAAGTCACCAATTGAACTACTCTTAATATGTTTCTGACATTAATGAGTCAGACTAGTCTTTTCTACAGTTTAGCTGACTGTATCCCTTTCTGCCGCTAGATGGTCTACAATATATTCTTCTGGAGTAAATACTCTTTTTCAATGGCATGTTTTTTCAATTTCTGCACTAAGTATGTTTATTTTTGTATATTCTTTACACACATGCACATGCACACTCTCTCTCTGATTTAGATAGTATTGAAAAGTCACTTAGGAAGAATAATACATATGAGAGTATTGAACTATTGAGTAATGATGACTTAGTTAGTGTTATTAAATCACTCTGGCTCAATTATTGAAATGAAATTATTGAATCAAATAAAAATGATGGTTTAAAGGAGATTATTAGATCACTTAATGGTATTACAGATGCTTATGAAAGCACAAACTTGTGCATATGCATGTGTTGCATGTTGTATGAATTGCAACACATTGTATACCAGTGTTTCCAAAAGCCTGCTGTATTTGCATCCCAGTAACCTAGTATTAATCAATCTCTCTCTCTCTCTCTCTCTCTCTCTCTCACACACACACACACACACACACACACACACACACACATGGACATATGCACAGTGATATGCATCCTATGGTTCTCAAAAAGCTGCCAAATCTGTATCCAATTTTTTTGCATGGAATGGTAACTTCTTAACATGCTCTTTTGGTTCAGGATTCTACAGTATTTTTGGTATTTAGTAGTTATTAACAATAGCGAACAGTGTTAGGGTTTTCTTTGAAGTAATTGCAAAGATGATTGCATGACTGTCTTTGATAATTGATTGGATTGACCAATACTGAGCTGAAGTAGACACGGTTCCATATTGTAAATTACAGAAAATACATGCATTCGGGAAAAAAAAGCCTTTGAAGCACCTTACAAAACTAAAACATTGGACAAGTTGAATCATATCATTCAAGGATGTTAAGTATTGATTCATGTTATAGTGCAAATTCAGGTGGCTTCTGCAGTGCATGGTAGGACGGCTGAAATGGTTGCAGCACTTTACAAGATGAACAGGGTAATTCTATCACCCACCTAGAGATTATCACTTGAATTGTAGATATTGTTTTCTTTCTATGCTGTTCCTTCAAGAAATCCATCATATATTTTCTTTCCAACCATAATCAGATTACATCATTTGTGCCATATATGTATATGAGGTAAAAATTCACCTGAGGTTTTTCACCCTTGGGAAGAGAATCTATATTTTTACTACAGTGTTTTGTTTATTTTTGCTGCAAATCCTTCTTTTAATTTTTATTTTTAAATTAGTTATATGGAATTGAAACAGACCCCACCCCTATTAGATCATATGATTGCATTACCATGGTATTTCAACAAAACCACATAATGGTATTATAACAATTGGCAATTATGCATATATCACCTGACAAGATTTGAACCTGGGTCCATAGGGGGAGCCCACGCTTTTGACCACTTCAGCTCATGCCATGAGATTGAAACCTTCTGACTGGTAATTTATTATCTGTACCAGGATTTGAATGTTCTTAGCTAGAGTTGAACAAGCAATGGAACTGGTCTTCCTTGTTTTTCCTCTTTTCAGTTATTGATTTCTGATGGTGTAACTTTTATCTGTTCAAATGTATTATGAAGTGAAAATAACAGTGTTCTCATAATTATAGGTTGTTATAAAAATAACCTTTGACATTCTCTCAGGATGAATTCTAGTCAAAATTTATACATTTTACCAACAGATAACTGCAAGTGGAAAATCCTTCTGCTGTAGTGAAACTGCAGAATAATATAGAGGCGAATTACAGTATCTGACACTATTACCTGGCTATTCCTATCCGCTTATCAGATACAAATACAGATATGATACTTCTTGGATACTGTATCAAGATGTATCTCTATATACTGGAATCACATCCAGATGTATACTTATACATGCTAGGATCTGGTCCATATAAAATACATACAGGTTTGACCAAGCTACACCCAGAGTATATCCATAATATGAAATTAAAAAACAGACAATTTTTAACAATTATAACTTCTAAATTATAAATATAAAAACAATGAAAATCCTCTTCTTTATCCGTAAAAATAAATTTTTTAAAATTTATAATTGTGTAAACATTTGCATGTTTTTTACTCTTTAATTTTCAGTTTTTTCTGCTTAATATGTAGAATATATATGTTTTTCATAATATTGTGCCCAGCCCTTTCCATATTTTGGGGTCTTGAAAGTTGCCATGTCTGTATCCAATACTGTGTTCATATAGGGTACCGTATCTGTTTCCATTGCAACATTGATATAGGCTGTCTTCATAGCCTTTACATCTGTGGACAAGGGTTTATCGTATACTAAATTAAGTCACAAATGTTGATGATTAGTAATATTTAACAACCCTCTGATTTTCTGTCTGTTCTTCCACTCTTATGGGCTTTATGCACCTGTAATGATATATTATCTGTCTTTAGCTTTAGCTTTGTTGTCTGATGGGAATTTCCTTTACAGAGGCCACTTTTAATCCTAATATTTAAACTTTATCCTGGTTTTTATGTGAACTGAATTAATGTTATAAAGATCGGAAAACATTTTATGCCTGAAGCTATTCTGTCAACTGAGACTTCAAATTTATTGTAGTCACGTGGCTTGCACAGTGAATGGAAGCGGACAAGAGTGATGCAGGAGCATCCGGCGGCAACAGAGCAATCTTGCATCAACCAAAACTTTTCTAAGTGTTTTGCAAATCGGGAAAATAGGACAGAAGTTGCAGTAGGCGGAGGGGCCGCGAAATCGCGACATGTCGCGATAACTTCAAATTTATTGTAGTCACGTGGCTTGCACAGTGAATGGAAGCGGACAAGAGTGATGCAGGAGCATCCGGCGGCAACAGAGCAATCTTGCATCAACCAAAACTTTTCTAAGTGTTTTGCAAATCGGGAAAACAAGACAGAAGTTGCAGTAGGCGGAGGGGCCGCGAAATCGCGACCAAAGGCAGGGCAAGCGAAGCAAGGGTCGGAAGGGTCGCGATATCGCGACGTAAAGCAAGGCGAGGCGGAGGTTTTGTCGCGATATCGCGACGTCGCAATATCGCGACATCAGACGTAAAGCAAGGCGAGGCGGAGGTTTTGTCGCGATATCGCGACGTCGCAATATCGCGACATCAGACGTAAAGCAACGCGAGGCGGAGGTTTTGTCGCGATATCGCGACGTCGCGATATCGCGACATCGCGATGTAAAGCAAGGCGAGGCGGAGGTTTTGTCGTGAGATCGCGACATCAAACATAAAGCAAGGCGAGGCGGAGGTTTTGTCGCGATATCGCGACATCAAACGTAAAGCAAGGCGAGGTGGAAGTTTTGTCGCGATATCGCGACATCAAAAGGAAAACCAAGGCGAAGGCAGAAGTCGTCGCGATATCGCGACCGGAAGGAAAACAAATAAGAAATAAACACGCGGACGGCTACGCGCATGGAAAAAGAGATAGCAGTTCAGAAGAACAGTCTGACAAAACGGCGGTTGCAGGTCAAGGACCTATTAAATGCATGTTTTCATGGCGGATCGGGGTAGTTGCCAATTACGGAAGAAAAAAATTGAAGACTCGGCGGGGGAAGCCGATTTTGCATGTTTTGTTTAATATATTTTTCCAGAAGGGTCATTAATGGCCTAGAGGGTCGAGACCTCGATAAAAACTCAGGATTGTAAGAGAAGTGGGTGGTGGATCGGAGATCGCACGCAGAAGTGTGAGTTGAAAGCTAAGCCGAGCGCTAGCTGTTGTAAAGCCTGCGGGCTGTTTATGTGTCTGTAACTGCGATTTGTAGATTAATGAAAGAAAAATTGGAGTGAACTTGTGTGTGATTTTCCCGTCCGCCATCAAAGAGTCAACAGGAATCAGCACCAAGACTTAATAACAAACTTGTCCAAATAGAAATGCACAAACATAATATTTTTCAAAAACATAAAGAATACTTTTATTTTAATAGAAAATAATTTCACAGATTCCAAATGCAGATAAGAATACATCCTGCTAAGCACTAAATAGTTGAATGTACATGAAATATCAAAACTGAGCAGTTATTGGCAGTAGACAACACAAGACTCAACAACGTGATTAATTAGGGGACTTTGCAAAATATAATTGACTAAGACATTGCTTCAAAAACACTGTATATTTTCATATGAATACAAAAGAACTAAAAATAGAATCGAAATACAGTTAAAACTCATAAAATTAAGCAGTCGTAGGCAGATGTACAGGAACAAACTCAAAATTGAACTACAAACTTAAGAAATCAAGATATACATAAGATATTGGAAATTTCACAAAGATTGATTATGTTTTACTTCCTGAATAACTAACTAATGGACATCCACATAGGTGAATTGATCTCAATTTGAGTAATAAACAGTTGAATATGCATAATAAGCATCCAACCTTTGTATCCAATCTATGTGGTTCAGTTCCATTAACAATGATCTCCATGGGTCATAACATAGAATATCTTGAATGCACTCGAATGATTGGACTAGACAAATTTATCAAGCTTGGTACTACTGATAAAGAGGGAACTTATCTGAGAAGAACTCAACAAATGCTTCACACCACCAAAATTTTGAAGAAATGGTGCTGCCATTGCAAGAACATTTTCCTACGATGGAAAATCTCATGAACAGGTGTTCTCTAGCACTTGTTCACCCTCCTGCTAATACATCATAATTACAAAACGTGGCACAAAATTTTCTTTTTTTTTTTTGGGTGTTTCTGGTCTTATAGGCTGCTGTAGTCTCTGGAGGATGATGGGAGGAGTATCCAGGTAGACTCAAGCAAAAATGTCATTTTGGCTCTTATTTTGGCCACACTTGGCCACAGCTCAATTCAGACTAAGGAGTAAGAGTAGAGTCTGGTTACTATGATAGAAATTACCAATTCTTTGACTGCTCTATGAACTTTCATTTATTTTTTATTTTTATTTTTTAAATTGGTTATATGCTGTTGAAACATCCCCACTTGTATTACACCATGACTGCTTGACCATGCTATTTCAACAAACCACATGGTAATATTTGAATCCGTGTTTCTGTCTTGAAAGTCCACTATATTAACCACTTGAGCTCATGCGATCTGATCATGAGCTTTCATTTGCTTTTTTTTTAATAAGTTATATGTGGCTTCTATTGGGGGCCACTCCCATCAAAATGCCAAAATATTACATTTGCAATGAGCTTTCATTTGTTGTTTTCTAGTTTGTAATGCATTTTCTCTATAAGGCATTTTCTTCACATGTTTAGAGGTGCTGGTCTGAAATTTATCTCGTGATTGAAGACTATCCCATGAAATGCAACTTATGATATTCATTGATTCATTCCATTTCATCATAGCTATAATCAGTTCAGTTTACCTATTGTAGCTTATAGGAGCTTTAGTCCTTCAACCATTCAGAAGGATTATATTTTGTTTATTGTAGCCAACAATACATTCAGATTGATCTCCCACTTGTCATTGCGCTAGCCCTTTTTTCCTGTCAAAGTAGATTGAAGATATAGATCTTGACAAGATCTGCATGGTGGTGCTTATGGAAAAATCATATGATGTTAGTTTGCTCAAATCTCTTCTAGACCACATAGGGTATTATGGGAGTTTCATTAAAAACTGTCTATTTTTTGTATATGCAGTCGACGACTTTATGCGCAAGTGTGTTCCTTTTAGGTGGATGGAGGAGCACCAACAGGCTTTTAAGCAGTTGAAGGTGAGACTCATTAGTAACGGGTAAACCGAACTGATTATCGCTATGATGAAATGAAATGAATCAATGAATATGATCAGTTGCATTTCATGGGTTAAGGAATTTCGTCACAACTTCTTGTACGACACAATTATAGTTCAGTCTGACGGCAATCTTCCCTTAGCCTTACACTGGTTGGCAACAACTCCGGCACCTTCCTCGTATGACACTTGTGACGTCCTTCGTACAACACTCCAACTGCAATGATTGTATGACAACTCGTACAGTTATTCAGACTGCAACTTCTCCCTGCAACTTCCTGCACATACACAGAACTTGGCAAACACACAACCTACTAACTACTGCAACAATGTCATTACACAGACATGCACATAGAGATGGAAATGGAATGTTCTTGCATTATATTGCCTGTATGGCACTTGCATTACAGGTATGACTGCACTTGCAGTACACAGACACAAGACACTTCCTGGAACCCTTGTTCTCTCCAATACATAGTATTCTCTCAGGATGCTCTATGCTCGCTCTAGCATTACCTCTGCATACCATGGATTACAAAACAATGAGTGGGGGGGTCCTTTCATGTTTGTGGGACAACAGTTGCAAGCAACTGCTTCCCTGGACACCTCACCCCGTAACTGCCATTTCCCTTATGCGACTTAAGACTTTAGCCGTACCTTTACAAATTCTTAATCAATCTTATGACGTCACATCCCCAAATTACATTTCACTTATATTTCATTGACATTACATTTCATTTCCATTTGACTTTAATTTACATTTCAATTTCATTACAAAATTTAGTGCATTTTGCACTTAATCTTCCTATTTACACTGTTTACTTTGGCTGCTTTGGTGACTGTCCAGAGCTGGTGCCTACAATTATATGCTCCAAAGAAACTTCAATTTTATTTTTGTTAGGTTTTTTTCTGTTATAATGATTAAATTAGACTGAGGAATGATGATGCATTGCTGCCAATTTCTTTTCTTGAAATATTGTCCTATCAGAACCTTTGCATTTATTAAAGTTCTGAACTATTTGAAAATTACCTTTTTGAAAGAATCTGCAAAAGGGTTAATTTGATCGTTTGCCTCGATGTTTCATTGGTCTTGTCAATCCTGTAATTTGCTATCTGCAATCATTGAAAATAGCTAAGGCATTCCCCTTTCTCTATGGAACTGGAAGGTTCACCTGCAAAAATTGTTTCTACGTTTCATTGACCTAGATGAATCCACAACACACAATTTATAAAATAAGCTATGGTACCTCCTCTCTATGGGTGCAGGAGGTTAATCCTAATGATCAAGTCATGCATTTATGGATGTTAAGCCCTCGTAATCTGCAGTCCACAACCTTCAAATTTAATCTAAGTCCCTTGCCTCTCTACGGGTGCGGAAGGAGTAACTCCAATGACTAGGATGTCCTCAACTTTGAGTGTCTTGGTCCATGCAACCTACAATATGTAGTCATCAAATAGTCTTTGTACCCCACTCTTTGCGGAAGCGAAGGGTTCAATATCAATAAACTACTTGACTTCACTGTTGTCCAGTGACTCTTCACGGTTCCAATACTTAAAATACTGCCCAACACATCTCACCCTTTTGTGGAAGTGAAAGTCTTAACATCAACCAAATGCTTTAGATCACCCTTGCTTGTTGTTATTCCACATACCAAAATCTGCATGTTATAAAAATTATTAAGGCCTTCCCCTTTGTGGGTGGGAAAAGCGGAAGGTTTGTGACCTATATTCCTCTTTTACTCATTCCATAATGAGGTCCTATAACTGGCAATATGTAGTGACCCACACTAAGAGAATTTTTCCCTTCAATTGGGGATGTGGAAAGGTTAAACTACATGTTGACTTTTTCAAGTCTAGCATCCAACAACTCCACCATCCATAGTGTTCTACACTTAATACACTAGTGACATTGCCTGGTCATGATATTCCTCAAGAGGCATTCCAAGAGCCAGCCTTAGTATGATTGCTAACTTCTATCATCATGATGTTGCAAAATGGCTGAAGATCAACCTTAATCATCCACAAAGATGAAGTATAAATTTAATATGAGGCATTAATCGCCAATCTCTTCTACAATATTGGAAATCATTGATATAATGATGGTCATGGGGCATTATGAGGATTTAGTGAAGGTGATTGCCATGAAGAGGAGATACAAAGAATTTCAAAATTCTAAGATACTCAGAGCTTTTGTATTTCGACTTTCAAGCAACATTCCCCTCTTGAATTGGTACTTGAATGTGTCAATCATTTCAAGGATACTAGGGACATCATTGACGCAATAGGCCAAAGAGTGGCAATTCTCCGACCTTCTACAATTGTCACTCTCTTAGGTATACCTATCTTCTCAATCTGAATCGTATACACCAAGCAATAAAGTATGAAATATTAGGCAAAGAATAGGATCAAGCACATGAAGTTTATAATCAACAAATGGCCAAGCAGGAATATCAAAACATCTCTTATAAGACTCGTGAAAATGCATGAGTGAATTTAAAGAGGAGATTGTTGATACCATAGTTTTGCTTAGTAGATTGCATGGAGAGATTTTTCCTCTTTTGACTTAGTACACCAATGACTTTGCCTAGTCATGACATTCCTCAAGAGGCATTCCAAGAGCCTTACTTAGTATGAGTGCTAACTTTTAAAATCTCTTACCCAAATTGGGCTTATGAAGAACCATCAAATCCTCTTGTTGCGAAAGAAGCAATTGGAGAAGACTTGGGAGAAAAGCAAGAAAAAACATTTAGAGAAACTTAGATTGAAGAAGAAGGAAATGTTTCTTTTGGAGAAACAGAGATAGAGGAATTATCCAAGGGACCTTAACCAGAATAGGAAACCGTTGAAGAACAAAATGTTTGAGAAGCTTAATGCAAACTCCTCTTTAAATTCACTCTTATGCATTCTCATGAGTCTTATAAGAGATGTTTGGATATTCATGCTTGACCGTTTGTTGAATATAAACTTTATGTGCTTGATCCTATTCTTTTCCCAATAGGCCATACTTATTGCTTGGTGTTTGCAATCTCTTCTCAAAGTTTCAACCATGTTTGTATGCCTTTGTGGAGTTGATTTTTGTACAAAAGGACAAAATTATTTGATCATATTTAATTAGTGTGTAGCTTTGTGAACAATTGATAATAATCTTCAATACAAAGAAAATTTTCATGACTTCCTATTTATTCTGTTTTCTTTTGAGGATGGACCCTCATGCCAAGTCCTTAGGAATCAAGAAGAAACTTAATCAGATGAAACTTGCACTAGAATGCTCCTTGACTTTTTATGTCAAGAAATGGATACACAACTATACACTTGTTAGCAATACCTTTTTGAAACCATTGATGGAGAGGCTAACAGGAGAGAAGAATATCCAATTTTTTAAAGAAGGAATGCCAACAATTCATCCATTGGTCGATTGATACGTTCACCAACCATTCCAAACATATATCAAGGTCGCAAGCAAAGACTACAAGACATACATTTTGGCCTATCAAGTCGCAAATACCATTCCAACCATACATTAGGGCTGTAAATATGGACTCCAAGCCATACATTTTGGCCTTTTGAGTAATGGATGATTTTTTGTTGATGTCAGTTAAAGCCTTTTTTAAATAAATGCAAAAGCTTGTATGTGAAGCAGCCTGCAAAGTTCCATTTTGCAATTGGGAATTGTTCTTGCAAGTTAAGTAATCAAGCTGAAGACTTGGCTGCCAAAATTGAGAGATTGGATTTAGAATGGGCCCCTAGAAGGAAGAAATATGACATAAGGGGAGTCAGTCCTTCAACAATTATGTAAGTATCATATTGATGTCCTCTTTGATCACATTCTAGATGGAGAGGATACATGGGAAAATTGTGAAAATGAACGAGTCTTAATGGGGAATTCCAACTTTGGAAGCTACCCGAATTGGGTTTATGAAGAACCATAAGATCTTCTTGCTGGAAAAGAAGCAGTCAGAGAAGACTTGGGAAAAAAGCAAGAAGAACCATCTAGAGAAACTTAGATTGAAGAAGAAGGAAATGGATCTTTTGGAGAAACAGAGATAGAGCAATCATCCAAGGGACCTCTTTTAGCTTTTGATACTAAATGAAAAGCAACCACAAGATCTAGAATAAGCATGCTATATCAAATATAAGATAATGGCAATATTTAAAGCATATAAAACTCATGAAAGACTTTTGCAATAACTCAGAAAACTGCCATTAACAAAAGCTCACGAAAATAGTATTTTGATATAGAATGGAATCTCAAACTCTCCATACTTCATACTTGCTCTACATTGTATCTCTACCTTACTTCTACTCTACATTGTGTGTATGTGTGTCTATCACACTTACATTTATGCCTATTTATATAATGAGACGTGACTTTAATATGAAGAACTCTTGGCTTTCTATCTTCTTGTGACTCTTCACTTTCCTATTCTATGAACTCATGTGCACATGGACTAACATGCACATTTACATCATTAAATACTTTGCACATTCTAACAATACTTGTGCATTTATTACATTGCATAAAATAAATACTCAAAACCTAATCTAAGACACATTCCTAATCTAAATATGTACCCAAGATGGTACATTAGCATGTACCAAATAATGTAATATATTCCAACACCCCCTGTATTACATTTTTTGGTTACGAAGACTTTAGTCTTCAATATGGTCTTCGAACTGGTTTTGGAACTTGAGCTCTGTTGGTTACGAATCTGCCATGAGGAAAGGATTTGTCGTTATTGCGCCCTAGGACCCGCAAACCAACATTGAAAGGCCGGAAGGAAGGAATGCCTTCCGTGCCAATCTCCGGAGAAGGCCGGCTTCCTTTGGGATTTTGAGGTTCAAGATAAGAGTGCAGGGAAAGAGATAAAAAGTACAGAAAGAGATCCAAATTAGATTGGAGTTGGGTGGGGGGAACTAACAGTACGGCAACGCATCAATCACCACTACTAACACCAATATAACCATAACACACCACTATGGATGCTGTCACTCGCCAGTAGGACAGAGCCAGGTATACGTTTTGTGTTAAGAGCCAGAAGCACAGCTACAATGGTTCCCTAACAGACATTCCCTCCAAGGAACTAACAGTACGACAACGCATCAATCACCACTACTAACAACACTATAACACCAAAACATAACCAGAAAACTGCCACTGACGTTTGCCCTATATATCCTCTGATCTATGCGCCTTAGGCATACCTGACCACCAAATGCCGAAGTGAATCAACAAGCCATGACACAGGAAAACGTAAGGCAGAAATGCAAAGGAGAGGCAGCATACAGAATAAAAACAGTATAACAGCACCAAGTGTATGTATTATATTAACTGGCAGAAGCACAGCTACAATGGTTCCCTAACAGACATTCCCCTTCCACCACCTTACAATGAAAACGTGGTGGCTATTTATAGCCTGAGAACCCCCCCGATTACATTAATGGGCACAAAGTCCCAGTCAAACATTAGCTGACAAAAACAGCCGCGGAACTGCTGATGCTGACCTTTGTCTGGCAGGACTGTACTTGCAGCATGGTCTCCCTGAAGGCTGTACAGATACGTGGCAGCGCGTTAGGTAGAACTTCTCATCGGCAGGAATGCGGGTAGCTGAAGCAAGTAGAACCTCCAATCAGCTTTAAAGGCGGCAACTGGCATAGGTAGTGCATCCCATGCTTGTCCTTGTGCTTGGCACGTCTCGGCCCGGATCCCAAAGTTGGACACTTGTCGGATGATGCTGCTTGACACGTGTCTGCCTTGAAAGGCAGTTTATCCAACTTTGCCCAGGATCAGAGCGCTGTCGGGTTGCGCAGGCAGAAAACAACGCAGTTGGGGAGGCCTTTCATGCCTTAGTCAAATTTTGAGTTTGTCTCCCTACTGCGCACCGGTCAAAGGGCGCACTCCGACTTCGCTGCGAAGTCGGATTGCGCACCGGTGAAAGCTGATTTACATTGCCGTACGGACTTCGCCCTGGAAAGGGGCGCACTCCGACTTCGCTGCGAAGTCGGGTTGCGCCCCAAGACTTAGTCATTTTTCCTGCCAGCCTGTTAGCTAGTGCGCCCAGAAAGAAGGGCGCACTCCGACTTCGCTGGGAAGTCGGATTGCGCCACGAACACTTAGAATTTCTGGGTGATTCTGTCACACTGCGCAGTTTGCATTCCTGCTGCGCTCCAACTGGAGGGCGCACTCCGACTTTGCTGCGAAGTCGGATTGCGCCCTGACACTTAGCCATTTTTCAGGGCAACTGCTGTCATTTTGAGATTTTGACTGAGGGGCTCAAGGGAAAGAGGGAAGAATAAGAATGTAGGGAAGAGAGAGAAAGGGAGAGAAGAGAAAGGGGAAAGAGAGGAAGAGGGAAAGGGAAGAGCAGCACTACTTACAAAAATTGAAAACATTGCACCCCGTGCAAAATGTGACAACATTCTTGGCGGCTTGCGGGGTGTCGAGCTCGCCTCGGCGCAAAGAATCCATGCCTTCATCCATTGGGTGCAGAGGAACTTACTTCCCCTGCCTTCTGCTGCTCTGGCCGTTCCCCTCGCGGCAACTGTTCTTCAGATCCACTTCCGGCAGCTGCCTCCTCGGATTCGCCTTCCGAACGTTCTCCAGCGCTGGATTCTGCCTCGCAGATGCGCTTGTATGCGGCCTGGGCTTGACCCCAGGATTCTGCTTCGAAGGGTCGGCGGTCGGCAACTTCTTTTAATGCTGCATGGAATGCAGCGACCGCGTGTAAGTCGATGGTGAGGTATCTCTCTCCCAGCTCCTGGAAGTAGGAGCTGATCTTGCAGCACTTGGACACCATCTGGGTGACCTGACTTTCTTGAATTGGCTCGGTCCAGCTATCGATTTCAGCTGTATGAGCCTCAAAGGACAGCCAATTCTTTTTCACCTGCTCATGGGTGAGAAACTCACCATTCTCAACATAGCTCGGGCACCCTAGTTCAGAAAGAGCGTGAAGGGGAGCCATACAAATGTCTCTTTCATGTTCGAACGCATCCAGCATTCGAACATGGGGGAGAATTGGAGGCCAACGCGCTCGTGTTCTTGAAGATTTATCGCCAGGTCCAGCCATTGCTTCGCCAGGCGTTCGACCTCCTCTACCACAGACTTTCCCTGGGTAGAAACTTCTTGGATCCTGGATGCGAAGTCCAGGACCGACATGGCTTTATTCATGTAGGGCTTGCATCCCCGCAGCAGATCATCCCGCATCTCCTTAACTTTGCTCTTTGAAAAGACCGTCGCTTGGGATACTTTCTCTGCAGATTGCGACTGCGCCTGCTTCAAAGACTCCCGAGCCGAGAAATCTGCTCCGGGGCTGCCTCGCTTTCCGTTGCGGCTTCTTGCCGAGAAGCGGCCAGCGGGGCTTTTAATTCATCTATTTCTTGTCGTGCTGCTTCCAGCTGCTCGGTGGACCTAGACAGGTCCTCTTCAAGCTGTCTTGCTTTGTCCTCGCAACCGGAAAAGCTCTTCCCTGTTCCTCCGGATTTTTGACAAGGAGATTATCCGCTTTACGAAGAATTCCATGAATCTCATATTGCGGGTGTATATCGTCAAAGCTCTTCTCCTTTCTCTGAAGCTCGTAGTCCGCCCTGGTCATCTCCCGGAGAGACTTCTTCACTTTTGGAGTTATCTTTTCTGTCGTGAGCACTCTCCTCTCGAAATCAAACTTTGCGCTTTACCGGGGCGGCTATCTCCTCAAGTCTCCTCCGCTTCAAGTTTTGGAGGAAAGAGATAGGATATTCTACGGCTCTTTTTGCCAGAGGCAAATCGTCCATGTTCTGGAGATCATCCATGAAGTCCGGTTCCCCCACCCTAGGGTTCTACTGTGACAGCTCTCCTGCGAACAGGGAAGTAGGGGCAACCGGAAGGACTTTGGAAGGAACGGCCGCTTTTGAGGGCGACCGGGGAGCGGAGAGCGGAGCGGTTGATGCTGGAAGGGTTTCAAGCGGCTGAAGCGATGGATGTAACGGTGAACGCGCAGCTTCAGCACTAACCACGGGTGAAGGGTTTGGGGTTTGACTCAGGGATAGGGAAGCGTTGGGGTCCTGAGCAAACTGGTCGAAAGAATGGTGGCCGCTAGAAGGCTGTGGAGATGGGGAGGAAGACGCGGCCACGGCTTGTTCGGATGGAGCGGGAGATGGAGTCGGAGTTGGGACAGATGGGATCTGAGGGAGCGGGGCAGCGGACGTACCTGCGGGCTCCGCCTGAGCCGATGCTGGATGAATGTCTGCGGTTCTGGTTCCGGCGGCTGGCTCAGGACTATCCAGAGAAACAACCTCTGGAGCGGCTGGACGCGGTTGCGGCTCTGCGACTGACTGCTGCACCGTCAGGCTAGGTCGCCTGACCCTATCAACTCTCTTCCTCTTCTTCTCTTCTGGAACAATGGCTGGTTTAGAAGAAGGAGATGAAGTAGGTGCAGCGGGCACTGATGTTCCCACGGTAAACTTGTACCGGGGTTTGACTTGCAGAAGGTCTGCCGCGGCCGGTCCGGTCGCTGGCGGTGCTGGCGTCTTTTGTGCCTGAGGAGTCACCTCGGGCGCTGACTTGGCTAACTTTCGCGCCTTTTCGGGCACCACCTTGGAAGCAACAGGCTGCATTGGGTCCACTTGGATATTTGCTGGGCCCGCGCTGGCAGTTGTAAAAGTGTACAACTGTTGGGAGGAAGACCCCCCTTTATAACCCTCGAAGGGACCTCGGGGAACGTAATCTCGGAATGCGAAAGGCCGCCAGCTGCCAATGTGTTGGTCATATAGAGCTGAAAATTCATCATCAACGGCCAGATTCCTCCTGATGGATTTATCGTGCTGCGTGCGACACCTCATCTTCCAGCATTCAACAACTTTTTCTTTTGGCCAGTTAAGGCCTGCCAGCTTGGTGATGAGTTTCTTAAATCCCGGAGAAGTGAACTTGTGGTCCGGGTTTCGCTCGGGGTCATATGCTACCTCCTCGCAGTAAAACTCCTGCCAAGGAGGCCATGCTTCCATTGAGTCAATCTCCTAGTCGAGGTCAACATGGACCACATCGCACCTGTCTTCGATTATATCCGCTCGGGGGCAGATATGTGCAAATCTTCCCCTTATCCCGTGTGGGTCGTACTTCCAGCGCTGCGGCAGCAGAATCAGGCCAATGTCAAAGAGCTCCCGCTCGAGATAGACGTGCTGTCCTATCTCTGATATTTCAACGTTCGCCCAGGAAAGAGGATATTGAAAAATATGGCCCTTTTTCTTTCCCTGGCCGAACTCCTCTTCAACATAGTCCATCTGCCGCGCAACCTCCATCCCAAACTGATGATCCGTGCACCAGTAGGGCAGCAGATGAGGCTTGCCCTTGAATCCGTAGATTCTAACCACGATCCCCTGCGTCAGTCTAAAAACGTCCCCGAGCTTGTGATTCAACACATAGTTTGTCATTTCCTCGCGGGGGCGAGGGATCTCACCATCGCTGAAGACTGACATGACCAAGCCCAGAAAGTTGAAGTTGAACTTGTAATAAGACCCTTTCCGGTATAGGTCATCCGTCCACTCATAGACGGGCCGTGGCTCTCCCTTCTCATTTTCCTTCTTCAGGTTAGGGATCGGCATACGGGAGTGCAAGTGATACAAACAAAGCCAAGCCAAGAAGGAACTGAATCGAAATTCAGTTGACTGCTTTTTCTGTAGCTTCACCAGGCTGGAGTGAATGGCGTATGCAAGCCAGTCCGCCCAGTCGAAGAAGATTGGGTGCTTCCCACTTTCTGCGCTGCTGGTTCATAAGATTCTCCGCATAGGAGACATTCTGCCAGCGCTAGTTGGTATGGCCGTACCAGCTCGTCAGAGTCGCAACCGAGGACACACGCCAGGATGGTGTATATGTATTTGCTTTGAAACCTCTTCAGGGGTATGGGGCCGGTTGGCCATTGTCCAGCTGCGAGTGGGGCGTTCAGCTCTGAGTTGAGGAAATCCCTCATATTTTTTGTATGCGTAAAGCGCCCCGCTTGCTCGCCAAGATTTATCCTTTTAACAATCGCGCTGGGGTCATATTGCAACCCTGGGGCGAAGGCCGACTGGACGGTCTCTCTGCAGAGTGTGAACAAGGGTTTTCCGCTGCAGTTGCAAATTTGCTAGGTAGCTGGCCTGTAATGTCTGACAATGATGTCGACCAGCTCCGGGCATTGGTGGACAGGAGGGCACAAGAACCGATGAAGGTTCGACTTGTACGCAGCTCCGAAATGGTGAGAGGGCGAAACTTTATCCGCCCAACTTTCCACATTTATCCGCAGCTTAGTCAGGCTCATGGAAAACGAGTCGTCCTTGTACCCGGACAGGTAATTAACCTGTGGTGGTGGGGCTTGCCCACGTTGTACTTTCTTTGTCCGGGATTTTGACTTTTGATCCCACGGCGTCTCACTCCTGAAAACATCTGACTGAGGGAAATCCCCACTTTCACGCTCCTCGTTGGACTGAGCTTGCACTGGCAACTTTCCTTTGTCCATTCCTTCGAAAAAGCAATAATTATGATTTCTGGACGTCTGCAGAAGATTTCGCAGTCGCAGGAATATTTTGCACGATTTGGCATGTCTGGGCGCACCAGACCCCCTTTTAATGATAATGACAGCGTCATTAATGGTGCGCAGGAGGGGGTAGGTCAGCTGGCTTGTGGCAGCGTTATGCTTTTCGGCGGCCGTGTAAGGAATGTCCTTTGAAAAACGCACCCTGGCCGCCGCGCCTTGCTTTCTTAATTGCGTTTTCCTTGAAGGTTGCACAATCATTAATTTTGACTTTGAATGCTGCGCCATGGCTGACGTCACTGCCACAATCTCGGCACACTGCTCGAGGCAAAACCCTCTTGGTTTGGAAACCCACCTTTCACAGCCGTTGCGCGCCCTGGGCCCACACTTGGAGTATTAATTTTTTAATTATTTTAAACCATCCAAGTTGCGCCCAGGACGCAGGGCGCAATCGGACTTCGCCCCAAGATCGGGCGCAGTCCGAACCAACACTTGCTTGTTTCCGTTGCTGCCTTCGCTTCCCAGCTGCGCCCCTTGGACGGGCGCAGCTCGAACTTCGCCCGCAAACCGGGCGCAGTCCGAACTTATACCCAGCCCTTCTGCAGCCTTTGCTTTTTTCCTTGGTGAACCACCCGAGCTGCGCCCGAAAAACGGGGCGCATCTCACACTTCGCGCGAAACTTGGGCTCGCCCAAACTTCGCGCGCGAAGTCAGACTTCGCTTTGAAAGTGAGCGCAGTCCGAACAGTTAACTCCCTCTTGGTGCTCTTTCTCCAACTGCGCCCTTTGGGTGGTGCGCAGCCCGACTTCGCTGCGAAGTCGGGTTGCGCACCCGGACTTAGCGGATTTTCACTGTTTTCTTGGGCAGTCTCCTTTTTCGAACTTCGCTCCTTTTCAGGGGCGACACCAGACTTCGGCGCGAAGTCAGAGCTTTCTCCTTTTGTCCGACTTGGGCTTATTAAATTGGAAAAACTGAAAGCTGAAAACTGTACATGCTAAAAATTTAAAAATGCATAAGGGAAATATGTTACAAGGAAGGGCCCGTTAGGACACCTTCAACAGCGGTAAATTTTCAAGTGGAACCCGTTAACGGGAATAGGCAGGAGCTGACCCTCCATATCCCGAAGTATGTAAGCGTTGAGCTGGTTCACCCGGGCAATCTGATAAGGGCCCTCCCAGAGAGCATCGAATTTTCCGTGGTTGCCCGGCTTCGCCTTTAATGAGTCCCACTTCAGCACCAGGTCCCCGATTTCAAAAACTCGGGCAGTGGTGCCTTTTGCAAACCAGCCTTGAGTGGATTCAACATGCTTGGTGAAGGCCTGATATGGTTTTTCCTTGTCTTCCTCTAACTGCAGGAGTTGGCAGAGTCTGTCATCCACCGGATCTCCGCTGCGTCTCTCTTCGTCCAACATCCAGAGAGCGGGGATTTCAATGTGAGATGGCATGACAGCCTCTTTGCCATAGACGAGCGCATAGGGGGACGTTTTAATGGACGTTTTGAACGAAACTCTGTCCGCCCACAACGCCCGGTTCAGGAGTAAATGCCAAGTCCGCTTGTTCCTTTCAATGGTCCTTCTGATGATCTTCAGAAGGTTCTTGTTAGTAGACTCAGCAAGGCCATTCCCCTACGGGTAGTAATTAGAAGACATCTTGTGATAAATGCCAAGTTTGCCGGTGTACTCCGTGAGTACAGTGCCTGCGAACCTCGGACCATTGTCCGTTACAATTGACTTTGGAACCCCGAAGCGGGTAATCAGGCTTTCAAGGAACCCGATGACCGTTTCTTGGTCCACGTTTTTGGTTGGGATCGCCTCTGCCCACCGTGTGAAGTAATCGGTGGCTGTAAGAATAAACTTGTGTCCGACAGAGGAATTAGGCGAAATCAACCCAATGAAGTCTAGACCCCATTGCTGGAACGGAGTTTCGGCCCGAATCGGTTGAAGGGGCAAGGGTGCTTTCCTGTTTCTGCCAGCAAACCTCTGGCATTGATCACACTTGGAACAGACCGCATAAGCGTCTGTAAATAGTGGGTCAATTGTACCCGACTCTAATTATTTTTAAGGCCGTAGGCCTTGCAGAATGATGACCTCCAGGCATCCCGGAATGAAAATCTCCGAGGACCCTGGACTGGTCAGATTTCCTGACGCACCACAACAGGATGCCGTCAATATTTTTGAAGTAAAGCCCCTCGGGGCAAAGAGTGTACTTGAGTGCACCCAGCCGAAATCCCCTTCGTTGTGAGGCGTTCAGGTGATCTGGACATCTTCCGGTGTAGAAATATCTCACCAGTTCATCTGTCCAGTCACTCCCCTCCGATAAGGAGTTGGCCAGGTTGATGCTTGTTGTTGTGTCCTCCCACTTACAGGCGGAGATGCCGACTACAGCGCTTCGGGCCAGCTCTTGACACAAGGCTCGGCCTCTGATAAGCTTGGTGGGCCGCACTTCGATGTCGAACTCCTGGATTTTAGCAATCCATCCTGCTCTCTTGTGACCTGGCTCTCCTTGTATGATGAAGCTTCGAACGTTCGGGTGAATCACAAAGACAGTTGTTTTGCTCTGGGAGACAAAGTGCCTGAACTTCCGGAGCGATTTCATGACAGCTTGAACCTGCCGCTCTATAAAGTTGTACTTTTCTTCATGCGGCTGAATCACTTGGCTCAGGAACGCTATGGGGCGCTCCTCGCCATCGTCTCCTTTTTGAGTCAGGACTGCGGCGTAACTTTCCGGTTCTCCCACCGCGTACAGGATGAAGTCCTTGGAGTAGTCCGGGTTAATCAACACCGGAGCTTGCGCAATTCGAGCCTTGATTTCCTCGAAGGCTTGCTTTCTCTCATCAGTCCATTCGTAAATTGTATCTTTTTTCAGCAGTTCGGCCATAGGCTTGATCACCTGCGCGAAGTCCGGGATGAACTTCCGCACGAAGTTAATCTGACCGAAGAAGGACTGCACCCCTTTTTTATCAATTGGGGCTGGCAAGCGAAGGAGGGCTTCTGCTCTGTCAGGGTCAATGGCGAGGCCTTTCTCGGAGATGACATGTCCCAGCAGCTTACCTTCTTTTATCGCGAAGACAGACTTCTTCGGGTTTATAGAAATGCCAAATTCTCGACACCTCTCAAATATTTGCCGCAGGTGGGAAACATGATCCCCTCTTTGGTGAGAGAAAACAATCATGTCATCAAGGAAGATGACAATGATATTATTAAGCAGCTCTCGGAAGGCCAGGTCCATGGCCCTTTGGAATGTGGCACCAGCGTTGGATAAGCCGAAAGGCATGCGCTGATAGGCGAACGTCCCCCATTTGGTGGTGAACGCCGTTTTATGCTGGTCCTCATCCCTGACCCAAATCTGGTTGTAGCCGGAAAATCCATCTAGAAGTGAGAATCTCTGGGCTCCAGCAACGATGTGTAGAATTTGATCAATTTGGGGAAGCGGATAATGGTCCTTGAGGGAGGCCTGATTCGAGTTTCTGAAATCGACACAGAGACGAATGTCGCCATTCTTCTTCATCACAGGCACCAAATTCGCAACCCAGGATGAATGTTTGATGGGGTAGATGATTTTGGCCTCCAGCATCTTCAGGAGCTCGGTCTTCATCATGGCCTCGATTTTCGGATTAACGGCCCTCTGCTTCTGCCGGAACGGCTTGGCGCCATCCTCTAGCTCAATGGTATGCTGGATTACGTCTCTGTCATACCCCTTCAAGTCCTCGTAGCACCAGGCCACGATGTCGGGGAACTCTTGGCACAGTGATCTGATCAGCTCAAGTTCCTCCGAAGTGCAGTCTGTCCCGACCTTGATGATTTTACCAGGTTCGAGTTCCAGGTCGGCATACTGCTTCGGGTCTACTTTGATCCTATGGGATATAGCTCTGTCATTCTGATCAAATAGACTCTCCAATGTAATCAGTCCTTTTGGGACATGATTATTCTTCAACTGTATCAACCCCTCATATTGCTCGTCATCAGGGTCTCTACTCTCGATTGAACATGCTTCATTTACCAAAAATGTGACGATCTCCTCGTCACAATCGAACACTGCCAGTGGGTGTCTTTATCAGGCACAGAAGGCCTGTAAATAGTGCGAACCGGCTTCGGTTTCTGGACAACGTCGTCAGCCGGAACGTACCTGGCTCCAACAAACGCCAGAATGTCAGCGTGTTTGTTTTTCTCACGTGATATCGCCTTGACATTCAACGAGTCAAACGACTCCATCAGGTCCCACACCCGGTTACGGTACGCCTTGAGATAGTGCTTTTTGGAGGCGCACTTGTTCGTAACCTGGTGACACACCAGCTCTGAATCTCCAAAGATCTGCAGGTGTTTAATCCCCAGCCTCTCTGCCTTTCGCAATCCCAAGCACAGGGCTTCGTACTCCGTCGAGTTGTTAGTGCAGCTCCAGGCCAACCTGTAGGTATAGTCCTTCTGGATCCTGGTCGGAGAAACCAGAAGCACCCTTGCACCGGCGCCATTTTTGCATCGCGCGTCGTCAAAGAAAAGCTTCCACAGCTTCTCAGGTGCAGGTCCCACTTCCTTTTCAGCTGACTTGTCAAGCCTCTCGGGCTGTACAATGGTGTAACAACCCTGCTCTGTCTCAATTACGACATTGAAATCCCGCAAAGAGAACTCATCTTCGAGCTGTACGGTGGCAGCCCGCCAGGCTGCGGTTTTTCTCTTCTGGCATATACTTTCAGAGGCTTTTCCGCAGCATCTGCAGTTTTCTTTTCTTCCTTGGCGGGCGGCGTTAGATTTTCCTCTGGGAGGGCAAAGTTGGCTTCACCGTCCAGGATCATGTAGAGTTCATCGTCCTCTATGGCGCTGTCGGCCAAAGTCTGGATGTAGTGCTGGTGCAGTGTGCAGTCTTCCTCCGAATGCGGGTCGTTGCACGTAGTGCACCAGTTGACCTGGTCGGAAGGACCAGGTTGGTCTTCTATAGCAGCATTTCTCGGAGGCGGATGCCTCTGCAGTTGTTGTTCTGGAGGCCTGTCTTTTGTTAGCGTCGGGGGCGGATATGGCCTCCTAGGAGCGAGGTCCATCTGGGCCTGCTTCTTCTTTAGAGCGGTCATGTCATTGGACATGGCATGATAACCTAAGGCCAAAGCCCGTACCTCCTGGAGGATTGTGTTCTGAATGTTATTATCACGAGGCGGCAACTGTGCCGATGGAGGCAATGCGGCTAATGGAGGAGGATTGGAATAAGGTGCGTACTGCGGGGGAGCAGGGAGTGCTGGAAAATGCGGAGCAGGAGGAGGCGGGTGAGGATAATGCATTTGCGGTGGGCCGTAAGGAGTTACGACCGGCGCCGGATTCCATTGTTGCTGGGGTTGCTGTCTTGATGTGGATGGCGCATCACCAGAAGCTGATGGATATTGGGATCTGGGAAAGTCGGGACGAATGGGTTCCTGCACTCTGGACGGGAGTCTGCCGATGGAAATGATATCAGCTTCAGCTTGCTGGGCAGCCTCGTACAGAGCAGGAAACGAGTCTATCCTGGCAATCTTCAGCAGCAGGCATATGTCTGAGTTGAAGGATCTCAGGTAGTAGTGAGCAGCCATGCCAGCTGAAGGCCGAAGTTCACGAGGTACCCGTTTCCAGGATCTCGCAAACCTGATGTTAAAGTCAGACACCTCCTCTTGGGGGTGTCTCTGGATACTTTGGAACTGATGCAGCAAAGAAGTGGGGTCAGCAGACTCGTTGCATCCTTTCACGAGCCTTCTGGCGAGCTGGGGCCACCCTGTGATAGATCCCTCTGGCAGTGATCTCCACCAGTAGAGAAGCTTTCCCCTTAGGGAAAGGGCCAGCAGACGGGTCTTCACACTTTCGTCAGTAATGGAGTGCAATGCGGCTAGGGCAAGGATGTCCTGGATGTGCTCGTACGCCGTCTTGCCGTAGCCGTCGTATGTAGGGATGGACTTTAAAGCAGTAGGGGGCACAGCTTGCTGTCCGACCAGGGCCAAGGGCCTCGTAGAGTCCACCGCCGGGAAGAGATCATCATCATTCTGGCTGGCTGGGCAGCCATTTCTTCTTCTTCTCCTTCGTCGGTTGTATACTCAGTGTCGGTACCTTCCGAGGATGTAGATTCCTCTTCTTCCTCGGCCTCTTCTATTTCGTTCTCAGCTCCTTCGACCTCGACTTCAGCTTCTTCTTGGATTTCAGCCTCGGCTTCGTCGACACGAGCTTGTGGATCAGCCAGCCTGGCAATTTTGCCTCGAGCGTTGATGTCTAGTTCGTAAAAGGCAGGCGGGTTTCTCGGATCCCTTGCTCGCCACCTTCTCGTTTGCATGAAGGTGCTTGGACCGGTCTCTCGGACTCAGAGGATATGTTCGTGCAGAGTCGCCAGGTGTTCTGATTTTGAACAGCAATGAAGCGAACACCGGTGCTTTGATTCTGTTTGGGGGTGGGAAACTTCCTTGTCCCACTGGGCGTGCCAGAAAATTTTGGTCACGAATCTGCCATGAGGAAAGGATTTGTCGTTATTGCACCCTAGGACCCGCAAACCAACATTGAAAGGCCGGAAGGAAGGAATGCCTTTTGTGCCAATCTCCGGAGAAGGCCAGCTTCCTTTGGGATTTTGAGGTTCAAGATAAGAGTGCAGGGAAAGAGATAAAAAGTACAGAAAGAGATCCAAATTAGATTGGAGTTGGGTGGGGGGAACTAACAGTACGGCAACGCATCAATCACCACTACTAACACCAATATAACCATAACACACCACTATGGATGCTGTCACTCGCCAGTAGGACAGAGCCAGGTATACGTTTTGTGTTAAGAGCCAAAAGCATAGCTACAATGGTTCCCTAACAGACATTCCCTCCAAGGAACTAACAGTACGGCAACGCATCAATCACCACTACTAACAACACTATAACACCAAAACATAACCGGAAAACTGCCACTGACGTTTGCCCTATATATCCTCTGATTTATGCGCCTTAGGCATACCTGACCACCAAATGCCAAAGTGAATCAACAAGCCATGACACAGGAAAACGTAAGGCAGAAATGCAAAGGAGAGGCATCATACAGAATAAAAACAGTATATAACAGCACCAAGTGTATGTATTATATTAATCGCAGAAGCACGACTACAATGGTTCCCTAACAGACATTCCCCTTCCACCACCTTACAATGAAAACGTGGTGGCTATTTATAGCCTGAGAACCCCCCGATTACATTTATGGGCACAAAGTCCCGATCAAACATTAGCTGACAAAAACAGCCGCGGAACTGTTGATGCTGACCTTTGTCTGGGCGGATCGTACTTGCAAGCATGGTCTCCCGAAGGCTGTACGGATACGTGGCAGCGCGTTAGGTAGAACTTCTCATCGGCGGGAATGCGGGTAGTCGAGCGGTAGAATCTCCAATCAGCTTTAAAGGCGGCAGCTGGCATAGGTAGTGCATCCCATGCTTGTCCTTGTGCTTGGCACGTCTCGGCCCGGATCCCAAAGTTGGACACTTGTCGGATGATGCTGCTTGACACGTGTCTGCCTTGAAAGGCAGTTTATCCAACTTTGCCCAGGATCAGAGCGCTGTCGGGTTGCGCGAGCGAAAACAACGCAGTTGGGGAGGCCTTTCATGCCTTAGTCAAATTTTGAGTTTGTCTCCCTATTGCGCACCGGTCAAAGGGCGCACTCCGACTTCGCTGCGAAGTCGGGTTGCGCACCGGTGAAAGCTGATTTACACCGCCGTACGGACTTCGCCCTGGAAAGGGGGCGCACTCCGACTTCGCTGCGAAGTCGGGTTGCGCCCCAGCACTTAGTCATTTTTCCTGCCAGCCTGTTACCTAGTGCGCCCAGAAAGAAGGGCGCACTCCGACTTCGCTGCGAAGTCGGATTGCGCCCTGAACACTTAGAATTTCTGGCTGATTCTGTCACACTGCGCAGTTTGCATTCCTGCTGCGCTCCAACTGGAGGGCGCACTCCGACTTTGCTGCAAAGTCGGATTGCGCCCTGACACATAGCCATTTTTCAGGGCAACTGCTGTCATTTTGAGATTTTTACTGAGGGGCTCAAGGGAAAGAGGGAAGAATAAGAATGTAGGGAAGAGAGAGAAAGGGAGAGAAGAGAAAGGGGAAATAAAGGAAGAGGGAAAGGGAAGAGCAGCACTACTTACAAAAATTGAAAACATTGCACCCCGTGCAAAATGTGACAACAAGCTCTTCTTTTCTGTTTTCTTCATTTTGATCCTTGTCTGTATCCTGATCAAGTAAATAATTAATATCATAGTTGAGAAAATCGGAATCTGCAAAGAATTGGCATTTTTAAAAATCAACAAAAGCCGGGGAAAGAATCGGCCAAAAAAGGACGGAGAAAACGAAATTTTTTATTTAAAAAAAGGTTTTTTCATGCATATTACAATGAATTAACATTATGCAAATCAAATATTGCAATAAAAGCAATAATTCATGTCAAGAAATCATACAAGGCTCAAGCTTTAAGTATACATGAAAGTGACAAAACACATCTTGTATTGCTTATAATATGAAAAGGTACAAAGTTACAAGTAACAACAAGGAAAAAAAAGTTTCATTTTTTATATGCTTGCACATGGAAACAAGTAACAACAAAGTTACAATCACTTGAAAGAAAGGAAAAAAATCCTAAACCTTGAACCAAAAGACTAGGGTTTAAAATTGAAACATTGACAGCTGAAAAATGGGCTTGCATACATAGTTACCAGGAAGCAATATTTATTTAAAAAGAAGAGGAAAAAAAAACCCAGAACCCAAAACCCTACGGCCTTTAAACTTCAAAGTTCAAAGTTTCAAACATTAACAGCTGAAAAATGGGCTTACATACATAGTTATCAGGCAGCAATATTTACTTAAAAGAGGGTTTCGGGTTTAGGGTTTAAACTTTAAACTTCGAAGTTCAAACATTAACAGCTGAAAAATGGGTTTGCATAAAAAAACCCTAAATCGGCTGCAGCCAAATAAAAGAGGGAAAAAAAAAAAAATTGCAAATTTTTTGAAAAAATCGGCAAAAAATCTTTGCATCATCAAGAGTTTTCCGATTGCATCGGCATTTTAAAAAATCGGGATTCTGCAGATTTTCTCAACTGTGATTAGTATCTTCATAAAATACTATTTTTGCTGAAAGAGCATTAACTTCATGTTCTTCTGTAGGTTCTTCCAGTTCTTGAATTTCCTGAATCTCTTGAGCTAAGTGTCCCTTTTGTTTCCCTTCTCTATATTGTAGTTGAGGTTGATTGTATTGATTCTGAGAAGTATATGGACGTTAAAATTGTTGCTGATGTGAATTATATTGATTCTGATATTGTCTTGATTGAAATGGCTTATTTGATTGGCTTCCAAAATTTGTTTGATTCCTTTGATACTGATTTCTTGGATTGAATCTACAATAATTTTGTACTATGTCCTTTCTTTTTGCATACTTTACAATATCTATTATTCCATTTAGATCTACCCCTTGAGAATGAAGCAATATTTCCTTGTGGATTATCTTTTGAGACTAAGGCATTGTTAGTCATTTCATCTTTCATTGAATTTTCCACCTCATATTCTTGTAGTATATTGACTAACTCATTGAATGATGTATCTTTACTTAGAATTTGTAAAGATGTGACTAGATGCTTGTAGCTTTCTAGAAGTGCTCTTAGGGTTACTTGGACAAGAAACTTGTCTTCTACCTTTTCTCCTAAGGTTAACAATTTTCCTTTGTATATCTACCACCACTATTAACTTTTAGAGAATGCAATTGGGTTTGAAGATTCAAGATAGTGGCTTTATTCTTTCCTTCAAATATCTTGGCTAAAGTATTCCAAGATTTTGTAGAGGTTGCTGCTGAACTAATTTATGGTTGTATATCATCTGTAATTGCAAATATTATTATCATAAGTGCTTTTGCTTCATCTTCTTCATACTTTTGATTTCATTTCTAGCATCTGCAATAGGTTTAGTTTTTGCTCCTTTAACAATATCCCAAAGCTTTTCAACTATTAATATTGACCTCACTTTGTTTTTCCATGAAGTGTAATTAGGTCCTTTAAGAAGTTGGGATTCTAAAAGAATGAATTTATTTGTTGTCATGATGATACTTGTAGACTACCTTATATCTCCCTAATGTTTTGAATATAATATGTCTTTGATAAAATACTTAGCTTTCTAAATTATCCTTTGAGTTGAATTCCTTTTGTCTCCCTAATTATGAATAGAAATCTTAAAGACAATTTTAATGCAATTTCAATTTTGATAAGACTCTCTACTTTCAAGAACTTTAAGTTGGATTCCTTATGTCTCGTTAATTTGAACAAGAGACTAATATCAATGTAATTTTCCAACTTTCAAAAAGCTCTATGTTGTAAGCTTTATATCTCTCAAATTTTCAATATGGTTTCTAAATTTCAAAAATCTAATTTGATGTTGAAGTCCTTATAACTCCCAAATAAGAAATTTAGAAAACAAAGATATTTGCAAATTTTAATATTCCTAGTTTATGTAGAAATCCTTATTCCTCCAAGTTAAACTATTTGCAAATATTTCAATGTGGCTTGAATTTCAAATAGAATGAGATAATTCTAAAACCTTTAAATTGTATTTCCAAAATACTTCAAAATTGATCAATATAGTTTCTAAGGTTCTAAATATTCAATTTGCTACCTTATCTCTCCATTAATTCAATTAATCTAAAATGTACTAGATTAATTAATCTCAACCTTAGAATAGTTAGAAGTAATACCCCTTATGACTCCTTAACCTTTGCAATAATTTATCAAATTTTATGTACCTCTTTGCGAATGGCGCGCGCTAATATCTTTTTTCAATGCTTTGACCTTCCTTTGGTTGCTTGTAGGCTTCTTTGTCAGCAACAATTAATTCCTCTACACAACCGTGCTATATTGTAGGCTATGTTCTCCACGAAGTCTATGTTCTCGACTCCTTCGTTCTCGGTGACCTTTCACTTCGTCTTGCAAATAGGTTTGAGGCTCTTGACGTCCTCCATGTAGGAGCTTTAAAGCTCTCAATCTTCTCGACGTGTGCGCTCCTCGAACACGTTGGTCTCCTTGGCGAATGATCTTCTCCAAACTCAGCAACGCCTTTGCCTTTCTTACGTTCCTCGAACACGTTGGTCTCCTTGATGAATGGGCTCTGAATATGTTCTTCAGACTTAGCAATAACTTCACCTTCAATTATGAGCTTCTCACACTCAAAATAGTTTTCTCCTTCAGGCGCTCTTCAACTACAAGCTCGGGATTCAATATTTTCAGGCTACGTTCTTCCTTTCACTTTGCCCTCTGCAGCATAACCTCCTCCAATGTATTTAATGCTGTTCGTAAGACGTTATTTCACCTACCAATAACCCTTGGCGTTTCTCCTTCGACGTGCCAAGTGGCAAGAATATTTTCAACGACCTTTTCAAATGGCTCTTCTCCTTCTTTGCAACGCTTGTTCTTTCTTAATATTTTTTTTTTTTTAAATTTACATGGTGGAATCGGTAGCCACCCCGCACCCTGCCCCACATCCCATTCGCCCAAGCCGCCACACGATCGTCTCCCCCTATAACCACCATGCCACAATCATTTTAAACCTTTTACGCTGCTGAAAGCACCAGGAAAGGGACAAGCATTTTGTAACGCTTAATATTGCACTCAACCTCCTGCGAATTCTTTCAAGACAACACCAGAGTAATTGAGCGTTTGTTTTACCTCACCATGCAACAACCGCCACGTTCTCTTTAGTATGTTGGTAGTTATGGAAGCCAACATTTGCTTCTCCTTTGGCTGTTGCGATTCCAACTGACCGTGTTGTCTTCTCGACATCCTTTCGACTTCCTATCGAAGTCTCTTTGCTTGCACGCTCTCCTGCGTACATAGACGACGATTCAATGGCTCAAGATGGAGCTTTTGGTGGCTCCTCTGGTGGTTGACTGAAACGACACTCCTTCTCCTTGGCTTGTAAGGTGATTTCACTTCTTAACTTGGTGGTTACCCTTCTCAACGCGGTGGCTCCACTTCTCCTTGGTGGTTCTACCACTCCTTTGGTGGCTATTCTTCACCAAAACTTGATGGCGGTTTCCAATGCTCCTCATTTGGCCGAATGGTGAAAATGGCTATCTCCTTCAATATGGTGGTTTTGCCACTTCTTTAGTGGCTGCTTCTTACCACTATCTTCTGCAATCTATAGTGCCTTACTTGGTGTCTTTAGACACCTTAAGCCTGCTGTTTTTGAGCACTTATTCGGCCTTCTTTCATTCAATAGATTCTGCACTTATATATGATCTTCCTTTCTCCTTATTACTCCCTTTCAAGCTAACTTTTAACTCTATATTTTTCTGTTGTATTGTGCAGGTTCTAAGATAGCAATGATGCAATCTTCTTCAACTTTGAAGCCTTCTTTTTGCTACTTTTAAAAAACTCAAATGTGGTGCTTTTAAAAACTTTATAATAAGCTAATGTGAACGTTCAAATAATGAACTTTTATAGCACCAATATTGCATACCTTTTGGCCTCCTCTTCTTGGTGATTTGATTCACCTTTTTGCTGTCCCGAATTTGTAAAATTTGCAGCTTCAATTCCTTTTGCTTTGCTTCTCTAAAATCATTAATTTTGCAGCTCTAATTGCTGCCTAAATTTTCTGCCTCTTAGCCTTTAACTTGCTGCCTAAAAATCTGATTGTTGCAACTTCAATTCTCCTCCGAATGTATTCTCTCAACCTCTGAAATTTGCAGCTACAAATGCTGCCTTCTTGCTATCCAAATGTCTTTATAATTTGCAGCAATTATCCTCCTTCAAATGCTGCCAAATATTCCTATGCTTTGCTGTTCAAAGCTCTCTCAAATCTGCCCTGAACTTCTCCAAATCACAGCCCTCTTTTTCCCTTCTAGTGTTGACCAATTTTGCAGCGCTAAAGCCTTCAATTCGCTGCTCTCTAAATCTGATTTCTTTTTCTTTATCTTGCTGTCCAAAAACAGCATTCAATTCCTCCAGATTTCTGCCTTTTTTTGCTGTCAAACCTTCCTTCAATTGGCTGTTCAAGGGCACTTCGAAATCTGCCCAGTTCTTCTTCAATTTGCAGCTCTATGTCACCTTCAATTTGCTGTCCTGTGACTCTTCAACTTTTGCTGCAAAAATCAGCAATCTTCTTCTCCGTAAATCAACCTTCAAATCCTTTATGGCTGTCTTCAAAACTTTCAAATCTGGTGGCCTCTTCTATCTTCTTTCTCCTTCAATCTTCTTGTCAAATTCTAACTTCAAATTTGGCCTATTTTCTGGCCTCTTCCTCAAGAATCTGAATGTCTTGAGATCTTCAAAAATCCTTTCCAAAATTTAGCAAACTTCTTTCCAAATCCTTCTTCCTTTTGGGCTTGTTGTTGGATGGCGACAATTGTCCCAAATTCTTCTTTTTAGGAGCTTCTCTTGCTTGCAATCTTCTACCTTGAGCTTTCTTCAAATCTTCTCCAATGGCCACTTCTTCAACTTCTTCAATAGGGCTTCTCTAGCCTTCTTCTTCTTTCTCCTTCCAAGTTTGTTTGAGACCTCTTCTCTTGGGTCTTCAAATTCTGCAGCTTCTCAAATTTTCAATAGGACTTTTTCTTAGTCCTCCTCTATCTTCAATCTTCAATCTTCTATCTTCCAAATCTGGAAGTTCTTCAATGAGACCTCTTTCTTGGGTCTCCTCCTTCTCAATCTGCAATAGAGCTGCTTTCTTCTTTCTTCAATTTGCAATCTGCAGTCTTCAATCTTCTATGGGAACCTCCTTCTTGGGTCTCCTCAATCTTCAATCTCCAATATTCTATGGGGACCTCTTTCTTGGGTCTCCTCAATATTCAATCTTCTATGCTATTGCTGCAACTAATCCCTTCACTAGATATCCTCCAATCTAGTGGAAAGCAATCTTTGTTGAGTCCTAGTCTTCACGAGTTTTCCTGCAACCTTGTGGAAAGACTCTAGCCAAAAAACAATTTTAAATTTTTTGAAAATGAGATCTCCCTATCTCCTCTCAATCTCTCTTGTGGCTCTCCCTATATCCTATCAATCTCCCTTGTGGCTTTGATACCACTGTTAGCTTTTGATACTAAATATTTAATGAAAAGCAACCACAAGATCTAGAATAAGCATGCTATATCAAATATAAGATAATGGCAATATTTAAAGCATATAAAACTCATGAAAGACTTCTGCAATAACTCAGAAAACTACCATTAATAAAAGCTCACGAAAATAGTATTTTGATATAGAACGAAGATCTCAAACTCTCTATACTTCATACATGCTCTACATTGTATCTCTACCTTTACTTCTACTCTACATTGTGTGTATGTGTGTCTATCACACTTACATATATACCTATTTATATAATGAGAAGTGACTCTTCATATGGAGAACTCTTGGCCTTCTATCTTCCTGTGACTCTTCACTTTCCTATTCTATGGACTCATGTGCACATGGACTAACATGCACATTTACATCATTAAATACTTTGCACATTCTAACAATACTTTTGCATTTATTACATTGCATAAAGTAAATACTCAAACCCTAATCTAAGACACATTCCTAATCTAAAGATGTACCCAAGGTGGTACATTAGCATATACCAAATAATGTAATATATTCCTACAACCTCAACCAGAATAAGAACCCGTTAAACAACAAACTGTTGAGAAGCTCAATGGAGGTCATCTCATAGCCGAGGTGTCATCTGTTTTCTTGTCTCCTGCCAGTCTGCCACTATCCCTTGGAGGAGGATTCCAAACTCCTATTGCTTCTCCATCTCCTTCCAAGCTAATTGAAATTGTTGGGCTTGGTCAAAAATAATAATGCCAACAAGAAATCATCCACTCCCATGTCACAAAAGGAAGGATCCTCAATTGCTAGTGTTAAGGACAAGGCAAAGGAACAATCAACTGCAACTTAGCAAGCACTAGGAGGGTCGGGGCTACCAAGAAGTGGTGGTGATGATGACGATGTGGGTGGTGATGGTGATGATGATGGGAAAAAGCGTAAGACACAGTTCTCTCTAGACATCCCCAAGAAGAAAATGAGAAAGGACCCACAACACAAATCTTCCGGGGATGATAATTAACCTATCCACCCTCCAAAGGAGACTCCAATTGTTGAAGAGACAACAAAAATAGAAAAACTAGTTGAAGGAGCTCTTGAAGATACCCCTTCATAGGAAGAATTTGGAAAGGGGAATGAAATTGTAGTAATTCATCAAATTTTGATGATTTTCTTATGAAAATTTTGGCAGTTTAACAAAAGATGGCTCAAGTTGGTATTTCTACCCTTTCTGTCAAGGAACCAAAAGAGCCCAAAAGGGAAAATAAAAAATCTGATTGGAGGATAAACTCCATAGAGAAAGGAGTGGTGGTTAGAATTGTGCAACAACGACCTGGGATTCCTAAGTGAATTGAGCCAACTCATGAGGACTATGATGTCACCACCATTGTCCTTCCTTCCATGGCTTCTCAAGGAGGTGTTTGTATTCTAGTTACAAGTGGTCAAGTCACTGAAGAAACCATTCAAGAGGTCGAAAAGAAAAATGCCAAACCTAGGGAAGAAAATGATTATTTGAAGAGTTTGGTGAAGAATTTTGTCACCTCACAAAGCATCCCTATGTTTGCAAAGATTTATCAAGAAAAAGCAAAGGAAGTGGAATCCTAGTCTATAGTTCAAACTTCAAAGTCAAGAACATACCTCAACAAGTGAAGCCCCTTTAGAACAACCTCCTGAAGAAGAGAAGATGGACATTGATTACAATGAGGTTGATCATATTCACATGTCTGGAAGACAGTTGAATATGCAGTTGAATATGCTAAGATATTGAAGAAGGGCATACGTCAACTTGGGAAAAAAGCCTAGCAATACTACTGTCAAACAATTCAAAACAAAGGTCGAAGATGCAGAATCAAAATATCATCAAGAAATACAACAATGTAGCATTTACCAAAGAGAGGGAAGGGGCTTCCTTGGCCAATAAAAGGAATGGGTTCAAGCTTGTATAAAATGTAAACGTTTCTTTGGAAACCAAATGCAATGGATATAATATAAGATAAGATAATTCTAGTAATGTCCACAAATCGCCAAACTAGCCAATGGGACTCATTGAAAAGAGTTGTTACAAATTACAATGCATTGTAGTAACCACAACGTACTACAAAAATAAGCTAAACTAGAGTAAACTACTCTAAAGTGGACAACTGTATGACATAAAATTATAGCCTTGAGGGCTACCCAAAATGGATAAACCAAAACATGCTAAAAGAAATGATTAAGGGAGATCTAGAAGTTGGGTACAATAGAGATAGAAAGGAGCTCCAATGGATCCAAATGGTAATATTAATCTGTAGTGGGATGTAACGTAGAAGCACATTCTTTGTCATCACCAACTATCCCAAAAGGACCAACACAAGATCTAATGATGCTCCCAAAAGAATGGCAAATACTAAGAGGGATATGACTAAGAGGGCCTGGTTGGATAATCTTGGGAGGACATGGAGTTCGATCCCTCGAGACTCTTCTAGCATCCATGGCTGTGGAACCAATAAAAGAGGACAAGAAACTAATAAGTTGCACATGTCTACCCCTCCTCGGTATTTAAGGGGTGATTGAAACCCGACACCAAAGAATTGTAGTCTTGTCTTGCCTTAAACAAGAAGAAAAAACTGAAGCCCTACTAGCTACTCTTGTATGCAGACAAGAGCGCATAGATCTATCGTTAATATTTTGGATAGTTATAGCTTCCAATGAGCGCTTATTACTCTCGACTGCAGAGATTGGATGAAAGAATGAGGTGATGAGTTGAGTAGTAGTTTGTCTCCCCTAAATATCCGACGTCAAAGAATCATAGCTTCCCTAAGGTAAAGAGCCAAGCATCTTTGGTGAGGATAGCTGAAAAAAGTGGAAAGTGATCCACCTGAGTCTCTATACAAGCAATACTACCTCCCTTGAATATCATAATAAACAGGACACCTGAAGATGAAATGTTCTTTAGTCTTCAACTCCCGAATATAGCTATGAAGACATGATGTAGAAGGCAACCGTTGTCAACATGTTTGTATTGACAAATAAATTCTTCAAGCTCATCAATGTAGATCCCAAAGAGTGAAGGAGAGTGGTCATTTAAAATAGGGACATAGTCTTATTCAAAACCTCCAAATCTTGTGATGAAATGTACTCACATATGGAAGAAGAAAAAGGCTTCACAATGTTTTAACCAATGTTGGTGCAGAAATGGGTGAAGCAATTCAAAAACTGATTAAGCAACTAGAAAAGAAAAAAGTAGATGAAATGGAGAAATATTGACAAATTAAATATAATGAACAGAGTACTGAGATTGTCATTGACATCTACAATCATCTCACTTATATTGAAGAACTTTTGAAGGATGCACAAAGATTGCTTGGCCTGGATAAAAAGAGTTTTGAGCTCCTCCTTCTTGAAGTCCAAGAAATCTAAGTTCCTTATGTTCAACAGATTTTAGAACAGCTAGGCTATTGGAGCCTGTATGTTAAGTAGAAGAGAGGGCCAGAAAAAAGAGATTTGATTGAGAAGGCTGAAAATGCTAAAAAGGTTGCTATTCCCTCGACTGACTGTTCTGGAACAAAATTGCTTTATTTGAAAATTGTAATATTTTCATACTCTTAAAAGTCATATTTAAGCTCATCTTTGAAAAGAGCTAAATGATGACTTAAATTTTGTTAGCATAAGTTAATTCCTTTTATTTAGGATATAGTTATGAGAATTAGTTAAAAATGCATAATTGCCACCCTCTATAGAAAGAGAAAAATCTTTGCAAAATGGGTTGCTCATTTTTTGATGTGCGTAAGGAGAAAGAAAACTTAGCTAGTGGAAGAAGAACCAATGATTTGTAAAGAAACTGTTGAAAACAATGCAAATAAATAGTTTGAAGCTCCTGCTATGAGAATTTGTGTATGTATGTGCTGAAGCTATTCCGACAAGATTTCTGTGTTGAAGATAGTTTCTTTGCATGCTTATATTTTAACTTCCTTTAATAATGTTCAGATAATTTGGTAGAAAATAAATTGGAAGTCTGGTGAGGTTATACCCTTCTTAAAAAACATTTATTGTCCTTATGTTATTTTACCTTGCATGTTATTTCCAAAGAAATCTCAGTGAGAATTTTCCTAAATGCATGTGAATTATAAGTGGTCTATGTTATTTTCTCAAAACTACTTCTTAACTAGCTGGTTCTCATTTTCTAAAGTCACAATCTTTTTGTTTTCAACCTTAATGACAGAATACTGAAAGGAGTCCCTATAATTATACCATATATAATTAATGTTGTTTTCCAGCATGCCAATGTGAGGTTGCATGTTATTGTTCCTGAACCCTCAAACTCATTCTTGGTCAATGCTGTTTTAGGATTTAGACTGAACCTTCCAGTTTTGGGTTTTCAGAAAATAACAAAAATCTCTTTTCGAGGGAGCTGCTCCTTTTATAAAATAGTAGAAGGAAATTTTCTGTGAATTTTCTAGTGACTGTTCGTGAGACCAATCTGGGTGTCAACAACAACATAATATATACAAGGACTTTATTGTTGTTGGCAACTTCTTGATGCTATTCTTACACAGAGAAGAGTTAAATTGGAAGGATGTGAGTTCCCATACCTACTAAGAGAGTTTTGGTGTATCTCGGCTAGCAATAGAAATATTCATGTAATTTGGTTTCTACTATGAAAGAGGGGACCACCAAAGAAAATGCTATGAGTTATCTTGTTGTGGAGCAATATGCATCAAGGTTTTGACATTTTGAGTTTAGGAAATAAATATGCAAGGGGTGTGGTATCAGTAATTGAAGGGTTGTGTATCTAATGTGCATCGATATCCATAACAGTTAAGCATTTCCAAAACTTCTGGCTTTCTATGATTTTGGAAGAAATTCTCAAATTCACAAGCATTAGGGGACGGAAAATGTGGTGATTGAGAAATAAGTTGGAAAAAGGAAAATTGAGAAATTAAGTTTTTGGAAAGTCTTATGTATTGTATCTTTTAAGCAATCGTTGCAATATTAGTAGGAATTGCACTGTGCCAATTTGAAGAGGGATAATGGAGAAAATGTAACTTGCTTGGTGTCTCTAACTGAGAAAATAATGATGTGCTTAAGGACGACAATGTAACTTGCGTGGTGTCTCTATCTGAGAAAATAATGATGTGCTTAAGGGTGACAAAAACTTGTGGAAATGACCTTTCTTTATATTGGCTAGGGTGTTAATTTGTAAATTTAGAACAATCTCTCTATTGGAGCACTTTTGTCTTAAGGTATTTTGAATTTGTTGTATGAAAGAAATACGTGGCATCTTAAAATACAGACACATTTGAAGTGTAGGTTAGAATCAAAGAAGGAAAAGCATGCAACTTTCAAAGGGAGGAGATACGGTTCATCATTGTGCTTGGTATCCAAAAGGAAGCTGTTTGTGGTCCTTGCTACCATTTTTGTCTGCTGTTGCAAAGGCTAATTAATCATTTTGGCATCTTTGTGTCACACGTTGTACATGTCTTATGAGTCTGATATGCGTAGGAACTCTCATTTTTCTCACTTGTCGTGTTGTTTTTATAGGGTGGTTGGTGAAAAAGAAAATATTTGTCAAAGACACAATTTTGATAATATACCATTTATTTATATTTGTTATACAAAAGAGTCATAGCATTATTTCTAGGCATGTATGAGTAGATAATTTAATTACTCATTTATTTAAAAATGCTGTCTTGTCTACAGGCTTACTTGTCTCTTCCTGATCAAATTGGATCAGCAGCTGGATTCATTGCAATGATGATAGATCACTATCATATGTTGGTGGGTAGGCTGTGCTAATGCCAAATGTTTGTAAGCAAGGATTTTGCTTCTGTTTGCAGTTTTAGATTTATCACATTCACTTTGGCATTTTCTCCTTATGCTTGCAAATTGGATTTATGATATATTATTTTTTTGATATACTCTCCATATTTCAGTATGGTAGGAAGAAGAGTTAGAAACTTATGGATGCATCATTTATGTATGCTAAATTGTTCTACATGTGAATCCTTATAATGCTATGTTGTTTGAGCCTGATACATTTGGCATTGATGTTAGAATAGGTAACTTTTTGAAAGAACTTTAGGTCAAAGCTGTTATGTGGGTAAATGTACTTCTAATGTTTTTAGAAGGGAGATAAATTGAATGTAACACTTGTGCTTTGGGGAAAAGAATGGGTTTAATGTTTTTTTTTTTTGATTAGGGTAAAACGGGATTTTGAAAGGGCCTGAACCCTTTTACATCACAAAACAAATCTCTTGCCAAAGATCAGCCCATAGTTACGCAGCTGCCAAGGGCAAGTAGCCAAAATATCCCCTGGACGCAAGACAGGCAAGAATGGGTTTAATGTTTCAATCATAAAGTATTCGTTGATAATGAGTGTTAGTAGAAATAAGCTATTTCAATTCTTCTTACAAAATTTACTATAGACTTAAGTATGATGGGACACAAAGGGCCACTAAAAGATGTTCTCAATTAGTATTATTTCTTAATAAGGTTATTGGAGGAATATCACTCACTAATTACCAGCTGAATGTATGTGTTATTGTTGTGAATATTGCTATTCATCCCTTTTTTACAATAAAATAAGTAATAAAAAATAAAGATACTTGATAGTGTAATTCGCAATGTGCGGCCTAGGATATGGTGGTGTTCAGGACAACTCCTTGAAACAACTTGTGGCACTAGAAATTTATGCTTCAAAGTTGTGTACCAAAAAATAGGGCACAATAAGATAAGATAATTCTATTAATACCCACGAATGGCCAAAGTAGGCCAATGGGGCTCATTGCAAAGAGCTGTTACAAATTACAATGCATTGTATTATCCAAAAAGTAGTACAAAAATAAGCTAAACTAGAGCTAAGAATTTGGTGTTAACTACTAGTGGAACGACTATAAAATTATAGCCTTGAGGGTTACCCAAAATGGATGAACCCTAACATGCAAAAAGTAATAATTAAGAAAGAGCTAGAAGTCTTGGTACAACAAAGATAGAAAGGAGCTTCAATGGATCCAAGCGATAACATTACAATAGATTTGTCTCTCACAAAAATGCAATTTTATTTATAGATAATGCAAATGTAAATAAACTACCAAATACAAGGCCCAAGGTAGCCATATTGGCAATATTACAAATGCTTAGAACATGGGGTGTGACACTGTAGGGTCAAGACACTCTGTTCCAATGCTTCAAAAGAAGTAGCAAAACAAAAGCTTAGGCATTGTAGGAACAATATGAATGTATAGGCGATAAAAGGAGAAAGAGAATATAGGGAACAAAACCAAAGAAGTAGAAGCCGCCTAAAAGAAGAAGCAAATTTAAGCTATATACAAATTTACAACAATTACAAAGCAATTGGGAGATGAAAGTGTCCAACTTCCCAACTAATCAAGAAGCAATTTCAATGGCAGTTATAGAGTTATCTGTTCTGCCTCATCTACAATTGGAGCTAGTATGTGAAGGGCCATGTGGCAAGACTAGAGAAATATAGATGTGGCCATGACACCTGGCATTGGAAAGACTTTCTTTGTGCATTTTGATGCTCGACGATGACACATGGAGTTGGTGCCACAGGTCATCTTGTTTGTGTGCATTAGTGCCTTAGTGGATACGACGCCACAAATTGAATTGGTGCCATGAGGAAGTTTGATGCTACAAGGAGTGACGTTTGCTTATGTGGCGAAGAGTTTGGAAAGGTGCCAAGGCGTGCAAGCTGAAAGTGTTGTAGTGTTGTCATCCTTGGAACCTTGGACAACCCCTGCTTTGCTTAGATCATTCATCCCCCCTTGGGAAGCAATGGTCCCCATTGTGTCAACCTCTAATTGTGGAAAAGATTGCTTGAGATGCTCAAGCATGTACCACTTAGCTTGAGCTGAAAATTGAGCCTATTTAACAATCTTGAATAGGTTGTGTGTCCCCTAATGAGTACTCTTGTTGGTGACATCTATTAGTTGATCCGCTGTTGTAGGTTACAATTGAGTCTGGTCCAAATCTGTTGGATGCTATACTGCCAGAGGCTTTAGCAAAGGAGGATGGTATGACTTGAGAATTTTTGCATGAAACACTAGATGCATCCTCGAGTAAGGTGGTAAATCAAGAACAAAAGTGTTCTCAGTTGTCGTGCATTGGATGGTGTATGGACCATAACGCAATGGTTTGATATTTTGGTGTGGGCTGGAGGAGTGCTCCTTTAGATGGAGCCAAACCTTATCTCTAACTTGAAACTGATGTGGAGTGTAGTGTTGATCATGGCGCTCTTTGTAGTTATGTTGTTGGCGTTACAAGATATCCCGTACTTGAGTCTTGATGTTTTGCATTTGATGCATAAACCGTGCAACTTGCTACTTTCTTTTCTTGTGCCGACATCATGGAGCCATTCAAAATGTGTGAAGGCAACGTCAATGGAGGCATTGTTTTGAAATCCAAAACATGCCTGAAAGGGATTGTGACCTGTAGAGGTGTGAAGAACCCTGTTGTAGAAAGTTTAGATATATGGCATCCTCATCCCATGTCTGAGGATGCTGATGATTGTACACTTGGAGTAGATGCACTAGCGTTCTATTGACAATCTCAATTTGTCCATTTGTCTATGGATGGAAAGGAGTGGAATGCTAGAGCTTTGGTGTCTAGTTGATCCTAGAGATGGCACCAAATATTAGTGATCAACTTGGAGTCCCAGTTTAATACAATTGAGCTTGGGAGGCCAAAATGGACACAAACTTGTAGAGGGAACAATCAAGGGTCTCAGTTGTGTCAATGCACTTCTTGCACGCCATCTTGTTGAACCTGTCCACAACCAAAAAGATGTAGTTGTGCTGATGCCTTATGGATGGAAAACCAAAGAGATGGTGCACACTGATGGATTTGCAAGGTCTAGAAGTAATTGGCGGAGGTGTGTAGAGCCCTAGCTTCCTGTTGGTTGGCTTTGCAATACTCCACCATGCACAAGATCTGACATAAAACATTACTTCCTAGCGAATGCATGGCCAATGAGAGTATTGCTATAGTGTCACAAATGTTTTGCTGACGCTGAATTGTCCAACGACCTGGTAGTAGTGAGCTTCCTAGATGAGTACATGGCATGGTGTATGGAAGGCACAAAGAGCTTTTCAAGACAATACATCCTGCCCTAAAGATGATGCCTTGGGGTTGATTTGCCCTGTAATAATTGTCGGTGAATGTCGACAAAGTTGACACCATGAGGGTACAGTGCCTACTAGTCATTTGCATCATGCCCTATGACATCTATGACTATCAACAATGTCTGTTTCAGTGGATGGTTTAGACAATTTGTTGCCTAGTTCTCCTTTCCCTTGCGATGGTTGATTACAACGTGGAATTACTACGGGTAAGTCATCTATTTCATGTGATGTGCATTATCTGTTTTACTTTGTAAGTGCAAGAATTGTAGAGGCCTATGTTTAGAACGAATGATTGTTTTCTTGCCCATGATGTTGTGGTGCCATTTTTGAATAACTTGAACAATGGAAACTCCTTGTACATTGAGTATGTTGATCTATCTAAAAGTGTCTTAGAATGGTATGTCACCTTTTGGATCAAGATGGCACCAAGTGCATAGTTCAATACATTGGTCTCAACTTTAAACGATTGAGTGACATCTAGCATGGCAAGCACTAGCGTTGAACAGAGGCATTATTTGAGCTTGTCAAACACATTAATTTTGTGAAGTCCAATGGAACTTTGGCTTTCCAAACATGACTTGATTGAGAGGCCATGAGCTATGTGAGAATCCCCACACGAACATATGGTAGAAGTTGGCAAGGCCCAAAAAACTTTGGGTTTCGATAGATTTTTTGGCATCAACCATCCTTTGATGATGCAAGTCTTCTTTGGATCTACATGTGTGCCTTGTTGGTTGATGATGGAGGCCAGATAAATTATCTTCGTGATGCCAAAGGTGCATTTGCCCAGGTTGGATTGAAGCCTATTTTGATGTAATATCCAAAACTTGGTGCAATACTGTAGACGCTCCTCCCAAGTTTCGTTGAAGATGAAGATGTCATCCAAATAGACGATGAAGGACCCTGTGAATAGTCACAACATATCGTCCATCAGGTGCATGAATGTTGCCGAAGCATTGGTCAAGCCAAAAGGCATAACAAACCATTCATATAGTCCCTCTTTGGTCTTGGAAGGCCATCTACAATATGTCAGTGGGGTTGATAGGAACTTTGATGACTTGAGGTCGATCTTAGGGAAGCATGGTACCCCTTGGATCTAGTTCAATAGGCCATCAATTCATGGCAGTGGGTACCTATTATTTATAGCGATTTAGTGCCCTGTAGTCAATGAAGAGGTGCCAAGTCCTATCCTTCTTTGGCACTAACACAGTGGGGTTGTCACATGGTGATGAGTGTGATCGGATCTTAACTTGATCAATCAACACTTGAATTTGTTGCCTAATTTTATCACTCTTAGACTGATCGATGATACTATGGACTATTGGGTAGTGATGATCTAGGGTCCAAGTCAATTTGATTCTTCATTGAGCAGTGCAGTTGGAATGCCTATCGTCTGAGAAGTTCATTGAACTCGTCATTGTACTGTTGGATAAATTGGTCTCTATATTGGCGTAGTTACTAGAAACACTTGTCTTCATAATTATGTAATGGCAGAAATGTTTGTGCACCAACTTCACAAACATTGTCCAAGTTGTGATGGGACTCCTTTGTTTGTGAGCTTGCTGCTACTAGTTTCCACTAACAGGCGGTTGACTTTGACATCTTAAAAGTTGTGAAAGCGATCCTATGCGAGTTAGAGAACTAGTTGGCAGAAAAGTAGGCTTCAAATTATTGGAGCCATGTGTCCAACTCTTCGGCATTGATCTGACTTGAGAAGACTGGAATGTTGATGGTGGTCTGCACCTTGTGCAGGTTGTGGCTTTGAAATGATTCAAGGTTGACAATTGAGGATGGAGCTCCCATATTGATCATAAGATCTCAGGACTTCCCAAAGATGTAGAAATGAAATTTAACATGCTCAAACACAATTCCATTTCTACTTAAATAATTCTACAGATCTGCAGCCATTAGCAATAACAATACACAGAAACAATGCACAGAAATAGCAACAGCAGCAGCAATAGCAGATGACAAATAAATGAGCAGATTTATATTAACAATGGCATGTACAGTTATAGCCTTACATCCTGCAAACCCTATACAAAATCCTCTTCATGATTGCATCCATGACCTGACTGCAACATGCCCTATGCACGTATGCATCAACATTCTTTCCTTACGTACTATGCCTATCCAACATGCTATCAACGACTGAATGAGGAAGGGGAGGGACTTATTTATACAACTAAAAATTAGTTACTCTCCAACTACCTGACACCTCATCATTCTTCTAAATTACATTTCACTTGCATTTACATGACATTTCCCACTTATGACTTTACCGACATACATGACTTAACATTATATTATTATGTACAATATTACATTGCCACTTTATAACATTATTAAATATATGTACGCACATTTCATCAAACACTTTGTGTACAACTACAAAATAACACAGAATACCAAAACTTATTCACTAAATGTAGACATATCAATTTGCCTGCCTACATCTATCCCCTCCTCTAAACTAGTCGGCATCCTCGATGACACATGAGCTAAATACTGGGAATAGGAACTCGAAACAATGTAACAAAATCTTTTATCCCGCTCCTTCCATTTACGCCTATTCCATACATCTTTTGCAATAGACTGAATATTAGACTGCTTCGTGCAACACCTTGTTCGTTGATTGTGCACTCCACTTGTTGCAATCCGTTGTAACATCAACTTGATCAACATGACCATTATGCTCTGATTGTTCACTTCACTTTTTGCAATCAACCATAGTATCAGCTTGAACAACATGACCAACATAGCCAACATGATGAATATGACCTTCATGACTAACATGATCAAGATGAACAACATCATCAACATGACAGGCAACACTCGTCGCCACCTGTGTCGGGGGTCAAGGGGGCGGGAGTCCCCTTGCAGGGTCGAGGGGTAGCGTCCTCGTAGGGTTCGGGGCAGCGCCCCGAAACCTAAATGACGGAACCACTGAAACCATCATTGCTTGAACTAAATTTTTCTCCTCGTCAACATTTTGGGAGCCTTCATGCAACCCATTGAAACAACTACCCCTCAACTCCAATTCACTACGTTGTTGGTCCAACTGCCTACTTGTCAACCTCTGACAGACATCTCCTTTGTCGAACGGGACTTTTGATTGCAACTCCTTTGATTGCATGGCCTCAGATGGCATTTTCTCTAATTGCAACACGTGACGGTAGCTCCTCTGACTGCACTGCCTCAGACGACAAGACCTCTGACAGTAGGTCTTCTGATGACAAGACTTCTATGCTATTGATGCTCAGATGACAAACTCAAGATGACGGATTCTCCTCTGACGGCATGAGGGCACTCAGCATGATAACATCTGATATGATGGTGATGTTGGCATGACGATGCTTAGCATGACGACATCTGGCATGACGACATGACAGTTTGTCCTTGTGTCAACAACTGGGTTAATGGCGTCCGTTTTGTAGGTCGGCGATCCAATATTGGCATTGCTCCTCTATGACGATGTCGGATATTGGTTGTTTGCAACTTCTGCTTGCTTGTCTGAAGGTTTCTCAAATCTGGTCTTTGTCTAAGCGATTATACCTACAACACTTACAACATGGAAACACGAATCTAACATAACACTAACATCATGCAGAGACACAAGTTGGCAACAAGTGAATGATCTTGCATTATTAGTGGCATCTCGTTACAATCTGTGACTGAACCATGCTATGCCTAACCTTACGTTGTGATAGTCTGGCGTCTCTCTCATACATAGACTTGCTTATCAATGGAATGTTAAATTGAATTGTAAGGGGTCTATTTATACCTTAGCCCTGGTAGTTATCAAAACCACTTCAAGGTGACGTGACAAAACTACCTGAACTTCCTATCCTAAACAACCTTAATCAAAATAATAATTAACATAATTGTTAATCTTTTACAATGACAGCTGTATTTGCATTTCATCTGAATTTCCTTTACATTTCATTTAGACCACATTACATTTCATTTTGACCACATTTCCATTACATTTCATTTTATTGCAAAATGTGTAGACCTTTTTACAAACACTTTCACTTTTTCTTAGTGCTGCTATCTACAATCATGATTGGGCACACATTTGCTAACCTTTATGCAATAATATATGAAACTCTTAGAATTGTTGGATCAAGGCAAGCTTAGAACGAGAGGGCAGGCTGATTTTAGAAGGGATCATCAAACTATTGATCATGTTTTCACTCTTAGGGCTATTATTGAGGAGGCTTGCCAACGATCCTCTAAAGTGTTTTGTTGTTTTATGGACTTTAGAAAGGCCTTTGACACTGTTGACAGGCATCTTATATTTCAAAGACTACATGGCATTGACATCTTGAAGCTCTTTATCATTGCCATCAAGAGACTATATGAGGTAGTTGTTGGCCATGTTTGAACAACTGTTGGATTCTCAGAGGATGTCTAGAGCATCATTGGCATCAAACATTGCTGTCCTCTTTCTCCTTCACTCTTTGGGATCTACATTGATGAGCTTGAAGAATTTATTCATCAAAACACACATATTGACGATGGTTGTCTTCTATGTCATGTCTTGATAGCTATATTGCTTTTTGCAGATGATGTTCATTTCTTGCTCATACTCCTGAGGACCTACAAAGACAGTTGGATGCTCTTGCTCGCTTTTGTGACTTAAAACAGTTTCCAGTCAATCTTAGAAAGACTAAGGTGATGATCTTTAACACAAAGAGTATCCTATCTATGTTTTAGTTCTTTTATAAGGGCAAGTCCATTGAGATCACCACTACTTACATTTACTTGGGGGTCTAGTTTATAGGTCCTTCCCTTAATCTTCGGCCAATTTCGTAGTCACGTCTTTGCAAGGGATAAGCATCTCTCCCAGAATTGGAACACCAATGCTTCCAACAACACTTTCAAGACATACCTACAAAGATGCATCTCTTTGATTGCATCGTCAAACCCACAATCCTTTATGTATCCAAGATTTGGGGTCCAAGTCTAGGGTGTGTTGATTGGGCTTGCGTTGAAAGGGTCTAGACTATTTTGCTTCAATGATTTATCTAAAGTAAAAGAACAATTTCCCAATGTATTGTTTAGGTCGAGTTTGGCAGTCATCCTTTTTGCTTTGAGAGCATCTTCAGAATTATTTTTCAGCTTACCACCTTAGATCCGTGGGTGACTACACCTTGGGCCAAGAGAGATACCCATATTTGGCGCTTTGTTCCGCAAAATGCATTATCTCGAGGGGCTCTTTTGGTTGTCATCATGGATGGTATTCAGAAGTTATTTCTTTTCTTTAGTCAGTTGGAATCTCCGTAGATCAATTACTCCTTTCAAATACTCTTTAAATGCTCCTCTCTACCTTCTTCCTAATAGGAGAGTAATTAATCAAGCAGTCGGAGATGATGTTTATAGACAATATATTCAGATCACTTGGGTTGCTCCATATCAACCTCTTAGTCCTAAGTTGGTCTTTGAAACTAAGCATTTCATGAGGATTGAGAATGACATTATTACTCATCCTAATTATGTTGAGTGACATTGGACACACAACCTTAGGATTCCTCTTGGTCAACTCAGAGTATGCTTAGATCAGTTGTAGGTAGAGATAGACCACCATGTTCCTCGAGAGGATAGGGTATGTCATCTTTGCTCTATTTGGGAGGTGGAGACTAAAGAACATTTCATCTTCAGGTATCCTATTTATTATGAGATTTGAGGGAGGTACTATTGCTTGTATAGAGACTCAGGTGGATCGCTTGCCACCTTTTTCAGCTATCCTGACCAAAGATGCTTGGCTTTTTACCTCAGGGAAGTTATCACTCTTCAACATCAGTTATTACAGGGGAGACAAACTACTACTCGACTAATCACCTCATTCTTTCACTCTATCTCTACAGTCAAGAGTAATAAGCGCTCATTTGAAGCTACAACTATCCAAAATGTTAATGACAAATCTGCGCACCCTTGTCCGCATACAAGAGTGGCTACTAGGCCATCAATTCTTTCTTCTTGCTTGCGACAAGACAAGACTGTAGTTCTTCGACGTCAGGTTTTGCCCACCTCTTGCATATTGAGGAGTTGTAGATAGGCGCAACTTACTAGTTTCTTGTCCTCTTCTATTGGTTCCATAGGCATGGATGCTAGAAGAGTCTTGAGGGGTCAAACTTCATGTCCTCCCAGGATTATCCAACCAGGCCCTCTTAGTACTGGCCATTTTCCCGAGGGCATCATTAGATCCTGTGTTGGCCCTTTTGGGATCGTTGGTGATGATAACAATTGTGCTTCTACTTCACGTCCCACTATAGATTAATGTTGGTGCTTGGATCCATGGAAGCTTCTTCCTATGTGTGGGAGGGGTGATGTCGGAAACGACAGCCCTACCCCCTTGGCGTCCGCGAGGTCTCGGTGCCGCAATGGGCCGAGTGGCATGGCGAAATCTCCCGAGCTGAGTGCGGTCATTGGGCCGTAGGGGATTGAGTCGGATTTGGCAAGTTAGGACTCTGCGGGCGGCATGAATGTCGACGAACTCTCGAGCAAGCCATTGTTAAGCAAGCTTGGGCCGGAGTAGTACTGGGATGGGTGACCTCCTGGGAAGTCCCGGTGTTGCACCCTTTGGCTGGCGACTTGAGCGAGGCGGCGTCCCGGTTTTGGTTGCCAAGCGACTGTGTCATGTGCGGGCGGGCCGTTGCCATGGTGACTGGCAACGTGCTGCCAAGGAGGCTGGCAAGGTTTTTGCCAGCCATGGGGGATTTTCGGACGGATGACAAAGACGGGAGCCGCATCGTGCCTTAGTGGCTATAGAAGCTTGACGTCTCATGCCAAGGGACGGCCCAATCGGCCGTAAGAACATAGTCCGCTGTGCATAAGGTTGACTCGACGAAGGCAGGCGGCTTGGGCGAGTAGCGACGCGAAGGCTTAGCGGGGGGCTGCCGGAGCGTTGCGGAAACCCCGAGGCAGGCTGCCGGCAGTGAGTCGTCCTGGCACGCAGGACGAGCGTCGAAGCTGAATATGGATGCCGAAGCGAGCTCTTGCGGGCGTGTTATAAATCGGACCGCTGCGTCTATTGTGAGGAAAGGACATCTTGGCTGTTCTGCATTGTTGTTGGGTACCGAAGGCTTCGGCCTTATGCAAAGTATCTTACGTGATTTTGGAATACGTTTCCTCGTTCGTCCCGATTGTGTTATAAGTTGAGGGGTTGTTTGCCTGGACCATGTGATCGGTTGGCTTTGTAAAGGCTGCGCACGTTATGCACTGTTGCGGACGTTTTCATACGGTGACTGTGAATGCATGAGGGCAGAGAGCTTGCTGCTGTGCGTATTGCTTTGTTGGAGGCTTCGGCCTTATGTAACCTGTGTATAAACATAATAAAGCAATGGGCCCTTCGCCCCATCGATGTGTTAATGTGTGAATGCTTTGCGTTGTGTTTATTATTGCTGTGCTTTGTTAATGAATGCGATAAACCCGAACGTTTCCCTTAGGCGTTAGACTTGGCTGGGTTGCTTGGCGGTTTGCTGCGCGTTGTAAGACGGTCCGAGAGAAAGGTTAGGCGTAGTCCCCGTGTCGCCTGGGTTCGGCGGCAGTGTTGGGGTGCCGCGGGTGTTTAGTCGGTTCCGCTGTGGCTAGACCCCCGACACTATGTCTATTGTAGCTCTTTCTTAATCATTACTTTTAGCATTCTAGGGTCTATCCATTTTGGGTAACCCTCGAGGCTCTAAGTTTATGCAATACAGTTGTTCCACTTTAGAGTAGTTTACAGTAGATTCGTTACTCTAGTTTAGCTTATTTTCGTAGTACTTTGTGGTTACTACAATGCATTGTAATTTGTAACAACTCTTTTCAATGAGTTCCATTGGCCTACTTTGGCCATTTTTGGACATTAATAGAATTATCTTATCTAATATTTGTCTTGTATGTTGCAAAAAAGTAGTACACAAGAGGGCAAACAAAAGATTGAGATGCGGATACTAAAATTCCTGAGTTAGATATTTCCATGGCTGCACCTAATCCTGAGGATGATGAAAGCCCTCATATTTCTGTGGCTTTGTTGTTGAAGCCATAGAAGTTTGGTCTTCTTTCAGTTGTGGTATTGATTTTTCATTTTAACGACTTTGAAGATTAAGAATTAAGTTTATAGGCTGTCACATATAGTTTAGTTGGCATGGCACATACAGCCTGATTTATAAAGCTTGAGTTTTGACATTAATTATTAAATGTCTTTTCATCCATTTGTTAACTCTTTAATTCAATTTTGTCTACAAGCTTTATCATTATATATATGGCGTTTCCTTTGTTGTTTTAGCATGTCCAAAGGGTTTGAGACTCACGTTTCCAAAGGTGTTTCCTTTTTGGAGACTTTACAAATTTCCAAGTTTTTTGCAACTTTGATTTAAATGCATATCGGCAATTTATTGCCAAGAGCCAAAAAATCGGATCAGCAAATAATTGGAGCAAAATGGGCAAATTTTTATTTTCCCTCCCTCTTTTTGAAAACATTGGCAGTTGTTATTATTTATTTATTTAAATTGGCTATTCGTGAATAAGTCAAGGGGCTGGAGAGAATCATGATATATGTGATAACTATGATTTTTAAAAGTTTTTTTCCAACACATGCATATTTTTGCATGCAATGTGCTTGGACATGTTATCTGGGATAATGGTTGTGAAGCATATTGGCTGGATTCCCTTATCCTTGCCAAGTCTCGGCTACATCATATTTGTCTGTTTCTCTTGGTCTTTTTGTTCCTAGTTATGCCAGAATTGCATTAAAACTTCCAGGATTTAGCTGTATAGTAGGATGATGACACAAACACATGGCAGTTAGCTAATTAAAAAGCATTCCATATGTATTGCAGGATATCAGCAACAGTGATTGGGACTCTTCAGAAGATAATGAAAGCTCTAAGAACCCTAAACAGCAAACTCGGCTGAAGAATAAGCACAAAAATGCTAATAAATTTGATGGCTATTATTCAGGTCTTATTCACAGAAGATCAGTGTCTGAATTTGGCTATTCCCCTCCTGGAAAGAAAAGGACAGGAGGTATAGTTATGCATGCATAGGCTATTTTCTGTTGAATATGTTTCATGCCATTCATTTACTGTACATTTCTCCGCATGAGATTTATTTTAAAGGAGAAAGACAATCAAAAGAAGATGAGAGAATTTGGTATCTTTTTTGAGTTTGAATTTCATATTTATACATCATTAAGGTTTGGTATAGAACCACCAAGTAGATATTACTTGTATAACCACCAATTTATTACTGAATCCAATTGAATTAACTAATCCTTATGACATAATTACTGATGTCCCATATTTATTTAATAAAGTTATTAAAGATTATAGACCTAAGTTAATCTCACCTATAAAAATTCTCTATTAAATGGACATTATTTCTGATAGTCCCCCAAAAAGAATAGAATTGCCTCATCAAAAGTCTAGGAAGAGCATATGTTACATCTTTATCATCATCCAAAATCACAAGTTTCCAAGTTGAACAAAGCAAAAAAATCTTAAAAACATTGACCAAAAATATCAACCTGCATGATCTGTTAGCTGGTAATAGCAAATAAACAGGGGTCTCATAGTTTATTACCACAACTATCAACCCACCTAGCCGGCCATTCACTAAAACAAGAGCAACAGGAAAACATTAGAGGTAAGTGTCTACATGCTTCATCAAAGTCTTTAGAGCGTATACATGACATCTTTGTCGTTAACCAAAATCACAAGTTTGCACATTTTACAAAACAAAAAACTGTTAAAAAAAATTGACCAAAAATATCAGCCTGCATAATCTGGTAGCTGCTAATCACGTGTACATGGTGGTCTCATAGTTTGGTATCAAGATTATGAACCTGCCTACTTAGTCAATCACCAAAACATTAGCAAGAAGAAACACTGCAGATAAATGTGTACAAAAATCATATCCGAAATTTTTCACCAAAATTTTGACTGAAAAGTTGACCTAATGTCTAATATTCATTTAGTAAATTAAATATTATAGACCTATGGTTACCTCACCTACAAAATTTCTCTATTAAATGGACATTATTTCTAATAGTCCACAAAAGAATAGCCTGTTTCATCCGAAGTCTTCAAAAGGTGTCTACCAAAATCATATCCAAAATTTTCACCAAAGTTTCAACTTAAAAGTTCACCAAAATTCTTTAATTTCTTCACTAAAATGATTCAAATTCTCCACCAAAATGAAGACCACGATAATTCCTCCCTATGGCGCTTAGTTTTCACAGAAAGGCAAAAAACTGGCTGGCGTTATTAAATACTCTTCATTTCAGGATTTTCAGTGTATGTCTAATGCTGTTTTTTATTAGATTAAGATGCAAACAATCTATCCGCCTCTGTTTATAAATTCTGTCTTATACTCATGCCTTTTCAAACTGTTTAGTTCAGAGATCAGATTTGTCAGTTACTCCTCCATGGCAGAACAAAACCAAATATAAGATGCACAAAAGTACCTCTATCAAGAAGTCAGCTCTGCTGGACAATGCATTATTTTGACCTCAGTTCAAACTATGTTCCTATTTAGTGCCTCTAACTATATCTGTTCTTGCATTAGGCACATTCTCTAGAACTGAAAAAGATAAATCAATTACAAAAAGAACAGAGTTTTACACATCAAAGTTTTTGTCCACACAAGTACCCTTCTGTCAAGAAAAACAATTCTTATCAGAATTTTCATCACCTTAAAAAGTACTTGCTACCCTGAAAGAATTTATATAACTGGACCTCTCTTTTTGTGATTCACAAGTGCCAGATAGAGACCATTTTGTCCCGGTTAGGGCACGGCAATAGACTGTTCCAGTCTAGAGAAGCTCCATCTTGTTCAAATTTTTGGGCGAGGGTTTTGATTCTTTTTAAAAAGATTGACAACCAAAATTTGTACTGGAAAGTCACAACTTTTGCAACCTTAATCACTATCCACAGAATTCTGCATATTTGGCTCATTTTGGAAATAAAGGCACAAGTTTCTGCATCATCATTCAAGAAATTAGGGCACAAACACACTTCTCCCAACAGAATCAGGGCAGAAAATTTCATGCTTCTTTTTTGTCTTTTTACATACAATTGGTTTCTTTGCACAAGGACTGCTAAGAATATGATAAGCACTTCTGATCATTGTTGCCATAGTTGGACTCCTGTAGGTTTGAAGATAACTTCTACATCTGTTATTCCTATTGGGTAGAGTATCTTTCACCAATGCAATCTGATATTTAGCCTTCTATGACACTTTTCTTCTACTTTTGTTGACTCTTTGATTGACATTCAGTCTTTCTTTCTCCTCCTAGATGCCTGATCTTTTCTAACTCAAATGTCAGAGGCTGAACAACATTGGCAGGAGAGACAAAAGAAGGCGAGAGTGATATCTTTGTTGAAATTGAATGTCATATTTATACATTATTGAAATTAGGTATATAACCACCAAATAATTAAGTCCTGCAGAACTACCGTGTAGTTATTATACCTAATTGAACGAATTAACCTGTGACATTTTTTTTGAATGGGTTATATGGGATTGAAATGGGCCCCACACATATTACATCATGACCACATAGTGGTATTATAACAGCTTGGCAATTATGCATATATTGCTTGACAAGATTTGAACCTGGGTCTCCTCCTTGAAAGTTGAGGAATATAACCAGTTGGGCTAATGCTATTTGATAACCTGTAGGACATTTTTAATAGCCTTATATTTATTAGTAAAGTTATTAATTATTAAGATTAAAATTAACATAACCTTTAAATGTCTTACTAAATGGGCATTATTTCTACTATGCTTGAGCTATTTTCTGTTGAATATGTTTTGTGCCATTTGTTTGCTCTATCTTTTCTTTACTGAAGATTCCTGTTATAGTTGGTAGTTCTTTAAGACATAGCAATATGATGTCAAAAAGAGAAATTAGCAATTATAATGGTGCTCCTGTTTATCCACATCATCAATAGTCTTGGTTTTCATTATTATACCTTTTATGACATTATTATACCATTATCATACCAGTAGAATTGCTAATTGGAAACAATATATAATAATATTGGATACCTTATAAACAGTAGCACCATTGGTGGTATGCAATAAAAAGAGTTCAGAGGAAATAGCACATTACAGTCAAGAGGTAAATTTAGGGCTTTGTTGCAATGAACAGAATTTGGTGCCCGCATAGCTATTTGCTATGGCACAAAATTTGTTACTCTTTGGAGTTTGGCAGGCCGTTTCTTGGCCTTTCATTCCATTTCTTACTCAGCAACATGTTTGCGGAAAATTGCATTCAGAAAATTGCTCAGCAATATGTAGGATCATCTATCATGATGGTGGTATACTCGGTGTCTCAATCTCTGGGTTTGTCCTTGTGAATGATATCTTTGAAAATTGCAGATTTGTTCTCTCTCTCTCTCTCTCTCTCTCTCTCTCTCTTATATATATATATATATATAACCTTTACTAGAGAAACCTTTCAGACCCTTTTTTTCAATCATGCTTCTCTGTTAGTCATGTTTCCTCTTTTCTGCATTTGGCAATTTATATTTAAATAAAACAATTTGAGGAAATTGAATCAATGAACCAGTGTGAGTGGAAATTAGACATTGCAAATGATTTATAAACTGAAAGGTTTTATTCCACAGAAAGGAATCAATGTTCATTTATCACTCTAGTGTACATGGAAATAAACAAAAACATGTTGTTTATCTTGCCTTCTTATCTCTAATTCTAATTTTTTTTTATTGAGTAAAGACTTCTTATACATATACATATTAGAGCGCATGATGTGGTCTCTAATTCTAATTTTGATAATGACTCATCCTAAATTTGAAGTCCAACAGTCTTTATTGATAATATCTGTTAGGAAGGGGCAATTTTTTGAGGTTTGGGATTTCAAGAACAAGGTTGGTTCAGTCCTAGAGAAACAAACATTTTAAACTGATATTAAAACTGTATGCATTTTTAGAGAATCAAGCACATAAAAATACATGAACATACATAAGTAGTAGAGAAAAATGGGGCCATTAACCTACATAACACTGGAGCCATACATGCAGAATACCTTCAAAATGAAGTTGATTTGTCCTTGATGAGTAGATATTGACATTGTGACTCTAGGGTTTAGCTTAGATTTCCTTTCTTTTATCCCTCCCATTCAATGGGATGACTTCAGTATATTCCCTATACCCCCTTTTTTACCCCCTTTATGTTAATCAGTTTTTAATAGACATTATTGATATTATTAAAGAAAGTTCAGTTGGTTTGGTTGTGCAGAAAAGTTGGGTTTGAACCAAACCTCTTCCAGTTTCTCCTAGACCTGTTAACTTTGATTGATAGTAAAATGAAGGACCAAGAAACATTTGAAGTACTTATTAATTTCATATAATTTTTCTGTTAAAGTTTTGGGAGAAGTTGGAAAGTATATCTACAGACACTGGATGTTTAAGAGTTTTTTCCTTGGATGTGTACAATGTATAAAAGCCCCTTTCTGTATTCTGCACAATATGCCATGGAATGAAAGTAAAATATTGTTGCTTGTTTGAGCCTAATTATTTCATAGTTATGACTGTATTTTAAAGTTGATTATACATTTCTAGCCTTTTAGGTTACAAAGGTTTTATCTGAAAAGAGGCTTTCCTTGAAAAAAACAGATTTGAGGGCACTGTGTGCTGCACGATAGTAGAGATGATGGCTCCATTGAAGATATCTTCTTGAATTTCATTTAATTAGTTAATTTGTGGCATAACCTTAGGCTTTGAGAGGTTTTTTGTCATTTATTAATTTGTTTTTTTTAAACGAGGTTTAGTGCTTGGCTTAGTTTGGGCAAAGCCTCAACTTCATCTGTTAGATAGGGTGTTATTCCTTCCCTATGGTGGACAAAGCTTCTGGAGGAATTAACCTTTCTAGAGTTATTTGGTGAAACTTGAAAGCCCTTATAATGGTCAACTCCTAATATATGATTCTTTCCTGTATACAGAAACATATTATTACTATTGGCAAATGACCGTGCACCCCAAATATATTTTGAGGCCCTTATTATAGTTTTATAGTCTCTTAAATAAATTAATTTTGAATGAAATTCCATCATAGGAATATGCCACTAAAAAGAGAGATATTTTATTTTTAATGTCCACAGGTTGCCAAAGTAGGCCAATGGAACTCATTGAAAAGAGCTGTTACAAATTACAATGCACTATAGTGACCAAAGCACTACAAAAATAAGCTAATCTAGAGTAAAGAATCTAGTGTAAACGACTTTAAAGTGGAACAACTATACGGCATAAAATTATAGCCTTGAGGGTTACCGAAAATGGATAAACCCTAACATGCTAAAAGTACTATTAAGAGAGATCTAGAAGCCGAGGTACAACAAATATAGAAAGGAGCTCCATTCGATCCAAGCGCTAACTCTAACCTGTAGTGGGATGTAGTCGTCATTACCAATTATCCCAAAAGAGCCAACATGGGATCTAATGATGCTCCTAGGAGAATGGCTAGGACTAAGAGGGTTTGGTTGGATAATCCTAGGAGGACATGGAGTTTGTCTCCTTAGGACTCGTCTAGCATTTGTGGCTATGGAACCAATAGAAGAGGACAAGAATCTGGTAAGCTGTCTGTCTATAATTCCTTGGTATGTGAGGGGTGGTCAAAACCCGATGTCAAATAATTGCAGTCCTGTTCGGTTGCAAGCAAGAAGAAAGAATTGAGGCCCTAGTAGCCACTATAGTATGCAAACAAGGGTGCACAAATCTGTCATTAACATTTTGGATAGTTGTAGCTTTTGGTGAGTGCTTATTACCCTTGACTGTAGAGAGAGAGAGAGTGAGAGAATGATGTGATTAGTCTAGTAGTAGTTTGTCTCCCCTGTAATAACTTATGCCAAAGAGTGATAGCTTCCCTGAGGTAAAGAGCCAAGCATCTTTGGTTAGGATAGCTGAAAAAAGTGGCAAGCAATCCACTTGAGTCTCTATACAAGCAATAGTATTGCCCTTGAATCTCATCATAAACAGGACACCTAAAGATGAAATGTTCTTCAGGTTCTACCTCCCAAATAGAGCAAAGACGACATGTCCTATCCTCTTGAGGAATATGATGGTCTGTCTCCACCTGCAACTGCTGTGAGCATACTCTGAGCTGACCAAGAGAAATCCTAAGGCTATGTATCCAATGTCGCTCTGTGAGCATACTCTGAGCTGACCAAGAGGAATCCTAAGGCTATGTGTCCAATGTCGCTCGATATGATTAGGACAAGTAATAAATGCTATTCTCAATCCTCATGAAATGTTTAGTGTAGAAGGCCAACTTAGGACTAACAAGTTGAGATGGAGCGAACCAAGTGATCTGAATATATTGTCGATATATTAAACATCATATGTGACTGCTCTTATCAGGAAGAAGGCAGGGAGGAGCGCTTAAAGAGTAGTTGAATGAAGGTAATTGATCTATGGAGATGCCAACTGATTCAAGAAGAGAAATAACTTCCGAGTACCATCCATGATGACGACCAAAACAGCCCCTAGATGTAATGTATTCTGAGGAGCAAAGCGTCAAATATGGGTATCTCTCTCACTTGAGAGAGAGAGAGAGAGATTTGAACTTGAGAGCTCTTGCTGCTGAGTTATGAGAATTTGTTATCTTTGAAAATTCTCGTGTTGTTTGCCCCCCTTGTACTGTGAATAGTGTCAGTGGCTCCCAATTTGCAATCCAATGTAGAATTGGTTCCAGAACTGCTAGGACCCTTAGAATAGCCCATAAATTTGCTCAACAAGAGGTTCTTTGTCAATGGCATACCTTTTTTAACTGACATTCCCCCCAATGTTTTGGTGTCCCCATTCTTGACTCGCTGCAATTCCAAGGTCGTGGACTGTCAGATGCATATCGAAGGGGCCTGATGTCATTGGAGAAGGTGTTGGACGTCAAATCTAACAGGTAATGCCATTGGAGAAAGTCTTGGCTGTCAAATCTTACAATTATTTTTTTTCCTTTCACGTACACACATCAGACCCTGTGCATGGGACTATTTACAATAAATGCTTCTGACAGACAGGATACGGACCACCAGGTGTCTAAATAGAGAAAATAAAGAATTTTGTTTCTTAAAAATAGTCCTAGAGAGATGGGTATATATGTCCCATCAAAGAGTTGTCTGCCTGTTAGAAGACAGATAAAAGTTAATTTTATTAATTCAAAATTATAAAATTTAAAATATGTTAAGGCAAAACCTTAGTTTACAGTCAACATTACAAAAATAGTTGATTTTCATTGGTTGTGCTGTGACGGTTAGTTGTTCTTCAAGAGCACTATAGTCACCTGCAGGGACTAATAGTAGGCTTCAAAAGTCCTTCATGTGAAGTCCTACTAGACAATGCTAGTGCTTTGGGGCAATGTGAATTTCATAACAGTGACTACCAAAGGTCTCTGGTTTTGATGTTCCAAGCATTCATTATTCTGTGCTTTCTTATTGGGATAATTATTGTGAATGAAAAGAGACAGTCACAAAGGAGAAGAAAACCATGTTTCTGGTCATAGACAACATTAAAGCTCTGACAAAAAAGGAGGGTATTCTGAGGCAAAACATTGATTTAGAAAGTTGATAATTTGAGTTTCTGATAAACTGGGACTTCTGAGATTCCGAGAGAAACTAGAAGTCATAAATCTCATTTTCTTGAGATAGTTGCAGATTTTTGACAAAACAATATTTTGCCATGAGAATCGTAAGTGTCTGAGGGATGGTTTGCAGTTTCCAGAAAAGCAAATTGAATTTTTGTAATGAAGCATTGGTGTTGTATGACACCATTTGATATCAGGGTCAAAGTGCGGAGTTGAAGGTTTCTGAAGAAACTTTTATGGAATTTATTAATTTGGATTTAACTGTAATCATCAACTTTCATGATTAAAATTTTGTCGAGAAAAAGAAAACCGACTCATCAGAGCATGTAATTTTGAACATTGCAATTGGACCTGATATTGCAGCAAAATAAAATGGAATTTCATGGAGTTCCCTGAGTGAAAGGTTGCAAGTAACAATAATCACAACTAATAATCTGGATGGAAATATTTCATTTATAATGTTGAAGCCTGCTATGTGCATTTTTCTGCTGTTGTTGGAAATGCCGTGCTTGTTATAACTTTTCTTGAAAAGTATTTAATTAATCCTCAAGACTGTTTATTTACATTTTCATGTATCCAGACTTGGCTGAAATTACATTAAGCATGCTATGTTGGAGAAAGCATTCCTTTATGCTGAATCTTACGTCATTATTTCATTTCTCAGGTAGACACTCCCGGGTTGCTGGGAAGAGAAGTCCTCGGTTTCATTTTTCACAAATTGCAGAAAAGAAGTCTGAAACAGATACATTCTGTAAAGAAGAATTTGATGTGTGTGCTCACGGAGATCTTAATGACATTGAGATTGCTAAAACAGCTGCCTTGACAGTAACCGAAGCTTCACTACAAGCAACCTTTCCTCAAGTTTTGGAAACACTAACTCGAACAACCCAGCACATAAAATATTCTTCTGTGCAAAATGCTGATTTGAAGGTGAAGGGTTTAGATAGGTTTTTATTATGTAGTCTAGTAATATGCTATTTGGATTATTTATCTCATGATATCTTCTGTATTGATGTTTACTTCAGAATATTGCAAAAATAATTCACATTTAGTGCTTGTTAACCAGGGTTTGTCTGCTATTAGTCAGTCATCAGGATTGGGTTGCAAAGATTCTGTATCTGCAAACATTGACTCCACTTTAGAAGGTGGTGAAGGAAGCACGGAAATAGTTAAAATGGTTCTTACAAAATCAAGGAGACCGCTGCAGGGAATATTTGCCAGAAAACGTATGTATAGCATGAAGGGTAGGATTAAGAAGTCACACAAGAGATTAGTAAGATTGGAGGGATTAGATAATGCCCCTCCTGGTGATTCTGGTAAGGAGCATACTCAAACTGGAGAAGTCATTTCTGCAAAAGTGGAAAAAGATAAATCTATAGACATGGAGGTGGTTGACAAAAAAGGAAAGAACCCACTTTACGAGGAACCAAGGAAACGAAGCAGGAAGTTGTTTTCTGGAGGTACAGATTCTTCTTATTGCCTTTAGTCCACTTGGTTTCGTTTTTCCTTAAATTTTCAGTGTATCCTGATTTAATGGAATAAATATTGTGCCGATGGTGATGTCTGAGGAAAGTCTTTGCATAAGTAATGATGAGTTTTAGAGGATGACACCGTATTTGCGTGCATTCTTTGAGAAACCAAAGTTTTTGGAAACAATATATAAATTTGTTTTCAGGTAATGGGCAAGATGGATTAGCTGAACAATTGCATTGGTCCAATGATTCAGGGCATGGGATGCATTTTGAAATGCATCGCCAGAAGGCAAGTCTTTGGACACCAAGGTCATGATGCTAAAGGAATCATTGTTTTAGTTGTCAAATTTTATAACTTATTCACCATTGCTTCCTAAGTAGGATTTATACTGGATTATTGGGTTGTCTGCTTTGATTAATCTTGAATAAGGAAAATAAAATATTGAAATGCCATTGGAAAACACACTGGAAGAGAATATTGTAAAGTTGCAGAATACGTTGGAGGCTATGGAGCACTGATAATTTAAGTTGTTAACAAACGTTGATTGCAATTCAATTTAATTAATGAATGCATATTCTCTTTTTAGCTTTGGTGACAATCAAGACTTATTTTTGTCAAAACATCTTTTGCGCTCACGGAGGCATCCATTGTTAAATTCTGGTCCACATCAACTCTCAGGAGTTTTCCTTTACAGTTCAAAATTCTGGGCTTAATGCCCTGGCAGCTTGGGAAAATGTATCATTAAGTGGTCTAGTACTTGAACCACCTGTTGACTTTGGTAAGACTTTTCCTATCGTCTCATGTATATTTGTTGATTTAGTGTCTAAAGTTTATAGCTTTGACATGGTGGCATCAAAGCTTACCAACATAGGATATAATGTGAGGTCTGATCTTGAAACTCTGAAATCTGATATTCATTATTGACACTTGCAGAGTGGCATTGTTGTAGAGGTGCAGTATCTAGTATCTATATTTCCTCCCCTTTTTTTGGAGACATAAGTGCCAAGTGATTGTCAAGTTTTACATATTAGTATACTTTTATGTGGATGTGTTTTGTTTGTTAGGAAACACCGTTGTTTTGATGTTTTACTTAACTTAAAGTTTTGTGCACTTGAGAAATTCTGTGTGATTATGCTTGACATCTTATTCTATGCATCATAGTCTTTTAGCATGTATGTGAAGCTATGGGCAAACTGCAAGCGTGTGTAGAGTTTGGCTATGAACATTCCCTATTAATCTCTTTCGAAACATGTTTTGAGATAAATTCAGCATTTGTTTTTTAACAGTAGAACATGCTTATGATTTTAATAGGGCAATATCCTTACCATTGGTGATTATTTCAGATTCTCAACTGCAGTTCCATGAAGAGAAATCGGAGGGCTCCTTTCTTGAAGAGAATGCCGAAGCAAGTGCACAAGAGGTCATATATACTGATATTCAGATAGCAAAGCCAGAGATTTCACTTGAAAATGATAAAGTTTCACACAGTCGAACTGTTTTAGCAAGTTTGAAGCTGGCAGCTACAGAGACTGACTGTCCTGAAACAATTGGTTCCTGGTTAAACGAGCCACATAAAGCTTCTATTTCTGAGTTTAAAAAGAGTAAAAGGAAAATGGGACCAGAAAAGGTAAAATGTGGCAAATATGTTTTCAGGCTTAGTTGTATTTCTTCATTAATAATGTAAAGTCATTTCCTAAATGTTTGATCAAACCTATGTTCTTGCATTTTATGAGATCGATCAGGCCGAAGCATTAGGAGAATCTTGTTTGGAAGAAACACAAAGAATACAGACACAGCCTTCCATAGACATCAAAACTGAAAATTTGGGTGAAACACTTTTTCTGTAGATAGTGATTGATAAATGAATAAGATTGTTGAGTATGCTTTTCGATTTGCTTGTTAAATATAATTTACTGTATAAAACCAATTCATAAAGTAATTATTTTTCGTTCTTAAAGCATCATTCTGAGATTGTTCTAAAAACTGTAATGTGAAGAATCATTTTCGGCTCTCACTCTGAGTTGTATATATAAAGTCAATTCATTTGAGATCTCGAGAATTTCTATTTATTGACATCTCTTTATAGATGTCAGTACACAAGTTCTCATGTTTGTGAAATTGTTTAGCAAGCAAATCCACATGCACTTAAACTGCATTTCATTCTCTCTTGAAAACTTATGCTAAGTTTTTAAGCACGGTTTTTGGAGTTCATAATCATGAAATGCCATTCTTTGGTCAGAAAACTCGGATTCGACAAGGCAAATTTTTGAGAGTGGTTGTCTACTTGGGATAGATCTGCAAAAGAATCTCGAAGAAACTGAAAAATATGTATTTAGAAACAAAATTAGAGAGCCAGAAAGTTGATTTTCAGAAAACTCGTATTCAACAAGGCAAATTTTTGAGAGTGGTTGTCTACTTGGGATAGATCTGCAAAAGAATCTCGAAGAAACTGAAAAATATATATTTAGAAACAAAATTAGAGAGCCAGAAAGTTGATTTTCTATTAAATTTTCATAAAAGAAGTACAATTACAATTCATGATAGTAAATGATCATCAACTACTAACAAAAACACAACATACTCAAGAACTCTTAAACTGCTTTATACTTTCCCTTCTTTGGCCTTGAACTAGATGCTTTGACAGGGACTCGAATTGGTGGTTCCTTAGGTACATCTTTCTCCAATTTTGCAGCTTCTGCTGCTTCCCTCTTCAACTCCTCAGTGAATATAGGATCCACATCTTTGGCAATACAGTCTGAAATAGAGACCAATTGCACTCACACCTAGAAGCACTACAAGGCTGACTCAAAATATGGAGTGCTATCCTTTTTGAAGATTTGGTGTTCTAACACCATAATATTTCCACCACAAATCTGCAGAAAAGAATTCTTATATATTGTAAATTTATATTTTTGTAAGTTAAGTTAAAAAGTTTAAAGGTTTAAAACTTGTAGTTGGCCACAAGGTCAACCTTGATTGAACACAAAAGTGTGATGAAAAACCCTCCCTTTAGCTTGTTTGCAGGATTGCATCTCACTGGGGTTTACGTTTCTTTTGTCATGGCCAGATCCATCTTCTCATTGCAATTGTAGAAGCCATCCATGACCTCGTTATCATTGAAAAAGACTTTGGAGTTCAAGTAGTATCTGCATGTATAGGCCAATGGAGTTGCCTTGTCCATATGTTGTCATGGGATCAAATTTGCGCCTATCTCCTCCAAACTAATTTTCAATGGCCTTCATTGGCCTATCCATGGCTTCATTCAAATAACCTGTCGCTATTGATCTCCATTTATAAGGCAAAGAATCTTGACCAAAGGTTTTGTTGCCTGAATAGTGAAAAAGTAATTATCATAGATAAATTTAATAAAAAATTATAAATCTAAATTTAAATTTCAGTATCAAAGATTTAGATTCTAGAAAGCTAAGTAATTTTATAAAATATAAAATTAAATTACCTTGATTATCTCTTGCACACTCTTCCAAAAATTGTTTCTAAATGCTTGCTTGACAAGCCACTAAGCCTCGTATGAAAAGGTGAGCCAAACCATTGTTCTTTCACAAACATCCTCTTAAAATATAAAATTAAATTACCTATATCATCTCTTTGAACGCTCTTCAAAAATTTATTGGTAAATGCTTGCTTGACGAGCCACTATGCCTCCTTGTATGAAATGGTGAGCCAAACCATCTCTCTTTCACAAACGTCCTCTTAAGAGGAGTGGATGCAGCTAGAAGGCTTTGCAAGACAATGAAGTTAGGGGCAAATTGGGTGACACATGGATGAACAATGCCTTCCACTTTCTCAAGCTAAGCACCAATGTGTGTTTGTAAATGAACGTAGTGATGTTTTTTTACCTCATCTAAATACACTCTTCACCCATTTTGATTTTCCAATGTCCTCAAGAATGAGGTCAATGCAATAGGTGGCATATGGGCTCCAAACCATTGCAGAGAAACTCGGACTCAACACAGATTCAACAAGGCCAATTTTTGAGTTGGACTTGAACTCGGTAAAAACTTGGCCAAAAAAAGAAACAAAAGGAAAAACAAAATTTCATTGGAAAAATGTTTTTTTCATGCATATCTCAATTAATTAACATTTTACAAATCCAAAATTAATGCCATAAGCGATACAACCTTAAACTACACATGAAGATGACAAAACACATGTCAATGTGTTTTGCCATGTGGTTGTTAGATTCAGTCTTGGAATATCTACAAGTCCTTTTGTTGTCATTTAACATGCTGTTTATTTGTAATTATTTCCTCTTGATGAATATGTAGTGTTTGCTAATATTTCATTTTGAGTCCGGGTCTAGAGAGTACATAAGGCTGGTACATAACCCTTTTAATTTCTATGGTTCTCAGATTGTGGCTGTACTAGGGGATGCCTCTCATAGACGAATGGTTATATATGGGCTAGTGGCTATTGTGAGAAAATCCTTCAAGTCATGTTATCTCCCATTTTGGTTTTGTGCCCATACACAGGTGCAATGCTCAGACCAACAATGAATATGGTTGATGCTATTCTCTGGCAGAGTATGGATAGTATATTATCCTTCAAAGGGTATAACTACATATCACAATTATTAGTTAACTTGTCTTCCTTAGAAAGAAACCTAAAGGACATTTTGTGCTTCTTCAAATGTCCTCTTGCTATTTTATGTGCGTCGTATAAATCTCATTTGGACTGTGAGAGGGCCCAAGCACTGTACTGTTTCAATATTTCATGTCTAGTTCTTGACACCTTTGAGTTGCCTCAAACATGGTGAATGTTTCCTGTGTTGGTTAGGATTTTGGAAGCATTTGTTTGTTCCTAGGCCTAGTGGTTAGAAGAATGTATATTACAAGGGTGTGCAAATAAATATTGCTCTTGATTATTGAAGGTCTTACACTCTGCATGGGGTGGGACATATTGCCATGGAACTCCATACAAGATTGGTTTAGATTCCTCTTAATGTTGTCTACCCTTTTGGTCTCAATTTCCATTGTTGATATTCTTTGACCTTATCCTTGTACTCTACTGACTGATTTTTCTTTTCCTTTCGCCTTTGGTCCTTTGTAATCAGGTGGGCCTTGTGGCATTAGCCTTTTGTAATGACTCAAAACTAATTAATCTAAGGCAATTTTTTTTTTTACTAACATACACCTGAGAGGGATTTACATATCCCTATCCAGCATATGCGTCTACAAAGTTATCTAACTATTCTCATGTTTCAACCTGTTCATCTCACCTACGATGAGCTAACTTAAGCTATCCATCTCATCTCCATTATGAGCTAACTTAAGCCATCTATCTCATCTCTTTATGAGCTAACTTAATCCATCTATCTCATCTCAATGATGAGCTAACTTAAGCCATCCATCTCATCTCCATTATGAGCTAACTTAAGCCATCTATCTCATCTCAATGATGAGCTAACTTAAGCCATCCATCTCATCTCCATTATGATAACCATGTTTACTTAAATCTACTAGATGTTTGTAGATCTATCTAGTTTAGGTTTCTAGAAGAAATATTTAATCAAGGTTATTCAAAGTTCCTCCCTAAGGGATCCCATAATCCCTTAGGTTTCCTTCTCTACTTTTAACACATAAGCATAATCACATTTAGTCATCTATTCTAATTATCTGGCTACATGGAATAATATTTATGGAAACATCAAAGAAGTACTCAAATAAGACATCAAGGTCCAACTAAAGCATTTAACAAAATAGAATAGTTTATGAAACTACAATATCAAAGATTCTTTATAAACAACAAGTAAGAGATACATCTTTCATTCATATATTAAGTTATTACATAACCCAAGTATGGTAAAGGTACTTCCATACTTTAAAAGAATAAGCATTACAACATTTATCCAACTAAGAGATTGCTCAACTAGAGCTTACTCCACAATATGTTTCTATGACAAATATTTATTGCCACATACATTAGGTAACTGTTTAGATCTAAATGTCCTCGGTCCTCGTTCATCCATTGCTCAATTGATAGTGGCAAGGGATCAGGACAACTCATGGATCTTATGAAGCATGCATCTAAATGCATCTACTAAAATAACTTATGAACAGATGCATTTATAATTTGGATGCCAAATTGCAACTATACAACTATTCAATGCATTCATTCATAAATCATTTTATCAACATTAGAGGAAATCCCATACATCTACTCTTATTCTCATCAATAAAAGGAGAGTTATCCTATCAAACAAGGAGTAATTCACAACCTCCAATTAATCAGTCAAAGATTCATGCTTTTTGTCATACAAAGCCATTTCTTTAATCAACTAAGGTCCCATACCCTTAATCAATTAAATACTTACAAACAATCCATTTATTTAATCAACTAAGGTCCCATACCCTTAATCAATTAAATACTTACAAACAATCCATTTCTTTAATCAACTAAGGTCCCATACCCTTAATCAATTAAATACTTAAATAAAAACCTATTTAAACAAACACCATTCTTTTCGTGACAAAGTCCTTCCATTCAATTTAATGACTCTATTATGAATCATTCTTATAAACCCCAAAAGCAAAATGTTGCCCACTTTAAAAGATACTTTACTCATCGATCATTCCAAAGGGGGGTTTAATATTTCTGCCAGTCAACTCAAACAGTTAACAACCAAGTGGGCGTCAAGCAACATGTGGGTCAAACAATAGCACAAACATGACAAAGAGGTCGACTGACTACCCTGACTACAGGCGTAATAACCCCCGCCAAGCTGTGGTCTTCATGACCACCACTTGGTGGTCATCAAATAATGGAAGGCTCCCCCTATAAATGGTGCTAAGGCTCCCCCACATAGAGAATGTGGGATAACTCGGGGTTGGGCGTTAAATAGTATATCCCCTAGAGGGGCCGACGGTAACCAAGCATGTGAAAATACAAGTCGCAGACAATCATGTATCAATGCCAGCGGATGATGTCGAGTTAGAGACTCACACGTGTCACACCAGAATAAATCAGCCCAAGCCAAGCACCCTAGGCTCTTGGTTAGATACACACGACGATAAGGAGGAAAAAAAGGGGGTACAAACCCCTCTCACCACTCATGTGGGATAATCTTCCACGACCTCCGTTAAGGACATAGTTGGTCGACATGGTGTAATATTTCGAAGTCGAACCCTGCTTGACACCTAGAGGAAATGCTACCAAAAACAGATGCCTGGGTCATACGGATCCCCACGTGGTGGAAGGGCAAGATTTAAATTGAATCTAAGGTTTTTAGATTAATATTGGGGTCTTCGTGCCTTGAAGCAATCTACGTATAGGATGCTGCACACATGCACACAGGTGAGGGCGGCCACCCGCAAAGCGTGGACGCCATTGACGTGATTCGAGGGGGAAAGAGAGGTCGTTTGAAGACTGGTTAGGCTTCTCCAGGCTAGAACCCTACCACCGACGACGGATCTCCTAAAGTCCAAATGATTGGTTGCTAGCACAGGTGCTGAAGGCATAGGTGACAAGCTAAGCTAGATGTCAGTTGGCTTGGCTCACCTGGTTAATCACAGAACAAGGGGGAAGGACACAAAGAATATCAACATCGACGATAAAATCAGCAATGGTCTTGCGAAAGACGAGGAGACAGCCCCACCGAGGTCTTGGTCCATTTTGCTAATTGACAAACGAAACGAAATGAAGAAAAAGACAAACATAGGAAGAAAAACCTATGATATTAACCATCTAAAAATCATAATAGGAAAGGTAGCCCCAACCTGAACTGAATTCTCCTTCAACTCTAACGTTCGTCCTCCAAGCTTTTCAACCAGTCCTCCTTGTCTTCCCTTGCTTTGTTTTTCTATCTTTTGCGTACCCTAACCTCCTAGTTTCCTCCTTTTTCTCCCCTCTTAACCAAAAAAAATCCCTGTCTTTCTTTCAACATAAATGCCAACAACCAGAAGTAATGCTAGGCGGTAAAGGGAAGGAAGATATTTGAATTTTTAAAATAATTCTTTCTCTTCCTTCAAATATCTAGCTTTAAATGAAAATCCATGTTTCTTTATTTCATTTCATAAAGTTATTTATTTCTTTATCAAATTATAAGAGGGTAAGGCTAATCATTTTATTTATCTAATTAATACAAGATAAAGCTATTCATTTTCTTTATCTAATTATTACAAGATAAAGTCATTCCCTTTCTTTATCTACAAAATAAAACTTTTAAAGCATTAATATTTATAATATTGAATTCAATTTAATTCAAACCATAAAGGTCAAAAATACCTATACTAATATTTAAACAATAGTATGGTATTTAGATGGGCTAAGGATCTAAGGGAACTTCTATATCCATTAGTCCTTTCCGAAGGAGGTTCTTCACCCGATCCTTTTTCACACAAAAAATATGCAAACAACATCGACCAATCAAGTGCATAAAACAAAATGGGTGATTCGTCGTAGACCCAATCACCTATCCTAGCCGAGGACTTACGGTAACTTCTAGGTTACCAACTTCGGCTCTAGGTGGTCGGATCGCCGACGATCACCTCAAAGCAAGAATGCATGCCTATATGAGGGTAGTCATTCATGTTACTCTGAGCTGCCTAAATCATCATCTCCCTTTTCAAGTACCCCGTTCTCGGTGGTTGATTCTATCTCTTCCACCCACGGATGTACCTGGTCTTGCACATCGACAATACATTAGCAGTACCATATTCTTTAAAAATAAATCAATATACAACATTGCATAACCATCTAAATGCAATAAAACTAGGCATCAAGTTATCATTGATCAACACATAGTCTTCCATGCAAAAAGTCCTGCCAAGGTGGGTCATGACACCTTCCTTTTGATTCTTGTTTTTTTACCTCAAACGTAATTGTTGGGTGGCTGTAAGATTCTTGAAAACTAGGAAAGATTTGTGTTTAGGATGCAAATGAGTGTTTTTTGGGTCTGATTTCACCTTCTCTTTGCTCTCTTTGCAAGTGGAAACAACAAAAATGAGGCCAATTTAGGGGGGAGGGAGGGAAATTTGATGCTATTATTCTGAAATTTTGCCACCGCAGCCAAGTTTTTTTCTTGGGCTTGTGATTTAAACTTGCAAGTCCAAAAAAACGTGCGAGTAAAATAAAAACTCGACGAGTCCAGAAAAACTCATCGAGCCTAGTGAAAAAAATTGGGGAGGGCCGAGTCGGGCACGGACTCGGTGAGTTTTTGAAAAACTTGCCTAGTTTCGTAACTATGCACCAAATAATAGTGGGGTACTTCTTTGTCTGCCTAAAACTACATAAGGTGCTTCATTGTCTGTCACTACTTGGAAAATATTCTTCACTCCCACATTGACCACCACCTCAAACAAAGTGTGCAAAAGCTACACGCTCTTCACCTCTTGAGAGGCGTCAATTGAATTCAAGTAGACCATTGATCCACCTTCCACTAAAAGGTTGATAAGGGTGCTGTTCCTTGCATCTGTCCACCCACAAAATAAAATGCTGAACCCTCGTTTGCTCCATATTTTTTTGCTCTTCTAGAAGAGCATGTGTGTTTGTAACAACTCCCTCCAACAAGGTCCCGCTGGATTTTTCTGCAATAGTGGGCTTCATCCCTCTATCAATTGTGTCACTTTTCCTCACAAAAGTAGCCCAATAAGGGTTCTTCACGACATTGAAAGGAATGTTGCAGTAGTACCAAAAATTTGCTGCAGCCATTGGGGCTTCCTTGAGTTTCTTCTTTCCTCAAGTTATACTCTCAAGGGAAGGTTGCACTTTTGTGCAAGGATGAAAGAAACTTTTCCTTGTTGTACTCTAACTCTCCCCAGAAGAATGGTGAATGCGTGGGCCAAGGATAAACTTTGATTCGGTGGGAGGACAATCGTCATAATAGTAGCTCTTGTGCCCAAGTCCCACTCCAACTATGACCTTAGTTTTGTTCTCTATCTTCTTCTCGTCTTTGTTGGCAAACATGGCTTTTACTTGCCTTGAGATATCTTCATCCACAACACGACACTCCTCTACATCATGGCATAAAAGCCCTGCAAGATTGAATTTGAGGCGATTGATGCCTCCCTTGATATTTTTGCCACAATATTTATAATAAACCTGATTCGGTAAAAAACCTTTCATGCCATGTACCCAAGCCAGGGTCCCTCCATGGACTTCGAGTATTAGTACTATTGCGACCACCAATTCCCTTACCTAAAGTGGCCTTCTACTTTTAAATAAGGAAAAAAAGAAAAAAAAGAAAAGAAAAAAAGAAACTAATGCAATTCATAAGATATAGCGTTAGAGGCATTAGGAATAGAGAACAGAAAGAGGAAAGAAACCAGAAAAAACCCCAAAAAATTGCCTTTAAAAACCAAAAACTCGACCTCTGAAATCTTTCTCCAACTAGTGAAATATTCAAGATACATGATCAAATCTGTTAACTGCTCCTTGAAATGCATTGGAGAGTGTCTAGTTTGTTTTCAGCAATTTGCAACCAGGATGTGGAAAGAAGGGGAAAAAAAAAATAAAAAAATGACAATTTACAAGCTTTCATGCCATTTTTGTCGAGTCCTTGTTTGCACGGAAGTTTTCGTGAGTTTTTGGCGAGTACTTGTGAGTTTTTTTGCAAGCAGTTGCTAAAACTTGTGGGTGAGTATTTGGGCAATTTTCTTGTCTTGCAAAAATACTTGCGATTTTGGCAGGTTCTCATGAATTTCCAGCGAGTTTCTAACTCCGCATAGATTATTTCTAGTCGTTCACGATGACTTGTCTCCCACGAGTGGTGGTTCACAATAAGTCATCCCTTGTGGGTTTGAATGGTCCTACTGACAGTCATTGCCTCAAGTGATGCTCAAATGGATGAAAGGGTGGGATTGAAGCTAGAGAATAGACCATCATATGGTGTCATTCATCACTGTTGGTACTTCTACCTGCTAACTGGAATATTCCTGGAGGTTATCAATCCTAGTAGTACTCCAGCTTAGTGTGTTTAACTGTGGAGTTCTCCACACATTTAAGTCCACTTGCCTTGCTACTTCATTTGTAATGCCTTCAGCAAGTATTGTGCCTTATGAATCATTCCTTCATAGCTGTCTATCTCATTTATTTAAATTTTGGGTTTTGGAGTTCACAAGTATAAATTGTCACTTCTCTTGATTATCGAGCTAAACTGTTTATTCACAATGACCTATGTCTCATAAGGAGTGGCTCACAATAAAGTGAATAAACCCTCTCTCATGAGTTCTAATGATTGACATTTCTCAAATTTACGTTAGCATCCTCCACCTGTCATATAAAACTGCAAACTTTGATGCCCACACTCATATGAATTGTTCATTTATCTGGATAGAGTTAGATACTAGTTGGACAATTACCTGTATGAAAGGTCTTTTTTTTCTTTTTGCTGAAAAAGAGTCACAATTACAAATAATACACAAACTACAAGCCTTTGTGGTGCAATGCTTCCCCTTTATATCCAACTGGCAATGGAAAGCATCTCTGCATGGGTTCTTGTATCAGCATATATACTGTACTTTCTAATAAAAGGGATCTTAGTGCATATCCAATTTTGTAAATTATCCAAAAATCTATAAAAGTCCATAATACAAAACTTTCCCTTGTGGGTTTAGAATGGTAAGAGAGAGTAATCAGTTGGAAAACAGCAATGGTCCAAGGGAACTTGTTCCAGGGATTTGGAAGAGCCGTTTTTGAGGGTTGGAAACATCCTCAAAATTGGGGATGCGAGGATTGACATCCCCGGGGGTCTGGGGGTGCCGTCCCTGAGATGGGCACCTGGGGGATGTCGTTCTTGGATGCCTAGTGTCCTTGGGACGCTGCAGGGACATCTGAGGCGTCCATGGGCCATCTCGGATGACCCCCCTTCCCCACATATTGGAATAAGGGGGGGGACTATGGGGTGGCCCACAAAGGTGCCCCCTAACCTGAGGTTCATTACTGAAAGACATAACAGAAGGTGATATGACAAACTGCTATAGTTCCTGGTTGTATAGTGATTCACATTGTCTTATTTTGGTCATTCACAGACATTAATATGTTATCTGACATAAATCTCATTCTTTCTGTTATGTTTATATATCTGTATAATTGTTTTAACCTTGATCATGCTTTTCAAGTCAGTTGGTAGCATAAATTGTTGTTTTTTTCTTTTTTGTGAATTGATGTTCCAGATAAAGAAGGGTCATAAAGAAATATTTAAAACAGATGTCAATCATGACCTAATACTGATGAAACTTGGAACTAATGACCCAATTGGAACTTTGTTTATGTAATTGGAACTTGAACTAGTCAATGAATTCAGAATCCTCATTGCCTATGGTCTTCATTTTATTGTTTGATGGATGTTTGATATTCATTATGTTACATATTTATAAATTCTACTTAAAAAATCCAATTTTATGCTTTAGTATATTTTTAATATATATTTATATAAGCTGCCCCCTAGCCATCCTGCCGTCCTGGAGACACCCTGGAACAAAGGTAAGAACAGTCTCAACCTGCAAATTTTTGACAAAAGCAAGAATCTTTGAAGATAGCAGATGTCCAATGAAGATGCTTACAAATTTATGATAAAACTGCTGACATTATGAAATCAAACCTCAGCAAATATACAGACCCAAAAGATGTGCTGCTCTAATCGTGTCATGTGGATCAATCAGATTGACTATTGCTAGGTAAGCTGACTTATTGTTTTATTGAGGAACACATTCCTAGAAACTAGCTTTCATTAAAACCGATCACCTTGTCCCCATTTCTGATTGTTCTACTTCTAGATCCTCTTTCTTGGAAGTGCCTTTCATTAATCAAGGATACTGATAGAACTTTGGAAGCACTATATATCTTGCTGGTCACACCTAGGACATGTCTTAATATCAATGAAGTCCATCCGACACAGATAGATTTACTAGGTTTTACTTCAAGACAAAGCAACCTTGAATAAAAAAAATGAAAGGATTGGAGTATCATACCCATCAATGAAAACTTGGCCAGCAACCTCCTATTGATTGATATCTTTACTCCTACCCCTCACATTCAACAAACCGGTCCCTCCCTTTGTTTGTGCAGAGCAGTGTTTTAAAACACACTCAATCTCGCCAAAAATGGTGTTTCTCACAAGTTAAACCCTCTAGATTTTTTTTTTTAAATCTCTGGCTGTTTTTCTTGCCGAGTTCTCGGCGATTTGTCATTGATTGTCCTCAAAACTCGTACATGCAGACATAGAAAGACATAATTATCAACATCAAATAAAGAGGATGATGTCGTCTGTCAACTATGGAAAAATCAAATAATTTTAAAAAGATCTTAACCTTTTTTATTCAACATTTGGCTAAAGAAACAACCAAAAAAATATGACTTTGTTTAAGGATCATAATTTCGTCGTGTTACAAATTATTGACAGTTGTGACTTGTGAGATTTATTGTAAGAGAGCCTCAGATTAGTGCTACCCTAAATGTAATTCCTTTTATTTTAAATAATTGTTAAATTTGGTTAAACGTTTCCAATAAATTGAACTTTGGAATATTAGATATATTTGTATATTATATCTCTATGATGATTGCCTTCTTTTTTAAAAATTTTTGAACCTTGAAAATAGATTAAATATGTGGATGCAGATTGAAAGGAGCATGGTTACATATTTTTTTTAAATAATCAAAACAAGCAAATAAAATTAATTTAAAGAAAAAAACGAATAACATAGGAACTAAAGGAGGAAGGCCAAAACTATTATCATATAATAAAAAACTATTTAAAAATAAAATAGAAGATTAATGCACATGAGGTTTAATATAATAATTTTTTATCTACATGGAGTGCGAGCTAGGAGTGAGTTGGAGGAAGTGTGAGGAAAAAGTAGGAAGTAGAAAGCAAAGTGCAATCAAGGAACAAGTGCCACTTCTCATTACAGATCTTAGAAGAAACTTTAAAGGATTCATGTGAAGAAAATCTAGGTAACATGGCAAGAAAGTCATTTTTGAAAGTAGGGATGGTCTAGTTGGAATTATGGATGACCTAGTTAGCAATAAGAGGAAGAGTGAATCTATGGAAAACCTTGTCCAAGTAGCAGATACTACACCAGAAGTGATTTTCAAGGATGAGATGATTGAGCATGATATAATGGTTCTTAAAACTAGAGGGTTAATATGTAAGTTCCATGGATACTGGCCAGGTTTTTATGAGATTCAAAATTGGATCAAGTGGAAGTGGGGATTGAATTCAAATTACTCCACGACTTTTCTTCCAAAAGGATTTTTCCTCATTATTTTCTCCAGTTCAGAAATAAGGGATAAAATAATGGATGGAGGCCCTTGGTTTAGGGGCAAAGATGCATTATATTTTATGACCTTGGAGTGACAATTTTTTTGTGGAGACAGAGACTATTAAAAGGCTTCCAGTATGGATTAGTCTTTTTGGATTTCTTTATCAACTCATCAATAAGGAGGTTTTGAAGAATATTGGTAATACTCTAGGTGAATTCATCTAGGAGGGATCGACTACTAAGAGATAAGGCATGTTGTATACACTCGAATATTTGTTGCCATGGATATTTCAAAACCTTTACTGCAGTCCATTAGGATTAAATCTGAATCAAGAGAATGGGATCAACAAGTGGATAATGAAAACATTGCATTCCAATGTCACAAATGTCATGAAACCAGACACATGGCAAGAGATTGCAAAGTGAAAATGATGGAGAAAGAGATGGAAATTTTTGGGCATGAGGGTAGCTTCAATATGAAACAAGGAGATCATATCATAGGAGAAGCTAGGTCAAATCAAGGATTTTCCACTCCTAAGAAAGTGACAAGAAAAACCCCTCTATATCATCATATGACAAAGGTCATTACAGTTCACTCGAATCAACCATTAGAAGAAAAAAATGAGGGATGAGGAAGTAGAATGTGCAAGTTCAAATACAACAGGAGATAAAGGTGCAAATGAAGAAGAGAAGGCAAATTTTAAAGCAAAGGAGGACGGGGAGGCGAATTTTAAAGCAAATGAGTTGAAGGAGGTCAAGCTTATCCAGGTAAATCATCTTTATTTTCCTCAAGTAGCTTAAAATCTTCTCCTTACAATAAAAATGAAAGTAGTACAATGTGTATTCATTGCACTTTATAGTTTCAAGAGCAGTACAATAAAGAAAATCATATGGAGGATATCCAAGGAAATTTAAGGTTTCCAGGTCAACATAAGAAAGTAATGACTATGGAGGATCATTTGTGCACTTTAGGGTTTTCAAGGCAACATAAAGAAGAAAATGCTAATGAGGTTATTCCTTGCACTTTAGATTCTTTAGGGCAACATAAATATTTAGAAGATAAGTCTCATTATGAACAATATGAAAAAACGAAAGAGATTGATGAAGATGAGAGTGTTGGTGGGAATGGAAAAAGGAGAGGAAGGCCATCAAAGCAGGAACAAAGAGAAAAAGAAAGTCAAAAGGATATCGATTTGGGAAGCCAAATAAAAATATCATAGGTGTTTACAAGAAGTGGGGCTAAGCCCACTAATAAAAATAAAAAGTGTTGATGATGAAACTGATATCATGGAATGTCAGGGGTATGAATAAGACCCCTAAAAAGAGTTATTAAGGAATTAATAGCTTGTTATAGTCTTGAGCTTATTTTAATACAAGAAACAAAATTAAGTAGTGAGGAATGTATGGATGCTTTTAAGAAGATTTGGAAGATGGGTGATTGTCTAGCGGTTTCTTCTACAGGTGCTTCAGGCTGTATTGCAATAATATGGGACAAATGCAAATGGGATGGGCAATTAGTTTAAGCAAAAAGTAATTGGGTTGCTGGATTATTTTATATGAAAGTGAAAAATATCAAAGTTGGGGTAATAGATGTATATGCTCCAACTATAGTTATTCCTTGTGAAAGATGTTGGAAGGACCTTAGCATATTTTTGTCAAATACAATGATAATTCATTGTGATCTATGGATTCTTGGGGTTGATTTTAACAATGTTCTATCTCCTTTGGAAAAAGAAGGGTGGTATTCCAAGATGGTCTAGACTCTAAATCAATGCAAGATTATGCTTCATTTGTCAATGCAAATGACCTTTGGGATATTAGTCCTTCAAGTTTTCAATATACATGGGGTAATAGACGTATTGGGCAAACTCATATAGTAGAAATATTGGATAGATTCTTGTTATCAAATAAATGGTTGCAAACAAAGTATGCAATCTCTTCAGATATTTAATCGCGAGTAGGATTAGATCACAAACCCATTTTTTGACTTGTGATTTGTAGCACAACAACGAGGATTCCTAGGGATGAGGGAATGGCAATTATTGGATCAAGGAATTGTAATATTCGGGAGAAGACTTTGTCCAAGACGACATCATGTTCATGACGACAAACCTAGCTTCAGTTGGCAAGTGAATCTTCAGATGGCGGCACGACTTAGATGGCATATTTCTAACGACATCCAGTCTGACGACATTCAATATGAGGACAGCTACTAGACGACAAACTTCATGACGACATGACAACATCCTGGCGGCATGATGGCATGAATGGCTCCAATGTCAGTGACGACACTTTTTGACGACATTTGCACTTTTTTGACGACGTTGACACTTCATAACGACGCCTATGAATTTACTCTGGCTGCACTTTAGACGACGTTTGTAACCCTTTTTGTGTCTAAGCCCGGCAACTTGCAACAATGTCAACAATGGCACAATATCTTAATATTCTATCACAGTCATCATCATCACCATAATGGAAAAAATGCAGAGCAAGATGAATCTATCTTCATTATCAAAATGGAACAAGATACAAAATGACAGAGATTCTAGTTATTGTGATTGCAATCTAACCATCAACTCAGTATTCACGTTGTTACAGCCTTGCATTGTCTACGTCTAGCATGGATTACCAAAATGAAGTAATGGGGGCTATTTAAAGTGATGTCCTGGCGGTTGACATAACCAATTCCTAGGACGTCGTTACAAAACTGCCCAACTAATTACATTGTCAACTGCAAACCTTACAATTAATTTGGTTTATTAAGGATTGCAATGGCAGCTGCATTTACATTTCATTTGCATACATTTCCTTACATTTCATTTAGATCACATTTCACATTATTTCAATTGCATTTCATAATGTTTAAGTGTTTGGACATTTTCACAAACACTTTCATTTCTGTTTTTTAGAACTACTGCCTACATCTGTCCTCCCCTTTAGATTGGTCGCTGTCCTCAACGACTTTCTTCTCTGCTTCGTCGGGCTCTCGACTTCTTTCTGTGTTGGATCCTGCATACCTGTCAAATTAGTGACTTGCAGCTTTAAGGCTTCTCTCTCATCCCTGAGTCTCTTGGCATATTTGTAGTAATTGGCCCATTCTACGCTATTATGATTGGCTCTCTGTTCCTTCACTACCAATTATGTCAAGATCTCCTCCTCCCTCTTTGTGAAGGCCTCATTTGCAGTCCCCTGCATCAATGCTGCAATGTGTTGGTTCTTCTGTTCCAATTCTTTCAACAGTTCCTCTTCTTGCTGATTTTTCTGCTCCAACTCCTTTAGCAATGCTTCTTCTCATTGATTTTTTTGTTCTAGCTCCTTCAACAAAGCTTCTTCTTGTTGGTTTTTCTGGTCCAACTCTTTCAGCAATGCCTCCTCTTGCTGTTGTTGAAGTGTGCTTGCAGATTTTAGTTGTAGCAGTTGTTCCTCCATATTCACAATAATGTTTTCTCTATCTTTTACTTGCTCATTCATGTAGTTCAGTTCGCTTTGGACTGCCCTGATCTTCGTAACTTGTTTTGTCAGTTGAGCTATGTCTTCTTCTATCTGTTGTTCTGCTCATTGATATTTATCCTCTAAGATTTGCAGTTCTTTTGCTAGATTTTTTTTCACAATGTGCAACTTCTTTATCCCCTGAGATAGCCACTGCACCAAGTGTGCCAGAAAATTCATTTGAGCATACATTGTGGACAATTCAGGTACCAGTTCAACTTGCTGCACCATCTCCTGATTAGCTGGATCTGATAGACTGTGATTTCCATGTCCAAGTATATATACACAGGCTGGTTCTGTGTACAGGGTTGGTACTCCTTGTGGCAACTTCTTTACTCCCTCCATGGTTTTGATGCTTTCGGTTGTCAACTCCTATGGCTGCTCTTGATGATGTTTACACAATGACACTGAGAGGGGGGGGTGAATCAGTGTAGCTATTAAATTTTTATATCTACAACATTTAATATGAAATAAAGAGAACAAAAAAAAACTTGAACAAGAGAGCAAACCACAACACTCAATATACCGAGGTTCACCAATTTGGCTACTCCTCAAAAATGACTGCTTGGACTCCAATCCAAATCCGATCTTTGCAAAATCAATTTTACAAACACTTTACCAAAGACCAACTGGAAGGAGCACCAACCCCCGTAATTTTCTCGCGCAACGAGATGGAGCACCAACTCCTAGTACCAAGCACCAACTTGGACTGCAATTCGGATAAATTTAGAATGACATAAAAATGTCTTCACTTTATGCACGACCCTAACTAGTCTGCAATTAACTCAACTCTGCACACTCTCATGACTGCTTATTTTTCTCTTGATTCTTTTCTAACTCTCCTTTTACAGCAATTTCTCTCTAACAGAGAGAACGTCTTCTCTCGTACGATTATTCTTTTATAACCTTTCAATCCTGCATGCAATCGAATCACATACTCTGATTGTTCGAATCCATGCAATACGGCTGTTCGGTTCCATGCACTTCGACTGTTCGAAACCCTGCAATACGTCTTTTGGAAACCATGCAATACGGCAATTTTGTTTCATGTACTTCGACTGTTCAATTTCTTCGAATACGGCTTTTCGAATGCTTTTTCGAAACTCCATATATGATTCTTCGAAAGCTTTTCGATTCTTCATGTTCGGCTTTTCTGTATGCTTCAAATACGTCTGTTAGAATGCCTGCAAATTCGACCTTTCGAATGCTTTTATTATCCTTCAAATTCGGCTTTTCGAATGCGTTTCAATTATGCATGTTTGGCTGTTGCATTGCATGTCCAACACCTGTCAACGATTAACTGTCTGTCTGACTTCAGTTACTTTTTACGTAACTGGCTGCATGATTTTCCTGTTCGCTTTTTCGACACGTGTCACCTTGCATGTTCCTGCGGGTTTTACCTGCCAGTCTGTTACCTGTCGCGATATCGCGACACTTTTGACTTATGCTGACGTCACCCTGAAGGTTGTCGCGAAATCGTGACCATTTTGGCTCTTGAAAGCTTTCCCTGCATCTTGTCGCGATATCGCGACACTTTGAACTTTTGCTGACGTCATCCTCAATGCTGTCGCGAAATCGCGACGCTTCCGGCTTCCAGCAGCTTTCCTTTCATCCTGTCGTGAAATCGCGACACTTTTCAACTTTGCTGACGTCATCATCCTGCTTGTCGCGAAATCGTGACACTTCCGGCTTCCGTACACTCTTCTTTGCCAGCAGCAGCGAAAAAGGAACATGTCACGAAATCGTGACACTTTGTTCTTCCGTACAACTCTCCTTGCCAACTCCAAAAATGGAACATGTCACGAAATCGCGACACTTTGCTCTTCAGTACAACTTTGCTTGCAAACTCCAAAAATGGAACATGTCACGAAATCGCGACGCTTTCGGCTCTTGCTGACGTCATCATCCTTCTTGTCGCGAAATCGCGACGCTTTCGGCTCTTGCTGACGTCATCAATCTTCTTGTCGCGAAATCGCGACGCTTCTGGCTTCCGTACGCTCTTTGCTCCATGCAGTAGCGAAATCGCTACAACTTTGTGCCTTGTGCTTTTACCTTGCCTCTTTTCATGAAATTTTGACTTGTAATATCATTGCTGCATCTTTCAGTTCTACACTTTTGACTAGTAGCGAAATCGCTACACCTTAGTTTCCCTTTGTTCCAACATGTAGCGCCATCGCTACACCTTAGTTTCTCTTTGTTTCAACCTGTAGCGAAATCGCTACACCTTAGTTCCATGTATTTTCAACATGCAGCGATATCGCTACACCTTTGTTTCCATTCATTTCAACATGTAGCGATATCGCTACACCTTTGTTTCCTTTCATTTCAACATGTAGCGATATCGCTACACCTTTGTTTCCTTCTCTGCCAGCATGTCGCGAAATCGCGACAGTTTTGCTCGCATCTTCTCTCTCCTCGACCATGTCGCGAAATCGCGACAATTTGGCGTGCATTTTCTCTCTCCTACTTTTTGTCGCGAAATCGCGACACATTTTCTCTCTCCTCAACGAAAACTCGACATGTCGCGAAATCGCGACATTTTCGGCTGCGCCTTCTCTCTCCTCGATTTTGTCGCGATATCGCGACACATTTTCTCTCTCCTCGGAGAAAACTTTACATGTCGCGAAATCGCGACATTTCCGACTGCGCCTTCTCTCTCCTCGACCATGTCGCGAAATCGCGACAGAAAACATGTCGCGATATCGCGACGCTTTTCTTCCTTGTCTCTTTTTGCCGTTTCGAATCGGGTCACTTCGTTTTCCTTGAAACTTTCTCGCACTTGATCCGATCGACCTCTCGAATCGCATCAATCGCATCAATCTGACTGTGTTGACAACAATGACAATACTTTTGCAATTCTTTTGCTGCACCTTGCTCAACAATCTCCCCCTTTGGAATTGTTGGCAACACACTGCAACCTTGCTTAATTTCTTCTCCCCCTTTGCCAATAATACCAAAGGGTTTCTGTAGACTCCCCCGAGTCTATGCACAACATTCTCAGACTTAAAAAGTTTGAATGCTCCCCCTGAGAATGTGTTTCCCATAGCTAGTCAGTGCTTGGGTGGTGTGACTACTCCCAACTTCTTCCGAAGGTATTCAAATACTTCCTTAGGCAAAGGTTTTGTGAATATATCAGCTACTTGCTCTGTAGTTGGAACAAAATCCAATTTAACCTCTCCTGCAACTTTATCCTTCAAGAAATGATATCGGATTGCAATATGTTTGGTTCTTGAATGCATTACTGGATTCTTGGATATGTTGATAGCACTAGTGTTATCACATTTAATTGAAATTGGTTCATTGAAATGAATACCAAGATCTTTCAACGTTTGTCTCATCCATAATATCTTGAGTATAGCATGTTGTTGCCGCAATGTATTCTGCCTCTACAGTGGATAGAGATACCGATTCTTGTTTCTTGCCGTGCCATGCTACCAGCCTGTCACCAAGATAAAATGCTCCTCCACTTGTGCTCTTTCTCTCATCAATACATCCTGCCCAATCTGCATCAGAATATGCAATCAAAGTGAAATCTTTACCTTTTGGGTACCACAACCCATAATCCATAGTGCCCTTGAGATATCTGAAAATCCTCTTTACAACTGTTACATGAGTTTCTTTGGGACTGGCCTGAAATCTTGCAACCATACATACTGCTTGTAATATATCTGGTCTAGTGGCTGTTAAATACAAGCAGGCTTCCAATCATAGACCTGTACATTGTTTGATCTACATCTGGGGATTTATCATCCTTGCTCAACTTGCAGCCTGTTGTCATGGGAGTGCTGACCGGTTTACTGTCTTCCATTGTGAACTTTTTCAGCATTTCTTTTACATATTTAACTTGAGAAATAAAAATGCCTTTTTCATTTTGATTGACCTGCAGTCCTAAGAAATAAGAAAGTTCACCAATCATTGACATCTCAAATTCTTTTTTCATTTTAATTGATATGTCTTTGCAGTATTCATCCATGCTGCTGCCAAATATTATGTCATCTACATAAACAACAAGAACAATAAGATGACCCTTCTCTGCTTTGACATATAAGTTGCTATCCACCAAACCTTTCTTAAACCCTTGTTTAATTAGATAATTATCCAGCCTTGCATACCATGCTCGGGTGCCTCGTTTTAATCCATATAAAGCTTTCTTTAACCTCGCAAACAAAATCTGGTTATTTTCACCAAGTTGGAAGCCATCGGGTTGTTCAATATAAACCTCTTCTTCCAGCTTTTCCATTCAAAAATGCTGATTTTACATCCATTTGATATACTTTGAAGTTTTTATGAACTCGCTAATGCCGTAAACATTCCGATTGCCTCTAGTCTGGCTACCGGTGCAAAAGTTTCTTCAAAATCAATGCCTTCAACCTGAGCATAGCCTTTACATACCAATCTTGCCTTATTTCTGACAACCTGCCCATCTTCATTCAATTTATTTCTAAAAACCCATTTAGTACCAATTATGTTTTTATTTGTTGGTCTAGGTACTAATTCCCAAGTATTGTTTTTCTCTATCTGATCTAGTTCTTCATTGATTGCCTTCATCCAACTTTCATCAGTGCTTGCTTCAAGCAACATTTTTAGGTTCAATACTAGATAACAGAGAATAGTTCCTCACTGCTGTTCTTCTTGTTTGAATACCATCTGTGGGATCCCCAATAATCTGTTCACTTGGATGATTTTTCTGCCAGTTGCCTGTTTTAAATTTCCTGTTTTCTTCTTCTTCAGATTCAGTTTTTACACTATCTGGATCAATTTTCTCGATTCTTCTCTGTTTCTTTTTCATCATCACCTTCAATGACTTCTTCATACATAGGGTAGTTTTCTTGATAAGTAGTTTCTTGTTCTCTACCTTCATCAACTTTTACATCAGCACTTTCAACAATTTTCTTCAACTTCTTGTTGTAACATGTGTATGCCTTGCTTTTTGTTGAGTAACCGAGAAAGATACCTTCATCAGCTCTATCTTCAAATTTACCAAGGTTATCTTCAGTCCGTTTTATGTAGCACTTGCTGCCAAATACTTTGAAATGTCTTGTTGTTGCCTTTCTGCCAAACCACAACTCATAAGCTGTTTTGCTTTCATGTGGTCTCAGCATGCACCTGTTTTGAATGTAAACTGCAAGTATGAACTGCCTCTTTCCAAAATCTGTCAGCTATTTTGTTTTCTGCCAGCATTGTCCTTGCCATTTCCTGCACTGTTCTATTCTTCCTTTCTACAACACCATTCTGCTGAGGTGTCCTAGCTGCTGAAAACTGTCTTCTTATCCCATGTTTTTGACAGTATTCTGCAAATTCTTCGGAGATAAACTCTCCTCCCTTGTCTGATCTTAGGCATTTAATTCTTTTTCCTGATTGATTTTCAACAAGATTTTTGAAGGTTTTAAACATTTCAAAGGCTTCCGACTTGAGTTTCAGAAATAGTACCCATGTCATTCTTGAGTAGTCATCTATACACAGCATAAAATATTTGTGTCCATTTATGCTTTCAGTTCTCATGGGTCCACATAGATCGGTGTGAATTAGTTCTAATGGCTTGCTAGTGAAGTATTCTTTTGCTTTGAAAGTGGCTCTGGTTTGTTTTCCCTTTTGGCATGACTCACAGATGCTATTTACAGGTTTGCCAATGTTTGGTATGTCTCTAATCGCTCTTTTTGAACCGATTTTTGCCGATTGTCAAAACTAATATGCCCAAGCCTCTTGTGCCATAGCCGGTTTTCATCTTCCTGTCCCATCAAGCATGTTCCTTCTGCAGTTTCGAAAGTGTATACAGATTTCCTGAAGTTCTCGGTCCAGTGGCTATTAACTTTCCATTTTTTGTCTTTCTTACTTCACAGCCCTCCTTCTTGAAGATTACATCATGACCTCTGTCACATATTTGACTTACACTTAGCAATTTATGCTTCAGGCCAATTACAAACAAGACTTCTTTTGATTTTATATTGCCATCACCGATCTTGACTGATCCCTTTCCAACAATCTTTGCTCCATCATTATTTCCAAATTTCACAGAACCACCTTCATAATTCCGTAAATTCTCAAACTTTTGCTTGTCACCTGTCATGTGACTGGAACAACCACTGTCAAGTATCCAAGGTGCTGATTTGTTCTGAGCTTTAAAAGCAATCTGGACAATCAAAGATTCCTTTTCTTTCCATTCTGGTTTGATAGCAGATTTTGCTACTTGTTTTGCCTTTGTTCTTTCATTAGCATGTGCCTGTTTTTCAGAAATTTCTGGTTTTGTTTCAACCCACTTAGCTGAGATTTTCTGCCCTGATAATTATTTGATGAAAAAGTGCTTCTGCAGTTTCTAGCAATATGTCCAAAATTATGACAATTATAACATTCAACTCGCATAATTCATTAAAGGAGAAAAAACATTTCTGCTGGTAAAATTCCTTTGAGATACATTATGCCTCGCAATCTGAAATTTTATGGCCATAAGCATTGCATTTAAAACAATAACCAGAAAATGCATGATTAAACTTGGGTGCCGGTCTTTGCCACTTTGAAGTAGGAGCCATGACTCTTCTCGTCCTCGGATGTGTGACTTTTGTGAATCCATCTTTGTCAGTATTCTTCTTGAATCCGGCATTATTGTTTTCTTTTGCATTATTTTGTTTTTCTCGGTTCAACCCCGATCTTTTCTTCTTTCTTTGTGGGTTCTATATTCAAGTTCTTTGAATCCTTTGAAGATTCTCCTTCATCAAAGCCTAAACCAAATTTGATGCCGAAGGCCTTTGGTTATTTAACATTTTATCCAGACTTTGCAAGTACTTTCTTCAAACTTATGAAAACAGTTCAATTTTCTATTCATCTCTTCTAACCGCATCCTTAACTTAACAATGTCTTCCTCTAGCTTGCCGCATTCAACCTGTCTTTACAGCTTAATTGTTCATCAAGAACTTCGGACATTTTCTTGAATTCCTCTCGTCCGTATTTTCAAATTGTTTATTATGTCTCGTGGCATTCTCTAATTTCTTTGAAATTTTTTTATTCTTCTTCATTTCGCACTCAACTCTTCAAGTGCAGCAACCAATTCTCCTTCCAAATACACTTCAGCTTCATCCTTGGAATTTTCATCACCTTCCCGATTTTCCTCTCGTTCTTTCTTCTTCAAGTGCCATGAACAGAGCTTCACCTCCTTCTTCTTCGGACTCCTCATCTCGTGCTTTCTTCGAACTCGCCGACATTCTTGGTTATGAAGCTTTTCTTCTTGAAATTGTTCTTTCTGAAATTTTGTTTCTTCTTCCAGCTCACCTTTTTCTTGGTGTGAACCTTCACCATTTTTGGTTCTCTCCTCGCATTGGACATTTGGCTGCAAAATGACCGACTCCTCCACAATTGAAGCATTTAAAAGGTAGCTTCCCTCTATATTTTCCTTTTCCTTTTGTGAGTTTTCGAACAAAATTGGCTTCTGTTTCATCCAGTTGTTCCTTCATCCTCGTATTCATGTTCAGCTTTTACATTCTTGTGTGCTTTAAAAGTCGCTTCTCTGTCTCGTAGACTTGGTTTGTCCTATTCTCATTTCATATGCTGTCAGGGAACCATGCAACTCATCCATGCTGAAGTTGTTTAGATCTTTTGCCTCTTCTATTGCAGAGACTTTGGAGTTAAATCTTTTGTGAAGTGTTCTGAGAACCTTTTTCACCACAACTGCATCATCAATTTCTTCACCAAGTCCTCTGATTGCATTAATAATTCCGTTGACTCTCAACATATAAATTTCTATGTTTTCATCTTCCTTCATTTGCAGTGCTTCGAACTGTGCTCGATGAGTTTGCAGTTTTGCTTCCTTAATCTTACTTTCTCCTTCATGGATGCTCTTCAATTTATCCCACATGTCCTTTGCTGATTTACAACTCATGACTCTTATCGGTTCACTGTCAACAAGCCCACACATTATGGCATTCTTAGCTTTGGAGTTGTTTTCAAATTTCTTTTTCTCAGCAGATCTCGTTGGAGGGGTAGTGGGTGCTGTGTATCCACTATCTACGTAATCCCAAATATCGTATCCCAATGCACTCGGATATGTTTGCATTCTGAGTTTCCGTAAGGTGTAATTTGTTCCATCAAATAAGGGAGCTTTGTTGGATGAAAATCCTTCACCACCTGCCATTGTTTCTTCCAAGATCTCCTTAGCTGATTAAGCTTGTACAAGGAACCCGTGCTCTGATACCAATTGATGTTTACACAATGACACTGAGAGGGGGGGTGAATCAGTGTAGCTATTAAATTTTTATATCTACAGCATTTAATATGAAATAAAGAGAACAAAAAAAAACTTGAACAAGAGAGCAAACCACAACACTCAATATACCGAGGTTCACCAATTTGGCTACTCCTCAAAAATGACTGCTTGGACTCCAATCCAAATCCAGTCTTTGCAAAATCAATTTTACAAACACTTTACCAGCACCAACTGGAAGGAGCACCAACCCCCGTAATTTTCTGCTGCAACAGATGGAGCACCAACTCCTAGTACCAAGCACCAACTTGGACTGCAATTCTGATAAATTTAGAATGACATAAAAATGTCTTCACTTTATGCACGACCCTGACTGGTCTGCAATTAACTCAACTCTGCACACTCTCACGGCTCCGCTTATTTTTCTCTTGATTCTTTTCTAACTCTCCTTTTACAAGCAATTTCTCTCTAACAAGACAACATCTTCTCTCGTACGATTATTCTTTTATAACCTTTCAATCCCGCATGCAATCGAATCACATACTCCGACTGTTCGAATCCATGCAATACGGCTGTTCGGTTCCATGCACTTCGACTGTTCGAAACCCTGCAATACGTCTTTTGGAAACCATGCAATACGGCAATTTTGTTTCATGTACTTCGACTGTTCAATTTCTTCGAATACGGCTTTTCGAATTCTTTTTCGAAACTCCATGTATGATTCTTCGAAAGCTTTTCGATTCTTCATGTTCGGCTTTTCTGTATGCTTCAAATACGTCTGTTAGAATGCCTGCAAATTCGACCTTTCGAATGCTTTTATTATCCTTCAAATTCGGCTTTTCGAATGCGTTTCAATTATGCATGTTTGGTCGTTGCATTGCATGTCCAACACCTGTCAACGATTAACTGTCTGTCTGACTTCAGTTACTTTTTACGTAACTGGCTGCATGATTTTCCTGTCGGCTTTTTCGACACGTGTCACCTTGCATGTTCCTGCGGGTTTTACCTGTAGATCATTACCTGTCGCGATATCGCGACACTTTTGACTTATGCTGACGTCACCTCGAAGGTTGTCACGAAATCACGACCATTTTGGCCTTGAAAGCTTTCCTCGCTCATGTCGCGATATCGCGACACTTAGAACTTTTGTTGACGTCATCCTCAATGTTGTCGCGAAATCATGACGCTTTCGGCTTCCAGCAGCTTTCCTTTCATCCTGTCATGAAATCGTGACACTTTTCAACTTTGCTGACGTCATCATCCTGCTTGTCGCGAAATCGTGACACTTCCGGCTTCCGTACACTCTTCTTTGCCAGCAGCAGCGAAAAAGGAACATGTCACGAAATCGTGACACTTTGTTCTTCCGTACAACTCTCCTTGCCAACTCCAACAAAAATGGAACATGTCGCGAAATCGCGACGCTTTCGGCTCTTGCTGACGTCATCATCCTTCTTGTCGCGAAATCGCGACGCTTTCAGCTCTTGCTGACGTCATCAATCTTCTTGTCGCGAAATCGCGACGCTTCTGTCTTCCATACGCTCTTTGCTCCATGTAGTAGCGAAATCGCTACAACTTTGTGCCTTGTGCTTTTACCTTGCCTCTTTTCATGAAATTTTGACTTGTAATATCATTGTTGCATCTTTCAGTTCTACACTTTTGACTAGTAGCGAAATCGCTACACCTTAGTTTCCCTTTGTTCCAACATGTAGCGCCATCGCTACACCTTAGTTTCTCTTTGTTTCAACCTGTAGCGAAATCGCTACACCTTAGTTCCATGTATTTTCAACATGCAGCGATATCGCTACACCTTTGTTTCCATTCATTTCAACATGTAGCGATATCGCTACACCTTTGTTTCCTTTCATTTCAACATGTAGCGATATCGCTACACCTTTGTTTCCTTCTCTGCCAGCATGTCGCGAAATCGCGACAGTTTTGCTCGCATCTTCTCTCTCCTCGACCATGTCGCGAAATCGCGACAATTTGGCGTGCATTTTCTCTCTCCTGCTTTTTGTCGCGAAATCGCGACACATTTTCTCTCTCCTCAACGAAAACTCGACATGTCGCGAAATCGCGACATTTTCGGCTGCGCCTTCTCTCTCCTCGATTTTGTCGCGATATCGCGACACATTTTCTCTCTCCTCAGCGAAAACTTGACATGTCGCGAAATCGCGACATTTTCGGCTGCGCCTTCTCTCTCCTCGACCATGTCGCGAAATCGCGACAGAAAACATGTCGCGATATCGCGACGCTTTTCTTCCTTGTCTCTTTTTGCCGGTTCGAATCGGGTCACTTCGTTTTCTTTGAAACTTTCTGCACTTGATCTGACTGACCTCTGAACTGCATCAACTGCATCAATCTGACTGTGTTGACAACAATGACAATACTTTTGCAATTCTTTTGCTGCACCTTGCTCAACACTTGATATATGCTAGAAATTTCAGTCCTCCAATTTTGCTCAATAAGTCTGAAATACCAAATTCTAGTCAATTAAGCTTTTACCAAATGGATGAAATCCTATCTACTCCAATTTTGCTCACAGGTAGACAAAACTTAAAGCAAAATAAAAGAGTGAGATAAACTTTTCAATTAGTAACAAAGATTTAAATGAGAAATTTAACATTAAATTTTCCAATGACAATTGGTTTAGAAATTTTCAATTTACATGGGAGATTGCATGAATGGCTAAAAATTTCAGTAAAAGTGTCTGCCCCAAAGTGCTTCGAATAATCCATTACTTTAAGGTGAATATGGTCATTGGCAACATGACATTCTAAATTTAACATTTGATATAATGTCATGCACTACTACTTAATTTGTAGCTTGCCGTCTCTTTTGGGATAATAACTATCTATTAAAACACTCCAACCGTAAAAAATCTTCATGTCTGTTCATGGTTGCTTCTGAAACCATTTTGGATTTGAGAAGGAAGGCCATGGCATGAATAGTCATTTGGAATATCTTCCACCTAGCATCACCAGCTGCCTACAGAGTGTTAGAAGTCCTTGCATCAAAAGGTTTCCCATTCAAAATCTTTTGTAGACTCCCTTGCTTGTGATCAAGGCGCAAGTAGCCATCATACAGACATGTTTGTCACTAACAATAAAAGCATAGACAATCACCAAGTCCTTGCTCCCAAAATATAGACAATGGTGAATCAATAAGAAGATCCACCATCTCATTTATTTGGTTTAGTAGATGAAGTAGCAGATTGGCGAGCTCATATGTTCCACCAAAGAAATTACCATCCATCTAAGATTTTACATCACCTTCAGAAAATGCTCTAAGATAATAGAGAAGAAAACAGTTATTGTCGGTGGACGTCTAAGGAGCTACATGGTGCTATATCTTTTGAAAATGGCTTGTTACATGAAATGGTTGAAAATGAACTCTTGGATTTGTTGGGATACCTAGTGGTGTTAGCAACACATGCAAGCCCATTCGTACATTTTAGCAAGTTCTTGAAATGAAGATCATATGGAGTCAAAGAGATCTATGGGTTCTTATCCTCCATTGCTTTCCTTTCTAAAACATCACTAGCTGCACTGCTTGTAAGGATTTGGACTAAGTTAATGGATACAGTATGGTGCCCCTCTTCTACTTGTACCTGGCATATCTGATATGGATACAAATACAACAGTGATTTTTCACGTTGTATCTATATTGTATCTGCACAGGAATACATACATACATATGAACACTCACATATGTACATATGTATGTACAAAACATATATACTTTTTGCCATATTATATGCTGAGGTTTTTGAACTACCTCTCAAAATAGACTGGTCAAACATTGTGACTCTTCTAACCTTCATGAGTTAGTTGATAGTCTTGTTTGAAGCTTTGGGAACCAAATGTCTCCCTCTGTGCGGGATAAAACCTATATTTTTCAGTTCAGTCTCAGTTGGAGATGAGAAACTACCATGATGCTTGGAAGTTTGATGATGGTTTAGGGTTGTCATTAAAATTTTTCCAAATGAATTGATTGTTGAAGGGAGATTCATAAAAACCTTGTGTTGTCCAAAGCATTAATTGGAAAATTTTTCTTGGGTTTTAGATGGTTTGAGATCTTTGCCCCATTTTTATGTTCAGTAGGCATAGGTCAGATTAAAATTGTTAATATAAATATGTATTTTATTTGTACATACATCTCTACAACATATTGTATGTTGGACTTTTTGAACAACTGTCACATCAGTGCCAAGTATTTGTATCCTGCTTACATAGGGTGTCCATAACATTATCTCCTCCAACCTACTGAACTACCTCTCTTTATAGACTGGTCACGTTGGAGTTTTTTTGATGGCAAATGCAATGCGAAATAATTCAGCAAGAATCAACTAGAAAATATATTGGATTCAAAGGTTTAAATAACAATAGGTTAGGCTAAGAATAGCCTAATAGGTTGCCCTCCTGAAAGGTAGCTACTTGCTAGAATAAGATGCTAACAACATTATGAGTCACTAACAATAAAATATATCACGTCTAAATAATAGCGCGTGACAACCATAAGATATTCGACATGAATATCTTAATGGTAATTTGTAGAAAGATAATTAAATCTAACCTACTAGGTAATAATGGAATAACCTAGTGGTAAAAATAAATACTACTTTTTACCCTAACATCCCCCCTTATTACATTATTTTTGAAATACAAAGTGTACTTCTGAACAACTCAAATTTGACACGTCCAAGTGCCTTTGTGAAGATGTCTGCAACCTGTTCGTCAGTGGGAATGAATTGGAGCTTGATGTTGTGTTTAGGAACTTCATCGCGAATGAAATGACACTGTGTGTCAATATGTTTGGTGCGCTCATGGTGAACTGGATTCTTCACTAAGTTCAAAACACCCTGGTTGTCGCAGAACAAGTGAATTGAAAGTTTCTTGGGTAAACCCATACTTGCTATGATGCGACTCAACCATATGGCTTCGCACACTGCATCTCGTGTTGCGCGATATTCTACCTCTGTTGAAGATATAGCAACCACCTATTGCTTCTTGTTGTGCCATGAGACAGGTCCGGATCCTAGATGAAAAACATATCCAGATGTTGACTTTCGGTCATCTATTGATCCAACATAGTCAGAGTCCGTGAAACCCTGTAAGAAGAATTTGTCATTCTTCCTATACTCTAAACCATACTCCACATTACCATGGATATAGTGGAGAACACGCTTTGCTACTTTCCAGTGAGTAACTTTTGGTTCTTGCATGAACCGAGAAAGATAATTCACAGCAAATGTGATATCTGGTCTAGTATTTGTCAGGTATATAAGGCTCCCAATCATTTGATGATAAAGTGTGCCATCTACCTGAGGTGAATCATCGTATCATGACAACTGAAGCCCTTGTTCCATCGGTGTTGCTTTTGGCTTACAATCAGTCATACGATACTTTTCTATCAGTGTCTTGGCATACTTCTTTTGAGTTACCCTTAGGTAATTCTTTTTCTATTCAATCTCCAGACCAAGACAATAGTGGAGAAGTCCCAAATCTATCATATCAAATGACTCTCTCAAGTCATTCTTCACGGTATCTATCAATGTCTCTGAGTTGCCGGTTATGATCAAATCATCCACATAGAGTACAAGTATCACTATCTCAGAACCAATGTTCTTAACATAGAGATTTGCATCTGAAGGACTTCTCTTAAATCCATGTTGTAGAAGGTGATTGTCTATCTTTATATACCATGCTCTAGGGGCTTGTTTCAACCCATACAAGGATTTAACCAGTTTGCAAACTTGTTGCTCATGGCCTTCCTCAACAAATCCTTGTGGTTGAGTCATGTATACTTCCTCTTTCAAATCACCATTTAGGAAGGCGCTCTTTACATCCATTTGATGAAGTTTCCATCCGTATTGTGCTGCCATAGCACAAAGAACACGAATGGTGGTCATCCTTGCAGTGGGTGCAAAGGTCTCTTCGTAATCGATGCCTTCCTTTTGAGCATAGCCCTTTGCCACAAGGCGGGCCTTATGCTTGTCAATGGTTCCATCTGCCTTGTATTTCATTTTGTAAACCCATTTACAGCCAATGGGTTTCTTACCTGAAGGTAAATTAACCAACTTCCATGTATTGTTCTTAATGAGAGATTTATATTCAGTATCCATAGTTGCCCTCCATTGTGGCTCACTAAGTGCTTCTTTGACCGTGGAGGGTTCATGTTCATCATATGAAGACATATAAACCCTCTCATCATCAATCTCCATGTCTTCTCCACTATCAATCTCTCTCTCTACAGAAAGCTCTTTGAAATGTTGGCAAAGGTCATCAACTGTGGGTGATGCTTCTGCTCTCTTCTACCGAGACATGCTGCGAGTTCGAGGATGATTCAGAGTAAGATCAGGAGGTGAGGTCAATTTTGAATCTCTCACCATACTTGTATACCATTTTGGCACCTTTTGCTGAGGTGGAGGAGTTTGTTTTTGTGGCTCCTCATCTTCCAGGTATACAGTGGATGTGATGTCAGGTGTGAAAGCCTCATCGAACACCACATCTCTACTTACATGTATTTTCTTTGTTCTAGGGTCATACAATCGATACCCTTTAGAATATTCATCATAGCCAAGGAAAATGCATTGTAAGGTTTTCTCATCTAGTTTCTTTCTCTTTTCTTTAGGTATATGCATAAATGCCTTACACCCAAAAACTCTTAGATGAGAGATGGAGGGCTTCCTACCGCTCCATGCTTCTTGTGGAGTTATATCTTTAAGGGCCTTTGTGGGTGCCCTATTCAAAATATATATTGTCGTTGTGACAACTTCTGCCCAATAGCGTTGCTCAAGATTTGCACCTTTAAGCATACTACGAACCATTTCCATGATGGAACGATTTCTCCTTTCAACAACTCCATTTTGCTGTGGAGAATAGGCTGTGGTGAGCTATCTTTTGATCCCATGTGTTTTCAGAAATGAAGAGAATTCATTTGAGGTATATTCCCCCCTCGATCTGAGCGGAGGGTCTTTATGTAGCATCCAGACTCTTTCTCAACTAGTTGCTTGAACTGTTGAAAGTAGGAAAATGCTTCAGATTTTAGTTGAAGAAAGAAGACCCACATTTTTCGTGAGTGATCGTCTACAAACAACTGATAATACCTTTTGCCTCCAAAACTTGGTGGCATGGGACCGCACAAATCAGTGTGCACTAACTCCAATGGTTTCTTAGCTCTAGAAGAGCTAGCTTCGAATGGTGCTCGGTGTTGCTTGCCTGCTAAGCAATCCGAGTAGATGGGCAATGTAGATGAAAGGGTGGGAAGTCCCTTCACCATTTGAGATTTACTTAGCTCAAGTAAATACCCTTTACTAAGATGCCCAAATCTCTTATGCCAAAGAGAAGTGGCCTCCTTTGTGTTGACTGTCATGGCAACATGAGGCGTTGAAACAACATCTAGTGTGAACAAGCCATGCTTGTAAGAACCGGTTGCTATGTGTTTACCCTGCTTGGTGATATAGCAACGTTTCAGTCCATTTTCCACTTTGAAATTGACAATCATATTTTTATCCAGGATTTGTGGAACTGACAACAAGTTGTTTGTCAATCCTGGAACATAAAGGACATTGTGAATATGACACTTTCCATCTGGAAGGGAAATAGTGACACTGCCTTCTCCCTGGACACGATAGGTCTTATTATCAACAATTGTTACTGGTTTGCCTTCTCTTGCCACAAATGTCTCAAACCACTGCTTGTCACCAGTCATGTGTTTGTTGGCGCCTGAATCAATGTACCAAACATAATCCTTCTGTGTAGAAGCTGTATGGGTCATGAGCACTTTGTGTGCTCTTTCTGAATCAGAATCAGAATTTTCAATAGCAACATGTCCTCTTTGTTGTCTATTGTTCTTTTGTGGCTTGTTTTTGCCCTTCTTGTCTTGTTTGTTCTTAAACCAACACCTGTTGGTGTCATGGTTGTCCATTTTGCAATGGGTGCAATACTTCCCTTGAGATTGAGGTTGCTTGCCTTTATCTCTTGATGATGATCCTAAAGATGAGCCTCCCTTTTGAAAGTTACCTTTCTTCTTTCCACCCTGTTTGTTTGTGTAAAGTGCATTGTTTGACACTTTATCACTTTGGAGTTTGGATATCCTTCTGCTATTTGAAGTAGAGTTGACCTTCTACAAAGGTGATTATTCTTTGAGATACATTAAGGGATGTGATTAACATCTTATAGGATTCAGGAAGAGCCCTCAATATTACTGAAGTCAGAATAGTATCTTCTACTTTGGCTCCTAAAGCATTCAACTTTGACTTCAGTTCTGCCACTCTGCAAAGAAATAGCTCTACTGATTCTCCTGACTTCATATGGAGTGTATGAAGTTGTGTTTGAAGGTGTAGAATAGTCGATTGATTCTTGCCTTCAAAAATGGTACAAAGTGCATCCCATGCATCTTTACCATTTTTAGCTTCACTTATGTGAGGTTGGATCTCATCAGTAGTAGCTAGGAGAATCAACATGAGAAGACGATTGTTCTTTTTATCCCATGCTTTTTGATCTGCTCCTGGTGATGTGGGTCTTGCATCAGTGCCATCCACTAAATCCCACATCTCCTCTACAGTAAGTATTGCTTTCATCTTAGTCTTCCATGCTGAAAAATTAGAGCCCTTTAGCAATTGTGTATCATTTAAGTATTTATTGATAGTTGCCATTTAGGAAGGGTCTAGAATGGATCCAAGATGGTCTCTCTTTCTCTCTTTACTTGATATTTAATGGCACCTGCCTGAAAAATCTTTGTGAAGGATTTATCAGTTTGAGGATATTTAAGCCAAACAAGAAGAAAGTTAGAGATAATTCACTCTTTAGTGATATTTAATGGCTCTTGCCTAAAAATCCTTCCAAATAAGGATAGTTAGTTTGAGGGAATTAAGCCAAACAACAAAAGAGTGAATTAGGGATTTTGATGTAAGAGAGAATATTAAGAACAAATTGGCTTTAAAACCTGTGCAAATGAGTTTACACAAATTATTGTGAAATTTTGGGGTTTTAGTGCTCTTGATTTTGATGACTTTTAATTGCAAAAGACAAGAAAGTAAATGCAATAATCAATCAAAGAGGACCCACAAAATTTTTATCACTAAGGTGTCGGATGCAACCGAAAATGCACCTTATTTAAGAATGCCAATTTTTAATATAGGTGTCGAGTAATATCGAAAATGCACCTAATTATTAGTTTTTGCAACAAAAGATGTATTTGTGTTTTGCAAAAAAAATAATTTTAAAGTTCAAATTCTCCCTCCTTTGTGTTACAATTTTTGCAAAAAGATAATTTATCAAAGATCAATCATCCCCCTTTGATTTGCAAAAAATAAAGTAGCTCACCTTTCAAGACAAGTCGACACACGACAAGCTTTTGAAAGGCTTTCCAGAACCAGTCGACAAACGACTTGGTTTTAGTGGACCCTTTGAGGCTTCAACACTCAAAAATTGGAGGGGCATTAGGATTGAAAGGTTCTCTAATCCTCATGGGACCATAACTTCGATCCAAACCCTTCCAAGGATCTGTGTAAGTGTTGAAACGAGGTAAACTTCTTCTATGCTCTCGAAGCATACGACGAAAATGAGATCTTGTTGTTTGTCATCGAAGTTCGTTCCTCTTTCTTATAACTCTTTGACGACGAAGAGCTTTTTTAATCCAAGGCTTTGTCTTCATGAAATAAAACTTGTACTCTCAAAAAATGATTAGAAACAAAAATTTGGAGCAAAGTGGTTACAAATTTCAACTTGTTGCAAAAGAAATTGGGCTTGCAATTTTGTTTCTTATCCCCTCTTGGATTTGGAGAAAACAAAAAAAGGAACAATTTATATATGTATAAAAAATTGGCCTTTCTTTTCAATTTTAGTGCATAGATTTAATTTTAATCTAGTATTATAGATTAATAAAAAAAATATTAGGAAAAAAAATCACTTAGATAAAAAAAATGATTTTCATTCAAAATATAATTAATTTATTAATGTTAAATACTAAAAAAAATAAATAAATACAAAAAAATAAAAATACTTTCACCTTTAGTATTGTCGAGCTAAATTTCTGCGCTTTTGCAAATAAATTGTTTTGCTACAGCCCGACGGGAGTTGAACTCTCGACCCTACGCTCACAGCCTTGGCCCGACCTGATCAACCGGTTGGGCTAGGCTCGCCCTTGGGAAGGAAGGTTTACAACCTTCTATTAATTCCTTCGTGGCGAATTCACGAAGAAAAAAAAAGGTTTTAGGGATGATTAGTCCCACATTGACGCCGCGGGGCGTCGACAAAGTTTTTAAAAAATCTCGCGCCCTTCCTTGTAGTGATTGCCTTCGGGCAATCAACTGGTCAACCTTTTGCCGATGGTAACCGCGAATGGGAGAGTGCCACGCAAGCAACGAATCGTCGAACGCCACGTGTACCTTGGACTTCGCATTGTCGCCACGTCAGCTTGGTTCGCGAGCCCGCCCACATCCAACGCCACGTGTACCTCGGATTTCGCACCTCCGCCATGTCAGCTCAGCAGTGACCGGTCAGATCTGAGTCAGAGTTTCTCGGTCCACGTGCGGTTTCTATCAGACCTGGGTTTTTGCGTCGGTTGTCCCATGTCGGTCCGCGTCCCGTGGTTGTCCCATGTCGGTCTGCGTCCCGTGGTTGTCACGTGACGGTCTGTGTTGGTTTTTGTGTTAGAGTTAGAGCTTGACAGGGCTGTCCTCCCTGTCAGGTGCAGTCGCGTTGGGGCTGACAGGGCTGTCCCCTCTATCAGTTGTGAGGGGGCGGCTAGCTCTCGCGTCGTCAGGTCTGTCGGGTGTGTCAACGGTGGTCTATCGCCTGCGTCGTCAGGTCCGTCGGGTGTGTCAACGGTGGTCTATCGCCTGCGTCGTCAGGTCCGTCGGGTGTCTTTGGACTGACAGGGTTGGCCCCCCTGTCAGTAGTATGAGGGGGCTTCTTGCCCTTACGTTAAGAGGGTGGGGCCTCCTCGTGCCGGCACCTCGGGCCGGTCGCCGGAAAACAGTTTCCGGTCGCCGGTTAGAGCGAGTGCCTGCCAGTCCACATGGGCCTGCTGCTGCTCCCATTGCGGGCCTCTGGTCCAAAAAACCTAAGAGAAACCTTAGAGAAACAAATGAATTAAGAAAATAATTAACAACCACCAAAGCTGCCTTGTAACGCGTGGAACGAGAGAATTCCTCTCGCCTTGCCCAGTGCACCTTGCCTCCTTGCTTGCCTCCTTCGTAGCTCTGATGCCAATGATGGCAAATGCAATGCGAAATAATTCAGCCAGAATCAACTAGAAAATATATTGAATTCTAAGGTTTAAATAACAATAGGTTAGGCTAAGAATAGCCTAATAGGTTGCCGCTCCTGAAAGGTAGAATAAGATGCTAACAACATTATGAGTCACTAACAATAAAATATGTATCACGTCTAAATAATAGTGCGTGACAACCATAAGATATTCGACATGAATATCTTAGTGGTAAGTTGCAGAAAGATAATTAAATCTAACCTACTAGGTAATAATGTAATAACCTAATGGTAAGAAAGTAAATACTACTTTCTACCCTAACATTTTTAACATTCACGAGTTAGTCGATAGGCTTGTTTGAAGCTATTTAGAAACTGAATTTCTCCTTCCATTTGGGTTAATGTTTGAAAACCTTTATTTTCCAATTTAGTTTCAGTTGGAGGTGAGAAACAAATGTCATACTTGTCAGTTTGATGATGGTTGAGAGTTATTAATAAACCCTTTCACAAATGAATAGATTGGGGAAGGATGAGCCATGTAAACCTTGTGTTGTTCAAGCGTTGACCAGAATATCTTTCTTGGTTTTCAGATGGTTTGTGTTGGTCAATAGGCAGAAGACAGAGTTACGTCAATGTGAACCTCATGCTTAGAAAGCTAAGCTAGAAGATCAGAGGTTACAGAGGCTGGTTATCAAGGGAGTAACACACTGCCATTTCTATGATGACTGGATGAAATAAAATTGGTGAATTATGACAGTTTTTCAGAAGCATGGTGATATGTTGTAGCAGTCCAATTTTTATCCACGTGTAGGGGCTTGATCTAGATGAACACAACATTGGTAAATTCTAAATAGTGACAATGAGGATACTTCTATGACATAAGGGTGGAGGTGTTAGATGATAATGTTTTTTTTTTTTGTGTTATGGTTGTTAGGTGTTAAGGGTCATATATTAGTTAGAGAAATGAAGTGATCTATTTGCAAGGTTCTTTTTGTAATTAATGCTGTCAGGCAAAATATGGTATGATTGTGCAAACAATAACAAATTCATTTTTATCTAGAGAATAAAAGGCCAAAGATCATTTGTAATTTCAGGTGAAAAAATTGAAAGAGCTATAGGTAGTGAAAGTTCATTGTCTATTTTCTTAATATGTTGAAGTGATTACACTGTCACCATTTATTATTTCTAGACTTCTGGTTTAATGGTGCATTGCATTCTCGTTTTTAAATATACATAAAATACGTTTTTCAGACATAGATATAGGCATTAAAGATGCTTGTGAGGTCTTTCAATATGCCTAGTCATTTATAAACTATTCGGTGCATCTTTGGTATTATAGGTGACACTTTGCCGATGCTAGAATGTACTCTATACAATCTTGATAATCAATATTTTGGTGGAGATCGGTGGTCTCCGGTTCTATTGAATTTCCTTTACAGAGGAACTGAATGGTGTTAGTATGTCATATAGTGGGTTTGTACATTTAGTTATTATAAAACTATTGTGTATATTTCTTTTCTTTATTGTTGTTTGGATTTTTTTCTTGTTTTTCTGGGAGCAGTCGTGACATACATGTGAGAAGCATAGCTGGACCAACTTGTGTTGTTTCTTTATCAGAAAATTAACTATGGTGGTTGTGAGGAGCATAGCTGGACCAGCTTGTCTTGTTTCTTTATCAGAAAGTTAACTATGGTGGTTGTGAGGAGCATAGCAAGTAATATTGAATATTTTTTTTATGCAGGTATTGCTACAAGATGAAAAGCAGGCTAGAAAGAAACTCAAAAAAAACACAAATACAAATGAGTCACCAAGAAACACTAAAAAAATCAACCATGTTGAGGCCTGTGCATCCAATGGGTGTACATCAGAGTCTGTAAATCAAAATACTTTTGTATGTGAAGCCACATTATCAAACCAGTATTTTCGAAGACAAAATGCTACCATGGAAGAGGCTTCACCAATAAAAATTGATAGAGTTTCAGAGAGTGGTTGGAATTTTTCTGGCAACCTACATTCTGAACCACCTACAATTAAAGCTACATTCTGCTCTGATACTATGACAGATATCTTACCAATCACAAAGGTATGCCTTTTCTGATATATAACTATAAGCTTCCATAAATATCGAGCCAATGCTTACATACTGATTGAGATCAGCTAATGTGCAGGCCAACTTGATCCATTGTTTATCATCTGCTAAGGTGCGGCGATGGTGTTTGTATGAGTGGTTTTATAGTGCTATTGACTTGCCATGGTTTGAGAAAAACGAGTTTGTGGAGTATCTAAATCATGCTGGACTTGGTCGCGTTCCTATACTTACGCGTGTTGAATGGGGTGTCATACGCAGGTAAATTTGGATTTACATGTACTGCTAATGTGACCTTTGGTTGCAATTTTGTTAGTTGGGTACTTTTTGATAGGGGGGTTTGTGTAGAGTAATTAGTAGGTAACTTCTAATTTGATGCCATGCCTTGACATATTTGACAATGTGGTTTCATCATCAAAGTTGGGATGAGCACTATTAAAGTTTGTCAATTGTGTGCTTTCTTATATGAGGGTTTCCTGATTGTACAACTAATTTTGAATCTCTCAAATGAACTTCAGTCTAGGTGGTTCTTTGCTTCTATGCACACACACCTGCACATATTGACTAGTTCTCATTTTATATATCTGTTGACTTTGCTTTTATTGTTTTCAGTTCCCTTGGAAAGCCTCGGAGGCTGTCTGCACGTTTTCTTCAAGAAGAAAGGGAGAAATTGGACCAATATAGGGAATCGGTTCGGAAAATTCATAATGATGTTCAAGCTGGTGTTTATGATGTTTTACCAGCAGATTTAGCTCTCCCCTTTTATGGAGGCCAGCAAGTAATTGCACTCCATCCAAAACAAGGGGGAATTCATGGCGGGATTGTTTCGTCAGTTGATCAGAACAAATGTAGAGTTCAATTTCATAAGGCTGAACTAGGGGTTGAATTTGTCCTGGTAAACAACTTTGCATTTTCACATTATCTGGGCTCCTCATCCATGGTTGATAAAAAAACAAAATTGTTAGTTGGGGTATTAAGGTCAGGTCTTCTCTGCAACAGTCACATACTCTTTATTGGATTTTCAGTATTAACTATCTTTAACTTATGAGGTACCAGGAGCATTTTAAAACACTTTTCTTTATGTGGCTTTATTGTTGGGAATGTTAGTTTTGTTTTCCAAAGCTTCTACAAAAGTAGTCAGGACCTATCATCTTCTCTGACATTGGAAAAGAAGATGTTAAAACATGAAATTATTTACAGATTTGATTAGCTTAGAAAGGAAACACTCCCCACTGAAAATTTAGCTTCTCATTAATGAGATGAAAAGCAAAATTCTTAGTTGGGGTATGAAAGCCAGGTCTTATCTGCAATGGTCGCATAATCTTTATCAGAATTTCATTATTAAACATAAGTAAATTATGAAGTTTTAGGGACATTTTTAAAGCATTTTTTTCTGTGACATTTTAAAACATTTTCCTTGTGTGTCTATGTTGTTGTGAATGTTAATTTTGTTTTAGAAAGATTCTTGGAAAGTAGTCAGCACCTGAAGCAAAACAAAGCTTGGCAGATAAACCTTTACGCTGCAGGATACTATGAAATTGAACTGAAACATTACTTTAAAGTTGTTTTAGAATGCTCATGATTATGATAGAAACCTGGGGAAGGAAGCCATTAGCAACTCTGAGGCATTGAGCAAATGTTGAAGCTGTTAGTGCTTTAAACAAAGCTTTGCAGATAAACTTTTACATAGTAGAAGATACCCTGAAATTGAAGTGAAGCATTACTTTAAAGAGGTTTTAGAATGCTTATGATTTGAAGCAAAACTATAGAAGTCATGATTAAAATAGAAATCTTGGGAAGGAAGCCATTAACAAGTCTGAGACATTGCATGAATGTTGAAGCTATTCACAAGTCTCAATATCTACATAGAGATTGATGTATGTGAATAATACCTTTACAGTCCACTTTGAACTTATATTTTGTTTGAATTGTTTATTCATCTACCTTTTGTAGGACATTGATTGCATGCCTATGAATCCTGTGGAGAATATGCCTGCAATTCTTAGAAAAAGAGTCAGAATGTGGGATGGTCTCTGTTGGTATGGAGATGAAAAATTGGCCATGAACTCTAGTATTGGCTGGACCGAGAATGTTGATGCAAGGTCCAGTCTGGACAAAATGTTGAATGTTCCAAGTATTGCAGCTGCTTTACCTGTTCAATCTAATTTTTCTGATGCTTTATCAAATAATGCCAAGGTTTGTCATTCTTTCAGATGAAAGAATTTTGGATTTCATGTAGTGGCATAGTTGGTTAAATTCATTTCAATAAATCCTTATTCCATCACTGCTGATAATCTATAATTCACCCGTTAATTTGCCATAAGCAGGCAGATATGTCTGGTTTTGTTAAACAGACCAAAATTTCAGAGAACGAGCACCTTAGAGATGCAAAGCAGTCAGTGTCTAATTGGCATTCTAAAGTAGCAAAAGTACAAGACAGGGAGGCTGATAACAAGGCACTTGCTTGTTTGAACTGTGCACTTGATAAAAAGGTAAACATCCCAATTTATCATCATGGAATGGTCAGAATATGCATCTTTCCTGTTTCCAGCATGAAATGCTTAATTTTGCTCTCCAAAGTATGTTTGTCATTTTTTCCTCAACATGATGATGCCCTTGGAACTTTTTCGTGGAATCTATTGTGCAGCACTTGATCTTTTTGTGGCAGAGAGTGGAGTCCTATGTTTTTCATGCTGAATGGTTTTCTTAGATATACATTATTTCTAATAATTCAATGGTTACATGCTTTAAAATTCCTAGTGCTCTTAAGGTGTTTCTTCTTTTGTTTTCCAGGTATTTCTCAGCCTAGACAGTAGTCAATTTATTTTTCCTTCAATAATTTATGTAATTATCTTAAGCTTCTTTATTCTTCCAATGATGACATATTTTCTGATCTGCTTACTCCACATTATATTATCTTCTGATTCCCTAAAAGTTGATTGAACCATAAAATCGCTGATATAGTGGACTTGGAGAAACCAATGTTCTTTTTATTGCTTAGAAAACTGCCCCTGTATTCCTTGATGTAAAGTTTGGAGAAGAAGAGGCAGGAAATATTAAAGAAAGAGGTGGTTCCTGCCTTGTTGGTTTGATGGCAGGGTTATGTGCTGTTAGATACTTTCAGAAATGGTTCTCTCATAGCAAGAGATAGTTTGCATACTCTCTCTCTCTCTCTCTAACAATGGGTACATCTATTTAAACAAACCACATTATTACAGTATTACAACAAATTGCATTGTCATGTGCTGCCTTATTGTGGGAGTGCCATCACAGTGAGGGGATTTCTACTTGGGTCATTTGCTCATATGATTGCAGCCCATTTACTATTTCCCCACAATGCCTAGAACTTAAGGTTAACATTGGGAAAAACTCATGCAGAACATAAGGGTGGACTTGGATCCATAATATAGGTGCACTCGATCCTAGGTCTATGCATTCCTTTAAGTTCAACCTCTACCTCCATGTGTCCTCATAGCTTCACAAGGTGCCCGATCATGAGAGTGGAACCTTGGCTTGTGGTGTGAAACTCCTAGTTCCTCATTGTTTGCCCCAAACATATTGGACAAATGTTAAGGGTTGCCTACGGGATTGGAACTTTGGCTTATGATGGAAACTCCTCGCTCCCCATTGCTTGTTCCAAACCCATTGGGTGTATCCTTGTATCATATTATTACCTTGTATCATTGTAATATATATTGCCTACGTTAATTAAAGATTATTGTAAGTTTACTAAGAAGTAGGTAGGAAGGATCGTGATTCTCTTAAGTTATACCCTTTGGATACCACACACCCATCTACCATGCATTTGAGAGGGAATCCATTCATCTCTTTTTTACACCTTGTATTATATATTGAATCCTATGGATTTCATGTAAGAGGCCTATTGATCCCTTCCATGCTTTCGAACTAATGGCTTGACTTTTGGTTTGTGAGTAGGATTTTTTTTGTTTATCATTTTTTTTTTTGGGTAAATAAATGTGTTTATGGCTCGAAGTATAATATTCATTTTGGTTTGTGGCCAATTTAATTTTTCAATCTATAGCCAACATATATATACAATTGGTTATTTATGAATGGTGCCTATTGGTATTCATCTCACCCACCAAGCTTGCATTAAATGTTTAATCAACCTTTGTCACCCCAAGATTTGAAGGGTTGTGCAACTGTAGCATGTGGGGGTATGCTAGTCGCGCAAACATATGTACAATGCAACACAATGCAATACAAGAGGCCTTTGAGCAAGCCATGAACTTAGAAAGCGAGTTGAAAATATTATTGAGATATAGGCTTGAGAAGTCAGCGACTATCAGAACAATAGTGACTCTAGAACTAGATCAATATTGAAAGTGAGGACGACTTTGAAGATGATAGTGACTTCAAGAGTGAGGGATGGAGAAGGAATGTCAATAGATGCTCTCCTCAAAGATATGATGTGTAGAAATTGAACACAACACACTACAATATAATTTCATTATAAATATATAAACAAAAGTACATAGTGGGAATAACTTATAGATACAAATGAATACATTGCTTACACAACATGTATCTTGCACAACAACTATTTGCATTATATTATGGTATGGTCTAACAACACATAGACTTGCCTTGACTAACATCAACCAATTTGATTTCTTGAGCATGACGAGACTAGCAGGTGGTTGTCAATTGTATCATTGAACTACCCATGTATATCAAAACATGAAAATAACCCATAGAATCACATTATGTTCTTACAAACACATATTGATACGTACGTACACAACACTACATAACAAATACATATGACAATCTTATTTACTCATCAACTTGTGTGCATACATTTACGTAAGCTCACATTCTTATGCTTGTGCATGGTACTTATACACGGTGTGTTTATACAAACATGCACTTATGTAGACATGTCAAATCGTCTGCTACATCCACCAGCTCTAGACTTGTTAATGTCCTCGATGATAGACCAACTGAACACTTGGGATAGAAGCACTGAAGGCGATACTTGAATCTCTTGTTGTATTCCTTCCGCTTCCTTTTGTTCCAAGTGTCTTATACAAGTGGTTGCATTACAAATTGTTGCCAACAAAATATTGTGCCCCTGTTGCTTCCTTTGCTACATGTAATCGACCACATCTCAAGTAAGATGGGCAACACCTGTTGTTGCTTGTGTTTGGGGATCAACTGGTTCCACCATCTCAACCACTCTGATTTAATCAAATTCATGGCACCCTCTACTTCGTGTCTAGGGTTTCACCCTTTCACTTTTAAACCCTCCACATATCATTGATTCATCTTGGCTCACAACACTGACATTTGCGTGTAAATTGCTCCTAGAGATGACATCTTCAGCATTGCATAATGAGTATGCCTTGAGTACCATACTGAATTTGACGTCTTCCAATAATTTGGCTATTGTCACGATCCACACCATCTATGGCATCCCTTCTTGGAACACTCTTTCCATGTGTTGTAGTTGTTTGTAGCAACGATTTCACATCGTTATGCACATTCTCCATGTTGCACTCATTCTCTCGGAGTCATTTCTCTAATCGTTCTCATCTTTAGAGTCACTCTCTTCACTGACTTATCAACCTTAACATTTGGATGATGCTCTCAAGTCATCCTGCAAGTCAATCTTGTTCTTAGAATCATCACTCTCGCTCCCAAAGTCACTCTCATCATTGGAATCACTTTCATTTTTGGGGTCGCTCTCATCCTATTTGACCCCCATTTTTTAATGACGCCTTTGCATCGCTTTCCAAGTTCAGGGCTCATTCAAAGGCCTCTTGATATCCTATAAGAAGTCCCTCCACGAACGATTTCTTCATCAATGTGCCTGAGGACTCTTCCTCCAGATGGGTAAACAACCCATTCAATCTCTGGTTGTAGGACTGCACAAATTCTGTCTCCCTTTTCACCAGCTTAAGGATTTCAGCAATGACCTCATCATCATTGGGGAACAGTTTAAATTCTATAAGGAAAGCTTCCCGTAACTCTCCTAAATGTGGTATGTGTCCTTTGACAATACCAAGTATCATTCCATTGCAATTCCACGTTGCATCCTCCAATTGACTTCATCCATTTGCCCATTGGCCTTCCACATTGTAGGGAAAATTTTCCAATATCTGATTGTGTCCTTTGTTCCACCACCATTAAATGTGGGACACCTAGGCTCATGACCAAAATTGGTCATTGTGGTGATCCGTTGATTTGACACAGGCAATGGTTGTTTGCGTATCTCACTTTTGCCACATGCATGGTTGGACGCATCACATTGTAATTACTCTCATATCAGATTCTTGTCTTGTTGATCATGAAACATGCCAATCTAGAGTTGCTCTGATGTTGGACTCCCATCCCGCTCACGATTGAGCACACCAATTTGTAGTTACTCTAGGGATGGACTCTTGTCACGCACATTGTCGGAAAACCATATTGCATTTACTTCGATGTCGGACTCTTGTCTTGCTCACCATCAGACACACCAACCTATAGTTGTTCCAATGCCAAACTCACATCAGGTGCATTGTCTAGCACAAAACTTGCTTCAAGCACTATCAGCCTTTCTTGTTGAACAAGGTTTTCTCCTTTGTCAGACTTGTTGTCACTTTGTGATTTATCATGCCTAACTTTGCTTGCATGAACGTCTTCATGAACGTTTTTGCCTTTGTGAACTTGTTCGTTTGCACACACGTCTTTGCCTATGTGGATTTGTTTGTATGCATGCATGTCTTCCTTGTGTGGACTTGTTCGTCTATTTGCATGTTTTCACCTTAGGGCATGTCTTTGCTTGTGTGAAGTTGTTTGGTTGCATGCATGTCTTCTTTGCACGTGATGTTGTGCACGCCTTCATTAGACCCTTCAGCATGAACGCCTTTATCGGCATGACCTCCATCATCACATATGCTTTCAATAGGGACACCTTTGATGATTGTGTGCATGTCTTCTTGAACTTGTTTAGTCATGTGTCTCCTCCTGCGCAAGCTTGTTCATATATGCTTGTCTCCACTTGCACCAACTTGTTCATGCATGCCTGTCTCCACTAGCACAAGCTTGTTGGTTGCACACACGTCTTTTCTTGTGCACACATCTTGACTTGCATAAACTTCAATTGCACATGGATCGTCGCCTATGTGTGCATCTACATATACATGCACATCTCTACTTGAGAAAACTTCTTTTGTTTCATGGATGTCTTTTCCTGTGTGCACATCTTTGCCACTTGGCCCTTAGTTGGCATTAACAAGCAAGGTAGCATCACTTTCAGTTGTGGTCTCCATGTCACCACACTTTACCCAATTTTGTATAGGCAACAATGCCTTAATGTATAAATGGAATACAACACACTAAAATATAATTCTATTATAAATATTTAGAGAAAACTACACAATGGGAATAACTTACAAATACAAATGGACACGCTACGCATGCAACATGTATCTTGCAGAACAACTATCTGCAGTATATTATGGTATAGTTAGGTGACCCACATAGACTTGACCATCTTTGACCAACATGATAACTTGATGAACAACTTCCACCAACCTGTAAGCCTCTCGACATCTACCACATAGTTGCACACTTGTAGGTATGATAGGATTGACCATAGTTGAGAAAATTAGAATTGGATTGGAATCACCATGGAAAAATAATTAGGAAAAATCGGGAAAAAAATCTTAAAGAAAATGCAAATTTTCATTGAAAAAAGCTTTTTTTTCATGCATATCATATTTTTTTGGAAAAAGTTGGCAAAATATGCCAATGTTTTGGAAAAAACCTGTAAAATTCGGTATTTTGATGCGATTTGAATCTACAACCTTGCTGAATTGGAAAAAATCGGATTGGATCGGGATTAAATCAGGTTTTTTGTAACTATGTGATTGACAAGTTGTTGGCAACTACCCAACTAGGAAAAAACCGGTAAAAATTGGGATTCTGATGCGATTTGAACTGGCAAACCTGCTGAATTGGGAAAAATCGGATTGGATCAAGATTAAATCAAGATTGTCGTAACTATGGGATTGACAAGTGGTTGGCAATTACCCAACTACCACCAGACTAGCCGTATACATCAAAACATTAAAATAATCCATAATATTACACAAGGTTACAAACGTATGGAGGACGGGTTTTGGGGACGGCGGGGGACGGTAGGCTGATTTTAGGAAACGGCTGGGGGACTACAGGCTGATTTTAGGAAACGACTGGGGGATGGCTAGGGGACGACAAGTACAGTATTGAATTTTTTAAAAATTTAGAATAATTTACACAACAAAAATACTAATTGCTAATAGTTTACAACAAAAATATTTAGAAGCCATTATATTCTTAGAATAATTTACAACAAATGTCAAAAATACTTAGTCTCATTTACAACAAAAAGAGTTTACAACAAAAATATTCTCATTATGTAGGAACTTCTACTAGGCTATCACTATCAGTATCTGTATCTGATGAGCTGCCCTCATCATCTGAGTGAACAGCCTCCAATGGAACTCCAACCAACATCCTCATCGTCATCAATTTGTCTCGCATCCTCTGGATCAACATCCTATCGTGCAGTTGGAGTATGCCTATAGGATGGCTAGGGGACGACAAGTACAGTATTGAATTTTTTAAAAATTTAGAATAATTTACACAACAAAAATACTAATTGCTAATAGTTTACAACAAAAATATTTAGAAGCCATTATATTCTTAGAATAATTTACAACAAATGTTAAAAATACTTAGTCTCATTTACAACAAAAAGAGTTTACAACAAAAATATTCTCATTATGTAGGAACTTCTACTAGGCTATCACTATCAGTATCTGTATCTGATGAGCTGCCCTCATCATCTGAGTGAACAGCCTCCAATGGAACTCCAACCAACATCCTCATCGTCATCAATTTGTCTCGCATCCTCTGGATCAACATCCTATCGTGCAGTTGGAGTATGCCTATACTCTGGCTTAACTCTCTCACGAAGGTGAAGAGAGCTATGCACTGCAACTAGCTTCTTTGCTCTGCAAGAGGTAAGCCCGTTCCTCCTCACACTATGGATAAAACTTTGTGTGGACCAATTCCTCTCAGCAGCAGAGGAACTAGCAACCTGGGAAAGAAGCCTAATTGCAAAATATTGCGAGTTAGGTGTATCATCCCCATATAGCTGCCACGATCCAATGGGATTTGATTGGGCAATGGTAGTCCTATCCTCTCTACACTCTGGTTGGTTGAAGCATGGGCCCCTAAGATCCACAAATTTGAGTCAGTCATCTCTAAGTTTTGAGGCCTCCTCCCTCACATACATCTTTTTAAGGGCATTCAAAAGCTCGTCTCTCCTCTAAATCATGATAGGGAAGCACTCTTCCAAGCCTAGGCTCATACCACTTTGGGTTTACCGCATATGCTGCCATATGAAGAAGGGTGTTCATCCTATTGCACCTCCTTTGTATATTAGGTCTAACGTGGGTCGTATATAATAATAATGTTGGATTTCTAGCACAAATGATTCTTTTCATCTCCCTTAGCATGCTATCAAAAGTCTCATAGATCTCTCCTAGATTAGGAGCATTTGTATAAGCATATTTGATGACTGCAAAAATTGGGGCAACGAAAGACACAATGTACCTACAAGAAACTAAGAGAAAATAAAAACTTAGGCTATATGAGTAATCTTGCACCTCGATCATCCTCTCCAATAAAATGAAGTAGTTGGCGTATCTAGTATCTCCTGGTTTGATGAACTCCTTCTTTGAGAAGGACCGAAAGAGGGCTAAGGAAGTGTGATGGTTGCAAATGAACATTTGCAAGTCTAGCTTCTGCAACCATAGCCCTCACCCAATCTATCCTCCCAATGTCCTTCAATGCATGAACACAACACGGGGTCCAAAAAATGTCTATAGGACTGCTCTATCATTTGCCCCACACGCAGGCAAACAGGGGCTGCATCTGTAATTATCTGTAGTGTACAACAAAAATATATAGAATAAATTACACAACAAAAATAGCCTCATTTACACAATCATATAGAATTTTATAAGAAAAATGGAAATTAATTACCTGTACAACATTGGAGGGTCCAACCTCCTCAATAGCCTCCTTCAACAGGAGGTACTAGTACTCAACATCTTTTCTTTTCCCCATGCAATCAATGGCTCGAAGAAAATAGGGACATGCTGAACATGTAACAATAATATTGATGAGTGGACGTTGATGAATGTCAGTCTACCCATCAATGATGACAGAACATCCACTCGTCAACCATGTGTCCCTCATCTGCTCCATAACCAAACTGCATTTGGAATATTGTTTGTCCAAGAGAGAGGTATGAAGCTTATGCTCTCCAAGCACTACATATGAAGGCCCTACCTTGGTTGCTTTTTTGAATGCTTCCTTGAAATAGGGGGAACGTGCAATATGGAAAGGAAGCCCATGTGCAAAAAATAATTGTGCTATAGCATCATCTACTTCCTCTCTTGCTTGCATGTTAAGCATGTCATTTATAGTTCCACTTCCTTTTAGTTTTTTCCTTGAGGGCAGCAGTGGCATACTAGAGGTTTGGGTTTCTTGTGGTTGTCTTGAGGAGGCTCCAAGGTCACTTCTAGATGTTTGGCCAGGTTTAGGGAAAGGCATGCCTAAACCTCTAAGAATTGCCTCTTGCACAAGCCTATTGGCTTCAGCCACTTGTAGCCGGTTCATTTTTTTGCAAGGTCTTACCTCTGTTGCTGCTTTATCAATAAGATGGGATTCAACCCTAGTATAGCCTGCCCTTAAACTCAGTTTGACAAAAAATTTACAACCATGTTCTTGAGCCCCCATAATTTTTTTTTCCCTTGGTCACGGTTGGTTACAAATTGCGGCAGAGGTTTTTTAATATTAAATAGACCCTTGGCATATTCTTTTAACAGTGATGAAGGACAATCAAAACTAGAAGTAATGCTTTCCTCTTTGGAAGTTTGAGAAGGTTGGATAGTAGAGGCAGAATCCTTAACAATATGAATATTTTGATTTTCCCCTTCCATTTGAATGTCACATGGGTATGAGTCATATCCTTCACTGTTGCTCATGTTGAAACTTGAAAGAAAAATATGAAAACAGACTTTGATGAGGTAATGAAAATAGGAAAACAAACTTGGATCTTGATTTGCTCCTCCTTTCTCTTGCTGATCTCTGTTTTGTGACTTCTTTTCTCCTCCTTGCTGCTCTCTTGCTGCTCTTTTGCTGCTCTCCTGCTGTTCTCTTCACTGTTGTTGCTGCTGCTCTTCTTCACTGTTGTTGCTGCTGCTCTTCTTCACTGCTGTTCTCTTCACTTTGGGTGGGAGTGTGTGCTCTTCTTTACTGCTGCTCTTAACTTTTTAGTTTTTTGAATGAGTGTGTTTTTATTTTTAACAGGCAACAGGGGACTTATAGAGTCTATTTTTTAGGGTTTGGGGGGTGGAGACATTCATGGTTCCCACCCCCCTCTTTTGTTTTTTTAAATTTTAAAAAAGAATGCACTTTTTTTAATTTTTTGTTAAGTGACGACGGCTGGGCATCCCTGGGGATGTCCCCTCACAAGAGACGTCCTGGGGACGGCCCCTGCAGGTTGGTGGCATCTCGGGGATGCTCCGCCCGTCGTCCCCCTTTGGGGACGATGGGTAAACGTCTTCGTTATTGTCCCCTTGTTCTGGGGACAGGGGGATGCGTCCTCGTGTAACACTGATATTACATTATGTCATTACAAACACATATGCCACATACATACATGACGTGACAAACAGACAACTCTTATGTACACGTATCACCAACTCATGCACATACATTCATCCGATCGTGCATGACACTGATACACTTGCTTGTTCATACAAACAAGCACCTATGTAGACATGTCAAATCCTCAACCTACATGATGGGTATGTTTTGTGATTTCATAAACAAAAACAAAGACATATGGTGCAATGATTACAAAAATAGGTATATATTTTGTGATATTTGTTATATGGAAGGACAATGATTACAAAAGGAGGAACGTATTCTATGATATTTGTGACGTGGAAGGACACACGCCAAAGGAATGCACCTATTATATGAAGAACAATTAATAGATATGTAGCATAGAGGGAGAATGCTTCAAAGGGAGGTGTTGTTAGTGGACCACCAAGTCAATAAAAGATGCCAAATTGAGTATGATACAAATGACACAACAATTGTCAAGTGTTGTAAATGTCATCTATGAGGCACTTCGTAGGAGAATGATGATATAAAACAAGTCAAAAAACAAATAATGTGCATGAGGATCAAGAGTCATGAGGAGAGTCAAAGCCCAATGCAAAAAGCTGTGGACGATGTAAAGTGAAGTAGATGTAATGGAGATGGAGTGAACTGTAGGGAGCAAACAATGAGGGCAAGAATGAGTTGTGCAAACATTGACAATGACAACTAGGGGAGCCTACACAATCTGACAAGAAAAGAAGTGCCACTTGAGACATGAAAGGGTGTGACCTTACAAGCAAAGGTGTGTTACCTGAGACAAGAAATGATTCAATATGAAACAATGTAACTCAAGATGCAACCCAAGCTGTGAAAGGTTGTTACTTGAGACTTAAAGGGATGCATTTCAAAATGCATAGGGGTTTGACTTGCAATTGAAATGGGTATAACCTAGATGTGAAGTGGTGTGACCTAAGGCGCGAGAAGTTATGGCCTAAAATATATACGAATGCATGACTATATACAAGAAAGTACATGATGTGAAAAGGTGTAACTATATGATATGAAGAGTTGTTGCCAAAAATACAAAAGGTCACAAGAGGAACATTAAAATATTAAAATGTGATGGCTCTTGTATCTAAATTTTGAGGGAAGGAAGCTATGGAAGTTTTGTGGAATAATTACAAATAGAATATGATGTTTCATTTTTTTACGGGTTGATTAGATGAGCCAAAAAAAAAAAACAAGGAAAAGAAAAAAACAGAAAAAAATGGTTTGATTATTGGTCTAAGATAGTTTGATGATTGGAAATCTACAAAATGTTATATTTTTGCTCTTAATTTGTGTGCTTTCACTTGGCAGAGCAAAAAATCATCCAATAATTCCTTATCTTCCATCAAATGAAATGAAATGAAATATTATTAATGTCCGCGGTGGGCCAAAATAAGACCCAAGGGACTATAAGAAGTACAATAATGACTGCCAGCTAGCAGGCTAAAAAGCCCAACAAAGAAAAGAACTAAGAAAAATACAAGATCAAACCCGACAAACGGGCCAAAGAGAAAGGGAAAAGAAAAGAAAAGGGAGAGCAGAGGGGGGGAGGGCTGCAGTCCAACAGAGACAAGTGCATGCCAAGAAGAACGGAGAGAGAGAAGGGAGGGGGGAGGGAGCAGCCCAGGAGGGGCAAGCTCCGAGAATCCCCTAAAAACTAATCTCTCCTAACAGTCGAGGCCGAAGTACCGGAGCTGAAGAAGTCCATGATATGTCTCTGCCCATTGCTAGTTCGGAACCTTGACAAACTGTTGGTGCGCTGTCTAGTGACCCTGCTTCTGTTCAAATTGGATGGTGTGGGGCGTTTTCGATCGAAGTCACCTGGTCCATCGGAGTTGGTGAAGTATGTTGTGATGAGCCGATGTTGAGGAGGGTGAGATCCATTTGGAGAAATTTTATGTCGTCGAAGCCGAGTTATCTCCCTAAGAAAGAGTGCGAGACAACGCTGGTCCGGGTATCTGAAGAAGGTAGAAACACATCGAGAGTTGTCCCTGAAAAGGCAATGGAACCTACCTTGGATCTCATAATAAATGGGACAACAAAAAATGAAGTGATGCGGGGTCTCAACTTCACCCAAGGAGCAAAACAAGCAAATCCGCTCCTCCATCGGAAGATGGTGATCTGACTCAATCCGGAGTTGGTGAGAACACACCCTGAGTTGCCCAATAGTGATCCGAAGACTATGCATTGTGTGCTGCTGAAGGTATTGTGGAGGAACTATTTTGCCCTCCTGTATCTGTAAGAAGTGCTCATGGTAGAAATACAACTTGGGGGAAAGAGGGGCAACAGGAAAGATCCATGTGCATCTGGTGTACTGGAGACTAACATCCTTCCGAATCTTGTGGAGCATCTTCTCCTTAGTAAGTTGAGAGGGGGGGAGAACCCCCAAAGAATAAGGGGGCAGCCTGTCTATCTGTATCTGAATGCTGGCCAGGAGAGTAGAAACCTGAAAATACCAGCTCTTCCGGCCTCCTCGAGAACTCGGAGAGAGTTCCATCGAGGAGCGAAGGGCGAGGCTATTTGCTTGCTTAGTAGTTTCAAAGTAGAATATAGAGGAGCAGTCAACATTGCTTGCGAGGCTATTTGGCCAGAAAGGCTTTTGGTTGATCTTCCGATGGAACAATCTGAACCAGCATCCAACTTCTCTACACTGTGACAACCAAAGTGTTGAAATTGGTGAAGAATTCAATCTGCCATGCCAGACCAAAATATAGAGAATCATTTTTGACAGCAAGGATGGTGAAGAAATTTGTCTTCAATTTTGTACCACATAGGAGAAGACTATAGATATATTCACTAAACAACTTGGAATAGACAAGTTCATTAATTTAGAGATAAACTTGAAGTTGTGTATGGACTACACATTAGGAATTGGTGACATAAGAAAGTTAATGAAGTGGGTCTTTTTACACTTTACACATGTTCTGTGTGAATGCATCTAGGGTTTTGGGAGTTGTATTGAAGATGCGTCCAACAGTATTGGAGACACATGTTGCTGTCTCAAGTGTAGGCAAACAAATAGGCTCATGAATGTCATGTCTGCATGAGTAAGGTTGGTTGTGTTTTTGTCATAGAGTGTTGTTGCATGTATATGCGGTGATATAAATGTTCTTAATATATAGTGTAACATGTTATGGGGTAATTTTAATGTTTCACGTATATGGGTAAGTTTGTTGGTATTTGGGCTGTTGTCAACCACCTACCTGTTCCCATATACATATCTACACATCTACCTTGTTTGAGGTGGGTGTGGGAGGATGTTGGTAGAGATAGAGAATGATGGTTGTCTATGTTTGTCATTTGTATGGTTTGTGTTGTATGCTCGACCAAACTATGGTGTATTATAGTTGATTGGAATATGGAGGATACATGCTACGTGTATATATATGTACTTCCCATTGTACATCTTTATTTATATATAATGTAATTATACTATTGTGTGTTGCATTTTATTATATTGTACAAGAGTTCTCCATTTTGGTGTCATTGCCTATACAAAGTTGGGTCGACATTGTTGATATGAATTTGATTTTGGTGTCATTGCCTATACAAATTTGGGCCATTGGTGATATGAATTCTTGACGAGCATATCCCTTTGAAAATAAGATGATGACAATGGGAAGATTAAAGTGTGGTTGATATGAGTAATATTCCAAACGCGCTTTTGACCCCTCATAAATTGGGAAGATGTAGACTTCTTTGTTGACATTGACGAAGGGCTACGAAGCAATGCTCGACAATGGAGTGCATGACAATGCAAGGTGTGCTGAAAGCGTACGTGATGATGTAAGGCATGACAAAGTCGTGTGTGATGATCCAAGGTGCCAAGTGATGATAAGTTTAACAATTGAGAAAATCTAATTCAACAAGAAATGTTGATGGCAATTGAAGTGGGTTGTGCATCATATGGTTGAGAGATCTGACACTAGAGCAACTATAGGTTGGCATATCCAATAGTGAGTGGGATGCAAGTCCAACATCTGAGTAAATGCAAGTTGACACGTTTAATGGTGAACAGGATGGGAGTTTGACATAGGAGTAGCTATAGGCTAGCACATTTGATTGTGAATGGGAAGAGAGTCTGACATCAGAGCAATTGTAGTTTGTCCAATGGTGTGCATGATGGGAGTCTTGATATCCAATACTAGAGCATCTACAAATTGGCATGTCCGATGGTAAGCAGGATGGGTGTCCAACATTTGAATGATTGCAGGTTGACATTTCTAATGGTTAGTGGGATGAGAGTTTGACATTTGAGCAATTGTAGGTTGGCATGTCTAATGGTATGCATGACAGGAGTTTGATATTCTAGCAGTTGCATGTTGTCGCATTTGATGATGTGCAGGATGCAAGCCTGGCATCAAAGCAATTGCATGTTGCCATGTTTGGCAATGCATGTGAGGGGAATTTAAGATGCAAGCAACCATTGCCTATGCTAAATCAATTGGGCAAGATTGAGATCGATATAGACGAAATATACGAGTGTCCTATGTTTCATGGAAATGGAATAAAGGAGCTGCATAGACATTGGAAAATCTACATTACAATTTGGAAGTCCAGTGGACAGTGGAACGAAGTAGACTAGAGGAGGTTATTCCTGGTGACATTGCATGGAATTGCAGTGAATTGGCACATGGAATTTACAGAGGGCAAGTACTAGACCGAGGAGGAGTAATGGGGAGCCTTTGTGAAGGAGTGTGAGTTGTTTTGCGATGATGTTGAGGTCATTGCAGAAATTCATAGAATCAAGCAAGATGAGTTAGTTTATTTAGTTCCTCAGTCGGAGATTGAACAGGGTTGGTTAACCATTTGGTTTAGCACTTAGTTGTATCCTCGAATTGAAGGTATTTGAAAGTATCAAACAACAACAATAATTCATGAACATGTGCATAAAAGGAATCTTAGATCAAGTTATCTGCAAGAACAACAATTCACTTCTATTGATATAATGCACAAATCAATATAGCATTACCAACACATGTACATGAGATGCGAACAATACATGGCACTAACTATCAAGATACTCAGCCAGTACAGATGATATCCAACAATGAATGTAGGGGGTCTTATAAATAACAAAATTTGGTAGGGGAGGTAGTTGTGTAACTACTCAACGACCTCATAAATGTATGCTAACAACTACCTGGTGCAAGACAAATTGTTACATGCACGAGCAATTAGTTGTTGCCACGGAATACTTGATAAAGTGGGTCAAGGCATGAACATTGCCCAACAATTGAGGAGTACAATGAGATTCGTGTATGAACAAATTATTACATGGTTTGGCAATTTGTTGCATATCACCAGTGATTGTAGGGGCCACTTTGTAAATGAAGTGATTTAGAAGTTGACATTAGAGTTTAGAATCTTCCACTCGTTAACCTAGTACCACCCTCAAGGCAATTGGCAAGTAGAGGCGACAAACAAAATACGTGTTTCTGTTATTCTTAAATCATATGGTGTTGAAGGTGCAAATTGGGAGGAGAAACTGCCAATAGTCTTGTGGACGTACAAGACCATGTACAAGCCTACAATTGGCCATAACCAATTTCAATGGATTTATAGGTAGGAGGCCATTGTCCTAGTGGATTTCTTGATTCCAAGCATGAGAGTGGTGGCGGAGAACTGAATTAGAGACAAGGAGAGTTTGGAGGAAAGACAATTTTCACTAAACTAGTTGGAAGGAAAAAGAGTAAGGGTGTAGTGGGGCATTGAGGTAGCCCAATGATAGAGGAAATGGTGGCATGACAAGCTCTTGGGTCGCATGTAGCTCAAGAAGGAAGACCTTGTCTTACGATACAACAAGAAACAAGAGTTGAAACTGGGAAAGTTGAAGACTTAGTGGGTAGGCTCTTCCAAGTGGACGAGGTAAATGGAGAATGGATTTGTTCGGTTGGTGAAATTGGACGGGATGCCATGTGCTAAGCTTGTCAATGGTCCCAAGCTGAAATTGTACAGGTTACAAATTTGTAGATTCAATTGGATGAAGACAAGCGCTGGTGGACGTGACATGATGACTTTTGGGAAAAGGATACAAAAAAGGTACCAAGAGTCATGACAAGAAACTCAATAGTTGGAAGCTTTGCAGATACCGATGCACAATTCTCCTATTGTAAAGATTGCCCACATAGAGAATCTAGTAGCATAATTGATGAGGTTGTTGACCAATTTAGAGAAGGGGGCAAATGTAGGAATTCAATCTAATCAGACTGAACAAGCGGACGTGGTGCCATCTCAAGCATCACCTTTGTGAGTTAATAAGTTCATTTTGTATTGTTACATATGTTGATCAAAGAGTTGTAACAAGTGTTGATCAAGTGGTGTTACGAATTATTATTTTGTAAAGTGTTGTGAATGTGATAAGACAATGTGTTGTCTCTTGTGATTAGTTTGCAATCCAGTTTGTAGTTCGATACGAGGGTGACGGTTGGGACTGTTAACTGTCCACCCCCCCTTTTCATTTGTATATATTCCATATGTGAGTAGTCAAATGGTATCACTGAATCCTCATTGTGTCTATTTGTGCTGTTGGTATTGATAATGAAGATGAGAGATCATCTTGTAGTGTTATGACATATAGATCATGCCGCTGTAAGAAATGTATATCAGTTGCATGTAATGAAATGGTTCTGTTCATAGAGTTGCTGTTCATTCCTTGTTGCATGTTCTTTTGGCCAGTTTGCTCTTATTGTTTGGGAATAAAATTTATAGTACAGTCTAGTAATGTATATCAGTTGCATGTAATGAAATGGTTCTGTTCATATAGTTGCTGTTCATTCCTTGTTGCATGTTCTTTTGGCCTGTGTGCTCTTATTGTTTGGGAATAAAATTTATAGTACAGTCTTTCTTTTTCTGCCGAGGTTGTAAATGGGGTTGTGTACGCTTCTTCAATTTGCATCATGTGTCTCTGATTCTCTTTTTCCAAAGCTCCTTACTTGTCTTTTATTATATTATTATTGGATGGGGGAAGCGAAGGGGGAGGGAGGCAGGGGGCAGGGGGATAAATGTTATATTACACCTGGATGATCAATAACTTGTCCCAGGTTTGGATTTCTTGGAATTAATTTTCTCTTTAGAAGTCTCTCTCTAAGCAAGATTTCTTTAGGGGAACACCTAGAAGGTCAAAGATAGTTGTGATAAAATTTAATTCATCTGTCTTTTTTAAGCTTACTGTTGAAGATCAAATGCAAAGTAACCTTTCAAGAGAAGATGTCCCTGCTCAATTTAGGGACATTTAAAAGGATTTTGTCAGAAGTTGACCATGTTTACGTTTATAAACATGTTGACTCCTTGTCCTCTGGGCTTCAAGCCTAGATGTCAACTTTTCTCACTTTAGGGATCTTCCTTGTAATTTTAATGTGTACCATTTTTTTTCCCTTGCCTTGTTAATGAAAGAAATATCTGCCCAATTTGACTCAAAGAAATTACCCATAATACCAAGCTTGATGAGATATTTCATAATTTAGAACCAATACGGTTTTTCGAGTAAATCTTGTAGTGTTAAAACATTTATACATTTGAAAAAATACATGGAAATTGCTTAATAATATGAAAGAGAATTCAGAACAATTGTAGAACAGCGAACATACAGATGAAAGACATAAATTTAAGATGGAGAAATCCTTGAGGGGAAGCAAACAACATGGGGCAAGAGCAGTGGGCAGGAGGATAACCTTATTGCATCAAAATTATGCCTTTACAATACAATTGGAGATAAAACTGCTTTTGGAGTGAAAAATTGCTGTTCTTTCCTCTTCAAATCTGTATATTACCTTGCATTGGTTGTGCTCAGCTCAGACTTTGTTAAACATCTTTAGACTTGTTGAAAAAGAATCATATCCATATTTTTGCTTATACTTTTTATATATTTCACTTTGATTTTGGGGTTTGAAAGGTGAATTGAAAGGAAAGATCATAATCATGGCATCTCTATGTACTGTTCATTGTTTTGAGTACCGGCTTTTTCTCTGTTTCAGCAAGCAATACGGTTCTTTGAGTAAATCTTGTAGTGTTAAAACATTTATACATTTGAAAAAATACATGGAAATTGCTGAATAATATGAAAGAGAATTCAGAACAAGTGTAGAACAACAAACATACAGATGAAAGACATAAATTTAAGATGGAGAAATCCTTGAGGGGAAGCAAACAACATGGGGCAAGAGTGTAGACAGCAGTTCTAAGCCCTAGGACTGACTGGCACATTCTCCAACAATTTTGTAATGTAACTGAGCAATTTTGTCTAAGTGCTTGCAATATAGTCATCAGACGTCCAGTTTTGTCAAACGTTTGGGTTGACTGCCAGACGTTTGGACTGGTTGTCAGACGTCTGGCATTGCCGACGTCTGGGCTAGTGGCCTGATGGCTAGTTAGCGCTAGTTAGACGTCTGATTAGTTATTAGTTAAAAGAATTAGTTGTGAAGTTGGTTGGGGAAGTTGGGGGAAGTTGGTTGGGATAACCAACTTCCAACCTTATAAATACCCCCCTCTTTTGTCATTTGTAGGCATCAGAAGCAAGGAGAAGACAATCAGAGAGCATCAGACTCTGTTGTATGCTGTAACTGTGATTGAATATAATACAAAGGCTGTTATTCTGATCCATATTCTGCGTATGCATTGAGTGAATGTTGAGTTGAGTTGCTGGGTTGCTGCCATTAATGGAGTTGTTGCAGGTTTGAAGCCATTGATGGACATGTTGCAGGTTTCCGAATGTTGATTTGTCATTGCAGGTTTGCTATCCGTTATCGACGAACAGGTCCCGGAGCAGGAGCGGTTATGGCGGTTGCAGATTCCCTGAGGTCTGACGTCTAGCCAGACGTCTGGTAACCACCAGACGGCTAGCCGTCAGCCCCTCCACCCGACGTCCAGCCCTGACCAGACGTCTAGTAGCTAGACGCCCTACCTGCCAGACCTGATGTCCGACCCCCAGACGCCTAGGCCAAACGTCTGACTTTGTCTCAGACGTCTGTACTTGTCCATCCGACGTCTGGACCCTTGACGTCCTGATTGAGCCAACTGAAACCAGAGTTAGCTTCCTGACGAGAACCTTGTTGTGTTGCCTAACCCTGATACTAACTGTCATCACCCATATCGGGAATGTACTCACCCCTGTCTACATTTGGCGTCGTTGCCTAATCGAAAAACCCGGAGAGTCAAGACAGAGTGATAGAAAAGTAACTAGGTGAATGACTGGTTTCAGGTCACGGAACAACGAACAAATACCGGTAAGAAGAAGCGCACGACTGGCGAACCTACGAGCAAACGAGGCCCCAGAGGTGTCTCACCCTGAGGTAGAACGAGTATGGAATGTTGAAGAGGATGAGAATGCACACATAGAAACTTTGTTGGTGACTGCAGAAAACGAGGAAGAGCAAAGAGCGGAAAGAGTACCCGTAATTGACGACTGGACGGTAACACCCGAACCGACGGAAGAGGAGTGGCCAGAGGATACTGTAGGAGAGAACCTGGTATCGAGGCACCGACGCGGAGGTTCGTGGGGAGGAAGACCGGAGCCACGTTTGGTATATTCGCGAAGAAGGTCGCGAAGCAGAGACCAATTGGAGACGCGTACAAGGCTATTTGAGGCAGATTTTGCACCACCAACAGCTGATAGGCAACCACAAAGAACTCAACACACAGCAGTACCTGTATACCAGAACACTATGGCAGGAAATCTTGCCAATAGAACTATACAGCAAAAATGCCCACCTTTCTCAGGTGAAGGGAAAGAAGACCCAACCCGACATGTGGGAACTTGCACTACCATTTGGGGAGCAAATGGGGTGAATCAAGACACACAATGGTTGCAATTGTTCCCAACAACATTGCGAGGCATGGCGATAGACTGGTACTTGAAAAGACAGAGTATACAAGCATTTGCACAATGGGACGACCTGAAGAACGCATTCATAGAAGAATTCCGACCAATGAGAGATGACACTGACATAATCATAGAAATTTGCGTCACGAAGCAAAAAACGGATGAAGATATCAAAAGCTTCAATAGAAGACTGAAACAACTAACGGACAAGATGGAGATGACACCTGCGACGGTATGGTTAAGCGGTGGTTTTTGGATGGACTACTCCCCAGGTGGAAGAAGAAGATGAAGGCAGTACCATCCTCAACGTATGCAGAAGCACTGGAGAAGGCGAAGAACTTCGAAAGTGAAGGCAAGCAGACAACCGCCGGAATTGGAGGATACTTGAAACATACCGAGGAATCAGACAGTGATGCTGAAGACAAGGTGCAGAGCACAATCCACACATTTCGGAAGGAAATGGAGAAAATACTGAAGGAGGCCAAAAGTGAAAATCGTAAAGACAGGAAGGAAATTTGGTGCTCGGATTGCAAGACGGAAGGGCACTCCAATATCGATTGTCCGAAGAAAGCCTACTGTAACATATGTGAGATTGCAGGTCATCCAGTGGCTGAGTGTCCATTCAATCTAAAGAACAAGCGACATCAAACTTTGGCCATACAACAAGAAGAGCAGCCAAACACAGGAAGGAATGGACAAGCTGCAACAAGTGGATGATACAGGAATAACCGTCGAGGAGGAAGACAAGGAGGCCAGAGCCGATTGCAATATGACTCTGAGGTCCGACCGGTTATTCAATGTTGGAATTGTCAAGAATGGGGCCATTTCGCAAAGAATTGCTCCAAGCTGCGGAATGCAGGAAACAACAATCGTGGAAACAATACCACGCAAATGTGCAAATGGTGTGGTCCAGGCAACCACACGGAAGCCAATTGCCCGAACAAGGCAAGTACCAGTGGAACACAGAATATAAACCTGATTGGCATAGGAGAGGTGGAGGAACCTAAGAATGAAGTCCTGGCTGTAACAAGGGCACAGACCAGGAAGATGGAGGAGTACCCGAATCCTGCCAAGGAGAAGGCACGATGGCAGGAAGCCCAAGAGATGATAAGCACAGAATTAGCCAAGGAAAAACGGGATCAACTAATTCTGGAGAAAGTGTTGAAACGACCGGAGATCACGCAGAAGGCAACAATAGAAGGCTTGGTAACGGAGGTGTTGAACACGAAGGTGGAAATGAAGGTCGCCAGTTTGTTTAGCATCGTACCTGAGTTGTATGCTACGATCGGAGAAGTCATCAAGAAGAAGGATGAACCTCGGCAGGTAGCAACTATCAAGCATGACCAGTTCATCGATCCAACAATCCTGATGATTGAAGCGGGAAAGAGGCCAACTATCGTTCAAATAGAAGTTTTGGACCATAGGCTGAATCAGGTAATTGTTGACGGAGGATCGAGTGTGAACGTAATGCCGGAAAAGACTTGGCGGATAATTGGGCAACCCGCCTTACGATCTCCGACCTTTAAATTATATGGAGCTGACCAGTATGGAATTGAAACACTGGGTGTCTTAATGAACCAGAAGATACGCATAGCGGAACAAGACTTTGTGTTGGATTTTGTCATCATTGCTATGCAGAAGTCCGCATATGATGCACTCCTAGGACGAGGATGGTTGAGAGCAGCCAAAGTTAACCATAACTGGGAGAAGGAAAGACTATCTTTCAAACAAGGGCAACACAAGTACATCATTAATCTAAAGAATCAAACGGTGAGCCAGGATATAGCGACTTCAGATGATTCGGGGTCCTCTTCATCAGATGGTGAGGCAGGATATGAACCCGACGAGGAGGGAGTGTTGCAACTTGATAACTGCACGGAGGACGAATACGACCAAGACAAGGGTCTATTACATTGGCAGATGGAAGATTACGAAGTTTTCCCTCCCCAATGTTTGTGCATAGAAGCGGAAATAGAGACCGAAAGGGATGAGGCGCAAGAACCTGGAAAAGAGATCAGCAACAAAAGACTGAAAGCAGCAGACAAGGACAAAGAACGAGAGAAGTGGACATTTCCCAAGAACTTTGCAGAATTTACGATGGGAGAAGCGGTCATTGAAGATAAACCTGCCCACCCCATCGCGGCACTAAAAGCAGCAGATGAACCTGAGTCAATCAAATATGAAGGTCCGAGAATGATTCAGGTAAACTTGGGAGAAGAGGGTGAAGAGAAGATGATCAAATGTGGAGATGATTGGGATCCAGTCCTCAAAGCAGCAACAATTAAGATTTTTATGGACTATAAGGATGTTTTTGCTTGGACGTATAAAGATTTGAAGGGAGTACCACCCGAACTCTGCGTACACAAGATTCCTATGATAGAAGGTGCGCAACCAGTGAGAAGGCGGCCTTACAGAATGAATCCCAAGTATGCAGCAAAGGTGAATGCCGAAATTGACAAGATGTTGGATGCAGGCATTATATTCAAGGTTACGACAAGCGAGTGGGTCTCACCAATTGTGATCACTCTGAAACGGGAAGTAGATAAAATCCGAATCTGCGTGGATTTTAGAAGTTTGAATGCCGTAACTATAAAAGATCCCTTCCCGATCCCATTCACAGATTCCATACTGGAAGAAGTAGCCGGCCACGAGATTTATTCATTTTTGGATGGATTCTCGGGGTATAATCAGATCAGCATAGCAGAAGAAGATAAGTTAAAAACTACTTTCGTGGTAGAGAACGGAATATATGCATACAATCGTATGCCATTTGGCCTATGCAATGCGCCCGCTACTTTTCAAAGGATCATCTTGTATATCTTTGATAAAATGTCCACAGGGAATTTTAAAGCTTTTTTAGATGATTGGTCATTGTATGGGAAGACACAGGAACATTTAAAGGCCCTGGGAGAATGCATGAGTTTATGCAGGAAAGCACGAATAGCACTGAACCCGAATAAATGTGTCTTGTTGGTGCCATACGAAAAGCTGCTAGGGCACATAGTATGCCAAGAAGGATTGAAACCTGACCCAAATAAAATACGGGTAGTGTTACTGATGGAGGAGCCACATGATGTGAGCTCGGTTAAAACTTTTTTGGGAACTGTCGGATACTACAGGAGGTTTATCCGAAATTATGCATTGACATCTCATCCACTAGATGCGCTTACACGGAAGAGTGTTCCATTCAGATGGATAGAGGAACACCAGGTGGCATTTGAAGGATTGAAAGGGCACTTGGTGAAAGCACCTATCCTGGTTTACCCTAACTGGGAGAAAGAATTCCATGTGCATGTGGACGCCTCAAACTTTGCGATTGGATGCGCGTTAGCACAGGAAGGTCAATTCGGGTTAGATCAGCCCATATACTTTGCAAGTAGGCTATTGTCAAGAGCCGAAAAGAACTATAGTACAACAGAGCGAGAAGCATTGGGAATGGTGTATTCGGTGCAGAAGTTCAGACACTATCTCGCTGGCTAACCCTTTTGCTTTCTATGTAGATCACCAGGCTCGGTTATACTTAATCAATAAACCAACGATCTATGGACGAGTGAGTCGATGGCTCGTCACCTTGTAGGAATTCGTGTTTAGAGTGGTAGTCAGACCAGGGAAGAAACACGTAATAGCGGATCAGTTGTCAAGGATTCGCTTAGGGGAACTTGTAGAGGGAGGAATATCGGATGAATTTCCCGATGCACAACTGTTCATGATTAATGCTTTACCAGGATGGTATAAGCATATCGGGGAATATCTGTCGACGGGGAAGCTGCCAGACGAGTTGACGGCAGCGGAACGACGAAAGGTAATTACGAAGTCGGCACCCTTCACCGTGATTGCAGGACTGCTTTACAAGATGGGGGAGGATCATATACTTCGACGATGTATAATGGAAGATGAAGTACAACAGACCCTGAGGGAGACACACGAGGGATTGGGAGGACACATGGGACCGGATGCGACAGCAAGGAAAGTGTTGTTGGCAGGTCTGTGGTGGCCCACCCTCTTTCACGATGCCAAGCAGTTTGTGACAACATGTGATACGTGCCAAAGAACAGGGAAACCGTTGAAAAGAGACTTCATGCCACTACATCCATCGCAGCCTCAAGAACTGTTCGAAAGATGGGGGCTGGACTTTGTGGGTCCTCTGAAGACAAGTCGAAGGAGGAGATGCCGATATATCGTAGTTGCAACGGAGTACCTCACAAAATGGGTCGAAGCAAGGGCTTTACCGGACAACTCGGCAAGAAGCACGACTCGCTTTTTGTACGAACAAGTGATTACAAGGTTCGGGATACCTCTACAGTTGACAAGTGACAGAGGCGGCCATTTTGTGAATGCCATTATAAAGAACCTAACAGAGGAGTTCAGGATCTTCCACTCGCTATCAAGTCCGTACTACCCCAGAGCAAACGGGCAGGCGGAGGCGACAAATAAGGTCCTGGTTTCCATCATGTACAAGACATGTGGAGTAGAAGGAGCCGACTGGGAGGAGAGACTACCAGCAGTTCTATGGGCGTATAGAACAACTTATAAGCCGACCACAAACAACACACCCTTTCAACTGATGTACGGGCGGGAAGCAGTGGTACCGGTTGAATTCCTTATACCAAGCTTGAGAGTAGCAATCGACAGCCGGTTGAATGAAGAAGAAAGCATTCAGGAGCGACTGACAGCCTTGGTGCAATTGGACGAGAAAAGGGTGATGGCTCAATGGGCAACGGAGGTAGCGCAGAAGAGAAGGAAGTTCTGGCATGATAAACACCTTCGGAAGATGGATTTGAAGGCTGGTGGACTAGTTCTCAAATACAACGGTAAGAGAGAACTCAAGCCAGGGAAATTAAAAACCCTGTGGCTTGGACCCTTCCAAGTAGACGAAGTGCTTGAAAATGGGGCAGTTAGACTAAGGAAATTGGATGGAACATTATGCCCAGAGGTAATCAATGGTTCCAAGTTGAAGGTATATAAGCCACGTGCTGAAGTCAACATGATCAATTTGGAGCGAATTGGAACTCCCAGGAGAGAAGAAGAGGATTCAGGCAGTATACCTTTTGAAACTAGCGAGCAGGGTAGCGTTGTTCGAGAGGAGGAAAATCAGAACATGAATTGGTTGTGTGGGAGTGAGGATAGACAAGACCCAAATAACAGCGAAGATGACCGACCTCGAATGCCGATAGAGGTCGCTCAACAGGAAGTTCCAATAGAGGAAGAAGAAGATGGAGAAGCCGGAGTTAGGCTTATGCAACGAATGAGAATAGAAACACAAAGGTTGCAAGAAGAATATGAGACTCTAAGGCAGTATAATAATCAGCTACGGGAGCAAGTGATAAACGAATTGGATGAAACTATGCAGTGGGTAAACCAGAGGAATGAAGCTCGCTTGGCGGAGTGGGCTGAGCTGGAACAGGGGGAATTGAGAAGAGGCAACAAGAAATTCCTCGGAGAGCAGTCTGTTTTCCCTACCAAAAGAAGAACAAGACGAGACTGCTAGCTCAGTTGAGACCCGCAGAGGAAAAGCCTTGGCAATAGATGGCCGCCAGTACCCCTACATTAAACATTGTGCTCAAGAACTCGACGAAACATGGGAGTTGGGCAAGTCTCCTAAACAATCCAGGGTATGGGAAGTAGGACAAAGCTCGCGAATAAAAAGGAGGAGGAAATGGCAGCCATATTGGAAAGATATCAAAAACAAGAAAAACCAAAACGGAGGATGGTTGGAAGAAAATGATGACAATCAAGATCGATATTCCATATGCCCCACCGACCGTAGGAGGAGATAGATGAAGATCGGATGAAGGGTGGAAACCGAGATAATGAAGTGGGTTCAATAAGCCCACAAGAGGAAAATAACGAGAATAAAATTAAACGCACCGCGAATGGAGAACACCATGATTTGGAGCCTTGAGACGACCACTTGAACAGGAGGAGGTGGCGGTAGAATGGCACGACTAAAAAGAGAAGTACAAGCACAACAAGTACATGAAACCCGATTGGCACTCAACACGGTAGGAGATGGAAATGACTCAAGACCCTTTCGAAGAGTACGGAGAATTTAGCTATTGTACAATGCAACGACAATTTGAGCAAAGAAGATGGAGACGAAGAGATGAGGGCTGATCGGGATGGGATCTTGCAAGAACTAACACCGAACTAGGAATACAATAAAGAGGAGAGGGAAGGGGAAGGGAGGGGGGCAGAGGAAAAATTCCCTTCATATAATAGGTGGTTCTCGTTTGGACAAGGCCCATTAAGAACTAGTCAAAGTCAACCATCAGTGCTTTGAGAATAGAAGAGAGTCATCTCGCGAGCTGTAGGACGAGAGTCGTCAAGAAGGGAGGGACGACGAGTCTGGGGGGGAGTCCGGCAACCAACGCTAGGGGATCGATCGGAAAGAAAACAAGGAAAGGAAAGAAAGAGAAGGGACGAGATTGTTGCGGAAGAAGAGCAATAGGTCGCATGGGTTCACGATGTATCGATAGCGGTGGCAAGGCAAGATGGGACACGTTGAGAATTCTCTATAGAGGAGATGTTTGCTACACGGGAAAGTAGAGCAGGAAAGGGAGGAATCAGGTAGTCGGGAGTAGAAGGACTACGACCAACAACTACAGAACAATGGGAGAAGGAGACGGAAGAGCCACAAAATAGAGAGATTGGTAGTAGATATTACCGGGGATGAAGAGAACAAAGGAATTGGAGACGGATAAGAATGAGAAGAGAAGGAGTGAACGGGACGGCTAGGAAGCATCGCACCGAAAGAAAAGGAAAGAAAGGGAGGAAAGATTGATGCTTGGTCCCGGAGATCCTCCCGGGTTACAAAATGGATCCTCGGGCGAGATGGATGAGACGAACCGTTGAAACGCACAAGTGATGCGAGTCCGAGCTGCGTAGCGCCTGTATGGGCCAATGGAAGAAATGGCAAGGCATGGTGGAAGATGAGCTTGATCGATTGGTTAAGTGGGCAGTTCAGGGACCTTGGCGGAGAGATATTTCCAGTATTTACGCAAAGCAGCCTTGGTCACTACCGACGGCCCAAGTGCAAACGATGGAGGGTGTGACAGAATTGCCAAACAAGACACCAAGTCTCTATTGTGAGACAAAACAGATTTACGTTTGCGGCCATGGCAAGAATCCAACACAGGCTACGGAGCACGGCATGCAGGTGGAAGTAGTGCCATAACTGTTACCCATATACACAGCTGAATTTTCTCGCACACTTGTTACAGTGGCTAGGCGAGGGAATCAAACACATCAGTTCAGCTAAGGACATTATGGAGCAAGAGGTCACAAAGGCTCTGTTGGAAAAGGATAAATTCTTAGCTGAAGGCATGGAACGTATGGAACGAGTCCACGAAGGGATGAAGAAAGTAAATGCAAGTTTGACAGCTGAGTTGGTGGAAAGAAACCAGCAATTACAGGCAGCAGTGGAGGAGATAGACCAACTCAAGAATCAGAAAGAACTGTTGGTTAAACAGGCAGCCTCATTTTCAGTCAGTAGAAGTCAGCAAGAGCGAGCTTGGGCTCAAGAAAAGGAAGAACTATTGAAAAGAAATGCAGCTTTGGAGGAGGAACTGCGGAAGGCAAAACAGCAACCAGGTGCACCAACAGCTTCTCTTTCAGAGGAATTGTTGAAGGATATGTTCCGCAGCAGGGAGACAGAGCTACTGACTAACCTGAAGAAGACAGAAGAGAGAGCAAATAACTTGGAAGTCGAATGGGCAAAATATTATAACTATGCCAAAAGACTCAAGGAGGAACGGGACCAACACCGTCAAAAGCTTCAGGACTATGAACAGGCACTGAAGGCTGCTACACCAACAAAGATACAACAAACTGAGGCTGGAGCTTTAGCATCGGAGCGGAGAAAGTCGCTGAGGACATCGACTTCTTCGAAGGGGAGGATAGATGTAGACAACAATTCTAAGCCCTAGGACTGACTGGCACATTCTCCAACAATTTTGTAATGTAACTGAGCAATTTTGTCTAAGTGCTTGCAATATAGTCATCAGACGTCCAGTTTTGTAAGTCAGAGTCCGTTTGTAAGTCACGGACGTCCAGATGTGTCGGATCTGGCCGTCGGACGTTTGGACGTCGAGTTTGTCGAGACGTCTGGGCTAGTGGCCTGACGGCTAGTTAGCGCCAGTTAGACGTCTGATTAGTTATTAGTTAAAAGAATTAGTTGTGAAGATGGTTGGGGAAGTTGGGGGAAGCTGGTTGGGATAACCAACTTCCAACCTTATAAATACCCCCCTCTTTTGTCATTTGTAGGCATCAGAAGCAAGGAGAAGACAATCAGAGAGCATCAGACTCTGTTGTATGTTGTAACTGTGATTGAATATAATACAAAGGCTGTTATTCTGATCCATATTCTGCGTATGCATTGAGTGAATGTTGAGTTGAGTTGTTGGGTTGCTGCCATTAATGGAGTTGTTGCAGGTTTGAAGCCATTGATGGACATGTTGCAGGTTTCCGAATGTTGATTTGTCATTGCAGGTTTGCTATCCGTTATCGACGAACAGGTCCCGGAGCAGGAGCGGTTATGGCGGTTGCAGATTCCCTGAGGTCTGACGTCTAGCCAGACGTCTGGTAACCACCAGACGGCTAGCCGTCAGCCCCTCCACCCGACGTCCAGCCCTGACCAGACGTCTAGTAGCTAGACGCCCTGCCTGCCAGACCTGATGTCCGACCCCCAGACGCCTAGACCAGACGTCTGACTTTGTCTCAGACGTCTGTACTTGTCCATCCGACGTCTGGACCCTTGACGTCCTGACTGAGCCAACTGAAACCAGAGTTAGCTTCCTGACGAGAACCTTGTTGTGTTGCCTAACCCTGATACTAACTGTCATCACCCATATCGGGAATGTACTCACCCCTGTCTACAAAGAGCAGTGGGCAGGAGGATAAACTTGTTGCCTCAAAATTATGCCTTTACAATACAATCGGAGATAAAACTGCTTTTGGAGTGAAAAATTGCTGTTCTTTCCTCTTCAAATCTGTATATTATCTTGCATTGGTTGTGCTCTACTCAGACTTTGTAAAACATCTTTAGACTTATTGAAAAATAATCATATCCATATTTTTGCTTATACTTTTTATACATTTCACTTTGATTTTGGGGTTTGAAAGGTGAATTGGAAGGAAAGATCATAATCATGGCATCTCTATGTACTGTTCATTGTTTTGAGTACCAGCTTGTCCTCTCTTTCAGCAAACAATACCATCTTCATCTTCTAGCTGCATCTTTTCCATCTAGCTGCATCATACATGCATGGAAGATGTCAAAATGACTTTCTGTTTTAAGTCTTGACAATCATTTGCACTTAAAACTATCTTATTTGCTTTAATTGCTTTCTAGATTAGATGTAGAAACATGTTTGGGCTGTGGGAGTTTCTCTTATCATTGGTCGTTAGCTGTTGGACTTAGTCAGTGCCATTGACCTATTTTGGTCATTGACTCATTTGCAAACTTTAATATAATTTCTTTCTTTCTAATGTTCCCAGCTATAGGATCTTTTTGATCTGCTTTTCATGGTCGTAATAGTAAGGAGTGAAATTCATCCAAAACAAGTTGCAAAAGTTGTCATTTTCAGGAGAAAACCCAACCTATATATCTGCCAATGAGAGCACACTTATGGTAGAGGTGTGCAATCATCTTCGTGGTATGACGCAAATAACCTTTCTAGTTTTAAGGTCCAATTTACCTCTCTAATGACTCTAGGTGTCCCACAATTCTAGGTACCACATTCTGGGAGGAAAGATAGGTTATCCAACACATTTGACAGTCAATATTTAGTTGTGCATGAATTTTGCTTACATCAACTGTGCTATCTACTTTGTATTTGGCATATTTGCAAGGTTCCACAAGCCTAGGGGACGGGGGGACGCGATTCGAAGACGGTGGGGGACGGCGGGCTGATTTTAGAGGACGGCTGGTATAATACTATGAAATTTTTTAGAAATTTAGAATAATCTACAAATTCTACACACAACAAAAATGAAAAATACTAAAAATTTAAATGTTAGGAGGTGAAGTCAATATCCAGATCTCCAATGTTCTTCAGCAGAGAGGTGCATGGTGGTGCAGTTTATAGTGATCCTTCCCCATGAGCACTAGGGAGAGGAAACGTCCAGACAGTTTTTTGGAGTATACCACGGTTTTTTGGAATCTTCCTTTGTATTTTCTATAAAAGGGGAATGACCCCTTGCATGTAATTTGCAAGTGAATGTAAAAAGTTTGCCGAGATCAATAAAATAAAGAAGCTGCCATTGCCCCGTGGTTTTACCTGCACACTGCAGGGTTTCCACTTAAAATCTGTGTTACTGTTTTTTACTGTGTTATTGTTTTTTGCTTGCTTGTAATATTTTTTCTAACATTAAAAAGTATGCATGTTCTTAAAACATGTTTCAATTTGAACTGAACTCAGCTATTAGCCTATTACTAAGTGCAGCCATTTCAACAAATGTAACTTGAAGGTTCAGCCAAGGATATCAAGTGCAATCTCTAACAGTTAACCAAAATAGTTGCTATTGCTCAAGTAATGAATGCCACACTGTTCAGCTTTTAACATTCAAACAATAACAGTCATCATTTTTTCAGCCACCAATGTTCAAGCAAAGACTATCATTTTTTAATTTTTTTTCAGTCACCAATGTTCAAACAAAGACAGTTCTCAGTTTTTACTTTTTGGCCATCAATGTTCAAGCAAGATAGTCATTGGTTTTCACTTTTCTCAGTCATCAATGTTCAGGCAAGATAGTTATCTGTTTTTTCAGCCATCAATGGTCAATCAAGACAGTCATCAGTTTACAACTTTACAGCCCTCAATATAAATTATAAAAGCAAGACAACTTTACTGTTTAGTCTCTAGCAATTCTGCACTGCTGTCCAATCACTAAAGTAATATTTAAACATTGACAACCACCATTGTTCAGTTCCCACCATGTAAGCAATGACAGTTACTCCTAACTGTTCAAATATGACAGCGTAAATGGTCAGCCACTATAACAGGGAGAGTACTCAGCCACTAGTAATCATGAAAAATAGTAATACTAATAGTCTCAATGCTCATTTACAACAAAAAGAGTGAAATACAAAGAGAACAAAAAATAAAAATACAACCAAATAGTGAAATACTCATGGTCCCACCCCCCATACCTTTTTTTTTTTTTTATTTAACTTTGTATCTTTTTTTATTTATTAATTTTTTGGGCATGAGACGCCCAACCGTGGGGGATGGCGGGGACACATCCCCAATGCCGTCCCCCCGTACCAGGGATGCAGGGGGACGGGGAGACGTGTCCCCCAGCTGGGGGGATGCGTCCCCGTGGAACACAGCATATTTGTATGCATAGTTATCAGGTTTGGCTCGGTTCAGTTTGTTCCAAACCTTTTTTCACCCATTTCTGAGCATATATGCCTTCAATACACTCAAGTGCTCCTATTGTCATGGACTTATGGTCAAAGATGGTTGCAGTTCAAAAATATCTGATGGTTATTGAATATTTACTAGTTATTTGGTGCTTACTAGAGGCAGAAGCGGTGAGAAACACAGTTCATTATAACATTGAAGGATCTGCACCTGCTTTGGACTTACATGTTGATTGCATTGATTTTTGAAATTTTTTTGGCCTTCCATTCAAAAGGAACCACCTGAAACTGGTAACTATGTTTTTATGTACAAAATTATTTTTGAGTTCTGAATCCATCTGGTTATGTTCTGATGTTTAAATATGATAGTGTATACATGCCATTTCATTCTTGATATCTGTCTTATGGATGAATGCCCATGTCTTGTCTTATATTTAGTTCAAACATACCCAATGCAAATGCCCTTATGAAAACTTCCTACCTGATCTCTATGACTGACCTCAGGAACAAGGTTTGGAATTGAGTTTAAATTTGATGCTATGTCCCATGGGGGCTCATCCTGGGATTTGAGGGCCACCTTAGAGACACGTCCTGACATCCTGGAAAGGCGTTACTGTCCCAAAACGCAACTGGCTATCCCAAAAAGCTGTCCTGCTGTCCCCATTTTAGTCTTTTGTGGAACATAGATTTGATGTGAGTGGACTATCAAAATATGGAAAAATTTGGGATAAAGTTTTGACAGGAGAAAAGCTACTCAGTATTGAGAAATACAAGTTGGGAAAGAGGTACATTGGATGGAGGGCATCCTCTTCCGGATAATGTGTTGTTGAGGGGTAAGTCCACTACAAATCAAATGACATTTTTTAAATTGCAGAGCTGTGCTGGTTGTCAAAGATTGGTGAAGGAGAACTCATATGAGTTAGAAAATGCATACAGCCACTAAGAAAATTACTAATTAATTTGTATTGTGTTAAAATCGTCTGAAGTTAAGATGTCTCATTCACCATAAAAGTACATTGTCAATAACTAGGATTAATATAATAATGTAAGGTTTGGTGGGGGTTTGTGATTTAGCCTAGGAATGGTGGTGTTGTTCTTTCTTGGGGCCCAATTAATAAGCACAGGAGAAAAAATGCCATCTTGGAGTATAATCCCTGAAACAAGCTGAGTCTAAGGTTAGGAGAGTTTCAGTAACAATACTAGTTAATAATTGGAATTAGCCACGAGCTGCTTCAATTTATCATTGCTTGCAGATTTGGCCCTTTTGTCCATAGAGCAATATACAACTCATTAGGCATATTTATTTATGTGTGCATGTAAGGTTTACTAAACATGGGCCTGGCATGTTTGGATGGTGACAAGTTGGCCTAGTTGATTCAGATAGGTGTTTAATACACCTAAGTTGGTGTTCATTTGCCAGCTGTGTGCATAAGTTTATTTTAGTTTCCACTTGATTTCTGCAAGGAAATACCATGTAATACTATTATCAAATAATATGACAGCTGCTCCTGAATCCCACTCCAGTGTTGATAAATCCTGATACAGTCTCATAGTATCCTAATATCTCCTTACTGAGTGCCATATTTTACAGAATAGAGGTTACTGTTTGTTAGAGCTGAAGGGGAATCCTGATGTCTTCCATCTCCATTCTTCAGTCATCCATATGTGGTTCCAGTTGTAGCCAAGTACAAATGAAACAAACAAACAAACAAATTTTGATATTTTTAGATTGTGGAAACCTGTTTGAATGCACTTTCTATGTTTTCTATGTTATAGTTGGTTTAGTTTACACTTCCAAACAGTGACAGATGTAACTTTCTTTAACTTTTTTGTAATTAAGTCACATTTATGTGAGGATGCGAACAATGCCTTTTGGATTATTGTTTTTCTTCTTACCATATAGTAGTTGGCATGTAGCTTGAGTGTAGGTTGTAACTACAGCAACTTGACAGAAGTGATTGGTGTGCACCAATTGGAAGTCATCTTGGGCATAGTGTATGATGGGAGAGTATAAGACACCAAGTGGGGAATAAGATGTAGGGGTGAAATACAAGAAGGAGAAACATGAAATCTCGATTTTAGGAGAGGACATGAAGAAGAAGAATATGCAGAAAGAAAATGAAAGACGGGAAATGAGATGGGAACCTAAGGAAAAGATGAGGCTGTTGCTGAATATGAATAAGACACAAGTAAGAGAAAAAGTAAGATCGGGGAGAAAGTTTCAAAATACAATCCATTGCCTGAGTGTGTGTATATATATATATACGTTTCAAGAGCTTAAGATGTAATTTTGGCCATCTGTTTATGCAGTATTCTGAGGAATTTTATTGAATATTTTGTGACAGGATTTAATTTCAGTTTTTAAGCTTATCTGAACTGAACATGTTCACCAAAATGACAATTATGATGCTAGATAATGCAATATAACAAAAAAAAAAAAAAACGATAGCAGAATGAATCCTAAATTCAAAATGAATCCTAAATTCAAAATCCTTGCGTTTGTGTAAGATCTGTTTTGTGATAACATTTATATATGGGTTTTGTATATTTTCATTGAAATTATATGCCGAATTTTGGTCAACCTGTGTATAGATTTTCTGTAAATTTTTAAGGATTACTAGCGCTACACACGTTTCCATTGCATATTATTCTGTTATCCATTCTTTTTGTGGAATGTTCTGCATGGGTTTGCTTGTAAGGAGGACTAACTGGAATATAATCACATAACGAATGTGGTGTTTACATCAGTTTGACATTGCTGACAGTAATAGCCTAAACTATGATGCATGGTGTGCTGTTTCAGGAAGCTCTTTTGATGGAGTTGAAGAATATGAATGATGACATTAGCAGAAGTGGAAAAAGAAGAGAGACTTTGAGAAATACTGAGGCATTCCACAAACAATATGCTTATGTTCTTGTGCAACTTAAAATTGCAAATGATCAGGTAACTTATTTGAAGTAACTGGACAAATCTCTCCTAGGAGGCTTAGTGTGTGGAATGTAACATTGCCTAATGTTTGCATTTTTTTTGGAGTTATTTAAGAAATAACCCACATCACTGATTTTCTTAGGTTATTTCTGCTCTTAAATCCTTGAGGGAGCGAAATGCATATCAGAAAGTCATGGTGCCACCATGGCATGATGCCAATTCATGTTCTCGTGCAGTTGAGCGATCAGGCACCTTGGAAAGGGTTGGCTCTCTTTCCTTGGGTACATCTCCAAAGATTACAGAAATTGTCACCAATGCAAAAAGAAAGGCAAGAGTGATGGTTGATGCTGCTATGCAGGTATTGCATCTATATTTAGTTTTCAGTTGATCTTTGCTCTCCTGCAAGTTTTGGTTGTGGTTAGATAGAAGACAGCTAACTTCAATTACGGAGTAAACTCTTTTCTAAATGAAGGCAATCAAACAGAATAATGCTGTACTGCCTTAATGGGCAGAAAATTTCTAACTTGTGAAATAACATATACTGCGACATATAGTATGTGTTACTGGATGCATTTTATTTTAATTTGTATATGGAAGTGTTTCCCTTCAAATATGATTATTCACATATTGATATTTTGGAGATGAAATGCTATATCCTTAAAAGATAGGGATATCAAACTCACAAGCTCTATGTATTTGGAGACTTTGCAGAGGTGCCAAAGTTCCAAACCGCAAAAACAAGTCTAGCTAATATTTAGTATTGCCAAAACATCACCTGCATGAAACAACTGGTGCGGAGGAGCTCTAGTGTTCGCACTCAACAGGGCAACACAGGGTTCTAGATTCTTACAATACAAAAGAATGGAGACAAGTTTACAGGTTTTTTACAGGGTTATAATTGCCTACAATGCAAAAAGAATGGAGACAATGTTACAGGTTTCATATTGGTGTACATATCCAAAACTGTCATAGGAATGGCTTCTTTACGGGTTAGCTAGACATGTAAAGTACAACTCCTAACTTGTAAACTTATTGGAGGATGTGTGAGAGCATTCATGGTTCAGAGTATCTGATAGTACAGTTACTAGGTTTGGCTGAACCTGGGGCAGGTATGGTTCTAAGTGAGTATTTTGAGCGAAGGGAACCTGGTTCAGTTCAGTTTGGCCAAACATTGTCCATAGGTTTGGCCAAACTTTAACCTTGGATTTTGTTTGAACTAAACTTTTGGGTGACCCAAATGGGTTCAGTTCAGTTCGGCTGAACCCAGTCCAGGTTTGATTTGAACCGAACTTTTGAAACAAACCAAACCAGTTTGGTTCAGCTTGGTCCTTTTAAAATTCTCTCTCTCTCTCTCTCTCTCTATATATATATATATATATATATATATATATATATTATCCTTGTCATAACTCTGCTCGGAAAATATGCTTGAATCAATTGTTTTTGTATATATACATATAACTTCAATTATATGTATTTTTTGAAACCATATTGATCTTTCAAACTTTTTTCCCCATTCTGTTTGTTCTGAATTGTCTGTACCTTGCAACTATGGCCAATTATATGCATTTTTTAGAAGCATACTGAACACTCTTGAAAATGCTGAATGTTCAAACTTAAAACTTCTTATGGTTTTTTTTGAACTGAACTTTCCATACATTGCAAGAGTGACTAAAAAGAGCTTTTATGTATGTTGATCTCCAAAATGGTTATTCTGCAAAGGGACTGCAGCCAGCCTCTTTTTTTGTCACTCATACCTCTTAAGAGGCTTATCATGCAATGGCTGGCAGTGAATTGGAGGATCCAGATCTCAGTTAAGAGGCTTTATTTAACACCTAGACCTTATATTCTGTAAGAGTGAATCCTGTGTGATAAAACAAGTAGATTCATGCCCTTGTTTCATACATTCATGTGAGCCTTACGACATATTGACAGAGTACAAAGTTCAATATCGACCTATTTGGTTCAGATATTTCAGAATAACTATATATATATATATATATATAGTGTGTGTGTGTGTGTGTGTGAGAGAGAGAGAGAGAGAAAGAGAGAGAGAGAGTGTAACCCAGAAAATTAAAAGCTGACAGAGAGGCCTATTAACTATAATTTAATAATCTCAATCCGTATTTTAATTCTTTTATATAAATGCCCTATATATGAATTCCCTTTATACATATGTATGTTTTAATCATTTTTATTTTCCTTAACCTTATCTAACATTTTCGGAAAAGCAAAAACTCTGAACTTACCCATTTCTGTTCCAACTGAACTTTCCATATGTGGTCACTGTGAGTATTAATGTCTGCTCCAGTTTATCCTCATCTTGGGGGATGTGACACATAACATTATGTAGCATCAAAGTAGGTTAGGTATTCTGTCATCACTTACAAGGCTAATCCAGTTTACCAAGACATGAATATCAAACATGAAATCAAGGATGCAATAGAGGAATGCCTCCCTTCAGAGATTGCGTTGCAAAATATTAAAAAAAGATAATGCTGTGGAATCCATGCCTTCGTTTTTCTCTCAGGGTTATGAATATGCTTGATAGCTTCCACATGGTTAATAAATTACAAAGCACCGAAAATCCTATATTTAAACAGGCTTCCGTACTAAAATTCTGTGTGCAGTCACTTGGACATAAGCTCTTATTAGATAGACGTTACTAGAGTGAAAGGAATTTAGCCATTTGCAAACCCTTCAAATGTATGAAAGTATGAAAGTTATGCATTTCCTTCTGAGAGCCAGAAAGTTTTAGCTCAGGCAGTAGTAGATTCACTCCATCACACCTTACCTATGCTGCCAAGAATAAACAACAAAAAATGATGAGATAAATAAAGCTAACTTGCCATTGAATAGGTATGGTTTGTGCAGCAATTATTGAGAGGAAACTCTTCAGCATAAATTGAATGATGCCTTTTGGTGAACAGCCTATTCCTCATAGCTTCTACGTTATTTTCCATATTACAGGGTTTTTGAAATATCTTGGCAACAAGACTTTTGTCACTAGAACGTCCATTTCTGTGACTAGTAGTCCACTTGAATTGGTGGCAAGGACAAAAACCTGGACATCTTACTATGGCATTGATGCTATATCAATAAAAAGAAGGCTCTTGAATCTTGACCACATTTTCCTATGCGCATTTAGGAAAAGAAAGTATGGAATACTTTTATGATATTCTGGCTCACTTTTTCAGGTTATATCATCTCTAAGGGAGGAGGGCAATGCTGTTATTAAACTTGGGCTAGAATTAGACTCAGTCAGCAGTTTTCATCCAGGGCTTCCTTCTGGGAAAATGAAGATTAAGTTTCATTCTTATCCAGATTCAATAAAAGATACTGAACAGGAAAACTTGAATTCTCATGAGAGTTTTGGACCAAAACTAACAGCAGTTAATGCTTCTTATGGGACAAGCAAACTTTCTGACAAAAAGGAGGGGTTTCAACTTTCAGAGATTGCTGCTTCATGTGTTTCTACTCTTATCTTGATTCAGGTACATGTTCTTTTAAATTTAAACAATATAATAGATGTCTTTTAGAAGGCATAACATTGAACGAATGAAATTACATGACTCGGATTTATTCTGTTTATGTTCTGCAGACCTGTTCAGATAGACAGTTCATGCCGTCTGAAGTTACACATCTTCTGGATGATGCAGTTAGGAGCTTGCGACCCTGCTCAACTTCAAATATGATTGTCTACAAGGAAATTCAACAGTACATGAGTATTGTTAAGAATCAAATTTTGACACTCATGCCAACTCAGCCTAGTATCTCTGTTGTAACAGACGGTTCTGTTGGAAGATAAACCATGGAAACTCCTTGCAAGTTCTTGTTCAATATGAAGGTTACCACCAGATATCAATCAAACGTGGTATTATGTAAAGGGGTTGGACTTATATTGAAATATATATGTGGAAAGTATGAGAGTTTTTTGATAGCCCTTGATGAGGTGTTCAAACTATTTTTGTTTTTTTAAAATTAATTATTAATTTTTTTGTTGTAATAAAATGTTTTTTTGGGACGTTTTTTCATAGGGGTTTCCTTAATTTGAGCTACTGACTCTGAAGAGTTCTACATAGTAAACCACCTTTAGCCAACCATAGCATCTGTCATCCCCGGAAGCTCTTTGCCTCCTAAATTCTCATAGAATGCATGAGTAGATCCATCTATACACAAGATAATGATATTTAACCAAGGTTCCACGAGCCTGGGGGACGGGGGGACGAGGGGACGGTGGGGGACGGCAGGCCGATTTTAGGGGATGGCTCGGGGACGGCTGGGGGGACGGCTAGTATAATACTATAAAAATTGAATTTTTTTAGAAATTTAGAATAATCTACACATTCAAAATTCTACACCCAACAAAAATGATATTTCATATTACTAATCAATTATGTAAGTGCAGCCATTCATATTCAGATTAGTTACTAACACATAAGTGCAGCCATTCATATTCAGATTAGTTACTAACACATTTTCATATTCATATTAGTTACTAATATGCAGCCATTTAATTGTTTCAAGTTCAACAACTATAACTTGAAGGTTCAGCCAAGGATATCAAGTGCAAACAATGTTCAAACAGTCATCATTTAAAGTAATAACAGTCATCATTTTTTCAGCCACCAATGTTCAAACAAAGACTGTCATTTTTAAAAAAATTCAGTCACTAACTGTCACTAACTGTTCAAATTTTCAGTCACTATACCAAAAGAATTGGTATTGTTTAAATAAACCTCCTTTTAGTCTTGTAATGATGGCATTATAGCATAATTCCAAAGACCCTTACCATAGGTCCTTGGGGATTAGACCCCACAAGTGAATTAGTGAAGTGTTGGCTTTGGTGGGGAAATTTTGTAAGCATGAAAGTTTGATTTTAAGTAAGGGACAAGAACCAAATTAGGGCTAACCTTATACAAATCAATATAAAGCAACTCTTCAACCAAATAGATTGAAGCCAATGGTTGCAAATTTGGATAAGACGGAAGAGGAAAAGGCTTGAACCAAGCATCTGACTAAAAATTTATAGAATCTATTTCATTGATAGACCATCTAATATGATTTTTTTGATTAATTGCAGACATTATAACCTACACAAGCCAAATAGATTGAAGCCAATGGCTGCAAATTTGGATAAGAAGGAAGAGGACAAGGCTTGAACCAAGCATATGACTAAAAATTTATAGAATCTACTTCATTGATAGACTGTCTAATATGATATTTTTGATTAATTGCAGACTCTTTAATATGAAGTTTTTTGTTGCCAAATCTTGAGGCAAGGTTTGCTCTCTTAACAATTTTATTTTAGTTTGTTTTATTTGATAAGTTACTAGGTTTTATTTAATCTGACTTCTATTTAGGGCTACTCCTATCAAAATATTAATGCATCACATTTGCTATTAGGTTAGTTAGACCACATGCAGGGCGCCTTTCTATAAATTTTTATCAAAGATATTCATCTTCCTCAAACTAATATATTTTCATTATTAACTCATTTAATATCATTTTCATTAGGAGATATATTCTCCTTTACCAATTACTTTTTAAAATTTGACTTTTCAAAGATGAAGATCAACAATGTGATTGGCTAAATAATTTGTTATGTTATTTCCTTCTCTCTAGATATGTTGATATTCCTAGGATATTGCTTCCAACAATGACAGATGGACATAAAAGATAATGCTATTGTTGATACAATTCCCACATCTATTTTTCTTGATAGCATAATAATGATTTTTGAATCCATTCCATTGAAATATATCTCCATCCTTTTTTAATGGCAATATTGACTCTTGTAAGAAGTTACATAGCCTCTACATAGTTGTTAGTTGAAGTTCCATATGATTTTTGAGTAATTGAAGAGGATTTTGCTTACATTATTTTCAAATTAGCTTTTGTCTAGATTTTCTTTGGAGACACCATCAAAATTATATTGGGTTAGACCATGGCAATTAGTAGGAATTGGAGGTGGGGACTGGTTAAACCACTTAGATGGTTAACCTTAACTAAACTTATATTAAATGTTTAGCAACTTGAGTTACCTTTGAGCCTTATGTCGGTCTAGGTTAATTTAATATGTAATTGTAGTTTGGGAATTAGGTATCTACTATAATTACCCCCAACCATTGATCCATTATATCACTTTATTAGTTAGTGATGTGATATTGTGGGGGTGCCTACGGGCATCCACCCCTTCTTTCTGTTTAAGATATTTATATTGTTATATTCGTCTACTAAATCCTTCTATTTCAATTCTCTATTCTCTTGCATATGACTTGTGAATAAGAGGTGGGGATTGGTTAAACCACTTCGATGGTTAACCTTCATTAAAGGTTTAGTAACTTGAGTTACCTTTGAGCCTTATCTCGACCTAGGTTAAAGTAGTATGTAATTGTAATTTGGGAATCATGTATCTATTATAATTAGCCCTAACCATTGATCCATTATATCACTTTATTACTTAGTGATTTGATATTGTTGGGGTGCTTATGGGCATCCACCCCTTCTTTCTATTTTAGATCTTTTGTTTACTAAATCCTTCTATTTCACTTCCCTATTCTCTTGCATATTACGAGTGAATCATTTTATTGCTTGAAACTATTGTGAAATCTAACATGGTATTAGAGTGAGTATGCAACAATTTCACTCGATTATGTAGAGTGATTGTCTTCAAAGCAAATTTGAGGAAGTTTTTGTTCGACAAATTTTAGGGACATCCCTAAAAAACCTAGTGGGAACTTGGATGGTGAGGATATCTTATGCGATAGTGGCTAATTGGATTAGAAGAAATATTCACTAAGAAGTTCACCATATTATTCCTATGACATTCAATTTGTTTGGTTGATTAATTATGTTTTCTAAATGATTCTAGTGATGCCTTGAAGAAACAAATTTTGTTGAATTTCATGGATCGGTTTTTTCGAGGTTTTCCATGAACCTTGTTGTCTTACAATTTTTTATAAAAAAATCATTTCCTATACTTCAAATTTTATTTTGGGATCAGTGCATCACAGATGGGAGGGTAGTTTGTATGGTTTTCAAAGTTGAGTAGAAGAGTCAACATTTGATTGATCATTCCCCAATTACCAAATAAACCTTTGACAACTTGGGTAGGCTTTATTATATGGCAAAGACCTCCAAGCCACTTGATAGGTTAGAATGGTCCAATAACCATTATGCTACTTTGGTGAGAAAGGATTGCTTTACATGTTTCGTTCTAGAAAAGGGTTGTATAGGTCAAACCATGGTTGAATTGTTTGCAAAGTTTCAAAAGAGGTCCCAATTTAGCAATTTTATAGTTTTCCTCTTCTAGACGCTTGTTTTCGCATTTGAAAATTTCACACATTCCCTCAATTTTTCAAAAGAATGAATTTGAAAAAATGGCATATTATGTTGAATATTCCTTCTCTTGACATACAAGGGTAACAAAACAAGGTTTTGCACGGTTTGGTGGATGTGCCTTACACAAGTGTGAGACAAAGTTGTGTTCAACAAATCGTGATTGTCCAATGGTAAGGTGTTCATCATCTCATGGTAAAGGCCATGAGTTCTAATCATGATGGCAAATAAACAATGGAAATTTTTGTGTGGAAGGCACAATCACATTTGATTTTTGTGAATAGGTGTCGTCTCTTCTATGGGTGTGATCGCTTTGCTCTTCTCTAGCACCCTAGATATCTTGGCTGACAAAAAAACACTTAATCTTTTTGATCCAAATGATTGCAGGTTTAAAGATTTAGATTTGAGAAATGATTGTGTTTTTTGGTCAGAAATATGCTTAATCAATGTTAGGGTCTTTGTAGTTTTTCTTGTTTGCAATCAACTCTTCATGACGAGAAAATGAGTGAACACAACAAGGTGAATGAGACTAGGATGTGCGTGTGGACATAGAGGATGTGGAAGGTGTATCCAACAAGGACAAGAACGACAAGAACCAACATGAAGGTCTATGTGTATTGCATATACTAAAGACAAAAGACATGCATACACAAGATGTGAAGATGGTGAATGTGACAAAACAAGCATGAAGGCATAGATTCATCAAGAGCCCCTTTTGCATGGGGTGACTATGGAAGGAAGTGTAGGAGACAAATCTTTTATAGAGCTTGTCCTTGAACAAAGATGTTAGGAGATTCCCTTGGTGACATAAGGAGTTGAAACTCAAAAGTTTAAACATGTGCCCCCCTCAAGAAGAGGGAAGTAAAAAGTTGTTCAAGATATTTTTCTTGATGATTGGAGAATATGACGATGAATGTTTTACAGTAGAAGACTATGCAATAGAGAGAGGTCTTACAGAAGGAAAGTATTGACAATGAGAGTGCTAAATATGGAGAAGGCCGTGTCCTCAATGAAGGTGTTGATGAGAAAGATCACGTTGACAAGAGAAGTGCTATTGAAGGTCACAAAGATGACAAATTTCCTAAAGATGACGAAGTAGAAATATGAAAAAAGAAACTAGTGTAGAAACAAGAAGAGCAAGAGGCAGAGGTGCATGAGATGGGAGCTTGACACAAAGACAACGTTGTTGAGAAGTATGTCTATAGGAGGTTGGACTTTTGGCAGTTGTTAAGAGCCTACACATGTTTATTCACGAAGACAATCATGAAATCAAAGCATAAGTACCACAACTAGGAGATAATTGAAAATTCAATTCAAAAAGCAATCGGAGTAGTTAGTGCAACACAACTTTCAACATTGTTGGAGGGAGTGATTTACCAGACAAGAAGTCATTCAACAAGTCATCAAACTTCAAGTCAACCAACCATGGCAGCTAGTATGAGCAAGCAAAAGTATCCCAAATTCAATTGAGATAGAAAGGAAAACCCCTTATTTATCAACTTTAAGAATGAGGGTCTTTGTAGCTTTAGACTTTTTATTTCATTGCATTTAGAACTAGTTGTGCATCTTGCATATGCATTTGCATCTAGCTAGTATCTTGTTTTATCATTTAGTATTAAGCTTTAAGAACTTAAATATGTATTTTTCTACTGAAGTGACATGGCTTATTTACTCCCCAGTTAGACCCCTTCATCATAATCATCATAATATTAGGTCATCTTTCATTTCATCATGTTGTTTTGCTCTCAAAAACAAAAGCATTTCCATATTGTAGGTTGGTGGTGCTATCACTCTCTAGTTTACGTAGAGCAAAAACACCATCAAGTGAAAGCAACAACGATGTTATTGCGATCCAATAACTCTTTTGCTATCTAGAATTTATCTCTTGCAATTTGTCATTTTTATTATTTTTTGCTTATCTAAACTAGGGCTTGATTGTTGTTCAAGGGAGTCAACCATTTTCTACCAGATCAAGCAGGCCCCTCTACCATTGACTCTCTCTCTTTTTGTTTGTTTTATAGGTTAAGTGATAGCACCATCAGTAGGTGATAACATCCGTTATGCTTTCGTGAGTTGGTGACACTTTCTACATAGTGTTAGAAATAGGTTCTTTTGTCCCATATCTTTGTCATTTGAGCATTTAGGATTTAGATTCTATTTATTTTTTGTGTAAACTTGTTTCTAATTACCCTTTATTGATAAAAATAAATAAAAGAAAAGAAAGAACTCATTTAGCATTAATCATATAAGGGATCAACTTAATCTTTAAGATTTGGCATCAAACTGAAATCACATATAGTTGCATCTTAGGTTTTGTTTGCTGCATGTTATTGCATCCTTGCCTCAATTTTTTTTGTTATTTCCTTTACAAAATCAAAAGAGCATTTTTAGTGGTAGGTCTTGGTTGTTGCATTTTGTATGTGCACTATAGTTAGATTAAGGTTAAGCTTAGACAAAAAAGTTTCTTAGGAGAAATGTAGGTGTTCTTCAATCAACACATCAAACTACACCTTAGGCTCACAATTTCCCCTAGTCTCGAGGTGATAATAGGAGAGAGAAAAAATGTCACAAGAAGGCCCTTCGTGACACCTATATTTTTCCCTTTATCACATTTTTGTGAACTCGATGTGAACACCACTATGGGTCCTAAGATTCCTCTTTGTCTAATCTAAGCCTTAATCAAACTGCAATTTATTTAAAATTTAATCAAAGACCATCTAATATTGTTTTTAAATCACATGAAATATAGATAATAAGAACATAATTATTTGCTAGTCCTGTTGTTGTCTCCGATTGTCCTTATCAAGGTAATCATGCCTTGAGGTTTGGCTCAATAGGGGGTCTTTGGGATTTTTTACAAGGTCGACTCCTTGTTAAGATGTGATCTTTTAGGCGCACTTAAACTCAATAAAGAAAAGTGGAGAGAAATAAAAGAAAAATGACCCAACAAAAGAAAAAGGGTGGCAATGTACCAAAAGATCTGCTAAGATCTTCGTGTATAATAGGTCCAAACGCTATGTGCCAATGGTGAACACTTCCACTCCTTGACATAGTTAAGCACAAATGAACTCCATCCACATATGTGCATATAAGGAAACAGGTTCGCATGGAGCCACAAATGGCTAAACCAAAATCTGACATAGGTTTCCTACACAAGAGAAACTCACGAATAGGTAAAAAACCACAGACACACACATACACACAGAAACAGGTCCACAGAGAGTCACAAATGAATAAACCAAAAATTGACATAAGCTTTTCTATATATATGTGCAAGCAATTGTTTACAAAGATTGTGTAAGAAGCAAGGGTTCAAAATTTACCCACAAGCTGCTCAAGAACCAACTGCTCTACATAAAGAAATGAATGGAAAGCTTACAAGAGGATACAAATGCAAACTTGACTTTTACAAAGCTAATACTACTATTTATATATTATAATGGGAAGGGTTTCTCTCCAAAACTCATTTAAAGATTTCAAGGTGGTTGGTGCTTCTCATGTTGGGTTATGTCTTGTCTAAATTGTTGGTCCCTCTAAGATTCTTTGGATTTGAAGTCATGAATGCCAAATGGTCCCGAGTCCTTGGAAGAGGACAAGGTTTGAACCAAGCATCTGACTAAAAATTTATAGAATCTATTTGATTGATAGACCATCTAATATGTTTTTTTTTTTATTAATTGCAGACAGTTTAATATGAAGTTTTTTGTTGCCAAATCTTGAGGCAAGGTTTGCTCTCTTAAAAATTTTATTTTAGTTTTTTTTATTTAATAAGTTATTAGGTTTTATTTAATGACTTCTATTGGGGGCTACTCCTATTAAAATATCAATGCATCACATTTGCTATTAGGTTAGTTAGACCACATGCAGGGTGCCTTTCTATTAATTTTTATCAAAGATATTCATCTTCCTCAAACTAATATATTTTCATTATTAACTCATTTAATATCATTTTCATTAGGAGATATATTCTCCCTTACCAATTTTCAAAGATGAAGATCAACAATGTGATTGGCTAAATAATTTGTTATGTTATTTCCTTCTCTCTAGATATGTTGATATTCCTAGAATATTGCTTCCAACAATAATAGATGGACATAAAAGATAATGCTATTGATTTTTGAATCCATTTCATTGAAATATATCTCCATCCCTTTTTAATGGCAATATTGACTCTTATAAGAAGTTACATAGCCTCTACATAGTTGTTAGATGAAGTTCCATATGATTTTTGAGTAATTGAAGAGGATTTTGCTTACATTATTTTCAAATTAGCTTTTGTCTAGATTTTCTTTGGAGACACCATCAAAATTATAGTGGGTTAGACCATGGCAATTAGTAGGAATTGGAGGTGGGGACTGGTTAAACCACTTAGATGGTTAACCTTAACTAAACTTATATTAAATGTTTAGCAACTTGAGTTACCTTTGAGCCTTAAGTTGGTCTAGATTAATTTAATATGTAATTGTAATTTGGGAATTAGGTATCTACTATAATTACCCCCAACCATTGATCCATTATATCACTTTATTAGTTAGTGATGTGATATTGTGGGGGTGCCTACGGGCATCCACCCCTTATTTCTATTTAAGATATTTATATTGTTATATTTCGTCTACTAAATCCTTCTATTTCACTTCTCTATTCTATTTCATATGACTTGTGAATAAGAGGTGGGGATTGGTTAAACCACTTCAATGGTTAACCTTCATTAAAGGTTTAGTAACTTGAGTTACCTTTGAGCCTTATGTCGGCCTAGGGTAAAGTAGTATGTAATTGTCATTTGGGATATAGCCCCAACCATTGATCCATTATATCACTTTATTACTTAGTGATTTGATATTGTTGGGGTGCCTATGGGCACCCACCCATTCTTTCTATTTTAGATCTTTTGTGTACTTAATCCTTCTATTTCACTTCCCTATTCTCTTGCATATTACGGGTTAATCATTTGATTGCTTGAAAGTATTGTGAAATCTAACATGGTATTAGAGTGAGTATGCAACAATTTCACTCGATTATGTAGAGTCAATTTTGAGGAAGTTTTTTTTCGATAAATTTTAGGGACATCCCTAAAAAACCTAGTGGGAACTTGGATTGTGAGGATATATTATGTGATAGTGGCTAATTGGATTAGAAGAAATATTCACCAAGAAGTTCACCATATTATTCCTATGACATTCAATTTGTTTGGTTGATTAATTTTGTTTGCTAAATTATTCTAGTGATGCCTTGAAGAAACAAATTTTGTTGAATTTCATGGATCATTTTTTTCGTGGATTTCCATGAAACTTGTTGTCTTACAATTTTTTATAAAAAAATAATTTCCTCTACTTAAAATTTTATTTTGGGATCAGTGCATCACATATGGGAGGGTAGTTTGTATGGTTTTAAAAGTTGAGTAGAAGAATCAACATTTGATTGATCATTCCCCAATCACCAAATAAGCCTTTAACAACTTGGGTAGGCTTTATTATATGGCAAAGACCTCCAAGCCACTTGATAGGTTAGAATGGTCCAATAACCATTATGCTGCTTTGGTGAGAAAGGAATTCTCGACAGGTTTCATTATAGAAAAGGGTTGTATAGGTCAAACCATGGTTGAATTGTATGCAAAATTTCAAGAGAGGTCCCAATTTAGCAATTTTATAGATTTTCTCTTCTAGACGCTTGTTTTCGCATTTGAAAATTTCACACCTTCCTTGAAATTTTCAAAAAAATGAATTTGAAAAAATGGAATATTATGTTGAGTATTCCTTATAGAGTAGGAGATAAATCTTCTATAGAGCTTGTCCTTGAACAAAGACGTTAGGAGATTCCCTTGGTGACATAAGGAGTTGAAACTCAAAAGTTTAAACATGTGCCCCCCTCAAGAAGAGGGAAGTAAAAATTTGCTCAAGATATTTTTCTTGATGATTAGAGAATATGACGATGAATATTTTACTGTAGAAGACTATGCAATAGAGAGAGGTCTTGCAGAAGGAGAGTGTTGACAATGAGAGTGCTAAATATGGAGAAGGACGTGTCCTCAATGAAGGTGTTGATGAGAAAGATCACGTTGACAAGAGAAGTGCTATTGAAGGTCACAAAGATGACAAAGTTCCTAAATATGTCAAAGTATAAATATGACAAAAGAAACTAGTGTAGAAACAAGAAGATCAAGAGGCAGGGGTGCATGAGATGGGATCTTGACACAAAGACAACGTTGTTGAGAAGTATGTCTATAGGAGGTTGGAATTTTGGTAGTTGTTAAGAGCCTACACATGTTTATTCACGAAGACAATCATGAAACAAAAGTATAAGTACCACAACTAGGAGATAATTGAAAATTCAATTCAAAAAGCAATCGGAGTAGTTAGTGCAACACAACTTTCAACATTGTTGGAGGGAGTGATTTACCAGACAAGAAGTCATTCAACAAGTTAGCAAACTTCAAGTCAACCAACCATGGAAGCTACTATGAGTAAGCAAAAGTACCCCAAACTCAATGGAGATGGAAAGGAAAACCCTTTATTCATAAAATTTAAGGAATGAGGGTCTCTGTAGCTTTAGAATTTTTATTTCATTGCATTTAGAACTAGTTGTGCATCTTGCATATGCATTTGCATCTAGCTAGTATCTTGTTGTATCATTTAGTCTTAAGCTTTAAGAACTTAAATATGTATTTTTCTACTAATTGGACATGGCTTCTGTACTCCCCAGTTAGATCCCTTCATCATAGTCATCATAATATTAGGTCATATTTCATTTTATCATGTTGTTTTGCTCTTAAAAACAAAAGCATTTCCATATTGTAGGTTGGTGGTGCTATCACTCTCTAGTTTACATGGAGAAAAAACACCATCAAGCGAAAGCAACAATGACGCTATTGCGACCCAATAACACTTTTGCTATCTATAATTTATCTCTTGCAATTTGCCATTTTTATTATTTTTTGCTTATCTAAACTAGGGATTGATTGTTTTTTTTTTTTTTTTGTATTTACATGGTGGAATCGGTAGCCACCACGAATCCAGGCAGGTTGTCCAGCTTTTATGGTCGCCACAGTATTCTGCGCTGTCCGCCCCGAAAGCCACCACACAGATCTTCGCGTAGTCCGCCCCTATAACCACCATGCCACAATCATTTTAAACCTTTTACGCCGCTAAAAGCACCAGGAAAGGGACAAGCGTTCAGTTCGACGAGGCCCGAGATTTGAACCTTGGACCTTCGCCCCCTTATGGGGTTTGGATGAACCAATTGGTCTACAACCATTTTCTACCAGATCAAGTAGGCCCCTCTACCATTGACTCTCTCTTTTTGTTTGTTTTATAGGTTAAGTGATAGCACCATCAGTAGGTGATAAAATCAGTGATGCTTTTGTGAGTTGGTGATACTTTCTACATAGTGTTAGAAATAGGTTCTTTTGTCCCATATATTTGTCATTTGAGCATTTAGGATTTAGATTCTATTTATTGTTTGTGTAAACTTATTTCTAATTCTCGTTTATTGATAAAAATAGATAAAAGAAAAGAAATAACTCGTTTAGTCTTAATCATATAAGAGATCAACGTAATCTTTAAGCTTTGGCAGCAAACTAAAATCATATATAGTTGCATATTAGGCTTTGTTTGCTATATGTTATTGCATCCTTTCCTCAATTTTTTTGTTATTTCCTTTATTAAAATCAAAAGAGCATTTTTAGTGGTAGGTCTTGATTATTGCATTTTGTATGTGCACTATGGTTAGATTAAGGTTAGGCTTAGACAAAAAAGTTTCTTAGGAGAAATTTAGGTGTTCTTCAATCAACACAATAAACTAGACCTTAGGCTCACAATTTCCCCTAGTCTCGAGGTGACAATAGGAGAGAGAAAAAACATCACAAGAAGGCCCTTCATGACACCTATATTTTTCCCTTTATCACATTTTTGTGAACCTGACATGAACACCACTATGGGTCCTAATATTCCTCTTTGTCTAAGCTAAGCCTTAATCAAACTGTAATTTATTTAAAATTTAATCAAAGACCATCTAATATTGTTTTTAAATCATATGAAATATAGATAATAAGAACATAATCATTTGCTAGTCCTGTTGTTGTCTGCGATTATCCTTAGCAAGGTAATCATGCCTTGAGGTCTGGCTCAATAGCTAGTCTTTGGGATTTTTTACAAGGTCGACTCCTTGTTAATATGTGATCTTTTAGGCACACTTAAACTCAATAAAGAAAAGTGAAGAGAGAAATAAAAGAAAAATGACTCAACAAAAGAAAAAGGGTGGTAATGTACCAAAATATCTGCTAAGATCTTCCTGCATAATAGGTCTAAACACTATGTGCCAACAGTGAACACTTCCACTCCTTGACATAGTTAAACACAAATGGACTCCACCCACATATGTGCATATAAGGAAACATGTTCGCATGGATCCACAAATGGCTAAACCAAAATCTGACATAGGTTTCCTACACAACCGAAACTCATGAATAGGTAAAAAACCACAGACACACACATACACATAGAAACAGGTCCACAGGGAGTCACAAAGAAATAAACCAAAAATTGACGTAGGCTTTCCTATATATGTGCAAGCAATTATTTACAAATATTGTGTAAGAAGCAGGGGTTCAAAATTTACCCACAAGCTGCTCAGGAACCAACTGCTCTACAAAAATAAATGAAAGGAAAGCTTACAAGAGTATAGAAATGCAAACTTGTCTATATTTTACAAAGCTAATACTACTATTTCTATATTATAAAAGGGAGGGTTTCCATCCAAAACTCATGTAAATATTTCGAGGTGGTTGGTGCTTTTGATGCCGGGTTATGCCTTGTCTAAACTGTTGCTCCCTCCAAGATTCTTTGAATCTGAAGTCATGAATGTCAAATGGTCCTGAGTCCTTGGATGAGAAACTACCATCTTTATTGCCATTTACCTATTTTTAGGAATTCCCATCATTTGGGTGCAAAGATTTCTTCATTTAATGTTTTGGATTCACGAGATACTTTTGCTATGGCTCCCATGCTACTGTTGTCCTTTCATGGAGATATAATACATTCCCTTGTAAGAAAGGACAATACTCCTCGAAGAATATGCACCTCATTAATTTTGATTTTTAGGGCATCAATGCTTTCTTCTTCTAAAGTTTTCTCATCACTTGAAATCGGGATTGCTTGACAATGAAACTTTGAGATCTTTTGGTCTTAGGTATGTTTATGTTGAAACTTTTGCTCCTCATCTTTTGATCAGGACCAGCAAAATTTTGACTTTTTGGACAACCTTCACTTTCGAGACTTGCCCTTCGATCATTGGATCTTTTTGATTGGAGGTTTCTTTTATGCTTGTACGTGGCTCAAACTTGCATTTTTTCTTGCCAAGTAAAAGGTATAGTGAACCATCACTACAGTTCTAGTAGCTCTCACGGGATATTTAACTTGCTAAAGATAAAGAACCCAAAAAACTAGTGCCTTAGTCCATTGGGCACAAAGTCAAGAAAAGTATCATTTTTTGAAAGTGGAATTTTCAACGGTCAATCCACACATTTGTATTTCTAGTAGCTCTCACGATATATTTAACTTGCTAAAGATAAGGAACCCAAAAAACTAGTGCTTTAGTACATTGCGCACAAAGTCAGGAAAAGTATCACTTTTTGAAAGTGGAATTTTCAATGGTCAATCCACACCTTTGTATTTTTGCAACTGTTAGAACTCCCATCATGCCATGATTTTTGGGATTATTATGTTACATATGATACATTTGTACAAGGATTTAAGTGGGAAACCTTTATCCATTAGGTATGGAGTCATAAAGGCTCCCCACTAGCTGTTCAAGTCCTTTCTTCTTCCTTTTTCTCCAGTTTCTTGGGTGAAAAATCATGACCCTAATGAAACTAGGACTTCTTAGAAGCTTCCTCACTAGGAATAGGTATGTTATAGCGATGATGTTTTTTTTATTGTTGGCACCACTAGAGCGAGGTCCCCATTTGTTTTTCGAGCCTCTTGATGTCCCTCTATCCTTGCGGATGAAAATGTTCTTTGCATGTGTTGGCTCAACCTCTTCATGTGGGTTTTTTCCCAAGATGGTAGTTTCCCATTGTCTCGCTTGGCCATCATAAGGGTAGAAGAGGTCTAACCCAAAATTTTCCTCTTCTCCATAGGTTTGACTAGCTCTTGATAGAGTTGTAGGCCCATGCCTCTCTTGATGCCTATGGAGAGGCTCCTTTGAGTTCTGCTTTTGCTGTTTAGAGAGTTTGCAAAACTCCTTTTTTACGTCCACAAGAGTGCTTTGAACCTCCCATTTTGATGCATATTTGAAGGGAGTGCTTGGCTTAGGTTCCACTCTATCTACCTCTTCTTTGAAATCATTCATGATAGAGGTAATAAGCTAATCCCAGTCAATGACTGAATGTGGAGATAGTGTCATACTTTTAGCGAGCCTTGCCTTTTAGTGAAGCCACCAGTAGTATGAGGGCCACATCCTCTTCTATGATGTTATGCACCTAGTAAATGAAGACCATTTATTGTAGGTGCTCTGATGGGGATGTTGGGACTTCAATGGTGTATTAAGGTAAGATTTCTAGCAGTGATACTAAAAATTTTCCCAAATAGTTGGTGGTTCTAGAGGTCACAATAGAATTTTTTCTCCCTAGGCAGGAGATAATTCTTGAGATGGGAAAACCATCTTGGACCTATGGGTCCTTCAGATTGTAGTGGAGTCACCAAGTGAATACAAATTCATGCTTCTTGAAAGCAGGTAGACTGAGATGTTCACCCAAACCTCAGTTTGATATCTTCAATGTCTTCTACTGGTATTCGTTTTGGAGTGGAGTCACAAGGTGAGTAAAGAGGTGCTTCAACAAGCAATAATAGGAAAATACCCTCACCAAGTCTAAGCCTAACTTGTGATTTTGGGACCAATGATACATTATGGGGGTCCCATTGGGTATGCCATTAAACTATCATTATTTTCTATTGTCCCTGTTGGGGCAATTGCACCTCATTAGGAGTGACACAATAAGTTCGCGATCAATATTATGGGGTTCGGCTCAATCGGGGGTCTCTTGGGGTTTTTAACAAGGCCAAATCCTTGTTAAGCAGTGATACTTAAATTCAATAGGAAAAAATAAAAAGAGAAATAAAAGAAAAATGACTCAATAAAAAGAAAAATGCTTGGCGATGCACCAAAATATCTACTAAGATCTTCATGTGTAACAGGCATGAATGCTATGTTCCAGTGGTGAACGCTTCCACTCCTCACTACAATTAAGCATAGATGAACTCCACCCACATATGTGCACATAAGAAAACGAGTCCATAGGGATCCACAAATGGCTAAACTAAAAATTGATGCAAGCTTCCCATACACGTCTACATGAGAAAAACTCATGAATAGGTAAAAAACCATAGACACATACACATGGAAAAAGGTCCATAGGGAGTCAAAGATGACTAAAATAAAAATTTACGCTGGATTTTGTATATATATAAGCAATTGTTTACAAAGATTATGCCAGAAGTGAGGGTTTGAAATTTACCCACAAGTTGCTTAGTAACCAATTGCTCTATAGAAATAAATGAAAGGAAATATTACAAGAGGATACAAATGCAAACTTGTTGATCCTTTACAAAACTCATACTACTCCTATTTATAGATTAAAAAGGAGGGGTTTCCCTTCAAAAATCATGCAGAGTTTTCAAGGTGGTTGTTACTTCTGATGTCAGGTCATGTCTTGTCTAGACTATCAATCCCTTGTGGTTCTCTAGATCTGAAATCATGAATGTCAAATGGTCGTAAGCCCTTGGATGAGTAGCTACCATATTTATTTCCATCTACCCATTTTTAGGAATTACCATCATCTTGGTGTAGAATATTTCTTCATTTAATGTTCTAGATCTGTGGGCTACTTCTGTTATGTCTCCCATGTCATTGTTGTCCTTTCACAGATATTTGAGACATTACCTTGTAGGAAAGGATGATACCCCTTAAAGAATGTGCACCTCATAAATTTTGACTTTCTAGGCATCGATGTTTTCTTCTTCAAAATTTTTCTCATTGCTTGATATTGAAATTTTGAGACTTTTTGGTCTTAGGTACATTTATGTCGAAAATTTCACTCCTATTTCAATTGAGACCATTTTTTTTGAATTTTTGGACAACCTTCACTTTTGAGACTTACCCTCTAATCTTTAGATCTTTTTGATTGGAGGTTTCTTTTATGCTTGTCCATTACTCAAATTTTTACTTTTTCTTGCCAAGTAAAAGGTGTAGTGAGCCATCACTAAATTTCTAATGGCTCTTAGGGAATTTTAGCTTACTAAAGATAAGGAACCCACTAAACTGATGCCTTAGTCCATTGGGCATGGAGTCAAGAAAAATATCCCTTTTTGAAAGCAAAATATTTAGCAGTCAATTCATACCTTTGTATATTTGTAGTTGTTAGAACTCCCATCATCCCATGATTTTTAGGATTATTATTTTACATATGATACATATGTATAAGGATTTAAGTGGGAAGCCTTTATCCATTGGGTATGAAGTCACAAAGGCTCCCCACTAGCTTCTCAAGTCATTTCTTATTCCTTTTTCTTTAGTTTCTTGTGTGAAAAATTGTTACCCTAATGAAATTGTGACTTCTCAACAAATTTCTCACTAGGAATAGGTAGGTGCTAACGATAATGTCTTTTTACTTGTTTGCACCACTAGAGTGAGGTTCCTATTTGTTGGTTGAGCCTATTGATGCCCCTCTATCCTTGTAGATGAAGAGGTTCTTTGCATGTGCTGGCTTGGCCTCTTCATATGGGCTTTTGCCAAAGATGATAGTTTTCCATTGTCTTGCTTAGCCATTATAGGGGTAGAAGAGGTCTGACCTAAAGTTTTCTCCATAGGTTCGACTAGATCTTGATAGAGTTACAGATCCATATCCCTCTTGATGCCTATGGAGAGGCATATCTGATATTTTCTTTTGCTATTCAGAGAGTTCATAGATATCATTTTTTACCCCATAGGAGTGCTTTGCACCTCCCTTTTGATGCATCCATGGATAGAGTGCTTCGCTCAAGCTCCACTATTTATACCTCTTTTTTGAAATCATTCATGATTGAGGCAACAAGAGGATCCCAATCAATGACTAAATGTGGAGACAAGCATCATAATTTTGGTGAGCCTTGCCTTTTAGTGAAGTCACCAATAGTCTAAGGGCCACATCCTATTCTGTGATATTATGCACCTAGTAAATGAAGACCATTTCTTGTAGGTGCTATAATGGGGATTTTGGGCCTTCATAAATGTATTTAGATAGGATTTCCAATAGTGATACTAGAAAATTTCCCTAAGTAGCTGGTGGTTCTAGAGGTCACAATAGGTTTTTTCTCCCTAGGCAAGAGACAGTTCTTAAGATGGGGCAACCATCTTGGACCTATGGGTCCTTTGGATTGTAGTGGAGTTGCTAGGTGAATACAACCTTGTGCTTGTTGAAAGTAGGTATACTGAGGCCTTCACCTAAATCTTAGTCTAATATCTTCACTAATGGATTATTCTAGTATTTGTTATGGATTAGAATCGCTAGGTGAGTAAAGAGGAACTTCAACAAGTGGAAATAGGCAAAGACCATAATTAAGTCTAATCCTATCTTGTTGTTGTGATTTTGGGACCAATGATACATCATTGGGGTCCCACCGGGCATGCCATTAAATTGTTGTTGTCTTTGATTGTTCTTTTTGGGGTAATTGCACCTCACGAGGAGCAACACAATAGGGTCATGGTTGAGAGCATGGGGTTTGGCTCAATTGGGGACCTCTAGGGATTTTTAACAAGATCAACTCCTTGTTAAGATGTGATCTTTTAGACACACTTAAAATCAATAGAGAAAAAGAAAGAGAGAAATAAAAGAAAAATAACTCAACAAAAGAAAAAAGCTTGGCGATGCACCAAAAGATCTGCTAAGATCTTTGTGTGTAACAGGTATGAATGCTATGTGCCAACGGTGAACGCTGCCACTCTTTGACGCAGTTAAGCATAGATGAAATCCATCCACATATGTATGCATAATAAAATAGGTTCGTAGGGAGCCACACATGACTAAACTAAAAAGTAATGCAAGCTTCCCACACACGTATACACGAGCGAAACTCATGAATAGGTAAAAAACCACAGACACACACATAAACACAAAAATAGGTTCGTAAGGAGTCATAAACGACTAAACCAAAAATTGACACATGCTTTCGTGTGTATATATACATACATACATATATATATATATATATATATATATATATATATATATATATATATATATATATATATATATATATATGTGCAATTGTTTACAAAGATTGTGCCAAAAGCGAGGGTTCAAAATTTTCCCACAAGCCGCTTAGGAGCCAACTGCTCTACAAAAATAAATGAAAGGAAAGCTTACAAGAGGATACAAATGCAAACTTGCCAATCCTTTACAAAGCTAATACTACTCCTATTTATAGATTACAAAGGGGAGGGTTTCCCTCCAAAACTCATGCAAATATTTCAAGGTGGTTGTTGCTTCTGATGCTAGGTCATGTCTTGTCTGAATTATTGATCCCTCTGAGGTTCTCTGAATATGAAATCATGAATGAAAATTGGTCCTGAACCCTTGGATGAGCAGCTATCATCATTATTTCCATCTACTCATTTTAGGAATTCCCATCATATTTGCGCAAAATATTTATTTGTTTAATGTTCTAGATCTACGAGCTACTTTTGCTATGGCTTCCATGTTGCTGCTATCCTTTCATGAAGATATGAGACATTCCCTCATAGGAAAGGATGATACTACTAAAAGAATGTGCACCTCATTAATTTTGAATGTCATGGCATCGATGTTTTCTTCTTTGAAAGTTTTTCAATACTTGAAATCGAGACCGCTTGACATCGAAACTTTGGGATTTTTCTGTCTTAGGTACCTTTATGTCGAAACTTTTGCTCCTCGTCTTTTGATCATGACCAATAAAATTTTTATTTTTTAAACAACCTTCACTTTTGAGACTTGCCCTCCCATTGTCAAATATTTTTGATCGAAGGTTTCTTTTATGCTTGTCCATGACTCAAAATTTTGCATTTTATTTCCAAGTAAAAGGTGTAGTGAGCCATTACTATAGTTTTGGAAAATCTCAGGGGATCGTAGCCTACTAAATATAAGGAACCCAAAAAATTTGTACCTTAGTCTATTGGGTACGGAGTCAAGAAAAGTATCCCTTTTTAAAAGTGAAAGTTTCAATGATCAATCCACACCTTTGTATTTCTACAACTATTATAACTCTCATCATCCCATGATTTTTAGGATTATTATGTTACACATGATATATATGTACACAGATTTAAGTGAGAAGTCTTTATCCATTGGGTATGGAGTCACAAAGTCTTCCCACGAGCTGCTCAAGTCCTTTCTTCTTCCTTTTTCTCTAATTTATTGCGTGAAAAATTATCACCCTAATGAACTAGAACTTCCTAGTGGCTTCCTCACTAGGAATAGGTAGGTGCCAATGATGATGTCTATTTTATTTTTGGCACCACTAGAGTGAAGTCCCTATTTTTTTGTTGAGCCTCTTGATTTCCCTCTATCCTTGCAGATGAAAATGTTCTTTGTATGTGCTGGCTCAACCTCTTCATAGGGGTTTTTCCCCAAGATGGTAGTTGCCCATTGTCCCACTTGGCAATCATAGTGGTAGAAGAGGTCTAACCCAAAATTCTATTGATTAGCTATATTAATTGGAGTTATGTTTACCCTTAGTATAACTCCTTTCTTTCTCTTTCAAAGCCTCCTAGAGTATATCTCACTATTCTAGTAGGGATATAACTTCTAGCATAATTACTTTAATGGGTGTCTTTTATTTCCTCTAAAATATTGAATTTAAAATTCATAGAGGCATTCCCATTCTATGTCATAAACATTTGATATTACCTTATGGCTATTGTGTATCCCTTTCTTGTGAGAGGGATATTTTAGCCTTTGTTTGATCTATATACAATATCTTTCTTTATTGCATTTCCTCTTGGTAGATTTATATATCGCCCCTCTATCCATTACATGCCTTTTTTCCTTATCTATCTACATTTATTTGTTGTTTGTGTCTCTCCTTTTTCCTTTTAAGGTAAACCTATGGCCTCCCTTTGTGTATTTTCTTTCTCCTATTTCTCTTATTATACCATAATGGACCCTTTTATTTCAAATGCAAGGGAAATCTTCCTCTTCTAAGGACTATTGTACCTTTCCTAGTTTTAGTTTATTTCTTAATTGGTTGTGTTGAGTGGAAATTTTACCCAATTGCAAAATTACCATCATAGTCAGGGTATTAAAATGAAAACCCTCTCTTGCAAAGAAATATAATATTTCTCCAAGGTTCCTTTTAGCATAAACAAAGATGTGCTTGAGAGTATGTGCAAATGTGTAAATCTGTATAACCTTAATGCTAAAAATACCTCAGTGATTGCAAGTAAACTGTTAACAAGGGGCTTGGTTTATGTGATTTGTGACATGTTTTTATTGTTCATTGATTTAAAAGGGTTTGATTTCCCTTATATAAAGAAATAAATAATGAATGAGGCTGCTCCTAATTCATTTTTTATATTTGGATTAATGTGACTTATCCTTGAAAAACATTGTTAGCAGATTCCTTTTACTTTAGATTAACTGTGAAAGTTAGAAAATGCTATGGAAAATCCACTGCATTTTATCTATGCCTTAATATGAGATTGGAAGTTAGCAATTGGTGTTATCGGGTTTTATTTTATCTTCAAATTAAAATCTTGATGTTAGCGTGTTAACAAATGCTATGAAAATCCACTTCATTTTTTTATCTACACCTTAATGTGAAATTGAAAGTTAGTAAAGTCAACAATTCCTTTTATCTTCAGATTATGATATGAAAGTTAGGAAATGTTGTGGAAGATCCACTTCATTTTATCTGAATATTAATGTGAAACTACAGGTTAGTAGACCCTCCCTTTGAGCACAAATTTTATCTTGATTTTAATGAATGCTGAAACTTGTGCAATATGAATTCATTTTATCCCTTGAAATGAAAATATATCCAAGTAATTACTTGTCTTAATGCCTTTCAAAATTAATTACTTGGATGACTAATAATTGCAAAATCCTAGATTAAATTTATGGGTAAAATAGAACCCTAGGATTATGAGTATTTGATAATGGTTGGTAAAAAGATAAATAAAATGAAACAAAAAAAAGTAAACAACTAATATAAATACTAAAAATATTAGAAAACAAAACATTGTTAGTGTGATGCTACCCTATCCTACAAAATCATAGATAACGAGAATTTTGGAATGTAACCTAATTCATCTTAAGCTGCATTTGTACAGTCTGAATTGAATCAGGTGCAATCTTCTAAGGAAAACAACATAAACTTCGTATTTCTAAACGTTAGAAAATTCTACCATTAAACTGCATAAAACATTGCCTATAAGTATAAAAGCATGGAAGACAAAAATAAAACTGTTATCTAAAAACACTCAAAAATATCTCCTTCGACTCTACTTATAAGGTGCAAAATTTTGAAGCTCTTGCATTCAAAAAGATAATGTTTTTACTTACAAAAATTTCCAGCCTTGTCTTTGAGGTTTCTATCACCTTTTAAAGTTTTCCCTCAATAACATAACCCATTCACTTCCCTTCGTTTGATTTCAAAACGTCCATCTGTTCACCTTCTTCATTCTCTTTTTTTCCCAACATGTAACGACAGTGCTTCATCATTTCCTACATCTTTTAAGAGATGGTGTTCTTTTGATTATAAAACAAAATAAGTATCCCTAAAATTACTTACTCTTGTTATTCTCATACCAGTGGGAAGGTATGACATCTGAATGTAATCAAACCCGACAGCGACCCATGTTTTATAATAACACATATAGTTGAGGTCTTTCAGTGGTAACCAACATCCAACCTGGTGACCTATGTATTTGACCACCATATTCAAAACTGTTGCTTATATTGAGATACCCATAGGACCTCCTAAGCACCCGCATTCATTGTGCTTTATATGCTTCCACCGACGTCTTCAGGTAGGTCTCATATCATATGCCCAACCCATGAATTGATGTTGTTGACATCGTAGCTAACGTGAACAACGCGTAGTAAGACTTTGAACCATACATATTTTATCCACTACATCTATCCATGGCTTCGATGAAAACTACCATTTCTATTTCGTGATAAGGGATGTTTGAAGGATGATTTAATGTTTGGTAAGCATTTTCGTCTTTGTGCCATATGCATGCTACTATGGGATCAATGACCTCTTTGTGGTAGCCTTGGACAGTTAAAGCTATCTGATTTACACTATAAACAACTTTACTGGACTGCGTATCTCATCAATGCAACCCGTTTTGAGAGTATCCGTTATGTCCTTCTTCCCCGATAACGCATTTGTCAAAAAAAAAATGAAAACAAAACTATGGTTTCTCCGACAAACACTGTTGCCTAGTCTATCTACTGCATAACTTGTGGTCATAGCAAGAAATGACCATAAATTGACCTTATTCTTCAGAGCCTCATCCTTTACGTTCTCTACCATGATACACGATGGATAGGAAACAACATATTACTACCAAGTTTATCCCATCCCTACCGACATCGATGTTTTTCCCCTATATTATAGGTATACACAACTATCATGCATAGGAAAATTTCCTTCCAATAAGAGTGCTGTCTACCTTGCCAAGACGATTTGATGAGTCCCAACATGATTTGCTGGTGCTGTGCGGTGTCCTTGACAAATTTAACGTAATCGAAATCATAACCCAATTTAAGAATCTGTCATACATCGATAAATTTTGTCCTCTTCGATTTGTTCCTATCCACATACGTTTTCTATTGCTAAATCATCAGGCTAGGGTTTGTGTTTGTGTAAGCTAGCCACATATGCCATCGTGGGTTGGCTACTATTCGATCGAAATCCTCATCATGCTGTTGCTCGATAAAACCATAGCTATATTTTCCATGACACCATATTACCATGAATGATCCATTTATTTTGCATCTGTGTATGCACATTATCCATTGCCATGTCATCAGGCTTGTCCACCAATTTCACTGCGTTGTCATCATATTGGTGAGTCCACATCGTTGCTTGGTCATCATCTATCATTGTTCACCTCTAATTTTGTATCCTCCACATCATCCACCAATTTCACTGTGTTGTCATCATATTGGTGAGTCCACATCATTGCTTGGTCATCATCTATCGTTGTTCACCTCTAATTTTGTATCCTCCACATCATAGCTCGATGGTGTCCCTACGAATGCTCTGGAAAAAGACCAATATTTATAGGTTCTATTTCGATCCATATTACTGCACGTGAAAAAAATATCCATCACCATGGGGGCTCATATCCCTTTTGCCAATTACGTTACGTTGAACTTGATCCAAGATGTCCTACATGTACATCTTCAACTTTGCTATCCGATAGGGTATGACATCTGTAGGCACATCATGCACCGTATTATCTAATCCTCGCTATGTCAGCTTGTTCATCTGTAGGTCTTCCGGTCATTCCATTCACATCCGCTCGAACTCTTCCATGTCAACACTGGTACAATGCTGCATCACCATTTGTGTAATCACTAGTTTTTCCTATCCATGCATTGGGCACTCTCCATCCGAGTATTGTCTGCTTCAGTATCATGTTCGCCACGATGACCACCAGTCATGGCACCACCTGTCCACAATCCATATCACCGTCCCTCAAAGCTGTCATCCACGCTAACTTGCAAACACAAAATATATTTTTTTAAACACTATTGCCATTATAAACTTAAAGACTTAACGATATTAAAATAAAAGAACTAAAATTCTAAAGCTAAAACAAATAATTAACACTTTAAAATTAAAACTAAACACTTGAACTCTAAAACAAACATAATTAATATTCTAAAATTAAAAATAAAAAAATAACTAGAACTCTTTTTGTAAAAAAAATTATATATATATATACATATAATTTTATTTAGTTTATTTTTATTTAATTTTTATTTTATTCTAAATTAATTTTAATGTGAAACAATTAATTTTAAAAGTTTTGATTATTGAAATTAAAATATAAAACTTTTAAAGCTAACTTCAAAAATCCAAACAAGCAACAAAACCTAATAGTTTAACCAAAATACTAACAAAATCAAGGAGACATTAGCCAACACCCATGAACCTTGAAACCAACATTGCAAGACCATAAGTGGGAATCTATCAATTAATCACTCAAAGAACCTTGAAATCCCCCAAAATAACAAAAAAATGGGGTCCCCAAATTTTGGGGTTAGTTGTGCAATGGCCACAACAAATGGTGACTCTATTGGGAAATGCTCTTAAGCATTTCATATGAAGACACAATCTAAAATGAGAACATAAAATATCAGTGAAATAACATTTATTTAGCGATGTCCCGAGAAGGTGGGGGTAAATAAATTTGAATAAAAAAACTAATCCATCTGCCTTTGCTTAGTGTGTAAGAAGTGATTCATTTTGTATTATTGAGACCACCCATATTTTATCATCTATTTTGCATTTAGGCTATGAAGTACTGCTCATATAAAGAACTCTTATAGACAACCTACTGTCAGTCAGACGTCTATAGCCCCGATAGAGTTTATCTAAATTACCCGTGTTTAATTGATATTTTGCAAAGCTTTTCCTTTTGAACAAGCTGTGTCTAAACATAGCCCTACTGCTAGTCAGACGTCTACAACCTCAATAAAGTTTATCTAAACTTGGTGACTGATTTTAGCATGTTTTCCTTTGCTTGCTTTTTTTTATAGCTTTGCAAAAATTTATGCACCACATGGGTATTTGAATCTAGAGATGGATTGTGTTGGATTTTTGCCTAATTTTGCAAACCAAGATGACTTCGTCCTTCAAGATTTCTAGAAATACCCTTTAATCATGTAAGTTACATGTGGAGCTTTAGCAAAATTTTTTATTGTTTCACTCTCCATCATTTTAGTCCCAAAATCTGAGCATGATCACAAAATAACTCCACCTCCCTTTTCCCAATTTCACTTACTTTCAGATTAGGTATTCCAACCTACTTAACAAAGGACCACATACCAACAAAGAAACCAGACATTCATGTCCATTACCAACATCACCACAAACAAAGTGAGAAAACCAAAATGAGAAAATAAAAATCAACACCCTATTCTAAACAAAGGAAATTTGATAAGAAAGCAAGACACAAACATGCAACACCAAGCACAAAAGTAACAAAAGAAGACCAACCAAAAAGATAAAATAGAAAACCCAAATTTACATAATACACAAGCATTGTACAATTGATACAAGCATTCATTTGCCTCATGGGTGAAAGTAGTGCTTAAGAAATTGCCCATTCATAGGCAAGTAAATATCATCTCCATTCAAAGCTTTCAACCTAAAAGTATTTTCACTAAGGATTTCAAAAAGTTGGTAAGGACCAAGCCACAAACAATTAAACTTATCATGATCACCTTTATTTTCATGAGCCTTATCCCACAATAACACTAAGTCAAAAATATTTAAAGTTTTAATTTTAGCTCTTTTGTCAAACCACCATTTTACAATGTCTTGATGTTTGCTAAAATGAAGCAAAGCTTCTTCTCGCTTTTCATCTAAATGCATTAGGTGAGTTAAATGAGCTTCAATTTGATTATCAGTTTCAAGATATTCTTTCATAAATTGTAATGTTTGTAATTTTAGATTTGCGGGAAAAATCGGATCTTGCCCATATACCAAGTGGTAAGGATATGTCCCAATATACTATTTGATTCTAATTTTTCTGCCCAAAGTGCACATTTTAATTTGCTATGCCAATCATGAGGATTTCGTTCAAGTAACTTCTTAATAATAGACAACAAGTTTTTATTAGAAGATTTAGCCAAACCATTACCTTGAGGATAATAATTGGATGAAAATTTAATGCTCATATTATTGTCATAAGTTCAATCTGCAAAATGAATTGAAGAAAAAGCAGAACCGTTATCGCAAATAATTGAATTAGATATTCCAAATCTGGTTACAATATGATCCTCTAGAAATTGAATAACAACTTCACTAGTGGAATTCTTTGTGGGGATTGCCTCAGTCCATTTAGTACAATAATCAGTAGTTGTAAGGATGAATTTATGATAAGAAAAAGAATTGGGATTGATAACCCCTACAAAGTTGAATCTCCATTGGACAAATGGTCTCATTTACACTACTAGCTGTAATGACATAGCCACATTTATTTCCTTATATGCTGCTACTTGACAGATGTGACAAGAACGCACATGGGAATGGGTATCCTTGAAGATGTGGGGCCAATAGTATCTTGCTCTTAGAATCTGGTGTGCTATAGCACTCATAGCTCTGTGTCATGTTTCATACTTACCATGGAATTCATGTAATATTTGTGTAGCTTCTTCCTTGTTAAGGCAATGAAGGAAAATCCCTTCATGATTCTTCCTGTACAAAGCACTAGATTTAATCATATATTTTACAGATGTTAACTTGAGATCTCTCTTCTTTGTAGATGTAAGGTGAGAGGGACACTTACCATTTAAAATAAAATAGACAATGTCAATATAACAATCATCATGTGTAATGTCCCCTACACTATATTGTTGACACGAGATTTGGGGATCAATTTCTGCAATTGTTTTCATTAGGCCTTGTCCTCAAACTAGTTTCATTGGTTGAATCTCAAGGTCAAATTATTGTATGGTAGAGATCCATTTCCCTTGATTTTCTCCTAGTTTGTTCTACAAAAACATAGTTTTAATCACTGGATCAGACACAATAGCAAAAGTTCTACTATGCAAAATATAATGTCTAAATTTTTTTACCGTTTTAAATAAATCATACATTTGTTTGTACAAAGTAGTATACCTCAATTGCGCATCCTTTAATGGAAAACTCATAAAAGCAATGAGATTTTTAGAATTACCTTTGCTCTTTTGAGTCATTACACTTGCAAATGAATTATCAAATGAAAATGTGTAAATGTAGAATGGTTTTGTATAGTCAGGACTCACCAATATCAGTGTATAAGAGATAACATATTGACATCATTCCTTAGAATATCATTCAATGGCCTTACTATTTATGCAAATCTAGAAATAAATTTCTTCAAAAAATTAATTTTACCAAAAAATGACCTTAGCTCATTTTTACTACATGGGAGGGGGATCTTTTGGATTGATTCTATTCTTGTGGGGTCTATGGAAATTCCTTTTTTTGATATCACATACCCCAATAACTTTCCCTCGGTTACCCCAAAGATACACTTTTTAGGGTTAAGAGAAATCCCATGTTCCCTACATCTTTGAAGTACCTTTCTCAAATACTTGATGTGATCTTCTCTTTTCTTTGAGAAGATAGGAATGTCATAAACATAAAAAATTATGCATTTGCCTATGAGACCTTTGAAGGCATAGTCCATGGTGCGTTGGAATGTCACACCTGCATTGAGTAAACCAAAAGGTATCCTTTTATAGGCAAATGTTCCCCACTTAGTGGTAAAGGCAGTTTTCATTCTATTATTAGGATAAAATAATAATTTGATTATACCCCTAATAACCATCCAAAAAGGACATCATCTCAGAACCATTTACCATTTGTAAAATTTCATCAATCGAAGGCAAAGGGTAATTGTCCTTTTGTGATGCTTTATTTAGATTTATGAAGTCAATACATAATATGATCTCTCCACTCTTCTTCATGACATGCACAATATTAGTAACCCAAGTAGAATGTCTAATAGGAAATATGATTTTTGCATCAACCAATATCTAACTTATTTCTCTATTAGGGGTTCTAACAATGGGTTGACTGGCCGTTGTTTTTACCTAAAAGGCCTAGAATCCAATTTTATTAGGATAGTGTGCATGATATTATTTTTATCATAGGTCTTAAAGTCCTCATAACTCCATTCCATGCAATCTATGTAGTATTTAATAGCATGCTCTATCTCTTATTTCTCTTGGTGTGTGCATGCTTTGGCAATAAATACCTCATATGGATTTTATTCACTCCTAAGATTAACAACATCACATGAAGAACACAAGCTTATACCGGGAGGGGGGGTGAACAGTATAAGACTTAACCAATTAATAATTTTAACTTTAGATAGCAGTGGCATCAACACAACATTAATCAAGACAGAAAGCATCACACATTGAAGACCCATTTTTAACGTGGTTCACCCAAAATGGTTGGGCTACGTCCACAAAAACTTTTCTCTAAAAGTTATCTCAAAGTTCTTTGGGAATCCTTCCCAATTACAATGTTTATGAGCCTCGGCCCAAAGGAGATACCTTCCCCCAATCAGAATTTATGAGCCTCTCGCTCAAAGGAGATACCTTCCCCTCTGCTCCGGAATTGATCCCTCAGAAGATTAACTGCCTCTACCTCTTGCCAGGCATGTGGAACTCCTTTCCACCGAAGACCTCCTGTCCTCAATGCTTAGCCTAAGAGACCTCTGCCTTCTATGATCACGTCCACAACAGCTCAACAACCAAATCTGTCCTCAGGTTCTTCTCATAGAACCAATGCACCTCTGTCCTCAAGTTCTTTGATAGAACTATCAAACTCAGCTCACAAGTCCTCTGCTAGGACCTATCCAAATCTGCTCAAGAAACATACACATCTTCTATGCTCTTACAGCCGCACTTCGTCTTCTCTCAGTCGTCTCTCTGCACACTCTCTACACTTTGTACACTCTACGCACTTCGATCGAATTTCACACTCTGCTCTCGGCGATCGAACTTCTCACTCTGTGCTCTATCTGCGAACGTCGCAACTAACAACTACACCAACTCTTCAAAACAACCTGCCTTTTATAATAACACTTTCAAGATCAAAACCTTAATCTTAGTCGACTGTAACCCTGATCTTTAGTCGGTTGCACAACCCTAAACTTTGTCGGCTACAAACCCTAATCTTCGTCGGCTCACATTTAACTTTGTCGGCTTCAATTGCCTCTGTAACTCTTCTGTAGCTTTTGCCATGAAACTACAACATGTCGTGATATCGCGACACCTTTGCAACCGTACACTTTCTTTTGGCTTTTGTCACGATATCGCGACACTTCAGCCTTTGTCGACTTCAACTAAGCTCTTGTCGCGATATCACGACACTTCTGTCTTTGTCAGCATCAACTTTGCTTTTGTCGTGATATCGTGACACTTCTCCCTTCGTCGACCTCCTTTCTACTTTTGTCATGAAATCGTGACACTTCTGCCTCTACAGACTTCATTTTCACTTCTGTCGTGATATCGTGACACTTCTGTCTTCATAGCCTTCCTCTCTGCTTTTGTCACGAAATCGTGACACTTCTCCTATAGAAGACCTGCTTTCGTTTTTGTCATGAAATCGTGACACTTCTGCTTTCGTCTGCTTTCTTTTCTGCTTGTCGCGAAATCATGACACTTTTTGCATCCGTACGCATTCTTTGCAACCCGTCGCGAAATCGTGATGCTTTCAGCTTCCGTACGCTTTCCTTGTAACCCGTCGCGAAATCGTGACATGTCGCGATATCGCGACACTTTTCTAACTTGCTTTCTCTCTCCTGCTTAAGTCGCAAAAATGCGACATGTCGCGATATCGCGACACTTTTCCTCCTTAGCTCTTTTCTGTTCTTCGGGTCGCGAAAACCCGACATGTCGCGATATCGCGACACTTTTTCTCCTTAGCACTTTTCTTTTCTTCGGGTCGCAAAAACCCGACATGTCGCGATATCGCGACACTTTTTCTCCTTAGCGCTTTTCTTTTCTTCGGGTCGTGAAAACCCGACATGTCGTGATATCGTGACACTTTTTCTCTGCGAGCTCTTTCTCTCGAACCTGTCGCGAAATCGTGACACTTTTTCGTCCGTACAAACCCTCTTGCAAATTGTCGCGAAATCGTGACACTTTTCTTTGCGAGCTCTTTCTCTCGAACTCCGTCGGCTTGGGGTTTGCAAAAGACCTTTGAAACTCGTCATGCCGTAACCTTCATCAAAACAAATTATTTGACATCAAATCAAATTCCTTCAAAAGCTTCTTGACATCAATGACAACTTATATACTTGAGCAAAGGCAATGTACCCAAAGTACCCAAAATTGCCAACAATCTCCCCCTTTGTCATTGATGGCAAACCTTTATTGAAAACACTTCTCAAGAGCCAAAACTGAAACCAACTGTGCTAACAACTGACCAATATTCCTTTGAAGTTTTGCTCCCCCTGACTTGAAGCTTTCCTCTTCACTTTGAAGCTCTCCCCCTTACTCATATCTCTCCCCCTTTGTCATCAATGGCAAAGGGTCACCTTTGGGGCTCGGGACTAAGAATGAGCCTCTTAGCTTGGTCCCTCCCCCACCTCCCGATGAGGTGATTAATTTTGGGGTGGGAGTACAACTCCCAATTTCTCCCTTAGATACTCAAACGTATCTCTTGGAAGAGGTTTGGTGAAGATATCTGCAATCTGCTCTTTAGTAGACACATACTCTAGCTTGACTAGCTTGTCTTACACTTTCTCCCTTAGAAAGTGATACTTGATGGAAATATGCTTTGTCCTTGAGTGCATTACCGGATTTTTGGAAATACTTATGGCACTTGTATTATCACAAAGTATGGAGATGGGTTGTTCATGCTTGACTTTGAAATCCTCCAAGGTGGTTTTCATCCATAAAACCTGTGTACACCCAACCACTGTTGCTATGTATTCAGCCTCTGCTGTAGATAAGGAAACTGAAGGTTGTTTCTTACTTAGCCAAGAAACCAAACTCTTTCCCAAAAAGAATGCTCCACCACTAGTGCTTTTCCTGTCATCAATACCGCTTGCCCAATCTGCATCTGTATAAGCTGTGAGGGTGAAATCATCACCTTTGGGATACCAAAGCCCAAAGTCCATAGTGCCCTTCAGATATCTGAATATCCTCTTAACTGCTATAACATGAGAATATTTTGGAGCTGCCTAAAATCTTGCTACTAACCCAACTGCCTGCATGATATCTGGTCTAGTAGCTGTAACATATAATAAACTGCCAATCATTGATCTGTACAACTTTTGATCTGCCACTGGAGATTCATCATCTTTACTCATCTTGCACCCTGTAATCATTGGAGTACATACTGGTTTGCTGTCCATCATCCCAAATTTCTTCAACATTTCTTTGATATACTTCCCTTGAGAGAGAAATACACCATATTTTGATTGAGCAATCTGAAGACCTAAAAAGAATGACAGCTCTCCAATCATAGACATCTCAAATTCCTTCTGCATGGTGTTAGCAAAATCTTTGCACATCTGAGTATTATTTCCCCCAAAAATAATATCATCAACATAGACAACCATAATCAACATATCATCACCTTCATCCTTAATATACAAATTGCTATCTGCCACACCTTTCCTGAAGCCTTGCTCATGAAGATACCTGTCAAGTCTTGAGTACCAAGCCCTAGGTGCTTGCTTTAACCCATACAAGGCCTTTTTTAGTTTACACACATAGTCTGACTGTTCTGAGAGAGACACTCCTTCTGGCTGTTCTATGTAGACTTCTTCTACCAACACCCCATTTAGAAAAGCTGACTTTACATCCATTTGATATACCTTGAATGATTTGAAGCTTGAAAGGGCCAAAAACATTCTGATAGCTTCAAGACGAGCAACAGGAGCAAACGTCTCTTCGAAATCAACACCTTCTACTTGAGCATAACCTTTGCAGACTAACCTAGCTTTGTTTCCGACAATCTTTCCATCCTCATTGAGTTTATTTTTGAATATCCATTTTGTGCCAATGACATTCTTGTCCTTAGGTCTTGGAACCAATTCCCAAGTTTCACTTTTCTCTATTTGATTTAGCTCTTCATCCATTGCTTTTACCCAAAACTTATCTGCACATGCTTCACTCAAATATTTTGGCTCAATCTGAGATAATAATGAAACATTTGTAGAATCATGTGAAGGAATGACTCTTCTTCTTGTTTGCCTACTATTTGGATCACCAATGATCAAATATTTGGGATGATGTTTTTGAACATATCGTGAAGGAGTTTTGGGAAGCAGTTGTTGTCTTTCCTCTTCTTCATCTGAAACCTCTCTGAATTCTTCTTGACAAATTTCATCACTGAGTTCCTTGACTGGTTCTCTTATCCCTGTCTTTTCATCAACTGTTACATTTATGCTCTCTACAACCGTATGAGTTCTTTTGTTGAAGCATCTGTAGGCCTTGCTTCTGCTGGAATATCCAAGAAAGATTCCCTCATCACACCTAGGATCAAACTTACCCAAATTCTGATCTTCCCTTCTGATGAAGCACTTACTCCCAAACACTTTGAAGTATTTTACTATAGCTGGTCTTCCTTTCCACAACTCATAAGGAGTTTTATGATGATTGACTCTAAGTTGGGCCCTGGTGATAATGTAGACTGCTGTACTGACTACCTCTTTCCAAAAGCCATCTGAAAGTTTTGACTCATTTAACATAGCTCTAGCCATATTTTCAATAGTTCTGTTTTTCCTTTCAACTACTCCATTTTGTTGAGGAGTTCTTGCTGCTGAATATTCTCTTTTGATTCCTTGTTGCTCACAGTATTCCACAAATTCATTTGAAGTGAACTCTCCTCCTCTATCTGATCTTAAGCATTTGATTCTCTTGTCAGTCTCATTTTCAATCATTTCTTTGAAAGCTTTAAATTTTTCAAAAGCTTCAAATTTTTCTTTGAGAAAAGTAACCCAAGTCATTCTAGAATAATCATCTATAAACAACATGAAGTAGCTTTCTCCCTGAATGCTCTGAGTTCTGGTAGGGCCACATAAATCAAGTATGAATAAGATCCAATGGTTTTGAAGAAGTATACCCTTTTGATTTGAAACTGGTTCTGGTCTGTTTTCCATGTTGACAAGGACCGCAAATGATGTTATGGGGCCTTTTTATTTTGGGCAAGTCTCTAACTCCTTCCTTGTTACTAATATTGACAAGATTATCAAAGCTCAAATGCCCCAATATTTTATGCCATAACCAACTCTCATCTTCTTGAGTTAGAAAACACTTTTCCTTTTTTATCTCACTTAGCATGTAAAGATTGTTTGGAGTCCTTGTAGCACTAGCAATGAGTTTTCCATTTTTTTCTTTACTTATCTCACATCTATCTCAAAAGAAAGATACTATGTGCCCTTGATCACAAAGTTGACTCACACTTAGAAGATTATGTCTTAGGCCTTCTACATAAAGCACATTTTCTATTTTGGATTTCCCATCCAAACTAAGAGTCCCTTTACCATAGATTTTAGCTGACCTGTTATCTCCAAAACTGACTGTTCCTCTGTTTGTTTCTTTTAAGACCAAAAAATTTTCCTTTTCACCAGTCATATGTTTTGAACAACCACTATCAAGATACCATTTTTCTACTTTGTCTTGAGCATGAAAAGCAGTTTGAACTATCATTGACTTAGATTTGATCTCATTTCTCTTTTTAGTGAACTCAAGGCTAGATCTATCCAAACAGCACATCCTTGCTATATGCCCAAAATTCTTGCACTTGTAACACATGACATTTTTATTCATAAGAGGTGCAAAAGAGTTAACATTTTCCTTACTATGGCTATTCAAAGACTTATTGCAATGCATAGCTTTGTGACCAAATTTCTTGTAGGAAAAACAATAGCCATGGAAAGTATTATGTAACCTGTTTTGATGCCTTGGATGATTGTTCTTCTTGTGACCAACTGGAATCCACCGCTCTTCAGGATGAAGATTGATCTTGCTCGAAGACCCTATTTCATGAATGGTGATACCATCCTTCTTTTGCTTTTCACACGGAGTATTCTGTCTGAGAGCCAACTGTTCCAACTTCACTCTAAGAGACATAACCTCTTCTTCTAGTTTCTCGCAATCAGCTTCCTTTCCTTTTAGAGCCTCTGTCAGAACCTGTTCAACCTTCTTCCCTTCTTCAGCTAGAATTTTGAAGTCTATAACACTTTGAGACAATTTTGATCTTGCTATCTCTTCTTCCTGACATTGATGCTTGAGAACATAATTCTCTTCCCTAAATTTCTCAAGCTTTCTTAAAGCCAAGAAGAATTCACCTTTGAGATCGAACTCAACCTCTTCATCTCTTTCTGAATCTGTATGTTCCTCTGATAGATCCTTCTCCAAGCTGTTAGGCTCTTTCCGGAGAGACCCGCTCCGATACCAATTGAAGAACACAAGCTTATACTGAGAGGGGGGTGAACAAGTATAAGACTTAACCAATTAATAATTTTAACTTTAGATAGCAGTGGCATCAACACAACATTAATCAAGATAGAAAGCATCACACATTGAAGACCCATTTTTAACGTGGTTCACCCAAAATGGTTGGGCTACATCCACAAAAACTTTTCTCTAAAAGTTATCTCAAAGTTCTTTGGGAATCCTTCCCAATTACAATGTTTATGAGCCTCGGCCCAAAGGAGATACCTTCCCCCAATCAGAATTTATGAGCCTCCTGGCTCAAAGGAGATACCTTCCCCTCTCGCTCTGGAAATGATCCCTCGGAAGATCAACCGCCTCTACCTCTTGCCAAGCACGTGGAACTCCTTTCCATCGAAGACCTCCTGTCCTCAATGCTTAGCCTAAGAGACCTTTGCCTTCTATGATCACGTCCACAGCAGACTCAAGCAACCAAATCTGTCCTCAGGTTCTTCTCATAGAACCAATGCACCTCTATCCTCAAGTTCTCTGATAGAACTATCAAACTTAGCTCACAAGTCCTCTGCTAGGACCTGTCCAAATCTGCTCAAGAAACATACACATCTTCTATGCTCTTACACCGCACTTCGTCTTCTCTCTTGTCTCTCTCGCACACTCTCTCTGATCGAACTTCTCACTCTGTGCTCTATCTACGAACGTCGCAACTAACAACTCACCAACTCTTCAAAATAACCTACCTTTTATAATAACACTTTCAAGATCAAAACCTTAATCTTAGTCGACTGCACAACCCTAAACTTCATCGGCTACAAACCCTAATCTTCGTCGGCTCACATTTAACTTTGTCGGCTTCAACTGCCTCTGTAACTCTTTTATAGCTTTTGTCGCGAAACTACAACATGTCACGATATCGCGACACCTTTGCAACCGTACACTTTCTTTTGGCTTTTGTCACGATATCGTGACACTTCAGCCTTTGTCGACTTCAACTAAGCTCTTGTCACGATATCATGACACTTCTATTTGTCAGAATCAACTTTGCTTTTGTCACGATATCGTGACACTTCTCCCTTCGTTGACCTCCTTTTTGCTTTTGTCATGAAATCACGACACTTCTGCCTCTACAGACTTTGTTTTCACTTCTGTCTTCATAGCCTTCCTCTCTAATTTTGTCACGAAATCGTGACACTTCTCCTATAGAAGACCCTTTCTTCGTCATGAAATCGTGACACTTCTCTTCTCGCTTTCTTTTTCCTGTCACAAAATCATGACACTTTCTACATCCGTACGCATTCTTTGCAACCCGTCATGAAATCATGACGCTTTCAACTTCCGTATGCTTTCCTTGTAACCCGTCATGAAATCGTGACATGTCGCGATATCGCGACACTTTTCTAACTTGTTTTCTCTCTCCTGCTTAAGTCGTGAAAATGCGACATGTCACGATATCGTGACACTTTTCCTCCTTAGCTCTTTTCTGTTCTTCAAGTCACGAAAACCCGACATGTCGCGATATCGCGACACTTTTTCTCCTTAGCGCTTTTCTTTTCTTCGGGTCATAAAAACCCGACATGTCACGATATCACGACACTTTTTCTCCTTAGCGCTTTTCTTTTCTTTGGGTCATGAAAACCCGACATGTCGCGATATCGTGACACTTTTTCTCCTTAGCGCTTTTCTTTTCTTTGGGTCATGAAAACCCGACATGTCGCGATATCGTGACACTTTTTCTCTGTGAGCTCTTTCTCTCGAACCTGTCGCGAAATCATGACACTTTTTCATCCGTACAAACCCTCTTGCAAATTGTCATGAAATCGTGACACTTTTCTTTGCGAGCTCTTTCTCTCGAACCTGTCAGCTTGGGGTTTGCAAAAGACCTTTGAAACTGTTATGCCGTAACCTTCATCAAAACAAATTATTTGACATCAAATCAAATTCCTTCAAAAGCTTCTTGACATCAATGACAACTTATATACTTGAGCAAAGGCAATGTACCCAAAGTACCCAAAATTGCCAACAATCTCCCCCTTTGTCATTGATGGCAAACCTTTACTGAAACCAATTGTGCTAACAACTGACCAACTTCCTTTGAAGTTTTTCTCCCCTGACTTGAAGCTTTCCTCTTCACTTTGAAGCTCTCCCCCTTACTCATATCTCTCCCCCTTTGTCATCAATGGCAAAGGGTCACCTTTGGGGCTCGGGACTAAGAATGAGCCTCTTAGCTTGGTCCCTCCCCCACCTCCTGATGAGGTGATTAATTCTGGGGTGGGAGTACAACTCCCAATTTCTCCCTTAGATACTCAAACGTATCTCTTGGAAGAGGTTTGGTGAAGATATCCGCAATCTGCTCTTTAGTAGACACATACTCTAGCTTGACCTGCTTGTCTTGCACTTTCTCCCTTAGAAAGTGATACTTGATGGAAATATGCTTTGTCCTTGAGTGCATTACCAGATTTTTGGAAATACTTATGGCACTTGTATTATCACAAAGTATGGAGATGGGTTGTTCATGCTTGACTTTGAAATCCTCCAAGGTGGTTTTCATCCATAAAACCTATGTACACCCAGCCACTGTTGCTATGTATTCAGCCTCTACTGTAGATAAGGAAACTAAAGGTTGTTTCTTACTTAGCCAAGAAACCAAACTCTTTCCCAGAAAGAATGCTCCACCACTAGTGCTTTTCCTGTCATCAATACTTGCCTGCCCAATCTGCATCTGTATAAGCCGTGAGGGTGAAATCATCACCTTTGGGATACCAAAGCCCAAAGTCCATAGTGCCCTTCAGATATCTGAATATCCTCTTAACTGCTATAACATGAGAATCTTTTGGAGCTGCCTGAAATCTTGCTACTAACCCAACTGCCTGCATGATATCTGGTCTGGTAGCTGTAACATATAATAAACTGCCAATCATTGATCTGTACAACCTTTGATCTGCCACTGGAGATTCATCATCTTTACTCATCTTGCACCCTGTAATCATTGGAGTACATACTGGTTTGCTTTCCATCATCCCAAATTTCTTCAACATTTCTTTGATATACTTCCCTTGAGAGAGAAATATACCATATTTTGATTGAGCAATCTGAAGACCTAAAAAGAATGACAGCTCTCCAATCATAGACATCTCAAATTCCTTCTGCATGGTGTTAGCAAAATCTTTGCACATCTGAGTATTATTTCCCCCAAAAATAATATCATCAACATAGACAACCATAATCAACATATCATCATCTTCATCCTTAATATACAAATTGCTATCTCGCCACGCCTTTCCTGAAGCCTTGCTCATGAAGATACCTGTCAAGTCTTGAGTACCAAGCCCTAGGTGCTTGCTTTAACCCATACAAGGCCTTTTTAGTTTACACACATAGTCCGACTGTTCGAGAGAGACACTCCTTCTGGTTGTTCTATGTAGACTTCTTCTACCAACACCCCATTTAGAAAAGCTGACTTTACATCCATTTGATATACCTTGAATGATTTGAAGCTTGAAAGGGCCAAAAACATTCTGATAGCTTCAAGACGAGCAACAGGAGCAAACGTCTCTTTGAAATCAACACCTTCTACTTGAGCATAACCTTTGTAGACTAACCTAGCTTTGTTTCTGACAATATTTCCATCCTCATTGAGTTTATTTCTGAATATCCATTTTGTGCCAATGACATTCTTGTCCTTAGGTCTTGGAACCAATTCCCAAGTTTCACTTTTCTCTATTTGATTTAGCTCTTCATCCATTGCTTTTACCCAAAACTTATCAGCACATGCTTCACTAAAATATTTTGGCTCAATTTGAGATAATAATGAAACATTTGTAGAATCATGTGAAGGAATGACTCTTCTTCTTGTTTTCCTCCTATTTGGATCACCAATGATCAAATATTTGGGATGATGTTTTTGAACATATCGTGAAGGAGTTTTGGGAAGCAGTTGTTGTCTTTCCTCTTCTTCATCTGAAACCTCTCTGAATTCTTCTTGACAAATTTCATTACCGAGTTCCTTGACCGGTTCTCTTATCCCCGTCTTTTCATCAACTGTTACATTTATGCTCTCTACAACTGTATGAGTTCTTTTGTTGAAGCATCCGTAGGCCTTGCTTCTGCTGGAATATCCAAGAAAGATTCCCTCATCACACCTAGGATCAAACTTACCCAAATTCTGATCTTCCCTTCTGATGAAGCACTTACTCCCAAACACTTTGAAGTATTTTACTGTAGCTGGTCTTCCTTTCCACAACTCATAAGGAGTTTTATGATGATTGACTCTAAGTTGGGCCCTGGTGATAATGTAGACTACTGTACTGACTGCCTCTTTCCAAAAGCCATCCGAAAGTTTTGACTCATTTAACATAGCTCTAGCCATATTTTCAATAGTTTTGTTTTTCCTTTCAACTACTCCATTTTGTTGAGGAGTTCTTGCTGTTGAATATTCTCTTTTGATTCCTTGTTGCTCACTAGTATTCCACAAATTCATTTGAAGTGAACTCTCCTCCTCTATCCGATCTTAAGCATTTGATTCTCTTGTCGATCTCATTTTCAATCATTTCTTTGAAAGCTTTAAATTTTTCAAAAGCTTCAGATTTTTCTTTGAGAAAAGTAACCCAAGTCATTCTAGAATAATCATCTATAAACAGCATGAAGTAGCTTTCTCCCTGAATGCTCTGAGTTCGGTAGGGCCACATAAATCAGTATGAATAAGATCCAATGGTTTTGAAGAAGTATACCCTTTTGATTTGAAACTGGTTCTAGTCCATTTTCCATGTTGACAAGGACCGCAAATGATGTTATGGGGCCTTTTTATTTTGGGCAAGTCTCTAACTTCTTCCTTGTTACTAATATTGACAAGATTATCAAAGCTCAAATGCCCCAATATTTTATGCCATAACCAACTCTCATCTTCTTGAGTTAGAAAACACTTTTCCTTTTTTATCTCACTTAGCATGTAAAGATTGTTTGGAGTCCTTGTAGCACTAGCAATGAGTTTTCCATTTTTTTCTTTACTTATCTCACATCTATCCGAAAAGAAAGATACTATGTGCCCTTGATCACAAAGTTGACTCACACTTAGAAGATTATGTCTTAGGCCTTCTACATAAAGCACATTTTTTGTTTTGGATTTCCCATCCAAACTAAGAGTCCCTTTACCACAGATTTTAGTCGACCTGTTATCTCCAAAACCGACTGTTCCTCTGTTTGTTTCTTTTAAGACCAAAAACTTTTCCTTTTCACCAGTCATATGTTTTGAACAACCACTATCAAGATACCATTTTTCTACTTTGTCTTGAGCATGAAAAGTAGTTTGAACTATCATTGACTTAGATTTGATCTCATTTCTCTTTTTAGTGAACTCAAGGCTAGATCTATCCAAACCGCACATCCTTGCTATATGCCCAAAATTCTTGCACTTGTAACACATGACATTTTTATTCATAAGAGGTGCAAAAGAGTTAACATTTTCCTTACTATGGCTATTCAAAGACTTATTGCAATGCATAGCTTTGTGACCAAATTTCTTGCAGGAAAAACAATAGCCATGGAAAGTATTATGTAACCTGTTTTGATGCCTTGGATGATTGTTCTTCTTGTGACCAACCGGAATCCACCGCTCTTCAGGATGAAGATTGATCTTGCTCGAAGACCCTGTTTCATGAATGGTGATACCATCCTTCTTTTGCTTTTCACACGGAGTATTATGTCTGAGAGCCAACTGTTCCAACTTCACTCTAAGAGACATAACCTCTTCTTCTAGTTTCTCGCAATCAGCTTCCTTTCCTTTTAGAGCCTCTCGTAGAACCTGTTCAACCTTCTTCCCTTCTTTAGCTAGAATTTTGAAGTCTATAACACTTTGAGACAATTTTGATCTTGCTATCTCTTCTTCCTGACATTGATGCTTGAGAATAGAATTCTCTTCCCTAAATTTCTCAAGCTTTCTTAAAGCCAAGAAGAATTCACCTTTGAGATCGAACTCAACCTCTTCATCTCTTTCTAAATCTGTATGTTCCTCTGATAGATCCTTCTCCAAGCTGTTAGGCTCTTTCTGGAGAGACCCGCTCTGATACCAATTGAAGAACACAAGCTTATACTGAGAGGGGGGTGAAAAGTATAAGACTTAACCAATTAATAATTTTAACTTTAGATAGCAGTGGCATCAACACAACATTAATCAAGACAGAAAGCATCACACATTGAAGACCCATTTTTAACGTGGTTCACCCAAAATGGTTGGGCTACGTCCACAAAAACTTTTCTCTAAAAGTTATCTCAAAGTTCTTTGGGAATCCTTCCCAATTACAATGTTTATGAGCCTCGGCCCAAAGGAGATACCTTCCCCCAATCAGAATTTATGAGCCTCTGCTCAAAGGAGATACCTTCCCCTCTGCTCTAGAAATGATCCCTCAGAAGATCAACTGCCTCTACCTCTTTCCAACACGTGGAACTCCTTTCCACCGAAGACCTCCTGTCCTCAATGCTTAGCCTAAGAGACCTCTGCCTTCTATGATCATGTCCATAGCAGCTTAGCAACCAAATCTGTCCTTAGGTTCTTCTCATAGAACCAATGCACCTCTGTCCTCAAGTTCTCTGATAGAACTATCAAACTCAGCTCACAAGTCCTCTGCTAGGACCTATCCAAATTTGCTCAAGAAACATACACATCTTTTGCACTCTTATAGCTGCACTTCGTCTTCTCTCAGTTGTCTCTCTGCACACTCTCTGCACTGTCTTCGCACACTCTACACACTTCGATCGAATTTTGCACTCTGCTCTCAGTGATCGAACTTCTCACTCTGCACTTTATCTGTGAATGTCGCAACTAACAACTACACCAACTCTTCAAAACAACATGCCTTTTATAATAACACTTTCAAGGTCAAAACCTTAATCTTAGTCGACTGTAACCCTGATCTTTAGTCGGCTGCACAACCCTAAACTTCATTGGCTGCAAACCCTAATCTTCGTCGGCTCACATTTAACTTTGTCGGCTTCAACTGCCTCTGTAACTCTTCTTGTAGCTTTTGCCGTGAAACTACAACATGTCACGATATCATGAAACTTTTGCAACCGTACACTTTCTTTTGGCTTTTGTCATGATATCGTGACACTTCAGCCTTTGTCGACTTCAACTAAGCTCTTGTCGCGATATCATGACACTTCTGTCTTTGTCAGCATCAACTTTGCTTTTGTAGCATTATCGTGACACTTCTTCCTTCGTCGACCTCCTTTCTGCTTTTGTCACGAAATCATGACACTTCTGCCTCTGCAGACTTCATCTTCACTTCTGTCACGATATCGTGACACTTTTGTCTTCATAGCCTTCCTCTCTGCTTTTGTCGCGAAATCATGACACTTCTCTTATAGAAGACTTGCTTTTAGTTTCTGTCATGAAATCGTGACACTTCTGCTTTCGTCTGCTTTCTTTTTTGCCTATCGCAAAATCGTGACACTTTCTGCATCCGTACGCATTCTTTGCAACCCATCACAAAATCGTGACGCTTTTAGCTTTCGTACGCTTTCCTTGTAACCCGTCGTGAAATCGCAATGCTTCTGCTTCCGTCTGCTTTATTTTTTGCCTATCGTGAAATCACGACACTTTCTGCATCCGTATGCATTCTTTGTAACCCGTCGCAAAATTGCGACGCTTTCAGCTTTCGTACGCTTTCCTTGTAACCCATCGTGAAATCGCGACATGTCACGATATCGCGACACTTTTCTAACTTGTTTTCTCTCTCCTGCTTAAGTCACGAAAATGCAACATGTTGTGATATCACGACACTTTTCCTCCTTAGCTCTTTTCTGTTCTTCGGGTCGCGAAAACCCGACATGTCACGATATCGCGACACTTTTTCTCTGCGAGCTCTTTCTCTCGAACCTGTCACAAAATCATGACACTTTTTCGTCCGTACAAACCCTCTTGCAAATTGTCGTTAAATCACGACACTTTTCTTTGCGAGCTATTTCTCTCGAACCTGTCAGCTTGGGGTTTGCAAAAGACCTTTGAAACTGTTATGCCGTAACCTTCATCAAAACAAATTATTTGACATCAAATCAAATTCCTTCAAAAGCTTCTTGACATCAATGACAACTTATATACTTGAGCAAAGGCAATGTACCCAAAGTACCCAAAATTGCCAACAATATCCCCCTTTGTCATTGATGGCAAACCTTTACTGAAAACACTTCTCAAGAGCCAAAACTGAAACCAACTATGCTAACAACTGACCAACTTCCTTTGAAGTTTTTCTCCCCCTGACTTGAAGCTTTCCTCTTCACTTTGAAGCTCTCCCCCTTACTCATATCTCTCCCCCTTTGTCATCAACAAAAAAGGGTTACCTTTGGGGCTCAGGACTAAGAATGAGCCTCTTAGCTTGATCCCTCCCCCACCTCCTGATGAGGTGATTAATTTTGGGTTGGGAGTACAACTCCAAATTTCTCCCTTAGATACTCAAATGTATCTCTTGGAAGAGGTTTGGTGAAGATATCTACAATCTGCTCTTTAGTAGACACATACTCTAGCTTGACCTGCTTGTCTTGCACTTTCTCCCTTAGAAAGTGATACTTGATGGAAATATGCTTTGTCCTTGAGTGCATTATTGGATTTTTGGAAATACTTATGGCACTTGTATTATCACAAAGTATGGATATGGGTTGTTCATGCTTGACTTTGAAATCCTCCAAGGTGGTTTTCATCCATAAAACCTGTGTACACCCAGCCACTGCTGCTATGGTTTCAACCTTTGCTGTAGATAAGGAAATTGAAGGTTGTTTCTTACTTAGCCAAGAAACCAAACTCTTTCCCAGAAATAATGCTCCACCACTAGTGCTTTTCCTGTCATCAATACTGCTTGCCCAATCTGCATCTGTATAAGATGTAAGGGTGAAATCATTACCTTTGGGATACCAAAGCCCAAAGTCCATAGTGCTCTTCAGATATCTGAATATCCTCTTAACTGCTATAACATGAGAATATTTTGGAGCTGCCTGAAATATTGCTACTAACCCAACTACCTGCATGATATCTGGTCTGGTAGCTGTAACATATAATAAACTACCAATCATTGATCTATACAAATTTTGATCTACCACTGGAGATTCATCATCTTTAATCATATTGCACCCTGTAATCATTAGAGTACATACTGGTTTGCTGTCCATCATCCCAAATTTCTTCAACATTTCTTTGATATACTTCCCTTGAGAGAGAAATACACCATCTTTTGATTTAGCAATCTAAAGACCTAAAAATAATGACAGCTCTCCAATCATAGACATCTCAAATTCCTTCTGCATGGTGTTAGCAAAAGCTTTGCACATCTGAGTATTATTTCCCCCAAAAATAATATCATCAACATAGACAACCATAATCAACATATCATCACCTTCATCCTTAATATACAAATTGCTATCTGCCACACCTTTCCTGAAACCTTGCTCATGAAGATACCTGTCAAGTCTTGAGTACCAAGCCCTAGGTGCTTTCTTTAACCCATACAAGGCCTTTTTTAGTTTACACACATAGTCTGACTGTTCTGAGAGAGACACTCCTTCTGGCTGTTCTATGTAGACTTCTTCTACCAACACCCCATTTAGAAAAGCTTAATTTACATCCATTTGATATACCTTGAATGATTTGAAGCTTGAAAGGGCAAAAAACATTCTGATTGCTTCAAGACGAGCAACAGGAGCAAATGTCTCTTCGAAATCAACACCTTCTACTTGAGCATAACCTTTGCAGACTAACCTAGCTTTGTTTCTGACAATCTTTCCATCCTCATTGAGTTTATTTCTGAATATCCATTTTGTGCCAATGACATTCTTGTCCTTAGGTCTTGGAACCACTTCCCAGGTTTCAATGCTTAGCCTAAGGGACATCTGCCTTCTATGATCACGTCCATAGCAGCTTAGCAACCAAATCTATCCTCAGGTTCTTCTCATAGAACCAATGCACCTCTGTCCTCAAGTTATCTGATAGAACTATCAAACTCAGCTCACAAGTCCTCTGCTAGGACCTGTCCAAATTTGCTCAAGAAACATACACATCTTCTATGCTCTTACAGCTGCACTTCATCTTCTCTCAATTGTCTCTTTGCACACTCTTTGCACTGTCTTCACACACTCTGCACACTTCGATCGAATTTTGCACTCTGCTCTTGGTGATCGAACTTCTCACTCTATGCTCTATCTGTGAACGTCGCAACTAACAACTACACCAACTCTTCAAAACAACATGCCTTTTATAATAACTTTCAAGATCAAAACCTTAATCTTAGTCGGTTGTAACCCTGATCTTTAGTCGGCTGCACAACCCTAAACTTCATCGGCTGCAAACCCTAATCTTCGTCGGCTCACATTTAACTTTGTCGGCTTCAACTGCCTCTGTAACTCTTCTGTAGCTTTTGTCGTGAAACTACACCATGTTGCGATATCACGACACCTTTGCAACCATACACTTTCTTTTGGATTTTGTCATGATATCACGACACTTCAGCCTTTGTTGACTCTGTCTTTGTCAGCATCAACTTTGCTTTTGTCACGTTATCGCGACACTTCTCCCTTCGTCGACCTCCTTTCTGCTTTTGTCATGAAATCGTGACACTTCTGCCTCTGCAGACTTCGTCTTCACTTCTGTTGCGATATCACGACACTTCTGTCTTCATAGCCTTCCTCTCTGCTTTTGTCACAAAATCACGACACTTCTCCTATAGAAGACCTGTTTTCAGTTTATGTCATGAAATCACGACACTTCTGCTTACGTCTGCTTTATTTTCTACTTGTCGTGAAATCACGACACTTTCTGCATCCGTATGCATTCTTTGCAACCCGTCGCGAAATCGCTACGCTTTCAGCCTTCATACGCTTTCCTTGTAACCCATCACGAAATCGAGACATGTCACGATATCGCGACACTTTTATAACTTGTTTTCTCTCTCCTGCTTAAGTCGCGAAAATGCGACATGTCACGATATCGTGACACTTTTCCTCCTTAGCTCTTTTCTGTTCTTCGGGTTGTGAAAACCCGACATGTCGTGATATTGCGACACTTTTTCTCCTTAGCGCTTTTCTTTTCTTCGGGTCACGAAAACTCGACATGTCGCGATATCGCGACACTTTTTCTCCTTGGTGCTTTTCTTTTCTTCGGGTCACGAAAACCCGACATGTCGTGATATCGCGACACTTTTTCTCTGCGAGCTCTTTCTCTCGAACCTGTCGTGAAATCGTGACACTTTGTCGTCCGTACAAACCCTCTTGTAAATTGTCGCAAAATTGCGACACTTTTCTTTGCGAGCTCTTTCTCTCGAACCTGTCAGCTTGGGGTTTGCAAAAGACCTTTGAAACTGTTATGCCGTAACCTTCATCAAAACAAATGATTTGACATCAAATCAAATTCCTTCAAAAGCTTCTTGACATCAATGACAACTTATATACTTGAGCAAAGGCAATGTACCCAAAGTACCCAAAATTGCCAACATCACAAGCATCTTTTGGGAGAGGACTTTTATCACACGTCTTTCTTTCATAGCTAATGTCAAATAAATTCTCAAGTGAAATAACCCCCTTTGGGATCTTGTTCATTTTTTGAGTTTCCTCATTCTCTTCTTCTTCTTGCCATCGTTGATCCTCATCGATTACCTAGTTTTCAAAAATACCTAAATATTTCATAAAATTAAATATATGCCTTTTGCTTTCAAATACCTGTAAATTGTTAACATTATCAAGTATGGAAGGACAGGGCACTAATTCAATTGAAATTTTTTTAAACTTTCTATTATCAATGGGTCTTAGCGTACCTACAACCATTGCCAAGGAATCAACCACATGATTACCTTTTCTAGAAATTAGAGATATATTAATAGTATCAAACTCATCAATTAGATCTCTAACCCTACTTTTGTAATGACTTAAAATTTTATTGTGACAAGCATATTGTACCTTAACATAATTGACCACTAACTCTGATTCACCTAATACCTTCAAGCATTTGATGTCCTTACTCAAAGCTAGCTGTAATCCCAAGATCAAAGCTTCATACTCTGCTACGTTACATGTACATGGGAATTGTAGTCTATATATAGAAAGAAAAGGTTCACCTCTAGGACAAGTGAATTCAATACCAGCCCTGGAACCCTGCTTTGAATTAGATCCATCAAACTTAAGTATCCACATAATATTCTCATTATTACATGGGCTACTAGAAATAATTTCATCTTTAGGTTTGTTGGTGGCCGCATTTATATCTATGGTGTAGACCCCAAGTTTTGACTCTGTAAAAAGAGTTTCAGTGGTTCTGTTATAGTTCGTAATCATTTCTTTAAGCCTAGCCTTCCTATAAACATAAATTTGGTTGGCCAACCCTTTCGAAGATAGCCACATGTGAGAGCATTCTGTGGTCATATAACCATTTAAATTCCTGCTCGAATCTCTGGCTAATAACATGTCATATTTATCTAGAATTTCAAGTACATAGATTTCAACAAATTTTTGAATCCTAAATTTAGAAGAAATCTAGATATGAATATTATGGAGTATGCCTACCACCTTCAATTCAAACCTATTCAATTGAACCATAGTACTATTTGAGGGAATAGGCTTCAACCGTAACCTCTGACAACTCGCATAAGGCATGACGTTGCCTGATGCACCTGATTCTACTAGGTAATTATGTAAATTTTTACCTATAATCCTAATTGTTACAAGAAAAGGAGGAACCTATCCTTTATACTTTCACAAGACCAGGTGTGACTTAGTAGCTTTTCTATCATTGATTTTGCTTGATAAAGCAAGTGCCTTAATCAAGGCATATATTTTATTTGTCAATTGAGCCATCTTAAACATAGTGACATTGGATTTAATTTTCTTCACATCCTTAATGATATTATAGGAAGTTCCATCCAAATTTTGCACCTTCTAAACTGGTCTAGAAGACTCAATGGGATATGGAGGAGGTGGATTATTGTTGGCCTTGGTATCCGGTGGAAGAATAGAATTGTTCGAAGGGGTAGAAGAAGTATTTGGGGCTTTGGATCTATTCCTTAAGTGATAACCATGGTTCCCATTTTGAAACTGCTTAAAGGCTTGAAATTCTTCCTCTAGGGTATCATCACTTTCTTCTTCTTCCACTTCTTCCTTTGGGCAGAAGGTCTCAACAACTAGGGCAGTTCCCTTACCCTTGGATTGGTGAGGAAAACCATCATTAGGCACCAACTCTAAGTCATCTACTTCTTCCTGTCGAATATTCACAGATGACATGAATTTTGGACACTCTTTCTCACTATGCTCCTTAGTGGTATGTAATCTACACCAACTATTCATAGTCAGGTCTGAAATATTGACAATTGTATTGGACTGACTAGAACTTATGGAAGCATTGGCTTGGTTAGTAACAGGAGTAGGCACACCCCCATTATTTGGTCTTATATTCCACTGTTTCTTCTAAAAATCAAAATTTTGATTTCGTTGAGGATTCTAAGAACCCTATTTTTTTATATGAACCATGTCCTTGCTTAGATTTTGGATAATATTTTCCAGTTCTTCAACCTTTGAAATTGACTCTTTTAGTTGAGGCACGATGGTAGGACAAGTTGGATTTCCAAAACTTGTAATATTATGATTTGATATCATGTTTTGGTTTTGGGAACTTTGACTCAAAAATGGATTCACACTCTGTAAGGGTGTGGACATGGTAAATGAGGCCAAAGTGTGAGCATTGGTTGTAGTGACTCCTTGATTAGCCAATTTATTATCTAGAAGCAAATGAGTAGCTATAGGAATGGATGTGTTCAAATATGTGGGTATGAATGGACAAGGCTGATTGTAAGGTAGGGTATTCAACATCAAAATTAGAGGTACCATAGCTTAGTTCATCATAGGGATCTGTAGACACCAAAACAGCACCAATCCGATTATGTGACGACAAGCACTGATCGAATTGACATACATAGCCCCTAGGGCAGCCCCTAGAGGTTAAACAGTGGTCCTAACCACTCCCACAATAGTTTTGGAAGGTCAGAGGTCAATTTGGCACCTTTCAGGCACTCTGCTCCCTACTCGTTCCACCCTGGGATGATTACAAACTGGTATTCATCCCACCCCAGGACGATTAGCAGCATTCGCTCCAGGGTGGGGCGAATAGCAGGTTTGACGGGAAAAAGGTCAAACCTTGACAAATGGCAGCTCAGATCCGCCACTCAACTCCACCTTCAATGCATGGGAGTGCGAGTGAGCATTTTTGAGCTCAAAGAGGCAGTCATAGAGGCAGTCATGGAGCCCTTAATCAGGGAGGAATCTTCTCTCCCATGACAAGGCATGATGGCCAAGTGGTGCCTCTGCATGCTCATTCACAAGAGACCCTCGAGGTCTATAAAATGGTGAGTCTTCTCACCCCAAAAAAGGATAGAGCAGGAGCATTTGGAGCAATGGAGTGCTGCTGAATTACATCCTCACCCATCGCTTGTGCTTCTTACATCCTTGATCTCTCTTTTGGAAGGGAGGTTATTGGGTGATCATTGGAAGCACAATCCGGACCCAAAACCCAAACATTTGGCCACAATACCCCACCCAATTTGTTGACACAACCCCCTAGGAGGTTTTGGACCCATCCCAAGTGGATTGGTGCTGAAACCAAGCCCCAAATGGTGGGCGTCCTGCCCTCGGGTGCCCCCCGCACTATTGTAGTCCTAATCGCCCCACCCCAGAGTGATTAGAAATCTGTAGTATATTTCTTTACTATTTCATTTGCATTTCATTTTAGGTCACTCATATAGGCTGCCATTCAAATTTCATGTCATTATGATGAATATTGGTTGTGTTTTCAGTGTTTTTCGTTTTCATTAACATACAGGGAGCATCATCGGATACAGGGTGATCGAGGTAGAATTTGCAAAATCCGACCTTCTAGGTCATCTCAAAATGCCCCATTTTTCCTAACACCAACTTTGAAGGTGTTTTGGAGGCCCCTGGATGGGACATTTAGGAGGTCACTTTCTGACATCTTGTGATAGTCCTAATCGTCCCACCCCGGAGCGATTAGAAATCTGTGGTAGATTTCTTGACTATTCCTTTTGCAGTGTGTTCTTGGTAATGTTTTCATGCCTCTATCCAAATTTTAGCTCATTATGATATGTTTTGATTATAGTTTTAATTATTTTATGCATGCATTAACCGGAGGCCTTGGGGATCGCATGTTTCCCTCCATCCGCAGGTGCTTTTAATCGTTTGCTATTTTTTTGAATGTAGGATCTCGACACCGGAGGGGTAGCAAGGAAGCATAGATGCATTCATGCAAGTGGCGGTGACATTTGGCCCACCCATTTCACATGTGGGCACGCGGAAGAAAGCGTACCATCCGTGGTGTGACAAAACTATGTTTAACGCTCCTAGCCCCTGAAAATGGAGGAGACGTATTGTAACCTGATCTCGAGAAAATTAATAAAATAAAGGGCTGCACTTTACATTTGCTTTACATCTCATTTCATTTCGCTTGTTTTCCCCTTTTCATGCATTTTCGTTCGTAGGACTTAGCGTTACGCTTTGCTTTTGTTTGCATCGCACCCGGTACGCCCATTTTGCTTCCGTATCCTCGTGCTTTCAGTGGTGATCATGGTGGGACCATGTCCCTTGATTTTGGGATCAAATTTTTGATCAAAATTGTGTGTTTTTGCTTTCAGGTGTTAATCCTTCAAGCGTTGGACTACTGCTCGTGCCACCCTATGACGAATACAGACTGGAATTCATGCCACCCTGGGATGAATAAGGCATTCATCCCACCCTATGATGAATACAGATCTGCTATTCATCCCACCCTGGGATGATTAGCTCTCTATGCAATTTTTGAGCAGAAACTCAGGGGCATCTAGTGTGGGCAGAGAAGAGGTAGGTTGTCTGAACACTCTTCGTAATTTTTTATCTCTATTTCTATGATTTTTTTGTTTCTTTGCTTGCATAGGAAATTTTACTGCATGTTCCTTTCTTTTTGCAAGTAAAAATAACCCCACACACCATGAGATAATCTAAACATCAAGGCATTGGTCGTAAAACCCCAACACTTGATCAAGACCAACGGTGGATTTCATCACCACCTTGGCTTGAATTTTGCATACATAACCCCGATCGCTACTATTGCTAGACGTAAATCCTGATGAAAGCTGACCAAGTGTAGTTGGGGTGATTCCCAGTGCATGAGGATAAGTCTTCTATGGTAGGTGTCAAAAATAGAGTGATTCCCCTTTCGTACCGCCTATGTTCCATGTACTGTTCTGCTCTCGCGTACCAATAGTTTCCCTCATGTAAGGGCGGGTATATTGAGAGGTTCGGTATAATGGCCTGGTAGTGGTATATTGAAGGGGCGACCATTTTGGGAGACATAAGAGCCCTCATATTGCATATACAACAAAATTTTCTTTACAAAGCTTTCAAAACAAAAATCAAAACACACTAAACCAGATCTAGGGCACACCTTTAATCTATAAACGAGATAATCACTTCTTTGTTTGTGTGGCTCCTATTTGTTTAGTGTAGCATAAAAAATTGTAAAGAAGATAAAAACCTACGTATCTTGTAGAGAGACACCACCATGGTGTACACCCGTAGCCAAGCCCAATCATGGGTAGAAGCTACAGAAAGTGTACAAGGGGGCACAAGTCACCTCCGCTATAGCCCCAAGGACTTGGTCATACCACCTTGGCGGCCTGACCCACAAAATAGTCCACATCATACCATGATGGAATGGGACTATAGAGGCACCCCTTCGAGGGGCACTCCCATTCAACATAGACCCTTTCAGGAAGAGTCCTTACACGTGGCACTCAACATAAATGGGAAGGCTCCCTTAGACACTCGTTATGAGTGGCCACCATGCAATGAAGTGCTAGAACAACATAGGGTCCATAAGGAGGGGCCACATGATTACATCATCCCTCCTCTACCCCTTATTACTGTCAGAAACAATAGGCCAAATCCAGAGCACAAGGCTCTTCAGATAGGGTGAGCCAACTCTGCCCGCCCCTTTCACATATACGAAAGGGAGCATGAGGAAGACCACTACATTCCTCAAGAGCAATACACAGCATGGGAACAATGCGCTTCCGCACCTGCTATTTATCAGGATCACCTACTGAGGCCAGAGCCTCGGGTGAATGCCGCTAACCTCGATAGAGGGAAGTGACCTATAGAGATCTCGGATCACCATGACCGAGATAGATGTGTAGGAGAGGCATCTAGGCCTCCTAGACTCAAGACGGTGGAACAAATTGACTTGGCATTTGCCAGACATGCCGCCCACCAAGCGCAAATCATGTAGCTTGAGCAAGATCAACAATAGTTAGAGCACCTGTATCACCTTAGCAAAGAGTGCATTCGACGTCAGATAGATGAGTTGCTCCAGAACACTATGCCTGAGAGGGTCCCAACCCCTCGCATGCATAGGACAGAGTTGTATGAGAGGCACAACCCCTTGGTGCGAGACAGGTCTCCATGACCTTATCAAATGCTGCCTCCAAGACCTCCTAGACCTGAGCGGGAGACCACCCCTAGAGCCAATGATGGGCACCCTCCATGGGCACCCACCCATGTTTATAGGTCACACCCAGGAACTCCTCAAGAAGCCTATGAGGAATTTGAGCAAGAAGAAGAGTGGGCTGAAATGCCCTACCAAGGCAGAGGGGGTGCTATCCGGCTACCCCTCCATAGGCCTCAAGTTCCCCATAATTCGCAATGGGAACAAACCAAGGAGGAAGAGATCAAATATTTTGATGCATACAAAGCGCTACTAGAGCGCTTAGAGTCTATGGAGACCAAGACTTTTGGGCCCCAAAAGCCCACTTTATGCCAGCTCCGTAGTCACCCTGTGCATCCTTCAGTGCCTGCACCCCCATACCCTGAACACTTTAAAATGCCTCAATTGGCAATATTTAGAGGGGAGGAGGATGCCCAAGAGCACGTGACAAGATTCCTGAGCCAATGCTTTGGCATTCAGGACAATGATGCTTTGCTTCTAAGAACATTTATAACCACGTTCGTAGGCCCTACCTCGGACTGGTTTACCCAGTTGTCGAAGCATAGCATCAGTAACCTGGACCAGCTAGTGGACACGTTCCTCGAATGTTTCACCTTCAATACCAAGAAGAAGGCATCATTAAGTGACCTAGCTAGCCTCAGGCAGTATGAGGAAGAGACCATGGTGGCTTATGGAAATCGGTGGAGGACGTTGCTTTCAAAGCTACCTTACCTCCCTCCCATGGCCGACCTGACCCAAATGTTCTCGAAAAGTTGTTTGAGGTCGATCTCCATGCTATTGTAGCTGCAACAATATGCCACTCTCGAGGAAGCCCTGGCACAAGCCAGAATCATTGAGGAGATCAAGATACAGGATGGCGAGATTGCCAAGCCATGCAAGAAAGAGTGGCCCAAAAATGCCAAAATAGGGTCAACGCAACCGAAACCCACCATGGTCAATCAGGTTGCTATAAACATACCTAAGCCTGCACAAGCAATACAACCCCCAAAGGCTAATTATCAAGCAGTTCCTCTTGACACCTATGAAAAGGAAAATCATAGGCAAGAGCAAAATCAGCAGCATCACCCTAGGCGACAATTCACACCCTTCACAGAGTCTAAAGACTCCTTGTTTGACCACTTGTCCATGGCAAACTTGATAAACCTACCAGAAAGTCGACCCGTAGACCCCAACGTGCCAAAACCCAAGGGCTATAGGGAAGACTTGTACTATAGATTTCATCGACAGAAAGGACATGACCTTTACGCATGTTGGAAGTTCAAAAGCTTAGTGCAAGACCTAATAGACAACAAGATGCTAGCGGTGGATAATCCCATTGTACCAAACAACCAATAGATGGAGGTCTTCAAAGACCCCCTGCCTACCCATGATGTGCAGGCAAAGACCCTTCAAGTCAATGAGGTGACACAGAACTGCCCCATGCAGGGGTATGTAGGGATGATAAGCATAGTGACTCGGAACAAGAGGTACCCAAGCACAGCTGCCCCCGCGGTGGCTACAGGAGAGGTTCCATCAATGTCACAACCTCAACAACACCCTACACAACCTCCTCTCACCTAGACCAGTGGCCACAATTCAGACTAAACTTACCCAAAGTTTAAGGACCATGTCGGCTAGGCTCTCCATCTACGAGCTCATACAACAATCACCGCCCCATCGGGAGGCTCTTATGGAGATACTTAAAGCCATCGAGTTGTAGCCCCATGAAGCAAATTCTTTCAACAACTTTGTGGGACATGTAAAATGATGCACCGAGCCAGTCATCACCTTTAGAGAAGATGAGCTAAAATCGATGACTGGTGATATGGCAGATCCACCCCTGCACGTCATTGCATGGGTCAACGAGATTCCATATAAGAGGGTGTTGGTGGACACTGGCTCATCCAATAATATAATCACAACAATGGCTTTGAAACACCTCAAGTTGCTAGCATCTCACATCGTGGCCTCCACCTATACTCTTCGAGCATTCAATGATGTGATATGCTCGATGGTTGGCACAATTGTCCTACCCATCCAAGTAGGGCAAAAGACTATTCCTACATTGTGCCACATCTTGGAAGGTGAGATGGCCTATAATATCTTGTTGGGCTGGCCTTGGATCAGGGACATGAAGTGTGTCCCTTCGATAGCTCATCAGTGCCTAAAGTACACATTCGAAGGGCAGGTGCATGTAGTCCCGGTAGACTTAGAGCCCTTCAAGTATTGCAATGCGGTGCAGCTGATGCCGCAATCGACCCTTCCATCGACACATTTGGATTTTTAGTTGAATCCATCTAAACAAGGTCTGATTCCGCATGCATCCCCATTGTTAAGTCCCTCAAATCCCTAGTCGGGTCCATCTTCATCATCTGGTCCTTCACCAACGATGCCACCTACGGTGGCCACATCGAAGGACAATGGGAAGAAACCCCTGGAAGAGGCACCACCATCAGTCTCAACCATCTCTACCGAGGAGATGCCTAGCCGAATGGAAGTCGAGATGCCTAGTTCACCCGACATGGAGTGGACTCAGGAAGAACTCCCATTCCCTCCCCCTCAACCGCCAATGATCACCATTGAGATGGCCAATACGGGCCTGGGGGAGTACCTAGTGTGGAACATTGTAGCAACACCCACACTTGAGTCCATGCAGGACATGGGGAGACCTCGCCTCCCCATCGACACTATTGTTCCTCTAGGCTACCCGCCAAACCAGACAAATTTTGTATATGGGGGCCTCGATAATGGCATTGAACCTTACCTGCAAGAGGAAGAAGATGAAGAGCCCTTTGTTGAGGATGTCAACTATTTGTCCAACCCAGAATTCACTTTGAGATATCTTGGCCAATGTAATTGGCATGGATATGGGTTGGGCAGATATGAACAAGGAGTGCGCATTCTTTGCCAACCAAGATATCAGATGCCATACGACAAATCAGGAGTAGGGTTCAACCACCCCCTACCCCTTGACATCTTGGTGGAGAACATGCAAGGCCTAGGGATAGGCAACAAGGATGGGTTGGCACGAGATCCATATGCCAATCCTAACACAACATATACATTGGGGGATTATCTCCCATTGTTAACAACCAACCTTGTTGACCTTGATAACCCCATCCCTTTGATCGAGAAAGGAGAAAGTTCGAGAACTCACCTACAAGAGGGATATAGACAAGGTCAAGAAGGATCTTCAAAAGATGAGTCAGAATATGAGGTAGCACCGTGGGACCCTTTCGAATCTGATAGCAATCATTCGCAAGTGACCCCCATGGATGACTATCAAGAAAGCTTATTGGCAATGTTCCCCTTGAATGCTCCAGTCGAGCAAGGGCCACCTCAAGAAAATTAGGTCCTCCCATAGAGAGCGGAACAACCTCGATGGGACCAGATCAATTTGCTCGAGCAAGACGAGCCTCACATGTCGCAAATAGCTATCGGAGCCAATGAAGGCCTATGGATCTCTGATAGTGATTATGAAGATGAGACTGAGATGGCATATCTCAATCATATGCGGTAGCAACAATACCCCATGGACATTGATGACATGTTTGAACAACTAAACATGGGGCCAAGGCATAGGTGGCACCTAAACCAAGCACAGTTGGACCAACTGCTTCACCCGCCACTTTAGGTATACAGAGAGCACCTTCCACCCAGAGACCCCATAGAGCCATCAGTGCCAAGGGTAGACCCCATCCTATTATCCGCACATAGGGCTGATCCATTTGTGCCAATACCCCCAGAGCCAGATCCGGAGCACAAAGATCACCAAGGAAGTCCGAGTCACCACACCCACGGTAATGGAGACCAAAATCATTTCATCAACATGATCTCCATTGACTTAACCACCCCCATCCGCAATCCAACCGATCCAACATGACCATTGTATCTAGACTTAGATGCTATAGACTGGGATCACGCTGACTCACCACCATCCCCATCAGAGTACTGGCCTTGCGGTGAGATGCTTCATTTCACCCCAGGACCAACTCAGGATATCTTCCATGCTGAAGAGGAACCCGACGTTCCAAACGTAGATCTAAATTCAGTGAATGATATCCACCTGATCCCAACTCCACACCAGTTGGAGGATGGGTCCCACATGTCAATCGAAGAGACGACTGACGTAGACATCGGCTTTGATCCAATGAATCCACAAATCATCAAGTTGGGGGTAAGTCTATCCCCCGAAGAGCAAGCCGATTACATTACCCTTCTCAAAGAGAAGAAGGAGGTTTTTGCATGGTCCTACAAAGACATGTCGGGGCTAGACCCGTAGCTAGTCATGCATAATCTAACGCTTGATCCGACAGTCAAGCCAGTCAAGAAAAAACTACGTAAGATGCACCCAACAGTAGCCTTAATGGTCAAAGATGAGCTACAAAAGTTGTTGGATGCATAGTTTGTCATCTACGTGGATTACCCACCATGGTTGTCCAACATGGTACCCATCAAGAAGCCCGATGGGAGGATTCACATATGCATCAATTTTTGAGATCTAAACAAAGCGAGTCCCAAGGATGATTTCCCCTTGCCTAGCATCGATGCATTGGTAGATGCTACAACAGGCCATGAAATGCTTTCCCTCATGGATGGTTTCTCGAGATACAATCAGATTCGTATCAATCTTGATGATCAACTAAAAATGGCATTCACAATGCCTTGGGGGACATTTTGTTATAAGGTCATGCCCTTTGGCCTTAAAAATGTTGGTGCCACCTACCAACGTGCTATGACATACATCTTCCATGATCACATGCATAAAAATTTGGAAGATTATATGGATGATCTGTTGGCCAAATCTCTTTTGTGCCCAGATCATCTCGATGACCTAAGCAAGATCCTCGATCGCCTCATCGAACATAAAGTCAGACTAAACCCCAAGAAGTGCGTATTTGGCATCACATCTAGAAAACTCTTGGGTTTCATAGTCTCAAAATGAGGCATCGAGGTAGATCCAAACAAATTCAAGGCAATCCTTGAAATGCTTCCCCCAACCACCATCAAGCAGCTCAGAAGCCTGTAGGGAAAGGTCACGTCAATCAAGCGCTTCATAGCGTAGCTATCTGACAAGTGTCGACCCATGAATAAATTATTACACAAGGGGGTAGCATTTCACTGGGATGACGAGTGCCAGTCAACCTTCGATGACATCAAACAATACTTGGCTTCACCGCCAATATTGGCACCACCTAGACCAGGAGTGTCATTCTACTTATACATCTCAGCTACTGAGGTGGCACTGGGTGCCATGCTAGCCCAGAAGAATGAACTACACAAAGAGTAGGCTACTTACTATCTTAGCCGCACCCTGGTCAGTTATGAACTTAACTATGCATACGTCGAGAAGCTATGCTTAGCAGTGGTATTTGCTACCAAAAAGCTATGCCATTACATGTTGAGCAATACGATGTATGTTGTGTCTAAGGAGAATCCATTGTGGTACATGATGAGTCATACTTATCATAGTAGCCGCACGACAAAATGGATCATGTTGTTGATGGAGTTTGACATCGAATTCATTGGACAAAAGTCCATCAAAGGTCAAGTCATCATCGATCAACTAGCAGAGGCTCCTCTCGAAGATGATCAACCTCTGACCATAGAGCTACCCGATGATGGGGTCTTCCATGTCTCAGAATCGCCAGATTTTGATGTGCCTGAGTCACAGGCCGACATAACCCTATTTTTTGATGGTTCTAAATGTGAGCAAGGGGGTGGCATGGGAATTGTATTCTTCACACCACAAGGGGCTCCAATGCCTCTATCATTTAAACTAGATTTCCCATGCACCAACAACAATGCCGAATACGAAGCCTTGCTCATAGGTCTTCAGACAACAATCACCATGAACATCAAATGCTTGAACATCTTTGGTGATTCATTGTTAATTGTCAACCAAGTAAAAGGGGTATTCCAATGTAAATGCCCAGTTCTCTAGGCCTACAAAGCCCTTGTGGACAAATTCCTAGCAAATCTTGAATGGTACGACATCGAGGCACTCCCTCGATCATCGAATCATTTTGCGGACACTATGGCCTCCTTGGGGTCACTAATCCCGCAAGACCCTTCCGGTGAGATGACAACCATTCAAGTCAAAACATTATCGCAATCCATGATGGAGCGTGCAAGCTCTGACCTAACGCCAGGAATCCACCTGATCCAGATTGAACCATCTCAGGATAAGTTCTCTCGAATCCATGATAGTCTGAATCATGCCAACTAGGGGTCCTTGTTCTCCCCGACCCCTCTTAATAGCAACACAATGCTATTCTTACAGGTCTATTCCCGCTCAGCTTTTGCTAGGGATGAACTTCAAGAGGGATTGGCAGTTCATACCATCGAGGTTTTTGATCAGCAGGATTGGTACACACCCATAAGAGACTACCTCAAGCTAGGTAACCTCCCACTTGGATTGACGCATGCCATAAAAATATCATTCAAATAGAAAGTGGCAAAACATGTCTTGCTAGGAGACATTTTGTACCATCGAAGCTATGAAGGGATCCTCCTCCATTGCTTGGACCAAAAAGAGTCCGCTTGGGTGATCACCCAAGCGCACGATGGTACATGCGGTGGCCACTTCAACGGTATGGCCATCGCAAAGTGCATTCTTTGCATGGGCTATTATTGGCCATATTTAGAGTGAGATTGTTGCGCGTATGTAAGGAAGTGCATGAAGTGTCAACACCATGCCAATTTGACACATGTACCTTCTCAGGCCTTGCAGCCGATCCAATCGGCTTGGCCATTTTTGTAGTGGGGCTTAGATCTAATCGGAAAGATCTCCCCTGCATCGTCAGGTCATCACACGTTTATCATAATGGCCACAGAGTACTTCACCAAGTGGGTGGAAGCAATTTCGCTTACCTCTATGACTGGGACCCGCATTGCGGAGTTTATTTTACATAACATCATATGTCATTTTGGTATTCCATCCAAGATCATCTCGGATAATGGGACGTCATTTAAGAACAAATATGTGCATGCTTTGACAACAAAGTACAAAATTCAGCATAATTTTTCAACACCCTATTATCCGCAGGCAAATGGGCAAGTAGAGGCGTCAAACAAAATGCTAGTTGCCATCCTTAAAAATATAGTCATAGATAGTCATAAGGATTGGCACATTCAAATCCCACTTGCTCTTTGGGCTTATCGCACTAGCATTCGGATGCCCACTGGGGCAACTCCATTTTCATTGGTGTATGGCTTCGAGGCAGTCATGCCTCTCGAGTTGGAAATACCTTCCCTATGCATATCAATGCAAGAGTTCATCGATGATGACACTGCATGGTAGGCCCGGTTAGACCAGCTTACGTTGCTCGATGAATGATGCATCAATGCTCTCGAGCATTTACGTATCTATCAAGAGTGACTTAAGAAAGCATACAACATGAAAGTTCACCTGAGGGACTTTCAGGTTGGTGACTTGGTCTTAAAAGAGAACCAACAAAATTCTAACTTGCCACCCCATCTAAGGGACAAGTTCATGGCAAATTGGTTAGGTCCCTATGTAATTGATAGTAAAATAGGACCTGGAACATACCGGCTCACCTCTCTTGAAGGAATCAAGGAACTAGAACCCTTGAACATCAGTCATTTGAGGCCATTCCACATTTAGAGAGCCATAGCCCACCCCAAAAAGCTCCAAGGATTCCCACAATCGCTTGGTCAACCCCAAAACACCCCAAAGGTCACATAATCCCTTTGGTCAAACCAAAACCCAGGATTCCAATCACTGTCAACCCAAAAAGCCCCAAGGTATTCCCACAATCGCCTTTGGTCACCCAAAGTCAAAATGCTCCAAGGATTCCCACAATCGCTTGGTCAACCCAAAATGCCCCAAAGGTACCCATAATCCCTTTGGTCAAACCAAAAGCACCAAGGATTCCCACAATCGCTTGGTCAACCCAAAACACCCCAAAGGTATCCATAAACTCTTTGGTCAAACCAAAAGCTCCAAGGGTTCCCACAATCGCTTGGTCAAAAACAAATATTCAAAAACAAACAAAAACAAAAGATAATAAAAAATAACAAAAAAATTGCATCTCACTTCCATGCATACTCTTAAAAATAAAAAATATAATAAATTGCATTAGGCATCGCATCCATACATGGCATATTTGTTGGTCATACACGTCATAAGCACCATAGACTGTAATTGCTAGGCAATTCCATCATTTTCCACAATTCATCCATTTTGTAAATACATCCATCCAAAAATAAACGCCATCCACATTTTTTGCCATGTCATAGTCAATTGTCTTCTAATGTCTTTAGGGTTTTCGTCATTCAGTTATCTTTAGATTTCTAGCCAAAAATTGTACAAAGTCAGACAAATTTTACAAAGGTAGAGTTTTACTTGGATCACACCTCGTTACGTAGCATCCCAACACAAGTTAAAACACATAAAAAATTCCCAAGTTGTGTGAATGCAAGAGAAACCTACAAAGCAGTCTAGGGTACCATAGGTGAAAGGTTAGCCTACTCATCCCCCTGTGTGAATGGTTCGAGAATGCTGAGAATTGACAAAAGGACAAGCTCTTCCCCATCCAATTCCCCATAATAAATAGTGGTTAAAATCCACTATCAAAAACCCCAAACACCTTTGATCCCCAAAGTCATAAGGATTCATACTACATGCCCCTGACAAGGATGGGTAGTCATCCCCAAGGCCTAAAAGATCAATGCCATTACATAATAACATCCCCAATCACCTTTGGTCCCCAAAGTCATAAGGATTCATACTACACATCCCTAAACAGGATGGGTAGTCATCCCCAAAGCCAAAAGGGATCAATTCCATTCGCAAGCCAAAAACCTATGAGCTCAACTTTGAAACCTAAAATGCAAAATCAAATAACAATGGTTATCACCACTATTCAAACCCCTTGCTCAAAAAGAAAAACAAAAGAGAAAAATAAACAATGATTTTTATCACTATGTATGAGAGCAAGTATCCCAACAAGTTGAGCAACCGAAAGATGCCTGAGCTTGAATCCCTGGAATTCTTAGCATTCGAAAAACCATCTAGGTGATCCTCATTACGGGTTTGGTGGACAGCCTACCTAGCAATGGCGGTATCCTAAACGCATGATGATATGTCTATCACATTAGCTTTGCGTGTGAGCAGACCAATGTTTGCATGTGGATGAGCTAGCTTATGGTACCTTAGATTGTCCTATGGATTAATCTTACTAAATACAACAAAGGAGTTAGTGGAGCTAATTAGGTGATCCTCAGTACAGGTTTGGTGGACAACCTACCTGGCACTAGCGGTATCCTGACAAATACCACATAAACAAATTCAATCGCACACACAGGGATGTGAAATAACTTGGTCAAACTCAAGTCTGATTCATACCTTGTTCAAAAGTCTTGTAAGATAAATGTACAGTCTTGGCTAGTTAGTTAAAACATCTGAGTCTCAAAAAAACCTTAACTACATTCTAAAACAAATGTTGTACATGTCCATTCTTGCATCACCATCGAAAAATACAAAACAAACAAAAAATATTACACATGCAAAGTCATCACATAGTACAGAAAGCCAGTAAATCTTGTACAGTCTATGGTGCCACCGACAAGTTATCAACAAATCATTCCATCCATTCCATATGCATACATCATATAATTAGAAACATCGCATTCATAATAACACATGCATACATCAAATAAATAAAATGTGCATAAAATAAACAATAAATCATAACAAGTGTATAAACAAAAAGAAAGTCATGTATATATATCACCAAAATGCCCACAAGCTACAATAAGTCGGTCCTCTGACCTCACAAAAACATCAAAAACTCAAAAACCCCAAGCCTAGGGAGTCGGCCACCATGATCACGCAGGATCGGTGCGACTGGAACTACCCCTAGTGGTGTGGGTCCTATGGGACCTCTCAGGACGGTACTGCCAGCCCCGCATCATGCCCACTAGCGCTACCCTCACCCACCCACCTACGATGAGAGGAAGCAGACTACTCAGTCTCATTATCTCTCATTCGATGCGAAGATCCACCTCCAGTGAGCTCAGGTAACCGCCCATCGAGGTGGATAATATCTGCCTCCAACTCCAACCGATGTCGGACCAAATCCATCTCCCATCGATGGTACGTAGCCAATGCATCATCGCGCTGTGCCAACTGAGTCCGTAGGAGATCCCTCTCCTGCAGAACCTCCCCATGCTCCTCATCTCGTCTCCATAGTAGATCCTCCAATCATGCTATCTCCATGCGATACCTAGCCTCCATGTCCCCTGGGACTGCTTGAGGCATGGGCATCTCCGAGATGGTGGGCTGCTCCGACACCCACTACTCCAAAACATCCTATATATCCAGTTGCTCTAGAACCCCTAGGTCATCCCCAATCAAGTCATCAACCTCCACCATATCCGCATCATCACATGGAGCGCCCCAACCCTCCCTCGATGCCTCTGCATCCTCACCACCTATTGCTACCGCATCCATACCTCCTAGAGGCCCCTCACCCCACCATCACGCATCGTCCACCACTGGTCATACTCTATAGTCACCTCGACATTGTCCATATCAGGGACATCAATCACTGCATCTGACTCCTCACCCAATGGCTCAATGATCGACCAGGCCAGAGTCCTCTCATCGCCTCGATATCGATAGATCAAAGGCTCACCAGGAAATCCCTGGTGCACCCCAAACTATCGAGTCACTCGAACGTACGAGAAGTACTCCTACTCGGTCCCATGCCGCCCGATCAGCCACCTCCCCCTACATGCCCATCGGAGCCACTCCCCAACCTCAGGCCAGGCTGGACAGTCCCGGTATGGATGCTAGAACACCTCCCCTAGAGCAAGACGTGAGAAGGCATCGACATAGTGCCCTACGACACCTGCCCATCGTTGACTCTGCCCCTGCTCCTCTGACCTCCGCCATAGAGCAGCATACCCAATCTCCCTATCCACCATCTCTACCCGAGTGGTCCAAGGCAAACCCTATGGCCGCTCCACAGCTATGTGCTGCCACCCCCAACACTACAATAGGTAGCTGCACCCAATCCCCTTTCACCTTCGATAGCGGACCTCGTACAACTCATCATAAAGCTATGCCAGTAGTGTCTGACCCCACCTCATAATCAGTGGCCTCCGTCGGACACTCAACAAGTCTGAAAACTACCTCTAGTAGGTTCCAAGGGAACCTCGCACCAGATGAGTCGGGCAGCAACATGTTGGAGATGAGAGTCATGAGCAGTGCATGCCTCACCCCCAACACGCCCTTCTCCAGCCACCACCGCACCAAAATCTTGCCAATCAGGCAGTCCCCCTCTGCCCTCTCCATCGGACTATCCACCCCCATCTCCACCCCATGCCCAAAGCACCATGTCAGCACCGCCATTCATTGATCATGAGGAGTAGTCCGAATGGGCAATCCATCTATCAAAATCCATAGAATCTGATAAACGTCCTCCAAAGTCACTATCATCTCCCCTATTGGGAGATGAAAGGTGTTGGTGCGGGGATCCCACAAATTGATCAGGGCAATCAGATATGCCCGATCCCCCACCACAGGCTCTAACCGAGTCACCTGCTTGAGCCCAAGGGCATCAAGCCACTCCCAGTCCACCATAGTCAGTGCCTCCCGTGCATCCAAAAACACCGTCGGCTGACGGTACCGACTCTTCACCACCTGCAAAACAAAAACAACACAAAAACATTAAAAACATGACAACAAAAAAATGTACAGCTAAAACATTTAACAAATGTACAACAAAAACATTCAACAAATGTACAAAAAAAATAAAAAATTAACAAAAACAAAACAAAAAAAAAATTTTTAAACTAGGGTTCCTTAATCTTAGTTTTTAAACAAAAAAAAAACAAAAAAAAAAAAAAATTAACTAGGGTTTCTTAATCTTAGTTTAAACAAAAAAAACAAAATATTTTCAACTAGGGTTTCTTAATCTTAGTTTAAACCAAAACAAAAAAAAACAAAATTTTTAAACTAGGGTTTCTTAATCTTAGTTTAAAAACAAAAAACAAAAAAAAATTTTAAACTAGGGTTTAATCTTAGTTTAAAAGATAAAATAAAAACAAGCAAAATAAAGGAGGAGCACTCAACGGGTCTTGCCTCGGCTCTGCCACTGGATGATCCGGTCCATGAACTCATTGTGTCCTAAAATCTGGCGCTCCGCTACGCGAACTCGACCTCCTCCTCACAGCTCCAAATCGCCAGAAAAACAAAGTGCAAATGAGCCCAAAACCTAGTTTTGGCCCTTATATAGGCTTTTAGGCCTGTAATCATTCCACCCTGGGATGAGCGCTCTAGTTAGCACTCATCCCACCCTGGGACGATTACAAAACTAGTATTCGTCCCACCCTGGGACGATTACAGAGCAAGAAAATCAAAAACAACAAAACCATCCAAATCCAAAAATTCACCAAAAATCAACAATAAAACATAATCCAACAAAAGCCTTTGCGCTCGATTCAAGGCATGCAAAACCACCACTTGGGGTCACAAATCCTCACTATCCTACTCCCTAAGAAGCTACCATACCTCAAATTTTTTCATACAATCCTTTAATCCTCACTATCCTACTCCCTAAGAAGGCTACCATAGCCGGACCGCTCCACGGGAGGATGGGATTTTCGAGAATTTCATCCCCAAACGACTCACAAAAGGGGTCCAAACCCACCCAAAAATAGCAATAAAATTGCCGAACAAAGGCGCCTTTGCGCCTGACATTCTTGGCATACAAAACTGATATTGGGGTCACAAATTGTCAATATCCTACTCCCTAAGAAGGCTACCATAGCCGGACCGCTCCACGGGAGGACGGATTTTTGACAATTTCAGCTCCAAAATGCGTCACAAAAAGGGTTAAAACCCACCAAAAATAGGTCAAATTGTTCGGAAACTGCATAAGCATTCAATGAAAAACAACTGAAGGCACCCTTACAAAAGTCATCTTGGGTCAAGTGACTCATCGCTTTTCTCATGTCGGTCATTCCCTCATCGATTCATCGCTTGAGGGGGTAGTCACACTTAGTCACCAATCAACAAATACACACCCAATCAAGGAAATGGCATGCATTCAAAGAATCATTGACAAAGACAATCACGCTCCTGCTTGGGGCAGCAAACAAGCAATAATCACAAGCTGATCAAACACTTGGCATTCTTGAATCATGAACTCAAGGTTCCCATAGACAAAAGGTTGCGCCCTTTGCCTATTCATGACCGAACAATGTCCAAGATCAAGTAACACCTCACCGAAAAAGGTTAACACTTGAATTAAGCTCCTTAGCTCGTCAGAAGCAAGGATTCAAGAATGCGTGCCCTTTCCATACTTGGGGCATCAAAATTTGGTTAGGTTACTGAGAAACCCTAATCATTAGTGCTTTGGTTATCTATTTTTGCTCAAGCACTGCGCCACGCACAGCGCATCCCAAAAAGGGGCATCTGTAGACACCAAAACAACACCAATCCGATTATGTGACGACAAGCACTGATCGAATTGACATACATAGCCCCTAGGGCAGCCCCCAGAGGTTAAAAAGTGGTCCTAACCACTCCCACAATAGTTTTGGAAGGTCAGAGGTCAATTTGGCACCTTTCAGGCACTCTGCTCCCTACTCGTTCCACCCTGGGACGATTACAAACTGGTATTCGTCCCACCCCGGGACGATTAGCAGCATTCGCTCCAGGGTGGGGCGAATAGCAGGTTTGATGGGAAAAAGGTCAAACCTTGACAAATGGCAGCTCAGATCCGCCACTCAACTCCACCTTCAATGCATGGGAGTGCGAGTGAGCATTTTTGAGCTCAAAGAGGCAGTCATGGAGCCCTTAATCGGGGAGGAATCTTCTCCCCCTTGACAAGGCATGATGGCCAAGTGGCGCCTCTGCATGCTCATTCACAAGAGACCCTCAGGTCTATAAAATGGTGAGTCTTCTCACCCCAAAAAAGGATAGAGCAGGAGCATTTGGAGCAACGGAGTGTTGCCGAATTACATCCTCACCCATCGCTTGTGCTTCTTACATCCTTGATCTCTCTTTTGGAAGGGAGGTTATTGGGTGATCATTGGAAGCACAATCCGGACCCAAAACCTGAACATTTGGCCACAATACCCCACCCAATTTTTTGACACAACCCCCTAGGAGGTTTTGGACCCATCCCAAGTGGATTGGTGCCGAAACCAAGCCCCAAACGGTGGGCGTCCTGCCCCCGGGCACCCCCCGCACTGCTGCAGTCCTAATCGCCCCACCCCGGAGTGATTAGAAATCTGTAGCATATTTCTTTACTATTTCATTTGCATTTCATTTTAGGTCACTCATATAGGCTGCCATTCAAATTTCATGTCATTCTGATGAATATTGGTTGTGTTTTCAGTGTTTTTCGCTTTCATTAACATACAGGGAGCATCATCGGATACAGGGTGATCGAGGCAGAATTTGCAAAATCCGACCTTCTGGGTCATCTCAAAATGCCCCGTTTTGCCTAACCCCAACTTTGCAGGTGTTTTGGAGGCCCCTGGATGGGACATTTAGGAGGTCACTTTCTGACATCTTGTGACAGTCCTAATCGTCCCACCCTGGAGCGATTAGAAATCTGTGGCAGATTTCTTGACTGTTCCTTTTGCAGTGTGTTCTTGGTAATGTTTTCATGCCTCTGTCCAAATTTTAGCTCATTCTGATATGTTTTGATTATAGTTTTAATTATTTTATGCATGCATTAACCGGAGGCCTTGGGGATCGCATGTTTCCCTCCATCCACAGGTGCTTTTAATCGTTTGCTATTTTTTTGAACGTAGGATCTCGACACCGGAGGGGCAGCAAGGAAGCACAGATGCATTCACGCAAGCGGTGATGACGTTTGGCCCGCCCATTTCACATGTGGGCACGCGGAAGAAAGCGTACCATCTGTGGTGTGACAAAACTATGTTTAACGCTCCTAGCCCCTGAAAAGGGAGGAGACGTATTGTAACCTGATCTCGAGAAAATTAATAAAATAAAGGGCTGCACTTTACATTTGCTTTACATCTCATTTCATTTCGCTTGTTTTCCCCTTTTCATGCATTTTCGTTCGTAGGACTTAGCGTTACGTTTTGCTTTTGTTTGCATCGCACCCGGTACGCCCATTTTGCTTTCGTATCCTCGTGCTTTCAGGATCTAATTGCAACGACTAAACTATCCTACCATGGGCAATTGGGGTATCCCAAAACCTTGTGGTGCCATTTGCTACTCAATGATCATGACCTCTAAGTAAGCTAGGATAAGGGTAGTAACCTAAGGATTCCTCCTAGAAAACATGGTAGTCGAGGGGTCTAACACCATGAGATACATTTGAAGAGCCATATTGGCATCAACAGTGAAATGACAAGTCAATATCGCATAGAGTTTTTGAAATCTAGAATTGAACACCCTGATTAGTTCATTAGATCTCCTTTTACAAGTCAGAAAGTGGTGATAGATAATGGTAGGATATAAGGGTGACCTAAATTGGTTGACAAAAGCAACCTCTAATTGGGCCCAAGAGGTTATAGAACCAGCCGATAGACTAATATACCAATCGTATGTCATTTCATCCAAACTTAAAGGAAATAATCTACAAGCCACATCTTCATGTTCGACTCGTGATCTGATCAAAACATCCTTATAAACCTGGATGTGTTCTTTGACTGATCTAGGACCATCATGATTATACTTGGGTAAGAATATTTCAATATTTTTGGGTACATCATGGACATCCCCAACTATGTTCAATGGAGTACTGTGTGCTCCATACCAAGCAACATTTTGAGCCATGGTATTCAATGAAGGTGTCCCTAAAGAAACACTAGGGGCAACAAAGTCAATAGATAAAGACACACTAGGTGCGCTAGAAAAGGGTGGTAAGCCAACTTCGAGCACACTCGGTGGGATAAAAAATGTTTGACTCTCGGATTTTATGTTTCTATGAGTGGGAGATAGACTTTGAAAAATAGTATCCCTAATGGATTTGGATCTAGTAATGATAAATTGAGGTGGATCCAACTTGGAAATGCAATCACTTAAAAAGGACCTCTCAAACTCTCACTACTTTTAGACACACATGTTTCATATCAAACGCCTGCATAAACACAAAAATCAAGACAAAACCATTAATCCTGCACATTAACTATCAAAAATAAAATCATACAACAACAATGTTAGATGTAGGCAACCTATAAATCATAAAGCACTCAATCAGGCCCTCCTTCTAGCACCAATTTTGTTGATTTACCCAATTGCAAAATTACCATCACAGTCAGGGTATTAAAATGAAAACCCTCTCTTGCAAAGAAATATAAGATTTATCCAAGGTTCCTTTTAGCATAAACAAAGATGTGCTTGAGAGTATGTGCAAATGTGTAAATCTGTATAACCTTAATGCTAAAATACCTCAGTGATTGCAAGAAAACTATTAAAAAGGGGTCTGGTTTATGTGATTTGTGACATGTTTTTATTGTTCATTGATTTAAAAGGGCTTGATTTCCCTTATGTAAAGAAATAAATAATGAATGAGGCTACTCCTAATTCCTTTTTTATCTTTGGATTAATGTGACTTATCCCTGAAAAACCCTGTTAGTGGATTCCTTTTACTTCAGATTAACTGTGAAAGTTAGAAAATGCTATGGAAAATCCACTTCATTTTATCTGTACCTTAATGTGAGATTGGAAGTTAGCATTTGGTGTTAGCAGGTTTTATTTTATATTCAAATTAAAATCTTGATGTTAGCGTGTTAACAAATTCTATGAAAATCCACTTCATTCCTTTATCTACACCTTAATGTGAAATTGAAAGTCAGTAAAGTCAGTAATTCATTTTATCTTTAGATTATGATATGAAAGTTAGGAAATACTGTGGAATATCCACTTCATTTTATCTGAATATTAATGTGAAATTGCAGGTTAGTAGACCCTCCCTTTGAGCACAAATTTTATCTTGATTTTAATGAATGCTGAAACTTGTGCAATATGAATTCATTTTATCCCTTGAAACAAAAAGATATCCAAGTAATTACTTGTCTTAATGCCTTTCAAAATTAATTACTTGGATGACTAATGACTGCAAAATCTTGGGTTAAATTTATGGGTAAAATAGAACCCTGGGATTCTGAGTATTTGATAATGCTTGGTAAAGAAATAAATAAAATGAAGCAAAAATGAGTAAACAACTAATGTAAATGCTGAAAATATCAGAAAACAAAACACTGTTAGTGTGATGCTACCCTATCCTGCAAAATTAGAGATAACAAGAATTTTTTAATGTAACCTAATTCATCCGAAGTTGCATTTGCACAGTCTAAAATGAATCAGGTGCAATCTTCTAAGGAAAACAACATGAACTCCATATTTCTAAACATTCGACAATGCTACCATTAAACTGCATAAAACATTGCCTATAAGTCTAAAAGCATGGAAGATAAAAAGATAAACCTGTTAGCTTAAAACACTAAAAAATATCTCCTCTGACTCTACTTAAAAGGTGCAAATTTTTGAAGCTCTTGCATTCAAAAAGATAATGTATTTACTTACAAAAATTTCCAACCTTGTCTTTGGGGTTTCTCTCACCTTTTAAAATTTTCCCTCAATAGCATAAACCCTTCACTTCCATTCGTTTGATTTTGAAACATCCATATGTTCACCTTCTTCATTCTCTATTTTACCCAACATGTAACGATGGTGCTTCATCATTTCCTACCTCTTTTAAGATATGATGTTCTTTTTCTTATAAAACAAAATAAACATTCGCAAAATTACTTATTCCTATCCTTCTCATACCAGTGGGAAGGTATGACGCCTAAATGTAACCAAACCAGATAGCAACCCATATTTTATAATAACACATATAGTTGGGGTATTTTGATGGCAATCAACATCCAACTCGGTGAACCATGCATTTGACCACCATCTTCAACATTGTTACTTATATTGAGATACCCACATGACCTCCTAAGCACTCATATTTTTTGTGCTCTATATGCTTCCATCGACGTCTTCAGGTAAGTCTCATCTCATATGCCCGACCCATGAAGTGATGTTGTTGACATCGTAGCTAACGTGAACAACACGTAGTGAGACTTTGGACCATACATTTTTTCTCCGCTGCATCTATCCATGGCTTCGATGAAAATTGCTATTTCTCTTTTGCAACAAGGGACGTTTGAAGGATGATTTAATGTTTGGCAAGAATTTCTACCTTTGTTCCATATGAATTCTACTATGGCATCGATGACCTCTTTGTGGTAGCCTTGTACAGTCAAAACTATCTGATTTACACTATAAAAAACTTTACTAGCCTAACATTATAAATGACTTTACTAACCTATGCATCTCATCAATGCGTCACGTTTTGAGCGTCTGTTACGTCCTTCTTTGGTAATGCCTTTGTCATTAAAAAATAATGAAAAGAAAACTATGGTTGCTATGACCAACACTATTTCTTGGTCTATTTGTTGCATAACTTGCAGTCATAGCAAGAAATGGCCATAAATTTGTTAGAAATATTAAACCTGATGTTCACTCTCCGCCCAAGTTCGCTCTAAAAGTGAGTGACGTTGGAAGTCGCTCATCAAAAACGACAACGGGCATCCCACCAAAACCTCAGATTTGATGCCGCACGTGTTCTTTGTCCAATAAACCATTACTTCCCGCGTGCGATGTTGGTGATTGGTTCTTCATGCCCAACTATATAAACCTTTGTTTTCACTAGCATTATGTGGAAGAAGCAGATCAGCAGTAGAGAGAGCAGAATAGATGTAGGGTTGATGTAGTTATTCAGAGAGTAGCAGAAGAAAATTAGTTTAGTGAGCAGAGAAGCACATCGGCTTTCAGTCCGAGCAGCAGTCTTGGTGGTGTAAACTTCAATTGTTTATCCTACAATAGTAGTTGCAAAAGTTTGTAAACCCTCTATGAGGATCGTTGTAATCCTTCCATATAAATAAACATATCTTTACCAGTTGTTCGGATATGCAGAAGGGTTTTAACTAATTTTGCCTATTTTTTTCTTTCTCGTTCCTCTGCATTTAAGCTTAGTTTAGGATGCAGTTTTAACACACCTCTCTTTCACAAATTGGTGACTACTAACTCGCATAGACATCGCTCATTATTCTTCTTGTGGAAATCCAACAATGGCCTTCTGAAAGAGCGATTTCAAAAAATATTCTAAGTCTTTGGTGTGCGCTGCTCGACGTCGTCGTGACTCCCACTAGCATAGTCGTTGGCATGCACTGCCCGAAATTGCAACGACTTCCACTGATGCAAACGTTTGCATGCGATGCATGATGTTCTCTTAAGAAATTTTTGCCAAGTCCTTGGCGTGCGCTGCCCTATGGTGCAGCGACTCATGCCTGCATAATATTTTGTGTGCACCACCCGACGTCATAACATTTAGCCGTGACATCTGCTATCACTGCTATTGGCCAACGACGCCCATTGTCACTACATAAACCTGTGACTCCCGCCATCGTTGGATTTTGTTTGCAACTCCCGATGACTTTAAAACTCAAAATCAACTTCAAATTGGTATTAGAGCTTTAGTGCCTTGACATAGAAGATAGAAGCATGGCTTCCAAAAGTAACCATTCACTGTAATTGTAGATCCCGTGCTTCATTGGTAATAATTGGAGTTGGTCGAGAATGGCTACCCAAAACTGGCAGATGCAGCAGCACTGGTTGTCCTCTCCCAAGCAGATAAGGACTTGTTGAAGGAGAACATGAAGAAGGACCAAAAGGCCATCTTCTACATCATGCAAGCAGTCGAGGAGACCATCTTACCGTGGATCACATCAACCACCAAGGCAAAATAGGCCTGGGAGATTTTGACCAATTCGTATCAGGGCACCAACAAAGTGAAGTTGGTGAAACTGCAGATGCTCAGGAGGGAGTTCGAGAACCTGTAGATGAGCGAATCCAAATCAATGAGAAATTTATTCACCTAGACAACATACATCATCAACTAGATGCAGTTGAATGGAGAAATCGTGCAAAGCTAGAGAATCGTGGAGAAGATTCTCAGAAGCCTGCTTGCTAAATTTGACTTAGTTATGATAGTGTTGGCATTTTTGCCACATTATTTTTGTTGTTGTTGTTCATGCAAAAGAATGCTAAAATTTTGAAGACACTTAACACATTTGGTGAAAAAGCAAAGGTGTCGCGTTTTCGTGACTTGTCGCGATTTCGCGACATGTCGCGAAATCATGACCCGTCACGTTTTCACAGAAACATAACAGAGAAAGAGCATAATGGTACGGAATGTCACGATTTTGCGACGCGTCGTGTTTTCGCGAGCTGAGGTGGCGAAGGAGACAAAGGAGCCGAACCTGTCGCGATTTCGTGACATGGTTGATTTTCGTGGTCCGAAAGTGACAAAAGTGTACGGAGCATAGATACGTCACGATTTCACGACATGTCGCGTTTTCGCGACCTATCACAGTTTCATGCCAGAAAGCAGTTCAAACGGCCCGATGAAGTTTTGCGATTTCCAACGATTAAAAGCACTCCAGAATTTAATGTTTTGCTGCTTTCCAATGTGTGCAAGATAGAAGAACGTGCTCAGGCCTGTAGTTTTCGATGCCGCCAGAATTAAAGATGCCTCCAATATTTAAAGCGCCTGTTCGCGATCTCTTACAGCTTTCAACTTCCCTTGATAACGGTCATTTAACAAAGAGATATGGGCCCTCGTTTCTATTTCATTCTCAGTTGTAATTCATTAAAAGCAGGGATTGTCATCTCTCCAAGGCAGATTAAGGGGGTTGTTTCTTCGAGATCTGTTTCATTTATTAAATGCTGTAATATGAAAGGAAGAGGACGGACCTCTATAAATACCAATGTAAAACTCAAGCAAAGGGAGGAGGATCTTGTTGCAGAAATTGAAATCGAAATCCTAGATGCAATTGCTTCCATTCTTAGTGTCTTCTAGAATTGGTGATCTAAATGGTTGTGCATGTTTGGCTTTCTATGTGATTTACTTCTGTGTAGTTTAGTGTAATATCAGTTGAATTCTGCTGTGTTGAATTTGGTTGTATTAGCATTTAAATGTTTGAAGTTTATTTGGAAGCGAACTCATGACTAATGCGTGATCTAATTTTTGTATACGTATTCTAAGAGTCCGTTGCTGCTGAGCTTTAGGATCTAGTTGAAGTTATTGCTGTTCAAGGTTGTTCTCCCATTAACGATCGGCTTCGGCCATATTTCCCGTCTCTTTCCGTAATTTCCCATTTCTTTTCGCATATTTCCCGTTTCTTTCCTGCAACTCTAGTCTTGAAACCAGTTTAGATTAGTGTGGGAACCAGCCCTCTCTGGAGATTGGTCTGGGAGACATTTCTTTCTTCCAGCCTTTCAATGTTGGCCGGGTCTAGGGTGCATTTATGTTAAAATCCTTTCCTGTGGCAGATTCGTGACCAACAGTTTTTGGCACGCCCGGTGGGACAGACTTTTTCTGTCTCAAAAGATCCATAATCGGTGAGACTGATTGTTTCATTGTTTAACACCCGGAGGTATCAAGATTTTGATGAGCTGTCTTGACCTCATAGCGGAGATTTGTAAGTTCATCTGGCGACTCTGCTGAGCTGAAAATCCGAATTTCTTGATCGTAGAGCCTTTTAAAGCTGAAAGAAGATACCCCGGAGGAATCAAGGTTTGGTGAGCAGCCTTGACCTTACAAGCGGAGGAAAGAATGTTCACTTGGCGACTCTGACTTGGCGACAACCGTGATCTCGCAGACCACTACTATAATGGCAAGGGTATGTCCTAGATGGGATGATCCTGGCCCTCTGAATCTCCAAATTCGGCACGAGATTCCCAAAAGTGCCCTGAAAGCTCTAACAAAATACAATGGCACCGAGGGAATGGCCCGAGAGCATATTGACGATGTTGCTGCTTTAGCGACCCTCCATGATATAATTCACGAAGATGTTATGATCAGACTTTTGGTCTCGTCTTTGGAAGGAAGGGCGTTGCAGTGGTACAGATTGCTCGGGTGTAAAAGTATCTGCTCATGGGATGATTTAGCGGGAGCGCTCATTACAACATTTGATGGCTCTCAGGATCCCTACCAGCTTTTGATGCATCTCTCCACCATCACGAGAATACCTCAGGAGAGCATCATAGATTTCAACGTCCGATTTTGTAGAACTTGGAAGAGAATTCTAGGGGAGATCCAACCATCACCCGCCCAAGCCCACCTCTTCTATGTTCGAGCTTTCCATCCGGACATTAGCCTCCTCTTGTTGCAATCAGGTGAACGTAGATTCCCTCAAATATTTGAGGAAGCATTACAAGCGGAGCACCTTCTGCTCCTATCAGGAAAATTACCGTGGGGAGAAACTCCATTACTTTCTTCGGTAGTTCCTGCTCCTGTCTATCCCATGCAGTATTCATCATGGCCGATCCCACATACTGTGCAGAGACCTGAAATGCAGTTGTGTGGAACTCAAGAGGCAGGTTACGTCCAAGGCCAACGATGGGCATATGCAAGCACTTTCCCAGCAATGAACAATATGGTTGCTTGCAGTTTTCATCAGGAGATGGGCCAAGTAGAAGAACAAGTTCAAGTTCCAGAACCTGAGCACAAAGAGGGCACAATTTTGCACAACATGCAAGTATTCAGCCAGAACCCGTTAAGCATGCCTCACCAAAAGGTTGAACCTGAGGAGATCCCAGAAGCAGATTTCTCACTAGAAGAGCCCTGTGATCACATCAAGGGGTTGGAGGAGCCTGTACTCAGCCCATAGCCAGTGGAGTCTGCAAAGTGGTGGTATTGGTTCCAGCCACTACAACCGGTACCTGAAGAAAGCCCCCATGTGGCAAACCTCTTTGCCACATTACTCATCAATAGCACGGGTACTAGTAAGAATGATAACCTGTCGCATTGCACTCTGTTTGCAACATGGAGAACTTCAGGAAGAGGCCAGCCGAACTTCAAAGATCGACTGAAGTATGATCAGATCTGGTCTGGACATTGCAGGTTCACCGGATAGACACCAGAAGCTGGGTTTGTGGTGGCAGCATGCCAATCATGTCGCAAAATTTTGTAAATATTGTACATAGCAAAAAAAAAAACAAAAAGACAAAAAAAAGGAAGAAAAAATAGACAAAAAAAGAAAAAAAAAATTGTTTTTACTTTGGCTCTTTTTGCATGCGAGCCCGCAGGTACGTTTATTTCTTTTCCTTTTTCTTTTCCTCCCCAGCAGCTAGTGGCTTTTCCTCTACTTCTTCTTTCCACTTCCTTCCTTCATTCCCATCCTCTCCTATTCCTTCTTCTTCTGCAATTACTCAAGCCACTACTGTTGTTTCTACTCCCCTCTCTAATGTTCCCGTTTCTTCTTTCCCTTTCTTCTAACTCTCTGTCTTTTGAAACACTTTTCTACACTTCCTACCACCACCTCCATTCCCTCCACTTCCATTTCATTTCACAGTAGTTGGTAGCACAGTGGCATTCTGTTGTTGTAACTACCATTTTCATTCCTCCATCTTCCGCCATTCCATCATTCCCCATCCCCGTTCCATGGCCTGCGCATCCGCAGGGCATCATTCCCTTCATTTCTATTTTGTAGTTCAGGTGCCTCTCACTACTACCATGGAGATCATTTCACAGCACCTGGTGATTACCCAGCTCATCCGAGCTAGGCAAAGTGCAGTAGTTCTCAAGAAATAAAGGAAGTTCTGCTATTCCATGCATTTCTGTTGATGATCCTATTTTTCAGTACTGAGTACCAGCAAGAGTTTGTTGCAGCCACCTATAGAGATGTCTCCCGTCAGTCAGCATTCTGTTCTGCCAGTTTTTCTTGACTCTGTTGCCCAATGGATAAAGGCCTGGGATTCGTGCATCCAGCAGAACTGTATACCCCACGAGTCGCCAAGAATGTTGGCATTTTTGCCACATTATTTTTGTTGTTGTTGTTCATGCAAAAGAATGCTAAAATTTTGAAGACACTTAACACATTTGGTGAAAAAGCAAAGGTGTCGCGTTTTCGCGACTTGTCGCGATTTCGTGACATGTCGCGAAATCGCGACCCGTCGCGTTTTCGCGGCGTCCGCAACACACAAACGCTGAGTTCTAAAGTTGTCGCGAAATCGCGACCGTCATGTTTTTGTGGGGTCCAAACCAAAGAGGTGTGAGCATGGAAATACGTCGCGATATCGCGACATGTCACGATATCGCGACCTGTCATAGTTTCGCGATGTCAAATGCGAAAAAGAGCTAAGTCAAGAAAGTGTCGCGATATCGCGACCTGTCGCGTTATCGCGGTCAACGCAGTCAACGGCAGCAAGGGGGGTAAGGTTGTCGCGATATCACGACGTGTTGGAGTTTCACGGTCAACATGGTCAACGAAAGCGCTAGAATGAAGTTGTCGCGATATCGCGACATGTCGCAAAATCGTGACATAAGGCAGCAATGGAGCAGTGTGATGAAAAACGTCGCGATATCGCGACAGAAAAGCAAGCAAAGGGAAAATGGTACGGAACGTCGCGATATCGCGACAGGAAGCGGCAATGAGACAGAAGGCAAGAAATTGTCGCGATTTCATGACATATTGGGGCGGAAGGACAAAGTGCAGAAAATCGTCGTGATATCGCGACATGTTGCATTTTCGTGACCTGTTGCGTTTTCGCGGGTTGAAAGCTGGACCGTACAAGGCGAATGAAAGATGTAGCGAAATCATGACATGTCGGATTTTCACGACAGGGAAGAGAAGAGGAGCAAAAGAAATCGTCACGATTTCGCGACATGTCACATTTTCGTGACCTGGAGATAATAATGAAGGTGCGATGGAAGAATGTCGTGAAAGCGCGACTTGTCTTGTTTTTGTAGACGAGAAGAAGAGAGAAGCCAAGCGAGAGGGAAGTGTAGCGATATCATGCCTTGTCATATTTTCGTGGAAACAGAGCGAAGAAAGAGCAGAATAGTACGAAATGTCGCGATTTCGCGACGCGTCGCATTTTCGCGAGCTAAGGTGGCGAAGGAGACCAAGGAGCCGAATATGTAGCGATTTCGTGACATGGTTGATTTTCACGGTCCAAAAGTGAAAAAGTGTACGGAGCATAGATACGTCACGATTTCGCGACATGTCGCGTTTTTGCGACCTGTCACAGTTTCGTGCCAGGAAGCAGTTCAAACGGCCCGATGAAGCTTTGTGATTTCCAACGATTAAAAGCACTCCAAAATTTAATGTTTTGCTGCTTTCCAATGTGTGCAAGATAGAAGAACGTGCTCAGGCCTGTAGTTTTTGATGCCACCAAAATTAAAGACGCCTCCAATATTTAAAGCGCCTATTCACGATCTCTTACAGCTTTCAAGGGATAACGGTCATTTAACAAAGAGATATGGGCCCTCGTTTCTGTTTCATTCTCAGTTGTAATTCATTAAAAGTAGGGATTGTCATCTCTCCAAGGCAGATTAAGGGGGTTGTTTCTTCGAGATCTGTTTCATTTATTAAATGCTGTAATATGAAAGGAAGAGGACGGACCTCTATAAATACCAATGTAAAACTCAAGCAAAGGGAGGAGGATCTTGTTGCAGAAATTGAAATAGAAATCCTAGATGCAATTGCTTCCATTCTTAGTGTCTTCTAGAGTTGGTAATCTAAATGGTTGTGCATGTTTAGCTTTCTATCTGATTTACTTCTGTGTAGTTTAGTGTAATATCAGTTAAATTCTGTCATGTTGAATTTGGCTGTATTAGCATTTAAATGTTTGAAGTTTATTTGGAAGCGAACTCATGACTAATGCGTGATCTAATTTCTGTTTACGTATTCTAAGAGTCCGTTGCTGCTGAGATTTAGGATCTAGTTGAAGTTATTGCTGTTCAAGGTTGTTCTCCCATTAACGATCGACTTCGGCCATATTTCCCGTCTCTTTTCGTAATTTCCCATTTCTTTTCGCATATTTCCCATTTCTTTCCTGCAACTCTAGTCTTGAAACCAGTTTAGATTAGTGTGGGAACCAACCCTCTCTGGAGATTGGTCTGGGAGACATTTCTTTCTCCCAGCCTTTCAATGTTGGCCGGGTCTAGGGTGCATAGTTATGTATAAAATCCTTTCCTGTGGCAGATTCGTGACCAACATATAGCAATCGAAGAGTCAAGGGATCTAACAACCCTCTTGATGGATGAGATCATAGGTTCTTTGCAGACACATGAGTAGAGGTTGAGCCATTCATCTCAGTCCTCTCTGGAGTAGGCGTTCAAGGCACAAGTCTCATTTCGAGACAGTGGCAGACAAGATTCTCACCAAAGCGCCTCTAGTTCTCAAGGAGGAAGAGGTAGAGGCAGGCGTGGGAAAGGAAAAAAGCAAGGAGGATAGTCAAACCCTAATGAGGGAGAGCCAAACTACAAATTCCATTAGTAAGGAAGAAGAGGTGATATGAAGAACCAGTAAGGAGGATTTGGTTAGAAGAAAGATAAATCCAAGGTCTGGTGTTACTTTTGCAAGAAATTCAGCCATTACATCTTAGGGCACAGAAAAAGAATGGCCAAGGAGAACCAACAGAAAAATAATGGCCAAGGTGGAAATGTGCTGTTGACTTGCAATATTGAGGAGGAGAGCCAGAAGAACGTCTGGTATCTCGACAGCGGATGCAGTAATCACATGACGGGGAACAAGGAGATTTTCTCACAACTGGATGAAATAGTCCAGTTTGAGGTAAATACGGGGAACAACAACAAGGTTCTCATAATGGGGAAAGGAATTCAAGGCTCTGGTGGAGAAATAGAGTGGGTACCAGGTGATAATACTTAGAATAGATGACGAAGGTGAATACATATCCAAAAAATTCCATAACTTTTTCAAGCAACATAGAATTCGGAGGTAGCTTATTGCTAGGAACACACCCCAACAGAACGATGTAGCTGATAGGAAGAACCGGACCATCATGGAGATGACACGTAGCATGATGAAGGTGAAGGGATTACTACATGAGTTCTGGGTAGAGGCTGTATCCAGTGTAGTCTACCTGCTGAACATGTGTCCCACCAAAAGCATGAAGGACAAAATCCCTCAGGAGTCTTGGAGCGATCAGAAGCCATGTGTGGCTCATTTGCGGGTATTCGAGTGCATTGCATATGCACATGTTACAGAAGAGAAGATACATAAGCTAGATTATAGAGAGGATAAATGCATCTTCATAGGGTACAGTGAACAGGCAAAGGCATTCAGGCTATATAATCTTGTGATGAAGAAGCTTATCATCAACCATGATGTGAAGTTCTTGGAGGATGAAGCCTAGAATTGGAAGTCTAAGACTGGCCAGCTTGAGCCAATAGTTGTTGAGTCCATTGACTTGGAGGAGAGCAGCGTATTGCTACCTATAGCCTCAAGTAGCAACAACGATGCCAGTAGTAGCACAACCTCACCATCTCGATTACCTCCACTTGCAAGCAGAATCCCAAATTTGGTGACACCCATAAAAATGAGAAGCTTGCAAGACATCTACGAGGTAACCCATACTCATCAAGATGAGGAACATTCTGACTTTGCATTCTTTACTGAGTGTGATCCAATGGAGTTTGAAGATGCAAGTCAAAATTAGAAGTGGGTGAAGGCGATGGATGAGGAGATAGAAGCCATTGAGAAGAACGAGACATGGTAGCTGACAGATATTCCAAAAGGGAAGAAGACCACTGGGGTCAAGTGGGTGTATAAAACCAAGTTCAACGCCCAAGGAGAAGTTGATCGACACAAGGCCAGATTGGTGGCGAAGGACTATAAGCAAAAGTTAGGCATTAACTACCATGAGGTGTATGCACCTGTAGCCCGACTTGACACAATTATGATGATCTTAGCACTGGCAGCTCAGAAGGACTAGAGTGTTTTCTAAATGGATGTCAAGTCAGCCTTCCTCAATGAAGTTTTGGAGGAGGAGGTCTACATAGACCATCCACTGGGTTATGATATTGAAGGCCAGGAGGGCAAAGTCTTGAAGCTGAAAAAGGCCCTGTACGGTTTGAAGCAAGTACCTTGGGCTTGGTACAACCGTATTGACAGCTATTTTTAGAAGAATGGGTTTGTCAAATACCCATATGAGCACACCCTATACCTGAAGACTAATGAAAGAGAGGAGATGATAATCATCTATCTGTATGTGGACAATCTGATTTACACTGGCAACAACAATGCCCTATTTGACCAGTTCAGAACAACCATAAAGAAGGAGTTCGAGATGACATATTTGGGGCTGATGAAGTATTTTCTCAACATCAAAATTGACCAATAGATAGATGTCATATTCATTTCTCAGGGTAAGTATGCGAAGGATGTCCTGAAGTGATTCAATATGGAGGACAACAAACCTGCCATCACACTTGTTGACACAGGCTTGAAGCTGAGCAAGTTCAACTCTGTGAGAAATGTTGATCCCACTTTGTTCAAGCATCTAGTTGGCAGTCTGATGTATCTGACTACAACAAAGGTGAATGTAGTTGCAACAAAATTAAGAGGTGCAATGTGTTTACATTACAAAATTCCTCTTGATGCACCTTGTTGGAGCCATAACTTGTGAACCGTACACCCGTTTGCCTTGAAATTTAACAGGTGGTTCCGCATGCATGTTCTGCATCAGGATGATCTTTGATCCTCATGTCCCTCCAAAAATCATGTTTTTGGGACCTAACTCCTCCATCTAGTGCCCCAAAATTAGCTTTTAGAATAGGTTCCCGGGTTTTTTGGGTTTTTTTGCATGTTAGAAGTTTATTATCTTTTGTTATACCTTAAGTTGAGACCTAATATTTTAAAGTAAGGTTTTTTATTGTAATAGGGATGTGTGCATCAAATTTGGGCGCAATCCGACTCATTTTTATTTTTAGCAATTTTAGAAAAAAATCTATTTTTAGCAGTTTAAAAAAAAAAAAACGTTTAAGGGTTTCTTTGGTTTTCGGTTGCTATATGATGGATAGTAATCTTTTGGAGAAGGGGTGTGAATTCAGGAATGAGAAGAATATGATTTGTAGGTTTATTCCATTATATTGCATTTGTGTTATGTGATTGGAGTCCATTTTGTTGGTCTCTTGTAGCTGAGTTTACACCACCTCTGAACTTGAGCTATATATGTCATCTATCCAATAGAGATGTTTCAAAGTTTTTACCGATGACAACGTAATTCCTGCAAATGGAAGTGAACATCACACAACTAGAGAGTTCATGCATTATTTGACACTTTGGCAGTCCTCTCCACCAAACCACCGAATGACATAGTTAATCCTTAGCTCCTTATCCCATTGATAGACAAATATACAAAGGCTTCAACTAATAAAAAGTTGAAAACTGCAGCTCCATTAGATCCAACGTCACGTTCATCATATAATTTGTTTGGTTAATTTTCATTTGATTGTTTATAGAACCAATAACCCTAAACATTTAGCGGAATATTTCTAAGAACATGATCAATATTGATGATCAAATTTATTACACACCCCGTTTTATGTAAAACAAAATTCATTTTCAGGAAAGCTGGCAACTGCAAAAGTCAAATTTTCTGACATTTTTTCCTCTATGTTACAATATTAAACTCTTCTGCCTTTTTCCTTATTTGATTGAAGTCTTATGCAAGTTTGGAGTCGCTATGAGGTCGTAGAGACTAGGGCATAGCTTATGCGTCATCATCGTATAGAGAGGCTGGATCTATATTTGAATCACTGTATGAAAAATAATTTTAGAACTATGCTTTGACTACGATGTTGACGGTTCTTAGTTATAGCAAGTTGAATATTTAAGAGTTTGATGGCAAGCATATTGCATGTTTCGTGCCGACTGAAGGAGGAATATACGAATTATCTATTTTAGTTTCTTCTCGGCACAGAGATCAAACTATGTTTTAATTTTATTAGAAAGATTATGATATATGCACGTATGAAAACAAATATACATTAAACTAAAACCAGTCATCCTATGGAATAATAATGAGGCAAAAATCGTTTAAGAAAAACATCAAAGTCGTAGAAAATAAAATATGAGAGAATAATTTGTTCTTAAGAGATGCGTGTAAGAAGAAAAACAAAGGAAAATAATAGAACCACTCAAATGATTGCAATAGAATTCACGGGATTCTTTCAAAACGAAAAGGTAATTAGGAATACCATTCAAAGTCCATGTTGCTCACGGTTCTGAATTGAAAAATTATTGCTGTACGTAGATGGGAATTTCAATTTTTGAATATTAATGTGGACGAGACCGTAATTACAGATATGGCAAAGAAATCTCTGCCATTACATGTTGAACTGGTATAAGCACCTACCATGAATGTAACGATGTACACAAATGTGGTATAGAATCATAAATAAGACACTGACAAGTGGTCTAAGGGAAAGTTAAAGTTTTCAAACAAGGTGATATATATCATAAAAAGGAAAGTTATGTTTCCATGTTTCACATTACGAGGTTATAGAAGATTAAACTAGCTTTTCATTAGAGGTAATACTTTGGACTTGTATTTCTCATTTGGAGTATGCATATGTGTTTTTTTTGGGTACACGAGTATATAATAGTGGTAATGATGACTATAATTTAGTTTAAGGAGATTTTTATGCAAAGGTATTTTTACATTAGTGAATCTTAGATGATGGGTAGAATTTAGATTATTCTTCCTTATGTGTGAAAGCCTTTTTTTAGATGATGAGTAGGATCTAGATGATTCTTCCTTAAGTGTGGAGGCCCTCTAGAGCATCCATTATGATGGAATATATTAAAATCACTTATTTTTTCTGTCCTTGGTCCTTCTATCCATATTGCGAGGGGGTGTTGAAAGCATAATCTAATTTAAGTCCAAGGTTGACATAGTATGATGTAATCTTGTATAGGCTTATGGATGATCAATCTACAATTGTATATAATTTATTATGTAAGATCAAATACTACACTTAACCTTGTTATGGTTAAACTAACCTTATAATTTGTAATTAACCTTGAACCCCTCTTATTATGCCAGCTTAAATTAGACTTATTTATGCAATTACAGTTTTGGAATTGGTATAATTACCCTTTGTCACACCATTCTTTCCATTAGAGTGTTCTAATTCTTATCTATAGATAAGATAGTGTTATGGTGCCTACAAGTGTCCAATATATCTTTCTCTTTTTCATCATTTTTTATGTTTTCTATATAAGATTTAAGTGTATAGATTTTTTGTTTTTGTTTTTGGCAATAAGTGTGACTTCCAACAAAAGAAATCCAAACATAAGCAATTTTATTATTAATTCAAATAGAACATCAATGTTTCATTGATGCATTTAAAAGGGACTAGAACCTATTAAATTGCTTGGTTTTCTTCTTCTATAAATTTTTTTTCTAGCTCTCCTTATCCTTATCTACCATTTCTATATCAAGCAATACAACCCCCTTAAAACCTTCCTTATGTTAGTTATGGAAGTTCAATAAAGAATTACAAAGTGGAGAGCAAGAAGCATAATTAAATAAAAATATGTGGTAATCTCACCAATATTTTTTCCAATAAGTGCTTTTTACCTATAATGCTAAAATATAGGTTTCAAGGTATTGTCCTTTGAAACTAAAGTCCCTTTTTATCCAACTTAAAAAGTAAAAAGTTTTTTTTTTATAAATACAAATTCCTTTTTTCTTATAATTTCTACTATAAAAAAAAACATGAAGTACTTATTCCTTCTTAGGATGGATACCTTAATTTTTCTAAGTGAAACTAGTATTATGTTAATTATAACTTTTATACAATTACCTTCCTTTTTGAACTAAAATTTCAAAGAAATAGAGGAATTTTCCTTCAATCAAGAACTTTAATTTCAATAACCATTTAGATGTAAAATTATCATAAGTGCAACTATCTATTTTCCTCTTCTTTCTATCAATATTCAAAATGCATGTCCAATCAATCATGTATCTAATGCCTATCTTTATGTGGTGTGTGTGATCTCTCTCCTCTACTTATTATCACGAGATATATTGCCTTATCACACATGATACCTTTCCTCTTCTACCTCCTTGAGGGTTACCTATTAACACTTGTAGCAAATTACAAGTTAGTAAACTGCATAACAAAAATTTGATAATAAATAATTTAAAAACCAACTAATCATGAAATTTAATTTGCTTCAAAAACTTTATTCACTTTTCCCAAATAACTAAATATATAAAATAAAGAACTTTCTTGGGATGTGATACATAATTATAAGTAATTTTCAATTTGAACAATAAAAATAAGAATTTCATTCCTAATTAAAACATTTATAAACATACTATACGATTTTTCAATAGTTTCAAGAATAAATGAAATGAAACTAAAAGTTAAAAAAAATTATTTAGCATTCTAGTTTAGTCATGTGGAAACCTAATTTTAAATCAATTATATTATTAATATCAGTTTCATTTTTCACCAACTCTTATAATTTCAGTTGGTGAACCATAATTTCAATTTCATTTATAATTATAGTTCATGAGCTCTTATGAAAATGAAACTAAAATTATTAGAGTTGGTGAAGTAGAATTATAAATCATCTAAAATTAATTAAATTATGATTAATAGAGTTAATTCGACTTAGGTTATAAGAGTTGGTGAGGATGAGATTCAAAATCTAATAATATTGGTAAATAACTTGGAAAATAACACTCTTACTTATATTCAAAATATTAAAGCTCACCACCTCCCATTACACAATTTTTTATTTAGCATTCCTTTAACCACCTTAGAGATGTTAAGCTTGTGAACATCCTTTATTACCTATTTTTTTCTATTTCCACCCAACCCATCAAGGTTTACACCTGATACTTTATAAGCATACCCTTGAAGAATACACTCAAAGAGCTGTAATTCCTAGTATCCCTCCTAAAATTCTTGTGAGAAGCCCTAGCCGCGTCACCATTGTCATCGAGGAACCCAATGAGGAGAATGATCTCGATTTTGTGTCCCCTGAACCTAACTCTAAAACCCTTGGTTATGTCAAGCAAAACTCTGATTGTTCAGGGTTCGAATTAAGGCACCGTTCAATGAGGAAACTCAAGCAAGAAGGAAATACCAACAACACTCATAATTTTGGAAGGTCCAAAAAGACAAATACTGAAGGGAACCCCTCAAAGTTGACCCCTAACCACATTTCAGATGATGGTAATTTATTGGAGGTGAAGTAGGATATTGTGTTGTAGAAGTCTATTCTGACTTTGGTTGCAAACACCACCATCAACCTTTCTGCGACTGCCAACATTGCTAGAGCCGTGTGGACAATTTACAATCAAGTTGCTAAAACCATGGAGGAGCTCCACGTGCAATTTAATCAGCTTTTCAATATTGAAGATGGCATCCCTGGTGGTCACGTGGAAATTGCTGAAAACTGATTTTTTTCTTTGATGTGCCCTATTCTCTATTTTTGTTTATTTTCAAGGTTTTTCTTATGGTTTAGTAGTAGCTGTGATCATCCCTTTAGGACCATCCCTTTGTTTTTTTTGACCATTAGGTTGTAATGCTGTACTTGTTGTAAGAGTTGGATTCATCCCTCTGGGAATGTTCCTTATTGCTGACCTCTGAATTATTTTGCTGCATTTAGTGTAATGTCTTTCCTTTTATAATAAGGTTTTGGGCCCTTTCAAAACCCACCTTTCAATCAATCTACTAAAAAAATTAAAACTCAAAGTTTTTAATGTTTTTCTCTAAAACTTAAACTTCTCCCACTAGATTTCAAAACAATATATTTTTTTTGCAAATATGTTGACATTGTGATTTCTTCCATAAAACTATTATATTTTAGATTATGAACCTTTCCTTTATTTGCGTTTCCAATATTAGAAGAAATACATTTAATTTGTTCAAGAGGGAAAAACTTAAGTATTAAAGGTGCCAAGTATTTATTCTACGTTGCATATTTGTGTACGTGAGTCTTCAATCTAGAGAACTCCCCGTCAAATTCACGACTTATTGCGAGCGCAAAAGTCACTTTTAATCATATACATGACATTAATAGGCAAGCAAAAACGCAAAGAAAATTGCAACAGAATTAAGGGGTGCAATGTGTTTACATTACAAAATTCCTCTGAACTTGAGCTATATATGCCGTCTGTCCAACGGAGAGGTTTCGAAGTTTTTACGGACGACAACGTAATTCCTGCAGATGGAAGTGAACATCACACAACTAGAGGTTCCGTACGTTATTTGACACAGTTAATCCTTAGCTCCTTATCCCATTGAAGGACAAATATACAACGGCTTCACCAAATAAAAGGTTGAAAACATCACCAAATAAAAGGTTGAAAACAGCAGCTCCATTAGATCCAACGTCACGTTCATAATCTAATTTGTTTGGTTAATTTTCATTTGATTGTTTATGGATCCAATAACCCTAGACATTTAGCGGAATATTTCTAAGAACATGATCTATATTGATGATCAAATTTATTACACACCCAGTTTTATGTAAAACAAAATTCATTTTCAGGAAAGCTGGCAACTGCAAAAGTCAATTTTTTTTTTTTTTTGATATTTTTTCCTCTATGTTACAATATTATACTCTTTTCTGATTTTTTCATATATTGATTGAAGTCTTATGTAAGTTTGCAGTCGCTATGAGGTCGTAGGGACTAGGGCATAGCTTATGCGTCATCATCGTATAGTGAGGCTGTATCTATATTTGAATCACTGTCTCTTTTGGCAATGTAGTAGTATGAAAAATAATTTTAGAACTACGCTTTGACTACGATGGTGACGGTTCTTAGTTATAGCGAGTTGAATGTTTAGGAGTTTGCTGGCAAGCATATTGCATGTTTCGTGGCGACTGGAGGAGGAATATACGAATTATCTGTTTTGGTTTCTTCCCGGCATAGAGATCAAACTATGTTTTAATTTTATTAGAAAGATTATGATATATGCACGTATGAAAACAAATATACATTAATCTAAAACCAGTCGCACTATAAGATCCTATGGAATAATAATGAGGCAAAAATCGTTTAAGAAAAACATCAAAGTCGTAGAAAATAAAATATGAGAGAATAATTTGTTCTTAAAAACAAAGGAAAATAATAGAACCACTCAAATGATTGCAATAGAATTCACGGGATTCTTTCAAAAGGCAAAGGCAAAGTCCTGTCGCTCACGATTCTGAGTTGCAAAATTAGTACTATTAACGTGGACGAAACCGTAATTACAAATATGGCAAGGAAATCTCTGCCATTACGTGTTGAACTGGTCTATGCACCTACCACGAATGTAACGATATACCCAAAGGTGGTATAGAATCATAGATAAGACACTGACAACGCATCGAACGCTCCAATATAGACCTCTATGCACAGGGCCTCTAAGTCGACTTCTCACTGAAGTCGCCCGCAAATAAATTCACATAAAACGTTGTATATTATTCGTTCAGTTGTGACAAAATAGGCGATCTGCACCAAGCCATATTCTAATGAGTTTTACTCCAATGAGCCAATCCACCCTTGTTCCATATTTGAGCTTGTAAACTCTATTTCTTCGACGTTTGGAAATAGTTTTAACGCCAGTGGCCATTGGCCGTGAACCAGACTAAGGGGGAGAGAGTGAACCAGGTTAAGGGGCAGAGAGAGAGAGAGAGAGAGGGAACGATGATGATTGAATTTGTTTTGTGTGCTATGTTATGGGACGTGTCGGCTGCAGGGGCTCAGGCTGTGAGCCCCGGCTCGTGGGCGCTCATCGTCGGAAACGGTGGCGTTTCCGCCATGCACATGGCCACCACCTTCCGTGACACCGTCGTCATGTTCGATCGCACTGACTACGGCCCCTCCCAACTCCCCCTCGACGGCGGACGATGCAGGGACGATAATAATGACGTGGCGATCAAACACGACTGCTGGGCTCACTCCATCGAGTACAACATCGCTACAAACAATCGTAGACCTTTGATGATCGTGACTGATAGTTGGTGTTCCTCCGGGTCGTTTGCCGCAAGCGGTACTCTGGTCAGCACCGACGGATACAACGACGGAGGCAACGCCATCCGTTACATGGCCCCCTGCTCAAATTCTGTTTGCGATTGGGATGAATCTCCGCCCCCCAAGCTCGAAGAGTATCGATGGTATGCTTCCAATCAGATTCTTCCCGACAATAGAATCATCGTCGTGGGAGGCAGAGGACAATAGAATCATCGTCGTGGGAGGCAGAGGAGCCTTTTCGTACGAGTTCGTCCCAAAAATGCCCGGAGAGGGATCCTACACCCTTCCCTTCTTAACGCAAACAAATACTCCAAATGTAGAGAACAATCTCTACCCTTTTCTCCATCTTTCATCCGATGGAAATTTATACGTGTTTGCAAATCGGGATTCCATATTGCTCGACTACAAGAGAAACCGTGTCGTCAAGACGTTTCCCAGAATGCCAGGCGGGCCTAGGAATTACCCGTCGTCTGGTTCGTCTGCGATGCTGCCGCTGTCGGCCTCCGACGGATTTAATATGGTGGAAATTCTCATTTGTGGAGGTGCTCCTGATAACGGCTACACATCCGCTAATGCCGGGAATCTCTTGTACGCTCTACAAAGCTGCGGGAGAATGGTGATTACAGATCCAAATCCTGGCTGGGCCATGGAAAACATGCCTGGCCCCAGGGTTATGAGTGACATGCTCATTCTTCCCACTGGAGAAATTTTGATCATAAACGGAGCACAGAAAGGAACGGCCGGTTGGGAGCTGGGAGGTGATCCGGCGCTTACTCCTTATCTCTATAGACCTAATGCCGTGCCAGGAAATCGATTCTCCACACTTGCAGCCTCCACAATTCCGAGGCTGTACCATTCCAGTGCAAATGTATTGCCGGACGGACGAATTTTCGTTGGGGGCTCTAATCCTCATTTTGGCTACGTTTTGTCGGGTGTCACCTATCCCACGGAACTTCGTCTCGAAGCATATAGTCCTTATTACCTAGACAATTCGTACGACAACCTGAGGCCAACCATAACCTCCTTGTCTTCTTCGTCTGTTAGTTATGGAACAAAATTCATTGTTCAGTTCACTGTTTCGAATTATTCTCCAAACAATCTTCAGATCAATATTTACGCGCCTTCGTTCACTACGCATTCGTACTCGATGAACCAGAGGATGCTGGTGCTGGCAGCAAGCACGGCAAAAATAGTGGGAGGAGGATATTACATGGGGGTAATGGCTCCTACCAATTCCATCGAAGCACCACCCGGGTACTACATGCTCTTCGTTGTCAACGGTGGTATTCCAAGCGTGGCCAAATGGATTAATTTGTTTTAAAAAGCTAAATATTACCGATCTGTATGGAAGATATCTACTTAGGGATAGATGTTGTTAGGTCCTTGGGAATGGTTTTGTAGAGAGTCTACTCTTCCCCTCCATAGAATTGCATATGAAGTGTAATATGTCCGCTTCCTGTTTCCTAGTGGTATCACATTAAATAAAACTGAAGATGCTCTGTTGTTTGTTTCGAAACAAACTAAGTTCCTATCCATACCATGTCGTTTACTGCCTCAGTCTGGTGTGATCTGACGTGAAATATGACAGCTAAATGGCTGTATTTGGCCTTTTAGTTGGCAGAATACAAACAAAATTTAATAATAGTCGTCGGTATAAATGTTTAATAAAAAAATTCATTCGTTAATTTAATATGTATATCTTTGATTTAGCAGCCGTATTGATATTACTTATTTTACAATTAAAATTATATACAGCAAAAGGTTTTACTTTTATTTAGAAGCAGAGCAAAGCTTTGAAAAACTTTACACTTTTTTATTTTTGGGTTATTTTATTTTAATTTTAAAATGAACACGGTTAAAATAAGAGCTTCAATTAAATTTTATAGAGCTGGGTGTGACCTGTCATAAATTGTGGGAATCCCCATATTTTCTTTATTATTTAAACCTAATGTATGTACATATGCGAGGATATATGGGGCACTTTCATAAGCGCAAGTCACTTTCTTCCCGTGCCTGAAAAATAAAATCTTGTAAATATAAATATGAAAAAAACCTTTATCAAATGCAATAGAGTTTATGCAATTTGAAGGGAATGATAATCTTCCTTGTTTAGTTATGAAATCTTTGTTCCTTTCAAGGTTGATAATAAATGTAATGATAAATGCATGAGGAAGTAAAAGTATGTAAATGATTAAAATGCTAAATGTTAAAACAAAAAAATGCTAAATGTTAAAACAGATGAGGAACTTGGATCATAATTAAGATTTGAGTTACCATTATTAAATATGAATCTCTTGTAGATAATGCTTGTCCAATGGCCTTGATTAATGCTTCTTTTGTTAATTTATTAAACACTTGATGAAAAATAGAAGGGAGGTGTGAATATCAATTCTATCACTACGGTAAGGTGTAAGACTCCTCCTTTTTGTTATGATTTTAGCAACATGTACCTACGAAATATTAAACATTACCTATATCTTCGACAAGGGGTAGATTTATAGATCACTATGAAGCCTTGGAGAATTCATAAGGAGATTTATGATTAGGTGTGTAAGAATGAGATATGGCAGATTTACACCAATTGCATGATGTGATTAGGAAGCTTATAAGAGTTAAGTGGTTTGATCGAGGTTATAACAAGGGTGAAGTGACATACAACTACCAATCAAGATCTGATTGGTAGTTTTCTACCTAGATACATGATAAGAAAGGTAAATCTAATCGATGGAGTGAGATCCATCGTAGAAAAAACAATGATAGGTTATCAAACTATCAAAACTTTAGTTTTGCCAATAGTAATAAAAAGTGTTTGTAATGGCACTTCTTGATAGGGATTTCTTTGTTGATTAATTCATGTACTTATGACTTGATAAGTTATACCTTTATTTCTAGATTTAGATTATACTATTATTATGATATGGTACTACTAATGAATTTTGTGGTTGTAGGATTAGGTACTCTCATGGGTGGTTGCTAGAAGGTAACCCATCAAAACTAAGAGAATAGAGAAATGATGAATGAAATTCTCATCTATAGCTCGATGATTAAAGGAAATCCTTCATATAGATGCATTGCATGTGTGTATGTTAAAGATGCATTGCATGTATTTGCATGTGTTTGATTAAAATACTCCAATAGGAAAGGAGGTTTCTATAGAGAAAAAGAACCATCCTTAGCAGGGGGTGATAATGCTACTCGTTATCATAAAACCTTATGCATAAGAAAAATATTGGAGATGCATATTATTTATTTTTAAGACCTCATGCATAAGAAAAATATTGGAGATGCATATTATTTATTTTTATTATAGTTCGGGTAAGGATAGTTTTGGTAAGCACATTCATATTATTTATTTGGTGTTTGATTGAAATTAATATTGGATATTAATCATCCAATAAATAAAATAAAATAAAAAATAAAAAATAAAAAATAAAAAATAATCTAAATATTATTAAATTATTATGAGCATGATAATTAATAAAGAAAGCACATTTTATTAATATAATTTATAGTTGATTCATACCAAAATGTTGGAACTTTTAGAATCTCACACATACCCCACCAAGCTGGCAAAGAAAATAGGTAGCTAGGTGGAAAATTACTACTCATCCTTTACCTTGGAAAGTAACTTAAATACAAACTAGCAAAGAAAATATGGCTAGGTGGAAAATTACTACTCATCCTTTACATTGGAAAGTAATTTAAATCCATGGGGAAGAATATTAGGAATCTAGATAGGAAGCATAAGAAGAAAGACTTAGCAAGTTGAATAACTCCTACAATAAGAAATAAGGAGGTCTATTGTTTTCTAATTATGTAATATGTTTTCCTTTCCACTTAAATTTATTTTCCTTCTCCATATTAGGTTTAGGTTGCGATCTAGAATATCTTGCTAATACCTTTTAGATTAAGGAACTCATTTTCATCTAAAGGAATTTTTCCTTTATAAGAGTTACCACTAAACAAAGAAATTTTGTTAACACTTATAGGAAAGACTACTATTTTGATAATTTAATTTTTTGGAAAACATAATGCCTACCTTGATCAAACTTATATATATATATATATATATATATATATATATATATATATATATATATATATATATATATATATATATATATAAAGCCACAAAAGACAAAACCATTGGTCCACAATATATTTTTAGCCTTTCCCTCTCATTGTTTGATTAAACAAGATATTTTAAATTTATTACAAAAATTAATATTATGAACAGTTCTTTAGGTGGGTCTATTTCAAAATTCATCTTAGTTATCATTTCAATCCTATTTCTTATAACATAATTTAATTTATGTTCAAATAATTCAATGCTTAATTTTCTAGGGGTAGGGAAAAGGCCAATATATAAACACATTATATATATACATGCATGTTTCCTTTTTAACCATATTTCCACTCATGTATTCTGAAGTGAATGTTTTGCATTACCATCACTGGTCTTTCTTCTTTTTAAATATTGGTTCATAAACTATATCCTTAATAACCTAGTTACCTTTTATTCCTTAAGATTTAATTGACACAATAGAACTTAAATTCATGCATTATTTCCTAAGTGCCAATGACACTATAATAATTTTAATTCATATATGATGTTTCATTATTATAACAACAATGCACTTCTTGATTTTTTGGTATAAAATAAATTGATATTTTGGTACAACATGTTCATTGACTTAATAGTCATAATGGTTTTTAATATTTTAGTGTTAATTAGTCAAAAGAGAGGCAACTATATGATTTTGGATCTCTTTGTTTTAAAACGAAAGTAATTTTATATTTGTTTAAAAATTCAAATATGCATCCCATCACTTCTGGTGAGTAAATAACTTGTTTTAAAATTAATGAGACATGTTTACCTAAGGAATTCATGTTATAAAGTTTGTACATATTTTCTTCATGTAAAATAAATCCTACATGGAGCGTGGTTTGTGTTGGGAATGGGAAAATATGAGATATATTGATACAAGAAAAGAGTACATTATATAGGCATAAGCCTATATGAAAAGCATGACAAGTGTCAAGAAGACATAGTGCACATTATAATATTCTAACATTCCTCCTTAATGTGCACTATCCTAACTATAGAGAAAAAAAAAGTCAACATTAGATAACATTCCCCCTTAATGTTGACTTCTCTAAAAGAACCCTAACATCCTCCTTTATTACATAATTTGGACTAGGCTCGTGCTCTTTGCGCTTGGCTCTCCAACTGTGAATAATGCTAGATCAACGATGTATACATATCGATTTGTTGCCTCAAGGTCAACCACTTACTTGGATCTGTTACCACTGGGTCGATCGTCTAAGTGCCTTAGGGTCATCCTAGGTGCCTCAGGGTCAACCACTTCCATGGGTATGTTGCCTCTAGATCAGCCGTCTAAGTGCCTCACGATCATTCTCTAGGTATGTTTCCTCTTGTAGGTCACCGACTAGATTCACCATAAATATCATCCTTGCTCATGGTGAACTAGATACCAAATTTTAGAAATGGAAAAAGATCATATGTTCATATTGATACAAAAGAGTACAATATATAGGAATAAGCCTATATGAAAAACATGACAAATGTCAAGGAATATGAAAAGTGTCAAGAACAAGACATAGTACACATTATATTCTAACAGTTTGTCTATTCTTGCATAGTAGAAATGCACATCTATTCATGAGCTATCCTAATCCCTATATCCAAGAACAACGGAAAATTTTAAAATACTATGGGAGAAAAGCTAAGTCGAAGACCTTTACACTTCTGCTATAATATTGATTATTATTTTATATAAACAAAAATTTCTTGGAAATACCTTGTAGGTATTATACCATTTATAGATTACGTTTGAGGTATTGAATATATTTTCAAGAAACAATATTATTTTATTCTTATAAAAGGAAAGGAATGCTTATTATTATTCCACTAGTTAGGATTTCTTCCCCATTGAAATATGAAAGTCAAGGGAGGAGTTGGATTCAATAATTTCACAAATAAAATATTGTTCTAAATGACTTAGTGTGTTTATAGAAAGATGAGAGTCAAGGGAGGATCTGGCTTCAATATTTTCACAAACAAAATATTGTTCTAAATGACTTAGTGTATTTATAATCTTAAGATATTTTTCTCTAAGTATACTTAAGTTATAAGGTAGTGTAAGTTCCTTCTAAAAAAGGATTAATGGATTTAAGACCCTATTATTTATAAATTTTACTATTTAACTTGCTATTGCAAGATGGAAAGTTGCATGTTCAAAATAAATAGATTACGGATGTATCTGTTTAAAGTTGTCATGATTGAAATTCTATTTTGAAAATATTTTTAAGATATTAGAGTCAGATGTGATTACTTTGAAATTGTTAATTTAATAACGTAAAATGATAAATTTTGATTTGTTGTGTTTATTGTATTCTTATTTTAAGCATGATTAATATTTTATTTAAATAAATGAGTATTTGATATTATGGTAAAGTTCTTTTCTAGTTATCAAAGTTATATTTGGGTTCTTTGGGATGAGGGAAAGAATTATTTTGTACCTTGAAGGAAAAGAAGCCTAACCAGAAAATTTGTTAGAATAATTAATTATCCTAAAAGAAGTTTGATTTTAAATTCATTCCTCTAGTGATGTGAAATATTATTTATTTATTTATAAATGAAAGATAGAATTTATTATATGAAGGGTGTATGTTTTATAACCATCAATACTATTGACTATGGATGAATGTGACTTCTTTTAGATAGAAATTCTATTTGAATAAACTTCAAAAATGGATGCTTTTTTTCTTCATTTAGAAGGTATAAAACACCTTAGTTCCATGATAGATAAATTATTTTGCTTAAGCAAGTTTATAAACTCTACTTGAATAAGTATTTATAAGATGATAATTTAAATAAGAAAGTAGAGAGGGGAGGGCTCTGGTCCCTCCCCTGCTCCCCCTCCCATGGCTCCTGGTTCCTGCCCAGTCCCTGGCTCAACCCAGGTCATCCCTCCCGGGGAGTGGTTGTTTGCAGATGATCTCCTGGGGGGAGATCCTTCTCCACTATCTGCGCCCCTCCCGGCCGGCTAGGGTTTCCTTGGTTGTTTTTTCAGACTGGTGCTTCCCAGGGATCCTTGTTTGGTTGGGGATCCCTTCCCTTTTTCCCTCAGGCTTCCCCTTGGGGTTTTTTGCAGGTTATTCGTGTGGTTCTGGTTCCCTACGTTTCTCGGTGTGGTGGAGGTGACAGTTTAGGGTTTGGACAGCTTCCCCCTTTTCTTGCGAATCCTCGGCGGGCTCTGTGCTTGGACGAGATTCTTGGTCCCTGCTGCTGGGATCCTCTTCTGTTTTCCCGGGGCGGGTTCCTTGTGGTGCAACTCTCTGGTCACTTCCTGATGGGCTGGATCCTCTCTGTGCTGGCTGTCGGCTTCCTGCAGGATGGCTCTCGCTGAACGAAATGTTTTCCCGATGGGTGGGATGGTTTCTCCACAGGGCGGGATCCGCCAAATCTGCCGGTTTTCCCGCGAGGCGGGATCCTTTCTTTTTCTTGGTTTCCCAGATGGCGGGATTTCCCTGTTGCTTCCCGCTAGGCGGGACTGTTTGTGGTGGTTTTGATCGCTTCCCGCGAGGCGGGATTTTAATGTAACGATTTTTCTTTGCTTCTCGCTCGGGCGAGATCTTCTCGATGGTGGTTTTTGGCTACTCCCCGTCGGGCGGATCTCCAAAACTACTTTATTTCTTTTTGTTTGTTTCCGCCGAGAGGGATTGTTTCATGCTTACTGTTACCGTTGGGCGGGATTTCTGTTTTGGTGTTCATTTTCAAGGGATTGATGCCCTAGGCCCATTTCTTATGTAATCAGGTTTTGGGATCCTTGTTAAAACCCGCTATAAATACAAACACTATAATTAACAAAAAAAAAAGATGATAATTTAAATAAATAAACCATTGTACCAATATGGAAATAAAGGTTAAATGATAGATTTGGACTAAAATATGATAATTTAAAGAACTAGACCATTGATCCAATATGGAAAGAAAGGTTAAATGATATAATTGGAGTAAATTTCTCTTAAGACTTTGTTATAAGTTATCAATCTTTAGCAAAGTGTTATGGATTTTAAGTAGTCAAAAAATCTATCTTTTATGGAGGAAATATTTGTGAAGGATCCATGGTTAAAGGGGAGATTAGCATTGTATATAGCACCATATTATAATATCATAGATTATTAACTAGTCTTTGTCAAATCGTAAGAGGTAATCAACTAAGAGAGTCAAGATGTAGCCAATTAGGCTATATTACTTAAAGATAATCAATAGATAATTATTAATGACAAACCCTGGCAGACAAGGACTATGATGGAAGGTGAGGTGGTATGGTATGGGGTATTCCACTAGATCATTCATAGAGCAGTATAGTGCTGGATTCTTGCACAAAATTATATGTAGGAAATCCTAGTGGGAGGTTTAGGAAAACTCCATGGTGGGTTGGTATGGGACAATCCACCACATTATTCACAACTTTTGTAGGTGTGACAATGAACATTATTAGGGAATGGTAATTATCATAGTTGATCCCATGAGATATGGAAATCAACTAATCACTAAGGCATTATGTCATAAAATCCCTACATGTTATCTAAATAGTGGGTTGGTATGAGATAATCCATCACATCGTTCACAAAATATCAAAATAAGTTAACATGGTGATAATGGTCTTGGTTGGTTCCATGAGATATGGAAAATTAATCGCTACATAAATGATAACATGATAGTGTAGGCAAAAAGGCATCCCTTTTAAGTGTTATGGGCATTAAAGAATGTCCTCTATGTCCTGGTCTAGTTGTCATATATAGGTGTTGAGTGTATGGGAAATTCAAAGACCATTAATAGACATCATTTCTAGTGGTGACAAGGTTAGAAAAGTGAACCCCAAAAATTTTAATGGGAACCAACCATTCCTATCCACTTGAGGGTTGTTTACAATGACTAGTAACTAAAAGTGGTTATGAATGCCTTATACTGATAAAATATTGGGTCATATTTAAATCCTATAAAAAAATCCCTCTCCTTTGGGTCGAGTTTGGTGGGGTTATTTATAGTGTTATTATGGTAAAAAATTTCTCTAGTACTTTTATCCATTTTTTTACTGTCATTGACCATTGAGAGGTGGAAAAATAGTAAAATTTTTTTACTAACAAAATCCCTATAGGGTGATAGAAACATTTTACAAGAGGTCCATACAAAAGTGACACAATGCTTTTATATGCTTATGTCACTATTTTTAATGCATATTGGGGTATTAGTTCTCTAAAAAGTATAGGCATATTTATACTCCTTGGAAGGATATTTGTAAGCTTCTTCTAATGGTACTAGTTTTGTGAAATTTTGTGAAGTTTTCAAGTATTTTTGTAAGGCCCAAAGGTTAGCTATTTTTTCCTTGAATTTAGGTATAGTGGAGCCAAATGGGCTTGATTTGTTTACAAAACAAATTGATGAATTTAAATGGCTAGTTAGATCATAAAATTTAGTTTTTGCACATGTATGTTTTTAAACAAAATATTGGAAAATTACGTAAATAGTCATAGTTTATCTAAAATTTTAAGTAACTATGTATAGTTATTATGTTGGTTATATAATTTTTTATTTTATTTATCTATATTTATTAATTAGAGTTTTCTCTTATCATGAGAGGAACAAATATAATAGTAAAGTTGAAATATTTTGATCAATAGTTTATTAGATTGAATCTAGATTAGAAAATGTTTACAACTATTATTATATAATCATGCATTTTATAATTTAAAGTATTCAATTAAGCACTGAGTAATTAATTGGTGTCATAAATATTACTATTTAAAGAGGAGGTTACTTTTAATTACAACCCACATCAAGAAATCCAAATGTAGTATTGCTTGATGATATGAAAAATGTAGTGAATGAAAGATAAACTTACTCATGATGAATGCAACATAGCTCAGCAACTAATTATAAATAAGTAGAAATTATTTATAAAATAATAGAGCAATAATAAAAACATTCATCATGTGACATCAATGGCATGAAAAATGTAGTCAATGAAAGATAAACATATATACCCATGATAAATGCAACATGGCTCACTGCCTAGATATACATTAGGAGAAGTTGTTTATAAAACCATAGAGTAATGATAAAGGAATTCATCGTAGAACACCATAATGGTAAAAGAATTGGGTTATTTTAGTAGAGACCTAAGTTTGACTTATGAGGAAGGTGGCCTTTGATATACCCCCTATTGGATTTTAAGCCAAATTATCTCAGGTCCTAGTAAATATCAACCACTATATCTTAACTCGAATATATATATATATATATATATATATATATATATATATATATATATATATATATATATATAATGAAGAGCAACCAAAATTTATATTGGCCAAAATAAATTATAAAAACATTCAAAATAATATCAAATATGAATATGGGTTTGAGGGCTTGGTTAAACGATCAAAATGCTTCTGTAGGAGCATGAAGACTAGGATTATAATCCCTCGGGTCCATAGTACTAGTGGGCATATTGTGTTAGTGTAGTAGGCTACATAAAAGGTTTACCTGATGCAATTGAATGTTATATTTGCAAAAAGGAGTGATACTCGAACCCACAAAGAGGCGTAGAAAATTGTAACGAGGTACAAATTCCTCTACTATAGTAAAAAAAAATATCAAATATGAATGTAAATGGCCAAAATCATTCATGGAATAGCATGAAAATACTGACAATAGAATTACTCAAAATATGTATACAAGATTTAATACTATTAATGCTTGTTGGTGATGTCTTTCAAACTATTTTACGATACATTGTATGGACCTTTGTCTTCATAATATAGACATAGAAATGTGACTCTTCAATACTTGACTATTGTGCTCTTCACACATCCAAGAGTTGCAATATTTTCTATAATTGATATAATATAAGACTCTCATATCCTTTGGATTCTCCTTTTACCACTTGTATACAAGACTCCTACTTAACTCTATGACACTTTCATACTTCTACATGAAATCCTAATAGATGATAGTGTAGACACCAAAACAGCACCAATCCGATTATGTGATGACAAGCACTAATCAAAGTGACACACAAAGCCCCTAGGGCAGCCCCCAGAGGTTAAACAGTGGTCCTAACCACTCTCACAGCAGTTTGGAAGGTCAGAGGTCAATTTGGCACCTTGCTGCCTACTCGTCCCACCTTGGGATGAATACAAACTGGCATTCATCCCACCCAGGGATGATTATTATCATTCGACCCAGGGTGAGGCGAATAGAATGTTTGACTGGCAAAAATTCAAACCTTGACAGGTCTACTAGTTAACTGTAGCTTCAGGCCATGCAATTGCGAGAAACTACTTCAAATCAAGGAGAGAGACTTTAGTCATGTATGTCTTTGGTTTTGGAAGCCTCATGCAAGGAGACTCTAAATTAGGGAATAATATTTTTCCCAAATTAGGACATGCAACTCCAGTGGTGCCCTCGCATGCGCATTTAGACAAAGAGGCCCTAGGTCTATAAATTGGTGTCTTCTCACCCAAAAAAAAGAGAGACAAAGGGTAGAATTTTGAGAAATTAAGTGCTACCATTTTACATCCATACACATACCCATTTTTTGTGCTTTCACATCCTTGATCTCTCTTTTGGAGGGAGGTTATTGGGTGGTTATTGGAAGCGCAATCCGGACCTAAAACCGAAAAATTGGCCACAATATCCCACAAAATTTGCCAAAAACACCACATAAGAAGTTTTGGACCTATCCTAAGTGGATTGGTGCCGAAAAAAAGTCCCAAACGGTGGGCATCCTGCCCCCGGGTGCCCCCCAAACTATCGCAACCCTAAACGCCCCACCTCGGAGTGTTTAGAAATATATGGCATATTTCTCTAATTTTTATTTTGCATATGATTCTAGGTTGTTTACATATGCTGTGATTTAAATTTTAGGTTATTCTGACAACTTTTGATCAGTTTTTTATCATTTCCTGCCTTTACTAATCTACAGATAGTGCCATCATATTCTATGTGATAGAGGCCAAATTGGGAAAATATGACCTTCTGGGTCTTCTCAAAACACCTCCAATTAGCTAATACCAACTTTTTAGGTCATTTGGAGCTCTCTGGATAGGACATTGAAGAGGGTTCTTTCTAACAATTTATGGTAGGTTTATTTGTCCCACCCTGAAGCGAATACAAAAATGTGAGGAATTTATCGACTGTTCTTTTTGTAGTGGATTCCTGGTAAGGTTTTATTGCTTCTATCAAATTCCCAGGTCGTTCTGATGTTATTTTGTTATTGGTTTAATATTTTCATGCATACACTAACAGTAGGCTTTGGGAAACACATGTTTTATTCTATTTGCAGGTGCTACTAATCTTTTCTATTTCCTTGAACGTATGTCTTTGACATAAGAGGAGCAGTAAGGAGTCAAAACTCATATACACAAGCGATGGTGACGTTTTGGTCCGCCCATATTACATGTGGGCACGCGGAAGAAGGATTGCTATCAATGGATGTGACAAGAAACATATTTGACGCTCCTATCCCATAAAAGGGAATGAGACGTATTGTAACATGACTTTAAAAGTATATCAATAAAGAGGTCCGTATTCCACATTGCTTTTATCTTGTGTCGATTCCTTCATGTTCTTCCCTTTCATGCATTTTTTTTATATATAGGCTTTTAGCGTTAAGTTTGGTTTTATACACATCGTACTTGGCACTTTCCTTTTTTGTTTCTATATCATCGTGCTTTCAGTGGCAATCACGGTGGGACCACTGTCACTTGATTTTAATATTAAATTTCTAATTAAAAGTTGCTTGTTTTTGCTTGCAGGTACCAAGTTTTCAAGCGCTGGACTACTGTTTGTTTCAGTCTGTGATGAGTATAGAGCTGAAATTCATCTTATCCAGGGACGAATGGGTATTTTCCCCACCCTGTGACGAATACAGGTCTGTTATTCATTTCACCCAGGAGAGAATAGCTCTCTATGCAATTTTAGAACATAAATTCAGAGGCATCTGATTTGGGCAGAGAAGAGGTAGGGGTCTTGAACACCTTTTGTCAATTTTTTGCTTTTTGTTTTTTGTTTTCTGGTTATTTGTCTACATAGGAGAGTTTGAATGCTTGTTTCCTTCATTTATGCAACTTAAAAATAACCCCACACACCATGTGGTACTTTAAAAAATAAGGAGTTGGTCATAAAACCCCAACCCTTGATCAAGACCAACGGTGGATTTCATCACCACCTTGGCTTACAATATTGCATACATAACCCCGATTGCGACTGTTGCTAGACGTAAATCTTGATGAAAACTAACCAAGTGTAGCTGGGGTGATTCCTAGTACATAAGGATAAGTCTTCTATGGTAGGTGTCATAAACAAAGTGATTCCCCTTCCGTACCACCTATGTTCCACGTACCATCTGCTCTCACGTACCAATAGTTTCCCTCACGTAAGGGCGGGTATATAGAGAGGTTGGTATATCGGCCTGAAAATGGTATATTGAAGGGGCGACCATTTTTTGGGAGTCATAAGAGCCATCATATTGCATTTAAACATTATTTACACAAGCTTTCAAAACAAAAATCAAAACACACTAAACCAGATTTAGGGCACACTTTTAACCTTTAAAAGAGATAATCATTGCCTTGTGAGTGTGTGTGATTTTTTCTATTTAGTGTAGCATAAAAATCATAAAAAGAGATAAAAATCTACGCATATTTAGAAAGACATCACCATGGTGTACACTCATAGCCGAGCCCAATAACGGGCAGAAGCTGTAGAGAGTGCACAAAGGGGGACAAATCACCTTCGATATAGTCCTGAGGACCTGGTCATACCGCCTTGGCAGCCTAAGACCCAAGATAGTCCACATCATGCCATTACAGAATAAGACTATAGAGGTACCTCTTTGAGGGGCACCCCCACTCAACATAGATCCTTTCAAGAGGAAAACCTACACGTAGCACTAGACATAAACAGGAGGCCTCCCTTAGACGTTCGTTATGATTGGCCTAATAATGAAGCACTAGAGCAACATAGGGTCCACAAGGATGGGCTTGATGATTTTGTCATCCCTCCTCTACCCCTTATTACTATTAGAAACACTAGACCTAATCCAGAGTACAAGGCTCTCCAAATAGGGTAAGACAATTTGGCCTGCACCTTTCACGCATAGCAAAGGGATTATGAGGAAGACTACTACATTCCTCAAGAATAGTACATAGCATGGGAGTGATGCACCTTCATACCTGCTCTATATCAAGATCACCCACTAAGGCCAGAGCCTCGAGTGAATACTGCTAACCTTGATAGAGGAAAGGAACCCATAGGGGTCTCGGATCAACACGATCAAGATAGACATGTAGGAGAGGCACCTAGGCTCCCTAAACATGAGATGGCGAAACAAATTGACTTGGAATTTGCCAGACATACCATCCAACAAGCGCAAATCACGTAGCTCAGGCAAGATCAACAATAGTTAGACCATCTATACCGCCTTAGCAAAGAGCGCATTTAGCGTCAGACAACCACATTGCTTCATAACAATGTGCTTGAGAAGGTCCCAACCCCTCGCACATATAAATTAGAAGTGTATGAGAGGTACAACCCCTTGGTATGAGATAGGTATACGAGACCTTATCAAACATTACCTCCAAGACCTCCTAGACCTGAGCAAGAGGTCACTCCTAGGAACAACGATGGTCACCCTCCGTGGGGACCCACCCATGGTCATAGGTCTCGTCTAGAAACTCCTCAAGAAGCCTATGAGGAGTATGAGCAAGAAGAAGAGTGGGATGAAACACCCTACCAAGGCAGAGGGGATGCTATCTAGCCACCCCTCTATAGGCCTCAAGTTCCCCACAACCCACAAACTAAGGAGGAAGAAATTAAATCGTATGATGCATATAAAGCGTTTCTAGAGTGCTTAGAGTCTGTGGAGACTAAGACTTCTAGGTCCCAAAAGACCAATTTGCGTCAACTCCGTAGCCACCCTGTGCATCTGTTAGTGTTGGCACACCCATACCCTGAACACTTTAAACTGCCCTAGTTGGCACTCTTTAGAGGGGAGGAGGATGCCCAAGAGCATGTGACTAGATTCTTGAGCCAGTGCTTTGGCATTCAGGACAATGATGCTTTGTTGCTAAGAACATTTATAACCACATTCATAGGCCCTACCTCAGATTGGTTCACTTAGTTACCCAAACATAGCATCAGTAACTTAGATCAGCTAGTGGATGCGTTCCTCGAATGCTTCGCCTTCAACACCAAGAAAAAAGTGTCACTAAGTGACCTAGCTAGCCTCATACAGTATGAGGAAGAAACCATGGTGGCATATGGGAACCGATGGAGGACGTTGCTTTCAAAGCTGCCCTACCTCCTCCCATGTTCAACCTGATCCAAATGTTCTCAAAGACCTATTTGAGATCGATCTCTGTGCTATTGTAGCTACAGTAATATGCCACTCTTGAGTAAGCTCTGGCGCAAGCTAGAATCATTGAGGAGATCAAGATACAGGATGGCAAGATTACCAAGCCAAAGAAGAAAGAATGGTCTAAAAATACCAAAATAGGGACCACACAACAGAAACTTGCCACAGTCAATCAGGTTGCTATAAACGTCCCTTAGCCTGCATAAGAAACACAACCTCAAAAGGCTAACTATCAGGCGGTGCCTCCTAACAATTATGATAGAGAAAACTAGTGGCAAGAATAAAATTAGTAGCGTCACCCTAGGTGACAATTCACACCTTACACAAAGTCTAAGGACTCCCTGTTTGACCGCTTGTCAGCGGTAAACTTGATCAACCTTCCCGAGATTCAAACCATAGACCCCAGTGTGCCGAAGCCCAAGGGATACAAGGAGGACTTGTATTGTAGGTTCCACAAATGGAAGGGACATGACCTTAATGCATGTTGGAAGTTTAAAGGCTTGGTGCAAGACCTAATCGACAGCAAGATGCTAGTAGTGGACAACCCCGTAGCACAAAACAACCAACATATGGGAGTCTTCAGAGACCCCCTGCCTGCCCATGAGGCACCAAAAAAACCCCTTCAATTCAATGAGGTAACACAGAATTGCCCCATGCAGGGGTATGTAAGGATGATAAGCATAGTGACTAGGAACAAGAGGTACCCAGGAGCTACCCCTGTGGTAGCCACAAGAGAGGTTCATCAACGTCACACCCTCAACAACACCCTACGCAACTTCCCCCGCCTAGACCAGTGGCCACGATTCGGACTAGACTTACCCAAAGTCTAAGGACCATGTCGGCTAGGCTCTCCATATATGAGCTCATTCAACAATCAGTGCCCCATCGAGAGGCTCTAACGGAGATATTAAAAGCCATAGAGATGCATCCCCATGAAGCTAACTCTTTCAACAACTTCGTGGGACATGTAAAAAAATGTACAGAACCAGTCATCACCTTTAGAGAAGAGGAATTGAAATCAATAACTGGTGATGTGGTGGATCCACCCTTGCACGTCATTGCATGGGTCAACGAGATTCCGTATAAGAGGGTGTTGGTGGACACTGGCTCATCCAGTATTATAATTACAATAGTAGCATTGAAATATCTGAAGTTACCGATATCTCACATCGTCGCCTCCACCTATACCCTTCAAGCATTCAATGATGCGATATGCTCAATGGTTGGCACAATTGTCCTACCCATCCAAGTGGGACAAAAGACTATTCATACATTGTGCCACATCTTGGAAGGTAATATGGACTATAATATCTTGCTGGGGTGGCCTTGGATCAGGGACATGAAGTGTGTCCCTTCAATATCTCATCAGTGCTTGAAGTACATATTTTACGGATAGGTGCATGTAGTCTCGACAGACATAGAGCCCTTCAAGTACTGCAATATGGTGCAATTCATGTCGCAATTGACCCTTCCATCAACGCACTTGGATTTTTAGTTGAATCCATCCAAACAGGGTTTGATTCTGTAGGCATCCCCATTGACAAGTCCATCCAATCCCAAACCGGGTCCATCTTCTTCATTTGGTCCTTCAACAACGATGCCACCTATGGTGGCCACACCAAAGGACAAGGTAAAGAAACCCCTAGAAGAGGAACCACCCCTAGTATCAAACATTTATACTAAAGATATGCCTAGCAGAATGGAAGTCGAGATGCTTGGTTCACCCTACATGGAGTGGACTTCGAAAGAACTCCCATTCACTCCCCCTCAATGGCCAACACGGGCCTGGGGGAGTATATAATGTGAAGCATTGTAGCAACACCTACACTTGAGTCAATGCAGGACATGGGGAGACCCCGCCTCCCCATCGGCTCTGTGGTTCCTCTAGGCTACCCACCCAATCAAACAAACTTTTTTTACGGGGGACTTGATCATGGTATTGAACCTTACATGCAAGAAGACGAAGATGAAGAGCCCTTTTTTGAGGACATCAACTATCTGTCCAACCTAGAATTTACATTAAGATATCTTGGCCAATGCAATTGGCACGGGTATGGGTTGGGCAGGTATAAGCAAGGAGTGTGTGTTCTTTTCCAACCAAGATATCAAATGTCGTATGACAAGTCAGGAGTAGGGTTCAACCACCCCCTACACCTTGACATATTGGTGGAGAACATGCAAGGCCTAGGGATAGGCAACAAGGATGGGTTTGCATTAGACCCATATGCCAATCCTAACACAACATATACATTGGGGGATTATCACCCATTACTAACAACCAACCTTGTTGACCTTAAAAACCCATTCCCTTTGGTCAAAATGGGAGAAAGTTCGAGGACTCACCTACAAGAAGGATATAGACAAGACCAAGAAGGGTCTTCAGAAAATGAGTCAAAATACAAGGTAGCACCTTGGGATCCTTTCGAGTCTGATAGCAATCATTCACAAGTCACTCCCATGGATGATGATCAGGAGAGATTCCTGAGAATGTTCCCTTTGGATGCTCCAATTGAGCATATGCCACCTCAAGAGAATCAAGTCCCCCTGTAGAGAGTGGAACAACCTCTATGGGACCACATTAATTTGCTCGAGCAATATGAGCCTCATATGTCGCAAACAACTGTTGGAGCCAATGAAGGCCTTTGGATATCTAACAATTATTATGAAGATGAAACTGAGATGGCCTATCTCAATCATATGCGACAACAGCAATATCCCTTGGACATAGATGACATGTTTGAACAATTACATATAGGGCCAAGGCATAGGTGGCACCTCAACCTGATGCAGTTATAGCAATTACTACACCCGCCACTCCAGGTATACAGAGAACATCTTCCGCCTATAGACCCTATAGAGCCATCAGTGCCTAGGGTGGACCCTATCTTCTTATCTACACATAGGGCCGATCCATTTGTGCCAGTGCCCATAGAGCCAGATCCAGAGCACATATATCACCTAAGATGTCCAAGAAGTCACACCCGTAGTAATGGAGACCAAAATCATTTCATTAACATGATCTCCATTGATTTAATCGCCCCCATCCATAATCTAGCCAACCCAACACGGTCATTGCACCTAGACCTAGATGCTATAGACTAGGATCACACTGACACACGACCATCCCCATCAGAGTACTGGCCTTGTGGTGGGATGTTCCATTTCACCCTCGGATAGACCCAGGATGTCTTCCATGTTGAAGAGGAACCCGACATTCTGAACGATGATCTAAATTCAGCAAACGATATCCACTTGATCCTGACTCCACAACAGTTGGAGGACAGGTCCCACATGTCGGTCGAGGAGACGACTGACGTAGACATCGACTCTGATCCAATGAATCCATAGATTATCAAGCTGGGGGTAAGTCTATCTCCCGAAGAGCAAGCCGACTACATTGCCCTTCTTACAGAAAATAAGGAGGTTTTTGCATGGTCCTACAAAGACATGTTGGGGCTAGATCCACAACTAGTCATGCATAATCTAATGCTTGATCTGAAATTCAATCCAGTTAAGGAAAAACTACGTAAAATGCACCCAACAATAGCCTTAATGGTCAAATATGAGCTACAAAAGCTGTTGGATGCATAGTTTGTCATCTGCGTGGATTACCCACCATGGTTGTCTAACATGGTGCCCGTCAAAAATCTCGACGGAAGGATTTGCATCTGCACCAATTTTTGAGATCTAAACAAAGTGAGTCCTGAGGATGATTTCCCCTTGCCAAGCATCGATGCATTGGTAGATGCTACAACGGGCCACAAAATGCTTTCCCTCATGGATGGTTTCTCGAGATACAATCAGATTCGTATTAATCCCGAGGACCAACTAAAAATGGTGTTCACAATGCCTTGGGGGAAATTTTGTTATAAGGTCATGCCCTTTGGCCTTAAAAATGCTGGCGCCACCTACCAATGTGCCATGACGTACATCTTCCATGATCACATGCACAAAAATTTGGAAGATTACATGGATGATTTGTTGGCCAAATCTCTTTTGTGCCCAGATCATCTCGATGACTTAAGCAAGATCCTCGATCACCTCATTGAACATAACATCAGACTAAACCCTAAGAAGTGCATATTTGGCATCACCTCTAGAAAGCTCTTGGGTTACATAGTCTCCAAGCGAGGAATCAACGTAGATCCAAACAAAGTCAAGGCAATCCTTGAAATGCTCCCCCCAACTACCATCAAGCAACTCAGAAGTCTACAGGGAAAGGTCACATCAATAAAGCACTTCATAGCATAGCTATCTGACAAGTGCTGACCCATGAATAAATTATTGCACAAGGGAGTAGCATTTCACTGGGATGACGAGTGCCAGTCAGCCTTCGATGACATTAAACAATACTTGGCTTCGTCGCTAGTATTGGCACCACCTAGTCCAGGAGTGTCGTTCTATTTATACATCTCAGCTACTGATGTGGCACTGGGCGCCATTCTGTCCCAAAAAAATGAACTACACAAAGAACATGCTACTTACTATCTTAGCCACACCCTGGTAAGTTATGAACTTAACTATGCATACATTGAGAAGCTCTTCTTGGCAGTGGTGTTTATTACCAAAAAGCTATGCCATTACATGCTGAGCAACAAGATGTATGTTGTGTCTAAAGATAATCTATTGCGATACATGATGAGTCATACTTATCATAGTAGTTGCATGGTGAAATGGATCATGTTGTTGACAAAGTTTGACATAGAATTCATTGGACATAAATCCATAAAAGGTCAAGTCATCACCGATCAACTAGAAGAGGCTCCTCTTGAAGACAATTAGCCTTTGACCGTAGAAATACCAGATGATGGGGTCTTCCATGTTTCAGAATCACCAGATTCTATTGAGCCTGAGTCACAAGTTGACATGATCCTATTCTTCGATGGTTCTAAATGTGAGCAAGGAGGTGGCACGAGAATTATATTCTTCACACCACAAGGGGATCCAATGTCTCTATCATTTAAATTAGACTTCCCGTGCACCAATAACAATGCAGAATACGAAGCCTTGCTCATAGGTCTTCAAACAACAGTCACCATGAACATCAAACGTTTAAACATCTTTGGTGATTCATTGTTAATTTTCAATCAAGTAAAGGGGGTATTCCAATGTAAATGCCCAGTTCTACAGGCTTACAAAGCCCTTGTGGACAAATTCTTGGCACAACTTGAATGGTATGACATAGAGGCACTCCCTCGATCATAAATTTTTTTTGCGAATACTATGGCCTCCTTGGGGTCACTAATCCCGCAAGATCCTTCCAGTGAGATGACAACCATTCAGGTCAAGATGTTATCACAATCCACGATGGAGCATGCAAGCTCTGACCTAACGCCAGGAATCCAATTGATCCAGATTGAACCATCTCAGGATAGGTTCTCTTGAATCCAATATTGTCTGACTCAGGCCAACTGGGGTCCTTGTTCTCCTCGACCCCTCTTAATAGCAACACAACGCTGTTTTTACAAGTTCTTTCCTGCTTAGCTTTTGCTAGGGATGAACTTCAAGAGGGATTGGCCATTCATACCATCGAGGTTTTTGATTAGCAGGATTGGTACACACCCATAAGGGATTACCTCAAGCTAGGTAACCTCCCACTTGGATTGACACAAGCCATGAAAATATCATTTAAATAGAAAGCAACAAAACATGTCTTGCTAGGAGACATTTTGTATCGTCGAAGCTATGAAGGAATCCTCCTCCATTTCTTGTACCAACGGGAACCCACTTGGGCGATCACCTAAGTGCATGATGATACATGCGATGGCCACTTCAGTGGTATGGCCATCACAAAGCACATTCTATGCATGGGCTATTATTGGCCATATTTAGAGCGAGATTGTTGCACATATATAAATAAGTGTGTGAAGTGTCAACACCATGCTAATTTGACACACGTAACTTCTCAGGCTTTGCAACCGATTCAATCGGCTTGGCATTTTTTGTAGTGGGGATTTGATCTAATCGAAAAGATCTCCCCTGCATCGTTGGGTTGTCACACGTTCATCATAACGACCATAGAGTACTTCACCAAGTGGGTGGAAGCAATTTCGCTAACCTCTACGATTGGACCCCGCATTGCAGAGTTTATTTTGCATAACATCATTTGTCGTTTTGGTATTCCATCCAAGATCCTCTCGGATAATGGGACGTCCTTCAAGAACAAAGACGTGCATGCTTTGACCATAAAGTACAAAATTCAGCACAATTTTTCAACACCCTATTATCCATAGGCAAATGGGCAAGCAGAGGCGTCAAACAAAATGCTAGTTGCCATCCTCAAAAAGACCTTCGCAGATAGTCACAAATATTGGCACATTCAAATTCTGCTTGCCCTGTGGGCTTATCGCACTAGCATTCGGACGCCCACTGGGGCAACTCCATTTTTGTTGGTGTATGGCTCCGAGGCAGTCATGCATCTCGAGTTGGAAATCCCTTCCTTGTGCATTTTAATGCAAGAGTTCATCGATGATGACACTGTGCGACAGGCACGGTTAGAACAACTTACATTGCTTGACGAATGATGCGTCAATGCCCTCGAGCATTTGCGTACTATCAAGAGTGACTTAAGAAAGCATACAACATGAAGGTTCACCTAAGGGACTTTCAGGTTGGTGACTTGGTCTTAAAAGAGAACCAACAAAATTATAATTTGTCATCCCATCTAAGGGACAAGTTCACGACAAACTGGTTAGGTCCTTATGTGATTGATAGTAAAATAGGACCTGAAACATACTGGCTCGTCTCTCTTGAAGGAATCAAGGAACTAGAACCCTTGAACATCAGTCATTTGAGGCCATTCAACATTTAGAGAGCCATAGTCCAACCAAAAGCTCCAAGGATTCCCACAATCACTTGGTCCAACCCAAAATGTCCCAAATGTGCCCATAAACCCTTTGGTCAAGCCCAAAATCTCCAAGGATTCCTACAATCGCTTGGTCCAATACAAATGTCCCAAAGGTGCCCATAAACCCTTTTTTCAAGCCCAAAATCTCCAAGGATTCCCACAATCGCTTGGTCTAACCCAAAATGTCCCAAAGGTGCTCATAAACCCTTTGGTCAAGCCCAAAAGCTCCAAGGATTCCCACAATCGCTTGGTCAACCCCAAAAATGCTCCAAAGGTATCCATAAACCCTTTGGTCAAGTCAAATGCCCCAAAGGTATCCATAAACCCTTTGGTCAAACCAAATGCCCCAAAGGTGCCCATAAACCCTTTGGTCACACCAAATGCCCCAAAGGTATCCATAAACCCTTGGGTCAAACCAAATGCCCCAAAGGTATCCATAAACCCTTTGGTCAAGCCAAAAATCTCCAAGGATTCCCACAATCACTTGGTCAACCCCAAAAAAATGCCCCAAAGGTATCCATAAACCCTTTGGTCAAACCAAACGCTCCAAGGGTATCCATAACCGCTTGGTCAACAAAAAAATTCAAAAATACACAAAAACAATAAAATCATCAAAAATAACAAAAATATTGCATCTCCATTCCATGCATACTCGTAAAAATTAAAATACAAAAATATAGGTTGCATTAGGCATCACATCCATACATTGCATATTTGCTAGGTCATACAAGTCAAAAGCACCATAGACTGTAATTACTCGACAATTCCATCATTTTCCACATCAAATCCATTTTATAAACGCATACATCCAGAATAACACCATCCTCATTTTTAGCATAGTCAGTTGTCTCCTAATGTATGTAGGGATTTCGTCATTCAGCGGTCTTTAAATTTATAGCCACAAACTGTACGAAGTTAAACAAATTTTACAAGGGAAAGTTTTACTTGGATCACGCCTCGTTATGTAACATCCATACACAAGTTAAAGCACATAAAATAATTCCCACATTGTGTGAACGCAAGAGAGACCTACAACGCAGTCTAGGGTACCATAGGTGAAATATTAGCTTGTTCATCCCCCTGTGCGAATGGTTCAAGACTGCTGAGAATTGAAAAAAGGACAAGCTCTTCCCCATCCATTCCCCCTAATAAATAGTGGTTTTCACCACTAACAAAAATCCCAACCACCATTGGTCCCCAAGGTTGTATAGATTCATACTACACGTCCTTGACAAGGATGGGTAGTCATCCCCAAGGCCTAAAAGGATCAATGTCATTCAAAAGAAACATCCCAACAAGCCATCATCACGAACATCTCCAATCACCTTTGGTCTCTAAAGTTGTAAGGATTCGTACTACACACCCCTGACAAGGATGGGTAGTCATCCCCAAGGCCTCAAATATCAATGCCCTTACTTCATACTATCCCTAATCCCCTTTGGTTCCCAAAGTTATAAGGATTGGTACTACACGTCCCTGAACAGGATGCGTAGTCATCCCCAAGACCAATAAGATCAATAACATTCACAAGCCACAACCCTACAAGCTCAACCTTATGAAGATACAAAATCAAATAACAGTGGTTAGCACCACTATTCAAAAACCTTGCTCAAAAATAGAAACAAACAAAAAAAACACAAAAATAAATAGTGATTTTCATCACTATGTATCTGAGCAAGTATCCTAACACGTTGAGCCAATACAAGACTCCTGAGCTTGAATCCCTGGAATTCTCAGCATTCAAAAACCATCTAGGTGATCCTCATTACGGGTTTGGTGGACAACCTACCTGGCAATGGCGGTATCCTAAACGCATGATGATATGTCTCTCACATTAGCTTTGTGTGTGAGCAGACCAATGTTTGCATGTGGATGAGCTAGCTTATGGTACCTTAGATTGTCCCGTGGATTAATCTTACTAAATACAACAACGAAGTTAGTGGAGCTAATTAGGTGATCCTCAATACAAGTTTGGTTGATGACCTATTCGGCAACTGGCGGTATCCTGACAAATACCACATAAATGAACTCAATTGCACACACAAGGATGTAAAATAACTTGGTCAAAATCCAGTCTAATTTATACCTTGTTCAAAAGTCTTGCAAGATAAATGTATAGTTTTAGCTAGTTAGTTAAAATATCTGCATCTCAGAAAAGCTTAACTACATTTTTAAACAACTAGAACATTTCATTACATCCATCCCCATCAAAAAAAAAAATACAAAAAATGCAAAAACAAAGTTTTCACATGCAAATTCATTCTACAAAGCCATCTGATGCAGGAGCATCCAGTGGCACTTGATGCAGAGGCATCCAGTGGCAGGAGAGCCATATTTGAATCGGAAAAAATTTCTAAGTGTTTGCAAGGAGAAGCTATCGCGATAGAAAATGTGTTGCGATATCGCGACACAAGTGGCGGAGAGAAGCCTGCAGGGAGAAGCTGTCACGATATCATGACAAAAAATGTGTCATGATATCACGACACAAGTGGCAGAGAGAAGCCTTCAGGGAGAATCTATCACGATATCACGATAGAAAATGTGTCAGGATATCGCGACACAAGTAGAGCAGAAGAGTCAATGAGAAGCTGTCACGATATCGCGATAGAAAATGTGTCGCGATATCGTGACACAAAATGGAGAAAGAAGCCAGCGGGGAAAATTGTCGCGATATCACGACAGGTTCCAGAAGAGAAGCAAGGATGCCAAGGATGTCGCGGTTTCATGACATGTCATGATTTCACGACCCAGACAGGAAGGAGGAGGCTGCAAGAAAAGATGTCACGATTTTGTGACATGTGACGGTTTTGCAAACCGAAAGCAGAAGCAGAGTATGGAAGGCAAAGATGTCGCGATTTCGCGACATGTCATGGTTTCGTGACCTGAAGAAGAAAGAGAAAGCCGAAAGCTAGGATGTCACGATTTCATGACCCGAAGGCAGGATGAAGAGCGGAAGAGGAAGATGTCACGATTTCGTGACATGTCATAGTTTCGCGACCCGTAGAAGAGAGAGAAGGCGCAGAGGAGAAGATGTCACGATTTCGTGACATGTCACAGTTTCATGACCCACCAAGGAGAGAGAAATCCAGGGAGAGAAATGTCGCGATTTCGCGACAGGTCGCAGTTGCGCGACCAAAAGGCGAAGAAGGAGCCAAGGAAGAAAGATGTCGCGATTTTGTGACATGTTGCATTTTCACGACCAGAGGGTGAGAGAAGGAGCCAGAAGAGGAAGATGTCATGATTTCGTGACATGTCGTATTTTCGTGACCCGAAGAAGATTATAAGGCAAGGAAGCTGAAGTGTCACAATTTTGTGACCCGAAAGAGAAGAAAGGAGGCAAGGAGGGAAGATGTCACGATATCGTGACATGTCGCGATTTTGTGACACAAAGAAGAGAAAGTAGGTAGGAGAAGAAGATGTCGCGATATCGTGACATGTTGCGATTTCACGGCAGGAAGAAGCGAGAGGAGACAGAAAGAGAAGATGTCGCGACTTCACGACATGTCATGGTTCCGCGACAAGGAGAAGAGAGAGAAGGTGGAGAGAGAATATGTCGCGATATCGCAACATGTCACGATTTCACGATGTGAAGAAGAGAGAGAAGACAAAATGAGAAAATGTCACGATTTCGTGACATGTCGCGAAATCGTGACACTAAGGAGCGAAAGGAAGCAGGAAGAGAAGATGTCACGAAATCGTGACATGTCGCGATTTCGCGACCCGAAATGGAGAAGAGGAACGAGAAAGAAAAATGTTGCGATATCGTGACATGTCGCGACATCACGACATGTCGCGATGTCATGACCAAAAAGGAAAAGGAAGGGCAGGATAAGGAAGATGTCGTGATATCGCGACACGTCGCGATATCGTGACCCAAGAAGGGAAGAGAACGAGAGGAAGCAAAACTGTCATGATATCGCGATAGAAAAGGTGTCACGAAATCGCAACAGGAAGAGGAGAAGAAGAGCAAGAGGGAGAAGACGTCACGATATTGTGACATATCATATTTTTAGGGGCTACGACGGAGTGACAGTGACAGCTCATGAAAGTCAGGCGACGAATGTAGAGGCTGTTACAGTGCAACTAGAGGAAGAAGATGACAGAGGTCAGGTGGCAGTTGCAGAGCAGGGGCGACATGTGGCACCAAGGTGCAGTGAAAGTGGGCGAATACCAAGAGGCACGGGAAACAAAAATGATGGGTCATGCAGAGTAATATGATAGGGAGCGGCAGTGACAGGGGTCGTGCAGAGTGGAGCCTGGATCGGATTTTATGCTTTGATTTTCATGAAAGGATGTTTCAGAGGGTCGAGGCCTCTATAAAAACCTAGTCATTGTAATAGGTTAGAGGTGGTGGATTGGAGGTCACACGTAGAGGATAGAGTGTAGTAGAGAAAACCAAGCCGAGCGCTGGTTATTACAAAGCCTGTAGGTTGTTGTTGTTAAAGCTAAGCCGAGCGCTAGCTTTTGTGAAAGCCTGCGGGCTGTTATTGTAAGTATTTCCAGATTATTGAATGAAAAAAAATTAGATTTGAGAAGGTGTGATTTTTCATCCCCCATCAGTGGTATCAGAGCCAAGTTCCTGAGCGTGTAACAGATCACTGAACGAGAGGCAGTTACACTAGGATCTATGGAAGGGTTCTGAGAGAGAAGAGAGAGTTAGGGTTCTGAGCGAGTGAGCAGATCATTGAAAGTGAGGCGGCTACACCAGGATCTGTTAAGCTTGTGAGAAAAGCAAAAAAAAAAAAGAATGCCTCCACGAAGAAGCCGTGGTGGTGAGAGAGATATGGTACCAGAGGAAGAGTTCATGGCCTTACAGAGGCAAGTGCAAGCCCTGTAAAAGGTGTTGCGTAGAAGGTGTGAGGAAAAATAGAAAAGAAGAGAGGATGAAGCGTGTCAGAAGTTAAAGTCGTTGAAGGCTGTAGACAAAGAGGCACATAACAGTAGTAGAATCTATCTGGAAGAAGGTAGAAGGCATATTGGCAAGGAGAAGGGGTTGGAGAAGGTTGTAGAGACAGGTGAATGTCTGGAGGTGTTACAGAAGGTGGTGACCAAACAACACAGAAGTGAAGATCACTTCTCCACCAACCTCGGGTGTCTGATGCAGGAGCATCTAGTGGCACCTGATGTAGAGGCATCTAGTGGCAGGAGAGCCATCTTTGAATCAGCAAAAATTTCTAAGTGTTTGCAAGGAGAAGCTATCGCGATATCGTGACAAAAAATGTGTCGCGATATTGCGACACAAGTGGCGGAGAGAAGCCTGCAAGGAGAAGCTGTCACGATATCGCGATAGAAAATGTGTCGCGATATTGCGACACAAGTGGTGGAGAGAAGCCTGCAGGGAGAAGCTGTCGCGATATTGCGACAGAAAATGTGTCGCAATATCGCGACACAAGTAGAGCAGAAGAGTCAACAAGGAGAAGTTGTTGTGATATCACGATAAAAAATGTGTCACGATATCACGACACAAAATAAAGAAAGAAGCCAGTAGGGCCAACCGTTACAATATCACGACAGGTTCTAGAAGAGAAGCAAGGATGCCAAGGATGTCATGATTTCATGACATGTCATGATTTCACGACCCAGACAGGAAGGAGGAGGCTGCAAGCAAAGATGTCACGATTTCATGACATGTCGTGGTTTCACGACCCGAAAGCAGAGGCGAGTATGGAAGGCAAAGATGTCACGATTTTGTGACATGTCGCAGTTTCGTGACCTGAAGAAGAAAGAGAAAGCCAAAAGCTAAGATGTCGTGATTTCGCAACCAGAAGGTAGGATGAAGAGCGAAAGAGGAAGATGTCGTGATTTCATGACATGTCATAGTTTCGTGACCCGCAAAAGAGAGAGAAGGCGCAGAGGAGAAGATGTTGTGATTTCATGACATGTCACAGTTTTGTGACCCGCCAAGGAGAGAGAAAGCTAGGAGAAAAAAATGTCATGATTTTGCGACAGGTTGCAGTTGCATGACCAGAAGGTGAAGAAGGAGCCAAGGAAGAAAGATGTCATGATTTTGTGACATGTCGCATTTTCGCAACCAGAGGACGAGAGAAGAATCCAGAAGAGGAAGATGTCGCAATTTCGTGACATGTCGCATTTTTGTGACCCGAAGAAGATGAGAAGGCAAGGAAGCTGAAGTGTCACGATTTTGTGACTCGAAAGAGAAGAAAGGAGACAAGGAGGGAAAATGTCACGATATCACATGTCACGATTTCATGACACAAAGAAGATAAAGTAGGCAGGAGAAGAAGATGTCGCGATATCATGACATGTCACGATTTCATGGTAGGAAGAAGCGAGAGGAGGCAGAAAGAGAAGATGTCATGACTTCGCGACATGTCGCGGTTTCGCGACAAGGAGAAGACAGAGAAGGTGGAGAGAGAAGATGTTGCGATATCGTGACATGTCACGATTTCATGACGCAAAGAAGAGAGAGAAGATAGAACGAGAAAATGTCACGATTTCACAACATGTCACAAAATCATGACACTAAGGAGCAGAAGGAAGTAGGAAGAGAAGATGTCACGAAATCGTGACATGTCACGATTTCGCGACTCGAAGTGGAGAAGAGGAACGAGGAAGAAAAATGTCACGATATCGCGACATGTCGTGATGTTGTGACCAAAAAGGAAAATGAAGGGCAGGATAAGGAAGATATCGCGGTATCGCGACCCAAGAAGGGAAGAGAATGAGAGGAAGCAAAACTGTCATAATATCGCGACAGAAAAGGTGTCATGAAATCACAATAGGGAGAGAAGAAGAAGAGCAAGAGGGAGAAGACGTCGTGATATTGTGACATACCGTATTTTTAGGGGCCGCAACAGAGTGACGATGATAGGTCATGAAAGTCAGGCGGCAGATGTAGAGGCTGTTACAGTGCAGCTGGAGGAAGAAGATGATAGAGGTCAGGCAGCGGTTGTAAAGCAGGGGCAACATGTGGCACCAAGGTGCAGTGAAAGCGGGCGAATATCAAGAGGCACAGGAAACAAAAATGATGGGTCATGCAGAGTAATCTGATAGGGAGCAACGGTGACAGGGGCCATGCAGAGTGGATCCTGGATCAGATTTTGTGCTATGATTTTCATGAAAGGGTGTTTTAGAGGGTCAGGGCATCTATAAAAACCCAGTCATTGTAATAGGTTAGAGGTGGTGGATTGGAGGTCGCACATAGAGGATAGAGTGTAGTAGAGAAAACCAAGCTGAGCGCTGGTTATTGCAAAGCTTGCGGGCTATTGTTGTCAAAGCTAAGCCGAGCGCTAGCTTCTGTGAAAGCCTGCGGGCTATTACTGTAAGTATTTCTAGATTATTGAATGAAAAAAATTGGATTTGAGAAGGTGCGATTTTCCGTCCCCCATCACCATCCCATAAGTACAACAAGCCAGTCAATATTGTACAGTCTATGGTGCCATCGACAAGTTCTCCACAATTCATTTCATTCATTCCATATGGATACATCATATAATTAAACACACCTCATTCATAATACCACATGCATACATCATCATAACTAACTATGCATAAATAGAAAAACAACCATGACAAGTGTATAAACACAAAGGAAGTCATCTGTATATATATCATCAAAAATGCCCACAGGCTACAATGAACCAGTCCTCTAACCTCGCAACCAAATCCAAAAACTCAAAAACCCCTAAGCCTAGGGCATCGACCACCATGATCACGCAGGATCGATGCAACAGGAACTACCCCTTGTGGTGTGGGTCCTATGGGACCTCTCAAGGTGGCTTCTACTAGCCCCCCCTCATCCAATCGCCTACAATGAGATGATGCTGACTGCTCAGTATTACTGCCCCTCATCCAGCATGAAGACCCACCTCCAGAGGGCTCCGGTACCCACCGCCCGAGATGGATGATCTCTCCCTCTAGATACATCTGGTGTCGACACCACTCTACCTCCCGTTGATGGCATCACTACTACATCATCATGCTGTGCTAGCTATGTTCGTAGAAGATCTCTCTGTCGAGTAGCATCAGTATCCCCATCCTGCTGGTGGTATGCAGCCCATGCGTTCTCCCGCTCTGCCAGTTGAGTTCATAGGAGATCCCTCTCCTATAGATCCTCCCCTAGCTCCTCATATCACCTCTGAAGTAGCCCTAAAAATCATGCATTTTTAGTGCGTAACCTTGCCTCCATGTCCTCTAAGATTGCCTAAGGCATTGGCATCTCTGGTGCAGCAGCCTACTCTGGCTCCCACTGCTTCGGGACGTCCTGCATCTTCGGCTGATCTAAAACCCCAAAATCCCCCCTAAAATCATCCTCAACCTCCACCATGTCTGCATCATCTAGTGGAACCCCCATCCCTCTCCTGGTGCCTCTGCACCCTCATCACCTCTTGTTGGTGCCTCTACACCGTCTAGAGACCCCTCGCATCGCCATCACTATAGAGTACACAACTGGTCATACTCTGTGGTAGTCTCATCATCATATACATCCAGGATGTCAATCACGGTATCTACATCCTCACCTAGCAGCACAATGACTGGCCTAAGTAGAGTCCTCTCGTCCCCCTGAAACTGATAGACCACGGGCTCACCAAGAAACCCCTGGTGCACCTCAAATTGTCATGTCACCCACCCATAGGGAAATAAATCTTGCTCAGTCCCATGCCACCTAATTATCCACCACCCCCTATGTGCCCACCAGAGCCACTCTCCAGCCTTAGGCCAGACTGGACAGTCCCGATAGGGGCACCAAAACACCTCCCCTAGAGTAAGCCAAGCGAAGGCATCGACATAGTGCCCTATGACACCTGCCCACCAATGACTCTATCCCTACTCCTTAGACTACCACCACAATGCCCCATACCCGATATCTCGGTCTACCATATCCACTTGAGTCATCCAAGGCAACTTAACCAGCCTCTCCACCGCTATGTGCTGCCAAGCCCATCACTACAATAGATAGCTACATCCAATCCCCTTCCACCTCCGGTAGCGGACCTCATACAACTCATCATAGAGCTATTCCAGCAGATTCTTTCCCCATCTCATGATCATAGGTGCCTCCGTAGGACACTCCACCAACCTGAACACCACCTCCAGTAGGTTCCATGGGAACCTCGCACCCGAAGAGTCGGGTAGCAGCATGTTAGAAATAAGGCCCATTAGTACAGCATGCCTCACTCCCAACACACCCATCTCTAACCACCATCGAACCAAAATGCCACCAATCTAGAAGTCGCCCTCTGCCCTCTCCATTGGGCTCTCCACACCTACCTCATCTCAATTCCAAAAATAGTGTGTCAGCACTATTTTTCGTTGATCCCGTGGCATCGTCCTGATCGACAGTCTATCTATCAGAATCCATAGAATTTGATAGACATCCTCCATCGTCACTATCATCTCCCCTATCAGGAGATGGAAGGTGTTAGTCTGAGGATCCCACAGGTTGATCAGGGCCATCAGATAGGCCTGATCACTGACCACTGGCTCCAGCCGCATCACTTGCTTGAGCCCAAGGGCATCAAGCCACTCCCAGTAAGCCAAAGTCAGTGCCTCCCGCACTTCAGTAAACATCGTGGGCACACGGTACTGGCTCTTCACAACCTATAAAAGAAAACAAACTAAAAACATTAAAACCATGAAAAACTATACAACGATAACATAAATATCTAGCAATGCATCATACAAAATGTACAGCTAACAACCATCAAAAAAACAATTTTTAGTTCTAGGGTTTTTAAACTCTAAAACCTGATAAATTACAAACAACTTAAAAACTTCAAAAATAATTTGTCAGTCTTAGGGTTTTTAAACTCTCAAAACTGATAAATTACAAACAAATTAAAAACTTTAAAAACAATTTTTAGTTCTAGGGTTTTTAACTCTAAAAACTGATAAATTACAAACAAATTAAAAAATTCAAAAACAATTTTCAGTTCTAGGGTTTTTAACTCTAAAAACTAATAAATTACAAACAAATTAAAAACTTCAAAAACAATTTTCAGTTCTAGGGTTTTTAACTCTAAAAACTGCTAAATTACAAACAAATTAAACATTCAAAAACAATTTTCAGTTCTAGGGTTTTTAACTCTAAAAACTGATAAATTACAAACAAATTAAAAACTTCAAAAACAATTTTCAGTTCTAGGGTTTTTAAACTCTAAAAACTGATAAATTACAAACAAATTAAAAATTCAAAAACAATTTTCAGTTCTAGGGTTTTACACTCTAAAAACTGATAAATTACAAACAAATTAAAACATAAAAAAAAAATCGTTTGTCAGTGCTAAAGGTCAATTGATCAATTACAAACACAAAAACACAATCACAACAATAACTAGGGTTGAGCTACATTTTTTACGCTCAGTTTTACCCTACGTTTCTAACCTAAGTTTTGATCTTTGTTCAATTAGGGTTAAGAGAAGTTTTTAAGTTATGTTCTAAACTAAGTTTTTCAGCTAAGTTGTAAACTAACTTTTGATCTTTGTTTAACTAGGGTTAAACTAAGTTTTAAGCTAAGTGTTAATTTTTGATAGACTAGGGTTTCCTTTTTTAATTTGAAAAACAAAAAACAAAACGCAAACAACAAAACAAATTACGGTTTTCAAATTATAACGCAAACAAACAATAAAGAGGAAGGACACTCACTAGTCTCGCTTCGGCTCTGCCACTTGAGGATCCAGTCCGTGAACTCATGGTGGTAGGAATATTTGGTAGCGCTTCGCTTCATAGAATTGACCTCCTCCTCCGCAGAGCTCCAAATCGTCAGGAAAAACAAATGCAAATGAGCCCCAAACCCAATTTTGGCCCTTAAATAGGCTTTTTGAGCATGTAATCATTCCTACCTGGGACAAGCGCTCTAGTTAGCACTCGTACCACCCTGGGACGAATACTACACTGGTATTCGTCCCCCCCAGGAATGAATACAGAGAAAAAATTTCAAAAAAATAGCAAAAACTGCACAAAAATACACCAAAACAAACAATAAAACTGTCCAATGAGAGTGCTTCTGCAATTGACATTTCGAGCATGCAAAACCGATGTCGGGGTCACCAATCCTCACTATCCTACTCCCTAAGCAGGCTACCATAGCTTAACCGCTCCATGGGAGGCGGATTACTGAGAATTTCATCCCCAAATGGTATCGTAAAACGGGTCAAAACCTAACCAAAAATAACACTAACATTGCCGAACAAAGGCGCCTTTGCGCCTGACATTCTTGGCATCCAAACCGGATGGGTTACAAATTGTCACTATCCTACTCCCTAAGAAGGCTACTATAGCCGGACCGCTCCACGGGAGGACAATTTTTTGCCAATTTTTGCTCCAAAATGCGTCACTAAAAGGGTTCACACCCACCAAAAATAGGTCAGAATGTTCAAAAATTGCTTAAGCATTCAATGGAAAACAACTGACGACACCCTTACCTAAGTCATCTTGGGTCAAGCGACTCGTCGCTTTTCTCATTTCGGTCATTCCCTCATCGATTTGTCGCTTGAGGGGGTAGTCACACTTAGTCACCAATCAACAAAAACACACCCAATCAAGGAAATGGCATGCATTCGAAGAATCATTGACAAAGACAATCACGCCCTTGCTTGGGGTAGCAAGCAAGCAATAATCACAAGCTGATCAAACACTTGGCATTCGTGAATCATGAACTCAAGGTTCCCACAGATAAAAGGTTGTGCCCTTTGCCTATTCATGACTGATCAATGTCCAAGATCAAGTAACACTTCACCAAAAAAGGTTAACACTTGAATTAAGTTCCTTAGCTTGTCGAAGCAAGGATTCAAGAATGCATGCCCTTTCCATACTTGGGGCATCAAGAGTTGGTTAGGTTACTGAGAAACCCTAATCATTAGTGCTTTGGTTATCTATTTTTTCTTGGCACTGCGCCTTCCACATCGCATCCCAAAAAGGGGTATTTGTAGATACCAAAACAACACCAATCCGATTATGTGATGACAAGCACTGATCGAAGTGACACACATAGTCCCTAGGGCAGCCCCTAGAGGTTAAACAATGGTCCTAACCACTCTCACAATAGTTTGGAAGGTCAGAGGTCAATTTAGCACCTTTTTGGCACCTTGCTGCCTACTCGTTCCACCTTGGGATGAATACAAACTGGCATTCATCCCACCCAGGGACGATTATTATCATTCGACCTAGGGTGAGGTGAATACAATGTTTGACTGGCAAAAATTCAAACCTCGATAGGTCCGCCAGTTAAATGCAGCTTCAGGCCATGCAATTGTGAGGAACGACTTCAAATCAAGGAGAGAGACTTCAGTCATGTATGTCTTTGGTTTTGGAAGCCTCATGCAAGGAGACTCTAAATCAGGGAATATTCTTTTTCCCAAATTAGGACATGCAACTCTAGTGGCACCCTCGCATGCGCATTTAGACAGAGAGACCCTAGGTCTATAAATTTGTGAGTCTTCTCACCCAAAAAAAATAGAGACAGAGGGTAGCATTTTGAGCAACGAAGTGCTGCCATTTTACATCCATACATATACCCATTGTTTGTGCTTTCACATCCTTGATCTCTCTTTTGGAGGGAGGTTATTGGGTGGTTATTGGAAGCGCAATCCGGACCTAAAACTGAATAATTTGCCACAATATCCCACAAAATTTGCTGACAACACCCCATAAGAAGTTTTGGACCTATCCCAAGTGGATTGGTGCCGAAAAAAGTCCCAAACGATGGGCGTCCTGCCCCTGAGCACCCCCCAAACTGTTGCAGCCCTAAACGCCCCACCCCAAAGCATTTAGAAATCTATGGAATATTTCTCTGATTTTTCTTTTGAATCTGATTCTAGGTTGTTTACATATGCTGTGATTTAAATTTCAGGTTATTCTGACAAGTTTTGATCAGGTATTTATCATTTCTCGCCTTTACTAATTTGCAGATAGCGCCATCATATTTTGGGTGATAGAGGCCAAATTGGGAAAATATGACCTTCTGGGTCTTCCCAAAACACCCCCAATTAGCTAATTCCAACTTTGAAGGTCATTTGGAGCTCTCTAGATAGGACATTGAAGAGGGTGCTTTCTAACAATTTATTGCAGGTTTATTCGTCCCGCCCCAGAGCGAATACAAATCTGTGAGGAATTTCCTGACTGTTCTTTTTGTAGTGGATTCTTGGTAAGGTTGTATTGCTTCTATCAAATTCCCAAGTCGTTCTGATATTATTTGGTTATCAGTTTAATATTTTCATGCATACACTAACAATAGGCTTTGGGAAACACATGTTTTATTCTATTTGCAGGTGCTACTGATGTTTTCTATTTCCTTGAACGCAGGTCTTCGACATTAGAGGAGCAGTAAGGAGTCAACACTCATATACACAAGTGGCAGCAACATTTTGGTCCGCCCATCTTACATGTGGGCACACTGAAGAAGGATTGCTATCAATGGATGTGACAAGAAACATATTTGATGCTCCTATCCCCTAAAAGGGAAGGAGACATATTGTAACACGACTTTAAAAGCATATCAATAAATAGGGCCGTATTCCACATTGCTTTTATCTTGTGTTGATTCGTTCATGTTCTTCCATTTCATGCATTTTTTAATATATAGGCTTTTAGCGTTAAGTTTGTTTTTATACGCATCATACTTGGCACTTTCCTTTTTTGTTTCTGTATCCTCGTGATTTCAGATAGTTGTGTACTTTCTCTAATTATACACTTGCACTCTTACATGCATGCCACTCATGCATATCCTATACATTACACACTTGCACTCTTACTCACATGACACTTACATAAAGGAGAAATATAAATGAACAAAATAAGTTAATATTTTCCAACACCCCCACATATAGACTTAGATCATAATCTATTACATCTTTATATTTGTACGATGGAGGTACATTAACATGTATAAAATAAGTTAATATTCTCCAACACCCCTGTATTACATTATTTGATTATTAAAGACATTAGTCTTCTATAAACATCTTCATCTTGGATTAGGTAACTTTACATTGTGCATGATCCACCTTCATATTCTTTCTTTGGTTTCTTCAATTTAATTACTTCTTTGCTATACACTTTTGATTCTTGCTTTTGTATTTTTGTTCTTGCTTTATTTTCTTTAATTTTTCTTTTATTTCTTTATTTTTTTCATCTATCTCCTCGTCTCGATCTTGCTCTATTGTTCCTCTAGAGTCATTTATATTCCTACAACCTATTTTCCTATACTATTTGTAACATAAGTATCTTTAGAAAACTTTGAAGAATTTTCATTTTCATTATTTTCATAAATGTCTTCATTGATTAAGATTTTTACCCAAAGAGCTTTGAATTCATTTCCTTCTTTTGATTCTTCTATACCTTGATTTTTTATTTATTTCTTGAACTATGTTCCCATTTTAATTTTCTTTTCTTAATTATAATTGATGTTGTTTTTCATGACCTTAGGGATATTGAGGTTGATCTTGATGTTGTCGATATTAAGGTTGTTGATGTTGTTGATATTGTTTTTTCGAAAAGATTTATTCATTTGATTTTTTTATTCATATTCATGTGATTTCCTTGATTAGAAGAATTATATCTACAAAAAATTGTATTATGACCTCTTTTTTACATATATGAAAAAATCCTTATCTCCATTTAGATTGATACTTTGATGTTACGTCAATATTACTTGATTCATTCTCTTTAGACACAAAGCATTATTGCTCATTTCATCTTTGACTAGTTTTTCAACTTCATATTCTTGAAGAATATTGACTAAATAATCAAATGTAGTTTCCTTATTTAGTACTTATAGAGAAGTAACTAAATATTTATAACTTTCTAGAAGTGCTCTCAATGTAACTTAAACAAGAAGTTTATCTTCTACATTTTCTTCTAGAGTCAAAGGTTTTGCCTTTATATCTCTTACTTTTCAAATAAAGAGATCTATAATTTTTCCACTATTACCCTTTAAGGAATATAATTGAGATTGTAAATGTTTGCTTTATTTTTTCCTTCAATTATTTTACATAATTTCTCCCAAGCATCTGCAAAAGTTTTCCCTCCACTTAAATATGGTTGTATTTCATCAATTATTCTAAATGTAATTAACATAAGAATTTTTGCATCACTCTCTTCAAATTTTTGTATATATCTTTCATCATTACAAGGTTTTTCTATATTCCACATACTATCTCTAGAAGTTTTTCTATAATAAGAATTGATTTCATTTTGTTCTTCCATGATGCAAAATTTGATTCTTTCAAGATTTGATGTTCATAAAGGAAATTTTTTTTGTTTGACATAATCAAACTCATAAATTTTTTAATAAAATTTGTAAATTTAAAATTTTCATTTAAGTAGAAAACCTTTATCTCCCTGATAATTAGATTTGCAAATTCTACTTTTTTTAAATATCTTCATATTTTCATATTCTAATTCTTCAAATTATTTAAATTTTAAAATATAAAAATATAGTGGAAGGCCTTATAATAACTTTCACCTAATTGATAGCATAAAATTGAAAGCATTTTATCTCCCTATTATATATTAAACCTAAGTTTCAAAAACCTTAATAAACCATAACTTAGAAATAATAATCAATAATCATGGTAATGCTTACCTAAACCTTTACTTGGCAAATCTAATAGAAACACACTCACATTTGTGCACTTGTAGTTGATTCAAAAAATATTTGCTTTTAATGCCTATGTAATAATCAAAGCTATTAAATTTAAACATTTCAATGTAGTAATGAATACCTTTGAATATGAACACTCCACTCCAATTCTTTTAGCCTATGGCAATAGAAAAATAATAATGATTTACTTGTAGAGATATCACTAGAAGAACTTTAAAATTTTCTATTGTATGCTCTAGATGATTGTGTTCTCCAGAGCTATTAAGAATTTAAGGTATTGAAGTCTAACTTCTACTTCAAATCATGGCTCTTGGATTTTATCTCTATCTAGTAATGCTTTGGCTAATGGATATATGTTTATATCTAGTAATAGTTTGGTTTATGGCTCTATGTCTATGTTAAGTAATGCTTTGGCTAATGGCTCTATATCACTATCTAGTAATGCTTTAACTAATAACTCTATGTCACTATTTGATGACTTTTTGGTTGATGGTGCTACACTTCTATCTAATGATGTTCTAGTTGAATATGATATACCTCTATCTAGAAACATTGTGGTTGGATGCAATATGATTATGTACAACAATGCTTTTAATTGGATGCATTTTGGTTTTGTTAAATAGAGATGTTATGCTTCTCTCTAAATAATACTTCTGGTTGGAGGTGTTAAATACTTTTGGCTAGAGGTGCTAATTGTTGAGTGGAACTACTTTATCAACCTTGCAATATAAGCACTTATGGCGCTTACATTTTATCTTTCATATATAACACTCTTTGTGCTTAAACCCTTTTCATATATTTTTTTTCTTTTTGATGCTTCAAATCTTCTTTTTGATATTGTTGATTATATAGCACTCTTGGTGCTTAAATCTATTCTCTCACTTATATATCACTCTTGCTTACTCCCTTTTCTTAATCCTTTAAAATACCTTCAGTTTTTCATTTTTTTGTCTTATCATGAACTTCCAATTATTTGATTATATAAAAACATCTACGATGATTATTTATCCTAAAAAATGATCTTATAGTGATTGGATACTTACTCCAATGCTCTCTCCCTCTCTCTCTCTCTCTCTCTCTCTCTATATATATATATATATATATATATATATATATATATATATACTTTCTCTCTTTTTATATTTGAACCACTAATATTTTATATGACTCTCCTCTTATCTAGAGAATCCAAATTAGGGTGACTTTTGAATGTCCCCTCATGTCCAAATTTCTTTAGAGTTGGCTCTCTCAATATTCTTATAGTTGAGTCCTTTTCTTCACTAAATTATGGATAGACTCTAGCATCCAAATCAAGGTGACTTTTATTTAACCCCTCAATATTTGCTTTACAAGCCTTGAACAAAGTCATATTCTTCACTTTATTTAAAGTGGAAAGACTCCAAATTAGGACCTTATAAAATATCAATATTGAGTCTAAGAATTCATTACCTTTAAATTGGATAGATTCTAAAATATAACTAATATAAAATATCAATTAATCAATTTGCAAATTCAAAATTTACAACAATCATGCTAGTCTTTTCTTGATGGAAATAATAATAGAGACTACTTGTAGTAGATATAAATGTGATATTAGTTGGCTCTAACTAAAACTACTCATAGCAGTAAAATTATCTTAGGTCTTAGTATATTTCAGCCAATATATCTTAGGTTGCAATGTATATAATCAAAAGCAATAAAAATATCTACTGGCCAGTATAAATTATAATAAAATTCAAAATAATATCAAATATGAATGAAAAAGATAAAATCATTCATGTAATATCATGAAGAATACTTACAATAGAATTGCTCAAAATATGTATACAAGCTTCAATATTATCAATGCTTGTTGGTGATCTTCTTTCAGACTATTTTCCAATACAATATATGGAGCTTTATCTCCATAATATAGACATAGAAAGGTGAATCTTAAATGCTTGACTATTGCACTCCTCACACATCCAGGATTTGTAATGTTTCCTATTCTTTACATAAGGTAAGACTCTCATGTCCTTTGGCTTCTCCTCTTGCCACTTGTATACAAGACTCTTAATTTACTCTATGATATTTACACACTTCTACATGACACTTACACTTTTAAATGCACTCCTAATACAATATACTTGTGAAAATAATCACATTACATATTTGCACACTTACATACATGACACTTATGCACTTCATATCATTACACACTTGCACTCTTACATATATGAAACTTGCATATCCTCCACATTACACACTTGCAATTTTACTTGCATGATACTTAGAAATATAGATCACTCACCTAAACTATAAACTCAAACCCTAATCTATTACATATTTACATTTGTTACATTTATAATATAAAAAATAATGTAATATTCTCCAACACCTCCAATTATATGCTTATGTTGTTACTATATGTTTAAAAAAAAAACATAAAGACTACTACCGATGAAGTTGGGGAAAACGACCCAGTAAACAACACACCAAGGATTTATGCATATTTGAAAAACACAATGACACATGTTGAGGAAAGGACGGTGTACATTGATCAATATCATTTGCCAATTGTTGCCTCCAAATAAAGAGAGGTAAAATAAAAAAGAGGGTTGACACACTATAGTATTTAGTCTACAATGTCCCTTCCAACAACGTTTATTAACCTCAAATCTCGGGCCTCGTTGGACTGAATGCTTTTCCTTTTCTTGGTGCTTTCAATGACATAAAAGGTTTAAAATGATTATGGCATGGCGGTTATAGGGGCGGACTGTGCGAAGATCTGTGTGGCGGCTTATGGGGTGGACAACACAGAATACTGTGGCGGCCATAAAAGCTGGACAACCTTCCCGGATTCATGGCGGCTACCAATTACACCATGTTAAAAAAAAAACAATGTTTATTAACCATGTACTAAAAAGTTATACTCAAATAAATATTCCAACGTGGTTCGTTCGTTAAACATATTTTATTTTTATTTTTTCTCTTAAATTGAAAGCCAAGTTATCATTATGTTTTACGAATTGATGATGTAAGAGCATCCAGATGGCAAGAGCCAACTATGGAGGATCGGATAAAGATAAGCATGCAAAAGCTGGATTTTTAGAAAAAATATGTATTTTTAGAAAAAAACTAGAAACTTCATGCAAAGAAAGAATGGATAAGAATGCTTGGTTGTCATATGGATAATAATGCCTAGTTGCCAAATCATTGCCCATGCTTATAAATAAGAAGATGATATAGAGCATGAGGGGAGAGCGAAGGGCTTCAGAGAAATTGGTACTTGGTGCAATGCTTGTAGAAGGTTTGCAAAATATTAGAGGAAATTGGCACTATGTGCAGTGCTTGCAAAATGTTTCTTATCTTAAGCCTAATAGGAAGGAAATTGACACTTTATGTAGTGCTTGCAGGAGGTTTCTTATCTAAATCTTGAGAGGAAGGAAATTGGCACTTTGCAAAGTGTTTGTAGGATGTTTGCTATGGAAAATCTTGAAGGAAAAATTGGTACTATGTGTAGTGCTTGCAGGAGGTTTAAGATGTAGAACCTCAAAAGAAGGAGATTGGTACTCTAAGGAGTGCTTGCAGATGTGTGGTAATTATGTCCACCATGGAATTAATTTTTAAGAGTAATTTAGAAGTTTGTGGTAACTGTGGCCACTATTGTAATGTGTTGTTGTTTAAAAATATATATAAAATAAAAAGCCATGTTCTATATTTTTTTACTGTGTAATTTGATCCTATAGGTCATATTTATGTTATTACTTGTATGCATGTGGGAAAAAATATGTATGATCAGGTAGGAGAGGTTTTTTTTTAATGGATCCCCTCTCCACCCCTGCATCAATCAGGTTTTATAAAAAATAGTAAATATTTTAAATGAATGAATAAATATTTTTTCACCTAGAATTCTTTGTCATATAAAGAAACCAAATGAATTGAACAACCGTGAATATGTCATCCGTATGAAAAAAAAATGATATAGGATCCTACTCTAAGTGCTACTATTATTTTATAATAATATCATGTATTAAATTTGGAATTTGGTTCCACTTTAATACCTCTTCTTCTAGTCTTTAAAAGTATGGTTATATTCCTCACCGAGATGGTTTTCCACTAGATATTTTTTTATTTATGGAAAGGGGTTTTTGTTTTGTCCTTGAACCTTTTACAATTTTAAGTTAAAAAGAGAAAACCCAGGTAGGGATCCCATAGAGAGATAAAAAAGAGGGGAACCAAAATGAGAGATGGGACTGACACATCAATCCTAAAACATTAGAAAAGATAGAACTAAAAACAATTATTGATTTGAAACATTGTGATAGAGGTAAAATTTAACTATTTCATTTGGGAAATCACTATATCAAACTCAGAGGCCTATCTGGTTCAAGCCTAGGTTCACCATTAGATCAACAAATCCATTGGCTTCTCTGTAAATATGCTAAACTAATGAGTGATCAAAGAATATGAGAATCCTTTTCAATTCGTTCATAGCACTAGCAATAGACCACACAGGAGGAAAGGACCATTTGATATAGTTGATAGTATTGAACGAATCCCCTTCGATAATGAGATTGAGGAACTGTCCAATGGTAGCCAATGTGAGATCCTAAAACAAAGTTTGAGCTTCAACAAAGTTGTTAGACTAGATAAAAATTACCTCAATGAAGGCAAGAAGAATTCTACCTTGATCATCCTTGATGAGACCTCCCACACTAGATTTGCCAAGGATACCTTTAGAAACTTCATTGAAGTTGAGTTTAAACCAACCCAAAGGGGTGGGATGCAATGAATAGAGGATCTATCAACTTTAGGGAATTAAGCCTTGGAAGGTCTAGCAAGAATATTGAACAAAGAAATAAGATGGGTATCAATACCATGAACTTGGCTTTGAGGGTAAGGAACAAGAGTAGCATTATCCAGAGCTAGAGTGAGAATTTTATTAGTGATATAAGTAGGGCTACAAGAAGAATCATTGAAAGCCTTGTTGTTCCTATCGAGCCACACCTACCATATGAAATTAGGGAGACATAAGGACCAAAGGGAAAAGAGGTGGATGTGGTGGAAGGGATTGGGACACTGGGAGCAAAGGTCCATCATGGAATTAGGAGGAGGCCAAGAAATATTGAACTCTAATATGAGGGAGGACAATACTATTGAGGTGAAAGGACATCTCAAGAAGAGGTATGGGATTGATTCCCAATCAAAATGGTATAGATAGCACCTGTTGGCAAGGATTAACCCATTGTGAGATAGTTGTCTAAAGTTAAGACTCTATTTTGCACAACAATCCAAAAAAATAATGCAACTTTGGAAATGAGGTGGCGAAGCCAAATGAGATTAACTGGAAATCAATTTTTTAGAGGTTCATCCTGGAGGAAGTAGGAAAATTTGATAGTATACCACCCATTATTAGTGGTACCCCAAAGGATAGAATATAAATATGGATTATAAGGAATAATAAATATTATGAGCATGTTTGATAGGGCTTTTGCAACTTCAATAGAACCAGGGATATTAACGGAGGAAGGAATGAATTTCTAGGAAGGAAACTGGTTACTGCCAAAGGCAATGAAATTGGAAACTAAATTCCTAGTAGACCGATCAAGAAGAGGCTTTAAGAGATAAAACTCAGGATAATTGATGAGGGGATGGTCTGAAATCCATAGGTCTTCCCAAAACTGAATGAGGTTGCCATTTTCCAACTGTCATATAAGGCCTTTGGTGAGGATGCTTTTGGTGTGGGATAATACATTCTAAAATGTTCAGCCATCGGGACAGACTGAATCTACAAAAAAAATAACAGTGGTGGAGGTATTTTATTTTGACCATATCAACCCATAGGGATTTTGAGCCAGACAAGATTTGCCATCCCTATTTGCATACAAAAGCCATGTTCATTTTGGATACTTTTCAAAATCCCAAGTCCTCATGGGCCTTCTATGTACAAAATTTGTCGCATGCTACTAAATGAAATCTATGTTTATTTTCTGACCCTGACCAGAGAAACTGTTTCTGAATGTGTTCAATTTGCTAGTAGAATTCTTTGAGAAATTTGAAGACCAACATGAAGAAAATCAAAATGCTCTAGAGATAAGCCTGGACTAATATTGCTTTGGATACCCGATTGAGTAGAGCACCTTTCCATCCTACCAAAATTTTCATGATGTGTTGAATGACTCTATTCCACATTGTCTTCATCGATTTATCCTAAAAGAAAGGCCAAGGTAGGTGGTTGGCAGATTTGCAATATTGCATCCCAAAATCTAAGCTATTTTGAGCTGTCTTTCTTTAGAAGTATTAATGAAATACAATTTACTCTTTATGATGTTGATTTTATGATGAGCTGCCTCTTCATAGTTAAGAATACGTTTGATGGACTGAGCTTCGGGGATAGAGGATTGGGTGACCAAGATAGTGTCATCTACAAATTATTGGTGGAAAAGCAAAACAAGACTAGAGGAAGCTTTGATCTCAAAAATTGACCCATTGGCACATACCGCAATGAGAGCATACCCTACGGATTTGACAAGGATGATAAAAAGGAATGGAGACATGGGATCACCTTGCCTCAATCCCCTATGGCTTTTGAAATAACCAGCCAAAGAGTCGTTGACAAGGACGAAAAACTAGGTTGTGTTGAGGCACTCCTTGGTGAGTCTAATCCAGTCCTCATGGAACCCAAATTTGTTGAGGACAGCCAACAAATGGTCACAAACTTTATTCATGTTCAATTTGAGAAAAAAACTTAGCTTTTTTCTTTTAGAGACAGAGTGGATTAGCTCATGAATGATGATGATACCATCAGTAATCTACCATCCTTGAACAGAGCTCCATTGGCATGGGTCTATGATTTGGAAAAAAATATCCTTCAAGCGATTGACAAAATTTTGTAAAAGACATTGCTTTCCACTCTAATTAGGTTGTTCGATTGCAACTTATCAACATTTATATTTGCTCAATTACGACTTACCGACATGATAATTACATTTCTCAATGTGATCCACACAAGATCATTTTCCATCTAAAAGACCCTTAAATTACAAAAACCATGGAAAAAACCAACCACTAATACCACCATTATCCGAATAAACGAGTTTTCACAAGTACTACACAGTGGCAACAACCATCTTTGGTTGGTGGTGCCTTCAATCTACATCTAAACTATTAATTCATAATGTTCCGTTCCCAAATATAGGTTCCCAGACTAAACTGATACGAAATTTCAAAACTCTCTTTATTCTTTCCTAAAATTTAAACTCAAACTTTACAGTTCACATATCCTTTTCCCAATAATTCAATTATTAAATTGTTCATATGCTTAAAGCTCTGAAAAGAAATATGAACCGTGCAATGTTGACCCACTACGCACATGAGGAGAGTATACACAATTATAGCTATTTATAAATTGTTGTACAATTGTTTTTTTTTTTTTTTAAACAGAAGTTCACTCGCATGTACATACCACCTATACTACCGTAGTTTGAACCTATGTTTCTAAGAATTTCTTCAACGATTGGTGCATCGTAGGAGTCGTTTAATGAACTTAATGAGAATAGCTGAGGAATATCTTGACAAGTCGATACCGCTCGCCATGCAATATTCCAACACCATCTATGTCATCTCCCTGAATTTGGTGGGGGTATTTGGCTCATTTAGAAGGACGGTATAGCATAGGGATCACATTCTATGCCTCTCCGCAATTTGTTTTTTTCTAGCGTTTCACTTTTGTATGATTTGAGCTTGGCTTTCTACAGTGCATGTCTAACGGCATACTAATGCACTGTCCCACACAGGACAATCAACCCATATTTGAACATTTCCCTTTTAAAATGTTGAAGGAAGGTAAGTCGGTGCATCTTAATTCATTTTATTAACGAAAGTACTTTTATTATTTAGTATAAAGTATTATTAATTTTTTTTAAATTGTTTATTGGACAATGTTGACATAAAGGTTATAATAAAATATAATAGTGATACTTTTAAAACAAATTATTAAAAAGTTATTAGAATTTAATTTAATGAATATTTAAAATAAAAAATTATAATATAATTAATTTAAGTAATATTTATTATTCTATCCTATCATACATAATATGAAAAAGTGTTTAATTATTATATAATATAATAACATGATAAACATAGTGTCAAAACTCTCTTTATTCTATGATAAACATTTTTTAAATAGAATGTGGATGCAGATGATAATTTAAATAATGAATATATCTTTAATTGTATTAAGGAAATGTAACTAGTGTTGTTTATAGGACCAAAAAAGTTTACATTTGGCTATAATATCCATTTCAAAATATAAAGTATATGATATACATGTTGATATTAAAAGGTATCATATTTTGGACTAGCTATACATTTGGATGATAGATAAAATACTATGGTAAACTATAGTTATATATTTTGATATTAATAGAAGTCATGCATATTTATTTATATTGTTTGACCCTTACTAGAAGATTTCTATGATAATTTATTATTAGTTTTTATTCTTAGATATGAAAATGAGGTAATATAGTAATACTTGTAATTATGGTAAACCCAATTTGAACTATCCATATATGTAGTCATTTTGAGAATTAGTAGTATTAATTTATATTTTGGTGAGAGGGTATTTGGTTTTACCTTTTGAAATAATAAGCACTTGCCATTGTAACCATAGAATACTAAGGATATGAAATGGTTTTATAGGATTTTGTAATCTATTATATTACCTTTATCTTGTTCAATATAGATATTCTAATATTAATTAGCTCTTGTTACCTAAAACAAGATGCTAGTTGACTTTTCCTATTAAAGAAAAATTAAAAATATTATATGGATATTTTTTTAGTTGTATTGGTATGGGGATATCTATTATTCTCATGTTTGCTAATCAAGTCTACTTTTTTAGTTGTATTGGTATGAGGTGCAATGTGTTTACATTACAAAATTCCTCTGAACTTCAGCTAAATATGTTATCTGTCCAACAGAGAGGTTTCGAAGTTTCTACCGACAACAACGTGATTCCTGCAGATGGATGTGAACATCACAAAACTAACAGGTTCGTAAATTATTTGACACTTTTTTAGAATCACTGTCTCATCGAGAAACGTAATAGTATGGAAAATAATTTGAGAACTATCTGCTCTGATTACGATGTTGACGGTTCTTAGTTATAGTAAGTTGAATGTTTAAGACTGTGCTGGCAAGCATATCACACGTTCCGTGCCGACCATCTGTCTTGGTTTCTTCTCGGCATAAAGATCAAACTCTGTCTAGTTATGAAATTGAATATATTTTAATTTTATTAGAAAGATTAAGATATATGCACGTACGAAAACAAATATACATTAATCTAAAACCAGTCGCTGCAAAAATCGTTTAAGAAAAAAATCAAAGTCGTAGAAAATAAAATATGAGAGACTAATTTCTTCTTAAGTGATGCGTGTAAGAAGAAAAACAAAAGAAAAATAATAGAACCACTCAAATGATTGCAATAGTATTCACAGGATTATTTCAAAACGCAAAGGTAATTAGGTATACCATTAAAAGTCCGTGTCGCTCACGGTTCTGAATTGAAAAATTAGTACTGTGCGTAGATGGGAATTTCAATTTATGAATATTAACGTGGACGAAACCGTAATTACAAATATGGCAAGGAAATCTCTGCCATTACGTGTTGAACTGGTCTAAGCACCTACCACGAATGTAACGATATACCCAAAGGTGGTATATAATCATAGATAAGACACTGACAACGCATCGAACGCTCCAATAGAGACCTCTATGCACAGAGGCTATAAGTCGACTTGTCACCGAAGTCGCCCGCAAAAAAATTCACATAAAAACGTTGCATATTATTCGTTCAGTTGTGACAAAATAGGCGATCTGCAACAAGCCATATTCTAATGAGTTTTACTCCAATGAGCCAATCCACCCTTGTTCCATATTTGAGCTTGTAAACTCTATTTCTTCGACGTTTGTAAATAGTTTTAACGCCAGTGGCCATTGGCCGTGAACCAGACTAAGGGGAACAGAGTGAACCAGGTTAAGGGGCAGAGAGAGAGAGAGAGGGGGGGAACACAAATATTATAATTGAAGTGATTGAACGATGATGATTGAATTTGTTTTGTGTGCTATGTTATGAAACGCGTCGGGTGCAGGGGCTCAGGCTGTGAGTCCCGGCTCGTGGGCGCTCATCGTCGGAAACGGTGGCGTTTCCGCCATGCACATGGCCACCACCTTCCGTGACACCGTCGTCATGGTCGTTTGCTGCAAGCGGTACTCTGGTCAGCACCGGCGGATACAACGACGGAGGTAACGCCATCCGTTACATGGCCCCCTGCTCAAATTCTGTTTGCTATTGGGATGAATCTCAGCCCCCCAAGCTCGCAGAGTATCGATGGTACGCTTCCAATCAGATTATTCCCGACAATAGAATCATCGTAGTGGGAGGCAGAGGAGCCTTTTCGTACGAGTTCGTCCCAAAAATGCCCGGAGAGGGGTCGTACACCCTTCCTTTCTTATCGCAAACAAATACTCCAAATGTAGAGAACAATCTCTACCCTTTTCTCCATCTTTCATCCGATGGAAATTTGTACGTGTTTGCAAATCAGGATTCCATATTGCTCGATTACACGACAAACCGTGTCGTCAAGACGTTTCCCAGAATGCCAGGCGGGCCAAGGAATTACCCGTCGTCTGGTTCATCTGTGATGCTGCCGCTGACGGCCTCCGACGGTTTTAAAAGGGTAGAAATTCTCATTTGTGGTGCTCCTGATAACGGCTACACATCCGCTAATGCCGGGAATCTCTTGTACTATCTACAGAGCTGCGGGAGAATGGTGATTACAGATCCAAATCTTGGCTGGGCCATGGAAAACATGCCTGGCCCCAGGGTTATGAGTGACATGCTCATTCTTCCCACTGGAGAAATTTTGATCATTAACGGAGCACAGAAAGGAACGGCTGGTTGGGAGCTGGGAGGTGATCCGGCGCTTGCTCCTTATCTCTATAGACCTAATGCCGTGCCAGGAAACCGATTCTCCACACTTGCAGCCTCCACAATTCCGAGGCTGTACCATTCCAGTGCAAATGTATTGCCGGATGGACGAATTTTCGTTGGGGGCTCTAATCCTCATGTTGGCTACGTTTTGTCGGGTGCCACCTATCCCACGGAACTTCGTCTCGAAGCATATAGTCCTTATTACTTAGACAATTCGTACGAGAACCTGAGGCCAACCATAACCTCCTTGTCTTCTTCGTCCGTTAGTTATGGAACACAATTCATTGTTCAGTTCACTGTTTCGAATTAATTTCCAAACAATATTCAGATCCATATTTACGCGCCTTCGTTTACTACGCATGCGTACTCGATGAAAAGCTAAATATTACAAATGTGAATTGAAGATATATACGTAGGGATAGATATTGTTAGGTTCTTTGGAATGGTTGTGTAGAGAATCTACTCTTCCACTACATGAAATTTCATATGAAGTGTAATATGTCCGCTTCCTATTTCCTGCTGCTATCACATTAAATAAAACTGAAGATGAAGCAGTTCTGGTTGTTTGTTTCGGAACAAACTAAGTTCCGATCCATACAATCTAGTCTACTGCCTCCAGTCGGGTTTGATTGCGCTTGAAATTTGACGGCTAAATGGCTGTATTTGGCTTTTTAGTTGGCAGAATACAAGCAAAATTTAATATTTAAAAATTTCTTCCGTAAATTTAATATGTATATTTTTTATTTAGCCTTTCTTCCGTTTAAATAATTTATTTTACTATTATGTTTTTCTTTTAAACTAAATTAACATATGTATATCTTATTCTTAATAGACACTATTAAGAGTGATGTAAAGATTGAAGATTAACTCTTCTAAGAGCAACTAGCTTAAAGGGAATGTAAGTAATTGCAAGATGTATAGAACAAGGAATTGGCAACCTCCTCCTAAGGATTTTGGAAAAGTCAATACTGATGGAGCCTCTAGAGGGAACCCTGGAAAAGCTAGTGTGAGAAGAATTGGTAGACTTTCATATGGCTCCCTGGTTTTTACTTTTGTTGAGAATTTGAGTATTCTATCCAATAACCTAGCTAAGGGGTATGGTATCCTTAGAGCCCTTCAAGAGGCTACTAAGGTTGGATGGGAAAAGGTACTAGTTGAGTCTGACTCTCAACCCATCATTAATATTTTGAAGACTCCTAAGAATCATAAGGTTGATTGGAGAATAAAAGGAATTATCGAGAAGATTCAGTTAATCTAGATGGGATTTTTGAAATTTGATTACAATCATGTGGTCAAAGATAAGAACAAGAGTGCTCATGCTTTAGCTAATTGAACATTGGACAAAGGTGATCTTACTTGCTACGACCACCCTCCTAGATGGTGGGCTTCACAAAATAAGAGAAGCTCTTCTTTCTATCATTTCTTTGGATGACTCCAGTTTTGGAGGTACCTAGTTTCTTCTTGTTTTATTTTTGCTTCTCTTTGGTTTAGTCAGGGTATTTTAGTTCCCTAGCTCAAACTAATATTTCTTTTGTTTCCTCTATTGATTCTTGCCTTAATAGTCTTTTGGTCTAGAAAGGTCATTATTGTGTTCTATTTTTTTCTTTTTCTTTTCTATTTATGTGTGATTTCTTTTTTGTTTTTTTGTTTTTTGTGTTATTTTTTATTGTTCTTGTATTTTTGTTGTTTTGTGTTTTTTGTTGTTGTTCTTGTGCTTGTGTTTCTGTATGTTTGTGTTAATTGGTATTTTTTATTTTGGTGTATGAGTGTTTTCTATGTTTTTATTTTTCTCTATTGTCTATTGTTGGTTGTTTTTTTTTAATTTATTTTATTTTTTAATATTTTTTAGGTTTTGATTGTTTTTGTTTTTCATATTTTTGTTGGTTGTGTCTTTGTAGCGTTTTGTTATTTTTTTTTATGTTTGTGTTTTGTTACGTTGTTCTTGTGTTTTTTTTGTGTGGTTCGTGTTGTTTTTTTAATCTTATTGTGTGTGTTTGATTGTGCTTTATATTTTGGATACACTCAAGGAGCATGTTTTGTTTTTTTATTATATTTTTAATCTTTTTGTGTGTTTGTGTTTGTGTGTTCTTGTTTTTTGTTGTTTCAGATTTACTCCTTGAGTATATCAAAGGTGGTATGCCAGGTGCAAGCCTTGGGTAATTTTTGTGAAAGAGATACCCCTGCCTCCTTGGGTCTTACCCGAAAGTGGCATCCCTTCTGGGATGTTTTCAGTAATAAATTATGGGGGTCGTTCTGAATACTAAAACTGAATAATATGGCCTACACTGATGGATAAACTCGTTAAAATGTTTTTTTTTTACCTTAATATGTGTTGAACACCCGATTGTGCTCGTAAGGTCATTTCACTGCCAGCATAAATTTTATTTTTATATAAACCTAATGTATGTACACATGAGAGGAGTCTTGATTATTTTTTTTTATTATCTTATCATATTCAATCATGCATGTTTTGTGAGTTCGATCCTTTATTATTTATGGTAGTAAATATTGACAAATAAAGTGAATAAAATCACATAGGTATGCTTATAATTGTATGAATGAATGTTAGGAATTTACTATTAAAAATAAACTTACTTACACAAAATACTAAAAAAAAAAATACTAAAAATATGCAAAGATTCACGTAATAATAGAATATCACAATGCAGAAAGTAAATGTAGAATTAAACACTCTCACAAAAATTATATAATTGTCAGCCTCTTTGATGGGACAACCTCCTTCAATACTTCATTAATTTACAAAAAAATTCTTTGTATATAGATCCATATCTTCATACAACCCTAACCCTAAGCTCAAGAGTTGGATTACATGCAAAATATCACTCGAGCTAGAATATTCTACTAAATAGTAGTTACATTTTTTAGAATAATTACATGAAATGGTCCCTCTTGTCTAGGCACCTTACTTACCACATACCACTACAAAATATTATAAAGTAAAATTATAAAAGGATCCCTAGGTTGGAAGTGGCTCATTACAATAATCAATTGAGAATTATAAAATGGTGTTAGGATGGGGTCCTAGCATACCCTTCCCCTTAAAAAAATGTTTGTCCTTAAAGTTGTAGCTCAATAAAATGGTGCTTTAGCTATCGGAGGGATTCTCATGTAGCATATTCTTGCTATAATATTCACCACTAAACAAGAACCTCAGTGATAATATGGTTGCAAAGAGTACGTGTATTGAAATCCAAAATTTAGTCTGGATTGAGCAAGATAGAACCCTATTCATCCAAATTAGGTATGGTAAATTGAATCTATACGTGATTGCCCAGTACCTTCTTGAGAGAGGATACATGAAAGACAAGATGAATCTTAGATGTGGATGGTAGGGCCAATTTTTAAGTAATGGCACCAATATTTGTAAGACTTGGTAGGGACCATAATATTTGGTAGCGAGCTTCTAGCACCTACAAAGCTAGAGAGATGATTATTTTTATAGTTGCAAGTAGAGGAAGACCATATTATCAAATTCAAAATTATGCTATGTATGGTGCTAATCAACTTGTTGGTGCATTCGATTCTGGGCCAATTTCAAATTTAGCTTCAGTTTATAGAGGACTTCGATATTTTGGTGGATTATAGTATTATTAGCATAGACTTTGAAGCTACCTGGAACATAGAATGAGGATGCTTATGGATGTTAGCCATAAACTACTCCAAAGGGATGACCTTGGTCATAGTATGATAAGAAGTCTTATAAGACCAATCGACCAAGAGAAGATACTTTACCCACTATGTAGGCTAATTAGAGGTAAAACAATGAAGATAGATCTCCATATATTTATTGATAATATTTGTTTGACTATCTATTTATGGATGATAATATGAACTTATTTTGAGTTGAGTTTCCTATAAACTGAATAATTCTTTCCAAAAATTACTAGTAAAGGTAGGGTCACGATGGGACACAAAGGAGGTGGATATACTATAAACACGAAATATAGAATCAAGGAAAACTTGGGTAACTATGGAGGCTATGCAAGTATGAGAGAGGAGGAAAAAATGAGCATACTTCATGAGACAATCCATTACCATAAAAATAATTAATTTACCTTATGATTTAGGTAAACCTTCAATAAAGTCCATAGAAATATTAGTCCAGGCTTGTTTAGGAATAGGTAAGGGTTAAAGAGTAGGAAAGGTACTATTTATCGTTTCATCTGTTGATAAATATCACACTCAACCATAAAATTTTGAATGTCCTTCTTCATACCCTTCCAAAAAATGTCTACCTAATCCTTTCATATGTTTTGAGGAACCTTGAATGGCCCACACCAAGTGAAGCATACATTTCTATCATAATGAGTTCCTAAATTTGGTATGTGTAAGGGATAACAATCCATTAGAGATAGTGTAAATCTTGTCTATCCCAAGTGTACCCTAGATATGATGTAGACTTTGTTTAAAGCAACACAATTAAAATTTGCAATTCTAAATCCTAAAGCACCTCATATTGAAGAGGATTTATCCATTGTAATATGGGTATAAAATAACACATAGCATACTTTGAGTTTTAAATTGGTGAGAGAGAGAATATGCCACAATGTTCTATTTGCCCTTCTCATAGGTAATATAATAATCATAGTACATGAGCTTAGAGATCCACTTTTGTTATTTGGGGTAGCAAACCACTACTCTAAGAAGTATTTAAGACTTTGATTATCCATTTTAATGGAAAAATGTTCCCAATGAGATAAGGCCACTACATGTATAATTGTAAGTATATTCTTAACATAAGTTGATTTACCTATATTTATGGGGAGATGGAGGACACTATAAAATAATTAAAGCTATTGAATTATGATGATTGAATTTGTTTTGTATGCTATGTTATGGGATGCATGGGGTGTAGGGGCTCAGGCTATTAGCCCCATATCATGGAAGCTCATAGTAAAAAATAATGGTATTTCCATCATGCAGATGGCCACCACCTTCTATGACATGATCATCATGTTTAATTGCATTGACTGAGGCCTCTACCAACTCCTCTTCAATGGTGGATGATGTTGGTATGATAATAATGACTTGGCAATGAAAGCATGAGATTCCAGAAATAAAAGAGACACTAATTGTTGCAATGTAAACTAACTAGCTTGATGCATGAAATAACACGGATATAATCAAATCAAAAGCAGGAGCACAACCCTTTTTATTAATGTGATTCCAACTCGGTTACAATACGTCTCCTCCCTTTTTAAGGGCTGGGAGAGTTAGCATGTTTCCATTACAAAAAGTGAATAGTGATCTTCTTCCGCATGCCCACATTTGAAATGGGCGGGCCAAAGCGTTGTCGCCGCTTACGATGATGAATCCTTGCTTGCTGCTGCTTCTCCTGCAATCAAAGAAACAATGAAAGCGTTAGTAGCACCTGCAACAAGAGGATAGAACGTTTGTCTTTAGAAAGCAATGAGAAATGCATGCAAAAGACCCGAAAACATCACCAAAAGGCTACGCCAGCAAAACAGTCGGTGAATCTGCTTGTTGTTACCTGCAAGTTAGTGAAGAAGCAAAGATCGACAAAGACATGACAATATTCGATAAGCAGCTCCAGACGTAAAGCGTAATGCAAGATACATTCGAACATACAACGTAGTGCAGGATATATTCTAACGTAAAGCGTGAACTTATTTAAACAGCATACAACGTGATGTAAAATAAACACGTGATAACAGAATAATCTAAAATGAAACTAAGAGCGTGCGGGGCGCCCGAGCGGGCCGCCCACCGTGGGAATTTGATTTCGGCGCCAATCCACTAGGGAAGGGCCCAAAATCTCAGAGAATGAATTGTCGGCGAATTGATGGTTTACTGTGGTCCAATGTCGGGTTCTAAGGTCCGGATTCACCTTTCTAGCAGCCACCAATAACCTCTCTTGCGAAAGAGATTAAGAGTGTAGAAGAAATGAATCTAAAAGGAATGCAATCGGGTGTTTGGTTTGGCAGCACTTCGTTGCTTCGAAATGTCTACCCACTTGTCCTTTTCATGGGCGGGAAAGTCCACCATTTTATAGACCCATGGGGTCTCTTTGGAGGGGCACGTAGGGATGCCACGTGGCGGCCATGCCTTCCCAAAAGGGAGGAGACTCCTCCTTGACTTGGGCTTACATGACTGCCCTTGTGACAGTCCGCTAACTGCCAATCTGCCCACCTACGCGTGCATGCACAGCAGGCAGCAATAACTGACTGTCCTCGGCTGCCACTTGTTTAACGTCCGCTTTAAATCGGTTTAATGTTTGCTTTTAAATGTTTTAATGTTTGCCTTTGAATGCTTGAATTCCGCCTTTGATTGGTTGAGTTTTTGCCCAGGCGCAAATGCCGAAGTGTCGCGATATCGCGACGTCGCGATATCGTGACACTTCGGCCAAGGCCTTTCTTTGGGCGCCGAAGTGTCGCGATATCGTGACACTTCGGCCAAGGCTTTGCCTTGGGCGCCGAAGTGTCGTGATATCGCGACGTCGCGATATCGCGACACTTCAGCCAAGGCTTTGCCTTGGGCCGAAGTGTCGCGATATCGCGACACTTTGGCCAAGGCTTTGCCTTGGGAGCCGAAGTGTCGCGATATCGCGACACTCACTTGCCTTGGGCCAGTGTCGCGATATCGCGACACGAGGCTTGCTTGGGGCTATGTCGCGATATCGTGACACTTCGGCCAAGGCTTTGCCTTGGGCTCCAAAGTGTCACGATATCTGCGTCGTGATATCGCGACACTTCGGCCAAGGTTTTGCCTTGGGCGCCGAAGTGTCGCGATATCGCGCGTCGCGATATCGTGACACTTCGACCAAGGCTTTGCCTTGGGCTAAGTGTCGCGATATCACGACGTCGTGATATCGCGACACTTCGGCCAAGGCTTGATTAAGGCTTGCTTTTGATTAAGGCTTGCTTTTGATTAAGGCTTGTTAAAACGACCAGCTTTGCTTTGTTTACTTTTTGACCTTCTAAACTGTTGTGTAAGTGGCTAGGACCACTGTTTGACCTCTGAGGGCTGCCCTGAAAGTTGTGTGTGTCAATGCGATCAGTGTTTGTAGTCACATAATCGGATTGGTGCTGTTTTGGTGTCTACAGATGCCCCTTTTTGGGAAGCGCTGCGGGTGATGCAGTCTTGAGCAAAAATAGATAACCAAAGCACTAATGATTAGGGTTTCTTGGTAACCTAACCAACTTTTGATGCCCCAAGTATGGAAAGGGCATGCATTCTTGAATCCTTGCTTCTGACGAGCTAAGGAATTTGATTTCAAGTGTTAACCTATTTTGGTGAGGTGTGACTTGAGCTTGGACATTGATCAGTCATGATTAGGCAAAGGGCGTAACCTTTTGTCCATAGGGGAACCTTGTGTTCATGCTTCGGGAATGCCAAGTGTTTGATCAATTTGATTGTTGCTTGTTTATCGCCCCAAGCAGGAGCGTGATTGTCTTTGTCAATGATTCTTTGAATGCATGTCATTGCTTTGATTGGGTGTGTGCTTGTTGATTGGTGACTAAGTGTGACTACCCCCTCAAGCGACGAATCGATGAGGGAATGACCTTCATGAGAAAAGCGACGAGTCGCTTGACCCAAGATGACTTGTGCAAGGGTGCCTTTAGATGGTTTACCGTTAAGCATGTGCAATTTCTCGACATTTGGACCTATTTTTGGTGGGTGTTAACCCTTTTGGTGATGCCATAATGGGGTGAAATCATCGAAAACCCGTCTTCCCGTGGAGCGGTCCGGCTATGGTAGCCTTCTTGGGGAAGTAGGAGAGTGACAATTTGAGCCCCGACATCGATTTTCTATGCCAAGAGGTTAAGTGCAAGAGCACTTGTGTCCGACAATGCTTATTGCTATGTTTTTGTGTTGCATTTTTGTGATGTTTTTGTTGTTTTGATTTTCTTGCTTTGTGTATATGTCATGATTTTATGTTATGCACAATGATTGATGTTGATGGATGCATGCTACTTTATATTGATGTATGCATATGGTATGATAAATGCGATTGTTGTATGTTGATTTATTTTGATGGATGCATATGTTGTGATGAATGCAAATGTTTTTGATTTATATGTGATATGCAGAAATGAAATGGATGGATAGAATTTGTGATGTTTGGCTATGGCACCATAGACTATTTAGAACTCTGTTATTTTGTCTTTAGGCGATTGTGTATGCATGACTTTGTATGTATACATGTGGTTTTTCTTTTTTTTGTATTTTCTGATGGTATTGTAAGGATGAAAAGTAGCGCGGTTGGTTTAGAAATGTAGCTAAGGTTTTCTGAGACTCAGACGGTTTTAACTTACTAGCCATGACTGTACTTTATCTTACAAGACTTTTGAACAAGGTATGAATCGGACTTGTTTTTGACCAAGCTATTTCACATCCCTGTGTGTGCAATTGAGTTCATTTATGTGGTATTTGTCAGGATACCGCCAGTGCTAGATGGGCTTTCAACCGAACCTGTACTGAGGATCACCTAATTAGCTCCACTAACTCCTTTGTTGTATTTAGTTAGATTAATCTGCGGTGTTATCCAGGATACCATAAGCTAGCTCATCCTTATGCAAACATTGGTCTGCACACACGCAAAGCGAATGTGACAGACATATCGTCATGCGGGTAGGATACCACCATTGCCGGATAGGCTATCAACCAAACTCGTAATGAGGATCACCTAGATGGTTTTCGAATCGTTGAGAATTCCAGGGATTCAAGTTCAGGATATTTGTTGGCTGAATGATTTAGAAAGTTGCTCGTCTATATAGTGATGAAAATCACTGTTTATTTTCTATTAATTCTTTTTGAGCAAGGATTTTGAATAGTGGTGATAACCACTGTTATTTGATTTTGTATTTTGAGTATTGTGAGTTTGGGCTGGTGAGTGGCCTTGATCCTTGTGGACTTGGGGACGACTACGCATCCTTTGCAGGGACGTGTAGTACGAATCCTTACGACGTTGGGGACCAAGGGGGTGATGGAGATTATGGAGTAAGGGCATTGATCTTTTAGGCCTTGGGGATGACTACCCATCCTGGTTAGGGGCGGATAGTACGAATCCTTACAACTTGGAGACCAAAGGTGAATGGAAAGTGTTAGGATGATGATTTGTTGGAATTTTGTTTGTGAATGGCGTTGATCCCTTTTGGGTCTTGGGGATGACTACCCATCCTTGGCAGGGACGTGTAGTACAAATCCTTACAACTTTGGGAACCAACTATGATTGGGATTTGGTAGTGGTAAAAACCACTATTTTATGGAGGTGAATGGATAGGAAAGAGCTCGTCCTTTTGTCAATTCTCAGCATTCTAGAACCATTCGCACGGGGGATGAGCAAGATAACCGTTTCGCTTATGGTGACCTGGATTACTGTGCAAGTTTCATCTTTCGTTCACACAACTTGGGAATTTTTATGTGTTTTAATTTGTGTTGGGATGTTACGTAACAAGGCGTATTTCAAGTGTAACTCTACCTTCGTAAAATCTGTCTGACTCGATACATTACGTAGCTAAAGAGCAAAATGATGACTGAATCACGAAAACTCTTGATACATTAGAAGACCACTGACTCTAGTGTGGTAAAAAGCAATGCATGGTGTTTTTGTTGTTTTTGTAAAATGGAACAGTGTGGAACAAGATGGACTAGCAGAGCAATTACAGCCTATGGTGCCTTTGACTCGTACGACCACAAATATGCAATGTATGGATGCAATGCTTTAATGCAGCTATGTATTTTTGTATTTTTGATGGATTGATTTTTGTGAATATGAAGATGAGGTGCGAGAAGAGCTCTCTATTGATGAATTTGAGTATGCCTAGAAATGAGATGCAAAAATTTTGTTTTGTTGTTTTTTGATGATTTTTTTTTTGAATTTTAACTTTTCTTATTTTTGACCAAGCGATTGTGGAAATCCTTGGAGCATTTTGGGATTGACCAAGCGATTTTAGGAATCCTTGGAGCATTTTTGGGATTGACCAAGCGATTATAGGAATCCTTGGAGCATTTTTTGGGATTTGACCAAGTGATTTTATAATCCTTGGAGCATTTTTGGGATTTGACCAAGCGATTATAGAATCCTTGGAGCATTTTTGGGATATGGCTCTCTTAGATATGAAATGGTCGCAAATGACTGATATTCAAGGGTTCTGTTTCCTTGATACCATCAAGAGAAGCTAGCCGGTACGTCCCGGGTCCTATTTTGCTATCAATGACATATGGACCTAACCAATTTGCCGCAAATTTGTCCCTTAGGTGGGATGGCAAACTGGAGTTCTGTTGGTTTTCCTTCAAAACCAAATCACCAACCCGAAAGTCCCTCAGGTGAACTTTCATGTTGTAAGCTTTCTTAAGTCGCTCTTGATAAATACGTAAATGCTCGAGAGCATTAACGCATCGTTCATCAAGCAACGTAAGCTGGTCTAACCGGGCCTGTCGCACAGTGTCATCATCGATGAACTCCTGCATTGATATGCGTAGGGAAGGAATCTCCAACTCTAGAGGCATGACTGCCTCGGAGCCATACACGAGCGAAAATGGAGTGGCCCTAGTGGGTGTCCGAATGCTAGTGCGATAGGCCCATAGGGCAAGTGGGATTTGAATGTGCCAATCCTTATGACGGTCTTTTTAAGGATGGCAACTAGCATTTTGTTTGACGCCTCTGCTTGCCCATTCGCTTGCGGATAATAGGGTGTCAAAAAGTTGTGCTGAATCTTGTACTTTGTGGTCAAAGCACGCACGTCTTTGTTCTTGAAAGGCATCCCATTATCCGAGACTATTTTGGATGGAATACCAAAATGACATATGATGTTATGCAAAATGAACTCCACGATGCGGGGTCCTATCGTAGAGGTAAGCGGAATTGCTTCCACCCACTTGGTAAAATACTCTGTGGCCGTTATGATAAACGTGTGATGGCCTGACGACGCAGGGGAGATCTTTCCAATTAGATCGAAGCCCCACTACGAGAACGGCCAAGCAGATTGGACTGTCTGCAAGGCCTAGGAAGGTACGTGCATCAAATTGGCATGATGTTGACACTTCATGCACTTCTTGACATATGTGCAACAATCTCGCTCTAAAGATGGCCAATAATAGCCCATGCGAAGAATGCGCTTTGCGATGGCCATACCACTAAAGTGGCCACCACATGTACCATCGTGCGCTTGGGCGATCGCCCAAGTGGACTCTTGTTGGTCCAAGCAACGAAGGAGGATTCCTTCATAGCTGCGATGATACAAAATGTCTCCTATCAAGACATACTTAGCCGCTTTCTGCTTGAGTGCTCATTTTGCGGCATGAGTCAATCCAAGCGGGAGATTACCTAACTTGAGGTAGTCTCTAATGGGTAAATACCAGTCCTGTTGATCAGAAACCTCGACAGTATGAACAGCCAATCCCTCTTGAAGTTCATCCCTAGCGAACGCTGAATGGGATAGAACCTGTAAGAATAGCGTTGTGTTGCTATTAATGGGAGTAGGGGAGAACAAGGACCCCCAATTGGCACGTTTCAGATGATCTTGGATTCGAGAGAACTTATCCGAGGATGGTTCAATCTGGATCATGTGGATTCCTGGCGTCAAGTCTGAGCTTGCACGCTCCATCGTGGATTGCGATAAGGTTTTGACTTGAATGGTTGTCATATCACCGAAAAGGTCTTGCGGAATTAGTGACCCCAAGGAGGCCATTGTGTCCGCAAAATGATTCGATGATCGAGGGAGTGCCTCGATGTCATACCACTCAAGTTTTGCCAAGAATTTGTCCACAAGGGCTTTATAAGCCTGCAGAACTGGGCATTTGCATTGATATACCCCTTTGACTTGATTGACTATTAACAGTGAATCACCAAAGATATTCAGTCGTTTGATGTTCATGGCGATTTTTGTCTGAAGACCTAGGAGCAAGGCTTCATACTCTGCATTATTGTTGGTGCACGGGAAGTTTAATTTAAATGACAGGGGCATTGGAGCACCCTGTGGTGTGAAGAATACAATTCCCGTGCCACCACCTTGCTCACATTTAGAACCATCGAAGAATAGGGTTATGTCGGCTCGTGACTCAGGCTCATCAGAATCTGGCGATTCTGAGACATGGAAGACCCCATCATCGGGTAGTTCTATGACTAGAGGCTGATCGTCTTCAAGAGGAGCCTCTGCTAGTTGATCGGCTATGACTTGTCCTTTGATAGATTTTTGTCCAATAAACTCTATGTCAAATTCTGTCAACAACATGATCCATTTCGCCGTGCGACTACTATGATAAGTACGACTCATCATGTATCGCAATGGATTCTCCTTAGACACAACATACGTAGTGTTGCTCAGCATGTAGTGGCGTAGCTTTTTGGTAGCAAACACCACTGCAAGCGGAGTTTCTCAACGTATGCATAGTTAAGTTCATAACCGACCAGGGTGCGGCTAAGATAGTAAGTAGCCTCGTTCCTTGTGAAGTTCATTCTTCCGGGCTAACATGGCGCCCGAGTGCCACCTCGATGGTCGAGATGTATAAGTAGAATGGCACTCCTGGTCTAGGTGGTGCCAATACCGGCAGCGAAGCCAGGTATTGTTTGATTTCGTCAAAGGTCGATCGGCACTCGTCATCCCAATGAAATGTAACCCCCTTGTGCAATAATTTGTTCATGGGTCGGCACTTGTCAGATAATTGCGCTATAAAGCGTTTAATCGATGCGACCTTTCCCTGTAGACTTCTGAGCTGCTTGATTGTAGTTGGGGGAACCATTTCAAGGATTGCCTTGACTTTCTTTGGGTCCACCTCGATTCCTCGCTTTGAGACTATGAAACCCAAGAGTTTTCCAGATGTGACGCCAAATACGCACTTCTTGGGGTTTAGTCTAACTTTATGCTCCATGAGGCGATCGAGGATCTTGCTTAAGTCATCGATATGATTTGAGCGCAAAAGAGACTTGGCTAACAAATCATCCATGTAATCTTCCAAAGTTTTGTGCATGTAGTCATGGAAGATGTATGTCATGGCACGTTGGTAGGTGGCGCCAGCATTTTTAAGGCCAAAAGGCATGACCTTATAACAAAATGTCCCCCAAGGCATTGTGAACGCCATTTTTAGTTGGTCTTCGAGATTGATACGAATCTGATTGTATCTCGAGAAACCATCCATGAGGGAGAGCATTTCGTGACCTGCTGTAGCGTCTACCAATGCGTCGATGCTCGGCAAGGGGAAATCATCCTTAGGACTCGCTTTGTTTAGATCTCAAAAATCGGTGCATATGCGAATCCTCCCATCGGGCTTCTTGACGGGAACCATGTTGGACAGCCATGGCGGATAATCCACGCAGATGACAAACTGTGCATCCAACAACTTTTGCAATTCGTCTTTGACCATCAAGGCCACTGTTGGGTGCATCTTACGTAGTTTTTGCTTTACAGGCTTGATTGTCGGATCAAGCGTTAAATTATGCGTGACTAGCTACGGGTCTAGTCCTGGCATATCCTTGTACGACCATGCAAAAACCTCCTTCTTCTCTTTGAGAAGGGCAATGTAGTCGGCTTGCTCTTCGGGGGAAAGACTTACCCCGACTTGAGAATCTATGGATTCATTGGATCCGTGTCGATATCTACATCAGTCGTCTCCTCGATCGACATGTGGGATCCGTCCTCCAACTGATGTGGAGTCGGGATCAAATGGATATCATTAGCTGAGTTTAGATCTACGTTGGGAACCTCGGGTTCCTCTTCAGCCTGAAAAATATCCTGAGTTGTCCCTGGGGTAAAATGAGGCATTTCACCGAAAGGCCAGTACTACGATGGTGATAAAGGTGAATTGACGCGATCCCAGTCGATGGCATCTATGTCTAGATGCAATGACCATGCTGGATCGACCGGATTGCGGATGGGTGCGGTCAAATCAATGGAGATCATGTGGATGGAATGAATTTGGTCTCCATTACCATGGGTATGATACCTTGAACATTTCGGATGCTCCCTATACTCTGGATCTGGCTCTAGGGGAACGGGCACGAACGGATCGGCCCTATGTGCTAATAGGAAGACAGGGTCTTCTCTCGGCACTGATGTCATGATAGGGTCTCGGGGTGGACGATGCTCATCGTAGATTTGGAGCCATGGATCCAACACTTGGTCCCACCCCGCTGGGTCTACATACCATTCATGCCCTAACCTTATGCCCATCTGTCCCATCAGATCTTCATGAGTTAAAGGGCGATTGTGCCGTCGTGCATGATTGAGATAGTCCATCTCAGTCTCATCTTCTGAATCACTTTCGGAGATCCAAAAATGTTCATTTTCTTCAACAATTACTTGCGACATTGAGGGTTCTCCTTGTTCCAGCAAATTAATCTGGTCCCATTGCGGTTGTTCCACTCTTGGTGGAGGGACCTGATTCTCTTGACATTGTATTGACTCAACTGGAACCTCTAAGGGGAACAACTTCAAAAAGATGTCCGGACACCGTTTATGTTCTCTTTGGGGATTAGTGTCCGAACTTTCACCTCTCTCTAGCAAAGGAGAGGGATTACTGATGTTGCCAAGGGTGTTTGTTGACCATGGGAGGTAATCTCCCAATGTATATTCTGTATTTGGGTTGGCATAAAGATCTGATGCCAATCCCCCCTTGTTGCCTATTCCTAGGCCTTGCATATTTTCTACCAAGATGTCTAAGGGTAGGGGGTGGTTGAACCCTACTCCCGACTTATCATATGGCATCTGATATCTTGGTTGGCAAAGGACACGCATCCCTTGCTCATATCTGCCTAGCCCGTATCCATGCCAATTGCATTGGCCGAGATATCTTAGAGCGAAGTCCGGGTTTGACAGATAGTTGATATTTTCAGCAAAAGGCTCTTCGTCTTCGTCCTTTTGCTTGCATGGTTCAAGACCATGATCAAGGCCCCCATACACAAAATTTGTCTGGTTTGGTGGGTAACCTAGAGGAACAACTGTTCCTATGGGAAGGCGAGGTCTCCCCATGTCTTGTATTGATTCTAATGCGGGCGTTGCCACAACATTCTGCACTAGATACTCCCCCAGGCCTGTACTGGCCATTTCAACAGTGATTGTTGATGCTTGGGAGGGAGGGAACGGGAGTCCTTCCTGAGTCCATTCCATGTTTGGTGGGTTAGGAGTCTCAACTTCCGTTGTGCTAGGTGTTTCTTCTGTTGATACTGTTGATATTGTTGGCAACCCCTCTTCTAGGGGCTGAGCCTCTTCCAGGATCTGTTTTCCCTTGTCCTTCTTTTTAGCCATGACAGGTGGCATTGGTAGTGAAGGAGCAGATGATGAAGACTCACCTGGCTAGGATTTTGATGATTTGGTCACCAGTGGTGCCTGCGGTATTGGACCCTATTTAGATGGATTTAACTGGAAATCCAAATGCGTTGAAGGGAGGGTCGATTGAGGCATTAATTGCATCGCATTGCAATACTTGAAGGGTTCTAAGTCCATCGGGACTACATGTATTTCTCCTTCAAATGCATACTTTAGGCACTGGTGAGCGATCGAAGGGACACACTTCATGTCCCTGATCCATGGCCGCCCTAGCAGTATGTTATAAGCCATCTCGCCTTCCAAAACATGGCACAATGTTGGTATTGTCTTTTGTCCTACCTGGACGAGCAAAACAACTATGTCGACTATCGAGCATATTGCATCGTTGAAAGCTCGCAGTGTGTATGTGGAGGCTATGATATGAGAGGTTGGCAACTTCAGATGTTTTAAGGCTACAGTGGTAATGATGTTACTGGACGAGCCAGTATCTACCAACACTCTCTTGTACGGGATCCCGTTGACCCACGCGATAACGTGCAGGGGTGGATCTGCCATGTCATTCGATATTGTTTTGACTTCATCCTCTCTGAAGGTAATGACCGGCTCCGTACATCATTTCACATGTCCCACGAAGTTGTTGAAAGAATTTGCTTCATGAGGCTGTAATTCGATGGCTTTTAAAATTTCCATAAGAGCTTCCCTATGAGGTGTTGACTATTGAATAAGCTCGTAAATGGAAAGCCTAGCCGATGTGGTCCGCAAACTCTGCGTGAGTTTGGTCCGTATCGTGACCTCGGGTCTAGGCGGAGGCAACTGCATAGGGCATTGTTGAGGCTGCGACGTTGTTGGAACTTCCCTTGTAGCTACCTCGGGGGCAACTCCTGGGTACTTTTTGTTCCCGGTCACTATGCTGATCATTCCCACAAATCCTTGCATGGGAAGATTCTGTCGCACCTCATTAACCTGGAGAGGTTTTGCCTGTGCCTCGTGGGCAGGCAAAGGGTCCTTGAATACCCCCATTTGTTGATTATTTGGTGCTATGGGGTTGTCCATGGCCAATGTTTTATTGTCGATCAAATCTTGGATTAATCCTTTGAATTTCCAACATCCATTCAAGTCATGTCCCCTTCGCCTATGGAATCTACAATATAATTCCTCTCTGTATCCCTTAGGCTTGGGAGCATTAGGATCTACAGTTTGGATTTCTGGAAGGGTGACTAAATTTGCCGCTGACAAGCGGTCAAATAGGGAGTCCCTGGACTCCGCATAAGGGGTGAATTGTCGCCTAGGGCGACGCTGCTGATTCTGCTCCTATTTTTTATTATCTCTTTCATAACTAGGAGGCACTGCCTGGTAATTAGCCTTTTGGGGCTGTATTTCTTGCACAGGCTTGGGGACATTTATCGCAACTTGGTTAACCACAGTGGGTTGTGATTGCGTAGTCTCGGTCTTAGTGGTTTTATTCCACTCTTTCTTTTTAGGCTTGGCGATTGCACCCTCACCTATTTTGATCTCTTCTATAACTCTGGCTTGCGCCAAAGCTTCTTCTAAGCTGGCGTATTGCTGCAGCAGCAATAGCCCAGAGATTGATTTTAAGCAACTCTATGCAAACATCCGTGTGAGATCGGACATAGGGGGAAGGTAGGGTAGCTTAGAAAGCAAAGCCCTCCATCGATTCCCGTATGCTGCCATTGTTTCTTCCTCATATTGCTCGAGGTTGGCCGGATCACTCGGTGATGCCTTCTTCTTTGTGTTGAAGGCAAAGCGTTCAAGAAACGCATCTACTAATTGATCTAGGTTGTTTATGCTTGTGTTTTGGTAATCGTGTGAACCAATCCGAGGCGGGGCCTACGAATGTGGTTATGAATGTCCTAAGCAACAATGCATCATTATCTTGGATGCCGAAGCATTGGCTCAGGAATCTTGTGACATGTTCTTGTGCGTCCTCTTCACCTTTAAAGACTGCCAATTGAGGCAACTTGAAATGTTCGGGGTAAAGAGGTGTGGGCACTGAGGGATGCACTGGATGACTGCGGAGTTGACGTAACATGGGCTTTTGATGCCCAGAAGCTTTTGTCTCCACAGACTCCAAACGCTCTAATAGCGCTTTGTATGCATCGAAAGATTTTATTTCTTCCTCTTTTGTTTGCTCCCGTTGTGAGTTATGGGAGACTGGAGGCCTATGGGGGGTGGCCGAATGGCAGCCCTCCCGCCTTGATGGGGCATTTTGGCCCATTCTATTTCTGGTTCATACTCCTCATAAACTTCTTGAGGAGTCTCTAGGCGAGACCTATGACCCTGATTGAGTCCCCGTTGAGGGTACCCATCATTGTTTTGGGGAGTGGCCTCCCTCTCGGGTCTATAAGGTCTCGGAGGCAAAGCTTGACGAGGTCGCGGAGACCTATCCTGCACCAAAGGGTTGTGCCTCTCATATTGTTCTACTTTTTGGGTGCGAGGGGTTGGCACCCTCTCAGGGAGTTTATAGCGCAACTCATCCGCTTCGCGCTGCATGCGCTCTTTATTAAGGCGGTATAAGTACTCTAACTCCTGATGACCTTGCTCAAGCTACGTGATTCGGGCTTGGCGGGCGGCATGTCTGGCGACTGTCGGGTCAATTTGGTCCGCCCTATTTTGCTCAGGAGGCTTGAATGTTTCTCCTATGTATTTGCCTCGATCTTGATGATCTAAAATTTCAATGGGTCGCTTCCCTCTGTCGAGGTTGGCGACATTTACTTGAGGCTCTGGCCTCGATGGGTGACCATGATATCTAGCAGGTGTGGAAATGCAAGGTTCCTGCGTTGTATGTTGTTCTCGAGGAATGCGATGGTCTTCCTCGTACTCCCTTTCATGGGTGTGAAAGGGGCGGGCGGAGTGAGCTCGCCCTGTGTGAAGAGCCCTGCGCTCTGGGTTTTGTCTTTCTATTCTAATGGGAGGCAAAGAAGAGGTACCATATTCACGCTGTCTCTCCTCATGGACACTATGCCTCTCTAGCGCTTCATCGTGCTGTGGCCACTCAGATCTAGCCTCAAAAGGTGATTTTCTATTTACATTGAGATCTACATGTAAAGCTTCTTCCCGAAAGGGGCTGTGTTGAATGGGCAAACTCCACAGAGGAGGGTCCCAATAATTCCTTCTTGATGTGGCCTGATGTGGACTCTCTTGTAGGCCAGACCGCCAAGGCGGTATGGCCAAGTCCTTAGGGCTAAAGCGAAGGCGACCAGCGCCCTCTCTTTGTGTACCTTCCGCAGCGTCCGCCCTTGATTGGGCTTGGCTACGGGTGTACACCATTGTGGTGCTTCTCTACTAGCTAAGCAGATTTTTATCTCGTTTATGATGATTTTTCTTTTTGTTACACTAAGCAGAAATGAACACACACATACACAAACCGTGATTATCTCTTTTAAGGATTAATAGTGTGTCCTAAACTGGTTTAGTGCATTTTGATGTTTTTTTTTGTTTTTGCAAGTTTTGAAGAACGTTTAAATGCATAATGTTGGCTCATATGACTCCCATAAATGGTCGCCCCTTCAATATACCATTGCTCGGACGATATACCAACCTCTCTATATACCCGCCCTTACGAGAGGGAAACTATAGGTACGTGAGAGCAGATGGTACGTGGAACATAGGCGGTACGAAAGGGGGATTGTCCTATTAATGACACCTACCATAGAAGACTTATCCTCGCGCGCATGGGAATCACCCCAGCGACACTCGGTCAGCTTTCATCAGGATTTACGCCTAACAATAGTGACAATCGGGGAAATGGATGCAAAGCTAAGCCAAGGTGGTGATGAACCCACCGTTGGTCTTGCTCAAGGGCTGGGGTCTTACGACCAGCTCCTTGGTTTAATTTACCACGTGATGTGTGTGGGGTTCATTTTATTTAATAAAAATGAAACAAGCATAAACAACTTTCCCTAAGCAAGTAAAAGTTGACAAAAAAGTAGAAACAAAAAATAATAATAAAAAAAAATGCAGGTACAGCTTTGGAACCTTACCTTTTTTTGCTCAAATCGGCTGTCTTTTCTGCCCAAATCGACTATTTTTGATTCGGCCCGGTACCTTTAAGCACAAAAACGTAAATTTCAATTAGTTTCTGAATCTAAAAAAAAATAGGGGACAACGTCCCACCGTGATCGCCACTGAAAGCATGAGATTTCAAAATAAAAGAAACACTAATTGCTGCAATGTAAACTAACTAGCTTGATGCATGAAATAACATGGATATAATCAAATCAAAAGCAGGAGCACAACCCTTTTTATTAATGTGATTCCAACTCGGTTACAATACGTCTCCTCCCTCTTTAAGGGCTAGGAGAGTTAGCATGTTTCCATTACAAAAAGTGAATAGTGATCTTCTTTCGCATGCCCACATTTGAAACGGGCGGGCCAAAGCGTTGCCACCGCTTATGATGATGAATCCTTGCTTGTTGCTTCTCCTACAATCAAAGAAACAATGAAAGCGTTAGTAGCACCTGCAACAAGAGGATAGAACGTTTGTCTTTAGAAAGCAATGAGAAATGCATGCAAAAGACCCGAAAACATCACCAAAAGGCTGCTGCCAGCAAAACAGTCGATGAATCTGCTTGCTGTTACCTGCAAGTTAGTGAAGAAGCAAATATCGACAAAGACATGACAATATTCGATAAGCAGCTCCAGACGTAAAGCGTAATGCAAGATACATTCGAACATACAGCGTAGTGCAAGATATATTCTAACGTAAAGCGTGAACTTATTTAAACAACATACAGCGTGATGTAAAATAAACACGTGATAACAGAATAATCTAAAATGAAACTAAGAGCGTGCGGGGCACCCGAGCGGGCCGCCCACCGTGGGAATTTGATTTCGGTGCCAATCCACTAGGGAAGGGCCCAAAATCTCAGAGAATGAATTGTCGGTGAATTGATGGTTTACTATGGTCCAATGTCGGGTTCTAAGGTCCAGATTCACCTTTCTAAAAGCCACTCACTAACCTCTCTTGCGAAAGAGATTAAGAGTGTAGAAGAAATGAATCTAAAAGGATGCAATCGGGTGTTTGGTTTGGCAGCACTTCGTTGCTTCGAAATGTCTACCAGCTTGTCCTTTTCGTGGGCAGGAAAGTCCACCATTTTATAGACCCATGGGGTCTCTTTGGAGGGGCACGCAGGGATGCCACATGGCGGCCATGCCTTCCCAAAAGGGAGGAGACTCCTCCTTGACTTGGGCTTACATGACTGCCCTTGTGACAGTCCGCTAACTGCCAATCTGCCCACCTACGCATGCATGCATAGCAGGCGGCAATAACTGACTGTCCTTGGCTGCCACTTGTTTAACATTCGCTTTAAATCATTTTAATGGCACTTTTAAATGTTTTAATGTTTGCCTTTGAATGCTTGAATTCCACCTTTGATTGGTTGAGTTTCTGCCCAGGCGCAAATGCCGAAGTGTCACGATATCGCGACGTCACGATATCGTGACACTTCGGCCAAGGCCTTTCTTTGGGCGCCGAAGTGTCACGATATCGCGACGTCGTGATATCACGACACTTCGGCCAAGGCTTTGCCTTGGGCACCGAAGTGTCGCGATATCACGACGTCGCGATATCGTGACACTTCGGCCAAGGCTTTGCCTTGGGCATCGAAGTGTCGTGATATCGCGACGTCGCGATATCACGACACTTCGGCCAAGGCTTTGCCTTGGGTGCCGAAGTGTCGCGATATCGCGACACTTCGGCCAAGGCTTTGCCTTGGGCACCGAAGTGTCGCGATATCATGACGTCACGATATCATGACACTTCGGCCAAGGCTTTGCCTTGGGCGTCGAAGTGTCGCGATATCGCGACGTCACGATATCGCGACACTTCGGCCAAGGCTTTGCCTTGGGCACCGAAGTGTCACGATATCGCGACACTTCGGCCAAGGTTTTGCCTTGGGCGCCAAAGTGTCGTGATATCGCGACGTCACGATATCGTGACACTTTGGCCAAGGCTTCTTTTGATTAAGGCTTGCTTTTGATAAAGGCTTGCTTTTGATTAAGGCTTGTTAAAACGACCAACTTTGCTTTGTTTACTTTTCGACCTTCTAAACTGCTATGTAAGTGGCTAGGACCACTGTTTGACCTCTGAGGGCTGCCCTGAAAGCTGTGTGTGTCAATGCGATCAGTGTTTGTAGTCACATAATCGGATTGGTGCTGTTTTGGTGTCTACAGGCAATCAAACACAATTGTTGGGCTCAATCCATCAAGTACAATATCGCTACAAACAATCTCAAATCTTTGATGATCATGACTGATAGTTGGTGTTCCTCGACATTATTTGCCACCAAAATTACTCTAGTTAGCACCAATAGATACAACAATGGAGGTAACTCCATCTATTATATTGCTTTATATTCAAATTCTACTTGTGATTGGGATGAATCTCAACCCCCTAAGCTTGTAGAGTATCTATGGTATGCTTTCAATTAGATTCTTCCCGATTATAAAATCATCATCGTGGGAGGTAGAGGATCCTTTGACTATGAGTTCATCCCAAAAATTCTCGGAGAGAGGTCCTACACCCTTTCCTTCTTAGAGAAAACAAATAATCCAAATGTAGAGAACAATCTCTACCCTTTTCTCCATATTTCATCGGATGGAAATTTGTACATGTTTGCTAATCAAAATCCCATAATGCTTGATTACATGAGAAACCATATCCTTAAGATGTTTCCCACAATTCCAAGTGGGCCTAGGAATTACCCATCATCTGGTTCATCTATGATGCTACCGCTGTTAGTCAATGACAAATTTAATATGGTGGAGATTCTCATTTGTGGAGGTTCTCCTGATAACGACTAAACCTTCGTTAATACTAAGAATTTCTTGTATGCTCTTTAGAGCTACGAGATAATGGTGATTACAAATCCAAATATTGGCTGGGCCATAGAAAATATGCATGGCCCCAGGGTTATGAATGATATGCTCATTCTCCCCACTAGAGAATTTTTGGTTATAAACAGAGCATAGAAAGGAATTATTTGTTGGGAGTTGGGAGGGAATCCAGTGTTTGATCCTCATATCTATAGACCTAATGCTATACCAGGAAATCAATTCTCCTTGTAGCCTCCACAATTTTGAGGTTGCACCATTCCAGTGTGAATGTATTTCTTGACATATCAATGTATCAATAGCATTATAGTAGAGAGTGGTAGGTAGTAGTAGAACTCCTATATGGAGTAAAATGTAGTTCTTTAGTTTATAGTAACAGAGTGACCATTACCTCTATACTGCATTATATTTATGTCATTTCTATTTATAGTATATTTTAGTCATATCGTAGAATCACTTTCTCTCATATTTATTGCATCTTATTAGGAATAGTGTTAGATCTCTCCTACTGCATATATCCTCAAAAGCTAACAAGTAAATTCTAACTCAATCCCTTCAATATATTCATATACGATTATAACAAAACAAATTGCTTCTAAATGTAGTAATTCAAAATTTGTGATCAACATAGTCAAGATAATTATTATAAAGCTTACTACTTAGTAATTCTATGTTGATGTAAATTTCTTGATAGGGTTCTATATAGATTTGATACTGGAGCCATACTATATTGAGTTAAAAGTTTATGGTTTCTTTTGGTGTATGCTTAAACATCTCTATTTGGATTAGTTTTACTTTCAAAGTTCATTCTAAAACAAGGTATAAGTTTTAAATAACTATAATAGTTTTAAATTTCAACTTTATTATAAGTTCAACATATGACCATATAATCCATAAACTAATAGCACAATACTCAAACTATTGCTAGCCATGCATGTAAATCCAAAGCACAATTACGTTTTTACTATTTAGTAATGTGTAATAGTGAATATTTTTCTACAATTTAAAAAATATCCCATCTAATTACTTTTTCAAAGTACAACCAAAATTTATAGTAATAAATTCTTTTATAGCCTAGTAAACCACTTTTCATGTATTCCAAGGGTAAAGCTTTACTGAAGGTAAGAAAATAAGTCTCCAAGCAATAACAAAATCAAACCCCATTATATTATGCTTACCACATAGGATACAAGAAGCTATAAAAATAATAACGTAACATAGTGAAGCTCTTGTTGTCATGCTCTTTTAAAAAATAAAATATGGTAATCACCTTTACAAAAAAAATTAGAACATGAGATTATTTTCCTATTAATTTATAAGTGTACGCATGAGGTGCCCATTGAAGAAGAACTTCCTATAATTATTTAATATAACAAGTATATTATTAGATGCATCTAATATCAATAGGTTTTCCATGCTTAGTAAACTCCTTCACACATTCAAGCCTTTTGATACATACAACTAGATATAAGGCAAATCATTCATTGTATATTCCAAAGTAGAACAAGTTGATAATATTTTAAAATATGCAATATCGAGATAAACCAATTTATTGTAGAAAATATTCTAAAAATTAAAAATGACAAGGTTTCATTTACAAGAAAATGGTATATAGCTTTAATTCTCTAGAATATTTTTTATGAATTCATCCTAACTACTGCAAGTGAAATAGGAGATTATACTAGAGCTAGGGAATGTTTTTAAAAATAAATATTAAACCCTTAAATATGTATAAATTCATAGATTTTTCTCAATTTCAATTCATTTTTGGAAATAAGTAAACCAATGCAGTGAATATTTGAAATAGATTCAACCCTTACCAAGTAGTTTAAGGTTGTACAATGCTCATTTTATAATAAAATTTGTTATGTTAAAGTGTTAAAAGTGTAATTCAACTTATGGCCAAGGCCAATATTGGATAATGTAATATTTTACAGTCCTATAGGAAATTATTGTATAATTATATGAAATTTATTATAATATTTTATAATGTATATGCTATGGGACATGATTAACCATGTTATAGTTAAACCCATCTTATAACTTGCAATTAGCCTTAAAGTCCTCTTATTATTTTGACATAGGTTAGACTCATTAATGTTATTAGGGATTTAGTTTAGGTATAAATATCCCCATAACTCTATCCTTTGAATAAGAGTGTTGTTGTTTCTTTTCTATATATAATATAGTGATTATTTATGGTTTTTATGGGTGGCCACTATATTTTTATCTCTTTGACCAATTTTTTATTTTTATGTATAATATTTGAGTGGATTGACTAATTGTGTTTATTTCTAAAAATAGGTGTGAATTATATTATGGTATTAGAACAGGTTTGGAGTAGCATTATTTTGTCAAGAGAGAGTTTTTTTAGAGCCTTTTCTACTTCCTATGAATTCTAGGGAGAGTTACTCAAATATTTATAAGAAATTCCACATAAGAATCCAAGAGGAGATTCATTTTTGTCTTTCATCCATTCTTCTAGATACTCTAGAAATCATGTACTCAAGTATCTCAAAAAGTAATCCAAGGTTTAAAATAAAAAATTGGTTTGAGACTAAAAATAATACTATTTGAATCAATAGAAGGCCAAAAATTTCAAATTGTCCACGGGGTTAAAATTTGAAAAACCTATGAAAAAACCTTTGAAATGGTTTTGAAACTTTCTTACACAAATAAATTAGTGTTTATCCACTACAAAGTGCACATCACCCATCTTCAACGAGTATGCATATGATTTTTCCTACACAAGAAGAATACAATGATGTTACATGGGCATGCATATGACATTACATTTTTTACAATAGGGGTTTGAATCCTAATTTCTCCTTTTTAATAAAATTTTATCTGAATTCTAAGGTTTCATTATAATTTTTATAATTCTTCTTCATCCAACATCATGGAATCTTGGTCATTTGACTGGTAATAAGGTCTTGATCACAAGAACATTTATATTTTAAATTTCTTTCACATTCTTCTTAATGAAACAAATTGTTGACTTGGTTGTAAGACATCCTAAAGGAGAACCTACAATATTATCATCATATAAGTCAATGGTAGGCTAGTCAAAAGGATATTTTATGAAAATCATGTCATTAGATCAAATTTAGTTAGTGCCCTACTAGTTCCTTACAATTTGTTTAGTTGAAAGTGTGGACAATGACATGGACATAAATTTGAAGCTTGGTAGGCTGGTTAGTTCAACCATCGTTACTCTATGTAGACCTAGGTTCTAGTACCTCTAACTATATTTTATTAAAAATTTTATGGGTCAGCTAACAACATGGCCAAGGTGGCACTCTTGTGTGACTCAAAAGATCTGTTATTTAATTAATACCCCTTCAACCAATGAGAGGATGATATATGTAAAAATCATAGTTGATCAAATAGTTTGGTGGCATTTAGGTGATAAAAAATTAGTGTTTGACTAGTAGAAAACAATAAATTAAACATAGGGTAATTATAATTAAATGTAATTTTACTAAGACTTAAGCCTTTGATTTCTATAATTTTGGGGGCTATTTGGAAAAATCTTATAGATTCCATAACTTTTTCTTGCAAAAACATTTTGAACCTATTTATTTTTAAAATTGCACAAATTTTGAGCTCTTTATGTTGTTGATATTACTTCAAGGACATGTTATAATGTTATGGTTAAAATTGCATAGGATAGTCCTAGAAGAATGTTTTCATTATATGAAAGGGAAAATTTACCATATGTTATATAATTAGAATCTTTGGTTTACATTTATGGAAGATACAATTAGATTTATGATAGTTGCAACAAGTTTTGAGTATTTTGAAGGAGTATAGGAAAAGTATTCCTATTGTTCTTTAGTCAATCCATCTTCCTCATTTGGGCTATTGATTCACCTTATTCATGAATATCTAATCTTTCAAGATCTCTTGCTTTTATTATTTATCCACATACTCTTGGAAGTGTCAATAGAAATTTTCCTAAATAGGCCTATGCAAAGTCTCTTTTGATGAAGGAAATAGGTGGTCTAAGGGAAAGTTAAAGTTTTCAAACAAGGTGATATGGATTATAAAATATAAAGTTATGATTCCATGTTTACGTTATGTGGCTATAGAAGACTAAATAAACTTTTCATTAGAGGTGGTATCTTGAATTCTCTTTCTCATTTAGAGTCCTAGTAGAGGTGTTATTTTGATATGTATAAGAGTATATGATTCTTGTAGTAGTGACTATAGTCCAACATAAGGAGATTCATATGCAAATGTATTTTTATATTAGTGAATTTTAGACTATGAGTAGGGTCCAGATAATTTTTCCTGAAGTGTTGAGGCCCTCTTTTAGATTATGAATAAGATCTAGATGATTCTTCCTTAAGTGTGAAAAACCTCTAGAGCATCCATTATGGGGAAAGATATTATTTCTACTCATGTATTCTCTCCTTGGAACCTTTGTCCAGATTATGAGGGAGTGTCCAAGGCTGACATTGTATGACGTAACCTTGCATAGGCGCATGGACAATCAATGTAGAATTATATATAGTTTATTATAATATTCTATTATGTAAGCACTAAGGGTCACAATTAATTTTTTTATGGTTAAACTATCCTTATAACTTGTAATTAACCTTAAATCCCTATTGTTATATTAGCTTAAATTAAACTTATTTATGTAATTATAATTTTGGTATTTGTATAACTACCCTCTACCACTTCAATATTTTCATTAGAATGTTTTAATTATTATTTACATATAGAATAGTGATTATTTATGGTGCCTACAAGGGTTCATTATATCTCTAGCAATTTGATCCCTTTTTACGCTTTCTATATAATATTTTAGGATATAGATTGTTTTTTTTTATTTCTTGCAATAGGTGTGAATTCTAACAAAAATACCCTAAACATAAGCAATTTACTTAATAATTTAAATATAACATCAATGTTTCATTGATGAATTGAAAAGAGACCAGAACCTATTAAATTGCTTAACTTTCTTCTTTTCTTGTTTTGTTTTCCAACTCTCCTTATGTTTCTTTACTATTCCCATATCAAGCAATACACCCCCTTAAAACGCATTCCTTATGGTAGCTATGCAAGGTCAAGAGAGGAATACAAGATGGATATCAATAAGTACATATAAATAAGAATAAATGGTAATCCCACCACTTTAACCCAAAAAGTATTTTTTACCTACATTGCTAAAATGGAGGTTTCAAAGTTCTTTGCAACTATACTCTCTTAACGACCAACTTATAAAATAAAATATTTTTTTATAGATTCAAATTATTTTTTTCTTCATTTTTCACTATATAAAAATAACAAGAACTTATTCCTTCTCAAGGAAAATAGTTCACTTTTTCCAAGTGAAACTAGAATTATGGTAATTATAAGGTTTATACAATCACTTTTTTTTTTTAAATTAAAATTTCAAAGAAATAGAGGAATTTTCATTCAATGAAGAATTTATTTTCAATAACTATTTAGATGTAAAAACATTATAAATACAATTGTATATTTTCCTCTTCTTGCCATTAACATTCAAAATGCATGTTCAATAAATTTTGTATCTAATACTTATCATTACGTGGTGTGTGTGATCTCTCTCCTCTAGCTATTGCCACAAGATTTGTTACCTTCTCTCGGATGATACATTCCCTCATATACCTTATAAAGGGTGAATTGTTAGCATTTGTAGCAAATTATAAATAGTAAAATTCATAACAAATTTTGATAATAAATAATTTAACAATCAACTAGTCATGAAATTTAATATATTTCAAAACTTTTCATTATATTTTCTAAATAACTAAATATATAAATTAAGTAATTACTTGGGATATGACACATAATTATAACTAATTTTCAATTTAAACAATAAAAATAAGAATTCCATTCCTAATTAGAGAATTTATAAACATACTATATTGTTTTCTAATAGCTCCAAGAATCAATGAAATGAAACTAATTAAAAAATATATAATTTAACATTCTAGTTTAGTCATGTGGAAGCCTAATTATAAATCAAATTTTCATTATAAATATCCTCTAGAGTTCACTTAGACATGCATAAGAATTAATTCTATTAATTATAGTGCCTATAGAAGACCATAAACTATTGAATATATCTTCTATTTTTATGGATGAGTCAATAAAATTTAGAACATGATTATGTTGTAGACACCAAAATAGCACCAATCCGATTATGTGGCTACAAACACTGATCACACTGACATACACAGCCCCCAGGGCAGCCCCCAGAGGTTAAACAGTGGTCCTAACCACTCTCACAGTAGTTTTGGAAGGTTAGAGGTCAATTTGGCACCTTTCAGGCACTCTGCTCCTTATTCGTTCCACCCTGGGACGATTACAAACTGGTATTCGTTCCACCCTGGGACGATTAGCAGCATTCGCCCCTGGGTGGGGCGAATAGCAGGTTTGACGAGAAAAAGGTCAAACCTTGACAAATGGCAGCTCAGATCCGCCACTTAACTCCTCCTTCATTGCATGGGAGTGCGAGTGAGCATTTTTGAGCTCAAAGAGGCAGTCATAGAGGTAGTCATGGAGTCCTTAATCAGGGAGGAATCTTCTCTCCCCTGAGAAGGCATGATCGCCAAGTGGCGCCTCTGCATGCTCATTCACAGAGACCCTCAAGTCTATAAAATGGTGAGTCTTCTCACCCCAAAAGAGAATAGGTCAGGAGAATTTGGAGCAACGGAGTGCTACCGATTTACGTCCTCACCCTTTTGCTTGTGCCTTTCACATCCTTGATCTCTCTTTTGGAAGGGAGGTTATTGGGTGATTATTGGAAGCACAATCCGGACCCAAAACCCGACATTTGGCCATAGTATCCCACCCAAATTTTTTGAAAATACCCCACAAGAGGTTTTGGACCCATCCCAAGTGGATTGGTGCCAAAATCGGGCCCCAAACGACGGGCGTCCTGCCCCCGGGTGCCCCCCGCACTATTGCAGTCCTAATCGCCCCACCCCGGAGCGATTAGAAATCTGTAGCAGATTTCATTTCTATTTTTCTTGCATTTTATTCTAGGTTGTTCAGATAGGCTTTCCATTCAAATTTCATGTTATTCTGAGCAGTTTTGATCATGTTTTTGTTATTTCTCGCTTTCACTAACATGCAGGGAGCATCATCAGATTTCGGGTGATAGAGGCCGAATTGGCAAAATCTGACCTTCTGGGTCTTTCCAAAATACCCCGTTTTACCTAACCCCCAACTTTGTAGGTGATTTGGAGCCTCCCGGATGGGACATTTAGGAGGGTGCTTTTTGACATTTTGTTGTAGGTCTAATCGTCCCACCCCGGAGCGATTAGAAATCCGTGGTGAATTTCCTGACTATTCCTTTTGCAGTGCCTTCTTGGTAATGTTCTCATGCCTCTCTCAAGTTTTTAGCTCATTTTGATATGTTTTAGTTATCGTTTTATTTATTTTACGCATGCACTAATCGTAGGCTTTGGGGATCGCATGTTTTACTTCATCCGCAGGTGCTACTAATCCTTTTCTATTTCTCTGAACGTAGGATCTCGACACCGGAGGAGCAACAAGGAATCAAAGACATGTTCATGCAAGCGGTGGTGACATTTGGCCCGCCCACTTTACATGTGGGCACGCGAAAGAAAGCGTACCAATCCGTGGTGTAATAGAGCCCTACTTAACGCTCCTAGCCCCAAAAAGGGAGGAGACGTATTGTAACCTGATTTTAAAGCAAATTAATAAAAAGGGTTGTACTCAACATTTGCTTTCTATCTTGTTTCAATTCGTTTATGTTTCTCTCCTTTCATGCATTTTAGTTCGTAGGACTTAGCGTTACGTTTTGCTTTTGCATACATCGCACTTGGCATTTCCGTTTTGTTTTCGTATCCTCGTGCTTTCAGTGGCGATCACGGTGGGACCTTGTCCTCTGATTTTGAGATCAAATTTTTGATCAAAAGTGTTTGTTTTTGCTTGCAGGTACCAATATTTCAAGCGCTGGACTGTTGTTCGTTCCAGTCTATGACGAGTACAGAGCTGGAATTCGTGTCACCCAGGGACGAATGGGCATTCGTCCCACCCTGTGATGAATATAGTTCTGTTATTCATCCCACCCCGGGATGAATAAGCCCTCTGTGCACTTTCAGAATAGAAACTCAGAGGCATCCATTTTGGGCAGAGAAGAGGTAGGGGTTCTGAATACCTTCTGTCATTTTCTATTTTCTTGTCTTTGTATTTTTTAGTTTCTTTGCTTGCTTAGGAAGGTTTTACTGCATGTTTAATTTCCTTGCATAAGTAAAAAGAACCCCACACACCACGTGGTAATTTAAACAACAAGGAGTTGGTCGTAAAACCCCAACCCTTGATCAAGACCAACGGTGGATTTCATCACCACCTTGGCTTGAATTTTTGCATCCATAACCCCGATCGCTACTGTTGCTAGACGTAAATCCTGATGAAAGCTGACCAAGTGTAGCTGGGGTGATTCCTAGTGCATGAGGATAAGTCTTCTATGGTAGGTGTCAAAAATAGGGTGATCCCCCTTCCGTACCGCCTATGTTCCACGTACCATTCTGCTCTCGCGTACCAATAGTTTCCCTCACGTAAGGGTGGGTATATTGAGAGGTTTGGTATAACGGCCTGGCAGTGGTATATTGAAGGGGCGACCATTTTGGGAGACATAAGAGCCATCATATTGCATGAACAACAACACGTTCTTTACAAAGCTTTCAAAACAAGAAATCAAAACACACTAAACCAGATTTAGGGCACACCTTTAATCTATAAACGAGATAATCACTTCTTTGATTGTGTGGTTCCCTTTGTTTAGTGTAGAATAAAAAATCATAAAGAAGATAAAAACCTGCATATATTTTAGAGAGACACCACCATGGTGTACACCCGTAGCCAAGCCCAATCACGGGCGAAAGCTGTAGAGAGTGTACAAGGGGGCACAAGTCACCTCTGCTATAGCCCCAAGGACTTGGTCATACCACCTTGGTGGCTTGACCCACAAGATAGTCCACATCATGCCATTTTAGAATGGGACTATAGAGGCACCCCTTCGAGGGGCACTCCCATTCAACATAGACCCTTTCAGGAGGAGTCCTTACACGTGGCACTCAACATAAATGGGAAGGCTCCCTTAGATGCTCGATATGAGTGGCCACCATGCAATGAAGTGCTAGAACAACATAGGGTCCATAAGGAGGGGCCACATGATTATGTCATCCCTCCTCTACCCCTCATCACTGTTAGGAATAACAAGCCAAATCCAGAGCACAAGGCTCTTCAGATAGGGCGAGCCAACTCTGCCCGCCCCTTTCACATATACGAAAGGGAGCATGAGGAAGACCATTACATTCCTCAAGAGCAATACATAGCATGGGAGCAATGCGCCTCCACACCTGCTATCTATCAGGATCACCTACTGAGGCTAGAGCCTCGGGTGAATGTCGCCAACCTCGATAGAGGAAAGTGACCTATAGAGATCTCGGATCATCACGACCGAGATAAATATGTAGGAGAGGCATCTAGGCCCCCTAGACCTAAGACGGTGGAACAAATTGACTTGGCATTTGCCAAACATGCCACCCACCAAGTGCAAATCACGTAGCTTGAGCAAGACCAACAATAGTTGGAGCACCTGTATCACCTTAGCAAAGAGCGCATTCGGCATCAAACAGATGAGCTGCTCCATAACACTATGCCTGAGAGGGTTCCAACCCCTCACACCCAAAGGGTAGAACTGTATGAGAGGCACAACCCCTTGGTGCGAGATAGGTCTCCATGACCTTACCAAGTGTTGCCTCCGAGACCTCCTAGACCTGAGCGGGAGGCCACTCCCAGGAACAATGATGGGCACCCTCCACGGGGACCCACCCATGTTTATAGGTCTCACCCAGGAACTCCTCAAGAAGCCTATGAGGAGTATGAGCAAGAAGAAGAGCGGGCTGAAATGCCCTACCAAGGCAGAGGGGGTGCTATCCGGCCACCCCTCCATAGGCCTCAAGTTCCCCACAACCCACAGTGGGAACAAACCAAGGAGGAAGAGATCAAATCTTTCGATGCATATAAAGCACTGCTAGAGCACTTAGAGTCTATGGAGACCAAGACTTCTGGGCCCCAAAATCCCACTTTACGCCAACTCCGTAGTCACCCCGTGCATCCGTCAATGCTGGCACCCCCATACCCTGAACACTTTAAGCTGCCCCAATTAGCAATATTTAGGGGGGAGGAGGATGCCCAAGAGCACGTGACTAGATTCCTGAGCCAATGCTTTGGCATTCAGGACAATGATGCTTTGCTACTAAGAACATTTATAACCACGTTCGCAGGCCCTACCTCGGATTGGTTCACTCAATTTCCAAAGCACAACATCAGTAACTTAGATCAGCTAGTGGACGCGTTCCTCGAATGCTTCACCTTCAACACCAAGAAGAAGGTGTCACTAAGTGACCTAGCCAGCCTCAGGCAGTATGAGGAAGAAACCATGGTGGCCTATGGGAATCGATGGAGGACATTGCTTTCAAAGCTGCCCTACCTCCCTCCTATGGCCGACCTTACCCAAATGTTCTCAAAGAGCTATTTGAGATCGATCTCCATGCTATTGTAGCTACAACAATATGCCACTTTAGAGGAAGCTCTGGCGCAAGCCAGAATCATTGAGGAGATCAAGATTCAGGATGGTGAGATTGCCAAGCCAAAGAAGAAAGAATGGTCTAAAAATGCCAAGATAGGGACCACGCAACCAAAACCTACTGTGGTCAATCAGGTTGCTATAAACATACCTAAGCCTATACAAGCAATGCAGCCCCCAAAGGCTAACTATCAGGCGGTCCCTCTTGACAGTTATGAAAGAGAAAACCATCGGCAAGAGAAAAATTAGCAGCGTCACCCTAGGCGACAATTCACACCTTACACCGAGTCTAAAGACTCCCTGTTTGATCGCTTGTCAGCGGCAAACTTGATAAACCTGCCAGAGAGTCGACCCATAGACCCCAATGCTCCAAAACCTAAGGGCTACAGGGAAGACTTGTACTGTAGGTTTCACCGACAGAAGGGACATGATCTTAATGCATGTTGGAAGTTTAAAGGCTTGGTGCAAGACCTAATAGACAACAAGACATTGGTGGTGGATAATCCCGTGGCACCAAACAACCAATAGATGGAGGTCTTCAAGGACCCCCTGCCTACCCATGATGCACAAGCAAAGACCCTACAAGTCAATGAGGTAACACAAAACTGCCCCATGCAGGGGTATGTAGGGATGATCAGTATAGTGACTCAAAACAAAAGGTACCCGAGCATAGCTGCCCCCACGGTGGCTACAGGAGAGGTGCCAACAACGTCACAACCGCAACAGCACCCTACGCAACCTCCTCCGCCTAGACCAGTGGCCACAATTTAGACCAAACTCACCCAGAGTTTGAGGACCACGTCGGCTAGGCTCTCCATTTACGAGCTCATACAACAATCATCGCCCCATCGGGAGGCTCTAATGGAGATACTTAAAGCCATCGAGTTGCAGCCCCATGAAGCAAACTCTTTCAACAACTTCGTGGGGCATGTCAAACGATGCACCGAGCCAGTCATCACCTTTAGAGAGGATGAATTGAAATTAGTGACTGGTGACATGGTGGATCCACCCTGCACGTCATTGCATGGGTCAACGGGATTCCGTATAAGAGGGTGTTGGTGGACACTAGCTCATCCAATAATATCATTACAACAGTGGCATTGAAACATCTAAAGTTGCCAGCATCTCACATCGTGGCCTCCACCTACACTCTGTGAGCATTCAATGATGCGATATGCTCGATAGTTGGCACAATTGTCCTACCCATCCAAGTGGGACAAAAGACTATTCCTACATTGTGCCACATCTTGGAGGGTGAGATGGCTTATAACATTTTGTTGGGCCGGCCATGGATCAGGGACATGAAGTGTGTCCCTTCAATAGCCCACCAATGCTTAAAGTATACATTCGAAGGGCAAGTGCATGTAGTCCCGATGGACTTAGAACCCTTCAAGTATTGCAATGCGGTGTAGCTGATGCCGCAATCGACCCTTCCATCAACACATTTGGATTTTTAGTTGAATCCATCTAAATAGGGTTTGATTCCACATACATCCCCACTGTTAAGTCCATCAAATCCCTAGATGGGTCCATCTTCATCATCTGGTCCTTCACCAACGATGCCACCTACGGTGGCCACATCGAAGGACAATGGGAAGAAACCCCTGGAAGAGGCACCGCCATCAGTCTCAACCATCTCTACCGAAGAGATGCCTAGCCGAATGGAAGTCGAGATGCCTAGTTCACCTAACATGGAGTGGACTCAGGAAGAACTCCCATTCCCTCCCCCTCAACCGCCAACAATCACCATTGAGATGGCCAATACGGGCCTAGGGGAGTATCTGGTGTGGAACATTGTAGCAACACCCACACTTGAGTCCATGCAGGACATGGGGAGACCTCGCCTCCCCATAGGCACTATTGTTCCTCTAGGCTACCCACCAAACCAGACAAACTTTGTATATGGGGGCCTTGATAATGGCATTGAACCTTACATGCAAGAAGAAGAAGATGAAGAGCCTTTCGCTGAGGACGTCAACTATTTTTCCAACCCAGAATTTGCTTTAAGATATCTTGGCCAATGCAATTGGCATGGATATGGGTTGGGCAGATATGAGCAAGGAGTGCACGTTCTTTGCCAACCAAGATATCAGATGCCATACGACAAATCAGGAGTAGGGTTCAACCACCCCCTGCCCTTGGACATCTTGGTAGAGAACATGCAAGGCCTAGGGATAGGCAACAAGGATGGGTTGGCATTAGATCCATATGCCAATCCTAACACAACATATACATTGGGGGATTACCTCCCATTGTTGACAACCAACCTTGTTGACCTCAACAACCCCTTCCCTTTAACCGAGAAAGGAGAAAGTTCGAGAACTCACCTACAAGGGGGATATAGACAAGGTCAGGAAGGATCTTCAGAAGACGAGTTAGAATATGAGGTAGCACCATGGGACCCTTTCGAATCGGATAGCAATCACTCACAAGTGACCCCCATGGATGACTATCAAGAAAGCCTCTTGGCAATGTTCCCTTTGGATGCTCCAATCGAGCAAGTGCCACCTCAAGAAAATCAGGTCCCCCCACAGAGAGCGGAACAACCCCGATGGGACCATATCAATTTGCTCGAGCAGGATGAGCCTCACATGTCACAAATAGTTGTTGGAACCAATGAAGGCCTTTGGATCTTCGACAGTGATTATGAAGATGAAACTGAGATGGCCTATCTCAATCATATGCGACAGCAACAATACCCCATGGATATTGATGACATGTTTGAACAACTAAACATGGGGCCAAGGCATAGGTGGCACCTAAACCCAGCACAATTGGACCAAGTGCTGCATCCACCACTTTGGGCATACAGAGAGCACCTTTCGCCCAGAGACCCTATAGCGATATCAGTGCCGAGGGTAGACCCTATCCTCCTATCCGCACATAGGGCCGATCCATTCGTGCCAATACCTCCAGAGCCAGATCCGGAGCACAAAGATCACCAAGGATGTTCGAGTCACCACACCCATGGTAATGGAGACCAAAATCATTTCATCAACATGATCTCCATTGACTTAACCACCCCCATCCACAATCCAACCGATCCAGCATGGTCATTGTATCTAGACATAGATGCCATAGACTGGGATCACGTCAATTCACCACCATCCCCATCAGAGTATTGGTCGTTCGGTGAGATGCTTCATTTCACCCTAGAACCAACTCAGGATATCTTCCATGCTGAAGAGGGACCCGAAGTTCCTAATGTAGATCTGAATTCAGTGACTGATATCCACTTGATCCCAACTCCACATCAGTTGGAGGATGGATCCCACATGTCAGTTGAGGAGACGACTGACATAGACATCGGCTCTGATCCAATGAATCCATAGATAATCAAGCTGGGGGTAAGTCTATCCCCCGAAGAGCAAGCCGACTACATTGCCCTTCTCAAAGAGAAGAAGGAGGTTTTTGCATGGTCCTACAAAGACATGTCGGGGCTAGATCCATAGCTAGTCACGCATAATCTAACGCTTGATCCGACAGTCAAGCCAGTTAAGCAAAAACTACGTAAGATGCACCCAACAGTGGCCTTAATGGTCAAAGATGAATTGCAAAAGCTGTTGGATGCACAGTTTGTCATCTGTGTGGATTACCCACCATGGTTGTCCAACATGGTGCCCATCAAAAAGCCCGATGGGAGGATTCGCATATGCATCGATTTTTGAGATCTAAACAAAGCGAGTCCTAAGGATGATTTCCCCTTGCCTAGCATCGATGCATTGGTAGACGCCATAGTAGGCCACGAAATGCTTTCCCTCATGGATGGTTTCTCGGGATACAATCAGATTCGTATCAATCCCGAGGACCAACTAAAAATGGCGTTCACAATGCCTTGGGGGACATTTTGTTATAAGGTCATGCCCTTTGGCCTTAAAAATGTTGGCGCCACCTACCAACGTGCCATGACATACATCTTCCATGATCACATGCATAAAACTTTGGAAGATTACATGGATGATTTGTTGGCCAAATCTCTTTTGTGCCCAGATCATCTCGATGACTTAAGCAAGATCCTCGATCGCCTCATTGAACACAAAGTCAGACTAAACCCCAAGAAGTGCGTATTTGGCGTCACATCTGGAAAACTCTTGGGTTTCATAGTCTCAAAGCGAGGCATCGAGGTGGACCCAAACAAAGTCAAGGCAATCCTTGAAATGCTTCCCCCAACTACCATCAAGCGGCTCAGAAGCCTAAAGGGAAAGGTCGCATCAATCAAGCGCTTCATAGCGCAGCTATCTGACAAGTGCCGACCCATGAATAAATTATTGCACAAGGGGGTAGCATTTCATTGGGATGACGAGTGCCAGTCAGCCTTCGACGACATTAAACAATACTTGGCTTTGCCACCAGTATTGGCACCACCTAGACCAGGAGTGTCATTCTACTTATACATCTCAGCTATTGAGGTGGCACTGGGCGCCATGCTAGCCCAAAAAAATGAACTACACAAAGAATAGGCTACTTACTATCTTAGCCGCACCCTGGTCAGTTATGAACTTAACTATGCATACATTGAGAAGCTATGCTTGGCAGTGGTGTTTGCTACCAAAAAGCTATGCCACTACATGCTGAGCAACACGACGTATGTTGTGTCTAAGGAGAATCCATTATGATACATGATGAGTCATACTTATCATAGTAGCCGCACGACGAAATGGATCATGTTGTTGATGGAGTTTGACATCGAATTCATTGGACAAAAGTCCATCAAAGGTCAAGTCATCACCGATCAACTAGCAGAGGCTCCTCTTGAAGACGATCAACCTCTGACCATAGAGCTACCTGATGATGGGGTCTTCCATGTTTCAGAATCGCCAGATTCTAATGAGCCTGAGTCATAGGCCGACATAACCCTATTCTTTGATGGTTCTAAATGTGAGCAAGGGGGTGGCATGGGAATTGTATTCTTCACACCGCAAGGGGCTCCAATGCCTCTATCATTTAAATTAGATTTCCCATGCACCAACAACAATGCAGAATATGAAGCCTTGCTCATAGGTCTTCAGACAACAATCACCATGAACATCAAATGCTTGAACATCTTTGGTGATTCGATATTAATTGTCAACCAAGTAAAAGGGGTATTCCAATGTAAATGCCTAGTTCTACAGGCCTACAAAGCCCTTGTGGAAAAATTCCTAGCAAATCTTGAATGGTACGACATCGAGGCACTCCCTCGATCATCGAATCATTTTGTGGATACTATGGCCTCCTTGGGGTCACTAATCCCGTAAGACCCTTCTGGTGAAATGACAACCATTCAAGTTAAAACATTATCACAATCCATGATGGAGCGTGCAAGCTCTGACCTAACGCCAGGGATCCACCTGATCCAGATTGAACCATCTCAGGATAAGTTCTCTCGAATCCATGATTGTCTGAATCATGCCGACTAGGGGTCCTTGTTCTCCCGACCCCTCTTAATAGCAACACAACGCTATTCTTACAAGTTCTTTCCCACTCAACTTTTGCTAGGGATGAACTACAAGAGGGATTGGTTGTTCATACCATCAAGGTTTCTGATCAGCAGGATTGGTACACACCCATAAGAGACTACCTCAAGCTAGGTAACCTCCCACTTGGATTGACGCATGCCATGAAAATATCATTTAAATAGAAAGTGGCAAAACATGTCTTGTTAGGAGACATTTTGTACCATCGGAGCTATGAAGGGATCCTCCTCCATTGCTTGGACCAGCAGGAGTCCGCTTGGGCGATCACCCAAGCGCACGATGGTACATGTGGTGGCCACTTCAGCGGTATGGCCATCGCAAAGCGCATTCTTTGCATGGGCTATTATTGGCCATATTTAGAGTGAGATTGTTGTGCATATGTAAAGAAGTGCGTGAAGTGTCAACACCATGCTAATTTGACACACGTACCTTCTCAAGCCTTGCAACCGATCCAATCGGCTTGGCCATTTTTGTAGTGGGGCTTAGATCTAATCGAAAAGATCTCCCCTGCATCGTCAGGTCATCACACATTCATCATAACGGCCACAGAGTACTTCACCAAGTGGGTGGAAGCAATTTCGCTAACCTCTACGACTGGACCCCGCATTGCGGAGTTTATTTTGCATAACATCATATGTCATTTTGGTATTCCATCCAAGATCATCTCGGATAATGGGATGTCATTCAAGAACAAATATGTGCATGCGTTGACAACAAAGTACAAAATTTAGCATAGTTTTTCAACACCCTATTATCCACAGGCAAATGGGCAAGCAGAGGCATCAAACAAAATGCTAGTTGCAATCCTCAAAAATATGGTCATAGATAGTCATAAGGATTGGCACATTCAAATCCCGCTTGCCCTGTGGGCTTATCGCACTAGCATTCGGATGCCCACTGGGGCAACTCCATTTTCATTGGTGTATGGCTCCGAGGTAGTCATGCCTCTCGAGTTGGAAATACCTTCCTTGTGCATATCAATGCAAGAGTTCATCGATGATGACACTGCACGGTAGACCCAGTTAGACCAACTTACGTTGCTCGACGAACGACACGTCAATGCTCTCGAGCATTTACGTATCTATCAAGAGCGACTTAGGAGAGCATACAACATGAAAGTTCACCTGAGGGACTTTCAGGTTGGTGACTTGGTCTTAAAAGAGAACCAACAAAATTCTAACTTGCCACCCCATCTAAGGGACAAATTCATGGCAAATTGGTTAGGTCCCTATGTAATTGATAGTAAAATAGGACCTGGAACATACCGGCTCACCTCTCTTGAAGGAATCAAGGAACCAGAACCCTTGAACATCAGTCATTTGAGGCCATTCCACATTTAGAGAGCCATAGCCCACCCCAAAATCTCCAAGGATTCCACAATCACTTGGTCAAACCAAAAACTCCAAGGATTCCCACAATCGCTTGGTCAACCCAAAAATGCCCCAAAGGTATCAATAAACCCTTTGGTCAAACCAAAAGCTCCAAGGATTCCCACAATCACTTGGTCAACCCCAAAATGCCCCAAAGGTATCCATAATCCCTTTGGTCAAACCAAACCAAGGATTCCAGCAATTGCTTGGTCAACCAAAAGCTCCAAGGATTCCCACAATCGCTTGGTCAACCCCAAAACACCCCAAAGGTATCAATAATCCCTTTGGTCAAACCAAAAGCTCCAAGGATTCTCACAATCGCTTGGTCAACCTAAAATACCCCAAAGGTATCCATAAACCCTTTGGTCAAACCAAAAGCTCCAAGGGTTCCCACAATCACTTGGTCAAAAACAAATATTCAAAAACAAACAAAAACAATAAAATCATCAAAAATAACAAAAAAAAATTGCATCTCAATTTCATGCATACTCATAAAAATCAAAATACAAAAAAATAATAAACTGCATTAGGCATCGCATCCATACATTGCATATTTGCTGGTCATACATGTCACAAGCACCATAGACTGTAATTACTAGGCAATTCCATCATTTTCCACATTCAATCCATTTTATAAACACATCCATCCAGAATAACACCATCCACATTTTTAGCATAGTCAGTTGTCTCCTAATGTATTTAGGGTTTTCGTCATTCAACTGTATTTAAATTTCTAGCCAAAAATTGTACAAAGTCAAACAGATTTTACAAAGGGAGAGTTTTACTTGGATCATACTTCATTACGTAACATCCCTACACAAGTTAAAACACATAAAAAAAATTCCTAAGTTGTGTGAATGCAAGAGAAACCTACAAAGCAGTCTAGGGTACCATAGGTGAAAGGTTAGCCTATTCATCCCCCTATGTGAATGGTTCAAGAATGCTGAGAATTGACAAAAGGACAAGCTCTTCCCCATCTAATTTCCCATAATAAACAGTGGTCTTCACCACTAACAAAAAAACCCAAAACACCTTTGATCCCCAAAGTCATAAGGATTCGTACTACACGCCCCTGACAAGGATGGGTAGTCATCCCCAAGGCCTAAAAGGATCAATGCCATTTACAAACAAAATTCCAACAATCCATCATCACAAACTTCCAAAACACCTTTGGTCCCCAAAGTCGTAAGGATTCGTACTACACACCCCTGACAAGGATGGGTAGTCATCCCCAAGGCCTAAAATATCAATGCCCTTACATAATAACATCCCCAATCACCTTTGATTCCCAAAAGTCGTAAGGATTCGTACTACACGTCCCTGAACAGGATGGGTAGTCATCCCCAAGACCAAAAGGATCAATGCCATTCACAAGCCAAAACCTACGAGCTCAACTTTGCAACCTATAAATGCAAAATCAAATAACAGTGGTTATCACCACTATTCAAAGTCCTTGCTCAAAAAGAAAAACAAAAGCAAAAAATAAACAGTGATTTTCATCACTATATATACGAGCAAGTATCCCAACAAGTTGAGCAACCGAAAGATGCCTGAGCTTGAATCCTTGAAATTCTCAGCATTTAAAAAACCATCTAGGTGATCCTCATTACGGGTTTGGTGGACAACCTACCTGACAATGGTGGTATCCTAAATGCATGACGATATGTCTATCACATTAGCTTTGCATGTGAGCAGACCAATGTTTGCATGTGGATGAGCTAGCTTATGGTACCTTAGATTGTCCCATGGATTAATCTTACTAAATACAACAACGGAGTTAGTGGAGCTAATTAGGTGATCCTCAGTACAGGTTTGGTTGACAGCCTATTTGGCACTAGCGGTATCCTGACAAATACCACATAAACGAACTCAATTGCACACACAGGGATGTGAAATAACTTGGTCAAACTCAAGTCTGATTCGTACCTTGTTCAAAAATCTTGTGAGATAAATGTACAATCTTGGCTAGTTAGTTAAAACATCTGAATCTCAAAAAACCTTAACTACATTTTAAAACAACTGGTACATTTCATTACTTACATCAACATCAAAAAATATGAAAAATACCAAAACAAAATTCACACATGCAAAGTCATTCCACAAAGCCATCACATAAGTACAGAAAGCCAGTAAATCTTGTACAGTCTATGGTGCCATCGACAAGTTATCAACAACTCATTTCATCCATTCCATATGCATACATCATATAATTAGAAACATCGCATTCATAATACCACATGCATACATCAACATAAATAAATGTGCATAAAAAAAAAAAACAATAAATCATGACAAGTGTATAACCAAAAAGAAAAGTCATGTATATATATATCATCAAAATGCCCGTAGGCTACAATAAGTCGGTCCTCTGACCTCGCAAAACAAAGCAAAAACTCAAAAACCCCCAAGCCTAGGGCGTCGGCCACCATGATCATGTAGGATCGGTGCGACGGGAACTACCCCCCATGGTGTGGGTCCTATGGGACCTCTCAGGGTGGCTGCTGCTAGCCCTCGCATCATGCCCACTAGCACCCCCTCATCCAGCCACCTACGATGAGAAGATGTTGACTGCTCAGTATCACTGTCTCTCGTCCAGTGTGAAGACCCACCTCTAAAGGAGCTCAGGTAACCACCCATCGAGGTGGATAATCTCTACCTCCAAATCCATCCGATGCCAAAACCAATCCACCTCCCACCGATGGTACGCAGCCACTACATCATCATGCTATACCAACTGAGTTCATAGGAGATCCCTCTCCCATGAAGCATCTATGTCCCCATCCCACCGGTGGTACATAGCCAATGCGTTCTCCCGCTCTACCAATTGAGTCCGTAGGAGATCCCTCTCCTGCAAAGCATCCCCAAGCTCCTCATCCCATCTCCGAAGTAGATCCTCCAATCATGCTATCTCAGCGTGATCCCTCACCTCCACACCCTTCGAGATAGCCTGGTGCATAGGCATATCCAGGACTATGGGCTACTCCGACTCCCACTACTCTAGGACGTCCTACATATCCGACTGCTCTAGAGCCCCAAAATCATCCCCCCCAAAGCTATCAACCTCCACCATGTCCGCATCCTCAAGTGGAGCCCCCAACCCTCTCTCGATGCCTCTGCACCCTCACCACCTGCTTCTGCTGCCTCAGGACCCCCTAGAGGCCCCTCACCTCGCCATCGCCACAACGTCCACCACTAGTCATACTCAGCGGTCACCCCGACATTGTCCATGTCAAGGACATCGATCACAGCATCCGACTCCTCACCCAGTGGCATGATGATCGGCCAGGCCAGAGTCCTCTCATCACCCCGACGTCGATAGATCAAGGGCTCACCAAGAAACCCCTGGTGCACCCCAAACTATCACATCACTCAAACATACGAGAAGTACTCCTGCTCGGTCCCATGCCACCCGATCAGCCATCTCCCCCTATGCACCCCGAAGCCACTCTCCAGCCTCAGGCCAGGCTGGACAGTCCCGATATGGGTGCCAGAACACCTCCCCTAGAGCAAGCCGAGCGAAGGCATCGACATAGTGCCCTACGACACCTGCCCACCATCGACTCTGCCCCTACTCCTCGACTGTCACCATAGAGCCGCATACCCTATCTCTCTATCAACCATCTCTGCTCGAGTAGTCCATGGCAAACCCTGTGGCCGCTCCATAGCTATGTGCTACCACCCCCAACACTGCAACAGGTAGCTGCACCCAATCCCCTTTCACCTCTGATAGTGGACCTCATACAACTCATCATAAAGCTATGCCAGAAGCGTCTATCCCCACATCATAATCAAGGGTGCCTCCATCGAACACTCGACCAATCTAAACACTACCTCCAGCAGGTTCCAAGGGAACCTCACACCTGATGAGTCGGGCAACAACATGTTGGAGATGAGGGTCATCAGTAATGCATGCCTCACCCCCAACACGCCCCTCTCTAGCCACCACCGCACCAAGATACCGCCAATCAGGCAATCACCCTCTGCCCTCTCCATCGGACTATCCACACCCATCTCCACCCCATGCTCGAAGCACCATGTTAGCACTACTATCTTCTGATCACACGAAGTAGTCCGAATAGGAAGCCCGTCTATCAGAATCCACAGAATCTGATAGACATCCTCAAGAGTCACCATCATCTCCCCTATTGGGAGATGAAAGGTATTAGTCTGAGGATCCCACAAGTTGATCAAGGCCATCAGATAGGCCCGATCCCCCACCATCGGCTCTAATCGAGTCACCTGCTTGAGCCCAAGGGCATCAAGCCACTCCTAGTCAGCCACAGTCAGCGCCTCCCGTGCTTCAGAGAACACCGTTGGCACATGGTACCGGCTCTTCACAACCTGCAAAAGAAAACCAAACAAAAACATTAAAACATGACAAAATAAAACAAAAAAAATAGTACAACACTAAAACAAACATACACAATGTCTAAACACAAAAACATTTAATAAATGTACAACATACACATTAGCAAAATGCAAGTATATACATTAATAAAAAAAAAAAAAATTCAAATAACACATTTGTCAGTTCCTAGGGTTTTTAACTCTAGTATCACACTGATAAATAAAAACAAAACAAAAAAATTCAAATAACACATTTGTCAGTTCCTAGGGTTTTTAACTCTAGTATCAAACTGATAAATAAACAAAAACAAAAAAATTCAAATAACAATTTGTCAGTTCCTAGGGTTTTTAACTCTAAGTTCAAACTGATAAATAAACAAAAACAAAAAAATCAAAAACACTTTGTCAGTTCCTAGGGTTTTAACTCTAAGTTCTCAACTGATAAATAAAAACAAAACAAAAAAATACAAATAAAACACTTCGTTAACCTAGGGTTTTCATCCTACTCTAAATTCAACGATAAATAACCACAAACAAAAAAGAATTCACAAACACATTTTTTTAGTTAAGCCAGGGTTTGTAACTCTAGTATCAAACTGATAAATTAAAACAAAACAAAAAATTCAAAAACTAATTTGTCAAGTTCCTAGGGTTTTCATCCTAGTCTAAACTGACAAAAACACAAAATACAAAAATCAAATTTTAACCTAGGGTTTAACCTACAAAAAAAAATCAAACAAAATAACAACTAGGGTTTCTAACTCTAGTTAAACAAAAAATAACAATTTAACCTAGGGTTTTCATTTTACTATCAAACTAAAAAATACAACACACAATAACAAAAGATTTTAGTTCCTAGGGTTTTCATCTTAGTCTAAAAATGATAAAAAACACAAAACAACATAAAAACATTTTTTTACCGCTAAGTTTTCAATCTTAGTTTAGACTAGGGTTTCTTTTTTTAGCTTACAACAAAAACACAAAAACATGATTTTAACTAGGGTTTTAATCATAGTTCTAACATTACAAAACACAAATTTACAAATACAACAAACATTTAACTAGGGTTTTCTTTTTTTAAATCAAAAAACAAATACAAAAGAAAAAAAAAACGAATTACGGTTTTTAAACTGTAACACAAACCAAGCAAAATAAAGAGGAAGGAGCACTCACCGGTCTCGCTTCGGCTCTACCACTTGATGATCCGGTCCATGAACTCATGGTGTCCGAGAAAATTTGACAGTGCTCCGCTACGCGAACTCGACCTCCTCCTCCTCACGGCTCCCAAACGCCGAGAAAAACAAAGTGCAAATGAGCCCAAAACCTAGTTTTGGCCCTTAAATAGGCTTTTAGGCCTGTAATCATTCCACCCTAGGATGAGCACTCTAGTTAGCGCTCGTCCCACCCTGGGACGATTACAAAACTGGTATTCGTCCCACCCAGGGACGATTACAGAGCAAAAATTTCAAAAACAGCAAAAACTGCACCAAAATGCACAAAAAAAAGCAATAAAATTGTCCAATAAGAGTGCTTTTGCACTTGACATTCTTGGCATGAAAAACCTGGATGGCATCAAAAAAAATGTGGGGTCACAAATCCTCACTATCCTACTCCCTAAGAAGGCTACCATAGCCGGACCGCTCCACGGGAGGATGGATTTTCGAGAATTTCATCCCCAAACGACGTCACAAAAAGGGTCCAAACCCACCCAAAAATAGCAATAACATTACCGAACGAAGGCGCCTTTGCGCCTAACATTCTTGGCATCCAAAAAAAATGTTGGGGTCACAAATCCTCACTATCCTACTCCCTAAGAAGGCTACCATAGCCGGACCGCTCCACGGGAGGACGAATTTTTGAGGAATTCATCCACAAATGGCATCCCAAAAAGGGTTAAAACCCACCAAAAAATAGGTCTAAATGTTGGGAAACTGCATAAGCATTCAAAGCAAAACAACTAAAGGCACCCTTACACAAGTCATCTTGGGTCAAGCGACTCATCGCTTTTCTCATGTAGGTCATTCCCTCATCGATTCGTCGCTTGAGGGGGTAGTCACACTTAGTCATCAATCAACAAATACACACCCAATCAAGGAAATGGCATGCATTCAAAGAATCATTGACAAAGACAATCACGCCCCTGCTTGGGGTAGCAAACAAGCAATAATCACAAGCTGATCAAACACTTGGCATTTGTGAATCATGAACTCAAGGTTCCCACAGACAAAAGGTTGCGCCCTTTGCCTATTCATGACTGATCAATGTCCAAGATCAAGTAACACCTCACCAAAAAAAGGTTAACACTTGAATTAAGTTCCTTAGCTCGTCAGAAGCAAGGATTCAAGAATGCATGCCCTTTCCATACTTGGGGCATCAAAATTTGGTTAGGTTACTGAGAAACCCTAATCATTAGTGCTTTGGTTATCTATTTTTGCTCAGCACTACGCCACGCACAGCGCATCCCAAAAAGGGGCATCTGTAGACACCAAAACAACACCAATCCGATTATGTGGCTACAAACACTGATCACGCTGACATACACAGCCCCCAGGGCAGACCCCCATAGGTTAAACAGTGGTCCTAACCACTCTCACAGTAGTTTTGGAAGGTGAGAGGTCAATTTGGCACCTTTTCGACACTCTGCTCCTTATTCGTTCCACCCTCGGACGATTACAAATTGGTATTCGTTCCACCCGAGGACGATTAGCAGCATTCGCCCCTGGGTGGGGCGAATAGCAGGTTTGATGGGAAAAAGGTCAAACCTTGACAAATGGCAGCTCAGATCCGCCACTTAACTCCTCCTTCATTGCATGGGAGTGCGAGTGAGCATTTTTGAGCTCAAAGAGGAGTCATAGAGGCGAGTCATGGAGTCCTTAATCAGGGAGGAATCTTCTCTCCCTTGAGAAGGCATGATCGCCAAGTGGTGCCTCTGCATGCTCATTCATAGAGACCCTCAAGTCTATAAAATGGTGAGTCTTCTCACCCCAAAAGGAGAATAGGTCAGGAGCATTTGGAGCAACGGAGTGCTGTCGATTTACGTCCTCACCCTTTTGCTTGTGCCTTTCACATCCTTGATCTCTCTTTTGGAAGGGAGGTTATTGGGTGATTATTGGAAGCACAATCCGGACCCAAAACCCAAAATTTTGCCACAGTATCCCACCCAAATTTTTTGACAATACCCCACAAGAGGTTTTGGACCCATCCCAAGTGGATTGGTGCCGAAATCGGGCCCCAAACGATGGGCGTCCTGCCCCGGGCGCCCCCCACACTACTGTAGTCCTAATCGCCCCACCCCGGAGTGATTAGAAATCTGTAGTAGATTTCATTTCTATTTTTCTTGCATTTGTTTCTAGGTTGTTCAGATAGGCTTTCATTCAAATTTCATGTTATTCTGAGCGAGTTTTGATCATGTTTTTGTTATTTCTCGCTTTCACTAACATGCGGGGAGCATCATCAGATTTCGGGTGATAGAGGCCGAATTGGCAAAATCTGACCTTCTAGGTCTTTCCAAAATACCCCATTTTACCTAACCCCCAACTTTGCAGGTGATTTGGAGCCTCCCAGATGGGACATTTAGGAGGGTGCTTTCTGACATTTTGTTGCAGGTCTAATCGTCCCACCCCGGAGCGATTAGAAATCCATGGTGAATTTCCTGATTGTTCCTTTTGCAGTGCCTTCCTGGTAATGTTCTCATGCCTCTGTCAAATTTTTAGCTCATTCTGATATGTTTTAGTTATCGTTTTATTTATTTTATGCATGCACTAATCGTAGGCTTTGGGGATCGCATGTTTTACTTCATCCGTAGGTGCTACTAATCCTTCTTTGTTTCTCTGAACGTAGGATCTCGACACCGGAGGAGCAGCAAGGAATCAAAGACACGTTCATGCAAGCGGCGACGACATTTGGCCCGCCCACTTTACATGTGGGCACGCGGAAGAAAGCGTACCAATCCGTGGTGTAATAGAGCCCTACTTAACGCTCCTAGCCCCGAAAAGGGAGGAGACGTATTGTAACCTGATTTTAAAGCAAATTAATAAAAAGGGTTGTACTCAACATTTGCTTTCTATCTTGTTTCAATTTGTTTATGTTTCTCTCCTTTCATGCATTTCAGTTCGTAGGACTTAGCGTTACGTTTTGCTTTTGCATACATCGCACTTGGCATTTCCGTTTTGTTTCCGTATCCTCGTGCTTTCATATGCCTATTTGTCAAAGCATGTTTCATTAAAATTTAATAAAATATTTGCTTTGTTAGGTTTGTCTCATAACTTTATAACTTTATGAAATATCTTAAAAATTATTTCATGTTATTATTAAACATATCTAGTTTATTAATTTTACTTCTTATAGTATAATATAAACACAACCTCAAAATTGTTGATCTAATATCAATTTTTAGAACAAAATTTGACATAGTTATAAAAATTGGCGAGAATAAAATCAAAAGTTAAATTATCAAATTAAATTAATATATAACAACAGTATCAAGATCCTAATCTCATTAGGAGGGATAAGTATTCCATAGTCATAGAGCTTAAGTTTTTCCCCGATCATGAAAGAAAATTGGGTCATGAAAATAAGGAAATTGTGAGGAAAGGTCTTTTGAAACCGTGGTGCAAAATCCTCATTCCTATCATGCAATTTTTATAGTGGATGCTATTGACAAGCCACTCAGGAGTTTTCATTTCGCTTTTTTGAACCATCTCCGAGATGTGAAATATATCAATGTCCTCGACTATTTTGTTATATCATTTATGCTCAATACCGAAGCCATTCAAAAGAACAACCGTGTCAATATAAAAAACACAGGTTTGCACTTAATTATCTTCAAATATATGCTTCAAAAAAATTCTCTCAAGGTTTCCTTTTCGGTTTACCAAAGTGTTGAGAAGGGTTCTAGTTTCATCAATCCAATTTTCGAGGATAGTGATATCGAAGAATCTTTTTGCCCTGGGTCCAAGAAAAGGAGAGTTTTTGTAGCCAACTCTTCTCTTAGGCACTGCTCATTGAGAGCTTATGTTACTAAAAGATCCTCACCTAGGAAAACTAACCTCGAGGACTCTACTGCCAAAAGGACTACCAACTTTGAAGACTCGATTATCAAAGCGAATACTAGAATATCTCCTAAGAGTGTTCGAATTGAGGTTCATATTGATGATATTCAGGGCACTCCCAAGGATATAGATTTAAATCATGATATTGGGAAATCCCATATGACCAAAGCTAGTCGACCTCCTTCTGCAATCTTGACTGATATTCTTGACCACTCCCTGTTGACTTTTTCCAAATCCATCACCATCCTTAATCAAAGCATTCGTATCTCCAAATCCATCATTAGGGATGAGGGGGTCGAGGAATCCAAGTAGGCTTGTGATCCTGATGCTTAATTGGAAGTTGGGTTTGTTTCCTTTGCCCCATTTTTGGCTTTCTTTAGTCATTTTATCATTCCTCTATGTGTGTTGTAGTTTGGAATTCTAGTGATTTGTTGCTTCTCTTTGTCTCAGCTGTAGTTTGGTATTTTGGTGAATTCCTGTTTCTCTTTTTTCTTGGCTGGTTTTCTTGCTTGTTGTAAAATAATTGGACCCTTTCAAAACCCACCAATCAATAAAAAATATATATAACTAGAAAAATAACACTGTTACTTATATTCAAAATATTGAAGTTCATGTTTTTAACATTTAAGGACTTGAAATTCGACAACTAACCATCCTAAATTCAATTATCAATTAACTTAAAGCTTTAGACTTTTCTCACTTTCATCTTTTATATTTTAAAACTATATATTTTTTACAAATAGGTTGATATTGTGATTTCTTCCACGAAAAACATTATATTTTAATTTTGTATAATTATTATGAAACCTTTCCTTTATTTTATATTAAAAATACTACAAGAAATACATATAATTTGTTCAGGAAAAAAACTAAATATTAAAGGTGTAGAACATTCAAAAAAAATATTAAAGGTGACAAGTGTTTATTCTATGTTACATATTTGGGTAGATGGGTCTTCGATCTATAAAACTCCCCATCACATCCACGAATTTAATGTGAGCTCAAAAATAAATTTTAATCACATTCTTGACATTTGTAGGCAAGCAAAACCATAGAGAAAATTGCAACGAAATTAAGAAGTGCAATGTGTTTACATTAAAAAATTCCTTTGAACTTGAGCTAAATATGCCATCTATGCAACATAGAGGTTTTGAATTTTCTACCAATAACAACGTGATTCTTGCAGATGGATGTGAACATCACAAAACTAGAGGGTTCATAAATTATTTAACACTTTGATTGATCTCTCCATGAAAGCCCCAAAATAAAACAGTTGATCCTTAGCTCAAATATACAATGACTTCAACAAATAAAAAGACAAAACAACAGCTCCATTAGATCCAATGTCACAATATTATACTCTTTAGCTCCATTAGTTCCATTTGTGAGCCAAAATTAGTCTGAACTGATTAATTCATGATAATCCATTACAATATATAGCTTGGGAATGTAACTGGTGAATCTCCCAAGATAGTAAAATACAGAACGAATCTCCCAAGTGGGTAAAGAAAATAAATATATGAGAATCAAATGTTCTCAACATCACACCAAACCACCTAAATATTACCTATTACAACTGGAGATATTCACAAGGAATATTACCCCATGAAAATAGAAAAACACACTAATAATAGAAATCAATCAAACTCCAACATACTCCCCCTTGAAGTTGAGGGGACTGACAAGGAAGTTACTCATATTTAAAAATTGAGCTTTGATAACTCCCTTGGTTAAAAAATCTGCAAGATTGTATTCAGTGATGCAATGATGCAATTCAATCACCTTCTTCTCAACCATGTCTTGGATGAAGTGATACTTCATATCAAAATTCTTTGACCTACTATGATGAACTGGATTATATGCTTGCTAAATAACACTCATGTTATCACAATACAATGTAGTAGGACCATATTGTTGTTCTCCAATTTCTTCAAGGACTTTCCTCAATCACAATGCTTGAGCACTAGAAATTGTGATTGCAATGTATTCTGCTTCGGTGGAAGAGAGAGCAATTGTAGTTTATTTCTTTGAGATCCAAGTGATTAAACTAGACCCAAGGCTAAAACAATTACCTGATGTAGACTTCTTGTCATCTATATTACTCCCCCAATCTGAATCACTAAAACCAAATAATTTTACATCTTCATTTTTACAATAATGGATGCCAGAATCCATTGTACCTTTTACATATCTCAGTATTCTTTTTGTATCTTTCATGTGTAATTCATAAGGGTCACTCATATATCTTGATACAAGTGATACATCACATGCAATTTTTGGTCTAGTGTTGGTGAAAAACATCAAACTCCCAACCATACTTCTATATGTGGTCACATTAACTTTTTAGTTTCATCATCCTTAATCAACAACTCACCATGAGCTATTGGTGTTGCAACAGGTTTACAATTTTCCATCCCAAATTTTTTTAACATATCATTGGCATATTTATTTTGACAAATGAAAATTTCACTATCACTTTCATACACCTCCATACCAAGAAAATAGTGCATCAAGCCTAGATCTTTCATCTCAAATTCATGCATCATGGTATTCTTGAAGTCATCATTCAACTTAGGATTACTACCTAAGTAAATCAAGTCATCCAAATATAAACAAACAAGGAGAATGTCATTACCTTGTTTCTTATAGTATAAGGTTGGCTCACTCTTGCTTCTCACAAAACCATATTGACGGAAGTACCCATCAATTCTTGAATACGAAGCTCTTGGAGCTTGCTTAAGACCATACGAGGCCTTATTCAACCTGTACACAAGATTATCCTTACCTTGAACTGCAAATCCTTGAGGTTGTTACACATAAACCTCCTCATCCAAGAATCCATTCAAAAAAGCACTTTTTACATCCAAGTGATGTACATTCCAGCTTTGATGAGCAGCAATAGAAAGAACCATCCTCATTGTTTCTTGTCTTGCAACTAGAGAAAAAGTATCCTCATAATAAATACCATACCTTTGTGTGAACCCCTTGGCCACAAGTCTTTCTTTGTGTCTCTCCACACTTCCATCAAAATTATATTTTATTTTGTAGACCCATTTAGAGCCCACAACTTTATTATCTTTTGGAAGCTCAACTAGCTCCCAAGTATCATTCTTCTTGATGGAGTTCATTTCTTCTTTCATTGCCTTCATCCATACATCATTAGTACATGCTTGTTCATAACAAGATGGTTCTAAATCAACAAGAGACATTAAGGCATAATTCACAACATCACCTTTGGGATTACCATCATTTTCATCACCATACATATGCAAGTTTTCAAGTCTTTTCACCACTTGATCTACCTCTTGTGCTTGACTTCTTGTAACTCTTCTTTGAAAATTTATATCTAACATTTGAGAGGATGGATGGTTTTGTTGGATATTTTTACTTTTCAACACATTACTTGGAGAATATTCACTCAATAGTGTGAATTATTCATTTGTTTGAATAGTACTCCTTCGATAAATATCACTTAAGCTTCTTACCTTCCTTGGTGGACTTGAACTTGCACTTGAAACTAAAGAACTAGATGAGGGGCTTCTTGGTGGAGAACTAGATGAAGGGCTTCTTGTTGGAGAGCTAGATGAGGGGCTACTTGGTGGATTAGTAGCACTTGGAACTAAAACATTAGTGGGCTGCTCATCATCATCAATAATACCACTAGTCAAAACAAATTTTGACTTCTCAATATGGCATTTTTGATGACCATAAACTCCCCCTTCATCAAAAATCACATCTCGAGACACGACAACCTTGTGTGTCTTTGGATTAAAGAGCCTATATGCTTTGGTATTTTCACAATACCCAAGTAATGTGCATGCTTCACTTTTGGGATCTAACTTCCTTTTTTCATCAGGAACACGTGCATAAGCCAAGCAACCAAAAAGTCTGAAATGACTTACAGTTGGTTTCCTTCCATACCATGCCTCATATCGAGTGATGCCATCCAAGCTAGAAGTAGGAATCCTATTCAAAATATAAATGTAAGTCCTTACCACATCAGCCCAATACATATTAGTTAACCTCTTTTTTTGTAGCATGCTTCTTGCAATATTTACCACTGTTCTATTTTTAGGCTCAGCCACAACATTTTTTTGTGGTGTGTAAGCAGCTGTGAGTTTCCTTCTAACACCACAATCTTTACAAAATTGAAGCAATTCATTTGAACAAAATTCTCATCCCCTATAAGTCCTTAAACATATTACATAGTGCCCACTTTGATTTTCAATATGATTTTTAAAATATTTAAAACAATCAAATACCTCATCCTTTGTCTTCAAAAGATAAACCCAACACATTATTGAAAAATCATCTATGAAGGTGAGAAAGTATGAATTATTACCAATACTTTGAGTTTGCATTGGCCCACAAATATCAGAATGCACCAATTGAAGGGGATAAGTGGCTCTCCATGCTTTGCCTTTTGGAAAATTCATCTTTGAGTTCTTTCCCAAAGCACATTCTTCACACACATTATTTTTATCATCAATTTTAGGTAGCCCATATACCATCTCTTGAGAAACCATTTTCCTCAAACTAGGAAAATTTACATGGCCAAATCTTAACATAGCCATATTTTGTAAACCCCAAGTTGGCAGATTTAAAGATTACAGGTGGATGCATTAGTTTAATGCATTTGGGTCCAGGAGGAAGTATTTATTTAAATAATTAAAAACCTTGTTAAGGTTCCCTTTAATTATTTTTAAATAAATATTAAATTATTGTTTGCAATGGGTTATCCTAACCCATGGCGCTATGTTTTAAGATTGTGGGCACTAGCCAAGACCTCCACCGACGTGTTAAAATCCTCGTCGACGTCAAGAGCTTATGGTAAAAATGCATATAAATCTCCCTCGATGAAAATCAAGAAGAATCTAATCCACATTTTGAAAAGAGTTGCTCGCAGTGAATTCATGATCTGCTATTCGATTTCTTCCTCGCTGTGATTTCATGATCCGTTGTTCGGATTTCTTCTCCGATTGTGTCTTCACCATTTTTGTAAACCCATCGTTCGATTGTGTCTTCGTCGTTTTCGTAAACCTATTGTTCGACTGTGTCTTCACCGTTTTTGTGAATCCGCTGTTCATTTTTTTGTACTCGTCGTTTGTCTTAAATCCACCGTAAGGTTTTCGTCTTCGTGTTCACGTCAGAAGAAAGGGAGGCACTGTTGTTTTATTTAATCCTTGGCGCAGAAGGAACAAGGCTAACAGCATGAGGTTTAAACCTCATCGGGCGCCTTTGGCGCACCGGTAGCGGCTATGCTATTGGCGCGCTACCCGAACGGGAGGATCTACGTTCGAATAACGTGAAAGGGTTTTTCATCGTGAAGTGGACGCAGCGGGTGGTGTTAGAATTCATGCGCAATTTCTCCATAGCATGATTTTTTGATGTTGGCCAAGGTTTTTTTCCTTGGTGAGCTTGCTGAGCTTTGGACAGGTTCTGGTGGGGACTTGTGAGCAAGTTTTGGATAGGTTTTGATGGGGAATTGTGAGCAGATTTGGACAGGTCCTAGCAGAGGACTTGTGAGCTGAGTTTGATAGTTCTATCGAAGAACTTGAGGACAAAGGTGCACTGGTTCTTTGAGAAGAACCTGAGGACAAATTTGGCAAATATTTGAGAAGGCTTGTGTGCAGAGGATTAATTTGTTCAAGCTTATGCGTTGGACATATCTGACAGACAAAGGAATACTTGTACTAGACCGACTGACTGTGTTTGGTATAGGTTCTTGAGCTGCTGTGGACGTGATCATAGAAGGCAGAGGTCTCTTAGGCTAAGCATTGAGGACAAGAGGTCTTCGATGGAAAGGAGTTCCATGTCTTTGGCAAGAGGTAGAGGCAATTGATCTTCGAGGGATCATTTCCGAGAGCGAGAGGGGAAGGTATCTCCTTTGAGCAAAGGCTCATAAATTCTAATTAGGGGAAGGTATCTCCTTTGGGCCGAGGCTCATAAATATTGTAATTGGGAAGGATTCCCAAAGAACTTTGAGGAAATTTTTAGAGAAAAGTTTTGTGGACGTAGCCCAGCCATTTTGGGTGAATCACGTTAAAAATGGGTCTTCAATGTGTGATGCTTTCTGTATTGTTTAATGTTGTGTTGATGCCACTGCTATCTAAAGTTAAAATTATTAATTGGTTAAGTCTTATACTGTTCATCCCCCCCTCTCAGTATAAGTCCATGTTCTTCAAACTCACCATGAGCTATTGGTGTTGCAACAGGTATACAATTTTCCATCCCAAATTTTTTTAACATATCATTGGCATATTTGTTTTGACAAATAAAAATTTCACTATCACTTTGATAGACCTCCATACCAAGAAAATAGTGCATCAAGCCTAGATATTGCATCTCAAATTCATGCATCATGACATTCTTGAAATCATCATTCAACTTAGGATTACTACCTAAGTAAATCAAGTCATCCATATATAAATAAACAAGGATAATGTCATTATATTATTACTTATAGTATAAGGTTGGCTCACTCTTGCTTCTCAAAAAACCATATTGATGGAAGTACCCATCAATTCTTGAATACCAAGCTCTTGGAGCTTGCTTAAGACCATACAAGGCCTTCGTCAATGTGTACACAATATTGTCCTTACCTTGAACTGCAAATCCTTGAGGTTGTTGCATATAAACCTCCTCATCCAAGAATCCATTCAAAATAACACTTTTTACATCCAAGTGATGTACATTTCAGATTTTATGAGCAGCAATATAAAGAACCATCCTCATTTTTTCTTATCTTGCAACTGGAGCAAAAGTCTCCTCATAATAAATGTCATAACTTTGTGTGAACCCCTTGGCCACAAGTCTTGCTTTGTGTCTCTCCACTGTTCCATTAAAATTATATTTTGTTTTGTAGACCCATTTAGATCCCACAACTTTCTTGCCTTTTGGAAGCTCAACTAGCTCCCAAGTATCATTCTTCTTGATGGAGTTCATTTCTTCATTCATTGCCTTCATCCATACATCATTAGTACATGATTGTTCATAACAAGATGGTTCTAAATCAACAAGAGATATTAAGGCATAATTCACAACATCACCTTTGGGCTTACCATAATTTTCATCACCATACATATTCAAGTTTTCAAGCCTTTTTACCACTTGATCTACCTCTTGCGTTTGACTTCTTCTAACTCTTCTTTGAAAATTTATATCTAACATTTGAGATGATGGATGGTTTTTTGGAGATTTTTACTTTTCAACACATTACTTGGAGAATATTCACTCAATAGTGTGATATCTTCATTTTTTTGAATAGTACTCCTTCGATAAATGTCACTTAAGCTTCTTACCTTCCTCGGTGGACTTGAAATTGCACCTGAAACAGAAGAACTAGATGAGGGGCTGCTTGGTAGAGAACTAGATGAAGAACTTCTTGTTGGAGAGCTAGATGAGGGGTTGCTTGGTGGATTAGTAGCACTTGGAACTAAAATATTAGTGGGTTGATCATCATCATCAATAATACCACCAGTCAAAACAGATGTTGACTTCTCAATATGGCTTTTTTTATGACCATAAACTCCCCCTTCATCAAAAATCACATCCCGAGACATGACAACATTGTGTGTCTTTGGATTAAATAGCCTATATGCTTTGGTATTTTAACAATACCCAAGGAATATGCATGCTTCACTTTTATGATCTAACTTCCTCCTTTTTTCATTAGGAACATGTGCATAAGCCAAGCAACCCAAAAATTTGAAATGACTTACAGTTGGTTTCCTTACATACCATGCCTCATATGGAGTGATGCCATCCAAGCTAGAATTAGGAATCCTATTCAAAATATAAATGGAAGTCCTTACCACATCAACCCAATACTTATTAGTTAACCTCTTTTTTTGTAGCATGCTTCTTGCCATATTTACCACTGTTCTATTTTTACGCTCAACCACACCATTTTGTTGTGGTGTGTAAGCAGTTGTGAGTTGCCTTCTAACACCACAATATCTACAAAATTGAAGAAATTCATTTGAACAAAATTCTCCTCCCCTATCAGTCCTTAAACATTTTACATAGTGCCCACTTTGATTTTCAACATGATTTTTAAAATATTTAAAAAAATCAAATGCCTCATCCTTTGTCTTCAAAACATAGACCCAATATATTCTTGAAAAATAATCTATGAAGGTGAGGAAGTATGAATTCTTACCAATACTTTGAGTCAGCATTGGCCCACAAATATTAGAATGCACCAATTGAAGGGGATAAGTGGATCTCCATGCTTTGCATTTTGGAAAATTCATCCTTGAGTGCTTGCCCAAAGCACATCCTTCACACACATATTTCATCATCAATTTTAGGTATCCCATATACCATCTCTTGAGAAACCATTTTCCTTAAACTAGGAAAATTTACATGGTCAAATATTAAGTGCCATAGCCAACTTTTTGCTATCAATGGATGCACATGCAAAATCATTATTTTCTTCTTCAAATTTTAGAGGAAACAATATATTATTGGTCATGGGAATGGTAGTGACATGCCTATGCCCATGATTCTTATAAAAAATCTCACACTTATTGTTTTCAAACACAAGCTTAAAATTATTTTCCATGATTTGGCCAACACTCAACAAACTATGTTTTAAATTTGGAGTGTAATAAATATCGGTCACTTTCTTCTTACCTTCATTAGTGTGTACTTCCATGGTTCCTTTACCTTAAAATTGCAATGCTTTGTCATATCCAAGCTTGATCTTGGGTTTGTAGGAATTTTCAATTGTAGATAGCAACTCCTCCTTGTCAGTCATGTGATTGGAACATCCAGTATCAAGAATCCATGTCTCATTCATATTTTGATCAGATTTACCATATGATAAAAACAAAATTGACGAGTCCTCCTCGTCACCATAGTGTGCATTATTGCTTCTTCCTCCATGTGATGCTTTCAATATACAATCTTTTTCAAATTGTCCATACTTGTTACAATAGTAACATTGCTTGTTACTTCTTCCTTGATAGCTACTTCTTCCTCTTTCGTGAGAGCCACCTCTTCCTCTTTCTTGGAAGCCACCTCTTCCTCTTTCTTGGAAGCCACCTCTTCCTCCTCTTGGAGAAAAACTACCTCTACCTCTTGAAGAAGATCTACCTCTTCCTCTCCATTGGCCTCTTCCTTGGCCTCTTCCTCTTGAACTAGATTCACCTTCTTTGGATGAAAATGCTTTTTCTTCCATTCCCCCAACATTTGGAGTTGAAGAGAATATCTCCTCACGGGACATTAAGGAACCCATGAGCTGATCATATGTGAGAGTACTCAAGTCCTTACTCTCCTTAATTACAATGGATAATTGGCTCCATTTGGGTAAAAGTATCCTCAACACTTTCTTTAGAATGACTTCATTATTCACTTCTTCACCAAGAGTCTTCATTTTGTCAACACATGCTTTGGCTCTCATGTAATAGTCTCCAACATTTTTATTTCCTTCATCCTGAGATTTTCAACCTTCATTTTTAGAGTTTGCAATCTCACTTGATTGACTTGAGTGTTGCCTTCATAGCTCTCTTTTAGAGCTTGCCATGCATCTTTGGCTGATGCACATCTTGCAATCATTGGGAAAATGCTTTCATCCAAGGTTGTTTGCAAGTAGAATATTGCAAGACTATTCTTCTTTTGTGACTCTCTTGTTGCTTGTCTATCGGTAGCTAGAACAGTACTCCAATCCGTTGGCTCTGTGTAGCCATCCTCCACAATATCCTAAGCACCTTTGCTAATGAGCAAGTGCTTCATCTTGATTGACCAGTAGTCATAGTTATCTCCTCTAAACTCTGGGACTGGGACATTAATATTGTCATTTGCCATTTTTACAATTCAATGGTGCAGCTCCTTCCTTAATCGCTGGTGGACTTTCAATCCCAATGATTGTTCTTCAAATGTAGTAGAAATCATTGAATTCCAATAATCATAAAAGCACGTGCTAATGAGTTTTTTTTTTTTGTGATTCTATCAAATAGATTAAAATATTTGATTTTTTTTTACTCTATCAAATAGATTAAAATATTTGATTTTTTTTTTTTTTGAAAACTAAACTTTTTATTAACTAATATAAATTTTTTCTATATAACCACATACAACCATTTAACCGTCAAAATTCAAAGCTGACGCCTAGCGCTAAAATTGCACAGCTGACATAGGACAATAGATTCAAATTTAAACATTATTTTACGGTTCGAGCGATGGAATGATCTCTCAGAATATTTTCCCTCAACTCTGCGATCAAAATGATCCTCTGGCACAAAGTAGCCAATGATGCGATCAGGCATACATGGCCGATGCTGCCTCCCATTATCACAACCATTTTTACCTTGCCTTAACGACTCCATCGAAGTCTTCTTTTTCGCAAGACATTCAATATTTTGGGCGAGAGTGCAAAATATTTTAGACTGCCATTACCGTCTTGAAATAGCACAAAAAAATATTCTTAAAAAAACTAACAAGGTTTCTCTCAAACCTAAATCTAATACCACATGTGAGCCAGAATTAGTTTGAACTGATTAATTCATGATAATCCATTACAATATATAGCTTGGGAATGTAACTAATGAATCTCCCAACTTAGTAAAAGATAGAACGGATATCCCAAGTGGGTAAAGAAAACAAATATATAAGACTCAAATGTTCTCAACATCACACCAAACCACCTAAATATTACCTATTACAACTGGAGATATTCACAGAAAATATTACCCCATGAAAATAAAAAAACACACTAATAATAGAAATCAATAAAACTCTAGCACCATTTTTGTTTTCTTCTATGTTACAATATTATACTCTTTTTCCGTTGTTTTTTCCTTATTTAATAGTATATATTGATTCATGTCTTACGTAAGTTTGCAGTCGCTATGAGGTTGTAGAGAGTAGGGCATAGATTATTCGCCATCATCGTATACTGAGGCTGGATCTTTATTAGAATCACTATCTTGTCGTGAAACGTAATAGTATGGAAAATAATTTGAGAACTATCTGCTCTGATTAGGATGTTGACGGTTCTTAGTTATAGTAAGTTGAATGTTTAAGACTGTGCTGGGAAGCATATCACACGTTCAGTGCCGACTATCTGTCTTGGTTTCTTCTCGGCATAAAGATCAAACTCTGTCTAGTTATGAAATTGAATATATTTTAATTTTATTAGAAAGATTAAGATATATGCACGTATGAAAACAAATATACATTAATCTAAAACCAGTCACTGCAAAAATCATTTAAGAAACAAATCAAAGTCGTAGAAAATAAAATATGAGAGACGAATTTGTTCTGGAGGGATGCGTGTAAGAAGAAAAACAAAAAAAAAGAAATAGGACCACGCAAATGATTGCAATAGAATTCACGGGAATCTTTCAAAACGCTAAGTACTTAGGAATACCGTAACAAGCACATGTTGCTCACGGTTCTGACTTGAAAAGTAAGTACTGTACGTAGATGGGAATTTCAATTTTTGAATATCAATGTGGACGAAACTGTAATTACAAATATGTCACGTAGAAGGAAACGAAGACCTTAAAAGCCAATAAAATAAACGGCAAAGGGGAAGTGCGTGTTGAACTGGTCTAAGCACCTACTACGAATCTAATGATATACGCAAAGGTGTTATAGATAAGACACTGATAAAGCATCGAACGCTCGGATATAGACCTCGCTATAAAATGCGAATGATTGAAGTCGACTTCTCACAGAATTCGCCCGCAAATAAATCCACATTAAACGTGGCATATTATTCGTTCAGTTACGTGACAAAATAGGTGATCTGCAACAATCCATATTTTAATGAGTTTGATGCCAATGAGCCAATCTACCGTTGTTCCATATTTGAGCTTGTAAACTCTATTTCTTCTGGGTCTATAAATAGTTTTAATGCTAGTGGTCTTGACCCAGATTAACGGAGAGAGGGAGGACACGATACTATAATTGAAGCAATTGAACGATGATGATAGAATTTGTTTTGTGTGCTATGTTATGGGACGTGTTGGGTGCAGGAGCTCATCGTCGGAAACAGTGGGGTTTCCGCCGTGCACATGGCCACCACCTTCCGTGACACCGTCGTCATGTTCGATCGCACTGACTACGGCCCCTCCCAACTCCCCCTCGATGACGGACGATGCAGAGACGATAATAATGACTTGGCGATCAAACACGACTGTTGGGCTTGAAGGAATTAATCAAATTAAATTCCCGATCGCGAATTAAATCGCGTCAAAAAAATTGTTCGGGTCGCGTAAAAAATGCTTCGGCAATTTTTACTTCGGCGAGGAACTTCGGGGAAGTTTCTAGCGAGGGAGAACTTCGGGGGAAGGGACTTCCGAAGTAAATTTACTTCGGGGAAGATACTCTTGAAATTGGTATTTCGGGGCAAAACCGGCCGAAGTAAAATCATTTCGGGGAAGGTTGCGAGGTTTGGCAGCGCGCGGCAACTTCGTCGAAACTAAGTGCCGCAATGTGCTTCGGCACAAACAACAAACCCGACTCCTTTTTTGGATCGAACGGGTGTTTTCCCACTTCAGGCCAAACCCTAGCTCTGGACTATCTGCAGATAAAAACAATGCACAGAGACCCGAAAAATGCAGAACAAATATTTATATATTCACTAAAATTCCTGTTTACAAGTGCTTCCAACTGAAGCGATTACAATCTTCTGCAAGACGAAATGTCTGCAGGATAAACTTAAGATTTAAATGGGAGACTGCTGCTCCACTCTCCGGCTAATGGCTGCTGCTGCTCTACCCTTCTGCTGCTCTGCTTCTCTCTCTTCTCAACTCTGCACTCTTACTCCTTATCCTACTAAATGACAAAATGGCCCCGGTATTTATAGGCGGGGAAAGAGGACAAAGGGCGGGATAAACTCACCAACCCACTGACAGAAAATAAATGCCGAACTGGCCTTTCGACCACTTGCCGAACGACCCCACCTACTCGCACGCTTGGACAATCAATGTCCCGATCTGCGCGCCTAATATTTGCTTCGGCTGATTTCCGCTTCGGAGGGCAATTTGTATTTACTTCGCGACGAACCAAATTTCGGGGGCTGCCGATTTGTCTCTCGCGCCGAACCACTTTCCGAATGCGTTTCGGAAGTATTTTGACCCGAACCATTTTCAGAAGCCGATTCATTTTTGCTTTGGGCCGAAACATTGCTCGAGAGCGTTTCAAGACTGTTTCGCGCCGAAGTGCTTTCCGAACGCGATTCGGCAAAGCTTCGTGCCGAAGCACTTACGGGTGCGAAGTTAGAATTAACATTTCCAACACCCTCCTTTAAATCTAACTTCACAGATTCTCTAACACCCAACATTTCTCGCAATCTGGCGAAGTCTTCCTCCTTCAAGGGCTTCGTGAAGATGTCAGCCAGCTGCTCCTTGGATCTGCAGAACTGCAACTATACTTCACCGAATTTCACCACCTCTTTGATGAAATGATATCGGATGTCAATGTGCTTCGTCCGGCCATGAAAGACAGGGTCCTTCGAGAGCGCGATGGCAGAGTTGTTGTCGCTAAATATTGTTGTTGCTGCTTCGGGCGGATGCTGTAGTTCACTTAGAACTCTTCTCAGCCAGACTGCCTGGCAGGCTGCTGAGGTGGCAGCAACATACTCTGCCTCTGCTGTAGATAGAGCCACAATTGGCTGCTTCTTTGAGGACCAAGAGACGACTTCGGATCCAAAATGGAAGGCATTCCCCGAAGTGCTCTTCCTGTCATCTACACTACCAGCCCAATCGCTGTCGGTGTAGCCAATTAACTCCAGCTGGTCCTTTACGGCATAGTGGAGTCCATGGTTCCTTGTGCCATTGACATATCGCAGGATTCTCTTGCTTGCTTGCCAGTGAGTGTCTTTGGGCGACTCCATGAACCGACTGATTAAACTCACGGTGTACATCAAATCTGGCCTGGTTGTTGTCAAGTACATCAGGCTTCCAACTAACCTTTTATAGAGAGTTGGGTCAACACTTCTGCTATTGTCAGTCTTGCTCAACTTGACGCCAGTGGCTGCCGGAGTGATGGCAGCCTTGTTGTCCTCCATCTTAAAACGCTTCAGGACATCCTTTGCATACTTCCCCTGAGAAATGAAGATGCCATCTGCTGATTGGTCAACTTCGATGCCAAGAAAATACTTCATCAGACCCATGTTTGTCATTTCAAACTCGGACTGCATGGCTGTCCTAAACTGCGCGAATATGCTGCTGCTATTGTCAGTATATATCAGATTGTCCACATACAGGCAGACGATAATGAGCTCACCTGCTTCATTTGTCTTCATGTATAGGGAGTGCTCATATGGGCATTTTTGAAACCCATTCTCCTAAAAATAGCCATCAATACGGCTGTACCATGCCCGAGGTGCTTGCTTCAACCCATATAGGGCCTTCTTCAACTTCAGGACCTTGACTTCTTGTCCTTGTATTTCATAATCGGGTGGCTGGTCTATGTAGACCTCTTCTTCCAACACTCTGTTCAGGAAGGCAGACTTGACATCAATCTGGTACACACTCCAGCCTTTCTAAGCTGCGAGTCCCAGAATCATTCTGATTGTGTCAAGTCGGGCTACAGGTGCATACACCTCATGATAGTCAACTCCTGACTTTTGCTTGTAGCATTTCGCCACTAATCTGGCCTTATGCCTATCAACTTCTCTTTGGGCGTTAAACTTTGTTTTATACACCCACTTGACCCCAATGGTCTTCTTTCCTACTGGAAGATCTATCAGTTGCCATGTCTCATTCTTCTCAATGGTTGCTATCTCCTCATCCATCGCATTTACCCATTTGCGATTCTGACTTGCCTCTTCAAACTCCACTGGATCACACTCCATAAATAGGGCAAAGTCAAAATAATATTCATCCATATGATTACGAGTTACCTCATAAATATCTTGCAAGCTCCGAGTCTTCGCAGGTGTTCTCAAATTTTGAATTCTGCTTGCAAGTGAAGGTGATCGGGATGATGTGGCTGTGCTGCTGTTGGCACCATTGTTGTTGCTTGAAGGTACAAGTGGCTGCACACTATCTTCCTCCAAGTTTACAGGTTTAGCAACTGCTGGTTCAGGCTAACCAGTCTCTGACTTCTAGTTCCAGGCTTCATCCTCTAGGAACTTCACATCTCGATTGATGACAAGTTTCTTTGTCACAGGGTTGTACAGCCTGTACGCCTTCACTTTGGTTCGCTGTAACCTGTGAAAATGCATCTTTCAGCTTTGTCATCCAGCTTCTACCTTTTCTCATCTGGAACATGTGCATATGCTATGCACCCGAAAACTCGCAAATGAGCCACACTTGGCTTCAGATTGCTCCAGGATTCCTCTGGAATTTTATCTCTCACACTCTTGGTGGGACATCGGTTCAGCAGATAAACTACACATGACACAGCTTCTCCCCAGAACTCATGTGGCATGCTTTTCGCCTTCAGCATGCTCCGTGCCATCTCCATGATTGTTCTGTTCTTCCTCTCAGCTACACCATTCTGCTGCAGTGTGTATCTGGCAGTGAACTGCCTGCGAATTCCATGCTGCTTGCAGAAGTTTTGGAATTCGTTGGAGATGTATTCTCCACCTCCATCAGTTTTGAGAGTCTTGACAAAATACTCGCTCTGTTTCTCAACCAAAGCCTTGAACTCTTTGAATTTTCCAAATGCCTATGACTTCAACTTGATGAGATATATCCAGGTCTTTCGGCTGAAGTCATCAATGAAAGTCAGGAACAATTTGTTGTCGACATATGAGGTGGTCTGCCTCCAATGGCCGTGATGCTCTCCAAGACTGTCCTACAGGGAATGCGTCCCTGTGTTGCTTGCCGACAAGGCAACCTTCACAAACTTGGTTCGGTTGCTCAATAAGGGGTAAACCCTTCACCATCTGCTTCCTGTGCAGCAAGTTCAGGCCACTGAAACTCAGGTGACCGAATCTGAGATGCCACAGCCAGGTAGCATCAAAGATTCATTCTAAATCTGCAGCGAAAACATTTTGTTTTTTGTCATGGACATAGTTGCGATTTGTCCATGGACTTTGTCTCTGATTGAACAAACACCGTATTTGAACTGAACAGTGTGTCCATTCTGCACAAGCTGTCCAAAACTCAGCAGATTGTGCTTCAACCCAGGCACATAATAAACATTTTAAATTGTTTTTCTTTCACCATGCCGGGTGCGGATGGAGATTTTTCCTTTCCCCATCACGGTAACCTTGTTGTTGTTCCCCATCTTGACTTCGGACTGGACTGTTTCATCCAGTTGTGAGAACATCTCTCTGTTCCCAGTCATGTGGTTGCTGCACCCACTGTCAAGATACCAAATGTTTTTCTTGCTCTCCTCCTCAACACTACAAGTCAGTAGCATATTTCCTCCTGCCGCATTTTTGGCTTCCTCCGTATAATGGGCTTTCTACTGATTCTCGTTCACCATTTTCTTCCTGCACTGTGAGGCATAATGGCCAAACTTATTGCAATAGTAGCATTGGACCTTTGACATGTCCTTCTGCTGAGAGCTACCTTGCTGATATTTGCTAGTGCCTCTTCCTCCATGCTGATGAAAGTTGCAACTGGTCTCACTGACATGAGGGTTTGATCTCCCTCCTTGCTTGTTACTTCTCCCACGCCTGTTTCTACCTCTTCCACCTTGAGAGCTGGAGGCGCTGTGGTGGGAGTCTTGTTTGCTGTTGTCTCGGACTGAGACTTGTGCTTTGAAGGCTTGCTCCAAAGAAGACTGAGTTGAGCGGCTCAGCCTCTGCTCATGTGTTTGTAGGGAACCCATGAGTTCGTCCACCGAGAGGATTGTCAAATCCCTTGACTCCTCAATTGCGATTACCACAGAGTCAAACTTCGCTGGCAAACTTCGCATAATTTTCTCCACGATCCTTTGATTCTGCATAATTTCACCATTCAACCGCATCTGGTTGATGACATCTGTCGTTCGGGTGAAGAAGTCGCTCATTGACTTTGACTCACTCATCTACATGTTCTCAAACTGCCTTCTAAGCATCTGCAATTTTACCAACTTGACTTTGTTGGTGCCCTGGTACGAACTTGCCAGAATTTCCCAGGCCTGCTTTGCCTTGGTGGCTGATGCGATTCGCGGGAAGATGGTCTCCTCAACCGCTTGCATGATATAAAACATGGCTTTCTGATCTTTCTTCCGATTCTCCTTTAGAAGATCTTTGTCGTCTTGGGAGAGGGCAGCCAATGCTGCTGCATCTGCCGGCTCTGGGTATCCATTTTCAACCAAGTCCCACAAATCCTGAGACCCGAAGAGGATCTTCATCTGGATGCTCCAGTAATCGTAGTTCTTGCTGTTAAATCGTGGGATCTGCAACTGCAGCGAGTTTCTCTCGGAAGTCATGCTTCTATCTCCGTGTCACGGTAACACAACTCTGATACCAATTTGAAGGAATTAATCAAATTAAATTCTCGATCGCGAATTAAATCGCGTCAAAAAAATTGTTTGGGTCGCGTAAAAAATGCTTCAGCAATTTTTACTTCGACGAGGAACTTCAGGGAAGTTTCCAGCGAGGGAGGAACTTCGAGGGAAGGGACTTCCGAAGTAAATTTACTTCGGGGAAGATACTCCCGATATTGGTACTTCAGGGCAAAACCGGTTGAAGTAAAATCACTTCGGGGAAGGTTGCGAGGTTTGGCAGCACGCGGCAACTTCGTCGAAACTAAGTGCCGCAATGTGCTTTGGCACAAACAACAAACCCGACTCCTTTTCTGGATCGAACGGGTGTTTTCCCACTTTGGGCCAAACCCTAGCTCTGGACTATCTGCGGATAAAAACAATGCACAGAGACCCGAAAAATGCAGAACAAATATTTATATATTCACTATAATTCCTGTTTACAAGTGCTTCCAACTGAAGCGATTACAATCTTCTTCAAGACGAAATGTCTGCAGGATAAACTTAAGATTTAAATGGGGGACTGCTGTTCCACTCTCCGGCTAATGGCTGCTGCTGCTCTGCCCTTCTGCTGCTCTGCTTCTCTCTCTTTTCAACTCTGCACTCTTACTCCTTATATGCTAAATGACAAAATGGCCCCGGTATTTATAGGCGGGGAAAGAGGACAAAGGGCGGGATAAACTCACCAACCCACTGACAGAAAATAAATGCCGAACTGGCCTTTCGACCACTTGCCGAACGACCCCACCTACTCGCACGCCTAATATTTGCTTCCGCTGATTTCCGCTTCGGAGGGCAATTTGTATTTACTTCGCGGCGAACCAAATTTCGGGGGCTGCCGTTTTGTCTCTCGCGCCGAACCACTTTCCGAATGCGTTTCGGAAGTATTTTGACCCGAACCATTTTCAGAAGCCGATTCATTTTTGCTTCGGGCCGAAACATTGCCCGAGAGCGTTTCAAGACTGTTTCGCGCCGAAGTGCTTTCCGAACACGATTCGGCAAAGCTTCGCGCCGAAGCACTTACGGGTGCGAAGTTAGAATTAACATTTCCAACAGGGCTCACTCCATCGAGTACAACATCGCTACAAACAATCTCAGACCTTTGATGATCGTGACTGATAGTTGGTGTTCCTCCGCGTCGTTTGCCGCAAGCGGTACTCTGGTCAGCACCGGCGGATACAACGACGAAGGCAACGTCATCCGTTACATGCCCCCCTGTTCAAATTCTGCTTGCGATTGGGATGAATCTCAGACCCCCAAGCTCGCAGAGAATCGATGGTACGCTTTCAATCAGATTCTTCCCGACAATAGAATCATCGTCGTGGGAGGCAGACGAGCCTTTTCGTACAAGTTCGTCCCAAAAATGCCCGGAGAGGGGTCGTAACGCAAACAAATACTCCAAATGTAGAGAACAATCTCTACCCTTTTCTCCATCTTTCATTCGATGGAAATTTGTACGTGTTTGCAAATCAGGATTCCATATTGCTCGATTACACGAGAAACCGTGTCGTCAAGACGTTTCCCAGAATGCCAGGCGGGCCTAGAAATCACCCGTCGTCTGGTTCGTCTGCGATGTTGCCGTTGTCGGCCCTCCGACGGATTTAAAATGGTGGAAATTCTCATTTGTGGAGGTGCTCTGATAACGGCTACACATCCGCTAATGCCGGGAATCTCTTGTACGCTCTTCAGAGCTGCGGGAAGATGGTGATTACAGGGCCATAGAAAACATGCCTGGTCCAAAGGGTTATGAGTGACATGCTCATTCTCCCCACTGGAGAAATTTTGATCATTGACGGAGCACAGAAAGGAGTTGCTGGTTGGGACCTGGTAGAGGATCCTGCGGTTGCTCCTTATCACTATAGACCTAATGTCGTACCAGGAAATCGATTCTCCACACTTGCAGCCTCCACAATTCCGAGGATGTCCCATTCCAGTGCGAATGTATTGCCGGACGGACGAATTGTCGTTGGAGGCTCTATTCCTCATTCTGGTTACGTTTTGTTGGGTGTCACCTACCCCACGGAACTTTGTCTCGAAGCATATAGTCCTTATTACTTAAACAAATCGCACGAGAACCTAAGGCCAACCATAACCTTGTGAAGGTTCTAATAGAAAAAAAAAACAACATAGAACAAACTAAAGAACAGGGCAAAACTGAAACAGAGCATTATAGAACACGGTTCTACTGCTGTAGAATGAAAAATTGTATTCATCAATCTAAAAAAAACATATTACAAAACCTCTAATAAAGAGTACATAGGAAACATCTAGAGAGCACCCACATGCAATGGATATCCTCCATTTATTTTATAGCCTAAGATAGAAACATGACAACAAGAAAAACCTATTTAAAAAAAACTACCAAAAAAAACTACGCTGTCAAGCGTTACATGCAAAATGTAACGGACAACAGAAAACCTAATAATAGAAACTATTACAGGCTGTTAGCATTAATTCTTCAACATACTCCACTAAATGCTGACACGCCTGATTCCAAGCCTTTTAAAAACTAAAGCAAAATTATCTTTAGGAATGGCCTTTGTAAAAATGTCAGCCAATTGATCTTCTGTTCTGCAAAACTCCAATTGAATTACTCCATTTTGAACCTGCTCTCATATGTAGTGATGTCTGAGCTCAATATGTTTTGTTCTAGCATGATGAACTAGATTTTTTGCTATCCTGATGGCACTACTGTTATCACAATATAGAATAGAGGGAATACTTAACTGTTGTTGTAGATCAACCAAAATTCTTTGAAGTCATACTGCTTGACAACATGCTGAGGATGCTGCAATATACTCAGCTTCTGCTATAGAGAGAGAAACTGTTTGTTGTTTCTTAGAACTCCAAGTTATAATGCCATTGCCCAGGCTGAAACATTATCCAAAAGTTGATTTGCGATCATCTACTGAATTTGCCCAATCTGAATCTGAAAAACCAATCAACTCAAGCTTGTATGTTGTTGAATAATGAATGCCATAATCCTCTATGCCTTTTATGTATCGTAGTATTCTTTTCACTACTCTTATATGAATTTCATGTGGATCTGACATAAACCGAGACACCAGACTTACTGTAAAAGTAATATCTGGTATAGTAGTTGTTAGATACATCAACCCACCAATTAATCTGCGGTATTGATTCTGATCAACCTTTTTGCTATCATCCTCCTTACTTAGCCTATTTCCAAAAACCAATGGGGTTGCAACCGCCTTGCATTTATCCATTTTAGATCTCTTCAATAAATCTCGAGCATACTTTGCTTGACAAATAAAGATGCCTTTAGCTGTTTGATATACTTCCATACCAAGAAAATAATGCAAAAGACCTAAATTAGTCATATCAAATTCATTCATCATCTGCTGTTTGAAATCATTCTTCATGTTGGAACTGTTCCCTGTGTAAATTAAATCATCTACATAAAGACAAACAATCAGAATTTGATCTCCTTGAGTTTTCACATACAATGTGTGATCATTTTGACTTCTTACAAAGCCACATCGTTGGAGATAACTATCAATTCTCGAATACCAAGCTCGAGGAGCTTGTTTCAATCCATATAATGCCTTTTTTAGTTTATACACACAGTATTCACGTTCCTTCACTTCAAACCCTTGTGGTTGCTACACATACACTTCTTCCTCAATGAAACCATTCAAGAACACCGACTTTACATCCATCTGGTGAACAATCCACTTATTATGAGTTGCCACTGCCAATACAGTTCTAATAGTGTCCCAACGAGAAACAGGGGCAAAATTTTCTTCATAGTCTATTCCATAGACTTGAGCATATCCCCTGGAAACTAGTCTTGCTTTATGCCTTTCAATGGTTCCATCACTCTTGTATTTGTTTTTGAATATCCATTTCAAGCCTATCACCTCTTTATATTTTGGAAGCTCAACTAACTCCCACGTTTCATTTTTCTCAATTGCTTTCATTTTAGCCTCCATTGCTTCATGCCAAACTGTATCTTTGACAACATATTCATAACAATTTGGTTTAGCTTGAACTTGAGAAAATAATGCATAATTAACAAACTGATTTATATTTGAAGTTCTTTTATAAATCTCTTGGAGACTTCTTACCTTTCTTGGAGGGCTTGGTGTTGGACTAGTGTTTGCACTTGAGCTTGATGAGGAAGTCCTTGGAGATGAACTTGGACTGCTACTTGAACTCCCACTATTACTGGAACCTATCGACTGAGTAGCAATGCCATCATTTGATGATTCCATCTCAACATTCGTTGTTTTACTTTGCTGTAGACTTTTTTTCCAAATCCCATCTTCATCAAATATCACATCTCGGGATACTAACACTTTCTTGGAATTCGGATTCCAGAATTTATAGGCTTTACTCTCTTCAGAGTAACCAATAAAAATGCATTTTTCACTTTTTGCATCCAACTTCTTTCTAGACTCATCTGGAATATGTACATATGCCAATGATCCAAAAACTCTCAAATGACTAATGTTGGGTCTTCTTCCTGTCCAGGCCTCTTCTAGTGTGCAATTCTTCACTGCTAGTGTAGGACTTCGATTGAGAATATAAACTGATGTAGCTACTGCTTCTACCCAAAATTCATTTCCCAACTGTTTTTCTTGCAACATGGATCTCGCCATTTCAACTATAGTGTTATTTTTTGCTCAGAAATACCATTCTGTTGTGGTGTATAGGTTGTTGTAAGTTGCCTCTTGATCCCATTATCAGTGTAATATGCATTAAAATCCAATGAGGTAAACTCACCTCCACGATCATTCCTTAATATCTTAATTGCATGGCCACTCTCTTTTTCAGCCATGGTTTTAAATTTGAGAAAACAATTAAATGCTTCACTCTTATTTTTCAAAAAATAAATCCATACTCTTCTGGAAAAATCATCTATAAAAGTTAGGAAGTAAAAGGAATTACCAATGCTTGGAGTTTGCATAGGGCCACAAATATCTTAAATGAACCAGTTGTAGTGGCTGTGATGCCCGCCATGACTTCCTAACTAGAAATTTATCTCGATGTTGCTTCCCAGTGCACAACCGGAACATACCTCATTCTTAACTTCAATCTCAAATAAACCTCGAACCATCTTCTTTGAATATAACAAATTCAATTCCTTGAAACTTAAATGTCCATACCACTTATGCCATAACCAGTTACTATCTTCATTAGTTGTTTTAAAATATATTAAGCTTGTTAGTTGCAACTTCAAAGAAAACATTCTATTTGCAGTCATGGGTATTACACTTATCAGTTTTCCACTATTATTTTTGTCAAAAATTTTACACGCTCCGTTGTCAAACAACACTTTATAATTCTTCTCAATTAATTGGCCTACACTCAAAATATTGTGCTTCAGACCAGGAACTAATAGAGTATCTTGAATATTTTTCACCTCACCTTGATTTGTATGAATAGCCAATGTGCCTTTGCCAGCTACTTCAACCGCTTTATCATCACCAAGCTTTACTTGACTCTTTGTTGATTCATCTACTTTGACAAAGAATTCTCAGTTGCCTATCATATGATTCGAACAACCAGAATCAAGAAACCAGACATCTTCTTGTGACTTCTCAGCCATGCCACATGAGAAAAACATGTTGGATCCGGAATGTTCTCCCACATATTGTGTGAAATTTGCTTTGTTGTTTTGCATTTTATTCATCTTGATCCAACATTCTCTCTCAAAATGATCAATTTTTTATAGAAATGACACTGAATAGACTTTTTATCTGGACAACTACGTCCACGACCTCTGCTAGATCGTCCTCTACCTCTTCCTCTGGAGTTATTGGAAAACTCCCCCTTTCTCTCCTAAGATTGATTGCTATTACTACCATCACTTACTTTAGCCTTTGCTGCTAGTACCTGTGTCAAAAATTTGGTTGTAGATTTCTCCAGTCTACTTTCATGGGATAACAATGAACCCATGAGTTGATCCAGCTTCAAAGTTGTTAAATCCTTACTTTCTTCTATTGCAATAACAACAAAATTCTATTTTAATGGTAATGATCTCAGTACCTTTTCACAAACAACCTAGTCTATAATAGTGTCTCCATTGCTACGCAACTGATTCACTATGTCCTGCACTCGAACATAATAATCAGTTACCTTTTCACTTTCCTTCATTTGAATATTTTCAAAATCTCTGCGTAAATTTTGTAAATGGACTAATTTCACTTTGTCTATGCCTTGATAAGTTGACTGTAATGTATCCCAGGATTCCTTAGCATTCTTTGTTGTGGTAATTCTAGGAAATATGCTAATATCTAAAGCATTCTGGATTAAAAACTTTACGAGTGCATCCTTTTTTTTGTTGCATTCATGTCATTCTTTTGCTTGTGCGATCAACGCATTCCAATCTAGAGGCTCTGTGTATCCCGTTTCAACAATCTTCCAAACTTCTTTAAACACTAGTAATATCTACATTTTTATGGACCAATAATCATAGTGATCTCCATTAAACTTAGGAATGGGTAAGGAAGAGTTACTTGCTACCATATTTAGTGATTCCTTCTTCTGCAACTCCTATTTTATTTCTTTGGGTTGTGGCTGGCTTTTCAAATGGGTTGCAACCTCTCCAAACCAACTCTAACTAGTGCTCAGAGAACCTGCTCTGATACCATGTGAAGGTTCTAATAGAAACAAAAAACAACATAGAATAAACTAAAGAATAGGGTAAAACTGAAATAGAGCATTACAAAACATGGTTCTACTACTGTAGAATGAAAAACTGTATTCATCAATATTAAAAAAATAGATTACAAAACCTCTAATAAAGAGTACATTAGAAACATCTAGAGAGCACCCACATGCAACGGATATCCTCCATTTATTTTATAGCCTAAGATAGAAACAAGACAACAAGAAAAACCTATTTAAAAAAAATACCAAAAAACTACGCTGTCAAGCCTTACATGCAAAATATAACGGACAACATAAAACCTAATAATAGAAACTATGATAGGCTATTAGCATTTATTCTTGAACAAACCTCCATGTATTCTTCATCTGTTAGTTATGGAACACAATTCATTGTTTAGTTCACTATTTTGAAGTATGCTCCAAATAATATTTAGATACATATTTACGCGCCTTCGTTCACTATGCATGCATACTCAATGAACCAGAGGATGTTGGTGCTGGAAGAAAGCACTATAAAAAGTGTGATAGGAGAATATTACATGGGGGTAATGGCTCCTACAAATTCCATCGTAGTACCACCCAGGTACTACATGCTCTTTGTTGTCAACAATGGTATTTCAAGCTGGCCAAATGTATCAACTTGTTTTTGAAAAGCTAAATATTACAAATGTGTGTTAAATATGTATACATAGGGATAGATATTGTTAGGTCCTTGGGAATGGTTTTGTAGAAAATCTACACTTCCACTACATAAAATTTCATATGAAGTGTAATATGTACGCTTCCTATCTCCTTATGGTATCGCATTAATTAAAACTAAAGATGAAGTAGTTATAGTTGTTTGTTTTGGAACAAACTAAGTTCCTATCAATAAAAATACTTTATCCAGTCAGTGTTGGTTAGGGGTGGAGCATAACATAGAAAAACAAAAAATATATAAAAAAATAAAATAGAGGGATAACAGAACATGGCAAAGATTACTGCTACAAATTAAAATCATAATTTTATTAATTATTGCAATAAAAATATTACATTGCATTTCACTCCATTACATTGCAGATTATCTTATTTATAGACTTGAAGAATAATCTAGAAATTTTTTGCATTAAGCTGGATAGCTGGATGAAGAACTCTCTAGAATTTAGAATATTCTAGAAAATTTTTGGAAACTGCACTTTGGAGAATTTTTGGAAACTACAATAGATTTTTAGAACATTCTATTCCAAAAAATTCTAACTAATTATGGAATCAAGCTTATCATTCCAACACTCCCCCTTAAGCTTGATTTCCTTGCTTCCTAGACTTGATGATGCCCAACCTTTCTCTCAAATTTTTAAAACTCTCCTTAGCTAATGGCTTTGTGAGGATGTTAGCATACTGATCTTTGGTTTTGCAATGTTCAAGATATATTTCACCATTGTTGACCAATTCTCTTATGAAATGATATCTTGTATCAATATGCTTACTCCTTTTGTGAAAAACATGATTATTTGATAGTTCTATTGTTGATTTATTATCACAATATATTTTTTTTTCTACTTTTTGTTCTTGTTTCAATTTTGATATAATTCTTCTCATCCATACAACTTGATATGATACTAATATTGCTACTACATACTCTTATTCGGTTGTTGAAAGAGTGATAATGGACTATTTATGGGAATCTCATGAAACTGCACCTGAGCCAAAATGACATATATATCCGGATGTGCTCTTTCTATCATCAATGTTGCCAAAAAAATTACTATCCATATAACCAATCAATATAAAGTGATTTGATGCTGAATACGGTATCCCATAATCTCTTGTTCCACTAACATATCTCTTTTACCTGCTTGCCAATGTGTGTCCTTTGGTGTCTCCATGAATCTTGAAATTAGACTTACTACATGCACAATGTCAGGCCTTGTTGTTGTCAAATACATCAAACTACCCATTAGTCTTTTATATAATGTTGGATTTATATTTGTACCTTTATCTTCTTTACTTGGTTTGAATCTTGTTGCCATAGGTGTAGATGTTGGTTTATAATTCAATATTCTAAACTTCTTCAAAACATTATTTTCATACTTTGTTTGACATATAAAAATTCCTTCATTTATTTGACTTACTTCAATACCCAAAAAATATTTCATTAAGCCCAAATTTGTCATCTCAAATTCTTTCTTCATGGTTGACTTGAAGGAATCAATTGGAAATTTTCTTGTATATATTAAATCATCAACATATAAGCATACAATTAAAATCTTACCTTGATCATTTATCTTGATGTAAAGAGTTGGTTCACTGTTGCATATGCTAAATTCATTGTTGAAGAAATATGAATCAATGCGGTTATATCAAGCTCTTGGGGCTTGCTTAAGACCATATAAATATTTCTTTAATATATAAACTTTATGCTCATAACTCAAAATCTGATAACCTAGTGGCTATTGCACATATACTTCTTGTAATATCCCATTTAAAAATACTGATTTAACATCCATTTGGAAAACTTTCCACTTATTTAGGCTGCTATTGCTAACAGTTCTTATTGTATCTAGTCTTGCTACTGGACCAAAAGTCTCATTAGAATAAATTCCATACTGTTGTGAGAAACTCTTTGCAACTAACCTTACTTTGTGCTTCACAATATTTCCATCAACATCAAACTTGGTCTTATAAACCCATTTTACACGAATTGCATCTTTCCTTGCTTCTAGATTTACTAATTCCCAAGTTTGATTTCTTTCTTTTGCTTCAATTTCATCATCCATTACATTTTTCAAATTTTTATTCTTAATTGCTTCTTCAAAAATATTGGATCAGTAGCAAAAATAATGCAAAATCAGAAATTAAATCATCTTGATTACTTTGAGTCATTTCATAAATCTCCCTCAAACTTTTTGTCTTCTTTGAAGTTTCATATTAATCTGAATCATCATTGAAGTGATATCGAGGATTTGACAAAGATGTTATATAATTATTTGCTGGAGCATGAGCTTCACTAGACTCTCTTATTTCAAGTTATTGTTGTTGTTGAAGATTTATATTCCAAATCCATTCATCATATTCAAGAAATTCAACATCTCTACTAATTATAGTCTTCTTTGTGATAGGATTATATAGCTTGTATGCTTTTGACTATTCACTATAGCCTACAAAAATACATCGTTCTCCTTTATCATCCAATTTCTTCATTTTTATTAGAAATATGTGCATATGCTATGCATCCAAACACTGTCAAATGAGAAACATTGTTCCTTTTATTACTCCATGCTTCTTTCGATACCTTATATCTCACAATTTTTGTGGGGGAACTTTTCAAAATATATATTGCACAGGCTACATATTTAGCCCAATACTCATTTGGTAAATTTTTAGCTTTCAACATGTTTCTTACCATCTCCATAATTGTTCTATTCTTTATTTCTGCAACACCATTCTGTTGTGGTGTATAGCATGTGGTAAATTATCTCTTGATCCTATTTTATTTGCAAATTTTCAAATAATCATTGGACACAAATTATTCACCCCTATTCATTCTTAGTACTTTTATGTAATGTCCACTTTGCTTTTCAACCATTGCTTTAAACTGCTAAAATATTTCAAAGGATTCAGATTTATATTTTAAAAATATGCCCATTTTTTCCTGGTATAGTCATCTATGAAAGTCATAAAATATAGACTATTATCAATTGAAGGTGTTTGCATCTGCCCACATAGATTTGAATGCACTATTTCAAGTGGAACCCTTGCTCTATATGACTTACCAATAGGAAATAATTCTCTATATTGTTTACCAAGAATACAACCTTCACAAACTCTATTTGATCACTCAATGAATGGTAAACCACTAACCATACGTGTTTCTCTACAATAAATATAATCCAAAAAACTTATCAAGAATCACACATGCACCATTTTAAAAATAGACTCTATAACCCTTTTGTACAAGCTACCAAATACTGATTAGATTATGTTTGAGATTAGGAACATAATACACATATAAAATGTGTGTTTTCTCTCCTTTCTTGGTTTTAATGTTTATGCTACCTTTGCTTGTAATAACTACTTTGCTATTATCTCCAAGTTTTACTTTAGACTCCATAGATTCATCTATGTTTGTAAACTTATCATTGTTTCCACTTATGTGATTACTATAACCACTATCTAAAAACCATACTTCTTTTGAGCTTTCTTGTGCAACAGTACAAGTGATAAACATTGAATCACTACTATCATTCTAATTTTCTCTTAAAAAATTTGCATTTTACCTATTCATATAAAACTGCTTCTTTCTACATTTATTTGCAAAATACCCAAATTTCTTACAATAATGACATTGAGCCTACGTTTTATCATACCTTTGACCTTGGCTATGGTATTCATGATTGCATGAATGGCTTCCACATCTACCTCACCTGCTTGTAAAGAAATTCAAATTTATTCTCTCTTCATAAGAAATACATGATCGACCTCCTTCATTCTGGTTGCTAGTTCCTCCTCTTGTGAAACCTCCTCTGTTACTAATTCTTCCTCTTCTTCTGTTGCTGCTAATTTGAAATTGTGATTTGAAAGCATTTTAAATGGGAGAATCTACTAATATTTTTAGCCTTTGCTCATGATCTTGTAAAGAATCCATAATCTCATCAATAGAAACTTTTGAAAGATATTTTGATTCTTCAATAACTACAATAATTGGATCAAATTTTATAGGAAGACTTCTCAAAATATTTTCTACAATATTTTGATTAGTTAATATCTCTCCATAAGATCTCATTTTATTCACTATACTTAATGCATGAGTAAATAAATTATTTATGGACTCATAATTTATCATTTGTAAAATTTCAAAATAGTTTCTAAGCATTTGTAATCTTACCAATTTTACTTTGTTGGTTCCTTCATATGAGTTTTGTAGAATATCCCATGCTTTCTTGGACCTTTTTGTTGCTGCAAACCTTGTAAAAACTAACTCTTACATTGCTTTTCAGATAAAAAATAGTGCCTTGGCATCCTTATTTCTATTCTCCTTTAGAATATCCTTCTTTGCTTGTGATTGGGCATTATGTGCTACATGATCTGATGGTTCTGGAAAATTTTTCTCCATTAAATCCCATAGCTCTTGAGAATAAAATAAAGTCTTCATCTTGATACTCCAATAGTCATAGTTCTTTCCATTGAATAGTGGAATCTAGGGTTGAGTAAGATTGCTGCCATTCACTCTTGTCATTATGTAAATAAACTCACAAAATATCATAAACTGGCTTTGATACCAAATGTTGGTTAGGGACAGAGCATAACATATAAAAACAAAGAATATATGAAAAAATAAAACATAGGATAACAAAACAAGGCAGATATTGCTACTACAAATTAAATAGAAAATTCTATTAATTACTGCAGTAAAAATATTATATTGCAGATGGTATTATTTATAGACTTTAAGAATAATCCAGAAAAATTCTGCATTAAGCTAGACAACTAGATGAAGAACTCTCTAAAATTATAATATTCTAGAAAATTTTGGAAACCACACTGAAGAATTTCTAGAAAATACTGCATATTTTTGGAACATTTTATTCTGGAACATTCTAACTAATTATGGAATCAATATTATCATTCCAAAAAATCTACTCTTCCACTATATTAAATTACATATGAAGTGTAATATGTCCACTTCCTATTTCCTGTTGGTATCACATTAAATAAAATTGAAGATGAAGTTGTTCTAGTTTACCTATATTTTACCCCTTTTTGATGCACTTATTGTAAAATAAGTACAACAAAAACATCATAGATGTCACTATTTTATGATACAAAAAGGTTCTTGTTTTCCTATGGTAAAAAATATGATAATGGAACAAAGGTTGAAATTTAATTAAATGTGTTAAATTTAATCATGCCTAAGTTATGCCCCCTCAAGTTTTAAATGGAAAACCAAGTGAGACTGAGGAAACTCAATTTTGCCTTGACCCACACTAGAGTGATAATTAGGTGATGGCAAAGAAGTTATTAAGAATAAAACATTCACAAAAGGGGGTTTAAAAGGTTATAATATTATAAGGTGAAAAGGGAAAAAATAGTAGTAAAAAGGTAAAATAGTGAAAACTGTGGGTATAAATGGGAGGGAGGGGGTTAAATTAGCTCATTTTGACTACATGAAAGGATAAGGAGACAATATTTTAGGAGTTGTATTTGTGTGATATTTGTGATGATGGAACAATAGGGGTGACCAAGATACCATGCCAATGTAGTTGGAGTGCCATAGTTAGGAGGCAACATAATGGAACCAATAAGTAATAAGAACTTGTGTATTTGTATTTTTTATTTATTTACTTTGTTATGGTATTTTTAGAATGTATTAAGAAGGATTTTGAAAGGGTACTTTAACCTTTTAAAAAGGGATTTTGGAAAGGTATCCAAACCTTTACAAAGCCATAAAAGTATTCAATTATCACCAAAGAAGATCTCAAAAGGGATAGAACCCCCAAGGAAAACAATGTTAAATCCCAAGAAAAACCAGGATCCATGGGATCCGAGAAAACCAATAGATCTAGAGACCTGAATCCTACTAAACATAAGGACAAACAAAGTAGAAAGATGGGAAAATTTAGTTATCATCTAAATAGACCAAGATCACTAATATTTGATTCAAAAATCAAATTTAAAATTATCCCACCCAAACATTAGCGTTCAAATTTGAATAAAAAATAAAAATAAAGATCTTCCCACCCAATATGAACCCTATTTCAAGGAACTCTAACTTCTTGTAGTGTTCAACCAACATGTATCTAAAATTAAAAATCAAATATTTCCTACCTAAAATAGGAAGCAACAATCTAGAACCAAGAATGCTTGAATTTGAATCAAAAGGAAACTTAAAGAACTTCCCATCCATAAAAAATCCTAAATACACAAACATAGACCTTCATTAGTAAACACAACCTAAAAAAAGGAATAAAATTTAAAACCTTCCTGACAAAAATAGAAAGTAGATATCTAGAACCAAGGGCGCTCAAACCTAAATAAAAAATTAGATTAAAGATCTTCTTACCCAAAATAGGAACCTTAACTTTGGAAACTATGACCTCCAATAGTAAGCACACAAATCCTACAATTGGAACTAGAAAGAAACAAGATTGAATCCCAAATCCTTAAATTAAATAACAAAGAAGTAGGACCAATCTAGAAAATAAAATCTTAAAACTTGACTACTAAACACCAAAATTGCAACAAGAAACCACTATGAACCAAGGATCTGGGATTAATATAAAACTATCTAGAGAATCCTATACTACATGAGCCATAAGACTTCAAAAACCCAAAAAAAATATCTTGAGAGAAGGCCCACATAACCTTCTCTCAAAATGATTCAAAACTTAAAATAAATGAGGGGAATCCAGTCCTCCTCATCCTAAGAATAAAAATCCAACACTACATTTTGCTTAATACCCACTAAATAACTCGACACCCAAAATATCTGGAGAAGAGTTATATTTGTAATAGATCCTCCAAGGTAATGTAAAGCAACAATACACCATATCATGACCTTTACCACAAATAACATCACTAGCATCAACCAAAGCTGACGTGAACCATCAAAGCCCAACAAGTTGGAAACTAAAACTATAGCCCTAGAAACCATATGTACTACCATAGAAATATCAAGGGTAATCCTCACATGGAAAATAACTATGGAGAAAAACCCTAAAATCCCTAAAAAGAGATGAGAACACCCTAAATTCCTATGGGTTTTAACCCCATAAGCACATAAAATAAGAAAACAAAGCCATATAAACTGTACAAATGACCTAATATTTCAATCCCATGATGTAGCTCCTTCAGCCCTAGCCTTCCACCTACCATATTAGCTTCATGTTGTAGCTCCTTCAACCTCAACCTTCCACCAAATATCTTAACCTCATGCTATGGCTCCTTCAGCCCCAACATTCCACCCAACATCATAGATTCATGCTATGGATCCTTTAGCCCTAGCATTCCACCCAACATCTCAGCCTCATGTTATGGCTTATTCAATCCCAATATTCCACCTAGCATATCAACCTCATGTTATGGCTCCTTCAAACCAAGAATTCCACCTAACATATCAACCTCACATTATGGTTCCTTCAGCCTTATCCTTCCATCCAACATCTCAGCCTCATGTTATCGCTCCTTCAACCCCATATTTCTACCCAACATCTCATCCTCATGTTGCAGCTCCTTTAGCCCCAACCTTGCACTCAACATCTCAATATCATGTTGCAGCTCCTTCAACCCAAGCCTTCAATATAGCATATCAATCGCATGCTGCAATAGACCTATACATGGTATTTTTATGTATAGAAGAGGAGAAAGATTTTATTTTTGAATTTTTGTGTCCTAGGTGAATTTATTTTTTGAATTTCATAAGAATGACTACATTTAAATGACATCCTATGATGTATATACAATTCTTGCATAGAAATAAATATGGTCATACAATACAATGCATCTATAAGACACTTTTGTATGACATGTCTGTATGATTATACTGTGCCTATATGACACTTTTCGATTGACGAAACCAAAACTGCAACAAGAAACCACTAGAAGCTAGGGATCTAGGACAAAAATTAAATTTGCTAGAGAATCCTACATTACACCAGATATAAGACTTTAGTAACCCAATGAAGAGCTATTGAGAGAAGGCCCACAAAACCTTCTCCTAAAATGATTCAAAACTTGGAATAAAATAGAAGACTCCAACCCTTCCCATCCCAAGAAAAACAAAATCCAACACTAGATTTTGTTCAGCACCCACTAAAGGACCCCACATCCATAAGATATGGAGAAGCCTTGGATTTGCAATAAGTTTACCAAGGTAAGGTAAAGCAACAATATACCATATCAGTACCTTGACCAATAGTAATATCACTAGCATCAATCGAAGCTAAAGTGAACCATCAAAGCCCAATAAGCTAGAAACTAAAACTAAAGCCGTAGAAATCACATGCACTACCATAGAAATCTCAAGGGTAATTATCACCTAGAAAATAACTAGGGAGAAAAACCTTAAAATACTCCTCAAAAGGGATGAGAACACCCCCAATCCCTATGGGTTCTAACCCTACAAGCACACAAAAGAAGAAAACAAATCCACATAAGCTCTGCATATGACCTAACATCTCAACCTCATGATGTAGCTCCTTAAGCCCTAGCCTTCCACTTACCATTTTAGCCTCATGTTGTAGCTCCTTAAACCCTAACCTTCCACCTAGTATCTCATCCTCATGTTGTGGCTCCTTCAACCCCAACCTTCCACCCAATATCACAAACTCATGTTATGGATCATTTAGCCCTATAATTCCACCCAATATCTCAGTCTCATGTTACAACTCCTTCAATTCCAACCTTTCACTCAACAACAAAACCTCATGTTGTAACTCCTTCAGCCCTAGCCTTTCACCCAACATCTCAACCTCATGTTGTGGCTCCTTCAACCCAAGCCTTCCATCCAATATCTCAACCTCATGTTATGGCTCCATCAGCCCTAGCCTTCCACCCACCATCGTAGCCTCATGTTGTGGATCCTTCAACTCCATCCTTCCACCCAACATCTCAACCTCATGTTGTGGCTCCTTTAGCCCCAACCTTCCACTTAGCATCTCAACATCATATTGTAGCTCCTTTAATCCGAGCCTTCCACCTAGCATCTTAGCCTCATGATGTAGTAGATCTTGTCATGGTGTTTTTATATATAGAGGGAGAGAAAGATTATTTTTTTCAATTTTTGTATCCTAGGTGAATTGTTTTTTGAATTTCACAAGAATGACTACATCTAAATGACATCATATTATGTCCATATAATGCTTGCATACAAATAAATATGGTCATACAATGCATCCATATGACACTTTTGTATGACATGTCTGTATGATGCTACTATGTCTATATGACATGTTTGGAACATATGATATTTTTGTGAAACATATGCAATTGGTATCTTTTTAACTAATGTATTGGTTTTTTTATTGATGCAATCTTGATAGGAAATCCTAGAGTGCCAAGATTAGAAAATGCACATGTTACATGTTGTTCATAGATTTTTGGACAAGGGTGACTATGATCTACTAGTGGAAAAATGGCTATTTCATATGGCTCATTTTCCAAAGGTAGAGTTTGATCGAGTTGTACTAATAAAATTAATAGAAAAATGGCACTCTAGGATGAATAACTTTCATATTCTTACAAAAGAGATGACAATGACCTTGGATGATGTGTGGAGGATCCATTATATACTAATAAGGGGTGTGATAGCTGAGATAAGATGAGATCATAGGCGATGTTTATTGAGGTTGATGAGGCAAGAGGATTTTTTAGTGGTATTATATGGAATTGATATTAATATCTCATTCAGAGGAAGTTGATTAGTTTAGTGGAGCACTCTCTTATATATATTGGAATTAGGAGTTCTCATCAGGGAAATGAGTAGGAGGATGGTGCAACAGGGATGGGGAATCATGGTAGTAGACATGTAGAATGATCGAGTGGTGTTTCATCAGGGGTTATTGATATTGTGGTAGTTGTAACAAATACTACACTAGGTGGTATAGAGATGTGGATAAAATTTTAATTGCTACACACTTTTATAGGTTTAGGTATGGGATCATATGGTGATCATGTGACCACTAGGCCTTCCAAGGAAGGTGGAAAATTGGTAGATATATATTACTTTTATATGGGTATGTTACTTTGAGATAAGATGTGTGAGTTAGTTGAGAGGTTGATGATAGCTATGGGAGGATGATCAATGACCTATAGGTAAAGTAGGTTATGTAGAAGACTTATAAATTACACCCAATTTGAAGTGATGATGATGATAATCTAGATTGAGTAAGGTAGGTGAGATGGTTAGTAGGGCCATGAGGTGAGATGGAGTTACACCATTTTGACTAAGTTATGAGATATTTTAACTCAATATAAGATATGATATAGGGACTAGTGTAGTTTTGGGGAGCCCCGACAGAGAAAGAAGTTGGTGGTTTTCTTGATCCTAATAATTTTAGAGAGGACTATGTTGATGACCCTAAGATCCTAGATCCTAGGTGGGATGATATAGGTGTGGTTGAATACTAATATTATTTTTTTATAATGAATTTTTTAATTTTAAAGTGTTAAAAGTGTAATTCAACTTATGGCCAAGGCCAATATTGGATGATGTAATATTTAATAGGCATATAGGAAATTATTGTATAATTATAAGGAATTTATTATAATATTTTATAATGTATGTGCTATGAGACATGTTTAACCATGTTATAGTTAAACCCGTATTATAACTTACAATTAACCTTAAATCCCTATTGTTATTTTGATATAGGTTAGACTCATTTATGTAATTAGGGATTTAGTTTTGTTATAAAGATCCCCCATCACTCTATCCTTTTAATAAGAGTATTATGTTTATTTTCTATATATAATATAGTGATTATTTATGATACTTATGGGTTCCCAGTATATTTTTATCTCTTTGATTTTTTTTTTATGTATAAGATTTGAGTGGATGGACTAATTTTATTTATTTCTAAAAATATGTGTGAATTCTATTATGGTATTAGAATAGGTTAGGAGTAGCATTATTTAGTCAAGAGAGAGTTTGTTTAAAGACTTTTCTACTTCCTATGAATTCTAGGTGGAATTACTCAAATATTTATGAGCAATTCCACATACGAAGCCAAGAGGAGATTCATTTTTGTCTTTCATCCATTCTTCTAGATACTCTAGAAATCATGTGCTCAAGTATCTCAAAAAAATAATCCAAGGTTAAAAAAAAAAATTGGTTTGAGACTAAAAATAAGACTATTTAAATCAATAGAAGGCCATAAATTTCAAATTTTCCAAGGGGGTAAAATTTGAACAACCTATGACCAAAACCTTTGAAATGGTTTTGGCACTTTTATACACAAATAAATTAGTTTTTATCCACTACAAAATGCACATCACCCATCTTCAACAAGCATCTATATTATTCCTCCTACACAAGAAGAATGACATGATGTTACAAGGGTATGCATGACATTACATTTTTCTATGATAAGGTTTTGAATCCTAATTTATCCTTTTTAATAATTTTTTTGTGAACTCTAAGGTTTAATTATAATTTTAATAATTATTCTTTATCCAACATAATGGAATCTTGGTCATTTGATTGGTAATAGGCCTTGATCACAAGGACTTTTACATTTCAAATTCCTTTCACATTATTTTTAATGAAAAAACCGATGCCTTGGTTGTAATACATCCTAAGAGAGCGCCTACAATATTATCATCATATAAATCAATGGTAGGCTAATAAAAAGGATATTTAATGAATATCATGTCATTAGATCAAATTTCTTTAGTGCCCTACTAGTTACTTATAATTTGTTTAGTTGAAAGTGTGGACAGTGACATGGACATCACTTTGAAGCTTGGTAGGCTAGTTTGTTCAACCATTGTTACTCTATGTAGACCTAGGTTCTAGTACCTCTAACCATATTTTATTAAAAAAATGATGGGTCAGCTAAGAACATGGCAAATATTACACTCTTGTGTGACTCAAAAGCTCTGTTACTAAATTAATACCCCTCCAACCAATTGGAGGATGATATGTTTCAAAATCATAGTTGATAAAATAGTTTGTTGGCATTTAGGTGATAAAAAATTGGTGTTTGACATGTATAAAAAAATAAATAAAAAATAGGGTAATTATAATTATATGTAGTTTTTGAAGAACATAAACTTAAACTGATAGGGGGGGTGAACAATATATGAGAACTTTTTACTTTTTCTCTCAAACCAATATATGTAATGTAAATATAGTAATATCAACAATAGTTATCAAAGCAATGTACCCAACACCACACACAATAGAGATACACCAATTTACGTGGTTCACCCAAATATGGATACTTCCACGAAAAAAATATTTCACTAAATTTTCTCAATCAATATCTTGGGAATCCTTCCCAATTACAATGTTTATGGAACTCTATACAAAGGATATGTTGATCCCCTAAATCTGGTTTATGGATCTCTATCCACAGGAGAACTCTTTCTCCTTTGCTCTGGCTGGTAATCCTCTAGAAGAATTTACCTCTATTGCACTGACTGGTGGATCTCTCTCCACTTGAATACTCTTGTCCTCACTCAGAATACCTATTCTTAATATCTTGGATGATGGATCTCTATCCACTAGAGACTTTATCCTCACTACTCTGTCACATCTAAAGCTTTGTCTCAATTTTGTACTAAACACAGTCCAGTAGATGTAGTATAGCTCTGCTCAATATCTTGCACTAAATATAGTCCAGTAGGTCTAGCACAAGTCCACTCAAATCTACACTAAACACAGTCCAGTCGGTCTATAAAAAATATTCTCAATATGTCCACTCATAACCTACTCAAATATGCTCAACAGGTCCACACAGAACAAGGTTTAACCACAAATCTCAATTCAGAAAACCTTGAAGCATCAACTCAATTTTTTTTGAAAAGGAAACCCTAATTAAATAATTTTCTCTCCAAAGATGTTTTCAGAAATCAACCAACCAATCAAATTATCAAAGGAGAATATTGCCCATATCTTTTTGTTTCCAAGAAGTTGTTCACAAAATCTGCCACACTTAAGACTTTATTATAACTCCTTATACCTCCTAACACATAACTCTCAAAACAACAATTTCCATATTATAAAACTCAAATAATCATCAACAATTCAACTTCAAAAATCAGTCACCACAACCTTTATTTAATAAAGTTGATTAAACTCTAAAACAACCTTATCACTCCAACCTTAGGGCATAAACCATAAAATTTAATTAAAAAATCATACCTGCCTCAAGAGATTCGATCCCATGTCTTGCCCTCACCACAAGCACCTTAGCCGTGGCTAAGGTTACCACACGAGCTACACGCTCTTTCACAAAGGTGGAAACACCATGTGCTTCATCTTTGCACTTCTCCTTGCCCACATTTAATAAAAACGTGCACCTTTGGCGCTTCCACAATACTACCACCAAAAACTACTCTGCGAGAATTGAACGCACGACCTTCGTGCTCTCAATGCCTTTACACTCTCCAAGCTACCACTAGGCCACACTACCCAATGTGAATTAGGGGGTGGTCTCACTCCGTATTATCCTCTACTTCCTTTTCCAATCATTTTAAACCACATGAGCTCGTTTTCGCATATGCCACACAACAATCATTCGAGCAAGGATAATTAATGAATGAATTTGGGCATGTATTTATACTACCCTCCTCCTTTTTGTAAGATGTTGTCTCTTTGATTCGAATGCATCACGTCGGTGCTGTAAGGCTTCGAAAGCCTTAGTAAAACCCAACCTTTGGGTTTTTAATTATTATTAAACTTTGCGCTCGAATATATTTTATTTCTCTAAAACCCAACCTTAGGTTTTTAATCAAATGAACTTTATCCTTTAAAATATAATTATATTGGGTTCGAGGTGTAGACCAATTGGTTCATCCAAACCCCATAAGGGGGGTGGAGGTCCAAGGTTCAAATATCGGGCCTCATCGGACTGAACGCTTGTCCCTTTCCTGGTGCTTTCAATGGCATAAAAGGTTTAAAATGATTGTGGCATGGTGGTTATAGGTGCGGACTGCACGAAGATCTGTGTCATGGCTTTCGGGGCGGACAACACAGAATACTGTGGTGGCCATAAAATTTGGATAGCCTTCCCGGATTCATGGCGGCTACGATTCCACCATGTAAATACATATATATATATATATATATATATATATATATATATATATATATATATATATATATATATATATATATATATATTATAATTAAAAATTATAATATTTAATTAGATTTTTACCACTTTGGTAAATATTATAATAACAATTATAATATTTTTAACCTTCCAATGCTTCAGTGAATTTCTTCCATGGAGAAGTAAAAACCTCTTTCTAACCCAATCTTTTTGGGTGTAAAATAAAATATTTTAACCCATTATAAACTTCCATTAAACTTTGCACTCAAACTAAAGAAGAAATCTCACTGACATCTTGACATCAATGAAAAATTTGGCCTAGGGACTCAAAATGTCCAACAGTTTTACTAAGACTTAAGACTTTAATTTCTATAATTTGGGGGGCTATTTGGAAAAATATTATAGATTACATAACTTTTGCATGCAAAAACATTTTGAACCTATTTCTTTTCAAAATTGCATAATTTTTGAGCTCTTGATATTTATGACATTACTTCAAAGACAAGTTATAATGTTAGGGTTAAAATTGCAAAGGATTGTCCTAAAGGAATATTCTCATATTATGAAATGAAAACTTTACCATATGTTATATAATTAGAATATTTTATTTACATTTATGGAATATACAATTATATTTAGGACAATTACAAAAAGTTTTGAGTCTTTTGAAGGAGTATAGGAAAACTATTCCTATTGTTATTTAGTCAATCCATATTCCTCCTTTGGGCTATTGATTCACCTTATTCATGAATATCTAATATTTCATGATCTCTTACTTCTATTCTTTATCCACATACTCTTAGAAGTTTCAATAGAATTTTTTCTGAATAGGCCTATGCAAAGTCTCTTTTGATGAAGGAAATAGGTGGTCTAAGGGAAAGTTAAAGTTTTCAAACAAGGTGATATAGATTATAAAAGAGAAAGTTATGATTCCATGTTTACATTATGTGGCTATAGAAGACTAAAGAAACTTTTCTTTAGAGGTGGTACTCTTGACTTCTATTTCTCATTTAGAGTCCTAGTAGAAGTGTTCTTTTGATATATACAAGAGTATATGATATTTGCAGTAGTAACTATGGTCCAGCCTAAGAAGATTTGTATGCAAGGTATTTTTATACTAGTGAATTTTAGATTATGAGTGGGGTCCAAATAATTTTCCTTAAGTGTGGAGGTCCTCTTTTAGATGATGAACATGATCTAAGATGATTCTTCCTTAAGTGTGAAAAACATCTAGAGCATCCATTATGGGGGAATATATTATTTCCACTCATGCATTCTCTCCTTGGCACCTCTATCTAGATTATGAGGGAGTGTTGAAAGTATATTTGATTTATGTCCAAGGCTGACATTGAATGATATAATATTGTATAGGTGTATGGATGATCAATGTAGAATTATATATAGTTTATTATAATATTCTATTATGTAAGCACTAAGGGTCAAAATTAATCTTGTTATGGTTAAAATATCCTTATAACTTGTAATTAACCTTAAATTCCTCTTGTTATATTAGATTAAATTAAACTCATTTATGTAATTACAATTTTGGTATTCACATAACTACCCTCTACCACTTCATTATTTTTATTAGAATATTTTAATTCATATTTACATATAGCATAGTGATTATTTATTGTGCCTACAAGTGCCCATTATATCTTTATCAGTTTCGTCTTTTTTTATGCTTTCTATATAATATTTGAGGATATAGATTGATTTTGTTATTTCTTGTAATAGGTGTGACTTCTAACAAAAATAATCCAAACATAAGCAATTTTCTTAATAATTTAAATAGAGCATCAATGTTTCATTGATGAATTGGAAAGAGACCAGAACCTATTAAATTGCTTAGTTTTCTTTTCTAACTTTCCTTATGTTTTTCTACTATTCCCATATCAAGTAAGACACCCCCCTTAAAACCTTTCTTATGGTAGCTATGCAAGGTCAAGAGAGGAATACAAGATGGAGATCAAGAAGTATATAAATAAGAATACATGGTAATCCCACCACCATTTAACCCAAAAAGTATTTTTTACCTATGATGCTAAAATGGAGGTTTCAAAGCACTCTCCTTCTTTGCAACTATCTCTTTATGGACAACTTAAACGTTTTTTTTTATATAGATTCAATTTTTTTTTCTTTTTTCACTATATAAAAAGAACATGAAAAAATTATACCTTCTCAAGGTGAATACTCCACTTTTTCCAAGTGAAACTAGAATTATGGTAATTATAAGGTTTATACAATCACTTTTTAAATTAAAAATTTAAAGAAATAGATGAATTTTCATTCAATGAAGAATTTATTTTCAATAACTATTTAGATGTAAAATCATTGTAAATACAATTGTATATTTTCCTCTTCTTACCATTAATATTCAAAATGTATGTTCAATAAATCATGTATCTAATGCTTATCATTACATAGTGTGTGTGATCTCTCTTCTTTGGCTATTGCCACAAGATTTCTTACCTTCTCTTGGATGATACCTTCTCTCGTATGCCTTCTAAAGGGTGAACTATTAGCACTTGTAGCAAATTATAAATTAGTAAAATTCATAATAAAAATTGGTAATAAATAATTTAACAATCAACTAGTCATGAAATTTAATATATTTCAAAACTTTTCATCATATTTTTCAAATAACTAAATATATAAATAAAGTAAGTACTTGGGATGTGACACATAATTATAAGTAATTATCAATTGGAACAATAAAAATAATAATTCCATTCCTAATTAGAGAAAAATAAACATACTATATTATTTTCTAATAGCTCCAAGAATCAACGAAATGAAACTAAAAATTTTAAAATATATAATTTAACATTCTAGTTTAGTCATGGGGAAGCCTAATTATAAATCAGATTTTCATTATAAATATCCTCTAGATTTCACGTAGACAACATAGGCATTAATTCTATTAATTATAGCGCCCATAGAAGACCATAAACTATTGAACATATCTTCTATTTTTATGGAGTAGTTAATAAAATTTGTAACATGATTATGTCTTTTTGTCAAAGCATGTTTCATTAAAATTTAATAAAATGTTTTCTTTGTTAGGTTTGTCTCATAAATTCTCTTAAAAATGATTTCATGTTATTATTAAACATATGTAGTTTATTAATTTTAATTCTATAGTATAATATAAACACAACCTCCAAATTGTTGAGACAATCTAATCTCAATTTTTAGAACCAAATTTGACATAGTTATAAAAATTGGTGAGAATAAAATCAAAATTTAAATTATCAAATTAAATTAATATATAATAGCAGCATCAAGATCCTAATCTCATTAGGAGGGATAATCATTCCATAGCCAAAGAGTTTAATTTTTTCCTTGATCATGGAAGAAAATTGGGTCATGAAAATGGGAATATTGTGAGGAAAGGTCTTTCGAAACCATGGTGCAAAATCCTCATTCCTATCCTGTATTTTTTCACAGTGGATGCTATTGAAAAGTCACTCAGAAGTTTTCATCTTGCTTTTTTGAACCATATTCGAGATGTGAAAGAGATCAATGTCCTCGACAACTATATTAGATCCTTGATGCTCAATGCTAAAGCCATTCAAAAGAACAATAGTGTCAATATGAAACACAAAGGTTTGCATTTAATTATATTCAAACACATGCTTCAAAAAAAATCTCTAAGGCTTCCTTTTCAGTTTACCAAAGTGCTAAGAAGGATTCTACTTTCATCAATCCAATTTTTGAGGATAGTGATATCGAAGAATATTTTTGCCTTGGGTCCAAGAAAAGGAGAGTTTCTATAGCTAAACCTACTCTTTGGAACTACTCATTGATAGCTTGTGTTACTAAAAGATGCTCACCTGGGAAAGCTAACCCTGAGGACTCTACTACCAAAAGGACTTCCAAATTCAAAGACTTGGTTGTAAAATTAAATACCATAATCTCTCTTAAGAGTGTTCAGATTGATGTTTATCTTGATGATATTCACGACACTCCCAAGGATATAGATTTAAGTCATGATATTGAGAAATCCCATATGGCCAAAGCTAGTCGACATCCTTATGCAATCTTGACTGATATTCTTGAGCACTCCCTATCGACTTTTTTCAAAGTCATCACCACCCTTCATCATGGAATTTGTGTCTCCAAATCCATCATTGCGGGTGAGGAAATCGAAGACTCCAACCAGACTTGCAATCCTGATGCTTAATTGGAAGTTGGGTTTGTTTCCTTTGCCCCATTTTTGGCTTTCTTTGATCATTTTCTAGTTCCTCTATGTGTGCTGTAATTTGGGATTCTGGTGATTTCTTGCTTCTCTTTGGCTCGACTGTAGTTTGGGATTATGGTGAATTTATGTTTCTCTTTTGTCTTGGCTGGTTGTCATCCTTGTTATAAAAAGGTTGAACCCTTTCAAAACCCACCAATCAATATTATATATATCTAAGAAAATAATACTATTACTTATATTCAAATTAGTTAAGCTAATATTTTTAACATTTAAGGACTTGAACTGCCACAACTAGCCATCCTAAATTCAATTAAAGCTTTAGACTTGTCTCACTTTCATATTTTAGATTTTAAAACTATATATTTTTTACAAATATGTTGATATTGTGATTGCTTCCTCGAAAACCATTATATTTCAATTTTCTATAATGATTGTGAAACCTTTCCTTTATTTTACCTTCACAATACTAGAAGAAATACATATAATTTGTTCACGGAAAAACCTAAATATTAAAGGTGTAGAACAACCAAAAAAAAAAATATATTAAAGGTGCTAAGTGTAAATTGTACGTTACAAATGGGTAGGTGGGTCTTCGATCTATAAAACTCCCCATCACATCCACGACTTTCTTGTGAGCTCAAAAATCATTTTTAATCACATTGAAGACATTTGTAGGAAAGCTAAACCGCGGAGAAAATTGCAACGAAACTAAGAGGTGCAATGGGTTTACATTACAAAATTCCTCTGAACTTGAGCTAAATATGCCATCTGTACAACGGAGAGGTTTCGAAGTTTCTACCGGACAACAACGTGATGGATGTGAACATACAAAACTAACAGGTTCGTAAATTATTTGACACTTTGGCAGATCTCTCCACGAGAGCCCCCGAATAATACAGTTGATCCTTAGCTCCTTATCCCATTGAAGGACAAATATACAACGGCTTCAACAAATAAAAAGACAAAACAGCAGCTCCATTAGATCCAACGTCACAATATTATACTCTTTAGCTCCATTAGATCCATTTTTGTTTTCTTCTATGTTACAATATTATACTCTTTTTCTGTTGTTTTTTCCTTATTTAACAGTATATATTGATTCATGTCTTACGTAAGTTTGCAGTCGCTATGAGGTTGTAGAGAGTAGGGCATAGATTATTCGCCATCATCGTATACTGAGGCTGGATATTTATTAGAATCACTATCTCGTCATGAAACGTAATAGTATGGAAAATAATTTGAGAACTATCTGCTCTGATTAGGATGTTGACGATTCTTAGTTATAGTAAGTTGAATGTTTAAGACTGTGCTGGCAAGCATATCACACGTTCCGTGCCGACTATCTGTCTTGGTTTCTTCTCGGCATAAAGATCAACTCTCTTTAGTTATGAAATTGAATATATTTTAATTTTATTAGAAAGATCAAGATATATGCACGTATGAAAACAAATATACATTAATCTCAAATCAGTCGCTGCAAAAATCGTTTAAGAAAAAAATCAAAGTCGTAGAAAATAAAATATGAGAGACGAATTTGTTCTGGAGGGATGCGTGTAAGAAGAAAAAAAAAAGAAAAATAATAGAACCACGCAAATTATTGCAATAGAGTTCACGGGAATCTTTCAAAATGCTAAGTAATTAGGAATACCGTTCAAATCCCATGTTGCTCACGCTTCTGAGTTGAAAAATAAGTACTGTACGTAGATGGCAATTTCAATTTTTGAATATTAACGTGGATGAAACTGTAATTACAAATATGGCACGTAGAAGGAAACGAAGACCTTAAAAGCCAATGAAGTAAACGGCAAAGGGGAAGTGCAAGGAAATCTCTGCAATACGTGTTGAACTGGTCTAAGCACCTACTACGAATCTAACAATATACGTAAAGGTGCTATAGATAAGACACTGACAAAGCATCGAACGCTCTGACATAGGCCTCGCTATAAAATGCGAATGATTGAAGTCGACTTCTCACAGAATTCGCCCAAAAATAAATTCACATTAAATGTGGCATATTACTCGTTCAGTTACGTGACAAAATAGGCGATCTGCAAGAATCCATATTTTAGCGAGTTCAATGCCAATGAGCCAATCCACCGTTGTTCCATATTTGAGCTTGTAAACTCTATTTCTTCTGGGTCTATAAATAGTTTTAATGCTAGTGGTCTTGACCCAGATTAACGGGGAGAGGGAGGACACGATATTATAATTGAAGCGATTGAACGATGATGATTGAATTTGTTTTGTGTGCTATGTTATGGGACGCGTCGGGTGCAGGGGCTCAGGCTGTGATCCCCGGCTCCTGGGAGCTCATCGTTGAAAAACACCATGGTGGTTTCCGCCATGCACATGGCCACCACCATCCGTGATGTTAGAAATATTAACCCAGATTTCACGCCTCAGCTGGACTGCGCTTGCGCAGTCAGGGATCCCGGCAAAAGTTTGACATGACGTCACACCTACCCTCTGACAGATGTGACGTCTGACAGATCCGATCGCCGCAGAAGTTAATGCCAGTTCGGTGATTTAATGCCAGTTCGACGATTGGTCAGAAACCCTAGTTGAGGGTCTGTCAGAACCTGTCAGAGGACAACCCCTATCCTCCTCTTCCTGCGGCTATATAAAGTAGTTTGGGTCCTCAGACAAAAAGTGTGAAAAGGAGAGCAGAGAAAGAGAGGAGAGCGGGAGGAAATTTGGAGAAACTATAGAGTAGGAGACAAGATCGTTTCAATGAGTAGTGTGGCTCATCTGTTTAATATTCGAGCAGCAGAATCGACATTTGTTTTCCGTCTCAGTTTATCCTGCAACTTTAGCTTGCAGATGTTAGTTTTCCTCAGTTGAGGACTTTTGTAACCCTCATCTTATATGAATAAAATTTCCTGTTGTTTAAGGCATCTGTAGGGTTTGTAGTTATCTCTGTGTGCTAAAATTTGTTGTTGTTCTCTGTACAAATCGCCTCAGTGCGATTTCTTTCGGGTTCTATAAGTTTGAGCTCAGATCTGAAATATCGTATTTAGATTTGGTGTTTCTCTCCTCCTGTATAGTTTTTTCCAAGCCAGGGAAACCAATGCCGTAGCCGCGCAAGCCTCCGGATAGCAAAAGTCTGCAAGGCAAAAATTTGGCTAAGTCTGGAGCTATCCTCCCAACTTCACAGCGAAGTCGAACTTTGCTGCCTTTGACCAATGCAACCCGACTTTGCACCTTTGACCAGCGCAACCCGACTTCGCACCTTGATCCGTGCGCAACCCAACTTCGCACCTCGATCCATGCGCAACCCGACTTCACACCTCGATCCGTGTGCAACCCGACTTTGGGCCCTCCCTACTTTGCACTTTGCACTTCGCATTGCGCTCTCCGGACTTTGGCAAATAAAAAAAAAAACTTAAAATTTTTCAAATTGGTATCAGAGCTACTGATCCCTTGATGCGGAGACCAAAGAAGAATGACTTCCAGTAGCAACAACTTGGAGTTGCAGATCCCGCACTTCAATGGGAAAAATTATGATTACTGGAGCATCCAGATGAAGATCTTGTTCGAATCTCAGGAGCTGTGGGAGTTAGTCGAGAACGGCTACCCAAAACCAACAGATGCAGCAGCACTGGCCGCCCTCTCTCAAGTAGACAAGGACCTATTGAAAGAGAACACGAAGAAGGACTAGAAGGCCCTCTTCTACATCATGCAAGCAATCGAGGATTCCATCTTCCTGTGGATCGCATCAGCCACCAAGGCAAAGCAGGCTTGGGATATTCTGGCCAGCTTGTACTAGGGCACCAATAAAGTAAAGTTGGTGAAGTTGCAGATGCTCAGGAGGGAGTTTGAAAATCTGTAGATGAGTGAGTCCGAGTCCATGAGTTATTCTTCACCCAAACTATGGACATTATCAACCAGATGCAGTTGAACGAAGAAAATGTGTAGAGCAATAGAATCGTGGAGAAAATTCTCAAAAGTCTGCCTGCCAAGTTTGACTCGGTTTTGATAGAAATCGAAGAGTCGAGGGATATCACAACCCTTTCAATATATGAGCTCATGGGTTCATTGCAGACACATGAACAGAGGTTGAGCCATTCATCTCAGACCTCTTTGGAGCAAGCATTCAGGGCTCAGGTCTCATTTTGAGATAACGATAGACAAGATTCCCACCATGGCACCTCTAGTTCTCATGGAGGAAGAGGCAGAGGCAGGCATGGGAAAGGTAACAAGCAAGGAGGATAGTCAAACCCTAGCGAAGGAGAGACCAACTGTAATTTCCATTAGCAAGGTGGAAGAGGCAGTTCAAAAAATCAACAAGCTAGATCTGGTCAGAAGGACATGTCAAAGGTCCAATGCTATTTTTGTAAGAAGTTCGGCCATTACATCTCACAGTGTAGAAAATGGATGGCCAAGGAGAACTAGTAGCAGGCCCATTACACGGATGAAACCAGAAATGCGGCAGGAGGAAATGTGTTGTTGACTTGCAACATTGAGGAGTGCCAAAAGAATATCTGGTATTTAGACAGTGGGTGCAGCAACCACATGACGGGGAACAAGGAGATGTTCTCTCGACTGGATGAAATAGTCTAGTCTGAGGTGAATATGGGGAACAAAAAGGTTCCCATAATGGGGAAAGGAAAGATCCTCATCCGCACCAGGTATGATGAATGGAAGCAGATCTGTGATGTCTACTATGTTCTTGACCTAAAGCACAACCTGTTGAGCATTGGACAGCTCGTGCAAAAGGGACATACGGTCTAGTTCAAATATGGAGCTTGCACCATCAGAGACAAGTCACATGGGTAGATTGCTATAGTGTCCATGATGAAGAATAAAATGTTTTCGCTACAGATTCAGAATAAATCATTGATGTCTTTGAGTGTAGTTGTGAAAGATGCTACCTGGCTGTGGCATCTCAAATTTGGTCACCTAAACTTTAGTGGCCTGAATCAAATGCACAAGAAGCAGATGGTGAAGGGATTACCCCTGATAGAGCAACAAAATCAAGTTTGTGAGGGTTGCTTAGTCAGAAAACAACATAGGAATTCGTTCCATTCAGGTCAGTCTTGGAGAGCATCACAGCCATTAGAGCTGGTGCACTCAGACATTTACGGTCTGATGCAGACCAGCACATTTTTCGACAACAAATACTTCTTAACGTTTATAGATGACTTCAACCGGAAGACTTGGATCTATGCCATCAAGCTGAAGTCAGAAGCATTTTCCAGATTCAAGGAGTTCAAGGCTCTGGTGGAGAAATAGAGCGGATATCAGATCAAGAATCTCAAGATAGATGGCAAAGGTGAATACATATCCAATGAATTCCATAACTATTGCAAGTAGCATGGAATTCGAAGGCAGTTCACTGCCAGATACACGCCACAATAGAACTACATAGTAGAGAGGAAGAACCAAACCATCATGGAGATGGCACAAAGCATGATGAAGGTAAAGGGATTGCCACATAAATTTTGGGTAGAGGCTATAACATATCCAGTCTACCTGCTTAATAGATGTTCCACCAAAAGTGTGAAGGACAAATCCCTCAGGAGGTCTGGAGCGGTGTGAAGGCAAGTGTGGCTCACTCACGTGTGTTCGGGTGCATTGCATATGCACATGTTCCAGAAGAGAAGCGGTAGAAGATGGATGATAGAGTTGAGAAGTGCATTTTCATAGGGTACAGTGAGCAGGCGAAGGCATATAGTCTGTACAACCCTGTGACAAAAAAACTCATCATCATCCGTGATGTGAAGTTTCTTGAAGATGAAGCCTAGAACTGAAAGTCAGAGACTGGCCAGTCAGAGCCAATAGTAGTATAGTTTGTTGACTTGGAAGAAGGAAGTGTGCAACCACTTACAACTTCTAGCAGCAGCAACGATGCCAGCAGTAGCACAAACACTCCATCTCGGTTGCCTCCATGTGCAAGTAGAATCCAGAACCTAGTGACGCCAGCGAAGATAGGGAGCTTACAAGAAATATATGATGTAAACCAAACCCATGTAGACGAAGAGTACTCTGACTTTGCATTCTTTACTGAAGTTGATCCAGTAGAGTTCGAAGATGCAAGTCAGAATTAGAAGTGGGTGTAGGAGATGGACGAGGAGATTAAATCCATTGAAAAGAATGATACATGGAAACTGACAGATCTTCTAGTAGGGAAGAAGACCATTGGGGTCAAATAGGTGTATAAGACAAATTTCAATGCCCAAGGAGACATTGACAAGCATAATTTCAGACTAGTGGCAAAGGATTACAAGTAGAAGTTAGGCATCGATTACCATGAGGTTTACGCCTGTAGCCCGACTTGACACAGTCAGGATGATCCTGGCATTGGAAGCCCAATAGGGTTGGAAGATGTACCAGATGGATGTCAAGTCAGCATTCCTCAATGGAGTGTTGGAGGAAGAGGTCTACATAGACCAACCACTAGGTTACGAAATTGAAGGCTAGGAGGGCAAAGTCCTAAAACTGAAAAAGGCCCTATATGGTTTGAAGCAGGCGCCCCGGGCTTGGTACAGCCGGATTGACAGTTATTTTTAGGAAAATGGGTTTGTCAAATGCCCATATGAGCACACTCTATACATGAAGACAAATGAAGTAGGTGAGCTCATTATCATCTTCCTGTATGTGGACGATTTGATTTATACTGGCAACAACAATGTCCTATTCGACCAATTTAGAATAGCCATGAAGGAGTTCGAGATGATGAACTTAGGGCTGATGAAGTATTTTCTCGGCATAGAAGTTGACCAATCAATAGATGGCATCTTCATTTCTCAGGGTAAGTATGCGAAGGATGTCTTGAAGTGGTTCAAGATGGAGGACAGTAAAACTGCCATCACACATGTAGCCACAGGTTTGAAGTTGAGCAAGCTGGATTCAAGGAGGAATGTAGATCCAACCCTATTAGAGAGGCTAGTTGGTATTTTGATGTATTTTACTGCAACTCAGCCAGATCTGATGTTCAGAGTCAGTCTGATCAGCCATTTTATGGAGACTCTGAAGGACATGCACTGGCAAGCATGCAAGAGGATCTTGCACTATGTCAACGAGACGTAGAATAATTGCCTATTTTATGCCAGACAAGACCAGTTGGAACTGGTCGGCTTCACAGATAGTGACTGGGCTGGCAGCACTAATGATCGAAAGAGCACCTCCGGGTATGCTTTCCATATCGGATCAGGGGCAGTCTCATGGGCGTCCAAGAAGCAACCCATCGTTGCATTGTCCATAGTTGAAGCAGAATATGTCTCTTCCATGTCAGCTGCATGCCAGACAGTTTGGCTACGAAGAGTTCTGAGTGAATTGAACTATCCTCCGAAAGGCACGACAACATTTTTTTGTGATAACAATTCGGCCATTGCACTGTCAAAGGATCCCGTGTTCCATGGTCGGATGAAGCACATCAATATTCGTTATCACTTCATCAGAGAGTTGGTGAAGTTTAGAGAAATTCAACTACAGTTTTGCAGATCCAAGGAGCAGTTGGTAGATATTTTCACTAAGCCTTTGAAGGAGGAAAACTTCAACAGATTGCGAGAGCAGCTTGGAGTCAAAGCGCTCATGAAATTAGTTTTAAAGGAGGGTGTTAGAAATATTAACCCAGATTTCATGCCTCAGTCGGACTGTGCTCGCACAGTCAGGGATCCCAAAAAAAGTTTGACATGACATCGCGCCTACCCTCTGACAGATGTAATGTTTGACAGATCCAATCACCACAGAAGTTAATGCCAGTTTGGCAATTTAATGCCAGTTTGGTGATTAATTAGAAACCCTAGTTGAGGGTCTGTCAAAACCTTTCAGAGGACAAACCCTATCCTCCTCTTCCTGTGGCTATATAAGGCAGTTCGGGTCCTCAAAAAAAAGGTGTGAAAATGAGAGCAGAGAAAGAGAGGAGAGCGAGAGGAAATTTGGAGAAACAACAGAGTAGGAGACGAGATCATTTCAGTGAGCAGTGTGGATCATCTGTTTAATGTTCGAGCAGTAGACTTAACATTTGTTTTTCGTCTCAGTTTATCCTATAGCTTTATCCTACAGATGTTAGTTTTCCTCAGTTGAGGACTTTTGTAACCCTCGTCTTATATGAATAAAATTTCCTATTGTTTAAGGCATCTATAGGGTTTGCAGTTATCTCTGTGTGCTAAAATCTCCTGTTGTTCTCTGTACAAATCACCTCAGTACGATTTCTTTCAGGTTCTATAAATTTGAGCTCAGATCTAAAATATAGTATTTAGAATCAGTGTTTCTGGCCACCACCTTCCGTGAAACCGTCGTCATGTTCGATCACACTGACTATGGTCCCTCCAAAATCCTCAACAGCAGACAATGCAAGGATGATAATGATGACTTGGCGATCAAACACGACTGTCGGGCTCACTCTATTAAGTACAAAATCACTACAAACAATCTTAGACCTTTGTTGATCGTGACTGATAGTTGGTGTTCCTCTGGGTCATTTGTCACAAGCGGTACTCTGGTCAGCACGGACGTATACAACGACGGAGGTAACACTATCCGTTACATGGCCCCTTGTTCAAATTCTGCTTGCGATTGGGATGAATCTCAGCCCTCCAAGCTCACAGAGTATCGATGGTATGCTTCCAATCAGATTCTTCCCGATAATAAAATCATCTTCGTGGGAGGCAGAGGAGCCTTTTCATACGAGTTCATCCAAAAAATACCCGGAGAGGGGTCGTACACCCTTCCCTTCTTAAAGCAAACAAATAATCCAAATCTAGAGAACAATCTCTACCCTTTTCTCCATATGGAAATTTGTACGTGTTTGCTAATCAGGATTCCATATTGCTGGATTACACGAGAAATTGTGTCCTCAAGACGTTTCCCAAAATTCCAGGCAGGCCTAGAAATTACCTGTCATCTGGTTCATCTCCGATGCTTCCGTTTTCGGCCTTCGACGGATTTAGAATGGTGGAAATTCTCATTTGTGGAGGTGCTCCCGATAATTTGAAAGATGTGCACAGTCTTGCACATCGTAGGAGTCTTACGGTTTGATCGGGCGTAACTTAAGGGTGTGCATTAGGCTAGCGCAGCTGGGACGTTGCACCTGGGTCAGGCATGACTCAAGGCTGCACCTGGGTCAGGTGCATCTAGTAGGTTACGCTTGGGTAAGGCATAAGTCAAGGTTGTTCTTGGATCAGGTGCGGCTAGCAGGTTGCACCCGAGTCAGGTGTAATTTAGGACTGCACCTTGGTCTGGTGTAGTTGGCTAGATGCATCTGGGTCAGGTGCACGAAGAGAGGTGCATTTGAGTTGAGCAGAAGGAAGGAGGTGCGCCTGAGTTGGGTGCAGGGGAGTGGGTGCGTCAGGTAACTCAGGAGAACTACGCAACTTCCTAGCTAAACAGGTGGTATGCTAAGGAGAAGAACAAACACAAAATTACAACAAGAAATATTTTATTCATCAAAATAAAGCGGATTACAATGCTTCCTTTCGAAGCTTTACAGACATTTTCGACATAGTTGCAGTATAAACATCGAAGGATATTTTAGGATGCTGCGGCTCCTTCTCCTTTGCTCTTCTCTGCTACCCAATATCTCTCATCGGTCCCTGATATCGTTTTTGAAAGACCACTCTGCCTTATATAACTGGGTGGAAGGGAGGATAAGGCTTATCCTCTGACATGCACTGCATTAGGGTTTCTGACCACCGTAGGAGGATAAGGCTTATCCTCTGACATACACTACATTAGGGGTTTTGACCACCAGACTAGGGAATCTGACCAATCGTTGAACTGCAACTACCGGTATTAACTGCGCACGTTTGATAATTGTAGCGATATGATCTATCAAACGTCAAATCTGGTTTAATTTTCTAACACCCTCCTTTAAACTAGATTTCACAAAGACTTTTATGCCCAACATTTCTTGAAGCCTATTGAAGTCTTCCTCCTTCAAAGATTTTGTGACTATGTCTGCTATCTCCTCCTTGGATCTGTAAAATAGTGACTTAGCTTCGTCAAATTTCACTAGCTCTCTGATGAAATGATACTGGATGTTAATGTGCTTTGTTCTACCATGAAACAATGGATCCTTCGATAGTACTATGGCAGAATTGTTATGACATAAAATGGTTATTGCCCCTTTCGATGGATGATTCAACTCATCCAAAATTCTTTGTAGCCATATTGCTTGGCTTATGGTTGATGTGGTGGTAACATACTCTGCTTTTGCAGTGGACAATGCAACTATCAATTGCTTCTTGTATGATCATGAAACTGCTCCCGAACCAATATGGAAAGCATAGTCGAAAGTGTTCTTTCGATCATCAGTGCTACCAACCCAATCGTTATCTGTGTAGCAAACTAGTTCCAAATGGTCTTTTTTGGCATAACAAATTTCATGGTTTCACGTCCCATTGACATAACGTAAAATCCTTCTACCTACTTGCCAGTGTGTATTATTTAGAGTCTCCATGAATTTTCTAATTAAGCTAACTCCAAACATCAAATTGGGTCTAGTTGTAGTCAAATACATGAGACTATCAATAAACCTCTTAAACAAGGTTGGATCAACATTTCTACTAGAATCCATCTTGCTCAACTTCAGACCTGTGGCAACAGGTGTGATGGCAGGTTTGTTGTCCTCCATCTTAAACCTCTTCAGGACATATTTCACATACTTACCCTGAGATATGAAGATGCCATCTGCGGATTGGACAAATTCAATACCAAGAAAATATTTCATCATCCCTAAGTTCTTCATCTCAAACTCCTTCTTCATGGTTGTTCTGAACTGGTCAAATAACACATTAATGTTACCAGTGTATAATAGATTGTCTATGTACAGGAAAAAAATTATCATCTCCCTTTTTGAATTTTGCTTCAAGTATAGGGTGTGCTCATATAGGCATTTGATGAACCCATTCTTCTGAAAGTAAGCATAAATTTGATTTTACCAAGCCCTAGGTGCTTTCTTCAACCCATACAGGGCCTTCTTCAGCTTCAGTAATTTACCTTCTTGTCCTTCCAACTCATAGCCTGGTGCCTGGTCTATGTAGACCTCATATTTCGACACTCCATTGAGGAAGGTAAACTTGACATCCATCTGGTACACATTTCAACCCTTCTGGGTTACTAATGCCAGGATCATCCTGACTATGTCAGATATCGCTACAGGTGCATACACCTCATGATAGTCAATCCCTGACTTCTGCTTGTAGTCTTTTACCACCTATCTGACCTTATGCCGATCATCTTCTCCTTGGGTATTAAACTTCATTTTATATAGTCATTTTATCCCAATGGTCTTCTTCCCTGCTGGGAGATCCGTCAACTGTCATGTCTTATTTATCTCTATGGCCTCAATTTTCTCATCCATTACCTTCACCTATTTTTGATTATGAATTTCTTCTTCAAATAAAATTGGATCACACTTAGAAAATAAAGTAAATTTAAAATGTTCTTCCTCTACTCTATTTTGGGTTACCTCATAAATGTCTTGTAAGCTCCTCGTCTTCATGAGTGATCTCAAGTTAGAGATTTTTCTTGTAAGCTGAGGTGTTTGTGATGATGAGGCAGTGTTGCTGCTAGCTCAAGAGTTGGTGATCTTGTGATTATGATATTTATCCTTTACACCAGAGGAATTATGAAGTGGAAGGAAATCCTATGTGGGCCATTTAGGAGTCTTTAGATGTGATGCCTATGCTCACATTCCTCATCAGAAAAGAAGAAAATTTGATGACAAGAGCTAAAAATACATCTTTGTTGGCTATAGTGATAGTGCCAAAGCCTATAAGTTATATGATCCTATTTCCAAGAGGATTTTTCTCTCTAGGGATGTTACCTTCAATAAGTATCCCCACGAAATCTTGCTCCTATGGCCCCCTCATTTCAACTAAATTAGAAAATAGTTGCTCCCTTGGCACCCACTCCCTCACCCAATCCTTCCTCTTCCATCACAAGTCAAAGCCTTTCTCAACATGAGGATCTCTCCACTCATGATCCATGTCTTCCTTCCAATCCTATCCCTCATCCATCTAATGATAATACCTCATCATCAAATCCTTTACCTAAGTGGATCCAATCTACCATAGATGTAATCCAAAGCCACTTGACCACTTATATAGGTAAACAACCTTCTACCCTAAGACACCAAGTGAACTATGATCTAATTGCCAAAGTTGTGAGCTAGCCAAAACCTTTTAATGTAAAAGAAGCACTTGGTGATCCTAAATGGACTATAGCCATTAATAAGAATTGGATTCTATTGAACAGAATCACACATGAGAGCTAGTTGAATTACCACCACTGACACTAAATGGGTGTATAAGACAAAGTACAAATCATATGGCTTATTAGATCACTACAATGTTCACCTAGTAGCTAAAGGCTATAAGAAACAAGAAGGGAGTGATTATGCAAAGACCTTTACGCTTGTGGTAAAATGACTACAATTTGCATTATTATTGCTTTAGCCACTCGAAAACATTGGCCTATATATCAAATGGATATCAAAAGTACCTTCCTCAATGGTGCATTGCATGAAGAAGTGTATCTAATACTAGGGTAGACAATCAAAGGATGAGAAAAAATTCCTTAGAGCGAAGAAAGTTGTATATGGGTTGAAGCAGGTCCCACGTGCTTGGTATGCAAAATTTGACTCCTATTTCATTAACCTTGGTTTTACTAGGTCTATAGCAAAATCTACTCTCTGTGAAATATTGGAGGAACCACATCATTTTGGTGATATTGTATGTGGATGATCTTCTCATTATAGGTGATGACACATATGGAATAAGGTTTTTCAAAGAGGACTTATGCAAAAAATTTGAAATGAATGACTTGGGCCTCTTTCACTACTACTTAGGCATAGAATTATGGTAATAGCCTTGCAATATATTCATCTCCTAGTCTAAAAAAATTAGTATCTCTTAGAGGGGTTTCACATTGAGGAGTGTAAGCCCTCCGTCACTCCCATGGAAACCTGATTAAAATTGATTAATAGCGATGATGAAGAAAGGGTTGTTGGTAACCTTTATAGGCAACTAGATGGAAGTTTGATCAACTTAACTTCAACTAGACTATATATCATCTATTCAGCGGGTCTTGTTTCTAAATTCATGTAGGATCCCAAGAAGAGCCATTGGATAGTAGCTAAGAGAATTTTGAGATTCCTCAAGGGGACCCCTCATCATGATCTTCTGTACATAATATGTGATGACTTTTCATTGATTAGGTACATAGATTCAAATTGGGTTAGTTGTCCTAAAACTTGAAGATCGACTAATGATTACTACTTTTAGTTAGGTCAGGGTACCATTTCATGGAGCACCAAGAAACAACATACAATTTCCTTGTATTTAGAAAAACCTGAGTATAAGGCAACAGTTGAGGCAACTGAGAAAGCTACTTAAGGATGTTGGGCTAGTCATAGATGGTCCAATACACATATTTTGATATATTCTTCCATGCTCGAACCAAGTCATTGAGATCCACCATCACTTCATTAGATAAATGGTCTAAGAAATTTTTTCCTCTATGTTACAATATTGTACTCTTTTCTGCTTTTTCCATATATTGATTGAAGTCTTATGTAAGTTTGTAGTCGCTATGAGGTTGTAGGGACTAGGGCATAGCTTATGCGTCATCATCGTATAGTGAGGCTAGATCTATATTTGAATCACTGTCTCTTCTGCCAACATAGTAGTATGAAAAATAATTTTAGAACTACGCTTTGACTATGATGCTGACGGTTCTTAGTTTAAGAGTTTGATGGCAAGCATATTGCATGTTTCATGCTGACTGGAGGAGGAATATACGAATTATCTGTTTTGGTTTCTTCTAGAGATCAAACTATGTTTTAATTTTATTAGAAAGATTATGATATATGCACATATGAAAACAAATATACAATAATCTGAAACCAGTCGCACTATAAGATCCTATGGAATAATAATGAGGCAACAATCGTTTAAGAAAAACATCAAAGTCGTAGAAAATAAAATATGAGAGAATAATTTGTTCTTAAGAGATGTGTGTAAGAATAAAAACAAAGGAAAATAATAGAACCACTCAAATGATTGCAATAGAATTCACGGGATTCTTTCAAAATGCAAAGGTAATTAGGAATACCATTCAAAGTCCATGTCGCTCACGATTCTGAGTTACAAAATTAGTACTGTATGTAGATGGGAATTTCAATTTTTGAATATTAACGTGGACAAAACCGTAATTACAAATATGGTAAGGAAATCTCTGCCATTACGTGTTGAACTGGTCTAAGCACCTACCACGAATGTAACGATATACCCAAAGGTGGTATAGACTCATAGATAAGACACTGACAACGCATTGAACGCTCCAATATAGACCTCTATGCACAGGGGCTATAAGTCGACTTCTCATCGAATTCACCCGCAAATAAATTAACATAAAACGTTGCATATTATTCGTTCAGTTATGACAAAATAGGCGATCTGCAACAAGCCATCTTCTAATGTGTTTTACTCCAATGAGCCAATCCACCCTTGTTCCATATTTGAGCTTGTAAACTCTATTTCTTCGATGTTTGTAAATAGTTTTAACGTCAGTGGCCATTGGCCGTGAACCAGACTAAGGGGGAGAGAGTGAACCAGGTTAAGGGGCAGAGAGAGAGAGGGGGAAAACAAATATTATAATTGAAGCGATTGAACGATGATGATTGAATTTGTTTTGTGTGCTATGTTATGGGACATGTTGGGTGCAGAGGCTCAGGCTGTGAGCCCCGGCTCGTGGGAGCTCATCGTCGGAAACGGTCGCATTTCGACGATGCATATGGCCACCACCTTCCATGACACTGTCGTCATGTTCGATCGCAGTGACTACGGCCCCTCCCAACTCCCCCTCGATGGCGGATGATGCAGGGATGATAATAATGACTTGGTGATCAAACACGACTGTTGGGCTCACTCCATCGAGTACAACATTGCTACAAACAATCTCAGACCTTTGCTGATCGTGATTGATGGTTGGTGTTCCTCCGGGTCGTTTGCCGCAAGCGGTACTCAGGTCAGCATCGACGGATACAACTGAAGATTTTAATTTATTTATTTTTTATTTTTTACCGTGATCGAGAGCATGAGCGCAATACGAAGAGAGGGCCCGAAGTTCGACTTCGTAGTCGAAGTTGGGCTGCGCTCCCGAGATTTTTGTGATCGGGCTGTGCTCCTAAGATTTGTGCAATCAGGTTGCGCTTCCAAGATTTGCACAATCGAGCTGCACTCCCAAAACTTACGCAATCGGGTTGTGCAAGCGCAATCGGGTTGCGCACGAGGAAAGTGCGCAATTGGGTTACGTACGAAGGATGTGCGCAATTGGGCTATGCACGGAGAAAAAAAAATGCTAAGTCCGGTAAGCCACTGGTCAACACCCGATTGCGCTGGTCAAAGACATCGAAGTCCGACTTTGCTCGTAGTCGTGTGGATAGCTCCAGACTTAGCCAAAATTTTGCCTTGCGAACTTTCTCTGTCCGGAGGCTTGCGCAGCTACGACGTTGGTTAGCCTAGCTTGGGAAGAATTGTACGGGAGGAGAGAAACACCGAATATGAATGCAATATTTCAGATCTGAGCTCAAACTTATAGAACCCGAAAGAAATCACTCTAAGGCAATTTGTACAGACAACAACTAATTTTGTGTCGACAAAGATAACCACAAACCCTATAGATGCCTTAAAAAACAACAAATTTTACTCATATAAGACGAGGGTTACAAAAGTCCTCAACTAAGGAAAAACTAACATCTGCAGACTAAAGTTGCAGGATAAACTGAAAGGGAAAACAAATTTTGAGTCTGCTGCTCGGACATTAAACAGATGAGCTACACTGCTCACTGAAAACCAATCTCGTCTGCTACTCTGCGAATGACTGCTTTTCTCTTGCTTGTTTCTCCAAATTTCCCCCACTCTCCTCTTTCTTCGCTCTCTTTCCACACTTTTTCTGAAGACTCAAACTGCCTTATATAGCCACGGGAAGAGGAAGATAGTGGTTATCCTCTGATAGGTTCTGATAGACCCTGAACTAGGGTTTCTGACCAATCACCGAACTGACATTAAATCGCTGAACTGGCATTAACTTCTATGGCGATCGGATTTGTCAGACATCACATCTGTTAGATGGCACGTGTGACGTCAAGTCAAAATTTTTGCCGAGATCCCCGACTACGCGAGTGCAGTCCAGCTTCGCCCAAGTTTGGAGCAAAGTTTGGCGGAAGCGTGAAATCAGGATTAATATTTCTAACACCCTCCTTTAAGCCTGATTTCACAAGCGCTTTGACTCCAAGCTGCTCTTGCAATCTATTGAAGTCTTCCTCCTTCAAAGGCTTCATGAAAATATCTACCAACTGCTCCTTGGATCTGCAAAACTGTAGTTGAATTTCTCCAAACTTCACCAACTCTCTGATGAAGTGATAACAAATATCGATGTGCTTCGTCCGGCCATGGAACACAAGATCCTTTGATAGTGCAATGGCCGAATTGTTATCACAAAAAAATATTGTTGTGCCTTTTAGAGCATAGTTTAGTTCAATCAAAACTCTTCACAGCCAAACTGCCTGGCATGGGGCTGACGTGGCGGTGACATATTCTTCTTCAGCTATGGAAAACACACCGATGGGTTGCTTCTTGGATGCCCATGAGACTACCCTTGATCTGAGATGGAAAGCATACCTGGAGGTGCTCTTTCGATCGTCGATGTTGCTAGCCCAGTCACTGTCTATGAAGCCCACCAGTTCCAACTGGTCTTGTCTGGCATAAAATAGGCCATTGTTCCGTGTCTTGTTGACATAGCGCAAGATCCTCTTGCCTGCTTGCCAGTGCTTGTCCTTTGGAGTCTCCATAAAATGACTGATCAGACTGACTCTAAACATCAAATTTGGCCAAGTTGCAGTCAAATACATCGGACTGCCAACTAGCCTCTTGAACAGTGTTGGATCTACATTCCTCTCTAAATCCAACTTGCTCAGCTTCAAACCTGTAGCTACAGGTGTGAATGCAGGTTTGTTGTCCTCCATCTTGAACTACTTTAGGACATCCTTCGCATACTTGCCCTGAGAAATGAAGATGCCATCTACCGATTGGTCAACTTCAATGCCGATAAAATACTTCATCAGCCCTAAGTCCATCATCTCGAACTCCTTCTTCATGGTTGTTCTGAACTAGGCAAACAGTGTTGTGTTGTTGCCAGTGTAAATTAAATTGTCCACATACAGGCAGACGATTATGAGCTCACCTACATCATTTGTATTCATGTACAGGGTGTGCTCATATGGGCATTTTACAAACCCATTTTCTTGAAAATAACTGTCAATCCGACTATACCAAGCCCGGGGCACATGCTTCAAACCATACAGGGCCTTCTTCAGCTTCAGGACTTTGCCCTCCTGGCCTTCAATTTTGTAACTTGGTGGCTGGTCTATGTAGACCTCTTCCTCCAACACTCCATTGAGGAAGGCTGACTTGACATCCATCTAGTACATCTTCCAACCCTGTTGGGATGCCAATGTCAGGATCATCCTGACTATGTCAAGTCGGGCTACAGACGCATAAACCTCATGGTAATCGATGCCTGACTTCTACTTGTAACCCTTCACCACCAGTATGGATTTATGCTTGTCAACGTCTCCTTGGGCATTGAACTTTGTCTTATACACCCACTTGACCCCAATGGTCTTCTTCCCTACTGAAAGATCTGTCAGTTGCCATGTATCATTATTTTCAATGGATTCAATCTCCTCATCCATAGCTTGCACCCATTTCTGATTCTGACTTGCATCTTTGAACTCTACTGGATCAACTTCAATAAATAATACAAAGTTAGAGTACTCTTCATCTACATGGGTTTGGGTTGCCTCAGATTTTTTGCAATCTCCCTTTCTTTGCTGGCGTCACCAGGTTCTAGATTCTACTTGCACATGGAGGCGACCGAGATGGAGTGGTTGTGCTACTGTTGGCACTGTTGCTGCTGCTGGAGGTTGCAGGTAGCTGCACACTTTCTTCTTCCAAGTCAACAGACTCTACTACTTCTGGATCTAAATAGCCAGTCTTCGACTTCTAGTTCTAGGCTTCATCTTCAAGAAACTTCACATCACGACTGATGATGAGATTTTTCATCATAGGGTTGTACAACCTATATGCCTTCGTCTACTCACTATACCTTGTGAAAATGCACTTCTCAGCTCTATCATCCAACTTCTGTTGCTTTTCTTCTGGAACATGTGCATATGCAATGCACCCGAACACATGCAAGTGAGTCACACTTGGATTCACACCGCTCCAGGCCTCCTAAGGGATTTTTTCCTTCACGCGTTTGGTGGGACATTTGTTCAGCAGGTAGACTGCACATGTTATAGCCTCTGTCCAAAATTCATGCGGTAATCCCTTTGCCTTCATTATGCTTCGTGCAATCTCCATGATGGTCCTGTTCTTCCTCTTAGCTATGTCGTTCTATTGTGGCATGTATCTAAGTAGTGAACTATCTTCGAATTTCATGTTGCTTGCAGTAGTTATAGAATTCATTGGAGATGTATTCACCTTCACCATATGTCTTGAGAGTTTTGATTTGATATCCGCTCTATTTCTCCACCAGAGCCTTGAACTCCTTGAATATATCAAATGCTTCTGACTTCAGCTTGATGGCATAGATACAAGTCTTCCGGCTGAAGTCATCTATGAACATTAAGAAGTATTTATTGTCGGTAAACATGTTGGTCTGCATCGGACTACAAATGTCTGAGTGCACCAGCTCTAGTGGCTGTGATGCTCTCCAAGACTGATCGAAAGGGAACGAATCCCTATGTTGTTTCTAACTAAGTAGCCCTCACAAACTTGATTTTGCTGCTCTATCAGGGGTAAACCCTTCACCATCTGCTTCTTGTGTAGTTGATTTAGGCCACTGAAGTTCAGATGATCAAATCTGAGATGCCATAGCTAGATAGCATCTTTCACAACTGCACTCAGAGACATCAATGATTCATTTTGAATCTGTAGTGGAAACATTTTATTCTTCGTCATGGACACTGTAGCAATCTACCCATGCGACTTGTCTTTGATGGTGCAAGCTCCATCTTTGAACTGGACCGTATGTCCCTTCTGCATGAGCTGTCCAACGCTCAACAGGTTATGCTTCAAGCCAGGCACATAGTAGACATCACAGATCTGCTTCCATTCATCGTGCCTGGTGTGGATGAGGATCTTTCCTTTCCCCATTACGGGAACCTTGTTGTTGTTCCCCATCTTCACCTCAAACTAGACAGTTTCATCCAGTTGGGAGAACATCTCCTTGTTCTCCGTCATGTGGTTGCTGCACCCACTGTCTAAATACCAGACATTCTTCTAGCACTCCTCCTCAATGTTGCAAGTCAAAAACACGTTTCCTCCTGCCACATTTTTGTTTTCATCCGTGTAATGGGCTTGCTGTTGGTTCTCCTTGGCCATCTATTTTCTACACTGTGAGATGTAATGGCTGAACTTCTTACAGAAATAGCATTGGACCTTTGACATGTCCTTCTGAGTAGATCCACCTTGCTAATTTTTTGATCTGCCTCTTCCACCTTGCTGATATTTTGAAATGCCTCTTCCACCTTGGTCTCTCCTTCGCTAGGGTTTGACCGTCCTCCTTGCTTTTTGCCTTTCCCATGTCTGCGTCTACCTCTTGCTTTGTAAGAACTAGAGGTGCCATGGTGGGAATCTTGTCTGCTACTGTCTCGAAATGAGACATGATCCCTGAATGTTTTCTCCAAAGAAGTCTGAGATGAACGGCTTAGCCTCTATTCATGTGTTTGCAATGAAACAATGAGCTCATCTATCGAGAGGGTTGTTAGATCTCTCGACTCTTTGATTGCTATCACAACCAAGTCAAACTTGGCACACAGACTTCTGAGAATTTTCTCCATGATTCTTTGGCTCTGCACATTTTCTCCATTCAACCACATTTGGTTGATAATATCCATCGTCCGGGTGAAGAAATCACTCATGGAATCAGACTCACTCATCTGCAAATTTTCAAACTCCATCCTGAGCATCTGCAGCTTCACCAACTTTACCTTATTGGTGCCCTGGTACGAGCTGGCCAGAATCTCCCATGCCTGCTTTGCCTTGGTGGTTGATGTGATCCACGGGAAGATGGACTCCTCGACCGGTTGCATGATGTAGAAGAGGGTCTTCCGGTACTTCTTCGTGTTATCTTTCAACAGGTCCTTGTCTGCTTGAGAGAGGGTGGCTAGTGCTGCTGCATCTACCAGTTCTGGATAGTCATTCTCGACTAACTCCCACAGCTTCTGAGATCCGAACAGGATCTTCATCTGGATGCTCCAGTAATCGTAATTCTTCCCATTGAAGCACGGGATCTACAACTGCAAGTTGTTGCTACTGAAAGCCATTCTGCTTCGGTCTTCGCATAAAGGGATCAGTGGCTTTGATACCAATTTGAAGATTTTAATTTATTTATTTTTTTCCATGATCGGGAGCATGAGCGCAATGCGAAGAGAGGGACCGAAGTCTAACTTCGCAGTCAAAGTCGGGCTGCACTCTCTAGATTTGCGCAATCGGGCTACGCTCCCGAGATTTGCGCAATCGGGCTGTGCTCCCAAGATTTGCGCAATCGAGCTGCGCTCCTGAAACTTGATCAATCGGGCTACACAAGCGTAGTCGGGTTGCGCATGGGGAAAGTAGCAATCAAGCTGCGCACGGAGGATGTGTGCAATCAGGCTGCACATGGGGAAAAAAAAATTCTAAGTTTGGGAAGCCGCTGGGAAGCCCCAGGGTTATGAGTGACATGCTCATTCTTCCCACTGGAGAAATTTTGATCATAAACGGATTACAGAAAGGAACGGCTGTTTGGGAGCTGGGAGGTGATCCGGCGCTTGCTCCTTATCTCTATAGACCTAATGCCGTTCCAGGAAATCGATTCTCCACACTTGCAGCCTCCACAATTCCGAGGCTGTACCATTCCAGTGTAAATGTATTGCCGGACGGGCGAATTTTCGTTGGGGGCTCTAATCCTCATGTTGGCTACGTTTTGTCGGGTGTCACCTATCCCACGGAACTTCGTCTCGAAGCATATAGTCCTTATTATTTAGATAATTCGTACGAGAACCTGAGGCCAACCATAACCTCCTTGTCTTCTTCGTCCGATAGTTATGGAACACAATTCATTGTTCATTTCACTGTTTTGAATTATTTTCCAAACAATATTCAGATCCATATTTAAGCGCCTTCGTTTACTACACATGCGTACTCGATGAACCAGAGGATGCTGGTGCTGGCAGCAAGCACTGCAAAAATAGTGGGAGCAGGATATTACATGGGGGTAATGGCTCCTACAAATTCCTTTGCAGCACCATCCGGGTATTACATGCTCTTCGTTGTCAACGGTGGTATTCCAAGCGTGGCCAAATGGATTAACTTGTTTTGAAAAGCTAAATATCACATATGTGCATTGAAGATATATACATAGGGATAGATATTGTTAGGTCCTTGGGAATGGTTGTGTAGAGAATCTACTCTTCCACTACATGAAATTTCATATGAAGTGTAATACGTCCGCTTCCTATTTCCTGCTGGTATCACATTAAATAAAACTGAAGATAAGCAGTTGGTTGTTTGTTTCGAAACAAACTATGTTCAGATCCATACAGTGTAATCTACTACCTCCAGTCGGGTTTGATTGCGCTTGAAAATTGACGGCTAAATGGCTGTATTTGGCTTTTTAGTTGGCAGAATACAAGCAAAATTTAATATTTAAAATATTCTTCCGTTAATTTAATATGTATATTTTTTATTTAGCCTTTCTATCGTTTACATAACTTATTTTACTATTAGTTTTTTTTCTTTTAAATGAAATTAAAATATGTATATCTTAATCTTAATAGACACTATTAAAAGTGATGTAAAGATTTAAGATTAACTTTTTTAAGAGTAATTAGCTTAAAGGGAATGTGAGTAATTGCAAGACGGATTGAACAAAGAATTGACAACCTCCTCCTAAGGATTTTGGAAAAGTCAATACTGATGGAGCCTCTAGAGGGAACCCTAGAAAACCTAGTGTGGGAAGAATTGGTAGACTTTCATATGACTCCCTGGTTTTTATTTTTGCTGAGAATCTGAATATTCTATTCAATAACCTTGCTGAGGGGTATGGTATCTTTAGAGGTCTTCAAGAGGCTACTAAGGTTGGATGGGAAAATGTACTAGTTGAGTCTGACTCTCAAATCATGATTAATATTTTGAAAACTCCTTCTAAGAATCATAAGGTTGATTGGAGAATAAAAAGAATTATTGAGAAGATTTAGTTAATCCAAATGGGATTTTTGAAAGTTGATTACAATCATGTGGTCAGATATCAGAACAAGAGTGCTGACGCTTTAGCTAATTAGACTTTGGACAAAGGTGATCTTACTTGCTACGACCACTCTCCTAGATGGTGGGTTTCACAATTAAGGGAAGCTCTTCTTTCTATCATTTATTTGGATGGCTCCAGTTCTGGAGGTACCTAGTTTATTCTTGCTTTATTTTTGCTTCTCTATGGTTCGATCATGGTATTTTTGCTTCTCTTTGGTTCAATCACGGTATTTAGTTTATTTCTTTTGTTTCCTCTATTGATTCTTGCCTTAATAGTCTTTTGGTCTACAAAGGTCATTGTTGTGTTCTATATTTTTCTTTTTCTTTTCTATTTATGTGTGTGATTTTTTTGTTTTGTTTTATGTTTTTTGTTTTTTTTGTTGTTCTTGTATTTTTATTGTTTTGTATTTTTTGTTGTTGTTCTTGTGCTTGTGTTTATGTATGTTTGTGTTAATTAGTATTTTTTTTTATTTTGGTGTGTGAGTGTTTTATATGTTTTTATTTTTCTCTGTTGTTGGTTGTTTTTTATTTTATTTTGTTATTTTTTAGGTTTTGGTTATTTTTGTTTTTCATGTTTTTGTTGGTTGTGTCTTTGTAGCATTATGCTATTTTTTGTTATGTTTGTGTTTTGTTACGTTGTTCTTGTGTTTTTTCTATGTGGTTCGTGTTGTTTTTTAATATTATTGTGTGCGTGTTTGGTTGTGCTTTATCTTTTTAATACATTCAAGGAGCATATTTTTTGTTTTTTGTTTTTTTAATCTTTTTGTGTGTTTGTGTTTGTGTTTTCTTGTTTTTTGTTGTTTCAAATTTACTCCTTGATTATGTCAAAGGTGGTAGGCCAGGTGCGAGCCCTGGGCAATTTTGGTGAAAGAGATACCCCTACCTCCTTGGGTCTTACCTGAAATTGGTATCCCTTTTGGGATGTTTTTCACGAAAAAAATAGACACTATTAAAAATAAAAACATCATTTAAATTTTGATAAATTATACTATTATATGGAAAATTTCAAATTTTAGGCTTGGTGTGATCAGTCATAAATTGTGGGGGTCATTATGAATACTGATAAAGAATAATATGGCCTGTACTGATAGATAAACTTGTTAAAATCATTTGTTTCACCATCATATGAGTTGAACACCTAATTGTGCTCGTAAGATCATTTCACTGCCAGCATAATTTTTATTTTTATATAAACCTAATTTATGTACACATGAGAGGAGTCTCAATTATTATTATTTTGAACTTTTTTTTAGCTTATCATATTGAATCATGCATGTTTTGTGAGTTCGATCCTTTATTATTTATGCTAGTAAATATTGACAAATAAAGAGAAAAAACTAACATAGGTATACTTCTAATTGTATGAATGAATGTTAGGAATTTACTATAAAAAATAAACTTACACAAAATACTAAAAATATACAAAGATTCATGTAATAATAAAATATCACAATGCAAAAAGTAAATTTAGAATTAAACACTCTCACAATAATTACATAATCATTAGCTTCTTTGAGGGGACAACCTTCTTCAATACTTCATTAATTTATAAAAATATTCTTTGTACATAGATCCATATATTCATACAACCCTAACCCTAAGCTCAAGTGTTGGCTTACATGCAAAATATTACTTGAGCTAGAATATTCTACTAAATAGTAGTTACATTTTTTAGAATAGTTACATGAAATGGTCCCTCTTGTCTAGGTACCTTACTTACCACATACCACTACAAAATATTACAAAGTAACATTATAAAAGGATCCCTAGGTTGGAAGTGAGTCATTACAATAATCAATTGAGAATTATAAAATGGTGTTAGGATGGGGGCCTAACATGCTCGTCTCCTTCAAAAAATGTTTCTCCTTAAAGTTGTATCTCAAGAAACTGGTGCTTTAGCTACTGGAGGGATTCCCAAGTAGCATCTTCTGGCTATAATCTTCACCACTAAACAAGAACCTTAGTTATAACATGGTTGCAAAGAGTACGTGTCTTGAAATCCAAAATCTAGTCTGGCTCGAGCAAGATAGAACCCTCTTCATCCAAATTAGGTAAGGCAAATTGAATCTATACATGATTGTCAAGTACCTTCTTAAGAGAGGATACATAAAATATGGGATGAATCTTAGATGTAGATGGTAGGGTCAATTTTTAGGCAATGGCACCAATCCTTTGTAAGACTTGGTAGGGACCATAATATTTGGTAGTAATCTTCTAGCACCTACAAAGCTAGAGATATGACTATTTGTACGATTGCAAGTAGAGGAAGACCATATTATCGAATTCAAAATTATGCTATGTATGGTGCTGATCAACTTGTTGGTGCATTCGACTCTGGGTCAATTTCAAATTTAGCTTAAGTTGATAGAGGACTTTGATATTTTGGTGGATTGTAGTATTATTAGCATGGAATTTGGAGCTACCTGGAATATAGAATGAGGATGTTGATGGATGTTGGTCATAAACTACTCCAAAAGGGTGATCTTGGTCATAGTGTGATAAGAAGTATTATACGACCAATCGACTAGGAGAAGACACTTTGCCCACTATGTAGGATAATCAAAGGTAAAACAATGAAGATAGGTCTCCATATATTTATTGATAATATATATTTTACTATCTATTTGTGGATGATAATATGAACTTATTTTGAGTTGAGTTTCCTAAAAATTGAAAATTCTTGCCAAAAATTACTAGTAAAGGTAGGGTCACGATGGGACACAATGGAGGTAGATATACCATAAATATAAAATATAGAATCAAGAAAATTTGGGTAACTATGGAGGCCATGTAAGGATGGGAGAGGGTGAAAAATAAGCATACTTCATGATACAATTCATTACCACAAAAATAATTGATTTACCTTCTGATTTAGGTAAACCTTCAATAAAGTCCGTAGAAATATTAGTCCAGGCTTGTTTAGGAATAGGAAAGGGTTGAAGAGTTCTTGGGGAAGGTACTATTTCTCCTTTCATCTGTTGATAAATGTCACAATCAACCATAAAATTTTGAATTTCCTTCTTCATACCCTTCCAAAAAATATCTATCTAATCCTTTCATATGTTTTGAGGAACCTTGAATGACCCATACCAAGTAAAGCATACATTTCTATCATAATGAGTTCCTAAATTTGGTATGTGCAAGGGATAACAATGCACTAGAGATAGTGTAAATCTTGTCTATCCCAAGTGTACCCTAGATATGATGTAGACTCTATTTAAAGCAACACAATCAAAGTTTATAATTCTAAATCCTAAAGCACCTCATATTGAAGAGGACTTATCCATTGCAATATGGGTATAGAAATAGCACATATCATACTTGGAGCTTCAAATTGGTGAGAGAGAGAATATGCCATAATGTTCTCTTTGCCCTTCTTATAGGTAATATAATAATCATATCACATGAGCTTAGAGATCCACTTTTGTTATTTGGGGTAGCAACCCACTACTATAAGAAGTATATAAGACTTTGATGATCCATTTTAATGGAGAAATGTTACCCAATGAGATAAGGCCACTACATGTATAATTGCAAGCATATCCTTAACATAAGTTGATTTGCCTATATTAATGAGGAGAGGGAGGACACTATACTATAATTAAAGTGATTGAATGATGATGATTGAATTTGTTCTGTGTGCTATGTTATGGGATGTGTGGGGTGCAGGGCCTCAGGCTGTTAGCCCCATCTCGTGAAAGCTCATAGTAAAAAATGATGGCATTTCCATCATGCACATGGTCACCACCTTCCATGATACTTTCATCATGTTTTATTTCACTGACTATGGCCCCTTCCAAATCCTCCTCAATGATGGATGATGCAAGGATGATAATAATAACTTGGAAATCAAACATGATTGTTGGGCTCAATCCATCAAGTACAACATTGCTACAAACAATATCAGACCTTTGATGATCTGTTAGTCAAAAAGTGACTAACTACAGAAAAACAGTTGATGCACCTTTTTGCATATTTTCCAAGAAGACCGAAGTGGCCCATATGCTAAAGATCAAATAAAAAGCAAAACACCGCAAGGAGGAAAAAGTGTCGCGATATCACGACATGTTGCATTTTTGCGGTCCAAAGCAAAGAGAAAGAGCCAGGAGGAAAAAGTGTTGCGATATTGTGACATGTTGCATTTTCACTGTCCAAAGCGAAGAGAAAGAGCCAGGAGGAAAAAGTGTCGCGATATCACGACATGTTGCATTTTCACGGTCCAAAGCGAAGAGAAAGAGTTAGGAGGAAAAAGTGGCACGATATCGCGACATGTTGCATTTTTGCGGTCCAAAGCAAAGAGAAAGAGCTAGGAGGAAAAAGTGTCGCAATATCGTGACATGTTCCATTTTTGCGGTCCAAAGCGAAGAGAAAGAGCCAGGAGGAAAAAGTGTTGCGATATCGCGACATGTTGCATTTTCGCGGTCCAAAGCAAAGAGAAAGATCCAGGAGGAAAAAGTGTAGCGATATCGCGACATGTTGCATTTTCATGGTCCAAAGTAAAGAGAAAGATCCAGGAGGAAAAAGTGTCACGATATCGTGACATGTTGTATTTTCGCGGCTAAGAGCAACAAAAAGGAGCAAGAAGGTAAAAGTGTCGCGATATCACGACATGTTGTATTTTCACGGCTAAGAGCAACAAAAGGGAGCAAGGGGGCAAAAGTGTCGCGATATCACGACATGTTGCATTTTCGCGGCTAAGAGCAACAAAAAGGAGCAAGGAGGTAAAAGTGTCATGATATCGCGACATGTTGTATTTTTGCGGCTAAAGAGAAGAGAAAGAGCAAGAAGGAAAAAGTGTCGCGATATCGCGACATGTATTTTCGTGGCTAAAGAGAAGAGAAAGAGCAAGAAGGAAAAAGTGTCGCGATATCGCGACATGTTGTATTTTTGTGGCAAAAGAGAAGAGAAAGAACAAGAAAGAAAAAGTGTCGTGATATCGCGACATGTTGCATTTTCGTGGCCAAAAGAGAAGAGAAAGCACAAGGAGGCAAAAGTGTCGCGATATCACGACATGTTGCATTTTTGTAGCTAAGAGCGACAAAAGGGAGCAAGGAGGCAAAAGTGTCGCGATATCGCGACATGTTGCATTTTTGCGGCAGGAGGCAGCAAAAGAGCAAAGTGAGATGAATGTCGCGATTTCGCGATATGTCTCATTTTTACGACGGAAGGCAGCAAAAGAGCAAAGTAAGAGACGAATGTTGCGATTTCGTGACATGTCTCATTTTCGTGGTTGGAAGTGGCATAAGAGCAAAACAAGAGACGAATGTCATGATTTTGCGACATGTCTCATTTTAACGGTTGGAGGCAGCAAAAGAGAAAAGCAAGGAAAGAGTGTCACGATTTCGTGACACGCCAGCTGTAAAGGAATAGAGTATATTTTTGGTAACTAGGGACAGGCACTGACATCAGGTGCTAATTTTTGAAGAATGGTCTGTTGACTATAACCTGGCAAGTCTGTTGGATGATTGCAGAATAACAGGCTCATCTAAAATTAGCCAAAAGGAAATCTATCCAATCTACGAGAAATTCGTTGTATATTATTAGAAACTGCAGATAATTACTTGTAATTGATTGAAGAAATTAAATGTACGTAGTAGAAGATACTCTTTTTAGGGTATAAATAGGAGTGAGTTGACCATGCAAAAAGTTCGGCTCTTGGACGTTTACAATCTTGATGTACATGTACTGGATTACAAGCAATAAAATATTTCTTCTTCTGGCTTTCGAAAACTTCTATGTGCAAGTGTATGTATCTGGTGTTTTAACTTTTATTCACTCTAAGTTTTATAATGTATCTATTCTAAAATTTGGATTGTGCACGTATAAATCTTGTTTCTAGAGTTGAACATTAAAAGATATTTACATGCTTTTTAGACGAACATCTAAAAGTCACACTCAAGAATTTGTGTTTTCTATAAAGAAGATATAAAGAAAACTCTGAGAGTAGTAATCTGCATCATCAATGTTTGTTGTTGTCTAATCTTTACCATGAGAAAAGTTCTAGCTTAGGATATATTTCCCTTATCTCTCGTTCCCATTTTCTCTAAAAAACTCAAAGGAACCAGCCTTCTCTAGAGACTAGACAGATGATCTCAAGCAATATCTGTCTATTCAATTTTAGCAAATTCTAAGGTGCAACACTATTAACCGAAGGCAAATTTTGTTCCAACATGATCATGACTGATAGTTGGTGTTCCTCGACATCGTTTACCACCAATGTTACTCTGGTTAGCACCAACATATACAATGATGGAGGAAACATCATCCATGATATTACTTTATGTTTAAATTATGCTTGCAATTGAGATGAATCTCAACCCCCCAAGCTTGTAGAGTATCGATGGTATGCTTCCAATCAGATTCTTCATGATAATAAAATCATCGTCGTGGGAGGTAGAGGATCCTTTTACTATGATTTCATCCCAAAAATTCTCAAAGAGAGGTCCTACATCCTTTCCTTATTGGATCAAACAAATACTCCAAATGTAGAGAATAATCTCTACCCTTTTATCCATCTTTCATCGGATGTAAATTTATACGTGTTTGCTAATAAGAACTCCATATTACTCGATTACATGAGAAACTGTATCCTTAAGATATTTCCCATAATGTTAGGTGGGCCTAGAAATTACCCATCATCTGGTTCATCTATGATGCGACCGCTGTCAGTTTTTGATGGATTTAATATGGTGGAAATTCTCTTTTGTGGAGGTGCTCCTGATAATGACTACACCTCCGTTAATACCAAGAATTTCCTGTACGCTCTTTGGAGCTATGAGAAAATGGTGATTACAAATCCAAATCCTGGTTGGTCCATGGAAAATATGCATGGACCCAGGGTTATGAGTGACATGCTCATTATTCCCACTAGAGAAATTTTGGTCATAAATATAGTATAGAAAGGAACTATTGGTTGGGATTTGGGAGGGTATCCAGTGTTTGCTCCTCATATCTATAGACCTAATTTTGTACCAGGAAATAAATTCTCCTCACTTGTAGCCTCCACAATTTTGAGGCTACACCATTCCAGTGTGAATGTATTGCCTAACATACTAATGTATCAAGAGCATTATAGTAGAATGGTAGGTAGTAGTAGAACTCCTGTATGAAGTACAATATTGTTATTTAGCTTATAGTAATGGAGTGACCATTACCTCCACATTGTATTATATTTATGTTATTTCTATTTGTAGTATATTTCAATCATACTAAAGAATCACTTTATCTCATATTTATTGCATCTTATTAGGACATGTGTTAGATATCTCCTACTGCATATATCCTCAAAAGCTAACAAGTAAATTCTAACTCAATCTCTTCAATATATTCATATACCATTATAACTAAACAAATTACTTCTCAATGTAGTAATTCAAAATTTGTAATCAACATAGTCAAGATAATTATTATCAAGCTTACCACTTAGTAATTCTATGTTGATGTAAATTTCTTGATAGGTTTTTATATAGATTTTATACTGGATCCATACTAGATCGAGTTAAAATTTTATGGTTTCTTTTGGTGTATGCTTTAACCATCTCTATTTGGATTTGTTTTACTTTTAAAGTTCATTCTAAAATAAGGTATAAGTTTTTAATAACCATAATGGTTTTAAATTTTAACTTTATTAGAAGTTCAACCTATGACCATATAATCCATAAACTAATAGCACAATACTCAAACTATTACTAGCCATGCATGTAAATCCAAAGCACAAATAAGTTTTTACTATTTAGCAATGTGTAATAGTGAATATTTTCCTAGACATTAATGTTAAATTAGCATCCAAATATATTATTTTTTTTATCAATGGTGCAACAATAAAATATATCCCATCTAATTATTTTTTTCAAAATAAAACTAAAATTAGTAATCAATTATTTTATAGCCCAGTAAACCACTTTTCATGTATTTTGAGGGTAAAGCTTTAATGAAGGTAAGACACTAAGTCTCCAAGAAATAACAAAATCAAATCCCATTATATTATTCTTACCGTGCATGATACAAGAAGCTATAAAAATAATAACATAACATATTGAAGCTCTTGTTGTCATGCTCGTTTAAAAAATAAAATATGTTAATCACCTTTACAAATAGAAATTAGAACATGAGATTATTTGCCTATTAATTTACAAGTGTACACATAAGGTGCCCATTTAAGAAGACCTTCCTATAATTATTTAATATAACAAGTATATTATTAGATGCATCTAATATCAATAGGTTTTCCATTCTTAGTAAACTTATTCACACATTCAAGCCTTTTGATACATACAACTAGATATAAGGTAAAGCATTCATTGTATATTCCAAAGTAGACCAAGTTGATAATAAATTAAAATATGCAATATCGAGATAAACCAATTTATTGTAGAAAATATTCTAAAAATTTAAAAGGACAAGGTTTCATTTACAAGAAATCGGTATATAGCTTCAATTCTCTAGAATATTTCTTATGAATTCATCCTAACTACTGCAAGTAAAATAGGGGATTATACTAGAGCTAGGGCATGCTTTTAAAAATAAATATTGAACCCTTCAATTTGTATAAATTCAAAGTTTTTTCTCAATATCAATTCATTTTTGGAAATAAGTAAACCAATGAAGTGAATATTGGAAATAGATTCAACCCTTTCCAAGTAGTTTAAGGTTGTACAATTCTCATTTTATAATGAAATTTGTCATGTTAAAGTGTTAAAAGTGTAATTCAACTTATGGCCAAGGCCAATATTAGATGATGTAATATTTAATAGGCCTATAGGAAATTATTTTATAATTATATGGAATTTATTAGAATATTTTATAATATATATGCTATGGGACATGATTAACCATGTTATAGTTAAACTCATCTTATAACATGCAATTAACCTTAAAGTCCTCTTGTTATTTTGACATAGGTTAGACTCATTAATGTAATTAGCGATTTAGTTTAGGTATAAATATCTCCCATCACTATATCCTTTGAATAAGAGTGTTGTGTTTCTTTTCAATATATAATATAGTGATTATTCATGGTTATTATGGGTTCCCACTATATTTTTATCTCTTTGACCATTTTTTTATTTTTATGTATAATATTTGAGCAGATGGACTAATTTTATTTATTTCTAAAAATAGGTGTGAATTCTATTATGGTATTACAATAGGTTTGGAGTAGCATTATTTGGTCAAGAGAGAGTTTGTTTAGAGCCTTTTCTACTTCCTATGAATTCTAGGGGGAATTACTCAAATATTTATGAGAAATTCCACATAAGAAGCCAAGAGATGATTCATTTTTTTCTTTCATCCATTCTTCTAGATACTCTATAAATCATGTACTCAAGTATCTCAAAAAATTAATCCAAGTTTTATAATAAAAATTTGGTTTGAGACTAAAAATAATACTATTTGAATAAATAGAAGGCCAAAAATTTCAAATTGTCCAAGGGGGTAAAATTTGAACAACCTATGACAAAAACCTTTGAAATGGTTTTGGCACTTTCATACACAAATAAATTAGTGTTTATCCACTATAAAGTGCACATCACCCATATTCAACGAGCATGCATATTATTCCTCCTACACAAGAAGAATACCATGATGTTACATGGGCATGCATATGACATTACACTTTTCTATGACAAGGATTTGAATCCTATTTTCTCCTTTTTAATAAAATTTTATGTGAAATCTAAGGTTTCATTATAATTTTTATAATTCTTCTTCATACAACATCATGGAATCTTGGTCATTTGACTGGTAATATGGCCTTGATCACAAGAACATTTATATTTTGAATTCCTTTCACATTCTTTTTAATGAAACAAATTGATGCCTTGGTTGTAAGACATCATATGGGAGCACCTACAATATTATCATCATATAAGTCAATGGTAGGCTAGTCAAAATAATATTTTATGAATATCATGTCATTAGATCAAATTTATTTAGTGCCCTACTAGTTCTTTACAATTTGTTTAGTTGAAAGTGTGGAAAATGACATGGACATCAATTTGAAGCTTGGTAGGCTAGTTAGTTCAACCATCCTTACTTTATGTAGACCTAGGTTATAGTACCTCCAACCATATTTTATTAAAAATTTGATGGGCCAACTAACAACATGGTCAAGGTGGCACTCTTGTGTGAATTAAAATCTTTGTTACTAAATTAATACCCCTTAAACCAATTAGAGAATGATATGTGTCAATATCATAGTTGATCAAATAGTTTGGTGGCATTTAGGTGATAAAAAATTAGTGTTTGACAAGTAGAAAACAATAAATAAAACATAGGGTAATTATAATTAGATGTAATTTTACTCAGACTTAAGGCTTTAATTTCTATAATTTTGGGGTCTATTTGGAAAAATCTTATAGATTCCATAAATTTTGCATGTAAAAACATTTTGAACCTATTTCTTTTCAAAATTGCATAATTTTTGAGCTCTTGATGTTGTTGAAATTACTTCAAGGACATGTTATAATGTTAGGGTTAAAATTGCATAGGATAGTTCTAGAGGAATATTGTAATAATATGAAAGAGAAGATTTACCATATGTTATATAATTAGAATCTTTGGTTTATATTTATGGAAGATACAATTAGATTTATGATAGTTGCAACAAGTTTTGAGTCTTTTGAAGGAGTATAGGAAAAGTATTGCTATTGTTCTTTAGTAAATCTATCTTTCTCATTTGGGCTATTGATTCACCTTATTCATTAATATCTAATATTTCATGATCTCTTGCTTTTATTATTTATCCACATACTCTTGGAAGTTTCAATAGACATTTTTCTAAATAGGCCTATGCAAAGTCTCTTTTGATGAAGGAAATAGGTGGTCTAAGGGTAAGTTAAAGTTTTCAAACAAGGTGATATGGATTATAAAAGATAAAGTTATGATTCCATGTTTACATTATGTTGTTATAGAAGACTAAAGAAACTTTTCATTAGAGGTGGTACTCTTGACTTATCTTTCTAATTTAGAGTCCTAGTAGAGGTGTTTTTTTTATATGTATAATAGTATATGATATTTGTAGTAGTGACTATGGTCCAACCTAAGGAGATTTGTATGCAAAAGTATTTTTATATTAGTGAATTTTAGATTATGAGTAGGGTCCAGATCATTTTTCCTTAAGTGTGGAGGTCCTCATTTAGATGATGAAAAAGATCTAGATGATTCTTCCTTAAGTGTGAAAAACCTCTAGAGCATCCATTATGGGGGAAGATATTATTGCCACTCATGTATTCTCTCCCTGGCACCTCTATCCATATTATGAGGGAGTGTTGAAAGTTATTTTATTTATGTCAAAGGCTGACATTGTATGACATAATCTTGCATATATAGTAAGTACTAAGGGTCGCAATTAATATATAGTAAGTACTATGGATGATCAATGTAGAATTATATATAGTTTATTATAATATTATATTATATAGGTACTAAGGTTCACAATTAATTTTGTTATGGTTAAACTATCCTTATAACTTGTAATTAACCTTAAATCCCTCTTGTTACATTAGCTTAAATTAAACTCATTTATGTAATTACAATTTTGGTATATAACTACCCTCTACCACTTCATTTTTTTATTAGAATGTTTTAATTCTTATTCACATATATAATAGTGATTATTTATGGTGCCTACAAGGCCCATTATATCTTTATCAATTTCATACCTTTTATGCTTTTTAGATAAGATTTTAGGATATAGACTACTTTTTTATTTATTTCTTGCAATAGGTGTGAATTCTAACAAAAGGAACCCAAACATAAGCAATTTACTTAATAATTTAAATAGAACATCAATGTTTCATTGATGAATTGAAAAGAGACCAAAACCTATTAAATTGCTTAGTTTTCTTCTTTTCTTGTTTTGTTTTCCAACTCTCCTTATGTTTATCTACTATTCCCATATCAAGCAATACACCCCCATTAAAACCTTCCTTATGGTAGCTATGCAAGGTCAAGAGAGGACTAAAATATGGATATCAAGAAGTACATATAAATAAGAATACATGGTAATCCCACCACTTTAACCCAAAAAGTATTTTTTACCTACATTGCTAAAATGGAGGTTTCAAAGTTCTTTGCAACTATACTCTCTTAATGGCCAACTTATAAGGTAAAAGATTTTTTTTTATAGATTCAAATTATTTTTTTCTTCGTTTTTTCACTATATAAAAAGAACAAGAAGAACTTATTCCTTCTTAAGGAAAATACTCCAAATTTCCCAAGTGAAACTAGAATTATGGTAATTATAAGGTTTATACAATCACTTTCTTTTTAAAAATAAAATTTCAAAGAAATAGAGAAATTTTCATTCAATGAAGAATATATTTTCAATAACTATTTAGATGTAAAATCATTATAAATAAAATTGTATATTTTCCTCTTATTGCCATTAACATTCAAAACACATGTTTAATAAATCTGTACCTAATGCTTATCATTACATGGTATGTGTGATCTCTCTCCTCTAGCTATTGCCACAATATTTGTTACCTTCTCTCGGATGATACCTTCCATCCTATGCCTTATAAAGGGTGAACTATTAGCACTTGTAGCAAATTATAAATTAGTAAAATTCATAACAAAATTTGATAATAAATAATTTAACAATCAACTAGTCATGAAATTTAATATATTTCAAAACTTTTAATCATATTTTCTAAATAACTAAATATATAAATAAAGTAATTACTTGGATGTGACACATAATTATAAGTAATTTTTAATTTGAACAATAAAAATAAGAAATCCATTCCTAATTAGAGAATTTATAAACATACTATATTGTTTTCTAATAGCTCCAATCATCAATGAAATGAAACTAATTAAAAAATATATAATTTAAAATTCTAGTTTAGTCATTTGGAAGCCTAATTATAAATCAGATTTTCATTATAAATATCCTCTAGAGTTCACTTAGGCAACCTAGAAATTAATTATATTAATTATAGTGCCCATAGAAGACCATAAACTATTAAACATATCTTCTATTTTTATGGATGACTCAATAAAATTTGGAACATGATTATGTCTATTTGTCAAAGCATGTTTCATTAAAATTTAATAAAATGTTTGCTTTGTTAGGTTTGTATCGTAACTTTATAACTTTATGAAATATCTTAAAAAATATTTCATGTTATAAATAAAAATATGTAGTTTATTAGTTTTAATTCTTATAGTATAATATAAACACAACCTCCAAATTGTTGAGATAATCTAATATCAATTTTTAGAACCAAATTTGACGTAATTATAAAAATTGGTGAGAATAAAATCAAAAGTTAAATTGTGAAATTAAATTAATATATAACAGTAGTGTCAAAATCCTAATATCATTAGGAGGGATAAGCATTCCATAGTCAAAGAGCTTAAGTTTTTTCTAATCATGGAAGAAAATTGGATCATGAAAAATGTGGACATTGTGAGAAAAGGTCTTTTGGAACCATGGTGCAGAATCCTCATTCCTATCATGCAATTTTCACAGTGGATGCTATTGACAAGCCACTCAAGAGTTTTCATCTCACTTTTTTGAACCATCTTCGAGATGTGAAAGAGATCAATATCCCCGACTACTTTGTTAGATCCTTGATGCTCAATGCCGAAGCCATTCAAAAGAACAACAGTGTCAAGATGAAACACAAAGGTTTGCATTTAATTATCTTCAAACATATGCTTCAAAAAAATTCTCTCAAGGCTTCCTTTTTGGTTTACCAAAGTGCTGAGAAGGGTTCTAGTTTCATCAATCCAATTTCCAAGGATAGTGATGTCGAAGAATATTTTTGCCCTGGGTCTAAGAAAAAGAGAGTTTTTATAGCCAACTCTACTCCTAGGTGTTGCTCGTTGAGAGCTTATGTTACTAAAAGATGCTTGCCTAGGAAAGCTAACCCTGAGGACTCTGCTGCCAAAAGGACCACCAACTTTGAAGACTCGATTTTCAAAGTGAATACCAGAATCTCTCCTGAGAGTGTTCGAATTGAGGCTCATCTTGATGATATTCAAGGCACTCCCAAGGATATAGATTTAAGTCATGATATTAGGAAATCCCATATGGACAAAGCTAATCAACATCCTTTTGCAATCTTGACTGATATTCTTGAGCACTCCCTGTTGATTTTTTCTAAATCCATCACCATCCTTCATCATGGCATTCGTGTCTCCAAAACCATCATGGCATTCATGGCATTCATGTCTCCAAAACCATCACAATCCTTCATCATGGCATTCATGTCTCCAAAGGAATCCAAGCAGGTTTACGATCATGATGCTTAATTAGAAGTTGGATTTGTTTCCTTTACCCCATTTTTTGTTTTCTTTGGTCGTTTCCTCATTCCTCTATGTGTGTTGTAGTTTGGAATTCTAGTGATTTGTTGCTTCTTTTTGTCTCGGTTGTAGTTTGGAATTTTGGTGAATTCATGTTTCTTTTTTGTCTTGGTTAGTTTTCTTGCTTGTTGTAAAAATGTTGAACCCTTTCAAAACCTACCAATCAATCAAAAAATATATATATAACTAGGAAAATAACACTGTTACTTATATTCAAAATATTGAAGTTCATGTTTTTAACATTTAAAGACTTGAACTTCCACAACTAGCCATCCTAAATTCAATTATCAATTGACTTAGAGCTTTTCACTTTCTCACTTTCATATTTTAGATTTTAAAACTATATAATTTTTACAAATAGGTTGATATTGTGATTTCTTCCACGAAAACCATTATATTTCAATTTTGTATAATGATTATGAAAACTTTCCTTTATTTTACATTAACAATACTAAAAGAAATACATATAATTTGTTTAGGGGAAAAACCTAAATATTAAAGGTGCCAAGTGTTTATTCTACGTTACATATTTGGGTAGGTGGGTCTTTGATCTATAAAACTCCCCATCACATCCACAACTTTCTTGTGAGCTCAAAAATCATTTTTAATCACATTCATGACATTTGTAGGCAAGCAAAACCGCGGAGAAAATGGCAATGAAATTAAGATGTGCAATGTGTTTACATTACAAAATTCCTCTGAACTTGAGACAAAAATGCCATCTGTACAACGGAGAGGTTTCGAAGTTTCTACCGACAACAACGTGATTCCTGCGGATGGATGTGAACATCACAAAACTAGAGTTCCTAAATTATTTGAAACTTTGGCAAATATCTCTACGAAAGCCCCTGAATGACACATTTGGTCCTTACCTCCTTATCCCATTGAAGGGTAAATATACAACGGCTTCGAAAAAACAAAAAGTCAAAACAATAGCTCCATTAGATCCAACGTCACAATATTTTACTCTTTAGCTGCATTTTTGTTGTTTTCTTCTATGTTACAATATTATACTCCTTTTCTGTTGTTTTCCCCTTATTTAACAGTATATATTGATTCATGTCTTATGTAAGTTTACAGTCGCTATGAGGTTGTAGAGAGTAGCACAGATTATTCGCTATCATCGTATACTGAGTCTGGATCTTTATTAGAATCACTGTCTCGTCGGGCAATGTAATAGTATGGAAAATAATTTGAGAACTATCTGCTCTGATTACGATGTTGACGGTTCTTAGTTATAGTAAGTTGAATGTTTAATAATGTGATGGCAAGCATATCACACATTCCGTGTCGACTATCTGTTTTGATTTCTTCTCGGCATAAAGATCAAACTATGTTTAGTTATGAAATTGAATATATTTTAATTTTATTAGAAAGAGTAAGATATATGCACGCATGAAAATAAACATACATTAATCTAAAACCAGTTGCACTATAATAATGAGGTAAAATTGTTTAAGAAAATAATCAAAGTCATAGAAAATAAAATATGAGAGACGAATTTGTTTTGCAGGGATGTGTGCAAGAAGAAAAACAAAGAAAACACAAAGAAAGATCAGAAAGCCATGTTCTACATCATGCAGACGATCGAGGAGATGATTTTCCCCTGGATTGTAGCAGCAACCAAGGTGAAGTAGGCCTAGGAAATCCTTGCAAGCTCGTATCAGGGCACCAACAAGGTGAAGTTGGTGAAGCTGCAAATGCTAAGGAGGGAGTTCGAGAACCTGTAGATGAATGAATTAGAGTCCATGAGAAATTTCTTCACCCGAATAGATGTCATCAACCAGATGAGGTTGAATGGAGAGATCATGCAGAGCTAGAGTATCGTGGAGAAGATTCTCAGAAGCCTGCCTATTAAATTTGACTCAGTCGTGATAGCAATTGAGGAATCGAGGTATTTGACAACCCTCTCAGTGGAAGAACTCATGGGTTCCCTGCAAACACATGATCAGAGGCTAAGCCATTCATCTCAATCCTCTCTGGAGTAGGTTTTCAAGGTGCAAGTCTCATTTCGAGACAATGGTAGAGAAGATTCCCACCATGGAGCCTCTAATTCACAAAGAGGAAGAGGTAGAGGCAGGCGTGGGAAAGACAACAATCAAGGAGGACGGTCAAACCCTAATGATGGAGAGACTAACTACAACTTCCATCAGCAAGGAGGAAGAGGCAGTGAGAAAAACTAGTAAGGTGGATCCTGTTAGAAGAAGGATAAATCAAAGGTCCAATGCTACTACTGTAAGAAGTCCAACCATTACATCTCTAAGTCCAAAAAAAGGATGGCCAAGGACAACCAACAACAAACCCACTACATAGATGAAGCTAGAAATGTGGGGCGTAGATATGCATGTGGGAACATGTTGTTGATGTGCAGTATTGAGGCGGAGAGCCAGAAGAACGTATGGTATCTTAATAGTAGTTGCAACAACCATATGATGGTGAACAAGGAGATGTTCTCACAACTGGATGAAATAATCTAGTCTGAGGTGAAGATGGGGAACAACAACAAGGTTCCTTTGATGGGAAAAGGTGAAATCGTCATCCGCACCAAGCACAACAAGAGAAAATAGATCTATGATGTATACTATGTGCCTGGTCTGAAGCACAACTTGTTGAGTGTTGGTCATCTTGTGCAAAAGGGGTACACTATTCAATTCAAGGACGGAGTCTGCACCATCAAAGACAAAGATCATGGATAGATTGCAACTATGTCCATAACAAAAAATAAGATGTTTTCATTGCAGATTTAGAATGAGTCTATGTTGTCTTTGAGTGCAGTTGTGAAGGATGCTACTTGGCTGTGGCACCTCAAATTTGGTCACCTGAGTTCTAGTGGCCTCAACCTGCTGCACAAGATGTAGATGGTGAAGGGTTTACCCCTTATTGAGCTGTCGAATTAGATTTGTAAGGGCTGCTTGGTTGGAAAACAACATAGGGATTCATTCCCTTTAGGGCAGTCTTGGAGAGCATCACAACAATTGGAGCTGGTGCACTCAGATATTTGTGATCCGATGCAGACGAGTACGTTTGCCAAAAATAAGTACTTCCTGACCTTCATTGATGACTTCAACTGGAAGACATGGATTTATCCCATCAAGCTGAAGTCAGAAGCATTTTCCAAATTCAAGGAGTTCAAGGCTCTGGTTGAGAAACATAGCGGCTACTAGGTGAAGACTCTCAGAATAGATGGTGGAGGTGAATACATATCCAATAAATTCTAAAATTTTTGCGAGGCAAATGAAATTCGGAAGCAACTTACTGCCAGATACACACCACAGCAGAACGGTGTAGTTGAGAGGAAGAACAAAACCATTATGGATATGGCACAGAGTATGCTGAAGGTGAAGGGTTTGTTGCACAAATTCTAGGTAGAAGCTATAACCTATGCAGTCTATCTATTGAACAGATGTCCCACCAAGAGCGTGAAGGATAAAATTCTTGAGGAAGCCTGAAACAATCAGAAGTCGAGTGTGGCTCATTTGTGAGTTTTCGAGTGCATTGTATATGCACATGTTGCAGAAGAGAAGAGGCAAAAGTTGGATGACAAGACGGAGAAGTGTATCTTCATAGGATACAGTGAGCAAGCAAAGGCATACCAATTGTATAATCCTGTGATGAATAAAATTGTCATCAATCGCGATGTGAAGTTCCTGGAAGATCAAGCCTGGAACTAGAAATCAAAGACTGGCCAGCCTAAGCCAGCAGTTTTTGAGTCTATGGACTTGGAGGAGAATAGTGTGCAACCACTCGTAGCCTCAAGCAGCAACAACAGTGCCAGTAGTGACACAACCTCACCATCTCGATCGCCTCCACTTGCAAGAAGGATTCCAAATTTGAAGACACCCAAAAAGATGAGGAGCTTGCAAGATATCTATGAGGTAACCCAAAATTCTAAAAATGAGGAACATTTTGATTTTGCATTCTTTACTGAGTGTGATCATGTTGAGTTTGAATAGGTAAGTCATAATCAAAAGTGGGTGAAGGCGATGGATGAAGAGATAGATGCCATTGAAGAAAATGATACATGGCAGCTGGCAGATATTCCAGTAGGAAAGAAGACCATTGGGGTCAATTGGATTTATAAAAACAAGTTCAACACCCAAGGAGAAGTTGATCGGAATAAGGTCATATTGGTGGCGAAGGGCTACAAGCAGAAGTTGAGTTTACCAGATGGACGTCAAGTCAGCCTTTCTTAATGGTGTTTTGGAGGAGGAGGTCTACATAGACCAGTGACTAGGTTATGAGATTGAAGGACAAGAGGGCAAGGTCCTAAAACTAAAGAAGGCCTTGTATGGGTTGAAGCAGGCACCCAGGGCATGGTATAGACAAATTGACAGTTACTTTTAGGAGAATGGGTTTGTTAAATGCCCATACGAGCACACCTTGTACCTGAAGATAAATGAAGCAAGGGGGTTGATAATCATCTGTATGTATGTGGATGATCTAATTTATACTAGCAATAGTGATGTACTGTTTGACTAGTTCCAAAAAACCATGAAGAAGGAGTTTGAGATGACTAATTTAGGGCTGATGAAGTATTTTCTCGATATTGAAGTTGACCAATCAACAAATGACATCTTCATTTCTCAGGGCAAGTATGTGAAGGATGTCCTGAAGTAATTCAATATGGAGGATAGCAAACCTGCCATCACACTTGTTGCCATAGGTTTGAAGCTGAGCAAGTTGGATTCCAGCAGGAATGTTGATCCAACTCTGTTTAAGCGGCTAGTTAGTAGTCTCATGTATTTGACTGCAACTCGACCATATTTGACGTTCGAAGTGATCTTGATCAGCAAATTTATGTATACTCCAAAGGACACACTGGTAATCAGGCAAGTGTATCTTACGCTATGTCAACAGGACGTGAAACCATGGCATTTTCTATGCCATACGAGACCAGCTGGAATTGGTGGACTACACAAATAGTGACTAGGCTGGCAACACTAATGATCGGAAGAGCACTTTCTGTTATGCTTGCCATCTCAGATCGAGAGTAGTGTCATGGTCATCCAAGAAGCAACCAATCATTACAATGTCCACTACTGAAGCCGAATATGTCACCGCCACGTCAACCACATGCTAGGCAGTATGGTTGCAAAGGGTTTTGGGTGAACTGAACCATCCACCAGGAGGCACAACAACCATATTTTGTGACAATAATTCCACCATAGCACTATTGAAGGATCCAGTGTTTCATGGCCTGACGAAGCACATCGACATCTGGTATCACTTCATTAGAGAGCTGGTGAAGTCGGGTGAAGTTCAGCTATAGTTTTGCAGATCCAAGGAGCAGGTAGTTGATATTTTCACAAAGCCTTTGAAGGAGGAAAACTTCAGCAGATTGCGAGAGCTGTTGGGCATCAAAGTCCTTGTGAAATCAGGTTTAAAGGAGGGTGTTAGAAAAATTAAACCTTATTTCACCCTTGACGCAGGTTGCTCCGGAGGCAAGCGATTTTGGGAATCGCTCGCCCACTACAACGATCCCGGGAATCGCTCAGGAAAGGAGCGATTCCGGGAATCACTCGACAAAAATAGGGATAATGAATTTCCTGCCTTGTCGACTGATTTGACGTCGCCATTAATTCCAGCATACGATGAAGTTATTTCGCCTGACATGATTTGACATCAGCAGTTATTTCCTGCATGCGGGTAGTTGAAGTTTTTCCGCCCTTTGTCATTTGTCTCTAGCTATATATACTAGCTCAGCTGGCATTTTGTAGTGTGGAAGAACAACTGGAGAGGAGCAGAGTAGTGATAAGAAACAACATTTTAGCACGGCAGTTTAAGGGAGAAATAGCAGAGAGCAAAGAATACAGGGGAGCAGAATAACATATTGCAGCAGCAGTTGGCCTGGACCGAACAGCAGATTCGGAGTGCTTCTCTTCTGTCTTGTCCTGCATTTTACGCAGATGTATGTAATCGCTCATTCGAAGATGAACTGTATTTCTGGCTATTGTTTTTAATATAAAGAACTGTTCATTTTTGGTGTAAAATCCAAGTTTGGATTCTTTTAGATTAAACCCTTTTATCGCTCCACTCGGTAAGCAAATTCTCGCTGCCCCTTAGTCGTCAGCAAACTTGGTCCACCTGAATCTCGCTTCATATTGGCTGCGATCTCCGGATCTTCTCTTTCTCGCTTCGAAGACAACCCATCTTCATCTCGTTGCTGCTTGCAAGCGACTCTGAGAGTCGTTCTATTATTTAGCGACTCCGAGAGTCGCTAAGTTTTGCCAGCGACCGCCGGCTTTCGCTCCTCTTGTGAGGGACGCCCAGAGTCGCTGAAGGAAGTCAGCGACTCCCGCGTCCTTCAGCGACTCCCGCGGTCGCTAGTCTCATAGAGCGACGTTGGGCGTGTAATCTCCTTTCTGTCTCCCGCGGTCGCTCATTCCTTGAGCGATGCCCACGGTCGCTCACTAAGGTGAGCGATTCCAAGCATCGCTTAGAATTTAAACGCCCTGGCGAAAATTTTTTAAACCCTCGGCGATTTTCATTCTTCAGTAATGGCTCGCAGCACCACCCGGGTACTACATGCTCTTCGTTGTCAACGGTGGTATTCCAAGCGTGGCCAAATGGATTAATTTGTTTTGAAAAGCTAAATATTAGCAATCTGTATGGAAGATATCTACTTAGGGATAGATATTGTTAGGTCCTTGGGAATGGTTTTGTAGAGAGTCTACTCTTCCCCCACATAGAATTTCATTTGAAGTGTAATATGTCCGCTTCCTGTTTCCTGCTGGTATCACATTAAATAAAACTGAAGATGGAGTTCTGTTGTTTGTTTCGAAACAAACTGAGTTCCTATCCATACCATGTCGTTTACTGCCTCAGGCTGGTGTGATCTGACGTGAAATTTGACAGCTAAATGGCTGTATTTGGCCTTTTAGTTGGCAGAATACAAACAAAATTTAATATTAGTCGTCAGGATAAATATTTAATAAAAAATTTGATTCGTCAATTTAATATGTATATCTTTGATTTAGCAGCCCTATTTATATAACTTATTTTACAATTAAAATTATACACAGCAAAAGGTTTTACTTTTAATTAGACTTTAAAAAATGGTAAAACTATTATTAATTTTATTTTTAGACTTTTCATGCAGTTTAAATAAAATCAACTGAAGCGGACAAGAATTTAGAAGTAGAGCGAAGCTTAGCGTTTTTTTTTTTTAATTTTAAAATGAACACGGTTCAAATAAAAGCATCAATTAAATTTTACAGACCTGGGTGTGACCTGTCATAAATTGTGTGAAACCCCGTAAACAATAATAACGTCTGTTCTGACGGATAAAATCGTTTGTGTCATCTTCATATGAGTTGAACCCTCGATTTTGCCTGTAAGATAATTTCATTACCAGTATTATTTTCTTTTTTTATTTAAACCTAATGTATGTACATATGAGAGGAGTCTCGACTACTTTTTAAACTTTTTTTTATTTGATCATAGCCAATCATATCACAAATGTGAAAATATATTACAAGCATGTTTTATGAGTCTGATAAGTTATTATTTATGCCAGTAACTCGATAAATAAAAAGAGCAAAGTCACAAAAGCATGCTTCTAATTGTATTAATAAATTGGATATTCTTCTACATCAATCACATTGTGATCATCTAAATTAAAATTAATTGGCAGTGTAGGTTTCTTTTTTATGTGATCACATTCTAGATTGGAGGGATGTTTGTGAGGCCTCATGATGTAATTTGATAGGTAAATTGAGTACACATTTAAATGTTCTAAGGTCCTAATCCTATCTTAGAATGCGAGATTTGATAGATGCAAAATACAAGTGAAAATAAAGATGCACAAATAAGTCCTTTTATAAGTAATTTCTCACTTTATGTTTCAAAGCTTGAAATCTCCTACTACAATAATCATTCTCGGCCAAAGAGTTTATGGGTTTATTTGTAACTAACCAATAAATAACACACATACTTTTTCTTTTGAGCAAGGGTCCAAGGAAAACAAGCATCCAAATAGATCTACTTTAGGATGAAGCTACATGCATGTTGCTTTCATTATTAAATGCTGAAAAGAAAATGAGAATTTTATTCTCTATTAATGGTTTTAGAAAAGGAGTAAAATTTTCATCAATTCTTTCAAAATTTGTTACAAAAAAGATTAAGATATTAGAAAATGAAAATATCAATGAAATTATCCTCCAATACTAACAAATATGCCGACAATTTCACACTTAATGTAGCAATCAAGACCTATGTTTACTTTTTGTGAGTTTTGTAACTAAAAATGTAGATTTCATCTCTTATATAAAATATTTACAAAAATAGATCTAAAAACTACAAAATAGTACAACAACCTAAATCTTATATTTTGAGCCTAAAATAGAGAAGAATAAAAAAATTAAACTAAGTTCTAAATCCAATATAGAAGCATTATAGTGTGATAAGAGCACCATAAATAACAAACGTCCATAGAGAGATAGAAGTATTGTAGATGATTGAAGCACCACTATCTAACAGAATCTCTATATGGCACTTTCATAAGCCTACACCATTTTTTTCGAGTGCCTACAAAAAAATCTTGCAAACATTAATAAGGAAAAGCCATGATCAAATGCAATATGGTTTATCCAATTTCAAGGGAATGCTAAGCTTACTTGTTTAGTGGATGAAATCTTTATTTCTTTCAATGTTGATAATAAAGTAATGATAAATGCATGAGGAAGTAAATGCATGTAAATGATTAAAATGCTAAATATTAGAATAGATGAGTAACTTGGACCATAATTAAGATTTGAGTTACCACTATTAAATATGAATTTGTTGTAGATAACACTTGCACAATGACCTTAGTTAATACCTCTTTTGTTAATTTATTAAACACTTGATTAAGAATAGAAGGGAGGTGGGAAGATCAATTCTATAAGTATGGTAAGGTATAATACTCAATTTTATAATTTTGAGTGTGATCCAATTTCATTTGAAGAAGCAATTCAGAATCAGAAATGAGTGTAAGCTATGGATGATGAGATAGAGGCCATAAAGAAGAATTAGACATGGCAGTTAATGGATCTTCTGGTAGGCAACAAGACCATTGGATTCAAGTGGGTATATAAAATAAAGTTTAATTCCCAAGGTGAGATTGACAAACATAAGGTCAGATTGATGGTGAAAGGCTACAAGTAGAAGTCAGGGATTAACTACCATGAGGTATATGCACCTGTACTAAGACTTGATATAGTTAGAATGATCCTGACATTGGCAACCCAAAAAGGCTGGAATGTTTACCAGATGGATGTCAAGGGAGTGTTGGAAGAAGAGGTATACATAGACAAACCACCAGGCTATGAGCTATAAGGACAAGAAGGTAAGGTCCTAAAGTTGAAGAAGGCCTTGTATGGATTGAAGCAAGCACATAAGACTTGGTATAGTTGAGTTGATGCCTACTTTTAGGAGAATGGGTTTATCAAATGCCCATATGAGCACACCTTATACTTGAATATAAATACATAAGGGGAGATGTTGATAGTATGCTTGTATGTAGATGATCTGAATTACACTCACAATAGCAATGTGCTATTTGACTAGTTTAGAACAACCATGAAGAAGTAGTTCAAATTGATGAACATAGATTTTATGAATTACTTTATAGACATTGAAGTTGACCAATCTATGGATGGTAAGTATGTAAAAGATATCCTGAAGAGGTTTAAGATGGAGGACAACAAACCTGCCATATCACCAGTTGCAACAGGACTTAAGTTGAGAAATAATAATTACGACAACAATGTTGATCTAAATTTCTATAAGAGATTAGTGATAAAGAGCAGGTTTTGAGACAAATATTTGTGCAGTGACAAAGAGCAGGTTTGGTGCAAATTTGGGCAGTGATAAAGAGCAGGTTTTGAGACATATTTGTGCTAACCATGTAATATGGTTTGGTGTAAATTTGGGTAGATAAAGAGGGAAGGTTTGTGCATGTAATATGTGCAGATTTGGATATATTTGAGAGCAAATTTGGATATGGAAAGCACGAGGATACGGAAACAAAAAGGAAAAGCCAAGATGCGATGCAAACGAAACAAAAGATAACGCTAAATCCTATGAATTGAAAGTGCATGAAAGGAAAGAGGCATGAACGAATCGAAACCAAATAAAAAGCCAATATGGAAGACAACCCTTTTATTAATATGCTTCAAAACTTGGTTACAATTCGTCTCCTCCCTTTTTAGGGGCTAGGAGCGTTAAAAAATGTTCTTGTTACACCCATGGATGCTATTCCTTCTTCCGCGTGCCCACATGTAAAATGGGCGGACCAAACGTCATCGCCGCTTGCGTTGATGAGTCTTGACTCCTTGCTGCTCCTCTAATGTCCAGATCCTACGTTCAAGGAAACAAAAAATAGTCAGTAGCACCTGTAGATAAAATGAAACATGCAATCCCCACGCCTTCAATTAGTGCATGCAAGATATAAATAAAATGATAACTAAAATAGATCCAAATGAACTAAAAATTTGATAGGGGCATCAAAACATCACAAGGAAAACACTGCAAATGGAACAGTCAGAAAATTCACCACAGATTTGTATTCGCTTCGAGGCGGGACGAATAGACCTGCAACAAAACGTCAAAAAGCACTGTCCCAAATGTCACATCCGGGAAGCTCCAAATCACCTGCAAAGTTGGGGGTTAGCTAATTGGGGGTATTTTGGGAAGACCCAGAAGGTCAGATTTTCCCAATTTGGCCTCTATCACCGGGAATTTGATGATGCTACCTGCATGTTAGTAAAGGCGAGAAATAATAGAAACATGATAAAAAATGCTCAAAACGATGTGAAATTTGAATGACAACCTATCTAAGCAGCATAGAATCAAATGCAAAAATAATAGAAAGGAAATCTACCATAGATTTCTAATCACTCTGGGGCGGGGCGATTAGGACTACGACCGTGTGGGGGCGCGGGGGCAGGACGCCCGCCGTTTGGGGCCCGATTTTGGCACCAATCCACTTGGGATGGGTCCAAAACCTCTTGTGGGGTGTTGTCAGAAAATTTGGTAGGATATTGTGGCCAAATGTCAGGTTTTGGTTCCAGATTTGTGCTTCCAATAACCACCCTATGACCTCCTCTCCAAAAGAGATCAAGGATGTGAAAGGCACAAATCAAAAAGGTGTGTGTGTGGAAGTAAAATGACAGCACTTCATTGCTCAAAATGCTCCTTCTCTGTATATTTTGGGGTGAGAAGACTCACCAATTTATAGACCTGGAGGTCTCTTTGGATGAGCATGCAGAGGCGCCACTTGGCAATCATGCCTCCCAAGGGGGAGGAGATTCCTCCCTGATTAGGGGCTCCATGACTGCCCCTGTAACTGCCTCTAACGCTCGAAAATGCTCACTCACCCTCCCATGCAATGAAGGAAGAGTTAAGTGGTGAATCTGAGCTGCCATTTGTCAAGATTTGACTTTTTGCCCATCAAACCTGCTATTCGCCCCACCCTGGAGCGAATACTGCTAATCGTCCCTGGGTGGGGTGAATAGCAGTTTGTAATCATCCCTGGGTGGAACGAGTATGGAGCAGAGTGCCTGAAGGTGCCAAATTGACTCCTGACCTTCCAAAACTATTGTGAGAGTGGTTAGGACCATTGTTTAACCTCTGGGGGCTGCCCTTGGGGCTGTGTGTGTCAATGCGATCAGTGTTTGCAGTCACATAATCGGATAGGTGTTGTTTTGGTGTCTACAGATGCCCCTTTTTGGGATGCGTTGTGCGTGGCGCAGTGTTGAGCAAAAATAGATAACCAAAGCACTAATGATTAGGGTTTCTTAGTAACCTAACCAAATTTTGATGCCCCAAGTATGGAAAGGGCATGCATTCTTGAATCCTTGCTTCTGACGAGCGAAGGAACTCAATTCAAGTGTTAACCTTTTTCGGTGAGGTGTTACTTGAGCTTGGACATTGATCAGTCATGAATAGGCAAAGGGCGCAACCTTTTGTCTATGGGAACCTTGAGTTCATGATTCATGAATGCCAAGTGTTTGATCAGCTTGTGATTATTGCTTGTTTGCTGCCCCAAGCGGGAGCGTGATTGTCTTTGTCAATGATTCTTTGAATGCATGCCATTTCCTTGATTGGGTGTGTATTTGTTGATTGGTGACTAAGTGTGACTACCCCCTCAAGCGACGAATCGATGAGGGAATGACCTACATGAGAAAAGCGACGAGTCGCTTGACCCAAGATGACTTGTGTAAGGGTGCCTTCAGATGTTTATCATTGAATGTGTGTGCAGTTTTTCGACATTTAGACCTATTTTTGGTGGGTGTGAACCCTTTTTGTGACGCTTTTGGAGCTGAAATTGTCAAAAATTCGTCCTCCCGTGGAGCGGTCCGCTATGGTAGCCTTCTTAGGGAGTAGGATAGTGACAATTTGTGACCCCAACTCTTTTTGATGCCAAGAATGCCCCTATTTTTTGGTGTTTGGACCCTTTTGCATTTGGGATGAAATTCTAAAATCCGCCTCCTGGAGGGTCCAGCTATGGTAGCCTTCTTAGGGAGTAGGATAGTGAGGATTTGTGACCCTGACGTCTATTTTGCATGCCCAAATGTCAAGTGCAAAAGCACTCTCATCGGACAATTTTATTGCTTGTTTTGGTGCATTTTTGTGCAGTTTTTGTTGTTTTTGAAATTTTTGCTCTGTAATCATTCCTGGGTGGGACGAATACCATTTTAGTAATCGTCCCAGGGTGGGACGAGTGCTAACTAGAGTGCTCATCCCAGGGAGGAACGATTACAAGCCTAAAAGCCTATTTAAAGGCCAAAACTAGGGTTTGGGCTCATTTGCATTCAAATTTTCTAGCGATTTGGAGCTCTGAGGAGGAGGTTGATTCTACGAAGCGAAGCGCTACCAAATTCTTCTCGCCACCATGAGTGCATGAACCAGATCGAGCGGTAAAGCCGAAGCGAGACCGATGAGTGCTCTTCCTCTTTATTATTTTGTTTTGTTATTACAGTTTTAAAACCGCAATTTATTTGTTTGTTTTCTTTTGTAGTTTGTTTTTCAAATTAAAAATGAAAACCCTAATTAAATGTGTGTTGTTATTTGTGAATGTTTGTTGTATGGCTTCATTAAAACTTAGGTTAAAACCCTAGTTAAAACCATTGTATCAATTAGTTTAAAACTAAACTTAAAAACCCTAGTTTAACAAAATAACTCAAAACTTCACCATTAACCCTAGTTAAACAAAGATCAAAACTTAGGTTAGAAACGTAGGGTCAAACTGAGCTTTAAAAACGTAGCTCAACCCTAGTTATTTTTTTTTTTTTTGTTTTTAATTTTCATCTTAGAGTTAAAACCCTAGTACAAAACATTTTTTAATTTTTTTTTTTTTAATTTATCGTAACTTAGAGTTAAAAACCCTAGGATCGACAAACTTTTTTGAATTTTTTTTTTTTTTTTTAATTTATTTAGACTTAGAGTTAAAAACCCTAGGACTGACAACTTTTTTTTTTTTTTTTTTTTTTTAATTTATCATTTAAACTTAGAGTTAAAAACCCTAGAAACTAAAAATTGTTTTTGAATTTTTGTGAATTTTGTCGCTCTTTATTTGTCTTTTTTGAGTTATACATTATTGCTGTATATTCATGTTTTTGCTGTACAATTTTTCATGTTTTTAATGTTTTTGTTTTGTTTTCTTTTGCAGGTTGTGAAGAGCCGGTACCGTGTGCCTACGATTTTCACTAAAGCATGGGAGGCACTGACTTTGGCTGACTAGGAGTGGCTTGATGCCCTTGGGCTCAAGCAGGTGACTCGACTGGAGCCTGTGGTCGAGGATCGGGCCTATCTGATGGCCCTGATCAACTTGTGGGATCCTCGGACCAACACCTTCCATCTCCCAACAAGGGAGATGACAGTGACCTTGGAGGATATCTATCGGATTCTATGGATTCTGATAGATGGATTACCGATCAGGATGACGCCACGGGATCAACGGACAATAGTGCTGACACGCTGCTTTGGGCATGGGGAGGAGGTGGGTGTGGATAGCCCAGTGGAGAGGGTAGAGGGTGACTGCTAGATTGGTGGCATTCTGGTTCGATGGTGGCTAGAGAGGGGTGTGTTGGGAGTGAGGCATGCAGTACTGATGGGCCTCATTTCCAACATGTTGCTACCTGACTCTTCGGGTGTGAGGTTCCCATGGAACCTGTTGGAGGTGGTCTTTCGGTTGGTGGAGTGTCCGATGCATGAGGCACCTCTGATTATGAGATGGGGGTAGACACTGCTGGCATAGCTCTATGATGAGTTGTACGAGGTCCGCTGTCGAAGGTGGAAGGGGATTAGGTGTAGCTATCTATTGTAGAGTTGGGCTTGGCAGCACATAGCGATGGAGAGGCCGATGGGGTTGCCATGGACTACTCAGGCAGAGATGGTGGATAGGGATATAGGTTATGCGGCTCTATGGTGGCGGTCTGAGGAGCAAGGATAGAGTCGATGATGGGCAGGTGTCGTAGGGCACTATGTTGATGCCTTCGCTCGGCTTACTCTAGGGGAGGTGTTTGGCACCCCTATCGGGACTGTCAGCGGCCTAGGCTGGAGAGTGGCTCGATGGGTTCATAAGGGGCGGTGGCTGATTGGGCGGCATGGGACCGAGTAGGAGTTCTTCCCTTATGGTCGGGTGACATGATAGTTTGGGGTGCACCAGGGGTTTCCTGGTGAGCCCGTGATCTATCGACGTCGGGGGACGAGAGGACTGTCTAGCCGGTCATTGCACCGCTGGGTGAGGATTCAGATACCATGATTGATGTCCTAGATGTGGATGACATCGGGACTACCATAGAGTATGACCAATGGTGGACACTATGATGATGGCGAGGGAGAGGGGCCACTAGGAGGGAGAGGGAGGAGGTGGTGAGGATGGAGAGGCACCAGGAGAGGGTTGGGGGTTCCACTCGAGGATGCGGATATGGTAGAGGTGGATGATTTGGGGAGGATTTTGGGGTTTTAGATCACGAAGATGTAGGACGTCTAGAGCAGTGGGAGCCAGAGCAGGTTGTTATTCTAGAGATGCCAATGCCTCAGGCAATCTCGGAGGACACGGAGGTAGGGTTGCACTGAGAATGCATGATTGGAGGGGCTACTCCGAAGGTGAGATGAGGAGCTCGGGGATGCACTACGGGAGAGGGATCTCCTACGAACGTAGCTAGCGGAGTGGGAGAATGCATTGGGCTACGTACCACCGATGGGAGGGGGATACCGATGCTGCACGGGAGAGGGATCTCCTACGGACGTAGTGGCATGAGGTGAAGGAGAGGATTTGGCTATGTATCATCCATAGGGAGATGGACTTGGTGTCGGCATCGGATGGATTTGGAGGGAGAGATTAGCCACCTCGATGGGTGGGTCCCTAGCTTTAGGAGGTGGATCATCGCATCGCTCGAGAGGGAGCGATACTGAGTAGTCAACATCCTCTCGGTACAAGCGACTGGATGAGGGGGGGCGAGTAGGCATGATGCGGGGGCTAGAGTAGCCACCCTGAGGGGTCCCATAGGACCCACACCATGGGGGTAGTTCCCGTCGCACCGATCCTGCGTGATCATGGTGGCCGATGCCCTAGGCTTGGGGTTTTTGAGCTTTTGGCTTTTTGTGGGGTCAGAGGACCGGTTATTGTAGCCTACGAGCATTTTTGATGATATATATACAGATGACTTTATTTTGTTTATACACATGTCGGCATTTGATGTTATGCACAATGATTGTTGAATGTGTATGTATGCATGTTAATTTATGTTGATGGATGCATATGTTATGATGAATGCAAATGTTTCTAATTTTTATGATATGCAAATGGAATGGATGAATTAAATTTGTGATTTTTGGTGGTGGCACCATAGACTATTTAGAACTTATGGCTTTTTGTCTTAGGCGATTGCTGTGGTAAATGAATTTTTATGTATACATGCTATTTTTGTATTTTTTGATGGCAATTCGAGGATGAAATATTGCACAGGTGGTTTAGAATGTAGTTAAGGTTTTCTGAGACTCAGATGTTTTAACTAACTAGCCAGTACTGTATTTTTATCTTACAAGACTTTTGGACAAGGTATGAATCGGACTTGTCTTTGACCAAGTTATTTCACATCCTTGTGTGTGCAATTGAGTTCGTTTATGTGGTATTTGTCAGGATACCGCCAATGCCAGATAGGCTGTCAACCAAACCTGTACTGAGGATCACCTAATTAGCTCCACTAACTCCTTTGTTGTATTTAGTCAGATTAATCTGCGGTGCTATCTAGGATACCATAAGCTAGCTCATCCACATGCAAACATTGATCGTCACACAAGTTAATGTGACAGATATATCATCATGCGGGAGGTTTACCACCAGTGACCGATAGGCTATCCACCAAACCGGTACTGAGGTTTACTTCATGACCTTTGAATGCTGAGAGTTCCAGGGATTCAAGTTCGACTCCCTTCTTTTCTTCAATTGTATTGGGATACTTGCTCTTTTGTAGTGATAAAAATCACTGTTTATTTTTATTATTTTTTCTTTTGAGCAAGGGATTTTGAATATTGAGTGATGAGAATCACTATTGTATGTGCCTTTTGATGTATGCACTTTTGTTGTGATGTCAAATTTTTGGAGTTTTGACTTTTGCAAAATTTTTGATGTTTTGCAACTTTTTGAGAACTTGGGATTTCTAGGGGAATTGGGTAGGGAAGATGCTTGTCCTTTTGCCAACTCTCAGCATTCTTGGGGTCATTCACACAGGGGGATGAGCAAGATAACCATTTCACTTATGGTGACCTGGATTACTTTACAGATTTCATCTTTCGTTCACACAACTTGGGAATTTATTTTATGTGTTTTAATTTGTGTTGGGATGCTACGTAACAAGGTGTGATCCAAGTAGAACTCTACCTTTGTAAAATCTATCTGACTTTGTACAGTATGTGGCTAGAAAGCTAATGACAGCTGAATGACAAAAACTCTTGATACATTAGAAGACAACCGACTATGATATGGTGAAAATGATGTGCATGGCGTTTATTTTTGATGGACTATTTATAGAATGGAGAAATGTGGAAAATGATGGATTTGCCGAATAATTACAGTCTATGGTGCCTTTGACCTGTATGACCACAAATATGTAATGTATGGATGTGATGCTTAATGCAGCTATTATTTTTGTGTTTTTGATGGATTTATTTTTGTGAGTATGAAGATGAGATGCAAAAAGAGCTCTTTATTGTTGTGATGATTTTGAGCATGCATGGAAATGAGATGCAAATTTTTGTTATTTTTGATGATTTTATTGTTTTTGAATTTTCTTATTTTTGACCAAGCGATTGTGGGAATCCTTGGAGCTTTTTGGTTTGACCAAAGGGGTAATGGGCACCTTTGGGGCATTTTGGGATTGACCAAGCGATTATGGGAATCCTTGGAGCTTTTTGGTTTGACCAAAGGGTAATAGGCACCTTTGGAGCATTTTGGGGTTGACCAAGCGATTGCAGAATCCTTGGAGCTTTTGGTTTGACCAAAGGTAATGGGAATCCTTTGGAGCATTTTGGATTGACCAAAGGATTAATGAGAATCCTTTGGAGCATTTTGGGATTGACCAAGCGATTATGAGAATCCTTGGAGCATTTTGGTTTGACCAAAGGGGTAATGGGCACCTTTGGGGCATTTTGGGATTGACCAAGCGATTATGAGAATCCTTGGAGCTTTTTGGTTTGACCAAAGGGGTAATGGGCACCTTTGGAGCATTTTGGGATTGACCAAGCGATTATGAGAATCCTTGGAGCTTTTTGTTTGGGCTATGGCTCTTTTAAATATGGAATGGCCTCAAATGACTGATGTTCAAGGGTTCTAGTTCCTTGATTCCATCAAGAGAGGCTAGCCGGTATGTTCCAGGTCCTATTTTACTATCGATGACATAAGGACCTAACCAGTTTGCCATGAACTTGTCCCTTAGATGGGGCGGCAAGTTAGAATTTTGTTGGTTCTCTTTTAAGACTAAGTCACCAACCTGAAAGTCCCTTAGGTGAACCTTCATGTTGTATGCCTTCTTAAGTCGCTCTTGATAGATACGTAAATGCTCGAGAGCATTAACGCGTCATTCATCGAGCAACGTAAGCTGGTCTAATCGGGCCTGCCATGCAGTGTCATCATCGATGAACTCTTGCATTGATATGCGTAGGGAAGGAATTTCCAACTCGAGAGGCATGACAGCCTCGGAGCCATACACGAGCGAAAATGGAGTTGCCCCAGTGGGCATCCGAATGCTAGTGTGATAAGCCCATAGGGCAAGTGGGATCTGAATGTGCCAATCCTTATGACTGTCTATGACTATATTTTTGAGGATGGCAACTAGCATTTTGTTTGATGCCTCTGCTTGCCCATTTGCCTATGGATAATAGGGTGTCAAAAAATTATGCTGAATTTTGTACTTTGTGGTCAAAGCATGCACGTCTTTGTTCTTGAATGATGTCCCATTATCCAAGATTATCTTGGATGGAATACCAAAATGACATATGATATTATGTAAAATGAACTCCGAAATGCGGGTTCCAGTCGTAGAGGTAAGCAGAATTGCTTCCACCCATTTGGTGAAGTACTCTATGGCCGTTATGATAAACGTGTGATGGCCTGACGACGTAGGGGAGATCTTTTCGATTAGATCTAAGCCCCACTATGAAAATGGCCAAGCCGATTGGATCGGCTGCAAGGCTTGAGAAGGTACGTGTGTCAAATTGGCATGGTGTTGACACTTCATGCACTTCCTTACATATGCGCAACAATCTCGCTCTAAATATGGCCAGTAATAGCCCATGCAGAGAATGCGCTTTGCGATGGCCATACCATTGAAGTGGCCACCGCATGTACCATCGTGCGCTTGGGTGATCGCCCAAGTGGACTCCTGTTGGTCCAAGCAATGAAGGAGGATTCCTTCATAGCTATGACGGTACAAAATGTCTCCTAACAAGACATGCTTTGCCACTTTCTATTTGAATGCTCATTTTGTGGCATGCGTCAATCCAAGTGGGAGGTTACCTAACTTGAGGTAGTCCCTTATGGGTGTATACCAATCCTGCTGATCGAAAACCTCGATAGTATGAATAGCCAATCCCTCTTGAAGTTCATCCCTAGCAAAAGCTGAGCGGGAAAGAACTTGTAAGAATAGCATTGTGTTGCTATTAAGGGGAGTAGGGGAGAACAAGGACCCCTAGTTGGCATGATTCAGACAATCATGGATTCGAGAGAACTTGTCTAGGGACGGTTCAATCTGGATCAAGTGGATTCCTAGCATTAAGTCAGAGCTTGCACGCTCCATCGTGGATTGCGATAGTGTTTTGACTTGAATGGTTGTCATATCACCAGAAATGTCTTGCGGGATTAGTGACCCCAAGGAGGCCATAGTGTCCACAAAATGATTCGATGATCGAGGGAGTGCCTCGATGTCGTACCATTCAAGATTTGCCAAGAATTTGTCCACAAGGGCTTTGTAGGCCTACAGAACTGGGCATTTACATTGGAATACCCCTTTGACTTGGTTGACAATTAACAACGAATCACCAAAGATGTTCAATCATTTGATGTTCATGGTGATTGTTGTCTGAAGACCTATGAGCAAGGCTTCATATTCTTGCATTGTTGTTGGTGCACGAGAAGTCTAATTTAAATGATAGAGGCATTGGAGCCCCTTGCGGTGTGAAGAATACAATTCCCATGCCACCCCCTTGCTCACATTTAGAACCATCAAAAAATAGGGTTATGTCGGCCTGTGACTCAAGCTCATCAGAATCTGGCGATTCTGAGACATGGAAGACCCCATCATCGGGTAGTTCTATGACCAGAGGCTGATCATCTTCGAGAGGAGCCTCTGCTAGTTGATCGGCTATGACTTGACCTTTGATGGATTTCTATCCAATAAACTCTATGTCAAACTCCGTCAACAACATGATCCATTTCATCGTGTGGCTACTATGATAAGTATGACTCATCATGTATCGCAATGGATTCTCCTTAGACACAACATACGTCGTGTTGCTCAGCATGTAATGGCATAACTTTTTGGTAGCAAACACCACTGCCAAGCAGAGCTTCTCGACGTATGCATAGTTAAGTTCATAACTGACCAGGGTGCGGCTAAGGTAGTAAGTAGCATGTTCTTTGTGAAGTTCATTTTTCTGGGCTAGCATGGCGCCCAGTGCCACCTCAGTAGCTGAGATGTATAAGTAGAATGACACTCCTGGTCTAGGTGGTGCCAATATTGGCGGTGAAGCCAAGTATTGTTTAATGTCATCAAAGGTTGACTGGCACTCGTCATCCCAGTGAAATGCTACCCCCTTGTGCAATAATTTATTCATGGGTCGGCACTTGTCAGATAGCTGTGCTATGAAGCGCTTGATTGACGTGACCTTTCCCTGCAGGCTTCTGAGCTGCTTGATGGTAGTTGGGGGAAGCATTTCAAGGATTGCCTTGACTTTGTTTGGGTCCACCTCGATGCCTCATTTTGAGACTATGAAACCCAAGAGTTTTCCAGATGTGATGCCAAATACGCACTTCTTGGGATTCAATCTGACTTTATGTTCCATGAGGCGATCGAGGATCTTGCTTAAGTCATCGAGATGATCTGGGCGCAAAAGAGATTTGGCCAACAAATCATCCATGTAATCTTCCAAAGTTTTATGCATGTGATCATGGAAGATGTACGTCATGGCACGTTGGTAGGTGGCGCCAGCATTTTTAAGGCCAAAAGGCATGACCTTATAGCAAAATGTCCCCCAAGGCATTGTGAACGCCATTTTTAGTTGGTCCTCGAGATTGATACGAATCTGATTGTATCCCGAGAAACCATCCATGAGGGAAAGCATTTCATGGCCTGTTGTAGCATCTACCAATGCATCGATGCTCGGCAAGGGGAAATCATCCTTAGGACTCGCTTTGTTTAGATCTCAAAAATCAGTGCATATGCGAATCCTCCCATCAGGATTTTTGATGGGCACCATGTTGGACAACCATGGTGGGTAATCCACGTAGATGACAAACTGTGCATCCAACAACTTTTGTAATTCATCTTTGACCATTAAGGCCACTATTGGGTGCATCTTACATAGTTTTTGCTTAACTGGCTTGACTGTCGGATCAAGCGTTAGATTATGCATGACTAGCTATGGATCTAGCCTCGACATGTCTTTGTAGGACCATGCAAAAACCTCCTTCTTCTCTTTGAGAAGGGCAATGTAGTCGGCTTGCTCTTCGGGGGATAGACTTACCCCCAGCTTGATAATCTATGGATTCATTGGATCCGAGCCGATGTCTACGTCAGTCATCTCCTCGACCGACATGTGGGATCCGTCCTCCAACTGGTGTGGAGTTGGGATCAAGTGGATATCATTTGCTGAGTTTAGATCATCGTTAGGAACCTCGGGTCCCTCTTCAGCATGGAAGATATCCTGAGTTGGCCCTAGGGTGAAATGAAGCATCTCACCGAAAGGCCAATACTACGATGGGGATGGTGGTGAATTGACGTGATCCCAGTCTATGGCATCTATGTCTAAATACAATGACTATGTTGGATCGGCCGAATTGTGGATGGGGGTGGTTAAGTCAATGGAGATCATGTTGATGAAATGATTTTGGTCTCCATTACCATGGGTGTGATGACTCGAACATTCTGGATGTTCTCTGTGCTTCGGATCTAGCTCTGGAGGTATTGGCATGAATGGATCGGCCCTATGTGCGGATAGGAGGATAGGGTCTACCCTCGACACTGATATCTCTATAGGGTCTCTGGGCGGTAGGTGCTCTCCGTATGCCCAAAGTGGTGGATTCAACACTTGGTCCCACTATGCTGGGTTTACGTGCCACTCATGCCCTGGCACTATGTTTAGTTGTTCAAATATGTCATTAATCTCCAAGGGGTATTGTTGTTGCTATCGCATATGATTGAGATATGCCATCTCAGTTTCATCTTCATAATCACTGTCGGAGATCCAAAGGCCTTCGTTGGCTCCAACAACTATTTGCGACATTAGAGGCTCATCTTGCTCGAGCAAATTGATCTGGCCCCATTGGGGTTGTTCCACTCTCTACGGTGGGGCCTGATTTTCTTGTGGTGGCACTTGCTCGATGGGAGCATCCAAAGGGAACATTGCCAAGAGGCTTTCCTGATAATCATCCATGGGGGTCACTTGTGAGTGATTGCTATCCGATTCGAAGGGGTCCCATGGTGCTACCTCATATTCTGACTCATCTTCTGAAGATCCTTCCTGACCTTGTCTATACCTCTCTTGTAGGTGAGTTCTCAAACTTTCTCCTCTCTCGAGCGAAGGGAAAGGGTTGTTGAGGTCAACAAGGTTGGTTGTCAACAATGGGAGATAATCCCCCAGTGTATATGTCGTGTTAGGGTTGGCATATGGATCTAATGCCAATCCCCCCTTGTTGCCTATCCCTAGGCCTTGCATGTTCTCTACCAAGATGTCCAAGGGTAGGGGGTGGTTGAACCCTACTCCTGACTTGTCGTATGGCATTTGGTATCTTGGTTGGCAAAGAACACGCACTCCTTGCTCATATCTGCCTAACCCATATCCATGCCAATTGCATTGGCCAAGGTATCTCAAAGCGAAGTCTGGGTTGGACAAATAGTTGACATCTTCAGCAAAGGGCTCTTCATCTTCGTCCTCTTGCATGTAAGGTTCAATACCATGATCAAGGCCCCCATACACAAAGTTTGTCTGGTTTGGCGGGTAGCCTAGAGGAACAATAGTGCCTATGGGGAGACGAGGTCTCCCCATGTCCTGCATGGACTCAAGTGCGGGTGTTGCTACAATGTTCCACACCAGGTACTCCCCCAAGCCCGTATTGGCCATTTCAATAGTGATTGTTGGCGGTTGAGGGGGAGGGAACGGAAGTTCTTCCTGAGTCCACTCCATGTCGGGTGAACTAGGAGCCTCGACTTCCATTCTGCTAGGCATCTCCTCAGTAGATATGGTTGATACTGATGGCGGTGCCTCTTCCAGAGGTTTCTTCCCTTTGTCCTTCTATGTGGCCACCATAGGTGGCGTCGTTGGTGAAGGACCAGACGATGAAGATGGACCCGGCTGGGGTTTTGATGGACTTGTCAACGGGGATGCCTATGGAATCGGACCCTGTTTAGATGGATTCAACTAAAAATCCAAATGCATTGATGGAAGGGTCGATTGCGGCATCAGCTGCACCGCATTGCAATACTTGAAGGGTTCCAAGTCCATCGGGACTACATGCACCTACCCTTCGAATGTATACTTTAAGCATTGATGAGCTATCGAAGGGACACACTTCATGTCCCTGATCCATGGCCGACCCAACAAGATGTTATAGGCCATCTCACCTTCCAAGATGTGGCACAATGTAGGTATAGTCTTTTGTCCCACTTGGATGGGTAGGACAATTGTGCCAACTGTCGAGCATATTGCATCATTGAATGCTCGTAGTGTATAGGTGGAGGCCACTATGTGAGATGCGGGCAACTTGAGGTGCTTCAAGGCCATTGTTGTAATGATATTACTGGATGAGCCAGTGTCCACCAATACCCTCTTGTACGGAATCCCGTTGACCCACGCGATGACGTGCAGGGGTGGATCCGCCATGTCACCAACCACTGATTTCAATTCGTCTTCTCGAAAGGTGATGACTGGCTCAGTGCATCGTTTGACATGTCCCACGAAGTTGTTGAAGGAGTTTGCTTCATGGGGCTGCAACTCGATGGCTTTTAGTATCTCCATTAGAGCCTCCCGATGGGGCGTTGATTGTTGTATGAGCTCGTAGATGGAGAGCCTAGCCGACGTGGTCCTCAAACTCTGGGTGAGTTTGGTCCGAATTGTGGCCATTGGTCTAGGTGGAGGAGGTTGTGCAAGGTGCTGTTGTGGTTGTGACATTGTTGGCACCTCTCCTGTAGCTGCCATGGGGGCAGCTGTGCTCGGGTACCTCTTGTTTCGAGTCACTATACTGATCATCCCTACATACCCCTGCATGGGGCAGTTCTGTGTGACCTCATTGACTTGTAGGGTCTTTTCCTGTGCATCATGGGTAGGCAAGGGGTCCTTAAAGACCTCCATTTGTTGATTGCTTGGTGCCACGGGATTATCTACCGCTAATGTCTTGTTATCTATTAGGTCTTGCACCAAGCCTTTAAACTTCCAACATGCATTAAGGTCATGTCCCTTTCATCTATGGAACCTACAGTACAAGTCTTCCCTGTAGCCCTTAGGTTTTGGTGCATTGGGGTCTATGGGTTGAATCTCGGGTAGGTTAATCAAGTTTGCCGCTGACAAGCGGTCAAACAGGGAGTCTCTGGACTCTGTGTAAGGTGTGAATTGTCGCCTAGGGTGACGCTGCTGATTTTGTTCTTGCCTCTGATTTTCTCGGTCATAACTATTAAGAGGCACCGCCTGATAGTTAGCCTTTTGGGGCTGTGTTGCTTGTGCAGGCTTAGGGACGTTTATAGCAACTTGATTGACCGCAGCGGGTTTCTGTTGCGTGGTCCCTATTTTGGTGTTCTTAGACCATTCTTTCTTCTTTGGCTTGGCTATCTCGCCATCCTGAATCTTGATCTCTTCAATGATTCTGGCTTGCGCTAGAGCTTCCTCTAAAGTGGCATATTGCTGTAGCTGCAATAGCACAGAGATCGATCTCAAACAGCTCTTTGAGAACATTTGTGTGAGGTCGGACATAGGAGGGAGGTAGGGTAGCTTGGAAAGCAGAGTCCTCCATCGATTCCCATAGGCCGCCATGGTTTCTTCCTCATACTTTCTCGAGGCTGGCTAGGTCGCTTAGTGATGCCTTCTTCTTGGTGTTGAAGGTGAAGCATTCGAGGAACGCATCCACTAGCTGATCTAAGTTACTAATGTTGTGCTTTGGCAATTGAGTGAACCAATCCGAGGTAGGGCCTACGAACGTGGTGATGAATGTTCTTAACAACAAAGCATCATTATCCTGAATGCCAAAGCATTGGCTCAGGAATCTAGTCACATGCTCTTGGGCATCCTCCTCACCTCTAAAGATTGCCAACTGAGGCAGCTTAAAGTGTTCAGGGTAAGGGGGTGCTGGCACTGACGGATGCACAGGATGACTACGGAGTTGGCGTAAAGTGGGCTTTTGGGGCCCAGAAGTCTTGGTCTCCATAGACTCCAAATGCTCTAGCAGCGCTTTATATGCATCGGAAGATTTAATCTCTTCCTCTTTAGTTTGCTCCCATTGTGGGTTGTGGGAAACTTGAGGCCTATGGAGGGGTGGCCGGATAGCAGCCCCTCCGCCTTGGTAGGGCATTTCGGCCTGCTCTTCTTCTTGCTCATACTCCTCATAGGCTTCTTGAGGAGTTTTTGGATGAGACCTATAACCATGGGTGGGTCCCCATGGAGGGTGCCCATCGTTGTTCCTGGGAGTGGCCTCCCGCTCAGGTCTAGGAGGTCTCGGAGGTAGCACTTGGTAAGGTCATGGGGACCTATCTCGCACCAAGGGGTTGTGCCTCTCATATGGTTCTGCTCTTTGGGTGCGAGGGGTTGGAACCCTCTCAGGCACAGTGTTATGGAGCAGCTCATCTGTTTGGCATCGAATGTGCTCTTTGCTAAGGTGATATAGATGCTCTAGCTATTGTTGGTCTTGCTCAAGCTGCGTGATCTGCGCTTGGTGGGTGGCATGTCTGGTGACTGCCAGGTCAATTTGTTCTACCATATTGAGTCTAGGAGGCCTAGATGCCTCTCCTACACATTTATCTCGGTCATGATGATCCGAGATCTCTATAGGTCACTTCCCTCTATCGAGGTTGGTGGCATTCACTCGAGGCTCTGGCCTCGGTAGGTGATTCTGGTAGATAGCAGGTGTGGAGGCGCATTGCTCCCATGTTATGTATTGCTCTTGAGGAATGTAATGGTCTTCCTCATGCTCCCTTTCGTATATGTGAAAGGGGTGGGCAGAGTTGGCTCACCCTGTTTGAAGAGCCTTGTGCTCTGGATTTGGCTTATTATTCCTAACAGTGATGGGGGGTAAAGGAGGGATGACATAATCATGTGGCCTCTCCTCATGGACCCTATGTTATTCTAGCACTTCATCGCACGGTGGCCACTCATACCGAGCTTCTAAGGGAGCCTTCCCATTTATATTGAGGGCCACGTGTAAGGACTCCTCCTGAAAGGGTCTATGTTGGATGGGCGTGTCCCTCAAAGGGGTGCCTCTATAGTCCCATTCTAAAATGGCATGATGTGGACTCTCTTGTGGGTCAGGCCGCCAAGGTGGTATGACCAAGTCCTTGGGGCTATAGCGGAGGTGACTTGTGCCCCCTTGTACACTCTCCGTAGCTCTTCGCCCGTGATTGGGCTTGGCTACGGGTGTACACCATGGTGGTGCTTTCCTACAAGATGCATAGATTTTTATTTCTTTTTATGATTTTTATGCTACACTAAACAGAAAATATCACACACACAAAGCAATGATTATCTCGTTTAAATATTAAAGGTGTGCCCTAAACCTGGTTTAGTGTGTTTTGAATTTTGTTTTGAAAGCTTTTGTAAAGAACATTTAAATGCAATATGATGGCTCTTATGACTCCCAAAAATGGTCGCCCCTTCGATATACCATTTCCAGGATGATATACCAACCTCTCTATATACCCGCCCTTACGTGAGGGAAACTATTGGTACGTGAGAGCAGATGGTACGTGGAACGTAGGCGGTACGAAAGGGGAATCACCCTATTTTTGACACCTACCATAGAAGACTTATCCTCATGCACTGGGAATCACCCCAGCTACACTCGGTCAGCTTTCATCAGGATTTACGTCTAGCAATAGTAGCGATCGGGGTTATGAATGCAAAATTCAAGCCAAGGTGGTGATGAAATCCACCGTTGGTCTTGATCAAGGGCTGGGGTTTTACGACCAGCTCCTTGGTGTTTATGTTGCCATGTGATGTGTGGGGTTCTTTTTATTTTGCATGAAAGAAAATAAACATGCAGTACAACTTTTCCTAAGCAAGCAAATAACCAAAAAAATAGAAAATAGAAAACAGAAAATGACAGGAGTTCAGGACCCTTACCTCTTCTCTGCCCAAATCTGTTGGTTCTGAGTTTCTATCCTGAAACTGCACAGAGAGCTATTCATCCCTGGGTGGGATGAATAATAGGACTGTATTCATCATAGGGTGGGGCAAATGCCCATTCGTCCTTGGGTAAGACGAATTCCAGCTCTGTATTCGCCACAAGCTGGAACGAACAACAGTCCAACGTTTGAAAACTTGGTACCTGCAAGCAAAAACAATCAAGTTTTGATCAGATTTCTGATCTTAAAAATAGAGGACAAGGGTCCCACCATGATCGCCACTGAAAGCATGAGGATACAGAAACAAAAAGGAAAATCCAAGATGCGATGCAAATGAAACAAAAGATAACGCTAAATCCTATGAATTGAAAGTGCATGAAAGGAAAGAGGCATGAACGAATCGAAACCAAATAAAAAGCCAATATGGAAGACAACCCTTTTATTAATATGCTTTAGAACTTAGTTACAATTCGTCTCCTCCATTTTAGGGGCTAGGAGCGTTAAAAAATGTTCTTGTTACACCCATGGATGCTATTCCTTCTTTCGCGTGCCCACATGTAAAATGGGCGGACCAAACGTCACCGCCACTTGCGTTGATGAGTCTTGAATCCTTGCTACTCCTCTAATGTCCAGATCCTACATTCAAGGAAACAGGAAATAATCAGTAGCACCTGTAGATAAAATAAAACATGCAATCCCCACGCCTTCAATTAGTGCATGCAAGATATAAATAAAATGATAACTAAAATAGATCCAAATGAACTAAAAATTTGATAGGGGCATCAAAACATCACAAGGAAAACACTGCAAATGGAACAGTTAGAAAATTCACCACATATTTGTATTCGCTCGGGGCGGGACGAATAGACCTACAACAAAATGTCAAAAAGCACTGTCCCAAATGTCACATCCGGGAAGCTCCAAATCACCTACAAAGTTGGGGGTTAGCTAATTGGGGGTATTTTGGGAAGACCCAGAAGGTCATATTTTCCCAATTTGGCCTCTATCACTAGGAATTTGATGATGCTACCTGCATGTTAGTAAAGGCGAGAAATAATAGAAACATGATCAAAAATGCTCAAAACGATGTGAAATTTGAATGACAACCTATCTAAGAAGCATAGAATCAAATGCAAAAATAATAGAAAGGAAATCTACCACAGATTTCTAATCGCTCGAGGCGGGGCGATTAGGACTGTAGTAGTGTGGGGGCGCCCGGGGCAGGACGCCCGTCGTTTGGGGCCCGATTTCGGCACCAATCCACTTGGGATGGGTCCAAAACCTCTTGTGGGGTATTTTCGGAAAATTTGGTGGGATATTGTGGCCAAATGTCGGGTTTTGGTTTCGGATTTGCGCTTCCAATAACCACCCTATGACCTCCTTTCCAAAAGAGATCAAGGATGTGAAAGGCACAAATCAAAAAGGTGTGGGTGTGGAAGTAAAATGACAGCACTTCATTGCTCAAAATGCTCCTTCTCTGTATATCTTGGGGTGAGAAGACTCACCAATTTATAGACCTGGAGGTCTCTTTGGATGAGCATGCAGAGGCGCCACTTGGCAATCATGCCTCCCAAGGGGGGAGGAGATTCCTCCCTGATTAGGGGCTCCATGACTGCCCTTGTAACTGCCTCTAATGCTCAAAAATGCTCACTCACCCTCCCATGCAATGAAGGAAGAGTTAAGTGGTGGATCTGAGCTGCCATTTGTCAAGATTTGACTTTTTCCCGTCAAACCTGCTATTCGCCCCACCCTGGAGCGAATACTGCTAATCGTCCCTGGGTGGGGCGAATACAAGTTTGTAATCATCCCTGGGTGGAACGAGTATGGAGCAGAGTGCCTGAAGGTGCCAAATTGACTCCTGACCTTCCAAAACTATTGTGAGAGTGGTTAGGACCACTGTTTAACCTCTGGGGGCTGCCCTTGGGGCTGTGTGTGTCAATGCGATCAGTGTTTGCAGTCACATAATCGGATAGGTGCTGTTTTGGTGTCTACAGTATGTAAAAGATATCCTGAAGAGGTTTAAGATGGAGGACAACAAACCTGCCATATCACCAGTTGCAACAGGCCTTAAGTTGAGAAATAATAATTATGACAACAATGTTGATCCAACTTTCTATAAGATATTAGTGATAAAGAGCAGGTTTTGAGACAAAGATTTGTGCAGTGACAAAGAGCAGGTTTGGTGCAAATTTGGGCAGTGATAAAGAGCATGTTTTGAGACATATTTGTGGTAAACATGTAATATGGTTTGGTGTAAATTTGGGTAGATAAAGAGGGAAGGTTTGTGCATGTAATATGTGCAGATTTGGATAGATTTGAGAGCAAAGTTGGATCAGATTTGTGCTAGCATTGTAACGAGGTTTGGTGCAGATTTGAGGTAAATATTTGTGAGCAGAGTTGGAGCAGATTTTTGCTAGTCTTATAACAAGGTTTGGTTTTGATTTGAGGTAAATATTTGTGAGTAGAGTTGCAGTAGATTTGTGCTAGCCTTGTAATGAGGTTTGGTGCAGATTTGAGGTAGAGATTCATGAAAAAAATTGGAGTAAATTTGTACTAGCCTTGTAATAGAGTTTGGTGCAGATTTAAGATAGAGTTGAGAGCAAGCTTTGGAGTAGACCATATTAGATGGGATAGAGTTCTCTTATTGAGAAATATCCACAAACTAGAGTAGAGGGGATAGAGTTCTCCTATGTAGATAGATCCACAAACTAGAGTAGAGGGGATAAAGTTATCTTGTGGAGATAAATCCATATACTAAAGCAAAGGGGATAGAGAATAAATTTTCCTCCAAGTCCTAACATGCATAAATTTGATATGCATATTAGCTAAACAAGAGAAATAATAAAATAATGTTGACTTCAATTATTTTTCCTTCACACAGGTTGTGAGTTTTTCTAATATTATTAATATGTTAAAACTTTTCATATGTCATAATATTATCTTTGGGTAGTAACATGATAATCTTTGTAAAGGCATTTTTATAGCTAACACACAAGATTCTTCTTAGTTTTAATATAATTCTCTAGCGGTTGGGTTATGCATAGGGTAAAACCTTCCCTTATAAACTTTTTGTTTATGTTTCTTCACAATTAAAAGCAAGTATTTCAGATTCTTTATTTTAGTATATTTATAAGGAATTTTATACATTATCCACCCGTTCGGGTTGTCTACCAAGAATGGTCTCTTTACTACTCATTCTCATATTTCTTTAAAAAAAATAAAAAAAGAGCCCATTTATATGTATTAATAGCTGCTCAAATTAAACCCAATTTGTTTTGCAACACTAACTGGGTATTAATATCCTTTTAGAAGTAAGGTAAAGTTTATATTATTATCATTGTTCATAAATAAATTCTAATTACCATATTAAAAATTTAACATTTAATTTGACATAGGAACTAAAGCAATAGAATGTAATTCTGGTAGACTTAACTCAAGGATTAGACAAGAATGTAATAGCATCTATAATATTTCTAGATAACAAAAGTTACATTTTGGGTCATATTCCTTTTACATATAGCTGAGCTAGAGTTAGTTTTACTGGTAATCACATCTTTTTACAAACTATCTTGGGTGTTGTAATTGAATTATATTCTCCACACTAATAGAATTGGAATGCACCAATTACGAACAATGTGCACCATCTAATCTTGTCTCATGATTCACACAAAAATGTGATACAAATTTTATAATGACTCAAGCCATGATTTCACCCTCACAAAGCTATGCTAGTCTGCTCAGGTAGATTCCAGCTCTGAAATTCTAGCACCACCTGTGGGCAACATCTTCAGAAGCCTCCATCTTGACCAGGAAGTTAGTTTTAGAGTTGTTTATTTTTCCTCGACTATATGGGATTATATGTAGCTCCATATAATGACAAGCATGCCATTCTATTCTATATGTAGTCTAATATTGCACACTTCAATGCATATCAATCACAACAAAAAGGTTTTATAATAGAAACCACACATCACCCATTTGTTCACAGTCAATATTTTCGAAAATATTTCCATACATTTGCTCTCACTGTAATTCCAAGTTTATTCTGACATACAGTCCCCATAACCTAGTAATATTATAGTCCAACTAAATGTTTCATATTCCATTTTATTTTATCATTTTCAAGTAGATAAGAGGGAAATTCAATAGAAGGTAACCATTGTAGAAAAAAAAAATATTTACTTTCCTCTTCATTCGAGCCTGAGTTAATATCTTTCCAATCATAAAGTAAGCAATATTTTTTATTTTTGTAATAAATATCTTCATACAATTATCTGCCATAAAAAGGGTAACAGGGCTAAATTCACAACATAAACACAAAACTTATAGGTGTATCCCTTTATCATATGCAAAACAATAGATAAATATCAATATGCAAACAGATTATGCATTTCTTTCTATTGCAAATTCTCATAACCAACTCTCTAATTTTCCATAAAATATTATAAAATAAAATAACACACTTGTATAATTTTAAAGGAGTCAAATGCTATTCTTAGTTAAGCTACCTAGGTGAAAGTCCATGTTTTTTAAAATCTAGCTTCTATGAGTTTCTTTTCTTTCTCAAAATATATCCACCCACACAATGCTCCCTTTTTTAAATACTAATATTTTTTTTTTGCAATGATTATGTCCATTTACCTTTCAACCACCTCTTTACCTTTTATCGATATGAACCAAAAAATGGTTTTGAAAACATCATCGTTACCATTATTCCTCATTTTGGATCATTCCGCCATCACTTCACCACTCCCTCCGTTGGGTCGTGGCCTTCGGAAATCATGTTGTTTAGTTTATATTTATTTTCAACGTGCAAAAGTTATTTACATATTAAAAATTGTTCACATATATGCAATGGTGATATTAATACATGTGTATGACATCTATCACTAAACAAAATTTATGTTTCCCTTGGTTTTTTATTCACTAATAAATATACAAACAAATGATAACCATACGAGCATTCTTATTTTAACCAAGTATAAAATAAACTAAAAGGTACAAAATAAATGAAAAGGCTCCCATACCTCCTTTGGCACTTTCATTACCTCAAAGAGAAACTCAACAACCAACAATCACCTTTTCAAAGCAAACACAACACACAATACAATATTCTCACAATGTTCCTATATGAAATGCATTGACGTGAGCATTCATGTACTCACAAGATGAATCATCACTTCCCATTTACCATTTTTGTCAACCAACTCTATATGTTGAATGTATATACCTGATCTTGCATACATAATGACTATCAATAGTACCACATTCAATAGGAAAATATTAGACTAAGAGCATATTCTCTTAAGTTTCACTAGGATACACACTTGAGTTTCCACTCCTCCATGTGTAAGGAGAACTCTCAATGGTGTCTTCATCATGTTTGATGAGTTCCACTCCTCCATGTGTGAGGAGAACTCTAAATGGTGTATTCATCAGGTTTGATGAGTTGTAATCCAACGACTCTCAATGATCAACTTTGCTATTTATACAGAGTTGATCCTAGAGATAAATCAATCAGTTCCACTATTCTCTTCATCTTTTGTGTAATACTTTGCATATCTATTATTGTGAAATTCTAACATGGTATCAGAGCAAAATGGAGTATCAAAGTAATTTTTAAAACATATGATTTTTAAAAAATTATAAATTAAATTACTTTGAAAGAAAAGTAGATATTGTTAAACTACAAAAAAATAAAAATATTATATTAAAACAAAATATTCTCTAAAATGTTCTAATATTGTAAATTTTCTTATGTAATAAATTTTAAAAACAAATATTAGATATCTAATAGTTGTTTATCTTCTTTATTGTAAATTTATAACATAAATTTACAAATATTGGTTTATTTATCTCAATAAGGGATGTTTCTAACAACAATTTTCTTTGGAAAACTTCTCACCTATCTTGCTTATCAAAATTTGAGAAAAGCCATATTCCTTATAACATCTTCTAAATTAATTGTTATTGTTAAAATCATAATTTTACACAAGAAGTTACTTTTTTCATTTGAAATTAATTTTTTACTCTTTCTTATCATTTAGTTTATTAATATATTCAAACTAACTATTTAAAAAAAAAGCTTTTATCACATTTTCTTATTCTCTAAGGGGGTATTGATAAACCTAAATTTTTCCATAGTTGAAGTTTTAAGGGGGAAGTATTGGTAATTTAAAACTTCAATATCTCTCGTGTTAAGATGAATTCAATTGAGCCCCTCACCCCTCATAACTTTCACTCATGGGAACCCAAAATCTTAAATCTCTTTCTCTTTCAAAGGGCTAAGAGAAAAGCATCATTTGTGAACTAATAATTAAATTCCTTTGTTGTTTTATCTTTTAGGGAGGGTGTATTATTCTAGCTTTCTTTATAGTAGCCTTTCATTTTTAGAGGTATATATTGTTTATAAAATCTTTAAAAATTATAAGAAGATATTCACTAACTTCATTTATATCAAAACAAATATATTTTTATTTTTTAATAGGATATTTACATTGGAAATTCCTATAAACATTAACTAAAAAATATTACTAAAACTCAAAAAATATATTTTTTGGTCAACCAAATCTCTCTTTTTCACTTCAATTTCTCATTTGAAGTTAATGGAGTGGTATTTATAGTCAAAATATTTTTCCAATATGGACACAATGGTGGTGTCCATTTTTTAGTTTCAATACTTTTTTCAATGATGTTTTTTTAAATTATTGTATCATGGAGTGCACTCTCAATTTAACCCGACACTCCTAGAATTGGTGCCCTTGTTTTGTTGGTTATCCATTTTTTGGACCTGTTTATTCAGCCCATTGGATCATATAGGTGGATACCACTACTTATGCTTGCAGAGTCAATTTGAACACCCCTTACAGTTTTTATGGTTCTTTATCCATCCTATCTTCACATTATTTTTGTGAGACACTTTGGTTCCAAGGGATTTTTCTAGTAAGAATTATTTTTATGAGACACTTTGATTTCATGGTTCGCGAGCACCAGTCTGGGAGTATAAATTCTTTTCTGCAACAAGTCTCTATATTTTTGAGACATCTAATGGGTCCATTGCAGGCTTCTTAATGGAATTTGTCCTAAAGAGGGGGTTGAAGAGGAAATATTCCTTCCTCTTAATCCTTCATTCACATCTTCCTTATTCTTCTATTCTAGCATGTGGTTTCCCCTTGAAATTTACTACCATTACCCTAATTTTATTGTTTGTCCACAAGGTTTGGACCTAGTTATTAGCCTATTGTACTCATATAGGTGGAAACCACATACTCATGCTTGTGGAGTCATTTTTTTGGACTATCCATATGATTTTTTGTGGTTCTATCTCCATCCTATATTCACTTTGGTTTTAGAGGACTTTTATTTAAAGATATTTATTCTTTTGATCACATGTTGTAAATGAGTACCTTATCAAGCCTTGCTTTTGGGACTCATATTTATGGCTATACCATCTCTATTGTACATGAGTACCTTACCAGGACTTGGTTTCGAGACTCATATTATATAGGTATACCACATATTGTTTATTCCTTTTTTCACTTACCCCTACTATCGCTTAAGGGGGGGTGTTAAAGTATCTTGGTGCATAGAGTTTTTTCACCTCTCTCTCATTCTTCTTATTATTCTTAGAAGCACTTCATTCGACAACATATTCAGAGCGAGGACATACACTTGGAATATATTCCAACTAAGGCATAAATTGCAGACATCTTCACCAAGTCAATTTCTTCTCCACATTACTTTCAGTTGCGATAAAAACTTGGAGTATTACAGTTGCATTGAAAAAGAGGTCTTCCACCTCTCACTATATTATAAATGAGTTCCTGATCAGGACTTCTTACCGAGACTCATCATTTATTTGTATAGGAGGACAATATTCACCATCCGAAGACAAGCCTCTTTCATACTAATTTGCTTTTGATTGATGGCTTTTCCCACTAGGTTTTTACCATCACTTCAAAACAAAGAGGTGATAGTTTGTTTTTCCCCGCAGTTGTTTCTTCCACAAACTATATATATTGTACATGAGTACCTAATCAGGCCTTGTTGTCGGGACTCATATTTTATTTGTTAAAGAGGACAATATTTGCCATCCGAAGACAAGCCTCTTTCATACTTCTTTGTTTTTTATTGATGGTTTTTCCCACTAGGTTTTTACCATCATTTCAAAATAAAGGGGTGATAGTTGGTTTTTTCCCATAGAGGTTTTTTCCACCAACTATCTATATTGTACATGTGTACCTAATCAGGGCTTGTTGTTGGGACTCATTTGTAGAATCTCCCCTAGTATCACTTAAGGGGGGTGTTAGAATAAGTGAATATTCTCTTAAGTTTCACTAAGATACATACTTGAGTTTCCACTCCTCCATGTGTCAGGAGAACTCTCAATGGTGTCTTCATCAGGTTTGATGAGTTCCACTCCTCCATGTATCAGGAGAAATCTCAGTGGTATCTTCATCAGGTTTAATGAGTTGTTGTAATCCAATGGGTCTCAATGATCAACTCTGCTATTTATACAAAGTTGATCATAGAGATAAATCAATCAGTTCTACTCTTCTCTTCATATTTTGTGTAATACTTTGCATATCTATTATTGTGAAATTCTAACAGAAAAGGTAAATTTTCTATCATAAAATTAATTACTTAACAAGTATTGTGCAAGGAGGGTAATTACATAATTGATTCACTTTCTCTATTTACATTACTTATTGCACTTAAATTTGAGGTATAAGTGATTAATTAAAAACCTAAATTTAATATAAGAAGTAATTCAATGATCACTAATATCAAAAACTTAACACATTTAATTAAAAATTGTTAAATTAAATATAAAAAATAAAGATGCTTCCATACCTAGCTTAAACTAGATGCATTACTTATAACATCCATAGATTACTCTAAACATCAAGGTAATAATCATAAAGGTTTTAAAAAAGGGTGTGATTATTATTTAAAAAGGTTTCTATCATAAATGGTCTTATTCAAGGTGCTTGATGCAATAATGATTTTCAAAGCAAACAAAGGGTTAATATTACAATATTTAAAGTTATACTTCATTTGGAAAGGAAATACACAATTGATAGTGACCAAAATCTCTCTATTCTAAAGTAATATCATTTTAAAATCTAAATAATGCTCAACAAATTTGGACATAAAAATCAAAACATCTAATAGTGATTAACAACTCTTACAGACTTATGTCATAAGGAAAAATATAACTATATATTGAGTTAAACAAAGTCGTTAAGTACAAGCTCAAAAACTATTCAAGATAACATTTGAGTGAAAATATGCAACAACGTCAATGTAAGATAACTATCTATTATGACCCTGCTATGTTCTGGATCAACAAGGTGGAAGAATGTATAAAGATTATGTAGACACCAAAACAGCACCAATCCGATTATGTGACTGCAAACACTGATCGCATTGACACACACAGCCCCAAGGGCAGCCCCCAGAGGTTAAACAGTGGTCCTAACCACTCTCACAGTAGTTTTGGGAAGTCAGAGATCAATTTGGCACCTTCTAGGCACTTTGCTCAGAATCCGTCCCTCCCTGGGATGAATTCAAAATGGGATCCGTCCTCCCCTGGGACGAATACAGAATCCGCTCCAGGGTGGAGCGAATTCCAGGTTCAACGGGCAAAAAGAGAAATTGCGCCAAATGGCAGCCAAGGACAGTCAATTAATGCTCCCTGCCTTGCATGCGCGCGTAGGTGAGCAAATTGAACGTTAGAGGACTATCACAAGGGCAGTCATGGAAGCCCAAGTCAGGGAGGAATCTCCTCCCTCTTGGGAAGGCATGGCCGCCAAGTGGCGCCCCTGCATGCCCATCCAAAGAGACCCCTTGGGTCTATAAATTGGTGAGCTTCCTCACCCAAAAGAGGACAGGTTGGAAGCATTTTTAAGCAACGAAGTGCTGCCAAATTGATACCACGCTTTACCTTTGATTCACCTCTTCCACATCCTTGATCTCTTTCGCAAGGGAGGTCATTGGGTGGTTATTGGAAGTGTGAATCCGGATCCAAAACCCGACACTTGACCACATCGATCTACCAATTCATCGACAACACATTACAAGAGATTTTGGGCCCATCCCAAGTGGATTGGTGCCGAAATCAGGTTCCAACGGTGGGCGGCCCACCCGGGCGCCCCGCACTACTGCGAGCCTAATCTTCTTTTTTTAAGAACGATTGGGAATTCATGGCAGATTGTTATTTTTTTGTCATTTTTTTATTTGGCATTCCATCTTATGCTGCTTAAATAGCTTGTAATTCCAATTTCATAATGCTTTGATCAAATCTTATCATGTTTTATCGCTTTTGTTGTCCTCACTAACTTGCAGGTAGCAGCATCAAATTCCCATTGATGGAGGCCAAATTGGGGAAATCTGACCATCTGGGTCTTCCCAAAATGCCTCCAATTAGCTAACCCCAAGTTTGCAGGTCTTTTGGAGCTCCCTAGATGTGACATTTTGGGCAGTATCACTTCGGCGCTTTGTTGCAGGTGAATTCGTTCTACCCCGGAGCGAATTACAGTCGGATCCGTCCCGCCCCAGAGTGAATTCAAATCGGTGAAGAATTTCCTGACTGTTTCATTTGCAGTGACCTTCTGGTGATGTTCCCTTGTTTCTATGAAATTTGCAGACTATTTTGATTCAGTTCACTTATCCTTTTATTCAGTTTCATGCATGCATCCTTCATTGTTTTTAGAGAACAAACGTTTCATCTTTGCAACAGGTGCTACTAACGATTTTGTTGTTTCTTTGAATGTAGGAGGAGCAGCAAGGATCAAAGATTCATTCACACCAGTGGCGGCAACACTTTGGCCCGCCCATTTTGCATGTGGGCACGCGGAAGGAGGATCACTAGTCACTATTGTAACCAAAACATGTTAACGCTCCTAGCCCCTAAAAATGCGGGAGACGTCTTTGTAACCGATATTGAGAGAGTATAAATAAAAAGGGTTGTGCTTTCTATACTTCTTTCATTTCGTCTCAATTCGTCTCTTTTCCCTATTTCATGCATCTCAAATTTCTAGGATTAAAGCGTTATATTTCGTTTTGCATTGCATAGCTTTAGTGTTTCTTTTCAACTTCCGAAATCTCGTGTTTCCAGTGGCGATCACGGTGGGACTCTGTCCCCTACTTTTTGAGATCAAGAAACTGATCAAAATTTGTGTTTTTGTGCTTACAGGTACCATTTTTCGAGCACTGACTGTGGTTCGTTCCAGCCTGTGGCGAATACAGTCCTGGAATTCGTCTGACCCTAGGACGAATTGGAATTCATCTCAAGCCTGGGATGAATTCTGTTCTATAATTCGTCTCACCCAGGGACGAATTTCTGTCTGTGCAGTTTCAGGGCCGAGAGTCGAAAAAGCCAATTTTGGGCAGAAAAGAGGTAACGGTTTCTAACTGTCCCTGTCATTTTTCTGCTATTATGTTTCTATTTTCTGTCAAGTTTGCCTTCTTAGGGAAAGTGGTTGCTGCCTGTTTCATTTTTCTAAATAAAAAGAACCACACACACTTCACGCAACATTTTTAAACCAAGGAGCTGGTCGTAAAACCCCAGCCCTTGATCAAGACCAACGGTGGATTTCATCACCACCTTGGCTTGATTTTTGCATCCATTTACCCCGATTGTCACTGTTGCTCGACGTAAATCCTGACGAAAGCTGATCGAGTGTAGCTGGGGTGATTCCCAGCACACGAGGATAAGTCTTCTATGGTAGGTGTCATAAACAGGACAATCCCCCTTTCGTACCGCCTACGTTCCATGTACCATCTGCTCTCACGTACCTATAGTTTCCCTCTCGTAAGGGCGGGTATATAGAGAGGTTGGTATATCGGCCTGGCAATGGTATATCGAAGGGGCGACCAATTATGGGAGTCATATGAGCCTTCATTATGCATTTAAACGTTCTTCAAAACTTTCAAAAACAAAAACAAAATCATCAAAACGCACTAAAACCAGTCTAGGACACACCATTAATCTTTAAAAGAGATAATCATTGCTTTGTGTGTGTATGTTCTTTTCTGCTTAGTGTAACAAAAAAATCAAAAAAATCATAAAAGAGATAAAATCTACATAGCTTGTAGGAAAGCACCACCATGGTGTACACACGTAGCCAAGCCCAATCAAGGGCGGAAGCTATGGAAAGTGTACAAGGGGGGGCACAAGTCGCCTCCGCTATAGCCCTAAGGACTTAGTCATACCGCCTTGGTGGCCTAACCCGCAAGAGAGTCCGCATCAGTCCAGGTCAAGATGGAATTATAGGGACACCCCATTGGGGGACACGCCCATCCGTCATAGCCCCTTTCGGGAAGAGTCCTTACATGTGGCACTCAACATAGATAAAAGGGCTCCCTTAGAAGCTCGATATGAGTGGCCACCGCGCGATGAAGCACTGGAATGACAGAGGGTCCATGAGGAGAGGCCTCAAGATTATATCATCCCTTCATTGCCTCCTCTCATTGTCAGAAACAACAGGACAAATCCGGAGCACAAGGCTCCTCTGACAGGGCGAGCCAACTCCGCCCGCCCCTTTCACACTTATGAAAGGGAGAATGAGGAAGACCCCTATCTTCCTCAAGAGCAATATACAGCGTGGGAGCAATGCGCCTCCGCACCTGCTATGTACCAAAACCATCCTTCGAGGCCGAGCCTCGAATAAATGCCGCCAACCTCGATAGGGGGAAGCGACCTATAGAGATCTCGGATCACCGTGACCGAGATAAGTGCATGGGAGAGGCATCTAGGCCTCCGAGACTCAAGATGGTGGAATAGATCGACCTGGCAGTCGCCAGACATGCCGCCCGCCAAGCACAGATTACGCAGCTTGAGCAAGATCAACAACAACTAGAGCATTTATATCGCCTCAGTAAAGAGCGCATTAGGCGCCAAACAGATGAGCTATTGCATAACACTATGCCGGAGAGGGTTCCGACCCCTCGCACCCAAAGGGCAGAACCATATGAGAGGCGTAACCCCTTGGTACAAGATAGGTCCCCGTGACCTAACCAAGCGCTGCCTCCAAGACCTCTTAGACCTGAACGGGAGGCCACTCCCCAGAATAATGATGGGCTCCCTCCACAGGGACCCACTCATGGTCATAGGTCTCACCCAGAGACTCCTCAAGAAGCCTATGAGGAGTATGAACAAGAAGAAGAGCGGGCCGAAATGCCCTATCAAGGTGGAGGGGTTGCTATCCGGCCACCTCTCCACAGGCCTCAAGTCTCCCACAACCCACAATGGGAGCAAATTAGAGAGGACGAGATTAAGTCTTTTGATGCATATAAAGCATTGTTAGAGCATTTGGAGTCTATGGAAACCAAAGCTGCTGGGCCCCAAAAGCCCACGTTACGTCAACTCCGCAGTCATCCGGTGCATCCGTCCGTGCCTGCACCCCCTTATCCTGAGCACTTTAAGTTGCCTCAGCTGGCAATCTTTAAAGGTGAGGAGGATGCCCAAGAGCATGTGACGAGGTTCCTGAGCCAATGCTTTGGCATTCAGGACAATGATGCTTTGTTGCTGAGGACCTTTATAACCACATTCGCAGGCCCTGCCTCGGATTGGTTCACCCAATTGCCGAAGCACAACATCAGCAACTTGGATCAGTTAGTGGATGCGTTCCTCGAATGCTTCGCCTTCAACACCAAGAAGAAGGCATCACTAAGTGATTTGGCCAGCCTCAGGCAGTATGAGGAAGAGACTATGGCGGCCTACGGGAATCGATGGAGGACTCTGCTTTCCAAGCTACCCTACCTTCCCCCTATGTCCGACCTTACACAGATGTTTTCAAGAAGTTGTTTGAGATCGATCTCTGTGCTATTGCAGCTGCAGCAATATGCCACCTTAGAAGAGGCTCTGGCGCAAGCCAGAATCATCGAAGAGATCAAGATACAGGATGGCGAGATCGCCAAACCTAAGAAAAAAGAATGGAACAAAAACACCAAAATAGGGACTACGCAACAAAAACCCGTTGTGGTTAACCAAGTTGCTATAAATGTTCCTAAGCCTGCACAAGAAATACAGCCTCAAAAGGCTAATTATCAGGTAGTGCCCCCTAACAATTATGAAAGAGAAAACCAGAAACAGGGGCAAAATCAGCAGCGTCGCCCTAGGCGACAGTTTACACCCTACACGGAGTCTAGGGACTCCCTATTTGACCGCTTGTCAGTGGCGAATTTGATCAACCTCCCAGAAATTCAAACCATAGATCCCAATGCACCGAAGCCTAAGGGGTACCGGGAGGATTTGTACTATAAATTCCATCGATGACAGGGACATGACCTTAATGCATGTTGGAAATTCAAAGGCTTGATACAAGACCTGATTGACAACAAGACATTGGTTGTAGACAACCCCGTAGCACCGAACAACCAACAAATGGGAGTTTTTAGAGACCCCTTGCCTGCCCATGAGGCACAAGCAAAACCCCTTCAAATCAATGAGGTGCAACAGAACTTCCCCATGCAGGGGTATGTAGGGATGATAAGTATAGTGACTAGGAACAAGAAATACCCAGGAGCTGCTCCCATGGTAGCCACAAGAGAAGTTCCATCAACGTCACAGTCTCAATAGAACCCTACGCAACTGCCTCCGCCTAGACCCGTGGCCATGATTCGGACTAGACTTACCCAAAGTCTATGGACCACGTCGGCTAGGCTCTCCATATATGAGCTTATTCAACAATCAACGCCCCATCGGGAGGCTCTTATGGAGATATTGAAGGCTATCGAGTTGCAGCCCCAGGAACCGAATTCCTTCAACAACTTTGTGGGGCATGTCAAAAGATGCACCGAGCCAGTCATCACTTTTTGGGAAGATGAAGTGAAGTTAGTGGTTGATGACATAGCGGATCCACCCCTGCACGTTATCGCGCGGGTCAACGGGATCCCCTATAAGAGGGTGTTGGTAGACACTGGCTCGTCTAGTAACATCATTACTACAGTGGCATTGAAACATCTGAAGCTATCGACATCTCACATCACGGCCTCCACATATACACTGCGAGCATTTAACGATGCAATCTGCTCGACAGTCGGCACAATCGTCCTACCCATTCAAGTGGGACAAAAGACAATACCAACATTGTGCCATATTTTGGAAGGTGAGATGGCTTACAACATCTTGTTGGGCCGGCCATGGATCAGGGACATGAAGTGTGTCCCATCAATAGCACATCAATGTCTAAAGTATACATTTGAAGGGGAGGTACATGTGGTCTCGGCAGACCTAGAACCCTTCAAGTACTGCAATGCAGTGCAGCTGATGCCGCAGTCGACCCTTCCATCAACGCATTTGGATTTCCAGTTGAATCCATCTCGACAGGGTCCGATTTCGCAAGCATCCCCAAAGCCAGATCCACCAAAACCCCAGCCAGGTCCATCTTCATCAGTTGGTCCTTCATCAACGATGCCACCTATCATGGCCAAACAGAAGGACAAAGGGAAGAAACCCCTGGAGGAGGCACAACCTCTGGAAGAGGCGCCACAATCAGTCTCAAACATCTCTACCGAAGAGATGCCTAGTAAAATGGAAGTGGAAGCTCCTAGCCCACCCGACATGGAGTGGAGTCCGGAAGAGCTTCCGTTCCCTCCCCCTCAGTCGCCAACAATCACTGTTGAAATGGCCAATACGGGCCTGGGGGAGTATCTAGTGTGGAATGTTGTAGCAACGCCCGCACTAGAGTCCATGCAAGACATGGGGAGACCTCGCCTCCCCATTGGTACAATTGTTCCTCTAGGCTACCCGCCAAACCAGACTAACTTTGTGTATGGGGGCCTTGATCATGGCACTGAGCCATGCATGCAAGAGGACGAGGATGAAGAGCCTTTCGTAGAGGATGTAAACTATCTGTCCAACCCGGACTTCGCTCTGAGATATCTTGGCCAATGCAATTGGCATGGATACGGGTTAGGCCGGTATGAGCAAGGAGTGCGTGTCCTTTGTCAACCAAGATACCAAATGCCTTATGACAAGTCAGGTGTAGGGTTCAATCACCCCCTGCCCTTAGACATCTTGGTCGAAGACATGCAAGGCCTGAGGATAGGCCACAAGGGTGGATTGGCATCAGATCCATATGCCAACCCTAACACAACATACACATTGGGGGATTATCTCCCATGGTCAACAACCACCCTTGGTAACCTCAATCGCCCTTCCCCTTTGCTAGAAAGAGGCGAAAGTTTGGGGACCCACTTTCAGGGCGGATATCAACAGTGTCAAGAAGGATCTTCGAAGGATGAGTCAGACTATGAGCCAGCATCATATGACCCCTTCGACTCAGATAACAATCACTCGCAAGTGATTCCTATGGACGACTATCACGAGAATATTTTGACAATGTTTCCTCTAGAGGCTCCAGCCGAGCCAGTGATACGTCAAGAGAATCAGGTCCCCCCACAGAGAGTGGCACAACCACAGTGGGGCCAGATAAATTTGCTTGAGCAAGGCGAGCCCTTAATGCCGCAAGCAGTCGGAGCCAACGAAGGCCTTTGGATCTCCGATAGTGATTATGAAGATGAAACAGAAATGGCATATCTTAATCACATGCGGCAGATGCAGCATCGGTGCCCCTTGGAGATTAATGACATATTTGAACAGATGGGCATACTGCCAGGGCATGAGTGGTACGTAGACCCAGCAAGGTGGGACCAAGTGTTGGATCCGTGGCTCCAAGTTTATGATGAGCACCGTCCACCCCGAGACCCTATAATGACATCAGTGCCGAGGGTAGACCCTGTCTTCCTATCCACACATAGGGACGATCCATTCATGCCCATCCCTCTAGAGCCAGATCCAGAGCATAGAGAACATCTAAGATGTCCGAGGAACCACACCTATGGTAATGGAGACCAAAATCATTCCATCAACATGATCTCCATTGATTTAACCGCCCCCATCCACAATCCGGCCGATCCGACATAGTCATTGTATCTAGACATAGATGCCATAGACTGGGATCACGTCAATTCACCTCCATCCCCATCTGAGTACTGGCCATTCGATGAAATGCTTCATTTTACCCCTGGGCCAACTCAGGATATCTTCCATGCTGAAGAGGAACCTGAGGTTCCTAACGATGATCTTAACTCAGCAAATGATATCCATTTGATCCCGACTCCACACTAGTTGGAGGACGGATCCCACATGTCGGTCGAGGAGATGACTGACGTAGACATCGGCTCAGATCCAATGAATCCATAGATTATCAAGCTAGGGGTAAGTTTATCCCTCGAAGAGCAAGCCGACTACATTGCCCTTCTCAAAGAGAAGAAGGAGGTTTTTGCATGGTCATACAGAGATATGTCGGGGCTAGATCCATAGCTAGTCACGCATAATTTAATGCTTGATCCGACAGTCAAGCCTGTTAAGCAAAAACTATGCAAGATGCACCCAATAGTGGCCTTGATGGTCAAAGATGAATTGCAAAAACTGTTGGATGCACAGTTTGTCATCTACATGGATTATCCGCCATGGCTGTCCAACATGGTGCCCATCAAGAAGCCTGATGGGAGGATTCGCATATGCACTGATTTTCATGATCTAAACAAAGCGAGTCCTAAGGATGATTTTCCCTTGCCTAGCATCGATGCATTGGTAGATGCTACAGCGGGCCATGAAATGCTATCCCTCATGGATGGTTTCTCGGGATACAATCAGATTCGTATCAATCTCGAGGACCAACTAAAAATGGTGTTCACAATGCCCTAGGGGACATTTTGTTACAAGGTCATGCCTTTTGGCCTTAAAAATGTTGGCGCCACCTACCAACGTGCCATGACGTACATCTTCCATGATTACATGCATAAAAATTTGGAAGATTACATGGATGATTTGTTGGCCAAGTCTCTCTTACGCCCAAATCATCTCGGTGACTTAAGCAAGATCCTCGATCGCCTCATGGAGCATAAAGTCAGACTGAATCCCAAGAAGTGCATTTTTGGCATCACATCTAGAAAGCTCTTGGGTTTTATAGTCTCAAAGCGAGGCATCGAGGTGGACCCAAACAAAGTCAAGGCAATCCTTGAAATGCTTCCCCCAACTACCATCAAGCAGCTCAGAAGTCTGTAGGGTAAGGTCGCGTCGATCAAGCGCTTCATAGCGCAGTTATCGGACAAGTGTCGACCCATGAACAAATTATTGCATAAAGGGGTAGCATTTCACTAGGATGACGAGTGCCAGTCAGCCTTTGATGACATCAAGCAATACTTGGCTTCGCCGCCAGTATTGGCACCGCCTAGACCAGGAGTGTCGTTCTACTTATACATCTCAGCTACTGAGGTGGCACTGGGAGCCATGCTAGCCCAGAAGAATGAACTTCACAAAGAACAGGCTACTTACTATCTTAGCCGCACCACGGTCAGCTATGAACTTAACTATGCATACGTTGAGAAACTCTGCTTGGCAGTGGTGTTTGCTACCAAAAAGCTATGCCATTACATGCTGAGCAACAAGACGTATGTTGTGTCTAAGGAGAATCCATTGCGATACATGATGAGTCGTACTTATCATAGTAGCCGCACGAAAAAATGGATCATGTTGTTGACGGAATTTGACATAGAGTTTATTGGAAAGAAATCCATCAAAGGACAGGTCATAGCCGATCAACTAGCAGAGGCTCCTATCGAAGACGATCAGCCTCTGGTCATAGAACTACCCGATGATGGGGTCTTCCATGTCTCGGAATCGCCTGATTACGATGAGCCTGAGTCACAGGCCGACATAACCCTATTTTTTGATGGTTCTAAATGTGAGCAAGGTGGTGGCATGGGAATAGTATTCTTCACACCGCAAGGGGCTCCAATACCCTTGTCATTTAAATTAAATTTCCCGTGCACCAACAACAATGTAGAGTATGAAGCCTTGCTCATAGGTCTTCAGACAACAATCACCATGAACATTAAATGATTGAACATCTTTGGTGATTCGCTGTTAATCGTCAATCAAGTCAAAGGGGTATTCCAATGTAAATGCCCAGTTCTACAGGCCTACAAAGCCCTTGTGGACAAATTCCTGGCAAAGCTTGAATGGTACGACATCGAGGCACTCCCTCGGTCATCGAATCATTTTGCGGACACTATGGCCTCTTTGGGGTCACTAATCCCGCAAGACCTTTCTGGTGATATGACAACCATTCAAGTCAAAACATTATCGCAATCCATGATGGAGCGTGCAAGCTCTGATTTAACGCCAGGAATCCACATGATCCAGATTGAACCATCCTCGGATAAGTTCTCTCGAATCCATGACTGTTTGAAGCACGCCAACTGGGGGGCCTTGTTCTCCCCTACTCCCCTTAATAGCAACACCACGCTATTCTTACAAGTTCTTTCCCGCTCAGCTTTTGCTAGGGATGAACTTCAAGAGGGATTGGTTGTTCATACCATCGAGGCTTCTGATCAGCAGGATTGGTATTCACCCCTCAGGGACTACCTCAAGCTAGGTAACCTCCCACTTGGATTGACGCCCACCGCAAAATGAGCATTCAAGCAGAAAGCGGCAAAGCATGTCTTGTTAGGAGACATTTTGTACCATCGTAGCTATGAAGGAATCCTCCTTCGATGCTTGGACCAGCAAGAGTCCACTTGGGCGATCGCCCAAGCGCACGATGGTACGTGTGGTGGCCACTTCAGTGGTATGGCCATCGCCAAGCGCATTCTTCGCATGGGCTACTATTGGCCATATTTAGAGCGAGATTGTTGCGCATATGTGAGGAAGTGCATGAAGTGTCAACATCATGCCAATTTGACACACGTACCTTCCTAGGCCTTGCAGCCGATCCAATCGGCTTGGCCATTTTTATAGTGGGGCTTAGATCTCATCGAAAAGATCTCCCCTATGTCGTCAGGTCATCATACGTTTATCATAATGGCCATAGAGTACTTCACCAAGTGGGTGGAAGCGGTTTCGCTAACCTCTACGATTGGACCCCGCATTGTGGAGTTCATTTTGCATAACATCATATGTCATTTTGGTATTCCATCCAAGATAATCTCGGATAATGGGATGTCATTCAAGAACAAAGACGTGCATGCTTTGACCACAAAGTACAAAATTCAGCATAGTTTTTTGACACCCTATTATCCACAGGCAAATGGGCAAGCAGAGGCGTCAAACAAAATGCTAGTTGCTATCCTTAAAAAGATAGTCACAGACAGTCATAAGGATTGGCACATTCAGATCCCACTTGCCCTATGGGCTTATCGCACTAGCATTCGGACACCCACTGGGGCAACTCCATTTTTGCTTGTGTATGGCTCCGAGGCTGTCATGCCTCTTGAGTTGGAAATTCCCTCCCTATGCATATCAATGCAAGAGTTCATCGATGATGACACTACGCGGCAGGCCCGGTTAGACCAGCTTACGTTGCTCGATGAACGACGCGTTAATGCTCTTGAGCATTTACGTATCTATCAAGAGCGGCTGAAGAAAGCATACAACATGAGAGTTCACCCGAGGGATTTTCAGGTTGGTGACTTGGTCTTGAAGGAAAACCAATGAGAACTCTAGTTTGCCATCCCATCTCGAGGGACAAGTTCATGGCAAATTGGTTAGGTCCATATGTAATTGATAGCAAGATAGGACCCGGGACGTACCGGCTAGCTTCCCTTGATGGAGTCAAAGAGCTCGAACCCTTGAACATCAGTCATCTACGACCATTCCATATCTAAAGCAGCCAATCCCAAAATGCTCCAAGGATTCCCGCAATCGCTTGGTCAATCCCAAAATGCTCCAAGGATTCCTGCAATCGCTTGGTCAATCCCAAAATGCTCCAAGGATTCCCGCAATCGCTTGGTCAATCCCAAAATGCTCCAAGGATTCCCGCAATCGCTTGGTCAATCCCAAAATGCTCCAAGGATTCCCACAATCACTTGGTCAATCCCAAAATGCTCCAAGGATTCCCACAATCGCTTGGTCAATCCCAAAATGCTCCAAGGATTCCTCCAATCACTTGGTCAATCCCAAAATGCTCCAAGGATTCTCGCAATCGCTTGGTCAATCCCAAAAAGCTCCAAGGGTTCCCACAATCGCTTGGTCAAAAGAAAAATAAGAAATATCAAAAATAATAAAATCATCAAAAATAACAAAAACTTGCATCTCATCTCCATGCATGCTCAAAATCATCACAAAATTAAAAATCTCTTTTTACATCTCATTTTCATACTCACCAAGATCAATCCATCAAAAACACAAAAATAATAGCTGCATTAAGCATCGCATCCATACATTTGCATATTTGTGGTCATACAGGTCAAGGCACCATAGACTGTCATTACTTGGCAAAGTCCATCTTCATTCCATATCTCTCCGCTGTATAAACAATCCATCAAAATAAAATGCTATCCATATTTCCGCCATACTATAGTCAGTTGTCTTCTAATGTATCGAGAGTTTTCGTCATTCAGTCATCATTAGCTGTCTAGCCACATACTGTACCAAGTCAGATAGATTTTACGAAGGTAGAATTCTACTTGGAACACACCTTGTTACGTAGCATCCCAACACAAATTAAAACACATAAACATTCCCAAGTTGTGTGAACGAAAGATGAACCCTGCAAAGCAATCCAGGTCACCATAAGCGAAACGGTTATCTTGCTCATCCCCCTGTGCGAATGACCCCAAAGAATGCTGAGAGTTGGCAAAAGGACAAGCATCCTCCCTACCCAATTCCCCATGAATCCCAAGTTCTCAAAAGTTGCAAAACATCAAAATTTGCACATGTCAAAACTCCAAAAAATTTGACATCACCCTCAAAGTGCATACATCAAAAGGCACAAACAATAGTGATTCTCGTCACTCCACATCCTAATCCCTTGCTCAAAAGAAAAATTAATACAAAAATAAACAGTGATTTTTATCACTACAAAAGAGCAAGTATCCCAATACAATTGAAGAAAAGAAGGGAGTTGAACTTGAATCCCTGGAACTCTCAGCATTCAGAAGGTCATGAGATAAACCTCAGTACCGGTTTGGTTGATAGCCTATCGGTCACTCGTGGCAAACCTCCCGCATGACGATATATCTGCCGCATTAACTTGGGTGCAGATCAATGTTTGCATGTGGATGAGCTAGCTTATGGTATCCTAGATTGCACCGTAGATTAATCTGACTAAATACAACAAAGGAGTTAGTGGAGCTAATTAGGTGATCCTCAGTACAGGTTTGGTTGATAGCCTATCTGGCACTGGCGGTATCCTGACAAATGCCACATCAAACGAACTCAATTGCACACACAGGGATGTGAAATAACTTGGTCAAAGACAAGTCCGATTCATACCTTGTTCAAAGTCTTGTCAGATAAAAGTACAACCTTGGCTAGTTAGTTAAAACATCTAAATCTCGAGAAAACCTAACTACATTCTAAACCAACTGTAATATCTTTTCAGCTTTACTTCACCATCAGAAAATACAAAAATAACATACAAGAAAAGACATGTATGCCTACAAAGCTATTCACCGCAGCAATCGCCTAGGACAAAAAGCCATACAGTTCTGAACAGTCTATGGTGCGACCTCCAAACATCACAAATTCAATTCATCCATTCCATTTTCGCATATCACATATAAATAAAAAACATTTGCATTCATCATAACATATGCATCCATCAAAATAAATTAACATGCATACATCCATATTCATCAAACCATCATGCATAAAATCAAATCATCACATGTGCATAAACAAAATAAAGCCGATATATATATATATATCATCAAAAATGCCCGTAGGCTACAAAGAGTTGGTCCTCTGACCCCACAACAAAATCCAAAATCCCAAGCCTAAGGCATCGGCCACCATGATCACGTAGGATCGGTGCGACGGGAACTACCCCCCATGGTGTGGGTCCTATGGGACCCCTCGGGGGCTACTGCTAGCCCCCGCATCATGCCTGTTGTCACCTCCCTCATCCAATCACCTACGACGAGATGATGCTGACTGCTCAGTATCACTACCCCTCGTCCGGCGCGATGAGCCACCTCTAGAGGGCTTAGGTACCCACCCCCCAAGGCGGATGATCTCCCCCTCCAAATCCATCCGATGTCGGCACCACTCTGCCTCCCACCGATGGCACATCATGACTGCATTGTCCCACTATGCCAGCTACGTCCGTAGGAGATCTCTCTCTCGGGCCATGTCGGTCTCCCCCTCCTACCGGCGGTGCACAACTCATGCGCTCTCCCGCTCTGCTAGCTGAGCCATAGGAGATCCCTCTCTCACAGCGCATCCCCCAGCTCCTCATCCTGCCTCCATAGCAACTCCGCCAACTACGCATTCTCAGCGCGTAACCCTGCATCCATGTCCGCCGCATCTACCCGAGGCATGGGCATCTCTGGAATAGCAGCCTGCTCTGGCTCCCACTGCTCCATGATGTCCTGCATCTCCGGCTGATCCGGAGCCCCAAGATCCGCATCCATACCATCCACCTCCACCATCTCTGCATCCTCCAGCGGAGCTCCCCAGTCATCACCTGGTGCCTCGGCACCCTCCCCGCCCACTGCTGCCCCTACGCCTCCCAATGGCCCCTCGCCTCGCCATCACCGTAGGGTCCACCATTGGTCATACTCTGTAGTAGTCCCGATGTCGTCCATGTCCGGGATGTCAATCACCGCGTCTGAATCCTCACCAAGTGGCGCGATGACTGGCCGATCCAGAGTCCTCTCATCCCCCCGACATCGATAGACCACGGGTTCACCAGGCAACCCTTGGCGCACCCCAAACTATCATGTCACCTGGCTGTATGGGAAGAACTCATGCTCGGTCCCATGTCGCCCAATCAGCCACCGCCCCCTGTGTACCCGTCGGAGCCACTCTCCAGCCTCAGGCTAGGCTGGACAGTCTCGATAGGGGTGCCAGAACACCTCCCCCAGAGCAAGTTGAGCGAAGGCATCAGCATAGTGCAACTCAGCTCACTGCCACAGTGCCACATAGCCTATATCCTTATCCTCCATCTCCCCTCGAGTCATCCATGGTAGCCCCACCGGCCTCTCAACTGCTATGTGCTGCTAGGCCCAGCTCTGCAACAGATAACTATAGCTGATCCCCTTTCACTTTTGGTAGCGGACCTCGTATAGCTCCCCATAGAGCTGTGCCAGTAGCGTCTGTCCCCACCTCATGATCAATGGTGCCTCCATCGAGCACTCAACCAATCGCCAGACCACATCCAGCAGGTTCCACGGGAACCTCACACCTAACGAGTCAGGCAGTAGCATGTTGGAAATGAGGCCCATGAGTACTGAGTGCCTCACTCCCAACACCCCCATATACAACCACCATCAAACCAAGATCTCACCCATCTGGCAGTCCACCTCGGCCATCTCCACTGGGCTCTCCACGCCCAAATCCTCCCCGTGCCCAAAGCATCGTATCAATATAGCTGTCCGCTGGTCATGCAGCGATGTCCTGATCGGTAGTCCATCTATCGGAATCTACAAAATTTGATAGATGTCGTCTAGTGTCACTATCATCTCCCCTATTGGGAGATGGAAGGTGTTGGTCCGGGGATCCCACAGATTGATCAAGGCCGTCAGATAGGCCCGATCCCCAATGAGAGTGCTTTTGCACTTGATATTTTGGGCATGCAAAATAGATGTCGGGGTCACAAATCCTCGCTATCCTACTCCCTAAGAAGGCCACCATGGCTGGACCGCTCCACAAGAAGATGGATTTTTGAGAATTTCATCACTAAACGACATCAGCAAAAGGGTCAAAAACCCACCCAAAAATAAGTAATAACATTGTCGAACGAAGGCGCCTTCGCACCTGACATTCTTGGCATCCAAAACCAATGTCGGGGTTACAAATCCTCATTATCCTACTCCCTAAGAAGGCTACCATAGCCGGACCGCTCCACGGGAAGACGGATCTTCGAGAATTTCATCCCCAAACAACGTCGCCAAAAGGGTTAACACCCACCAAAAATAGGTCTAAATGTCAGGAAACTGCACACACATTCAATGCTAAACATCTGGCGGCTACCTTACCTAAGTCATCTTGGGTCAAGTGACTCGTCACTTTTCTCATGAAGGTCATTCCCTCATCGATTCGTCACTTGAGGGGGTAGTCACACTTAGTCATTAATCAACACACACACCCAATCATGGAAAATGGCATGCATTCAAAGGATCATTGACAAAGACAATCACGCTCCTGCTTGGGGTAGTAAACAAGCAACAATCACAAGCTTATCAAACACTTGGCATTCGTGAATCATGAACTCTAGGTTACCACAGACAAAAGGTTGTGCCCTTTGCCTATTCATGACTGATCAATGTCCAAGCTCAAGTAACACCTAACCAAAAAAGGTTAACACTTGAATTAAGTTTCTTCGCTCGTCAGAAGCAAGAATTCAAGAATGCATGCCCTTTCCATGTTTAGGGCATCAAGAGTTGGTTAGGTTACTAAGAAACCCTAATCATTAGTTCTTTAGTTATCTATTTTTGCTCGGAACTGCGCCATACACAGTGCATCCCAAAAAGGGGCATCTATAGACACCAAAACAGCACCAATCCGATTATGTGACTGCAAACACTGATCGCATTGACACACACAGCCCCAAGGGCAGCCCCTAGAGGTTAAACAGTGGTCCTAACCACTCTCACAACAGTTTTGGAAAGTCAAAGATCAATTTGGCACCTTCTAGGCACTTTTCTTAGAATCCATCCCTCCCTGGGATGAATTCAAAATGGGATCGGCCCTCCCCTAGGACGAATACATAATCTGCTCTAGGGTTGAGCGAATTCCAGGTTCAATGGGCAAAAAGATATTGTGCCAAATGGCAGCCAGGGACAGTCAATTAATGCTCCCTGCCTTGCATGTGCGCGTAGGTGAGCAGATTGAAAATTAGAGGACTGTCACAAGGGCAGTCATGGAAGCCCAAGTCAGGGAGGAATCTCCTACCTCTTAGGAAGGCATGGCCGCCAAGTGGTGCCCCTGCATGCCCATCCAAAGAGACCCATTGGGTCTATAAATTGGTGAGCTTCCTCACCCAATAGGGAGACAGGTTGGAAGAATTTTTAAGCAACGAAGTGCTACCAAATTAATACCACGCTTTACCTTTTGATTCACCTCTTCCACATCCTTGATCTCTTTCGCAAGGGAGGTCATTGGGTGGTTATTGGAAGTGTGAATCCGGATCCAAAACCCGACTTTTGACCACATCGATCTACCAACTCGTCGATAACACATCACAAAAAATTTTGGGCCCATCCCAAGTGGATTGGTGCCGAAATTAGGTTCCAATAGTGGGCGGCCCACCCGGGCATCCCGCACTACTGCGAGCCTAATATTATTTTTTAAGAACGATTGGGAATTCATGGAAGATTATTATTTTTTTGTCATTTGTTTATTTGGCATTCCATATTATGCTGCTTAAATGGCTTGTAATTCCAATTTCATAATGCTTTGATCAAATCATATCATGTTTTATCGCTTTTGTTGTCCTCACTAAATTGCAGGTAGCAGTGTCAAATTCCCATTGATGGAGGGCAAATTGGGGAAATATGACCATCTGGGTCTTCCAAAAATGCCTCCAATTAGCTAACCCCCAAGTTTGCAGGTCTTTTGTAGCTCCCTAGATGCGACATTTTGGGCAGTATCACTTTGGCGCTTAGTTGCAGGTGAATTCATTCTACCCCGGAGTGAATTATAGTCAAATCCGTCCCGCACCGGAGCGAATTCAAATCAGTGAATAATTTCTCAACTGTTTCATTTGCAGTGACCTTCTGGTGATGTTCCATTGTTTCTGTGAAATTTGCAGACAATTTTGATTCAGTTCACTTATCCTTTTATTCTGTTTCATGCATGCATCCTTCATTTTTTTTAGAGAACAAACGTTTCATATTTGCAACAGGTGCTACTAACGATTTTGTTGTTTATTTGAATGCAAGAGGAGCAGCAAGGATCAAAGATTCATTCACACCAGTGACGACAACACCTTGACCCATCCATTTTACATGTGGGCACGCGAAAGGAGGATCACTAGTCACTATTATAACCAAAACATGTTAACGCTCCTAGCCCTTAAAAATGCGGGAGACGTCTTTGTAACCGATATTGAGAGAGTATAAATAAAAAGGGCTGTGCTTTCTATACTTCTTTCATTTCATCTCAATTCGTCTCTTTTCCCTATTTCATTCATCTCAAATTTCTAGGATTAAAGCATTATGTTTTTTTTTGCATTGCATAGCTTTAGTGTTTCTTTTCAACTTCTGAAATCTCGTGTTTCCAGTTATAGTCACACTTAGTCATTAATCAAAACACACACACCCAATCATGGAAAATTACATGCATTCAAAGGATCATTGACAAAGACAATCACGCTCCTGCTTGGTGCAGTAAACAAGCAACAATCACAAGCTGATCAAACACTTGGCATTTATGAATCATGAAATCTAGGTTACCACAAATAAAAGGTTGCACCCTTTGCCTATTCATGATTGATCAATGTCCAAGCTCAAGTAACACCTCACCGAAAAATGTTAACACTTGAATTAAGTTTCTTCGCTCGTCAGAAGCAAGGATTCAAGAATGCATGCCCTTTCCATGCTTGGGGCATCAAGAGTTGGTTAGGTTACTAAGAAACCCTAATCATTAGTGCTTTGGTTATCTATTTTTTCTCGGCGCTGCACCATGCACAACACATCCCAAAAAGGGGCATCTATAGACACCAAAATAGCACCAATCCTATTATGTGACTTCAAATACTGATCTCATTGACACACACAGCCCCAAGAGCAGCCCCTAGAGGTTAAATAGTGGTCCTAACCACTCTCACAGTAGTTTTGGAAAGTCAAATATCAATTTGGCACCTTCTAGGCAATTTGCTTAGAATCTGTCCCTCCTTGGGATGAATTCAAAATGTGATCCGTCCTCCCCTGGGACGAATACATAATCTACTCCAAGGTGGAGCGAATTCCAGGTTCAACGGGAAAAAAGAGAAATTGTCCCAAATGGCAGCCAAGGACAGTCAATTAATGCTCCCTGCCTTGCATGTGCACGTAGGTGATCAGATTGAACATTAGAGGACTGTTACAAGGGCAGTCATGGAAGCCCAAGTCAGGGAGGAATATCTTCCCTCTTAGGAAGGCATGGCCGCCAAGTGGCATCCCTGCATGCCCATCCAAAGAGACCCATTGGATCTATAAATTGGTGAGATTCCTCACCCAAAAGGGAGATAGGTTGGAAGCATTTTTAAGTAATGAAGTGCTACCAAATTAATACCACGCTTTACCTTTTGATTCACCTCTTCCACATCCTTGATCTCTTTCGCAAGGGAGGTCATTGGGTGGTTATTGATAGTGTGAATCCGGATCCAAAACCTGAAATTTGACCACATCAATCTACCAACTCGTCGGCAACACATCACAAGAAATTTTGGGCCCATCCCAAGTGGATTGGTGCCGAAATCAAGTTCCAACGGTGGGCGGCCCACCCGGGCGTCCCGCAGTGCTACGATTCTAATCTTCTTTTTTAAGAATGATTGGGAATTCATGGCAGATTGTTATTTTTTTATCATTTGTTTATTTGGCATTCCATCTTATGCTGCTTAAATAGCTTGTAATTCCAATTTCATAATGCTTTGATCAAATCTTATCATGTTTTATCGCTTTTGTTGTCCTCACTAACTTGCAGGTAGTAGTGTCAAATTCCCGTTGATGGAGGCCAAATTGGGGAAATCGACCATCTGGGTCTTCCCAAAATGCCTCCAATTAGCTAACCCCCAAGTTTGTAGGTCTTTTGGAGCTCCCTAGATGCGACATTTTGGGCAGTATCACTTTAGTGTTTAGTTGCAAGTGAATTCCTTCTACCGCGGAGTGAATTACAGTCGAATCCGTCCCGCACCAGAGCGAATTCAAATCGGTGAAGAATTTCTCGACTGTTTCATTTGTAGTGACCTTCTGGTGATGTTCCCTTATTTCTGTGAAATTTGTAGACTATTTTTATTGAGTTCACTTATCCTTTTATTCAGTTTCATACATGCATCCTTCATTGTTTTTAGAGAACAAACGTTTCATCTTTGCAATAGGTTCTACTAACGATTTTGTTGTTTCTTTGAATGCAAGAGGAGCAGCAAGGATCAAATATTCATTCACACCAACGACGACAACACCTTGACCTGTCCATTTTACATGTGGGCACGCGAAAGGAGGATTACTAGTCACTATTATAACCAAAACATGTTAACGCTCCTAGCCCTTAAAAATGTGGGAGACGTCTTTGTAACCGATATTGAGAGAGTATAAATAAAAAGGGCTGTGCTTTCTATACTTCTTTCATTTCATCTCAATTTGTCTCTTTTCCCTATTTCATTCATCTCAAATTTCTAGGATTAAAGCGTTATGTTTTGTTTTGCATTGAATAGCTTTAGTGTTTCTTTTCAACTTCTGAAATCTCGTGTTTCCAGTTATAGTCACACTTGGTCATTAATCAACACACACACACCCAATCATGGAAAATTGCATGCATTCAAAGGATCATTGACAAAGACAATCACGCTCCTGCTTGGGGCAGTAAACAAGCAACAATCACAAGCTGATCAAACACTTTGCATTCGTGAATCATGAAATCTAGGTTACCACATACAAAAGGTTGCGCCCTTTGCCTATTCATGACTGAACAATGTCCAAGCTCAAGTAACACCTCACCGAAAAAGGTTAACACTTGAATTAAGTTTCTTCGCTCGTCAAAAGCAAGGATTCAAGAATGCATGCCCTTTCCATGCTTGGGGCATCAAGAGTTGGTTAGGTTACTAAGAAACCCTAATCATTAGTGCTTTGGTTATCTATTTTTGCTCAGCGCTGCGCCATGCATAGCGCATCCCAAAAAGGGGCATCTATAGACACCAAAACAACACCAATTCGATTATGTGACTGCAAACACTGATCGCATTGACTCACACAGCCCCAAGGGCAGCCCCCAGAGGTTAAACAGTGGTCCTAACCACTCTCATAGCAATTTTGGAGGTCAGAGTTCAATTTGACACCTTCTAGGCACTTTGCTCAAAATTCGTCCCTCCCTGGGAGGAATTCAAAATGGGATCCGTCCTCCCCTGGGACGAATACAGAATCCGCCCCAAGGTGGAGCAAATTCTAGGTTCAACGGGTAAAAAGAGAAATTGTGCCAAATGGTAGCCAAGGATAGTCAATTAATGCTCCCTACCTTGCATGCGCACGTAGGGGAGAAAATTAAATTTTAGAAGACTATCACAAGGGCAGTCATGGAAGCCCAAGTCAGGGAGGAATCTCCTCCCTTTTGGGAAGGCATGGCCGCCAAGTGGCACCCCTGCATGCCCATCCAAAGAGACCCATTGGGTCTATAAATTGGTGAGGTTCCTCATCCAAAAGAAGACAGGTTGGAAGCATTTTTAAGCAATGAAGTACTTCCAAATTAATACCATGCTTTACCTTTTGATTCACCTCTTCCACATCCTTGATCTCTTTCGCAAGGGAGGTCATTGGGTGGTTATTGGAAGTGTGAATCCGGATCCAAAACCTGACTTTTGACCACATCGATCTACCAACTCGTCGGCAACACATCACAAGAAATTTTGGGCCCATCCCAAGTGGATTGATGCCGAAATCAGGTTCCAACAGTGGGCAGCCCACCCGGGCGTCCCGCACTGCTATGAGGCTAATTTTATTTTTTAAGAACGATTGGGAATTCATGGCAGATTGATATTTTTTTATCATTTGTTTATTTGGCATTCCATCTTATGCTGCTTAAATAGCTTGTAATTCCAATTTCATAATGCTTTGATCAAATCTTGTCATGTTTTATCGCTTTTGTTGTCCTCACTAACTTGCAGGTAGCAGCGTAAAATTCTCGTTGATGGAGGCCAAATTAGGGAAATCTGACCATCTAGGTCTTCCCAAAATGCCTCCAATTAGCTAACCCCCAAGTTTGCAGGTCTTTTGCAGCTCCCTAGATGCGACATTTTGGGAAGTATCACTTCGGTGCTTAGTTGTAGGTGAATTCGTTCTACCCCGAAGCGAATTACAGTCGAATCCATCCCGCCCCAGAGCGAATTCAAATCGGTGAAGAATTTCCCGACTGTTTCATTTGAAGTGACATTCTGGTGATGTTCCCTTGTTTCTATGAAATTTGTAGACTATTTTGATTTAGTTCACTTATCATTTTATTGAGTTTCATGCATGCATCCTTCATTGTTTTTAGAGAACAAACGTTTCATCTTTGCAACAGGTGCTACTAATGATTTTGTTGTTTCTTTGAATGTAGGAGGAGCAGCAAGGATCAAATATTCATTCACACCATCGGCGACAACACCTTGGCCCGTCCATTTTACATGTGGGCACGCGGAAGGAGGATCACTAGTCACTATTGTAACCAAAACATGTTAATGCTCCTAGCCCTTAAAAATGCGGGAGACGTATTTGTAACCAATATTGAGAGAGTATAAATAAAAAGGGCTGTGCTTTCTATACTTCTTTCATTTCGTCTCAATTCGCCTCTTTTCCCTATTTCATGCATCTCAAATTTCTAGGATTAAAGCATTATGTTTTGTTTTGCATTGCATAGCTTTAGTGTTTCTTTTCAACTTCCGGAATCTCGTGTTTCCAGATTCACTTCAAGTATTAAAGCACAAAAGACAAAAGGATCTATTTTTCCAAGTTATTCTACAATTTACACCAATGTAATCCCTTCATAAAATAAGTAAGTGATTCCCTCATTTATGTAAAATAAAAAACAAACACCTTTGATTACTTTTATAGAGGCTAAAGTAAACTTACTAGAGTAGATTACAACAATAAAAGAGTACCTTCATATTTTGAAGATGGATGATCAGAGAAGAACTATGTGCACACTACTGTAGTAGTTTCCTTATTGCTTTCACTTTTATGCAGTCCTTAATTCTTCTCTGTATACCATGGGTGAAGCAAAAAAATTTCTTCTCTAAGAAAAATTCCTTTTCTCATTTTCATAAGAGTTTTTGAAAGATATCGGTAGAGGTTTTGTTCAAGGAATGAACTTATCAACTACTTTTAGCAACTTTTCTTGGATTGATTACACAATGCAAAATATTTTAATGCAAAATCTAGGGTTTAATATTTCTAATGTTTAAAATTTATTAATAGATCCATTTATTAATAATACATTAGAAAACCCTTCTAAAGTCAAACACAAAGTGCATTAATAAGCAAGACTTATTAATACCATGTCATAAGAAAATCAATATTGCAAGAAGATATTTGACATAAAATATTAGTAATTCTTTCTAACAATCATGCAAAATTTATTCCATATTACTTTATATCCTTCTAAAGTAATTCAAACCACAAAAGACTCAAGAATTATAACAAGCACTCAAATGTAGGAATGATAAATACAAATTACAAAGGCATAAACTAAGTATAAATATGACCATCATGTGTCACGTCATTGCAATTATTTTAACCAATAGTTCTCTTCCCATTCACGAGGATACCTATTACTGAAGTCACACTAATCCATTAGTAGTATCATATTATTCAATAAGATAAACAACTAATCATTATTTAGTCATTTAATATATCATTAAAACAACATATAAATTCATAATTCCATCATATAAAAAGTTTTTCAAGGGAGGATCATTACAGTTACTTATGTCTTCTCACCTTGGTCCATCTATCCATATTATGAGGCGGTGTTGAAATCATAAGCTAACTTAAGTCCAAGGTTGACATTGTATGATGTAATATTGTATAGGCCTATGCATGATAAATGCACAATTATTTATAATTTATTATTATATTTTATTATGTAAGCACTAAGTATTGTATTTAACCTTGTTATGGTTAAACTAACCTTAAGTTAATTAATCTTAAATATCTCTTATTATATCAACTTAAATTAAACCTATTTATGTAATTATAGTTTTGGTATTGGTATAATTACCCTCTACCACTTCATTCCTTTCATTGGAGTCAAAGTTATGCATAGTGGCTATTTTTGTAAAATTGACTAAAATTAGGATTTTTAAAATTTGAAATTGACTAATATTTGGGACCCTTGACCAGGGTCTATTAGCCAAAAAATTATGGGTGTAATTTTTTTTGGTTGATTCACCCTAAATTTATAATTATTTGATCATTGTAAGTTTAAATGTCCAACATTGCACCTAATAATAGTGACCCTTCTACATGTATTTGAGAATTATTCACATGGATTTTGAAACCAATTCGCTAAATTTTTATAAATATATTTTGGGGCTGACCCCTTATGCATAACCCTACTTGGAGTGTTCTAATTCTTATCAATAGATAAGATAGTGATTATTTATGGTGCCTACAAGTGTCCATGATATCTTTCTCTTTTTCATCATTTTGATGTTTTCTATACAATATTTAAGTGTATAGATTGTTTTTTATTTCTATAATAGGTGTTAATTCCAAAAAAAAAAATCCAAACATAAGCAATTTTCTTTTTAATTCAAATAGAACACTAATGTTTCAATGATGCATTGAAAAGAGACTAGAACCTATTAAATTACTTAGTTTTTTCTTCTCTACTTTTTTGTAGCTCTTTTTATCCTTATCTACTATTCTCAAATCAAGAAATGCAGAACCCTTAAAACCATCCTTATGGTAGTTATGCAAGTTTAATGAGGTGTGAAAAGTGAAGAGCAAGAAGTATAATTAAATAAAAACATATGGTAAATACAATTTTTTTTTCCTATAATTTTTATTATAAAAAAGAACATGTAATTTTACCATGTGAAACTAGAATTATGATAATTATAATGTTTATACAAATACCTTCCTTTTTGAATTAAAATTTTAAATAAATAGAGGACTTTTAATTCAATCAAGAACTTTATTTTCAATAACCATTTAGATGTAAAATCATCATATGTGTACCTATACATTTTCCTCTTCTTTCCATCAACTTTCAAAAATCATGTCTAATCAATCATTTATCTAATACCTATATTTATGTGGTGTGTGTGATCTCTCTCCTCTAGTCATTGCCACAATATCTATTGCCTTCTCATGGATGATACCTTTCATGTTCTACCTCCTTGAGGATGAGCTATTAGCGTTTATAGCAAATTAGAAGTTAGTAAAATTTATAACAAAAATTGATAATAAATAATTTAAAAATAAACTAATCATCAAATTTATTTTGCTTCCAAAAATTTAATTACCTTTCCCAAATAACTAAATATATAAAATAAAGTAACTACTTGGGATGTGATACATAATTATAAGTAATTTTTAATTTAAACAATAAAAATAAAAATTGCATTCCTAATTAGAGCATTTATAAACATACTATATGGTTTTCCAATAGCTCCAAAAATAAATGAAAATGAAACTAAAAATTAAAAAAAATATTTAGCATTCAACTTGAGTCATATGGAAATGCAATTATAAATCAATTAAATTAAGCATTGAGCTAGGAGAATTTTTCATTATATATCCTCTAGAGTTCACTTATACATTGTAGGGATTAACATGATTATGTCTATTTGTCTAAACAAGTTTCATTTATGTTTGATAGAATGTTTACTTTGTTAGGTTTATCTCATAACTCTATGAAATCTCTCAAATAATTTTTCATGTTATTCTTAAACATGTGTTGTTTATTAATTTTAATTCTTATAGTATTATATAAACACAACCTTCAAATATTTGACATTTCTCTAATCTCAATTTTAGGTTGCTACTTTTATCAAGAATTTTGATATTGAAACTACCAAAATAAAGTAAATAAAAGATATTATAGTTATTCAAATTTAACTCATATTATAAGAGTTGGTGAAGATGATATCGAAAGTCAAATTATCAAATTAAATTGATAAGTAACTTAGAAAATAATACTCTTATGTTCAAAATATTGAAGCTCAAATTTTTAATATTTAGGAAGGACTTGAGCTGTGCTTAGCTAACCATTCTAAATTCAATTATCAATTTTTCCGAAACTTTAAACTTTTATCACTTTTATATTTTAAATTTCAAAAGAATATATTTTTTACAAATATGTTGACATTGTGATTTCTTCGATAGAACTATTATATTTAAATTTTATATAATTGATTGTGAAACCTTTCCTTTATTTACATTTCCAATATAATAAAAATACAATTAATTTTTTCAATAGAGAAAAGCCTAAGTAGTAAAGGTGCCAGGTATTTATTCTACATTGCATATTTCGGTAGGTGAGTTCAATCTAGAAAAATGCACATCAAATTCACGAATTACTTGTGAGCGCAAAAATAACTTTTAATGTCAAATAGGCAAGCAAAACCGCCAAGAAAATTGCTACAGTTTAGATTACAAAATTCCTCTGAACTTGATGCCATCTGTCCAACGGAAAGGTTTCAAAGTTTCTACCGACGATAATGTGATTTCTGTTAGAAATATTAACCCAAATTTCATGCCTCCACCAGACTGCTCCAAACATGGGTGAAGCCAGACTGTGCTCGCGCAGTTGCGGATTCTGGCAGAAAGGGCTGACATGCCGTCGCATCTACCCTATAACAGATGTGACATCTGATAGATATGATCGCTGTAGAAGTTAATGCCAGTTCAGCGATTTAATGCCAGTATGGCGATTGGTCAAAAACCCTAGTTGAGGGCCTATCAAAACCTGTTAGAGAACAAACCCTAATCCTCCTCTCCCCGTGGCTATATAAGGCAGTTCAAGTATTTCAGACAGAGTGGAAGGAGAGCAGAAGAAGTGGAACATAGAGAGAAAAGAGGAGTTAGAGAAGAAGAAGGCAGAGAGCAAAGAGGAGTAAGGAGAAGAAGAGTATTTCAGTGAGTAGTGTGGCTCATCTGATTAATGTCCGAGTAGCCGTCTCAAAATTTTGTCTTTCAGTTTATCTTGTAGCCTGGCCTACAGATGTTATTTCCTCAGTGGAGGACCTCTGTAACCCTCGTTTCATATAAATAAAGTTTGTTGTTTGTTTTAGGCATCTTTAGGGTTTGTAGTTAATTTATGTGTGTTAAAGCTTGTTGCTCTCTATACAAATCGCCTCAGAGTGATTGTGTTCGGGTTCTAATAGTTAGAGCTCAGATCCGAGACTCAGATCACAGTTTCGGTGTTTCTCTCCTCCCATCCAAGCAAGCAGTTGACATAGCCGTGCAAGCCTTCTGGACAAGAAAATTTTCTAAGGCCCAAATTTGGCTAAGTCTGGAGCTGACTTCCCAACTTTGCTACGCAACCCGATCGTGCCTGAGAATCCGTGCGCAACCCGACTGCGCCCGAGAATCTGTGCACAACCCGACTACGCTAAAGATCCATGTGCAACCTGACTGCGCCCAAGAATTCATGCGCAACTCGACTACACCCTTCCCTACTGCGCACTTCGCACTGTGTTGTGTGCACTTCGCACTTCTCTTGAGCCGTCGGATTTTAAGAACTAAAAATTTAAAATTCTTCAAAGTGGTATCAGAGCCATAGTTGTCGTGACGTGGAGATAGAAGCATGGATTTCGAAAGAAATTCCCTATAGTTGTAGATGAATATTTAATAGCAAGAACTACGATTACTAGAGCATCCAGATGAAGATTCTCTTTGGGTCTTAAGATTTGTGGGACTTTATCGAGAATGGTTACCCGAAACTAGCAGATGCAGCAGCACTGGCCGCCCTATCCCAAGCAGACAAAGATCTTCTAAAGGAGAACCAGAAGAAAGACCAGAAAGCCCTATTTTATATCATGCAAGCGGTTGAGGAGACCATCTTCCCATGGATCGCATCAGCCACCAAGGCCAGGTAGGCCTGGGAAATTTTGGCCAGTTCGTACTAGGGCACCAACAAAGTGAAGTTGGTAAAACTGTAGATGCTCAGAAGAGAGTTCAAGAACCTACAGATGAGTGAGTCCAATTCCATGACCGACTTCTTCACCTGGACAACAGATATCATCAACCAGATGTGGTTGAATTATGAAATTGTGCAGAGCTAGAGAATCGTGGAGAAGATTCTCAGAAGTTTGCCTGCCAAGTTTGACTCGGTTGTGATAGAAATCGAAGAGTCGAGGGATTTGATAACCCTCTCTATGGATGAACTATTTGGTTCTCTGTAAACACATGAGTAGAGGCTAAGCCGTTCATATCAGACCTCTCTAGAGAAAGCATTCAGGGCTCAGGTCTCATTCCAAGACAGCAGCAGACAAGACTCCCACAAAGGTGCTTCTAGTTCTCAAGCTGGAAGAGGCAGAAGTAGGCATGGGAGAAGCAAAAAGCAAGGAGGATGGTCAAACCCTAGTGAAGGGGAGACCAACTGTAATTTTCATCAGCAAGGTGGAAGATGCAGTTCGAGAAATTAGCAAGCTGGATCTGGTCAAAAGGACATGTCAAAGGTCCAGTGCTATTTCTATAAGAAGTTCAGCCATTACATCTCATAGTGTAGAAAATGGATGGCCATAGAGAACCATTAGCAGGCCCATTACATGGATGAAATCAAAAATGTGATAGGAGGAAATGTGTTATTGACTTGCAACACTGAGGAGTGCCAGAAGAATGTATGGTACTTAGACAGTGGGTGCAGCAACCACATGACGGGGAACAAGGAGATGTTCTCCCAAATAGATGAAACAGTCCAGTATGAAGTGAAGATGGAGAACAACAACAAGGTTCCCATGATGGGGAAAGGAAAAATCCTCATCCACATAAGGAAAGGTGAATGGAAGAACATCTGTGATGTCTACTATGTGCCTGGCCTGAAGCATAACCTGCTGAGCGTTGGAAAACTCGTGCAGAAGGGACATACGGTCCAGTTCAAAGACAGAGCTTGCACCATCAAAGACAAGTCGCATGGGTAGATTGCCACAGTGTCCATGACGAAGAATAAAATGTTTTTGCTACAGATTCAGAATGAATCATTGATGTCTTTGAGTGTAATTGTGAAAGATGCTACCTGGTTGTGGCATCTCAGATTTGGTCACCTGAGATTTAGTGGCCTGAATCAACTACTCAAGATGCAAATGGTGAAGGGTTTACCCCTTATTGAGCAATCGAACCAAGTGTGTGAAGGTTGCCTAGTCGACAAGCAGCACAGGGATGCATTCCCTATAGGACAAAATTAGAGAGCATCACAGCCATTGGAGCTGGTGCACTCAAAAATTTACTGTTCGATGCAGACCACCATGTTTGCCGACGATAAATACTTCTTGATGTTTATAGATGACTTCAGTCGAAAGACTTGGATTTATGCCATCAAGTTGAAGTCAGAGGTATTTGCCAGATTCAAGGAGTTCAAGGCTCTAGTGGAGAAACAGAGCATATATCAGATCAAGAATCTCAAGACATATGGTGGAGGTGAATACATCTCCAATGAATTCCATAACTACTACAAGCAGCATGGAATTCGAAGGCAGTTCACTGTTAGATACACGCCACAATAGAACGACATAGCTGAGAGGAAGAACCAGACCATCATGGAGATGTCACGAAGCATGATGAAGGTGAAGGGATTGTCACATGAATTTTGGGCAGAGGCTATAACATGTGCAGTCTACCTGCTGAACAGATGTCCCACCAAATCATGAAGGAAAAAATACCTTAGGAGGCCTGGAGCGGAGTGAAGCCAAGTGTGGCTCACTTGCGTGTGTTCGGGTGCATTGCATATGCACATGTTCCAGAAGAAAAGCGATAGAAGTTGGATGATAGAGCTAAGAAGTGTGTCTTCACACGATACAGTGAGTAGACGAAGGCATATAGGCTGTACAACTCTGTGAAAAAGAAGCTCATCATCAGTCGTGATGTGAATTTTCTTGAAGATAAAGCCTGGAACTCGAAGTCAGAGACTGGCCAGTCAGAGCCAACAATAGTACAGTCTGTTGACTTGGAAGAAGGAAATGTGTAGCCACCTACACCTTCCAGCAATAGCAGTGGTGCCAGTAGTAGCACAGCCACTCCATCTCGGTCACCTCCCCTTGCAAATAGAATCCAAAACCTGGTGACGCCAGCGAAGACAAGGAGCTTGCAAGAAATCTACGAGGCAAACCAAACCCACATAGATGAAGAGTACTCTGACTTTGCATTATTTACTGAAATTGATCCAGTAGAGTTTGAAGACGCAATTCAGAATCAAAAGTGGGTGCATGCTATGGATGAGGAGATAGCAGCCATTGAAAAGAATGAGACATGGCAGCTGGCTAATATTCCAACAGGGAAAAAGACCATTGGGGTCAAATGGGTGTATAAGACAAAGTTCAATGCCCAAGGAGATGTTGACAAGCATAAGGCCAGACTGGTGGCGAAGGGTTACAAATAGAAGTCAGGCATCGATTACCATGAGGTATATGCACCTGTAGCCCGACTTGACATAGTCAATATGATACTAGCATTGGTAGCCCAATAGGGGTGGAAGATGTACCAGATGGATGTCAAGTCAGCCTTCCTAAACAGAGTGTTGGAGGAAGAGGTCTACATAGACCAGCCACCAGGTTATGAAATTGAAGGCCAAGAGGGCAAAGTATTGAAGTTGAAGAAGGCCCTATACGGTTTGAAGCAGGCACCTCGGGCTTGGTACAGTTGGATTGACAACTATTTTCAAGAAAATGGGTTTGTCAAATGCCCATATGAGCACACCCTATACATGAAGACAAATGAAGCAGGTGAGCTCATTATCGTCTGCCTGTATGTGGATGATTTGATTTATACTAGCAAAAGCAATGTCCTATTTGACCAGTTCAGAACAACCATGAAGAAGGAGTTTGAGATGATGGACTTAGGGCTGATGAAGTATTTTCTTGGCATTGAAGTTGACCAATTGACAAATGGCAGATTGCAAAAGCAGCTTGGAGTCAAAGCGCTCGTGAAATCAGGCTTAAAGGAGGGTGTTAGAAATATTAACCCAGATTTCACGCCTTCGCCAGACTGTGCTCCGAACATGGGTGAAGCCGGACTACGCTAGCGCAGTTGGGGATCCCAAAAAAAAGGGCTGACATGACGTTGCATCTACCCTCTGACAAATGTGACATCTGACAGATCCGATCATTGCAAAATTTAATCCCAGTTTTGCGATTTAATGCCAGTATGACGATTGGTCAGAAACCCTAGTTGAGGGCCTGTTAGAAGCTGTCAGAGGACAAACCCTAATACTCCTCTCCCCATGGCTATATAGGGCAGTTCAGGTATTTCAGACAGAGTGGAAGGAGAGCAAAATAAGTGGAACACAGAGAGAAAAGAGGAGTCAAAGAAGAAGAAGGCAGAGAGCAAAGAGGAGTGAGGAGAAGAAGAGTATTTCAGTGAGTAGTGTGGCTCATCTAATTAATGTTCGAGCAACCGACTTGACATTTTGTCTTTTAGTTTATCCTGTAGCCTAGCCTACAGATGTTATTTCCTTAGTGGAAGACCTCTGTAACCCTTGTTTCATATAAATAAAGTTTGTTGTTTGTTTTAGGCATCTTTAGGGTTTGCAGTTAATTTATGTGTGTTAAAGCTTATTGCTCTCTATAAAAATCGCCTCAGTGCGATTGTGTTTGGGTTATAATAGTTAGAGCTCAGATCCAAGACTCAGATCATAGTTTCAGTGTTTCTCATCTCCCAGCCAAGCAAGCAGTTGTCGTAGTCGTGCAAGCCTTTCGGATAGGAAAATTTTCTAAGGCCAAAATTTGGCTAAGTCTGGAGCTGACTTCCCAACTTCGCTACACAACCCAACCGTGCTCGAGAATCCATGCATAACTCGACTGCGCCCAAGAATTCATGCGCAACCCGACTATGCCCAAGATCCATGCACAACCCGACTGTGCTCGAGAATTCATGCGCAACCTGACTGCGCCCTTCCCTATTGCACACTTCACACTGCACTGTGCGCACTTCGCACTTCTCTTGAGCCTTCAGACTTCGGGAACTAAAAATTTAAAATTCTTCAAAGTGGTATCAGAGCCATAGTTGCCGTGACATGGAGATAAAAGCATGGCTTCTGAAAGAAATTCCTTGTAGTTGCAGATCCTGTGATTTAACGATAAGAACTACGATTACTGGAGCATCTAGATGAAGATTCTCTTTGGGTCTCAAGATTTGTGGGACTTCATCGAGAATGGTTACCCGAAACCAATAGATGTAGTAGCACTGGCCGCCCTCTCCCAAGTAGACAAAGATCTTCTGAAGGAGAACTGGAAGAAAGAGCAGAAAGCCCTATTTTATATCATGCAAGCGGTTGAGGAGACGATCTTCTCGTGGATCGCATCAGCCACCAAGGCCAGGTAGGCTTGGAAAATTTTGGCCAGTTCGTACCAGGGCACCAACAAAGTGAAGTTGGTAAAACTGTAGATGATCAGAAGAGAGTTCAAGAACCTACAGATGAGCGAGTTCGAGTCGATGAGCGACTTCTTCACCCAGACAACAGATATCATCAACCAGATGCGGTTGAATGGTGAAATTATGTAGATCCAAAGAATTATGGAGAATATTCTCAAAATTTTGCCTGCCAAGTTTGAATCGGTTGTGATAGCAATCGAAGATTCGAGGGATTTGACAACCCTCTGTGGATGAACTAATGGGTTCTCTACAGACACATGAGCAGAGGCTGAGCTGTTCATCTCAGACCTCTCTAGAGTAAGCATTCAGGGCTCAGGTCTCATTCTGAGACAACAGCAGACAAGACTCCCACCAAGGCGCTTCTAGTTCTCAAGCTGGAAGAGGCAAAATCAGGCATGGGAGAAGCAAAAAGCAAGGAGGACGGTCAAACCCTAGCAAAGGGGAGACCAACTGTAATTTCCATCAGCAAGGTGGAAGATGCAGTTCGAGAAATCAGCAAGCTAGATCTGGTCAGAAGGACATGTCAAAGGTCCAGTGCTATTTCTACAAGAAGTTTGGCCATTACATCTCACAGTGTAGAAAATGGATGGCCATAGAGAACCAGTAGCAGGCCCATTACACAGATGAAACCAAAAATGCAGCAGGAGGAAATGTGTTATTGACTTGCAACACTGAGGAGGAGTGCTAGAAGAATGTCTGGTACATAGACAGTGGGTGCAGCAACCACATGATGGGGAACAAAGAGATGTTCTCCCAACTGGATGAAACAATCCAGTCTAAAGTGAAGATGGGGAACAACAACAAGGTTCCCATGATGGGGAAAGAAAAAATCCTCACCCGCACCAGGCAAGGCGAATGGAAGCACATCTGTGATGTCTACTATGTGCCTAGCCTGAAGCATAACCTGCTGAGCATTGGACAACTCATGCAGAAGGGACATATAGTCCAGTTCAAATACGGAGCTTGCACCATCAAAGACAAGTCACATGGGAAGATTGCCACAGTGTCCATGACGAAGAATAAAATGTTTTTGCTGCAAATTCAGAATGAATCATTGATGTCTCTGAGTGCAGTTGTGAAAGATGCTACCTGGTTATGGCATCTCAGATTTGATCACTTGAGGTTTAATGGCCTGAATCAACTGCACAAGATGCAAATGGTGAAGGGTTTACCCCTTATTGAGCAACCAAACCAAGTGTGTGAAGGTTTCCTAGTCAAAAAGTAGCACAGGGATGCATTCCCTGTAGGACAGTCTTGGAGAGCATCACGACCATTGGAGCTGGTGCACTCAAAAATTTGCGGTCCGATGCAAACCACCATGTTTGCTAGCAACAAATACTTCTTGATGTTTATAGATGACTTTAGCCGAAAGACTTGGATTTATGCCATCAAGTTGAAGTTAGAGGCATTTGCCAGATTCAAGGAGTTCAAGGCTCTAGTGGAGAAACAGAGTGGATATCAGATCAAGACTCTCAGGACAGATTGTGGAGGTGAATACATCTCTAATGAATTCCATAACTACTACAAGTAGCATGGAATTCGAAGGCAGTTCACTACCAGATACATGCCACAGTAGAACAACGTAGCTGAGAGGAAGAACCGGACCATCATGGAGATGGCACGAAGCATGATGAAGGCGAAGGGATTGTCGCATGAATTTTGGGCAGAGGCTGTAACATGTGCAGTCTACCTGCTGAACAGATGTCCCACCAAAAGCGTGAAGGAAAAAATCCGTCAGGAGGCCTAGAGCAGAGTGAAGCCAAGTGTGGCTCACTTGCGTGTGTTTGGGTGCATTGTATATGCACATGTTCCAGAAGAAAAGTGGTAGAATTTAGATGACAGAGCTGACAAGTGTGTCTTCATAGGGTACAGTGAGCAGACAAAGGCATATAGGCTATACAACCCTGTGACAAAGAAGCTCATCATCAGTCGTGATGTGAATTTTCTTGAAGATAAATCCTGGAACTCGAAGTCAGAGACTGGCCAGTCAGAGCCAGTAGTAGTACAATATATTGACTTGGAAGAAGGAAATGTGTAGCCACCTGCACCTTCCAGCAACATCAGTGGTGCCAGTAGTAGCACAGCCACTCCATCTCAGTTGCCTCCACTTGCAAGTAGAATCCAAAACCTGGTGACGCCAGCGAAGACAAGGAGCTTGCAAGAAATCTATGAGGCAACCCAAACCCACATAGATGAAGAGTACTCTGACTTTGCATTATTTACTAAAGTTGATCCAGTAGAGTTCGAAGACGCAAGTTAGAATCAAAAGTGGGTGCATGCGATGGACGAGGAGATAGCAGCCATTGAAAAGAATGAGACATGGCAGCTGGCTAATCTTCCAACAGGGAAGAATACCATTGGGGTCAAATGGGTGTATAAGACAAAGTTCAACGCCCAAGCAGATGTTGACAAGCATAAGGCCATACTGGTGGCGAAGGGTTACAAATAGAAGTTAGGCATCGATTACCATGAGGTATATGCTAGGGGTAAGTTTATCCCTTGAAGAGCAAGCCGACTACATTGCCCTTCTCAAAGAGAAGAAAGAGGTTTTGCATGGTCATATAGAGATATGCCAGGGCTAGATCTGTAGCTAGTCATGCATAATTTAATTCTTGATACAACAGTCAAGCTTGTTAAGCAAAAACTACGTAAAATGCACCCAACAGTGGCCTTGATGGTCAAAGATGAATTGCAAAAACTGTTGGATGCACAGTTTGTCATCTGCATGGATTATTCGCCATGGCTGTCCAACATGGTGCCCGTCAAGAAGACTAATGGGAGGATTCGCATATGCACTGATTTTCATGATCTAAACAAAGTGAGTCCTAAGGATGATTTTACCTTGCCTAGCATCGACACATTGGTAGACACTACAACGGGCCATGAAATGCTATCCCTCATGGATGGTTTCTTTAGATACAATTAGATTCGTATCAATCCCGAGGACCAACTAAAAATGGTGTTCACAATGCCCTGGGGAACATTTTGTTACAAGGTCATGCCTTTTGGCCTTAAAAATGCTGGTGCCACCTACCAATGTGCCATGACGTACATATTCCATGATTACATGCATACAACTTTGGAAGATTACATGGATGATTTGTTGGCCAAGTCTCTCTTATGCCCAAATCATCTCGGTGACTTAAGCAAGATCCTCGATCGCCTCATGGAGCATAAAGTCAGACTGAATCCCAAGAAGTGCATTTTTGGCGTCACATCTGGAAAGCTCTTGAGTTTTATAGTCTCAAAGCGAGGCATCGAGGTGGACCCAAACAAAGTCAAGACAATCCTTGAAATGCTTCCACCAACTACCATCAAGTAGCTAAAAAGTCTGCAGGGTAAGGTCGCATCGATCAAGCGCTTCATAGCGCAGTTATCGAACAAGTGCCGACCCATGAACAAATTATTGCATAAAGGGGTAGCATTTCATTGGGATGATAAGTGCCAGTCAGCCTTTGATGACATTAAGCAATACTTGGCTTCGTCGCCAGTATTGGCATCGTCTAGACCAGGAGTGCCGTTCTACTTATACATCTTAGCTACTAAGGTAGCACTGGGAGCCGTGTTAGCCCAAAAGAATGAACTTCACAAAGAGCAGGCTACTTACTATCTTAGCCGCACCTTGGTCAGCTATGAACTTAACTATGCATACATTGAGAAACTTTGCTTGGCAATGGTGTTTGCTACCAAAAAGCTATGCCATTACATGCTGAGCAACAAGACGTATGTTGTGTCTAAGGAGAATCCATTGTGATACATGATGAGTCATACTTATCATAGTAGCCGCACAATGAAATGGATCATGTTGTTGACAGAATTTGACATAGATTTTATTGGATAGAAATCCATCAAAGGATAGGTCATAGCCGATCAACTAGAAGAGGCTCCTATCGAAGACAATCAGCTGCTGGTCATAGAACTACCCGATGACGGGGTCTTCCATGTCTTGAAATTGCCTGATTCTGATGAGCCTGAGTCACAGGCCGACATAACCTTGTTTTTTGATCATTCTAAATGTGAGCAAGGTGGTGGCACAGGAATAGTATTCTTCACACCGCAAGGGGCTCCAATACCCTTGTCATTTAAATTAGACTTCTCGTGCACCAACAACAATGCAGAGTATGAAGCCTTGCTCATAGGTCTTCAGACAACAATCACCATGAACATTAAATGATTGAACATCTTTGGTGATTCATTGTTAATCGTCAATCAAGTCAAGGGGATATTCCAATGTAAATGCCCAGTTCTGCAGGCCTACAAAGCCCTTGTGGATAAATTCCTGGCAAAGCTTGAATGGTATGACATTGAGGCACTCCCTCGATCATCGAATCATTTTGCGGACACTATGGCCTCTTTGGGGTCACTAATCCTGCAAGACCTTTCTGGTGATATGACAACCATTCAAGTCAAAATATTATCGCAATCCACGATAGAGCGTGTAAGCTCTAATTTAACGCTAGGAATCCACATGATCTAGATGGAACCATCCTCGGATAAGTTCTCTCGAATCCATGACTTTTTGAAGCATGCCAACTGGGGGGCCTTATTCTTCCCTACTCCCCTTAATAGCAACACCACGCTATTCTTACAAGTTCTTTCCCGCTCAGCTTTTTCTAAGGATGAACTTCAAGAGGGATTGGCTGTTCATACTGTCGAGGCTTCTGATCAGCAGGATTGGTATTCACCCCTCAGGGACTACCTCAAGCTAGGTAACCTCCCACTTGGATTGACGCTCATCGCAAAATGAGCATTCAAGCAAAAAGTAGCAAAGCATGTCTTGTTAGGAGACATTTTGTACCATCGTAGCTATGAAGGAATCCTCCTTCGATGCTTGGACCAACAAGAGTCCACTTGGGCGATCGCCTAAGCGCACGATGGTACGTGTGGTGCCCACTTCAGTGGTATGGCCATCACCAAGCACATTCTTTGCATGGGTTACTATTGGCCATCTTTAGAGCGATATTGTTGTGCATATGTGAGGAAGTGCGTGAAGTGTCAACATCATTCCAATTTGACACACATACCTTCCCAGGAATTACAGTCGATCCAGTCAGCTTGGCCATTTTTGTAGTGGACCTTAGATCTCATCGAAAAGATCTCCCCTACATCATCAGGTTGTCATACGTTTATCATAACGGCCACAGAGTACTTCACCAAGTGGGTGGAAGCGATTTCGCTAACCTCTACGACTGGACCCCGCATTATGGAGTTCATTTTGCATAACATCATATGTCATTTTTGTATTCCATCCAAGATAATCTCGGATAATGGGACGTCATTCAAGAACAAAGACGTGCATGCTTTGACCACAAAGTACAAAATTTAGCACATTTTTTTGACACCCTATTATCCATAGGAAAATGGGCAAGTAGAGGCATCAAACAAAATGCTAGTTGCTATCCTTAAAAATACAGTCACAGATAGTCATAAGGATTGGCACATTCAGATCCCACTTGCCCTATGGGCTTATCGCACTAGCATTCGGATGCCCACTGGGGCAAATCCATTTTTGCTTGTGTATGGCTCTAAGGCTATCATGCCTCTTGAGTTGGAAATTCCTTCCCTATGCATATCAATGTAAGATTTCATCGATGATGACACTGCGCGACAGGCCCGGTTAGACCAGCTTACGTTGCTCGATGAACAATGTGTTAATGCTCTTGAGAATTTACGTATCTATCAAGAGCGGTTGAAGAAAGCATACAACATGAGAGTTCACCTGAGGGATTTTTAGGTTGGTGACTTGGTCTTGAAGGAAAACTAGCAGAACTCTAGTTTGTCGTCCCATATCAGGGACAAGTTCACGGCAAATTGGTTAGGTCCATATGTAATTGATAGCAATATAGGACCCGGGACGTACCGGCTAGCTTCCCTTGATGGAGTCAAAGAACTTGAACCCTTGAACATCAGTCATCTACGACCATTCCATATCTAAAGCAGCCAATACCAAAATGCTCCAAGGATTCCCGCAATCTCTTGGTCAATCCCAAGATGCTCCAAGGATTCCCAAAATCACTTGGTCAATCCCAAAATGCTCCAAGGATTCCCACAATCACTTGGTCAATCCCAAAATGCTCCAAGGATTCCCGCAATCACTTGGTCAATCCCAAAATGCTCCAAGGATTCCTGCAATCGCTTGGTCAATCCCAAAATGCTCCAAGGATTCTCGCAATCGCTTGGTCAATCCCAAAATGCTCCAAGGATTCCCGCAATCGCTTGGTCAATCCCAAAATGCTCCAAGGATTCCCGTAATCGCTTGGTCAATCCCAAAAAGCTCCAAGGGTTTCCACAATCGCTTGGTCAAAAGAAAAATAAGAAATATCAAAAACAATAAAATCATCAAAAATAACAAAAACTTGCATCTCATCTCCATGCATGCTCAAAATCATCACAAAATTAAAAATCTCTTTTTTTCATCCCATTTTCATACTCACCAAGATCAATCCATCAAAAACACAAAAATAATAGTTGCATTAAGCATCGCATCCATACATTTGCATATTTGTGGTCATACAGGTCAAAGCACCATAGACTGTACTTACTTGGCAAAGTCCATCTCCATTCCATACCTCTCCGCTCTATAATCAATCCATAAAAATAAAACACTATCCATATCTCTGCCATAATATAGTCAGTTGTATTCTAATGTATCAAAAGTTTTCGTCATTCAGTCATCATTAGTTGTCTAGCCACATACCGTACCAAGTCAGATAGCTTTTGACGAAGGTAGAATTCTACTTGGAACACACCTTGTTACGTAGCATCCCAGCACAAATTAAAACACATAAACATTCCCAAGTTGTGTGAACGAAATATGAACCCTGCAAAGCAATCCAGGTCACCATAAGCGAAATGGTTATCTTGCTCATCCCCCTGTGCGAATGACCCCAAAGAATGCTGAGAGTTGGCAAAAGGACAAGCATCCTCCCTACTCAATTCCCCATGAATCCCAAGTTCTCAAAAGTTGCAAAACATCAAAATTTGCACATGTCAAAACTCCAAAAAAAATTTAACATCACCCTCACAGTGCATACATCAAAAGGCACAAAAAACAGTGATTCTCTTCACTCCACATCCTAATCCCTTGCTCAAGAAAAAAAAAAACAAAAAAAAAAAAAAAAAAAAAATTATACAAAAATAAATAGTGATTTTTATCACTACAAAAGAGCAAGTATCCCAATACAATTGAAGAAAAGAAGGAAGTTGAACTTGAATCCCTGGAACTCTCAGCATTCAGAAGGTCATGAGATAAACCTCAGTACCGGTTTGGTTGATAGCCTATCGGTCACTCGTGGAAAACCTCCCGCATGACGATATATCTACCGTATTAACTTGTGTGCAGATCAATGTTTGCATGTGGATGAGATAGCTTATGGTATCCTATATTGCACCGTAGATTAATCTAACTAAATACAACAAAGGAGTTAGTGGAGCTAATTAGGTGATCCTTAGTACAGGTTTGGTTGACAGCCTATCTGGCACTGGAGGTATCCTGACAAATGCCACATCAAACAAACTCAATTGCACACACAGGGATGTGAAATAACTTGGTCAAAGACAAGTCCGATTCATACCTTGTTCATAGTCTTGTCAGATAAAAGTACAGCCTTGGCTAGGTAGTTAAAACATCTGAATCTCAGAAAACCTAACTACATTCTAAACCAACTATAATATCTTTCAAGCCTTACTTCACCATCAAAAAATACAAAAATAACATACAAGAAAAGACATGTATGCCTACAAAGCTATTCACCACAGCAATCGCCTAGGAAAAAAACCCATACAGTTATGAACAGTCTATGGTGCGACCTCCAAAAATCACAAATTCAATTCATCCATTCCATTTTCGCATATCACAAGTAAATCAAAAACATTTGCAATCATCATAACATATGCATCCATCAAAATAAATTAACATGCATACATCCATATTAATCAAACCATCATGCATAAAATCAAATCATCACATGTGCATAAACAAAATAAAGCCGGTATATATATATCATCAAAAATGTCCATAGGCTACAAAGAGTTGGTCCTATGACCCCGCAAAAAAATCCAAAATCCCAAGCCTAAGGCATTGGCCATCGTGATCACGTAGGATCGGTGCGACGGGAACTACCCCTCGTGGTGTGGGTCCTATGGGACCCCTCAGGACGGTTGCTGCTAGCCCCTGCATCATGCTTGCTATCGCCTCCCTCATCCAATCACCTGCAATGAGATGATACTGACTGCTCAGTATCACTACCCCTCGTTTGGTGTGATGAGCCACCTCCAGAGGGCTCAGGTACCTACCCCCAAGGCGGATGATCTCCCCCTCCAAATCCATCTGATGTCGGCACCACTCTACCTCCCGCCAATGGTACATCACAACTACATCGTCCCGCTGTGCCAGCTGCGTTCGTAGGAGATCTCTCTCATGGGCTGTGTCGGTCTCCCCCTCCTGTCGATGGTGTGCAACCCATGCACTCTCCTAATCTACTAGCTGAGCCTGTAGGAGATCTCTCTCCCGTAGTGCATCCCCCAGCTCCTCATCGTGCCTCCGTAGAAACTCTGCCAACCATGCATTCTCAGCACGTAACCCTACATCCACATTCACCATATCTGCCCGAGGCATGGGCATCTCTGGAATAGCAGCTTGCTCTAGCTCCCACTGCTCCATGATGTCCTGCATATTCGTCTGACCTGGAGCCCCAAGATCCGCATCCATACCACCCACCTCCACCATCTCCGCATCCTCCAGCGGAGCTCCCTAGTCATCACTTGGTGCCTTGGCTCCCTCCTTGTCCATGGCTGCTACCCCCGTACCTCCCAATGGGCCCTCGCCTTGCCATCGCCGCAGGGTCTACCACTGGTCATACTCTGTAGTAGTACCAATGTTGTCCACATTTGGGACATCAATCACCACGTATGAATCCTTGCCAAGTGGCATGATGACTGGCCGATCTAGAGTCCTCTCATCCCCCCGATGTCGATAGACCACGGGTTCACCAGGCAACCCCTGGCGCACCCCAAACTATCGTGTCACTCAGCTGTATGGGAAGAACTCATGCTCGGTCCCATGCCACCCAATCATCCATCGCCCCCTGCGTACCCACTGAAGCCACTCTCCAGCCTCAGGCCAGACTGGACAGTCTTGGTAGGGGCTCCAGAACACCTCCCCTGGAGTAAGCCAAGCGAAGGTGTCAGCATAGTGCCCTACAACACCTACCCACTACCGATTCTGTCCCTGCTCCTTAGATCACCGCCACAGCACCGCGTAGCCTATATCCTTATCTCCCATCTCCCCCTAAGTCGTCCATGGTAGCCCCGTCGGCCTCTCAACTGCTATGTGTTGCCAAGCCCAGCTCTGCAATAGATAACTATAGCTGATCCCCTTCCACTTTTAGTAGCAGACCTCGTATAGCTCCCCATAGAGCTATGCCAACAGCGTTTGTCCCCACCTCATGATCAATGGTGCCTCCGTCGGGCACTCAACCAACCGCCAGACCACATCTAGTAGGTTCCACGGGAACCTCGCACCTAACGATTCAGGCAGTAGCATGTTGGAAATGAGGCCCATGAGTACTGAGTGCCTCACTCCCAACACCCCCCTCTCCAACCACCATCGAACTAGAATCTCACCCATCTGGCAGTCCACCTTGGCCATCTCCACTGGGCTCTCCACGCCCATCTCCTCCCCGTGCCCAAAGCACCGTATCAATATAGCTATCCGCTGGTCATGTGATGATGTCCTGATCGACAGTCCATATATCGGAATCCGTAGAATCCGATAGATGTCGTCCAGTGTCACCGTCATCTCCCCTGTTGGGATATGGAAGGTGTTGGTCTAGGGATCCCACAGATTGATCAAGGCCATTAGATAGGCCCAATCCCCAATGAGAGTGCTTTTGCACTTAACATTTTGGGCATGCAAAACAGATATTAGGGTCACAAATCTTTGCTATCCTACTCCCTAAGAAGGCCACCATGGCTGGACCGCTCCACGGGAAGATGAATTTTTGAGAATTTCATCCCCAAATGACATCAACAAAAGGGTCAAAAACCCACCCAAAAATAACTAATAACATTGTCGAACGAAGGCACCTTCGTGCCTGACATTCTTGGCATGCAAAACTAACATAGGGGTTACAAATCCTCATTGTCCTACTCCCTAAGAAGGCTACCATAGCTGGACTGCTCCACGGGAAGACGGATCTTCGAGAATTTCATCCCCAAATGGCATCGCCAAAAGGGTTAACACCCACCAAAAATAGGTCTAAATGTTGGAAAACTACACACACATTCAATGCTAAACATCTGGAGGCTACCTTACCTAAGTCATCTTGGGTCAAGCGACTCATCACTTTTCTCATGAAGGTCATTCCCTCATCGATTCATCACTTGAGGGGGTAGTCACACTTAGTCATTAATCAACACACACACACCCAATCATGGAAAATGGCATGCATTCAAAGGATCATTGACAAAGACAATCACGCTCCTGCTTGGGGCAGTAAACAAGCAACAATCACAAGCTGATCAAACACTTGGCATTCGTGAATCATGAACTCTAGGTTACCATAGACAAAAGGTTATGCCCTTTGCCTATTCATGACTGATCAATGTCCAAGCTCAAGTAACACCTCACCGAAAAAGGTTAACACTTGAATTAAGTTTCTTCGCTCGTCAGAAGCAAGGATTCAAGAATGCATGCCCTTTCCATGCTTGGGGCATCAAGAGTTGGTTAGGTTACTAAGAAATCATAATCATTAGTGCTTTGGTTATCTATTTTTGCTCGATGCTGCACCATGCACAGTGCATCCCAAAAAGGGGTATCTGTAGACACCAAAACAGCACAAATCCAATTATGTGACTGCAAACACTGATCGCATTGACACACACATCCCCAAGGGCAGCCCCCAAAGGTTAAACAGTGGTCCTAACCACTCTCACAGTAGTTTTGGGAAGTCAGAGATCAATTTGGCACCTTCTAGGCACTTTGCTCAGAATTCGTCCCTCCTTGGGACGAATTCAAAATGGGATCTACCCTCCCCTGGGATGAATACAGAATCTGCTCTAGGGTGGAGCGAATTCCAGGTTCAATGGGCAAAAAGAGAAATTGTGCCAAATGGCAGCCAAGGACAGTCAATTAATGCTCCCTGCCTTGCATGCGCGCGTAGGTGAGTAGATTGAACATTAGAGGACTGTCACAAGGGCAGTCATGGAAGCCCAAGTCAGGGAGGAATCTCCTCCCTCTTAGGAAGGCATGGCCACCAAGTGGCGCCCCTGCATGCCCATCCAAAGAGACCCATTGGGTCTATAAATTGGTGAGCTTCCTCACCTAAAAGGAAGATAGGTTGGAAGTATTTTTAAGCAATGAAGTGCTGCCAAATTAATACCATGCTTTACCTTTTGATTCACCTCTTCCACATCGTTGATCTCTTTCGCAAGGGAGGTCATTGGGTGGTTATTGGAAGTGTGAATCTGGATCCAAAACCTGAAATTTGACCACATCGATCTACCAACTCACTGACAACACATCATAAGAAATTTTGGGCCCATCCCAAGTGGATTGGTGTCGAAATCAGGTTCCAACAGTGGGTGGCCTGCCCGGGCGTCCCGCACTATGCGAGCCTAATATTCTTTTTTAAGAACGATTGGGAATTCATGGCAGATTGTTATTTTTTTGTCATTTGTTTATTTGAAATTCCATATTATGCTGCTTAAACAGCTTGTAATTCCAATTTCATAATGCTTTGATCAAATCTTATCATGTTTTATCACTTTTGTTGTCCTCACTAACTTGCAGGTAGCAGCGTCAAATTCCCGTTGATGGAGGCCAAATTGGGGGAATATGACCATCTGGGTCTTCCAAAAATGCCTCCAATTAGCTAACCCCCAAGTTTGCAGGTCTTTTGGAGCTCCCTAGATGTGACATTTTGGGCAGTATCACTCCGATGCTTAGTTGCAGGTGAATTCGTTCTACTCCGGAGCGAATTACAGTCGAATCCGTCCCACCCCAAAGCGAATTCAAATCGGTGAAGAATTTCCTAACTGTTTCATTTGCAGTGACCTTTTGGTGATGTTCCCTTGTTTCTATGAAATTTGTAGACTATTTTGATTCAGTTCACTTATCCTTTTATTTAGTTTCATGCATGCATCCTTCATTGTTTTTAGAGAAGAAACGTTTCACCTTTGCAACAGGTGCTACTAATGATTTTGTTGTTTAATTGAATGCAAGAGGAGCAGCAAGGATCAAATATTCATTCACACCAGCGACAGAAACACCTTGACTCGTCCATTTTACATGTGGGCACGCGAAAGGAGGATCACTAGTCACTATTGTAACCAAAACATGTTAACGCTCCTAGCCCTTAAAAATGCGGGAGATGTATTTGTAACCGATATTAAGAGAGTAAAAATAAAAGGGTTGTGCTTTCTATACTTCTTTCATTTCGTCTCAATTCGTCTCTTTTCCCTATTTCATGCATCTCAAATTTCTAGGATTAAAGCGTTATGTTTTGTTTTGCATTGCATAGCTTTAGTGTTTCTTTTCAACTTTCAAAATCTTGTATTTCCAGTTATAGTCACACTTAGTCATTAATCAACACACACACACCCAATCATGGAAAATGGCATGCATTCAAAGGATCATTGACAAAGACAATCACGCTCCTGCTTGGGGCAGTAAATAACCAACAATCACAAGCTGATCAAACACTTGGCATTCATGAATCATGAACTCTAGGTTACCACAGACAAAAGGTTGCACCCTTTGCCTATTCATGACTGATCAATGTCCAAGCTCAAGTAACACCTCATCAAAAAAGGTTAACACTTGAATAAAGTTTCTTCGCTCGTTAGAAGCAAGGATTCAAGAATGAATGCCCTTTCCATGCTTAGGCCATCAAGAGTTGGTTAGGTTACTAAGAAACCCTAATAATTAGTGCTTTGGTTATCTATTTTTGCTCGACGCTGCGCCATGCACAGTGCATCCCAAAAAGGGGCATCTATAGACACCAAAATAGCACCAATCCGATTATGTGACTGCAAACACTAATCGCATTGACTCACACAGCCCCAAGGGCAACCCCCAGAGGTTAAACAGTGGTACTAACCACTCTCACAGTAGTTTTGGAGGTCAAAGATCAATTTGACACCTTCTAGGCACTTTGCTCAGAATCCATCCCTCCCTGGGAGAAATTCAAAATGGGATTCGTCCTCCCCTAGGACGAATATAGAATCCGCTCCAGGGTGGAGCGAATTCCAGGTTCAACGGGTAAAAAGAGAAATTGCGCCAAATGGTAGCCAAGGATAGTCAATTAATGCTCCTTGCCTTGCATGCGTGCATAGGTGAGCAAATTGAACGTTAGAGGACTGTCACAAGGGCAGTCATGGAAGCCCAAGTTAGGGAGGAATCTCCTCCCTCTTGGGAAGGCATGGCCGCCAAGTGGCGCCCCTGCATGCCCATCCAAAGAGACCCCTTGGGTCTATAAATTGGTGAGCTTCCTCACCCAAAAGAAGATAGGTTGGAAGCATTTTTAAGCAATGAAGTGCTGCCAAATTAATACCATGCTTTACCTTTTGATTCACCTCTTCCACATCCTTGATCTCTTTCGCAAGGGAGGTCATTGGGTGGTTATTGGAAGTGTGAATTTGGATCCAAAACCTGACATTTGACCACATCGATCTACCAACTCACCGACAACACATCACAAGAAATTTTGGGCCCATCCCAAGTGGATTGGTGCCGAAATCAGGTTCCAACGGTGGGCGGCTGGCCCGGGCGTCCCGCACTGCTGCAAGCCTAATCTTCTTTTTTAAGAACATTTGGGAATTCGTGGCAAATTGTTATTTTTTTGTCATTTGTTTATTTGGAATTCCATCTTATGCTACTTAAATAGCTTGTAATTCCAATTTCATAATGCTTTGATCAAATCTTATCATGTTTTATCGCTTTTGTTGTCCTCACTAACTTGCAGGTAGCAGCGTCAAATTCCCATTGATGGAGGCCAAATTAGGGAAATCTGACCATCTAGGTCTTCCCAAAATGCCTCCAATTAGCTAACCCCCAAGTTTGCAGGTCTTTTGGAGCTCCCTAGATGCGAAATTTTTGGCAGTATCACTTCGGTGCTTAGTTGCAGGTGAATTCGTTCTACCCCAGAGCGAATTATAGTCGAATTCATCCCGCCCTAGAGTGAATTTCCTGACTATTTCATTTACAGTGACCTTCTGGTGATGTTCCCTTGTTTCTATGAAATTTGCAGACTATTTTGATTCAGTTCACTTATCCTTTTATTATGTTTCATGCATGCATCCTTCATTGTTTTTAGAGAACAAACATTTCATCTTTGCAACAGGTGCTACTAACGATTTTGTTGTTTCTTTGAATGTAGGAGGAGCAACAAGGATCAAAGATTCATTCACACCAGCGACGACAACACCTTGGCCCATCCATTTTACATGTGGGCACGTGGAAGGAGGATCACTAGTCACTATTGTAACCAAAACATGTTAACGCTCCTAGCCCTTAAAAATGTGGGAGACGTCTTTGTAACCGATATTGAGAGAGTATAAATAAAAAGGGCTATGCTTTCTATACTTCTTTCATTTCATCTCAATTCGTCTCTTTTCCCTATTTCATGCATCTCAAATTTCTAGGATTAAAGTGTTATGTTTTGTTTTGCATTGCATAGCTTTAGTGTTTCTTTTCAACTTTCGAAATCTCGTGTTTCCAGATTCACTTCAAGTATTAAAGCACAAAAGACAAAAGGAACTATTTTTCCAAGTTATTCTACAATTTACACCAATGTAATCCCTTCATAAAATAAGTAAGTGATTCCCTCATTTATATAAAATAAAAAACAAACACCTTTGATTACTTTTATAGAGGCTAAAGTAAACTTACTAGAGTAGATTACAACAATAAAAAAGTACCTTCATATTTTGAAGATGAATGATCAGAGAAGAACTATGTGCACACTACTGTAGTAGTTTCCTTATTGCTTTCACTTTTATGTAGTCCTTAATTCTTCTCTGTATACCATGGGTGAAACAAAAAAAATTCTTCTCTAAGAAAAATTCCTTTTCTCATTTTCATAAGAGTTTTTGAAAGAGATCGGTAGAGGTTTTGTTCAAGGAATGAACTTATCAACTACTTTTAGAAACTTTTCTTGGATTGATTACACAATGTAAAATATTTTAATGCAAAATATAGTGTTTAATATTTCTAATGTTTAAAATTTAGAGCTCCATTTATTAATAATACATTAGAAAACCCTTCTACAGTGAAACACAAAGTCTATTAATAATTAAGACTTATTAATACCATGTCATAAGCAAATCAATATTGCAAGAAGATATTTGACATAAAATATTAGTAATTCTTTCTAACAATCATGCAAAATTTATTCCATATTACTTTATATCCTTCTAAAGTAATTCAAACCACAAAAGACTCAAGAATTATAACAAGCACTCAAATTTAGGAATGATAAATACAAAGTACAAAGGCATAAACTAAGTCTAAATATGACCATCATGTGTCACGTCATTGCAATTATTTTAACCAATAGTTCTCTTCCCATTCACGAGGATACCTATTACTGAAGTCACACTAATCCATTAGTAGTATCATATTATTCAATAAGATAAACAACTAATCATTATTTAGTCATTTAATATATCATTAAAACAACATATAAATTCATAATTCCATCATATAAAAAAGTTTTTCAAGGGAGGATCATTACAGTTACTTATGTCTTCTCACCTTGGTCCATTTATCCATATTATGAGGCGGTGTTGAAATCATAAGCTAACTTAAGTCCAAGGTTGACATTGTATGATGTAATATTGTATAGGCCTATGCATGATAAATGCACAATTATTTATAATTTATTATTATATTTTATTATGTAAGCACTAAGTATTGTATTTAACCTTGTTATGGTTAAACTAACCTTAAGTTAATTAATCTTAAATATCTCTTATTATATCAACTTAAATTAAACCTATTTATGTAATTATAGTTTTGGTATTGGTATAATTACCCTCTACCACTTCATTCCTTTCATTGGAGTCAAAGTTATGCATAGTGGCTATTTTTGTAAAATTGACTAAAATTAGGATTTTTAAAATTTGAAATTGACTAATATTTGGGACCCTTGACCAGGGTCTATTAGCCAAAAAATTATGGGTGTAATTTTTTTTGGTTGATTCACCCTAAATTTATAATTATTTGATCATTGTAAGTTTAAATGTCCAACATTGCACCTAATAATAGTGACCCTTCTACATGTATTTGAGAATTATTCACATGGATTTTGAAACCAATTCGCTAAATTTTTATAAATATATTTTGGGGCTGACCCCTTATGCATAACCCTACTTGGAGTGTTCTAATTCTTATCAATAGATAAGATAGTGATTATTTATGGTTCCTACAAGTGTCCATGATATCTTTCTCTTTTTCATCATTTTGATGTTTTCTATACAATATTTAAGTGTATAGATTATTTTTTATTTCTACAATAGGTGTTAATTCCAAAAAAAAAAAATCCAAACGTAAGCAATTTTCTTTTTAATTCAAATAGAACACTAATGTTTCATTGATGCATTGAAAAGAGACTAGAACCTATTAAATTACTTAGTTTTTTCTTCTCTACTTTTTTTGTAGCTCTTTTTATCCTTATCTACTATTCTCAAATCAAGAAATGCAGAACCCTTAAAACCATCCTTATGGTAGTTATGCAAGTTTAATGAGGTGTGAAAAGTGAAGAGCAAGAAGTATAATTAAATAAAAACATATGGTAAATACAAATTTTTTTTCCTATAATTTTTATTATAAAAAAGAACATGTAATTTTACCATGTGAAACTAGAATTATGGTAATTATAATGTTTATACAAATACCTTCCATTTTGAATTAAAATTTTAAATAAATAGAGGACTTTTACTTCAATCAAGAACTTTATTTTAAATAACCATTTAGATGTAAAATCATCATAAGTGTACCTATACATTTTCCTCTTCTTTCAATCAACTTTCAAAATTCATGTCCAATCAATCATTTATCTAATACCTATCTTTGTGTGGTGTGTGTGATCTCTCTCCTCTAGTCATTGCCACAAGATCTATTGCCTTCTCATGGATGATACCTTTCCTATTCTACCTCCTTGAGGATGAGCTATTGGCATTTATCGTAAATTAGAAGTTAGTAAAATTCATAACAAAAATAATAAATAATTTAAAAATAAAGTAATCATGAAATTTATTTTGCTTCAAAAAATTTAATTACCTTTCCCAAATAATTAAATATATAAAATAAAGTAACTACTTGGCATGTGATACATAATTATAAGTAATTTTTAATTTAAACAATAAAAATACAAATTTCATTCCTAATTAGAGCATTTATAAACATACTATATGGTTTTCCAATAGCTCCAAAAATCAATGAAAATGAAATTAAAACTTAAAAAAAATATTTAGCATTCAACTTGAGTCATGTGGAAATGCAATTATAAATCAATTAAATTAAGCATTGAGCTAGGAAAATTTTTCATTATATATCCTCTAGAGTTCACACATTGCAGGGATTAACATGATTATGTCTATTTGTCTAAACATGTTTCATTTACGTTTCATAGAATGTTTGCTTTGTTAGGTTTATCTCATAACTCTATGAAATCTCTCAAATAATTTTTCATGTTATTCTTCAACATGTGTTGTTTATTAATTTTAATTCTTATAGTATTATATAAACACAACCTTCAAATATTTGACATTTCTCTAATATCAATTTTAGGTTGCTACTTTAATCAAGAATTTCTATATTAAAACTACCAAAATAAAGTAAATAAAATATATTATAATTATTCAAATTTAACTCAGATTATAAGAGTTGGTGAATATGAGATCCAAAGTCAAATTATCAAATTAAATTGATAAGTAACTTAGAAAATAATACTCTTATGTTCAAAATATTGAAGCTCAAGTTTTTAATATTTAGGAAGGACTTGAACTATGCTAGCTAACCATTCTAAATTCAATTATAATTTTTCCGAAACTTTAAACTTTTATCACTTTTATATTTTAAATTTCAAAAGAATATATTTTTTACAAAAATGTTGACATTGTGATTTCTTCGATAGAACTATTATATTTAAATTTTATATAATTGATTGTGAAACCTTTCCTTTATTTACATTTCCAATATAAAAAAAATACAATTAATTTGTTCAATAGAGAAAAGCCTAAGTATTAAAGGTGTCAGGTATTTATTCTACGTTGATATTTCGGTAGGTGAGTTCAATCTAGAAAACTGCCCGTCAAATTCACGACTTACTTGTGAGCGCAAAAATAACTTTTAATGTCAAATAGGCAAGGAAAATCGCCAAGAAAATTGCTACAGTTTAGATTACAAAATTCCTCTGAACTTGATGCCATCTGTCCAACGGAAAGGTTTCGAAGTTTCTATCGACGATAATGTGATGTCTGTTAGAAATATTAATCTAGATTTCACGCCTTCGCCAAACTACGCTCCGAACATGGGCGAAGCTGGACTACGCTCACGCAGTTGCGGATCTCGATAAAAAGGGTTGACATGACATCGCATCTACCCTTTGACAGATGTGACATCTGACAGATTCGATCGCTGTAGAAGTTAATGCCAGTTCGGCGATTTAATGCCAGTACGACGATTGGTCAGAAACCCTAGTTGAGGGCCTGTCAGAACCTGTCAGAGGACAAACCCGAATCCTCCTCTCCTCGCAGCTATATAAGGCAGTTCGTGTATTTCAGACAGAGTGGAAGGAGAGCAGAATAAGTAGAACGCAGAGAGAAAAGAGGAGTCAGAGAAGAAGAAGGCAGAGAGCAAAGAGGAGTAAGGAGAAGAAGAGTATTTCAGTGAGCAGTGTGGCTCATCTGATTAATGTCTGAGCAGTCATCTCCACATTTTGTCTTTTAGTTTATCCTGTAGCCTAGCCTACAGATGTTATTTCCTTAGTGGAAGACCTCTGTAACCCTTGTTTCATATAAATAAAGTTTGTTGTTTGTTTTAGGCATCTTTAGGGTTTGCAGTTAATTTATGTGTGTTAAAGCTTGTTGCTCTCTGTACAAATCACCTCAGAGCGATTGTGTTCAGGTTATAATAGTTAGAGCTCAGATCCAAGACTCAGATCACAGTTTCGGTGTTTCTCTCCTCCCAGCCAAGCAAGCAGTTGTCGTAGCCGTGCAAACCTTCCGAACAGGAAAATTTTCTAAGGCCAAAATTTGGCTAAGCGCAAGCCTTCTGAACAGGAAAATTTTCTAAGGCCAAAATTTGGCTAAGTCTGGAGCTGACTTCCCAACTTCGCTGTGCAACCCAACCGCGCTCGAGAATCCGTGCACAACTCGACTGTGCCCGAGAATCCGTGCACAACCCGACTGCTCCCGAGATCCATGCACAACCTGACTGTGCTCGAGAATCCGTGCGCAACCCGACTGTGCCCTTCCATACTGCACACTTCGCACTGCACTGTGCGCACTTCACACTTCTCTTGAGCCCTCAGACTTCGAGAACTAAAAATTTAAAATTCTTCAAAGTGGTATCAAAGCCATAGTTTCCGTGACACGGAGATAGAAGCATGGCTTCCGAAAGAAATTCCCTACAGTTGCAGATCCCATGATTTAACGAAAAGAACTACGATTACTGGAGCATCCAGATGAAGATTCTCTTTGGGTCTCAAGATTTGTGGGACTTCGTCGAGAATGGTTACCCGAAACCGACAGATGCAGCAGCACTGGCCGCCCTCTCCCAAGCAGACAAAGATCTTCTGAAGGAGAACTGGAAGAAAGACTAGAAAGCCCTATTTTATATCATGCAAGCGGTTGAGGAGACCATCTTCCCATGGATCGCATCAGCCACCAAGGCCAGGCAGGCCTGGGAAATTTTGGCCAGTTCGTACCAGGGCACCAACAAAGTGAAGTTGGTAAAACTACAGATGCTCAGAAGAGAGTTCAAGAACCTACAGATGAACGAGTCCGAGTTGATGAGTGACTTCTTCACCCGGACAACAGATATCATCAACTGACAACAGATATCATCAACTAGATGTGGTTGAATGGTGAAATTATGCAGAGCCAAAGAATTGTGGAGAATATTCTCAGAAGTTTGCCTACCAAGTTTGACTCGGTTGTGATAGCAATCGAAGAGTCGAGGGATTTGACAACCCTCTATGGATGAACTGATGGGTTCTCTGCACACACATGAGCAGAGGTTGAGCCGTTCATATCAGACCTCTCTAGAGCAAGCATTCAGGGCTTTGGTCTCATTTTGAGACAGCAGCAGACAAGACTCCCACCAAGGCGCTTCTAGTTATCAAGCTGGAAGAGGCAGAAGCAGGTGTGGGAGAAGCAACAAGCAAGGACGGTCAAACCCTAGGGAAGGGGAGACCAACTGTAATTTCCATCAGCAAGGTGGAAGATGTAGTTTGAGAAATCAGCAAGCTAGATCTGGTCAGAAGGACATGTCAAAGGTCCAGTGCTATTTTTGCAAGAAGTTCGGCCATTACATCTCACAGTGTAGAAAAAGGATGGCCATAGAGAACTAGTAGCAGGCCCATTACACAGATGAAACCAAAAATGCGGCAGGAGGAAATGTGTTATTGACTTGCAACACTGAGGAGGAGTGCTAGAAGAATGTCTGGTACTTAGACAGTGGGTGCAGCAACCACATGACGGGGAACAAGGAGATGTTCTCCCAACTAGATGAAATAGTCCAATATGAAGTGAATATGGGGAACAACAACAAGGTTCCCATGATGGGGAAAGAAAAAATCATCACCCGCACCAGGCAAGGTGAATGGAAGCACATCTGTGACGTCTACTATGTGCTTGGCTTGAACCATAACCTACTGAGCATTGGACAACTCATGCAGAAGGGACATACGATCCAGTTCAAATACGGAGCTTGCACCATCAAAGACAAGTCGCATGGGCAGATTGCCACAGTGTCCATGGCGAAGAATAAAATGTTTTCGCTATAGATTTAGAATGAATCATTGATGTCTCTGAGTGCAGTTGTGAAAGATGATACCTAGTTGTGGCATCTCAGATTTGATCACTTGAGCTTTAATGGCCTGAATCAACTGCACAAGATGCAAATGGTGAAGCGTTTACCCCTTATTGAGCAACCAAACCAAGTGTGTGAAGGTTGCCTAGTCGAAAAGCAGCACAGGGATGCATTCCCTGTAGGACAGTCTTGGAGAGCATCACGACCATTGGAGCTGGTGCACTCAGAAATTTGCGGTCCGATGCAAACCACCATGTTTGCCGGCAACAAATACTTCTTGACGTTTATAGATGACTTTAGCCGAAAGACTTGGATTTATGCCATCAAGTTGAAGTTAGAGGCATTTGCCAGATTCAAGGAGTTCAAGGCTCTAGTGGAGAAACAGAGTGGATATCAGATCAAGTCAGCCTTCCTCAACGGAGTGTTGGAGGAAGAGGTCTACATAGACCAGCCACCAGGTTACGAAATTGAAGGCCAGGAGGGCAAAGTCCTAAAGCTGAAGAAGGCCCTGTACGGTTTGAAGTAGGCACCTCAAGCTTGGTACAACCGAATTGACAACTATTTTCAAAAAAATGGGTTTGTCAAATGCCCGTATGAGCACACCCTATACATGAAGACAAATGATGCCCAATCAACAGATGGCATATTCATTTCTTAGGGCAAGTATGCGAAGGATGTCCTAAAGCGGTTCAAGATGGAGGATAGCAAACCTGCCATCACACCTGTAGCCACAGGTTTGAAGCTGAGCAAACTAGATTTAGGGAGGAATGTAGATCCAACCCTGTTCAAGAGGCTAGTTGGTAGTCTGATGTATTTGACTGCAACTTGGCCAGATCTGATGTTCGGAGTCAGTATGATCAGCCATTTCATGGAGACTTTGAAGGACACGCACTGGCAAGAAGGCAAGAGGATCTTGCGCTATGTCAACGAGACACAAAACCATGGCCTATTTTATGCCAGACAGGACCAGTTGGACCTGGTCGGCTTCATAGATAGTGATTGGGCTGGCAGTATCGACGATCGAAAGAGCACCTCTAGGTATGCTTTCCATCTCGGATCAAGGGCAGTCTCATGGGCGTCCAAGAAACAACCCATCGTTGCGTTGTCCATAGCTGAAGCAAAATATGTCGTCACCACGTCAGCCGCATGCCAAGAAGTTTGGCTATGAAGAATTTTGAGTGAACTGAACTATCCTTTGAAAGGCGCGACAAAATTTTTTTGTGATAACAATTCGACGATTGCACTGTCAAAGGATCCTGTGTTCCATGGCTGAACAAAACACATCGATATTCGTTATCACTTCATCAGAGAGTTGGTGAAGTCTAGAGAGATTCAACTCCAGGTTTGCAGATCCAAGGAGAAGTTGGCAGATATTTTCACGAAGCCTTTGAAGGAGGAGGACTTTAGTAGATTGCAAGAGCAGCTTGGAGTCAAAGCGCTCGTGAAATCAGGCTTAAAGGAGGGTGTTAGAAATATTAACCCAGATTTCACACCTCCGCCAGACTGCACTAGCGCAGTTGCAAAAAGGGCTGACATGACGTCGCATCTACCCTCTGACAGATGTGACATCTAACAGATCCGATCATTGCAGAAGTTAATGCTAGTTCGGCGATTTAATGCCAGTACGACGATTGGTCAGAAACCCTAGTTGAGGGCCTGTCAGAACTTGTCAAAGGACAAACCCTAATCCTCCTCTCCCCATGGCTATATAAGGCAGTTTGGGTATTTCAGACAGAGTGGAAGGAGAGCAGAAGAAGTGGAATGCAGAGAGAAAAGAGGAGTCAGAGAAGAAGGCAGAGAGCAAAGAGGAGTAAGGAGAAGAAGAGTATTTCAGTGAGCAGTGTGGCTCATCTGATTAATGTCCGAGCAGCCGACTCGACATTTTGTCTTTTAGTTTATCTTGCAGCCTGGCCTGCAGATGTTATTTCCTCAGTGGAGGACCTCTGTAACCCTCGTTTCATATAAATAAAGTTTGTTGTTTGTTTTAGGCATCTTTAGGGTTTGCAGTTAATTTATGTGTGTTAAAGCTTGTTGCTCTCTGTACAAATCGCCTCAGAGCGATTGTGTTCGTGTTATAATAGTTAGAGCTCAGATCCGAGACTCAGATCATAGTTTCGGTGTTTCTCTTCTCCCAGCCAAGCAAGCAGTTGTCGCAGCCATGCAAGCCTTCCGGACAGGAAAATTTTCTAAGGCCAAAATTGAGCTAAGTCTGGAGCTGACTTCCCAACTTCGCTGCACAACCTGACCGTGCCCGAGAATCCATGCGCAACCCGACTGCGCCCGAGATCCGTGCGCAACCCGACTGCGCCCTTCCCTACTGCGCACTCCGCACTGCGCTGTGCGCACTTCGCACTTCTCTTGAGCCGTCGGACTTCGGGAAATAAAAATTTAAAATTCTTCAATGCCTGGAGATGGATGTGAACATCACACAACTAGACGGTTCGTGCATTATTTGACACTTTGGCGGATCTCTCCACCAACCCCACCCTAATGACATAGTTAATCCGTATTCCTTATCCCATTGAAGGACAAATATAGAACTTCTTCACCAAATAAAAGGAGGAAAATAGCAGCTCCATTAGATCCAACGTCACGTTCATAATTTATTTTGTTTGTTTAATTTTCATTTGATTGTTTATAGAACCAATAACCCTAGACATTTAGCAGAATATTTCTAAGAACAAGATCAATATTGATGACCAAACTTATTCACACCCCATTTAATGTAAAACAAATTTCATTTTCAGGAAAGCTGGCAAATGGAAACGTCAATTTTTTTTTACTTTTTTCCTCTATGTTACAATATTATACCCTTCTGCTGTTGTTTTTCCTTAATTAACAGTATATATTGGTTGAATTCTTGTGTAAGCTTGAAGTCGCTATGAGGTTGTAGAGAGTAGGGCATAGTTTATGTGTCATCATCGTATAGTGAGGCTGGGTCTTTGTTTGAATCGCTGTCTCTTCTGTCACCTTAATAGCATGGAAAATAATTTGAGAACTATCTGCTTTCATTACGATGTTGACGGCTCTTAGTTATAGCAAGTTGAATGTTTAAGAGTTCGCTGGCAAGCATATTGCATGTTTCGTGCCGACTGGAGGAGGAATATACAAATTATCTGTTTTGGTTTCATCTGGGCATAAAGATCAAAATATGTTTACCTGTTAACGTTGAACATGTTTTAATTTTATTAGAAAGATTAAGATAAATGCAAGACAAATATACATTAATCTAAAAAGCAGTCGCACTATAAGATCATATGGAATAATAATGAGGCAAAAATCGTTTAAGAACAAAGGAAAATAATAGAACGACTCAATTGACTGCAATAGAGTTCACAGGAATCTTTCAAAAACGCTAAGGTAGTTAGGAATACCGTTCAAAGTCCATGTTCCTCACTGTTCTGAGTTGAAAAATTAGAACTGTACGTAGATGGGAATTTCAAATTTTGAACATTAACGTATATGGCACGTAGAAGGAAACGGAGGTCTTAAAAGCCAATCAAATAAATGTGCAAGGAAATCTCTGCCATTACGTGTTGAACTGGTCTATGCACCTACCACGAATCTAACTATATACGTGTTGAACTGATCTAAGCATCGAACACTCCGATATAGACCTCGTTGCACAGGGTCTATAAAATGTCAATGCTTGAAATCGACTTGTTACCCAATTCGCCCGCAAATAAATTCAGATAAAACGTGGCATATTATTCATTCAGTTATGTGACAAAATAGGCGGTCTGTAACAAGCCATATTCTAATTATTCCAATGAGCCAATCCACCCTTCTTCCATATTTGAGCTTGTGAACTCTATTTCTTCTACTTCTATAAATAGTTTTAACGTCAGTGGTCATTGGCCGTGAACCAGACTAAGGGGGAGAGAGTGAACCAGATTAAGAGGAAGAAAGAAAGGGGGGACACAAATATTATAATTGAAGTGATTGAACGATGATGATTGAATTTGTTTTGTGTGCTATGTTATGGGACGTGTCGGGTGCATGGCCTCAGGCTGTGAGCCCCGGCTCGTGGGCGCTCATCGTCGGAAACGGTGGCGTTTCCGCCATGCACATGGCCACCACCTTCCGTGACACCGTCGTCATGTTCGATCGCACTGACTACGGCCCCTCCCAACTCCGCCTCGACGGCGGACGATGCAGGGACGATAATAATGACTTGGCGATCAAACACGACTGCTGGGCTCACTCCATCGAGTACAACATCGCTACAAACAATCTCAGACCATTGATGATCATGACTGATAGTTGGTGTTCCTCCGGGTCGTTTGCCGCAAGCGGTACTCTGGTCAGCACCGGCGGATACAACGACGGAGGCAACGCCATCCGTTACATGGCCCCCTGTTCAAATTCTGCTTGCGATTGGGATGAATCTCAGCCCCCCAAGCTCGCAGAGTATCGATGGTACGCTTCCAATCAGATTCTTCCCGACAATAGAATCATCGTCGTTGGAGGCAGAGGAGCCTTTTCGTATGAGTTCGTCCCAAAAGTGCCCGGAGAGGGATCCTACACTCTTCCCTTCTTAACGCAAACAAATACTCCAAATGTAGAGAACAATCTCTACCCTTTTCTCCATCTTTCATCCGATGGAAATTTGTACGTGTTTGCAAATCAGGATTCCATATTGCTCGACTACAAGAGAAACCGTGTCGTCAAAACGTTTCCCAGAATGCCAGGCGGGCCTAGGAATTACCCGTCGTCTGGTTCGTCTGCGATGCTGCCGCTGTCGGCCTCCGACAGATTTAAAATGGTGGAAATTCTCATTTGTGGAGGTGCTCCTGATAACGGCTACACATCCGCTAATGCCGGGAATCTCTTGTACTCTCTTCAGAGCTGCGGGCGAATGGTGATTACAGATCCAAATCCTGGCTGGGCCATGGAAAACATGCCTGGCCCCAGGGTTATGAGTGACATGCTCATTCTCCCCACTGGAGAAATTTTGATCATTAACGGAGCAAAGAAAGGAGTTTCTGGTTGGGACCTGGGAGATGATCCTGCGCTTGCTCCTTATCTGTATAGACCTAATGCCGTGCCAGAAAATCGATTCTCCACACTTGCAGCCTCCACAATTCCGAGGATGTACCATTGCAGTGCGAATGTATTGCCCGACGGACGAATTTTCGTTGGGGGCTCTAATCCTCATTTTGGCTACGTTTTGTCGGGTGTCACCTATCCCACGGAACTTCGTCTCGAAGCATATAGTCCTTATTACCTAGACAATTCGTACGACAACCTGAGGCCAACCATAACCTCCTTGTCCTCTTCGTCCGTTAGTTATTCATTGTTCAATTCACTGTTTCGAATTATGCTCCAAACAATATTCAGATCCATATTTACGCGCCTCCGTTCACTACGCATTCGTACTCGATGAACCAGAGGATGCTGGTGCTGGCAGCAAGCACTGCAAAAATAGTGGGAGGAGGATATTACATGGGGGTAATGGCTCCTACCAATTCCATCGCAGCACCACCCGGGTACTACATGCTCTTCGTTGTCAACGGTGGTATTCCAAGCGTGGCCAAATGGATTAATTTGTTTTAAAAAGCTAAATATTAGCAATCTGTATGGAAGATATCTACTTAGGGATAGATGTTGTTAGGTCCCTGGGAATGGTTTTGTAGAGAGTCTACTCTTCCCCTACATAGAATTTCATATGAAGCGTAATATGTCCGCTTCCTGTTTCCTAGTAGTATCACATTAAATAAAACTGAAGATGAAGTTCTGTTGGTTGTTTCGAAACAAACTAAGTTCCTATCCATACCATGTCGTTTACTGCCCAAGTCTGGTGTGATCTGACGTGAAATATGACAGCTAAATGGCTGTATTTGGCCTTTGGCAGAATACAAACAAAATTTAATATTAGTCGTTGGTATAAATGTTTAATAAAAAATTTCACTCGTTAATTTAATATGTATATCTTTGATTTAGCAGCCGTATTGATATAACTTATTTTACAATTAAAATTATATACAGCAAAAGGTTTTACTTTTCTTTAGAAGCAGAGCAAAGCTTTGAAAAACTTTACACTTTTTTATTTTTGGGTTATTTTTTTAAATTTTAAAATGAACACGGTTAAAATAAGAGGTTCAATTAAATTTTATAGACCTGGGTGTGACCTGTCATAAATTGTGGGAATCCCCATATTTTCTTTATTATTTAAACCTAATGTATGTACATATGAGAGGATATATGGGGCACTTTCATAAGCCCAAGTCACTTTCTTCCTGTGCCTGCAAAATAAAATATTGTAAATATAAATATGAAAAAAACCTTGATCAAATGCAATAGAGTTTATGCAATTTGAAGGGAATGATAATCTTGTTTAGTTATGAAATCTTTGTTCCTTTCAAGGTTGATAATAAATATAATGATAAATGTATGAGGAAGTAAAAGTATGTAAACGATTAAAATCTTAAATGTTAAAATAGATGAGGAACTTGGACCATAATTAAGATTTGAGTTACCACTATTAAATATGAATCTCTTGTAGATAATGCTTGTCCAATGACCTTGATTAATGCTTCATTTGTTAATTTATTAAACACTTGATGAAAAATAGAAGGGAGGTGTCAGTATCAATTCTATCACTATGGTAAGGTGTAAGACTCCTCATTTTTGTTATGATTTTAGCAACATGTACCTACAAAATATTAAACATTACCTATATCTTCAACAAGGGGTAGATTTATAGATCACTATGAAGCCTTGGAGAATTTATAAGGAGATTTATGATTAGGTGTGTAAGAATGAGATATGGCAGATTTACACCAGTTGCATGATGTTATTAGGAAGCTTATAAGAGTTAAGTGGTTTGATCGAGGTTATAATAAGGGTGAAGTGGCATACAACTACCAATCAAGATATGATCGGTAGTTTTCTACCTAGATACATGATAAGAAAGGTAAATCTAATTGATGGAGTGAGATCCATGGTAGAAAAAACAATGATAGGTTATCAATATATCAAAACTTTAGTTTTGCCAATAGTAATACAAAAGTGTTTGTAATGACACTTCTTGATAGAGCTTTCTTTGTTGGTTAATTCATGTACTTATGACTTGACAAGTTATACCTTTATTTCTAGATTTAGATTATACTATTATTATGATATGGTACTACTAATGAATTTTGTGGTTGTAGGATTAGGTACTCTCATGGGTGGTTGCTAGAAGGTAAACCATCAAAACTAAGAGAATAGAGAAATTATGAATGAAATTCTCATCTATAGCTCGATGATTAAACGAAATCCTTCATATAGATGCATTGCATTTGTGTATGTTAAAGATGCATTGCATGTATTTGCATGTGTTTGATTAAAATACTCCAATAGGAAAGGATGTTTCTATAAAGAAAAATAACCATCCTTAGCAGGGGGTGATAATGCTACTCGTTATCATAAAACCTTTTGCATAAGAAAAATATTGGAGATGCATATTATTTATTTTTAAGACCTCCTGCATAAGAAAAATATTGGAGATGCATATTATTTATTTTTATTATAGTTCGGGTAAGGATAGTTTTGGTAAGGACCTTCATATTATTTATTTGGTATTTGATTGAAATTAATATTGGATATTAATCATCCAATAAATAAAATAAAAAATAATCTAAATATTATTAAATTATTATGAGCATGATAATTAATAAAGTAATCACATTTTATTAATACAATTTATAGTTGATTCATACCAAAATATTGGCACTTTTAGAATCTCACACATACCCCACCAAGCTAGCAAAGAAAATAGGTAGCTAGGTGGAAAATTACTACTCATTCTTTACCTTGGAAAGTAACTTAAGTCCAAGCAGGCAAAGAAAATATGGCTAGGTGGAAAATTACTACTCATCCTTTACCTTGGAAAGTAATTTAAATCCATGGGGAAGAATATTAGGAATCTAGATAGGAAGCATTAGAAGAAAGACCTAGCAAGTTGAAGAACTCCTACAATAAGAAATCGAGAGGTGTATTGTTTTCTAATTATGTAATATGTTTTCCTTTCCACTTAATTTTATTTTCCTTCTCCAGATTAGGTTTAGGTTGCGATCTATAATATCTTGCTAATACATTTTATATTAAGGAACTGATTCTTATCTAAAGGAATGTTTCCTTTATAAGAGTTACAAGTAAACAAAGAAATTTTGTTAACACTTATAGGAAAGCCTACCATTTTGATAATTTAATTTTTTGGAAAACATAATGCCTACCTTGATCAAACTATATATACATATATAAAGCCACAAAAGACAAAACCATTGATCCACAGTATATTTGTAGCCTTTCCCTCTCATTGTTTGATTAAACAAGATATTTTAAATCTATTACAAAAATCAATATTATGAACAGTTCTTTAGGTAGGTCTATTTCAAAATTCATCTTAGTTTTCCTTTCAATCCTATTTCTTATAATATAATTTACTTTATGTTCAAATAAGTCGATGCTTAATTTTCTAGGGGTAGGGAAAAGGCCAATATATAAAAACATTATATATATACATGCATGTTTCCTTTTTAACCATATTTCCACTAATGCATTCTGAAATGAATGTTTTGCATTACCATCACTGATCCTTCTTTTTAAATATTGGTTCATAAACTATATTCGTAATAACCTAGTTACCTTTTATTCCTTATGGTTTAATTGACACAATAGAACTTAAATTCATGCATTATTTCCAAAGTGCCAATGACACTATAATAATATTAATTTATTTATGATGTTTCATTATTATAACAACAATGCACTTCTTGATTTTTTGGTACAAAATAAATTGATATTTGGTCAACATGTTTATTGAATTAATAGTCATAATGGTTTTTAATATTTTAGTGTTAGTTAGTCAAAAGAGAGGCAACTATATGATTTTGGGTCTCTTTGTTTTAAAAAGAAAATAATTTTATATTTGTTTAAAAATTCAAATATGCATCCCATCACTTCTGGTGAGTAAATAACTTGTTTTAAAATTAATGAGACACGTTTACATAAGGAATTCATGTTATAAATTTTGTACATATTTTCTTCATGTAAAATAAATCCTACATGGAGTGTGGTATGTGTTGGGAATGGGAAAATATGATATTTATTGATACAAGAAAAGAGTACATTATATAGGTATAAGCCTATATGAAAAGCATGACAAGTGTCAAGAAGACATAGTGCACATTATAATATTCTAACATTCCTCCTTAATGTGCACTATCCTAACTATAGAGAAAAAAAAGTCAACATTAGATAACATTCCCCCTTAATGTTGACTTCTCTAAAATAACCCTAACATCCTCCTTTATTACATAATTTGGACTAGGCTCGTACTCTTTGTGCTTGGCTCTCCAAATATGAATAATTTTAGATCAATGATGTATACATATTGATGTTGCCTCAAGGTCAACCACTTACTTGGATCTGTTACCACTGGGTCGACCGTATAAGTGCCGTAGGGTCATCCTAGGTGCCTTAGGGTCAACCACTTCCATGGGTATGTTGCCTCTGGATCAACCGTCTAAGTGCCTCACGATCATTCTCTAGGTATGTTTCCTCTTGTAGATCACTGACTAGATTCACCATAAATATCATCCCCTCTCATGGTGAACTAGATACCAAATTTTAGGAATGGAAAAAGATCATATGTTCATATTGATACAAAATAGTACAATATATAGGCATAAGCCTATATGAAAAACATGACAAATGTCAAGGAATATGACAAGTGTCAAAAACAAGGTATAGTACACATTATATTCTAACAGTTTTTCTGTTCTTGCATAGTAGAAATGCACATCTATTCATGAGCTATCCTAATCCCTATATCCAAGAACAGTGAAATTTTTTAAAAGACTATGGGAGAAAAGCTGAGTCGAAGACCTTTACACTTTTGCTATAATATTTATTATTATTTTATATAAACATAAATTCTTGGAAATACCTTGTAGGTATTATACCATTTATAGATTACATTTGAGGTATTGAATATATTTTTGAGAAACAATATTATTTTATTCTTATAAAAGGAAAATAATGTTTATTATTATTCCACTGGTTAGGCTTTCTTCCCCATTGAAATATGAAAGTCAAGGAAAGAGTTGGATTCAATAATTTCACAAATAAAATATTGTTCTAAATGACTTAGTGTGTTTATAGAAAGATGAGAGTCAAGGGAGGAGCTGGCTTCAATATTTTCACAAACAAAATATTGTTCTAAATGACTTAGTGTATTTATAATATTAAGAGATTGTTCTCTAAGTATACTTAAGTTATAAGGTAGTGTAAGTTCCTTATAAAAAAGGATTAATGGATTTAAGACCCTATTATTTATAAATTTTACTATTTAACTTGCTATTGCAAGATGGAAAGTTGCATGTTCAAACTAAATAGATTACGGATGTATCTATTTAAAGTTGTCATGATTGAAATTCTATTTTGAAAATATTTTTAAGATATTAGAATCATATGTGATTAGTTTGAAATTGTTAATTTAATAACGTAAAATGATAAATTTTGATTTGTTGTGTTTATTGTATTCTTATTTTAAGCATGATTAATATTTTATTTAAATAAATGAGTATTTGATATTATGGTAAAGTTCTTTTCTAGTTATCAAAGTTATATTTGGGTTCTTTGGGATGAGGGAAAGAATTATTTTGTACCTTGAAGGAAAAGAAGCCTAACCACAAACTTTGTTAGAATAATTAATTATCCTAAAAGAAGTTTGATTTTAAATTCATTCCTACAGTGATGTGAAATATTATTTATTTATTTCTAAATGAAATATAGAATTTATTAGATGAAGGGTGTATGTTTTATAACCATCAATACTTTTGACTATGGATGAATGTGACTTCTTTTAGATAGAAAGTCTATTTGAATAAATTTTAAAAAGGGATGCTTTTTTTCTTCATTTAGAAGGTATAAAACACCTTAGTTCCATGATAGATAAATTATTTTGCTTAAGCAAGTTTATAAACTCTACTTGAATAAGTTTTTATAAGATGATAATTTAAATAAATAAACCATTGTCCCAATATGGAAATAAAGGTTAAATGATACATTTGAACTAAAATATGATAATTTAAAGAACTAGACCATTGATCCAATATGGAAAGAAAGGCTAAATGATATAATTGGAGTAAAGTTCTCTTAAGACTTTGTTATAAGTTATCAATCTTTAGCAAAGTGTTATGGGTTTTAAGTTGTCAAAAACTCTATCTTTTATGGAGGAAATCTTTGTGAAGGATCCATGGTTAAAGGGGAGATTAGCATTGTATACAACACCATATTAGAATATCATAGATTGTTAACTAGTGTTTGTCAAATTGTAAGAGGTAATCAACTAAGAGAGTCAAGATGTAGCCAATTAGGCTATATTACTTAAAGATAATCAATAGATAATTATTAATGACAAACCTTGGCATACAAGGACTATGATGGGAGGTGAGGCAGGATGGTATGGGGTATTCCACTAGATCATTCATAGAGCATTATAGTGGTGGCTTCTTGCACAAAATTATATCTGGGAAATCCTAGTGGGAGGTTTAGGAAAACTCCATGGTGGGTTGGTATGGGATAATCCACCACATAATTAATAACTTTTGTAACTGTGACCATGAACATTATTAGGGAATGGTAATTATCATAGTTGATCCCATGAGATATGGAAATCAACTAATCACTAAGGAATTATGTCATAAAAGCCCTACATGTTATATAAATAGTGGGTTGGTATGAGATAATTCATCACATCGTTCACAAAATATCAAAAGAAGTTAACATGGTGATAATGGTCTTGGTTGGTTCCATGAGATATGGCAAATTAATCACTACATAAATGATAACATGATAGGGCAGGCAAAAAGGCATCCCTTTTAAGTGTTATGGGCCTTAACGAATGTCCTTTATGTCCTGGTCTAGTTGTCATATATAGGTGTTGAGTGTATGGGAAATTCGAAGACCATTAATAGACATCATTTCTAGTGGTGACAAGGTTAGAAAAGTGAACCCCAAAAATTTTAATGGGAACCAACCATTCCTATCCACTTGAGGGTTGTTTACAATGACTAGTAACTAAAAGTGGTTATGAATACCTTATACTGATAAAATATTGGGCCATATTTAAATCCTATTAAAAAATCCCTCTCCTTTGGGTCGAGTTTGGTGGGGTTATTTATAGTGTTATTATGGTACAAAATTTCTCTAGTACTTTTATTCATGTTTTTACTGTCATTGACCATTGAGAGGTGGAAAAATAGTAAAAATTGTTTACTAAAAACTCCCTATAGGGTGATAGAAGCATTTTACAAGAGTTCCATACAAAAGTGACACAACGCTTTTATATGCTTATGTCATTATTTTTAATGCATATTGGGGTATTAGTTCTCCAAACAGTATAGGCATATTTATACTCCTTGGAAGGATATTTGCAAGCTTCTTCTAATGGTACTTGATTTGTGAAATTTTGTGAAGTTTTCAATTATTTTTGTAAGGCCCAAAGGTTAGCTATTTTTTCCTCGAATTTAGGTATAGTGGAGCCAAATAGGCTTTCTTTGTTTACAAAACCAATTGATGAAGTTAAATGGCTAGTTAGATCATAAAATTTAGTTTTTGCACATGTATATTTTTAAACAAAATATTGGGAAAATACGTAAATAGTCATAGTTTATCTAAAATTTTAAGTAACTATGTATAGTTCTTATGTTGGTTATATAATTTTTTATTTTATTTATCTATATTTATTAATTAGAGTTTTCTCTTATCATGAGAGGAACAAATATAATAGTAAAGTTGAAATATTTTGATCAGTAGTTTATTAGATTGAATCTAGATTAGAAAATATTTACAACTATTATTATATAATCATGCATTTTATAATTTAAAGTATTCAATTAAGCATTGAGTAAATAATTGGGTGTCATAAATATTGCTATTTAAAGAGGAGTTTGATTTTAATTACAACCCACATCAAGAAATCCAAAGGTAGTATTGCTTGATGATATGAAAAATGTAGTAAATGAAAGATAAACTTACTCATGATGAGTGCAAAATAGCTCAGCAACTAATTATAAAATAAGTAGAAATTATTTATAAAATCATAGAGCAATAATAAAAACATTCATCATGTGACATCAATGGCATGAAAAATGTAGTCAATGAAAGATAAACTTATATACCCATGATGAATGCAATATGGCTCACTGCCTAGATATACATTAGGAGAAGTTGTTTATAAAACCATAGAGTAATGATAAAGGCATTCATCATAAAACACCATAATGGTAAGAGAATTGGGTTATTTTAGTAGAGACCTAAGTTTGACTTATGGGGAAGGTGGCCTTTGATATACCCCCTATTGGATTTTAAGCCAAATTATATCAGGTCCTAGTAAATATCGGCCACTATATCTTAAATCTGAATATATATATAATGAAGAGCAACCAAAATATATATTGCCCAAAATAAATTATAAAAACATTCAAAATAATATCAAATATAAATATGGGTTCGAGGGCTTAGTTAAATGATCAAAATGCTTCTGTAGGAGCATGAAGACTAGGGTTATAATCCCTCCCATAGTCTAGTGGGTATATTATGTCAGTGTAGCTGGATACATAAAATGTTTACCTGATGCAATTGAATGTTATAGTTGCAACAAGGAGTGAGATTCGAACCTGTAGACACCAAAACAACACCAATCTAATTATGTGATTGCAAACACTGATTGCATCAACACACACAGCCCCCAGGGTAGCCTCTAGAGGTTAAACAATGGTCCTAACCACTCTCATAGTAGTTTTGGAAGGTCAGAGGTCAATTTGGCACCTTCAAGAAATCTGCTTCATACTCTTTCCACCAAAGGATGATTACAAACTTCTATTCACCCCACCCAGGGATGATTAGCAACATTCACTCCAGGATGGGGTGAATAGCAGGTTTGACGGGAAAAAAGTCAAATCTTGACAAATGGCAGCTCAAATCCACCACTTAAATCTTCCTTCATTGCATGGGAGTGTGAGTGAGAATTTTTGAGCGTTAGAGGCAATTACAGGGGTAGTCATGGAGCCCCTAATCATGGAGGAATCTTCTCCCCCTTTAAAGGCATGATTTCCAAGTGGCGCCTCTGCATGCTCATCCAAAGAGATCGTTAGGTCTATAAAATGGTGGGTCTTCTCACCTTAAAAATATACGGAGAAGGAGCATTTTGAGCAATGAAGTGCTACCATTTTATATCCTCACACCTTTTGATTTGTGCCTTTCACATCCTTGATCTCTTTTAGAGAGGAGGTCATTGGGTGACTATTGGAAGGGCAAATCCGGAACCAAAACCTAACATTTGGCCATAGCATCCTAGAAAATTTGTTGAAAACACCCCACAAGAGATTTTGGACCCATACCAAGTGGATTTTTTCCAAAATTGGGCCCTAAACGGGGGGCGTCCTGTCCCCGGGCGCCCCCCGCACTGCTGTAGTTCTAATTGCCTCACCCCGAAGCATTTAGAAATCTATAGTATATTTCCTTTCTATTATTTTTGCATCTGATTCTATGCTGCTTAGATAGGTTGTCATTCAAATTTCACATCGTTTTGAGCATTTTTTATCATGTTTTTATCATTTCCCGCCTTTACTAACATGCAGGTAGCATCATCAAATTCATGGTGATAGAGGCCAAATTGGGAAAATATGACCTTCTAGGTCTTCCCAAAATACCCCATTTTAGCTAACCCCCAACTTTGCAGGTGATTTGGAGCTTCCCGGATGTGACATTTGGGGCAGTGCTTTTTGACGCTTTGTTACAGGTCTAATCATCCCGCCTCGGAGCGAATACGAATATATGGTGAATTTTCTGACTATTATTTTTGCAATGCCTTCCTAGTGATGTTTTTATTCCCCTATCAAGTTTTTAGTTCATTTGGATCTATTTCAGTTATCTTTTTATTCATATTTTGCATGTGCTAATTGAAGGCATGGGGATTGCATGTTTCATTTTATCTACAAATGCTATTGACTATTTTATATTTCCTTGAAAGTAGGATTTGGACATTAGAGGAGCAGAAAGGAGTCAAGATTCATCAATGCAAGTGGCGACGATGTTTGGTCCACCTATTTTACATGTGGGCACGCGAAAGAAGGAATAGCATCCATTGGTGTGACAAGAACACATTTAATGCTCCTAGCCCCAAAAAATGGAGGAGGTGAATTGTAACTGAGTTCTAAAGCATATTAATAAAAATATTTGTCTTCCATATTGTATTTATATTTGGTTTTGATTCGTTTATGCTTCTTTCCTTTCATGCACTTTCAATTCATAGGATTTAGCGTTATCTTTTGTTTCATTTACATCGCATATTGGCTTTTCCTTTTTGTTTTTGTATCCTCGTGCTTCTAGTGGTGATCACGGTGGGACATTGTCCTCTATTTTTGAGATCAAAAATTTGATTAAAAATTGATTGTTTTTACTTGTAGGTACCAAGTTTTCAAACGCTGGACTACTGTTTGTTCCAGCCTATGGCGAATACAGAGCTGCAATTCGTCTTACCAAGGGATGAATGGGCATTCACCCCACCCTATGATGAATACAGTTCTATTATTTGTACCAACCAGGGATGAATATCTCTCTGTGCAGTTTCAGGACAGAAACTCAAAACCAGCCAATTTGGGCAGAGAAGGGGTAGGGGTCCTAAAAACCTTCTATCATTTTTTGCTTTATGTTTTCTATTTTTTGGTTATTTGCTTGCTTAGGGAAAGTTTTTTTTTACTGCATGTTGCTTTATTTTATGCAAAAATAAAAAGAACCCCACACATCACGTGGCAATTTAAACACCAAGGAGCTGGTCATAAAACCCCAACCCTTGATCAAGACCAACGATGGATTTCATCACCACCTTGGCTTGAATTTTTGCATTCACAACCCCGATCGCTATTGTTGCTAGACATAAATCCTGATGAAAGATGACTAAGTGTAGCTGGGGTGATTCCCAGCGCATGAGGATAAGTCTTCTCTGGTAGGTGTCAAAAATAGGGTGATTCCCCTTTCATACCGCCTACGTTCCACGTACCATCTGCTCTCACATACCAATAGTTTCCCTCATGTAATGGCGGGTATATAGAGAGGTTGGTATATCAGCCTGGAAATGGTATATCAAAGGGGAGACCATTTTTGAGAGTCATAAGAGCCATCATATTGCATTTGCTACAAAACATTCTTTACAAAACTGTCAAATGAAAAATCAAAACCAGGTTTAGGGCACACCTCTAATCTTTAAACAAGATAATCATTGCTTTGTGTGTGTGATATTTTCTGTTTAGTGTAGCATACAAATCATAAAAAAGAAATAAAAATCTACACATCTTGTAGGAAAACACCACCATGGTATACACCCATAGCCAAGCCCAATCACGGGCAGGAGCTACGGAGAGTGTACAAGAGGGCACAAGTCGCCTCTGCTATAGCCCCAAGGACTTGGTCATACCACCTTGGTAGACCGATCCACAAGAGAGTCCACATCGTGCCATTTCAGAATGGGACTATAGAGGCACCCCTTCGAAGGAAATGCCCATCCAACATAGACCCTTTCATGAGGATTCCTTACATGTGGCACTCAATATAAATGGGAAGGCTCCCTTAGAAGATCGGTATGAGTGGACACCATGTGATGAAGTGCTAGAACAACATAGGGTCCATGAGGAGAGGCCACATGATTATGTCAACCCTCATTTACCCCCCATCACTGTTAGAAACAATAGGCAAAATCCAGAGCATAGGGCTCTTCAAATAGTGTGAGCCAACTCTGCTCGCACCTTTCACATATATGAAAGGGAGCATGAGAAAGACCATTACATTCCTCAAGATAAATATACAGTGCGGGAGCAATGTGCCTCCGCACCTGCTATCTACCAGAATCACCTACTAAGGCCAAAGCCTCGAGTACATGTCGCCAACACTGACAGAGGGAAGCAACCTATAGAGATCTCGGATCATCATGACTAAGATAAATGCATAAGAAAGGCATATAGGCCTCCTAGACTCAATATGGTGGAAAAAATTGACCTAGAAGTCGCCAGACATGTCACCCACCAAGCGTAGATCACACAGGTTGAGCAAGACCAACAACAGCTAGAGCATCTATATCACCTTAGCAAAGAGCGCATTCGGTGCCAAACAGATGAGATGCTCCATAACACGGTGCCTGAGAAGGTTCCAACCCATCACACCCAAAGAGAAAAATCGTATGACATGCGCAACCCCTTGGTACGAGGCAGGTCTCCATGACCTTACCAAGTGCTACCTCTGAGACGTCCTCGACCTGAGCGGGAGGCCACTCCCAGGAACAATGATGGGCACCCTCTTTAGGGACCCACCCATGTCTATAGGTCTCATCCAAAATCTCCTCAAGAAGCCTATGTGAAGTATGAGAAAGAAGAAGAGCAGGCCAAAACACCCTACCAAGGCAGAGGGGGTGCTATCCGACCACCCTTCCATAGGCCTCAAGTTTCCCACAACCCACAATGGGAGCTAAGGAGGAAGATATCAAGTCTTCTGATGCATATAAAGCACTGTTAGAGTGCTTGGAATCTATGGAGACCAAGAATTATGGGCCCCAAAATCCCACTTTACGCCAACTCCACAGTCATCTTGTGCATCCATTAGTGCCAGCACCTCCTTACCCTAAACTCTTTAAACTACCTCAGCTGGAAATCTTTAGAGGTGAGGAGCATGCCCAAGAGCATGTGACTATATTCTTGAGCCAATGCTTCGGTATTCAGGATAATGATTATTTGTTTTTAAGAACATTCATCACCACGTTCATAGGCCCTACCTCGGATTGGTTCACTCAATTGCCAAAGCACAGCATTAGCAACTTAGATCATCTAGTGGATGCGTTCCTTGAACGCTTCGCCTTCAACACCAGGAAGAAGGCATCACTAAGTGACCTAGCTAGCCTCAGGTAGTATGAAGAAGAAACCATGGTGGCCTATGGGAACCGATGGAGGACTTTGCTTTCAAAGCTGCCCTACCTCCCTCCTATGTCTGACATCACCCAAATGTTCTCAAAGAGCTGTTTGAGATAGATCTCCAAGCCAAAGAAGAAAGAATGGTCTAAGAACACCAAAATAGGGACAAAGTAACAAAAACCTACTATGGTCAATCAGGTTGCTATAAATGTCCCTAATCCTACACAAGCAACATAGCCCCAAAAGGCTAACTATCAAGCGATGCCTCTTAACAGTTATGAAAAAGAAAATTAGAGGCAAGAAAAAAGTCAATAACGTCACCCTAGGCGATAATTCACACCTTACACAGAGTCTAGAGACTCCCTGTTTGACCACTTGTCAGCGGAAAACTTGATCAACCTGCCCGAGATTCAACCTATAGATCCCAATGGAACAAAAAATAAGGGCTATAGGGAAGACTTGTACTGTAGGTTCCACAGACGGAAGGGACATGATCTTAATTCATGTTGGAAGTTTAAATGCTTGGTGCAAGATCTAATTGATAACAAGAAATTAGCGGTGGATAATCCCGTGGCACCAAGCAATCAACAAATGGAGGTCTTCAAGGACCCCTTGCCTGCCCATGATGTGTAGGAAAAGAACCTACAAGTCAATGAGGTAACACATAACTGCCCCATGCAGGGGTGTTAGGTATGATCAGTATAGTGACTCAGAACAGGAGGTACCCGAGCACAACTGCCCCCATGGTAGCTATAGGAGAGGTGCCAACAACGTCACAACCGCAATAGCACCTTGCACCACCTCCTCTGCCTAGACCAGTGGCCACAATTTGGACCAAACTCACCCAGAGTTTGAGGACCATGTCGGCTAGGCTCTCCATCTACGAGCTCATACAACAATCAACGCCCCATCGGGAGGCTCTAATGGAGATACTAAAAGCCATCGAGTTGTAGCCCCACGAAGCAAACTCCTTCAACAACTTCATGGGACATGTCAAATGATGCACTGAGCCAGTCATCACCTTTTGAGAAGACAAATTGAAATCAGTGGCTGGTGACATGGCGGATCCACCCTTGCACGTCATTGCACGGGTCAATGGGATTCTATACAAGAGATTATTGGTGGACACTGGCTCGTCCAGTAATATCATTACAATCTTGAAGCACCTAAAGTTTCTCGTATCTCACATAGTGACTTCCACCTATACACTGTGAGCATTCAATGATGCAATATGCTTAACAGTTGGCACAATTATCCTACCCATCCAAGTGGGACAAAAGACTATACCTACATTATGCCACATCTTGGAGGGTGAGATGGCCTATAAGATCTTGCTGGGTTTGCCATGGATCAAGGACATGAAGTGTGTCCCTTCGATAGCTCATCAGTGCTTAAAGTATACATTTGAAGGGCAGGTGCATGTAGTCCCGATAGACTTAGAACCCTTCAAGTATTGCAATATAGTGCAGCTAATTCTACAATCGAACCTTCCATCAATGCATTTGGATTTTTAGTTGAATCCATCTAAAAAAGGTCCAATTTCGTAGGCATCCCCATTGACAAGTCCATCAAAATCTTAGCCGGGTCCATCTTCATCATCTGGTCCTTCACCAACGATGTCACCTATGGTGGCCAAATAGAAGGACAAAGGGAAGAAACCTCTAGAAGAGGTGCAACCTCTGGAAGAGGCACCGCCATCAGTCTCAACCATCTCTACTAAGGAGATGCCTAGTAGAATGGAAGTCGAGGCTCCTAGTTCACCCGACATGGAGTGGACTCAGGAAGAACTTTCGTTCCCTCCCCCTCAATCACCAACAATCATCATTGAAATGGCCAATACGGGCCTGGGGGAGTATCTGGTGCAAAATATTGTAGCAACACCCACACTAGAGTCCATGCAGGACATGGGGAGACCTTGCCTCCCCATCGGTACTATTGTTCCTCTAGGCTACCCGCCAAATTAGATAAATTTTGTGTATGGGGGCCTTGATCATGGTATTGAACCTTACACGCAAGAGGACGAGGATGAAGAGCCCTTTGCAGAAGATGTCAATTATTTGTCCAACCCAAATTTTGCTTTGAGATATCTTGGCCAATGCAATTGGCATGGATATGGGTTAGGCAGATATGAGCAAGGAGTGCACGTTCTTTGCCAACCAAGATATCAGATGCCATACGATAAGTCAGGAGTAGGGTTCAACCACCCCCTACCCTTGGACATCTTGGTAGAGAACATGCAAGGCCTAGGGATAGGCAACAAGGGGGGATTGTCATTATATCCATATGCCAACCCTAACACGACATATACACTAGGGGATTATCTCCCATTGTTGATGACCAACCTTGTTGACCTCAACAACCCTTTCCATCGCTCGAGAGAGGAGAAATTTTGAGACCTCCCTTACAAGAGAGATATAGACAAGATCAGGAAGGATCTTCGAAAGATGAGTCAAAATATGAGGTAGCACCATGGGACCCTTTCAAATCGGATAGCAATCACTCACAAGTGACCCCCATGGATGACTACTAAGAAAGCCTCTTGGCAATGTTCCCTTTGGATGCTCCAATAGAACAAGTGCCACCTCAAGAAAATTAGGTCCCCCATAGAGAGCAAAAAAACCCCAATGGGGCTAGATCAATTTGCTTGAGCAATATGAGCTCCTAATGTCGCAAACAATTATCGAAACGAACGAAGGCCTGTGTATCTCTAACAGTGATTATGAAGATGAAACTGAGATGGCATATCTCAATCACATGCGATAGATGCAGCAACAATACCCCCTAGATATTGATGACATATTTGAACAACTAAACATAAGGCCAAGGCATGAGTGGCACCTAAACCTAGCGCAGTGGGACCAAGTGTTGAATCCACCACTTTGGGCATACAGATAACACCTACTACCCAGAGACCCTATAGAGATATCAGTGTTGAGGGTAGACCCTATCTTCTTATCCACACATAAGGTTGATCCATTCGTGCCAATACCTCCAAATTCATATCTGGAGCAAAAATATCACCCAGAATGTTTGAGTCATCACACCCACGGTAATGGAGACAAAAATCATTTCATCAACATGATCTCCATTGACTTAACCGCCCCCATCCACAATCCGGCCGATCCAACATAGTCATTGTATCTATACATAGATGCCATAGACTAGGATCACATCAATTCATCACCATCCCCATTAGAGTACTGGCCTTTCGATGAAATGCTTCATTTCACCCTAGGGCCAACTCAAGATATCTTCCATGCCGAAGAGGGACCCGAGGTTCCTAATGATGATCTTAATTCAACAGATGATATCCACTTGATCCCAACTCCACATCGATTGGAGGATAGATCCCACATGTCGATCAAGGAGATGACTGACATAGACATCGACTCGGATCCAATGAATCCATAGATTATCAAGTTGGGGGTAAGTCTATCCCCCGAAGAGCAAGCCGACTACATTGCCCTTCTCAAAGAAAAGAAGGAGGTTTTTGCATGGTCCTACAAAGACATGTCGGGGCTAGATCCATAGCTAGTCACGCATAATCTAATGCTTGATCCGATAGTCAAGCCAGTTAAGCAAAAACTACGTAAGATGCACCCAAAAGTGGCCTTAATGGTCAAAGACGAATTACAAAAGTTGTTGGATGCATAGTTTGTCATCTACATGGATTACCCACCATGGCTGTCCAACATGGTGCCCATCAAAAATCTTGATAGGAGGATTCACATATGCACTAATTTTTGAGATCTAAACAAAGCGAGTCCTAAGGATGATTTCCCATTTCCAAGCATCGATGCATTGGTAGACGCTACAATGGGCCACGAAATGCTTTCCCTTATGGATGGTTTCTTAGGATACAATCAGATTCGTATCAATCTCGAGGACCAACTAAAAATGGCGTTCATAATGCCTTGGGGGAAATTTTGTTATAATGTCATGCCCTTTGGCCTTAAAAATGCTGGTGCCACCTACCAATGTGCCATGACGTACATCTTCCATGATCACATGCATAAAACTTTGGAATATTACATGGATGATTTGTTGGTTAAATCTCTTTTGCACCCAATTCATCTCGATGACTTAAGCAAGATCCTCGATCACCTCATGGAACATAAAGTCAGACTGAACCCCAAGAAGTGCGTATTTGGTGTCACATCTAGAAAACTCTTGGGTTTCATAGTCTCAAAGTGAGGCATCAAGGTGGACCCAAACAAAGTCAAGGCAATCCTTGAAATGCTTCCCCAAACTACCATCAAGCAGCTCAGAAGCCTGTAGGGAAAGGTCGCATCAATCAAGTGCTTCATAGCGCAGCTATCTGACAAGTGCCTACCCATGAATAAATTATTGCACAAGGAGGTCGCATTTCACTGGGATGACGAGTGCCAGTCAGCATTTGATGAAATTAAACAATACTTGGCTTCACTGCTAGTATTGGCACCACCTAGACTAGGAGTGTCATTCTACTTATACATCTCAGCTACTGAGGTGGCACTGGGCACCATGTTAGCCCAAAATAATGAACTTCACAAAGAACAGGCTACTTACTATCTTAGCCACACCCTGGTCAGTTATGAACTTAACTATGCTTACATTGAGAAGCTCTACTTGGAAGTGGTGTTTGCTACCAAGAAGCTACACCATTACATGCTAAGAAACAATATGTATGTTGTGTCTAAGGAGAATCCATTGTGGTACATGATGAGTCGTACTTATCATAGTAGCCGCATGGTGAAATGGATCATGTTGTTGATGGAGTTTGACATCGAGTTCATTGGACAAAAATCCATCAAAGGTCAAGTCATAGCCGATCAACTAGTAGATGCTCCTCTCAAAGACAATCAGCCTCTGACCATAGAATTACCTGATGATGGGGTCTTCTATGTATCAGAATCGCCAGATTCTGATGAGCCTGAGTCATAGGCCGACATAACCCTATTTTTTAATGGTTCTAAATGTGAGCAAGGGGGTGGTACGGGAATTGTATTCTTCACACCACAAGGGGCTCCAATGCCTCTATCATTTAAATTAGATTTCCCATGCACCAAAAACAATGCAGAATATGAAGCCTTGCTCATAGGTCTTCATACAACAATCACCATGAACATCAAATTATTGAACATATTTGGTGATTTGTTGTTAATTGTCAACCAAGTCAAAGGGGTATTCCAATGTAAATGCCCAGTTCTGCAGGCCTACAAAGCCCTTGTGGACAAATTCCTGGAAAATCTTGAATGGTATGACATCGAGGCACTCCCTCGGTCATCAAATCATTTTGTGGACACTATGGCCTCCTTGGGGTCATTAATCCCATAAGACATATCTGGTGAAATGACAACCATTCAAGTGAAAACACTATTGCAATCCATGATGGAGCATGCAAGCTCTAAATTAACTCTAGGAATCCACCTGATCCAGATTGAACCGTCCTCGGACAAGTTCTCTCAAATCCATGATTGTCTGAATCATGCCAACTGGGGGTCCTTGTTCTCCCCTACTCCCCTTAATAGCAACACAATGCTATTCTTACAAGTTCTTTTCCACTCAACTTTTGCTAGGGATGAACTTCAAGAGGGATTGGCTATTCATACCGTCAAGGTTTTAGATTAGCAGGATTGGTATACACCCATAAGGGACTACCTCAAGTTAGGTAACCTCCCACTTGGATTGACACATGCCACAAAATTATCATTCAAACAGAAAGTGGCTAAACATGTCTTGTTAGGAGACATTTTGTATCGTCGTAGCTATGAAGGAATCCTCCTTCATTGCTTGGACCAATAGGAGTCCACTTGGGCGATCGCCCAAGCGCACGATGGTACATGCGGTGGCCACTTCAATTGTATGGCCATTGCAAAGCGCATTATTCGCATGGGCTATTATTGGCCATATTTAGAGCGATATTGTTGTGCATATGTAAATAAGTGCATGAAGTGTCAACACCATGCAAATTTGACACATGTACCTTCTCAGGCCTTGCAGCCGATCCATTCGACTTGGCCATTTTCATAGTGGGGATTAGATCTAATGAGAAAGATCTCCCCTACATCGTCAGGTCATCACACATTCATTATAACGGCCACAGAGTACTTCACCAAGTGGGTGGAAGCAATTTCGCTTACCTCTACGACTGGAACCCGCATTTCGGAGTTCATTTTACATAACATCATATGTCATTTTGGTATTCCATCCAAGATAATCTTGGATAATGGGACGTCATTCAAGAAAAAATATGTGCATGCTTTGACCACAAAGTACAAAATTCAGCATAATTTTTTGACACCCTATTATCCATAGGCAAATGGGCAAGTAGAGGTGTCAAACAAAATGCTAATTGCCAAAAAGACAGTCGCAGACATTCATAAGGATTGGCACATTTAGATCCCACTTGCCCTGTGGGATTATCGCACTAGCATTCGGACGCCCACTGGGGTAACTCCATTTTCGCTCATGTATGGCTTCGAGGCTATCATGCCTCTCGAGTTGGAAATTCCTTCCCTGTGCATATCAATGCAAGAGTTCATCGATGATGACACTACGTGGTAGACCCGGTTAGACCAGCTTACATTGCTCGATGAATGACGAGTTAATGCTCTCGAGAATTTACATATCTATCAAGAGCGACTTAAGAAAGCATACAACATGAAGGTTCACCTAAGGGAATTTCAGGTTGGTGACTTGGTCTTAAAAGAGAACCAACAGAACTCTAACTTGTTGCCCCATCTAAGGGACAAGTTCGTGGCAAACTGGTTAGGTCCTTATGTCATCCACAGTAAAATAGGACCTGGAACATACCGGATCGCCTCTCTTGATGGAATCAAGGAACTAGAACCCTTGAATATCAGTCATTTGAGGCCATTCCATATTTAAAAGAGCCATATCCCAAACCAAAAGCTCCAAGGATTCTCTTAATCGCTTGGTCAAACCAAAAGCTCCAAGGATTCCCGTAATCACTTGATCAAACCAAATGCTCCAAGGATTCCCGTAATCTCTTGGTCAAACCAAAAATCTCCAAGTATTCTCACAATAGCTTGGTCATCCAAAAACACTCCAAGGATTCTCATAATCACTTGGTCAAACCAAAAAGCTCCAAGGATTCTCACAATCGCTTGGTCAACCCCTAAATGCCCCAAAGGTACCCATAATCCCTTTGGTCAAACCAAAAAGCTCCAAGGATTCTCACAATATCTTGGTCACCCAAAAAGCTCCAAGGATTCTCATGATCGCTTGGTCAACCCAAAAATGCTCCAAAGGTACCCATAATCCCTTTGGTCAACCCAAAAAGCCCCAAGGATTCTCATATTTGCTTGGTCAACCCAAAAAGCCCCAAGGATTCTCATAGTTGCTTGGTCAACCCAAAAAATGCTCCAAAGGTACACATAATCCGTTTGGTCAACCCAAAAATCCCCAAGGATTCTCATGATCACTTGGTCAAACCAAAAAGCCCCAAAGGTATCCATAATCCCTTTGGTCAACCCAAAAAGCCCCAAGGATTCTCATGATCACTTGGTCAAACCAAAAAGCCCCAAAGGTATCCATAATCCCTTTGGTCAACCCAAAATCTCCAAGGTACCCATAATCGCTTGGTCAATCCCCAAACGCCCTAAAGGTACCCATCATCCCTTTGGTCAAACCAAAAGCTCAAGGGTTCCCACAATCGCTTGGTCAAAAATAAAAATAAAATTCAAAAACAATAAAATCATCAAAAATAACAAAAAATTACATCTCATTTCCATGCATGCTCAAAATCATCACAAAAATAAAGAGCTCTTTTTGCATCTCATCTTCATACTCACAAAAATCAATCCATCAAAAACACAAAAATAATAGCTGCATTAAGCATCACATCCATACATTACATATTTGTGGTCATACAGGTCAAGGCACCATAGACTGTAATTACTTGGCAAAACCATCATTTTCCACATTTTTCCACTTTGTAAATAATTCATCGCAAATAACCGCCATTCACGTTATTTTACCACATCATAGTCAGTTGTCTTCTAATGTATCTAGAGTTTTCGTCATTCAGTCGTCATTAGCTTGCTAGCCAAATACTGTACAAAGTCAGACATATTTTACAAAGGTAGAGTTCTACTTGGATCACACCTTGTTACGAAGCATCCCAACACAAGTTAAAACACCTAAAAATTCCCAAGTTGTGTGAACGAAATATGAAACCTGCAAAGAAATCTAGGATACCATCTAGTGAAAAGGTTACCTTGCTCATCCCCCTATGCGAATGACCCCAAGAATGCTGAGAGTTGGCAAAAGGACAAGCATCTTCCCTACCCAATTCCCCAAGAATCCCAAGTTCTCACAAAGTTGCAAAACATCAAAAGTTTGCAAAAGTCAAAACTCCAAAAATTTGACATCACCACCAAAGTGCATACATCAAAAGGAACATACAATAGTGATTCTCATCACTCCATATTAAAATCCCTTACTCAAAAGAAAAACAAAAATAAACAGTGATTTTTATCACTACAAAAGAGCAAGTATCCCAATACAATTGAAAAAAAGAAGGAAGTCAAACTTGAATCCTTGGAACTCTCAGCATTTAGAAGGTCATGAGATAAACCTCAGTATCGGTTTGGTGGATAACCTATCGGTAACTGGTGGCAAACCTCCCGCATGACGATATATCTATCACATTAACTTGTGTGTAGATCAATGTTTGCATGTGGATGAGCTAGCTTATGGTATCCTAGATAGAACTGCAGATAAATCTGACTAAATACAACAAAGGATTTAGTGGAGCTAATTAGGTGATCCTCAGTACAGGTTTGGTTGACAACCTATCTGGCACTGGCAGTATCTTGACAAATACCACATAAACAGACTCAATTGCACACACAGGGATGTGAAATAACTTGGTCGAACTCAAGTCCGATTCATACCTTATTCAGAAGTCTTGTAATATAAAGTACAGCCATGGCTAGTTAGTTAAAACATCTGAGTCTCAAAAAACCTTAACTACATTCTAAACCAACTATGCTATCTTTCATCCTCACATTGCCAAAAAAAAATAACAGATATACATAAAAAATCATTTACCATAGAAATTGCCTAGGACAAAAAGCCATAAGTTCTAAACAGTCTATGGTGCCACCGCCAAAAATCACAAATTCAATTCATCCATTCCATTTGCATATCATATACATTAGAAACATTAGCATTCATCACAACATATGCATCCATCAATGTAAATTAACATGCATACATACACATTCATCAATCATTGTGCATAACATCAAATCATGACACGTGCATAAATAAAATAAAGTCATCTATATATATATCATCAAAAATGCCCATAGGCTACAATAACCGGTCCTTTGACCCCGCACAAAAAGCAAAAACTCAAAAACCCCCAAGCCTAAGGCGTCGACCACCATGATCACGTAGGATCGGTGCAACGAGAACTACCCCCCGTGGTGTGGGTCCTATGGGACCCCTCAGGGCGACTGCTGCTAGCCCCCGCATCATGCCTACTAGCACCTCCCTCATCCAATCGCCTGCACCGAGAGGATGCTGACTGCTTAGTATTGCTCCCTCTCAAGCGACGTGATGATCCACCTCCACTAAGTGCAGGGACCCACCCACCGAGGTGGATAATCTTTGCCTCTAGCTCTAACCGATGCCACACCAAGTCCATCTCCCACTGATGGTACATCACCAAATTATCATCATGCTGTGCCAGCTATGTTCACAAGAGATCCATCTCGCATGAAGCATTAGTATCCCCCTCCCTTCGGTGGTACGTAGCTAATGCATTTTCCCGCTTCACTAGATGTGTTTGTAGGAGATCCCTCTCCCACAGCGCATCCTTGAGCTCCTCATCCCACCTCTATAGTAGCCCCTCAAATCGTGCATTCTCAGCATGCAACCCTACATCCATGTCCTCCGTGACTACCTGAGGCATTGGCATCTTCAGAATAGAATCCTGCTCTAGCTCCCACTGCTCCGGGACGTCCTGCATCTTCGGCTGATCCGAAACCCCAAAATCCACACCCACATCATCCACCTCCACCATGTTCGCATCCTCCAGCGGAGCTCCCCAACCCTCTCCTGGTGCCTCTCCACCCTCCCCGCCTGCTACTGCTACCTCTGCACCTCCTAGTGGCCCCTCTCCCTGCCATCACCATAGTGTCCACCACTGCTCATACTCAGCCATCACCCCGATGTCATCCATGTTAGGCATGTCAATAACTGTATCTACCTCCTCCCCCAGTGGCTCGATGATCAGCCAGGCCAAGATCTTATCGTCCCCCAGGCATCGATAGATCATGGGCTCACTAGGAAACCCTTGGCGCACCCCAAACTATCATGTCACCCGACCATATGGGAAGAACTCATGCTCGGTCCCGTGCCGCCCAATAAACCACCTTCCCCTACGAACCCACCGGAGCAACTCTCCAGCCTTAGGCCAAGCTGGACAATCTCGGTATGGGCACCATAACACATCCCCTAGAGCAAGCCGAGTGAAGGCATCAACATAGTGTCCTACGACACCTGCCCATCATCGAATCTGCCCCTGCTCCTCAGACCGCCACCACAGAGCCACGTATCCTATATCTCTATCAACCATCTCTGATTGAGTAGTCCATGGCAACCCCACCGACATCTCCACCGCTATGTGCTTCCAAGCTTAGCTCTACAACAAATAGCTGCAGCCAGTCCCCCTCTGCCTTCGATAGCAGACCTCATACAGGTCATCGTAGAGTTGTGCCAGCATTGTCTACCCCCACCTCATAATCAAGGGCTCATGCATCGGACAATCTACCAGCCAAAAGACCACCTCCAATAGGTTCCATGGGAACCTCGCACTCGAAGAGTCGGACAACAACATGTTAGAAATGAGGCCCATCAGTAATGCGTGCCTCACTCCCAACATGCCCCTCTCAAGCCACCACCATACTAGAATACCACCAATCTAGTAGTTGCCCTCTGCCCTCTCCACTGGGCTATCCACACCCACCTCCTCCCCATGCCCAAAGTAGTGTGTCAACATTGCTATCCACTGATCCCGTGGCATCGTCTTGATCGAAAATTTGTCTATCAAAATCCGAAGAATCCGATAGACATCCTCTAGAGTAACTGTCATCTCCCCTATTGGGATATGGAAGGTATTGGTCCAGGGATCCCACAAGTTGATCAGGGTCGTAAGATAGGCCCGATCCCCGACCACCGGCTCCAGTCGAGTCACATGCTTGAGCCCAAGGGCATCAAGCCACTCCCAGTCAGCCAAAGTCAGCACATCCCACGCTTCTGAGAAAACAGTAGGCACACGGTACCGGCTCTTCACAACTTGCAAAGAAAACAAGACAAAAAAATAAAAAAACATCATAAACTATAAAGCAATAACATGAATATACAGCAATGCATAAAACAATGTACAACTAAAAACAGACAAATAACAAAAAACAAAATTCAAAACAATTCAACAAACAGTTGTCAGTACCTAGGGTTTTAACTCTACGTTTAAACTGATAACTAAAAAACAAAACATTCAAAAAACTCAAAAACTGTTTGTCAGTACCTAGGGTTTCTAACTCTACGTTTAAATTGATAAATAAAATAAAAAAAAATCAAAAACAATAGTTTGTTAGTACCTAGGGTTTCTAACTCTACGTTTAAACTGATAAACAAAATTCAAAAAAAAAATTCACAAACAACAGTTTGTCAGTACCTAGGGTTTCTAACTCTACGTCTAAAACTGATAAACACAATTCAAAAGCAGTTAAAATATATATTTTTTCAGTTCCTATGGTATTTCATTCTAGTTCAAACTGATAAATTAGAAACACAAAAACAATCAAAAACAATTTTTCAGTTCCTAGGGTTTTTTAACTCTAGTTCAAACTGATAAATTAACAAAAACAAAAACAATCAAAAACAAATTTTTAGTTCCTAGGGTCTTTCACTCTAGTTCAAACTAACATAACAAAAAACAAAATCAAAAAAAAAAAAAATTCAAAAAACAATTTTCAGTACCTAGGGTCTTTAACTCTACGTTTAAAATGATAACTAAAAGATACACAAAATTCAAAAAATTCAAAAAACAGTTGTCAGTACCTAGGTTTTTAACTCTACGTTTAAACTGATAACTAAAAAACAAAACATTCAAAAAATTCAAAAAATTCAAAAAACAGTTTGTCAGTACATAGGGTAAGTCTAAACTGATAAATTAAAAACAAAAAAAAACAAAAATTTTAGTTAACCTAGGGTTTACCCTTAGTCTACACTGACAAAAAAAAACAAACAAAAAAAAAATTTAGTTAACCTAGGGTTTACCCTTAGTCTACACTGACAAATAAAAACAAAAAAAAACAAACAAAACAACCAAAAACATTTTTCAGTTAACCTAGGGTTTACCCTTAGTCTACACTGACAAATAAAAACAAAAAAAACAAAACAACCAAAAACATTTTTTAGTTAACCTAGGGTTTACCCTTAGTCTACACTGACAAATAACTACAAAAAAAAACAAACAAAACAAAAACATTTTTTAGTTAACCTAGGGTTAAGCTAAGTTTTTAAGCTAAGTTTTAAACTAAGTTTTTAAGCTAAGTTTTAAACTAAGTTTTTAAGTTAAGTTTTGATCTTTGTTAAACTAGATAAGCTATATTTAAAGCTAAGTTTTAAACTAAGTTTTTTTAAGCTACGTTTCGATCTTTGTTAAACTAGGGTTTCTTTTAGTTTACAAATGCAAAATAATAAACATGGTTTCCACTAGGGTTTCAACCTAAGTTCTAATGAAGCCATACAAAACATAGATTCAAACATACAAAACAAAACAAATTCTTTTTTAGGGTTTAATTTTTAAACTCGGAAAACCAAATACAAAAGAGACACATTGCGACTTTAAACTGTAACATAGAACAAAAGAAAATATCGAGAAGGAGCACTTACCGGTCTTGCTTCGGCTCCGCCACTCGATCTGGTTCGTGCACTCATGGTGTAGGGAAAATTTGGTAGCGCTTCACTTCACGAAATTGACCTCCTCCTCCTCAGAGCTCCAAATCGCCAGAAAATTTGAATGCAAATGAGCCCAAACCCTAGTTTTGGCCCTTAAATAGGCTTTTAAGCCTGTAATCATTCCACCCTGGGATGAGCACTCTAGTTAGCACTCGTCCCAGCAAAGGATGAATACAAAACTGGTATTCGCCCCACCCAGGGACGATTACAGAGCAAAAATTTCAAAAACAACAAAAACTGCACCAAAATAAAAAAAAAACAACAATAACATTGCCGAACAAAGGCGCCTTTGCGCCTGACATTCAATGGCATACAAAACTGATATCGGGGTCACAAATTATCACTATCCTGCTCCTTAAGAAGGCTACCATAGTTGTACTGCTCCACGAGAGGACAGATTGCCGATAATTTCATCCCAAAAACGACATACCAAAAATGGTCCAAACCCACCCAAAAATAGCAATAACATTGCCAAACAAAGGCGCCTTTGCGCCAGACATTCACTGGAATAAAAAATTGATGTCGGGGTCACAAATTGTCACTATCCTACTCCCTAAGAAGGCTACCATATCCAGAATGCTCCACGGGAGGACGGATTACCGAGAATTTCATCCCAAAAATGGCATCCCAAAAAGGGTCCAAACCCACCCAAAAATAGCAATAACATTGCCGAACAAAGGCGCCTTTGCGCCAGACATTCACTGGCATACAAAACTAACTTCGGGGTCACAAATTGTCATTATCCTACTCACAAAGAAGGCTACCATATCCAGAATGCTCCACGGGAGTACGGATTGTCAATAATTTCAACCCCAAGGGGCGTCGCAAAAAGGGTTAACACCCACCAAAAATAGGTCTAAATGTCGAAAAACTACACACACATTCAAAACTAAACATCTGAAGGCACCCTTACACAAGTTATCTTGGGTCAAGTGACTCGTTTATTTTTCTTATGTTGGTCGTTCCCTCATCGATTCGTCGCTTAATGGGGTAGTCACACTTAGTCACCAATCAACAAATACACACCCAATCATGGAAATGGCATGCATTCAAAGAATCATTGACAAAGACAATCATGCCCCTACTTGGGGCAGCAAATAAGCAATAATCACAAGCTGATCAAACACTTGGCATTCATGAATCATGAACTCAAGGTTCCCATAGACAAAATGTTGCGCCCTTTGCCTATTCATGATTGATCAATGTCCAAGATCAAGTAACACCTCACCAAAAAAAGTTAACACTTGAATTGAGTTCCTTAGCTTGTCAGAAGCAAGGATTCAAGAATGCATGCCCTTTCCATACTTGGGGCATCAAAATTTGGTTAGGTTACTAAGAAAACCTAATCATTAGTGCTTTGGTTATCTATTTTTGCTCAGTGCTGCGCCACACACATCGCATCCCAAAAAGGGGTATCTATAGACACCAAAACAACACCAATCTAATTATGTGACTGCAAACACTGATCGCATCAACACACACAGCCCCGAGGGTAGCCTCCAAAGGTTAAACAGTGGTCCTAACCACTCTCACAATAGTTTTGGAAGGTCATAGGTCAATTTGGCACCTTCAGGAACTCTGCTTCATACTCGTTCCACCCAGGGACGATTACAAACTGCTATTCACCCCACCCAGGGACGATTAGCAGTATTCACTCCAGGGTGGGGCGAATAGTAGGTTTGACGGGAAAAAAGTCAAATCTTGACAAATGGTAGCTCAGATCCGCAACTTAACTCTTCATTCATTGCATGGGAGTGTGAGTGAGTGTTTTAGAGCGTTACAGGAAGTTACAGGGGTAGTCATGGAGCCCCTAATCATGGAGGAATCTTCTCCCCTCTTTGAAGGCATGATTGCCAAGTGGCACCTCTACATGCTCATCCAAAGAGACCGTCAGGTCTATAAAACGGTGGGTCTTCTCACCCCAAAAAGATACGAAGAAGGAGTATTTTGAGCAATGAAGTGCTGCCATTTTATATCCTCACACCTTTTGATTTGTGCCTTTCACATCCTTGATCTCTTTTAGAAGGGAGGTCATTGGGTGATTATTGGAAGGGCAAATCCAGAACCAAAACCTGACATTTGGCCATAGCATCCTACCAAATTTGCCGACAACACCCCACAAGATATTTTGGACCCATCCCAATTGGATTGGTGCCAAAATCAAGCCCTAAAAGGTAGGCGTCCTGCCCCCGAGCACCCCTCACACTGCTGCAGTTCTAATCGCCCCACCCCGAAGCGTTTAGAAATCTATAGCAGATTTCCTTTCTATTATTTTTGCATCTAATTCTATGCTTATTAGATAGGTTGTCATTCAAATTTCACATCATTTTGAGCATTTTTTTATCATTTATCGCCTTTACTAACATGCAGGTAGCATCATCAAATTATCAATGATAGAGGCCAAATTGGGAAAATATGACCTTCTGGGTCTTCCCAAAATACCCCCTTTTAGCTAACCCCTAACTTTGCAGGTGATTTGGAGCTTCCCGGATGTGACATTTGGGACAGTGCTTTTTGACGCTTTGTTGCAGGTCTAATCGTCCCGCCCCAAAGCGAATACAAATCTATGGTGAATTTTCTGATTGTTCTTTTTGTAATGCCTTCTTGGTGATATTTTTATGCCCCTGTCAAGTTTTTAGTTCATTTGGATCTATTTCAGTTATCATTTTATTCATATTTTGCATGTGCTAGTTGAAGGCGTGGGGATTGCATGTTTTATTTTATCTACAGGTGCTACTGACTATTTTATGTTTCCTTGAATGCAATATATGGACATTAGAGGAGAATCAAGGAGGCAAGATTCATCAATGCAAGCGACAGAGATGTTTGGTCTGCCTATTTTACATGTGGGCATGCGGAAGAAGGAATAGCATCCATTAGTGTGACAAGAACACATTTAACACTCCTAGCCCCCCAAAAGGGAGGAGGTAAATTGTAACTGAGTTCTGAAGCATATTAATAAAAATGTCTGTCTTCCATATTGGCTTTCTATTTGGTTTTGATTTGTTTATGCTTCTTTCCTTTCATGCACTTTCAATTCATAGGATTTAGCGTTATCTTTTGTTTCGTTTACATTGAATATTCGATTTTCATTTTTGTTTCCGTATCCTCGTGCTTCCAAAACCCACGATGAGGCATAGAAAATATTAACGAGGTATGAATTCCTCTACTATAGTAAAACAAAAATATCAAATATGAATGTAAATGGCAAAAATCATTCATGGAATAGCATGAAAATACTGACAATAGAATTACTCAAAATATGTATACAAGATTTAATACTATTAATGCTTGTTGGTGATATATTTCAAACTATTTTATGATACATTGTATGGACCTTTGTCTTCATAATATAGACATAGAAATGTGACTCTTCAATACTTGACTATTGTGCTCTTCACACATCCAAGAGTTGCAATCTTTTCTATAATTTATATAATATAAGACTCATATCCTTTGGCTTCTCCTTTTACCACTTGTATACAAGACTCTTACTTAACTCTATGACACTTTCATACTTCTACATGAACTCCTAATAGATGATACTTGTGTACTTTCTCTAATTATACACTTGCACTCTTACATGCATGACACTCGTGCATATCCTGCACATTACACACTTGGACTCTTACTCACATGACACTTACATAAAGGAGAAATATAAATGAACAAAATAAGTTAATATTCTCCAACACCCCCACATATAGACTTAGATCCTAATATATTACATTTTTATATTTGTACGATGGAGGTACATTAACATGTAAAAAGTAAGTTAATATTCTCCAACACCCCTGTATTACATTATTTTATTATTAAAGACATTAGTCTTCTATCAACATCTTCATCTTGGATCAGGTAAATTTACATTGTGCATGATCCACCTTCATATTCTTTATTTGGTTTCTTCAATTTAATTACTTTTGTGCTATACACTTTTGATTCTTGATTTTGTCTTTTTGTTCTTGCTTTATTTTCTTTAATTTTTCTTTTATTTCTTTATTTTGTTCATCTATCTCCTCGTCTCGATCTTGCTCTATTGTTCCTCTAGAGTCATTTATATTCCTACAACCTATTTTCCTATACTATTTGTAACATAAGTATCTTTAGAAAACTTTGAAGAATTTTGATTTTAATTATTTTCATAAATGTCTTCATTGATTAAGATTTTTACTCAAAGAGATTTGAATTCATTTCCTTCTTTTGATTCTTCTATACCTTGATTTTTTTTTTTTTTCTTGAACTATGTTCCCATTTTAATTTTATTTTCTTAATTATAATTGATGTTGTTTTTCATGACCTTAGGGATATTGAGGTTGATCTTGATGTTGTCGATATTAAGGTTGTTGATGTTGTTGATATTGAGGCTGATATTGTTTTTTTGAAAAGATTTATTCATTTGATTTTTTTTATTCATATTCATGTGATTTCCTTGATTAAAAGAATTATATCTACAAAAATTTGTATTATGACATATTTTTTTACATATATGACAAAATCCTTATCTCATTTAGATTGATACTTTGATGTTACATCAATATTACTTGATTCATTTTCTTTAGACACAAAGCATTATTGCTCATTTCATCTTTGACTAGTTTTTCAACTTAATATTCTTGAAGAATATTGACTAAATCATCAAATGTAGTTTCCTTATTTAGTACTTATAGAGAAGAAACTAAATATTTATAACTTTCTAGAAGTGCTCTCAATGTAACTTGAACAATAAATTTATCTTCTACCTTTTCTTCCAGAGTCAAATATTTTGCCTTTATATCTCTTACTTTTCAAAGAAAGATATCTATAATTTTTCCACTATTACCCTTTAAGGAATATAATTGATATTGTAAATTCAGAATGTTTGCTTTATTTTTTCCTTCAATTATTTTACATAATTTCACCCAAGCATCTGCAAAAGTTTTCACTCCACTTAAATATGGTTCTATTTCATCAATTATTCTAAATCTGATTAACATAAGAATTTTTGCATCACACTCTTCAAATTTTTGTATATATCTTTTATCATTACTAGGTTTTTCTATGTTCAACTTACTATCTCTAGAAGTTTTTCTATAATAAGAATTCATTTCATTTTGTTCTTCAATGATGCAAAATTTGTTCCTTTCAAGAGTTGATGTTCATAAAGGAAAATTTTGTTGTTTGACATAATCGAACTCATAAAAAATTTAATAAAATTTGCAAATTTAAAATTTTTATTTAAGTAGAAAACCTTTATCTCCCTGATAATTAGATTTGCAAATTCTAATTTTTTTTAAATCTCTTCATATTTTCATATTCTAATTCTTCAAATTATTTAAATTTTAAAATATAAAATTATAGTGGAAGCCCTTATAATAACTCCCACCTAATTGATAGCATAAAATTAAAAGCATTTTTTCTTCCTATTATATATTAAACCCAAGTTTCAAAAACCTTAATAAAACATAACTTAGAAATAATAATCAATAATTATGGTAATTCTTACCTAAACCTTTACTTGGAAAATCTAATAGAAACACACTCACATTTGTGCACTTGTAGTTGATTCAAAAAATATTTATTTTTAATGCCTATGTAATAATCAAAGCTATTAAATTTAAACATTTCAATGTAGTAATGAATACCTTTGAATATGAACATTCCACTCCATTACTTTTAGCCTATGGCAATATAAAAATAATAATGATTTACTTGTAGAGACATCCTTAGAACTTTAAAATTTTCTATTGTATGTTCTAGATGATTGTGTTCTCCAGAGCTCTTAGGAATTTAGAGCATTGATGTCTAACTTCTCCTTCAAATCATGGCTCTTGGCTTCTATCTCTATCTAGTAATGCTTTGGCTAATGGATCTATGTTTATATCTAGTAATAGTTTAGTTTATGGCTCTATGTCTATGTTCAGTAATGCTTTGGTGAATGGATCTATATCACTATCTAGTAATGCTTTAACTAATAACTTTATGTCACTATTTGATGACTTTTTGGTTGATGGTGCTACGCTTCTATCTAATGATGTTCTAGTTGAATATGATATACCTCTATCTAGAAACATTGTGGTTGGATGTGATATGATTATGTACAATAATGCTTTTAATTGGATGCATTTTGGTTTTGTTAAATAGAGATGTTATGCTTCTCTCCAAATAATACTTTTGGTTGGAGGTGTTATTGCTTTTATTTTTTTTAATACTTTTGGCTAGAGGTGCTAATTGTTGAGTGGCACTACTTTCTCAACCTTGCAATATAAGCACTTATGACGCTTAAATTTTATCTTTCATATATAACACTCTTTGTGCTTAAACCCTTTTCATAATTTTTTTTTCTTTTTGATGCTTCAAATCTTCTTTTTGATATTCTTGATTATATAGCACTCTTGGTGCTTAAATCTCTTCTCTCACTTATATATCACTCTTTGTGCTTACTCCGTTTTCTTAATACTTTAAAACATCTTTAGTTTTTTTTTTGTCTTATCATGAACTTCCGATTATTTGATTATATAAAAATATCTACGATGATTATTTATCCTAAAAAATGATCTTATAGTGATTGGATACTTACTCCAATGCCCTCTCTCTCTCTCTCTCTCTCTCTATATATATATATATATATATATATATATATATATATATACTTTCTCTCTTTTTATATTTGAACCACTATAATATTTTATATGACTCTCCTCTTATCTAGAGAATCCAAATCAGGATATATTTTGAATGTCCCCTTGTGTCCAACTTTCTTTAGAGTTGGCTCTCTCAATATTGTTATAGTCGAGTCCTTGTCTTTACTAAATTATGGATAGAGTCTAGCATCCAAATCAAGGTGACTTTTATTTAACCCCTCAATATTTGCTCTACAAGCCTTGAACAGAGTCATATTCTTCACTTTATTTAAAGTGGAAAGACTCCAATTGAGGACCTTATAAAATATCAATACTGAGTCTAAGAATTCATTACCTTTAAAGTGGATAGATTCTAAAATATAACTAATATCAAATATCAATTAATCAATTTGCAAATTCAAAATTTACAACAATCATGTTAGTATTTTCTTGATGGAAACAATAATAGAGACTACTTGTAGTAGATCTAAATGTGATATTAGTTCGCTCTAACTAAAACTACTCATAGCAATCAAATTATCTTAGGTCTTAGTATATTTCAGCCAATATATCTTAGGTCACAATGTATATAATAAAGAGCAATCAAAATATCTACTGGCCAATATAAATTATAATAAAATTCAAAATAATATCAAATATGAATGAAAAAGATAAAATCATTCATGTAATATCATGAAGAATACTTACAATAGAATTGCTCAAAATATGTATACAAGATTCAATATTATCAATGCTTGTTGGTGATTTCTTTCGGACTATTTTCCAATACATTGTATGGAGGTTTATCTTCATAATATAGACATAGAAAGGTGACTCTTAAATTCTTGATTATTGCACTCCTCACACATCCAGGATTTGTAATGTTTCCTATTCTTTACATAAGGTAAGACTCTCATGTCCTTTGGCTTATCCTCTTGCCATTTGTATACAATACTCCTACTTTACTCTATGATATTTACATAATTCTACATGACACTTACACTTTTAAATGCACTCCTAATACATGATACTTGTGCACATAATCACATTACATATTTGCACACTTACATACATGACACTTATACACTTTATCTCATTACATACTTGCACTCTTACATATATGACACTTGCATATCCTCCACATTACACACTTGCGATTTTATTTGCATGACACTTAGAAATATAGATCACCCACCTAAACTATAAACTCAAACCCTAATATATTACATATTTACATTTGTTACATTTATAATATAAAAAATAATGTAATATTCTCCAACGCCTCCAATTATATGCTTATGTTGTTACTATATGTTTAAAAAAAAGACGTAGAAACTACTACCGGTGAAGTTGGGGAAAATGACCTAGTAAAAAACACACCAAGGCTTTATGCATATTTGAAAAACACAATGACACACGCTGAGGAAAGGACGGTGTACGTTGATCAATATCATTTTCCAATTGTTGCCTCTAAATAAAGAGAGGTAAAATAAAAAAGAGGGTTGACGCACTATAGTATTTAGTCTACAATGTTCCTTCCAACAACGTTTATTAACCATGTACTAAAAATTTATACTCAAATAAATATTCCAATGTGGTTTGTTCGTTAAAAATATTTTATTTTTATTTTTTATCTTAAATTGAAATCCAAGTTATCATTATTTTTTATGAATCAGTGATGCAAGAGCATCCGGATGACAAGAGCCAACTAAGGAGGACTGGATAAAGATAAGCATGCAAAAACTAAATTTTTAGAAAAAAGATGTATTTTTAGAAAAAAAAACTAGAAACTTCATGCAAAGAAAGAATAGATAAGAATGCTTGGTTGTCATATGGATAATAATGCTTAGTTGCCAACTCATTGCCCATGCTTATAAATAATAATCTGATGTAGAGCATGAGGGGAGAGCGAAGGGCTTTAGAGAAATTGGCACTTGGTGAAATGCTTGTAGAAGGTTTGTAAAATATTAGAGGAAATGGGCACTCTATGCAGTGCTTGCAAAAGTTTTCTTATATTAAGCCTCATAGGAAGGAAATTGACACTTTATGTAGTGCTTTCAAGAGGTTTCTTATCTAAAGCCTAAGAGGAAGGAAATTGGCACTTTGCAGAGAGCTTACAAGAGGTTTGCTATGGAAAATATTGAAGGAAAAGTTGGCACTATGTGTAGCGCTTGCAGGAGGTTTAAGATGTAGAACCTCAAAAGAAGGAGATTGGTACTCTGAGGAGTGCTTGCAGATGTGTGGTAATGATGGCCATCATGGAATTGCTTTGGAAGAGCAATTTAGAAGTTTGTGGTAACTGTGGCCACTATTGTAATGTGTTGTTGTTTAAAATATATATATAAAATAAAAAAACCATGTTCTATATTTTTTCTTGTGTAATTTGATCCTGTACGTCAGATTTATGTTATTATTTGTATGCATGTGGGAAAGAATATGTCTGAGAAGGTAGGAGAGGTTGTTTTTAAATTGATCCCCTCTCCCCCACTGCATCAATCAGGTTTTATAAAAAATAGTAAATATTTTAAATGAATGAATAAAGATTTTTTCACCTAGAATACTTTGTCATATAAAGAAACCAAATGAATGGAACAACCGTGAAGATGTCATCCGTCTGAAAAAAAGTGATACAGGATCCTGCTCTAAGTGCTACTGTTATTTTATAATAATATCATATATTAAATTTGAAATTTTCTTCCACTTTAATACCTCTTATTCTAGTCTTTAAAATTACGGTTATATTCCTCACCGAGATGGTTTTCCACTAGATTGTTTTTATTTATGGAAAGGGTTTTTTGAAAGGTCCTTGAAACTTTTACAATTTTAAGTTAAAAATGGAAAACCTAGGCAAGGATCCCATAGAGAGACAAAAAATATGGGAACTAAAAGGAGAGACGGGACTGACACATCAATCCTAAAACATTATAAAATATAGAACTAAAAACAATTATTGATTTGAAACATCGTGATAGAGGTAAAATTTAACTATTTAATTTGGAAAATCACTATCTCAAAATCAAAGGCCTGTCTGGTTCAAGCCTAGGTTCACCATCAGATCAATAGCTCTGTTGGATTCTCTTTAAATATGTTGAACTAAGGAGTGATCAAAGAATATGAGAATCCTTTTCAATTCGTTCATAGCACTAGAAACATACCACACAGGAGGAAAGGACCCTTTAATATAGTTGATGGTATTGAACGAATCCCCTTCAACAATGAGATTGAGGAATTGTCTAGTGGCAGCCAATGTGAGACCCTAAAACAAAGCTCAAGCTTTAGCAAAGTTGTTAGACTAGATAAAAATTACCTCAACGAAGGCAAGAAGAATTCTACCTTGAACATCCCTAATGAGACCTCCCACACTAGCTTTGACACGGATACCTTTAGCAACTTCATCGAAGTTGAGTTTAAACCAAGCCAAAGGGATGGGACCCAATGAATAGAGGATCTATCAACTTTAGGGAATTAAGCCTTGGAATGTCTAGCAAGAATATTGAACGAATAAATAAGATGGGTATCAGTACCATGAACTTGGATTTGAGGGTAAGGAACAAGAGTAGCATTCTCCCGAGCCAAAGTGAGAATTTTATTAGTGATAGAAGTAGGGCTACAAGAAGAATCATTGAAAGCCTTGTTGTTCCTATCGAGCCACACCTGACATAGGAAATGAGGAAGACATAAGGACCAAAGGGAGAAGAGGTGGATGTGGTAGAAGGGATTGGGACACTGGGAGCAAAGGTCCATTATGGAATTAGGAGGAGGTCAAGAAATATTGAACTCTAATATGAGGGAGGACAATACTATTGAGGTGAAAGGACATCTCAAGAAGAGGTAAGGGATTGATTCACAATCGAAATGGTATAGATAGCACCTGTTGGTAAGGATTAACCCATGGTGAGATAGTTGTCTAAAGTTAAGACTCTATTTTGCACAACAATCCAAAAAAAGAAGGCAACTTTGGGAATGAGGTGGCAAAGACAAATGAGATTAACTGGAAATCAATTTTGCAGAGGTTCATCCTAGAGGAAGTAGGCAGATTTGATAGTATACCACCCATGATTAGTGGTACCCCAAAGGATAGAATCTAAAGATGGATTTTAAGAAATAATAAAGATTATCAGCATGTTTGATAGTGCTTTGGTAACTTCAATAGAACCAGGGATATCAACGGAGGAAGGAATGAATTTCTAGGAAGGACACTGGTTACTATCAAAGGCAATAAAATTGGAAACTAAATTCCTAGTAGACCGATCAAGAAGAGGCTTTAAGAGATAAAACTCAGGATAATTGATGAGGGGATGGTCTGAAATCCACAGGTCTTCCCAAAACCGAATGAGTTTTCCATTTTCCAACTGTCATCTAAGGCCTTTGGTGAGGATGCTTTTGGTGTGGGATAATACATTCTAAAATGTTGAGCCATCGGGACAGACTGAATCTGCAAAAAAAAATAACAGTGGTGGATGTATTTTCTTTTGACCATATCAACCCATAGGGCTTTTGAGCTAGAAAATATTTGCCATCCCTATTTGCATATGAAAGCCATTTTCATTTTGGATACTTTTCAAAATCCCAAGTCCTCATGGGCCTTCCATGTACAAACTCTGTCACATGCTACTAAATGAAATCTATGTTTATTTTTTGACCGTGACTAGAGAAACTATTTCTGAATGTGTTCAATTTGCTAGTAGACTTATTTGAGAACTTTGAACACCGACATGAAGAAAACCAAAATGCTCTAGAGATAAGCCTAGACTAATGTTGCTTTGGCTACCTGATTGAGTAGAGCACCTTTCCATCCTACCAACGTTTTCATGATGCGTTGAATGACTCTGTTCCACATTGCCTTCATCTGTTTACCCTAAAAGAAAGGCCAAGGTAGGTGGCTGGTAGATTTGCAATGTTGCATCCTAGAATCTAAGCTATTTTGAGCTGCCTTTCTTTAGAAGTATTAATGAAATACAAGTTACTCTTTATGAAGTTGATTTTATGATGAGCTGCCTCTTCATAGTCATTAAGAATACGTTTGATGGATTGAGCTTTGGGGATAGAGGATTGGGTGGCCAAGTTAGTGTCATCTACAAATTAGTGGTGGAAAAGCGAAACGAGACTAGAAAAAGCTTTGATCCTAGAAATTGACCCATTGGCACATACCGCAATGAGAGCATACCCTACAGATTAGACAAGGCTGATAAAAAGGAATGGAGACATGGGATCACCTTGCCTCAATCCCCTATGGATTTTGAAATAACGAGCCAAAGAGTCGTTGACAAGGATGAAAAACTAGGTTGTGTTGAGGCATTCCTTGGTGAGTCTAATCCAGTCCTCATGGAACCCAAATTTGGAGAGGACAACCAATAGAAAATATTTGGAAACATGGTCACCGGCTCTATTCATGTCCAATTTGAGAAAAAACTTAGCTTTTTGCTTTTAGAGACAGAGTGGATTAGCTCATGAATGATGATGATATCATCAGTAATCTACCATCCTTTAATAGAGCTCCATTGGCACGGGTCTATGATTTGGAGAAGAATATCCTTCAAGCGATTGACCATAGTTTTGAAAAGAATTTTATAAAGAACATTGCTTTCCACTCGAAATTAATTGGGTTGTTCGATTAGAACTTATCAACATTTTTATTTGCTCAATTATGACTTATCAACGTTGATAATTACATTTCTCAATGTGATTCACACAAGATCATTTTCCATCTAAAAAACCCTTAAATTACCAAAACTATAGGAAAAACCAACCACTAATACCATCATTATCCGAATAAACGAGTTTTCACAAGTACTACATAGTGGCAACAACCATCTTTGGTTGGGTGGTGCCTTCAATCTACATCTAAACTATTAATTCATAATGTTCCGTTCCCAAATATAGGTTCCCAGACTAAACTGATACGAAATTTCAAAACTCTCTTTATTCTTTCCTAAAATTTTAATTCAAACTTTACAGTTCACATATCCTTTTCCCGAATAATTCCATTATTAAATTGTTCATATGCTTAAAGCTCTGAAAAGAAATATGAACCGTGCAATGTTGACCCACTACGCACATGAAGAGAGTATACACAATTATAGCTATTTATAAATTGATGTACAATTGTTTTTTTATTTTTTTAATAGAAGTTCACTCGCATACATACCACCCATACTACCGTAGTTTGAACCTATGTTTCGAAGAAATTCTTCAACGATTAGTGCATCGTAGGAGTCGTTTAATGAACTTAATGAGAATAGCTGAGGAATATCTTGACAAGTCGATACCGCTCGACTTGCAATATTCCAACAATATCTATGTCATCTCCCTGAATTTGGTGGGGGTATTTGGCTCATTTAGAAGGACGGTATAGCATAGGGATCACATTCTATGCCTCTCCGCAATTTGTTTTTTCTAGCGTTTCACTTTTGTATGTTTTGAGCTTGGCTTTCTATGCATGTCTAACGGCATACTAATGCACTGTCCCACAGAGGACAATCAACCCATATTTGAACATTTCGCTTTTAAAATGTTGAAGGAAGGTAAGTCGGTGCATCTTAATTCATTTTATTAACGAAAGTACTTTTATTATTTAGTATAAAGTATTATTATTTTTTTAAAATTGTTTATTGGACAATGTTAACATAAAGGTTATAATAAAATATAATAGTGATACTTTTAAAACAAATTATAAAAAAGTTATTAGAATTTAATTTAATGAATATTTAAAATAAAAAATTATAATATAATTAATAAGTAATCTTTACTATTCTATCCTATCAAGAATAATATGAAAAAGTGTTTAATTATTATATAATATAATAACATGATAAACATAGTGTCCTCAATTTTTATGAGTTAAGATGAATTTAATTTTTAAAAGATAAAGAAATGGCTATGTTTAAAAGAATCAATGAGAACAATTCAATATGCGCTAATGCATTTTACTCTTACTACCTCGGTATAAATATGAAGTTAATGTAAAATAGTACAATGTTTAACCATTGAAATATAATTATGGTGAAAATTTCAATTGTTGTACTTCAATTTTGAGGATTGAAATTAAGGAATATTTTTGATAGAGATGTTTTTCATAGGAGATGTTGGTGTTTCAAAGTGATCTTATATAATTCATTTTTTTTATTATGACTTTGTAGCATCTTAGAATATATTCTTATGTTTTTAAAACTTGCATGTTCATATAAATGAGTTTATCCATAGCTTTAGGTTTTGTTAAGTTAAAAAGCACAACCCATACCCTAATGTAATCCCAATATCAAAATAAAATATTTTATTGTTAAGATAATAGTGTACCTTAAGGATTTCAAGCATTCTAGTCACATACATAGTTACATATTTATTATTGATTTTACATTAAAAAATTATTATTTTTTATATAAATCAATTTTAGATATTGACCAATTAGTCAATTAAACATTAATATTTTATTTTTTCATGCAATTTTTCTTTAGACTAAACATGCATCTCAAACATTTTTATATGTTTTTAAATTTATTTTAGCTTTATTAGTTACCTATTTACACATGCTCGTGATTAGTATATATCATAGAAACAATAGATAGAGATTAAATAACATATGCATCCTAAATATATATTATCATCATTAAATAACAAGTGTTTGGTAATACCATTTAATCTATTGTTAAGTTAAAACAAAGAGAATTTAACTTGTTATCATGTCAAAAAAAAAAAAAAAAGGAGAATTCATTCATTATCAAGAAAAAATGAAAATCATTCACTTGTCCAAGTTGAAATAAAGACAAAAGTGAATGTAAATAATATAGGAATAAAAATACATTTGAATATGTGAATATAAAATTATTACATATCATATAGTTGTAACCTTTGCAAGATGGAATTACATAATGTAAAAATAATGTGATGCATTGTAATCCCCAAATATGGAGAAATAACCTCTTTCTTTTCTCTCAATTGAGAAGTAAATGTTATATTACAATTTACTAGAAAAAATACATCATTACAAAGATAGATAGATTGCTTTACTTATAGGAAGGAAATTTTGATCTTTAAGCTACCTCCAATGTTTAGATATATTAAACCTATAATCATAATAATACTTATAAAATCTATGATTTTACAAACAAATTAGCCCTATATATAAAACTATACTATCCTCTTAGATAATACTATGGGCTTTCATATAAATTATAACTTAAAAATAAGCATTAATTTATTGGCTTTCAGAATACAATAGAAAGGTGGTTCATTGAAAACAACCATGTATTCTCTTCATGCTATATATCTAGATTTTATAAAATGATTGATTGTGGTCGATTTATATTAGTACTAATTTATATTTATCCTCTATTATTATTTAAAAAGAAATAATTTATTCATTATGCAAAATATTTTTAATATTAACAATTTATATGTATGTTATGGTGACTAAGTCAAGTTGATAATAATAATTATTGTAATAATAAAGTATCCCATTTAATTTACGTATCAAATTAGAAATATGTGCATATATTTGGTAATTTCTATGACTACTCAACATTATTTCTTATGATAATATTTACACCTTTCTCAATCCTCTATGCTAGAGAAGAGAGGGGTTGCTTGGAGCTTTATTATTAAGTAGTTTTTAGATATCTGGTTACTTTAATCCTATGGAGGTTCTGTCACCTCATGATCAGTTCCTAATGTGCAAGTGATTTGAGAAGGGTCGTACAACAAGATATAGAGGAATCATGGTTTTCTATTTTTCCTAGGACACATAAGTCAATCATGGGAAATATTTGTATACATTGGCCTTCTATTATGAGAACATTAGAAATTGTGGTTGTCTCTTTTTAGGAGGTCATTCATCTGGTGAATGAGATCTTGAAGAAGATGGAGATGGGTAAATCCTTTGCCTTTCAGAATTAACCCTATTGTCTATCATTTTACGTATATCTAGTTTGGGTTACCATTTCTATATTTCACTTATGTTAGCAGTTTTTAGTTAGAGAATAGCTTTTCTACTCGTGACCTCTTGGGAAGACGTCCTTAGCTTCACTTTATGTAAGATGTATCTTTTCAGAGTTTCTCTTGTATTAGAGTTGATGTAAAAGGTTGATGAGTGCCTTTCAAAACCCTCATTTATCTAAAAAAATATTTACACCTTTCTCATGTCCATGATGAGGTATATGTACTAAACACTCTTTGAAGACAAAGATGTTGATATAATTTTCCATGCATGATAGGTATAAATATATAAATATTTTATTACATATTTTTATTTTTAATATTTGTTTAAGATATTATACTAAATCCTACCATGAAAGAGGATCGAGACATGATGAGCGTGTGAGTATCCATGTCCTAATAGGAACATACATATATTTTTTCTAAACCCTAAAATACTCTAACTAAGGAACTAGGGAGTGATGACTAAATATTCTATTTTTTATAATTAACCAATAGGGACTTAATATTTAAAATAATAAAAATATTATTAGTGCTAAAGGTGGACAACATGGATTATATAAAAGGCTTGTGATTGGTACTGATATGTGAAGTATATGCAAAATAAATATTTAAATAAAAAATCCTCACATGTACATTAGTAAAACAAAGAGATTCACATATAAAACTTAAAGATATAATCATTTGCCTTATTGAGTGTTTCCTTCCTTGTTTTCTATTTCATTAAGAATTTGTAAAAGAAGATAATCACTTAGGGTTTGGTAGAGAGTTACGATGGTGTACACCCATAGCCAAGCCCAATCATGGGCAAAAGCTATGGAGAGTGGACTAGAAGATATGAGTTGTCTTTGCTATAGCCCTAGGGACCTGGTCATACCTCCCTGGTGAGCCTCTACTCACCCTAGCCCCAAGATAGCGGGGCACGATACACACCTGAGAGAGAGTTCTATGCGAGGAACCCCTAGAGATGATGTAAATTACTTGGGAAAGTGTTCCTGATACTTAGATACATCACATACCTTCTTGAATGAAAGGCAACAATGCATTGAGGCTCTAGTAGATAGAGTGGTGCCACACATTTGCATACCTATGGGGGCTACCATATCTATTCATGGGCCAGAGCTTGACTTCACACACTAGGCAGAGCAGGTTGGTATGACCTTGCCTACACATTGCCTTGATAGGGTACAACAGATTAGGCAAACCGATAGGTATGATACTCGTCGCTCAGGGTGAGCCAACTCTGACCTACCCTTCCTTTTCTAGGAAGGAAGGCATGCAGAGATCCTAGAATTTACTCAAGAGTAATATAATATGCCTATACAATGTGCATTTACACCCGCTAAGTATAATGATCATATGCTCCAGTTTGAACCCCAAGTCAATGCGGTGACCCTCGATCAAGGGAAGTGCATGATGGATATCACAAATTATCTTGAATGAGGTCGACCTCAGGGTTAGACTCTTAGGCATCTTAAGCCCCACACAAAAAAAAAAATTAATCAAGAATTTGCAATATACAAGCTCATTTCAAGCACCTTTGATGAGACAAACAAAAACTAGACCACTTACATCAGCTTGAGAAAGAGAGAATCAAATGGCAGATCAACGAGATATTCTAGAAGACTCTACGAGAGAGGGTTCCTACCCCTAAGAAACATAGGTAGGAGGTCCATATGAGACAACCCACACTCATTCGAGATAGGTCTCCTAGACCTTATCCAATGTTGCTTCCATGACCTCCTAGGCCATATTAGGACATGCCTCCCAGGCCAAATATAGGGCGCCCATAGTGGTCACATAACCCTCTCTATATATCAACTCGAGAAACATCCTATGGGGATTACACTGAGCATGAGACAAAAGTAGAGTACTTTGAGATGCCTTACCAAGGTAGGGGGTGACATGCCACCACCCCGTAATAGTTTGGAGGACCCTAGACCTATGTCGTAGGATGTGAGCAAGGACAAGGAGATCAAATTATTAGACCCTTATAAATAACTTCTAGAGTTCCTAGAGTCAGTAGAGAATAAGACCTCTAGGTGTGGATCTCAAAATTCCACTATGCACCTGTTACGTAGTCAACCCATCCATCCTTCAGTTCTTGCACCTCCTTATCTAGAGCAATTTAAGTCGCCTTATTTGGCTATATTTAAAGTAGAGGAAGATGTGCAGGAACATGTCACCAAATTCCTAGGCCAATGCTTCGACATTCATTACAATGATGCTTTTCTTTTGCAGACATTCATGACTACCCTCTCAGGCTCCACCTTAGAGTGGTTTTACCAACTCCCTAAGCATAGAATCCACAACTTGGACCAACTTGCATATGCATTCCTAGAATGCTTCACCTTCAATACCAAGAGGAAGGCGATGATGGATGACTTAGCTGGGTTGAAACAGTATGACGATGAGTCAATAAATAACTATGGCAATAGATGGTGAGCCCTACTATCCAATCTACCTTATCTTCTCCCCATGTCAAAGTTGACTTATATGTTCTCTAAGATCTACCTAAGGCCGATATCCTTGTTGTTGCAGCTACAACAATATGCTACTCTTGAAGATGCCCTAGCAAAGGCTAGAATCATCGAAGGAATCAAGATTCAAGAGGGCAAAATTATAAAGCCTCACAAGAAGAAGTGGAACAAGAATGCTAAGAGCACCCCAGTGTAGTCTAAGCTAGCAATAGTGAATCAGGTTGATATTAGTGTCTCGGGGCCAGCAAAATCCGCACCCACTCAAAAGCCTAATTATCAAGCTACACCCAGGAACTATACCAAGGACAAAAAAAAAGTCAAGGACAAAATCAACATGGCCCCAAGTGACAGTTCATTCACATTGTAGAGTCTATGGACTCATTGTTTGATCACCTCTTAGTGGCTAATGTGATCCACCTGCCTGAGAGTTGACCTATCGACCCAAATGCATAGAAGCCCAAAGGATACAAATAAGACCTCTATTACAAGTTTCATAGGTAAAATAGGCATGATGTACAAATTTGCTACAAGTTCAATCATTTTGTGCAAGACATGATCGATAGGAACACCCTTCAGGTAGACAACCCTATCATGCCAAACAACCAATAGATGGAAGTCTATAAAGACCCCTTGCATACCCATGCGAAGCAGTCCAAGCCAATGCCCCAAGTGAATGAGGTTCACCATGTCCCTCCTAAGTAGGGGTATGTTGGCATGATCAGCATTATAATGAGGAATAGGCGGTATCCAATTCTAGTTATGCCACCTACAACTTAAAGTGATGTCCCATTGACATCACAACCTTTGTCGTCTCCTATGTTGAGCCTCCCACCTAGGCCTGTGGTCACCTTTAAGAGCAAGCTCACCTAGAGCTTAAGAACAACATCCGCCTAAATATCCATCTATGAGCTCATTCAAGAATTGACACCTCCTAGGTATGCCTTGATGGAGATTCTTAAAGCAATCGAGATTCAGTCCTGGGAGTTTGAATTCTTCAACAACTTCATGGTGCATGTGTGACAATGCACAAAACCGGTGATTACCTTTCAAGAAGATGAGCTTAAATCGGTTCCAAATGATATGGTAGATCTCCCTTTGCACATCATCATATGTGTGAATGGAATGCCATACAAGAGAGTGTTGATATACGTTGAGTCTTCTAGCAATATCATAATGAAAATAGCTCTAAAGCATTTGAATATCCCAGCATCCCACATTTTTGCATCTACCTACATCCTCTGAGCCTTCAATTATACAATAGCTCAATGATTTGTATGATCATCCTACCTATTCAGGTAGGGGAAAATACCATCGCGACACTGTGCCACATCCTAGAGGGTGATATGGTGTACAATATCCTGTAGGTAGACCATGGATCAGGGATATAAAGTGTGTCCCTTCCATCGCTCACTAGTACCTTAAGTACACTTATGAAGGGTAATTTCATGTTGTCACTACAGATCTAAAGCTCTTCAAGTATTACAATATAGCATAGTAACTCCCTGATTCAACCTTACCATCAACCCATATAGATTTTCAACCAAATAAATCCAGCCAAGGTTTGACTCTGTTGCCATTACAGGCCATACCATCCACATCATCAACACCCCCATAGATGTCTAGTGTGCCTGTGGATCCTTTTCCTAGGAATCTAGGAAAGTGGCATATTGAGAAGGCCCAACCGACCATATCTACCATATCCACTGAGGAGGTTCCTAACCAAGTAGATGAGGAGCTACCACATGAGACAAATGATGAATCAGATCAGGTCTCACTCTCATCCCTATTCTATCCATAGCCTTAGGTCACAATACACCTAGCTTCAACTGGATTGGGATAATACATGGTTAGTAATGGTACAACTACCCCTGCTCTAGAGTCGATGTAAGACATGGGTTAGCCCCATCTTTCCATAGGCACCATCATGCCTCTTGGACTCCCCCCTAATCAAACAAATTATGTCTATGGGGGCCTTAACTATGGCATCAAACCTTATCAGTAGCAGGAAGAAGATGAAGAGCCCTTCAGAGAAGATTTTAATTACTTGTATAACCCTAAATTCACCCTAAAGTATCTTAAACTATGAAATTGGCACAATTTTGGGTTAGGCCTATATGAGCAGGGCACTTGAGTTCCTTACCAACAATAGTATCAAATGCCTTATGAAAATTCTAGCCTGGGACGCAACATGCCTTTGCCTCTTGACATATTGGCATATAACTTAGATGCATGACACTTGAATTTCAAGATGAGATCACGTGAGATCATTTCACCAACCCCAATCAAGTCTACTCATTAGAGGACTACTTCCCTATGCCCTTGGGATATGATGAACCACCTTGCGATGATATTCGATATTATGAGAGAGGTGAAGGTTTGCATACTCTTCCCCATGACAATGGGTAAGAAGATCCAAAGTCTCCTTATGAGTGGATTCTAGATGATGAGTCATATTATGGAGTTGCACCCATTGACTCTGGTAATTTAGATAGAGAAGGTCCTCAGGTCATCCCTTTATATGATGAGTATGATTTATATATGTGCATGTTCCCATTACATCATCCCATCTGGTGACAACTTCTACCTCTAGAGGAGCAAACTTGCTCATAGCCACATCGACCACTATCGGTCATTCCACCACCCCCACAGCCACCTCCTTAGGTTTTATGACATCCATAGGTCTATGGACACCATTAGCCACATAGGGGAAATCATCCATCGATAAATATGATTTCCATAGATCTTTTTGAACCCCTACAAGATCTGAATAACCTATTGAATCCATTGCACCTCGACTTGGGTGTAATCAAATTTGATCGGGAAGATTCACCTCCCTCACCTTTTCAGTACTATCCTTGTGATGAGATGCTACAACCATTTTATTTCTCTACAGGGCCAACTTATGAAGTCTTCCATTCTGAGGAGGACCCTGAGGTTCCCATTGATAATTTAAATCTAGCTGATGACATCCATTTGATCCCTACTTCCCACTAGTTGGAGGAAGAGTTGCATATATAAATCGAGTCTACAACTGATAGAGATATCAGCTCAGATATTTAAAACCCGTAATGTATCAAGCTAGGGAAAACTATATCCCCTGAAGAGCAAGCCGATTACATATCCCTTATCATAGAGAAGAAGACAACTTTTGCATGGTCTTACGAAGACATGTTGGTACTAGATCCAAATATAGTCACCCATAATCTGGAACTTGATTCTAAAGCCAATCCTGTCAAGCAAAAGCTAAGAAATATGCATCCAACAGTGGCCTTAATGGTCAAATACAAGCTACAGAAGATATTGGAGGCCAATTTTGTCATTTCAGTAGACTATCCACCATGGTTCCAATTATGAAGCCTAACGGGAGGATTTGTATTTCCATCAATTTTTGAGACCTAAACAAAGTGATTCCTAAGGATGATTTTCCTTTCTCAAGAATGGATGCCCTGGTAGATGCCACAATGGGTCATGAAATGTTATCCCTTATGGATGGCTTCTTTGGGTACAATCAGATTTGTATCAACCTGGAGGACCAGCTCAAAATAATGTTCACAATACCTTGGGGAACATTTTGCTATAAGGTCATGCCTTTTGGCCTTAAAAATATTGGCGCCACCTACCAGCGTGCCATGACATACATCTTCCATGACTACATGTATAAGATTTTGGAATATTACATGGATGACTTACTGGCTAAATCTTTGTTATGCCATGATAATCTCGATGTCTTGCTCAAACTCCTTGATCACCTTATTGAGCATAATGTGAGATTGAACCCCAAGAAGTGTGTATTCAGTATAAATCTCTTGGTATTTATAGTTCCTAAATGAGGCATCGAAGTGGACCCCAACAAGGTCAAGCCCATCCTCGATATGCATCCCTTGACTACCATCAAGCAATACCGAAGTTTGTAGGGCAAGATTGCATCCATCAAACACTTCACAACACAATTGTTGGACAAGTGTTGACCCATGAATAAGTTATTGCACAAGCGGATCACATTCCATTGGGATGACGAGAGTCAAGAGGTCTTTAATGCAATAAAATAGTTCTTGGCTTCACTGTCAGTATTGTATCTTCCTTTACGAGGAGTGTTGTTCCGCTTATACATCTCAGCCATTGAGATTGCATTGGGTGCCATGTTAGCCCAGAATAATGAATTGCATAAGGAATAGGATACTTAAAATCTCAGATGCATCCTAGTAAATTATGAGATCAAGTACGCATATGTGGAGAAGTTATTCTTAGCGATGGTTTTTTCCACCAAGAAGCTATGACATTACATGCTTAGCCATACCACATGTGTTGTATCTAAAGAGAATCCATTGTGATATATTATGAGTCACACTTATCATAGAAGTTGCATGTTGAAATGGATCATGTTGTTGAGAAATTTTGACCTAGAATTCATTGGAAAAAAATCAATCAAGGGTTAGTTCATCACCGATCAACTCGTAGAGGCTCTTCTCCAGGATGATTAGCCTCTTAGCATGGAACTTACCGATGATGGAGTCTTCCAAATATCAGAATCACCTGGTTTTGATGAGCCTGATTCGTAGGAAGATATGACTATTTTTTGATGGCTCCAAATGTGAGCAAGGAGGTGGCATAGGAATCATGTTTTTTACACTGCATGGGGCTCCCATAACCCTATCATTTAAATTTGATTTCCCATGCACCAACAACAATTTCGAGTACAAAGTATTGCTCATAGGTCTTCAAATGGCTATCACCATGAAAATCACCAAGCTTAACATATTTGGTGACTCCTTGCTCATTTTTAACTAGGTCAAAGGGATCTACCAGTGCAAGTGCCAAGTTCTACAAGCCTACAAAGCCCTTGTGGATAAATTTCTAGAAAAATTCAAATGGTATGACATTGAGGTGCTCCCTCGATCATCTAATAATTTTAAGGATGCGATGGCCTCCTTAGGGTCCTTGATCCCATAGAACCCTGCTTATGAGATGAAAACCATTCAGGTCAAAATTCTCTTGTAGTTTGTGGTTGAATGTGAGAATACTCAGGCCATACTGAAAGTCCACTTGATTCAAATTGAATCTTATTAAGAGAGATTCTCACACCTTCATGAGCACTTGAATCATACCTATCGGGGGACATTGTTCCCTCAAGACCATTTTGATAGCAGTATGATGCTATTTTTACAAATTCTTTCCCACTCAGCATTTTCTCGGGATGAATTTCAAGAGGGATAAGAAATTCATGCAATTGAGGCTTCCTCACAACAAGACTGGTACACGCAAATTAGGGAGTATCTCAAGATTGGTAATCTCCCTCCTGTATTATTGCACACCGCTAAAAGAACATTCAAATGGAAGGAGAAAAAATGTGTCTTACTAGGATACATTATGTATTTTTGGAGCTATGAAGGGATTCTCCTTTGGTTCTTAGAACATAAAGAGTCAACTTGAGCAATCACCAAGGCACACAACGGTACATGCAGTGGTCATTTCATCAGCATGGCCATCGCAAAGCACATTCTTTGCATGGGATATTATTGGCCAACTTTAGAGCGATATTGTTGCATGTATGTGAGGAAGTATATGAAGTGTTAGCAACATGCTAACTTGACACACGTACCTTCCCAGACCTTACAACCGATCGAATGGGGGCTAGATTTAATCAGGAAAATCTCCCCCACATCCTCAGGATATCACACATTTATCATTATGACCAACGAGTATTTTACAAAGTGGATGGAATCAATTCCCCTTGCCACTACAATAGGACCTCACATCGTGAAGTTCATATTGCAAAATGTCATTTGTCATTTCGGTATTCCATCCAAAATTATTTTGACTAATGGGACATCATTTAAGAATAAATATGTGCATGCTTTGATAGCAAAGTATAATATACAACATAGGTTTTCGATGCCCTACTATCTGCAAGAAAATGGGTAGGAAGAGGCTTCCAAGAAAACATTGATTACCATTCTCAAGAAAACTATCAAGGAGAATCACATCGATTGGCACACGCAAATACCCCTTGCTCTATGGACCTACCACAATAGCATTTGGATGCCCACTGGGGCCAACCCATTTTCTCTAGTGTATGGTATCGAGGTAGTCATACCTCTAGAGCTAGAGATCCCATCTCTACACATATCTATGCAGGATTTCATAGATGATGACACCGCATGGCAAGCTCATCTCGATCGGCTTATGTTGCTTGATGAACATCGTATTAATTCCCTCGAGCACCTACACCTTTATCAAGATTGACTTAAATGAACCTACAATATGAAAGTTTATCTTAGATATTTTTAGGTTGGTGACCTTGTTCTAAAAGAGAACCAACATAATTCTAATTTGTCACCCCATTTGAGAGATAAGTTTGCAGCAAACTGGTTAGGCCCTTATGTAATTACTAGTCATATTGGACCCAAAACTTATCACCTAGCCTTATTTTAAGGTGTCAAGGATCCTGAGCCCTTGAACATACTTCACTTGTGGCATTTTCATGCTTAGAGTGTTGTGGCTCAACCTAAAATGCTCCTAGGTGATCTACGACCGTCTAGGTCACCCCAAAATGCTCTAAGGGTACCTTTAATGTACTTGGTCAACCTAAAATGCTCCTAGGTGGTCTACGACCATCTAAGTCACCCCAAAATTCTCTAAGGGTGTCTTTAACCTACTTGGTAAATCTAAAATGCTCCTAGGCAGTCTATGACCATATAGGTCACCCCAAAATGTTCCAAGGGTGCCTTAAACCCACTTGGTCAATCTAAAATGCTCCTAGATGACCTACGACCATCTAGGTCACTCCAAAATGCTCCAAGGGTACCTTTAACCCACTTTGTCAACCTAAAAGGATCTTAGATGGTCTGTGACCATCTAGGTCATCCCAAAATGCTCCAAGGGTGCCTTTAACCCGCTTGGTCAACCTAAAATGCTCCTAGGTGATCTAAAACCATCTAGGTCATCCAAAAATGCTCCAAGGGGCTCCTAGGCAATCTATAACCATCTAGATCAACCCAAAAAAAATCCCCAAAGGCATCCATATGCCATTTGATCACCTCAAAATCCCTAAAGGCATCAATATGCCCTTTGGTCACCTCAAAAGCCCCAAAGGCATCTATTAGCCCTTTGGTCACCTCAAAAGCCCAAAAGGCATCCATAAGTCCTTTGGTCACCCCAAATGCCCCAATAGCCCCAAATAAGCCCGTTGGTCACACGTATATATCTATCAATAAAAAAATTAAAAACATCATATATATCAATAAAAAATACAAAAATATTGCATTACATTGCATCTTCAAATATCACCAAAAATCAAAAACATCATATATATATCAATAAAAAATACAAAAATATTGCATCACATTGCATTTTCAACCATCATAAAAACAACAAAAGGATAAAAATATCATATTGCATGTAATTACATCACATCTCATTGCATTATCAAAATCATTTGCATTAGGTATACTCATTATTGCACTTTGCACTATAGAGTTGCTCATACGTGTCTAGCACTACGACTATACATCCTGCATCAGTACAAAAAAAAACAAAAAAAAATAATTATATCAAAATCATTATCCACATCATTTCAGTTTTCCACTTATCATGTTTACCCACATTTTACATTGGTCATAACAGTGTCTATATGCCGTCACATAGTCATTTTTTCTAGAATGTCTTCACGATTTTTAGTCACTTAGTCATCCCTAGTTTTCTTTTCAATTTTTGTAGAAAACTATCATAAATTTTAGGAGTTAGAGTCTTTCTTAGATTATACCTTGTATACAAAAAATCTCAACACATTTACACAATAATAAATCCAAGTTTTGCATAAGGAAAGATGAAACCCACGAAGTGGTCTAGGTTGCTTTAAGCAAAAAGGTTATCCTACTCATCCCCCTGTGTGAATGGTTCAAGAATGTTGAGAATTGTAAAAAGGAAAAGCTCTTCCCTACCCAATTCCCCAAAATAAACAGTGGTTTTCACCACTATCAAAAATCCCAAACCCTAATTTCCAATTCCCAATTCCCAAAATCCCAAACTTCAAAATCAAAATCCCAATGTTCAAAATCAAAATCCCAAAGTTCAAAAAAATCAAAATCCTCAAAATTCAAAGTCAAAGTCAAAAAGCAACATCCCAAAAAAAAATGCAAAAAAATCAAAGTCAAAATAAATAGTGGTCATCCCCACTTTCTAAATCTCTTGCTTAAAGAAAACAAAATACAAAATAAACAGTGATTTTCATCACTACACATGAGCAAGTATCCCAATCCAATTGAAATAAAGAAGGGATCTTGAGCTTGAATCCCTAGAATTCTTAGCATTTGGAAAACCATAAGGTGATCCTCATTATAGTTTTTGTGGAAAGCCTATCTGTCAATGGCGGTATCCTCCCACAAGATGATATTTCTATCACATTAGCTTTCACGTGTGTGCAGGCCAATGTTTGCATGTGGATGAGCTAGCTTTTGGTAGCCTATACTACCTAGTGGTCTAATCCAACCAAGTACAAACCTAAGATTGTGATATTCATAGGGTTATCCTTATTCCAAGTTTGGTGTATATCCTATCTAGAAATGGCGATATCTTTATGCATCTCATAGGAATGAACTCACTTGCACACACAAGGATATGAAGTATCTAAGGAATCCTAGAAGATTCATACCTCATCAAAAAGTATTGCATAGTTATTATATAATATTTAATCAAGTTAATTAGAGTGTTTGAGTCTCAAGAAAATCTCATCTACATTATTTAACATCTCATTTTAATTATTCCATTACATCACATTGCAATAACACATTTCCATATATCCATTACACAAAAATAGTAAAAAAAGAAACAAAAGGAACTGATGCAGTTTATACAACCTAGGGTGCTAACATAGTAGGGCAAATCATCATTCATGGTTCATTATATCAAAGCATGTAATTCATCCATTTCATTGTACATCCATGCATATACAAAGCAACAAATCATATCACAAAAGCATCCATATGCATGCACAATAAACATCAATCACCATTGCATTACATCATAGAAGCATACATATGCATACATGGTACAACATCCATAAGTACTATAGCAAATCACATAAAAATACCCATCTACATCAATCATTAGTATTTAATATATCATAATAAATCAAATACATACATTGTATTCATCTCATAAAACAATAAAAGAGACATATGATGACTGTAACAAAATATTATATATATATATATATATATATATATATATATATATATATATATATATATATATATATATATATATATATATATATATATATATATATATATGGAGTAAAATATACATCATAAGTTTTCAAAAATACCCATAGGCTACAATAAAGTGGGTCCTTAGACCTCACCAGTACCAAAAAGAAAAAATTCAAAAAGAGTCTTAACAATAATCATCACCATAGTCACACAAGACCGATCTTTGGGACTCACACTACCACCTGTCATCCAGGTTTGCTATGATCCCCTAGCCCTACTGCTACCAGCCCTATTAGTCCTTTGCCTAGAGGATGACTACACTATCTTGCTCTACTGAGTTCAATGCGAGCCACTATTCTCCTCATCATCAAGAATATGCCCTCCAAGGTACACCACCTCCATCTCCAGTATATCCACATAAGACTGCCTCTGTTATCCTCATGACTTGTATGTCTCCACTACTTACTGTAGTTGTAGCACCTCTACCCACAACCTCTTTTCCTTCCCAATGCTAGGTCCATATTTCTCAGGACCTCGTGCTATCAACTACCCAAAGAGAGGATATCTCAGCCTGGTCCTCCTGTGCATGTACCCAAAGAAGATACCTCTCCTATCTGACCCTACCTACCTCAACCTGTAGCTCTAGATATCGGTCATCATATGGACCCTGTTGCACCTGCACCCCTTGATCCTTTACCACCACATCCTCACCCTAATCCTCAAAATATAGGAGATCTACCTATTTGTTTGTCTGCTGGTGATGCCCATGTGGCTCATCCACATTTTTTTGGTCCTCCTCTAGTGCATCCTCCATCACCTCATCCACTATCCTAGCTGCCTCATCCTCGAGAGCCCCTATGCCTTGCCATTGGTGCATCACCCACCATGATTCATACTATGCTATAGTCCTAGTGTCATCCGCATCAGGAACAACCACTACAAGATCTACCTCCTCTCCCACCTCCTCCAAAACTAGCCATACTAATATCCTCTCATCTCTATGGTGTCTATATACTACTGGCTCCTAGGGAAACCCCTACTATAGCCCAAACTATCATGTAAATCTAGTGAACAGGAAGTACTCCCACTTCATACCATGTCATGCAATCAACCATCTACCTTGCCTCACCCATCGAAGTTGCTCTCCAGCATCCACCTAGTCTGGATAGTCCTCGTACGATCGACATACCACTTTTCCTGGTGCTAGTCATGAGAATGAATTGAAATAGTGATCCACATAACCTACATGGAAAATAATCTATCCTCTATTCTACACCCTCTACCATAGGATAGCGTATTATATCTCTCTATCAACTAGATATGTACAAGTCATCCATGGGAGTCCATGTGGTCACCCCAAAACTATGTTTTGCCATCCCCAACACTACAATAGGAAGCTGCATTCCAAACCCTTCCACTAATGATAGTGGATATCGTATAAATTATCATACAACTATACCAATAGGATCATACCCCAAGACATCACCAGAGGCTCATCCTTGGTGCACCCTGCCAGGGCGTGCAACAGCTCCAACAAGTTCCAAGGGAACTTAGCTCCTAAAGAATTTGAGAGAAAAATATTGGAGATGAGGGTCATCAGTAGCACATGCCTCACCCCCAACACCCTCTCCTCATGCTAGAACCCCACCAGTATCCCTCCATACATATAGTCTAGATCTACCACATCTGCATCCTCACTGAAGTACCTCTTTAATACTACACCTCTCTAATAACGATGTGTAGAGTGGATCGATCACCCCTCTATTGGAATCCATAGAATCCAATAGACATCCTCTAACGTCACCATCATATCCCTTGTGGGTAAGTGGAAGGTGTTGGTGTATTAGTCCCAAAAGTTAATAAGAGTGGTCAATTAGGCTCAGTAACCTATCATAGGATCCAACCGAGTAACCTTCTTGAGCCCCATGGCATCAAGCCACTCCCAGTCAACCTTAGTCAAGGCATCTCTGGTGGTTTGAAAGAGCTTTGGTGTGCGATACCAACTCTTCACCACCTGGTAAAGAAATAAATAAATAAGAACAACAATAAATCGACATTAATTATGCTTAACAATAGCCTCTAAAAGGCCCAAAAACAAATGCACAACTAATTCATTATAGCAATTTAATTCCACAAAAACAAAATATGAAAATCAACAAATTTAACATATTACAACTACATTAGGGTTTCACTGCCTTTCTCATAATGTGATATGTTTAAAAAATAAAAAACAAAAATTCAAAATTTAACATATTAAAGCTACATTAGGGTTTCACTACCTTTCTCGTAATGTGATATGTTAAAAAAACAAAATACAAAATCAACAAAATCTGACATATTACAACTACACTAGGGTTTCATTCCCTATCTCATAATGTGATATGTTTAAAAAAAAAAATACAAAACTTGAAAAATTCTGGTATATTTTATCTACATTAGGTTTAATTACCGAAGGTTAAAATAAGTTAAAAAATTGGTGTATTCCAGTTAAAATAGGTTTAATTACTTATTTTATACAAATCAAATAAATAGCAAAGCAAAATTATCATTCTAAAATAAAAAATAATGAGGGATTCGAGTCATTACATACACGCCTTGCACTAGCTCCTCCATTGGATGCCTCTTCTTGCTGACTCATGGTGGTTTTGGTTTGATTTTGATAGCACTTCACTACAGAAAAATAACCCTCCTCTTTGTCACCTTTCAAATTTCTAGAGAAAACATGCAATAATGAGGCCAAAACTTGCATTTGAGGTTTATATATAAGTGCAATGGTCCTATTCATCCCATGGTGGGATGAACACACTTCTAGCAATTCATCCCACCCTAGGATAAATACCAAATTTGCATTCATCCCACCCTAGTATGAATACAACAATTTTAGGACAAAACAACTTCAAATACCCCAAAAAGGGTCCAAAAACAAGTCAAATCTTATGGAATTCATTTAGGATAAATATGGAATGCAAAATCCTCATGGATACATGGATGATTTACTACTTCACTCACCAAGAAGGCCAGTGTGGCCGGATCGCCCCACAGGAATGAAGTTTTCAACTCTGTGCTTCCACGAAACCTCCATCGCATCATAAAAATCCTTTCACAACTATGCCATTTTTCAATTGATGCAACTGAAGGTAACCTTAAAAAAAGTTATCTAAGCCAAGCGATTCATTACTTTTCTCATGAGTCATTCCATCATCGACTCGTCACTTGAGGGGGTAGTCATACTCAGTTCAAAATCAACAAGCACACACTCAATCAAGAAAATCACATTCGTTCAACGAATCATTGACAAAGACAATCACGCTCCTTCTTGGGGCAGCAAACAAGCACCAAATATCAAATAAAAATGCTTGGCATTTCTGGAATCATGGAATCATAGGCCTCACCTCTTAATGATAAACAATGTATAAGCTTAAAAAAGTTTCTTATCTTGTCAGAAGCAAGGATTCAAGAACGCATGCTCTTTCCAGGATTGGGGTATCTAAAGTTGATCAGGTTATTGAGTAACCCTAATAATTGAACATTTTGGTCATCTATTTTTTCTTGACACTGTGATGCACACAACACATCCTAAAAAGGGGTATCTTTAGACACTAAAATTTGGTCAATTTGATTATTCTATTGAAAGCAATGGCTAAATGACATACCAAGGCCCATAGGGTAGCCCCTAGTAGGTATACAGTGTTCCTAACCACTTAGTGCAAGGTTTTGGAAGGTTTCAGGCCACTTTTAGGACATTTTGAACACCTTTTTTTTATGCATCCCACCCTGGGATGAATACAAAACCTATTCATCTGAACCTGGAACGAATAGTAGCATTCATCTTGGGGTGGAGCGAATAGCAGGTTTGACTGGAAAAAAGTCAAACCTGGGCCAATGGTGCCTAGTAACAGTTAGATTCCTATATATTATTTTCCATAAGTTAGGGTACACAATAGATCTTATAACATGCTCCATAAATGAGGCCATTTTGGGAGATTCTTTTCCCCTCCAATGCATGTCACCCCAGTGGCCAAGTGGCGCCTCTTGCCCTGCATGCCCTTGCATGCATTTTAACCCATGAGCCTCCTTGGGATATAAAGTGGATGTATTTACACACAAAATAGAGGAGAGGAATTTGAGGATAAAGCAATGGAGTGCTGCCAATATTTACTTCCACCCTTTTGTGCTCATTCTTACCTCAGAATCTCTACCTAGCGAAGGAGGTTTTCGAGGGAACTAGTAGGCGTAATTTGTCGCATAACTAAACCATATAAGTGAATTCCCTCACCAAATTTGATGAAAATACCCCCATAGTGTTTTGCATCAATCCTCAATGGAATTGGTGGTAAAATTTAGGCAAAAACGGTGGGCATCCCGCCCCTAGGTGCCCCCCAATTTGTGACAGCCGTATTCGTCCCACCCTATGATGAATAGAAATATATGAATAATTTTACAACTATTTTTAATTTTTTACTTCCCATGCATTATTATTAGATTGCATTTCAAATTTTAGGTCATTTTGAGCTATATTGGCCGAGATATTATAATTTTAGTGTTTTGGAGGGTCTCATGCAGGTCTCCGATGGTCATCTGAAGAAACACCTAAATTGTCACTTATTTTGCAAATTTGATTAATTAGATTCCTTTCAAATAGCATTTTATTTGTTCTGTCTTATTTTCATGTGTTTTGGATATGTGTAGGGCCAAAAATTATTTGCTTTGTATTTTGCAGGTTGCGAATGGTCATTGCAATTACTAGGCATCAACCGACCCAATCTCAATGCAATTTTTGGTGATATCTTCAAAAAATATTCTATATTACATCTCTATAATTTCAATTCATTTGGAGTTGATTCGATGCTTATCCTCACTATTAGATATTTAGCCCCTATGGGGATTTCATATTTCTCATCACACACTTGCTATTTGATTTTTTTTTTCTTGTGTGTAGGTGTAGGTTATACAGTGCATTGGGGATCATCATAGGACCTCAAATAATCAAAGACACAAGTGGCGACAACATTGGCCCGCCCACTTCAATTATGATTATGAGGAAAGGCACTGGATGTGCACCCAAGTTAGTTGAAGGATTTTTATCCTTGGGCACGTGATTTGTAAACATTTGTATCATCCATTTGAGCCCTCAAAGGAGATATTTTGTAACCTGGATATGATCTGCCCAATTAATAATAAGTCAATTTGCTTTGCTTTATTTCTTGTTATTCGCTATCTTTTCCATCTTACTTGCATGCTTCCATTTGATGCTCATACGCAATAGGACATAGATACACATATTTTTTATCATCATTTGGTGCTCCTTTTTTTCCTACTTCACTAGTATTAAAATGTAAAACATAATATATGCTTTAAATATATCTATAAAACAAGATAATCTCCATGTTTTTCTTCAAAATATTCCTTTACAAATTGAAATAAAGGATTACAAAATAGTAAAATTACCCTACAATGTAATTGATTATATATTTAATTTAGTTACTAATGAAATGATTAAAATATATTACCACTCCTTTACAAAATTTACTATCAAATACAAACTTGTTACCTGCTTGCAAAACCTTATCATAAAATTAGACATGGAGACAGCAAATTAGAAAGATCATGTAATTCAAATATCTTGTAATAGAAATAGATTAAAAAAAAAAATCAATCTTGGATCCTTATAGTGATGCAAAAGAGTGAATCTGACAAATTTATTAAGATATTAAGGTAGAAGCACCACATAGAAGTTCCATGCATAAGCACCGTGTAAAATTACCATGTAGAAACACAAGGTAGAAGCACCATACAAAAGAGCTAGGAGGTAATTTTATAACCAAAATTTTATGTTGCTTCTACTTTAAAAGAATGCTTTTGATTGTACCTACAAAATAAAAAAAATACTTGTAAAAAAAACTAAATAAAAATAGATGATAAAAGGATAATACACTAACCCCTTGCATATTTAAAAATATGGAATAAGGGGTAGTGTGATTAGACATTTTTCGCAGGACTGCCCAAACTGTCGAACTCGTTTTGGCCATATCTCACTCATCCGGACTCGGATTGAGCTAAAATTTTGAGGGTAGATGCCTGAAAAACCCTAGAACGTCTCCACCAATTTTCATATCATTTGGAGCAACACAGATCCTAGCACATCCCTATGTGTGAACGAGATATTTGGCAAGCGGCTATGCGAGGGTTTCATCTGGGTTGAGTGCAAGCAGCTCCAGAGGTTGGTTTTTAGGGCCTTCGGGCCCTAGCGGCCAATATTTTTGTGGTTTATGCTCAATATTTTAGTAGGAAATGTTTGAGGGGATCCAATATGGGTTAGAAATTTGTCTTTCAACAGATCATACTATGAACTTGAGTGACAACGGCTTCCAATTTGCTGCACAAAAGAAAAGTGAAAACCATACCTTTCCACGACGTCTAGGGCAAGGATTAAAGAGATCACAAAACAAGTTTCAAGTAGTTGATCAAAAAATGGCTCATATCTCAAGTGAATCTGGTGCTAAGGTGCACCCACAAAATAATTCTACTGTGAAAACCCCTGTCAAGGGTAAGAATTTCGAAGACTCAGTCCCAAAAATGAATTTTAGGGATGCCCTTCATGGTGGACAGCCTCAGCCCAATGCTAATATCAATCTTAGGGCTTCCCATAAACCTCTAAGAATGCCTAATATTGATCCCAGGAAAACGGAGTCAGGATGTCTTAAAGCAGGTGATGGAACTCCTATTGTTAAGCTTGATATGGGTAATATTCGAGCTGGCATTGAAGATTTGGAAAAAAGAGGACTAATTTGTCGGTTCGTGGGTTTTCATCCGAGTCTATCTGCTTTCAAAGTCTGGGCTGCAAAAAGGTGGAAAACTAAAGGTGAGTTACAAATCTCTATTTATCCAAATGGTTATTTTCTTGTTTTATTTGCTAATAATGAAGATAGAGAGAAAACTTTTCAAGGGGGTCCTTGGTTTTTTGGAAGGGCGGGGCTTTTCATGAAGCCCTGGCATACTAAATTTAAAGCCGAAGAAGAGATGCCTTCTATAGCTCCCGTGTGGGTTAGACTCTTTGGCCTCCCTATTGAATTTTGGAATCCTACTATTTTTTCTTCAATTGGAAACTCTTTAGGAACTTTTATGATGATTGCTGATTGTACTCAAAATTTTGAACATATTATTTATGCTCGGATTTGTGTTTTAATGGATTTTGACAAACCCCTACCTAAAAATATCACATTACAATTTGGGGAAGACACTTGGGAGCAAGTAGTGGACTATGAGAACATTCCTTTTCATTGTAGAATTTGCCATGAATATGGTCATTTGGCCGATGCTTGCCCAAATAAAATTCTTGATCAAAAGAAAGAAGATATAAACTCAACGGGTTTCCAAATACCTAAGAAGAAGAACACTCAGAAAAAACCAGTTATGAAGGATCAATCAAAGTCATCTGCTAATATGTTTGAAATCCTTTCCACAAATGATGTCCCAAGTGAGGAAGAGGAAATAATGGAAACTAAAATCTTAGAAACACAATTTAAATATGAAGGGAAGAACTCAGAGACAAACCAACAAATCAAAGGTTTTCAACGAAAAAAAAAGGAGAAAATTTACACAAGAAAAACAATCTTTCAAATGTCAAAACTTCAAATAATGCAAGTCCCAATATAGACTCCGTTGAACCATCTAGTAAAATTTTGGCTATGTACGAGCATTCTTCAAGGTTAGAAGCCATCTCAGATTCAATTGGAATAAGTCAAGAAACAGGGAAAAAAAATTGAAGATGGATTCTAATCAAAAAGCAGGTCGCAAGACCAATCAATATCATATGGTAAAAGAAGGTGAAAAGCTTGTAGAGGAAGGTAATATTAATGCCCTTCCCAACTTTTTTAGCCCTGGTATTAATGAAGATCATCACTTGGAATATTAGAGGACTCAAAGGGAGTCTTTCAAAACAAAATGAAATTAGAAGAATGATTCGAATAAATCATCCACATCTTGTTTTCCTTCAAGAAACAAAGATGTCAATGGAGGATATGGACTCAATTGCCAGTAAAATTTGGCCAGTTGGAAAAGTGGTTTCCCTCAGTTCCCAAGGGACTTTGGGTGGCATTGCTTGTCTTTGGGACCCAAAAGAGGTAGTTATTCACCATATGGTTGGCAGTTGGGGTTTGTTGGCTATAGCTATTCAAAGTAGACATTCCAACCAGATTATGCTCTGCATTCTTGTTTATGCTCGACTTATTTGGAGGAAATAATAAGACTGGAATGATATTACTCATATTATCTCTCATTTTCCTAAATCTTGGATCTTGATCAGAGGAGATTTCAATACCATCCTCTCTCTGGATTGAGAAAAATGGGGAAATGGAAATTTGGAAAAAAGCAACTGACCTCATGAGCGAATATATTGCAAACCTCCATCTTGTGGATATCCAACCGAGATAATGGCCTTATGACTTGGTCTAACAGAAGGCAAGGCTTAGCTTGTATAATGGAGAGATTGGATAGGTTTTTGCTCTCTAAAAATTTCTTAATCCATGGTCACATTCCTAAAGTGAAGACTCTTAATAATGTTGGTTCGGATCATTGGCCGATCATGGTGGAAATGTGGAAAACCAATGTGAGTTTCTCTCCTTTTCATTTTCAATTAATGTGGCTTAGAGACATTTCCTTCAGACCTCATGTGCAACAATGGTGGAAGGAAGGTAAACCTAGGCATGGGACTAAGATGTTCTATTTTTCCAAAATACTGCAATACATTAAATCCAAAATCAAGACTTGGAACTGGAAAGAGTTTGGGGATGTTCATAAAAAAAAACATGAAGTTATTGCTCATCTTGAAAATTTGAATAAGAAAATCCGTTTAGATGGCCTCACGAGAGAAGAGAAGTGCAGATGAAATTAAACTCACAACTCGAGTTAGAGGAATGGGAAAAAAGAGAAGAAATCTTATGGAAGCAAAAATCTAGAATTCAATGGCTCAAAGAAGGAGATCGAAACACAAATTTCTTCCACAAATCTCTTCTAGCTCGAAGATCTCACAACTTTATTTCTTCCTTAAAATCAGATTCTGGAGATGTTGTTTATACTTGGGATGGCATGAACTCTATTGTTGTTGATTACTTTTCCAATATTTTTGCTTGCTACTCCTCTTGACTCGACTTCACAACAAAATGTTCTTCAAGCAATCCCTTCTCTTATCACTTCGAGGAGAACTCTATTTTGACTGCTCCTGTTACTATCAATGAGCTTCAACAAGTAGTTTTTAAAATGCAAAAAGGGAAAACCCTAGGTCCTGATGGTTTTCCCATTGAGTTCTACCAAGAGTTTTGGGATATCCTTCATGTTGATTTATTAGAGGTGGTGGAAGAAGCCGGGAAAGCCAAAGAAATTTTGAAGGTTATCAATAAAACTTATATTACTCTTGTTCCAAAAGCTCAAGAGGTTGATCATATCTCAGCTTTTAGACCTATTGCTTTATGTAATGTTCTTCTCAAAATCATTACTAAAATCATGGCAGAAAGGTTGAAGCCTCTTTTGCATAAGATTATTTCCCAAGAGCAAGGGGGTTATGTGGAAGGACGTCAAATAGTAGATGAGATAGTTCTTGCTCGGGAAGCCATCCATTCCATGGATATGCAAAATTCTCCTTCCATGTTCATTCGGTTAGACTTATCCAAAGCTTATGACAGAGTGGATTGGCACTTCCTTATCAAAGTTTTGAGGCAATTTGGTTTCTCTAAGGATTGGATGGATTGGATTATGGGATGTATCTCTTCAGTTTCCTACTTAGTTCTTATCAATGGCAGGCCTTCTCGGTCATTCCCAGCTTCCAGAGGTATTAGGCAAGGTGACCCGCTATCCCCTTATTTATTCATCATTCTTGTTGAATGCTTGGGTAGGACTATAACCAAAAAGAGGGAAAACAAAACCCTTGAGGGAGTTACCATTGCTCATGGAGCTAGACCTATCTCTCATCTTCAATTTGTGGATGACTCTACTCTTTTAGGTAAAGCTACGGTTAAGGAAGCTTCTAATATTAAGCAAATCATTAGCTATTTTTCTAAGGCTACTTGGGCAGTTGATCAATGAAGACAAATCTAAAGTTATTTTCTTTCACTTCTCTGCTAGAGAGGAATCCATGGTCTTGGATAAATTAAGATATAAGAAGACCTCTCTTCCAATCACTTATTTAGGTATTCCCATAAATATTCAAAGGCAGAAAAATAAATATTGGAATTGGTTGTTGGACAAAGTCAAGAAGAAAATTGGAAAGTGGACCAACAAGTGGCTTTCTTCTAGGGGTAGAATCACCTTGGTAAAATCAGTCCTTCAAGCTATTCCTATTTATGTTTCTTCCATTTTGAATATCCCAAAGGTTGTTCTTCGAGAATTGGATCAAATCGAGTCATCGTTTCCTTTGGAGTGGTACTAAGGAGAAAAGAAAATGGGCCTTGGTGAAATGGGATACTTTATGTCTTCCTAAGAGTGAAGGGGGGTTAGGATTCCGGTCTTCTATTAATAACAACAAAGCTTTAGCTGCTAAATTATATTGGAGGATGTTGCATAACCCCAATGCTCTTTGGGCCAATAATCTTTGTGCTAAATATCCTGAGAACAAAAGTCCTGAAGACCTTGTTCGCTATCAACTTCCTACCAAAGGTTCTCCCATTTTAGCAGTTCTTAAGATCGGTGAGGATTTGATAAAGAAAAAATTATTTTGGATCATTCATAATGGTCAACAAGCAAATTTTTGGACAGATTCTTGGGATGGTCACAAGCCTTTGATAACTCGGTTTCCCGATTGGAGGCCTTGGATGGAGGAGCTTCACCGAGCTAATTGGATAAAGGTGGCTAATTACTGTCGGTACCATACTTGGTAATTCAAAGGTTGGTAGATATTGGATCCCTATTGAGGACTGGCCTATTCAAATCCCAGAAAGGCAAAGACAAGATATCCAAGGCATCCTTCATATGAGATCCCTCTCTTGGTCCCATGAAAAATATTGTTTTGGATGGAACAACACTACTAAGGGTGAGTATTCAGTTGCTCAAGGTTATTTGACCTTATGCCATAATAATCCCAACCATTCTTCTGACATATTTTCTTGATTGTGGGCTCAAAAGATCTGGCCTAAGGTGAGGTTCTTTAATTGGCTTTTATTGCATCGTAGGGTGCTTACTGGTGAGCAACTTATGAAGCGTGGTTTTCATGGCCCTTTTAGATGTGAAATGTGTGAAGAGAATGTAGAAAATCTCAACCATATTTTTATTGAGTGTACTTTAGCCTCTGAGCTATGGAGGAGAATGGCCACTTTACTTGGCTTACAGTGGTCCAATTTTTTTACTTTTGAACAACTTTGGAGGGATTGGCCTAATCAAGAGGGTGTTGATCATTTTATTAGGCGATTAGTTTGGATGGGTTCTACCATTCTTCTTTGGAATATTTGGAATGAAAGGAACAACCAAATTTTTAATCAAGATAGGAAGGATATTCACTATATTTGGCAAAATACCATAGCCAACTTAGTTGAATCAGTCCATCAACTCCTTAATCACCCCCAAAACTCCCACCAAAGATGGGATCAAGTGATGCAAAGATTGAAGATTAAATCTTCTAAGGGCAACCAACTTAAAGGGAATGTGAGTATTAGTAAGATGGATAGGACTAGAAATTGGCAACCTCCTCCTAAGGATTTTGGAAAAGTCAATATTGATGGAGCCTCTAGAGGGAACCCTGGAAAAGCCGATGTGGGAGGAATTGGTAGACTTTCAGATGGCTCCCTGGTTTTTACTTTTGCTGAGAATTTGGGTATTCTTTCCAATAACCTTGCTGAGGGGTATGGTATCCTCAGAGGCCTTCGAGGAGGCTACTAAGGTTGGATGGGAAAAGGTGTTAGTTGAGTCGACTCTCAACTTATGATTAATCTCTTGAAGACTCCTTCTAAGAATCATAAGGTGGATTGGAGAATAAAAAGAATTATTGAGAAGATTCAATTAATCCGGATGGGATTTTTGAAAGTTGATTACAATCATGTGGTCAGAGATCAAAACAAGAGTGTTGATGCTTTAGCTAATTGGGCTTTGGACAAAGGTGATCTTACTTGTTATGGCCACCCTCCTATATGGTGGGCTTCTCAAATTAGGGAAGCTCTTCTTTCTATCATTTCTTTGGATGGCTCCAGATTCTGAAGGTACCTAGTTTCTTCTTGTTTTTTTTTTTGCTTCTCTTTGGTTCATTCAGTTTTTTTAGTTCCCTAGCTCATTCTATTCTTTATTTTGTTTCCTCTGTTGATTCTTGCCTTAATAGTCTTTTGGTCTAGATAGGTCATTGTTATGTTCAATTTTTTTTTCTTTTTTTTTTGTTTAGTTTTTTAAGGTGGGTGGGTTCTTTTGTTTTGTTTTGTTTTTTTTTGTGTTCTTTGTGTTGTTTTTTGTTGTTCATGTGTTTTTGTTGTTTTGTTTTTTTATTTTTTGTTATTGTTCTTGTGTTTTTTTCGTTCTTGTTCTTGGGTTTCTCTTTGTTTGTGTTATTTCGTGTTTTTATGTGTGAGTGTTTTCTATGTTTTTTGTTTTTGTTTATTGTCTGTTGTTGGTTGTTTTTTATTTTTATTTTATTTTTTTTAATTTTTTAGGTTTTGGTTGTGTTTATTTTTCATGTTTTTTTTGGGTTATGTCTTTGTAGTGTTTTGTTGTTTTTGTCTTGTTTGTGTTTTGTTATGTGGTTCTTGTGTTTTTCTATGTGGTTTGTGTTGTGGTTTCTTTTATCTTATTGTGCGTGTTTGGTTGTGCTTTTGTTTTTGACACACTCAAGGAGCATGTTTTTTTATTTTATTTTATTATTTTTGTTGTTATTTACTTATTTTTAAATTGGTTTTGTGTGTTTGTTTGCTCCTTGAGTATGTCAAAGGTGGTAGGCCAGGTCCGAGTCCTGGGCATTTTTGGTGGAATGGATACCCCTGCCTCCTTGGGTCTTACCCGAAAGTGGCATCCCTTTTGGGATGTTTTCCACACAAAAAAAATAGATGATAAATGCAAGGTGATTTCTTTTATTTCAACACGTAATCAATAAGATTCATTTTTAGGAATGATCAAATCCATATTTTTATTTATATGAGAGAAATAATTTAAATTATAAAAGAATGCCTGATGTTGAAAGTAAAAGAGTGTAGAATGCTTGCAAATTCTAAATGGGATATGAAGACAATTGATAAAAGTTGAACATTTAGAGGAAAAAATATAAGAATGACAAATGGTAAGTGGCTGTGAAATGAAAGAAGCTATAACCCATGAACTACAGAATGCCCCTTTTTGATGAATATACCTAAGGAATGTTCATTAATCTACTTGAAAACTTGTGGATACTTGATACATCATTAATGCTCTCATTTTTATCTTATAAATATGGGGTGCCATCTAATGGTTGTATGTCCTAGAGAGCAATGAAGCACCTCTTAGTATAATTTTTTTTAAGGTTTTTTATTTTCTGAAATAAAAATCACATTTGCAAAAATTTAAAATCACACTCGTAAAAATTGAAATTATGCATGTAGAACTTGAAATCACACTTGCACAAGTTTAAATCACATTTGTAAAATAATTTTAGAAATTGAAAACACACTTGGGAAATAAAATCACACACTTTGTAGAAAATACATTCTATTCTAGCAGCTACATAAAACTAACCAAAAAATAATATCAAAATAATTTATGGATTAATTACATATAAAAATAATATACAAATGAATAAATAAATAAATAACAATTCATTAATTATTTTATAAATATATCTACAAACTATAATGCTTTCGACTGTGGATGGAGTGGGCCCTTACTCCTCATCCCAATGGAAAGTAATTATTAATTCAAGATACAATTAAAATACATACAAATGAGAAAGAAACAATATCAAATAAGAGGGAATTACCTATTTACAAAATATTCATTCTAAATGCATCCTCCCTTTATTTTATTTTATTTTATTTTTTTAAAGCGAAAAACCCCTTGTGGGGCCGCCTTGGTCCAAGAGACCACGAACAGGAGGTTCTACACCGTCAAAGTCACCCGGGGGTCACACCAGCCCTGCCCGCACCAACATTATCAACTGGATTTTGGGTACCCAATTCAACTTTTTGGTAGGGTGGAGATTCGAACCTGGGACCTCCCTTGGAGGATTTCCCTCTCCTCTCCAACTCACCTACAACACCTGGGTAAACTAATTTTATAGTGGAAAACACCCCTTTTGAGGTGCCACTTTCAACAGGTTGGGCATAGGAGGAAATAATAAAAGTACTAAGAGCGAGTAGAGTGACTTGTGCGAAGATAAGAGCGCGATGTGCAGAAGTTGTGTTCTAAGTTTGAAGTGACAGTGCACAGCTTACAGAAGTGATTGATCATCTGAATGCAGTAGAGAGTGCAAAGAAGTACAGAGAAGAGGTGGAATAGTGCGACTCATTTTGCGCAGAAGCAACAGAATGCAAAAAAACAGCAGACCATAAAAATTGAGGTGAAAGTTTTATTCTGTAATTTTTATTATTGTCTTCCAAGTTGTTGCTTGGATTAAGGTGTTGGTGCCTCTTTCCAGTAGGTGCTGGTAAAATAGGAGTTGGTGCTCCATTCAGTTGAAGCAGATAAAGTTAAGGGGTTGGTGCTCCTTCCAGTTGGTGCTAGTAAAGGATTATGTAAAGTTGTAGCTTTGCATTGACTGGATTTGGATGGTAGTCCAAGCAGTATTTTTGAGGAGTAGCCACATTGGTGAACCTCGTTAAAATGTTGTGTTATGTGTGATGCTTTCTTGATGCATTTAGTATCTCTTTTATCTGCTTTAAACTACTGCTGGTTTTAAAATCATATGTTTTAGAAATTTTAAAGAACACACTGATTCACCCCCCCCTCTCAGTGTCATTGTGATTACAACACTATTGAAGAATTATAAATTTTCTCGACCACTTGCTAACAATAAATATGAACAAGGCAAGTGGCATCTTACACTCATTATATTTTCTATGAAGTCTTAAAGAAAATAGGTGTGGGAACTTATTTAATTCAAGAATAGAACCTGTCTATCCCTAAGATCATGGAATAAAAATAAGATACAATTGGTTTATGGAGACTATACTTTGATGATGCCAAGATCAACAGAGGACAAGTGTTGGTGTTTGTTTAATTTCACCAAGTGGATAAAATATTCCACAATCGTATTAATTGTAATACAATTTCTCAAATAATGTTGTCGACTATGAAGCCTTGGTGCATGTCCTTCAAATTGTAAAAAAGAAAGCTATCAAGCTATTATATATTTTTTGTAACACTAAGTTGGTGATAAAATAAGTGAGGTCTCAATTCTTGACCAAGTACTAATTAAGTGATCTTATAAACATAGGGTCTAGGATTTTATTAATGTTTTTGATACAATAAACTTTAATGTCACCACAAGAGCCTAAAATATGGATGTTGAATAAACACAAATCATAGGATCATAGTTTGATCTTGTGAATGATCTAATTCAAAATATACAACATGTGATATTAGCGGTAAGGCCAATAATTCCATACCATAAGGTAAAATGATAGTTATTTATAGTGATGAGCACATTATTCATTTCATTCAATAGGTAGATAAATTTGAAGAAGAATTTATCCCCAAGTTTGAAGATATATATGAGGACCATATGATATAGTTAAAGTCTAAAAAAAATTCCAAATGGTTAGTTACATTATAATCCTTGCTCATTCCAAATTATTAGTTCAAAGGAAAAAGAGGAATGGTTAGTGATATGAAAGATTATCAAGAGGTAGAGATTTACCTAGGGCAAAACTTGAATATAGGTAAATTATTTACTCAAAATAAGGAACCTGTAACCTTTCTTTGTAAAATATATCATGGAACTACAAATACCTAAAAGGATAAAATAAGGATATCATATAGCATATAATAGAGATAGTTGTTAAGGCCAAAACCATGAGGCAAAAGAAAAGTCCCATTAATCCCAAAATTGAATCTCCTATAAGAAGAAAAATATATAATTAATAGAATCAAGGATTGTATACACCCTAAATAATACCACATGGGTCTCCAAATTACTGTCAATGAGAAAAAATAATGGATAGATTAGGCTATGTGTTGATTTTACAGACCTGAATAAAGCTTCAGTGATGGATCACTAACCCTTGCCTTCAATGGACCAAATCCTCTAGACTATCATGGATTATGAAAGATTCTCCCTATTGGATAAATTATTTAGCTATAATCAAGTATGGGTGAATTATGAAGATCAACATAAGACATCCTTCACAACAAAATGGAGCACCTTTGAATATCAATGAATGCCTTTTGGCTTGTCCAATGATGGTGTTATGCTTTAGAGAGCCATGGATATCACTTTCAATAATTTGACCAATGAAATAATCTTAATCAATTTATATGACTTAACTAACTTATCTAGGAAAAAGGAGGACCATTTGTATAGTTGAAGAAGGTTTTCAAATATTTTCAAGATTGTGGTATTTTCCCTCAATTCCAAAAAATGCATCTTTTGTGTTCCTTGGGAAAAACTATTGGGTCATATTGTGTCAAAATATGGTGTTTCCATTGACTCCAATAGGGTTGAAGCCATTTCTAACCTTTAATTACCCTAGTATAATAAATCGCTATAATCTTTCTTTGGTAAAATAAACTTTGTTAGAAGTTTTATATCAAATTTTACAAGTATTTTTTGACGCATGACTCTTATGTTGAAGAAAGGGTAAGCGTTAAAGTAGTTTGAGTAAGGGAAGAAATATTTTGAAGAAATAAATTGAGCTATAGTATCGTATCTAATACTATAAAATTTATATTTCAATAAATATTTAATCTTCTACACATATGAGGGTGAAATCAACATTACGACATTGCTTACCAAAAAGGATGATGATCAAAATGAACACCCAATTATCTTTTTTAGTTGGAATTTAAAGGTATATGAGGAGAGATATAATTTTATTGAGAAAAAAATATATGCTCTAATCAAAGGCTTGAAGACGTTCAAATACTTGGTCTATAGTAGAAATATCATTGCTTATGTCATCCACTCAAGCATATATGAATACATAATGGGTGGAGAAATCAATGAGAAAAGACCAAAATGGATCAACAAGATCCTAAAGTATGATACAAAGATCAAACCAATGAAATTTATTAGGGGGATATCATTATGCCAAGGATTGGGTAAAGACATTACTAATGTAGGAATTGACAATGACATGTGATTAGTTAATTAAGTTGAATAGGTACAAGACTGGATTTATGAGAGAGTCAAGTACATGTAGATAGGTCAATATACCTCAAACCTGAATAGAGATCAAACAAGGGTATTTATACTATAAATAAACCATTATTATTTGATTGAAGGTATTTTGTTCTAGAGGAACTTTGATGATATTCTCTTAAGATATGCTAGATCAAATTCACTCATTGCTTCGATAATTCCATCAATAGTTCTTGGATATCTATTTTTAGCTCAAACTACCACTACAAAAATTATGTGAGTTGGGTATTATTGGCTTAGCATATTTTTAGTCACTAATAAATGGGTAAGTAAATGTTACAAGTGCAGGTTCTTCATTGAAAAGAAGAGGAATTTACCCATACCTTTGAAGCCCATAGGAGATAATTCGTTCTCCTAATGGAGATTGCATTTCATTAGCATGATTAATCTACCATTAAATGATGGTCACAAATGGATTCTCAATACCACTAATTATTTTACCAAATGGATAGAAGTAGTCATGTTAAAGTGAGACACTAAAAAGATGGTCATTTTTTTCTTAGAGGATATTATAACAAGATTTGGTATCCTAAATATTATCATCATAGATAACACAAAGATATATATTTTTTGATTGGTTGAAAGGGTGTTGAAAGGTCCCTGAACCTTGTACAAGAGGAATTACATGAAAACTAGAGCGACCGAGATGGTCTAAAGATCAAAGAGCGAGCAAACCTTCCCACGAGGAAAGGAGTCACGAAAACGCGACCAGTTTGGTGATGTCACGAAATCATGACAAGAAGCACCGTTGCAGCCAAGAGAAGAAGGGATGTCGCGAAATCGCGACAAGAAGCGCCATCGGCCGAAGGAGGGAAGGTGTCACAAAATCGTGACAAATTGCAGGGTTGCTGCCAGAAGAAAGGAAGTGTCGCGATATCATGACAAGTTGATGGGTTGGAGCCAGAAGAGAAGAAGAGTCACGAAATCGTGACATGAAACAAAACCATGACCGGGCAGAAGAGGTGTCACAAAATCGTGACAAGAAGAGACATCGCGCCCGAAGAGAAAAGGTGTCACGAAATCATGACAAGAAGTAAGACCGCTGCCGAAGAGAAAAAGAGTCATGAAATCATGACATTTATGGAAGCCCGCTGCCGAAGAGAAAAGGTGTCGTGATATCACGACATGATGGAAGACCGCTGCCAAAGAGAAAAGGTGTCGCGAAATCGTGACAAGATGGAAGACCGTAGCCGAAGAGAAAAGGTGTCGCGATATCGCGACAAGATGGAAGACCGCAGTCGAAGAGAAAAAGTGTCGCGATATCGCGACAAGATGGAAGACCGCTACCAAAGAGAAAAATTGTCACGATATCGCGACAAGATGGAAGACCTCAGCCGAAGTGAAAAATTGTCGCGATATCGCGACAAGATGGAAGACCGCTGCCAAAGAGAAAAGGTGTCGCGATATCGTGACAAGAAGGAAGACCGCAGCCAAAGAGAAAAAGTGTCGCGATATCGCGACAAGAAGGAAGACCGCAGCCGAAGAGAAAAAGTGTCGCGATATCGTGACATGTTGCAAAAATGCGCCCGAAGAGAAAAAGTGTCGCGATATCGCGACATGTTGCAAAAACGCTCCCGAAGAGAAAAAGTGTCGCGATATCGCGACATGTTGCAAAAATGCTCCCGAAGAGAAAAAGTGTCGCGATATCGCGACATGTTGCAAAAATGCTCCCGAAGAGAAAAAGTGTCGCGATATCGCGACATGTTGCAAAAACGCTCCCGAAGAGAAAAAGTGTCGCGATATCGCGACATGTTGCAAAATCGTGGCCGAAGAGAAAAAGTGTCGCGATATCGTGACAAGTTGTAAGACCGCGACCGGAGAGAAAAAGTGTCGCGATATCGCGACAAGTTGCAAGACCGCGTCCAAAGGAGAAAAAAGTGTCGCGATATCGCGACAAGAAGCAACCTCACGGCCAGAGGGAAAAGGGATGTCGCGATATCGCGACATGCTAAAATTTCGCGGCCAACGGTGAAAAGTGTCGCGATATCATGACAAGTTGCCAAAATGCTGCCGAAGGGGGAGAAGAAGGAAAAAAGGGCGCAAAAACTTGACCAGTTCCAAGAGCAAACAAACCCGGTCCCCTGCCAACCACTCACATTGTGCAGACATTGGTACTTGTAGAAGCGTCCCTTAGGCCAATGGGAAAGGAGTCTCTCCAAACATGAATGTCAGATTCGCCAACTCCCTTGTTAGCAAGCCAGTCCGTAGCTTTGTTTCCTTCCCGATACTGGTGTTTAATGACTAATTCTGGGTAAATGCCAATTAGTGCCTTGCATTCTTGGAAAATCGAAACAAGGGCCCAGGGAGGCACAGCAGTCCCATTGAGCCAGTTGATACATTGCAGTGAGTCTCCTTCTATGATAAGTTTATTGATGGTCAAGCCTTCCAAGAGGATCAAGCTTTGAAGCAGAGCCCGAGCCTCTACCATATTGTTAGATTGAATTCCCAGGTTCTGGGCAAAGGCCAAAATTATTTCTCCTCTATGATTTCTGAGAATTCCTCCTTCGTCGGCCGCTCCTGGGTTGCCTTTGGCCGCACCATCGAAATTAAGCTTGTGCCACCCAGTAGGAGGTAAGACCCACTTGATAACAGACCTGTCAATAGAAGTACGGGGTGTAGCAGAGAAATTGGAAAGATTGAAAAATTTTGTTAGGTCCGATTCAAGGCCAGGAGGGGGGGTTTGGAAGACGAGACAAGAGAGGCATTCTCCGTAGCAAGGGCCAAGATTTTGGTGACAACAATATTCTTATCAGTGGCTTGGTTTTTGAAAATTTTGGCATTCCTCTCAAGCCAAATCTGCCACAGGAAGATGTGAAGGCAAGCTTGCCACATGAATTTAAGTTGATTGCTCTTGAAAGGTCGGGGCCATTGTTGAAAAAGGAGGGGAATGGAATGGGGGAGGGCTACGGAGATGTCGAAGGTGTTAAGAACCTAGTTGAGCACTGCAAGAGAGAAGGGACATTCCAAAAAAACATGCGAAGTTGACTCACAGGCATTTTTACATAGGATGCACCAATTGGGGATGAGTAACCCTCTGATTATCAAGTTGTCAGTGGTGAGGATTCTATTTTGGATGGCCAACCAGAAAAAGAATTTGACCTTGGGAATGATCTTGGGAACCCATACCTGATTGAATAAGTCCGGACCATCATTGGGAGTTTCTTGACTGTAGTAAGCTGATTTAACAGTGAAATTCCTTGAATCTTCAAGGTTCCAGACCATGGAATCATCTTTGTGAGAGTTGGGGATGATGCAAGTCCTCAGCAAGTTTTGTAACCACCTGAGCGCCTCGGTGATATGTCTAGGCCCATTAAGAGCTAGGTGTTTCCATTCAGGTCTTGTAATACCTGGGTTAATGAAATGACACACCTTATCCCCAAAGGTGGCTTCGATAACCGTCTTGAGCACTGCAAGATGTGGATCTTGGCTGAGAGGTTTGTCACGGATCCACGGATCATCCCAAAAATGAATGGTCATTCCAGTTCCAAGGCACCACCTTAAGCCTTCCCTGATGATCTTCCTTGTTTTGGTGATGCCATTCCAGAAATGAGATCCGCTAGGAAGGTTGTGCTCTCCCAGAAAGGGAACCTGATGGAGGTACTTAGCTTTGATGATGTCGATCCAAGTGACTTTTTCATTGATGGTAAGTCTCCAAGACTGCTTGGCAATAAGGGCCATGTTCATCCGCTTGATGTCCCTGAATCCGAGTCCTCCATCCTTTTTCTTGGAACAGACCCTATCCTAGGCAACAAGTGAAAATTTATTCTTGTTTTCGTTTCCCGCCCAAAGGAATCTACGTTGGATTTGCTCAATTATTTGACAGATGGAAGCTGGAGCTTTGAAGATAGATAAGAAAAAAATTGGAATACTTTGCAGGCAAGCCTGGACCAGAGTGGCTTTGGCTACCTGACTAAGCATTGAGCTTTTCCAACTTGCAAGTTTCTTATTGAGGCGATCTAAAATAGGGTTCCACATAGCTGAGACCGATTTGCCGTGGAAAAGCGGTAATCCAAGATAAGTAGTTGGGAGGCTCCCAATGATACACCCAAGGATCTCAACAATCCTATTTTTCCTGTGGATGGGAGTATTGAGAAAGTATAGCTTGCTTTTGCGGTAATTGACTTTTTGGCCAGCCGCCTCTTCATAAGAATCAAGAATGTTCTTAATGATTTTTGCTTCGGGAATAGAGGCATGAGAGGATAGAATAGTATCATCCACAAACTGTTGATGAGATATGGCATTGGTTGTTGAGGCTGGTTTGATCCTGGAGACGAGTCCACTATTGCAAGCAGTAGTAAGGGTTCTTCCAAGGGTTTCGGCCAAAATGATGAAGAGGAAGGGTGACAGAGGGTCCCCTTGACGGATGCCTTTGAAACTCTGGAAGAAACCAGTGGGTGAACCATTGATAAGAACAGAGAACCAAGCAGTAGAGATACATTCACGAACCATCTTGATCCATTCTTTGTGAAACCCAAACTTCTCTAGGACCTCGAACAAGAATTTCCTAGGAAACCCGATCAAAAGCCTTGTTCATGTCAAGCTTAAGGAACATACTGGGTTTTTTATTTTTAGATGCCGAGTGGGCCAATTCGTGGACGGTTATCACTCCATCAACAATGAATCTGCCTTTGACCGAGCTCCCTTGGCATTGGTCGATGATGGAGGGAAGGATGTCTTTCATCCTGTTTGCCAAAACTTTGGTGATAAGTTTGTAGATGACACTACAGAGACTAATAGGTCTGAAGTTGGAGAGAGAAGCACGATCATTGGACTTGGGAATTAAAACAATGAAGGTGGAATTGGCTTCTCTCGGCATCTTTTTGGCTCTCTGGAAGAATTTAACCACAGCAACGACATCAGGGCCCACAATATCCCAAAAGTGTTGAAAAAACCGGGGTGGGAAGCCATCGGGTCTAGGGGCCTTATCAGGTTCCATTGCAAACAGAGCTTCTTTGATCTCCTCTTCAGTGAAGAATTGGAGCAATTTCCCATTGTCATCGTTAGACACCAACTTTGGTATGTTCTGTAGCAAAGAACTTGTAGTGCAGGGGTGGCAGTCAACACTTGGACCAAGGATTTCCTGGAAGTGGCGCACAACTTCCTGTCTGATGGCATGGATGTCAGAGACAATGGTTCCATCAACCTTGGTCAACTCAGAGATTTTATTTGAGCCTCTGTGGCACATGGTGGAAGCATGGAAAAACTTCATGTTGGTGTCTCCTTCTTTGAGCCAGAGGCTTCTGGATTTTTGCCTCCAGTAGGACTCTTCCTTAGCCAAGGCATTGTGAAAGTTTGAAAGGAGGCTTTTTTCTTCCATGAAAGTTTCGACCCTCTGATCTCCTCCCTGAATCAGATTTTCCACCCTTTTGAGCTCATCCATCAGATGCTTTTTTTTGGTAAAGATATTGCCAAAAACCTCCCTATTCTAGCATTTCAGCTTGAGCTTGACCGCTTTGAGTTTGAGGAATAGATTCGTGAGAGGGTTTGGACAATGGTTTTGCTGCCACCATTGTCGAATACACCGACCTAAATTTGGATGGGTGAGCCACATATTTTCAAACCTGAAAGGGGTTTTGAAGATTTGTTGGGGGCGAGAACAATCCAGAATTAAGGGGTTGTGATCGGATCCAATTTTTGGGTGGCTATGAAGCTTGGCATCGCCAAAAATAGGAATGAGTTCTTTGGATAAGAGAAATATGTCAAGCCAAATTTGGATGTGATGAATGCCCACCCTTCTGTTGCTCCAAGTGTAGTTGGATCCTTGGAGTGGCATGTCCATTAGCTCGTTGAGGTTGACAAAATCGCTGAAATCTTCAATGCAGCTGCTAGTGATCGGATTGCCTCCTTGCTTGTCAAACAGGTGAAGGGGAGCATTGAAATCACCATAAAGCATCCATGGAAAGTCAGGAAAGTTATTGCGCATTGCAGATATGTTATCCCATAGCAATCTTCTATTGACAGGGCTGTTTGGTCCATAAACATTGGTGGCGATCCATTGGAGGTTAGTGGCTTTATTGGTGAACAAAATGTTGATGGTTCTGTCAGAGACTGAAAGCACTCTCCCCTCAATAGTTGTCGGATCCCACAAACAAAGGAGACCCCCAGATGCCCCTGAGGAGGGACAAAAGGCAAAATTGTTGTCTTCCCAGATTATCTTGCAAACTTGAGTGCTGCTAATCTCGTCCAGTTTGGATTCTTGAAGAAACATGATATTTGGTTTTAGGTTTTTTCTTACAGATTTGACAGTCCTCTGTTTAGCAGGTCCATTGAGGCCTCTGACATTCCAAGAGATGAACTTCATTGAGTTGACTTGGGGTTTGCTTTGTGACCTCTGCCTCTCCCTTGAGACAGAGTAAGTTTAGGTCTAACTTCATCCATGTCTTGGTGGGTGGGTTGTTCGGAAATAGGGCCCAAGGAGGTAGGCAGAAAGCCGTCAGCCGTTTCAGTCTCAGCTGCTTTGGCAAGCTTTTCTGCATTTGACGGACGTCCCATTTTTTGTTCTTTGTTGACGTCAGCTTTGGGTGCGGGAATGGGAGATTTCAGAGGGCTAGATGTTTGGAGAATATCATTGGTGTCAGTCCCAGGGGCAGGCCGATGGGGGGATGGAGAGAGGGGAGACTGGCATAGGGCAACAGACTCAGGGGAAAGGGAAAGAGGATGATTCTGAGTCAAGGAAAGGGAAAGAGGATGATTCTGAGTCGAGGGAAGGGGTGGGAAGGGAAGAGGAAGGTGAGAGGGACCAGAATCGATGGGTGAGTTTGGAAAGGTCATTGCAGCCTTGCCTTTGGACAAGGGAGACTGAATCAAAGTGGGTGTGGACGAGACATTTGGATCTATGGGAAGGTCATCGGAGATGTCCTCTCTAGCATGAAGATTATTTAAGGGAGCAAATTGATTAGAACGAGGAGGAAGAGCACTTACATTGTTGGATTTGCCATGATTTGAAGCAGAGGTTTTAGGAGGACCAACAGATCGGCCATGACCCAGGCTAGAAGCCTTTTTCTATGTGTTGGGGATCTGGGAATCCTTCTTACGGCCCGAATCGCTAGGGATATCTTTTTTCTGGGAAGGGCATTGAGAAGCTAGATGACCCTGAGTATTGCACTCCAAACAAAAAGTGGGCTTGTTCTCATACTCCACTCCTTGACATCTTTTGTAGCTCCCATAGTTGATGCCGATGTAGGTAGGCAAAGTCGAATCCAGATTAGCCATGACGTAGACACGAGCATAGGTCATTCATGGTTCTGGCTCGGGTAGTAGGGTCGATGGCTACCAAATCTCCAATCGGTTGAGTGATGCCTTTGAGTGCATCATTGTAGAAGAACTATGGGGGAAGCCCATGGAGTTTGATCCAAATCGGAGCGATGTTGATAGACTGAGTTTCAGGGTCAAAGTCTTCCCCCCATCTTCACAGAAACAGGCTGCGACGGTCGAAAAACCAAGGTCCTCTAGTAAGAATGCGGTGGGTGTCAAGGGCATTGTTTAGCCTTATCATGAAAAACCCCCTAGGAAAGGCCACTAACTCCAAGCTGCCCGAAAGTCACCATTTGGAAAGAGCCCACTCGCGGATAGTTTCCATATCCGGTCGGGCACCGACAAATTTCCCAACCAAAGAGAGAGACTCTTGGAAGATTAGTGGCTCCATAACCTCACTTGGAAAAGAGACTTCAGTGCCCGAAATAGAGAAGGGGAGAGGAGTTTGGAAAGAAAATGCTCCTGACAAAGACCTAACTTTGTCCGCAAAGGACAAAGACCAAGGAGGTGGTTTGGAGGGTGAAACCCTAACGTTATCAGGTGCCGATTTCACCATGCCGTTTGGGTCTTCATCGTGAAACTTGCTGAGTGGGCCTATAGTAGGCCCAACACCATCTGTAGTGCCCGAGGACAAACCTGCCACACCAGCACCCTCCAACGTTCCACCGCCATTGCTCCCGTTCTCGCTCCTGTTCCCGCCATCGCCATCGCCATTGTCCACAGATGCTCCCGTTCCTGCCATCGCCCTAACAAGAAAATTTTCAACGTATCAATAACACAAAGATATTTATTGGAGTACAAATTACCTATTTTACCCTCTACTATGGAATATATTTGAAGGATTCCTGAAACTACTATTCTCAATAGAATGGTCTACTAGAATCTACCAACAAGAACTTTATCAAGATTTTGAAGATTAAAAATAGGGACACATACATCTTAAAAATCCTTATGGACAAATATAATTACTATGAAGAAGGCTATATGATGTTCACATTACTTATTAGTCTATCCAAAGGATGTAAGACTACTTATCTCCATATATTTATTGGCACTATTGTTAGTTCATGAATTGGAACTCTAGGAAAATGATTCCATGACCATAAGAATGGGTAAGCTATTTAGACTTGAATAATAGAGAGAAGGGACTAGAGAATTGTTGTTTGAGCATAAAGGGATAGTTTGATAAAATAAAGACTCCTCTAAGATTTAATATTGGTGTTCAAGTACTCAAATAGGATGAGGATAGTGGTAAACCAGAATGGGATACTAAATTTGATTCCCTCTAGAGAAACCATTACATAATCAATACCTACAAGGTGGATAATTCATTTGAGGTCTTATTGATTTATGGTTATGCATAATTAATCTCAGTCAATGAGATCTAGTTGAAGAGTTACCTTTGATCATAGTAAAATATAAACCCTTATATATATGTATTATACATAATATTTTGATTTTATTTAGTAAACATTTTTCATTTTTTGGGGATGCTTGATCCACACCATTGATTGAAAATATTATTTTATTTGTGAGATCATAGAAATATTCACATATCTATAAGAGACTCAAATCAACACAAAGTTAATACATGCCATCGAAAACCACAAGTTGATCAATGTCAATATTTTGTGTGATTTCAAAGATTCTAAGTAGAAATAGTTCCCTTAGATAGCTATAGCCATCAGATCATCAAGAAGAGAAAATCCATCAATTTCTTGATCCATGAAGCTCTCTCTCTTATATATGTGTCATACTTAGCCAATTTTTTTTTTTTTTTTTTATTGGTTGAAAGGGTGTTGAAAGGTCCCTGAACCTTGTACAAGTATTTTTTACATGTTTTCCAAACCGACCGAAGAGGCCCAAGAGCTAAAGATCAAAGAAAAATCCAAAAACCACAAGAAGAAAGGTGTCGTGATATCGTGACATGTTGCAATTTTGCAGTCCATAGCATAGAGAAAAAGCAAGGAGGAAAAGGTGTTGTGATATCACAACATGTTGCGCTGTCGTGGCCAAGGGTGGAAAAGATGTCGCAAAATTGTGACAAAATGCAGCATCACGGCTAAAGAAGAGAAGGTGTCGTGATATCGCGACATGTTGCAACATCGCTGCCGAAAAGGAAGAAGTGTCGTGATATAACGACGAGTTGCGTCGTTGCGGCCAAAGAAGAAAATATGTCACGATATCGCGACATGTTGCATTGTCGCAACCCCAAGAGAAAAGGTGTCACAATATCATGACATGTTGCATTATCGCGACCCCAAGAGAAAAGGTGTCGCGATATCGTGACATGTTGTATTGTTGCGGCCAAATGAGGAAAAGTGTCACAATATCGTGACAAGTTGTATCGTCGATGCCAAAGAAGAAAATATGTCACGATATCACGACATGTTGCATTGTCGTGACCCCAGGAGAAAAGGTGTCATGATATCGTGACATGTTGTATTGTTGCGGCCAAATGAGGAAAAGTGTTGCGATATCATGACATGTTGCAGTGTCGTTGCCAGAAGAGAAAGAGTGTCGTGATATCACAACAAGTTTTATCATCGTGGCTTAAGGAGAAAAAATGTCATGAAATCACGACGTGATGCATCGTCTCGACAAAAAGATAAAAAATGTCACGATATCGTGACATGTTGCATTGCTGTGGCCAAAGAAGAAAAATGTGTCTCGATATCGCTACATGTTGCATAATATCGTAGCCAAAGAGAAAAAGTGTCGCGATATCGCGACATGTTGCGTCATCGCGGCCCTAGGAAAAAAAGTTTCGCGATATCGCGACAAGTTGCAGCATCGTGGCCAAAGGGGAAAAGGTGTCGCAAAATCGCAACAAGTTGCGTCGTCTCGGTCAAAAGATAGAAAATGTCGCGAAATCGCGACAAGTTGCATTGTCGCGGCCGAAGGAGGAAAAAGTGTCGCGATATCGTGATAGGTTGCAACGATGAGGCCGAAAGAGAAAAAGTGTCGCGATATCGCGACATGTTGCAATGTCGTGGCTGAAGGAGAAAAAAGTGTCACGATATCGTGACAAGTTGCAACAATGAGGCCGAAAGAGAAAAAGTGTCACAATATCGTGACATGTTGCATTATCGCGGCCGAAGGAGGAAAAAGTTTTGCGATATCGTGACAAGTTGCAACGACGGGGCTGAAAGAGAAAAAGTTTCGCGATATCGCGACATGTTGGATTGTCACGACCAGAGGAGAAAAAAGTGTCGCAATATCACAAGTTGCAACGACGAGGCCGAAAGAGAAAAAGTGTCGCGATATCATGACATGTTGTGTTGCCACGGCCGAAGGAGGAAAAAGTGTCGCGATATCGTGACATGTTGCAACGACGAGGCCGATAGAGAAAAAGTGTCACGATATCGCGACATGTTGCATTGCCGCAGCCGAAGGAGGAAAAAGTGTCGCGATATCACGACATGTTGCAACGACGAGGCCGAAAGAGAAAAAGTGTCGCGATATCACGACATGTTGCATTGTCACGACCGAAAGAGAAAAAAAGTGTCGCGATATCGCGACAAGTTGCAACGACGAGGCCGAAAGAGAAAAAGTGTTGCGATATCACGACATGTTGCATTATCATGGCCGAAGGAGGAAAAAGTGTCACAAAATCGTGACATGTTGCAACGATGAGGCCGAAAGAGAAAAAGTGTCGTGAAATCACGACACAAATTTTATTCCCTATATTGCAGGAAAAAAGCCACAAAAATCTCTTTACAAATTTTATTCCCTATATTGTAAAGAGATTTTTGTGGCTTTTTTCCTGCATTATTGGTGATGACACATTGTGGGTACATGCTTAATCATGAGGTATCAAGGAAAGACCCAGGACTAGGGTACCATGAGCCATATAATTATATTATCAATGGGTAGTTTTATTTTATATAATAATAAACACTATTTGATCCTCAAGATAGTGATAACCATCCAATTATCCAATGATAATGACCCTCAAATTGTTTGATCAATGAATACTTGAAAGGATAGTGGCTACTTCCCACCAACGTTGAATGGAGGAAGAATGAATTTGCATAGTGTGAATTAAATGCTAAAAATTTGGATGTCTCTTGTATAAAATGATTTAACTATTGAAAAAGTGGTGGTCTATTCCCACGAAGAGAAAAATTAATGCACATAGCATGAATTCAATGCTATAAAATATAGTAGTATCTTCCCATTAATTTTGTAGAAGGATAGAGTGTATTCACATAACATGAATTCAATGCAGGTAGGTGCCTTGATCTTTGAGAAATAAAATATATGTAAAGAAATATTACCTTCATTTATTCTCACAAGGTCTTAAGAATTCAAGAAAATGAGATTCCTTTGAGCAAAAAAAACAAGAGTTGTAGAAGCCAATCCATGAGAAAAATAATTTGTAAGTGTAAAAGTGTTTGAAGAAGCTGTTAGTGGCCATGGAAATGAGAAAGAAACTAATACCACCTACCAAATAGTATGTAGAGTAGGCCATTACATTTGTTCTTCTTTAATGTTAGCTTTAGCCTCTCCCTCAACCTTGTGAAGGGAAATGTCATCTCAACCACTCCAAGTTATAGTCCTTAAGTTAGTAAGGGATCAAGTTGATAGGTTAGTGGACTACAAGTTATCAAAAACTATGAAGAGCCTAAGGGAGGAAGCATTTCAAATATTTAATATTAGGGATCATAATTCCTTTAGAAAAAATATATAGACAATTTTATTGGTCTAATACATGGTGACCTAGGTCCACAAATGCTATGAATTGGTAGTTGCATATATTTAACTCTATGACACCAAGGCTTGAGAGGTTAGGAAAATTAACAAAAGTTTGAGTTACTATCAATGCACATGTCATTTTAAAAATATTTCTAGTAAAACTAGGGGTCATAGGATAATATTTGAGAGTGTGTCTAGGTACTAAATAGGTATCCAAGATAAGTTAGGGTTACCTAACATTGAGTGCTAGAATAAGTCCACCTCAATGCCAAGTGATAATGCAAAGGAGGCTTTGAGCATGTTGGAATTCCATTTGGTTTATAAAGTGGTAACAATGTGATCCTAGATCAAATAGATATTATTCATATGATGAAACATGTACCCAAAAATTGAAAGGATGAATTTTGAAATTAGCAATTTTATTGCTAACCAAATTTATGAAAGGTTGTCAAAATTTAAGAACACCTAGGTGTTCAAATTTTAGTATTTTTGGCCCATTTGGTCTTGTATCAAAAATATTATATGAAAAAATAAATCCAAATATGGTGGATGAATCTGGTCATAAACAACCCATTTATTTTTTGATAGATATCCTTAGTAGGTCCTCTTCATAATATAAATTTTTCAAAGAATTTTGTGCATTGACTCTAAAAAATATAAAGGAATAGAGGTTGGAGCATATTTCAATACCTAAAATTCTCATTTTATAGTTTTTTTTTTAGAGGGGACTTTGTACTTTTTGGAGGACTCCAACATTTTTAGGCTCTATGCATTCAATAAATTAGTGTATCAGTTGTTGAAATATCTATTAGATAGGGTTTTTGTTTTAGAGCTAATGAGATAGATGGATATAATTAAAATGGAATATGGGAATGGGAAAGGTAGAACTATATTTTATAATACTTATGTCAAACTCAATTGTCTTACACTAGTGAAGAGGAAGTCTACCCCCATCCTAGAAAATATGTTGAAGGATCTAGAGTTAGAAATAATTAAATATAACTAGAAATATGACCCTAAGGGTGAGTTTTTTGCTTGGTTAACAAGTTTAAAAAATATGAATAATTTTTTTAATGATCCAAGGTGTAATATTAAATCCCATTGAAACCAATTGGAGGGGGTAGGCATACAACCAAATAATTTGATCATAAATCCACCATAAAAGTTGAGGTCTTATGAAATCATTTATCAAAAAAGGTACTAGGCAAATCCCAAAACTTGCATTAGCTCCAAGACAAAGTAGATCTTCAGAGAGGAACATTGGATTAAGAAAAATATTAATCCATTATGGAATTTAATATAGAATATTGAAGATTGTAATAATTTAAGGTGATTTGAACAAAGATGAAATATTTAACAATTTGTACAACAAAGAGAACTCAAATGCTAAGAGCACCCCTATAGTTGAAAGCATGTCCTCTTCATAATACAATTTTATCAAAGAATTTTTTTCACTGACTCTGACAACTATAAAGGGATAGAGGTTGGAGCATATTTCAATGTCTAACATCCTCATTTTATAGTTTATATTTAGAGAGGACTTGTACTTTTTGGAGGATTCAATCATTTTTAGGTTCTATGAATTTAATAAAATAGTATATTAGCTACTAAAATATCTATTAGATAGGCTTTTTGTTTTAGATCTAATGAGATAGATGGATGTAATTAGAATGCAATATGGGAATGGGAAAGGTAGGACTATCTTTTATAATCCTCTTTTTAACCTCAACAATATCACACTAGTTAAGAGGAAGTCTACCCCAATCCTAGAAAATATGTTGAAGGATCTAGAGCTAGAAATAACTAAATATAACTGAAACTATGACCCTAAGGGTGAGTATGTTGCTTGGTTAACTAGCATAAAAAATAAGGATAAGTTTTTCTTAATCCAATGTGTAATGTTAAATCATATTAAAAGTATTGGAGGGGGTAGTCATGCAATCAAAGCATTTGATCATAAAATCCCCATAAAAGTTTAGGTCTTATGAAAATATTTATAGAAAAGAAATACTAGGAAAACCCTAAACCTGTGTTAGTTGCAATAAGAAGTAGAACTTAAGAGAGGAAAATTGAATTAAAAAAATATTAATGCGTAGTGGAAGTTCAAATACGATATTGAGGATATTGTAATAACTTATGGTGATCTGAATAGAGATGAAAGATTTAGCAAGTTGTATAACATATAGTATTGAAATTCTAAGTGAATCCCCATAGATGAAATCAATGAAGAAGAAATACGTATTCTATTAGATCAAGTAGTAGAAATTATGGAGGTATTAACCAATGAAGTCTACAATGTAGAAGAAAATCCATTGAGACATGAAAAACCACAAATCACAACATCTCCCTATGCACATTCCACCTTAGTAGCATTCCCATAGTAGATGGAGTAGTAAAAGAGGAAGCAAATTTAAGCCAATTTAAAATAATATCATATAAATTTGGAGAAGAGAAAATTAGTCCAATAAATAAGGATAAGAAGGAGTATTCCTCAAGGGAATATCCCTAAGACATACTCTTCCTCCATTGATCAGTTATCTAATTTATCTAGTGTGCACCAATAGTTCTAGTAGATTTATAACCAAAAGAGTTGGTTGGCCCATGACCAAAAGAGTTGGTTGGCCCATGACCAAAAGAGTTGGTTGGCCCATGACCAAGAGGGTGAGGATTCTTTATGATCCTCAGGGAAACATGTTATCCCTTGAGTACATGACTCCTAATGATTCCAATATTGAAGGAACAATATAAGAAAAATACTTTTAGGTGGAAGTTGTGGGGATCATCCTACAAGATGCCTAGGCCATGGATATGTTATATTTAAATGATCAAGCTAGAAAAGTTGTAATTCATGAATACCTATCCCTATAAAGGAAGTTGTAAAAAGTGATAATAATCTTGAGAATGCCAAAACCACCCTCAAATAGTCCTAGCTGGAGGCTAAATCACTCAAGGAAAAGTATCCCAAATTACCAAATAATTAGCTTCACGGGTGTCAAATTCTCTCTTAGATGTAAAAAGAAGCAAATTATAGAGTCTTGTGAATCAACTCATTGCCTAAGAGTTCCAATTATATAAGGAGACAGATATTTTGCATAATGATTTGGAAGAAAATAAAAGAGCTTGAAAATCAATTAGGTTTCATAGGGTTTGTAAAAAATATTATCCAAGCCTATTGGTACAACATTAACAAAACAACATTAGTGTTATCCTAGCTAATTAAATTTATCAATATTTTTTCCACCTAAAGCACCTCAATTAGCCAAGAGATTGAGAAAATCTTAATTGCCACCTCAATGAAGTTGGCCAAAGAAAATACATACAAAATAAAATTAGCCACCTCACCCAAATAAATACTAGTGGCTATAGCACTCCAAGATAGAGAGGTAGTGGTATGGAAATTAATGGATGTTATAGAAAAAAAATGGATTATACAAAAATTCAAGTCCTAAATTAGCATTCTAGCCACTACCACTATAAACCTAAAGAGTCATATTAACTCATTAGACCTAAAATACTATACCTTCCCCTAGACTCTAGATAATGAAATCCTTTATAAAAAAGAATATAGGCAACTGTTTGAGAAACAAAAGAAGGATTAGACAAGTTTTGATGCATGGAAAAATCCCTCCACTTTGAATGATGTAGCCTAATTCATCAATCCATTAGTAAATTTGGAGGTGCAAATTCATGAGGTCATAGGTGGAGTTAAAAGTTTATCTTGTGATGACCAATTAGAGTTGAGGTGCTATCACCAATTTAAGAAAATGAAGTTACCATATCAGGATGAATGAAAAGAGATAAAGACCTCAATGGATAAGGTACCATGATATTTTCTTCATGTTATTTCATTTCTTATATATTTTCTCCAAATATTCATTCCTCCACACGCAATGGATGAGGCAACAATTCTTTTGGGATTCTTAGCTCCAATGAGTAGAAGATCCTCCATGGATCACTAGAACTGTAGTGAAGTTTCACCACATATGTGGTGAGTTATGCTTGGCCATTTTTGTGATCCAACATCAATGGGAATTAGATCAACAAGTTGGGACATAAAGAAAAATGGGATTTAAGCATACTGTTAATTTTGTAAATCTATGACAACTGCTAATTTTACATGGAAAATCTATGTTAAAATTTTGATGTTACGTCGATGGTCAATATCATGGAGTGATCTTGGATTATTAACTATGGATATATGGAGATACAAATTGATATATGGACTACATAACAAAAAGAAGCCCTTAACTACAAAATACTTAGTAGTAGCAATGGACCTTCTATATTCTGCAACCTACATCATAGGAGTCAAACCATCATAATTGTCATGCCTCTTCTTCCACAAAATTTGTATACAAACCTATAATTTATTTCAACTCTAAATAATCCATTTTCCCTAGACTTTTGGATCAAGTGGTATTAGATTAGTGTATTTTGTGGGTGTATGATCCCAAATATGAGATCAGGCTATCAAAATTTTGAGTGCCAGACACATGATCACTTTGATTATCTATCTATCCATTTTAAATGATATCATATGGTAGAAAAAACTCAAATAATAAATCCTTTCAATAAAACAATGGATAAATCCCTTGAAAGGAAAAATAATCAAATGCTAGATAAATTAGCCCAAATTATTGAGTGATTTCCATATTCCCACACTACAACACAACCATTCAAGGCCTCAACACCATTCAAAGTTTAGGTTAACTTTTATATTATTGTATTTGAAGGAAAAATTAATGTAGAAACAGTGGAGAATTGGCTGAATCAACTATCTTCATACTTTTTATACATCATTTCTTTGATAAAGATAAGATCATTTTTTCTTTTTACAAGCTGCAATACTTGTATAGAATTAATGGGAAGTATACAAAAAGAACTAAGAAGAATTATAAGACCCTAAATGGGATGATTTTGTGGAAGTTATAAAAAAAAAATATTACCCAATAGGATCTTATGAATATTTGTACATATGATGGCAACAATTACATCAAGGTGGAGAACAATCTACTCAAGACTATATTGATGTTTTTCATTCATTGTCTACAAAAATTGACATCTAAGACACCAAGATGCATTGAATAATTAAGTATTGTAGTGGGCTACATTGGTACATAAATAAGGACATGGACTTATCTGAATTCAAGATATTAGGTGAAGCATATAGATTTTCTATCAATATTGAGTAGAAGTACAAATGTAAAAACAAGAAAGGAGATGGTTTGAATGATAAGAACCAAAATACCAAATACCATTAGAATAAAGACAAAGGTGATAACCAAAAGCAATAAAAATAGGAAATGATGACCAAAATAAGTTCAATAGCAAAATTAAAACTAAAATAAGAAGAAAACGTCACAAGATAAGAAGCCCCAAAATGAAAAGACTAGGAAATCATGTGACTACCATAAGACAAATTGATATTCCAAAGAATAATTTCAAGTATTTCAATCTCCATTTGCTAAGATACATCCCTCTACATACACTACCCAAACACATCCTTTGACCAAGTATAAAGGTAAGTTGATCATAGAGGTTGAACCATATGTGACTATTTCTACCTCTACTACATAAAGCAAAGTGTAGGAACCACCTGATAAGGAACAATTATTTCACTCACAGTTCTATGTAAATGGTAAACCCTTAGATTTCATATTTGATATTGGGATTCAAAAGAATTTGATTTTTTCTAATACTATGGAGAATCTAAATGTACCTTGTTCCTAACACACCCCTCTCTAGCCACCATCGCACCAGTATGCCACCAATTTGGCAGTCCATCTCCGCCCTCTCCATGGGGCTCTCCAAACCTAACTCCTCCCCATGCCCAAAATAGCGTATCAGTACCGCTGTCCTTCGATCCCATGGCATCGCCCGGATTGGTAGTCCATCTATTGGAATCCAAAGAATTCGATAGATATCCTCCAAGGTCACCGTCATATCCCCTATTGGGAGATGGAAGGTTTTGGTCCAGGGATCCCACAGATTGATCAGGGACGTCAGATAGGCCCGATCCCCGACCACCAGCTCCAGTCGAGTCACCTGCTTGAGCCCAAGGGCGTCAAGCCAATCCCAGTCAGCCAAAGTCAGCACTGCATGTGCTTCAATAAAAATAGTAGGCACCCGGTGCCGACTCTTCACAACCTGCGAAAGAAAACAACACAAAAACATTAAAAACAATGAAAAACTGTACAACTCTAACATGTATATACAAATAATGCATTCAAACTGTACAGCCAAAAACAAAGCACAACATTCAAAAATTATTTGTCAGTCCTAGGGTTTCTAATCCTAACTGATAAATTCCAAAAACACAACACTTTACAAAAATTAATTTGTCAGACCTAGGGTTTTTAACTCTAACTGATTAATTAAACCATAAAAACAATTACAAAACTTTACAAAAAATTATTTGTCAGTCATAGGGTTTCTAATCCTAACTGATAAATTCCAAAAACACAACAAAACTTTACAAAAAATTATTTGTCAGTCATAGGGTTCCAATACTAACTGATAAATTCCAAAAACACAACAAAACTTTACAAAAACTTATTTGTCAGTCATAGGGTTTCCAATCCTAACTGATAAATTCCAAAAACACAACAAAACTTTACAAAAATTAATTTGTCAGACCTAGGGTTTTTAACTCTAACTGATTAATTAAACAACAAAAACAATTACACAACTAGGGTTCAGTCAACTAGGGTTCACGCTACGCTTTTCGCTTAGTTTTACTCTACATTTTTTAACTTACAGTTTAGCTTTTGGTTTCATTCAGGTTCAACGCAATTTTTAAGTTCTGTTCTAAACTAAATTTCTAAGTTCAGTTTTCACTTAAACTTTTGATCTGTGTTTAACTAGGGTTAAATTAAGTTTTCAGTTATGTGTTCATCAACTAGGGTTTTCATTTTTAACCATAAACAAAAACAAAAAAACAAAACACAAAAAACATAAGAAATAAACAAATTACGGTTTTTCAACTACGACACAAAAAAATAAAGAGGAAGGGGCACTCACTGGTAGCGCTTCAGCTCCGCCGCTCGATCCGGTGTGTGCACTCATGGTTGCAAGAAAAATTTTGTAGTGCTTCACTTCGCAGAATTGACCTCCTCCTCCTCAGAGCTCCAAATTGCCCAGAAAAACAAATGCAAATGAGCCCAAAACTCAGTTTTGGCCTTTAAAAAGGATTTTTGAGCCTGTATTCGTTCCCCCTTGGGATGAGAACTAGTGCTCATCCCACCCTAGGAAGAATACTAAACAAGAATTTGTCCCACCCTGGGACGAATACAGAGTAAAAATTTCAAAAACAGCAAAAAACTACACAAAAATGCACCAAAAATAGCCCTAACAGTGTTCGATTAGAATGCTTTTGTACTGGACATTCCAGGCATGCAAAAATGATGTCGGGGTCACAAATCCTCACTATCCTATTCCCTAAGAAGGCTATCATATCCAGACCGCTCCACGAGAAGCCGGATTTTTGAGAATTTCATCCCCAAACGGCGTCACCAAAACAGGTGAAAACCCACCCAAAATAGCAATAACATTGCCAAACGAAGGTGCTTTTGCGCCTGACATTCTTGGCATCCAAAATAGACATTGGGGTCACAAATTTTTGCTATCCTACTCCCTAAGAAGGCTACCATAGCCGGACCGCTCCATGGGAAGACAAATTTTTTCCAATTTTAGCTCCGCAATGCGTCACAAAAAGGGTTAACACCCACCAAAAATAGGTCTAAATGTTGGAAAACTGCTTTTGCACATTCAATGCTAAACAACTGAAGGCACCCTTACCTAAGTCATCTTGGTTCAAGAAACTCATCGCTTTTCTCATGTCGGTCATTCCCTCATCGATTCATCGCTTGAGGGGGTAGTCACACTTAGTCGCCAATCAACAAACAACATACCCAATCTTGGAAACGACACACATTCAAAGGATCATTGACAAAGAAAATCGTGCCCCTACTTGGGGTAGCAAACAAGCAACCATCACAAGCTGATCAAACACTTGTCATTCATGAATCATGCACTCAAGGTTCCCGCAGACAAAAGGTTGTGCCCTTTGCCTATTCATGACTGATCAATGTCCAAGTTCAAGCAACACCTCACTAAACAAGGTTAACACTTGACTTTAGTTCCTTAGCTCGTCAGAAGCAAGGATTCAAGAATGCATGCCCTTTCCATACTTGGGGCATCAAGAGTTGGTTAGGTTACTGAGAAACCCTAATCATTAGTGCTTTGGTTGTATATTTTTGCTTGGCGCTGTGCCTTGCACAGCGCTTCCCAAAAATGGGCATCTATAGACACCAAAACAACACCAATCTGATTACGTGACAACGAGCGCTGATCGCATTGACACAAATAGTCCCTAGGGCAGCCCCTAGAGGTTAAACAGTGGTCTTAACCACTTCCAAAAGTAGTTTTAGAGGTTAGAGGTCAATTTGGCACATTTTTGGCAACTTGCTCTCTGTTCATCCCACCCAGGGACGAATACAGAATTCGTCCCAGGGTGAGGCGAATAGAATGTTTGACTGGAAAAAAAGTCAAACTTCGGCAACTCCGCCAGTTAACTGAGGCTTCAGGCCATGCAATTGCAAGGAATAGATTTTATTCAAGAAGAAAGACTTCAGTGATGAGTGTCTTTATTTTAGAAACATCATGCAAGAAGATTTTGTAACAGGGAGTTAGCTTTTCTCTGAAAATAGGATAGTTAACTCAAGTGGTGCCCTCGCATGTGCAATTCAAACAAGGAGACACTAAGGTCTATAAATTGGGGAGTTTTCCCACCCAAAATAGATACAGAGAAGGAGCATTTTGAGCAATGAAGTGCTGCCATTTTACTTACTTACGATTTGTGCTTTTACATCCATAATATATTAATCGAAAGGGAGGTTATTGGGTGAATTTTGGAGGCAGGAATCAAGACCCAAAACCCAATTTTTTTGGCCACAATATCCTACCAATTTTTCGACAACACATCACAATAGGTTTTGGACTCATCCCAAGCGGATTGGTGTCGAAACAAGGTCTCAACCAGCGGGTGGTTTGCCTTTGGGCACCCATTGCCTTATTGCAGGTTTATTCGTCTCACCCCGAAACGAATACTAAACTGTTGCAGGTTTATTCGTCCCACCCCGGAACGAATACGGATCTGTATCAAATTTGGTGACTGTTTCTTTTGCAGTATTTTGCTAGTTACATGATTATGCTTCTGTCAAATTTTTAGTTTATTTGGACTCATTTTAACCATCATTATATTTATCTTTTATGGTAACCTTTCATATTCACTCTTTTATTTTTCATACACAGGTGCTACTGATTCTTTGTTTGTTTCTTTGAACGTAGATTTTCAGCATTAGAGGAGCAGCGAGGAATCTACTTTTACCAACACAAGCAGCCACAACATTTTGGTTCGCCCATCTTATATGTGGGCACGCAGAAGAAGGAATTCTGAAACAAGTTGTAAAAGACCAACATTTAACGCTCCTATCCCCTAAAAAGGAAGGAGATGCATTGTAACACAAATTTGAAAAGCATATCAATAAAAGGGCCGTATTTTATATTGCTTTGATATCTTGTGTTCATGTTCCTTCTTTTTACGCATTTCTCAATAACCTAGGGTTTGAGCGTTATTTTAGTTTCATTTACATTGCATTTTTAGTCTATCCTTTTTTTTTCCAGAATCTTGTATTGTATTGAAAGCACGAGATTCCCGATGAGGCGTTGATTGCTGAATAAGCTCATATATGGAGAGCCTAGCCGACATGGTCCTTAGACTTTGAGTAAGTCTAGTTCGAATCATGGCCACTGGTCTAGGCGGGGGAAGCTATGTAGGGGTCGGTTGAGTTTGTGACGTTGATGGAACTTCTCTTGTGGCTGCCGCGGGGGTAGCTCTTGGGTATCTCTTGTTTCGAGTCACGATGCTTATCATCCCCACATACCCTTCCATGGGGCAATTTTGCTACACCTCATTGACATGAAGAGGTTTTTCTTGTGCATCATGTGCAGGAAAAGGATCTATGAAAACGCCCATTTTTTGGTTGTTAGGCACTATGGGATTATCCACTGCCAATGTGTTGTTGTCAATGAGGTCTTGTACTAAACCTTTGAACTTCCAATAGGCGTTAAGGTCATGCCCTTTCCTTCTGTGGAACCTACAGTAAAGATCCTCTCTGTAGCCCTTAGGATTTGGCACATTAGGATCTATTGTTTGAATATCTGGCAGATTAATCAAGTTTGTCACTGACAAACAGTCAAATAGGGAGTCCCTGGACTCGGTGTATGGTGTAAATTACTGCCTAGGGCGACGCTACTAATTTTGTTCCTATTTTTGGTTTTCTCTATCATAATTGTTTGGAGGCACCGCCTGATAATTAGCCTTTTGAGGCTGTGTTGCTTGGGCAGGCTTAGGGGCGTTGATAGCAACTTGATTGACTACGGTGGGTTTCTGTTGCGTAGTCCCTATTTTAGTGCTCTTATTCCATTATTTTTTCTTAGGCTTGGCAATTTTGCCATCCTGTATCTTGATCTCTTCTATAATTCTAGCTTGTGCCAGTGCTTCTTCTAAAGTGGCATATTGCTGCAACTGCAATAGCACAGAGATCAATCACAAATAGCTCTTTGCAAACATTTGAGTTAGGTCGAACATAGGAGGGAGGTAGGATAGCTTTGAAAGAAACGTCCTCCATCGATTCCCATATGCCACCATAGATTCCTCCTCATACTGCTTGAGGCTAGCTAGATCACTTAGTGACGCATTTTTCTTTGTGTTGAAAGCAAAACATTCTAGGAACACGTCCACTAGCTGATCCAAGTTGTAGATGCTATGCTTTGGTAAATGGGTAAACCAATCCGAGGTAGGTCCTACGAATGTGGTTATAAATGTTCTTAATAGCAATGCATCATTATCTTGAATACCGAAGCATTGGCTCAAGAATCAAGTCACATGCTCTTGAGCATCTTCTTCCCCTCTAAAGAGTGCCAACTGGGGCAGCTTAAAATGTTCAGGGTATGGAGGTGCCGACACTGACGGATGCACAGGATGACTATAGAGTTGGCGTAAAGTAGACTTTTGGGGCCCAAAAGTCTTGAGTTCCATAGTCTCTAAGCATTCTAACAACACTTTGTATGCATCGTAGGACTTAATCTCCTCCTCCTTGGTTTGCTCCCACTGTGGTTTGTGGGGAACTTGAGGCCTTTGGAGGGATAACTGGGTAGCACCCCTTCTGCCTTGATAGGGTGTTTTAGCCCGCTCTTCTTCTTGTTCATAATCCTCATAAGCTTCTTGAGGAGTTTCTGGCCTAGGCCTATAAACATTGATGGGTGCCCGCAGAGGATGCCCATCATGATTTTGGGGAGTGGCCTCCCGCTCAGGTCTAGGAGGTATTAGAGGCAGTGCTTGATGAAGTCACAGAGACCTATCTTGCACTAAGGGGTTGTGCCTCACATACATCTCAGATTTCAGTGCATGAGGGACTGGAACCTTCTCAGGTGCATTGTTGTGAAGTAATTCAGCTGTATGATGCTGAATGCGCTCTTGATTAAGGTGACACAAATGTTCTAATTATTGTTGGTCTTGCCTAAGACGCGTGATGTGCGCTTGGCAGGTGGCTATTTTGGAAAATTCCAAGTCATTTTGTTCCATCATCTCTTGTTTAGGAGGCCTAGATGCCTCCCCTACATATCTTTCTCGATCATGGTACTCTGAGACCCCTATATGTTGCTTCCCTCTGTCGAGGTTAGCAGCATTGACTTGAATCTCTGGTCTCAATGAGCGATCTGGATATAAAGTGGGTGCAAACGTGCATCGTTCATGCGATATGTACTGTTCTTGAGGAACGTAGTGATCTTCCTCACATTCTCTGTTATATGCATAAAAGGTGCGGGCATAATTGTCTTGCCCTGTCGGGAGAACCTGATATTCTGGATATGGTCTAGTGTGTCTGACATTAATCAGGGGTAAATTATGAGTAACGAAATCATATGGTTCCTCCTTGTGGACCATTTTTTGTTCAAGCACTTCATCACTAGGCCACCCATAACGAGCTTCTAAGGGAGGCCTTATATCGAGGTCAAGTGCTACATGTAGGTTGTCTTCTTGAAAGGATATTTGCTAAATGGGAGTACCCCTTAAGGAGGTGCCTCTATAGTCTTGTCTAGTGATGGCATGAGTTGGAGTGCCCCTCAAGGAGGTGCCTCTAGATTCATGTTCTGTAACTTCATGGTGTGGACTAACTTGTGTATCCTGCCACCAAGGCAGGATGGCCAAGTCTTTAGGGCTATATCGGAGGTGACTTGTATCCCTTGGTACATTCTCTGTAGCTTCTACCCGTGATTGGGCTTGGCTATGAGTGTACACCATGGTGATGTTAACCTAAAGATGTGGAGATTCTTTTTTTGGATTTTTCTTTTTATGATTTTTTTTTGATACTCTAAACAGAAAATATCATACACACACAAGCAATGATTATCTCTTTTAAAGATTAAAAGTGTGCCCTAAATCTGGTTTAGTGTGTTTTTTTGTTTGTTTTTTTAAATATTTTTATGAAAACCATTTAAATGCAATTATGAAGGCTCTTATGACTCCAAAAATGGTCGCCCCTTCAATATACCATTGCCGAACCGATATACCAACCTCTCTATATACCCGCCCTTACATGAGGGAGACTATAGGTACATGAGAGCAGATGATATGTGGAACATAGGCAGTACAGAAGGGGAATCACTCTGTTTATGAAACCTACCATAGAAGACATATCCTCATGCACTAGGAATCACCCTAGCTACACTTGGTCAGCTTTTGTCAGGATTTACGTCCAGCAACAATCGCGATCGGGGTAATGTATGCAAATATCCAAGCCAACGTGGTGATGAAATCCACTGTTGGTCTTGCTCAAGGGCTGGGGTTTTACGACCAGCTCTTTGGTTTAAGTAACCACGTGATGTGTGGGGTTCATGAATAGTAACCAATTGAAATAAATTTGTATCATAAGTTTATTCTAGGGTTCTCACATATTACATGTCCATTGAACCAAGTAACCAAAAAGAGATCCAAAATATAGTTATAATGGGGAGAAACACAACAAAGAGCCTTTATTAAGCTAAAATATCAACTATCAACATATGTTATTGCCCCATTATCTTTGAGGTAATATTTTGAGATAATGATGAATGCATCAAACTATACAATGAGAGTTATCCTTATGCAACAAGGATACTCTATTGCATATCATAATGAAACTTGCAATAAAACTATCAATAAGTATCCCACATATGACAAAGAACTCTATATCATTGTTTAGGCCTACAAATAGTGGAAACATAAATAGATGATCATTCACATTGGTCATAGACCTATAAAATTCATAAAACTATAGAGAAATCTCAAGAATGAAAGGTAATATAAATGGACTATATAATTGCAGCAATTTCACTTGATCCTTTGGTATAGGAAGGGAAGCACTAACTCGAATGTGGATTGCCTAAGCTAACCACCCATCATAATAATCACTACCATTCTTGATTCTTGTGGGTATGAGATATCCAATTGATATGCCCTACATGGTGTTGACCCTAACTTTTCTAAAATATACCAAAATCTTTAGGTAGGTAAAAATGTTTCTAATTTATTTTTATTTGGACATCTACTTTATAATATGGGACACATCTATATGCCTTCTACTAAAAAACAAAATATGATATAGCAAGTGCACTTGAGTGTGTAAAATACTCTAGTTATTCTTTAAAAACACTTCTTCTATCCAATGATGAGGGATATATATATATATATATATATATATATATATATATATATATATATATATATATATATATATATATATATATCAATTCTTTTATACCCTACACCATTAAAAATCATTCCAATAGGAATTAATGCTTGAATAAACCATTTTAGATACCTTACAAGCCTTGTAAATCTATTTGTTTCCTCTCAAGTTTAACTATTTTCAAGCATGGTAATGATTGTTTTGTATGGTGGTTCATTACTTTTTCAAAATGTTTCTCATGTTTTCTTGCAAGAAAAATGTTATAGTTAAAGATACTACAAAAATTTATTTCAATCATGTATGGCTACATCTTTATTTATCAAAATCCATTATCTCAAATATGAAAAACATATTTTTAAGTATCTTCTAGAATATTCTATGGGAGATGATGGACACAAATCTTACCAAGTCCACAAATTTCCATCCCTAGACTCATTATCCATAATTTTCCATTCCCAAACTAAGAGGAAAATGGAAATTATCAATAGGTTGATTGTGCATATGTTACATATGTACAATTCAAAGCATTGCCAAACATGGTATGAGAGCCTACGATACATTCAACATGGATATAATAAGGATTTGCATAGCTCTACCAAACACAATCCCTTTCATGTGTGTTTTATTTTACAACATTTGACACCCATGGATGTGGCACTTCCAATCTCATTCATGGACTTAAAATTACATAAGGAGAGGGAAATGGAAAAAGTAGTGAAGTTTGTGGAATATATACAACATGTACAACAATTTTTTCATGAAATTATAGACCATATGAATATAAAGTACAAGTATTACCATGACCAACATTGCACTCCACACTCTTCTAAAATATGAGATTATATTTGGTTATGATTGTAGAAAGTATATCTTACAAGCCCACACAAGAAAATCAAACCTCTATGCTATAGACCTTATACTGTCAACAAGCAATTAGGAGAGTGTAATTGAGCTAGATCTAGCACTTTACCTTGGTTTGCATACCATTTTTAATATTGATCTTCATAGCCCATATTACTTACCTTTGTTAGACACTTCATAAGTAACAAAGAATTTGGTGATTAAGGAACACAATCCTATAAGTCTTGCATCAGTAGAGGAGGATTATATAGTTGAAACATATACTAAGACCTCCTAGAGATAGTCCACATAACTATATAGAGTAATTTGAGTAGATCAATTCAGACATCAGTATGACTGGTTCATGAAGACTCGGATCAAAAGGGAGATTTTACACTTAATGTATAAATTTAATGCAATAGTAACCATTGCTTCTCAAGGAAGTTTGAATTATCCAAGTGGATTACCTAACTAGAGACATACAAATGTATAGATGCATAGACTATAGAATGGAACAAAATCCCAACTATGGAATGCTTAGAAACAACAATACACCTTTCACATCCCATAGCCTACATCATGGAATTCAAATTATCATAATTATCATGCCTCTTCTTCCACCAAATTTGTATATAAAAAATAATTTATTTCAAGAAGGGGGTAATTATAATTAGCAAAATACCTTCCTGGATATTTATTTTATTTGGAAAATATCTCTTCTTAGATATTTTCTTCTCTATAATTCTATTCAAAATTAATAAAAAATACTTATTATCTTGTATTTCTATTATTGGTTCTAGTTTTTTAATCTAAATACTCCATTACATAAGGAATTTTCAATTATGAATTTATAGTGAGTTCTGAGGTGTAGACTGATTAGATCGACCAAACCACATAAGTGGGGCAGAGGTCCAAGGTTCAAATCTTGGTCCTTGTCAAACAAAATGCTTGTCCCTTTCCTGGTGCTTTCAATGGCATAAAAGGTTTAAAATGATTGTGGCATGGTGGTTATAGGGGTAGACTATGCAAAGATCTATGTGGTGGCTTCTAGGGTAGATAGCGAAGAATACTATGGTAGTCATTAAAAGCTATATAACTTACCTGGATTCGTTGCGTCTACCGATTCTACCATGTAAATTAAAGAAAAAATATTTATTTATAGTGGAAATTGATTCTAAGAAAAATTAATGAACAAATATGTAGACAATAAAAAACCTAGCTACTTGTCCTCCATCCATGTTTTTCTACCATTTGCACCACCAAAACCTAGCCATTTGTCATCCACCCTAACTTTCCTGCCATTTTTTGCCAACTATTCATATATATTTATATTTATATTTATTTATTTATTTATATATATATATATATATTTAATATTAATATTTATATATATTTAATAAATATATATTTATATAAGTGAATTAATACCAACCATTTGATTTCATTTAATCTTGTATGTCCATCCACATCAATCCATACCACATCCTAAATTTAATATCCACCCTCCAATGTGCTTTTATCTCAGACACACAATTAGTGTCATTGAAACCCTAAGTATTCCCTAGGTTGGATTATGAATAGAGGTAATTTTAATTGCTCAAACCCTAAGTTTTTGAATTCCTTGAGGTCCCTAAGTTAAGAAACCTAAGTTTTTGAATTGCCTCTGCTCCCTAATTTCCCTAAGCAACCCGAGTTTCCGGATTCCATGAGTCTTTGGCATTCCTTGAGATTCATATTGAATCCATAGGAATATTTAAGTACATATACCTCCATATTCACTCATCATAACCCCCACAGTCATCGCCATCCATTTTCCTTCGCTATATTTACTTTTGCAACATCTTTCCTCAGCCACTGAATGCCTTCGAACACTTTCTATGACCACCATGCACCTTTGGACACCTACCTACATATCCCAAGAATCCACGGGTATTTTTTGCAATCGCAAAGCACCCACGGGTGTTTTATGTAAGCATTATAAGCACCTCTTAGCCTTCGAGTGATGTTAGGGCATCATTGCACCTATCATCTGCAACAAAATATCACAGATAAAAAATAACAAGCAAGGTAAAACTACTGGTTATTGTTTCATTTATGCATTTTCATTTTTGTTCACTTAATTTACAATAGATAGTTAGGGTTTATCATTGCTTATGGAGGGCCTCACACTGTGGATACCTCACAGGTATTACTAACTAGTTTGTTATATCATTGTGTGCATATATGAAGGTGCTACATCAGTATTGGATAGTTGTTTAAGATGGAGTGACATGACATCAGATATCAAGAAGCCCACCCAACACTGTTCGGAGCAAGACACACCTAAAGACACCACTAGCCTTGTTTGTTAGGTTTTCAAAGAACCTTAACCATTTGTAAATCTGTATAAAAAAGGATTCAAGGATCCACATTGTAACAATGGAGTTTTTAGACTCCCCCCATTAATATAAGAATATCTATTGTGCAATTCTTGTTTCCTTGTGTTTAATTTATTTATCATTGTTTGGTGTTGTGTTTTACATATTTAAAATGGTGATCATGGTGGGACCCCCTAAGGGTTTCTGTTTATGATTTACCTTACTAATTTAATTGATATTTTCTATCATCCTAAAGGGTTTTCAAGAGCACAAATTTCACATATTTTGTTGGATCTAGGATTTCTGAAAGTTTATAGAAGTTGCATAAGGTGCACAAAATGACCAACGACACTCGAGGGCTATCCAAAAATGCCCAGGTGCATTTTAGAAATTACCAAGGTTGTTTTACAAAGAGCTAGGACAAATACCTAGGTCATTTGTAATTTTGCTAACCAAACCCTAGTTTTTATATTTACGTTTTCTGGTTGTTTTATATCTTTTTCAAGATTTTGATATAAAAATAATTTCATTAATTAATATGGAAAATAACATTCATATTAGCATGCATTTTAGGATTTAAAATAATCACTTGCATCCATTCGCATATCTATTTTAGAATTTTTGATGTGTGAAAAAAAATAATACTACATTTTGATTGCATGTAAATCAAAATTGCATAATTAGTTTGCATTTTTAGGGTTAGAGGTATCTTCTTTTATCTATCTAAGTAGGAACATCATTAGGGTACCAAGAGTATTCCTGCCACTGGGTGATTCTAGGCAGAGGGGTGGATGAACCCTCCAACTATTTTGATAGGGGGTCTTAAGCGGTGTAACTCACACCCTTTGGAGAAATTGTCATTCTCTTGTTGGCTTCTGGCTTAGATTTATAAAATTAGTTGCTTCTAACATTGTTTGAACACAATAGAAAATAAAAAATTTAAAATTAACCACACATAGCATGTTTCACTTAAAATATTAGTGGTTATATTTCATCACAAAACATTGCTTGATATTTGGTGATGGTGGCATTCATCTCCATCCACCAATATCTACCCTTAGAAATCCTAGGTCACTCCTAAGAAAACTTGTTGCATTTCATCACCAGTAAGAATCTTGTTGCCTCAGATTTGTCATAGTTTTTACCTTTACTTGATTAATTCAGACTAGCACATTTGAAACACACAAGATTGAAACCTAAGGAAATGAAATCACATTAAAAGGAGATAACCAATGAACAAGGTAAGACACATGTGTTAAAAACTTAGCATTGGTTGTTTTGTTTTTATTATGAAAATTTAAATTGGGTGTTTTAGTTTGTTGCATAATATGTATTTTAATTTATTTGCTTTATGGTCTTAACACAAAAATAAAAACAAGCATTAAATCAATATAATAAAATGGAACCTTCATCCACTTTCCCCACAACTTTTGTGGTAGATTCCTTGAATGTGACATGGGCAAATTTATCTGCAGTTCCTTCACATTCCTTGCCATCCAAAACCTTTAATATGGCTATGCCCCAAGAGGAGTCAACCTACCCAACCATATACCGCCACATTACCAATATAGATATGGCAAGAGTGCATGCTCTTATGAAGTCTTCTAGTTATGTCTTAGATTCCATTTCTAATTCACCTAGACATGATTATATTTTACAGTAAGAGCCTATTTATTCCCATACCCCATCCACCTTCACCTAGGTGTAAAATAACCCTCTTTTTGAGGCATCAGTTACACCATCCTCCCATATGTCCATTACCCAAACCTCATACACTCATAGAACTTCATACACCTCCACATACACCAACCCCTTGTATGAAGCACATGTAAATGTTGCTTCACAAGTTTCCATACCTAGTGTAACTTATCCCCTAGACACATATTCCACACCATATACTTACATACCCTTAGATTATGATAGAGAAATTAGTGAGGCATGGGAACACCTAAAAAAAATTCTTAGATAGTATTAAAACACTCAAAAACAAGTACATGCAAACCTTAAGTCTTTACATAACTCTACTTAGACTATCCTTGTTAACTAGGGTCCATCATGGGAACCACAATCTTATGTGATTTCTATCCCTGTTACCCTACCAATACTTACCACTACCTATCATATTACCATTAGCTAGCCTAGCCATAACCCTCATACATCAACATAATTTCATAATTCTCCATATTTTCATCATAAATATTCTATTCATAAATTTCCATCAAATTCACCTAGCCATCATTATCAATTGCATCATCACTTAGTCACTCCACAACATATTTCCACTCCACCACAAAATCATCAGGTAATTTAGGGCTTTCGCATTCTTGAGGAAGACCCTCAAATTAAGGCCATGCAGAAACAAATAGATCAATTGATACAATTTACTCTTAGTTTTTCAAACCAAAAATTAGCTTTACACCAATTGATCAATCAATCAATTCATCCTTCACTACCATACCCGCATATCTAGTATATTTCATGTTACCTAATTTTAAAAATTTAAGTGAACTGAGGATCCCAAAGAACATGTGAGAACTTTTGTACACACATGCTTTAGAATTGAAAATGATAATGCTCTCATGCTTCAAAATTTTCCTCAAACATTAGGAGGAGATGCCATAGAATGGTATAATCAATTGCTAAGCCATAGTATAACTTTTGATTAAATTGATTGATCAATTTTTTAAGTGTTTAATATTAAATGTTAAAAAGAATATCTCAGTATTTGATGTCTATGCTTTAAGATAACATGATGATGAATCTATCTATGATTTCAGAAATCGTTGGAGGGTTTTCATCACTAAATTTCTATTCACCCTACCAATGGATGAGCTAATTAATTTTTTCACCAAGAGTTCCTTAAAAACTATATATTGTATGCTTCAACTATGAACTTATAAATCATTTTAAGAAGCTTTAGCTCAGGCTAGTGTCATTGAGGATATTAAAATCCAAGAAGGCATATTAAAGCCTAAAAAAGAAAGAATGGAAAAATAAGGGACAATACAAAAGCAATTATTCTAGCCAACCAAAATCAACATAGGCTACTTCATCCAGTCATCCCAATCAAGTTAATCAAGGGGTCATCGCCCTGCCTTTGAATCCTCAAAATAATCATGTGAATTTGTATTTAAATTTTCAATATCCCAAAATGAAAGAGCAAATTTTACCTCTTCCTCATCCAAAATAGATGATTCATAATAAATATTTATCATTTCTTTCTATTTCAACAAGATCTTCAATAAATTCATATTCATCATGATCCAATTTGCGAACTTTCTCTATTCTTGCAAAAGCAATATCCTCATGCAAAATGGTAAATTTAACATCCTACATGTCAATAGAAATCCCATCGATATGGGTATAAAAGGTAGAATATTCTTCATATCTTCCCCAACCATTGTAAAAATTATCATCCAAATTCGTGGGATGAAACTCTATTGCATTTATGACATGATATTTTGATTCATCTATCAATTATTTTTCTTCTTTGTCCTTGGCAATAGAATCATTATCATTCTCTAAAATTTGATGAGATTTGAATCCTTCTTCCAAAACTTTCTAAAATTGTATAGGACTTATAATATCCTCATGCAAGAAATTGATTGTATCATCCTGCATATCAATTGGCACAAAAATTTCATTAGAAGTTTTGGAGTGAGTGTATTCTTCCCACTTCTTCCACGAAACATAGTAATCATATTCCAAAATCAAGTGGTGATTCTCTACTACTTCTTCAACATCTTCCAATTTATCAATGTGTTTTTCATCAAATTCACCTTCACCTTCCTTATATGGTTCAATGATTTCCAAAATTGGGCTACTCTTTGTTTTCAAGTTTGCAAGATCATTATCTACATTTGTAAACCATGATTCAATTTCATCACAATTTGGAAGGTGTTGGTCTTCTTGACCCTTAGTTTCCAGAATATCGTCTAAAGTGTCTTTCGAGAACCAGTGGTGAAATTCTATTATGTCTTCAAATTCATTTATTGATTTTCTTTCAATTTCACTTTCAACCACTTTATTCAATTCCATGGAAGGTTCTATCCTATCACATATCTCAAAACTAATTAAATTTAGGATAATGGGAGGGTGATGTAGATGAAGCTTGGCTATGGGAGTTAGAGATTTACTTTGTAATGAAGAACTACTCCCCCATGTCTCGAATAGTTTGGGTAACACTACATCTACAAGAGGTTGGATTGGATTGGATTGGTGGGAAACCTACCAAGAATAATATAATATCAAAGCAGTTGATATAAAATAGGACTTTATAAAAATATTCAACGAAAGGTTCCTCATAGAGCATTTTTATGTGGATAAATTTGAAGAATTTTCCAACCTTCGACATGGGACCAAATCTATGGATGTATACTATAAGAATCTAGTTAAGTTGTTGAGATACATACTCGCTTATGATGATAATATGAGGACCCATAAATTTATCATGGGAATAGAACATAGAATAAGACATGATGTATATATACATGAACCAAGGTACCTATAGAAAGCCTATGATTTAGCTAAAAAGGTATAAGCTCATATTCAGTTTGATTATGTCATTCTATATAAACAATATAAAAAAGAACTTAGAAAAATAAATGGTGTTGGATTCATAAAGAGGGAGTAATAGTAGGATCATAAGGGTAATATCTTCCCAAAAAAATAAAGGAGAAATGATGATAAGTAGGGAAGGTTCAAAAAGAACTTCCAAAAGAGGAATAACAACCCCAAAAATACTAAACCCTAACAACAAAAACAATTAAATTCAGTCCTAGTGGGTAAAATAGGGGAGCAAAAACTAAAAATCATCAAGGACCTAAGTAAGGGTATTATAATTATAGAGGCCCACAATATGCTAGACAATATCCACACTAATTAGGGCTAAGAACATCGAGTGCAAAGGGAAAGGAACCTACCCACTAAAATTCTGCTACAACCAAAAGTTAAAATTTAGAAGGGTAAGCCACTTTCTTACTCTTAAAAGGTAAAACTTTCAATAGATAAGTAACAATTTTAATTGATAGTGGAGCTACAAATAGTATTATTTATACTAGAATAGCCAAGGATATGCTAAAATATCTGAGATATTTGGAACGAGGGTGGAAGGTTGAATATGGTTATGGATAAACCTACTTAGTGGATCAATGTTTTCCTCTAGATGAAATTTTCCTTACCGTTGGTTCCACCATAGGGTGTTTATATGTAGCACCACTACATGATTTCAATATTATCCTAGGAATGGATTGGTTATAGGTTCATTAAGCTTTAATCAATTTCTAAGATATGTGGATAGAGTATTCTAAATAAAGCAAAGGAAGAATAAGGATCCAACATGAGTAGGGGTCATTCCAACCCTAGTTGCTATCTACTATTAAACTAAAGAAAACCCTTAGAAAAGGAGGGATGGTTTATGTTCTGAAGCTCAATGAAGTTGAAGAAGATCATAAGAAATAGGTGTTTGGGAAACACCCAATATTGTAGGAATTTAGGGATGTGTCTCATGAAGACCTACGCAAAATTCCTCTTGTGTGAGAATTTAGTTTTTCTATTGAGTTCATGCTAGGAGCAGAACCTATCCATATATCTCCTTATAGGATGAAACATATTGATATGGAGAAGTTGAAGGTGTAACTACAATAATTTTTTGGAAATGGACTCATAAAGACTAGTGTTTCACCATGGGGTTCACTAGTGCTATTAATAAAAAAAATGGTTTATTACGGTTATGTATTGACCATAAAATGCTTAACAAAGCCACCATAAAGAATCAATACCCTTTACCCAAGATTGAAGACTTATTCAACCAACTGAAGGATGCCACAATATTCATGAAGATTGATTTAAGATCGAGGTATCATAAATTAAGGATATGTGAGGAGGATACTCATAAAATAACATTTATGACCATATACAGGTTTTATGAATTTATAGTCTTACCCTTTGGGCTGACTAATGCCCCAATTGCATTTATAAATTTAATGACTAGTGTGTTCAGGAGGCATTTAGATCAATTTATTCTCATATTTTTAGATGATATCCTAATATACTCTTGAGATAGGAAGGAACAAAATAGACACCTCAAAATCCTGTTAGAGCTGTTAAGAAAGAATCAAATCTATGGGAATATATCAAAAAGTGATTTTATGTCTCGAAAGTATGATATCTGGGACACATAACATCTGAAGAGGGAATTGTAGTAGATCCAAATACGATAGAGGTCATTTTTAACTATTCACCACCTAAAAATGTGATTGAAGTACAAATATTAATGGATATGATAGGCTATTACAAATGTTATGTAAATGATTACTCCAATATAGCAGCTAGAATAACCAATATTTAAAACAAAGGAAAGGAATTTAAGTGGACAAAGAAGTGTGAGATTGATTTTGTGTTGTTTAAGTAGAAACTCACCATGACATCAATACTAAAAATTCTAGATCCTTAAGGAAAATTATTAGTATATATTGATGCATCACTAGAAGGATTAGAGGGAGTGCTCTCCCAATATGAATCAGATAGTAGCATATGCATCAAGGAAACTTAAGAAGCATGAAATTAACTATGCTATGCATGATATGGAACTAGCAGCAATTGTGCATGCTCTAAAATTTTGGCATCATTATTTGGTAGGGAGACCTTTTGAGCTGAGAACTAACCATCAAATCTTGAGGTATATATTTACCCAACCTATGATCAATGTAAGACAAAGAAGATGGATCAATTTTTTAGTTGAATATGACTTTGATATTTAGTATATCAAAGAGAAATAAAATAAGATAGTTGATGCCTTATGTAGAAGAAGGTATATAGCAATCCTAATCCATAGTCATGTGGATTTATTAGATCAATTTAGGAATATGTAATCATAGGACGAGTATCGCAAACAAATTCTGTTTAAAATAGGCATAAATCCTAAAGAAAATAGGATTTCAACATGAAATATGACTTTTTGTGCTATAAGGATAGGGTTTTCATACTATAAATAGGAAATTAAAGGAGACTAATCATGAAAGAAGCATATAAATCTCCTTACTGTACCCATCCTAGAGGGGCCAAGATGAGAGAAAGTATGAAAAAATATTCTTTTGGATAGGAATGAAGAAGGATATCATCAATTTTTTTGCTCAATCCCTTAAATTCTAGAAGGTAAAGGTTGAATGCAAACATCCTATAGGACAACTATTACCACATGATATACCTATGCAAAATTGAAAGGTTATATCTATGGACTTCATAGTATGTTTACCCAAGATCAGGTATTAACATGATTCAGTCCTTGTAATAGTCAATATATTGACTAAGGTTGCACATTTTATACCAAGGAACATCGAAGATGATGTTGAGGTGGTGGCTACCAAATTTTCCAAAGAAATATTTATGTTACATATATTTCCTAAATTGATTATTTAAGATACATATTCTAGATGTACTTTTGAACTTTGGAGAGCCCTACATCATGTAGTAGGTATGAAACTAAATATAATATCAACATATTACCCTAAGACCAATGGTCAAAGTGAGATTGTAAACCATATACTAGAAGACATTCTTCACATGTACTACATGGATCAAAAGTCTCTATGAGAAGACTAACTACACCTTTTAGAGTTTACATACAACAATGGACATTATTCTTCTTTGGGAATGGTCCCATTTGATGCCTTGTATGGTTGGAGGGGTCAAATGCCATTATATTCGGATAATTTAGAGAATTGAGTTGTGATCGAACCATACATGGTCAAGGAAGTGGAATATTGGCTAAATGTAACCAAGCGAAGGCTCAAGGAAGTTGTTGATTATTATTAAGTTATGTTGATCTAAAAATATCACCAAGGGAATACTCCATAGAAGATAGAGTATTCTTAAGGGTTAAACCAATGAAAACCACCATCAAGTCCATGAAGGTGGATCCTTGAATTTTTGTACCCTTGGAGATCATTGAAAATATTAGCCCAATTGCATACAAACTTGCCTTGTCACCTAAATTATCAAAAATCAATGACACCTACATATTTGTTGAGTGGTAAGTTTTCCCAATTGCAAAATCACACTCTCCCTTAGGATTTTGATTACAAAAACATCTCTTACAAATAAGTTAAAATAAAATAACTTCTCCAAGGTCTCCGCTATATTAGCATTTGTACATGTGTATTATTAATTTCAATGAAGATATGTCAATTCAATGCTAGGAACACCTTTATGATTGCAAGTAACTGTTAACAAGGGGTATGTTTTGGTTCATTTTACCATGCTATGTTAATGATTGTTCATAAAAATTAACAAAAATAAAATTTGAATTGGCCTTCATATGACCACGATGTAGTGCCTTAATTGTTTTTATCTTGAAATGTTTTAAGGTAGATTTTATTTTCCTTTATTAAGTAGGTTTTAAACAAGTTTTATCTTGTATTAAATCCTAAATTAAAGCATGAAATAGAAGATTAAAACTATCTATGAAAATGAATTTAAAATAATGAAAAGATCCATTAACTGTAGCTTCTATCATGAAGATGAATAAAGCCTTTGATGTAATTGATAAATTGTTCCTCTTTGATTAAATTATTTTTCATAAAGAGATACCAATTTATTGCTTGAAAATATTAGCCTCATATTGTCATGATGAATTATCCTTCTTTAATAAAATTAATTTTCATTAATAATAAATAATTTTATGCTTTAAAACCAATACCTTTTATGTAATGATAAATTACCTCTCTTTGAGGAAATCTGAATTTTCATAAAAAAAAGGTGCATTTATTGCTCTAAAAATGATTGCTTATGAATTACCATAAAATTAACCCCCTTCAATGAAATTAGAATTTTCATGAAGGAAAGCTCATTTATTCTTGCAAATAAATATATAAGTTAGAAAAATCTGATTTGCCTTGAAAATGTAAAAAAATGAAATTATAAAAAAAAAAAACCCTTAAAAACAACAATTTAAAAAAATATTTATAACATTGACATGGCATCGAAATGAGTCCGAATCTGTTGCGTATGATAGATTGTATATCATGCTTCGCACCCATGTAATTATTTTTGTCATTTTATTTATTTTTTATTTGTATTTTATGTTCGAAGTTTAAAAAAAATACAAAATGAAAGTTTAGAAAACATAAAATAAAATATGACAATAAATTTAAATGCTGAAAATGTAAATATGCAAAGTCCTTATAATTCTATTCAAAATTAATAAAAAATACTTGTTATCTTGTATTTCTATTTATTGGTTCTAGTTTTTTAATCTAAATACTCCATTACGTAAGGAATTTTCAATTATGAATTTATAGTGAGTTTTGAGGTGTAGACTGATTAGATCGACCAAACCACATAAGTGGGGTAGAGGTCCAAGGTTCAAATCTTGGTCCTTGTCAAACAAAATGCTTGTCCCTTTCCTGGTGCTTTCAATGGCATAAAAGGTTTAAAATGAGTGTGGCATGGTGGTTATAGGGGTAGACTATGCAAAGATCTATGTGGTGGCTTCTAGGGTAGATAGCGAAGAATACTATGGTAGTCATTAAAAGCTATATAGCTTACCTGGATTCGTGGCGGCTACCGATTCTACCATCTAAATTAAAGAAAAATTATTTATTTACAGTGGAAATTGATTCTAAGAAAAATTAATGAACAAATATGTAGACAATAAAAAACCTAGCCACTTGTCCTCCATCCATGTTTTTCTACCATTTCCACCACCAAAACCTAGCCATTTGTCATCCATCCTAACTTTCCCACCATTTTTGCCCACTATTCATATATATTTATATTTATTTATTTATATATATATATTTAATATTAATATTTTATATATATTTAATAAATATATATTTATATAAGTGAATTAATCCCAGCCATTTGATTTCATTTAATCCTGTATGTCCATCCACATCAATCCATACCACATCCTAAATTTAATATCCACCCTCCAATGTGCTTTTATCTCAGACACACAATTAGTGTCATTGAAACCCTAAGTATTCCCTAGGTTGGATTATGAATAGAGGTAATTTTAATTGCTCAAACCCTAAGTTTTTGAATTCCTTGAGGTCCCTAAGTTCCCTAAGAAACCTAAGTTTTTGAATTCCCTCTGCTCCCTAATTTCCCTAAGCAACCCGAGTTTCCAGATTCCATGAGTCTTTGGCATTCCTTGAGATTCATATTGAATCCCTAGGAATATTTAAGTACATATACCTCCATATTCGCTCATCATAACCCCCACAGTCATCGCCATCCATTTTCCTTCGCTATATTTACTTTTGCAACATCTTTCCTCAGCCACCGAATGCCTTCGAACACTTTCTATGACCACCATGCACCTTTGGACATCTACCTACATATACCAAGAATCCACAGGTATTTTTTGCAATCGCAAAGCACCCACGGGTGTTTTATGTAAGCATTATAAGCACCTCTTAGCCTTCGAGTGATGTTAGGGCATCATTGCACCTATCATCTGCAACAAAATATCACAGATAAAAAATAACAAGCAAGTAAGGTAAAACTACTGGTTATTGTTTCATTTATGCATTTTCATTTTTGTTCACTTAATTTACAATAGATAGTTAGGGTTTATCATTGCTTATGGAGGGCCTCACACTGTGGATACCTCATAGGTATTACTAACTAGTTTGTTATATCATTGTGTGCATATCTAAAGGTGCTACATTAGTATTGGATAGTTGTTTAAGATGGAGTGACATGACATCAGATATCAAGAAGCCCACCCAACACTGTTCGAAGCAAGACACACCTAAAGACACCACTAGCCTTGTTTGTTAGGTTTTCAAAGAACCTTAACAATTTGTAAATCTGTATCAAAAAGGATTCAAGGATCCACATTGTAACAATGGAGTTTTTAGACTCCCACCATTAATATAAGAATATCTATTGTGCAATTCTTTTTTCCTTGTGTTTAATTTATTTAGCATTGTTTGGTGTTGTGTTTTACATATTTAAAATGGTGATCATGGTGGGACCCCCTAAGGGTTTCTATTTATGATTTACCTTACTAATTTAATTGATATTTTCTATCATCCTAAAGGGTTTTCAAGAGCACAAATTTCACATATTTTGTTGGATCTAGGATTTCTGAAAGTTTATAGAAGTTGCATAAGGTGCACAAAATTGCCAACGACACTCGAGGGCTATCCAAAAATGCCCAGGTGCATTTTAGAAATTACCAAGGTTGTTTTACAAAGAGCTAGGACAAATACGTAGGTCATTTGTAATTTTGCTAACCAAACCCTAGTTTTTATATTTATGTTTTCTGGTTGTTTTATGTCTTTTTCAATATTTTGATATAAAAATAATTTCATTAATTAATATGGAAAATAACATTCATATTAGCATGCATTTTAGGATTTAAAGTAATCACTTGCATCCATTCACATATTCTATTTTAGAATTTTAGAATTTTTGATGTGTGAAAAAAAATAATACTACATTTTGATTGCATGTAAATCAAAATTGCATAATTAGTTTGCATTGTTAGGGTTAGAAGTATCTTCTTTTATCTATCTAAGTAGGAACATCATTAGGGTGCCAAGAGTATTCCTGCCATTGGGTGATTCTAGGCAGAGGGGTGGATGAACCCTCCAACTATTTTGATAGGGGGTCTTAAGCGGTGTAACTCACACCCTTTGGAGAAATTGGCATTCTCTTGTTGGCTTCTGGCTTAGATTTATGAAATTAGTTGCTTCTAACATTGTTTGAACAAAATAGAAAATAAAAAAATTAAAATTAACCACACATAGCATGTTTCACTTAAAATATTATTGGTTATATTTCATCACAAACCATTGCTTGATATTTGGTTATGGTGGCATTCATCTCCATCCACCAATATCTACCCTTAGAAATCCTAGGTCACTCATAAGAAAACTTGTTGGATTTCATCACCAGTAAGAATCTCGTTGCCTCAGCTTTGTCATAGTTTTTACCTTTACTTGATTAATTCAGACTAGCACATTTGAAACACACAAGATTGAAACCTAAGGAAATGAAATCACATTAAAAGGAGATAACCAATGAACAAGGTAAGACACATGTATTAAAAACTTAGCATTGATTGTTTTGTTTTTATTATGAAAATTTAAATTGGTTGTTTTAGTTTGCTGCATAATATGTATTTTAAGTTATTTGCTTTATGGTCTTAACACAAAAATAAAAATAAGCATTAAATCAATATAATCAAATGGAACCTTCATCCACTTTCCCCACAACTTTTGTGGTAGATTCCTTGAATGTGACACAGGCAAATTTATCTACAATTCCTTCACATTCCTTGCCATCCAAAACCTTTAATATGGCTATGCCCCAAGAGGAGTCAACCTACCCAACCATATACCGCCACATTATTAATATAGATATGGCAAGAGTGCATGCTCTTATGAAGTCTTCTAGTTATGTCTTAGATTCCATTTCTAATTCACCTAGACATGATTATATTTTACAGTAAGAGCCTATTTATTCCCATACCCCATCCACCTTCACCTAGGTGTAAAATAACCCTCTTTTTGAGGCATCAGTTACACCATCCTCCCATATGTCCATTACCCAAACCTCATACACTCATAGAACTTCATACACCTCCACATACACCAACCCCTTGTATGAAGCACATGTAAATGTTGCTTCACAAGTTTCCATACCTAGTGTAACTTATCCCCTAGCCACATATTCCACACCATATACTTACATACCCTTAGATTATGATAGAGAAATTAGTGAGGCATGGGAACACCTAAAAAAAATTCTTAGATAGTATTAAAACACTCAAAAACAAGTACATGCAAACCCTAAGTCTTTACATAACTCTACTTAGACTATCCTTGTTAACTAGGGTCCATCATGGGAACCACAATCTTATGTGATTTCTATCCCTATTCCCTTACCAATACTTACCACTACCTATCATATTACCATTAGCTAGCCTAGCCATAACCCTCATACATCAACATAATTTCATAATTCTCCATATTTTCATCATCAATATTCTATTCATAAATTTCCATCAAATTCACCTAGCCATCATTATCAATTGCATCATCACTTAGTCACTCCACAACATATTTCCACTCCACCACAAAATCATTAGGTAATTTAGGGCTTCCGCATTCCTGAGGAGACCCTTACATTAAGGCCATGCAGAAACAAATAGATCAATTAATACAATTTACTCTTAGTTTTTCAAACCAAAAACTAGCTTTACACTAATTGATCAATCAATCAATTCATCCTTTACTACCATACCCGCCATATCTAGTATATTTCATGTTACCTAATTTTAAAAATTTAAGTGAACTGAGGATCCCAAAGAACATGTGAGAACTTTTGTACACGCATGCTTTAGAATTCAAAATGATAATGCTCTCATGCTTCAAATTTTTCCTCAAACATTAGGAGGAGATGCCATAGAATGGTATAATCAATTGCTAAGCCATAGTATTTATACTTTTGATTAAATTGATTGATCAATTTTTTAAGTGTTTAATATTAAATGTTAAAAAGAATATCTCAGTATTTGATGTCTATGCTTTAAGATAACATGATGATGAATCTATCTATGATTTCAAAAATCGTTGGAGGGTTTTCATCACTAAATTTCTATTCACCCTACCAATGGATGAGCTAATTAATTTATTCACCAAGAGTTCCTTAAAAACTATATATTGTATGCTTCAACTATGAACTTATAAATCATTTTAAGAAGCTTTAGCTCAGGCTAGTGTCATTGAGGATATTAAAATCCAAGAAGGCATATTAAAGCCTAAAAAAGAAAGAATGGAAAAATAAGGGACAATACAAAAGCAATTATTCTAGCCAACAAAAATCAACATAGGCTACTTCATCCAGTCATCCCAATCAAGTTAATCAAGGGGTCATGATCCAACCGATAATGGCTCAATAAAAATCCATGTAACAATAACCATAAAAAATTGCTTATCATGCACTACCCTCAACAACTCAAGCCATGTATAACACAGTGCTATCTACGGAAAACCATCCTTGATGACAGTATATTCGATAAAATAACCAATACACCCCCTTGTTTGAGTCATATGCTTCCCATTTTTTAAGGTTATATGACACGAACAAACTTGCTTTACCTAAAATCAGACCTGATGATCCCACCAAACATAATAAAAACTTGTAGACACCTAAAAGTTGCACATAGCTACCTCTATATACTTGTAGATCCTTTTGGACACTTGCAAATTTACATAGGCCATCCTAGACATATCTAGGCTATTATAGACTAGCGTAGACTATTATATATATGCGTAGACATGCGTAGACTAGCATAGATCACTCTAGATTAGAGTAGCATATCGTAGACTTACATAGACCACTTCACTAGTTTATAGGTACAAAACCCTATTAAACTACTCAATCCATGTCATAACCACCTTGCATCCATCAAAGGACCACTTATCAATCACCTAAGGCCACTTAAGCCCTTCCTAGACTTAATTAGGACCCCATAGGACTATTAGTTCCCAAAAAGTCTTAATTAAAGTTAATTCAAATTCAAATTCTAACATCACTTCACTTAAAGTGCACTTTTTGGATTAAAAAGGTTAATTATGTTACTAAACCATAATTAGTCCTAATTATTCCCTCCCACATGTGTGTGCACAAAGTTGGTTAGGATATTTATTAGGAAACCCTAACCTAACCTTAATCTAACTTTAGAGTTGACTAATCCTAGATAACCCTAATATCTCCTCACACATGTGTAAGGATGAAATATTTCCTTAGGGAATGTGGGGATGACACCTCATAAACCCTAACCTAACCACCATAGCATCTAACCTTAGTTTTTTTTCCCCTAACCACACACTCCTACACCTTAGGTTTATCTATAAATAGTGGACCTAATTCCTCATTCTACCTCTCTCTCTCCTTTTAGTTAAAGTACAAAAACTCTATCAAAATATGAGCAAAAGTGCAAGCAAGGATATTTGATCTATACCAGCAACATTACAACACCTAAGGAGTCCATCCATGTAGATATCTCCAGTAAAAACCACTTACAACTGAATTCACATCCTAGCCTGCGAATCCAGCACCAATTTGCCCCCCAACCCGCGACTTGGGTCTACATGATTCAAATCACCAAAAATTTGTTAGGTAAGCATTGTTTCACATGCTTTTATGATGTTTCCCATAGTTTTTAATGCATTTTAGTATAGTTTTATTTCCTATTTTTATCATATTTTATCAATATGGGGCCTGACCAAGGTAAGCCCCCAAACACTCTAACCCTATTTTTTAGGTCACAAAATAGGTGATAAAGCATCCACATCAACACCAGTAGTGGCCCACATATACAGGAAGCCCACCTACATCGAGGAATATCAAGAGTAGCTATCAGTCTATTTGATGTTCATTATGAAAGGATTCCCTATGATCCTTATTGTAACCTATGAATTCCACTTCAAATTAATAAAGAATAATTTTCTGAATATTTGCATTTACTTTGTATTTATGTTTGATCAAAGCTTTTTTATATTTCAACACTATCAAGAACATCTATTTTATCCTTATCATAGACAAAATAGGCATGACATTAACAATTTCCATGTATTTAAAGATATAGTGCAATACCTCATTGACTTGGGGGAAATCAAGCTTGATTTTTCCCTTGCTCAACAAAACCAAAACCTTGGTATATTTCAAGCACAACTTCCTCATCATGAGGAGGTACAACCAAATGTGGGGGGGGATAACACCAAAACTCCTCCTAATCAATTCAATCACATACAACAATACCAAGGGTTTGTAGGGGCCATTCATGTGGTTACTAGAGGTCAAAGTAACAACTAACAGAGGTAACCACCTAGAGAAAGTGTGTCACAACCTCCTACATCACCACCTATTCAAGTTTCCCCCAATTCTTCATTACCCATCCATATCCCTAGTCAATAAAATCCTCCAAATCCATACATTAATCATCCACCATGACCAATCATCTAATTGAGTAGTTTTTTAACTACAAGTCTGAAAATGGCTTCTGCTAAATTATAAATCTATGATTTAATCCAACAATATCATCCACACTTGGAGGCATTAATGGACATCTTGAAATCGATTGAATTTCAATCACAATATCCTAATGCCTTCAACAACTTTGTGGGGAGCATCCAAACATGCATGGAGCCTCCCACCACTTTCTATGACTTTGAGATCAAGCCAATATCATCAAAATTAGTAGATCCTCCATTGTATATTATGGCTCTAGTTGACAAGAAACCTTTTAAAAGAGTCCTAATTGATATCGGTTCCTCTATCAACATCATCACCACATCCTCTCTTCATCATTTGAACCTTCCCCCATATCATATCACCAAGTCATCATTCACCCTCAAAGCATTTAATGATGCTTTGTGTTCCACAGTTGGCATTATTATTATACCCATTGAAGTAGGGGTCAAAATTTTGTACAACATGTTCCACATCTTTGAGATATCCATGATGTACCTTTGGAAGACCTTGTATGATGGAAATGAGATGTGTTCCTTCAATACTACATCAATATTTGAAATATTGTCATGAGGGATAGGTACATTGCATGTCGACGGACCTTGATCCATTTAAGTATTACAATTTTATTTCAAATCCCTATGAACCCATGCTTCCTTCCACTCATATTTTTATTTCACCATCAGTCAATCTAGCCAACACGTCACCAATATATTCATCAAAGGATCTCATGCTAGAAGAGCTCCCTATCACCAACCCTCATCAAGCTTCCATAATCCCATCATCTTCATGCACATGTGGCCACAATAAATCCACATCATCAGCATCATTGCCATCCACTTCATCATTATCATCTAGTTAGAAGACTTCACAAACCAATCCATTGCCATAACCTAATATTTCACAAGTTGAGTTAAGGGATTGTGAAACATCCCAATATTCACCATTCCCTGAGCCATCATTTGATCATAGTCCTTCCATGTCATCCAAATTTGAGGTACACCTCACTAATCCTAGTATTGGTGAATACATGGTCCAAGACATCACCATCATGCCCCTCACCATTCCTAGTGCTAAGGATTTTGGTCTCCTATGTGATCTACATTTTGCCATAGAAGCAGTTTATAACATGGGTTCAACTCCAAATAGAATAAATTTTGTATATGGGGAATTGATTCTTCATCAATTCTAGATCCCCTAGAGGAAACCAAAGAACCAACACTTGCCAATATTCCAAACATGACGGAATTTCCATATCGATATTTTCACATAGTCAATTGGCAAGGTCATGGCATGGGATTGCATGAATAGGGAGTGCATCAACCTATTGACATACCATATTAAGAGGTGCATAAACGTTCAGGTATAGGTTACCATCCACTTTCCACCACCTCTTCTCTTGAACAAGCCTTCCAAAGGCTTAACCTCAATTTAGGAGAATAAGCCTCCCATATTGATAATTCTAATGATAAAATCTATGAATAATTTGAGATTATATCAATAATATCAAATGAATCTAAAGAAGAATCGAAGCCCATCATTTCCCATACTGAACAAGATGAGTTTTATCTCAACGTGTTCCCATACATGAGCACACATTTCACTTTCTTCTTCCACAAGAGTGAATTGCTCCTACCAGTGAACCACCACCTCCATTCTATTAAGCCATTTCATAAGCCAACTTGTAACATATGTACATAACACTAAAAAAATGGTTTTCACTACTACCAAAAAATAATAATAATAAAATCAATCAAAAATCAACAAAAATATTTGTCTTTCTTTGCATTACATGTATATATCATCTAGTTAAAATATATTTTGTGTTGCTTACTACTATCTAGGTTTACCAAGCTCTTAGAACTAGCAGGTACCATCCATTTCATCCCACCTTATACACCTTGCTTATAAGTCAACATGGATCCTATTGATTTATTTACCCCACTCTATAATCCATATGACTCGGCTAAGCCAATTCCAATTGACATAAGTCTTATCGATATGGATCGGATTTCCTCGCCTTCATTATTTTATGAATTTATATTATCTGAGGAATTGTTAAAAGCTTTCACCAACTATATTCTTCCATCCCCTCTACCTTCGCCTTCACCCTCACCTTTGGATCCTGAGGTTTTCCAAGAAAAAGTATATGAGGATAAACTAGAAGATTTTGATGACATCTTAGATGAAATTCATCTGATCCCAATGTCCCATCAACTTGATGAAGGTTCCGACATGTCCATTGAATATACTATCGATGTGGACCTTAGTTCAGATAAAGACAATCCCCAAATTTTCAAGCTTGGCAAATGTTTATCACCCAAAGAACAAGAGCAATTTGTTACTCTCCTAGAGAGGGAAAATGATATATTTGCATGGTCCTACAAGGATATGCCTAGTATTGATCCTAGTTTAGTTATCCATAATCTCACCTTACAGCCTAATGCTAAGTCGGTCAAACAAAAACTTAGGAGAATGCATCCTATCGTGTCCCTCTTGGTAAAAATAAATCTTCAAAAACTCTTAGATGTGAACTTCATAGTTCCTATTGACTATCCTGAGTGGTTTTGAATATGGTACCTATTCGTAAGCCTAACGGGGTGATACACGTTTGTACTGACTTTTGAGATCTTAATAAAGTGTGGTCTAATAATAATTTTTCTCTCCCAAACATCGATACTCTTGTCGATACCTATGCTGGCCATGAAAATATTTCATCCATGGATTATTTTTCTAAATACAACCAAATCTGAATAAATCTTGATGACCAACACAAAACAACATTCACTACATCTTGGGGAGCTTTTTGTTACAAGGTGATGCTCTTTGGCTTAAAAAATGTAGGTGCCACTTATCAACATGCCATGACATACATTTTCCATGACCACATGCATAAGATTATCAAATACTATGTGGATGACCTCTTGGCTAAATCTAAAATTTGACAAGAATATATTGATGTATTGGAGAAATTTTTTGACCGACTCCTAGAACATAATGTAAGGTTGAACCCCAAGAAATGTATCTTTGGTGTTACCTTGGGTAAACTTCTAGGATTCATTATCTCCAAAAGAGGCATTGATATGGACCCTAGCAAAGTCAAGGTCATCATGGAGATGCTTCCCCTAACTAACTTAAAGGAATTGCGTAGTTCACAAGGAAAGATCCAATCAATATATCATTTTACTCTGCAAATTTTTGATAAATATAGACCATTCAATCACCTACTACAAAAGGGGGTTCCATTCTCTTGGATATATGAATGTCAAAAAGCTTTCGATGACATTAAGCAATACCTAGCTTCTTTGTCAGTATTAGCTCCTCCTCGTTTGGGAGTCCCATTTTATCTTTATATCTTAGCAATGGACTTTGCATTAGAGACAATACTTGCATAAAAGAATGAACAAAATTAAGAGTAAGTTGTCTATTACATTAGTCGAACATTGGTAAGCTATGAAACTAGATACGCTTATGTAGAAAAATTGTACTTAGCAGTGGTTTTTGCCACTAAGAAACTTTGACATTACATGCTTAGCCACACAACTTATGTCATAGCTAGTAAAAATCCTTTGCGTTATATGGTGTCTTGCACTTACAACAACACCCGCATCACTAAATGGATAATGCTCCTTACTGAATTTGAATTGGAATTCATTAGCCAAAAATCCATTAAAGGTCAGGTAATAGTCGATCAACTTGTGTAAGCTACGCTACCTAGTGATCATCCTTTGATTATTGAGCTCCCATATGACTTGGTATTTGTTGTCACTGAAAAAGAAGAAGATGTCGTTTCGAAGGAATATGTTGATATCACATTCTTATTTTATGGCTCTAAGTGTGTGAAAGGTGTTGGAATCATATTTCATACACCATAGGGGGTACCAATCCCTTTATCATTCAAACTTGACTTCCAATGCACAGAAAATATTACAGAGTATGAAGCCTTAATCTTAGATCTTCAATCAACTATAGATATGAGCATAAAGAGTATTAGGATATTTTGTGATTCTCAAATTATCATAAAATAAATCAATGGAGAATACCAATGCAAACAACCTACCATTAATATTTATCATGAAGTAGCAATGAAATTGCTTTCTAAGTTTGATTGGTATAAAATTAATAGTTTACCATGTTTGAATAATATATTTGTAGATGTGATGGCCTCTCTTGTATCATTGATTTTGAAAGACTCCTTTGGAGAGGTACAACCCCTCATAATTTCAACAATCTCTAAATTTGCAATTTCTCATGCTGAGTCAAAAGACAAAAAGGATGTTTGCTTTATCCAATAAGATTCATATGAGCATTGGTCAAGCCAAATAGTAGCCTTCCTCAAGTTTGGAACGCTCCCATCTGGCATATCTCAAACTTCCAAATGCACATTCAAGAAAAAGGTAGCTCATTTTGTTCTCTTGGGGAACGTGTTATATAAATGTGGTTATGATGCAGTTCTCCTTAATTTCTCGAGGCTAGTGAAGCACAAAGAGCCATTATTTAAGCTCATGATGGTACTTGTGGTGGTCATTTTAGTGGAATAACCATTGCAAAGCATATTCTATGAATGGGTTATTATTGGCCCACAATGGAACATGATTGTTGCAAATATGTCAAACATTACAAAAAGTGTCAAGAGCATGTTAATTTAACTCATGTACCATAACAATTTTTACAACCTATTCAAAGCATTTGGCCCTTTTCACAATGGGATCTAGATATAATTGAAAAAAATGTGTCTCCTTTCTCAAGAAAACATACATTCATCATCACAGCCACTGAATACTTCATAAAGTGGGTTGAGGTAATTTCTCTAACCAGTACGACAGGATCTAGAATTGTGGAGTTTATACTCCATAATATCATTTGTCATTTTGGTATACCCTCGAAAATAATCTCTGACAATAATAAGTCTTTCAAGAACATGGGTGTTCAAGCACTTCGTGAGAAATACAACATTTAACATAGTTTTTCGACCCCTTATTATCCATAAGAAAATGGATAAAATGAGGCTTCCAACAAGGCCTTAAATATTATTCTCAAGAAAATTGTCAAAGAAAATCATAGAGATTGGCATACACAAATTCCCTTAGAACCATGGGATTATAGAACAAGCATTTGCACGCCTACAAGAGAAACACTATTTTCATTGGTTTATGAAGCCAAAGCAATCATGCTTCTTGAGCTCGAGATACCTTCATTAAAAATTTCTTTGTAGGAATTCATAGATGATGACACCACTAGACAAGCACATCTTGACCAAATCAAAATTCTTAATGAGATGTGAGTCAATGCTTTAGAGCATTTACATGTTTATCAGGACCACCTCAAACTTGATTACAATGTCAAAGTCCATCTACGTGAATTCCAAGTAGGATATCTTGTCCTTAAAGAAAACCAGTAAAATACCAATGCATTGTTGCATCTTCGTGATAAATTCATGGTTAATTGGTTATGTCCCTACATTGTTACTCAGAGAGTAGGTCATGGTACTTATAGACTTGCTAGTCTAGAGGGAGAGGAAGAACCCTGACCACTTAATGTTATATACTTTAAAGTATTCTATGCATGATTTGATTACTATATATGTATATAAATGCATGGCTAATACACAACAACATTTATACCCATCTCATTCAAAACATTGAAAAAATAATGCATTCACCCATATTTCATATTGCATTCCACATTTCACAAAAAAATTATGATAGTGGGACGAATTGACCCTAAAAATAATTGATCCTAAAATTTTTGGGCGATTGGGCCGACCTCTAGGGTCCCCAAATTTGCAAAATTAAAATTGTAAAAATTTGAATATTCATACTAATTTGTGAAATTCGCCCTTGTGCATAACCCTGATACCAAATATATTCACATATTTCTAATTTGATACTAAATTAAATGGTATACATTATTATTACAATAATTATTATTATCAACTTACTTAGACACCATAACATGGATATAAATTGTTAATATTAAAAGTTTGCATAATGAATAATATTTTGTTAAATAATAATAAAGGGAAAATGGTAATTGATACTAATATAAATGGACCACAACCAATCATTTTATAAAATATAGATATATAATATGAAAAGAATATATGGTTTTTTTTAAGGAATAACCTTTCTATTGCATTCCAAAAGGCAACAATTTAATGCTCATTTTTGTGCTCTAGTTTAAATGAAAGCCCATAGTATTATCTAAGAGGATAGTATAGTTTAATATGTAGGGCTAATTCTTTTTGTAATATCATATATTTTATAAGTATTATTAGACTTATAGCTTAAATATATATAAACATAGGAGATAACGTAAAGATCAAAATTTCCTTCCTATAAATAAAGTAATCTATCTATATTTGTAATCATGTATTTTTTGCTAATAAATCATAAGATAACATCTATTTATCAATTGAGAGAAAAGGAAGAGGTTTTTTCTCCATCTTCGGGGATTATAGTGCATCACATCCTTTTTAAATTATGTAATTGCATCTTGCAATAGTTACAACTACATGATGTGTTACCATTCTATACTCACATGTTCAAATCTATTTTCATTCCCAAATTATTTACATCCACTTTTGTATTTGTTTCAACTTGGATAAGTGAATTATTTTTATTTTATCTTGAGAGAGGATGAATTCTTCTTTTTTTGACATGATAATAAGTTAAATTCTCTTTTTTTTTAACTTGCTAATAGATTAAATGGCACTACCAACCATTGGTCATTTAATGATGCTAATCTATGTTTAGGGATGCATGTGTTATTTCATATTTTTCTATTGTTTCCATAAGACCTACTAATCACAAACACGTGTAAATAGGTAACTAATAAAGCTAAAAGAAAATTAAAAACATATAAATATGTTTGAGATGCATGATTAGTCTAAATAAGAATTGCAATAAAAAATAAAATATTAATGTTTAATTGACTAATTGGTCAACATCTAAAATAGATTTATATAGAAAGATAATTTATTTAATATAAAATCAACAACAAAGATGTAACTATGTATGTGACTAGGATTCTTGGAATCCTTGAAGGTGCACTATCATCTTGACAATAAAATATTTTATTTTGATGTTGGATAATATTAGGGTATTTGTTGTGTTTCTTAATTTTGATAAAACCTAATGCTATAAATAAATTCATGTATGTGAACTTGTAAGTCCTAGAAACATAAGAATATATTGTAATATACCACAAAATCACACTCAACAAAATGAACTATATGAGATCAGTCTAGAACATCAATGTCTTCTATGAGAAACATCTCTATCAAAAATATTCCTTGATTTGAATCCTCAAAATTCATGTACAACAAACGAATATTTCACCATGCTTATATTTCCCTGGTTAAACATTATTTTATTTTACTCTTTATAGGATGTTTAGGGTTGAATTTTATAGTAACTGTAGTAAGAGTAGTACATTTTTTATGGTTGTATGTCTAGAACATCAAAGTCTCCTATGAGAAAATATAAATGTTTTTTTTTTTCTCCGTTAAAAAACAAATTGCAACGGAGGCGTAGAATGTGATCCCTATGCTATACGTTCCTTCTTCTAAATGAGCCAAATATCCCGCCAAAGGCAGGGCGATGACTTAGATGGTGAATATTGCATACAAAATTAGCCAGCGGTTTCGACTGGTCAAGATATTACGATGCACCAATTGTTCAAACTACCGGGTGGTATGTAGTGAACAACATCCTTCCTCCTTGTACATCAATTTATAAATAGCTATAGCTGTGTGTACTCTCTCCATGTGGGTAGTGGGTCCAACATTGCACGGTTCATATTTCTTTTCAGAGCCTTAAGAATATGAACAATTTAAAAATGGAATTATTGGGTAAAAGGATAGGTGAACTGTAAAGATTGAATTTAAATTTTAGGAATGCATAAAGAGAAAATTTTGAAATTTCCCATCACCTTAAGTCTGGAAATCTATATTTGTGAGCGGAACATTATGACTTAGTAGTTTAGATGTAGATTGAAGGCACCACCCAACTAGATAAGGTTGTTGCCACTGTGTAGTACTTGTGAAAACTCGGATAAAGGTGGCATAGTGGTTGGCTGGCTTCTCCCACGGTTTTAGCAATTTAAGAACTCTTTTTTAGAGATGGAAAATGATCTTGTGTGGATCCCATTGAGAAACGCAAATATCAATGTCAGTAACTTGCAATCGAACAACCCAATTAATTTCGAGTGGAAAACTAGCTCGGCGAGGAATATAGCTGCCAAAAGCATAGCGTCAAGCGTAGTTTTTCCTCTTTACTCCAAACCTATTAAATATATTCCACAGTTTGAACAATTTCTCCCAAATATAGGTTCAAACTATGGTAGTATGGGTGGTATGTACATTCGAGTGAACTTCTGTTAAAAAGAATGAGCAACATCCTTCCTCCTTGTACATCAATATATAAATAGCTATAACTGTGTATACTCTCTTCATGTGCGTAGTGGGTCAACATTGCACTGTTCATATTTCTTTTCAGAGCTTTAAGCATATGAACAATTTAATAATGGAATAAAAGGATAATGGAATAAAAGGATATGTGAACTGTAAAGTAGAATTTAAATTTTAGGAAAGAATAAAGAGAGGGTTTTGAAATTTGGTACCACTTAAAGTCTGGGAACCTATATTTGTGAACGGAACATTATGAATTAGTAGTTTAGATGTAGATTGAAGGCACCACCCAACCAAAGATGGTTGTTGTCACTGTGTAGTACTTGTGAAAACTCGTTCTTTCGGATACAGTCTTCATTCATTGATTTAAAATATTTACTACTATTTTTTAAAACCTGATTGGCGAAACAGAGCCACACCAGGACTTTCAATTTAAGAGGAAAATATAAAAATAAAATCTATTTTAACTAACGAACCACTTGGAATGTTTATTTGAGTATTAACTTTTTTGTGCATGGTTAATAAACGTTATTGGAAGGGACAATGTAAGGGACATTTTAGACAGAATACAGCGTGTCTCTTTATTTGGAGGCAACAATTGGCAAATGATATTGATTAACGTACACCGTGTTTTCCGTCAGCGTGTCATCGTGTTTTTCAAATATGCATAAAGCCTTGGTGTGTTGTTTACCTCGTCGTTTCCCCAAACTTCACCCGTGGCAGGTCTTTTTTTTTTTTATTATTATTTAAAATAGATATTAGCAACCAAAATATATAGTTAAAGTTATTAGAGAATATTATATTATTTGTAACATGTTTATGAATTTTTATAGTATTTTATGGTATAAATAGGTAATAGATTGAGTTTGAGTTTATAATTTAAGTGAATGATTTATATTTTTTATGTATGTTTTATGTAAATATATAATGTGCATAATATGTACAAGTATCATGTATATAAGAGTGCAAGTGTATAAAGAGAGAAACTGCAATAAAGTGTTGGATGTTTTGTGTCCTTTGCATAAAAATAAAAATTTAAAAGCATACAAGATTATAATAATAATGAAAAAAAAAAAACAATGGGGTCTTTTTGGGGCAGGCTCTTTAAATTAAGATGCATGGGTAGTCTATGGTGTTATTTGTGGGTAGTTTCCTTAAATTAATGTGCATAAACAGTTCGGGATCTTATTTATGGGTATTCTCCTTAAATTAGTATGTATGGATGGTTTTAGTCGATGATATTATTTTTGGAGGGGTCTTATTTTAGTCCATGGACTTATTTTTGGGAGTTGTAGGATGTATATATATTGTAACTGCTTTCTAAAAGTATACAAGAATATACACTAGATTATGCATATAAATAATAAAGAAGAAGAGCAATATGAGTGTTTTGGTTTTCTACTAGTTTTTTCTAGTCAAGGATTTCTAGGATAAAATTTGTGTTCTTTGTGTGTGCATATTATTCCTTCTATTTTTATGATTATATTTGCACTAATATCTTAAGAATAGGTTTATCAATCTCTTCATCTAGTATAGAGTGTGGTTACTGGCTTTAGGAGGATGTCTTTGTTGCTAGGGTTCGTCTTGGTCTAAGAAGAGCAAATGTATCTTGGGTCTGCGATAAGCCTATTATTGAGTGGAAATTTTGTGCAGGTGAATTCAATGCGAAGGAAAATTTTTAGTAATACAATGATCAAGATTGAAATGTTTAACAACAAGAGCTTTGAGTTATGGAAGCTAAATATGGAATACCTACTTGTGGATAAATATCAATGGGTTGTTGTGTTATAAAAAACTTATGACTGTGACATAAAAATTTTGGGAGAATATGGATAGGAAGGCAAAGATAATTATTTGACTATACCTTGCAGATTCAGTGTTGATCAATATCTCTAAAGAAAAAAGTGCTAAGGATCTACGAGAGAAGTTAGGGATTTTATATTAGTCAAAATCCTTGGTAAACAAGTTGTTCCTTCTAGAAAATTATATCTCCTTTGGATGAATGATGGGAATTCTATGGTAGAATATCTCAATGCTTTTAACATTATGGTAAGTCGGTTAGCCTCTATTGATATTAAAATAACTAAAAAGGATAAGTGTATTACTTTGTTATATTATTTTTTAGATACATAGGATAATCTAGTTCTGATGATTGGGAGAACCACTGCAACTACTTTAAATTTTAAATATATGGTTGCATCCTTGTTATTAGATAAAATAAGATAAAAATCCATGCAAGGCTCATCCAATGATACCTTGTTTATAAGGGATCATTCTCAAGATAAAAATAAGCATAACTCTAGTAACAAGTCAAAGTCAAGAAGGAGATCCAAATCTCCTAAAATTTTATTCAAATATGTTGGATATGTGGTTAATCTAGATATTTGAATAAAAATTATAGATCCAAAAATATTGATGGAAATAAGGAATACAATGATACTTATTCCATAGAAGAAAAGATCTGAATAGAATGAAGAGATGTATATTTAGCATCTTCAAGTACATAATCATATCGTGATACATGGTTGATTGACTTAAGGGCTTTTTTTCATATGATTTCTCATAGAGAATGGTTTTGTAAATATGAAGAGTACAATGGAGATGATGTCTCCTTAGGAGATAACTCGGCAACTAAAATCATAGGACATGGAATATTTAAACTATTACTAAAATATGGAAGGGTTAAAACCCTCCCTGGTGTTTTGCATATTCTAAGGTTTGCTAAAAACATGATATATAAGAGTAGAATGAGTGATGTAGGTGTGCAAATAGTATTTGAAAAGGATACTTGTAGGATGTTTTAAGGAGTAATGGTGTTGTAAAGAGGTGTTCGGGTTGAAACATTGTACAAGATATTGGGTAGTACTGTGACTAAGGGGTGTAATAATTCTATTGATCCTAAAAATAAATAGATAAAAGATCTACTCAAATTGTAAATAAAATAATGCTTTGGCATCAAAGAGTGGGATATATCAGAGAAAAGGGACTTCGAGCTTTGCATACTAAAGGTATGGTTGAAGGTATTTTTGACTTTTCTTTAGATTTTGATTTTTGTGAATATTGTATATATGGTAAATAGAATTGGATAAAGTTTTGATATGGTGCTACAAGAGAAAAAAGAAATTTGAAGTTGATACATAGTGATTTGTTTGGACCTATGTTTGTTCCATCACTTATAAGATCATTGTACTATATTTTATTGATAGATGATTTTTCAAGGTATGCATTGATATTTTTCCTCCAACGAAAATCTAATATCTTCACAATATTCAAAGAGTTTAAGGCTCTTATAGAAAACCAAACTGAAAATAAGATAAAGGTGTTGCATATAAATAATGGAGGAGAGTTCTACAACAATAAATTTTAGGAGTTCTGTAAGCAGTGTAAGATAGCAAGGTAAAATATGATTCCATACACTCCTCAATAGAATGAAGTTGTAGAAAGAATGAATAGAACATTAGTGGAAAATACAAGGAGCATGCTTAGTGGTGCAGTGTTAGCATAGGAATTTTGGGTAGAGGCTATGGACATTGTATGTTGGTAAATCAATAACCTACATCAGAATTGGTTGGTAAAACTCCATATGAGGTATGTATTGGTAAGAAACCCTCTCTTGAACATATTAGTTGATATGAAGGATCTTGGTCCTGCAAATTTTATCGTGGGTAAGGAAATTATGAGGAATTGGTCAAATAAGATACTTTGGTTGAATCAGATAAAATTTATTAAGACAATATTAAAGAGATTTAATATGCAAGATTGTAAACCAATCATGACTCCCATTCCTTTGGGTGTAAATTTATCTATAGAACATTATCCAAAGATATAAGAAGAGGAATAGGAGATGTCTCATGTTCCTTATGCAAGTTCTATTGGGAGTTTGATGTATGCTATGATATGTAGTGGGAGTTTTGAACAGGTATATGTGAAAACTAGCAAAAGAACATTGGATTATTGTAAAACAAGTTTTAAGATACTTACATGGCACAATTAATTTTGTAATCTACTATCAAGAAAGGACTTAACCAAAAAAGGTATTAAACGTACAAGGTTTTATTTATGCAAATTGGGTTGGATATCTTAATCATCGAATATCTACAAGTGGTTATGTATTTCACTTGTTTGGTGAAGTAGTTAGATGGATGAGCAAGAAGTAAGTTGTAATGGTACTTTCAACTACAGAATCTGAGTACATAGCAATAACCCATGCAAGTAAGGAAGCAATATGGTTACAAAGGTTGTGTGCTCATGATGGGTTCTTACAAGAAGTTTTAAGGATAAATTGTGATAGTCAAATTGCAATATATCTAGCAAAGAACCATGCTTATCATTCTAAGACAAAGCATATTACAGTATAGTACTATTTCATTAGAAATATGGTTGAAGACAAGATGTCATTGGAGAAAATTTATATTCTAAAATGTGTTGCACATTCATTAAGTAATCCTATGAGTACTAAGAAGTTTTCTTAGTATAGGGAGACAGTGATTTTAGTTGCTTCAAGCATTTGAATTTATGTTTTGTATTGGCCCCATTGCAAATTATTAAACAAGTGATATATTGTTGGATGTATTGTATCCTTTGCATGAAAATAAAATTAAAAAAGCATGTAGAAAAAAAAAGCAATGGAGGTCTTATTTTGGGGTAAGCTCCTTAAATTAATATGCATGGGTAGCCCATGGTCTTATTTATGGGTATTTTCCTTAAATTGACATGCATGGATAGCCTCAGGTCTTATTTATGGGTAATCTCCTTAAATTAGCATGCATGGATAGTTTTAGCCTACGATCTTATTTTTGGGGTGGTCTTATTTTAGGCTATGAAATTATTTTTAGGAGTTGTAGGATGTCTATATATATTGTAACTTCTTTGTAAAAATATAAAATGATATGCACTAGACTATGCATATGAATAATAAATAAGAATAACAAGAGGAGTGCTCTTGTTTTATGTTGATTTCTTGTAGTCAAGGGTTTCCAAGATAAATATTCTTGTTATTTGTGTGTGCATATTATTCCTTCTATTTTATGATTATGTTTGTACTAATATCTTAAGAATAGTTTTATCAATCTCTTCAACCCATAGTAGTCTCTATGTTTTGTATTTTTTTTATTTAAATCATATAATAACAAACACAACATATAGTTGGAGGTATTGGAAAATATTGCATTATTTTTTAGATATTAATGAACCTCTATAGTACCTTTATGGTAGAAATGAAAATAAATAATAGATTGAGATTGAGTCTATAGTTTAGGTGATTGGTTTATATTTCTCTTTCATATATGTGTCATGTAAGTAAGAGTGTAAGTGTATAATGTGCACAATATGCACAAAATTCATGTATATAAGAGTGCAAGTGTGTAAAGAGAGAAAATATACAAGTATCATGCATGTAAGTGTCCAAATATATAATATGAGGATGTACACAAGTGTAATATATTAGGAGTGCATTTAAGAGTGTATGTATCATGTAGAAATGTACAAGTGTCATAGATCTAAGTAAGATTCTTGTATACAAGTGGTAAGAGGAGAAGCCAAAGGACATGATAGTATTACCTTATATAAAGAATAGGAAAATTTGCAACTCCCATATGTATGAGGACTTCAATAGTCAATTATTAAAGACTCACCGTTCTATATCTATATTATGGAGATAAAGCTCTATACAATATATCGAAAAACAGTCTGAAAGAAATCATCAACAAGAATTGATAATATTGAAGCTTAAATACATATTTTGAACAATTCTATTGTAAGTGTTTTTTATGCTCTTACATGAATGGTTTTGGCTGATATTATTTAAAATGTATATAATTTATATTGATCAGAAGATATTTTTATTGCTCTTATATTTATTTTTGCTCTTGATTATATACATTAGGACCTAATATATAGCGGCAGAAATATAATGAGACCTGAGATAATTTGGCTTAACAACCAATAATGGTATCACAACTACTATGAGTATTTTCTATTACATCTAACCACTATAAAATTTAGAGCTACTACAAGTAGTCTTTATTATTATTTAAATCGAAGGAAGACTTCAATCTGATTACTGAAAATTTTGAATGTGTAGATTGATTAGTTGATATTTTATATTAGTTATATTTATAGATTGATTAATTTGTAGATTGATTAATAGATATTTGATATTAGCCATTTGAATTTGTAGATTTATTAAATGATAATTGATAATAAAATATAGATTGTAGGAATATAAAAGAGTCTAGAAGAACAATAGAGCAATATCAAGACTAGGATAGAGATTAACATAATAAAGAAACATAAGAAAAATATTAGAAAATCAAAGAAAATAAAACAGGAATAAAAGGACAAAAGCAAGAATTAGAAGTGTATATCAAAAAATTAAATATTGAAGAAATAAAAGAAATAAGATGAAGGTGGATCATGTGCAATGCAAAGTTACCTGATCCATGATAAAGATGTTATTTAATAACCAAATAATGTAATAGAGGGGGTTGTTGGAGAATATTACCTTATTTGGTACATGCTAATGTACCTCCATGTTACCTTTATGGTACAAATGTAAATATGTAATAGATTAGGGTTTGAATCTATAATTTAGGTGAATGATTTATATTTCCCCTTTATGTAAGTGTCATGTAAGTAAGAGCACAACTATGTAATGTGCAAGATATACACACGTGTCATGCATGTAAGAGTGCAAGTGTGTAATAAGAGAAAGTGCATGTGCCATCTATTAGGAGTGCATGTAGAAGTGTGCAAGTGTCATAGACTTATATAATATTCTTGTATACAAGTAGTAAGAGGAGAAGCCAAAGGACATGAGATTATTATGTTATGTAAATAATAGGAAAGATTGTAACTCCTAGATGTGTGAGGAATGTAATAGTCAAGGCTTGCAGAGTCGCCCTTCTGTGTCTATATTATGGAGACAAAGCTCAATATAGTGTGTTGGAAAATAGTCTGAAAGAGATCACCAACAAGCATTGATAATATTGAAGTTCATATACATATTTTGAGCAATTATATTATTAGTATTTTTAATGCCATTACATGAATGATTTTGACCATTTACATTCATATTTGATATTATTTTAAATGTTATTATAATTTATTGTGATCCGTAGATATTTTGATTTCTCTTTATTATATATTGGGATCTAAGATATAGTGGCTAAAATATACTAGTATTTGAGATAATTTTGCTTAAAATCCAACAAGAGGTATATCAAAGTCCACATTCTCATAAGTCAAATTTAGGTCTCTACTAAAAAAACCTAATACTTTTACCATTATGATGTCCTATAATGAATACATTTACCATTGCTATATGGTTTTATAAACAAATTCTCCTCATTTATATTTAGGTGGTGAGCCATATTGCATTCATCAGACCAAATGAGGATTATATACTTTAAGATATATTTTCATGGGATATGTAACACCCAATAAAATGTATCCAAAATGAGTATTAGAGACTGCAATGAAAATTTGTCTATTGGGCAATACATTCACACTGAAATGGTACAACATTGAAATTAAGGAGGTATAAAGTGTAGAGAATTGATTTCCTTGCATGGCATTAGATTTATAGAGATAATGAGCAAGTACCAAATCCTCTCCTAGGTACCAACCAGTAGTTCCTTTTTGTGCTCCATTTATGATCAATATTTTTCTAGTGGGGAGAATGAGCATGTCGCTCATAACCGTGGGCCCAGGGATATTTTCCATGGCCCAAGTAGGATTTGGATATGTAATATCCATTATCAAATAGCTCTAAATAATTTAATAGAGATTCCTAGTATTAGCAAATGTGTAGCTATTATCAGGAGCACCTCCACAAATGATAATTTCCACCATTTTAAATCCATCGAAGGCCAACAACAGCCACATCATAGACAAACCAAACGATGGGTAATTCATAGGTTTGCCTAGAATTTAGGAAAAATTCTTGATGACATGGTTTCTCATATAATCAAGCAATATATAATCTTGATTTGCAAACACATACAAATTTCCATCAAATGAAAGATGGAGATAAGGGTAGAGATTGTTATATATATTTATAGTATTTGTTTGTGCTAATAAGGGAAGGGACATCTTGGAATTTTTAGGATGAACTCATATGAAAAGGATCCTCTACCTCCCATGATGATGATTCTATTATAAGGAAGAATCTGATTGGAAACATAGAATTGAGACTCTACAAGCTTGGGGGGCTGAGATTCATCCCAATCGTAAGTAAAATTTGAATAGGGAGAAATGTAACAAATGGTGTTACCTCCATCATTGTATCTACCAATCATTATTAGAGCACCATTCGTGGTAAATTACTCAAAATAACACCATCAATCATGATCATCGTGTTAGAAATTAAACCAAATTTTACGTCTCATAGATCTCTAATAGATCTTATCTTCCAAATCTGATCATCACATTTTAAAGTATACACAATTATTACTGATCATTGCAATTTCAACTATTGGATATAAATCCTATTTTTGAATTAAATACATGTCAAAATACTGGTAAGCCTTTCCCTCCTATATTCAGATATATAAGTCGATGTCATCTATAAAAACAAGATAGATAAGATCGTAGTAGTGTGGAATAGCATAAGAAGAGCAAATAAGCTTAGATCAATGAGCACAATAACAGTGTGAAGTGAAGCTAGAAGTTGAAGTCGTAGTCTTCATAAACTCATCTATGAATGTACATTATATATTTCTAACTTGTAGTTCTATGGATGTATTTCCAAGTCATATATGTGGATGTATTTCCAATTTTATGCAATATATATAATACCTTAGAGTATTTCTAACTCTTTTTAATTTTTTGCATATTATTTGGTTAAATATAAAAGTAAATTAGCAAGTTAGCTTTATATTATTATTGTTAATGTTCCATTTTTATAGATATCCCTTGCTAAATTTTGTGGTTGAGAACATGCTCTATCCCACTCAAAAGGCCTTATAATTTCTAGCAGTATAGAACAAGCATATTCTAGCTCACGCATAGTTTGCATTGTAAAGTGTGTCAACATTTTAGGTTAGTGACGTAGGACACACTTTACTTTAGTTTAGGTGCTTCATTTAATTAATTGACGAGCCCTACAAATTTAAATTTTTTTAAAATCGGCTATACTTGTTTTCTCCAGCTCATTGAAGTTGCTATGTTATATTGTGTGCCCTAGAGTATTTCTCTAGCCCACTCCTACAAGACATTGTTGTATGTGCCCACGTTTGATCATAGTTGCATGGACCATTCTCAGGACTAAAGGGTCACGACTTGTGACATATTATTTTCTACTATTCATGGAGTTTAAGTTTTTCTATTCTATGGCTTGGAATATTTTTTTGAGGTTGATGTAACCCGCTAATGTTTATGTATCCTAGCTAGTGGATTTCAGCACCCCGTGTGCATTGTCCCGTTGAGAGTACAATGAAAAATAAACTTTCAAATTGGTATCAGAGCTAGCGCTAGATTCATGGAAGATAAGAAGCAATGGCTTCTAGTGGTAACTCATTGCAGTTGTAGATCCCACATTTCAATGGCAAGAACTACGATTATTGGAGCATCCAGATGAAGATCTTATTTGGGTCTCAGGAGCTATGGGACCTGGTGGAGAATGGTTATGCAGAACCAGTAGATGTAGCAGCATTGAGTGCTCTCTCCCAAGTGGAGTTAGATTTGTTGAAGGAGAATCGAAAGAAGGACTAGAAGGCATTATTCTACATAATGTAGGCAGTCGAGGAAACAATTTTCTCAAGAATTGCAACAACAACCAAATCAAAGGAGGCATGGGAAATTCTAGCTAGCTCCTTCCAGGGCACCAACAAAGTGAAGTTGGTGAGGTTGTAGATGCTGAGAAGGGAGTTTGAGAATTTGCAGATGAGTGAGTCAGAGTCCATGAGCGACTTCTTTACCCGGACAATGGGTGTCATCAACCAGATGAGGTTGAATGGCAAGAATGTGGAGAACCAGAGAATTGTGGAGAAGATACTAAGGAGCCTACCAGCAAGGTTCGACTCAATGGTGATAGCAATTGAAGAATCGAGGGATTTAACAACCCTCTCTATAGATGAGCTCATGGGTTCTCTGCAAACACATGAGAAGAGGTTGAGCCGATCATCTCAGTCCTCATTAGAGCAAGAGTTTAAGATGCAAGTCTCATTTTGAGATAATAGTAGAAGAGAAGAATCCCACCAAGGTACCTCAAGTTCTCAAGGAGGAAGAGGACAAAGTAATAGAGGTAAGCATGGAAGAGGTCATAAGCGAGGAGGAAGGTCAAACTCCAGTGAAGGAGAGAACAACTACAACTTCCATCAAGCAGGAGGAAGAGGTAACAATAGAAATCAGCAAGGAGGATCAAATCAGAGGTATGATAAATCAAAGATCCAATGTTATTACTGCAAGAAATTTGGTCATTATAGCTATGAGTGTAGAAATAAGTTGGCCAAGGATAATAAGCAGCAAGCCCACTATACAAATGAAAATAAAAATGTAGAGTGTAGAGATGCATGTGGGAATTTGTTGTTAACTTGCAATACTAAGGAGGAGAGCTAGAAGAATACCTAGTATCTCGATAGTGGGTGCAGTAACCACATGTCTGGGAATAGAGAGATGTTCTCACAATTGGATGAAACCATCAAATCCAAGGTGAATATGGGGAACAACAGCAAGGTACCTATCATGGGCAAAGGGAAGATCATAATCTGTACCAGGAAAGGTGAAAGGAAGCAGATCATTGATGTGTATTATGTGCCTGGGTTGAAACATAATTTGTTGAGCGTTGGATAACTTGTGCAGAAGGGGCACACTGTGCAATTTAAAAATGGAGCCTGTATCATTCGAGACAAGGAGAATGGGCTCATAGCAACTATGTCCATGACAAAGAACAAGATGTTTTCCCTGCAGATTCAAAATGAATTATTGCTATCATTTAGTGCAGTTGTGAATGATGCTACATGGTTGTGGCATCTCAGATACGATCACCTGAGTTTCAGTGGCCTGAACTTGCTACACAAGAAATAGATGGTGAAGGGTTTACCCCTTATAGAGCAACCCAATCAAGCATGTGAAGGTTGTCTAGTCGGCAAGCAGCACAGGGATGCATTCCCTACAGGACAGTCATGGAGAGCTTCACAGCCATTGGAGCTGGTGCATTCAGATATTTGTGGTCCTATGCAAACCAACACATTTATCGGTAACAAGTATTTCTTGAATTTTATAGATGATTTCAGTCGGAGGACATGGGTATATCCCATCAAGAAAAAGTTAGAAGCTTTCGAAAAATTCAAGGAGTTCAAGGCTCTGGTTGAAAAATAGAGTGGCTATTATGTGAAGACTCTCAGAACAGATGGAGGAGGTGAATACATCTCCAATGAATTCCATAATTTCTGCAAAGAAAATGGAATTCGAAGGTAGTTCACAACTAGATACACACCATAGAAGAATGGTGTTGTAGAGAGGAAGAACATAACCATAATGGAGATGGCACGAAGTATGATGAAGGCAAAGGGATTGCCACATGAGTTCTGGGTAGAAGTTGTAGTTTATGCAGTTTATCTACTAAATAGATGTCCCACAAAGAGTGTGAAGGACAAGATTCCTCAAGAGGCATGGAGCAACCAGAAGCCAAGTGTTGCTCACTTAAGAGTTTTTGGGTGCATAGCATATGCACACATCCCAGATGAGAAGAGAAAGAAGCTGGATGACAAAGCAGAGAAATGCATCTTCACTGGTTATAGTGAAGAATCAAAGGCTTACAGGTTGTATAACCCTATAACAAAGAAGTTGATCATCAGCCGAGATGTGAAGTTCATGGAAGATGAAGCTTGGAACTGGAAATCCAAGACTGGTCAACAAGAGCCAACAATTATTGAGTCTGAGGACTTGGAGGAAAATAGAGTGCATCCACCTGTAGCTTCAAGTAGTAATACTAGTGCCAGTAGTAGCACTACCTCATCATCATGATCACCTCCACTTGCAAGAAGGATCTCCAACTTGAAGACACCATCAAAGATAAGGAGCTTGCAAGATATATATGAGGTAACTAGAAATAAAATTGATGAAGCAGAACATTCTGATTTTGCTTTATTTTTTGAGTGTGATCCAATTTCATTTGAAGATGCAATTAAGAATAGAAAATGGGTGAAAGCTATGGATGATGAGATAGAAGCCATAGAGAAGAATCAGACCTGGCAGTTAATGGATCTTCCAGCAGGGAAGAAGACCATTGGAGTAAAATGGGTATATAAAACCAAGTTTAATGCCCAAGGTGAAGTTGATAGGCATAAGGCCATACTGGTGGTAAAAGGCTACAAGAAGAAGTCAGGGATTGACTATCATGAGGTATATGCACCTATAGTGAGACTTGACACAGTCAGAATGATCCTGGCATTGGCAGCCCAAAAAGGTTGGAATGTTTACCAGATGGATGTCAAGTCTACCTTCCTCAATGGAGTGTTGGAAGAAGAGGTCTACATAGACCAACCACCTGGCTATGAGCTGGAAGGGCAAGAAGGCAAGGTCCTAAAATTGAAGAAGGCCCTGTATGGGTTGAAGCAAGCACCCAAGGCTTGGTATAGCCGCATTGATGCTTACTTTTAGGAGAATGGGTTCATCAAATGCCCATATGAGCACACTCTGTACATGAAGACAAATGCAGAGGGGGAGATGATCATTGTCTGCTTGTATGTAGATGATCTGATATATACTAGCAACAACAATATGTTGTTTGAGCAGTTTAGATATGCCATGAAGAAGGAGTTCGAGATGATAGACTTAGGCCTGATGAAATATTTTCTTGGCATTGAAGTTGACCAATATGTGGATGGTATCTTCATATCTCAAGGCAAGTATGTAGTAGATGTCTTGAAGAGGTTCAAAATGGAGGATAGCAAACCAGCGATCACGCCGGTTGCAACAGGCCTAAAATTGAGCAAGAAAGATTGCAACAACAATATTGATCCAACTTTCTACAAAAGGTTAGTTGGAAGTCTCATGTACTTGATAGCAACCAGACCAGACCTGATGTTTACAGTGAGTCTGATTAGCATATTTATGGAAGCACCAAAGAACACTCACTTGCAAGTAGGGAAGAGGATTCTGTGTTATGTCAATGGGACCAGGAACCATGGAATATTTTATGCAAGAAAATACCAGCTTGAACTTGTTGGCTACACAAATAGCGATTGGGTTGGCAGTATAGATGATAGGAAGAGCACTTTTGATTATGCATTCCATCTTGGATCGGGTGTAGTTTCATGGTCATCAAAGAAGCAACCAATTGTTGCATTATCTACTACTGAGGTAGAGTATGTTACCACCACTTCAGCCACATGCCAGGCAGTATGGCTATGAAGAATTTTGGGTGAGCTCAATCATCACCAAGAAGGGGCAACAATGATTTTTTGTGACAATAATTCTGCCATAGCACTATCAAAGGATCCAATGTTTCATGGTAGGAGCAAGCACATCGATATCCACTACCACTTCATCAGAGAGCTGGTAAAATTTAATGAAGTTGTGTTATTGTTTTGCAGGTCCAAAGACCAAGTTGTGGATATCTTCACAAAACCTTTGAAGGAGGAAGATTTTAACAGGTTAAGGGAAATGCTAGGTGTCAAAGTCTTTGTGAAATCTTGTTTAAAGGAGGATGTTAGAAATTAAACCAGATTTCACACCTGATAGATCTTTGATAGATCTTATCTTCCAAATCTGATCATCGTATTTTAAAGTGTGCGCAGTTATTACCGATAGTTGTAGTTGTTCGATGATTGGATAGAAACCCTAGTTTTGAATTAAATGCGTGTCAGAAGGTTGGTAAGCCTTTCCCTCCTATATCCGGCTATATAAATTGGTGTCATTTATAAAATAAATATAGAGAAGAGCAAAATAGTGTGGAGTAGTAGAAGAAGAGCAAATAAGTTGAGAGTAGAGATCACAACAACAGTGTGAAGCGAATCCAAGAGTTGAAGTCGTAGTCTTCAAAAACTTCTCTATGAATGTACACTACATATTTCTAACTTGTAATTATATGGATGTATTTTCAATTCATGTATGTGGATGTATTTCCAAGTTTATGCAATATATATAATACCTTAGAGTATTTCTAACACTGTGTAATTTTTTACATATTATTTGGTTGAATATAAAACTAACTTTAAAAAGTTAGCTTTTATCTTATTGATGTTCATGTTCCATTCTGCTATAGATCCCTTGATAAATCTCATGGTTGAGAATGTGCTCTATATTGCTCAAAAGGCCTTGTAATTTCTAGCGATATAGAACAAGTATGTTCTATCCCACTCTTAGTTTGCATTGTAAAGTATGTCAACATTTTGGGTCAGTTGTGTAGGACACAATTTACTTTAGTTCGATCACTTCATTTAATTAATTGATGAGCCCCATAGATTTAACTTTCAATAAAATTATTGACACTCATTTTCTCTAAATTTTTGAAGTTGTTATGTTATATTACACAGCCTAGATCCTTGCTCCATCCTTCTCCTGCAACACATTGTTGTGTGTACCCGTGTTTGATCATAGTGCTATGGACTTTAAGTTTTTTCTATTATGTGGCTTGGAATATTTTTTTAGGATTGACATAGCTCACTGATGTTTCCATGTCCTAGACAATGGATTGCAACACCCCATGTGCGTTGTCTCGCTGAGTGCACAGTGAAAAATAAATTTTCACATCAAAGGTCTAATATTATTTATATCAATGTTGTACTTGATGGAGTAAGCCTAGTAGTTGTGTTTGGCCACCAAGTAATTATTATCATTCGTACATTGTCCATTATATAGAGTGAGTTGGGAGGGATCATAGTCAGTGCAATCAGACATGATGATGGTGTCATAGAAGGTTGTGGTCATGTGAATGGTAGAAATACCATTGTTTTAGATGATGTGCTCCCATGAGCTTAGGCTCATAGCCTGAGTCCCTGCACTCGACATATCCTAGAGTATATAACACAAAATAAATTTAATCATCATCATTCATTCACTTAAAATATAATATCTATGTCCTCTCTTTCTCTACCCTTTAATCTAGTTCACTCTATCCTCCTTAGTCTTGTTCATGACCAATGGCCACTAGTGTTAAAACTATTTATATACATAGAAGAAAAATAGTTTACAAGCTAGAATATAGAACAAAGATAGATTGGCTCATTGGAATCAAAATCCTTAGAATATGGCTTGTTGTAAACTTTCTATTTTGTCACATAAGTGAATGAATAATATACCACATTTTATGTGAATTTATTTGCAAGCAATTTCGGTGAGAAGTTGACTTCAAGCATTGGCATTTTATAGCCCTTATGTGGTGAGGTCTATATCGAAGTTGTTAGGAACCTACTACTAAAACAAACTCACTCTCAAAAAATACTGAAAATAAATAGATATTCATGCAATAACAAAATATCACAATGCGAAAAGTAAATGAAAAATTAAACACTCTCACTTCAATCACAAAATTGTGGGCCTCTTCAAGGGGGCAACCTCCTTCAATTTTTTGTTAATTTGAAAAACGATAAATTCATACATGGGTCCATGTATTTTAGAAAAATACTTCATGCAACCCTAACCTAAAGCTCAATAGTTATATTACATGTAAAATTCCACTCGAGCTAGAATCCTCTAGTGCCTTGCCACATACCATTACAAAATATCATTAGAAAGGGATCCCCACATTGGAAGTGGGTGATTACATAATCAAATGAGAATTAGAAAAATAATGTTAGGATGGGGGCCTAACATGCTTTTCCCATTTAAAATTGTTTTTAATCATAGTTGTAGATGAGGGAACTAGTGCTAGAGTTATTGGAAAGACTCCCATTGTCATGACCCACCTTGGTAGGACTTTTTGCTTGAAGGATTATGTGTTGATAAATAATAATTTTATATTATTATTTTGATGCATTTGAAATGATTATGCAATGTATACATGGATTTATCTCTGAAATAATATGGTACTATTGATGTATTATCAATACACAGGACCAAGTACACTCACGGGTGGAAGAGATAGAATCAATCACTAATAATGGGGTACTTTAAAAGGTAAATGATTACTATTATAGCTTAAGGTAATATGGATGACTAACCTCATATATATGCATACCTCTTGTTTTGGTGGTCATAATAAATCCAATTATCTAGATCCTGAAGTTGGTAACCTAGTAATTACCGTAAATCTTCAAGTTAGGATAGGCATTTGGACTTGCGAGGAGTCACCCACATCGTTTGATGCATTTGATTACCCAAATTTATATATGTATGTTTATTTATAAGTGGATTGGATGTAAAATCCCTTTTAGGAGGAATTAATAGGCATAGAGGGCTTAATAAACCTAGTCCACTTGAATACCATACTAATGTTTAATATTAGTATTGGTATTTTATTTAAATTAATCAACATAAAAAATGATTAGTGTTTTACTTGATTTGAATCAAAATTAATAAACATTAATGTTTTAAAATTTTATTTAATTTGTATTCTTTTGATGGTGCAAAAATAAAGAAGAATCTCCATCTTGTGTAAATTAAATAAATAGAGGATAACTTGTTATATTTCAAATCAATAAAGAATTAAACCCTTTTAATTTATATAAAGGTAAGTTTTACATTTGGGAGCATGAGATTTTTGAATAGGGAAAGAATTATTTTTAAATCAAAATATCCACCCCCTCTTGCCCCTTGGACAGACATACCTTTAACTGCAGTATATGACATTAATGACTAAAGGGAGAATTTATGCAAAGGGTATATGGGAGGCCTTGTTAAGAGGGCCAAAGTGAAAATTTTTGGGAGATTCGATGAAGAAGGAAATTTTGTTGGCAAGAAGGAGGTAGAAGGAGCATGATTTATTCTCAAAGAAAACCTCAGTTCAAGTTGGATTTAAACCTGCAAATCCTACCTCTTTATTTTATTTAATTAAAATGGTGTTGCTTTTACCAATGACCACTCAACCCCTTTTTTATTTTCTTCTCTGGCTACCATGTGGAACAACACCACCAATCAATGCTACGATGTCTCCATCACTCAGGTGTAAGGACCTCTTAGCCACTAGTTGGTGGTTGATTAAAGTACGACCTCTCCTTGTTTTTATTCTATTTTTGGTAACCACATGGTACATGTGGGATTTTTTTTTATCGTGTTGAAAAGGATTTCTCATGTAAAACCATAAACCTTGTAATCTCGCTGATTAAACACTACCTACAAACCACCTAAGCCACAACATAGGACATGTTTTTCCATAACCCGACCATTAGATGATGGTCCAAACATTAACCAAGCTCCACAAGCCTTAAATAATTTTGAAGCTCCCATACCATGCGTGTGGGATAAACTTTTGTAATCCCAAAGACTTGCACTTTATCCCACATACATTGTGGGAACAGTATGCACCCTGAATAAGAGGTCTAGTGCACCCCATCATGATAGCCAAGTGTGAGTAGATTAGTGGTTGGTTGATGTTTTGAATAAGGATTTGGTCAACCTGTAGGTTTTCATTTGCATATAGTTTGGGTTTAATCTGATATGCATGGAGAGAAGGGGTTCAAAGCTCCTTAAACAAGCCCACATGCTTTGTGTAGTTAGCCAAGTGTGTAGGTTATATGCACATAGCAATTACCAGTGGTTTAGGTCACCTATGTTTGTAATCCACCTATATGTTTTGGTTGCCTGATCAACTTTCTGACCTACAACCTTATAGTTTTTGTTGGTTTTGATTAATGGGAAGACCCCATTTTTGTGATTAAATCTAGATAGATTATGCTTTAGAAATAATAAAACAGAGACCTTTTGATGTTAAAACATAGATGGAATATGTTTGGAGATAATAAAAGAAATACCTTTTGTTGCTAAAGCATAGATAGATTATGTTTTCAAAGGATTAAGGAAATAATGATTTAATTAAAGATAGACTTTTCATTATTCAAAGCAATATACTTTATTTTATTTAAAGGAAGGTTTAATGAAAGATAGACTTTTTATTAATTTAAGAAATTGATTGTTGTAAGTATTTAATTGATTAAGGGCATGGGACCTTAGTTGATTAAAGAAATAAATTGTTGTGAGAAATTGATTAAGGGTATGGGACCTTAGTTGATGAAAGAAATGGATTGTTGGAAGTATTTAATTTATTAAGCATATGGGACTTTGGTTGATTGAAAATATGGATTGTATTAAGTATTTGATTGATTAAGGGTATGGGACCTTAGTTGATTGAAGAAATGAATTGTATTAAGTATTTGATTGATTAAGGGTATGGGACCTTAGTTGATTGAAGAAATAGATTGTTTTAAGTATTTGATTGATTAAGGGTATGGGACCCTAGTTTATAGAAGAAATTGATTGTTTTAAGTATTTGATTTCAGGATAAGGGACCTTAGTTGATTGAATAAATGATTTTTTTTAGGTATTTGATTGATTAAGGGTATGAGACTTTAGTTGATTGAAGAAATGGATTGTTTTAACTATTTGATTGATTAATGTTGTGGGACATTAGTTGGTTGAAGAAATGGATTGTATTAATTATTTGATTTATTAAGGGTAAAGGACCTTAGTTGATTGAAGAAATGGATTGTATTAAGTATTTTATTGACTAAAGGTATGTGACTTAGTTGATTGAAGAAATGGATTGTTTTAAATATTTGATTGATTAAGGGTATGGGACATTAGTTGATTGAAGAAATTGATTGTATTAAGTAGTTGATTGATTAAGGGTATGGGACCTTAGTTGATTGAAGAAATAGATTGTATTAAGTATTTGATTGATTAAGGGTATGGGACCTTAGTTGATTGAAGAAATAGAATGTTTTAAGTATTTGATTGATTAAGGGTATGGGACCTTAGTTGATTGAAGAAATGGATTGTTTTAAGTATTTAATTTATTAAGGGTATGTGACCTTAATGAATTAAGGAAATGACTTTGTGTGATGAAAAACATGAGCCTTTGATTGATTAAAGGAAGAGTTGTGAATTACTTTGCATTTGATAAAATGACTCTCTACTTTTAATCATAAGAATAAGAGAATATCTATGGAATTATTTCTAATATTGAATAAATTGTTCATGATTGGATGCATTGAGTAGTTTTATATGGTTGCAATTTGGAAACCAAATTATATGTTCTTGCTTCATAAATTATTTAGTAGATGCATTTAGATGCATGCTTCATAAGATCCATGAGTTGTCTTGATCCCTTACTACCATCAATTGAGTGATGAAAAGACAAGAATAACCAAGGAGGACATTTATATCCAAAGCATTAACCTTGAAATTGGTTGTAATGATAAATTTATTCATTAGATTAGACTCTAGTTGAGTAATTTCCTAGATGGATAATGATGTAATACCTTATTATTTTAAGTATGGAAGTTTTACCATACTTGGGTTATGTAATGATCTAATGAATAAATGAAGGATGTATCTCTAACTTATCATTTATGAAGAATCATGGTTGTGGTAGTTTCATAGCTATTCCTTTGTTTAAATGCTTTAATTAGATGATGTTTTATTTAAGTATATTTCTTGGTGCTTTTGTAGGTATTATTCCATGTTTAAATTAAGTAGGTAGATTTAATATTGTCCTTATAAAGAAATAAGGGTAGATGATATCAAATTTTAACATATTTAGATGGTTGTTTTGTTTTGATTTTTTTAAATTTACATGGTGGAATCGGTAGCCACCACGAATTTGGGAAGGCTATCCAACTTTTATGGCCACCATAGTATTTTACGATCTCCACCTCAGAAGTCGCAACATAGTTATTCGTACATTCTTCCCCTATAACCACCATGCCATAATCATTTTAAACCTTTTACATCGCTAAAAACACTAGGAAAGGGACAAGCATTCAGTCCAACAAGGCCTAATATTTGAACCTTGGACCTTTGCCCCCCTTACGGGGTTTGGTCAAACCAATTGGTCTACACCTCGGACCTAGATGATTGTTTTTCATCCAAAAATCATTATTGTTTTTATGATAAGTAGAGAGAAAGGGACCTAAGGGATTATGGGATCCCTTAGGACAAAACATAGATAAACTTGAAAAACCAAAGAAATTTTGAACAAACTTGGATATCTATGGAAGGATAAGTTAGCTCATCTTTAAGATGAGATTGATATCTTATTTGCAATATTCATAGTATATCTACACATATGAACTTATATATGGTATAGAGATGGATGTATTCCTTTGATAGACTGATGAAGATAAGTTAGCTCATCATGAAGATGAGATTGATAGCTTATGTGCAATACGTGTAGTATACCTACATAGACGGACTTTTGTATGGTATAGAGATGGGTGTATATTTTAATATATTAAGGAAGATAATGTTAGTTAAACTTAGAAAATTAGATTAATTTAGTTGTCTCTTTAACAACACACATGCTGGTTAGGGATATGTAAAATTGCTCTCGGGTCTTTGCTTGTAAAAAAAGTCTTGAACCCTAGTTAGATTATTTTTGGATCATTACATTTGGTATCATAGCTCTAGGTACGAGGGACTAGAAGCTTCATAGGATGTGCTAAGGATTTGGGTATCTTCTTATTTAGGTCCTTTCTTAGTTCTTAAGCTAAATCCAGGAGGATCTAGAACTACCATTTGCTAAAATTCTAAGATGGCTAACCCTAGGATGGGTAGCTTGTGTGTTATAACCCCATAATGTGTATTAAGTGTGGCCATTAGCATTGTAATTACATAGTAGTTTTAGAGAACCACCCCACATAAAGTGAGGGTGATATTAGCAAGAAAACTCTATGTTTAGCTAATGTGAATGACGTGTTTGGATAGAATTAGAAGTGTAGTTCAAGATAGAAGTTGTAACCTAATTTAGTACTCTTTATAGGGTGTGATCATGTTAAATGGTACCAAAGACAAGGAGAGAGAAGCCTATTACTCCAAATAGGTAGACCCAATACAGTAATGTTGTGGACAGATCCCAATATAAAAAAGTGGGTAATTCTAACAAGGAGGTAGAGAACCTCACTGCAATGGTCACTACAATGGAATATCAAATGAAACAATTTTTGGAGACCTTAGAAAATCAATATTCATAGGCTAGGAACTTAGAGGTTGGGCAAGTTGATGAACCAACAACAGAAGAGCAGGAAGCCAAAAAAATATTAGAAACAAAATTGGCTAAGGACATAAAGAATGTCCATACCTCCAAATTTAAAGGATAATGGGAGGGTGATGTAGATGAAGCTTGGCTATGGGAGTTAGAGATTTACTTTGTAATGAAGAACTACTCCCCCATGTCTTGAATAGTTTGGGTAACACTACATCTACAAGGGGTTGGATTGGATTGGATTGGTGGGAAACATACCAAGAATAATATAATATCAAAGCAGTTGATCTAAAATAGAATGACTTTATAAAAATCTTCAACGAAAGGTTCCTCATAGAGCATTTTTATGTGGATAAATTTGAAGAATTTTCCAACCTTCGACATGGGACCAAATCTATGGATGTATACTATAAGAATCTAGTTAACTTGTTGAGATACATACTCACTTATGATGAGAATATGAGGACCCATAAATTTATCATGGGAATAGAACATAGAATAAGACATGATGTAAATATACATGAACCAAGGTACCTACAAAAAGCCTATGATTTAGCTAAAAAGGTAGAAGCTCATATTCAGTTTGATTATGTCATTCTATATAAACAATATAAAAAAGAATTTAGAAAAATAAATGGTGTTGGATTCATAAAGTGGGAGTAATAGTAGGATCATAAGGGTAATATCTTCCCAAAAAAAGAAATGAGAAATGATGATAAGTAAGGAAGGTTCAAAAATAACTTCCAAAAGAGGAGTAACAACCCCAAAAATACTAATCCCTAACAACAAAAACAATTAAATTCAGTCCTAGTGGGTAAAATAAGGGAGCAAAAACTAAAAATCATCAAGGACCTAAGTAAGGGTATTATAATTATAGAGGCCCACAATATGCTAGAAAATATCCACACTAATTAGGGCCAAGAACATCGAGTGCAAAGGGAAAGGAACCTACCCCCTAGAATTTTGCTACAACCAAAAGTTAAAATTTAGAAGGGTAAGCCACTTTCTTACTCTTAAAAGGTAAAACTTTCAATAGATAAGTAACAATTTTAATTGATAGTGGAGCTACAAATAGTCTTATTTCTACTAGAATAGCCAAGGATATGCTAAAATATCTGAGATATTTGGAACGAGGGTGGAAGGTTGAATATGATTATGGATAAACCTACTTAGTGGATCAATGTTTTCCTCTAGATGAAATTTTCCTTACCGTTGGTTCCACCATAGGGTGTTTATATGTAGCACCACTACATGATTTCAATATTATCCTAGGAATGGATTGGTTATAGGTTCATTAAGCTTTAATCAATTTCTAAGATATGTGGATAGAGTATTCTAAATAAAGCAAAGGAAGAATAAGGATCCAACATGAGTAGGGGTCATTCCAACCCTAGTTGCTATCTACTATTAAACTAAAGAAAACCCTTAGAAAATGAGGGATGGTTTATGTTTTGAAGCTCAATGAAGTTGAAAAATATCATAAGAAATAGGTGTTTGGGAAACACCCAATATTGTAGGAATTTAGGGATGTGTCTCACGAAGACCTACACAAAATTCCTCTTGTGTGAGAATTTTGTTTTTCTATTGAGTTCATGCTAGGAGCAGAACCTATCCATATATTTCCTTATAGAATGAAACATATTGATATGGAGGAGTTGAAGGTGTAACTACAATAATTTTTTGGAAATGGACTCATAAAGACTAGTGTTTCACCATGGGGTTCACTAGTGCTATTAATAAAAAAAATGGTTTATTACGGTTATGTATTGACCATAAAATGCTTAACAAAGCCACCATAAAGAATCAATACCCTTTACCCAAGATTGAAGACTTATTCAACCAACTGAAATATGCCACAATATTCATGAAGATTGATTTAAGATCGAGGTATCATAAATTAAGGATATGTGAGGAGGATACTCATAAAATAACATTTATGACCATATACAGGTTTTATGAATTTATAGTCTTACCCTTTGGGCTGACTAATGCCCCAGTTGCATTTATAAATTTAATGACTAGTGTGTTCAGGAGACATTTAGATCAATTTATTCTCGTATTTTTAGATGATATCCAAATATACTCTTTAGATAGGAAGGAACAAAATAGACACCTCAAAATCCTGTTAGAGCTGTTAAGAAAGAATCAAATCAATGGGAATATATCAAAAAGTGATTTTATGTCTCGAAAGTATGATATTTGGGACACATAACATCTGCAGAGGGAATTGTAGTAGATCCAAATACGATAGAGGTCATTTTTAACTAGTCACCACCTAAAAATGTGATTGAAGTACAAAGCTTAATGGATATGATAGGCTATTACAAATGTTATGTAAATGATTACTCCAATATAGCAGTTAGAATAACCAATATTCAAAACAAAGGAAAGGAATTTAAGTGGACAAAGAAGTACGAGATTGATTTTGTGTTGTTTAAGTAGAAACTCACCATGACATCAATACTAAAAATTCTAGATCCTTAAGGAAAATTATTAGTATATATTGATGCATCACTAGAAGGATTAGAGGGAGTGCTCTCCCAATATGAATCAGTAGTTGCATATGCATCGATGAAACATAAGAAGCATGAAATTAACTATGCTATGCATGATATGGAACTAGTAGCAGTTGTGCATGCTCTAAAATTTTGGCATCATTATTTTGTAGGGAGACCTTTTGAGATAAGAACTGACCATAAAATCTTGAGGTATATATTTACCCAAACTATGATCAATGTAAGACAAAGAAGATGGATCAAGTTTTTAGCTGAATATGACTTTGATATTAACTATATCAAAGAGAAATAAAATAAGATAGTTGATGCCTTATGTAGAAGAAGGTATATAGCAATCCTAATCCATAGTCATGTGGATTTATTGGATCAATTTAGGAAGATGTAATCATATGACGAGTATCGCAAACAAATTTAGTTTAAAATAGGCATAAATCCTAAAGAAAATAGGATTTCAACATGAAATATGACTTTTTGTGCTATAAGGATAGGGTTTTCATACTATAAATAGGAAATTAAAGGAGACTAATCATGAAAGAAGCATATAAATCTCCTTACTGTACCCATCCTAGAGGGTCAAGATGAGAGAAAGTATGAAAAAATATTCTTTTGGATAGGAATGAAGAAGGATATCACCATTTTTTTTGCTCAATCCCTTAAATTATAGAAGGTAAAGGTTGAATGCAAACATCCTATAGGACAACTATAACCACATGATATACCTATGCAAAATTGAAAGGTTATATCTATGGACTTCATAGTATGTTTACCCAAGATCAGGTATTAACATGATTCAATCCTTGTAATAGTCAATATATTGACTAAGGTTGCACATTTTATACCAAGGAACATCGAAGATGATGCTGAGGTGGTGGCTACCAAATTTTCCAAAGAAATATTTATGTTACATAGATTTCCTAAATTGATTATCTAAGATACAGATTCTAGATGTACTTTTGAACTTTGGAGAGCCCTACATCATGTAGTAGGTATGAAACTAAATATAATATCAACATATCACCTTAAGACCAATGGTCAAAGTGAGATTATAAACCATATACTAGAAGACATTCTTCACATGTACTACATGGATCAAAAGTCTCTATGAGAAGACTAACTACACCTTTTAGAGTTTACCTACAACAATGGACATTATTCTTCTTTGGGAATGGTCCCATTTGATGCCTTGTATGGTTGGAGGGGTTTAATGCCATTATCTTCGAATAATTTAGAGAATTGAGTTGTGATCGAACCATACATGGTCAAGGAAGTGGAATATTGGCTAAAGGTAACCAAGCGAAGGCTCAAGGAAGTTGTTGATTATTATTAAGTTATGTTGATCTAAAAATATCACCAAGGGAATACTCCATAGAATATAGAGTATTCTTAAGGGTTAAACCAATGAAAACCACCATCAAGTCCATGAAGGTGGATCCTTGAATTTTTGGACCCTTGGAGATCATTGAAAATATTAGCCCAATTGCATACAAACTTGCCTTGTCACCTAACTTATTAAAAATCAATGACACGTACATATTTTTTGAGTGGTAAGTTTTCCCAATTGCAAAATCACACTCTCCCTTAGGATTTTGATTACAAAAACATCTCTTACAAATAAGTTAAAATAAAATAACTTCTCCAAGGTCTCCGCTATATTAGCATTTGTACATGTGTATTATTAATTTCAATGAAGAGATGTCAATTCAATGCTAGGAACACCTTTATGATTGCAAGTAACTGTTAACAAGGGGTACGTGTTGGTTCATTTTACCATGCTATTTTAATGATTTTTCATAAAAATTAACAAAAATAAAATGTGAATTGGCCTTCATATGACCACGATGTAGTGCCTTAATTCCTTTTATCTTGAAATGTTTTAAGGTAGATTTTATCTTCCTTTATTAAGTAGGTTTTAAACAAGTTTTATCTTGTATTAAATCCTAAATTAAAGCATGAAATAGAAGATTAAAACTATCTATGAAAATGATTTTAAAATAATGAAAAGATCCATTAACTGTAGCTTCTATCATGAAGATGAATAAAGACTTTGATGTAATTGATAAATTGTTCCTCTTTGATTAAATTATTTTTCATAAAGAGATACCAATTTATTGCTTGAAAATATTAGCCTCATATTGTCATGATGAATTATCCTTCTTTAATAAAATTAATTTTCATTAATAATAAATAATTTTATGCTTTAAAACCAATACCTTTTATGTAATGATAAATTACCTCTCTTTGAGGAAATCTGAATTTTCATAAAAAAATGTGCATTTATTGCTTTGAAAATGATTGCTTATGAATTACCATAAAATTAACCCCCTTCAATGAAATTGGAATTTTCATGAAGGAAAGCTCATTTATTCTTGCAAATAAATATATAAGTTAGAAAAATATGATTTGCCTTGAAAATGTAAAAAAATGAAATTATAAAAAAAAAACCCTTAAAAACAACAATTTTAAAAAATATTTATAACATTGACATGGCATCGAAATGAGTCCGAATCTGTTGTGTATGATAGATTGTATATCATGCTTCGCACCCATGTAATTATTTTTGTCATTTTATTTATTTTTTATTTGTATTTTATGTCCAATTTATTAAAAAAATACAAAATGAAAGTTTAGAAAACATAAAATAAAATATGACAATAAATTTAAATGCTGAAAACGTAAATATGCAAAGTCCTTTCAGTTTTATGGCACCCTGTCCTGTAAAACTGAAGATATGAGAAACACACGTATGCAACTTAATCTATTTCAACCTGCATTTGCACAATCAAAATAAATTAAGTGCTAGCTCCTAGGATACAGAAAATAAATTTCAGATTCCAAATATTCAATGATGTAACCAAAATAGCATTAAACATCATTTATAAATCTGAAATATGAAAACAGAAAAATAAAACATGAAATCCATGCATGCAGAAATTTTCTCCTCCTTTTCTACAAACAAGATCCAAATTTCTAAAACAATATTTGCATTAAAATAATGTTTTCATTTTTACAATGATATTTCGACAACATATGTCTGGTTTTCCAAAAAAACAAACCCTTGCTCCCTATTTTTCTATTGTATTTAAAATGTTCGAAGCAATCCTCTCATTTTTTCCTTCCAATGCATGGGAAACATTTGCTTTTCCTTCATATCTTTTGACTTCATTCCAAGTGCATATTTCCATGATAACCATCGTAACTCATTACTATCACTGAAGTGAAATGGCCCATAATCCATTTAATCACACTCTCTATGGTAAATTCCCTTGACAATATTTATTTATCATATAACAAAGTGAGACCTTCATTATGAACATATGGCTTCTTTGACGTATGGGTATAGTATTTATTTTTTTTGCTTGATAATAATTACCAAGACTCTTATTTTATAATAATTGCCATGATGGCATAATTTTACATTAATCGTCCAACATGCCTATGCCTGGATAACCAAACTGTGGTTGTTTTGGGCTTTCATAACCACTATTTTAACTATGCGGTTCCTAAATGCTTCAATTACATGGTAAGTCCAATGTCATCACCCATACTCTGCTACAATAGACACGTCTTTTTGGCCTGATAAAACCTCCCAATACTGCTACGTGAATCCTTCCATTATTGCATCATCGCTAATGTATGGTTTCTTGACATGGGTGGATTGTATAGTGTATTCGAGTTGACATCGCACCCACATCAAATATTCAACCGCATTTGACACCTCGACTGGCATCATGGAATTTTACCCGACTTAGATATTGTAACCCCTTTCCTCTATACCTTCGTCCTTGCCTCGATGCTTCCGTTCGACGTCTACGCGACTATCATCCGCATCCCGTTTCAGCCTACCGATAAATACTCCATCAACCATGAAGTTTTTTGTGCACTATTCAATATATTTCCGAAGTTGAAACTTCATTCCACCTTACCATCATATGCACATGGATTTGTCATCCACATTATCTTCACCATACGTGCACGCTACCCATCCAGACCCATAATGATCTCATTTCTAAATTAAGTATTGCTTGCACCTATCAATCACGTAGGGTCTGCCATATGATGCCACATTAGAGTTTGTGTCTCATGTTATGCTCCATTAATTTTGAGCCAGTAAATAGAAATAAATACCAATCTGTCCTTCACTAGGTATCATCGAACCATTACCGCGTTAGCTCATTAAAAAATTTAGCAATACGCTTGCCTGTCTTGGTTACCTCAATTTTGTTGGACCTGGCTTAACTATTGATCACCCATAGTTTTCATTGGGTTTAAATGTGACTCCACATTATTTTCGTAGAGCCAACTAGAGGTGTCTTCGGAATCAAATTCTTCACTTCGAGTTTTACCCTTTCAAAGACTAGATATTTCACTACTGCTAGCATTTGACCATGGACTATTTGTTGAGTTGTATAGGTTCCTTCAAGAATGAAAAATTTCTGCATAAACCTTAACATTGAGTAGTAAACATTTTTCAAAAATACAATCATCATTCCTTTTATCTGCCATGATTTTTGGCCATGATTCCTTTGCGGTGGGTGCTCCCATCTATGATATTTTGCAACGATTTTTCTTTCATTCACCTTGGTCGGAATTGTGCGTTGTATACTACCCCACATCCTCAATGCAGAAGAAAAAAATCTACCTCCAATATCATTGTATGTCGGAATGTCACCTCATGCACGTCGTAATCCCCGTCCAACTCTCGATCTTCATTAGCGCTACTTTGATTTGTTGTATTGCCATCATGAATTTCATCATCGGGTTTTTACTAAAGTCATTCTTGTCACCTTTATATCAAAGAGTGTTTTAACTATATCAGTGTTTGGAAATCTCTTTTACACCCCTCTATGGCGTTTGTCTAACCTAAAACCATATTAAACACTACCTCCTTCCTACGCACTACTGCATGGTCAACAGACTCTGACACCAACAATGCTGCTCCTCGAAATCTGCATAAAATTGATGCGTTGTTGTCTTGGTTTTCACTAATGATATCCCATCGTTCGATGTGTTCATTGACACCTACGCTGACAAGTCCCCATTCTACATTGGTTGCCATCCAAATACATAAACACAACAATTGGTCCTTGAGGGCGTCTAGGCCAAACATTCTCTTCCATGCTAGCCACGTGCTCAAATCTCTACAAATGGTTCCACATCGTCCCAGTCGCATAAGATCATGGCGATGTCATCATGATGCCTTCATTGGCAGCTCCTCAATGGTTTTCATGTCATTAGTCCTTGTCACGTTCATTCCTTTGATCGTCATGCATCATCTAAGACCTTGGATCCATTGGGAATCATAATTTTAGATAAGCATTAAAATATAAATGACACCACTATAAATTAAAAGCCCTAAATTCACTTAACAATGCTCTTAGACAAAAATTTTAAGGGCTTCCTTTTAATTATATATATATATATATATATATATATATATATATACTTCTTTTTATTATATATTTATTTCAAATATATATAAAAGTCTACCCATAAATATTTGATTTTTATTATTTTAATCATAAGTTTTTTTATATATATAAAATATATATACTTAAACATATATATATTTTTTATTTTTATTATCTTTATTATTATTATTATTATTATCATATGTAAAATATGTATAAAAATAATAATATATTTTTTAATTTCAATTTCATTTATTGCAAAGGTTAGTTGATTTGAGATTAACCATCAAATTGTAAAAAAACTAACCCTAAAACCTTCACCAAAATCACAAAGTGCTAATGAAACCAAACAATGGGAAACTACCAAAATCATCACCTAGAGGATAACCAACACTCCAAAAGAGAACGAAAGAAAACTGACCACTTTACTCAACAAGGCACCTTGCAAACTAAAATACGAATGTCAAATATAGAGCATGCTAAACTCATTTCCTCAAGGATACCAAAATCCTCAAAATCACAAAACAAAAGGTGGGTCCCCAATTTTGGGGTATGTTGTGGAACAACACAATAAATGGTGACTTTGCTAGGAAATGCTCCTGAGCATTTCGGGTAAAGAACCCAATCTGAAACAAGAACACACAAAATCAGTGAAACTAAAATTATTTAGAAATGTCCCAAGAATATGGGGGTAAACAACTTTGAATAGAAACAACTAATCCATCTGCCTTTGCTCAGTGTGTGCAAAAGTTATTTATTCTTGCATTTCTAAAAATCCTCTAGATTCCATTATCCCTTTTTGCATTAGCCTATGAAGCATTGCTCATAACAAAATGACTATGGCTAGAGCCCCACTACCATTCAAGCATCCATAGCCCCTATGGAGTTTATCTAACTCACCCTTGTGTCTTCTTAATTCTTTGCAAAGTCTTTCCTTTTACCCGAGTTATATCTAGACAGAGCCCTACTATCGATCATGCTTCCATAGCCTCGGTAGAGTTTATCTAGATCTTGTGATTGATTTGACCAAGCTTTTCGATGCTCGTTATCTCTCTTTTTTTCTTTCTTTTTTTTTGTTCTCTCTTTATTTTTTGTTCTTTTTTTTTTCATATATATATTTTTTTCGTTTTCAAAATAAACACCCTACAAAGCCTTCAGTATCACTGAGGTTAGGCAGCCTACAAGTGAAGCGGTTTAGATTTTTTCTTAGGGTTGCAAATCAAGATAACTTCATCCTTCATAATTCCAGAAACACCATTTAATGTTTGTGTTACATGTGGAGCTTTGATGAAATCTTTCATTGTTCCACTTTCCACCATTTTGGTCCCAAAATCTAAGCATGATCACCAAATAACTCATCCCCCTTTTCTCAGGTTCATCAGTTTTCAAATCAGGTACTCCAACATTTTAAATAAAGGAGCTTCAAAATGTCCAAAGACCAAAAGTTAGTGATCACAAAACATTAACCCAAACAAGGTAACAACCTCAAAATACAAAAATCAAAATACAAACCAAAACTATATACAAATGCACAATATGGTACATGATGGTGCGAAGCTTGAACTACCATTTCCTTGGATCCCAAACATGACTAGCACATTTCAAAAGACATATAAAATGATATGCAATCCAAGTTTTACAAACCTCTAGCACAACCAAAATTGAGACAAACAAAACAACAATCTTCATCTTACCTTGCTCACCCCACCAATTTGCTTAAGTTCTATTAACAATCCCATAGGTGAGCATCAAGTCATTAAATTTATTAGACAAACTTTGATTTTCAATTCTTTCTTGTCTATTCTTTAATATTGCAAATTCACAATTCAATTTTGATTTAGAATTAGGCTATCATTTTCAAATATGAAATCTTGTAAATAAGAGCCTATTTCTATGAATTTTGAAACCAATTCATTATTCATATTTTTAGGCCAATCAAAATTATGCAAAAATTTGCAAGCATCTAGGATATCTACTAAATGAGAATCATTATAAGTTTTTATCTTAGATTCCATTATTAATTGTTGTTGAATTTAATTTAGCAATTTACACACATTAACTTATTTTTCGTACATCAAAGCAATATCATTAGTGGTGTGAGTAGAAATCAACTTTACTTCTTCGTTCACCTCTAATGGCATTTCGTCATTAATAACATTAGAATATAAAGGAACATCATGTAATCCATTACTTGAAATTTTTGTAGTCACTAATAGAGGTAAAGATTTCATCTTGTCATCCATACTCAACACATCATGGTTAGAATTTACCAAAACTTGATGAGCGTTTGTGACTTTTTCTTCCTCTTCATGATCTTCATCATTATCAAACACCTGTTCAAATATACCAAATTTAGGCACCCAATCAAAAGTGTGACCATCCTTTTCAATCCATAAGTATTTTTTATCTAAGGAGGTGTCAAATAACACATCACCATGATCAATCATTTGAGTTACTTCACATAGATCAACCTCTTTGTTATTTGGTTCCAATTCCTTGATGACCACCAATGGTATTTCTTCATTTGAATCCTCAAAATAATCACGTGAATTTGTATTTAAATTTTCAATATCCCAAAATGAAAGAGCAAATTTTACCTCTTCCTCATCCAAAATAGATGATTCATAATAAATATTTATCATTTCTTCCCTTTCTATTTCAACAAGATCTTCAATAAATTCATATTCATCATGATCCAATTTGTGAACTTTCTCTATTCTTGCAAAAGCAATATCCTCATGCAAAATGGTAAATTTAACATCCTACATGTCAATAGAAATCCCATCGATATGGGTATAAAAGGTAGAAGATTCTTCATATCTTCCCCAACCATTGTAAAAATTATCATCCAAATTCATGGCATGAAACTCTATTGCATTTATGACATGATATTTTGATTCATCTATCAATTCTTTTTCTTCTTTGTCCTTGGAAATAGAATCATTATCATTCTCTAAAATTTGATGAGATTTGAATCCTTCTTCCAAAAATTTCTAAAATTGTATAGGACTTGTAATATCCTCATGCAAGAAATTGATTGTATCATCCTGCATATCAATTGGCACAAAAATTTCATTAGAAGTTTTGGAGTGAGTGTATTCTTCCCACTTCTTCCACGAAACATAGTAATCATCTTCCAAAATCAAGTGGTGATTCTCTACTACTTCTTCAACATCTTCCAATTTATCAATGTGTTTTTCATCAAATTCACCTTCACCTTCACCTTCCTTATATGGTTCAATGATTTCCAAAATTGGGCTACTATCTGTTTTCAAGTTTGCAAGATCAATATCTACATTTGTAAACCATGATTCAATTTCATCACAATTTGGAAGGTGTGGGTCTTCTTGACCCTTAGTTTCTAGAATATCGTCTGAAGTGTCTTTCGAGAACCAGTGGTGAAATTCTATTATGTCTTCAAATTCATTTATTGATTTTATTTCAATTTCACTTTCAACCACTTTATTCAATTCCATGGAAGGTTCTATCCTATCACATATCTCAAAACTAATTAAATTTAGGATAATGGGAGGGTGATGTAGATGAAGCTTGGCTATGGGAGTTAGAGATTTACTTTGTAATGAAGAACTACTCCCCCATGTCTCGAATAGTTTGGGTAACACTACATCTACAAGGGGTTGGATTGGATTGGATTGGTGGGAAACCTACCAAGAATAATATAATATCAAAGCAGTTGATCTAAAATAGAATGACTTTTTAAAAATCTTCAACGAAATGTTCCTCATAGAGCATTTTTATGTGGATAAATTTGAAGAATTTTCCAACCTTCGACATGGGACCAAATCTATGGATGTATACTATAAGAATCTAGTTAAGTTGTTGAGATACATACTCGCTTATGATGAGAATATGAGGACCCATAAATTTATCATGGGAATAGAACATAGAATAAGACATGATGTAAATATACATGAACCAAGGTACCTATAGAACGTCTATGATTTAGCTAAAAAGGTATAAGCTCATATTCAGTTTGATTATGTCATTCTATATAAACAATATAAAAAAGAACTTAGAAAAATAAATGGTGTTGGATTCATAAAGTGGGAGTAATAGTAGGATCATAAGGGTAATATCTTCCCAAAAAAAGAAAGGAGAAATGATGATAAGTAGGGAAGGTTCAAAAAGAACTTCCAAAAGAGGAATAACAACCCCAAAAATACTAAACCCTAACAACAAAAACAATTAAATTCAGTCCTAGTGGGTAAAATAGGGGAGCAAAAACTAAAAATCATCAAGGACCTAAGTAAAGGTATTATAATTATAGAGGCCCACAATATGCTAGACAATATCCACACTAATTAGGGCCAAGAACATCGAGTGCAAAGGGAAAGGAACCTACCCACTAGAATTTTGCTACAACCAAAAGTTAAAATTTAGAAGGGTAAGCCACTTTCTTACTCTTAAAAGGTAAAACTTTCAATAGATAAGTAACAATTTTAATTGATAGTGGAGCTACAAATAGTCTTATTTCTACTAGAATAGCCAAGGATATGCTAAAATATCTGAGATATTTGGAACGAGGGTGGAAGGTTGAATATGGTTATGGATAAACCTACTTAGTGGATCAATGTTTTCCTCTAGATGAAATTTTCCTTACCGTTGGTTCCACCATAGGGTGTTTATATGTAGCACCACTACATGATTTCAATCTTATCCTAGGAATGGATTGGTTATAGGTTCATTAAGCTTTAATCAATTTCTAAGATATGTGGATAGAGTATTCTAAATAAAGCAAAGGAAGAATAAGGATCCAACATGAGTAGGGGTCATTCCAACCCTAGTTGCTATCTACTATTAAACTAAAGAAAACCCTTAGAAAATGAGGGATGGTTTATGTTCTGAAGCTCAATGAAGTTGAAGAAGATCATTAGAAATAGGTGTTTGGGAAACACCCAATATTGTAGGAATTTAGGGATGTGTCTCATGAAGACCTACGCAAAATTCCTCGTGTGAGAATTTAGTTTTTCTATTGAGTTCATGCTAGGAGCAGAACCTATCCATATATATCCTTATAGGATGAAACATATTGATATGAGGAGTTGAAGGTGTAACTACAATAATTTTTTGGAAATGGACTCATAAAGACTAGTGTTTCACCATGGGGTTCACTAGTGCTATTAATAAAAAAAATGGTTTATTACGGTTATGTATTGACCATAAAATGTTTAACAAAGCCACCATAAAGAATCAATATAATGGTTTAATTATATATATATATATATATATATATATATATATATATATACTTCTTTTTATTATATATTAATTTCAAATATATATAAAAGTCTACCCATAAATATTTGATTTTTATTATTTTAATCATAAGTTTTTATATATATATATAATATATATACTTAAACATATATATATATATATATATATATATTTATTTATTTTTATTATCTTTATTATTATTATTATTATTATCATATGTAAAATATGTATAAAAATAATAATATATTTTTTAATTTCAATTTCATTTATTGCAAAGGTTAGTTGATTTGAGATTAACCATCAAATTGTAAAAAAACTAACCCTAAAACCTTCACCAAAATCTCAAAGTGCTAATGAAACCAAACAATGGGAAACTACCAAAATCATCACCCAGAGGATAACCAACACTCCAAAAGAGAACGAAATAAAACTGACCACTTTACTCAACAAGGCACCTTGCAAACTAAAATACGAATGTAAAATATAGAGCATTCTAAACTCATTTCCTCAAGGATACCAAAATCCTCAAAATCACAAAACAAAAGGTGGGTCCCCAATTTTGGGGTATGTTGTGGAACAACACAATAAATGGTGACTTTGCTAGGAAATGCTCCTGAGCATTTCGGGTAAAGAACCCAATCTGAAACAAGAACACACAAAATCAGCAAAACTAAAATTTTTTAGAAATGTCCCAAGAATATGGGGGTAAAAAACTTTGAATAGAAACAACTAATCCATCTGCCTTTGCTCAGTGTGTGCAAAAGTTATTTATTCTTGCATTTCTGAAAATCCTCTAGATTCCATTATCCCTTTTTGCATTAGCCTATGAAGCATTGCTCATAACAAAACGACTATGGCTAGAGCCCCACTACCATTCAAGCATCCATAGCCCCTATGGAGTTTATCTAACTCACCCTTGTGTCTTCTTAATTCTTTGCAAAGTCTTTCCTTTTACCCGAGTTATATCTAGACAGAGCCCTACTATTGATCATGCATCCATAGCCCCGGTAGAGTTTATCTAGATCTTGTGATTGATTTGACCAAGCTTTTCGTTGCTCGTTATCTCTCTCTCTTTTTCTTTCTTTTTTTTTGTTCTCCCTTTATTTTTTGTTTTTTTTTTTTCATATATATATTTTTTTCATTTTCAAAATAAACACCCTACAAAGCTTTCAGTATCACTGAGGTTAGGCAGCCTACAAGTGAAGTGGTTTAGATTTTTGCTTAGGGTTGCAAATCAAGATAACTTCATCCTTCATAATTCCATAAACACCATTTAATGTTTGTGTTACATGTGGAGCATTGATGAAATCTTTCATTGTTCCACTTTCCACCATTTTGGTCCCAAAATCTAAGCATGATCACCAAATAACTCATCCCCCTTTTCTCGGGTTCATCAGTTTTCAAATTAGGTACTCCAACCTTTTAAATAAAGGAGCTTCAAAATGTCCAAAGACCAAAATTTAGTGATCACAAAACATTAACCCAAACAAGGTAACAACCTCAAAATACAAAAATCAAAATATAAACCAAAACTATATTCAAATGCACAATATGGTACATTATGGTGCGAAGCTTGAACTACCACTTCCTTGGATCCCAAACATGACTAGCACATTTCAAAAGACATATAAAATGATATGCAATCCAAGTTTTACAAACCTCTAGCACAACCAAAATCAAGAAAAACAAAACAACAATCTTCATCTTACCTCGCTCACCCCACCAATTTGCTTTAGTTCTATTAACAATCCCATAGGTGAGCATCAAGTCATTAAATTTATTAGACAAAATTTGATTTTCAATTCTTTCTTGTCTATTCTTTAATATTGCAAATTCACAATTCAATTTTGATTTAGAATTAGGCTATAATTTTCAAATATGAAATCTTGTAAATAAGAGCCTATTTCTATGAATTTTGAAACCAATTCATTATTCATATTTTTAGGCCAATCAAAATTATGCAAAAATTTGCAAGCATCTAGGATATCTACTAAATGAGAATCATTATAAGTTTTTATCCTAGATTCCATTATTAATTGTTGTTGAATTTAATTTAGCAATTTACACACATTAACTTCTTTTTCATACATCAAAGCAATATCATTAGTGGTGTGAGTAGAAATCAACTTTACTTCTTCGTTCACTTCTAATGGCATTTCGTCATTAATAGCATTAGAATATAAAGGAACATCATGTAATCCATTACTTGAAATTTTTGTAGTCACTAATAGAGGTAAAGATTTCATCTTGTCATCCATACTCAACACATCATGGTTAGAATTTACCAAAACTTGATGACCGTTTGTGACTTTTTCTTCCTCTTCATGATCTTCATCATTATGAAACACCTGTTCAAATATACCAAATTTAGGCACCCAATCAAAAGTGTGACCATACTTTTCAATCCATAAGTCTTTTTAATCTAAGGAGGTGTCAAATAACACATCACCATGATCAATCATTTGAGTTACTTCACATAGATCAACCTCTTTGTTATTTGGTTCCAATTCCTTGATGACCACCAATGGTATTTCTTCATTTGAATCCTCAAAATAATCACGTGAATTTGTATTTAAATTTTCAATATCCCAAAATGAAAGAGCAAATTTTACCTCTTCCTCATCCAAAATAGATGATTCATAATAAATATTTATCATTTCTTCCCTTTCTATTTCAACAAGATCTTCAATAAATTCATATTCATCATGATCCAATTTGCGAACTTTCTCTATTCTTGCAAAAGCAATATCCTCATGCAAAATGGTAAATTTAACATCCTACATGTCAGTAGAAGTCCCATCGATATGGGTATAAAAGGTAGAAGATTCTTCATATCTTCCCCAACCATTGTAAAAATTATCATAAAAATTCGTGGGATGAAACTTTATTGCATTTATGACATGATATTTTGATTCATCTATCAATTATTTTTCTTCTTTGTCCTTGGAAATAGAATCATTATCATTCTCTAAAATTTGATGAGATTTGAATCCTTCTTCCAAAAATTTCTAAAATTTTATAGGACTTGTAATATCCTCATGCAAGAAATTTATTGTATCATCCTGCATATCAATTGGCACAAAAATTTCATTAGAAGTTTTGGAGTGAGTGTATTCTTCCCACTTCTTCCACGAAACATAGTAATCATCTTCCAAAATCAAGTGGTGATTCTCTACTACTTCTTCAACATCTTCCAATTTATCAATGTGTTTTTCATCAAATTCACCTTCACCTTCCTTATATGGTTCAATGATTTCCAAAATTGGGCTACTCTTTGTTTTCAAGTTTGCAAGATCAATATCTACATTTGTAAACCATGATTCAATTTCATCACAATTTGGAAGGTGTGGGTCTTCTTGACCCTTAGTTTCTAGAATATCGTCTGAAGTGTCTTTCGAGAACCAGTGGTGAAATTCTATTATGTCTTCAAATTCATTTATTGATTTTCTTTCAATTTCACTTTCAAGCATTTTATTCAATTCCATGGAAGGTTCTATCCTATCACATATCTCAAAACTAATTAAATTTAGGATAATGGGAGGGTGATTTAGATGAAGCTTGGCTATGGGAGTTAGAGATTTACTTTGTAATGAATAACTACTCCCCCATGTCTCGAATAGTTTGGGTAACACTACATCTACAAGGGGTTGGATTGAATTGGATTGGTGGGAAACCTACCAAGAATAATATAATATCAAAGAAGTTGATCTAAAATAGAAGGACTTTATAAAAATCTTCAACGAAATGTTCCTCATAGAGCATTTTTATGTGGATAAATTTGAAGAATTTTCCAACCTTCAACATGGGACCAAATCTATGGATGTATACTATAAGAATCTAGTTAACTTGTTGAGATACATACTTGCTTATGATGAGAATATGAGGACCCATAAATTTATCAAGGGAATAGAACATAGAATAAGACATGATGTAAATATACATGAACCAAGGTACCTACATAAAGTCTATGATTTAGCTAAAAAGGTATAAGCTCATATTCAGTTTGATTATGTCATTCTATATAAACAATATAAAAAGAAATTAGAAAAATAAATGGTGTTGGATTCATAAAGTGGGAGTAATAGTAGGATCATAAGGGTAATATTTTCCCAAAAAAAGAAAGGAGAAATGATGATAAGTAGGGAAGGTTCAAAAAGAACTTCCAAAAGAGGAATAACAACTCCAAAAATAATAAACCCTAACAACAAAAACAATTAAATTCAGTCCTAGTGGGTAAAATAAGGGAGCAAAAACTAAAAATCATCAAGGACCTAAGTAAGGGTATTATAATTATAGAGGCCCACAATATGCTAGACAATATCCACACTAATTAGGGCCAAGAACATCGAGTGCAAAGGGAAAGGAACCTACCCACTAGAATTTTGCTACAACCAAAAGTTAAAATTTAGAAGGGTAAGCCACTTTCTTACTCTTAAAAGGTAAAAATTTCAATAGATAAGTAACAATTTTAATTGATAGTGGAGCTACAAATAGTCTTATTTCTACTATAATAGCCAAGGATATGCTAAAATATCTGAGATATTTGGAACGAGGGTGGAAGGTTGAATATGGTTATGGATAAACCTACTTAGTGGATCAATGTTTTCCACTAGATGAAATTTTCCTTACCGTTGGTTCCACCATAGGGTGTTTATATGTAGCACCACTACATGATTTCAATCTTATCCTAGGAATGGACTGGTTATAGGTTTATTAAGATTTAATCAATTTCTAAGATATGTGGATAGAGTATTCTAAATAAAGCAAAGGAAGAACAAGTATCCAACATGAGTAGGGGTCATTCCAACCCTAGTTGCTATCTACTATTAAACTAAATAAAACCCTTAGAAAAGTAGGGATGGTTTATGTTCTGAAGCTCAATGAAGTTGAAGAATATCATAAGAAATAGGTGTTTGGGAAACACCCAATATTGTAGGAATTTAGGGATGTGTCTCATGAAGACCTACGCAAAATTCCTCTTGTGTGAGAATTTAGTTTTTCTATTGAGTTCATGCTAGGAGCAGAACCTATCCATATATCTCCTTATAGGATGAAACATATTGATATGGAGGAGTTGACGGTGTAACTACAATAATTTTTTGGAAATGGACTCATAAAGACTAGTGTTTCACCATGGGGTTCAATAGTGCTATTAATAAAAAAAATGGTTTATTATGGTTATGTATTGACCATAAAATGCTTAACAAAACCACCATAAAGAATCAATACCCTTTACCCAATATTGAAGACTTATTCAACCAACTGAAGGATGCCACAATATTCATGAAGATTGATTTAAGATCGAGGTATCATAAATTAAGGATATGTGATGAGGATACTCATAAAATAACATTTATGACCATATACAGGTTTTATGAATTTATAGTCTTACCCTTTGGGCTGACTAATGCCCCAGTTGCATTTATAAATTTAATGACTAGTGTGTTCAGGAGACATTTAGATCAATTTATTCTCGTATTTTTAGATGATATCCAAATATACTCTTTAGATAGGAAGGAACAAAATAGACACCTCAAAATCCTGTTAGAGCTGTTAAGAAAGAATCAAATCTATGGGAATATATCAAAAAGTGATTTTGTGTCTCGAAAGTATGATATATGGGACACATAACATCTGCAGAGGGAATTGTAGTAGATCCAAATACAATAGAGGTAATTTTTAACTAGTCACCACTTAAAAATGTGATTGAAGTACAAAGCTTAATGGATATGATAGGCTATTACAAATGTTATGTAAATGATTACTCCAATATAGCAGCTAGAATAACCAATATTCAAAACAAAGGAAAGGAATTTAAGTGGACAAAGAAGTGCGAGATTGATTTTGTGTTGTTTAAGTAGAAACTCACCATGACATCAATACTAAAAATTCTAGATCCTTAAGGAAAATTATTAGTATATATTGATGCATCACTAGAAGGATTAGAGGGAGTGCTCTCCCAATATGAATCAGTAGTTGCATATGCATCGATGAAACATAAGAAGCATGAAATTAACTATGCTATGCATGATATGGAACTAGTAGCAGTTGTGCATGCTCTAAAATTTTGGCATCATTATTTTTTAGGGAGACCTTTTGAGATAAGAATTGACCATAAAATATTGAGGTATATATTTACCCAAACTATGATCAATGTAAGACAAAGAATATGGATCAAGTTTTTAGCTGAATATGACTTTGAAATTAACTATATCAAAGAGAAATAAAATAAGATAGTTGATGCCTTATGTAGAATAAGGTATATAGCAATCCTAATCCATAGTCATGTGGATTTATTAGATCAATTTAGGAAGATGTAATCATAGGATGAGTATCGCAAACAAATTCGGTTTAAAATAGGCATAAATCCTAAATAAAATAGGATTTCAACATGAAATATGACTTTTTGTGCTATAAGGATAGGGTTTTCATACTATAAATAGGAAATTAAAGGAGACTAATCATGAAATAAGCATATAAATCTCCTTTCTGTACCCATCCTAGAGGGGCCAAGATGAGAGAAAGTATGAAAAAATATTCTTTTGGATAGGAATGAAGAAGGATATCACCAATTTTTTTGCTCAATCCCTTAAATTATAGAAGGTAAAGGTTGAATGCAAACATCCTATAGGACAACTATAACCACATGATATACCTATGCAAAATTGAAAGGTTATATCTATGGACTTCATAGTATGTTTACCCAAGATCAGGTATTAACATGATTCAGTCCTTGTAATAGTCAATATATTGACTAAGGTTGCACATTTTATACCAAGGAACATCGAAGATGATGCTGAGGTGGTGGCTACCTAATTTTCCAAAGAAATATTTATGTTACATAGATTTCCTAAATTGATTATTTAAGATACAGATTCTAGATGTACTTTTGAACTTTGGAGAGCCCTACATCATGTAGTAGGTATGAAACTAAATATAATATCAACATATCACCCTAAGACCAATGGTCAAAGTGAGATTGTAAACCATATACTAGAAGACATTCTTCACATGTACTACATGGATCAAAAGTCTCTATGAGAAGACTAACTACACCTTTTAGAGTTTACCTTCAACAATGGACATTATTCTTCTTTGGGAATGGTCCCATTTGATGCCTTGTATGGTTGGAGGGGTTGAATGCCATTATCTTCGGATAATTTAGAGAATTGATTTGTGATCGAACCATACATGGTCAAGGAAGTGGAATATTGGCTAAAGGTAACCAAGCGAAGGCTCAAGGAAGTTGTTGATTATTATTAAGTTATGTTGATCTAAAAATATCACCAAGGGAATACTCCATAGAAGATAGAGTATTCTTAAGGGTTAAACCAATGAAAACCACCATCAAGTCCATGAAGGTGGATCCTTGAATTTTTGTACCCTTGGAGATCATTGAAAATATTAGCCCAATTGCATACAAACTTGCCTTGTCACCTAACTTATCAAAAATCAATGACACCTACATATTTGTTGAGTGGTATGTTTTCCCAATTGCAAAATCACACTCTCCATTAGGATTTTGATTACAAAAACATCTCTTACAAATAATTTAAAATAAAATAACTTCTCCAAGGTCTCCGCTATATTAGCATTTGTACATGTGTATTATTAATTTCAATGAAGAGATGTCAATTCAATGCTAGGAACACCTTTATGATTGCAAGTAACTGTTAACAAGGGGTACGTTTTGGTTCATTTTACCATGCTATGTTAATGATTGTTCATAAAACTTAACAAAAATAAAATGTGAATTGGCCCTCATATGACCACGATGTAGTGCCTTAATTCTTTTTATCTTGAAATGTTTTAAGGTAGATTTTATCTTCCTTTATTAAGTAGATTTTAAACAAGTTTTATCTTGTATTAAATCCTAAATTAAAGCATGAAATAGAAGATTAAAACTATCTATGAAAATGAATTTAAAATAATGAAAAGATCCATTAACTGTAGTTTCTATCATGAAGATGAATAAAGACTTTGATGTAATTGATAAATTGTTCCTCTTTGATTAAATTATTTTTCATAAAGAGATACAAATTTATCGCTTGAAAATATTAGCCTCATATTGTCATGATGAATTATCCTTCTTTAATAAAATTAATTTTCATTAATAATAAATAATTTTATGCTTTAAAACCAATACCTTTTATGTAATGATAAATTACCTCTCTTTGAGGAAATCTGAATTTTATGCTTATGAATTACCATAAAATTAACCCCCTTCAATGAAATTGGAATTTTCATGAAGGAAAGCTCATTTATTCTTGCAAATAAATATATAAGTTAGAAAAATCTGATTTGCCTTGAAAATGTAAAAAAATGAAATTATAAAAAAAAAACCCTTAAAAACAACAATTTTAAAAAATATTTATAACATTGACATGGCATCGAAATGAGTCCGAATCTGTTGTGTATGATAGATTGTATATCATGCTTCGCACCCATGTAATTATTTTTGTCATTTTATTTATTTTTTATTTGTATTTTATGTCCGAAGTTTAAAAAAAATACAAAATGAAAGTTTAGAAAACATAAAATAAAATATGACAATAAATTTAAATGCTGAAAACGTAAATATGCAAAGTCCTTTCAGTTTTATGGCACCCTGTCCTGTAAAACCGAAGATATGAGAAACACACATATGCAACTTAATCTATTTCAACCCGCATATGCACAATCAAAATAAATTAAGTGCTAGCTCCTAGGATACAGAAAATAAATTTCAGATTCCAAATATTCAATGATGTAACCAAAATAGCATTAAACATAATTTATAAATCTGAAATATGAAAACAGAAAAATAAAATATGAAATTCATGCATGCATAAATTTTCTCCTCCATTTCTACAAACAAGATCCAAATTTCTAAAACAATATTTGCATTAAAGTAATGTTTTCATTTTTACAATGATATTTCGACAACATATGTCTGGTTTTCCAAAAAAACAAACCCTTGCTCCCTCTTTTTCTATTGTATTTAAAATGTTCGAAGCAATCCTCTCATTTTTTCCTTCCAATGCATGGGAAACATTTGCTTTTCCTTCATATCTTTCGACTTCATTCCAAGTGCATATTTCCATGATAACCATCGTAACTCATTACTATCACTGAAGTGAAATGGCCCATAATCCATTTAATCACACTCTCTATGGTAAATTCTCCTGAAAATATTTATTTATCATATAACAAAGTGAGACCTTCATTATGAACATATGGCTTCTTTGACGTATGGGTATAGTCTTTATTTTTTTTGCTTGATAATAATTACCAAGACTCTTATTTTATAATAATTGCCATGATGGCATAATTTTACATTAATCGTCCAACATGCCTATGCCTGGATAACCAAACTGTGGTTGTTTTGGGCTTTCATAACCACTATTTTAACTATGCGGTTCCTAAATGCTTCAATCATGTGGTAAGTCCGATGTCATCACCCATACTCTGCTACAATAGACACGTCTTTTCAGCCTGATAAAACCTCCCAATACTGCTGCGTGAATCCTTCCATTATTGCATCATCGCTAATGTATGGTTTCTTGAAATGGGTGGATTGTATAGTGTATTCAGGTTGACATCGCACCCACATCAAATATTCAACCGCATTTGACACCTCGACTGGCATCATGGAATTTTACCTGACTTAGATATTGTAACCCTTTTCCTCTATACCTTCGTCCTTGCCTCGATGCTTCTGTCGTCTACGCGACTATCGTCCACATCCCTTTTCAACCTACCGATAAATACTCCATCGACCATGAAGTTTTCTGTGCACTATTCAATATATTTCCGAAGTTGAAACTTCATTCCACCTTACCATCATATGCACATGGAATTGTCATCCACAATGTCTTCACCATACGTGCACACTACCCATCCAGACCCATAATGATCACATTTCTAAATTAAGTATTACTTGCACCTATCAATCACATAGGGTCCGCCATATGATGCCACATTAGATTTTGTGTCTCATGTTATGCTCCATTAAGTTTGAGCCAATAAATAGAAATAAATACCAATCTATCCTTCACTAGGTATCACCGAACCATTACCGCGTTAGCTCATTAAAAAATTTACCAGTACTCTTGCCTGTCTCGGTTACCTTAATTTTGTTGGACCTGGCTTAACTATTGATCACCCACAGTTTTCATTGGGTTTAAATGTGACTCCACATTATTTTCGTAGAGCCAACTAAAGGTGTCTTCGGAATCAAATTCTTCACTTCGAGTTTTACCCTTTCAAAGACTAGATATTTCACTACTGCTAGCATCTGACCATGGACTATTTGTTGAGTTGTATAGGTTCCTTCAAGAATGAAAACTTTCCGTATAAACCTTAACATTGAGTAGTAAACATTTTTCAAAAATACAATCATCATTCCTTTTATCTACCATGATTTTTTGCCATGATTCCTCTGCGGTGGGTGCTCTCATCTATGATATTTGGCCATGATTTTGTTTCATTCACCCTGGTCGAAATTGTGCGTTGTATACTACCCCATGTCCTCCATGCAGAAGAAAAAATATCTACCTCCAATATCATTATATGTCGGAACGTCACCTCATGCACATCGTAATCCCCGTCCAACTCTCGATCTTCATTAGCGCTACTTTGCTTTGTTGTATTGCCATCATGAATTTCATCATCGGTTTTTTACTAAAGTCGTTCTTGTCACCTTTATATTCAAGAGTGTTTTAACTATATCAGTGTTTGGAAATCTCTTTTACACCCCTCTATGGATTTTGTCTAACCTAAAACCTTATTAAACGCTACCTCCTTCCTATGCACTACTGCATGGTCAACAGACTCTGACACCAACAATGCCGCTCCTCGAAATCTGCATAAAATTGATGCGTTGTTGTCTTGGTTTTCACTAATGATATCCCATCGTTCGATGTGTTCATTGACACCTACGCTGACAAGTCTCCATTCTACATTGGTTGCCATCCAAATACATAAACACAACAATTGGTCCTTGTGGGCGTCTAGGCCAAACATTCTCTTCCATGCTAGCCACGTGCTCAAATCTCTACAAATGGTTCCACATCGTCCCAGTCGCATAAGATCATGGCGATGTCATCATGATGCCCTCATTGGCAGCTCCTCAATGGTCGTCATGTCATTAGTCCTTGTCACGTTCATTCCTTTGATCGTCATGCATCATCTAAGACCTTGGATCCATTGGGAATCATAATTTTAGATAAGCATTAAAATATAAATGACACCACTATAAATTAAAAGCCCTAAATTCACTTAACAATGCTCTTAGACAAAAATTTTAAGGGCTTCCTTTTAATTATATATATATATATATATATATATATATATATATATATATATATATATATACTTCTTTTTATTATATATTTATTTCAAATATATATAAAAGTCTACCCATAAATATTTGATTTTTATTATTTTAATCATAAGTTTTTTTATATATATAAAATATATATACTTAAACATATATATATATTTTATTTTTATTATCTTTATTATTATTATTATTATTATCATATGTAAAATATGTATAAAAATAATAATATATTTTTTAATTTCAATTTCATTTATTGCAAAGGTTAGTTGATTTGAGATTAACCATCAAATTGTAAAAAAACTAACCCTAAAACCTTCACCAAAATCACAAAGTGCTAATGAAACCAAACAATGGGAAACTACCAAAATCATCACCTAGAGGATAACCAACACTCCAAAAGAGAACGAAAGAAAACTGACCACTTTACTCAACAAGGCACCTTGCAAACTAAAATACGAATGTCAAATATAGAGCATGCTAAACTCATTTCCTCAAGGATACCAAAATCCTCAAAATCACAAAACAAAAGGTGGGTCCCCAATTTTGGGGTATGTTGTGGAACAACACAATAAATGGTGACTTTGCTAGGAAATGCTCCTGAGCATTTCGGGTAAAGAACCCAATCTGAAACAAGAACACACAAAATCAGTGAAACTAAAATTATTTAGAAATGTCCCAAGAATATGGGGGTAAACAACTTTGAATAGAAACAACTAATCCATCTGCCTTTGCTCAGTGTGTGCAAAAGTTATTTATTCTTGCATTTCTAAAAATCCTCTAGATTCCATTATCCCTTTTTGCATTAGCCTATGAAGCATTGCTCATAACAAAATGACTATGGCTAGAGCCCCACTACCATTCAAGCATCCATAGCCCCTATGGAGTTTATCTAACTCACCCTTGTGTCTTCTTAATTCTTTGCAAAGTCTTTCCTTTTACCCGAGTTATATCTAGACAGAGCCCTACTATCGATCATGCTTCCATAGCCTCGGTAGAGTTTATCTAGATCTTGTGATTGATTTGACCAAGCTTTTCGATGCTCGTTATCTCTCTTTTTTCTTTCTTTTTTTTGTTCTCTCTTTATTTTTTGTTCTTTTTTTTTCATATATATATTTTTTTCGTTTTCAAAATAAACACCCTACAAAGCCTTCAGTATCACTGAGGTTAGGCAGCCTACAAGTGAAGCGGTTTAGATTTTTTCTTAGGGTTGCAAATCAAGATAACTTCATCCTTCATAATTCCAGAAACACCATTTAATGTTTGTGTTACATGTGGAGCTTTGATGAAATCTTTCATTGTTCCACTTTCCACCATTTTGGTCCCAAAATCTAAGCATGATCACCAAATAACTCATCCCCCTTTTCTCGGGTTCATAAGTTTTCAAATCAGGTACTCCAACATTTTAAATAAAGGAGCTTCAAAATGTCCAAAGACCAAAAGTTAGTGATCACAAAACATTAACCCAAACAAGGTAACAACCTCAAAATACAAAAATCAAAATACAAACCAAAACTATATACAAATGCACAATATGGTACATGATGGTGCGAAGCTTGAACTACCATTTCCTTGGATCCCAAACATGACTAGCACATTTCAAAAGACATATAAAATGATATGCAATCCAAGTTTTACAAACCTCTAGCACAACCAAAATTGAGACAAACAAAACAACAATCTTCATCTTACCTTGCTCACCCCACCAATTTGCTTAAGTTCTATTAACAATCCCATAGGTGAGCATCAAGTCATTAAATTTATTAGAAAAACTTTGATTTTCAATTCTTTCTTGTCTATTCTTTAATATTGCAAATTCACAATTCAATTTTGATTTAGAATTAGGCTATCATTTTCAAATATGAAATCTTGTAAATAAGAGCCTATTTCTATGAATTTTGAAACCAATTCATTATTCATATTTTTAGGCCAATCAAAATTATGCAAAAATTTGCAAGCATCTAGGATATCTACTAAATGAGAATCATTATAAGTTTTTATCTTAGATTCCATTATTAATTGTTGTTGAATTTAATTTAGCAATTTACACACATTAACTTATTTTTCGTACATCAAAGCAATATCATTAGTGGTGTGAGTAGAAATCAACTTTACTTCTTCGTTCACCTCTAATGGCATTTCGTCATTAATAACATTAGAATATAAAGGAACATCATGTAATCCATTACTTGAAATTTTTGTAGTCACTAATAGAGGTAAAGATTTCATCTTGTCATCCATACTCAACACATCATGGTTAGAATTTACCAAAACTTGATGACCGTTTGTGACTTTTTCTTCCTCTTCATGATCTTCATCATTATCAAACACCTGTTCAAATATACCAAATTTAGGCACCCAATCAAAAGTGTGACCATCCTTTTCAATCCATAAGTATTTTTTATCTAAGGAGGTGTCAAATAACACATCACCATGATCAATCATTTGAGTTACTTCACATATATCAACCTCTTTGTTATTTGGTTCCAATTCCTTGATGACCACCAATGGTATTTCTTCATTTGAATCCTCAAAATAATCACGTGAATTTGTATTTAAATTTTCAATATCCCAAAATGAAAGAGCAAATTTTACCTCTTCCTCATCCAAAATAGATGATTCATAATAAATATTTATCATTTCTTCCCTTTCTATTTCAACAAGATCTTCAATAAATTCATATTCATCATGATCCAATTTGTGAACTTTCTCTATTCTTGCAAAAGCAATATCCTCATGCAAAATGGTAAATTTAACATCCTACATGTCAATAGAAATCCCATCGATATGGGTATAAAAGGTAGAAGATTCTTCATATCTTCCCCAACCATTGTAAAAATTATCATCCAAATTCGTGGCATGAAACTCTATTGCATTTATGACATGATATTTTGATTCATCTATCAATTCTTTTTCTTCTTTGTCCTTGGAAATAGAATCATTATCATTCTCTAAAATTTGATGAGATTTGAATCCTTCTTCCAAAAATTTCTAAAATTGTATAGGACTTGTAATATCCTCATGCAAGAAATTGATTGTATCATCCTGCATATCAATTGGCACAAAAATTTCATTAGAAGTTTTGGAGTGAGTGTATTCTTCCCACTTCTTCCACGAAACATAGTAATCATCTTCCAAAATCAAGTGGTGATTCTCTACTACTTCTTCAACATCTTCCAATTTATCAATGTGTTTTTCATCAAATTCACCTTCACCTTCACCTTCCTTATATGGTTCAATGATTTCCAAAATTGGGCTACTATCTGTTTTCAAGTTTGCAAGATCAATATCTACATTTGTAAACCATGATTCAATTTCATCATAATTTGGAAGGTGTGGGTCTTCTTGACCCTTAGTTTCTAGAATATCGTCTGAAGTGTCTTTCGAGAACCAGTGGTGAAATTCTATTATGTCTTCAAATTCATGTATTGATTTTATTTCAATTTCACTTTCAAGCACTTTATTCAATTCCATGGAAGGTTCTATCCTATCACATATCTCAAAACTAATTAAATTTAGGATAATGGGAGGGTGATGTAGATGAAGCTTGGCTATGGGAGTTAGAGATTTACTTTGTAATGAAGAACTACTCCCCCATGTCTCGAATAGTTTGGGTAACACTACATCTACAAGGGGTTGGATTGGATTGGATTGGTGGGAAACCTACCAAGAATAATATAATATCAAAGCAGTTGATCTAAAATAGAATGACTTTTTAAAAATCTTCAACGAAATTTTCCTCATAGAGCATTTTTATGTGGATAAATTTGAAGAATTTTCCAACCTTCGACATGGGACCAAATCTATGGATGTATACTATAAGAATCTAGTTAAGTTGTTGAGATACATACTCGCTTATGATGAGAATATGAGGACCCATAAATTTATCATGGGAATAGAACATAGAATAAGACATGATGTAAATATACATGAACCAAGGTACCTATAGAACGTCTATGATTTAGCTAAAAAGGTATAAGCTCATATTCAGTTTGATTATGTCATTCTATATAAACAATATAAAAAAGAACTTAGAAAAATAAATGGTGTTGGATTCATAAAGTGGGAGTAATAGTAGGATCATAAGGGTAATATCTTCCCAAAAAAAGAAAGGAGAAATGATGATAAGTAGGGAAGGTTCAAAAAGAACTTCCAAAAGAGGAATAACAACCCCAAAAATACTAAACCCTAACAACAAAAACAATTAAATTCAGTCCTAGTGGGTAAAATAGGGGAGCAAAAACTAAAAATCATCAAGGACCTAAGTAAAGGTATTATAATTATAGAGGCCCACAATATGCTAGACAATATCCACACTAATTAGGGCCAAGAACATCGAGTGCAAAGGGAAAGGAACCTACCCACTAGAATTTTGCTACAACCAAAAGTTAAAATTTAGAAGGGTAAGCCACTTTCTTACTCTTAAAAGGTAAAACTTTCAATAGATAAGTAACAATTTTAATTGATAGTGGAGCTACAAATAGTCTTATTTCTACTAGAATAGCCAAGGATATGCTAAAATATCTGAGATATTTGGAACGAGGGTGGAAGGTTGAATATGGTTATGGATAAACCTACTTAGTGGATCAATGTTTTCCTCTAGATGAAATTTTCCTTACCGTTGGTTCCACCATAGGGTGTTTATATGTAGCACCACTACATGATTTCAATCTTATCCTAGGAATGGATTGGTTATAGGTTCATTAAGCTTTAATCAATTTCTAAGATATGTGGATAGAGTATTCTAAATAAAGCAAAGGAAGAATAAGGATCCAACATGAGTAGGGGTCATTCAAACCCTAGTTGCTATCTACTATTAAACTAAAGAAAACCCTTAGAAAAGGAGGGATGGTTTATGTTCTGAAGCTCAATGAAGTTGAAGAAGATCATTAGAAATAGGTGTTTGGGAAACACCCAATATTGTAGGAATTTAGGGATGTGTCTCATGAAGACCTACGCAAAATTCCTCGTGTGAGAATTTAGTTTTTCTATTGAGTTCATGCTAGGAGCAGAACCTATCCATATATATCCTTATAGGATGAAACATATTGATATGGAGGAGTTGAAGGTGTAACTACAATAATTTTTTGGAAATGGACTCATAAAGACTAGTGTTTCACCATGGGGTTCACTAGTGCTATTAATAAAAAAAATGGTTTATTACGGTTATGTATTGACCATAAAATGTTTAACAAAGCCACCATAAAGAATCAATACCCTTTATCCAAGATTGAAGACTTATTCAACCAACTGAAGGATGCCACAATATTCATGAAGATTGATTTAAGATCGAGGTATCATAAATTAAGGATATGTGAGGAGGATACTCATAAAATAAAATTTATGACCATATACAGGTTTTATGAATTTATAGTCTTACCCTTTGGGCTGACTAATGCCCCAGTTGCATTTATAAATTTAATGACTAGTGTGTTTAGGGGACATTTAGATCAATTTATTCTCGTATTTTTAGATGATATCCTAATATACTCTTTAGATAGGAAGGAACAAAATAGACACCTCAAAATCCTGTTAGAGCTGTTAAGAAAGAATCAAATCTATGGGAATATATCAAAAAGTGATTTTATGTCTCGAAAGTATGATATCTGGGACACATAACATCTGCAGAGGGAATTGTAGTAGATCCGAATACAATAGAGGTCATTTTTAACTAGTCACCACCTAAAAATGTGATTGAAGTACAAAGCTTAATGGATATGATAGGCTATTACAAATGTTATGTAAATGATTACTCCAATATAGCAGCTAGAATAACCAATATTCAAAATAAAGGAAAGGAATTTAAGTGGACAAAGATGTGCGAGATTGATTTTGTGTTGTTTAAGTAGAAACTCACCATGACATCAATACTAAAAATTCTAGATCCTTAAGGAAAATTATTAGTATATATTGATGCATCACTAGAAGGATTAGAGAGAGTGCTCTCCCAATATGAATCAATAGTTGCATATGCATCGATGAAACATAAGAAGCATGAAATTAACTATGCTATGCATGATATGGAACTAGTAGCAGTTGTGCATGCTCTAAAATTTTGGCATCATTATTTTTTAGGGAGACATTTTGAGATAAGAACTGACCATAAAATCTTGAGGTATATATTTACCCAAACTATGATCAATGTAAGAAAAAGAAGATGGATCAAGTTTTTAGCTGAATATGACTTTGATATTAACTATATCAAAGAGAAATAAAATAAGATAGTTGATGCCTTATGTAGAAGAAGGTATATAGCAATCCTAATCCATAGTCATGTGGATTTATTAGATCAATTTAGGAAGATGTAATCATAGGACGAGTATCGCAAACAAATTCGGTTTAAAATAGGCATAAATCCTAAAGAAAATAGGATTTCAACATGAAATATGACTTTTTGTGCTATAAGGATAGGGTTTTCATACTATAAATAGGAAATTAAAGGAGACTAATCATGAAAGAAGCATATAAATCTCCTTACTGTACCCATCCTAGAGGGGCCAAGATGAGAGAAAGTATGAAAAAATATTCTTTTGGATAGGAATGAAGAAGGATATCACCAATTTTTTTTCTCAATCCCTTAAATTATAGAAGGTAAAGGTTGAATGCAAACATCCTATAGGACAACTATAACCACATGATATACCTATGCAAAATTGAAAGGTTATATCTATGGACATCATAATATGTTTACCCAAGATCAGGTATTAACATGATTCAATCCTTGTAATAGTCAATATATTGACTAAGGTTGCACATTTTATACCAAGGAACATCGAAGATGATGCTGAGGTGGTGGCTACCAAATTTTCCAAAGAAATATTTATGTTACATAGATTTCCTAAATTGATTATTTAAGATACATATTCTAGATGTACTTTTGAACTTTGGAGAGCCCTACATCATGTAGTAGGTATGAAACTAAATATAATATCAACATATCACCCTAAGACCAATGGTCAAAGTGAGATTGTAAACCATATACTAGAAGACATTCTTCACATGTACTACATGGATCAAAAGTCTCTATGAGAAGACTAACTACACCTTTTAGAGTTTACCTACAACAATGGACATTATTCTTCTTTGGGAATGGTCCCATTTGATGCCTTGTATGGTTGGAGGGGTCGAATGCCATTATCTTCGGATAATTTATAGAATTGAGTTGTGATCGAACCATACATGGTCAAGTAAGTGGAATATTGGCTAAAGGTAACCAAGCGAAGGCTCAAGGAAGTTGTTGATTATTATTAAGTTATGTTGATCTAAAAATATCACCAAGGGAATACTCCATAGAAGATAGAGTATTCTTAAGGGTTAAACCAATGAAAACCACCATCAAGTCCATGAAGGTGGATCCTTGAATTTTTGTACCCTTGGAGATCATTGAAAATATTAGCCCAATTGCATACAAACTTGCCTTGTCACCTAACTTATCAAAAATCAATGACACCTACATATTTGTTGAGTGGTAAGTTTTCCCAATTGCAAAATCACACTCTCCCTTAGGATTTTGATTACAAAAACATCTCTTACAAATAAGTTAAAATAAAAAAACTTCTCCAAGGTCTCCGCTATATTAGCATTTGTACATGTGTATTATTAATTTCAATGAAGAGATGTCAATTCAATGCTAGGAACACCTTTATGAGTGCAAGTAACTGTTAACAAGGGGTACGCGTTGGTTCATTTTACCATGCTATGTTAATGATTGTTCATAAAACTTAACAAAAATAAAATGTGAATTGGCCCTCATATGACCACGATGTAGTGCCTTAATTCTTTTTATCTTGAAATTTTTTAAGGTATATTTTATCTTCCTTTATTAAGTAGATTTTAAACAAGTTTTATCTTGTATTAAATCCTAAATTAAAGCATGAAATAGAAGATTAAAACTATCTATGAAAATGAATTTAAAATAATGAAAAGATCCATTAACTGTAGCTTCTATCATGAAGATGAATAAAGACTTTGATGTAATTGATAAATTGTTCCTCTTTGATTAAATTATTTTTCATAAAGAGATACCAATTTATTGCTTGAAAATATTAGCCTCATATTGTCATTATGAATTATCCTTCTTTAATAAAATTAATTTTCATTAATAATAAATAATTTTATGCTTTAAAACCAATACCTTTTATGTAATGATAAATTACCTCTCTTTGAGGAAATCTAAATTTTCATAAAAAAAAGGTGCATTTATTGCTCTGAAAATGATTGCTTATGAATTACCATAAAATTAACCCTCTTCAATGAAATTGGAATTTTCATGAAGGAAATCTCATTTATTCTTGCAAATAAATATATAAGTTAGAAAAATCTGATTTGCCTTGAAAATGTAAAAAAATGAAATTATGAAATTATAAAAAAAAAACCCTTAAAAACAACAATTTAAAAAAATATTTATAACATTGACATGGCATCGAAATGAGTCCGAATCTGTTGCATATCATAGATTGTATATCATGCTTCGCACCCATGTAATTATTTTTGTCATTTTATTTATTTTTTATTTGTATTTTATGTCCGAAGTTTAAAAAAAATACAAAATGAAAGTTTAGAAAACATAAAATAAAATATGACAATAAATTTGAATGCTGAAAACGTAAATATGCAAAGTCCTTTCATTTTGATGGCACCCTATCCTGTAAAACCGAAGATATGATGCAATCCTCTCATTTTTTCCTTCCAATGCATGGGAAACATTTGCTTTTCCTTCATATCTTTTGACTTCATTCCAAGTGCATATTTCCATGATAACCATCGTAACTCATTACTATCACTGAAGTGAAATGGCCCATAATCCATTTAATCACACTCTCTATGGTAAATTCCCTTGACAATATTTATTTATCATATAACAAAGTGAGACCTTCATTATGAACATATGGCTTCTTTGACGTATGGGTATAGTCTTTATATTTTTTGCTTGATAATAATTACCAAGACTCTTATTTTATAATAATTGCCATGATGGCATAATTTTACATTAATCGTCCAACATGCCTATGCCTGGATAACCAAACTATGGTTGTTTTGGGCTTTCATCACCACTATTTTAACTATGCGGTTCCTAAATGCTTCAATCACGTGGTAAGTCTGATGTCATCACCCATACTCTGCTACAATAGACACGTCTTTTCGGCCTGATAAAACTTCCCAGTACTGCTATGTGAATCCTTCCATTATTGCATCATCGCTAATGTATGGTTTCTTGAAATGGGTGGATTATATATTGTATTTGGGTTGACATCGCACCCACATCAAATAATCAACCGCATTTGACACCTCGACTGGCATCATGTAATTTTACCCGACTTAGATATTGTAACCCTTTTCCTCTATACCTTTGTCCTTGCCTCGACGCTTTCGTTCGACGTCTATGCGACTATCGTCCGCATCCCTTTTCAACCTTTCGATAAATACTCCATCGACCATGAAGTTTTCTATGCACTATTCAATATATTTCTAAAGTTGAAACTTCAGTCCACCTTACCATCATATGCACATGGATTTGTCATCCACATTGTCTTCACCATACATGCACGCTACCCATCCAGACCCATAATGATCACATTTCTAAATTAAGTATTGCTTGCCCCTATCAATCACGTAGGGTCTGCCATATGATGCCACATTAGAGTTTGTGTCTCACGTTATGCTCCATTAAGTTTGAGCCAACAAATAGAAATAAATACCAATTTGTCCTTCACTAGGTATCATCGAACCATTACCGCGTTAGCTCGTAAAAAAATTTACCAGTATGCTCGCCTGTCTCGGTTACGTCAATTTTGTTGGACCTGGGTTAACTATTGATTACCCACAGTTTTCATTGGGTTTAAATGTGACTCCACATTATTTTCGTAGAGCCAACTAAAGGTGTCTTCGGAATCAAATTCTTCACTCCGATTTTTACCCTTTCAAAGACTAGATATTTCACTACTGCTAGCATCTAACCATGGACTATTTGTTGAGTTGTATAGGTTCCTTCAAGAATAAAATTTTTTTGTATAAACCTTAACATTGAGTAGTAAACATTTTTCAAAAATACAATCATCATTCCTTTTATCTGCTGTGATTTTTGGCCATGATTCCTCTGCGGTGGGTGCTCCCATCTATGATATTTGGCCATGATTTTTTTTCATTCACCCTGGTCGAAATTGTGCGTTGTATACTACACCACGTCCTCCATGTAGAAGAAAAAAATTTACCTCCAATATCATTGTATGTCGGAACATCACCTCATGCACGTCATAATCCCCGTCCAAATCTCGATATTCATTAGCGCTACTTTGCTTTGTTGTATTGCCATCATGAATTTCATCATCAGGTTTTTACTAAAGTCGTTCTTGTCACCTTTATATCGAAGAGTGTTTTAACTATATTAGTGTTTGGAAATCTATTTTACACCCCTCTATGGCTTTTGTCTAACCTAACACCATATTAAACGCTACCTCCTTCCTACGCACTACTGCATGGTCAATAGACTTTGACACCAACAATGCCGCTCCTCGAAATCCACATAAAATTGATGCGTTGTTGTCTCGATTTTCACTGATGATATCCCATCGTTAGGTGTGTTCATTAACACCTACGCTGACAAGTCCCCATTCTACATTGGTTGCTATCCAAATACATAAACACAACAATTGGTCCTTGTAGGCGTCTAGGACAAACATTCTCTTCCATGCTAGCCACGTGCTCAAATCTCTACAAATGGTTCCACATCGTCCCAGTCGCATAAGATCATGGCGATGTCATCATGATGCCCTCATTGGCAGCTCCTCAATGGTCGTCATGTCATTAGTCCTTGTCATGTTCATTCCTTTGATCGTCATGCATCATCTAAGACCTTGGATCCATTGGGAATCATAATTTTAGATAAGCATTAAAATATAAATGACACCACTATAAATTAAAAGCCCTAAATTCACTTAACAATGCTCTTAGACAAAAATTTTAAGGGCTTCCTTTTAATTATATATATATATATATATAATATATAGATATATATATATATATATATATATATACTTCTTTTTATTATATATTTATTTCAAATATATATAAAAGTCTACCCATAAATATTTGATTTTTATTATTTTAATCATAAGTTTTTTTATATATATAAAATACATATACTTAAACATATATATATTTTTTATTTTTATTATCTTTATTATTATTATTATTATTATTATCATATGTAAAATATGTATAAAAATAATAATATATTTTTTAATTTCAATTTCATTTATTGCAAAGGTTAGTTGATTTGAGATTAACCATCAAATTGTAAAAAAACTAACCCTAAAACCTTCACCAAAATCACAAAGTGCTAATGAAACCAAACAATGGGAAACTACCAAAATCATCACCCAGAGGATAACCAACACTCCAAAAGAGAACGAAAGAAAACTGACCACTTTACTCAACAAGGCACCTTGCAAACTAAAATACGAATGTCAAATATAGAACTTGCTAAACTCATCTCCTCAAGGATACCAAAATCCTCAAAACACAAAACAAAAGGTGGGTCCCCAATTTTGGGGTGTGTTGTGGAGCAACCACAACAAATGGTGACTTTGCTGGGAAATGCTCTTGAGCATTTCGGGTAAAGAACCCAACCTGAAACGAGAACACACAAGATCGGTGAAACACAAATTATTTAGCAATGTCCCAAGAAGATGGGGGTAAACAACTTTGAATAGAAACAACTAATCCATCTGCCTTTGCTCAGTGTGTGCAAAAGTGATTTATTCTTGCATTTCTGAAAATCCTCTAGATTCCATCATCCCTTTTTGCATTAGGCTATGAAGTATCGCTCATAACAAAACGACTATAGATAGAGCCCCACTACCATTCAAGCATCTATAGCCCCGATGGAGTTTATCTAACTCACCCTTGTGTCTTCTTAATGCTTTGCAAAGCCTTTCCTTTTACCCGAGCTATATCTAGACAGAGCCCTACTATTGATCAGGCATCCATAGCCTCGATAGAGTTTATCTAGATCTTGTGACTGATTTGATCAAGCTTTTCGATGCTCGTTCTCTTTTTTCTCTCTTTTTTTCTCTTTTATTTTTTTTGTTCTCTCTTTTTTTTTTGTTTCTTTTTTTTCATATATATAATTTTTTTTTTTTTCAAAATAAAAACCCTGCAAAGCTTCAAGCATCATCGGGGTTAGGCAACCTACAAGTGAAGCATTTTAGATTTTTGCCTAGGGTTGCAAATCAAGATAACTTCATCCTTCATAATTCCAGAAACACCATTTAATGTTTGTGTTCCATGTGGAGCTTTGGTGAAATATTTCATTGTTCCACTTTCCACCATTTTAGTCCCAAAATCTGAGCATGATCACCAAATAACTCATCCCCCTTTTCTCGGGTTCATCGGTTTTCAGATCAGGTACTCCAACCTACTAAATAAAGGAGCTTCAAAATGGCCAGAGACCAAAAGTTAGTGACCACAAAACATCAACCCAAACAAGGGAACAACCTCAAAATACAAAACTCAAAATACAAACCAAAACTATATACAAATGTACAATATGGTACATGATGGTGCGAAGCTTGAACTATCACTTCCTTGGATCCCAAACATGACTAGCACATTTTAAAAGACATATAACATGATAAGCATGCCAAGTTTTACAGGAATCCAACAAAAACAAGATTAAGCCAAACAATACAACAATCTTCATCTTGCCTCTCTCACCCCACCAATTTGATTTAGTTCTATTAGTGATTCCATAGGTGAGCTTCAAATCATTAAATTGATTAAACAAAATTTGATTTTCAATTCTTTCTTGTCTATTCTTTAAGATGTCAAATTCACAATTCGATTTTTGATTTAGAATTAGGCTATCCTTTTCAAATATGAAATCTTGTAAATAAGAGCCTATTTCTATGAATTTTGAAGCCAACTCATTATTCATGTTTTTAGGCCAATCAAACTTATGCAAAAATTTGCAAGCATCTAGGATATCTACTAAATGAGAATCATTATAAGTTTTTATCCTAGATTCCATTATTAATTGTTGATGAATTTGATTTAGCAATTTACACACATCAACTTATTTTTCATTCATCAAAGCAATATCATTAGTGGTGTGAGTAGAAATCAACTTTACTTCTTCATTCACCTCTAATGGCATTTCATCATTAATAGCATTAGCATCCAAAGGAACATCATGTAATCCATTACTTGAAATTTTTGTAGTCACTAACAGAGGTAAAGATTTCACCTTGTCATCCATACTCAACACATCATGGTTAGAATTTACCAAAACTTGATGAGCGTTTGTGACTTTTTCTTCCTCTTCATGATCTTCATCATTATCAAACACCTGTTCAAACATACCAAAGTTAGGCACCCAATCAAAAGTGTGACCATCCTTTTCAATCCATAAGTCTTTTTTATCTAGGGAGGTGTCAAATAACACATCACCATGATCAATCATTTGAGTTGCTTCACATAGATCAACCTCTTTGTCATTTGGTTCCAATTCCTTGATGACCACCAATGGTATTTCTTCATTTGAATCCTCAAAATAATCATGTGAATTTGTATCCAAATTTTCAATATCCCAAAATGAAAGAGCAAATTTTACCTCTTCCTCATCCAAAATAGATGAGTCATAAGAAACATTTATCATTTCTTCCCTTTCTATTTCAACAAGATCTTCAATAAATTCATATTCATCATGATCCAATTTGGGAACTTTCTCTATTCTTGCAAAAGCAATATCCTCATGTGAAATGGTGATTTTAGCATCCTGCATGTCAATAGAAATCTCATCGATAGGGGTATAAAAAGTAGATGATTCTTCATATCTTCCCCAACCATTGTAAAAATTATCATCCAAATTCGTGGGATGAAACTCTATTGCATTTGTGACATGATATTTTGATTCATCTATCAATTCTTTTTCTTCTTTGTCCTTGGCAATAGAATCATTATCATTCTCCAACACTTGATGAGATTCCAATCCTTCTTCCAAAACATTCTCAAATTGTACAGGACTTGTAATATCCTCATGCGAGAAATCAATTGTATTATCCTGCATATCAATTGACACAAAAGTTTCATTAGAAGGTTTGGAGTGAGTGTATTCTTCCCACTTCTTCCAAGAATCATAATAATCATCTTCCAAAATCAAGTGGTGATGCTCAACTACTTCTTCAACATCTTCCAATTCATCAACGTGTTTCTCATCAAATTCACCTTCACCTTCCTTAGATGGTTCAATGATTTCCAAAAGTGGGCTACTCTTTGTATTCAAGTTTGCAAGATCACTATCCACATTTGTAACCCATGATTCAATTTCATCACAATTTGGAGGGTGAGGGTCTTCTTGACCCTTAGTTTCAACAATCTCATCCAAAGTGTCTTTCGAGAACAAGTGGTGAAATTCTATTATGTCTTCAAATTCATTTATTGATTCTCTTTCAATTTCACTTTCAACCACTTTATTCAATTCTATGGTAGGTTCTATCCTATCACATATCTCAAAACTAATTAGATTTAGGACACCTCCATTATCTGAATACTCATGCACTTCTAGAAATGAACCCATCTCTACACAATCTTCATTGGTGGATGTTGGCTTGGCAACTTGCACCTCCTCTTGGACAATATCTAAGGTGGTTATAACATTTGGACATTCAAATTCATCCCCTTGATCATTCACCTTAGGTATCATTGGAGTGGAGGGTGCTATATTAGATGGTTGGTGTAGGTTGGCATCAATAACTCCAGAAGAACAATCTCTCATGGGAACATGTTGTGCCTCCACTTGCCCTTGTTCTACCATTATTGCTACCTCATAGATTCTATGCAAAGATGGGTCATCAAGATTTTCCCTCAATAAGTGTAGCAAGTACAGGGGGTATGGCTCCCATGTACACTTTAATAGCTTCCTCTTCTAGTATGTCAAAATATTCCCACATTTGAGCATACAACTCATAGAAGAGCGTACAACTCATAAAACCTCTCATTGAATTGACTCATGGATTCATTAGGTTCTTTACAAATAGAGTTAAAATGATTTTGCAACATATCTAAGTCCATATGATTACCAAAATGATAAATATATGCTGCTTCTAATTGAGCCCAAGAAGTCCTAACCTCCATGGGTAATTGGCCATACCAAAAGAATGATCTTTCATCCAATATGTATGAGAATAACCTACAAGCAATATCCTCATGGTAAATTTTCCATTGAAATAATATGCTCTTGTAGATATGCAATTTCTATATGTATCCTAATGTCTCATCTTGATTAAACTATCGTAGAAACTCCAATAACATTTTTAGGAATTTGATGGGGTGTTCCAGGTATTTTCAAAAGACTTTAATAGTCCCCTAATGAGGATACCATTCTTTCTTTTAGAGATACCATTTCTACTCTTAGTTCATCAATTGTCACCATTAGTGAAACTCAAAGAATAACCTCAAAATCAACTTTGTTAGTCAAATAAAGATATCTTGCAAAGAAACATAAAATGACTAACAATTTTCAAATGAGTAAACCACAAAGATCATCATGTTAGTATCAATAACAAGATATGCCTCAATTAAACCATGACATGAAAGAACATTCTCAAATTTACAAAAAGGTTAGTATTAACGCATCATCAAATAGAGAATGTTATAATAAATGAAAGTGATCAATAAAATCTCATTAGTCAAGACCAATGTCTTTGAATAAATATTTCAAGTAACATGAACAATTTAGCATCTAACTAGCAATAAAATAAATCAATTCAAGCTCTCCTAGCTCCCAAAGTGTTGAGTGCTAAAAGATTGCCAAAGATGCTAATCAAATGAACTTGAAATATTTAGCAATTTAGAACTCTCAAAAGTTATACCAAATCACATCATTCACGTATGAACAATCCAAAAGCGTTAGATCAATGAATACCAATTCAGGCCCTCCTTCTAGCACCAAAATGTTGAGTGGTAATTTTACCCAATTGCAAAATCACACTCTCCCTTAGGATTTTGATTCCAAAACCCTCTCTTGCAAAGAAGTTAAAACAAAACAACTTCTCCAAGGTCTCCGCTATATTAGCATTTGCACATGTGTATTAGTAATCTCAATAAAGATATATCAATTCAATGCTAGGAACACCTTAGTGATTGCAAGTAATTGTTAACAAGGGGCATGTGTTGGTTCATTTTACCATGCTATGTTAATGATTGTTCATAAAACTTAACAAAAAGCAAATGTGAATTGACCCTCATATGACCACAATGTAGTGCCTTAATTATTTTTATCTTGAAATTTTTAAGGTAGATTTTATCTTCCTTTGGATTAAGTAGATTTTAAAAAATTTTATCTTGCATTAAATCCTACTTTAAAGCATGAAATAGAAGATTAAATCTATCTATGAAAGTGAATTTAAAATAATGAAAAGATCCATTAAATGTAGCTTCTATCATGAAGATGAAGAAAGCCTTTGATATAATTGATAAATTGTTCCTCTTTGATGAAATTAATTTTCATAAAGAGACACCAATTTATTGCTTGAAAATAATAGCCTCATAATGTCATGATGAATTATCCCTCTTTAATGAAATTAATTTTCATTAAGAAGAAATAATTTCATGCTTTAAAACCAAGACCTTTGATGTAATGATAAATTACCTCTCTTTGATGAAATCTGAATTTTCATAAAGAAAGGTGCATTTATTGCTCCGAAAATGATGGCTTATGAAATGCCATAAAATTAACCCCCCTTCAATGAAATTGAAATTTTCATGAAGGAAAGCTCATTTATGCTTGCAAATAAAGATATAAAGCAGAAAAATCTGATTTGCCTTGAAAATGTAAAAAAAAAATGAAATTCTGAAATTATAAAAAACCCTTAAAAACAACAGTTTTCAAAAATATTTATAAAATCGAAATGGCCTCGGAATGAGTCCGAATCTATTGCGTATGAAATATTGAATATCATTCTTCACACCCATGTAATTATTTTTTTCATTTTTTTTTTTATGTTCGAAGTTTAAAAAAAAATGCAAAATGAAAGTTTAGAAAACAAAAAATAAAATCTGAAAATAAATTTAAATGCTGAAAACGTAAACATGCAAAGCCCTTTCAGTTTGATGGCACCCTGTCCTGCAAAACCAAATATATGAGAAACACATGCATGCAACTTAATCTATTCCAACCTGCATATGCACAATCAAAATAAATTAAGTGCTAGCTCCTAGGATACATTAAACAAATTTCAGATTCCAAATATTCAATGATGTAACTAAAATTGCATTAAACATCATTTACAAATCTGAAATATGAAAACAGAAAAATAAAACATGAAATCCATGCATGCATAAATTTTCTGATCCAAATTTCTTAAACAATTTTTGAATTAAAATAATGTTTTCATTTTTACAATGATATTCCGGCAACATATCTCTAGTTTTCCAAAAAAAACCAGCCCTTGCTCCCTCTTTTTCTGTTGTATTTAAAATTTTTGAAGCAATCCTCTCATTTCCTTCTTCCAATGCATGGGAAACATTTGCTTTTCCTTTATATATTTCGACTTCATTCCAAGTGCATGTTTCCATGATAACCATCGCAACTCATTACTGTCACTGAAGTGAAACGACCTATAATCCATTTAATCACACTCTACGTGGCAAATTTCCCTAACAATATTTCTTTATCATATAACAAAGTGAGACCTTCATTATGAACATATGGCTTCTCTTACGGACGGGCACAATATTAGCTTTTTTTACTTGATAATAATTGCCAAGACTCTTACTTTATAATAATTGCCACGATGGCATAATTTTACATTAATATTCCAACATGTCTGGATAACCAAACCATGGTCATTTTGAGCTTTCATATTCACTGTTTTAAATATGTGGTTCCCGAATGCTTCGATCACGTGGTAAGTCCCATGTAATCACCCATACTTCGCTGCAATAGACACACCATTTTGGCCTAATAAAACCTCCCAAAACTTCTGCATGAATCCTTTCGTCATTGCATCGTCGTTAATGTATGGTTTCTTGAAATGGGTGGATTGTACGGTGTATCTGGGTTGACATCGTGTCCACATCAAATCTTCGACTGTGTTTGACACCTCCACTGGAATCATGGAATTTTATCGGACTTGGGTATCGTAACCCTTTTCCTCTAAGACCTTCGTCCTTGCCTCAGTGCTTCCTTTCGACATCTACGCAACTGTCATCGACCGCGTCCCTTTTCGACCCGTCCATAAATACTCCATCATCCATGAAGTGTTTTATGCACTATTCAATATATTTCCAAAGTTGAAACTTCATTCCATCTTGCCGTCATCTGCACATGGATTTGACATCCACGCTATCTTCACCATATGCGCACACTACCCATCTAGACCCATAATGATCACATTTCTAAATTAAGTGTTGCCTACACCTATCGATCGCGTAGGGTCCATCGTACGATGCCACATTAGCGTTCGTGTCTCACGTTGTGCTCCATTAATTTTGAGCCAATAAATAGAAATAAATACCAGTCTGTCCTTCACTAGGTATCACCGAACCATCATGGCGTTGGCTCATTAAAAAAATTTACCACTGCGCTCATCTGTCCCAGTTACCTCAATTTTATTGGACCTAGCTTGGCTATCTATCACCCACAGTTTTCATTGGGTTCAAATGTGACTCCACATCATTTTCGTAGATCCAACTGGAGGTGTCTCTGAAATCAAATTCTTCACTCCGATTTTTATCCTTTCAAACACTAGATATTTCACTACTACTAACATCTGACCATGCACTATTTTCTGAGTTGTATAGGTTCCTTCGAGAAATATTTTTTTTGTATAAACCATAACATTGATCAATAAATATTTTCAAAAACACAGTCATCATTCCTTTTATCTACTGTGATTTCTAGCCACGATTCCTCCATGGTGGGTGCTCCCATCTATGATATCTGGTCATGATTCTGTTTAATTCACCCTGGTCGGTATTGTTCACTATGTACTACCCTGCATCATCCATGCAGATGATATAAATCTACCTCAAGTGGCATCATATACTAGAACATCACCTCTTGTACATCATAATCCCCATATAACTCTCGATGTTCATCAACACTACTTCACTTTGCTATATTGCCATCGTGAATTTCATCGTCGGGTTTTTACTAAAGTCATTTTCGTTGCCTTTATATCAGAGAGTGTTTTAACTATAGCAGTGTTTGGAAATATATTTTACACCCCTACATGGCTATTGTCTAACCTAACATTATATTAAACACTGCCTCCTCCCTACGCATTGTTGCATGGTAGACAAACTGCGACACCAACAATGATGATCCTTGGAATTTGCATGAAATTGATGTGTTGCTATATCGGTTTTCACTGATGGTATCCTGTGTGTTCATCGAAACCTACGCTGATAAGTCCCCATTCTACACCAGTTGCCATCCGGCTACATAAACACAACAATTGGTCCTTGTGGGCATCTAGGCCAAATATTCTCTTCCATGCTAGCCACATGCTCAAATCTCTACAAATGGGTCCACGTCATCCTGGTTATGCAGGCTCATGGCCACGTCATCACGATTCCCTCATTGGCAGGTCCTCAATGGTTGTCGTGTTGTTAGTCCTCATCGCGTTCATTCCTTTGACTGTCGCGCACCGTCTAAGACCCTGCATCCATTGGGAATCACAATTTTAGACTAGCATTAAAATATAAATGACACCACTATAAATTAAAAGCCCTAAATTCACTTAACAATGCTCTTAGACAAAAAAAATTAAGGGCTTCCTAAATTTGAAGCGCTTCCTTTTAATTAATTATATATATATATATATATATATATATATATATATATATATATATATATATATATATATTATATTTTCATATATAAATATATATAAATACTTTTTTATTATATATTTATTATATTTATTATTATTATTATTTTCATATGTAAAATATGTATAATAATAATAATAATGTTTTTTTTTAAATTTTAATTTCATTTATTTCAAAGGTTAGTTGATTTGATATTAACCATCAAATTGTAAAACAACTACCCCTAAGACCTTCACCAAAACCACAAAGTCCTAATGAAACCAAACAATGGGAAACTACCGAAATCATCACCCAAAGGACAACCAACACTCCAAAAGAGGATGAAAGAAAACCGACCATTTTACTCGACAAGGCACCTTGCAAACTAAAATACGAATGTCAAAGATAGAGCATGCTAAACTCATTTCCTCAAGGATACCAAAATCCTCAAAAACACAAAACAAAAGGTGGGTCCCCAATTTTGAGGTATGTTGTGGAACAACCACAATAATATCCTTGCTTAGGAAATATGTTTCTGACCTTCAACATGTGTAGGATGTTTCTAAATTACAGATGGCAAACCTTGAGGTTATTCAAGTGATACCGGTAAATATTCTAGAGTTTCATTCCAAGTCAATGCAGAAATGGACTCTAGAACAATATAAGGTCCAATGGGACCATTTTTCTAAATAAAATACCACTTGGAATAAAGTGGAGGATATGAAAAGGCATTTTCCTTTTCTATTTTAAAATTTATTATAATAACTTTTATTCTAACTAGGAAACACACGGGACATTATTTAGCCCAACAGGGGTAGTATGTCATGGCCCACATTGGCAGGACTTTTTGCATGAAGGACTATATGTTGATCATTATAACTTGATATTAATTTTTTGATGCATTTGAATTATTATGCAATGTTTAAATTGATTTATCTTTGAAATAATATGGTACTAGTGATGTATTGTCAATACGTAGTACCAGGTACACTCCTAGGTGGAAGAGGTAGAATTGACCACTGAGATTGGGGTACTTGAAAAAGGAAATGATAATTAAGGTATCTTTGGTGGTCATAAGCAATCCAGTTGTCTAGAGCCTGAAGTTGGTAACCTAGAAGTTATCGTAAGTCTTCAAGTTAGGACAGGTAATTAGACTCGCAAAGAATCACCTATATTGTTTGATGCATTTGATTACCTCTTTTATATATGCATGTTTATGTGTAAGTGGATTGGGTGTAAAATCCCCTTTGAAAGGAATTAATAGGCATAGAGGCCCTATTAAACCTAGGCCACTTGAATACCATACTAATGTTTAATATTAGTATTGGTATTTTATTTAAATTAATCAACATAAGAAATGATTAATGTTTTATTTGATTTGAATCAAAATTAATACTAAGTATTAATGTTTTGAAAGTTTATTTAATTTGTATTCTTTTTATTGTGCAAAAATAAAGAAGAAGCTCCATCTTGTGTAAATTAAATAAATAGAGGATAACTTGTTATATTTCAAATCAATAAAGAATTAAACCTTTTTAATTTATATAAAGGTAAGTTTTGCATTTGGGAGCATGATATTTTGGAAGAGGGAAATAATTATTTTTAAATCAAAATATCCACCCCTCTTTCCCCTTGGATAGGTTTGTCTTTAGTTGCAGTAGATGACATTAATGTCTAAAGGGAGACTTTAGCCTAGTAACAAATGAAAATTCTTGTTAAGAGGGCCAAAGGGAAAAGGTTTGCGGGATTCGATCAAAGAGGAAATTTTATTGGCAAGGAGGATGAAGGTGAGACGGAGATAGAAGGAGCTTTATTAATTTCTTAAAGGAATATTTGGCTTAGGTTGGATTTAAATCTAAAACTCCTCCCTCTTTATTTTATTTAATTAAAATAGTGTTGCTTTTACCAAAGACCACCCGACCCTCTTTTTATTTCCTTCTTGGCTATCACATGGAACAACACCACCAAGTAGTGCTTTGGTGCCTCCATCGCTTGTATGTGAGGATCCCTTAGCCACCAGTATGTGGCTAATTAAACTATTACTTCTCCTTGTTTTTATTCTATTTTTTAGTGACCACACGGTGCATGTGGGATTTTTTTAACCATGTTGAAAAAGGTTTCTCGTGCAAAATATTAAATCTTGCAATCTCACAAACTGAATGTTGTCCACTGGTCACATAAGCCATACAATAGGACCTACTTCACCACCACCTGACAACTAGGTGGTGGTTGGAACATTACCCAAGGTCCATAGGCCTTAAAGGCATGTGAAGCTCCCACACCATGCATGTGAGATAAAGTTTCACACGCTCGAAGGGCTTGAACTTTATCCCACATGCATTATGGGAGGGGTGTGATACCTAAGTAAGAGCGCTAGCATGCCTCATCATGGTTGCCAAGCAGAGGTAGTTTGACAATAGTATTATTTTCACTTGCTAGTATTTTTGTTGTGTTTACCCTGTTGTTGTTTGCCATGTATTGGTTTGTGGTTGGTTTATATTTTGAATAAGGGTTTGGTCCACCTGTATGTTTTCTTTTGCATATGGTCGAGGCTTAATCTCATATGCATGGGGAGAAGGGGTGTAGGGATCCTTAAAAAAGCACATGCACCCTATGTAGTTAGCCAACTGCACAGTCTAGGTCCACTTAGCAATTACTAGTGGTTTAGGCCATTTGTGTTTGTAACCCACCTGTGTGGTTTGGTTGGTTGATCAACTTTTTGACCTTCAATTTTATAATTGTTGCTAGTTTTGATTATTTGGAAGACCCCTTTTTGGTGATTAAATCTAGATATATTATGCTTTGAAAATAATAAAAGATAGCCCTTTTGATGTTAAAACGTAGATGGAATATGTTTAAAAAGAATAAAAGAAAAACCTTTTTTTTCTAAAGTATAGATAGATTATGTTTTGGAAGGATTAAGGAAATAATGATTTAATGAAAGACATGTTGTTTATTAATCAAAGGAATAGACTTTATTTCATTGAAAGGAAGGTTTAATGAAAGCTAGGATTTTATTTAATTTAATAAATGGATTGTTGTAAGTATTTAATTGATTAACGGTAAGGGACCTTCGTAAATTAAAGAAATTGATTGTTTTAAGTATTGAATTGATTAAGGGTATGGGACCTTAGTTGATGAAATAAATGGATTGTTGTAAGTGTTTAATTGATTAAGGGCATGGGACCTTAGTTGATTGAATAAATTGATTGTATTAAGTATTTGATTGATTAAGGGTATGGGACCTTAGTTGATTGAAGAAATAAAATATTTTAAGTATTTGATTGATTAAGGGTATGGGACCTTAGTTGATTGAAGAAATGAATTGTTTTAAGTATTTTATTGATTAAGGGTATGGGACCTTAGTTGATTGAAGAAATGGATTGTTTTAAGTATTTAATTTATTAAGGGTATGGGACCTTAGTTGATTGAATAAATAGATTATATTAAGTATTTGATTTATTAAGGGTATGGGACCTTAGTTGATTGAATAAATGGATTGTTTTAAGTATTTGATTGATTAAGGGTATGGGACCTTAGTTGATTGAAGAAATATATTGTTTTAAGTATTTGATTGATTAAGGGTATGTGACATTAGTTTATTGAAGAAATGGATTGTATTAAGTATTTGATTGATTAAGGGCATGAGACCTTAGTTGATTGAAGAAATGGATTGTATTAAGAATTTAATTGATTGGGGGTATGAGATCTTAGTTGATTGAAGAAATGGATTCTTTTAAGTATTTGATTGATTAAGGGTATGAGACCTTAGTTTATTGAAGAAATAGATTGTTTTAAGTATTTGATTTATTAAGGGTATGGGACCTTAATGAATTAAGGAAATGACTTTGTGTGATGAAAAGCACAAGCCTTTGATTGAATAAAGGAAAAGTTGTGAATTAATCTACATATGATAATATAACTCTCTCCTTTTAATGACAAGAATAAGATCAGATGTATGGAATTCCTTTTGATGTTGACTAAATGATTCATGATTGGATGCATTAAGTAGTTTTGTATAGTTGCAATTTGGAAACTGAATTATATATGCACTTGCTTCATAAGTTATTTAGTAGATGCATTTAGATGCATGCTTCATAAGATCCATGAGCTGTATTTGTTAGATTTTGATGATATATGATATGGGAGAAAGTAATCACAAGATCTAAAGTATGCAAAAATGTAAGCTAATGGAATTTTGCAATAATACTAAAATATAATATTGATGGAAATATGTTACGATGTTCTGGAGGAAATTTGTTACATTGTTTTGGAGGAAATGAACACTCCATATACAAATACTCATAGTACTACATTGTACTCTATCACCAATTTATATCTATTACACTACTATATACTTGTTGTTATCTCACTTCTATGCCTATCACATACTATGAGGCCCTTTATATAGGAAAATGGATTCCTTGGCCAACACTCTATCTAGATGTACAAGTGGACACCTTGCACATTTACAACTTGCACATTGACACGTGCATTTATTACTTCTACATCAAGTAAATTCCTACTCTAGTTATGTACTAAAGGTGGTACATTTGCATGACCCAAATGATGTAATATACTCTAACATCCACTTGTATTACATTATTTGGGTATTGAAGACTTTAGTATTCAATATGAATATTTCATCTGGTACTATATTTTGTTTCCTCCTTCATTGTTTACTTTAATTGGTTGATGTAAAAAATTAGTATATTTGTACATGGTAAAGAAAGATGTATCCAAGGGTTCTTTTGATTTCCCCACTTGAATATGTCTATTTGGTTCAATCTTCATGTTTTCCTCCCTATTCATATATCTTCTTGTATGTCTTTTCTTTCTCTTCCTCCTTCTATGATTCTGCACTAATGCTAGTGGAATCTTTGTTTCATGGTTAGTTAGTTTATCATCACAATAATATTGGTTTTTGTTGCTAGTTTGATTCATGTGTTGAGCAAGTACAAAAATAATTAATGATAGATAAATCATCAAATATTCCTTTAATGTGAATATAACTATTTTTTGTGTACTCCACCATGCTCTGAAGAGAGTTTCATGAAGATAACCAATTAAATATGTAAATTTGTCTTCTTTTGCCTCTTTAAGAAATAAGGAGAATCTCTCTTTATCACTAGTTGATAGATTCTTGTATCCTTCAAGGGTATCTATTAAGTTTTGGGAGTACAATTCTACTTCATGAAATAGTTCCTCATTATTGAAATCATTTCTTAGTATTTCATCCATAATCTTGATATCAATCAAGATAGTTTTTCTAGATTTTAGGTCCTTTGTAGTAGTCCACCTTATGAATACCTAGTGAATTAAGTTTACAAGCTAGAAAATTTTGATATGTAGTATTTGTTTGCTTCCCTAATATTTATTTTTTGTAGAATACTATATCTATCTCAAGTAAATTGATAAAACCTTTCTTGGATTTAGGTTTTGTAGAATTCCTTATATCTCCCTAGTTGTTAGATTATGTTATAAGTGCTTTTGGAAGTAGTAGTTCAATCTTAAGTTGATTTTGTAATGTTTTATAATTAATCAACTTTCTACCTTACCTTATTTCTCCTATTGAACTTATGCACTTATCAATTTTGAAGTTCTTTAGGTTGGATTCCTTTGTCCCTTTAATGTGAGTAGTTCCAACTCTATATGATGCTTTAATGAACTTCCTTCTTCTACCTTCAATAATTTGATTTTCTAATTTCCAATTATCTATGGTTTTGAAATTCTCTACTTTGGAAGAATAGAAAATAATATTAGTATTTGCAAATTAACCAAGGTTGACAACCTTATATCTCCTACTTGGCTATTTGCAAATATCAAGCAATTTTATAATGTCTTCCACTTTTACTAAAATTGCTTCCTTATGATAGTAATCAACTTTTAATATTTCAACACCTTATAGCTCCTACTTTAGAGAAAGGTAAATATTATTTGTTGTAATGTATTACCTTGGTTGGACGTATGTTGATCTGACTGAATAGGTGATCGTGAACGTTCTAAATTTGGTGCTCTCCCTTCTATCTTCAATGTGATAGGTTTGACTACGATGAGACACTCGACTTGCTTGGTATTTTCTCCTCTAATGGTATTGATGAGCATTCAATGCTCTATTCCTCCTCCAATGATGTTGGTGAGCATTCAATGATGGACTATGATGCTTATGGATGATAAATTCTAAATGCCTTTTATATGTGCCTTAACTCTACTATATTTATCCAAACCTTGCTATACTTCTTCTTTGACTTTACCGTATGTATTCAGACCTTTTTGTATATGCATGACCTTCATTGTATTTGCTTGGACTTGATCATACGTGTATTATATCCGAAATCATTGTATTATTCATATTTGAGGTGAATGTTTACATAGCTATGATCTCATTTGGATGGTCCTCACATGGCATAAGATTCTTTGAATAACACTTGAGATAAAAAAAATTAGTAATTAAGAGACTTCTTCATTAATATTGGGTTTTACAGGTTAACCCAAAACCTTTTACAAAATTTAGCCTTATGTTGTCAATACGGATCCTTACCTGCCTGAGGACTACCTATCCTCTATTTTAACTAGCCTTCCTAGGACCATGACCATAATTACCTAAATAACCAACCCTAACATAGAACTACCCAACGAAAATCCAGCACACCCCACAGGTGCAACCAACCCCAAGGAAACTTCCTGAAGACTCCAGGAACCTAACACAAACACCAATCTCAAAAAAGGACCAAATCCTCTGTATAGTATGTAATTCAAAAATTGCCATGGATACAACAATTATAGTATTTGCATAACAAAATTCTACACAGAGGCATTACATGACGGACCCTAAGTCTCCTCTTCCTCATCCTTGTTGAGCTCCTCATCCTTGTCGTCCTTGTCATCGTGCGAATCTTGGTTATCCACAATAGGCTTGTTGCTTTGGTATCCTTCATTTAATAACACCTTGGTAAGCACATCATGAATCTCCTATATTTATTGCGTGTTCAGCACGAACTTCTTGAGGACCATGGTCGACGGATCAGGTCCTTCGTCCTCGATTTTGCTCACCTCAACTTTGGAACTTTCCTACACCTATTTGTTCTTCATTCGCAAGTATGTACACTTGGCCGACTCCTAAATTCTCAATTTCTTCCTTGTCAGGTATCCTTTGGTGGTCATGTCCCCCACTCTCTTCATTGCTGGTGAACCAGATGGGGGTTTGGATATGCATGGGCTCACCCTAGCTTTGGAGATCTCTACCTCATGGCTAGCATGGGGTGCAACATGGGGAGTCGTGGCCAAAACCCACTTGTAAATCACCTTGAATAGCCCCTGGTGCAGAGGCATAGCAAAACCCCTCTTGCTTTGGTATGAATTTATTGTATAATTCATGGAATTCATCAAGAACTGGGGTATACTAATCGGGTTTACATCATGAAAGAAATTGATGAAGGCATAGTGAAAACTGAGAAAAATTTTACTTGGGTCCTCCACAGTAATGAACTCCATAACATTCTTCATGACTCCATTCCACGAGGTGGGGAGGTCCATCCTCATCAACCTGTTCTTTGCCTCCTTAAATTTTTTTAGGATTGTCCTTAAATTTGCACAGTTCAACCTCCCAATAGTGATTCTGCCTATGAATGGACCTTCCTTTCACCATTTACCCAGTGATGGTAGCAAGAAAATTTATGTCAATGAGAATTCCTCGCCCATGTATTTCGACCCTGCCATCCTCCCATATTTCCATCACCGCATGGATAATGTCCTCCTCTACCCCAAAGAATAGGTCAAAAAACTAGGTGAACCTCCTTTCCATAAGGATAGCTTGGGCCACAGGATCCATGACTACCATGCAGGGCTCAATGTAAGTCATATTATTCTTTCTCACAGTAACCTTCTCCTCTATTCTTCCAAACTTACATGCCATGACACTTCTTGTCCTAGATTCTTTTATAAAATTATGAAGGTGGTGTTGCTTTTGCCTTTCCTCGAACATTGAGGAAAATTCCTTGATGAGGGTGCCATTGATAAGCCACCCACTACATTCCACCTGGATCTCCTACCACTTGGCCTTACTTATCAGTTGGATAAGCATGCCACCGTGCCCATCACCACCTTGTTAGGGATCCGTTATCTTCGTAATCATGGAAATGGTTGACATTTTGTCAGTGGAGGACAAATGACGATTATAAATACCTTTGAAAGTACCTAGAGCATAATAAAAAATCTTTACCCATCTACCTCAGGACCACATCATACAAGGGGTCCCATGTGATGTGGATGACTTAATTCAAAAATTGTGCAATGGGAACACTTGAGATAATTTTAATATATTTTGAGATGGTGTAAATGTGGCTTTTGAACTTCAACTCCTTTTGGTTCATCATCTATGGACCTTTAGAAAATATGATCACTTCTGATAGTATTGACAAGAAAAAAATACATAAAATATTCCCTCCAAATCTTACTTAACCTATATACTTCTCTTGCCAACGTAAATCCAGTTGGTTTATTGCTCCCCAAGCAATTGAATATTGGCTTTCGATTTAATGGAGATCCTAGGCACTGTGGAGATGGTTTTGTGATGCTCCTTTAGCAATAGCTACGTACTACCCTTGAATGCTTTTATGAATTTCCTTCTATATGGTATTTTGATGCTATTTCGAGGTGGTATTTTGAACCTTTCAACTTGCATTCATGTAGATTTCCTCACCTCTATTCTACCTTGCTTTTACATAGATGTTTTGGCATTGTTCTTTCTTCTTTGCAATAATATTGTAATAGATGTAATGGTTTTTTTTGTTGCAGGTTGATATCATTTGATGTAAATCCAGCTACAAGAGGTCAAAAAAAAATACCTCCCATTACGTAAAAACTACGATAAATGGAAATAATATGTAAAACCCTCCATTTATATAAAAACTGCAATACATGGAAATAAACCAATAAATATTTTCTTTTCTCATTCTTGAATTCACTTTCCCCTTTTACAATGCAATACCAAGGGAATATATATCCCCAAAGAAACCCTAAAAGAAAACCCTAAAGCTTGAATCCCTAAAATAAACCCTAAAATAAAACCCTAAAGCTTAAAGCCCTAAAAATAAAAAATTACTATTTTGGAAAATTGATTTTTCCATCAAAATGTGCCTTTTTTTCGTAATTACCATTTTTGGAAAATTATTTTTGCATCAAAGAATTATTTTAAAACTCCTTTTAAAACAAACCCTCTAAAGATAAGCCCCTACATCATTCTCCTCTGGTTGAAAAGAACTCTGCTCCTGCAAGCTCCTTTGATCAAAATTATAATTGCTCTCCATATAGGGCCACACATATGCAAATACTCCTCAAAGTACCAATCTCCTTCTGAGGTTCTATATCTCAACCCTCCTGCAAGCACTACACATAGTGCTAATTTCATTCTCTAAGGTTTTACGAACCTTCTACAAGCACTACAAAAAGTGCCAATTCCTCCTTCTCAGGTTTTACATAAAACAACCTCCTACAAGCACTACACAGAGTGCCAATTTATTTCTCCAAGGTGTTACAAAACTTTTGCAAGCACTACAAAAAGTGCTAATCTCTTTCTCTAAGGTTTTACATAAAAAGAAACCTCCTGTAAGCACTATACAGAGTGCCAATTTTTTTCTCCAAGGTTTTACAAACCTTATATAAGCAGTGCATAAAGTGTCAATTTTCTTAGAGCGTCTTTGCTCTCCTCTCCTTTTCTCTTTTATTCTTGTTTCTTTTCTCCTCCTAACAAGATCCAACTTTATTTCATACCAAATGATGTAAATCTAGCTACAGTAGGTCAAAACAAAATACCTCCCATTACGTAAAAACTGTGATAAATACCTCCCACTATTTACATAAAAACTACAATAGATGGAAATAAACCAATAAATATTTTCTTTTCTCATTCTTGGATTCACTTCCCCCTTTTACAATGCAATACCAAGGGAATATATATCTCCAAAGAAACCCTAAAATAAAACCCTAAATCTTGAAGCCCTAAAAGAAACCCTAAAAGAAAATCCTAAAGCTTAAAGCCCTAAAAATAAAAAATTACTATTTTTGGCAAATTTATTTTTCCATAAAAAACTACCTTTTTAAGTAATTACTATTTTCGTCGATTTATTTTTCCATCAAAAATTTGCCTTTTTTAGTAATTACCATTTTCGACAAATTATTTTTGCGTCAAAGAATTCTATTTTGAGTAATAAAAAAATTATTTTAAAACTCCTTTTAAAAAAACCCTCTAAAGATAGGCTCCTGCATCATCATTTGAGACCCCTAGCTTTGGCAATTTAGAGTGGTGTTTCTAGACACCTGTAAACTAGTGTTTGTAAGCTCTAGGTTGGCTCTTCTTTTGCCCTTGATGATTCACCAATAGTGGACGTAAAAATCCTATAGTTTAGTGTCTTGAGACACTTTCTATTCTGTCCTCCTTAGGAGGGATATGGTGCACCTGTATAATATTAATAAGAGACTTTGTTTTGCACCCAAGTTCCTTGTCTCTTTTATTGATGCTTTCCTCTTTTGTTATGAAGGCTCCTTGTTGTATAGCTTGAGGACTTATGTAGAATGATCCAAAGCTTTCTTCTGGCTTCTTGGATATGGCCGCTACTTGCTCTATTCTTTTTTAGAGCAATGTAGTGTTGCCTCTTCTTATTAGGTAATATTAGAATCTAACTCTTTCACTTGGATAGTTTAGTAATAATGAACCCAAGCTAATAATCATATAAGCAATATGCTGGAAAGAGTAATCCTTTTTGCACTAATTTTACTAAAATACTTTAGTGCACTCCTAATAATCTTTAAGAGTGATTGATATAGTGCAACTGCAATCTCCTTATTGCTCCTTAAAATATAACTTGTAATATGCACTAACTCTTAAAGAACTTTCCAATGCTTCTACAACCTCTACAATTTTCTTAAGAGTAATATCTTATAAAAACTCTTAAAAGTAATCAGTAATATGCACTACAATCAATGTTGTAGGATGTAGTCTTCTTGCTCTTAGATAGATAATAGGTAGATGGTATTTCCTTTCTATCAAAATATATCAAACTCCTATTTTATTATATAGGTGATAACCTTTAAACTAATTTGCTTCTACACATCTTGAAGACTATATAATGCAACCTTCTTTTTTGCAACTTTTGAATTCTAATAATGGTTCTTTAATGGAAATGGATAATAACCCAAATCAAAGTTCAACTAATGAACCTATTTGTACCCAAGTTGCTTACCTTTAATTATCTATAGATGAAGGATTATGAGGTGATTCAATTCACCTTGTTGTTGCCTTTACACTAGATGGATTCATGGATTTACTTGACTACTTAAATCAATTCACTAATTTGTAGCTCTCTAATGCTTCTAACTTGCTACTTGATTTTGTACTAGATGAATTGGTTGACCTTCAAGATGAACTTTGCAACTTTGAAGATTTGCAGTGGTACCACTATCCTTATTGCTACCCTTTTGGTAGATAACATATCCTCTACAATACATCTTCTTAGCTCTAAAAGGTAATATTCAAATATCTTGAATTTGCTAGGCTTCTTCTATTTGTGTTCTTATTCAACCTCCTTGTTGAATTTTGACATCAAATAAGGCCTTCTTCTCAATATTTTTAAAGTCTTGAGGTTTTTACAGATCTTCTCTACAATTTGAGAAACTTCTTGCCAAATACTAATACTTTTATCTTGTTTTCAGATGGCAACAATTGTCCCAAATACTTTGCTATCATGAGCTTCTTCTTGGTGATGAATTTTTTAATGATATCTTATAGGAAATCCTTTGTTGAATTCAATGAACTCTAAAATAAGGCTCTTTAAGCCTTTTATTTGTTTCTCCTTGAGACCTCTCCAAGGTCTTAAATATTGTAGCTTATTTGGTCTTTCTCAATGAGATATTTTCTTCAACCTTATACTATGGAAGTGTTGGCAAAGAGATCTCCTTCTCAAATATCTAGATTCTACTACTTCTAAAATCAGGTACTAGACCTTGTTAGTCCTTCTTCAGTATTCCTTATTCTATAAGTTCTTCAATGAGATCTTATGTGACTCTCTTTAGCTTCTTCTGGAATATATATTTAATCTGCTATTTTAATGGGGTCTTTTCTTATACCTCTTCAATTTTTTATTCTCTACAACTTCACTAATTATTCTTGAAACTAGAAGTATGAATTTTGTGTTGAGTCCTAGTCTTCACAATATTATGGAAAGACTCTAGCTAATTTGTAATTTTTAATCTTCAACGGATTTCACCAATGTCCTATATTTTATTTCTCACAAACTCTTCTTTGAAGTCTTCTTCTAAAATAAGGCTTTTGTAGTATTTTCTTCTAGCTTAAGGCTTCTATGGCCTTTTTTATAGGTCAAGGCTTCTACGACCTTTTCTTCTAAAATGTGTAGGTCTACAATAGGATTCCTTCAGGTTCCTAAAATATCCTCAATCTCCAAATGGTAGGCTTCAATCTACAAATCTTGCAATGGGGTCTTTTCATTTAGGCTTATGGAATCTTCTAATTGTTGTTTCTTGTGTTGTATTGATTCTGAAGATGATATTCTTCCTATCTTTCTATAGGAAGCTTCACAAATTTCTTTGAATCTCCTTTTCCTACAACAAAGTATTAGTATGATGAATCTAAATTTGTCAATGATGAATCTTCACTAGTTGATTTGTCAATCTAGTGGAACAAATGCTAAGTCCTAGTCTTCACAAGTTTTTTTGGAACTCTATGGAAAGACTCTAGCTAAATGCAATCTCAAAAATTTTGGACTTGATATTTGCTTCTCTCATCTCTTATGACTCTCCCTATTCCTATTGATCTACCTTAGCTTTGATACCACTGTTATCTTTTAATGATATATGATATAGGAGAAAAAAATAACAAGATCTAAAGTATGTAGAAATGTAAGCTAATGGAATTTTATAATAATACTGAAATATAATATTAATGGAAATCTATTACAATGCTCTGGAGGAAATGAACACTCCATATACAGTTATTCAGAGTACTACATTGTACTCTATCACCAATCTATATCTATTATACTACTATCTACCTACTGCTATCTCACTTCTATATCTATCACATACTATGAGGCCCTTTATATAGGAATATGGATTCCTTGGCCAACACTCTATCTAGATGTGCAAATGGACACCTTACACATTTACAACTTGCATATTGACACTTGTGCATTTATTACTTCAACATCAAGTAAATTCCTACTCTAGTTATGTACCAAAGGTGGTACATTTACATGACCCAAATGATGTAATATACTCTAATAATATTGATCCCTTACTACCATCAATTGAGTGATGGGAAGACAAGAAGAACCAAGGAGGACACTTATATTTGAAGCATTAACCTTGATATTGGTTGTAATGATAAATTTATTCATTAGATTAGACTCTAGTTGAGTAATTTCCTAGACGTGAGCCTCAAATTTTTGAGAGAGGGCATCCACCATAATATTATCCTTACATTTTTTATAAGTAATATCATAATCATAAACCATGGGCTTAGAGATCTACTTTTGTTTTTCGGAGGTGGCAACCCATTACTCTAAGAAATATTTGAGACTTTGATGATCTATTTTAATGGAAAAATGATGTCCAATGAGATAAGGTTACCAATGAGTGATCACATGCAAAATTGCAAGCATTTCCTTAGCATAAGTTGATTTTCCTAGATTGTGACTAGAGAGCACTTTACTAGTGAAATCCAAGGGGTGCTCTTCCTACATCAATATCACTCCAATACCATTTCTTGAAGCATCACTTTCAATTACAAAAGGCTTGAAAAAATCAAGCATTGCTAATACTAGAGTGGTTTTCATAGCATATGTTAATGAATTGTGAGCCTCCCACTCAAATTCATTAATGATTATACCAATTAAAAATTTGTAAGTATTAGGTGAACAAGTTCATGCTAACAAATGGTGGGGATTTTTAACCAGCAGTGCTAGCAGGTCTATCAATTTTTGGTAACCTGGAAAAGTTTGTCTGTACACACAACGATGCCTAAGTCCCAGTATCATGCACCTATATTCTAGTTTCAAGGGTCTATCTCCCAATTTCATCCACCTATATCCTAGTTTAAGGCACCTATCTCCCAATTTCAAGCACCTATATCCTAGTTTTAAGTGCTTATCTTCCAGTTTCAGGCACCTATCTCCACATCAATGGTGCCTAACTAACATTTTTAGATGCCTAACTCCTAGTTTTAGGTCCTTATCTCCCATTTTGAAGCGTTATATCATATTTTCAATCGCCTACTTCCCAGTCAATCAAAACCTATTTCTCGATCAAAGCACATAAAGACCTTTTGATTGGATATCTCCATATTTTTTGATGGCAAAGACTATTTTAAAATATATATAACTATCTCGTGGATTTTATTTAAATATTAATTTTGGTGAGTTGTTTAAATTCTATAACACGTAAAATCTTACAAATCTGGATAGATGGTAGGGAAGATCTATAAAATATGGTAAGTAGGTAAAAAAATATGCAGTCTTGTTGTATTATTTAATATATATGGAAAATAGAAGATTTGGGCAGAGGGCTCTAGCAACATGGTAGTGTCAAAAGGTTTGTGTGATGCCAACTATCTTAAAGAGGATTTGTAATGTAAGTCCAATGCTGGATGTACGTGGTTTTTCAGAGATTTTAAGACTATTATATTCAATGTAAGGATGTGAGAATTGCTTAGTTTGTATGGCTAGGTGGTAAGATACTAATACAATCTACTCACAGTTTTAATTATTACCATATACCATTTTTTAATTTTAATTGTAAGTCATGTGTTCTCTATGTAATAGCATTACGTGCACATTATAAACTTGGATTTTGGTTGGGACCTTTTTGGGCTTAGGTTTTTTTCTCTAGTGGGCTGATTCACCACCATATTTTGGTGAACTTTGTGACACCATTGATTTAATATAGAAATGGTTTCTTCTGTGTATATATAGTTTGCAAGAATTTTATGATCTCACACTAACCTTACATCCTATAGTTTTTGTGGCATCTGTTTTATTTTCATATGTGTTGTACTGCATGGAAGGATTTAATATAGAAATGGTTGCATCTATGTATATTTAGTTTAAGAGAATTTCATGGGTTGAATCTTATCTCCTATAGTTGTTATGGCATCTATTTTACGTTCCCTATCATGTTTCTCATGTGGTTTCGATGAATCAATTAACCATCTCTATTTTTGGTGCAATCGCATCTTTATTTTTTATTTTTTTATTTATTTTGTGGTTGTGTTTTACTATTTTTTATGTTATCCTCTCCCTTTTCCCCAACATGTTTTTTTTCTAAACATGGTGGAATCGGTAGTCACCATGAATCTGGGTAGGCTGTCCAACTTTTATGGCCGCTATAGTATTCTGCGATGTTCACCTCGAAAGCCGCCACATAATTCTTCACACAGTCTGCCCCTATAACCACCATGCCACAATAATTTTAAATATTTTACATCATTGAAAGCACCAGGAAAGTGATAAGCGTTCAGTCTGGTGAGGCCCGAGATTTGAACTTTGGACCTCCACCCCAACATGTTAGTTTAGTTTTTTCTATTTAGGAGAGCTGACTCTCTCTGGAGGTCATTTCCTCTCGAGTAGTCCCACACAAGAGATAAATTCCCATGTTGATGCTATGCATAGGTGCAAGTGTAAGCATATTTTTAGACATCAACAATGTTAGCATGCCCAGTGGGACAAATATATATTTTTACTAGGGCTCTGGTCCCTCCCCTGCTCCCCCTCCCATGGCTCCTGGTTCCTGCCCAGTCCCTGGCTCAACCCAGGTCATCCCTCCCGGGGAGTGGTTGTTTGCAGATGATCTCCTGGGGGAGATCCTTCTCCACTATCTGTGCCCCTCCCGGCCGGCTAGGGTTTCCTTGGTTGTTTTTTCGGACTGGTGCTTCCCAGGGATCCCTGTTTGGTTGGGGATCCCTTCCTTTTTTCCCTCAGGCTTCCCCCTGGGGTTTTTTTGTAGGTTATTCACGTGGATCTGGTCCCCTGCGTTTCTCGGTGCGGTGGAGGTGACAATTTAGGGTTTGGACAGCTTCCCCATTTTTCTTGTGAATCCTCGACGGGCTCTGTGCTTGGATGGGATTCTTGGTCCCTCGGTGGGCTCTGTGCTTGGACGGGATTCTTGGTCCCTGCTGCTGGGATCCTCTTTTGTTTTCCCGAGGCGGATTCCTTGTGGTGCAACTCTCTGGTCACTTCTTGATGGGCTGGATCCTCTCTGTGCTGGCTGTCGGCTTCCTACAGGATGGCTCTCGCTGAACTGAATGTTTTACCGGTGGGCGGGATGGTTTCTCCACAAGGCGGGATCCGCCAAATCCACCGATTTTCCTACAAGGCGGGATCCTTTCTTTTCTGCTGGTTTCCCGGATGGCGGGATTTCCCTGTTGCTTCCCGCTAGGCGGGACTGTTTGTGGTGGTTTTGACTGCTTCCCGCGAGGCGGGATTTTATTGTAACGGTTTTTCTGTGCTTCCTGCTAGGTGGGATATTCTCGATGGTGGTTTTTGGCTACTCCCCGCTGGGCGGGATCTCCAAAACTACTTTCTTTCTTATTTGTTTGTTTCCCGCTAAGAGGGATTGTTTCATGCTTACTGTTACCGCTGGGTAGGATTTCTGTTTTGGTGTTCAGTTTCAAGGGATTGATGCCCTAGGCCCATTGCTTATGTAATCAGGTTTTGGGATCCTTGTTAAAACCCGCTATAAATACAAACACTTATAACTATAAAATATATATATATATATATTTTTACTAAAATATCTGCATAGATCTTGTTATATTTTAAAAAATTCAAGATTTGGTGTTTGTTTTAACTGTTATCTACTTGTTGAATTATTTTTTAAATCATTTAGTGGCTCTACTAAAAGAACTAATCTGGATATGCCTTATTTTTCATTCTTTCAATTTTTTATGTCTTTTTTGTCTCGTGTTTCAATTTTGTGGGTATCTAAAAAAAATTTTGGGTGGGGATTACTGGTTTTGTTGAAAATCTAAATATATTAATGACTCTATGACCAATGGATGCTAACGTCACCTAGTCTTCTGGGTTTTTTATATTACAGGAATGTGTCCCTTATGATTTTTTAAAATATTAATGAATTTTGAGACTCCTACTCAAATTTATTAATGGTTGTACCAATTAAAAAATCTAGTGGTATGTGGTGGACAAGTTCATGCTAAAAATTGGTGGGAAGTTTTAAGCAGTAGTGCTAGCGGATTTTCAATTTTAGGTATATTGGTAGAGTTGGTTGGTACACATAGTGGTGCCTAACTCCTAGTTTAAGGTGCCTATATCCTAGTTTTAGGTTCCCATCTCCTAGTTTCAGGTACCTAACTCCTAGTTTAAAGTACCTATTTCCCAGTTTTAGGTGCCTATATCCCAATATTAGGTGTCTATATCCTAGTTTCAAGTACTTATCTCCACACCAATAGTGCCTAACTCCTAGTTTGAAGAACCTAATTTTTAGTTTCAAGTGTATATCTCATAGTTTCAAGCACCGATATCCTATTTTTAGGTGCCTACTTCCTAGTAAATCGATGTCTGCTTCTCGATCAGATAACATGGAGACTTTTGGACCACAAATATTTATAATTTTTGATAGCAAAGAATTTTAAAAAATATATAAATATCTTGCAACTTTTATTGAAATTATTGTTTAAATATTCTCTTTTTTTGAGATATTTAGATTATCTAACATGTAAAATCTTATAAATCTGGACAGATAGTAGGATGTAATAATTTCACAATAATAGATATGCACACAATTACAAAATATGAAGAGAATAGTGGAACTTCTTAATTTATTCCAATGATCAACTTTGTATAAATAGCAGAGTTGATCATTGAGAGACGTTGGATTACAACAACTCATCATACCTGATGAAGAAACCACTGAGAGTTCTTCTGACACATGGAGGAGTGGAAATGCCAAGTGTCTATCCTAGTAGAAATTAAGAGAACATTCTCTTATTCTAACACCCTCCCCTTAAGTGATACTAGGAGTGAATCGTATAAATAAGTCCTGGCAACAAGGCCTGTTGAGGTACTCATGTACAAAGACTTATTTTTGAAGAGATGGTAAAACCCAATGGGAAAAACCATCAATCAAAAGGAAGTTAGAGGCTTTTATTCGTATGGTGAAGATTTTCCTCCTAATACAATAGATAATTGGTAAAAAAAATACCTATGGGAAAAAACCAACTATGAGAAGAAAAGAGGTATGTCTTCGTATGGTAAAGATTATCCTCTTTATACAAGAAAGAAAGATGAGTCCCGACAACTTGGCCTGATTAGGTACTCATTTACATAATATTGTTGGTGAAAAAACCCCTGTGGGGAAAAACCAACAATTAGAGGCATGTCTTCGTATGGCAAATATTTTCCTCTTATTACAAGAAATAAATATGAGTCCCAACAACTTTGGCTTGATTAGATACTCATATACAATAAATAGTTGGTGAAAAAATCCCTATGGAGAAAAACCAACTATTATAAGAAGAGAGGATTCTCTTCATATGGCGAATATTATCCTCATAAATCCAATCAATGCAACTAAATAACTCCAATCTTATCTCTCAACTGAAGGTAACGTAGAGAAGGAAATGACTTGGTGAAGATATCTGCAATTTGTTCCTCATTTGGAATATATTCCAAGTGTATGTCTCCATTCTGAATATGCTACCTTCTAAATATGTTTGTATTTGCCCTACTTTTATATTTCAAGAAGTAGACCTAGGATCTTCTAGATAAATCATCAATAAATATAAGAGCATACTTTTCTCCTTTGAAATATGATTCAGGAAAGGTCATTAAGTCACTATGGATTAAATCTAGAGGGGATGCAACTTTTAGAGAACTACTTGGGTGGAAAGGATCTTGATGTTGCTTTCCAAGATCACATCCAGGACAAAATCCATCACTAGAAGAGACTTGGGGTAATCATGTAACCATATCATAGGTGCACAAAACCTTTAGGTATCTATAATTAAGATGACAAAACCTTTCATGTTATATTTGACTTTCAAGATCACTATGAGCCACAAAACAGGAGGTTCATTCTGGATTTTGAAAATATTTGAAGTGAAAAAGATGAGAGCTATGATAAATATTCCCTTTGGCTATAATAGAATGTGGGTCTTGAAAATTTCTTATCTCAACTCATTTTGGGGAGAAGAGAATAAATTTTCCATTTCCAGGAGTACAAATCTGACAGACAAAAAGGAGATTGATGGCAATGTCTGGAAAATAGAGAACATTGTTTATAGAGCCACCATCAATGGTTATATCCCCTTTTATTTTGATAGGGATGAAGGAAGAGTCACCTAATTCTATGCTACAAGTAGAGCTAGTGGAGATAGAAGAGAAAGACTTGTCTTAAGCAGTCATGTGATGAGTTGCTCCAAAATCTAGGACCTAGTAATTAGAGGAAGAATTGGAGGGTTTTCCTTGATCATTAACGACTTTTCCTATTTGCTTTTTATTTTTTGTATTTTGATCCTTCATACCTACCTCTAGTTGTAATATTTTCTAGCATTTGTTAGGATAGTGACCATTCTTTTTAAAGTGAGTACAGGTTATGGGAGTCTTTTCCTCATTTTTAAATTTTTCTTTAGAAGAGGTGGAGGCTACTAAGGCTTTTGAATAAGAGGAAGAAGAAGATATTTAATATCTAGAAATTTTGGTTTCTTCCCTAGTTAATCTATCACAAAATTCTTCTAAAGAGGACATTTTAAAGGTTGCACCAAGAGCATCTTTGCTAGATATAAAGGTGGTAGAAAAAATTTAAAAAACACCATTTAGCTTAGAAAGGATTAGATAAATGCATTCTTATTCAGTCTTAGTCTTCCCACTGCCTTTGTATTGAGTGAGGACTTCTTTGAACTTAGTAAGTAAAAAATACTACTAAAATCTTAAGGGGACAAAGAAGTTAGTTCACCTTCTAGTTGCATTGATCTCATCTGATCTACTTTCCCAAACAAGGCCTTCAGTTTCTCCCAACTTTCATGAGGAGTTTTACAATCTGTAATATGAAACCACAAACTTTCATGAACATTAGAGCTAATAATACCCATTGTTTCGTGCATTTTTCCCTTATGAATAAATATGTTATATTCTTTATTAAATTATGGTTGCTTTTCTTCTAACAAATGAGTAAGACCTTTTTGAGAGATAAGATTTAAAATTTTATGTTTCCAAGTGTGAAAGTTATGAGGGGTGAGAGGTTCAATTGAATTCATAATTTTAAACACAAGATAAAATTGAAGTTTTAATTAACCAATAAATCCCCCCTTAGAACTTCAATTAATTGATTAATGCAATTGTTACAAGGAAAATATATGAAGCTTTTCAATATTAGAAAACTCAATATACCCACCCTAACAAGAGGGAAACTATAAGTATAATGATATTGTAATATTGTTTGCTTTAGAGTGCCAAATCCTCTTAGTTCCTCACAATACCCACCCTTACTTGAGGGAAACTGTAAGTATAGAGAAGAATTTGTCAAGGGTGTTTGGCTTGAAATGCAAAGATATCAACAAGATTAAATTGGGTGTTCTCAATACTTGCCCTTACGAGAGAGAAACTATCAGGGAGAGAGTCCCAAAATAAAGAGGAAGATTGAAAAATATTTTCCAGGCATTTATACCAAGTGCCTCCAAAAACTCGCCCTTACTTGAGGGAAACTATAAGTTTTGAATGATTTTTGTACATGGAACGTAGGCAAATATTTTGAGGAATATAAGTTAAACCTTAGGTTTATGAATTATTTAAGTGTAAAAAAAAACTATAGAGATTCTCAAATAAAATTTAATTTTCATACCAAATATTAAGAGAATAATTATAACACCCTTAGATAAAAGAATTTGAAAAATATCTATCTTAAAGAAAATAAATAAAAAATATTAGATAATAATTAAAAAAAACTAGAACTTCTTGATAAGTTTATTATTTAGATAAAATAATGAGAAGAAGATAGTTTTGTTCATAATTTTGATAAACAAATTAGGTTGTAAATTTTAAATAGAGAGTGTATGTTAAAAAAATATATTAAGTATTACACCTATATTAACTTTAAAACCTAAAAAATACTTTGAGGAAGAGATATAAAAAAATAAAAATAACCCTCCCTTCAAGATACACCAATGTGCATATGGTTGCACATAAAACCCCCCAAAAAAACTTTTTATATTAAGGTTACAATAGACTACGACTTTTCAAAGAGCTTTTTGTAAAAAAAACTTTGAGAAGGAGTCAATATTTTACTTCAAAATTGAAGTGAAAATAACCATAAAAAAATAGGAGGAACAAAATAAATCATGTGTCTACTGAGAAATCAGAAGCACCCTAAAGGATAGAAAAAATGGAAACTTAAACTTTATATCCATTGCTGGTTTGAGCTAGGCAGAGGAAACTGACACGCCACCAAAGCCCTAAGAATCCTACAAATATAAACTATCCAGAGAATAGATGCTTTACGAATACTATGAGATACTAAGACACCACCAAAGCCTTGAGAAACCTATGAAGATAAAATATCCAGAGTAAGAGTCAAGTGAAGGCTGTGAGAAAAATGAGACACTGCAAAAGACCACTTAGAAAGCTGTACAGACAAAACAATCAGAGAACATATATATATATATATATATATATATATATATATATATATATATATATATATATATAATAACTCGTCTTTGATTTTATACTACGAGGGAAAAAAAACTTCTTTTAAGCAAAAAAAGTATATAAATGATTTGAAGTGCCCAAGGAAGAGGTTCCCCTCTGAGTCATTGTTGCTTGGAACCAAGCGGAGGTAGGAATGGTTTTCGAGGACACCTAAAACCAGCGAACACCTACACATACTAGTTAGGAGGTAAGAAATAAAATTAAAGAAATATAGTTTTTCCCTGATATCGTAAACTAGAGCTTTGTAGAGCTTCAGGGGATATGCATACAGAAAAGAAAAACAAAAATGGAGTGTTGTCTTTGATTACCTTCCCTACAGATGATTAAAAAAAAAGAAAATATATTTTGAATCACAAAATGAAAGTCTCTAACCAGAATAGAATAGAAGAGCATATGTGATATTATTCTCAGGTGAAGAGAATAAAAAATAAGTGATCGGTATTGAGCACCAGATAACGTCTACTTGGATATTAGATACAGAGATCTTTCTCAATGATGGATTGGAGCACTCTGAGAGCCACGTCATGGGTGGCAAGATTAAAAAATACACACGATGTACAACTTGTAATAAATGTTAGAGATAAAGGTGATTCACATATAAAAATGTATTATTTTTTTAAAATAAACACCAACTTAGAGATAATCGTTGGGGCCACAATAAGTGGCTGCACCAACAAATGCAAGGGGCTATGAAAAGGATGCACACCAAATAATATTTGGATGACGAGTTAATATCACAGCACCTCTTTAAGAGGTAAAACCATTATTTAAAAAAATGAGGGTAGATATTTCAAAAAAAATCATTCTTCTTTTAAAGGAGAGCACTAAAAAAATTCAAAATATTACCCTCAAAACAATAGCAGTATATTTAAAAAAAAAATACATATATTAGCAATAATAAGGATTTTGCTAAATAAAAATGGATAAAATTGACTATTGCATAAATTTAAGCAAGTTAGTCAAAAAAATATATCCAAAGCAATGAACCAGATCCTAGAACCTTCAAGAGCAAATGCAAAATAAATCTATCCTACTCTGGTACCATGTAAGAATTTCACAATAATAGATATGCACAACATTATAAAATATGAAAAGAAGAGTGGAACTGATTGATTTATTCCAAGGATCAACTCTGTATAAATAGCAGAATTGATCATTGAGAGTTGTTGGATTACAATTCAACCTTATGAAGACACCACTGAGAGTTCTCTTGACACATGGAGGAGTGGAAATTCAAGTGTCTATCCTAATGGAACTTAAGAGAATATTCTCTTATTCTAACATAGGAAATATCTATATAATCTGGCAAATAGGTAAGAAAATTTTGGATATATGATCAAGATTTGTTGTCATTGATGTCAAGAGTCATTTTTAGTGAGCAGTGCAAGAGGAAGGATGTCAAGATTTAGTTTTAGAAATAAGAAGGTGATCAGATAAGGTCTACAGGAGAAATATGAAGGCCCAAGAAAAATAATATTATAATATTTTATTATAATATTAAAGGTCTAATGGTAAGACCTAAAGAAATTAAATTAATTATAAATTAATTTTAATAATTTCATTATAAATTAATTTATAAATTAATTTGATTAACTTTATAGTTATTAAATTAATTATAATAATTTTATTATTAATTAAATTATAATCTAATTTAATTAACCCTAAATGTAGGTTATGAGGGAAAAAAGAAATGCATTGATGTCATATATTATTTTCTCCGTCGACGTCTAATATGGTGGTGGCACAATGGTATAAATACCACGTGCCTTTGTTGCAAAGATATTACCTTCGTTCGAATAATACTAAGCCTATGATTTTTGTAATTTTCGTGCGAGGAAGAAGACAAAATGTTTTTGTCTTGTTTGCACCAACGAAGGGACAATATTGGTGAGGCTCTAAGCCTCATAACCAACCAGCTGGTTGGCCTAGTGGCAAGCGATTGTGACTTAGGGCTTTGGCAAGTGGGAGGACCCATGATTGAATCTCGACGATAGTTTTTGGTGAAGGTTTTGTTTTGGGTGCCAAAGGAAGCAACGTGTTCATTTTTTGTTTAGGCACCAAAGGGAATAATATAGCGCATGAGGCGCTCCTTGCTTCCAAGGTGAAAACCTATCTCACGTAGCAATTGAATCCATGGCTAGGGCACTGGTGGCAGCACAACATGGGTTCGATTCCCACCAAGGGCAAAAGGTATTTAATTTTTTTAATTAAATTTTAATCCTAAGGTTGTTTGGCATAAGATTTTAGGGAGATATAAGGTTTATGAAAACTGATTTTTATATTGTAATATTGGTGATTAAGTGTTTATGGGAGTGATAAGGCTTTAGAGATTTTTAAATGTTATTTTAAAAATAAAGTATTATTTTTTTTAATATTTGAAAGGAGTAATAAGGTGTAATTGAGATCTAATATTTTGTATGGTGAGAATAATTTATGAGGGAATTATTGATTTAAGTTTTAAGAAGGTTTTTTCTACCTAAACCTTGAGATTGGAAAAAAGAGTAATTGTGATTGAGACAGGTTTTTAAGGTCAATTCTTCATCAAACAAAAAGTATGGGCACATATTTCTTGTGAGTGAAATATTGTTGGATGTTGTGAATGCTAAGTTGAAGTGAAAAGGATTTTTAATAAAAATTGTTGAGTTTGGTTTTTTGGAATGAGAGTTGATGTTAGAAACCTTGTTTGATAAGCATTGTTGGAAATATTGAAGTAAGCTTTCATATGCTTGAACTAGGGTTTGTGAAATATTATGAGTATCATTGTTATGTGAAGTTGAGAACTATCTTGAACTAGGGTTTGTGAAATATCTTGAGTATCATTGTTATGTGAGATTGTTTGATAAGCATTGTTGGAAATAATTGAGTGAGTGTTCATATGCTTGGACTAGGGTTTGTAAACAAGGAGTGTTTCATTGAGTGATTGATTGAGTGGATTTGATTGATCCTAGTTGATTGGAAGAGTTGGAGTGCTAGTTCAAGTTCTATGAAAGAAATTGGTCTATAGTCCAAATTGATTTGAGAAAGATATTGAAAGTGATTGAGTGTCTGTGAGTGAGAACATATTGAGTCTCTAACCATTATCCATATGTTTATATGGTAAAGTAAGAGAGATTAAAATTTATTGAGCATTATTGTGAGTGTGAAGCATATTGAGTCTCTAACAATTCTCTATATGTTTCTGTGAGATAAAACAATAATCTGTGTGAAGATTGTTTGTATGATTGAAGAGGTTTTCTATGATAGATTGAGTTGAGTTGTATAGAGCTTTTGTGAAAGCTTGTTGAGCAGATTTATGGTAAGTCTTTGTGAAGGATTGTTGATCATATTGGAAAAGTTATAGAAGGGACTTGTGGATAGATTAGTATGAGATTTTGTGGAATCTTAAAATGCAAATTTGAGACAAGTCTTTGAGAACACTTGCAAGCAGAGTTGATTGATTAATTTTTTCAAACCTTGAGTTAAGGTTTGAGGTATATCTAGCAGAGTTGATTTGTGATTGATGCAATATTTGTGTTAAGGTTGGAGGATATATATTGAGTAAATTTGTGCTAGATATAAGGACTGTGTTTAGTGAATATTTGAGGATAGATATTGAGAATATTTGTGCTAGACCGAAGGACTATGTTTAGTGCAAATTTGATAATAGATATTGAGAAAATTTGTGCTAGACTCAAGGACTGTATTTAGTGCAGATCAGAGACAGATATTGAGCATATTTGTGCTAGACCAAAGGATTATATTTAGTATAGATTTGAGATAGAGCTGAGATCAAGCTTAAGAGGTGACAGAGTACAAAGGGCATCATCCTATAGTGGATAGAGGTTGATTATACAAGGTAGTGAATATAGGTCTTCTAAGTGAGGGTAGGAGTCTTCAATGGATAGATATCCATAAGCTAGTGAATTGGAGGTAGTAGTTCTTCTAGAAGATCACCAACCAGATCAGAGGATAAGGAGTTCTCTTGTGGATAGAGATCCACAAAATTGATTAGGGGATTGATGTCTCTTTTAGAGAGAGGTCCATAAACATTTTAATAAGGAAATGATTACCAAGATATTTGTGAAAAAAAATTTAGTGAAATATTTTCTCCGTGGAGTAGCCCACATTGGGTGAACCACATTAAATTGGTGTCTCTATTGTATGTGGTGATTTGTGCATTGCTTTTATTACTACTATTGATATTGCCATTGATATATTGCATAATATTGATTAGGAAAGAAAAGTAAAAAGTGGTCTTATACTATTCACCCTCCCTCTCAGTATAATCTTATGTTCTTCAATTGGTATCAGAGTAGGTTCCTTCAAAAGAGTTTAACAACTTGAAGGAAAATCTTACAAGAACACAAATGTATTCTTAGAGTGGATCCTCAAGAAATTTAGCCCCATTGTTTTATGGGAACAATAATACACTATGGAGCACAAGGATGAATTTTCATCTAATAGAACTTGGAAATGAAGTGTGGGAAGCAGATGAAAATGGATACACACCACCGAAAACTCCACCTATAGATAAATATGGTAAGCTTCTACATCATTACAGTTCAAGATAAATAAATGCAATTTAAAAGGGCTTGCGTGAAACAAAGTTTATAAAGATTATGAATTGCAAATCAACAAAAAAAAAATGGGATAAGTTGCAAGGCATATATGAAGAAGATAAAAAGGTTAGAAGTGCCAAGTTGCAAAACTTCAAAAGAGCATTTGAAGATATAAAAATGAAAGATGATAAGGGCCAAGTTTTGAAGAAGAAGAAACTTTAGAAGAAGAGAGTGTAAGAGAAAGTGAGACTTTTAAGGAAGATTTAGACAACAGAAAGTTCAACAAGGAAAGGAACAATGCACAAATGAGGAATACATGGAACAAAAACCAACACAGGATAAAAGAAACTAAAATACCAATGAGGTAAAGGCAATATAGTTTCAATGGATGATGCTTCTCATGTCACAATTTTCGACACAAGGCTATATAGTGCAAGACACATGAAAGAAATCAATATGGAAAATTTAGAAACAGGTAACTTTTTAAATGGTATTGCTACTCTTGTAATTAGTTTGGTCATAAGGTAGTGAATTGCAGGGTTCATGATAGTAATAGATATGGATTCACTAGGATAAATCCTAATATATCTGCACCTCCAAGTAATAACAACATTAAGTGTTATAAGTGCAATAATTATGGACATACAACAAAATAGTGTAGAGCAAAAATTCCAGAGACAAGCAAGAATAGGAAGATTCAAAGGAATTAGAAGGATCAAATGAGGAGGAAAGTAGTTAAGTGAAAATATCAGTGCATGCTAGGAGTAGAAATACTCCCACCCTAGAATTAACCACATCAAGAGGAGGTGGGGAAGGGCCTAAGATAAGAGTTTCATTCTTAGCCCCGAGCCCTAAAGGTGACCCTTTTCCATTGATGACAAAGGGGGAGAGATTTGAGTTATGGGGAGAGCATTCAGTCAGGAGGAGCATTTTCTCAGGGTGAGTTGAAGAGTAAAAGGTAAAAGTGGTAAAAGGAAAATGGGTTGCCATCAATGACAAAGGGGGAGATTTTTGGAAATATGAGAAAGATTTATTAGCATTGATGTCAAGAGTCAGTTTTAGTGAGCAGTGCAAGAGGAAGGATATCAAGAGTCAGTTTTAGAAATAGGAAGGTGATCAGATAAGGTCTACAGGATAAATATGGAGGCCCAAGAAAAATAATATTATAATATTTTATTATAATATTAAAGTTCTAATGGTAAGACCTAAATAAATTAAATTAATTATAAATTAATTTGATTAACTTTATAGTTATTAAATTAATTATAATAATTTTATTATTAATTAAATTATAATCTAATTTAATTAACCCTAAATTTAGGGTTATGAGGGAAAAAATAAATGTGCTAACATCATATATTATTTCCTCTATCGACTTCTAATATGGTGGTGGCACAATGGTATAAATACCATGTGCCTTGGTGGTTAAGAGATTACCTTCATTCGAATAACACAGCCTGCGATTTCTACAATTTTTGAATGAGGAAGAAGAAAAAAGGTTTTTTACTTGTTTGCGCTAGCAAAGGGATAAGATTGGTGAGGCTCTAAGACTCATAACCAACCATTTGGTTGGCCTAATGGCAAGCAGTTGTGACTTAAGTCTTTGGCAAGTGGGAGGACCCACGATTGAATCTCAATGATAGTTTTCGATGAAGGTTTTGGTTTTGGGACCAAAGGAAGCAACGTGTTCATTTTTTATTTAGGCACACCTAGCTCACATGGTAGTTGAAGCTGCAGATAGGGTGTTTGTGGTAGCACATCATGGGTTCGATTCCCACCAAGGAAAAAAGGTATTTAATTTTTTAAATTTAATTTTTATCATAAAGTTGTTTGGCATAAGATTTTAGGGAGATATAAGGTTTATGAAAATTGATTTTTATATTGTGATATTGGTGATTAAGTGTTGAATGAAGTGATAAGGCTTTAGAGGGTTTTTAATTTATTTTTAAAAATAAATTCTTATTGTGTTTAATATTTTAAAGGAGTAATAAGGTGTAATTGAGATATATTGTTTTGTATGGTGAGAATAATTTGTGAGGGAATTATTGATTGAAGCTTTGAGAAGGTTTTTGCTACCTAACCCTTTAGATTGGTAAAAAAAGTAATTGTCATTGAAAGAGATTTTTAAGGTTAATTCTTCATAAAACAAAAGGTATGGGCACATCTTTCTTATGAGTGAAATATTTTTGGATGTTGTGAATGCTAAGTTTGAGTGAAAAGGATTGTTTGATAAGAATTTTCGATTTTGATTTTCTGTTATGCGATTTGATATTAGAAACCTTGTTTGATAAGCATTGTTGGAAATATTGAAGTAAGCTTTCATATGTTTGAACTGGGGTTTGTGAAATATTATGAGTATCATTATTATGTGAAGTTGAGAACTATCTTGAACTAGGGTTTGTGAAAGGTCTTGAGTATCATTGTTATATGAGATTATTTGATAAGCATTGTTGGAAATAATTGAGTATTCATATGCTTGGACTAGGGTTTGTAAACAAGGAGTGTTTCATTGAGTGATTGATTGAGTGGAGTTGATTGAGCCTAGTTGATTGGAAGTGTTGGAGTGCTAGTTCAAGTTCTATGAAACAAATTATTCTATATTCTAAATTGATTTGAGAAAAATATTGAAAGTGATTGAGTGTTTGTGAGTGAGAAACATATTGAGTCTCTAACCATTCTCCATATGTTTTTGTGGTAAAGTAAGAGAGATTGAAAGTGATTGAGCATTATTGTGAGTGTGAAGCATATTGAGTCTCTAACAATTCTCTATATGTTTTTGTGAGATAAAATAAGATTCTGTGTGAAGTTTTTTTTTGTGATTGAATAGGTTTTTTGTGATAGATTGAGTTGAGTTGTATAGAGCTTTCATGAAAGCTTGTTGAGTAGATTTGTGGCAAGTCTTTGTGAAGGCTTATTGAGAATATTAGACAAGTTCTAGAAGGGACTTGTGGATATATTAGTGTGAGCTTTTGTGGAAGCTTAAAATGTATATTTGAGACAAGTCTTTGAGAAGAATTGAGAGTAGAGTTGATTGATTGATTTTTTGAAACCATGAGTTAAGGTTTGGAGTAGATCTAGAAAAGTTGATTTGTGATTGAGTCAAGCTGTGTGTTAAGGTTTGAGGATAGATATTGAGAAAATTTGTGCTAGATCTAAGGACTGTGTTTAGTGAATATTTGAGGATAGATATTGAGAATATTTGTGCTAGACCAAATGACTATGTTTAGTGCAAATTTGATAATAGATATTGAGCATATTTTTTCTAAACTCAAGGACTATATTTAGTGCAGATCAGAGACAGAGATTGAGCAGATTTGTGCTATATCAAAGGATTATATTTAGTATAGATTTGAGACAGAGCTGAGATCAAGCTTAAGAGATGATAGAGTACATAGGCTATCATACTATAGTGGATATAGATCCATTATCCAAGGTAGTGAATATATGTCTTCTAAATGAGGGTAGGAGTATTTAGTGGATAGAGATCCATAAGCTAGTGAATTGGTGGTAGTAGTTCTTCTAGAATATCACCAACCCAATCAGAGGATAAGGAGTTCTCTTGTGGATAGAGATCCACAAACTTGATTAAGGGATTGGTGTCTCTTTTAGAGAGAGGTCCATAAACATTTTAATAGGGAAAGGATTACCAAGAGATTTGTTGAGAAAATTTTAGTGAAATATTTTCTCCATGGAGTAGCTCACATTGGGTGAACCATGTTAAATTGGTTTCTCTATTGTGTATGGTGATTTGTGCATTGCTTTATTAATACTGCTGATATTGCCATTGATATATTGCATAATATTAATTGGAAAATAAAATTAAAAATTGATCTTATACTATTAAACCCCCTTTCAGTATAATATTATGTTCTTCAATTGGTATCAGAGTAGGTTCCTTTAGAAGAGTTTAACAACTTGAAGGAAAATATTACAAGAACACAAATGGATTCTCAGAGTGGATCCTCAAGAAATTTAGCCCTATTGTTTGATGAGAATAATTATACACTATGGAGCACAAGGATGAAGTTTCATCTAATGGAACTTGGAAATGAAGTGTGGGAAGCAGTTGAAAATGGATACACACCACCTAAAACTCCACCTATAGATAAATATGGTAAGATTCTACATCATTACAGTTCAAGAGAAATAAATGCAATTTAAAAGGGCTTGCGTGAAACAGATTTTATAAAGATTATGAATTGCAAATCAACAAAGAAATTTGGAATAAGTTGCAAGGCATATATGAAGAAGATAAAAAGGTCAGAAGGGCCAAGTTGTAAAACTTCAAAAGAGCATTTGAAGATCTAAAAATGAAGGATGAGGAAAATAGTTTTGCATATCTACTTTGTGTGGATGAATTTGTTAACTCCATGCAAGGACTTGGGCTTGAAATTATAGAACCTAGTGTGTATGATAGGATTCTAAGGTCACTTTCAAAAAGGTTTAGTCAAAATATTTCAGCTATAGAAGAGTCAAAATATATTGATATTTTTATAAGGGATGAATTACATGGCATTCTCATAGCATTCGATATAATAATAAAAGAGGGACCTATTCCCTAGAAAGAAGCGTATTTAAAAACACTAAGAAGACTAAGGATAAGAAGTCAGATTCAAGCAATGAGCTATCCAGTGATGAAGAAGTAAATTATGGCAGAAGGAACAATGACTCAAGAAAGTATAAAGGTACAATATCAATTAGATGTTTTAAATGTGGAAAATATGGTCACTATGCATCTGATTTTCTAGAAGCTATAATAGCAGTGGTGATAAGAAACAAGATCATAAGAATAGGAATGCGGAAAAGCACAAGTACCAAAATAAAAATAGGGATGGACAAGGTACACAAGGAAAGAAGTTTTTCCAAAGGTATAAGAAGAGTTTCTATGTAGATAAGGCAGGTAAGAGCTCAAGTGATAGTGATGATAGTTCCTCAAATAATGATAGATATGAAGTTCTATTTCTAGAAAAATAAAAAGAAGTGGTTAGGAAAAGGTCACCAATAATCTTCAAGTGTTTTAGATGTGGTAACTTTGGTCATATTGAATATAGTTATACATGAAATGGATTCAGTTTCAATGATGATGAATATGAAGATACATTTTAAGGACCAGAATATAATCTTCTTATAGCACTAGAAGAAGGAGGTGATCCTATAGAAGATGAGTCAGAAAAGAATAAAAATATTTTCAAAGGTAAACAAATAGAGGAAGAATTAGAGAAAGGAGAAGTTAATCTTGAGGGAGAGCTTATTCATACCCTTGATGCATTAAAAGAGGTAAGAAAGCAAAAATTAAAACTCAAGATTAAATTTCTAGAATGAGATGAAGAGAAAGGAAAGCTTATAAAGAATCTAAATAGCTCAATAGCTAAGACAATGAGATTCAAAGAGAAGTTAGAATCTAAGGTCTTAGAGTGTTAAATATTAGAGAATGAGGTAGCCTCACTAAGGAAGGAAGTAAAAGAGTCCAAGGACAAGTAAAACAGGTTTGGAAGAATCTCAAAGAACTTGGATAATATTATCAAGACACAAAAACCAACATAAAACAAGACAGGTCTTGTTTTTGAATAGGTACAAAAGAAAAAAGAGGATTCAATCTCAAGTTTTGAAGAAGAAGAAAATTTAGAAGAAGAGGGTGTAAGAGAAAGTGAGACTTTTGAGGAAAATTTGGACAACAGAAAGTTCAAAAAGGAAAGGAACAATGCACAAATGAGGATTAGATGGAACAAAAACCAACATAGGATAAAATAAACTAAAATACCAATGAGGTCAAGGCAATATAGTTTCAATGGATGATGTTTCTAATGTCATAGGTTTAGACACAAGGATACACAATGCAGGACACATGAAAGACATCATTATGAAAAATTCAAAAATAGGTAACTTTTTCAAGGGTATTGCTATTGTTGTAATTAGTTTGGTCATAAGGTAGTGAATTGTAGGGTTCATGATAGGAATAGATGGCTTCACCAAGAGAAATCCCAATATATCTACACCTCCAATGAATAACAACATTAAGTTTTATAAGTGCAATAATGATGGACATACAACAAAGTGGTGTAGAGCAAAAATTCCAGAGACAAGCAGGAATAGGAATAGTCAAAGGAATTATAAGGATTAGATGAGGAGGAAAGTGGATAAAGTAAAATATTAGTGCATGCTAGGATTAAAAATAATCCCACCCTAGAATTAACCACCTCAAGAGGATGTTGGGGAGGGGATAAGCTAAGAGTTTTATTCTTAGCCTCGAGCCCCAAAGGTGACCCTTTGCTATTTATGACAAAGGGGGAGAGATTTGAGTTATGGGGAGAGCATTCAGTCAGGGGCAGCAGAACATGAAAAGGTAAAAGTGGTAAAAGGAAAATGGGTTGCCATCAATGAAAAAGGGGGAGATTTTTGGAAATATGAGCAAGATTTATTATCATTGATGTCAAGATTCGGTTTCAGTGAACAGTGCAAGAGGAAGGATGTCAAGAGTCAGTTTCAGAAATAAGAAGGTGATCAAATAAGGTCTACAGGAGAAATATGAAGGCCCAAGAAAAATAATATTATAATATTTTATTATAATATTAAAGGTCTAATGGTAACGCCTAAAGGAATTAAATTAATTATAAATCAATTTTAATAATTTTATTATAAATTTATTTGATTAACTTTATAGTTATTAAATTAATTATAAATTAATTATAATCTAATTTAATTAATCCTAAAGTTAGGGTTATGAGGTCAAAAATAAATGAGCCAACGTCATATATTATTTCCTCCATCGACGTCTAATATGGTGGTGGCACAATGGTATAAATACCATGTGCCTTGGTGGCAAAGAGATTACCTTTGTTCGAATAACACTAAGCCTATAATTTATATGATTTTCATGCAAGGAAGAAGAAACAATATTTTTGTCTTGTTTGTGCTAGTGAAGGGACAAGATTGGTGAGGCTTTAAGACTCATAACCAACCAACTGGTTGACCTACTGGAAAGCAGTTGTGACTTAGGGCTTTGGCAAGTGGGAGGACCCACGATCAAATCTTGATGGCAATTTTTGGTGAAGGTTTTGGTTTGGGTGCCAAAGGAAGCAACGTGTTCATTTTTGGTTTAGGCACCAAAGGGAAGCATATAGCACACGAGGCACTCCTTGCTTCCAAGGTGAGCACCTAGCTCACCCGACAGTTAAAGCCGTGGCTAGGGTGTTGGTGGAAAAACATCGTGGGTTCGATTCCCACAAATGTAAAAAGGTATTTAATTTTTTAAATTTAATTTTTGTCCTAAGGTTGTTTGGCATAATATTTTAGGGAGATATGAGGTTTATGAAAATTTATTTTTATATTGTGATATTGGTGATTAAGTGTTGAATGGAGTGATAAGGCTTTAGAGGATTTTAAATGTTATTTTAAAAATAAAGTCTTAATGTGTTTAATAATTTAAAGGAGTAATAAGGTGTAATTGAGATCTAATGTTTTGTATGGTAAGAATAATTTGTGAGGGAATTATTGATTGAATTTTTGAGAAGGTTTTTGCTACCTAACCCTTCATATTGGCAAAAAAATTAATTATGATTGAGACAGATTTTTAACCCAAAACCTATTAATTACCGGGTTTTGCAGGTTAACCAAAAACCTATTACAATATCCAGCCTTCTGCTGAGATTGTAGATCCTAGTAATCCTTGAAAATTTCTTACCATAAATTGTGTTGAATCCCCCACAACACCCTACTAACAAGGCACACCCATACCTAAAAATAACTGTAAACATTACTTACATTGACAGGAAATTGAAGTTTGGAACTTTGCACTTGTGAAACCTGTTGCTTGCCCATTTCCTATTCTCTATCGGAATCTTCCAAGGCTTACACCCTGTTACCTTCATTTCCAATTTGGTATGATTTAGAGGTAAACCCCATAGTTATTATCAGCTCCATGGGGAAAGAACACCCATTCATATTTCTCCTTAACGGGTAGGTTTATTTTCATGACTAATAATGTTTTCCACTTCACATGGCACACATTGTGTCCATGTCACCAAACTACCAACATCAACACCTATGTTGGCTAATTTTTCAGCTGACCTGTTGGCCTCACGGTACATGTGACAAGCCCTTCTGTTCTGTCTTGCCGCAAAAGGGATCCTCACTTCATGGATGACTCCCTCAATTCTCCATGGAGGTTTTTTGCCATTGGTTAATAGGTTGATGATGTTCATAGAATCACCTTCAATAATCAAGTTACCTTGAGTTGCTTGGGCTACTTGCAACCCTCTCCAAAGGGCTCTAGCTTTTGCTTCATTATTAGTTTTGATTCCCAATGGTTCAGTGAAGGACTTGACCAGATTTCCTTGATGATCCCTGATTATTCCTCCAGCTCCAGCTCTTCCCGGGTTCTCCTTGGCTACATCATCAAAATTTATTTTAAACCAACCCTAGGGGGGTGGCTCCCAAGAAATCCCATTTTTGGGATTGGGCAAAGGAATGGAAGGTTTGTCCTCAATACCTAAGGCCCGAGCTAATTGTTTTTCTTGGGGAGGAATTGAGTGGTTCTCATCCACTAAGGTGCTAAGGTTTTCTTTCACAAAGACAATAATCCTATTGAGGATGGTTTTTGGGTTGTGAATGGTATCCTTAAAGGCTCTATGGTTCCTTTCTAGCCAAATCTTCCAAAAAAAATGATGCCAACAGATTTTCCATAGGTACTTAAGTTTTAGGTTAACAAAGGGTTGAGGCCATTGATGGAACACATTGAATATAAGAGCAGGCTTAACCCACGAGATCCTAAAGGCTTGGAAAAGTTCATCTAGGATGGACTCCACTACCGGACACTCCAAAAACAAGTGTTGGGTTGTCTCCCACCCTGCCCTGCACATGTAGCAATGGTTAGCAATAACCATACCTTTGGATAACATATTGTCCATAGTGAGGATTTTTCCTTGAATCACCAGCCATGAAAAAAAGGATATTTTAGGAATTAAGCCTTTGATCCAAACCAAACTCAGTTGAAATTGTTGACCTTCCACATTGAGAAGCAAATTATAGGCGAGACTTAAGCGTGAAGTCAACACTTTCAGTCTCAGGCCAAACAATGTGATCTTCATCCTCTCCAGAGGGAATAATTTTTTGAGTTAAAATGTTATAAAGCTCTTCAGAATCCACTTCAAAACTCTATACTCTGATGTGTTTCCACCTGTTGATATTTATATCCTGCCACATATAGTTTTCAACCTTCTTCCCAATATGCTACTCCATATTCTCTTGAATCCTAGCCAAACTAGGATTTTGGGATAACTCCTCAGCTCTCACCCACTGATCCTTCCAAAATTATATTGTTTACCCATTTCCTAGAATCCATCTAAGACCTTTCTTGACAAGATCCCTACTCGTGAGGATTACCTTCCAAAAAGTAGACCCCCTTCTTGCTAATTTGTCATTAATAAAGTTCACACCTTGGAGGTATTTCCTCCTAACTATGGTAGTCCATTCATTATCGACCTTAGTCAATAACCGCAATGCTTGTTTGGCTAACAAAGTTGTATTGAGATGAGCAACTCTCCTCAATCCTAACCCCCCATCAGATTTAGGTTTGCAAACCTTGTTCGAACATACTAAATGGATCCTTTTATTATCCTCAGTCCCTGACCAGAGAATTTTTTTTGAAGCTACTCAATTTTGTGATACACCTTGTTGGGAGATCTGAAGACTGATATGAAGTAAATGAGTATACTTTGAAGTGAAGCCATAGTTAAAACTGCTTTTCCTGCTTGAGATAACAGATTTCCTTTCCAAACTGCTAGATTTTTTTGGATCCTCTCCAGAACTATGCTCCACATTGATCCTTCAGGTTTCCCTGTAAATAGGGGAAGACCTAAATAGGAGGTAGGAAGGGATGCAATCTGACATTCCATGATCCTTGCTATGCTATTTTGCCTAGGAATGGGGGTATTGATGAAATAAAGTTTGCTCTTATCAAAATTCACTTTCTATCCATCCGCTTCTTCATACATTATGATAATATTTTTAATCATTCTTGCCTCAACCACAGAAGTCAAATTCATTAGCAATGTATCATCAAAAAATTGTTTATGTGTCACTGGGGTAGTTAGCGACGTGGCCTTGATACCTGATATGAGTCCAGCTACCGCTACTGCCTTAATGGTTCTTCTCAAGGCATCAACTACAATGATGAACAATATAGGACTTATGGGATCTCCTTGTCTTAGACCACATTTGCTTTGAAAAAAACCTGTAGTAGACCCATTAACCAAAACTGAAAAACAAGGCCTAGAAATACACTCTCTTATTAACTTGACCCATTTCATGTTGAAGACAAATTTTAATAAAACTGCCTCTAGGAATTGCCAATTTATCCTATCATAAACTTTGTTCATGTCTAACTTTAAATCCATGACTACTTTTTTGTTCTGAGTGGCTGTATGAAGAGCCTCATGAACAATAATAACTCCATATAAGATTGATATTCCTTGTACAGAACTTCCTTTACTTGGATCAATGATAACAGGTAGAACTTTCTTCAAATGGTTGGCTAAAACTTTGGACATAATTTTATAGGATATATTACACAGGCTAACTGGCCTAAAGTCAGCCATTGTCTTGGGGTTGGGGCCTTTAGGGATCAAAGCAATGAAAGTTGAATTGAAACCCCTTGGAATATGATTTGAACTTTGGAACTCCTTGATTGCAGCAATAACTTCTGCTCCAACAATATCCCAACAAACTTGGAAAAACCACGATGAAAACCCATCCAACCTAGGAGCTTTGTTAGGATCCATGTTAAAAAAAGCCTCCTTGATCTCTTCGTCTAAAAAAGTTGTTGTAAGAGACTCGTTAATTTTTTCACCAATGATTTATGGAATGAATTGAAGGAGAGAGTCCTTTGCTTGGGCATTACAGGCCCGTTCTTCACCCAATAATGAACTGAAAAAATTAACAGCCTCGTCCTTGATCTCCTGAATGTTTTGAGTTGAGGATCCATCCACCTTAGTTAAATTTCTAATATTATTGTTGCTTCTATTTCTCAATGTGGTAACATGGAAAAACTTTGAATTAGAGTCCCCTTCCTTTAGCCATAATGCCCTTGATTTCTGCCTCCAATACATCTCTTCACAAGCTAAAATATTATAAAACTCGCAAAGGGTTTCCTTCTCTTCAGTCCTTGTCGCCTCATCATAGTTTCCATTTTGGATTTTGCTTTCTATTATTCTCATTTTTTCCCCCACTGCTCTCTTATTCTCAAAAATATTTCCAAAGACTTCTTTATTCCAAATTCTAAGGTTGTTTTTCACCATCTTAAGTTTTTGAGATAGTTTGAAGGAAGCACTTCCCTGGATAGGCTGCTGCCACCATTCCTCTATTCGTTTATTGAAGTACGGACGTTTAACCCACATTGACAGAAATTTGAATGGATTTTTAAAGGAGTTAGCCTGAAATGCCTCCCATAGAATAAGATTATGGTCTGAAGCACATTTAGGAAGGGCTTGTAACGTTGAATCACCAAACATTGTTGTAGATTCCTTGGATAAAAAACCCGTCCAACCTTTCTTGAATCAACTGAATTCCTATCCTCTTGTTACTCCATGTAAATTTGGCTCCTTTTAGTCTTACATCCATCAATTCATTTGTGTTAATGAATTCATTGAAGTCCTCCATGCTCCTTGAGGGTAACCCAGATCCTCCCTTCTTATCATATGGGTAAAGGGGGGTATTGAAATCTCCCCAAATAACCCAAGGAATGTCTTTAAATCTTGGCTCAAATGCCCCAAAAACTCCCACAGTTCAGATCGCCCTTGGACAAAGGTGGGGGCATAAACATTTGACATAATCCAATTCTTATTAGTATCAAAATCATGAAATAATACACTTAAGACTCTTTCATTTTCCTGAATAATACTTCTATTTTAATAGGATCCCATAATATCATGAGGCCCCCAGATGCTCCTCTTGCCTGTTGAAAGGCCACTTCCCCTTGCTTCCAAATCCTTCTAGCTATAAGTGTTGATTGTGCTGCATCTGTTTTGGTTTCTTGAAGAAAAATGATAGTAGGATTCCAATCCTTCCTTATAGACTTCACCATCCTTTGTTTTGGTGGGCCTTTTAGGCCTCTCAAATTCCATGAGAGAACCTTCATTTAGACTGTTTGATATTTTTTCCCCGCCACCTTCCCTGAGCCAAATGGGATTTGTCAAATTTTCTATTATCATGTCCAGGAATAGCTTGCTATAATAATGTTCTTTGCTTTTTGTTTGTAATTTCTTCATTGATTCTCATTCTATAGTGCTCTACTGTAGATATTCTCCCTTTCTTTCTTTCACTTCCATAATCTATCGGAGGCATGGTAGTGCTTCTAGTCTGTTTTGGACTGAAATGAGGGGGCATATACTGTGATAGTCTAGGGCTTGAACCTTCTTCCTCATTTTGGGGGTTTTCAATTCCCTCTTCATCCTCAGCCTTATTTTGGTTCACCTCTCCTATCTAGTTCCTAAATAGGGGGCTTTACTTCAAGGAACCTTTTATCGTTGGGCTCATATGATAAGGGATAATTTGCTCCACTACCATATTAGGAGCTACATTCCTGCCTCTTGTTTCCACAACTTCAAGTCTTGACTCTATTTTTTCAATGTTTAAACTAAAATGACTTGGAAATTTTTCTTCATTTTGAGCATAGATTTTGGGGATTTTTGTCATAACTGTGGATGGTCCCGATTTGGATGGGGAGTCTAGGGTTTCAGGAAACTTGACATTGATGGTATCATCCTTACTATTTTCTTTTTCAACTTCTAGATTTTCTAGGATATCAAACATGTTCAAGCTGGGATATTTATTACATACCTTATGATTTTTGCCTCCCTCATTATGTTGCTTTCCTTTCTCCTAGATTTTTGCCAGTTCTATGTTGGCTTGGTTAGCCTGGTTATTCTTAACTTGTTTGTATCCTTCCAAGTTAATACATGGTCCTTGAAACTTTGGGATCCCTCTCCCATTAGCTTTCCCTAGAAAACCTTCACTCGTGGTTTCCTTGTTTATAGTTATTATCAGACATTGGGCTTGAAGGTGGCCCTGGGTTTTGCACACGCTACAAAATGTCGGCTTGTTCTCATACTCCATAGGTTGAATCCTTAGAAACTCTCCATATGCTAGTTCCACCTAAGAAGGTAGATCAAAATCCAAGTTTGCATTTACATAGATCCTAACATGCATTAGTCTAGTCCTTGCCTAGGTTGAATGGTCTATTGCCACGAGCTCTCCTATTGTCTTTGCTATGCCACTAAGCCAGTACTCATTAACAAACTAGGCTAGGAGGTTTGGTAAGTGGACCCAAATGGGTGCTATATTAATGTTCTGCTTCTTAGGGTTGAAATCCTCCCCCCACTTCCTCAGAAAGAGGCTACACCTTCCTAGAAACCAGGGTCCTCCTATCAATATATGGTCTGCATCATCTTTGTTGTTGAGTCTTATCATAAAAAAACCTCTTGACATGGCTATGATTTCTAAGCTTCCTAAATTTTTCCACTTTGTCACGGCCCATGAGCGAATAGTCTCAATGTCCGACCTTCCTCCCAAAAACTTGCCAACTAAGGATGATGCCTCCATATCCAAGAATCTTTCCATAATCTCCACTGGCGTAGTTAACCTGTTATTATTTGGTATTAGGGGTGGTAGTTCACTGACTGGCTCCTTCTTTTTCCCTTTCAGCATTTCCAAAAAGGTTGGGCCCTTGTTGATAGCTCCCAAACCCTAGTGGGACTCTTTGTCTGAGGGTTTATTTGGAGGATCTATACCTTTAGCCTTTTCAAACTGAGCTGACAGGGAATCCATTTACTTTCTAGCTACAACATTCTACCCTGCCTCTAGATCTTCTCCTTCTGTTGGTTCAAAATTCCTGCCCACCATTTTTTCTCCTCCTCCGCTTCCTCCACTGCTCCTCATCCCTTCAATTTTTTAGAATAAATTAACTACAACATATGTCTTTGAGATACAAGATTTATCTCTCATGAAAAGGATTTTTTGATAAGCATTGTTGAGTTTGGTTTTCTAGAATGAGAATTTATGTTAGAAACCTTGTTTGATAAGCATTGTTGGAAATATTGAAGTAAGCTTTCATATGCTTGAATTAAGGTTTGTGAAAGATTAAGAGTATCATTGTTATGTGATGTTAAGAACTATATTGAACTAGAATTTGTGAAAGGTCTTGAGTATCATTGTTATGTGAGATTTTTTTATAAGCATTGTTGGAAATAATTGAGTGAGTATTCATATGCTTGGACTAGGGTTTGTAAATAAGGAGTGTTTCATGAGTGATTGATTGAGTGGAGTTGATTGAGCCTAGTTTATCGGAAGTGTCTTAGTGTTAGTTAAAATTCTGTGAAACAAATTGTTCTATATTCTGAATTGATTGGAGAAATAGATTGAAAGTGATTGAATGTTTGTGAGTGAGAAACATATTGATTCTCTAACCATTCTCCATACGTTTTTGTGGTAAAGTGAGATAGATTGAAAGTGATTAAGCATTATTGTGAGTGTGAAGCATATTGAATCTCTAACAATTCTCTATATTTTTCTATGAGATAAAATAAGATTTTGTCACCCAGGTGTTGTAGGTGAGTTAGAGAGGAGAGGGCAATCCTCCAAGGGAGGTCCCAGGTTCGAATATCCACCCTACCAAGAAGCTGAATTGGGTACCCAAAATCTAATTGATAATGTTGGTGCGACAGGGCTGGGTGCGACTCCCGGGTGAATTTGACGATGTAGAACCCCCTGTTCATGGTCTCTCAGACCAAGGCGGCCCCACAAGGGGTTTTCACTTAAAAAAAAAAGATATTTTGTGATTGAATAGGTTTTCTGTGATAGATTGAGTTGAGTTGTATAGAGCTTTTGTGAAAGCTTGTTGAGCACATTTGTCGTAAGTCTTTGTGAAGAATTATTGAGAGGATTGGACAAGTTCTATAAGGGACTTGTGGATATATTAGTGTGAGATTTTGTGGAAGCTTAAAATGTAGATTTGAAACAAGTCTTTGAGAATAATTGAGAGCAGAGTTGAATGATTGATTTGTTGAAACATTGAGTTAAGGTTTGGAGTAGATATACCAAAGTTGATTTGTGATTGAGTCAAGATTTGTGTTAATGTTTGAGGATGGATATTGATCAAATTTGTGCTAGACCGAAGGACTATATTTAGTGCATATTTGAGGATAGAGATTGAAAAAATTTGTGCTAGACTAAAGGATTGTATTTAGTGTATATTTTGAGATAGATATTGAGCAAATTTGTGCTAGACTAAAGGACTATGTTTAGTGCAGATTAGAGACAAAAAAATTGAGAATATTTGTGCTATATCAAAGGACTGTGTTTAGTAAAAATTTGAGACAGAGCTGAGAGAAATATTTGGAGGTGACAGAGTATAGAAGACATCAATATCCAGTGGATAGAGGTTCATTAGCTAGGGCAGTGAAGACATGTCTTCTGATTGAGGGCAGGAGTCTTCACTGGATAGAGATCCATAAGCCAATGCATTGGAGGCAACAGTTCTTCTAAAATATCACCAGCCAGAGTAGAGGAGAAGGATTTATCCTATGGATAGAGATCCATGAACTTGATTAGGGGATTTGTGTCTCCTTTGGACAGAGGTCCATAAACATTGTAATAGGGAAAGGATTCCCAAGTGATTTGTTGAGAAAATTTTAGTGAACTATTTTCTTCGTGGAGTATCCCACATTGGGTGAACCACATTAAATTAGTGTCTCTATTATATGTGGTGATTTATGCATTGCTTGGATTACTACCATTGATATTGCCATTGATATATTGCATAATATTTATTGGGAAAGGAAATCAAAAAGTGGTCTTATACTGTTCACCCCCCTCTCAGTATAAGCTTGTGTTCTTCAAAAAATATATAATATTACTATGTTATTTAATCTACATGGAAAATAGAAGATCTGGGTAAAGGGCTATGACAACATGACAATGTTAGTAGGTTGGTGTGATGCCAACTATCTTAAAGAGGATTTACAATGTAAGTGCAATGATGAATATACATGGTTGTTTGAAGACTTTAAAATAATTACATTTGATATAAGGATGTGAGAATTGCTCAGTTTACAGGGTTGGATGGTCAGAGACTGGTAAAATCTAAACATAGTTTTAATTGGCTATCATCTACCATTTTTAAATTTAAATTGTAAGTCATGCATGCTCTATTTAAGAGCGTCACGTGTACATTGTAAGCTTAGAATTTTTTAGGGATATTTTTGGGATCAAGCTTTTGGATCCGATGGGCTGATTCACCACTATCTTTTGGTGAGCTTTGTAACACCATGGATTTAATATAGAAATGGTTGCTTTTATGTATATTTAGTTTGGGATAATTTCATGATTTCGCACCAACCTTACCTCATATAGTTTTTGTGGCATCTATTTTATTTTTGTGTGTTCCATTGCATGGGTGAATTTAATATAGAAATGGTTGCATTTGTGTATATTTATTTTAGGAGAATTTCATGGGTTTATACCAGCCTTACCTCCTATAGTTGTTGTGGTATCTTTTTTGCATTCCTCATCATGTTTCTCATGTAGTTTCGGTGAATCAATCAACCATTTTTATTTTTGGTGCAATCACCTCTTCCTATTTTATTTTTGTGTTTGTTATGTTGTTATTGTGTTTCGCTATTTTTTTATTTTTCCCTCTCCCTTGTCCCTCAACAAGTTAGTTTATATTTTTTTATGAGAGTTTACTCTCTTCAAAGGTATTTTCCTCTAATACAGTCCCACACAATAGGGAAATTCACCTATTGGTGTTATGCATGGGTGCAAGTGTAAGCGTACATTTTTAGACATCAACAATTTTGGTACACCCAGTGGGACATGCCTATAGTTTACTAAAATATCTACATAAATATTTTTATGTTTTAAAATAGTCAAAATTTGGTGTTTGTTTTAACTGTTATCTATTTTTTGATGCATTTTTAAAACACCTAGTGACTCTATTGAAAGAACTAATCTAGATATTCCTTATTTTTTTGTTCTTTCATTTTTTTAGGCCTTTGTTGCCATGAGTTTTAGTTTTTTGGGTATTTGAAAAATCTATTGGGTGTGGATTTTTGGTTTTGTTGAAAATATAAATATATTAATGACTATCTATCCATTGGATGCTAAGGCCACCTGATCTTCTGGGTTCTTTCAAAATTTCAAGCATGTGGCCCTTGTGATTCAACAAAATGTTAATGAATTTTGAGCCTCCTGCTAAAATTCTTTAACGGTTGCACCAGTTAAAAAATCTAGTGGTATGTGGTGGACAACTTCATGTTAACAACTGGTTGAGAGTTTTAAGCAGCATTGTTGGTAGGCCTATAAATGTTTGGTAGCCTGGTAGATTGGCTGGTACAAGCAACGGTGCCTAACTACCAATTTCAAGGGCCTATCTCCCAGTTTTAGGTGCCTATCTCTTAGTTTCAAGCACTTAACTCCCATTTTCAATTGCCTATATTCTAGTTTTAGATGCCTATATCCTAGTTGTAAGTGCCTATATCCTAGTTTTAGGTGCCTATCTACTAGTTTTAGGTGCCTATATCCATGTCAGTGGTGCCTAAATTCTAGTTTCAAGCACGTAACTCCCAATTTTAGGCACCTATCTCCAAGTTTTAGGCACCTATATCCTATTTTTAGGAACCTAATTTCCAATCAATCGATGCCTACTTCTTGATCATAGCACATGGAGACGTTTTGACTAGAGACCTTCGTAGATTTTTATGGTGGAGACTTTTTAAAAAATATATAAATATCCAATGGCTTTTATTTAAATTATTGTTTAAATTTCCTTTTTTGTGAGCTATTCAAATTCTCTAACATGTAAATATTACAAATATAGATAAACTATAGGAAAGATCTATAAAATCTGACAAGTAGGTAAGAAAATGTGTAGTCTTATCATTTTATTTTATCCACATAGAAAATAGAAGATCTGGGTAGAGAGCTTTGGTAATATAGTAGTGTTAGCAGGTTGGTGTGATGTTAATTGTCTTAAAGAGGATTTGTAATGTAAGTGTAGTGTTGGTTGTACGTGGTTGTTCAAAGACTTTAAGACTATTGGATTCGATGCAAGGATGTGAGCATTGCTCAGTTTACATGGTTTTTTGGTCAAAGACTAATAGAATCTGCATGCAGTTTTAAGTGCTATCTTCTACCATTTTTAAAATTTAAATTATAAGTCATGCATGCTCTATATAATAGCACCACATGCACATTTCAAACTTAGCTTTTGGCTGGGGCCTTTTTGGGCTCAAGCTTTTGGCCCTAGTGGGATGATTCACCATCATATTTTGGTGAGCTTTGTAACACCATGGATTTAATATAGAAATGGCTACTTCTATGTATATTTAGTTTAGGATTATTTAATGATTTCACAGCAACCTTACCTCCTATAGTTGTTGTGGTATCTGTTTTGTTTTCAAGTGTGTTGCACTATGTGGGAAACTTTAATATAGAAATGGTTGCATCTGTGTATATTTAGTTTGGAAGAATTTCATGGGTTTGTACCAACCTTACCTCTTATAGTTTTTATGGCATTTTTTTTACGTTCTTCATCATGTTTCTCATGTAGTTTTGGTGAATCAATCACCCATATTTATTGTTGATGCAATCGCCCATTCCTTTTTTATTTTTGTGTTTGTTTTTTTGTTGTTGTCTTTCACTATTTTTATTTTTCCCTCTCTTTTTTCCAACAAGTTAGTTTAGTTTTTATTTTTATTTTTGTTTACAATAATTGTCTTTCTTTGGAGGTCTTTTCCTCTCGAGTAGTCCCACACAAGAGATAAATTCCCATGTTGATGTTGTGTGTGGGTGTAAGTGTAAGTTTACATTTTTAGACATCAATAGTTTTGTTACGCCCGATGGTATAGATCTACAGTTTTACTGAAATATCTACAAAGATCTTGTGATGTTTTAAAATAGCCAAGATTTGATATTTGTTTTAACTATTATCTTCTTGTTGAAGCATTTTTTAAAATCACTTGGTGCCTCTGTTGAAAGAACTAATGTGATATAACTTTTTTTTTTCTTTGATTTTTCTATAAGGCCTTTGTTGCCATGAGTTTTAGTTTTTTGGGTATTTGAAAAATCTATTGGGTGGGTATTTTTGGTTTTGTTGAAAATATAAAGATATTAATGACTATGTGGCCAATGGATGTTAAGACCACCTGGTCTTCTGGGTTCTTTGAACATTGCAGGTATGTGTCCCCTATGAGTCGCTAAAATTTTAATAAATTTGAGCTTCCCACTAAAATTCATTAATGGTTGCACTAATTAAAAAATATGGTTGTATGTGGTGGACAATTTCATGCTAACAACTGGTGGGGAGTATTAAGTAGTAGAACTAGTAGACCTATCAATGTTTGGTAACCTGGAAGACTTGGTCGGTACATGCAACGATGCCTAAATCCTAGTTTTAGGTGTCTATCTCTTAGTTTCAAGTGCCTATCTCCCAGTTTTAGCTGCCTATATCCTAGTTTTAGGCACCTATCTCCCAATTTTATTGACCTATATCCCAGTTTTAGGTACCTATCTCTCAATTTTAGGTGCCTATCTACACATCAACGGTGCTTAACTTCTAGTTTCAGGTACCTAACTACCATTTTCAAGTGCCTATATCCTAGTTTTAGGTGTATATCTCATGTTTTCAGGTGCTTGCTTCCTAGTTAGCCAATTTCAACTTCTCAATAAAAGCACATGGAGACTTTTTGATCAGAGAAATTTATAGTTTTTGATGGTGGAGATTGTTTTAATATATATATATATATATATATATATATATATCCTATGGATTTTATTTAAAATATTGTTTAAATATTCCCTTTTTGTGAGCTATTCAGATTCTCTAACATGTAAAATCTTACGAATCTAGAAAGACGATAGGAAAAATTATGAAATCTAGCAAGTAGGTAAGAAAATATGCAGTCTTGCCATATTATTTAATATGCATGGAAAATAGAAGATCTAGGTAGAGGGATCTGGAAACATGGTAGTTTCAGTGGGTTGGTGTGATACCAACTGTCTTAAAGAGAATTTGTAATGTAAGTGTAGTGCTTACTATATGTGGTTGTTCAAAGACTTTAAGACTATTGGATTTGATGCAAGTATGTGACCATTGCTTAGTTTGTATGGTTGGGTGATTAAATATTGGTAAAATCTACACATATTTTTAATTATTGTCATCTACCATTTTTAAATTTAAATGGTAAGTCATGCGTGCTCTATATAATAGCATCATGTGCACATTGTAAACTTGGATTTTGGATAGGGCCTTTTTCGGATTGCGCTTTTGGCCCTGGTGGATTGATTCACCATTATCTTTTAGTGAGCTTTGTAACATCGTGGTATAGAAATGGCTACTTCTATGTATATTTATTTTGGTATAATTTGATGAGTTTGCACTAAATTTACCTCCTACAATTGTTGTGGCATCTATTTTATTTTCATGTGTGTTGAACTACTTGGGAGGATTTAATATAGAAATGGTTGCATCTATGTATATTTATTTTGGGAGAATTTCATCGGTTCATACCAACCTTACCTCCTACAACTATTGTGGAATCTATTTTATGTTCCCCATCATGTTTCTCATGTAGTTTTAGTGAATCAATCAACTATTTTTATTTTTGGTGCAATTGCCTCTTTTTCTTTTTCTTTTCGTGTTTGTTTTGTTGTTGTTGTGTTTCACTATTTTTTATTTTCCCTCTCCCTTTTCCATTGAAATTTTATTTTTTGGTAAGTTAGTTAATTTTTTAATTTTTATTTACGAGAGCTAGCTCTCTCCAGAGGTATTTTCCTCTTGTGCAGCCCCATGTGAGAGGAAAATTCCCATGTTGATGTTGTCCGTAGGTGCAAGTGTAAGCATACATTTTTAGACATAAACAACATACTTCAAATAAAGGAAAGCATGTTCAGATGGACCAGTCCATGTAAAAGAATTGTTTTAACATGAATGTTAAGGGAGCAATAACTTTATAATAGATGCAAATAAATTTGTGGTAATAGCCTGTAAGCCCTAAAAATCCATGAAGACCTTTTAGAGTGTAAGGTTTCATCCAATATTGAACCACTTGAATCTTCTTAGGATCAACTTTAACTCTATATTTGGTGACAATGTGTCACAAATACTCCACTTCCATAAACCCAAAATAACACTTGGACTACTTAGCATAAAGTTGATGTTGTGCCAAAAATTGTAATGTTTAATCCACATGGGAGAGGTTCTCTTCCCAAGAGAAACTATAAATGAAAATTTCATGAAAAAAACTAGAATGAATTTCAAAAGGAATGGACAAAAATCAGGGATATACATAGTGATGAATATTCGCAAATTGGTCGAATATTAAGATTTCCAAAATTGTAAATTGGCGAATATGAGGACCCTCGACATTGGCCCATTCACCTAAAAATTTTAGGACCAATTTTTTATTAGGATAAATTTGCCATAATATATATCCAAACATAGGCATATTTGTACTCGTTGGAAATCTCTTTTTGAGCCTGATCTAATGATGGTGGTTTTATGAATTTATATGATGATTTAATAGGTAAAAATTTACCCCAAAGATGAAATTATATTTTAGGGCTTCAAATGTCCCAAATTTTGGTGTGAAGATGATTGATTTGATTTTCTTAGGATTCACCATGATTTACCTTGATTTGGATTAGAATTCACCATTTTTTACAAGTACATTTTGAGTCCAACCCCTTATGCATAACCTTGAAAAAAATGTTGTTCATGAGCCTTTAAAATACGAAAGGTGCATTGGTCAAGTTAAATGGCATAACCAAAAATTCATAATGACCCTCATGAATACAAAATGTAATTTTAGAAAAATATTCATCCTTGAGCTTGATCTAATGGTACTCGTAGCATAGATCTAATTTGAAGAAAAACATAGTCCCATGTAGATCATCTAGTAATTCATACACCATAGGTATATGAAAATTATCCTTAATGATGATCTTATTCAGCTCATGAAAATCAATACATAATTGCTATGACCCATCTTTCTTTCACACCAATAATATAGAAAAATAGTAAGGACTATAACTCGTCTGAATGACTTAAAATTTTAACAATAATTGTACTAACTTCTCTATTTTTGACTTAAGAGCATGAGGATATTCGTATGATCTAATTTTAGGTGATACACTACCAGGTACCAATAGAATGGCATGGTCATGGGAGCAACATGGTGGCAAGTCTAATGGTTTGACAAAAATTGCAATATGCTTTTGAAGAACACAAGCTTATACTGAGAGGGGGGGGTGAACAATATAAGACCTCTTTTTACTTTTTCCTTTATACTTCAAAATAGTAAAGCAATATACCCAAAGCAATATCAAAGCAATGCACAAAATCATCCACAAAGTGACACCAATTTTAACGTGGTTCACCCAGAATGGCTGGGCTACATCCACAAAAATTTTCTCTAAAAGTTATCTCAAAGTTCTTTGGGAAACCTTCCCAATTACAATGTTTATGAGCCTCGGCTCAAAGGAGATACCTTCCCCCAATCTAAATTTATGAGCCTCTGCTCAAAGGAGATACCTTCCCCCAATATTAATTTATGAGCCTCTGCCCAAAGGAGAAACCTTCCCCCAATCTGAATTTATGAGCCTCTACTCAAAGGAGATACCTTCCCCTCTGCTCTGGATATGATCCCTCAGAAGATCAACTGTCTCTACCTCTTTCCAGCATGTGGAACTCCTTTCCACCGAAGACCTCCTGTCCTCAATGCTTAGCCTAAGAGACCTCTTCCTTCTATGATCACGTCCACAGCAGCTCAACAACCTATACCAAACATAGTCAGTCGGTCTAGTACAAGTCTTCCTCTATCTTCCAGATATGTCCAACTCTTGAACAAATCAATCCTCTGTCCACAAGCCTTCTCAAAGACTTGCCAAATTTGTCCTCAGGTTCTCTGATAGAACCAATGTACCTCTGTCCTCAAGTTCTCTGATAGAACTATCAATCTCAGCTCACAAGTCCTCTTCTAGGACCTCTCCAAATCTACTCACAAGTCCCCACCGAAACCTGTCCAAAACCTGCTCACAAGTCCCCAACGGAACCTGTTCAAAACCTGCTCACAAGTCCCCAATGGAACCTGTCCAAAACAGCTCACAAGTTCACCAAGAAAAAACTTGCTTAGCATGAACCCACAAAGAGAATTGTTAGAGACCCAATGTGATTCATCAACCTCATAGAAGCATAAAGAGAATTGTTAGAGACTCAATATGTTCTATACTTAACTCCCAATCTCAATCTCAAATCTCATAGAAACATAAAGAGAATTGTTAGAGACTCAATATGTTCTATATTTAACTCTCAATATCAATCTTCAACTCAATCTCAAATCTCATAGAAACATAAAGAGAATTGTTAGAGACTCAATATGATCTATACTTGACTCCCAATATCAATCTCAACTCAATATCAATCTCAAAAGAATAAGATAGATGTAGTATGCTTTTCTCAAGAACATGAAACACAACCCAACAATTGCCAAACATGCAATATCTCATATAACAATGCTACTCATGTTCTTTCCACAACCAATATCTTTTCTCAACCAATTAGGGCTTTAACAACAATGCTTATAGACAAGGTTTAACCAACATCATTCAACTCAACATTAACCTTGAAGCATTCAACCAATCATCACAAGAAAAGGAAACAAGTAGAAATCCTTTTCCCTCCAAAGATATTTGAACAAAATAGCCACCAACACAATATCACCAAATGCAAAGAATAACTTGCTCAAATCAACTCAATGGAGTAAGCCCAATATCATGAATCAAGTAAAGCAATAACTTGATCAAACAACCTCTATGGAAGCAACTCAACCATCAAACTCAAAACAGCCAACCAAGGGTTCCACCAACTCAATGCAAGTAGCTAGACTCACAAATACAAACCCTAGTGCACAAAGCTTCCACTATCTCAAACCAAAAATTATGCATTCATCAAAAAACTCTCCTTAAGGATAACAATGCATAAGTAGTCTTCAACAAACCAGAAAATAGGATTTACACCCAATCAAAGAAAACCTAGTTGAAAACCTTTTCACTCCAACCTTATTTCAGAAAACATACACCAATCATACTCATAAGAAGAATGTGCCCATACCTTATTGGAGTAGAAGAAAATTGATCCTTAAAGTCGTCACCACACACAACCCTCAAACTTCCAACCAAGTTAGGGTTAGAACCAAGATAAATGACCATATACAAAAACTTTCCTTAGTACACCTTTTAGCTTCTCTTCTTTTGAAAACAACCACCAAAGAAGTCAAAAACACAACAACCAAAACTTACACCTTATATCTCCATTTTAAACTTTAGCATAGCAAAAGACTAATCTCAAAAATACAACCAAAGAAATATCCCCTTATTTCTCCTATGTCTTTTAAACAATGCTAAACAATGCCAAAAATTATATCAAGAAATTAATCACACCTTAGAATGGCTGTCCTTGAAGAATCCAAAAATCGCAAAATGGCTGCCCTTGACGAATCCAAAAATCGCGGAATGGCTGCCTTTGACGAATCCGAAAAACATGGCACAAAATACGTTTTAACAAAAACGTGACTTAATCCATGCACAGCTCCCTCCGCGGGAATCGAAACACAGACCTCCGCCTACGCAAAGCCCAAATGCAGCCTATGCTGCCACTAGCCCACAAGGGGCTAACGAAGTCTAAGACAGACTTCCTACCACTTCAACGAACAAGCACTTCGTAAGTTTTTCAAACGCGAGCTCTCTTCTTCCGCGGCGTCAACAGAGCATTGATCACAGCCAAAAATTAATGCATTCGAAATTCTCAAGAGGAGTTAAACCTTAGGATCCTTCCCATATTTATAGTCCAATCATGGACTTTAGAACACATCGACGACAGAGAAACGTAATTTTGAATTTAATCGAAATTGCTTTCTAAAGGGTTTAAAAACCCTTAATTAATTTTAATAAATTAAGAATAAAAAAGGTTTAAAAACCTTTAAGTATTTTTAATAAATTAAAAATAATTTCTCCCTTAATTAATTAAATAATTAATTAATTAAAACCTTGAAGGGTTTTAAATAATAATTAAATAATAAAGAGAACCTCCATTGGTTTTAATAAAAACCATTTAACTTGGTTTTAATAAAAACCCTATCCAAAAACCTTATCCAATGGAATCTCTCTGGATTCTCTTAAAAATATTCTCTTGGAATCTTTCACCTTTGAAGCCAACACATCCTCTTAACATTAATGCCATTTCCTTTTGACATCAATGACAACTCATAGACAAGGAGCTAGGATCTCAAACCCAAAATTGCCAACAATCTCCCCCTTTGTCATTGATGGCAAACCATGCTTCTCAACAACAAAAAACTCAACATAAATAGCTCCCCCTGTCTTGAGGCTCTCCCCCTTACTCAAATCTCTCCCCCTTTGTCATCAATGGCAAAGGGTCACCTTTGGGGCTCGGGACTAAGAATGAGCCTCTTAGCTTAGTCCCTCCCCCACCTCTTGATGAGGTGATTAATTCGGGGTGGGAGTAAAACTCCCATTAGGCATTGATCATCATCAGCATCTATAACTTCCTTGCCGGGCCTTCTCTTGAACTCTTTGTCCATATTCCTGTTCTTATCACTATTCTTGTTCTTGTTCTCATCCCTGTTCTTGTCCATGCCTTGATCCTTGGACCTGATCATGCCACTGTTCCTATTCTTGTATTCTAGAATTTCAGCTCTACACTGTCTAGCTATGTGACCTTTATTGTTGCACTTATAACAAGTAACAATGTTATTTCTCTACGGTAAACCTGATCTTTGAATCCACTAGTTCTGACCAAACCTATTTTGGCCAACCCTGTTCTGACCAAACATGTTCTGGCCAAACCTGTTCTGACCAAATTTGTTCTTGTTATTTGCCTTGCAATAAACTGCCTTGTGCCCAAACTGTTGACAAGAGTAGCAATACCCTTGAAAGTAACTAGCACTTCTAAAACTGTCATTTACCTTCTTCACTTGAGCCATGCAATGTGAAGCCATGTGACCAAACCTGTGACAAGCAAAACATCTGCCTTGAAACTTTCCTTTATTTGACCTCTTGGGTCCTGAAAACTTCTTCTTCTCATTTTGAATTCTGTTTTATGTTTCTGTGCTTCTATCATTCAAGGACTCATGATCTGAAATACTTTCCTCATCAGAACTCTCTTCCTTTTGGAGTCTCTTACTAGACTCTCCAACTTGTTCCTTGTGTGACTTAACAAAACCAAGGCCTATTTTATCTGTTGTCTTTCTTTGACCTTTGATGAGTGACTTAACATTTTTGGAGCTATCTTGAAACCTGTAAAGCTTATCCTTGTACTCTTTAGTTTCCTCTTTCAAAGAAGCCATTTTCTGTTCTAACTCACTATACTCAAGAACCTTAGACTCTAACTCATCCTTGAGTTCTTGTGTCTTAGCTATAGAGAAATCAAGATTTTCAATAAGATCATCTCTCTCCATACAACATTCATCTAACTTATCCTTGAGTCTAGCATTCTTCTTTCTTTCCTTTTTCAAAGCACTAAGAGCACTAATAAGTTCACTCTCAAGATCCTTTATTTGATTTCCTTTTGAATCATCAAAGCCATTTTCAGATTTCTTATCACTAGAGGTGCTACCCTTTTCAAAAACCATACATGCATCTTCCTTATAGTTTTTTGAAGCATCCTCATACATACTAGAAACCAAATCATTATTTGTGCAATCATCCTCAAGGTGACCAAAATTTCCACATCTAAGACATTTCATGATAATGAATCTATGTTTTGGTTCTTCCTCTTTTTCTGATATGAACAACATCTCATTTTCATTATCACTTGAAGAACTTTCACTATCACTACTAGAACACTTACTTGCCTTGTCTAGGTAGAAGCTCTTCTTGTGTTTGTGAGAGTACCTCTTTCCTTGATTGCTATGCTCATCTTTGTTTTTCCTGTGATGCTTGTGCTTTTCAGAATCCTTGCTCTTACAGTCCTGTTTATCTTCATCACTTTCATCCTTGGCAACGATACAGTTAGTAGCATAATGACCAAACTTTCCACAATTGAAACATCTTACATTTTTCATACTTTTGTGCTTTCTAGAGAACTTGCCTTTCTTGTTGTAATATGCCTCTTCATCACTAGAAGACTCATCACTATCTTGAAGTTGTTTACCCTTGGATTCTTTTGTAGCCTTGAAAGCTGCCTCTTTCTTGACATCAACCTTCACTTGAGTTCTTAACTCAAATGCTGCAAGTATACTATGGAGCTCATCCTTTTTCAATTTATCCAAATCTTTAGCTTCCTCAATAGCAAAAATATTTTCACTAAATCTATTAGGAAGAGATCTTAAAATCTTATCACAAACATCATTTTCAGCAAGCTCAAGACCTAGGTCTTTCATGGAGTTAACAACCTCATCCATACGAAGCATGTAGTCACTAATATTTTCATCATCATTCATCTTGAGTTGTTCAAACATACCTTTGAAGTGTCTCAACTTGGCCTTTCCGACATTTGTATCACCTGTATGAACCACCTTCAAGTGTTTCCACATTTCACTAGTTGTCTTGCGGTGAATCACTTTGGTGAGATCTACTTTCTGTAAGCCTTTCAGGATTGCATTCATTGCTTTTGAATTGTTGTGATGTAGGAGCCTTTCTTCTTTAGTATTAGGACCATGTACGGGAATAGTGTACTCATCTTCAATCACTTCCCATACCTCATTACCAAGTGCCATTAGATGAACCTTCATCCTTGCACTCCAAAGACCAAAATCTGACCCATCAAGAATAGGTGCTGCATTGCCACTTGAATGATCCATTGTGTTCTTTACTAGCTTTTCCTTCAAGTTGTTAAACTTTTCGAAGGCACCCGCTATGATACCAATTGAAGAACACAAGCTTATATTGAGAGGGGGGTGAACAGTATAAGACCTCTTTTTACTTTTTCCTTTATACTTCAAAATAGTAAAGCAATATACCCAAAGCAATATCAAAGCAATGCACAAAATCATCCACAAAGTGACACCAATTTTAACGTGGTTCACCCAGAATGGCTGGGCTACGTCCACAAAAATTTTCTCTAAAATTTATCTCAAAGTTCTTTGGGAAACCTTCCCAATTACAATGTTTATGAGCCTCGGATCAAAGGAGATACCTTCCCCCAATCTAAATTTATGAGCCTCTGCTCAAAGGAGATACCTTCCCCCAATCTAAATTTATGAGCCTCTGCCCAAAGGAGAAACCTTCCCCCAATCTGAATTTATGAGCCTCTGCTCAAAGGAGATACCTTCCCCTCTGCTCTAGATATGATCCCTCAGAAGATCAACTGTCTCTACCTCTTGCCAGCACGTGGAACTCCTTTCCATCGAAGACCTCCTGTCCTCAATGCTTAGCCTAAGAGACCTCTGCCTTCTATGATCACGTCCATAGTAGCTCAGCAACCTATACCAAACACATTCAGTCGGTCTAGTACAAGTCTTCCTCTATCTATCAGATCTATCCAACTCTTGAACAAATCAATCCTCTATCCACAAGCCTTCTCAAAGACTTGCCAAATCTATCCTCAGGTTCTCTGATAGAACCAATGTACCTCTATCCTCAAGTTCTCTGATAGAACTATCAATCTCAGCTCACAAGTCCTCTGCTAGGACCTGTCCAAATCTGCTCACAAGTCCCCACCGAAACCTATCCAAAACCTGCTCACAAGTCCCCAACGGAACCTATTCAAAACCTGCTCACAAGTCCCCAACGGAACCTGTCCAAAACAGCTCACAAGTTCACCAAGAAAAAACTTGCTTAGCATGAACCCACAAAGAGAATTGTTAGAGACCCAATGTGATTCATCAACCTCATAGAAGCATAAAGAGAATTGTTAGAGACTCAATATGTTCTATACTTAACTCCCAATCTCAATCTCAAATCTCATAGAAACATAAAGAGAATTGTTAGAGACTCAATATGTTCTATATTTAACTCTCAATATCAATCTTCAACTCAATCTCAAATCTCATAGAAACATAAAGAGAATTGTTAGAGACTCAATATGATCTATACTTGACTCCCAATATCAATCTCAACTCAATCTCAATCTCAAAAGAATAAGATAGATGTAGTATGCTTTTCTCAAGAACATGAAACACAACCCAACAATTGCCAAACATGCAATATCTCATATAACAATGCTACTCATGTTCTTTCCACAACCAATATATTTTCTCAACCAATTAGGGCTTTAACAACAATGCTTATAGACAAGGTTTAACCAACATCATTCAACTCAACATTAACCTTGAAGCATTCAACCAATCATCACAAGAAAAGGAAACAAGTAGAAATCCTTTTCCCTCCAAAGATATTTGAACAAAATAGCCACCAACACAATATCACCAAATGCAAAGAATAACTTGCTCAAATCAACTCAATGGAGTAAGCCCAATATCATGAATCAAGTAAAGCAATAACTTGATCAAACAACCTCTATGGAAGCAACTCAACCATCAAACTCAAAACAGCCAACCAAGGGTTCCACCAACTCAATGCAAGTAGCTAGACTCACAAATACAAACCCTAGTGCACAAAGCTTCCACTATCTCAAACCAAAAATTATGCATTCATCAAAAAACTCTCCTTAAGGATAACAATGCATAAGTAGTCTTCAACAAACCAGAAAATAGGATTTACACCCAATCAAAGAAAACCTAGTTGAAAACCTTTTCACTCCAACCTTATTTCAGAAAACATACACCAATCATACTCATAAGAAGAATGTGCCCATACCTTATTGGAGTAGAAGAAAATTGATCCTTAAAGCTGTCACCACACACAACCCTCAAACTTCCAACCAAGTTAGGGTTAGAACCAAGATAAATGAGCATATAAAAACTTTCCTTAGTACACCTTTTAGCTTCTCTTATTTTGAAAACAACCACCAAAGAAGTCAAAAACACAACAACCAAAACTTACACCTTATATCTCCATTTTAAACTTTAGCATAGCAAAAGACTAATCTCAAAAATACAACCAAAGAAATATCCCCTTATTTCTCCTATGTCTTTTAAACAATGCTAAACAATGCCAAAAATTATATCAAGAAATTAATCACACCTTAGAATGGCTGTCCTTGAAGAATCCAAAAATCACGGAATGGCTGCCCTTGATGAATCCAAAAATCACGGAATGGCTGCCTTTGATGAATCCAAAAAATGCGGCACAAAATATGTTTTAACAAAAACGTGACTTAATCCATGCACAGCTCCCTCTGCGGGAATCGAAACGTAGACCTCCACCTACGCAAAGCCCAAATGCAGCCTATGTTGCCACTAGCCCACAAGGGGCTAACGAAGTCTAAGACAGACTTCCTACCACTTCAACGAACAAGCACTTCGTAAGTTTTTCAAACGCGAGCTCTCTTCTTCCGCGGCGTCAACAGAGCATCGATCGCAGCCAAAAATTAATGCATTCAAAATTCTCAAGAGGAGTTAAACCTTAGGATCCTTCCCATATTTATAGTCCAATCGTGGACTTTAGAACACGTTGGCGACAGAGAAACGTAATTTTGAATTTAATCGAAATTGCTTTCTAAAGGGTTTAAAAACCCTTAATTAATTTTAATAAATTAAGAATAAAAAAGGTTTAAAAACCTTTAAGTATTTTTAATAAATTAAAAATAATTTCTCCCTTAATTAATTAAATAATTAATTAATTAAAACCTTGAAGGGTTTTAAATAATAATTAAATAATAAAGAGAACCTCCATTGGTTTTAATAAAAACCATTTAACTTGGTTTTAATAAAAACCCTATCCAAAAACCTTATCCAATGGAATCTCTCCGGATTCTCTTAAAAATATTCTCTTGGAATATTTCACCTTTGAAGCCAACACATCCTCTTAACATTAATGCCATTTCCTTTTGACATCAATGACAACTCATAGACAAGGAGCTAGGATCTCAAACCCAAAATTGCCAACAGCTTCGTTAGAACAAGTTATAAATTCTTTGGGAATTTGGTCCACCTTTGAAGTAGGTGGTTGGATTGCATATATCTGATTAGTCACCCCATGAGGATATTTTTTCAACAACTTATCCATATGGTTTGAGCTAATAATCTGAGGAGGACCTACTTTTGAACCTTGAAGAGTGTAAGACCTCCCATTCTGTGAAAATTGCATCCATAGATCTACAAAATTCCATGTGATGGTTCCCAATGTACGTTGCCACTGAGCACCCAAAACAATAAAACATCCACTTTATTTTAGAGCAACACAATATCACATTCTCCTAATTGTAGACCAAACATATCGATTTTGAGTAAACATATAGTTGCATATATAGAGATGACCAATTTCTTCCATATATCGATGGGTATTATAGGAAGGTTGAGTTTAACATAAGGTTTACTATAATAGCCTAACAGTATAAAGAAATTGAGACTATTTGGATCTATAAAAAACTCTCACAATTTCTATCCCAAAGGCATATCTCTCAAACTCTCAATTCTTAAGAGGTCCAAATTTTACGCCATGGAAGACAAAGATACAGACCATATTTTCAGCTAAAAAACTATGGGATATCATGATTGGCAAAGTCACACATCCTAAATTTGATGATGAGGCAATAAAAATATATGATAATGCCAATTCAAAATCCCTTATGATCATTGTACTTGCCACTATAAATGAGATTCAACAATATATTTTTGAAGCAAAAAGTGCCAAAGATGTATGGGATAAACATACCACCGTTTATGAAGGAAAGAGTCATAAAATAGTTCTTAATATTAAATCCTAGATTCACACTTTGAGCATAAAAAATGGATAAATTATAGATGTCTTTCTTTGTAGAGTTATTGATTTGAAGAAAAATTGCATGCAATGGAAAAAAAAGTGGAAGACAAGCTCTTAAATTCCATTATTATGAGACTTTACTACATTATTTAATAGACAAGTCTATTTTGAGGATATATTTAATTTATTGCAACAAGAAGCTACCACCAACCTAATACCAATTATCCAACAATGCACTCATCTCCAAGAAATATGGTCAAAATAAACCATCAAGTTATTTTAAAAAAATTTCTTCATCCAAGGGTTATATCACCTCAAAATAATCATAAAAAATATATTAAAGTATATATTGCAACATTTGTACAAAATATGATCATGATTCCAAATAATGTTGGTACAATTATTCCACCAAAGGTGATTATAACCATCAACCAACAATGAAGAAATCATAATACAAACCATGTATTAAATATAGGAAACAAATGACCCAAGATGATGGTGAGGGAAGAAAGTAGAGAGGGGAGGGCTCTGGTCCCTCCCTTGCTCCCCCTCCCATGGCTCCTGGTTCCTGCCCAGTCCCTGGCTCAACCCAGGTCATCCCTCCCGGGGAGTGGTTGTTTGCAGATGATCTCCTGGGGGGAGATCCTTCTCCACTATCTATGCCCCTCCCGGCCGGCTAGGGTTTCCTTGGTTGTTTTTTCGGACTGGTGCTTCTCAGGGATCCCTGTTTGGTTGGGGATCCCTTCCCTTTTTCCCTCAGGCTTCCCCTTGGGGTTTTTTGTAGGTTATTCGCGTGGATCTGGTCCCCTGCGTTTCTCGGTGCGGTGGAGGTGACGGTTTAGGGTTTGGACAGCTTCCCCATTTTTCTTGTGAATCCTCGACGGGCTCTGTGCTTGGACGGGATTCTTGGTCTCTGCTGCTGGGATCCTCTTATGTTTTCCCGGGGCGGTTTCCTTGTGGTGCAACTCTCTGGTCACTTCCTGATGGGCTGGATCCTCTCTGTGTTGGCTGTCGGCTTCCTGCAGGATGGCTCTCGCTGAACGAAATATTTTCTCGGTGGGCGGGATGGTTTCTCCACAAGGCGGGATCCGCCAAATCCGCCAGTTTTTTCGCGAGGCGGGATCCTTTCTTTTCTGCTGGTTTCCCGGATGGCGGGATTTCCTTGTTGCTTCCCGCTAGGCGGGACTATTTGTGGTGGTTTTGACTGCTTCCCGCGAGGCGGGATTTTATTGTAACGGTTTTTCTTTGCTTCCTGCTGGGCGGGATCTTCTCGATGGTGGTTTTTGGCTACTCCCCGCTGGACGGGATCTCCAAAACTACTTTCTTTCTTATTTGTTTGTTTCCCACTGAGAGGGATTTGTTTCATGCTTACTGTTACCACTGGGCGGGATTTCTGTTTTGATGTTCAGTTTCAAGGGATTGATGCCCTAGGCCCATTGCTTATGTAATCAAGTTTTTTTAGGGGTTACGATTTCTATAATAGGCTTATACATAAAGCCAGGAGGCATGATGCAAGGCTGATTTTGTAAATAAGGTTTTGGGATCCTCTATAAAAACCCTTTTTTAATCTACTATAATAATTACCAAAAAAAAATATATATAGGAAACAAAAGGGCATGTCATTATAGAAGAATCATATTCAACCTTAGACCAAGCACACAAAGTGATAATAACTTAGATTATTTCCAAACAAGAAGATATATTTTGGTATATTTATTTAGGTGCGAGCAAGCACATGACAAGATAAAAAGTGGTTTGACTCTCTTGAAGCAAAATAAGGTAAACCTATGATAATTACATATGGTAAGACCTATCAAGTCCAAAGGGTAGGTGATGTTTTATTTACTCTTATAGATGGATAGTGTAGAATTTAAAAGGTGCTTTATGTACCAAGATTGGCCAACAATTTGTTGTCAATTCCATAAATCTTGGATAAAAATATGGTGGTTGATTTCAAAGTTGTTTATGGAAAGAAGCTTTTCTTCATTACCAAAATGATAAAAATATTGTAACTACTTACTACACGCATGGCTTGTTTGCTTTAGATGACCTTAATTCCCCTCATTTTCCTTTGGTTTCCACCACCAAAGAAGTAAAATCCTTGTGGCATAATTGGTATGGGCATCTCAGTTTAGGATACTCTAAATAAGTAAATATAAAATGGTGTTAGGATTACCTAATATATCATCAATATTGTTAGTTTGCTCAAATTACTTAATATGGAAGAAACACTAAGTACCTTTTAAATTCACTTCTTCTAGGGCTAAAGCCCCATTGGAGCTAACACACACCGATCTGTGTGGACACATGCCAAATAGTTTTGGTAAAAAGATATATTCTAGTTGTTTATTGATTATTACTCTAATAAAATGTGGGTCTTGTCGAAGTCTAATGCCTTCACATATTTTTAGCAATTCAATAAATGTGTTGAGAAATAATTGGGATTTTCAATCAAGATCCTATACTCAAATCAAGGGAGGGAATACACTACCAAATAATTATCAATGTTTCTTACACATCATGGGATAAAAATACAACTTACAACTTATACTCCCTAACAAAATGGATCTATAAAAATGAGGAAACATTCCATCATGGAGATGGTTCAAAGTATGCTCACTAGCACTCATCATGGGCAATAATATTGGGCTGAAGTTTTCACTATTGTGGTGTATCTCCTAAATCAAGCACCAAAAAAACCCTTTCAAGGAATTACACCTAAAGAAGCCTCGACTAGAAGAAAATCATCAATTTATCACCTAAGGATATTTAGTAGCAAATTCTACATGCATATTCCTAAGAAGAAAATGAACAAGATATATGAGAATTCCTTATAATGTATATTTCTTGGTTATGATGAAGACTCAAAAGGGTATTATTTGATTGACTTTATCAGCAAAAACTTACGTATTAGTTGAGATGTGATATTTGATGAAGCAATTGCTCCTCCATTGAATACTATAGATTCTTAAGAGTCTACCAAAGATACATATCTTGTTGTACAATTGAAATTTTATGAAGTCCAAAATGACATTCATTCCCTTTTTTATGATCTTGAAATGGTTGCTTCCTTGCAACAAAGAAAAATTCCAAAGTGGGACACAAGCACAATGAGAGACACAAAACTTGGTGCACCTCATCACCTCACTTCCACTCACCCATGTAATTGAAGTATGTCATGCCATAAAGGAAATAATATTTTGATGCCTTTAGTGATGGAGCATGTAGAACCTGCTTCAGTGAAGGATGCACTTAGCTTACCTCAATGGAAGGAAGCTATGAAAGATGAATATAAGTCTCTTTTGAAAAAAAATATATAGGAGCTAGTTGACCTACCTTTTAGAAAGAAATCCATATGCTACAAGTGGGTATTCAAAATAAAGTATAAGGTAGATGGAACAATTGATAAGCATAAATCCTAAATTTTTGTGAAGGGCTATGCTAAAAAATGAAAGCAATCATTACAAATAAACATTTGCACCAACAACAAAGATGACAACTATTCATGTTATCTATGCAATGGCAACTTAGTTTGGATGGAAGCTACATAATATGGATGTGAAGAGTACCTTCATGAATGGTGATATCAAAGAAGTGTTCGTTCTTGAACTTAAAGGTTTTTTTGTTGAATAAAAAGAGCAAAAAGTTTACAAATTGATAAAATCCTTGTATGGATTGAAATAGGGTCCAAGAGCTTCGTACATCAAGATTGATAATCACCTATTATAACACAAATTTAAAATAAATTTCTCAGATGTAAATCTCTATTTCAATAAGGTTGGTTCTGAAATAGTTATACTTGTATTGTATGTTGATGATCTAACCATCATTGGTAGTTTAGATGAGATGGTGGATGCTATGAAGAGTGGATTGAAAATATCATTTGATATGATATATCTAGGACTTATATATTATTGTATTGGCTTGGAATTCTTGCAAAATAAGAATCACATCAGGATCTCATATATAAATAATTCCAAGGCACTAATATAAAAATATTGGATGACTGAATGTAAACCCAAGGTAAATCCAATGGAACTAGGATCACAGTTGTCTAGATATGATAAATCACCTTAGGAATCTGGAGCTCTCTATCAATAGTTTATTGGGAGTCTTATATATCTGAAAAACACCAGGCCAGATATTAGTTTTTCTAAGTTATATTTCAAGGTTCATGCAACTTCCAAAGGTTAGTCATTGAAAAGCAATGAAACAGGTTTTGTACTATGTATGTGGAATAGTAGAATATGTCTTGGAATACAAGAAGAATAGAAAGTTATTCTTGGAAAGATACATGCACTTATATTATGCAAGATTCATAGATTATAGTATATCAACATCTAGATATATATTTCATCTAAGATCTAGACCTATCTCATGGTATAACAGGAAGCAGTAGGCAGTTGCACTTTCATCCATAGAGGTATAATATCATGTTGCACAAGGAGCTATATGTTAAGCAATATGTCTACATTGCATTATTTCAATTATGAATCCTCAAAAGAATCTACCAATACACCTGCAATGTGATAATAAAGGTGTTATGAAACTATTCAAGAATCCATTGTTCCATGAATGAGTGAAGCACATTGAATCCCAATATCACTTCATTCATGATAAAGTTTAGAAACACAAGACCCAACTCCAATACATTCCCACTGACAAACAAGTTACAAATATTCGTATTAAGACACTTGTAGTGTCAAGTATGAGTTGTTTTGCAACTCTCTATATCTAAAAAATAATTTAATAATGGTGGATGTTAGGTTACTTTTAATTATTACATTATTTATCTAGAAAATATATCCTATAATATTAATTAGGTCAGTGTTAGACTAGTTAACATTCTAAAATTCAACATGAATTTTGTAAAGTTAGTATATAATATTGTTAGATAAAATAAATTTGATATATTAGCTTTAGTTAGCTAATGAAATCAGTTTTTTAATGGCTAATCTCAGCCATTATGCATGTATAAAATTTATGTCATGTTGAATAAATATTTTGATAAGCTTCCAATAGGCCTCTCTACTATAGGATGGGGAAATCTAGTTTTTCTTAGGATTAGCTCTCATTGCTTAGAGGTCTCAGGAAAATACTTCTTAGTGGCCACTAGGATATTTTTCTCATTCTGATCAAGTGTTACCATAGAGGAAACACCTTGTGTAGGACTAGTTATTTTATTTTGCGTGTGATAACCCACTTTATTAGTTTTCCTTTTCTCCTCTATTACTTTACTTTTGGACCTTGTCTTATAATTAGATTAGACTTATATCCTTCTAGGTGTTAAATTACCTACTCCATTTGATACAATATAAAATAAAAAATAGGTTGTTGAAAGTTTGAATATAATTTATTAGAGGATTCAACATGGTGATGCTGATGAAACTAGTAGGCAGGAGGAACAAACAAAACTAGTAGAATTTCATAACATTTAGGCCTGTGAGGAAATATATTGGAGGTAAAAATCAAGGGCTCTTTGGTTGAAATATGGACATTAAAATTCCAAGTTTTTTCACATCACCACGCTTAGAAAAATAAGAAATAACAAGATAAATTTTTTAAAAAAATCAAATGGTTCTATTACTCAGGACTTAACAGAAATTAGAAAGGAGGCAATAACTTATTTCAATTCTATCCTTGGTCAGTAATCGCAGTGTAATGAGGAGGCCAAAGATATTCTCTTGCAATCCATTACTAGCATAATAAATGAGGATATAAACCTTAAGCTTCTAGCTCCCTTTTCTGATGAGGAAATTAAGGAATCCTTGTTTAGCATGGAGCCAGACAAAGCCTCGGGACCCGATGGATTTCCCCCTTGTTTCTATCAAGATTTTTGGGACATCGTAAGTGAGGATGTAATTTATATTTTCATAGAATTCCAATAAAGCAATCATATCCCAAAATGTCTCAACTCTACTTTTATTTCTCTAATTCCTAAGAAGCAAACCCTTGAATCTATGGCTGACTTCAGGCCAATCATTCTGTGCAATGTTTTTTACAAGATCCTAACTAAAGCCATTGCAAATATAATGAGATATGTTTTGTCCCACATCATAGATCCATGCCAGGGAAGCTCTGTCTAGGGCAGGTCAATCTTGGATGGAGTTATCATAGTTCATGAAGCTTTGCACTCTGCTCATAAGACTAACAGGTCTATTTTTTTCCTCAAGCTTGATATGAACAAAGCATTTGATAGGCTAAATTGGGACTTTCTAATTTTTGTCCTCCTTAAGTTTGGTTTTCACCACCAATGGGTTAATTTGATCAAATAATGCATTTCTAAAGCATGGTTCTCAATTTTGGTTACTTTCAAAGTCACACAAAAATTCGGCAGGGGGACCCTATCAACCCCATGTTATTCATAATTATGGCAAAAGCTTTAGGTAGAACCATAAAAAATACTTGCAGTTCAAGGCTAATATCAGGAATCAAGGCAAAATATCTCACTAGGGTTGTTTCTAACCAACAATTTGTTGATTATACCCTTCTATTGACTAAGGTGTCGATGGTTGAAGCCAAAATAATTAAATACATCTTGCAACTCTACAAGGACGTTTTTGGTCAGAAAGTTGATTTCAGTAAAAGCAAGTTATATTTCTTAAACACCCACATTCAGATGCAAGGAAGGATTGCAAAAATTTTAGGGTGTGATATAGCAAACCTGCCCACTTCGTATCTTGGTCTCTCTCTTTTCATTAGTTTTCCAAGAGATTCATTGTGGGACAGGGTTATTGAAAGAATTAAAAAAAAAACTTGCTGGATGGAAAGGTCATCTTATATCTCAAGCAGGAAATCTGACCCTCACTAAGGCCTCTCTTCAGAGCATTCCAGTCTATTTCCTCTCTATTTTCAAAGCCCTTGTGAAGGTTTTCCAAAAAATTGACAAACTCCAAAAAGAATTTTTATGGACTAGATCAGAGGAGAAAAAAAGGATACACCTTGTAGTATGGACCAAAGTGTGCAGACCCAGGGAAAATGGGGGCTTAGGTCTGAGGAGAATTGCTCATATGAATTTATATTTACTAGCTAAGAAGGCGTGGCACCTCATTTTTGGTGAAGAAAATGAATGGACAACTATCATCAAATGAAAGTATCTTCAAAATATGGAATTTCTAAGTGACTCAGTTCCAATCAGAGGTTCTGATTTTTGGAAAGCAATTATCAATTGTAAGGAAATCATCAAAAAAGGTTTAATATGGGTTTTAGGCAATGGTGAGAGGATAAATTACTGGAATGATAGGTGGTCTAAGGATGAACCACTGATGTAATATCCTAACTTATCCCAAATCAGAGATATCACGAAAAAAATCATTGGTAGAAAAGTCTTCGATTATATGGTTGAGGATAGATGCAGAATGAAGTATAAACAAATAAGGATTCAAGGATTTCAAGCAGAATAAAATGATCTTTATAACATTCTCAGGAAACATTTTATCCCCATGAGACCCAAGGAAGATCAAGTGACCTGGGATCCTACGAAAAATGGGTAGTTCACTATTAAAACAACGTACAAGCTTCTGCTTGATGATGAGGATTTTATCCTCCAAAAGGACTTAGTTTGGATAAAAAATTTAAGTCCAAAAATTGTAGTCTTTTCATGGCTGGTTATCCAAGGAATAATTCTAACCATTGATAATATGATGCATAAAGGTATTTGTATCACTAATCGTTGTTATTTGTGTAGGGCTAATTGGGAGACCATTTATCACATTTTTCTTGAGTGTCATTTTTCCTTGACTATCCTAAGTGGGGTTTTTCAGGCCTTAAATATTTCCTAGGTTAAACCAACCACCGTACTTGATTTGTTCATTCAGTGGCATTGCTCCTTTTCAAGCCAAAGACTTAGATACATGTGGAAAATTTGTCTCAATCACTATCTTTGGCAGGTGTGGTTATAAAGGAACCATAGAGTCTTTAATGAGTCTATCCATGATCATCAAACTATCATTTCCAGGATCCTATCCTTTGCCAATGAGAATGTGAACCTTATCCCTTTTTATAGTCGTAAACCTCATCTGTAGGAGACCATACTTGCTCAATATTTAAGCTTAACCTTGTTAGATGAGTCTGTGCCTAGGGTAGTCAACCGTAGAGCCAATGTTAAGTGGTCCCCACCTCCTACGGGTTGGTTTAAGATTAATTTTTATGGAGCGGCTAAGGAAAATCCTAGCAGAGCAGGAACTGATAGTATTGTGTGAGATCATAATGGGAATATGATACTTGCATTTTCTAAATATTTGGGAACAAGGATGAACAATGAAGCTGAACATAGAGCTATGTGGAGAGGCCTCAAAATGACTCAAAACTTAGAAGGCAATTTTATTGTAGAAGGAGACTCTATGCATGTTATAAATCTCCTCAATAATTGGAAAACACCTCCTTGGAGGATTAAAATAATTGTTGAAGAGGCTAGGATCCTTTTCCAAGGAAGACAGGACAAAAAAGCCCAACATGTCTTTTGGGAAGCTAACAAAGTTGCTGATAAGCTGGCCAATTTGGGTGTCGATGGTGACAGACTTTTCAAATGGGAACATAGTGTCCCGAGTGAAGTAGAGGAGCTTATTCAACAATAATTCCAAGAATGATAGTCAAATTTACCAACAGGGAAGACACTGTAAGTTTGAAGGCTATGAGTATTATCATATCTTTTTTGAAATGGACTCACAATAAAAATTATTCGAGCTGTCAGTCTTGGTGGATGTTGGTTGGAAATACCATAAAGACTAATGGGGATAGTCACATGTCAGATAACATGGCTCCTAGTCATCTTAGTAATTTGAGTTTGGTTTACAATCATAGGGTAGGAAAGAAACGATAATATAAGACTTCGAACTAGAGCCACATGGACAACCATATAGCCACCACCATAAATCTAGCTAGCAGGTTTACTTCTCGAAGGCTAATTGGCCAAGATAGGATGTGGTCCCAAAGCATTTCATATATGGAAGAAAGTAATTACCAAATAATTATTAAGAGTAACTATCAATACAGAGCTTGTGGGATTTTTTTTAGTACTCTGCTATGTGTGTCTGTAGCTTTTTGTTTCTCCACTGTTTCAAGGAAGGGATCTGTGTCTGTTTCTTTTTTTGTAATTATGATACATGTGTGTTTTCTCGGGGTATACCCAAAATGTTGTATGGGAAGTTTCTTTTTGATAACAGGCTATGTGCCTTACCGTATGTAATGGCTTTGGCAACATGTATATTTTACATATATAGGATCCTTAGTAAGGACATGTTCATCAACAGCCCTAGGCTAATTTTTGTAAAAGGTTTTGGGTCAACCTGTAAAACCCGGTATTAATGCTATAGTATCTTATCTACCAAAAAAAATATACACTTCTTCCTCATCCCAAGTTATCAAAGCCTACTCAAGATTGGTGGAAATTATTCTTAAGATAGTGATTTATGATTGAACATGAGGGGATTGGATTATGTTGATGAATCCATCCCTATGTGAAGGATGGAAATTTACACCAAATAACTAAATAGCAATGAAACACAATGATTGAACAAATGAAATGAATCTTTATATTTATTTATATCATTCTTTCAAAGTGTTACAATAGGATACTCTCGAGGGATTTTTTCACCAGCAATATAATAAATATAATAGGGGTGTTATTCCATAATTTATTAGAAGGATTCCTAGTGTAATATAAATATCTCCATGCAAACATAATTTATTGAGGAGAGGATTTTTTGAGACCATTGTGTGAGGTTCATATCTACTATCTTTCACTATCCTTGAGTCTTGTTACCTACATGCAAAGACACAAAAAGTGGATCAGTAGCATATGAGGGGCCCATCGAATTTGGACATATATTCAATCTAATAATGCAAAAGATGAACAAAGAACAAATACATGCGTATGATATTTGAGATCTAAGCTAATGTAGAATGATGAAAATATAGATATCTAAGCTAAAATGTAGTAAAACAATGGAAATTGATCACCTAACCATGGTCATATTAGGACGATATTATTTCTATCTACGAACAATCTTGGGATGCGATGGTCACTATCATGGGTCTACACCTGAGCATAAACAAATCTAAACAAGATCTTGGAGTACACACGGTGTCATTTCAGGTGGATTTTTGGGAATGTGTAAGCCGATGAAAGGATGCATGTGATCAATGGGAGAATGTGGGTAATCATTCAAAGGAAATAAAAGTGGCTTCAAATCCAATGTAGTAATATTGAAATATTGGGTTGGTAGTAGGAGAACCTGGTGGATTTTTGGCAACACTTCATGGCTTCGAGTTCAAAAAATTAGGTTCTTAAAATAAGGAGAGAGCTTACCATTATATAGGCTCCTAGGAAAAAAAAATGCATGGAATGATAAGTGCCACTTAGGGGTAGCTTCATTGGCTTCCACTAAATTATTACATGCAACAAATATAACTATCGCTTGTAGGGCATTTTATGTTTGTAAAATTTCATGCATCTCATTGATAAGCAATTTTACTACCAGTTATTATTTTTATTTTTGGTTTCCCACAGTTGTCTTGGGTTGAGATGATACTGATATTGAGACCATATTGGGTCGAGATATTTAGGCTTCCCATGGGGTAACGTTGCTTGTTTCTTAGATAAAATCATTGGATTAACCATAAGGCTACCTAATATGGATGGTGTGAGTTAGAAATGAGGAATTTTGGGAGTCTCCTCACAATGGTGTATTTTATATGTCTATAGATGCTTCTTTTTGGGATGCTTTATATATAAGCATAATGCAGTAAATAGATGATCTAAAATGGTCGAGTTGATTATGCATGATGTTAATTGATAAAGTCAACATGAGATAACCTAAGCATGGGAAGGGTTCACATCATTGGATAACTTCTTCCAACACATTGATGGAATTGATTTAATCTTGGTATCTTTTCAGCCATATGTAGACATTATTAGTCAATAGGCTTTAGGCTTTAGATTTACCAAGTGTTTTTTTTTTTGAGATTTTTGCTTTTACCCTAGGAAGGAGGTTGTATGATCATTTTTGGAAATTATTCTTGGACAAACTCAATTTCCACTTTTGAGTGTTTTATTATTGAATTGAACTTGTGGTACCAATTTTACATTTGTTAACTACCCTCTCAAGCGATGAGTCAATGGAGGACATGTAAAATGACAATAGAAACACATCATTTGACAAGAGTGGGACTATTAGCATGGTTTCCCTAGAAGAATTTTAAATTGTGGGGACCATATCAACTTCATATGGTTCCATTCTTATGTATTTTTTATTTTTTTCTATTTTCTTTTTGCAAATATGAGACCATTACAAATGGTCATGTTGCATCGTGTGATCGTCCCAGATGATTGCAAGCATGAAAAACTATATAAACTAGATTTCATAAAAAATACCCATTTTTACCATTCATGATGAGTTGAGAGCAAGATGGAAAGGATGAGAGATTTGTTTGTGTAATGAAGAGCTACTAGAATACAATTTGATCAATCTCATGGACTCATCAGGTACCTCTATGAGCCAAAAATCTATTTTGAGGAAGGTAAGGATGAAAACACAAACTTTTTCTTTATTAATAAAATGGTAATGAATGGTGGGATGGATGAAATGGTTAGAATTTGAAAGCACGAGGATACGAAAGCAAAAAGGAAAGCGAATATGCGATGCAAACAGAACCGGACTTAGCGCTAAATCCTAGGAACTTGAAAGTGCATGAAAAGAGGGAAAAGCATGAGCGAATCGAAATGAAACAAATGTGAATAAAGAAGACAACCCTTTTTATTGATATGTTTCACAACTCGGTTACAATGCGCATCCTCCCCTTCCAAGGGCTAGGAGCATTTAAGCATGCGTTCTTGTTACATCCATGGGTGCCTTTCCTTCTTCCGCGTGCCCACATGTAAAATGGGCGGACCAAACATCGCCGCCACTTGCGTTGATGAGTCTTGACTCCTCGCTGCTCCTCCGATGTCCAAACCCTACGTTCAAAGGAACAAGAAATGGTCAGTAGCACCTACGGATAAAACAAAGCATGCAATCCCCAAGCCTACGATAAGTGAATGAGAAAAATGAATTAAACTATGACTAAAACAGGTCCAAATGCTCTAAAAATTTGACAGGGGCATCAAGACACCACCAGGAAGGCCCTGCAAAAAGAACAGTTGGGAAATTCCTCACCGATTTGAATTCGCTTCGGGGTGGGACGAATTCACCTACAACAAAATGCCGAAAAGGTACTGTCCCAAATGTCCTACCTAGGAAGCTCCAAAAGACCTGCAAACTTGGGGTTAGCTAATTGGGGGCATTTTGGGAAGACCCAGATGGTCAGATTTTCCCAATTTGGCCTCCATCAATGGGAATTTGATGATGCTACCTGTAGGTTAGTAGAAGCGAGCAAAGATAGAAATATGATCAAAATTGTTCAAAACGAGACGAAATTCAAATGACAACCTATCTAAGCATCATAGAATTGAATGCAAAAATGAAAGAAAGCAAGTCTACCATGGAATTCCCATCACTCCGAAAGGGGGCGATTAGGATTGTGGCAGTGTGGGAGGGGGCGCCCATGGGGCAGGCCGCCCATCGTTTGAGGCTTGATTTCGGCACCAATCCACTTGGGATGGGTCCAAAACCTCTTGTGTGGTATTGTCGACAAATTTGGTGGGATATTGTGGCCAAATGTCGGGTTTTGGGCTCGAGATTCATCCTCCCAATAGTCACCCAATGACCTCCCCTCTAAAGGAGATCAAGGATGTGAAAGGCGCAAATCCAAAAGGTGTGAGGTATGTAAATAAAATGACAGCACTTCGTTGCTCTAAAATGCTCCTTCTCTCTATATTTTGGGGTGAGGAAACTCACCAATTTATAGACCTGGAGGTCTCTTGAAATGGGCATGCAGAGGCGCCACTTGGCAATCATGCCTTCCCAAGGGGAAGGAGATTCCTCCCTGAATTGGGACTTCATGACTGACCTTGCAAATGCCTCTAACGCTCGAAAACGCTCACCCATACTCCCATGCGATGAAGGAAGCATTGAGTGGCGGATCCGAGCTGCCATTTGTCAAGATTTGACTTTTTGCCCATCAAACCTGCAATTCGCCCCACCCTGGAGCGAATTCAGAATTCGTCCCTGGGTGGGGCGAATCCCAGTTTGAATTCATTCCAAGGTGGAACGGATATTGAGCAAAGTGCCTGAAGGTGCCAAATTGATCTCTGACCTTCCAAAACTGCTGTGAGAGTGGTTAGGACCACTGTTTAACCTCTGGGGGCTGCCCTTGGGGCTGTGTGTGTCAAAGCGATCAGTGTTTGCAGTCACATAATCGGATTGGTGTTGTTTTGGTGTCTACAGATGCCCCTTTTTGGGATGCGTTGTGCATGGCACAGTGACGAGCAAAAATAGATAACCAAAGCACTAATGATTAGGGTTTCTCAGTAACCTAACCAAATTTTGATGCCCCAAGTATGGAAAGGGCATGCATTCTTGAATCCTTGCTTCGACGAGCGAAGGAACTCAATTCAAGTGTTAACCTTTTTCGGTGAGGTGTTACTTGATCTTGGACATTGATCGGTCATGAATAGGCAAAGGGCGCAACCTTTTGTCTGTGAGAACCTTGAGTTCATGATTCATGAAATGCCAAGTGATTTGATCAGGTTGTGATTATTGCTTGTTTACTACCCCAAGAAGGAGCGTGATTGTCTTTGTCAATGATTCTTTGAATGCATGTCGTTTTCCTTAATTGGGGGTGTATTTTTTGGGTGGGGACAAAGTGAGACAACCCCCCCCAGGGAAAAAAGGAAAGAAAAAAACATTAAAAAAAAAAAAGAAGGGGGCACCCAGATGACTTGTGTGAGGGTGCCTTTAGATGTTTTAGCATTAAGTGTGTGCATTTTTCGACATTTAGACCTATTTTTGGTGGGTGTTAACCCTTTTATGACGCCTTTTGGAGCTAAAATTGTCAAAAATCCGTCTTCCCGTGGAGCGGTCCGGCTATGGTAGCCTTCTTAGGGAGTAGGATAGTGACAATTTGTAACCCCAACATCTATTTTGGATGCCAAGAATGTCAGGTGCAAAGGCGCCTTCGTTCGGCAATGTTATTACTATTTTTGGGTGGGTTTTGACCCGTTTGGACGACGTCATTTGGGGATGAAATTCTCAAAAATCCATCTTCCCGTGGAGTGGTCCAGCTATGGTAGCCTTCTTAGGGAATAGGATAGTGAGGATTTGTGACCTCGACATCTATTTTGCATGCCCGGAATGTCAAGTGCCAAAGCACTCTCATCGGGCAAGTTTATTAGCTATTTTGGTGCATTTTTGTTCAATTTTTGTTGTTTTTTGAAATTTTTGCCCTGAATTCATTTCGGGGTGGGATGAATACCAGCTTAGTATTCATCCTAGGGTGGGATGAGTGCTAACCAGAGTGCTCATCCTAGGGAGGAATGAATATAAGCTCAAAAGGCCTATTTAAAGGCCAAAACTAGGGTTTGGGCTCATTTGTAGTCGAATTTTCTTGCGATTTGGAGCTCTGGGGAGGAGGAGGTTAATTCTGCGAAGCGAAGCGCTGCCGAATTTCTCTCGACATCATGAGTGCACAAACCGGATCGAGCGGTGGAGCCGAAGCGAGACCGATAAGTGCTCCTTAGCGTTATTGCTTTTGTTATATGTTTTAAAACTGCAAGTGATTTGTTTAATTTTCTTTGTTATGTTGCTTTTCAAAATTAAAATTGAAACCCTAAAACTGAGCTGAACACAAACCAAGACTTAGCTTAAAACTGAATGGAAAACGTAGTTAAAACCTAGGTGAATTTATTTATTTATTTTGCTTTTAACTAAAACCCTAGGATAAACGGAACGTAAAACCCTAGTTTTTTAGGTTGAGCTTGTCAGTTTTAAAACGTAGGTGAAAACCCTAGGTTAAAAAACTATTATTTTAATTTTGTTTTGTTTGTGCAGACTTTATCAATTTGAAACTTAGAATACATAAACCCTAAGACTGACAACTGTAGTTAAAAAAGTTTTTGTGTTTTTATGTTGTTGTCAGTTTTAAACTTAGAGTACAAAAACCCTAAGACTGACAACTGTATTTTTAAAAAAATGTTTTTGTGTTTTTATGTTGTTGTCAGTTTTAAACTTAGAGTACAAACCCTAAGACTGACAACTATATTTGCTGAATTGTTTTTGTATCTATTTTGAATTTTTGTGAATTTTGTTGTTTTTGAGTTGTACGTTGGTAGGCAGTGTTGTATATTCATGTTATTTGTTGTACAATTTTTTTATGATTTTAATGTTTTTGTGTTGTTTTCTTTTGCAGGTTGTGAAGAGCCGGTATCGTGTACCTACTGCTTTTGTTGAAGCACGAGGGGCGCTAACTGTGGCTAACTGGGAGTGGCTTGATGCCCTTGGGCTCAAGCAGGTGGCTCGACTGGAGCCTGTGGTCGGGGATCGGGCCTATCTGATGGCCCTGATCAACCTGTGGGATCCCTGGACCAACACCTTCCATCTCCCAATAGGGGAGATGACAGTGACCTTGGAGGATGTCTATCGGCTTCTGGATTTCGATAGATGGACTGTCGATCAGAACGTCATCGCATGATCAGTGGACAACTGTACTGATACGATGCTTCGGGCATGGGGAGGAGCTAGGTGTGGAGAGCCCAGTGGAGAGGGCAGAGGGTGACTGCCAGATTGGTGGGATTCTGGTCCGATGGTGGCTTGAGAGAGGGGTGTTGGGAGTGAGGCACGCAGTACTCATGGGCCTCATTTCCAACATGCTGCTACCTGACTCGTCAGGTGCGAGGTTCCCATGGAACCTGTTGGATGTGGTCTGGTGGCTGGTAGAGTGCTCGACGGAGGCACCGCTGATCATGAGGTGGGGATAGATGCTGCTGGCATAGCTCTATGGTGAGTTGTACGAGGTCCGTTGTTAGAGGTGGAAGGGGATTAGCTACAGCTATCTATTGTAGAGCTGGGCTTGGCAACACATAGCGGTGGAGAGGCCAGTCGGGTTACCATGGATGACTCGAGACAGAGATGGAGGATAAGGATATAGGCTATGCGGCTCTATGGTGGTGGTCGAGGAGCGAGGGACGAGTCGATGATGGGCGGTGTCGTAGGGCACTATGTCGATGCCCTCGCTCGGCTTACTCTAGGGGAGGTGTTCTAGCACCCTTATCGGGACTGTCCAGCCTGGTCGGAGGCTGGAGAGTGGCTTCGATAGGTACGCAAGGAGTGGTGGCTGATTGGGTGGCATGGGACCGAGCATGAGTTCTTCCCTTACAGCTAGGTGACATGATAGTTTGGGGTGCGCCAGGGGTTGCCTGGTGAGCCCGTGGTCTATCGATGCCGGGGGACGAGAGGACTCTGGATCGATCGGTCATCATGCCACTAGGTGAGGATTCAGATGTAGTGATCGACATCCCAAACATGGATGACGTCGGGACTACCATAGAGTATGACCAGTGGTGGGTACTATGGCGATGGCGGGGAGAGGGGCCACTAGGAGGCACGGAGGCGACAGCGATGGGGAGGAGGGTGTCGAGGCACCAGGAGATGATTGGGGAGCTCCTCGAGAGGATGCAGACATGGTGGAGGTGGAGGATGAGGATGTGGATTTGGGGGTTTCAGATCAGCCAGAGATGCAGGACATCATGGAGTAGTGGGAGCCAGAGTAGGCTGCTATTCTAGATATGCCTATGCCTCAGGTGGATGCAGAGGACATGGAGTCCGGGCTACGCATTGAGATTGCATGGTTGGAGGGGCTATTGCGATGATGTGATGGGGAGCTGGGGGATGCATTACGGGAGAGGGATCTCCTATGCATGCAGTTGGTAGAGTGAGAGAATGCATTGGTTGCCTACCATCGATAGGATGGGGGTACTGATGTTGCATGGGAGAGGGATCTCCTACGGATGTAGCTGACAGAGAGGGATAGGGCTTTGGCACGGTGCGAGGAGAACTTGGTGACGTATCGCCAGTGGGAGATGGACTCGGTGTGGTAGTGGTTGGAGCTGGAGGCAGAGATTAGCCACCTTGGTGGGTGGGTCCCTACATTCAGTGGAGGTGGATCATCATGCCGCTCGAGAGGGAGTGAGACTGAGCAGTCAGCATCCTCTCGACGTAGGCGACTGGATGAGGGGGGCGAGTAGGCATGATGCGAGGGCTAGCAGCGCCGCCCTGAGGGGTCTCATAGGACCCACACCATGAGGGGTAGTTCCCGTCGCACCGATCCTGCATGATCATGGTGGCCGATGCCCTAGGCTTGGGGGTTTTTGAGCTTTTGGATTTTGTTGCGGGGTCACAAGACCAGTTCATTGTAGCTTGCGGGCATTTTTGATGATATATACAGATGACTTTATTTTATTTATGCGAGTGATGATTTGATTTTATGCATGATGAGTGATGAGTATGGATGTATGCATGTTAATTTATTTTGATGGATGCATATGTTATGATAAATGCAAATGTTTCTAATTTATATGTGATATGCAAGATGTAATGGATGAATTGAATTTGTGTTGTTTGGCGAGGGCACCATAGACTGTTTAGAACTTTGTGGTTTTGGCGATTGTTGATGGCAGTGTGAGGATGAATGATAGCGTCGTTGGTTTAGAAATGTAGCTAAGGTTTTCTGAGACTCAGACGGTTTTAACTCACTAGCCATGATTGTACTTTATCTTACAAGACTTTTGGACAAGGTATGAATCGGACTTGTCTTTGACCAAGTTATTTCACATCCCTGTGTGTGCAATTGAGTTCGTTTATGTGGTATTTGTCAGGATACCACCAGTGCCAGATAGGTTGTCAACCAAACCTGTACTGAGGATCACCTAATTAGCTCCACTAACTCCTTTGTTGTATTTAGCTAGATTAATCTATGGTGCTATCTAGGATACCATAAGCTAGCTCATCCACATGCAAACATTGATCTATACACGAGTTAATGTGATAGATATATCATCATGCGGGAGGTTTACCACCAGTGACCGATAGGCTATCCACCAAACCGATATTGAGGTTTGCCTCATGACCTATCGAAATGCTGAGAGTTCCAGGGATTCAAGTTCGACTCCCTTCTTTTCTTCAATTGTATTGGGATACTTGCTCTTTTGTAGTGATAAAAATCACTATTTATTTTTATATTTTTCTTTTGAGCAAGGGATTTGAATTTCGAGTGATGAGAATCACTATTGTATGTGCCTTTTGATGTATGCACTTTGGTGGTGATGTCAAATTTTTGGAGTTTTGACTTTTTGCAAAATTTTATGATGTTTGCAACTTTTTGAGAACTTGGGATTCTTGGGGAATTGGGTAGGGAGGATGCTTGTCCTTTTGCCAACTCTCAGCATTCTTGGGGTCATTCGCACGGGGGGATGAGCAAGATAACCATTTCGCTTATGGTGACCTGGATTGTTGTGCAGGTTTCATCTTTCATTCACACAACTTGGGAATTTTTATGTGTTTTAATTTGTGTTGGGATGCTACGTAACAAGGTGTGATCCAAGTAGAACTCTACCTTTGTAAAATCTGTCTGACTTGGTACAGTACGTGGCTAGAAAGCTATATAACGACTGAAGGATGAAAACTCTTGATACATTAGAAGACCACTGACTCTGGTATGGTAAAAAGAAGTGAATGGCATTTATGTTTGATGGACTACTTATAGAATGGAGAAATGTGGAACAAGATGGATTGGCGGAGTAATTACAGTCTATGGTGCCTTTGACCTGTATGACCACAAATATGCAATGTATGGATGTGATGCTTAATGCAGCTACATATTTTTGTGTTTTTGATGGATTGATTTTTTTGTGAATATGAAGATGAGATGTGAAAAGAGCTCTTTATTGTTGTGATGAGTTGGAGTATGCCTGGAAATGAGATGCAAATTTTTGTTATTTTTGATGATTTTACTGTTTTTGAATTTTCTTATTTTTGACCAAGCGATTGTGGGAATCCTTGGAGCATTTTGGGATTGACCAAGCGATTGTAGGAATCCTTGGAGCATTTTGGGATTGACCAAGCGATTGTAGGAATCCTTGGAGCATTTTGGGATTGACCAAGCGATTGTAGGAATCCTTGGAGCATTTTGGGATTGACCAAGCGATTGTAGGAATCCTTGGAGCATTTTGGGATTGACCAAGCGATTGTAGGAATCCTTGGAGCATTTTGGGATTGACCAAGCGATTGTAGGAATCCTTGGAGCATTTTGTTTGGGATATGGCTCTCTTAGATATGGAATGGTCGCAAATGACTGATGTTCAAGGGTTCTAGTTCCTTGATTCCATCAAGAGAGGCTAGCCGGTATGTCTCGGGTCCTATTTTGCTATCAATTACATATGGACCTAACCAATTTGTCGTGAACTTGTCCCTTAGATGGGACGGCAAACTAGAGTTCTGTTGGTTTTCTTTTAAGACCAAGTCACCAATCCGAAAGTCCCTCAGGTGAACTTTCATGTTGTATGCTTTCTTAAGTCGCTCTTGATAGATACGTAAATGCTCGAGAGCATTAACGCGTCATTCATCAAGCAACGTAAGCTGGTCTAACCGGGCCTACCGTGCAGTGTCATCATCGATGAACTCTTGCATTGATATGCGTAGGGAAGGAATTTCCAACTCGAGAGGCATGACTACCTCGGAGCCATACACGAGCGAAAATGGAGTTGCCCTAGTGGGCATCCGAATGCTAGTGCGATAAGCCCACAGGGCAAGTGGGATTTGGATGTGCCAATCCTTATGACTATCTGTGACTATCTTTTTGAGGATGGCAACTAGCATTTTGTTTGACGCCTCTGCTTGCCCATTTGCCTATGGATAATAGGGTGTCAAAAAACTATGCTGAATTTTGTACTTTGTGGTCAAAGCACGCACGTCTTTGTTCTTGAATGACGTCCCATTATCCGAGATTATTTTGGATGGAATACCAAAATGACATATGATGTTATGCAAAATGAACTCCACAATGCGGGGTCCTGTCGTAGAGGTAAGCGGAACTGCTTCCACCCACTTGGTGAAATACTCTGTGGCCGTTATGATAAACATGTGATGACCTGACGACGCAGGGGAGATCTTTTCGATTAGATCTAAGCCCCACTATGAAAATGGCCAAGCCGACTGGATCGGCTGCAAGGCCTGGGAAGGTACATGTGTCAAATTAGCATGGTGTTGACACTTCACGCACTTCCTTACATATGCGCAACAATCTCGCTCTAAAGATGGCCAATAATAGCCCATGCGAAGAATGCGCTTTGCGATGGCCATACCACTGAAGTGGCCACCACACGTACCATCGTGCGCTTGGGCGATCGCCCAAGTGGACTCTTGCTGGTCCAAGCAACGAAGGAGGATTCCTTCATAGCTACGATGGTACAAAATGTCTCCTAACAAGACATACTTAGCCGCTTTCTGCTTGAATGCTCATTTTGTGGCATGTGTCAATCCAAGCGGGAGATTACCTAACTTGAGGTAGTCCCTTACGGGTGAATACCAATCCTGCTGATCGGAAGCCTCGATGGTATGAACAACCAATCCCTCTTGAAGTTCATCCCTAGCAAACGTTGAGCGGGAGAGAACTTGTAAGAATAGCATTGTGTTGCTATTAATGGGAGTAGGGGAGAACAAGGACCCCTAGTTGGCATGTTTCAGATGATCATGGATTCGAGAGAACTTATCCGAGGATGGTTCAATCTGGATCATGTGGATTCCTGGCGTCAAGTCAGAGCTTGCACGCTCCATTGCGGATTGTGATAGTGTTTTGACTTGAATGGTTGTCATATCACCAGAAAGGTCTTGTGGGATTAGTGACCCCAAGGAGGCCATAGTGTCCGCAAAATGATTCGATGACCGAGGGAGTGCCTCGATGTCGTACCACTCAAGCTTCGCCAAGAATTTGTCCACAAGGGCTTTGTAAGCCTACAGAACTGGGCATTTGCATTGGAATACCCCTTTGACTTGGTTGACAATTAACAGTGAATCACCAAAGATGTTCAGTCATTTGATGTTCATGGTGATTGTTGTCTGAAGACCTATGAGCAAGGCTTCATACTCTGCATTATTGTTGGTGCATGGGAAGTCTAATTTAAAGGACAGGGGCACTGGAGCCCCTTGCGGTGTGAAGAATACAATTCCCATGCCACCACCTTGCTCACATTTAGAACCATCAAAAAATAGGGTTATGTCGGCCTGTGACTCAAGCTCATCAGAATCTGGTGATTACGAGACATGGAAGACCCCATCATCGGGTAGTTCTATGACCAGAGGCTGATCATCTTCGAGAGGAGCCTCTGCTAGTTGATCGGCTATGACCTATCCTTTGATGGATTTCTGTCCAATAAACTCTATGTCAAATTCCATCAACAACATGATCCATTTCGTCGTGCGACTACTATGATAAGTATGACTCATCATGTACCGCAATGGATTCTCCTTAGACACAACATACGTAGTGTTGCTCAGCATGTAGTGGCATAGCTTTTTGGTAGCAAACACCACTGCCAAGCAGAGTTTCTCGACGTATGCATAGTTAAGTTCATAACTGACCAGGGTGCGGCTAAGATAGTAAGTAGCCTATTCTTTGTGAAGTTCATTCTTCTGGGCGAGCATGGCACCCAGTGCCACCTCAGTAGCTGAGATGTATAAGTAGAATGACACGCCTGGTCTAGGTGGTGCCAATACTGGCGGTGAAGCCAAGTATCATTTGATGTCATCAAAGGCTGACTGGCACTCGTCATCCCAGTGAAATGCTACCCCCTTGTGCAATAATTTGTTCATGGGTCGGCACTTGTCAGATAGCTGTGCTATGAAGCGCTTGATTGACGTGACCTTTCCCTGCAGACTTTTGAGCTGCTTAATGGTAGTTGGGGGAACCATTTCAAGGATTGCCTTGACTTTGTTTGGGTCCACCTCGATGCCTCGCTTTGAGACTATGAAACCCAAGAGTTTTCCAGATGTGATGCCAAATACGCACTTCTTGGGATTCAATCTGACTTTATGTTCCATGAGGCGATCGAGGATCTTGCTTAAGTCATCGAGATGATCTGGGCACAAAAGAGACTTGGCCAACAAATCATCCATGTAATCTTCCAAAGTTTTATGCATGTAATCATGGAAGATGTACGTCATGGCACGTTGGTAGGTGGCGCCAGCATTTTTAAGGCCAAAAGGCATGACCTTATAACAAAATGTCCCCCAAGGCATTGTGAACACCATTTTTAGTTGGTCCTCGAGATTGATACGAATCTGATTGTATCCCAAGAAACCATCCATGAGGGATAGCATTTCGTGACCTACTGTAGCGTCTACCAATGCATCGATGCTTGGCAAGGGGAAATCATCCTTAGGACTCGCTTTGTTTAGATCTCAAAAATTAGTGCATATGTGAATCCTCCCATCGAGATTTTTGATGGGCACCATGTTGGACAGCCATGGTGGATAATCCACGTAGATGACAAACTATGCATCCAACAACTTTTGCAATTCATCTTTGACCATCAAGGCCACTATTGGGTGCATCTTACGTAGTTTTTTCTTAACTGGCTTGATTGTCAGATCAAGCGTTAGATTATGCATGACTAGCTATGGATCTAGCCCCGACATGTCTCTGTATGACCATGCAAAAACCTCCTTCTTCTCTTTGAGAAGGGCAATGTAGTCGGCTTGCTCTTCAGGGGATAAGCTTACCCCGAGCTTGATAATCTATGGATTCATTGGATCCAAGCCGATGTCTACGTCAGTCGTCTCCTCGATCGACATGTGGGATCCATCCTCCAACTGATGTGGAGTTGGGATCAAATGGATATCATTTGCTGAGTTTAAATCTACGTTGGGAACCTTGGGTTCCTCTTTGGCATGAAAGATATCCTGAGTTGTCCCTGGGGTAAAATGAAGCATTTTACCGAAAGGCCAATACTATGATGGGGATGGAGGTGAATTGATGTGATCCCAGTCAATGGCATCTATGTCTAGATGCAAGGACCATGTTGGATCGGTCGGATTGTGGATGGGGGTGGTTAAGTCAATGGAGATCATGTTGATGAAATGATTTTGGTCTCCATTACCATGGGTGTGATGACTCGAACACTCTGGATGTTCTCTATGCTCTGGATCTGGCTCTAGAGGTATTGGCATGAATGGATCGGCCCTATGTGCTGATAGGAGGATAGGGTCTACCCTCGGCACTGATATCACCCTAGGGTCTCGAGGTGGAAGGTGCTCTTCGTATACCTGGAGCGGTGGATCCAACACTTGATCCCACCTCGCTGGGTCTACGTACCACTCATGCCCTGGCACTATGCCCATCTATTCAAATATGTCATTAATCTCCAAGGGGTATGGTTGCGGCCTCTACCGCATGTGATTAAGATATGTCATTTTTGTTTCATCTTCGTAATCACTATCGGAGATCCAAAAGCCCTCGTTGGCTCCGACAACTATTTGAGGCATTACAGGCTCATCCTGCTCGAGCAAATTAATCTGGCCCCATTGTGGTTGTTCCACTCTCCATGGGGGGACCTGATTCTCTTGACGCGGCACTGGCTCGCTTGGAGCCTCTAGAGGGAACATTGTCAAGAGGCTCTCTTGACAGTCATTCATGGGGATCACTTGTGAGTGATCACTATCGGATTCGAAGGGATCATATGATGCTGGTTCATATTCTGATTCATCCTCCGAAGATCCCTCTTGACACTATTTATACCTTCCTTGAAAGTGAGTCCCCAAACTTTCGCCTCTCTCTAGCAAAGGAGAAGGGTTATTGAGGTTAACAAGGGTGGTTGTTGACCATGGGAGGTAATCTCCCAATGTATACATTGTGTTTGGGTTGGCATAAGGATCTGATGCCAATCCACCCTTGTTGCCTATCCCTAGGCCTTGCATGTTTTCCACCAAGATGTCCAAGGGCAGGGGGTGGTTGAACCCTACTCCCGACTTGTCATAAGGCATTTGGTATCTTGGCTGGCAAAGGACACGCACTCCTTGCTCATACCTGCCTAGCCCGTATCCATGCCAATTGCATTGGCCAAGATATCTTAGAGTGAAGTCCGGGTTAGACAGATAGTTGACATCTTCTACAAAAGGCTCTTCATCTTCATCCTCTTGCATGCATGGCTCAGTACCATGATCAAGGCCCCCATACACAAAATTTGTCTGGTTTGGTGGGTAGCCTAAAGGAACAATTGTACCGATGGGGAGGCGAGGTCTCCCCATGTCTTGCATGGACTCTAGCATGGTCGTTGCTACAACATTCCACACTAGATACTCCCCCAAGCCCGTACTGGCCATTTCAACAGTAATTGTTGGTGATTGAGAGGGAGGGAACGGAAGCTCTTCCTGAGTCCACTCCATGTTGGGTGAACTAGGAGCCTCAACTTCCATTGTGCTAGGCATCTCTTCGGTAGAGATGGTTGATACTATTGGCAGTGCCTCTTCTAGGGGTTGAGCCTCTTCTAGGGTTTGCTTCCCTTTGTCCTTCTATTTAGCCATGATAGGTGGCATTGTTGGTGAAGGACCGGATGATGAAGATGTACCTGGCTGGGGTTTTGATGGATTTATCACCAGTGGTGCTTGCGGCATCGGACCCTGTCTAGATGGATTTAACTAAAAATCCAAGTGCATCGATGGGAGGGTCGATTGCGGCATCAGTTGCACCGCATTGCAATATTTGAAGGGTTCTAAGTCCGTCGGGACTACATGTACTTCCCCTTCAAATGTATACTTCAAACACTGATGAGCTATCGAAGGGACACACTTCATGTCCCTGATCCATGGCCGCCCTAGCAAGATGTTATAAGCCATCTCACCTTCCAAAATATGGCACAATGTAGGTATCATCTTTTGTCCTACTTGAATGGGTAGGACAATTGTGCCAACTAGTCGAGCATATCGCATCATTGAATGCTCGTAGTGTATAGGTGGAAGCCGTGATGTGAGAGGCTGGCAACTTTAGATGTTTCAATGTTGTTGTGGTAATGATGTTACTAGATGAGCCAGTGTCTATCAACACCCTCTTATACGGGATCCCGTTGACCCATGCGATAACGTGCAGGGGTGGATCTGCCATGTCATCAGACACTGATTTAACTTCATCCTCTCGAAAGGTGATGACTGGCTCCGTGCATCGTTTGACATGTCCCATGAAATTGTTGAAGGAATTCGCTTCGTGGGGCTGCAACTCGATGGCTTTCAATATCTCCATTAGAGCCTCTCGATGGGGTGTTGATTGTTGTATAAGCTCGTATATGGAGAGCCTAGCCGACGTGGTCCTCAAACTCTACGTGAGTTTGGTCCGAATCATGGCCACGGGTCTAGGCGGAGGTAGCTGCATAGGGTGCTGTTGAGGTTGTGACGTCGATGGAACCTCTCTTGTGGCTACCTCGGGGGCAACTCCTGGGTATCTCTTGTTCCTAGTCACTATGCTTATCATTCCTACATACCCTTGCATGGGGCAATTCTGTTGCACCTCATTGACTTGAAGGGGTTTTGTCTGTGCCTCATGGGCAGGCAAGGGGTCTTTGAAAACTCCCATCTGTTGGTTGTTTGGCGCTACGGGGTTGTCCACTGCCAACGTCTTATTGTCAATCAGGTCTTGTATCAATCCTTTGAACTTCCAACATGCATTCAGGTCATGTCCCCTCTGCCTGTGGAACCTACAATACAAGTCCTCCCTGTACCCCTTAGGCTTGGGAGCATTGGGATCTATGGTTTGAATCTCTGGAAGGTTGATCAAGTTTGCCGCTGACAAGCGGTCAAATAGGGAGTCTCTAGACTCTGTATAAGGTGTGTACTGTCACCTAGGGTGACGCTGCTAATTTTGCTCCTACTTCTGGTTTTCTCTTTCATAATTATTAGGAGGCACTGCCTGATAGTTAGCCTTTTGAGGTTGTATTTCTTATGCAGGCTTAGGGACATTTATAGCAACTTGATTAACCATAGCGGGTTTTTGTTGCGTAGTCCCTATTTTTGTGTTCTTGTTCCATTCTTTCTTCTTAGGTTTGGCAATCTCGCCATCCTGTATCTTGATCTCTTCAATAATTTTGGCTTGCGCTAGAGCTTCCTCTAAGGTGGCATATTGTTGCAGCTGCAATAGCACAGAGATCGATCTCAAACAACTTCGTGAGAACATTTGTGTAAGGTCGGACATAGGAGGGAGGTAGGGTAGCTTGGAAAGCAGAGTCCTCCACCGATTCCCGTAGGCCGCCATGGTCTCTTCCTCATACTGTTCGAGGAATGCATCCACTAACTGATCCAAGTTATTGATGTTGTGCTTCGGCAACTGAGTGAACCAATCCGAGGCAGGGCCCACGAATGTGGTTATAAATGTCCTTAGCAACAACGCATCATTGTCCTGAATGCCAAAACATTGGCTCAAGAATCTGGTCACATGCTCTTGGGCATCCTCCTCACCCTTAAAGATTGCCAACTGAGGCAGCTTGAAGTGTTCGGGGTAAGGGGGTGCAAGCACTGACGGATGCACAGGATGACTGTGGAGTTGGCGTAACATGGGCTTTTGGGGCCCCGAAGCTTTGGTTTCCATAGACTCCAAATGCTCTAGCAGCGCTTTGTATGCATCGAAAGATTTAATCTCTTCCTCTTTAGTTTGCTCCCATTGTGGGTTGTGGGAGACTTGAGGCCTATGGGGGGGTGGCCGGATAGCAACCCCTCCACCTTGGTAGGGCATTTCGGCCCGCTCTGCTTCTTGTTCATACTCCTCGTAAACTTCCTGAGGAGTCTCTGGGTGAGACCTATGACCCTGGGTGGGTCCCCATGGAGGGTACCCATCGTTGTTCCGGGGAGTGGCCTCCCTCTCAGGTCTAGGGGGTCTCGGAGGCAAAACTTGATAAGGTCACGGAGACCTATCTCGCACCAAGGGATTATGCCTCTCATATGGTTCCGCTCTTTGGGTGTGAGGGGTTGGAACCCTCTCAGCTGGGTTATGAAGTAGCTCATCTGTTTGGCACTGAATGCGCTCCTTGCTAAGGCGGTATAGATGCTCTAGCTGCTGCTGATCTTGCTCAAGCCACATGATCTGGGCTTGGCGGGTGGCATGTCTAGCGACTGCCAGGTCAATTTGTTCTGCCATCTTGAGCCTTGGAGGCCTGGATGCCTCTCCTATGCATTTACCTCGGTCACGATGATCCGAGATCTCAATGGGTCGCTTCCCTCTATCGAGGTTGGCGGCATTTACCCGAGGCTCTGGCCTCAGTGGGTGACCATGGTACATAGCGGGTGCGGAAGCGCATGGCTCCCACGCTGTACATTGCTCTCGAGGAATGTAATGGTCTTCCTCGTGCTCCCTTTCGTATGTGTGAAAGGGGTGGGCGGAGTTAGCTCACCCTGCTTGAAGAGCCCTATGCTCTGGGGTTTGTCTATTGGTTCTAACAGTGATGGGGGGCAAAGGAGGGATGCCATAGTCATGTGGCCTCTCCTCATGGACACTATGCCACTCTAGCACTTCATCATGCGGTGGCCACTCATATCGAGCTTCTAAGGGAGCTTTCTTGTCTATGTTGAGTGCCACGTGTAAGGATTCTTCCTGAAAGGGGCTATGATGAACGGGCGTGTCCCCCAAAGGGGTGTCCCTATAGTTCCACCTTGACATGGAATGACGTGGACTCTCTTGTGGGTCAGGCCACCAAGGCGGTATGACCAAGTCCTTAGGGCTATAGCGGAGGCGACTTGTGCCCCCTTGTACACTTTTCGTAGCTTCTGCCCTTGATTGGGCTTGGCTACGGGTGTACACCATGGTGTTGCTTTTCTACAAGCTAAATAGATTTTTATCTCTTTTTATGATTTTTTTATGCTACACTAAACAAAAAAGAGCACACACATACACAAATAGTGATTATCTCGTTTAAAGATTGAGAGTGTGTCCTAAACCTGGTTTAGTGTGTTTTGTTTTTTTTGTTTTTGAAGGTTTTTGTAAAGAATGTTTAAATGCAAAATGAGGGCTCTTATGACTCCCAAAATTGGTCGCCCCTTCGATATACCATTTCCAGGCCGATATACCAACCTCTCTATATACCCGCCCTTACGTGAGGGAAACTATAGGTACGTGAGAGCAGATGGTACGTGGAACATAGGCGGTACGAAAGGGGAATCACCCTATTTATGACACCTACCATAGAAGACTTATCCTCGTGCACTGGGAATCACCCTAGCTACACTCGGTCAGCTTTCATCAGGATTTACGTCTAGCAACAGTAGCGATCGGGGTTTATGAATGCAAAATTCAAGCCAAGGTGGTGATGAAATCCACCGTTGGTCTTGATCAAGGGCTGGGGTTTTACGACCAGCTCCTTGGTGTTTAATTTTCCACGTGGTGTGTGGGGTTCTTTTTATTTTGCATGGAACAAAATAAACATGCAGCAAAACTTTTTCTATGCACGCAAAAAAAAGAAACCAAAAAAATAGAAAAACTGAAGACAGAAAATGACAGAAAAAGTGCAGAATTCTTACCTCTTCTCTGCCCGAATCTGTCGGTCCTGAGTTTTTCCCGAAAACTTCATAGACTGGAATTCATCCCGGGGTGGAATGAATTATAGGACTGTATTCATCCCAGGGTGGGATGAATTCCCATTCGTCCCTGGGTGAGACGAATTACAGCTCTGTATTCGCCCTCTGATGGAACGATTAGCGTATGAAAACGCGGTACCTGCAAGCAAAAACAACCAAGTTTGGATCAGATATCTAATCTTAAAAATAGAGGACAAGGTCCCACCATGATCACCACTGAAAGCACGAGGATACGGAAGCAAAAAGGAAAGCGAATATGCGATGCAAACAGAACCGGACTTAGCGCTAAATCCTAGAAACTTGAAAGTGCATGAAAAGAGGGAAAAGCATGAGCGAATCAAAATGAAACAAATGTGAATAAATAAGACAGCCCTTTTTATTGATATGTTTCACAACTCGGTTACAATGCGCATCCTCCCCTTCCAAGGGCTAGGAGCGTTTAAGCATGCGTTCTTGTTACATCCATGGGTGCCTTTCCTTCTTTCGCGTGCCCACATGTAAAATGGGTGGACCAAACATCGCCGCCACTTGCGTTGATGAGTCTTGACTCCTCGCTGCTCCTCCGATGTCCAAACCCTACGTTCAAAGGAACAAGAAATGGTCAGTAGCACCTGCGGATAAAACAAAGCATGCAATCCCCAAGCCTACGATAAGTGAATGAGAAAAATGAATTAAACTATGACTAAAACAGGTCCAAATGCTCTAAAAATTTGACAGGGGCATCAAGACACCACCAAGAAGGCCCTAAAAAAGAACAGTTAGGAAATTCCTCACCGATTTGAATTCGCTCCGGGGTGGGACGAATTCACCTACAACAAAACGCCGAAAAGGTACTATCCCAAATGTCCTACCTAGGAAGCTCCAAAAGACCTGCAAACTTGGGGTTAGCTAATTGGGGGCATTTTGGGAAGACCCAGATGGTCATATTTTCCCAATTTGGCCTCCATCAATGGGAATTTGATGATGCTACCTGTAGGTTAGTAGAAGCGAGCAAAGATAGAAATATGGTCAAAATTGTTCAAAACGAGACGAAATTCAAATGACAACCTATCTAAGCATCATAGAATTGAATGCAAAAATGAAAGAAAACAAGTCTACCATGGAATTCCCATCGCTCCGAAAGGGGGCGATTAGGATTGTGGCGGTGTGGGAGGGGGCGCCCATGGGGCAGGCCGCCCACCGTTTGAGGCCTGATTTCGGCACCAATCCACTTGGGATGGGTCCAAAACCTCTTGTGTGGTATTGTCGAAAAATTTGGTGGGATATTGTGGCCAAATTTCAGGTTTTGGGCTCGAGATTCGTCCTCCCAATAGTCACCCAATGACCTCCCCTCTAAAGGAGATCAAGGATGTGAAAGGCGCAAATCCAAAAGGTGTGAGGTATGTAAATAAAATGATAGCACTTCATTGCTCTAAAATGCTCCTTCTCTGTATATTTTGGGGTGAGGAAACTCACCAATTTATAGACCTGGAGGTCTCTTGAAATGGGCATGCAGAGGCGCCACTTGGCAATCATGCCTTCCCAGGGGGAAGGAGATTCCTCCCTGAATTGGGACTTCATGACTGACCTTGCAAATGCCTCTAACGCTTGAAAATGCTCACCCATACTCCCATGCGATGAAGGAAGCGTTGAGTGGTGGATCTGAGCTGCCATTTGTCAAGATTTGACTTTTTCCCGTCAAACCTGCAATTCGCCCCACCCTGGAGCGAATCCAGAATTCGTCCCTGGGTGGGGCGAATCCCAGTTTGAATTCATTCCAGGGTGGAACGGATATTGAGCAAAGTGCTTGAAGGTGCCAAATTGATCTCTGACCTTCCAAAACTATTGTGAGAGTGGTTAGGACCATTGTTTAACCTCTGGGGGCTGCCCTTGGGGCTGTGTGTGTCAAAGCGATCAGTGTTTGCAGTCACATAATCGGATTGGTGCTGTTTTGGTGTCTATAGAATTAGGTGAAATGAAAATGTAGATGTGGTATGGGTAGATTACTATTTATTGCTTTTTGCTTTTCTCCTCTTCTCTTCTTGTCTTATGTGTGTGCTTTTTTTGTTTCTTTTTTGATGTTTTTAATGTGATTTGGAGGCTATCTCAGGTTGATACAGTTTATTTTTATGATGATCTTGACTTGATATGGCCTCTCTTGGTGATCATATCAACTCAAGATGGTTTTATTATGGGATAGTCCTAACTCAAGATAGTTATGGTTGTTTTTTAATTGAGTTTTTATTTGTTTTTGGTACCTTGTTAGAGCTTATTACAGATTCACAAATACCTAAAATAATGCTCATGATGATTTGTCTAGTGAGGATTGGATGTGGCTGAAGGACCTTAGAATTTAGCACATAATTTTATTGGAGTCTATTCTTGTATACCAAGCCTATTTGATATCTTTGATAGACTTATGGGATATTAAAATGAATACCGTTGACATGCCCACTAGATATATCACTATGAAATTGGAGGATGTTTATAAGATTTTGCGGATCCCTATAGATGGAGAGCCTATTATTATTGTTGCAACTACTAAGATAGAGGTTTTTCTACAACATATATATGAATATTGGTGTTGCCATGTAGACTGTGATCCTAATAGTGGTGGAGTGAGAGTGGGCGTTGGATTCAAGATAGGTCTCTTGACAACCAGACAAGCAATTTTGATGTCACTGATGTCTAACTTAATTTTTTTTCACTCTTCAAGAAAAAGTTTTCCTTGGAACCTCTTGGCCTTGTAATGGACCTGGTTGAGTAGTCGAGGATCATGGCATGGAGCACTACTCTACTTGTATAGCTATAGAGGGAGTTGTACGAGATATAACAATGGGATCGAATGGGCTTAGGGTGAAACTTACTTCTATAGATATAGGTATGGGAGTATTTTTGGGTTGATCGACTAATTAGGTTGCCATGGACTGCACACAGAGATATGGTAGACACCAAGATCCCTTATGTGATGTTATGGTTTCACGAGTGAGAGTAGGGAAAGAACTACCCCTTACAAGGTATCCTATAACACTACTCAAATGCTTGGGTTGAACTGAAGCCATGATAGGTTATCTAGCGACCATGGTAGGGAGTGCCAAGCTTGGATGAGAAGGTTGAGCACTTGAGATGAGTGCAATGAGGTAGGTGGATTACCAGGTAGGACATATAATGAGTACATGGGTGATCTAATAGCTCAGGGTGAGGTAGGGTGTTCCTGATGATCTAGTGGTTTATAGGCAAAGTACTAGCAATACATAGCTAGCATGGCCATGAGTTGAGCCTTTGGGTGATGCGATAGATAAGGAACTAGTATATGCTAAAACTAAGGATACTAAGACCACACCAAAATATGATACCTCATGGATAGCCAATTTATTTTAGGGAGGAGTAATGACTATAGGGGAGGGAAAGGCTAGTGTAGTGGAGGATCCAATATAGTGAAGAGTGTGTTTTCAAGTGGATAGGGATGTGGGGGGATCATCATATGGATCCACTAAGGGTTCAAAGATACCTTTGATGAGTGATGAGGGTGATGAGGTGGATGAGAATGACCCACAAGATCATATTACCACCCTAAGAGAGAAAGTTCACATCCTCTAGGGGTATCAAACTAATACAGATACAAATCATGCTATAGAGAAGAGTTATTGGATGGCATACAAGTAGAATTGGTAGAGTTGGAATGTAGATAGGGACACCTTATATGATCTAATATAGAGCCTTTAGGAGGAGTGATCCAAACTCATAGTAGAGCAATATTCTCTGTGGACCCAAGTGGTATGTCTTATAGTTGGATAGGCTCAACCATTATTAGGTAGACATAACATGATTGCAAGCTAGGGTGATCGTTGTTAGCTTTAGCAGTATTCAATCACAACAACAAACATATTTCAAGGTAATATAACATCTTATTGAATGAATAGAAGTGATACATTTTCAGGTAGAGATATGAGGCTCTTATATAGAAAATTATATTCCTTAGCCAACACTCTACCTATTTGTACAAGGGAAAACTTGCACATTAATACTTGTGCATCAATTACATTGCATGTAGATACTAGATGACATCCTTCTGAAGTAAGATAATATACCCAAATGATGTAATATATTCTAAAACCCCACTGTATTACATTATTTGGTATGAATTTCTTTTGAGTCACATAAATGATCTCTAAATGTTTGAAACTTGATTTTTCTAAGTGCCTTTGTAAAAAAATTTGCCAACTGATCTTCTGTAGGAACATACTTGAGGATGATATGCCTATTCTAAAAATATTCTCTGATAAAATAATGTTGTGATAAAATGTGTTTTATTATTTTATGTATGATTGGATTCTTGATGAGATCCAGTACTCCTTGATTTTCATAAAATATCATAGTAGGAGTTTTTTATATTCCCATATCATATAGTATATACTATAACCATAGAGCTTCACAGGTAGTGTCTTTGGTTGCTCTATACTCTGCTTCAGTTGATGATTGTGCTTATGTATGTTGTTTCTTGTTATACTAGGATATAGACCCTAATCTGAGATAGAATACATAGCCTAAGGTAGATTTCCTATCCTCAATGGACCCTACATAATCTGAATCTGAGTATCCCTATAGACAAAAATCTTTGACATCCTTCATATAAGTCAATCCATAATCTATAGTCTTCTTGACATACTGTAATATTATGTTTGTAGATTTCCAATGAATTCCCCTTGGTTATTGCATGAACCACGAAAGATAATTTACTACAAATGCTATGTCTAGTTAACTTTTTTAAGTATAGAAGACTTCCAATCAACTGATGATACATTGTAGCTGAAATCAATGGTGTTTTATATTTTTTGGATAGTTGAATCCTTTGTTCCATTGGTGTATCTTTAGGCTTACATTCTTTCATTTTTTACTTATCAAGGAGAGCTTTTGTATATTTTTTATTAAGTGATAACTATTTTATCCTTTTCTTGATGAATTTCTAAAATAAGATAGTAGTTCATTAACCCGATATTTGTTATTTCAAATGCTTTCTCTAGATATTTTTTGATATCACTTATTAACATCTCTAAAATTACCATTTTCACTATGTCATCAACATATAATATGAGAATTAGGGTATCATTTCCAATTTTCTTGGTATACAGATTGGGATATGACGAAATCCTTTTAAAATCATGATGTAGTAGATGATTATTGATTTTTATATTCCATACTCTGGGAGATTGTTTCAAACCATAAAGAGATTTATTCAATTTTTATACCTTGCTTTATTTTCCTTGAATAATAAATCCTTCAATTTGTGTCATATAGAATTCTTCTTCTAATTCACCTTTAAGGAATGCACTCTTTACATCCATTTGATGAAGTTTTCACCCTTGATGTACAACTAGTGCACAAACTGTTCAGATAGTAGTCATTTGAGCTATTGGTGCAAATATTTCTTCATAAGCAATTACTTCTATATAATTATATCCTTTTACTACTAGTCAAGCATTGTATTTGTCAATAGTAACATCTTCTTTGAATTTGATTTTGTATACCCACTTGCATCCAACTAATTTCTTTCCTGGAGGTAGATTTACTAGATTTCAAGTCTTATTCTTTTTGAGTGATGCATATTCAGCTTTCATAGTTGCTTTCTAGTGTGAGTCTTTTAGTACTTGAAGAGTTGATGTTGGTTCCACTGAGTTACTTAGCATTTCTCTATTTATTCTAGTCATGCTATGAGTTTGAGGTCTTGTAGAAGTGAGATCAGGCATCCTTTCTAGATTTTATTCTCTAAGAGTGTCTTTGAGCAATATTGGATTTTTTATAGGAGGTATTTTTGGTGATTTTGTACCTTGTTCTTGATATTTTTATTATGATTATATACTCATTGTGTCTTATTCAAATAAATTTATGAGAACTTATGTGTTACCACTAAATTTATCTGCATCAATCTTGGATTTTTCATCAAATGCCACATCTCTACTGATGTAGAATTTCTTCGTAGATGGATATAGTATTTTGTATCCTATAGATTCATTTTCATAGCCAAAAAATATCCCTACCATAGTTTTGTCATATGGTTTAGTCCTCCTTTATTTTAGAACATGCATGTAGGATTTGGTTACAAAGACATTTAAATTTTCTATGTTGGGCTTTTGTCTTGACCAAGCTTCTTCTGGTGTAATATGTTTGAGTACCCTTGTTGAAATTTTATTCTATATCTAGACTACTATTTGAACTACTTTGGCCCAATATTTGTGATCCAGATTATCTTCCTTTAACATACATCTTACCATTTCCATTATTGATCTATTTCTTATTTCTACAATTCCATTTTACTGAGGTGAATGTGTTGTAGTAAGTTTTCTCTTAATTCTATTTTATTCAAGAAATGAGTCAAATTATTTGGAAATAAATTTTCCTCCTCTATCTGAGCAAAGTGCTTTTATGTCTTCTCTGATTCTTTTTCCACTTGATGTTTGAACTGTTTGAAGTAATTGAATACTTCTAATTTGTACTTCATGAAAGATACCCAAATTTTTCTAGTGTGATCATAAAAAAATAATTGAAAGTATTTATGTCCTTCAACACTATCAACTTTTATTGGTCCACATAAATTTGTATATATTATTCCTAGAGGTTGTTGAGCTTTGTAATGATGAATTTTGAAAGGGATTCTTTGTTGCTTTCCTGTTAGATATTATGGACATACAATAGTTTTTAGAGATAAATTGGGTAGAACTTACACCATTTTATATATTGATAATTCCCTCATTTATGTTTAACTGGTATTTCCTAGTCGTTTGTGCCATAGTTCTAAAGTATTTGTGGAAAGGGTTGAGTGAATAGCAATATCTTTCCATTTCGTATGATCCTAATGCTATCATTTTTTCTTGTCTAGAAATATGACATTGTTTTCTACTAGCGAGAACTTTGAACTCAATGGTTAAATATTGATCTATAAGTTGAGAAATGAAAATAATATTAATAGTTAATCCTAGAACATACAAGACATTTTTGATCACACCTATTCCATATTTAAAAATTACTGGAATATTTCTAATTCCTTTTACTTCATATGTTTTTCTATCTACTATGGCAACTGTTTTTTCATTTATCTTCTTCAAATATTTGAACCAATGTATGTTTCCTATCATATGCTCACTTGCACCTAAATATATATACCAATAACCCATAACCAAGATTTGTGAAATACCTTGTCTCCCAAGTATGTTAAGGATAAGATATAGTGCTTTTGTAAAAATATAGTTCAATACTTGATTGATTTTTAAAAGTTTTGTAGCATACCAAAATTAAATTCTATTATCCCTTACTACTCCTATTGAACTAAGCATTATTGCCAAATTTTAAAGAGGTTATAATGTTGGATATTTTATCTCCTTTTAAGTTTGTGACAACAATATTGTGAATATCCAATCTATGAAAAAAATCTCTTTATAAATAACCTTTTGGGAATTAGGTTATGTGTGTCTAATTTTCCAATTAAATGATTGATGCAGTAGCCCTTATGAACTCCCTTACAATTGATATTTGCAAATATTCAATATTTATCCATGTAGAAAACCTTATTACTCCTAGGTTTTATATTGTAAATATTTGATTTAATTTGATAAAATATTTTCCTTGATATATGGCTTTCAATGTATATAAATTCCTTTGATTTAACCCTTATAACTTCAAGTAAATAAAGCACATATTAATCAAATTCTCCAAGATAAGTCCATTGCTGATTTCAGAGATGCCTAGACTGCAAAATCTACATAGACATTGTGGATACTATGACTTTGTACTCCAATAGAAACATTTTAGATTTAATGTGTTCTAAATATGGAGTCTTCTAGTCCCTTCCCTTGAATCTGATTGCCTTGAGTATTAAAGGCTCTAACACCTTTATGATTACTGCAACTTGACTCTTTTCTCTTAAATAGTGAGAAGGATTTCAATGACAAAGAATTTATTCCTTGACTTTTATTGTTGACATAATTATATGGAGAAGATTCTTCTCTTATGTACCAAGTGGCATGACTATTTATTTTTGTGTGCTTGATGAGATTTTGGTGTCAAAGAACATTTGTCTCCTTTATTGTAATGTAATAATATTATGTTCTTTCAAAAAAATGCTTGGTCTTCCTCTTTAACAATTGTACTCAATACACCAAATGTACCAGCCTATTCGTGTAACTCCTTCAAGATGAGCTCTCTATTGAGTTAAGTGTTAAGGTTTTTATTTTAGTGACAAGTATCACTCTCTTCTCTGCATGGATGTACCCTCTATTGTTGGCTTGAATGAACCCTTTGAGATATTTTTAGCTTCATGAATCCCCACCGTTATCTTCATTCATGTGCATAGTATTTTTTAGGATATGGAGCAACAAAATGGAGGTCTTGAGCACCGCTTTTAAAGAGTGTATATGGAGTAAGTAGTACTCAGATTATGCTTCAAATTTATTTCCCTTTTGTATATTCTTTTCATGCTCCTTACGTAGATGCTATTGTTCTTTGAATAACATTTTTCTCCCTTGATATTTTACGTAAATATTGCAGGTTTAGCCATCTATAATATAAGGAGTTTGAGCCCTTCCAATGGCTCCTTGGCTAGCTTTGGATGGCTTCTACCATACGACTGCAATCGACTGGTTTTTATAGAAAGTGTAGTACCTCGAGGTAACTTAAATCTGCCTTATCTCCCTATATAGCTAGATTAGAAATAGTGCACTATATGTAAAATAGTTTTAATACACGATGAACTTCTTGCACTTTCTTTTGCATCCCTCTTTGTAACTTTGAATTTATGGTTTTTAAGGTAGAATATTGAGTGCAATATAGGTATTTTGAGGTAGTCTCATTGATTAGAAACCCTCACATGATTGCTTAGATAGTTTAGAGATGAATCCAAGCATGTAACCACATGATAAAAGTTATTTTTCTACACATATTTCTTATGCTTTGAACTTGAGACTCACCAAGTCTCGTTCGAGGCTTATTTTTATGCTCTTACAGTGGTTACTTTCTTATCTAATGCTTGGAGGATAGAGCTGATTTTATGGTTTCCTTAGGCCACTTTAAATTTGTAAATATTGGTGCACTAATAGTTTCTTTAGACAATTTGAAAATTTCTGTTTTTATGCCCTTCTAATGAACACAAACAATAATTTTTGAGATCAAGGTAAAAGTGCAAATGAATATAATAATATTTTACTTTTACTGCATTAATAATTTCACCTTGTCACTCAAATAAACTCTAAAAAATAATGCACTTTAATCAATTTACTGCAACTAATCAAGAATAATATGAAATAACCTTCAAGAATTATTCTAAAATTTCTCTGTAAACAAGGTAATAGGAGCTAGTCTTATTTATCTTTCCAAAGTAGATGATAGATGGTTGATAGATAGTTAATACTTCTGAAATATAATCATCTCCTAAAGTGCAAATGAAAATTAAGGAATCCTTTATTTTTGTATTTTTCTCCAATCAAATCTAATAAGTAATGAACTTGCTTTCACCAATAGTTGCTTATCTTTTTCTAAAAAAAAAAATTTGCCACTTTTGTAGAGGATGTAGATATTGGTGTCTTAGATCACCAAGTTGCTATCATGAGTAATATCATGCAAATATCTATAGGTTGTATTTAACATCTTTGTATTCAACAAAATGTGGTCTCTAACTCTCTTTCACAAGCCTAGGATTTTGGTGGCTTGTTCTCCTCTTGTAGTCTCCTCATTTTGCTATATATTAGAAGAGATATTTGATTTTGAAGTGGCACCTTCTTGTTGTGAGAGTCAATATCCAAATATCCTAGATTTGGTAGGCTTGTTCTTCTCAATATTATGAATATCTTGGGGTCTCCTGAGATTTGGCACTCCTTGAAAAAATCTTCTTCTTGGGCTTGTTTTCAGATGGTAACAATTGTCCCAAATCTTACACTATCTCCAATGAGTTCCCCAAACTCTTTACACGATCTCAAAATACTAGAATTTGCAAGTGTCAGGTCCAAAGGTACATCTTTTTTACAAACACTCGTAGTAATAACTTTCCAAATTTTTATCTAGGAATGATTATGGCTCTGATACCACTATTAGATTTAGCAACATTCAATCACAATAATGAACAAAGATCAAGGTAATAGAACATATTATTGAATAAATAGAAGTGATATATTTTTGAGTAGAGATATGAGGCTCTTTATATAAGAAATTAGGTTCCTTATAAAACACTCTATCTAGTTGTACAAGGGACAACTTGTACATATACAACTTGCACATTGACACTTGTGCATCTATTACATTGCATGTGGATACTAGATAACTTCCTCCTGATGTAATATAATATACCCAAATAATGTAATATATTCTAACAACTATAGATCACACTTGATATTAAGTAGAGTGACACTATGTTACGAAACATGAGGATGAGATCGATAGACTTGGTGGGATGCTATGTTAGGCAACATGAGAATGAGACCAATAGACTTGGTGGGGTGCTACCCTTGTGATGATCAGTATCATCCCAGTATTAGTAGAGCCTATGGAGTGAGGCCTCTTGAGAGCCATTAGTGATAACACTTATCTCATGATTTGTATCACCAAGGACATCATAGATATTAGGGGCCAATAGAGCCAGGCAGTCCTAGAGAGATGAGGTGGAGGGTAGTGGGGAGAGCGGTGGAGTGGGGCCAACATGAGTAGGGCCCCTATGTATTATTTTATTTTTAGATGTGAGGTTTGAGAACCCACTATATTGTAGCCTATGGATATTTTCTATTAGATGTATGTAATCATACTCTTTTTGATATACATACATATATATATGTATATAAAAAAGAGTATATATATATATAAGAGATTATACTTTGTTGTTGTGATTTTAGATAGCAGTTGGACCGGTTTATACTTGTGTTTTCGGATTGAATTATTATCTATTGCAAGAGTAAGGAGGAACATGACCAGCATATGAGAACTGTACTTGGAATTTTGAGAGAGAATTATATTTATGGAAAGGTATCAAAATATGAAATTTACACCTTGTAAGTATAGTATTTGGGCCATGTTGTCTTCATATAAGGGATTGTAGTACATCCTAAGAAAATTAAAGTAATAATTGTGGTCAACACCTACTAGTGTAATAGAGGTACAATATTTTATGGGTATTGTAGGATATTATAAAAGATTTATCAAAGTATTTTCAAGAATCGCCTAATTATTTACAAATATTCAAAGAAAGGGTAAAGCCTTTAAGTGGATGGAACAATGTGAGTAAGATTTTCAAGTTTTGAAACATTGTTTGATATCTATACAAATATTGTAATTACTTGATCCTGATAAGCAATATACGGTTTGCACGAACACATGAATTGAAGGGTTAGGGGGATTTTTGACCCAAGGTGATGCAGTTATTGCTTATGAGTCTAGGAAACTTAAAAGACATGGGGTTAATTATTCCAATCATGATTTGGAGCTAACATCAGTAGCTCATACCTTAAAAATTTGGAGATATTATTTATTGTAAAAAACATATGAATTAAAAATAGATCATGAGAGTATTAGGTACATATTCACCCAACCCTTGTTGAATGCCCGATAAAGATACTAGATAGAATTTTTAGCCGATTAAAAATTTGGCATTGAGTATATCAAGGGTAAGAAGAATAAGTTCGTAGATGCATTGAGTATTATTGCTTTGATAAAATATCAATATGATATATTAGACACAATTAAAGTAATGCAAGTAAAGGATGAATTGTTTCAATCATGTAAGGTTCAGATTGAGCAAGAACCTAGAAATTTTACAGACTTTGTGGTCAAGGATGATCTACTACTTTATAAGAATAGATTGGTAGTCCCAATATCTTGTGGGTTGAAAGAATAATTTTAAAGGAAGAATATAATACACCTTATTTGACGCATCTAGGAGGGACAAAAATGCACGATAATTTGAGAAAAACTTATTTTTGGCTAGGTATGAAAAAATATATCACTAACTATGTGGCTAGATGCTTAGAGTGTCAAAAAGTAATAGTGGAATATTTGCATGTAGTTGGAAAGTTGTACCCACATGAGATACCTACACAAAAATGGTAAGCGGTATTAATGGATTTAATAGTGGGATTACCTAAAACAAGGTTTAGGTATAACACAATCTTGGTAATAGTGGATAAGCTAACCAAATTATAACAGGAAATGTGTAAGATGATAATGATACTAGGGAAGTGGTAAGACTACATGATTTTCTAGCGGTCATAATATATAATAGGGACTATAGTTTTACCTCTAAATTTTGGCAAGAAATGCATGAGATATTGGAAACCAAATTGAATATCAGTATTATATATCATCCTAAGACTGATGTGCAGACCAAAAGAGTAAACCAGGTATTGGAAGATATGTTAAGAATGTACTGCATGGATCAACATGTTAAGTGGGAAGATTATTTATACCTAGTGGATTTCACTTATAATAACATTTATCATGCATCACTAGGTATGGTACCTTTAGAATACTTTTATGAAAGGAGGTGTCAAACTCCTTTAACTTGGGATAATCCAAAATATCAGGTAGTGATCAAATTGGAAATGGTAAAAGAAATGGAAGAATAATTAAAAAGAATTCGAAAGAGGCTGAAAGAGGACATAGATTATTAGAAGAGCTACTAGACCTTAATAGGACACCAAGAAAATATTCTGTGGGAGATAAGGTATTCATAAAGGTTAAACCAACCAAGAATTCAATAAAATCTTCTAGACTAGACTCTAGATATGTAGATCCATTTGAAGTTATGGTTAGGATAAGCTTTGTTGCTTACAGACTTGCTCTACCACCAAGTATGTCTAAAATTCACAATGTCTTCCATGCTTTCCCCTTTAGAAAATATATTTATGATCCCACTCATGTATTGGATGTGTCTAAATTGTAGATTACTGACCCTCTCAAAATTAAAATTTGACATGTTCGTATATTTGGTTTTAGAACCAAGAACCTAAGGAAGAGGAATATCGAGCAATGTCGAGTCTAGTGTAGCCATTACTCAGACAAAAATACCATGTGGTAGAATATGGTAGATATGCAACAACAATTTCCTTACTTTTTTGAGTAGATCTAAACTATTTTATATTTCTGTTTTAAAAAAATTCATGTGATTAGACGATATATGTATATTTGAAATTAGACATATGACTGAACACCGAGTAGAGTAAATCAGATTGGTTTGAGTTATTGAGTAGAGTAACTTGAATGTGATATGTAAAATTTTTATGGTTTTGATCATGTGATGATATATGTTTTTAATGAAAACAATATTACATGTTATATGATCTAGATATATGCCAAATGAGAACAATTATGATTTTTTGATGAATTCAATGAATGGAAAATATGGATTATTTGAATTACTTTGGCATTTGATAAATTCATATGTAATATACTTCTTGTTTTGTTTTGCATAAAATATAGGAAGTGTGTTTATTCTAAGTGGATGAGGATGTAATAACCCACCTCACACAGATATTTTTAGATAAGTAAATTAACAATAACTCTGCCTTTTCTTGTGAATTATGGTACTATTGATAGCTACCGTGAATGTAGGACCAGGTTCAAAGTCATCGAAGAAAGAAATTTAGTCAATGGAAAAGGTAATATGAGAAGTGATGATTCAGCTCATGAGTACATGGACACTCGCATGCATGCATATCATGTAGATTTTATGTTTGATTGAGTGTTGCATTGGTTGAGTGGCGATGATGATGGGAGCCACTAATTATTTTATTTATATGCATATAGTTTTTAATTTAAATAAAAATAGATATTAACTAGTTATGCAAATAAATGTGTGAACACATGGTTTAAGAGGTTCGAGTGCAAATTTTTTTCTTACAAATTTCCAATACCTAAAATAATAGATAAATGTTATATTTGAAATATTTTAATACTAGTGATTTGAGCTATGTTAAATGATAGCAAATATGTAAATTAAAAAGGTTTATTTTTCTCCATAATGGAATTGTGATCATGGAAGAATAGCAGCCAACCCAAATGTTTTTTGTGTAAGGTGTTAGTTGCATTAATGATGGAGTAACCTTCTCCATAATGGAGAACTAATAAGGGAGGGAGAGGGATTATTAAAAAATAACTTTGTTGAACATAGTGGGAGGAGAGGAAAAAATAGATAAATAGAGGATGAAATGAAGAGAGTACAATGGTAAAAAAAATTGGGGAAAAGAAAAATAAATTGGAAGCATCAAAAAACTTTTTGGGTAAAAAGAGAAGCTGCACAAAGGGTTCAAGGTAAATCATTCCGATTGAATTACTCTTGCTTGTTTTTTGAATTCTTTGAAAAAAAAATTACATTGGACTGGAATGTATTGTTCTCCTATGTGAAAATGAAATGGTGGTAGCTATGTTAAGGTACACTATTGATATTAATGTCTTCCCTATGTGAAAATAAAATGGAAGAAGCAAATTTAATTGTGCTTTGGTTTGAATGCTTCATGTTGTTCATAATTAGATGTATGTTGTCAGGATTTTGAATGTTGTCATTATCCAAAAATGAGAAAATATTGAAAGGGAATTACATGCATTAAGTGTTATAGAATATTGTGTGATTTCGAGTAAAATTTTATGTGAAAGTATGCTACATGTATTAGAATTACATTTATGTGGAGAAGAGTCAGAATCTGATCCCATTATCCCTACGTTTTAAATCATCTCAGCAAAGAGTGAATTTTTAGCAATAGCATGGAAAAGTCCAGCCATGGTGGTAGCAGTCGAAGGAAGTTTGGTAGTCATTGAGACGTTTGGTTAAAAAACACTAGCCATCAAGCTATTCATAAATATTCACTGGTGGATGATTTATGTTAAACATAAATAATCTGGTTATGTTTGTATTGAGTGGTACAATGTAGAATACACCTAGTCCGATTTTGAATTTCTTATTGTATTTGATAGAATTTTAAAGCCCATTTATACTTGAGTATGGACCTCATCAATTCATAGAAAATGGACTTTGATAGATTAATGGTTTAAAACATCACGTGTCATGTATTTATTTACCTTTAAGCAGTGTTTCTAAGTGAGGATAAAGTTGAATTATGTTTAAGGTGTCTTAAATTTAAATGAAAATATGTACTGTGTTTTATGTTACATCCATTCAGGGAGGAAATATTACTGTGGTTATGAATTTAATTCAAGGGCTTAATTATTCTGTATATTGGATTATGTAGTACGTTTTCTTCTGGTGGAATAATTTATTTATGCATTCATTTCTAGTGTAAATAAATTAAATTATACCGTAAGTGATGATGCTATTTACTCTGGTTAAACATCTTAAATCTGATCAATCATGCTCTCAATATAAATATATAAGGATTTGGTTATAGTATTAGAGGTGCATAAGAGGCAGCACACATCTTAATATCTCTAAGTTAGTCTTTTGTGTAAACTACTTGCCGAAAGGCTTAGTTAGAAGTAGTAAGCATAGAAGAATTATCCAACATAAAAGCATTTGTATTAAAGCTATGTTGTGACACCCCTTTTGAATGTCAAGTTGTCCTAAGTAGATGATGCAAAGGCAATTGGTTGTGGGTTCCTTGTATGGATAATGAGTATAAATACCTTTATGTTGTGTCTATTGTCGTGTTGGGGCTAGCACACCTTTTTCTTTGAGATAAACCTAAGTGTGTTATAAAACTCAAGAGGTTTATATCGAATGCATTAAGAAGGTTTATTTAACATTGGTAAACCCAGTACTTTGTATTCCTTTCTTAGAAGTATTGAGAGGGTAGTTTGTAGGCTATTGTTTTGGGAATGAAAGTGAGGGTATGTTTCATTTAGTAAATCATATTTTACTTATTGATATTTTCTTTTATAAAAAGAAGCTTATTCTAAAATGCTTAAGTTAAAAAAAAATGAGTTAAGACTATTCATTGATTAAAAAGTATATTTAAATTTTTATGCTTTTATTTGAATAAGTATTAAAAATAGATGGGTTTTGAGTGAAAAGTTGCTTAATTACTTTAATTTTGGAGATAGTGAAAACCCATAGGGTAGAAAAATTTACTCATGGTATTTATTTAATTGAAAAAAATTTGTATGTATTTTCTTGATTATTTTTCTCCAAATCTTAGGATTACTTGTAGGCTCTCTTGAGAAGATAATGTTGATATGATAACTTTAGCTTGTAAGGATGGATAGAAAACCCTTAGTGAAAGATATTAATGGGGTATGAAAGCAAGACATTTAGTAATAGTTGTGAAGCCCTAAAAAAAACATATAATTGTGCATTGAGAATAAAGAATGCTCATAATTTCACCCAAAGACTTTTGGGATGTGGGTAGGCACACAACAATACCTAAGGAAACTATAGACTGATAAGAAGTTTGATTGTAAAATTACTAGGTCAGGTATGATAACTATAGACACCAAAACAACACCAATCCGATTATGTGACGACAAGCACTGATCAAATTGACATACATAGCCCCTAGGGCAGCCCCCAGAGGTTAAATAGTGGTCTTAACCACTCCCACAGTAGTTTGGAAGGTCAGAGGTCAATTTGGCACCTTTTTAGCACTTTGCTCCATACTCGTCCCACCCTGGGATGATTACAAACTGGTATTTGTCCCACCCTAGGATGATTAGCAGCAATCATCCCAGGGTGGGACGATTAGCAGGTTTGACTGGCAAAAAGTCAAACCTCGACAGGTCCGCCACTTAACTGCACCTTCAAGGCATGCAATTATGAGGAACGACTTCAAATAAAGGAGAGGGACTTCAGTCAAGCATACCTTGATCATGGAGGTCTCATGCAAAGAGACTCTAAATCAAGGAAGAATCTTTTCTCCCAAAATAGGGCAAGCAAGCCAAGTGGCGCCCTTGCATGTGCATTCAAAGAGAGAGACCCTAGGTCTATAAATTGGTGAGTCTTCTCACCCCAAAAAAATAATAGAGGAGGAGCATTTGGAGCAATGGAGTGCTACCAAATTACATCCTCACCCATCGTTTGTGCTTCTTACATCCTTGATCTCTCTTTTGGAAGGGAGGTTATTGGGTGATTATTGGAAGTGCAATCCGGACCCAAAACCTGAAAATTTTGCCACAATACCCCACAAAATTTTTTGACACAACCCCATTATATGTTTTGGATCCATCCCAAGTGGATTGGTGCCAAAATCAAGCCCCAAACGGTGGTCGTCCTGCCCCCGAGCGCCCCTCGCACTACTGCAGTCCTAATCGCCCCACCTCGAAGCGATTAGAAATATGTGGCATATTTCCCTAATTTTTCTTTTGCATTTCATTTTAGGTTATTTACATATGCTTACATTCAATTTTCATGTGATTCTAATGAGTTTTGGCTGTGATTTTATTATTTCTCGCTTTCACTAACATACAGGGAGCATCATCGGATACAAGGTTATCAAGGATGAATTTGCAAAATCCGACCTTCTGGGTCATCCCAAAATGTCCCGTTTTTCCTAACCCCAACTTTGTAGGAATTTTTGAGGCATTTGGATGTGACATTTAGGAGGTGGCTTTCTGACAGTTTATGATAGTCCTAATCGTCCCACCCCGGAGCGATTAGAAATTTGTGGAAGATTTCTTGACTTTTCCTTTTGCAGTGTGTTCCTAGTAATGTTTTCTTGCTTTTATCAAATTTTTAGCTTATTTTGATATGTTTTAGTTATCATTTTAATGATTTTATGCATGCGTTAACCGTAGGCCTTGGGGATCGCATGTTTCCCTCCATCAGCAGGTGCTACTAATCGTTTACTATTTATCTGAATGTAGGATATTGACATCAGATTGGAATAAAGGAACCATAGATGCATTCACACAAGCGACTGTGATGTTTGGTCTGCCCATTTTCAATGTGGGCACGCAGAATATCTCCAAGGAGAATGTATCATTCGTGGTGTAACCAAACTATGTCCGATGCTCCTGGCCCCTAAAAAGGGATGAGACGTATTGTAACTAGGTCTCAAGAAAATTAATAAAATAAAGGGCTACACCTTTACACTTGCTTTAAAATCTCATTTCAGTTCGTTTGTTTTCCCCCTTTTCATGCATTCTCATTCGTAGGACTTAGCGTTACATTTCCCTTTTGTTTTGCTTTCGTATCCTCATTCTTTCAATAACGAGGGGTGGTATTCAATGCATTATCTAGGTTACATCTAGGATATCACTATGATAGATCTTGTGTATCTTATACCAAGTTGATTAAGCCCCATTGTATGTATGGGATATACTAATGTGGGTTATTAAGAGCATGTGGGATTAATTCCAAAGCTATTTTATTGGTATGGCTCTAACTGACTCCATGGAGAGGAAAATCACTTAGACACTAGTAATAAATATGCAATTTCCTTTCATTTGGTATATGAAAAAGTACGATGACAAGTCGAAGTTTCATAATAAAAAGGAATTGGGAAGAAAGTGCCCCCCTATAGGTTTTATGGGCCCTAGAAGATAAACCATGATGTGGAATGACCCTCATGCTAGAACACGAGGATGTTGAATGAGGCAAGTCATTTCCACTAATTGTACCTTTATGAGATATGGTCGATCTCATCCACTTAGGTGACTATTTGGAGCAGTCTAGAACCCAAAATTGGTGTAGTATGTATGTGCTAAGATAAAATTTATGACTAATGCTTAATGGGTGAAATATGTTTGCTATGAAAATTAAGACAAAACAATAACTAAAATTTTTAGATTAAAAATGAAAAACAAATTATGCTATGGTTGTTTTAAAATGGTAGAGTGGCACAACCAGGTGAGCCAACTTGGGTTGTTACATTACTCCATATGGGATCTATTTTAGTGGTATCTACATCCCACAACCTCACATTATGGATTTTATAAAGGAAACATTCAATGAGGGGATCCATTTTAGCCTCCTCTCCCCATATTTCTACTCTTTTAGTTATAAAATTTGAATCCTCTCCCCCCACTACATTTTATTTTTTCATGAAAATCCTATAAAAAGAAAACTCCCTTCTACCACCATATGGACCATATATATCGACTACAAAAAACAACTTTCCTATACCCATAGAATGTAAATATATAACCATGCCTACCTTAATATATACCTTATCAACTATATGGAAGGAGGAATTACATCCCATTACATTCCCCCTTGGTCTTTCATTTGAGTCTATCCTTTCAATGTTTTAATTTTATAGGATAGAGGTGAGGATAACTAATTTTATTTTTACATCTAACATAGTCTCCTAAATAAAAATTATATTTGTCTTATGAAATTTAAACAATTACTTTGGCACTATTTTTGTGAGGGGCCCCATCCCTATAACATTTAAATATAATATGATCATTGACTTCCTTTCTATTGGGTTTGTCCTAATCTAAAAATACCAACTATAGATTTTTGTTTACTAAATAAAATTTCTTTTTCAGCAATATTTTTGTGCATATTTAAAGCAGGATTTCCTTCCTACTATAAATTCTGGAGATTGAATTATCTCCCTCTAATACTTCACCAAACATAGTATCTTCTTTATAATTTTTTAGGACTCTTAGGGAATATTTTCCAGAAGATGAGATTGTATCATATTGTTTTAGAGAACTTGGTGGGGAAGAGAACCTACTAGGATTGTTTAAGCCTTACTTTATTGGTCTAAAATATTTCTACCTAAAGAGGGTAAGAACTCAGTAAATTTTACATCCTTCTCCTCTACTTGTAATCCCCTGATAGAATGAGGCTATATAATCCCCCTTGGATTTAAAACCCTTCTTCCTTTATCCTAATCAAAAGATTTATTCTTCCTACCCTTCCAAACATAAGGAATGGTACCACCCTCTTGTAATATCCTATCAAAACTATGACCTATTAAGTCCTCCATAAAGGGGATTATCCTAGGATAAGATAATATAGCAAGTTTATTATTAATATAATTCAATTCCCCATCTCTAGAAAAATACTTTATTAGTATTTTTCTAATAAAAAACCTTGAAATCCAAGAGGGTGGTACCATTCCTTATGTTTGGGATTTGGGATTTGGTGGATATCTAATAAAAAAACCTTGAAATACTTTATTAGTCAAAGGAATGACCTCCCTTCCCTCATATGAAATTCCCCTCTTGCAATTGCTTGAAACCAACTCTTTCCCCTTCATATAGATTTTAGTGACTAGAAACCTTTCTTTAAGTGATTCAAAATTCTTGAGTAGGTCCTTATTTATTTCTTCTTTGGCTACCACTACCTCTTCTAAATTTTTTGGATTAGAAGAACATCCAACTTCATTTTATATAATCCTTTGCACTCTACTCTTTTATATTTCATAATCTTCCTTGAAATGACAATAATGATGAAAATTTCTACATCAAAATAGTGCTCTGATATAGTCAAGATTTTATAAATATGTCTACTTTCTTGATACTAACTACATATTTTCTAGCAACCTTAAAACTTGATAAATTTCCACTAAGATACGAGCTATTATTTTTTATACCATTTAGATTTTTTATGTCTTCTCTAAGGAAATCTCCGAGGGAGTTTTCAATCTCATGCAATATTCTTTCATTCCAAAAATCAATGGAGAAAGGGGGTTGCTTGACTCAGATAGATTAGGTATTAGTTCTCTCAAAGCAGGGATCGAACCTAGGAGTCTAAAAATTTTAGATTTAAAATGTTGATACTGCAAGTCACTCATCCATTTTTATGGTTATAACATATTTTATCATTTGGAAGAAAAACCATCCAAACCTTCATCATCACATGATATATACGAGTATAACCTAGAACCTCCAACCAAGTAACTTTAACCCATTCTCACAGATTTTTTGTTTTTATGGAGAGATCCATAAATCTGCCTACTAAAGCCTTTTACTTCAATGGTAGAACTTGCTCTAGCATTAGATCCTCACCTATAACCATTTGAACTGGCTTCTTCCATAATATTATATAGTATTTTTCCTTTATTTCCCTTAGTGTTGCTCATTTTTTTATCCCTTATTCTCGTTAGATTGTCCTTTAGTGCTTCCTCTAGTTCATTTGGTGGAACTTACCCTTCTCCATTACCCCCTATCTGCCCTAGGGTTAGGGCTTGAAGCAGATTGTATCTTTGAACATGGTTCTAACTTGATATCTACATGTACTGTGTCCCCCTTATTCGAGATGTCAAAATATTTTTTCTTAGAGAAAAAAATTGAGGCCTTTGTATATTCTTTACGCTCTTCACTGTAGTCCACTACATTCTCTTGATATATCATCATCTCAACTATCCTTTTATTGTTAATTATCAGTGGGTCTAGTTTGTACTGGTTGATATTTTCTGCCAAATTATGATTTAAAATTTCTATCCTTGCCTCTCTTTCTTTGCTCTATTGACCAAAAGCTAACAATGACATCCTCATTTGTTCAAGTGCAAGAAATTGTTGTTTTTTATTATATATTAATGTTCGTCTTCTACCATACATTTATAATAATGATGACCTCATCCTAGGCACCATTACTTTCTTGAGCCCTACTGGCATGGGCAATGACAAAGCTAATGCCATACCATCATGTAGCCCATACTTCCTTGACCTCTCTTTCTTCCAATTTATTATTGAAGCCCTTGCCTACATCACCATTGTTGCCTCTATCATAGATACACCTCCATGGGTCTCATTAATTTGACTATCACCATCTTCTAAATACTTGATCATCATGAAATCCAATAGAATCTATTGATATTCTTATTTTTGATGACAAAGGAGCTTGGTAGTCCTTTTTTAATATATCTACATAGTGTGTGACTCTTGCATTGTGAAGCAATAATAAATGAGGGGCACTTCTTTACCTTATAAGGCTTTTCTAGTTTTGGATATCTTCTTCTCTTGCTTGCAATAACTTTTATAACCCTAGCTCTCCACTGCAACCCAAGATTCATAGCTTGTATCATCGTGATTCTAGAGCTTCAATTCTCCATTGTTAAAAAAAATGTATACCATTATAGTTTTCCTTTGCTAATAGGCAAAAATGGAATTAATTTGGCGAACCAATCAATGTGATTTTTCTTTTCTCTCTTTCTCTTATTTGTCTCTCAATCATCACTTTGCAAACCCTTATAAACCTAAGTTATTTTAAAAATCCTACAATTCAAAATTTTCACCTTAAATTTCCTCTTCAAATCCCTTGACTCTGGATGGTTACTCCTCAAACCGTGTTATAATGTTTTTCTAATTTTAGATGTGTCTTATTCTGTTACTTGCAACTCCTACAACCCTAACTCTCCGTGCAACCTGAACCACATAATGGTAATACCATCGATAAATATATGAACAATTTTTTTTAAATTTCGTACTTTATATTAAATAATAAAAATACTTGCTTACAATTACATGTATGTTGAAATATGTGTTTTTTTTTTTCTCTAAAAAAACAAATTGCGAGAGGCATAGAATATGATTCCGATGTCATACGTTCCTTCTTCTAAATGGGACAATTACCCCTGCCAAATGCAGGGCGATGACATAGATGGTGTTGGAATATTCCGTATAAAATTAGCGAGCAGTATCGACTGGTCAAAATATTCACTTACATTATTCGTACGATGAGCCAATTGTCGAAGAAATTATCCAAAACGACAATGAAAAAGATTCCCGTGGACTCTATTGCAATCATTTGAGTGGTTCAATTAATTTTCTTTATTTTTCTTTCTACACGCATCTCTTCAAATCAAAATCGTCTGTCATATTTTATTTTCTAGGACTTTGATTTTTCTCTTAAACGACTTTTGCCTCATTATTATTCCATAGGAACTTATGGTGTGACTGGTTTTAGATTAATATATATTGGTTTTAGATGATTCTATAGGATCTTTCTAATAAGTTAAAAATATATTCAATTTCAAAACCAAACATAGTTTGATCTTTATGCCGAGAAGAAACCAAAAACGGCACGTAAAATGTGATATGCTTGCCAGGTAGATCGCAAATTATTTTTCCATACTATGACGTTGCCAGAAGACACTATCATTCAAATTAAGATCCAGCCCCACTATAAGATGATGACGAATAAGCTATGCCCTACTCTCTATAACCACTTTAATTAAAAAAAAAAATTGGCTTTTGCATTTGCCAGCTTTCATGAAAATGAACTTTGTTTTAAAACAGGGTGTATAATTAATTTGAACATCAATATTGATCATGTTCTTAGAAATATTTCATGAAAATGAACTTTGTTTTAAAACAGGGTGTATAATAAATTTGATCATCAATATTGATCATGTTCTTAGAAATATTCCGCTAAATGTCTACGGTTATTGGTTCTATAAACAACCAAATGAAAATTAACCAAACAAATATGATTATGAACGTGACGTTGGATCTAATGGAGCTGCTGTTTTCCACCTTTTATTTGTTGAAGCCGATGTATATTTGTCCTTCAATGGGATAAGGAGCTAAGGATTAACTGTGTCATTCGGGGGGTTTGGTGGAGAGATCTGCCAAAGTGTCAAATAATACACGAACCCTCTAGGTTTGTGATGTTCACTTCCATTTGCGGGAATCACGTTGTCGTGGGTGGAAACTTTGAAACCTCTCCGTTGGACAGATGGCATATATAGCTCAAGTTCGGAAGAATTTAATAATGATAACACATTGCACCTCTTAATTTTGTTGCAATTTTCTTGGCGGTTTTGCTTGTCTACCACACTCATGAATAAGATTAAAAGGAATTTTTGCGCTCAAGGGAAAGACGTGAATTTGACGGGGAGTTTTCTAGATTGAAGACTCACCTAGCCAAATATGTAACGTAGAATAAATACTTGGCACCTTTAATACTTAGATTTTCCCTCTTTTACAAATTATATGTATTTCTTTTAATATTGTTAATGAAAAAGAGGAAAGGTTTGATAATCTTTATACAAAATTGAAATATAATGATTTTGTGAAAGAAATCACAATATCAACATATTTGTAAAAAATATATAATTTTGAAATCTAAAAAGATGAAAGTGAGACAAGTTTAATGTTTTAAGGCAATTGATAATTTAATTTAAGATGGTTAGTTGTGGTAACTTAAGTCTTTCCTAAATGTTAAAAACTTGGGTTTCAATATTTTTTCTTTTTATTGAACATCTTTTACAAATATCAGCGCTCTTTTCGAGTAAGCACAGGAGGAATCGACCTCACAACCACATGGATGATAATAATGAGGCAACTGCCATTACACCAAATGTCATTCGGCTTGGGTTTCAATATTTTGAATATAAGAGTGTTATTTTTCAAGTTATATATTAAATTAAATTGATAATTTTATTTTTGATTTTAATTGGATAGTTATATATATTTTTTATTTACTTCATTTTAGTAGTTTTAATATCAAAATTATTCATAAAAGTTTAACCTAAAAGGTGAGGTTAGAATGATGTCAAATATTTGGAGGTTGTGTTTATATAATACTATAAGAAACAAAATTTATAAACTGCATATGTTTAAGAATAACATGACAAAATATCCAAGGGATTTTATAAAATTATGAGACAAACCAAACAAAGTAAATATCATGCATTCACAAATCATGTTCCAAAATTTATTGACCACTCCATAAGAATAGAAGATATATTCAATAGTTTCTCGTCTTCCATGGGCACTATAATTAATAGAATAAATAGTGTGTTGTCTCTAGAGGACATTTATAATGAAAAATTCTCTAAGATGGTAGCTTAATTTGATTGGTTTTTAATTTGATTTCCACAAATTAAATTAAAATGTTAAATAATAAATAAATTGTTTTCATTGATTCTTGGAGCTATTGAAAAACCATATAGTACTTTTAAAAATCCTCTAATTAGGAATAAAATTATTATTTTAGTTGTTCAATTTAAAAATTGCTTATAATTAGGTATCATATCCCAAGTAATTACTTTATTTTATATATCTAGTTATTTGGAAAAGGTTATTAAAAGTTTTGAAGTAAATTAAATTTTACAATTAGTTAATTTTTAAATTATTTATTATCAATTTTTGTTATGAATTTCAATTAATTGTAATTTACTACAAGTACTAACAAGTCACCCTCTAGGAGGTAGAAGAGAGAAGGTATCAGGAGAGAAGGAAAAATATCTCATGGCAACAACCAGATGAGAGAGATCATACACACCATGTAAAGATATGTACTCAATACATGATTGATTGGACATGCATTTTAAATGTTGATGGCGATAAGAGGAAAATATAGAATTGCATATATGATGATTTTAAATCTAAATGGTTATTGAAATTAAAGTTCTTGATTGAATGAAAATTCCTCTATACTGTATAATCCTTATTTAAAACATAATTCTAGTTTCACTTGGGAAAAGTCAATTATCCTTATTGACAAGGAATAAGTTCTTCATGTTATTTTGTATAGTAAAAAAGAAAAAAAATCGTATTTTGCATAAACACCTTTTTATTTTTTATGTTGGGCAAAAAGGGAGTTTAGTTGCAAAGAAGGAGAGTGCCTTAAAAAATCCATTTTAGCATCTTAGGTAAAATCACTTCTTGATAGAAATGATGGTGGTATTACCACATGTTTTTATTTAATTATTCCTCTTTCTATCCACTTCACACTCCTTTATTGACCTTGCATAACTACCATAAGGAAGGTTTTAAGGGGGTTATATTGCTTGATATGGGAATAGTAGATAATGATAAGGAAAACTGAAAAAGAAAACTGAGTAATTTAATAGGTTCTAGTCTCTTTTCAATGCATCAACAAAATATTAATGTTCTATTTGAATTATTAAGAAAATTGCTTATGTTTGTGTTCTTTTTGTTGAAAGTCACACCTATTTCTTGAAATAAAAAAATAATCTATACACTCAAATATTATATAAAAACATAAAAAAAATGTGAAATAAAAAATATATAATGGGGACTTGTAGGTACCATAAATGATGAGGAATAAGGCAATATTTACAATATAAAAATGTAATAAAATATTATTTATGTAAGTGTTGGTCTAAAATCTACCTAATTAGTAATAAGAACCTTAGATTTCAGTTAACATTAGATGTTTGGAATATCTACCAAGATCAACCTCTATAGGAGGTCTCAACCTCTAGAGGATGTCGACTCTTTGTAATGCTTACAAAATCAAAATAGAGATTTAAGAGTAGAGATAGAAATGGAAGGGTTGAAATAGATTAAGGGTTTAGAAATTACTTGAAAATGGATTAGATATAGTGTAACAAAAATGAACATGCATGAAATACAAGACTTACATAATCAAATCCTAGTGAAATTTAACAAACTAACCATTAGCAAAAGTATCATAGAGATCATTCAATTATTTTACATACTTTAAAATTTATAAATACTTACAAAAATTAGTGATCAAATAAGCATAATTTACTTTAATAGAATAGACTAATCATAAAGTGCAACAAAAATAAATTAAATAATAGCATTCACTCACAAAACTTGAACATGCAATTGTAATAGAGGCTATACAACTTTTATTTCTCATTAATTAGAAGAAATGATTATACGATGCATATTCAAGAAATTTTTATAGAGTTGATCCTCATTATGAGGTGTATTGAACTATTTATATGTTGCTTATGAATATTGCAGTGTAAGATTTATGTAGAATCAATTATAAGTTTATTAGAAAAATCATTTTAAAGAGTTCTCTTGGGAGTGAGTCACTTTCATGTTCTACATTGTTTTCCTAACATGGTAGGTCCAAGTTCCTTCATCTTGCTTCAACTCTAGTGTACCTTCAATATGTCTATTGATCTATGATGATTACCCTCTATGATTTGCTTATCCTTTGAAATAGTCTCCCATTTTTAGATTTAACTATCTCAGTTCATATAGCTAAAAATCATTCAAATGGCTATGACCTCTAACAAGGGTGAGCTGATTGAAAGGGGATATTCTTAGATATGCTTAACTTAATGCCAAAACATATAGCAATGTCATACTCTCTTAAATACTTTAGAGGTATTTTAAACCATATATAGACCTTGGATGAGGTTTTGTTGATGTCATTCTTGTGGAAGGTGTGTTTTATTATCTTTCTAAACTTTACTTGCTAGATTTGTACATTTTTGGGCCCTTTTGGTACTTTCACTTTGCAAGCCCAACCTCATCCCATCTTTGTGTTTCAATATATTTTTAGAGTCTTGTAATGCATATCCTAACATAAACACTTGCAAAGATTGCTTTTGCTTTATTTTGACTTTATGTATACTTCAAATTTGTTAATGACTATACAACACTGCTAGGGAATATTTGACTTTATTTCATTCTAGATTTATGTAAGATTAGAATTACATTGCTATGACTTCCTTCATTTTGGGTTTTGTTATATATATTTTTTTATGTCACTGTCATGATCCACCCTTGGCAGACTTTTCATTTTAAAAGTTTCAAGTTTTAATATGATATTTTGTGGATGAAATGATTGACTATTTCTGATTTGTTATGCAAAATACTTATTTATTATGGAAAATATGATATGTAAATCTTATTATGGGATGTAGGATAATTCCATGCTTGATTCCATGAGATATGTATTTTATGTGAGAATATGATGTTGCTAATGGAAGTGCACTTTTGCAGAAACATATTCCTTTATGGTGGTAGAAATAACTAACCATCGAGAAAAGGATACCTTGGGAAAATTATACGATGGGTTGTTTGTCAGAATATTTAGGGAGGCAACATGGATGAATACAATTTCATGAATATGCATATCATAATTTGAATAAAAAAAAATACATCAAATTTTAGTTGAATTTCTTCGTACATTATATTCTTTTTCTTTTGAGGGAGTTTTATTTGATAATGGAATTAATGCAAAATAAATGAGAACTAATCTCTTTTAGCCATTTTATTTTTGAAATTTCTTATAAAGAATTCATTCTAGTTGATAAAATTGCAATGAATGTCAAGGAAAGGAGTTTATGACTTATTAAATATAGAAGAAATAGATTTCCCTTTATTATTATTATTATGTAGAAAATAACATAATGTACTTTGCATAATTTAAAACTATACTATAAAAGGAATCCTAAGAACTGAAGTGTTGAGTTGTTTTATAGGTCTATATTTGTGAACTTTAAAACTAAAGGAAAACTAGAGTTTATAATTTCAAAGTATGCTTGGTAGTGGATTTTGTTTGATTATGATATTAGAGTTGGTTTGATGTTTTCATTAATGGTAAAACTGAGTGGAGAGTAAATTGGGTTTGTTAAAAAAGGAATGAAATTTGAAGAACTCACCGGTTAAGGGGGATATTGGAAAGCATGGAGAAAATGAGAAAAAACATTGGAAAAAAAGGAAAGGAATAAATAAGGAATGAGATTCGAGGAGCATCGAAGCAAAGCTTGGAAGGCTACTGAAAAGAAACCAGGTTATCTTGGAAACCTCTTTACTTTCCCTTGTTTCTTTGGATATGTTGTTTTCTAGGTTGCTTCGATGAAGAAAAAAATAGTTTATTTACAAATTATCACTGTTTAATTCAACTGTGTACTACTGTAGCTATCACCTTGATTAGTGAATGAATGAATTAGTTAGAAATAAACTAGCATGGGTTGAAAATATTTTAGCATGAGGTGAGGTTTAGAAGCTAAAACAAAACCTAGAAGGATGGATAACATTCTTCATTGACATTCTAGTAAAAATGATGATTTTGTAATGTTCTGGTTGCTCAATATTTTTATACTACATTAGTGGAGGAATTCTATTTTTGAAACTTCTCTTTAATATTGTAGAAATAAAATAACTGAAAACACTTTCCTATGAGTCTGATGGAATGTTTGAGTGTTCAAAATTAGAGATACACGATCAAACCTATGGGTATTCAGTTACTAAATTAAATAGTGGAACCCAGTGATTCCAAGGATGGATAGAAATGTGATTTAGTAGGAAAAGAAACAATCCTATGCATGGTCCCTGCATTTAGATTGTGATTTTTGTATGGTAGATATGCTCTTATGATAGAACGAGTAAGTAATTAATGAGATTATCTCTTTCACTTGGTTGAATTTAGGATTATGAACATAATAAAATGGTGTCATATATGTGCTTTATTATGAATGGAAATTAATTAATATGCCATGTTTTATAGAAATAAATCAAAATATTGAATGTAACAACCCACTCACCTGGTTGCCCGATAAAAGAACAGTCATAATCCACTAAATTTTTTAAAAGGTTTTACTACTCTGACTATCAATATTTTCCTATCAAAAAAATTTGATTGTAAAGTTAACAACATCAGAAATCATCCCTTGTATCTTTTTACATTTACAAATAGTATAACATAGGCATAAAATACCACTTTTAGGTTGAAGACTGCTACAACCAGTCCCAAGTGGACGAGATCAACTACATCCCGTGAACATGCCATTCAATGGTAACATTTATCTTATTTATAGTTCACATATACCAACATGAGGACATAACCATAGTGAGGGTTATCCTCTAAGGTCCATAAGACCTAGAGGAAAAACTTTATTTTCCTAACCTTCACACACTGTAATTTTGACGAACCAGTCGACTAGTTTATACCCAATGTGGAAGTGATCAACGTAATCATACCTTTATGAGTAACTAATATTTCCCTATCCCTAAAATTTGTTAGCACCATGTCCTTCCCTGGACCTTGGTCTTCATTACTCAATACCATCGCAACTAAGAGAGGTTTATCCCATACCAAACCCTGTGACCATTCCTGGTAAAGTTCGACTAGTATGGTATTTATCAGAGTGTACTCTAGAAATAGCCTAGAAAAAGTGTCCCATACCTCTTTTCATTCTGATCTAACCAAATCTTTTATTGACCATTCCTTTCAGTCAAAAACTATCCTGAACTAATTTTGTGCCTACCCACACCCCAATTTACCCAGGTGAACATCTGATTAAAGTTTGGGTCCAAATTTTCTAAAAGAATTGATTATTCATTTAACATCCTTTTGTCCTAATAAGTTTTCAAGTTAACTTGTATTGGTACTACCTCTTCTAGAAACAACTTCATCTTATAGGAACATGGTGAATATATTTTCTAAAGGGTTCTTCTATATAATACCATCTAAAGGTATCTTTTAAACAAAGATCTATTATTTTTCCAAGGTTTATATTTGCCCTTAATTCCAAGATAGTTTTAATTATAACAAATAAGCCATTTTAGATATTCGTAGTCACTATCACTTTCCTTGGGCCTTAATTTTTTTAAAATAAGTTGAATCCAACATAATCCTATTTTGTCTTACTCAAAGATAGATATGTTTAGCTGACCCACAACATTTTTTTTTGCACACCCAAGAGCTTATTCTTTAATCTAAGTTAAAATATGACCAGTTTCAGGTAGATACCCATACCTAATGTCTCCAGCCAAACTACTAAAAAAACATCTACACAACACCCTCGAGAATTCATTGCCTACTTTGCATTTTATTCTAGTTTAAATTCATGATCAAACAAATTCTAAATTTTTCTCTATACAACATTCAAACGATATCAAGAAAATAGGAAAAGTAACATAACACCACTTTATAAAGCAATATGTGGAATACTTATTAAGAAAGCAGATTGTTCTGGAACATAAACATAAACATATCTTCAAGCATTATCATTTAATCAATATTGTCGTATTCAATTATGTCTCAATACATAGAAGGTTTCAATAATACGAAAGACTCTGCATCTAGTTTCTTTCCATATACATGAAAGAGATATTCTTATTTTACATTGTTTCTTTTACAACATGCTTTGCTTCACAAGATGGGTGCTATTGTTGTAGTGCAATAGCCAACTATGCAAACTCCTATCAAGTGGACTTATATACAAAAATTATAGCCCATATATCCAAAAAGAAAGAGTTTTGTGCATATATTTAAGTTTCATTGCCTCCACGGTGTGGGTTTGATCTTACAGCCTATGTACTAGACTTCTTTACAATATCCACTATTACTTACAATCTCAATACTCACACCAGAATCTGAATGAATCCATCGGGGATTAGATATGGCTCAAATCATGTTCATGCAACTAACATGCATTCTAAGTTTTAGCAAAATTTACACAGAAATGCATTGGGCTTCACTAATCCTCTCACACAAGATTAACACAAAAGTTTTTGATACATTTCTCTTTAAAGTAACACCAGGCTACATTTCCAATTTATTCACAGCAAGGTTTAACATATCACATTATTTCAACTGCACAACAACCAACCCAATCTAGCTATCCATTGCACTCATTATAATACACACAGGGCAAGCAATATGTTACTAAAAACAACAAAGCTTTTGAATAGGAAAAGCAAATTTTTCCATTGCCATCATTCTCAACATTCATGACAGCGAACTAACAAACCATTCTATGCTCACATAATCTATTTATCATAAATTTTCTTTCATAGAACAACACATTCACCCCAGTAGCACAAACCAGAAGTTTCATTTTTACATGATAGAGGTTCATTCAATCATAATAGGAATTCTAATAGCATCTTCCACACAAAAAAATTAGGATTACCAACATGTATATACGCTTTCCAAACTACACCAATTCCCTACTCTAAAAATCTCCTTTTTGTCCACCACCAAATTATCCAGAAAATGTTTCTTCCTCATTTTATTTTTGTTGTACCTTCCTCTTTCCCTCTTTGTCTCGTCCTCAACCGAATGCACTTAATGACTCATTATGGTTATTTCCCATATTCTCGGCATACCACCATAGCTATCAACAATAATAATAATCACATACATTCCACTAGCACGAAGTTCATCATCTTATGAAGTTTCAAACAAGAATTATTCTTTTTCAAAGTTCAACCAAAACAACAAGCAACGAGAAATAAAATATTTTTCACCTTCCACAAAGCAGTAAGATTAGGAAAGCACTATGCTCTACATGGAGGAAGTTTTGGTTGTCATTCCGCGCATGCCATCCACCATCAAAACCATGCGTGGAGCCTCACTTCCCTTTATCTTTTATTCACCACAACTATATATATACTTTAAATACAAAAATGTGAACAAATCAACACAACCATCATACCTTTGCATAATATTTATTTTTCTTTTAAAAGGTAAGGGATAAAATAATTATCTTCCTTATATTTTTGTTCCTTTATAAAAATCACCTTTCTCAAGAATCATGAAAATATAAAGGTAAACATTTTCAAAGCTTTGTTCAACCCATTTAAAGGTAATTCTTAAGACTAAAACATCTTCTTTACCACCTTTAATCACACAAGCCAACAATAGAGTATTTCATAAATTAGACATACACACACATGCATCAATAGCAAACAACCATATGCCTTTTCAAACTAGTGGCTCCCATCATCATCGCCACCACAAAACATTTCTCATTCATTGCCAACACGTAATATTCAAACTAATTTAACTCACGTAATAATGCCCCTAAATGATATGCAAACGTGATTGTCCATGTGCTCGCGAGTTGAATCATCACTTCCTCATTTTATATTTTCTATTGACTTGCTTTCCTTCATTGCCATCTTGCGACTGATCTACACTCATAGAAGCTATTAGCAGTACCTTGTCTCACAAGAAAAGGTAAATATTTACATATTTTATTCTTTTTCATTGATCGTGTGAGGAGGGTTGTTACATCCTCCCCTGCTAGTGATAAACACAGTCCCTGTGTTTAAAGCTAAGTGAAGTAAAAGAAAAACTTATGAACATTCTTTAACTTCTACTTATATGCAATAACACTAAATCAAATTTCACTTTTCCATTTGATCCCAAGTATTGCCAACACATTTGCCATCATAAAAAGAAACACATCATTTTTTTTATGATCACCATATAATCACATCATTGAGTATGTCATAAAGGAAGTCAAATACACATCTCCAACGAAGTCCAAAACATGTATCATAGCAATACCAAAACATTCATAGGCTACTCTACCCAGTAATTCAACAAACATGTTTTATACACATCTCAAAATTCATCAAAGTTTATGAATGAGTCTCTATCTACTCAAACTGTAGACACCATAATATAGCCACTTGTCATCCATCCAGGTATTCCCACCATTTTACCCATTTATTTATATATATTTAGGCATATTTGTTAAATATATGTTTAATATTAATATTTTAATATTATATTTTATATATATTTAATATATATAAATATTATATATGTGAATAAATCCTAGCCATCCGATTTAACTTAATCCTAGCCATCCATCTAAATCAATCCATGCCACACGCCTAAAAATAATATCCACCATCCGATGTGTTTTAATCTAAGACACACAATTCTTATCGCTCAAACTCTAACATACCCTAGTGTGGATTATTAATAGGAGCCATTTTTATGGCTCAATACCGGAGTTGAATTTTCCCCTAAGTTTTCTAAGCAATTCATACCCAAGTTCCCTAGAGTATCCAAGCACTCTTGCCTTCCATCCTCACTCGCCATAACCCTCGCATCCATCACCGTGCCTCTCACCCAGCCATATCTACTTCTACAAATCTTCACCTTAGCTCCTAAACACCCTTGGATACTCCCTGTCATTGTTGAGCGCCTTTGGGCACTTATCCTCCACCGCCAAGAACCTCTAGATATATTTCTCCATTCTTGAGCATCCACGGGTATTTTCTACTATCGTTGAGCACCCTTGGGTATTTTATACTAGAGCTCTACAGCCCTTCTAGACCTTGGGTATCGTTAAGGCACCTGCATACCAAATACTGCAACAACGACAAAGAATAGAGAATAAAAAATTGAATCAACAAGGTAAATATTTCATTTTGGTTATTATTTCAGTATTTCTATACTTATAGTTCCTTTTATGCAACTAGGGTTTGTAGTTAATTTGATTTTATTTCTAAGGGTCTCACACAATGGAGCCCTCACAGTTACTACTGACTCTTATTTGTTGGTTGTATGCAGGTGTGGAAAGAATCTACATTCATTAGTCAACTACTTATGCTGGAGTGGTTCGGTCTAGGATATCCAAGCCCACTCACCTTTGTTGGGATTGATCAAGCGTGAAGACACTACCCTAATTTGTTGGCTAGGATTTCAAAGATCCCTAACATATTGATATTATTGTATTGACCAATAAATCTTTGTAAAAATCCCAATGTGGGGCATATTTGGTTGTAATATCATAAATCCATCTAGAAACAAAAATCAAGTTTATTTCTATGCAATCACATGTGTTTATTTTGCTTTAATTGTTCATTTATTTAAATTTAGTTATTTAGTGTTGTTTAATTTAGTATCTACACAAAAAAATAAGGAAATTGCCGTTGCATATCTGCTACATCTTCCCATGTAGCATTTTGGTCCGAGTAGTGGTCCCATTGGACTCGACATTGCTCTATATTTTGTTTTCTCAAATTCTTGGTTCGAAAACCAAGAAGGAGAATAGGTCGCACCTCAATCCTTAATGGATCGATCATCTGCAGATTGGAAACATCCAAAACATGAGTAGGATCAAAAATATATTTTCTAAAGAGAGACACATGAAAGATATTATGGATCTTGGATAAGCTTGGTGGTAGAGCTAATATGTATGCAACAAGGCTTATCTTATCTATGATCTCAAATGGACCCACATATTGAGAGTCAAGTTTGGAAGATTTGATTAAACTTTTTGTTGGATTTACCCTTAAGAATACTCGGTCTCCCACTGAGTATTCCCTTGATGTTATTTTGAGGTTTGCATAGCTCTTCTAGCGATCTACGACCTCTTTTAGCTTCTACTGAATTCTTTTCAATTGCTCTTCCATTTATTTTATCATTTTTGAGTCGATCACTACCCGATCCTTTAGATTATCCCAAGATAAGGGAATTCTGCACCTTCTCCCATACAGGGCTTCGAAGGGTGCCATACCTAGTGAAGCATGGTAACTATTGTTATATGCAAACTCTACTAGGTATAAGTAGTCTTCCCACTTAGTATGTTGATCCATGCAGTACATTCACAACATATCCTCAAGTACTTGGTTCACCCTTTCAGTTTGACCATCCATTTCTGGGTGATAAGCAGTACTGATATTCAGTTTGGTCCCTAATGCTCGATGCAGTGCTTACCAAAATTTAGAAGTGAAATGAGAGTCTCTATCAGATATTATAACTTCTGGAAAGCCGTAAAGTCTTACCACTTCCTTGGAAAACTTACTTGCTACAACAATTGCATCATCTTGCACATTACCAGGTATAAAATGTGTGACTTTAGTTAACTTATCCACAATTACTAGAATTACATCATGCCTAAATCTTGTTTTAGGCAACCCCACTATAAAATCCATCGACACTACTTGCCATTTTTGTGTGGGTATCTCATGTGGATATAGTTTTCCTACTGGATGCAGGTGTTTCGCTTTCACCTTTTGACATTCCAAGCATTTGGCCACATAATTGGTAATATATTTTTTCATACCAGGCCATAAATATGCTTTCTTTAGATTCTCTCGCATCTTTGCACTTCCTGGATGCATGGAGTAGGGAGTGTTATGCGCCTCCCTAAGGATTGTTTCTCTCAATCCTCCCAAGTTGGGTACCACCAACCTATTCCTGAAATAAAGTAGATCATCCCTAAAAACATAATCTGTATCCTTATCTGCTTTCTATCCATATGCTCCTATACATGATTGGAAAAAGTCATATTTTCCTTGCCATATCTTAATTTGATCTAATAGATCATATTGGTATTTTTTCATTGCGGTTATACACCCTCTTCGGCTCAAAGCATCAACGACCTTATTCTATTTACCCTTAATGTACTCAATACCAAAATCATATTCCGCTAAGAACTCTAGCCAACGTCGTTGTCTGGCATTTAATAAGGGTTGAGTAAATATATACTTTAGACTCGATGGTCTATCTTTAACTCAAATGGTTTTCCCAAAAGGTAATGTCACCAAAATTTTAGAGCATGTACCACCACTACCAACTCTAAATCGTGAGTGACATAATTGACTTCGTGCCTCTTGAGTTTCCTAGACTCATAAGCAATTACTACATCACCTTGGGTCAAAATCCCTCCTAACCCTTTGATCGATGCATCTGTACAAACTGTAAATTGCTTATTAGGATCAGGTAATTGCAGGATTGGTGCAATCATCAAATTCTCTTTCAAAACTTGAAAAGCCTCCTCACACTACTTTGTCCACTTGAAGCTTTTCCCTTTTCTCTGAAGGTTTGTAATAGGCTGGGCAATTCTTGAAAATCCTTTGACGAATCACCTATAATATCCTGCAAGTCCCATAAAACTTCGCACCTCTATGACATTAGTAGGAGCTGGCCAATCAATGATTACCTCTATTTTCTTGGGGTCTACTGCAATTCCTTCAACAGAGACAATATGTCCAAGGTATTGCACTTGTGGAGTATAAAACTCACATTTTGAAAATTTTCCAAACAATTGATTCTTTCTAAGAATCCCAAGCATTGTTCTCAGGTGTTGATCATGCTCTTCTTTATTTTTTAAATAAACCAAAATGTCATCCAAAAATACTAGTACAAACTTATCCAATTGTTCTCTAAAAAATATTGTTCATGAGGTTCATGAATGTGGTTGGGGCATTGGTTAACCCAAAAGGTAAGACTATAAACTCAAAATGTTCATACCTTGTTCTAAATGTTGTTTTAGAAGTATCTTCTTCCTGAATTCTTAATTGATGATATCCAGATCTCAAATATATTTTTGAAAATATGGTTGCTCCTCTTAGTTGATCAAATAAATCATCAATTCTTGGTAACAAATATCTATTTTTGATAGTAACCTTATTTAGCATTCTATAATATATGCACATTCTTAAGGTACCGTCTTTCTTTTTAACAAAAATAATAGGAGCTCCCTAGGGTGACACACTAGGTTTGATTAACCCCTTTTCAAGCAAATCTTGCAGTTGCATTTTTAACTCTTGCAACTCTATAGGAGTCATCCTGTAAGGTGACCTTGCAATTGGTGTTGCATTTGGTAACAACTCAATTGAAAAATCAAATTCCCTCTAAGGAGGTAACCCCGGTAGTTCCTCAAGAAATACATCCTTGAATGCACCTATCATCGGATGTTTTTGGAAGAGGTTAGACTCCTTCTCAGACTCTTCTCTTCTATTCATCTTCACTATGAAGACCATACCCTTCTTCTTAATAATATTTTTAAGTTGCATTGCGGAAAATAGATGGGGTTTTACTTCTTTTCACCCATAATTAATTCTAATCCTTTGAGTAGATTCATCCACAAATTCCACCCATATTTCTTCAAAGTTCAAAAGGGCCTTGTGCACTTTTAACCAATCAACTCCCAAGATAATGTCAAACGCATGCAAAGGTGCCACATATAGATGCCAATTGATCCTTCCTTGTGGTAAAACAATGTGGGAATCAAAGAGACACTGGTTAACATGGTGAGTTTACCCTGATCCATACTCTACCTTCCAACCATTTTCCAAGAATCCAGGTCTAATAGGTGAATCCCTCATTAATCTAGTTGATATAAAACTATCAGTTGACCCACTATCAATCAAAATTTACATGTTTTTACAAAAAAATCCATTTAATAAGAAAGGAGTAATTTATCCATTGAGTTCAAAACTACCTATAGCCACATAAATCCTGTGGTTGGCTTCTTCTAGAGCCTTTGGTGGTAGATCAGCTCTGTGAGGATATTTTTTGGCATAATGAGCCCCTTTGCACACCCAACATCCACTTGGTGGAGCTCTATTGCCTTTGTTGTTGTTTTCATTTCTATTCATGGATGTAGTTTCCCTTTCCCTTCCTTGGCCCATTATTTTTTGGTCCTATCTTTTGGGAAACTCTTTAACATATTTCCTGAATTTACCACCTTGGTAACTAGATTTATTTTTTCCACCTTGTTTACTCTGATCTCCCCCTTTAGGTTTCTTATTTTGTTCCTTTTCCCATTTCATGAAACCAACACTTTTCCATTTTCTGAGCTCATATTTTTCCTTTTTGGATAGCTTTTGATAATTGAAATATGCTTTTCTTATTTCTTGATTAGCTTCCTCCTTCCTTGCTAAATCAAAAGCAGAAGGTAAATTGATGGGATTATGCATATTTACCACCATCATAATTCTAGGATGTAATCCTAGAATGAATTTCTGAGTTTTCATTTCCTCATTGCTTTCATATTGAGTTGCATACTTCAATAGTTGTATGAAATTTTGGTGATATTCTCGGACCGACATATTTTCCTATCTCAAATTTGAGAATTCCCTAAAATTTTCCACATAATATTGTCTCATCAAGAATCTATCCCTGAATTCTTTGATGAACTCCTCCCACTTGAGGTCAGCAGCCTCTACCTCATGCCCTTTCTTGTATGATTTCCACTAGTCCAGAGCAATTTCAGTCATATTCATAACTGCCAAGGTAATTTTGGATTCAGAATATAGAACCACCAGAGAAAAGTAGGACTCTAATTCACTTAACCAATTTTCAGCCGACTCTCCATCGTCCCTTTCGTTAAACTTGGTTATTACAACTTTCTTTAAATTTCTATCCAATTCCTTACTCACTCTTGCCCTTCCAGCACTGGATCCCTCAGGTTCCCCTAGCACTTCCACTATCCTATCTAATCTAGTTTCTCTTCCCCTAGCTAAGTCCTCTATGACTCATTGTTGTTGGACAATGAGTTCCTGTTGCTGGGCCATGTGAGTTTTCTATTGGGCCATCTCTTCCCTTTGATTTTCCATTTGTACTTGCAATAATTTAACCATCTTTGCAAGGTTTCCACCTTCCTCACTAGTTTCATTCAGAGGAATCTCATGAACCCTTTTCTACCTCCTTTCACATTGAGGACCTTCTTTCCTTAAATTTGTGCGTGGTCCTCTTACAGGTCTTTCGGTGATTTCCTCCTCCCTACCTCCCATAGGATTTCTTGAGGACCCACCTCACAACATTTGTGCCATTTGTCCTATAAGTGAAAGAGGTAGTAAATTATTTTTTGATAACTATTCTAGTTTACACACAGAGTTCTACAACTTTAGAATCAATTCTACTCTGATACCATATGTAACAACCCACTCACCTGGTTGCCCGATAAAAGAACAATCAGAATCCAATGAATTTTTTTAAAAGGTTTTACTACTCTGACTATCAATGTTTTCCTATCAAACAAGTTTGATCGTAAAGTTAACAACATCAAAAATCATCCCTTGTATCTTTTTACATTTACAAATAGTATAACACAGGCACAACATACTACTTTTGGGTTCAAGACTACTACAACCAGTCTCCCAAGTGGACGAGATCAACTACATCTCGTGAACATGCCATTCAGTGGTAATGGTTATCTCATTTATCATTCACATATACCAGCATGAGGATCGAACCATGATGAGGGTTATCCTCTAGGGCCCATAACACCTAGAGGGGAACACTTTCTTTCCCTAACCTTCACACACTGTAACTTCGATGAACCAGTCGACTAGTTTATACCCAATGTGGAAGTGATCAGCGTAATCATGCCTTTGTGACTAACTGGTATTTTCCTTTCCTGGAAGTAGTTAGCGCCATGTCCTTCCTTGGACCTTGGTCTTCATTACTCAATACCATCACAACTCACAGAGGTTTATCCCATACCAAACCCTGTGACCATTCTTGGTAAAGTTCGACTAGTATGGTATTTATCATAGTGCACTTCGGAACCAGCCTAGAAAAAGTATCCCATACCACTTTTCATTCCGATCTAACCAGGTCTTTTATTGACCATTCCCATCAGTCGATAGCTACCCCAAACTAATTATGTGCCTACCTACACCCCAATTTACCCGGATGAATATCTGATTAAAGTTTGGGTCCAATTTTTCTAAAAGACTCGATTCTTCATTTAACATCCTTTTGTCCTAACAAGTTTTTAGGTTAACTTGTATTGGTACTACCTCTTCTAGAAACAACTTCATCTTATAGGAACATGGTGAATATATTTTCTAAAGGGGTATGCTATACAATACCATCTAAAGGTATATTTTAAACAAAGAGCTATTATTTTTCCAAGGTTTAGATTTGCCCTTAATTCCAAGACAGTTTTGATTATAACAAATAAGCCATTTCGGATATCCGTGGTCGCTATCACTTTCCTTGGGCCTTAATTTTTTTTAAACAAGCTGACTCCAACACAATCCTATTCTCTCTTACTAAAATATAGATACGTTTAGCTAACCCACAAAATTTTTTTTTGCACACCCAAGAGCTTCTTCTTTAATCTAAGTTAAAACATGACCAGTTTCAGGTAGACACCCATACCCGACGTCTCCAACCAAACTACTAAAAAAACATCTACACAACACCCTCGGGCATTCATTGCCTACTTGGAATTTTATTCTATTTTAAATTCATAATCAAACAAATTCCAAAGTTTTCCCCATACAACATTCAAACGATATCAAGGAAATAGGAAAAGTAAGATAACACAACTTCATAAAGCAATATGTGGATTACTTATTAAGAAAGCATATTGTTCTAGAACATAAACATAAACACATCTTCAAGCATTATCATTTAATCAATACTACCACATTCCATTATGTCTCAATACACAGAAGGTTTCAATAATATGAAAGACTCTGCATCTAGTTTCTTTCCATATACATGAAAGAGATATTCTCATTTTACATTGTTTATTTTACAACATGCTTTGCTTCACAAGATGGGTACTATTTTTGCAGTGAAAATATGAGTGTCCATGTGTTTGTGATCTGAATCATCACTTCCCCTTTTTATATTTTCCATTATCTTGCTTCCCTTCATTGTTGCAACTAACCTACACTCATAGAAGCTATCAATAGTACCTTGTCTCACAAGAAAAGGTAAATATTTACATATTTTATTCTTTTTCATTGATCATGTGAGGAGGTTCGTTACATTAAATTTATGTTATAAGCACTATTATTTTTTCCTGTAGCAAAGTAGTTATTGATGCTTTGATTGAATAGAAAGTATGGATAGAAGAACTTATATCTTTAAGGAAAATGGTTTCAATGGCTATGTTGTTAATTAAAAATGTTTTGATGAAATGGCATAATGCATTCATGTATAAAGTCCTTATCTGGGAATGAAAACTTCTTATATGGTAGCTGAAAATATACTACTGATAATATGATTTGCTTTTAAGAAAATGAAAGGGAGCCATATCTGATCCCCATGGAAAGGCAATCCTTCTCGGTGGTTAGGAATGATGCATGGAGAAGGAAAAAGGTGTCTTTTGACTGGATGGGTTTATGGAAAATTTTCTAGAAGAAGATTTTTGTTTGTTTAGTCATTGAGGATATGAAGCACGTCTCATGTTTCCTAATTGAGATTCACTCAACTGATTTGAATATGTTAGATGTGGAATAACACCTTTACAAAAAATAAATAGAGATACGTTCATTGCTAGAATGGAGTGTGATGTTAATGTGGGTAATGAACACCTCTCAAAGTGGTATACTTGCTTAGATTAATATGTCAATATTGTAATAAATGATGTCAAGTGTTTTGATCCTTATGGAAATATAATTGTATCAATAAAAATTAGTTCACTTATGGTGATGATGTGTAGCTGGTTTCTATTTACTTAAAGTGAATTAATTTAGAAGAAATTTTAGCATGAGCTTTTATGATGCAATTTTTGGGCCCCAAAAAAGATAAATGGATTTGTCTTTTGGGGGTATATCGAAGTAGTTTTATTAGAACTAGATCTGGAACTCTCTATGTCTATTCGGAGAGGACCTATTTTAACTATTGCTAATATGGTAAAATTTTGGTTTACAAAACTATGGTGGGGCCAATGTATGTACATTGGAATGTATTAAGGAAGTTATGTGTGGTTTTTTATTCATGAAATAACTTTTGAAAAGTATTTAATGTTAGAAATATTTTTTGTTTAAATAGAACGATGGTCCACTTTAAGAAAGTGGTGTCATCCTACCATAGACATAATATCTTAAACCTCTTGTAAATAATTAAAAAATCTTAAGATAGAAATAATTAAGATGCATGGGTTTCACTAGAGAAATATTACTAGAAGTTATTCATGGGTTAGATACTTACTATGAGTTAAAACTAAACTCAAAGAAATAAATATTAACACTTCAATAAATGACAAGTGTTAGTAAAGCACCCATTGCAATAAGTGCACTCACGCAGGAAGACTTATGTGAGGAACAAAGACTAGTTTACTTTTTTTCTATTTATTTAAAAGAGAATCAAGCTAGCTCATGTGGCCAATGAGATTAATAGCTTATGAGGATGTGACACCTAGTACTCTTGCATAGAATGAATTATGTAAGTAGTAGATATTGGTGTAATTAATAACGAGACTTCTAGATTTATGATCATTTTTCCTTAAATGATGTGGGGATTTGATGATATATATAAGGGGTTTAGAATCTAGAATTTTGGGTTATGATATTTGGTATCAAAGCATGTTTCATAGTGGAATAGGCTCATTACACAAAGCTAGATCGTGGTGTGTAATATAAAATATACCTATGTGTAGGTTATACCTTGCTAAAATAAGATAGTTGATAAGAATAGACTCATCTTCTTATTTAGAATAAATAGGAATACGGTTGATGCAGTGAACTGGTTCGTATTGTCTCTCCTGTGTGGCTAGGGATAATACCACAAAAAATAAGTGGAAGTGTTGCTCCATAAATGAGGTAAAAAAAAATTAACTAATATGGAGGATGGGAACCAAGATTTAGGTTTAGAGAACCCTGTAAATAAAAGAGAGAATCCTAGTAATGAGGGAGAGAATATCATTGCCACATGAGCTTTACTTCATGAGTAGGTAGAGACACATAAGCACTTGTTAGACATCATATTAAATTGGGAAGCACAGGATGGAAACTTGAGAATGGAATAGTTAAATGAATCCCTTACTAAAGCACAATAGGTTAGGGTTTGACTTGAGGCCAAGTTGGGTAAGGAAATGGAACATTTAAAGTTTTCTAAGTTTAATGGAGAGGAATATGGTGATAAATTCGAAGTATGGTTGAAAGAGATAGAAACCTACTATAATATGAAGAAATTTTTCTCTGGTACTCAAACGTCATATGCTACACTGTATTTGTAAGGTGATGGCTTCGATTGGTGGGAAAATTTTAGTGAGGATCAAAAAATTGTGGTAGTAGTCAACTTAAAATGGGAATAATATGTAGTAGCCTTTAAAGAGAGATTCCTCATAGAATATTTTTATTCCTAGAAGTTTGAGTTTACTAAACGTTGGTAGGGAACTAGGAAAGTGGAAAAATACTATCAAATATTTGTAAATCTATTGAAATATGTGTCTGTACATAATGAGAAAATGAAAATCCATAATTTTATACTAGGATCAAATCCTATAGTAGGGCAAGAGGTAGATATGCAGGAACCTGCTACTTTGCAGAAAGCCTATGATTTGGCTAGAAAAGTTGAAACATATCTCAAACCCTATTTTGATTATGAATATTTAGGTGAGTGGGGTAGAGAAGTACTAAGGAAAGAAACAGTGTAGGTTATGTTAAGTGAGAAAAAAAATAGGTAAATAGAAGTACCCCTAAACAAGACACAAGGAATGATAGGAAGCAAGCAAATTTTAGGAAAATATTCCAATAAAAGAACCGTAATTCCAATAATTGTAACAATGGTAACAATAGATCACCACAAGAACAGGCTAATTCTCCACTAGCATAAGAAGCAAAAGAATAACAGATGCAAAAAGTACACCCAGTGCTAAAATAAGGATGCTTTCTTTGTAGAGAACCACATTATACCAGTAATTGTCCACACAAGGTAGGAACAAGTTCAAATAGAAAGGAACTGATGTACAAGAAACCTATGCCTAAGGAACCAACACACAAGATTTATGCTACAATAGGAAGTTAGAATCTTGAAGGATAAGCCACTCCACTACTGATAATAGGTAATATTTTTTGTAAAAATATAAAAATCTTGATTGATAGTGGTTCTACGGATAGCTTTATTTCCTCTAGTTTAGCTAAAGATATTTTTGAAAGGCTAGGAATCTTGGCACATGGGTGGAAGGTCGAGTATGGTTTAGAATAAACCAACTCTGTTAATCAATGTCATCCTATGGTAGAAATTACCTTACCTAGTGGAATGACAATGGGATGCATGTATGTGGTGCCACTACATACCTTTGATGTAATCCTAAGAATGGAGTGGTTGCAAGCACATAAGGTAGTACTCAATTTTCAATATAGATGGATTGAGTACAAGAAAAATAATGGAAATGTGTGAAGGGTGTATAGCTTACAAGGAGCTTTTCAACCTCAAATTCTCTTGGTGTTGCAACTTAGGAAAGCTATCAAAAATGGAGGAATGTTCTATGTTGTTAAGATAAAAAAAAATTGAGGAAGAAAAGAAGGGTTGTTTAGGAACATATAATTCTTTAGGAGTTTAGGGATGTCTTCCCAAAGAAATTACCCAGATTACCACCTAAATGTGAATTTGACTTCACAATTTAGCTTCAACATAATATTGAGCCTATACATAGGGCCCCTTACATAATGAATCCCATGTAAATGCAAGAGCTAAAAGTGCAGCTACAAGGATTTTTGGAGAAAGTATTGATCAGCCCAAGTGTGTCACCATGGGGTGCACTTGTACTATTTTTAAAGAAATAGGATGGTTCCTTGAGATTATGCATAGATTATAGAATGTTAAACAAGGCAACTATCAATAATAGATATCCTTTACCCAGGCTTAAAGATCTCTTCGATCATCTTAAATATGCCACTATCTTTTTGAACATTGATCTAAATTATGGATATCATCAGTTGTGAATTTATGAAGAGGATATACATAATACAACCTTTAAAAAATTGTTACAGCCATCACAAGTTTATTATATTATATTTTGGCCTGATGAATGCTCCAAAAACATTCATGAACTTAATGAATAGTATCTTTAGGAAGTATTTGGATAGATTTGTTCTGCCATTCCTAGATGATATTTTGATATATTCTTAGAATGAAGTAGAGAATGATAGACATCTTAGATTATGCTAGATTTGTTAAGAAATAATTAGTTGTATATAATTTTATCCAAGTATGAATTTTATGTATTAGAAATGTAATACTTAGGACAAATTGTATCGAAATAAGGGATCACAGTAGATCCTAAGAAAATAGAATCCATACTAGATTTGCCACTGCCGATAAATGTGATAAAAATCTGAAGTTTTATGGGTTTTACTGGATATTATAGATGGTATGTGAAGGATTATGCCAAGATTACCTCTCCAATAACTAAAATTCAAAGGAAAGAGAAAGAAATTAGATAAATAGATAAATGTGAGGTAACTTTTGAACTACTTAAGAAAAAACTTACTACGCATCCTATACTAAAGACACCCGCTCCTCAAGGAAGTTTTTTAGTGTGCACAGATGCCTCATTGGAAGGTTTTGGAGGAGTGATCTCATAGGAAGGAAAAATGGTAGCCTGTGGATCAAATAATATGAAATAACATGAGGTCAACTATGCAACCCATGATCTGGGATTGGAAGTGATAGTATTTGCTCTCATGTTTTTGTGACATTATTTGGTAGGAAGATCATTTGAGTTGAGGATAGATCATTAGATTCTGTAATATATATTTACTCAACCTTTAATCAATGCTAGGCAGAGAAGGTCGATGGAATTTCCCACTGAATATGATTTTGGCATTGAATATATAAATGGAAAGGAGAATAAAATCACTAATACACTAAGTAATAGGCACATAGCTATTTGTCTTGCATCCATGTTGACTTGAGGAACAAGTTAGAATAATGGAATATCAAGATGCATACTACAAATAAACTTTGGAAAGGGTGGAAAGGAAACCAAATTAAAATGAGGATTTTATCATCAAGGATTATTTCTTATATTTTAAGAATAGGGTAATAATTCTTGAGACCAAAAATCTATGAAAAATGACAATGAATGAAGTTCATATATCTTCGTATTCTCCCCACCTAGGTAGAGCAAAAATGGGGGAAAATATGAAGAAAACTTTCTATTGTCCAGGAATGAAGAAAGAAAACTAAATTTTTCATTCAATGCATAGAATATTAGAAAGGAAAAGTAGAACATATAAATCCTTCTAGGTTTTTGTATCCACATGATGTGCCCATGCAAAAATAGCAGGTGATCTCGATGGATTTCATCATAGGGATGCTTAAAAATATGTTTCAACATGATGTAATCTTAGTAGTGGTCAATAGATTGACCAAGGTTTTGTACTTAATACCCAAGAATACCAAGTATGACATTGTCATTGTGGCTAACAAATTTTCCAAGGAAATATTTTGGCTTCATGGTTTTCTAGAAGTAATTATATCAGATAGAGACTTGAGATTTACATTCGAGTTTTGGTAAGCCTTGCATCGTGTCATTGGTACTAGACTGAATATCAGTTATGGTTATCATCCAAAATCTAATGGGAAAATTGAATGGATGAACCAGGTCTTGAAGGACATGCTTTACATGTATTGTATGGATTATAAAACTCGATAGCAAGATTTCCTACATTTAGTAGAATTTTCTACAATAATGGTCACCATTCTACCCTGGGCATGGCTCCATATGAAGCTTTGTATGGTAGTAGATGCAAGAATCTGCTAACTTGGGATAATCCAGATGACCAGATTATGTCAGGACCATACATGGTCAAATAAATGGAACAATAATTGAAGGTGATCATGGAAATGCTTAAAGAAGCTATAAATCATCAGAAGAGTTATGCAAATCTTAAAAGGATACCAAGAGAGTTTTAAATTGGTGATAAAGTGATCTGAGGGTAACACCAAATAAGAGTGCTATTAAATCCATAAAACTTGATCCATGTTTTGTGGGACCTTTTTAAATTATAGAGAATATTAGTCCTGTGGCATATCGACTTGCCTTACCACCTAGTTTGTCCAAGATTAACAACACCTTTCATATTTCTTTGTTTAGAAAGTACATTGCTAATCATGAGTATGTGTGGGACTTTTCTAACTTATAGATGGCAAATATAAAGGCTACAAAGGTTTTTCCCAGTAAGTATCCTTTAGTTTCAATCCAAATTAATGAGAAAAGGAACTTTGGAGTAATGTAAAGTTTAGTGGAACCATTATTCTAAAAGAAATGCTACTTGGGAGAAAGTAGCAGACATGCAGAAACATTTTCATTTATTATTTAAAAATACTTTGTAACCACAATTTTATGTTCAATTTTTATGTCACACAGAGGACTATGTTAAGCCTAATGGGGGGAGGATTTCATGACCCACCCTTGGTAGACTTTTCATTTTGAAAGTTTCATGTTTTGATATGTTGTTTTGTGGATGAAATGATTGACTATTTTTTATTTGTTATGCAAAATACTTATTTCTTATGGAAAATATGATATGTGAATCTTATTATGAGATGTAGGATAATTCTATGCTTGATTCCATGAGATATGTATTTTATATGAGAATATGATGCTACTAATGGAAGTGTACTTTTGCAATAACAGGTTTCTTTATGGTGGCAGAAAGAACTAACCATCAAGAAAAGGATACCTTGGGGAAATGATATGATGGGTAATTTGTCAAAATATTTGGGGAGGCAACATGGATGAATTCCTTTTCATCGAGATGCATATCATAATTTTTATAAGAAAATATACATCAAATTTTAGTTGAATTCCTTCTTGCATCATATTATTTTCCCTTTGAAGGAGTTTTATTTGATAATGGCATTATTGCAAAAGAAATAATTGCTAATGTATTTTAATAGTTTCATTTTTGAAATAGCTTATAAATAATTCATTCTAGTTGATAAAATTGCCATGAATGTCAAGGAAAGGAGTTTATAATTTATTAACTCTAGTTGATTTCTATTCGCTCTGAGGTGGGGTGTTTAGAATTGCGACAGCTTGGGGGGCGCCCGAGGGTAGAATGCCCACCGTTTGGGACTTTTTTTCGGCACCAATCCACTTGGGATGGGTCCAAAACCTCTTATGGGGTGTTTTCAAAAAATTTTGTGGGATATTGTGGCCAAAAATCGGGTTTTGGGTCCGGATTCGTGCTTCCAATAATCACCCAATAACCTCCCTTTCGAATGAGAGATTAAGGATGTGAAAGGCACAAATCGCAAGTAGGTATGTAAATTGGCAGCACTTCATTGCTCAAATGCTCCTTCTCTGTATATTTTTTGGGTGAGAAAACTCACCAATTTATAGACCTAGGGTCTCTCTGTTTGAATTGCGCATGCGAGGGCGCTACTTGAGTTGTTTGTCCTATTTTGAGAGAAAAGATAATTCCCTGATTTAGAATCTCCTTGCATGAGGTCTCTAAAATAAAGACATGCATGACTGAAGTCTCTCTTCTTGATTTGGAGCCATTCCTCGCAATTGCATGGCCTGAAGCTTTAGTTAACTGGCGGACTTGTCGAGGTTTGACTTTTTGCCAGTCAAACTTGCTATTCGCCTCACCCTGGGGCGAATGCTGATATTCATCCCTGGGTGGGATGAATGCCAATTTGTATTCGTCCCTGGGTGGGACGAGCAGAGAGCAAGGTGCCAAAAAGGTGCCAAATTGACCTTTGACCTCCAAACTACTTTTGGGAGTGGTTAGGACCATTGTTTAACCTCTGGGGGCTGCCTTGGGGGCTGTGTGTGTCAATGCGATCAGTGCTTGTTGTCACATAATCGGATTGGTGTTGTTTTGGTGTCTACAGATGCCCCTTTTTGGGATGCTATTTGCAAGGCATAGCGTCGAGCAAAAATAGATAACCAAAGCACTAATGATTAGGGTTTCTCAGTAACCTAACCAACTCTTGATGCCCCAAGTATGGAAAGGGCACGCATTCTTGAATCCTTGCTTTTGACGAGCTAAGGAACTTAATTCAAGTGTTAACCTTGTTCGATGAGGTGTTACTTGAGCTTGGACATTGATCAGTCATGAATAGGCAAAGGGCGCAACCTTTTGTCTGTGGGAACCTTGAGTTCATGATTCACGAATGCCAAGTGTTTGATCAGCTTGTGATTATTGCTTGTTTGCTGCCCCAAGTAGGAGCATGATTGTCTTTGTCAATGATCCTTTGAATGCGTGTCATTTCCTTGATTGGGTGTGTTTTTGTTGATTGGTGACTAAGTGTGACTACCCCCTCAAGCGACGAATCGATGAGGGAATGACCGACATGAGAAAAGTGACGAGTCGCTTGACCCAAGATGACTTAGGTAAGGGTGCCTTTAGTTGTTTACCCTTGAATGCGAAAGCAATTTCCAAACATTCTGACCTATTTTTGGTGGGTGTGAACCCTTTTTGTGACGCATTTTGGAGCTGAAATTGTCAAAAATTCATCTTCCCGTGGAGCGGTCCGGCTATGATAGCCTTCTTAGGGAGTAGGATAGTGACAATGTGTAACCCCAACGTCTATTTTGGATGCCAAGAATGTCAGGCGCAAAGGCACCTTCGTTCGGCAATGTTATTGCTATTTTTGGTTGGGTTTTGACCCTTTTTGCGATGTCGTTTGGGGATGAAATACTCAAAAATCCATCCTCCCGTGGAGCGGTCCGGCTATGGTAGCCTTCTTAGGGAGTAGGATAGTGAGGATTTGTGACCCCGACATCTTTTTTGCATGCCCGGAATGTCAAGTGCAAAAGCACTCTCATTGGATGATTTTTATTGCTTGTTTTTGGTGCATTTTGTGCAGTTTTTTATGATGATGTATGCATGTGGTATTATGAATGTGATGTTTCTAATTTATATGATGTATGCAGATGGAATGAATGAAATGAGTTGTTGATAACTTGTCGATGGCACCATAGACTATGCAAGATTGACTGGCTTGTTGTACTTATGGGATGACTTTGTGGAATGACTTTGCAGGTGAAAACTTTGTTTTTGTATTTTGCATATTTTCTGATGGTGATGTATGGAATGAAATGTACCAGTTGTTTTAAAATGTAGTTAAGATTTTTTGAGATTCAGATATTTTAACTAACTAGCCAAAACTGTACATTTATCTCGCAAGACTTTTGAACAAGGTATAAATCCGACTTGGAGGTTAACCAAGTTATTTCACATCCCTGTGTGCAATTGAGTTCGTTTATGTGGTATTTATCAGGATACCGCCAGTGCAGAATAGGCTATCAACCAAACCTGTACTGAGGATCACCTAACTAGCTCCACTAACTCCGTTGTTGTATTTAGTAAGATTAATCTATGGGACAATCTAAGGTACCATAAGCTAGCTCATCCACATGCAAACATTGGTCTACTCACACGCAAAGCTAATGTGATAGACATATCGTCATGCGTTTAGGATACCGCCATTGCCAGGTAGGCTATCCACCAAACCCGTAATGAGGATCACCTAGATGGTTTTTGAATGCTGAGAATTCCAGGGATTCAAGTTCAGGCTTTGTATTGGCGCAACGGTTGAGGATACTTGCTCGTATACATAGTGATAAAAATCACTGTTTATTTTTCTCTTTGTTTTTCTCTTTGAGCAAGGATTTTGAATAGTGGTGATAACCACTGTTATTTGATTTGGATTTTGAGCTTTGTAAGGTTAAGCTTGTATGTTTTTGGCGTATGAATGGCCTTGATCCTTTTGGCCTTGGGGATGACTACCCATCCTGTTCAGGGACGTGTAGTACGAATCCTTACGACTTTGGGAACCAAAGGGGATGATGGAGATTATGAAGTAAGGGCATTGATCTTTTAAGCCTTGGGGATGACTACCCATCCTGTTCAGGGACGTGTAGTACGAATCCTTACAACTTTGAGACCAAAGGTGAGTGGAGATGGTCGTGATGATGGCTTGTGGGGATTTTTTTTTTGAATGGTCATTGATCCTTTTAGGCCTTGGGGATGACTACCCATCCTTGGCAGGGACGTGTAGTACGAATCCTTACAACCTTAGGGACCAATGGTGAGTGGAATTTGTGGTAGTGGTGAAAACCACTATTTATATAGGGGAATTGATGGGGAAGAGCTTGTCCTTTTGTCAATTCTCAGCACTCTTGAACCATTCGCACAGGGGGATGAACAGGCTAATCTTTCACCTATGGTACCCTAGACTGCTTTGTAGGTGTCTCTTGCATTCACACAACTTAGGAATTATTTTATGTGTTTTAACTTGTGTAGGGATGTTACATAACGAGGCATGACCCAAGTAAAACTTTCCCTTGTAAAATTTGTTTAACTTTGTACAGTTTTTGGCTAGAAATTTAAAGACAGTTGAATGACAAAAACCCTATATACATTAGGAGACTGACTATGCTAAAAATGGCGATGGTGTTATTCGGGATGTATGCGTTTATAAAATGGATTGTGGAAAATAAAGGAATTGTCGAGTAATTACAATCTATGGTGCTTGGGACATGTATGACCAGCAAATATGCAATGTATGGATGTGATGCCTAATGCAACCTATATTTTTGTATTTTGATGTTTTATGAGTATGCATGGAATTGAAATGCAATTTTTTTTGTTATTTTTGATGATTTTATTGTTTTTGTTTGTTTTTGAATATTTGTTTTGACCAAGCGGTTATGGTAACCCTTGGAGCTTTTGATTTGACCAAAGGGTTTATGGATACCTTTGGGGCATTTTTAGGTTGACCAAGCGATTGTGGGAATCCTTGGAGCTTTTGGGTTGACCAAAGGGTTTATGGACACCTTTGGGGCATTTTGGGTTGACCAAGAGATTGTGGGAATCCTTGGAGCTTTTGGGTTGACCAAAGGGTTTATGGACACCTTTGGGGCATTTTGGGTTGACCAAGCGATTGTGGAAATCCTTGGAGCTTTTGGTTGACCAAAGGGTTTATGGACACCTTTGGGGCATTTTGGATTGACCAAGCGATTGTGGAAATCCTTGGAGCTTTTGGTTTGACCAAAGGGTTTATGGACACCTTTGGGCATTTTGGTTGACCAAGAGATTACTGGAATCCTTGGAGCTTTTTGGTTGACCAAAGGGTTTATGGACACCTTTGGGGCATTTTGATTGACCAAGCGATTGTGGAAATCCTTGGAGCTTTTGGTTTGACCAAAGGGTTTATGGATACCTTTGGGGCATTTTGGGTTGACCAAGCGATTGTGGGAATCCTTGGAGCTTTTGGGTTGAAACGTGGACTATGGCTCTCTAAATGTGGAATGGCCTCAAATGACTGATGTTCAAGGGTTCTAGCTCCTTGATTCCTTCAAGAGAGGTGAGCCGGTATGTTCCAGGTCCTATTTTACTATCAATCACATAAGGACCTAACCAGTTTTCCGTGAACTTGTCCCTTAGATGGGATGACAAATTAGAATTTTGTTGGTTCTCTTTTAAGACCAAGTCACCAACCTGAAAGTCCCTTAGGTGAACCTTCATGTTGTATGCTTTCTTAAGTCGCTCTTGATAGATACGCAAATGCTCGAGAGCATTGATGCATCGTTCATCGAGCAACGTAAGTTGGTCTAACCGGGCCTGCCATGCAGTGTCATCATCGATGAACTCTTGCATTGAAATGCGTAGGGAAGGGATTTCCAACTCGAGAGGCATGACTGCCTCGGAGCCATACACCAGCGAAAATGGAGTTGCCCTAGTGGGCGTCCGAATGCTAGTGCGATAAGCCCATAGGGCAAGTGGGATTTGAATGTGCCAATCCTTATGACTATCTGCGATGGTCTTTTTGAGGATGGCGACTAGCATTTTGTTTGATGCCTCTGCTTGCCCATTTGCCTGTGGATAATAGGGTGTTGAAAAACTATGCTGAATCTTGTACTTTGTGGTCAAAGCACGCACATATTTATTCTTGAAGGGCATCCCATTATTCGAGAGGATCTTGGATGGAATACCAAAATGACATATGATGTTATGCAAAATAAACTCCGCAATGCGGGATCCAGTCGTAGAGGTTAGCGGAATTGCTTCCACCCACTTGGTGAAGTACTCTGTGGCCGTTATGATGAACGTGTGATGACCCGACGATGCAGGGGAGATCTTTTCGATTAGATCAAAGCCCCACTACAAAAAAGGCCAAGTCGATTGAATCGGTTGCAAGGCCTGAGAAGGTACATGTGTCAAATTGGCATGGTGTTGACACTTCACGCACTTCTTTACATATGCGCAACAATCTCGCTCTAAAGATGGCCAATAATAGCCCATGCAGAGAATGCGCTTTGCGATGGCCATACCGCTGAAGTGGCCACCACATGTACCATCATGGGCTTGGGTGATCGCCCAAGCGGACTCCTGTTGGTCCAAGCAATGGAGGAGGATTCCTTCATAGCTTCGACGATACAAAATGTCTCCTAGCAAGACATGTTTTGCCGCTTTCTGTTTAAATGATCTTTTCGTGGCTTGTGTCAATCCAAGTGGGAGGTTACCTAACTTGAGGTAATCCCTTATGGGTGTGTACCAATCCTGCTGATCAGAAACCTCGATGGTATGAACGGCCAATCCCTCTTGAAGTTCATCCCTAGCAAAAGCTGAGTGGGAAAGAACTTGTAAAAATAGCGTTGTGTTGCTATTAAGAGGGGTCGGGGAGAACAAGGACCCCCAGTTGGCTCGAGTCAGACAATCATGGATTCGAGAGAACCTATCCTGAGATGGTTCAATCTGGATCAGGTGGATTCCTGGCGTTAGGTCAGAGCTTGCACGCTCCATCACGGATTGCGATAATGTTTTGACCTGAATGGTTGTCATTTCATCGAAAGGGTCTTGCGGGATTAGTGACCCCAAGGAGGCCATAGTATCCGCAAAATGATTCGATGATCGAGGGAGTGCCTCGATGTCATACCATTCAAGTTGTGCCAGGAATTTGTCCACAAGGGCTTTGTAGGCCTACAGAACTGGGCATTTACATTGGAATATCCCCTTTACTTGATTGACAATTAACAACGAATCACCAAATATGTTTAAACGTTTAATGTTCATGGTGATTGTTGTCTGAAGACCTATGAGCAAGGCTTCATATTCTGCATTGTTGTTGGTGCACAGGAAGTCTAATTTAAATGATAGAGGCATTGGAGCCCCTTGTGGTGTGAAGAATACAATTCCCGTGCCACCTCCTTGCTCACATTTAGAACCATCAAAGAATAGGGTCATGTCGGCCTGTGACTCAAGCTCATTAGAATCTGGTGATTCTGAAACATGAAAGACCCCATCATCCGGTAGTTCTACGGTCAGAGGCTGATCATCTTCAAGAGGAGCCTCTGCTAGTTGATCGGCGATGACTTGACCTTTTATGGATTTTTGTCCAATGAATTCTATGTCAAACTCCATCAACAACATGATCCATTTCGTCGTGCGGCTACTATGATAAGTATGACTCATCATGTATCGCAATGGATTCTCCTTAGACACAACATACGTCGTGTTGCTGAGCATGTAGTGGCATAGCTTTTTGGTAGCAAACACCACTGCCAAGCAAAGCTTCTCAACGTATGCATAGTTAAGTTCATAACCGACCAGGGTGCGGCTAAGATAGTAAGTAGCATGTTCTTTGTGTAGTTCATTTTTCTGGGACAGCATGGCACCCAGTGCCACCTCAATAGCTGAGATGTATAAGTAGAATGACACTCCTGGTCTAGGTGGTGCCAATATTGGTGGCGAAGCCAAGTATTGTTTAATCTCATCAAAGGCTGACTGGCACTCGTCATCCCAATGAAATGCTACCCCCTTATGCAATAATTTATTCATGGGTTGGCACTTGTCAGATAGCTATGCTATGAAGCGCTTGATCGATGCGACCTTTCCCTACAGACTTTTGAGCTGCTTGATGGTAGTTGGGGGAAGCATTTCAAGGATTGCCTTGACTTTGTTTGGGTCTACCTCGATTCCTTATTTGGAGACTATGAAACCCAAGAGCTTTCCAGATGTGATGCCAAATACGCACTTCTTGGGGTTTAGTCTGACTTTATGTTCAATGAGGCGATCGAGGATCTTGCTCAAGTCACCGAGGTGATCTGGGCGCAAAAGATATTTGGCCAACAAATCATCCATGTAATCTTCCAAAGTTTTGTGCATGTAATCATGGAAGATGTACGTCATGGCACGTTGGTAGGTGGCACCAACGTTTTTAAGGCCAAAGGGCATGACCTTATAACAAAATGTCCCCCAAGGCATTGTGAATGCCATTTTTAGTTGGTCCTCGGGATTGATACGAATTTGATTGTATCCTGAGAAACCATCCATGAGGGAAAGCATTTCATGGCCCGTTGTAGCGTCTACCAATGCATCGATGCTCGGCAAGGGAAAATCATCCTTAGGACTCGCTTTGTTTAGATCTCAAAAATCGGTGCATATGTGAATCCTCCCATCGAGCTTTTTGATGGGCACCATGTTAGACAACCATGGTGGGTAATCCATGCAGATGACAAACTGTGCATCCAACAACTTTTGTAGCTCATATTTGACCATTAAGGCCACTGTTGGGTGCATCTTACATAGTTTTTGCTTTACTGGCTTGACTGTCGGATCAAGCGTTAGATTATGCGTGACTAGCTGCGGGTCTAGTCCTGGCATGTCTTTGTATGACCATGCAAAAACCTCCTTCTTCTCTTTGAGAAGGGCAATGTAGTCGGCTTGCTCTTCGGGGGATAAACTTACCCCCAGCTTGATGATTTGCAAATTCATTGGATCTGAGCCGATGTCTACGTCAGTCGTCTCCTCGATCGACATGTGGGATCCATCCTCCAACTGGTGTGGAGTTGGGATCAAGTGGATATCATTTGCTGAGTTGAGATCATCATTTGGAACGTCAGGTTCCTCTTCAGCATGGAAGACATCCTGAGTCTGTCCGGGGGTGAAATGGAACATCCCACCACAAGGCCAGTACTCTGATGGGGATGGCGGTGTGTCAGCATGATCCCAGTCTATAGCATCTAGGTCTAGATGCAATGACCATGTTGGGTCGGCTGGATTATGGATGGGGGTGGTTAAATCAATGGAGATCATGTTGATGAAATGATTTTGGTCTCCATTACCATGGGTGTGGCTGCTCGAACATCCTAGATGATCTTTGTGCTTCGGATCTGGCTCTATGGGCACTGGCACAAATGGATCGGCCCTATGTGCAGATAAGAGGATAGGATCTACCCTAGGCACTGATGGCTCTATAGGGTCTCCAGGCGGAAGATGTTCTCTGTGTACCTGGAGTGGCGGGTGCAGTAATTGCTATAACTATGCCTGGTTGAGGTGCCACCGATGCCTTGGCCCTATATGTAATTGTTCAAACATGTCATCTATGTCCAAAGGATATTGTTGTTGTCGCATATGATTGAGATAGGCCATCTCAGTTTCATCTTCATAATCACTGTCAGAGATCCAAAGGCCTTCGTTGGCTCCAACAACTATTTGTGACATATGAGGCTCATCTTGCTCGAGCAAATTAATGTGGTCCCATCGGGGTTGTTTCGCTCTCTGCAGGGGGACCTGATTCTCTTGAGGTGGCATATGCTCAATTGGAGCATTCAAAGGGAACATTGTCAGGAAGCTCTCCTGATAATCATCCATGGGATGCACTTGTGAATGATTGCTATCAGATTCGAAAGGATCCCAAGGTGCTACCTCGTACTCCGACTCATCTTTCGAAGACCCTTCTAGGTCTTGTCCATATCCCTCTTGTAGGTGAGTCCTCGAACTTTCTCCCTTTTCGACCGAAGGGAAAGGGTTGTTAAGGTCAACAAGGTTGTTTGTTCGTAATGGGAGATAATCCCCCAATGTATAAGTTGTGTTAGGATTGGCATATGGATCTAATGCCAACCCATCCTTGTTGCCTATCCCTAGGCCTTGCATATTCTCTACCAAGATGTCCAGGGGCAAGGGGTGGTTAAACCCTACTCTCGACTTGTCATACGGCATTTGATATCTTGGTTGGCAAAGAACACGCACTCCTTGCTCATACCTGCCCAACCCATATCCATGCCAATTGCATTGGCCAAGATATCTCAATGCGAAGTCTGGGTTAGACAAATAGTTGACGTCCTCAGCAAAGGGCTCTTCATCTTCATCTTCTTGCATGTAAGGTTCAACGCCATTATCCAGGCCCCCATAAACAAAGTTTGTCTGATTGGGTGGGTAGCCTAGAGGAACCACAGAACCGATGGGAAGGCGAGGTCTCCCCATGTCCTGCATGGACTCAAGTGTGGGTGTTGCTACAATGTTTCGCACTATATACTCCCCTAGGCCCGTATTGGCCATCTCAACAGTGATCGTTGGCGATTGAGAGGGAGCGAATGGGAGTCCTTCCTGAGTCCACTCCATGGAGGGTGAACCAAGCATCTCGACTTCCATTCTGCTAGGCATCTCTTCGGTAGATATGGTTGAGACTAGGGGTGGTTCCTCTTCTAGGGGTTTCTTTCCCTTGTCCTTTGGTGTGGCCACCATAGGTGGCATCATTGTTGAAGGACCAGATGAAGAAGATGGACCCGGCTGGGGATTTGGTGGACTTGTCACCGGGGGCACCTATGGAATCGGACCCTATTTAGATGGATTCAACTAAAAATCCAAATGCATTGATGGAAGGGTCGATTGCGGCATGAATTGCACCGTATTGCAGTACTTGAAGGGCTCTAAGTCTGTCGGGACTACATGCACCTATCCTTCAAATGTGTACTTTAAGCACTGATGAGCTATAGAAGGGACACACTTCATATCCCTGATCCAAGGCCGCCCCAACAAGATATTATAAGCCATCTCACCTTCCAAGATGTGGCACAATGTATGAATAGTCTTTTGTCCCACTTGGATGGGTAGGACAATTGTGCCAACCGTCGAGCATATCGCATCATTGAATGCTCGAAGAGTATAAGTGGAGGCCACGATGTGAGATGTCGACAACTTTAGATGTTTCAATGCTGCTGTTGTAATGATATTACTAGACGAGCCAGTGTCCACCAACACTCTCTTATACGGAATCCCATTGACCCATGCAATGACGTGCAGGGGTGGATCCGCCACATCACCGATCACTGTTTTCAATTCATCTTCTCTAAAGGTGATGACTGGTTCTGTACATTGTTTTACATGTCCCACGAAGTTGTTGAAAGAGTTTGCTTCATGGGGTTGCAGCTCGATGGCTTTTAATATCTCCATTAGAGCCTCCCGATGGGGCATTGATTGTTGAATGAGCTCGTATATGGAGAGCCTAGCCGACGTGGTCCTTAGACTTTGGGTAAGTCTAGTCCGAATCATGGCCACTGGTCTAGGCGGGGGAAGTTGTGTAGGGTGTTGTTGAGGTTGTGACGTCGATGGAACCTCTCTTGTGGCTATCACGGGGGCAGCTCCTGGGTACCTCTTGTTCCTAGTCACTATGCTTATCATCCCTACATACCCCTGCATGGGGCAATTCTGTTGCACCTCATTGACTTGAAGGGGTTTTGCCTGCACCTCATGGGCAGGCAAGGGGTCTCTGAAGACTCCCATTTGTTGGTTGTTTGGCACTACGGGGTTGTCCACTGCCAATGTCTTATTGTCGATTAGGTCTTGCACCAAGCCTTTAAACTTCCAACATGCATTAAGGTCATGTCCCTTCCACCTGTGGAACCTACAGTACAAGTCCTCTCTGTACCCCTTAGGCTTGGGTGCATTGGGGTCTATGGTTTGAATCTCTGGAAGGTTGATCAAGTTCGTCGCTGACAAGCGGTCAAACAGGGAGTCCCTGGACTCTGTGTAAGGTGTGAATTGTCACCTAGGGCGATGCTGCTGATTTTGTTCCTGCCTCTGGTTTTCTCTATCATAATTGTTAGGAGGCACCACTTGATAGTTAGCCTTTTGAGGCTGTGTTGCTTGTGCAGGCTTAGGGACGTTTATAGCAACCTGATTGACCGTAGTGGGTTTCTGTTGCGTGGTCCCTATTTTGGTGTTCTTGGTCCATTATTTCTTCTTAGGCTTGGCAATCTCGCCATCCTGTATCTTGATCTCCTCAATGATTCTGGCTTGCGCCAGAGCTTCCTCAAGAGTGGCATATTGCTGCAGCTGCAATAGCACGGAGATCGATCTCAAACAGCTCTTTGAGAACATTTGGGTTAGGTCGGACATGGGAGGGAGGTAGGGTAGCTTTGAAAGCAACGTCCTCCATCGGTTCCCATATGCCACCATGGTCTCTTCCTCATACTGCCTGAGGCTAGCTAGGTCACTTAATGATGCCTTTTTCTTGGTGTTGAAGGTGAAGCGTTCGAGGAACGCGTCCACTAGCTGATCCAAGTTATTGATGCTATGTTTTGGCAACTGAGTGAACCAATCCGAGGTAGGGCCTACGAATGTGGTTATAAATGTTCTTAGTAACAAAGCATCGTTGTCCTGAATGCCAAAGCATTGGCTCAGGAATCTAGTCACATGCTCTTGGGCATCCTCCTCCCCTCTAAAGAGTGCCAACTGGGGCAGTTTAAAGTGTTCAGGGTATGGAGGTGTCGGCACTGACGGATGCACAGGGTGACTACGGAGTTGGCATAAAGTGGGATTTTGGGGCCCAGAAGTCTTGATCTCCATAGACTCTAAGCGCTCTAGCAGCGCTTTATATGCATCGAAAGATTTAATTTCTTCCTCCTTAGTTTGCTCCCATTGTGGGTTGGGGGGAACTTGAGGCCTATAGAGGGGTGGCCGGAAAGCAGCCCCTCTGCCTTGATAGGGCATTTCAGCCCGCTCTTCTTCTTGCTCATACTCCTCATAGGCTTCTTGAGGAGTTTCTGGATGAGACCTATAACCATGGGTGGGTCCCCGCGGGGGGCGCCCATCGTTGTTCCTGGGAGTGGTCTCCCGCTCAGGTCTAGGAGGTCTCGGAGGCAGCACTTGGTAAGGTCACGGGGACCTGTCTCGCACCAAGGGGTTGCGCCTCTCATACACTTCTACCTTATGCGCACGAGGGGTTGGGACCTTCTCAGGCATAGTGTTATGAAGCAATTCGGCTGCCTGACGTTGAATGCGCTCTTTGTTAAGGTGGTACAAATGATCTAACTATTGTTGATCTTGCCTGAGCTGCGTGATTTGCGCTTGGCGGGTGGCATGTCTGGCAAATGCCAAGTCAATTTGTTCCGTCGTCTCATGTTTAGGAAGCCTAGATGCCTCTCCTACATGTCTATCTCGGTCATGGTGATCCGAGACCCCTATGGGTTGCTTTCCTCTGTCGAGGTTAGCGGCATTTACCCGAGGCATTGGCCTCAATGGGTGATCCTGATACATAGCAGGTGTGGAGGTGCATCGCTCCCACATGGTGTACTATTCTTGAGGAACGTGGTGGTCTTCCTCATACTCCCTTTCGTATGTGTGAAGGGTATGGGGAGAATTGTCTTGCCCTGCCTGGAGAGCCCTGTGCTCTGGATTTTGTCTAATGTTTCTAACAGTAATAAGGGGTAAAGGAGGGATGGTGAAACCATGTGCCCCCTCCTTATGGACCCTACGTTGCTCTAGCACTTCATCACTAGGCCACTCATAACGGGCATCTAAGGGAGGCCTACTTTCTATGTTGAGTGCCACGTGTAGGTTCTCCTCCTGAAAGGATCTATGTTGAGTGGGGGTGCCCCTCAAAGAGGTGCCTCTATAGTCCTGTTCTGTGGTGGCATGATGTGGACTATCTTGTGGGTCAGACCACCAAGGTGGGATGACCAAGTCCTCAAGACTATATCGGAGGTGACTTGTCCCCCTTTGTGCACTCTCTGCAACGTCTGCCCGTGATTGGGCTCGGCTACGGGTGTACACCATGGTGATGCTTTCCTACAAGATGTGTAGATTTTTATTTTCTTTTTATGATTTTTATGCTACACTAAACAGACAGTATCACACACACAAAGCAATGATTATCTCTTTTAAAGATTAAAAGTGTGCCCTAAATCTGGTTTAGTGTGTTTTGATTTTTTTTGTTTTGAAAGCTTGTGTAAAGAATATTTAAATGCAATATGATGGCTCTTATGACTCCCAAAAATGGTCGCCCCTTCGATATACCATTGCCGGGCCGATATACCAACCTCTCTATATACCCGCCCTTACGTGAGGGAAACTATTGGTACGTGAGAGCAGATGGTACGTGGAACATAGGCGGTACGAAAGGGGAATCACTCTGTTTATGACACCTACCATAGAAGACTTATCCTCATGCATTGGGAATCACCCCCGCTACACTTGGTCAGCTTTCATCAGGATTTACGTCTAGCAACAGTCACGATCGGGGTTATGTATGCAATATCTCAAGCCAAGGTGGTGATGAAATCCACCGTTGGTCTTGCTCAAGGGTTGGGGTTTTACGACCAACTCCTTGTTGTTTTAAATTACCACGTGGTGTGTGGGGTTCTTTTTAAGTTGCATAAATGAAGGAAACAAGCATTCAAACTCTCCTATGCAAGCAAATAACCAGAGAACAGAAAACAGAAAGCAAAAAATTGACAGAAGGTGTTTAAGACCCCTACCTCTTCTCTGCCCAAATCGGATGTCTCTGAATTTCTGCCCTAAAATTGCATAGAGAGCTATTCATCCCGGGGTGAGATGAATAACAGATCTGTATTCATTCCAGGGTAGGACGAAGTCCTATTCATCCCTGGGTAAGACGAATTCCAGCTCTGTATTCGCCACAGACAGAAACGAACAATAGTCCAACGTTTGAAAACTTGGTACCTGTAAGCAAAAACAAGCAACTTTTAATCAGAAAATTAACTTTAAAATCAAGGGACAGAGGTCCCACCATGATCACCACTGAAAGCATGAGGATACGGAAACAAAAAGGAAAATGCTAAGTACGATGCTTGTAGAACCAAACTTAACGCTAAAAGCCTATGTATTGAAAAATGCATAAAAAGGAAAGCACATAGACGAATCGACACAAGATAAAAGCAATATGGAATATGGCCCTATTTATTGATATGCTTTCAAATTCATGTTACAATACGTCTCCTTCCTTTTTAGGGGATAGGAGCGTCAAATATGTTTCTTATCACATCCATGGATAGCAATCCTTCTTCCGCGTGCCCACATGTAAGATGGGCGGACCAAAATATCACCACCACTTGTGTATATGATTTTTGACTCCTTCCTACTCCTCTGATGTTGAAGACCTGCATTCAAGAAAACAGAAAATATTAGTAGCACCTACAGATAGAATAAAACATGTATTTCCCAAGGCCTACTGTTAGTGTATTCATGAAAATATTAAACCGATAACCAAATAACATCAGAACGACCTAGAAATTTTATAGAAGCATGAATATGTTACCAGAAAGCCACTACAAAAGGAACAGTCAAGAAATTCCTCACAGATTTGTATTCGCTCCGGGGCGGGATGAATAAACCTGCAACAATTTGTCAGAAAGCACCCTCTTCAATGTCCTATCCAGAAAGCTCCAAATGACCTACAAAGTTGGGGTTAGCTAATTGGGGGTATTTTGGGAAGACCCAGATGGTCATATTTCTCCAATTTGGCCTCTATCACCCAAATTTTTATGATGCCATCTACAGGTTAGTAAAGGCGGGAAATGATAAAAACATGGTCAAAACTGCTCAGAATGAAGTGAAATTTAAACTACAGCCTATTTAAATAACCTAGAATAATATGCACAAAGAAAAATAAATGAAATCTACCACATATTTCTATTCGCTCCGGGGTGGGGCGTTTAGAACTACGACAACTTGGGGGGCGCCCGGGGGCAGGACGCCCACCGTTTGGGACTCTGTTTCAGCACCAATCCACTTGGGATGGGTCCAAAACCTCTTATGGGGTGTTGTCGACAAATTTTGTGGGATATTGTGGCCAAAAATTAGGTTTTGGGTCCGGATTCGTGCTTCCAATAATCACCCAATAACCTCCCTTTCGAATGAGAGATTAAGGATGTGAAAGGCACAAATCGCAAGTAGGTATGTAAATTGGCAGCACTTCGTTGCTCAAATGCTCCTTCTCTGTATATATTTTGGGTGAGAAAACTCACCAATTTATAGACCTAGGGTCTCTCTGTTTGAATTGCGCATGCGAGGGCGCCACTTGAGTTGTTTGTCCTATTTTGAGAGAAAAGATAATTCCCTGATTTAGAATCTCCTTGCATGAGGTCTCTAAAATAAATACATGCATGACTGAAGTCTCTCTTCTTGATTTGGAGCCATTCCTCGCAATTGCATGGCCTAAAGCTTCAGTTAACTGGCGGACTTGTCGAGGTTTGACTTTTTGCCAGTCAAACTTGCTATTCGCCTCACCCTAGGGCGAATGCTGATATTCGTCCCTGGGTGGGACGAATGCCAGTTTGTATTCATCCCTGGGTGGGACGAGCAGAGAGCAAGGTGCCAAAAAGGTGCCAAATTGACCTCTGACCTCCAAACTGCTTTTGGGAGTGGTTAGGACCACTGTTTAACCTCTGGGGGCTGCCCTAGGGGTTGTGTGTGTCAATGCGATCAGCGCTTGTTGTCACATAATCGGATTGGTGTTGTTTTGGTGTCTACAAATGGTTAGTGATGATGCATGGAGAAGGAAAAATGTGTCTTTTGAATGACTGGGTTTATGGAGAATTTTCCAAAAGAATATTTATATTCATGAAGTCATTGAGGATCTGAAGCATGTCTCATGCTCCTTAATTAAGATTTGTTGAGCTTATACAAATGTGTTAAATTTCGAATAACACCTTTAAAATAAAGAAATAGAGAGGCATTCATTGCTATAATTGACTATGATGTAAACTTGGGTAATGAACACCTCTCAAAGCGATGTACTGGATAATAATGATATTTCAATATTGTAATAAACGATGTTAAGTGTTCTGATCCTTATGGAAATCTAATTGTATCAACTATAATTAGTTCACTTGCGATGATGATGTGTATTCATTTATTTACTTAAAGTGTAATTAGTTTAAAATAAATTTTAGCATGTGCTTTTATGATGCAATTCTTGTGCCCTAGAAAAGATAAATGGATCTATTTTTCATGGATATATCAAAGTAGTTTTATTATAATTCAATCTAGAGCTCTCTATTTCTGCTCAAAGAGGACCTATTTTAACTATTGGTAATATGGTAAAATTCTGGTTTATGTAACTATGGTGGGATCAACGATGTATTTTGGAATGTATTAAGGAAGCTATGCATGGTGTTTTATTCATGAATGAATTTTTTGAAAGTATTTAATGCTAGAAATATATTTTTTTTTAATAGAATGGTGGTCCACCTTAAGAAAGTGGTGTCATCCTACCATAGACTTATAATATATTAAACCTCTTGTGAATAATTAATAGATCTTAAGATAGAAATAATTAAGATGCATGGGTTTCACTAGAGGAATGTTACTAGAAGTTATTCATGAGTTAGATACTATGAGTTAAAACTAAGCTCAAATATGGAAATATTAGCACTCCAATAGATGAGAAGTGTTAGTAAAGCACCCATTGTGTTAAGTGCACTCACATAAGAAGACTTGCGTGAGGAGTAGAGATTAGTTCACTTCTTTTTGATTGATTGAAAATATAATTAAGGTAGCTCATGTGGCTAATGATATTAATAGCTTATGAGGGTGTGACACCTAGTACTCTTGCATATAAGGAATTATGTAAGTAGTTGAGATCGGTGTAATGAATAACGAGACTTCTAGATTTGTAATCATTTTTTCTTAAATGAATTTGGGATTTGAGGATATATATATATATAAAGGGGTTTAAAATCTATAATTTTAGGTTACGAGAGTCACCCTCACAAAATTAAGGAAATGATCAATTTTGGGTCTACATATTGTCAAAACCCTTTGATACTTAGTCAATTTTTCACTTGGACAAAATGTATGATGGTTAGTTGCTCCTCATTATTTCATATATGTTGAAGGGATTTGATTTTTTGTGATTGTATCTTGATTTTGATGTATTTGAGTCTTTGATTTATTTACTCATGCAATTTAGACTAATTTGAGTCAACTACCTTAGAAAAATTTAAGCAAAATTCTAGTTTTGTGGTAGGTTATCCTAGTTTGGAAAGGCTTACAATGTGGTTTATTATGACCCACATTATTGGTACCTCTTAGAGATATATAAATGAAGAACCTAGATAACATTATTTATTGGGTATAGATTCACAAGTAGGAAAAAGAACTAGAAAATAAGCTAAAAAAAATTAAAGGGATGGGGTTTTCAAGAAGCAATAAAGACAAGGACATTGGGAAATGGAGTAGCCAAGAGTGGTGGAGAGATATTTAAGTAGACAAGGTGTGGAAGCAAAAGGAGGAGGTACATATGTAAATGAAAGAATAATGGAAAAGGAATGAGGATACATAAGGATGATATCCCCTACAAAATTGGTACTTCCATAAGCATAGTTCGCCACAACTAAGAGCTATTTCAAACCTAGTAAAACTACCTTAGGTAAATATTCCAAGAACTCATAAGTTAGATCCTTTCATTACTTTTTATCTTTCATTACTTCACAAAGTTGCTCAGATATTCTTCTTTGTTGTCACAAATATTTCCATAAAATCTCAAATCTTTGGAGTTGTGCATGGCAAATTATTGTTCATAAGAAGTATTATACTTAGATTTACATTTCAACTCAATCCCATATTGACTTATATATTTAAGTAGATAAATATGATAGATAAGTGTCAAAATTATTATGAATATCATCTTCTAAACAAGAATCTTTTTAAAAAAACTAGTGGCTCATGCGGGAGGTTCGCTTGCATGCTTTCTCTATTGTGCATTTAGTGGTATTTTATTATCTATATCCTTCTTATTTAGATTACTTATGTCTACTTTTATCATCAATATATTGAAGTCCCATGCAACATGCTCTGTATGTCATCTTGTCATAACTTCTTAATTGGTCAGAGTATCTTCTACTACTTACAAGTTTCTATTATCCTATCCATTGGATGATGAAGTTAGAACAGATGAGGAATAGTGTCATGAGGACATAGAACAAATGGATATGGAATATAAAGTGTGATTGGTAGTGTAGGGGTGCATGGAGATATGGAAAAATGATAGGGAGCAATATATGGTGAGTAAATATGAAGGAGTATAGAAGGAATAATACATAAAGATAATGAGATTTATCTCCAACCACATTCAAGGCTCATATTCAGCCTTTAGCTTTACCTTTTCACCTTATTATCATTTGGTCCATGTTACAATTAATGTTTACTTTAAAAAGGTCTCAAACAATAATATTAAAATAATAGTGAAGCTTCTTCTTACTCCTTCCTAAGGATTTTTTCCATATCTATATCTTTCCTTGCTCCATAGATTCAAAATAATACTAATTTGGTCGAGTTTTAAGAGTGTTCATAGTTACATGTCTTGAGAGTATACCTTGAAGCATGTAACTATGAACAACCCTTAGAACAAACCAAATAGGATTTCCTCTCAATCTATGGCTATTTATTTTGATCAACTCCATCACTTCCTTGAATGGTCTCTCTTCATCCTTTGCTCCATGGGTTTAGAGAAATTTCTATTTAAGTGGGTTTAGAGTGTGTAGAGTTACATGTATTACAATATTATTTCAAGGCATGTGCTCCAAAATCCCCTTACGCTTGGCTAAATAGAACCTCCTCTCAACTAGTGATCATTTCATTGTAGGTTGAAAGAGTGAGGACTATATTATATAAGATTTTCTATTTGGAGTACCCACTGATTGTCATTAGGTTCATCCTTTCCTTCTCTAGCCTAGCCTTCACCTATTTTTAAGAGAGGACTAGTTACTAATGTAGCTAAATCAACATCCCATACAATCTACTCCTATTTTCTAGATCTCACAAATTTGAATTGTATGATGTTCTTTTCAATGCACTACTTCTATGGTGCAATTATATTTTTTGCCTATCAACTTTATTTTAATCTATATATGCCTACTATAGGCTTTATTTAGATGCCAATTATTTACATGTTAATTAAAATGATATTTACCTTTTCATAAGCATTTATAATAGCCAAACCATATATTATTGAACTTAAGGTTCTCTCTTTGGCACACTTCTTGAAGTGCATAACTCATTTTGGCTAGGACTTGATGTTGGGTTGACTTCATGAGACTTTTATTTCCAAGGATTGCCTGGCATAGAACATCAAATATCAACACATGTGGTTGCTCTTGAGGACATGAGTAATGAATTATCATCCCCTTGTGCATTGGTATATTTGTTAGATTAAAAATAGCTATTTCCAGAGTTCCTAAGATTATATTTATCATTAACTCTAGGTCTTTCATATCACATTCTTCTATTGCATGTGTTTTATTATCATCTTGAGTTTGTAGCCATATTTATTTCAAGCCATGGGACTACTTGTATCTATATTTTATAGGTTTGATAAAATTATCATCCCAATATTGTGACTACCTAGGAAAAATTTATACTAGATCAATTTTTTTCTTCTTTTGGTTAGCCAACTACCTCCATATGTGTGTCTTTGAATGATTTTTCCACTGAATTTACCCTTAGCTCCATATATCTTTCAATATGATACAACATAAACCTTTTACCAAATATCTTAGCCAATATTTTGGTGCAAGGGATATTCATGTGATTGTGATCTAGGGCTAGATGTCCCTCTAGTTGCTCCAAAAAATCCTTGGACAAGCACATCCCAAAAAAGGATGATAATTCATTAATTACCATGTCTTATAACAACATTTCAAGTTTTTGACACTCATGTAGCATTATCAAAAAAAATTTACGAATCCAATTGATCAAATTTATACCCCATTTTTCATGACCCTCCTGACACATGATTTATGATGTTATTTATATATGTATTTTGTGCTATCCTTTTATAAAAAAAAAAATAATATTTTGTAGAAGGTACTACTAATGGATTCTATGTTGCAAATATAGGTCCTCAAAAGATAAAATGGGAAATGATGGTAGTGAAGATTTTACATTATGGTGAAACATTCACTATTAACTAAAGGGAAAAATAGCCCTAGTAGTGAAATATTCACCAATGGCTCAAGGATACATAGAAGCTCATGTAGATCCATTCATATAGGTTCATTATAAATAAATATTTCATGTCATCAAAATGAATGAGTGCTTACTTTTAATAATCCTTCAACAACAATAAAAAAAATGTCACAAAGCATGAGAGTTGTTCTTGTCTAGCAGATGGTAACATTTTGTTATCAACAAATTGTCGATGTAAGAAGAATTGTTGAAGTTAATGATGCATAAGATGATTTAATTATTTGTTTGCTTGTTATTTATTTACTTATTAATTAGAAATATATATAATATAAATAAAATATAAATAAATTAGAAAAATATTTTAAATAAAAAGAATTATTTGGTGAATTTTATTTTATTTTAAATGAACATTGCTTTCAAATATTTATGGAATAAATAGAAAGTCTTAAAAAAATATTTTAGAAAACCAACTCGCTGAAGAATAGGAATTAAGTTGGTCAATTGCATAAATCAACAATTGTCTAACTATTCTTCCCTAACCTCCATTATAAAAGCAGAAAAAATGGGAAATGATGGCAGTGGAGATATTCACTATGGTGAAATATTCACTATTAACTAGATAGCCCTCGAAGTGAAATATTCACCAATGGCTCAAGGGTATATGTAAGTCCATATAGATGCATTCATATAAGTTAATTATGAATGAATATTTTGTCATTAAAATGAATGAGTACTTGTTTTTAATAATCCTCCAATAAAAAGGAAAGTGTCACAAAGCATGGGAGTTGTTCTAGCAGATGGTAACATTTTGTTATCAACAAATTATCAATATAAAAAGAATTGTTAGAGGTAATGATGCATAATATGGATTAAATAGTTTATTTATTTGTTTACTTGTTATTTATTTATTTACTTATTAATTTAAAATATATAATAAAAATAAAATATAAATAAATTAGAAAAAAAATAAATAAAAATAATTATTCGGTGAATTTTATTTTATTTTAAATAAACATTGCTTTTAGATATTTCTTGAATAAATAGAAAGTCCTAAAATATATTTTGGAAAACCACCTAGTCGAAGAATGGGAATTAAGTTGGTTAATTGTATGAATCAACACTTGTCTAACTATTCCTCCCTAACCTCCATTATAAAAGAAGATAAGAATGGAAGAGGGGAAAAAAAAGGTGGAAAGAAGATGCCGAGTAGAAAAATTTAGGAGAGACAAACAATTTAATCCAAGAAAATACATGTTCACTCTATCCTTACTAAGTCATAGAAAACTACTATCATTTTAGAAACCGATCAACTCAAAGAATCCTTGTAAATTATACCTGTCTAATAATTATGTATTGATATGCTGTGATGGATTCGCTAATAATTAAGATAGTGTTTGCTGTGTGAGTACATAATATATTGTTTAATAAATGAATGGATTATAGAACCATGTTTTAATTCATTTTATCATTTGAATTGGTGATTTACTCTTTGGATAAATTACCTGGTTGAAGTCGTTGTGTGGAATCCTCTTGTGGCTGTTAAAATATTGCCTCATATATTATATTTTATATAATGTCATTGTCAATTGAAGTCATTGTGTGTAAACCACTTATGGCTGAGTTAAAATATTGCTTTATATATATTTTTTCGATTGAAGATATTGTAAACCACTTATAACTGAGTTAAAATATTGACTTATATATTATAAGTTATATAATATCATTTCTAGTTGAAGTCACTATGTGTAAACCACTTGTGGCTAGGCAGTCTAACTCATTTACAATATTACCTTATATATTTTTAGTTCGACTAAAGAACTTTTATATATGTGTTGCCTACTTGGTCACTGTAAACTACCTACATTACCTTCTTTGTTAAAACTAGGTAAATAATTCTATTTTACAAAGTTATTTTATAAGTATTTTAGGAGCTACGATTTCTAATTTCTTATTTAACCTAGGATTGGTAATCCTTTTAGTCGTTGGTGTGCGTTGTAAGATGTTTTATTAGCTTTACCCGAGTGTTCCTTATAAACATGTAACCTGGGGTGTCTTACCTGAATAATTAATGTTTGTAAAATTGATATTCCATAGGTTATGTTTTTATTTAAAAAATAAATTAGTTTACACATACATATAAATGCATTGTTCATTTTAATGGAGATATTGTGATCCCAAAACCTAGAGCTTTAAAATTCTCTAAGGCACCAAGCGAAAGGATCCATGGTACTTGATGGCATGGAAGCAACATAAAATCTGACCGTATACCTTAAGATATATCAATTGAAAAATATATTTTTGCACTGTAAAAAGACTTTTCATGAAAGGATATGAGTATCTATTTTATTAATATTAAATAATTATTTTTACTTATATTGAAATCCTAGTCGAAAGGATATGTTAACTGCCTTATTATCTCTACACTCAGATGAAATTGATATTCTTTTTTAAAGTACTTTATTTCAAGTGTTATTTTTATATGTAGAACAAAGCTTAAGTGTTATTTTTATATGTAGAACAAAGCTTATACTTAATCTAGTTGAAGTTGCTAAGTTTTAAAAGTCATAATTATACTAATTAATATCAGTTAATAAATATTAATTTGTGCTTATATAATATTGATCCATTTGAAAAGAATGTTTTGAGCTTATCATATTAGTCTCTTTTTTTAAAAGAGTTTTATTTTTAGATGATTTAATAGATAGATGTTAAAAAAAATGATGTAGAAATATTCTTTTATAAGATATATACTTTTAAATAATTCGTAATTGAAGCTCCTTTTCTAGATTAAAAGAAAATTTTCCACTTAAAATGAGTAGATTAAAATTAAAACCATTATACTTTATTTAATATCTAATATACCTATTGATTAAATCATCGAGGAGGATGATACCATAACTTTAAACTTACCTATTGATTGAATAAGTGGGGAGGATGAATGACCATAGAAACCAAGTTGTGAAATATTGTTATTTGTGTGCATGCATTCAATGATGTTTCAAGAATTACCACTAAGGATGGGCGGTATGGTACACCCATCTAGGTCATTGTGCAAGCAATACAATGATGGCATGGAAGCAACATAAAATCTGACTGTATACCTTAAGATATATCATTTGAAAAATATATTTTTGCAGTGTAAAGACTTTTCATTAAAGGATATGAGTATCTATTTTATTAATATTAAATGATTATTTTTACTTATATTGAAATCCTAGTCGAAAGGATAAAGGATATGTTAACTGCCTTATTATCTCTACACTCAGATGAAATTGATATTCTTTTTTAAAGTGCTTTATTTCAAGTGTTATTTTTATATGTAGAACAAAGCTTATACTTAATCTAGTTGAAGTTGGTAAGTTTTAAAAGTCATAATTATACTAATTAATATCAATTAATAAAGATTAATTTGTGCTTATATATAATATTGATCCTTTTGAAAATAATATTTTGAGCTTATCATATTAGTCTCTCTTTTTAAAAGAGTTTTATTTTTAGATGATTTAATAGATAGATGTTAAAAAAAATGATGTAGAAATATTCTTTCATAAGTTCTATACTTTTGAATAATTAATAATTGAAGCTCCTTTTTTCTAGATTAAAAGAATTGTTTCCTCTTACTCATTTAAAATTAAAACCATTATACTTTATTTAATACCTAATATACCTATTGGTTAAATCATCGAGGAGGATGATACCATAATTTTGAACTTACCTATTGATTGAATCATTGGGGAGGATGAATGACCATAGAAACCAAGTTGTGCAATATTTTTATTTGTGTGCATGCATTCAATGATATTTCAAGAATTACCACTAAGGATGGGCGGTATGGTACACCCATCTAGGTCATTGTGCAAGCAATACAATGATGGCCCTTGTATAAAATTGTTAAATAGAGAATCTTTATGAGAGAATTAAGAAACTCTATGGTAGATTCCACTGTGGGTTGGTATAGGATAAACCATTATATTATTTGCAATTTTATCAAGAGATACCATGATCAGTGCTAGGTGAATGGCATGACCTTAATTTTCCATGGTGCTAGATATTAATCTAGATATGTGGTCACCAATTAAGCACTATAGCATCTACACTAAACACCCTTACATGTTATTTTGGTAATAGATGAGTAAAATTAAACTCAAGATTCCATATTTCAATAACATGTTAAGGGAGGGGAATTATGCATCCACCCTCTAAGTGTTATGGGCCTTACAGGATAATCCTAAGCTATGGTTCTAGGTTCTCATGCTGAGATAGAGGGTGAGAGGGATAGAACAACTAAAGACACCTCTTATAAGATATGTTCAATCCCATACCCCTGAAGGTTTTTTGTAGTGGTCATAAACCAAAAGTGGTATTCAATGCTATGTATTTATTATATAACAGGTGCAAAAATATTTTTTTTTACCCTAGTCAAACCTCATCCCTTGTTAATGTTTGTTAAAATTTAAACTTCTAAGTCAAACTAGGTTGTTACAATCAGTATGTTAGATTGGGTTGTCATAGTTGGTATCAAAGCCTAGGTTGTAAGATTCCTAGGTCAAAGACTTTCATAATTGAAATCTAATCCTAGATACCCTTAATAGACCAAGAACCTTGAAAATTGACATAGCACTTTTATAAAGAAACATAATTGTCTAGGAACCTTAAGTTGATTAACATGTATTACATGTTATTTTGGTTGATCAATTAAGGGATAAAATCCTAGAGGGAACAATATATTTTCAAAAATTAAAACTTGACATAAGGTTTTATCTTCATCACAAGGAAATGAAAGACCTAATAACTATAGTTAAATTATTCTAAGGATAAATAAAAAACTTATATCTATAATCAGATTACTAGTAGAGAAAATGGGGTAGCAACAAAAGATAATATAAGCACTTGTTGATAAAAAACCCAAGCAGAAAAAATAATAAGGGATAAATGAAAATATCTACAAACAAAGGAATTAAGAACAAAAATCTAAAAATTTACCTTAAAAAATAAGTGGGTCAATTCATGAAGTGGGTATTGGTAAAAATAAGGAAGGAAAACCTCGAGCACTAAAGATAGGTTGTTTGATCTATGGAGGGCCACATTATGATCGGGGTTATGCATAAGAGGTCGACCCCGAAATATATTTATAAAATCAAGGTGAATTATCTTGGAATCCCAATGAAATTTGTAGAAGTATACATGGCGAATTGCATTTATTTATCTCCAAAAAATTTCAAATCGTGGCGAATTTCATTAATTTATCTCCAAAAAATTTCAAACCGTGGTGAATTTTTTTGTGTTAGGGGCTATGAATATCGGTTTGAAAAATCTAAAAATGTACGACATACTTAAAATATTTAGTCTGACATGATGATCGGTTGTAGGCATACCGATCAGTTGTAGGCATGACGATCGGTTGCAAGCATGACAATCGATTATAGGCATGACAATCGGCTGCAGGCATGATGATCAGCTGCAAGAATGCCGATCGACTGTAGGAATGTTGATCGACTGTAGGAATACCGATCAACTACAGGCATGACGATTGACTGCATGTATGTCGATTGGTTGCAGGAATGACAATCGATTGCAGGTATGACTGAATACAAAATATAGACAACTTTATCTGACGATTTTAAAGAAGTAACATAATATAGTTTTACAAAGCATTTAAAAAGAGGTAGATAAGCAGAAAACCATTTATCTATTAATAGAATAGAAATATTAAAAAATTTATGGTAAAAGGTTTTTGTTCCCGTAAGTTGTGTAGAATCTATATAGATTAATGCCTCATTGCATTTTGATATTTGTTTTAAATATTTCATAACTGTCTTTTTACAAGAATATTGGTCTCCCTTCTATCTATATTTTGTAGGTGACATTGTATCTGTAAATAAAAACCTTCAGATGTTAGGAAATGTATATGAAATTGAAGGAAAATAGCAGACATCCCTCAAGATGAACCTATGCTACCCTATAGAATGACATCTAAAAAACAAGAAGTAATCTGACAAAAAAATGCTCCTAAAACACAATATGACATGGATACTTATCAACAACAATTGCAGATAGTGCTTCTACACTGCCTATGAAACATACTCTAAGAGATAAGAAGCAGTCTCTGACAAGAGAAATACTCCTAACACACAACCAGATGGTATTGATAGTTGTTTACCATAGTTGCATATATTTTACCTACAGTACCTATGAAACTGAAGAAAAAGAGATTTGGACAAAATAACAATGGAAGAAGAATACTCTATCGATTTTCAGTCATGAATCCTCTACAACCGATTGACTTTTATCGACAATCTCGGCTTAGGTCTATTAATGCATCTCTACAACCTTGTGCCAAAATACACTACTCTGCAACTAATCGACTTATGCCAATATACACTTCCCTATAACCGTTCGGCTTATACCTATCGACGCTCTCTGCAATCGATAGGTTTATACCGACCGATACCTTTGCAACCGATAGACAAATATCGATCAAAACATACATACAATTGACAAATAAATGTTGATCGACACATCCCTGCAATCAATAGACTGATGTCGATTGACACCTCTATAATTGATAGAAAAATATTGATCGAATATCCCTGCAACCAATACGCTTATATTAATAGAAAACTCTACAAACAATCGATGAATGTCGATCGACAATACTGCAACCAATCAACTAATACCGATTGACACGGTCCTAAAATTGATAGACTAATGCCAATAAAAAACTCTGCAACCGATTGATAAATATCGATCGACAGTCCTTGCAATCAATAGGTAAATTTTGATCGATAGTCATTGAAATCGATAGATGAATGTTGATCGACACATCTGCAACCAACCGACTAATATCGATCAACACGGTCCTACAATCGATTGACTAATGTCGATCAGTACCTCTGCAACTGATAGACAAATACTGATCGAAAATCCCTACAATCAATAGGCTGATATCAATCGACAACTCTACAATCGACAGACATAGCTCTACAACCGATCGGCTTATGCTGACAGGCACGACTCTGCAACCAATCAACTTATGTCGATAGACATGGCTCTACAAAAAATTGTCTTATACCGATCATCTTGCATCGATCGACACTCCTCTGCAACCGATCGGCTTATTTTGATAGACACTCCTCTATAACCTTGTCAAGTTTTTCATTGTTTTAGATTTATTTTTGAGTTAGAGTATTTTTTATGTATGTTTATTGGTACCCAGTACAGTATATATACGGGTAGTATATGAGGTGATTTGGGCAAGAAAAATAAAATCATTTATAATTTGAAGGTGAATTAGGTGGGAAATATAAAATCATTTATAATTTGAAGGCGAATTGGACGGGAAAATCAAAATCATATGTAATTTGAGGTCGAAAAATTAAAATAAAATTAGGTTCATTATTATCAACGACGGGTGAATTTACCCCAAAAAAAATTCCACCTCGTAAATTTTGGGCGAATGGGCCCTAGTGAAAGGATCCAAAATTAGCCAATTTAAAATCTTGAAAATCCTAAATAGAGCCAATTTACGATATTTTGCGCTTATGCATAACCTTGATTATGATAATAAGTTACCTCTAAAAATAGACCAAAGGAAAGCATAAGAAAATTAACCTCATGCGACAATAGAAATTTCAAATCTAGATGAACAAGTTATGACTAGAGATTCAAATCTAAATGGAAAAGCTATATCTTTTGAAAGATAATAAGGATATGAACATTTTTATTGATAGTGATGCAACAGATAGTTTCATTTAGTATAATCAGGGATATATCAAAAAGACCTAGATTTTTTAGCAAATGGGTGAAAGGTAGAGTATGCGTCATGGTAAACCTACTCAGTTAACCAGTGTGTTTGATGCCCATACATTTCTACCTAAAAATAGAATTTAATGGCATTTGTATGTAACACACTTGTATTTTTTATATTATCATTGGTATGGATTAGGTAAAACCTCTTAGACTCCTTATTGATTTCTAAGAAATATGGGTGGAATTTACTAAATAATTTGACCAACAGATAAGAATCCACTATGATCAAAAAATTTTTTTACCATATTTGATATCTGCATTACAACTAAAGAAAGTAATTAGAAGGTATGGGATAGTATATGTAATCAAAATAAATATGATGAGAATGAAGATCACTTGAAAATTTTTAAGAAGTTTTTTGTATTAAAATAATTTGAGGATGTATTTTATGAGGACTTACCAGGTCTCCCACCACAATGAGAATTTAATTTTCTATAAAACGGTTACCTAGAGATGAACCTATTGCTAGATCACCTTATCAGATAACACCAATATAACTACAAGAGCTAAAAATATAGCTCCAAGATTTTCTCAAAAATGGTTTAATTAATCCAATTGTGTCACCTTGGGGAGACCCTGTATTGTTTATGAAAAATAAGGATGGATCCCTAAGTTTATATATTTAATACATAATTCTTATTAAAGTAACTATAAATAATAGATACTCCTTACCAAGAATTGACAATTTATTTAATCAATTAAAAGGAGCTACCAATTTCTTAAAAAATTGATCTCAGATCCAAATACCATCAATTAAGGATTAGAGAAGTGACAAGACTACCTTTAGAACAAGATATGTGTATAATGAATTTATAGTCTTATATTTATTGTTAATGAATTCTCTAGCTACCTTTATGGCGAATAGTGTTTTCTAAGAATGGATAGACCACTTTGTTCACAAACTAAGGAAGATCATGATCAAAACATAAAAATTGCACTAGAATTACTTAGGAAGAATCAACTATACGAGAAGGTATCTAAGTGTGAATTTTATGCTCCACATATCTAATACTTAGGGTATAATATATCTACTAATGGAATTACTTGAAGCCATAATTAGTTAGCCTGCATCCACCAATATTTTTGAAGTAAATAGTTTCATGGGAAAGGCAAGATATTACAAGTATTTTTTTTTTGAAAAATAATTTGAAAAAACTTGTATTAAAACAAATATCATTTACAAGTTGGGATGATACTTTTCCCAGCCTTATCCAAAGATAACACATGTTTACAATAGTAAAAGAATATTTGCATTGAAGCCAAATCTCTTAAACTATATTTCTACAATGACTGGTCACCTGTTTACAACTATAAAAGAAGATCTACATTGAAGCACAAATCTCCTAAATAGTATTTTTGGAATGGTTATCAAAATTAGCTAAGAACTAGATTTTCTCACCAACCTGCCTAATCATCTCATCCTCAATAGCCATGTCACTATGCCACTGAACCCCTACCTCCTTCTCAGTACCCATCTTAGCCAGGAAGTCTGCCACTTTATTTAGATCTCTACTCACATAAACTGGAATCACATCATCTAATTCCCTCCATAATTCCTTAATTTGAGTGACAATAATCCTCAACCTCCATGTTTTCAAAGTAAATTTCCTCGTGCAATCTAGAGCTCCAACCATTATTTGAGAATCTGATTCTAGGATTATCCTCCTGTGACCTTATTTTACTGCCCAAATAGAAGTAGATTTGAGAGCTAAGGCTTATTCTTCATTTTTTGTGGCTCTTTCCAAGACTTGCAGTTCCCAATAGATCACTAATCCAACATGATTTTGGCAAACCACTCCAATTCCAGCTCTACTCGGATTGTCTTTTGCAACTCCATCAGTATTAGCTTTAATCCAACCTTCTGGGGGTGGTTTCCAACTAGATCTATCCTACCCCTATTGCATTTAAATTTCCTTCTTCATTGCCCCAATAACAACCTAAGTTTCCTCTTTAGCATAGACTGCCACAGTTTCTGTGACTTTGCTCCAAATGACCTGCCAAACTCCATCTAAAGAAGAAAAAGTTTCTCTAAAAATTCTGGCATTTCTCTCCAACCACACTTGCCACCAAATGAAGTTTAATCCAAGATCTCAACCAATACAAAGAGCTTTATATTTAAATCTACCCCTCTTCTATTTTTCCTAAATATTAATTCGATTCAAATCACCATTAACTTAAATTTTATAATATAAAAACCATCTCTCCCATATATGGCTCGTGAATGGGCACTCAAACATCAAGTGACCAGCTATTTCCTCACTCTTGTAGCATAAAACACATTGATATGGACCAATTATTCCCCTACATATGAGATTATCAAAAGTAAGAATTCCATTATGCATGAACTGCCAGGCAAAAAAAATTACTTTCGGCCAACCCTTGGACTGCCAAATCTTTCTCCAATCCTCAACCTAATATGTATGAGGAGGAGGCTCTGGAAGGATCTTATCATATCCATACTTCACTATGTAGACACCAAGGCTCCTATAGCCCTAATATAATTCATCCTCCTCATCTCTACCTATGAGAAATATTTTTGCCAAGATTTTAGTCATGATGGGTGTCAAATTCAAAGGGATTGAAAATGGGCACTCATCTAACTTCTTAAACTGCTTAAACTTATAATCCCCCAGTTGATTATTGTTGAAATAACTTTCAATTTAGACCCACCCCCTAGTTTCTATGGCTATTTTTATTGGTTGCAGTTCAGGAAATTCAAAAATGATAGGTGGGTATTGATCCCATGAATCTATCCAAAATTGTGCCTTCTCCCCTCTCCCCACTTTCAAAAATAATCCATATTTTACTACCTGAGATCCTAAATTGAGATCCTGCCACACTAAGGATCCATTACCATCCAAAGAGAAATGACCCACCTCATTTGGATTTACCTATCCCAAATATTTACTAGTTAAGATTCTACTAAATAAAGAAGTTGGTTGGGAAATCCACCTCCAGTAAAGCTTTCAAGCCAAAGCTTTATTATTTAACTTTTATCTTCTCAGTATGAAACCTCATTTTACCTTGGGCTAGATTACTTTATCCCAACCTACTAAGGCCCATTTCCTCTCTCCTTTTACTCCTTCCCATAAAAATTTTCTAGCCATCTTGTCCAACTCTTTCCATATGGTATGTGGGGCAACAAGGATAGAAAATTTATAAATTGGCATGGCCTGAATGACTGACTATTAAAAAGTTAATCTACCCCCATAGGTTAACCATTTGTGATACAAATTATTAATTTTGTCCTTGATACAAACCAAAATATTCCTCCAGATATCTGTTTTAGTTTTTTAAAATGCAAAGGGACCCCGAAGTATACCACTAGGAGATAAGTCCTTGTGAATCCCAAGATCTCTAAAATTATGTCTTGAATCCTTTGATCAAGATTGAAAAAGACCACTTTGGATTTTGTATCATTGATGACTTGGTTTGTAGCCCTAAGGTAGACATTAAGTGTATCTATAATCATTCTTGCTTCCCTGAAGCTGGCCACTCCCACCAATCCTGTGTCATCCACAAACTGTAGGTGATTTAAAACTTCCTCACCCACCTTGATACCTGTTAGCAAACCTTGTTGTCTTCTCCTTAAGATGAATCTACCCAATCCTTCAGCCAATATGAGAAAAATATAGGTAGAGCAAGGATCTCCTTGATAAAGGCCTCGAGTAGCTCCAAACGGTTGTGAGGGAAGACCCTTGATTAACACTGAGTATGTCAAATTAGAAACACAACTCATGACCCATTCTATCGAATCCTAAGAGAAGCCAAAGGTTGCCATCATCTTTGACAAGAAGCTCCACTCCACCCTATCATAAGCATTTGACATATATAATTTTATGAACATTCCTCTATTACCAGATGTTTGCATTGAATGGATTGCCTCCTAAGCTAGAACCACACCATCCAATATTTGTTTACCCTCTATAAAATCCCCTTGCTCTAAGGAGATAATGCTATGTAGAATATTTTTTAGCCGCTCAGCCATTACCTTTGTGATTATTTTATATATGACATTGCATAAGGCAATAGGTCTATAATCTGAAATATGTACCCACTCCTCCCCTTTTGTAATTAAGGTAATGAAATAATGATTTGATGCTTTAAGCATTATTTTACTACCTTTGGAATCCTCTATAAAAACCATTACATCCTCCTCCAAGTTATACTAGAAGGCCTGAAAAAACTCAATCGGAAAGCCATCTGGACTTGGTGTTTTTCTGATGCTCATTCCAAAGACTACATTCTTCAATTCCTCTATATCAAGCCATCTGGACTTGGTGTTTTTCGGATGCTCATTCCAAAGACTACATTATTCAATTCCTCTATATCAAGCCATCTGGACTTGGTGTTTTTCTGATGCTCATTCCAAAGACTACATTCTTCAATTCCTCTCTATCAATGGGTTTAAGTAGGGCCTAATTTTCTTCTTCAGAGATAACAGAGGGTATGACAACAATAACTTCTTTTTGAGCCTCTTCATCTTGCACCATACTTTCCTTAAATAGTTTAGAAAAATAATCCATTGAATGGAAATGCATACCTGGAATTGTATCAAAGGAGTGTTTGTTCTCATATTGAAGAGCTTCCATGTTGTTCATCTGTCTCCTAGCACAAGCAGTTTGATGGAAAAATTTGGTATTTTTATCACCTTCTAATAACCAAGTGGTTCTTGCTCTTTTTTTCCATTAGGTCTCCTATTGGTTGTCAATGTCCTCTATCGCTTTACACAATGCATCATCCTCTTCTTTGAGGTTCTTTGTAATTTTTCGTTCCCTACAGTGTTTTTGAACCTCATCCCATCTGGCCACCAATGGAGCTCTTTGGACCTGGAAGTCTGTATTTTCAGCTCGCCTCCATTGTTTCAGTTGATCTTTGACATAATGAAGTTGTTTGTGGAATCTAAACATTGTTGTCCCATATGATAGACAACCTTCTTTCCACCATTGTGGAATTTTATTTTGAAGTTCCTCTTTTTGTAACCAAAAGTTTTCAAATTTAAATGGTTTGTGATGCTGCACTGTATTTATCCCTCCTTCCAACAAAATTGGAAAGTGATATGAAACTGGACCCTCCAAAATATAAAATTTTATATTCCATTTTACAAATGCCTCCTCTGAAACCAAAAAATGGTCTATTATATTCCATTTTACAAATGCCTCCTCTGAAACCAAAAAATGGTCTAACTTCACCTTTCTACTATGTGGCTCCCTCCTCTTATTAGTCCAAGTATAGTCAGTTCCAGGGCATTTAATATCCACCAAGTGTAATGTCTGGACTTGGGAAATCATAAGTCGATCCCCTGGGTCTGAAATTGGGGTTCCCTCTTCCTGATATCTAGAGGATAATTTAGCATTAAAATCCCCAACAATAATCCAGTCTAACTCTTCCCTTGAGACTCTCATGTTATGCACAACTTTCCATTGATGCATCTGACCATCTAGGTTTTGAGCCCCATAAAAATTTATGATTAAAACATGTTCAGCTGTGACATTATTTCTAAAATGTGATGTGAGAACACCCCTCCAAGCTATATGTTCTATTGCAGTCCATTCAAGAGAGTTCCAAAGAGTAACTATCCCCCCTGAGGCCCCTTGGGTAGCCACTTTCATATGACCAACACCCCTCCAATGTTTGTTAACTATTTTACACATAAGATCCAACGACATTTTTATCTCCTAGATAAGCAAAAAATTGGTTTTACATTTTTCTAAGAGTCTTCGAATATCAGATTTATAGGTTCTACTATTTAGACCCCTAACATTCCAATATTGTATAATCATTGGTTACCTTGAGAGCAATAAAAATCTATTTGTCTCACCGATCCTCCAGTGATCAATTTGTCTCCTTGAACTGCTATCAATTCTTTATTTTATTTTCTACCCACTTCTTGAGAGCTGCTATTTTTTTATCTCTTTTCCACCTGAGTTATCCCTAGAGTTGGCCTTTCTCTGTTATTTTCTACTATGCCCATGCTGACATCCTTAATTATTGGTTTATCTTGGTTATGCACTATCAATACCCCTACACTCTCTGACTATGGTAACTCACTGTACTCAATTACCTGCTCTATGATGGGGGGAGATGAAAGAGGAGCTTGAACATGGTTGTTATTATTTTCATTATTCCCATCCACTCCTTCCATAAATTGTTCTTCTTCTTGGTCCATTAGTGTCTTAAATATCTCATACCTATTGGAGGGCTTGAGTTGGGTTTGCTCTTTACCATATTTTTTCTTTTGCCTTCTCCTTATTTTGGGCTATTCAAAACCATCTCCCTGTGCTTCTTTACCCTAAGAAATATTGGTTGGTTATTTGTTGATTGTTGACTTACCCTCCTTAGGAATATTTGACATTCCTAGAGGAGCCTCCATTTTATGTTCATATTATTTGGGCAAGATCGGGCCAAATGCCCATATTTGTGGTAAACTCTGCATCTGAAGGGCAATGCCTCATAATCTAGTTGTTGAATCCAAGATAGTCCTGCAAGTTCAGTTCCACCTCTGCTGGTAGAGGCTGGCTAAGATCCATTTCCACACATAATCTTGCATAAATAGTTGTGTTTCCTTCTATTGTGTCTTTGGAAACACCCAAATGTCTTCCAATGGAATTATCGATAATTTCCAATACCTGCTCACTCCAAAACATCATTGGAAGTGCATACAAATGGATCCAAATCGGGATAGTAGTGGGTTCAATTCAAGGATCAAATACCACTCTCCAGGGTTGAACAAATAATCCTGCTAGACCATGATTCCTCTTTTTTGATTTGAAAGCCCTATTTCTATCGGCAAGTGAAGAAAAACTAACAATAAAATATCCATTGCTAATAAACCACAAAGAATACTCACCAAGAGGCTCCTAGTTTTGTTGGACCCAAGAATGCAAAACATTTAGGGTAGGGCGAGTACCCATGAATTTAAAGATGAAATCATGATTGGATCTATATAAAACTATTTCTTCAACCATCCTTTGCTCAATGAAAATATTTGGCCTTGATTCTGACTGTGGCAAGCATCCATTAACTCGTTGAGATGTTGATCTATTTCAAGCAATCGTAAAGAGCATTTTTAATGCAATTTTTTATGCTTCTTCAGTCTTTGATGGAGATTTATCCTTTAAAAAATCTGCAAAATAACTATGTCTCTCTAGAAGAGGATCCAGAGGTGTCCCCATTGGGCCCTCCTGGGGCAGCAATCTTGTCTTCAAATCCATAATAACTAGAAATCTCTTCGGCTACCCAACTAATGCCCTAGTTTTCTCTTCTAGAGCTCTTCGCTTCCTTCGTTTTTCAATATTACAGGTATTTTGAGAACTTCTCAATAATTACCTATCCAATTACACATTTCCAAGGGAAGGAGAAAGTATTCCAATGGATAGAATAGTGTGTGGAATATTTCAGTATGTTAAAAGAAAGATTGAAAACTACCCCAATACTCAAGATACCTAATATTTCAAAAAGTTTGTAATTTGCATTGATGCTTTTAAGGGTTGGGGTAAATTTAACTTTTAATGGGATAATCATAGCTTACGAGTATCAATAGCTCAAATAGTGTGAACTAAATTATGATACCTATGATTTAGAATTGGCATTACTCAAAATTTGGAAGTACTATTTTTTGGCGAATCCCTTTGAATTAAAGACAAACCATTAGAATATGATATATATTTTCACCCTACCTATTTTTAATGTAAGACACCATTGATGGATGGAATTCTTGGTCAAGTATGACTTCAAAATTTTATAAAGACGAGGAAAATGCAATTGTAGATGCCTTGAGTAGGAGGAACATAATTGTTATATCCAAATACCATGTAGATTTGTTTGATAATATTAGAGAACAACAACAAGATGATAGTTACTGTGGTAAATACTAAACATGGGTTGAGTTAGAACCTAGTAAGGGCATAGATTTCACTTTTAAGCATGGTTTGATATTCTTTAGAGATAGGATTATTATTCCTAAATCAAGTAGATTAAGGAATTTTGTGTTGAAATAATCTCATTACACTCCTTATTATGCACATCCTAGAGGGGCTAAAATATGTGAAAACATGAGAAAAAAATTTGTTGACCACGAATGAATGAGATATCAATATTTTTATGGAAATATGTCTCGAGTGTTAAAAAGTAAAAGCTAAACACCTACATTTGGTATGAAATATCTAACCTCATGATATTCTAGAACAAAAATGGTAAGTCATTTCCATGAATTTCATTGTTGGTCTACCAAAAACCAAGTTTCAACATGATGCAATTCTAGTGGTGGTTGACAAATTGACCAAAGTAGCACACTTTATTCTAGGAAATATCAAGGATGATGCACTTGCTATTGCTAGTAAATTTTCTAGAGATATTGTGTGACTGCATGGATTCCCTGAAGTCATCATTTCAGATAGGGATTCTAAATTCACCTTGAAATTTTGGCAAGCCTTGCATCGAGCCTTGGGTACCAATTTAAATATTATTTCTACATACTATCTAAAAATAGATGGCAAAATTTATAAAGTTAACCAAGCCCTTGAAGATATGCTATGCATGTATTGCATGGACCATAAGACTAAGTGGGAAGATTATCTCTACTTAGTTGTATTTTCTTATAACAATAGCCATCGTGGCTTCTTTTGAGGCCTTGTATGGAATATGATGTAAAACTTATCTATCTTAGGATAAGCTAAAGCATCAAGAATGATCAGATTAAATACTATAAAGAAGATGGAAGAACAATTGAGAATGATCCACCAATGAATCAAATAAGCCATTGAACAGTAAAAGAGCTATGTTGATTTGAAAAGTTTGCCAAGGGAATTCTCTATGGGAGATAGAGTCTTCATAAGGGTGATATATAATAAATGATCCATAAAATCTACCAAACATGACCCTATATTTTTTAGTCCTTTTGAGATCATAAATTAGATTAGTCTTATGGCCTATATTCTTACCCTTCCATCTAATCTATCAAAGATCCATGATGCCTTCAATGTATTCCTACTCAAAAAGTATGCTTCTAACCCTTCTCATGTTTGGAATGTGTTAAGTTTATAGATGATATATCCTCTCGCCATTGAGGTTCACCTAGTCTAGATACTATATTTTTGTACCAAAAGTCTAAAGAAAACTAAATTTGTAATAATGTAAGGTGCAATGGGACCAATTTTAAGAAATAAATGTCACATGGAAGGATGTAAATTTTGTGAAAGAATAATTTTCTCATATTTTTTATTAAAATATATTTAACAAGAAACACAAGGGGCTATGTTTAAAACTAGGGAGAAGAATATCATGACCCTCCCAAAACATGATTTATGATGTTGTTATTTCTATATGTATATTTTTTATCTTCTTATGAATTTTTTTTTTTAACATTTTGGACTAGTTACAACTAATAGAAATTTGTGTTGCAGGTACAAGTCCTCAAAAGATAAAATGGGAAATGATGGCAGTGGATATTTTCACCATGGTAAAACATTCACTATTAGCTAAAGGGCAAAATAGCCTAGGCAGTGAAATATTCACCAATGGCTCAAGGGTACATAGAAGCCTATGTAGATGCATTCATGTAGGTTCATTATGAATGAATTTTTTATGTTATTAAAATGAATGGGTGATTGTTTTTAATAATCCTACAATGGCAAAGAAAGTACCACTAAGCATGGGAGTTTTTTCTTGTCTAGTAGATGGTAACATTTTGCTATGAACATATTGTTTGTATAAGAAGAATTGTTGGAGGTAAAGATGCATAAGATATTTTAAATGATTTATTTGTTTTTTTTCTTGTTATTTATTTATTTATTTACTTATCAATTAATATATATTTATATATATGGAAGAGGGAAGAAAGTAGAGAAGGGAGGGCTTTGGTCCCTCCCCTGCTCCCCCTCCCATGGCTCCTGGTTCCTGCCCAGTCCCTGGCTCGACCCAGGTCATCCCTCCCGGGGAGTGGTTGTTTGCAGATGATCTCCTGGGGGAGATCCTTCTCCACTATCTGTGCCCCTCCCGATCGGCTAGGGTTTCCTTGGTTGTTTTTTCGGACTGGTGCTTCCCAGGGATCCCTATTTGGTTGGGGATCCCTTCCATTTTTCCCTCAGGCTTCCCCCTGGGGTTTTTTGCAGGTTATTCGCGTGGATCTGGTCCCCGGTGTTTCTCGATGTGGTGGAGGTGACGGTTTAGGGTTTGGACAGCTTCCCCCTTTTTCTTGTGAATCCTCGACGGGCTCTGTGCTTGGACGGGATTCTTGGTCCCTACTGCTGGGATCCTCTTCTGTTTTCCCGGGCCGGGTTCCTTGTGGTACAACTCTTTGGTCACTTCCTGATGGGCTGGATCCTCTCTGTGCTGGCTGTCGGCTTCCTACAGGATGGCTCTCGCTGAACGAAATGTTTTCTCGGTGGGCGGCTGGTTTCTCCACAGGGCGGGATCCACCAAATCCGTCGGTTTTCCCGCGAGGCGGGATCCTTTATTTTCTGCTGGTTTCTCGGATGGCGGGATTTCCCTGTTGCTTCTCGCTAGGCGGGACTGTTTGTGGTGGTTTTGACTGCTTCCCGCGAGGCGAGATTTTATTGTAACGGTTTTTCTTTGCTTCCTGCTGGGCGGGATCTTCTCGATGGTGGTTTTTGGCTACTCCCCATTGGGCGGGATCTCCAAAACTACTTTCTTTCTTATTTGTTTGTTTCCCGTTGAGAGGGATTGTTTCATGCTTACTGTTACCACTGGGCGGGATTTGCTTTTGGTGTTTAGTTTCAAGGGATTGATGCCCTAGGCCCATTGCTTATGTAATCAGGTTTTGGGATCCTTGTTAAAACCCGCTGTAAATACAAACACTACTTACCATAAAATATATATATATATTTATATATAACAAAAATAAACTATAAATAAATTAGAAAAGGATTTTAAATAAAAAAAATTATTCGGTGAAATTCATTTTATTTTAAATGAGCGTTGCTTTGAAATATTTCTTGAACAAATAGAAAGTCTTAAATATATTTTGGAAAACCACCTTGCCAGAGAATGGGAATTAAGCTGGTGAATTGCATAAATCAACACTTGTCTAATTGTTCCTCGCTAACCTCCATTATGAAACAAGACAATAATGGAAGAGGAAGGGGAAAAGGTGGAAAGAAGATGGTGAATAAAGAATGTGAGAAGAGATGGATAATTTAAACTAGGGAAATACAGGTTCACTTTGTCCTAAGTCATAGAAAACTATCCTCATTTTAGAAATAGATCAACTCAAAGAATCCCTGTAAATTATACCTATCTAATAATTGAGTATTAATATATTGTGATGGATTAAGATATCATTTGTTGTGTAAGTAGCTAATATATTGTTTAATGAATGAATGGATTATAGAACCATGTTTTAATTTTTTTGTCATCTGAATTGGTGGTTTGGTCTTTAGATAAATTACCCGGTTGAAGTCTTATTTAAACCACTTGGTTGAGTTAAAATGTTACCTTATATATTATATTTTATATAATGTCTTTGTCGGTTGATGTCACTGTGTAAATTGTGTGTGGTTGAGTTAAAATATTTCCTTATATTTTTGACTAAATCATTTATATAATTACGTTACTGGTTGAAGTTGATGTAAACTGCTTGTGGTTGAGTTAAAATATTGCCTTATATATTATATTTATAAAATGTCATTGTTAGTTAAAGTTATTGTGTGTAAACCGCTTGTGGTTGGGCAACTTAACATGGTTAAAATATTGCCTTATATATTTAATTTTGACTGAAGAACTTCTTTTACATATGTGTTGCCTCCTTAGTCACTATAAATCATCTACATCACTTTCTTTGTTAAAACAGGGTAAATAATTCCATTTTATAAAATCCTTTTAAAAGTATTTTGGGAGTTGTGATTTCTAATTTCTTGTTTAACTAGGGATTAATAATCCTTTCACTCGTTGATGTGCATTATAACATTTTTTCATAGCTTTACCCAGGTGTTCCTTATAAACATGTAACCTAGGGCATCTTACCCAGAGGTTATATTTTTTATTTAAAATTCAATTATTTTACATATATATAAATGCATTGATCATTTTAATGGAGCCATTTTGATCCCAAAACCTAGTGCTTTAAAAGTCCTTGAGGCACCAAGTGAAAGGATCCATGGTACTTAATGGCGTGGAAGCAGCATGAAAAATTATAATATACCTTAATATATCATTCGAAAAATATATTATTGCATTGAAAATATATTCTATGAAAGGATATCATTCGAAAAATATATTATTGCATTGAAAATATATTCTATGAAAGGATATGGGTATCTATTGTATTAATATTAAATTATTATTTTAAAACTTATATTAAAATCCTTGTCAAAAGGCTAAAGGATATGTTAAATTCCTTATTATCTCTACACTACGATGAAATTGATATTCTCTTTCAAAGTACTTTTATTCCAAGTGTTATTTTTATATGTAGAACAAAGCTTATACTTGTTAGTTGAAGTTGTTGAGTTTTAAAAGTCAAAATTATACTAATTAATATTAGTTAATAAAGATTAATTTATGTATATATATAATTAATTCTTTTGAAAATAATATTTTGAGCTTATCATATTAGTATATATTTTTAAAATAATCTTATTTTTAGATGATTTAATAGATAGATGTTAAAAAAATATGTTAAAAAAATAAGGTAGAAATATTCTTTCATAAGTTTTATGCTTTTGAATAATTAATAACTGAAGATCCTTCTTTTCTAGATTAAAAGGATTTTTTCCTCTTAAAATCATTAGTTTAAAATTAAAACTATGACACTTTATTTAATATGTAATCTATCTATTGGTTAAATCATTGAGGAGAATGATACTATAACTATGAACTTACCTATTGATTGAATTATCGAGGAGGATGAATGACTATAGAAACCAAGTCACCCAATATTGTTGATTTATGTGCATGTATTCAATGGTGTTTTAATAATGGTCACTAAGGATGGGTAGTATGGGACATCCATCTAGGTCATTGTGTAAGTAGTATAGTGATGGCCATTGTATAAAATAGTTGAATAAGGAATCTTGTTGGGAGAATAAAGAAACTCTATGGTAGATTCCACGGTGGGTTGTTATGGTACAAACCACCATATTATTTGCAATATTTTCAATAGATACCTAGATCAGTGCTAGGTGAATGGCATAACCTTAATTGCCCATGGTGCTAGATTTCATTCTAGATATGTTGTCACTAATTAAGAATTGTAGAATCTACACTAAACACCCTTACATATTATTTTGGTAATAGATGAGTAAAATTAAACTCAAGATTCTAGATTTTAATAACATATTAAGGGATGGGAGTTATGTGCCCACCCTCTAAGTGTTATGGGCCTTACAAGATAACCCCAAGCTATGGTTCTAGGTTCTGATGTTGGGATAAAGGGTGAGAGGGATAGAACCACTAAAGGCACCTCTTATAGGGTCTAGCCAATCTCATCCACTTGGGGGCCATATATAATGATCATAACCTAGAAATGGTATTCAATGCTATGTACTGATTACATAACGTGTGCAAAAATAATTTCTTTTTACCCTAGTCAAACCTCATCCTTTTTTAATGTTCATTAAAATTTAAACATCCAAGTCAAACCAGGTTGTTATAATCAGTGTGTTAGACTAGTTTGTCACACCATTAAAATATAGTGGTCTTGAATCTAACTGCATGTAATCTAAGCCCATGGCACTACAAACTACCTGAGGCATGACTATGACAACTCTTAGCTCTATCATACAATTATGCAACAACCAACCTTCTAAGCATACAAATGGATATAAGGGTAAGGGTTGATTTTTACTCATGCCCAATAATGATTGATTGCATGTTATTTCTAGACTCCAAAAATTGGTTCTATATTTTGACTCTTCTAGAGCTAATTTGAGAAAATTCACTTGCTCAGCCACCAATAATTTACCTTTTAGGATTTTTATTTCTTCCACATTCATATCTCTAGAATTTTTTGGTAATTTTAATTCTTGTACTGAGGTCTTAAACAAAATTTGATATTTTTTGGCTACTTTTGTTCTCTATCTCTAATTTATGGCTAAGAAATATAGATTTTTGTACGTCTCTATCCTTTTTTGATTCAATTGCTTTGTTCCCAAACTTAGTATTTCTAAAATCAATACTTCAGTGCCTGATTTTTGGCTTCTCTTATCCAAATTTCATTCATGTAAATATGGTTCTAGATATTATTTTTTATCTTTTTCCACTCCTAGCTCAATTTCTTGCCTCATATTTTTGAGATTTCTATTTGTCTATATATTTACTAACAAAGTAATAGGCCCAAATTATTCATATATATTGTATAAATAAGTTGTGGAAGGTACTTCCCTCCAAAAAATATGTTTTGGATCCATTGTAGGATCCATGGCATTACTCATTTCTAGAGTCTCCTTTGAGTAGAGATAAGGTTGAAAAACTGATAACTATTGCCATTGTGACAATTATCATACATTGATCACTTATACATAAATAAATTTTAGGATTATTCTTAACTTTAATCCCTTTGATTTTTTATTATTTTACATCATTTGATCTTTATAAAAATGCACAACCCAAGATATGTATCAATTTTTGTCTTAGCATCTTGTCCTTCCACCTTACTGAGCTCATTAGTCAATTGTTAAACTAGAGCTCTTAATTCTTGTGTTGTTCAGGATTCTAGGATAAGTATAGTGGGTGTATTATATATTGGATATAGATATTATGGATACAACTTAGTAAAACTATTATATAGTGGATAAAGTAGGGTCAAAAAAGAAATTTTTGCAATCTCTTGATTGGTTTGAGGGATGTCCTACATGGTAGTTCTAGGGGGAAGCTTTTATGTGGTGATGAGCATATATTTTTATTTTGATTTCCACTACTATATTAGAAGACTTAAATATATTTTAAGAGAATGAATGTAGTAGATGTAGGCTTGGACATGTGATGGTTGTACTTCTTAAGGGATTTCTCTCTAGGTTATTTTGAATCAAATGCTAACATTGGTAATGCTTTCATGAAGGTTTTTTAATGAAGGAAAACTATATGAGCATTAATAATGGGTGACTAAGATCACTAAAATATAATATGAAGGGTTCATCTAGGTTGACCCATGACCTAATGCTTTTATCCTCTAAGAAGTGGTACCATAATAATAGTTTTTCTTAAAAATATTGAGCAAGGAGTCTAGTCATCACATTGTCAAAGGTAATATTGTACGTGGTAGCCAGAGTGGCTATGTATTTACATGCTCATAAGTTTTTTTCCCACTACCATCATAGAGGAGTAAATATTTTAGAGTAGCCTTAGGAATCCCATGAGGATCTGGGATATCAAGAGGGCCAAAACTACTCCAAACTAGATAAATATACCTTACCATGGTTTAATAAATGTAAACCATTTTGAAACCAATGATATCAACATCACATTGTAATTCTAGTTTCTATTGCCAGTAGAGTTGCCAAAAAATTTTGTTCTCACATCAATGGTTCACTATGTGAACATGTACTCTCTTCTTAAAATGTCAAGACTATCCAAAAAAATCTTAAGTCCTCTAAGTGAATGAGATAATCCAATAAAATTTTACCCCAAGGTTGCTAGTTCAACATGATGTAAATTTACTTTAGATATTCTCGTACATTTTTTTTGTGGATGAGACAAATTCATGAGATTTATCCCACTAGGCATGCACAAAATTATTTTTCTAAAATATTCCTAGTCGGTAATATGCAACTTTAATTTTTTTCCATATTGGATGACTAGGACTTCTCCTAAGTTCAACCTCTAGAGTAGGTTGGCTCCATATAATGCTTACAAAATTAAAATAGGGTTTGAAGAGTAGAGAGAGAAATGGAAGGATTAGAAATGATTAAGGATTTAGAAATAACTTGAGAATTAATGGTATATAGCATAATGACAATGAATATGAAAAATAATCCAAATAGTTATCCAATAAGTAGAATTCACTTTAACACAATTGACTAATCATAAAGTGCAACAAAAAATTAATTAAAGTATTACATTCACTCATAAAAATCTAAACATGTAATCAAAATGGGGTCCAAATAACTTTTAATTCTCATTAATTGGTAGCAATGATTATACAATGAATATTCAAGAAAGTACTATAGAACTAACCCTCATTGTGAGGTGTTGAGCTACTTATAAGTTTCTTATGAATATTTCAGTGCAATATTTATAGAGAATCAGTTACAGGTTTGTTATAAACAATTTTACAAAGAGTGCTCTTGGGTATCAGTATCACTTTCATGTTCTACATCATTTTTTTAACATGGTGGGATGAATTTACTTCATATTGCTTTAGATTTGGTGTTCCTTCAATAGGTTTCTAATCTCTAACTATTTCCCCTGACAATTTGCTTAGCCTCTATAACGATCTCTCATTTTCAGCTTTAATTTCCTTGGTTTAGATAGTTGGCAAGCATTTAGATGGTTACAACCTCTTATAGGGGTGAGCTAAATGAAAGGGATGTTCTCAAATAGACTTAACTCAATGACAAAACATATAGTAATTTTGAGCTCTCTTAACTAATTTGGAGGCATTTTGAACCAAATCTAGACATTGGGAGAGGTTTTACTAACATCATCCTTTGTGGAAGACATGTTCTCTTATATTTTTGAATTTTGCTTTCTAGATTTGCATATTTTTGGGTCCTTTGTTACTTTCACTTTTTAAGCCTAGGTTCATCCCATATTGGTATTTTAGTACATTTTTGGACTCTTGTAATGCTTATGCTAATGTAAGAACTTACAATGTCTAGTTTTGCTTTGTTCTGACTTTATTCATACTTCAATTTTGTCAATGACTAGGCCACATCATTAGGGAAGATCCAACTTTATTCTATTCTAGATTTGTACAAGGTTGGAATTATATTTCTTTGGCTTCCTTGATTTTGGGTGTTTTTGTATCTTTTGCTAACATCACCCTTGCAAAAGTCCAAAATTTATCAATTTCAATTTTACACATTACCAAAACCCTTTAATATAGTCAATTTTTTTCTAGCTAAAATTTATCATGCTTAGTTGTTCCTCATGATTTAAAATCTACTAAAGTAATTTGACTTATTTGGAACCTATCCTGATTTTGATGCATTTGAGTCTTTGCTTTCTTTACTCATACTATTTAGACTAATATGAGTAAACTACCTTCACAAAATTTGAGCAAATTTTTGGTAGTATGGTAGGTTAGCCTAATTTTCAAGGGCTTATAATGTGGTCATCATTTTGACATATAGTAAGATCTAGCCGACATATGTAATTAGATATTGGTTATGTAATATACCCTCTAAAAAGGTTTGGCTGACATAGTAAGCATCTAGATCCTCTACCATCTAGATTTTTCTCAAAGGGTGGTTTATAATGAAAGAAATATACAATATCGTTTCATGGAAATACAATTTTGGATTTGGATTTAATAAATCCATAGTAGCTAGTATCAAAGCTTCTTAAGTTTTGATCTTGGGTTTGGGCTCACATTTTTTATACATAGTTAGGGTTTAAGCTCCTTTTGATTAGGGATTGGGGTAACTATTTTTATTCTTACTTGGTTGAATTCTTGCTAAGATCTTTTGGATATATCCTTATTTTTGGAGTTCTAAATATTTTCTAACCATATGACTTGGGTTCCTCCTTTTAATTTGTGGTTAGGGTCTAATATTCTAAAGTTATGTTAAAAAGATAACTTTTCCATTGACATGTCGAGTGCTTTATAACTATTTATAGTTATTTGATATTTGAAGAATTTGATATGTGCTTAATTTTGATCATTTAAAGGTATTTTAATAGCATTTTTTGGACTTTATTGCTTCTTTATTTGGCCTTTTCTATATATTCTTCTACAACCATACAATTTTCCTAAAAATCTATTTGAACAAGCTACCTTGCGTATTTTGACATAAAATGTGTAAAGGTCAATGCATCAAAGCTTGGAAATATTTCATCATGGGCTGCCTAAGGATTTCTAGCATCACAAGGATGTTTTGCATTTTTTTCTTTTTTATGATTAAGGTGTTCTAAAAAAAATTTAACCTTGGCCATGAACTATCACCTTCTTGTGTAGGCCATATTTCCCTTCTCACCATGACATGCATGGAATTTTTTTAACCCCTCTTTTTATATGAATACCCCATTCTATGTAGGTCATATTTTCCTCCTTCCCAACCCTCCCCTTCCCCACCCCTATGGCACCATATAGTGTGTGTGTTTTTATTGCATAGGCCACATCCCGCTTTTTTCACCCACTTTCCTCCCCTCCCCTTCCCCACCCCCATGGTGCCATATGGTACACATGTTTTGCTTCTATTAGGCACATATTTCTTAACCCTCCTCCCTCCACTACCCTCCTCCCCCATGTAGGACATTCTCATGTGCTCACATTTTTTCCCAAGATCAACTTTATTCTAGTTTTGCATGGGATGCATGTTGACTATACATGCACTCTACTTTGAGAGCCTAATTTTTTTGAAACACTTTATTTTTTATTTTATTTTTTAATTAAAAAATAAGGATATTTCAAAAAACATGTATAGAGAGAAAGAAGGTATTTTAGTTTTAAAACAAAGGGGGATTTTCTTTTCATCCAAATATTTTTCTAGCAAGGGGCTCTTCTTTTGATAAGAAAAAGTAGGGGCTTAATTTTGGAGGGTAATTGGGGACTTTTATAAGCATAATTACATTATATATTTATATCTTTCTCACAACTTCCTATAGCTTTAACTAGAGGTGCCATGGATGCCAATTTGTTAGAACAAATAGCAACAATTTCTAAGGGGCTCTTCTTTTGATAAGAAAAAGTAGGGGCTTAAATTTTGGGGGTAATTGGGGACTTTTATAAGCATAATTACATTATATATTTATATATTTCTCACAACTTCCTATATATTTAACTAGAGGGGCCATGGATGCCAATTTGTTAGAACAAATAGCAACAATTGCTAACATAGTTAGCAATTTGGTGGAAAAATTTAATGGTATTAGTGTGTAGTTGGATGTCAAAATAAGAAATCATCTACAAACCAGACATGATTTAAATATCTATGATGCCTCTATAAATCCCAAAGTCTTAAACAATTGGATCCTAGATATGAAGATATGGTTCTCCTATAGTCAAATGTTCAAAGAGGACAAGGTACCTTTGACAAAGTTAAATATTTCAAGAGTCACCAAAATATTTAATTTTGAGAAATAAATATACAAGATTCTATCACCAATTGGAATTAACTAATTGCTACGTTAAGGTCATATTTTATCCCTCTAACTATGATGATGATTTTTTTATTAAATGGATTTGATTTTACCAAGGTCATCATATATCTGTGTAAAACTACATCCACCAATTTAATATGTTACATATGCTTGTCCACATTCTAGATTCAAAATCAGCCCTCATCATAAAATTTAAGAGCAGGTTTCAAGAATATTTATTTCAAGAGTTGAGGTACACATCATGTACAATACTAGATGCAATATTTAGTCAATCATAACTTGCAAAGGAGAAACTAGCTGCACAATTAAGAGGACCATGACAACCACATACCCCAAGTGTTTTAGGTTCTCCAATTAACAACGAAAATTACCATAGAAAAAGATTTATACTTATTTCTCTTATTTTACTACTCCTTAATCCTCTTCTTAAAAGTATCCTCTTTTATTTTATGTTAAAAAAATTTATAATTATTTTAAGATGAAGGGTTAAGAAAAGTCTACCTCTCCTCAACTAAAGAAGAAGAATTTTCTTGCATAATCATCCAATGAAGAGGAACATAACCTATGTTAAGTTAAAATATCAACTCAATAATTCCATCTTAATCATGATTTATATGGAGAATAATGTGACTCTTTATTCTTTATACATGATCATCTTACTCAAATTTTTAATATATTATATCACCAATGATGGCCCATAGAAAAATTTAATTGTAAAGTCCATTGCCAACAAGTTGTAGCTACTAATAGCCCAAAATCTTCATCCCTATTCACTTGTATATAAGAACGTTAATGCCACCTCAAGATTCACATGCACCTACACCATGTCCTTTGGTTTTGAGCCAAAATATATTGTCACCTGCAATGTGACCCCCATGGATTGTTGTGGTTTATTACTTGTAAAACCCTATCAATATTATAGGAAGAATCAATATGATGCATACCATAACATATACACTTTACAACATGATCAAGAAGGTTTTCTCATTTTATGTACTAAGAACACCAGACAACTAATCCATACTAGCATTTATCAGGCTCAAAATATTTCATTGGTTTTTAGTAGCCCATAATATGAAGACACACCACCAAAATTCCTCCTATCCACTAACTGTGTTGTATCACTTTTGGAAAATATCAATAGAACATATGAGGTCACTGGTACTCCTACTCCTACTCCTAATTTTATTGCTCCTACTCTAGTTACTATACATATTTTCTAGCATTATATGTCTTCCACCTTATATGAATTTTAGATATAAGAGGTATATATTTTCTATGATTTTCATTTCAGCAACTCATCCACACTATCTTCTTTCCAACATTCTCCATCTAAATAGATTCTTCAATAGAAAACTCCATTGTTGTCACCATTCATGGACCAACATCATGTTCAACTTGGAGGTAGTACTTGGCTTCATCTGGAAACCTCAATCATGAATACTTATAAGATCCACTTGGGTTCTTACAACTATTAGATAATAGATAATGATTTTTTGTTCTATTTTGTGATGCATTAGGCTCCAATGCTTTTATGATTGAGAAGAATGATGAGGAATAAAAAAATATTTACAATATAAAAATGTAATAAAATATTATTTATGTAAGGTCTATTTGACATATGTAATAAAATATTATTTATGTAATAGACCATCTAGAAAGGTTTAGTCAATATAGTAACCTTCTAGATCCTCCATATAGAGTTTTCTTAAAGGGAATATCATTTCATGGCAATGCAATTTCGGATTTACATTCAGTAAATCCATATCAATAAACAGCCACTATATTATATTTAGATAAGAATTGGAACATTGTAATGAAAAGAATGAAGTGGTAGAAGGTACTTATACCAATACCAAAATTGTAATTACATATAGCTAACATAACAAGAGTGATTTAAGATTAAGTACAACTTATAAGGTAGTTTAACCATAACAAGGTTAGCTACAATCCTTGGTACTTACATAATAAAATATTATAATAAATTATATACAATTGTACAATGATTATCCATAGGCCTATACAATATTACACCATACAATGTTAACCTTGGATATAATTTAGATTATGCTTTCAACACCCGCTCATAATCTAGATAGAGAGGCCAAGGAGATAATGCATGATTGACAATAATATTTTCACCCATAATGGATGCTCTATAGGGCCTCCATAGTTAAGGAAGAATCATGTATATCTTGCTCATCATCTAAAAAAGGGCCTCCAAACTTAAGGAAAAATTATCTAGATCCTTCTCATCATCTAAAATTCACTAATGTAGAAATACCTTTGCATAATAACCTCCTTAGGATGGACCATAGTTATCACTACCACTATTATATACTCTTGTACATATATAAAAAACACCTATGCTAGGACTCCATATGAGAAAGAGAAGTTAAGAGTACCACCTCTAAAGAAAATTTTCTTTAATCTTCTATAGCCATATAATGTAAAACATGGAATCATAAATTTTTCTTTAATAATATATATCACCTTGTTTGAATGATATATATTTCCCTTGGGCTACTTGTTTCCTTCATCAAAAGTGGCTCTCATTGGCTAATTTATGAAAAATTTCATTAAAATACCAAAGAGTATGTGGATAAAGAATAGAAGAAAGAGGTTGTGATATATTAGATATTCATGAATAAGGTTAATCAATAGTCCAATTGAGGAATATGGATTGACTAAAGTATAATAGGAATCCTTTTCCTGCACTCCTTCAAAAGACTCAAAACTTGCTTCAATTGTTATAAATTCAGTTGTATATTTGATAAATGTGGACCAAAGATTTTAATTGTATAAAATATGGTAAATTATCCCTTTTAAAATTAGGTAATATTCCCTGATAACTACCCAATGCAATTTGGACCCTAAAATTCTAACATAACATTGAACTGATATCATCAACATGAAGAGATATAAAATATGTAATTTAAAAAGAAATAGGTTTAAAATGATTTTGTATGAAAAATTTATGGCATTTAGAAGTTTTCCCTAAATAGCCCCCAAAATTACAAAACCTAAAGACTTAAACCTTAGGAAAATTTTATCCAATTGTAGTCTACCAAACCTAAATACCACCAAACTATTTGATTGACTATGATTTTAACACATATCATCCTCTAATTTTCTTAAGGAATATTAATATAGTAAAATAGGTTTTGATTGACACAAGAGTGCCATTTTGGCCATGTTATTAGATAACCCGCTAAGTGTTTAATAAAATATGGCTGGAGGGATTAGAACCTAGGTCTAAATAGATTAAGGATGCTTGCACTAACTAGCCTAAAAAGATTCAAAGTGATGTACATGTTGTTCTCCATACTTTTAACCAAAAAATATTTAAATGAAATAGTAGGGCACTAAAGGAATTTGATCCAATCCCATGATACATCTAAAATGTTCATTTTGACTAGCTTACCCTTGATTTATATGGTGACAATGTTATAGGTGCTCTTAGGATTTCTTGCAACCAAGGTATTAATTTACTTCACAAAAAGTTGAGGATATTTGAAACCTAAATATCCTTTTTATCAAGGCCTTATTTCCAATAAAATGACATTCTTGGATGAAAAAGAATTGCATAAAATATAATGAAACCTTGGAGTTCACAAAAACTACTATTAAAACGGAGAAAATGGGATTCAAACCCTTGTCATTATAGAGTGTAATATCTTATGCTATGAAAGTTCCAAAACAATATCAAAGGTTTTGGCCATAGTTTATTCAAATTTTACCACCATGGAAAATTTAAATTTTTTACCTTCTATAGATTCAAATAATTTTATTTTTTAGTCTTAGCTTGACTTTTCATTTTTAAAACCTAGATTATATTTTTTGAGAAACCTAAGCATATAATTTCTAGAGTATCTAGAAGAAATGATTAAATAAATAAAAACATATCTCCTCTTAGCTACTTATGTAAAATTGCTCGTAGAGATTTTGAGGAGTAATTTCCCCTAGAATTAATAGGAAGGATTAGAGGCTCTAAATAAACTCTCTATTGACCAAATAATTCTACTTCATACTTGTTTTGATACCATGATAAAATTCACACATATTTTTAGAAATAAACAAAAGTAATCCATACACTCACATGTTATACAAAAAAATATAAAAATGGAAAAAAGACAAAGATATGGTGGGCACTTGTAAGCACCATAAACAATCACTATATTATCTATAGATAAGAATAACAATACTCTTATTCAAATGATAGAGTGGCGGTGGGGTATTTATACCAATACTAAATCCCCAATTAAATAAATAATTTTATATAACAAGACAAATTTAAGGTCCGTGTTATAAGGCGGGAATAACCATAACAAGGTTAATTTTAACCCATAGCATTTACATTATAAAATATTATAATAAATTTAATATAATTATACAATGATTGTCTGTATACCTATTAAACATTACACCATCCTATGTTGACCTTATCCGTAAGTTAGATTACACTTTCAACACATTAAAAATAATAAATTTCACTTTAAAAGAAAGCATGGTACAACCTTAAACTAGTTGGCAAGGGTTGAATTTGTTTCAAAAATTCACTATGAATTTAAATTAAGAAAAATATATACAAATATACAAATTTAAGGGTTTAATATTTATTTTAAAAACATGCCCTAGTTCTAGTAAAGTCCCATATTCACTCATAGTACTTAGGATGAATGCATAAAAAATATTCTTGAGAATTGAAGCCTTATACTAATTTCTTGTACATGAAACCTTTTTATTAATTGGTTTATCTAGATATTGCATGTTTTAATATTTTATCAACTTGATCTGCTTTGAAATATAGAATGAATGCTTTACCTTCTATCTAGTTGTACCTATCAAAAGACTTGAAAATGTGAAGAAATTTACTAAGCAGGAAAAACTTATTGATATTAAATGCATCTAGTAATATACCTGTTTTATTAAAAAATTATAGGAATGTCTTCTTGAATGGGTACCTTATATGTACAGTTGTAAATTAGTAGGTAAATGTAATGATGTTCTATGTTTTTTTGTAAATGTATTTAACATCTTTTATTTTTTAAAAGAGCATGACAATAAGGGATTTAGTATGTTATGCTACTATTTCCATAACTCCTTGTATCCTCCTTGATAAGCATGATATAATGGGGGTTAATTTTGTTATTACTTGGAGACTTAGTGGCATACTTACATTAAATATTTACCCTTGTAGTGCATGAAATAAGGTTTACTAGGCTATAAAAGAAATGACTACTATAAATTTTATTTGTACCTAAAATAAAGTAATTGGATGGGATATATTTTATTGTTGCAGCATTGCTAAAAAAAAATAGCACATATGTACCCTAATTTAACATTCATGGTTAGAAAAATGACACTTAGTAAAAACTTATTTTTGCTTTGGATTTACATGTATGGCTAGAAATAGTTTGACTATTGCACTATTGGATTATATGGTCATAGCTTGAACTTGTAATCATATTAAACCTTTATCATTATTACAATTTTATACCTTGTTTTATAATGAATATTGAAAGTAAATCCAAGCTAGCTAGAGATGGTTATAACATTCACCAAAATAAATCCTAAAATTTTAACACACTCTAGATATATATGGTTATAGTATCAACCTCAGAAGCTATGTTAACTCTATAAAGAGAACTACCAAGAGATGTACATCAATATATAGTTACTAAGTGGCAAGCTTGTTAATAATAATCTTGATTATGTTGAAAATAAATTCAGAATTACTACATTTAAGACACAATTTTGTTTAGTTATAATGGTATATGAATATATTTAGAAGCTTGAGTTAGAAATTATTTTTTAAAATGAAAGCATATAATATTTTTATAGATTATTATGTTATGTGCTTAACCTGAGCATTCATCGGTAGCAATTGTATTTACTTAGAAAAATTAGAAATAATAATTTATTTGATTGAATATACAATTTTTATCATTGTGTTTATGATATGAATTTACAAGTTTGGAACCATGTTGAATGTACTTTGGTTGAACATGAAATTGTATTAGCAATTTTAATAACAATATTGAATGACATGCTAGTATGATTATCATAGATAGATTGTAGCATATCTTCGAAAGCATGGAATGCATATGCATTATAACTATTGACTTGTTGAGTGTAAATAATAAGAAAAATTAGTATATGTAGAGAATTAGTTAGCAGATAAATCGATGCATGAAAGTGAGAAATATATGTAGATTACTTGCATTCCCTAAAGTGCAACTGAGCACAATATTTAAAATCTATTATTATCATGGGTATATACTCATAAAATAATGGAATTATATATTAGGCATTTTGTTTATGTGATCTCTCTAGTTGTTTTATTATGTATATTTTCTCCTTTGTGAAGTATCAAATATTAAAGTGTGAAGTTGTTATGGGGATATTCCTAAACTATCACTTGGTTGGGTTGTAAGACACTCAGATGTTGGTATTTCTCCTCTAAGCTATAGGTTATTTTAGTAAGTGGTTATATGATGTAACTAATCATATTATGCAAATCAAACCTATAAATGATGAATATTGTGAAATGGAAATGGAAATATCTAAATATATTACAATGAATAATATTGATGTCTTTATTTATTGAGTTGTATGCAACATCCTCATGTAAAAATTGATGCTTTAAGAATTGATGGTATCCTTAATACAACTAATTAATAAAAATAAAATGCAATAGAAGGGTATGGAAGCCAATAATGAACAATGATCTACCAGGGGCATCAATAATACTGGAGAATGAATTAAGACAGTCTTTACTCCCTTCTGGCATTCTTGAGGACCAGCTTATCTGGGAAGCTTCAGACAATGGGGAATTTTCTGTCAAGACTACTTATCTGATGCTTATTGATATTGATGAACCTACTTTCCCTCACTTGGAAGTTTGGACCAAAAGCATTGTTCTGAAGGTTGGGTTTTTTGCATGGCTGGCCATCCAAAATAAGATCCTCACCATGGATAACTTAATAAAAAGAGGTGTGATTGTTGTTAATATGTGTTATCTCTATATGTCTGAGTGGGAGTCTATTGATCATTTGTTTCTGTATTGTAATTTTTCTATCTCAATCTTGTTAGGTCTGTTACAAGTGTTTCATATTTATTGGGTCCATCCTCAGTCCATTTTTGACTTATTTGTCCAATGGCCTTCTCCCTTTTTGAATAGGCATATTAGGTATATGTGGAAGATCTGCCTTCATCACTACTTGTGGTAGATATGGTTGGAAAGGAATCGTCGGGCCTTCTTGGATAAGGTTTCTCAGTCATCCTCCGTCTCCGTCAAAAATTTTAGTATATGCTAATAAGAATGCTTGTTTAGTGCTCGGCAGATCTAGACCTCCAAATCCATTTGAAGCTTCATTAGGCCAGTCATTAAACTTACCTCTCACTGATGGCCTCAATCATCCTCAAGTCTGTCCTAGAACCATGATCACATGGACCCCACCCCCCCTAGGGTGGATTAAGTTAAATTTTGATGGGGCATCTAGGGGCAACCTAGGTGAAGCTGGGGTTGGTAGCTTACTTAGAGACCACAAGGGTGAGGTGCTTGTAGCTTTTGCTAAACATCTTGGAGCTCAAACTAACAATGTGGCTGAAGCGAGGGCAGTTTGGAGGAGCCTCAAGGTGGCAAATAATTATCCAGGGAAACTGTTGGTGGAAGGTGATTCTCTTATTATTATAAATCTTCTAAATAACACTAAGAGAGCTCCTTGGATATTTGATGACTACATCCACGAAGCAAGGGCTCTAATTCATGATCGACCTGAGGCCATAATTTTGCATACCTTCCAGGAAGCAAACATGGCAGCTGATAGGCTGGCAAATGAAGGCATTGTAGCAGCAAATTTGATCACGTGGACTAAAAATCTTCCTCATGCAGTCTCAATGGTGATAGATAATGAAAAATTTTAGATTGGAAGGCTCAAAGTGGATCAATGACAGAAAATGGGGGCATTTTTAAAAATATTTTTTGAACCTTATAATGGCTTTTGTCATATTTGTTTTTTTGTTCATGTGACTAGTGTTTTTTGCAGCTGGTGGGGCACTGATATAGGTTTTTTATCTACAAATTCATGCATGGGAAACATCTCGCTTTGGCCTCAAGTATTTCCCAAGGTGTTTTTGGATTCGATGTCGCAAAAAGGCCCTAGCAAGAAATAACAAAGTGTTGGAGATCCCTGACAATGAGGTACCAGACCCCACCATAATAGTCTTGGAGAAGATGACAATTTCATCAGCCTCCAACAGTATCAACCAGTTGAAGAGTCTGTTTGGCCTCATCAGTGCAACTGTTGATTTGTGTGATTCTCTAAATCTTCTCGTTTTATAGCCAGCAGTTCCAGGGGAACAAGGAGTCGAAGGCAAAATATAAAGATGATGGCAAGGAGGATGATAAGAAATTAGATGAGGACTACAAGGAAGACTGCTTGGCCTCTTGGCTGTCCATTCTATGGGATGTTTTTTTTTACCATATTCTATTATTTTATATGGGCACAAGCTACTCTGCATGGTGCTTGCATGATTAGTTTTTGTCTTTGTTAGTTCTATTTTGCATCTTTCTTTTCTGATGGCCATAATATTAGGCTTCCATAGTTTAGTTTGGTTGTATTCTGATGGAAGAGTAGGTCTTGGCCCTTTTTGTTGTCAGTTTAAACTTTTAGGGCTTGGCCTTTGTCCAGTTGGTCAGTGGACCCTATTTTGTAAAATGGTTTTGGGTCAACCAGTTAAAACCCGGTGTTAATTATAATTTTCTCTTACTTACCAAAAAAAATAAAAATAAAAATAAAATGTATTATTTTATTCTTATGATATGGTGACTTTGAGATATTCTATCATTATTCATAGAATGCATATTGTACTTGTTGTTGATTATAGTACATGCCATTGATACACCATACTTGTTAGTGATTTACAATATATCTAATACTATTTGTTTATCATACTTGAAATTGAAGGATTATACTTGTGTTAAATTATAGTACATGTAATATTGTTGAAAATTAAAGTTGACATTTGAAAACTACTCTACTATTGTTAAACTTTTATGTAAAATTGAAGTATGAAATTATATAGTCATAAAGCATAAAATTGCTTATGGGTATTTTGTAATACCTAAAATTATACTATTCTATATTTATTTATGAATTATAGTCTTAAACTCTAGTGATATAATTAAACTAGAACTCCACATGCACTTGGAAATTTAAACTAGAAATAACACATGAACATGAACAACATGAAACTAGAAAGTGACAAGAATATGTGTTTTTGCTTGAAATGACCTCAAGGGGTGAGTATGACCATAAAGAGAAGCATATTTTACTCCATATATTGAGTGGATCTCTAGGACAAATAGTGGTTACAAATGTTTTACTAACTATTAGTTAGCGAGTCAAGGAACTAGAAAGCATTAATTAGAATAACCTAAAATTTGTAAAATTAATTTGTATAAATTAATGAGAATGTTATAATTATGGCTTCAGGTTTTAAAAAAATCCTTAAGCTATTTATCTAAAACTATAATAAGTATTTATTAAAAAATAATAACAATTTAATGTTACATTATCTAAATTGTATGTGTAATTTTCAACAATGTAAAATAAAAAGTATTCTCACACGCGCATATCCTTAAATGAAAATTTCATTCTTCTACTTGTGTATATATAACCATTTCTTAAGGTTGAAAGGGTAATATTTTATATAAATGTAACCATCATCAAATTAAAAAATATAAATATATGACTAGAATGATCCATATAACTTTTAGCACCATCAATATTTTTATTCTTTCTCAAGAACACAATATTTTAAAATTGTGAATAAAAATCATACCATAAAATAAGAATTTGCAAAATATCATATGAAATGGGTTTAAATAATTAAATATACAATATTTTAATGGAAATACTTAGGTTCAATTTATACATGACATGTAAATATGAATTTTTTGAGTGGTTGCATAATTAAAACTTTCAATATTGATCATATAAATCATAAAATGTTAATCGGTAAAAACTTAAATTTTGATTAATTAAACTATTGCATCCAAATAAAGCACATCAACAAGCATAACTTAACATAAGTTTTAGAAAAAAATAATGGAAAATATACTTCAAATTATGGTACAAAGTCTCCCTACTTTAAATATTTAAAATAAAAATATATAAATAAATAAATTTAGAAGTTAAGATATGATATTCTTTAATATTTTCATTATTTGTCAAAAAAGATATTTGATTTAATATTATTTTTTAATAAGTTATATGTGGCTTCTATTGGTGGCCACTCCCATCAAAATACCAAAATATTACATTTTCTACAATATACTTTTTTATCACAATTTTTTATTTCTATTTTGTCTTAAGTATATTCTATTACTTCCTTGAAGTGCTATGTTTCCACAATCAAATCCTTGACATCATTTTTATTAAGAGATAAAATCTCACATAGCCAATTGCCTTCTAAAATTTGAATTTCAATGGGATGAACATCAACACTACAATTCACTTATTTATTTGCCACCCAATTTCCTTCTCTATAAATATGTTCACACTTCCAAGAGATTACCTCTAGTGATAGATGATGAACATCAACAATAATATTATTTTTTATCGATATTCCACATCCATTTTTTCCAATAGCATTGATGATAATTTGTGAGTCCCCTTCAATTGAAATATATTTCCATCCTTTTCTACTACAATTTTAATCCCTATAAGAAGTGCCCTAGCCTTTACATAGTTGTTAGTTGAAGTTCCATATGATTTTTAATAAATGAGGAGAATTTGCCTTCACTATTTCTAAAAACACCACCTCCACTGGCTTTTCCAAGATTTTCTTTAGAAACACCATCAAAATTAATTTTGATAAATCCAATTTCTAGATATTTTTATTATACCATAGATCAAAGTAGATCCTTTGTTTTAATTCCATTGCCACATATGAATCTTCCATGTATGTTTAAATCTTGTAGCCAAGTTATTATCACCCATTATTTTGCAATTGAGACTTCCCATGATGAGCAACATATTTTTTCACATTCTATAAGAGGTAGTAATATTGTTCCAAACTTGGGTGTGATTTTTAGATTTAATTTTTTAAAATCCTAATTTTCCTTTGAAGCCATTAATTCCAATAAATAATGGAAAGTACAATCCTCCAAATAATATATAATTATTTATCTTTGAAATAATTAATCCAACATTTTATCAACTCTTTCAATGTTGATGGAGCTACCCAAAATAATTTCATATTTAAGAAAAAATAACCCAAAATGGTGTGAGCAAATAAAAAATGAAGAAACAAATGGTATTATGTTTCTAAATCCTTCTCATATAAGGCACATATGAAGGGTCCATAATATATCTTCTTTTTTTTCTCTATCCCATAATAATCTTACTTTGAACCACTAATCAAAAGAATGTTGAGGCCTTAGGGAGTGCCTTTAATGACCAAACATTTTTCCAAGGAAAATTTTTCGAAGAAGAAATTTTTATTTGTTTTAACTTCTCATATCCCAACTTGACCAAGTATCCACCATGCTTTGATAAATTCTAAATCAACATATATTTTCATGTCAAAATTGGTAAATAAAACTCTTGAAGCATCTTTTGAAGTTCATCTGCAATTTGTTTGAGTTCCTCTTCTTCAATCAAGTTACTAAATGAAAGCCATGATTTGGAGTTTCTGCTCATAATAAAATAGTCTTTAACCTTTGAAACTTTACATGATAGGTATGCTTGAGCCAATGGTTATCATTTTAGTTGGAGATAAGAGGATAAGACTTCAACCACAAATCAAATAAAACAATTGTGTAACTCCCCTCATTATATTACCATCTAATATATTTCTTTATCAATTGCAAAATCTATGATATGAAATTATATGTTTATTATGCTTTGGTTAGAGTTATTTTCCTAAATAATTTTACTACATCAAGAGAACCTATTCATTTTTTAAGTAATATTTTTACCCAATTATTTCCTTGAATTTTGAATAACCTCCACCTATGCTTTTATAATTCCTTATCCTCTAATATTCTTTACTTTGTAAACACTATCCCACTTATAAATATGAAACCTAATTTTTTACTCACAACCTTTCCATAGAAAGTCTCTTTGAATTTTTTTCAAATTTTGATGCTATACTTATTGGCAATCTTAAAAGTGACATCATATAAATAGGAATGTATTGCAATGTGGCCCTCATGAGTTGTATCCTTCCTTCAATAGATAAGGACTTACCTTTACAACCTGCCATGCAAGATTATATCCAAAAAAGAGATCCAAAGCTCCTTTTTATTTCCTTTATCAAACAAAGAAATACCCATGTTGGTTGATGGAAAATTTTTGATACTAAACCGTAAAATATTCAAAATAATTTGTTATAAATTTAAGGTAGTATTAATGAAAAAATATTGGATTTTATGGTATTTACAAACTATCCAATAGCCTTCTCATAGCATGATAATATTGATTTAAACTTCATGCCCTCACTAATTGAGGGATGGCACAAAAGAAAATTATCATCAACAAATTGGAGATGGTATTCAAAGGGACCATTTTTTACAACTTGAATACCCTTGATTTTTCCCTTCATTTTTGTCTTTGAAAATGCTCTCCCTAATGCTTCCACATAAATAAAAATAGATACGGAGAAAGTGAATCACCTTGACGAAGTCCATAAGATAACTTGAAGTAACCAGAAGGAGAATCATTAATCAAAATATAAAATTTTGTAGTGCTATAACATCATTTAATCCACTCACACAAACTACAATCAATGTCAATATTTCTAAGAAAAGCATGTAGAAAATTCTATGAAACACTATCATATGCTTTGTTCATACCTAATTTCAAAACCATACCTAGTTTTCCCATGGAATAAAGAGAATGTATGGCCTCTTGTGCAATACTTATACAATCAATAATTTTACCATGAACAAATATACTTTATTCCTATGATATAATATACCCTAGAATGTCCTTCAACCTATTTGCCATATTTTTTGAAATGATCTTATAAATCATATTACAAAGGCTTATTGGATGAAAATTATTAAAATTATTTGAATTTTCTTTCATAGGAAACAAGGTAATAAATGTAGCATTGATCTAACTTATTATAGCCTTCCTTTTTTGGGACTCTTCAACCACAACTAATATATCACTCTTCAAAAAATCCTAAAACTTTTGAAAGAAAATTGCAGGAAATCCATCTAGGCTAAGTGCCTTATTAGGATGGACAAGAAAATTGCTTCATGAAGCTCCTCCATAGATATATTCTTCATAAAGATTTCATTTTGTCCTTGAGAGATAATTGATGGAATATTTTGGATATGTTTTTAATTTTCCTCCTTATATTGCCTAGGATGTGATAGAATATTTTTGAAATAATTAATTGCTTCCTTCCTTATATCTTCTTTTTCCTCAATATTTCTTCTATCAAGAGATAAAATATTTTTGTTATGACAAACACTTTTTTTTTGTATTTCTATCTCCTTCCTTGATCCATTTATCTATATATTTTTAGAACCAATATGAATCCTCCTTTTTCAATACATTACAATAATTAGAAAGTAATTGTTTTTCTTTCACATAAGAATCCTAATACATTCCATTAATTTCTACTATCTCTTGTAAATTTTTTATCTTGGATTCAATTTCTTTCTTTTCTTTAAAAATATTACCAAAATATTTTCATTTTCTCCTTTAAATATTTCAAATTTTAAACAAACTTGCACATAAATGATCCATCAAATTTTGATTCATCCCACCATAACATAATTGTATGGAAAAAAAATTAGGTATTGGAGCTACATAGTCTAGAAGTGAAATAAATTTGGATGACCATTATTAGGTAACTCACAAGTCAAATAAAGGATTTGTGATTTTATCCTCGTTGCAATAAAATATCTGAAGAGATTGTATATTTTATTTGTAACATTAATTGGATAATAAGAATTCATCTAGTCTTTCTGCTATATGATTTTCCCAATGTGTCTACTATCCCATGTATAATGAAAGCTTGAGGGACTAACATCCCACAGATCATTTGAATTGATGAATGAAATAAAATATTACATTCATTTAGACCATCATGAATGTCACCCTTCTTTTCCATAGGAGATAGAACAGTATTCAAATAACCCCCAAGAATCCATTGATTATAATGAATCATTACTCTATTTTACAAAAATATGCTAAGGTTCTTCCAACATCTTTCACAAGGATTAACTATAGTTGGAGCATATCCATTTATAAGCCCAACTTTAATGTTTTCCTCTTTCCTACAAAATAATCCAACAATTCAAATAATTTCTTTTTCTAATAATTATCCATATCATTTTCACTTGCTTCTAAATTATTTAGAATGTTATAATTATGGCTTTAGGTTTTAAAACATCTTTTAACCTATTTATATAAAACTAGAATAAATATTTATTAAACAAGAATAACTATTTAATGTTCCATTATCTAAATTATATATATAATTTTCAACAATATAAAATAAAGAGTATTCTCACACATATATCCTTAAATATTTAATTCTTCTTCTCGTGTATATATAACATTTTCTTAATTTTACAAAGGTAATGGTTTATATTAATGGAACCATCACAAAATTAAATATATATATTATTATTATTATTATTAGAATGATACATATAAGTTGTAGCACCATCAAATTTTTGTTTCTTATTAAAAACATAATATTTTAAATTTAAACTAAAGATAATACCATAATATAAGAATTTGCGTAAAGTATTAGAAGGTATGTAAGAGATGGATCTCTACTAGTTTTTGCATAAAGTGTCATCACCATTGTATGTAAAAGCCTTTGTAAGGTGAAATGAGTGTGCATGAAACACATACAATGAAAAAGAGATATCAATAAGGATCTACAAGCCCATGGAGGAGTCAAAAAAAGGGAAAACCATAGGATTATGGTGGGATTATGAGAGGAGAAACTAGCATAAAAATTCTTTTCACTAAGCAATTTTACACATAAATAAAATATGATGGAAATAATGCCAATTCTATGTAGCTAGATCATTAGTATCTAGATTGATGAGCACCAAAAATGCTCATTTTATATACACTTTTAAGGGTATCATTATTGGTTTAATTAACATTTGAGATGTATTTTTATATAAATTTTGCATATAATTGATAGAAAATGAAGTATTATGCTTGACTGGTGTTTTTAGTGGAAAATATGTGTAAATGCAGGTTTTTGCTACTAATCTGGTGTTTTTGAGCATATATCCCATTTGGACCTGGTAATGCACAAAGACATCTTAAAAGGTACTATGGTAAATGGTGGAGGTAGGTGTCTAACTCTCGATCATTGGAGGTGCCTAACTCCCGATAATTTAGAGGTGCCTAAATCCTAACTATTTGGAAGTGCCTAATTCCTGATCATTGGAGGCACCTAACTCCCGACCATTTACGGTGCCTATATTTCGACCATTTGGAGGCACCTATGTCCCAACCACAATATGGAGCTATTTTCAAATGTTGATCAGTTGACCAAACCAATATTGATCGGTTGACCAATTGACTATGTACTTTCCAAGGAGGTTGTTGAGCAGAAGATAAAGGAGAAATATTCATATTTTATGCATATTATATTTTAAACGTGCATTATCATTAAAATAGAATAAAGCACTTTTATTCCAAGTTGACCATGTAAGCTTTTAAAAGCATTATTTTTAGGATGCATTATTTTAGGATTAGTTTGTTACGTACACCTAAGGATTATTATATTTATCCTTTTGGTGAATGGTCATGCTTTTAATAGGAGAATAATATATGTGTATAAACCGATTGTAACAAATCACGTTATGTGATTAAAAATAGACCAATCTATTATTGTAATAGGATTTGGTTGTGTTTTATATAATAAGGTAGACCAGACAAATATACAGTCGATCAATTACATAGTCAATAGAATAATTATTTTTTTTATTATGAAAAGTTGGAAATACTCTTATTTTCTTAAAGTAGACTTTACGTAATTAGTCGAGTAGACTATCTACAGGAGCTTGGGTCCACTCCCTGCAGTAGTCCTCCCCTTTTTTATTTCTGTTATTTATTTTCAATATATTAGTTTCCTATTTTATTTCCTAGTCTATTTTAATTTAGCTGTGTTTTATTTTCCTACACTTTTATTTTCAAAACTTTAATTTTAGTTTGTAATTTATTTATTTATTTATTTTTCTACACTTAGCTTAATTTAGTTTGGCTGAAATAAAAATGAACAAACACCCCCACCAAACTAAATAGGTACAGAGGAATTCATTCCCCACACTATAGGCATATACTGTATATGACACCCATAAGTCTACAGACTATCAGACTGATAATTAATGGAAAAGAAATGATTGTTTTCTAAACATAATTTTTTCTCACCATAGACAAAGTGATTATAAACCAACATGACCAATTTTGCATAGAGAATTACAACAATTTTAGTTTACAGCACAATCTAGTGGAAAAAAGTTCCAACTAGCAAAGAAACAACCCCAAGGATAGAAGATACGAAGGACACAAATCCAGAGAATAGATCAAAGGAAAAGGGAGATCATACAAAAAATCCAAATGGAAGCAAAGCTCTCAAAACTTGATATCCAAGCTCACTCAAAGGGACCTGCCATACTAACACCTATTAAAGAGAATGATAATAGGGAGATACCCCAAGAAGTGAGCTTCAAATATGCCAAAGAAGTTAAGCTTAGGAAAGAGGCATTAACAATATAGGAATGCAAAAAAGAACATTGAGGATGCCAAAGTTGGATTAAAAAAAAAGGAATTAGGATGCATGAGAGTAGTAGATGGGTCCTTGATAGTAAAATTAGAACTAGACAATATATAGGATGACATAGATGCCATGAAAATAAGGGGTCTAATTTTCCAATTTATGGATTTTTGTCTGATCCTATTACCTTTCAATCTATGGGTTGTTATGTTAGAGTTAGAGTATATTACATCATTTGGGTCATGTAAATGTACCACCTTTGGTACATAGTTAGAGTAGGAGATTACTTTAGGGGGAAGTTAGCTACTTACTTCAAGCAATGTAATAAATGCACAAGTGTCAATGTGCAAGTTGTAATGTGCAAGGTGTCCCCTTGTACAACTAGGTAGAGTGTTGGCCAAGGAATCTATCTTCCTATATAAGGGTAAAAGTTCATATCAAGTTCATATCAAGCATATCAAGTGCATTATATCAGAGAGTAGTAGATAGTGGTAGAACTCTTGTATGGAGTACAATGTAGTTCTTTAGCTTATATTAATGGAGTGACCATCACCTCCATACTGCATTGTATTTTCACCACTTTCTATTTATAGTATATTTCAATCATATTGCATAATTACTTTCTTTCATATTTTTTACATTTTATTAGGACCTGTGATAGATCTCTCCCACTACATATATCCTCAAAAGCTAATAGTGGTATCAGAGCCATGGTGAATCGAGATAGGAATAGGAGGACCTACATCCATCATAGTTCCTCTTTGCACTTTTGTAAACCGGATTCACCATTGTGCACCGCCACTTACAAAAGTCATCATAAGAGAAGTCCAGTAGGTCAATAGGAATAGGGAGAGTCACAAGTGAGGACTGAAATAAATCTTAGTTACAAAAATTTTGAGATTACATTTGGCTAGAGTCTTTCCATAAAGTTGCAAAAAAACTTGTGAAGACTAGGACTCAACATTCATTCCACTAGTTTGATAGATCAACTAGTGAAGACTATTTAAGGATCTAGATTTTTTAATGTTAACTATTATCTAAAGTTTTTTGTTGCAAAAAATTAACTCTCAGAAGTTGGGACACTTCCTACAATAGATAGAGAAGGATTTCACCTTCATTTCCTAAAATTCTATGTGCTTTCCTCATGCAGAGATTAGTTCTTTGTTGCAGAAAAAGACTCTAGGAGAAGAGTCATGGTGAAGTTTGGAGATTGGAGATCTCCATTGCAAGATTGAAAAACTTCACATTGTAGAAAGAAAAGGCCACAGAAGCCTTGATCTAGAAGAAAAAGCTATAGAAGCCTTAATTATGAAGAAGACTTTAGAGAAGAGTTCCTGATTCAGAAGAAGAGTTCCTGATTTAGAAGAAGACTCCAGAGAAGAGTCCATGAAATAGGATATTGGTGATCTCCTTTATTGATTAAAGACTTCTTTTAGAAGAAGCTGAAGAGATCCGAAGTAGGTCTCATTAGAAAACTTCCAATATTGGAAGAGATAGAGAGGGACTAACAGAGTCCTATTCCTAATCAGAGAAGTAGTAGATTTTAGAGATCCAAGAAGAAGATCTCATCACCAACACTTCCAGAAGTAGAAGGTTGAAGAAAAGGTCTCAGTTGGAAGACTAGAGAAGTTGCAAGATAGAAGACCTTGGAGAGGTCTCAAGGAGGAAAAGAAGAAGGCTTGGAGAGCCTTGTTGTAGAGCTCGTAGAAGCATCATCAAAAGAGTTCCTAGGAGAACTCATTGGAGAAATCCACTACCAAGGAGAAGCTCCTGATAGTGAAGGACTTGGGACAATTATCGCCATCCAACAACAAGCCCAAGAGAAGAAGAATTTGGTAAAGAGTGCCAAATTCCGAAGAAGAATCTAGTGAAGACCTCAAGACATTCAGAATCTTGAGAAGAAGAAGATCATGTTTGAAGTCAGAATTCAACAAGAATATTGAAGGAGGATTCAGATAGAAGAAGCCTACCAAATCCAAGAGATTTGGAGATTACCTCTCACAACAAGAAGGCATAGTTTAGAGATAAGAGTTCTTTGAATCTATAATAGAAAATAGAAGATCACTAGAAGGATCAAGCCACCAAACCCTAGGCTCAAGATAGAAGGTTCGAGACCATAATTTGGTGAAGCAAGAAGTTATTTTGGATAGCCAACAAGAAGCTACGAATTCATCCATTACAAGGCAGCAACTTGGTGAATCAAAACACCAAGATCTACATCTACTACATAAGCCATTAAAAGGTAAGCAACTTGGGTGCAATTAGTTGAACTTCAAATAAGGGTTCATTATCAAATTCCATTAAGCACCATATTTAGATTAGAGTTGCAAAGAAAAAGGGCTTATATTATAGTCTTCAAGAAAGTGCAAAAAGGAGAGTTCATTTTAAATATATATTTGCACATTAAATAGGAGTTGGATATTTTTCGAAAGAAATAAAATTATCACCTACCTATTATCTATCTAGAAAGCAAGAAGACTACATCCTACAATATTGATTGTAGTGAAAATTGCAGATTATTCATTAAGGGTTCATTACAGATTACTCTTAAAAGTTGTAGAGATTATTAAGTGCATTTGAAATTATTTTGAGATTTTATTTACAGGAGCAATAAGGTGAGATTATTGTTACCATTAAAGTGCATTATTAATCCATTAGCACTATACTAGTTGATCTTTAACTAGTTACTCTCAAAAGGGTTAGTTTGTGTTTGTTGATTGTTAAAGATCAAGGGCACAAAACCAACAGATTATCAAAGTGTCTAGAGACACTATTTGGTGCATAGAACCTGCAACATTTCATGGCCCAAAGAAGCCACCAAAATTATATTAGATTCCTCCAAGGAGTGGAGAAGAAAGCCACCATAAAAATCAGTAAAAGAAGCTACAAATCGAGACTTGGTGAGTCTCAGATTCAAGGTGCACTAAGGGCTATTTACAGAAAAAATTAGTGCAAAAATTACTTCTACAAAAGCTTCTATCTACGTGGTTATTAGCTTGGGTTTATTACCAAAGTAACCAAGCAAAGGAGAGAGTTGTCTAGAAAAGGAGACAACATCAAATCAGCCCTTGCCTACAAGAAAGCTACCATTAAAACCAATAGAAAAGAGTGCAAAAGGAGGTGCAAAAAGAAGGTATTCTATTTACAAGTTTATTTACATTATCTTGCACCATAATATTCTATCCTACGTAGGAAAAAGGACAAGGTCTAAGTGTCATAAAGACACATTCTTCATAAGGAAGAAACATCTCCAAGTGGTCGTAGAGAAGCACTATCTGAGCAAGGTAAAAAGGGGCCTTCAAGGAGCTCAAATCATCCATGGTTTGGACAGCCACAATAAGCAACCTGCACAACATACATAGCATAGCACAAGAAGAAGCTATCATCTACAAAGGTAGAATTACAAGCAGCTTGAAAGCAGGAGAAAATCCAAGTGTAGAGAAAGCAATACCCAAGAGCTAGATGTACATCCACAAGGAGCATTCAAAACACCATTGGAGTAGTGTTGCTCATAGTCCTAGCTCACAACAATGCTCATTATCCCAACTAGAACCAACTCACATACCAAGCACCATAAAAGCATTGAGGAGAAAACATAGCAAAATATGAGTTGGAAATAATGCATTGAAGAGGAAGGTTCATGCAAAATATAAAAGGTGCCACTTGTCACCATTGAAGAAACCCTAACGAGCACTCAAAATAATGCTCAAGCTTGCACATATGAAAGGAAGTGTTACATAGGGAGAACATCAGTTATGTTAGAGAAGAGGTGACACTTGTAACCAAGGCATACAAGCACTCACATAAATACTGTAATATCTATCCTCCAACAAATTTCAAGTGTCTTCTTCGAGTGTTGAAATAAAACTACCATGACACTTGTCATATTCAACAAATCCTCTTCCTATTTAAGGTACCTGAGACTAAGGAAGGAAGCACATTCATAGCAGCAAGGAGTTGCAATGTATAATAAAGGAGAAGAGCATTTAAAGCTCTTGGTCAAGGTGGTCAAAGAAGCCAGACTTGAGGCATCCACTGTCCAAATATTGCAATCAAAAGAGAATAAAAAATCAGCCATCGTCCATCATAGAAGGAGTTCAAGACAAGCATTAAAGTTTGTCGATCTCATCTATGCCCATACATTGGAGAATACAAAGCTTACCATTGGTCATAATAGCTAGGAGGAATACTAAATATTATTGTCATCTACGTCTGAATTCAACATCGAGTACGTAGAGGTTTACAACATTATAAAGGTAAGAATTTACCTTATTCTAATTTGCTTTCATTAAAAGGAGTTATAAGGGTATAATATAAGGTTGAAACTATAGGGAAATCAACCATATTTGAAAGCAAAATTAAAGGAGAATTATAGCTTAATATTTACAAATTAAAACATAGGAGAAATAAGGATTTCTACCTAGAAAAATTAAATTTCTATTATTGCAAATATTATTATTTTCTAATATTCCAAATTAGGGAGTTATAAGGAATACTACACCAAAGTAGGATATTGGAATTTAGAAACATTAAATATCAAATATCAAAGGCTATAAAAGGAGGTTCATTAAAGATTATCAAGGGTTGGAAATTAATTGGTATACTTGTCTCAAAATCACATTAAAGGGATAAAAGAAATCCAACCATTAGGACCTCATCAAATTAGAAAGTGCTTAAGTTCAATAGGAGTAATAAGGTGTAATAGAAGTTGATTTTTGCTATTCACAAAACTTTACAAAATCAACCCAAAATTGAACTACTATTCTCAAAAGCACTTTATCAATCATTTAGCATATCCAAAATCACTAGGGAGACATAAGGCATTCTACAAAACTTGATAATAATAGCATTCATCAAAATTTATCAAGTACTCAATCCATTTGGGAGTCATAAGGAAGCCTACAAAACCTAAGCTCTAAAAAGGTTTTATTAAATCAAATTCACATACTTTAACTAGGGAGTCATAAGGTAGACCACTTAAGAAGATCCTATCTCATAAGATACAAGCTCTATCAAAGCACTTTATACTCTAATCCAGGGAGCTATAAGGATGTCTACCTCAAGTAATACAATGAACAATGATATGAACAACACTATTAGAAAGGAAAGAGCAAGTGTCATAAAAAGTGGAATCAAGAATTCACTTATAAAATCTGAAGGAAACTTAGATCCTACCTCAAAAAGGATACATAGTGAAGCTTTAAAAGATAGTTTTGAAACAATGGAGCATTATCTACATGCTCGACTCACTGAAGCAATTGATAATGGAAAGAATGACATTTAAATTCCTTTAATTTATGGAAGCATACTATACATGGCACTACTTACATTCAAATGTTATAAGGATGAAAATGTGGAACAAAGAGGATTGATAGAAATACTTAAACTAAAAACAAAAATGGATGAATCATCTCTAGAAAAGATATTTCAATCCTCATGTAGTATTAGTACTTCAAGTTCTACTAACTCAAAGTCTTATCATGATGCTCTAAGTGTATGTTTAGAAGCTTTTATACAGGACACATAGAATGATGACAAGGACAAAAACAAAGAGAAAATACTCTTGCAAGAATCGAGTGATAGTACATCCACCTATAAAAGTACTAACTCCAATAAAGAAGAAGAAGAGGAACCAATTCAAGGAGGCATACAGTGCAATGTGAATTAAAGAAAATACAAAGGATCAAATCAAGCTGAAGAACATCTGAAGACAAAGATCCATATTGAATATTGAAATCTTCAATACCCAAATAATGTAATACAAGGGGGTGTTAGAGTTAGAGTATATTACATCATTTGGGTCATGTAAATGTACCACCTTTGGTACATAGTTAGAGTAGGAGATTACTTTAAGGGGAAGTTAGCTACTTACTTCAAGCAATGTAATAAATGCACAAGTGTCAATGTGCAAGTTGTAATGTGCAAGGTGTCCCCTTGTACAACTAGGTAGAGTGTTGGCCAAGGAATCTATCTTCCTATATAAAGGGCCTCATAGTGATAGTTCATATCAAGTTCATATCAAGCATATCAAGTGCATTATATCAGAGAGTAGTAGATAGTGGTAGAACTCCTATATGGAGTACAATGTAGTTCTTTAGATTATATTAATGGAGTGACCATCACCTCCATACTGCATTGTATTTTCACCACTTTCTATTTATAGTATATTTCAGTCATATTGCAAAATTACTTTCTTTCATATATTTTTCATTTTATTAGGACCTATGATAGATCTCTCCCACTGCATATATCCTCAAAAGCTAACATGCTAAACATTGGAGAACCAAATGTTAGTTTTAAAATTTTAATTATCCTAATAGGTATTTTCTAGTCATGTTTGCTATAGAATAAGATAAAGAAGACATATTTCAAGGATATCCATATTTCTTTGGTAGATCGAGGCTTGTCATGAAGTCTTGGAATACAAAATTTAAAGTGGAGGAATAAATGCTCTTAACTAGATCCATTTAGGTTAAAATATTTTATCTCCTAGTAGAATTTTAGAATCTATAGGTCCTAGCTATGATTGATAACACCTTAGGCACTTTCATGATGATAGCCAATAGCACCCAAAAGTTTGAACATTTTATTTATACATGAATTTGTGTGTTGACATATTTTGACAAACCCCTCCTTGAAAATATCACATTAAAATTTGGATACATGGGAACAACAAGTGTGCTATGAGAATATCCCCTTTATATGTAGAATTTACCATGAATATGGCCATCTGGCTAAGGATTACCCACATAAATTTTAGAAGTAAACTAAAGAATACAAGGAAAACATGGGATTCCAAATACCAAAGAAAAATACGCACAAAGAAAACCTATAACTAAGTAGAAGAAAGTGCTTTCAACAAATATGTTTAGAAGCCTAGCCATGGATGATATCCCAAATGAAGAAGAATATTGAATTGAAATAAAAATTCTAGAAATATATTTTGAGGAAGTATGAGGATAAAAAAGTGTGCAAGAAATTAAAATATCAATGGAGAAAATATTGATGGGGAAATTAGTAAATAGTGGAGAACTAAACTAAATGGAAATGAGCTATCATAGAAAGAATAAAGAAGAAAACAAAATAAATAGAAAAATTACTTCATTAGATGGAACCAAAAATAATGCATTGGTATCCTATAAACAAATATTAGAAGCTATGGGGGTGAACTAGGAACCTAGTAAAAATATGAAGGTGGACACAAATCAGGTGGAAAGAAAGTCCAACCAGCATCACATGGTGAAGGAAGGTCAAATATTAATTGATTAAGGTAAGGTTATGGAATTTACCCATCTTTGTAACCATTTTTATCGATGAAATTCATTATATAGAATATTAGAGGACTAAAAGGAAGTCCACCTAAACAAAATGAGATAAAAAGAATGATTCAGATAAACTGGCCATAAATGATCTTCCTCCAAATCATGAAGGTATCTTTTGAGGAAAAAAACATAATCAAAATAAGGATATGGCAACCCAATAAAGTAGTATCCTTGAGGTTCCAAGGAACTTCATGGAAAGTTACATTCTTATGGGATCCCAAAAACCTAGTGATACACTATATAGTTGGTAGAAAAGGACTAATTGGTGTGGTAGCAAAATATAGATAATATGACCAACATATTCTATGTCTAAATGTATATTCCCCCAAGAATAATTGAAAAAATAGGAAGCTATGGGGACATAGACTATATATTTTCATATGTTTTCGAATCATTAATATTGTTGGGGGAATTTCAACACTATTCTCTCTAGAAAAGAAGGTAGGAGGAAATCAAGCTTTATATGGAAGTGCATATATCATGAGTGATTACATGGGTCACTTTCACCTCATACATATCAAACATAATAATGGTTTTATGACTTGGTCTGACAAGATACTGGGTGTAGCATACATTTTGGAAAGACTAGATAGGTTCTTAGTATCATAAAAACTCTTGATATAGGGACATATCCCAAAGATCAAAATATTAAATAATGTAGAATTATATCATTCACCTATAATTATAGTAGTCTAGAAGATTAATCCAACACAAGTTATCTTTTAATTATAGCTCATGTGGCTTAGAGATAGATTATTTAGACCACAAATACAACAATGGTGGTAGGAAGGAATACCAATACATGACATACAAATATTATATTTTACCAAATGACTATAGTATATCAGAAATAATATTAAGAGCTAGAATTAGAAGGATTTTAGAGATTTAAAAAAAAAAAAGTCCGAGGTGTAGACCAATTGGTTCATCCAAACCCCATAAGGGGGGCGGAGGTCCAAGGTTCAAATATCGGGCCTCGCTGGACTAAACGCTTGTCCCTTTCCTAGTGCTTTCAACAGCGTAAAAGGTTTAAAATGATTGTGGCATGGCGGTTATAGGTGCGGACTGCGTGAAGATCTGTGTGGTGGTTTCCAGGGCGGACAACGTAGAATATTGTGGCAGCCATAAAAATCTGGACAGCCTGCTCGGATTCGTGGCGGCTACCGATTCCACCATGTAATATATATATATATATATATATATATATATATATATATATATAACAACTAGAGGAGTTGACTGATCATATAATAAAGGATAGGCTCATGGAAAATAGGTCCAATACAAAACTATAAATCACAAACCAAAATGAGGAATGGGAAAGAAGGGAGAACTTATTATGGAAACAAAAATCTAGAACCAAGTTCCTAAGATGAGATAGAAACACATGATTCTTCCACAAGTCCCTTTTAGCTTGAAGGACATATAACTTCATCTCTTCTATGAAAATGAATAATAACATGGGAGGGCATGAACTTGATAGCAATGAACTATTTCAAAAAAAATTCATTTCTAAGACCATGGATTCAAAATCTAAATAATAAATACTATAGGAGATATCCAAACTCATTACAAGAGAAAAAAAATGATATACGAGGTGAACTAGTGACAATGCAAGAATTGTAGGAGGTAGTTTTCAAAATATAAAAGGATAAAAATCTAGTTTTGGATGGATTCCCTATTGAATTCTGAAAGCACGAGGATACGGAAGAAAAAAGGAAACTCCAAGTGCAATGCAAACGGAACTAAACTTAACGCTAAATCCTATGAATTGGAAGTGCATGAAAGGAGGGAAAGCATGAATGAATCGAAACAAAACAAAAGCCAATAAGGAAGACATCCCTTTTTAATGATATGTTTCAGAACTCAGTTACAATGCACCTCCTCCCATTTCTAAGGGGCTAGGAGCGTTAAATATGTGTTCTTGTTACACCCATGGATGCTATTCCTTCTTCCGCGTGCCCACATGTAAAATGGGCAGACCAAACATCGCCGCCACTTGCATTGATGAGTCTTGACTCCTTGCTGCTCCTCTAATGTCCAGATCCTACATTCAAGGAAACAAGAAATAGTCAGTAGCACCTGTAGATGAAATAAAACATGCAATCCCCACGCCTTCGATTAGTGCATGCAAGATATAAATATAACGATAACTAAAATAGATCCAAATGAACTAAAAATTTGACAGGGGAATCAAAACATCACAAGGAAAACACTGCAATTGGAATAGTCAAAAAATTCACCTCATATTTGTATTCACTCCTGGGCGGGACGAATATACCTACAACAAAATGTCAAAAGACATTGTCCCAAATGTCACATTCGGGGAGCTCCAAATCACCTGCAAAGTTGGGTATTAGCTAGTTGGGGGTATTTTGGGAAGACCCAGATGGTTATATTTTCCCAATTTGGCCTCTATCAGCAGGAATTTGATGATGCTACCTGCATGTTAGCAAAAGCGAGAAACAATAGAAACATGATAAAAAAATGCTCAGAACGATGTGAGATTTTAATGACAACCTATCTAAGCAACATAGAATTAAATGCAAGAATAACAAAAAAGAAATATACCACAGATTTCTAATCGCTCTGGAATGGGGCGATTAGGATTGTAGCAGGTGGGGGGGGTGCCTGGGGGCAGGCCGCCCACCGTTTGGGGCCCGATTTCGGCACCAATCCACTTGGGATGGGTCCAAAACCTCTTGTGGGGTATTGTCGATAAATTTGGTGGGATATTGTGGCCAAATTTCAGCTTTTGGTTCCGTATTTACGCTTCCAATGACCACCCTATGACCTCCTTTCCAAAATATATCAAGGATGTGAAAGGCACAACTCGAAAGGGGGTGGGTGTGAAAGTAAAATGACAACACTTCGTTGCTCCAAAATGCTCCTTCTCTATATATTTTGGGGTGAGAAGACTCACCATTTTATAGACCTGATGGTCTCTTTGGATGAGCATGCAGAGGCGCCACTTGGAAATCATGCCCTTCCAGGAGGGGGGAAGATTCTTCCCTGATTAGGGGCTTCATGACTGCCTTTGTAACTGCCTCTAACGCTCGAAAACGCTCACTCACACTCCCATGCGATGAAGGAATAATTAAGTGGCGGATCTGAGCTACCATTTGTCAATATTTGACTTTTTTCCTATCAAACCTGCTATTCGTCCCACCTTGGAGTGAATACTGCTATTCGTCCCTGGGTGGGGTGAATACCAGTTTGTAATCGTCCTTGGGTGGAACAAGTATGGAGCAGAGTGCTTGAAGGTGCAAAATTGACCTCTGACCTTCCAAAACTATTGTGTGAGTGGTTAGGACCATTTTTTAACCTCTGTGGGTTGCCCTTGGGGCTGTGTGCGTCAATGCGATCAGTGTTTGCAGTCACATAATCGGATTGGTGATGTTTTGGTGTCTACAGATGCCCCTTTTTGGGAAGCGTTGTGTGTGGCACAGTGTTGAGCAAAAATAGATAACCAAAGCACTAATGATTAGGGTTTCTTAGTAACCTAACCAAATTTTGATGCCCCAAGTATGGAAATGGCATGCATTCTTGAATCCTTGCTTCTAACAAGCAAAGGAACTCAATTCAAGTGTTAACCTTTTTCGGTGAGGTGTTACTTGATCTTGGACATTGATCAGTCATGAATAGGCAAAGGGCGCAACCTTTTATCTGTGGGAACCTTGAGTTCATGATTCATGAAATACCAAGTGTTTGATCATCTTGTGATTATTTCTTGTTTGTTTCCCCAGGCAGGAGCATGATTGTCTTCGTCAATGATTCTTTGAATGCATGTCATTTCCATGATTGGGTGTGTATTTGTTGATTGGTGACTAAGTGTGACTACCCCCTCAAGTGACGAATCGATGAGGGAATGACCTACATGAGAAAAGCGACGAGTCACTTGACCCAAGATGACTTGTGTAAGGGTGCCTTCAGATGTTTATCGTTGAATGTGTGTGCAGTTTTCGACATTTAGACCTATTTTTGGTGGGTGTTAACCCTTTTTGGTAACGCCATTTGGGGATGAAATTCTCGACAATTCGTCCTCCCGTGGAGCGGTCCGGATATGGTAGCCTTCTTAGGGAATAGGATAGTGAGAATTTGTTACCCCGATGTCTATTTTGCATGCCCAGAATGTCGAGTGCAAAAGCATTCTCATCGAGCAAGTTTATTGCTATTTTTGGTTGGGTTTTGAGCTTTTTTGTGACACCATTTGGGGATGAAATTCTCAAAAATTCGGCCTCCCGTGGAGAAATCCGGCTATGTAGCCTTCTTAGGGAGTAGGATAGTGAGGATTTGTGACCCTGACATCTATTTTACATGCCTGGAATGTCAAGTGCAAAGGCACTCTCATCAGGCAATTTTATTGCTTGTTTTGGTGCATTTTTGTGCAGTTTTTGATATTTTTGAAATTTATGCTCTGTAATCATCCCTGGCTTGGGGGTTTTTGAGCTTTTATATTTTTGCGGGGTCAGAGGACCTTTTTATTGTAGCCTATGGGCATTTTTGATGATATATATACAGATGACTTTATTTTGTTTATACACATGTCGGTATTTGATGTTATGCTCGATGATTGTTGAAATGTGTATGTATGCATGTTAATTGATGTTTCTAATTTTTAGGATATGCAAATGTAATGGATGAATTGAACTTGTGTTTTTGGGCGAGGGCACCATAGACTATTTAGAACTTTATGGCTTTTTGTCCTAGGCGATTGCTGTGGTAAATGAAATTTCATGTATACATGCTATTTTTGTATTTTTCGATGGCGATGCAAGGATGAAAGATATTAGTTGGTTTAAAATGTATTTTAAGGTTTTTTGAGACTCAGATGTTTTAACCAACTAGCCATGACTATACTTTATCTTACAAGACTTTTGAACAAGGTATGAATTGGACTTGTCTTTGACCAAGTTATTTCACATCCCTATGTGTGCAATTGAGTTCGTTTATGTGGTATTTGTCAGGATACCGCCAATGCCAGATAGGTTGTCAACAAAATCTATACTGAGGATCACCTAATTAGCTCCACTAACTTCCTTTGTTGTATTTAGTCAGATTCATCTGCGGTGCTCTCTAGGATACCATAAGCTAGCTCATCCACATGCAAACATTGATCTGTACATGAGTTAATGTGATAGATATATCGTCATGCGGGAGGTTTACCACCAGTGACCGATAGGCTATCCACCAAACCGGTATTGAGGTTTACTTCATGACCTTCTGAATGCTGAGAGTTCTAGGGATTCAAGTTCGACTCCCTTATTTTCTTCAATTGTATTGGGATACTTGCTCTTTTGTAGTGATAAAAATCACTATTTATTTTTATTATATATATTTTTTTCTTTTGAGCAAGGGATTTGAATTTTGAGTGATGAGAATCACTATTGTATGTGCCTTTTGATGTATGCACTTTGGTGGTGATGTCAAATTTTTGGAGTTTTGACTTTTGCAAAATTTTATGATGTTTGCAACTTTTCGAGAACTTGGGATTCTTGGGGAATTGGGTAGGGAAGATGCTTGTCCTTTTGCCAACTCTCAGCATTCTTGGGGTCATTCGCATAGGGGGATGAGCAAGATAACCGTTTCGCTTATGGTGACCTGGATTGCTTTGTAGGTTTCATCTTTCGTTCACACAACTTGGGAATTTTTATGTGTTTTAATTTGTGTTGGGATGCTACGTAACAAGGTGTGATCCAAGTAGAACTCTACCTTTGTAAAATCTATCTGACTTTGTACAGTATTTGGCTAGAAAGCTAATGACGACTGAATGACGAAAACTCTTGATACATTAGAAGACCACTGACTATGATATGGTAAAAAGAAGTGAATGGCGTTTATTTTTGATGGACTATTTATAGAATGGAGAAATGTGGAACAAGATGGATTTGCCAAGTAATTACAATCTATGGTGCCTTGACCTATATGACCACAAATATGCAATGTATGGATGTTATGCTTAATGCAACTATGTATTTTTGTGTTTTTGATGGATTGATTTTTTTGTGAGTATGAAGATGAGATGCAAAAAGAGCTCTTTATTGTTGTGATGATTTTGAGCATGCATGGAAATGAGATGCAAATTTTTGTTATTTTTGATGATTTTATTATTTTTGAATTTTCTTATTTTTGACCAAGCGATTGTGGGAACCCTTGGAGCTTTTTGGTTGACCAAGTGATTGTAGGAATCCTTGGAGCATTTTGGGGTTGACCAAGTGATTGTGGGAATCCTTGGAGCATTTGGTTTGACCAAAGGGATAATGGGCACCTTTGGGGCATTTTGGGATTGACCAAGCGATTATGGGAATCCTTGGAGCATTTTGGGATTGACCAAGCGATTATAGGAATCCTTGGAGCATTTTGGGATTGACCAAGCGATTATAGGAATCCTTGGAGCATTTTGGGATTGACCAAACGATTACGGGAATCCTTGGAGCATTTTGGGGTTGACCAAGCGATTGTGGGAATCCTTGGAGCATTTTGGGATTGACCAAGTGATTATAGGAATCCTTGGAGCATTTTGGGATTGACCAAGTGATTATGGGAATCCTTGGAGCCTTTTGGGGTTGACCAAGCGATTGTGGGAATCCTTGGAGCATTTTGGGATTGACCAAGCGATTATGGGAATCCTTGGAGCATTTTGGGATTGACCAAGCGATTATAGGAATCCTTGGAGCCTTTTGGGGTTGACCAAGCGATTGTGGGAATCCTTGGAGCATTTTGGGGTTGACCAAGTGATTGTGGGAATCCTTGGAGCATTTTGGTTTGACCAAAGGGATAATGGGCACCTTTGGGGCATTTTGGGATTGACCAAGCGATTATGGGAATCCTTGGAGCATTTTGGGATTGACCAAGCGATTATGGGAATCCTTGGAGCCTTTTGGGATTGACCAAGTGATTGTGAGGAATCCTTGGAGCATTTTGGGATTGACCAAGCGATTATGGGAATCCTTGGAGCATTTTGGGTTTGACCAAAGAGATAATGGGAACCTTGGAGCATTTTGGTTTGACCAAAGGGATAATGGGCACCTTTGGGGCATTTTGGGATTGACCAAGCGATTATGGGAATCCTTGGAGCATTTTGGGATTGACCAAGTGATTATAGGAATCCTTGGAGCATTTTGGGATTGACCAAGCGATTGTAGGAATCCTTGGAGCATTTTGGGGTTGACCAAGCGATTATGGGAATCCTTGGAGCATTTTGGAATTGACCAAGCGATTATAGGAATCCTTGGAGCATTTTGGGATTGACCAAGCGATTGCAAGGAATCCTTGGAGCATTTTGGGGTTGACCAAGCGATTATGGGAATCCTTGGAGCATTTTGGGATTGACCAAGCGATTATGGGAATCCTTGGAGCATTTTGGGATTGACCAAGTGATTGTGGGAATCCTTGGAGCATTTTGGTTTGACCAAAGGGATAATGGGAACCTTTGGGGCATTTTGGGGTTGACCAAGCGATTATGGGAATCCTTGGAGCATTTTGGGATTGACCAAGCGATTATGGGAATCCTTGGAGCATTTTGGGATTGACCAAGCGATTATGGGAATCCTTGGAGCATTTTTTTTGGGCTATGGCTCTTTTAGATATGGAATGGCCGTAAATGACTGATGTTCAAGGGTTCTAGTTCCTTGATTCCATCAAGAGAGGCTAGCCGGTATGTTCCAGGTCCTATTTTACTATCAATTACATAGGGACCTAACCAGTTTGCCACGAACTTGTCCCTTAGATGGGGCGGCAAGTTAGAGTTCTGTTGGTTCTCTTTTAAGACCAAGTCACCAACCTGAAAGTCCCTCAGGTGAACTTTCATGTTGTATGCTTTCTTCAGCTCACTCTTGATAGATACGTAAATGCTCGAGAGCATTAACGCGTCATTCGTCGAGCAACGTAAGCTGGTCTAACCGGGCCTATTGCACAGTGTCATCATCGATGAACTCTTGCATTGATATGCGCAGGGAAGGAATTTCCAACTCGAGAGGCATGACTGCCTCGGAGCCATACACCAGCGAAAATGGAGTTGCCCTAGTGGGTGTCCGAATGCTAGTGCGATAAGCCCACAGGGAAAGTGGGATTTGAATGTGCCAATCCTTATGACTATCTACGACTATCTTTTTGAGGATGGCAACTAGTGTTTTGTTTGACGCCTCTGCTTGCCCATTTGCCTGCGGATAATAGGGTGTCAAAAAACTATGCTGAATTTTGTACTTTGTGGTCAAAGCATGCACGTCTTTGTTCTTGAATGACGTCCCATTATCCAAAATTATCTTGGATGGAATACCAAAATGACATATGATGTTATGTAAAATGAACTCCACAATGTGGGGTCCAGTCATAGAGGTAAGCGGAACTGCTTCCACCCATTTGGTGAAGTACTCTATGGCCGTTATGATAAACGTGTGATGACCTGATGATGCAGGGGAGATCTTTTCGATTAGATCTAAGCCCCACTGTGAAAATGGCCAAGCCGATTGGATCGGCTGCAAGGCCTGGGAAGGTACGTGTGTCAAATTAGCATGGTGTTGACATTTCATGCACTTCCTTACATATGCGCAACAATCTCACTCTAAAGATGGCCAATAATAGCCCATGCAGAGAATGCACTTTGCGATGGCCATACCACTGAAGTGGCCACCGCACGTACCATCGTGCGCTTGGGCGATCACCCAAGTGGACTCCTATTGGTCCAAGCAACGAAGGAGGATTCCTTCATAGCTGCGATGGTACAAAATGTCTCCTAACAAGACATACTTTACCACTTTCTGCTTGAATGCTCATTTTGTGGCATGCGTCAATCCAAGTGGGAGGTTACCTAACTTGAGGTAGTCCCTTATGGGTGAATACCAATCCTGCTGATTAGAAACCTCGACGGTATGAATAGCCACTCCCTCTTGAAGTTCATCCCTAGAAAAAGTTGAGCGGGAGAGAACTTGTAAGAATAGCATTGTGTTGCTATTAAGGGGAGTAGGGGAGAACAAGGACCCCCAGTTGGCATGATTCAGATGATCGTGGATTTGAGAGAACGTGTCCGGGGACGGTTCAATCTGGATCAAGTGGATTCCTGGCATCAAGTCAGAGCTTGCGCGCTCCATCACGGATTGCGATAGTGTTTGTACTTGAATGGTTGTCATATCACCAGAAATGTCTTGCGGGATTAAGGACCCCAAGGAGGCCATAGTGTCCACAAAATGATTCGATGACCGAGGGAGTGCCTCGATGTCGTACCATTCAAGCTTTGCTAGGAATTTGTCCACAAGGGCTTTGTAGGCCTGCATAACTGGGCATTTACATTGGAATACCCCTTTGACTTGGTTGACAATTAACAGTGAATCACCAAAGATGTTCAATCGTTTGATGTTCATGGTGATTGTTGTCTGAAGACCTATGAGCAAGGCTTCATATTCGACATTGTTTTTGGTGCACGGGAAGTCTAATTTAAATGATAGAGGCATTGGAGCCCCTTGTGGTGTGAAGAATACGATTCCCATGCCACCACCTTGCTCACATTTAGAACCATCAAAAAATAGGGTTATGTCGGCCTGAGACTCAGGCTCATCAGAATCTGGTGATTCTGAGACATGGAAGACCCCATCATCGAGTAGTTCTATGACCAGAGGTTGATCATCTTCGAGAGGAGCCTCCGCTAGTTGATCGGCTATGACTTGACCTTTGATGGATTTTTGTCCAATAAACTCTATGTCAAATTCCATCAACAACATGATCCATTTCACCGTGCAACTACTATGATAAGTACGACTCATCATGTACCGCAATGGATTCTCCTTAGACACAACATACGTAGTGTTGCTCAACATGTAGTGGCATAGCTTTTTGGTAGCAAACACCACTGCCAAGCAGAGTTTCTCAACGTATGCATAGTTAAGTTCATAACTGACTAGGGTGCGGCTAAGATAGTAAGTAGCCTGTTCTTTGTGAAGTTCATTTTTTTGGGCTAGCATGGCACCCAGTGCCACCTCAGTAGCTGAGATGTATAAGTAGAACGGCACTCCTGGTCTAGGTGGTGCCAATACCGGTGGCGAAGCCAAGTATTGTTTAATGTCATCAAAGGCTGACTGGCACTCGTCATCCCAGTGAAATGCTACCCCTTTATGCAATAATTTATTCATGGGTCGGCACTTGTCAGATAGTTGTGCTATGAAGCGCTTGATTGATGTGACCTTTCCCTGTAGGCTTTTGAGCTGCTTGATGGTAGTTGGGGGAAGCATTTCAAGGATTGCCTTGACTTTGTTTGGGTCCACCTCGATGCCTCACTTTGAGACTATGAAACCCAAGAGTTTTCTAGATGTGATGCCAAATACGCACTTCTTGGGATTCAGTTTGACTTTATGTTCCATGAGGCGATCGAGGATCTTGCTTAAGTCATCGAGATGATCTGGGCACAAAAGATATTTGGCCAACAAATCATCCATGTAATCTTCCAAATTTTTATGCATGTAATCATGGAAGATGTACGTCATGGCACGTTGGTAGGTGGCACCAGCATTTTTAAGGCCAAAAGGCATGACCTTATAACAAAATGTCCCCCAAGGCGTTGTGAACACCATTTTTAGTTGGTCCTCGAGATTGATACGAATTTGATTGTATCCTGAGAAACCATCCATGAGGGAAAGCATTTCATGGCCCGCTATAGCGTCTACCAATGCATCGATGCTCGGCAAGGGGAAATCATCCTTAGGACTCGCTTTGTTTAGATCTCAAAAATTAGTGCATATGCGAATCCTCCCGTCGGGCTTTTTGATGGGCACCATGTTGGACAGCCATGGTGGGTAATCCATGCAGATGACAAACTGTGCATCCAACAACTTTTGTAATTTGTCTTTGACCATCAAGGCCACTATTGGGTGCATCTTACGTAGTTTTTTATTAACTGGCTTGACTGTCGGATCAAGCGTTAGATTATGCATGACTAGCTACGGATCTAGCCCTGACATGTCTCTGTAGGACCATGCAAAAACCTCCTTCTTCTCTTTGAGAAGGGTAATGTAGTCGGCTTGCTCTTCGGGGGATAAGCTTACCCCCAGCTTGATAATTTGTGGATTCATTGGATCAGAGCCGATGTCTACGTCAGTCGTCTCCTCGACCGACATGTGGGATCCATCCTCCAACTGGTGTGGAGTTGGGATCAAATGGATATCATTTGTTGAGTTTAAATCTGCGTTGGGAACCTCGGGTTCCTCTTTAGCATGGAAGATATCCTGAGTTGGCCCTGGGGTAAAATGAAGCATTTTACCGAAAGGCCAGTACTCTGATGGGGATGGAGGTGAATTGACGTGATCCCAGTCTATGGCATCTATGTCTAGATACAATGATTGTGCTAGATCGACCGGGTTATGGATGGGGGTGGTTAAGTCAATGGAGATCATGTTGATGAAATGATTTTGGTCTCCATTACCGTGGGTGTGGTGACTCGAACATTCTGGATGTTCTCTGTGCTCCGGGTCTGGCTCTAGAGGTATTGGCACGAATGGATCGGCCCTATGTGTGGATAGGAAGACAGGGTCTGCCCTCGACACTGATATCGCTATAGGGTCTCTGGGCGGAAGGTATTCTCCGTATGCCCAAAGTGGCGGATTCAACACTTGTTCCCACCGTGCTGGGTCTACGTACCACTCATGCCCTGGCACTATGTTTAGTTGTTCAAATATGTCGTTAATCTCCAAGGGGTATTGTTGCTGTCGCATATGATTGAGATAGGCCATCTCAGTTTCATCTTCATAATCACTGTCGGAGATCCAAAGGCCTTCGTTGGCTCCAACAACTATTTGCGACATTAGAGGCTCGTCTTGCTCGAGCAAATTGATCTGGCCCCATTGGGGTTGTTCCGCTCTCTACGGTGGGGCCTGATTGTCTTGTGGTGGCACTTGCTCGATGGGAGCCACCAAAGGGAACATTGCCAAGAGGCTTTCCTGATAATCATCCATGGGGGTCACTTGTGAGTGATTGCTATCTGATTCGAAGGGATCCCATGGTGCTACCTCATATTCTGACTCATCTTCTGAAGATCCTTCTTGACCTTGTCTATATCCTCTCTTGTAGGTGAGCTCTTGAACTTTCTCCTCTCTCGAGCGAAGGGAAAGGGTTTTTGAGGTCAACAAGGTTGGTTGTCAACAATGGGAGATAATCTCCCAATGTATATGTCATGTTAGGGTTGGCATATGGATCTAATGCCAATCCCCCCTTGTTGCCTATCCCTAGGCCTTGCATGTTCTCTACCAAGATGTCCAAGGGGAGGGGGTGGTTGAACCCTACTCCCGACTTGTCATATGGCATTTGGTATCTTGGTTGGCAAAGAACACGCACTCCTTGCTCATATCTGCCTAACCCATATCCATGCCAATTGCATTGGCCAAGGTATCTCAAAGCGAAATATAGGTTGGACAAATAATTGACATCTTCTACAAAGGGCTCTTCATCTTCGTCCTCTTGCATGTATGGTTCAGTACCATGATCAAGGCCCCCATACACAAAGTTTTGTCTGATTCGGCGGGTAGCCTAGAGGAACAATGGTACCGATGGGGAGGCGAGGTCTCCCCATGTCCTGCATGGACTCTAGTGTGGGTGTTGCTATAATATTCCGCACCAGATACTCCCCCAAGCCCGTATTGGCCATTTCAACGGTGATTGTTGGCGATTGAGGGGGAGGGAACGAAAGTTCTTCCGGAGTCCACTCCATGTCGGGTGGACTAGGAGCCTCGACTTCCATTCTGCTAGGCATCTCCTCAGTAGAGATAGTTGATACTGATGGTGGTGCCTCTTCCAGGGGTTTCTTCCCTTTGTCCTTCTGTGCGGCCACCGTAGGTGGCATCGTTGGTGAAGGACCAGCCGATGAAGATGGACCCGACTGTGGTTTTGATGGACTTGTCAATGGGGATGCCTGTGGAATCGGACCCTGTCTAGATGGATTCAACTAAAAATCCAAATGCATTGATGGAAGGGTCGATTGCGGCATCAGCTACACCGCATTGCAATACTTGAAGGGTTCTAAGTCCGTCGGGACTACATGCACCTCCCCTTCAAATGTATACTTTAAACACTGATGAGCTATCGAAGGGACACACTTCATGTCCCTGATCCATGGCCGACCAAGCAAGATGTTATAGGCCATCTCACCTTCCAAAATATGGCACAATGTAGGTATAGTCTTTTGTCCCACCTGGATGGGTAGGACAATTGTGCCAACTATCGAGCATATCGCATCATTGAATGCTCGTAGAGTGTAGGTGGAAGCCGTGATGTGAGATGCTGGCAACTTTAGATGTTTCAATGCCACTATTGTGATGATATTATTGGACGAGCCAGTGTCTACCAACACCCTCTTATATGGAATCCCGTTGACCCGTGCGATAACGTGCAGGGGTGGATCCGCCATGTCATCAGCCACTGATTTCACTTCATCTTCTCGAAAGGTGATGATTGGCTTCGTGCATCATTTGACATGTCCCACAAAGTTGTTGAAGGAATTTGCTTCATGGGGCTGCAACTCGATGGCTTTCAATATCTCCATTAGAGCCTCCCGATGGGGCGTTGATTGTTGTATGAGCTCGTATATGGAGAGCCTAGCCGACGTGGTCCTCAAGCTCTGAGTGAGTTTGGTCCGAATTGTGGTCGTGGGTCTAGGCAGAGGAGGTTGTGTAAGGTGTTGTTGTGGTTGTGACATTGTTGGCACCTCTCCTGTAGCTGTCACGGGGGTAGCTACACTCGGATACCTCCTGTTCCGAGTCACTATATTGATCATCCCTACATACCCCTGCATGGGGCAGTTTTGTGTGACCTCATTGACTTGTAGGGTCTTTGCCTATGCATCATGGGTAGGCAAGGGGTCCTTAAAGACCTCCATTTGTTGGTTGCTTGGTGCCACGGGATTATCCACCGCTAATGTCTTGTTATCAATTAGGTCTTGCACCAAGCCCTTAAACTTCCAACATGAATTAAGGTCATGTCCCTTTCGCCTATGGAACCTACAGTACAAATATTCCTGGTAGCCCTTAGGTTTTGGTGTGTTGGGATCTATGGGTTGAATCTCGGGTAGGTTGATCAAGTTTGTCGCTGACAAGCGGTCAAACAGGGAGTCTCTGGACTCTATGTAAGGTGTGAATTGTTGCCTAGGGCGACGCTGCTGATTTTGTTCTTGCCTCTGATTTTCTTGGTCATAACTGTTAAGAGGCATCGCCTGATAGTTAGCCTTTTGGGGTTGTGTTGCTTGTGCAGGCTTAGGGACGTTGATAGCAACCTGATTGACCGTAGCGGGTTTCTGTTGCGTGGTCCCTATTTTTGTGTTCTTAGACCATTCTTTCTTCTTTGGCTTGGCTATCTCGCCATCCTGAATCTTGATCTCTTCAATGATTCTGGCTTGTGCTAGAGCTTCCTCTAAGGTGGCATATTGCTGCAGCTGCAATAGCATAGAGATCGATCTCAAACAGCTCTTTGAGAACATTTGTGTGAGGTCGGACATAGGAGGGAGGTAGGGTAGCTTAGAAAGCAGAGTCCTCCATCGATTCCCATAGGCCGCCATGGTTTCTTCCTCATACTACCTGAGGCTGGCTAGGTCACTTAGTGACGCCTTCTTCTTGGTGTTGAAGGTGAAGCGTTCGAGGAATGCATCCACTAGCTGATCTAAGTTGCTAATGTTGTGCTTTGGCAATTGAGTGAACCAATCCGAGGCAGGGCCTACGAACGTGGTGATGAATGTTCTCAATAGCAAAGCATCATTATCCTGAATGCCAAAGCATTGGCTCAGGAATCTAGTCACATGCTCTTGGGCATCCTCCTCACCTCTAAAGATTGCCAACTAAGGCAGCTTAAAGTGTTCAGGGTAAGGGGGTGTAGGCACTGACGGATGCACAGGATGACTGTGGAGTTGGCGTAACATGGGATTTTGGGGCCTAGAAGTCTTGGTTTCCACAGACTCCAAATGCTCTAGCAACGCTTTATATGCATCAAAAGATTTGATCTCTTCCTCTTTAGTTTGCTCCCGTTGTGGGTTGTGGGAAACTTGAGGCCTATGGAGGGGTGGCCGGATAGCAGCCCCTCCACCTTGGTAGGGCATTTCGGCCCGCTCTTCTTCTTGTTCATACTCCTCATAGGCTTCTTGAGGAGTTTTTGGATGAGACCTATGACCATGGGTGGGTCCCCGTAGAGGGAGCCCGTCGTTGTTCCTGGGAGTGGTCTCCCGCTTAGGTCTAGGAGGTCTCGGAGGCAGCACTTGGTAAGGTCACGGGGACCTGTCTCTGCGCACTCTTTGGGTGCGAGGGGTTGGAACCCTCTCGGGCACCGGGTTATGGAGCAGCTCATCTGTTTGGCACCGAATGTGCTCTTTGCTAAGGCGATATAGATGCTCTAGCTGCTGCTGGTCTTGCTCAAGCTACATAATCTGCGCTTGGCGGGCGGCATGTCTAGCGACTTCCAGGTCAATTTGTTTTGCCATCTTGATTCTGGGAGGCCTAGATGCCTCTCCTACACATTTATCTTGGTCATGATGATCCGAGATCTCTATAGGTCACTTCCCTCTATCGAGGTTGGCGGCATTCACTCGAGGCTCTAGCCTCGGTAGGTGACTCTGGTAAATAGCAGGTGTGGAGGCGCATTGCTCTTGCACTATGTATTGCTCTTGAGGAATGTAATGGTCTTCCTCATGCTCCCTTTCATATACGTGAAAGGGGTGGGCAGAGTTGGCTTGCCTTGCTTGAAGAGCCTTGTGCTCTGGATTCGGCTTTTTATTCCTAACAGTGATGGGGGGTAAAGGAGGGATGACATAATCATGTGGCCTCTCCTCATGGACCCTATGCTGCTCTAGCGCTTCATCGCGTGGTGGCCACTCATATCGAGCTTCTAAGGGAGCCTTCTTGTTTATGTTGAGTGCCACGTGTAAGGACTCCTCCTGAAAGGGGCTATGATGGATGGGCGTGTCCCTCAAGGGGGTGCCTCTATAGTCCCATTCTGAAATGGCATGATGTGGACTCTCTTGTGGGCCAGGCCGCCAAGGCGGTATGACCAAGTCCTCGGGGCTATAGCGGAGGTGACTTGTGCCCCCTTGTACACTCTTCGTAGCTCCTGCCCGTGATTGGGCTTGGCTACGGGTGTACACCATGGTGGTGCTTTCCTACAAGATGCGTAGATTTTTACTTCTTTTTATGATTTTTATGCTACACTAAACAGAAAATATCACACACGCAAAGCAATGATTATCTCATTTAAATATTAAAGGTGTGCCCTAAACCTGGTTTAGTGTGTTTTGATTTTGTTTTGAAAGCTTTTGTAAAGGACGTTTAAATGCAATATGATGGCTCTTATGGCTCCCAAAAATGGTCGCCCCTTCGATATACCATTGCCAGGCTGATATACCAACCTCTCTATATACCCGCCCTTACGTGAGGGAAACTGTTGGTACGTGAGAGCAGATGGTACGTGGAACGTAGGCGGTACGAAAGGGGAATCGCCCTATTTTTGACACCTACCATAGAAGACTTATCCTCATGCGCTGGGAATCACCCCAACTACACTCGGTCAGCTTTCATCAGGATTTACGTCTAGCAACAATAGCGATCGGGGTTATGAATGCAAAATTCAAGCCAAGGTGGTGATGAAATCCACTGTTGGTCTTGATCAAGGGCTAGGGTTTTACGACCAGCTCCTTGGTGTTTATGTTGCCACGTGATGTGTGGGGTTCTTTTTATTTTGCATGAAAGGAAATAAACATGCAGTACAAATTTTCTTAAGCACGCAAAGAACCAAAAAAATAGAAAATAGAAAACAGAAAATGACAGAAAGAGTTCAGGACCCTTACCTCTTCTCTGCCCAAATCTGTTGGTTCTAAGTTTCTGTCCTGAAACTGCACAGGTAGCTATTCATCCCGGGGAGGAATGAATTACAGGACTGTATTCATCATAGGGTGGGGCAAATGCCCATTCATCCCTGGGTAAGATGAATTCTAGCTCTGTATTCGCCTCAGGCTGGAACGAACAACAGTCCAGTGTTTGAAAACTCGGTACCTGCAAGCAAAAACAACCAAGTTTTGATCATATTTTTGATCTTAAAAATAGAGGACAAGGGTCCCACCGTGATCGCCACTGAAAGCACGAGGATACGGAAGCAAAAAGGAAACTCCAAGTGCGATGCAAATGGAACTAAACTTAACGCTAAATCCTATGAATTGAAAGTGCATGAAAGGAGGGAAAGCATGAACGAATCGAAATGAAACAAAAAGCCAATAAGGAAGACAGCCATTTTTATTGATATGTTTCAGAACTCGGTTACAATGCACCTCCTCCCCTTTCTAAGGGCTAGGAGCGTTAAATATGTGTTCTTGTTACACCCATGGATGTTATTCCTTCTTCCGCGTGCCCACATGTAAAATGGGTGGACCAAACATCACCGTCGCTTGCGTTGATGAGTCTTGACTCCTTTCTGCTCCTCTAATGTCCAGATCCTATATTCAAGGAAACAAGAAATAGTCAGTAGCACCTGTAGATGAAATAAAACATGCAATCCCCACGCCTTCGATTAGTGCATGCAAGATATAAATAAAATGATAACTAAAATAGATCCAAATGAACTAAAAATTTTATAGGGGCATCAAAACATCACAAGGAAAACACTGCAAATGGAACAGTCGGAAAATTCACCACAGATTTGTATTCGCTCCGGGGCGGGACGAATAGACCTACAACAAAATGTCAAAAGGCACTGTCCCAAATGTCACATTCGGGAAGCTCCAAATCACCTACAAAGTTGGGGATTAGCTAATTGGGGGTATTTTGGGAAGACCCAGATGGTCATATTTTCCCAATTTGGCCTCTATCAATGGGAATTTGATGATGCTACCTGCATGTTAGCAAAAGCGAGAAATAATAGAAACATGATCAAAAATGCTCAGAACGATGTGAAATTTGAATGAAAACCTATCTAAGTAGCATAGAATTAAATGCAAAAATAATAGAAAAGAAATCTTCCATAGATTTCCAATCACTCCGGAGTGGGGCGATTAGGACTGTAGCAGGTGGGGGGCACCCGGGGGCAGGCCGCCTACCGTTTGGGGCCCGATTTTGGCACCAATCCACTTGGGATGGGTCCAAAACCTCTTGTGGGGTATTTTTGGAAAATTTGGTGGGATATTGTGGCCAAATGTCAGGTTTTGGTTCCGGATTTGCGCTTCCAATAACCACCCTATGACCTCCTTTCCAAAAGAGATCAAGGATGTGAAAGGCACAACTCAAAAGGGTGTGGGTGTGAAAGTAAAATGACAGCACTTCATTGCTCCAAAATGCTCCTTCTTTGTATATTTTGGGGTGAGAAGACTCACCATTTTATAGACCTGATGGTCTCTTTGGATGAGCATGCAGAGGCGCCACTTGGCAATCATGCCTTCCCAGGGGGGGAGATTCCTCCCTGATTAGGGGCTTCATGATTGCCCTTGTAACTACCTCTAATGCTCAAAAATGCTCACTCACACTCCCATGCAATGAAGGAAGAATTAAGTGGCGGATCTGAGCTGCCATTTGTCAAGATTTGACTTTTTGCCCATCAAACCTGCTATTCGCCCCACCCTGGAGTGAATACTACTATTCGTCCCTGGGTGGGGCGAATACCAGTTTGTAATCATCCCTGGGTGGAACGAGTATGGAGCAGAGTGCCTGAAGGTGCCAAATTGACCTCTGACCTTCCAAAACTGATGTGTGAGTGGTTAGGACCACTTTTTAACCTCTGGGGGCTGCCCTTGGGGCTATGTGTGTCAATGTGATCAGTGTTTGCAGTCACATAATCGGATTGGTGTTGTTTTGGTGTCTACAAATTCTACCAAGATTTTTTAGAAATTGTGCAAGAAGACTTTTTGGAGGTGGTATAAGAAGCAAGAAAACCCATGGAAATATTTACGAAAATCAACAAAATATACACAACACTAATACCAAAGGCAAAGAAATTAGAAAATATAAGTGGATAGTGACCAGTAGCACTATATAATACTTTTTTGAATATTATCATCAAGGTCATATATGAGAGGCTAAAACCACTTTTACAAAAAATAATCTCACCCGAACAAGGTGTATTCATAGAAGGTAGACAAACAAAGGATGAGCTAGTGCTTTCCCAAGAAGCAATGCATTGTATGGAAGCATAGAAATCCCCTGCTATGATCATATGACTAGACCTATCTAAATCCTATGATAGAGTGGTTTGACACTTCTTAATCTAGGTTATGAGAAAATTTAGGTGTTTTGAGTGGATAAACTAGATCAAAGGTTGCATATCATTGGTTTGATACTCAATTATCATCAATGGATACCCCATGAAGTTATTCCTAATATCAAGATTTATTAGGTAAGGTGATCCCATCTCCTTGTACCTATTCATTATTCTAGCTAAATTTCTAGAGAGAATATTGTCTAAGAATAGATATAATAAGATACTTGAGGGAGTTTCAGTTGCTAACGTAGCTAGCTTGATCACCCATTTATAATTTGTTAATGATTCCACATTGTTAGGGAAAGCAACAATTAAAGAAGTAGCTAGAATAAATAAAATATTGAATTACTTTACCAAGGCAATAGACCAAATGGTAAATAATGATACTAAATAGACTTGGTTTTTGGAAAATCACTCCAAGATATCTATTTGGTGGTCCCAATAAAAAATAGAAGATAAAAGGAGAATTGGGCATGGATAATACGTAAAATCAAGGGTAAAATTAGAAAATGGAAAAATAAGTGGCTATCATCAAGAGGGAATATTACCTTAATCAAGTTAGTGTTATAATTAATCCCCATCTATGTGTTATCAATTTTGGATATCCCAAAGGCGGTGCTTCCAAAGCTTAATCACATAAGTCAAATTTCCTGGGATAGATGCTAAAGGAAATGGACCGTAGTAAAGTGGGAAAATCTATGTTTATAGAAATAATAAAGAGGACTAGGTTTCAGATCTACAGTCAAAACTATCAAGACACTCGCTACAAAATTATATTGGAAAATGATAAATAATCCTAATGCATCATGGGCCATAAATCAATGAGTGAAGTATACAAATAATAAGACCTCAATAAGGATTTTTTGATATCAATTGTCTAATATAGGTTCCTCTATTTTTGTGTTACTCAAAATAGGAGAGAAAATGATCAAAGATATTTTATTTTGGATAGTTAATAATGGAAAATACATAGATTTCTAGTTAAATTCATGGGATGTACATCAACCTTTGTGACTCAATATCTATAGTGGACTCTAGTGATGGAGGAGCTATATAGAAAGTAATGGATAAATGTAGAAAAAATACTCTGGGGACCATGTTTGAGTATATTATATTATTTTGTACATGCTAATGTACCACCATGGGTACATAACTAGAGTAGGAATTTACCTTAGAGTAAGGTTTGAGTAGTTACTCCATGCAATATAATAAATGTACAAGTGTTAAAATGTGCAATGATGTAAATGTGCATGTAGTCCACATGTACATGAGTCATAGGGTATATGAAATGCCAAGGTACTTATCTCCCTATATATATGCCTTTGAGTGAGTGAGATAGAGAGAGGATAGTAGATACAATAGTGACTAGTTGCATTAGTAGTTAGAGTGAATACAATGTAGTTCCTTCATGTATTTATGGAGTGTTCATGTCCTCCATTATATTACATTGTACTATTTTCATGAGCTTTTATTAATGTCATATTTGTAAGTTATTACATAAGTTTATCTTATAATTTTCCTATATATTATAGTACCATTATTTTATAGTTATCATTGCTTACTCATTTTACATATTTTGGTTGCATTTATTTTAATATATGTCATCAAAATCTAATAGTGGTATCAGAGCACATAGTAGATCAATAAGAAATATGGAGAGCCACAAGAAGGATTGAGAGGAGATAAAAAATCTCATTTTCAAAAAAAATAAAATTATATTTGGGTATCTTTCCACAGTGTTGCAGAAAAACTTGTGAAGACTAGGACTCAACATTGATTCCACTAGATTGAAATATCAACTAGTGAATATTTATTAATATCTAGAATTAAATATTTACCATTTCTAGTTTATAACACTTTTTTGCAGAAAAAGGAGATTCAAAGAAAGTTGGGAATCTTCCCATAAGAGCTAGGAAGAATGTCTTCTTTAGAATCAATCCAGTATATGAAGCAACAAGTAGAAGACTGAAGATATAGGAGGCCTTAAGGAAAATATCCCTTTGCAAGATTTGTAGACCTACAAATTGTATAAGAGAGGAAAATACTAGAGAAGCCTTACTATAGATTGAAGGAAGAAGAGACTCTATAAAAGAGTCTAGGAGAAGATTGGATATTGGAGAATAAGGAGGCCCAAGAATGAGTTTTGCATAGAAATTGAATATTGTAGATTGTAGATTGAAGGAGGGGGCAAAAATAGTTGAAGAAGATAAAGATACCCATAGAAGGTCTCATTGAAGAACTTCTAGTTTTGGAATATTGGGGATATAGAAAGACTAGCAAAGGTCATATTATAGAAGCAACAAATTTCAGAGATCAAGAAAGGTACCATTAAAGTCTTGAGGAGATTACTTAAGAAGCTATAGAATTTGAAAACCCTAGAGAAGATATCTTTAGGAAGGATTGCAAGGAGAAAGAAAGAGAAGGCTAGAAAAGCCTCATTGAATGATATCTCAGAGAAGGCCCTTGAAGGAGATTCGAAGAAGGCTATTGGAGGATACTTTAGTAGAATGCATTAGATAAGATAGCTAGAAAGGAGAAGTTACTTATAGAATAAAATTTGGTACAATTATCACCATCCAAAAACAAACCTAAAGGGAGAAATATTTGGCAAGGACCTAGCCAAATTTCAAAGGAGAATACTAAAGACCTCGAGACATTCATATTCTTGAGAAGAAGGCCACTAGATAGGCCAAGGTCAAAGCCATAATTTGATAAGGATATTGAAGGAGAAAGGAGTTAGAAGAAGCCACCAAATATGAGATATTTATATATTGCCATTGAAGGCTATTTTGAAGAAAGGAGATTGTTGGTTTTTACAGCAAAAAGTTGAAGGTTTCTAGAAGGAAATTTTCAACTACAATTTGGAGGAAGTTTCCTACCAAATTGGTGAGATTCGATAACAATATTTCAAAGGATAAATTAGTTGTATTAGAATATGAAATTTTTAGAGTTACGAGCATCAATTTGGATAGCATTAAAATTTGTTGATTTTCAGAGTTCAAGGGAGCATCGCGAAGAAGAGTTAAAGCCACTAAACTACATTTTTTATACTAAGTTAAAGGAATATTGAATCTACAAATATATAAGTTAAATATCTATTTCAGACAGTAAGGAAGAGTTGTGATTTCATCAAATACAAGGCAGCAATTAGGTGACACAAATCACCAGGAAATACATCTACAAAGGTTAAAAAGGTATGAAACTTAGGTGCCAAAGGTTCATTATTTGAACACTTATATCAAGTTCATTATTAAGTTTCATTAAGCACCAAATTAGAGTTTAAAGTTGCAAAGGAGAAGGTTTAATATTTAATTCTTCAAGGAAGTTCATAAGATAGTTATTATAAGGTTAAAAACTACACATAAGAAAGAGGAGTTAGATATATTTTAAAAGAAATAAAAATATCAACATCCCAACTTCTATTAAAAGCAAAGAAGACACTATTCTAAAAGCATAGATTGCATATACTATAGTGCAAATTTAAGCCATCCAAAAGGGCATATTAGTTGCATTATTGAAAAGCTTGGAATCCTCATTGTAAAGTTAACCAAGCAAAGTAGATAGAGGAGAAAGTTGTCTAGTAAGGAAGGCAATGTTAAATCACTATTTACCATCAAGGAGTAGAGAAAGAAGCCACCATATCAAGGAAGGAAGAAATCTTCAAAAAGGATACTTAAAGGTCTCAAAGTACAAGGTGTAAATTAAGGTATTTTTCTTAATTATTATAGAAATATTTACATTACATACTCGCACCATACTCATCCTTTACAATGTAGCAAAAGGAGGTTATAATATAGAGTATCTTAAGACACTGAAACATTAAGAATATATAGTCATTGAGTATCCATTTCATTAAGCTTAAATATCAAACTACAAATTAAGGGAAGAGAGCCAACTAAGGGCTCAATAGCATAGTTTTCAAGGTGTCTATAGACACTAGATTTAGCACCATAGGTCTCATGAAAATAGTGCCCATGGTGTAAGAATAACCTACAACTAAAAATAGACCAATTTGGGTAGCATAACGACATTAGCAAGGCAGTATAATGCTAGTGCAAGTTGCAAGGAAAATAACGTAAAGGATTAATGTAAGAAGCAAAGTTTAAGGTGCAAGTAGCAAGGCACATTACCCAAGTGAACAATGATAATAGCTTGGATGAATAGCTACCTAGAATACAATGTTGAAAGCATCTTAGATCCACAATAATTGAAGTAGAACCACCATAATTGGAGAGGAGTGCCACAATTTGCTATAGAAAGAATGTTGTTGTTGCAAGCAAAAGCAACTTGCAAAATTTGGCAAGAGTGTTAAGGAAATAAGAGAGTTGAGAGCATTATTACATGCAAGGAAGAGAGCTTCCACTTACCACCCTTAGAGAAGGAATCTCATGTCACTTGGTACAAAATAGAAGAACAATAAGATCACTTGCAAAAGCTTTGTAACACCTCTAAATTACAATGCTTGCACAAGAAGAAGAGTACCCAAGTAACACTCCATTCGAACTGACAAGGATCATTCATCATTACTCAACACTCAAGGAGAGAATAGCACCTACGTTCCCGAGATTAATGTTATCTAATATTTGTAACTTATATGCGCAACCTAGCAAGAAGTATCAGGCTCAAAGGTAATGAATATACCAGGTGGTATGCATTTCAAAGGGAAGTAGAGGCAAAGTGGTACTAATAACCATATCTAAGAAGAGAGTACATATTGAGCTTCAATTATTCAAAGAAGCATTATGGAGATGAAGAGGATAGTCCAATATTGGAGATAGAATACCATATTACATAGTGCATTCAATGCACACTGTCATACATTAAATACCGTATAGAATATAACTCTCAATACACCTAAAGTGCAATCAAGGAAGAGATCACCCAACACATTGCACATCATATTTTAGTAAAGGTATATTTATGTTGAATTTATATTTACCTTCCATAATGTATAAGGAGATATAACATGTATTATCTCTAAGGATAAGTCTATTCAGTTATTACATTGAGAAATTACAACCTTAGTTGATTAGAAAGCAATTAAACAAGGAGATTATATCCTTAAGAGAAGTTTCAAATTGCATTAGATTGAAAATCAAATACCATAGTATTTGCAAATAATTAAACTAGGATATATAAGGTTTTCTACCTTTGACAATTAAAATATTATTTTGTAAATATTATAATTTTCTAAATTTCCAAATTAGGAAGATATAAGGAGTACTACATCAAACTGTAGATCATTAGACTTTAGAAAAATGAACCACTAAAAATTAAGGATAAAAAAAACAAAATCATTTATTGCTTGAAAGTTAGAATTTATTGCTTATACTTGTCTCATTTATAAATTAAAGGGATAAAATCCAACCATAGAGTCTTGAAAAATAGAGAACTTTATCAAATTACAAGTGCAAATATCACCCACGTGTTGTAGATGAGTTGGAGAGGGTAGGGCAATCCTCCAAGGAAGGTCGTTGGTTTGAATATCTACCCTACCAAACGCACATCGGGTACCCAAAATCTAGTTGATAATGTTGGTGCGATCAGGACCGGGTGTGACTCCCGGGTGATTTTGATGGTGTAGAATCCCTTGGTCATGGTTTCTCATACCAAGGTGGCCCCACAAGGGGTTTTTTGCTAAATTTAAAAAATAATGCAAATATCAATAAGGAGAAATAAAGAAAAATAGGAGTTGAACAAAACATTAGAGATTCAACTCAAAAGGAAATTTAAATCAAGCACTTAATCAAGACCATAATTTCAAACACTTGGGAGATATAAGGGATTATAGAAAACCTAATATTTGATAAGATTTTATCAATATTGATTACGTACTCTAAACTAAAAAGTCACAAGGTAGACTACTTCAAAGGTTCTATCAAAAGTATTCTCAAAATACTAAAGAGCTAAAATAATTCTATTGATTGATCATATACTACAAGAGTTGAAGGTTAGAATCTAGAAGTTAAAAGGATTGGAAGACATAAGAAATACTACAATTTCTTAAGATAATGGATAAATTAGCAAGAGGGACATATCATCACAAGGCACACTACAAAAGTATTCAAGATAAAGATACATACAATATACCATATCAAAGATGCAAAATTACTTCCAGCACAAACAATTCTACAATTCAAATTGAAAAGAACATTTGGTATATTGATTTTGGTGCTAGTCATCACATGACAAGAAATTTACAATGGTTTGATTGTCTTGAAATCACTAATAATTATAGGTTGAAAATTGTAGATGGCAAAACCTATCTTATACATGGATATGGGTGTGTAACACCTAGTAAATCATTTCCAAATTTTATGTTACATAATGTGATGTATATTCCTAGATTAACATTTGATCTTATTTATTAGCCAATATAGTGGAGATAAAAAGGATGGTTGACTTCAGATACTTTAATGAAGCTAATATGTGTCTCATAATAAATCAAAATGAGATAGAAGCTACTGGATCAATCCACAAAGATGTATATGCTCTAGATTCAATTAATACTTCACAAGATATTATTGTATTCCAAAACAATACTAATGCATTTTATGAGGAATAGATTGCATAAAATGAACCTATTTATCATAAAAGCAGATAAGGGAATAGAATATTCAAAATTAAAAATATAAGAAGACAACAAAACTATCAAATAATTGGCCATCTACAAACTAAATAAGAAGAGGAAGGACCTTATCAAGCTAAAGAATATTTGAAAGACAAAAATCCATATTGAAGACTAAAGTCTTCAATACCTAAATAATGTAATACAGGGGGTGTTGGAGTATATTACATTATTTGGTACATGCTAATGTACCACCTTGGGTATATAACTAGAGTAGGATTTTATCTTAGAGTAAAATTTGAGTAGTTACTTCATGCAATATAATAAATGCACAAATGATAGAATTTGCAATGATGTAAATGTGAGTGTAGTCCACATGTACATGAGTCATAGGGTAGATGAAAGGCCAAGGGACTTATCTCCCTATATATATACCTTTGAGTGAGTGAGATAGTGAGAGAATATTAGATACAATAGTGACTAGTTGCATTAGTAGTTAGAGTGAGTACAATGTAGTTCCTTCATGTATTTATGGAGTGTTCATGTCCTTCATTATATTACATTGTACTATTTTTGTGAGCTTTCATTAATGGCATATTTTTGAGTTATTGCATAAGTTTCTCTTATAATTTTCCTACATATTAAAGTGTCATTTTCATATAGTTATAATTGCTTCCTCATTTTACATCTTGTGGTTGCATTTCCTTTAATATATCATCAAAAGCTAACAAACCAAACACGAGGACCAAAAGTTAGAAGATATTGGATTTTACTAAAAGAATGGTCAATCCAACTTCGAAAAAGACTAACAAAAGAGGTTTACCGAATCATACAAATGAGATCATTATCATGGTCCTATGAAGAAGATCAATTTGGATGGAATAATAGTACTAAGGGGGTGTATACAGTAGCATAGGGATGCAAAGCATTATGCCCTAGCACCATTCATCTAAATTGGGATCTATTCACACAACTCTAGATGTAGAATTTATGGTCAAAATTTAGGTTCTTCAACTAGTTACTCCTCCACAAAAGGGTACTCATAGGGGATAAATTAATGAAGAGGGGATTCTATGGACCTTTTGGATGTACATTATGTACATTATGTATAGAGGAGAAAGAAGATTTCAACCATATTTCACAAAGTCCATTGAGATGCCCATAATGATGATAATTACTACATCAAAATTATATTTCGATGTATTTAGGCTTCTATAAATACGTCTAATTTATTGACACTAGTTGCATATTTTTTGGCAACCCTAAACTTAGATAAATTTCCACTAAGATACGGGATACTATTTTTTGGACACCATTCAAGTTTTCCATATCTACTCCAAGGAAAAATTCTAAGGAGTTCCCAATATCATGCAACATTATTTCATTCTAAAAAACATGGGGAAAATAGGGTATCTTGACTTAGATAGACTAGGTATTAGCTCTCTCAAAGTGTGGATTGAACCTAGGTGTCCAAAATTTTATATTTTAAATAGTGATCCCTCAACTCCATATTTCATTTTTTAATGGTTATAGCATCTTCTACCTTTTGGAAGATAAAAACCATCCAACCCTTCATCATCACATGATATGTAGGAGTATAACTTAGAACCTCCAACCAAGTAACCTTAATTCATTCTCGCAAAGTTTTTAGTTTCAAGGAGTGGTCCATAAATCTACTTACCAAATCCTTTTCCTTTAGTGGTAAAACTTGTTCTAGCATCAGATCCTCACCTATAACCATCCAACCCATCTCCTTCCACAATTTTGTACAATGTTTTTGCTTTGTTTTTCCTCTTCTTTGCTTATTTTGTTTATCTTGTAATCTAGCCAAACTCTCCTTTAGTGCTTCCTCTAGTTTATTTGGTGGCACTTACCCTCTCCATTTCCCTCTATCTACCCTAGGGTTAGGGTTTGAAGCTAATTAGACCTTTTAACATGGTTCTAAGTCGAGGCCTTCATGTACCTTCTTCTCCTTATACTATATGTCGAAATATTTTTCCTTGAAGAAAAAAATTGAGGCCTTTGTATATTCCTCAGGCTCTTCACTATATTCAACTACATCCTCTTCGTACATCATCATCTCAGCTATCTTGCTATTATCAGTGATCAATGGGTCTAGTCTATAATATTTGGGATTTCCTACCAAATTATGTTTAAAAATTTCTATCCTTGACTCTCCTTGGCCTTGTTGACCAAAACCCAACAATGAGGGGCATTTCTTTTACCTTACAAGGTTTTTCTGGTTTTGGATTTATCTTCTTTTCTTGCTGGAAACTCCTCCTGCAACCTTAGCTCTTTTTTTGGCTCTTAGTCTTCATTGTGCAAACATTGATTTTGAAAACCTTCAAAACCCTCATGTTCTTTTGAAACACTTTATCTCTTCATACACTTTTGACTCTTCAAACCTTCTAGCTCTTGGCCTCTACTTTAAAAAAAATTAAAATTCTAAACTCTTCTATTGAAAACCCTAGGATGCATTTTATTCTCCTTAAATTTGCTCTTCAAATCTTTTAACTCTCAATCGTCGCTTTGCTTTCAGCTACTAATAAATGTCAAAGCCCTAACTTCCATAGTTACCACCTATTTGAACAACTAATCTATAAAGTTTTAACAAACCCTCTTTTCGGTAGTTGCTCTCAAACCATGTTATAAGGCTTTTCTAATTTTTAATCTACCTTATTCTCTTACTTGCAACTCCTTCTACAACCCTAACTCTCCACTGCAACCCTGAACCACATAGTGGTATTACTATCAACAAGTATATGAACAATTTTTAATAAATTTGAAATCCTTAACTTCCATAAACTACCACCTATCTGAACTACTAATCTATGAAGTTTTAACAAACCCTTTGGCTTTTGGTAGTTGCTCCTCAAACTGTGTTATAAAGCTTTTCTAATTTTAGATCTATCTTATTCTCTTACTTGCAACTCCTTATACAACCTTAACTCTCCATTGCAACCCGAATTACATAATGCTATTACGGTCAATAAGTATATAAGTATATAGATATATTTTTTTTAATAGTACTTTATATTAGATAATAAAAATACTTGCTTATAATAACATGTATTAAGATGCACCCACTTTCCTTCCTTCCAACATTTTAAATAATAAATGGAAACGTACACGTACAAATATGTGTTTTTTTCGTGCTAAAAATAACAAAGTGCAGGAGGCATAGACTATGATACGTTATAAGGTTTTTCCTATGTTATACGTTCCTCTAAATGAGACAAATACCCTCTGCCAAATGCAAGGCGACGACATAGATGGTGTTGGAATATTTCGTACAAAATTACAGAGCGCTATCGACTGGTCAAGATATTCCTCAACTATCATCACTTAAATTATTCGTACGATGAGCGCTATTGTCCATACTTGTACATCAATTCATAAATCGTTTTAAATGTGGATCCTCTCTTCATAATTCGTTTTAACTGTGTATACTCTCTTCGTGTGCGTAGTGGGTCCAACATTGCACGCTTCATATTTCTTTTCAGAGCTTTAAGTGTATTCCAATTTAATAATGGAATTATTGGGGAAAAACATAAGTGAACTTTAAAGTCTTGAGTTTAAATTTTAGGAAAGCATAGAGACAAACTTTTGAAATTCTGTATCACTGTAAGTCTGGGAATCTATATTTGTGAAGGGAAACATTATGACTTAGTATTTTAGATGTTGATTGAAGGTACCACCCAACCAAAGGTGGTTCTTGCCACTCTGTAGTATTTGTGAAAACTCATTCACTCGGATAAAGGTGGCATCAGTTGTTGGCTTCTCCCACAGTTTTGGCAGCTCAAAGTTGGAAATTGAGAAATGTCAAAGTCAGTAAGTCGCAATTGAACGACCCAATTAATTTCGAGTGGGAAGCCAGCTCGGCGAGGAATATAGCTGTGAAAAGCATGGCGTCAAGCGTACCTTTAAAGACTAGGAAACTCTACCTTCGCTGCCCCTACATGATATTATTATATAATGACAGTAGCCTTGGAGCGGGATCGATGACGTCTTAACAGTTGTTCCGTTCATTTGGTCTCTTTAAAAGGCAAAGTATTATTATTATTTTTATTATACGAAAGGAATGGATAGCTAAGTTTTTTAATAGATTTGAGTGTGGCTCTTTGTTGTCATTATAACCTCCACTTGCATCAAGTAAAACCAGTTATGCTGATGCATCACGTCTACAGGGCTCGAGGGATTGGAACCCTAGTTGCATCAAGTAAACCTTGTATGTAGTCTGTTATGCTAACGACACGCTCACCTGTACTAGGCCCGAGGGATTGGAACCCTAGTTGCATCGGGTAAACCTTATACGTGGTCGGCTATACTGATGCAACACGTTCACCTATATTACACCTCGAGTTGCATCGGACAAACCTGTTCGAATCTCGCTCCTTGTCACCACTATAACCTCCAGTTGCATCTCGTAAACTTATTTGAATCTCACTCTAGAACCTTTAATTGCATTGGGTAAACCTGTTCGAATCTCGCTCCTTGTCGCCACTATAACCTCCAGTTGCATCGGGTAAACTGTTGCTCCTTGTCACCACTATAACCTCTAGTTGCATCGGGTAAACCTATTTGAATCTAGCTCCTTGTCACCACTATAACCTCTAGTTGCATTGGGTAAACCTATTTGAATCTCGCTCCTTGTCGCCACTATAACTTGTTCGAATCTCGCTCCTTATCGACACATCCACCTGTATTACACCTCTAGTTGCATCGTGTAAACTTGTTCGAATCTCTCTCCTTGTTGCCACTATAACCTCTAGTTACATCAAGTAAACTTGTTCGAATCTCACTCCTTGTTGCCACTATAAACTCCAGTTGCATCAGGTAAACCTTTTACGCTCCTTGTCATCACTATAACCTCCAGTTGCATAGGGTAAACGTGTTTGTTCTTTGTCGCCACTATAACCTTAAATTGCATTGGATAAACCTTTTACGTAACTGGTTACGCTGACGCAACACATCCACCTGTATTACGGGACCCAAGGTATTGGAACCCTAGTTGCATACGTAGCCACTAGCCACCTTTTAGGGATTGGAACGCTAGTTGCATACGTAGCCACTTTTACGTAATCGGCTACACTAACGCGACACACCCACTTGTACTACGGGCCTGAGGGATTGGAACCCTAGTTGCATCAAGTAAACCCTATATTCAGCCGGTTACGCTGACGTCACACGCCCTCTGTATTATGAGGTATACATTGATGCGACACGTCCACGAGGGATTGGAACCCTGGTTGCATTGGGTAAACCTTATACGTAGCGGATAATGTTGATGCAACACACCTACTGTACTATGGGACCCGAGGGATTGGAACCCTTGTTTGTGCTACTATAAAAACGTTTTGACCGTTAAACCAAACCCTCGGACCCTGGGCCCAAGGGATTGAAACCTTGGTCTCTACACTCCTACTACGTGTTGAACCAAGTCCTTGACCCCTATTCTAGGTTCTGATTTATATTTTATAGAAATCTAATAATTATTTGAAGAAAATCTTTATTCATTGGTTTAAAATGTTTAATAATTTTTTATAAAACCTCATTTGCAAAACTGAGCCACAACTTGGCTTTCAATTTTATAGCAAAAAAATAAATAAAAATAAAATATTTTTTAACGAACGAACCACGTTGGAATCTTTATTTGAGTATAACTTTTTAGTGCATGATTAATAAACGTTGTTGGAAAGGGCAGTGTAGACAGAATGCTATAGCGCGTCATCCCAATTCTTCATTTTGCCTCTCTTAATTTTGGGGTAACAATTGGCAAATGACTTTGATTCACGTACACTGCCCTTTCCTCAGCTTGTGTCTTCGTGTTTTTCAAATATACATAAATTCTTGGTGTGTTGTTTATCTGGTCCTTTCCGCCGACTTCACTGGTAACAGTCTCTATACGTGATTGATGTCGCAGAAATCCTCCAAATATCCAATTCTAATTGATGCCTTTATTTCACAAGAGTTACTAGTACAAATAATAAATTTCTACCTGAAACATGTGTGTAATATATTTCTACATTTGTGATACGACTGACCATGTCAAGCTAAAAAGAGTTAAAAAAATATTCGAGACCCCTCTCATATGTAGACATATTAGGGTTAAACAATGAAGAAAATAATGTTATAAATCGCGGGTTCAACTCCTATACAGATGACATTTTAAAAAATTTATCCGACAGAGCAGGACTTATTATTCTTTACCAGAACTACCCCACAATTTATGACCGATCACACCCAGGCCTGAATTTGACATGTAGTAGTATATTTTATCGATATTTTTATTTTAATACATATGTTTAAATTTTATTTTGTGTATGGGTAAAAATTAAAATTAGTAAAGTTTTTCAAAACATTACTTCAGTTTAAATTTTTATCCATTTCAGTGAGATAACTCTAAAAATAATATTAATACAGGTTTTATTTTAATAGACAGTTATATTTAAAAATAAGGCCTTTCACAAATTGTATGTAATTTTAATAGTCAACTAAGTTATGCAAATAATTGCATTATATAAGGGGGCTACGTTAAAAACGGTAGTAAAATTTTATTGAACATTTATATTGAGGAGTAATATTAAATTTTGTTTGCATTCTGCAAACTAATAGGCCAAATACAACCATTTAACCTTCAAACTTCAAGCCTGATCATACGACTGGAGGCAGTAGACGGCATGGTATGGATAGGAACTTAATTTGTCCTGAAACAAATAACCAGGACTGCTTCATCTTCAGTTTTATTTACTGTGATACCAGAAAGAAACAGGGAGCAGACATATTACACTTCATATGGAACTTCATGTAGTGGAAAAGTAGATTCTCTACACAACCATTCACAAGGTCCTAACAATATAACCCAATCCCTATGTATATATCTTCAATACACAATTGTAATATTTAGCTTTTCAAAACAAGTTAATCCATTTGGCCACGCTTGGAATACCACCGTTCATAACGAAGAGCATGTAGTACCCGGGTGGTGCTGCGATGGAATTTGTAGGAGCCGTTACCCCCACGTAATATACTCCTCTCGCTCTTTTTGCAGTGCTTGCTGCCAGCACAATCATCCTCTGGTTCATCGAGAAAGCATGCGTTGTGAACGAAGGCGCGTAAATATGGATCTGAATATTTTTTGGGGCATAATTCGAAACAGTGAACTGAACGATGAGTTTTGTTCCATAACTAAAGGACGTAGAAGACAAGGAGATTATGGTTGGCCTCAGGTTCTTGTACGAATTGTCTAAGTAATAAGGACTATATGCTTCAAGACGAAGTTCAGTAGGGTAGGTGACACCCGACAAAACGTAGCCAACATGAGGATTAGAGCCCCCAACGAAAATTCGTCCATCGGGCAATAAATTTGCGCTGGAATGGTACAGCCTCGGAATCGTGGAGGCTGCAAGTGTGGAGAATCGATTTCCTGGAACGGCATTAGGTCTATAGAGATAAGGAGCAAGCGCCGGATCTCTTCCCAGTTCCCAACCAGCGGTTCCTTTCTGTGCTCCGTTTATGATCAAAATTTCTCCAGTGGGAAGAATGAGCATGTCACCCATAACTCTGGGGCCAGGCATGTTTTCCATGGCCCAGCCAGGATTTGGATCTGTAATCACCATTCTCCCGCAGCTCTGAAGAGCGTTCACGAAATTCCCCCAATTAGCTGAAATGTAGCCGTTATCAGGAGCACCTCCACAAATGAGAATTTCCACCCTTCTAAATCCGTCGGAGGCCGTCAGTGGCAGCATCGCAGATGAACCAGACGACGGGTAATTCCTTGGCCCGCCTGGCATTCTGGGAAACGTCTTGACGACACGGTTTCTGGTGTAATCGAGCAATATGGAATCCTGATTTGCAAACACGTACAAATTTCCATCGGATGAAAGATGGAAAAAAGGGTAGAGATTGTTCTCTACGTTTGGAGTATTTGTTTGCACTAAGAGGGGGAGCGTGTAGGACCCCTCTCCGGGCCTTTTTGGGACGAACTCGTAGGAAAAGGCTCGTCTGCCTCCCACGACGATGATTCGATTGTCGGGAAGAATCTGGTTGGAAGCATACCATCGATTCTCCGCGAGCCTGGGGGGCTGAGATTCATCCCAATCACAAGCAGAATTTGAACAGGGAGTGATGTAACGGATGGCGTTGCCTCCGTCGTTGTATCCGCCGGTGCTGACCAGAGAACCGTTGGCGGCAAACGACGCGGAGGAGCACCAACTATCAGTCATGATCATCAAAGGTCTGATCTTGTTTGTAGCGATGTTGTACTCGATGGAGTGAGCCCAGCAGTCGTGTTTGATCACCAGGTCCTTATTATCGTCCCTGCATCGTCCGCCGTCGAGACGGAGTTGGGAGGGGCCGTAGTCAGTGCGATCGAACATGACGACGGTGTCATGGAAGGTAGTGGCCATGTGCATGGCGGAAACGCCACCGTTTCCGACGATGAGCTCCCACGAGCCGGGGCTCACAGCCTGAGCCCCTGCACCCAACACTTCACATAACATAGCACACAAAACAAATTCAATCATCATCGTTCAATCACTTCGATTATAATATTTGTGTCCCCCTCTCTCTCTCTCTGCCCCTTAACCTGGTTCACTCTCTCCCCCTTAGTCTGGTTCACGGCCACTGGCATTCAAACAATTTATAGACGCATCAAACTCATTGGCAAAACGGTGGATTGAAAACACAGGCGGCGGCTTGTAACATACTTATATGTCTCGTTCATGTGATGGGAACCACTGGTTGCTCGGGATTCATACCATCGTCGGTCTGTTACGCACTTAGAGGATTTGGTGCAGACTACTACCTTTGCAAAGGGTTGGCTTTGGGGAACTACCAATACCTCAGGTTCATACCTTGTGGGCACGCACTCAAAAGGATTCAGAGCAGATTACTACCTTTGCAGAAGGTTAGCTTTCCCCAAAGTTTGAACGTGGTCTCTTCTTAGTAAGTGCCCAACCACACCTACACTTATTTTTTTTTAACATCCAAAAAGCATACCACTTTAGAGTAAGACCCCAAAAAATCAAAGGTAGCTCCACACTTACACTAACCAATATTCTAGCCCATTGGGTATTAGAATATAGCTTGTTGACCGCCCATTTTGTCACATAACTGAACGAATAATATGCTACATTTTATGTGAATTTATTGGGGGATGAATTCGGTAAGAAGTCGACTTCAAGCATTGGCATTTTATAGCCCCTGTGCAGCGAGGTCTATATCAGAGCGTTCGATGCGCTGTCAGTGTATATCGTTACATTCGTTCTGGTGCTTAGGCCAGTTCAACACGTAATGCCAGAGATTTCCTGGGACTTCCCCTCTGCCATTGATTTCATTGGCTTTTTAGGTCCCCGTTGTCTTCTGCATGCTATATTTGTAATTACAGTTTCGTGCACGTTAATATTCAAAATTTGAAATTTCCATCTACGTAGAGTACTAATTTTTCAAGTCAGAACCGTGAGCAACATGGACTTTGAACGGGTATTCCTAAGGGCCTTAGGGTTTTGAAAGATTCCCGTGAGAGTGGATTTAAATTAATATATTGGTTTTCATACGTGCGTATATCTTTGTCTTTCTGATAAAATTAAAATATATTCAATTTCATACGTTAACATAGTTTGATCTTTATGCCAAAGAGAAACCAAAACAGATAATTCATACGAAACCGTCATAAGTGATATGCTTGCCAGCATGGTCTTAAACATTCGACTTACTATAACTAAGAAGATAGTTCTCAAATTATTTTCAATTCTCTTACGTTGCCAATAAACCGTCAACATCATAGTCAAAGCAGATAGTTCTCAAATTATTTTCGATTCTCTTACGTTGCCAATAAAGACAGTGATTAAATTAAAATAATTTATTGGCAGTCTCAGTATACGATGATGGCGAATAAGCTATGCCCTACTTTCTACGCCCTCATAGCGACTGCAAACTTACATAAGACATGAATCAATATATACTGTTAAATAAGGTAAAACAGCAGAAAATTAGTATAATATTGTAACATAGAGGAAAGCATCTTTAAAAAAATGGCTTCCGCATTTCCCAGCTTTCCTTTTATTCAGCTATACTGAAATGATTCTTGTTTTACATAAAACAGGGTGTGCAATAAATTTTATCATCAATATTGTTCCTGTTCTTAGAAATATTCCGCTAAATGTATACGGTTATTAATAAACAACCAAATGAAAAATAGATTATGAACGGAAAGTTGGATCTAGTGGAGCTGCTGATTCCCGCCTTCTATTAGTTGAAGCCGTTGTATATTTGTCCTTCAATGGGATAAGGAGCTAAGGATTAACTGTGTCATTCGGGGGATTTCATGGAGAGATCTGCCAAAGTGTCACATAATGCACGAACCCTTTTGTTTGGTGATGTTCACTTTCATGTGCAAGAATCACGTTGTCGTCGGTAGAAACTTCGAAAGCGTAAATCTGCCACGCTGTGTATGTGTATTAAGACTACCCTCTTCGTTAGAAAGATGGCATATATAACTTAAGTTATTAGATTTGTATCCGGTTAGAAAGTAAGAGAGCAGTTTTCATATACATGTTCAAACTTTATGTTAATAAGGGTGATGAATCCCACATGAATGGGACCAAAGACTTGCATCTTTAAACTTGTAAACACATTCTACCTTTTAATTTTGTTATTATTTTCTTGGGGATTTTGCTTGCCAAACAATGTCATGAATACAATAAAAAGTGATTTCTGCATTCACAAGAAAATCATGAATGAGATCAAGAAGTTGCATCTTTAAGCCTGCTATCTTGCTATCTTTAGAAGAGTTTTGTAATGTAAACACATTCCACCTCTTAATTTTGTTATTGCTTGCCTACTAAATATAATAAAAAGTGATTTTTCTCTTAAAAAATAGTGAATGAAACAAAAAACGTACACCTTTAAACCTGCTACCTTCCTAAAAATTTTGTAATATAAAAACACTTCACTTTGTTGCAATTTTCTTGGCTTGCCTGCCAATGTCGTGAACACAATAAAAAATGATTTTTGCGCTCACAAGAAAGTCGTGAATTTTACGGGAAGCATTTTAAATTGAAGACTAACTTACCCAAATATTTAAAGTAGAATAAATACTTCGCAACTTCAACACTTTAGGTTTTTCTCTCTAGAACAAATTATATGTATTTATTTTAATATTTTTAATGCAAAATGAAGGAAAGGTTTCATAGTAATTATACTTGAAATATAATGGTTTTATGAAAGAAATCACAACGTCAACATATTTATAAAAAATATAGGGTTTTCAAATCTAAAAAATAAAAGTGGGACAAGCCTAAAGTTTTAAAGTAATTAATAATTGAATTTAGGATGGTTCAAGTGTTTTAAGTTTCAAATTTTTGAATTTTGAATATAAGTAAGAGTGTTCTTGAAAAGTGGAGACATATTCCGTAATATTTTGAATATAAGTAACAATTTTTTTTAAGAGGTTAAAAAGTGGGAGCATATCAAGGAGTCACTCTTCTTGTGAATTGAACTTGGGTCTCCATTAAAAGAGACCAATGAATTTTACCATTGTAATGTCCCTATGGAACAATATAAGTAAGTGTTATTTTCCAAATTATTTATCAATTTAATTTTATAATTTGACTCTTGATCTCATCCTCACCAGCTTTTATAACTTGTTATAATATTTTATTTATTTATTTCATTTTGGTAATTTCAATGTCAAAATCCTGGATAAAAATAATATCCTATAATCTAAAAATTTAGATTAGAGAAATGTCAAATATTTGGAGGTTGTGTTTATATTATTCTATAAGAAATAAAATTAATAAATCACACATGCTTAAAATTAACATGAAATTTTCTTTTAAAGATTTCATAAAGTTACGAGACAAACCTAATGAAGCAAGTATTCTATTAAAATTTAATCAAATATGCTTGGGAAAATAATCATAAACATGTTCCAAATTTTATTGACCACTCCATAAGAATACAAGATAAGTTCAATAGTATCTAATATTCCATTAGCACTATAATTGATAGAATTAATCCATATATTGTCTAATTAAACTCTAGAGGATATTTATAATGAAAAGTACTTAAATCTAAAAACTTAATGTAATTGATTTAGAATTAGGTTTCCACACAACTAAACTAGATGTTAAATAATATTATAAAACTTTTCATTTTATTTTCATTGATTCTTGGAGCTATTGGAAAAGCATATAGCATGTTTACAAATGCTCTAATTAAGGTTTAATTTCTTATTTTTATTGTTTAAACTAAAATTTACTTATAATTATGTGTTACATCCTAGGTAATTCCTTTATTTTATACATTAAGTTATTTGGAAAAGGTGATTAAAATTTTGAAATAAATTAAGTATGATTACTTGATGTTTAAATTATCTATTACCATTTTTTTATGAAGTTTACTAACTTGTAATTTGCTAAAGTGTTAACTAGTCACCCTCTAGGAGGTAGAAAAATGAAGGTTTCATCCAAGATAAGGCAACAAACATCGCAGCAATAGACAAAGGAGAGAGGTTGCATACACCATAGTTGCAAAAAATCATCAACTCCCTGATTTTTCAAGTTTTCTAGAAATCCAAGTCAAATTGCATTGAAATTAGATTTAGGTAATTTTTGAAAAAATCAAGAATCATGATTTTTTCAAAAAATTGTTACTCTAGAAACAAAAAATTGGTCCCTAGCATACTGGAGAAAAGGGTTTGCCTACCTAATACCACACCAAACAAAACACACTAAAGCATCCTAACAACATATTTTTTAGTTTGAAAGAATTCAACATTGTGGCAATCTTCTTCTCCTTGGTCTCTAGCGTTGAAGCCATTATACCCCTTGATCTTGAGATACCTTCATTATGCATCTCCATGAAATACTTCATCGATGATGACACTGCTCATCAAGTCCATTTTGATCAATTAATGCTCTTGGATGAGCATCGCATTCACGCCATCAAGCACACACGTGTCTATCAAGGCCACCTTTATCGTGCCTACAACACTAAGGTACACCAATGTGAATTCCAAATTGGTGACCTAGTTCTCAAGGAAAACCAACAAATCACAAGCCAACCCCAACAACAGGGAGACAAGTTTACTCCTAACTAGTTGGGCCCATACATCATCACACATAAATTTGTCTTGAGTGCCTATCGATAAGCAAACCTCAAAGGCTCCACTGAACCTGAGCCTATCAACATCATGCACCTTTACACATTCAATTCTTAGCCTATATATATGAGCGCCCACATGGAGTGTATTCACCTCCATCATGCAAGACCCCCAGATATTATCTTCCATATCAATCACCCCAGCCGATTTGGCTCAGCCACCCAACACTCCACCTCATCACATTCTGATCATGACCTCTCACCCCATCGTAACTCACTCCACCACATGCATGCTTCCTATTCCCCTTGCTTAGGATATAGTTAGGTCTCCTTATCCTCCTTTGCATATAATTAAGAGCACTCCCACCCGTCAACTTCACAAACATGAGAGTGATCCCCACCTCACCTGGTTGACCCCAAGGATCCATATCTACCACCTTCCTTAGTCTGTTGACCTTCATCATCTTACTACCCCCTAACAATAGAACTACACCCATTCATGCATCTTCTATAGGATTGCCTCCACCCCTACCGATTGGCATGTTGCCCTACAAATTATCCCTTCGATATCATGTCATCCATGCTACATCCACTCGCATTCCCTCATCCTATCAACATCGCTTTCTACAGTCATCTCCAATACACACCACCTATCCTTCTGACACCATCATCATCACTTCATGACCTCTCACTCCAGCCTGCCACACCACCAGTGCAGTAGTTCCATTATCCTCCCTCTTTATATCATTCACTCCCTTCTTCACATCTATATCTCCATTACATATACTTACCTAAATATTGATCCCCACATTCTTCACTTCCATCACCTCCCCCATCAACATTCAACATATCCTCACTCACCTTGACAATATCGAGTTACACTTGATCCATTGTCACTGCCAATCCTCTTTGCATAATTCTACCATGGCCCGACCAACATCACCTTCTTGTAGGCTTACCCTTCGTTCCCATACTTGATCTACATCTGATTCTCATGTCTTGACTCGACCGCCCATTCCTACCCCACTTCCTTCTTGCTCATCACCACTCGACCCATATATTTATCCTAGACCAATTTGGTTAGCATCATTGTCTCAAACATTCCACCAACTATTTCACCAAGGTCTCCTTACTTTACCCAAAATTTTCCCTGTTGATCCCTCGCACCCCAAGCTGTGTGATTACAATGAAAACCACTTTTATTTCTACCATTGTAAGACAAGGCATGACATTGATGCTTGTCATACATTTGAATCCATTGTTCAGGATATGCTCTCTAACAAAACTCACTCACATCCTGAACAAACTCCCTCACCTTCTCATCTCCAAATCCCCCCACACTGGCTAGTACATAACTCCACCCCCATCATGAGATTCATTCGCTCCTACACCTCGCTACTTCCAATAGCCATCCAACTATACCAACTACCAAAATCCAAGTCACCTTGTCACTTCACCAAGTCACTCGCAACTCGATACTCATAATTTTGCATAGTTCTTGTTTGCTTATGTGCTACTTTTTTTCTTTCTTTCCATCTCCTCACCTCCTTCCTCGTTATCATTGTTGAATGGTCACGCGTCAAGCAGCTACAATCCTATGTTGATTCTCCCCTCCTTTCTTCTCTTTTTATTTTCTTTTCTTTATGTTGTTGTTTCATCCTGTCATATTTATCATATTTCATCACTTTCATGTTCTTATACATTGCACATTAGGATTATCTATTCGCAACCATCAGTCCCACACGTACGTGCCCACTTATTTACTTTTCTCTTGGTTTCTACATCCCCCTACATGCTGTGGCAACCATTATCATGACTCTCTATTCTCATCATCATCATCCTATGCATCCATATTTTCATATGGTTTATAATCTCCTCTAGTCACATCTAACATATTTCTTCTTGTAGATATTATTCTTTCATACTGCATCTCTCACTACATTCATTGCATATATTCATCCTTCTTCTATGGTTTCATTCATGTTTGTATATTCCATCTATATAAGTGTACCCCTAATAGGAATAACATACACACTTTTTAGCATTACCACTTGGATGTCCATCCCCTTTCTCGGGATTACAAGATATATGGTATCTTGTATTTTCTTAATCATTCACTAGTTCAGTCAATCAAACATCACCTCTAACTGATAGGTTATTACACTCCTTATAGTTGTCTTTGGTTAGTTCAAATCCTCTCAAGGACCACTCACATAGGTCACATATTAAATAAATTTTGAGTCTAGGGAAGATAACACCTTGCGTAGATATCACCATATAGCGAATGCTTTCCCCTGCTCATCCTATTATTTGCATGATCAAAATACAACCTAGGTATAAAAAAAGGTATAAGAATAAACAAAAATAATAAAAAAGGGTAGAAAAAAAGCCAATGCCCACAAAAAAAAGAGCACCACAAAAAGACAAGCAATAAACGAGGGGCAAAAAACAAAAGGAAAAGCCTCCAGATATCATAATTTGTATGCTTCATCACATTTTGTCCTTAGGTTTAACATAGCATCATGGGATGATTTCCATCACCAGTTATAATCCCTAAGCGTTTGCCTTCCAGTGGAATAGTCTTACAAGTGGTGACACATCTATCATATTAGCAACCTTCTTTTGTATAGATCATTGTGTTCTTGTGGATGAGCTAGCTACTTTGGCTATGTTTACAATGGGTTAGTCCTACCTCCCTCAAAATGGATAAATGAACATCACCCATTTGCACACATAGGTCCTTGATAGACTTTGACCTAGCCAGGTTAGTTATGAGTTGTCGATCGGTATCGCTCAAATTTTTATGAGGTTTGATTGCCACAACTATGATTGTCAAAATTGTTGCATACATATTACACTATCCTACATCCTTGAGATTATGGAACTAATCGCATCACAATCAGTTATGCTATGATACAAGTGCTTCCTCTGCGCATTTTGGCTTTCACATACATCCATACTTGCATCTATTTTACATGTATTTATGAAAACACGAGATTTCGAAAGATGCAAAGGAAACACTAAAGCTTGTGCAATGCAAACGAAATAAAGAGAACAAATTAAACGAGATAAACGAAAGTGTAGAAAGCACAGCCTCTTTATTTATACTCTCTTTAACATCGGTTACAAAGACGTCTCCTCCCTTTTAGGGGGCTAGGAGCGTTAACAAAGTTTTGGTCACAAGAGTGACCAATGATCCTTCTTCCGCGTGCCCACATGTAAAATGGGCGGGCCAAAATGTCGCCGCCGCTTGTGTTGGTGAATCTTCGATCCTTGCCGCTTCTCCTGCGTTCAAAGAAACAACAAAAGAGAGTTAGTAGTACCTATGTTAAAATAAAGCATTCGATCCTCAAAACAAACAAAACATGCATGCAGGAGATGATTAAAATAGTAGATTGGAATTCGTCCCAGGCAGGGACGAATTCGACTGTGTCATATTGGGATTCGTCCCAGGCAGGGATGAATTCGGCTGTGTCAAATTGGGATTTGTCCTAGGCAGGGACAAATTTGACTGTGTCATATTGGGATTCGTCCTAGGCAAGGACGAATTCGACTGCACAAAAATAGTGAGGGATGGTTCGCGAAATGTCCCGTCTCCGACGCTCCTGGTGGCCTGCAATCATGAAATCAATATGCAAAAATAACGGTAACAAAGTATCGAGGGTTGTCGACAAATAGATGGATCCTCGGATCCGGATTCATGCTTCTAATATCCACCCAATGACCTCCCTTGCAGAAGAGATCAAGGATGAAAGAAATGAATCAAAGGAAGGACGTCTGGTAGTAAATCGGCAGGGCTTCGCTGCTCCAAACGTTTCTTCTCCGCTCTTTTTTTTGGTGAGAGAACTCTACAATTTATAGAATTCCCAGGGTGCAGATTGGTATGGGCATGCAGGGATGCCAGTTGGTGTTATGCTAGTGCGTGATGGGGGAAATTCTCCCTGTCTGGCCTGCCCTCATGACAGTCCTCCGTCGGCGCACTAACGCGCATGCGAGGCAGGGAGAAGTGGTCACTGACTTCTCCTGCCGCATGTCACGATTTTATTTTTTTGTTTGTTGAACCTGGAATTCGTCCCACCTAGGGACGAATTGGAATTCGTCCCACCCAGGGACGAATTCAAGTTTGCATTTCGTCCCGGGGTGAGACGAATTTGAAGCAGAGTGTCTGGAGGTGCCAAATTACTTTTTGACCTTCCAAAACTGTTGTGTAAGTGGCTAGGACCACTGTTTGACCTCTGAGGGCTGCCCTGAAGGCTGTGTGTGTCAATGCGATCAGTGTTTGTAGTCACATAATCAGATTGGTGTTGTTTTGGTGTCTACAGATGCCCCTTTTTGGAAGGTGCTGTGGGTGATGCAGTGCTGAGCAAAAATAGATAACCAAAGCACTAATGATTAGGGTTTCTTAGTAACCTAACCAACTTGTGATGCCCCAAGCATGGAAAGGGCATGCATTCTTGAATCCTTGCTTCTGACGAGCTAAGGAATTTGATTTCAAGTATTAACCTATTTTGGTGAGGTGTGACTTGAGCTTGGACATTGATCAGTCATGAGTAGGCAAAGGGCGCAACCTTTTATCCATGGGGGAACCTTGTGTTCATGCTTCAAGAATGCCAAGTGTTTGATTAGTTTGTGATTATTGCTTGTTTGCTACCCCAAGCAGGAGCGTGATTGTCTTTGTCAATGATTCTTTGAATGCATGCCATTGCCTTGATTGGGTGTGTGTTTGTTGATTGATGACTAAGTGTGACTACCCCCTCAAGCGACGAATCGATGAGGGAATGACTGCCATGAGAAAAGCGACGAGTCGCTTGACCCAAGATGACTTAGGTTAGGGTGTCTTCAGATGTTTGTCCGTTGAATGTGCAAGCAGTTTTTTGACATTTGGACCTATTTTTGGTGGGTAAAAACCCTTTTGGTGATGCCATAATGGGGTTTAAAGTGTCAACAATCCGTCTTCCCGTGGAGCGGTCCGGCTATGGTAGCCTTCTTAGGGAGTAGAATAGTGACAATTTGCACCCCGACATCGATTTTCTATGCCAAGAGGTTAAGTGCAAGAGCACTTGTGTCCGGCAATGTTTATTGCTTTGTTTTTGTGTTGCATTTTTGTGATGTTTTTGTTGTTTTGATTTTCTTGCTTTGTGTATATGTCATGATTTTATGTTATGCACAATGATTGATGTTGATGGATGCATGTTTATGGTGACGAATGCATATGGTATGATAAATGCGCATGTTGTTGATTTATATGATAAGTAATGGAATGGATGAAATGATTTGTTGATAACCTTACATTGGCACCATAGACTATACATGACTTATGGCTTTATGTACTGGGTGATTGCTGTGGTAAATGCTTTTTTTATGGATAGATGTTGTTTTGTATGCTTTTTTTTCTTGGTGATATAGGGATGGATTATATGCAACGGTTGGCGTAGAATGTAGCTAAGTGTTTCTGAGACTCAGATTGTTTAACTAACTAGCCAAGACTGTACCGTTATCTTACAAGATGTCTGACCAAGGTATGAATCGTGCTTGTTTTTGACCAAGTTATTTCGCATCCTTGTGTGTGCAATTGAGTTTGTTTATGTGGTATTTGTCAGGATACCGCCAGTGCCAGATAGGCTTTCAACCAAACCTGTACTGAGGATCACCTAATTAGTTCCACTAACTCCTTTGTTGTATTTTGTCGGATTAATCTGTTTTGCGATCTAGGAGACCATAAGCTAGCTCATCCACATGCAAACATTGATCTGCACACAAGTAAATGTGACAAATATATCGTCATGCGGGAGTTTTGCCGCCGAGTGACCGATAGGTTATCCACCAAACCGGTACTGAGGTTCACCTCATGACCTTTTGAATGCTGAGAGTTCCAGGGATTCAAGTTCGACTCCCTTCTTTTCTTCATTTGTATTGGGATACTTGCTCGTTTATAGTGATGAAAATCACTGTTTATTTTTGTTTTTTTCTTTTTGAGCAAGGGATTTGAATTTGGGAGTGATGAGAATCACTATTGCTTGTGGGATTTGACGTCAATGTTTGGAGTATTGACTTGTGCAACTTTTTGATGTTTTTGCAATGTTTTGAGGACTTGGGATTCTTGGGGAATTGGGTAGGGAAGATTCTTGTCCTTTTGCCAACTCTCAGCATTCTTGGGGTCATTCGCACAGGGGGATGAGCGAGATAATCTTTTCGCTGTTTGGTATCCTGAATTGCTTTACAGGTTTCATCCTTCATTGACACAACTTAGGAATTGTTTTTATGTGTTTTTGAATTTGTGATGGGATGCTACGTAACAAGGTGTATTTCAAGTAAAACTCTACCATTGTAACATCGGTTTGACTTTTGTACAGTTTTGGCTAGAAACCTAAAGACAACTGAATGACGAAAACTCTAGATATGTTTAGATGACAACTGATTTATGATATGGTGAAATGGTGATTGGCGTTTATTTTGGTGTACTTTTGTTCAAAGTGGAAAATGTGAAAAGGTGGTGGTTTTGCCAAGTAATGACAGTCTATGGTGCTTTTGCCTTGTGTGATCAACAAACATGGATGTGATGCCTAATGCAACTATTTTTTTTTTTTTGTATTTTTGATTTTGGAAGTATGCATGAAATTGAGATGTAGATTTTGTTTGTTTGTTTTTGAATTTTTTTTTTTTTTTGGATTTTCTTGACCAAGCGATTGTGATAATCCTTGGAGCTTTTGAGGTTGACCAAGAGATTGCGATAATCCTTGGAGCTTTTTGGTGTGACCAAAGGGTTTGTAGGCACCTTTGGGGCATTTTGGGGTGACCAAGTGATTGCGATAATCCTTGGAGCTTTGGGGGTGACCAAGGGATTGCGATAATCCTTGGAGCATTTTTGGGATTGACCAAGTGATTGTGATAATCCTTGGAGCTTTTTGGTTTGACCAAGTGATTGCGATAATCCTTGGAGCTTTTTGGGATTGACCAAGCGATTTAGGAATCCTTGGAGCTTTTTGGTTTGACCAAGTGATTATGATAATCCTTGGGGCTTTTTGGGTTGACCAAGGGATTGCGATAATCCTTGGAGCTTTTTGGGTTGACCAAGAGATTGTGATAATCCTTGGGGATTTTTGGTTTGACCAAGCGATTGTGATAATCCTTGGAGCTTTTTGGTTTGACCAAGAGATTGCGATAATCCTTGGAGCTTTTTGGGTTGACCAAGAGATTGTGATAATCCTTGGAGCATTTTGGTTTGACCAAGTGATTGTGATAATCCTTGGAGAATTTTGGGTTGACCAAGTGATTGTGATAATCCTTGGAGCTTTTTGGGTTGACCAAGCGATTTAGTAATCCTTGGAGCTTTTTGGTTTGACCAAGCGATTGTGATAATCCTTGGAGATTTTTGGGTTGACCAAGCGATTGCGGTAATCCTTGGAGCTTTTCAGGGGATAGATGTACCCCCAGCTTGATGATATTTGTGCTTCGGATCTGGCTCTAGAGGGATTGGCATGAATGGATCGGCCCTATGTACAGATAAAAGGATAGGGTCTACCTTTGGTACTGTTGTTGCTATGAGGTCTCTGGGCAAAAGTTGTTCTCGATATGCCCAAAGTGGCAGATTCAACAGTTGGTTGCACTGCGCTGGGTTAACGTGCCACTCATGCACTGGCCTTATGTTTAGCTGTTGAAGTGCATCATCCATATGCATGGGGTGTTGGTGCTGTCGCATGTGATTAATGTGGGCCATCTCTGTGTCATCTTTATAATCATTGTCAGAGATCCAAAGGCCTTCGTTGGCTCCAACAACTGTTTGTGATATGTGAGGCTCTTCTTGTTCGAGCAGATTGATGTGGTCCTCATGGGGTTGTTCCGCTTGTTGCGGGGGGACCTGATTGCTTTGATGTGGTGCTTGCTCGATTGGCGCCTCTAAGGGGAATATTTCCATTAAGCTCTCTTGGTAGTCATCCATGGGAATCATTTGTGAATGATTAATGTCAGATTCGACCGAGTCCCATGGTGCTACCTCGTATTTTGACTCGTCTTTGCTTAGCGAATCAGGCTCATCAAAATCTGGCGATTCTGAGACATGGGAGACCGCATCATCAGGTATCTCTACGGTCAGAGGCTGATCTTCCTCGAAAGGAACCTCTTGTAAGTTGGGATTTTGGGGTCCCAAAGTCTTGGTCTCGATCGACTCTAAGCGCTCTAGTAGCGCATTGCATGTATCGGGGGATTTGAGCTCCTCCTGCTTTGGTTGGTTCCTAGTTGGAGGGAACGTGGGGCCTATGGAGGGGTAGCTGGATAGCACCCCCCATGCCTTGGTAGTGCATTTCAGTCCACTCTTCTTCTTGCTCAGATTCCTCAGAGGCTTCTTGAGGGATTTCTGAGGGTGGCCCATGAACCTGGGTGGGTGCCTGAGGAATCGGAGGAGTAGCCTCCTGCTCCTATCTAGGAGGCATTGGGGGTAGTGCTTGATAAGGTCACGATGACCTGTCTCGCCCCCAGGGGTTGTGTCCCTCATAATGTTTTGTCTTATGCATGTGAGGGGTTGGAGTCCTCTGCTGCATAGTGTGTTGGAACAACTCATCCTTACGACGTTGATGCTCTCCATAATCTCTTATTTTGAATATACCATCGCTCTAATTTATGTCGTTCTAGCTCAAGTAGCGTGAGTTGCATCCGACGTGCGATATGCTTGGCAGATTCTAAGATAGTTGGTCCTGCCATCTCATGTCTAGAAGGCCTAGATGCCTCTCCTAGATATCTATCTCGATCATGGTGATCCGAGATCTCTATAGGCCACCTCCCTCTGTTGGGGGTAGCAGCATTCCCTCGAGGCTTTGGCCTCAGTAGGTGATCTTGATAGCTAGCAGGTGGGGAGGCGTATTGCTCCCATGATATATATTGCTCTTGAGGAAGGTAGTGGTCTTCCTCGTACCCTCTTTCATAAGTGAAAGAGGGACGGCGAGTTGGCTCGCCCTACCTGAAGAGCCTTGTGCTCTGGATTTGTCCTTGTAGTCCTGACAACTAGAGGGGGTGAAGGAGGGATAGTGTAATCATGTGGTTCCTCCCGTCGAACCCTATGTTGACTTAGCGCTTCATCGCATGGTGACCACTCATAGCGAGCATCTAAGGGAGCTCTCCTATGGATGTACCCCTCATGGAAGGGTGTGTGTTGGGTGCTATGTTGAACAGGAGTGCCCCTCGAAGAGGTGCCCCTATAGTCCCTTTCCGTTAAGGTGTGGAGGGGACTGCCTTGTGTGTCAGGACGCCAAGGTGGTATGACCAAATCCTTGGGACTATACCGAAGGTGACTTGTGCCTCCTTGGACATTCCCCATAGCGTCCGCCCATGAGTGGGCTTGGCTGCGGGTGAGCACCATGACGATGTCTCTCTAAAAAACCCTAAAATTGAAATGAGTCAGATGGGGCCCAAAATTGGGGTGCGCATCCCTCTTACCATAGACAAGATAAAAATGAAGTTTCAAGTCCTAACTCTAAATACATTAGGAGATATTGACCTCCGAACAGCTCAAAAAGCGAAAAAAATTAGCCGAGTAATTTTAAAACCTAATTTTGGGGCACTAGATGATGGAATTTGGCCCCGAAAACTGACTTTTCTGGACAAATAGGACTCTAGGGAGTCATATTTGTTTAAAATTATCCCAACTAACTCCCTGTAAAATTTCAAGTCAATCGGAGCTACGGTTGAGAAGTTATGGCCCCGACAAGATGCACTAAAATTTAGGAAAAAAAGTAAAATTTCCTAAATTTCGTTGGATGCTCCCACATCATTTATGGGCACCGTTGGGGTACTTCTGGGTTGACCAAAGGGTTTATGGACACCTTTGGGGCGTTTTGGGGATGACCAAGCGATTATGGGAATCCTTGGAGCCTTTTGGGTTGACCAAGCGATTGCGGGAATCCTTGGAGCTTTTGGAGCGAATGACAAAATGCGTAGATTTTTATCTTTTGTTTATGATTTTTCTAATTTTTATGCTACACAAAACAGAAAATATCACACACATGCAAGCGATGATTATCTCTTTTAACGATTAAAAGTGTGCCCTAAGTCTGGTTTCGTGTGTTTTAATGTTTGTTTTTGAAATTTTTTTGAAGGACGTTTAAATGCATTATGAAGGCTCTTATATCTCCCATAAATGGTCGCCCCTTCGATATACCATTGCCAGGCCGATATACCAACCTCTCTATATACCCGCCCTTACGAGAGGGAGACTATAGGTACGTGAGAGCAGATGATACGTGGTGCATAGGCGGTACGGAAGGGGAATCGCTCTGTTTATGACACCTACCATAGAAGACTTATCCTCATGCGCTAGGAATCACCCTAGCAACACTTGGTCAGCTTTCGTCAGGATTTACGTCTAGCAACAGTCGCGATTGGGGTAATGGATGCAAAATCAAGCCAAGGTGGTGATGAAATCCACCGTTGGTCTTGATCAAGGGCTGGGGTTTTACGACCAGCTCCTTGGTTTAAAAATGTTGCATGAAGTGTGTGTGGTTCTTTTTATCAAAAAATGAAACAAGCAGCAACCACTTTCCCTAAGAAGGCAAACTTGACAAAAAATAGCAACATAACAACAGAAAATGACAGGGACAGTTAGAAACCGTTACCTCTTTTCCGCCCAAAATCGGTTGTTTCTGACTCTCGGCCCTGAAACCGCGTAGACAAAATTCGTCCCTGGGTGAGACGAATTCCAGAACAGAATTCATCCCAGGCTGGGACGAATTCGAATTCGTCCCTGGGTGGGACGAATTCCAGGACTGTATTCGGCTGGAATGAACCACAGTTAGCGCTCGAAAAGCGGTACCTGTAAGCACAAAAACACAAATTTTTGATCAGTTTCTTGATCTTAAAAAGCAGGGAACTGTGTCCCACCGTGATCGCCACTAAAAACACGAGATTCCGAAAGATGCAAAGGAAACACTAAAGCTTGTGCAATGCAAACGAAATAAAGAGAACAAATTAAACGAGATAAACGAAAGTGTAGAAAGCACAACCTCTTTATTTATACTCTCTTTAACATCGGTTACAAAGACGTCTCCTCCCTTTTAGGGGGCTAGGAGCGTTAACAAAGTTTTGGTCACAAGAGTGACCAGTGATCCTTCTTCCGCGTGCCCACATGTAAAATGGGCGGGCCAAAATGTCGTCGCCGCTTGTGTTGGTGAATCTTCGATCCTTGCCGCTTCTCCTGCGTTCAAAGAAACAAAAAAAGAGAGTTAGTAGTACCTGTGTTAAAATAAAGCATTCGATCCTCAAAACAAACAAAACATGCATGCAGGAGATGATTAAAATAGCAGATTGGAATTCGTCCCAGGCAGGGACGAATTCGACTGTGTCAGATTGGGATTCGTCCCGGGCAGGGACGAATTCGGCTGTGTCAAATTGGGATTCATCCCAGGCAGGGACGAATTCGACTGTGTCGGATTGGGATTCGTCCCGGGCAGGGACGAATTCGACTGCACAAAAATAGTGAGGGATGGTCCACGAAATGTCCCGTCTTCGACGCTCCTGGTGGCCTGCAATCATGAAATCAGTATGCAAAAATAATGGTAACAAAGTATCGAGGGTTGTCGGCAAATAGATGGATCCTCGGATCCGGATTCATGCTTCTAATATCCACCCAGTGACCTCCCTTGCAGAAGAGATCAAGGATGAAAGAAATGAATCAAAGGAAGGACGTCTGGTAGTAAATCGATAGGGCTTCGCTGCTCCAAACGTTTCTTCTCCGCTCCTCTTTTTTGGTGAGAGAACTCTGCAATTTATAGAATTCCTAGGGTGCAGATTGGTATGGGCATGCAGGGATGCCAGTTGGTGTTATGCTAGTGCGTGATGGGGGAAATTCTCCCTGTCTGGCCTGCCCTCATGACAGTCCTCCGTCGGTGCACTAACGCGCATGCGAGGCAGGGAGAAGTGGTCACTGACTTCTCCTGCCGCATGTCACGATTTTATTTTTTTGTTTGTTGAACCTGGAATTCGTCCCACCCTGGGACGAATTGGAATTCGTCCCACCTAGGGATGAATTGGAATTCGTCCCACCCAGGGATGAATTCAAGTTTGCATTTCATCCCGGGGTGAGACGAATTTGAAGCAGAGTGTCTGGAGGTGCCAAATTACTTTTTGACCTTCCAAAACTGCTGTGTAAGTGGCTAGGACCACTGTTTGACCTCTGAGGGCTGCCCTGAAGGTTGTGTGTGTCAATGCGATCAGTGTTTGCAGTCACATAATCAGATTGGTGTTGTTTTGGTGTCTACAATTTATTTACATTACATTACCTATTATCACATCTATCTTAGATCATACATCATCACATATATCTACATGCATTTCCACTGCATCACTTCATAGTATCTCTACACTATAGTAATATCATTTCTTACATGTTACCATATGCACATGTATTCATCTATGGTACATCTACCTATCGATATTTCACACAAATCACACACACATTCAAATCAAATCACAACACATATATAAAAGCTATGACACAAAAGGTATATATATATATATCAAGATAAAAAATATCATCAGACTACAAAATGGGTAAAAATCCACAACCCATAATCATATTGACCCATAGGCTACAAAATCCAATAATACATCACCATAAACCAAAAGCATTAGCTTTGCCAATCACCAGGAGTCTCTCCACTCCCCTCATAATTTGTCATACCCTACACTGGTCCATGCATTGTTTTCATCCTACTAGACTCTGTCCCTACCCTGAATGTTTGAGTCACTATAGGAGCAACACTCCTTCCCTGCAATACTGCTACCACCTCTATCCCCACCCCCTCTGCACCATAAAGACAATACTTCAACAACTTATCTGTGAGTTTTTTTATGCTCATGATCGTGATCTTGATCGTGACTATAACCAGCCATAATTTTGTAATAGAATCCCATGCATCATTAGGAGGATCTCATAATATGATCACATTGCCATCTCCTCCTTCATATAATCTCGTACCTCCTCGCTACCCCGTCGTAACCACTCTATATTTGCTCTCAATACAACATCCATAGGGGTCTTCTCCACCACTCTCACCAACTCCACATCCTCTTGTACCTATCATTGTCATTGAACCTTGGTGTGCAACTCAATAATATCTCTCAAGTGAGCCTCTCGCTTAGCATCCCTCATTTCTATCACATACATCATCTTATGTATCTTGGCCTTCAACCTCTCTCTGACCTCCATAGTCTCTCTAGTTAGATGCTCCAAATTCACTATTGTCTTTGCATACCTCACCTCCACCGCCTCAAACTGCCCATGCTGCTTAGCAACCCGAAACTCCAAATCCTTCTCCCTAGTGGCACCTACCACCTCTACAGCCATCAATCTCTCCTCCAAGTCCCTATGCTCCTCACTCCATATCTATCGATCTACCATCCAAGACCCTCATTCATATGAAGCTATCCCTCTAGTTGTTGTACCCTCTCTTGCAACATCAACAACTCCTCATCAACCTCCAACCTCTCCTGCTCCTCAATGGGTATATCTTCTATATCTTCAATGTCATCGAGATATCTTACATCAATCAAGTCATCGACACCCATATTAGCTTCAACATCCTTCCTCACATCCTCCATCATAACGGGATACTCCATAGGCTGCTCTACACAACTTGACGATGCCTTCGCTACTCTCTCTATAGTCACACTAGAAGTGCTACCTAGTCATGGTAGTGAACGATGAAGAGGTACCTCAACCTCATCCCTCACTCCATCCTGTACCCTTGATTGGGTAACTCTCGTTGCCCACCCCTCTGGAGTAGGCACTCCACTACCTAGATGCACCCACTAATCAATCACTCTCCTACTTTCCTTCTAACTCTAATTCACCCACTAGGCACCATACTTTAGTATCGTACCCACACCCTCTATCACCTTGCTACCTATAAATCACAATAGGTACCTCTTGAACATCCTGTTGTAAACTAAACTTTCGCATCACTCTGATGAACTGAAAGAACTCAGCCTGCTTAGTATATCGAACCACCATCCATCACCCTCGAATAATAGCTCCTAGTTGCTTCTCATCATTTTCCCACACTACTCCACCTCTCCAGGACTTTCAACAAATATCCTTAGTTGTTAACTCCCCAAACTTCACCCTCTAAAACAAAAGGTCACCCTCATGCGACCTCTTCATCTCCTTCTCCTCATTTATCCTCCATATTAGTGTATACGGTGAGTCTTCACCTCCACATGAGCATTACAAGGCAACAAAGATGGTCACTCTATAGTTATATTCTCTCATGCATACACCTATAGTAAAGTAGTCCAACTCAATCCCTTCCACCCCAAGTGCACTACATTGTGCAACTTCTTGTACACCTAGACCAATAGTTCAAGTACCCACGCAAACACAATCCTATGCTCCACCATGTTGCACATGACATCCACCATATTCTAGGTAAACAACACCCTAGAAGTATCCGATAGCACATAGGTAGAAATCATCATCATCACTATACACTAATGATCAGACAACATGTATTGATGCCAAATATACTCATAATCCATCTTCTTGATATCTACCTCCCTCCACTGTGAACCAAATTCACACTCCATCACAACCTCCTAACTATCATTCGTAGTTGCCCTCACTGAAACACCCTCAATGGGTGATTTATAAATTTGGTACACATCTTCCAAGGTGATCTTCATCTCACCCATAAAAAAGTAGAAAGTATTCATATCCATATCCCACCTCTCACATAAGGTTGATATGTAAGTTCTATTAGCATGAATGATTACACATTCCCAAACTCCTTTCAGCCACATTACCTCCAACCACACCTGATCCTCATCATTCTTCTTCATAACCTCCTCCAATTCAACCTTCATCATCTGCACATGATATCATAGCTCAAGATTCTTCACATGTTTCATTCACAATAAAATTCATGTTAGTTCCACACTTAAACTAAAAATTCCACTCATTCTAGCTAATTCAATTTCAATCAATTCACTAGAACACATTTCATAAATACAAAATCATTCATTTACTTTCTCACGCATATTGAGATGTAAAATCAAGTACAGTTCACAACACACGACAAAACAAAAAAATAGTCATATATTTGGATACCCATTTTGCTATTTCATGGGAAAAGTCCAAACAAATTTGATAAACAATACATATCTAGCTCCTAATAGCCAATTCCATATTTACTTAAATACACTTCTTGGAAAAAAATTCAAAAGCACATCAAATGCCTCAACATACAAAAACAAAATACAATTTTGAATACCCATTTCATCATTTTTGGTGAAAGTTTCAATAGATTTCAAAAACAGCACATCAATAATTGCCAACATCAAGGTTAAGTTCAACCAACTTACACCCCAAAAGCACACATCAACATCACATATCAAACGAGATAAAAACAAAAATACAGTCGCATATTTGGATACCCATTTGCCACTTTTATAAATAAAATTCAATCACATTGCAAAAACAGTACACCATTTGCTTCCAACAACAAACCTCACTCACTCAACTACACTACTCGTAAATCGATCAAAATAACACAAAAACTGGTCAAAATCAACATATGATCACACTTTTGGATACCCATTGGCTTGTTTAACACTTTGTATTTCAATTTTAATTAAATCTTGTGTAAATTTCAAAAAAAAACACAAAACCCTCCCCCCCATTTCACACTTTTTTGAAAATAAAAAAATCATTGACACTTGTTCTATTTTTTCACATAGTCATAAATATTTTTTCCATAGATGGTCAATAGTAATTCATTCTAATGATTTTTTTGGCTATAGAAAAACCACTAAAATATCCACCGCATGAGTTCCTCAATAGTTCCTCTAAACTTATGCATATGATGATTCATTCACAATATCAAAGGAGTGTCAATATAAAATATCCCCTATGATTACATACTTACATGATAATAATCTAAAATATTTGTGTTCATTCTAGTTTAACCCTTTTGTGAATGTACCATCTTTCAAAAATTTGAAAGTGTCTTGATACCATGACTCTTGGAATGAAGAGAATTTGATGCTACAAATATCTATGCCATGTTGGATTGATTTTGATGTTGATGGCTCTTTAATTAATTGTATAATTATGGAAGATTATCCATCTTCTAATTCTAAAGGTATAAGGGATGATACGATAGCCATGACATCTACATGACGATTGCTTAATTGTAGGATAAATTCTACTATAATTTATCGAAGGAAGCCATAAATCTATCCATAATATCTTTGTATAGTTTTAGTTTGTTATCTTTGGTTTAATAAATATCATTAGTTTTATTGATCACTAATTGAGAATCACCAAATATGGCTAGTGTCTTGATATTTAAATTTAATTTTTCTTGAAGTCTTAAAATGAGAGCTTCATCTTTTATCCTGTTATTAGTACATGAAAATTAGAGTTCATATCACAAAGATATAAGTTGCCATTATGGGGTGGCTAGGATAATTCTTGCTCCTTCTCCTTTAATATATTAGACACCATCAAAGTAGAGGGTCCATGATTCATATTCTAGTGTTCCCATGGAAAGAATAACGTCATCAATAAAATTTATGGTCAATGGCTGCTTGGATGCTGAAAGTGCTACAACTAGTTAATATATGATTACTTGTCCTTTTAATGATTTTTTATTGATAAATTTGAGATAAAATTTAATAAAGGTCGTAACCCATTTTGTAGTCCTTACAGAAAGATAAGGTTTTGACATTAGATATCATAGAGGATCTTCTCTTGTTATAACATAAATATTTTAACTAAGCGTAGTGTCTTAATTTTTGATAAGAAAATACAATTGCTAGGCACAACTTTTCTAATGGTTTATAATGATTTTTTTAGTTGAATAATGTTCTACTAATATAATAGATGGTCTTTTTTCAATGTTGATCATCATATTGAGCTAGCATAGCTCCCAGGGCATGATTGGTAGTAGCTACATGTAACAACAATGGTTAGGTAAGATTAGGAGGTATGAGGATGGGTGATGTCAAAATGTATGTTTTTAAGGCTTCAAAATATTGCCATTCCTTATCCAACTTAAACTTAGTGTTATTTAACAACTTAAACAAATGTTGACATTTATCAATAAGTTGCGATGTGAATCTTCAAATGGCTTACAATATACCTTGAAGGATGTAAAGTTTGGTAATATTCATTGTAGGTGGCATGTCTACAATTGATAAAATTTTAGTGGGATACACCTCAATTCCCTGATAAGATACAATGAATACTAATAATTTGTCTGATGTTACTCCAAAGAAGAACTTAGGTGGTTTTAACTAAACTTTATATTCTTTCAATCACTCAAAAATATGACTTAGGTCTCAAGTGTGATCTTCACTCTTTAGGGAATATAATAGAATATCATCTATATAATATTCTATGATATCATGCATATGTTCATGGAAAATATAAGTCATTTCCCTTTGATATGTTTCTCCAATATTTTTCAAGCCAAAGGGTATGAATTGGTAACAAAATGTATCCCAAGGAGTAATGAATGTAGTCTTGAATTGGTCTTCGTGGGTAATTTTGATTTGGTTGTATCCTAAAATTTCATCCATAAGGGACAATATTTTAGATCTAGTGATAAAATCGACTATCATGTCAATGTTTGATAATACAAAATAATCTCTAGGGAATGATTTGTTTATGTCTCTAAGGTTTGTGCAAATTTGAATGGATCCTTCTTTCTTTGCAAGAAGGACAATATTGGATATCCAATATGAATAATCTATTTGTTTTATGAAATTGATATTTAAAAGTTTATGAAGTTCATATTTGACTAGAAGGATGAATTTTGGGTGTATTATTATTAAATTTTGTTTAATTGGCTTAGCATTAGGTTATACAACAAGTGATGGATAAATCCTAGGCATATCTGCATAGGTCCAAACAAAAATATCACTAAATTATTTTAAGAAATTAGTATATTCTATGTGTTTATCTTCTAGCAATACTTTTTCTAGTTTTAGGATTCGAGGATTATCTTTAGTGCTAATATTGATGTCTATGGTTTCTTCAATTAAGATTTAAAATTCTTCTTTGAATTAAGGGGAGTAGGTAATACTCCTAGATCTTCTAATTCTCTAGGATCTAAAGTTGATGATTTAGGCTCAGGTAGTTGTTAGGAAGTAAGATTAAATATCTAAGTGATAGATCCCTCAATGCAATTATCACCTTTACTAGAAGAATTATAGGAGTTTTATTCTTCCTAAACTTCATTGATATATAATATTAGAAAAATGAGAGGTTATGAAAGGTTCTATACTAATAAGGGACCATAATTTATTCTCATCTTAATCAACCCATCTTCTTATAACAATAGTGATAAAGGTAAAGGTTTATTTTTGTTAGGAATTTATCCTATCCTACAATATCTAGGTCACGTTTTGGTCTCTATTGGCTCCTTGATGCCTTGTTCAAGGAGATTCTTGTGTAGAGGTATTTTCACATTATCAAATTTTAGATAGTGAGTGAGATCTAGGTGATTCTTTCTTAAGTGTGGAGGTCCTCTAGAGCATCCATTATGGGAGAAGATATTATTGTCATTAATGTCTTCTATTCTTGGTCTCTTAATCTAGATTATGATGGGATGTTGAAAGCATAATTTGATTTATTTCCAAGGCCAATATTTTATGAGGTAATCTTGAATAGGCATATAGATTATCAATGTACAATGGTATATAATTAATTATAATATTTTATTATATAAACACTAAAATTTTGGCTAACCTTGTTATTGATAAATCAACATTATAATTTGTAATTAACCTTAAATACCTATTGTTTTGTTATCTTAAATTAAACTTATTTATGTAACACGGGTTTTGATATTAGTATAAGAACCCCTACAACTCCATATAACAAATACTATAGTGGTTATTTATGGTGCCTACAAGTACCCAATATATATCTTTTTTTTATGCTTTCTATATAAGAGTTGAGTGGATAGATTGTTTTATATATATGGCAATAGATGTGACTTCCAACAAAAAAATACCCAAACATAAGCAATTTCCTTAATAATTCAAATGGGACATCAATATTTCATTGTTGCATTGAAAAGAGATCAAAATATGTTAAAAAACTTAGTTTTATTTTTCTCTTGTTTAATTTTTTTATCTCTCACTATCTTTATTTATTATTCCCATATCAAGAAAATCAATCCCAATAAAACCTTTCTTATGATAGTTATGCAACGTCAATAAAAAAGTACAAAGTGTAGAGCAAGAGTTACAATTGAATAAAAACATGCAGTAACCCCACCACCATTTTCCCCTATAAGTATTTTTTATCTAAAATACTATAATCGAGGTTTCAAGGCACTCTCCTTCTTTGCAAACGAACTCCCTTTTTGCCTAATTTAAAAAGTAAAAATAATTTTTTTATAAACACATACATTAATTAATTAATTAATTATTTATTTATTTATTTATTTTTACTATACAAAAGAACATGAACAACTTATTCCTTCTCAAGATGGATACTCTACTTTTCCCAAGTGAAACTAGTTATGGCAGTTTCACAATATTAAAATAAATACATATAATTTGTTCATGAGGGAAAAACCTAAAGTGTTAAAGGTGCGAAGTATTTATTCTACTTTAAATATTTGGGTAAATTAGTCTTCAATTTAAAATGCTTCCCGTCAAATTCACGACTTTCTTGGAGCGCAAAAATCATTTTTTATTGTGTTCACGACATTGGCAGGCAAGCCCAAAAAATTGCAACAATGGAATGTATTTATATTACAAAAATTTTATGAAGATAGTAAGTTTAAAGGTGTAAGTTTTTGGTCCCATTCATTATTTTTTGTGAGAGAAAAATTACTTTTTATTGTATTCATGATATTAGTAGGCAAGCAAAACCTGTCAAAAAAAAAATTGTAACAAAATTAAGAGATGGGATGTGTTTACATTACAAAACTCCTCTTAAGATAGCAGGTTTAAAGATGCAAGTTTTTGATCCCATTCATGATTTTCTTGTGAGTGCAGAAATCACTTTTTATTGTATTCATGACATTGGTTGGCAAACAAAAGCCCCAAGAAAATTGTAACAAAATTAGGAGGTGGAATGTGTTTATATTATAAAACTTTTTTAGGATAGCAGGTTTAAAGATGCAAGTCTTTGGTCTCATTCATGTGGGATTTCTCATCCCTATTAACATAGAGTTTAAGCATTTGTGTGGGGACAAATTCTTCTACTTTCTTAATCAGTTAATATGATAATGCAAATCTAATTGCTAAAAAAGTATTCTTAATACACATACACAGCGTGCAGATTTACGCTTTCGAAGTTTCTACCGACGACAACGTGATTCTTGCACATGACAGTGAACATCACCAAACAAGAGGGTTCGTGCATTATGTGACACTTTGGCAGATTTTTCCACCAAAACCCCCCGAATGACACAGTTAATCCTTAGCTCCTTATCCCATTGAAGGACAAATATACAACGGCTTCAACTAATAAAATGTGGGAATCAGCAGCTCCATTAGATCCAACGTTCCGTTCATAATCTATTTTTCATTTGGTTGTTTATTAATATCCGTATACATTTAGCGGAATATTTCTAAGAACAGGAACAATATTGATGATAAAATTTATTGCACACCCTGTCTTATGTAAAACAAAAATCATTTTCAGTATAACTGAGTAAAAGGGAAGCTGGGAAATGCAGAAGCCAATTTTTTTAACATGCTTTCCTCTATGTTACAATATTATACTCTTTTCCTGCTGTTTTTCCTTATTTAACAGTATATATTGATTCATGTCTTATGTAAGTTTGCAGTCGCTATGAGATTGTAGACAGTAGGGCATAGCTTATTCGCCATCATCGTATACTGAGGCAGGCAATAAATTATGTTAATTTAATCACTGTCTTTACTGGCAACGTAAGAGTATCGAAAATAATTTGAGAACTATCTGCTTTGGCTATGATGTTGACGGTTCTTACTTATAGTAAGTCGAATGTTTAAGAGCAGCTGGCAAGCATATCACTTATGACAAAGAGGAATATATCATCTGTTTTGGTTTCTCTTTGGCATAAAGATCAAACTATGTTTACATATGAAATTGAATATATTTTAATTTTATCAGAAAGACAAAGATAGACGTACGTATGAAAACCAATATATATTAATTTAAATCCACTCTCACGGGAATCTTTCAAAATCCTAAGGCCCTTAGGAATTCCCGTTCAAAGTCCATGTTGCTCACGGTTCCGAGTTGAAAAATTAGTACTCTACATAGATTGGAATTTCAATTTTTGAATATTAACGTGGACGAAACTTTACTTACAAATATAGCACGTAGAAGACAACGGGGACCTAAAAAGCCAATGAAATCAATGGCAGGGGGGAAGTCCCAGGAAATCTCTGTCATTACGTGTTGAACTGGCCTAAGCACCAGAACGAATGTAACGATATACTCAAAGGTTCCGTGGATAAGACACTGTCAGCGCATCGAACGCTCTGATATAGACCTCGCTGCACACGGGCTATAAAATGCCAATGCTTGAAGTCGACTTCTTACCGAATTCATCCGCCAATAAATTCACATAAAATGTAGCATATTATTCGTTCAGTTATGTGACAAAATAGGCGGTCAACCAGCTATATTCTAATACCCAGGATCTGTAATGAGGGTGGTGCAGCAGTTGTTATTGCTGCCCACGTGTGTACGTGTAAGTGTGGTTGGGTACTTACTAAGAAGAGACCTATGTTTAAATCTTAGGGGAAAGCCAATTTTTTGCAAAAGTAGTAGTCTGCTCCGAATACTCTGAGTGCGCGACAGACGACGATGATATGAGCCTTGAGCGGCCGGTGGACCCCATCTCACGTCGGGACAACAAAAAATCCTCTGAGTGCGGGCCAGACTGACGACAGTATGAGCCCCGAGCGGCCTAACCCTTTGCAAACGTAGTAGTCTGCTCCGAATCTTCTGAATACGTGCGAGACCAACAACAATGGTACCTCGAGCGGTCGGTGTGGACCCCATCTCACGCCAAGTCAACAAGAACTCTGAGTGCACACTCAGGCCATATCGGTGACGGTATGAGCCCCAAGCGGCTGGTGGCCCCATCTCACACCGGGTCAACAAGAACTCCTTGAAACCGGTGACGGTATGAGCCCGAGATGGTCTGGAGAGATAGGTTTGGTTTCAACCAATCCACCGTTGTGCCAATGAGTTTGATGCGTCTATAAATTGTTTGAATGCCAGTGGCCGTGAACCAGACTAAGGGGAGAGAGTGAACCTGATTAAGGGAGAGAGAGGACACGATATTATAATTGAAGGGAGTGAACGATGATGATTGGATTTGTTTTGTGTGCTATGTTATGGGACGTGTTGGGTGCAGGGGCTCAGGTTGTGAGCCCCGGCTCGTGGGAGCTCATCGTCGGAAACGGTGGCGTTTCCGCCATGCACATGGCCACTACCTTCCGTGATACCGTCGTCATGTTCGATCGCACTGACTACGGCCCTTCCCAACTCCGTCTCGACGGCGGACGATGCAGGGACGATAATAAGGACTTGGTAATCAAACACGACTGCTGGGCTCACTCCATCGAGTACAACATCGCTACAAACAATCTCAGACCTTTGATGATCATGACTGATTGTTGGTGCTCATCGGCGTCGTTTGCCGCCAACGGTAGTCTGGTCAGCACCGGCGGATACAACGACGGAGGCAACGCCATCCGTTACATTACTCCCTGTTCAAATTCTGCTTGTGATTGGGATGAATCTCAGCCCCCAAGGCTCGCGGAGAATCGATGGTATGCTTCCAATCAGATTCTTCCCGACAATCGAATCATCGTCGTGGGAGGCAGACGAGCCTTTTCCTACGAGTTCGTCCCAAAAAGGCCCGGAGAGGGGTCCTACACGCTCCCCTTCTTAGCGCAAACAAATACTCCGAATGTAGAGAACAATCTCTACCCTTTTCTCCATCTTTCATCCGATGGAAATTTGTACATGTTTGCAAATCAGGATTCCATATTGCTCGATTACACCAGAAACCGTGTCGTCAAGACGTTTCCCAGAATGCCAGGCGGGCCAAGGAATTACCCCTCGTCTGGTTCATCTGCGATCCTGCCGCTGACGGCCTCCGACGGATTTAAAAGGGTGGAAATTCTCGTTTGTGGAGGTGCTCCTGATAACGGCTACACATCCGCTAATGGGGGGAATTTCGTGAACGCTCTTCAGAGCTGCGGAAGAATGGTGATTACAGATCCAAATCCTGGCTGGGCCATGGAAAACATGCCTGGCCCCAGAGTTATGGGTGACATGCTCATTCTTCCCACTGGAGAAATTTTGATCATAAACGGAGCACAGAAAGGAACCGCTGGTTGGGAACTGGGAAGAGATCCGGCGCTTGCTCCTTATCTCTATAGACCTAATGCCGTTCCAGGAAATCGATTCTCCACACTTGCAGCCTCCACAATTCCGAGGCTGTACCATTCCAGTGCAAATTTATTGCCCGATGGACGAATTTTCGTTGGGGGCTCTAATCCTCATGTTGGCTACGTTTTGTCGGGTGTCACCTACCCCACGGAACTTCGTCTTGAAGCATATAGTCCTTATTACTTAGACAATTCGTACAAGAACCTGAGACCAACCATAATCTCCTTGTCTTCTACGTCCCTTAGTTATGGAACAAAACTCATCGTTCAGTTCAGTGTTTCGAATTATGCTCCAAACAATATTCAGATCCATATTTACGCGCCTTCGTTCACTACGCATGCTTTCTCGATGAACCAGAGGATGATTGTGCTGGCAGAAAGCACTGCAAAAAGAGCGAGAGGAGTATATTACGTGGGGGTAACGGCTCCTACAAATTCCATCGCAGCACCACCCGGGTACTACATGCTCTTCGTTATGAACGGTGGTATTCCAAGCGTGGCCAAATGGATTAACTTGTTTTGAAAAACTAAATATTACAATTGTGTATTGAAGATATATACATAGGGATTGGCTTATATTGTTAGGTCCTTGGGAATGGATATGTAGAGAATCTACTCTTCCACTACATGAAGTTCCATATGAAGTTTCTTTGTGGTATCACAGTAAATAAAACTGAAGATGAAGCAGCTCTGGTTATTTGTTTGGGGACAAACTAAGTTCCTATCCATACCATGTCGTCTACTGCCTCCAGTCGGGTATGATCAGGCTTGAAGTTTGACGGTTAAATGGTTGTATTTGGCCTTTTAGTTTGCAGAATGCAAGCAAAATGTAATATTACTCCTCAATATTAATGTTCAATAAAATTTTACTACCGTTTTTAACGTAGCCCCCTTATATAATGCAATTATTTGCATAACTCAGTTGACTATTACAATTCCATACAATTTGTGAAAGGCCTTAAATAGAACCGTGTATTAAACTAAAAACTTGTCTTAATATTATTTTTAGAGTTATCCCACTGAAATGGATAAAAATTTAACCTGAAGTAACGTTTTGAAAAACTTTACTAATTTTAACTTTTACCCATACACAAATAAAATTTAAACATATCTATTAAGATAAAAATATCGATAAAACATACTACTGCATGTGAAATTCCGGCGTGGGTGTGATCGGTCATAAATTGTGGGGTAGTTCTGATAAAGAATAATAAGTCCTGCTCTGTTGGATAAAAATTTTAAAATGTCATCTTTATATGAGTTGAACCCGCGATTTTGCCTGTCAGGACATTCCACTGCCAACATTATTTTCTTTCTTGTTTAACCCTAATATATCTACATATGAGAGGGGTCTCGAATATTTGTTTCACTCTTTTTAGCTTGACATAGTCCATCGTATCACAAAGGTAGAAATATATTACAAATATGAGTCTAATAATTTATTATTTTGTGTGATTGATAGGTTGTTGGGCTTTTATAGTTGCTAAAATATTTTAAATTAATTAATTTTTTTAGGTCAAACCAATTAATTTACACCTTAAAAATATAAATTAAAATAGGATATTTAGAGGATTTCTGTGACATCAATCACGTATAGAGACTGCTACCAGTGAAGTTGGCGGAAACGACCAGATAAACAACACAACAAAGCTTTATGTATATTTGAAAAACACGATGACACAAGCTGAGGAAAGGGGAGTGTACGTAATCGATGTCATTTGCCAAGTGCTGCCCAGAAATAAAGAGAGGCAAAATGAAAAATAGGGGTGACGCGCTGTAGCATTATGTCTACAATGTCCTGTCCAATAACGTTTATTAATCATGCACTAAAAAGTTATACTCAAACAAAGATTCCAACGTGGTTCGCCCGTTAAAAAATATTTTTATTTTTATTTTTTTCTCTTAAATTGAAAGCCAAGTTGTGGCTCTGTTTCGCAAATCAGGTTTTATAAAAAAAATATTAAACATTTTAAATCAATGAATAAAGATTTTCTTCGAATAATTATAGGTTAGTGGGTTTGGTTCACAAAGAGCTTATGTAGGAGTGTAGAGACCAGAGTTCTAATATTCGTGGATGTGTGATGGGAGGAGTGTAGAGATCAGAGTTCTAATATTTGTGGATGTGTGACGGGAGGAGTGTAGAGATCAGAGTTCTAATATTTGTGGATGTGTGATGGGAGGAGTGTAGAGACCAGAGTTCTAATATTCGTGGATGTGTGACGGGAGGTTATTTAAAAAAAAAAAAAAAACTTAAAAAATTGTAACAAGTTACCGAATCTAGAGTGGTTTACAAAACACTTCTTAGGACCAAGGTTTTAATACTGGTGGGCATGTGGCATCAGCCTGAAGATTATAAGTTCGAGATTCGAAACCACAAAAAAGCATAACAAGTTATTCAGAGGGTTTGGTTCTGTAGGAGCCAAGAGACCAGTATTAGTCTCAATACTTGTGGGCATGTGGCATCAGGGGTTGTAAGTTATAAATTCAAGATTAAAAACCAAAAAAACCTAAAGTTATCAAATCTTTTAATATAAGGCTAATGTTATTATATAATAATATCATGTGGGGGCAGTGAAGATAGAGTTTCCTAGTCTTTAAAGGTACGCTTGACGCCATGCTTTTGACAGCTATATTCCTCGCCGAGCTGGTTTCCCACTCGAAATTAATTGGGTCGTTCATTTGCGACCTACTAACTTTGACATTTGCGTTTCTCAATTTCCATCTTCGAACAATAGAGGTATCTTGAGTTGCCAAAACTGTGGGAGAAGCCAACAACTGATGCCACCTTTATCCGAGTGAATGAGTTTTCACAAATTCTACAGAGTGGCAAGAACCACCTTTGGTTGGGCGGTACCTTCAATCAACATCAAAACTACTAAGTCATAATGTTTCCCTTCACAAATATAGATTCCCAGACTTAGAGTGATACAGAATTTCAAAAGTTTGTCTCTCTGCTTTCCTAAAATTTAAACTCAGACATTAAAGTTCACTTATGCTTTTCCCCAATAATTTCATTATTAAATCGGAATACACTTAAAGCTCTGAGAATAAATATGAAGCGTGCAATGTTGGACCCACTACGCACATGAAGAGAGTATGCACGGTTAAAGCGATTTATGAAGAGACGATCCATATTTAAAACGATTTATGAATTGATGTACAAGTATGGACGATACCGCTTATCGTACGAAAAATTTAAGTGAGGATAGTTGAGGAATATCTTGACCAGTCGATACCGCTCTGTAATTTTGTTAGAAATATTCCAACACCATCTATGTCATCGCCCTGCATTTGGCAGGGGGTATTTGTCTCATTTAGGAGGAACGTATAACATAGGAAAAACCTTATAACGTATCATAGTCTATGACTCTTGCACTGTTATTTGTAGCGCTAAAAAAATATATATTTGTACATTTCCATTTATTTTTTTTAAATGTTGATGGAAGGTAGGTCGGTGCATCTTAATACATGTTATTATATGCAAGTATTTTTATTATTTAATATAAATTACGATTTAAAAAATAAAAAAACTGTTCATATACGTATTGACCGTAATACCATTATTGGAGAGTTAGTGTTGTAGAAGGAGTTGCGAGAAAGAGAATAAGACAGATTTAAAATTAGAAAAAACTTATAACACGGTTTGAGGAGTAACTACCAAAAGCGAAAGGGTTTGTTAAAACTTCATATATTAGTAGTTCAGATAGGTGGCAGCCTATAGAATTTAAGGCTTTGACACTTATTAAATAGTTTTTATATATTTATTGATCGTGATACTACTATGTGGTTGGGTTACTATGTGGTTGGATTGCAGTAGAGAGTTAGGGTTGTAGGGTTGTAGAAGGAGTTGCAAGTAAGAAAATAAGACAAATTCAAAATTAGAAAAGCCTTATAATACGGTTTGAGAGCAACTACCAAAAAGAGGGTTTGTTAAACCTTTATAGATTATGTTCAAATAGGTGGTAGTTATGAAAGTTAGGGTTTTGACATTTATTAGTAGTTGAAAGTAGAGCAACAATTGAGAGTTAAAAAATTTGAAGAGCAGATTTAAGAAGAAAAATGCATCCTAGGGTTTTCAATAGAAGAGTTTAGAATTTTAAAAGTTTGTAAAGTAGAGGTCAAGAGCTAAAAGGTTTGAAGAGTCAAAGTGTTCTTTTGAAGGTTTGCAAAGTCAATGTTTGTAGAGAGGTGACTAAGAGCCAAAAAAAAAAAGAAGGAAAAAAATCATATCAATTGGTTGTTTATCAAATTAATTTCATTGTTGCCTATTAGAAAAAGAGAACTACGGTGTTATACATTTGTTTTTCTTGTTGCAAACAAGAAAATAAGATAAATCCAAATTCAAAAAAGCCTTGTAAGGTACAAAAGAAATACCTCTCATTTATTGTTGCTTCACAATTCAAGAGTAGCATATTGTGTAGATAAATTGAAAAAGGTCTGGCAAGCTCCTTTGCCATCAGGAGAAGAAGGAGATTGATAAATTCAATTGACTCTCATAATGATCAGGTCTTTGGAAGCTGGTGATAGTGAAGTTAATGAGCTGCATGGAGAAGTATCTACGATAGAGGTAATAATGGTGATGCAAGAAAGGGTATCAATGATAAATAAGAAGTAAGGGAGCCCAAGCAAGTATGGACTAGATGGTGTTATGGCATTGGCTTTGTCACCACCCATATAAGTAGGGTGGATCCAGTTAAGATTCCTAGGATGGGACCATCATTATTACATAAGTATGATAGAGGATGGACATCAGGATTTAGCAAAAAATAATAATTGCTTGCACTTGAGCAAATGAGGCTCTCATTGTTGGGTTTTGGTCAACAAGGCCAAGAAGGAGAGTCAAGGATAGAAATTTTAAAACATAAGTTGGTAGAAATTCCCATCTAGTATAGACTAGACTCATTGATCTTTGATAATAGTAGGATAACTGAGATGATTATGTACGAAGCATGTAGTGGACTATAGTGAAGAGCCTGAGGAATATACAAAGGTCTCAATTTTTTTTTTCAAGGAAAAGCATTTTGACATTTGGTATAAGGGGGACAAGGTGCATGAAGGTCTCGACTTAGAACCATGTTAAAAGGCCCAATTAGCTTCAAACTCTAATCCTAGGGCACATAGGGGGTAATGGATAAGGGTAAGTACCACCAAATAAACTAGAGGAAGCACTAAAGGAGAGTCTAGATAGATTAGAAGATAAAATAAATGAGCAAAGAAGTGGAAACAAAGCAAAAATATTGTATTTTATTATAGAATAAGTTGAGTTGAATGGTTGTAGGTGAGATCTGATGCTAGAACAAGTTTTACCACTAGATAAAAGACTTTGGTAGGTATATTTATGGACCACTCCATGAAACCAAAAACTTTGTGGGAATGGATTAATATTACTTTGTTGGAGGTTCTAAGTTATACTCCTACATATCATGTGATGGTGAAGGGTTGGATGGTTTTTGTCTTCCAAAAGGGAAAATATGCTATAACCATAAAAAATGAAATATGGAGTTGGGGAATTAATATTTTAAAACTAAAATTTTGGACACCTAGGTTCAATCCACACTTTGAGATAACTAATACCTAGTCTATCTAAGTCAAGCTACCCTCTTTTTCCCTTGATTTTTAGAATGAAATAATGTTGCATGATATTAGGAACTCCTTAGAATTTTTTCTTGGAGTAGACATGGAAAACTTGAATGGTGTCCAAAAAATAGTAGCTTGTATCTTAGTGGAACTTTATCTAAGTTTAGGGTTACCGACAAATATGAAGTTAGTATCAATAAATTAGACATATTTATAGAAGCTTGACTACACCAAAATATTATTTCGATGTAGTAATTATCATCATTATGGTCATATCAAGGGGGTTTGTGAAATGGAAGAGTAGAGGGTAAAGAAATGTACAAAAGGAAGTTGGAGGTTCTTCTAATATAAAAAAAAATAGAGGAGGACCCTATCAAATAGAGGACCAAAGCACAAATAGAGGAGGACCCTATCAAGACTTTTGAATCACTTAAATATAGGTTTCTAGTCATTAATATCTAGATGAAGGAGAAAGAGTTGGTTCCAAGCAATTACAAGAGGGAAGTTTCAAATGAGGGAAGGGAGGTCATTCCTTTAACTAACAAAGTGTTTGGAGGTACTTTATTAGGTATCCATAAAATATTAAACCTAATATTACCCTTTTCTAGGGATGGAAGATTGAATTTTATTAATAATAAACTTGTTATATCATCTTATCCTAGGACAATTTCCTTTATGGAGGACTTGATAGGTCATAGTTTTGATAGGATATTGTAAGAGGGTGATGCTATTACTTAATTTTGAGAAGGTAGAAAGGATAAATCTTATGATTAGGAGGAATGAATAAGGGTTATAAATCCAAGGAGGACTCTATAACCTCTTTCTATCAAGGACTTAGAACAAGTAGAGGAGAAGGATGCAAAATTTACTGAGTTCTTACCCTCTTTAGATAGAAATATTTTAGTCTATCAAATCAAGTAGGGGTTAAACAATACTAGTAGGTTATCTTCCCCACAAAGTTCTCTAAAGCAATATAATATAAGCTCATTTTCTAGCATATATTCCCTAAGAGCCTTAAAAATTGGTAAAGGAGATACTACGTATGGTTAGGTATTAGATGGCTTGATTCTTGAGACAAGTAAATCTTAGAAGTTTTCAATAGAAATAAAATCTTAATTAAATTATAGATAAAATATGAGAAAGAAATTTCATTCAATAAACAAAAATCCATAGTTGAGGTTTTTAGAGCAAGACAACTGAGAATCAATGATCATCCTCTCTTTAAATGTTAGAGGGATTGAGGCCTCTCATAAAAAAATAGCCCTAAAGCATTTATTTAAATTTTATAAGCCAGAGATGCAAAAAAACATTAGCTATCCTCACCTCTCTCTCCTATCAAATTAGAACTTTGAAGGGATAGACTCAAAAAAGCGATCAAGGGAGAATGTAATGGGATGTAACTCCTCCTTCCAAATAGTTTATAAGGTATATATTAATGTAGGTGAGGTTATATACTTACATTCTATGGCGATAGGAAAGTTGTTTTATGTAGTCAATATGCATGGCCCTTATGGTGGTCGAAAGGAGTTTTTAGAAAAATTATTTTTACAAGTATTTTTTGAAAAAATAAAATGTACTAGTGGGAGGGAATTCAAATTTTGTAACTAAAAGAGAAAACATATTGGGAGAGGAGACTAAATATATCCCCTTATTGAATTTTTTGTTTAGAAAATCTAGAATGCGGGGTTGTGGGATGTAGAACCCATTAAACAAGTTCCCACTTGGAGGAATTAAATAAATGGAAGACAAGGTATTTTCAAAAAGTTGGATAGATTTTTAGTGTCTGCAAACCTCATAGCTAAAGCAAATATAATAAGCTCTTGGATGGATCAAGGTGAGAAATATGATCATTTACTAATTTTCTTAGAGTTAGAAAAAGATCAAGAAAAACGAGCAGGACCTATCAAGTTCAATGCTATTTGGTTAGAAGATGAGGAATTTATAAATTTCATAAAATATGAGTGAAGACATATTGACCCAACAATAAAAGAAACAACTATGTTTTAATTTTCTAAAAATATATAGAGAGTCAAGCCTGCTATAATTGCATGGGCCAAAGGTAAATATTGGGAAGTAGAGATACAAATAATTGACATAGAATCTAAATTGAATCAATTGTGTAGTAAAAAAAAACGAGGTTTTTTTAGATAGGAAGAATTTGTAGGTCAAAGAGTTAGCAAAAAAGAAGAGGGAATTTTTAGAATGGGAAGATGCAAAGTGGAGGATTAAAAGTAGATGACTTGGAAAAATATTTTTATAGGGTAAGTTGGTTGTACATCAAAGTTAAATTAATTCATATTGGATGTAGTGTACACTTTGTAATTAATTCTCCTTTCTTTGTTATTTTTATTAATGGTTCACATTTTAGTTTCTTCAAGCTTTCTAGAGGGCTGAAACAAGGATGCACCCTATGACCCATTTTATTCTTTCTTGTGGTTGAAGGGTTGAGTAGAGTGATTAAGGAATAGAAAATACTTGACATGATCAAATTCTTTAAAATGAAAAACTATGGTTTGTTTTTATCTGTTGATTGCTATAGAGGGCTATCCATTTGGATAAGTAAAATGTAGAAGAAAAGATACACTAGTTTGTATTAGATTTACTATCTAGTCTTAATTTTTTCTCCATTTGGCTATTTCAGGTTTGTAAAAGGGAGGGGTCCCTTTCAAAACCCCCTTACCAATATAAAAAAAAATAGATAGATAGAAATAATATCAATTGAATCAGTACAATGAGATGAAATAACATTCAAACCATATTGAGGAATATCATAATTTAGTCATATATTTTTTTAAATAGTATAAGGTAATTCTTGAGTCCTTGGAATTCCAACCAACACCATGAATATCCTCTTTTAACATCCAAAAATAAGTTGATGCTATTGAGTGATACTAAAATCAAGATAATAAGTTCATCTTATATATGAATGACTTGTGTGGTATAAAATGTATCAAACAATTCCTAAAACTATTCCAAGAATGTTACAAAATATGATTTTTTTATAATATGTTCTCTAGTTTCTTGTCCACATATAAGGTAACAAAATTGTATTTTTATCTTTCTATGAATATAAGATATTCTTCTTATATTTTATTTTTTATATAAGCTAGTGTTTTATATAGAAATCCTACGGTCCTTTGATTTATAGAAGAAATTTTATCTTCATTTCTCACAAAGAGAAACTTCACCCATTCAAAATAGAAATTTATGATAAATAGTCCATAATATTATTGCACAAATTTATTATTCTACTAGAGAATTAGGATAAAATTACCAACACCAATATGAATAGCTCTAAAAATCATACAATTTAGAAAAAATGAGCTTAAACTAATTCTAAATGATTAAGATGTACCATTTGGAAGTTTTATTTTTAAAGCAAAAATTTCTTGCTAAAACGTCTAAAATTTAAACTTTTATCTTTTATCTTCAATTTATCTCATGTTGTCATGTAATGGAAGAAACCCTAATTTAAAATTCAATCCATAAGTTTCATGCGTGTGCTGACTCTATTACTAACTAGATGAAGAAAAAGTTTGAATGTGATAAGTGTGATCTAGAGATATGATAAAACAACACATACATATGAATATTTGTATTTAGTATGGAAACCTAGGCACTAAATTTGTTTCATTAATAGTATCCACATCCACCACTAAGGGATTTCCAAGGTAGATTATTATGTAATCCATTCCATGGAGAAGGATAAGGGGTCTCAAAACTATGATCACCCCTAAGCTGATACCTAATACTGATAATATTTTCCAAGATACCCAAAATCCTTTTTATCACAAAAAGGAAGATCACACTAGAAAAATGATATATGATAATTGAGGTAACAAGGATATAAGTATAACAAAACCCCTCAAACTAAAACTTGAGAATAAGCCATTGCAAGAGCCTTCAAGAGAACCTATTAACTTCCAATTCAATGATCCTTATCACACCAAAAATAAGGGAATGTATGATGTCTCCAAAATCAACTAAAAGATATGGAATTTGAATTTATGATCTCACAAGTCAAGCCCATAAGATATTTTAGAACAACCAAAGCACAAACCATATAACATGTTCAATGCATCAACATTAGAAATGGTAGTAAAAGACTATAATATATGTAAAGGTATATTAAAATCATTTCTTAAACCTCCAAAAATGACTTTAATTAGCCAAACATACCATATGGACATATGCTAATTCATCTAGCCAATACAACCATGCTATTTTTAATTACCAACCAACAATGCATTATTTTGCTTAGGGACCTCTATTTTTCAAATCATAGAGAGAGAAATATATCTTGGAATGTTTCTCTTTCTCCATCCAAATTTGAAATTTTAAACATTAAATACAAAGGGAAAATGCACATCGTATTTATTGAAAACTTAAATGAAGACTCATATGACAAAATTTGATCAAATATTGAATAGTGACCCCCATATTTTTCTAAGAATGCAAAAAACATAAATTTTCCTCTAACTTTTTTAAGGTTGGACCTTTATGATCATTTTCTTGGAATGATATACATTAACTAATCCTCCTCTATTAAACAACCATAAAAACTGCTAGAATAAGTTGTTCATTTTTGTTTAATCTTGGTAATTAGATGGTCACAAATTGATAAAAAAAAATTATCCAATGGATGCTAAGAAACTCATCCTTTTATCTATCGAGTGATAAGAAATATGTAAATATGAAGGATATTAATTTTTATTTTAAATTGTAAAATAAAAATTATTTTTTAAATATAATTTTTTTTAAATATCCAATATACTTTCTTATTGTGTAATTACTCCTTTAAGGAACATGAGTTTCCCAAAACATACCATCATAAGAAAACTACAAGTGAGCTAAATGTAAAGTGGTGGGATGGATTATTTGGAACCTATCAATGAATGTATATCCTAAACTAATATTCCATGACTATAGAAGTTTATTATGCTAGTACAATGAGATCATTATGACCCAAGCTCTAAAAGGGTTCTTAAAAACCCCTAAAATTATTTTATTGTTCAATCCAAATCTCTTTACAACTAAATATTTGGAATAAATGCACCTTCTTTTGAATCATTACTGGAATACCAAATAATATATTACTAGATAATGTAATAGAGATTCATATATGTTTTAATATGTTAGAATTTATAATATATTTAAGAAAAATAGAATCATGCATATTATTTAACAAAGAAAAGCATATCATATATATATATATATATATATATATATATATATATATATATATATATATATATATATATATTGGTTTTGTGATCTCCTGCACCTATTTTTGAAGGCCTGCAAAATATGGTTAGAGGGTTTGGGGGCCTACCTTAGTCAAGCCCCTTGTTGATGAAAGACAAAAAGACACGAAAGAAAATTATGCTGAAACATGGTAAAAACTGCATAAAACACTATAAAAGCATGAAACAAAGCATACCTACTAAATTTGTTGAGGTGGATCTATTGCACGGTCAATTCGTATGGTAGGGGGTGAATTGGAACCCAGATTCATAGGTCAGGGGGTGAATTGGACTTCTGCTAACTGTGGGACCAAAATTTCTATCTGGATGGATGTCTAAAGTTATCCTTTGCTATTTGTATGATGTAGAATTCTTAGATGCAATTCTAGACTAATTTTGGTAGAGTTTTTGTATGGTGACTAAAATGGAGAGAGAGGTAAAATGGGAGGGGGAGCCCTCTATTTATAGAAAAATATGAGGTCAGGAGAAGGGGTTAGATAGACCAACCCTTAGAGTTACTCCATGTTGGAGTTAGGTTAGGGTTTGAATAGGTGTCAAACCCTCATGCCTTAGAGAAATATCTCCTCCTCACACATGTGAGGAAGAGTTAGGATTAACTAAGGTTAGTTAGATCCTAGGTTAGGTTAGGGTTTAGTTAGGGCATTTGGAAATATCCTAACTAATATCATGTGCACACATGTGTGGAAGTGTGTTTAGGGCTAATTTGACTTAGGACCCTAATTAAACTCACTTAAGTGAAAAAGTGCATTTAAGTGAAATGTCAATGATGAATTAGATCACTAATCAACCTAATTAGGATTTTTGATAGGGATAAGGTCCCATGAGGGCTAATTAGGTGTAGGGGAGGGCTTAAGTTACCTTAGGGGGCTAATAGGTGGTCTCCTAGTGGGTAGGAGGCATTTTGGAGGTATTTTACCTAGTTTTGTAGGTTTAGGAACCTATGGATGACTAAGATAGCCTACGGATGACTATGATGGTCTACGATGGCCTATGATAGCCTATGTCAGTCTACAAGTGTGTATGTAGATGTACAAGTATCTAGAAGTGAGCATGTGTGACTTTTAGGTGTCTACATTTATCCCTTTTTGTACTATGTTGTGTGGAACATAATTTAGTGCAAAAATATGATATGAGAAGGTGATGAGATGTTTTGAATTGGAGGGGAAGAAGGGAAGAGAAGAATGGAATCTAATCAATGGTATGTAGCCACTCGAAGTGTGACCATACAACATTGATTAGATAGCCAAAAGAAGGGGAAAGAAGGGGAAAATAATGGGATCTAATCAAAGGTATGTAGCCGCTTGAAGCGTGACCATACAACATTGATCGATAGCCAAGAAAAGAAAGGAAAATAATGGGATCTAATCAAAGTATTAGAAAGCGCCAACAATGATCGATAGCAAGAAAGAAGAAGGGAAAATAATGGGATCTAATCAAAGGTATGTAGCCACTCGAAGCATGACCATACAACATTGATCGATAGCCAAGAGAATAAGAAGGGAAAAGAATGGGTGAATGCAAATGATGAGATGGAGGTGAATGGATGCATGTGGATGACTATGGATGTAATGTGATGATTTATTGATTTTGTACAATATTTTGCAATGTCATACTGGTTGCTTGTGAGGGCAACTTATGACTACTTTGCTTTTGCGACCAATGCAAGATGGTCCAAATACGAATAGAACACATGTCTATTCAAATTTTTGCTTTTGATTGATTGATGAGTGCAAGGTGACACTTGTCAAACCATTTGAGTTGGGTGGCATGGATTATTCAAATGTACCATTCAGTATGTGGTCAGGTCGACATACATGAATGCTAGAGTGACATCTCCATTATTAGATTATTCAAATATACCATTCATTATGTGGTCATTGACATACATGAATGCTAGAGTGACATCTCCAATATTGTGCGTGGCTCTCATGACTTAACAAATGTCTGATTTGGGATGGAGTTTATCTTGAGATAATCTTTAACAAAAAAATTTGTAGATAGATGTGATATCTATGATTTGGATGTTTGATTGTTTGGTTGTATGCAAAGTGGATTTTGGATATGAATACCCCCTCAAATGAGGAATCAAAAATGAGGTGAATGAAATGTGATGAAGTGATGATGAGGTGATTGATAGAAGAAAATGGATGATAACAGGGATGAAAAATTAAATGGATAAGAAGAGGGAAAGGTAATCTAGGGGTTGGAGTGAAAATTTGGTGATTTTGGAGTCAAGAGCTTCAATTCGCATGGTGGGGGTGAATTGAACCTGAATTCATAGGTTGGGGGTGAATTGGACCTAAATCATAGGGTGGGGGTGAATTAGGATTTTTAGGTGTTTTTATGCCTTTTTGATGCATGTGGGGGTCATTTGCAGTGTGTGAGTTGGAGAGCGAGGAGTGAGCGACATTTGGCGATGTGGAGTGCTTGTAGTTTGTGGAGTTGGACGCAATGATGGTGAGGGGATAGACTGGTGTTGGTAGCCAACATGGGGACCCATCGGTAAGTGGTTGCAACTTGATTTTGTTGGAATTTTTTTATTTTCAGAAAAGCGTGAAATGAGGGGGAGGTTTTTGCATCATTTTTTGAAATTTATACAATATTTAATGAAAATTGAAACACAAAGTGTTAAACAAGCCAAATGGGTATCTAAATGTGTGATCAGATGTTGATTTTGACCAATTTTTGTGTTAGTTTGACCGATTTGTGGGTAGTGTAGTTGAGTGAGTTGGGTTTGTTGTTGGGAGCAAATGGTGTACTATTTTTGAGATGTGATTGAATTTTATCTATAAAAGTGGTAAATGGGTATCCAAATGTGTGATTGTATTTTTGTTTTACCCTCGTTTGGCATGTGATGTTGATGTGTGCTTTTTGGGTGTAAGTTGGTTGAACTTGACTTTGATGTTGGCGATTATCGATGTGCTATTTTTGAAATCTGTTGAAACTTTCATCGTAAAAGGGTGAAATGGGTATTCAAAAGTGTATTTTATTTTTGTGTGTTGTGGCATTTGATGTGTTTTTGAATTTTGTGCCATGAGGTGTATTTGAGTAAACATGGAATTGGCTATTGGGAGCCAGATATGTACTATTTATCAAATCTATTTGGACTTTTACCATGAAATGGCAAAATGGGTATCCAAATATATGACTGTTTTTTTTTTTTGTGTTTTGTGAATTGTACATGATTTTGCATCTCAAAATGCATGAGAAAGTAAATGAATGATTTTGTAGTTGTGAAATGTGTTCTAGTGAATTGATTGAAATTGAATTAACTAGAATGAGTGGAATTTTTAGTTTGTGTGTGGAACTGACATGAATTTTATTGTGAATGAAATAGGTGAAGAATCTTGAGCCGTGACATCATGTGTGGATGATGAAGGCTGAATTGGAGGAGGTTATGAAGAAGAATGATGAGGATCAGGCATGGTTGGAGGTAGTGTGGCTGAAAGGAGTTTGGGAATGTGTAAGCATTCATGCTAATAGAGCTTACATATCAGCATTATGTGAGAGGTGGGATCCGGATAGGAATACCTTCCACTTTTCGATGGGTGAGATGACGATCACCTTGGAAGACGTGTACAAGATCTATAAGTTGCCCATTGAGGGTGTTCTAGTGAGGGTAGTTATGGATGATAGTCAGGAGGTTGTGATGGAGTATGCATTTGGTGCACGATGGAGGGAGGTAGATATCAAGAAGATGGATTACGAGTATCTTTGGCATCAGGGCATGTTGTTTGATCATCAGTGTGTAATGATGATGATGATTTTGACCTATGTGCTACTAGATACTTCTAAGGTGTTGTTTACCTAGAATATGTTGGATGTGGTATGTGACATGGTGGAGCGTAAGGTTGTGTTTGTGTGGGCACCTACACTATTGGCCTAGGTGTATAGGGAGTTGCATGATGTAGTGCACATGGGGTGGAAGGGATTGAGTTGGACTCCTTTGCTATAGGTGTGGGCATGGGAGCATATAGTGATAGAGTGACCATCATTGTTGCCCTATAATGCTCATGTGGAGGGGAAGACTCACTTGCCGTATGCACTAATATGGAGGACAGATGAGGAGAAGGGGATGAAGAGGCCACATGAGGGTGATCCTTTATTTTGGAGGGTGAAGTTTGGGGAGTTGAAGGCTAAGGATATTTGTTGGAGGTCCTAGAGAGGTGGAGTAGTATGGGAAAAGGATGAGGAGAAGCTAGGAGCTATTCATCGAGGGTGATGGGTGGTGGGTTAATATACTCGATAGGATGAGTTCTTCTAGTTTAGTAGGGTGATGTGGTAGTTTGGTTTATAGTAAGATGTTCTAGAGGTACCTATCATGATTTATAGGTAGTGGGGTGATAGAGGGTGCAAGTACGATACTAGAGTATGATGCCTAGTGGGTGACTCAGAGTTGGGAGGTAGGTAGGGGAGTGATTGATCAATGGGTGCAACTAGGTAGTGGAGTGCCTACTCTAGAGGGGTGAGCAATGAGAGTTACCCAATCTAGGGTACAGGGGGGAGTGAGGGATGAGGCTGAGGTACCTCTTCATCGATCAAGGTGATGGTTGGGTGGTACATCTAGTGTAACTATAGAGAGAGTAGTAGAGGCACCGATGGGTGGTGTAGAGCAGCCTATGGAGGATCCTATGATGATGGAGGAGGTGAGGGAGGATGTTGGAGTTGATATGGGTGTCAATGATTTGATTGATGTGAGAGATCTTGGTGATATTGGAGATATGGGAGAGATACCCATTGAGGAGTAGGAGAGGTTAGAGGCTGATGAGGAGTTGTTGATGTTGTATGAGAGGGTATGATAACTAGAGGGGTAGCTTCGTATAAGTGAGGAGGGTTGGGTGGTAGATCGATAGAGATGGAGTGAGGAGCATAGGGACCTAGAGGAGATATTGGTGGCTATAGAGGTGGTAGGTGCCACTAGGGAAGGAGTTGGAGCTTTAGGTTATTGAGTAGAACGAGTGGTGGAGGTGAGGCATGCAGAGATAGTAGTGAATTTGGAGCATCTGACTAGAGAGACTATGGAGGTCAGAGAGAGGTTGAAGGTCGAGATACATAAGATGATATATGTGATAGAGATGAGGGATGCAGAGTGAGAAGCCCACTTGATAGATATTATTAAGTTGCACATCGAGGTTGAGTGGCAATGGTAGGCATGAGAGGATGTGGAGTGAGAGAGAGTGGTGGAGAAGGTCCCTATGGATGTGGCTATATTGAGAGTAGAGATAGAGTGACTATGAAGGGGTAGCAAAGAGGTGGGGGATCAGATGAGGGAGGAGATGGTGATGTCATATGTGAGATCCTCTTGATGATGCATGGGATTCCACTACCAAATTATGGTAGGTCTGATCATGGTCAAGATCATGATCATGAGCATAGACACATTCATAGTAGAGTCATCAAAGTACAACATCGATGGCACAAAGGGGAGTGGGGATAGAGGTGCTAGTATTTTAGGGAGGAGGTGTTGCTCTTATGGTGACTCATACATCCAAGGTAGGGGTAGAGTCTAGTAGGGTGCAGAGTGCACGTAGTAGCATAGGGTATGGTGACTCATGAGGGGAGTGGAGAGACTCCTAGTGATCGATAGAGCTGATGCTTTTGGTTTGTGGTGATGTATTATTGGATTTTGTAGCCTACGAGTCGATGTGATTATGGGTTGTGGACTTTTACCCATTTTGTAGCCTGATGGTATTTTTTATCTTGATATATATAGATACCTATTGTGTTGTGGCTCTTATATATATGTGTTGTGATTTGATTTGAATGTGTGTATGATTTCTTGTGTTTTTATTGTGTGAAATATCGATAGGTAGATGTACCATGGATGAATATATGTGCATATGGTAGTATGTAAGAAATGATATCATTGATCTAAGATAGATGTGATAATAGGTAATGTAATGTAAATAAATGCATGTAAAATAGATGCAAGGATGCATGTATGTGAAAGCTAAAATGCATAGAGGAAGCACTTGTATCATAACATAACCGATTGTGATGTGATCCATTCTATAATCTCAAGGATGTAGGAAAGTGTAGTGTGTATGCAACAATTTTGATAATCATAGTTGTAGCAATCAAACCTCATGAAAAATTGAGTGAGATCTATCGACAACTCATAACTAACCTAGCTAGGTCAAAGTCTATCAAGGACCTATGTGTGCAAATAAGTGATGTTCATTTATCCATTTTGAGGGAGGTCTAGTAACACATGCAAGTGATGTGATCTATACAAAATAAGGTCACTAATGTGATAGATGTGTCACCACTTGTAAGACTATTCCACTGGTAGGTAGGTGCTTAGGGCCTATAGCTGGTGATGGAAATCATCCCATGATGTTATGTTAAACCTAAGGACCAAAGGTGATGAAGCATAACAATTGTGATATCTGGAGGCTTTTCCTTTTGTTTTCTACCCCTCATTTATTGCTTGTATTTTTGTGGTGCTATTTTCTCTTTTTTTGTGTGGGCATTGGCTTTTGTTTTCTACCCTTTTTTTTATTTTTTCTTATGCTTATCCCTTTGTTTATCCCTAGGTTGTATGTTGACCATGCAAATGATAGGATGAGTAGGGGAAACCATTCGCTAGATGGTGATATCTATGCAAGGTGTTATCTTCCCTAGACTCAAAATTTGTTTAAAAATGTGACCTGTGTGAGTGGTCCTTGAGAGAAGTTGAACTAGCCAAAGAAAATTATAAGGAGTGTAATAACCTATCAGCTAGAGGTGATATTTGATTGATTGAACTAGTGAATGGTCAAGAAAATGCAAGACACCATAGACCCTATAATCCTGAGAAAGGGAGTGGACATCCAAGTGGTAATGCTAACAAGTGTGTATGTTATTCCTACTAGGGGTGCATTTCTATAGATGGAATATACAAACATGAATGAAACCATAGAAGAAGTATGGATATGTGCAATGAATGTAGTGAGAGATGTAGTATGAAAGAATAATATCTACAAGAGGAAATATGTGAGATGTAACTAGAGGATATTATAAACCATATGGAAATATGGATGTGTAGGATGATGATGATGAGAATAGAGAGTCATGATAATGGTTTTCCCAGTGTGTGGGGGGATGTAGCAACTAGGAAAAAAGAAAACAAGCAAGAAAGTGCATGTGGTATTGATGGGTGTAGATAGAGAATCCAGATGAAATATGTAGAATGACATGAAAGTGATGAAAGGGAATAAATATGAGGAGATTAAACAATAATGTAGAGAAAAATAAAATAAAGAGGATGGGAAAAGAGAATTAGCATAGGAATGTAGCCTCTTGAAGCGTGACCATTCAAAAATGCTAATGAGGAAGGAGGTGAGGAGATGGAATGGAAGAAAACAAACAACACGAAATCAAACAAGAACTATGTGAAATGATGTGGATCGGGTCATGAGTGACTTGGTGAAGTGACAAGGTGACTTGGATTTTGGTAGTTGGTATAGTTGGATGGTTGTTGGAAGTAGCGTGGTGTAGGAGTGAATGAATCTCATGATGGGGTGGAGTGATGTACTAGCCGATGTGGGGGGCTTTGGAGGTGAGTAGGTGAGGGAGCTTGTTCAGGATGTGAGTGAGCATCATCAAAGAGCATATCCTAAACAATGGATTCAAATGTATGGTAGGCATCGATGTCATGCCTAGGTTGATGATGGTAGACACAAAAGTGGTTTTCATTGTAATCACATGGCTTAGGGCGTGAGGGATCAATAGGGTGGATTTTGGGTAAAGCAAGGAGGCCCTGGTGAAATAGTTGGTGGAATGTTTGAGATAATGGTGCTGACTTGAACTAGCCTAGGATAAATATATGGGTCGGGTGGTGATGAGCATGAAGGAGGTGGGGTAGGAATGGGTGGTCGAGTCAGGATGTAAGAATCGGATGTAGATCAGGTTTGAGAATGAAGGGTAAGCCTGGAAGAAGGTGATGTAGGTTGGGCAATGGTAGAATGATGCAAAGAGGATTGGCAGTGATAATGGCTCAAGTGTAACTCAAGATTGTCGAGGTGGGAGAGGATATATTGAATGTCAATGGGGGAGGTGATGGAATCGAGGAAGGTGGGGATCGAGATTCAAGTGGGTATATGGAATGGAGGTATGGGTGTGAAGAAGGGAGTGAACGAGATGAAGAGGGAGGAGAATGGAACTACTATGTTGGTGGTGTGGTAGGTAGGAGTGGGAGGCCATAGAGTGGTGATGGTGGTATCTGAAGGATAGGTGGTGTAGGGGATGGTTGTAGAAAGTGATACTGATGGGATGGGGAATGTGAGTGGATGTAGCATGGGTGGCATGATAGCGAAGGGATAAGTCATAGGGTGACATACCAATCGGTAGGGGTGGAGGTAGTCCTATAGAAGATGCATGAATGGGTGTAGTGCCCCTATTAGGGGGTAGTAGGCTAGTGGAGGTCGATGAACTAAGGAAGGTGGTAGATATGGATCCCTAGGGTCGACTAGGTGAGGTGGGGATGACTCTCATGTGCATGAAGCTGATGGGTGAGAGTGCTCTTCCTTATCCACAAAGGAAGATAAGGAGACCTGACTATCTCCTGAGCGAGGGGAATAGGAAGCATACCTATGGTGGGGTGAGCTATGGTGGGGTGAAGTGTCATGATCAGAGTGTGATGAGGTGGAGTGTTGGCATACGTGAACCATGTTGGGTGGCTGAGCCAGATCGGCTGGGGTGACTGGTATGGAAGATAATATCTAGGGGTCCTGCATGATGGAGGTGAATGTAGGTTGGATGTGTGTGTCTAAAATCAGGTCTTGTCACTGAAGATGTCATTATTGGTGATGGAAGACCTACAAAAACTGAAATACCCACAACATATAAATGATATAAAAAGTAAAGTACAAGTGGTTCTATTGTGTAACAGAAAGTGAAAGATCATGTGTGTAGTGTGATGTAGTGTATGTGTGATGTAAATCAAGACTATGTTGTGATGACCCTATATACAATCCATGTGGTTGCTCACCTAGATAGGCTAGGCATTGAATGTGCGAAGGTGAATGATGTTGATAGGCTTGGGTTCAATGGAGCCTTCGAGGTTTGCTAATCGATAGGCACCAGAGCCAAATTTTTGTGTGATGATGTATGGGCCTAACCAGTTAGGAGCAAACTTGTCTCACTGTTACTGAGGTTGGCTTGTGATTTGTTGGTTTTCCTTGAGAACCAGGTCACCAATTTGGAATTCATGTTGATGTACCTTACTATTGTAGGCACGATAAAGGTGGTCTTGATAGACATGTGTGTGCTCGATGGCATGGATGTGACGCTCATCCAAGAGTGTTAATTGATCAAGATGGGCTTGATGAGTAGTGTCATCATCGATGAAGTCTTTCATGGAGACTCATAATGAAGGTATCTCAAGCTCAAGGGGCATAATGGCTTTGGTGCCATAGACCAAGGAGAAGGAGGTTGCCCTAGTGGGCGTATGGATGCTCGTACGATAAGCCCATAAGGCAAGGGGCATCTGATTATGCCAATCATGATGGGATTCTACAATCATTTTTTGAAGGATGGAGCAAATGGTTTTGTTGGTAGCTTTAGCTTGGCCATTACCCTATGGGTAGTACGGGGTTGAGAAGCTATGGTGGATATTAAATTTGGTGTAGAGGGCATGAACAATTTTATTTTTGAAGGACTTTCCATTATCAGAGATGATTTGAGAAGGGATGCCAAAGCGACATATGATGTGGTCTATGATAAATATCGTAATCTTGGCTCCTATGGTTTGGACAAGTGGGATGGCTTCGACCCACTTTGTGAAGTACTCTATGGTGGTGATGATGAATTTATGATTGCTTGATGAAGTAGGTGTGATCTATCCAATGAGATCGAGGCCCCATTGTGAGAAAGGCCACATGGATTGAATTGGTTGGAGAGCTTGTGAAGGAAGGTGTGTGAGGTTGGCATGTTGTTGGCATTTTATGCATCGCTTGACATACTCACAACAATCATGCTCCATTTTGGGCCAATAGTAGCCCATACATAAGATACGCTTGGTGATAGCCATGCCACTGAAGTGGCCACTACAAGTACCATCATGGGTTTCTTGTACTACCCATTGAGATTCATGTGGTTCAAGGCAACGTAGGAGAATACCATCATAACCATGGTGGTACAAGATGTCCCCTAGTAGTGTATAATGAATGGCACATTGTTTGAATGCTCGATATTGAGCATGTGGTAGATCGCAAGGTAGGAAACCTAATTTGATGTAATCCTTAATTTGGGAAAACCAAGGATCATGTGGTTCGGTTTGGATAACATGAATGCCATCATCATCTGTATGAGGTAAAGATGAGATAGCTGATTTGGTAAGTGTATGAATGGACACATGTGTCATGTCGAAGAGGGTATTTTGTGGTATCAATGATCCTAAGGAGGCCATTGTGTCGACAAAATGATTGGAGGAATGTGGAGCAGCTTTGATAGCATACCACTCGAATTGGGTGAGGAGTTGCTGGGTGATTTGCTTATATTATTGGAGAATGGGATAACGACATTGCCATATCTCCTGGACTTGATTTACAATAAGGAGAGAATATCCAATGATGTGAAGGCATCGAATGTGCATGGAATGCACCTATTTTAAACCAAGAATAAGGGCTTTATATTCTACATTGTTTTTTGTGCAAGGAAACCCTAATTTGAATGAGAATGGAAGAGGCTCTCCATCTGGTGTGAAGAAGATAATGCCTGCACCCCCAATGTGTGCAGTGGGAACCATCAAAGAAGAGTGTTAAGTCGGTAGTTATCTCAGGTTCAACATACTCTTTGAGTTCTATGATATTGAAAATGGAATCATCAGGGAGTTGGATGATGAGAGGGTGATTATCGGGTAATGAGGCCTCCATGAGTTGGTCTATGATGACCTACCCCTTAATGGATTTTTATAAAATGAATTCTAGGTCAAATTCAGTAAGGAGCATAATCCATTTAGCAGTACGAGAGTTATGATAACTCTTATTCATCATGTAGCGGAGTGGGTTGTCATGGGTGATGACAAAGGTGGTGTGATTGAGCATGTAATGGCATAGTTTTTGGGTGGCAAAGACTACAACCAAGCATAACTTTTCCATGTATGCATAGTGGGTTTCATAACTAACCAACGTACGACTGATGTAGTATATAGCTCACTCATGATTGAGTTCATTATTTTGGGTGAGGAGTGTACCAAGTGTGAAGTCCATAGCAAAAATGTATAGAGTGAATGGCAACTATGGATCTAGAGGAGATAAAACCGGTGAAGAGGTAAGGTAGGCTTTGATTGAATCAAAGGCTTTTTGATAGTTTTCATCCCATTTGAAGGTGACCCCCTTTTGCAAGAGGTGATTAAATGGCTTGCATTTGTCTAAGAGTTGGGCAATAAAGTGATGTATCGACTAGATTTTACCTTGCAAGCTACGTAATTGTTTGAGGTTCGTGGGTGGAGGTATCTCAAGGATGGATTTGACTTTGTTAGGGTCAACTTCAATGCCTCGTTGAGAGATGATGAACCCTAGGATTTTTCTTGAAGTGACACCAAAGATGCATTTCTTTGGGTTTAGGTGAATGTTGTGTTCTAAGAGGTGATCAAAGATTTGGCATAAATCAATGAGGTGCTATGAATGCTCTTTTGATTTTATGATAAGATCATCGATGTAGTCTTCCATGGTTTTATGCATGTAATCATGGAAAATGTAATTCATTGCACATTGATAGGTTGCCCCAATGTTCTTAAGGCCAAAAGGCATGACCTTGTAGTAGAAGGTCCCCTAGGGGGTTGTGAAGGAAGTTTTATGTTGGTCGATAGGATTGATTTTGATCTGATTGTATCCAAAAAATCCATCCATAAGGGATATCATTTCATGGCCTACGATGGAATCGATGAGTGAGTCAATGTTTGGTAAGGGAAAGTTGTCTTTGGGACAAGCTTTGTTTAAGTCATGGAAATCAATGCATACATGAACCTTACCAGAGGGTTTTGGGATTGGTACCATGTTAGAAACCCACTCAAGGTAATCTATGGGAATGATGAAACCTACATCAAGGAGCTTTTGGAGATCCGATTTTATGAGGAGAGCAATGGTAGGATGCATACATCACAATTTTTATCTGATGGGTTTGGCGTCTTTTTCTAAGGTGAGATTATGAACCACTAGGGAAGGGTCAAGTCCAGGCATGTCCTTGTAGGACCAAGCAAAGACTCTAATATATTCCTTAAGGAAAGTGATAAATGTGATGCACTCTTCTGGTGAGAGGCTAGCGGTGAGTTTGACTATGTGTGGATTTTTGGGATCATCACCAATGTCAACCTCAATAGTATCTTCCACAAGCATGTGGGAACCATCTCAAAGTTGTTCGAGGATCGGGATAAGGTGGAGGTCATCGATAGCCTCTAGTACATCAAATTCATCATCTAGGTAGATGCCTATGTGGTGAACCCACGGAATGTGGGGTGGGGTGGAAGGCGAAGGAGCATTCATAGTACGCAAGACATGGGGTGATAGCAAGAAATCATGCGGTGAAGGTGTAGGTGAAATATGTGTGAAGTCAAGGATATCTGGGTTGGGTGTGTCATCATGAATTGATTGGTGTGTATACCAAAGTGGGGCAAAGAGGTCTACATAAACCATGTTAACCAAAGCCATGGGGGATGTAGGTGGTGAAGAGTCTGATGATGAAGACTCAATAACATGTGAATGTCCTAGCAGGCTTAGCGGAGGGCATAAGATGATAGGTGGAGAACATGATCGAGTAATGGAGCGATGGAGCTACCAATGCATAGGCAGTGATCTAGCCAAATGTGTTGGTAATGGTGGGGGAGATACCATGTCATGTTCTGGGTAGTGAGCATTTAGAGATAATGCAACAAATTGGCTAGTTAAGTCATCGACACAACATGATGATGTAGTGTCAGAGAAGGGAGTTTCTTGAAAGAAGTTGAATGGAATAGTGATGGTCGAATGAGGATATGGGCTCTCATACAAAATATCCATGTCGATATATTCCTCCAAAGTGTGTGTTGGAAGTGGGGAGGGGTGTAAGGAGAGATCTTGAAGCTCATCCTCAAGTGTGTGAATGATAGTGGGGTGATAGCCTAGGCTAGATTTATCTGTAGGTAACTATACATGGGGATTGATGGGTGTGCATAACCCTTTTTCATAACATCCTAATCCAAATACATGCCAATGGAAATATCAAAGATAGCGCAAAGTAAAATGGGGATTAGACATGTGATCTAATGTACCACAAAAGCTAGATTGTGGTGGTGGGGGCACTGTAGCCAAGAGTGAGGAATCTAGTCCTACATAAAAAAAGTTGGTTTGATTATTGGGAGGACCTAATTGTACAATAGTGCCAATGGTCAATACTAAAGCTGAAGGACAGCCAAAATCACATGTGGATTGGATAGTAGGAGGTCGTACATGAGCATCACGAACATTATAGTCACTTGGACCAGATTTCATCATAAAGATAGAGATGCGAGGTGACGTACAAGGTGGTGAATCTAAATCAAAAGAACCCTAACCTCATCACTAAATTTTACTCCTATAGAACTTAATTGATTGGTAATTGTTTTAAACTAATTTAAATGATTAGTAATAGACCCACCTTCTGACATTTGTATATTAAATAAATACTTCATAAGAAATACCTTTTTCGAAGCTAAGGGTTTCAAAAGATGTGCACAATAAGGCTGAAAATAATATTCTAGTATCTCCTTTTGTTTCACAAAAATAAAGCTTGTAGAATCCTTAAACTTCTTTTCTATGATGTGCAAAAATTACAAAGCATAATGATCACAAGTACACCCTTTTCTCTCCTTTCTAAGAATGCAATATCTCAACTCTCATACAATACCCTTAAACACCTTAATGTCAATTTATCTCATGCAAGCATTACAAATTAAAATAACTTTATTACACCTTATGACTCCCTTTAAAAATTCAACACTACTAATATTATTTCCACAACCCTTATTCCTCCTATAAGCAAATTTCACAATAGCACTTTACTCAACCAAACCTTTTAGAAAGACTCCCTACACTACCACTTTTACACCTTATAACACCTTGCAAAAATTAAACAATTTAAACCTTATGCCTCCTAATTTTTGTGCTTAACCAAAAATTAAATACCTCTTATTTCTACCATGATTTAAACTTTGCCCTTGTGTGAAGCAGCGCTTTCCAAAGCGCCCAACAACCAATTGTTCTACCATGGCTTGGTGACAACAAAAGGTGTCCCACACCTTATATTTCAAACTCTGCCTCAAAAATAGAAAAAAAACTTCTGCCCAAAGCCCGTCATTGAGGATACTTGACCACAAGATCTCCTCTACTACAGTGCTCTATCACACGGCCAACGACTAGTTGGGCTACACCAATAGGCGTGATGTTAATCGAAGGCCCGATGGATTTATTACACTCTTTGCTTGTTGAGAATTTCGTTGCCTCTCTTCTGCCATTCTCTAGCACTCCCAACAAATGATATTTGATGCATGATTCATGTGATAATTTCCAAGGTGAAAAATTTAGGTTTATATATATGTGCCCTCCTTTAATTTAGACGACATCAACACTAGAAGAAAGTAACCCATATTTTGAACTTTGGTGCCAATCCTTTGTTATAATATTTAAATTTAAATTTAAATATTATAATGTTAAAACCTTGCCTTGGGTAAAACCTTTGGTGGCCCAACTTTGAAACTCTTTTATAAGACCTTGCAATAAATTAAACTTTTTGTGGCCCACTTTGATTTAATGTGAATAAAATTTTGTCCTTAGGACTTTTTAATTCCTATTTATAATATTTATATATAATATTTAAATATTATACTCCTTAACATATTTGCCTTCCTTTATTTTTGCCATTTATACCATGCTCTTTTTATCATCAAACCTTGGACATAAAATATTTCTGCCTCATGTATCCTTTGACATCAATGACAACACAATATGCTTAATATTTCCAATAGATTATTAAATAAGTGTTAGATAATTTATTACAAGTAGAGCATGTGGTTTGATGCATGGTTGAATAGCTCTCATGAGAAGATGAGAGGGGAAATAGAAAGAGTAGTTTTCTATGGTATCAACTATGCATTAGAAAGTTGAATTGCTTGGGTTATTTGTATAGTTGCAATTTGGCAATAAAATGAACAAATACATTTTAGAAGCATGTCTATCCTGAACTATGAGTGTCCTGATCCCCTACTATCCTCACTTGATTGATGGAAGAGCGAGAGGACCAAAGTCATGATATGGACCGATGCACAAGTTTGCTCTCTACCTTACATCTTACTTATTTATGCAAATTGATGTAATGTATTATTTTAAGGGAGGTTTACCTGATGAAATTGATGTAATGTAATGTTTGAAGGTATGAGTTTACCATACATACTTATGTAATAAATGAACAATATGGTTGATGCACCTTGTATTCCATTAATTGAATGTAGTTGTATTTAAATCCTTTCTATTGCATGTTTATCCTTTAATTATTGCTTTATGTTTTAGTTGTCCTTTCCTTGATTAATGATTCATGTTTTGTTAGATTATCTATATTTATTCTTTATATTCTTGTTTTAATAATTTTTATAAAAACAATAGTAAGTTCTAGATGAACTTAGAGGATGACCTAAGGGATTGATACCCCCTTAGGGATATTGGTAACTAGGTTTAGAATATCATACCAAAGTTAAGATAGCTTATCATAGGACAAGATTGAAAGCTTAACTTGTAGAGCATACCTACATATAATGTCTTGTGTGGAATTTGGATATGTGTGTATACCTTCTAATGATTGAGGGTGGTAATTCTAGCTCATCAATATTGATGAGATGGATGGACTTATGTGCATAATATGAGATATGCCTACATAGAAGGGACTTGTGTGAGAGGAATATTGTGTGGTATAGTTCTTGAGAAACTTAGGGGTTGTTAAAACATTAAGTTAGTCTAAGGTTGGTTAGAGGTTTATGAATCCCTCTCCTTAGTCAAAAAAAATTCTTTCTATATTTGTGTGTTTTCTTATTTCATGATTTTTGGGTCATTACATTACATGACTCTTGGATTTTGCTCTCCTCAAAAACACAGGAGAACTTGAATCTTCATATGTCTTTCTTAAAAGAATAAGTTCCACATGATACATAAATACAAATTATTGCATATATCTCCCTACTTATAAACAAGACACATCACTCTATGACTCTTCACTTCCTGACTAGACACCTCACACACTTAAATAAATGATACATGCACACTCCTACTAACTTGAAACATACTTTATACATAAAATCAAACTCATGTGCTAAACTAAATATTTACAATGGGACCAAAAAAGGTAATACCTCCAACATGCATAACATTTTGAGCTTTGTAGACTTCATATCAGTTTAAGGATATATTAATTTTTTTATCATTCATCATATTTAATTTATTATTAAAATTTTAGAAATATAACATCAAATTTTAAAATCCACAATCAATAAATTAGAATCCTTAGCTATCAAAGTTGCTTCTATCTGGGTGGTAAGACAAATTTATAGGAGGCTAATCACATAATCAAATTCTCAAATCTTTGTAGGAGCTCTATATTGCATGAGGAACTTTACTTTGGAGACATGAAGGTTGAGGGTTCTTGTCATTCAAATTAAGTAATTGTGGAGGAAATTAGATGATGTGATTATTATTTATGTGGGTAAAGCTTTGAATAAAGTGGCAAACTTCTTGGTTAAGATAGGTATCGATAAGGAGGTAAGAGTTCAGTGGCATGGTGGCATGGCTATTAATGATGAGAGGATTAGGTAGGTTGGTGAGCACATCCAAATTTTAGTTAATTTGGATAACCATTGTAAACATATGGTTTAGGATATTTGGCTCCAATGCAAATATCCGTTTAGCATTGTAAACAAAAGTGGTTGGTTCTTAGGATCTTGGGTTTTAGAGTTATGGAAGTTTGTTGGAAAGTTAAAAGGGGGAAACAAGTGTTCTTGTTGGCTAAGTATTGGAGGATTCTTGTCCCTACTTGTAACTAATCTTGTTTTAATATAAAATTTTCAATTTTTTTTCAAAAACAAAAACGTCAACTTTAAAAAAGTTAAAAAGAAAAAATAAAAACAAAATCAAAATTTTAAAATATATTTTTATACACATATAATATTTTTTAATAAGCTATGTGTGGCTTCTATTGGGGGTCATTCCCATTACAAAAACAAAATATTACATTGCTCTCATTACATTTCTAACAAATTAATTAAAATATACCTAAGTTTACCTTTATATAAAAGATATTCTTCATTTGCCTTTTTATCAACAATATTCCCCATCATCCTCAAACTGCTAAGTTTCCATAATCAACTCCTTTTATATTAGATGCATTCTGATTTTTAATTTTTTCAAAATGAAATTCAACACCACAAATGGCTAAAAAAATTGTTTCCCAACTTCTATATCTATAAATATCTTATCTATAACAACCTCACAATTTCTTAATACCTTTTTTAATAATTCTTATTCATTCCCGTAATATTCCAAAATATTATTTTCATTGTTATTTTTTGTTTTTATTTGTGGGTTTAGCTCCACTTCTTGTTAGCACTTGTGATATTTGCTTTTATTTTCTATATCAATATCCCTCTCGATTTCTTTTTCTCTTTTTTTTTCCTTCTTGGGTCTTCCTATCTTTTTTCATTCCAAGCAATACTTTCATATTCATCAATCTCTTAAATATTCTCCCACTCATAGTAAGACTTATCATATTTAGATTTATCTTGTTCTAAAGGATTTGAAGTGCAGGGAATAACCTTAAAAATACAATCTTCTTTATGTTGCCCTAGAAAAACTAAAGTGTAAGGATGCTCTTTTATAGCAATTACCTTCCTATTCTACCCTAAAAAATCTAAATTGTTATGGGTTTTTTCCATCCTTATTTATTATGTTTCTCTTGAGACCTTAAAGTGCAAAGGATAACATCTTCACCCCTTTCACTTTTATTACCTCAGTAGGAGTTTATACTACTTGAGGAAAATGAAGAAGATTTACCTAGAATAAACTTCCTCTTTTGTTGTCTTTGTTTTAGGATTTTTCTCCACATCTTCTTTTGCACCTTTAATTCTTTCTAAATTTACCAAATAATACAATAGATATAATTTTTGTGTGTCTTATTTTATAGTGGAATATCCTTGGTCTGATCTAGCTTCTATTTTTTTCTTTCTTCATAGTTTTCACTTTGTAAACTCTTTCCATGTCTCCAATTGCATAACAACTATGGCAATGAAATGCAATATTTTCATAATCTACTTGTTGATTCCATTCTCTTCATTCAGATTTAATCTTAATGGATTGTGACAAAGGTTTTGAAATATCTATAGCAACACATATTCGAGTATATATAGCATGCTTTCACTTCTTAGTATTTAGTCCTTAATGAATTCCCCTAGGATATTTTCAAAATTCTTCAAAACATCCTTATTGATAAGCTCATATGGAAGTCCAAAAAGCCTAACCCATACTAGGAGCTTCTTAATAGTTTATGTCTCAACAAAAAAAATCATTCCATTGTCTCAAATAAAGTGCATATCTTTCCATAAACTATGGGCCATCAACCATTATTTTATTCCTAATTTATGAAATGGAAAATATGATGAGGAAAAAACCTTTAGGAAGAAAATTCATCGAGTAATTTGAATTTAATCCCCACTTCCACTTAATCCAGTTTTGAATCTCTAAAAACCTTGGCCATGATATTTGGAACTTACATATTAACCCTCTACTTTTAAGAACCATTATATCATTCTCAATAACCTCATCCTTGATCCTTACTTTCGGTGTAACATTTGCTACCTGGATCAAATTTACCATGTATTTTCTCTTCTACTTATCTTCAACTTGGGCCTCTATACTTCCAACTAGGGCATCCTGACTTCCCATTAGGGCTTTCAAATATGACTTTAATTCCATACTAGCTAATGGGGCTTGCTCTTTTCTTGCACTCCCTTTTGTCTCGCACTCCCTCTTGGCTTGCACTCGCTTCCATATTGCAATCTCTCCTACATCTTCTTTCTCTTGATGTTCCTTTGCTTCAATATTTTTTGGAAATATTGTTCCACAAATTTGTGGTGAAGGTTTTGAAGCATTGATGCACTTTGGATGAACCTACTGCTCTTCTACCATGATTGAATCTTGGGCTTGCACTCCCTCTTAGCTCACACTTCCTCTCATCTTGCACTTCCTCTTGGTTCACACTTCCTCTTTGCTCGCACTTCCTCTCATCTCACACTCCATCTTAGGTCACACTTCCTCCCAATTTGTAATTCATCTTATATACACATATAACATTAAATATAATTATAAATTTCTATAAATTATAAATAAAAAAATAAATTCAAACCACCCCACTAAAATTTAAAATTAAATATTTTATAATGTAAGGTTTTTGATATAAATTATTGTAAATTTCTTATTTTGTAATAAAAAAGAAGTAAAACTTAAAGGAATATTTTTCAAACATTTAAATTTAATGGGTAAATATGTGTTGTTCATTATTATTATAATGTGCTTATATATGTTATATTTCAATTATTGGAAAAGTAGTTATAAACGTTCCAAATAATATAGTATTTTTAATGAGATGAAAGAATTATAAATTAAAAATTTAAGTCAAACCACCCCATTAAAATATGAAAATAAATATTTTATGCCTTCATATTTATTATTTTCTAATAGTTGGACATATAATTAAAAAATTTCTATTTTATAGTAAGAAAATAATTAATCAATATACTCTATAAAAAAAAAAATTAAATAATTTAAAAATTTATATTAAAACAAGATTGTTTACAAGTTGGGATGAGACTCCTCCCAACCTTAGCCAACAAGAAAATCTGTTTACAATAGTAAAATAAGATTTGCATGGGAGCCAAATATCTTAATACATATTTTTACAAGGACTGTCCACCTGTTTACAACAGTAAAATAAGATCTACATTGGAGCCAAATCTTCTAAACCATATTTCTAAAATGGTTATTCACATTAGCTAAATACTATATTTTCTCATCAACCTACCTAATCTCTCGGCCTCAATAGCCATGGCCTTGTGACACTGAACCCCTACCTCCTTCTTAATATCCATCTTAACCATGAAGTTTACCACTATTTAGATCTCTAGTTACATAAACGGGAATCACATCATCTAATTCCCTCCACAATTCCTTAATTTGGGTGACAAGAATCCTCAACCTCCATGTCTTCAAAGAAAATTTTCTCATGCAATCTATAGCTCCTAAAGATATTTGAGAATTTTATTCTAGGATTATCCCATTGTAATCTTATCCTACCACCCAAATAGAAGCAGATTTGATAGCTAAGGCTTTTGTTTCATTGCTCATGTCCCTTCCCAAGACTTGTAGTTCCTAATAAAGCCCTATCACAACATGATACCTACTGGCCACTCCAATTCTATCTCTACCTAGATTACCTTTTGTAGCTCCATCAGTATTAATTTTAATTCAACCATCTAATGGTTGTTTCCAACTAGCTTTTTCCTACCCCTCTTGCACTTCAGTTTCCTTCTCCATTGTCTCTATATCAGTTTAAGTCTCCTCTTTTGCATACACTATCATAATTAATGTAACTTTGCTCCAAATGACCTGCTAAACGTCATCTAAGCATGAAAAGGTTTCCCTAAAAATTATTTTATTTCTCTCCAACCACACTTTCCACAAAATGAAGTTTAATCCAATCTTCCAACCAATACAAAGAGCTTTAGATTTAAATATACCCCTTCTTCCATATTTTCCAAATATTAATCTGATTCAAATCACCATTAGCTCAAATTTTATAAGATCAAAACCATCGCTCCCAGATCTAGCATCTAAATGGTCACTCAAACATCAAGTGTTCATATGCTTCTTCATTGTTGTAGCAAACACATTGAGATGAACCAGTAATTTCCCTACGTATTAGATTATCAAAAGTAAGAATTCCATTGTGTATGAACTACAAGGCAAAAAAGTTTACTTTTGGCTAGCCCTTGGACTGTCAAATATTTCTCCAATAGTCAACCTGATATGCATGAGGAAGAGATTATGAAAGGATATTATCATATACATCCTTCAGTGTGTAGACTCCAAGGCTCTTATAGCCCCAAGCTAACTCATCCTCCTCGTCTCTACCTGTGAGAAATATTTTTGCCAAGATTTTAGTCATGATGGGTGTCAATTTCTGAGGGATAATAATTAGTCACTCATCCAACTTATTAAACTAATTAAACTTATAATCCCTAGCTGACTAGTGTTGAAAAAACTTTCAATATAAATCCAACCCCTTCTTTCCATGGTTGTTTTTACTTATTGTAGTTCTAGGAATTCAACAATGATAGGTGGATATTTATCCCATGAATCTGTCCAAAATAATGCCTTCTCCCCTCTCCCCTCTCCCCACTTTCCAAAATAATCCATATTTCATTAATTGAGACCCTAAATTTAGAGCCTACCACACCAAGGACCCATTACCATACAAAGGAAAATTACTTACCTCATTCGGGTTCACCTATCCCAAATATTTACTAGTTAAAATCCTATTAAATAAAGTTCCATGAGAAATCCACCTCCAATAAATCTTTCCAACCAAAGCTTTATTATTTAACTTTGATATCCTCAATCCCAAACCTCCCTTTAACTTTGGCTAACTTACTTTCTCCCAACCTACTAAAGCCCATTTCCTCTCTCCTTTTACTCCTTCCCATAAATTGTTTTAGCATTTTGTCTAACTCTTTCCATATGGTATGTAGAGCAACAAGGATAGAAAATTTATAAATTGGCATGGCCTAAATGACTAACTGCAAAAATGTTAATCTACCCCATATCTTAACCATTTGTGAGACCAAATATACCATTGGGAGAGAAGTCCTCATGAATCCCAATATCTCTAAAATTATGTTTTGAAGCCTTCGATCAAGATTAAAAAAGACCACTTTGGATTTTTTTATCATTGATGACTTGGTTTGTGGTCCTAAGGTAAACATTAAAATTATCTCTAATCATTCTTGATTCCTTGAAGTTGGCCACTCCCACCAATCCTGTGTCATCCACAAACTGTAAGTGAGTCAAAATTTTCTCATCCACATTGATACCTGTTAGAAAATCTTGTTGTCTTCTTGTTAATATGAGTATACCCAAGGCTTTATCCAATATGAGAAAAATATAAGGATAATAAGGATCTCCTTGACAAAAGGCCTCGAGTAGCTTCAAACGGTTGCGATGGAAGACCTTTGATTAACATTGAGTATGTTAGAGTAGAAACACAACTCATGACCCATTCTATACTATCCTGAGAGAAATCGAAGACTACCATCATCCTTGATAAAAATCTCCACTCCACCCTATCATAAACATTTGATATATCCAATTTTATGAGCATTCCTCTATTGCCAAATTTTTCATTGAGTGGATTACCTCTTGAACTAGAACCATATCATCCAAGAGTTGTTTATCCTCTATAAAACCCCCTTGCTCAAAGGTCTTATTGTATATTAATGGTTTCCCATCCATTGTAATACATCCCATATAAATCTATGGTGGTACACATATACCTGGCTTGGGATAGTGTTAGACCCCTTAGTTTTTTGTATCTCCATGACATTCCTTAGTATACCCTGAAATCCTTACCCTCCTATGATGGTAGTGAAAATATGACCTATGAGAATTATTAGGATATTTTTGCTTTATATACCATATCGAATATTGTTCATAATGATGTAATGGTTAGGTTACTAGCTTTGTCTCTTAGGGGTAAAATATTGTCTAGGTATCATTCATTACAAGAAGGTAGTATTAATACATGGATTGAGCTTGTTGAACCCTTGATCCTAAAGTTTGATGATTTAAGTGACCCTTTATTTCTACTTTTCTAATTTTTATCCATTCAAATGCATCCTCAAGAAATCATGATAGATTTTAACATCCTATTCAGTTGAACTTGGAAGAGGATTTCCAAGACATAAGGTCATCACATGCCCAAGCCTACATCTACTATTTTTATGCTTTCACCTTAGACTTAGCTATACAAATGCATCTATCCAATTAGAAGAGATTTCCTTGTATTTTCCAAGTTACTATTGCAACAAAAAATACACTCATCTTAGTTGGTAAGTTTTCCCATAGAGCTCTAACACCATCCTTCTCTACAATCCAACAACCAGACCAATAGTTTTCATTTATGGCTCCACCTACCCCTTCACTAGATATATTACCTAAATATTATCCTCAACATATTATTTTGGCAAGCCTTTTTCCAACCCTACCCACCCCAAAGTTTAATAAATCAATAGAGGAGGAGCTAAAATTTATACTCAAAAATCTGACAAATAGGCTCATTATGTTGAAATAGTAGAATGTTGATAGAATACTTAAAGGTTATCATTCAAAAACAACCCTCTATGTTCCAAAGTACCAAGAGATGTTAGTTAGAAAAAATGTCAAAAATAGGGTGTTTTTGATAGATATCAAGAAATAGAACTATAGTACCAACTAATTGTAGCTAAGGAGGTAGAAGGGCAACTAACAAAGCTTATGGATATCTTGATTGATCCAAAGCAGAGCATCAATATGGTTGAATATGCTTTAGAGAAGTCTAAGGTGGATATAGGCAATTGGTCGAAAAGTCTAAAGGAAATAATGGAGTATAGGTTTTACATAGAAAAATCCAATATAGAAATCCACTTAGACATGGGAACTCATCTCATACCAAATTCAACCAACAGTCGATTTTAGGCTTCAGCCAATCATGTACTTTAGCAAATATGCTTGGAAAATCTGGGGAAGCCAACACAAGTATTATTGATAGAAAATGAGTCTCTCGTGCTCCATTACAATGCAATAATTTACATGATATTGGTTAATCATGAAGAAATGGGTATCAATCCAAAAAAGATCTAGAATACTTGGAGGAGCCAATAAAAAACTCATAAGCTGAAAGTGATTTATCCTTGTTGAGTTTCAATACCATAATTATAGGCTCTAAAACTTTCTCTTTCTTAAATCCAACCCAACAAAAACTTTAAGATCAAATAATTCACATGTTCTAAGTTCCAAAATACCATAGAAGCAAAGTTTCAAGATGGTGTGATCTATATATTGCAAATTTCGATAAAAAAATGGCATGTGAGAAATATCTCGCAAGGGGAAACCTTGCCAAATTTTGTGTAAATGTGGTATGTAAATAAAGTTGATAAGAACTAAAAGTTATTGGCTAATGTGGACAACAAAGTAGCACCAACATGAAATGAAGTTTTAGGAAATTGTGACAGGTAGTTCACATGTGTGATCAAGAAAATTGGTACAAATCAAGAAGCTCAAGAATCAATAAGATAACTAAGTAGGTACAAATAACTAGGTTTTGTTTAGTCAATTACTTTGAAATTTATTTTTTCAAAGGCTTTCTAAATAAGGTGGGATGGAAATGAGCATTGATTGGATAAGTTATTGCAGTAACTTTACTAGTTGAAGGAGTCTATATAAGGAAGCTCTCATTTCCACCACTTTAGAAGCCTCAACCAAATTTGTCCTTTAGAATACATGATTTCCATTCCCTCATATTTAGTGCTCAAAGTTCTAATATTAGCTCCCATAAGACTTTAATCCCAATGGATAAGTCTTTTGATTTTGATTTATTTTCCTCCTACAATAAAAAATCTAATCTAAGAGGGGAATTTTGAGCTAAATTGTTGCATAGTGATGAACAAGATGAGATAATTTGAGGCTTCATCAATATATCAAAATGTAGATACCATAAAGGTACCTAGGTTGCTTACAAGAGAAATCTTTGAAAGAAAGTTATTGGCAGGTTTGAAGTTCCATATGCCATTATCAAGCTATGTTGATTCACTAGACCAAAAAGATAATGTTCTTTAGCCTTTCCAATGATAGCAAAGCTATTTTATGCTATTGGTAGTAGTTTTGAAACCATTCTAGTGGTAGCTAAAAGGACCCTACATTTTCTAGGACTTAGTCCTATTCAATTATTGAGGATTCACTCATTATCTTAAAGGGTGGGTGTGAAAACTAAGCTATACTAAAAAAATAATGGAGTCCATTACCACCACCCAACAAAGGCTCTTGGAAAAGAAAAATAAAAAAATTGGAGAAATGAAGGGGACTAAAGGTGACTAAGCATGGGATTGGCATCACCCAATAGGGCTTAAGTTTTGCTAAGCATCCAAAGAATTTCATTATTAAAACTCAAAAAATGATGTAGCTTTCTAGTTCCATGAAGAGGTCACCTCAATCATGTCAAGTAACAAAAGAAAAATTTTCTAGACATCACAACTCATAAAACTTTTTCTAGGAGAAATGAGAGAAAATAGGCCAAGCTAGACAAAGGGAATACTTTAGGTCCACTCATAACATGAACTAGTATGGTAGTTTACATATGAAGACAACTTCCAAAGCCATCAAAAATTAAGCAAAGCAAGGTAGCATCTTGGATCGATCAAGCTAGTTTTTGAAGGGAACATGGAAGGTAAATGAATGCAGTAGAGAAAGCTAAAGAGGTCGAGTGGTAGTGAGAGATCCAAATTGATCAACTTTGACCAATAATGGTGCATAGCAATTAGTTTTAGTTTCTTCTCATCTAAATATTGTATTTGGTATTTTTAACTCCATCACCCAATGAATAAGGTTACCTATGTTCTTATTTTTAAGCAAAAATCCCCCAAAGGTGCCAATAATGTAGGCTAATTCCACCACCCACATAGGCCCTAGAAAATTTTGTTAGACTGTAAATCTTGTTAAACTTTTGTTTCTTAGGATGCAAGGAAACCATGTCAAACTTGCTAGATTTTTTAGATGATTTTTTGATGACTAAGGCAAAGTAGTTTGATGTAACGACCCTCCTCACATGATAAATGAAATAAAATAAAGAAATAGTAAACTTACCTTTTTCTTGTGAAACATGGTACTACTGACAGACCCTGTGAGTGCAGGATAGTTGCCTGATATCGATAAAAGGGATTTCATAAGAGGCTAAAGGTAAGAAAATGGAAGTGATGATTTGACCACAAGTACATGGATGCTCACACATTTGCATTTCATGTAGGGCTCTAGATTGAATGAAAGGTGTGCGAGCCACTTTATTATTTTCTATGGTTGTGTTTGATCATTAGTCAAAGGTATGTGTTAAAATCAATAGCAAAATATTAAGGTATGCTTGATTCACACATGTGTATATGATTAAAGTGTTGAAATGTGTCATTACATATTGTTCGCTGCAATATTTATTTGGATTTATTCAAGAAAATTATAAATATTTTTTTCTAAATTAAACCATGTGTAAACAAATTTATAAACGGATTTGAAGATTATTTGGTGTGGTTAAATGGTATGCATGGTGGAAAGTGGTGATGGCCAAACTACGCAAGAGTCAGGTAAGTGGTGCCATGATGACTTCTAACACCCTTCATATCTCATGACAAAAAAGGAAAGGAGAGAGGTGAACATCTTTGATAAGAAAAGGGAGTGGAGGTTGGAAGGAGGAGATACATTTTCTTGGTTGAAGATGAAAATAAGGAAAGGGATGGAAAGACAATAAGGTTGCAGGCGTGGGAAGAGCGATCAAAAAATTTTAATAGTGAAGCATTAGAACCAGGTGGAATTCCTTTTTATTTTGGATGTTTGAAAATATTCTTGTTCAAAGGAAATAAAAATAATGTGCTTTCTCCATTTGCTATGAGTAAAGAAAAATAAATGAATTCTCTCTATATTTTCATCATTTGCTATGAGTAAAATAAATAAAAATGGATTCCTTTATGTGCTTGTATAGCAAATTTTCTTCGTTTGTTGTGAGTGAAATAAAATAAAATGGATTCCTTTTTGTGCTTGTATAGCATGTTTTCTTCACTTGATGCAAGTGGTAGAAATCAACATGAATTTCTATCTATGATGGTACAACAACTTTCTTCTAGTTGCTATGAGTAAATAAATTACTCTCATGATTTGGTTTCACTATGTGAAAAGGAAAAGAATAAGTATGTATTCAACGTGTGAATATAAGGGTTGTTATAAGCAGGCTATACTTTTTTATTTTCTACTTAAAATATGTATGCAAGCTCTATGTTGCAGTTGCAGATGTTATTGGGTAAATGTGGACAATCGAATATGGGATGTGTATATGTGTTAATAAAGCAGTGTAAGTTTGTTTGGGTGTAATTAGAACTGGTTGCATATAGAAGTGCATTCATTGTTAGGAGGCCAATATATAATTCCACTTTTTCATAAAACTTAAACTTTCCATAAGCTAGAAATTGGTGTCTCTGGACAGTGGCTTAGAGGTAAGCGAGCGAGGCAGAAGCTAGATAAGAAAAAGTGGCAGCTATTCAATGAGATTATGACATCTTTGGATTTAGTACCTCCCTATGCATATTTTTAAGAATTCGTCATTGTACATCGATGTTGGGGTTGGTGTTTAAACTGGAAAATACTACACTATATGTATTCTATCAGGACTTGCAAGGACTATGTAAACCAGGTCATAAGGTTTTTCTATAGAAATACTTTGTAAGGCAGATGATAAATAGGATTTAAATACTGTTATTCAAATTTTAAAACATGTTGTCCAGAAGCTTTGGAATATGATTCCTTATTTAAGAAGATCTTTAGAAATAAAATTTGGTATGAGATCAAGTAATGAATGGCCTAAAACATTATTTGATGTGGATTTGTTATTCATAATCTACAAGTGATAAATGGGTGTGTTAACGAACCCTCTTAATTCCTCTTGCTCAGAGTAACTTTTAGAGATGCTAAATGTTAGAGTGAATCTGGGAAATGAACCTGACTTATCTAAAGAATTGTTAATGTTTGATTTTTAGCTATGCGTCTCCTTTCTAAGAAGACAATAGCATATTCTTCGGTTGGTGTTAACAGAATAGACATTGTTATCAAATGCAAACAAGTGTATGTTTTCCTTTATTTTTGAATGATGGATGAATGGTGTTGTAATGTTCAACTTTAGTAACTCCATTGATTTTGGGTAAAGAATACTTAGTATTTAAGGGTATATAAGAGTAATAATAAAATAATTTATCCCTATAGTTATTAAAATTAAAACTTGCAAACTAAAATCTTCTCTCTTGGGAGGGATGAATGGTTGACATCTTTTTAGAAAATCGTGAATTAGATTTCCAGAGAGTGTATGGTATGTACGTGTTGGTTGTGTATGCTTTATTTAGTAGCAAGTTACATTCTCTTAGTTGTGTGAAGTTGTTAGTGTAGTAGAATAATGATTTGATGTGTGAGCAAGTGTGCTAAGAAATAAAAGAAAAAGTTTTAGGAAAATGGATTAAGTAATATTATGTATATTGTAAGCTATCCGTGGAAAAGAGTCTATGGATGTGGTATAGAGTTTTATATTGCATTTATTTTATATATGAAACTATTAATATGAACTAAGTTGTAGTTTGGTTTTTGAATGGGTCTTTAGGGTAGAAAATATTCTTGAGAGAAAACATTAGAAAGAAAAACTGAGAAACCTTAAACATCAGCAAGAAAAAATAGAACATCCTACCTATCATAGGAAATCATCCTCTAGATCAAGTATGCTTAATAGGTTGAGGTGTGGGAATGCACACAATAGAATTTGAAAGAAATCATTGATTTGATGGAATTGGTCGAAATATAAGACTCGGTCAAACTTTTTAATGAGAAGACGGTATGGGATGCCATCTCTAGATTACCACTCGCTAGTACAGTGATAATTCCCATACTATGTAACTTAGCTAAATTAGCCTCGACATTTGTTATGGGATAAATTATCATGAGTTGCAATAAGTATGTGCGATTAAGACCAAGACCAGGGTATTGGCATGTATCTAGCTAACTTTGAAAAGGAACAATCAGTTGGACACAGGGTCTATATATGCTATAACCCTTACATTTAGAAGTAGAACATGATTAAAAAATGTCAAAGGTTCAGAATGATAAGGGATATGAAAACAAGCATCCATCCTCTAGGTGTTATGGTCTCTAGAGGATAACCCCTACTATGGATTGACACTCATGCCAGAAAATGAGGATGATAAATGAGATGCATTGACTCTACTAAATGGTACTTTTATGAGATGTGACCTATCTCATCCACTTGAATGGTTTTCTGCAGTAGTCTAGAATTCAAAAGTGGTGTTATATGTCATACTAAATTATGAATATGTTATTTCTTTAAAAAGAAAATAAAAACTTGCTTTGAACCCTATAGGTTTCCTTTTAGATATTTTATAGAAAAAAATTATCCTCCTATTTACTTGCTTTTTTTTTAGTAGTGCAACCAAGTTATTAGACTTGGTTTGTTACATATGGTATTAGAGAAGAATTGATTCTAAGCTATAGATTTTGAATGTGTAGTAGATTAGTCCATATAAACTAATAACACTACCTCTTTCACCTATAGGTTAAATGACATGAATGTTGCGAGGTGGATCCTCGGGAAACCCTACGAGAGGTAGAGAGGAGGAAGTCACTGAAAGACTTGTAAGGGGACCAAGAAAAAATGTAAGGCGAGAAGGTCCTCAATGTGAAATAAGGATGAAATGATTAGATAAACCACCTTTGAATGAGCTTGATAGAGAGGGGGAAAACATGCAAAAGTTGTGCATTACTGCAAACACATATGGAGTAGCAAAGGAAAGAGATGGTCCAACAAAAATCCATTGGCCCAATAACAAGAATTCATTACCCAAAAATAATGGGTTATGGAAAACTTAACTAGGGAAAGAGAAATTAGATTAGATAGGGCAGAGAATATACCAAGGGAACTTGAGAGATCCAATGCTAGAAGGGTCAGGGTAAGTAAGGAGTTGGATAGGAACGTGAGAAAGGTTGTAATATCCAAGTTCAATGGAAAGGGCTATGGTGAATCGACTAAGAATTGGTTAAATGATCTAGAGTCCTACTCTCTAGTGGTCCTATCCTCAAAATCTAAGACTACTTTGGCAATATGAATATGACTGAAGTAGCCCTGGACTGGTGGAAATATTATAAAAATGGCATGAAGTAGAATTTTCTAACCTCAAATGGAAAGAGTTTGTCAAAGAATTTAGAGATAGATTCTTGATAATTCAATATTATGTAGATAAATTTAGGGAATTATCAAATTTACAATAGGATAACATGTCAGTTTGGGAATACCACCAAAATTTTATACAACTGTTAAAATATGCATTCCAATATGAAAGCAACGAAGAAATGAAAACTTAAAAATTTATTTTTGGATTACATCCTAAAATTATGATGGTGCTAAATATGCACAATCCTGTCAATTTGCCTACTACATTTGATTTGGCAAGAAAAGAAGAAGCTAATCAGGAAACAAGAAAGACATATTTTAATTATCAAAATCTATCTAAAAAGGAAAAATATGAACTCAGAAAGTGAAAAAGTGTTGGTTTTATGATGTTGGAGAAGGAAAAAAATAAGAAACCCAAAGGAGGAGATCAGAGTAATGATAAAAATAAATCCAATTACCAAAGTGGTAATTTCAAGAGAAATTCTAAGGAGTTTGCCAAAAGATAGAACCGAAAATTGGTAGGTCAAGAAAGGGCTGGGAAAACTACTTTGTGAACATAAATGAGAATAATAATAGAAGAAATAGAGCTCCACTAAATGGATGCTATGTATGTAAAGGAGATTGTTATGCCAATAAATTACCCTCAAATCTTATCTACCACCAAAAGCCCCAGAAGAAGCTAGCCACAAGATCTATATGGCCACAGGTAGTTCTGAACTCAATGGTCAAATTACTCCTTTCTTAATGAATGGTAAATTTTTTTATAAAATTGTACAAATTTTTATTGATAGTGAGTCAACTAATAGCTTTATCTCATCTAGATTAGTGAGGAATTTGCCTATTAGACCTGTATTTTTGACCAATATTTGGAAGGTAGAGTATGGCTCAAGGCAAACCTACCATGTCAACCAATGCTTGTTTGACCCTCACATCTCCTTACCACAAGGAAATACTAACTAGAAGTTGTATGTGATGCCTCTACATGCGTTTGATATCATTTTAGGAGTTGATTGATTAAAATCACATAAGGTTCTTTTAAACTTTGAAGAGAGGGGTGGAATTTTTAGACTAATCTAATCAAAGTATTAGAGTTAATTGTGGTTGGAGAGAAGTTAAACCACACCTATTGATTGCAATGCATATTAAAAAGGTTATTAGGAAGAAGGGTATGATCTTCATAGTTAATTTGAATAGAAGAGAAGGGTCAAAAAAGAAATTTTACTTCTTCCAAAGACACCTGGTGTTGAGAGCATTCAAATATGTGTTTCCTAAGGATACACCAAGGTTTCCCCCATAGAGGGAATTTGATTTTTCAATTGAGTTGTTACCTGGAGATGCAATTATTGCAAGGGCACCTTATAATATGACTCCTATAGAACTGCAAGAGCTCAAAATGTAACTTCAAGATTTTCTAGAAAAATGGCTAATAAAACCAAGTGTGTCGCCCTGGGGAGCTCCTATCTTGTTTGTTAAAAATAAATATGGTACCTTAAGTATGTGCATAGATTATCAAATATTGAATAAGGTTACTATCAAAAATAGGTACTCGTTACCAAGAATTGATGATTTATTTAATCAATTAAAAGGAGCAACTATATTTTCTAAAATGGACTTAAGATCTGGCTATCATCAATTGAAGATTTAGGATGAAGACTCTTCTAAAACAACATTTAGAACAAGGTATGGGCATTTTGAGTTTATTGTCTTACATTTTTGGCTAATGATGCAGGAGCATCAAGGGTAGCACAGCAATCTTGCATCACCGAAAAGAAAAAAAGTTCGAAGTTTGCAAAAATTTTCTAAGTATAAAAATGGTCGCGATATCGCGACACAAAAGTCGTCGCGATATCGCGACGTATTTAGAACCATGGCAAATGCAAAATAAATGGTCATGATATCACGACATCAAAGTGTCGCGATATCGCGACACTTTGGCAGCCAAAGCCAAAAGCCAAATAAGTGTCGCGATATCGCGACACTTTGGCAGCCAAAGCCAAAAGCCGAAGAAGTTTCGCGATATCGCGACACTTTGGCAAGCAAAGCCAAAAGCTGAAGAAGTGTCGCGATATCGTGACACTTTGGCAAGCAAATCCAAAAGCCAAATAAGTGTCACGAAATCATGACACTTTGGCAAGCAAAGCCAAAAGCCGAAGAAGTGTCGCGAAATTGCGACACTTTGGCAGACAAAGCCAAAAGTCGAAGAAGTGTCACGATATCATGACACTTTGGCGAAAGAGAGCCAAAAGCAGAAAAGTGTCGCGATATCGTGACACATTGGAGAAAGAGGACCAAAAGCAGAAAAACATCACGATATCGTGACACATTGGAGAAGGAGAGCCAAGGGCAGAAAAGTGTCGTGAAATCGCGACATGTCGCGTTTTCATGACCTAGCTAAAAAGGAGAAGATGGGTTTTTCGTGGACTGTTGCAGAACGACAGGTGGCGATTCCAGAAGCCGTTAAGGCAGTTCCAAGTGGCAGTTCCAAAATCCATTAAGGCCATTCCATGTGGCAGTTCTAGAAGCTGTTAAGATGGTTACGAACGACGGTTGCAGCAAGAAGCCTAGATTATAAAAGGGGATTTTTTTGAAGGATTCGATAGGCTGGAAAGACGTAGATTGAGACTGCATTGTATTTCCCTTCTGTACTTTGTAATCTTTCCATGTTCTCTGAATAAAATTGAGTTTTCTCTTGTTAATTTTGGCTCCCCATCAGCTAACCAACACCCCAGCCACATTCATGAATCTCATGAATAGTTTTTTTATAGAACAACTAGATAGATTTGTACTTGTATTTTTGGATGATATTCTGATCTACTCCAAAAGCAAAGAGTAGCATGATCAACATATGAGAATTGTACTTGATATTATTATAAAGAACCAATTATATGGAAAATTAACTAAATGTGAGTTTTACACTTCCCAAGTGCATTATCTTGGGCATATTGTCTCCATGGAGGGAATTGTAGTAGATCCCAAGAATATTGAGGTAATTACTGATTGGCCAGCACCTACTAATGTTTTAGAGGTATGAAGTTTATGTGAATTGTAGGATATTATAGACGGTTTATTAGAGGGTTTTTGATAATTTATCAACCCATTACAAACCTTCAGAGAAAAAGAAAAATATTAAAATGGATAGACCAATGTGAAGAATATTTTTGGGTTTTGAAAGAAAGGTTAATGACTACACTGATCCTTCAATTTCTTGATCCTAATAAGCAGATTATAGTCTATACTAATGCATAAATTGAAGGGTTTGGTGGATTTCTGATCCAAGATAATGTGTTTATTACCTATGAGTCTAGGAAACTTAAGATGCATGAAGTTAATTATTCCACTCATGATTTAGAGTTGGAAATGGTAGTGCATGCCCTAATTTGGTGATATTACTTACTAGGAAAACCATTTGAGTTAAATACAGATCATCAGAGTCTAAAGTATATCTTTTTCCAATCCTTAGTGAATGTCAGGCAATGACGCTGGATAGAATTCTTGGAAGATTATGATTTTGGTATAGAATACATTAAGAGTAAGGAGAATAAGTTCATCGACGCTCTGAGTAGAAGAAGATGTATTACTGCAATGGAAAAATTCCAATATGATCTATTAGATCAAGTTAAGATATGGCAAGAAAAAAATAAATTTTTCAATCATGTATTGGACAGGATGAGCAGAAACCTGAAGTGAATGTAGAGTATATTTTTATGGGAGACCTATTGTATTTTAAGAATAGTTTGGTAACCTAATTTAGGAGGATTGAGTGAAATAATCCTTTAGAAGGCTCATAATACTCCTTATTTTTCACATCCAGGAGGGGCAAAAATACATGAAAATTTGAAAAAATCTTATTATTGGCTAGGGATGAAAAAAGATATTACTAATTATGTGGCCAAATATTTAGAATGCCAAAGAGTGAAATAAAAACATCTGCATATAGCTGAAAATTTGTATCCACATGAGATACCTGCACAAAAGTGGCAAGTAGTATCAATGGATATAGTGGGGTTGCCTAAAACAAGATTCAAGCATGATGTAATTTTAGTAATTGTGGATAAATTAACCAAAGTCACACATTTTATACCAAACAATGTCCAAGATGATGCAAACAAGATAGCAAGCAAGTTTTCCAGGGAAGTGGTGAGACTACACAATTTTCTAGAAGTTATAATCTCTGATAGAGATTCTTGTTTTACTTCTAAATTTTGGCAAGTGTTGCATCAAGCATTAGGGACTAAACTGAATATCAGTACTACTTATCATATTGATACAAATGGATATATTGGGAGGGTGAATCAATTGCTTGAGGATATGTTGAGAATGTACTACATGGATCAACACACAAAGTGGAAAGACTACTTATACCTAGTAGAATTTACATATAACAATAGTTACCATGAATTACTAGGTATGGCACCTTTCAAAGCTCTATATGGGTAATGGTGCATAATTACCTTATCTTGGGATAATCCAAAATATCGAGTAGTGATCAAACCAAAAATGGTAAAATAAATGGAGGAACAATTGAAGAGAATTCAGCAAAAGTTGAAGGAGACCGCAGATCGCCAAAAAAGCTACACAAATATCAAGATATCATCGAGGGAGTATTCTGTGAAATATAGAGTATTCTTAAGGGTGAAGTCAATGAAAAGTTCCATAAAATCCTCAAATCTTGACTCCAGATATGTGGGTCCATTTGAAATTGTAGCTAATATAAGCTTTGTAGAACATATTCATAAAACAAATTTAAGGATTAACATATTGTGCATGATCTAAAGATAACTATATCCTTTATAATAAATGAAATAGATATTTCTAACTAACTTACACAGTTTGAACATGACATTTGATGTTAATTATATTGTATTCCATGGTTTATCACATGTAACCTATAATGACATAACTATGATTTTAAATGAACAGGCTATAAAGTTATACAAATGATCAAAGTGTCATAATTAACATTATGATACCTATAATGACATTCAATAAGTAATTTTATACTAAGTTTCATATGGTAAAGGAACAAATTTAGATATTAAATCATATGGGGTATCAAAAAATTAGGGGAAATTTGAGGTCAAAATTATCATATGAAAACAAGATTGTCTTAGTTGAGTCTACAACAGTGGTTGAGATAGATATATAAAATTAATTTTAATTTTAATTTATATCATGAATTGAATTCCATTCTCACTTGGTATTATTATGCTTGGAGAGGGAAGAGCTTCTAACAAGGCTTGCATGTATTACATATACTCCTAATACAAGTAAGAGGGTCCACTAATCCCAATTAAAATATCATAACTCAATTTACTAGTAGCTAGGATGCCACAAAAAGAGTGATTGATGGATTGCACCTCTAAGCCTACAACTTCATTGGAAAAGATTTTAATAGGTGATGAAACTCATCAACCACTCAAGGCTCATATTTGAAATAAAAATTATGAAAATATATTTTATTTAGTTATCAATAGTGAATAATATATAAGCTGATATTTATTGCAGGGTTATTCTTTTATATACTTTTCAAATATTATTATAGTCATTATTAGTTTTGAAAATTATGATCCTACTCATGTTTTGCATGTTTTCAAATTTTAGATGACCAATAATTAAATATTGAGGTTCGACCTGTTTGCCTACTTGGTTTTAGAACTAAGAATCTGAGGAAAAGAAGCATAGAGCAATGTCAAGTCCAATGGGACCACTACTCAAACAAAAACGCTACGTAGGAAGATGTGGCAAATATGCAACAACAATTTTCTTATTTTTTTGAGTAGATGTATACTTTATCATAACACTTTTATATCATTTTATGATATATGTAAATATGCATCTAAATATGGTTTGGATACTGAGTAGAGTAAAATATGTTTATGGAGTTGTTGTATAAAGTAGTTGAGGAATGTTTTGTATTGTTAAGAGATATATTTTGGGAACATATGATAAAGTATGGTTAACTGTTCTTTTGAGAAAAAAAACACTATGAAGAGACTATATACTAATCTTGTGAAAATGTGAAGTGATTCTATGATGATATCTTGATTTCAATGTTTGATGTTAAATGGAAACAATGCAAATTTCTTGAATATTTTGCTTCATGTGAAATAAAATAATATATAGTAGTATTATTTTTGCTTACTTTAGTTTTAAACATGGGAACTGTGTTTATCTCTAGTAGGGGAGGATGTAACGACCCTCCTCACACAATGAATGAAAGAAAATAAAGAAATAGTAAACTTACCTTTTCTTATGAAACATGGTACTACTAATGGACCTTGTGAGTGTAGGACAGTTGCCTAATGGTGATAAAAGGCATTTCATCAAAGGAAAAAGGTAATAAATGGAAGTGATGATTCAACCACAAGTACATGGATGCTCGTGCATTTGCATTTTATGTAGGGCTCTATATTGAATGAAAGATGTGTATGTTTGTTTTGAAAGGTTTTTTTGTGTTATTAATGGCATAAAATAGGATGTGTTTATGTCTTGTGTGGTGATGATGAAGAGATCCACTTTATTATTCTCTTTGGTTATTTTTTTGATCATTAGTCAAAGGTATGTGTTAAAATAAATAGTTAAATATTAAGGTATGCATGATTCACACATGTATATATGAATAAAGTGTTGAAATGTGTCATTACATATTGTTCATTGCCATATTTGTTTGGATTTATTCGAGGAAATTATAAATAATTTTCTTCTAAATTAAACCATGTGGAAAAAAATTTATAAACATCTTTGAATATAATTTTGTGGTGTTAAATTGTGTGCATGGTGGAAATTTTTTATGGTCAAACTGTGTGAGTTAGGTAAGTGGCGCAATGATCACCTAGGACCCTCCATATCTCACGATTGGAAAGGAAGGGAGAGGGGTGAACATATTTGATGAGAAAAGGGAGTGGAGGTCAGAAGGAGGAGATACGTTTTCTTGGTTGAAGAGAAAAAGAAGGACAAGGATAAAAATATAGCAAGGTTGCAGGCATAGGAAGAGCGTTCTAAAAATTTTAACAACGAAGCATCAGAACTAGGAGGAATTTCTTTTTATTTTGGATGTTTGAAAATGTTCTTGTTCAAAGGAAATAAAAATATTGTGCTTTCTCCATTTTCTGTGAGTAAATAAAAATAAATATATACTCTCTATGTTTTCATCGTTTGCCATGAGTGAAAGAAACAAAAATGGATTCCTTTCTATGTGCTTGTATAGCATGTTTTCTTCATTTGTTGTGAGTGAAAGAAACAAAAATGGATTCCTTTATGTTCTTGTATAGCATGTTTTCTTCGTTTGCTGCAAGTGGTAGAAACAAACATGAATTTCTTTCTATGATGGTACAACAAGCTTTCTTTTGGTTTCTATGAGTAAATAAATTACTCTTGTGCTTTGGTTTAGTAAATTTTCTTTTGTTATGCGTGTGAAAAGGAAAAGCAGGGTTATGCATAGTGGCGTATATTCACCAATTGGGCAAATATTAGGATTTTTAAAATTAGAAATTGGTGAATATGAGGACCCTCGACGTCGGCCCATTCACCTAAAATTTTTAGGACTAATTATTTCTTAAGGTCAATTCGCCATAATATATATCCAAATATAGGCATATTTGTACTCATTGGAAAACTCTTTTCGAGCCTGATATAATGGTGGTGTTTTTATGAAGTTATAAGGTGATTTAATAGGTCAAAATGTGCCCAAAATATGAACTTAATTTTTAGGGCTTTAAAAACCCCAAATTTTGGTGTGAAGATGATTGATTTGATTTTCTTAGGATTCGCCTAGATTTACCTTGATTTGTATTAGGATTCACCATTTTTTTACAAGTACATTTCGAGTCCAAACCCTTATGCATAACCCTGAGGAAAAGAATAAGTATGTATTCAATGTGTGAATAAAATGGTTGTTATAATCAGGTTATACTTTTTTAGTTTTCTACTTAAAATATGTATGCAAGCTCTGCATTGCAGTGGAATACATTTTTGGGTAAATATGGACAATCGAAGTCGGGATGTGTGTATGTGTTAATAAAAATAACTGTCAATTTTTTTGGGTGTAATTATAACTAGTTGCATGTAGAAGTGCATTCATTATCAAGAGGTCGAAATCTGATCCCACTTTGTCACAAAACTTAAACTTTCCACAAGATATCAATTGATGTCTGTCGATAGTGGCTTAGAGGTGAACGAGCAAGGTAGAAACCAGATAAGAACCAATGGCAGTTATTCATTGAGATTATGATGTCTTTGGATTTAGCACCTCCCTATGCATGTTTTGAAGAAGTTATTGTTGTACATCGATGTCTGGATTGGTGTTTAAACTAAAAAATACTACACTGTAAGTATTCTATCAAGACTTGCAAGGACTATGTAAACCAGTTGCTAAGGTTTATCTATAGAAATACCTTGTAAAGGTGGAAGAGAAATAGGATGTAATGACTGTTATTCAAATTTTAAAACATGCTATCCAAAAGTTTTGAAATATGATTCTTTGTTAAAGAAGGTTTTTAGGAATAATTTTTTGTATGAGATCAAGTAATGAATGGCCTAAAAGCATTATTTGATGTGGCTTTGTTATTCATAATATGCAAGTGATAAATGGGTGTGTTAACAAACCCTCTTAATTCCTCTTGCTCAAAGTAACTTTTAGAGATGTTAAATGTTAGAGTGAATTTGGGAAATGAGCTTGACTTGTTCGAAGAATTGTTAATGTTTGGTTTCTAGCTATGTGTCTCCTTTATAAGAAGCTAATAGCATAAACGCGGATAGAATAGATATTGTTATCAAATGCAAACAAGTGTATGTTTTCCTTTATTTCTAAATGATGGATAAATGGTGTTGTAATGTTCAACCTCGATAACTCCCTTTCTTTTGGGTAAATAATGCTCAATATTTAAGGGTAACTAAGAGTGATAATAAAATAATTTATCCCTATAGTGATTAAACTTCAAACTTGCAAACTAAAAGCTTCTCTCTTGGGAGGGACAAATGGTTGACTTCTTTTTAGGAAACCATGAATTAGATTTCAAGAGAGTGCACGGTATATTTATATACATGCTAGTTGTGTATGCTTTATTTAGTAGCAAGTTACATTCACTATTTATTGCAGAGTTTTTATATTGAATTTATTTTATATGTGAAACTGGTAATATGAACTAAGTTATAGTTTGGATTTTGAATGGGTCTTCAGGGGAGTATAGCTTCTTAAGAGGAAACATTGGAAAGAAAAACTAAGAAACCTCAGTAAGAAAAAATAGAACATTCTACCTATCATAGGAAATCAGCCTCTAGATCAAGTATGCTAAAGAAAATCGCTTAATAGGTTGAGTATGGGAATGCACACAACAAAACTCGAGAGTAATCATTGGTTTGACAAAATTGGTCAAAATATAAGACTCGATCAAACTTTTTAACAATAAGGTGGTATGGGATGCCATATCTAGATTGACACTTGCTAGTACAGTTATAAGTCCCATACTATGTAACTTAGCTAAATTAGCCTCAATGTTTGGTATGGGATAAACGATCATGATCTGCAATAAGTATGTGCAATTAAGACTAAGGCCAGGGTATTGGTATGGCTCTAGCTGAATCTGGAAAGGGACAATCAGTTAGACACATGGAATATATATGCTAGACCCCTTACATTCAGAAGTAGAACATGATCAACGAAAAGGTTGAAGGTTTGGAATGACAAGGGATGGGAAAGCAAGCATCCATCCTCTAGGTGTTATGGGCCCTAGAGGATAACCCTTGTCATGGATTAACACTCATACTATAAAATGAGGATAATAAATGAGATACGTTGACTTCACTAAACTTTTACAAGATGTGACCTATCTCATCCACTTGGAAACTGATGAGGATGATTTCAATGACCCGATGGATAAGTTCCTATAGAAGTACGTAATCAAGACTACTTAAGCTACTATTCCTCATTTGGAAACCGCATATGCTTCTATTGGAGGAGCCATTTCATAGCTAAAATAACACAAGAATGATCTTAGCCTTTTGTTCTATTGTGACAGCTTTGATGAAGATACTCCCGCAAAATCCATTGATGCTGCTAATCCTGAAGATAAGGAGGATGAAGTTGTGGATATCGCTAAGAATATTTTTAAGGATTTCCCTAAGGACGATGCCAATGAGGTGAAGAAAGAGGATTTTTATGATCCCACTACTTCCTAAGTGGCTTCTTTGTTGTTGTTTTTGTCCCTTTGGGGTTTCTTCCTTATTGGTTTTTAACTGTTTTTGTTTTCCTCTGCTAAAGTTGGTCCTCAAGGATGTTATTTTTGTGGATTATGCATCCTTTTCTATCCTAATGTTTTTAGGAATTAGGGGAATTTTCAAATACCCTCTTTAATGAAATATTTTAACTTACCAAAAAAAATGAAACACCTAGCAAATGGAAATGAAATACATCTATTGCTATGTTGATTTAAGCACTACAAAAGTGATATTTTAAGCAAGCATAAGAGACAAATAAGTGAAAGAAATGGGCGGTTGTCTTTATATTATTGTATTTTTCAAATATGTAGTTACAAAACATCCCCTCAAGGGATCTCAATTGATACAACTCATTACAATATTCAAAGGATCAAATCCTTTCAGAATCTTAAGGCACACTTTCAGTGTCTTCCTCGCACTCACGATTGAAGAGTGGGTTTTTGCTACCACTAATAACAAGTGCAAAACAACTCAAAATTGCATCAAAAATTAACAAAATATATAAAATCTATTCTAGGGTGGCCAATATGTGGCCATCCTAGGGTGAGTAATTTAGGATTATCACAATTTGGGGGTCATCCTTAGGTGGGATGGCCACCAAATATGGTGGTTTTTACCACCAATTCCTCTAGTATTTGGTCTAAATTACTCTTAGGGGTGTTATCAAATTTTAGGATCTGATTCACTCAAATGGGTCAATTTTGTAATCGGATTGCATGTTTTGCAATCACTTGAAAACCTCCTTCGCTCGATGAAGATCTCAAGGGAAAACATGTGGTGAATTGGGTATAAATCTTGGTAAAACTTCATTGTCAAATTTTATAAATACTCCTCTTTTAAATTGGGTGGAATGACTCCACTTTATAGCTCAAGTGAGCATATGGTCAAATGGGCATGTGAGGCCATGTGAGGTAGGTGCCACCATTTATCCAAACCTTGCCATGCATTGGAGGAGGAAGAATCTCCAATTTGGACCTCCAATTTATAACTTGGCATGAGAGTTATGCATCCTCAGACTAATATGCTTCAATGGACGAGGTAAATGGTAGAATCTAGGTGTCATTTTTCTCGTATTTGACTTTTTAAGGATCTAATACCATGGTCATCCCACCCAGGGATGGTTTTTGATGGTCATACCTCGGTGGGACAACCATGAACTATGGCTATAATAGGGTGGTATGACCATGCCTACATGGCCTAAAACTTCCCAAAAGAGGGTTATAGCCTCTCAAAAGTGGTTAGGACCACTATTTAACCTTTGGAGGTTGTCCAAGGGGGACATATGGTGTCAATTAGAATGTGTCTTTGCAATATAATAGGATTAACGTGATTTTAGTGTCTATAGATACCCCTTTCTAGGATGTGTTGTGTGTAGCACAGCATAGAGCAAAAATAGATGACTAAATATCAAATTATTAAGGTTATTCAGTAACCTAACTAATTTTATATGCCCTAATCATGGAAAGAGCATGCATCCTTGACTCCTTACTTTTGATAAATTAAGGAATTTGATTCAAGTACAACCTTTCGCGTCAGTCTTACTTGATCTTGGACATGGCCTATGATCCTTCATGGTTCAGTAATTCCAAGCATTTGTTTAATTGAATTTTTTGCTTGTTTTCTACCCCAAGCAGGGGCGTTATTGTTTTTGGCAATAATTCACTGACAAACACGATTTGCATGATTGAGTGTTTGATTTTTGATTTTGAATTCACTAATTATGACTACCTCCTCAAGTGATGAGTCAATGAGGGAATAAACAATGATAAAATTTATGAGTCGCTTGACCCATATGACTTTGTTGGGGTTCTTTCAATTTTTTCCATTGTAAAATGTGTCTGTTTTATGAGGATTTTGATGATTTTGTGGATATTTCATGGAAGAAAGGAATTGAATGCCTCATTCCCATGGGGCAGCCCAACCATAGAGGGCTTATTAGGGATTTAAGTAGAGAATTTTCAATTCATCCATAAACAATTTGGTTCAATCTTGATCCATAGTGAATTTTTATCAGATTTGACCTATTTTTGGTGGTTTTTAAGCCATTTTTGGTGTTTTTTTTGAGTTGTTTTTTGGTGGTCATCCCAGGGTGGGATGGCTGCACAATTTATGGCCATCCTAGGGTGGGATGGTCATCCAATTTTCTAGTCATCCCACCCTAGGAAGGCCATGCTCATCCTAGCCCTTTTTAAGCTCAAATTTGGAAAAATGAGCTCATTTGCACATTTCTAACTTGGTAAACTGAGAAGTGAGTAGTAGGAGATTAATTTTTCAAAGTTGAGTTTTGCTAAAAAATATCCCACAATCACCATGAGCCATATTTCAGACTTGAAAAGCGATGGAGCCGACGCAAGATGGGTAAGGGTTGAATTTGCTCCTATACTTTTTTGAACTTGGAAATGTAATTATTTCCATATTTTCCAAAAAAACAAATTAAATCTCAGTAAATGAACTACAATAGTGATAGTATGTAGAAATGTTTGCTTTATTTTTTGTTTTCTTACATTTTTGTTACATTATTTTACATTTTTATGACATTTTATGCCTATTTTTGGTGTCCAAGAAGGCCATTTTTGGATAAGTTTGGGGACCATCCCTAGGAGGAACGGCCACCCTAAGCTATTTGGGGGTCATCCCTGGGTGGGACGACCACCAATTTGGAGGTCGTCCCTGGGTGGGACGACCATGATTTTGCAAGAAAAAGGGCCCTTTTTTGCATTTTTTGGGGTTTCTTTTTGCTTTGTTTGGGTTTTGTTTTTAATCTTGCTTGCCCCTGCCAAGTGATTAAGAGTCGGTATCAATTTTTGACTCTCTTTAGGACCACTTATGGCCTAAAGATGACATGGGCATAGCTCATGGATAGAGAGATAGGATATAGGATCCTATGGCAATGGGATTAGGAGAGGGATTAGAGTTATCCCAATATAGGTTTGATTGATCTTTATGCAAATTCATTTGCATGACTTAGGTTAGATGTGGTTATTTGGATATCATACGAAGACTGTCCAGCATGACCCAAGGTTGAGGCATAGCTTCAATGGGTACGATGATGGAGGTGGCTAGTTGGTCGACACAGGAGCAAGTGAGAGTACTTATCATATGCTCAAATATTACAAAATTATGGACTACACTAGGGGTTACCTAGTGAGCCAGTTATCTATTGACGACATGAAAAAGAGAGGACACTGACTTGGCCTATAGTAGAGGCAGTTGGGAAGCTACCTCTAAGAGATATGATGTTACGACCACAACAAAGTATGACTCTGGGTGGGTGATGCACTGATGACACAAGGATGGACCACTAGGGGGTGCTATGGCTACAAGGGCATAGGAGGCTCTAGCTAAGGCTCTAGCTAAGGAGGAACTAGGCTTGGATGAGCGATCTGACAAGTGGACAGACTCATGGGAGTGATATGTGCATCTCTGAATAGATGGTGAGTGGAAGTATACTCTATTTATGGAGGATCAGTAGGTGGACTATGATGAGGATGATTTGGATGAGCAAGAAGTGTAGGCACAGTTGAAAATAGGGATACCACCATTGTAGAGTTGTAGGGAAAGCTGATTAGAGGTAGACAAGAGTGGAGGGAGTACACAAAGGAGAGGGCTATCCTACAAGCATAGGTATAGAGTGCACATAAAAATATTGATCGATAGGCACTAGATTTAGTTGCTCTTAGGTTACAGGTTAGAGTTGGTAGCTCAAGCCATGGGGCACTTAGCAGTGGCAAGGTAGCCAGGCTACAGGAGGAGGTGACACAACTCTAGATCTTACTGAGTGAGTAATAGATGCATCATCTAGAGGATATAGCATACACATAGTATTTTGAGGATGAGATAGATTTCCTTATAGGGCACTTATCAACTCGCTCTTTTGCTAGTGCATTGCATCAGAGTAGGAGTGGTATAGGGTAGTCATCTGCAAGGATGGGGGCTCCTAGCTCTATGAGGATATCATACAGGGCTAGGAGAATAAAATATTAGATCTCTCAATGAGAATCGACTGAGGATGGCGATGAGAGTCATGGTGTCGATCCTACGTGACCATGGCTTTTGAGACTCTATGGTTCTTTTTGTTTTGTATTATTACGGCGTGAGGTTCAAGGACCCACTTTACTGTAGCATACAGACAATTTTGGATGATGATGTATATTTTTACCCATTTATATATACATATATATATATATATATATATATGAGTTGTTATTATTGTCATCATGTATTTCCTTAATACTTTATTGAATGTGTGCAATGCTTATGTTTACTTTACTAATGCTTTGATGGATGCATGTATTGTAATATGATGTTTTTGATAATACAGATATGTGTGTATGCATAATGAAATGGATGATTTGTTGATATTTTATGATGAAATATAGATACTATTTGACACACTATGTTAGCACCATATACTATATAAAAATCATCAATTCATTTTGTAATGTTGTCATGAGACTATGTGATGGATTTGTGAAAATATAGATTGACAAAATTGTGATAAAATATTATGGAATGGAATGAATAGTAAGATTTCATTGGATTTCCTTGAGGTTTTTTATGAGACTTAAACACTTTAGTGAACTAGTCAAAAATTATATACTAACCATGCAAGACTTTTTGACAAGGTATGAATCTTCTAAGATGACCAAGATATTCAATATCCTTGTGTGTGTAGGTGAGTTCATTGTTATGATGACGCATAAAGTTACCCCAGTGCCAAACAAGATTGATGTAGCCCATTTGTACTAAATATAATCCTATGAATATCATGATCATGGGTTTTGTACGTAGATGGATTAGACCACTAGGTAGTACAAACTACCAAAAGGTAGCTCATTCACATGCAAACATTGGTCTATACAAAATCAGGATGCTAATGTGACATACATATCATCATGTGTAAGGATACTGCCACTACCAGGAAGGCTTGATGCTACCTAAACTGTAATGAGGATCACATCATGGTTTATCAAATGCTAATAATTCCAAGGATTCAAGTTCAGTACTCCCTTATTTTCTTTTATTTTTAAATTGATCTAGGGATTTGCTCATTTTTGTTTGGTGAGCAAAGGATTTTGGGAGTGGTTATAACCACTATTTATTTTACTTTTACCTTTGTTAGTGGTGAAAACCATTGTTTATTTTTTATTCAAGTAGGTATGATCTAGTCCTTTTGTTAATTCTCAACATTTTTTAACCATACGCACACGGAGACAAGCAAGGTAAACTTTTCACTTAAGGTAACACAGACCACTTTGTAGATTTCATCTTTCCTTATGCAAAACTTGGATTTAATGTGAAAATGTGTTGGGATTTTGATGTATACAAGGTACAATCCAAGCAAGACTCTACCTTCTAAAAATAAATCTAGCTTTCTGTAAAAGTTGAAAAGAAAACTAGAGATGGTTGAATGACCGAAAAACCTAGAGACACCCTAGAACAAATGACTAGGTGAAGGGAAACAGACACACATACGAAAGGTTGGAAATATGTATAGAAATTATAATTTTAATGCAGATTGGTGTGAATGATGACTTTTGAAAAATCTAACTCTGAAGGACGTCTAGTATACAGACCTAGTGCTAGACATGTATGAGCAACTCTAAAATGTAAAATGCAATGATGGGTATGCCTATTGTAGGTGATTGTATAATGTAGCGGTATGCAATGTGATGTAATGTAATATTTTTGTTGTTTTAATGATGTTTTTAGATTTTGATTAATATATATGCATATACATTTGACCAATGGGCTTATTGGATGCCATTGGGAGCTTTTGGGTGACCAAAGGGTTTATGAATACCTTTGGGGATTTTTGGGTGACCAAAGGGTTTATGGGTGCCTTTGGGGCTTTTTGGGTGACCAAAGGGTTTATGGATACCTTTGGGGTTTTGTGGTGACCAAAGGGTTTATAGATACCTTTGGGGCATTTTGGGGTGACCAAAGGGTTTATAGATACCTTTGGGGCATTTTGGGTGACCAAAGGGTTTATGGATACCTTTGGGGCTTTTGGGGTGACCAAAGTATTTATATATACCTTTGGGGAATTTTAGTGACCAAAGTGTTTCTAGATACCTTTGGGGCATTTTGGGGTGACCAAAGGATTTATAGATACCTTTGGGATGTTTTGGGTGACCAAAGGGTTTATAGATACCTTTGGGGTATTTTGGTAAGGCACGACACTTTAAGCATAAAAAGGCTATAGATGAAGGATATTCAAGGGTTCAGGTTCCTCAATTCCTTCAATGGAGGCTAGGTGATAAGTTCCAGGTCAAATATAACTAGTGATAATGAATGGGCCTAACCAATTTACCATAAACGTATCCTGTAGATGGGGCAACAAGTTAAAATTTTGTTGGTTTTCTTTTAGAACAAGGTCACCAACTTGAAATTCTTGAGGATGGACTTTCATATTATAGGCTCTCTTAAGCTACTCTTGATAAATAAATAGGTGCTCAAGCGCATTAACACATTGTTCATCAAGAAAATTTAGTTGATCTAGGCGAGTTTGTCATGCGGTGTCATCATCGATGAACACTTGCATGGATATGCACAACGATGGGATTTCTAGCTCTAAGGGCATGACTGCTTTAGCACCATACACTAGTGAAAATGAAGTTGCCCCAGTGGGTGTCCAAATACTAGTGCGGTAGTCCCATAGAGTAAGGGGAAATTACATATGCCAATCTTTGTGATTATCCTTAATGGTTTTCTATAAAGTGGCAATCACAATTTTGTTTGATGCCTTAGCTTGTTCATTGGCTTATGGATAGGGCATAAAAAAACTATATTAGATGTTATATTTAGATGTTAAAGCTCACACATCTTTATTCTTTAAAGGTAACCCATTATATGAAATTATTTTTGATGGAATACCAAAATGACAGATGATACTATGTAACATGAACTTCGTAATGCAGGGTCTAGTCGTAGTGGTAAGGGGAATTGCTTCCACCCATTTTGTAAAATATTTTGTGGTTGTACTGATGAACGTATGATGGCCTAAGGAAGGGGGTGAGATATTCCCAACTAGGTCAAACTCCCATTGTGAAAAATGCCAAACCAATTGAATTGGTTGTAAGTCTTGATAAGGTACATGTGTCAAATTAGCATGGTATTGACACTTGATGCATTCTTAACATAAGTGTAGCAATCTCGCTCTAAAGTTGGTCAATAATATCCCATGCAAAGAATGTACTTTGCAATGGCCATGCCACTTAAATACCCACCACATGTACTATCATGCACCTGGGTGATTACCCAAATAGACTTCTGAGGTTCTAAGCAATGAAATGGGATACCCTCATAGCCCCAACGATACAAAATTTCTCCAAGTAAGACATACTTTGTCGCTTTTTGCTTGAAATTTTATTTGGTAGAATACGATAGTCTAGAAGGGATATTACCAAGTTTTAGGTAATATTTTATCTGAGTGGATCAATATTTATTTGGATAAGACTCAATTGCATGAATTACTTGATCCTTTTGAAGTTCATCCCAAGTGAATGTTGATTGGGAGAGAACTTGTAAATATAGCATTGTGCTGCTATCAAAAGGAGTTTGAGGATATAAAGTCTCCCAAGCTGCATTATTCAAGCGATTGTGAACTTACAAGAATTTTTCATGAGAAGGTTCAATTTGAATCATGTGGACTTTTGGCATGAAGTGGATGTTCTCATGCTCAATCATAGATTGTGATAGCATTTACTTGAATGGTTGCTATATCATCAGTAGGGTTCTACAGGATTAAATACCCCAAGGAGGCCATTGTATCTGCAAAAAGGTTAGATGATCAAGGTAGTGCCTTGAGGTCGTACCATTTTAATTTCATCAAAATTTTATCCATAAGGGATTTATAGGCTTACAATATTGGACATTTGCATTGATATATTCCCTTGACTTGGTTCACTATGAGCAAGGAATCACCAAAAATTTTGAGCTTAGTTATTTTCATGGCGATTGTTGTTTGAAGACCTATGAGAAGAGCTTCATACTTGACATTATTTTTGGTGCATGGAAAATTGAGTTTGAAATATAGGGGTATTGGAGTCCCTTGCAGTGTGAAAAACAAAATTCCCACACCACCCCCTTGCTCACACTTAGATCCACCAAAAACTAGAGTCATGTCAGCCTATGATTCAGGATTTTCAAGATCAAATGATTCTAACATTTGAAAGACTCCATCATCGAGAATCTCTATGTTAATAGGTTCATCATCTTGGAGAGGAGCCTCTGCAAGTTTATCATTTATTACCTGACCTTCGATTAATTTTTATCCAATGAATTCAAGGTCAAATTTCATCAATAATATGATCCATTTTGTTGTGCGACTATTATTGTAAGTACAACTCATCATATATCGCAATGGATTCTTTTTGGATACTACATACGTGGTATGATTGAGCATGTAATGGCATAGATTTTTAGTGGTAAAAACCACTTCTAATCATAGCTTCTCAATGTATGCGTATTTAATTTCGTAACTGACCAAGGTGTGGCTAATATAGTAAGTAGCCTATTCTTTGTGCAATTCATTCTTTTGGGCTAACATGATGCCCAATGCAAGCTCAGTAGCTGAGATGTATAAATAAAATGGCACTCTTGGTCGGGGAGGTGTTGGAAATTTGATTTATTTTATGTTGTCATTGATGTCACATGAATCATTGATGTCATATGGATCACATTGAGTTTTTGTGGGCAAATGATATTTTGGAAAGCATGGATAAAATCAGGATTTTTGTGAAAACCAAGGCAAGCAAAATAAAAGGTTTTATTTAAAACCATGGATGGCATATTTGAAATGGGTTTTTCTTAAAACCCAGGTTGGCCTTTTGTTTCGTCGAAAAAGGTTCCCCGGTGATGGAGATATTTAATTTTAAATATTAAGTTTTTTAAATTTTAATTATTTAAAATTTTAATTATTGAAAATTTTAATTTTAATTTTAAAATTAAAATTAAAGTTAGCGCCGACGTTTAAATAAAGAGGGAAAATTAATAATGCACCGACTTCATAGAAAATTAGGAGAAGACTATATAAAGGGGGATCCTAAGGTTCATTTGAAATTCATCCTTGCTCATGTTAATCGTTGGCTAGCATCCGAAGAGAGCTCGTGCAAAAATTGTTTTGAAAAGGGAGACAACAAATAAATCCAAGGTTGGTCAAAATACCAAGACATTGTGGGCAGAGTGACGCATTGGCAATTGGTTTTTTGTTAAGGTGTGTGGCAGCTCTTTACGTCAAGGTTCGAATCTCCTTGACTGCATTCAAAGGCATTGGAAGGAAAGCGCTTGAAGCTCTTTTGGTTTGTGTGGAAGGGAAGAAGGACTTAAGGCATGTCATTCCATTTCCTTTCAAACGAGCAGCTAGCTCATGTGGAAACCTTAGTCAAGGCTAAGGCGCTCACGGTGTGTGAAAGTTAGGGGTTCGAATCCCCTTGAGGAGGTAATTATGTTTTGCTCTAATTAATTTCGTTGATGCCGTAGGATAGGAGGTATAAGGTGGTTAAGGAATAATTAAAGTTTTTAATTAAACTTTATTTTTATAAGGGTTGTAATTATTCTTTCATAGGTGGATGAGTTGTTGATTTATTTTGATACTCATGAATTAAAAATGAAGATTTAGGAGAAATAAGGAGTTGTTATAAAACATTTTTTGAGAGCCTTATTGATTATTATTTTTTATAAGGGTTTTTATTAAAAAGTACTTTGGTGGATGTGTTTATTAAGTTGGAATAAAAATGTGTAAATTGAGTTATGCTTATCTTGTGATTATTATTTGAAGTCCACTAACCCTTATTGAGATTGGAAAGGAAAGTTGTATTTAGTGTGGCAGATTTCGTGGATAACGTCTTGGAATCAAAAGGTATGGGTACATTCTCTTATTGATTGTTTATGGTGGTTAATTTTTGAAATACCATTGGAGTTAAAAGGATTGATTGTGGTTTCATTTTAGAAAGTGGTTGGTTGAATGCTTCAAGGTTTTCTGGTTTGAGAGTTGTGTTTAAACCTTATTTTATAAGCATAGTTGTTGAATCCCATTGGTTGTAAAAGAACTTGAAAAGAACATGAGTATCATTGTTATGTGAGATTTGTGGTTGAGCATTGTTGGAAACATTTGAGTTGGTTGATACATGCTTGGACTAGTATTTTTGTGAGAAACAATAGTCCTTTGTGGTGATTGGTTGAGTTGAGTTGATTGAGCCTAGTCAAGTGATTGTGTGAGGTGATTGGTCAAGTTCCATGAAAAAAACTATTCCATAATTTTGATTTTAGTTGAGATTGATTTAATTTGAGTTGAGATTGAGCTTAGAACATATTGAGTCTCTAACAATTCTCTTTATGCTTCTATGAGTTGACTTGATTTGAGTTGAGATTGATTTGATTTGATTTGAGTTGAGAGTGAGACTAGAACATATTGAGTCTCTAATAATTCTCTTTATGCTTCTATGAGTTGACTTGAGTTGAGTTGAGATTGATTTGAGTTGAGTTGAGTTGAGTTGAGATTGATATTAGAACATATTGAGTCTCTAAAAATTCTCTTTATGCTTCTATGAGTTGATTTGAGTTGAGTTGAGTTGAGATCATTGTGGATCATTGTTGTCATCCATTAAAGAGTACATTGCCATTCATTGTTGAGTTTATCTTTGAGATTTACCTTTATAGATTTATGGATGAGATTTGAGTGCTACTTATGCATGATTTATTGAGCCTTTGAGAAGGCCTTTGTGGACAATTTTGGGATAGCCTTTGTGGATAGTTTTGGGACAGCTTTGTGGACAATTTTGGGATAGCTTTATGGACAGTTTTGGGACAGCTTTGTGGACAGCTTTGTGGACAGTTTTGGGATAACTTGTTGGAGCAGATTTGAGAAAGTTCTTGGTGAGCTTGCTAGAGCATATTTGAGCAAGTTCTTGGTGAGCTTGCTAGAGCAATTTTGGGCAAGTTCTTGGTGATCTTTCTAGAGCATATTTGGGCAAGTTATTGGTGAGCTTTCTAGAGTATTTTTGGACAAGTTATGTGTGAGCTTGTTATTTATTTTTGGACAAGTTCTGTGTGAGCTTGTTATTCAGTTTTGGACAAGTTCTGTGTGAGCTTATTATTCAGTTTTGGACAAGTTCTGTGTGAGCTTGTTATTCAGATTTGGACAAGTTATCTATGAACTTGTTATTGCCTAGCTTTGAGCAAATCAAATAAATCATTATATTGGATAAGGATCTTTATTTCTATGTGAAATATTATAAGGATATTATCTGGTGGAGTACCCCATATTGTGGGAACCACGTTAAATCTTGGGTCTCAATTGTGTGTGGTGACTTGTGCTCTTGCTTACTACTGTTATCTGAGTTATTAATGCACACTGCTATATTTGGTTATTACAATTAAGGACATTAATTGATATTGATTTGGAAAGAAAGTAAAAAGTGGTCTTATAATGTTCACCTCCCACCCTCTTAGTATAAGCTTATGTTCTTCAATTGGTATCAGAGTGGGTTCCTTTGAAAATACTAACATCTTGAGGGCAGATTCTACAAGAACATAGATGGCTTCACATAATGGATCATCTACAAATAAGGCTCCATTTTTTTATGGTAACAATTATGTTTTCTAGATAATGAGGATGAAGAACTACTTGATATCACAAGGATATGAGGTATGGCAAATGTTTTAAAATTAGTATAGGGTTGAAGGTGATCCTGAGGTAGATAAGACTCAGGAAATTGGTTGAGATAAATGCAAGAGCAATAAATTGTATTTTGAGTGGGCTTCATGAGAAAGATTTTACAAAGGTCATGGTATGCAATTCAGCTAATGAGATGTGGACCAAGTTACGAAATACTTATGAATGAGATTCCAAGGTAAAGTTGGCAAAACTATAAACTCATATAAAAAGATTTGAGGAATTGAAAATGGAAGATTCTAAAGATATTGCAAAGTTTTTACTTTGTGTTGATGAGATTAATAACACCATGAGATGCCTAGGTTTTGAGATGAAAGAATCAAAATTTACTCAAAAGGTTTTAAGATCACTTCCCATGAAATATGATTCTAAGGTTTCAACAATAGAAGAGACAATGGATATCAACAAGCTAACAATGGAATAATTACAAGGTACTCTCACAACTTATGATATGAGGGTAAGTAAGCATTAGGTTCCAATAAAAGAGATTGCATTCAAGGCTTTAGAGAAAGAGAAAGGGAAAGTTTCAGAAATAAGTAGAGGTTTAGATAATGATGAGGAAGCTAACTTCATCAAAAGGAATAAGGACTCAAAGAATTTTAGGGATATAAGGAAAGTTAGATGTTATAAGTGTAGTGATCTTGGTCACTATGCATACATGTGTCCACATGAAGAAAATGATGATGATGAAAAATAGGTTCAAAGAAGAAAAGAATATGGAAAGCATAAGCATGACAAAGATGACAGATACAAGCAAAATAGGTATGAGAAGAAATTTTTTCGTAAGGCAAAGAAATCTTACTACATTGTAGAAACAAGTGATAGCTCAGATCATAATGATAAAGACAAATCAGGTGATGAAAATGAAGAACATATAATCCTAGGAATAGAAGGTGAAAGAGAGCAGTGCTTTGTGTGTGGTCAAAGAGATCACAGATCAGGATATTGCAATGGTTTTAGTGATAGTGAAGATAAGATGACACGTCAAGGAAACAAGCATGATAAAAGAAATCTTGAGAGTTTGTTTGCTAGAGAATATTATAATGGTCTCAATGACAGTGAAAACAAATAAGTCCCACTTTTGGTTATAGAAAAGGAAGAGGATGAGCTAAGTAAACAAAAATAATAAATCAAAAGGCTAAAATAAGAATACAGGAATCTTAAAAACAATATTTAAACAGATATCAAAATCATAGAACTACTTCAAACAATCAGTAATCTTAGAGAAGAGCTTCAAAATTCAAAAAGGATAGAAGAAAGGATGAATTAAGAACTAAGGGTAACCATAGCAAGACATGATACATTAGATGAAAAGGTTCAAAAAGGAGTGAAAACTTATTTTAAGGTTGTATCTTACTTCCAAAAAAAATCACACTCAAAAGGAAAGGAAGTTTTAAAAAATGAAAGCAAGGAAGCACCTAAGATTTGTGAGGAAAGTTCCAAAGTTCATACAGCTCCAAATATTTAGTTTGATTCTTGTTTTGAGAGGGGTGAATCAAGATCAAAGGGAAAAGAAATTCTTGAAGAGAAAAGCAAGGAAGAAACTAAGGAAGAAGTTTTAGATGCTACAAATAAGGTTCAAGTATGCAATGCACAATTTGAAAATGATAATAAGGATAATGGTCAAGAAAGGTACGAAGAACCAAGGCATGAACAAAGGGCTTTTCAAGGACATTATTTTTCTTGTAATGGATTTGGACACAGGTCTATACACTGTAGGGTCTATGGATCAAAGAAGTTTGATTTTGCTAGAAGAAACTTCAAATAAAGAAGGTATGATTTTCAGGGGCATTGCTTCTCATGTAATAGGATTGGTGATAGAGCTTTTTAGTGCAAAGAAAATGAGCAACATGGTTTTGGTTATAGAGCTTCACAATTTAGAAAATCATGGGAGTAATGGTCATGAAAATAGAGCTTCACAATATAGGGTTCAGGAAAGGAATGAATATGGAAATTATTTCAAGAAAGAATTCAGGACATGGGCACCATCCAAAGGCTACAATATCAAGTGTTTTAATTGCAATAACTTTGGGCATATTGCAAAATGGTGTATGACTCAATTCCAAACAGGTTCAAGGCAAGAAGGTCAAACAGGTTCAAGACAATAAGATCAAGTAATTCATCAAGATAAGGATATCAAAAAAACATGGAAGGAAGTTGATAGAGGAAAGAAAAAATGTGAGATGGGAGTAAAAGTACTCCCACCCCAAAATTAATCACCTCAAAAGAGAAGGTGGTGATGGGGCTAAGTTTAAGAGTCATATATTTTAGCCCCATAGGTGTCCATTTGCTATTGATATCAAAGGGGAGAGATTTGAGTAAGGGGGAGAGAATTGAGTTAGGGGGAGCAGCCTCCATAGAGATTATTGAGTCAAGCGGAGCAGCTTTGATTCTCAGAGATGGTTTTTGCAGTGATTGTATTTTTTCTTTAGAGGTGTTGCCATCAATGACAAAGGGGGATATTGTTGGAAATTTGAGCTATTTTATGTTGTCATTGATGTCATATGGATCACATTGAATTTTGGTGGGCAAATGATATTTTAGAAAGCATGGATAAAATCAGGATTTTTGTGAAAACAAGGCAAGTAAAATAAAAGGTTTTATTTAAAACCATGGATGGCATATTTGAAATAGGTTTTTCTTAAAACCCAGGTTGGCCTTTCTTTTCATTGAAAAAGGTACCCCGGTGATGGAGATATTTAATTTTAAATATTTAGTTTAAATTTTAATTATTTAAAATTTTAATTTTAATTTTAAAATTAAAATTAAAGTTAGCACCGACGTCTAAATAAAGAGGGAAAATCAATAATGCACCGACGTCATCGAAAATGAGGAGAAGACTATATAAAGGAAAATCCTAAGGTTCATTTGAAATTCATCCTTGCTCGTGTTAATCGTTGGCTAGCATCCGAAGAGAGCTTGTGCAAAAATTGTTTTGAAAAGGGAGATAGCGAATAAATCCAAGGTTGGTCGAAATCCCAAGACATTGTGGGCAGAGTGGCACATTGGCAATTGGTTTTTTGTTAAGGTGTGTGGCAGCACTTTACATCAAGGTTTGAATCTCCTTGACTACATTCGAAGGCATTGGAAGGAAAGTGCTCGAAGCGCTTTTGGTTTGCGTGGAAGGGAGGAAGGACTTAAGGCATGTCATGTCATTTCCTTTCGAACGAGCAGTTAGCTCATGTGGTAACCTTAGTCATAGCTAAGGTGCTCGTAGTGTGTGCAAGTTAAGGGTTCGAATCCCCTTGAGGAGGTAATTATGTTTTGCTCTAATTAATTTTGTTGATGCCCTAGGATAGGAGTTATAAGGTGGTTAAGGAATAATTAAAGTTTTTAATTAAACTTTATTTTTATAAGGACTGTAATTATTCTTTTAGAGGTGGATGAGTTTTTGATTTATTTTGATATTCATGAAATTGAAAATGAAGATTTAGGAGAAATAAGGAGTTGTTATAAAATATTTTTTGAGAGCCTTATTGATTATTATTTTTTATAAGGGTTTTTATTAAAAATGACTTTGGTGGATGTGTTTATTAAGTTGGAGTAAAAATATGTAAATTGAGTTATGCTTATCTTGTGATTATTATTTGAAGTCCACTAACCCTTATTGAGATTGGTAGAACTTAGCCCAAGAAGTGGTAGAACATACAGGTAAATGTAAGTACCACTCAAACGCAACCTCATCCAATGGGTACGAAAACAACCTGTAAGGAACATCTCCCTGCATAAGCTACAAATGAATTAACACACTCTTGTATCTTTGAATATGTTACATGGCTTGATCCACATCATGCCTAAACCTGGGAAAACCAAATTCTATACCTTCAAGAATTTGATGAATATGCATGTTTAAATTGCTATAATAATCACCTATCCAAGATGTAACTCTTTTCTTTGTTGAAGTAAATAATGCCATTAGTGAACTTTAAATAACACAACTTTAATGCCAATATTATTAGTCAAAGAAATATATCTTGCAAATAAGAATGAAATGATTAACAATTAATCAAAATATATGCATCAATTAAAACTTGGCATTAAATAACATCTTTTTTTTTAATAAGATTTGAACCACTTCAAATGAAAATCAAATATTTACCTTTCAGAACCTCCTTTTAGCACCAATTCTATTGAGGTATGATTTCACCCAGTTGTGAAATCACACTCACAATTAGAATTTTGGTTAGAAAACCCTCTCTTGCAAAGAAATATAAATTTATCCAAGGTTCATTTCACTTAATGTGTTTACATGAAAATGCGTCAAAATAAATGCTTGAAATACCTTAGTGATTTGCAAGTAACTGTTAACAAGGGGCCTATTTGGTAATATTTTATTGCATTATGCTATTGATTTTTCATGAAATTAATTCCCCACATTTAATATTAAAAATCAAATATTGCCAATAAACTTTATGAAATGCAAATATTTGAATTAAACCTTAGGAAATTAATTTAAATTAAATTATTCAAATAATTAATGTTGGAACTTTATAATTATTTGAATTTTTTAATTAATTAAACTCTAATATGAAATTATAAGAGTTTAACAAGTGAAATAACATTTACCCTAATATCTAATATCAAATTGAAACTTTGCATGAACTTAGGGTTTTGATTTTCCATTTAATTAATTAAACTCTAATGTTGATTTTAGAATACTAAATATCGATAGTTTAATAAATGAAATAACATTTACCCTAATATTAAATTGAAACTTTGCATGAACTTAGGGTTTTTATTTTTCCATTTAATTAATTAAACTCTAATGTTGATTTTAGAATATGAAATACCAAGAGTTTAATAAATAGAATAACATTTACCCTAATATAAGATTGAAAAAATTATATTAAAAATTAGGGTTTTGATTTATACGTGAAATAAAATTAAATAAAACGTAAAAATATTAGGGTTAAAAAAATAAAAATAAAATGTGTGAAAATTGGAATAGAAGACAAATTTACTAAAATGAAATTTGTCAACCTTGCATTTATAGAAAATAATTTCGTGAAAATATTAAGCTACTCTACTATGATCTGCATTCGCACTATCAATAGTAAAATAGATGCAATCTTCTAAGGTAATGAAATGAATGACATATTAAATTATTTAATAAAATCACCATCCACATGCGTAATTTTTATTAAATAAAACAATAAGGTCAAATGTGATTGATATTTTAATTAAAACATTAGACTTCAGAAAACTTGAACTTTGTAACAATGGATGATGTCCTTCCATGCAGCAAATCTATTCTTCAATTCTCTAATATATCTTCTCTCTCGATATTATCTTTCCAATATGTTTGACCCTTTCTTTGGCTTACAATGATTTATTTATAGTTTTGAAAATTTAGTTCTAGCCATTCATAATTCGTTCCTATTTAGTTTCATTCTGCAACCAATTCCAAAATTTTATAATAACGTACTTTAAATATTTTAATTAAAACATTTACAATACACTTTGAAATAAAAATATTTGAAATGGACTTTAAATATTTTAATTAAACTTTAAAATGAATGTACTTTAAATATTTTAATTAAACTTTAAAATTAATGTACTTTAAATATTTTAATTAAACTTTAAAATGAATGTACTTTAAATATTTTAATTAAAACATTTACTATACACTTTGAAATAAAAACATTCAAAATGAACTTTAAATATTTTAATTAAAACTTTAAAATGAATGTTTTAAAACATTAAAAATATGTACTCTAAAGTATTTTATTTAATGATTTTAAATAATTTATTTTAAACATTAAAATTAATTTTTTTTAATTAAAACATTTAAAATCACAATTATCAAATCTTGAGATTTTCAAAAGAAGATCAACAAAACAAAATAACAACCAATTGAATGATGTCAACACTTCAAAAACAAGCATCAAAAGCTTCAAAAATTTAGTGGATCCCCAATCTTGGGGTCGTTGTGAAGTGATCACAACAGGTGCTCCGATATTGTTTATGAAAAAGAAATATGGTTCTTTCAGGTTTTGCATAGATTATAGAATGTTGAATAAGGTAACAATTAAGAATAAGTATCATTTACCTTGAATTGATGATCTCTTTTATTAGCTAAAGGATGCGAGAATATTCTCAAAAATAGATCTAAGATTAGGGTATCACCAGCTAAGAATTCAGGAAGAAGATACCTCAAAGACAACCTTTAAGACCAGATATATGGGCACTGTAGTGCTACCATTTGGGCTGACAAGTGCACCAACAACTTTTATGAACCTGATGAACAGTATGTGTAGAAATTATCAACATCGATTTATCTTGGATTTTTTTGGATGATATTATGATCTATTCTCATACAAAAGAGGAACATGATCACCATCTTCAGTTAGTGCTAGAAGTTCTAAGGAAGAACCAATTATATGGAAAGTTATCCAAGTGTGAGTTTTATACCTCACATTTGTAATATTTAGGGCACATCATATCGATAGAAGAAATTGTTTTGGACTCAAAAATTGAGCCTATACTAAATTGACCTTCACCAACGAATGTGACAGAATTAGGAGTTTCATGGGACTACTTGGCTATCATAAAGGTTTTTTAAGAGATTACTCTAAGATTGTCTATTCGATCACCAATATTCAAAAAAAATAGGAAAAGAGTTCAAATGGATGGATAAGTGTGAGGCTTCATTTGAGGCTCTAAAGAATAAGTTAACAATGACAATAATTCTCAAGAGACTAAATTCTCTTGGAAATTTTACCATGTCTATCGATACTTTCTTAGAAGGTTTGGATGGGTTATTATCATAGGAAGTGGCTACATTAGCATATGAGTCCAGAAAACTCAAGAAGCATGAGGTTAGCTATGTTATACATGATTTAGAATTGGCAACAATGGTGCATGCCCTAAAGATATAGAGATAATATTTGTTGGGTAGATCATTTGAGCTAAGGATAAACCATAAAATTTTGAACTATATCTTCACCCAACCTATGTTGAATGCAAGGTAGAGAATATGGATAGAATTCTTAGTAGAATACGACTTTGGTATTGAATATATTAAAGGAAAGGAGAATAAGGTTGTAGATTCCTTGAGTAGGAGAACGCACATAGCAACATTGACCTAGAGCTATATATATTTGATGGATAAGGTCAAAGGAATGCAACTACAAGACCCATATTACATAGAAATATAGGATAAAACTAAGGGAAATCTTGAGGAGAATAAGGATTTCAACATAAAATATGGGTTTATGCTTTAAAGACATGGTAGTTATACCCAAAACTAGTGATCTAAGGAGATTAATTATGTATGAGGTACCATATTCTCCCTATTCTTCTCATCTAGGAGGGTCAAAAATGAGGGAAAACATGAAAAAGACCTTTTATTGGGCTAGAATGAAGCAAGATATCACTAGTTTCATTACAATATGTTTAGAGTGCCAGAAGGTGAAGGTAGAACATCGACACCCAATAGGGAAATTGTACCCACATGATGTGCCTATGCATAAATAACAAGTAATCTATGTGGATTTCATTATGGGTTTACCTAATAATAGGTACCAACATGATGTGATCTTGGTAGTGGTTGATAAGTTGACCAAGGTTGCATACTTTATACCAAAAAACATCATGGATGATGCATCGGTGGTGGAAAATAAGTTTGGCAAATAAATCTTCAAGCTACATGGGTTTCCTAAGGTGATCATGTCAGACAATGATTCTAAATTTACATCAAAGTTTTGGTAGGCTCTACATCATGTAGTAGGCACTAAGTTGAACATTGGTTTTGTATATCATCCTGAAATAGATGGTTATATTAAGAGGGTCAACTAGATTTTGAAAGATATGTTACGTATGTATTGTATGGACTAAAATTCTAAGAGGGAAGACTTTGTATCTTGTTTAATTTGCATACAATAATGGGTACCATGCATCATTGGGGATATTTCCATTTGAAGCCTTTTATGGTAGAAGATGTAGAACACCTCTATCATGGGATAATCCAAAGGATCGGGTGATGATTGGGCCAAACACTATTCATGATATGGAGGAATAACTCAGAGCAATACGACTTAGGCTCAAGGAAGTGGTCAATCGCCAAAAGAGCTATACTGATATGAAAATATCACTAAAGAATGCTAAAGTTAATTTTTGGGTTGTCAAATTTCTTGTTAATGCATGGATGTTTGCATTGTGAAAGTGGCATGTTTAAGTTGCATTGCACTTAGATTTATCTTGATTCCTAAGCATTATTCATAAGTTGTAGGTGGTTCTTCCCATCATAAATATGTTTGCATATTCTTAGATGGCTTTGAAGATCACTGATGAATCGTTCATAGGCTCTAGAAATGTTCATTTTGTTGAAAATTAATCAATGGTTATGTAAAGGATTACTATATTCAAATAGTTTTGTAAACTTGAATATTGTATAAATTTAAAAAATTTATTATTCCAATGATGCTATGGATTTTGAATTTTAAGGTATATTCAGTAATCTTAGTCATGGATAGATAGAATTTGTTTTATTCAATTGCTAGAATGCCTCATTATGATAATTGGATATCTTATGTTAAAGTATGCATGTTAACAAAAAGTATCCTTGGAGTTTTATGATAAGCATTTTTTTTTGGTAAGTTAAGTTGAATTAAAAGTGGGTTTTTATCAAGGATCCCAAAACCTGATTACATCAAACTGCAAGAGGAATAGTCCAAGGATGGACATGAGGAAAGGCTTGAGGAAAACCTTGAGGAACACCTTCAAGAAAGCATTCAGGAAGGTAGTGAGGAAAAATGTGCAGAACAAAATTTGAAAATCCCACTAGGCAGGAAAGGAGAAGGCGGTAGAAGAAAACAGAAAACCTACCTAAAATCAAATTTGAAACTTCCCAAAGGTGGGAAAATAAAATAGGCACCTAAATTTAAATTTGAAACATCCCAAGGGTGGGAAAAGGAAATAGGTGCCAAACCACCCATGGGAAATTGGAAACCATGAAAGATACAACTTCCCACGCAGGGAAAACCAACCAAAAGCAGAAAAATCACCCTACACCAAAGGGTGGAGCAGAGAAATTGCTATTACAATAAGTCCCACCTAAACAAGGATGGGAAGTAAGCAAGGACACCATAGGATCATTCAAACAGAGAAAAACCAAATCCCTTGCAAGCCTAAAAGGTGGAACAACCAATAGAGGATTTCCTCAAGCATTGAATCACAGGCCTAGAAAGTGGTTCATGTTATAATAAATAATTATTCTCTTAAGTTCTACTAGGATAAAATTACTTGAGTTACCACTCTTCCATGAAGCATGTGAACTCTCAGTTTAGACTAGTGAGTTGTTGTAATCCAACAACTCTCAATGATCAACTTTTTTATTTATACAAAGTTAATCCATGGAATAAATCAATCAGTTCTACTCTTCTCTTCATTTTTTTTGTGATGCTTTGCATGTCTATTTTTGAGAAATTCTAACATGGTACTAGAGCAGGATAGATTTTTCTAGCATTCTCTCTTGAATTTTCTAGGAGTTGTTCTTTATATCTCTTGTAGACTACTCATTGCATTGTTCAAGTCTACAAAAGTTTTATATATAGTTCTTTCTAACTATATATTTTTTGAGATATATGTAAAAGGTTTCTTCTGAATGATATTGTCTTCTTCAATAATCTATAGGAAAAATTCACTACTATTTTAGTGAAATCAAAAAAATTTAGCCAAAGATTGCTATCGCAATCTTGGCTTCGAAATTTTTTACTTTTACATCTCTAATTTTTTTCTAAAAAATCTCAAGGTTTTCTTGGAGCCTCGGTGCCCAAGTTCGTCCTTCTCTCCTCTCCAAGGAGAATATAGCATCCTCCATTTTCTGCATCAAGCAAGCCAATAGAAGGCGCCATCATTGAAGGAGAAGCACCATCATTCTTGTAGCAGCAAAGTGCTCGTCTCATTTGTTGAGACTGTCGAGGGTGCCAATGTCCTAAAAATCATACACGCTGGCCAAAGCCAATGTGTCCACTTCATCTTTGGCAATGCATACGTGTCAATTTGAAATATCTGATCCTCGGTGTCCTCTTCTCTTAACGTTGGAGAATTTGTTTTTGTGATATCTTGTTTCCTTCTCAAAATTTCAATCGATATTAATCGATTCTCTTTGAGATTCGAATGTCTTAACTGCACTTTGGTTGGCATTCTATCTTTGTCAAATCTATTGCACTCCAATATATCAAAGTCTTTGATTTTGTGGAATTTTGCTAATGTCTAATTTTTTTTATAAGATAGACTTCCTTGCTTTCTCCTTCCATTCGAAAAGCTTGGAAGCTATCTACTGATGGAATTAAAATTGCAAAGAGAAATTGTTCGTTTCTTGATTATTCGAATACGAACAGATTACGATATGGGCCTGCGTTAAGGAAGGAGCCCTGCAATTTGATAACACCACTTCGTTGCTCCTCTGCCTCCAAGGATTGTTGAGGACTACATTCATTGAGGACTGCATTCATGAGTACTATGTTCCAGAAGATTGCGTTGATCCACAGCAATTGTGGCTGCATTGACGACTGCATTCCAGAGGATTGCGTTCATTCATGGACTGCATTCATGGAAGGTATAGAGGATTGTGTTCGTTAAGACAACATTCGTGAGGACTATGTTCCAGAAGACTGTGTTGCTCCACAATATTTGTGGCTACGTTGATGACTGCATTCCAAATGACTGTGTTTGTTCATGGAATGCATTGAATACGGTATTCAAAATTACAGCGTTTGTGGATAGCATATGCACTAAAGTGATTTCTAAACCATTGAATTCGTAGGTCAATGGGAGCCATCTCAGTGAGCTATTAAATCATGTTTTGCATTGATATACATTCACAAGTTATTGTATTAACTTTTTTATATCTTTTTCCAAAATATTTGTAAAAGCATGCGTCAATTATAACCCCTCTCACTTTTTCTCTCCCTAATATATAAAGGCAAGAGAGTGATGGGTCCCCTTGTAAAATCTCAATAAAATATCTTTTCAGGAGGGTTTTTTTTGGGGTGCTTCTTCTTGCACCTATTCTCAATACTTCAAGGGGGTTGTTATTGCTGGTCCTTGCATCATTTCTAATGGTCCTTTCCTTATTTTTCTCAATTTTGTTGCTATCCTTTTAGGTAAGTAGATATAGGAGGAAAGTTTGGTGGTGGAGCCTAAGTGTGGAATTTTTTTCTTTGGCCACTAAGTTATGTTGCTTCAATCTCATTTCAGCATCTTCTAAAAGTTCATCAAATATAACTATTTTTTATAAAAACACATGAACATTTGTTAACTCAAGCAAGAAACTCAAAAATCTTTTCAAAGAAACCACTTAATAATTTTTAATCACCTATGTTCCACGTACTAGACTTCTCATTTACTTATATTTTCCCTCATGTAAGGACAGGTAATTAAGAAGTAGGGTATAAAGGTCTAGCTGATTAAATATTGCTTCATATGCCTATGTTCCATGTACCAAATATCCTCATTACTTATAGTTTCCCTCACGTAAGGGCGGGTAATTGAGAAGAAAAGGTATAAAGGCCTGGTCAATCCTTCTTTTTACCAAATCTCCTCTATACTTATAGTTTCCCTCACGTAAGGGTGGGTATATTGAGGAAATTGGTAATTAAAAAAGGGCTTATGTTTCCTTCCTTACAAAAGTGTTTCTGCTACAATTCATTGTATTCACTAAATCACTTGAAGTTAAAGGGGGGAATTATTGGTTCACTTCATTTTTTTGGCAAAATGAATGTAATTGATCCTCTCACCCCTCATAACTATCATACATGGAAGCCAAAAATATTAAAATTCATTTCTCAAAAATGGCTCACATACTTGCTAGAAGAGAAGCAATCTGAATTTGAAAATGAATGTGAAAAAATTGTTCATAAAGGGAAGATGTATGAAACAATGGGTATTATAAGCATAAATATAAATGAAAGCTTATGGTTTGAAATTTCAAAATGTAAAACCCCATTTGAAATTTGGAAAAAACTAAATAACCTTTTTGGTAAAGTGGATAAAATAAGGTCATTGCAGCTAGAGGAAGAGTTAACAGTATTATCTCCTGAAGACTTCAACAATATTATTGAATTTCTCACCAAATTTAAAGAAGTTCTCACTAAACTAAAAGGTAATGGCAAGGATAAAATAGAAGAAGAATACATCTATCTTATTCTTTCTAAGTTAAATGAAGTGTTTCAAATTTTTACTACCACCTTTTTGTCTACAAAATATGCACTTGATACAAGTTTTAAAATGCCCTCTTTAGAGGAGTTTTGTGATAGGCTAACTAGAGAGGAAACAAAACTTGAAAAATATTCACCAAATACTTGCATAAATCTTCACCGAATCTCCTCGTTATATTTAGTTGTGAGAGAAACTTGGGGTTAGGCATATGTATTAGAAGGGTGCACAGAGGTTTTCACCTCTCCCTTCTTCTTATAGTTTTTTTGGAAGATGGTTTTTTCCCATGTGTTTTTTTTTACCATATCTCCTATATGTCATAACATTGTACATGAGTACCTCATTAGACCCAATTGTCAGGACTCATTTATTTTTTCAATGAGGACAATCTTTGCCATCCGAATACATGCCTCTTAATTTTTTTTTATAGATGGTTTTTTCCCATGTGGTTTTTTTTACCATCCCGTCAATAAGAATCATTGTAAATGAGTACCTCATCAAGCACTGTTGTTGGGACTCATTTATTACATTCACCCCTAGTATCACTTAAGGGATGGTGTTAGAATAAATAATTACTCTTAAGTTCTACTAGGATAAACTTACTTGAGTTACCACTCTTCCATGAGTCATATGAACTCTCGATTTAGACTAGTGAGTTGTTGTAATCCAATGGCTCTCAATAATCAACTTTGTTATTTATACAAAGTTGATCCATGGAATAAATCAATTAATATTACTCTTATCTTAATTTTTTTTGTGATGCTTTGCATGTCTATTTTTGGAAAATTCTATCATTTTAGCATATTGAGGAACTCCACAGGACACGAAGTCCTCATGCAATGAAGAAGGAAGCCTTCAAGGATGATAGCCTAGCAGAGGAAGCAACAAAAGCAGAACAACACACTGTAGGAAAAATATGAAAAAGTTCCCAAGGAACCCACAAGGAAGGAGTCACGAGGAAGCCCAACTACAGACGATAAAGCCTAGATAGAAAGGATGCAGCCAAAAATCCTAGATAACCTTTAGCACCACCATCGAACAACTTCAAGGAAACATATGAGGAAGTCCTGCAAGGAAATAGTAGCAAGGAAACCAGAGGCCCTCCTAGGTAGGCCATGAAAGAAACTAAAATCTCACTGAACCCACAACATCAATCCCAAAGAGCAGAGTCACAAAAGAAAGCACATGGTCCTCCCCAATACCAAAAGGATGTTGTGCAAAACTGCTCATGAAGCCACTTTCCTATAGCCCCAATATTCCACAACTAAATAACCTCCAATGGCAAACGTCAATAAAACACCTAAAAAACCTTAAAAAATTTGAGAAATCCAAGTAAAAACTTCCTGAACAACCTATAAAACCTAGGGAAAAACCCAAAACCATCCCAAGACCTAGGCACTAGAGGAAAACCCCATCAAAGGGCAAGGAAAGGGGTAGAACATTGGATCAGTGATCTCCCTCCCCAAGGAGATCATCTACAACACCATCCTACCAAGAAGGAAGGGTTAAGGAAGTGCCAAGGAAGCAAGGACAATATCAGGGACCTAGGATAGGGCCATGGAAGGGATGCAGGGAAGTGGAACAAGACTTCCATAGGAAGTCACCTTTAGAGCCCCAATTGCAATAATGGACCTTTATGATAAGCATTTATATTATGTGCAATTTGGTTTTGTTTCATGTTGAATCATTATTATCAATTATAGCATGTTGGATCATGTAGTTCTTTAATAAATGCTTTCATATAGTGTTATTGTAGGCCCAAAAGCCCACATAGAAAATTTTGCAAAAAAATCCTAAAAAATTTCTAAGTCCAAAGAAGGACTCCAAAGTGTGATAAAGGTTCAACGCAACATGTCCTAGTCCATGGTTAATATGGTCAAACAAGCCCTTTACGCATTTCAAATCATGACTTAAAATAAAAGAGGAGATCATAACTCACGATAAATAATGTACTGTGCATCTCAGCACATAGTTCTACATCGCGGTCAGTACAATCAAATATGGTATGGCAATATTTCAAATTGTAGCCCAGAATATGGTTCCACACTATACAACTCAACGCATGGATCTATACCATGCACTTCAATGTGTTGTTCTATGTTATGGTCATCATAGTCAAAGTTGTTATTTTGGTGATCTAAATATTGGCTCATAATAAGGTTCTATGTCATATGGCTTAAAATAGAATATTACAAGCATATCCGTATAATAGAACACCCTTGTCCTAGGCCACAATCAAAGCAGTCAAACAAATCGAGTCAAATATTCAAGCATTAGATCAGAGCATGTTATACACTACAAAGTATGAAGAGAGTTAAAAGAAAAAATATCATAGGTTGTGATAGGCTCCATGTCATGAAGTATTTTAAACCACAAACAATAAAAGCACGCCAAGCTTTTAAAAACTCTAATATTAGTCATACAACAATAGATCAATGATATACATTAAATTTAGTTTAAATCACATATAAATATGAGATTCAATATGACATAAGGTTGCAAGTTTTTGTCTAAGTTGTTTCTAAGTTGAAGTCAAAGAGCAAAAATATGAAGCAATAGAAAATCAAGATTCATAAGTCGATTCAGTTTTAGATCTATGATAGGGCATCCAAAGCAATAACAAGAGATGTTCTTGATTTCATCTTGATCGGATCTACTATTGGGAGCCATGAGAGCCAAACAACTTGTAGAATCCAAGTCATAGAAGATCAAAGGAGCATACAATTTTCTTCTTTCTTGAATCAAATAGGAGGCTACCACCTCAGCATATTGCTAATCTGGTACTCCAACTTCCTTGTAATATTCCTAATTATTTCAAATCTTTCAAATTTATTATAAATCTATAAATAGAGGTTAAACCCTTATTCTAAAGGGTTGACTTTAAAGTTTTTACTTGCACTACTATTGTACACTTTCTGCAAATCAATAGAAGGAGTATTACTTAGATGTTTGCCTCAGAATTGTGTCTTCTTTTATGGATTATTAATATTTGAAGTCATTTTTGTTGTTGCTACTATGGTTAGTCTATTCTACTATTTTGGATTGCTAGCTTAGAGAAAATTGAAATGCTTCATTTCTAAATGTATGCTTGGAAAGGATTCTATTTCTATTAGTTGGAGTATCAATCTAATTTTGCTAATTTGGATTATTAATACCCTAGATGTTTGGAATAATCTTTGAAGTATGCATATGTGCTTAAATGTTGCATATCATTGAGTTTTAAATGTTGTTAATAACAAGTGTTGTTTGTTGGAAATTGAGTTGTCAAAAGTTCTTTGTAGATTCCTATGATGTTAGCTTTATTCATCCACTATTGATTCATTACTTTCTTAACCCTTTCCCCTTTCTATCCCTATCTTTATACATTTAACTGAGCTTAAATGAACCAATAATCAATAATTTGACAAGGTATACCAATCTACTTTGGAGGTTGGACCAAAAGCAATTTTTATCCATCCAATATCAAGGTTAGGTATATTATTAGTGGGTGTTCACCTTCCAAAAAACATTGTAGGTGATAGTCACATTTTAAGTTCACCTTGATGTCAATTCATACCCCAACAGTTTTTGGCATACCTGGTGGAATCCTATTTACAGAACGTTCATTTGCCCACTAGACACTAGTCAAGATTTAGTGAGTTATATTGACCTTACCAAGTGGTGTAAGTAAATTCACTTGGTAACTCCTTGGAATCAAGAGCCTAGAAATCCCTTTTAGTAGCTCATTTTTTCATGTTTACTAGGTCATCTGCTAGAAATAGTCAAGAACCTATTCCATTCTTTGAGCTACCATCTAGAAGATCAAGATATACAAGGATCTTATCTTTAGATTCACCTTTTGAATAAATCCCAATAAATTTTGATTGTTGGGTTCCCCAAAAATAAAACCCATAAAAAACCTCGATAAAAATGGCCCAACATCAAAATCAAAATTAGACATAAAGTTATCCTAATTGGGATACCTTTGATCCCCTTGGACTCCCTTAGATGCATGATATACCTGAGGCTACATATAAAGCCATACCCACTTATGAAAGTTAAGGAAAAAAGCTTATGAGCACTATCAAGATAAATTAAATCTACCATCCATCCACAATATTAGGAATAAATATGTTACTGTCAGGCTTCTAGCCCTATCCTTTAGAGGTAAAACCCTTAATTAGTTTAGAACCCTAAGCGATAATAATATTAATTCATGGGATGAATTAGTTGATCCTTTTGTGGAAGAGTTTAATAAGTCATCTAATCATGTCTCCCTCCTAAACCAATTTATAACTATGTAAAATTATCAGCAAGAGTTAGTGTCTAATTTTAATTTGAGATTTAGTAGGACATGGAAAATAATTCCTCTTGAAGCTAGACCAACTACTCCCCTTGCTTTTATGTATTATATTAGAGCCCTTGGGTTAGATTTGGGGTTACAAACTCAGCAATCAGGTATAAATACCTTCCCATAAGTGTGTCATGTAGTTGTGCAAGTAGAGAATGTTCTAATTGTTGTAGGAAGGCTTCTCCCAAAGATAATCATACCTTATTATTCTAATATCCCTCAGTTTACACCTCAAGTTAGAACATCAACATCCTCATTTATGGATCCCCCACTCCCATCTCCATCACTACCTCATATGGATCTAATTCCTCCTCCTAAAACAACTTCTACCTCAATTTATTTTCCTTCATTCCCATATCAAAATTCCTAGGAATCCATTTTGTTACTATATATTTAGAATATCCTAAAGATAATAAATAAAAAGGTGAATGTAATGGAGAAAAGATAAATAGAAAGGTATCCGTAGAGAAGATTCCCATATGTTAATAGGGATCATAATTCTAGTACTAGTAGTAATACAGGTATTAGAGTTAATGCAAAACAAGAAGATCAATAATTAGCCCCTGAGACCAGTTTAGTAAATGTGTGGTGTCTATTCTGTAATGATCCTCATGACTCTAAAACTTGTGTAATGTATCAACACCATGTAAAACAAGCCATAGAGAAAGTTGAGAGAACCCAAAATGGAAGAGTCAATATGTTATGGTAACCAAAACAAGTTATGGTTGGTCAATATACCTTTGAAGAAGAGTTATTTTATGTCATGCCTAGATCTAGAAATAAAATATTGCAAGTAGATCCAAAAAAATGGGTCAATTATAGGTTCCCTCTCAGAAGAAAAAGGAACCACCCTTACAAAATAATTATAAGTTCTCGGTTCCACAAATAGCTACAGTTCCTAGGAACCAAGGAAAATAAATGAACATCCCAAGGTAGTATGAGAAGGAAAAAATAAAGAACAAGTAGGTTCTAAAGAAAAAGCACAAAAAAAGTTGAAATTTCCTTCCATCACCAAGATATTGAGAATAGAAGCTACCCAACAATACAAAATAAAGTACGGTGAACCAGAGAGGAAGTATGAGAAAACTCCTCTAGAAATGTTTTAGTTTTAATATTGTAGAAGAGCTAAAGAGGACTCCTTCTAGAGTAAGTCTTTATGAAACTCTCTTCATCCTCAATCAAATTGATCAACTCAAGGCTTCCCTAAATAAGAATTCTTAGGAAAATAGACTACCACAATTTTTAGTATGCCTCATGGCCAAGAAAAGATGACTCCTACAGCCTTGAAAAACAAACCCCATCCCTTTTACATTTCCTTGATAATGGAAGGGTGGATTTTCCACAACTATATGATAGATTTAGGGGCCTCAACTATAGTCTTGCCTAAAATAGTTTGTGATGAAATTGGAATGGAGTATACTCATTCTTGTCCAGGAGTATTGCTACTGGATGGTACACCAATTAAGATCATTAGAGTTGTAAAATATGTGTTTATGAGATTACATAGGGCTCTAGAACTTTTTTTACAAGAAATTGTATTAGTAGATCTCGAACCTTACTTTGGTTTATGTCTTTCTAGGGAATTCACTACCAAGCTAGGAGGCTACATGTATTTGGACTACTCTGGCATGATGATTCCATACAAAGGTAACAGAATAAAAATAATCCCTAAAAAACCAATGTCTTATCATATTGAAAAATAGAGGAAGACATGTGTAACCTCTCAATGTTGGAAGAAACTAAACTGGTAGATAATCACGAAGATTTAGAAGTGGAAGATGAGTTACCATTTAGAGAAGATTACAGTCTATTTTAGACAAGAATGGGCACTTATAGTATTTCTTTTGAAACTGAGAAAAATACCCCTGCCATATCTATTCAGTCACATTTAGAAATTTTTACAATGCATTTTGATGGGACAAGATGAAAATATGGGGTCAGTGCTGGCATAGTTTTAAAATTCCTTTCAAAAGGTATAAAAAATTTTGCTTACAGATTGACTTGATCTTGTACCAATAATGCTACAGAATATGAGACTCTATGCTTAGGATTAATGCAAGTAGAGAATATGGGAATCAAAATGTTAGATATATATGGTGATTTAGAGTTAGTAGTTAATGAAGTCATGGATAAATGTAGTAGAAAGCACCATTACTTGAAATCATATAGGAATAGAGTATGGGATTTGATGAAATTTTTTATGCTTTAAACATCCACTCTATTCCTAGAAAATAGAATATTTTTGTGAATGCTTTAGTAGTTAAAGGTTCTAATTTTAGCCCTTCTTAAGATCTTGTATCAACAAAGGATAAAAGGGTTAAATTAATCTTCATACCTATAGTACGAGATAGATAGATTTTTTGGCAGATTTTTGAGAACGATGATTAGATCATTAATTTTCTAGTTAGAGAGGCTTGCTTGTCTAATTGATAGGAAAATTTCACTCAAGAACGGATCAACAAGATGTCATACAGTTAAAAAATAATCATATCCCCCAGGTTTTTATCACACTAGAAAGCCTCTTTGATAATGAAGATGGAAATAAATCAAGAGCCATGGCCCATGAAAATTGATGATGAAATCTACAAAGATATTGAAATAGAAAAGGACAAAAAACTTAAGATTAGCATTCACTATTCTCCAAAATAAGAGGAGGATCTTAAGGCTATATGCTTTAAATACCAAGATATTATAGCTTGGTCATATTAATATCTTAAGGTATATGATAAAAGGAACATTTAGCACACTATTAAGCTAGAAGTTGATGCAAAACCTTTTATGCAGAAGTAGAGGCATGTGAATCCTAAGATTGAATCTATAATGAGATAGAAATTGCTCAAATTGTTGAAGGCAAATATTATCTAACCTGTGTAACATTCTACATGGGTTTATAACTTGGTACATATCAGAAAAAATAATAGAGACATTTGCCTATGTGTTGATTTCAGAAACCTAAATAAGGTATCTCTAAAAGATCACTATCTTCTTCCTTAGATTGATAATATCTTGTAGATTTTTGCAAGGGCTGAGAGTTTTTCTCTATTAGATGGTTTCTTAGGATACAACCAAATTTAGGTGAAAGGATGAAGATCAGTTCAAGATAGCCTTTACTACTAAGTGGGGTACCTTTGCTTATCATAGAATACCCTTTGGTTTATCCAATATAGGGGCTACTTTTTAGAGAGCCATGGAAGATTCCAGAGTTGATTAATAAAGTCATTATCATCTACCTTAATGATATGACTATATTTTCTCATAATAAAAAAGCTCACCTGGAACACTTAGAACAAGTTTTTCAAAAATACAGAGAGTTTGGCATCTCCCTAAATCTAAAGAAATCATTTTTTATAGTCCATGGGGGCAATTTATTAGGGCATGTGGTCTCTAAAGAAGGCATGTCAATTAATCTTGATAGATTAAAATTAATATTAGCTCTTCCTTTACCCATGAATAAGAAAACCTTTCAATCCTTCTTTGGACAAATCAATTTTGCAAGGAAGTTCATTTTGGACTTTACCCAAATTGTTAAACCTATATCAGAGCTTCTCAGAAGAATATGGAGTTTAAATGGACTGAGACAAGGAAGCAAGCTTTTAAGACAATCAAACAATCCATTGCTACTACCCCAATACTTGTAAACCTTGATTCAATAAATATTTCATCCTATATGCCTATGGAGCTAAATATAATTATGCAGTATTACTGATACAAAAGACTGATGCTAGAGAAGAACACCCTATATTTTTTGGAGTCAAAATATTTATGAGCACCAAACTAAATATCATTTTATTGAGAGACAAGTATTTATAGTCATGAATCATTGAATAAATTAATATAATACTTGGCTCAAAGTAAAACCTTGGTTTATGTGGTACATCCAAATGTTAGGAGTTTCATATTATGAGTGCTAGGCAACAAGATATCTGGTTGGATTACCATAATTTAAGAATATGATGTAGAAATCCATCCTACAAAGTTAGTCAAAGGTAGAGCATTATGTCAGCAAATGGAAGCAAAAGTAGGCTCAGATTTGATAACAACTTGTTAGCCATTAGGATCTAGACAGAGGGAACACAGTTCTTTAGAAGGGTTGGATTAGGTTGATTAGTTGACAAGTTATTTCCAAATAGGAGTATGCTCCCAAGATCTTAATGCTTCACAAAGAAGAAGGTATAGACTTCAAGATTTGAAATATGTCCTTTTACTTGAGGGAATATATAAAAATAACCTTGATGGAGTTCTTCTAAAATGTTTGAAAGATAATTAGAAACAAATATTCATTACAGAGTTTCATGAAGGACTATCAAGGGGGCATTTTTTAGGAAGAGTTACTGCTATGAAAATAATAAGAGTTGATTACTATTAGCCTATTATCTTTGATGACACTTTCAAAGTAACAAGAGCATGTGATAAGTGCTAAAGATATATAGGGAGGAATAGGAATGCTTCACTCCCCCTTAGGCCTATTCAAGTGAAGAACCTTTCCAATAGTGGGGGCTAGATTTTATTGAAGTAATAAATCCCAACTCTTTAGAAGGGTATAAATACATCCTAATTGCCATAGACTATTTCACCAAATAGGTGGAGGTAATTTCAACTCAAAGATTATATTATGATGTACTGATCAAATTTATAGAAAGTCAACCTTAAATTTTTGGTGGTTGCTTGGTTTGAAAATTTAATAGAATGAAGAAAAATCCAAACCAAGCAACCACAAAAAATTTGACTCTTTTTGGGATGGTCCTGTTGAGTGATATTTTTTCCCAATTACAAAACCACCATCACAGTCAGGGTATTGTTAGAAAACCCTCTCTTGCAAAGAAATTCAAAATTTCTCCAAGGTTCTTATTTACTTTATGTGTGCTTGAATGCTTGTGAAAATATACAAAAAGTACTGAAATACCTTAGAGGTGCAAGTGACTGTTAACAAGGGGTCTGTGGTTTGGTATTACTTTGATTTGCTATGCTCTTTATTGTTCATGAAATTTGAAAAGAAAATAAAATGTGATGTGATTGGTCCTCATATGACCATCCTGGAATGGTGATTTAATTCATTTTATCTTGAAATGTTTTAAGTAGATTTTATCTTCTTTTATGAAGAAATTTTTTAACAAATTTTATCTTTCTTTGTTAAGCTTTGCTTTGAGCATAAAAGAAAAGACTAAAATATAACTTTGAAATGTGAATCCAGAACGGTGATTTAATTCATTTTATCTTGTTTTTGTGAACAAATTTTATCTTGCTTTGTTAACAAGTTTTATCTTCTTTTGTTAAGCTTTGCTTTGAGCATAAAATAAAATGACTAAATCTAAATTTGAAATATGAACCCCGAATGGTGATTTAATTCATTTTATCTTGCTTTGTTAACAAGTTTTATCTTCTTTGTTAAACAAATTTAAAAATAATAAAAACCTGTGAAGTGCAAGAATCTGTTTTGGAACCTTAAACAAAAATACCTTAATTGAATGTATCCAAATAATTTAGTGTTTTAGCTTTGCAAAAATTATTATTTGGATATTTTAATTACTTCAAAACCTAGATTTTAATGCAAACAAATATAAACCTCCTCGGGTTTTGAGTGTTTGATGGATCTTAAAGAAAATAAAATGAAAGATAAAAAATGACAAAATCTAGGGTTAGAGAAAAAATAAAAAATCTGAAATAATATGGAACACAATGCGAAAAATGATCAAAGAAATCTATTGTAATCTAATCCCTCCTATTATGTAGAAATTAGAAGATCATGAACACTAAAACAAAACCATGTTAGACCTGCATCCACACAATCTAAATCTGGTTAAGTGCAAGAGTCTAAGGGGTAAAAACATGCATTAAAAATATTAAATGATGCTACCATATGCATAAAACACCATTAAATGAACCCAATACATGTGGATAAAAATATGCAATAAAGCTTCTATTGTATTCAAAACCTTTTTTTTCTGCATACAAGGTGAGAACAAGTGTTGGCAGTGACTGGAAAATTCTTATAATCCACTTCACATGCTCTTGTTCCAAAAAATTCCAGCCCATATACCCTATCTCAATGTTGTATTTGAAATTTTTCAATAATACCCTTCACTTCTTTTCCCACATTTGGTTTTCTTTCCAACTTTTTTCTTGCTTTTCCAACATTTGGCTTTCTTTCCAAATTTCTGCTTGTTTTTCCATATTTGGTCTTCATAATGAATACTTCCACATAACAAACGCATTCGTTTCCACCTTGTAACGTTCTCATCCATATCTATCTCTTTTCATTGTAACCACTATATTTGATATCTTTCCTTCTTTGCATTACTGGTGTGATTACACAAATATGAAATTGATTAATCCCCATTTTATTTAAAGCACTATCTATAATTGTTGGGATTTTCAAATCCTTTTAGTCCACTCTGAAAGAACATCTCCACACAGCTACTCCATTGACTATGAGCATATGAATAGAGCTATCAATTGAATAATGTTCAATTGTCATAGTAATATTAATTCCATATTATCCGTGACTTGAGCATGCATGCCACGATCAAACTTGGTAGCTTCAGATATCATCCATTTATTCAACCACTTTGGTGTGGAACCTATAGGGGAATGTGTGCCTTGATTTCTCTCTCTTACGCATCTTCGACTGGACAATGTGTTGATGGATTCCGAACTTCATCAATATCTAAGATTCTCAAAACATTGTGATGGAGAAGCCTTCTCTTTCTTCAATGCAACAATATCTCATTCTGCCTTCCTGTATTGCAATCTTGGTCAAACGGATTTGTTTTACCAAAGCATTGGTTTCTTTTGTGTATAATACAATTGATGAGGACATTGTTCGAAAATACTTTAAGCTCCACGTCTTATCTATTTTTTATTTTAATACGCATGAAATATTTTAACATAACTGACCAAATATACAAATTTTGATGTCATAGCATATTGAAATAATCGTTTAACCTCGAATTTTTTGTCCATAATAAAACAAATCACAAAATGGACGGTAATGAGTGAAGATAAAACAACCACAAGCATCATCTCCAAGCATTTATGTATCCAGTACTATTTGAAATAAGTGAGCCAATCAATGATAAATAGACTAATCCTAATCAACAACCCAATGATTCACCTAAGTATTTATTTATTGTGACCATGACATTAAAATTTTGCACCATGTACCAGTAGAATTGACATTGGCATTCTATAGACAGTGCACCATGTTACCCCTAGTAATATATAATGTCATTAAACCTGTAAGGTTGACTATGTTCTGGTTCACTTATTCTTTTCTAGTATTTGCAGTAGTAATCCCACTATTTTTTACCTCATTAATCTATCAAATTCATTTCACCAACGCTAGATTAATCCTTTTAAGACCTCGGGTTGGCTTCATAATAGGATTGATATGGGAACGTGTGGCCTAGAAATGATTAATGATGCCTACGTAAGATCATTCATGAGAGAGTTCCTTCTCATATGAGATGACCTTCAGTGATACGCCATATTGAAATTCATTCCTTTTCGTAATCTCTAGTGATTCCTCCCTATGACCAGTGATGCCTTCATCTATTGATAGTATGGATAAATCTAAAACATACTTATGCATTCAGTGAAAATTTGTTACTATATAGGCTAGAACAGTGGAGTCTTTTCCACCAGAAGCTCCAATACGTTCTTCTGGCTTGAAAAGGTGGTTGTCCATAATGACTTTGTGAATCTCTTCTCTAAAATAAAAATAAAAGCATTATCAATACCCGTAGATACTAATCCATAGTGACATCCACATGAGTTTTATCTAAATTGCAAGTCTCTAAACATTAGTATACCATTATCCCACATTCAAGGTACAAAGGAATGTATAGTGGTATAAAAGGTATTACACACATAATGGTTCATCACTTTGCCTAGTCTCGCATGAACCTACCAAGTGTGCTCATCACCATCTGTCCATAGTATGCCAAGTGTAGTCCAAGTCAAGTTGTCATCTCATCACTATCTATATCATAAATTCCACGTGTGAGAGTCCACATCACCTATCCAAGTCACCACATTCAAGAACCCACATCGTCAGTCCAAGTCACCATGTTCAAAATTCCACATCGTTTCCATATCTACATGTCCATGGTCCATGTATGTGTGTCCATGGTCTACATCCACTGTCCACCTAGGATGACACATGGGCAGTTGCCTTGAAACCCATTCCAAAACCTACATTGGAATCAGTGCTCACAAAATTTTATGACCTATCAAGAGAAAAAATAACAAAAATATATGAATCAAACCCTTTTAAATACAACATATTAATAAAATCATCCTAAACTTAAGAGAAACCTAAAGAACAGAAATACATGAATTAAAACCTTTTTACAGCAAACACATTAATAAAACTAATTTTATTTCATTTTATATTGTCTTTAACTTTTTTTATTATTATTATTATTTTATTATTTTATTATTTTCTATTTTTTTGATCCATGGATAATTAAGGGGCTAGGTGACTCAATATAAAATTTAAACTAATAGTATATAACACCAACTGACCACTTGATAAATCCTAAGAACATAAACTACGTGGTACTCGACGATGGGATGATGCCATAGGTGAAATCATGGGGTCAAATCACACAAAAGTAAAAGACATTTATCACAAACATTTCCAATGCTAAGACCATGATAAATCAACCAATCACCCAAATTAAACCAAAATTTCCCATGAACAAAACAAAATTAAGGTGGGTCCCTAAAATTGGGGCGTGTTGTGCAATGGTCACAATAGGTCCATTCAAGGTGTTTGAAGTCAATAAGAGCAATGCTTTCCAACTCTAAGATAAATATAGGAATTTATACCCAACCCTGGTTAATGAATATCATCTTAAGTTGTACTTGGAGTAAGAAATCCATTCTTCTGTAATATATGTACATATTTGTATTATATCATCTTTTCTTGTAGCTTTTTAGCAAAAATAAAAAAGCAAAAAATAGAGGTTGTGTCCCACAACATATTCCCAATTAGAGGTCAAAAGAGCCAAAACCTAAATAAATTACTATTTTTCTACGTGTTTTGTGCTACACCCAAAAAAATGAATGAAAAGTTGGTTGTGAGCCACGACAGGTTTTAGACTGCAACTAATCAAAAAATGAGACATCACTTACAATTCATGCTATTTTTTCTGCCAATTTGAAATTTTGAAGTGTATTTCTAAGTGGTAGGTAATCTACCACATTAATGATGGAGGGCATGCATACATGTTATTTAAAGCAAAAATTCAACTGAATTTCATTTTACAAAATAGTGCTAAGCCTTTGAGAGTGATGATAGTAAGATTCAAAAAAATTGCAGAGCATATGAAGAGCAATTTCAAAGGTTTTCTAGAAATGGCATCAAATGTTGTAGAGAAAGCTACTCAACCTAAAATCAGTGAGGTTATACACTACATTGACAAAGCACTAGTAGTAGCTGATACAAAAATGACATGAAAAATGAGAAATAAGCTCAAGAGAGAGATTGATTATAGATTATTTGAAGGACTACCAATTTCACTTCAAGGTACTTGTGTTGTCTGCTCTCTTTTGTATTTCTATCTATGATTTTGTTCATCCCTATCCAGAGTTAATTTTTTACCATAGTAAAATTCTATGACCTTAAGGCTAAATACAGAATCCTTTTCAATATAACCTCACAAGCTTACAATGACCTTATTCCATGGGAAGAGTGTCACTTGTAATCTCTAAGTCTTTCAACCCACAAGAGCAAGCTAGGTATTACTCAATGAAGAGGAAACATAGAATGGTTACCATTTTAGAAAATGGGCGAGCTAGTTTAAAACCATAAGGAATAGGAACACTTTGCCCAATTGCCCAATTACCATCGAGTACTTTGCCTATCCAAAGCTCTTTTCTATGTTAGCAACCTTGGTCGGGTTGGATTCTAACCAATATGTGAGAGATTGGTAGATAGCTACAGTTTATTGCATTTCCAATAAAATTATGTATAAAATACCTATAGGATATGGTAATAATAGACCAATTTACTTTAACTAGCCTGAATTTTTTGCCAAGATAATGCATGAGCAATTGGTTGCAATGAAGAAATATTCAAAAGCTCACCCTTTTAGAAACTGCTCTAATTTGGCTTGGATGTTTCTTAGTGTTAAAAGGAAATATATGCCTTGGATACCAGTAACAAACAAAGATGATAATGTAAATCCCATACTAGTATATACATGGACTAGGGTTCTAAGCAAGACTGAATCCTATTATAACTTCAATAGAGAATTTTTTGGGCTAGCTCTAAAAATTATGTATGGTCAATGTCCTAGAATTCCTCCTCTAGCTAAAGAATTATTGCAAACAAATCAAGCTGAGGAAGGAGACTAGTATATTTTGACTGAGGATATAGTCATTAGACTTTATGGCTTCACTAGGAAACCATTCTTGCTTCCACACTTTGTCACTAGTAGAATATTGGTATTAGAATATTGTAAACAAGTTGACTACATTAATGTCACATTTGGCACTTGGATAAGGAGAAAAGGAAAAATGACTTACCCTCGCAATGTGGAAGATATTATAGCAATAAGAAAAGGCTAGTACATGCAGATTACTCAATATTTGGAGAAACTAGGTCTTAATTATCTACTGCAGAGATGGAGGTATGACCCAACCAATATATTTTTAGAGAAGCTAATTACTCTCAATGGCAACAAGGCTCCCAATTTTGAAAGGACTTTGAGGCTGCAATTTGAAAAGCATAGAAATAATAGGGAGAGCTCTCCATTAGAATGGAATGTTGGAAACATGGAACCACTTCCCCCTTGGAGAGACTTTTATGAGCAATTGATTGAGGATGGCCCTAAAATAAAAAAACCCACCAACTAAAGGAACCCAAAATCTAAGAGCTTCAGGAAAATATTGGTTGGGATGAGGGAAAAGTTTTGGAATGGTGGAGAATGAGAGTGGAGACCAACACTATAAAACCTAGGTTTAGCCACCAATCAAATACCAATTTCTTTGAGAGATATGATAAACATGTTAATACATGGATGACTAAAAATGGTAAAATCTTAGCATTGAGCTTCAGAAAGGTTGAAATAGAGAAAGTAGAGAAAGGTAAGGCCAAAGGAAAAATAAAAACCAAACACCTCCAACTTCTCCCCCCTCATCACCTTAGAAGCAGGATGACACTACAACAACTTCATCACTAGCAACTAAAGAAGCTTAGTTTACTTTTTAACCTTCACAATAATAATTGTAGTAATACACTATAAGGGTTGTAATGATGAAAAATATGGGATATTCTGGTTGTGATCTAGGGAAAGATGAAACAGGAAATATATTAAATATTCAGGTGGAACAAAGGTCAACAAAATTGACCTTGGGGAAGAAATTTCTTCACAGGACCTAATGGAAAATGAAACAGGGGATAGCTTGGTATTTTCTCCTCTTAATTTATTGTTGCAGCCCTTTCCAATCTCTCAAATCCCTCAGTTCTTGAGGTTGTACTACCAACTACGTAACAATAGGATACCACTCAAAAGGTGAGGCCTTTAATACCTATTGTGTTCAATATAAAGGTAAAATATTTAGTGGGGAAGGCTGAGAAAGAAGTTAGTAAAAAGAAAAAAATAGATCAAACACAAGCAATTGAACAAACTCATGTCATAATTACAAAGCAACCAATTCAACAAGTTCAACAACATAGTATCGATGACATCTTTCAATAGTATACTTTGGTAGGTAGAGGTATGATTCCTATCCCTTCTTCTCCTTCTCCTTCTCCTTTCTCAAAGAACTCTACCTCTCATTATCAAGAGGAAAAGGAACAAAATATACCATATCCACCTCATAATTCCCCATCATCTCCATAAATTCCTCCATCATCTCACTCCACTTCATATACACCTCATTCAGTAGAAATTCTAATATCATCATATCCCAATCACACACCTTCACCTCCAAGATCATCACCATTCATATCAGTAGGGGAAAAAACACTCCATCCTCTCCACCAACTTCCATAGTTGTATCATATGTTGCCATTTCAACACCTATTACAACCCTTGATATAAGCACAAATTCCACCATAATTACTGCTACACATGTTTCGTTTGTGCCAGTTTTATTTTTCCCTTCACTCATCACTACTTCCACCCTTTTAAATCATCCTACAACAACTTCTTTGTAGAAGGTCAAAAATGTCTCACTGAAGACCCAAAATTTTTGGAGCAAGAAATTAGCCTAGCCTTTGAAGAAAGTTGCTCGATAAAGGAAAACTATGATTGTTGATACTATTGCTAGGTAAAAAACATTAATCTCCCTCACCCCTCTTATTAGTAAACTAGAGGAGGACATAATTGTAAAGGATTATTGGCTAGAGGAGCACACTAAAGATATTTTCCAATTACCCATGGAAGATGAATTGGTTATAGCGAAGGCTCATCTTGAGACCATTTGTGTGAAAAGTCATATTTGCAAGGAGAAATATGAGAAATTAGAGGAAAAGGTTGAAAATTTAGAAAAAGCAATCATCAATTACAAAAATATTGATAATTTTGTAAGAAATGAAGCCAAGAACTAGAAGAATAAGTACTAGGATGCCATCAAATTCAAAGAGCAAGTTGAGGAGCTGAAGAAGAAAAATGAGACCCATGTTAAACATATACAAGCTTTAAAATAGCAACTTTAGATTGAGAAGGCTAGAGTTGTAGGTTTATCCAAAGACAAAGTAAAATAGATTAGAAAATAAATATGGTCTAATATTATGGAGAAATGTTCAAAAATCCAACTTGTGATTGATTTCATGGATGAGGCTAGCCATTTGTTGCAAGAAACCAAGGAAGATTTTGAGAAAGCTACTGAAGAGCTACAACCAATGGTGCTACCAGTAGAGAGAATATATAAGCTAGCTGAAAATAGATTCAATGTAGTTGCTAAGCCCATCCCAAATAAAGCATGGAATACTGCAATATTAATAGCTAAAATCATCCTTAGGAAGAACAAGTTGATCCAAAAGGGGTGGTTGTTATTGGATAGAATTGAAGGTAAGATCTAGGAGATTGTTGATGTCAATAAAGAAATGATGCAATATGGTTTTTAAGGATTTTGAAATGAAGAAAACATCCTTCTAATAGAAGAATATCTTCATACCATTTTAACATCAATTTTGCAAAATGAGTCTAAAATAGATACATGGAAACACTTGATTAATCAAGATCAAGTCACTCAATTAATAAAAGATTTAACTAGGATCAAATATTTAATGGAATATTTGGTAGATAGGGGACATTCCATGTCCTATAAAAAATTATTAAGCTATAGATTTTTCACTGGAAGTTGATGGAGATAGCTAATCCCACTCAAGCAACCCAGGATCAAGCCTTAAAAACATTGGATCATATGATTAAATTTTTTGGATCAGAAATAGAATAGAATGTTGGTGAATAAGAAAAAGAGAAAGAAGGGAACAAGGAAAGCAATACTAAAGATACTAAGAAATTGCAAGAGCCAGAATCAAAAATATAAACTCAATGGGAAGAAGTGCAAAAGGAATGAGGATCTCATGCTAAGAAATCTGAAATATTTTTAGCACCACAACTATCAAAGAGGTCTTGAGAACATGCTTTGCAAATGTTTTTATCCATACAAGAGTCATAGGTAGCAAAGAAAGCATGAGCATACAACTATCATGTGAATATCATGCCATTGAACCTTTAAAAAATAGGATTGGACCTACTGATAAGGTACATATTTTTGCCTCATCTATTGTTTCTATATGAACCGTTATCTATTGAATATGCTTTGCTAACATCTGAATGGATAGCAGTCATATGGAAGCAATATCCTGAGACATAATTTACAACTAGTTGGAGTCTATTCTATCTTTCACTTCCATCCATCCATATTCATTTCCACCTCCTCATCCCATAATCTTCATTCATTCACTCATCCTACTTCATCATTCCATTTATTTCTATTGTCTCCATACATCCACATAATATTTCTATAACACCTATCCATTTATATTTTGAATCCAGTTTCCTAAAGGATAAGACTCTAAGTTATCAAAATTTGCTAGCAAAATTCCTTGAGAGGTGCTAAAATGTAGGCCCAAAAAGCCACATACTTAGAAAATTTTGCAAAATAATCCCAAATTTTTTCTAAGTCCAAAGAAGTGCTTCGGACCGTGATAATGACTCAACACAACATGTCCTAGGCCATGGTCAATATGGTCAAACAAGCCCTTTGCGCATTTCAAATCTTGGCTTAGAGAAAAATAGGATATTCTGGCTCATGATAAAGGTTTTATACCACATGACTCAGCACATGGTTCTACATTGTGGTTAGTGCAGTCAAATATGGCATGGTAGCATTTCAAATCATGGCCTAGAACACGGTTCCATGTCGTACGGCTTAGCACATGGATCTATACCATGCACTTTAGCATGTTGTTCTATGACATGGTTAGCATAGTCAAAGTTATTATTTCGATCATCTAAATCTCAACATAAAACAAGGTTCTAGGCTACATGGTCCAAAATAGAATTTTATGAGCATATCCTCAAAATAGAACCCTTGTCCCAGGTCACGATCAAAGCAGTCAAATGACTCAAGTTGGAGATTCAAACATCAGATCAGAGCATGTTCTACTTCGCAACGGATGAAGAGATTTAAAAGCAAAAATATCGCAAGTCGCGATAGGCTCTATCCATGAAGTGTTTCAAAACACAAATAGCAAAAGTTCACCAATATTTTAAAAGCTCTAATCTTAGCCGTCCAATACAAGATCAATGATCTACATCAAATTTGGCTTGAATTACGTATAAATACGAGATTCATTGCAGCATAAGGTTGCAAGTTTTTGTCTAAGTTGTTTCCAATCTAAAGTTGAAGAGAAAAAATTTGAAGCGACAAAAAATCAAGATCTTTGAGTCGATTTAGTTTTATATCTACAATAGGGAAGCCATAGCAAGAACAAGAGACAGTCTTGATTTCTTCTTGACCGGATCTACATCTAGGATCCATGAGATTCGAACAACTTGCAGAAGCCAAGTCATAGAATATTGATGGAGCACATAGTTTCCTTCTTTCTTGAATCAAATAGGAGGCTGCCACCTCAGCATTTTGTTGATTTGGCACTCCAACTTCCTTGTAATGTTCCTAATTCTTTCAAATATTTCAAATTTACTGTAAAACTATAAATAGATGTCAAAACCTTGTTCTAAAGGGTCAACTCTAAAGTGTTTTCTTGCCCTACTATTGTACACTTTCTACAAATCAATAGAAGAAGCATTAATTGGATGTTTTCCTCAAACTTGTGTCTTCTTTTATGGATTATTAATATTTGAAGTTATTTTTTCTATCGTTGCTATGGTTAGTCTATTTTGCTATTTTGTATTACTAGCTTAGAGCATATTGAAATGCTTCATTTCTAAATGTATGCTTGGAAAGGATTTTGTTTCTGTTAGTCAAAGTATCAATCTAATTCTTCTAATTTGGATTATTGATACCCTAGATGTTTGGAATAATATTTGAAGTATGCATATGTGCTTAAATGTTGAAGATCATTGAGTTTTGAATGTTGTTAATTACAAGTGTTGTTTGCTATAAATTGAGTTGCTAGAAGTTCTATATAGATGCCTATGTTGTTAGATTTATTCTTCCACTATTGATTAATTACTTTCTTAACCCTTTTCCCTTTCTATCCTTATATTTATACATTTAACTGAGCTTAAATGATTCAACATTCAATAAGTTGAAATAGTATACCAACCTACTCTGGAGGTTCGATCAAAAGTAATTTTGATCCATCCAATTTCAGGGTCAGGGTTGTGATTAGTGGGTGTTCACCTTCCAAAAAACCATTGCAGATGATAGTCATAGTTTGAGTTCACCTTGATGTCAATTCAAACCACAATAGTTATGTTTTAATGCAATATTTATTACCTTAGGGTGAGGTGGTTAGGAATACCCTTGAAAACTAAAAAATAATAAAATATATTCTTGGGAGGAGTTGCGTGGATGCAATAACCAAGTGAATATGAGCCTTAGAAGGATTTGTGAGCATGCAATAGCTAAGGAGTCACATCTAGCAATATTTTAGACCTTATAGTGTCTAAGCGATACATTGAAGTAGATCCAACCAATATTTTAGCTATTACTAACATGTCTCCTCCTCATAACCCTATTGAACTTCAAGCTATTAGATGTTTCATAGCCTAGTTAGCTAATAACTATCAACCTTTTATTAGGATCCTTAAGAAGGATGCAGAGTTTAAGTGGGATGATGAGTGTCAAAGAGATTGTGAAAAACTCAAAATGTATCACACTTCCCCCCGTCCTTATCCCACCTAACTTATCTAAGCATTTATTGCTTTACATAGCATCCACATCCCAAGCCTTAGGAGCCATGCTAGCTCAACATGATGATCAAAATAAAGAATAAGTGATTTATTACAATAGACACAAAAAATTGATCCATCAAAAGGAGTCATTTTCTCCTTTATCCTTAGGAAGACCCTCAAACTTTCTAAGTGCAAGTTTGAGTTCCTTTCTCCTATTTGTTTAACCTTTTTTTCTAAACTTGTCAAATTCATGGTTACCAAGTGTGGGATGCAAAAATAGAAATATTAGGTTTTTTCTCTTAAAACCTTGTGTCTTGCGTCATATTCTTGTAATGTCGATATTTACCCAAGTTTATGTTTTTGTTTTCCCATCTAAAACCCCCTCAAATCTCCTATAAATAGAAGGATTGGATTCTTTTTTTGATCTATCTATCTATCGATCAAGTAAAGTGATATCTCATAGTGTTTGCAAGTGCTTCTAATGCTCTCAAGGATTAAAATTAATTTTGGAATTATTTCTTTACTTCTATGCTTATTGATATTAGTCACTTCTAATGAATAAATAGAGGAGCCATGATGACAGGATAATTCTACCATTTTTATCACTATCTTCACTTTCTCGTCGCTTTTTACATTCTCCATAGGCTAATCAGGTTCTTTTTGCATTAATAACTTCATTTGATCATTAGTTGTTCTATTTTGCATAGTATTTAAAGGTTTTATTATGAATTCATGCCCCTCCCTTATAGGGTGCAAATTCAATGAGCCAAATTCACAATCACCCTTTTATAGGGTGCAAATTTGGTAAACCAGATTCATGGTTACCCATTGCAGGGCATATATTTGGTTACTAGAGATTGGGGGAAACCTTTTGCTCCAAAAACCCTCGTTTATTTCTTGAATTCTTGATTTCTATCACATTCCTTCTATTTGCACTTTGTCTTCACTATTTTGTATTGCTACATCTTGTCTTGTTTGTTTTCAAAGGTCAACAAACACTTTTTCTTTCAAACAGTTAGCTAAAAGGACCAAGGGAGATTCATTGCTATACCTCCAAGCTCAGTCACATAGTAGCCTAAGTAGGCCCCCAAAATCTGATTGATAGTCCCTAATTTTGGTAGCTATTTTACAAGTCTAACCAAATTTGCAATCATATATTTTGAGGTTCTAGTTTGGCTAGGATCAACCTTTGGGTCAAGTAAGTGCTTTGATAGATTTTTTATGTTGTTTTTTGTATGTCTATGTCCATATTCTATTTTTTTGCTAAAAAATATTCAATTTCTTGTAAATTAGGTTAGCCTTCGATAAAATAAAGAATCATTCTACGAATAGCTCCTTGTTTGCCTGCATTGTTGTTCTTTATTTATTTCTATATTAGCTCATAGTTAAGACCAAATATAGGTGTTTTTTTAATCAACACATCAAACCTTCCATATTATACTTGGAGCAAGTCCTTAAACCATTCCTATTGAACCCTTTGATTCCCCAAGCCCTTGAGTGTAGAGAAAACATAGCCCCATGGTCACCTCGGCTCCCAACGAATCCATCGAGAATCATATGCAGTGGGTTATTTTCCCCCTATACATCTTTAGTGAACCCAATGTAAAACACATCCTTAGTTTCCATCTAGGAAGATTCTTTATTTTATCCTTTTTTCTTCTTTTTAAACCATAAACAAGACCATTGAATTTATTTTGCAAAGTTAGAAAAACATAAAAAGACTCAATAAATCCGTTTGTGTCTTTTGCTAGTTTTTACTTTTCCTTTTCTCCCTTTCTCTTTCTCCTAATCCTAATGGCTCCAAACCCTAGGAGTAAGTGAAAGATGATAGAACTTGAAGAGAATCCTCTATGCCATGGGTATGATTACATTGATAAGTAGAACCCAAATCTAGAGGAAGAAGAGGACATAGAGACAAGTGATGACTTTGATTCTATTGAGGGTTCTAATGGACACCTCATATTTCAATCACATAATCATATCTAAGGTTTCTTTAAATAAAATAAACAAGTATTTATTGAAGCCTTGGATAGAGACACCCACTTTGAATAATTTGGGATATCTAATATTCAAATCAAATCTCAAAATATTCGTATCAATCCTTTGTTTGAATCTTCTCATTATATTAGTGTTCATTTTTTGAATAAGTTAACTCATAAAAATCTTTAATCATGATCAAGAATAAATCAAATAAATGTCATTAAACAAACTAACAATGAATCTCAATATGACAATATCTCACAAATATAACTCGAATATGCATAATATAACATGATTACATGAATGTTGCAGATTGATTATATTGCATGGAGCTTTACCTCCAATATAATATTTTGAAAGACTTTTTAGTATTCTGATTATTGCTCTCCTCTATCATCTAGGAGATGTGACCTTTCGTATTTCTCATATGGACAAAGCTCTCATATTGCCACATATCATGTGACTCTTCATTCTCACTTGACCCCTTGCACTTTCTCTATATAAATCATCTACCAAACTAATATTACAAGGAGGCCAAATAATGTAATATCTCCAACACCCCCCTTGCCCCCTTGTATTACATTATTTGGTAGAAAGGATTTTTGCCTTCATTCTTTGATTCTTCTTCAATATTTATTCTTCAACTTTGATACTATCATGGTTGGATGTATGCATTCATTAGGTATTTCTTTATAAACTATCTGCTTCTAGATCAATGTATCCAAGTCACCTTAGGGTCTCTGTATCTAGGTCGGTGCTAATGGATTTGCCTCTAGATCACTACCACTAGATCATTGAATTTGGGTCACTACATTTGGAACCCTACCTTTAGGTCATCCACTAGAATATTTATAATATCTATAGGATCATTGTAGGTAGCAAATCTACCTCCTAGAAGAAAAATAAGTGAACATTGGATTTGCACAATTTTGATAAGTGTCAATTTTGTTAGATGTATGGTTTGTTAAAACATACATATATGAGGTTTTTTCTAATTGTACAAATGAAAAGTTAAAAAATGTACAATTGGGTGTAATTGTACAAATTTATAAAAAGTGCAATTAGAAATTAAAGTAAAATTAGGTGAAATATGCATTTAAGGTGAATTTGATTATTATCAAATTAGACTTAGGGAAACCTTAATGCAAGTTGATTGTTATGGGGATGGTAGTTGTAAATTGTGGTTGTCTTAGGAACCACTTTGGAATGGCCTGGGCAAGAATTATAAGGACCCCCATTCAATTTTGATGGTTGTTCATGATAGTTCATTATTGTTCATGCATGTTGATAGATACTTGTTATTGTTCAATGGTTCATGTTAATACATAGATTGTTATTCAGTCTTGATATTCAACCAGAATAATGGAAGCATTACAGTGGTAAGTTATTGTGTATTTCTTTGTGCATGTGTAAGGTAAATTTTATTCATGTATTATGTGCAAGTATGGTCGGAGTAGTGTGGAATATGGACCTTTTGGTAATGGAATATTGTTAACTAATAACTCATAACCCTAGAGGATGTTGAGGAATTGATTCTAGATATCATTATTTTTATACAAAGATTTCATACTACTATTGTACAATTTTTGGAAATTTTGGTATTGATAATAATTCATTGACACTAAATTAGGGTTTGCATGTTAGAGGAAGAGTTAGCAATTGCAATAGAAAACCATCCCACAACTTTTTCTAAAGGAATATGTGGTACAAATTGGTAAATATATGACTTGAGAATTCATAAAAGGTTTGGCGAAGCCATACATCCTGGGTACCAAACCGTACAATCAATTTTTTACCTAATTTGGGAATGAAATTGCATAGTAAAACTTACCAAATATGGAAAAACTAGTGTTTCAGGGAAATCGATTACAAAACTGATTGATTTGACTTGCAAAAACACTTTTTGTGAAATGAATAAGTGGAAAATCATACAAGCTATAGTTTTTTATGATTTGGATCATACAAGTTGTACGATTTGGTGACCATACAACCAATTTTGAGTCTTTTGCAAATCGTACAAGGCAAATCGTACAAACTAGATGAGTTGGGTAAAAGTGTTACAAAACTTTGGAAACCATCTCCAAACTTCCTAAATCACCGTCCCCTCTAGGAATAATTTCCCCTATGCTATATTTGGCATCATTGCCTATTAAAATTGGATCATATTGATGCAATTGAGAACCCGTTGTCATAATTGGTTGCACCAAAGTGTACTACATTTGGCATTGTTTCCTATTGAAATTAGATCATATTGATGAAATTGAGAACCCATTGTCGTAATTGATTGCACCAAAGTGTGCTACATTTAGAATCGTTGCCTTAGAAAACCTTGATAATTTTATCAAAATTGGATCAAGAAGGATCTACAAGGTGACAATATTTTTGAGTAAGAACCAATTGGAGGTGAATGACAGATACAAACTCATGAGGAGATAGGATACGGAATCAAGGAGACAAAAAAGTCCCAGTAAGAAGGAGCACAAGAATTGCTCAAAGGAAGACCATGAAAAACTCGATGAACAAGCCAATATTTGAATAAGTATGAATTTCAAAAAAAGGAGATACTAAAAGGTGGGAGATGTTGTTGTTAGATACAAAATAAACAATACAAGAACCACCAAGGGTCGAAGAGAACATTGATGTAAGGGAAAATATTGATAAATGAACTATGCGAGAAGATATGGAGTGTATGGTAACACCTGAACAAGTGATAGGAAGGTTGCAAAGGGGTGTAGAGGATGAGAGTCAAGCACCTAAGCAACAAGATGCAAGGATTCAAGAAGAAGAACCAGAGCCACAGTCGATATTCCAATGAAGAAGGTCACGGAGTGAGGATGTGCAAGAGGTTTGGAGGTGACTATTTGGTGAAAATAAGGTACCATGGATAGAAACATCTGATGAAGAATAGTGTAGTAAAACACCCACTCAAGGAAGGAATCAATTAATGATTTCAAAATATACCTCTTAAAATGATGAGGAAGGGAATTCAACAATGGCTAGTATAGCTACGAAAGCTGGGAAACAAAGATGCCCACCCTTCACAAGTGTAAATAGGAAGGTTGTCACTAGTGATGTAGTTTGTGACACTCATCACAAAAATAAAAGAGGTAGAATATTGTATGATATTGAGGGTAGACCAATTGTACAATTGGAGGATGTTGTTCAAGTGGAACAATCAATTGTACAATTGGAAGATGTTGTTATGGAAGATATTTTTATGGAAGATATTGTTATGGAAGATGTTGTTATGGAAGATGTTGCCCAAATAGAACAACCCATCATACAATAAAAATTGTCCAAGGAAGACCAGGATTGTATGATTTTTCAAGAGAGGACTATATGATTGCTAGGTGAAACTATATAGTTGGCACAAATTGTACAATGTCCAAAGGAAACCTGATATAGTGATTTGGCAAGATTTGTTACCACTAAGTTATAAATAGACAAATATGCAATTACAAAAATCTAATGAAATGATTATCATAGTATACTTGCAATCAAAGCAAATGTGAGCATAAGATGTATATATATGCTTAAAAATTTTGACAAAATAATCCCAAAATAGATATTACTAATTTCAAAACAAGAATAAGAGAAATTAGACCAAGAATGAAATATATATGCCTGCAAGTATGACAACAACAATAATAGAATAACTATAAATACTAAATGAACCTACAATCGAATAAGGATAAACATAAAAAGGATGTAAAATGCCTGCAAATTCAAATAAAAATAGATATTAAAGACACCAATTGCATGAACAAGAGAGATAGCAAGGATTAGAGAAATAACAAAGTAAATAGCCCTGCAATAAAAATGATTAGAAGCATGAAATGACTATAAGTTGTTGCAAATAAAAGCAAAATTATTATAAAAAAACTATTAGATGAGTGTAAATAAATATTATAAATGCAAGGAATGAAGCAATGTAGTAAAATAAAACAATAAACAAAGGTTATTAATTATAGAATGCACAAGAAGTGTTAGTAAGGTTGGTAAGAGGAAAAAGCATGAAATAAACAAATGAAAGAGAAAAATCTAGGAATATTATAGCCTAGAAAGCCTCCTAATTGCAACCAAGAAGATCTCCTTGTCCTAATGCCTCTTACCTTGCTTCACTTTCCCGAAAATATTTGTCTCAATGCTCTAAATGCTAGAATGGAGAGAATGTGAATGAAAGAGAGTAGATTTTGGTAGAGTTTTGATAGCTAAAAAATGTTCCTTATTGAAATGTCCATCCCAAGGGCTCTATTTAAATATTTTGGGATGGAAATACTTGGAGTAAAGATGGAGTCAAAAATGCCATTAGGGTAAGGATGAAATTCAAATTTCATAGGCTAGAGGAGAGGATGGAGCATGCACAATCAGTACATGGAGTGGAAGGAAATAATCAGTGTGCTTCTAGCTCATATTGCAAAGATTCCACTCATGTTTACAAAAGTGCTAATATTTATAATCTAATTTTGACACCAACATGTTTATTGATATCGAAATATGCTTGTTGAAGAAACGATCACAAAAGAAGCTAATTTAAAATTTTGATGATTGATCAGTATCATTAATGCATGTATGTCTCATAAATGATGTCCCATAGGTGCCCTCTTGAGTGTTGGATCATAACAAATATTTTGAGAGGAAACTTGATAAGATGGGGCATTGGGCTAGTTGAAAGGAAATAAAGCAAGGGTGAAAGAAAAGAAGTTGTAGGGGTGGGTGGGAGGGTAAAAGAGAGAAGGGGGCTAAAAATTTATTTATTTTTATCGCATGTTATTGTTGACTAAGAGAGCAATGGATTACTCCTTAGAATTCGATGCCTAATTTCAAGAGACCTATGCATCATGTGGATCTATTTCGAGGTTCAATTAGAGCGTCAACATAGGTTTGATGGGTATACCCTAAAACCCTAATGTAGATTTTATGATTTTGGGTCCTTTATTTACATTTTTTTCCAAAAAGCAACACTTTTGTCATTTATGGCACTTCTACTAGTAGTGCTTCTACTAAAAGTTTGCAATTGAACACTTTTACAATTGTAAAAACAATGAAATTGTAGTTGCTTTTGTAAAAACAATGCTTTTACAAATCCTAGCACTTTTGATTTTTGTAGGTCAAAAGGTTGGAGATTTTAATGAATTGTTCTAATTTGATCTCTTTCTATTATCTATTTAATTCCAACTATTTTATAACCTTCCATAATTTAAAATTTTCCAAAGTAATGAATTGTCTCTACACTCCTAAATAATGAGAGGGTATATTTCAAATACGTTTTTGGTTAAAGGGCAAGTTGTTCCACATAATGAGAGCTAAAAGAACAATGTATTGAAAGATAGAATCAAGTGCATGGGACTATATATGATGGAAAACACCTAGTCTTACTCATTGGGCTGGCTTCAATTAGGTAAAGGCATAAGGGTTTGATTCCAATGCACCCTCAAGTATAACATCATGTTAATGCATGGCTCAGTGATGCAGGAGCATCCGGTAACAGTGTCGACAATCTTGCATCCTTCTAAATTTTCTTTAAGTTTTTGTATTTTGATGTATTTTGGTTCCTTTCCGGAGGAGGGAAGATGTTGCAAAGCAGAAGGGGAAGTTGGTAGAAGAGCTAAGGCAAAAGTTGGGGAGGTCACGAAATCGCAACCTCCGAAGCGGTGGCAAAGGCAGGGACCAGTTCTGTCGCGATATCGCGACATTTGTTTGCAGTTGGAACGTAGGGAGGATTCCGTCGCGACGTCGCGATGTCGCGACGGTTGTTGAGAAGCAAAGGAAAGGGGTGATCTCCGTCGCGATATCGCGACGTTGCGATATCGCGACGATGTTGAAAGAGCAAGGCACGGCGGTGGTTGGGTCATGATATCGCAACGTCGCGATATCGTGACGGTATTAAATGGACAGCGGCAAGGCAGTGTTTGGGTCACGATATCGCGGCCAATGAGAAAACAGGACCAAGCTTAGAGGCGGACGGCCAGACAAGGCCAAAAACTGACACGTGGACTGCCACGTGTATCCTCGAAGTTGTAAAGGGCACGTGCATCAAATTTATGGCGTCATGGAGAAGGCATGGCCAGAGTTGAAGGTGGTTGGCTACGTGTACGGAGACAAGACGAGGGTGGTGTCGACCACGCGTTCTTTTATTATACTTTCTGGCAACGTGGTAGTTGTAGGTGGTGACTTTATGAAGCAAACAGCAGTACAGAGTACAGTCAGATCGAAGCGACCAATGCGGGGTGAGGGCGGCCATTCTTGGAGGCTTCTTGGTAGATTGGGCAGTGACCCATTTTATGACCGGGAAATTTGAAGCTTCGACAAGGGGGAAAAATTGAATTCAAATTTTTTGTTAGGTGGAGGCATTAATGGCCGAGAGGACCGGGGGCCTCGATAAAAAAACCCGAAATTTGGGTAATGTGGGGGGACGGTGGACCGGAGAACAGGGGAGGAACAGAGTGGAGAAAATACCAGACAATCTCTGGTTAATGTACGCCTGCGGGCTGTTTTATTTTGGGAATGCATGTAACTATTTTTCGAAAGATTAATGAAAAGTTGAATTTGTAAGAGTTTGGTTTGGTTTTCCGGTGCCCCGTCAGTGGTATCAGAGCAGGAGTTCCTGAGCATACAACAGACCGCCGAAGGAGAGAGGCAGTTGTACCAGGATGTGTGGGAGGGTTTGAGTTTGGGTGAAGATGCCTCCGAGAAGAAACCCGATGGGTGGAAGAGGCATGGCAGCGAAAGATTTTTGGGCATTGCAGCGGCAAGTCCAGGCCCTGCAAGAAGAGCTACGTAGAGGACGTGAGCCGAGAAGGGATGCAGATAGTGAGGATGAAGTGGAAGAGGAGAATGAGTTTGAAGAAGAGGAAGAAGATGTAGATCCGGCACAAGCCAGATTGTACAAGGCCATATCCCAGATCGGGAAGAGGCCGAAGTTAGAAGTTCCTACGTATTCCGGGAACTTGAACCCAGAGGAGTTGATAGACTGGGTGAATGATTTAGAAGAATATTTCGAGTACGAGGAGGTTGAGGACCCTAATCGGGTCAGATTTTATAAGACCAAGTTGAAGGGTCATGCAAGCATTTGGTGGAGGGGGATACAGTTGGAGAGAAACAGATGAGGGAAAGAACGGATAACCAGATGGGACAGAATGGTGGAGAAATTAAAAAGGCAGTTTATTCCCGTAGATTATGAACTGGACCTGTTATGAAAAATGCAAAGCTTGAGGCAGATGAATAGAACAGTTCAAGAATACACGGAGGAGTTCTATAAAATCTCCATCAGAACAGGGCATTTGGAAGCAAGCAAGGAAAAAGTGGCCCGTTACATTAATGGGTTGAGACCGAGTGTGCAGGAGGAGTTGAGCTTGGTTCGGGTAAGCACCATCGAAGATGCTTACCAATTTGCTTTAAAGGTTGAAGAAAAGTTGAACAGAAGGTTTGACAACAAGCAAAAAGTAAAAGGGCCGGGAGGAAAGAACGGTGGAAAGAAAGAAGGAAAGGAAGAGAAGAAGGAAGAGGAAAGCAGCAGCCGGGATCAGAAAGGAGAGGAAGACCCAACACCGCAAGTTTAGAATGATAACTACCCGAGAGGAAGAGGTAGGTCTAGACGCGGAAATGAAAGGGGAGTGTTTCGAGGAACATGTTTCCACTGCGGAGAAGAAGGACACCGGGCATTTGAGTGCCCACAACACCGGGAAAAGACAAAAAAGAGGCCAGTGGGTCCTGCCAGAGCAGTTGTGGCAGTTGAGGATGCTGACTCAGAACATTCTGAAGAAGCTAAAAAGGGGGAAGCCATGATTGTGAGAAGGACCATGCTGGTGCATGAAGACCAGTCTGAGCAAAGGAGAAGCCTATTCCGCACCCGGTGCAAAAGTGCGGGCAAAGTCTGTAATGTCATTATTGACAATGGGAGTACAGACAACTTGGTTTTCGAGGAAATGGTTTCTAAGTTGCAGCTGGAGAGGAGACACCCGCACCCATACCGGATTGCGTGGTTGCGGAAGGACCACCGAGCTTGGGTCCGGGAATAGTGTTTAGTCACGTTCCAGATCGGGAGATACCAGGATGAAGTCCTGTGTGATGTATTCCCCATGGATGCTTGCCATTTGTTGTTGGGTAGGCCATGGCAATTTGATCGGAGTGCAGTGCATGATGGACATGCAAATACGTACTCCTTGGTGAAAGATGGAGTGCGGCACAAGTTGAAGCCATTGCAGACCGAAGATGAGAAAATGTGCAGTAATGCCAGAATTTGTCCGGTAGAAGGCAGAAATTTTTGCCAGGAAACGGAACTTGAACGAGGTTGTAAAGGTCGATGGGTGTTCGGAAATATTGCAAAGGACGCAGACCAAACAGCTTAGAAGTGAAGGTCACTTCTCTTGTTACCCGGGTGTCTGATGTAGGAGCATCCGTGAATGAGTGTCGGCAATCTTGCATCCTTCTAAATTTTCTTTAAGTTTTTGTATTTTGATGTATTTTGGTTCCTTTCCGGAGGAGGGAAGATGTTGCAATGCAGAAGGGGAAGTTGGTAGAAGAGCTAAGGCAAAAGTTGGGGAGGTCGCGAAATCGCGACCTCCGAAGCGGTGGCAAAGGCAAGGACCAGTTTTGTCGCGATATCGCGATGTCGCGATATCGCGACGTCGCGATATCGCGACATTTGTTTGCAGTTGGAACGTAGGGAGGATTCCGTCGCGATATCGCGACGTCGCGATGTCGCGACGGTTGTTGAGAAGCAAAGGCAAGGGGTGATCTCCGTCGCGATATCGCGACGTCGCGATATCGCGACGATGTTGAAAGAGCAAGGCGCGGCGGTGGTTGGGTCGCGATATCGCGACGTCGCGATATCGCGACGGTATTAAATGGACAGCGACAAGGCAGTGTTTGGGTCGCGATATCGCGACATGTCGCGATATCACGACATGTCGCGATATCGCGGCCAATGAGAAAACAGGACCAAGCTTAGAGGCGGACGGCCAGACAAGGCCAAAAACTGACACGTGGACTGCCACGTGTATCCTCGAAGTTGTAAAGGGCACGTGCATCAAATTTATGGCGTCATGGAGAAGGCGTGGCCAGAGTTGAAGGTGGTTGGCTACGTGTACGGAGACAAGACGAGGGTGGTGTCGACCACGCGTTCTTTTATTATACTTTTTGGCAACGCGGTAGTTTTAGGTGGTGACTTTATGAAGCAAACAACGGTACAGAGTACAGTCAGATCGAAGCGACCGATGCGGGGTGAGGGCGGCCATTCTTGGAGGCTTCTTGGTAGATCGGGCAGTGACCCATTTTATGACCGGGAAATTTGAAGCTTCGGCAAGGGGGAAAATTTGAATTCAAATTTTTTGTTAGGTGGAGGCATTAATGGCCGAGAGGACCGGGGGCCTCGATAAAAACCCAAAATTTGGGTAATGTGGGGGAGGTGGACCGGAGAACAGGGGAGGAACAGAGTGGAGAAAATACCAGACAATCTCTGGTTAATGTACGCCTGCGGGCTGTTTTATTTTGGGAATGCATGTAACTATTTTCCGAAATATTAATGAAAAGTTGAATTTGTAAGAGTTTGGTTTGGTTTTCCGGTGCCCCGTCACTCAGTCACCATTGGATATTTGTGATGTCTTACTAGGGATACTATACCTTTTTGACCATCAAGCGACCTACTAAGCATGTCTATAGAAATGGATAAAGGATTTCAAGAGGATGCCATATCACATACTGAAGTGCCTATCTCATAAGAAGGTAATAAAGGTATCCATAAAACAATGTAAGAAACTAATATCTCATGCATAAAAATTTATTTTGGTGATGGTTTGGCCAAATATTCTTGGTGCTAAGAATTTTAACCTTGTCATGCCAACTTCATCCTATTTAGCATAACATTAATAAATGGATGCTCTTATTCATCCTTGCTCAAAATTCTTTTAAAAAAAACTCTATCTTTAATATTTGAAGAATCTAGAATTCAATTTGCATATCAGTGATAATAGAGAGACCTTATTGAGTTGACCATGCAACTCATAATAATTCCTAATCTCACTACCAATCTTAATAAGGATATCATTGCTTCTACATCATGATATGTTACAAATAAAATCTTCTTATTTGATCTTAAATACCCATACTTTTCATGGCCACCTTATTTATGATAAAACCATTTTTCATTTTTATTATACAAAAGGGGAATGCAAAGAAGAGGAAAAAAACTTTTCATGAAAATTTTAGTTTTGCAACTAAAATCCTAGAAGTGATTCATTATGAAGAATGTAACAAAGCCTTGTTATATAATAAAACCTTATCCTCAAGTAGTTGTATCTAATTAAACTCAATATCAAGAGTGGTGATGTACTACTCATTCATACATGAGGAAGTTGTCTTGATACCTCATATGTAACACTTATGGTAGGTGTTAAAAATAAAATATTATAATGATACATCATAAGATAGGTGTTTTAATATGAGCAAAGCAATCATTTCTCAAGCCTACAAATATTATGATTGCCATAAGCTAGTTCATGGAGTTGTCCTCTATGCCACCATATATTGGAACCTATAGCAGATCAAGAAATGTCAAAGTAATTTCACATTCATCTAATTTATCTCATCTCATTAATATTTATTTGCATCCAATACATTTTAGGATGGCATGTCTACTCATACATGTTATTCCTATAAGAAGAAAGGTATTAGATGAAGATCTATGTCCTAGTACCCTAAAGAACATCACATTCATAAAGGAATATCATATATGAAAACTTATCACCAATAAATATCAAGATGTATGACATCAAGATGCCCATTTGAGATGCCCTAGAAGAACAAAGAAATACACTTCTTGGGTGAGTCACATTTTCAACAATTTAAAAAGATAGAAGATATTGATGCAAATTAAAGCATTGATGGGAATAAAAAAGGAGAGGAGGACCCTTAAGAACAAAGATGAAAATAAATTCAAAAGGACATTGATTTGGGAAACCAAAAATAAATATCACAATTATTAACAAGAAGTTAGTCTAAGCCCTGAAATAAAAATAAAAAGTGATGATGAATATGGTATCTTGGACTTCCAAGCAATTACATCTCCCTCAATAAATGTGGGTGGTACGCCTAGATAGAGGATTTTTCTTCCTTTGTTGATTCAAATGGACATTAGGATGGGATAGGTTAAAGCTTTCAAGAAAATCCCAAGCCTAATATTATGACTTTAGGTGCTTAATTTTTATGGCACATTGAGAGTTAACCTTATTTATGACTAGTTTGAAGTCTCCAAATACCTTTAGGTCTTTTATTCCCATATTTTTAGCTTTCCTCGAGCCAATGCATATTATTAACACAACTCAATAATAGCCTACAAGAAAAATTAGTTTGAATCCCTTTTGGGTTGATAAAATAGATTCCCAATCTATGGGATCATTTCTCACATTACATGGGAAGCACCATAACATGTTAATCTATGAATTGGAATTTACCATTTTGTTTAGAATCTAATTTGCACCCTAATTATCACCTTCTTGTGGCACTTGAACTTTGGTGAGATAGGAGTTTTTATTGGGGTTCCAATTTTGTTGTGGTTGCCACCAACTATTCTGCTACCACAACCTCTTTTTAGTATTATTCATGATTTATCAAGTTTTTTGCTACATCCAACATCTCTTTCATGTCAAGCTTGTATTGATCCATAAAGACTTTAATATCATTGTTGGTTTATGATAGTGTAGATAGAGATGGCACTTGTGGCTAGAAGGTACCAATTGATGGTGATTTTTGGCCTAGATGTATTATAGTATACAGAGAATGGGTTGAATTAGTAGATGACTACACATTAGGAATGAGTGATATATGGGGTGTAGATCTAGGATTTTATAGATTTTCGTTGATGTGGGCGGCATAGGCCATAGGCAAGGCAAGCCACAACTTTCCTACCCTAGCTAGAACATATTTTGCATGAGCTACTTCTTCAAAAGTTATAGCTAGAGTGACATGGTTAGCATTGTAGACCATTAATGTTAAGTCAAATTATAAGCCTTTGATATAATATGGTAGTGATTGTTTTTTTTTTGCCTAACATTTGGCAGAATTAAATTCAAGGTCCTTAAAAATTTAGTATTATAATCATGAATATTGTATTGAGGATGTATTTGCATAACATTTAATTGAAACAAAATAAAATATCCATTACCCATACTACCAAATCTAAACATGAAAGCTTCCAATTGACACCCAACTATTAATAAAATTATTTGGTAAACCTCTATACCATAAAACAACTTTATCATGAAATGAATAGATAATTAAATGTACCATGTTGTCTACCTCTTATATGGGATGAATTGAATTAAGTGTAAATAGCTTTTTAAAGTGGTGCAACATCATCTTTTTTATTGGTACATAGGAGAGTTGGCAACAAACACTACTTTTTAGTAACTAGCCAGCGCAGGTTTCAAACCACAAGGATTGCACCAATAAACCTACCGTCTTAGTTCTAGGTAATTAGGCATGATATGGGGACCACCGATCACTTAGGGTTCATACCGTCGTCGTCAGTTTGGCGTGCACTCAAAGGATTCAGGTCAGACTACTACCTTTGCAAAGGGTTGGCTTCCCCCCAAGATTTGAACCTAAGTCTCTTCTTGGTAAGTGCCCACCACACCTGCACTTACCAATCCACCTAACCCTTGGGGGTAGTCCAACATCATCTTATTCTCATTCATGTCAAAGGTAGGTAAATGTTTTAATAAAAATAGGTGGGATAGGAGAATAGGTTCTTATATTTAATGGTCCTTAATAACTCCAATCAAGAAGCTGATATTGAGGCCTAAGAGTATACTATGTAAACTTGGGATGAAGCTACATATGGTAGATATGGAGGCATTTGAGGGTATTGTTGTGTAGCTTGAAATGGTAACAAGAAAAGAATGTTTAGATTCTAAAGAAAGAGGAGGGGATTAGGACAAGCTCATTGGTAGATATGGAGGCATTTGAGGGTATTGTTGTGTAGCTTGAAACGGTAACAAGAAAAGAGTGTTTAAATTCTAAAGAAAGAGGAGGGGATTAGGACAAGCTCATTGCTAATTTAGAGGAACTCCCATTCTCTCTCTTTTTTTTCTTTCGATTTGTATGTGGTTGGACAAAATTGTGTTTATGGGTGTCTTTGAAGTTTTAGCAAATGAATCAAATGTTTATGCGCCTAATAATTTTGTCTTTGTAGGTGCGCCAAAAACTGTCGGGAATCCATATTTTTTGCAATTTGTTTATATATAGATGGTTGGATAAGCAGGCACTTCGCTAAATCAATGATGTCTTGTAGAGTTTGTTTACAACAAGGGGGGTGATTGGATTGTTAGGTGATGTCCTGTGAGGAACGGATTGTTTGTTCCAATTTGAGATGGTGCATAAATCTATGGTGGTTGCTGCTTTTTGATTTGTGAATCACATAATTTTATGGTGGTGGTTGTTTATTTGGTTTAGTGGATCACATTACACATGGTCCACAAGTCTTTTCAATCTAGAAGAAATAATTATGTTTCTTAGGGTTGTTTCCATAAAAGTAAATATGGCATTAATGACTTCTAGTTGCAAAATGATTGAATTTTTTTTTTTTTTATTACATAAAAGAGTTGGTTACATTACAGCCACTATTTTTAGTAACTGGTCATTGCGTCAGTGCGGTTAAACCACAAAGACTGCTTCAACAAGCCTATCCGTCTCGTTCTTGTTGACCCGGCATGAGATGGGGACAACCAGTCGCTGGGGTTCATATCGGCGTGACTGGGGGTTCATATTGGCGTGAGATGGGGACAACCAGTCGCTGGGGGTTCATATCGGTGTGAGATGGGGACAACCAGTCGCTGGGGGTTCGTACCGTCATCGTCGGAGGACTGCTTCAACAAAATTATTAGTTTCGGTGTGAGATGGGGACAACCAGTCGCTGGGGTTCGTACCGTTATCGTTGGAGGACTGCTTCAACAAAATTATTAGTTTCGTTCTTGTTGACCCGGCCTAAGATGGGGACAACCAGTCGCTAGATTCTGGATTCGGAGCAGACTACTACCTAAGTTTGAACCTATAAAATGATTGAAATTTATGTTGACTTAACATTGATAAACCCACCTTATCAGGGCGATGGGTCATGCTGCAAGATAAGTTTGCTATTCATTAGTTTGGGGGTGGGGATTCGTTTTAATCTTAAGTGTTTTTTTAAAGTGAAGAAAATCACCAAATTGAAGAAAATCATATACATGACACAAATAATACCCTAGAAAAATATTTCAAGATGCAATTTCTTTGGCGAATCAATTACTGTCATGAAAACATGGTGACGTCATTGAATCCACAATAAGATTTCTATGTCCAGAGCTCTGCTGGATATAAATTCTCCAATATGGATGTACAAATATGTACAGAGATTGTGGAAGGCTAGGTGATCCTGATGTCCTCTAAATTGTATCTGAGAGCAGAAGGAACTATCCTAGTCCTAAAACAGCAAGAGCCCCATAGACCTAACTTTGCATACTTGGCAAAAAGCTTTGTGATACTCAATTGGTTATTGATTGGTCACAACCATGGGAGGGAGGCAGGGACTAGAGGCTTCAAGTCAAATGAACCTAGACCTGGTCTGCAACAAATAAAACCTTGAGTTTTTCAATTGGTTTTATAGGATTGAAAGGGCCTCATCCATATTTTATCTTGATTACATAATGGTATTACAACAACATTTTTGGCTCCTCCTTAAAAGTCAAGGTATTTAACAGCATTTGATAGCAAAAAAAAGAAAACACCTTGAGTTGCCCACTAATAAATTTGAAATAATTGTAATAAAATGAAGGTTGTCAGACTTCTCTATGACAGAGATATTTTATATTCAGATCGAGTGCTTGCTTCAGAGTTGGATTCTTAGAAGGTATTCTAATAAGGTGGCAAGGTACTCATAATTTTATCTTATGCATGCAACTAATTTGATGAGCTTTAGAAGAGTTGGCAGCATAACCTATGGAAGGTACAAGTGTGAAACTATTAGAAAATTTGGATATAGTTCGTTGCCTAAAGATTTTTTAAGTTTTATTTTTGGTTCATGTAGAGCCAAAGTACCCATTAATGGTCATTCTGCTTGTCATAATTCATGATGCTTGCCTATGCATTCTTTTTTAATATTTGTAAGTTGCCTATGTTTTGTTCTGAAATTTTTGTTTTTTTCCTCTGACATATGATGTTTATGATATAATCTATGCCTTATTTTCATGTGTCAACATTCAAACTAATGAAGAAGTGGTAATCAAACTGGTATACCTATCTTATCCTTATGTAGTCTATGTTGAAATCTAGATGTAGGTAATTTTAAAACAATCCGTCCTGGTTATTTTGATTGCCTTCTAAAAAAATAAGTGCTTATTAGCATAACCAATTTTATTTGCAATCTCAGTTTTGTTCATGATGAGGCTCAATCACATGGAGAAATTTTATCTGCACTCTATTTTTTAAACCCATAATATTGTCCAAGACCCAATGGACCCTCCATTCCATTTCCCCCCTTCTCCTACTTGTTCAACCTATTGATTAAGACATGAGAGTCAGACTCCACCTCAATTCTTGAGTATCCTTGCTTAAGAGCCATGGCTAAGCCTTCACAGATGGACATGGCCTCTGCCACCATGTTGTTGTTCCTCCCAGTGCCCCGATGGAAGCCAAAAACCATCATCCCTTCGTGCGTACAACCCACCCCTCCAATACCCGCCTCCCTCGGATTGCTACGAGCAACACCATTGGTGTTAACCTTAACCCAATCCATCGGCAGTGGCTTCCACTTCCCTCCCCTGTCCAACTTTTTAGAAGGAGGAGCCTTCCTTATTCTCGAGCTCCAATTCCATAACGATTGGGACTAAACCCACCCAAGAATCATAATCCCAAGAAGATCCAATAACTACTCCTCTCTGGGCATAAGCTGAGAACCTTTGATTCCTCTTACAACCTCTCTAATATTGAGCAAAATTCTCAAGAGAATTGACTCCCTAGATGAGCACTCATCACGGAAAATACGCCTATTGCACTCCAGCCACACTTGCCACAAAGTGAAGGCCTTGAAACAATGAACTAGAAGGGCAGACTGTCCACCTGCCCCCTTAGAGCCCCATAGATCAAAGAACTACTCCAACGAGACATCACCAAGCCAGGGCAAATTAAATAGCCTTTCACCTTGCTCCCAAATCCAACCAGCAAAGGGACATTGAACTAGAAGGTGGTCAACAGATTATCCTGCCCCATAATAGAGCACACACCATTCTAGGCCCACCAAGCCCCTCTTATGAAGATAGTCTTGAGTCAAAATCCTATTTTGAATGACTAACCAAATGAAAATGTTGACTTTTGGCTATATACTTGAATTCCACACCTTATTCCAAATGTCCCTCTCCCTACCCAGTCCCTCTGTAAGCCAGTCATATCCTTTCTTGATGGAAAACCGTCCATTTCCTTTGTCTCCCCATCTTAAAGAGTCCTCTTTTGACCACGAGCACTACCTTTTATTCAAAATACCCCTCAGACTATCCCTGTCTTCTTCAGCTATCTGTTTCCAAACCGAGAGGTCTTCCCACCTCCTCAAACCCACTTCCCCTTCATCTTCCTCGTAGATGTCCTTCACATAGACCCAATTTGAATCCTTAAAAATATCTACAGCATTACCCAACTTTGAGAACTGGGAAGTATTTGGCTGGTATTGATCCCACGCATCATCCCAAAATTTTGTCTTTCTGCCAATTCTGACTTTCCAGAACAACCTTGCAATAATATCAGTGCTAGCCTTTTTAATTGCAGTCCAAATGATGGACCCCCCATTTAAAGGGAGGCTATAAACCAATTCCACCTCATCCCCATACTTCATAGATAAAACCTTCGACTTAAGGCTGGACTAGTCTAGAATCCAATTCTACAGTAATTTAGCCCTTAAAGCCAAGTGATCAGCCAATCTACGAATACCCAACCCCCCTTTATTTAGCGGGAGGCAGACCAAATCCCACTTTACCAGACTCCATTTCTTTTTCAATTATGAGCCTCCCCAAATAAATTCCTTCAAAAGTCTGTCAATATCCTTAACACAGTGCCTGGGACCAATCATAGCTGTAAATTGAAAGACTAGAATAGCCTGCAACACTGATTTTACCAGAGTCAATCTTCACCCCAGCGAGAGCCAATGATGGGTCCAATGATTTAACTTAAATCAAATTTTATCTGTAAGAGTCCTCCAAGATAACTTTCCAAGATGTCTTCCTACCACTGGAAACCCAAAATATTTAAAGGGGACCAAACTTTTCTTGAAATTTAAAATACTAAGGATACAGGTTTGAACCCTATTATCAACATTGAAAAAGAAAACCTTAAACTTATCGTCATTGATAACTTGACCCGAAGCTCTCCCATATAGATCCAAACATCTTCTGAACCCCTTGGCCTCCTTGATCTTTGCTATTCCCATACAAGTAGAATCATCCACAAACTGCAAATGCATCAGAGGCACGACCCCCTTGGACACTACAAAATCTTTTATTTCCTAGGATTACCTAGCTTTGTGGAAAGTCCTACCCAGGGCTTCTACCTGAATAATGAACAAGGAGACAAAGGGTCTCCCTATCTCAGGCCTCTACTTAACCCAAACTGCTTCGACGGGACACCATTTACCAAGACCAAGAAAGCAGGATTGGAAAAGCAAGCTACCACCCAATCTATCCACCTATCCTCGAACCCAAAATTTTGCAAAACCTTAATAAAAAAACTTCAATCAACTTGGTCGTAGGCTTTGGACATATCTAATTTAATAAACATATTACCTTCCTTACTGAGTCTCATGGAGTGAGTAACTTCCTGTGCCAATATAATTTGGTCCATGATTTGTCTCCCTTGCACAAATCCACCCTATTCCTCATATATAATGGTCGGTAAAACCACCTTCAAACACTCTGCCAACACCTTAGAAATAATCTTATATATACATTTATAGAGGAAAATAGGCCAAAACTCATCCAACGAGGAGGCCCCATCCTTTTTTAGAATAAGAGCAATAAAAGTACAGTTCATAGCTCTTAAGACAGATTTAGACCTTCTGGCCTCTTCAACTACTTGTAGGATTTTATCCCCTAACTCCTCCCACATAAATTGAAAGAATTCAATTGGAAAACCGTCCGGTCCTAGAGTTTTACCTTTTTCATATAAAAGACTACCCTTTGCACTTCCTCCAAAGACACCACTCTGGCCAAAAACAAATTTTGCTTTCTCGAAATATAGGGAGGAATCGATTTCAAGATCTCCTACTATGCCTCATCATCTAGAGAAACCTTCAAAAAAAGATCAAATAAATAACTCCTTGCTTCTCCCTGCATCTCACACCACGTCCTTACGACCTGCCCCCTTCCACAGGTTAGAGACTTAATAAAATCAAACCCCCTTCTAGCCATTGTTGACTGGTGGAAAATTTTTGTATTCCTATCCCCCTCCCTTAGCCAGGTGAGTCTAGACTTTTGTTTCCAAAACACCTCCTCCTTTTGTTCCCATTCCTCCACCTTCATCACCGGCTCCATCTCCTGGGTCAAGAGCTCCTGAGAAAGACCTTCCAAACAAATCCTTTAAGTCCCCTGCTCAAGAGCCCACTCTGCCTCTTGGGACTCTTGCTCAATATTTCCAAATACTAGATGGTTCCATTCTTTTAGCCTCTCTTTCACATATTGCAATCTTTTGAAAAAATATAAACAACACAGTTCCAAATCTTGGGTGTCCCTCCGTCCACCATGTAAGGATCAAATCCTTGAAACCCTCATGGTTGAGCTAAGCAAGTTGAAATTGAAAATGGTTGTTCCCTGGTTTAATCCAACTCAAGATGTCAAAAGAGATTGGCCAATGATCAGACCCCATAAAAGAGAATATTTGAGCGCAACTCTATTCCTCTAGCCACCCAAGAGTCATCAACTAGAAAACAATCCAATCTTTCCTGGATATGGTCCAAGTTTAGTCTCCTATTACTCCAAGTGAAAAAGCAGCCTTTCAAAACCACATCTTTAAGGCCTAACATGTCCATTTGGTCAATGAACAAATGACTCCCCGTGTCTAGGACTTTGGATCCCTCCCTGCTTTTCCTCTAATAAAGCAATAGCGTTAAAATCCCCTCCAACTATTTGAAACATCTCCTTCCCTTTTTCTAAAATTACCTCCATTGTCGTCCATTGCTCCACATTTTCTTTTATATTAGCCGGAGCATAAAAGTTAACTACCTGAAAGGGAGCTACATTTGAAAGTAGATACCCTTTTATCTCCAAAATTCCTATAGTTGCCACTACATCCACAATCTCTATCTTCCTAGGATCCCACATACAAAATCCTCAAAGTTTCCCTCCAAATTCTCTTGCAAACCGTTGCGCTTCCATCTAAACTCAATTTGGATTCTTGAATCAACATCAAAGAAGGACGATATTTTTCTTATCAAACGCTTCATAGCATTTTTCTTGGGTTTCGCCCCAAGCCCCTCTCATTCCAAGAAATAATCTTCATTTGTAGAAAGAATTGAAATGTGAATAAATAGTTCGCATAATCCCTGCTTCTACCAAATGCTTCCCTTCCTTATCTCTCTTCTTGTTCCTCTCCTCCCATCCCCCTCAATATCGATAGCTCTTTCCTCCCTCTCCATATCATCCTCAACCACATTCTTTGCCTTCACTAGAATCGACTCCTCCAAAGGCCCAACCTCCTCCTTTTGAGTTCCAAAGTCTTCTTGAGTGCACATCTCTATCGAGGCCTCACCCCTACTACAAGGGAACGACACAAAATCTTCCTGAACAACCTGCTCATGAGAGGGGCAATCCCACCCCACAACATCCACATCCACCTCACTGGACCCGGATCCCAGAATATCAAACTGATTTTTGAAAGGAACTTCCAAACGTTCCTTACCCTTTCGACCACCAACCTTCAATCTTTTCCTGTTTATAACTACATGAAAACCATCCTCCTCCCCCACTTCCACACCTTTCCCTTGATGGGGCTCCTCCTTCTTCATCTCAGTATTCTTGGGGTAGTTTTTCTAGGTGACCATAAATATGACAACATTTGCACCTGAAGGGGATCGCCTCATAGTCAGGACCCTGAACCCTTACCACCTCCCCAATTTGGATGTCAATAGAATCCGAGAGAGGACTAGATATATCCAACTCCACACAAATCCTAACATAAGTAGTAAACTTCCTTCTCTTCATAAGATCAGAGACCGAAACAAAGGTCCGTATGGCCTCACCAATATCTCTAAAAATATCCTCCTTCCAAAGCTCTAAAGATAGACAATAAAGTCTAGTCCACACCGGGACAACTGAAGGTAGTTCCTCTGCTAGATTGAACCCTGCGTGCTACAATTTCATGTATAGCCCCGCTTGCCCCATGAAATAATGGCCGCCCTCGAAAATTTTATTCCGATCCTCCTCTATCAAAAATAGCTAAAAAATACCCATTTGCAAAAAGAGCAATATCATACTTGCCTTCAGTTTTCCAGTATTGCGTTGTCCATCCCTCGATCCTTATTAGGTCTGTCCTAGTTCCAATGAATCTGTAAATGAGGGTCTTGGGTTGTAATAAAATTACCTCATTCGCCACCACTTTAGGCTGCACCTTAATTTGTGGTCATTCTGTGCGACGAAGACAGTTGTTCACCTTTCCGTCACCACCCATCGACGTTGAACCCACCACACTAACCCAAGCATTCTTTAGGGAATCATACACTTTACGAACTCTATCAGGGCTAAACCCTGAAGAACCCGTAACCACCACCTTAAAGTTCAAACCCGGGTGACCCTGGGGGGCCACCCCCTCTCCCTCCATCAACAATCTTTGCAAAAAATTTGAAATTTTCCTCCTACCTTCATTTGTTAAATTTTTAATCAAGACACCTTCATTGCTTCTTTATTCACCATCTCCTTCAAATCTTTATCTCACAATATAGATCCCGCTTAGCTCCTGCTCCTTTGCTCATATCCCGTTCAAATTCCACTCCTCTACTCTAAACCAGTCAGAACTCACTTCTCTACTCAAAATCCGCTCCTCTATTCAAATCAAACTTAGATCCCGCTCCTCTGCTCAGATCTTGCTCCCTATTGTAAAAAAATATGTTATGCATTCCATAATAATTAAATAAAAATGTTAAACCGTGAGATGCCCATTATAGAATGGATTTTGTAGCAGATCATAATTGTAATGAGTTGTGCTAAAGTATTTGTTTTATTGTCAACCCTTGCCAATATCCATGGCACTTACAACTTAACCCTCTCTTATTAAAAACCATTATTATATAATGCTTGATCATCTCATCCTTGATAATCACTTCTAGTGTAACATTTGCTTCTTGGATTGAACTTGTCATATGTTCACTCTTCCTCTTATCTCCAGCTTGGACATCCATATTTCTAGCTAAGGCATCCTAACTTCCAGTTAGGGCTGTCAAATATGGCTTTCCTTCTATGCTACCTAGTGATGCTTGCTTCTGGCTCGCATTTGCCCCTGGCTTGTAAATTTAGTATTTTCATCTTAATTTTTTGTGTTTACTTTATTGTTCTCATTGAATATGTCAAATACTGAAGGGCTTGTTTGGAAAATGAAGATTTTCAAATTTTGCAACAAGCATGGTATGGAGCAGATCAAAAGAGTGGAGGATTATGTAGGTCATAGTGTTGAGAATTGCTGTTAGTTGCCGAGTAGTCATGAATCTGTGAGTCTGGTGGGATCTGATGAGCCGTTTTGGCCTGAGTCAGCCAGACTCGGTTGATTTGCCCAACTGGTCCAAGACTCAGTTTGGATTTATCTAATTTGGCAGCAGAAAATTTGCATTTTTTTTTAATTTATTTGCTTTATATTTTTTTTTCCTATTTGACAAGTTTTGTTCTGAGTTTTTCCACGAGTCTGAGTGAGTCAAAAAATAGGCTTTTGCCAAGTTCGAGTGGAGTCTTGACACTATGGTCCAGATCCTCACATTGATATTGTTTTGCATGCAGCTCAGAGAATTGCATTCCGGAATACAGAATTTTGTTGTACATGTACTTGTTAGAAGCATGGAGTTGCTAAATTTAAAAGCCGAGGATGATTTGGAGGGTACCATAGCCCAGTAGAAATGATGACAGTGCGCCACCTGCACGATATATTACTCTAAGCCTTAAGGTTCTTAGTTCTTGTGGTTTTCAACTAGAGGATCCCCAGGATTTGCCAGGTGCTTCAAGAGGTTCTTCCTAGTGAAGTGTGGGTCTGAAAGAATACTGAACTTCTTAATGTTCTTGTAGGTAGTATAAGTAAAGCCCAGTTCCAATATGTTATTAGTTGGGTCTAGGAACAAACCCTTGATAATTTGGATACTCTTCCTTCTGGATATTATATATGATGATACTACAAATGTTTGTTTTGTTGAATTTCATATGACATACAATAATTTTTTATCTTGTCACTTCTCTTAAGAAAAGTAGCTGGCATGCATTTACAGCTGTCTATATTGATGCTATAAGCAAAGTTAATTGGTAGCTTTATTTTGCTGTTAAACAGGAAAGTGCAAAAACCAAGCATCCACAACTATTGTATGAATCCAAATTTTACAAAATTCTTCAAGAAGGAAGTAAGGATGTCATTCTACAGACAATTTATTTTTGTTAATAATCAACTTTAGCAAAATTTAGGAAAGTTCCATACTAATTAGCAGTCTGTATAGCTGTTTGCAAATTTTGTGGGTTTCTTTTCTTACTTAAGATGGTAGACTGCAGCTGGAGTTTCAAATATAAGATGGTCTGGTGTTGAAGGCGATTACAATGCAATGGTCATGGATATTCTTGGACCAAGTCTTGAGGATTTATTTAATTATTGCAATCTGAAATTCACATTGAAGACCATTTTGATGCTTGCTGATCAGTTCCCATATGTTGTAAGTAAAGCCCAGTTCCAATATGTTATAAACTCTATGCTGTACTTTTATCTGAGAATGAGGGTAAAGAGTTTTATTTAGTGCTTGATTTTCTCCATTAAATTGGTACTTTCCTATGATTTGTTTATATAGACTGTGGGACCATGAAATAACTTTCTGACAACAATGACTATAATACTTTTCACAATTTCTATTTACAAATTAACAGGATTGAGTATGTGCACTCAAAAAGTTTTCTTCATCGGGATAGTAAACCTGACAATTTTCTCATGGGGCTGGGTCGAAGAGCAAACCAGGTGATTTTTACTGTAAACTTGAGCCATTGTAATGGCTTTTTCTGCATTTTGATATTGTTCCCTTTCCACTGTAGATTAGGTTAAATCAAGATACAGAAATGTCATTTACACCCCAGAGGTTTTACCATGAGGAAAATGAATCATAGTATCCAGAAAATGTCAAGACACAAAATTTCCAACCTTTAATTAGTTACAATTGCAATAGCAAATTACAAATTAAATATGATGTACACCCCCTTATGTATTTCAGAATGCAATGAAGACTGATTTTGTTTTTTCTGAGTTTGTTTTCAGTCTGATTTGTTTTTTTTGTTTGAGTTGCTAATAGGTTTGATTTGCAATGCCGAAAAGAAATGATAACATACACAATAGAGTCTGAACTAGTTGCCAAATGAAAGATATGACAAATTATTGCAATTTCAACAATTTATTTGCTTCCAAATAAGATTACAAAGTTCTGATTCAGAATTTCCAGACCTGGAATATTTATCTTCAGACTTGCAAAGGAGTACCAAACAATGCTCAAAGGCTGCCAAGATGTCCCTGGATGTTGTAGACAATATCCACTATCCTTTGCCAAAGAGATGGAGTCAATATGATGTTGGAGTGATGAAATATAGAGGTCTGATCTGCAACAGTAATGTTGTGCTTCAGATTTTGTAGATGCCACGATTTGCTCCAATGAAGCCTCCAAACTAGGCGCTAGGCACTAGGGATGATAACTGTAAAGTTTGGTTGCCAACACCTCCAAGTGAAAGTTATGAAGGTCTGAAATAAAGTGCGGCAGACTTCATAAAATGTTGATAACTCCTTATGGCTGACAAACTGGACCTCCAAACTCAATATCTAATGTGTACACTCAATGCCAAACAAGATAGCACCAAAGTGATGACTGAAAATGGTCTCCAAACACACACAAACAACTGCAGAAATGGACAGCCTCCCTAGAAGTTCGACCCACTATTAAAAATAATCCCAAGCCTCAACAATTGCAAATGAATCTTTGAAATGATGGCCTTGGCAAGGGCTTTCCAATGAACTAACACCCACAAAATTATACCTCCAAAATCCGAAGTTATGAACAAATATGTGTGGCTGCCATGAAAATACCAGTCAACCCTAATACCTGCAAAATAAAATAAATTCCTCTCCCAAGGGGACCAAATTTGTACTTGAAATGATTGTTGGGACGAGAGCAATCCAATGATCAAATACCCACAAAAAGATAGTCCTCCAATCTGCAACTATGAATGAAAATGCATGGCTGCCATAAAAATACAGTCAACTTAAACCCTTGAAAAGTACCTCAAAATGTCCTCCAATCCACAAAATAATCATAGAATCATGAATGGCTGATGTAGAGGAACAAAACCCATGTCTTCGTTTGCCCAAATAATGATCTTCCAAAAATCTGCAAACCCTAATGTCAAAAATCTGAAGCACAATGGATTTCCGGAAGTAGAAATCCCTCAAATGGCTAGGTATGATCTCTCACATACGAAACCAATGCCACTAATGGAGGTTTTCGTCTCCAAAAGCCTTAACCTGCAAATCTCCAATTCTGAAGTATGCAAAGTCTCCAAAGAGCTCAAAATGTGACTGTAACCCTCGATGCCCAATGGCTGTAACTTTTCTTTACTTATTTGCCTTCTTTTCTCTCATTAGGATTTCCAGAAATAAAATAATATTTTATTCTCTTAAGCCTCCAAAAGTGGACACCCCCTTGGCCTAGTAACATAACGTTGTTTTTAAAAATGTTATAATTACTTTTAATAATTTTACTTTATAAAGTCATAATATAACTTTATATTATAAAGTCATAATATAACTTAATATTATAAAGTAACTCTCTCACCAATGAAATATAACATCATACTTAGGCAAATAACATATTAGCTCCTCAAATGATGATGCACAACCACAGCTCCAAACCGAAGCTCACCAAAACTGCTGCGGACAAGACCTCCATAAAACCTGAGTCCCTTAACACTGCACTGATCAACCTACAGGGATTCTGAATAGGCTATCGGGATCACAAACATTGCTAATCACAGAAGAGGGGACATTACAGTCCTCCCTTCCCAAGATTGCTTGTCCTCAAGCAATCGAAGTTTAGGATGCTGAAGTATCTGCTCGCTCTCCCACGTAGCATCCTCCTCCGAAAGATTCCTCCATCTCACCAAATACTCCTTCACTATCCTCCTCCGTAGAGTACGCTCTCTAGAATCAATGATGGCCTCAGGAATCAAAACCAATCTCCCCTCCTCATCCAACGGAGGTAACTCTGCAATCGGTACCACCTTCTGTCCAATCGCCTTTTTGAGGCGAGAAACGTGAAATACATTGTGGACCTTGCTTCCTTCAGGAAGCTCTACCTCATAAGCAACCTCACCCACATGCCTGATTACTCTGTATGGACCATAGAAGCGAGGCTTAAGTTTCTCGGCACCGCTCTTCTTCAATGAGGACTGCCTATAAGGCTGTAGACGAAGATATACTAAGTCACCAACCTCAAACGTGCGCTCAACTCTTCGCTGATCTGCATACCTCTTCTGCTGAGTTTGAGCTTGTTGGATGTTGTCTCTCAATGAGTGCATAATATCTTGATAGTCCTATAATAAGGCCTTAGCCTTAGGCACTCTACTATCTCCGAGCAATAAATCCATGATGCTAGGTGCCTCATACCCATAAAGTGCCATGAACGGTGACATCCTGATGGACATGTGATAGGAGGAGTTGTAGCAATACTCCCCCAAATAGAGCCATTTAACCCACGCCTTCTGCTGCTCTGAAATGTAATTGCGTAGGTACCCCTCAATCCATTTATTCACTACCTTCGTCTGTCCATTTGTCTGAGGGTGATAGCTCGTGCTAGGTGTCAACTTTGTGCCACATAATCGGAAGAGCTCCTGCCAAAACAAACTGAGGAACTTGTTGTCCCGATCACTAACAATATTCTTGGGCAGTCCATGGAGTCTGAACACCTCTCTGAAGAATAAATCTGCCACTTGTGCAGCTGTATACCCTGCTGAAATGGCAAAAAAATGTGCATATTTGGTCAAACGGTCAACCACCACATAAATACAATCCCTCCCATTCACCTTGGGCAGTCCTGTGATAAAATCCATGGAGATACTCGCCCACTTAGTGGCTGGAATAGGTAGAGGTTGTAGCAGACCAGCCGGATAAGTATGCTCATTTTTGTTTTGTTGGCAAGTGGGACACTCCCTAATATATTGCAAAACATCATCCTTCAGTCCTTTCCATGAGAATCTCTCACGGATCTACCTGTATGTCTTAAAATAACCAGGGTGGCCAGCCATAGGAGTGTCATGAAAACATGTAAAAATCTGCCTTCTTATTTTGGAATCAGCCACTAACCAAATTCTGTCCTTATAGAAAATGAGCTCATCCCTCACAACATACCTGTCGTCACTGTGAGAGCCATCTATCAAGCTGCTAGCAAATGTGTCTCTAGCATAATCAGCAATGATGTGATGCTTCCAATCATCGGATATCTCAATGAGTGAACACAAGTGGGGTCTCCTGGATAGGGCATCTGCAACTACATTCTTCTTCCCCCTCATATACTCTATATCAAAATCATATGCTTGGATCTTACTCACCCATTTTTGCTGTCTATCATTAAGATCCTTTTGATTTAGGAAGTACTTGAGGCTATTATGATCAGTTTTAACAATGAACTTCCCACCAACCAAGTACTGTATTAATTTAGCCAAAGCATGAACAATGGCCAACATCTCCCTGTCATATATAGAGTAACTCTTCTCGCAACCCCTCAACTTCCTACTCTCAAATGCAATGGGATGTCTATCCTGCATAAGCACCGCACCGATCCCATCACCTGAAGCATCACACTCCAACACAAATGGTTTGGAGAAATCAGGTACCGCTAGTACTGGACTAGAAACCACCGCCTGTTTGAAAGTATCAAATGCCTGCTGTGCTGAATCTGACCAAACAAATGCCCCCTTTTTTGTTAAATCTGTAAGTGGGGCAGCCAGCTGTGAAAAACCTCTCACGAACCTCCTGTAGAATCCACACAACCCGAAGAAGCCCTTAAGCTGTGTCAAATTAGTAGGTGGAGGCCAATCAAGAATCGCCTGGACCTTCTCAGGGTCCATCCTAACTCCATCAGCACTGATGATGTGACCAAGGTATAACAATTTTGTCATCCCAAACTCACACTTAGACTCCTTGGCATATAATGACTCCCTCTCCAAAATGCCAAGTACCTCGTCTAAGTGTCCCAAATGCTCCTCCCAAGATCTGTTGTAGATCAATATATCATCAAAGAAAATCAACACAAACTTGCGGAGCTGTCCACTGAAGATCCTGTTCATACAGGACTGAAAGGTAGCAGGGGCATTAGTCAACCCGAATGGCATGACTATGTACTCAAAGTGTCCAAAATGGCATCTAAACGCTGTCTTCTCTATATCCTGCTCTCTCATCCTGATCTGGTGGTAGCCGGATCTCAAATCTATCTTGGAGAAATAACAAGCCCCATGTAGCTCATCAATCAACTCATCAATCCTCGAAATTGGGTACTTGTTCTTGATTGTCTTCTTATTCAGCACCCTGTAATCAATACACATGCGAAGAGTACCATCTTTCTTCTTAACCAACACAACTGATGATGCAAATGGACTCTTACTTGGACGTATGAAACCCATCTCCAACAACTCGTTAATCTGCTTCTCAATCTCGTCCTTAAACCGCTTGGGATGGCGGTAAGGAGTAGTGATAATGGGTTTGGCACCCTCCTCAAGCTCTATAACATGCTCTATGCCATGGTCAGGTGGCTGCCCTGGAGGTATGTCACTAAACACCTTGCTTCGCTTATCAAGCAAAGCATGAATCTGTGGATGGTATTGGCGCTTACCCTCTGAATCACTAGTAGGCCTGATCAAACATTCTGCTGCCCACTCAACCATGTTATGCCGCATAATTCTCTCCAACCTCTTGAAAGATACCACGCGTGGCCCTCCATTAGATAACCCATGAAAAACAACATTCTGTCCATTGGCTTTGAACTTCAGTTCCATAGTCTGAAAGTTGAGAGATATCTCTCCCAAAGAACGCAACCACTGAAGTCCTAAAACCATATCAAGATCACCAATCTTAACCACATAAAAATCATCACAAATCTCGTGATTCCCTACCTTAATCCTCAACTGTGGTATCACACTGGAACATGTGATGGTGAATCCATCAGCAACCATCACCTGGAAGCCTTCTACCTTCTGTGCTTGTAATTCCCGACGAGCAACCAACCCTTCATCTATGAAGTTATGAGTAGCTCATGTGTCTATCAAAGCAACAACTCGTTGTCCATTAAGTACACCACGTACTCTCAAGGATTGGGCACTCTGAAAACTCTGTAATTGGGCTAAAATTGCTTTTTTTTTTTCATCCTTCCTTTCCTCTTGAGTATCTTCAATTTTTTGTTCATATGATGGTGTCTCTTCTTCGCTATCCTCTGAATCAATTTGCTGATCAGAATTTTCAGTCATAGATTCATCCGCAGAATAATATTCTATAAGCTGTAATTTGCCCTTATGCTCACACTTATGACCTGGTTGCCATGGTTTTTTGCAAGTGAAGCATAAATTCTTCTTTCTTAACTCATTTATGGTGTCTTCATCCAATATTTTTGATGGTTTAGAAGTCTGATCTGATTCCTTTTTGAAATGTTTTTTATCTTTATCTTTCTTGAAACCACTTCCCTTGTGCTGAAATTTGGTTTTGGACGAAGTATGCTCCATGTCTCTTGCCTTGCGGATGGCCTCATGTAGAGTGTTTGGGTTAAATGCCTTAATCCACCCTCTCAAAGGTTTGGACAACCCATCTATAAATAACACCACCAACCTCCTCTCTGAAATATCGGTTACCATGACTGACAACCTCTGAAAATATTCTCTGTATGCCTCCACTAATCCCCACTGCTTGAGCTATGCCAACTCTTTGAACTCTAACTCTGGATCCTTCTTGTCAAACCTGTCGATCAGCCTATCTGTAAACTCAGCATATGTGGTGATCAAATTATGTCCTAAGGTGTCCATCCCATGATGCCACCAATCATGTGCTATACCATCAAGATGAAGAGTTGCAAATTTGATGGCCTCATCCTCAGGCATAGGGCTAAGATGGAAGTAAGTGTCCACCTTTTGTCCCCAAGCCCTCGTTGTCATCCTACCTGAACCATCATAATAAGGAATTGTCAACTTGCTAACTCTCCTCTGTAGTTCTGATTCACCTGTGTATGGTGGGCGGTCTCTCTTATTTGGCCTAGGCTGCTGTCTCATACGCATATCCATATAGTCCCTGAATGACATCAATGCATGGTACTCATCACCTAGAGCAACCCACTCCTGTCTAATGTGCTGCTGCATCTCCATCACATCATGTTCTGGCTCATCCTGTGGAACAAATCTAGCTGGAAATGTAGGCATAGTCGGTCTCGAACTACTAGATCCCACTCTATAACTGTGTCCACCAATCTTGTTACCAACTGACTCCTCGTGCCTATTGTTCCCCTGCTGTGGTCCATTTTGTGTACCTCCATTGTTAGCATTATTATTATTGTTTTGGTTCTGCATAGAAATGGACATCCTTTGGATAGCTAACATCATCTCCCGCTGCCCTCTAGCTAATGCATTAAGAATATCCATGGTACTCTGATTAGTTGCACTCCTTTCACCCATGGGATCCCTATTGGTCTCAATCTGGGGCTGCCTAGCCCTCTCTGCCGCTGAAAATGTGCTCTATTCTGGATAATGCTGAGCAATTTGATATTGTTTCCTGAGCCCCCTTTCGTAAGCCCTCAAATCCCTTTCACTCATATGATGAACCTCATAGGATGGCAGTGTAGAACTTGAGCTCTGATACCACTATGATGTACACCCCCTTATGTATTTTGGAATGCAATGAAGACTGATTTTGTTTTTTTTGAGTTTGTTTTCAGTCTGATTTGTTTTTTTTGTTTGAGTTGCTAATAGGTTTGATTTGCAATGCCAAAAAGAAATGATAACATACACAATAGAGTCTGAACTAGTTGCCGAATGAAAGATATGACAAATTATTGCAATTTCAACAATTTATTTGCTTCCAAATAATATTACAAAGTTCTGATTTAGAATTTCCAGACCTGGAATATTTATCTTCAGACTTGCAAAGGAGTACCAAACAATGCTCAAAGACTGCCAAGATGTCCCAGGATGTTGTAGACAATATCCACTATCCTTTGCCAAGAGATGGAGTCAATATGATGCTGGAGTGATGAAATATAGAGGTCTGATCTGCAACAGTAATGTTGTGCTTCAGATTTTGTAGATGCCATGATTTGCTCCAATGAAGCCTCCAAACTAGGCGCTAGGCACTAGGGATGATAACTGTAAAGTTTGGTTTCCAACACCTCCAAGTGAAAGTTATGAAGGTCTGAAATAAAGTGTGGCAGACTTCATAAAATGCTGATAACTCCTTATGGTTGACAAACTGGACCTCCAAACTCAATATCTAATGTGTACACTCAATGCCAAACAAAATAGCACCAAAGTGATGACTGAAAATGGTCTCCAAACACACACAAACAACTATAGAAATGGACAACCTCCCTAGAAGTTCGACCCATTATTAAAAATAATCCCAAGCCTCAACAATTGCAAATGAATCTTTGAAATGATGGCCTTGGCAAGGGCTTTCCAATGAACTAACACCCACAAAATTATACCACCAAAATCCGAAGTTATGAACAAATATGTGTGGCTGCCATGAAAATACCATTCAACCCTAATACTTGCAAAATAAAATAAATTCCTCTCCCAAGGTGACCAAATTTGTACTTGAAATGATTGTTGGGACGAAAGCAATCCAATGATCAAATACCCACAAAAAGATAGTCCTCCAATCTGCAACTATGAATGAAAATGCATGGCTGCCATAAAAATATAGTCAACTTAAACCTTTGAAAAGTAACTCAAAATGTCCTCCAATCCACAAAATAATCGTAGAATCATGAATGGCTGATGTAGAGGAACAAAACCCATGTCTTCGTTTGCCCAAATAATGATCTTCCAAAAATCTTCAAACCCTAATGTCAAAAATCTGAAGCACAATGGATTTCCGGAAGTAGAAATCCCTCAAATGGCTAGGTATGATCTCTCACATACGAAACCAATGCCACTAATGTGTTAGGAGGTGAAGTCAATATCCAGATCTCCAATGTTCTTCAGCAGAGAGGTGCATGGTGGTGCAGCTTATAAAGAGGAAACAAACAGTATTCTGTAGTCTTCCTTTGGGAGAGGAAACAAACAGTCTTTTGGACTCTTCCTTTGGAAGAGGAAACGAACAGTTTTTGGACTCTTCCTTTGGAAGAGGAAACAAACAGTTTTTGGACTCTTCCTTTGGAAGAGGAAACGAACAGTTTTTTGTTTTTTCTATAAAAGGGGAATGACCCCTTGCATGTAAATTATGATTGAATGTAATTCTGCCGAAATCAATAAAAGATCAAGCTGCCATTGCCCCGTGGTTTTTCCCTGCACATTGCAGGTTTTCCACGTAAAATTTGTGTTACTGTTTTTCCTGTGTTATTGTGTTTTTTCTGCTTGCACATAATTTTGCTATATTTTCTAACATCCCGGTATCATAGCCTAGGGTTTTGTGCGAGTGGGAGCTGCAACAATGACTGGAAGTGTAACCAAGTTTGAGATTGAAAAGTTTGATGGCAAGAACTTCGCCCTATGGAAGATGAAGGTGGAGGATTTGTTGGTTCAAAATGACCAAGCCCTAGCCTTGAAAGGGGTCGCGAGTAAACCAAGCAGCATGAAAGATGAGGAGTGGGCAACGCTGGATAGGAAGGCGGTTTCTACAATCCGTCTATGCCTAGCGGACTCCGTCTTGTTCAATGTTGTTGAAGAAAAAACCGCGGAAGCCCTTTGGAAGAAGCTTGAAAAGTTGTATGAGACGAAATCTGCAACAAATAAGGTTTTTTTGAAAAAACAGCTTTACAGCCTAAGGATGAAGGAGGGCTCATCTGTGGCAGATCACTTGAATGAGTTTAATACCCTTATCAGAAACCGGTTTCAATTAATGTGAAGATGGAGGATGAGGACAGAGCTATCACCCTACTTTGTTCCCTCCCGGAGACTTGGGATCATTTGGTGATGACCATCAGCAATTCATCATCAAGAGCTCTAACTTTTGATGATGTGGTAGCCGCTTTGTTGGCAGAAGAGTTGAGGCGGAAAACGTCTTTGGAACCCTCAACCAATGAAGCCCTAGCTGTGAGAGGTCGATCTTTCGAGAAGAGTCAACAAAGTAGATCACAGTCCAGATCTAAGTCTAAAGGACAAAAGCTGAAAGGGAAGTGTTGGCATTGCGGGAAGCCAGGGCACTCAAAGAAGGATTGTTGGCAGTTAAAAAAGGAAAAAAATGGTGAAAACCAATTTCAGCCTTCAGCTGAAGCCAATACAGTAAATTCGGAGAGACGGCAACATGTGAGGCTTTCTGTATCAACAACAACAGATCTGTTTTATATACCCGGGTTTTGGACTCGGGTGCATCTTTCCACATGTCTCCTCACAGAGACTGGTTTGACAAATATCAGCCATATAGTGGTGGGAAGGTCTACTTGGGTGATGATCACCCTTTAGAAATTGTGGGAAGAGGGGACATAAGGATCAGGTTGGACGATGGTAGAGAAAGGATGTTATGTGATGTGCGACATGTGCCGGATTTGCGGAAGAATTTGCTCTCAATCAAGATGATGGATAAGCTAGGGTATTCTGTCACTTTCGGTAACAACTATTGCAAAATTACCAGAGGTGCTATTGTAGTAGCAAAGGGAGAATCTTATGGGACCCTATATCGTTTATGCGGTGATACGGTGACGAACCATGCAGCAGTAGCAACTTCAGTTCAGGATGCAGTAATGCTATGGCATCAACGCCTAGGCCATATGAGTGAAAAAGGTCTGAAAATTCTGCATGACAGAGGTATGCTTTCTCGGATTAAGTCTTGCAATTTAGACTTGTGTGAGCACTGTATTTTTGGTAAACAAAAGAGGGTTCGGTTTATCGCAAGCCCTGGTAAGAGTTTTGATTTTCTGCAACTTATACATTCGGATATATTTGGACCAGTCCCCACTCAATCCTTAAATGGTGCCATCTATTTTTACATTTATAGATGATTATTCTAGGAGAGTGTGGGTTTATTTTCTGAAGAAGAAGTCGGAAGCTTTGCAGAAATTTAAAGAGTTCAAAACTCGAGTAGAGAAAAGTTTGGGCAAGCCTGTTTTATGTCTTAGGTCAGATAATGGGGGTGAATATTGCTCCAAGGAATTTGATAAATTTTGTACGCAGGAAGGAATTAAGCACCGTAAGACTCGTACCATATACTCCACAACAAAATGGTGTGGCTGAGCGAATGAATCGCACAATCATGGAACGTGCAAGAAGCATGCTCGGCGCATCCATGTTGGATAAAAGGTTCTGGGCAAAGGCTGTTAATACAGCTGTTTACCTCATTAACAAGTCACCTACAACTGCGTTGGATGGACAAATTCCAGAGGAGGTTTGGTGTGGTAAGCCATTTGATTACTCTCATTTGCGTACCTTTGGCTGTGATGCATTTGCCCATGTGCCTAAAGAAAAAGGTCCAAACTTGACCCGAAGTCAAGCAAATGTGTTTTTCTCGGCTATGGAGATGCAATAAAGGGGTATAGACTGTGGGATCCTACCGCCCACAAGGTAATTATTAGCCGAGATGTTATTTTTGATGAAAAATCCATGCAAAGGAAGGAGGTACAACAAACACCTAATGTTGTACCAATTGAAGTAGACATGAACGAAGATGAAAATGAAAATCAGCATGCTGAAATTTTTGACCATCATGCTGAATTTTTTGACCAGCATGCAGAACAGCAAGTAGAACAACAAGTAGAGCAGCCACAACAGTCACAAGACCAAGAGCCACAATCAACAGATCATTGGGTTAGAAGATCTACACGTCCACAAAAGTATCCGGAAAGGTATTCTCATGTTTATCAGTCCTCTTTTGCTTTGTTAACTGATGATGGTGAGCCTAGTTCATTTCGGGAAGCTAGAGAGTCTGAGAATGCAGAAAAGTGGAGGAAATCCATGGAGGAGGAAATCGAGGCACTTCGCAAGAATAAAACGTGGGAACTTGTGGATCTCCCACTTGGAAGAAAGACTGTTGGAAACAAGTGGGTGTACAAAGTGAAGAAGAACAACGATGGGCTGTTGGAACGCTATAAAGCTCGCTTGGTGGCAAAAGGCTATGTGCAAAAGTCAGGTATTGACTTTAATGAAATTTTCTCTCCAGTTGTGAAGATGACTACTATTAGAGTTCTACTTGCACTTGTAGCTGCACAGGATTTAGAACTGGAGCAGCTTGATGTAAAGACTGCTTTCTTGCATGGTGATCTCGAGGAGGAGATTTATATGGATCAGCCTGAGGGCTATGAGGAAAGAGGCAAAGAGCATTTGGTTTGCAGATTGAAGAAATCTTTGTACGGGTTGAAACAGGCGCCAAGGATGTGGTACAGGAAATTTGACACCTTCATGAAGAGCCAAGGTTTCAGCAGGAGTGAAGCTGACCATTGTGGATACTATAAGAGGTTTGATGATGGCAGTTTTATTATTTTGTTGTTGTATGTTGATGATATGTTGGTTGCAGGCCCCAACATGAAGAAAATCATTGATCTTAAGGCTCGGTTGGCTAGGACATTTGAAATGAAGGATTTAGGAGCAGCAAACCAAATTTTAGGGATGAAGATACACAGGGACAGAAAAGGAAGAAAGATCTCGTTAAGTCAAAAGTCATATATAGAAAAGATTCTGCAACGCTTCAATATGCAGAATGCAAAACCAGTTAGTACCCCACTTCTTTCAAACTTAAAATTGTCTTCCAACCAGTGTCCTAGAACAGAAGCAGAGAAGACAAGCATGTCTCGTGTACCGTATTCATCAGCAGTAGGAAGCCTCATGTATGCCATGGTGAGCACCAGACCGGATATTGCCCAAGCAATGGGAGTAGTTAGCCGGTACATGGCAAATCCTGGTAAGGAGCATTGGAATGTGGTGGAGTGGATATTTAGATATTTAAGAGGCACTTCAGATGCTGCTATTTACTACGGATCGGATAGTTTGCAAGTTAAAGGTTTTGTGGATTCTGATTATGGTGGAGATAGAGATGGGAGAAAGTCCACTACAGGATATACTTTCACTCTTGCTAGGTGGAGTTGTGAGTTGGGCTTCTAAGTTGCAGTCTGTGGTGGCTTTATCAACCACTGAAGCGGAATATATTGCAGCGACTCATGCCAAAAAAGAGGTAATTTTGCTAGAGCGGCTGTTGGGTGACTTCAAGGTAATGCAGGGGAAAATTATGTTGCATTGTGATAGCCAAAGTGCTATTCAGCTAGTGAAGAACCCAACATTCCATGATCGCACGAAACACATTGATGTCAAGTACCACTTTATAAGAAATGTGGTGGAAGAAGGTAGGATCCTCTTGCAGAAAATCAACACTCGAAGTGAATCCTGCAGATATGCTTACTAAGCCGGTCAAGACAGAGAAGTTTGAGTGGTGCAGAACTTCTCCGGGCTTGCTGAAAATGTGATAAGGGCAGCATTGGGCAATTGGCACTTGGATGGAAAAACATAGGCAAAGAATTCCTGTATATCGACTTCAAGTGGGAGAATGTTAGGAGGTGAAGTCAATATCCGGATCTCCAATGTTCTTCAACAGAGAGGTGCATGGTGGTGCAGCTTATAAAGAGGAAACAAACAATGATTCTGTAGTCTTCCTTTGGGAGAGGAAACAAACAGTCTTTTGGACTCTTCCTTTGGAAGAGGAAACGAACAGTTTTTTGGACTCTTCCTTTGGAAGAGGAAACAAACAGTTTTTGGACTCTTCCTTTGGAAGAGGAAACGAACAGTTTTTTGTTTTTTCTATAAAAGGGGAATGACCCCTTGCATGTAAATTATGATTGAATGTAATTCTGCCGAAATCAATAAAAGATCAAGCTGCCATTGCCCCGTGGTTTTTCCTGCACATTGCAGGTTTTCCACGTAAAATCTGTGTTACTGTTTTTTCCTGTGTTATTGTGTTTTTCTGCTTGCACATAATTTTGCTATATTTTCTAACATAATGGAGGTTTTCGTCTCCAAAAGCCTTAACCTGCAAATCTCCAATTCGGAAGTATGCAAAGTCTCCAAAGAGCTCGATGCCCAATGGCTGTAACTTTTCTTTACTTATTTGCCTTCTTTTCTCTCATTAGGATTTCCAAAAATAAAATAATATTTCATTCTCTTAAGCCTCCAAAAGTGGACACCCCCTTGGCCTAGTAACATAACGTTGTTTTTAAAAATGTTATTATTACTTTTAATAATTTTACTTGATAAAGTCATAATATAACTTAATATTATAAAGTAACTCTCTCACCAATGAAATATAACATCAAACTTAGGCAAATAACATATTAGCTCCTCAAATGATGATGCGCAACCATAGCTCCAAACCGAATCTCACCAAAACTGCTGCGGACAAGACCTGATCAACCTACAGGGATTTTGAATAGGCAATCAGGATCACAAACACTGCTAATCACAGAAGAGGGTACATTACATTAAAGTCGTTTAAGCACAGCTTGAAATGAACAGAATAATATATGAATGCATTTTTGTAAATACACAAATTGTAATCAATATAACAAAATTTGAAAGTGTGCAAGGTGGTCAAGTGTTTTTGGTAATTTCTTTAGTCAAGTAATTTCATAATGGTTTTATGAAAAACTCGAGGCATGAATGGACATCATTTCTGTGTTTGTGCTTATGTTTTCTATATGTTGATTTTTTCATGCAATTTCTACCTCTAACATTAGGTATCAAAAATTTATGGGACTGTAACATTTGGAAGAGATAGTTGTTGAGGAGGGGCAAGAAATTGATTGTCTTGTTATGCTATTATAGATTATGGTCCATTTAAACTCTCTTATATTGATTTTTTACCTTTAATACTGTACTGTATTGCATGGTATGGATATGGATGTCAAAGGCTATGTCAACTTCAAGTATTGCCAGGATAGGCTTGGTGTTGACCAGGCTCTTGTCCTCACAGTAAGAATCTAATACAATATTATAAGTGATTTCCCTTGTAGGGGTTGAGTAGGAATCCATGGCATGCTACCTATATGTGCAAAAGGCTATTATTCTCATGTGCTTATATAGGCACAAGAAAGAAATGTGTAATATTGGTATTAGACTTGGCTAAATCCTTCTTACCCAGAGATAGATATGGTTAAGTTGTTGCAGGGTTGTATGATCTTTTAATTTGGCCCATTTGCATGTCAAAATTTAATTTAAGAAAAATATATATCAAACAAATTCCTATATGGGACGCTTGCATCCTGAATCTACTATTGTTAGATGTTCTTTCTCTGAATCCCTCCAAAACTTTTATATAGGCTTGAGTGTAAAAGGGGGGAAAAATACTTATATTTAAGTCAAGTCTTTAGTCGAATTCACTGAAGATATGATTATAGCACGAAAAGAAATTAAAGTCAGTATGCTATGAAATGAAGTTTTAAAGATCCTATAACCCTGCTAACATGCTAGACAACCCAACTTACAAGGCAAAAGACCAGTGTTGGAAAAAACTTTAAATAATTATGATATTACATATGTCACGTTTTTTCCCAACCCCCTGATTTATTTGCTAGTATCTGGTTTTTTCAAAAGCATGCTAATATTTTCAACAAAAGGGGAGCAAATCATGATTTTTGTCGATCAATTGCAGATCCAATTTTATTCTGGGCCTTGCCGATCAATTGCAGATCCAATTTTATCCTGGGCCTTGCCGATCAATTGCTGATCATAATTTATCAATTTTGGAGGAAAAACCTTATTTCCTCCACTCTTGCAAGAGTTACAACTACTTTTGTAATGCTCAGATAAAACTACAACACCTTTTTTTATAAAGGGAACAATTTCATATGTTAAAGCCATCATAAATGTAGATAATCTCCCCATCAGTAAGAAGAAGAATAGCAAGACCTAATTGCTTACCTACATATTGGAAACTTTTGCTTACCTACATATTGGAAACTTTTGGAACCTCAACATTTTTAGTCAAAAGCACTATAATTTCTCTAAACTTATATGAACATGATCAACAACTTAGATACACTTGTGATACAAAATAACTATGACCATCAACAATGGAGCAAGAAACTTGACTATTGAGAGGGTAAAGTAGTTTTTGACATATGTGATGCCATAGGCGGCTATATGAGACGACTCTCATGGAGGATGTTGTTTACCCAATATTGTTGAGAAAATCTGCAAAAAATCCCGATTCGAGTTCCTATTCACAACCTGGCTGATTTTTTTCCAATTTTGCCCATTTTTTCCTAAAAATTATGATATGCATGAAAAAAGCTTTTTTTCAATGAAAAATTGCCGATTTTTTTCCCATTTTTTTGCCAATTCCTCATTGTAGACAGGCAAATTGATATGTCCTTATTTGTTGAATCAATTTTGGTATTATGTGTTATTTTGTAATTGTATGCAAAGTGTTTGACAAAATGTGCGTGCATATATTTAATTATGTTGTAAAGTGCAATTTAATATTGTAAGTCATGTAAGTCGGCTAAATTAGAGTTATAAACTATAGAAATGTCAAGTAATGCAAGAGAAAATGCATATGAAAAGTTATTTGAGAGAAGTTATAAGGTAGTTGGAGGATAACTAATTTTTGGGTTTATAAATAAGCCCTCCCCTCATTCATTCAAGTTGTTCAATGGTTGAAGGATTGTTCAAGCATTGAGGAGAGTCATGCAGATTGATGGAATAGTGCAATCAAGTATTGTATGCAGCCATTGAGGATATTCAGCCTAGGGTTTGCAGGCTGTAGATTGTAATGCTGGAACTATAATGTTGTATCATAAACACCATTTTTAATATAAACTGCCTATAATTACTGTTATCTACCATTGCTGCTGCTATTGCTTCTATTGTTGTCATTGCTGCTGTTATTATTATTGTTGCAGGTTTTCTGTGCATTATTATTGCTATACTACAATAACTGCAAATTTGTAGATTAAGTTGGGTCCACTTTGGTGACATGAAGTTTTGAGAAGTAAAACCCTTGGGGAGATGCACAACGAAAACAATGGAGTGCAGCCAAAGATGTAGGTGAAGATGCACCAGATTGTTTTTGTTTTTTTGGTGATGCAGATGAAGGGTTGTCTAAAGGAACGTGCACACCAATGGGATGCAAAAATGCAAGTGAAGATTTTTCAGATTGAGGATTCGCAGACGTTTGCAGTCTTGACGTGTGCAATCTTGACGTCTATAGTCTCGACGTTTGTAGTCTAGACGTGTGCAGTCTAGACGTATGCAGTTTAGACGTCTGCAGCAGCAGAATAGGTGGAGTAGTTCGCTGTTTGGAAGAAGAGGATCCAATAGCAGAGTAAGAAAGAGGGCAAGCATCGTTTATAGGAACAGAAGAAGGGGTACAAGGACCACCAAGAGTCAAGGAAAACATTGACGTAAGGGAAGACGTTGATGCTAAAACTGTGCAAAGATATGTTGAGTGGATGGTAACACCTGAACAAGCGGTAGGAAGGTTGCAGAGGAGTGCAGAGGAGGGGAGTCGGGCATGAGAGCAACAACGTGCAAGGTCTCAGGAAGGAAGACCAAGGCCACAACCAACATTCCAGCGAAGGAGGTCGCGGAGTAAGGATGCACAAGAAGTCGGGAGAAGACTGTTTGGTGAGAATAAAGGTACCTAGACTAAAAACATCCGACGAGGAGCAGCATAGCAGGAACCCCACCAATGGCCAACGTAGCCACCAAAGTCAAGAAACTAAAGTGTCCACTTTTCACAGGAGAAGGGAAGGGAGACCCGATTAGGCATTGGAGAAATTGTCGCATGGTGTGGAAAGCGACTCGGCAGAACAATGAAGCAGATTGGAGGAGGTGGTTTCCTGTAACATTTCGTGGATTCACAATGGATTGATACACCAAAAGACAAGTACAAGACATTGTAAGAATTGCGTGATGTATTTGTGGAAGAATTTCGATCATACGATACTGACGAAAATTATAGCATACAAGGAGAGGAGTCTGTTCATTCTTACAATCGAAGGTTTAGTAGGTTGTTTGACTATGTGGAGAAAGACCACCCAGAGGAATCAAAGAAGATGTGGTTCATAGATGGACTTCTCCCTATGTATCAAAGGAAGATGAAGACATTTTCTCCAAGATCATACCAAGAGGCTTTGGAGTATGCCTTGACTTGGGAAAGTGATGCAAAAACCTCACCGATGAATGAGACTCGGATGACTAGAGAATGTAGTCAGATGGCAACGGAGCAGCCGTCTGAGAAGGAGATGTCTAAGGTGCAGCCGTCTAATAAGAAGACATTTGAAGTGCAGTCGTTTGAGAAGGAGACATATGAAGTGCAACCGTCTAAGAAGGAGACGTCTGAGGTGTAGCTGTCTGAGGAGACCTCTGAAGTGCAGTCGCCTGAGAAGGAGATGTCTGAAGTGCAATCGTCTGAGAAGGAGATGTCTGAGGCATAGCCGTCGGAGTAGGATTCGTTTGAGGTGTTGATGTCTGAGAAGAAGCTGTCTGAAAAAGAGTCGTTTGGAGGCTACAAGTCTAAAACCTACCCATCTGGCAAGTACCCGCCTGACACTGATACGTCTAAGGGAGTTAGACGTCTGGAAAATTACCCGTTTGCGAAATTCTACCCGTCCCAGATGTCTAGCCGTCAGTCCCAAACATTTAGTTGTCTAGTCCAGACGTCCAGTCTCGACGTATGTCGTCCGTCCTAGACATCTAACCGTCTAGCCCAAACGTTCAGTCCAGAAGTCTGTCGTCCGTCCCAAACGTTTGGTCATCTAGTCCAGACGTTTGACGTCCATCCCAAACGTTTGTCCATCTAGCCCAGACGTCCAGTCTAGACGTTTGTCATCCATCCCAGACATGTTGTCGTCTGACCCAGACGTCTAGTTGTCTGTCTGGCCATTCATCCCAAACGTCTGGCCGTTTGTCTGGCTGTCCGTCCCAGACATCTAGCCGTTTTCTGTCCGTCCGTCCCAGACGTCTAGCTTGCTTGTCCCTAACATCCACACTTAACAATCTGACCCGTCTGTTCGAGACACCTACCCTTCTGAGCCATTTAACCCGTTGTCCTAGATGTCTAAACATTGTAACCATCAGACTTCTCAATCCGTCTAGTCTAATCTGTCAGAGACTAAGCCATCAGGGATTGTCATCAGAGATGTTGTCGTCTGAGGCAATGCAGTCAGAGGAGTTGCCATCAGAAGTACAATCCGAAAAGGGATATGTCTATCAGAGGTTGATAAGAAGTTAGTTGGATCAAGAAAGCAGTGAATTAGAGTTGAGAGGAAGCAGTTTCAATAGATTGAGTGAAAGCTTCCAAATGGTTGATAAGGAGAAAAATTTATATTGAGGGAGCACGTGAGGGACATTGCCCCTTAACCCCACAAGAGACGCTGTCCCTTGACCCTGCAAGGGGAATCCCGCCCCCTTGACCCCCGTCACAGGTGGCGACGGGCGTTGCCTGTCATGTTCATGATGTTGATGGCATTGCTCATGCTGATAATATGGCTAACTACTCAAAGTGAAGTGCCTATTCAGAGAATGTTGATCATGCTGATGTTACACATGCTTGCAGCAAGGGGAGTGCACAATCAGAGAATAAGGTGTTGCGAGCAGTCTCAAGTGAAGTCTATTTCCAAAGATGTATGGAACAGGAGAAAGAGGAAGGAGCGTGACAAGAAATTATGTTACATTGTTCAGTACTTCTATTCCCAGTGTTTAGCTCGTGTCGTTGAGGACAACGACTAGTTTAGAGGAGGGGATAGATGTAGACAGGCAAATTGATATGTCCTTATTTGCTTAATCAATTTTGGTATTATGTGTTATTTTTTAATTGTACACAAAGTTTTTACAAAAATGTGCATGCACATATTTAATTATGTTGTAAAGTGCACTTTAATATTGTACGTAAGAATAAAGTCATGTTAAGTCATGTAAGTCGGCTAAATTAGAGTTATAAACTATATAAATGTCAAGTAATGCAAGACCAAATGCATATGAAAAGTTATTTGAGGGAAGTTATAAGGTAGTTGGAGGATAACTAATTTTTGGGTTTATAAATAAGCCCTCCCCTCATTCATTAAAGTTGTTCAATGGTTGAGGGATTGTTTAGGCATTGAGGAGAGTCATGCAGATTGATGGAATAGTGCAGTCAAGTATTGTATGCAGCCATGGAGAATATTCAGCCTAGGGTTTGCAGGTTGTAGATTGTAATGTTGGAAATATAATGTTGTATCATAAATGCCATTAATAATATAAACTGCCTGTAATTATTGTTATCTACCATTGCTGCTGCTATTGCTTCTATTGCTGTTATTGCTGCTGTTATTATTGCTGTTGCAGGTTTTCTGTGCATTATTATTGCTATACTACAATAACTGCAGATCTGTAGAATTATTTAAGTGGAAATGGAATTGTGTGTAGCATGTTAAATTTCATTTCTACACCGATTTTTCCCAATTCTTTTCCATGCCAATTCCAAATCGATATCGATTTTCTCAACTATGAATTCCAACCAGACTCTAATTAACGAAACTTGGTATACAACCCTAATCCCATAGGATTTGAAGCTTCGACCTCTATTCAGAGTTCCTAAGTCTCCATTATTAGGTCACTCAAGTTGTACTACCCTTGTAATATTGCCTGAACCTTCCACATTAGACATTTTCAAAGATAAGACCAAGCCCAAAAAACACCCACCCTTGCATCATGCTTCCCAAAGTCTTATCCTCCAAACATGAATTATCCTTAGAAATAACTATCAACTGATCTAATCACAATACACTATAGAGTCCACCATGGACATGGAAGAAAAATTTGAGAATGTAACAAACAACATAAACTAAATGGCTACTTTATAAATGAGAATCATTAAACTTACAAAAGGAACTAGAAGTAATTATATCCTAGCTTCAACATCAGTCAAAAAGATATAAGAACACCCGCACAATCATCACCTTTTGGAAAATATGTTTCTCAATACAATTACAACTGGAGTAAACTGCTGAAATTACTTTTATCATTCAGAAAGTAATCACAAATTAATAGGAACAACACCTTAATAAGATATGACTGAAACTTATGAAATATTTAAGAAGGCAGGGAGAACTCAGGTAAGATATCATATCAAGACTGACTGGCAAAATATTTATGTGACAATCAAACAAATCAATGAATAAGAAAAGTACAAGTCTTCCCCAAGAACGTTGATAACATAGAAAGGACAGGAAGGAAAGAAATAAAATTCAAGGGCCGCCACACCCCTTGCAGTTGAACTCATTGAGGCCAAAGTGATTTTGTAAGGAGGGAGTGATGTTTTGTCTGAAGGTCCTTGGAAACATTAGATATGTTTTGTGCAGTTGCAATTTATATTGTATGAGCTTTCCAATGATATATAAGGTGCTCACATTTAATATGAAATACCACGTGGACCAAGTAAGCCGCCATGTGATGCTACACTATAAACCTAATATTCATTGAATGTGAATATGGCACCAAAAACATAGTATTAAGAACTTTCCAACAATGTATGATATTGATATCGCTATGTTTAATTAGTGGATGAAAAAATATCACCATACTAAGCTGTTTGTAGTTTTTTATTGATTTGAAGCTTGCTGGACTGACTGAACTTGAAGTTTTAGTGCCTAAATGAAGGCATTCTAGCCAATTCAAAAAACACATAAATTATAACAGTGAGCGATATATATATACTCTTGATTAGTATAAATTCTTCTGCATGTTTAGACCTGTCAAACAACATAAATTGTGCTTTCTGCTATGGAATCACTAAAAACATGGGAACTCTAACTTTACATAAATTTCTTATCTTTTGGCCTTAGAGCTAACCCACAACTTTATGGGAGAATAAGAAAAAAAACCAAGTAGATGGAGAATTCGTCGATGTTTTTTTTATAATTATTCACCTACAGTATTTATGAGGACCAAGATGTTTTTGGTATATCATAATTATTTATTTCTGACTTATATGTGATAATTATGATATTATCTTCTATTGATAATTTCTCATATTTCTATCTTGACTATATGCATGCACGAGCCTTAAATGTACAGCCTAAGATAATTGATAATCTCTTTGCTAATGTCATCTTTTTATTTATTGTCTGAGGTAATATGAGTGATGCAAGCATGCTTATAACTTCATTTTAATCTCTCTAAATGAAATCTGGTATATGTCCATGTATAACTCTCGTTGGAGGGAACATAGTGATTGCACTGATGATGTTGTGCTGGATAGAATGGATATGGCAAACCGGAATGGAGCTGCATGTACTCGGATCCAAATCACAGTGAGAAGTTAGTGATTATATTAAATGGTGCCTATTGGAGATTGCAATGTTAAGTTTAGTAATAGCCATACTTTTATTTCCTGTCATGAGGACTCAGCAGGCAACACATATTAGTCATTTCTGTTGTTGAAGGCCAATGGATTTGGCATGTTTTTAGAAAATTCAGTCTATCAAGCACTCCACTTGTCCATTCTAAATGGATGATCATCCTTCAGTGCATTCTCTGAGCTGAATTTTCTGCCCAGCATCTCTATATTAAGAGAATCTTCAGCCATATTTTATATACTCATAGACTTAAGTCCTTTGATGATTCAGCCTTGAATTAAAAGAGATACTCGTATTTAGCATGGTATTCTTTAGAGGGGAAGATATACCTGTATTTAGCTTGGTATTTTTTTTTTTCAGATTTGGATAATGGCTATGCTGGTATTTTGAGGTGACTTTTTAGTCGATTGGCATCTCCATGGATTGTCTTTTTACCTTTAGAAACTCTTGAAATTTTATCCTCATCTTCGTCCCACAAAGGTGGAGACCAATAGAGTTGTTAGAGAAGTGCATCTATCAACAATATATCCAATTTAGCTGGATCTCTCCCTTGCAGCCTTTTAGTCCCAAGATGGATTTCTTTATTTAATAGTAATTGGAGGTTGTTGATGGTATCGTTCTTTATTTTGGTTGTCTTTGTCATCAATGGTCAGATGATTTGGGATGCCCTTCACCAATTACAAGTCAAGACATAGCAGCATATTTGTCTTTGTCATCAATGGTCAAATGAGTTGGGATGTCCTTCACTCACCAATTAAGAGTTTGTTCTCACCAATTACAATTCAAGACATATCAGCATATTTGTCTTTGTCGTCAATGGTCAGATGGGTTGGGATGTCCTTCACCAATTTAGGGTTTGTTCACACCAATTACAGGTCAAGACAGGCGTTGGGGTTTTTCACCTTTGGTCTCACCAAGAAGTGGAAATGGAGAGGCACTACATTTTTAAATGTCTTGTCTATTATGAGTTGTAAGGGAGATATCATTTCCTTGTACAAATATTCAAAAGGATATCAAGATACCCTTTTGTATTATCCCAACCAAAGGCACTTGGCCTTTTACCTTCAATAACCCCTCACTCTTAGATGTCGCCCTCTACAACCATGACTACCAAATTGATTGCCTCTTTGTTTTAGCCTATTCTAGCCGTTATAGGCATCAAGCTCGCATATTGCAACAAATGACAAAGTGATGATATTTCAGTCGGTGAAACATCACATTTTGTGAGGAGCCACCATAGAGCCCGAGTCTCATTTATTTTCTAGCATAGAGGGTTAGCAACAACTCATTCTCTTCCAAGCTAGATACGTGCATCACTAGTTTCTCTCTATTGTTGGAGGATCATTGGACCGGGATGTTAGGAGAGGCTCTATGAGAAGTGCATTTTGCTCTGAAATGGTTCACCAGGGTTGTCTCTTGCCCTTCCATTCTCTTGTGGATTTCATTAGTCTCTTGATTGGCCCTTTCTTGGTGTTTATGAATGACGAAGATGCTAACCATTCTCCTGCTTTGAACTTTTTAATTTTTATTTTTTGTAATTGGTTATATGAGATTGAAACAATCCCTACACGTACTACAGCATGACCATATTACCATAGTATTTCAATAGAACACATAATGATATTACAAGAAATTATCACATCCACGGGAATTGAACCCTGGTGAGCTTTTTTGGCCCAAATATTTTCATCGGATGGGCTTAAACCCTATGGGCTTAAATGCTAAGGTTCACCTACGATATTGAGACCTCGGTTTACAAATGAAACTTCTTACTCTCCACCACTTTTCACAGATCCCTTTGCCTATACTCTCAAATTTGATCCAAAATAGAGCCTTGTTCTCCATTGGCTAATTATATGGCTTTGTTTATATTGACTTGTCTAGAGTTTACGCCTCTTATTTTACGTACTCTTATTATTTTAGTTCTAGGAACTTATCTTTTGGTTGTTGTCCTTTTTAGGACTCCCACATGCTAGTGTAGCATGCTTTTCTTTTGAGTTCCTTAAATCTACTTTGATAATCTGTGGACATTATTACAATTTCTTTCATTCTTTCTTGTTTTCTTGCAGTCTTTGAGTAGGATTGTGTTACGTGCTAACCATATAGACAGGAATATCTAGATTCCATGTGTATGGACTTACATGAGAGGTAGTCTAACAAAATTTTGAAGAGTTGCACGTATTTATTGATTAGAATGTATACTCTAGGTCATTACCTTCCAATCAAAACTAAGGTTTAACTTAATTTGGATGAGATATGAATGGAAATAGTTGCCACTATAAATTTCTTTGTGATACATAAATTTAATTTCCTATCTATGGAAAATGTTTGCTAAGAAATGTTCTTAATAATAATATAGCATGAGACTGTGTTATATATTCAAAATGTGGCTGCCGTAATGTGGAATTTATGTATCAAAATATATTCATTTGTGGCATTGCAGTTTTTGAACTATATGGACTATGAGTTTGATTAAGCTATATCAGCTTTAATTATTTTGATTTTGAATTTGAGTGTGAGCGGAACTTGGGACTCAACTTTGTGGCCCAAACTATCATCTGCCCTCATTCTGACATGAACGGGAGGATGTCATTAGAGTAGTTTTCCCTTATAAATGTCACCATATGATCTCTATGAAATTAGTTTCATTAAAATCCATTGCCCTTGTTTTTCTATATACACGGATAGGTAGATATATATACTTTGTATTTGACAAGAGAGATGATGTAAGTGCTTGTTTGCACATGCTTTCCTGTGCTAATGCTAACACTTTTACAGGTTTATATCATAGACTTTGGGCTGGCCAAAAAATACCGGGACCCAACAACTCATAAGTATATACCTTACAGGTAGTTCAGTGTAATAATGTTTTCACAAGTAAATCTTTTCATCATCACCTTTGTATATGTTATGATTTAACACTGATTCATGTTTAAAAAGTAGACAGGCATTTGAGTTTGAATTTATTACATCATTTATTTTAAGTATTTTAATATGTTATTAATCTGCAATCTGCAGGGAAAATAAAAATCTTAAAGGCACTGCTCTATATGCTAGTATAAATACTCATCTTGGAATAGGTACACAGATATTTGCTTATCATTACTAGTAAGAACTATTTTGTTTCTTTGCCTTAGACTGTACCACTGTATGTAATATATGAGTGCGCTTTGGTGATTGTGTTTCCACTTATTTCTAGAACAGTTTATTATTGTTATTTAGTAAGATGATTGCAGACTTATTCTTGATGCATAGTTTAATCTGTGTTTGCTTGTATTATATTCAGAGCAAAGCAGGAGAGATGATCTTGAATCTTTGGGCTATGTGCTATTGTACTTTTTAAGGGGAAGGTTTGTTTATACATCAAATAATTAAACATGATTATGTTCAATTTTTTCCATCTGCAAATCTTCTGTAGTCCTTACATGATAAAAGAATTTACTCTATTGTCGATATCAGCCTTCCATGGCAGGGTTTAAAAGCAGGGACTAAAAAGCAAAAGTATGACAAAATAAGTGAAAAGAAGATCTCCACTTCAATTGAGGTGACCATCATAGATCCTGTCCACTGTTCCATTCTAGAACAGTGTACCCACTGCTCATGGTTTTTATTGCATCTGTTGGCAGCTTATGTGTCAGTCCTTTCCACCAGAGTTTGCATCTTTTTTTCATTACTGCCATTCACTGTGCTTTGAGGATAAACTGGATTATGCATACTTGAAGAGAATGTTTCGTAATTTGTTCATGTGAGAAGGTAAGAGTTATTGAATCAGCACTAGTTAATCTCAATGTAAGGTTCAAGTGTGTTGAACATGCTAAAATTAGATCATTTAATTGAGAGTCTTATTCTAAGGCAAAATTTATAATGTATTAGAATAGATCTTGAATTCCAGAGTATGCCATTTAGGGTTTTTTTATTTTATTTTTTAAAGAGCTTTTGTGCTCCTGTTTATCCATTTTTCTGCAACTTCAGTATGTACATGATTCTTTCCAATATTCAACTATCCAATGTTGCAATGCAGGTTTTAAGCCTGACTGTGTTTTTGATTAGACTATCTTAAAGTATCAGCAAACTCAAATTGCCGCTAGTCCTCGGCCAACGGGACTTGTAAGTTTATTAAGAGAACCTTAAGTTTGTTCTGTGATCTCAAATTAGCTTATGCTTGGATTGTTTATCTATAGTAGTTTTTGCTTTAGTGGATACATGTATGATGCAATTGGTGGATCAGGCTTTGCACTGGTTCTCATGTTCAGAATTCTTGTTAGGATATGTGTGCACATGATCAGTTAGTTATGGTTTGTGGACTACCAAAGTTGGATAGATTACATGTATTTACCTTGACATTGCCTATATTGCTAAGCAAGTTAAATCTGTTTAGAACAAGATATTTTGTTTGTTGAGAAGTCAGGTCCAGTTATCTTTAAGGTTTCGAGGTTAAATGCTTGGGTAAAGCTTCCATTGAATTTTTTATGCATAAGTCTTTGTTCAAACTATCTCTTTGTTAGTGAACCTTCTCTAGAGGTGCAAGCTATTTTTGCTTTTCCTCATATTCATAATTTATGACATTTCTATTAATTATTACTTGTACATGTTGGATTTATATTTATGAATCCCCTTGTTCCATTGGTAATACTGTGTATATTGGCAATATATTGAATTTTATCGTAGTTTATATGTCAAACCTTGGTCTTTAACATGTGATAGGTGGTTTGATATATGAAATTGCACTGATAATATACAATGCATTTAAAACATTAGAAGTAGAAGGGCAACATCATTCCACCATTCTGGAGTATCAATGACAGAGAAGTACCTAAACAGAAATGACAATGAACAACAACAAAGACAGAAAATAACAAAGAAACTAGGCTTGTGCCATTTGAAAAAGATCTTCTCCAAAAAATAGAGTTCCAATGTTTACTTCAGAATCTTTTATGCACATATGTATACACAGCATCCTTGATGTAAGTTATATATGAATGACTTCTCAACCAATCAAGCTCAGCTTATTTGGGTTCATAGCATTCTATTTCAATTTATACAATGTGTTTATTGATTATAAGTGTATCAAATAGCTCGGTTTTTCATAAATTTTATTTTAGACTGAAGAATCTGTACTTTGTGCAGCGACCTATACTTGGAGCTGGAAGATCAGGTGCAACAGCTGGTCCTACAGAGAGGATTTCAGGTTTGCCTGTCAAATAAACTTCAAAATATGTTAGGTTTACCCATGCCTTTGCATGTTTTCATGTGCACTGGGTGGTTGGAAGCCACATTTGCATCTCTAGTCTGAAATTGTCTAAAAAGATCATTTTTTTTTTTATAAGCGAAAAACCCTTGTGGGGCCACCTTGGTCTGAGAGACCACGAACAGGGGTTCTACACCGTCAAATTCACCCGGGTCGCCCAACCCTGCCCGCACCAACATTATCAATTGGATTTTGGGTACCCAATTCAGCTTTTTGGTAGGGTGGAGATTCAAACCTAGACCTCCCTTGAGGATTGCCCTCTCCTCTCCAACTCACCTACAACACCTGGGTTGTCTAAAAATATCATAAATGAAGATTACTTTGTGCTGTAAATTCAACACCATGTCATTTTGTCTATTCCTGTTCCTTTTCTGATTCTGGACCTAATTCATTGAATATTCAGATAATGTTATTGCTTCGATGATGATTGAATTGAGGCAACAGAAATATTTTTACTTTAAACACCATTTATAATACAAAAGACGTTGAAAATGGAAACAGAGGATTTTTCTATTTTCTTCTTCCTATTTTGGTGGAAAGTTCATTGTTTTAGGGGTAGGATCATAAATACTCATTCCATTGAGCTGGCAAAATAGCAACACCATCTCAATGCCTCCATTTCCCCATTCTCTAATACCTAGCTAATTAAATGGTAAACACTCTAAGCTAACCATACATAATATGCATAAAAAACAAAGTGAAAAATAGAGGAAAATATAAATTTAGGAACTTATCTTAAGTATCATACTTATCCCATGTTACTTGATAGCAGTATTTGGAGTATAAATGGTGATGAGAGATGGTAGTGTTGATGCTAAGAGTGCTATAGGTGGTGTAGGTGCCATTTGTTGACTACTATAGTTTTTTTGACATATCACACAGATTGCCAGAAACTGGTTTTCAAACTGTAGTGATCCCTGATGCCTTGAAAGGTTTTCATCAAGGATGTTTATATCAGAAGATGGATGCTAGTAAGCTAGTTTTCATACACCTACTATCCTTGCAATGCCTGTGAAGGTTTCCACTACAAGGATATTTTTTTTGAAAATGAATATGGTATTGATATCAGAGTAGAGTACTTGAGGAAGGAACTTCCTCAAGTGCATGCATCATTATTATAAACAGGTCAGTTAGGCCTGATATTATTGCGGTTCTGTGCAAGTTGAGCAAATTGTCATGGAATTGGTTGTCTTAGAACATTGATTTGGCCTTGTTGGTTCCTAGAGGGACGATTTTGTTGTTGGAGTGGTTGTTCTCCCCATTGTTGTTGGAGTGGTTTCTCATGGTGTTGGCCTAGGTCATGGGATTGTGGAGCCCAAGTAAATGGTTGTGGTACCCATCTCATATTAACCCATTGATGGTAAGGACAATGAAAATCTGAATAACTTTGGGTTTAGATGTACCTTGATTTTGTAGTTACCTAGCATGTCCTTGGTTAATTTGATTGACTTCTTTACATCGTTCATTCAATGTTATGGCCTTGAGTTCTTCAACCAAGGGGCATTTTCTAGATTCATGCACATGGGAATATACCAAACATATAGATGTTTTTTTCCAAGGGACACCCATGTGGTGCATATTTTTTCTTGCATCTCGGATAGTATTTTGCCAAGGCTACTTCCTCCTAAGGCTTTAGCTTTCATAATTTCCAAAAAAGATGACAAAGTACTAATAATTTCATCCTTCATACCTTGCAATGAGTTATTGACTTCAGCTTTTGTGATGTTGTTAACTGATTCACATTCAACCTTAGAATATTGTGATCCTCCTTTTGTTCATGAATAATTGGTACAAAGATCAAAAAATGTTTGGAGGTTCTATTTGGAAATGTCACCACTGCCCATTAGATTTAATGCCTCTATGTTGTTTGCGGTGAAGCCTCTTAGAAAAATAGTTTTGATAATTTAATCATCTAAGCAAGCTTGCTATATTTGTGCAACGAGAAAGAAATGCTCCAGATAATATTCCAATGCCTCATCTTCATCTTGTGTCATGTGAAAGATCTCATTTCTCTTTTCCTAAGTTTGACAAATTTCTTGATATTTAGCAAAGAATTGAGATTGCATTTGCTCTCATGTAGTTATAGAACTATCAAGTAGGCCCATAATCCATTGTCAAGCTCCATCCTTTAATGTGGATGGCAACAATCATAACATTTGAGCATGAGTAGTATAGTTATATGTACAATACAATATGCTAAATTTGACAAGAAATTGATTTGGATCTTCTAAACTCAAAATATTGATAGAATGTAAGGGGAAATGTTCTTCATGGTCGGAGGATCTTTAGGTAACCATATAGGATATCCATATGTAGCAGGGGCTCTAGGCTGACCCTTTTCTTGTTCAACTTCTCTATCCATGCTCTCTAGAATAGCCTATTCTAAATTGTCTACAATTTATCCCAATTCACCTACAACTTATCCAAACTCAATCTGGCTTCTTGCACATTCACCTTGAGTGGGGTTTTTTGGAATGAATCAACCCCAACTATTCTAGGACAATTGGGAAGAGGCATATAACTTTTGACTAGATCCTGACTCAAATAGTTCGTTGAAATACTGTGATACTATAATTGAGAGGTAATAGATGTGAGGACCATTTCAACTTTATATGTCCAATTAGAAAATGATAATGACCTAGACATATACTGCAAACTATATATCCATCCATATTCTTATATCAAAATTAAATTGAATAAGAGTTTAGCACAGAACATGTGAAAAAAATTGAGAATAATCAAGAGAAAATTAAAGTGAATCAACACATTAACTACATTCATAATGAAAATGAATTAAGCTACACAAAAATTGAAATGAAATATAAAAGATATGATATCGTGGCTTTAGACACCAAAATATTTCACTAAGGAAAAAATAATTCCAACCAATGTATAAAATAATGAATGAATAGAAGTAAATGTAGACAAGGGTAAGTACTTCCCAAGATGAGGGAATGATGATAAACTAGGAGGGAATGATAGGCCAAGGTACACCAGTCATCATGTCCTGCAAGTATGAGTCGACAAGTCTTGACAGATGCTTTGAATACTAGACGTCTAAGACGAACGACTAGATGTCTAGACTGAACGTCAAGGATAGATGGCTAGACATCGGTTTGGACGGCTAGACGTCTGGACTGGGCAGCTAGCTAGACGGCTTAGACGTCAAGACTGGATGGCTAGACGTCAGGACTGGATAGTTGGACATCTGTACTAGACGTCTGGAGTGGACGGCTAGATGTCTGGGCTAGACGGCTAGATGTCTGGGCTGGACGGTCGACTAAACATCAAGGACGAATATCTGAACAGTTGCCAACGAAACCAGATGGCTAGAATGATACGTGCAAGGGTTGATCTTCCAGGATCGAGACGTCTTCCACTACGCATTCCTTCTCCAATCCTTGAGGTTCCTCAGCACGCCCTGCAACAGGAAAACAACATACAACAATACATGCTCTCGTACCAAGCTATGATCAATACCTGCAAAACAACACTATATCACAGATGCAATCTTGTACAACAAACATTCCAAACTAACAGTTGTTGCACAACGTGTCCGCATTATAGACAAGTATGGATATCTTGCAAAATGAAATAGGGGGTATTTATAGGTAAGATCGGGTAGTTACTGCAACTAACCCGTCTCAACCATCCAAACCGCCTATTATCCTTAACAATTACGTTTACTGTCTAACTGACTGGTTCAGATGTCTAACATAGCAGCCAGACGTCTGATTAGGTTGGCTGGACATCTAACTAATCCAAATGTCTTAACACAAAGACGGTTGTGTTTGTCCTTTTGTGCCTACTTATTAATCAAGCCATATTCATTTGATTGGCTGATTTTACATTGCAACTTGCCATTTCCAAGATTCATACATTATCAAAATTGTTGTACATAATCAAAATTGTGGATCTTCATAGGACATTCATGTCAGACAACTTTATGCTTAGAACTGCTGTCTACAATAAATACATTCCATGATAAATGGGTATGAATCATAATAATTTATATCATAGTTGAGAAAATCGGAATCGGCTTGGAAAAGTCAAAATCGGAATCGGGAATCGAGAATCGGCAAAAAAAAACCGAAGAAAATGCAATTTTTTTTTCATGCATATCACAATGAATTAAGACTATGCAAATCAAATATTAATATTGTAAGTGATACAAGCTTAAACTACACATGAAAATGGCAAGTGCTACAAGCTTAAAGCCAAAGTATTAAAGTTTTAAACTACTACACACGAAAGTGACAAAACACATCTTGTATTGCTTATAATATATAACAGTACAAAATTACAAATTACAAAATGTGTCATGAGTCATGACAAATGTTAAGTACAATGCCTCAATCAATGTCTTAGAATGCCTTTGCCCTTTGACCTAGTAGAAGCTCTAGTCTCTCTTTGTTGCTTTGGTTGTGCCTCTTCTTGTGCCTTTGTTGCCATCTCCTCCGCTAGGTTTTCTAAGTTTTCAAATTCATCCATGTTGAAGAGAACATCTTGTTGTTGCTCCTCCTCCTGTGCCTTTGTGATCCAATCATTAGATGGATCAATCTCGTCTAGGTCAAAGGCCTCGGTACTTGTTCCTGTAATTTTCTTATGGTGGAGGCGAAGGTTGTAATGAACAAACACAAGATCATTCAACTTTTCTTGTGTAAGCCTATTGCGCTTCTTGGAGTGTATGTGCTCAAACATACTCCAATTGCGCTCACAACCTGAAGCGCTACATGGTTGAGACAAAACTCTAATGGCGAAGCACTGTAGATGGGGCGTATATGCACCAAAGTCCTCCCACCATAAATCTAGAAACAACCAAGAAGAAGGAAATTTAATAATTCACATGTAAAATCCTAAATTGAGATTATTTTTTAAAACAAAATCAAAAGACAAAATAAACAATAATTCAATGAGGGTTACCTGGCCTCATAGTTGACCTTGATCGAATGCACATTGGCGATGGGAAAAGGATGCCCTCACATTTCTTATAAGAATGCATCTCAATCTGTATCTTAGCACTTATTTCTTCATCAGGGTACATGCGGTCAACACATAATCGAAGGCCCGCCATCACCTCATAGTCGGCATGGAATGTGCTGGAGTAAAAAATTTTGGGGTTGAGGTAGTACCCCGCTGCATGAAGAGGGCTATGGAGCTTAGATGTCCATCGCCTGTCAATAATATCCCAAATGGGACCATATTTGGATTGGACATGTCTATAAACTGAGGCAATTGCCTCTTTTGCCCTATCCATAGCCTCATATATATATGCCATTGGTGATTCTTCTCCATCAACAAGACGGAGAACCTTCACCAAAGGCTCTGTCACCTGAAAAAAAGAAAAAATAATTTAAATAAAATTTATAAAAATATTTTAAAATACAAGATTTGCAAAAAGAAAATATTTTAAAATTTAAATTAAAAAAATAATAATAAAATAAATTAAAAACTTAGTCTTGTACCTTGATGGCCTCATCCATGGCTTGCCAGAAGGGCTCCTCAAACACATATTCATATATCTTCTCCCCCTCACTGGAGAATCGGTATCTAACAACTTGCTCAGAATTCCACTCATCGCTCACAAACATTTGCTTCAGTGACCCTCTTGCATTATAGATGCTTTGCAATGTCACGAAGTTTGTTGCGAAGCGTGTAACTCCAGCCCGCACTAGCTCCCTCCCATCGGTAAAATGCCTCATGAGGTTGAGGACCCAAGAATGGTTGTAGATAAATTTTGTAATTGCCCTAGACTTTTGTACAACCTCGGACACCCAAGGTAATTTCCCAATGTCTTCGAGGAGCAAATCGAGACAATGGGCTGCACATGGGGACCAAAAAATGGTGGGAAATCTCTCCTCCAACAACTTGCCAGCTGCTACATATGTTGTTGCGTTGTCCGTGATGACTTGGACAACATTCTCCACCCCGACCTCGATCACAACCTCCCCCAACAACCCTGCGAGCATTTCGACACTCTTAACTTGCGCCGATGCATCCACTGACTTGAGGAATGCCACTCCTCTTGCAGAAGAAACCAAAAAATTAATTAAGGTTCTTCCCCTGCCATCGGTCCACCCATCAGACATGATAGTGCAACCGTTAGTGCTCCACACCCTGCGCTGCTCCTCAAGAATAACCTCAATGTCATCCATGCATTCACGAAGGAGAGGGCCCCTAATGTCATCATAAGTTGGCGGCCTAAATCCTGTGCCGCAACCTGCGATGGCATCCACCATGCCTCGCCAGTATGGAGACCTTGCCACATTGAAGGGAAGGTCAGAAAAATACCAAAAATTGCCAATGGCCTTCTTGGCTGCCCTATGCCTCTCCTGGTTCCACGTGGCCATACCATCAAGTGTGGCTTGTGTCCCTGCCCCAAAATTGGACTCATCCATCCCACTCCTTGGTTGTGCCTGTGTTTGTGCAATTGATGGACTCGAATTTTCATGCTGAAATCGACTAAAGATGTTGGTCCCACTAGTAGTTGTATGAGGCTGAGAAGAGGGGGTTGAAATGGCTTCAAATGTTCTTTTCTTTATCTCTTTTTTCTCCACTTTTCCAGTGATAACTGCCATGCATTCTCTCTCAACGTCAATTGGCACATTTGGGCATAATCTAACATTCTCACCTGGTTTCCTTGCCAAATGAAATTTGAAGCGATATACTCCTCCATGTATAGAAGTATTACAAAAATTGCAAAGAATTTCTCCTTTCTTTTCTTGTTCTACTCCATACTTCCATGCTATATCTTTTTTATCTTTTTTCCCTGACATTTTCCTGTGGCTGCACATAATAACAAATAACAACAAACAATTACTTAAAAAAAAAAACCCTACACCCTAGTTTGAACTTTGAACTTGAGGTTTAAAATTGTAGTGCAACGCTGAAAAGATGGACTTGCATACATATTTTCGGCAGCAAGTAACAATAAACAATCTTTAAAAAAAAAAAAAACTAAACCCTAAACCCTAGTTTGAAACTTTAAAGTTTAAACTTTAAACGTTGGCAGCCGAAAACATGCACTTGCATACAAATTTTAGACAGCAAATATCAAGCAAACAATTACTTAATTAAAAAAAAAGTTAAAAAAACCTAAACCCTAGTTTGAAGTCTAAGACTCTAAACTTTAAACATTGAAAGCTAAAAATATAGACTTGCATACATGTTTCAGGCAACAAATAACAACAAAGAATTACTTTTAAAAAAAAACCAAAACTGTAAACCCTAGTTTGTTGCATTTGGTTTTAGACTTGGAAAAAAAATGCTTGAAAATTTGGAATAAGATTCAATAGAATAAAAGAAAAAGAAAAAAAATCAGTTTGCTTACCTCAAATGAATCCTTTGGGTAGATTCCTAGATGTTGGTGGTTGTTGGTAGCTGTCGGGATCCTTCAAACTCCAAAACAATCCGCTGTTTGGTGGCTGTTGGTGACTACCGGATTCCTTCAAACTTCCAAAAATCCGTTGTTTGGATGCGTTTTAGGGTTTTCTTTGGTGTGGTAGCAAGTGTTGGTCAGATATTTGCCTTATGTATGAAATGGTCTATTCCTGTGCCCTTGACCCAACCAACATTGAAAGGCCGAGAGGAAGAAATGCCTCCCGTGCCAATCTCCAGAGATGGGTTGGTTCCCTTGCTATTCTAATTGGGGGGATTTGAGGATAGAGAACAAGAAAGAGATTAAATGATGAAAGGAATGGGAAATATGGCCATAGGCCAGATAGAACAGGGGTGATGGACTAACATCATGATAACTTAACTGTATGTCGAATCAAATAGCACTCAATATAGAAAACTAATAGAAATTAAAACTAGGCATCCAACATGCGTAATTTCCAAGGCTATTCCATGGTTCACGATTTATCAGAAGCTGATTCCAGCTATTACAATTCAAGACTATAGATAAAACAGAGAATTTAATAGAAAATAAGCAATAGAAGACATACACACAAAATAAAATCCTAGAGTTAGAGCCAGACATTCTCTGTATTGATAGCATAATTCAAGTTACAACAAGCTTCTAGCAAACATCCATCGTTTTACAATAAAAGAGCAGGCTTATATAGAGAATTCTACCGCTTGAAATATTTAATGCGCACCTACAAAATGTGGCGGTGGCAGCCAAGATAAGATTTACAAGGAACTACAATCATGAAACAATAATTAGGTATGGTTAGAACTGATGACTCTTTGAAATGCAACTGAACCCCCTTCAATGCTCTGACAGGTTCATCCTACTAGCGCTGCCCCCTCACTTGCTGGAACCGCTTCCGTGAGAGATAAGATCCTGAAATCTTAGGAGCGTTGAGTCTGGAAGGGTCCCGAATTAACTGCGTTTACTCAGATAAGGATGCGCTGGGTTTGTTGTCGAGGAGCATTTATGGGGAGTCCTGACCGAAGTGGGAAGAGCCAGACTGATATAAGCACTCTAGATGTAAGCCTTACTTATGTTTCACTAGCTTCTATCCCGAAACGGGCTTGCACTCAAAATCTATAGCGAAACAACTTGGCAATTTGGGAGTAGTGCAGGTGGTGAAAAGTCAAAGGCCGAAGTGCTGCTAGATACTCCCAAAATTGTCCTACACCTGGGAATGGAGCGAAAAACCTTACTGTATTGGGATGAGCACTAGCGTTTGAATGGCCAAAGGCCAAAGCGCTACAGATGGGAGCGAAAGTGCTTTGCGCATGGGGACAGGAGCGAAGCATCCTGGAGACATTGAAAAGTCAAACGCCCAAGTGTAGCTAAGCAGGAGCAAAAGGGCCTTGCACTGAGAAATAGAGCGAAACGCCTTTGTGGCCTAGGGAACGATGCTAGAGTTGAATAGTCAACAGCCCTTGAGCTCATATTTGGTGCGAATCTGCTTGGCGCTCAAATATGGGAGTGAAACGCCTCTCTTAACTGTTGCTACGCTTTGACCAGTCAACGTGCGAAGCACACTTTTTAACTTTGAATTGGCCTTGCGCTCCTCGACTACAATGCAACCCCTTTGCCATACTTAGTCATTTTTCCATTGCAACTTGATACTGTGCTTTGATCGGTCAACGTGCATTGCACTCCCGAGGAAGGGCGCAAAGGCATAACACTCACTATTGCTGCGCTTTGACTGGTCAAACGGCGTTGCACTCCCTTTTTGCATGGAATATGCCTTGCTCCAGCAAACTAGAGTGAAACAACTTCGCGCACTTTAGGCAGAGTGCAAAGTACTGCGCTGGGGATTTGAGTGTGACGCTTTGCAGTTACTTAGTATTTTCCCTGAAGCTAAGCTTCACTGCCTTCTGGCCTAAGAGAAGCCTGCACTCTTCTTCTTCTTCAAAACCAACTTGTACCCGATAACATGGCACAAACCACCTTCGCTAAGAGAAAGCCCTATACAATACATACACAGAAATAGTTGCACACTGCTTTAGGCACAACCAAGATAATTTTGACAGTAAAATTTGAGAGAGAAAAATGCATTCAGAATAATGAGAACAGAATTTCTGAGGAGCAAAAATTACTGGACATCAAAATATACATAATTTTGTAGAAATGACAACATCTCTAGCAGCTCGCGGGGAAATTGAGCTCGTCTCAATGTTGGAATCCCAGGCCTTATCCGTTGGGCTCATAGTCGTCATCACTATCGCTTTCTAAATGCTTGTTGGTAGCGATGGACTCTTCCTCCAACTTTTATCCTGTTTCCTCCTCTTGGTGCGCACTGAATTGCTCTTCCTCGCGCCCCGATACTTCTTCTTGGCACTCATTCCTTCATCTTGAGGCTCTTGGCTTGTGTCTTATTGGGGCTCGTGGCTTTTGCATTGGGCCTCTTCCTGAGTCTGATCCTCCTCCTACGCCTGATTTTCTTCTTGAATACTTTCTGCAATTGGGTCTTCCTCTTAAAACTCCAACTTTGTCTCCATTGACACCTGCATCCCGTAGAGCAGTGCGAAGGTGAACAAAGCTTTTTGAGGGGTGGATTCGAGAGATGAGTCTGGAGCGGCTGAGGTAGCGATTGTAGCAACCTTAGGAGGCGTCGGGGTTTGCATGGCTGCAACTGAGATGTTAGGATCTGGGGGAGGAATTTCCATGGAGGTTGCTGTTGCGGCTACTAAGGAGGTGGGAATGGGTGAAGAATGGTCAAGACCCACTATGGTAGCAAATGTTGCGATTGAATGAACTAATCCTTGGGGGGCAAGAGCGGATGTTACTAGGAAAGTGAAGACGTTGGAGACTAACACAAAAGATTCAAATGATCGACTATCTCGTGTTGGAGAATATTACATTATATGGTAGATGTGAAAGTAATCCCATGGTATGTTTGTATTATTGTAAATATAAATTAGGGTGTGTGATTTATATTTCCCTAAAGCATGTGTCAATGTGTGAAAAGAGTACAAGTGTCATGTACCAAAGTATACAAGTGTGTAGAGTGTCAGAGTGTACAATGTGTCATATAAGTAATTCAAGAATCATGCGTGTAGGTGTCATATATACAAGTGAAGAGACACATGATATATGTCAAGATGTAATATGAAGAGACATGAGAAGTTTGTCATATTTGAGGAATATGAAAGGATGCATATTTCAGGTATGTGAGGAGATCAATAGTCAAAGGATTGAAAGGTCACCTGTAAAGTTATATTATTAAGACAAAGCTCCATAGATTGTATCGAAGAAAAATTATCAAAGAGATATTGTATATTTGACTCATCAATAATATTGTGAGTATATTATTGTTATTTCATGAATGTCATATTCATTGATATTGATATTATTTTGTGAGTGAGCCTTAATATAATTTAAATGATTTGTATTTGATCCTAGATATCAGGACCTATGATTTAATCTCACTAAAAGGCCATTAGTGGTATTAGAGCCACACACATCCTCACTTTGTGTGAAATAAATTTGAAGGCATACATTTAAAAAAAAAGTCACAAAAGAAGACAGAGAGAAATGAGTTGATTGCACCCAAAATTTACAAATTGATTCGCAAGAGTTGATTCCAGACACCGAATGAGTGAAGCTAGACAAAATTTGATTGTTAGAAATAAGAAGCAATCTAAAGAGAAGTTTGATTGAAGAGAGAAGGTGAATATACATTGGAATAAAGGTATTAGGAGACTGTCTTAAGCAAAAACCCAAAATTTAACATGTTCTAGAGAATATAAGATTGTTTCTTCATAGCAGAAGAGGAAGTCCTCATCTAAAGAACTAGGGAGTTGGAATAGAAGTCCTCATGTAGAAAAATTTGAAGGAAAATATGGTGAAGACAATGTCCATTGGACTAAAAAATATGACATACAAATAAATATTAGGTGAAAGACCTAATTTGAACCAGTAGAAGTCGAAGTGAAGAGATAAAAGTTCAAATATCCTAAGGAGAAATAACCAGGAGTTAGATAACACCTATGACTGAAGTCAAGAAAATCAGAGAAAGCCGACAAGGATAGTGTTGGAGTATATTATATTAATTGGTACATGCTAGTGTACCCCCATGGTATCTTCATGTTACATCTTGTAAATATTAGATTAGGGTTGAGTCTTAGTTTAAAGTGTGAGTAATATTTTATGTAATGTTGTAATATGCAAGAAATGCACAAGTGTTATGTAAGTGTGTATGTGTAGGAAATGCACAAGTGTCACATGAGTAAGTTTACAAGTTTAATGTGAGTATGTGCACAAGTGTCTTATGTTTAAGTGTACACAAGTGTCCTTAGATTAGAGTGTGCTAAGTGAAGAGTCATGTCTAGGTGTGCATACAAGATAGAGTCATGTGTATGCAAGTGTCAAGTAGAGAAGCCAAGATTCATGAGACTTGGCATATGGAAAGGAATAGTCAAGTATACAAAGAGTCATTCTACTATGGCTATATAGTACTCCATAGAGAAGCATAAAAGATAATCAAGACTTCAATATACAATTATCAAGTGTAGAGAGTCAGGTGTTATATCTGTAAGAGAAATAGGAGTAATCAAGTTTGCATATATTTGAGCAACTAATATTGTAAGTTGTGCTACATGTTTTATACATATATGTTTTAGGCTATTTACATTCATATATTTCTGCTTATTAGTTAATGCTAGTTGATATATTATCAGCCTTGATATACATATTAGTTTGCTCATTTTATTCTATTTACATCATTATCTTGATCTTAATGTATCATGGCTATATTATATTTGATCCTGTGGAATTTATCTTGTGAATATTAAATTAGTATTAAAGCTTAAAAGCCATCAGTGGTATCAGAGCTACAAGTAGTTTCTTGCATAGGTTGAATATATTTAGCTACATACAAAAATTAGTTTTATATAGATTGATAGAATTGATAGAGTATGTCTACTTTAAAGGTAGTTAGACCTAGACTTTGTTGTAAAATCAAAGTGAGTAGAAAGGCTAGGGTCTTTCCACAGTTGAAGAAACAACTAGTGAAGACTGGGACTCAACTATAGAGTCTTTCCATAGTTACAGAATAACTAATGAAGACTAGGACTCAGCTATAGAGTCTTTCTATAGTTGCATAATAACAAGTGAAGACTAAGACTCATCTATAAGGTCTTTCCATAATTATAACCAGTGAAGATAAGGACTCAACTATTGGAGGGAAAATCAACTTTAAGATAGTTATTCATTTAGGGAAATAGCCAAATCTTGACATCAAAAGAGTTTCAGGGACATAGATATTCCTTGAAACTGACTTATGTTAACTCATAAGGAGGTTGTATTTGGTACAATCAAGTCATCTTCATCTTGATTGAGGTATCAAGGAAATTCAATATCACATTGATATTAAAGGATTGAGTTCTTAGATGTGACTTAAGACAATTGCAACAAATATTAATTAAGAGAAGAGTGGGAAGCTTCCCATAACAAATAGAGAAGAACTTCATCTTCTAAGGGCAAGAGAAAGCAGAATATGAGAAGGATATATCAAGAAGATATATCTATCTTGAAGAATTTTTTCACCAAGATAAGATTAATTAAAATTGTAATATATTAAAGTTTCAGGTCATAGAGAAATTGACCTTGACATTATGGATCCAGTTCTTGAAGATAAACCTTGACATAGATTTAGTTCTTGAAGACATACCTTTGACATAGTGGATTCAAGTCTTGAAGGCAGACCTTGACATAGTGGATTCAAGTCTTGAAGGCAGACCTTGACATAGTGGATTCAAGTCTTGAAGGTAAACTTTGACAAAGGAAAGGACTACATAAAGTTTCATGTCATTCAGACCTTGACATAACCAACAAGAAGGATAAGGATAGAGAAGTAACAAGATATAAAAGTTTTAATTCTAAAAAAGTGTCTATAGTGCAGTATTAAAGAGAAGCATTTGATAGATAGAGTTATTCAAAGACAATATTTGATTATTCAATTCTAAAAAGTAGAATTTGGCTATTTTTGATAGAGTCTTTTAGCTCTTGAAGGAAGCTTCCTTCAGCTTTAGCAAAGTAGCTCATTTGGCTCAAGTTATTATTTTGTTTAGAATAGAAATAAAGGGAAGCATTAAGATGTGAACATGGAAAAAAGCTAAGTGCAAGAAAAAGAAATAAAAGTTAACAATGCAAGGAGGATAGTGTTCAAAGGATGATAGCTCTTGAAATATAGGACAACAACATCCTCAGATTGATTCCACTCATAATATATGACAAAAATATCCTTAGGTTGATAGCACAATGCCTAAATATTGCTGAAAGTTCTCAAGTTGAATAAGTGCTCAAGTGCCTAAGATAGATCACAGGTTTGATAAGTGCTCAAGCATCCTATGTAGAAGCAAGTAAGGCAACACTCAAGTAGACAAAAAGCACTCAGGTTCCAAGTATCCTACATCAAAGCAAGTGAGGCAACACTCATAACGAGTTAGGTAGTGCACAGGTTCAAAGAACTCTACGTAGAAGTGGATATCATTCAGTACCAAGCACTCTACGTCACAATGAATAACAAGTTTATCAACAACACACTACATCATAGTAGATAGCAAGTTGGGAGCACTCAGAATCAAAACATAATAAGGAAGTTAAAACGCTCAAGAAAGCACTTCATCAAAATATTCAAGAATGTGAAACGATATTGAAATGGGTGAATTAGCATCAAATTTTTGAGTTTGGTATTAAAATGGGTGAATTAGCATCAGAGCTTTGAATGACTACTAAGTGTTATTCAAACATTTCTTGGTAACACTCAAGGCAAGGGAAAAAATGGTCTAGAAATTAGGTTAATTAGCGCCATGTAATACCACCTTACCACATAGCATTACTTCGTCAGGTAACACCACATTTGCATTTTAGGAGATGAAACCTTTTAACTGGATCACACAGAGACACGTGCTAATGATACTAGTTTGTTAAAGGTCCTTCACACGAGTTCTTCTGAAAGCAAGAGTTGCAAAACAAATTTGTGGACATAGGACATAAGTAGGAGAAGCTTTGAGGTAATAATTCTTAGGATTTTATTCTAAGGTTTTATTTTTGATAGGAGTAATAAGGTTTATTAATGTTGTGGAGTGATAATTAATATTAATATGTTATTAATTTTATTTCAGATTTTTTAGAGTGATAAGGTTTAGGAAAATTTAAATTTTTAGTAGTTTGATTTATTTTTTAAGTTGGAGTAATAAGTTGCTTAAGTTAAATATTTACTTATTGAAGCATTTAATTAAGAATGGAGTGATAAGGTATAGAAATTAGTTTGTTTAAATATTTTAAAGTTTTTTAAATATATTTTTGATTTTTTGTCTTTTGGAAAAGATTTGAAAAACAAAATATTTGTAAATTTATTTATTTGAAAGTCAAAAGGTATTCAACATCAAACTTAGAAAAAAAAATTGCAAAACTCATTTTCTTAGGGAGACATAAGGATTAGTACTTCATATGATTTTTAAATTTAAAAACTTTGAAATACTTAATCTTAGTGATAAGGATGTCTATGTATAAGGAATCAAAATCTACAAACTTTATGGATAACAATATGGAGGCTATGATTAGAAAATAAAAAGTAAATGTCATAAAATTTGGGATCAAGAATTTGATTGAAAAATATGAAGGAAAGATAGATTTAGTCTCAAAGTTAATCTATAGTGAAGCTATAGATGAAAATTTTGAAATATTTGAATACTATTTACATGCAAGAATTATTGAAGCAATTGATGATGGAAAAGATAGTATTATGATACCTTTAGATATTGGTAGCATAATGTATATGACATTGCTTACACTTAAGTTTCATAAAGAAGAAAATATGAAACAAAAAGAGTTGATTGAATATTTTAGGAAGAAATTGAAAATAGATGAATTATTTTTGGAAAAGATATTCCATTCTTCTTGTAATATTGATATTCCAAGTTCATCTAACTTAGGATCCTATTATGATGCTTTAAGTGAGTTTTTAGAAGTCTCTATACAGGAAAATAAAGAATCATATGATTCTAAAGACAAAGGCAAAGGAAAGAGTCTTATGCAAGAATATGATGACAATGAGAAAGTTCAAGAAACTTGTAATATTGAAGATACAAAGACTGAATAACATGAAGCACCAGAAGAACCAGATTGAAGATCATGATTGAATACTAAAGTCTTCAATAACCAAATAATGTTATATTGGGGATGTTGGAGTCTATTATATTATTTGGTACATTCTAATACACCCCCATGGTACATTCATGGTACATTTTGTAAATATTTTATTAGGGTTGAGTCTTAGTTTAGAGTGTGAGTAATATAATGTTGTAATGTGCATGAAATACAAAAGTATTATGTGTGTATGTGTAGGAAATGCATAAGTTTCATGTGAGTAAGTGTGCAAGTGTAATGTAAGTATGCGCACAAGTGTATTATATTAAGTGTGCACAAGTGTCCGTAGATGAGAGTGTGCTAAATCAAAAGTCATGTCTAGGTGTGCATACAAGATAGAGTTGTGTATGCAAGTGTCAAGTAGGGAAGCCAAGAGTCATGAGACTTGGCATATGGAAAGGAATAGTTAAGTATACAAAGAGTCATTCTACTATGGCTATATAATACTCCATAGAGAAGCATATAAGATAATCAAGCATTCAATATACAATCATCAAGTGTAGAGAGTCAAGTGCTAGGTCTGTAAGAGAAAGAGAAGTAATAAAGTTTGCATAAATTTGAACAATTAATATTGTAAGTTGTGTTGTATGCTTTATACATATATATTTTATGTTGAGCAAGGTGCAGAGAAAGCAGTGCAAAAGTATTGTAATTGTTGTCAACACAGACAGATTGATGCAGTTGATGCAGCTTCGGAGGTCAGTCAGATCAAGCGCAGAAAATTTCAAGAAAAACAGAGGGGACCCAGATCCAGAAATTTGCAGAAAAATACAAGGAAGAAAACAGTCGCGATTTCGCGACAAAATCGAGGAGAGAGAAAATGCATGCCAAATTGTCGCGATATCGCGACATAACGGAGGAGAGAGAAAATGCATGCAAAATTGTCGCGATTTCGCGACATGGCTGAGGAGAGAGAAGGCGCAAGCAAAATTGTCGCGATTTCGCGACAAAAAGGATGAGAGAGAAAGTGCATGAGAAAGTGTCGCGATATCGCGACAGTTTTGGAAGAAAAGCACTAAGGGCGCAAAGTGTCGCGACATCGCGACAAAAAGGAGGAGAGAGAAAGTTCATAAAAACCGTCGCGATTTCGCGACATGTTGGAGGCAAAGCAGCAAAGTGAAGAAAGCGTAGCGATTTCGCTACATGTTGCAATTTCACTGGCAAAAGCAAAGAAAAAGTGATAAGTCAAGAAGGTGTAGCGATTTCGCTACAAGTCCGAAATACAAAATGCAAGAGTGTAGCGATTTCGCTACAGGTTCAAAATGCAAGACAGCAAAGTGTAGCGATTTCACTACAGGCTCAAAATGTAAGGCGGAGAAGTGTAGCGATTTCGTTACAGTTTCGAAATGCAAGGCGAAAAGTGTAGCGATTTCGCTACAGGTTCGAAATAAAAGGTGCAAAGGGGCAGCGACTTTGACACAAGTTTGAAAAGCAAGGGGCATAGGTGTAGCGATTTCGCTACAAGTGCAAAACTCAAAACACAATGGGGTAGCGATTGCGCTACAAGTCTTGAGATCAGCAAGTCGAAGCAAGAGGAAACACCAAGCCAACAAAGTTAGATTTTCGGAAGATGCAACAAAGAAAAATGTTAAGTCAGAAAGGTGTAGCGATTTCGCTACAGGTAAGGTTTTCGCGGCTGCATGAAGAAAGAATTGTACGGAGGCCAGAAGCATCGCGATTTCGCGACAAGTTGAAAGAAAAGCCGCAGGATGCCGGAAGTGTCGCGATTTCGCGACAACCTTGAAGATGACGTCAGCAAGTTTAAAAATGTCGTGATATCGCGACAAGTTACCAGAAAAGCCGTTGTAAGTCGGAAGCGTCGCGATTTCGCGACATCTTTGAAGATGACGTCAGCAAGTCTAAAAATGTCGCGATATCGCGACAAGTTTCCAGAGAAGCCTCAGCAAGCCAGAAATGTCACGATTTCGCGACAACATGGAGGATGACGTCAGCAAAAGCGGAATGTGTCACGATTTCGCGACATGTATCAATTTCACGGAGGTAAGCGAAGGAAAGTGCAGGAAAGCAGAAAACGTCGCGATATCGCGACAGGTAACTGTTTTTGGCGAGAAAAAGTCAAAAATACATGCAAAGTGACAAGTGTCGAATAAGCATGCAGCCAGTTACAGTAAAGTTAACTTGGGTCAGATCTGCAGTTCCAAGTGACAGGTGTTGGCAAAAGATTAGAGAATACACTGCAAGAGTCGACTGGAGTTTCAAGTGAAAGTTTCAAGACAACGCTTTTAAGAAAAAGAACGGCTGTTGCAGGGCCGTAATGCAGTTGGCAGGAAAAGGTGGCAGCTTCACAGGGAAGCTACGGAACATAGCATTAAAAACAGAATAGCTGGACGGTTGTATCGAGAACTGTTTACAGAGGCGTTGTTTAGTTGCGTATATCAAAAGTTTCAGTTGAACGTAGAAGATAAAGGACACACAGTTTTCAACAGAGAAGAAAGAAGAACATCAGAGAGCCGAGATACGCAGAAAGGCTGTCAGGATACCTGTCAGAATGTGTAGAGAAAAAGGCTGTCAGTCTGCACAGAAAAGGGTGTCTGTACCAGCAGAGTAGAATGTCAGAAGAAAATGGTGAAAAGGTGGAACGTGTCAGAGAGAGAGATTTTGACAGATCAATTACAGCCAAAAATGCATGAAAATATTGGAGGGAAAATTGAGCCGTTTCAAATTGAGCCATTCGAGGAAATCAAGGATATAAGGATCGAACTGGCACAGTTAGAATGTTACTGCACTGTGCATTATTGAATACATCAAAAGGCATAGTGTGGTAAAAGAGCTGGATGAACAACAGCAAGAATTTTTGAAACCTACACATTTTTTGTAAAAACAACAGAGAGGTTTCAGATTTGAAAAGAAGCTATTGAGTCTCTAACAATTCTTTCTATGCTTCTGTGGGATGTTTGTATGTGCTGTAGACCAGTGAGGGTCTTGAAAAAGAGAAGGCATTTTATATGTCATTATTTTTATTAAAAATTAAAATCCAAGTGGGTGCTTGGTAAAAGGAGTTGGTGCTCATCTGTTGCAGCAGATAAATCAGGGGTTGGTGCTCATTCCAGTGGGTGCTGGTAAACCTTTTGTAAAGATTGAATCCTTGCAAAGACTGGATTTGGATTGTAGTCCAAACGGTCATTTTTGAGGAGTAGCCACATTGGTGAACCTCGTTAAATCCTGTGTTGTGTGATGCTCTTGTGCTTTGTTTGCTATATCTGATTTTAAGCTTGCAGTATTAAATTTTAAGAGTAGCAGATTTAATTTTTAATAGTTACACTGATTCACCCCCCCTCTTAGTGTCGTTGTGAGAATATCAATTGGTATCAAAGCCATGCACCTGTACATGCTTAATCAGCTAAGGTGATCTTGGAAGATACACAATGCCCGATATCGCGACATAACGGATGAGAGAGAAAATGCATGCAAAATTGTCGCGATTTTGCGACATGGTCGAGGAGAGAGAAGGCGCAAGCAAAATTGTCGCGATTTCGCGACAAAAAGGATGAGAGAGAAAGTGCATGAGAAAGTGTCGCGATATCGCGACAGTTTGGAAGAAAAGCACTAAGGGCGCAAAGTGTCGCGACATCGCGACAAAAATGAGGAGAGAGAAAGTTCATAAAAACTGTCGCGATTTCGCGACATGTTGGAGGCAAAGCAGCAAAGTGAAGAAAGCGTAGCGATTTCGCTACATGTTGCAATTTCGCTGGCAAAAGCAAAGAAAAAGTGATAAGTCAAGAAGGTGTAGCGATTTCGCTACAAGTCCGAAATACAAAATGCAAGAGTGTAGCGATTTCGCTACAGGTTCAAAATGCAAGGCAGCAAAGTGTAGCGATTTCGCTACAGGCTCAAAATGTAAGGCGGAGAAGTGTAGCGATTTCGTTACAACTTCGAAATGCAAGGCGAAAAGTGTAGCGATTTTGCTACAGGTTCGAAATAAAAGGTGCAAAGGGGCAGCGACTTTGACACAAGTTTGAAAAGCAAGGGGCATAGGTGTAGCGATTTCGTTACAAGTGCAAAACTCAAAACACAATGGGGTAGCGATTGCGCTACAAGTCTTGAGATCAGCAAGTCGAAGCAAGAGGAAACACCAAGCCAACAAAGTTAGATTTTCGGAAGATGCAACAAAGAAAAATGTTAAGTCAGAAAGGTGTAGCGATTTCGCTACAGGTAAGGTTTTCGCGGCTGCATGAAGAAAGAATTGTACGGAGGTCGGAAGCATCGCAATTTCACGACAAGTTGAAAGAAAAGCCGCAGGATGCGGAAGTGTCGCGATTTCGCGACAACCTTGAAGATGACGTCAGCAAGTTTAAAAATGTCGCGATATCGCGACAAGTTACCAGAAAAGCCGTTGTAAGTCGGAAGCGTCGCGATTTCGTGACATCTTTGAAGATGACATCAGCAAGTCTAAAAATGTCGCGATATCGCGACAAGTTTCCAGAGAAGCCTCAGCAAGCCAGAAATGTCGCGATTTCGCGACAACATGGAGGATGACGTCAGCAAAAGCGAAATGTGTCGCGATTTCGCGACATGTATCAATTTCGCGGAGGTAAGCGAAGGAAAGTGCAGGAAAGCAGAAAACGTCGCGATATCGCGACAGGTAACTATTTTTGGCGGGAAAAAGTCAAAAATACATGCAAAGTGACAGGTGTCGAATAAGCATGCAGCCAGTTACAGTAAAGTTAACTTGGGTCAGATCTGCAGTTCCAAGTGACAGGTGTTGGCAAAAGATTAGAGAATACACTGCAAGAGTCGACTGGAGTTTCAAGTGAAAGTTTCAAGACAGTGCTTTTAAGAAAAAGAACGGCTGTTGCAGGGCCGTAATGCAGTTGGCAGGAAAAGGTGGCAGCTTCACAGGGAAGCTACGGAACATAGCATTAAAAATAGAACAGCTGGACGGTTGTATCGAGAACTATTTATAGAGGCGTTGTTTAGTTGCGTATATCAAAAGTTTCAATTGAACGTAGAAGATAAAGGACACACGACAGAGAAGAAAGAAGAACATCAGAGAGCCGAGATACGCAGAAAGGCTATCAGGATACCTATCAGAATGTGCAGAGAAAAAGGCTGTCAGTCTGCACAGAAAAGGGTGTCAGTACCAGCAGAGTATAATGTCAGAAGAAAACGGCGAAAAGGTGGAACGTGTCAGAGAGAGAGATTTTGACAGATCAATTACAGCCGAAAATGCATGAAAATATTGGAGGGAAAATTGAGCCGTTTCAAATTGAGCCATTCGAGGAAATCAAGGATATAAGGATCGAAGCGGCACGGTTAGAAGGTTACTCTGACCGTGCATTATTGAATACATCAAAAGGCATAGTGTGGTAAAAGAGCTGGATGAACAACAACAAGATTTTTTGAAACCTACACATTTTTTGTAAAAACAACGAGAGAGGTTTCGGATTTGAAAAGAAGCTATTGAGTCTCTAACAATTCTTTCTATGCTTCGTGGGATGTTTGTATGTCTTGTAGACCGGTGAGGGTCTTGAAAAAGAGAAGGCATTTTATATGTCATTATTTTTATTAAAAATTAAAATCCAAGTGGGTGCTTGGTAAAAGGAGTTGGTGCTCATATCTCATTGCGTGCAGATAAATCGAGGGTTGGTGCTCCTTCCAGGTGGGTCTGGTAAACCTTTTGTAAATATTGAATCCTTGCAAAGACCGGATTTGGATCGTAGTCCAAACGGTCATTTTTGAGGAGTAGCCACATTGGTGAACCTCGTTAAATCCTGTGTTGTGTGATGCTCTTATGCTTTGTTTGCTGTATCTGATTTTAAGCTTGCAGTATTAAATTTTAAGAGTAGCAGATTTAATTTTTAATAGTTACACTGATTCACCCCCCCCTCTCAATGTCGTTGTGAGAATATCATTTTAGGCTATTTACATTCATAAATATCTACTTATTAATGAAGGTTAGTTTATATTATAAGCCTTGATATACATATTAGTTTGGTCATATTATTCTACTTACATCATTATCTTGATCTTGTTGTATCATGGCTATATTATATTTGATCCTATGGAATTTATCCTGTGAGTTTTATATTAGTATTAAGGCTTAAAGAGCCATCATATAGAAGCCAAATATTTGATGATATTACTAATGAGTAAAAAATCTGAAGATCCAAGAATAGCACTAGGCATAGGATAGAAGTCAAAGAGCCAAAGGCAACGCTAGAGAGTGTAGAAGTTGATGAGTCAAATAATAGAGTCTATAAGTAGAACATGTAGCCATAGAAAGTGCTAGAGAGTGTAGAAGTTGACAAGTAAAATAACAAAACCTATGACTAGATCATAGAGCCATAGAGAGTGCCAAAGAACATTTAAGTTGAAGAGGTAATCGTCTATGAAGCAAAGGATAGATGTTTGTGAAGAATGGTAGTCATAGACAACACCTATGAAGCACAATTCCATAAGTAATTTGCTCTAATATAAACATTAGAATTCTTTGGAGTATATATTATCATGGAGCTAACTAAATCAAAGTTGCAATCATCAGAGTAATGTCTATGGTGGATTTAATTTAGGTAAAAAATGCCTTGACAATTCCTCCATGCATATTTGGAATTAAGTGCTACGGAGGTAAAGTTAAATATCTACCTCAAACTTCAAATTTAAGTGCTTTATTGGGTAGATAAATTATTTTTAGATATTATAAAGTTTGGAGAAATAAGGGAATATAATTGAATGAAATATTGAATAGGAGAAATAAGAAGTGAATATAATATTTGAAATTGAATTGAGATTTTAGAAATTTGAAATGAATTAAAGAAATTAAATTGGAGTGATAAGAAGTAAATGAATGATTGAGATTAAAAATTGAAATCTGATTGAAGAATACAAATTAATTTTGCAAATTAAAATTTAACATTTGAAGGAAAATTTGGGAGTTAAAAGAAGTTGATACATGAGTTCCATTATGTCAAAAGCAAAATTTTCCTTTCTGAATCTCAACTTCCAAAAGGACCAAATTTTGCATCATGGAAAAACAAAATAAAATCAATTCTCATTGTTGAAAAACTTTGGGAAATAGTGAATGGAACAAAGAATAAGCCATCAAAAGCCCTATGTTAATCAAAAATACATACACTATTTGAATGTGATATGGAACAATGAGAGTTTAGGGTAGTATGATAGGAAGGCCATCTATGATGGGTGTCAAAATACATACACTTTTTGGAAGGATGGTGCCAAGGTAGTATTGTTCCCTCTTAGGAAGAAGGGCAGAGTGAGAGTTTATTAACTGTGAAGGATTTTATCATAGAGGCACAAGAAAATAGTTGGTGCTATGCATTGATGATAAAGAAGGTAGAGGTAGAGGATTTTCATATACCATTGACATCATCCAGGTTGTTGAAGGAGTATGCTGATATCATACCAGATGAGTTACCTAATAGGTTACCACTGAAGAGGGATATTCAACATCACATTGATTTAATTCCTAGGTCAGTTCTTCAAAACTAGGTAGCTTGTCGGTTGAGCCCAACCCAAAATGTAGAGTTGAATAAGCAAGTGACATAATTGATACATAAAGGATTAGTAAGGGAAAGTATGAGTCCTTATGCAACTCTAACCCTGTTAACTCTAAAGAAGGATGATTCATGGTAAATGTGTGTAGATAGCATGTCCATAAATAAAATTACTATCAAGTACAAGTTCCCAATACATAGAGTGGATGATATGATGGATGTCTTAGAAGAGGCTAACTACTTCAACAAGATTGATATGTGGAGTGGTTATTATTAGATCAAAATTAAAGAGGGGGATGACTGGAAGACTACTTTTAAAACCTGAGATGGATTGTACGAGTGTATGGTGATGCCATTGGGTTATCAAATACACCTAGTACCTTTATGCGATTGATGAACAGAGTGTTGCAGGAATACATTGGTAAGTTTGTAGTTGTCTATTGATGATATCTTGATTTTTAGTAAAACTGAAGAAGAGCACTTGCACCATGTGAGGTTGGCATTAGAGTTATTACGAAAAGATAAATTGTATGCTAATTTGAAGAAGTGTAGATATCTTCAAGAAAGTTTAGTGTTTTTGGGCTTTGTAATTTCCAAGGATGGCCTGAAGATGGATGAGGAAAAGGTGAAGGCAATTCTTGAATGGCCTATTCCAAGGAAAGTAGCAGAGATGAGAAGTTTTCATGGTTTGGTAACTTTTTACGGGAAGTTCATTAGAAAATTTAGCAGCATTCTTACACCCATAATAGAGTGTATAAAAGGGAAAAAATTTATATGGACAAAAGCAGCAACTCAAAGTTTTAAACTCTTGAAGAAGAAGGTTTCAAAAGCACTCATGCTGGTATTAACTAATTTTAGCAAAATATTTGAAGTTGATTGTGATACTTCACATGTGGGGATTAGCATTACAAGTTTCTTGAACTTTCTCATTGTCATAAGATTCTTGCATAATTAATGACAATGATTCAAAAGCCCTATGTTAATCACATTTGGGATAATTAATGAAATTCATCCATACATAAGTGAAGTAGAGACTTTAGCAATTGCTTGGGAGAAATCATGCAAATATTTGAAGGAAAGAACAAAGCAACTATTTTGCATTTACAATCACAATTGTTTTCATTAAAGCTTAATAGTGGAGAGAGTATAAAACTTATTCTTTGAAGAATAGCAGATTTAAAGGCTAGACTATAACTCTGGAAGAAAAAATAGAAAATAAGCTAAGAGTCTTTGTGCAATGTGTCATATAAGTTAAGAGTCTTTGTAGGTGTCATGTATACAAGTGAAGAGACATATGATATTTGTCAAGATGTAATATGAAGAGACTTGAGAGGTTTTTCATAAGTGAGGAATTGAAAGGATGCATCTCCCAGATATGTGAGGAGAGCAATAGTCAAAGGATTGAAAGGTTATCTCTAAAGTTATATTATGGAGACAACTACATGGATTATATCGAAGAAAAATTATCACATAGATCTTGTAAATTTGACTTATCAATAATATTATGAGTTTATTGTGTTAATATTATTGTTATTTCATGAATATTATATTCATTGATATTGATATTATTCTATGAATGAGCCTTCATATAATTTATATGATTTATACTTGATCTTGGATATTGAGACCTATGATTTAATTTGGCTAAAAAGCTATCATCTTATGTTGTCCATTCTACTTCTCGCATGAGATCATTTATAATGATAAGGGCGGTAATCAAAGGGATCTCACGTCTAATGCCCTAGATTTTCAATATTCAAATCTTATATTTATGGATATAACTCAAAATATCGTTCACTCTGATACCATTGATCTGAAATTCAAAATTTCATGTTAATGAAGCTCATGAAAGAGTGCAATTCAAAAATAAAAAAGTATAATAGACTGGAACACAAGAGTGTACAAGCAAAATAGCATAATGATTTTACTACTTAAGAAATAGAGTATAATGCAAATAATCTTTGAGAAGAGACCTGAGGCTATACCATTGCATACATTACTTATACTTTTTATAGTTAGAGGTGCCTCTCTCTTTATACAAGAATTGGTGTATTGGAAATCCATCATATTGAATATGGAAGGTCACCCATATAGAAAATGTGGAGGTTTACCTTTCATGAATTAGAAGGTCACCCATATGAAAATGTGGTCTTTCACCTTCCATGAGTTACAAAATGTGCATTAAATGAAAATTGCATACATGTGACTTGTCCTTTTATGTTTTGTCTTTTATTGATGTATCAATATAGCTAAATATGCATTTTGGTTATGAAAATCTAAAAGTGAAAAATTATTATTTTTAGTAAACATTTTCTTTTACATTTGTTAGGGCCTCTAAAGCCCTATCTATGATAGAGTTGTATGTGAAAATTGTTGCTCTCTCTAACATTTCCAATACTTCTTAAATGGATCAAAATAGAGTCATGAGAAAAAAATTATGCCCCTAATAGTGCAATTAGGATTAAAAAAATAGATTTTGGGACATTTTTTAGCATAAAATCATGCTACAAAAAGATCACATGCTTGAATTAGTATGTTATGTTCTTGTGCAACCCTTGATATAGGAAATTCATGATATCTATGAGTCTAGACCTAGAAATATTATCATCATATGCCATCACCAGTGCTATAGGATTCCATAAGCGGCATCATTCACCAAAGTTTCTCTAATTAGTTCAAAATAGTGTCACACGGTGATCAATAAGATAAGAAAGTTTGTGCTTTTGATGATCAAAACTTAGTAATGAAATAAGCTTGTTACTACCCCTTCTAGGTATATTGTAGATGCCTAGCAACGACAACAATGCCAAATGAGTCAAGTGGTCTCATCCTTCAACAATGCCTTTACATCACCTTTAGAAGTCCCTCTTCATTGTCAAGTTAAACATCTAATTGATCTAGTACTAGGGACACCCTTATCGAACATGCTAGTCTATTGATACTCTATTCTAGAGAATGATGAGATTAACTGCCACATCTAGATTAACCGCCACATTTAGATGCTATTACTCTTAAATATAAATACCATCAAATTCTAATTGAGTTATCCTATATATAGAAGATATTCTTCAAGTCTAAAAAAGGGTTTGTTTGAGTGGTTAGTTATGTCCTTTGGTCATACCAATGCTCTTGCAATGTTCATGTACATGATGAAGGACATATTGTAGCCATTCACTAATTCATGTACGGTCATATATATGGATGACATTTTTATGTTTAACAAGACATGGGATAATCTAGAGCACATTAATAAAGTTTTGAGCACTTTGTGCTAGCATAAGATCAATTTCAACTTGGAGAAGTATTCCTTTATTGCCATATGCATCAACATATAGGACTCATCATTTATGATCATGGATATTAGATCAACCCAAAAATATCTAGGTCATCATAGATTGACCTATCCAAAGACCTTAATATATCTTCATATATTTTTAAGTATTGCAAGTTTTTATCATCAATTTATACTAAATTTCTTCACCATCACTTGCCCACTAAATTAGGTGATCAATGGATGTGTCAAAGCAAAGTTTACATGGACACAAGTATAGAAGAATGTGTTTAAGGAATTATATCCCTTTGATATTTAGACCAATGACTCAAAGTATGCACTTGGAACGATCCTCAATCAACATGTGCATATAGTTACACACAATAGTAAAATATTCAATGATGCATTTTAGGGATACCGTGTATATGCTCATGAGGTCTATAACATTATCCAAGCTTCTCAACATTAGAATCATTAAATGTTATATAAAAATACTATCATAAGCACAAACCATAAACCACTACAGTTCATGTAGACACAAAATATATTGTAGAATAACCACCACCAAAAGTGACCAACTTTCCTATGGTAGTTCTAGTTGAACATCAAGCACAAGAAATGAAGCACCAACCTTATTATAGACTACCTTAATAAATCACTAGTTGATAAAGTTACCACTATCCTTAATGCCTATTATCACGAGACTTCCAATTAGCCTTGCCTATATGAGTTAAACCCTCATTTTTATAGAATTCATCAGACACCACTCTTAGGTAAATGTAATTCTAATTTTTACCTATAGCATATTTTTCTTTGCAACTTAGGATACATATGTGTACTAGGAAACAAAAAATAATATCTCATTTTAGAAGCACATTACATTAAACAATAGGAAACTTTGGTATTGCTAAGACACTAACTATACTACAAAATTATTTTATTGCCCTAAGCTTCACTATGATGTCTATAAGTATACTTGGTCTTGCATAATATATATAATTGTTAAACCTTCCAATGGGAAATTAAAATTATACACTTTGTTGTCTACACCTCACAAACATCAGGAATTAGTCTCAATGGATTTTATGTTAGGTATGATAACTAGTCACCATGAGGATTGTGTGTACATGGTAGTGAATACTTGGTTCATTTTGAATCACTACGGATTGTCATGTCTAATAGAAAGACACAGGGAGGGGGGGTTTCACTTAGTTGAAAGCCTTAAAAACACGTGTGTTCATGGGATTCTTAAAAAATATCCTATTTTTAAAATTTACCACCTCCCCTTTTAATTTATTAAACCCCTGGTGGTAAACCCCTATATAATAAATAATAACCCCTTTTCAAAACTTACCATTTTGCCAAAAATATTTGAATCAATTTTTAATATCCCTTGGTAGGTTTACCATTTTATCAATGTATATCCATTGAGCATGTTTGACTCTATCAAACAATCAAGTCTTTATGAGAATAAAAAAAATTAGTGGTTTGAGCTCTAACTTGACGTAAAAATATGTATATTCTTGGTCTTCACACATTTCATTTAACCAGTAATATACAAGATCAAGTTTTGATTATATTCTAGGTCTCATGCTCTAGGCAAGAGGACACCGTTTCAAATTCCCCACTTTCACCTACTCCTATCTTGTTGATCTCTAGTTGGGTAGATCTTCTTGGGTTCTCCCTATTGCATTTCCAGGACCTCCACAGGATCCTCCTAGGCTTCTTAGGATGTGTCATCCCATTTTTTACGTGATTGCAATGGCTTGGCTGGATTGACCCGAATATTCTTTTCATGGAGGCCTTTGGAGGTGGTTGGCTTTCAGATGGCTTGGCTTAGGAGTTGGAGATGCGAAGTCTTTCCCGATGGACTTTTTTGGTATTTGAGAGGACCTTGTGCTTTATTGCAATCCATAGGGAAGGTTTCCTTCGTTCATTTCTAGAGCTAGGCTTCTAAAAGGGGGTTCGTGCTGTTTTGTTTGCTTGTCTTATTTGCAGCCTCAGGTTTAATTCTTGCATTTTTCTTGGTCACTAGGAGGGGACCACATCTTTATCGCCTGTAACTGAGTGGCTCTTGTGGTTGTTTCTGAGATGGGATTTCTAGAGTGGGTTCGAGATCTTCTACTCTCAAAAGACCCATCAGTTGTTTGTCTCAGGGTTTACCATTGGAACCTTTCTCTACAGCTCCTTTTCGGTCTTTGAGATGGGCCCTATGCTTTCTCGTGTAGCTATGAGTGAAGGTGTCTACGGTTTCCTTCCTGGGTGGACAGATGGTGGGGCTGAGTGGTTATCTAATACGGGTGACTTTCTGATGGGCGTCTTCTACAAGTTTTTTGATCTTTGGGTGGAGGACCCTATGCGTGCTTGCCTATTGCAGAAAATAGTCTCTTAATGGCAGTCCTTGTGTTAGATTTTCCCTTTCAGTCCCGACGTGTCGTGGTGCATAGTTTCTTCTCTAGGTTTTCCCACCTTTTTGCTGTGTAATCCATCTTCATTGTATCGGGATCTTAGGGCCTATGGAGAAATTTTCGTGTTGTTGAACTATCTTCCAAGCCTTTGAAAGGCTCCTCTTGTGGGTTTTCCATATTCATACTACTTCTATCTTAGGAGAATTCAATTTCACTGTCTCCATTGCAGCGAGATCTCGTGGCCTATAGGATCTCCCTTTGTTGTTGATCCGTGGTGAAGGTCTCCCTAGACGGGGAACCTCTTGTCTTTTTTTCTATTTTTTCCTGCTTACTGTAGTTTGTTTCCAGTGAAGACTTCCTTGCATGGGAGTCTTTTTTCAAGAAAAAATTGAATTGCTTTTGATTGCGGGTAAGGGCTTCCCTAAGCAGGAATTTTTTTTTCAAATGTTGAATTGATGGAGCTCTTTGGTAATGATTTCCCTGGGCTGGAAAATTTTGTACCTTTTTCAAATATTTGAATGTCTTTTGGGGACTATCCCATTTACAGTTTTTTGTAAAATGTTCCGGGATCCTTTCAAAACCCCTTTTCAACCAATAAAAAAATAATAATTATGAAGAAAAAAATTACATAGATATAAATTGGAATATTTTTATAAAATTGTTCAACTGCTATGATGCTTGAAATTTTTCAATTTATTTTACTTCATTAAGAAATATAAAAAAGGACTTCAAATACATACAAAAATATTCTAAATTTAATAACATCCATATGATAATGAGTTTTCCAACATCTAGTTCCTTGTATTCACGAATGGTGGTAATATTATGTCTCCAGACATTATATGAATGAATGATGAATGATGTCTTTTAACATCCTTTAAACCCAATGTATTTCGTGATCCCTTGTGTCATGTTTTTCTTCTAATGGTTGATTTGAATGAACTATAATAGCCTTTGCCATGTGATGATGTAGAGGGGTTTTTATGTCACTTTCTTAGGAGTGGAAAATCTTTTGAACTTTTGATGGGTTGTATTATCAATTATGACAAAATTTTGAGATTTATGATCAAATGTAATTGCCAATTCAAGGTTGTGTTGTTTCCATTTGTGTCTTCTTGTGACCTTGAATCTTGGATATCTCTATTGTTCTTGAAACTCAAGGTTGCCTCTATGTATCCTTGAAATTTTAGGTCTCTCTAGGCTTCTTGTATTTGGAAATGAGACATTCAAAAATGTTTTTAGACAGTTGCAAAGAAGAAAAACAGAAATTTCTTTATATACATTAAATATCAATATATTTATGCAATATCTCAAACTTGATGTCAAACTCAAAAAACATTTCCATGCACTAAATAACATTTTCCAACTCCAAGCTTACTAAACTTGAACTTGAATACTAATCTTCTCACTAAATGCCTCAATGCAATAGACCATAACTCAACCAACTTCATAATACCCTTACCCAATTATGGGATATATCAAACAATTGTCCTCCTGCCTAATTCATAGATAGTTCATCATTTAGGCACAAAGGGACAAGTTTCTTTATCCTATTTTCCTCATTGAGGTGGTGGCCTATAGAGGCTTAACAGTTGAAGAAATTCTCAAAAGGATTTTGTTACTTATAAGAAAACAAGTTATCACTTATCATATATTCCCTCTTTGGGCCTTAACATTCTCCTTAACTAGTTTTTTAAATAGGTGATCTTTTTTCAAGTTCCTACCACATTCAGCTCATGGACTCTGAATTATGCATATGCAGAACTGAATGTGAGCTAAGGATTTTAATTTCCACTTTTTAAGATGCTACTAATAACTTAGGTCCCATTATCTCTAAAATCCAACAACCCATATTTTGTTTAAGAGGCAACTATCAATCTCAAATGGGCTGACTCATTATGAGATTCTCAATTTCACTTTGTAAATCCTTCCTAACTTATCGAGATTATCAACATCATCCCATTGCATGGGCCTCTATAGGCTTCTATTGCATATTTGGTTTTCTACTGAAAGTAACTTTTTGTGGATTGCATTTACTTAAACATTTAGTTTATCTATGTAAATTAAAACATATGACAATCTTCCAATAAACCAGACAACATACTTGAAGCCCTAAAGACATTCCCTAAAAAGTGACTTTACTTTCCCATAATTTGTAGTCATGACCCCATAAATCAAGGCATGTGTTGGCATGTGTTTTCGTCATTCAAATATTACAAAAATTTGATTTTGAACATACTACTATTAGACTGACAACCAAAAACTATAGATACAAAGTCTTATTTTTTGAAAAGAACATGTATTCATGATTAAAACCACCACATTCACAAGAACGACTAGCACGACACTCCTTAGAAATTACTCATGAGAAGATGCTAAAGCCCTAGAGATGAGATAGTATAAATCTAACTCTTTCACTTATCCCATTAAACTCTTGATTAAACCAATGGCCACATTACAAAAGAACATGTACTCGTGATTAAAACCACCACAGAATGACTCACATGACACACATTACAAATTACTCATGAGAAGATGCTAGAGCCCTAGAAGTGAGAAAGATGCTAGAGCCCTAGATTTCCTACTAAGCTTGAAAGCTCAGAAGGAATGTTAAAATTCAAAAGGCCCATTTATTAGTAGCATATGTAACAAGAGAAAGGAGAACATCAAAACCTGGTCAAGATACTATGAAAAAATATGCACCTATAATATATACTTCATTCTTCCCTTTTGTTTGTTTGTATGAGAGTGAGAGAGACTAAGGGAGAGAAAGGGGAGGAGCATACATCAGTGTTCATGATCATGACATTCTTTCCAATCCTTGCATTTTTGTCAATGATGCAATTCCTGCCAAAAGAAAAATTAAACAAGGTTAACACAATCCCAAGTCAGCTATTAAATTGTGGAAGACATTTTCCAACTGTGATACTCAGCAAAACAAACCTTATTTTTGTGTTTTCCCCCACACCAATGGGCACTTTTCCTTCAGCTAAATAAGATGCAATTTCAGCTTCAGTTTCATAATAATCAGCTCCCATCATCATTGTATCCTGAATAAAAATAATAGTCAGTCATGCCATATTCAAAAACTAAAAAACTGAAAATCCTTTCCCATTTGTAAGAATCATGGCCATGTGCCTAAACCTTCATCAACCACATAGAGAGTAAGCTAAAACAAAAGTTACCTTCAACTCCGCACCATATTCTAATCGTGAACAGATTCCAACAATGGAATGCTCTACACTGCATTCCCGGAGAAAGCACCCATGAGAGATTATTGAGTCCAACACCTGTATGCAAGTAGTTGGGATACATTGAGATATGGTGCATTAATTTCGATCCAAGAATGGGAAATAACACAAAAATAAATCATTATAAGTTTTAACAAATAGCCTTTTCTTACTCGACATTTTTCTACATTTGTTGGAGGTAGAAACCGGGGTGAAGTAAATATAGGCTTCATGGGATCATAAAATCAGAACTTTAGAGGCTGCATTTCAAACAACAAAAATCAAGAAAAGCTTGAGTTGTGCATTAGATTTATCCTGCCTGTGAATAATAATATTAAATTGTGAAAGTCTGATCAACAATAAAAGAACTAGCTATTAATTATTTATAATATAATTAATCTGGGCTTGAATGAGAGCACACGATTCATAACAAGCTAAAATTTTGGCCCAAGTCTGATTAAATAGGGAGAGACCTGAGCTGCAAGAGCTAAGTTGGCATCAAAAAAGGATTTGATCCTTCCAATGTCCTCCCAGTAGTCATTAAATAGATATGCCTACCAACAAATTAGGTTCCAATTAATAAGCCCTTCCAATTAAGGGCCACAACAAGTGACAATCTTGACCCAACAAACCAATACAATGAAAAGTAGAAATACAGAGAAGACTACATGCAACATGAAGCAACCTTTGACTAAAATGATCAAATATTCTAAATTTTCAAAATTTTGAAATGGTTGCACATATTTCTTAGCCCAATTCAGTTATAGATACCTGGACATTGTATTCTTTTGCTGATGCTGGAATAATTTCTGAGCCGAAATCATTTGCAGTTGGGTATATCCACCTAAGAGTAGGTGAAACAAGTAAGCAGATATATTAACCATATTGAAGTTGTCATCATCCAGTTAATTGTCCAAGTATGTTGAGATTCCCACCATTTTCAAAAACACTCTCCAATTTGATACAATGTATTCACAGTTAATTTATTTAAAAGAGAATCCTTTGCATACGAGGACATAAATATGGATGCTTGAGAAGCTTAAGAAGGATGTCTGTCTTGAAGACATATATACCCATTGAAGCAATGTAGGGCTTCATTTTAGCTTCTTGTGGTGACAGTCCCAGTACGGTTGTATCTACTTCCTATATACCAAGGAATGAGCTAATCCATTAGCATTGATGAATAAAGCAAATCACTTTAATCATTGAATCCGAACAAAGACCAAACCTTCATTGACAATGGAGACACAGACTATTAATTATCATCCTCCGAGCATGAACCAAAATTTAGTAATTAAGATAGTTCATAATGCTATTAATCATATATTCACACACGTGCATATTATGGAAGGGAGAATTTCAAAGTTACCATCACTCTGAGATCAGCTCCCATGGGTTTCTCACTAAAATAAAGCACTCGCCCTCTATCATCAATTTTCATCAATCCATAATCAGATGCACGGCTGTCAAAACATCAAAGGGCAACACCACAAACAGTTTCATTTGTTAGTAATATACTTTATTTATGTTGTGTTTTACTTACAATTAAGCTTCCATGTGGTAGATATTTAATGGTCATTTAAAATCTATTTGACCTCTTCAGCCCTCATTGCAATGAACAGACTAAGCAGCTAAATATACTGCTTGTAACAATATTTTTACACCCTCAACTTGCTTGTATTTTGAAAATGTTCACTTACACAGAACACTTCATTTTATGTTACATGTACTACCCATTTAAAAGTTCTTTTTCCACAACAATGCAATTCCTATTCCGAATTTTAATAAAGTGAGGTAATGACCACCAACATCTTCAAAAATGCAAACATGATCAAACATCAACATACTGCGATGCCAAATGACTCCTACCTGTCATCCATTGGGACACAGGAAATCGTGATATCAGCCCCAGTATCAATGTGCTTCTGCATGCAAAGGACATGTTTAGAAAACAAGATGATCCAAAAATCATGCTGGAAAGGATGAAACAAGAGTCATTCATGTCATTCCTAGCAAAGACGGATTTTAAGATAAGATAACTAGACACAAAGATCATGTGTTGAACAGAAAAAAGCAATGAAATGAGTTCATTTGCAAACTTGTATAAAGTCCATGTAATCCATACGATACAAATAATAACCAAGAAAAATTAGGAGATTCTCTATATGATTTTTCATTGCATCCTATAGTGGAATTTGACAATCTTCTTAGAGATATATTATTACACATAGAGAACTGAAATGGCATCTGATGAATAGACAAAATCTCAGAATTCTCAAAAAACGATTCCTTACACACCTCAAAGAGACAATTAAATTGTCTAACTGCATCTACTGTGCCTTGGAACCACCTTTTGCCATCTTCACCTAAGGTCTGAGTAGCAGCCAAAGGTTATTTGGCAGAAACATATGAACGCATATGAATGAGTCAACGAAAGACATTCAACTTGATGACTTAATTGAAGGGAAATTTTCCAACCTAACATAAACATTTTCCAAGACATGTAAATGAAAATAGAACATTGACAAAGACAATACCTTTTCATTCTAAGAAGAAATTTTTCATCTATGAGAATTTCACAAATATTTCAGTATCACCCTGGCAAATAGTTAATTACCGAAAACCACTTGTGTGAGGTCTGTGTGTCAAAATAAGTATTTCAGTCATACATTGTCATCATACACATTTTTTTAATTGTTCTATAACCCCTGCAATTCCTTTTCAAGTGAATTTGGCTTTGATGAAGAAGTTAACTAAGATTAGTAGTCATACCTCAACAAATCCATCTCCAAAGTTCACACCATTCCCAAAATTATATGTCCGTGCAAGGTGACGATTCAGTGATGCAGAGTTTAATTGAGTCAGGATGAAAATATTATTGATACCACTGTTTATACAATTGCTCATCGGTAATTAATCAGCCTGTAACATCCTCCATTTAGAACCTACAAGGTCAACAAAATCCCATCAAATAAGTCAGCATTGGAAAATCATCAGGGCTTTCAGAACAGAATTCAAACTGAGACGAAATAGAACTCAGACAAGAACAGTTTATAAAGTATGTTTAAAGCTAGAAGTACACGCAACAAATACAAGTTAGACTTCATCTCAATCTGATTAAGTCCTAATACCGGTTAATCACTTAAAGTTCACAGTTTTACAACTTGAAATTCATGATAAACATGCATGTGCACCTCTTGTAATTAAAATTAGCCTTGTAAAAGCTACTTATTGTTATTAAAACCTACTTGTTAGGAGGATAGCTTGCGTCCACAGAGGCATTTCTATAGAACCCATCTATAATTCTAAGATGGAAACAACTAGTATTGCTATAGATAACCAGTAGATTTGTTTGTCCTTACATATATGGACTCAATCAAATAGGATGGATGATGATGGTTTAGGTTGTCTAGCCTTAATATTTTTGACATATACCATATTGTTTTCTGATTTATACCAATATTTTTTCATCTTTGTTTATTCTATATCTTTGCATGGGATTAGAACCCATGTGAAAGAGCCTGGGAGATGCAACATAGACTCATTGAGGGGAAGAAGCACAATAGTCAAATATTGAAGGTAGAAATCGCCTGAAGTGCTCATGAGGGAACACTGTCCAAGGATTTTCAGAATTCTTGGAGGTATGCAGGTCAAGTTATACTACTGTTGGTCAGTGTTGGGAGAGTGAATGAGGTTTGCAAGGTCGTCGATCGCCCTATTTTGTTAAAAGTTTTTGCTTTCACTTTTTACTTTTCCTTGTTTTAATAAATAGGTTTCTAAAATAAAAAGATCAAAGAAAATAGACAGGAAAGCCAAGTTCCAACATAGGCATGTGCATACAAAGTGTTTGATGAAATTCAAGTCAAACTAAAAATAAAACAAAACTTATAAGTTAAGGGGTTTTGAGAACAAAGTGAATGGCAATAAGTTCTATGTGAGAGAGAAGCCTAGAGTAAAGGCTTCCATCTTTGGAAGCACAAGATAGACATGGCTCTTTTGGAGAAGGATTTGGGATAACTAGCAAATGGTCCAAGCCTTAGATCAGTAGACCTGTTGTAGCTCTAATATGGGATTGGAAGTATACCGAGATCCTGTAAACTATAGTGCTTATTCCACAACATGTCGTATTACATACAGTAACCTTGGGTAAAATAAAAAATAAAAAATTCCAAACAAGCCTGGGATAAGCTAAGTAAGATTTTTGAGGCCAGGAAAACTGTTACTTTGCTCTTGAGAAGTAAGTTTGTTAGATTGATAAATGTTAGAAGGGGACAACCTGTATTCTCAAGTAGCTAGACTCTAGTTAAGGTCGTTGATGACTCAGTTGGAAGATGTTGATGTATCAGAAGAAGATGGTGTGGCTATACTTTAAAGTTTTGAACAAGTTTACTTGGTTTATATGAGAATCTGGTGTAACTATTTGTTACCAAGATGGGAAGTTGTCAATCGATTAACTGGTGGCTAGTCTGTTAAAAGAAGAAACAAGGAGGAAGAACAATAATGTTCTAAGTGACACAGTAGAAGGTTTTTTAATCATAAAGGGAAAGAGGAGGTTATATACGATGGAGGAAGTCACAGACCTAGCAGGTGCAACCTTAATGGCCACAAGGTATGACATCCAAAGATAAATTTGTTTGATTTTTATTGTATGAGAGTAAGTCACTACATAAAGCCTTGCTAGAAAGATGATTTAAAATGACAAAATAAAAGAGGAGAACAACCATGCAAACTCTATTTAAGATAAATGTGCTGGTTTTTTCCTCAATTTAGGAGCCACCATGTTGAGAGTGGCATATGATATAGAACATACCAACTTATAACAAGAGTAATCTTCCTTAATGTTATTTTAACATTAACTTTAAAATAGAGGTAAGTATTTTTTGAAAAATTTAATCAGATTCTAGGGGAAAGAGGAAAGGTTAGGTAGCTTAAACTACCTTATCCTCCTCAATATAATGGTGTAACAGAACAGAAGAACAAAACATTTATGGAATGTATAAGAAGTGTCCTTGCTTTTAGCAATTTGTGCTAGAGTTCTTAACCTAAGACAGTGGCAACAATAGTTTATGTTCAAAATAGAGTTCCCACAAGAAGTTAAGGCAAGAAGTCCTAGAAAAATCTAAGAACCTTACGTTGTAGTGTTGCACATTTAAATATATTAGGTCATCCACCCTCCCTTACATTTTGACTGAAAAAGAGACATATTAGATGTTAAAAGCACAGGAACAATATTAATTGTTAATAGTTCGGATAAGAAAGGATATAGGTTACATAATTAGGTTGAAGAGAAGATGTTTGGAAAGAGGGATGTGATATTTAATGGGCATATTCTTGATGATAATTTTACACTGAAAAAGATTTGCTAAATATAAAGTCAAAAGTATTAACTACCAAAACCAAACTAAGAAGTTTTTCATGCAAAGGATTAGCAATAATAACCCTTGCATAATGACCAATTTCATTATCCTGAAAAGCATTGACAATTGTGTTGTAACCATCCATATTTTTTCCTACTAGGATGGAAAACTTTGATTGGCATTGATGTTGTTCAATCTTCCCACAAAATCCAACCAATATGTCTTTGCTTGCAATCCATCTATGAAAAAAAATTGTCAGTATTATTATAATAAAGAATATTATAATATTAGCTATCAACATGATAAGAACTAAAATTCATAAAATACCTAACATATTTTTTAACTCTGGTTTCATCTTCTGCAAGAATCACTAGAACATGACCTTCAATGCTAAGGCTTGCTTTATATCTTGTATATGTTTTATCAATGGCATCATATATATATATATATATATATATATATATATATATATATATATCAATGCTCTTCTGGAATATAAGATAGAGCCTTTCTAGTTTGCCTTCTAGTTATGGTAGTTTATGGTCCATCTAAATTTACACTGAGAAAGTTGTGTAAAAGAGGACCCCCTCATAGCTTGATCAATTCATATATTTTAGTAGAAGTTTTTTAAAATCTTCTACCTTGTTTACAACATAGCATATTCTGAATTAAATCTTGAACAAAATCCTATAGTGCTTGCTTTCCTCTTAATTTGCCTAACCTATGTGCTTCAAATACATCTTTACAAAATTTATAAACATCTTTCCTTTAAGCTAATTAAAAAAAAATTTCCTTCAATAATCTATTTCTTATTGATAATCTTGAAGCCTTGGTTTTTTCCCACCAAATGGTTCTTAATGCAGCTTTGTAGTGTGCTGAAGAAACCCTTGCAGACTTTTGCAATTCATGTTGTGTTAAAAAGTCCAACCGTCTTCCTTTTCCTGTATTTCTATGGTCTCTTTTCAATGTACTAAGTTGTTCTTGATATAAACACGTTCTAAAACCATGGCAATTTGGTATCTTTGAACAAAAACAACATGAAAATGACTCAAACAATATTGTTGTTTTAGATATCCTTTCATATTCATTGTGTCTATAAGTTCCATCAATAGTAATCTTACAACCTAGGTATTCCATTGTGCCTTAAAATTTTTACATCTCTTTCTCTTCCATTATATGTAGCCTTTGGTTTCCAATAACCCCAACATAGTAGTGATAACAAAATCATTCCTATACAAGAAATTACATGCTTTTAATACAAGAAATAAAATATTGGTAAAATAATAAATAACTAATGAGTTATTCAAGAATGGTGTTATAAAAAATGAAATGTTGATCTCATAATATACAAATAATACCTAGAGTTGAAGTTCTTGTGCTTGTGGATCCTTCTCCTACACTTATTGAGCTAGGAACCAAAAACTAGGACAAAATTTGTTGTTTCCCATCATTTGAAGCCTTCTTTGGTCGTCCCACTAAACTAGTCCTTATCATTGTTTGACTTGTTAAGTTTTGGTTATGTGACTTCGATTTTATATGTTTAGAGAGAGAAGCTATAATATTTCTTATCTTGGGGATCAATGCAAACCATTTATTACATTTTGTACATTTCACTTTTACAATTGTCCTATCTGTATAATCTTCAATTGTAGATTCTACAACTTTAAATTGAGAATCAATATCTTTCTTGATGAACTCATCAAAAATATTGATTGCATGCAGTATGTCATGATGATTTGATGGTTCATATATTTCTTGAACATCTTGGACATCTTTCACACCTACTAAGTTTTGACTTGAACTATAATAATTCCTTTTCAAGTCATGTTATGATGTGATATGGCTCCATCTAAAGTTACATATAGTATTAACTGCATTAAGTATGTTATTTGATCCGTAATCAACATTACAAACATCACAATGAATTTTTATCATGGGTTTATCACTTTTTAAGGAGAATCAAAGACTTGTACTCTCAGTTGGAAGTATTTTTTGCAATTTAAGCAATTTGGAGTTCCATAAATCCATAATTTTAGAGTCAATCAAACTTTGTGCTTTGATTTAGTCTGGATGATCATTAATATTTGCATGTATTGTTGATCCTTCTGAACTTATAGTCTCTTGAATGGATGTATGTGGAAGTTTATTTTATCATATTATGTTGATCCAATATTTTGTTTTATAATTTATTTCATGATTCATTTGTTCTCCAACAAGCTCTGTAAATTTCCTTTTAACCCCAATGATTGTTTCTTCCACATCCCATGTGTACTCTTGCTGTGGATTGATAGGACGTTCCACTTCACTAATAAACTCAAATGAATATTCTAAAATATTATATCTATCAACTTCTGTTCGAAGATCAAAAAGTTTGCATACACTCTTATGCTTAATTACAACCACAATCTCACCATTTGTATATTCTAGAGCATATAATTTTTTGTCACCCATAACTAGCTATGCTTCCAGAATAGAATAGCTATTGTATGAAGAGAATAAGCCTGAAGAAATCCATAATCCACCCACAATAAATTAGTTCTATGGCTTTTTAAAATAAGAGGGTTACATAATTATATGATATAATACAAGCTCTTTAATCCTAATGGAAATACAAGAAAGCCAACAAATAGTATTTCATCATGTTTGCAAGAGGAATAATAAGGACATGCAAATGCTACAAAGAAAACCATAACTACAACAAAAGGATTCAATGATTCACAGGTTGAAATACAGATGAGAAAGTTGGAAAAGAATAAGGAAATGGTTGTGAATGACAAAATTCAACAACCTAACCAAATTCAACAACTTCTTCTAAACAAAAGAAAATTGTGTGGAACATAAAACTTTAAATGGGAATACCTAAATCAATTTAGAGGACATACAACAAGATAAATCATAGTTTTCAAATTTTTAATATTGAAATCTTTCATAGGTAAAAAATGGCATTCGGTCTAATATTGTGAGATTAAATATTCAAAATGAAACTATTCTACCATAGTTCCAAGTCTATGCAGCATAAGAGTATTAACATAACACAAGAGTACCACATTATAGCATAATCGTATTGTAAACTATTTTGGTTTATAATTTTCATATCAGATGAGAATATAATCTATGAAACTATAAGATGCCACAAAAATGACAATAAATATTCAAAACTAGGCAAAATATAAATGCAATAACTGACCTTAGGTGTTCATTGTCTCACACCTCTTGCAAAGCCAGGCTTTCCTCAAGCCATCCTGCATAGCCTACAAAATTTAAGAAATAAATGCTACAAAAAATTTGCATAGTAAACCTGAACTACCTCCACTTGCAAAATCAAGGCTTGCATCAAAGATTCAGCATATGCATATTGTCATAGACTTTAATGCAGAATAAAATCTAGTTATCCATATATGAAAAACTCTTACTTTACCTAAAATCACTTGTCCTAAACAAATAAAAGATGCACAGATAAATGGTATACATATTGATGCTGGTGCTGCAACTTGAAATATTTAACCAGCTTAAGTAGCACTCCAATAATTTGCTCAAGAACCTATATGGAAAACAATTACCAAATATGTGTTAACCAAAGTTACGGATATTAGTTTAAAAATTCAAAAACAGCAAAACAAAAACGCATTCTACAAGAAAAATAATGCAATCAAAACTTAAAGGCATATAATGATCAATCATCATAAACTTTAGTACATAAACTTAAAGGCATATAATGATCAATCATCATAAACTTTAGTACATGCAATTGGACAAAAAATATTTAATGAAAACCTACAAAACCAGAGAAGAAAACTCTTACATCCCTGCACATTGAGCATTTAATACTTGAGTAAATGTTATTAAACTCCAACCATAAACAATTGCATACATTGTAATATTCTGCAAATTTTCTATCTGCCAAATAAATATCTTCCAGCAATATGGTCTCCTCCCTTTTAATATCTTTTTTTTAAAGTGAAAAACCCTTGTGGATCTGCCTTGTTCTGAGAGACCACGAACAGGGGGTTCTACACCGTCAAAGTCATCCGGGGGTCGCACCCAACCCTGCCCGCACCAACATTATCAATTGGATTTTGGATATCCATTTGAGCTTTTTGGTAGGGTGGAGATTTGAACCTGGGACCTCCCTTGGAGGATTGCCCTCTCCTTTCCAACTCACCTACAACACCTGGGTGTCCTCCCTTTTAATCTCTTCAACAACTGACTTCACTCTATAAAAATAGAAGATAAATTATTTAACAAAAACATGTCAAGAAATGTAAAAACATTTTCACATTTAAAGCTCTTCAAGTACAGTGTTAACCTAAAATCTAAAGTACACTTTGATAACTTAAGTATTGCTTATGGATACCATGTTTGATAATTAAAGCATGTTTATTACAAAGATAACACAACAATACAGTATAATAAGAATTTTTTAAAGGCTTTTTTCAAAAAAATTGTGATGAGGAACATCAGCAAACAGAATAAGCACTATAGTCCCATAGTAGTAGTCTAAGTAGTTGTGACCTTTGCCCTGGCTTAGGGGGGTATGGTTTCTGACCCAAGGCATCATTCTTGAATTATAATATAATATTTATATTATAATTCAAGAATGAATTGGTAAATATGACCTTGGAAGTGACTTCCCGCTAAATAAATTGATGGTTTATGGGCTATACTTGGCTTAGCCATTTGAAATAATGGGTGCAACAATAATATTTGAACTTGAATAGGTTTAATCAAAGGATGTTTCAACTATGTATCTTATCCATCAAAAGGATGGTGAAATTGTTGGAATATGTAATGCAACATTGTGTAAATTATTCTTAGACTAAAATATAAAGTCTAAAGAATAATATTTGAATTAGAATATAATTCTATCTTATGTAAAATATTCCCACCCAATTAATAAATAAATTAAGGGTGCTAGGAATATTTAATTTCTTGAGAAAAAGTTATTTCCTTTTTCTAGCAAATATTAGAAAGTAACTAATCACTTTCTAATATTTGATAGATGTCACTTATCACATATCTCAAAGATTAGATTGTGATAAAATTAGAAAGTAACTAAAGCACTTTCTAATATTTGATAGATTGTGATAAGATTAGATTGTGATAAGATTTAGGGTTGTAGTAGAAAAGCTTCTCTTTAAATAGGGGTGTTTTCTACTACATATGATCATATATCTTGTCATATTGACTTGTGTTGTAGTTTATGTTGATGCATATTGTTGCATAACATTGAAGCATTCTTGTACTGTTGAATCATTGAGTAATATAGTGAGCTTCATAGTGGATGTTTCCCTTCTTCATTTGAAGTAGGGTTTTACCACTCAATATTTGTGTTGTGGGTTTACCTCTTTTATGTGTGATTGATCTTGTGGAGCATTCTTCGATCTTGGGGAGACTTTGCTTGTCTCACATTTGGTATCAGAGCGGTTGGGATCTCCATCAAGTGTCTTCAATCCTTTGAGGTGAAAAACCCATTAAGGTATATATATTTTTTTGCATGCATTTGATATTTGGGTATTTTATGTAAACTTATTTTGCAAATCTGCCATTAGGGTTTATAGATTTATTATGTTTTTAGATCTAGTTGTTAGATCTTTTGCAAACAGTATTTTCATTTTAAATCTATAATTTTTTTTTGGCATTAAGCTTTTGTTGGAAAGGTTTTTGGAGCCAAACGGACCCCATGGTTGCGTCCGGAAGACCCAAAAACCCCTATTTCCATATATAGTCATTTTTTTTTTATTTAAAAAAAAAAAATACTATATATATATATATATATATAAATATATATATATATAAAAAATAAGTTTTGCTTTATAAAAAAAAAACAATTTTGCTTTATAAAAAAAAAAGTTTTTTTTTTAAAAAAAAAAAAAGTTTTGCTTTATAAAAAAAAAAAAAAAGTTTTATTTTTTTGAAAAAGTTTTGCTTTATAAAAATCTTTAAACTTTTTCATGCCATTTTTTTTATTAATAAAATAAATTTTATTAATTTAATTGCATTTTTTAAAGCAATTTTTTGTATTAAAAATTATTATTATTCTCCTTAAAATGCAATATTTTTTTGTCTCACATTAACAATGGTTGTTTGTGAGTTTGCTTGTTTTGCAAGGTTATCCAAGTATGTTTTGGAGTATACAAGGCAATTTTGGATCAACTTTTTCACTCTCTTCCCCTATTTTTATTAATTTCTTCTAATCTCTCTCCAGTATTTGCTTGAAGCATACTGTAAATTAATGTAACTTGTATCTCTCATTATGAAAGTAAAAGAGAATGAAAGTGAGAGTGAGAGAGAGAGAGAGAGAGAGAGAGAGGAGTGTATTTGTGTTTTGCTTTGTGTCTCCACTATCTCTTGTTCATATTTCTTACATTTTGCATCTCAACTAATCTAACTACTAACTTGCTACTAAACAATCTACTAACCAACTAACTTGCAATTTACTAATTTTCATATTAATCAAGAAGGTTAAAAATGAATCAACTTCCTAACCACAACTTTAGTATTTGATTAAAATTTACTTAATCTTGCAACACAGTTTATATTTGCTAAACACCTATTGAATCCAAAAGAATCCGCTCTATCGGTAGCAAGTCCTTTTCGGGTCCTCGTACCCGTACCCTTTTGGGTAGCTTGGTTGACCTTGGGTGAGATGAATTGGCAATTCATTAGGCTATAGCAAAACCTTAAAATGAACACTAACTTACTAACTTATTGACTATCTAACATTTAACAAATATTTTATGGTTCAATTCAAGTTAGTTTATTTTGTTGCAAGATGATTGTTATGGTTAGTTACCTTCTTATTGCAAGTTAATCTATTGCAAGTTGATCTTGGTTTATTTCATTTATTCAATTGCAATATGGTTATAGTTGTTTATTGCAAGATGGTTATAGTAGTTCATGATGATGTTGATTATCTTTCATGATGATGCTTATCTCTCTTAATGATGCTTAACTTTGATTATCTTTCATGATGTTTTATCTTTGATGATTGAAAAGTAGATTACTTGACAGTTATGTTTTTTTTTATATATTCAAGTATGTTTATCTACTTTCTTATTGCATCATTTATTTACTTTGTCAATGCATCTTATGTTTTGATTATGTTCACTTTCTAGAATGGCTGATCATGGAATCTCCTTCACACCTAAGCACATCCTTGATGGATCAAATTTTGGAATATGGGAACCAAGGATGAGGGCTGAATTTCAAGCAAGAAAGTTATGGCCCATTGTGAATGGAGATGAAGCAATCCCAACCCAGGCAAGGGCACTTGAGACATACAACAACAAGAGTCACCTTGCACTTTCCATGATTATCAATAGTGTGAGTGATGAGATATTGCTCACTATAAGCCATTGTGAGCATGCTAAAGATGCATGGGATTTGCTAAAACAAGTCCATCTAGGGTCCAACACATCAAGGAAATTCACTTTATTGTCCAAAATTCTTAGCACTATGCAAGGTGAAGAAGAAAGTGCCTTGATCTTCCTCTCAAAGATGAAAGACATGAGAACTCAACTATTGGCTTGTAATTGTGATTGGATAAGTGAGAAGCTCTTAAGCTTTATCATTTTGAGGAACTTGTCAAGCAAGTTCAAGAATTTTGTCACCATTATTGAGACTAGGCTAGAGCAAGAAGAGGATGGCATTCCTCTCAACACTCTTTCACAATTATTGATTCAACATGAAGAGTCTCTTAATCGAGACAAAGTGAATGGTCAAGTTGTCAAGGAGAAGAATGTTGCCTTGAGTGCCACTAAAGCTTCCTTCAAGAAGAAATACAAGGGAAGGAAAAATCAAAATTTCCAACCCAACAAGCCTAGAGTTGATTTCACTTGCAATTCGTACCCTCATGAAGGAAATTGGCTTTGAGCAATTTGGTCCTTCACGTTTGCTCTCCGATAATCAATCAGCTATTGCCTTGGCTAAAAATCCTGTAATGCATCAAAGGACAAAGCATGTTGAAATCCAAGCCCATTTTATCAGAGAGAAGGTATTGGATGGGACTATTCAGTTGGAGTATTGCCCATCATCTTCTAATTCTGCTGATTTGTTCACCAAACCTCTTCCCAAGGAGCAGTTTTGTAAGTCGAGGGACTCACTTGGTTTGGTGAAGTTGTCCTCAAGGGGGAATGAAGTGTAGTTACACTTGTGTGATGACAACTTCATCCTTATGAGGTGTTTTGTGCTATATATATGAGTTGATATTTGGTGGTATAATTGCTTTTTGCATCTCTTTTGAACATGGTACTTTCTTGTTTGCCTTGTGCAACTTTTGTACATGTTACTTTGTAGATGGCATTGTGCAATTATGGTATATGATGCAATTGCTTTATGCGACTCTTTTACATGGTACTTTCTTGTTGCCTTGTGCAACTTTGTACATGTTTTTTTATGTAGTTGGCATTATGCAATTGGTTTATCATGGTACTTTCTTGTTAGCATTTATGCTACTTTTGTACATGATATTTTATGGTTGGCTTTATGCAACCGGTGTGCACACTTTATTATTTTCATATACCTTATGCAACTCTTGTACATGGTACTTTTTTGTTAGCCTTGTGCTACTTTTGTACATGGTACTTTAGAGTTTGCATTATCATGGTACTCCTTGTTTGCTTTATGCAACTTTGTACATGATATTTTTTGATCAACTATATAGCACGTGACTATAAGTATGGCTTGGCATATTTTTGTGATGACTTATAGTTCACTATTTGTTAGATCAATTTTGTTATCATCTTTGGATATTCATATATGTTGTGGTGAATATATTTATGATGATGTATCTAACTGATCTTATGTTGAGCTGCTTGTAGCTTGCAGGTACTTCCGTTTGGGATTTTGCAGGCTTACTGAAGACACCCTTGTGATGTTTTCTTCTTGTCATTTGCAACCACTTGTGGTTGATGGATGGCTTTGTAAGCTGCTTGTATCTGAAGCTACTCCGTTGGGGGCTTGCAGTCTCATTTTGGCCCATTTTGTATTGGTGCCTTATTGTAGACCATTCTTGGTCATAGAAGCTCATTGTAACTATATTACTCATTTGATTCTCATCCCCATTTGTATCTTTAGGGGGAGAATGTTTCTTTGTCTCATAATTCCTTTCCCCAATATTGCATTAAGGGGGAGTGTTGGAATATGTAATGCAACATTGTGTAAATTATTCTTAGACTAAAATATAAAGTCTAAAGAATAATATTTGAATTAGAATATAATTCTATCTTATGTAAAATATTCCCACCCAATTAATAAATAAATTAAGGGTGCTAGGAATATTTAATTTCTTGGGAAAAAGTTATTTTCCTTTTCTAGCAAATATTAGAAAGTAACTAATCACTTTCTAATATTTGATAGATGCCACTTATCACATATCTCAAAGATTAGATTGTGATAAAATTAGAAAGTAACTAAAGCACTTTCTAATATTTGATAGATTGTGATAATATTTAGGGTTGTAGTAGAAAAGCTTCTCTTTAAATAGGGGTGTTTTCTACTACATATTATCATATCTTGTCATATTGACTTGTGTTGTAGTTTATGTTGATGCATATTGTTGCATAACATTGAAGCATTCTTGTATTGTTGAATCATTGAGTAATATAGTGAGCTTCATAGTGGATGTTTCCCTTCTTCATTTGAAGTAGGGTTTTACCACTCAATATTTGTGTTGTGGGTTTACCTCTTTTATGTGTGATTGATCTTGTGGAGCATTCTTCGATCTTGGGGAGACTTTGCTTGTCTCACAAAAATAATGGGTGCAACAATAGTATCTGAATCTGAATAGGTTTAATCAAAGGATGTTTCAACTATGTGTCTTCTCCATCAAAAGGATGGTGTACACTTTATTAAAACTAAAATTTTGTTGGTCACCTACTTGTAGAATTTTGAGTGAATGGGTTAACCCTTATCTTAGAACAACCTCTAAAATCACCCCATTTACATGTCTGTTATCCACAACCACTACCCCTTGTTTTGCTTATCAACTAAATATATTGACTCTGAGGGAATGTGGGATATTTAGGAATAATTATTGAAAAAATAGAAAAATGTTGCCTTTCAAAAGCTAGGCCTTGTTTCTGTCTTATGGGTCAATTCCAGAAGCCTTTTCTTTCATTATGGACTATGATTCCATATGTTCTTAGATATGTTTGGATTCTTAGTCCTCCAAAATGATATGGATTGCCTGCAAATGCTTCTAGTCTATTCTTCAAACATCTAAAATGCTATTGATGGAAATTTTAGGACGAAAATTATGCATTAGGATTTTGTTTTTTTCCTTTTTTCTTTGAGTGTTTTTTGTTTCTGGAAAAAGGGTTATGGTTCCTATTTTATTTTAATTGGTTATATGGGAATGAAACCATATTACATCATGACCAGATAGTGGTATTACACAAGTTTGACAATTATGATGGTATCACTTGACAAGATTCAAACATGGGTATCTCCTTGAAAGTTGAGAAATATAACCGGATGAGCTAATGCCATTTGATTTTTATTCCTATTTATTGTTTCATTGTTGTTTGCTATTTTTCTTGTGGCATTATTGCAACTTGCAATTATTCTTGTATTGTTTTCTGTTTTCTCTATATCAAATGTTATCATTCATAAAACCCTTGCACTTAAATTCATTCAAATTTGAAATTCAAAGAATATGAAAGCTCCAATGGAGAAGGCTTATAGGTTTACATATTAAAACCAAAGACTCACAAAGATATTTGGTAATTGGAGCATTAGTCGCACTAAATATAGAATATGTTAGCGTACTTTAATATTTTGTTAATTTGTTAAATTAACTTAGCAACTAGTTATTTTAGTTGCAGCAGCATCCTGTTGAGATGCGCCCATTCCGGGCTAATCCAGGAAGTCCGTTTGTATTGCAGTCTTATTTAAACTGCACAATATTTCAATAAACTACTGGTTCGTTTCCTAACATGGCATCAGAGCCAGATTGCTACGACAATTTTTTTTGCAGTGAAGGGTGAGAGTGAGAGAAAGCTGGAAGCGGAAGCAGAGAAGCGCAGGGGATTGCCAGGCGGAGAATTTTTTTTGGGATTGCCAGGCGGAGAATTTTTGTTTCCCTTCCATGACGTGATGTTTTTTTAATCACGCCGTCGCGTGATTACTTTACAAAAAAAAAAATCGTGGAAGGCCCCGCGCCCCTGCTCACCCGAATTAAAAAAAAAAATTCTTTTGTCACGCGCAGACGCGCGACAGTCGTCGCTCATCCACGCGCGACTAAGGGAGGGGAGGCCCCCCATCTGCACGCGAACCGCACGCCCGCGCCCCCCCCCGTTGGACGCAATGCTGCACGTGGACCCCGCGCGCGCGCCCCTATAGCCCGCGCGTGCGCAGCTGCTTTGCACAGCGCGCACGTGGTAAAATACCACGCTGTGCCACGCGCAACTTGCGCAGCACGCGCGTGGTAAATTCCATGCTGCGCACATCCGTGCAGCTTGCGCAGCGCGTAAGTTGGGTAGCGTGCAGCCGTGCGCAGCCGCGCAGCCTGCACAGCAAGCTGCCTACGCAGCTTGCCCAGAGCGTGGCCCGTGCAGCCACACACAGCGTGGAAACATCGCAGGCCAGACACTGTGTGTTTTTTTGCTCGAGGACGAGTAGCAGCGGGAAGTTGACTGGCGGGGTGCAGTTGCCGGAGGTGTTTTTTTGAGCTTGATCCGACTTTCTCCTCCCAGATCAGCCCACGGGCTCACTGGCAAGTGAGCCGCGTGGTGGGTTCCGGGAACCCAGCAGTCAGGAGATCAAATCTCTCACACTCCCCTAAGGTAAATTTTAATTATTTTTTTTATTTTTTTACCTAAGGTTAATATTAATTTTATTTTTTATTTTTTTTACTATAGTGAAAATTAATTTTTTATTAACCTTAGCTGTAAAAATATTAAAAAAAAAGGGGGGTAATTTCTGAAGCAATCTGGGATTTTTTTTTCAAAAAAATCAAAGGGGGAATGTGAGTAATTTTCTGAAAAAACAAATTTTTTGGCATTATTGTAAAGGTGCATTTTCGGCTGTGTCCGACACCTGGAGGGTTAATTCTTGTGGGCACTTTTTATGTTGTATGTTGCATATTTCATTTTTTGCACTACTTCATTAGAAGTTAAAAAAAAAATCAAATACACTCCCTAAGTCCCCGGAATAATTAAAACCCATCCGTGCAATTTATTGCACTGCAGCATTCGGTATTTGTGATACCTATGGCCAGCACTTACAAGTAAAGCTGTCGTGATTGCGCTACTGTATCCGCCGCCTAATATAGCTGCTACAACGACGTCTGAGCTTGTTCTCTATAAATCGTCGGGGAGAGATAAGTTTGCCATTTTTGCATTTTTTACTCCATCCACTACCCTTAATCGCTCTTGTGTTTAGGCGTAAATCCTGACGAAGTATTCTTCATAGTGTTTAGGGGAAGTTATGCCCCATGCATGAGAAGAATCTTCTATGGTAGGTGCCATCAACCAGGCGATTCCCTTTCAGTACTGCTTATGTTCCACGTATCGTATGATCTCTAAAACTCACCTATAGTTTCCCTCACGTAAGGGCGGGTGATTTTTGTTGATCTTTTTAAATACCTGTAGTTTACCTCACGTAAGGGCGGGTATTTTGTACGGTATAACGACCTAGCAAAAGGTATATCGAAAGGGGGACCAATTGGTGATATAAGGAACCTTCACTATGGCCACTGTTGCAAAGTTGATGACTGATCCTCATCAGTTATTGAAAGGTCCAAATTATACACCATGGAAACATAAGATGAAGACAATTCTCCAAATGGAATATTTATGGAATATTGTTACTGGAGTAACAGCTAGGCCTTCACCAGCATCAGGATCCACATCTCCTACTGCTGATCAGATAGCTTTTGACAAGAAAGAGAGTTGAGCAAAGGTGCTCATTTTGTTTGCTGTTTTAGATGAAGTACGACCTCATATAGCTGACAAAGCAAGTGGTAAAGAGGCATGGGATTCCCTTAAAACCATCTATGATGGAAATAATGATTCCACCATTCTTCATCTTCAACAACAACTTCATAACCTGAGTTTGAGACAGGGTGAAACAGTTGAACTCTTTCTGTGCAGAGTGTCTGAATTGAAAGAGAGATTGAATTCTTTGGGAGATTCTGTGGACGAAAATCTTCTCATTTCAATTGTGATGAGATCTTTGCCTTCTTCATTTGATATGTTGATCACCTCCATCCAGGTGTCTCAACGACAAATTACCTACATCGAGTTGGTCAATCCGCTTCAACAACAGGAGGCACGCCAACTTCACAAGGATGATTCTTCCAATACAACCCTATACACCAACAAGCAGGGTTCTAGGAAGAAAGGTAATGGGCAAAAAGGAGGCAACTTTCAGAAAGGAAAAAATTCTCAACAGAATATGAAAGGAAAAGGAAAACAACCTCAATAGAAGAAGAGGTGGTGCAAGATCTGTGAGAAAGACAACCATGACACCAACAGGTGTTGGCATAAGAACAAGCAGAGAGGCCAAAAAAAACCACAAAATAAAAACAAGCAACCCCGGGTGAATGTTGTTGTTGAAGAATCGACTCAGATTCTGAATGGGCACACAAGGTGCTCATGACTACCACAGATTCCACACAGAGGGATCCTATTTGGTATGTCGATTCTGGAGCTAGCAAACATATGACTGGTGACAGATCATGGTTTGAATCATTCGTGGCCAAAGAGGGCAAAACTGTCACCATTGCGGATGATAAAACCTACAGGGTTCAAGGAGAGGGTACAGTTTCAGTCACTCTTCCTAATGGCAAGTGTCAGATTGACAAAGTCCTCTATGTTTCGAGATTGGCTAACAATTTGTTGTCAGTCACACAAATCCTGGATAGAAATATGGTTGTCAACTTTCGTGTTGAGAATGGCAAGAAGTATTGTACTATTACCAGGAAGGGTAAGCAGATTGCAACAACTTCATATAAGCACGGCTTATTTGCCCTAGATGCTATCTCTACTCCACATGTTGCCATGACTGTCTCTACCAAGGAGGCAACTTCCCTATGGCATAAGAGATATGGGCATCTTAGTTCTGGCTACTTACTTGAGCTCAACAAGTATGAGATGGTAAAGGGTCTTCCTTCCCTTTCTGCCACATTGCCAGTGTGCTCGACCGCTGGCAGAAAGCAAGCATAGAGTACCATTTGAGAAGAGCTCAACAAGAGCACAAAAACCTCTCGGAGTTAATTCACACCGATCCGTGCGGTCCTTTCACACCCAACAGCTATGGAGGGAAGAGGTACTTTCAGTTATTCGTAGATGACTACTCACAAAATATGTGGGTTTTCTTTCTCCAACTGAAATCCGAAGCTTTCGCATTCTTCCAGCAGTTCAAGAAATCCATTGAGAAGGAGTCAGGAGCTTCTATTAAAACCCTCTGCTCAGATCGAGGGGGGGAGTTTACCTCTAAAGAATTTTTTGCATTCTTAGATAAGCATGGAATCAAGAGACAGTTAACAACTGCCTATACTCCTCAGAGAAATGGAGTTGCCGAGAGAAGGAACCGTTCTATCATGGAAATGGTTCGTTGTATGCTCACAGGAGCTACTCTTGGGCAACAATATTGGGCGAGAGCTGTCACCACTGCAAGATATCTTTTGAATAGGGCACCCACAAAGGCCCTAAAAGGAATGACTCCACAGGAAGCATGGAGTGGTCGAAAACCCTCCATATCTCATCTACGTATTTTCGGATGTCACGCTTTCATGCACATACCAAAAGAGAAAAGGAAGAAGCTAGATGAGAAAACACTGAGATGTATTTTTCTTAGTTATGATGAGCACTCTAAAGGATATCGTTTGATAGATCCTTTGACCAAGAAAATTCATGTCAATAGAGATGTTGTCTTTGATGAAGCTTTCACATCACAGAGCACATCTAAAGTACACCTAGATATTGTGGAATCTAAGGAAGAGAATATTCCTTCATCAACTTAGACAGGAGGTCCTTCTACATCTTCTTCAACACCACCGAAGAAGAATCCAAAATGGTGTACAAATACAATCAGAGACACAAATTTATCCACTCCTCCCAATTTGAACTTGGATAGACCTCGTACGCGCAGAGATGGCTCAAAAGGAAAAAGAAGCCAAAGAAACTCGTGAGGTTGATGATCTTTGTCAATCTTTTGAGGAACTTTCTGTAACTCCACGTACAGAAGTAGAGGATATGGATATTGATGATGGCAGGGCGTTCATGTCTACCATAGACGATCTTGAACCTGCATCAGTGCAAGATGCTCTTAGAGCCTCAGTGGAATGCCGCTATGGATACAGAGTATGAGTCTTTGATGAAAAATAAAACTTGGAAGCTTGTTGATCTGCCACATGGAAAGAAACCCATTGGCTGCAAATGGGTATATAAAGTCAAGTACAAGGCAGATGGAACAATTGATAAGCATAAGGCCCGTCTTGTTGCAAAGGGCTATGCTCAAAAGGAAGGCATTGACTACGAGGAAACTTTTGCACCTATTGCTCTGATGACCACAATTCGAGTTATGTGTGCTATGGCAAGTACAATATGGGTGGAAAGTTCACCAGATGGATGTCAAAAGTGCCTTTCTAAATGGTGATCTCCAAGAAGAAGTCTATATGACTCAGCCTGAAGGATTTGAAGTGGAAGGCCAAGAGCAGAAGGTTTGCAAATTGGTCAAATCCTTATATGGTCTGAAACAAGCTCCTCGAGCTTGGTATATAAAAATGGACAATCACCTTATGCAAGCATGGATTTAAGAGATGTCCATCAGATGCAAACCTCTATTTCAAGAAACAGGGTTCTGAGATAGTGTTGCTTGTACTCTATGTTGATGATCTGCTCATTATAGGGAGTTCAGAAACTATGATCTCTACTGTCAAAAGAAACTTGTGTAAATATTTTGAGATGACAGATCTCGGACTTCTCCATTACTGTCTTGGTCTAGAATTCAGCCAGAAGGAGCACTCCATCAAAGTGTCTCAGAAAAAATATGCCAAGACATTGCTATAAAAATATCGCATGACTGATTGCAAGCCAATGGCAACTCCGATGGAGACGGGACTTCAATTATCACGATATGATGATTCACCTCAGGTAGATGGTACTCTCTATCGACAGTTGATTGGGAGTCTCATATATCTAACCAATACTAGGCCAGATCTCGTATTTGCTTGCAACTATCTTTCGAGGTTCATGTAGGAGCCTAAGACCACTCATTGGAAAGCAAAAAAACGTGTTCTTCACTATGTCCGTGGCACAATAGAATATGGCCTAGAATACAAGAGGAACAAAAAATTATTCTTGCAAGGATACACGGACTCCGACTATGCCGGATCATTTGATGATCGCAAGTCAACTTCTGGATACATTTTTCATTTGGGATCCGGTCCTGTCTCTTGGCACAGCAAGAAGCAACAGGTGGTTGCTATTTCATCAACAGAGGCAACGTATCGCGCCGCACGTGAAGCTGTGTGTGAAGTGATATGGTTGCGTCGCATTCTGACAAGTATGGGCCATCCATCAAAATCTCCAATACACTTGTTTTGCGACAATCGTGGTGTTCGAACCTCGTCAAGAATCCAGTCCATCATGAAAGAACAAAGCACATTGACACACAATGTCATTTCATTCGAGATGAAGTTCCAAAGCACCGAATTCAGCTTCAAAGACATTCCCACCGATGCTCAAGTTGCAGACATTTTCACTAAGGCACTTGCACGTGTCAAATTTGAATTGTTTCGCAGCTCTCTTTGTATTGCAAAATGATGTAATCAGGGGGGATGTTAGTATAGCTAGTAGTTTAGTACAGCTATTAGTTATTACATTACCCAAATAATGTAATAAGGGGGGATGTTAGCGTACTTTAATATTTTGTTAATTTGTTAAATTAACTTAGCAACTAGTTATTTTAGTTGCAGCGGCATCCTATTGAGATGCGCCCATTCCGGGCTAATCCAGGAAGTCCGTTTGTATTGTAGTCTTATTTAAACTGCACAATATTTCAATAAACTATTGGTTCATTTCCTAACAGAATACACATGTATTTAAATAACCGTTTAATATTGTCAAGGTAATCTCATATGTACAACATGTTGGATTAGAATAGAGTGGGAAAGAAAAAGTAACCAGCGAAAACTATATCCAATAGTAGTTCCAAACATTATGCGGTATTGTTATAGAGTTATAATATCATATCTCGTAAGGATGCTATAGTTAAAACACATCTATGTCAACAAAATCAATTAGCGACTTCTTACAATGATCATAGGTTTAGAATATGGATCCTATCTGTAGTAATATCAATATACGTAAAAGTAAAACAAATTCATTTTTTTATCTAATAGGAAACTCTGACAAATGCACATTTAAAAAATAAAATATGACAAAAAAAAAAGGAAATATGTAAATTATAAAAATGAACACAAAAATTTAACAAAGGCTTATTCCTTGGGAGAGGAGATCAAGCCAAGGAAATGATATGATTCTCCAGCCTCCTCTCTCCTTAACTTTCCCTACCTTAAAACCCTACCAGTGTTTTATTATAGCACATGAAAGGCTTCCTATCAACAACTCTAAAATTGAATGGCTTCTAAAAATCACTAAATTTTGAGTTTTGTTCTTGGTAACACCATTTCAACCCTTCCATGACGAGCTTTCATTGTGGCTATAGGGGCATCATTAGTATGTTGTTTCAAAGAATATTCAATGCTGATACTAGCTTTCTGTACCCATAGATTGTTCATCAGTTTTTGTACCCTTATATTGATCACTAGTTCTCCTCTAAGGAGGGTTTGAATGGTTATAAATTTGGGGTTCATGTTGAGGATTTCACTCTAATAATTTTATTCCTTTGGATTGTTGTGTAGACAGGGGTGAGTACATTTCTGAGATAGGGTGATGACAATCAAAACAGTAAGTTTTTAGGCTTAGGCAATAGGCACTCCAATGGACTGGTTATAGGTTACACAGATCAACTATCCAACTGTCAAGGGTAGACGTCTAAGGATAGACGTCACAGGTCTAGATGTCAAGGTGGCAGGTCTAGACATCATAGGTCTAGACGTCAAGGTGGCAGGCCTAGACGTCACAAGTCTAGACGTCAAGGGGGCAGACCTAGATGTCACAGATCTAGACGTCAAGGTGGTAGGCCTAGACATCATAGGTCTAGATGTCAAGGTGGCAAGCCTAGAAATCACAGTTCTAGAGGTAGATAGCTAACTGTTTGACGACTGCCCAGATGTCAAGGGATAGAAATCTATAGCCCTTTATACCTGCAAATCAACCATTCTCGCCTGTACTATGACAACCGATCTGCAATGCGTGTTAGTATGGAAAACCTGCAACTCACACATCAATGTAATGCAACCTGCAATATCATAAACTCACAACAACACCATACACAGAATAGAACATCCGCACAAGAGCATTGGCATTTGTATTCAGATGGATAATGATGATGTACAATGTTTGAAAAGGGGGTATTAATAGGGAGGCAAAGTAGTTCCTCCAACTACTTCGCCCAACCACCCCAACCGTTCAACCCTTAACCATTTCTAACTAAACCAAAACTGACGTCTAACAAAATGGACGTCTAACTAGACGTCTAAATACTAGTTAGCAAATGGCGGCTAGTTTTGTCATCTAGTGCTTTGTGCGTCTACAATCAAGCCTTCTTTCTTATTGGCTGATTTTACAATCAAATGCAAACACAAACATTACCAAAATTGTTATGTATAATCAAAATTGGTGGACAACATTATTCCAACCAGTTATATGGTTTTTCATGCTTAGAAATGTTGTCTACATCTATCCTCCCCTTCGAAGAAGTCAATGTCCTTAGCGACTTTTTTCATTCTACTGAAGGGGTACCCGCATATGTGGGTGTTGAACTCTGTGGATTGGTAGCCTGTAATGCCTTCGTATGCTCCTGGAGTTGTTCCTGCAAGTGATCTCGTTCATCCTTGAGCCTCTTAGAATAGTTGAAGTATTTGGCCCATTCTACTCCTAAGGCATTGGCTCGATCTTGAGTCTGCTTGACACTGGATAACAACTCTATTTCCTTGCTTCAAAACATGTCCTTCAACTGTTGTTTCGTTATTGATGAAATGGCTATAGCCTTCTGCTATTTCGCTAGTCGTAGTTTATCTTTCAAGGTTGTTTGTTCCCTTTGCCAATATTATCTTTATTGATCCCAAGCACTCTCTTGTTGGTTTTTTTTAGCTGCAAATGATTATGCCTGCTTGATAAGTAGTTCCTTCGCACTTTTTAGTTGTGATATTTTTGTTGCTGATTCAGACAGCTACTGATCCTTTTTCTCCAAGTGGGTTTTTAAGTCTTCCAAATTTTTTTTGAGCTCCTGAAATTCCTTTTTAACTTCATCCATTCATTCCATTCCATCTGCTAGGAGTTGGTCTTTCTTTTCTAAAGCTTTTGTGGCTTCTTGTTCCACTGCCTATTTTGTTGAGTGCAAATGCTTGATCCCTTCTCCCAACCAGGTCAGCAAGTGTGCAAGGAAATTTAACTATGTGTATATTGGCAGTAATTCTGGCACTACTTCCACTTGTGTGTCGTATTCCACAGGATGCTAAGGAGGGTTTTTATCATGGCCGTAGATGTATACCTGCACTGTCTCCAGATAGAGGCTTGGTGTCTTATCTGGCAACTTCTCAATACCTTCTATTGTTTGCAAATGGGTAGTGGGTAGTGACCATGGCTATTTCACATAAATGCATGAGATTTCCTTCCGCCACGGACCCTGTGCCGCCCACTTAACCAACTGGTCTATTTCCTCCTCTACCATACTTTGCCACTTTTTCCATTGGCCCACACATGCAATATTGAATTGCAAGCGAAAACTATCCATGATTTTTCCCAAATTTTCAAAGCATGCTGCCGCTTGCTCATCCATCTTATCCGAGGGGTCCATGAGATTGGGCACTCGAACAAGGAAATCTTGGGACCAAGTGTTCGTCTGTTCTCCCTCTTGTGCAATTCCTTTGTCTTTTTCTTCTTGGTGAACAGGTGGTTTGTCTATTGCTCCAGACTGTACTGGACTCTAGTTGTTCTGCCATTCTTGTTCCTTCATATTTTCCAAATCTATTATCTATGGGGGCTGTTTTCCTTCTATCTCTTTAGACACCATCGTTTCCTCCAAATTAGGTTTTTTTGACTCCTGTGTCAACTGTCCTGTAATCGATGGTGGTAGACCCTCCTCTACCCAAGGGTTACTGCCTGTCTCTAGATTACCTATGGCGACTTATTCCCTAGCTGCTGTGGCAAACATATCATCTATTGAAAATGTGCTCATCAAGATAGCCGCTAGTGAGTTGACCTCACCAAGGATACCTCATTCATATCTAGTGATCCTATGTGGGATATATGTTCAGCCTCCACCAAATACTCATTAGGTCCAAACTATTCAGCCGAACTAGTTCTGACTGTCTGATCATGGAGATTTGGAGGTATGGAAAAATCCACTTCCTCCTATGCTGGCTGATGTTACTCCCGGGTGTGAACTGCCTCCAAATTCTCTGCTATCTTCTGTAGTGCTTCTTAGGAGAAGGCTGGGGGTGGCACATCAAATCATCCCTTATTATTATTTTGTTTCGGCTCTTCTGGGGATTGGGTCTCCTTATGTTTTTGTGATTTTTCCTCCCTAGCTTGTGCTATTATACTATGCTCCCCTTCTAACGCAGCCACCAACTTATCCTACTGCAGTTTGTGTGAGAGTTTCTTGACTCAAATATTCTTCACTGACGTCATCTTCTTTGCTGGTTGGGCTTCCATCCACCTGTAGATAGATGGTGCTAGATCTAGTAACTGTCTGGGGGGATCAAAATTTGGGATCGGGACTCCTACTCTTCCTGCTACATCCAAGAGCAATCCAATGACATGGAAAGCCATAGAAAAATTCTTTGTAGTTCTCATCATAAAATTTTGTATACGCTTTGACAAATGCATTGCCCAATCATACTATATACCCTATGCTATCCCCTGGAGGTACAGAATCATCCAAATGGACAAGTATGTACCGCATTGTTCTCCTAAAAACCTTACCATTATGACGTTCATAATTACTTCCAGTTCTTCATTTTGCAGTTGTACCTATTTTATTTCTCTTCCACCATGAACACTTAACATAGCATCCACCTCGTTGTTCACTGTGCCTACTTCACCTTCATCCTCTTCTTCCTTGCATATGAGAGTGATGTTTCAAATGAATGGCATCTCCTTTTATAGTTGCTATGCCAACCCTAAAATAGTTATGCAACCGCCACCTTGCAACTACTTCCTTGCATGTGTGCCACATCGGCTTGCCTAGACGTCTAGGTTATCTTTTTATATTTTTTCCTATTTTGTCTTATTCTCTTTTTATCTTTTTTCCTTCTCTTTTGACTTTTTATTTTCTTTTTGACTTTTTATTATTTTTATTTTATTTTCTTATTTTTCAAAACTGCATGTGACGTCTTATTTTATTGTCAACGGGTGAACCGTATGGCTAAGCCAATATGCAGTTCCCATGTATCTGGTGTCTCACTTCGGTGATGATGACTATTTTCTTTGAAACTGCTAAAGTCATCCTCACTGGTACTGTTTATTTCCTCTATTGTCTGACGTCTTTGGCAATTATTTTATCTTGGGGGAGTTTTTGTGCATGACTGATGTTGTTGTCTTACAATGGCTCATGGTACTACGCCAATCAGGTTGTTATGCTTCTTTCGATTGATGTCATGTTTTTGGATCACGGGACTATGGGTACTGGCTCGTCATCTAACATTATTGGTGGATTGCTAATTTCTTTCTGCTACTAAACATGTCTGTTCCATCCATTCTTCTGCCATGAGGACTTCTCCTTCATCTAGGTTAGCATTATTGTCATCCAGATATTCTGCTACATTCTCCAGGTCTCTACTGGTCGGATTTGGGTGGTCTAGATGGGCAGGCACCAATGGAATTCATTTCGTACTTCCATAATTCCATCGGATTATTATGCAATCATCCAAGTAGTAAAACCTCTCCCCTTCTTGTGCCTGTTGATCAAGTTTATTTTGAATGGGTTGTTGTTGTCTTTTGTGTCCCTTATTTTGATGGGGTTGTCTAGCTCTTAGACATTTTCCTCGGCCTTCATGAATTAAAGTCTGAAATTACCTCAATAGGTCCTTAGTTCTCCAAAATAAATATGGATTCTTGTGTGGTTGATGAAGGCCAACAAAACCTAGAAATGGTTTACCAAATGATTGACCCTCCAAAATATGCAAACCCTAGATGAAATCTCTGAAGCACAAATGAGATTTTTGAAGTAAACTCCCCTCAATAATGGCTAGGTGTGATCTTTCACACACAAAACCATTGTTACTTATGAAGGTGTACGTCTCCACAAGCCTCAACAATGCAATCTTCAGCAAGACCTGCAATGTCTTCAGAAAATAGACTCAAATGATATAAAAAATTAATGCTACAAATGTCCCATCTCACCTCTATTTATATTTTTTGTTCCACAAGGTCAGCCAAGGTTTATTTTATTTTTAATAATTATCTCTCCAAAAGTGGACCACCATGTCCTAGTAGCCACAACCTTGTTTTAAAACACTTTTGGCCTTTTTTAAACTTTATATTGTAATTTCCTTTTATATTTTAATATTATAAAATTACATTATAATAAAGGGAAAATAAACTCATACTTAGCCAAATTATGCATCCACACAAGAATATGACATTGCAACTAAAAACTCCATGCTGAAGCTCACCAAATTATTACCTCTATAGGATAATGAGACCCTTAACAACTGGATGATCAACCTATAGGGACTCTGAATAGGTTATCATCATCTAACTCATATCCATCACCGAAGAGGGGACATTATAGAGCGATGGTAACTTTCTCCCTTCTATAATATGTACGTGTGTGAATATATGATTAATAGAATTATGAACTATCTTAATTACTAATTTTAGGTTTATGCTCAGAGGATGATAATTAATAGTCAGTGCCTCCATTATCAATGAATATTTGGTCTTTTTTCACATTCAATCATTAAAGTGATTTGCTTTATTCATCAATGCTAATGGTTAGCTCAATTCTTGGTATATAGGAAGTAGATACAACCGTACTAGAAATGTCACCATAAGAAGTTAAAATAAAGCCCTACATTACTTTAATGGAGATATATGTCTTCAAGACAGACATCCTTCTTAAGATTCTCAGGTATCCATGTTTATGTCCTTGTATACAAAGGATTCTCTTTTAAATAAGTTAACTATGAATACGTATCAAACTGGAGAGTGCTTCTGAAAATGGTGGGAATCTCAATATATTTGGATATTTAACTGGATGATGACAACTGCATTATGGTTAATATATTTGCTTACTTGTTTCGACTGCTCTTAGGTGGAGATACCCAACTGCAAATGATTTCGGCTCAAAAATTATTTCTAGCATCAACATAAGAATACAATGTCCAAGTATCTATAACTGAATTGGGCTAAGAAATATGTGCAACCATTTCAAAATTTTGAAAATTCAAAAAAATTGATCATTTTAGTTAAAGGTTGTTTCATGTTGCATGTAGTCTTCTCTGTATTTCTACTTTTCATTGTATTGGTTTGTTGGGTCAAGATTGTCATATGTTGTGGCCCTTAATTAGAAGGGCTTATTAATTGGAACCTGATTTGTTGACAGGCATACCTATTTAATGATTACTAAGAGGAAATTGGAATGATCAAATCCTTTTTCGATGCCAACTTAGCTCTTGCAGCTCATGTCTCTTTCTATTTAATTAGACTTAGGCCAAAATTTTAGCTTACTATGAATCGTGTGCTCTCATTCAAGCCCAAATTAATTATATTATAAATAATTAATAGGTAGTTCTTTGATTGTTGATCATACTTTCACAATTTAATATTATTATTCATAGGCAGGATAAATCTAATGCACAACTGAAGCTTGTCCTATTTTTTTTTTGTTTGAAATGCAGCCTCTAAAGTTCTGATTTTATGATCCCATGAAGCCTATATTTACTTCACCCCGATTTCTACCTCCAAAAAAAGTAAAAAAATGTCAGGAAAGCAAAGGCTATTTGTTAAAACTTATAATGATTTATTTTTGTGTTATTTTCCATTCTTGTTTCGAAATTAATGCAACATATCTCAATGTATCCCAACTACTTGCATACAGGTGTTGGACTCAATAATCTCTCATGGGTGCTTTCTCAAGGAATGCAGTGTAGACCATTCCATTGTTGATAACCATTCACGATTAGAATATGGTGCGGATTTGAAGGTAAATTTTGTTTTAGCTTACTCTCTATGTGGTTGATGAAGGTTTAGGCGCATGGCCATGATTCTTACAAATGGGAAATAATTTTTTAGTTTTTTAGTTTTTGAATATGGTATGACTGATTGTTGTTTTTATTTAGGATACAATGATGATGGGAGTTTATTATTATGAAACTGAAGCTGAAATTGCATCTTATTTAGCTAAAGAAAAAGTACCCATTAGTGTGGGGGAAAACACAAAAATAAGGTTTACATATTTGTTTTGTTGAGTATCACAGTAGGAAAATGTCCTCCACAATTTAATAGTTGACATGGGATTGTGTTAACCTTGTTTAGTTTTTCTTTTGGCAAGAATTGCATCATTGACAAAAATTAATGAATTGGAAAGAATGTCATGATCATGAACACTGATGTATGCTCCTCCCCTTTCTCTCCCTTAGTCTCTCTCACTCTCATACAAACAAACAAAAGGGAAGAATGAAGTATATATTATAGGTGCATATTTTTTCATAGTATCTTGACCAGGTTTTGATGTTCTCCTTTCTCTTGTTACATATGTTGCTAATAAATAGGATTTTAAATTTTAGCATTCCTTCTAAGATTTCAAGCATAGTAGGAAATCCAAGGCTCTAGCATCTTTCTCACTTCTAGGGCTCTAGCATCTTCTCATGAGTAATTTGTAATGTGTGTTGTGTGAGTCATTCTATGGTGGTTTTAATCATGAGTACGTGTTCTTTTGTAATGTGGTCATTGGTTTAATCAAGAGTTAAACGGGATAAGTGAAAGAGTAAGATTTATACTATCTCATCTCTAGGGTTTTAGCATATTCTCATGAGTAATTTCTAAGAAGTGGTGTGCTAGTCGTTCTTGTGAATGTGGTGGTTTTAATCGTGAATGCATGTTCTTTTCAAAAAATAAGACTGTATCTACAGTTTTTGGTTGTCAGCCTAATAGTAGTATGTTCAAAATCAAATTTTTGTAATATTTGAATGACAAAAACACATGCCAACACATGCCTTGATTTATATGGGGTCATGACTACAAATTATGGGAAAGTAAAGTTACTTTTTATCAAATGTCTTTAGGGCTTCAAATAGGTTATCTGGTTTATTGGAATATTGTCATATATTTTAATTTGCATAGATAAGCTAAATGTAAAAGTTAATGCAATCAATAAAAAGTTACTTTCAGTAGAAAATAAAAAATGCAATAGAAGCCTATAGAGGCCCATGAAATGGGATGATGTTGATAATCTCGATAAGTTAGTATTGGCAATATGAGTTATTTTATGTTGTCATTGATGTCACATGGATCATTGATCTCACATGGATCACATTGAGTTTTGGTGGCCAAATGATATTTTGGAAAGAATGGATAAATACAGGGTTTTTATGAAAAATAAGGCAAAAAAAATAAAAGGTTTTAATCAAAACCATGGATGACATATTTGAACTGGGTTTTTCTTAAAACCCAAGTTGGCCTTTCATTTTGTCGAAAAAGGTGCCCCGATGATGGAGATATTTAATTTTTAATATTTAGTTTAAATTTTAATTATTTAAAATTAAATATGCAAGATTTTCGCCGACATCATCAAAAATAATAAGGAGGCTATATAAAGGGGATACCTAAGGTTCATAAACTAATACTTGCTCTTGGTAAATAAATTGTTGGCTAAGCATCCGAATTGAGCTCGTGCGAAAATCTTTTAGAAAGCAAAAACAACGAATAAATGAAGGTTGGTCAAAGTCCAAAGTCATCATGAGTAGAGTGGCGCATTGGCAGTTGGATTTTGGCTAAGTTGTGTGGCAACACTAATGTCAAGGTTTCAAATCCCCTTGACTGTGTTTGGAAGGCGTTGGAAGAAAAGCGCTCGAAGCACTTTTGATTTACGAAAAGGGAGGAAAGGTTTTAAGGCACATTGTGCCTTTCCCTTTCGAACGAGTGGCTAGCTTGTGTGGCAACCTTAGCTACGGCTAAGGCACTCACGGTGTGGGCAAGTCGGGGGTTCGAATCCCCTTGAGGAGGTAAATACATTTTTGCTCTAATTAATTTTGTTAAGCCCTAAGTTGGAGTTATAAGGTGGTTAGGAATAATTAAAGTTTTTAATTAAACTTTGTTTTTATAAGGGCTATGATTATTATTTCAAAGGTGGATGAGTTGTTGATTTAATTTGATGTTCATGAAATTGAGAATTAATATTTAGGAGAAATAAGGAGTTGTTATAAAATAATTTTTGAGAGGTTTATTGATTATTATTTTTTGATAAGGGTTTTTATTAAAAGGACTCTAGTGGATGTGTTTATTAAGTTGGAGTAAAAATGTGTAAATTGAGTTATGCTTTATCTTGTGATTATTATTTGAAGTCCACTAACCCTTATTGAGATTGGAAAGGAAAGTTGTGTTTAGTGTGGCAGATTTTGTGGACAACTTCTTGGCATCAAAAAGGTATGGGCACATTATCCTATTGATTGTTTATGGTGGTTGATTTCTGAAATATCATTGGAGTGAAAAGGATTAATTGTGGTTTCCTTTTCAAAAGTGGTTGGTTGAATGCTTCAAGGTTTTCTGGTTTGAGAGTTGTGTTTAAACCTTATTTTATAAGCATAGTTGTTGAAGCCATTGGTTATGTAAAGAACTTGAAAATAACATGAGTATCATTATTATGTGAGATTTGTGGTTGAGCATTATTGGAAATATTTGAGTTGGTTGATACATGCTTGGACTAGGGTTTTGTGAGAAAGAGTGTCCCTTGTGGTGATTGGTTGAGTTGAGTTGATTGAGCCTAGTCAAGTGATTATGTGAAGTGATTGTTCAAGTCCCATGAAACAAACTATTCTATAATTCTGATTTGAGTTGAGATTGAGCTTAGAACATATTGAGTCTCTAACAATTCTCTTTATGCTTCTATGAGTTGACTTGAGTTGAGATTGATTTGAGTTGAGTTGAGTTGAGATCATTGTGGATCATTGTTGTCATCCATTGTAGAGTGCATTGCCATTCATTTTTGAGTTCATATTTGAGCCTTGCCTTCATAGATTTGTGGATGAGATTTGAGTACTACTTGAGAATGATTTATTGAGCCTTGAGAAGGCCTTTGGGATAGGTTTTTTGATATATTTATGGCAGTTTTTGTATGATTTATTGAGCCTTTGAGAAGGCTTTATGGACAATTTTTGGACATTTTTAGACAGATTTTTTGGAGTAAATTTGAGCAAGTTCTTGGTGATCTTGCTAGAGCATATTTAGACAAGTTCTTAGTGAGCTTGTTGGAGCAGATTTGAGCAAGTTCTTAGTGAGCTTGCTAGAGCATATTTGGACAAGTTCTTAGTGAGCTTGTTGGAGCGATTTGAGCAACCTCTTGGTGAGTTTGCTAGAGCAAATTTGGACAAGTTCTTAGTGAGCTTGTTGGAGCATATTTGAGCAAGTTATGTGTGAGCTTGTTGAGAAATTTTGGACAAGTTCTATGTGATCTTGTTATGCAGATTTGGACAAGTTTTGTGTGAGCTTGTTATTGCCTAGCTTTGAGTAGATCAAAGAAATTTGGACAAGTTCTGTGTGAGCTTGTTGAGCATTTTTGGACAAGTTATGTGTGATCTTGTTATTGCCTAGCTTTGAGCAGATCAAAGAAATCATTGTATTATATACGGATCCTTATTTCTATGTAAAATATTATAAGGAGATTATCTTGTGCAGTGCCCCACATTGGGGGAACCACATTAAATCTTGTGTCTCAATTGTGTATGGTGACTTGTGCTCTTGCTTACTATTGCTATCTGAGTTATTAATGTACACTGTTATATTTGGTTATTGCAATTAAGGACATTAATTGATATTGGTTTGGAAAGCAATTAAAAAGTGGACTTATACTATTCACTCCCACTCTCAGCATAAGCTTGTGTTATTAAATTGGTATTAGAGTGGTTTCCTTCAGAAAAGCTAACATATTGAGGTCATATTCTACAAGAACATAGATGGCTTCACATAATGGATCATCTCCAAATAAGTATCCATTGTTTGATGGTAACAATTATGCTTTCTAGAGCATGAGGATGAAGAACTACTTGATATCACAAGGATGTGAGGTATGGAAAATGGTTGAAAAATAGTATAGGGTTGAAGGTGATCTTGAGGCAGATAAGACTATCAGGAAATTGGTTGAGATCAATGCAAGAGCAATGAATTGTATTTTGAGTGGGCTACGAGAGATAAATTTTGTAAAGGTTATGGTATGTAATTCAGCTAATGAGATGTGGACCAAGTTGTGGAATACTTATGAAGGAGATTCCAAGGTAAAGTTGGCAAAACTACAAACTCATAGAAAAATATTTGAGGAATTGAAAATAGAAGATTTTGAAGATATTGCAAGGTTTTTACTTCGAGTTGATGATATTACTAACACCATGAGAGGTCTAGGATTTGAGATGAAAGAATCAGAAGTTACTCAAAAGTTTTTGAGATTAATTCTCATGAAATATGATTCTAAGGTTTCATCAATAGAAGAAACAATGGATATCAACAAGCTAACAATGGAAGAATTGCAAGGAACTCTCACAACTTATGAGATGAGAGTAAGTAAACATCAGGTTCCAATAAAAGAGATTGCATTCAAGACTTCAAAAAAAGAGAAAGGAAAAGTTCCAGAAACATATAGAGTTGTAGATAATGATGAGGAAGCTAACTTCATCAAACGTCATAAGGACTCAAGGAATTTTAGGGATATAAGGAAAGTCATATGCTACAAGTGTGGTGATCTTGGTCACTATGCATACAAGTGTCCACAAAAAGAAAACAGTGATGATGAAAAACAGGGTCATAGAAGAAAAGAAGATGGAAAGCATAAGCATGACAAAGATGACAGATATAAGCAAAACAAGTATGAGAAGAAGAAAGTTTTTCGTAAGGAAAATAAATCTTACTACATTTTAGAAGCAAGTGATATCTCATATCATAATGATAGAGATAAATCATATGATGAAAAGGAAGAACATCTATTCCTAGGAATAGAAGGTGAAAGAGAACAATGCTTTGTGTGTGGTCAAAGAGATCACATATCAAGATATTGCAATGGTTTTAGTGATAGTGAAGATGAGATGACACATCAAGGAAACAAGCATGGTCAAAGAAATATCGAGAGTTTGTTTGCTATAGAGGATTATATTGATCTTAGTGATAGTGAAGATGAAGAAGGTTTTTTATAGGGAATAAAAGAATTAGAAGAAGAACATTCACTCCAAATAGAAGAAGTTAAACAAGAGGATAATGTCTCAATTGATCTAAAGGAAGACTTCAATGTTATCCATGAGCAACTACAAGAGGTTAAAGAGAATCTAAAAGAATTGAAATGTTCCTTACTTGAGAAGTTTGATCCATCACATGACTCAAAAGGTCAAGATATTTTCACTAAGAAGGAAACATGTATTTCAGAGGCTATAGAGATGGATGCCAATTTACTACTTGACACAAATGAAGAGAAAGAAGAGGGAGATTCCAAAGCACCAAAAGTTTCATATTTTAGGTTTGGGGAATCACATTCAAAAGGAAAGGAAGTATTTAAAGATGAAAGAAAGTAAGAACCTAAGTGTTATGAAGAAATTTCCAAAGTTCCTATGGCTCCAAATATTCAGTTTGGATCTTGTTTTGAGATAGGTGAATCAAATTCAAAAGGAAAAAAAATACTTGAAGAGAAAAACAAGGAAGAAACTAAGGAAGAGGATTTAGATACTACAAAGAAAGTTCAAGAATGCAATGCACAAGTTGAATATGACCATAGGAATAATGGTCAAGAAAGGTATGAAGAACCAAGGTATGAACAAAGGGCTTTTAGAGGACATTGTTTTCTTGTAATGGATTTGGACACAGGGCTATACACTGCAGGGTCTATGGATCAAAGAAGTTTGATTTTGCTAGAAGGAACATCAAAGGAAGAAGGTATGGTTTTTAGGGATATTGCTTCTCATGTAACAGGATTAATCATAGAGCTTCTCATTGCAAATGAAATGAGCAACATGGTTTTAGTTTTAGAGATACACAATTCAGAAGTCATGGTCATAATGGTCATGAAAATAGAACTTCACAATACAGGGTTCAAGAAAGGAATGGATATGGAAATTATTACAAGAAGGATTTCAGGATATGGGCACCATCCAAAGGCTACAATATCAAGTATTTTAACTACAATAACTTTGGAAACATTGCAAAATTGTGTAGGACTCAATTCCAAACAAGTTCAAGGCAAGAAGGTCAAACATGTTCAAGGCAAGAAGGTCAAACAGGTTCAAGGCAAGAATATCAAGAGAAGGATATAATAAAAACATGGAAGGAAGTTGATAAAGGAAATAAACAATGTAACATGGGATAAAAAGTACTCCCAACCCGATGGAGAGGGGAGGGCTCTGGTCCCTCCCCTGCTCCCCCTTCCATGGCTCCTGGTTCCTGCCCAGTCCTTGGCTCAACTTAGGTCATCCCTCCTAGGGAGTGGTTGTTTGCAGATGATCTCCTGGGGGGAGATCCTTCTCCAATATCTGCGCCCCTCCCGACCGGCTAGGGTTTCCTTGGTTGTTTTTTCAGACTGGTGCTTCCCAGGGATCCCTGTTTGGTTGGGGATCCCTTCCCTTTTTCCCTCAGGCTTCCCCCTGGGGTTTTTTGCAGGTTTTTCATGTGGATCTGGTCCAATGCATTTCTCGGTGCGGTGGAGGTGACAGTTTAGGGTTTGGACAGCTTCCCCATTTTTCTTGTGAATTCTCGGCGGACTCTGTGCTTGGACGAGATTCTTGGTCCCTACTGTTGGGATCCTCTTCTGTTTTCCCGGGGCAGGTTCCTTGTGGTGCAACTCTCTGGTCACTTCCTGATGGGCTGGATCCTCTCTATGCTGGCTAGCTCGTGTGGCGACCTTAGCCATGGCTAAGGAAATCGTAGTGTGGGAAATTCAGGGGTTCGAATCCCCTTGAGGAGGTAAATACATTTTTGCTCTAATTAATTCTGTTAAGCCCTATTTGGAGTTATAAGGTGGTTAGGAATAATTAAAGATTTTAATTAAACTTTGTTTTTATAAGGGTTGTGATTATTATTTCAAAGGTGGATTAGTTGTTGATTTAATTTTATGTTCATGAAATTGAGAATTAATATTTAGGAGAAATAAGGAGTTGTCATAAAATAATTTTTGAGAGTTTTAATTGATTATTATTTTTTGATAAGGGTTTTTATTAAAAGGACTTTGGTAGATGTGTTTATTAAGTTGGAGTAAAAAGGTGAAAATTGAGTTATGCTTTATCTTGTGATTATTATTTGAAGTCCACTAACCCTTATTTATATTGGAAAGGAAAGTTGTGTTTAGTGTGGAAGATTTTGTGGACAACTTCTTGGCATCAAAAAGGTATGGGCACATTATCCTATTGATTGTTTATGATGGTTGATTTCATTTTCGAAAGTGGTTGGTTGAATGCTTCAAGGTTTTCTAGTTTGAGAGTTGTGTTTAAACCTTGTTTTATAAGCATAGTTTTTGAAGCCCATTGGTTATGTAAAGAACTTGAAAAGAACATGAGTATCATTGTTATGTGAGATTTGTGGTTGAGAATTATTGGAAATATTTGAGTTGGTTAATACATGCTTGGACTAGGGTTTTGTGAGAAAGAGTGTCCCTTGTGGTGATTGGTTGAGTTGAGTTGATTGAGCCTATTCAAGTGATTGTGTGAGGTGATTGTTCAAGTCCCATGAAACAAACTATTCTATAATTCTGATTTGAGTTGAGATTGAGCTTAGAACATATTGAGTCTCTAAAAATTCTCTTTATGCTTCTATGATTTGACTTGAGTTGAGATTGATTTGATTTGAGTTGAGTTGAGATCATTGTGGATCATTGTTGTCATCCATTGTAGAGTGCATTGCCATTCATTGTTGAGTTTATCTTTGAGCCTTGCCTACATAGATTTGTGGATGATATTTGAGTACTCCTTGAGAATGATTGATTAAGCCTTGAGAAGGCCTTTGGGATAGATTTTTAGACAGATTTGTGGCAGTTTGTGTATGATTGATTGAGCCTTTGAGAAAGTTTTATGGATAGTTTTTGGGACATATTTGTGGATAGTTTTAGACAGATTTGTTGGAGTATATTTGAGCAAGTTCTTGGTGAGCTTACTAGAGAATATTTGGACAAGTTCTTAGTGAGCTTGTTGGAGCAGATTTGAGCAAGTTCTTAATGAGCTTGCTAGAGCAAATTTGGACAAGTTCTTAGTGAGCTTGTTGGAGCAGATTTGAGCAAGTTCTTGGTGAGTTTTCTAGAATAAATTTGGAAAAGTTCTTAGTGAGCTTGTTGGAGTAGATTTGAGCAAGTTATGTGTGAGCTTATTGAGCAATTTTGGACAAGTTCTGTGTGAGCTTGTTATGCAGATTTGGACAAGTTCTATGTGAGGTTGTTATTGCCTAGCTTTGAGCAGATCAAAGAAATTTGGATAAGTTCTGTGTGAGCTTGTTGAGCAGTTTTGGACAAGTTCTGTGTAAGCTTGCTATGCAGATTTGGACAAGTTTTGTGTGAGCTTGTTATTGCCTAACTTTGAGCAGATCAAAGAAATCATTTTAATGGATAATGATCCTTATCTTTGTGTGAAATATTATAAGGAGATTATATTGTGGAGTACCCCACATTGTGGTAACCACGTTAAATCTCGTGTCTCAATTGTGTATGGTGACTTGTGCTCTTGCTTACTATTGCTATCTGAGTTATTAATGCACACTATTATATTTGGTTATTGCAATTAAGGACATTAATTGATATTGGTTTGGAAAGAAAGTAAAAAGTGGTCTTATATTGTTCACCCCCCTCTTAGTATAAGCTTGTGTTCTTTAGTTAGGAAGGATTTACAAAGTGAAATTGAGAATCTCATAATGAGTTAGGACATTTGAGATTGATAGTTGCATCTTAAACAAAATATGGGTTGTTGGATTTTAGAGATAATGGGACCTAAGTTATTAGTAGCGAATTAAAAAGTGGAAATTAAAATCCTTAGCTCACATTCATTTATGCATATTCATAACTCAGAGTCCATGAGCTAAATGTCGTAGGAACTTGAAAAATATCACCTATTTAAAAAACTAGTTAAGAAAATTGTTAAGGCCCAAAGAGGGAATATATTATAACTTGTTTTCTTATAAGTAACACAATCCTTTTGAGAATTTATTCAATTGTTAAGCCTCTATAGGCCACCACCTCACTGAGTAAAATAGGATAAAGAAACTTGTCCCTCTGTTCCTAAATGATGAAATATTTATGAATTAGGCAAAAGGACAATTATTTGATATATTTCATAATTGGGTAAGGGTATTATGAAGTTGGTTGAGTTATGGTCTATTGTGTTGAGGTATTTAGTGAGAATATTAGTATTCATGTTCAAGTTTAGTAATATTGGAGTTGGAAAATATTATTTAGTGCATGGAAATGTATATTGAGTTTGACATCAAGTTTGAGATATTGCATATATATATTGATATTTAATGTATATAGAGAAATTTTTGTTTTTCTTCTTTGAAACTATCTGAAAACATTGTTGAATGTCTCATTTTCAAATACAAGATGCCTAGAGAGACCTAAAATTTCAAGGATGCATAGAGGTAACCTTGAGTTTCAAGAACAATAGAGATATCCAAGATTCAAGGTCACAAGAAGACACAAATGGAAACAACACAACCTTGAATTGGCAATTACATTTGATCATAAATCTCAAAATTTTGTCATAATTGATTATACAATCCATAAAAAGTTCAAAAGACTTTCCACTCCTAATAAAGTGACATAAAACCCCTCTACATAATCACATGGCAAAGGCTATTATAGTTCATTAAAATCAACCATTAGAAGAAAAACATGACACAAGGGATCACAAAATACATTGGGTTTAAAGGATGTTAAAAAACATCATTCATCATTCATCATTCATTCATATAATGTCTAGAGACATAAGATTACCACCATCTGTGAATACAGAGAACTAGATGTTGAAAAAAACATTATCATATGGGCACTATTAAATTTATAATATTTTTGTATGTATTTGAGTTCCCTTTTTTATATTTCTTAATGAAGTAAAATAAATTGAACAATTTCAAGCATAATAGCAGTTGAAATTTTTTATAAAAATATTCCAGTTTATATCTATGTAGTTTTTTTTCATAATTATTATTAATTTTTATTAGTTGAATAGATGTTTTGAAAGGATCCCAAAACCTTTTACAAAATATAACAAACGTGACAGTCTTCAGGAGACAACAAACAAGGGCCATCATGGCTCTAACAAGACATTCAAAGATTTGAAAAAAATTACAAAAGTTTCCAGCTCAGAAAAATCATCACCAAAGAGCTCCATCAATTCAACATTTGATTTTTTTTTTCATGCTCAGGGAACCGTTATCCGCAATCAAAAGCAATTCAATATTTTTTGAAAAAATATTCCTGTGCAAGGAAGTCTTCACTGATAGCAAACTGCAACAAGCAGGAAAAAATAGGAAAAAATACAGGAGGTTCCTTGCCCGGGGAGACCTTCACCACAGATCGACAATAACCTGGAAGATGGAGCAACAACAAAGGGATAACTATACAGGTCATGAGATCTCACTGCAATGGAGACAATAAAATTGAATTCCCCTAAGGGAGAAGTAGTACAAATATGGAAATCCCACAAGGGGAGCCTTTTGAAGTTCTAGAAGATAGTTCAACAACATGGGGAGTTTTCCACAAGCCTTAATATTCCGTTGTAATGAAGATGAATTGCACATCCAAAAGGTTAGAAAACCTAGAGAAGAAACTATCCACCACAATACGTAGATACTACAAGGGAAAATCTAACACAAGGACTACCATCAGGAGACTGTTTTTTGTAGTAGGAAAGAACGCATAGGGTCCCCCATCCAAAGACAAAAAAAATCTACAAAAGACGCCCATCAGAAAGTCACCCATACCAGATCACCACCAAACCCCATAAAATGTCCATCCAAGAAGGAAACCGTAGATACCTTCAATTGTAGTTTCACGAGAAATTGTAGGGCCCATCTCAAAGACCAAAAAGGTGTTGCAGAGAAAGGTTTAATGATAAACCCTGAGATGAAAAACTAATGGATATTTTGAGAGTAGAATATCTCGAACCCATTCTAGAAAACCCATCTTAGAAACAACCACAAAAGCCACTCAGTTGCAGGAAATAAAAATGTGGTCCCCTCTCAGTGACGAAGAAAAATGGAAGAAGTAAATCCCAGGCTGCAAACAAGATAGACAAACAAAAGAGTGGGAGCCCCATTTTAGAAGCCTGGTTTCGAAGAAGAACGAAGGAAACCTTCCCTTTGGATTGCAATAAATAATGGGGTCCTCCCGAAGACTAGAAAAGTCCACCGAGAAAGGCTTTGCATCTCCAAATCATAAGCCAAGCCTTTCAAAATCCAACCACCTCCAAAGGCCACCATGGAAAGAATATTCGAGTCAATCTAGCCAAGCCACTGCAATCACGTCAAAATGGGATGAGCCTAGGAGGATCCTGTGGAGGTCCTGGAAATGCAATAGGAAGATCTACCCAACTGGAGATCAACAGGATAAGAGTAGGGGGAAGTAGAGAATTTGAAACAGGGTCCTCCTGCCTAGAGAAGGAGACCTAGAATATAATCAAAACTTGCTCTTGTATGATACTGGTTAAATAAAATGTGTGAAGACCAAGAATATACATATTTTTGCTTTAAGTTGGAGCTCAAACCACTAATTTTTGTTATGCTCATAAAGACTTGATTGTTCGATGGAGTCAAACATGCTCAATGGATATACATTGATAAAATAGTAAACCTACCAAGGGATATTAAAAATTGATTCAAATATTTTTGGCAAAATGGTAAGTTTTGAAAATGGGATATTATTTATTATATAGGATTTTACCACCATGGGTTTAATAAATTAAAAATGAAGGTGATAAATTTTAAAAAATAGGGGATTTTTTAAGAAGCCCATGAATGCACATGTTTTGAAGGCTTTCAACTAAGTGATCCCCCGTGTGTTTGATGACATAATAGAAGGATTCTATCATTATTCAAAATAACTTAGCTATTAGAAATTTCTTAAGGAAAGACTTATATTTATGCTTGTGTCACTAATATTTTTTGAGAAATTTTGTAGGTAAAACATGTTAGATAATGAATTGCTTCAAATGTGAAGTTATCTCCAAATCATATTAAATTGGATTGTATTGAAGACTCATCATTAAGGAAGCCAAGATTTTCTAAGTTGATAACTACATTTATGCGACCAACATCCTTAGTGATGTAAATAAACTATCAATGTTTTTGACTTGGTGATATAAGGAATTGTACATTGTTTTTCTAGGAATTATGGTGGTATGCTAATATGGAAGTGAGTATACTTCATATAAAGTAATTTAAAAAATGAAAGTTACCTAGGTTGATCTTTAATTGAGACATAAATTTATTTAGTTTAAATATTTCTATTATATTTATAAAACTAATTATGCTTGATATGTTCTTGAAATTTTCAAAGTGGGATCATTGTTTAAAATGAGTTGAGATGATTATTAGTATAAATAAAAACATGTTTGAACAATATTTTAAGAGGCTTATTCTATTATTTTTACTTTTTGAGATACTATAATTTAAGTGGTGTTTAATGGATTGTATTTAGTGTCGAACCTTTCCGTAATGTCTATTTTTTTATGCTTGTTCCACAATAGATAAATTTTGAATCTATCTTTTGATCGAATTGTGACATAGTTTTAAAGGGATTTTGTGTCCTTTATTTTTTATTTAGAACTTTGGATGGGATTCTTTTTCATAAATAAATATATTCATTAGAATATACTACATGGGATAGTCCATGAATTAGAACCATGACAAGATTCTCTACCATTATGATAACAAGAATATTACTTAAGGCATTAGTTGGGTGGATGGATGGTATCATCACATGGTGTTGATCTAAGGATATCATGGGATTCTTTATGTACAATGGTGAAGCAATACAATAAAAGAGCAATGATTTGGGAATATCCAGTGCCAATTGCCCAATGTTACCCTTGTTACGTTTTTAGCAAGCCCAGAGAAGTTTTACACCACTCAAACTTCTCTACCTTGATCGACTTTGTAAGCATATTTGTAGGATTCACTCCAGTGTCAATTTTCAGCAACAGGATCCTACCTTCTTCCACCACATTTCTTATAAAGTGGTACTTGACATCAATATGTTTTGTGTGATCATGGAATGTTGGGTTATTCACTAGCTGAATAGCACTTTGGCTATCACAATACAACGTAATTTTCTCCTGCATTACCTTAAAGTCACCCACAAATTGCTCTAGCCAAAATTACCTCTTTGCTGGCATGAGTCGCTGCAATATATTATGCTTCAATGTTTGATAAAGCCATCACAGACTGCAACTTAGAATCCCAACTCACTGCTCCACCAGTAAGAGTGAAGGTATATCCTGTAGTGGACTTTATCCCATATATGTCTCCACCATAATCAAAATCCATAAAACCTTTAACTTGCAAACTCTCTGATCCATAGTAAATAGCAACATTTGAAGTGGCTCTTAAATATCTAAATATCCACTTCACCACATTCCAATGCTCCTTACCAAGATTTGCCATGTACCGGTTGACTACTCCCACTACTTGGGCAATATCCGATATGGTGCTCACCATGGCATACATGAGGCTTCCTATTGCTAATGAATACGGTACACAAGACATGCTTGTCTTCTCTACTTTTGTTTTAGGATACCGATTGGAAGACAATTTTAAGTGTGAAAGAAGTGGGGTACTATCTCGGTTTTGCATTTTACATATTGAACCACTGTAGAATATTTTCCACATATGAATTTTGACTTAACCATATCTTTCTTCCTTTTTTGTCCCTATGTATCTTCATCCCTAAAATTTGGTTTGCTGCTCTTACATCCTTCATTTCAAATGTCCTAGTCAACTGAGCCTTAATATCAATGATTTTATTCATGCTAGGTCCTGCAACCAACATATCATCAACATACAAAAAAATAATAAAACTACCATCATCAAACTTCTTATAGTATCCACAATGGTTAGCTTCACTTTTGCTGAAACCTTGGCTCTTCATGAAGGTGATAAATTTTTTGTACCACATCCTTGGCACCTGTTTCAATCCGTATAGTGATTTCTTTAGTCTACAAACCAAATGCTCTTTACCTCTTTCTTCATAGCCCTCAGGCTGATCCATATAAATCTCCTCCTTGAGATCACCATGCAGGAAAATAGTCTTCACATCAAGCTGCTCCAGTTCTAAATCCTATGTTGCTACAAGTGCAAGTAAAACTTTGATAGTAGTCATCTTCACATCTGGAGAGAAAAATTCATTAAAGTCAATACCTAACTTTTGCACATAGCCTTTTGCCACCAAGTGAGATTTATAGTGTTCCAACAACCCATCGTTGTTCTTCTTCACTTTGTACACCCACTTGTTTCCAACAATCTTTCTTCCAGGTGGAAGATCCATAAGTTCCCACGTTTTATTCTTGTGAAGTGCCTCAATTTCATCCTCCATGGATTTCCTCCACTTTTTTGCATTCTTAGACTCTCTAGCTTACTAAAATAAACTAGGCTCACCATCATCAGTTAACAAAGCAAAAGAGAACTGATAAACTTGAGAATACCTTTTCGGACACTTTTGTGGACGTGTAGATCTTCTAACCCAATGATCTGTTGATTGTGGCTCTTGGTATTTTGATCGTTGTGGTTGATCTACTTGTTTTTATTCTTGTTGTTCTACTTGTTGTTATGCATGTTGATTTTTATATTCATATTTGTTCATATCTACTTCAACTGGTACAACATTAGGATTTTGTTGTACCTCCTTCCTTTGCATGGATTTTTCATCAACAATAACATCTTGGCTAATAATTACCTTGTGGGCAGTAGGATCCCATAGTCTATACCCCTTCACTGTATCTCCATAGCCGAGAAAAACATATTTTCTTGACTTTGGGTCAAGATTGAACATTTTTTCTTTGGGTACATGGGCAAAAGCATCACATTTAAAGGTACGTAAATGAGAGTAATCAATTGGAATACAACACCAAACCTCCTCCAGAATCTATCCATCCAATGCAGTTGTAGGTGACCTGTTAATAAGATAAACAACTGTATTAACAACCTCTTCCTAGAAATTTTTCTCCAACATGGCTGCGTTGAGCATGCTTCTTGCATGTTCTATGATTGTGTGATTCATCCGCTCAACCACACCATTTGTTGTGGAGTATACGATACAATATTTTGGTGCTTTATGCCTTCCTATGTACAAAATTTATCAAATTCCTTGGAGCAATATTCACCCCCATTATCTAACCTGAGACATAAAATCGACTTGCCTAAACTCTTCTCTACCTGTGCTTTGAACTCTTTAAATTTTTGCAAAGCTTCCAACTTCTTCATAAAATAAACCCACACTCTCCTAGAATAATCATCTATAAAAGTTAAAAAATAGATGGCACCATTTAAGGACTAAGTGGGGACTGGTCCAAATATATCCGAATGTATAAGTTGCAAAAAATCAGAACTCTTACCAGGATTTGCAGTAAACCAAACCCTCTTTTTTCTACCAAAAATGCAGTGCTCACACAAGTCTAAATTGCAAGACTTAATCCTAGAAAGCATACATCTGTCATATAGAATTTGTAGACCTTTTTCATTCATATGGCCTAGGCGTTGATGCCATAGCATTACTGCATCCTAAATAGAAATTGTTTATGCTGCATGAATTGTCATCGTATCACCACATAAATGACATAGGGTCCCATAAGATTCTCCCTTTGCTACTATAAAAGCTCCTCTGATAATTTTGCAATAGTTGTTACCGAAAGTGATAGAATACCCTAGCTTATCCATCATCTTGATTGAGAGAAAATTCTTCCACAAATTGGGTATATGTCGCACATCACATAACATCCTTTCTCTACCATTGTCCAGCCTAATCCTTATATCGCCTCTTCCCACAATTTCTAAAGGGTGATCATCACCAAAATAGACCATCCCACCATAGTATGGCTAATATTTGTCAAACCAGTATCCTTGGGGAGATATGTGAAAAAATGCACCTGAGTCCAAAACCCAAGTATATAAAACAGATCTACCATAAATTATACATAAGGCTTCACATGTTGCCGTTTCTCCTAAATCTATTGTACTGGCCTTAGTTGATGGCTGATTTTTCTTTTCATCATTCTTTAATTGCCAACAATCCTTCTTTGAGTATCCTGGATTCCCACAATTTATGCACTTCCCTTTCTACTTACATCCTTTAGACTTAGATCTGAACTATGATCTACCTTGTTTACTCTTAAAATATCAACCTCTCACATATAGGGTTTCATTGGTTGAGGGTTCAAGAGATATTTTTAGCCTCAAATCTTCTGCCAACTAAGTGACTACCACATCATCAAATTTTAGAGTTCTTGATAATGCATTACTGATTGTCATCACCATATTATCTCAAGTGTTCAGGAGGGAACAAAGTAGGGTGATAGCTCTATCCTCATCCTCCATTTTCACATTAATTAAAACTAATTTATTGAAAAGAGTATTAAACTCATTCAAATGATATGCCATGGATGAGATTTCCTTCACCCTCAAGCTATAAAGCTGATTTTCAGAAAAAACTTATTTGTTGTTGATTTTTTTTCATATAACTTTTCAAGCTTATGCCAGAGGACTCCAGTGGTATTCTCTTCAGCTACATTGAACAATACAGTCTTCTAGGCAGATACAGATTGGAGAAACTACCTTCCTATCCAACGTTACCCACTCCCCATCTTTCATGCTACTTGGTTTATTTGTGACCCCTTTCAAGGCTAGAGCTTGGTCATTCTAAACCATTAAATCCTCAACCTTCATCTTACATAGAGCAAAGTTCTTGCCATCAAATTTCTCAATCTCAAACTTGGTTACACCTCCTATCATTGTTTTAGCTCCCACTTGCACGAAACCTTAGGCTCTAATACTAGATGTTAGTTAAATTTCAGATTTTATACTTGCAAGTAGAAAACACAATAACAAAGAACAAAACAACAACACAAGTAACACAGAATTTACGTGGAAATCTGTAATGTGCAAGAAAACCACAGGGCAATAAAAAATTCTCCTTTTATTATTTTTAGCATAATTTTACATTCACATTACTATTATATGCAAGGGATCAATTCCATTTTATAGAGCAGAAAAGGAAGACCCCGAACTGTTTGTTTCCTCTCCCAAAGGAAGCCTCTAAAACTGTTCGTTTTCACTCCCAAGGAAAGGGTCTGAAATTGTTCATATTCCGTATCCAATCGTCTAGTACGAACTGCTACCGTCTAACCTAGACGTCTGTTGTTGTCTGACCTAGATGTTTGTTGTTGTCTGACCTAGACGTCTAACAACCCAGACGTCTGGCCTAGATGTCTTGTAGCCCAAATGCATGGTCTAGAATTCTGCTACCTAGATGTATAGCCTAGATGTCTAATAGCCTAGATGTTTACTACCTAGATGTCTAGCAGTCCAAACATCTGGCCTAGACGTTTGGCTCAGACATCTAGCATCTGTCTCTACTGCCTGCCAATAGAAAATGTTCGGATAGTGAATTCAAATCCTAACAGGAGGAAATAACTATCAAGGTTGAGGGGGATGGGAGGAGAGGAATGAGAAGTAATCCCATAGGGATTACATCAAGTGCCTCAAGAAAGCATCAAGAAGGGAAACAACATGTAGCTAGAAAAAAATCAAAAAAGGACAAGCAATATAAAGAAGGGGAGCATTTGTTGAAAGTGGGGATTATGTGAACTATTGATTCACATTTCAACTCTTTCTTCATATAAGGATTATTTCATGGAATGTGAGGGGTTTGGGGATGAAACCAAAGCAGAATGTTGTGAAGTGTTTGATTAGACAGGTTAGCAATTGAGTTTAGAAGGAAAATTAGCAATTTGCAAGAGAATTTGAAAGGAAACTTTGCGTTTAGCAGTTGCTTCCAAGGGTAGTTTCAGAGGATTGCTTTGTATGTGGGATCCTAGGAAGATAGACGTTGTGGATGCATTGTCAACTACAAGATTTTTAGAGGTAAGAGGGTATTTTCTTTTAAATAGTTAAATTTTATGCTTCAAATACTATAAAAGAAAATGTGGAGCAGTGGAGGGCAATGGAGGTCATTTTAGAAAGAGGGAAGGAGATGTTTCAAATAGTTGTAGGGGAATATAATGCTATTGCTTCATTGGAAGAAAATCAAGGAGGTTCTAGAGTCTTGGACGCGAGTAGTTTGTTAATTGACCAATTGGATAGGTTAGATCTTAAGATTGGATCATTTTTTAGTTGACAACTCATAGGAAGCAAGAGGTATAGTGTTGCGCTCAAATATTCTCTCTTTTATGGGATCAGATCATTGGACAATCTCTCTTGACGTCTTGAGTTGGATTAAACCAGGGAACATCTCTTTTTAGCTTCAACTTGTCTGGCTCAACCATGAGGGTTTCAAGGATTTGATCCTTATATGGAGGACGAAGGGATGCCCTAGATTTAGAACTACAATTTTTATATTTTTTAAAATACTACAGTATGTGAAAGAGAGGCTAAAAGAATGAAACTGTCTAGTTTTTAGGAATATTGAGCAAGATTCCCAAGAGGCAGTGTGTGCTCTTAAGCAAGTGACTGAGAGGATTTTTTTGGAAGGTCTATCTTGGGATATCTTAGCCTAGGAGATAGAAGCATTAATGAAGGTGGAGGAATGGGAGCAAAAGGAGGAGGTGTTCCAGAAACAAAAGTCTAGAATCACCTAGCTGAGGGAGGGGGATAGAAATACAAAAATTTTCCACCATTCAACCATGACTAGAAGGGAGTTTAATTTTATCAAGTCTCTAACCTGTGAAAGGGGCAGGTTGTAAGGACATGGAGTGAGATGTAGGGGAAGTAAAGAGGTACTTCTCTAATATTTTTTTGAAGGTTCCTTTGGATGATGAGGCACAACAAGAGATATTAGAGTCGATTCCTGGCCAGAGAAGTGTCTTTGGAGGAAGTGCAAAGGGTAGTCTTTGAGATGAAAAAAGGTAAAACTCCAAGACTAGATGAGATTCCAATTGAATTATTTCAATTTATGTGGGAGGAGTAGGGGGTGGAAATCCTATAAGTAGTTGAAGAGGCCAGAAGGTCTAAATCTATCTTAAGAGATATGAAATGTACTTTATAGCTTTTATTCCAAAAAAGGATGGGGCTTCCTCGTTGGATGATTTTCAATGCATTTTCCTCTATAATTGTATATATAAGATTATTTCTAAGGTGTTGGTAGAGTGTTTGAAGGTGATTTTACCAGCCATTATATCTTAGGATTAGGGTGGATTTGTGCAAGGAAGACAAATCATGGACCAGATTGTATTGGCACAAAATTTTACTCACTCCATGAGACTCAATAAAGAAGGTAATATGTTTATTAAACTACATATGTCCAAAGCCTATGACCGAGTTGATTGGAGTTGATAAATGGTATCTCGTCAAAGCAATTTGGGGCAAGTAGATGCCTGAGATATGGAGACCCTTTGTCTCCTTGTTTATTATTTAGGTAGAATCCCTAGGTAGGACTATCCACAAAGCTAGGGAATCCTAGGAAATAAAAGATGTTGCAATGTCTAGGGGGTCGTACCTCTAACACATCTGCAGTTTGTGGATGATTCTACTTGTATGGGGATAGCAAATATGAAGGAGGTCAAGGGGTTCAGAAGATGTTTGGATATATACAAGAGAGCTTCAGATCAAGTTATCAATGAACATAAGTCCAAGGATTTCTTTTTCAATGTTGATAATAGGGTGCAAACACGTATCCTTAATATTTTAAATTTCAATAAAGGCTTAGTACCCTATAAATACCTTGGGCTTCCAGCGGTAGGAAGATATCTTGGAAAGGAATCTTGGAGGACTCTTACAGATAAAATTTGATGTAAGTTAAATAATCGGACCCATCGATGGCTCTCGTTGGGGGGAAGATTGACTCTAATAAAATTAGTGTTGTAAGCTATTCTGCTCTTTCAATTTATGACTATGACTGGTCCTAGACACGCTGTTAAGGAGATTGATATAATTTTGAGGGACTTTCTTTGGGGAGGATCAAAATTGAAAAAAAAAACAGAGTTTGGTAAAGTGGGATTTGGTCTGTCTCTTGCTAAATAAAGGGGGGTTGGGCATCCGTAGATTGGCGGATCAGAACTTGATTTTATCAACTAAGTTGTGGAATTGGATGTTGGACCAGTCTAACCTTAAGTCAAATGTTTTATCTACAAAGTATGAGGATGGGGTGGAACATGTTTATAGCCTCCCCTTTAATAGGGGGGTCCATTATTTGGACTGCAATTAAAAAGGCTAGTACTATTATTACTACAGGGTTATTTTGGAAAGTCAAAAATGGAAGAAAGGTAACATTTTGGGATGAATTGTGGGATCAATACCAACCAATTACTGCACAGTTCCCGAACATGAGTAATGTTGCAAAGATTTTTAAGAATGCAAATTGGGTCTATATTAAGGACTTTTAGGAGGAAGATGAAGGGGGAGTGGGTTTGAGGAGGTGGAAAGATCTCTCAATTTGGAGACGGATAGCTAAAGAAGACAAGGATCCAAGGTAGTGCTCGTGGTCAAAAGAGGATGACTCTTTAGGATAGGTAGACAAAGGAAATGGATAATATTCCATCAAGAAGGGATATGATTGGCTCATAGAGGGATTGGGTAGGGAGGGGGCGATTTGGAATAAGGTGTGGAATTCAAGTATCTGGTTGAAAATATTTTTATTTGGTTAGCCATTCAAAATAGAAATTTGAGTTGGGATAATCTCCATACAAGGGTCTTGGTGGGCCTAGAATGGTGTGCTCTATTATGAAGCAAGATAATAGGTGGACCACCTTCTAGTTTGATGTCCCTTTATTGGTTGGATCTGGGAGCAAGGCGAAAGGATGTTTAATTTGCCTCGACTTGGTGATGTCTCATTGGAGTAGTTCTTTGATTTATGGGGCTCTAGGGGGTAGGTGGATAGTCTGCCCTTCTAGTCCATTGTTTCAAGGCCTTCACTTTATGGTGTGGTTGGAGCATAACAAGCGTATTTTTGTGATGAGTGCTCATCCAGGGAGTCAACTCTCTTGAAAATTTTGCTCAATATTAGAGAGGTTGTAAGAGGAATCAAAGGTTTCGAGCTTGTGCCCAGAGACAATGAGTTATTGAATATTCTTGGGATCGTGATCTCTGGGTGGGTTCAGTCCCAATATTTATGGAATTAGAGCTTGAAAGTAAGGAAGATTCCTCCTAAAAAGTTGGATAGGGGAGGGAAGAGGAAGCCACCACCAATGGATTGGGTTAAGGTTAACACTGATGGTGCTGCATGTGGCAATTCAGGGGAGGCGAGTATTGGAGGGGTGGGTCTTACGCACTAAGGGAAGATGGTTTTTGGCTTCCATCGAGGCATTGGGAGGAACAACAACATGGTGGTCGAGGCCATGGCCATTTGTGAAGGCTTAGCCATGACTCTTAAGCAAGGATACTTGATAATTGAGGTGGAGTCTAACTCTTAGGTCCTAATAAATAGTTTGAACAAGTAGGATGGGAGGGGGAAATAGAATGGAGGGTCCAGTGGATCTTGGACAGTATTATGGGTTTAAAAATAGAGCGGAGATAAAGTTTCTCCATATGGTGAGGGAAAAGAACAAAGTTATAGATAAATTGGCTAATTAGGGAATAAAGGTCATCATTGGTGGGATTATGGTAGAGGCAAAACTTGGGGGAATATTATATGGACTTATAGGTTTTGCTTCGATAGGATTACCCCAATGATGGGGAAGGAAGTAAGTGTTGAGAAAGGTGCAGCAAAAGAATTGCAAAAGTATTGTCATTGTTGTCAACACAGTCAGATTGATGCAGTTGATGCAGTTCAGAGGTCAGTCAGATCAAGTGCAGAAAGTTTCAAGGAAAACAGAAGTGACCCAGATTCAGAAACTGGCAAAAAGAGACAAGGAAGAAAACTGTCGCGATATCGCGACATGTTTTTTGTCGCGATTTCGCGACATGGTCGAGGAGAGAGAAGGCACAGCCGAAAATGTCACGATTTTGTGACATGTCAAGTTTTCACTGAGGAGAGAGAAAATGTGTCGCGATATCGCGACAAAAAGTAGGAGAGAGAAAATGCACGCCAAATTGTCGCGATTTCGCGACATGGTCGAGGAGAGAGAAGATGCGAGCAAAACTGTCGTGATTTCGCGACATGCTGGCAGAGAAGGAAACAAAGGTGTAGCGATATCGCTACATGTTGAAATGAAAGGAAACAAAGGTGTAGCGATATCGCTGCATGATGAAATTACAGGGAACTAAGGTGTAGCGATTTCGCTACATGTTGAAATGAAGGAAAGGAGGAACTAAGGTGTAGCGATTTTCGCTACAGGTTGAAACAAAGAGAAACTAAGGTGTAGCGATGGCGCTACATGTTGAAACAAAGGGAAACTAAGGTGTAGCGATTTCGCTACTAGTCAAAAGTGTAGAACTGAAAGATGCAAGAATGATATTACAAGTCAAAATTTCATGAAAAGAGGCAAGGTAAAAGCACAAGGCACAAAGTTGTAGCGATTTCGCTACTGCATGGAGCAAAGAGCATACGAAGCGTAAGCGTCGCGATTTCGCGACAAGAGATGACGAGAGAAGGCACGATTTCGCGACAAGATGAAAGGAAAGGAAGTCACGATTTCACGACAATTGAGGATGACAGAAAGCCAAAGTGTCGGATATCGCGACAAGAGGAAAAGCTCCAAGGCCAAAACGGTCACGATTTCGCGACAACCTTCAGGGTGACGTCAGCATAAGTCAAAAGTGTCACGATATCGTGACAGGTAACAGTCTGGCGGGTAAAACCCGCAGGAACATGCAAGGTGACACGTGTCGAAAAAGCAGACAGAAAATCATGCACGACTACGTAAAAAGTAACCCAAGTCGACAATAGCTAATCATTGACAGGTGTTGGACATGCAATGCAACAACCAAACATGCAAAATTGAAACGCATTCGAAAAGCCGAATTTGAAGGATAATAAAAGCATTCGAAAGGTCGAATTTGCAAGCATTCTAACAGACGTATTTGAAGCATACATAAAAGCCGAACATGAAGAATCGAAAAGCTTTCGAAGAATCATACATGGAGTTTCGAAAAAGCATTCGAAAAGCCGTATTCGAAGAAATTGAACAAGAAGTACATGAAACAAAATTGCCGTATTGCATGGTTTCCAAAAGACGTATTGCAGGGTTTCGAACAGTCGAAGTGCATGGAACCGAACAACCGTATTGCATGGATTCGAACAGTCAGAGTATGTGATTCGATTGCATGCAGGATTGAAAGGTTATAAAAGAATAATCGTACAGAGAAGACGTTGCTGCTGTTAGAGAGAAATTGCTGTAAAAGGAGAGTTAGAAAAGAATCAAGAGAAAAATAAGCAGAGCCGTGAGAGTGTGCAGAGTTGAGTTAATTGCAGAACTGCCAGTGGTCGTGCATAAAGTGAAGACATTTTTATGTCATTCTAAATTTATCAGAATTGCAGTCCAAGTTGGTGCTTGGTACTAGGAGTTGGTGCTCCATCTGTTGCAACAGAAAATTACAGGGGTTGGTGCTCCTTCCAGTTGGTGCTGGTAAAGTGTTTGTAAAATTGATTTTGCAAAGACTGGATTTGGATTGGAGTCCAAGCAGTCATTTTTGAGGAGTAGCCAAATTGGTGAACCTCGGTATATTGAGTGTTGTGGTTTGCTCTCTTGTTCAAGTTTTTTTTGTTCTCTTTATTTCATATTAAATGTTGTAGATATAAAAATTTAATAGCTACACTGATTCACCCCCCCTCTCAGTGTCATTGTGTAAACATCAATTGGTATCAGAGCACAGGTTCCTTGTACAAGCTTAATCAGCTAAGGAGATCTTGGAAGAAATAATGGCAGGTGGTGAAGGATTTTCATCCAACAAAGCTCCCTTATTTGATGGAACAAATTACACCTTCTGGAAACTCGTAATGCAAACATATCCCGAGTGCATTGGGATACGATATTTGGGATTCTCGTAGATAGTGGATACACAAGACCCACTACCCCTCCAACAGATATCACTCGAGAAAAAGAAATTTGAAAACAACTCCAAAGCTAAGAATGCCATAATGTGTGGGCTTGTTGACAAGTGAACCGATAAGAGTCATGAGTTGTAAATCAGCAAAGGACATGTGGGATAAATCGAAGAGCATCCATGAAGGAGACAAGAAGATTAAGGAAGCAAAACCGCAAACTCATCGAGCACGATTCGAAGCACTGCAAATGAAGGAAGATGAAAACATAGAAATTTATATGCTGAGAGTCAACGGAATTATTAATGCAATCAGAGGACTTGGTGAAGAAATTGATGATGCAGTTGTGGTGAAAAAGGTTCTCAGAACACTTCACAAAAGATTTAACTCCAAAGTCTCTCGCAATAGAAGAGGCAAAAGATCTAAACAACTTCAAGATGGATGAGTTGCATGGTTCCCTGACAAGATATGAAATGAGAATAGGACAAACCAAGTCTACAGATAGAGAAGCAGACTTTTAAAGCACACAAGAATGTAAAAGCTGAACATGAATCTGAGGATGAAGGAACACTGGATGAAACAGAAGCCAATTTTGTTCGGAAACTCACAAAAGGAAAAGGAAAATATAGAGGGAAGCTACCTTTTAAATGCTTCAATTGTGGAGGAGTCGGTCATTTTGCAGCCAAATGTCCAATGCAGGAGAGAACCAAAAATGGTGAAGGTTCACACCAAGAAAAAGGTGACTGGAAGAAGAAACAAAATTTCATAAAGAATAACTTCAAGAAGAAAAGCTTCATAACCAAGAATGTCAGCAGTTCTAAGAAAGCACAGATGAGGAGTCTCGAAGAAGAAGGAGGTGAAGCTCTGTTCATGGCACTTGAAGAAGAAAGAACAGAGGAAAATCGAGAAGGTGATGAAAATTCCAAGGATGAAGCCAAGTGTATTTAGAAGGAGAATTGGTTGCCGCAATTGAAGAGTTGAGTGCATGAAGGAAAAAGAATAAAAATTTTTCAAAGAAATTAGAGAATGCCACAGACATAATAAACAATCTGAAAATACAGACAGAGGAATTCAAGAAAATGTCTGAAGTTCTTGATGAACAATTAACTGTAAAGACAGTTGAATGCAGCAAGCTAGAGGAAGACATCCTTAAGTTAAGGATGCAGTTAGAGGAGATGAATAGAAAATTGAACTCGTTTTCATAAGTTTGAAGAAAGTACTGCAAAGCTGGATAAAATGTTAAATAACCAAAGGCCTTCTGGCATCAAATTTGGTTTAGGCTTTGATGAAGGAGAATCTTCAAAGGATTCAAAGAACTTGAATATAGAACCCACAAAGAAAGAAGAAAAGATCAGGGTTGAACCAGAAAAACAAAATAATGCAAAAGAAAACAATAATGCCAGATTCAAGAAGAATACTGACAAAGATGGATTCACAAAAGTCACACATCCGAGGAGGAGAAGAGTCATGGCTCCTACTTCAAACTGGCAAAGACCGGCACCCAGGTTTAATCATGCATTTTCTCGGTTATTGTTTTAAATGCAATGCTTATGGCCATAAAATTTCAGATTGCAGGCATAATGTATCTCAAAGGAATTTTACCAGCAGAAATGTTTTTTCTCCTTTAATGAATTATGCAGTTGAATGTTATAATTGTCATAATTTTGGACATATTGCTAGAAACCTGCGTAAGCACTTTTTCATCAAATAATTATCAGGGCATAAAATCTCAGCTAAGTGGGTTGAAACAAAACCAGAAATTTCTTGAAAAATAGGCACATGCTAATGAAAGAACAAAGGCAAAACAAGTAGCAAAATCTGCTATCAAACCAGAATGGAAAGAAAAGGAATCTTTGATTGTCCAGACTGCTTTTAAAGCTCAGAACAAATCAGCACCTTGGATACTTGATGGTGGTTGTTCCAGTCACATGACAGGTGACAAGCAAAAGTTTGAGAATTTACAGAATTATGAAGGTGGTTCTGTGAAATTTGGAAATAATGATGGAGCAAAGATTGTTGGAAAGGGATCAGTCAAAATCAGTGATGGCAATATAAAATCAAAAGAAGTCTTGTTTGTAATTGGCCTGAAGCATAACTTGCTAAGTGTAAGTCAAATATGTGACAGAGGTCATGATGTAATCTTCAAGAAGGAGGGTTGTGAAGTAAGAAAGACAAAAAATGGAAAGTTAATAGCCACTCGGACCGAGAACTTCAGGAAATCTGTATACACTTTCGAAACCGTAGAAGGAACATGCTTGATGGGACAGAAGATGAAAACCGGCTATGGCACAAGAGGCTTGGGCATATTAGTTTTGACAATCTGGCAAAAATCAGCTCAAAAAGAGCAGTTAGAGACATACCAAACATTGGCAAACCTGTAAATAGCATCTATGAGTCATGCCAAAAGGGAAAACAAACCAGAGCCACTTTCAAAGCAAAAGAATACTTCACTAGCTAGCCATTAGAACTAATTCACACCGATCTATGTGGACCCATGAGAACCGAAAGCATAAATGGACACAAATATTTTATGCCGTGTATAGATGACTACTCAAGAATGACATGGGTACTATTTCTGAAACTCAAGTCGAAGCCTTTGAAATGTTTAAAACCTTCAAAAATCTTGTTGAAAATCAATCAGAAAAAGAATTAAATGCCTAAGATCGGACAGGGAGGAGAGTTTATCTCCGAAGAATTTGCAGAATCACCGTCAAAAACATGGGATAAGAAGACAAGCTTCAGCAACTAGGACACCTCAAGTAGAATGGTGTTGTAGAAAGGAAGAATAGAACAGTGCAGGAAATGGCAAGGACAATGTCGCAGTAAAACAAAATAGCCGACAGATTTTGGAAAGAGGCGCTCATACTGCAGCTTACATTCAAAACAGTGCATGCCGAGACCACATGAAAGCAAAACAACTTATGAGTTGTGGTTTGGCAGTAAAGGCAACAACAAGACATTTCAAAGTATTTGGCAAGCAAGTGCTACATAAAACGGATAGAAGATAACCTTGGTAAATTTGAAGATAGAGCCGATGAAGGTATCTTTCTCGGTTACTCAACAAAAAGCAAGGCATACACATGTTACAACAAGAAGTTGAAGAAAATTGTTGAAAGTGCTGATGTAAAAGTTGATGAAGGTAGAGAACAAGAAACTACTTATCAAGAAAACTACCCTATGTATGAAGAAGTCATTGAAGGTGATGATGAAAAAGAAACAGAGAAGAATCAGAAAATTGATCCAGATAGTGTAAAAACTGAATCTAGAAGAAGAAAACAGAAATTTAAAACAGTAAATCGCAGTAAAAATCATCCAAGTGAACAGATTATTGGGGATCCCACAGATGGTATTCAAACAAGAAGAACAAGAAGTGAGGAACTATTCTCTCGTTATCTAGTATTGAACCTAAAAATGTTGTTGAAGCAAGCACTGATGAAAGTTGGATGAAGGCAATCAATGAAGAACTAGATCAGATAGAGAAAAACAATACCTGGGAATTAGTACCTAGACCAACAAATAAAAACATAATTGGTACTAAATGGGTTTTTAGAAATAAATTGAATGAAGATGGGCAAAGTTGTCGTAAATAAGGCAAGATTGGTATGTAAAGGCTATGCTCAAAGTTGAAGGCATTGATTTTGAAGAAACTTTTGCAACGGTAGCCAGACTAGAGGCAATCAGAATGTTTCTGGCATTAGCAGTTCATAAAAACTTCAAAGTATATCAAATGGATGTAAAATCAGCATTTTTGAATGGAAAACTGGAAGAAGAGGTTTATATTGAACAACCCGATGGCTTCCAACTTGGTGAAAATCCAGATTTTGTTTGCAGGTTAAAGAAAGCTTTATATGGATTAAAACAGGCACCCAGAGCATGGTATGCAAGGCTGGATAATTATCTAATTAAACAAGGGTTTAAGAAAGGTTTGGTGGATAGCAACTTATATGTCAAAACAGAGAAGGGTCATCTTATTGTTCTTGTTGTTTATGTAGATGACATAATATTTGGCAAGCAAGATGGATGAATACCGCAAAGACATATCAATTAAAATGAAAAAAGAATTTGAGATGTCAATGATTGGTGAACTTTCTTATTTCTTAGGATCTGCAGGTCAATCAAAATGAAAAAGGCATTTTTATTTCTCAAGTTAAATATGTAAAAGAAATGCTGAAAAAGTTCACAATGGAAGACAAGAAACCGGTCAAGACTCCCATGACAACAAGTCGCAAGTTGAGCAAGGATGATAAATCCCCGGATGTAGATCAAACAATGTACAGTGTCTATGATTGGAAGCCTTCTGTATTTAACAGCCACTAGACCAGATATATTACAAGCAGTATGTATGGTTGCAAGATTTCAGGCCAGCCCCAAAGAAACTCATGTAACAGTTGTAAAGAGGATTTTCAGATATCTCAAGGGCACTATGGATTATGGGTTGTGGTACCCAAAAGGTAAAGATTTCACTTTGATTGCATATTCTGATGCAGATTGGGCAGGATGTATTGATGACAGAAAGAGCACAAGTGGAGGAGCATTTTATCTTGGTGACAGGTCGGTAGCATGGCACAACAAGAAACAAGAATCAGTATCTCTATCCACTGCAGAGGCAGAATACATTGCAGCAACAACATGCTGTACTCAGATATTATGGATGAGACAAACGTTGAAAGATCTTGGTATTCATTTCAATGAACCAATTTCAATTAAATGTGATAACACTAGTGCTATCAACATATCCAAGAATCCAAAGAATGCATTCAAGAACCAAACATATTGCAATCCGATATCATTTCTTGAAGGATAAAGTTGCGGAAGGAGAGGTTAAATTGGATTTTGTTCCAACTACAGAGCAAGTAGCTGATATATTCACAAAACCTTTGCCTAAGGAAGTATTTGAATACCTTCGGAAGAAGTTGGGAGTAGTCACACCACCCAAGCACTGACTAGCTATGGGAAACACATTCTCAGGGGGAGCATTCAAACTTTTTAAGTCCGAGAATGTTGTGCATAGACTCAGGGGGAGTCTACAAGCAGCCCTTTGGTATTATTGGCAAAGGGGGAGAAGAAATTAAGCAAGGTTGCAGTGTGTTGCCAACAATTCCAAAGGGGGAGATTGTTGAGCAAGGTGCAGCAAAAGAATTGCAAAAGTATTGTCATTGTTGTCAACACAGTCAGATTGATGCAGTTGATGCAGTTCAGAGGTCAGTCAGATCAAGTGCAGAAAGTTTCAAGGAAAATAGAAGTGACCCGCATTCCGAAACTGGCAAAAAGAGACAAGGAAGAAAACTGTCGCGATATCGCGACATGTTTTCTGTCGCGATTTCGCGACATGGTCGAGGAGAGAGAAGGCGCAGCCGAAAATGTCGCGATTTCGTGACATGTCAAGTTTTCACTGAGGAGAGAGAAAATGTGTCGTGATTTCGCGACAAAAAGTAGGAGAGAGAAAATGCACGCCAAATTGTCGCGATTTCGCGACATGGTCGAGGAGAGAGAAGATGCGAGCAAAACTGTCACGATTTCGCGACATGCTGGAAGAGAAGGAAACAAAGGTGTAGCGATATCGCTACATGTTGAAATGAAAGGAAACAAAGGTGTAGCGATATCGCTGCATGATGAAATTACATGGAACTAAGGTGTAGCGATATCGCTACATGTTGAAATGAATGGAAACTAAGGTGTAGCGATATCGCTGCATGATGAAACAAAGAGAAACTAAGGTGTAGCGATTCGCTCACAGTTGAAACAAAGAGAAACTAAGGTGTAGCGATTTCGCTACATGTTGGAACAAAGGGAAACTTAGGTGTAGCGATTTCGCTACTAGTCAAAAGAGTAGAACTGAAAGATGCAAAAATGATATTACAAGTCAAAATTTCATGAAAAGAGGCAAGGTAAAAGCACAAGGCACAAAGTTGTAGCGATTTCGCTACTGCATGGAGAAAGAGCGTACGGAAGCTGAAGCGTCGCGATTCCGGATGAGACGCAGAAGGTCCGATCAAGGAAGGGTCGCGATTTCGGACAACATTGAGGATGACGTCAGCAAAAGCTCAAAGTGTCGTGATATCGTGACAAGATGCAGGGAAAGCTTCCAAGAGCCAAAACGGTCGTGATTTCGTGACAACCTTCAGGGTGACGTCAGCATAAGTCAAAAGTGTCGCGATATCGCGACAGGTAATGGCGTGTAAAACCCGTAGGAACATGCAAGGTGACACGTGTCGAAAAAGCGGAAAGGAAAATCATGCAACGGCTACGTAAAAAGTAACTGAAGTCAGACAGACAGTTAATCGTTGACAGGTGTTGGACATGCAATACAACAACCAAACATGCAAAATTGAAACGCATTCGAAAAGCCAAATTTAAAGGATAATAAAAGCATTCGAAAGGTCGAATTTGCAGGCATTCTAACAGTACGTATTTGAAGCATACGGAAAAGCCGAACATGAAGAATCGAAAAGCTTTCGAAGAATCATATATGGAGTTTCGAAAAAGCATTCGAAAAGCCGTATTCGAAGAAATTGAACAGATCGAAGTACATGAAACAAAATTGTCGTATTGCATGGTTTCCAAAAGACGTATTGCGGGGTTTCGAACAGTCGAAGTGCATGGAACCGAACAACCGTATTGCATGGATTCGAACAGTCAGAGTATGTGATTCGATTGCATGCAGGATTGAAAGGTTATAAAAGAATAATCGTACAGAGAAGATGTTGCTGCTGTTAGAGAGAAATTGCTGTAAAAGGAGAGTTAGAAAAGAATCAAGAGAAAAATAAGCAGAGCCGTGAGAGTGTGCAGAGTTGAGTTAATTGCAGACTCAGCTGTGGTCGTGCATAAAGTGAAGACATTTTTATGTCATTCTAAATTTATCAAAATTGCAGTCCAAGTTGGTGCTTGGTACTAGGAGTTGGTGCTCCATCTGTTGCAGCAGAAAATTACAGGGGTTGGTGCTCCTTCCAGTTGGTGCTGGTAAAGTGTTTGTAAAATTGATTTTGCAAAGACTGGATTTGGATTGGAGTCCAAGCAGTCATTTTTGAGGAGTAGCCAAATTGGTGAACCTCGGTATATTGAGTGTTGTGGTTTGCTCTCTTGTTCAAGTTTTTTTTTGTTCTCTTTATTTCATATTAAATGTTGTAGATATAAAAATTTAATAGCTACACTGATTCACCCCCCCCTCTCAGTGTCATTGTGTAAACATCAGTAAGTACCAGCGTGGCAACTCTTGGGAGAAGGGAGTAATTGTGCATACAAAGAATGAAGGCCTTAGTGTTTCATAATTAGGAATTGTTCGAATCTCTATGTACATGGAAAGGTGGGGATAAGACATACAATTAACAGTGGATATTGGCAAGACGATATGGTGGAGCTGTAGGAATCTTTAATTGCCTCTCAAATGCAATTTTTAGAGGAATTTTTGGACAGGTTTAGACAGATTTTTTGGAGTAAATTTGAGCAAGTTCTTGGTGATCTTGCTAGAGCATATTTAGACAAGTTCTTAGTGAGCTTGTTGGAGCAGATTTGAGCAAGTTCTTAGTGAGCTTGCTAGAGCATATTTGGACAAGTTCTTAGTGAGCTTTTTGAAGCAGATTTGAGCAACCTCTTGGTGAGTTTGCTAGAACAAATTTGGACAAGTTCTTAGTGAGCTTGTTGGAGCATATTTGAGCAAGTTCTGTGTGATCTTGTTGAGAAATTTTGGACAAGTTCTATGTGATCTTGTTATGCAGATTTGGACAAGTTTTGTGTGAGCTTGTTATTGCCTAGCTTTGAGTAGATCAAAGAAATTTGGACAAGTTCTGTGTAAGCTTGTTGAGTAGTTTTTGACAAGTTATGTGTGATCTTGTTATTGCCTAGCTTTGAGCAGATCAAAGAAATCATTGTATTATATACGGATCCTTATTTCTATGTAAAATATTATAAGGAGATTATCTTGTGCAGTGCCCCACATTGGGGGAACCACATTAAATCTTGTGTCTCAATTGTGTATGGTGACTTGTGCTCTTGCTTACTATTGTTATCTGAGTTATTAATGGACACTGTTATATTTGGTTATTGCAATTAAGGACATTAATTGATATTGGTTTGGAAAGCAATTAAAAAGTGGTCTTATACTATTCACTACCACTCTCAGCATAAGCTTGTGTTATTCAATTGGTATTAGAGTGGGTTCCTTCAGAAAAGCGAACAAATTGAGGTCATATTATACAAGAACATAGATGGCTTCACATAATGGATCATCTCCAAATAAGTATCCATTGTTTGATGGTAACAATTATGCTTTCTAGAGCATGAGGATGAAGAACTACTTGATATCACAAGGATATGAGGTATGGAAAATGGTTGAAAAATAGTATAGGGTTGAAGGTGATCTTGAGGCAGATAAGACTATCAAGAAATTGGTTGAGATCAATGCAAGAGCAATGAATTGTATTTTGAGTGGGCTACGAGAGATAAATTTTGTAAAGGTTATGGTATGTAATTCAGCTAATGAGATGTGGACCAAGTTGTGGAATACTTATGAAGGAGATTCCAAGGTAAAGTTGGCAAAACTACAAACTCATAGAAAAATATTTGATGAATTGAAAATAGAAGATTCTGAAGATATTGCAAGGTTTTTACTTCGATTTGATGATATTACTAACACCATGAGAGGTCTAGGATTTGAGATGAAAGAATCAGAAGTTACTCAAAAGTTTTTGAGATCAATTCTCATGAAATATGATTCTAAGGTTTCATCAATAGAAGAAACAATGGATATCAACAAGCTAACAATGGAAGAATTGCAAGGAACTCTCACAGCTTATGAGATGAGAGTAAGTAAACATCAGGTTCCAATAAAAGAGATTGCATTCAAGACTTCAAAAAAAGAGAAAGGAAAAGTTCCAGAAACATATAGAGTTGTAGATAATGATGAGGAAGCTAACTTCATCAAACGTCATAAGGACTCAAGGAATTTTAGGGATATAAGGAAAGTCATATGCTACAAGTGTGGTGATCTTGGTCACTATGCATACAAGTGTCCACAAAAAGAAAACAGTGATGATGAAAAATAGGGTCATAGAAGAAAAGAAGATGGAAAGCATAAGCATGACAAAGATGACAGATATAAGCAAAACAAGTATGAGAAGAAGAAAGTTTTTCGTAAGGAAAAGAAATCTTACTACATTTTAGAAGCAAGTGATATCTCATATCATAATGATAGAGATAAATCATATGATGAAAAGGAAGAACATCTATTCCTAGGAATAGAAGGTGAAAGAGAACAATGCTTTGTGTGTGGTCAAAGAGATCACATATCAGGATATTGCAATGGTTTTAGTGATAGTGAAGATGAGATGACACATCAAGGAAACAAGCATGGTCAAAGAAATATCGAGAGTTTGTTTGCTATAGAGGATTATATTGATCTTAGTGATAGTGAAGATGAAGAAGGTTTTTTATAGGGAATAAAAGAATTAGAAGAAGAACATTCACTCCAAATAGAAGAAGTTAAACAAGAGGATAATGTTTCAATTGATCTAAAGGAAGACTTCAATGTTATCCATGAGCAACTACAAGAGGTTAAAGAGAATCTAAAAGAATTGAAATTTTCCTTACTTGAGAAGTTTGATCCATCACATGACTCAAAAGGTCAAGATATTTTCACTAAGAAGGAAACATGTATTTCTTGCTACTTGACACAAATGAAGAGAAAGAAGAGGGAGATTCCAAAGCACCAAAAGTTTCATATTTTAGGTTTGGGGAATCACATTCAAAAGGAAAGGAAGTATTTAAAGATGAAAGAAAGTAAGCACCTAAGTGTTATGAAGAAAGTTCCAAAGTTCCTATGGCTCCAAATATTCAGTTTGGATCTTGTTTTGAGATAGGTGAATCAAATTCAAAAGGAAAAAAAATACTTGAAGAGAAAAACAAGGAAGAAACTAAGGAAGAGGATTTAGATACTACAAAGAAAGTTCAAGAATGCAATGCACAAGTTGAATATGACCATAGGAATAATGGTCAAGAAAGGTATGAAGAACCAAGGTATGAACAAAGGGCTTTTAGAGGACATTGTTTTCTTGTAATGGATTTGGACACAGGGCTATACACTGCAGGGTCTATGGATCAAAGAAGTTTGATTTTGCTAGAAGGAACATCAAAGGAAGAAGGTATGGTTTTTAGGGATATTGCTTCTCATGTAATAGGATTAATCATAGAGCTTCTCAATGCAAAGGAAATGAGCAACATGGTTTTATTTTTAGAGCTACACAATTCAGAAGTCATGGTCATAATGGTCATGAAAATAGAACTTCACAATACAGGGTTCAAGAAAGGAATGGATATGGAAATTATTACAAGAAGGATTTCAGGATATGGGCACCATCCAAAGGCTACAATATCAAGTGTTTTAACTACAATAACTTTGGACATATTGCAAAATTGTGTAGGACTCAATTCCAAACAAGTTCAAGGCAAGAAGGTCAAACATGTTCAAGGCAAGAAGGTCAAACAGGTTCAAGGCAAGAATATCAAGAGAAGGATATAATAAAAACATGGAAGGAAGTTGATAAAGGAAATAAACAATGTAACATGGGATAAAATGTACTCCCAACCCAAAATTAATCACCTCAAGAGAGAAGGTGGTGAGGGGGCTATGCTTAAGAGTCATATATTTTAGCCCAATAGGTGTCCCTTTTGCCATTGATGTCAAAGGAAGACATATTTGAGTAAGGGGGAGAGCATTGATTTAGGGGGAGCAACCTCCAAAGAGAGCATTGAGTTAGGGGGAGCAACCTCTATAGAGAGTATTGAGTCAGGGGGAGCAGCTTTGATTCTCAGATATGGTTTTTGCAGTGATTATGGTTTTTGCATTAGAGGTGTTGTCATAAATGAGAAAGGGGAAGATTGTTGGCAATTTGAGTTATTTTATGTTGTCATTGATGTCACATGGATCATTGATGTCACATGGATCACATTGAGTTTTGGTGGCCAAATAATATTTTGGAAAGCATGAATAAATACAGGGTTTTTGTGAAAACCAAGGCAAGAAAAATAAAAGGTTTTATTTAAAACCATGGATGACATATTTGAATTGGGTTTTTCTTAAAACCCAAGTTGGCCTTTTGTTTCATCGAAAAAGGTACCCCGATGATGGAGATATTTAATTTTTAATATTTAGTTTAAATTTTAATTATTTAAAATTAAAATTTAAATTTAAAATTAAATATGCAAGATTTCTGCCGATGTCATCGAAAATAATAAGGAGGCTATATAAATGGGATACCTAAGGTTCATAAACTAATACTTGCTCGTGGTAAATAAATCATTGGCTAAGCATCCGAATTGAGCTCGTGAAAAAATCTTTTAGAAAGCAGAAGCAGTGAATAAACGAAGGTTGGTCGAAGTCCAAAGTCATCATGGGAAGAGTAGCACATTGGCAGTTGGATTTTGGCTAAGGTGTGTGGTAGCAAAAACGTCAAGGTTTTGAATCCCCTTGACTGCATTTGGAAGGCGTTGGAAGAAAAGCGCTCGAAGTGCTTTTGATTTACGAAAAGGGAGGAAATGTTTTAAGGCACATTGTGCCTTTCCATTTCGAACGAGCGGCTAGCTCGTGTGGCAACCTTAGCCATGGCTAAGGAAATCGCGGTGTGGGAAAGTCAGGGGTTCGAATCCCCTTGAGGAGGTAAATACATTTTTGCTCTAATTAATTCTGTTAAGCCCTATTTGGAGTTATAAGGTGGTTAGGAATAATTAAATATTTTAATTAAACTTTGTTTTTATAAGGGTTGTGATTATTATTTCAAAGGTGGATTAGTTTTTGATTTAATTTTATGTTCATGAAATTGAGAATTAATATTTAGGAGAAATAAGGAGTTGTCATAAAATAATTTTTGAGAGTTTTAATTGATTATTATTTTTTGATAAGGGTTTTTATTAAAAGGACTTTGGTAGATGTGTTTATTAAGTTGGAGTAAAAAGGTGTAAATTGAGTTATGCTTTATCTTGTGATTATTATTTGAAGTCCACTAACCCTTATTTATATTGGAAAGGAAAGTTGTGTTTAGTGTGGCAGATTTTGTGGACAACTTCTTGGCATCAAAAATGTATGGGCACATTCTCCTATTGATTGTTTATGGTGGTTGATTTCATTTTCGAAAGTGGTTGGTTGAATGCTTCAAGGTTTTCTAGTTTGAGAGTTGTTTTTAAACCTTGTTTTATAAGCATAGTTTTTGAAGCCCATTGGTTATGTAAAGAACTTGAAAAGAACACGAGTATCATTGTTATGTGAGATTTGTGGTTGAGCATTATTGGAAATATTTGAGTTGGTTGATACATGCTTGGACTAGGGTTTTGTGAGAAAGAGTGTCCCTTGTGGTGATTGGTTGAGTTGAGTTGATTGAGCCTATTCAAGTGATTGTGTGAGGTGATTGTTCAAGTCCCATGAAACAAACTATTCTATAATTCTGATTTGAGTTGAGATTGAGCTTAGAACATATTGAGTCTCTAAAAATTCTCTTTATGCTTCTATGAGTTGACTTGAGTTGAGATTGATTTGAGTTGAGTTGAGTTGAGATCATTGTGGATCATTGTTGTCATCCATTGTAGAGTGCATTGCCATTCATTGTTGAGTTTATCTTTGAGCCTTGCCTACATAGATTTGTGGATGAGATTTGAGTTCTCCTTGAGAATGATTGATTAAGCCTTGAGAAGGCCTTTGGGGTAGATTTTTAGACAGATTTGTGGCAGTTTGTGTATGATTGATTGAGCCTTTGAGAAAGTTTTATGGATAGTTTTTGGGACATATTTTTGGATAGTTTTAGACAGATTTGTTGGAGTATATTTGAGCAAGTTCTTGGTGAGCTTACTAGAGAATATTTGGACAAGTTCTTAGTGAGCTTGTTGGAGCAGATTTGAGCAAGTTCTTAATGAGCTTGCTAGAGAAAATTTGGACAAGTTCTTAGTGAGCTTGTTGGAGCAGATTTGAGCAAGTTCTTGGTGAGTTTTCTAGAATAAATTTGGACAAGTTCTTAGTGAGCTTGTTGGAGTAGATTTGAGCAAGTTATGTGTGAGCTTGTTGAGCAATTTTGGACAAGTTCTGTGTGAGCTTGTTATGCAGATTTGGACAAGTTCTATGTGAGCTTGTTATTGCCTAGCTTTGAGCAGATCAAAGAAATTTGGATAAGTTCTGTGTGAGCTTGTTGAGCAGTTTTGGACAAGTTCTGTGTAAGCTTGCTATGCAGATTTGGACAAGTTTTGTGTGGGCTTGTTATTGCCTAACTTTGAGCAGATCAAAGAAATCATTTTAATGGATAATGATCCTTATCTCTGTGTGAAATATTATAAGGAGATTATATTGTGGAGTACCCCACATTGTGGTAACCACGTTAAATCTCGTGTCTCAATTGTGTATGGTGACTTGTGCTCTTGCTTACTATTGCTATCTGAGTTATTAATGCACACTATTATATTTTGTTATTGCAATTAAGGACATTAATTGATATTGGTTTGGAAAGAAAGTAAAAAGTGGTCTTGTATTGTTCACCCCCCCTCTTAGTATAAGCTTGTGCTCTTTAGTTAGGAAGGATTTACAAAGTGAAATTGAGAATCTCATAATGAGTTAGGACATTTGAGATTGATAGTTGCATCTTAAACAAAATATGGGTTGTTGGATTTTAGAGATAATGGGACCTAAGTTATTAGTAGCGTATTAAAAAGTGGAAATTAAAATCCTTAGCTCACATTCATTTATGCATATTCATAACTCAGAGTCCATAAGCTAAATGTCGTAGGAACTTGAAAAAGATCACCTATTTAAAAAACTAGTTAAGAAAATTGTTAAGGCCCAAAGAGGGAATATATTATAACTTGTTTTCTTATAAGTAACACAATCCTTTTGAGAATTTATTCAATTGTTAAGCCTCTATAGGCCACCACCTCACTGAGTAAAATAGGATAAAGAAACTTGTCCCTCTGTTCCTAAATGATGAAATATTTATGAATTAGGCAAAAGGACAATTATTTGATATATTTCATAATTGGGTAAGGGTATTATGAAGTTGGTTGAGTTATGGTCTATTGCGTTGAGGTATTTAGTGAGAATATTAGTATTCATGTTCAATTTTAGTAATATTGGAGTTGGAAAATATTATTTAGTGCATGGAAATGTATATTGAGTTTGACATCAAGTTTGAGATATTGCATATATATATTGATATTTAATGTATATAGAGAAATTTTTGTTTTTCTTCTTTGAAACTGTCTGAAAACATTGTTGAATGTCTCATTTTCAAATACAAGAAGCCTAGAGAGACCTAAAATTTCAAGGATACATAGAGGTAACCTTGAGTTTCAAGAACAATAGAGATATCCAAGATTCAAGGTCACAAGAAGACACAAATGGAAACAACACAACCTTGAATTGGCAATTACATTTGATCATAAATCTCAAAATTTTGTCATAATTGATTATACAATCCATAAAAAGTTCAAAAGACTTTCCACTCCTAATAAAGTGACATAAAACCCCTCTACATAATCACATGGCAAAGGCTATTATAGTTCATTAAAATCAACCATTAGAAGAAAAACATGACACAAGGGATCACAAAATACATTGGGTTTAAAGGATGTTAAAAAACATCATTCATCATTCATCATTCATTCATATAATGTCTAGAGACATAAGATTACCACCATCTGTGAATACAGAGAACTAGATGTTGAAAAAAACATTATCATATGGGCACTATTAAATTTATAATATTTTTGTATGTATTTGAGTTCCCTTTTTTATATTTCTTAATGAAGTAAAATAAATTGAACATTTTCAAGCATAATAGCGGTTGAAATTTTTTATAAAAATATTCCAGTTTATATCTATGTAGTTTTTTTTCATAATTATTATTAATTTTTATTAGTTGAATAGATTTTTTGAAAGGATCCCAAAACCTTTTACAAAATATAACAAACGTGACAGTCTTCAGGAGACAACAAACAAGGGCCATCATGGCTCTAACAAGACATTCAAAAATTTGAAAAAAATTACAAAAGTTTCCAGCTCAGAAAAATCATCACCAAAGAGCTCCATCAATTCAACATTTGATTTTTTTTTCATGCTCAGGGAATCGTTATCCACAATCAAAAGCAATTCAATATTTTTTGAAAAAATATTCCTATGCAAGGAAGTCTTCACTGATAGCAAACTGCAACAAGCAGGAAAAAATAGGAAAAAAGACAGGAGGTTCCTTGCCCGGGGAGACCTTCACCACAGATCGACAATAACCTGGAATATGGAGCAAAAACAAAGGGATAACTCTACAGGTCATGAGATCTCGCTGCAATGGAGACAATGAAATTGAATTCCCCTAAGGGAGAAGTAGTACAAATATGGAAATCCCACAAGGGGAGCCTTTTGAAGTTCTAGAAGATAGTTCAACAACATGGGGAGTTTTCCACAAGCCTTAATATTCCGTTGTAATGAAGATGAATTGCACATCCAAAAGGTTAGAAAACCTAGAGAAGAAACTATCCACCACAATACGTCGAGACTACAAGGGAAAATCTAACACAAGGACTACCATCAGGAGACTATTTTTTGTAGTAGGAAAGAACGCATAGGGTCCCCCATCCAAAGACAAAAAAAATCTACAAAAGACGCCCATCAGAAAGTCACCCATACCAGATCACCACCAAACCCCATAAAATGTCCATCCAAGAAGGAAACCGTAGATACCTTCAATTGTAGTTTCACGAGAAATTGTAGGGCCCATCTCAAAGACCAAAAAGGTGTTGCAGAGAAAGGTTTAATGATAAACCCTGAGATGAAAAACTAATGGATATTTTGAGAGTAGAATATCTCGAACCCATTCTAGAAAGCCCATATTAGAAACAACCACAAAAGCCACTCAGTTGCAGGAAATAAAAATGTGGTCCCCTCTCAGTGACGAAGAAAAATGGAAGAAGTAAATCCCAGGCTGCAAACAAGATAGACAAACAAAAGAGTGGGAGCCCCATTTTAGAAGCCTAGTTTCGAAGAAGAACGAAGGAAACCTTCCCTTTGGATTGCAATAAAGAATGGTGTCCTCCCGAAGACTAGAAAAGTCCACCGAGAAAGGCTTTGCATCTCCAAATCCTAAGCCAAGCCTTTCAAAATCCAACCACCTCCAAAGGCCACCATGGAAAGAATATTCGGGTCAATCTAGCCAAGCCACTGCAATCACGTCAAAATGGGATGAGCCTAGGAGGATCCTGTGGAGGTCCTGGAAATGCAATAGGAAGATCTACCCAACTGGAGATCAACAGGATAAGAGTAAGGGGAAGTAGAGAATTTGAAACAGGGTCCTCCTGCCTAGAGAAGGAGACCTAGAATATAATCAAAACTTGCTCTTGTATGATACTGGTTAAATAAAATGTGTGAAGACCAAGAATATACATATTTTTGCTTTAAGTTGGAGCTCAAACCACTAATTTTTGTTATGCTCATAAAGACTTGATTGTTCGATGGAGTCAAACATGCTCAATGGATATACATTGATAAAATAGTAAACCTACCAAGGGATATTAAAAATTGATTCAAATATTTTTGGCAAAATGGTAAGTTTTGAAAAGGGGATATTATTTATTATATAGGATTTTACCACCATGGGTTTAATAAATTAAAAATGAAGGTGATAAATTTTAAAAAATAGGGGATTTTTTAAGAAGCCCATGAACGCACGTGTTTTGAAGGCTTTCAACTAAGTGATCCCCCGTGTGTTTGATGACATAATAGAAGGATTCTATCATTATTCAAAATAACTTAGCTATTAGAAATTTCTTAAGGAAAGACTTATATTTATGCTTGTGTCACTAATATTTTTTGAGAAATTTTGTAGGTAAAACATGTTAGATAATGAATTGCTTCAAATGTGAAGTTATCTCCAAATCATATTAAAGTGGATTGTATTTAAGACTCATCATTAAGGAAGCCAGGATTTTCTAAGTTGATAATTACATTTATGCGACCAACATCCTTAGTGATGTAAATAAACTATCAATGTTTTGGACTTGGTGATATAAGGAATTGTACATTGTTTTTCTAGGAATTATGGTGGTATGCTAATATGGAAGTGAGTATACTTCATATAAAGTAATTTAAAAAATGAAAGTTACCTAGGTTGATCTTTAATTGAGACATAAATTTATTTAGTTTAAATATTTCTATTATATTTATAAAACTAATTATGCTTGATATGTTCTTGACATTTTCAAAGTGGGATCATTGTTTAAAATGAGTTGAGATGATTATTAGTATAAATAAAAACATGTTTGAACAATATTTTAAGAGGCTTATTCTATTATTTTTACTTTTTGAGATACTATAATTTAAGTGGTGTTTAATGGATTGTATTTAGTGTCGAACCTTTCCATAATGTCTATTTTTTTATGCTTGTTCCACAATAGATAAATTTTGAATCTATCTTTTGATCGAATTGTGACATAGTTTTAAAGGGATTTTGTGTCCTTTATTTTTTATTTAGAACTTTGGATGGGATTCTTTTTCATAAATAAATATATTCATTAGAATATACTACATGGGATAGTCCATGAATTAGAACCATGACAAGATGCTCTACCATTATGATAACAAGAATATTACTTAAGGCATTAGTTGGGTGGATGGATGGTATCATCACATGGTGTTGATCTAAGGATATCATGGGATTATTTATGTACAATGGTGAAGCAATACAATAAAAGAGCAATGATTTGGGAATATCCAGTGCCAATTGCCCAATGTTACCCTTGTTACGTTTTTAGCAAGCCCAGAGAAGTTTTACACCACTCAAAATTCTCTACCTTGATCGACTTTGTAAGCATATTTGTAGGATTCACTCCAGTGTCAATTTTCAGCAACAGGATCCTACCTTCTTCCACCACATTTCTTATAAAGTGGTACTTGACATCAATATGTTTTGTGTGATCATGGAATGTTGGGTTATTCACTAGCTGAATAGCACTTTGGCTATCACAATACAACGTAATTTTCTCCTGCATTACCTTAAAGTCACCCACAAATTGCTCTAGCCAAAATTACCTCTTTGCTGGCATGAGTCGCTGCAATATATTATGCTTCAATGTTTGATAAAGCCATCACAGACTGCAACTTAGAATCCCAACTCACTGCTCCACCAGTAAGAGTGAAGGTATATCCTGTAGTGGACTTTATCCCATATATGTCTCCACCATAATCAAAATCCATAAAACCTTTAACTTGCAAACTCTCTGATCCATAGTAAATAGCAACATTTGAAGTGGCTCTTAAATATCTAAATATCCACTTCACCACCTTCCAATGCTCCTTACTAGGATTTGCCATGTACCGGTTGACTACTCCCACTACTTGGGCAATATCCGATATGGTGCTATGGCATACATGAGGCTTCCTATTGCTAATGAATACGGTACACGAGACATGCTTGTCTTCTCTAATTTTGTTTTAGGATACTGATTGGAAGACAATTTTAAGTGTGAAAGAAGTGGGGTACTATCTGGTTTTGCATTTTACATATTGAACCACTGTAGAATATTTTCCACATATGAATTTTGACTTAACCATATCTTTCTTCCTTTTTTGTCCCTATGTATCTTCATCCCTAAAATTTGGTTTGTTGCTCTTACATCCTTCATTTCAAATGGCCTAGTCAACTGAGCCTTAATATCAATGATTTTATTCATGCTAGGTCCTGCAACCAACATATCATCAACATACAAAAAAATAATAAAACTACCATCATCAAACCTCTTATAGTATCCACAATGGTTAGCTTCACTTTTGCTGAAACCTTGGCTCTTCATGAAGGTGATAATTTTTTTGTACCACATCCTTGGCACCTATTTCAATCTGTATAATGATTTCTTTAGTCTACAAACCAAATGCTCTTTACCTCTTTCTTCATAGCCCTCAGGCTGATCCATATAAATCTCCTCCTTGAGATCACCATGCAGGAAAATAGTCTTCACATCAAGCTTCTCCAGTTCTAAATCCTATGTTGCTACAAGTGCAAGTAAAACTTTGATAGTAGTCATCTTCACATCTGGAGAGAAAAATTCATTAAAGTCAATACCTAACTTTTGCACATAGCCTTTTGCCACCAAGTGAGATTTATAGTGTTCCAACAACCCATCGTTGTTCTTCTTCACTTTGTACACCCACTTTTTTCCAACAATCTTTCTTCCAGGTGGAAGATCCACAAGTTCCCACGTTTTATTCTTGTGAAGTGCCTCAATTTCCTCCTCCATGGATTTCCTCCACTTTTTTGCATTCTTAGACTCTCTAGCTTACTAAAATAAACTAGGCTCACCATCATCAGTTAACAAAGCAAAAGAGAACTGATAAACTTGAGAATACCTTTTCGGACACTTTTGTGGACGTGTAGATATTCTAACCCAATGATCTGTTGATTGTGGCTCTTGGTATTTTGACCGTTGTGGTTGATCTGCTTGTTTTTATTCTTGTTGTTCTACTTGTTGTTATGCATGTTGATTTTTATATTCATATTTGTTCATATCTACTTCAACTGGTACAACATTAGGATTTTGTTGTACCTCCTTCCTTTGCATGGATTTTTCATCAACAATAACATCTTGGCTAATAATTACCTTGTGGGCAGTAGGATCCCATAGTCTATACCCCTTCACTGTATCTCCATATCCAAGAAAAACATATTTGCTTGACTTTGCGTCAAGATTGAACATTTTTTCTTTGGGTACATGGGAAAACGCATCACATTTAAAGGTACGTAAATGAGAGTAATCAATTGGAATACAACACCAAACCTCCTCCAGAATCTATCCATCCAATGCAGTTGTAGGTGACCTGTTAATAAGATAAACAACTGTATTAACAACCTCTACCTAGAAATTTTTCTCCAACATGGTTGCGTTGAGCATGCTTCTTGCATGTTCTATGATTGTGTGATTCATCCGCTCAACCACACCATTTGCTGTGGAGTATATGATACAATATTTTGGTGCTTAATGCCTTCCTATGTACAAAATTTATCAAATTCCTTGGAGCAATATTCACCCCCATTATCTAACCTGAGACATAAAATCAACTTGCCCAAACTCTTCTCTACCTGTGCTTTGAACTCTTTAAATTTTTGCAAAGCTTCCAACTTCTTTAGAAAATAAACCCACACTCTCCTAGAATAATCATCTATAAAAGTTAAAAAATAGATGGCACCATTTAAGGACTAAGTGGGGACAGGTCCAAATATATCTGAATGTATAAGTTGCAAAAAATCAGAACTCTTACCAGGATTTGCAGTAAACCAAACCCTCTTTTTTCTACCAAAAATGCAGTGCTCACACAAGTCTAAATTGCAAGACTTAATCCTAGAAAGCATACATCTGTCATATAGAATTTGTAGACCTTTTTCATTCATATGGCCTAGGCATTGATGCCATAGCATTACTGCATCCTAAATAGAAATTGTTGCTGCTGCATGAATTGTCATCGTATCACCACATAAATGACATAGGGTCCCATAAGATTCTCCCTTTGCTACTATAAAAGCTCATCTGATAATTTTGCAATAGTTGTTACCGAAAGTGATAGAATACCCTAGCTTATCCATCATCTTGATTGAGAGAAAATTCTTCCACAAATTGGGTATATGTCGCACATCACATAACATCCTTTCTCTACCATTGTCCAGCCTAATCCTTATATCGCCTCTTCCCACAATTTCTAAAGGGTGATCATCACCCAAATAGACCATCCCACCATAGTATGGCTAATATTTGTCAAACCAGTATCCTTGGGGAGATATGTGAAAAAATGCACCTGAGTCCAAAACCCAAGTATATAAAACAGATCTACCATAAATTATACATAAGGCTTCACATGTTGCCGTTTCTCCTAAATATATTGTACTGGCCTTAGTTGATGGCTGATTTTTATTTTCATCATTCTTTAATTGCCAAAAATCCTTCTTTGAGTATCCTGGATTCCCACAATTTTTGCACTTCCCTTTCTACTTACATCCTTTAGACTTAGATCTGAACTATGATCTACCTTGTTTACTCTTAAAATATCAACCTCTCACATATAGGGTTTCATTGGTTGAGGGTTCAAGAGATGTTTTTCGCATCAAATCTTCTGCCAACTAAGTGACTACCACATCATCAAATTTTAGAGTTCTTGATAATGCATTACTGATTGTCATCACCATATTATCTCAAGTGTTCAGGAGGGAACAAAGTAGGGTGATAGCTCTATCCTCATCCTCCATTTTCACATTAATTAAAACTAATTTATTGAAAAGAGTATTAAACTCATTCAAATGATATGCCATGGATGAGATTTCCTTCACCCTCAAGCTATAAAGCTGATTTTCAAAAAAAACTTATTTGTTGTTGATTTTTTTTCATATAACTTTTCAAGCTTATGCCAGAGGACTCCAGTGGTATTCTCTTCAGCTACATTGAACAATACAGTCTTCTAGGTAGATACAAATTGTAGAAACTACCTTCCTATCCAACGTTACCCACTCCCCATCTTTCATTCTACTTGGTTTATTTGTGACCCCTTTCAAGGCTAGAGCTTGGTCATTCTAAACCATTAAATCCTCAACCTTCATCTTACATAGAGCAAAGTTCTTGCCATCAAATTTCTCAATCTCAAACTTGGTTACACCTCCTATCATTGTTTTAGCTCCCACTTGCACGAAACCTTAGGCTCTAATACTAGATGTTAGTTAAATTTCAGATTTTATACTTGCAAGTAGAAAACACAATAACAAAGAACAAAACAACAACACAAGTAACACAGAATTTACGTGGAAATCTGTAATGTGCAAGAAAACCATAGGGCAATAAAAAATTCTCCTTTTATTATTTTTAGCATAATTTTACATTCACATTACTATTATATGCAAGGGATCAATTCCATTTTATAGAGCAGAAAAGGAAGACCCCGAACTGTTTGTTTCCTCTCCCAAAGGAAGCCTCTAAAATTGTTCGTTTTCACTCCCAAGGAAAGGGTCTGAAATTGTTCATATTTCGTATCCAATCGTCTAGTACGAACTGCTACCGTCTAACCTAGACGTATGTTGTTGTCTGACCTAGATGTTTGTTGTTGTCTGACCTAGACGTCTAACAACCCAGACGTCTGGCCTAGATGTCTTGCAGCCCAAATGCATGGTCTAGAATTCTGATACCTAGATGTATAGCCTAGATGTCTAATAGCCTAGATGTTTACACCCTAGATTTCTAGCAGTCCAAACATCTGGCCTAGACGTTTGGCTCAGACATCTAGCATCTGTCTCTACTGCCTGCCAATAGAAAATGTTCGGATAGTGAATTCAAATCCTAACAGGAGGAAATAACTATCAAGGTTGAGGGGGATGGGAGGAGAGGAATGAGAAGTAATCCCATAGGGATTACATCAAGTGCCTCAAGAAAGCATCAAGAAGGGAAACAACATGTAGCTAGAAAAAAATCAAAAAAGGACAAGCAATATAAAGAAGGGGAGCATTTGTTGAAAGTGGGGATTATGTGAACTATTGATTCACATTTCAACTCTTTCTTCATATAAGGATTATTTCATGGAATGTGAGGGGTTTGGGGATGAAACCAAAGCAGAATGTTGTGAAGTGTTTGATTAGACAGGTTAGCAATTGAGTTTAGAAGGAAACTTAGCAATTTGCAAGAGAATTTGGAAGGAAACTTTGCATTTAGCAGTTGCTGCCAAGGGTAGTTTCAGAGGATTGCTTTGTATGTGGGATCCTAGGAAGATAGACGTTGTGGATGCATTGCCAACTACAAGATTTTTAGAGGTAAGAGGGTATTTGCTTTTAAATTTTATGCTTCAAATACTATAAAAGAAAATGTGGAGCAGTGGAGGGCAATGGAGGTCATTTTAGAAAGAGGGAAGGAGATGTTTCAAATAGTTGTAGGGGAATATAATGCTATTGCTTCATTGGAAGAAAATCAAGGAGGTTCTAGAGTCTTGGACGCGAGTAGTTTGTTAATTGACCAATTGGATAGGTTAGATCTTAATATTGGATCATTTTTTAGTTGACAACTCATAGGAAGCAAGAGGTATAGTGTTGCGCTCAAATATTCTCTCTTTTGTGGGATCAAATCATTGGCCAATCTCTCTTGACGTCTTGAGTTGGATTAAACCAGGGAACATCTCTTTTTAGCTTCAACTTGTCTGGCTCAACCATGAGGGTTTCAAGGATTTGATCCTTATATGGAGGACGAAGGGATGCCCTAGATTTAGAACTACAATTTTTATATTTTTTAAAATATTGCAGTATGTGAAAGAGAGGCTAAAAGAATGAAACTGTCTAGTTTTTAGGAATATTGAGCAAGATTCCCAAGAGGCAGTGTGTGCTCTTAAGCAAGTGACTGAGAGGATTTGTTTGGAAGGTCTATCTTGGGAGATCTTAGCCTAGGAGATAGAAGCATTGATGAAGGTGGAGGAATGGGAGCAAAAGGAGGAGGTGTTCCAGAAACAAAAGTCTAGAATCACCTAGCTGAGGGAGGGGGATAGAAATACAAAAATTTTCCACCATTCAACCATGACTAGAAGGGAGTTTAATTTTATCAAGTCTCTAACCTATGAAAGGGGCAGGTTGTAAGGACATGGAGTGAGATGTAGGGGAAATAAAGAGGTACTTCTCTAATATTTTTTTGAAGGTTCCTTTGGATGATGAGGCACAACGAGAGATATTAGAGTCGATTCCTGGCCAGAGAAGTGTCTTTGGAGGAAGTGCAAAGGGTAGTATTTGAGATGAAAAAAGGTAAAACTCCAAGACTAGATGAGATTCCAATTGAATTATTTCAATTTATGTGGGAGGAGTAGGGGGAGGAAATCCTACAAGTAGTTGAAGAGGCCAGAAGGTCTAAATCTATCTTAAGAGATATGAAATGTACTTTATAGCTTTTATTCCAAAAAAGGATGGGGCTTCCTCGTTGGATGATTTTCAATGCATTTTCCTCTATAATTGTATATATAAGATTATTTCTAAGGTGTTGGTAGAGTGTTTGAAGGTGGTTTTACCAACCATTATATCTAAGGAATAGGGTGGATTTGTGCAAGGAAGACAAATCATGGACCAGATTATATTGGCACAAAATTTTACTCACTCCATGAGACTCAATAAAGAAGGTAATATGTTTATTAAACTACATATGTCCAAAGCCTATGACCGAGTTGATTGGAGTTGATAAATGGTATCTCGTCAAAGCAATTTGGGGCAAGTAGAGGCCTGAGATATGGAGACCCTTTGTCTCCTTGTTTATTATTTAGGTAGAATCCCTGGGTAGGACTATCCACAAAGCTAGGGAATCCTAGGAAATAAAAGATGTTGCAATGTCTAGGGGGTCGTACCTCTAACACATCTGCAGTTTGTGGATGATTCTACTTGTATGGGGATAGCAAATATGAAGGAGGTCAAGGGGTTCAGAAGATGTTTGGATATATACAAGAGAGCTTCAGATCAAGTTATCAATGAACATAAGTCCGAGGATTTCTTTTTCAATGTTGATAATAGGGTGCAAACACGTATCCTTAATATTTTAAATTTCAATAAAGGCTCAGTCCCCTATAAATACCTTGGGCTTCCAGCGGTAGGAAGATATCTTGGAAAGGAATCTTGGAGGACTCTTACAGATAAAATTTGATGTAAGTTAAATAATCAGACCTATCGATGGCTCTCGTTGGGGGGAAGATTGACTCTAATAAAATTAGTGTTGTAAGCTATTCTGCTCTTTCAATTTATGACTATGACTGGTCCTAGACACTATGTTAAGGAGATTGATATAATTTTGAGGGACTTTCTTTGGGGAGGATCAAAATTGAAAAAAAAAACAGAGTTTGGTAAAGTGGGATTTGGTCTGTCTCTTGCTAAATAAAGGGGGGTTGGGCATCCGTAGATTGGCGGATCAGAACTTGATTTTATCAACTAAGTTGTGGAATTGGATGTTGGACCAGTCTAACCTTAAGTCAAATGTTTTATCTACAAAGTATGAGGATGGGGTGGAACCTGTTTATAGCCTCCCCTTTAATAGGGGGGTCCATTATTTGGACTGCAATTAAAAAGGCTAGTACTATTATTACAACAGGGTTATTTTGGAAAGTCAAAAATGGAAGAAAGGTAACATTTTGGGATGAATTGTGGGATCAATACCAACCAATTACTGCACAGTTCTCGAACATGAGTAATGTTGCAAAGATTTTTAAGAATGCAAATTGGGTCTATATTAAGAACTTTTAGGAGGAAGATGAAGGGGGAGTGGGTTTGAGGAGGTGGAAAGATCTCTCAATTTGGAGACAGATAGCTAAAGAAGACAAGGATCCAAGGTAGTGCTCGTGGTCAAAAGAGGATGACTCTTTAGGATAGGTAGACAGAGGAAATGGATAATATTCCATCAAGAAGGGATATGATTGGCTCATAGAGGGATTGGGTAGGGAGGGGGCGATTTGGAATAAGGTGTGGAATTCAAGTATCTGGTTGAAAATATTTTTATTTGGTTAGCCATTCAAAATAGAAATTTGAGTTGGGATAATCTCCATACAAGGGGCTTGGTGGGCCTAGAATGGTGTGCTCTATTATGAAGCAAGATAATAGGTGGACCACCTTCTAGTTTGATGTCCCTTTATTGGTTGGATCTGGGAGCAAGGCGAAAGGATGTTTAATTTGCCTCGACTTGGTGATGTCTCATTGAAGTAGTTCTTTGATTTATGGGGCTCTAGGGGGTAGGTGTGGAGTTTGCCCTTCTAGTCCATTGTTTCAAGGCCTTCACTTTATGGTGTGGTTGGAGCACAACAGGCGTATTTTTTGTGATGAGTGCTCATCCAGGGAGTCAACTCTCTTGAAAATTTTGCTCAATATTAGAGAGGTTGTAAGAGGAATCAAAGGTCTCGAGCTTGTGCCCAGAGACAATGAGTTATTGAATATTCTTGGGATCGTGATCTCTGGGTGGGTTCAGTCCCAATCTTTATGGAATTAGAGCTTGAAAGTAAGGAAGATTCCTCCTAAAAAGTTGGATAGGGGAGGGAAGAGGAAGCCACCACCAATGGATTGGGTTAAGGTTAACACTGATGGTGCTGCTTGTGGCAATTCAAGGGAGGCGAGTATTGGAGGGGTGGGTCTTACGCACCAAGGGAAGATGGTTTTTGGCTTCCATCGAGGCATTGGGAGGAACAACAACATGGTGGTCGAGGCCATGGCCATTTGTGAAGGCTTAGCCATGACTCTTAAGCAAGGATACTTGATAATTGAGGTGGAGTCTGACTCTTAGGTCCTAATCAATAGTTTGAACAAGTAGGATGGGAGGGGGAAATAGAATGGAGGGTCCAGTGGATCTTGGACAGTATTATGGGTTTAAAAATAGAGCGGAGATAAAATTTCTCCATATGGTGAGGGAAAAGAACAAAGTTATAGATAAATTGGCTAATTAGGGAATAAAGGTCATCATTGGTGGGATTATGGTAGAGGCAAAACTTGGGGGAATATTATATGGACTTATAGGTTTTGCTTCGACAGGATTACCCCAATGATGGGGAAGGAAGTAAGTACCAGCGTGGCAACTCTTGGGAGAAGGGAGTAATTGTGCATACAAAGAATGAAGGCCTTAGTGTTTCATAATTAGGAATTGTTCGAATCTCTATGTACGTGGAAAGGTGGGGATAAGACATACAATTAACAGTGGATATTGGCAAGACGATATGGTGGAGCTGTAGGAATCTTTAATTGCCTCTCAAATGCAATTTTCAGAGGAATGTTGTATACAACAAAAATACATTAATGGTTTGCCTTATTGCAGTTTTGAAGTGTAGCAATGCTTTTTTATGCAAATTTTATCTATTCTCTAATTGAGCATTTAACCTCCATAGGATTATAGACATGTATATCTGAAAGCACTTTTAGACTGTGACCCATATATGAAGAGCCTTGTGACTATGTAATCTAATTTTTATTTAATATATTTAATTTTTTTCTGCCTATATATATAACTATATAATTATCACCATGGTCCCATATTCAATAATTAAATTTGAAAGTTGGAAAACCAAGTGAAGACAACTATTTGAAGTAAAGATTTTTTTTATATATAAAAGGATTGATAATACTTTGTTTAGAAGGATCATTATAAACCCTAAGTTTCTATGTAAAATGATGGATGGAACCCCGATCCTTTAGAGAAGGGCAGCACACCAACAAACACTTGACAGCTACCAAGCTACTGTTTAAACCTGAATCTTACAAAAAGAACCCAAAACCCTATCCTAGGAAACTAAAGATCTTAATAGATAACCTGTCCAACGAAAACTGCAAGAGCAGAGCAAAATATGGTCAGTGCGATGGGGGTCGCAGGGCATTATGGAAGGTGAGGCAGAGTTTGGTGACGGCATCGGGGTCGGGAAGCGCAACCGACGCAGGGGACGCCTTGAACGCCTCCGCGCCGCCCAAGCTGAACTCCCCCACCGCCTCGTACGCTTCCTTAGCAGCCACCATCGGGGCCAGCGTTACGTCAGCAATATTAATATGTTTTCCCCCAAAAAAGGGACCCTTCCCCTCCTCGTTCATCTTCTTCAGCACCTCCTCGAGGGTTTCGAAGCTCTTCCCCAGGTCCTGTTTGGCCTTCTCCAGAGTTTCCCCAAAATTCATGATGATCTGTACACCCGCACCGAAAACCTGCACAAGCCGTTGAACGACCAATCAGAAGCCACTTTCCGGCAGCGAAAAAATGGGCGGGGGTTTGGTGGGAAGACGGAGGATGACATCGACCTTTTTGTCTATGTAATCTGCCCAGAATCTGGCGACTGCGCGTTCGTAGGGTTCCTTGGGGAGCAAATCGACGCCGTTCGGAGAGGGCCACGTGTCGTCGATGTACTCTACGATTATGAGCGACTCGCAGACGGGATTGCCGTTGTGGATGAACACCGGTATTTTCTTATGCACGGGGTTCGCCTTCAGCAGGATTTCCGGCTTGTCCATCAAGTTCACTTGCATGTTCTCGTACTTCACGCCTTTCAGGTGGAGGGCCAGGACTGCTCTCATTCCGAAGGGACTCGCGAACAATGTCAGCAGCTTTACATCCTCCCCTGCCATCTCCAGGACCTGTCCAAACTCTTTAAAGAGATAATAATCCTTCAAATGAAGGATGTATCATTTGCTTTACTCGTGGCCAATAGATGATTTTATACATAGAGAAAGGCACAGATGAGACAGTAGGACCCAGATAATATTCTGCCCATTCCGGTTGTCCCATTTCGATTTTTTGAACAGTTAAAGGATTGTTTTTAGATACATAGACAAGTTTGTCTGCAAAGGTTATAGACGAGTTGGTTACAACATACTATTTTTTAGTAACTGGCAAGCGTAGGGTTCAAACCATAGGAGTTGCTTCCGACAAGCCTATTTCACTGGCGGGGGAGACCACCAATCGTTCGGATTTCATATTGTCGTTATCGGTTTGGCGCATACTCAGAAGAGGATTCAGAGCAAACTACTACCTTTGCAAATTGGCACCCCCAAGGTTTGAACCCAAGTTTCTTCTTAGTAAGTGCCTAGCTAAACAAGCAACTACCAATCCACCTAGCCTTTGGGAGCTAACATGAGGGCTAACAGTTAAGGATCTTATTGATTTGGTTATTGATTAGGTCTTTATCTAATGGATTATAGTTTATAATATCCAAAATCATTCCTTACATCAAACAAGAAATGTTCGCGATGTTAGCGACTCCTTATATCAATTAAAATAAATACAAACATATCTGATCGTGTGAGGGAGTTAAGGCAGTGGGTTGTGTAAAACTCTCGAGATAAGAGAGGTCCTAAGGTCAAATCCCTCCCTTCACATGCGGATATGACCCTAATCTAAAAAAAAAAATATACAAACCTACAACCATATATATATAAAGAATTACCACTATATCATTATTTTTATCTTATTTGCTCTAATTACCCACCCCCAAGTTTCATTATCCTTCTATTTACATAGGATGGTTGGTCACAACCATACTTTTTTTTAGTAACTAACAAGCGCAGGGTTCAAACCACAGGGGCTGCTCCCATCAAACTTATTTTGCCTCGTTATTGTTGACCTGGCATGAAGGGGACCACCGGTCGCTTGAGATTTGTACCGTCATCATCGGTCTAGCGCGCACTTAAGAGGATTCAAATCAGACTACTACCTTTGCAAACAGGCTACCCCAATGTTTGAACCTAGGTGTCTTCTTGGTAAGTGCCTGGCCAGACAAGCACTTACCAATGTTAGAAATAGATTATATTACATCATTGGGTCATGTAAATGTATCTACCAAGGTACATACTTAGGACATTAGATTACTTTAGGAGAAAGTTACCTAGTTTCTTTATGCAATGTAATAAATGCACAAGTATCAATGTGCAAGATGTATATGTGTAAGTTATCCCTTGCACAGCTAGATAGAGTGTTGGCCAAGAAACTTATCTTCCTATGTAATGGCCTTATTGTAATAGCAGATATATAAAGCATAGGAGAGCAGAGAAGAGCATATGAGAGCATAGCATAGATATAATCATCCATCTTGGATATGGGTGCAATGTAGTCTAGTAGCATTATTTATGGAGTGTTCATTTCCTCCATAGCTACATTGTATTCATATCCATTATTTCTATTTATAGCATATTTCAATCATCTCACATATTTACTTTCATATTATTTTCTGCATCTTGTGATTGCTATCTCCCATTGCATACTGCATCCAAATCTAACAGTGGTATCAGAGCTACGATAGATCTAGCCACAGGAAACCACCATCATCATTGAGTCTTGAGTTTTTGTCAAAATAATATGCTAGTGGACCAGTCACTGACAAAACTCTCAGAATAATCCAGGTGGTAGAATTAGGGAGAGACACAAGTGAGGACTGAAAGAAATATCAGTTCCAGAAATACTGAGATTGCATTTGGCTAGAGTCTTTCCATAGAGTTGCAAAAAAAACTTGTGAAGACTAGGACTCAACATTCAATCCACTAGATTGACAAATCAACTAATGAAGATAATTTAGGATATCTAGAATTTCTTAACTATTGCCCAAAGTTTCTTTTGTTGAAGAAAACTAATTCTCAAAATATTGCGACTCCTCCCACAATAGAAAGCCAGTAGACTTCAACTTTATTACTCGAAGGTCGACATACCTTCATAGTGCAAATATTAGTTCCTTGTCCAAGAAAAGAAACTACGAAAGAAGACTTCTGGAGAAGAGTTGTGATGAAGTTAGGAGACTGGAGATCTCCATTACTAAATTGAGAACTTCACACAAGAAGAAAATGCCATAGAAGCCTTGATATTGAAGAAGGCCACAGAAGCCTTGATGTTGAAAAAGGCCACAAAAGCCTTGATCTTGAAGAAGACTCTAGAAGTGAGTATTTGATTTCGAAGGAGATTAAGATTTTAGTACTAATACTTTGTTGCAGGGAAAAGAAATTCAATAAGTCGGGAAGCTTCCTACAAGAAATTTAGGAAGAGTATATTATTTAGAATCAATCCAGAACGTGAAGCAAAACTGAAGGAAAAAATATCAGGATGAGATCTCATTGAAGAACTTCTAGTTTGGGAATAAGGACTAGGAGAGTCATGCTCTAATCCAGAAGCAATAGAATCGAAGATCCAGAGGAAGATCTCACCACCAACACTTCCAGGAGTAGAAGGTTGAAGAAAATGTCTCAAGGAAGACCAGAAGAAGCTACAAGATCAAATACCTTGGGGAGGTCTCAATGAGCATCCAATAAAAGACTTGGAGAGTCTTACTGAAGAAAATCATCAAAGAAAAACTCATTGGAGAAATCCACTACCAAGGAGAAACTCTTGATAATGAAACTTGGGGCAATTGTTGCCATTCGACAACAAGCCCAAGAGAAGAAGAATTTTGCAAGGAGTGCCAAATCCTAGAAGAAGAATCTAGTGAAGACCTCAAGACATTCAGAATCTTGAGAAGAAGATCCTACTTGAAGTTAGAATTCGACAAGAAGACTTGAAGACATGAGAAGCCCGCAAGATCCAAGAGATTTGAAGATTACCTCTCACAACAAGAAGACACCATTTCAGAGATAAAGACTTCTTCAAATCTACAACAAAAGGAGGATACTACAAAAGGAGAACAAGCCACCAAATTCCAAGGTCATGAAGGAAAGTTCGAGACCTTCTTTTGGTGAAGAAGGAGCTATTTAGGACAGTCTACAGAAAGCAGTAAAATCTACATCCTACATAGAAGCGGCATAAGAGATACAAAAGCTTTCAAAAAGGTATGCAACTAATGGTGCAAGTTGATTCATTAATTGGATTACTTATCATATTTATTAAAGCACCTTAATTTGGATCAAAGTTACAATAAGAAACATTGGATTATAGTCTTCAAAAGTGCAAAAAGAGAACAATTCCTTTTAAGGTTTGTTTGTACATTAGGAGTTGATTAGATTTATGCATTACAATTATCTATCAACTACCTATCATCTACTTTGGAAAGCAAAAGAAGACTAGTCCCTACAACTTTATTTGTAAGGAAATTGCAGAATAATTTCTAAAGATTCATTTCAGATTATTCTTGATTAGTTGCAGTAAATTGATTAAGTGCATTAATTTTTGAGAGTTAATTGGAAGATAAGGTGAAATTGTTAGTGCATTAAAAGTGAAAGATTGTTATATTCATTTGCACTATTCTATTGCTCTCAAATGATTATTGTTTGTGTTCTTGAGAAAGGCACAAAATCAGAATTTGTCAAAGTGTCCAAAGACACTATTAGTGCACAAAAATATACAACATTGAGTGGCTTGGGGAATCCACAAAATCAGCTCAATCCTCCAAGCATTGAAGAAGAAAGTAGCCACCAAAGATCAGCAAAGGAAGCCTCGAATTGAGACTTGGTGAGTCTCAGATTCAAATCACAATAAGTTTTTACAAAGAAATAGTGCAGAAAAATACAGCAAAAAGAGATCTTCTCTCAAGTGGTTACAAGCTTGGGTTCATTTTTAAAATATACAAGCAAAAATGGGAAGGTGTCTAATCAAAGAGACAACATCGAAACCCCTATATTGTATTCAAAATTCTGCCACAAAACCAGAAATTCAGACCTGGTGCAAAAGACGGTGCAATAAAGGCTATTTTATACATAAATATATTACATTATATTGCACTATTCTAATCTAGTTTATACAGGAAAATAAGGTAGATTTGAAGGTGTCTAAAAAGGCACAAAATCCACTGGAAAAACCAGCCAAAAGCAATCGAACACTAGCATATTTACAAGAACAACAAATGGAGCCACTTTAAGGCTCATACTCCCTTCATCTTGGACGATCGAACCTGCAAGAGATAAGACAAAAAATCAAAGGGAGAAACAATGATATAATCAAGAGCAATGCTGTCTACAAGGAGGATGTATAACCGGTGAGAAAAGAGGAAGATAAAAGCACCATTGGAGTGTTCCAAAATCCACATATTCAAATCTGAAAATCGATGCTGAAGCCTCCAAATTGTCGCTCCTCAACTTAGCTGGAAATAATCTACAAGTAAGAGATATTGATCGAAAAAGGAGTAAGGAAAGTTACAGGGTTTAAAGAACCTCCAAAGGATATGTTGAAGAAGCATTATAGAAGACGTCCATGCACAAGGAGGAAGTGATATTTGTCACTTGAGAAAATACCCTAAAGCTCCTCATACGAGCGCTCATCTTCGTCATAAAAAAGTTACAAGCTACAGGTTGGTGCAATGAGTGTATGAGGAACACTTAGAAGCCAAACACTTCATTGTGAAGAACACAAGCTTATACTGAGAGGGGGGGTGAACAGTATAAGACCACTTTTTAATTTACTTTCCCAATCAATATTATGCAATGTAAAGATAGTGGTATCAACAACAATAATCAAAGCAATGCACAAAACACCATACACAATAGAGACACCAATTTAACATGGTTCACCCAATGTGGGCTACTCCATGGAGAAAATATTTTACTAAAATTTTCTCAATCAATCTCTTGGGAATATTTTCCCTATTACAATGTTTATGGATCTCTATCCAAATGAGATACCAATCCCCTAATCAAGTTCGTGGATCTCTATCTATAGGAGAACTCCTTTCTCCTTAGCTCTGTCTAGTGATCTTCTAGAACTGTTATCACCACTGCTCTGGCTAATGGATCTCTATCCACTAAAGACACCTGTCCTCACTACCCTGGCTAATGGATCTCTATCCACTGGAGACTATCGTCTTCTATACTCTGTCACCTTCAAATCTCTATATCAAATCTGCACTAAACACAGTCCTTCGGTCTAACACAAATATGTCCTCGATATCTGTCTTCTTATCTGCACTAAACACAATCCATCGATCTAGCACAAATTTGTCCTCAATATTTGTACTTTGATCTACACTAAACATAGTCCTGCGGTCTAGCACACATATGTCCTCAATCTCTGTCCTCAAGCCTTTACACAAAGCTTGAATCAATCTCAAATCAAATCTGCTAGATCTGTCCCAAACCTTAACTCAAGGTTTGAACAAATCAATCAATCAACTCTACTCTCAAGTCTTCTCAAAGACTTATCTCAAATCTGCATTGTAAGCTTCCACAAAAGCTCACACTTATCTGTCCACAAGTCCTCTCAAGAACTTGTTCAATATGCTCTAAACAAGTCCTCACAAGAACTTGTCTAAATTTTCTCAATAAGTCCTCACTAGAACTTATCCAAATCAGACCTCAATTTGTATTGTAAGCTTCCTCAAAAGCTTACACAAATCAGTCCACAAGTCTTCTCAAAGACTTACCACAAATCTGCTCAACAAGTCCACACTAGAACTTGTTCAATCTCATAGAAACATAAAGAGAATTGTTAGAGACTAAAAATGCTTCCTATTCACCTCAATGCTTAATTAATTTCAATCACCTTTTAGAAACATATAGAGAATTGTTAGAGACTCAATATGCTTCACATTCACCTCAATTCTCAATCACTTTCAATCACTCTTTTGAAAACATACATAGAATTATTAGAGACTCAATATGCTTCACCACAATACTCAATCACTTTCAATCACTCTTTTGAAAACATATAGAGATTTTTTAGAGATTCAATATGCTTCACCACAATACTCAATCACTTTAAATCACTCTCTTTACCATAGAAACATACAGAGAATTTTTAGAGACTCAATATGTTTCACACTCATCAACACTCAACCTTTTTCTCAAATCAATTCATAATATAGAACAATTTATTTCATAGAACTAGGATTATCACTTCACACATCCACTTTACTAGGATCAACCAACTCTTACTCAACAAATCACTCAATGAAATAATCCTTGCTCACAAACCCTAGTCCAAGCATATGAACACTCACTCAAATATTTCCAACAATACTCATCAACCAATCTCACATAACAATGATCTTTGCAAACCCTAGTTCAAGTTCCTCACTTAACAAATGGCTTCAACAATAATGCTTATCAAACAAGGTTTTATCAACAACTCTTTATTCCAGAAAACCTTGAAGCATTAATTCAAAACACACTTCAACAATGCTTATAAAACAATCTTCACATATAACTCAACAACTCAATAAGGCAACCTAATCAAGTCCTTTTCACGCCAAAGTTGTTTTTCAGAAAACCAACCAATCAACTCAACCAAGGAAGAATTTGCCCATACCTTTTTTCTTGATAAGGAGTAGACCACACAAATCTGCCACACTCATAAACACTTCTTTTCCAATCTCAAGAAGGTTAGAAGATAATAAATTTTCTCTCAAGGAATCACAATACAAAATACATCTTATCACTCTAACTTTAAAATAATATCAAACACCTTAACAAGATTAGTACAATTAATTTCACAATAATCTCTTTGGCAAAAGTCCTTTAAAATAAAATCAACACCCTAAAAGTCTTACTCCTCCAATATGCAAATATAACAATTAAGACTTTATTTTAAAAATAAAATCAAAATCCTTATAACTCCCTTCACAATTTTACCATGAAAAATCACCACAAAAATATTAACCTTAATTAATCCTTATGCCTCCCAACTATCTCACATCAAACCTTAGGGTAAATAAAAATTAAATTCAAAAATTGTACCTTTGCCCTTAGTGGGTTTTGAACCCATGTCGCTGCCTCCAGAAGTGCCCTAGCCACAGCCTTGGCTGTCGCGTGAGCTAGGTGCTCACGTGGGAGCTAGAGTGCCCACAAGGTCTAAATTATACCTTGCTACCACCGAAATCGAAGTGCAAAAGACAAACTTCCAACCTTGCTACCGTCGGGTTTTGAAACCGTAACCTCTCTGCCACAAGCACCAAACCAATGCAACCTGAGCTAGCCACTAGATGGTTCTAGAAACCAAGCTCCTCAATGCTTTTAACATGTAGAAATTCAGGTTTACACAACACACAAGTTTTCTTTCTCACAAATCACGGATGCATTAATCGAGGGTTCCAAGCTAATGTTTGGCTAAGGTATAAATACATTTTGCCCTAGTTCCCATGCACGTTGGTGGAAATGAATTCATTGGGGGTCGGCGCTTATACTTTGACTTCGAAACAATTAATTTATAATTATTTAAATTCACTAGAATTTAAATATTATAAATTAATATTTAAATCTTTTGGCTTTGTTAAAGATTGGAGCCACCTTAGGTTTTATCACTTCAAATAAATAATATTTATTTATAAAATTTAAATTCAATTTGAATTTAAATATTTATAAATTAAATATTAAAACTTCCTTGGGCTTTCTAATTTGAAATTAAAAGCCTCCTTGGGTTTTTATAAAAAACCTTTTATTTTTGCTCACCCATGGTTTTTAATAAAACCTTTTACTTATTCTTCACATAATATTAAAAATAAATATTATGAAGCTCTTCTGTCATCAACCTTCTGCATTGCTCCTTTTGACCTTTGACATCAATAGTAGCTTATTCCTTGATATTAATGACAACTTCATTCCTTGACATCAATAACAACTTTGACTCAAAATTTCCAACAATATCCCCCTTTGTCATTGATGGTAACCCAAATTATTTTTACTAAACACTTGACCTTTTTCTTGTTTTGCTCCCCCTCGAATATTGCTCCCCCTGACTCAATGCTTTCTTCTTAAACCAAATCTCTCCTTCTTACTCAAATACCAAATCTCTTCCCCTTACTCAAATCTCTACCCTTTTGATATCAATGACAAAGGGTCACCTTTGGGGTTTGGGGATAAGAATGAGTCTCTTAGCTTAGCCCCTCCCCCACCTCCTCTTGAGGTGGTTAATTCTGGGGTGGGAGTATTTATACTCCTAATAAGCATTGGTATTTACCTTTATCTTCTTTCCTTCTCATCCGATCCTTCTAATCCTTTTATTGTTCCTGTCCATGTCCATGTTCCTGTTCCTGTTCATATCTATAATCCTATTCCTATTCCTTTTCTTGTTCATATCCATATTCCTGTTCCTATTCCTGTTCATGTTCTTGTTCATATCTATATTCCTGTTCTTGTTCCTATTCTTATTCATGTTTGATTCTAGAATATCTACTCTATACCACTTTGCTATATGTCCATCATTATTGTATTTATAACACTTAATGTTATTATTCCTTGGAGGTGCAAATGTATTAGGATTTATCTTGGTGAATCCATATCCTTTTCTGTCATGAACCCTGCAATTCATTACCTTGTGACCAAAATGATTACATGAGTAGCAATACCCATGGAAAAGCTGTCTATTTCTGAAACTCCCATATTCCTGTCTTTCATGTGTCTTGCACTATGAAGCCATGTGCCCAAATATGTGACATGAGAAATATCGTCCATTGAAACTTCCTTGTCTTGACCTTATTGGTCTCTTAGTTTCTCTTAACTTATTCTGATTGTTGTTCCATTTATTTCTCCTTTGTGCATTCTTTCCTTCCTTGTTGAACTTTCTGTTGTCTGACTCATCCTCAGAAGTCTCACTTTCTCTTACATTGTCTTCTTCTGAAGTTATTTATTCTAAAGTTTCTTCTTCTTTAGAACTTGAGGTTGACTCTTCGTCTTGTTTCTTTTGAGCTTGTTCAAAACCAAGACCTATTTTATTTGTTGACCTTCTTTGTACCTTGATAACATTATCCAAAATCTTTGAACTCTTTCCAAACTTGTGTAGCTTATCCTTGGATTTCTATAAATCTTTCTTTAGTAGGGCTACTTATTGTTCTAATCTTTCACATTCTAAGACCTTTGCTTCTAACTTATCCTTGAACTTATTTGTCTTAGCCATTGACTTGTTTAGATCCTCTATAAACTTTCTTCTCTCTTCATCGTATTATTGAAACTAAAACTCAAGTTTAGAGTTTTGCTTTCTTAACTTATTTACTGTGTCAAGAGCATAAATAAGTTCTGCCTTAAGATCAAATCCTTCTTTTCTTGATTCTTCCTCTATTTTTTTGCCTTTGTCTACATCTTAATTTTATTTTGACTTGTCTACTATAAGATCATATTCTTCTTCTTCTAGTGCCATTAAAAGATTCTCTTCTGGTCTTTCAAGTGCATCTTCATATTCATAATCACTAAAATTGAAACCATTCCATGTACAACTATATTCAAGATGTCCAAAATTACCACATCTAAAACACTTGAAAATTATTGGTGACATTTTCTTAACTTCTTTTTATTCAATCATAAATAGGACTTCATATTTATTGTTACTTGAAGAACTAGCATCACTATCACTTGAGTACTTACTTGCCTTATCTACATAGTAGCTTCTCTTTTATATTTGGAAGAACTTCTTCCCTTGTCTGCTTTGTCCATCCTTACATTTCTTTTGGTTCCTGTATTTTTCTGATTCCATGTTCTTCATCATTGCTGTTTTTAGCTTCTTGACAATCAGTTGCATAGTGACCATACTTTCCACAATTGAAACATCTAACAAATTTTGCATCTTTAAATCTTCTTGAATCCTTATTCCTTCTACCATAATTAGCTTCTTCATCACTGGATGACTCATTGCTCGAATATGATTTCTTGCCCTTTGTATTCTTAATTGCTTTGAAGGCTAATTCCTTTTGGAGATTAGGTTCCTCTTTTGTTCTTAACTCAAAAGCTGTAAGAATACCTAGCAATATATCGCTTGTCAAAGAATCACCATCCTTTGCTTCTTCTATAGTTGAATTATTTTCACTAAATCTTGTTGGGAGAGACCTTAAGATCTTATCACAAACATTCGATTCATCAATATTAAGTCCAAGTCCCTGCATAGCATTAACAATCTCATCTACCTAAAGTAGATACGTACTAATGTTTTTCTCATTCTTCATTCTTAATTTTTTAAATTGTCCTTTGAGATTTTGTATCTTTGCCTTTTTGACACTTTTGTCTCCTTCATATATGCTTTGCAACTTATCCCAAATTTCTTTTGCATCTTTACAATGCATAACCTTTATTAATTCTGTTCTATGCAAGCCTCTCAAAAGTGCATTCATTGCTTTTGAATTGTAATGTTGTAGAAGCTTACCTTCCTTATCTGTAGGTGGATAAACTGGTGGTATGTATCCATTTTCAACTGCTTCCTAAATTTAATTGCCAAGTGCCATTAGGTGAACCTTCATTTTCATAATCCAATATATAATCACTTCCATCAAATGTTGGTGTCGAATTATCTGAGGACACATTCTTAGAATCCATTGTGTTCTTGAAAGCTTTTCCTTCAAGCTGTTAAACTCTTTTGAAGGAACCTTCTTTGATACCAATTGAAGAATACAAGCTTATACTGAGAGGGGGGGTGAACAGTATAAGACCACTTTTTACTTTTTCTTCTCAATCAATATTATGCAATGTAAATATAGTAGTATCAACAAAAGTAATCAAAACAATGCATAAAACACCACACATAATAGAGACACCAACGTGGCTCACCCAATGTGGGCTACTCCACGAAGAAAATATTTCACTAAAATTTTCTCAATCAATATCTTTGGAAAAATTTATCTATTACAATGTTTATGGATCTCTATCCAAAGGACACACCAATCCCATAATCAAGTTTGTGGATCTCTATCCATAAAAGAACTCATTTATCTTTAGCTTTATCTGGTGATCTTCTAGAAGAATTGTTGTCCCCACTGCTCTAGCTAATGGATCTCTATCCATTGAAGAAACCTGTCCTCACTACCCTGGCTAATGGATCTCTATCCACTGGAGACTATCATATTCTATACTATGTCACCTTCAAAGCTCTATCTCAAATCTGTACTAAACACAGTCATTCGGTCTAGCACAAATCTATCCTCAATCTCTATCCTCATATCTGTACTGAACATAGTATTTCAATCTAGCACAAATCTATCCTTAGTCCCTATCCTCTGATCTACACTAAACACAATCCTTCGGTCTAGCACAAATTTGTTCTCAATCTCCGTCCTTAAGCCTTTACACAAAGCTTGAATCAATCTCAAATCAACTCTGCTAGATCTGCCTCAAACCTTAACTCAAGGTTTGAACAAATCAATCAATCAACTCTGCTCTCAAGTCTTCTCAAAGACTTGTCTTAAATCTGCATTGTAAGCTTCCACAAAAGCTCACACTTATCTGTCCACAAGTCCTCTCAAGAACTTGTCCAATCTGCTCTCAACAAGTCCTCACAAGAACTTGTCTAAATCTGCTCAATAAGTCCTCACTAGAACTTATCCAAATCTAATCTCAATCTGTATTGTAAGCTTCCTCAAAATCTCACACAAATCAGTCCACAAGTCTTCTCAAAGACTTGCCACAAATCTTCTCAACAAGTCCATAATAGAACTTGTTCAATATCATAGAAACATAAAGAGAATTGTTAGAGACTAAAAATACTTCCTATTCACCTCAATTATTAATTACTTTCAATCACCTTTTAGAAACATATAGAGAATTGTTAGAGACTCAATATGCTTCACATTCACCTCAATGCTCAATCACTTTCAATCACTCTTTTGAAAACATACAGAGAATTATTAGAGACTTAATATGCTTCACCAGAATACTCAATCACTTTCAATCACTCTTTTGGAAATATATAGAGAATTGTTAGAGACTCAATATGCTTCACCACAATACTCAATCACTTTCAATCACTCTCTTTACCATAGAAACATACAGAGAATTTTTAGAGACTCAATATGTTTCACACTCATCAAAAATCAACATTTTTCTTAAATCAATTTAGAATACAGAACAATTTGTTTCATAGAACTAGGACTATCACTTTACACATCCACTTGACTAGGCTCAACCAAATCTTACTCAACCAATCACTTAATGAAATAATCCTTGCTTACAAACCCTAGTCCAAACATATAAACACTCACTCAAATATTTCTAATAATACTCATCAACCAATATTACATAACAATTATATTTGTAAAACCTAGTTCAAGTTCCTCACTTAATGATGCAGGAGCATCCGGTGGCAGCAGAGCAATCTTGCATCAACAAAAAAATTTCTAAGTGTTTGCCTTGATGTCACGATATCGCGACAGAGAAAAGTGTCACGATATCGCGACATGTCGCATTTTCGTGACTCAGGAAGGAGAGAGAAGGTGCAGAGCAAAAATGTCATGATTTTACGACATGTCACGAAATCGTGACCGAAAGAAGACAGGAAAGGCCAGAGAAGAAAATGTCACGATTTTGTGACATGTCGCGAAATCGTGATCGAAGGAGCAGAAAGAAAGCAAGGAAGGAAACTGTCATGATATCGTGACATGTCACGATTTCACGACCCGAAATAGAGAGAGAAAGCAGAGAGCAAAGTTGTCGCGATATCGTGACATGTCATGATTTCATGACCCGAGAGGCGAGGAGGAGGCAGAAAGGAAAGATGTCACGATATCGTGACATGTCACGATTTCACAATCAAAAAGGAGAAAGAAGAGCCGAAAAGGAAAGATGTCGCGATATCGTGACATGTCACATTTTCATGACCAAAGGACGAGAGAAGGTGCAAGGGAGGAAAAGTGTCGCGATATCGCGACATGTCGCATTTTCATGACCAAAAGATGAGAGAAGGCATAGGAGAGAAAAAGTGTCGTGATATCGCGACATGTCGCATTATCGTGACTAAAAGAGAAGAGGAAGAGCAAGAGGGAAAAGGTGTCGCGATATCACGACATGTCGCATTATCGTGACTACAAGAGAAGAGAAAGAGGAAGGAGGAAAAAGTGTCGTGATATCGCGACATGTTGGCAAAGAAGAGAAAAGTGTCGCGATATCGTGACATGTCACATTTTCATGACCAAACAAAAGAAAAGAAAGGGTAGGTGGTTATAGGGGCCGTTATAGAGGAAATTATCGAGCGGTGGGTATACCGAACGCCATCATTGGTTGACAGGTAGACAGAGTCTACAGTGGCAGCACTGAACAACACGTGGCACCAAGGTGCAATGAAAGCAGATGAAGATCAAGAGTCGAAAAGAAAGATGTTTTGAAAGCCAAGACAACGAAGAGGCACGAGAAATGAAATGAAGGGTCAAAAAAGGGAAACGGAGAGTCACGCCAGAGATTTTAAAAGGGGAAGCGAAGGCATGCACAAGGGGTCGGAAAACTATGGAGACAGAGTTGCAGACGTGAAGGCAAGAGGGCCATTCTGGACCTGTTTAGGCTATTTTTCTTCCAGGGTGAAAGATGTTGTAATAGAAAAAAATAAAAATAAACTATCTTTCGAGATAAAGGAGTTTATTTGGCAGACTACTGCCATTATTGTAATATTTTTCCAAATTGTTGAATGAGAATTGAGAATTTGGCATGAGCGATTTTGGCTCCCCATCAAGTGGTATCAGAGCAGGAGTTCCTGAGTGTGTGAGCAGATCGCCGAAAGTGAGGCAGTTTGCACCAAGATCTGTGGAAGGGTTGTGAGAAGAGAGTGAGGAAGAATGCCTCCATGAAGAAACCGTGGTGGTGGGAGAAATGTGGTACCTGAAGAAGATTTCAGAGCTTTGTAGAGGCAAGTGCAAGCCCTGCAAGAGGAGTTGCGAAGAGGGGTTGAGCCAAGGAGAGAAGATCATAGTGAAGATGAAGCTTGGGAGGTTGATAATCCATCGGATGAAGAAGAAGTAATGGATCCTACAGAAGCTAGATTAGTTAAGGCCATATCTCGGATCGGGAAGAAGACAAAGTTTGATGTCTCCACGTATTCTAGGAATCTCAATCCAGAGGAGTTGATTGATTGGATCAATGATATGGAGGAGTATTTTGAGTATGAGGAGGTTGTAGATCCAGATCGGATCAAGTTTGCAAAAATGAAGTTGAAAGGCCATGCTTGCATATGGTGGAAAGAAGTGCAGCTAGAAAGAAATAGAAGCAGAAAGGAAAAGATAACCAGATGGGATCGAATGGTAGAGAAGTTGAAGAGACAGTTTATTCCTGTAGATTACGAATTGGACCTATTGAGAAAAATGCAGAGTTTGAGACAGTCAAACAAATCTATCAAAGAATATACAGAGGAGTTTTACCAGATCTCAATCAGAACTGGCCATTCAGAGGCTAACAAGGAGAAGGTGGCCCGTTACATCAATGGGTTGAGAACCAATATTCAAGAAGAGTTGAGTCTGGTTAGGGTGAGCACCATTGAGGATGCTTACCAGTTTGCCCTCAAAGTCGAAGAGAAGCTAAACAGACGGTTTGAGGGTAAGCAAAGAGGAAGAGGTCATGGTGGAAGAACTGGTGGAAGGACCAGTGGAGAAAAATATAAGGATCAGAAGAAGGCTAGTGAAACCAGTAATACCTAGGATCAGAAAGAGGGGAACACCTACCAACCCCATAATTAGAACAATGGTTACCCAAGAGGGAGAGGTAGATCTAGACATGGATTTGGAAGGGGAGGATTTCGTGGAACCTGTTTCCACTATGGCGAAGAAGGACATCGAGCATACGAGTGTCCACAACACCGAGAAAGGATGAATAAGAGACTTGAGGGTCCTGCCAGAGCTGCTATAGCAGATGAAGGTGCTGAATCAGAACATTCTGAGGAGGTAGAGAGAGGAGAAGTTATGGTCACAAGGAGGACCCTATTGAATGAGGAGAAAGGATCAGACTAGAGGAGGAGCCTGTTTCGCATAAGGTGCAAAAGTTCGGGTAAGGTCTGTAATATTATTATAGATAATGGTAGTACCGATAACTTGGTCTCAAAAGAAATGGTTACTAAGTTACAGTTAAAGAGGAGGAGACACCCGCATCCATATCGGATTGCGTGGTTACAGAAGGACCATAGGGCTTTGGTCAATGAGCAATGCTCGATGAAATTTAATATTGGGAATTACCGTGATGAGGTCCTGTGTGACATCCTCGCCTATGGATGCTTGCCATTTGTTGTTGGGAAGGCCATGGCAGTTTGATCGGTGTGCAGTGCATGATGGTCGCGCCAACACTTACTCGATGACAAAGAATGGAGTGCGCCATAAGTCGAAGCCCTTGAAGGAGGCGGGCGAAAAGGTATGTAGCAATGCTAGAATCTGTTTAGTTGAAGGGGGAAGATTTTTGGATAGTTTAAAGCATGAGCATATGTGCTATGCATTAATTCCTAGAGTTAGGAAGGAAGAATGCAAGGATACCCCTGTAGAAGTCTTAGGACTGTTAGAAGAATTTCCGGACATTATATCTGATAATGTGCCCGAGGGTTTACCACCAGTGAGGAAGATCAGTCACCATATAGATTTGGTACCAAGATCTAGTTTACCCAATAAGGCAGCACATAGAATGACTCCTACAAAAACCGAAGAGCTGAACAGGCAAGTCCAAGAGTTGCTCGGAGAAGGGACTGATTCGGGAGAGCTTGAGTCCATGTGCGACTGCCGTAGTACTAGCACCAAAGAAATATGGAGAGTGGAGAATGTGTACAAACTCTCGAGCCATTAACAAGATCACCATAAAGTACAGATTTCCATTGCCAAGGATGGATGACATTATGGACTGTTTGAGTGGAGCCAAGTACTTCACAAAGATTGATCTAAAGAGTGGTTATCATCAAATTCGTGTCAGAGAAGGAGATGAGTAGAAGACAACCTTCAAGACCAGAGAGGGTTTGTATGAATGGTTGGTCATGCCATTTGGGCTAACCAATGCACCAAGCACATTCATGCGATTGATGAATGAGGTATTGAAAGAATTTTTAGGCAAATTCGTCATTGTCTATTTGGATGATATTTTAATATTTAGCAGAACCCTGGAAGAGCATCTGATGCATATTAGAAGGGTTTTTGAGAAGTTGTGGGAGGAGCAGTTGTTAATTAATCTGAAGAAGTGTAATTTCATGAAGAAGGAGTTAGTGTACCTGGGATTTGTCATCTCAATCGAAGGTCTAAAAATGGACCCAAAAAAAGTGAGAGCTATCATTGAATGGCCTACTCCGAGAAGCACGATTGAGGTAAGATCATTTCATGGTCTAGCAAGTTTTTACAGGAAATTCATTAGGAATTTCAGTAGTATTTGTGCACCCCTTACATAAACAATGAGAGGGGATAAGAAAGAATTTAAGTGGACCTTAGGAGCAGATAAGAGCTTTGATATGTTGAAGAAGAAGGTTACAGAGCAACCTTATTTTGGCACTTCCAGATTTTAATAAGGTATTTCAGGTAGATTGTGATGCTAGTGGTAGTGCCATAGGAGTCTGTTTTGAGTCAAGAAGGTAAACCTGTTGCTTACTTTAGTGAGAAACTCAATGATGCTAGGAAGAAGTATTCAGTTTATGATCAAGAGTTTTATGCTATAGTTCAGGCTCTAAATAAGTGGTGACATTACTTGTTGCCAAAAGAGTTTGTTCTATATACTGATCATCAGGCCTTACAGTATATTAATAGCCAAGGGAAGCTAAATCAGAGGCACCTGAAGTGGGTTGAGTTTCTACAGAGTTATACCTTTGTGTTGAAGCACCAGAGCGGAAGGTCCAATAGAGTTGTGGATGCTTTAAGTAGAAGGCGAGTGTTTGTTGACAGAAATGAAGGTGGAAGTGGTAGGATTTGATGAACTTGAAGGGTTTGTACCTTGAAGATCCCGATTTTGCAGAAGCCTGGAAGGCTTGCTTGGCACTTGTCACTTTGGACAGGACCAAGTGGTTGGATTTTCTGATCCAAGATGGAATGTTGTTTAGAGGAAGTCAATTATGCATTCCAAGGAGTTCAATGAGGGAAAATCTGGTCAAGGAGAAACACAGTGGAGGGCTGGATGGACATTTTGGTCGGGATAAGACCATTGCCCTGGTTAGTGAGAACTACTATTGGCCGCAACTGCAGCAAGATGTGAAGAGGTTTGTGCAAAGTTGTAGAGTATGCTAGATGGCGAAAGGTGTGAGCCAGAACACTGGATTATATCAGCCATTACCTGTACCAGAGAGACCATGGGAGGACGTCAGCATGGATTTCATTCTTGGTCTACCAAGGACACAGCGGGGAAATGACTCCATATTTGTGGTGGTTGACAGGTTTTCAAAGATGGCACATTTTATCCCCTACCAAAAAACTAGTGACGTAGTTCACGTTGTAGGTTTATTTTTCAAAGAGGTGGTACGACTTCATGGTCTACCAAAGAGTATCATTTTTGACAGAGATACCAAGTTTGTGGGGTATTTTGGAGGACCTTGTGGAAGAAATTGAAGATAGATTTGAAATTCAGTTCTGCATACCACCCACAGACTGATGGCCAAATGGAGGTGGTGAATAGAAGTCTGGGAAATCTATTGAGATGCTTGATAGGAGATAAGCCCACGGGATGGGATTTGGTTTTGCCATAGGCAAAATTTGCATACAACAATTCTGTCAACAGGAGTACTAACAAATCTCCATTCTAGATAGTATATGGGAGCAGTCCAAGGAATGCTTCTGAGTTGAGGAAGATGGATACAGGGGAAAAGTGTAGTGCCGAGGCTGAGGACTTTGCAGAGCATCTGAAGAGCGTGCATGAAGAAGTGAAGAAGCACATTACTAACATGAATAACCAATATAAGACAAGGGCAGACTAGAAGCGATGGTTCAAGGAATTCATAGTGGGAGATGAAGTCATGGTCCATCTGAGAAAAGAAAGATTTCCTGCTAAAACCTATAACAAGTTGAAGATGAAGAAGTTTGGACCATGCCAAATTATAGGAAAATGGGATTCAGGCAATGCGTATGAAGTGGAATTGCCAAGTGGCCTTAACATATCACCTATTTTTAACATTGCAGATTTGGTAGAATATCATGAAGGAGATAGTAGCGAGACACCAAGTGTAGAATTGTGGAGTATTCCAACATCTACTCCAGAGAACGAGACGAGATCGAGGAAATACTAGACACTCGAGCAGGCAGAAGTACCAAGAACAAGCAATATTCTAAATATCCGGTCAAGTGGAAGGGCAGGCCTATCGAAGATGCAACTTGGTTGTCAAAAATAGAGGTCGACCGCCTGGGTCTTCCTCCAACAATACAGAAGTGAAGGACACTTCTCAATCCACCCCGGGTGTCTGATGCAAGAGCATCCGGTGGCAACAGAGCAATCTTGCATCAACAAAAAAAAATTTCTAAGTGTTTGCCTTGATGTCGCGATATCACGACAGAGAAAAGTGTCGCGATATCGCGACATGTCATGTTTTCACGACTCAAGAAGGAGAGAGAAGGCACGGAGCAAAAATGTCATGATTTCGTGACATGTCATGAAATCACGACCGAAAGAAGACAAGAAAGGCCAGAGAAGAAAATGTCATGATTTCACGACATGTCACGAAATCACGACCGAAGGAGCAGAAAGAAAGCAAGGAAGGAAACTATCGCGATATCGCGACATGTCGTGATTTCGTGACCCAAAATAGAGAGAGAAAGTAGAGAGCAAAGCTGTCACGATATCGCGACATGTCGCAATTTCACGACCCGAGAGGCGAGGAGGAGGCAGAAAGGAAAGATGTCGCGATATCGCGACATGTCACGATTTCGTGACCAAAAAGGAGAAAGAAGAGCCGAAAAGGAAAGATGTCACGATATTGCGACATGTCGCATTTTCGTGACCAAAGGATGAGAGAAGGCGCAAGGGAGGAAAAGTGTCGCGATATCGCGACATGTCGCATTTTCGTGACCAAAAGACGAGAGAAGGCACAAGAGAGAAAAAGTGTCGCGATATCGTGACATGTCGCATTATCGCGACTAAAAGAGAAGAGGAAGAGCAAGAGGGAAAAGGTGTCGCGATATCACGACATGTCGCATTATCGCGACTACAAGAGAAGAGAAAGAGGAAGGAGGAAAAAGTGTCGCGATATCGCGACATGTTGGCAAAGAAGAGAAAAGTGTCGCGATATCGCGACATGTCGCATTTTCGTGACCAAACAAAAGAAAAGAAAGGGCAGGCGGTTACAGGGGCCATTACAGAGGAAATTATCGAGCGGTGGGTATACCGAATGCCATCATTGGTTGACAAGCGAACAGAGTCTACAGTGGCAGCACTGAACAGCACGTGGCACCAAGGTGCAATGAAAGCAGACGAAGATCAAGAGTCAAAAAGAAAGACGTTTCGAAAGCCAAGACAATGAAGAGGCACGAGAAATGAAATGAAGGGTCATAAAAGGGAAACAGAGAGTCACGCCAGAGATTTTAAAAGGGGAAGCGAAGGCATGCACAAGTGGTCGGAAAACTGTGGAGACAGAGTTGCAGACGTGAAGGCAAGAGGGCCATTCTGGACCTGTTTAGGCTATTTTTCTTCCAGGGCGGAAGATGTTGTAATAGAAAAAAATAAAAATAAACTATCTTTCGGGATAAAGGAGTTTATTTGGTAGACTGCTGCCATTATTGTAATATTTTTCCAAATTGTTGAATGAGAATTGAGAATTTGGTGTGAGCGATTTTGGCTCCCCATCACTTAACAAATGGCTTCAACAATAATGCTTATCAAACAAGGTTTTATCAACAACTCTTTATTCTAGAAAACCTTGAAGCATTAATTCAAAACACACTTCAACAATGCTTATAAAAAAATCTTCACATATAGCTCAACAACTCAATAAGGTAACCTAATCAAGTCCTTTTCACTCCAAAGTTATTTTCCAGAAAACCAACCAATCAACTCAACCAAGGAAGAATTTACCCATACCTTTTTCCTTGATAAGGAGTAGACCACACAAATCTGCCACACTCATAAACACTTCTTTGCCAATCTCAAGGAGGTTAGAAGATAATAATTTTTCTCTCAAGGAATCACAATAAAAAATAATATCAAACAAAATACACCTTATTACTCCAACTTTAAAATAATATCAAACACCTTAACAAGATTAGTGCAATTACTTTCACAATAATCTCTTTGGCAAAAGTCCTTTAAAATAAAATCAACATCCTAAAAGTATTACTCCTCCAATATGCAAATATAACAATTAAGACTTTATTTTAAAAATAAAAACAAAATCCTTGTAACACCCTTCACAATTTTACCATGAAAAATCACCACAAAAATATCAACTTTAATTAATCCTTATGCCTCCCAACTATCTCACATCCAACCTTAGGGAAAATAAAAATTAAATTTAAAAAATTGTACCTTTGCCCTTAGTGGGTTTTGAACCCACGTCGCTGCCTCCACAAGCGCCCTAGCTGCAGCCTTGGCTACCGCATGAGCTAGGCACTCACATGGGAGCTAGAGTGCCCACACGCTCTAAATTCTCCCATGCTGCCACCAAAATCAAAGCGTAAAAAGACAAACTTCCAACCTTGCTGTCGTAGTGTATTGAACTCATAACCTCTCTACCACAAGCACCAAGCTAGTGCCACCAGATGGTGCTAGAAACCAAGCTCCTCAATGTTTTTAACACGCAAAAATTTGGGTTTACACAACGCACAAATTTTCTTTCTCACAAATCGTGGATGCATTAATCGAGGCCTCCAAGCTAATGTTTGGCTAAGGTATAAATACATTTTGCCCTAGTTCCCATGCACATCGGCAAAAATGAATTTGTTGGGGGTCGGTGCTTATTCTTTGATTTCAAAATAATTAATTTTAAATTATTTAAATTCACTAGAATTTAAATATTATAAATTAATATTTAAATCTTTTGGATTTGTTAAATATTGGAACCACTTTAGGTTTGATCACTTTGAATAAATAATATGTATTTATAAAATTTAAATTCAATTTGAATTTAAATATTTATAAATTAAATATTAAAACTTCCTTGGGCTTTCTAATTCGAAATTAAAATCCTCCTTGGGTTTTTATAAAAAATATTTTATTTTTGTTCAACCATGGTTTTTAATAAAACCTTTTACTTATGATTCACATAATATTAAAAATAAATATTATGAATCTCTTCTGCCATCAACCTTTTGCATTTCTCCTTTTGACCTTTGACATCAATAGTAGCTTATTCCTTGATATTAATGACAACTTCATTCCTTGACATCAATGACAACTTTGACTCAAAATGTCCAACAATCTCCCCCTTTGTCATTGATGGTAACCCAAATTATTTTTACTAAACACTTGACCTTTTTCTTGTTCTGCTCCCCCTGGGACATTGCTCTCCCTGACTCAATGCTCTCTTCTTAAAAAAAATCTATTCTTCTTACTCAAATACCAAATCTCTCCCCCTTTGACATCAATGTCAAAGGGTCACCTTTGGGGCTCGGGGCTAAGAATGAGTCTCTTAGCTTAGCCCCTCCCCCACCTCCTCTTGAGGTGGTTAATTATGGGGTGGGAGTATTTCTACTCCCAGAAAGCACTGGTCTTTACCTTTGTCTTCTTTCCTTATCATCTGTTCCTTCTGATACCTTTCACTATTTCTGTCCATGTCCATGTTCCTATTCCTGTTCATAGCCATATCCCTTGTTCCTATTCCTATTCCTATTATTTTTCATATCCATATTCTTGTTCTTGTTCCTGTTCATGTTCTTGTTCATATCCATATTCCTGTTCTTGTTCCTATTCTTATTCATGCTTGATTCTAGAATATTTGCTCTACACCACTTTGCTATATGTCCATCATTATTGTATTTATAACACTTAATGTTATTATTCCTTGGAGGTGCAAATGTCTTAGGATTTCTCCTAGTGAATCTATATCCTTTTCTATCATGAACCCTGCAATTCATTACCTTGTGACCAGAATGATTACATGAGTAGCAATACCCATAGAAAAGTTGTTTGTTTATGAAATTCCCATATTCCTGTCTTTCATGTGTCCTGCATTGTGAATCCATGTGCCCAAATTTGTGACATGAGAAACATCATCCATTGAAACTTTCTTGTCTTGACCTCATTGGTCTCTTAGTTTCTCTTACCCTATTTTGATTGTTGTTCCACATGTTTCTCCTTTGTGCATTGTTTCTTTCCTTGTTGAACTTTCTGTTGTCTGAATCATCCTCATAAGTCTCACTTTCTCTTACACTATGTTCTTCTAAAGTTATTTCTTCTGAAGTTTTTGCTTCTTCAGAACTTAAGGTTGACTCTTCTTCTTGTTTCTTTTCAACTTGTTCAAAACCAAGACCTATTTTATTTTTTGACCTTCTTTGTACCTTGATCATCTTATCCATAATATTTGAACTTATTCTAAACTTGTGTAGCTTATCCTTGGATTTATCTCAATCTTACTCTAGTAGGGCTACTTATTATTCTAATAATTCACATTCTAAGACCTTTTCTTCTAACTTATCCTTGAACTTCTTTGTCTTAGCCATTGACTTGTTTAGATCCTCTATAATATTTCTTCTCTCTTCATCGCATTATTGAAACTAAAACTCAAGTTTAGAGTTTTGCTTTCTTACCTTCTTTACTATGTCAAGAGCATAAATAAGTTTTGCCTTAAGATCAAATCCTTCTTTTTCTGATTCTTCCTCTATTTGTTTTCCTTTGTCTACATCTTCATTTTATTTTGACTTGTCTACTATAAGATCATCATCTTCTTCTTCTAGTGCCATTAGAAGATTCTATTTTGGTATTTCAAGTGCATCCTCATATTCATCATCACTAAAATTGAAACCATGCCTTGTACAACTATCTTCAAGATATCCAAAATTACCACATCTAAAACACTTGAGAATTATTGGTGATATTTTCTTAACTTTTTCTTCTTCTTCAATCATAAATAAGACTTCAACTTTATCATTACTTGAAGAACTAGCATCACTATCACTTGAGTACTTACTTTCCTTATCTACATAGTAGCCCCTATTTTATCTTTGTAAGAACTTCCTCCCTTGTCTGATTTATCCATACTTGCCTTTATTTTGGTACCTATATTTTTCTAATTCCCTATTCTTCATAATTTTTTGTTTTTAGCTTCTTGATAATCAATCACATAGTGACCATACTTTCCACAATTGAAATGTCTAACAGATTTTGCATCTTTAAATATTCTTGAATCCTTATTCCTTCTACCATAATTAGCTATCTTATTGCCCTTTGTCTTCTTAATTGCTTTGAAGGCTGCTTCCTTTCGGAGATTAGGTTCCTCTTTTATTCTTAACTCAAAAGTTGTAAGAATACCAAGCAATGTATCTCTTGTCAAAGAATCACTATACTTTGCTTCTTCTATAGCTGAAATATTTTCACTAAACCTTGTCAAGAGAGACCTTAAGATCTTATCACAAACATCCGATTCATCAACATTAAGTCCAAGTCCCTACATAGCATTAACAACCTCATCTACCCGAAGTAGATAAGTACTAATATTTTCCTCATTCTTCATTCTTAATTCTTCAAATTGTCCTTTGAGATTTCATATATTTGCCTTTTTGAAACTTTTGTCTCCTTCATAAATGCTTTACAACTTATCCCAAATTCCTTTTGCATCTTTACAATGCATAACCTTTATTGATTCTATTCTATGCAAACCTCTCAAAAGTGTATTCATTGCTTTTGAATTGTAATGTTGTAGAATCTTACCTTCCTTATATGTAGGTGGATCAACTGGTGGTATGTATCCATTTTCAACTACTTCCCAAATTTCATTGCCAAGTGCCATTAGGTGAACCTTCATTCTCATACTCCAATATATATAATAAATTCCATCATATATTGGTGTTGAATTATCTAAGAACACATTATTAGAATTCATTATGTTCTTGAAATATTTTTTTTCAAGCTGTTAAACTCTTTCAAAGGAACCCACTCTGATACCAATTGAAGAACACAAGCTTATACTGAGAGGGGGGTGAATGGTATAAGATCACTTTCTAATTTTTTTTACCAATAAATATTATGCAATGTAAAGATAGCAATATCCACAACAGTAATCAATAGAGACACCAATTTAACGTGGTTTACCCAATATGGGCTACTCCACAAAGAAAATGTTTCACTAAAATTTTCTCAATCAATCTCTTGGGAATCCTTTCCCTATTACAATGCTTATGGATCTCTATCCAAATGAGACACCAATCACCTAATCAAGTTTGTGGATATCTAGCTACAAGAGAAATCTTTTCTCCTTAGCTATAGCTGGTGATCTTCTAGAAGAACTATTACCCCCACTACTCTAGCTAAAATATCTCTATCCATTGAAGACACCTATCCTCACTGTCCTGGCTAATGGATCTCTATCCATTGGAGACTGTCATCTTCTATACTCTGTCACCTTCAAAGCTCTGTATCAAATCTACACTAAACACAGTCCTTCAATCTAACACAAATTTATCTTCAATCTCTATCCTCTGATCTGCATTAAACATAGTCCTTTGGTCTAGCACAAATATATCCTTAATATTTGTCCTTTGATTTGCACTAAACACAATCCTTTGGTCTAGCACAAATCTGTCCTCAATCTCTATCCTCAAGCCTTAACACAAAGCTTGAATCAATCTCAAATTAACTCTGCTAGATCTACCCCAAACCTTAACTCAAGGTTTGAACAAATAAATCAATCAACTCTACTCTCAAGTCTTCTCAAAAACTTGTCTCAAATCTACATTGTAAGCTTCCACAAAAGCTCACACTTATCTATCTACAAGTCCTCTCAAGAACTTGGCCAATCTGCTCTCAATAAGTCCTCACAAGAACTTGTCTAAATCTGATTAATAAGTCCTCACTAGAACTTATCCAAATCTAACCTCAATCTGTATTGTAAGCTTCCTCAAAAGATCACAAAAATCAGCCCACAAATTTTCTCAAAGACTTACCACAAATCTACTCAACAAGTCCACACTAGAACTTGTTCAATCTCATAGAAACATAAAGAGAATTGTTAGAGACTCAAAATGTTTCCTAGTCACCTCAATGCTTAATTACTTTCAATCACATTTTAGAAAAATATAGAGAATTGTTAGAGACTCAATATGCTTCACATTCACCTCAATGCTCAATCACTTTCAATCACTCTTTTGGAAACATACAGAGAATTGTTAGAGACTCAATATGCTTCACCACAATACTCAATCACTTTCAATCACTCTCTTTACCATAGAAACATATAGATAATTGTTAGAGACTCAATATGTTTCACACTCATCAAAACTCAACCTTTTTCTCAAATCAATTCAAAATATAGAACAATTTATTTCATAGAACTAGGACTATCACTTCACACATCCACTTGACTAGGCTCAACCAACTCTTACTCAACCAATCACTCAATAAAATAATCCTTTCTCACAAACCCTAGTCCAAGCATATGAACACTCACTCCAATATTTCAACATTACTCATCAACCAATATCACATAATAATGATCTCTGCAAATCCTAGTTCAAGTTCCTCACTTAACAAATAGCTTCAACAAAAATGCTTATCAAACAAGGTTTTATCAACAACTCTTTATTACATAAAATATTAAAGCATTAATTCAAAAAAAACTTCAATAATGCTTATAAAACAATATTCACATATAGCTCAACAACTCAATAAGGTAACCTAATCAAGTCCTTTTCACTCCAAAGTTGTTTTCCATAAAACCAACCAATCAACTCAACCAAGGAAGAATTTGCCCATACCTTTTTTCTTGATAAGGAGTAGACCACACAAACCTGCCACACTCATAAACACTTCTTTACCAATCTCAAGAAGATTAGAAGATAATAATTTTTCTCTCAAGGAATCACAATACAAAATAATATCAAACATAAATAAACCTTATCACTCCAATTTTAGAATAATATCAAACACCTTAACAAGATTAGTACAATTAATTTCACAATAATCTCTTTGGCAAAAGTCCTTTAAAATAAAATCAACACCCTAAAACTCTTACTCCTCCAATATGCAAATATAAAAAATTAAGACTTTATTTTAAAAATAAAGTCAAAATGCTTATAACTCCTTTCACAAATTTACCATGAAAAATCACCATAGAAATATTAAATTTAATTAATCCTTATGCCTCCCAACTATCTCACATCAAACCTTAGGGCAAATAAAAATTAAATTAAAAAATTGTACCTTTGCCCTTAGTGGGTTTTGAACCCACGTCGCTTCCTCCACAAGCGCCCTAGCCACAACCTTGGCTGCTGCGTGAGTTAGGCACTCACGTGGGAGCTAGAGTGCCCACGTGCTCTAAATTCTCCCCTGTTGCCACCAAAATCGAAGCACAAAAGACAAACTTCCAACCTTGTTGCCACCAGGTTTTGAACCCGTAACCTATATGCCACAAGGGCCAAGCCAATACCACCTGAGCCAGCCATCAGATGGTGCTAGAAACCAAGCTCCTCAATTTTTTTAACACGCAGAAATTCAGATTTACATAACACACAATTTTTCTTTCTCACAAATCACAAATGCATTAATCGAGGCCTCCAAGCTAATGTTTGGCTAAGGTATAAATACATTTTTCCCTAGTTCTCATGCACATCGGTAAAAATGAATTCGTTGGGGGTTGACGCTTATACTTTGTCTTCGAAATTAATTAATTTATAATATTTAAATTCACTAGAATTTAAATATTATAAATTAATATTTAAATCTTTTGGATTTGTTAAAGATTGGAGCCACCTTAGGTTTTATCACTTCGAATAAATAATATTTATTTATAAAATTTAAATTCAATTTGAATTTAAATATTTATAAATTAAATATTAAAACTTCCTTGGGCTTTCTAATTTGAAATTAAAAACCTCCTTGGATTTTTATAAAAAATCTTTTATTTTTGCTCACCCATGGTTTTTAATAAAATGTTTTACTTATGCTTCACATAATATTAACAATAAATATTATGAAGCTCTTCTGCCATCAACCTTTTGCATTGCTCCTTTTGACCTTTGACATCAACAGTGGCTTATTCCTTCATATTAATGACAACTTCATTCCTTGACATCAATGACAACTTTGAATCAAAATGTCCAACACATTGAAGAACATAACGTCCATACATTACACAAAGGGTGAAATAAGTGTTTTCTAGAACCTTCTACTCCTCAAGCACTAAAAAAAAGGATGTGCCACTTAGCAGTCAACACAAGATTCTCCTCCATTTTAAGAGCGTCAACGACCAAGATATTCAACAAGCATTTAATTCTAGAGTCTGCACATACAGGGTCGAGCGACAACATGGAAGCAAGGGGAAAGAGCCTTCAATGCTTTGGTCAAGGAAGGTCAAAGGTAGATATCAAAGGCACCACATTTGGAACGTCAAATCCCACAAAGGTTCCAAACAATATCATTGGAGGGAACAACCAAAGCAATGACGTCAATATTGCAGCCCTTGCACAACGAAAATCAATACCGACTATTGAACGGTATAAGGTAAGGTTATTCCCACTATAATATGCTTTCATTTCTTGGGAGTTATAAGGTTAAACTTAGAGGAATTTAACCATATTTAAAGCCGTATATTGAGGGAGAATAATTTATCAAATCAATATAATATTTGCAATATTAAACATAGGAGCAATAAGGATTTCTACTAGAAATTATTTCTGAAATATTTGCAAATATTATTGTGGTCTAATTTTTTCCAAAATTTGGGAGTTATAAGGCTTACCACACCAAATTTAATTTACTGGAAATTGGACACACTTCAATAAAATCCATAAGGGATATTAAAAGAGGTTATTAAATATTTTTGCTAAGGTTGAAAATTTATAATATTTTTGTCTCAAAAAATAAAAAAAAAAGACAAAATAAATCCAACATTAAAACCTCTTCAAAATTGAAAAGTGCTTAGTTCAATAGGAGCAATAAGGGATAATAAAAGTTGATTTTTGATATTTACAAAACTTTACAACATCAACCAAAACTTGAACTATTTTTTCAAGAGCATTATATTATATCCCTAAGGAGTCATAAGGGATTCCACAAATACTTGGTAATATCAATATTTATCATAATTTATCAAGTTGCAAGTCCATTGGGAAAATATAAGATTTTTACAAAACCTAAAATTCCATTAGGTATTTATACTCTCATTACTAGGGAGACATAAGGAAACCTACAAACCTAAGGATTAATTAAGGTTTCATCAAAATCAAGGGTATATACTTCAAATTTGAAAGGTATACTACTAAGGTTCTATCAGGTTCAATCCTAAGAAATAGCAAGAATCACTATCTCAAAGATCTATCATGGATGAAATTTTGATAATATCTTTCAACAATGAAGAACTATTCCATGAAGTAGAATTATACTCTCAAAACTTAATAGATACTCTAGAAGGATATGAGTATCTATCTACTAACGATCGAGATAAATTCTTCTTGTTTCTTAAAGAAGCCAAAGAAGGTAACTTTACAACATTGATTAACTATCTTCATGAAATCTTCTTCACAACATGGTGGAACTCACAAATATTGGATATATTTTCACCAAAATAGTATCTAATGTTTTATCTATCATTAATTATGTTTGTACTTACTCAACACAAGAAACAAGTTAGCTGTGATGATAGACTAACTTGTCATGAAGTAGAAATCCCACCAGCACCAATGCAAAATCACAAGAGCAGGAGGAAAAAGAAGAAAAGATATGCTAGAAATAAACATGGCATCATGAAAATTGAACCAGTAGAACACTTACATAAGGTAGAAGAGCCTGCATCTACAACCACAACTTACTTTGCATCACATGAAGACACAAATTACCTGCTGAACCTAAACATAATAAGAAATGAAGGAGAATACATATTCTACTATCCAATGGAAGAAGATCCACATTGAAGACTAAAGTCTTCAATACCCAAATAATGTAATACAAGGGGGTGTTAGAAATAGATTATATTACATCATTTTGGTCATGTAAATGTATCTACCAAGGTACATACTAAGGACATTAGATCAATTTAGGGGGAAGTTACCTAGTTTCTTCATGCAATGTAATAAATGCACAAGTGTCAATGTGGAAGCTATATATGTGCAAGTTATCCCTTGCATAATTAGATAGAGTGTTGGCCAAGGAAATTATCTTCCCATATAATGGCCTCATTGTAATATCAAATATATAGAGCATAGGAGAGTGGAGTAGTGCATAGCAGAGCATAACATAGATATAGTCACCCATATTGGAGATGGGTGCAATGTAGTCAGGTAGCATTATTCATGGAGTGTTCATTTCCACCATAGCTACATTGTATTCATTTCCATCATTTCTATTTATAGTATATTTCAGTCATCTCGTAAATTTACTTTCTTTCATATTATTTTTGCATCTTGTGATTGCTATCTCCCATTGCATATTGCATCAAAAGCTAACAACCAATCCACCTATCCCTCAGAGGCTAATGGCTAAGTAAAATTTAACTAATGTCTATTTTATTTAGAGCTTATTATTATATCTTAATTTATATGTATATAATTATTATCTTATAAATAGATTATATATAACTTTTATTGAGGGCCACTCCCATCCAAATACTAAAATATTACATTTTCTCCAACATACATTTTTATCACAATTATTTTATTTCTTTTATTTTTTAAATATTCTTCAACTTCCTCTAAGTGCTATGTTTCCACAATCAGCTCATTGACATCATTTTGATTAAGACATAAAATCTCACTTGGCTAGTTGCCTTCTAAAATTTGAATTTCATCGGGATGAAGATCAACATCATAATTTATTAATTTATTTGCTACTCAATTTCCTTCTCTATAAACATGCTCACACAACCACGAGATTGCCTCTAGTAATAGATGATGAACATCAACAATAATATTATTTTTATTCCAATCTTTGCATCTATTTTTGTTAATAACAATAATGATAATTTGTAAGTACCCCTCAATTGAAATATGTTTCCATTATTTTCTATTGCAATTTTAATCCTTTTAAGAAGTGCCCTAGCCTCTACATAGTTGTTAGTTGAAGTTCCATATGATTGTGAATAAGTGAGGAGAATTTTGCCTTCACTATTTCTAAAAACACCACCTCCACCAGCTTTTCCTGAATTTCCTTTAGAAGCACCATCAAAATTAATTTTGATAAACCTAATTTTTGGTATTCCATTTCACCATAGATTGAAGTAGATCATTTGATTTAATTCCATTGTCGCAGATGACTCTTCCATGTATGTTCAAATATTATAGTCAAGTTATTAACACCTCTCTTTTTTTGTAATTGAGACTTCCCATGATGAGCACCATATTTGTAGACATTCTGCAAGAGAGGCACTAATACGATTCTAAAATTATTCTTTAAGAGAGGCACCTCTTTATTTATTCTATTCTATGCATGCCTCTCAAAAGTGCATTCATTGCTTTTGAATTGTAATGTTGTAGAAGCTTACCTTCCTTATCTATAGGTAGATCAATTTGTGGTATGTATCCATTTTCAACTACTTCCCAAATTTCATTGCCAAGTACTGTTAGGTGAACCTTCATTCTCATACTCCAATATATATAATCACTTCCATCAAAGATTACTGTTGAATTATATCAAAACACATTCTTAGAATCCATTGTGTTCTTGAAATATTTTACTTCAAGCTATTAAACTCTTCCGAAGGAACCCACTATGATACCAATTGAAGAACACAAGCTTATACTGAGAGGGGGGGTGAACAGTATAAGACCACTTTTTACTTTTCTTTCCCAATAAATATTATGCAATGTAAAGATAGAAATATCAACAACAATAATCAAGGCAATGTAAAAAACACCACACACAATAGAGACACCAATTTAACGTGGTTCACCCAATATGAGCTACTCCACGAAGAAAATATTTCACTAAAATTTTCTCAATCAATCTCTTGGGAATCATTTCATTATTACAATGTTTATGGATCTCTATCCAAATGAGACACCAATCCCCTAATCAAGTTCATGGATATCTATCCACAGGATAAATACTTTCTCCTTAGCTCTATATGATGATCTTCTAGAAGAACTATGCTCTGGCTAAAGGATCACTATCCACTAAAGACACCTGTCCTCACAACCCTGGCTAATGGATCTCCATCCACTAGAGACTGTCATATTATATACTCTATCACCTTCAAAGCTTTATCTCAAATCCACACTAAATATAGTCCTTTAGTCTAGCACAAATCTATCCTCAATCTCTATCCTCTGATCTGCACTAAACACAGTCCTTTGGTCTAGCACAAATCTATCCTTAATATTTGTCCTCTGATATGCACTAAACACAATCCTTTGATCTAGCACAAATATATCCTCAATCTCTATCCTCAAGCCTTTACACAAAGCTTGAATCAATCTCAAATCAACTCTGCTAGATCTGCCCCAAACCTTAACTCAAGTTTTGAACAAATAATTCAATCAACTCTGCTCTCAAGTCTTCTCAAAGACTTGTCTCAAATCTACATTGTAAGCTTCCACAAAAGCTCACACTTCTCTATCCTCAAGTCCTCTCAAGAACTTGTCCAATCTACTCTCAAAAAGTCCTCACAAGAACTTGTCTAAATTTGCTCAATAAGTCCTCACTAGAACTTATCCAAATATGATCTCAATTTGTATTGTAAGCTTCCTCAAAAGCTCACACAAATCAGTCCACAAGTTTTCTCAAAGAATTACCATAAATATGCCTAACAAGTCCACACTCGAACTTGTTCAATCTCATATAAACACAAAGAGAATTATTAGAGACTAAAAATGTTTCCTATTCACCTCAATGATTAATTACTTTCAATCACCTTTTAGAAACATATAGAGAATTTTTAGAGACTCAATATGCTTCACATTCACCAAAATTCTCAATCACTTTCAATCATTCTTTTGGAAACATACAAAGAATTGTTAGAGACTCAATATGCTTCACCACAATACTCAATAACTTTCAATCACTCTTTACCATAGAAACATACAGAGAATTGTTAGAGACTCAATATGTTTCACACTCATCAACACTCAACCCTTTTCTCAAATCAATTCAGAATATACGACAATTTATTTCATAGAACTAGGACTATCACTTCACACACCCACTTTACTAGGCTCAACCAACTCTTACTCAACCAATCACTCAATAAAATAATCCTTTCTCACAAACCCTAGTCCAAGCATATGAACACTCACTCAAATATTTCCAATAATACTCATCAACCAATATCACATAATAATAATCTTTTCAAATCCTAGTTCAAGTTCCTCACTTAACAAATAACTTCAACAACAATGCTTATCAAACAAGGTTTTATCAACAACTCTTTATTCCATAAAAGCTTGAAGCATTAATTCAAAAACACACTTCAACAATGCTTATAAAACAATCTTCACATATAGCTCAAAAACTCAATAAGGCAACCTAATCAAGTCCTTTTCACTCCAAATTTGTTTTCCATAAAACCAACCAATCAACTCAACCAAGGAAGAATTTTCCCATACCTTTTTGCTTGATAAGGAGTAGACCACACAAACCTGCCACACTCATAAACACTTCTTTGCCAATCTCAAGTAGGTTAGAAGATAATAAATTTTATCTCAAGGAATCATAATACAAAATAATATCAAACATAAATAAACCTTATCACTCCAATTTTAAAATAATATCAAACACCCTAACAAGATTAGTACAATTACTTTCACAATAATCTCTTTGGTAGAAGTCCTTTAAAATAAAATCAACACCCTAAAAGTCCTACTCCAATATGCAAATATAACAATTAAGACTTTATTTTAAAAATAAAGTCAAAATGCTTATAACTCCCTTCACAATTTTACCATGAAAATCACCAAAAAAATATTAACTTTAATTAATCCTTATGCCTCCCAACTATCTCACATCAAACCTTAGGGAAAATAAAAATTAAATTAAAAAATTGTACCTTTGCCCTTAGTGGGTTTTGAACCCACATCGCTGCCTCCACAAGCGCCCTAGCCACAACCTTGGATGCTGCATGAGTTAGGCACTCACGTGGGAGCTAGAGTGCTCACGTGCTCTAAATTCTCCCCTGTTGCCACCAAAATTGAAGCGCAAAATACAAACTTCCAACCTTGTTGCCACCACGTTTCGAACTCGTAACCTATCTGACACAAGTGCCAAGCCAATGCCACATGATCTAGCCACCAGATGGTGCTATAAATCAAGCTCCTCAATGTTTTTAACACGCAAAAATTCAGGTTTACACAACGCACAAATTTTCTTTCTCACAAATCACAGATGCATTAATCGAAGCCTCCAAGCTAAGGTTTGGCTAAGGTATAAATACCTATTGCCCTAGTTTCCATGTACGTCGACAAAAATGAATTCGTTGGGGGTCGACGTTTATACTTTGTCTTCAAAATTAATTAATTTATAATTTTTAAATTCATTAGGATTTAAATATTATAAATTAATATTTAAATCTTTTGGCTTTGTTAAAGATTGGAGCCACCTTAGGTTTTATCAATTCGAATAAATAATATTTATTTATAAAATTTAAATTCAATTTGAATTTAAATATTTATAAATTAAATATTAAAACTTCCTTGGGCTTTCTAATTTGAAATTAAAAGCCTCCCTGGGTTTTTATAAAAAACCTTTTATTTTTGCTCACCCATGGTTTTTAATAAAACCTTTTACTTATGCTTCACATAATATTAAAAATAAATATTATGAAGCTCTTCTGCCATCAACCTTTTGCATTCCTCCTTTTGACCTTTGACATCAATAGTAGCTTATTCCTTGATATTAATGACAACTTCATTCCTGGACATCAATGACAAATTTGAATCAAAATGTCCAACACATTGAAGAACGTAACGTCCATACATTACTCAAAGGGTGAAATAAGTATTTTATAGCACCTTGTACTCCTCAAGCACTAGAGAAAATGATGTGCCACTTAGCACTCAATACAATATTATCCTCCATTTCAAGAGCGTCAACTACCAAGACATTCAACAAGCATTTACGTATGGATTCTATGCGTACAAGGTCGAGCGGTAGCATGGAAGAAAGGTGAAAGAGCCTTCAATGCTTTGGTCAAGGAAGGTCAAAGGTAGATATTAAAGGCACCACATTTGGAATGTCAAATCCCACAAAGGTTCCAAGCAATATCATTGGAGGAAACAACCAAAGCAATGACGTTAATATTGCAGCCCTTGCACAATGAAAATCAACACCGACTATTGAATGGTATAAGGTAAGGTTATTCCCACTATAATATGCTTTCATTTCTTGGGAGTTATAAGGTTAAACTTAGAGGAATTTAACCATATTGAAAGCCATATATTGAAGGGGAATAATTTATCAAATCAATATAATATTTGCAATATTAAACATAGGAGCAATAAGGATTTCTACTAGAAATTATTTCTAAAATATTTACAAATATTATTGTGGTCTATTTTTTCCAAAATTTGAGAGTTATAAGGGTTACCACATCAAATTTAATTTACTGGAAATTGGACACACTTCAATTAAATCCATAAGGGATATTAAAAGAGGTTTTTAAATATTTTTGCTAAGGTTGAAAATTTAAAATATTTTTGTCTCAAAAAATTAAAAAAAAAGACAAAAGAAATCCAACATTAAAACCTCTTCAAAATTGAAAAGTGCTTAGTTCAATAGGAGAAATAAGGGATAATAAAAGTTGATTTTTTATATTTACAAAACTTTACAAAATCAACCAAAAATTGAACTATTTTTCAAGAGCATTATATTATATCCCTAGGGAGTCATAAGGGATTCTACAAAAACTTGGTAATATCAGTATTTATCATAGATTATCAAGTTGCAAATCCATTGGGAAAATATAAGATTTTTACAAAACCTAAAATTCCATTAGGTATTTATACTCTCATTACTAGGGAGACATAAGGAAGCCTACAAACCTAAGGATTAATTAAGGTTTCATCAAAATCAAGCTTATATACTTCAAAGTTGAAAGGTAGACTACTAAGATTCTATCCTAAGAAATAGCAAGAATCACTATCTCAAAGATCTATCATGGATGAAATTTTGAGAAAATCTTTCAACAATGAAGAACTATTCCATGAAGTAGAATTCTACTCTCAAAACTTAATAGATACTCTAAAAGGATACAAGTATCTATCTACTAACGATTGAGAGAAATTCTTGTTTCTTAAAGAAGCCAAAGAAAGTAACTTTACAACATTTATTAACTATCTTCATGAAATCCTCTTCACAACATGGTGGAACTCACAAAGATTGGATATATTTTCACCGAAAGAGTATCTGATGTTTTATCTATCATTAATTATGTTTGTACTTGCTCAACACAAGAAAAAAGTTAGCAAGAATGAATAATATTATTGTGATGATAGACTAACTTGCCATGAAGCAGAAATACCACCAGCAACAATGCAGAATCACAAGAGAAGGAGGAAAAAGAAGAAAAGACATGCTAGAAATAAACATGGCATCATGAAAATTGAACCAGTAGAACACTTACATAAGGTAGAAGAGCCTGCATCTACAACCACAACTTACTTTGCATCACATGAAGACACAAATTACCTGTTGAACCTAAACATAGTAAGCAATGAAGGAGAATACATATTCTACTATCCAATGGAAGAAGATCCACATTGAAGACTAAAGTCTTCAATATCCAAATAATGTAATACAAGGGGGTGTTAGAAATAGATTATATTACATCATTTGGGTCATGTAAATGTATCTACCAAGGTACATACTTAGGACATTAGATTAATTTAGGGGGAAGTTACCTAGTTTCTTCATGCAATGTAATAAATGCACAAGTGTCAATGTGGAAGCTATATATGTGCAAGTTATCCCTTGCACAACTATATAGAGTGTTGGCCAATGAACTTATCGTCCTATATAATGGCCTCATTGTAATAGCAGATATATAGAGCATAGGAGAGCAGAGTAGTGCATATCATATCATAACATAGATATAGTCACCCATATTGGAGATGGGTGCAATGTAGTTAGGTAGCATTATTCATGGAGTGTTCATTTCCACCATAGCTATATTGTATTCATTTTTGTCATTTCTATTTATAGTATATTTCAGTCATCTCGTAGATTTACTTTCTTTCATATTATTTATGCATCTTGTGATTGCTATCTTCCATTGCATATTGCATCAAAAGCTAACAACCAATCCACCTATCCCTCAGAGGCTAATGGCTAAGTAAAATTTAACTAATGTCTATTTTATTTAGAGCTTCTTATTATATCTTAATTTATATGTATATCATTATTATCTTATAAATAGATTATATATAATTTTTATTGAGGGCCACTCCCATCCAAATACTAAAATATTACATTTGCTCCAACATACATTTTTATCACAATTATTTTCTTTATTTTGTATTTTAAATATATTCTTCAACTTCCTCTAAGTTCTATGTTTCCACAATCAACTCATTGACATCATTGTTATTAAAACATAAAATCTCACTTGGCTAGTTGCCTTCTAAAATTTGAATTTCATCAGGATGAAGATCAACATCATACTTTATTAATTTATTTGCTACTCGATTTCCTTCTCTATAAGCATGCTCACACTACCACAAGATTACCTCTAGTAATAGATGATGGACATAAACAATAATATTATTTTTAATCCAATATTTGCATCTATTTTTGTTAATAACATTAATGATAATTTGTAAGTCCCCCTCAATTGAAATATGTTTCCATCATTTTCTATTGCAATTTTAATCCTTTTTAAGAAGTGCCCTAGCCTCTACATAGTTGTGAGTTGAAGTTCCATATGATTGTGAATAAGTGAGGAGAATTTTGCCTTCACTAGTTCTAAAAACACAAGCTCCACCAACTTTTCTTGATTTTCCTTTAGAAGCACCATCAAAATTAATTTTGATAAACCTAATTTTTGGATATTTCCATTTTACCATAGATCGAAGTAGATCCTTTGTTTTAATTCCATTGACGCAGATGACTTTTCCATGTATGTTCAAATAATGTAGTCAAGTTATTAACACCTATTTTTTTGTAATTGAGACTTCCCATGATGAACACCATATTTATATAAATTTTGCAAGAGAGGCACTAATACGGTTCCAAAATTGGGCATGATTTTGATATTTATTTTAAAAAACTCTATTATTCCTTTCAATCCATAAATTATAACAAATAATGACAAGGTCAATTCTCCAAATAATACATAATGCTTTAGCTTTTAAATAATTTATCAGCTCTTTCAATGTTGATGGAGCTACCCAATATAATTTCATATTTAGAAAAATAACCCCAAATGGTGTGAGCAAATGGATAATGAAGAAATAAATGGTTCGATGTTTCTAAATCCTTCTCACACAAGGCAAATTTGAAGGGTCCATAATCTCCTGTTCTTTGTAGAATTTCTCTCATTAGAATCTTACTTTGAACCGCTAACCAAAGAAATGTTGAGGCCTTAGGGAGAACCTCTAATGACCAAACGTTCTTCGAAGGAAAATATTTGGGGGAAGGAGATTTTGATTGTTCTAAATTCTCATATCCCAAATTGACTGACTATCCACCATCCTTTGATAAATTCCAAACCAAGTCATCCTTTCATGTAAAAATTAGAAAATAAAACTCTCGAAGCACCATTTGAAGTTCATTTACAATTTGTTTGAGTTCCTCTCCTTCAACTAGGTTACTAAAAGAAATCCATGATCTAGAGTTTTTAATCATAATAATATAATCTTTGACCTTTGGACCTTTACATGCTAGGTATGCTTGAGCTAATGGTTTCCATTTTGAGTCAAAGATAAGAGGATAAGGCTTCAACCAAGCATCATACCAAAAATTTGCATAACTCCCCTCATTGACTAACCATATAATATGTTTCTTTATCAATTGCAAACTCTTTGATATGAAGTTCCATGTTGATAATCCTTTGGATAGAGTTCTTTTCCTAAAAAATTTCATTGCATCAAGAGAACCTATATATTTTTGAAGTAATATTTTTACCCAATTCTTTCCTTGATCTTTGAATAATCTCCATCCAAGCTTTTCTCCTAAAGCCAAATTCATAAGTTTACAATTTCACAAATATGCTCCTCCAATATTCTTTCCTTTGCAAACCCTATCCCACTTACAAAGAGGAAACCTAAATTTATCCTCACAACCTTTCCATAGAAAGTCTCTTTGAATTTTATCAAATTTTGATACAATACCTGTTGGCCATCTTAAAAGTGACATCGTATAAATAAAAATGGATTGCAAAGTAGCCTTTATGAGTTGTAGCCTTCTTGCCATGGTTAAAAACTTACCTTTCCAAATTTCCAAGCAATCTTTCGTTCTATCCAAAAAAGAGATCCAAAGCTCCTTTTTATTTCCTTTATTATACAAAGGAATACCCAAGTAGGTTGATGGAAATTTTTTAATTTTAAACCCTAAAATATTCACAATAATTTATTGTAAATTTAGGGCAATATTAATGAAACAAATCTTGGATTTTGAAGTATTTATAAACTATATAGTAGCCTTCTCATAGCATGATAATATTGATTTAAACTCCATGGTCTCACTGATCGAGGGATGGCCAAAAAGAAAAGTATTATCAACAAATTGGAGATGTGATTCAAAGGGATCATTTTTTGCAACTTGAATACCCTTGATTTTTCCTAATTCCATTTTTGCCTTTGAAAATACTCTCCCTAATGCTCTCACCAAAATAATGAATAGATAAGGAGAAAGAGGATCATCTTGAAAAAGTCCACAAGATGAATTGAAGTACCCAAAAGGATAACCATTGATCAAAATAGAAAATTTTGCAGTACTATAACAACACTTAATCCACTCACACAAACTATAATCAAAGCCAAACTTTCTAAGAATATTATGTAGAAAATTACAAGAAACCCTATCATATGCTTTGTTCATATCTAATTTCAAAAGCATACCTAGTTTTTTGATGGAATGAAGAGAATGTATGGCCTATTGTACACTAATTATATCATCAAGGATTTGTTTACCATAAACAAAGCCACCTTGTTCCTCTGAGATAAGACACCCTAGAATACCCTTCAACCTGTTTGCCATAATTTTTTAAATGATCTTATAAATCATATTACAAAGGCTTATTGGACGAAAATTATCAAAATATTTTGTGTCGCCTTTCTTGGGAACCAATGTAATAAAATTAGCATATATATCACTTATTATAGCCTTCATTTTTTGGGCATCTTCAACCGTATTTAACATATCACTCTTCAATAAATCCCAAATTTTTTGAAAGAAAATTATAGGAAATTCATTGGGAGCCTAGGTACCTTGTTAGTATGGACAAAGAAAACTACTTCATGGAGCTCCTCCATAGATATATTCTTCATCAAGCTTTCATTTTATCCCTAAGTGATAATTGATGGAATATTTTGCAAAAGTTTTTCTTGTGCCTCCTTATCTTGCCTAGAATTTGATAAAATATTTTTGAAATAATTAATTGCTTCCTTCCTTGTATCTTCTTCGTCCTTGATATTTCTTCCATATCAGGTTATAATATTTTTGATATGACAAACAAAAAAAATTATTTTTACTAGCATGAATTTTTTTTGTATTTCTATCTCCTTCCTTGAGTCATTTATCTTTATATTTTTGGAACCAATATGACTTCTCCCTTTTCAATGCATTATGGTAATTAGAAAGTAATTATTTTTCTTTCACATAAAAATCCTAATCCATTCCTTTAATTTCTACTATCTCTTGTAAATTTTTGAGCTTGAATTTATTTTATTTTTTTCTTTAAAAAGGTTACCAAAATATTTGGCGTTCCATATATTTATTTAATCCTTTAAATATTTCAACTTTCAAACAAACCTATACATACATTATCCTTAAAATTTTGATTCATCCCATCATAACATAACCATCTGAAAAAAATCAAGGTCTTGGAGCCACATAGAATGGAAGCAAAATGGCTTTGGATGACCATTATTAGGTATCTAACAAGTCAAAATAATAGGTTTGTGATATGATCCTGCTCATAATAAAATATCTAAAGAGATTGTATACTTTATTTGCAACCATTTATTGGATAATAAGAATCTATCCAGTCTTTCTACTATATGATTTTTCCCAATGTGTCTATTATACCATGTATATTGAAAGTTTGAGGGACTAACATCCCAAAGGTCATTTGAATTGACAAATGAAGAAAAATATTGCCTTGATTTAGACCACTTGGAATGCCACCCCTATTTTCCAAAGGAGATAGAACAATATTTAAATCATCCCTAAGAATCTATAGATCACAATGAATCATCATTGTATTTGACAAAAATATACTAAGGTCCTTCCACCATCTTTCACGAGAACTAACTATAGTTGGAGCTTATACATTTATAACTCCAACTTTGATGTTTTTCTCTTTGTTACAAAATAATCCAACAACCCAATTACTTTTTTCTTCTAATTGTTGTACATCTCATTTGCAATTGTCCCATATTATTGCAATACTGCCTAAATCTCCTATAGAAGAAACTATTAAACAATCACTTGTCTTCTAAATATTCTTAAAAACATCCCTACATTTCTCACTACTTAGTTTTATCTTGTATTAAATAAAATTAGAGCTATAAAAACCTATTAATTCCTTAATAACTCTTTTTTTAGGGGTTTTTTTCATGCCCCTAATATTCCATGGTATCATTTTCATTATCAACACTTTTTATTTTTATTAGTGGGCTTAGCCCCACTTCTTGTTAACACCTGTGATATTTTATTTGGCTTCCTAGATCAATATACTTCTAATATTTTTTAATTTTTGTTCTTTCTTTGATGGTATTCCTCTCCTTCTTTCATTCTTGTCAACACTTTCATCCTCATCAATCTCTTCCATTTTTTTATATTGTTCAAAATGAGGCTTATCTTCTAAAGATTTATGTTGCCCTAAAGAGTCCAAAGTGCAAGGAATAGCCTCATTAGAAATTTTTTCTTTATGTTTCCCTAAAAAATCTAAATGACATAGATGATCCTCCATAGTAATAAATTTTTTATGTTGGCCCGAAAACCCTAAATTTCCTTGGATATCCTCCATAGTCATAACTTTCGTATGTTGGCCTGAACAATCTAAATTTCCTTGGATATCCTCCATAAGATTTTATTTACTATACTGCTCTAAAAATCATAAAGTGCAAGGAATACACTCCATACTAATTTCATTTTTATTGTAAGGAGAATATTTTAAGCTACTTGAGGATAATAAAGGTGATATAACTAGATTAAGCTTGACCTCCATCTCATTTGATTTAAAATTTGTCTCCCCATCTTCCTTTGTTTTAAAATTTGCTTTCTCCTCTTCCTTCACACCTTTAGCTCTTATATTTGAATTTTTTCATTGTACTTCCTCATCCTCCATATACTTTTTTCTTCTAATGGTTGATTCAAGTGAACTGTAATGGCCTTTGCCATTTGATGATGTAGAAGGATTTTTCTAGCCACTTTTTAGGAGTAGAAAATCCTTGAATTGACCTAGCTTCTCCTATGATATGGTCTTATTATTTCAAATTAAAGCTATCCTCACACCCAAAAACTTCCATATCTTCCTCCATTTTCACTTTGCAGTCTCTTACCATGTTCCCAATTTCATGATATTTGTGACATCGAAATGCATTATTTTCATAATCCACTTGTTTATCCCATTCTCTTGATTTAGATTTAATCCTAATTGACCACGGTAAAGGTTTAGAAATATTCATGGCAACACATATTCAAGTGTATACAACATGCCCTCTTTCCTTAGTAGTTGGTCCAATTTGGATAAAAGTATTACCAATATTCTTCAAAACTTCCTTATTTATGAGTTGATAAGGAAGTCCAAAAAGCCTAATCCATATCGGAAGCCTATTAATAGTTTTCGTATCTACAAAAAAAATATCACTCCAAGGTATTAAATATAATGCATCTTTACGCCTAAACCATGAGCCTCCATCCATTATTTTATCCCTTATTTCTGAACTGGAGAAAATAATGAGCAAAAATCCTTTTGGAAGAAAAGTCATGGAGTAATTTGAATTCAATCCCCACTTCCACTTAATCCAATTTTTAATCTCAGAAAAACTTGGCCAATATCCATGAAACTTACATATTAATCCTTTGGTTTTAAAAATCTTTATATCATTCTCAATCATCTCATCCTTGATAATCACTTTTGGTGTAGAATCTTCTACCTAGACTAGGTTTTCCATAGATTCTCTCTTCCTCTTATTTCTGGCTAGGGCATCCAAAATTCCAACTTGGCCATTCATACTTTCAATAAGGACTTTCACAAATGACTTTATTTCTATGTTACCTAGATTTTATTCAAATGAATCCTTTAAATTATCCTAATATTTTGAACAAGAAGTGGCACTTGTTCCTTGATTACACTTTACTTTCTACTTTCTTGCTCATACTTCCTCCTCACTTCCACCTCATGCTTGCACTTACTCTTGGCTACACTCATTCTCGACTTACACTTACACTCACTTATGGCTGCACTCACTCTCGGTTTGTGCTTGCACTCACTTTCGACTGCACTCACTATTGGCTTGTGCTCACACTCACTTTTAACTGTGTTCACTCTTGACTATGCTTGCACTTGCTCTTAGCTACACTCGCACTCACTTTCGACTGCACTCACTCCTGACTACATTGACTCCCTGCTTCGCTCGCACTTGCTCCCAGCTATGCTCGCACTTACTCCTAGCTACACTCACTATATGTATATAATTTTTGTTTAACATAATTTCATGGTTTTTAACTTAATCCAAGTTTTTTAAGAATGTATTTACTTTGAATTATAATTATTTTTGAGCTTATGAATACAATGAGATTGAATTTTGTGTTTGTGCAAGAATATATTGCATGCTTATATGCCAGAATAAACTAAATATTCGATGCGATGAATGTAACAAAGTTTTTGCAGTTTTAATGTAATTGTAATAGAGGGAATAATAGTAGTGGAATGATGTTTTAAGAATGTATTTGAATATTTTGGTATATATTGAAGTTTTTGGGAAGAGGAAATTGGAATGTAAGATTGGATAGACTAGTCTATGCTTGTAAAATGATTAGGATCTTTTCAAAAGTCTTGTTTTACCAATATTAAAAAATATATATTATTAAATGTACACTTATTTTTTTTAATTATTAAATAATTTAATACTAAATATTTAACTTTAATTAATTTTTAATTATTATATTTATTTTATTTAATATAAATGTAAGCAAAAAACATATAATCTTATATTAAAAGCTCTTAATATTATAAGCAATTATGGATATGTAGAGCTAGGACAACTTTTTTCAAAAAATGACTCATCTTTCAAGAACCATATCTTTGCGTAGAATTATCCGATTTAGACAATTTTTGTATTTTTTGTGTGGATTTTGAAGATCTGTGAATGAGTTCTCATATGAATGAATCCAAATAGTATTGAGGGAGATATGATAATCTGAAGATAACCATCTGAAATAAGGGCACCATTAGCATAATTTTTTCTATAAAAATGTATAATGTTTTAGGAGCTATATCTTTGTGAAGGTTTGTCTAATTTAGATTATTCTTGGATTAATTTATGTGGAGTTTGAAGAGCTTTAAAATGAGTGGCCATATGAAGGAATCTAAGCAATATTAAGGGAGATATGACCCTGTGAAGTGTACCATCAAGAAAAAGGGTAGTGACAATTTTTTAAGTCATAAGAAATAAAATTATAGATATTTTTTAGCCAAGGTTCGAATGATGGGAGGAGAAATGGAGGGCTAGGAGCAAGGAAGGATATTTTGTCTAGGAATATAATTTTTTAGCTAAGTTTTATTTATCTCTTCATTATATTAGAAGTTTTGCATGTTGATTATTGTAGGTTTGTTTTCAAATAATATAATCATTATAGGATAAACTGGTAAATTTTAGTAGATATTAAGTTATAGTTTCCTTTCTATGGACTAATTTACAACTAAATTTTTATAATTATCCCTCGTAGTAGAGGTTAGGGAATATCTCATAGAGTAGTGTTCCACGTTCCTCAAAGATAAGGCATTCATTAGTAAATGTAATGGGTCTTAGCCAAGAGCTTTGACTCCAAGAAAATGGATTGATAGGAAATGAAAGTATCTAAAAGTGAGTCTATCCTTTCTTCCCAATGGTTTCTTCCTAGAAAATGTTTACTCTAGGGAGGAAAGAGATAGAATCCTAAAAGGGGGTCTTTGTTTTATAGGAAGAGTAGGACTTTTCCTTACTCACTAATATAAAGGATTTAAACCTAAAAATGTAAATCTATCCCTAGTATAGTTTGGAATAGGAAGTATGGGTTGAGCATCAAATTTTAGGAAATGTATACCTTCAAGGAAATAGGCAACACTCTAGAAGAATTCCTTGAGATTTTAGACACTATAAAAGACAAAGTCTTGGCTGTTTATGCGTGGATATTGGTCATGATTGATATCAGTAAACCTTTACCATAACCAATCATTCTTACGTATAGGGATTAGTTGTGGAACTAAACCATGGATTATGAAAATATACATTTTAGATGTAAAATATGTCATGAGGTGTGATATATTGAGAGATCATGCCCTAGGAAGAGTCCAACACAAACATATGTAGAAAATCACAAGAGATATTTAAAAATGGATATGGATGAGGATGATTTTTATCTTCTAAAAAATACGTCTAGATAGATGAAAGTAAATAAATAATTAAGACCAATATGTAAGGATATTGGAAGAAATATCAATTATTTTAACCTATGAAGAAAAAATATATCAAAGCTTAGAATACATGGCATAATAGGATTAGAATATTAACAAGGAACTGTGTACTCAGTATAATCCAAATTTAGGGATGAACATTCCTACTAAGCCTAATGAATGCTCCTCATTGAATTTTAAAGACTCTCTTGAAGTACCATGCACCATACAAGATAAGGAAAATGGTACATAAAATGTGGTGTTAGACGTTAACACCTCTACCATTAAGAAGGAAATACAAAAATATTAGTAGGATAAGTCAAAATATTCCTTAGCAAAGCCAAGAGAGGATAAATCCAATGGAAAGGAAAGTTATAAAAGAATATTGAGGAATAGAATGATAACACCTACTCTTGATATTGGCAATGCAAAAATAGGAAAACCTTTAAATTATTAAGTGAGAGCTAGGGAAACATGAACTAACATAGAGAGAGGAACACAATCCAAGTTGGTTGAACTTTTCTTTACCAAAAAATAAAATGATATTGGTAATTCATAAGAGGGGCCAATATCTCCTAATGAGATATGATTTACATATCATAGAATATAAGGGGTTCTAATTCCCCCTCAAATTAGAGGTGTATTACATAATAAGTATATTATTCTTTGTATCTAGGAAACTAAAATAACAAAGGAAGATATTTTTAGAACTATGAAAGTAATATGGACAAGATGTGAATGAGATGTTGTGGATTCAGAAGTAGTAGCAAGATGAATTCTAACATGTTGAAATCTAGTTAGAACCTCCCATGAAACCATTCATAAAACTAGATATTTGATAGTCTCATTAGTCACATGCTACTTTGTAGATATTTGTTCCATCCTTATCAATATCTCTAGACCTACAACTTAGGTAGATTAGAAGTATGGAGTGGGAATACAGATTTTATGAGATGTAAATACCAAGAAACCTGATTCATGATTGCAGGAGATTTTAATGCCATAATTGAGTTGAATAATAAAATTGGGGAAATTAAGAAAATAATCCAAAATATGAGAGATTTCTTAGCTTTTATTTAAAACAATACTCTATCGAAGGTTGATTGTGAAGAGGATAACTATACATAACCAACAACAAGATAGTCTAGAAACTAATAGCAAAACCAAAAAAAAAAAAAAAAAAAAAAAATATATATATATATATATATATATATATATATATATATATATATATATATATATATATATATATATATATATACTACTCTTAGATCATTTGCTAGATGAAGGGACTTGTGCTAAAATTAATACCTTGACAATGATTGGTTTAGATCATTGACCAATAAGAGTTAAAATGGTGGTAAGTGAATTTAAAAATATCATATTTTAAATTTGAATAGATGTGGTAAGACCATCCTCAATTTAATAATATGATATCGTAGATGCATAATTCTTTAGAAAATGGTGGGTTGTATACAGTTCCAAAATGAATTAAATTAATGACATCTAGATTAAAAGAATGGAGCAAGAACACTTTTGGAAATATTTTTGAGAAGAAATAACTAAAACAGAAACTTTTAAAACTTAAAAAAGGTGAGCACAATAATTCAAATTCAAAGGAAAGGAAGTTTCTTAGTGAATATCATAATATTTTGAGCAAGGAAAAGAAATTTTGGAGATTAAAATCAAGACAAAATTGGTTAAAAGGAGATAAAAATACACAATTTTTTTATGCGATGTTAATAGTATAGAGATCAACATCCAAAATTAGTAGAATTAAATCAATAGAAGGGGTTTTGATTGAAAACTAGAGCAAAATTGGAAAGGAGACATGGTTTTTTTACCAAAATATTCTAGGATCGAAGGAGATTGAAGTTCTTAATGATAAAGGAGACATGGTTTTTTTACCAAAATATTTTATTACATTATTTTATTATTAGATCATGCACTATTAGTTGGAATATTATTTTGATAATTATTGCATGTATTGATCTAATCAAGAGTATTAATCTTCCAATTTGTAATCCTAAGATATTTATCAAATATTCTTTTGCCTTAATGAATGAAAAATATTTGTTTTATTATCATTGGTAGAGCAAGTATTTCCTACTTGAATTTTGAGGAGGAATCATCTCTTTGGAAATCCTCCCCCCCCAACTCTCCATAGCCTTTGTTTATCATTTTATTACTTTTAAATTGAATTTCCTTTGTTCAACACAAGGAGGTGCCCAAGGAGACAATATCTATTGGAGAAAGGAACCAAAAGTCAAATCCATTAGTCAATTTAAATTAGTTGATAAAGCATGAGAGAAAGTAGACCCTAGTTAAACATGGTGAACCATCAACTGTGATCATTGGGTGATGTAATACAATCACCAAATTTGAAATAAAATGATGAATCATAGTGGTGCAATAGAAAAGAAGATAATGTGAGTGGTTGAATGGAATCCATCATGTTGGTTTTCTCTATGACACCTAGATCATCTTCAAAATCCAACAAAAAACTACACTAGAAAGAGAAGATAGGGGAAACTCATGGGAGAAGGGGAGGTTTTCATGGTCTGAATTACATCATTCAATGACTAAAAAATGCTAGGTAGATCATGAAGGTTGGTGTCTTATCAAAGTATCAAATATCATTATCTCACTAATTAAATGATCATTAATTCTATTCAAAGACATGGAATCATCACTTTTAGTGAACCTTCTAGCTCTCAAGTCCATAGGAGTGACTCTGTATAACTTCATGACAGACCCATGGTTCAAGAACCTCATGGAAGAATCCAAGCCCAATCCCACCCTATGGAAAGCAGGTGGGATTTATTCCTCGTAAGTTCAATGACTTTGGCGATGGCAGTGTCATCTTCCTAGAGATCCACATCACTCAGTACCCTCTAGATATGGGCCACAAGGAGGAAAATAAATATACCAAAATATTTTTCTTCTCTATGGATGCCTAGGGCAACATTGTATTCGATGCCATCATCAAGCAGAATGAAAACACCTCTAATATTGTTTACTCCTAGCATAGAGACCTTATTCCCAAGATAGATACCATCACCATTGTAAAAAAAAATAAAAACAAGGAGAAAGAGAAGATAATGGACATGACAATGTGGATGAATAATACCTTGTAGTAGATCATGAACATGTGGTTAAGCATGTCATAGCTAAAGAATATACCTTAGTATATCAATACTATGATGCAAATCAAGTACACATTGTCATAGCATCTAACATTGTTCAAATCCCATGCAAAAGAGCACATCATTTGCATGGTTGATGTGCACCTACATGGTATGGATATTTCCTACATGGTGATTGTGGATAAATGTGACAATGGGATCCACTGATAGGTATACCTACTTAGGTTGATGTAATATTAAGTTGTACATACACCACATTACTACAGACCCAGGTGATACCGCCTACCACATCCTCAATGCATTGGTGCTAGAGTGCTCAGGCCACATGATGGCCATATGGCATCCTACAATATAGTGCTAGAGCCTTGTGTGGTCCATAACCTCAAGGTGTTGAAGAAGTTAGGCTCCCATTATTTTGAGATTGAGTTGACTAGATGGAAGATCTATTGGATAAAAATTTACATTGGGTTAGTTAACCCTTTAGGCTGGTCACAATGGCTATACCAAACACATGTATCACAATAGGGGGAACAGAGCAAAATATTAGCAACTACCTATGTTCTAATTGATTATTGGTGGGCTCATTATGCTAGCTAGATCCAAGGCATCCCATGTGTCACATGGAGGAGGTGCGTTAAAGGGAAACAACTACCATGGCTCTTTTTTTCCTTCCCCATGGTGGGGTGGAAAATGATGTGACAAATTTACACATCATGGTGACCTTCTCTTTCCTCTCATCATTGACAATGATGACCTGCTTTCATCATTATGTGAATGCATGCATGAATCTATGATAGCAATTATGCCAGATCTTTGCAACATGATATCAAATTGTATGCATGCATGTGGTAGTATTCATGTCTACCTTGGGATGCACAATAATTCCATTTTTCTAATAGACATCCATTTCATGAAAACAATATGGTAACAAAGCATCCATTATCCCACATTCACAATGGGTAAGGTATGTGAGCCTTTATTTATTTATATTTTTTCTTAATAAAATATATGTGAAAAGAGAGAATGATAATATACAAAATAAAAAAAAAGGGATATGTCCTTGTAAAAATTTTGCTGGAAGAAGACTCATCCCAACATTTCCTTTTGCTCGATGAGACATTGTTTTATCGCAATTCGAGGTATCTATAAATTCCCAAGTATAGGATTGTATGTACTCGTTGGAAAATATTTTTGACACTGATCTATTAAGGGTAAAAGTTTCCACTATTGTAAAAGTTTACTATGACTACTGGTCCTCCAAAATTTCTGACTTCTAGCTACTATGATCTTCATTCCAATATTGAGGATCCTGGTTCCCCTTTTGATCCTTCAATTTGGATTTTTTGATGCTCTTATCAGTAAAATTTATGTGGAAGTGTCATAAAATTTCATATATATATATATTTTTTTGTAATATAGAGTGCATTCTTGGTAGCATTTGATATTCCATAAAACAATTCAAGTGAACCTTGTAAGTAGTGACCTACTCTATTACACTTGGTAGTTATAGCGACTAATTATTCATGCAATCCGATAGGATGAGAAGGTTACCATAAGGACACTTGTAGTTGATCCATGTAGGCTTTAAAATTCTTGTACAAAGGTGCATTATTGACAAATTCTAACACCTTCATAGTACAATACAAGAGATGATTTCACCCTAGGGGTAAGAAATACTCATAGTACATAACATGCTCAATAATAGAACTAGTGGTAGACCTAGAGGCGACAGAACCAAAGGTAGATCTAGAGGCATTATACCTAGAAATAATAGACCTATAGGTAAAGGTGATAGCGCTAAAGTAGCTAGATCTAAGAGACAGAGTAGCTAGAGCCAAAGCAACCACAACCAAGAGCCAAAGCAACCACAACCAGAGCCAAGATCCATGCCAAATAGAGCTAGAGCCAAGAGCCAAATCCAAATCCAAAACTAGAGCCAAGATCCAACAACCAAGAGGAAGACCCTAGACTCTAAATTAAGCGAGGTCCTAATATTTCCTATCCCAAATAATGTAATAAGAGGGATGTTAGGATATTTTATTATATTATTTTATTACTAAATCATGCATTCTCATCTAGGATATTATTTTAATAATACTTACATATAACAATATCCTAATTAGGAGTATCAATCTTCCTATTTGTAACCCTAAGGCGCGTATTAAATAGGCTCTTGTCTCAATGAATGAAGAAAATTTGTTTTGCTATCATATGAAGAGAATAGTAAACTAATGGAGCCTATTACTCTAGAATTTAATTCAACTCTTTTTTATTTGGATAAGGATAAATACCTAGGTCTTAATGGGATATTTGTAGCATTCTATAAGCATAATTGGAAAATAGTAAAATATTCTTTACTGGTGGTAGTGGAATAGTCTAAGATAAAATAATGCATACCTTATAAAATAAATACAACATATCTGATCTTAATTCCAAAAAATAAGGATGCAAAATTTATTTTATTCATTTAGATCCATAAGCTTATGTAATATGGAATATAAGGTAATATCCAAAGATATGGTAAATAAATTAAGACCATTGTTAGAAAAAAAAATATTTTAGAAGAGCAAAGAGGATTATGTTATGGTACCTAGGAATAAGTATATGGGAATATGATATTATATTATATAAGAGTTGACATGGGCTACACATAAACCAAGGTTGATTGTATTATAATAGAATATTATATTAGTAGTCGACTCCCCAAAGTAGAATTAGAATATGAGTATATAAAGAAGGAATATTGTCATTATAATCATCATGGAGATCAATAATATGTAATAATATTTTCCCATGAAGTGGATTATGGGAATTTGCCCTCTCTAAGTGGTGTTCTCATATTGGGAGATCTTATGGAGTTATTCCTTCCTTAGGGAGTATTATTGGTGTTTCCCTACCTTAAGGGTATTATCTATCTCTATCTCATTGTGTGGATTATTATTTGTGGATGAATTATTTGATATTTTTGCATATTGGTGTATGATTTATGTTAATAAGAATAAAGGTTTGTAATAACTGGTATTAGAGAAAAATTATAGCATATATTTTTTGGAAAATTTAGAGCAAGTATTCTTTAGTCAATGGGATTCGTATATAAAGACAACTAGGTTGAAGAATACAGTCAAAATATATGTAGAAGAAATAAACATTCTTCAAAAAGATCAAAAGAATTTGAAAAGAGATCTAGCAAATTTCAAATATGTGGTAGAAGATAAAAAAGATGTTAGTATGCAGATGGAGGAATCCATACCTTTCATATTAAATAAAATAAAAAGTGGACAAAAGGATTTGTTTGAGTCTGAAAAATCTATTTTGCAAGTTCATGGTTATATTAAGAATGAAGAGGTTATTATTTCCACTAACCCTAGCAATAAGTATAATTTCATTAATATTGCTTTTGCTAAGAGGTTGCAGGTTAAAAAAAAACAATTAAGGGCATACAACTTGAGGATGAGAATGTTTAAATTTTTGAATATTTGAAGATTACCATAGATAAATATGTTTTACATTTAAATTTTCATGTTATTAAGATGGATATTGTTCTTGGTTATCCTTGGTTATATTATTTAGGTACTATTAACATTAATGTGAAAAAAATTATGAAGTCATGGTATAGGAAAAAGAAGATAACATTGTAGGATATTTGTTAGCTTAAGCAACAAGGATACAAGAAAAAATAAGAAGTGGTTGCATAGAAACAAATAGAAGAACCTAAAATAGAATCCAAGGAGGAAGTAGAAAAATTAGAGTCCATGGAAGTAGTAGCAATAAAGTCCATGGAAAGAAAATCCATTCTAATGAAGGACAATAAAACTAGCTATTTTGTAATTGATCTTTGAAAAGGGGTTACAAAAGTTATCCTTTTACAAAAGTGCCCCTAAGGGCTACAAAATGGGGTCTTCCACAAGGGAAGCCCTCTTTTGGTATAGATGATAGCAATAGTACTTGTAATTTATGAATTTAATATATGTATAAATATATATATTTTGAATTTACATGGTGGAATTGGTAACCATCATGAATCTAGGTAGGCTATCTAGTTTTTATGGCCGCCATAGTATTCTGCATTGTTCGCCCCAAAAGTCACTACATAGATCTTCGTATAATCCACCCTATAACCACCATGTCATAATAATTTTAAACCTTTTACGCTACTGAAAGCACTAGAAAAGGGACAAGAGTTTAGTCCATCGAGTCCCGAGATTTGAACCTTGGACATGCCCCCCTTACGGGGTTTGGTCAAACCAATTGGTATACACCTCAAACCTTTATGAATTTAATATTAAGAGAACAAAATTTCTTATTTTTTCTATCATCTTCCTATATTTTTTAGAGTTGACTAAGGAAATATAGATAGGAGGAGATATCTCAAGTATCATGAACACTAATATTTGATAGTGATGATGATGCTCCAAGGTATTGAATCATACACCCCATGTATCTTCCACATGAATGGTTGGGCTAATATCACATCATAATAATTATCGAAGGATGCAACATCACACAAAACTTTATCTTTGAAATATTTTATACATAAGAGAAGAAAAATTACTAAGTAAAATGAATATATCTCTTGTTGTAACCATCGGGTTTGCATGTGGTGTGATAGGTAGATTTAAATTCTTTACAATTGGAATAGAAATCCAATCATTTGAATCCTACTATAAAACACATTCCTTCTCCTATTACTCCTTTAATGTGGTATGCATGATGGTGATGATAACTTTTGGTTTAGTTTTCATGATTCACTTCCCTCTATCCTTAGCTTGTGGATGAGTATTTGTTGGCATAATGGATGCAAAGGGATGAATCTTCATAAATAATGACTAAATTTAGTGATGTCTTCCACTTGAATGTAGTTTCTCTTATGATAATCATACTCTTTATCATTCTTGGTATTTTAAGAACTCTCAAATTGAGATTCTTTATTTTGATTTCATTTTGGTTTTTGGGGTTGATCCTCATTATCTTGATTATTTTGATTGTTACTCTTTACTTTATTGGACTAGTAATTGGTATTCTAGTTCTTTTTATTTGTTTCTACTCCTTTTCTATTTTTTGGTTTTGTGCTTTTACTCTAATTTAATCTTATATTTCTATGCCTTTCCCAAGATCTTGAATTTTAAATAATCCATGTTTCCCCTTATGTAACATTTTATCCATCTGTAGTACTTCAAGAGTCAATATCTTTTACTATATTGGATAATAAATTTAGTTGCCATAGAATGACAAGCATTAATATAATCTTGAATAGACTAGTATTTCCTTTAGCACAATCATTAGCATCACATGTATTGATCATCATAGGCTCCTATGGGATAATATTCATACTTTAATAAATTATCCCATGTGAATCATCCTTCTTCATCTTCATTTTCCTCCTTTAATCTATTACAATATGCTTCCCACCAATTTTAAATACATAATAAAACTTTCAAGAGTGCAAAAGCGATTTCTTGTTATTGAAAGAATTGTTTATAGAAAAGTATGAAGACAACTAATCCAACCAATTTTTTTTTGCATTATCATTAATTTTTATTTTATAAATAGGAATATTAAAATTCACCTACATATTAAAATATGTGGGAGCTCCAAATGGTGCTAGGATAGTGATAGGTTGTGTGGAGGAAGAATTTTCAAAATTTAGTACATGGAGATATTGAAGAATTTGGGCAACAAAACCCATTATTTCATTTCTATATATCACATGTAATTTATTCAACATATCCTTAAAGGATTAACTATTGTATTGTTAAACCATTCTATTTTCCATATAAGATAATTAGAAATGATAAGGGGGGTAATAAAAGGAATCTTGCATTTGATAGTCAATCTTCTAGGATCATTTTCTTGTATTTATGGACATACACTCAAAGAAAAAATTCTCTAATACCATTGTTCCAAAAGTCAACATTAGGATAAGAAAATTAGAAAATAGTACCATTAAAAAACAACAGATTATAACAAACCAAAACATATAAATATATCTATTAAAATAATAGAATGATTTTATTCCTCAAAAAATAGAGTATGGTGTTGACAGGGTACCTAGGGGTAGTTATTTAATAATAATATTGTTGTTGTTATACCAAAAGGGTATTTTCATATCTTGTTTTAGTGTCGAATATTTACTTATGTTTGATTTATTTATTTTTCAACATATTTGTGGATGCTTTTATATTTATAAGAATCAAAGGTTCTCAAAAATTGGTATTAGAGAAAAATATTCTTAACATTTGGTATTAAAGAAATGATTATTAATAACTTGTTTCATAGTAAACATGTTGGCAATGTTTGTAGGATTTCTATGGATGTGGAGATTTTTTTTAATATTTTCAAAAGTTTAAAGGAAAATAAATCAAAATGTCATCATGTTATTCTAGGAGCCATATATTTTTCATGCATATCATATTGAGAACATTGTTACACAATCAAGTAGTTAATTTTAAATATTATCAATTGACTAGTCATTTAAGAAATTCTAGGTATTATTGAGGGATTAATAGTCATCCAAAGTTCAACTATTAGGGCTAATAAAAATATGTTTTTGAAAAAGAGAAATTTATCAAAATTTTATGGGATATTTTTAAGAGCATCGCATTGCATAAGGTAAATTTTAAATAGTATTAAAGGATTTATGGTCATTGGAAGTCAAGTTATCAAAGTTATTTTTTTACTATGTAGAAAGTCATCAAAACAAGAAAATAATTATCTCTTAATTCAAGTACACAAATCATTGTTTGTTCTATTTTTAAGAAATTTGTTAGATCTAATTGTTTATGATAAATTGGAATGGGATTCAGTGAAAAGGAATTTTATTTTGATAAAATCCTCATTCACCAAACCCTAATTTGCATTGTGAATTTTTTCTATTGAATGCATGAAGTTACAAAATTTTTATGAATATGATGATATTGATGTTAGAGAATGATGGAAGTTATAATTTTTATGAATATATTAGATGGGAAGCTTTATATTAGATTATGATTTTTAATCAAACCCATAATTTAAATATATTTGAGAAGTTCGTTAAGAATTCTTGAGCAAATGGGGATCTAAGGGAAATATATCTAGTTTAAAGGTTGCCATATAAGTGATATAAAGAAGAAATAAGATGGCTTCAAGAGGAACATAAAGAATTTAAAAGAGAGTTAGAAATTTTAGGGGAGAAATAATAGACAACAATAAGGATGATAATGTCCAATTTCAATGAGCCACAACTTTGGAGTCAAAAAATAAAGAGAAAATTCAAGGAAGTTTGCTTCCAAATAAAAACTCTATTTTAAAGAGGTCCATAGATGTATTCAATAAAAAATATTTATTGTCTCCATAGAAACAAGTAGCAAGCATAATTTCATTAGCAAGTACATAGCTAATAGTTAATGGGTTCAAGTGAATAATATTAATAATATGCAACTTGAGGGTGAGAAAGTTTATATTTTTAAAGATATGAATATTACCATGGTTTGATTCATTGGATACTGCTAATATTAATGTACAAAATAAATTCATGAGGTTATGGTATAAGAAAAAAAAAATAAATTTATAAAACATTTCTTACCTGAAGGACCAAGGATACTAATAAAAACAAGAAGCTATTGTATGGGAAAAAATTGAACAACCAATAAAATAACCAAAATTGGAGTTTATGGAAAAGGTAACAATGGACTTAAGGAAAAAGCAAAAGCAAACTCTAAGGATGTACAATTATAATAGCACAAGGATGAACCAAAAGATGAGAATAAGAGACAAGAAAATGAGGAAGCAATTAGCACAAAGAAAAAAAAAATTGAAGAGTCAAAGGAAGTAGAGCATATGGATAAAGTTGCACTATATCACCATCCACATGACCATGAGAGGCAACAATCATGGAGACAATGCATATAACACCAAATATATTGTGATGAGTTTACATGAAACCATAGGAGAAAAGAACTATGAATATGTAACCAACAACAATTATAAGTAAGTTTGGATGAAAGAGAGTTACATTTATGGTTGTTACGCTCATCAATATAGCATAGTGAATAGTTGAAAGTAAAGGAGAACTAGTGGATATAAGAGAAGCACAACAAAAGAAAGGCATCATAGAAAGCCACCACTAGGTAAGATTTCATTTGGGTGGTTTGGTGATCATGAATGATAACAATTATGTACCATGATTAGAGGATCATATTGTTTGGTTTTATCTCATGTTTTGGCGATAAAAAATTCTAAAGTGGGATGGAATGCTATGTACCTAGGGGTAGGTACCTAAAATTATAATATTGTATTATATAGTTAGCATAGGCCATAAATAAACCAACTTGTATAATGTTATTAGTATGGGATGAGTATAACACAAGGTCTATTTCTTGGAAGTTGTACTATACTAGTGAGTGGGATAAGGTTACAATTATAAATAATTGAGTGGTAATTGTGAATCATATAAGTCAATTATTATAACCATATTTGCTCAGTGAGCAATGTTAGGACCAATAGGGTGTTGAGAAAATGTATGATCAAGAAGTTGATACATATATAGATATAAGAATAAGTTAGCTATTATTAGTGACATAAAAACCAATATCCAAATTATTTTATAGTGAAAACCCATTTACGATTCAATAAAAACCCTTTTTATTGATGATAAACCTAGCATTCTTCCCTTGCTATGTCAATGCTCAATATGACAATTATGTTGAACTAGGGTAGGGTATTACATATATTTTTACTATAGGACTAACTTCGTAGTATTACAAAAAATAATGGAGTATACACACAACTACAAATTAATTCTAATTAATTGACAATTACTAGCCAACACAAATAATTATAAGTGCACTTATTAACAAATTAAAATAAGGCATCGGTACTTTTACTTCACTCTTTAGGGTCACAAACCTTGACAACCATAAATATAATCATCAAACCTAGAAAGGCATCATCCATTATCCCTTGTATAAAATTATCATCAAAAAACATCTTGAAGTGTTGCATACTTCAAGAAACATGTACTAGTATAAACCCCATCAATAAAATAATCACCTTTTGAATAAATGCATTAGGATCAAAAAAATATTTTCAATGAATGAATATAAACTTATCTTATACAAAAATATAATAGGGAAAAATAATTAAATATATCATAGAGTTAGGTCTATAAAATTTGGAAAGAAATAATATCCAAAAAAATCCTTAAGGCCTAATATTTCAAGTGGAAAAATAAAAAATAAAAATATTAAGAAAGATGGTTTTTCATAATAAGAAAATAACACAACCTACAAGTAAACCTTAAATCAACATGTGATACAACTTTCTTTTACCACAATACTTCACAAGATTACACTTAATAACTCAACCATGCAAGTGCAATATTCCACACAATTTGTGGCTATAGACCAACACCATCCATGTGGCTTACAACATGAGAGACACAAAGTTCACATAGGTGAAGTATTATATAAGCACCTTGGTAAATTATATCCCATTGTATGTGTAATGATCCTTTCCATTCCTCCAATTCAAACTCACATATGCTACAAGTCAATGATGCTACTATAATGGTCAACAATGAATCTTTGACATTCATCTGCTTAATAAAATAATTAACATTTGACTTTATTTAGTGTATAGAAGGCACATCAATTTAAGATATGATGCCTTGTATTAACCATGTAGATTATAGTTTTAATCATTCATCTTGATGACTTTCTTATTAAACCCGCTTTCATTCCCTAACCAAATAACCATGTCAACACAAATGAAACACAATTTCATTGCTCCAAATTCTAGCATAATGATGACATAAACAATAATATTTGATGTTCATCATTCAATAAAATGACAATGGTCTAATCATGTTTTTTATGCAAATTATAGTTGCTTTCTAGTCTAGTTTATAACATCTCTAGAACAAAAACATGATATAATCTCATTAGCTTTATGTTTGATGTCTCCACCATGATCGACTACAACTCAATCTAGCAAATCATGAATGGCAATGCCATCTCCCACCATTAGATGATAAATCTAAAAAATTAGTTTAATATTTTAATGAAAAATAGAGAGATAGGATCATTATTTATTGAAATAGAGGAATTTAATCACTTGATTTTATCTGCATATCAAATATGATTTATTTTAACATGATCCAAATCCTTATCAATATTTTCTTTTAGTGCCTTAACAATGTCACTTCATTGTAGTAAATAGTGACGATATATTACACATATACCAATATATTTTGTCTCAAATATGTCTAAGATGTTTCATAGATAACAGTATACTCATATTATACATTCTCTAGCCAACACTTGTATGACCATTTTCCATCAACATCGATGTACATTCCTCTTCCAGCACAATGACTTCATTCATACCTCTCATGAATGATAGTGTTAGGCTAGATGGTATGCATATCTCAATGAGGTTAGATATATCATGCTTCTTATTGTAGGTACCTTATGGAGATGCCTCATAGCAAAGGTCATTACATATTCATGTCTTCAAGATAGTATAATGTTTTTAATAGACAACCCATCATATGATCTCTTCCTTTGCATGCCTTCTTGCTAGCAACATCTCTTTTATTTCTCATGAAGACTCTAGTAATATATCCAATATTCAACACCTCTAATGTATTGAGTGAATGTCCAATAAATTTTTTTAACACAATAATTTATGAATAGCATAGCATCTCCACTCTCTCTTCAACAAATAGCTTATTATTTTTAAATTGAGAATTGGTAAACCTAGAGAAATATTTAAATAAATCTAAAAAATAAATAAAATAAATAGGCAATGGATATCCTCTTCATGTTGAAGAAGATACAAATATTCATATTCTTCTATATAGCATTCCAATCAATGCTTAATATCACAAAAAAGTAGATAGGATATAACAAGTCCTTGAATATTTTTGCCTATTGCACTAAGAATAAATCTACTTCTACATGTTATGCTCATCAACAAACTAACACACAACACCAACACTCTAAATAGCACCTGTGTCTCATTCAATAAGATCCAATTTTACATATAATATTGTCTTCCTTATGCCTCTTAAAAATATATGATCAATCATAATCAATAAAATGACTCCTAAAAATCATTAAAGAGTAACAACGAAGACTACATATTGATTTAATATCTATAAAATAAAAAAGTTGTGAAAAATTAAAAAAACATCATTACTTGGTCATCCTCTAATATTGAAATTATATTTTATATCCCACTCATATAACCCTATTGCAACTCATATAATACCAAAATTTAGGATCAAAAGGATGCTAGATGATTATATTATCAATAAAATAGTACATATATAGATATAAGATTAAGTCAATTATGACCAAGTGGCATAACGATGAATAGCCAATTTATGTGTATGGGTAAAAGTTGTTAACACTTCAACAAACATACTTATTGGTGATATAATAAACCTAAAAAATGAATCTCACCTTGGGAGATAATATGGAGATAAGGAATATTGGTGTTGACCTACCTAAAGGATATTTCCATATATTATCTCAAAGAAGAATAGTTATTGTTGATTCATGTATTACTCAACATATTTGTTGATGATTTTAGACTTATGACAATCAATGTTTCTTAACAAATGGAAGCAATCTCTTAGAAGATATGTGAGGGTATAATATTTTATCCATTACTTATGGTTTATATAGTTGGATGTGCATCTCTACGTAATATTTGCGGGAATAGAAATCCATCATATGGAATATGGAAGGTCAATCATATGAAAATGTGGTGGTTCACCTTCCATAAGTTACAGAGTGCACATTGAATAAAAACAATAAACACATTAAATGTCCTTTTTTTCTTAAGTAATTTTGTCGAATTAGCTAGAGATGCATCTTGGTTGTGAATATATTAAAAAAAAAGTTACTATTTTTAACTAGTTATATGGGATTGAAACAAACCCTACACATATTACATAAGGAACACATAATTGTATTACAACAAGTTAAAAACTATGTGTGTATTTCTTAGTAAGATTTAAACTTAGGTCTCCTCCTTGAAAGTCGAGGAATTTAACATGTTAAGCTAATGTCATTTGTTGAGAAAATTATTATTTTTAGTAATTATTTTATTTGATTTTTCTTAGAGCCTTTCGAGTTTTTTTTTTAGAAAGTTATTTGGAACTAACCTTTGGAATCAATTCCTTATCAAAACTTGTTATTCTTCCTCTAAGAATCTCAACACTTTTTAGATGGGTCAGAATGGAGTCTTGAGCTCAAAGTTATAGCCTTAAAATGTAGATAATAACATGCCTAGATCAATTGCAGTTCATTCCATATTTAATAAATTGTATGGTTGTGTTTCCCTATGATTGTAGGAACACTACATAATATTCTTTCCCAAACTAAACATTTATGCAATATTTAGTTTAGTTACTAATAGTGATAAGTAAGAATAATCCTTTCATTTTAGAAGAAATTCAAGAATCACTATTTAATTTATAAGATTAATAGAACTCATAGTCTAGCCACATTTACTTTTTTTTTTTAGTTTTAGTGAGAACTTTTTAAAGACTTCTTAATATAGAAAAATCCATAATTTTATCCAAAATGTTACAAGGCTCATGAATTAGAAAATTAAACATAAAGGTTGTTCACAAATAACACAAACCTTTTCAATGCAACTAAGTAAAGGGTAATGTCTTGGTAACAAATCTCTTAGTTCACATTGAATAATGATCCCCTATAATCTTCATTCTTATCAGAAAATGGGTCTATATAGATTGAAAAATAAATTATGTAATGTTTGTGAGACCACAAGCCATATGTGACAACTCTTGTTTTATCCAATATATTTTTATCCAACCATGTTATAATTACTCTATCATGGTATACAACCCTACCCCATAGGATTCAAACATTGAACATCTATTCATTTGTTAAATATTATATTATATTAATTATTTCGTAATAAAATATAATATTATACTCTTAAAATAGTCATAATATTAAACCAAATAATATCGATAACTTTATCATTTAATAATATTTGAAGAAAATGAATGGACAACTATCATCAAATGAAAGTATCTTAAAAATATGGAATTTCTAAGTGACTCAGTTCCAATCAGAGGTTCTGCTTTTTGGAAAGCAATTCTCAATTGTAAGGAAATCATCAAAAAAGGTTTAAGATGGGTTTTAGGCAATGGTGAGAGGATAAATTACTGGAATGATAGGTGGACTAAGGACGAACCACTAATGCAATATCCTAACTTAGCCCGAATCAGAGATATCATAGAAGAACTCATTGGCAGAAAAGTCTTCGCTTATATGGTTGAGGACAGAGGCAGAATGAAGTGGAAAAAAATAAGGATTCAGGGATTTCAAGCGGAATCAAATGATCTTTGTAACTTTCTCGAGCAATAGTTTATCCCCATGAGACCCAAGGAAGATCAAGTGACCTAGGATCCTACGAAAAACAGGCAGTTCACTATTAAATTAGCTTACAAGCTTCTGCTCGATGACGAGGATTTTGTCTTCCAAAAGGACTTAGTTTGGATAAAAAATTTATTTCAAAAAAATGCAGTCTTTTCATGGCTGGTTATCCAAGGAAGAATTATAACCATTGATAATATGATGCGTAAAGGTATTTGTATCACTAATAACTATTATCTATGCAAGGCTAATTGGGAGACCATTTATCACATTTTCCTTGAGTGCCCTTTTTCCTTGACTGTCCTAAGTAAGGTTTTTTAGGCCTTTCTTTATTTCTTGGGTTAAACTAGCTATTGTACTTGATTTTTTCATCCAGTGGCCTTACCTCTTTTCAAGCCAAAGACTTAGATACATATGGAAAATTTTTCTCAATCACTATCTTTGGTAGGTGTGGTTAGAAAGGAACCATAGAGTCTTTAATGAGTCTATCCATGATCAGAAAACTATCATTACTAGGATCCTATCCATTGCCAATGAGAATGTGAACCTTATCCCTTTTGATAGCCATAAACCTCATCTGCAGGAGACCATGGTTACCCAATATTTAAGCTTAACATTGTTAGATGAGTCTGTGCCTAGGGTAGTCAACCCCAGAGCCAATGTTAAGTGGTCCCCACCTCTCACGGGTTGGTTTAAGCTTAATTTTGATGGAGTGGCTAAGGACAATCTTGGTAGAGTAGGCGCTAGCAGCATTGTGTGATATCATAATGGGAATATGATGCTTATGTTTTCCTGAATATTTGGGAACAAGTACGAACAACGAAGCTGAAGCTAGAGCTATGTGGAGAGGCCTTAAAATGACTCAAGACTTAGAAGGCAATTTGATCATAGAAGGAGACTCTATGCATGTTATAAATCTCCTCAATAATTGGAAAACACCTCCTTGGAGGATTAAAACAATTGTTGAAGAGGCTAGGATCCTTTTCTAGGGAAGACAAGACAGAAAAGCCCAACATGTCTTTCGGGAAGCTAACAAAGTTGCTGATAAGCTGGAAAATTTGGGTGTCAATGGTGACAGACTTTTCAAATGGGAACACGGTGTCCCGAGTGAAGTAGAGGAGCTTATTCAACAAGAACACCAATAATGATAGTCAAATTTACCAATAGGGAATGCACTGCAAGTTTTAAGGCTGTGAGTATTCCCGTATATTTTTTGAAATGGACACAATAAAAATTATTCGAGTTGTCAGTCTTGGTGGATGCTACTTGGAAATACCACAAATACTAATGGGGACAATCACATGTCAGATAACATGGCTCCTAGTCGTCTTAGTAATTTGAGGTTGGTTGATAATCACAAGGTAGGAAAGAAACGACAATATAAGACTTTGAACCAGAGCCACGTGGACCACTTGATAGTCACCGCCATAAATCTAGCCAGCAGGTTCACTTCTCCAAGGCTGATTGGCCAAGACGGGATGTGGTCCCAAAGCATGTCATATACGAAAGAAAGTAATTACCAAAGAATTATTAAAAGTAACTGTCAATACAAAGCTTGTGGGAGTTTTTTCAGTACTCTGCTATGTGTGTTTGCAACTTTTTGTTTCTCCACTATTTTAAGGAAGGGATCTGTGTCTATTTATTTTTTTGTAATTATGATGTAGGTGTGTTTTCTCGGGGTATACCCAAAATGTTGTATGGGAAGTTTCTTTTTGATAACAGGCTATGTGCCTTATCAGATGTAATGGCTTTGGCGGTATGTAGATTTTACATATATAGGATCCTCAGTAAGGACATGTTCATCAACAACCCTAGGATGATTTTTGTAAAAGGTTTTGGGTCAACCTGTAAAACCCGGTATTAATGCTATAGTATCTTATCTACCAAAAAACAATATTTGATAATAATCACATATATCTCTTTCTTATTTTTTGTATGTTTTTAAAATATGTAGTTTATGTTACGTAACTATTAAAGGAAAGCATGAATATTCTAACCATAATCAAAGGTTCAATTCCATGGTTTGGTGCCTTATAAATGCATGAGGATACTTGGAGGAAGAGGTCAAACTTATGAGAACATATTATAAGTCCAATCATACCCTCATATTTGCTACGAAATTTACCTCCAAGTTTATCTTAATATTTTATCAAATGGAATTTCACGTGGTTAAAGTTAGTGTATTTCAAATCCTCTAGATACATGTGAAATGGAAAAGTAGAATCATAGAGTTGTAATTATATAGTTTCCAAATAAATTTAGTGTTGAGAAAACCATTAACTATACAATTGTAAATATGTAGTAAAGTTGTAGAAATTGATAGTGCTGAAGTGAGAAGTATAAACTATATAGTTGCAACTGTATTATATAGCAATTGTAAATATGTAGTATAGTTGCAAAAATTTTGAAATGAGAAGTATAAACTATATAGTTGCAATTGTATTATATATTTATTATAGAAATTTGAAAGTTTTGATTAGGTGAAATAAATGTGTCAAAGTCTAGTTTTATAGTTTTAATAAAGTAAACTTAGTTTGAGAAGATAGAAGTAGATGTTGCCCAAATTAAGATCATGTGGCAGGAATATACTCAAGTGAATATTTATAGGGCAATCGTACGATAAAACATAGAGAGTCTAGAACAAGGTGATTGTATGACCCACCGACAGACTAGTCAAGGAGAGATAAATGATCATACGGTTAGGGACTATACAATTCTTGAAGAAGGTGATTGTACAATCCTAGTATCCACAAATCATAAGGTTGGAAATTATACAATAGGAAAATATGCAATGCAAGATGAAGATAACTGTATGACTTAGGGTAAGGTTAAAAATTATACAAATAGAAATTTTACATTGAGCAATGATGAAAATAATACAAATGAAAATTATATGATGGGAAATGAGGGAAATTATATGATAGAGAATCATACAATATATCAAACTGATGCAAACCATACAACCTTCATAGTTGAGGAGTCTTCAAAATAGTTAGCTATTATGTCAACAAGTAAAATGGTATAAGTACAAATTAATATTGTCATACAATTTATATATTGATCTAGGTTAAAAAATACAAAATAGAAAAAATCACATGTAAGCGCTGTGCTGATAGTCATACATTCAATAAGAAGTTATAAAAAATTTAGGGAATGTTTATAAAAGGGCATGTGAAGAAGCATTTAAACATAACAACAAAGTAGGAGGGATGAAGCACAAGAAAAACCAAAAGGTGAAAGTTGAAGTGCATGCAAAGTTTTACTACAAGGACAAAGAAGGGTTTAGGACATACCCTAGTGCCAAGAAATCAAATGATAGAATATTCATGCAAGGAAGATAGAGGAATCGAGAAGCTAGGGCTAGTACAACAAGAATTTGAAAAACAAAATAAAAAAAAGGTGAACACCTCGCAAGAAGAAAATCAAAATATTTTTTTAACCCCTATGGAGAATTTGCACAAAAAAGGTACTTGTTAATTGAGAGCCCTTCAAAGTTTGTAGAAGTTTTGGGAGAAGTGATAAATAAATCTAGGAAGGGTGAAAGAGAGATCTAAAGGTGCATGCATGAAATGGGTTAAATTGTTGCAAGAATTTTTTTGAAGATTGTTGTGTGAAAGAAGTAGCATGGAACACTTGTAGAAGAGAGTGTGAAATTAAATTATTGTATGAGTATACAAATTGAGGTAGAAGGCAAATGCACAATTGTGTAGAAGGATTGCACAAGTATGCAGAAGAAAACCATACAAATTAAAGCAATAATACATTATAGAGTTGTGTCAGGATAAAACCATACAAGTAAAATGACCATACAATTGTGTAAAATTGAAAGTGTATGCTCATTGAAACCGTACAACAAGATGAAAATTATATGATTGTAAAGTAGAACCTTGCACTGTATATTTATAGGGTGAAACCGTACAACTAAAAGAAAATCGTATGATTGCAAGGTAGAACCATACATTATACGTTTCTAGGGTAGAATCATATAGCTAAAATAAAATCATACACTGAATGGGTAGAATCATATAGCTAAAAGAAAATAATACACTGAAAGGGTAGAATCATATGTTGCATGTTGTGATTGGATAAAATTGTAATGTTCAAAGAGGAGGGAATCATAAGATGATAATTGGACAATATAAATACTACAAAAGTATGAGTGAAATATGGTTTTTATGAGCACATATAGATTATTGCCAAAAAAATAATTAAGCATTTACCAAGCCCATTGCATCAAAGGGAACCTTGGCCAATTCGAGAAGAACCTTGATTTACAATGCAACAAGAGCCCAACTATTATCCACAAGGGAAAAAATTAGGATTTCTTCTATGACAAGGATGAGGTTATAAGCCTTGGAGAGAATGAGGCTATCCCTCATGGTGAGAACATGGCAATAGATGGGGTGATAGGATAGAGGAGTAGAATCAACCTTCTTAGGAATAATAAATGAAACCCCCTAGGGCACACCATAGAGAACTTTAGAGTGAATTTCATAAACAAATTACACCTAAATATAACAGTGACCCACAAAGTGAAGGAGAAAGTGAACAAGTAGCATTGTTTAATATCACCTTCACTCAACCAATAGGAGAATTTTATCAAAAATGGTAGAATGAGGCTCCAAAAAAGCATGAGTTGAAGGCAGCATGGGAGAAATCCAATGTAAGTGTTCTAGAACAAGTACCTCCATTTGATAGAAATTTATTTAATGTGTACTTATTACAAATAGTGTAGTCATATTATGCAACCAAAAATTGTACTTTTATCTACCTTGGAAATTGGTATATCAGGGTAGGATTATCAATAGAGAATTTTTGGTAAAAATTTGGATTACCAAAAGGAGGATAAATGGTAAATAAGGGATATTTGGATCCAATTGAATGACACTAATTCATTCATGACTTGACAATACTTGAATCTCCAATGATAACTAAGTCTTTTGGTTTGGGAGGCCGAGGAATCAAGCAAAGTCAATTGAAAATCCAATAGCTTTAATGTGTCATGAATATTGTGATGTCATGGTTTTCAAGAGATACAAGATCATTATATATGCCCATGTGATTGGCATAGTATGTGGAAAGCATAACAAAATATGTGTTGTATGATTGGGCATGTATTTGACACAAAGAATCCGAATATTACTACAACGGATGAATAATAATTTCTCCATGATATTTCATGTGATTAGAATTATGTTAGATATAGTTTATTAGGTTGGCATACCTTTTTATGAAATGAAAACACCAAGGGATTTTTCCAAATATCAACCTTCAATTCTAATATGGGTGAAAATAATACCAATAAATAAGGCCACTCCAAAGAAATCAAAGACTAAGAAAAATATAAAAAACTTGGAGCTAGTTGTAATTAAATAAAGTGAGGTCTTTGAAGAAGTGCATCATAGCCAAAAATAAATAAGGAAGTTAAATCTAGAGCAAGAAAAATAGGATGTAATCCTTGAATAATTGTTGTAGGAGTAGTCAATGCCTCAAAAGAAGGAAGAAGAGGAACCAACAACAAGTCATATATGAACAAGGTGATAGTAAGAGAAGGGAAAAAGAAAACCATAGGAACATTAAACTCCAAAACTTAGTGAGCAACAACAAATATTTTACATAAAACCAAATTAAGAGGTTGGATTAGGATTTGAATAATTGGATTTAATGGATATATATCTTCCAATAGAGTAAGACTAGCCAAAGACAACTTGTGGGTCACCTACCCTAATAGATGCAAATGAATTTGAACTAATAGAAGAGGTGAAACAATGGTTGAATAAGGTTGCAACATAACTAATAGATAGGGTGTAAAGTCTAAAAAAATGAGGTAGTGGCCACACCACCAAGAAAGAAACATAAACAAATTAGAATTGTCATGAGAGGTGGTAATAGCTATAAATAAGTAGGATAAGATAATGGGAAGAATGGAGATAAGCAAGAACAATATAATCAAACGATAAGGTCATAGAAACATATTATAGAGCAACATGATCCATTGGAATAGTTATAGGTGTAGAATGATGTGCAACATACCAGAGAAAAAATAAATAGGATATTTCTACAAAATAAAAAAGTCTTCTAGAGATTACTATAGAATAGGTAGAATAGTAGGAAATAACTATAAAATAAACCAACCAATATGAAGGAACTAAATATATGCAATTGAAGGACAAAAAATATATACTTTCCAAGCAGGAGGAAGTAGAAGAGGAGGAACAAGCAAATAGAACCAGTCAAGGGTTGAAAACACATTTATGTTTGGGATATTTGGTGGAGAAGGAGAAGAAATTGGTGAATGGGTAGACCAATTTTTTGAATGAGTAGCAAAGATATTTGTTACTACTCAACTATAGTTTTGGATGGGTTATGTAGAGCAACTAAAACATTGGAAGGACACAAATTTTGATGAAATGGAGAAAGTGATGAATTGGGTATGTGATAAAGAAAGAACAAGAAAACTGGTTGAAATATATGCACAACAACCTTGGTAGTTACTTGTGAGAGAAGTAACTAGTATGTTAGGATTAAATGACCTATCAAAAAGAACAAAAATCAATTATAGAGTTCCTCCAAGGGTATATATGAACTTAATTAGATCTTCACAATGCCCAATAGATATATCAAAAATTGAATACAGAGAGCACCACCAAAATTGGTATTCTTGTTTCAAAAATATAATTTCCTAACACACTAGATAAAATGGCTTACCTTAGGATTGGAGCATATCCATCAAACCAAGGAATCACAAGAAGAGGAAACAAAGGCTGCACAAAAGGAACTGACTGCTATGGAGGATGAAATAGAAAGGATTAAGAAAGAAGATAAAGTTATATAGAAAGACACATAAATTGAAATGAATAGTATGAAATAGGTCCTTGAAGATAAATTGAATACCCAAGAAGAACAATTGCAAATAATGAAGTGTCAAGTGAAAGAACAAAGAAAACAACTCCAAGAAAAAGAAAATTTGTTGAAAAAGTATGTAGATTAGTTGAAATAGCAAGAGGAAAAATTGAAACTAAAAAGTGAGCAACTCAAAAAATAGGAAGAGCAATATATATAATAAAAAAATGGCAACTCCAGAAATGAGAAGACCAATTGAAGATGAATGAGGGATAATTGTAGCTCAAGGATCAAAATATGGCTAAAATGAAAAAGGATATGGAAATATATAATAAAAAAATAAAATAGAAGGTCATCCTCCAAGTTTGAGAAGAGAAACAATAGGTCCATCAAACAGAGTTAAAGCAAAAATATTAGGTAATTGCTAAAAAGAATGAAGAACTAGCCATCACATCAATAATGAAGGCTGAGTTGATAGAAAAATTGTAGAAAGATACTTTAGAATGAGAGAAGTAGTTTTTATAGGCCTTAGTCAAAGTAGAAGAAAAAGCAAATAAATACAAATTAAGGGTGATGGAACTCAACAACTATACCTCCAAACTGTGGTATTAATATGCAATCCTTCAAGTACAAATAACATATCTATAGGCTAAAAAGAAGCATGAGCATTTAACTAAAGGAAAAATCAAGTATTAGTGGGGATGTCAAGTGATTTAACTTTAAGGAGGAGGGTAGATGCAGGTGGTAAATCTACCTCTCAAAAGAAAAAGAAATAAAATGTGTATAAATTACAAATTTATGGCAAGTTTTGTATAATTTTGAGAAAATTTTGTAAAATAAAATGTAAATGAAATTATGTGTAGTTAAAAAAATGCAAATTATGATTAAATGAAAGTAGATATTAAATTAGTCAAAATGAAGGAATTAAAGTGAAATTAAATTTGATAAAAAAATTAAAAGCAACCTTAGGAAAAATTAAAGGTATAGATTATTCATGTTGTGTTATGCAACCCTTATCAATACAAATTCATTATGAATATAATTGCATGTGCATGTGGTGATTACTAAATGCCTTTATGGTGAAATTATAGTTTGTGCTATTCTGTGTAATATGTATTGGATAGTTATAGATAGAAATATGTGTAAAAGTAAATAGTCACTGTAGGTTTGGATGAACAAGGTGCTACCATAAATAGTATGAATAATTGCTATAAGAAATGGAAAATTCAACATGCATAAAGATACCATATAAATTATATCGATAATATTAAACCCTTATGCATAGCATGTTGAAAACACTTGCAATTGGATGATTGATTCAACCATGTAGATTGATAGGTGATAATAGAAGTATAATTGCTGGTTATAAATAATTGTTGAGGTTAAGATAAATTGATAACCTAACAAATCATACAATCTCTAAATTCCAAGCTTTCTTGATCCAAGAATAGTGAAAATAATCCATAATATGATTTGCTAAATCTTACAACTAAATACTTGAATGAGCTATGCATGAATTGTACAATCATCACATTGTATGATTTAGTGAGATTGTACATTTTTTCCACATTGTACAGTTGTAAATTGTACGTTTTGTGATTGTACGATTGTGAAACCATACAATCATACATATTGTATTTAGTCATTATACATTTTGGGAAGTATCCACTGTATGTTTGCTAGGATGAAGGATTTATGTTTTCATGCCTGAATCTGTCACCACCTCACCACCTCCCCTACTGGGAATACCACCACCTGTGCTACATTACCCATACCAAGTGAGAAATTTATCTATTGAAAAATAACTGTAATTACACTAAAGTAACATAAAAGCATAAAATATTCATTATATTAAATTTTTAAATTTTTATTTACTTAAAATCACTTATTATAATTATTTTATACATGGAAAAAGCAATATAAAATAATAACACGTGCTCAATTAACATTACGAGACTCATGATGTGGGATTTTAGTGCAACTTCCTAACTATGCAAAATAGATGTGTGTAAGGGTATATTTGTTAAGAGTTTGGATGTGTTATCATCATGCCTTCCTATGCACGGCTATTAGTTTTTTTCTAGTAGAATTTTTTACTCTAATAGCAAGTGTAAGTACATATGATGGGCAAATAGGTCTAGATTCTTAAATCAAAATCTCCTTGATGGATACTCTTGAGTAGACATAGCAAAATTTGTATATTACTTCTCTTAATAAACAAAGAAAAATCTATCTTAATTGTTGCTATTGATGGTAAAGTTATTAAAGTAAAGAATTTAAAAAAACATAATTTAATTTATAAGTCCAATGATTTCTATTCCTATGTTATTAGAGTTGCATAATTAGATATGGAAAATGCTTCTATCAAGAGAAATCTACATTTATCCATGTGCACATAGATATTTTATTATCATGGATGCATTTGATAAGGTTTAGGACTTCATTGTGCACATATATTTTTCATTATCATAGATGCATTTGATAAAGTTTAGGTCCTCATTGCTCAATCAAGGCCTTTGTTTTGAATAGATGATGGACTCTGTATAAAATTTTATTCCTTGATTTTGTTCTCTCGATGCACTTTCTAACTTTAGTCTCAATATAAATTTAGCTTTGTAATCTATCTTTACATTTTTTGAGACACTTCCATTTATAATCCATTAGGAATGCCTAAGAAGTTCCATTTCATTTCTTATAAAATTAAAGACATGCATATCTAAACTTTACTTGATTATATGTTAAATTTAATTTCATAATGGTTTGTGATAAAAAATCTAACTTAAAATCAAAAATAAAATTTGAAAGTATAAACTATATTAATTTCAAAATATAAATTAAAATTATTTTTATAAAAGCAACTATCATCGTATATATATACAATAAATTTATATTATTATTTAAAAAAAAATTATTGAAACTTTAAAAAACATCTTACCTATCACTCCCTTAAAACATTTTCATCATCGTAAACATCATAGAAGGTAATCACCACTAGACAAAGAAAACAGATTTATATAGAAGGTAGGTTATCACTACACAAAGAAAACAGGTTTAGTTAAACATATTAGAGCTGAGTAGTAGTCTTGGATTCATTCCGAACACTAATGTAAACAATCACATTAAAACTTCATCCCAATAGACTAGGCCTCCTTGTTTTATGGGATGAAAGATTTCATCCACCAAACGCAGACGTCGACATAAGTCATTTCAATATTTCTGATAATGTTTCTTTCATTTCAATTTCTTGTGTATCTTTAAAAAAATATATATTTAAACAAACATCCATGATAAAATTTAGCATGGCATAGACATATGCAAAGCCACGCTTAAACAGGTAAAAATACAAAGTACCTCCTCGAAATTAAAATGCTTGGGAGGGTTATTGATTCGATCCACCCAAATGGTGTTCCTGAGCTCATTTTCCGCAAGATTGAATGGTTCCAGCCATTATATTTGCAAACGCATGATTGAGTGCAGCCTTGACAGATCAATTCACAAGAATTATAAGTTCCATGAATTCATAATCAACGCTGCACTCAACGATGCACTTGCCATGGCGATTGTGCTGTTCAAACTCGGAGAAAATTGTATTTGACCTCACAATTTATAACTTCACAAATAACATGGAAAATAGTCAAGTTTGGGTAGTACACCTGAGAAGTACAGCGGGTGAAGGCAGTTAGCCTCTGCAGTACTCCCGTGTATTGTATTGCAGTACAAGATGAAGCGCAAAATCCGAAAAGAAAAAATATTTACTTGTTTGTTTTTAATATTAAATAGACTGAGGAGATGGCCGAAGTACACTTAGTTTAATCAAAACAATTAGTCTATTCTTGCATTTATTTTAACCACACATTTATTTGAGGTCCATAGATCATATTTGGGTTATACGGACTTAATTAAAATCTTTACAATTGTCAAATGGATTTGTATATTGAAATGTAAAGTATTTAAAAAAAAAAACTTCTTAATTTAATCAAAACAATATCTCTACTAGGCATCTCACTAGCAAGTTCCCTCAATCTTCGAAGGAGGTCCTAGCTTAACGACCTGCGCCGGTTACAAAAATCCTCCAGCTAGCCTGAGGGGTATACCCGGATGGGACAGGCTTCCGAGCTTAACGGCCTACGCCGGTTACAAAAATCTGATGGGACAGGTCTTGTGGAACGGAAAGTCTTGGCCCGTAGGGATACGGGAAACATTTTTCCTTCACATAAGGTTCGGTCCATCTTTGTAGCGCAAGTGGAGAAGGTGAGTTTGGCCCTGTTGAAAAGGAGGTCCACAGTTCAAATGTTTGCGATGCAAAGGGATACAAAGGTTGCGTGTTAAATTCTCTATTGATAAGCATAGACGAGTTTGGCTATGTTGAAAAGGAGGTCCACGGTTCGAATGTGTGCGATGCAAAGGGGGACACAAAGGCTGCGTGTTAAATTCCCTATTGATAAGCATAGCTCTTGCCTTACAAGGGGTCATGTTTGGGAGGAGACTGCTGAGCCATGTGTGTTGGTTGTATGGGTTTCTCACACTATCCTAAAATTGAGCATCCGAGGGCTATGTGGATTTGTAAGTGCTTGTCTGGCCAGACATTTTACCGAGAAGACACCCAGGTTCAAACCTCGGGGGCAGCTTGTTTGCAAGGTAGTAGTTTGATTTGAATCCTTTGAGTGTGCATCAGACCGTATGAATCTCGAGCAATCCGTTCGTGGTCCCTTCACACCGAATCAACAATAACAAAGCGGAATAGGTTTGGTGGAAGAAATGTGAACCCTCTACTTGTTACTAAAAATTGTGTGTGGTTGTGACCAACTCTCCTATGTACCGAAAAAAGCTTAATCAAAAAAATGTCAAAATAATGTGGTAATACAAGTAAAAAAATTAATTAATTTAAATTAATTGATTTTAAAATTTAAAAAATTACAAGTTTATTAGAGTAGTAAAGGTTTTGACCTCTCTTTGAAAAGTTTAAACCCCATTCAATATAAGCGAACGAGACCCTTCATAAAAAACATGTGTAAACTTATTAAAAATTTTGATTTTAAAATTAAAGTATAAAAAGTTAAGGAAAGTTGTGATATAAAAAAAAGCAATTTTTTTTATAATGACATTAAAGTACATATAGATGGTTTACAAACAATTATTTACTTGTTTGTTTTTAATATTAAATATTCTTGCATTTATTTTAACCACACACCTTAGTTCTACAATTGTCAAATGGATACGACCCCCTCAATTGATACTGCAGTGGATGGAGCACAAGATGGCACTAGGGAAACATCCTCGGAAGCTTGTTCTGCAGAATTTTCACAAGGTAATACATCTGTTCCCACCGTGGTCATTCCTATTCAAGAATTTCATTCTGCATGCCAATGGTTTGAGTCGCATACTTTAGTGGGCTATTTTCTGGGTCGTATCTCGAATGACACACTTCTACATACCTGGGTTAATCAAATCTGGAGCCCTTATGGAGTTAAAGTCAAAAATGTCCAAAATTTGACTAAGGGGTATTTTCTCTTTCGTTTTGTGGATCCTGCTCATGTACAGAAGGTTCTCAATAAAGGTCCCTAGACTGTTCAGAATTCGTTGCTTATTCTGCAACCATATTCCAGGGATTTCCAAGTTGGCAAGGTTGCTGCCCTTGAGGTTCCTGTGTGGGTGGAATTCCCTGGTCTTCCAATTCCTGTCTGGAACTTCTTGCCTTCCTTAGTTGCTCCATTGGGTCATTTTGTTTGTTTTGAACCTGTTCGTTTTTTCTTTGCTCGCCCCACTTGTTGTGTGTGTGTCAAGATTGATCTGACTAAAGACTTGCATGATTACATTGATATTAAAATTGGTGATTCCATTTTGCATCAGAGGGTTCAATATATTAATCTCCCCGATACTTGTTATCATTGCCAATCTAAGGGCCACAAAATTAAGGATTGCCCTCTCATGATGGGTAAGTTTAATCAAGTTCCTGTCTCTTCTGCCAATCCTCCTCCTGTTCAAGTATCTGGTGCTACTGGAGAAACCTCTCAAGCGGATTGGCAAGTGGTTACTCGTCGGCATAGTAAACAACATCAATCAGTTCCTCCCAGTTCTTCTCAGCCTCCTTCGAATTCTACTGTTCCCCTGCTCCCTACTCCATCTGTTCTTCCTTCACAGCCCCCCATTTCTCCTCCTTCAATTCCTCCAATTTCTAATTCCTCTCCCTCTCTAGTTCTTCCCCATGGTAATTCTCTTCGATCTGGATCTTCTTTTGCCTCAGTTGTTGCAGACAATTCTATCCCTACTACAGTTAATGGATCCTCTTCTTCTCCTAAAGAGTTTGTTTTCTCTGTTTTCCAACAACCTATTGCAGAAGATCGACAGGTTTACAAGGCTCGCCGCTCTCGCAGTCCACTGAGAGTTGCGCGTAACCGACATTCTGATAATATGCATCCACTTGAAGAAGGGAATTTTGGCAAGAATTCTTTTGGGTCCCTAGATGCTTTGGAAGACTCAGAGGATGTTTTGGAGGCAGCCCACCCTAACCAATCCTCATGATTTTCTTCTCCTAGAATGTTAGGGGTTTGACGGACCCAACCCAAAAATATACGGTCCATAGCGAGTTAGCCAATGCTGCTCGTTTGTTTGGTGCTCTAGATTTTGTCTGTTTGCAAGAAATTAAGATTGCTGGATTTCTTTTGCAGTGTACATGTAGCTTTTTGTGGCCCCATGGGCAGTTTTTTGCTACTCATCATTCCCCTGGAAAAGGAGGAGCTGTCACTTTCATTGCATCTAAGTGGCAGTCTAATATTGTGACTTGGGGTGTTGATCCTTCACATCAAGCAGTATGGGTTTTGTTTGAGTTCAACGGTAAACCTTTTGGAATTATTAATATTTATGCTTCCAATGATGCTCCACAACGATGTGCTTTATGGCGATGGTTAGCTTTTTCCATGCCTGCTGCCACATGGATTCTTTGCGATGACTTTAATATGGTTGAGAAAGCTTCTGACCATTTCAGTCACGTGCCAATGAGATGGTGTGCTGGTGAGCATGAAGCCTTTTACTTTATGAAGAATAAATTGGCCCTTCATGACCCCAATATTTGTTTTTCTCCTACTGATTTCTTAACAACTCAGTGGTTTACCTGGTCTAATTTCCAGGCTGGGGAATCTCGTGTTCTAAGACGTCTTGATAGAGCTATGATTTTTGAGAGTTCCTCTTTTCATATGGCTCACCTGTCCCCTTCTTTGCCTACTGTTTTTGTTATTCCTGATACTTCACTTTCTGATCATTCTCCCATTATGTTTTCTGTTGAGTCTCATTCTCAATCTTCTAGCCAATTTCAATCCCAGTTCTATTTTAATACTTCCTTTCTTCAAAGTGCAGCAATGAAAGCCCATATTTGTAGAATCTGGAATCTTATCCCCAGGCCTTCAAGTTCTTCTGGTTGGATCGAGTGGTGGAATGATGCCATCAAAAGAACAACTTTTCTTCTAAGAACTCTGGGAGTTGAAGTTGCAAGAAGAAGAAAAAAATCAAATATGGTTTTGAAATCTGAGCTTGCCAGAGTCTCTGTCAGATTGGAGTTTGACCCTTTTAATTCAGATCTTCAAGCCTTTACAGCTTCTATCCGACATGAGATGAGAAAAGCTGAGATTTATGAAGCTAAAGGTGCTCAATTGAGAGCTCGCCTTCATTGGCTTAAAGTGGGTGATCGAGTGTCTAAAGAATTTTTTAAAAGGCTACGCCCTCCTCCAAATATTACTCAGTTTCAAGCTTTACAAGTGGATGGTGTCAGACTTACTTCATTGCAAGATATTTCTACAGCTTTTGTCCGACATTATCAACATGTTTTTGCTTCACAACCTTTAACTCCTGCAAGACAACAGGCTCTTGATGAATGTTGTGCTGCCATCCCTTCTAGGCTCACTCCAACTCAAAGGGATGTTTGTGATGCTCCTCTCACTTTGGAGGATCTTAAATCTGCTCTTTCTCATATGGCCAATGATAAAGCACCTGGTCTTGATGGTTTTCCTTGTGAGTTTTATAAGGAGTTTTGGGACATGCTTGGGTCAGATTTACTCAATGTGTATAAGGAAGCAATATCTACTGGCTCTCTGGGATCACTTATCAACAAAGGTAATGTTAAATTCATCCCTAAAGAAGGTGATCCCAATATTATCACTAATTGGCAGTCCATTACACTTTTGAATGTTAGCTATAAAATTATTGCCAAAGCTCTTGCTTTGAAACTCTGACCCTTGCTTCCTCTTATTATTAGACCAGAGCAAACAGGATTTGTATAGAGCAGGTATATTTTAGATAACGTTATTGTTGTATGGGAAGGTATGGAATGGGCTAATGCTTCTTCTCAGGATGTCCTTTTTATTAAGATTGACTTTGAAAAAGCATATGACAGAATTGAATGGTATTTCATCTTAGCTATGCTTAAGGCTTTAGGTTTTGGAGATAATTTTATTCATTCAGTTCAAATGTTATTTCAAGATGCTTCTGTTGTTCTTACTCTTAATAAAGCTCAATCTGAAAGTATTCCTTTAGCTCGATCAGTAAGACAAGGATGCCCTTTAGCACCTTCTCTATTCATTTTGGCAACTGAGGCTTTTGGTTATCTGCTAGCACATAGAGCATCTCAAGGGCTTATTAAAGGGATTTCCCTGCCTCACTCTTCTCAGCAGTTGATTAATGGTCATTTTGCTGATGACTCTTTGACTTTATCAAAAGATGAGATTTCTGTTTCTCATGCTTTAGCTTGCCTTGAGCTTTTCTGTTTAGCTTCAGGGTCTAATGTTCAATGGAGAAAAACATCTTGTTTCAGACAATCTTTGAAACCTCTTCCTCCCTGGTTATCTGATAAACAATGGAAGTGGATACAACCGGGTGAGATGTTTAAATTTTTGGGCATTCCATTTGCATTTCAGGGATCTCCTGCTCAGCTTTGGGGATATGTAGTGCAAAAGGTAGAGAAAAAGATAGCTTATTGGACTTCTAAAAAGCTGTCTCTTGCAGGTAAATTCCAAATTTGCTCTAAAGTTTTAGCTTCTACACATGTTTATTATTCTTCTTGTTGGGTTCCTTCCAAGAATTGTTACAAGAAACTTGAAAAGCTTCTTCGGGATTTTTTATGGTCTAATGCTGTTGGTAAAATAGGATTTCATAGAGTTGCTTGGGATATTTGTTGTCTTCCTAAGCACTTGGGTGGTATGGGTTTGTTTGACTGTCAAAAGCAAGGTTTTGCTTTATGTGCCAAATGGATAACTCGTTCTTTGCAAGGAGATGAGGCTTGGAAAATTTTACTTAGAAATTGTATTTCTTCTGGACTTCCCTTGGGCAGAAAAGTTTGGAAAGGCCTCAATCTTCATACGCTTATTACTGCCCCTGTTCCTATCAAGATTTCAGGGTCCTTCGTGGCTAAAAGCATTTGGAAAGCCTGGGAAGCTCTCAAACTTTGGTTATCCTGGAAGGGCTTTGGTGGGAAAGTTGGCCCTTCTATCTCCTTTCTGAATGTATGGTGGTCTCAGGCTATTTCTTACGAAGGTTTGCCACTAGCACAAGTGCAATGGGTTAGAGCCCAACGCTTTTATAAAAAAGGAATTGCATTACTTTCTGATTTTGTTTCCTTTCATACTAAGAATTGGATCCCTTGGGAAGATTTTAAACACTATTATGGTTTGAAACAAGATGATAAATCCACTTATGAAGTTGTTATTGATCACACTCCCTTTTGCGTTTGGTCCAAGTTGTCTAGACATTTTCAAAATCCATGGTGGTGTGACTGGGAATGGCCTAAACATGTTTCATTGCTTAAGTATTCTGCCCATTTGGGTTATTCCTGGATTTCCCCTGTAGTTCCTATGGCAACCATGCTCAATGGATGATGGAATTTAAATTCTTCTCAGTCTGTTTGGAAATCTCGGTTTCATACTGTATGGGCTAAATATATTGAACCAAAGCAGTCTTTTTTTGCTTGGAGTGTGCTTTTGCAAGGTTTGCCTATTGGTCAGTGCCTGAAATACTTGGGAGTTGATGATGTCTCTTCTAAGTTCTGTGGTCAGGAGGAAAACTATGTTCATTTATTCTGGGATTGTTCTCGGGCTAGATAGGCTTGGTCTTGGATTCTTTCATTTTTCGGACCTTTTATTCCTTGGTTCATGCTCCTGGAGGCATATCTTATTGGGAGACCCTCTTCGATTCTCCACAAATCTTTCGGTGGTTTGGCATATATTCAGAATTGCTATTCTCTTCCATATATGGAAAACTCCGCAACAAAGTTATTTTTTCCCAGCAAGAATCCTCTTTGTATTTTTCATTGTCTGATAAATATGAGGTTTTCTATGATTGCTGGTTGTAGATTTTTGCCCAAATTAAGAAAGTCAACATGGAGTTTCAGTACCTTCGGCAACTTATGAACCACTGCAGAACGCCCGGGATCATGGATCTGTAACTCCTCGTCACTGGTCTCGGTTCTTTCTACATGATTCTTGCTCTTATGTTTTTTGATAGCTGATTCCTGCTATTATGTACAGAGATATGTTAGGTGATATGTTTGTTGCAGTTAGTGTGACTTTTCTTCCTAATTGTAATAGTTACTCTTGGTTGATTGGGGTGTGTTAATCCCACCCACACTGTTTTGTATGATTAAGCTTTATTAATACAATTTTGGCTTTTTCATTCAAAAAAAAAAAAAATACAATTACTTAGTTTAATCAAAACAATGTCGTAATAGAAGTTAAAAAAATTAATTAATTAATTTAAATTAATTGAATTTAAAATTAAAAAGTTGCAAGTTTATGGAATGACAAGGGTTTTCATAATTTTTTGAAAACCACAAACCCTCATTTAATCTCATTAAAATTTTGATTTTAAAATTAAAGTATAAAAAATTAAGGAAAGTTGTGTATAAAAAAAAACAAAGAATTTTTATAATTATATTAAAGTTTACAATTAAACTACATATAGTATTACAAGGACAACATAGTGATTAGGCCTTTGGCCTTTCTTTGGAGAGGTCCAAGGTTCAAACAATAACATGTCTAGACGGGATAGGTTGGATGGTAGGGCTTTGGCCTCTCTTTAGGAAGGTTCAAGGTTCAAACCACGGTGTACCCAAAAAGGGATAGGTTAGATGGTAGATGGTGTTATCGATTCAAATAAACTTATGGTAAAAAAAGTAAAGTAAATATTTTTTTTTGTATTTATAATATATAATAATTTATAAAAGAAATTTTAAAACCTAGTTAAAACAATCAAAACCCCTTTAAACTATTCAACCATCCATTAAAATTGAATAATTATGAATATAAACACTTATAACCAAAAAGCTTTAACAAAAAACAACTACATATCATTGAGGATTGTGTTGGACCTTAGCTTCAAGTTTATGCATAATATCTAGAAGTTGTACTTTAATCACTGCTAGCTTCTAGAGAAAACTGTTGTCAAAATTTTCAAAAATCAATTGTTTGTACTCCATTAACAATTATTTCTACTCTTTGAACATATCATCGTTATACATCATGTGAGTGCCAAAGCTAGCAAGGAAGACATTGCACTTGGTCCTTGCTTCTTTATTAGTTTTTGCCTTTTCATGAAACCCTATGGGCAAAGCATGGATCTATAATATGCAATTACAGTAAAGTCTATGAAATCCATTTGCTAAAGGAAGCAATTTTTCATGAAAAACATTGTAACACCAAATAAACCAAATATGACCAAGAATCAACATTTAATTTTTTTAGAAACTTTATTAAATTTAACAAAAAAACTTTGTACCAAACAAAGTAGGGAAACTAACAAATACATCATTTAAAATACTTTTAGCCAAAAAAAAGATCAAATAAATATTTTACAGACTTAGGTCCGCCACAAACAACACAACTAGTCAAAACAATACCAAACTTAGGCAACCAAATCATAGAAGGAAGCTTAAGATGAATAACACAAGTAAGAAATTTGTTAGGCATTGAGAAAATTTATTTCTAAACTTGGCACTCAAGGCTCCCTAAGTAGATTCAATAAGCATAATTTTACACCTCTCATTAAGCCTAGATGTAGCAAGCACTAGGGGAATGAGTGGCTTAGAAATAAATTTGACACAAGTCTCATTAATCCTCCCACCATCAATCCACCTCTAGTCCTTCAGCTTATTGCAAAACAAAGTGGTAGAGATTTTGACCTTTAGCTCATCATAAACTAACCCCAAAATTTATTAAATTATAGCCTTAAGGTGATTTACAAATAAATTGACTATTCAATGAATCCTATGAATTTTTATTATGCTTACAAATATCCCATAGTCAACAAATCTCCTAATCCGTCTTTTAAATAAAAGCCTACTCTTGAATGAAGGATTAAGGGTAAAATTTTATCATTGAACATAATCAATTTATCCTAGTAAACTGGAAAAAAAAGGTAATTTTAACCCTTGCCTAAGGGAAGATCCATCCCAAATTAGTAGTTTTGATAGTGTGCAAATATTACCAAAGACATTGCACATGAGGTGATCCACAAATGCAAAAGAATCATGAATTTAATATTATGTCAAAATAGTCTACAACATGTCAGACACCACCATAGCATATGAATTTAACCAAAAGAATGACAACTCTTTTCCATAACTCATTTCTAAAGAGTAGCCTGGCTTCCATTTAGCCATAAGGCTAATGCCTTGAATCCAAAGAGTAAGCAACCTAAGTCCCTTTTAGATTTAGGTGTTGAAATATGTGGTGGTTAAGCATCTATTATTACATGACCAACTTTTGTATTGTATTGTTTATATAATCCCTTTAGACACTTGTAAACCTTGAAAATGGTATTTTTGTAGTGTTTTATTATTTTAATCCTTAAGGGTAGTCTCTTAACTTTGATCTAAAGGTAATTTGTATTTGGGTATAAATACCTTATATTACAAACCATTTCATAATCAATTGAAGTATACTTTTATTCTTTAATATTGATATTTTTTGGTGTCCATAGATATCCCCATATATTGTGTATTCTTTTGTGTATTTATTTTTAAGCAATACTAGTTAATATGAGTATTTCATATATTTTTGGAAATTATTAAGAAATTGAACATGGTATAAGAATAAGTGTGAATATATGTTACTCAATTTATTGTTATAGGTAGTTTGGATTCTACGACTAAGAAGATTTTTTTGTTAAGCGAATGAAAAGACTTGAAGAAGAGCTTTTGATAAAAATCCTAAGTAGGTTTGTATCGTAAGGATATCACTAGATTTAGTAGATTTAATCCAAGGAAATATTCACCAACAAGTTCCTTTGTTCCTTTCATTGGCACTCAATCATATCGATTCATTTGATTTATAACCAAATGGATGTCCTAATTTAAGGATTGATTTTTTCAAGGTTTTTTGAAAACCTCATTTGTCTTTTATGATATTTAAAAAAAATCCATTTTATTTTATCTTTTATTTTTGTGTCCAATAGCAACATAGATGAGAGGACAAATTGCTTGGCTACTATGAAAGAATAAAATAAGAGGATAAATAATTCTAGATATATCCCTAATGCCACAAAATCCATGGGTAAACTTTAATGCTTGGCAAAATCCTCTAAGTCACTTGACAAAGCTGCTTAAATGGTCAAGCAATTTTTTGTTTCATAAACACAAGAGGATGTTTTTATTGATTACATTCAATAAAAATAGTGTCTAGGAAAAGACATGATAAAGATGAATGAACCATAAGCCTTTTTGAGTCTTTACAAAAAATTTAGGGGGGCCTAATTCAATACCTTCTCAATCTACATCTAAGTATTATTTTTTAAGCTTTGAAAAGTTATGCAAATTTTCTCTAAAATGAAAAATTGAATTTGAAATTCAAAATATTCCAAGTGAGGCAAGATAAGAAAAAAAGTGTGGATGTGTACATATCATCATAACATGCACTAACATCATGCTTATATTAGGAGAGAGAACACATTTTATTAGATTCTTTGCTTTATTTATCATTGCTTTCACTTTTATCCCAAGCTATACCTTGGGATAATGGCTAGCTCATCCCATTTGAAGGCATTGGATGAAGGAGGACTTGATTTTGAACCTCCCAACACCATTTTGTTTTTGAACTTGATGACATTAAAATGATGTAATCAAATGATACAACTATGATGTGAGTTGATGATGATATGGAAACATACAATGATGTGACACCTAATGATCTCACCCTTTCTAAGTTGCACATGCTAACATGGGATATACTAACATGGCACCTAACAACATAATACTCAATAATGTACCAACCCATATAATCTATACAACTAACATGGTGGGTGATGTGGTGGTTAGTACATCTAACATGGCAATTTGTACAACTTACATGATAGATGAGGTGGCATAACATGTGGCAAGTGATATGGTCATATGTATAGTTTATGGGGTAGGTGGAGAAGAGGTTGTGTAGCAAGTTGTATGACAATATACCAAGTCATATGCCACTTAGCTTATATAAATATAGGACTAGCCAATTAGATTCTTCCTATCATCTCAATAGTTGATTTGCATAGTATGTAGAAAATTTTATGAAGCACAAAAATTTAGAGTGAATCAAGACATGACAAGTGGCATAGAGTGGTTTGTATATTATAGAGGTAATTAAAGCATGTCAAGTGGTATAGTTTGTTTTATTAGTACCTTGCCTTACGACCTACACATTTTATGCATAGGTGGCAACACCCTAATCATGACAAGTAACATGATGTGATTTGTTAGTATGTTTTCCAACCAACACACAATTACCACATCCTCAACCACTCACAAAACAACACATGATGGCTTCCCATTCACTATAGGTACTAAAAATTCAAAAAATTCAAATATTTTGGAGGCATTTTGCATGATTTTTGGGTCAAACTTTTTGGGGCTATAATGTTTTCTTGTGAAAGTATTTGAGCTTCCTTTTTTCTATAAATCAAATATTTTTTAAGATATCTACATTAGTGGTGTTATTTTTGGTCAAGATTTTATATTTCAGTACAATAGCTATGGTTCACCATGTGCCCTTGTTGAGTGGTCCAAACGATACTACCTAGAAAATCAAGATAGAAGAATTTCTCCAGAGTAAGGGACAACTAACATATGTGAATGAGCAACCTTGTTCCATTAATTCTAAATAAATAAAAGAGGTATACAGGGATAATAAGGATGAGGATCATAGTGTTATAGTCCTTCATGTTGACAATGTCTATAACACTCATCTTAGCAGCACCAAGATCCCAAAGAGTTACTTGACAAGTTTTAGGGATTGTATGATCGTATTAATTCCACATAAATTAGTAGGTTAGAGGATAAAATTGGTGCTTTGACCATGGATTATTTGATACTATTAATGAGAATATTAATTATTTTAATAAATTATAGGAAGATATCTAGGCTACAAGAGGATTACCCAAGGTCACAAAAGAAGGATAGGAAGTTGTAGAGATGGAAAAGAGCATTGAATTATATAATATTGTATTAAAAAAATATTTTGAAGACGTATTAGATAATTGTTGTTGCATGTAATATGCTTCAAGTATACATTCATAATTCTTCTACACCACCAATGGATGAGGTATTCAAGTACTCTTTGCATCATCAGGCTAGAAGCCAAAGGAATAAGGGTAATTTTACCATCAATCACGAACATCCAAAGAAAGTTATTTCCAAATATCAAAATGACAAGAATCCAAGAAAGAATTAAGAGAAGCAAAAAAAAACCTTCAAATTTCCAACTTGTGAGTTTTGCAAGAAGTAAGCACATAAAGAAAAATTTTATTGGATTCACATCAAAAAGCTTGTGGAAGCAAGAAAAAAAGGGGTATTCATGCTACTTTTTTGTATGCATAGTGTGATGATAGTTTTGATAGAGAGACCTCACAAGCACATGTAGTTGTTCATTTAGAATATTGGACAACCACTTCTTTTGATAAATGGATTATATATTCAAGGCTATCTAGGAATATGATGAAGCACAAATATCTCGTATAGAGGTACACCAAATTATATTAAAAAAAAACATGTTTTTACTAGAGATGACTCTTCTTTGTAAGTTATAGGATGTGAAGAGATAAACATTGGATATTCTTCTTTTGATAAGGTACTTCATGTTTTTAATATTGACCCTAATATCTTGTGTATGTATCACATTACTTATATGAATAAAATAGTAGAATTTTAGCATGATTATTGCGTAATTGAGGATATAGATAATGGATTTAAAATGGTTGCTTCTATCTATTACAATAAATTAGAAAAAATGTATAAGTTGGGAGAAAGACCTAATTTTTTATTTCTTCTCTGAGGAAGAAAGCAGGGTTATGCATAGTGGTAAATATTCACAAATTGGGCAAATATTAGGATTTCCAAAATTGGAAATTGGCGAATATGAGGACCCTCGACGTTGAGCCATTCACCTCAAATTTTCATGATCATTTTTTTCTTAGGGTCAATTCACCACAATATATATCCAAACATAGGCATATTTGTACTCGTTGGAAAGCTCTTTTCAAGCCTGATCTAATGGTGGTGTTTTTATGAAGTTATAATATTATTTAATAGGTCAAAAGTTGTCCCAAAGATGAACTTACATTTTAGGGCTTCAAATACCCCAAATTTTGGTGTGAAGATGCTCGATTTGATTTGCTTAGGATTCTCCATGATTCACCTTGATTTTGATTAGGATTCACCATTTTTTTACAAGTACATTTTGAGTTTAACCCCTTATGCATAACCCTGGAAGAAATATATTGATGCTATGGTTGCATATGCATATGATAAGAATCAAAGGTGGTATCATAGGCTTGGGTATCTCATCTATGGATCCTTGAGATATATGAGTCAGCATTAGATGGCCATTGGGCTTCCACACATATCCCCTCTAAGTGGTGAATGCAAGGGATGTATTCTTGGGAAGTAGCATAGGTATACTTTTCCAAAAGGGACTACAAGATGAGCTATCACCCCTTGGAGATCATATATAGTGATGTTTTTGGTATTATGGATACACCATAATTTTATGGAAATAGTTACTTCTTTTTATCAATAATTTCTTTATATATGTGTGGTTGTATACTATTTGCAATAAGGAGAAGGTATTTGAGAGATTCAATACCTTCAAGGCTCTTGTAGAGAATTATATAGGAAAAAAATAAAATTTCTCAAAATAAATGGGGGAGGTGAGTATATAAGTCATTACTTTCATGATTTTGTAGCTCTTCATGGGATTACATATCATGAGGTTGTTCACTATACTCCTCAGCATAACAAGGGGATGGAGCATAAGTTTTGGGGTGAAGGTATCACTTATGTAGCATACATAATTAACAAGGTTCCTAAAAATAAAATTAAGGGATGACACCCCTTAAGAGGTTGACAAGAGATAATATTGATGTATCTTATTTCCATATATTTGAGTATTTAGTATGGGATCATATCCAAAGGTATTTGGAAGAAGGAGACACCAAAGAGTCATAGATACATTTTGTAATGTATTTAGATACCTCAAACACATTAGAATTTAATTTAAAGAGATGTTATTTTGATGAGGTCCTTATAGGTCTTCCTTATAATCCACCACTTGAGCTGTTTACAAATGGATATTTTTATCCTTTGACTAATTTAAATTTTGCACTTCCTTTAAAGATATTGGAAGGATCTATTTCTATTAGAGTATATTTTTCACCTTCATGTTCAAGTGGGCGTCCTTTATCTATTGATTTTACCCCTTCATGGGCAACACCATTAGTAGTGCTTTCTTTTCTAATTTAGAGCATGTTGAGCAAGGCACATTAGTTGAAAGTGCTTAAGATTTGCATGATGAGTTGATTGGTGATTTTGAGTTGGATTGTTTAGTTTTAGATTTTTATGTTACCCTTCAATAGAGTGCATATTATTATTCCCTAGTTTCTCCAACACCCAAGTGGGTTAAGATTCTTTTAAAGGATGCTAAGACTATTTTATATCTAGAGTGCCATAAAAAGGCTTCTTCTCAAGAATTTCTCTCAAAGGTTACTCATTCTCATGATCCTATTGCATATTATCAGGTTAAAGACCAACTAGAGTGGGAAGATGTTATGATTACAAAATATTAGGTCTTGATGAAGAGCATGACATGGGAGCTTCTTCTTCTTCTAGAAGGGATGAATGTAGTTGGATGAAAATGGGTCTATAAGACCAAGTATACTTTGAGTGGTCAAATGGACAAGCACATGGTATACCTTATTTCTAATAGATTATCTTAACATTAGGGGGTTTATTATTTAAATATATTTGCTTTAGTGGCTATGATGGACTTAGTCAAGATGATTATCTCTATAGCTATCTCATATGTATGGAAGATAGAATAGATGGATATGAAGAGTATCTTCTTATACGAGATTCAATAGGAGATCTACATGTAGTACCTAACTATATTATATCTTCATAGATATACTCTGATTTGTCATTAGTCTAGGTCCTTCTATGAACATAAGTAGACTCCTCATGCATGGTATGATAATATTAATACCATTTTTCTCAGTTATGGGTTTTGACAATGTGAGACTAAACATGATGTTTATATCAAACATTAGTGTTGGGCACTGAATTTACATCAAGTTTTACTTAACACTGCAACTGTCTATATTCTAATTTTCTATTCAGGCATGCACCCGATAGTCGCAGCTCAAAACTCAAGCATTGGATGGACCAAATTCAACTTCAATCCAACCTATAGAGTAGGTTGGTTCCTTGTCAACTTAAAATGGTGTTGACATAATTAAAGCTCAAATAGGGTTTTGAGATAAGGGTTAGAAAAGGTTTAGGGTTAGAGGTATTGTAGAAAATAGTGGTCAGATAAGCTAATAGCATAGGAAAATACAACAAAAAGCACCTACAAGCTATTTCCAGTGTCCCATCACTCAAAATTAGCAACATCCAAACCCATGAAATCTTCATACATTAAAAAATAAACAGAGATATATTGCAGAAAGCAATTCCAAAATCTAATATTGATAATCCAAATTAGCAGAATAGACCAATAGTTAGATTTAACAGAAATAAACTTCCTAACAACACATATCTAACCATGAACACATTTCAACTACTCTCACAACTAGTAATTTAATAAGTTGGAATGAACTAACCATTCAAGTATTAACATAAATGCAGATCAAGGATTCAAACCTCTTGCACCAAATGATGAAGATGATAAATTTGAGTAAAAAATCATAGTAATGCTCCTTCCATTAGCTCACAAGAATATTTATAGTAGGGTAAGCAAATGCACTAGAGATGACCCTAAAAAATGAGGGTTCGACCTCTATTTATAGTTTGTAAATAAAAGAATATTAAAGAGACATTACATAGATTACACATTTAAGTTCAATAGAGAGTTTTTTGCTGTCATTATATTACTGGTTTGACCTCTGAGAAATCCGTTGTGAGTAATCCACCATGGTAGCTTGGCTCTCTATAACTTACTGGTTCATTGATAGCAGTTGGTATTTAGGCCGTTAGAGATCATGTCTGATCCGTGGATCATTCTTGAATACTTTGATCCACCATAGATCTGCAACTACTTATGGTTCTTGTTCTTGAAACCCTTTGACGCTTCATATTCCTATCCTCCAACTAACTACACTCTGATTCGATGAGAAATTACTTTTAAATACTTCAATACTGTTAGCAAATTCTCGACCGTCGATCTTCATCATGAGCGATTGTGATTAAAACTCTGCAAATTGGTGGGGAAAGAACAAAAAACCATTCTGTACCTTTAATTACTGATGTCATATTTTGTGTCTTCAATTCTATGGAATCGAATTCCAACATAAAACATGTTAAAAAGTGAGTGGGATGCATTTCGTAGTAAATACGCTTGCTAACTTTTCCCTTTTCTCTTCTTTGGATTAAAATAAAATGCAATCCACACAAAAGAGTATGCTGACATCATCACTATTTTGGTCAAAATGCGAAATCACCAATCTACATCGAAGTTAGTGAAAATAATACTTTGTTGCCAATCCGCACCTTTTGCAGTGTAAAATTGACTTTGTCACCATTCCGCACTAGAGCTAGTGCAAAATACTCTTTGTCACCATTCCACACCCAATGTAGTGCTTTTGGCCTTTATTTCACCAATCTGCACCAAAGTGCTCTTACTGATACTTAGCCACTCAAGCATGCAAAAATTACACACGATCATCATTCCGCACTTCTTCTTACGTTGACATCATCATCGTCTAAAAATTTTGCAGAATCAGGACTTGTCTAGAATCCACTTCCAAATACACTATAAAATGAGCGGAATGGAATTAACTTGCTCAAGGTGAAAAATGCACTAAGTGTTGAGCGGATTAGGAAACTCTTGTTGCAGATACGCTCCAAAATACACTAGGAAATGTGTGGAATGGAAAATTCATACCTTAGAATAAAATTTTCATGTTTTCTAAGGATGTGGCCATTTTGGACCTACATTCTGGCGTCTCCCAGGTAGATTTACTTGTAAAGCCATCAAACTCAGAGTCTTATCCATTTGGCATCAGGAGTCAAAAAATACTTATCTTCAAGGAAAATGCTTTAAAGAATAATTTCCATATGAACACTACCCTCTGAAAATGAACACCCTAGAGGATAAACATTCATATTGAGACCACGCTTCATACATCCAAGATGATAACTGTTCACATGGAGACTATGCCATAAATATTTATTTTTGTGCCACTCTTTTCAAAAATGCTTCAAAGAATAATTTTCATAAGAACATTATCCTCTAAAAACTTCGTGAACAACCTAGAGGATAACTTGTTCTGATGAAGATCATGTTAGAAACATAAAAATCTCTGTTGTTTCTTTCAAAACTACTCCAATGCTCCAGAAAAACATAGCTATGTTCTCCTTATAAAGCCTTCTTACAATACATGATATAAATGCCTTCACACAAAACTCATTTTCTACCTCTTTCTGGACTCATGCTTTTATTATCTCTTTCTAAAAATGTCAGAGCAAAAATGAATAAAAAATATACAAAAATTATGACTACATATGTACAAAATAAAAATTGCTAAGCCTATGTCATTTTAGGGTTCACAGCTCTATTTGTATCTTCCTCTTTTTGGACCTCTTATTCAACATTATTCTCTAGTTCTTTCTCAGCTTCTTCCTCAGGTAAAATTTTCTCTTTATTTTCCTCTTTTGCACTATCACCAAACAACTGCACCATGGTTTTCAAAATCTGTAGGGCTTGTTTCCAAGTTGCTTATGAGGGATTGAAAGTTTCCTTCAACTACTTATAAATGTACTGTAGTTCATCAATATCTTCATAGTTAGAAGCACTTCCTTTGTTTACCAGGTTATCCATGAGGTCTCTGAGCTTGGTAAAATCAATGATCATTTGTGAAGCTTACTCTTGGTCAATTGGTTATTCTAGAGCATCAATTTTAGACTCACCTTGTAAGCTATCACCAGTACTCTTATTAATTTCTTCAACTGATAGCAAGCTATGGTCTTCCATCCATAACCCTCTAAAACCAATATGAATCATTTCTTTATTAACATCCACTACATCCTTGATCAATCCTTCAACCTTGTCAAATAATAGCCAAACCTTTTGGAGTATTTTGTTCTTCTTCACTACAATTTTGGCAGTGACTCTAGCAATGTTCCACTCCTTATTAGAAATTGGCTTAGAAGAATTACTGAGTCTACTATTCACTAGCCTGTGAATTTGCTCAATTGGAATTACCATAGGTTGTAGCTCTCCAGTAAAATTATCTAGATCCTTCTGAATGCTTTGGAGTAGGCAGCTGACATCATCTAAATAATCAACAATAAGCTGCAACCCTGAGCATTTATCTAGAACTTCAGAGAGCAATTTATTTCTCACTTTCTTTAGTCTAGCCTTGGAAAAAATAAGGATTTAGCCTTTTGATTTGAAGTTGCTGCTTCAAAATTTGTATCTCCTTAGCCTGTTCTTCATTCTTTTTCTGGTGTTCTTCAATCTGCTCCTTAAGCTTTTTAGCTTCTTGAAACATCTCTTGCCATCTCAGCTTCTTTTATCAGAGCTTTCTCCACTTCTTTCTGATTGTTGATAGTTTTTTGAAGCTTTTCTATTTGCTTTTCCAACTTCCCCATATTTTCTTTGAATATATCATTCTTTACATAAAAAGTTTCCAAGTGGGCTTTGGCTATGACCAATTCATATTCTTCAGGCAACTTTTCAATGTCTTATGTATTCTCTTCTATACAATAATCTTGGGCAGCCATCTCCATTTCAGGCTTGCTCACAAGGGGAATCATGGATCTAGACATGCTTTGCCTAGAAACTAGTTTAAAAAACATGTTTCTCCTCTTCGTGGTCATCCTATTGGAAGGCTTGGATAATTTTTCTACCCATAAATATTGAATTTTTTGTGTAGCTAATTGTTTCTTCTACAAAGATGCTTGAGTAGGGTAACTCACAACAAGAGGAGAAGAAGACACAAGATATGCAAGACCATAATCAAAATTTGATAGTAGTTGTGTAGAAGTAGTTACAGTAGAATTTGTGACCATAGTGGAATCTATGACCACTATTGTCATTTTGCAGCGAAAGAAGTTGTTTTATCAACTATGTACTCTTTATCCAACCTCTTCTTCTTTTAAATATCTTTCTCTATTCTTTTTGGTGCCCTCTTGGTTTTTCTTTGAAAAAATTACGAGGTAAATTTCTCACTTTCTGTATCTTATTTATATAACCCTTCTTGTACTGTTTCCTCCAGTAATATCTGCTCAGAAATAGGATTTAATTCCACTATTGTTGCAGTGGTGAAACTCAGAGGTGTAAACCTAAAGTTCTCATCCTTTTAATTCCAATCTATATCTGTATCTAGAGGCTATCCACCCAGGGCTAGGTTATTAGGCCTATTAACTATCTTTATGAATGGCACACTGACAACCCTCTCATCAGAATAGTGCATCTTGCTCATCAAATGCACTCCTTTTGAAAATTGCTCTATTTGCTCAGTTGAAGGTTGAAAAGTCTTCAGAACTTTAGCAAAAATCAATGGAGTATTAGGTTCCTCTTCTTGAACTTCTTCTTCTGAAGGTGGGGATGGGGAATCAAACCCAGTTTGTGACTTTTTGTACATTAGCACTATATTTCTTGTATCTTTGGGCTTCCAAAATTTGATATTGTCATCATACCTTTTAGAAAATTCACCATAAATTTTTAACCCAAACCTAGATTTTTCTTTACCAATATCAATTATTATCCTCCACCAGTCTGATATTTTAACCTCATTTCATTTCTCCTTTTTCTCTACTTCATCACTAGTAGGTTCCTGAGACTAAGGGTCTTCTTTATTTCTATTTTTTCCAATATATTTGATTGTAGACTCTTTCAACCGATGCTTTGCATTTTTGTTTGGATCAAAATCCATAATTTATTCATAAAAGTCTAACCATGGAGGAAGTTGATCCATTTTAGAAACATTCCACTCTAAAAGAACAGTTTCTTTGTAATTTTTGCCCTGTTCAAAATGAGGCCTGGATCTATTTTCAAATTTGTAAGCCTTTTTTTCCATTTAGGGCTATGTTCCTTTTATAGAATATATCATCTGGATCATAAATCCATCTCAGGGGAATGTAAAATTGACCCAACCTATCCAAATATTGGTTAATTTATTCACCCTACCGCTTCTTAGGAATAGTTATATCGTCAATATTGCGGTAGGTCAACATAGATCTCCTCTTTATCCCAAAGCCATAGTTCAAATCTATGAATTCTACTTGCCTCAAGTATTATAAGGCAAATAACCTATCTGTGACAAAATGGAGCAGCAAAAAAGTCTTACCCATAAAACCATACAGTCTAATTACTGTGCTCTCTATTAGAAGATACCAATATCCTTCCTCTGCACCTTTTGTTCTCAATATTTTCTTGGATAGAGGTGGTAGCCTAGGGAATTCCCCATACATTATTTTTAATGCTGGCCCTAAGAATTCCAAGTTGAATTTATAAAAAGACTCAGTGCTTCTCAGGTGGTTAGTCCAATAATAGACCGGAATGAAGTCTCCTTCACTAGTCTTATCTTTGATTGAAATCCAGGGCATCATGTCTCTTACAACAACATAAAAAATCCATACCAAGCTTAAGAAATACCAGAAACATGGTGCATCAGAGCTTCTTTTTAATCTTACTAATTTCTCATGCATTCTTTGAGCGAGGAAAGCTAGCTAATCAAAATAGATTTTTTTAATTCCCTTCTTAGTCGTATTTTCCTCATACATCATTTCATTGGAAATGCAATACACAACGGCTCTTTGCTATTCATGCACCATTTTATCAGAGTCCAAACCCTCCATATAGGATAACATAGAATATAGCTCTGGGTTAGTGAATTCATTGATGGGTATTGGAACTTCAGGTATTTCATCTTCCTCTCCTATCCTTTTAAATTGGAAACGAAGCCATTTTTATACATCTTTCTTTTCTTCTAAATACATTAATGAAGCATAAACCCTAGCTTGTTCTGCTACATCAAATGATTTAGGCTCCAAAGGTGGGCCTACCCCTACGACAAAAAACTTGCAACAAAACTCCTTGGTAATAGTGAATAGTGGAATACCATTAGGAGTTTTCACTACTCTCTTCTTTGGGTCTTAAAGTTTAATTATTAAAGAAACCAACTCATGGAAATGGTGAACAAAATCACAAATGTAAGAAAACAAGAAGGATTTTACAACTATGATACCTTGTGGTCAAATCGATCTCCCATCGAAGTATCTGAATTCGAAGTTCCTTCTTAAAAAGGTTCTCCTCAGTTGGGTCATTACTGTGTCTGCCAACTTCCTGGTCTATTCTACATGGTTATCCAAAGATGCTCTTATTTTCTATACTTATATAAGTATATTATTTGGAGATATTTTTCATGAATAATTTTAAATTCTCTCTGGAAATTACCAATAATATTCAGTTATCGTTTCCGCTCTCCTTCACTCAGTGAACGCTGCTCTTTGCCAAATGAACAGAATTATGTGCTTTAGCACTTTAAATTTTTGGTGCATGCACATCCTTCACCATTAATATGGCTACTACGTGACTTGTCCACTGACACACTTCTCAAATCACACTCATTTCCTTTGGCAGCTCGAAGGTGGTGTTCTAATTTTTGACTGGCCAAAATTCAAACATGCTTCATACCCTTGCGATGTCATTTTGTCTGTTCTCTATTTCAAGTGCAAAATTTTTTAGCATTTAATATAGATATTTTGCCCTTTTTCCAAGTGGTACGATGCGGAATTGAATTCCACTCAAAAGTAGACTTGAAACCGGTGGATTACCACCTTCTTTCATTCTGCCCAACATAACTCTAAATTTTGATGGATTAGGACCTTTCTCATTCCACACAATAGCAGTCTCACAATCCAAGGGATTAGTATTTTACATCATTCCGCTACCACTTAGTCTTATTGAGTGTGAAAAATAACACATGCTGCATTCTGCTTAAAATGTAGTTCATTTAGGTGAAGATTGAAGTCCACTCGTCATTCCGCCACTTCCTTAGTGTATTTGAGTGTAGAATAGGAACTTGCTGCATCCTTAGGAACACTTAGCTTGTTTTTGTAAAAATTTCTCTTTTTTTATACAACATGATGTTAAAACAAAACTTGATATAAAGTGCAAAAAGGAAAAATGATACAATGTATGTACATATATTACAATGAGCTTATATTTCAATCAAAGTAGAGTTTAAGATGAAAACCATTAACTAGAATTGGTTGTATGTTTCCCTACAGATCTTCAAGTTGGAAAATATTGGTCTCTTTGACCTCTACTATTTTGAAAGGGCCATCCCAGAAGGAATCAAACTTCTTATGGTGTCCTAGTTTTGATCTTTTGACATTCCACCTGAGAACTGAATCTCCAACCTGGAATTTCCTGAACCTTATATTTTATCGAACCATGTCTTTATGTCCATAAAATGTTTTTGAAAGTTTTCATAGGCCTGAGCTCTTTTCTCTTCCAACTACAACAAGTGTGTTAGCCTTGTTTCCACTATATTTTCCTTTGATTATTCTTCTGTATTTATTAGTTTGAGTGTTGGAATATCCAAATGGATAGGTAATACTACCTCCTTGCCATACACCAAAGCATAAGGATAAGTATTGATGGAATTGTTAATAGTGATTATATCTGCCCACAAATCTTTCTTCAGCATTAGGTGCCAATTTATTTTATTGCCCTCCAGTGATCTCCTCAAAATCCTTAATAGGTTTTTGTTGGTAGACTATGCAAGTCCATTACCTTAAGTATAATAATTTGAAGTATTATTAATGATGATGCCATACTTGCTAGAAAACTCAATATATTTTGCTCCTATAAATGTTGGACCATTGTCACTCACTAAGGCTTTTGGAACACCAAACTTTGGAATCAAAATTTCAATCAAATTGATCACAACTTCCTAGTCTTATTTCTTGGTAGGAATAGCCTCTATCCATATGGTGAGGTAGTCTATGGTGGTTAGAATATACTTGTGCTCTTCTGAAGAGTGAGGGTTGATGAACCCTATAAATTCTAGCCCCCATTTTTGAAAGGGCTCTTCAACATGTATTGGCTTGAGGGAGAATGAAGCATTCCTTGTCCTCCCTACATGCCACTGATATTTGTCACAAGCTCTAGTGACTTTGAAGGTGTAAAAAAATATAGAAGGCCAGTAATAGCCTACTATTATGATTTTAAAAGTTATAACTCTTCCTAAGAAATATCCTCCAGATGTCCCTCCATGGAACTCCTCAATGACCTTTTGTTGTTGATAATATTTTAAGTACTTAAGGAGGACTCCATCAAGGTTCCTTTTGTATAGCCCTTCTGGAAATAAAATATACTTCAAATATTTAAGTCTATATATTCTTATTTGTGATGCATTAAGATCAGGGAGCATACCTTTGTTTGAAAGTACTTGATCATCTGGTGTACCCAATCACAATCACCCAACTATATTCCTTTGATTTGATCATCTTTTGTTGCCTGGCAAGTTGTTATTTCAGCCAACTTGGTGGGATGTATCTCCACATCATATTCTTGGATCTTGGTGATCCAACCAACTCTCTTATATCCTAGTTCACCTTGTAGAATAAACCTTCTTACATCCAGGTGAACAACATATACCATGGTCTTGCTTTGAACCAAATACTACCTAAAATTCTTCAATGACTTCATCACAACAAATACTTGTTTATCAGTAAAATTATACTTAACCTGGTAATCATGGAGAGTCTGACTCCAAATGAATATGGGGTGCTCCTCACCTTGATCATTCTTTTGGGTGAGTACTGAGGCATAACTTTCTTTAGCTCTGTAAGCATAAATAATAAAATCCTTATTGAAATCTAGATTTACTAGTACTAGGGCTGTTGCAATGGATTGATTGATAATATCAAAGGCTTTTTCCCTCACTTCAGTCATTTGAACTCTTCATTTTTCTTCAATAGTTCAAAAATAGGCCTTACCTTTTGTGCAAAGTCATAAATGAACTTCCTGAAAAAGTTTACTTGACCAAAGAAGGATTGCAAGGCTTTCTTTTTTGTAGGTAGTGGAAGAGCAATAATGGACTGGGTTATTTCTGGATCTATAGAAATACCTTATTTTGATACCACATGACCTAGCAAATTTACGTCATGCACTACAAAAAATGATTTCTTAGGATTGAGGGAAATGCCAAATTCTCTACACTTTTGAAAAACTTGCTCAAGGTGTGCTAAGTGGTCATGCTTGTTGTGGGAAAACATAGTCATGTCATCTAAATAGATCATAATGAACTTATTAATGAGTTCCCCAAAGGCATACTTCATGCCTCTATGAAATTTGGCTCCCACATTGGACAACCCAAAAGGCATTCTCTCGTAGGCAAATGTGCCCCATTTTGTGGTGAATGTTGTTTTCATTCTTCACCCAAATCTAGTTATATCCAAAGAAGCCATCCAATAGTGAGAACCTTTCTGCCCTTGACACTATCTATAATATTTTATCGATTTCTGGAAGGGGGTAGTGATTTTTTAATGATGCCTGATTAAGATTTCTAAAATCCACACACAGGTAAATATCACCTTTATTCTTCCTCACAGGTACCAAGTTGGCTACCCAAGTAGAATATTTAATTGAATATATGATCTTAGCCTTTAATAGCTTCAAGATATCTTCCCTCATAATGGATTCGATCCTTGGATTTACAAGCCTTTGCTTCTACCTGAATAGCTTGGAATTAGGCTCTAGCTCAATGGTGTGTTGGATAATCCTTTTATCATATACTTTGAGGTCTTCATATGACCAAGCCACAATGTCTTGGTACTTCATACATAAAGATTTAATATCCTCTTCTTCTTTTGGTGAACATCGGATTCCAACCTTGAGCTTCTTTTATTTTTCTATTTCAACTTATTTATATATTTTGTCATTGACTTCCATGGATCTAATCCTTTTCCTGTCTTCATTGTCAAACAAGCTCTCTAGAGTAACTAAACCTCTAGGTATGTGATTTTTCTTAAGTTGAATAACTTCCTTTAGATCAATTTTCCCTGGATTTTATTCTTGGACAGTGGAGAGGTAGGTTTCTCTTACCAAAAAATCAATGATTTGTTTATCACTTTTAAAGACCTTCGAGAAAATCTGCTTATCTGGCACTGTAGGCCTAAAAATAATTTTGATTCCCTTGTCTTTATTGACTCCAATGTCTACAAAAGGGTTGAAGTTAGCTCCCCTTGCTGCTAAGGAGTCTACCAAAGTATTCCTTTCTCTTGGAACAAAGTTTATATATAGGGTATCAAAGGATTCCATCATATCCCATACCCTATTTATGTATTCTTTTAGGTAATGGTGTTTACTGCTGCACCTTTCTCTTACCTGATGGATGATCAAATCAGAGTTGCCATATATGTTTAGGACCTTAATACCCATATTTTTGGCTTGCATCACCCCAAGGTATAAAGCCTCATATTCTACAATATTATTGATACATGACCATGTTAATTTATAGGTAAAACTCTTTGTTCGTTCTGATTGGGACTATAGTACCACTTTAGCACCAGCTCCATTTTTGCATCTGGAACCATCAAAGTGCATGGTCCATACCTCTATATATCTTAGAGACTGATTAGATATAGCAATAATTTTCTTTTATGATTTTGTAGAAATACTATATGTGCTCATGCATGTCCCAAACTGACTGTAATCCTCTCTAAAAGGTAATTCATCTTCTAATTCTAGTTCTTCAAACTTGTCCACAATTTCAAACTCTTCAAGAGGAGTGAGGTTGCACATGTCTTATTCAATTTTTCTATGTGGTAGTACATAGGATTTTTAGGTGTTATCCTTATCCTCTTCCCTTTGAAGGGAATGACCATGCTGGAATAATTCATATACATGCATCCACCTAATTTTGCAATGAACTTTCTCAAAAGACATAAGTCAAAGTAGGGCTCTAGATCAACCACTACTATTTCTTGTACTATTGTCACCTCAAGGGCTATATGTAACCTCATTAAGATATCCTTTATTACTCCCACTATTTTTATAGGTGTTCCATCCAATTGAAGTACTCTAGGGCATGATCAGGTATAATCCATACCCATATCTTCATCGAATGCTTTAGGCATAATTGTAGTTGATGCTCCTGAATCTATCATACAATTTTGGACTACCCAAACTTCCATCCTCAGAGAGATATAGAAAGGAGGGGGTTTATTATTTAAAATAGTAGGGAAAATTTCTTTCTTTTCTAAGGGCATACTAAGGATTGTGGTGGCCTGCCTATCCTATGGATACTTTTTGAGATAAGCTTTAAGCAAGTCTATCTATCAAGGAATGAAAAGAGTATCATATAAATTAGCTTTTGATGGAATTATCTTCATCTCTTCCACAATGTTGTATTCAGACTTAGCCAAAGTGGTCCTCTCAGGCATTATTTCTGGATCACCATGTTTTCTTTTATATTGTTGAGTGGCTTCTATTCTTTATATTTTGGTAATAGAAGGAAATCTAAGCCTCTCTTGAGCCTCATATTTAGACCTCATTCTATCTCCCTCAGTTTCTTTCTCAAATCTCTTAGGGAGATTGTTTGCCTTCTCTTTCCCTTTAGCTTGGGGGATAGGAAAAGTATCACTACTTCGGGGAGGTGGGTCATTATTTTTCTGAGAAGAAACCTGGAACTGTCCCATCTTCTATGGATCTACTTGCAAGGTTTTCTTCCTTGACCTTGTCATAACAACAATTGGGCCATCCTCATCCAACTCTTTTTCAACCATAGCATATTTACTCAGGTCAGGTTGCCATAACATATTTACTCTTCCCTTTTGATTCCTTTCTGCTTGATCCATAGATTTTTAAACATGGTATTGGTACATAACACAAGATTATGAATCATGAGGATCATTACATACCAAACACCAGATATTTACTAGACTTGTCTCTAAAGAAGACTCAGGATCTTATATGCTACATTTAATCAGACCCCAGTACTGTTACTAGGACAAAGTATTTGATCTTTGTTCACATTTGAGAATCTCCTTTGTTGATACCTCTACATATCTCTCTTTTCCATTGAATTAATTCTGTTACTCAAAGTTTTAAAAGTATTTTGTATATCTAGGATGACAGAAAACTCTTAAGAAGTATAAGAAGGAATAGGAGGGAAAGGAACTATAGTAGATGGTGATTTTGGTTGAGGAATGGGATTCATTTGTGGATATGGAGATGATAAGGAAAGGGGGTCCATATAAGATGAATTAGTAGTTTGAATTTGGCAATTAGTGGTTTCTAAACTATAAGGTAGCACAACTTTGGGAGGTAATCTACCCACATTAATTAGGATATATTTGGCATGAAATGCTACATTACAGACTTATGGAAAAGTTTCCACCCCATATTGGTGGGTTTACAATCCTAGCTATGATACAAGAGGTCTGATATAATACATATAAGCAAGGCATGCAACTGGTCTAGCTACAGGAAGAATTTTATTTCATATTCTGCTCAACCTCAAATTAAAATCTGAGACAGTCTCTTACTGATGTTTCTGCATGAATGTGAACTGATTAATCAAGGAGAAAGGGTCATCAAATTCATTAAATTATTTCATAAATGGCTCTGCAAATGCTTCCCATGAAGTTATGGTGTTATATTCAAGATTCCTAAACCAATGTAAAATATTTCCTCTGAAGGACAGGGCTAGGATCCTCACAATAACATCCTCATCCTTTATGTTGTGGATTACTGCCAGGTTCAAAATATCCTGACAGTGCTCATATGTCGTCTTACCAGATCCATCATAAGTGGGAATAACCTTAGAAACAACCTAGAGAATGGCATTCATATGTGATAATCTAAGGGGACTAGCTATGTTCCAACTGGGTTATTTTTATAAAGGCTGATTTGGGGGTACATTTCCCTAATTTGGGGCTACATTTCCTACCATGTTTCTAGGTGTAGGTCCTACTGGAGGAGCTGTTGGATTAACTGTAGGATTTTCCTCAGGAGGCTCTTCCTCTAAATGGAAATCTTAATTCAAATTTTTTATGACAATAGACCCTATATAAGGTAGTTCACAATAAAAATATGAAACTCCTTTATAATAGATCATACATGCATGCATGGTTTTAAAATTTTTAGTTTCTTCAAATCCAAAAGCATATATCATAAAATTTTGTCAACATAGATAATTAATAACATTAAAAAGCTATGGTATGGAAAATAAAGTCTTATCAAAGAATACAAATGATATCAAATATGGAAAATCATTGATTATATGAATTTTTTTAAATCATTGAAATTTTACATTGCTAGAAGTTGAAACAAAGTCTTCTTGACTTCTCCAAAAGAACTAGAAAGCATTTGTGAATTCTACGTCTCCATAATCTCATCACTGCAAGTGTCATTATCCTCATTATCAACAATATTAGTGAGACCTCTTTTGTTTGCTAGGGACTTCCAATATGCCAAAGCTCTATCATAAGGAAACTTATCCAACTCGTATGATGACACATACATTCTCAAACAATTCTCCAAATTTTTGTCCAACCTGTTACGAACTTTAGATTTCATAAAATATAGTGCACTGAAAACCCTTTTGTCTTCAAAAGATCCCAAAATTATTGTCTGACATAATTCATATAAAATAAAATATTCACTCATCATTTTTTGTAAGACATTACTTGGATACAATTTTTCCACAAACACGTGATGGAACTAGGCTCATGTGGGTTACTCAAATGTGCAATTTGATTAACCATTGTCATTCCAAAATTGGTTGATTGTTGTCTCAAAATTTCTTTGTTTAGAATACCATTGATTTGATAGCCATTTAATTCCACATATTTAGAGAAATGTTTCATAAGAGTGCCCATATACTTTACAAACAACTCATTTTTACCATTGTGGTCAAGACAACAATTCCAAAACATGGGGTTAACCACAACCATCGCCTCAAGTAGCTCATCATTTTGAAAACAATCTCTTATTTCCCTTGTCAGTGATTCTACAATTCTTATCAATTTAATCATAGTACTATGTAGAACCACATAAAATTTACTATGTGTTATGGGAAATTGTTCAACATCCTCTATAACTGTATCTGACCACTTTTCATAATAATATAAAGGAATCATATTTCCATGTATAGCAATACAAATATTGTCATTGATGTTGAACTTCAAAATTTTTTTAGGATCATTGACGTTAGCTAATGTATTCCAACTATCAAATAAAGGATCTATTAAATTTTCTCCAAACAAGTAAATTTTATCAATAAACATACATATTTATTTTATCATCCTTATAAAATTGACAATATAAATTGCTCTTTCCTATGCGAGCTTAATCAAATTATTCATTTCTTGCAACAATGTAATAATACCACATAATATGAGAAGAGTTTCCAAGTTAGTCATATGATATATAATTTTTTTTCCTTGTCAAAATCCCTATGATGTGCATACATAAAACCCACTAAGGATTGATATTCTGAAAAAAACCCTTTTTGCAGGAAGAAACAATGAAATCCACCTAGTGTCCACATCTTTTAACAATTTTCTACCTTCAGTTACACCTAGAGAAAACTATTGAAACTCTACAAACCTTTTTGGACTGCATGAAAAGTAAGCGTGTATTTCATGGATGAGATCTTCCACTCTGGCAACATTTTCAAATGTGCTCACAATTTTGTATGCAAGATTCATTCTATGCGCCATGCAATGAATGAGAATCAAATATGGGGTAATTGATGTCTGAAGTCTAACACAGAGATCGTTCCTTTGTACTTGCATTATAGTTGCACCATTAGGTCCAACACAAATTAACTTTGTGGCCATTTTTTTCTCATCCATTTTGGCAATATCCTTTAAACTAGTTACAACAATATTGTAAATATTTTTCACATTACAATTTTCCATCATATTATGTAGTGCTAGTAAATGAGGTTGTCTTAAATGATTTTAGAATGTGTAAAAATATATGCAAATCCAATATGTGTTGTCAATATTCATTACCTCATAAATGAAAATTAAAATAAATTTCGCTTGTTTTACATTCTCTCTCACGTTCTCCTTATCAACCAGTGATATATATTTTACCATTTCCCAACCACTTTGATCAGACCAGTGGGAACTGGGAAGGTTCTGTACATCATCTAGTTAAAATAGTTGCTTATAATCAGCAAAATTAGACATGGATCGACCCTTTTTTAGAATATTGTATACAACAACAAACTATAATTTTTTTTAGGCTAATACGGTCTTATGATTTTTTTGAAATTGGGTCTAGATTGTTCCACCCTTCTCAACGAGAGTTTGTTGGTGTTTCATTGATTTTTCATATTCAAGTGCATATCTGACATGCACACATTCCAATGCATCCTTCCACCTATGAGATTTCTTAATTGTTCCATCACTTTGTATTTCTTTGATATAAACTTTCCCATAATATTTTTCTATTATGTATTTATTATTTTGTAATGTATGTTCCCTTCCCAGTTTCCAACTACAAATAATGCATCTACATAGTTTCTCTGTCTCAACTTACTCAATAAAGGGGTATAGCCATACCCATTCATTCTTAAAATCCCTTTGAATAGTTTAGTTGCTTGTCTTTTGACATTTAGATTTTTGACTAGAAGATTCTCCAAAGGTCTATATTTTAATTGTACTCTCATTTTCTTTGTTTATTGGTGTGTCTGTATGAAGCATCTCATGAAGTGGTTGTTGAATGCCATTATTATAAAAAGTATTATATAGTCCTATCTCATCCCTTGGAATATATTCAAGTGGAGGTATATCAGGATCAACAGTGTTCACTGCATTCAATGTTTGATGTTCTATATTATTTTTGGATGTAAAAATGAACTATTTTAAAGAATTTTAAAGAATTAATAGAATACATTTTTACAAAGCATTTAAAAAGAGACAGATAAGTAGAAAACTATAGAAAATTATATTTAAAGAATTTATATTTAAAAATAATAGAATAGAAAATTAATGATTTGACGATAAAAGGTGTTTGTACCTTCAAGTTTTGGAGATGTGGATCCCTCGCTACATTTTGATATAAGTGTAAAATATTTTAGAATTGTCTTTTTACTAGAATATTGACCTATGTTATTTTCATCTTCTATAGGTGTCATTGTACTTATAAATAAAAAATATTTAGATGTTAGGAAATGAATATGAAATTGAAGGAAAATCAAATACTTTCCTCAATAATAATTTGCATTTCTAAGTAACCAAGGTTAAACTATAATTCCATAAAGAATCTATGAGTCTTTAGATGAACCTATGATTCCCTCTAGAATGACCTCTTCTTGTGTGCTCAGATAACAACAATTCAAAGCAACACTAAGAAAACATACTCTAACAAAAAAGAATCAGTCTCTGACAATAAGAAATGATCCTAACACACTACAAGATGACATGGATACTTGTCTCTCGCATTTGCAGATAGTGCATCTACATTGCCTATAAAATTGAAGGAAAAAAGCTTTGGATAAGAAAACAATGGAAGAAGAATACTCTACCTAGAAATTCTAAATAAACTATATAGTACCACACCAATAAAGGTTAAAAAAGAAGTAACAAGGTTACAACAAAAGTAGGCATTAAGTCAAATTTATTGCTAGAGATTATCCAAAATAAAACAAGCATACTAATATTTTTGGAAGATTTCAATTTACCTATTATCACAGTCATCACAACTTTTTGTCATCGATTATCACATTTAAGGTTTCTACAATCAATCGATCATTGTCAATTGAAAATACTTTGTAATTGATTGGTTTATGTCGAGAGGTAGTCCTCTACAATAGATCATCACACTATAAAGATATTTGTAATCGATCGATAAAAATTGATTGCCAATCCTATGCAACTGATTAGTATATGTTGAGAGACAATCCTCTGCAATAGATCATCACAATATCAAGATATATACAACCTATTGGTAACTATCGATTGATAATTCTCTGTAACCTATCTACAACAACCAATTAACAATAATTTGTAATCGATTAATTTATGTTGAGAGACTATCCTATAAAATTGATTATCACTTTTTTAGGTTTCTACAATTGATCGAAAACTACCAATTGAAACTCCTTTGTAATAGATCATTTTATGTTGAGAAGCACTCCTCTGCAACTGATTGCCACCTTTTTAGGTTTTTGTAATTAATATGTTTATGTTGAGAGGCAGTCCTCTGTAGTCGATTGTCACCTTATCAGGTTTGTGGAACCCATTGGTGTCTTTTGATTAATAATCCTCTACAATCGATTGACAATAGGTTTTTTACTATTTTAGATCTATTTTTGAGGAGTTAGAGTGTTTTAGATGTATGTTTATCGAATCGCATTTGGTATTTAAAGGTAGTATATGTGGTGAATTAGGCAGGAAAAAAATATTTATATTTTGAATATGAATGGTCCATGGATTTGGATGAACGTGGTTGGTCATTGAAAATAAAACGAAGATAATTATTATCACCGTAAGGTGAACCAAGCCCCAAAAAAAATCCCAAATGGGTCCCAGTGAAAGGTCCCAAAAATAGCAAATTTAAAATTTTGAAAAATCCTAAATTTTTCCAATTTGCGATGATTCACACTTATGAATAATTTTACCTCTAAAAAATACATGATTATTCATAATCAATCAAATTATTCCTCAAAATATTTAAAAAGCAACAAAAAAGGTTGCATATTACCTTAATATCCATAAAATAAACAAGAAATAAAAAACATAAAAACTTCATTGCTTTTTCATCCTCCAATGTTGATATTTTATTTTATATCCCACTTACAAGTCATATGATACCAAAAATTAGGACCAACAGGGTGCAAGACAATTATATTATCAAGAAAATTATACATATATATATTCAAGATTAAGTAAATTATATCCAAGCGACATAACAATTGTAGAACCCTAAAAATGACTCACAGTAATTAAAACTAAGGTAAAAACATTTTGAAAAATCAAATATGTCACCCCTAATTTTTTACCTCAATTTTTGTACCTATTACAAGTTTATTTTTAACCTCTGCACGAAATCGCATGATTTCGTGCAAAATCAAAAGTTTTGCACGAAATTGGGTCACCTGATTTCGTCCATAACAGAAAAACACCTGCTTTAGCAAGGCAAAAAAATAAGTTGTAACTTCTTGTCTCTATTTGGGCAACTGCACAGCAGTTGCAGAATTGGTTCACCCGATTTTGACCAAATTAGAAGAAGTTGCAACCTTTTCCATTTCTATCCCAATAGCTCACCTAACTCCCTTCTTTTTTAATCTAGGATCCTCACCTCGGATTCTCACCTGGAACTTCCATATAATTTCACACCATACTTTTACCTTTTCACTATGTTTTTGCAGGTTTAGATTGTGCATCGGTCGGATTTAAGCAATATTGGATCACCCGATCGCGATATCGTTTTGCCTGATTTTGAACAAAAGCACCCAATTTTACCTACAACATGCATTGCTACAATTTAGCCGATTGGGGGCATCCATATCTCAAATTTTGCATCTTATTTCTCCATTCCTCTCGTTTAGAATTATATTTCATATCTATTACATCAATTTCAATTCATTACCATTATTATTTTGGATTTAATAGGCATATTCCTCCATGATATCATAAATATTCAAGCATTTAGCATATATATACATATGAATATCCTTCCATTATTATCTTAAGATCATTGCTCATTGTAATTTAGTCCATTCAAATGCATGTTTCCCTGTGCTATTATTGTTTTCTGCATCCAAATTATAAAACCACAACTTTTAATCAAGATCGGTTGGTTTTTCGCATAATCGGGCAACCCAATTTTGCTAGATTTGATTGATATTGCTTGCATCAAAAATCAGAATCTTCTTCAGACTTCTGGATACAAGTAAGTATTCTAAATAACTTTTTAAGCACTGCATTGCCTATTTAGATTCTATTTTCTGCTTTTTGCTGCTTACATATAAATCAAAATTGCATATAGATTAGTGTAGTTGCATAGTGGCCAAGATAGTTGTATGCATGATTTGATAAAATGAACACGTCAAAATAAATTCCAAAACCTAGGCTCGAAAACTGCCATAAAATATTTCTTGGTGAACCCACCCAATTCATCAAAAAATCACCATAAGAAGGTACGATCAAGTACCTCTCTTATGAGGTGTAGACCATTCATTCTCCTATTCCCCTCTAAGGCACGGATCCATTAGCCTTGAGGAAAGGAGTGCAAGAATTTTAGGGCTACATTCTTTGGTGAACCCAATGTGAAAAACATTAGGCATATTTTTTATTTATAAAACATAAAAAAAACCATAAAAATTATAAAACAAAAATACAAAAAGATCATTAATCAAAATTTGCACACTTTAAGTCCATTTCATAGATGTTAGATTTCAACATAGGAAGAACTGTAACCATAGATGTTACCCAAAAATTAAAAGCATATATATATACAACATATATCATTGAAAGATAAAAAATCCTAAAAGCAAAATGCCTAGAGTTTTAAGAAGTGGAAAACAAGTAGAACCTGATCATATGGGAGAACAAGATCAAGAAAACCTTGAGGATAGGGTAATTATTGAAGATAATGTATCTTTAGAAAAATATGAATATAATAGAGAAGATGAAATAGAAGAGCCTAAATTAGATCAAGAAGGAAATGTTAGTTTTAAGTCTATTGAACAGTTTACCAAATGTATAAATAGCAACATAGAAGATTTCAATCAAGAAGTACAAATGAATAATTCAAGAAATGGTGCTATGGAAGCAACCTTAGAATATGCTTTCTGGATGCATACAAATCCACTATCATACATGAATTCAATAGACCAAGATAATGATCAAGCAAGACCATCTAATCAAAACATGATGCCTTTAAATCAAAATGTTCAAAAACCAACAACACAATCATCTAAAATTGCTACTAGCAACACCAAAACCAATCCTAAACAATAGAAACAACTATTTTCTTCCATCTTCTCTCAAGCTCTTAATTAACAAATGTCAAACCAACAAAAGGCTAAGAAAATTCAAAATACCAATCATCATAAAAAAAAATTTCAACAAAACACAATCCCATATAAGCTCCATAATACTGTTCCTACACATGCTTTACACAACAATGTTTCAATTACACAACAACACCAACTTATCATCAAATATACAACAAAATGGTACAACAAAATCAATTTGGTGGACAACAACAAGGACTTGAAGCCATGATTAAATAATTGGCTTCACGAATAGATCAAATGGATCCCTACCATCCCTCATATAGTTATCAAGATATGTGTAGTCAACCTTTGGATCCTATTGTGGTAGCTCAACCTTATCCTAAGCATTTCCCTATGTCTGTCCTCCTGATATATAAAGGAACTGAAGACCCTATTGAGCATATTCGCATGTTTAGGACAACATGTCATGATGTTTCTCATGATGACTTGTTGTTAATAAAGATGTTCCCTAAGAGTCTGGGAGGCATGGCTCTAGAGTGGTATTATCAGTTACCCACTAATTCTATAAGAAATTTTGAGGAGACAACGAAAATGTTTGTCCATCAATTTTGTGCCTACATAGAGAGGCATGTGACTATTAAATATTTATACAACTTGAAACAAGGAAAATATGAAAGTTTTGCTGAATTCTTGGCTAAGTGGATATAACTTTTGGGTAAATTACACTTTGCATTACTTTATCGCAAAATGTTGGACATATTCATAGGAAATTTGCAAGAACAATTGTCTTATGAACTTTCTACTACTACAATAAAATCCTTTGATAAAGCCATCAATTTAGCAAGGAGGGTAGAAGATGCCCTCATTAGAAGAGGTCAATTTAAGAAGAAGGATGAAGACAAAAATTCTAAGAATCAATATAAGAATAAGCAAGTAGTGGGTGATGGAGTTAATGATAGTAGAAATAACTTAAATGTTAACCTTGCTGACGTTGTGAAGAAGTTTGTATTAAAGGTTCCTGATAAACCTCCAAGAGAATTTACAAGATTAAATCAGCCATTAACTATGATTTTACCTCAACTATTGGAACAAGGTTTGATACGGTTGCCTGAAATAAGACAACCTGATACAACTGTAGCTAGATTTAGAGCTGATTTACATTGTAAATTCCATAGAGTTGACAGTCATGCAACAAACTCATGCAAAATATTGAAGCACATGATACAAGATTTAATTGATAATGAAAAAAATGGAAGTGGAGAATTTCCCTCCAAAAAATTCTCAAAATAATACACAAAAACCTCAAAATCAAAATGCAAATCAAAATTTGGATAATTTTCAACACCCTTTATCAAAGCATGGTAAAGAAGTTGTAAATCAAGTAGAACATCACAATTTTCCTCATCCAACTCGATATGTAGGAACTATTAACATTTTTCTACCACATCAAGATTTGCAAAAACCATGTGTAACTACTGAATCTCAAGTTACTATTAGAACTCTAAGAAGATGTCAAATTACATATTTAGAAAGTGATGAAGAAAATGAAACAGAGAGTGAGGTTGACATTACCTCAAATAATTCAAATAGTTTTGAAGATGAATCATATCCAATTATTCCCATCATAGATTTAATGGTGCCTGAAGAACCATTCCCTAGAAGAGTGACTACTCGACCATCATCTCAACAAGTGCTTTCAAATGAACAAGTAGTAAATTCTAGGCCACATTTTAGTTATTTGCATAATAATAATATTGTGGGTACTATTAGAACCATCACTAAACAGTAAACTCAAAATCAATATTCTTAAATTCAAACTCAAATAATGAATAAAAAATAACTACCATATTCTTCTCTGCAAACTATTTATTCATCTCAGCCTCTTCATAATAGTAGCATTATTCCCACTCCACATTCATTTAAAGCTATTCAATCCCCATGTAATTCTTATTTATCATCATTGCAATCACAACTATTCCAACCTTATTTCAACACAACACATTCATCTCAACAAGGAAATATTTCTTCTTCCATTCCTACCATGTAATCACATCATACTTCATAATCTCCTCATCATCATTCTATTCAAAATAAAGAAGAAAGAGATAATGAACCAATTATTGATAAAATCCCAAGAGAACTAATCAAGTATCAATGACAGTAAACCAATCAAATATTACATCCTAATGAGTCCCATCACAATGATATCATTAATAATGTAACAAAAACTACAAGTGAGCAACCTCAAGTTCAATCAACTCAATTTGATAAACAAGAAATAAATTCTTCATCCACCCAACCTTCAAGACATCTCTTAGATTTTAAGAATAATCAGCAAGAGGATACAAGCATAAGAAACCCATATTTAGTGTTGAAGTCTCAACCTAAAGTCTCCCTCAACATTCAACAACAATGTGATAATCATCCACATAATATATCACTTTTTGAACTTTTGCAAATCTCTCCTATTCATAAGGAATATTTGTTATTTATTCTCTCTGTCTTTATCATCACTACAACAAGTTCTCTACTCTTTTCTTCTTTATCATCATTGCCACTTTTTATCTGTCACCTTTTATCCTTCATTCTCTCTTTCATTATTGTTATCACATCAAGTTCTCTATTATTTTCCTCTTTATCATCGTCATCTTCTATCCATCACTTTTCTTCATCTACATCTACTTATCATTCTTCATCACAACAATATCAACTATTAACCAATCAACTTCAATCATATACACCACAACCAAATTGTTCTTCAAAACTTCCTTTAATTTTGAAGCCACCTTAGACATGCTATAATCAAAATAACCTTGTATAGTGTATATAGATCACCAATTCCATCATTAAAACATAAAAAACAACCAAAAAAATAAAAAAGTATCAAAATTTCTAAAAATATTTTAAAATTATTGCATTGTTATTTGTTGTTATCTTTCAAAAATTTTGAGTTATATTTTACTTTATTTTGGATAAATTCAAATTTTATTTTGAACCATGCACCAAATTTCACATATTTGATAATTTTGATTTTGTTATTTTTATTATGAATCTCTCTTGTACCGAAGAACACTATTACTTTATTAAATAATTTTGAGTTTTGGAAAATGATCTTGCTACTTCTTGAACCAAGAACACATTTTTACATCTTAAAATGATTTGTTGTAAATTCAAAAAGTGATGCTACGTAGTAAGTCTTAATACCTTAAGTGAAAGGTTTTCCTTGCTATCCTATCATGTGCATGGTCTAGAATATTGAGAAATTGGCAAAAGGACAAGCTCCTCCCTACCCGAATAAAATCCCTTGCTCTATGCCTAATATGAGCAAGTATCCTAACATAAAAGAAAGAGAAAAAGAGGAAAAAGATAAAAAGAAATAAAAAGAAAAAGAAAAAGAGAAAAATCAAGAAAAATGTTCCATTACAAAGCAATAAAATCCCCTTGTTCAAAAATGGACAAGAAATCCCTATTCCATAAATTTTAAGAAAAAAAGGGAGTATTGAACTTGAATCCTTGGAATTTCTTAGTTATTCGAAAGCCATGAGGTAAGCCCCATAATAGGTGATTTGTGCCAACTTGCTTGGCCTTGGGTAATTACTTTCACATAGCGATATGTCTATCACATTAGCGACCTTATTTTGTACAAAACAATGTCTGCTTATGGATTAGCTAGCTTTTGGTAGTTTGATTTACATAGTAGTTCAATACCAATGCATGCACAAAATCATGTTTAATGAACACCTCACTTCCACACACATTGGTTCATTCATGTTTTATTTATCATTATCTTACTTAAAATTGGTGAATTAACTTTACAAAGCATACACATTTGTCACTTGAGAGATTTTGCATAATTATGACAATCAAAGTGGATAATGAATCCACTTCTCACACACTGGTTTTAGATAAATTTGAAATTTTCTTTGGAATAAGTTAAAATATTTCTTTGGTTTTTTTGTTAGATATTTAATATCAATCCCTAACATTAATTTATAAAAACTTATTTTATCATCATAGCATAATAATTTACCAAAAAACAATATTACAAAATTAAAAATATTTCATCATGCATTTCATTTTGATTCTCACGATAATGGTATATTTCCTAAGTAACTATTTCTTTCCAAATCTCATACTTAGGAATTTTATGCCTAGCGCAAGTCATATTTCTATTTTTTCATGCCCAAAAGTTATTCCATATATTTTCATAAAATTATAAAATATTTTGAACATGTGACAATGATTTTAATTTCACATTTTAAAAGAACAAACAAAATTCATATCATCCTGCACTTCATCTTGATTTTCACGATGATGGTATAATTCCTAAGTAATTATTTAGGAATTCTATGCCTAGCGCAAATCATCCTTCGAATTTTTCATGCTTAAACCAATATATTTTCACAAACACTTATTAAACACATTGTTCCAAAACAACATCAAACATTTCATTTCATCATAAAAGCCTTAAGATTATTCTTAAGCACACGACCATTTTATTTAGCAATATCAAAATTTTCCTCACAAACAAGATTAGCTTCATGACTTAGCGAGCTTTGAACTCCACCAAACAATCATATAACAACATAACATCCTTCAAGGTCTATTGCTAAATCTATCAAAATCTATCACCATACAAACACACATTTAAAAAAAAAAACATTTTTTTCAAAAATCAAACCATTTTTATTTCTATTTAAGCATGATTAAAATATCCATCAATTCCATAATCAAACATGATCATCCAAAAATTCCAAATAAAATTAAAATGCAAATTAATCAAATAAAATACACAAAGTCGCATAAAACAAAGAAGATATATATATATATATATATAGTTTAAAAATTTTGATTTTTTCACCAAATATAGAATTTGGTGTAAAAACTCGAAGGGGTCATCATATCTAAATCAGTTTAACAGCAAAACATGAAACCATCAACAAATTTGCAATAAAATATTTGCTTTCTCGTAAAGCATGCAATCTTATCTTTAACACATTTTTTCAAAAATGTGCTAAAGAGGGGTAAAATGTAGCACCCTAAAAATGACTCACATTAATTAAAACTAAGGTAAAAACATTTTGAAAAAATAAATTTGTCATCCCTAATTTGTTACCTCGACTTTTGTGCTCGTTACAAGTTTATTTTTAACCTCTACGCGAAATCGCACGATTTCGTGTAAAATCGAAAGATTTCATCCAAAAATGAAAAAACTTACTTTAGCAAGGCAAAAAAATAAGTTGTAACTCCTTATATCTATTTGGGTAACTGTATGATAGTTGCGGGATCGGTTCACCCGATTTTGATCGGATTAGAAGAAGTTGCAACCTTTTCCATTTCTGGCCCAATAGCTCACCTAACTCCCTTATTTTTTAATCTAGGACCTTCTCGGATTTTCCCATGGAACTCCCACATACTTTCATGCCATACTTTTGCATTTTCACTATGTTTTTGTAGGTTCAAATTGTGCATCGGCTGGATTTAAGCGATATCGGATCACCTGATCGCGATATCGTTCTGCCCCATTTTGAACAAAAGTGCCCGATTTTACCTGCAACACGCATTGCTGCAATTTAGCCAACTAGGGGTATCCAAATATCAGAGTTTGCATCTTCTTTATCCATTCCTCTCATTTAGAATTATATTTCATATCTATTACATCAGTTTCAATTCATTACCATTATTATTTTGGATTTAATAGGCATATTCCTTCATGATATCATAAATATTCAAGCATTTAGCATAGATATACATATGAACATCCTTCCATTATTATCTTAAGATCATTGCTCATTGTAATTCAGTCCATTCAAATGCATGTTTCCCTATGAAATTGTTGTTTTCTGCATCCAATTATAAAACCGCGGCTTTAGTCAATATCAGTTGGTTTTTTGCATAATCAGGCCACCCGATTTTGCTGGATTTTGACCGATATTGCTTGCATCAAAAATCATAATCTTCTTTGGACTTCTGGATACAAGTAAGTGTTCTAAATCACATTTTAAGCACTGCATTGCCTATTTAGCTTCTGTTTTCTACTTTTGTTGCTTACATATAAATCAAAATTGCATATAGATTAGTGTAGTTGCATATTGACCAAACTAGGTGTGTGCGTGATTTGATAAAAGGAACACATAAAAACAAATCCCAAAACCTAGGCTCAAAAATTGCCATAAAATATTTCCTGGTGAACCCACCCAATTCATCAAAAAATTACCATAAGAAGGTACAATCAAGCACCTCTCTTTTGAGGTGTCAACCATTCATTCTCCCATTCCCCTCTAAGGCATGGATCCATTAGCCTTGAGGAAAGGAGTGCAAGAAGTTTTGGGCTACAACAACAATTAACCAACTTATGTGTATAGGTAAAACTTGATAACACTTCAACAAACACCTTTATTGTTGATATAATAAACCTAACAAGCGAATCTCACCTTGGAAGATATTTTGGAGCGATTTCTTCTTTAAGGAATAATATTGGTGTTGACCTACCAAAGGGGTATTTCCATATCTTATCTCAAAGTGGAATAGTCACTTATGGTTGATTTATTTATTACTCAACATATTTGTGGATGCTTATAGATTTATGAGAAACAAAGGTTCTTAATAGATGCAAGCAATATCTAAGAAGAGATGTGAAGGTATAATATTTCATCCATTCCTCATGGTTTTTATAGTTTGAGGTGCATCTGTATATAATATTTAGGGTAATAGAAATCCACTATATTGAATATGGAAGGTTAGTCATATGGAAATATGGTGGTTCACCTTCCATAAGTTACAAAGTGCACATAAAATGTAAATAATCTACAAATAACTTGTCCTTTTATGTTTTTCCTTATGTAATTTTCAAATTGGCTAGATATTCATATTGGTTGTAAATATCTAAAAAAAAATTATTTTTATAATTATTTATATGGGATTGAAATGGATCCTACTTGTATTACATAATGAACATTTAGTTATATTACAACAACTTGGAATTTATGCATGTATCACTTGGCAAGTTTAACTTGTTGACCTAATGTCATTTGATTAGAAAATTATTATTTTTAGTAATTATTTTAAGTTACTTTTCTTAGGGAATTTTGAGTGTTATTTTAGAATTTTACTGGGAACTAAAAATTGGAATAAATTCCTTATCAAAACTTGTTTTTCTTCCTTTAAGCTTTCCAACACTTATTAAATGGGTTGGAATGGAGTCCCAAGCTCAAAGTTATAGCCTCAATGATGTATATAGTAACATGCCTAGATCAATTGCAGTTCATTCCATCTTTATTAAATTGCATCGTTGTGTTTCTCTATGATTGTAGGAACACTACATAATATTTGGTCCCAAACTAAACATTTATACATAATTTAGTTGAGTTACTAATTGTAATAAATATGAATAAGCCTTTCATTCTAAAAGAACGTTAGAAATTACTATTAATAGAACTCCTATTCTAGTCACATTTACTTATTTTTTAAGTTTGAGTGAGAACTTGTTAAAGACTTCTTAATCTAGAAAAAACCAGATTTTTTTCTAAAATGTTTTTTTGAAAAAATTGAAAAAACTTGTATTAAAACAAAATACAGTTACAAGAGGGAGAAAGGGCATCCCAACCAAGCGCAAAGAGACCAGAAGAACAAAGGGCGCGAAAACGCGACATGTCACGAAAACGCGACATGTCGCGAAATCGCGACACCAAACCAAACAACCGCCGCGCCTAACGCGACATGTCGCGAAACGCGACATGTCGCGATATCGCGACAAAAGCGCCGAAGCCACAACACACGAAAAAGTCGCGAAATCGTGACAAGACAAAGACCAAATCACCCAAACGCCAAAAACGTCGCGAAATCGCGACGAGAAAGCCTGAAGGCACCTGCTCCCCGAAATTGTCGCGAAATCGCGACGAGGTCCCCTTTAATCAGCAACTTTGAGAAAGTGTCGCGACATCGCGACGACTTTTCCTTGGAGCCCCACTTGGCCGGAAGTGTAGCGAAATCGCGACAAGAAATCCAATGGGCGCCCCATCCGCAAAAGTGTCGCGAAATCGCGACATGTTCACCCCCAAGGTGCCCATTACTAAAACTAGTCGCGAAATCGCGACGTTTTTCCTTCAAGCAGTTTTTCTCCAGAACTGTCGCGAAATCGCTACAGGTTTGCCCCTTTGCTTCCTTTCCATAAACATGTCGCGAAATCGCGACAAGTTATCCATTGGGAGGCTTTTCACAAAAAAGGTCGTGATATCGCGACGGTTTTTCCACTTAACGAAATTTTGCTCAAAACGTCTCGAAATCGCTTCAGGTATGCCCCTTTGTGTCCTTTCCTCAAAAAAGGCACGAAATCGCGACGAATTTTCCTTAGAGTAGCTTTTCACAAAAATTGTCGCGATATCGCGACGGTTTTTCCCTTTCATGCAATTTTTCTCAAAGCGTCGCGATATCGCGACACTTTTCCTCCAAAGAAGAAACCAACCAAAAAGGTCGCGACATCGCGACACCTTCTCATCAAAGACCGCGACGGCGCAACAAGTCACGAAATCGCTACAATTTTCCTCCCAAAGCCGCAGAAACCAAAAGGGTAGCGAAATCGCTACAGTTATCCAGGATAGGTCGCGACAGAGCAACATGTCGCGACAGAGCAACATGTCGCGAAATCGTGACAGATTTCCAAACAAGGTCGCGACGGCGCAATATGTCGCGATATCGCGACAGAAACTAACCTTAGTCATTTTTGAGCTCATGGATGCAGGGATCGTTCCAGACCACTCCGAATCTCTTCATCTATCATAGGCATATCACTGTGCAGTCGAACACCTACCTCTTTCTCAAGACCCATCTTCGCAAGGAAGTCGACTACCGTGTTCGCATTTCTACTCACATACACAGGGATGACATCATCTAACTCCCTCCATAACTCCTTGATTTGAGATATCAACATCCGTAGCCTCCAGTGCTTTTAAAGAGAAATTCCGCAAGCAATCTAGAGCGCCGATCAGACTTGAGAATCGTATTCAAGAATTATCCTCCGATAACCCCGCTAATGTCCCCGTATAGACGCCGACTTAATGGCAAAGGCTTCGGCTTCATTGTTCGTGGCTCGCCCAATCCCCGCAATTCCCAGGAAAGAACCGCACTCGAGTGATCCCGACAAACAACACCAATTCCTCGCGTTGCCCGGTTGCCTTTTGCAGCCCCATCGCATTGATCTTGATCCAGCCCTACAGGGGAGGTTTCCAAGATGATCTCGCCTTGCCTCTCATGACCCTCAACCCCCTCTTCAGATGCCCAAGAGTAGCCTGATTCTCTTCATTGACAAAAGTAGCAACAGCTTTCGTGACTTTGCTCCGTATGACCTGCCAAACGCCGTCAATCGAGGAGAAAGTGTTTCTAAAGATCCGGGCGTTTCTCTCCAACCAAACTTGCCACCAAATGAAGAGAAAGCCTAACTGCCAACCGACTCGGAGAGCTATGGAATTGAACCCGCCCCATTTCCATTTTTCCCAAATATTGGTACGGTTGAGAACACCATTAGCCTGGAGTTTAAATTGAGAGAACCAACGTTCCCAAATCTGATGAGTAAAAGGACACTCAAAAAACAAATGATCTGCAGCTTCCTCATGTTGGAGGCATAAAGCACATTGAGAGGGGCCATTGAAACCCCTACGTCTGAGATTGTCAAAGGTGAGAAGACCATTATGCATAAGTTGCCAAGCGAAGAAATTCACTTTCGGCCAACCCTTTGAATGCCAAATCCTTCTCCAATGCTCGAACCGAAAAAGAGTGTGGGGGAGGCTCAGGGAGGATCTCTTCATATCCAACCTTAACTGAGTAGACCCCAAGGCTTCCATAGCCCCAGGCTAATTCATCTTCCTCATCCTTCCCCGTGAGGAACCTTTCTGACAAGATTTTTTGCAGGATAGGCGCCAACTCCGGAGAGACAGTAATTGGCCACTCCTCCCATCGCTTAAACTTTTTAAATGTATACCCCCCAAAATGACTGGTAAGAAGATAATTATCAATATGGATCCAACCCTGGGCTTCTAAGGCGGTCATGATAGGTTGTAGCTCAGGGAACATAACAATAATGGGCGGATGTTGGTCCCAAGAGTCAGTCCATAAACGAGCCTTGTCTCCTTTCCCCACTTTCCATAATAATTGATCTTTGATAACTGGGACCCAAGCTTGAGAGTCTCGCCACACTAAGGAACCGGAACCTTCCAAGGGAAAGCGACCCACCTCATTGGGATGAACATGCCCCAAATATTTACCGGAAAGAATTCTCGTCGAAGAGGGAGGATGGCCGAGAAATCCACCTCCAATACAGCTTTTCCACCCAAAGCTCGTTATTAAGCATAGAACTTCTCAAGCCCAGCCCTCCTTTGTCCTTAGGCTGGGTAACTTTGTCCCACCCAACCAAGGCCCATTTTTTCTTCCCTTTTGCGCCTTCCCATAAAAATCTTCTAGCCATTTTGTCCAGCTCTTTCCAAATGGTATGAGGGGCAGCCAATATTGAGAATTTATAGATCGGCAAAGCCTGAATAACCGACTTTAGGAAGGTTAATCTACCCCGGTAGCTTAGCCATTTATGGGCCCAATGATTCATTCTCGTCTTTGATGCCTCGCTAACGTGTTCTTCCAAATGTCAATATTTAACTTTTTGAAATGAAGGGGAACGCCTGTGTAAACAATTGGAAGAGAAGTCCTTGTGAAGCCCAGGATCTCAATAACGCGCTCCTGAAGCCGTTGGTCAAGATTGAAAAAGACCACTTTGGACTTCCCGACATTTAGAACCCGATTTGAAGCCCTTAGGTAGAAATTCAAAGTATCTCTGATTCCTCTAGCTTCCCGAAGAGTGGCCGCACCAACCAGACCCGTATCATCCACAAATTGCAAGTGAGTCATAGTTTCCTCCCCAACCTTGATACCGAAAAGCAGACCTTGTTGCCTTCTCCTCAAAAATAGTCTGCCCAAACCTTCAGCCAAGAGAAGGAAGAGATAGGGAGAACAAGGGTCTCCCTGGCGGAGACCACGGGAGGCGCCGAAAGGAAGCGAGGGAAGGCCCTTAATGAGAACATAAAAAGAGGGAGAAGAAACACAACTCATAACCCAATCAATCCATTCCTGAGAAAAGCCAAAGGCAGCCATCATTTTCGACAAGAAGCACCACTCCACCCGGTCATAAGCCTTGGACATATCCAGTTTAATGAACATTCCTTTGTTGCCCGAAGTTTGCATTGAATGGATGGCCTCCTGGGCCAAAACCACCCCATCCAAGATTTTTCTTCCCTCAACAAAGCCCCCTGTTCAGGAGAAATGATGCTATGAAGAAGGGGTTTAAGCCTCTCAGCCATTATCTTAGTGATGATTTTGTAAATCACATTGCATAAAGCAATAGGCCTGAAATCATAGATATGAGTCCCCGCTTCCCCTTTTGGAATTAAAGCAATGAAGGTGTGATTGATTGCCCTGAGCATTCTTCGATTGGATCCGGATTCCTCAAGAATGACCGTAACATCCTCCTCCAAGGTGTCCCGTAAAGCCCGAAAAATTCAATAGGAAAGCCATCTCGGACCAGGAGATTTTCCAAGACTCATACCAAAGACCACATTTCTCGCTCATCCCTTTCAATGGGTCTAAGCAGGGCCTGATTGTCCTCTTCAGAGATAATAGGAGGAATAACATTAAGAACTTCGTTCTGAGCCTCAATATCTTGCTGCATACTTTCCTTAAAAAGTTTAGAAAAGTAATCGATAGCATGGGAGTGCATGCCAGGAATAGTATCGAAGACATTTCCATGTTCATCTTTGAGAACTTCCATATTGTTCATCTGTCTCCTAGCACAAGCTGACCGATGAAAAAATTTGGTATTTCTGTCCCCCTCTAATAACCAAGTATTTCTAGCCCTCTCGCTTCCAAAGATAACTCCTCTTGGTTGTCAATGTCCTCAACCGCTTTACGCAGTTCATCATCTTCAGATTTGAGTTGCTCAATAATTGATCCTTCCCTAAAAAGTTTCTGAACCTCCTCCCATCTAGCCACCAAGGGGGCCCTTTGGGACTGGAAATCTGACTTGTTTCCTTTCCTCCACTCGCTTCAATTGAATTTTGACAAATTGAAGTCGTTTATGAAATTTGAACATTGTCTGTCCCAAAAGGTGGACGGCCTTCCGTCCACCATTGAGAAATTTTCTCGTCGAAGGTCCTCCTTTTGTAACCAAAAATTCTCAAATTTAAAAGGCCTATGGTGCCGCCCTCTCGAAGTCCCTCCCTCAAGCAAAATGGGAAAATGATCCGAAATAGGGCCCTCCAAAATCTGGAACTTAAAAGTCCATTTAACAAAAGCCTCCTCCGAGACCAAAAAGCGATCTAACTTGACCTTCCCCGCTATGTGGCTCCTTTCTCTTGTTTGTCCAAGTGAAAAAAACACTAGGGCCTTGAACGTCCACTAAATTAAAGGCCCGAACTTGGGCAATCGAAGCCGGTCCCCCGGATCCAAAACAGGGGAGCCACCTTCCCGGTCCCGAACGTATAATTTTGCATTAAAATCCCCCGCAATAATCCAGCCATAACACTCCCTGTATGCTCTCATGTTGTGAACAACGTCCCATTGGAGCCTCTGGCCATCAAGATCTTGGGCCCCATAAAAGTTGGTGATAAGGACCAGCTCATAATTGAAGTTATTTCTGAAGAGAGAAGTAAGTACACCCCTGCAAGCTACATGTTCTAAAGCAGTCCAGACTAGAGGGTTCCAAAGGGTAACAATTCCACCTGAAGCTCCTTGGGCAGCCACGTCCATATACCCAGCTCCCCGCCAGATTTTAGTAGCAGTTTTACTCATAATATCTAAAGACATTTTGGTCTCCTGAAGAAGCAAAAAGTCTGTTTTACGGTTTTCTAAGAGTCTTTGAACAACAGATTGATGGGTTCTACTGTTTAAACCCCTAATATTCCAAGATTGAATAATCATTGAAAACCTTGAGAGCAGTAAGAATCAATGGTCCTCACCAATCCTCCATTGATTAGCTTATCTCCTTGCGCTATTAGTAGTTCCTTATTGGATTTTCTTCCCGCTCCTTGAGAGTTATTGTTTCTAGATCTCTTTTCCACCTGGGAAATCCCTAAAGCAGGCCTTTCTCTGTTTTTATCTGCATTTCCCATGGTGACATCTTTTATAGCCGACTGTGCTGGGGAGTGTATAACCAATGCCCCTGGATTCTCTTCGACTGCAGGTTCTCACCGGCACAACCACTGCTCTACTACAGGAGTGAAGGAAGGAGAAACAAGAGGTGGAGTGTTGACATTCTCACCATTCCCAACCACTCCCTCCATAGATTGGTCCTCCAGATCCACTAATGACTTAAAAATTTCATACCGATTGTTTGGCTTGAGCTGTACCTGCTCCTTGCCATTTTTCTTTTTGTTTCTCTTTCGTTTCACCTGTTCAAAGCCATCCTGCTGAGCATCAGGACTTGGAGAATTGCTAGAGGGTTCATTGACCGGACTGGACTTACCCTCTCTAGGGCGGTTTGACATTCCACTCGGAGCCTCCGTTTTTGTGCTCACTACGTTTGGGCAGAACCTTGCCAAATGTCCATGCTTATGGCATACTCGGCACCTGAAAGGTAGGGCCTCATAGTCTAACTGCTGGATCCAGGGTACTCCTGCAAGCTCAAGTTCCACCTCAGCTGGTAGAGGCTGACTAATGTCCATCTCTACACATATTCTAGCAAAGACAGCAGTATTGCCCTCTATGGTATCTTTGGAGACTCCCAAAAATCTGCCTAGGGAATTACCTATTAGTTCCAACACCTGCTCACCCCAAAACTCCATCGGGAGAGCGTACAACCGGATCCAGACCGGGACAGCCGTGGGTTCGATGCGGGGGTCGAAACCCACTCTCCAGGGTTGGACAAATAACCCCGCCGGTCCGTGGTTTCTCTTTTCTCGATTCAAATGCTCTGTTTCTATCTCGCTAAAGAAGAGAAACTTATGATGAAATACCCATTGCTTATAGGCCATAAAGAGTACTCACCGTGTGGCTCCCAGTTCTGACGAACCCAAGTATGCAAAAAATTCAGTGTGGGCCGGATGCCCATGAATTTGCAGATCAAGTCGTGATTAGCTCGGTAGACGATTGTATCTTCGACCAACATTGGTTCTATTACAATCTTAGGCCTGGAAGTAGATTGCGGGAGGCATCCATTAACGCGGTGAGCATTTGGGCCATTGGCAACATTCTTGAGTATCGATTGAAAAGCATTCCGCTGAGCTCCGTCCGTGGAAGGCGAGGGATTATCTTTCAACTTCTCAGCATATGAGGTCTTTCTCCCAACAGGAGAAACAGGAGGAGACCCCATCGGGCCCTCCCGGACCACTAAAGAACCTTCAGGCGAAAGCAGAAACAACCCCCCAAAGCCCTAGGCAAGATCTTCGGGCCAGAGTCCCTCGAGCAACACCAGACGCCGTCACAGAAAATTTCCCGCCAAAACGCCAAATCGCCAGAGCCCGTCTTCTAAAATTTTTATATCCCTCTGGTCGTCAACATTCAAGCTTTTTTTTTTTTTTTTCTAAAATGTTACAAGGCTTATAAATTAAAAAATTAAATATAGAAATTGTTCACAATTAGTACACACATTTTTAATGCAACTAAGTCAAGGGTAATGTCTTAGTAACAAATGTTAGTCTACATTAACTAATGATTTCCCTATAACCACCATTCTTATTAGATAATTAGTCTATAATAATTGAATAATAAATTATTTAATATCTAGGAGGTCATAGGCCATATTATATGACTCGTATTTTACCCAATATATGGTAATTCAACCATGCTCTAGTTACTCAATCATGGTGTATAACCCTACCCCATAGGATTTGAACCTCAAACCTCTATTCATTTATTAAATATTATCTTATATTAATTATTTTGTAATCAAATATATTATTATACTCTTAAAATATTCATAGTATTAAAACAAATAATATTAATGTTTTTATCATTTAAAAAGTGTTTGATAATAATCTTGTATATGTCTTTCTTATTTTTTTTATGTTTTTAAAATATGCATTTTTTGTTATGAAACTATTAAAGGAAAGCAAGGATGTTCCGACTATAATCTAAGATTCAATTCCATGGTTTGGCACCTTGTAAATGCATTAGGATACATCGATGAAGAGGTCAAACTTATGGGAACATATTATAATTCTAATCATGCCCTCATATTTGCTATGAACTTTACCTCAAAGTTTATCTTAATATTTTATCAAATGGAATTTCAAGTGGTTAAAGTTAGTGTATTTCAACGTGGAAACCTAATTTCAAATCCTCAACATACATGTGAAATGGAAAAGTAAAATCATAGATTTGTAATTATATAGTTGTCAAACAAAATTAGTGTTGAGAAAAGCATAAACTATACAATTGTAAACATGTAGTATATAATATTGAAGTGAGAAGTAGAAACTATATACTTGTGTTGGCAGTTTCGCCACACTAGATTTTATTGTAAAAATTCCAAGTATAAAATGAATGATGTATTTTCATTGTGGTCTTTTTAATCTTTGTTGATTTTTTCACTCCCTTTTCAATGATTTTGCTATTTCAAATAAATAAGAATGATTTTTCTAGTGGAATTAAAGAGCAAGTGTTTTTCCAGCAAGGGAAAAATCAAATGGTTTGCCAACATTTAAAAGTTGAACTTTGGATGATGTTTGTTGGGAAAGTATGTTTTCGCTGGTGAAAATAATCTAAGAGGGTTTCACCAACGACAATAGTTTGAGACAATTTAATGGATGAAAATGTAAGAAAGGGGTTGCACTAGCAAAGATAAAGAAAATGATTTCATTAGAAAAAAAGTAATTAATGCAAATAAAGCATTGATTATGTCAACGGAACGTGTTGGAGTGATTTCACTGGAAAAAGTAAACAGAAAGACGCCTTAAGACTTTTCATTGGAAAATTAAGATAATTTCATCCGAATGCATGGCTTTTGATGGTCAAAGTCAATTTTACCATTGAAATTTAGTGCAGAGGAGTTCGACAACAAAAAAGATAAGTTAAGAAGATTTCACCCAAAATTCATGCACTTTTTATGGTCAAAGTCAAATTTACCCCTCCTTTGGGTGACTTGCTATTTTTAGTCGATTTTGTAGCGAAAATAGTTGGCAGAAATTTCTCCAAGCAAAAGCATCCTGTAAAGTCATAGTCAATTTTTCTGGCGAAAGTAAATAGAAATGCGCCTTGAGACTTTTCATTGGCAAATTAAGATAATTTCATTCGAATGCATACCTTTTGGTGGTCTAAGTCAATTTTACTAGTGAAATTCAGTGCAAAGGAGTTCGGCAACAAAAATATAAGTTAAGAAGATTTCACCCAAAATTCATGCACTTCTTATGGTTAAAGTCAAATTTACCCCTCCTTTGGGTGACTTGCTATTTTCGATCGATTTCAGAGCGAAAGTAGTTGGCAGACATCTCTCCAAATGAAAGCATCCTAAAAAGTCAAAGTCAATTTTGCCTAGTGGCAAAAATAAGAGCAAACAAGTTGTCTATTAGAAGTTTCGATGATGAAAGCATTGTAGAATTCATAACCAAATTGTATTATTCAATAGGCATTTAAATAATACATTGCATTCCTGGATTAGCCCGAAGAGGGCGCATCTCAACAGGATGCCACTGCAACAACTGCAACAAGTTGCTAAACATAAATAACAACTAACAAAATACAAGTACGCTAACATCCCCCTTTATTACATTATTTGGGTAATGTAATAACTAATAGCTATACTAACATCCCCTTACATCATTTTGCAATACAAAGTGAGCTGCGAAACAATTCAAATTTGACACGTCCAAGTGCCTTAGTGAAAATGTATGCAACTTGAGCATCGGTGGGAATGTGTTGAAGCTAAATTCGGTGCTTTGGAACTTCATATCGAATGAAATGACATTGTGTGTCAATGTGCTTTGTTCTTTCATGATGGACTGGATTCTTGACGAGGTTCAGAACACCCTGATTGTCACAAAACAAGTGTATTGGAGATTTTGATGGATGGCCCATACTTGTCAGAATGCGATGTAACCATATCACTTCACACACAGCTTCACGTGCGGCGCGATACTCTACCTCTGTTGATGAAATAGCAACCACCTGTTGCTTCTTGCTATGCCAAGAGACAGGACCAGATCCCAGATGAAAAATGTATCCAAAAGTTGACTTGTGATCATCAAACGATTTGGCATAGTCGGAGTCCGTGTATCCTTGCAAGAAGAATTTGTTGTTCCTCTTGTATTCTAGGCCATATTCCATAGTACCATAGACATAGTGAAGAACATGTTTTGTTGCTTTCCAATGAGTGGTCTTAGGCTCCTGCATGAACCTCGAAAGATAGTTGACAGCAAATACGAGATCTGGCCTAGTATTGGTTAGATATATGAGACTCCCAATCAACTGTCGATAGAGAGTACCATCTACCTGAGGTGAATCATCATATCGCGAAAACCGAAGTCCATTCTCCATCGGAGTTGCCATTGGCTTGCAATCAGTCATGCGATATTTTTCCAAAGCAATGTCTTGGCATATTTTTTCTGAGACACTTTGATGGAGTGCTCCTTCTGGCTGAATTCCAGACCAAGACAATAATGGAGAAGTCCGAGATCTGTCATCTCAAAATATTTGCACAAGTTTCTTTTGACAAGAGAGATCATAGTTTCTGAACTCCCTGTAATGAGAAGATCATCCACATAGAGTACAAGCAACACTATCTCAGAACCCTGTTTCTTGAAATAGAGGTTTGCATCTGATGGACATCTCTTAAATCCATGCTGCATAAGGTGATTGTTCATTTTTATATACCAAGCTCGAGGAGCTTGTTTCAGACCATACAAGGATTTGACCAATTTGCAAACTTTCTGCTCTTGGCCTTCCACTTCAAATCCTTCAGGATGAGTCATATAGACTTATTCTTGGAGATCACAATTTAGAAAGGCACTTTTGAAATCCATCCGGTGAACTTTCCACCCATATTGTGCTGCCATAGCACACATAACCCGAATTATGGTCATCCGAGCAGTAGGTGCAAAAGTTTCATCGTAGTCAATGCCTTCTTTTTGAGCATAGCCCTTTGCAACAAGACGGGCCTTATGCTTATCAATTGTTCCATCTGCCTTGTACTTGACTTTATATACCCATTTGCAGCCAATGGGTTTCTTTCCATGCAGCAAATCAACAAGCTTCCAAGTTTTATTCTTCATCAAAGACTCATACTCTGTATCCATAGCGGCCTTCCACTAAGGCTCACTAAGAGCATCTTGCACTGATGCAGGTTCAAGACCATCTATGGTAGACATGAACGCCCTGTCATCATCAATATCCATATCCTCTACTTCTGTACTTGGAGTTATCGAAAGTTCCTCAAAATATTGACAAAGATCATCAACCTCACCGATTTCTTTGGCTTCTTTTTCCTTTTGAGCCATACTGCGTGTACGAGGTCTATCCAAGTTCAAATTGGGAGGAGTGGATAAATTTGCATCTCTGATTGTATTTGTACACCATTTTGGATTCTTCTTCGGTGGTGGTGAAGAATATGTAGAAGGACCTCCTGTCTGTGTTGACGAAGGAATCTTCTCTTCCTTAGATTCCACAATATCTTAGTGTACTTTAGATGTGCTCTGTGATGTGAAAGCTTCATCAAAGACAACATCTCTACTGATATGAATTTTCTTGGTCAAAGGATCTATCAAACGATATCCTTTAGAGTTCTCAGAATAACCAAGAAAAATACATCTCAATGTTTTCTCATCTAGCTTCTTCTTTTTCTCTTTCGGTATGTGCATGAAAGCTTGACATCCGAAAATACGTAGATGAGATATGGAGGGTTTTCGACCACTCCATGCTTCCTGTGGAGTCATTCCTTTTAGGGCCTTTGTGGGTGCCCTATTCAATAGATACACTACAGTGGTGACAGCTTCTGCCCAATATTGTTGCCCAAGAGTAGCTCCTGTGAGCATACAACAAACCATTTCCATGATAGAACGGTTCCTTCTCTCAACAACTCCATTTTGCTGAGGAGTATAGGCAGTTGTTAACTGTCTTTTGATCCCATGCTTATCTAAGAATGCAAAAAATTCATTAGAGGTAAAATCTCCCCCTCGATCTGAGCGGAGGGTTTTAATAGAAGCTCCTGACTCCTTCTCAACGGATTTCTTGAACTGCTGGAAGAATGCAAAAGCTTCAGATTTCAGTTGGAGAAAGAAAACCCACATCTTTCATGAGTAGTCATCTACGAATAACTGAAAGTACCTCTTTCCTCCACAACTGTTGGGTGTGAAAGGACCGCACAGATCGGTGTGAATTAACTCCAGAGGTTTTCGTGCTCTTGTAGAGCTCTTCTCAAATGGTACTCTATGTCGCTTTCCTGCTAGCGATAGAGCACACTGGCAATGTGGCAGAAAGGGAAGGAAGACCCTTTACCATCTCATACTTGCTGAGCTCAAGTAAGTAGCCAGAACTAAGATGCCCATATCTCTTGTGCCAAAGGGAAGTTGCCTCCTTGGTAGAGACAGTCATGGAAAAATGTGGAGTAGAGATAGCATCTAGTGCAAATAAGCCGTGCTTATATGAAGCTGTTGCAATCTGCTTACCCTTCCTGGTAATGGTACAACACTTCTTTCCATTCTCAACACGAAAGTTGACAACCATATTTCTATCCAAGATTTGTGTCACTGACAACAAATTGTTGGCCAATCCCGAAACATAGAGGACTCTGTCAATCTGACACTTGCCATCAGGAAGAGTGACTGAAACTGTACCCTCTCCCTGAACTCTGTAGGTTTTATCATCAGCAATGGTGACAGGTTTGCCCTCTTTGGCCACAAATGATTCAAACCACGATCTGTCACCAGTCATATTTTTGCTAGCTCTAGAATCGACATACCAAACGAGATCCCTCTGTGTGGAATCTATGGTAGTCATGAGCACCTTGTGTGCCCATTCAGAATCTGAGTCAGATTCTTCAACAACAACATTCACCTGGGGTTGCTTGTTCTTATTTTGTGGTTTGTTTTGGCCTTTTCGCTTGTTTTTATGCCAACACTTGTTGGTGTCATGGTTGTATTTCTCACAGATCTTGCACCACCTATTCTTCTGTTGAGGTTGTTTGCCTTTTCCTTTCGTATCTTGTTGAGAATTTCCTCCTTTCTGAAAGTTGCCTCCTTTTTGCCCATTACCTTTCTTCCTAGAACCCTACATGTTGGTGTATAGGGCTGTATTGGAAGAATCATCCTTGTGAAGTTGGCATGCCTCCTGTTATTGAAGCAGATTGACCAACTCGATGTAGGTAATTTGTTGTTGAGACACCTGGATGGAGGTTATCAAAATATCAAATGAAGAAGGTAAAGCTCTCATCACAAGTGAAATGAGAAGCTTTTCGTCCACGGTATCTCCCAAAGAACTCAATTTCTCTTTCAATTCGGACACTCGCACGAAAAGAGTTCAACTATTTCACCCTGTATCAAAATCAGGTTATGAAGTTGTTGTTGAAGATGAAGAATGGTTGAATCATTCTTCCCCTCATAGATGGTTCTAAGGGCATCCCATGCCTCTTTACCACTTGCTTTGTCAGCTATATGAGGTTGCACTTCATCTGAAACAGCAAACAAAATGAGCACCTTTGCTCGACTGTCTTTCTTGTCAAAAGCTATCTGATCTATGGAAGGACCTGTGGATCCTGGTGTTGGTGAAGGCCTAGTTTCTACTCCAGTAACAATATCCCACAAATATTCCATTTGGAGAATTTCCTTCATCTTATGTTTCCATGGTGTATAATTTGGACCTTTCAATAACTGATGCGGATCAGTCATCAATTTTGCAACAACGACCATAGTGAAGGTTCCTTATATCACCAATTGGTCCCCCTTTCGATATACCTTTTTCTAGGCCAATATACCGTACAAAATACCCGCCCTTATGTGAGGGAAACTATAGGTATTTAGAAAGATCAACAAAAATCACCCGCCCTTACGTGAGGGAGACTATAGGTGAGTTTTAGAGATCATACGATACGTGGAACATAAGCGATATTGAAAGGGAATCGCCTTGTTGATGGCACCTACCATAGAAGATTCTTCTCATGCGTGGGGCGTAACTTCCCCTAAACACTATGAAGAATACTTCATCAGGATTTACGCCTAAACACAAGTGCGATAAAGGGTAGTGGATGGAGTAAAAAATGCAAAAAATGGCAAACTTATCTCTCCCCGACGATTTATAGAGAACAAGCTCAGACGTCGTTGTAGCAGCTATATTAGGCGGCGGATACAGTAGCCAAATCACGACAGCTTTACCTGTAAGTTCTGGCCAGAGGTATCACAAATACCGAACGCTGCAGTGCAATAAATTGCACGGATGGGTTTTAATTATTCCGGGGACTTAGGGAGTGTTTGATTTTAATTTTTAATGTTATAGTGCAAAAAATGAAATATGCAACATACAACAAAAAAAATGCCCACAAGAATAACCCACAAGGTGTCGGTCACAGCCGAAAATGCACCTTTTACAATTCGCCAAATTGCCTTTTCAAAAAATTACTCACAATCCCCCTTTGATTTTTTGAAAAAATATCCCCCCTTAAAAGAAATTTCTTTAACAAAGCATTTTTAATAATTATTATTTATTTAAAATTAAAATAAATAATTTTAATTTATATAGTTTTCAAACTTATGAAAAAAATAAATTAAAAATTAAATTTTAATTTATAAAGTTTAAAAACTATATAAAAAAAATTAAAATTAAAAATTTTAATTAAAAAATAATAATAAAAAAAAACAACTTTGAAAAAAAAATATACCTTAGGGGGGAGTCGGCGGGATTTGAACCCCCGACCTGTAGGCTCCCTGAGCCTTACCGCACAGCTCACTGCCAAGTGAGCTAGCGGGCTGATCCGGAAGGATCTGTGGAGCCCTCCTATTTCCTTCCTCAGCCTCTGCTGCGGCCTCCGCTTGCACGCTCGCGCGCTTCTGGTTCGCGGCTGCTCGCTGGCTCTGCTACTTTCCGTTCCCACCTTTCGAAAAAAAAATTCCGCCCACGTCCCGCCTTCAACGCGGGGGGGGCTACGGACCTGTGTGTCCGCCTCTGCAGGGCCTGCGTCTCTACGACTGCGCCTTCGTCCTCTGTGCGTTTGTTTTTTTTTTCTCTGCCCAGCTACTGGACCGGGGGGGGGTTTATACCCCGTAAATTTCCCGCGCGGGGGGGAATTTAAAATTCCCGCCGCATGCTGTACGGGGGGGGAGGAGCGTTTCGCCTTGCGACCTGCGCCCGAGGAGGGTGGTCCCCCTCCACGTCGTGATGGTCTGTGCGTGAACGGACGCAGACTTCCTCCATTTGTCACGAAGCGGACGCGTCTGCGACAAACGTGCAAGGACCTACGTCACGACGCTCTATGCCCGACTTTCGTCGTGATGCGGACGCGTCTGCGACAAATGCCCTGCGTGGGCAGGGACCTACGTCGCGACGCTCTGCGCGCGGTCGGCCGCAGACGTCCTACGTCCCTCCGACTGGGATGCGTGCGGAAGTCTCCGCTCTGCGTCCACCAACACTGTATGGCGCGCGCGCGCGGCACTGCGTCCAGAATTTGGGCACGTATAGTGTTGCGTGCGTTGCGTCTTTTTTTTTTTTATCTTAATTAATCACGATTGCGTGATTAAAAAAAATATTCGCACTCAGAAAAAGAGTGCGAATAACGCAGCATTTTTCTCCCAGTTGAAAAACGCAGCAATTTTCCTCTAGCCTTTCCCTTCATGCCTCCCTGCAAAAAAAAACGTAGCTGGCTCTGATGCCATGTAGAATTCAGAACCAAATTGTATTATTCAACAGGCATTTAAATAATACATTGCATTCCTGGATTAGCCCGAAGAGGGCGCATCTTAACAGGATGCCGCTGCAACAACTGCAACAAGTTGCTAAACATAAATAACAACTAACAAAATACAAGTACGCTAACAAGAATCCGAAAGGTATTTTTGCTCCTTTCTATAAAAATTCTATTTTCGTCCCAAGTAAAGCAAAATTCATCATTTTTATCCCCTTTTGGCAGCAAAAGTTATTCTTACCCCACTTCTTGGCGAAAAATCAAAGTGGGAAAAATTAGCGAAATTAATGACGAAAATCCAAGCGAGTTATTTTTCAAAGGTGCTTTAATCATAGATCATTTTTGGGAAATACTAAAGGATTGATGAATTTAATTCCTAGGGTAATGGAATTGAAATATCTAGAATTATTGTAGAAGATTTACTAAGAATGCATTCCTGATTCTAGTATGATCTTGTTCATTCTTGAGGTATTGTCCACAGATTTCACCCCTTCTCCAAGCAAGGTTGATTTTTGTTGAGTCTTCCTGGCGAAAATAAAGTTCTGAGGTGCAAGATGATGAAGTAGTAACCAAAATTTATTTTTTGAGCTCCCAATTCTCGCATGATGCTTCTGTGTTCTGATGCACCAACATCTGAGATGATTTTCTATCATCCATTCTTATTGATTTCCTAGGCGCTTTCCACCAAAACATTATGACTACTTCCAAAAGAATGCGTTGATTTGTGTGTTGTTTTTGAGGAGGAAATTGTTATTGTTTGATCTTTGACTAGCCAACATTTTATTTTAATGTGCATTTAATTATAGAGGTGCAACCCTCTATAAATACTAAGCATTTTGATGTAAAAAATGAGGATAGACACTCTGCCAAAAACACTTTGAGTTTTATTTTTTGCATCAATTGAAAGATTTTAGGCTTCTGGTTCCTGGATCAGTGTTGTATGCAATTACTTTCTGCCTATAATTTGTGACATGTTCATTTATGTTATTAGGTAAGTTTAAATTCTACATCTGAATTTAATTCTTGATAAAGAAGTAAATACTAAAATGTTTATTGGAAGTTATATTTAAAATTTTTTTGAATGGTTTCTATGTTTTTCTTTCTGTTACATGCTAGTTAAAAACTTAATTTTATTTTTAGCTGCTAGTTTGTCCCCACTCTATTACTCTGGCTCATAATCATATTTCCCATTCCTTTATGTCATTTCCCATCTCTTTCTGTTACCCTAAGCTTATACCGATCTTATATTAGTATGGGAACAAGCCCTCTCTAGATATTAGCTCGAAGGACATCTCTTTCCTTTGGCCTTTCAATGTTGGTCGGGTCTAGGGTGCACATATTTTTGTCCTTGGTATGCCCGGTTGGACTCTAAAAGTTTCACTTTGAGCAATATTAAGGTTTGATATTCATCATTTTACTATCTAACTAGAACATCTAGTGACTCAGTTTTACCCAAAAGCCTACGAATGTGGAGTGAGTAAAAGCTTTACTTCATGATCACAAGATCGAAGGCAAAAAATTCTAAAAATCCTATTGAGTTCTTTGATATTGATACCCAAATTTTAGGAGAACATCCTAGGTTAGTCACTCTGACTGTCCTGTCCATTGCAACATCTTCACAAGTAGTTGGTGTGTTTTATGTTCCTTCAAGTCCTATTAGCACTGCTATTAGAATTCCCCCTCAAGTAAAAACTCTAATTCAAATGGACAAAAATCCACCACTACCACCAAGATAGTTCCTAGCTTGCAATCATTCTGGATATTTGAATATGTAAGCTCAGAACCCGATCCCGCAAGAAGCATTGAAAGCTTTACCTACTTACGATGGTATAGGAAAAATAGCCTATGAGCATGTCCAAGATGTGGTTTCTTTGGTGACCATTCATAGCATCATTGATGAAGATATCATAGTAATATTGCTCGTGCTCTCTCTTAGAGGAAATTTGCTTTACTAGTATTGGTATTTATAGCCTACCACTATTACTACATGGGACTAGTTGGCTGAATTATTGATAAAAAAGTTTTAATGGACAAGAAAATCATTTTTCTCTATTGCATCAATTTACTACCATTCATAGGTATCCATATGAGGAAATTATTGACTTCAATGTTAGGTTCACTCAAACTTGGTAAAGAGTCCCTGATGGTATCTGACTGACTCTCAAACATGCTACATTTATTACCTTTGATCCTTTAATTCTAACATTAGCATGGCCATTCATCATTCAAACATTGATATATTCCCAAAATTGTACTCTATCACCTAAAATGTTGAGGTTGATCTGATTACTAATGGTAAGGTTTCATTGAATATGACGATGCCTATATTTTTTGATCTACCATAGTATTTGTATTCCAATGCATCTTCTCAATCCATACCAATTTCCCCCATGTATCTAGTACCTTCATGGAATCTGATTTCATCTCAAACCACAATGATAGTTTTCATCCTACAACTACCTTATCCTACCATTCCATAGCTACCTACTCTAGTTCCATTCCCAACACTACCATATTTGCCTGTACCACTTCCATTACCAGCTTCTATGGCACCATCAAATCATGATCCCCAATAAAATTTGTTGAAATAGATGCAATCAATGAACTCAACTATAAGAGCAATGAGCAATGATATCACGTGATTAAGAAGAAGTAGGTTAAGAAATATTTCTAGCATAGGAGATTTCAACCTTCACCAACTACCAAATAGAAAGCAGCTTCGACCAACAAGGTGTCTGAGAGGAATTTGACCGTATTGATAAATGAATAAGATGGTACATTGGAGAAGACATATTGGTGCTCTACTTGCAATGATTTGCATGGTGAAGAAACTTGCATGGTTCACCTGAAATATGTATAGACATTGACAGACAACTCTCCTAGTGTTCAGACCAATATAATTATAGAGGTCAATCATAATTTTATGGTCCCTTCCAAAGAACAAGTTTTAGTTCTCATGAGAGATGGAAATAAGTCGGTCACAGTGGACCCAGCTAAAATGGATCCATTGAAGGTACCCTCTGATCTAAAAGTACAGAATGAGAAAAAACAAACATAAGTGAAAGCACCTGGTGTAGCGTCTAAGTTAGAAGAACCTTTCTTGTTGAAATATCTTTTGCCTACACAAGCAAAGGCATCAAATTCACAATCTTCAGTTGCAAATATGCAAGCCGAGACGAAAGAACAGACAAAAGAACTGCTCAAATACCCATCCTTGACAAAGAGTCAGAGGGTGGAGGCCATGCAACAGTATAGGAGCAAGTATGAGACTACCAATAAAGGAAGAGAATGCAATGCATCTACATACAATATTGTTGAAGAACTGAAGAAGATTCCTGTTAAGGTTAGTCTCTATGACACATTGCAATTTCCTGGTCAGGTTGATTTGTTGCAAGAGTCTTTGAAGTTTATGAAAGATAAAAAGAAAAATTCCATGCAGACTGTGTTAGCCCAAACACTGACAACTTTTGCTATGGGAAAGAATAGACCACCCCCATTTTATTTATTTATGCATAACTACATGATTGATTCTGGTGCTACAACAATTATCATGCCAAAGGTAGTTTGTGAAGTTATGGGTATGGAATATACAAGGAGTAGCCCAGGTGTCTTGCAGTTGGATGGAACCCCTATGAAAATAGTGGGTGTTATCAAGGATATCCCCATTGTCTTGCATAGTATACCTCAGATCACTATAATCCAAGAGGTGGTTGTAGTTGATCTGGAGTCGTATTTTAGCATGTGCCTCTCAAGAGAATTCACCATAAAATTGGGAGGTTATCTCTCTCTAGATTAATCACACCTAGAAATTCCATTCAAAGGGAGAATAATACAAATTTATAATGAGAAGCCTTCTACTTTTCATACAGAGAGGATTGAAGAAGAAGAAAAGTCCATGAATTATATCAACATGATGACTAAAGAACTGGAAGAGTTGGATTTTATGGAGGAAGATCTGGATGAGCTTCATTTAGAAGATGGATTTTCTATGATTGATTTTAATGCAATGATGGAGATTGAAATTGGATGTTACACTATTACCAAGCCTGAAAAGCTAAAGTGAAGGTGTCTGACGATCAGGATCCTATTCTTGACCAATAATGGAAGCTCTACTTTGATGGCACAAGATGCAAAAATGGCATAGGAGCTAGAATTTTTCTCATTTCTCCTTTCATCATACAAAAGACTTATTCATATCGATTGACTAGGAGTTGTATCAACAATGTTGTTGAGTACGACACATTGTGCTTAGGGTTTAAGAAAGCAGAGAAGCTCGAGATAAAACAACTATAAATTTTTAGATATTTTGAGCTAATCCTCAACTAGGTAACCAGTAAGTGTGTTCCAGGAAACACTACTTGAAGGTATACCATGACAAGGTATGGGATCTATTTGAGTCTTTCACAACATTAAATGTTCAAGCAATTTTGCAATAATAGAATAATCATGTAGATATTTTGGCATCCCTTGGCACCAAATTTTCTCTATTTCATGGTGAGAAAACCCAAGACTATGAGGTTAGTTTATAGACATTTATTTCCTAACAAGAATATCTATTAGCAAGTGTTTTATAGTGATGAGTAGATTACAAATTTCCTGATAAGAGAAGTGAGTAATATGGAAGGAAGAATTCTTGATGAAGAGGAAGCTAAGGGATTGATCCAGCTAAGAAATAATCATATCTCGAAAGGATTGATTACACTCGAGAGTCTCTTTGATCAAAAGGACAAAGCTAAAAAACATAAGATCAAAGTAGATGAGAAGGAGTACATAGAGTTGTAGTTGGAACCTGACAAAGAAATCAAGGTTGAAAAAAATTGCACTCTAGAGGAACTTGAGAAAATTAAGGAGTTGTGACATGAGTTTCTAGATATTGTTACCTGGAGTTACCATGATTTGAAGGGGTACAACAAGGATGTGATCCAACATACTATTGAGCTACAAGGAGTGAAACCCTTCAGGTAGAAACAAAGACTAGTCAATCCAAAGATTGAATTCTTGATGAAAGTTGAATTATTAAAAATGTTGGAGATCAAGAATATTTACCTGATCAATAACTGTACCTGGGTAGCAAATTTGGTCCCTGTACGAAAAAATAATGGAGATATTCACCTATGTATGGATTTTTGAAATTTAAATTAGGAATCTCTGAAGGATCATTATCTGCTACCGTAGATTGATCATATTCTTCACATAGTGGTAGGTGCTAAGAGGTTCTCTCTGCTAGATAGATTCTACGTCTATAATCAGATATGGTTCAAGGCTGAGGACCAATATAAAATGACGTTCACCATGAAATGTGGTAAATTTTCTTATCAACAAATGTTGTTTGGTCTCTCAAATTTTGGAGCAACTTTTTAGAGAGCGATGGATGTATCTTTAGGTGATTTGTTGAATAGATTCATTATAATTTAATGGATGACATGATTGTTTTCTCTCATAATAGGGAGGAGCACAACTCTCATTTGAGACAAGTGTTTAAAAAATATTGGGAGTTCGGAATATCCATTAACCTGAAGAAGTCTATATTCATGGTGAAGGAGGGAAAGCTTCTAGGCCACATCATTTCAGAAAAGGATTTATTTGTTGATCCAACTAGAGTTAAGGCTCTTCTAAACTTTCTATTGCTAGCAAACAAGAAGTATTTGTAGTTATTATTTGGCCATATTAAATTTTTTTGAAAGTTTATTGCATATTTCGCCCAAGTGGTAAAACCCATGATTGAACTCTTAAAGAAAAATGCTAAGTTCAGATGGACTGAGCAAAGGAAGCAAGTGTTCAGAGAAATCAAGAAAAGAATTGCTCAAGCCCCTATTATGGTAAACCTTGATTATTCAAAGGATTTTATCTTGTATGTTTTTGGCAAACAAGAGAAATACGTAGCGGTGCTCATGTAGAAAGGAGATGATGGAGATGAGCAACCAATCACTTTCTTAAGCCAAGTCATTCAATTGCATGAGGAAAAATATAATTTCATAGAGAAGCAAGTGTATATGGTAATGAAGTCCTTGAAGAATTTTTGGCATTTTGTTTTACAAAGTAAAATAATAGTTTATGTTGTTCATCCAGATGTTCGAAGTTTCATCATCCAGGGGAAGCTTGGAGATAAGAGATTTGGTTGGGTTTCCAAAATCTAGGAGCATGATGTTGAAATTTGGTCAACAAATATGGTCCGTGGCCGATCACTATGTCAAGAACTTGCGAAGAGCGCTACCTATGACTCAATGGTTTTCTAACTTGAATATTTAGTAAGTGAAAGTAATTTTGCTAATCACTCTATAGTTGATCATGATTGGATAGAGGACCTTGTTGAATATTTCAATTTAGGAAGATGTCCTTCACATATCAATGCTTTGTAGAGAAGACGATTTAGACTACAGGTCCTCAGGTATGTGATGTTACCAAGTGGATTGTTCCAAAAACATATTGATGGAGTACTTCCCATGTGTGTTAGAGAATAAAAAAAATAGAATATCATGGAGGAGCTCCATTTTGTATTATTAGGAGGCCACTATGCAAGGAGACCCATGGCATTGAAGATAATAAAAGTAGATTATTTTTAGCCCACTCTCTTTGCAGATGCGTTCAAAGTCAGTTAAATTTGTGATAAATACTAGAGATATGTCGGTAGAATCTGAAATGCATCCTTATCTCTTCATATGATTCAAGTAGAGGCACCATTTCAACATTGGGGTTAGAATTTATTGGGGTCATTGATACTAATTTATTTGCTGGCTATAAGTACATTCTAATTGCAACTAACTATTTCACCGGATGGGCTAAAGCAATCCCAACTAAGAAGGCAAACTAGGAGGTAGTCATCATATTATTTGAAGGATTGATCACTCACTTCAGCATCTCAACAATTTCATGGGTAAGTATGGTATTTATTTAAAAATCTCATCAAATCATTATACGTAGAAAAATGGTCTAGCTGAATCCACAAACAAGAATTTGCTCAAGATTCTAAAGAGGACTTTTGATGACAAGTAAAGTTGGCATTTGCACCTGAACCAAGCCTTATGGGTTGATCACATCTCAATGAAAAAGTCTATCAAAATGTCCCCTTATTCCATGGTGTATGGTAAAGAAGAAATATTGCCCATTCACACTGAATTGCAAACCCTTCAATCCTTGCACTTTATGGTGAAGATGATGAATTTGACCCCTTGACTATAAGGTTGGCTCAGCTTTTACAGTTGGAGGAAGAGAGGGAGAAATCATACAATGCCTTCATAGAACATGCCCAGATGACGAAGAAGTGGTTTGGCAAGAAGAATTCTGAGAAGGCTTTCAAGGTGGACAATCTGGTGTTGAAATGGAACAAGAACAAGGCAAAGTCGGGAAAACATCACAAGTTTGAGGTGATTTGGGAAGGCCCATTCTATATTGATGTCAATAAAATTAACTCATTTTATTTGCAGGATATAAATGGTCATGTATTATCGATTATAGGAAATGGTCTTCAGTTGAAGGCCTATCATCAGTAAAAAAATCCAGATCAAGTTTGTAAATATGTACACAGTTTTTCAAATGTTCTTTCATTTTAAAATAGCTAAGTATTTATGCAATTAAAAAAAAAAATTGGTAGTTTTGCTAGGAGGATTAATTTCACCCCAAAGCATGTTTTCGCCTCAAAAATATTTTAATACCTTTGGGTCATATTTAGGGGGATGAAAACATTAAAATAAAGTGGAGTATAAGATTAAAACACACCCCTATTATTGATTTTTGGAAAGAAAAGACAAAAGTAAAAATAAGAAAATATAACATTAAAAAAAAGACATTTTTCGCCTGAAAAAGGCATTTCACCTTGCATATCTTACTTTTGGAGTGAAATTCCTTTTTGCTCCACCGACAGTTAATTTCAGGATGAAAACTTAACATGAGAAAGAAAAATTCACATGCTTTTTTGGGTACTCTATTTGGCAAAGTTATTTTTGACACGAAAGGGGGAGAAATTAATTTTCCCCTTGATTTTTTCAGCAAAGACTCTTAGTTGCATTAGAAGCTTGATTTTTTGGCAGTAAAGCTTTTTTGGGGCATGATAAATTAATTTAAAAATGCCAAATAGATAATTTTGGCAGTGAAAGCATGGGAAGGTATTTTTGGAGCTCTAGTTGAACGAAACTACTAGTTGCAAAGGTATATTTTTGCCTCAGTTGACGTCTTTAAAAAAGCAAGTCGTTCAAAAAAGTGTTTATCATTGGCATGAGCTTATTTTAGAGCAAAATTCAGTTGAGTGCATGAGATCAAGCTAATTTCGCTAGCAAAATTCTCCAAAGATGTTTTTGGTGTCTAAATTCAATGAATTTACTATTTTTTCCCCAAATAGCGCTTCCATCATGTGTAAGTGGTATTTATCATTCCTGGGGTTAGACATTAAATAACCAGATTGCACCTTTCAAGGTAAAAAAAGCATATGGGCATGGCATTCAAAGAGGATTTATAATGTAAAGGCATTATTGGTAGTTATAAATCATAGTAAAGTGTGTCGGGTGAGAGAACCAAGGAGCACATTCAACCAAATTTCACAGGCATGTCACATGCATTAAATGGGATAGTTGGAAATCAAAATTATAAATAAGGTGAACCGAAAGGTTGCAAACAAAAAAATATCGAGAGTATTTTATTTGGAGCATTTCATGATCGTCACTCAACTTTACCAAATTACTGCTTTGTTGCAGAACTGTGAGAGTGATGCAGGAGCATCCAGGAGCAGCACAACAATCTTACATCACCGAAAAAAAGAAAGAAAAAAAAACAAAAGAAATAAGCAAAAAAATTCTAAGTGTTGAATGTGTCGCGATATCACGAAATAAAAGTTATCGCGATATCGTGACAACTCAGAATAATGACGGGCGCAAATCGCAAGTGTCACGATATCGCGACACAAACGTTGTCGTGATATCGCAACAAATCAGAACCAACGATGGGCGCAATCGCAAGTGTCACAATATTGCAACACAAAATTTGTCGCGATATTGCGACAACTCAGAACCAACGGTGGGTGCAAATCGCAAGTTTCGCGATATCACGACACCAAAGTTGTCGCGATATTGCGACAACTCAGAACCAATGGTGGGCACAATCGCAAGTGTCACGATATCACAACACAAAAGTTGTCGCGATATCGCGACAACTCAAAAACAATGGCAGGCACAAATGGCAAGTGTCGCGATATCGCGACGAACTTAGAGCAAAGTTGGAGCAAACCAAAAGTGTCACGATATCGTGATGGACTTAGAGCAAAGTTGGAGCAAACCAAAAGTGTCGCGATATCGCGACACATTGGCAAACAAATCCAAAAGACAAAAAAGTGTCATGATATCACGACGGATGGACATGGTGAAAAAAGTGTCACATTTTCGTGACCCAGCTAGGAGAGAGAAGAGAGAGATGCAGAGGTGTCGCAAAAACACGACATGTTACTTTTTCATGAACTATTGCAAAACGACAGTTGGCAGTTCTAGAAGACATTAAGACAGTTCCAAGGAACCGTTGCAGTGGTTACAAGGATATGGTTGCGAACGACAGTTGCAGCAAGATCCTATGATGATAAAAATGGATTTTTTTCGAAGGATTACGTAGGCTGGAGAGACGAAGGCTGTGACTTCTTTTGGCATTTTTTGTACTATGTAATCTTCCATAGTTACGAATTGTAAAGCTTTCCATGCTTCGAAATAAAATTGCATCTTTTCTATGTTAATTAAATTTGGCTCCCCATCAAGTGGTATCAAAGCAGTAAGATTTTGAGTGTGTGAGCAGAGCGTCGAACGTGAGGCAGCTTGCACCAGGATCTGGGGTTACGGGTTCTGAGAAACAGTGAAGCAGAATGCCGTCGTGAAGAAATCGTGGTGCTGGAAGGAATGTGGTTCCTGAAGGAGACTTTCGAGCATTGTAGAGGCAAGTGTAGGCCCTACAGGAAGAATTGCGTAGAGGAGTAGAGCCAAGAGGAGAAGACCAAAGCGATGATGAAGCTTGCAGAGTTGATGATCCATCTGAAGAAGAAGGAGAAGCAATGAGTTCTGCAGAAGCTCGAATGATTAAAGCCATTTCTCAAATTGGAAAAAGGTCGAAGATTGATGTATCCACATATTCTGGAAATTTAAATCCAGAAGAATTAATTGACTGGATTAATGACATGGAGGAATATTTCAAATATGAGGAGGTTGAAGATCCAAACCGAATAAAATTTGCCAAAACAAAGTTGAAAGGCCATGCTGGCATTTGGTGGAAAGGAGTGCAGCTGGAAAGAAACCGTAGAGGAAAAGAAAAGATCACCAGGTGGGATCGAATGGTTGAAAAACTAAAACGGCAGTTTATTTCGACAAATTATGAATTAGATCTGCTGAGGAAAATGTAGAGTTTGCGCCAGTCCAACAAGTCTGTTAAAGAATATACAGAGGAATTTTTTAAAATTTCTATCAGAACCGATCATACAAAAGCAAATAAAGAGAGAGTAGCCCGTTACATTAATGGGTTAAGAACCAACATGCAAGAAGAGTTGAGTCTGGTTTGAATGAGCACCATTGAAGATGCTTACTAGTTTGCTCTGAAAGTGGAAGAGAAACTGAACCGTAGATTTGACAGTAAGTAAAGAAGAAGAGGTCGTGGTGGAAGAACTGGTGGAAGAACCAGTGGAGGTAAATATGATGACCAAAAGCAGATCGGTGAAACCAAGGAATCACCAGGAACAGAAGGAGGAAAATGCTTACCGACCCCGTAATCAGAACAATGATTATCAAAGGGGACGAGGTAGAGGTGGATGTGGATATGGAAGAGGCAAATTTTGAGGAACCTGTTTCAATTGCGGAGAAGAGGGGTATCGATCATATGAGTGTCCCAAACACCAAGAAACATCGAATAGAAGGCCTGAAGGTAATGCCAGAGCTGCAGTTGTTGAGGATGGTGTTGAATTTGAGCACTCTGAAGAAGCAGAGCGGAGAAGTGATGATCACAAGGAGAACCTTGTTGAATGAAGAGAAGGAACTAGATCAACGAAAAAGATTTTTTCGCACAAGGTGCAAATGTTCAGGTAAAATCTATAATATTATTATTGATAATGGTAGTATAGATAATTTGGTTTCTGAGGAAATGGTAGCTAAGTTAAAGCTAGAAAGAAGATAGCACCCGCATCCATACCGGATTGCATGGTTGCAGAAGGACCACAGAGCATTGGTCAGTGAACAATGCTTGGTCAAGTTTCAAATTGGAAGATACCAGGATGAGGTCCTGTGTGATATTTTGCCGATGGATGCTTGTCATTTGTTGTTGGGCAGACCATGGCAATTTGACAGACGTGCAGCACATGATGGGCATGCAAATACCTATTCCCTGACAAAAGACGGAGTACGCCACAAATTGAAGCCATTGAAGGAGGTTGAGGAAAAGGTATGCAATAATGCTAGAATTTGTTTAGTAGATGGCAAAATTTTTTTGGATGGTCTAAAGAGGGATTCAATGTGTTATGCATTAATTATTGTTGTAAAGAGAAAAGAAACTACTGACATTCCAGCAGAAGTTGAACATCTGTTAGCAAAATTTCTTGATATTATATCAGACAATGTGCCTGAGGGTTTTCCGCCAATGAGGAAGATTAGTCATCAGATTGAATTAATGCCAGGATCTAGCTTACCCAATAAGGCCACCCATAGAATGTCTCCTATAGAGAATGAAGAGTTGAACCGCCAGGTTTAGGAATTGTTGAGGAAGGGTTTGATTCGAGCAAGTTTGAGCCCTTGTGCAGTGCCAGCAGTACTTGCACCAAAGAAGAATGGTGAATGGCGAATGTGCACTGATTCCCGAGCCATTAATAAAATTACCATTAAATATCGCTTTCCATTACCCGTAATGGATGATATAATGGACTCGCTTGAGTGGAGCTAAATACTTCACTAAGATTGATTTGAAGAGCGGATATCACCAGATACGTGTTAGAGAGGGTGACGAATGGAAGACAACCTTTAAAACCAGAGAGGGTTTGTATGAGTGGTTAGTTATGCCATTTGGATTGACTAATGCACCCAGTATGTTTATGAGGCTGATGAATTAGGTATTGCGTGACTTCCTGGAAAAGTTCATGATAGTTTATTTGGATGATATTTTAATTTTCAATAAAACATTAGAAGAGCATTTGATGGATGTTCGAATAGTTTTTGAAAAACTGCGTGAGGAGCAGTTATTGATTAATATACAGAAGTGCAGTTTTGTACAGAAAGAGTTGATTTACCTAGGATTTGTCATCTCAGAGGAGGGTCTAAAAATGGATCCTGAAAAGGTGAAGGCTATCATTGAATGGCCTGCCCCACGAAATGTAATAGAGGTAAGATCATTTCATGGTCTTACAAAATTCTATCAAAAATTTATTAGAGACTTTAGCAGTATTTGTGCGCCCCTAACAGAAACTATGAGAGGGGATAAGAGAGAATTTAAGTGGACTGCCAAGGCAGGTACTAGTATGGAAATATTGAAAAAGAAAGTGACAGAACATCCCATTCTGGCACTTCTAGATTTTAATAAAGTGTTTCAGGTTGACTGTGATGCCAATGGCAGTGCCATTGGAGCTGTATTGAGCCAAGAAGGTAAACCTATTGCATATTTTAGTGAAAAGTTAAATGATGCTAGAAAGAAATACTCTGTTTATGATCAAGAATTCTATGCTATAATTCAGGATCTTAAGAAATGGAGACATTATTTGCTAACCAAAGAGTTTGTTTTATATACTGACCATCAAGCTTTGCAGTATATAAATAGTCAAGGTAAACTTAACCAATGGCATTTGAAGTGGGTTGAATTCCTACAGAGTTATACCTTTGTCCTAAAGCATAGAAGTGGCAAATCTAATAGAGTTGTAGATGCCTTGAGTAGAAGGCACAATTTGTTGATGGAAATGAGAGTGCAAGTTGTTGGGTTTGATGAACTCAAGAGTTTATACCCAACAGATCCAGATTTTGCAGAGGCATGGACGACATGTGTGTCTCCTACTACTGTGGATCGTACTAAGTGGTTGGATTTCATGATCCAAGATGGGATGCTATTTCGGCAGAACCAGTTGTGCATTCCATGCAGTTCCATGAGGGAAAACTTGATCAAAGAGAAACATAGCGAAGGACTAGCAGGGCATTTTGGTCGAGATAAGACCATTGCTCTCGTTAGTGAGAATTACCATTGGTCGCAGTTGCATCCAGATGTGACCAAATTTGTGCAGGGTTGCAGAGTGTGCCAGATGGAAAAAGGAGTCAGCTAGAATATAGGAATGTACCAGCCATTGCCTGTACCAGAGAGACCGTGGGAGGACATCAGTATGGATTTTGTTCTTGGTTTGCCAAGGACACAATGTGGAAATGATGCCATTTTTGTTGTTGTTGACAGGTTTTCAAAGATGGCTCATTTTATTCCATGTCAGAAGACAAGTGATGTTGTTCATATTGCAGGCTTGTTTTTCAGGGAGGTTGTGCGCCTTCATGGTCTACCCCAAAGCATTGTCTCGGACAGAGATACCAAATTTGTGGGTTATTTTTGGAGAACCCTGTGGAAGAAGCTGAAAACAAAATTGAAATTCAGTTCTGCGTACCACCCGTAGACTGATGGACAGACCGAAGTAGTCAATAGAAGTTTGGGTAATCTTCTACGATGTCTGGTAGGAGATAAACCCAAGGGATGGGATCTGATTTTACCACAAGCAGAGTTTGCTTACAATAATTCTGTCAATCACAATACTGGTAAATCCCCATTCCAGATAGTGCATGGGAACAGCTCGAGAAATGCTTCTGAGTTGAGACCGATGGATAAGGGTGATGAGCGCAGTGCTGAAGCTGAAGACTTTGCAACACACATGAAGAATTTGCATGAAGAGGTACATCAGCATATCAGTAAAATGAATGCTACTTACAAAGCCCGAGCAGATCAGAAGCGACATTTCAAGGAATTCCAGATAGGAGATGAAGTCATGGTTCATTTGCGCAAGGAACATTTTCCTACCAAAACCTATAATAAGCTAAAAATGAAGAAGTTTGGACCATGCCGGATCATAGGTAAATGAGATTCAGGCAATGCCTATGAAGTAGATCTACCGAGTGAGATGAATATTTCACCCATCTTCAATATTTCTGACTTGGTTGAATATCATGCAAGAAGTTGTAGCGAACCACCTAGTCCGGATCTGTGGAACATTCCAGCATCCACTCCAGACAAAGAAGAAATTGAAGACATACTCGACACTCATGAAGGTAGAAGTACCCGAAATAGGCAATATTCGAAGTATTTGGTCAAGTGGAAGAACCGACCTGTCGAAGATGCCACATGGTTGTCCAAATCAGAGGTTGATCATCTAGGTTTTCCTCTGACCATCTAGAAGTGAGGATCACTTCTAAATATCTACCCCGGGTGTCTGATGTAGGAGCATCCAGGAGCAGCACAACAATCTTGCATCACCAAAAAAAAGAAAGAAAAACAAAAGAAACAAGCAAAAAAATTCTAAGTGTTGAATGTGTCGCGATATCGCGACATAAAATTTGTCATGATATTGCGACAACTCAGAATAACAACGGGCGCAAATTGCAAGTGTCGCGATATCATGACACAAACGTTGTCGTGATATCACGACAACTCAGAACCAATGGCGGGCGTAATCGCAAGTGCCGCAATATCGTGACACAAAAGTTGTTGCGATATCGCGACAACTCAGAACCAACGGTGGGTGCAAATCACAAGTGTCACGATATCATGACACCAAAGTTGTCGCGATATCATGACAACTCAGAACCAACGACGGGCGCAATCGCAAGTGTCGCGATATCGCGACACAAAAGTTGTCGCGATATCGCGACAACTCAAAAACAATGGCGGGCGCAAATGGCAAGTGTCGCGATATCGCGATGGACTTAGAGCAAAGTTGGAGCAAACCAAAAGTGTCATGATATCGCGATGAACTTAGAGCAAAGTTGGAGCAAACCAAAAGTGTCACGATATCGCGACACATTGGCAAACAAAGCCAAAAGCCAAAAAAGTGTCGCGATATCGCGACGGATGGACATGGAGGAAAAAGTGTCACGTTTTCGCGACCCGACTAGGAGAGAGAAGAGCGAGATGCAGAGGTGTCGCAAAAATGTGACATGTTACTTTTTTGCGGACTATTGTAGAACGACAGTTGGCAGTTCTAGAAGACATTAAGGCAGTTCCAGGGAACCGTTGCAGCGGTTACAGGGACGGTTACGAACGACGGTTGCAGCAAGATCCTATGATGATAAAAAGGGATTTTTTTGAAGGATTGCGCAGGCTGGAGAGACGAAGGCTACGACTTCTTTTGGCATTTTTTGTACTGTGTAATCTTCCATAGTTACGAATTGTAAAGCTTTCCATGCTTCGAAATAAAATTGCGTCTTTTCTGTGTTAATTAAATTTGGCTCCCAATCACAGAGTGTTGAAGTAATATTACTGAAGCACGAAGATGGAAAAGAAAGCTACCAAGGTAAATAAAACACATACAAATTAGGAGACAGGAAAGCTAAAAAATCTAGGAGAAACGAAGATGAAGAGATTGATGTGTATTATGATGCACTGACTCAAATTGGTGACTGTGTCATTTCAAACAAGGGCATGGAAAAATTGTGCAAGGATGTAGAAGTTGTTATCAGACAAGGCTTTACACCATAAATTTCATTAACTATTGTGTATCATGCACAAATTTTTGGTACTTGTGTATTTCATGCTTGCCCATAACTGGTGTTGGCTATTTTGAAATTTTATAACCCTACCACAAGAGTTGTTTAGAACACAAATGGAGATACATTATTCAACATTTCATAAAGTTAAATCTTGAGTAAGATGAGAGGTACCAGTCAACTGTGCAATTGTGCTAGTTTATGGAGAATTAGCTAATAAAAATACCATATTATAGGGATCTGTCGGCTTTACCAAAGCCTCTAACATATTTTAAGAGTCCAAAAATGTTTTCTATGTTGGCCTAGATGATTTGTGTTTCTAATGATTCTATGGTGTATAAATGGCAAGCGACACTTGTACAATGTATTTCATAGGTAGAATTCTATGCTCCAACAACAATGACAACGAGAACAAATCCGATTTTATTTGAATGGGTGGATTACATGGCTCAAAGAATGCACACCCAGTTAGAGAGTGTAGAGTGGAGAAGAGGTAGTGTTCAAACATTCTTCATTTTTAGCATGGTATTTCTTTTTCCACATGCACCAGTGTTTTTAATTTATAACTATCAAGCAGACTAATGAGGCAAATAGGAAGCTGCCAGTTTATTTATGGACTCCAAGTTTGTCTAGAAAGGAGTCATACTATAATTTCAACTGAATTTTCTTGGGTCCCACCCTTGAGCTTATTTTTGACACATGTAAGAGAATTCCAAGGGCGATGAGAGAGGTCATCACGAAGGAGAAAGGTGACATTTTATTATTGACGCAAGATGTATGAATTTTTGGATTTACTGACAAGTTCTTTCTCCTTCCATTTTCTATTGTAGAGCACATTTTCATGTTGGAGTTTTCCCACCACAATGATTTCATTAATGATGTCTGTGGGGCGGGTTGAGGGAAATGAACCACATGTACCATACCCTTTTGCTTCGATGACATTGAAGTAAACCAGGTTGGAAAAAATTAGTTGATTACATGAACCCTCTATGACCTTGGCTTGGTTGAGTTGTCCCAGTGATGGAAATATGATCCTTTGTGTCATTTCGAGATATTTATCAAAGCAAAAAGTTTTTATTGCTATCCCAGGGCAGATATTGAGTGGTAGAGAAACAATACAGAGGGGTATGATCTCGAGTGGCACATTGAGAAGATGATGATGCTTCTACCATGGCATGAATTCTATGAGATGGAGGCCGAATATAATCCTGAAGTCCACAAGCACCAGATTCCTCTTCTAGTCCTATTTAAAAAAATGAAGGTTTAGTTACCCGCTTGGTCTGAGGAGAAAATCATCAATTAGTGGATTATGAGGGCCCACCAAGGAAATACCGAGTCACCCTATGGCCTGGAAATGGATGAGATATTTTTGGGCATCTATGATGATTATTGTCAAAATTACCAGCCTATCACTTTCGCTAAAATTATACCTCAAAAATTTCAAGGATCTGATAGTGAAGAGATTATGGTTGGAAGAAAGCAACTTGCGACTGAGCAAACAACACTTGTGGAGGAAGAAAAATAGTCATCACCCAAAAAATAGCCTCAACGTAAGAGAAGAAATGTAGGTGAGGTGCTTCATTTTCCAAGCATCACCAAGAAGACGAGAACTGGTGCAGTTTCTTCTTTCGACACAAACCCTCCTCTTGCAGTTGTAGCTACATAGGCTGGCATTTCAGAGACTCTTCCTTTGGTCCAGGAAGAGTAGCTCGACCAAGATATGGAGATCATAAATATTGAGGAGGAAATAAAGGAATAACAAGCCAAGGAACAACCAGTATTGCAGTCACCCTCATCATTGATTCAAATGGTGTCAGAGCCTGAAGGTACATTTTCTCTACCTTCTTCCCTTACCATTGAGCATTTGGTGACTATCACATCTCATTCTTCAGTTGTCACTTCCATTTCACTCTCATTTGGTATACCTTCCATTTCCATTTCACCTTTCGCTTCTCATTTACTAGTTAGCAATGCTCCATCTTCTTCTATTCTTTTTTTTTTTGTTTCCCTTTATTTCAATTCTTTTGCATCCACACCCAATCCATTTTTGCTCCTTCCATCCTCCATTATGATAATTTCTACCACTACTATAAGTACACAAGCTTCTCCTTAAGTAAGTATAACTGTAGTCGAACCCCTCGCTTCCATTCCCTCAACCATATCCATTCCATCAACTATTCACATTTCTACTTCCCTTCTCGAGCCAAACCCTCAGTAGGATCGTTTTCCCTTATCTTCATTTCTTGAGTTGCAGGTGTTGCTAGAATCAAATATGGAAGTTGTGCCAGAACATCCTGTTGCAACAAAAATAAGTTGAGCCCGCTAGAGTTCATCATAGTGGCTAAAAAATTGTAAGCAAAAAGAGGGTCAAGCTCCAGCAAAGACATTGAAGGTCTCCTTTGACCCTGAAGCTATGGAGTACCACACTGTAAATATGATCCCCTACGTACAGAAGCCCCAAGGAGATATGGCTCTAAGTGATTATGCTTATGAAGTCATTACAAAGGACCTGATGTAGATTGATACTACAGAGAATATGGTGAATATTCAGGTGGATATGATATTTATTTACTTGCACGGTGAGAATTACAAGAACTTTTTTGAGGCTAAGATGAAGATCGTCGAGTTAGAAGAAGCTCTATTCAAAAATAGGACACAACTAGAGACAATAAAATTAGAGGTAGAGTGCTGGCAGCGAAAAGTGAAAGACTTGGAGAAAGTAGCCAAGGAGCATCAAAAAGTATAGGAAGAAGACAAAAAATAGGTGTAGATATTAAATGCCCAACTAGAATCTTTACAGAATTAGCTGGCTGAAAAAGCCACACAATCAGTGGGGTTCTCCAAGGAGAAGATCAAGGAAACTCACTATATTTTTATCGAAGACTGTACAAAATGGGCAGCAAAAGCACTCTTGGTTCTACTGTTTATTCAAGAGGTCTGAATAGTAATTATATTTGGTGATGAAGCATTACTATATTTCGAGGAGTAGTTAGAACCAAAATTGAAGATGGTACTAAAGATTCAGTCATTAGCTCAAGCTGACCTCTGATGTAAAACCATGATTGGGATGGACCTTGCTTGGTATAACGCTAGGATAGCACTCCACAATTATTTTTCTAGGTTGGATCTGGTTAGAGAGGGTCGTAAGATGCTTGATATGTATGAGAAGGAGCAATCTATTTTACTCATTTACTTCAAGGCTATAGCTGATGCTAGCTTCCCAAGCTTCACTGATGATCAGTGGGAGATCTTGTCGAAGAAAGAGTTGGAGGTAACATGGAAGGAGTTCGTAGAGGATACCTCTGATATTGATATTTGGACAAAGCCAATTACACAGGAGTAGGTATTACCATTTATGAAAAGGTTCACTGCATCGAGTCATCCTTGTATGAACTATGCTAGAGAGCCAATCACATTAGCTTGAACCAGATCTAGATATTGCACTTTGTTATTAATTCACTCCAGTATCCTTTGATGATCGATGAAGATTTTTGGGTCAAAGTGGTTGCAGTGTACGATACTACTAGTGCGAGTCTCACAAAGTAAGAAGAATGGGTATGGGTGAAAAGAGAGCAGAAGGAGGTTGTTGAATCAAATGTACCATCTGATGCAACTAGTAAAAGTGACAGTTGATCCCAATGGATAATGACTTGGGGTCGATTACATCCGGACGAATTGAATACCTCGAGAGTTGCCAAAAGTGTTGGCAATTTTGCCACACTGGATTTTATTGTAAAAATTCCAAGTATAAAATGAATGTTGTATTTTCACTATGGTCTTTTTAATCTTTGTTGATTTTTGCTCTCTCCCTTTTCAATGATTTCGCTATTTCAAATAAAGAAGAATGATTTCGCCCATGGAATTAAAGAGCAAGTGTTTTTCCAACAAGCAAAAAATCAAATGGTTTGCCAGCATTTAAAAGTTGAACTTTGGATGACATTTGTTAGGAAAGTATGTTTTCTCTGGAAAAAATAATCTGAGGGTTTCACCAATGACAATAGTTTGAGATAATTTTGTGGGCAAAAATGTAAGAAAGGGATTGCCCCAATAAAGACAAAGCAAATGATTTAATTATATAAAAAAATTAATCAATGCAAATCAAGCATTGATTTTGTTAGTGAAAGGCACCTTATACGTTTTGTTGGTAAATTAAGATAATTTCATTTGAATGCATACCTTTTGGCGATCAAAGTCAATTTCACTAGTGAAATTCAGTGTAGAGAAGTTCACCAACAAAAAAAATAAGTTAAGAAGATTTCACCCAAAATTCATGCACTTCTTATGGTCATAGTCAAATTTGCCCCTTCTTTGGGTGAATTGCTATTTTCAATCAATTTTAGAGCGAAATTAGTTGGTAGATGTTTCTCCAAGCAAAAGCATCCTGAAAAGTCATATTCAATTTCACCCAGTGGTAGAAATGAGAGCAAATAAGTTGTCTGTTGGCAATTTTGCAGATGAAAGCATCTGCTGGGTATTTTTGCTCCTTCCTTCTAGCAAAATTCTATTTTCATCCTAGGTAAAGCGAAATTTATCATTTTTACCACCTTTTGGCAGCAAAATTTATTCTTACCCCACTTCTTGGCGAAAATCCAAAGTAGGAAAATTTGACAAAATTAATGACGAAAATCCAAGCGAGTTCTTTTTCAAAGGTGCTTTCACCACATATTATTTTTGGGAAAGACTAAAGGATTTATGAATTTAATTCTTGGGGCAATGGAATTGAAATGTCTAGAATTTTTGTAGAATATTTGCTAAGACTGCGTTCTTGATTCTAGTATGATCTTATTCATTCTCGAGGTACCATCCATTGATTTCACTCCCAAGGTTGATTTTTGTTGAGTCTTCCTAGCAAAAATAAAGTTTTGAGGTGCAAGACGACAAATTAGCAACAAAAATTTATTGCTTGAGCTCCCAATTCTCACGTGATGTTGCTATGTTCCGACACACCAACATCTGATATTATTTCCATCATCCATTCTTGTTGATTTTCCAAGTGCTTTCCATCAAACCGGGATCACTGCTTCCAAAAGAATGTGCTGACTTATGCGTTGTTGTTGCCGAGGAGGAAATTGTTGTTGTTTGATCTTTTACTAGCCAACATTTTGTTTTAATATGCATTTAATTACAGAGGTGCAACCCTATATAAATACTGAGCATTTTGATGTAAAAAAGGAGGATAGACACTCTACCAAAAACAACTTTGAGTTTTATTTTCTGCATCAATTGAAATATTGTTGGCTTCTGGTTCCTGGATCACTGTTGTATGCAATTACTTTATGCCTATCATTTTTGACATGTTCATTTCTGTTATTAGATAATTGTAAATTCTACATCTAAATTTAATTTTTGATAAAGAATTGAATACTTAAATGTTTATTGGAAGTTATCCTTGAAAAGTTGTGAATGGTTCCTACATTTTTATTTTTGTTACATGTTAGTTAAAAACTTAATATGATTTTTAGATGTTAGTTTATCCCCACTATGTTACTCTGGCTCATAGCCATATTTTCCCATTCATTTCTATCATTTCCCATCTCTTTCTATTATCCTAAGCTTATACCGATCTTTAATTAGTATGTGAACCAACCCTCTCTAGAGATTGGCTCGAAGGACATCTCTTTCCTTAGGTATTTCAATGTTGGTTGGGTCTAGGGCCCACATATATTTTGTACTTAGGCAGATTTGTGACCAACAAGTTCCAACTATATTTTATAGCATCTATAAATATCCATCATAGTTGTAAAAAGTTGAAAGTGTTTAAATGAGAAGTAGAGACTATATAGTTGCAACTATATTATATAACTCTTTTATAAGTTTAGAAGTTTTTATTAGGGGAAATAAATGTATCCAAGTCTAGTTTTATAGAAATTTAAACGTATTAAATAGCTAAAATAACTACATCCTAGTCTATTGATCGATTAAAACTACGTATAATATCCTATAGAATTCAAATACATTTTGAAATCCTAGCATGAATATCTTATAGAATTAAAAATAATATTAAAAGTAAATATGAATGAATGGTAATAGGAAAAAATGCAATCCATAAGTAAGATACTACAAAATACATGTATGGTTATTAGGAATCCATATTAATATAATAATGAAAATGAAAGTAAAAGAAATTAGAAAATTTATCTTTGTACAAAAGGAAAACATATAAAGGTGGCAAAGAGGTTCAAAAAGTTGGATGATGTACAAAACTTTTCTTGTGATAAAAATTAAAAAGCATTTTACAAATTAAAGTCATAATTTAGAAATTGTGTGTGACATATCTCAATGACTATATAGTTGTAGGTAAGGGTTGAAATGCTTAAACATAACAACTTTGGAGTGTGAATCAAGAAATACTATGAAATCTTATTCTAGGTGTAGCATATTCTAATGGAAATGTACAGATGCAAGTCCTAGATAAATTTAAAACTAAAAATATAGCCCATAAACAATAAATCCAAGAGTTACCCATACCTACTACGGAATTTATCGATAGAAAACTAACTCTAATTACACTAGAACAACATAAAATTATAAAACATTCATTAAGTTCTATTTACTTAAAATCACTTATAATAATCATTATAATATATACATGGAATAAGCAATATAAAATAATAACACATGCTCAATTAACATTACGAAACTCATAACGTGAGATTTTAGTGCAACGTCCTAACTATGCAAAATAGGCCTATGTGTAACGACATATTTGTTTAGAGTTAGGATGTGTTATCATCATGCATTCCTATGCCATGGTTATGAATTATTTTGCTAGTGGAGTTGCTTACCCTAATAGTAAGTGTGTAATTACATTTGGTGGGGAAAAAGATCTAGATTCTTAAGTCAAAAACTTCTTAATGACATAGCAACCTTTGTCTATTACTCACTTCTTAGTAAACAAAGCAAACTATATCTTGGTTGTTGCTAATGATCCAAACGTTATAAAACTAAAGAATCTTTACAAAAACCTTTATTTAATTTATAAGTCTAATGGTTTCTATCCCCATTTTCTTAGAGTTGCATAACTAGATATTGAAAATGCTTCTATCAAGAGAAATCTACATGTATCCATGTGCACATGTTTACTTTATTATCATGGATATACTTGATAAGTTTTAGGACCTCATTTCTCAATCAAGACCTTTATTTTGGATAGATGATGGACTCTATATAAAATCTTAATTCCTCTATTTTCATTCCCAGATGCACTTTGTAGCTTTAGTCCTAATGTGGGTTTAGCTATGTAATCTATCTTTATATTTTTTGAGACTCACCCATCTACAATCCATTAGAAATGCCTTAGGAAGTTCCATTTCATTTCTCATAAAATTGAATACATGCATATTCTAGACTTTACTTGGTTATAAGTTGATTTTAAAATGCTTTGCAATAAGATATATAGCGTAAGATCAAGGATATAATTTGAAAGTAGAAATTAGACTACAAAATATTGGTTTAAAATAATAGATCATATTTTTTCTCATGGATATTTTATGGTTTTATATGTAAAATGAAAATTAGAGGTGGTTTCAAAATCATTAAATAACTCTAGGGGAAAGAGGAAAAAGGTGGAATATCATCCATCGACATGGTTCCATGGAGCTAAATCAAGTAGTATGTAGTGGAACCAATATCTAACAAACCAAATATTGAAATTGAAAATAAAGAGTTGAATAATAAAGAAGTCCATTCTGATTTAAAGATTCAAAATATTCAAAAGATAGAATATATTTTTAATTAAGAGATAAATCATTTTGATAAAAAGGACCTTTCTGATTTTGACACTTAGAATACATAGTGTAGTAATTTAGAAATCATCCCCTTATATATAAAAAAAATAGGGACCAATAAAAACAAATGAAATTAGCTTGTCACAACTTCTCATAGTTTTAATCCTCCATAGGATGTTGATAAAGTATAAATAAATTTTAAGGAAAAAAAGGAAAATGAGAGTGATGGAATGTGGCTCATTAAGGGGTGAGGGGGGAGGGACCTACTCCCTCTCCCTGCTCCCCTTTCCCTGGTTCTTGCCCAGTCCCTGATTCATCCCAGGTCATCCCACTCTGGGAATGGTTTGTAGCAGATGATCTCCTTGGGGGAGATCCTTGCCCACTTTCTGCTCCTTTCCCAGTAGTTTTTGGGGTTTCCTCGTTTGAATCCCGGGCCTAGTGCTTCCCAGGGATCCTCTGGGGTTTCTTGCATGTTCCTGGGATCCTGTCCCTGATCTCCCTTTGGATTTCACTAGGGTTTTTTTGAGGGTTGTTACTGGGTCCGATTCTCAGGGCTTTCTCGGTCTGTGGTGGTTACAGGTTGGGTTCTCGTTCGCTTCTTGGTCCATCCCGTGAGGTTCTCTCTTCATCGAGGTTGGTCTGGGTGCCATTGGTTGCTGGTGGTCTCATCCCTTGGGGTGGGACCATGTTTGTTTTCCTGTTCGAAGGCTTCTTTTTGCTGGATTTGCTACTTGGTGGATGCTTTAAGCATTTGCATAGCCTTGGGGGGCCTCTTCCTATGCTTGAGTTGTTCCTAGCCCCAATATTAGTTCCCTGAAACTATTCGTGTGCAAGGATGGAAATTACTAGTCCTTTCTGCTGGGGTGCTTTGGGTTTTTTGCTGCATATCTTGATCTTGGGGGGATCGGTGATCTATGCATGCAGACCCCTGGATCCCTCAGTTTAGTTTTTCATGGATCCCATCTTTGTGTCTGCTGCTGCTTTTTGCCTGGGCTTCACAGGTTTTCGTTTCAGTTTTTTGTTTGAGGGATTATGCTTTCTGGTCTTGCTTCTTGGTGGACTCTCAGAGCTTGTTCTTGGCCTTGGGGGGGCCTTTTCTTGTTCCTGAGTTGTTCCCAGTCCCAGTTCCTCTTCCCTGGAACTGTTCGTGAGCAAGGATGGTGGGTCCCTGGTCCTTTGTGGCTTTCGAGATCCTTTCTTTGTGTCTGCATTTATTTTATTTGGATCCTTCCGACTTCCTTGTACTCCTATTGGCAGGATTCCAGTGCTGCAGTTTTCCAAACCCGTTCTTCTGCTAGTTTTCTTGCTAGGTGAGATTTTCCATCCCTGCTGGTTTTCCTGTTGGGCGAGATTTTTCAATCTCGTTGTTTTTCTGGTTTTCCTACTATGCGGGATGAGATTTTCAAATCTTCTGGTTTTCCCGCTGGGTAGGATTTTTCAATCCCATTTTTTTTGCTAGTTTTCCTACTAGGCGGGACAGGATTTCCTGCTGGGTGGGATTTTCAAATCTTCTGGTTTTTCCATTGGGCGGGATCTCCAATCTGGTGGTTTTTAGTTGCTTCCCTCTAGGCGGGATTTTCAAATTCATCATCCTGCATGTTTTCTTGTCAGGCAAGATTTTTCAAAACTGGTGGTTTCCCGCTGGGCGAGATTTTTCAAAACTGGTGGTTTCCCACTGGGCAAGATTTTCCAATCTTCTGGTTTTCCCGCTGGACGGGATTTCCAACCTAGTAGTTTTCGACTGCTTCCCATTGGGTGGGATTTTTAAGAACTTGTGGTTTCCCGCTGGGCGGGATTTTTCAAAATTGGTGGTTTTTTGCTAGGCAAGATTTTTCAAAATTATCTTTTCCTGCTGGATGGGTTTTCCAAACTGTCTATTTTCCGTTGGACAGGATTCTTCAAATTGATTGTTCTTGACCTTTGGTTTGGTCGGTTGACCTATTGTAAAAAGGTTTTGGGGTCCTTTCAAAACCTGCTTTTAATATAATTTTTACCTACAAAAAAAAAAAAAAAGGAAAATGAGAGATAATGTATCTCTAATCATATGATTCCTCATAGTTTTAGTCCATATTAATAAAATAAAAATAAAATTTAAAAATAATAATTTATGTGATGTAAAGGGAGATACAAAGGTTGTGTGTTAAATTTGTTATTGATAAAGGATGATAGTTTGGATGAGACTGTTCAACCCTGTGCGTTGGTGGTAGGGGTTTCTCACACTAACCTAAAATTTAAAGGCCTAATGGAACAACACAACGATTTGGACTTTGGCTCTTCTTTTAAAGGTCCAAGGTTCAAGGGGTGGGTGTGTAATGGTTGTGTATTAAATTCCCTATTGATAAGTATAGCTCTCCATTTTAGGAGGGGTCATAGTTGGAGGAAGCATGAACATCCCTATACATTGATCGTAGAGATTTTTGACACCAACCAAATAAAAAATAAAATAAAATAATATGATGAAAAATAATAGTTAACCTAAATAACTTATAAAAGCAACCATCATGTTAAATGGTTAAATGCATACATATTATGAAGTATTAAGGGAATTTAAATTACTGTAAATACATACGTATTATAAAGTATTAAGGGATTTTAAATTTCTGCACTCAAATAATACATACGTATTATAAAGTATTAAGGGATTTTAAATTTTCGCACTCAAACCCTTAATTTTTTATTAAAAAATTTTATTTATTATTTTTTTAAAATTTATTTATCATTTTGTATTTTTTTGCTATATACAATCACACATCCATCTTTTCATACATTAGCCCAGGTAAAAATTTAAATTATCATTTATTTAAAGCTTTTTATTATCTTATATATATATTTTTGTAATGCACACAATCAAACACACCCACACCCACACTCATCCCCTTACACACTCGCCCAGGTTGCGGTTTGTTAACTTTTTCACTAAAAATATATTATTTATCATTTGTTTGAAACTTTTTTATCATATTTATTTTTTTCTCTTTTGTTATGTACAATCATGTACACCCATCCCTCACACACTAACTCACCCACACTGCATCCCTTACACACTCACCCACCTTTGTGTTTGTTAACTTTTTCATTAAAAATATTTTATTTGTCATTTCTTTATAACTTTTTTAATGTACAATCATACACCCGCCTCTCACACTCACTTAACCCTATCCTGCCCACACTACTATTTAAACCTTCAACCTAAAAAACAAGACGGAAGTTAATTAGTAGACAAAGAAAATACGTTTGGGAACATATTAGACCTGACCAGTCTTCGATTTATTCCAAACATCAATGTAAACAATCACATTAAAATTTTATCCAAATAGACTGGGCATCCTTGTTTTAAGGGATGAAACAATTCATCCACCAAACACACTGCTAAAATATTTTTTTTGACAATGTTTCTTTGATCTCAATTTCTAGTGTATGCATCTTTAAAAAACAGTATCTAAACAAATAAATACCATCAGAAAAACATGAATGCTGCATAGACATATGCACAGCCAAAAACTTGAATGCATCGATTAGATCTTCAAAATTTGGACCTTTAAAACAGCGTGCTGTTTCAAAGACCAAAATCCCATTGCAAACTGTAATTTTTAGTCCGATTGATGAAGTGACAACTGATCTGGCTATTATATATTGACGACTGGAAGTTCGAACTGCTATCCATGACTTGAGTACCTGCTCTTCCACGCTTTTCCACAAAAAATTGGGCGCTTTGTGGGTAACGATCAACGCCGATGAATGTTCAGATCTGAAAACAAAATGGTCGCGCTTTGAAAAACTTCTTTGACGGAGCGTTACAGACGAGCGTGGCCTAGGTAGCTCCACTCAGCCGTAGAGTAACTAACTGTGCGCCGTACCACGATCTGAATAGCAAAATGATGAAATTCGTGATAGATTCGGAGATCACGAATTTCATCACTTTTGCTATACAGATTGAGTGCAGCGTTGACGATCAATTCATCATATTTGCATGGATCCAGCCATGATATTTGCAATCGCATGATTGAGTGCAGCCTTGACAGATCAATTCACAAAAAATTAAGCAGACCTGCTTGCTTGTAAATAAGTTCCTTTGAAATCATCATCAACGCTGCACTCAATGATCAGTTTGGGTAGTACACCTCAGAAGTACAGAGGGTGAAGACCGATGGCCTTTCCAGTACTACAATGTATTGTGTTGTAGTACAAGATGAAACGCAAAAACCTTTCAAGGAGATTTTATTGGCTTGTTTGTTTTTAATATTAAATAGAGTCGGCACATGGCCTAAAGCTTTAAGATTCTCAACTAGCACAATATTAGGTCATAACCAAATTATTTGAATTTGTTTATCTTGAGTTTATTTGTTTAATGCACTTCAAGGTTTGTTTAATGTATTTTAAGGTTGGTGGATTGGTAAGTGTTTGTGTGGTTAGGTATTTTTAAAGAAAATAGTTAGGTTTAAATTTGAGGGGTAATCTATTTGCAAAGGTAGTAATTTGATATGAATCATCTAAGTGTGTACTAATAGAATGATTGTGAGAATCCCTAGAGATGGTGGTCTCCTTCGTGGAATAGGTTTGGTGGGAACAACCCATGTGGTTGGTCCCTTTTACACTAGGTCAATAATAACAAGGTGGTTTGATAAAAACTGTGGTTTGAACCTTGGACTTATTAATTACTAAAAATATTGTTGTTGTGACCAACTCTCCTATATAACAAAAACAAATACAAATTAATTATGTTCCTATTTTGTTTGAACAATGACCAATTATCATTTTAACAAAAGGCAAGTCTATTCTTCCATTTCTAACTACACACTTTACATCTACAATTGTCAAATGGATTTGTACTTTGAGGTGCAATGGTATTTCTTTAAAAAAAAAAAAAATACAATTACTTAGTTTAAACAAAATAATGTTGTAATAAAAGTTTAAATTTTTAATTTTATTTATTTAAATAAATTGATTAAAATTAAGATATAAAAAAGGCAATGAAAATTGTGGTAAGAATATATAAAGAATTTTTTATATTAAGTATATATGGTTAACAAAAAATTAAAGTTATTAAGTGGTATTGATTGAACTGGTTAAATTCTTCAACATTTCAAAGAGGAGACTCAAATTTGAATCATGTCAAATAATACATGGATAATATTCGATCTTAGTTGTAATACAAATATATGGTGATGATGTAATATGGGTGGGACCCATTTCAATTCTATATAACCCATTGAAAAAAACAATTAAAGCTAGGTGGAAGGGTTAGTCCATTAGTTAAAGCTCTCCCTTGGGAGGATCGAGACCTTGGTTTCAATCCCTCATGACTGCCTCATAGAAATGGAGGGTGTGTCAAGCCAGCACCATCGACCATGTTAAAAAGTTTATCTGATAGACCTCATAGAAATGGAGGGTATGTGGAGCCAACACCGTTGACCACATTAAAAAATTTACTCAACGCAATTGAAGGCTATAGTGCTAGCAATGATCAAGATTTGAACCAACGATAAGGTGATGAAAAATGTAATGAGTTATCAATTCCTCTAGTATACACACAAAAAAAAAAGTTATGGTAGAAAAAGAAAAGTAGAGGAAAATTTTCTTGTATTTATAATATATAAAAATTTATAAAAGAAATCTTTATACCTAGTTAAACCAATCAAAACCTCATGAAACTATTCAATCATATATTAAAATTGAATAACTATGAATATAAGCATTGTAACAAGAAAAACTTTAATAAAAAAGTACATATCATTAAGGATTGCGTTGGACCTTAGCTTCAAGTTTATGCACAATTTCTAGAAGTTGCAAGATCCACCACCATGAAAGTGAGACATTGCTACACTTTTAAAAAATCACTTGCTTGTACTCTATTAACAATTGTTTCTACTCTTGCAACACTTTTATGCTTTATCATCAAGATGTGAAAGAATTTAATGTTTATGTCTCCTTCCATAAGCCATTTATTTCTTGATTTCTTCCTCCAATAAGTTTTCTCAAGCCAAAATAGTGTGAAGCTCTATTTGGATCTCCTTCTCTATGTTATATAGAGACTAATCCATCCTAATTATCCTCACTGCCTCCTCCAACGAACTCAATTCTTGCCTAGGGATTTTATTTTATCTAAAGATGTTTTCAAATACTTGTTTATTCCAAGTCTTAACTTCTCTCTTCATATGTTTGAGTTTTCCTTCCAAAATAAACATATTAGAGCCTTGGATTAGAAGCCTCCACTATGATTACACTTCTTCATAAATATTTGGGTGTTGAAGCCACATGTATTCAAACTTGAAAGGGTTTCTATTTTTTCATCTTTCCCCAAACCATCTAGGAAAAAAATTATTATGATCTAATCCTATCCTCGGTAGAGAAACTAATGAGTGCTCACAGTTACCTTCAAACCATTACATAGATAGAAGTACTCTATCCAATCTCACTTAGATCAGGTTATCCCCTATTATCCTCTTTTCCCATGTAAAAGAATTACCTCTTAAATCAACATCATATAAAATAGATTTAGACAAAGATTTGCTAAAATATTTCATTCTCTAAGAATTTATGAGATCCACATTTCTTTTCTTTAGGTATCAAAGGGGTGTTGAAGTTCCCTTCCACTATCCATCTTAGACCTCTTATCCTCCACCTCATCTGCTTTGATTCCTTCTACAACACCTTTCTTTCTCGATTCACATTTGGACCATAAAAGATCAAATTATGCAATTTTGAAGTTATACAAACAATTAAAAGATGCTCATTATTTTATATGACTTTCCCTTCAAATGTATTAAAATTCTATAAAGTTAAGATTCCTCTTGAAGCCCCATTTACCTCCACCTGACCACTGCCACCTTTCTTCCATATCTCTTTTTTAATATTCTCCCAACATGTAGCATTCAACTTTATTTCTTGTAAAAAAACTATATTAGGTTGGTTATCCTTAATCAAAGATCTCACCACCCTGTGTTTGTTAAGGGTATTCATTCCCCTAACATTCCAAGACAAGATCTTCATTTTTTATTTTTTACTAGAGTTAATGATCATATGAATCCCCAAGTTAATATCATTTTCCATTTATTTTAATTATTTTTCCTTGAAGAAGGCCTTCCCACATTATTTAATTTTTTTTATTGCCACATTTGGGGTCTTCATGAGACTCCATTTTTTTTTTGAATTTACATGGTGGAATCGGTAGCCGCCACGAATCCAGGCAGGCTGTCCAATTTTTTATGGCCACCATAGTATTCTGCGTTGTCCACCCCAAAAGCCGCCACATAGATCTTCACGCAGTCCGCCCCTATAACCACCATGCCACAATCATTTTAAACCTTTTATGTCGCTGAAAGCACTAGGAAAGGGAGAAGCGTTTAGTCCGACGAGGCTCGAGATTTGAACCTTGGACCTCCGCTTCATGAGACTCCTTGTTACTCTTATATTTAGGACTTATATAATTCTTGAGGATCCTTCCTTTACTGGAAATTCATCTACTATGTAGTGGACCATTTATAGATCCTTCTCTTCCATATCTATACTTTCCTTCCTTGCTTATATTTTTTCTTCTTGTATTTTGGGGTTATCCATTTTATTTTCCTTCTTTGGACAATCTTATTCTATTATATATGGTTTTGATCGGAAGCCTAATTCATATAGATATATCCCCCAATAAAATCCAAGAAGTGTAAAATGACATCTATCTAATGAGGTATGGCTAAAGCTTAATTTTTATGGATATTCTAAGGGACACCCTAGGAAGGAAGGGATGAGCAGTGATAAGGTATAACATAGTGATTATAGTTTGAGTTGTTAATGAGTTTCTAGTATTTATGATGAGTCATCAAGTAGAAGATAGAGCAGTCTTGGTTGGAGAAAAACTAGCAAGGTAATTGGGTGTAAGCTGATAATGGAGAGAAATTCTCTAAACATTATTAATTACCTTAACAAGAGGGATACAAAGAGGTGGTTGATTTCACGTATAATGATGAAAATTCTAGGGATCCTTAAATCACTAGAGCACATGGAGATGACTCATGTTTATATATAAGGCAATAGGTTGGCATACTAGCTGACTAACTAGTGGGCTCTTTGTGAAAAGGACCAGAGATGGATTTCCCCAAATAATGTTTACCTAGATGTAAAAGATTTAGTAGAAATGGAAATGGCATAAATAGGTTGTTTATTATATGGTTAAAGGTTAATAAAATTTCCTATATGTTTTCATAAGCCAAAGAAGTAGACTCCTAGGAGTAAGCCTTGTCCTTGGCAAGTATGGGATCATGTAGCAAAGCATTTGGACATATTTTTTATATAGTTGTTTTATGGATTGTGCAACTATGATATCTTAGTGATCATTTACAACACGATAGATGTAGTGGTAGTCTGCTTAAGATTCCACTTGGTGGATAACAAGCATGTGAACTGTGCCATCTAGACACATGGTAATTGCATAAAAGACCTAGGTAGATCGCTTGATCATAATGATCAATCATTTTTTAACATAATAGAAATATTTTGAGGACATAAACTATCCAATAATTAACCAATTGGGGGAAGTCCCTAAAAACAATCAAACTCAAGAAAAATATTAAGGGCTGGTAGCAGGTGTGGTCCAATGGTGGTTTAGATTGAGGCCTATATCAATGGTCTATGAAGGAGGTTTAGAACCATTTTGAACTTTGTATAAGTCCCATGATACATGTCATATATGTTTTCAAAGTTAGGATGGTAGTTTGGAATCAATTGAAAATATTTGAAAACTGATGAAAATAACCTATTGGAAGAGGTTTTGATCAATAGTTGAAAAGTGCAAAAGGTCATAGGCCCTTTCAATAACCCAAATTTTATCTTAGTTGAAAAATAATTGAAAAATTAATTGGAAGAGGTTCTGATCAATAGTTTAAAAATAGTTGAAAACCTATCGAAAGAGGTTTTGATCAATAGTTGACAAAATAATTGTTTCTACTCTTTGAACCTATCATTATTATAAATCATGTGAGTGCCAAAGCTAGAAATTAAGGCATTACACTTGGTCCTTGCTTATTTATTAGTTTTTGCCTCTTCATGAAACTCTATGGGCAAAGCATGAATCTATAACATGTAATTAAATTAAAATCTTAAATCCAACTGCTAAACGAAGCAATTCAACAAGGTTTTAGAAATAACTATCAACTAGGAAATTGTAACACTTAATAAACCAAATATGATCAAGAATAAAATATCTAAATATTTTAGAAACTTTATTAAATTTAACAAAAAATACGAACAAGGTTTTCTTTCATTTCATATTTATACCAAACAAAGTAGGGCAAATAAAAAATATATCATCTCAAAACCTTTTATCCAAACAATAAGACCAAAAGAAATATTTTATTGACTTAGATCTCCCATAAACAACACTAGTAAAATCAATTCCAAACTTAGAAATCCAAACCTTAGAAGTAATCTTAAGATGAATAGTGCATCAAGTAAGAAGTTTGTTAGGAATTGGAGGAATAAATTTCCAAACCTAGCACTCAAGGTCTTCTAAGTAGATTCATTAATTCTATTTTCCCACCTCTAATCATCTAGAGAACCACTAGGGGAACGAGGGACTTAGATATGGATTTGACATGTCTCATTAATCTTCCCACCATTAGGCCACCTCTAGTCCTTTTGATTTTTGCAGGTTGAAATGGTAGAGAGTTTGAGATTTAATTCATCATACACCAAGCCCTAAATTTAGAAGATAACAACCTTAAGGTAATTTAGGAAATAAAGTGTCTATTCAATGAATCCCATGATTTTTAATGATTCTTAAAAATATTCCTTAAGTCAACAAATCTACTGATTCCTCTTTTAAATTGAAACTTTCTCTTGAATGAAGGCTTCAATGCTAAAAGTTTATCATTGAACAAAATTATTGTTTTTCTCTAAATCGAGAAAGAAGGTAAGTTTAATCCTTACCTAAGGGAAGATCCATCCTAGATCAATAATTTGGATACAATGTATAAATATTACCAAATATATTGCATTGGAGGTGATTCACAACTGCAAAAAGAATTTGGTATTTAAGATTTTGTCAAAGTCTACAACATGTCAAAAACCACAATAGTATATGAATTTAACCCAAATATTGACAAGTATTTTCCATAATTTATTTCTAAAGAGCAACTTGAATCTCATTTAACCATAAGGCTAATACCTTGAATTCAAAGATTAATCAACCCTATGTCCCTTTCAAATTTAGGTGTTGAAATATGTGGTGGTTAAGCTTCTCTTGATTCCACAGTAAAATTTTGTATTGTATTATTTATATAATCTCTTTAGACCCTTACAAATATTGAAAATAGTTTGTTAATATTATTTTATTATTTTAACCCTTAAGGTCAGTCTCTTAACCTTGATCTAAAGGTAATTTGTATTTGGATAAAAATACCTTATCTTACCAACCATTTCAACATCAATTGAAGTATAATTTTATTCTCTAATAGTGAGATTATTTGGTGTCCATAAGCACCCCCATATATTATGTGTATTGCTTTATGTTTATTTATTTTTTAGCAATACTAGGTAATATGATTATTCCATTTATTTTTTGAAACTGCTATGAAATCTAACATGGTATTGGAGTGGGTATGAATATTTGTTACTCATATTCTTGTTATAGGATATTTGTATTCCATGGATCCTCTCAAGGGAAATTGTATTTGAAGCAACTAAGAATATTTTTTGTAAAGCTAATGACAAGACTTGAAGAGGGGTTTTTTTATAAAAATTCTAAGTGGGATTGAATTGCAAGGATATTGCTAGATTTAGTAGATTTAATCCAGGGAAAATATTTATAGACAAGTTTCTTTGTTCCTCTCATTGGAACTTAATGCTCTTATTTCATTTGATTTATGACTAGATGCGTGTCTTAAATTTAGGATTGAGCTTTTCAAGGTTTTTTGAAAACCTCATTTGTATTTTCCATTTTTCATAAAAAATCCTTTTCTCTTTCGTATTTTTGTGTCCAACAGCAACATAGATGAGAGGACAAATTGCTTGGCTACTATGAAAGAAGAAAACAAGCAGCTAAATTTTTTTAGATAGACCCTTATTTTCAAATAGTCCATGGGTAGGGTTTTGCGCTTGGAAAAATCCTCTAATTCACTTGACAAAGTTGGTTAAATTTTCTCACAATGTTTTGTTGCATAAATGTGACATGGTGTTCTAGTTGGTTGTATTAAATATAAACATGATGTAGCAAAAACCATGAAAAATATAAATGAACCATAGGGTTTTCTAAGTCTTCGCAAAATTTTAGAGGGGCTAATTCAAAACCTTTCTCAAACTACATCTAAGTACTATTTTTTAAGCTTTGAAAGGTTATGCAATTTTCCTCTAAAATGCAAAATTTTGAATTTAAAATTTGAAATATTTCATGGGGGGCACAATAAGAAAAAATATGTGGACTTGTGCATGTCAGCATAACATGCACTAACATCATGCTCATAGTAAGAGAGAGAAGGCATTTGATTAGACTCTTTACTTTATTTATCATTGTTGTCAATTATCTCCTAAGAAATACCTTGGGAATAGTGGATATCTAAACCCACTTGAAGGCATTCAATGGAGGAGGTCTTGATTTTGAACACCATAACACCATTTGCTTTTGGGACATGATGACTTAACCATGATGTAATAAGATGATATAAGCATGATGTGACTTGATGATGATATGAAAACATGCAATTATTTGGCACCTAATGATGTCATCCCATTCTAAGTTGCACATGTTGACATGGGATATACTAACATGGCACCTAATGAGATAACACTCAATAATGTGGCAACCTATATAATCTATACAACTAACATGGTGGGTGATGTGGTGGTTAGTAAAAATAACATGGTAGTCTATACAATTAACATGATAGATGAGGTGGCACAACATATGGCAAGTGACACGTGCATTCATATAGATAATGTGGTAGGCTATATGGAAATATGCTAGGTCATATGCTACTTAGATTATATAAATACAAGACTAGACAATTAGATTCTTTCATGTCATCAAACTCAATAGTTGATTTGCATAGTCAATAGCAAACTTGGTGAAGCACATAAATTAGAGTTAATCAGGATATGACAAGTGGCACACAATGGTTTGTAGATTGTAGAGGTAATCAAAGCATGACAAGTAGCATAGTTTGGTTTATTGCTACCCTACCAAATAGCCTCTACATTTTATACATAGGTGGCAACCCCCTAATAATGACAAGTAGCATGATGTGATTTGTTAGTATGTTGTCTAGTTAACACACAATTTCCACACAATCAGCCACTCACATAAAATACGATGGCCTCCCATTAATTATAGGTACCAAAAAAATTTCAATATTTTCAAATATTTTGGAGGTATTTTGTGTGATTTTTGGGTCAAACTTAAGGGGGCTATAACTTTTGTTTATGAAAGCATTTTGAGCTCATTTTTTATATATCACATATTTTTTTGATATCTCTACATTAGTGGTATTTTTTATCACAATTGCATACACGATTTTATATTTTGATAGAATAGCTATGACTCACCACATATCCTTGTAGAGTGGTACAAATGATCCTACCTAAAAATCAAGATTGAAGCATTGCTCCAAAGTAAGGAGTTCCTCACATATGTGAATGAGAAACCTTGTGTCATTAACTCTAACAAAATAAAGTAGGTCTACAAGGATGAAAAGGATGAGAATCACAGTGTTATAGCCCTTCATGTTGACAATGTCTATAGTAGTCATGTTAGTAACACCGACCCCACATAGTTACTTGACAAGTTTTAGGGATTTTATGATCATATTTGTTCCACATTAGTTAGTACGTTGGAGGACAAGCTTGCTAATTTGACCATGGCTTATTTTGATACTATTAATTAGTATATTAATTGTTTTAATAAATTATAAGAATATATGTAGGATACAAGATGATTTTCTAAGGTGACAAGATAAGAACATGAAATTGTGAGGATGGAAAATAACATTGAATTATTGAATATTATATTCAAGAATATTTTCAAGACATGAGATAATTATTGTTGTATTTAATATTCTTTAAGTATACATTCCTAATTATCTTGCACCACTAATGGACGAGGTATTCAAGTGCTTTTTACACCAGTCTAGAAGGCAAAGGTATAAGGGTAATTCTTTCATCAATCAGGCCCATCCAAAGAAAGTTTTTTCCAATGCTCAAAATGACAATAAGCTAAAATAGAATGAAAATAACCCAAATAAACCATTCAAAAAGTTAATATGTTAGTTCTATTAGAAGGAAGAACATAAAGAAATTTTTTGTTAGATTCATTTTAAGAAGCTTGAGAAAGTAGGAAAAATGAGGTTGTTCATGCTACTTTCTTTTATGCATAGGATGAAGCTAGATTTGATGAAGAAACCTTAAAAGCATGTGTAGTTGTTAATTCAACATATTGGACAAAAATTTCTTTTGATGAGTGGATTATATATTTAGGGGTAGTTAGGCATATGATAAAGCACAAAAATATCCTATAGGGGTACAAAAAATACATTCAGTAGAGCATGTTGTTATTGGAGACGACTGTTCTTTGTATATTGTAGATGTGAAGAGATCAACATTAGATATTTTTATTTTGATGAGGTACTTCATATTTCTAATAGTGAACGTAATCTCTTGTCTATTTTTTACATTACTTATATGAATAAAAAAGTAGAATTTTGGCTTGATCATTGGGTAATTAACAATATATATAATGGATTAATTTTTTTTCTTTTATCTATTATGATAAATCTAAACAAATGCAAAAGTTGGTAGAAAGTCCCACTTTTTTATTTCTTCTCCTAGGAATAAATATGTTGATGTGATGGTTTCACATGCATATGATGAGATTCAAAGGTGGCATCATAAAATTGGTCATCTCAGCTATGGATCCTTGAGATACATGAGTCATCATAAAATGGCCACTAGGCTTCCACATATATCTCCTCCAAGTGGTGACTATGAGTGATGTATTCTTGGAAAGTAGGATACGTATATTTCTCCAAAAGGGACTATAATATGAGCTAATCACCCCTTGGAGATCATACATAGTGATGTTTGTGGACCTATGTATACACGATCTCTTTCTAGAAATAGGTATATTTTTAATGATTTCTCTAGGTATATCTTGTTGCATACTATTTACATTAAGGACAATGTATTTGTGATATTTAAGACCTTCAAGACTCTTGTAGATAATTAGCTAGATAGAAAAATCAACTTTCTCAAAATAGATAGGAGATGTGAGTATATAAGTCATGCCTTTCATAATTTTCTAGCTCTTCATGAGATTGTATATCATAGGATTTTTATCTATACATTAAAATGGTGTGCCTAAAAGGAAGAATAAGGTAATAATGGAGATGGAATGAGGTATGATTCATACCAAGGAGATGAAGCATAATTTTTGGGTTCAATTAATTGCTTGTGTAGCATACATCATTAACATGGTTCTTATAAGTGTAATTATCGGCATGACAAGTCTTGATAGGTTGATAGGATATAAGGCTAATGTATCTCATTTCCATATATTTGGGTATTCAGTATGGGATCACATATCCAAATAACTTTGGAAGAAGGAGAAACCAAAGAGTCATAGATGCATTTTTTAAGGTATTTAGATACCTCAAACACATGATATTTTGATTAAGAGAGATGTCATGTTTGATGAGTTTCTTATAGGTCCTCCTTCTAGTCCACCTATTGAAATTTTTGTGGATGAATATTTTGATCCTTTGGCTAATTAAAGTTTTGTAATTCCTTTAGATATTTTGGTAGGATTTATTTTCATTAGAGAATATTCTTCACCTTCATATTCAAGTGGGTGTCCTTTATCTATTTATTTGACCTCTTTATGGACAATGCCATTAGTAATACCTTATTTTCAAATTTAGGGTAGGTTGAGTAGGATACATTATTTCAAAGTGCCTACTATTTGCATGATGATTTGAATGGTGATTTTGAGTTAGATTGTCTAGTTTTAGATTTTGATGTTACCTTTTCATAGAGTGCATATTATTCTTCCCTAGTTTATCCAACACCCAACTATGTTTAAGATGCTTTTAAAGGATGCTAAGCCTATTCTATCTCTAGAGTGTCATCAAAGACTACTTCTCAAGCATTGCTCACAAAGGTTACAAAATATCATGATCCTCTTACATATTCTCAAGATAAGGACTAACTAGATAGGGAAGATGATATGCTTGTAAAATATGAGGCCTTGATTAAGAACATGATATGGGAGATTTTTATTCTAAAATGGAAGAATGTAGTTGGATGAAAATGGGTCTCAAATACCAAGTACAATTTAAATGGTAATGTAGATAAGCAAAAGGTATGCCTTATTTCTAATAGATTCTCTCAACACAAGGAAGTTTATTATTGAAACCCATTTGCTTTAGTTGTTAGGATGGACTTAGGATGATTCTCTCTATAGCTACCTCATGTGGATGGAAGGTACACTAGATGAATGTGAAGAGTGTCTTCCTATGTGGGGATCTTCAAGAGGATATCTACATGTAATAGTTACCTAGATTTGAGCTTCATGGATCTACTCTGATTTGTCATATTTTTATATTCTTCTAAGGACATAAGTAGCTTCCTCATGCATGGTATGAGAATATTCATTCATTTTATTTTTTATGGGTTTTTTTGGTGTGAGGTTGAACACAATATTTACATCAACCACTAGAATGGGAAGACTTTGGTAATTATTCTTTATATTGATTATCTTATCATTACCAGTAGCCCTCCTATGTTGATATAGGATATAAATTCATGATTGTGTTCCACTTTTGAGATGACATATAGGATTTTTAGATACATTTAAGGGACCTATCATATGGGTATTATCTACTTAATTTGATTCCTTCTTATTTTAAATATTTTTTAGATATTGTTTGGGCCAATTATTTGGATGAGTGATGGTCCACCATAGACTTTGTGTTCTATTTAGGACTTTACCCTATTTCTTTGTATTCTATATTTCAATCTACTATATCTCATTCTTCTATATAATACTAATACTATGTTTCTAATGAGGCAACTATGCATATTTAGTGCTCATAACGTAGGAGGATATTGTCATTCCTTGGAGTTTATTGGTCACTCTTCAAAGTAATAATTATATCACCATCGAGCTTATCCATAATTTAGTGTTTCATTAGCTTACCAAGATCATAGGTATTTGGATACACTTTCAAATATAGCTTCTTACATATGGGATTTTTATCTAGTTTTGGTGCCTTTAGTAGAGCAGGCAATAGACATATTGAATAACATCATGCTCAAGATTATTTTTTTAGGCATGTAGAAGCTACTTGGAGTAGGAGAGTGTCTCATAAGGAGGGATGAAAAATAAGGGTCTCTCTTTGTATCCTTTATTTATATTAAGGAAGGATGTTGAAATATGTGGTGGTTAATATTATCTTGAGGCCATAACTAAATTTTTAATTATATTATTTATATAAGCCCTTTGGGCCCTTGTAAACCTTAAAATGGTATTTTTTAATATCTATTATTTTAATCCGTAAGGTTGATCTCTTAATATTAACCTAAAGGTAAAGTGCATTTGGGTATAAATAGCCCATAATGCCAACCCTTTCATCATTGGATGGAGTGTAAATATATTCTTTGGTAGTGAGATTATTTGGTTTCCACACCCTCGTATACTATGTTCATTATTGTTTTTAGCAATACTAGGTAATGTGTTTATTTCATTCATATCTAGAAAGTACTGTAAAATATAACATTAAGTTGGGTACATTGTACCCTTATAAATAGTTTTTTTACTTTAGGAACCATCCCAATTACAACATAGACACTACAAATCATCAACATCAACTAAATATAATGATACTTTCTAGGTAGCTAGGAAGAAGATTAAACATCAACAAGAACAAATATTTTATCTACCACCTATTATTAGCCTATAACATAGAGATGCCTGGTTACCTATTTATCCATTTTGTGCTAGAACTTGTCCCTAATTTTTTTCCACATATTAGTAGCAAAATATTTAATCCCAAAGAAAACACATAAATATTTTATTATTTCCCCATGACAAACTTATTTTCACTCTGGCAATATTCAATTTAGGCATATAACATCTTGAACAAAAGTGAACTTTGATTTGTTAGGTGAGATTATATCCCCTAAAAAGGAAGTAAAAGGTATCTAATAGGTTCATTTCATTTTCTAGTTTAGTTCTATCATTCATAATAAAGATAGCAAAATCATCAATGAAGTGGAAGTTCACTACTCTACCATTATCTAGAAGATAAAATTTTCTAGTTAGATTAACAAGTGATGAGCTCTCAAAAAATTACCCCAAGGCATATATAGAAATAAGATAAAGAAAGGATCTAAGGATATACCTTCTATTTAAAATTCTACAAAATGATAGTACCATATAGTGATCCATAAGTAACAATTTTAGTATAAGTAACATCAAATACTAGAGAAAATTTATAATAGAAGTTAGGTGTAAATCTAAGCCAATAAAGTTTTTGTAATATAAATGGATATCATAATTTGTAATAATATTTATCAATACCAAACTAAATAAATAAAGTATCTTGACCATGGTCAAATTTCCAAGCCAATATTATGTTATATAAAATGTAGTTGTCTTTTAGTAAACTTGGTTATTTAGCTTTGATAATTTGTTGCATCACAAGGTTACTCTTTTATGCTAAGGCTTAAGTTATAGTTTTGTATAAAATTTTGAAAAGCATAATTAGCCTCTATCTAGATAACCTCTCCCTATTACAACACTTAGGTATAAATTTTACATATCTTTGATAAAGCATTAGTCCTAAAGATGTTTTTCTATCATACTCTTTATACAATTTGTAAAAATGATAACCAATAAAATCCCATATTACTTTAAAAATTTAAGAAGAAATACATCTAAACGTAGTGCTTTATCCTTAGGCATAGCAACATATAGCATTATTTAATCTTTGAAGCAAATAAGGCTTTAAAATAACACCTCTATTCCCATAAACCTTATAAGGAATACAAATAGAAAATTATTGAGCAAGTGACTTCTCAAGAGTAGAATTTTTATTCTTGAAAATATTTTGAATGTGAGAAATAAATGCAATAACAAATTTCTTTTCCTCAAAAAAATTACTTCAAAAACATTCAATAGTTGATAATAATGTCCATTGACTCAGGTGTTGTAGGTGAGTTGGAGAGGAGAGGGAAATCCTCCAAGGGAGGTCCCAGGTTCAAATCTCCACCCTACCAAAAAGCTAAATTAAGTATCCAAAATCCAATTGATAATGTTGGTGCAGGCAGGGTTGGGTGCAACTTCTGGGTGACTTTGACAGTGTAGAACCCCCTGTTCATGGTCTCTCAGACCAAGGCGGCCCCGTAAGGATTTTTTTGCTTTTAAAAAATCGTCAGACTGAACGCTTGTCCCTTTCCTGGTGCTTTCAGCGACATAAAATGTTTAAAATGATTGTGGCATGGTTGTTATAGGGGCAGACTGCACGAAGATCTGTGTGGCGGCTTTCGGGGCAGACAATACAGAATACTATGGCAGCCATAAAAGCTGAACAACCTACCTGGATTTGGGCAGCTACCGATTCCACCATGTAAATACAAAAAAAATAAAAAATAATAATGTCTATTGAACTCAAAAAATCACTCACTATCATAGATGATATTAACAAACCTCTCAAACTACAACATGAGAGAGGCAAAATATTATTCAATATAATAGTTATATAGGCATAGATGAAGAAGATCAAGAAATCACACTTGCATTTTTCAAATCCAAACTCAAAAGAACTACTACAATTCAATATTAATGAGATTTTATAAGTTAAGTGGATTGGAAATTTTAATCAAACAAATGAAGGCTATTTAATATTGTAGTACCGATATTAAGCTTTAAAAATAAACTTTAAAAAGTTTCTATCTTGAAGACCACAAGTTTTTTTATTAATTAAGATTTGGTAATTGAAGATTAATCTAATCTACAAAAAATAGGAATTAAAAGAGGATCAATAAAAGGGTAAAATAACTTATATTAGAAAATGAAAGGTTGTGTTAAATATAAAATAAATGTTGGCTATCCCTGATCAAGATCCTTTCGTTGAATTACCAAGGTTTTTAATAAAAATGAGTGCACAAATAAGTTGGATATAAAACAACATTACACTATTTATCTGAACAAAAATATAAGTATGATGAATGTAGAATACCAAAAATACAAGATTTTGAATGAAATTTTATTTAGAACAAAATATATGGTGGCAAAAATTGGGTAGAATTTCTTACTTTTACAAGACATACATACACAAATATTTTTAAGATGGTAAATACTAATTATAAGTAGCAACTTGGTGTAAATTGGAAAAATATCACAATAGTATTTCTTTCTACCACTGCTTATAGTTAAGTTAGAATTCTACAAGAGACACAAACTATATAATAAAATTTCATTTCATAATTTAATTAATGATATAATAATGTTCAAACCTATATGTAAAATTAATTTTCTAGGAGATTGTAATATATTAACAAGAAATTAGTAATGGGTTTAAACAAGGGGATAAGAGGAATATTTGTGCATAACAATTAGCTAATAAGAAATCCAACACTAATAAAGTGTTATGGTACCTAGGGATAAAAATATGGGGATATGATATTATATTATGTATAGGTATTATGGATAGTTAGCATGGGCCACACATATCCCAAGGTTGATTATATTATAATAATGAGTGGGATGAGGGTTTAGAAATTAGTTTCTCATAGAAGATGAGTATGTAAATAAAGGATATTGTTATTTTAATCATCATAAATCATATCAAGTAAATCTTGTAGTAGTCTTGGCTCATGGAGTGGATGTCATTTTGATAGATATTGTGGAGTGGTTCCTTCATTAAGGAGTAACATTGGTGTTGCCTTCCTTGAAGGACATTACCACATATTATATTGTGTTGATTAATTATTGTGATTGTTGTATTTAATATTTATCATATTGCATATGCTTTTATATTTGTGAGGAACAAAGGTTTATAACAAGTGGTATCAGATAATAGAGAAAAAACTCTAGCAAAATGGGAATTATTATATGGATTATAGATTTTTGGTATTTTTTCTAAGAAAACGCCTTATTGTTAAGAGTCATATATTTGTGTAGATTTGTTTAATTTAGACAATGCTTGCGCTATTTTATTCCAAATTTGAATATATTCAAATAAACTTATCATATGAAGGAGTCGCAATATTGAAGGAGATACAACCCTATGAAGTCAACCGTTTGGAATAGGACAATGACATTTTTTCAAATCATGTTTTTTCGCTAATAAATGAAATTTGATATAATTTTAATTGGAGAAATAAAATGATCTATTATTGTATTTGAAGGAGATATTTTTTAGAATTTTAGCTTTAAATTAGTAATGATATATATATATTTTAATGAAATCCTAGTTCATAAAACCCTAGTTTGCATTGTCTTTTTGTTGGGGCATGAACTTATGAAGCTACAAATTTTTTTTGGAGAAGATGATATTGATTTTAGAGAATGGTGGAAATATATTAAATCCTTGTATTCTACTATTTTTGTTGGAACATTAAACTTTTTATTGTCTTGGTGGAGAAACTTGCTTTTAGTTTCATAGTTTTCTTATGGCCTATAATTATGAATTGACTTGGGAAGAAATAGAGCAAGCATTCATGAGTCAATAGAACCCATATAAAAATATAGCTAGGCTCTAGGATGAATAGAAGAAATATATAAGAGATTTAGAAAAATTCAAGAAATTGATATAAGGAGAAAATAGGGATTATAGTGTGTAGTTCAAGGGAAACATAGCTTTGATGTTATATAGGACAAATAGTGATCAAAATGATTTTTTTGAATCTAAAAATTCTATTTTGTAGGTTTATAGTTGAATTGAGAGGGAAAATTTATTATTTCTATAAATCCTAGCAGTGGGTATAATTTCATTAATATTGCTTTGGCTTAGAGGTTGTAGAATCAAACAACAAAAGTTAAAGATATACAAATTGAGGGTGTGAATGTTAATATTTTTTAATATTTGAAGATCACTATGGATAAATATGTTTCACATTAATATTTTCATGCTATTGAGATGAATGATATGGATATTATTCTATGTTATCCTTGGTTGGAATTATTGGGAATTATTAACATTAATATGAAAAAGATGTTCATGAAGTTATGGTAAAGGGAAAAGAAGATAAAATTACATGATATTTCTTAGCTTAAGGAGAAAGAATCCAAGGAGAAGTAAGAATCAATTATGGCAAGAGAATAAGTTAAGAAACCAATAAAGGAATCAAAAGTTGAGTCTAGAGTAGAGGCAATAGTAGAGTCCATGGAAGAAGTAGTAGTAAATTCCAAGGTAGATATGTTAGAAGAGAATAAGGACACATAAAAATAAGGACTCATGAAAGAAGATCATGAGAAGGAATTTAAAATAGAAGAACAAAATATTGAAGAATCAAAAGAAGTAGAACATTGGATTAAGGTTGTAGTATATTGCCACCCACACCACCATGAATGGCAACAATATTAGAGATATGAATTAGGGCATCAATATTATTATAGATCTATTTATAGTCATAAAGGCATCAAACATGGTAGTATTTTATATAAAAATAATAATACTTCTATATTTCAAAGTAGCAAACCAACATCATAGAGCAATAGTAGTAATAATTCAGAATATTAGAGTAGATTAGAAAAAACATGTAGCCAACAAAGTAGTTATGGATATTCAAGTGCCACAATGATATCTTAGCATCACGGAAAAACACAACCAATCGAGTTTTTGCTTGGATGGATGGATGATCAAGATTGGTACTAGTTTTCAACATTGTTTAACAAATCTTATTACCTAGTTTCTTCTCATATTTTTAGGATGAACCATTTGTAAGGGGGGTGGAATTTTATGGTACCTAGGGATAGGAATAAGGGGATATGATATGATATTGTGTATGGGTATCATGGATAGTTGGAATGGGCAACACATAATGTAAGGTTGATTATATTGTAACAATGAGAAGGATAAGGGTTTAGGAGTTAGTTTCCCAAAGTAGCATTAGAAGATGAGTATATAAAGAAAGGATATTGTCATTGTAATCATAATAAATTATATCAAGTATTATATTATAATAGTTTTTTCTCATATAGAGGATCTTATTTTGGGAGATATTGTGGAGTGGTTCCTTCATTAAGGAATAATACTAGTGTTTCCCTATTTTAAGTATATATATATATATATATATATATATATATAAAGCGAAAACCCCTTGTGGAGCCACCTTGGTCTGAGAGACTGCGAACAGGGGGTTCTACACCGTCAAAGTCACCCGGGAGTCGCACCTGACCCTACCCACACCAAAATTATCAATTGTATTTTGGATACCCAATTCAGCTTTTTGGTAGGGTGGATATTTGAACCTAGGACCTCCCTTGGAGGATTTCCCTCTCTTCTCCAACTCACCTACAACACCTGGGTCTTATTTTAAGTATATTATCACATCTTGTCTTGTATGGATTAATTACTATGGTTGATCTATTTAATATTTAGAATATTATGGATGGTTTTATATTTATGAGAAGTAAAGGTTCACAACAAAAATATACAATAGTCCTAACAAGAGGAATTCCATATTTGCACCTAAAAGATAAAGAGCATATAGTGGCACAACAAGAAAAACAAAAGTAGAATTAAAACATAGGGAATAAAGAAATAGATATGTCTAAGAACAAGAGTAAATAAATGTGTAAAGTAAAAGAACCTATAGTAGACAATGGGAGTAGAAAAGAAACTAATAAATCTACCAAAAAGGAAGATGATAATAGAAGGGATCCACTTCAGAAAAAATGTTAAAATATAGCTAAAATACCCATATTACAAGCAAAAGGTGAAATAGATCCCCCATGCAATATCTAAATTTTGTAACAAAACAAGATGGATACTTTGCCAAATATATATTCAATATCATAGAGGAGATGAGAAGAATGATGACCAAGGCCAATATTTTGGAAGCATTAGCCCTATTAGGGTAGTGAAAATTTCTCCAAGAGGATCTAAAAGAGTGAGAACAAAGTTATGATAAGGGAAAATAGTCATAATCAAATACACATAATGTAGTAGAGTAAGAGAATTTGATGGTAGAAAAATAGTCAAACATACAAGTATGTGAATTTGATGCATGGAATTATCCAAAACCAAAATACCTAAAGCATATCCCATTCTATGTGATGCTCATTATTGAAAATTGTCTTCTCCAAAATAATAGAGGATTCTGATACAACAGTCATAGTAATACCCAAAGTTATTTGTGAAGAAGTGGAGCTCCCTTAAACTAATATGACTAGACATCCAATTTAGATGGATGGCACATGGGTCAATGCAATTTGGGTTCTCAAATATTTAATTATAACTAAAATAATATATTTAGAATTTTTAGTAGTACAAGAATTAATATTCATATATATACCCTTATACTTTGGAATGCTATTGTCTAGAAAATGGACATGTAATTTATCAGTTAATGGTTACAAGTTAATGGACTATACATGTATGTGGGTGCCCAAAGATAGAAAAATAATTAGGATTGAGACTGAACTACCTTGCAACCACTTCTTACATAATCTTGAAGATGAAAGCATAGTGAATTTGAATGATCCATCATAATTCATTAAATATGATGGATATTAAGAAGATAATCAAGATCTAGAAGTGAACATGATAATTGGTGTACTACAAGATGACAAAGACCCAAATGTGGAGCACGAAGAATCTAAATTATAAAACTAACCTAATGATAGAAAATCCTCTAAATATCCCTATCCTAACAAGTCAAGAAACTAAAAATTCATGGAGTATGTACTTCAATTATGCTAGAACTAGGAATGGATTAGACAATGGAGTATAATGCATTGATCCATGGGGAACATGAATTCACTATGCTTGTAGGTTATTGTTCATTTGTACCAATAATGTGGTTGAATATGAAGCACTATATATTGGCTTGAGAAAATAAAAAATATGACCTAAGAATATTTGGTAATTCTAAGCTAATTGTAAATTAGGTCAATTCCAGTGAACCATGAAGAACAAATACCTTAAGTCTTATAAGCATCAATTCTAAGATTTTCTTAAAAGTTTTGATTCATATGAAATAAAAAAACTACTTAGATAAATAAATACAAAATACAAATGAGTTAGTAGGGATGGTGGCCCAATTTGACCCTACTAATGATATGTGGGCTAAAATAATTACAGGTTGTTTTCAAACTGATAATACCTAATAAATTTGATCATTGGTATATCTTCAACAATATTACAAAAATTATAGAATTCCTAAGTAGGGAGGTTTAATACACCAAAGAGAAGAATGAGTATGGGGATGACATAACGGATAGTGTTATACAACTAAAATTGATTCAATTTCCCAAATATATCATTATTAGAAAGTCTATTTAACCAATATTATAGTACAAGAAAAAATATCCTCAAGGTGGGATCTTCTTTGCATCACCCAGTCAAGATAATTGAAGTGAAGAGCCTACTACTTGGGAAAGGTTACACTTAGGAGGATAAACACATTTTCAAAGGGATCTATAATAAATGTGAATACATTATAACCTAGTCATATGAATATCGTAAATATTGTGACTAGAACATCACAAAGCATATAATCAAATTGGATCCTAATGTCAAGCCCTTTGGAAAAAAAATAAATACCAATGAATCTGAAGATAGAAGAAGTGATAAAAAAGAAGTTTTTGAAGCTTCTACAATCCTATATTATATTCTTGATCAAATACTCCATATGGGTCACCAAATTGATCTTAGTACATAAGAAAAATGGAGATAGAAAGCTATGTGTTGACTTTAGGAACTTAAAGAGGGCTTCTTTGAAAGATCATTATCCATTGCCTACCATTGACTAAATATTATAGAACGTTATATGGACCTAAAATATTGTTATCCCTAGATGGATTATTTGAATATAACCAACTTTATATTAAAGATAAAGACCAACATAAGATGACTGTCAACACCAATGGGGGACCTTTGCTTATCAACAAATGTCATTTGATTTATCAAATGTAGGGGAAATTTTCTAAGTAGCAATGGACATAGCTTGTATTTGGCTTATAGGTGAAATCATTCATATATACCTAGATAATCTATAGTGTTTTTTAAAACCATGAGTAAACATCTCGACCATCTAGACTCAATTTTCTAGATATGTAGGGATCTATGTATTTATTTAAACCCTAAGTATATTTTTATTGTTTAAGAAGGAAAATTATTAGGTCATATAGTATCAAATAAGGTTTATCCATAGATCTCATCTAAATAAAAGCCATCCAATATCCACCATTTCCAACCTTAGTAAAAGGGACCAAGTCATTCTTAGGTCAAATCCATTTTGTAGCCAATTTTATTACTAATTTTACTCAAATTATTAGGACTATAACCAAGATATTAAAGAAGAATACCTTCCTAAATTAGACTAAAGAAGGAAAGATATCATTTTAATAGGTCAAATATCCTATAAAAAAATCTATGTCCTAATTAATCTAGGCTTCTTCAAAGAATTTAGGTTGTACATATTTGATACTAATGAGAGCATTATAGTCATTCTAATACAAAGAAATTATTAGGATGAAAATCACCCCATATCCTTCATGATTAAATACATTCATAACTACAAAGAAAGGTATACCATGATCAAGAAATAAGTATTTGTTAGGAACCTACTATTAAAATTAAGCTCACTCACACAAAATACTAAAAATAAATAAAAATTCATCAAATAACATAAACCACTATGCAAAAAATAATTGCATAATTGAAACAATCTCATAAAATAACTCAAAATTATGGGCCTCTTTGAGGGGGCAACCTCCATAAATATTTAATTAATTTGCAAAAATTTACATTCGTACATGGCTCCATGTCTTTTAAAGAGCAACCTGATGTAACCTTAATCCTAAGGTCAAAAGTTGGCTTACATGCAAAATGCCACTTGCGCTGGAATATTCTACCAAACAATAGTTATAATCTTGATAATGGTTACATGAAATGGACCTACTTGTCTAGGTGCCTTACTTGCCATATACCATTACAAAAGTATTACAAAAGTATTTCAAAATAACATTATAAGGGGTTCTCCATGTTGGATGTGGGTCATTAAATAATTAATTGAAAATTACAAAAATAATGTTAGGATGGGGTCCTAACATGTCCTTCCCTTCAAAAAGCTTTGTACTCAAAGTTGTAGATGAGGAAACTAGTGCTAGATCTGGTGGAGATACTACCAAGTAGAATCTTCCAATTGTAGACCACACCACTAAACAAGGACCTCAATAATGGCTTGGTTGTGAAGAGTATGTGTCCTATGATCCAAAAAGTGTTCAGGATCTAGCAATATAGAATCTTCTTCATCCAATTTTGGAAGGGTAGAATGAACTTGTACCTAATTTCCCATAATCTTATTGAGAGAGGAAACATGAAAAATAGGGTGGAGCTTAGAAGTCGATAATAGGAACAATTTGTAGGTCGTGGTACCAATCCATTGTAAAATCTGGTAGGACTCGTAGTACTTGGCTACAATTTTATAGCACCTATGAAGCTAGAGGATTGATTATTTGTAAGGCTACAAGTGAAGGAAGACCATATCACCAACATCAAAGCTATACTTAGAATGATGATGATCAACTTATTGGTGCATTTGCTTCTAGGTTGCTTCCAAATTCATCTTTAGTTGGAGTACTTCAACATGTTGGTGAAGTGTAGTGTCAACTACATGGACCTTAGAGTTGCCTAGAATGTAGGAGGATGGTGTGAATGGACAGTGGCCATAAATTTCTTTGAAAGGGGTAACCTTGATCTCTATGTGATAGTAAGTATTATATCACCTTTTGACCATGGTAATCCACTTCATACATTGGGTAGGATGATTAGATGTAAATCAACGAAGATATATATCCAAATATTTATTGATAGTATCATGGACATATGTTTGTGGATGGTAAACTAAATTCATTTTGAGCTAATTTCCCTACAACTTAAACAATTCTTGAAAAACATTTCTAGTGAATGTAGGTTCATGATTAGACACAATGGAGGTGGGTATACCATGAAGGTGAAATATAGAATCGAGAAAAATTTGGGCAACTATGGAGGTCATGTGGGAGAGGGAAAAAATGAGCATACTTCAAAAGATGATCCATCACCATGAAAATAATAAATTCCCTGGAAATATCTATCTAAACCTATTTAGGAATAGGAAAGGATTGTAGAGTTCCTAGAAATTGCATTGTTTCACCTCTCATCCATTTATAGGTGTAACATGTTACCATAAAATATGTATCCTTCTTAATACCTTTAGAATAAAAGGTATGTTTAAGCCTTTGATATATTTTGAGAATCCTGAATGACCTGTAGTGGAGGAAGAATGCATTTCCTACGTGAGAAATTCTTGGAGTGGAGATGTGTGAAGGACAACAAGGCATTGGTGGTAACATAAATCTTGGTCATCCCAAGTGTATCTGGAACATGAGGTAGGATTTGTTTTAATAGAAGAAACCAAGGTTTACAATCTTGAATCCTTAAGAACTTGCTCACAAAGAGAAGTTATTTATTAGATAATAGCTAAATAAATGGCATATAACATACTATGAGCCTCAAATTAGTGAGAGAGGGCATCTACCACAATGTTCTCCTTGCCATTTTTATAAGTAATGCCATAATCATAAACCATAAGGTTAGAGACCCACTTTTGTTGCTCAAGGGTAGCATCCTGTTGCTATAAGAAATATTGAGACTTTTATGATCAATTTTAATGGAAAAATGATGCCCAATGAGATAAGGTCACCAATGAGTGACCGCATGCAAAATTGTAAGCATTTCCTTACCATAAGTTGATTTTCTTAGATTACAACTAGAAAGCACTTTACTAGTGAAATCCAAGGGGTACCCTTGTTGCATCAACATCATACCAATACCATTGCTTGAAGCATCACTTTCAATTACAATTTTTTTAAAAAAAATTAGGCATTACTAAGATCAGAGTAGTTGTCATATCATGCTTCAAATCTACAAAAGATTATTCCACTAGAATAGTCCAAGTAAAAGAATCATTTTTTAACATGGATGTTAAGGGAGCAATAATTTTTCTATAGTTGTGAATAAATTTATGGTAGTAGCCGATAAGCCCCAAAAATACATGAAGACATTTTAGAGTGTGAAGTTTCGATCAGTCTTGAATTACTTGAATATTATTAGGATCAAATTTAACTCCATCTTTGGTGATAATGTGTCCCAAATTTTCTACTTCTGTCAACCCAAAAGAACACTTGGACTACTTAGCATAAAGTTGATGATGTGCAAAAGGTTGTAGAGTTTGATCCACATGGGAGAGGTGCTCTTCCCAAGAGCAACTATAAACCAAAATATCATCAAAGAAAACTAGAATGAATTTATGAAGGGACAAAAAATGTTGTTCATGAGACTTTGAAAAGTGGAAGGTGCATTGGTTAATTCAAATGACATCACCAAGAATTCATGGTAACCTTCATGAGTATGAAATGCGATTTTGGAAATATCTTCATCCTTGCATTGGATCTGATGGTACCCAAAGCAAAGATATAATTTGGAGAAAAACATAGTCCCATGTAGCCTATCTTATAATTCACTCACCACTAAAATAGGAAAATTATCTTTAATGGTGAGCTTATTGGGCTCATGAAAATCAATACATAATCATAATGGTCCATCTTTATTTTATGCCAATAAAAAAGAGAGGAGTAAGGATTGTTACTTAGGTAAATTTATCCCGTTTTAACAATTATTGCACTAATTTCTCTATATCTAACTAAAGGGTATGCGAATATTGGTACAACCTAATGTTAGGTGGTACACTATTTATTGCACCAACTTCTCTATATCTGAATTAAGAGCACAAGGGTATTGGTATGGCCTAATGTTAGATGGTACACTACCAGGTACAAATGGAATGGCATGGTCATGGGAGTGATGTGGTGGCAAGTCTATTGGATCAACAAAAATTACATTGTGCTTTGTCAACACAAGTTACAAATTATTAAGAATTTGATCCACTTTTCTGGTAGGTGGATGGAATGCAAATAGTTGTGTGATGACGTCACTATAATTTTTTTAAAATAATTTTCCATATAGTTTGACCTAATAATCTAAGGAGGCCCTACTTTTGAACCTTGGAGCATGTAATACTATCTATCCTATGAAAACTACATCCAAAATTCTATAAAGTTCCATGCAATGGTGCCCAATGTACCCAACCATTGAGATCCTAACATAATATTACATCCCCCTAATTGAAGACCAAACATATCTTGTTTGAGGTCATAGTATCCTATTTTCAATTTAACATTACTACATTTACCTTTGCAAGGTAAGGTCCCTACATTGACCACCATAACCTCAAAGGAGTTGCATGTGTGTATGTAACAATTGGCCCATTTGGTGTTTTGGGTATCAATAAAGTTGTGTGTGCTACCTATATCAATAAGGATTGTAAGGAGTTAGACTTTGAAAAAATCCACAAATTTCATGGTTTGTGAAGTTGTAATCCCTGCAAGAGCATGGACCACATTTTTTTCCTAGGGTTCTTCATGTAATTCCTCTTCATGTTGAGGTTGTTCTTTGAATATTTTTGTCATGACCATCCCAAATGGACCTTGGAATACGGAAAAATAATGTATTAACTAATGATGCTGTAATACTCGATTTTGTGTAATTAAGCAACTATGCAATATTATTAGATATTGAAGAGTATGATACTACTAACAAATTGTCAATGTGTAATATCAGGTGCACTCATAAGTGGAAGAAGTTGAGTCATCCACCTATGATGAGGGTACTTGGGGTTGGAAAAATAATGAAAAGGCAAGTCGAAGGTAACATGAATAGATACCTTCATATAGGTATGCATTCGGTTAAGGATAATCGTCAATAGCTAGCCACCTTAAATCCCAGACTAATGTCCTAGTAGCTATCATAAGTTCTAGAGGCAAAGACAGGTGATTAGATTGATGGAAATACTCCTTTTCTGTTTGTTGCACATGCATGATTGTATTTTACTTCAATACTATTTACCTTAATAATTTGTGAGCTATGAATGAACGGGTTGTCTTCATAACTCCTTGTAAATTTGGTAAATAATATATAAAAAAAAGTGATATCATTTTTAAATAAATAGTTGATTTATTTAATTAGAAAAAAGATATCATTTCAAATAAATAAGTGATTTATTGAAATAATAAAGAAAAACATTCTTAAATGAATAGTCAATCTAAATGGAATGGTAAAAGATTATTATTCTAAATAAATAATTATTATTTTAAATAAATAGTTAATTTATTTAAAGTAGTAAAGAGATCTCATTTTAAACAAATGAGTGATTTATATTATGGTTATAAAAGCTTTCATCTTAAATAAAATATGATTTATTCCAAAAAACTTTGGTTGTTTATACTAAGAAATAGAAGAACCCTATTAAAGTGAATGGTTATAGATTGTAATTAAGTCGAATTGATATGGAGCATTCTTAATCCGAATAGCCAATCATTGATGGTTTGAATGTGATAAGACCTCTTCTAAGTATTAGATGGATCTCCTTCAGATATCTTATCAGACCAATTGTGTGAAGGGATGTCTCCTAAATGATAAATACCTTGGGTAAAGGGAGGAGAAGATGTTAGCCCCTACCACCTGATGGATGTTGATGGAAAGTTAAGGTGGGTAGGTGAGGGACGGTAGAAAAGGAGAGAGGACACAGTTGGATATGAGGGAGGCTATTGGAGGGAGAGCACAAAGGAAGTAGGAGAACAACACAAAGCATGAAGGAAGTAGGTAAAGACATATTCTGTAGAAACCCAGATAGTCAACAACAAAAAATACTAGGTTGGACTCACGATAACATTTAACAAATAATAGATGTATTATGTTTTCCTTTCTTTGGATTTTTAAATATTTTTGGGTTGTGGGATTTCGTTGGTTTATGTCAACTTCTTTAGAAGTTATGGCATATCCTTCCTTAAATCTTGTAGTACTAATTATTGAGAGGTGAACCTTTGTTTACAACCTATTAGCAATATCAAATCATGAGAGCCAGTAGCCATGTTTAACCTCCTCGACATTGCACTAAGAACCACACCTCTACGATTTTGTTAATCTTATGCAGTCGACTGGTTTTTGGTAGCACCCGTGTGTGCAACCTATTGGTTTATAATAGTATTGTAGTATTGGTCTATGGTAGTACTTGTATGCGTAGTTGGTCTATTTTTCCATACCATGCTCACCATCATGACAATTGCTCTAAAGGATGGCCTATCGTGGTTTTAGATAGTGCTAATGTTAGGATAACACCAAGGTAGCCATCTGCTTATTGTAGGTACACCCCTCCTCCTTGATGATCATAGTCATGTTGTGTTTGTAGTAGGATCCCAACCACCTTAGGTAGCCACTTTTGGGTCTAACTATATAGCATTGTTAGATACGACACCATCAATTGATGCATCCATGCAATGGTTGATGCTGGTATCCAAGGTAACTCCCTCATAAGTATATCACTTGCGTCTGGGTTATCATGGGGTGATCCATATCTATAGTGATTGTCACCTCTGTATCGAATAATCCCTTCTTAGCATTTTGTTATTCCTCGACAAGATTTTTGGCTAGTGGTCAACCTTCACATAGGAAGGAAATCAAGCCATGCTTGGCTTGGTAGAACCTTTGTTGATATCTCATTATATTTAATGGGTAATGAAAGGGTAGAATCTTTGTTGCTATTTCATTATATTTAATGGGTAATGAAAGGATAGAACCTTTGTTGTTATTTTTTATATTGAATGGGTAATGAAGGGAAGAACCATTGATGTTATTTAATTATATTTAATGGTAATATTTAATATGTAATGAAAGGGCAAAACCCTTGTTTTTATTTCATTATATTTAATGGGTAATGAAAGGGAAGAACCTTAGTTTTTATTTCATTATTAAAAAAAAATAGAAATTGGATAATGAATGTGAAATATGGTTTTTGTAAATTAAGGGTATGAGACTTTAATTTATGAAATAAAGAAAAAGATTATTTGAATATTAAAGTAGTTGGCTTTAATTGGATAATGAATGTGAAATATGTTTTTTTTTGTAAATTAAGGGTATGGGATTTTAATTTTTGAAATGAAGAAAAAGGTTTATTTCAAGATTAAAGCAGTTGGCTTTAAGTGGATAATGAATGTGAAATATGGTTTGTTTTGTAAATTAAGGGTATGGGACTTTAATTTATGAAATGAAGAAATTTTTTATTTGAACATTAAAGTAGTTGCATTTAATTGGATAATGAATGTGAAATATGGTTTGTTTTGTAAATTACGGGTATGAGACTTTAATTTATGAAATGAAGAAAAAGTTTTAGTTGAAGATTAAAGTAGTTGGCTTTAATTGGATAATGAATGTGAAATATGGTCTATTTAGTAAATTAAGGGTACGGAACTTTAATTTATGAAATGAAGAAAAAGGTTTATTTGAATATTAAAGTAGTTGGCTTTAATTGGATAATGAATGTGAAATATGGTTTGTTTTGTAAATTAAGGGTATGGGACTTTAATTTATGAAATGAAGAAAAAGTTTTATTTGAAGATTAAAGTAGTTTGTTTTAATTGGATAAAAAATGTGAAATATGTTTTGTTTTGTAAATTAAGGGTATGGGACTTTAATTTATGAAATGAAGAATAAGGTTTATTTGAGGATTAAAGTAGTTGGATTTAATTGGATAATGAATGTGAAATATGGTTTGTTTTGTAAATTAGGGGTATGGGACTTTAATTTATGAAATGAAGAAAAAGGTTTATTTCAAGATTAAATTAGTTGGCTTTAATTAGATAATGAATGTCAAATATGGTTTGTTTGTAAATTAAAGTTATGGGACTTTAATTTATTAAATGAAGAAAAAAAATTATTTGAAGATTAAAGTAGTTGACCTTAATTGAATAATGAATTTGAAATGTGGTTTGTTTGTAAAATGAAGGTACGAGACTTTAATTTATGAAATGAACGAAAAGGTTTATTTGAAGATTAAAGTAGTTGGCTTTAATTGGACAATGAATGTGAAATATGGGTTGTTTTGTAAATTAAGGGTATGGGACTTTAATTTAAGAAATGAAGAAAAAGGTTTTATTTGAATATTAAATTAGTTGGCTTTAATTGAATGATGTGTGTAAACATAAATTATTTAGCAATTAAGGGTATGGGACTTTAATTGTTAAGTAAGGGTTAGACCATTTATTGCAAGTAGAGAATATGGCTTGATGCATGGTTGAATAAATCTCATGAGTATATGAGAGGAGAAATAGAAATAAAAGTTTCTACGATGTCAACTATGCATTGGAAATTTGAATTGCTTGGGTTATTTGTATAGTTGCAATTTGGCAATAAAATAAACAAATGCATTTAGAAGCATGTCTATCCTGATCCATGAGTGTCCTGATCCCCTATCATCCTCACTTGATTGATGGAAGAGTGGGAGGACCAAATTCATAATATGGACCAATGAACAATTTTGCTCTCTACCTTAGATCTTGCTTAATTATGTAATATATTAGATTTGTGCAGAGATTTCCCTGATGAAATGATGTAAAGTATTGTTTGAATGTATGAAGTTTACCATACAAACTTATATGATAAATGAACAATGTGACTAGCACCTTGTATTTCAGTATTGAATGTGATTGTATTTATATCCTTTCTATTGCATGTTATCCTTTAATCATTGCTTTATGTTTCAGTTATCTTTGCTTGTTTAATGATTTATATTTTGTTAGATTTAGTATCTAGACCCATTATTTATATTCTTGTTTGAAAAAATTTCACATAATTCAGTGGTAAGTTCTAGGGTGAACTTAGAGGTTAATCTAAGGGCTTGAGACCCCCTTAGGTAGATTGGTACTAGGTTTAGAAGATCATACTAGAGTTAAAATAGCTTGTCAGAGGATAAAATTGGTAGCTTGCCTCGTAGTACACATAGCATACCCACACATAATGGCTTGTGTAGAATATGGAGATGCATATACACCTTCTATTGATTGAAGGTGGTAAGCCTAACTCATCAAGATTGATGATATGGATGGACTTATGTGCATAACATAAGATATGCCTACGTAGAAGGGACTTAAGTGAGGGGAATATTGTGTGGTATAGTTATTGAGAAAATTAGGTGTTTTTAAGCATTAAGTTAGTCTAATAAGGATGGTTAGGGATTTATGAATTCCTCTCCTTAGTCTAAAAAATAATTATTTCTATATTTGTGTGTTTTCTTGTTGTTTGAGTTTGGGTCGTTACATTTGGTATCATAGCTCTAGGTTCGAGAGTATAGGCTTCTTATTTTCTAAAAATATATTCAAGTATCTTCAATGAAGGCTTGTTTAGGTTTAAGCTAAAAGGTTGGGATAACCTAGAGTCTATGTTTTATTAGAATATAATAACTATACCACACAATTTTCTCAATAACTATACCACACAATAGTTATTGTGTGGTATAGTTATGTTCCTGTCATTGTTCTGATCCTTAGACCTGATCATGCCACTGTTCCTGTTATTATATCCTGGAATTTCAACTCTGCACTGTCTGACAGTGTGACTTTTATTGTTGCACTTATAACAAGTAATAGTGTTGTTTCTTTTAGGCATACCTGTTCTTTGAATCCACATGTTCTGACTAAGCCAGTTCTGACTAAACCTATTTTGACCAAGACTGTTAGTGTGATGTTCTTTTGTTTTAAACGAAACTCTGGTCTGTTTACCCTTCTGACATGAAGCACACATACTATTTGTAGGTTTTTTAATGATTGGAATATCTCTCACTGCTTGTTTAGCGCTAATTCTTACCAGATTATCAAAACTTATGTGTCCAAGCCTCTTATGCCACAACCAGTTCTCTTCTTCTTGTACCATGAAGCACATACCTTCTGAAAGCTCTGAGAGTGTGTACAAATTTCCAGACGTCCTTGAGCCAGTTGCTATTAATTTCCTGCTGTTTATTTTTTAGACTTCACAACCATGCTTCTTGAAAACTACTTCATGTCCTTTGTCACAGATTTGACTCACACTCAATAGATTATGTTTCAAACCATCCACATATAAAACTTCCTCTGACTTGATCTTTCCTTCACTAATTTTGACCGTTCCTTTACCTATTATTTTGGCTCCGTCATTGTTGCCGAATTTTATAGAACCACCCTCATACTTTTGTAGATTTTCGAATTTCTCGTTTGTCACTCGTCATATGACTTGAGCAACCACTATCAAGAATCCAAGGAACATGTTTATTCCGAGCTCTAAAAGTCGTCTCGTACTATTACAAAATCCTGTTCTTTCCGAGATTGTTCTTTTTGTTTCCATTTTGTTTTAACCGTGGTATTGGGTTCTAGTCGTGACTTCCCCTTTTTAGAATTTTGCACATATCCTTCAAAGATAAATTCTATTTTTTTTGCTCTATATGGTTGAAATCGCTTTCATGAGGTTGATATGAAACAGACATACTACGACAATTTCTGGCAATATGACCAAAGTTGTGACACTTAAAACACTCTACTGCATAACTCATTAAAGGAGCAAACGCATTTCTACTAGTGAAACTTCTTGGACCTACGTTGTATTTGCAATCAACAATTTTATGCCCATAAACATTACACTTGAAACAAAAACCATAGAAATAATGATTAAACCTGAAAGATGGTCTTGGCCAAGGTTGTTGCTGGAGCCTTGGATCTTCTATTCTTTTGATGTGTGACCTTAGTAAAGCCATCATTGTCAGCTGCTATTTCAGGTCTGGCATTATATCTTTCTTTTGCCTGATTCTTGTCTTTGTTCTTTTCACTTTCAACATTGCTTGCTTTTGGTCCAGTTGATGATTCTCCTTCAGAAAAGCCGAGACCAAATTTGATACCTGTGGATCTTTGATCGCTCAGAATTTTGTCCAATTTCATCGAGCTTTCTTCACGTTTTACATGACAGTTGATTTTTCGATCCAGCTCTTGTATCTGTATTCGAAGACTCACATTTTCTTCTTCCAATTTGCTGCAGTGGTCTATCTTCATGGATACCTGTATTTCCAGATCTTCAAAAATTTTCTTGTATTCTTCAGTCTGTGTTTTTAAACTGGCAATAATGTTGTTTGCATCTTTAAGTTTCCTTGATAATTTTTCATTCTTCTTTTTCTCCGATTCCCATTCCGTAAGGGCAGACACTAGCTCACCCTCTAAATCAACTTCAGCCTCAACTTCTTCAACTTCGGAGTTCATTCCTTCTGCCATTTTTGGTTCAATTTTCTCAACCATAAGAATTGAAACTGGCTGGGATGCCTTTTTGGATGAGGATCTATTCTTCTTAGCCATTGTGTACTAATCCAAGATCAACCCTAACTGATTTAGCCAAAATTGGGAACCTGGCTCTGATACCAAGTGTTATAATCACAATGACACTGAGAGGGGGGGTGAATCAGTGTGTTCTTTAAAAACTTAAAAGCAATTTAGAATTTTAAATAAACTGCAGCAGATTAAAACAAAAATAATAAAAGTACTAAGAGCATCACACATAACACGACATTTTAATGAGGTTCACCAATGTGGCTACTCCTCAAAAATACTGCTTGGACTACCATCCAAATCCAGTCAAATGCAAAGCTACAACTTTACATAATCATTCACCAAGACTAACCGGTAAGAGGCACCAACCTCTAAATTTTATCTGCTACAAACGGAATGGAGCACCAACTCCAATTTTTCCAGCTCCAACTGGAAATAGGCACCAACCCCTTTTACCAAGCTACAACTTGGAGATAGTAATAAAAATTGCAGAATTAAACTCGTCACCTCAATTTGCACGATCTGCTGTTTTTCTTGCGTTTTGCTGCTTGTCGGCATTCGGCTGCTGCTGTAAAAAATGATTCACACTTTTTCAACCACTCCTCTATATCTCTCCGCATTCTCTGCTGCAACTTCACAAAAATATTACTTCTATAGCCAGCACACTGTCATTTCACACTCGAAACACGACTTCTGCATATCGCGTTCTTATCTTCTCTTTGCACCACTCACTCTACTGCACCTTCCATGAAATCTCACTTCTACCATCTACGTATTTTTGCCTCGAACTTTAAACACGTCGTCTGCATATCGCTCTCTTTGTTCTCGATCGGTCGATACGCACTCACTCACTATCTCATCGCTGCGATCTCTTTTATTTAACTCCAAAGAACTATCACCGACTTACACTCTGCTGCACATGAACTTCATTCGCATATATCTCATCACACCCCCACTTCAACCTTGCAACAGTCCCACCTTTTTATAGAAGAGAATATCCCATCAAAACATTCTCAAACACGTCGGCTGCAACCCTAATTAGGTCAACATGAAACCCTAGAATTTTTTGGTTTCTTAACCTTGCTTTGTCAGCAGGAAACCCTAATTGATCCGTTGCAAAACCCTAGCAACGTCGGCTTTGAAAACAAGCCGGTGAATGGCTTTAATTTAATTTTAAAATATTAATTTAAATTTTAAATAAATAAATAAAATTTAAACTAGATATTTAAAATTAAATATCTTCATCATCGGAGCACCTTTTTCAACAAAACGAAGAGCTAACTTGGGTTTTAAGAAAAACCCATTTCAGAACTGCTAACCATGGATTTAAACAAAACCTATAATTTAGTCTGCCTTGGTTTTCACAAAAATCCTTCCGCTCTTTGACATCAATGACAACATCAACACTTGAGCAAGGGCAATGTACCCAAGGTACCCAAAATTGCCAATAGATAGAAAGGTCTCCAACTAGACAGACTTGACAAAATAATGTTGAAGAAGAGATCCAGAATGAGGTTTCATAAGTTCCCAATATAGGAATAGGAGAAATCACTACCATAATTTCTGAATTACAATATCTGTTAAGACAAGTTTTGGAAACTATCGCGAACCAAAATTCATAAGTTAGAGATTCAAAAGTAAACCAAGTTGAGGGGCTAATAGTAGAAACATTTTGGAAAATGAGATGGTAAGAGACATAAAGAATATTTGTATCTCCAAATTCAATGGGAAAGGAGAGAGGGATGCAGTTGAGGCTTGGTTAAGGGAACTGGAAGTTTTCTTCATGAAAAAATATATTCTTCAGGGACCCAAACTACTTGGGCTACTATCCAATTTAAGGAGATTCCCTAAATTGGTGGAAAAAATACTATGAGGGGACTAAGATTGGACTGGTAGGTATTCCATAGAAGGAAATTATAGTAATCTTCAAGAATAAGTTCACCATCGAGCATTTTTATGCCCCAAATTGGAGGAGGTTACCAGTGTTAAGGGAAAGGAACCTATGCACAAGATCTACACTACAACTAGGAGTTAGAAGCTTGAGGGGAAAACCACCCCATTGATCATAAAAGGTAATATTTTTGATAAGAAAGTAAATATCTTAATATATAGTGGAGCCACTAAAGTTTCATTTCTTGTAAATTAGCCAAAAATATGCCAAAAAGGCCACTGTATTTGGCTTATGGATTGAATGTTGAGTATGGGTCTGGATAGACCTAGTCCATAAACTAATATTTCCTAATGATGGAAATTACTTTATCTAATGGTACCATGGAAGGTTGCTTATATGTAGCCCCAATTCATGCCTTCAATGTGATCCTAGGGATGGATTGGCTACAAGCCCATAAATCTGTAATCAATTTTTGAGATAGGTAGATCGAGTAATCTAAATGAGGTAATAAAAGGCTACAAATTCATAGCAAACAAGGGGCATTCAAAACCTAGATGTTTTTAGGTATATAGTTAAATAAAGCCCATAGGAAAGGATGGATTGTCTATGTAATAAAGTTGAATGTAGTTGATAAAAACTTAAAGAGGTGTTGGAGACACACCCAATTTTATAGGAATTTAAGGATGTATTTCCTAAGGATTTACCTGGGATTCCTCCTATGTGATAATTTGATATCACTATTGATATTATACCAGGAGTGGAACCCATTTACGAATATCAGTATAGGATGTCATCCATCGAGATGCAGGAGTTAAAGGTACAATTGCAAGGGTTATTAGAGAAGGGGTTGAGAAAACCAAGTGTGTCACCTTGGGGTGAATCCATTTTATTTATTAACAAGAAGGATAGATACTTAATATTGTGTATTGACTATAGAATATTGAATAAAACTACAATCAAGAACTAATATCCCCTACCCAAGATTGAAGATTTATTCAACCAATTAATAGATGCCACGGTGTTTACTAAGATAGATTTAAGATCAAGGTATCACCAGTTGAGAATACATGAGGAGAAAAATCATAAGACAAAATTTAATATGAGGTATGGTTATTAAGAGTTCACCATCCTACCTTTTATACTGACTAATTACCCAACCACCTTCATGAATTTAATGAATAGTGTGTTCAAAAGACACTTGGACTAGTTTATCCTTGTATTTCTAGATGACATATTAATATACTCTCATAACAAGGAAGAGCACAATAAGTGTCTCAAGATAATGTTAGAGTTTCTAAGGGAAAATCAACTCTACAGAAATCTAGCCAAGAGCGATTTCTATATTTTAGAAGTATGCTATTTAGGGCATATCATATCAGCATAAGGAATTGTTGTTGATCTAGAGAAAATCAAAGCCATATTAAATTGGCCATCCCCTGCTAATGTTATCAAAGTAAGGAGCTTCATGGGGTTAACAAGGTATTACAGACATCATGTAAAAAAGTTTCTCAAAGATTACCTCGATAATAACTAATCTCCATAAGAAAGAGTAGGAATTCAAATGGATGAAAAAGTATGAAACTGCTTTTGCTTTGTTGAAGAAAAAACTCACTAATGCACCAATATTGAAAATTCCAGATCCTCAAGGATATTTTATAGTATGCACTAATGCATCGTTGGAAGGATTAGGGGGAGTACTCATGCAAGAAGATTCAATAGTAGCTTATACTTTGAGAAAACTTAAGAAGCACAAAGTCAATTATGCTACTCATGATTTAGAACTAGTCATTGTAGTGCATGCCCTAAAGGTCTGGTACCATTATTTGGTAGGAAGACCTTTCGAGCTAAAATCAGACCATCAAAGTCTAAGGTACATATTTACCCAACCAAATAATCACTGTGAGACAAAGAAGGTGGATTGAGTTCCTCACTGAGTATGAATTTGAAAGTGAGTACATAAAATGGAAAGAGAATAAGGTTGCAGATGCCTTGAGTAGAAGGAGACACATAGTAGCCATAACTAGGAGTCACATAAATCTCATGGACCAAGTAAGGCAGGAGAAAAATCAGGATGAATATTATCAATAAATTCGAGCCAGAATAGATAAAGATCTTGAGGCCAATAAGGAGTTTGGGGTGATAGATAACCTTTTGTGTTACAAAGGAAGAATCATCATACCAAAATCAGGGGATTCAAGGAAGCTATTAATGCATCTTCTTATACAACTCACCTTGAAGGGGTAAAGATGAGGGAAAATATGAAGAGAACCTTCTTCTGGGTAGGAATGAAGAGGGATATTATAGATTTTGTAGCTCGATGCCTTGAATATCAAAATTTTAAAGTAGAATGCAAACATCTCGTATGATATTTGTACCCACATAATATATCTACACAGAAATGACAGGTCATATCAATGAACTTTATAGTAGGTTTACTGAAAACCATGTACTAGCATGATGCAATATTTGTAGTAGTTAAAAAATTGACTAAGGTTACACACTTTATACCTGGGAGCACCAAGGATGATGCTCAATTGGTGGCTAATATATTTTTTAAGGAAGTGTTCCAATTGCATGTATTTTTGGAAGTAATTGTATCGGATAGGGATTCCAAGTTCACTTTCAAATTTTGGAGAGCCCTTCACCAGGAAATAGGCACAAAGTTGCATATGAGTTTAGTGTACCACCCTAAAACAGACGGTCAGATAGAGTAGGTAAATAAAGTAATAGAATATATGCTTTGCATGTATTGTATGGATCACAAGTCTCACTGGGAAGACTATCTATTGTTGGTATAATTTACCCACAATAATTGGTATCACTCTTCTCTAGGAATGACATATTTTAGTGCCTTGTATGGACAAAAGTGTAGAACACCACTATCATGGGAAAACCTAGAGGATAGAACTATGATTGGACTGAAAATGGTTAGAGAAATGGAAGAGCAAATAAACGTAATAAGGAAAAGACTCCAGAAAGTTGTTGATAGGAAGAAGAGTTATGCCAATCTAAAGAGAACTCCAAGAGAGTACTCGATGGGAGATAAAGTGTTCCTAAGGGTCAAACCAATGAAAATTTTTATCAAGTCCACAAAACTAGATCCACGGTTTGTAGGACCCTTTGACATCACTGAGAATATTAGACTAGTTGCATTCTAACTTGCCTTACCTCATAATATATCAAAAATCCATGACACTTTCCACATATCTGTACTTATAAAGTATGTTATTGATCTTGACCATGTGTGGGATGTTTCTAATTTATAGATGGCAAACCAGAGGCAATTGAAGTGATGTTAGTAAGGATTTTCAAATTCTACTCTATGGCTATATGGAATCAGACCATTGAGCAATGTAAGGTCTATTGGGACTATTTATTTTAAAGGAATGCCACTTGGGAGAAAGTGGCGGATATGCAAAAATATTTTCCTTTTTTGTTTGATGAAATCTAAAGAATTGTTTTTGTAATGATTTATTTTTTATTGTTTTTACCTGTGTAAAACTGAGAAAAATCGAAGATGGTGTTTAGTCCTAGTGAGGGAGGATGTCATGACCCTCCCAAATGGACCTTGGAATATGAAAAACAATGTATTAATTGATGATGCTTTAATACTCGATTTTGTGCAATTAAGCAACTATGCAATATTATTAGATATTGAAGAGTATGATACTACTAACGAATTGCCAATGTGTAGGATCATGTGCACTCATAAGTGGAAGAAGTTGATTCATCCACCAAATATGAGGGTACTTGAGGTTGGGAAAATGATGACAAGGCAACTCGAAGGTAACACAAATAGATACCTTCATATGGTATGCATTCAGTTAGGGATAATCATCAATAGCTAGTGATCTTGAGCCCCAAACTGATTGTCTAGTAGCTATTATAAGTTCTAGAGGCTAAGATAGGTGACTAGATTGATGGAAATATTCCATTTTTGTTTGTTGCACGTGCATGATTATCTTTTACTTCAACACTATTTGCCTTAATAATCTGTGAGCTATGAATGAATGGGTTGTCTTCATAACTCCTTGTATGTTTGGTAAATAGTATATATAAAAAAAGAAGGGATATCATTTTTAAATAAATAGTTGATTTATTTAATTAGTAAAATATATCATTTTTTATTTATTTAATTAGTAAAAGATACCATTTTAAATAAATAGTTGGTTTATTTAATTAGCAAAAAGAATGGTGAAAGAATATTATTTTAAATAAATAGTTAATTTATTTAAAGTAGTAAAGAGATCTCATTTTAAATAAATGAGTGATTTATATTATGGTTATAAAATATTTCATCATAAATAAAATATAATTTATTGCAGAAAAATTTGGTTGTTTATACTAAGAAATAGAGTAACCCTATTAAAGTGAAGGGCCATATACTGTAATTAAGTCGAATTGATGTAGAGCATGCGTAATATGAATATCTAGTTATTGATAGTTTGAATGTGATAAGACCCCTTCTGAGGATGGGATGGATCGCCTTAAAATGTTTGATCGAACCAACTATGCGAAGGGATGTCTCCTTAATGACAAACATCTTGGGTAGAGGGAGAAGAGAATGCTCGTCCCTACCACCTGATGGATGTTTATGGAGATTTAAGGTGGGCAGGTGGGGGACAATAGTCAAGGAGAGAGGACACGGTTGGATAGGAGGGAGGCTATTGGAGGGAGAGTGCGAAGGAAGTGGGAGAGCAGCGTAGAGCACAAAGGAAGTGGGCGATGATGTCTTCAGGAGCAACCTAGAAAACCAACGATAAAAATACTAGGTTGGAATCATGATATCATTTAACAAATAATAGGTGTATTGTGTTTTCCTTTCTCTGGTTTTTTTAAATGTTTCCAAGTTGTGAGATTTCTTTGGTTTACATCAAATTCTTTAGAAGCTATGGAAGATCCTTCCTAAAAGCTTTTAGTGCTATGTTTTAAGAGGTGAACCTATGTATACCACTTGTTAGAAATATAAAACCATGATGGCTAGTAGCCATGTTTAACCTCATCGACCATGCACTAAGTGCCATACCTCTACAATTTTGTTAATTGCACGTAGTCAGTTGGTCTTTGGTAGAACCAATGTGTGTAGTTTATTGGTTTATAGCAGCACTATAGTCTTGGTCTACGATAGTACCCATATGCATAGTCTACCGATTGTGTTATACCATGCTCACCATCATGACCATTGCTATAAAGGATGGTCTATCACAGGTTTAGACAATACTAAGGTTAGGATTACACCAAGGTAGTTATTCACTCCTTGTAGGGATGCCCCTCCTCCTTGATGTATGCATCCATGTTGTGTTTGCAGTAGGATCCCAACCATCTTATGTAGTCGCTTTCAGGTTTGAATACGTAGCATTCTTGGCTATGATAGCATTAATTTATGCATCCACATTGTAGTTGATGCTAGTATTCAAGGTAAATACCTCCTAAGTATTTCACCTATGTATGTATTGTTATGGGGTGAATTGTCTATGTAGTGATTTCCACCTTTATGTCGAATAATGCTTTCTTGGAATTTTATCCTTCCTTTGCGAGAGTCTTGGTCGCTGGTCAATATTCACGTAGGAAGGCAATCAAGCCATACTTGGTTTGGCAGAACCATCCCAAGAATCATCCTAGAAAAGAGCATCTGATCCCCGATTGCAAATCTAGAACAAAATATACTTAATTAAATTATACCCTCTTTTCAAAGTGTCCTAGATAATATCATTATATTTAATGGTAATATTTAAAGGGTAATGAAAGGACAGAACCTTTGTTGTTATTTCATTATATTTAATGGGTAATGAAAGGGCAAAATATTTGTTGTTATTTCATTATATTTAATGGGTAATGAAGGGAAGAACCATTGATGTTATTTCATTATATTTAATGGTAATATTTAATGGGTAATGAAAGGGCAGAACCTTTGTTGTTATTTCATTATATTTAATGGGTAATGAAAGGGAAGAACCTTTTTTGTAATTTCATTATTTAAAAGAAAACAAAAATTGGATAATGAAAGTGAAATATTGTTTGTTTTGTAAATTAAGGGTATGGAACTTTAATTTATGAAAGGAAGAAATTTTTTTATTTGAAGATTAAAGTAGTTGGCTTTAATTGGACAATGCATGTAAAATATGGTTTGTTTTGTAAATTAAGGGTTTGGGACTCTAATTTATGAAAAGAAAAAAAAGGTTTATTTGAATATTAAAGTAGTTGGCTTTAATTGGATAATGAATGTGAAATATGGTTTGTTTAGGGTATGGGACTTTAATTTATGAAATGAAGAAAAATGTTTGTTTTAAGATTAAAGCAGTTGGCTTTAATTGGATAATGAATGTAAAATATGGTTTGTTTTGTAAATTAAGGGTATGGGACTTTGATTTATGAAATGAAGAAAAATGTTTGTTTAAAGATTAAAGTAGTTGGCTTTAATTGGATAATGAATGTGAAATATGGTTTGTTTTGTAAATTAAGGGTATGGAACTTTAATTTATGAAATGAAAAAAAAGTTTATTTGAAGATTAAAGTAGTTGGATTTAATTGGATAATGAATGTGAAATATGGTTCGTTTCATAAATTAATGGTATGAGACTTTAATTTATGAAATGAATAAAAAGGTTTATCTGAAGATTAAAGTAGTTGGATTTAATTGGATAATGAATGTGAAACATGATTTGTTTTGTAAATTAAGGATATGGGACTTTAATTTATGAAATGACTTTAATTTATGAAATGAAGAAAAATATTTATTTGAAGATGGAAGTAGTTGGATTTTATTGGATAATGAATGTGAATTATGCTTTGTTTTGTAAATTAAGGGTATGGGACTTTAATTTATGAAATGAAGAAAAATGTTTATTTGAAGATTAAAGTAGTTGGCTTTAATTGGATAATGAATGTGAAATATGGTTTGTTTTGTAAATTAAGGGTATGGGACTTTAATTTATGAAATGAATAAAAAGGTTTATTTGAAGATTAAAGTAGTTGGCTTTAATTGGATAATGACTATGAAATCTGATTTGTTTTATAAATTAAGGGTATGGGACTTTAATTTATGAAATGAAGAAAAAGGTTTATCTGAAGATTAAAGTAGTTGGCTTTAATTGGATAGTGAATGTGAAATATGGTTTGTTTTGTAAATTAAGGGTATAGGACTTTAATTAATTAATTTATTTTGTATTTACATGGTGGAATCAGTAGTCGCCACAAATCCGGGAAGGCTATCTAGATTTTATGGTTGCCACAGTATTCTGCGTTGTCTATCCTGAAATCCGCCACATAGATCTTCATGCAGTCCGCCCCTATAACCACCATGCCACAATAATTTTAAACCTTTTATGTCACTGAAAGCACTAGGAAAGGGACAAGCGTTCAGTCCGACGAGGCCCGAGATTTGAACCTTGGACCTCCGCCCCTCTTATGGGGTATAGGAATTTAATTTATGAAATGAAGAAAAAGGCTTATTTGAATATTAAAGTAATTGGCTTTAATTGGATAATGAATGTGAAATATGGTTTTTTTTGTAAATTAAGGGTATGGGAGTTTAATTTACAAAATATAGAAAAATGATTATTTGAAGATTAAAGTAGTTGGCTTTAACTGGATAATGAATGTGAAATATGGTTTGTTTGTAAATTAAGGATATGGGACTTTAATTTATGAAATGAAGAAAAAAGTTTATTTGAATATTAAAGTAGTTGGCTTTAATTGGATAATGAATGTGAAATATGGTTTGTTTTGTAAATTAAGGGTATGGGACTTTAATTTATGAAATGAAGAAATTTTTTTATTTGAAGATTAAAGTAGTTGGCTTTAATTGGATAATGAATGTGAAATATGGTTTGTTTTGTAAATTAAGGGTATGGTACTTTAATTTATGAAATTTAGAAAAATGTTTATTTGAAGATTAAAGTGTTTGGCTTTAAGTGTATAATGAATGTGAAATATAGTTTTTTTTGTAAATTAAGGGTATGGGACTTTAATTTATGAAATGAAGAAAAAGGTTTATTTTAAGATTAAAGTAGTTGGCTTTAATTGGATAATGAATGTGAAATATGGTTTGTTTTGTAAATTAAGGGTATGGGACTTTAATTTATGAAATGAAGAAAAAGGTTTATTTTATTAAAGTAGTTGGATTTAATTTGGTAATGAATGTGAAATATGGTTTGTTTTGTAAATTAAGGGTATGGAACTTTAATTTATGAAATGAAAAGAAAAGTTTATTTGAATATTAAAGTAGTTGGTTTTAATTGGATAATGAATGTGAAATATGGTTTGTTTTGTAAATTAAGGGTATGGGACTTTAATTTATGAAATGAATAAAAAGGTTTATTTGAAGATTAAAGTAGTTGGCTTTAATTGGATAATGAATGTGAAATATGGTTTGTTTATAAATTAAGGGTATGAGACTTTAATTTATTAAATGAAGAAAAAAGTTTATTTGAAGATTAAAGTAGTTGGCTTTAATTGGCTAATGAATGCGAAATATGGTTAGTTTTGTAAATTAAGGGTATGGGAATTTAATTTATGAAATGAATAAAAGGGTTTATTTGAGTATTAAAGTAGTTGGATTTAATTAAATGATATGTGTAAACCTAAATTATTTACCAATTAAGGGTACGGGACTTTATTTGTTAAGTAAGGGTTAGACCATTTATTACAAGTAGATCATATGGCTTGATACATGGTTGAATAACTCTCATGAGTAGATGAGAGGGGAAATAGAAAGAATAGTTTCTATGATGTCAACTATTCATTGGAAATTTGATTTGCTTGGGTTATTTGTATAGTTGCAATTTGGCAATAAAATAAACAAATGCATTTAGAAGCATGTCTATCCTGATCCATGAGTGTCATGATACCCTATCATCCTCACTTGATCAATGGAAGAGTAGGAGGACCAAAGTCATAAGATGTACCAATGCACAAGTTTTATCTCTACCTTGCATCTTGCTTAATTTTCTAATATTTAGATTTGTGGAGAGATTTCCCTGATGAAATTGATGTAAAATATTGTTTGAAGGTATGAGGTTTACCATACAAACTTATATGATAAATGAAAAATGTGACTAGCACATTATATTTTAGTATTGAATGTGATTGTATATATATACTTTATATTGCATGTTATCATTTAATCGTTGCTTTATGTTTTAGTTATATTTGCTTGTTTAAAGATTTATATTTTGTTAGATTTAGTATCTAGACCCATTCTTTATATTCTTGTTTGAATAAATTTCACATAATTCAATGGTAAGTTCTAGGGTGAACTTAGAGGTTAACCTAAGGGCTTGAGACCCCCTTAGGGAGATTGGTACTAGGTTTAGAAGATCATACCAGAGTTAAGATAACTTGCCATAGGAAAATATTGATAGCTTAACTTATTGTACACATAGCATACCCACACATAATGGCTTGTGAGGAATATGGAAATGCATGTACACCTTATAATAATTGAAGCTGGTAATGCTAGCTCATCAAGATTGATGAGATGAATGGACTTATGTGCATAACATAAGATATGCCTACGTAGAAGGGACTTGCGTGAGGGGAATCTTGTGTTGTATAGTTATTGAAAAAATTAGGGGTTGTTAAGCAATAAGTTAGTCTAATAATGATGGTTAGGGATTTATGAATTCCTCTCCTTAGTCTAAAAAAAAAAAATTCTATCTTTGTGTGTTTTCTTGTTTGATTTTTGGTTTTTATAGTTTCTACTTCATCATCACTATGGTCACTACTTACAAATTCCTCTAAATCAATTAGGAACAACTTCTTTTTGGCATACCTATTCCCTCTAACATATTTTTTGTCACACTTATAGTACAATCCTTGATATCATTTAGCATCCATTTCCTTGATGGTCAATCATTTTGAAGGGATAGATTTATTTTTATTATTTCTTGTGAACTTAGGAGGAAAATAGGGTTTGGTTGATGGTAATTTAGATGTCCTTTGAGCTAAAAATTTGGATTTGACCAACCATTCTAGGCTTATGCCCTACATAATTTTTTGTGGTTTGAACATCTTAACCTTGGATTAAAGATCATCCTTTAAGCCAATGATGAAATAAATCTTACAAAACCCTTCAATCAACCCCTTGATCCTATTATTTAATTTTTCAAATTGGGCTTGGTAGTCTCAAACTATAGACATTTGTATTAGCTTGGTTAGTGCTCCTTGAAAATCATCATATTCACTAGGACCAAAATTAGTGAGTAGTTGTGATTCAAAGTCTTCCCAAGAAAGATCAACAATGGTATGTCAGAAACATTTTTACCATTGTAAAGCTTCTGATTCAAGATTGAAAAAAGCCATCTTGACCAAGTAATATTTAGGAACATTGTGGAGTTGGAAGAATTGGTCAATGTGACATAACCATCCATCCGTATTTTTTCCATTGCACTTAGGAAAGTACAATTTAAGCATCTTGAAAGTAGTATCATAGTAAAAATTAGCATGCAAACCTTCCCTTTCCTTATGGGTTCTTTTTCCTTGCCCCGATTGTTCAATATCCTGATACTTAAATACTTGTGGGCCATTTTGAAGCTTAGACTCAACGCCTAGAATTTTTTCATGAATTTCATTTTTTTAGGTAATGTATTCCCTTCTATTTTTTGGATGTCCTCTCGTATTTATTGTCTTAGATAATATCATTGAGTTGTTTGGTGATGGTATCCAATGATGCATCAATTTTTTTCATTTCTTTTTGGTATCCCCGAGTACCAACAACCATTTTTATGGGATTTTAAGGACTACCAATTACTTACTATAAATTGAAGTGTGATTTCAAGGGTTACCATTTTTAGTAATAAATCCAAAAAATGCTTAGGTGCTATATCAAACTGATCAACTCAAAAATATGGTCATAATGAGCTATATCCAACAACACTGGTTTTAGGCACCTCAAACTTTGTTTTACTATTTTTTATGAGTCCACTAGTGAGGTCAATTTTTCCTCAGGAGATGGGGTTCAAAATTTGAATACTGTGTCAACTAACTCTACCCTATCTATGTTGACCACCAACCTCACCTGACATTGCTTTCTCGCCTATATTGTAGCCACTACAATTGTTCAATCACTTAGAGATTCTCTATACTATGTAATTACTAACACTATCTATTCTATTTTTGTCACTGACCACCCTATAAATTTTTACTATTATAGATGACTATTATTGTCACTAACGTGGCTGTTACTACTACTAACCCAATTGTTACTACCATTGACATAACTGTTACTATCATTGTTTTGAATGCTACTAAATTATGTCTTGACTATCATAGACACTTGTAATTTTACCCAAAATATGTGATGCATGTAGGTTTTTTCATGATAGGTAAGTCTCCTCTATATGCTCAATTTTATGGGAAATTTTGCAATTTTAGCAGAACATGATGGTTTTCATTTTTGCAGGTTGAAGTTCTGGATAGAACTAGGGTACACTAAGCAAGGGAGTATATAATACCCATAGGCCTTTTTTTCTACCGTAATGATGAACTCATGTGCTCAGACCAATATTTTAGGCCACTACCCAAGGAGGATTCCACACATACCCTTGAGCATACTATCTACCTCTCTGAAAATATGAGAGGGTAATCTTCACGATGTTGTGTCTCGTGTATGATGGATAATACAAGGTAAAAAAATCTTTCTAATAGATAAAATTTTGTTTAACCATAGATGGTCTCCCTAAATACCTAAAGATATGTGGGAGCTCAATTACATGCATAGATGTTGTCTAAGGAATGGGTATTAGAGCTATATCACCCCTCACTTTACCAAACACTTTATGGGCTATCTAGCTTAGTCAATAATGACAAATCCTCTACGATATTTTAAAACCCGTGACACAAGGTTTCTAACCTACACAACTATTGTAGAAAAAAGACTATAATATTTTTTCATTTTTCTGGTTTTTTACTAATTTTTTCTTCCTTTTATATAAAGGACAAAAAAAATAGAATACACAGGAAAATTATACCTAAAAGTTGGAGTGGATGAGCAAGAATTATTATAGTCACCACAAAAATTGGCCCTAGAAAGCACTTTGATACCACTTTTTAGGAACCTACTATTAAAATTAAGCTCACTCACACAAAATATTAAAAATAAATAAAAATTCATCAAATAACATTAACCACCATGTAGAAAGTAATTGTAAAACTAAAACAATCTCACAAAAAAACTTAGAATCATGGATCTCTTTGAGGGGGCAAACTCCTTCAATATTTCATTAGTTTGCAAAAAGATACATTTGTACATGGCTCCATGTTTTTTAAAGAACAACCTCATTTAACCCTAACCCTAATCTCAAGATTTGGCTTACATGCAAAATACCACTCAAGCTAGAATATTCTACCAATCATTAGTTACAATCTTGATAACGGTTACATGAAATGTCCCCACTTGTCTAGGCGAATTACTTACCACATATCATTTCAAAAGTATTACAAAATAACATTATAAGGGTGTCTCCATGTTGGATGTGGGTCATTACATAATCATTTGAGAATTACAAAAATAATGTTAAGATGGGGTCTTAACAATATTTTCCATCATGAAAGCCTTTAAGATGTTTAAATACTACTTGTCACAAATCAAAACCATTGTCTTCATGGTACACCTTAATTCCCAATATTCTATATTTCATGACAAACTAGGAGAAAAGAGGGCTAGGTGGATTGATAAAATACATGAATTTAATATTGGGATTAAACCCACTAAACTAATTAGGGGGAGACATTTGGGAAAAAGGCTAGCAAGAATAATTTTTGAATAACATATCACTCTGATTGAAGAAATGGATATCAATAAATATATTGAATGGATGGGAGAGATGTATAGATACATGGATACATAACAATTTTGTGAAGGATTAACTTACAAAGAGAGGGTTGGGTTTAGATAAAATGGAAAATACTACCCATGCTTGAACAATATTTCATTTAGAAAGAGATATAAAGGTATTTTACTCTACTATATTACAAAATATAGACAAGGATACCTAATCAAGTAGTATCATAATTAAGGGGTGCACTTCTCTATTCCCACACACTCCATAATATATTAAGGTCTGGATACAATTGACCTACTATTTTTACCAATTGGTACCAATGGGTAAAGGACTGCAAAATGTGTTGCATGTTCTAGGGAAGGAAGAAAATAGATCCAATGTCTTTGAATATTATCAACATAACTAAACCATTTCAATATTGGGTCCTTGATTTCATAGAAAATATTATGTATTGTTAGGTGTAGGCCATGGATACATCCTATTTGATATAGACTACTTTACTAATAGTATTCCAATTACTTGAAGATATCATCACTAGGTTTGTTGCCACTATCATAGATAATGTCATTTATTTCAAGGAAGCCAAAGTGATGAATTTTTCCTTCAAATATGGTTTTTTGCATAAAAAATCATCCAATTATTGTCCTAAGGGAAATGGATTGGTCAAATCAACAAATAAAAATATCACGAGTCTTTTAAAGAACAATTTTAAAGTCACAAAGGGATTGGAATACAATACTGCATAATGCATTATGGATTTATAGAGTGATGCCAAAAAAATCCATTATTTCATCTCCCTACAAGCTATTATATTTTAAGGATGTAGTGTTACCAATTAAACTTGAGCTCCCTTCCTTTCAATTGTTATAGAAACTTGAATTGGAGGACAATAATATCAAAGCCATACAAGTAAGATTAAATAAAATACTAGCCCTAGAAGAAGAGAGATAAAAGGAACTCCAAAAGAAGGACCATCTAACATCAAGAAAATATTAAGAGGTGGCTTGATAAAGGACCTACAATTATAGAATATAAATAAGGATACCTTGGCTCAAATGGGATGAAGATCAAACAAAGCTAGGGAATCATCACAAGTTTGATTCATTATGGAGCAAACCTTACCAAATTGCTAAAATTATGGGTCCAACAACTACAAATTACCTCCATGGAAGGAGTGATGTTGCCTATTTCTTTGAATGGGTAACACCTTCACTCTGTATATCAACAATAATTTTAGCTAGAAGAATATGTATTTGCATAATTTTGGCTATTAATTTAGCAAGTATCTATGAAATCCATATGTGGAGAGATTAAAAAAAATAGCAATAAAACAATTATGATCTATGATAAATTGAACATCAATGGAGTGTGGATATCACCCAAAAAAATCCATAAGTGTTCAGTGATAAAGCCAAAACAATTATGAATGTAAAATAGTGAAGTATCCTTAACCAAATTCTCCAATTGCGGCAAACTATGTTGTTGGTCCAAACCAAAAAACTAGATCTAGAATTGACAAAAAAGCGCACCAAAAACTTGTTGACTAGTAATTTTTCCCAATTGCAAAATCACCATCACAGTTAATATTTTGATTAGAAAATCCTCTCTTGCAAATAAATAGAAATTCTCCAAGGTTCCATTGAAAATGTGTCACATAAATGCTAGGAATACCTTAGTGATTTACAAATAACTATTAACAAGGGGCTTGTGTTGGTATTACTTTATTATGTTATGTTATTGATTGTTCATGAAACTTAAAAGAAAATAAAATGTGATTGACTCTCATATGACCACGATGAAAAGTGATTTAATTCATTTTATCTTGAAGTGTTTTAGGTAGATTTTATCTTCTTTTGGTTAAGAAGATTTTAAGCAAGTTTTATCTTGCATTATTAAACCCTACTTTGAGCATAAAAGAGAAGACTAAAATCTATCTTTTGAAATGCAAATTTTGAATGATGATTGGATTTATTTTAGCTTGCTTTGAGCATGAAAAGAAAATAGCTAAATGACCAATTTTAAAATGTCATAGCCTATGAAATGCTACATAAATTACCCCCTTTTATGAAATTGTAATTTTCATAAAGGGAAGTTAATTTATTGCTTGAAAAATAAAAAAGCAAAGCTGGAAATTTTACCCTCCATTAAAATGTGAAATCATGTTAAGCTTGAAATTACAAAATTCCTTTTAAAAACTGAACTTTAAATAATTTTTAAGAATTTTGAATTTCCTTCAAAATAAAATCAAAATTTCTTTATGAAGCTTTAAAGCTTAATCTTGGAATCCATGCATTTATTTTTGGATTTTAATTTTTTTCGTAATTTTTATTTTATTTTCAAAAGTTAAAAAAATAAAATATACAGAGTTAGAGAAATAAAAAAATAAAAATATGGAACATGGACCAAAATGCTGAAAATGTTAAAAGACAAACTACCATCAATATAATGTTACCCTATCCTACAAAACCAGAGATGTGAGGATTTATGAACGTTACCTAATTTAATCGAAGTTGCATTCACACGGTCCAAAATAAACCATTTGCAATAAAACAAAATCAATCTCATGTTTCTAAACATTCAACAATGCAACCATCAAACTGTATTAAACATTGTATATAAGCCTAAAAAGCATGGAAGGGAAAGATAAAAAGTTAGTCCAAAACATTCAGAAAAATTCTCCTCCGAATTTGCTTACAAGGTGCAAGTTTCTAGAGTATTTTGCATTAAAAACGAAAAATAAAGTCCTTGTTTTACACAAAATTTCCAGCCTTGTAAAATTTTCTAGCCATTTTTTTGTCTTTTGATGCAATATTTAATCACCTCCAAAACTTTTTGTTTTACTCTTCCTACTTTGTTTGAAACTTTTCTCTTCATTTTCCTCTGTTCATCTACTTCAAAGAATCCTCTCTTCTCAAACATCTTTCAACAAGCACCCCTTTCTCATGATAGGCTCAATAACATTTACTTATCTTTTTTCTTCCTTGGTAATGCTGCACATTCTTTTATCTTACTTTCGATCTTCACTATATTTGGCAACCAAAACAAACAAAACACATCAAACGGTTTTTCATTATTATGGTTCTGGTCTACATCCAAAGTAAAGAGAAAATGCCCATCGAAGCCTGACATGTTGTATATAATGTCCTTATAATACCCCTAAACTCATAATATTGTGGCCATGTTGATGTCTCGACTTGCCATCGTGCTCCCTTTTTCCTTTTAAATCAAATATTTTAATATTTGCTCATGTCCATTTTATTTCAAAAAGCCTACACGACACATGCCTCTTCATATAGGGAAGCACTTGTCTATTAATTACCTATCCATCACTCTACTTAAACTTGCGGTGTGACCCACTATCTTCTCATATTTCTTCTTTTAGGTAGTTGACAAGAAACCATGGTGTTGTTCATCTTCAAAACACGAGGACAATCGACAACCCACATCTAACTAGACCTAGGTCTCCCTTGAGCCATGGCTATCCCAGGATTTTCTTGTGTCAATCATCCAATACAATCACCCAGTATAAAATTGTACATGTTATCAGTAATTTTCCTAAATTTCATTTCCATCGAAAGCTTCTGATCCATTGATGCCTTTTTCACCGCATTCGCCCAAAATTAGTAGAACATGCGTAACATGTTCTGTTGGCAAGTTAGTCTGAGAATGACTCGATAAAATTCAACTACACAACAGTGAATATCCCCTTTCAAATGGTCAAATAATGACAAAGAACATCCAATTAACTCTTTTTTATTCATATCCATCCTTCGACCGCCATAATGCACAATTATCGTATTTCAACAATTAATCTGTACTTGACTCAGGGTTATGCAACATTGTCGATTGTGCTACCTCATTTTACTCTTGGTCAAGTAGTAGACATGAGTGTCTTGAACTATCTCTATTTTCATAGTATTATGTCTTCCTACATTACCACTTTGCAATGCTCGAGATGATTTTTTGACATTAAATTTAACAATATATGTTTATGATCCCATCCATCATTGCTTGGTCCTCCACATAGATGGTCTACATCGTAAATGGCATGGAATTTCATTCAAATTTAATACTCCTCATGTCTAGCTATATTTTCAACTATAGAAGCTAATGTATGAAGGCTCTTCTCCTCTTCGCCTGCTATAGTTCAGTGTGGGGTATATTAATCTACAAAACCTAGATTTTTTTAGTCCCTCACTAAATATGCCTCTACTACTTTAATGTGGCCTAGTAATTACCCTCCATGTGTCATCAAATTCATCCACAACACCTTTCCAACATCATCCCATAGTATTCCATGGTATTCGGTAGTACACCGCACCAGTCGACATCCATGCAGCATTCCATGGAGACCAACGTAGCCCATGTTCTTGGTCTAGGTTATCGGGATCAATCAAGGTCTTCATCACCATTGATATCCATGTTCACATCCTAGAGTCCACTATAGTCTATCCATCATTGATGTCTTTGTTCACCACCAATCCAAGCCCTCTACGTGTCATCTACATCAATCACTTCACCCACCAGTTTGACCACATGGTCGATACCATTTGATATGTCTATTAGAGTCTATCCAAGTATTCATCGATTTAGCAATATCATAAAGAAGCCTAACCTACGTCTATTTTATTCTTTCTATCCATGTTATATGGATTTTGACCTATGATAGTCTCATTGATGTGGATGTAGACCATGCCCTCCTTCTAGTTGATCAGCATCGCGTGTCTGACTTAGAAACATTGCACAACCTACATTTTTTTGTAGGGTCTACACTTCCAACCACCTTGGCATCCTATAAATTCATGTTGAATGTCTGTGTCAAGGTTCGTACATGGTGTTTGGGCCCACACTCAACATCCAAGTCATGTAGTCCATCCACGTTAGTCATTGTTGCCACTATGATCGTCACCTACGCATATTAAAAATAAACATCTACAACTAACCATATGAAAGCTAAAGCAATCCACTCAAAACAAGGTACTAAAACAAAATAGAGTGGAATCTCTAGAGCGAACACAATGGTACTTCACTTTGTTTTACATTTTATTAGATTTTTATTAATTTTTAATTTTTTAATTATTATTATTATTATTATTTATTTTATGTTATATATATATTTAATTATTTGCTTTATTTTTATTTAAACTCATTTAAATTTGATTTAATAAATTAGATTAATTAAATAAAAATTTTAAAATCAATCAAACATTGCAAATTCAAGGGACCACATATATGAAATCATAAAATTATCACTCAAATAACACCCAAAACTCCCAAAACAAGAAATTTTAAGGTGGGTCCCCAATTTTGGGCTAGTTGTGGAATGTCCACAACAAATGGTGACTCTACTAGGAAATGCTCCTAAGCATTTCGGATGAAGAACCCAGTTCTGAAAACAAACAAACCAAAGATAAAAAAATAAACCATCTAGCAACCTCCAAGAAGGTGGGGTAGATAACTTCAAATGAAAACACATGAACCTTTTGCTTTAGCATAATGTGTGTGAACGTGATTTATTTTTGCATTCTTGAAAAACATATGGAATCCATCACTTGTTTAGCATTTAGGCTATATAAATATTGCTCATTAAAATGAATTTCTTTAGACAAAGCCCTACTACCAGTTAGGCATCTATAGCCCCGATAGAGTTTATCTAAATTACCCTTGTGTTTAATTGATATTTTGCAATGCTTTTTTAACAAGCTTTGTCTAGATAGAGCCCTACTTCCAGTCAGGCATCTATAGCTCAAGTAGATTTTATCTAAACCTGGTGACTGATTTTAGCGTATTTTCCTTCGCTTACCTTTTTTTTTGAATGGCTTTGTAAAATTTTACGCACCACATGGGTTAAAAAGTATTTGAAATGGAGCGTGTTGGATTTTTGCCTTAATTTTCATACCAGAATTATTTCATCCTTCAATATTTCAAAGCATACCACTAAATATGATGTCTTCATGTGTAGCTTTAGCAATATAATTTAGTATTCCAAAATTCACTATCTTAGTCCCAAAGTCTAGGAGTGGTTACTAAACAACTTCATCCCCTTTTTCTTGATCCACATGATAGGCAATTCACCCTTCATGACAATGGAACACAAAAATGATCAAGAATCCATAAATTAGTAGCTACCACAAAATATTACCTCAAATAGAGGGACCAACCCCAAAACACAAAACTCAAAACAAACCAAATCCTAACCTAAATAGACTAACAAGGAAGAAAACAAAAAAAAACTTGCCAAACCAAAAAATAAGTACAAAACACAAAAATAGAAACTAAAACAAAAACATGAAAACCAAAACTATATACAATAATATACAATATGGTACAAGATGATGCAAAAATTTGGACTATCATTTCCCTAGATCCCAAACACAATTAGCACATTTTAAAAGACATATAACATGATATGCATGCCAATATTTATAGAAATCCAACCAAAGTAAGATTAGGCCAATCAATATAACAATCCTCATTTTGCCTCTCTCACCTCACCAATTTGATTCAGGGTTATTGGCAATTCCATGTTGAGACTTTAATTCATTAACCTTGCAAGCAAATACATGATTTTCAATTATATTTTTCTTATTCAAAAAGGTGTAAATTTCAAAACCTGATTCATCATTCCAACTTGAGTTCTCATCTTCACAAACAAATATGAGTTCTTTCAAATAAGAAGCTATTTTTGAAAATTTTGAAGCCAAGTCATTAACTACATATTTAGACCAATCATGCTTGTGCAAAAATCTGCAAGCATCTAGGATATCTATTAAATGAGGATCATTATATCTTTTTATCCTAGATTCTACCATCATTTGTCGATGAATTTAATTTAGTAACTCCACAACATCTACCTGTGTTTTGTTTGACATAGAAAGCTTATTATTGGTGTGAGGAGAAATTAACTCAAATTATTTGTCCACCACAAATGACATTTCATCATTGATAACATTTGAATCCAACAAACAATTAGGTAAACCTTTACCTGAAGTTCAAATGATTGAACATAAAAGGTGGGATTCTACCTTTTACACATTTTCATTTACCAAGACTTGATGAGGGTTTGTAATTTCCTCTCTTTCCTCATGGGCTTCATCATCATCATCTTCTAGCCTTCATCTTCACCAATGACCTAATTTTCAAACACACCAAAATTAGGCACCCAATGAAAACATGTCCATCCTTCTTAAACCATAAATCTTTTTGATCAAAGGATGTGTTAAATAACACATCTTCTTGGTCAACTGTTTGAGTTATTTCAAATAGAGCAACATTTTCATTTGGATCATGTATGATATCAAACCCAAATCACTCAGATTCTAGAATTTTCTCTATCTAAGGTAGCATAGGTACTATAGGATCCTTAGGTGAAACAAGGCTTTCAATTTCTTACCTCTCAAATGGTAACAAAGTGAGTTATTCCCTTTATTCATCCAAAAAAAATGAATCATAAGAAACATTTACCATTTCTTCATTTTCTCTTTTATCAATGTGTTCAATAAACACATCTTCAAAATGATTGAATCTTGGAACATTCTCTATTTTTACAAATGGCTTATCATTTCTGATCGTACAAGGGTTGCAAAATCTTCATGTGAGATGGAGGTTTTAGTGTCCTGCATATTAAGTGGAATAGATAGTTTGTCACTAGGAATGTGAGAAACCAATGATTCCTCATATATTTCCTGATCATTAAAATAATTATCTTCCTAAAACCTTTGATGAGGTTTCATCTGTTCTTTCATTTCTTCTTGGTCATTATTTTGAGGATGTTGAATGTTTTTATCATCAATTTTAATTATCCTATTCAAATTTATGGAAGGTCTTGATTTGTTATATGATTCAAAACTAGTCTACTCTAGAATCCTTCCACTATCTAAAAGAATATCACTTTTATTATCTTTGATCTTTGTATCATGGGGGTGATTTTTAGAATTATCAAGATATGCATCTTGAGGTATTTTTTCATGTAATTGAGCAATGTTTCTTTTAAGTTGTAGAAAAAGCCTTTGCAACTTGTCATGCATATCAAAGTGAAGTGAGTGCTTCATTAGAAAGAGTGTCAAAGTCGTCCCATATTCCCACTAATAATAATCATCTTTTAAAACTAGGGTGTGATGTTTAACCACTTCTTCACAATATTTAAATTCAAAAATAGGTTACTTTTCAAACTCACCTTCATCCAATTTTGAGGGCTCAACTATTTCTACAAGTGTATCATTTCTTTTTCTATGATTATTCCAATCCTCACTTTTAAATAAGGACTCTAATCCTTTTATTTCTAGTTTATCACAACTTGGATCATGTTGGCTTTTTTGATCCTTATAATAATTATCTTCTAAAAACAAGTGATGAAATTCTATCATGTCTTCTAATGGTTCTTTATATTCATCTATTGATTCCTGCTCAAATTCACTTTTAACCACTTTTAAAGGGTCAAGGGTTTCTTTAGTGGGATCAATTCTTGTATTTTTCTTTCTATGATTCTCCCAATCCTCCTTTGTGAATAATGACTCTAAACCTTTCATTTCTATCTGGTCATTATTTGGAGCATGTTGGATTTCTTGATCATCCACTTTAATCATTTCATTCAAATCTATGGAATATCCTATCCTATCACATATTTCAATACTTGTTAGATCTAAGGCTCCTCCATTGTCTAATTAGTATTATTATGAAAATCATTGAAATTTATCTTAGAAACATGATTCGAAAGATGATCAAGATGGGTATTCTAAAATTGATTCACACTTGAGAATGATGGTTTATTTTGAATGGTAGATTGAGGTGCATCAATTTTTGGGTGGGTAAGGGAGGTATTAAATTATTGAGGATTATAAAATCTAAAACCCACACCATAACCTTGAAAACTCAACTGTTATTGTTTCGATATAAGATTGGGATAATGATGTGATTTGAGGTATCCCTCACAAATACATAGAGATTGATGGGTCAAGAGCATTGAAATACACTTGGATAACAACTCCCTCTAGAGGAACATAGGGTACCATCAATTGAGTATATAACCCATGGAACCTTTCAGTGAACAACTTCAAATATTTATTTGGTTCTTTATGGGTAGCGATAAACTGATTATACATGAGGATTATGTCAACTAGATTTTTTTTTTAAATGATTGAGGAAAATTACCTCTAGTTGAGCCCAAGAATTGATAGAACCTATAGGTAAACAGAGGTATCAATCACAAGCAAATTCATCTAATGTAAATAGAAACATGTTACAAGCAACATCTTCATGCATAATTTATTATTGAATTAAAGTGTTCTTGTATGCCTGAATATGTTCCTCAGTTGATTATATTCCATCATGCCTAAATTGAGGTAGATAACACAAAATATCTATAGGCACATGATGTGAAGGCCCAGGTATACTTAAAGGACATCCTATCATACAAGAAATAAACATTACGGTTAGTGGACCTTAAACAATATAACTTTAGTATCAATTATGTTAGTTAAATAAATATATATTTCAAAGATGTGTGAAATGACTAACAATTTTCAAATGGTTAAACAAATAAATCATCATGTTTATCAACCAAAATATATGCACCAATTAAACCATGACATTAAAGAACATTCTTCAATTTACAAAAGGTTAGCATGAACACATCATCAATTAAAGAAGTCCTCAATCAATGGATGTGATCACATGTAAAAAAAACCTCATTAGTCAAGACCAATATATTATAATGACCTTTAAAATAACAATGAACAATTTAGAATTTACACAACAAAGAAATAACCAATTCAGGCCCTCCTAGTGTCAATTTTGTTGAGTGGTAATTTTACCCAATTGCAAAATCATCATCATAGTCAGGATTTTGATTAGAAAACCCTCTCTTGTAATGAAATAGAAATTTATCCAAGGTTCCTTTTACTTGTGTGCTTATACGCTTGTGAAAATATGTCAAATAAGTGATAGGAATACCTTAGTGATTTACAAATAACTGTTAACAAGGGGCCTATGTTGGTATTACTTTATTATACTATGCTATTGATTGTTCATGAAACTTAAAAGAAAATAAAATGTGATTGGCCCTCATATGACCATGATGAAAAGTGATTTAATTCCTTTTATCTTGAAGTTTTTTAGGTAGATTTTATCTTCTTTTGGTTAAGCATATTTTAAATAAGTTTTATCTTGCATTATTAAACCCTAGTTTTAGCACAAAAGAGAAGACTAAAATCTATCTATTGAAATGCAAAGTTTGAATGATGATTGGATTCATTTTAGCTTGCTTTGAGCATGAAAAAAATAGCTAAATGACCAATTTTAAAATGTCATAGCCTTTGAAATGCTACATAAATTACCCCCCTTTTATGAAATTGTAATTTTCATAAAGGGAAGTTAATTTATTGCTTGAAAAATAAAAAGAAAAGCTTGAAATATTACCCTCCATTAAAATGTGAAATCATGTTAAGGCTGATACAAAATTTCTTTTAAAAACAGAACTTTAAATATTTTTTAAGAATTTTGAATTTCCTTCAAAATAAAATCAAAATTGCTTTAAATGAAGCTTTAAAGCTTAATCTTGGAATCTATGCATTTATTTTTGGATTTTTATTTTTATTTTTTATTTATTTGCAAAAGTTAAAAAAAATGAAAAAGACAAGGTTAGAGAAATAAAAAAATAAAAGTATGGAACATGGACCAAAATGCTGGAAAATGTTAAAATACAAACTACCATCAATATAATGCTACCCTATCCTGCAAAACCAGAGATGTGAGAATTTTTGAACATTACCTAATTTAGTTAGAGTTGCAAAACCAGAGATGTGAGAATTTTTGAACATTACCTAATTTAGTTAGAGTTGCATTCAAGTAGTCGATGGGAAACCATGGTGTTGTCCATCTTCGAAATGTGAGGACAATCAGTAACTCGTAGCTAACTAGACCTAGGTCTACTTTGAGCCATGGATATCCCAATATTTTCCTACATCAACCATTCAATACAATAATATAGTATAAAATTGTACACATTATCATTGATTTTCTTGAATTTCATTTCCATCAAAAGCTTCCTATGTCATTCGTTGATTCCTTCTTCGCCTCATTCACACAAAATAGTAGAACATATATAATGTGTTATGTTGGTAGGTTAGTATGAGAATGACTTGGTAAAATTAAATCGTACAATGAAAAAAATTCCCTTTCAAATGGTTTAATAATGACAAAGGATATCTGATTAACTCTTTCTTTGTCCACATCTGTCCTTAGACCACCATAATGCATGATTATCATGTTTCAACAATTAGTTCATACTTGACTCAGGGTTACGTAGCATTGTCGATTGTGCTACCTCATTTTACCATTGGTCGGTCGGTAGATGCTCATGTATTGAACTCTCTATTTTCATAGCATTACATCTTCCTACATTGTCACTTTGCAATGCTCGAGATGATTGTTTGGAATCAGATTTAACAACATATTCTCATGGTCCCCTACATCGCTTCTTGGTCCTCCACATATATGGTCTACATCCTATGTAGCATGGCATTTCATTTAACTTTAATACTCCTCCTGTCTAGCTATATTTTCAATTGTAGATGCTAATGTATGAAGGCTCTTCTCCTCTTCGTTTGCTGAAGTTCAATGAGGGGTATATTAATCTATGAAACATGGATTTTTTGCGTCTCTCACTAAATATACCTCTACTGCATTAATGGGGCCTAATAATTTCCCTCCATGTATCATTGGATTCATCCATGGTGCCTTTCCAACATCAACCTATAGTAGTCCATGGTCTTCGACAGTACACTACACCAGTCAGTATCCACAAAGTATTCCACGAAGACCAATGTAGCCCATGTTCTTGGACTAGGTTATCCAAATCAATAAAGGTCTTCATCACTGTTTATGTCCATGTTCATGTCCTTAAGTCCACTATAGTCAGTCTATTATTTATGTCGTTGTCTGCTACCAGTCCAAACCCTTCGCTTGTCATCTACGTCAATCACTTTGTCCACCAATTTGATCATATGGTCGATACCTTCTGATATACCTCTTTGGGTCTATCCAAGTATTTTTTGGGTCAGTAGTTTCATCAAGAAGCCCATCCTATGTTCATTTTTTATTTCTATCCATGTTAACATGGAAGTTGATCTATGATATCCCTATTGACATGGGCGTAGCCCATGCCCTCCTTCTAGTTCATCAACACGTGTGTTCAAGTCAACAACACTGTGTGACCTACATCTATTGGTAGATTCTACACTTTCAACCACCTTGACATCCTATGAATTTCCATGTCGAGGTTCATCCACGGTATCCAGGTCCATGCTCTATATCTAAGTCACGTAGTCCATCCACATTAGCCATCACTGCCACTGTGACCATCACCTATGCATATTAAAAAGAAATAATTTTTTTTTAAATAAACATCTACAACTAACCTCTTGAGATTTAAAGCCATCCACTCAAAACAAGGTCCTAAAATAAAATTGAGTGGAATCTATAACGAACACAATGGTACTTCACTTTGTTTTACCTTTTATTAGATTTTTATTTATTTTTATTTTTTAATTATTTGCATTATTTTTATTTAAACTCATTTAAATTTGATTTAATTAATTAGATTAATTAAATAAATTTTTTGGAATCAATCAAACATTGTAGATTCAAGGGAACAAATATATGAAATCGTAAAATTATCACTCAAATAACACCCAAAACTCCAAAAATAAGAAATTTTAAGGTGGGTCCCCAATTTTGAGGCTAGTTGTGAAATGGCCCCAACAAAAATCCACAATAGTGTACCCAATGTATGCTCTGGAAATTGTTGATTCTTCTATTTTCAAATGACTCCAATTAAAATACATATAATGGTCGATCAGCTTTGATCAATAAAAAAGGCTAAAACAACTCAAGTAACTAAAAAACTAACTTTTACATGGCCACCTTGCATGCTATTTTATTATTATTATTCTTAAATTGACTAAAATTATTAATTGGAATGAATAATAAAGCACACAATCTAATACACTTTTCATGTGCTTTATTTTATTTACAACTCAATAATTATGGGTGACTTTTGACATCACCCCTAACAATCCCCCCTTTGATGTCAAAGGAAGAAATGTCCAACATTTCTTTGAGTTTCCCATGAGTCACCTTCAACAACCCCTTTGTGAGTATATAAAAAACCTGATCCTCACTCTTAACATACTCAATGAAAAAACAATTTCATGTACCATGTCTCTAACCAAATGGTGCTTCAAATATGTGTTTGGTATTTACATGAAAATTTGGATTTTTTTGATAATTGTATTGCTCTAATGTTATCACAAAATATTTTGGTAAGCTTATGTTGAGTCTCACAAAAATCCTTCAACACTCTCCTCATCCAAATACCTTGTGTACAAGCTGAATTAAGGGCTACATATTTAGCTTTAGTGTAAGACATCCACAATACTTTGTTTCTTGGATGACCAAGAAATCAACCCACTTCCTAAGGTGAAACAATACCCTGTAGTGGATTTTTGGTTATCAATAGAACCTCCCCAATATTAATCAACATACCCAAATAGTCTTGAATATCTTACTGATTTGTAGTGTATTCCATGATCAAAGGTTCCCTTCACATATCTAAAGATTCGTCTCAGTACTTGCATATGCATTTGAGTTGGCAAGATCATAAATCAAGAAACTAGTGAAACTGCATAGGTAATATCATGTCTTGGCGATGTAAGGTACATCAATCCACCCACCATACTTCTAAAAGTCTTATCATCAACAAGAGGACTCCCATCCTCTTTCATAAGCTTCTCACCACTAGCAATAGGAGTATCAACCACCTTATAGTTTAGAAATAAGAATTTATTCAACATGTCTTGGGAATACTTGGCTTGGCATATGAAGATCTCATCTTCCCTTTGTTGTACTTCCATGCCAATAAAGTATTTCATATTTCTAATATCAGACATAAAAATCACTTTTCATGCTCTCCTTGAAGTCTTGAATCATAACTTTGGAATTTCTTGTAAAAATGAGATCATCAACATAAAAATAAACATAAAACATGTTAGTGCCAATAATTTTCATGTAAAGGGTTGGTTCATTTTTGCTCCTTTCAAATATATTTTTAGAGAACCATCCATATATCTTTGAGTACCAAGATCTTGGAGCTTGTTTCAGACCATACAGAACCTTTTTCAACTTGTATACCTAGTGCTCTTTACCCTTTATTTCATAACCTTGTGGCTGCTCCACATATACCTCTTCTTCAATGTCACCATTCAATAATACACTCTTCATATCCATTTGGTGAACTTCCCACCCTTTCTAAGAAAAAATTGAAAGCATCAATATAATAGTATCATGGTGAACCACAAGAACAAATGTCTCCTCATAGTCTACTCCATATGTTTGTGCATACCCTTTTGCTACTAGTCTAGCTTTGTGTTTGTCTATTGTTCCATCACTATGGAAATTGTTCTTGTAGACCCATTTTGTACCAATGACATCCATGCCACTAGAAGGCTTAATGATATTCCATGTTTCATTTCTCTCAATGGCCTCCATCTCAAAATTCATGGACTAAACCCATTCTTTCCTTTGACTAGCCTATGCATAGTTCCTTGGTTCACTAGAAATGCAAGATAAGGCATAGTAAGTCATTTCATATTCAATTTATTAAATATTATTACTTGATTAAGCTTGAAGTCTTTTTGTTCTCCTTTGATATTTTTGATCCAACATCTGACTTGCTAGATGTGGCAGCAACAACCTCTTGTTTTTTACTTGGGTTGAAGTTGATGGTAAACTAGCCTCTTGGGAAGAACTAGTATTGTTTCCATTAACACTCAAAAATTGTGGAGGATCTTTATTGATCTCAATTTCTCCATAAAAATGCATCCCCCCATCACTAATAACCTATGCACTCTTCTTTTTATGATCAGAAAACACATCATTCTCAAAAAATTTACAATCCCTAGAAACAACAATTTTCTTACTAATAAGATTGAAAAACTTGTAAGCCTTACTACCATCACTATAACCTATAAAAATGTGAGGCTCACTCTTGGGATCTAATTTTTTTCTTTTAGCATCATAAATGTGAAAAAGTTCTAAAAAACCAAATACTCTAAGATGAGACACCATGGGCTTCTTACCATACCATGCTTCATAGGATGTATTATTTTTCACCGTCGTTATGGGACTTCTATTTAGGATGTAGGTTGTTGTTTGCACTACTTCGGCCCAAAAATTCCTCTCCAAATTCTTTTTCTCTAACATGGTTCTTGCTAACTCCATTATGGTACTTTTATTCCTCTTTGCAACAACATTTTATTGTGGTGTGTAGGGAGTAGTAAAATACCTTTTTATTCCATGTGAAGAGCAAAAGTCTAGAAATTCCTATGAATAAAACTTTTGACTTCTATTAGTTCTTAAAACCTTGATAGAACAACCTGATTACTTATCTACCAATTCCTTGAAGGTCTTGAAGGTTGAGAATGCCCCATATTTTATATTCAAGAATAAAACCCATATTAGTCTCGTATCATCATCAATAAAGAAAATAAAATACAAATGTTTGCCTATGCTAGGACAAGACATGGGCCCACACAAATTTGAATGTACCAATTCTAATTTCTTGGTAGCTCTCCATTTTTTGGTTGGAAATATTTCTCTATGGTTTTCTCCAAGTATACATGCCTTACATATTTCCTTAAATTTGGATTCAATCCTTGGAAGACCATCAACAATATTTTTCTTAAAAAGAACTTGCAAACTTCTAAAATTTAAATGACCATATCTACAGTGCCACAACATGCTTGATTCCTCAATGGTAGAAAAGCAAGAATTATGATTTAATATATTTATTATCAATGGAAACATTCTATTTTTTGACATAATAGACTTTCCAATCAATTTGTTACCTTACTTTTTGTCATATATCAAACATTCTCAATTGTCAAAAGGTAGCTTGAACCCTTTCTCTACTAGTTTTCCAACACTCATGATATTATGCTTCATGCTTGGAGCTAAATAAATATTGTTGACATAAACCTTCCCATGCTTTGTGGTGACAGGAATACTCCATTTCTCTTCAACATGAATCACCTTCCCATCTCCTAATTGAACTTAGCTCTTGAATGAACCATCTAGTTTGTCAAAACAATCCTTAAAACATGACATATGGTTAGAACATCTTGAATAAATAATTAATAACACAAGATTATACTAAGAGTTGGGGTGAACAGTATAAGATAAAACCTTTACTTTTAATTCCAAAGCAATAACTTCAAATATCATCAATTGTAATAATAAAACAATGCACAAATCACCACACACATAAGAGACACAAATTTAATGTGGTTCACCCAATATGGGCTACATCCATAGAAAAATATTGCTTATAAATTTCTCAACAAATTTTGTGGGCTCCAACCCATAGGAGACACCAATCCCCTATTACAATGTTCATGGACACCAATCCACTAGAGACACCAATCCCATATCAAGTTCATGGACATCAATCTATAGGAGACACAAATCCATTCTCAAGTTTGTGGACACCAATCCACATGAGACACCAATCCCATCTTAAGTTTGTGGATACCAATCCATAGGAGACACCAATCCCCTATATTGGTTCATGAACACCAATCCACAAGAGATAACAATCCCCTTTGCTAGTTCATGGACACCAATCTATAGGAGACACCAATCCTCTCTACTCTGGTTTGTGGACACCAATCCATAGGAGACACCAATCCCCTGTGCTCTAAATACTTCTCAAATCTACTCTCAAAACTAATCATAAAACTACTCACAACTCTTGCTCAACTCAGATCCAAAATTTGCTCATAATACTACTCACAAATCTACTCAAATAAACTCCATAACCTGCTCATAAATCTTGCTCACAACTTTTCTCAAATCATATCCATAATATGCTCATAATACTGCTTACAACTCTTCTCAAATCAGCTCCATAACCTTCTTACAAATTTTGCTCACAAATATGCTCAAATCAGCTCCATAACCTACTTAAAAATCATGCTCACAACTCTGTTCAAATCCGCTCCATAACCTGCTTACAAATCCTACTCACAACTCTCCAAAACCTGCTCAAGTATTCTCACACAACTTGCTCAAATATTCTCTCAAAGATAATCACAACATCTGCTCATTTTTTCTCATAAAAGAGCTTAACACTGCTCCAAAACCTACTCATAAATGTGCTCAACAATATGATCCAAAACCTACTTGTAAACACTGCTCATCTACTCCCAAATATTGCATGCATATAATGCTCATCTATTCCCAAATATTGCATACAAAACAATGCTCATCTATTCCCAAATATTGCATACAAAAAAATGCTCATCTATTCCCAAATCTTGCATAATAATATCATCAAGTTCTTCACCTATTATTCAATGTACTTTCCTCAACTAAAGTAGTTTAGACATATTATACCCAAAATTATTTTATCTTCATGAACATATAAAGAATTATATGTACTAACAAATGCCCAATATGTTCTTCACATTCATTAAGTTTGTCGCTTTCACATGTCTCACATTTATTACATCAAAAGGTAGGTTTAGGCTAGCACTTGATAACTGACCTGGTAATTGTTGTTTTGCACCTTTCCTTAAAAACCAATTATAGTGCACAAATATGTCCTTTTCATATACTCCGAAAATAAATCATGAACAATGCACAAATTTTTTCTCAAATCTGATCTATAACCCTTGCACATTTACTCACAATTTCAATCAAAGGTAATGCATAAATTTATTCTCAAATATGATCTATAATCCTTGCACATTTATTTCCAATTTCAAGAAAAAACAATGCACATCCAATAATTCCTTATACCTCCCACTATATGACAACAAAAATATTTTCCTCAAGCAAAACCACTTTGAGAAAGGAATTAAATCACCATACCTCTAAATATACCTTAATGATGATGATGAGCTTTTTGCATGAGCTTTCCAAACTAGTCTTAACAAAATGATTTTCCTTTTGTTTGTGCCTTCAAAAACTGGTTAGCAATTCTCTTTTTCTTTTCTTGATTAGATATCAAATCAACCACTTTTAAAAACCCTTATAAAAAACATACACAATAAACCTTAAAAATCATTCCTTATATATCCCTTTTGTAACTCACAATATAAAGCTTTATCAATAACAAAAACCCTTTACATCTCCTTTTATAACATGTAAAATACAACTTTTCAAAATAACAACCTCATACCTTATAACTCCCTTTTATAGCATGTAAAATTCATTATAAAATAATCATTACACAACTTATATCTCCCACTCAAAGTATGCAAAATATAATCACAAAAAACCTTATATCTCCCACTCAATTAAATCAAATACAAATTTTGCCCTTACCTCGCATAGCAAAAACCACCAAATCCTCGCGGAGGAGATTCAATCTCCTGACTTAACCAACAAAGCGCCCTAGCATAGGATAGTTGACCAAATGAGCTACCTTGATGAGTGGACTAAAAAGGTGCAGCCCAAACTATTTAAACCCTTCTTTGTTCTATCAATCAAAATGAAAATAGTGTTACGAGGATTCAACCCTGCAACCTCATACTACACAGTGCCTTAGTGTAATCTTGGCAACCGATTGGGCTAGCCACCCAGATGAGACTAAAGTCACAGCTTAAATATTATAAATTTTCTTTTTCGCTTGCTATCGCCAAACGTGCTCTTCTCCTCCTCTTCTACCTATCGTCCGATTTTTGCATGAAGAAGATTCGAATTTTCCACCATAGCCAAAATGAATTTGATAGCCTTTTAAATGTGCATTTTATATAGCATCCAAGGAGGTCGATTGTGTATTTTCATTTAGTGCCCAATGAGGTTGGTCTTAGTATTTGAATTTTCAAAATTTGCATGGTGTTATCAAGGAGGTTGTCCAACCTTTTAACCTTTAAATATTAAACTTCTGAATTATATTTAAATACTTTGATTTAAATATGACCTTCCACTTTTTCAAACTGTTATACTATCTATATCCTCTTGATTTAAATATAACCTTCCCCATTAATATTTTATTTAAATAGTAAAGCATATATTTGCCTTTATGACAAATGTACCATTTCATCCTTTGAATATATTTTTGCCTTTGACACCTCTAAAGATATATCTACCTTTATTATTAATGACAACTCAACATTTCATCCTTGAAGATATTTCTGCCTTTGACATCAATGACAACTCAATATTTCTAACAAAGAAACCACATATCCTTTTTATCATCCAAACCTGAATTACATGAAAGAGAATTATTAATTGTATCATAATTATTCTCAGCTTGGTAGGACTTTTTTCTCACCTCCATCTTGATTTGAAATTGCTTTATTTTTGGCTGCTAGTTTCATGCAGTATTTGATCATGTGACCTGGTTTCTTACAACAATGACAAGTGATGATATTCTTACCCTTCCTCTTTGAATTTGATGGGTTTTTTATTTCTGATATGAAATTTGAGAAAAATCTATATTCTGATTTGAGGTTCTTGCATTTGGTTTCAAAACCTATACTTTGGTCTCTAGTGCATGATTCAAGTCGTTTGAGTAAATTTTTATTTTATCCTCATGGTACAACAAAGAACCCACTAATTATTCAACTTTAATATGGTCTATATCTTTGCACTCCTCAAGTGTAATAACAATATGGAGCCATTTTGGGGATAGGGATCTCAAAATATTTTTTACAACTACTCCATATTCCATGACTTCACCATACACTCTCAATCTATGCACTATACCATTTACTCTAATACAATAGTCTCCAACATTCTCATCATCATGCATTTTCATATTTTCAAAATTTATTCTTAGTTTGGAGAGCTTTGCTGCTCTTAACTTTTTTGAGCCTTGATATGATATCTCCAAGGTTGTCCATGCCTCATGGGAATTCTCACAACCAACTATCCTTGGATAAATGCTTGGATCTATTGCACTATACAAGTAGAAGAAAACTTGAGCATCATTCTTTTCTTCTTCTTCCAATGTCTTCCTTTGATCTTGAGGAAGAGCACTCCAATAATTAGGAGGATTAAATGTATGAACTATACTTTTCCAAACTCATTTCCATACAAATATCCTCCTCATTTGATCTATCCGGTACTCAAAGTTCTCTCCTTTGAATGTAGGTATATTTAAGGATGTAATATTGGTTTCCTTGATAGAAAAAAATAGTAACATGTATTTCTGATCCAAAATATTGTAAATGATGTTTAGAATAAAAAACTTCACCTTCTCTTTTTGTAGCTATACCTGCAAATTCTGAAATCACACACAACACCTGCTCTAATATTAAATGTGAAATTTATGTGGAAAAATTAAAAAAACAACAATAAAATAATTTTGATCTATGATAAATTTAACATCAATGGAATGGATATCACCCAAAAAATTTCAGGAGTGTTCAACGATGAAGCCAATTTTTTTTTGAATTTAAAATAGTGAAGTATCCATAACCAAATTCTCCAACTATAATAAAGTATGTTGCTGGTCCAAACCAGAAAACTAGATCTAGAATTGACAAAAAAATGCACAAAAAACTCTACAATAGTGCACCCAATGTATGCTCTAAATTTTTTTGATTGATTCTTCTATCTTCAATTGATTCTAATTGCAATACATATAATGATCGATCATATTTGATGAATCAAAAGGGCTAAAAAAACTCAAGTTACTAAAAAACTAGCTTTTACATGGCCACCTTGCATGCAGTTTTTTTTATTATTCTTAAATTACCTAAACTTATTAATTGGAATGAATAATAAAGCACACAATTTAATACAATTTCCATGTGCTTTATTTTATTTACAAATTAAATATTAATTTAATAATTATGGATGACTTTTGACATCACCCCTAACTGTATCTTCCATTCCTCTTACTCCTACTAACTCCCATCCTCCTATTTTTCCTTTCTTCTAAACCTCTTAATTTTTGTCAAAAAAATCCCTTCTCTGTTTAATTTAGTAGTACATCAAGTTATGGACTATATTTATAAATAATCATTTGGCTCAGTTTTAATGAGTTATTTTCTTGCTATAAGTGAGTGACCCACCTACTTAAATAACTAGTAAACTCACCTTGATGAAGGATACCATACTGATTACAAGGCAAGGATAATTGGTCTTTTATAGGTTGATTTATCTACATAGGTCACCTCTGAGTAGGCATAGGTAGGGAGCACACTGCCTATGGAATTTAAAATCCATAAGGGATCCCAAAGAGGCCACACTTGAATATGATGTACTTTTGATATTTGCAAGTGTTGCACCTTCCAAACCCCCTTTTACATACCAAACAATTATATAATTAAGGCCAACCAAGTTGTAAACCCATAGGAGCTCATCAGTGTATGAAAAAATTGCTCAAGTAGAAATATAGGAAAAACTAATTTTCATACCCAAGTCCACAAACATGAGTGAATTGCTTGTGAATTACTAGTGAGTCACTTGAACTCGTCAAGTGAATTTCTTCCCTTAATTGAGAAAATCACTCCACCTATTTGAGTGAATAATTTTATTTTTTAAATGAATTGATCCTTCATCCTAGCTACTTTAGTTTCCTCTAGTAAGTGAATCAATCCTATTTTTGTGAAAATCACTCCAAAATAGCAAGCAAATTACTTTTGTACTCAAAAAGCCATTTTTTATTTTGCATAATTGTTTTCCATCTCACTTATTTATTTTTATTTTTTTCTCACCATGGATACTACATTCACTTCCATGATCCCTTTATTACTATAACCATAAGCTATATCACATACTTCCAAAAAATTTACCCCACTCCTCACCATCCAATTACCAACCATTGCATGCACCATAGTGGATGTTGGACCATTAAATAAGTAAACAAAAAATAAAAAAGAGGAAAAATAAAGAAATAAGCCTCCTCACCCTCATTAGAGGATCAAAGAAGCAAACACAAAAGACCAAAGTAGTACTTGGAAGATCTATATTAGAAGATTTTGGAGGGAACTTATACCCACCCAATGGGGGAGGTGAGAATAGAGTCCCTAAGAAGACACAACTTGGGCATCCAAACTGATTCATGGATAATCAACCAGATTTGGACCTCAAACTTAGTGATGAATTTGGTGCCCCAAATTTAGAGTTTCCAATGATTGGTGTAAATAGTGTTAAATAAGTATGGTCTGACAACTAGAATATTTAGTATCCTATAGTATATGGAGGATGCATTGTACATCACAATGGGGGTCATTCAAAGTATACATAAGGCCATCAATGACATATACATATGGATTTCCTATAGTCCCAAAATTTAAAAGGACTATAGCAAAATCCAATGCTTATTGATGAAGCTTCCTAATCCCTTGAAGAAATAGAATCTGTCATACAAATTTAATATCCCACTATAGTTATAATAGGTCAAATAAGATGTTCATACAGTAAATCATAAATAGTCATTGTCTTAGGATAAGGGAGCAATATGAAGATTTATGAGGAACATATCATCCTACTACATAATATCGAAACCTACTTGAGGCAGTCTCAAATGGGTGAATATTCTAAATATTTTTTGTTCAAATGGATATTCAAATTAAGGATCTTAAGTACAAGATAAATTTTAATTATACATCTTATCTAAACTAGATAATCTTATACTAGAAAAAAAGTTGATTTCCCACACACCAACTAGACTCGATAGGAGAAATAAATAACCTATGAGCATAGTAGAGCGTATATGTGTACCCTACTAAGAAGTAATAAAGACCTCTTACTCCTACTATGATGAGGTGTACAATTTCATAATGGATAATTTTAGAGAAAGGTGTCAAGATTGACTAATGTGGAATGACAAAGACTAATATATAGGAAGTGGTCTAGAGGATATTTCTACTTAGGAAGTGCTAAAAATTTCATAAAACTCTATTTCTTCTCATCCATATTCCCTTTCACTTAGCTTTAAGAGTCTCTAACTGCATTTTCAATATAAAATGTGTAAGAAAAATTGATTAAGTACTTTAAAGGGTATAATAAGACCACATTTTAAGCACTCAACTAGAAAATCATGAACAATACTCCTAAGTTGCATGAGTTACACTTGGTGATAGAGGTAAGATCAAGGGAAGTGTATCTCAAACAACTTAGATACCACTAGTTCCATGACTTAAAGGGAGTTTAAAAAAAAAACTTTAGAGACAAGAAGTTGAATACAAGTTTTTATCTATGAGAAGAGCTACAACATTCAATCAAATGTTAATACACATGAGGAAATAATATTTTACACTATAAAGAGAAGTGAAGGATAAGAATATGAAATATAGATCTAGTATAACAACCCCTAGAGTGGTTTGTTTTTTATATGATTAATAAATATGAATTAAATTTAAACCATCAAAGGTTTGGGTATCGTTAAATGTCAGGTATATAGGTAATAAAATACTTGAATGGTAGTGAATAAGCTATGTAATAGACATGATATACCAAGACCATAAGGGATGAATAATTTGAAACTAAATTTTTTGCCACCTAAGATGAAAGGAATCTTGAAGACAAAAAAAATCTAAGCTTATAATAAAAGCAATAGCAAGAACCTTGACCCTATACAAGGAGAATCCTAATAAGTGATTCCAATTATCCCATTTAAGATACATTAATGACTCTAGTAGTAACTAGTTTAGCAATAAAGAAAATGACAATAAAAAAACAAAATAGGTTTGATATCTATAGATCTATGTTTTGTGAGATGGTCACAATTGGCTAACCAACTTACACTTGGTGCAATGATGAAATATAGCCAACTAGAAACTGAATACGAAGCAATGCTAACTAAGAATAAAAAATCTGAAGAAAAATTAGCATAAGTGATGGTGAAAAGGGACCAAATTAAACAAGAGAATAAATGGATAAATAGGGAGATCACTGAGAAATATAAACTAAATAAGTTAGTCAAGGACCTTACAACATAACTTGCTAAAATTGGCATACTCGTGTAGTAGCTGCCCAAAGAATAAATTTAACTCCTAGAAATCCTTGACCAAATATGCCAATGAATTAGGGTGTTTATAGCCTTAAGATCTAAAGAAACAATTATATATCGAAAAGTGGTATATGAAATTCACAAGGCTAGGACCTTTTGGGGCTAGATCAAGTAGGAAATAGGAAATACATCTGAATACTTCCAATTCACCTCCTTCATAGAAGACATCCTAGAATAGGTGGAGGAAACCATGAAATATGTAGAAGGAAAAATATATACAAGGAATATCAAGAGGTCTTAAAAATCCTTGCATTAATGGTTATGATACAAGCACAATAGCAAGGGATGGACCACAAAAAGATTTTCAATAAGTTGAGAAAGATCCCAAATATCTAGAGGAACGTATAGATCTACAAATATAACCTGACATTCTTGAAAACTCAAGTGCAACAAATGGATAAAGATATCCAAGGGTTACTTGCTACTAGAATTCCCAATTTATTTGATTAGGGTAAGTACCTCCTATATAATGATGTCATTAGTACTATGATTTAAGAATAAAAGGACCAAGTCAACCAAAGGGTTGTAGTTAAAATGTTTGAGAAAGTGAAATCAATTCATGCCAATCTAGAAGAACTAGCTTCCAAAAGATAAGAGTTATCAAAAATCATTTTCAAGATATGATGGAAGAGGTAAAGGACCTTGGGGTAGTATAGTTGCCATATGATAGTGAATGGCTAATATTTTTGGGACTGCTACCACCAGATATTGACTAGAGGAGAAACAATAATTTTGATAATTTTATAGCATAGATGTTAATTTCGTAGATTCCATGCCTAAGGATAAATGCAAGATTTAGGATCTTGTGCCAATAAAGCTTGGCATCCTATGAAGTCATCATAAACATAGTACCTCAACATTACCTTTGTAAATTTTACCAATTTTGGAGAGAAATGTATTAGAAAAGATAAAATATTATAAAACATCTTAAAATTCTCAAAACTTAGCTAAGCATGAATAGGGACTAATTCACTTACAAAACTTAACCAATTGGCTAGAAAGAGGGATTCACTTGCTTGAGGAGATTAACTAGATTGAGGTAGTGATTCACTCACTTAAGGGGAATAATTGTCTCAAGGAATAAATTCACTTGATAAATAATATTTATTTGTAAGATGCAAGCAAATCATTTGTAAAATATGAGTGAATCACTCAACAAACCAAAGCAAATCACTCAATTAGTCACAAAAGTAAAATTTAGAATCAATTCAAAGGATAATGTTTTAAAAGGTGATTTTTTGGCATGTATTGGTGCATTAATATATTTTAGAAGCCTTATAATCCTATTAGAGGTATGCAACATTTGGAGGTGTAACATTTTACCAAAGTTACCCCTAAATATTTACTTTTACTGGGAGTAATTGTTTCTCACCACACATAACTTAGGGGTAATTTTTTACTATAAATAGGGGCCTATGGCCATCACTATAACCATATTTTAATCATGATAATTTAGAGCTACACTATAAAACCTAGATTGTGATTTATACTTATGAGGTTTTAAGAAATTGTCAAATCCTTATGCATTTCATCAATGGCATTGCCCTTCTATATTTCTAAGTGTATAGTAGTTATGGCATGGCCCTTCTAGCTCATATTGACATTCCCCTATTAATTTCATAATCAGATAAATATTTGAACATTGATGTTATTTAACTTCCCATTTATTTATTGGTCACACACTCTCCTTACTACAATGTGAAATCTACATTTGCTTTCAATCTCTTGCACTCTAAATTTCTTATAATTTTATTTTTCACATTTTAATTTTCATGTATTTTCCATTTTTGTACTTCATTTTCATGCATTTTAGTTTAGATTAGTGATATACACAAGGATAGAATGGAGTCTACATAAGTCTAGAAGTCAGGAGAAGTCATTGGCAATCCCATCCAACCTTGTTGAAACTTGAATTAGGGGTGAAAAACCTAATTTAGAAGTCAGTACAATTTTCTTGTTGAACACAACCCTTGCTATAAACAAAGAAAATTTCTTTCCATTGTACTTATCTCTTGTTTTCTAATATAAACTAAAAGATATTTTTTTATCTTATATTTAAATCCATAACAAGAGGTTCTTCCATGTTTTAGGATTGTAGTGTATCTCAACTTTATTGAATTGTGTAGTTGTGTTGTCATGTAGTTGTAAGTATGCTATAAGTGGTATAAGAGAAAATTATGTAGTTGCACCTACTTATGGTTGTAGACATGCTAAAAATGGTAACAAAGATAGTTATAGACCTTCAAGGAAAATAGGACAAGATCCAAGTTTTATATCTTCATAGCAAAAATAGGACAAAGGATAGGTTCCATATTGTTCAAGGAGAATGGTATGTAGTATACCATAGAGCAAAATTTTAAATTTTTATTTATGGGCTATTGTGATATTTGTTATTTCATACTTTGAAAATAATGTTAATATTTGATATTTAAGTTCGAAAATATGCATGATTGTATTTATGAGATGGATTATGATTCTATATTAGTCACATGTAGCATCTTGCAATATAGATTCCTTTTTATATCTTGAATATTTATAAACTTTGACATGCTATAAGTGGCTAAAATTCTTCTTTCCAAAGAAAAAATTTGCACCTCAATATGATGATTTCACATGAAGTTATTCCTTCTACACTAACTTTCCCTATTTATACTTCATTTATAGGTCTAGAACTAATTCTAAAAACAACTATAGCATTCCAAGTTAGTATAGAATATATAAATTCATATCAAAGCATTGTGCTAAGTCAAAATTTATTTTATTGGAAGAAATACAAGTTAATTCCACATTAAATCAAATTTTATCCAAATTTTGGATACCTTTAGTGCAAGTTATTTTTCTTGTAAGGTGGAACACATGTCAAGCAAAAAAAATAGTATTTACAAATACCATGACTTTAATCATGCATATATCCTAATTTAGGTACCAAATTTTAGTGTTATTTTTGTTTATATTTAACAAACTTTACGATGAATTGTATCTAACTAAATGTTATGAAATATTAATATAAAATTTTAGGTTATATAAATTGTTAATTTCTAGGTTAAATCCGCATGTAAAAAAAATGATGGATGACTAAAAAGAGTCATAGGAAAAATGTTAAAATATACTCAAGAAAAGAAGATGTGACAAATTTTTTGCTCAAAGTTAGAAAAATATCTTATGATTGAAAGGTTTCAAACAATAGGATAATATTTTTCTTTTATGATGAAATCGATTTATGACGGAATAGCCTTGGAAATGCTGGATTTGGTTCTTCTAGGAAACTATAGAATTGGTATTTTTAGCTATAGGGTATAAAAGGAGGATATAAATATACTTCTTGTGGTTGGATCTACAACTAAAGTAAATCCTGAAAAGTAATAATAAATTCCAATGACTTAAGGTTTGTAATAGATAATTTTTATTTGGATTCCTCCAATTGAAGAAGGAAACTAATTTTTAATTAAATATTTAAACTAAAGGTCACCATTAGATTCAAATAATATCCATCTAAGTTCAAAACAAAAATTATATAAGGTCTCATTTCTTGTGTGGAAGAGAAAATAAAAGTGAAGTAACCTGAAGATCCTTTAGAGGAGGAACCCTATGGACATCCATATTATAAGGAAAGCATTGACTCAAGTGTTCAATATAATCAAAGGAACATAATTATTTTACATATAAGACAATCATGGAGCCAAAATCAAAAGGATCAACATCAAAGGAGACTCAATGATAGTGAAGATGTCAATAGGATATACTGATCTTGATGCAACACATTACATATTTGGAGGCTTGAAAAGATAATAACAATTACTTTACTCATATGTTTTATATATAAATATCATTAATGAGGAGGGAATGTTAAATACCAAATTACAATATTTTGATATTTATTGGCTATTTTGTTTTCAAATTTGTGATTTTTATAAGTGGTTATATTAAACATAAATAGACCCATTTTTGTAGATTAAGGATAAACAACATCTTATATAAATAAAATATTTTATCCCCCCTTGTATTTGTCTCTTATTTTTCTAATATAGTTCAATTTTTTTTTTCTCTCCCAATAAAGAGTATAATAAGAGGATCTTCCTTGTTTTGGAATTATTGATCCAAAATTTAGAGTTTTAGGTTAAGAAAAATCAAGAAATGGTGGAATTTCAAAATAATAAAGTATAGCAAATCATAACATAAAAATATGACAAAATAAAATAATAAAAAATTTATTACTTAGAAAAGACATTACAATACAAGCAATCTCTAAAAAGAGAGGTGAGAATATAATATTGTATCTATTACTGTTTTCTATAATTAAGCATACATATTTTTTTACAAAATATTTGATGTCCACCATAATGAATATGGAGGGTCAACCTTATGGAAATATGGTGTTTCACCTTCCATAATTTACAAAGTGTGTATTACCAGAAAATTATATATATGTGAATTACCATTTTGTATTTTATCCTCAAGTGATTTATCAAAATGGCTAAGGATGCATCTTGGTTGTGAATATCTAAAAAAGTTAATAATATTTTTTTAGTAATATTTTTATTTTATATTATTAAGGGCCTCTAGAATATTTTTTATTAAAGTTATTCTTGTCAAAACATCTTGTTCTTCCTCTATAATTTTCAATGTTTTTTTAATGAATCAAAACAAATTTCCAAGCATAAAGTTATGTCCCCATCAAGGTGGATAGTCTCATGTCTACGTTATTCATCCCACCTTGAAAAACAATGGTTCCCATTCATTAGAATTTTAATCCATTAACAATAATTATTTTTTATCTAATTATTTGTGATCCATTCCCATTTATGACCAAGTTGTCCTAGATTGACCAATATGTATGTTTGATTAGACCACATTTTGGTGATCTTAGTCCATGTATCAATAATCTAATTGTTACATAACAAAAATAATATAGTAATCGGCTATATTATGAGATATTACATTTAAATTATTATTTATATCGTGTAGATTTTGAAATAATCATCTAATCATTCATCAATAATTTCACTTGCGTATTCGCATTATTGTTGCCCATTGTGGTGGGAATACGCCCTCCTTGAATACGCCCTCCTTGAGTGACAATGATTTAATTCATTTGATTTATCATTCCTTTTGATTTGATATATTTGTTCCTAGCTTTCATATCTGTTACTTGATGCATGCATTGTGGTTGATTGATTGTTTACAACACTAAAGTGATTAATAGGGAGAACCTGTAGGGTTATTCCCCAAGTGGTATCAATATCCTGATGATCCCGACGAAACCCAACCGGCGAGGCAGTTGAAACTGCTGTAGAAACACAGTTGCAGGTAGAAATCCACGTTGCGTGACACAGTCCACCGCTATGAACAACACTTACATTGGTGAAACTTGTATCTAGGGCATTTAGGTAGAAGACAAAGGGTATTGAGGTCCTTTCTAAAACCCTTGACGATTACATTCCACAAGATCTCAGTGATCTGGTAAACAAAATTTTCCCCACCCATAAGTGAATGGTGCAAACACCAATTTTTAGCGACTAAAAGCACTCAACATAGCGTTCCAAGGTTTTAAACTTGTAGTTGGACAAATAATAATAAGGTGAGAAGAAGGTAATTAGACGCCAGTCATTTCAATCGTACCACAGTCTTAAGAATCCATGGAAAAATATCGCCATAGACATCGTTGCATACACTTGCCCAATCACGAGAGCACTGAACAATCAAAACATAGTATTTAAGTGCATTTATGGGAAACATACGGTTAGAAATAAATTTTATAAATTTTTTTAGTGAATTCGAGGAATTATCCCACATTCAGTGTGATGTGGGCAAATGATTGTTTAAAAGACAGGAGTCGCATCTCTTGAACTATGGCTTAGGTCACACTAGTAGCTCCCTCGTGTTGGCTTCTAGCATTCCCTGTGTTACTATTGGTCTTATCTTATCCCCATGTTGTTGGTTCCTTCTATCATGTCACCTTAGTCTTGGACATTAGTCCCTTCGTTGGTCCCTCATGTCATTGGTTCCTTCATTGTGTCGTGTCATTGGTCCTCCACTGTGTCCCTCATGTTACATGTCCACATTCATGTGTTGGTTAGGGTTGGCTTAATCCTTAGGTACTCACCCACATTGGTCACATCAATTTTGGTGTAAAATTAGGGTAAAATTAGGGCTGGTGTTGGTTTAGTCCTTCGATGTAGTCAGGTGTCAGTTTGTCATACCGATGTCAAATAAGAGTGTTAGTTGGTCATACTGGTGTCAAATAATAGTGAGTATCAAATTGGTTTCAATTGGGTGTTGTGTCAAAATTGTTAAAGAGATTCGAAAAGCTGAAGTCTCAAGAGGAAGCTCAAAATTCACATCCGTGTCATAGTTGGAATGACAATACAAGAAAAATAAACCAAATTTTTACCCAAACCTATCAAAATTTTGTAGAATTCAAAGGCAAAAAATTAACTAAAAGAACCTTATTGACAAGTGAATGAGTGGATGGTGGATAAAAGGGCTAAAGGGATGACTATCAAGCTCAGAGAACTCCAATGAGGGGATTTGAAAATCACCAAGAAGACCTCCTAGAAATAAAGGTACACAAAATTCTTCTTCTCCTTTAATAATTACTAGCTTTAACCTTGGTCATCCATTGCTTAACAATATGGCATCCAATCCCTCCCCAAACTCTTCCCATGAGAACATCACACAAGAGGAAACAGGAAGCCCCATAACCACTGACATGGTCTTACAATCCTTAGTGGCTAGTATTAAAAGCATGAATGACAAGATGACCCAACTATTGGAAAGACAAGTCCAACCAAATCCTCCTAGCCCAAACCACTAGAGCACTGAGGATCAGTATGGAGCTTATACACACCAAAGAGGTCATAATGGTCATTCCCAAAATCACTTCAATGGACAAAGAAATAATGAGGATTTGGGAAACGAGGAAGTTTATGAACAACAAAAGGGTTCTGATAGACCTTCCCAAAATCGCTTCCATAGATAGAGGAATAACGAGGACCAAGATAGACATGAAGTTTACCACCAATCAAGAGGTCCTAATGGAATCAATTTTCCATGCATTGATATGCCCACTTTTGAGGGTCACGATCTACATGGGTGGATAGCCAAAATGGAAGGCATTTTAGAATTATACCAAATTCAAGATTCAAAAAAAGTTCCTTTTGCTACTTCCAAACCAGGTACTAAAGCTTATCAATGGTTTGTATGGCTCAAACACGAGAAGGGAAAAACCATTTTCTAGAATGATTTCACCAAATACTTTCTTAACATATTTTATGAAGGATCCTCATCTTCTTACATGTTGCAATTGTTATCACTTAAGCAAATAGGATCAGTTATGGATTATATATCAAAATTCACTAGCCTACTTTCCTATGCAAAAAAATTAGAAACCGATGTAGTGATAGCTACTTTTAGAAATGGGTTGAAAGAGAATATTAAAGTCAAAGTGGATCTACAAGATCCATCCACTATAGATGCTTTTATACAGATTTCCAAGTTGGCTGACAAGAAGGTGCAAATGACGACATCCATATGACGTGATTCATATGGTCGACCACAATATCAGAATAAATCGTTTCGTATAAATGATCAACCATCAAGATATTTTTGCTATAAATGTTGTAATCACCATCCAAAATATTAGGCATGTGTACCATAATAGAACTTTCAAATTGAATATGCTGACAAGGAAGATGAAGTAATAGAGGAGAAAAACTATCCTGATGATCCCATAGATGAAGACCAAATTGAACACGAGAAGGTTGTAGCTGAGGAAGATACTATGGCAATTTTAGTACATGCTCTTATGGGGTTATCAACACACCATACAATCAAAGTAGCAAGATTCATTTGACAAAGGAAGGTAACTGTATTAATTGATTCTAAAAGTACTCATAACTTTATTGACACAAGGCTTGCCAAGGCATTAAACTTGCACATCCACTCCTCAAATCAAGATAAATTTCAATTTAGAACTGCAAGCGGGAGTAGTGCTCAATGTATAGGTAAAACATGTTCAATTTCATTACAAATGGGAAGTTATACTTGGCAGGGTCCTCTTTTTGTTATGAATTTAGAGAATTCATAAGTTATCTTGGGAGTTGCATGGCTAGAACAAATGGAAAACATGATCGATTTTAATTACAAGCAACGCTTTGTTGAATGGAAAGAAAATGAGCATACCATTCGCCTCCAAGGAATTCCAACACCTCCATCAAAGATAGTAAGTTTGCACAACATGGAAAAAATATTAAGAAAAGGTAGTTATGGATTCATTGCTCAAATTAATTGTATGTAAATGTAAGCACAAGATACGCTAGAAATCTAATCAAAGGATCTACAAAACATTATGGTCAACTATGATGAGGTATTCCAAGAACCAAAGGGACTACCTCCCAAAAGATCCCATGACCATGCCATACGTGTTGTTCCAGGAAGTATTCCACCTAATGGTCATCCTTATCGATATCTCCAACCTCAGAAAATAGAAATTGAAAAGATTGTCCAAGAACTATTAGAACATGGTGTCATCCGTCACAACACTAGCCCCTTATTCTTCACTAGTAGTTTTGGCCCATTGTAAAGACAATTCTTTGCGTATGTGTCCGAATTTTCGTCCTCTTAACAAAATCATGATCAAAGATAAATTTCCTATACTGGTAATTGATGATCTATTAGATGAACTACATGATGTAATTTTTTTTTCCAAATTGGACTTACGTTCAGGGTTTCACAAAATTAAAGTTATGGAAGAAGATATTACCGAAATAATTTTTCAAACCCATGAAGGTCTTTATGAATTTTTGGTCATACCCTTTGGTCTCACTAATACCCCATCTACATTCCAAAGTCTCATGAACCAGGTGTTTCATCCATTCCTCTATAAATTTATCCTAGTCTTATTCGATGACATACTCATATATTGTAAATCATGGAAGGATCATTTGTTGCATGTGGGAAGGGTTCTTCATGTACTACATAAGGAAAAGTTATTTTTCAAATGCTCTAAATACTCTTTCAGTGTTCAAGAAGTTGAGTACCTAGGTCATATAGTAACTCATGAAGGTGTTAAAGTGGATCCCAATAAGATTAAGGTAATTCAGGATTGGCCTTTACCTAAAACCATAAAGAAAATTCATGGTTTTTTGGGTCTCATTGGCTACTATCGCAAATTTATGCGTAACTATGGTAAAATTACAGCTTCTCTCATAGCTTTAATAAAAAATGATGCTTTTCATTAGTCTGAAGTAACCACTCAAGCCTTTGAGGCTCTCAAAGAAGCCATGTGTGCTACTCCAATTTTGACGACTCCAAAATTTTACAAACTATTCGTCATCGAATGTAATGCTTCAGAAACAGGTATTGGGGTAGTGTTAATGTAGGAAGGTCATCCCTTGGCATTGAAAGTAAAAAAAAATTGGAAAATAATTTGGGAATATCTACATATGAAACATGCAATGGAGAAATGGAGACACTACTTAATCAATAGTTGTTTCATTATAAAAATAGATCATAGTAGTCTCAAGCACTTTCTAGAATAAAGTTTTTCTTATCCAAAAAAAACAAGTGGTTAACTAAATTTTTGGGATATGATTTCGTTATTGAGTACAAGAAAGGGAAAGAAAACGTGGTAGTAGATGCATTATCCAAAAAATATGAAGATGAAGTGGTCATTAATGCTATTTTAGGTCCTTGTTCTCAATGGGTGTCTCAATTACAGGAAGTATGGTTGTCTAATAGTGAAACTTCTCAAATAATTTAGGAGTTATCATTGGGTTCATCCAAGCACCCCATTTTCTCCTATGAAGACAAGATATTAAGGAAGAAGAATCACATTTACATTCCACACACATCGACAATCAAATCAAGGATTCTAGATGAGTCACATGATTCTCCATCAGCAGGTCATTTAGGTTTTTTGAAAACTTACATGCGGGTTAAACAATATTATTGTTGGAAAGGATTAAAAGTAGAGGTCAAACAATGGATAGCTGAATGCGAAGTATGTCAACACAATAACGGTGAAACAGTCAAATCACCAAGGTTTCTTCAACCATTACCCATTCTAGATCGTCAGTGGGAACACATTTCCATGGATTTTATTGAAGGTCTTCCTAATTCAAAAGGCAAAATAGTAATATTTGTGGTAGTTGATTTCCTCTCCAAATATGCTCACTTTCAGGCTCTACAATGTCCATTTTTAGCAAGCAAAGTGGCTAAGATATTTATGGAATTAATTTTTAAATTGCACAGAATGCCCAAAAATATTAGAAGTGATCGAGATCCCATATTTACTAGAAATTTTTGGAGAGAATTGTTTCGACTTGGTGGCACCAAATTAAATATGTCTTCTACATACCATCCACAAACAGATGGCCAAATGAAGGTATTTAACAAATTTTTGGGTACCTACCTAAGATGTTTTGTTCAGGATAAACAATATTAATAGAGTCAGTAGCTATCATTGGCAGAATGGTGGTACATCACTTTTTATCATTAATCCATCAAAATGTCTCCTTTTGAAGCATTGTATGGGACTAAGCCTTCAATAGTAGCATATTATGTACCAAGATCTTCCAAAGTGACCCAATTTGTTGACTGATTTCAGCAATGACAGTCAATGCTCACCATTCTCAAGGACATTTTGGTACAAGTACAAAATCATATGAAGCAACATCAAGACACACACCGTTCGAAAAGATAATTTGATATTGGTGATATAGTGTTCCTGCTTTTGTAGCCCTACAAACAATTATGATTGAATATCAAGTTCAGTCAGAAGTTGGCTCCTCAATTTTATGGTCCCTAAAAAATTGTGCGTTGCATTGGAGCAGTGGCATATCAACTAGAGTTGCCTTCATCATCACGTATACATCCAATATTTCATGTTTCTTGCCTTAAGAAGGTGATTGGACAGAAAGTGCAATCTCAGTCAAAACTACTAGTACTTGATGAAGAAGGGCATATATATCTCCACCCGAAAGTAATTTTACAAAACAGAAAACGCACACTGGGATCTCATCACATCCAAGAATTTCTCATCAAATGGTAGGACCTACCAGAATAAGATGCTACATGGGAACTTGGAAGTATTTTCTAGACATTTGTAGCTTTAAGGACAAAGCTTTCCGAGGAGGGGAGTCATGTTACATACCAAAAATAATATAGCCATCGGCTATATTATGAGATATTACATTTAAATTATTAGTTATATCCAAGTGTAGATTTTGAAATAATCATCTAATCATTCATCAATAATTTCACTTGTGTATTTGCATTATTGTTGCCTAGTGTGGTGGGGATATGCCCTCCTTGATTGGAAATGATTTAATTCATTTATTTATCAGTCCTTTCGATTTGATATATTTGTTCCTCGCTTTCATATCTGTTACTTGATGCATGCATTGTGGTTGATTGATTGTTTACAACACTGAAGTGATTAATAGGGAGAACCCGTAGGTTTCTGCCCTACTAATCCTCCTTCACTAGAAGAAGTCTAACTATTTTTCTACAATAAAAGTATCTAGGAGAAGTGTATGATAAGGCCTAAAATATTTACATTTAATTTTGGATGCAAGCCAAGACAATATAAAAGTTTAAATTTGAAAATATTTTCACCCACATTCTTGGTGATGGTGTATAGTCCATAGTAAAGAGATCTAATCTTTGTATGTGGTCTTATAAGTATATATTTCTGAATATATAATCATACTTATCTCTAAAATTGAATTTATATGGGATGATATTGCATGTATTTCATATTTGTCTTCCCCAAGAGGTCATGAATGTAGTATTGGATATGTTCAATATGTTCGATAAATCATACCATATTTTATGCTTCTTTCTATTCATGATGTACAAGGACAACTACATGATATCTACAAGTATATGTATGAGGATATCTAAATCAATGGATTATAAGGGTTAGAAATTGAAACACACAATCGATTGGATGTGTTTAGTAGAGTTTTTCAAAGCTTAATTATGCCCATTTGAATGTATAGGACAATCTCATCTAATGTGCATGAATGCTTGAAATTGTATATTTAAAGAAAATGTACAACTAATTGATTCACAAATTTAGTATAACCATTATTCTAAGGATAGAAGGTTGTGCACATGGTTACCTTCATGTCCATAATATTCTATATAGTGGACTAGAAAATTCTTAGAACTATGTTATCCCTACCATAAACAATGGACTTTAGCAAATGAAATTTGAGTCATATGTGAAAAAAATAAAGATTAATAGTATCCTTAATTGAAATATATTTATTATAGGGAATAATGATAGCTATTTATGAAAAGCTCAAATAATACAAAACAAAAAATTATTACCATGCTAGGATGTGGAGAATTTTGAAATGAAAACCATGGAGATGAGTTACCAAGGCTTGGTTGGTAGAGGCAATGGTATATATAGTCATTTTTCTTATTGATCAATTTTGAAATAGCACACAAGATTTATGGCTAGATGTATGCCACAATATTAGTTCTTATATTGGGCCAATAGATGTACTTTTTGAGAACTATCAATATTTCTCCATCCTAAAGTGTCTTATACTATTTTCTAAAACATCTTTGAGTGTTTACTAGATGACACATACAAATATACCATACAATAGAGGAGATTATCTTACAAACAAATATCAATAACATTCTTACCCATAAAAATATATTAGTATGCATATATAATTTTGTAATAGACTTCATACAAAGTGGACTAATCTAAATTCTCATACCTCTAAAAATCAAGAACGGTTATGGTTACAACAATTGGTAAATTTCTTAACAATATTCTATCAAATTTACATTCCATCTCTTGTGCTTGAATTTGAGATGAAATTGTTGTAGATAGTGGACCAATTCTATTGTCTTTTAATTCCTAGTTTACTTTATGTATAAATCAACACAAGAGTTATATAAACTAAATATATTATTACTTCATTTCCAAGATATAGTGCTTTCACTATTTATATGCTTGTACAATGTCATACAACTCTTTATCATGTATGTGATATTTTGAAACCACTTCATTGAATTTCTCTTTGTGATAAGAAACTAGATTCTAGTACTATTGACAATAGCTTCAAATTCATATGTTAATGCATTAGTCATTGTCTCAAAAGTTTGTTTTTAGTTAGGTAGGGGAAATATAGGAGTTTAACATAGTTGTTTTTTTAGCTTCTTGAATTCTCTCTATTGTGTATATCCTCAATGGAATTTATAATTGGCATATTGTTTGGTGATATTGTACAATGATAAAACAATTTGTGAGAACCCTAATACAAATATTCAATACAAATTAGCAAGATATAAAAATATGTTAAGTTCTATCATAGTATTTAGGGTAGATCGATCTATAATTATTTGAAGCTTCTAAGGATCAACATGAACCTCTTCTTTATCAATAATGTGTATGAGGTACTAAAGTTTTGTCATGACAAATGAACACTTTTCTAAATTAGAATATAATTTGTCTTTGAAGAGTCTTAAGTGCTTGTAAAACATGTTATAGATTCTCCTCCCATGCAAGGTATTTTTTTGGGATATTTATTTCAATTGGCTAATTTTCATGATTTTTTTTATTTTTGATTTGTTAATGGCCAAAATTTTCAAAAAATGTTTCCAACTTTTTTACACAATTCACAAATTAAAATAGTAAAATTTCCAAATATGTATATAATACTACTAAATTTATGGTTTTATGTAAATATTATAATATAAAGCATAGACTTTGAATTATTTTAAATGAAAATATTTACCTTCTATTTTGTACCTATAAAAAATTCCATCCTTTAAATTTTTTCTTGCTAGAGTTCCATGTCTTACTATAGATGAAAATTTCCTCTATGTAGACTATGAAAAATGTCATAGTATAGGGATTCAAGGTGTCATCAATTATCCTCATGATGGTGGTAGGTGCATTGGTAAATCTAAAAGGTATAACCAAAAACTTAAACATACCCTCCTTGGACTTAAATATAGTTGGACTTAAATATAGTCTTACATATATCTATGGAGTTGTTATATTTGAGATCAATTTTGATTAAATTTTACCATATAGATGATCTAGCAAGTCATTTATATAAGGGAGTGGATAATGCTTCCTTAAAATCATTTTATTCAAAGCTCTATAGTCAATATAGAGTCTTCATATTCCAATTTGTTTTAGAGACAAGACAAACATACTCCCAAGGATAAAGCAATTAGTTTGATGTACCCATTTTGAATAAATTTTAGGATCTACCTCCCATTTTCATCATTTTGAAGGATTAATATGTGATTCATAGTATTTTAGGCAAAGGAGAATTAAGAACTAAATAAATAGAATGTTTTAACTTCTAATGAAGTTATACACCAACTGGTGACTTCAACAAGTCATCATATTCTAATACAATTTGGTCCATTTATTTCTATTGTGTACATACTACAATCAATATGGTGATAGCAATAGTCTTTTTATTTTATGAATTTAATATTAAGAGAACAAATTTTCTTATTTTTCTATCAACTTCCTATATTTATTAGAGTTGACTAAGAAAATATAGATAGGAGGAGATACCTCAAGTATCATGAACACTAACATTTGCTAGTGATTTTTGGACATTTTGAGCAGTTGTCATTGATGTCAAGGTGCTAGGTGATAGCTCAGCTCAAGTGCAAGTGGGAGTTTAATGAAATTCATGATGGGTTAAAATATCTATATTTTACACCCAAGAGAATGGGTCAAAAGATGGTTTAATTCTCCCAAGGAAGCAATTTATCCAAGGCATCAAAAGGATATAATATTATAATAATTGTTATTATAATATTAAAGTGATATGGTGAAAACCCCAAATAAAATATTTATAATTTTCATTATAATATTTTATAAATCAAAGTGGGTTTTATAAAGTTTAATTATATTTCATAAACCCAAAGTTGGGTTTGGAGGCAAAGGCATTCGAAGCACCTTATAAAATTATTAAACCTTCACCGACGTCATGGAAGGAGAGTCTTTGGAAGCGTCGACGTTCTCCAAGGAGTGGAGAAAGAAAATATAAATACCTTGCCCAAAGGGCATAAACATTATCCTTGCTCGAATTATTAATTGGCATGCAAAAAGGAAGAAGAGCTCGTGAGATTTGGATTTTTGTGTATAGCGAATAGTTTAAAAAGGGAAGCATGAATTGTTCGAAGGCCAACCGGGCAGCGTGGCCTAGTGGCGAGTGGGCAAGTGCAAAAATGTTTGTTTGCAAGAGGGCCTGCATTCGAAACATGGTGGCTGCATTGGAGGTCGTGTTGGTTGAAAGGTGCCCAAGGCGCACATTGTTTTTGCCAAGGGCAAAGGGAGCACGACTTGAAGCACGTGGTGCTTCGTTGGTTTCAAATGAGCACGTAGCTCATGCGATATTTGAGGCCATGGTTAAGGCGCACGTCATGGGCATAGTTGAGGGTTCGATTCCCCTCGAATGCAAGGTAAATATTTTTGATTAAAACTTTTATTATCTGCCTAAAGTTGGAGGTATAAGGGTGTTTAAGGTTTTATGATTATTTGCCTATGTTGGAGTTATAAGGGTTGTTAAGTGAAAATTTAGAAGGATTAATTATTGGATAAGTGGTGGTATTTGAGTATTGTTATTAGGAGTAATAAGGAGGTTTTTATTTTAATTGTTTATTAAAGTCTTAATTAATATATTGATATATTGGAGAATTAAGACTATTGAGCATTGATTTTATTTTAATAAGGGTTTTTCTATTAAAGAAGATTATGGTGAATATTATTTTTAAGTTGGAGTGATAAGGTGTATTTTAGTCATCTTTTTGTATTGTGTTTTATTGAAGTCTTCTAACCCTTATTGAGATTGGCAAAGAGGAATTTGTGAGTGTGGCAGATTTGTTAGAACAACTCCTTGACAAGAAAAAGGTATGGGCAATCTCTTTCTTAATTGAGTTGAGTGGTTGGTTTTCTAAAAATAAGTTTGGAGTGAAAAGGACTTGATTAGGGTTTCCTTTTTGAGAGTGTTAGAGTTAATGCTTCAAGGTTTTTTTGGAATTAAGTGTTGTGATTAAAACCTTGTTTTATAAGCATTGTTGTTGAAGCCATTGGTTGTGTGAAGAACTTGAGTTAGGGTTTGAAAAGAACATGAGTATCATTGTTATATGAAGATAGTTTTATAAGCATTGTTGTTGAAGTGAGTTGTTGTGCAAAGAACTTGAACTAGGTTTTGAAAAGAACATGAGTATCATTGTTATGTGAGATTTGTTGTTGAGCATTGTTGGAAATATTTTGAGTTGGTTGATATATGCTTGGACTAGGGTTTGTGAGCAAAGGGTGTTTCATTGAGTAATTGGTTGAGTAGAGTTGGTTGAGCCTAGTCAAGTGGGTGTATGAAGTGATTGTTCAAGTTCCATAAAACAAACTATTCTATATTCTGATTTGAGTTGTGAAAGTGATTGAGCATTGAGTATAGAACATATTGAGTCTCTAACAATTCTCTTTATGCTTCTATGAGATTGAGACAAGTTTTATGTGGACTTGTTAAGAATATTTGAGGTAAGTATTTGAGAGGACTTATTGAGAAGATTTGAACAAGTTTTGAGTGGACCTATTGAGAATATTTAGACAAGTTCTGTGTGAGCTTGTTGAGCAGATTTGGATAAGTTCTAAGTGGACTTGTTGAGCAGATTTGACCAGGTTCTGAGTGGACCTATTGAGCAGATTAGAGCAAGTTTTGAGTGAACTTATTGAGCAGATTTGGATAGGTTCTGAGTGGACTTGTTGAGCAGATTTGAGCAGGTTTTGAGTGAACCTATTGAGCAGAATTAAACAAGTTTTGAGTGGACTTGTTGAGAAGATTCAAGCAAGTTCTGAGTGGACTTGTTGAGCAGATTTGTGCTAGACCAACTGGACTGTGTTTAGTATAGATTTGAGATAGATCTTTGGAGGTGACAGAGTAGAGAGGATAGTAGTCTCCAGTGGATAGAGATCCATCAGCCAGGGCAGTGAGGACAAGTCTTCTGAGTGGGGACAAGAGTCTTCAGTGGAGAGAGATCCACAAGCCAATGTAGTGGAGGTAGTAGTCTTCTAGAAGATCACCAACTAGAGCATAGGAGAAGGAGTTCTCCTATGGATAGAGATCCATGAACTTGATTTAGGGGATTGGTGTCTCCTTTGGACAGAGGTCCATAAACATTGTAATTGGGAAGGATTCCCAAGAGATTGATTGAGAAAATTTTAGTGAAATATTTTCTCCGTGGAGTAGCCCACATTGGGTGAACCACGTAAATTATGGTGTCTCTATTGTGTGATGATTTGTGCATTACTTTGATTACTACTATTGATATTGCTATTTATATATTGCATAATATTGATTTGATAAGAAAAGTAAAAAGTGGTCTTATACTGTTCACCCCCCTCTCAGTATAAGCTTGTGTTCTTCAATTGGTATCAGAGTGGGTTCCTTTGGAAAAGGTTTAATAACTTGAAGGAAGATCTTACAAGAACACAAATGGAAATAAAGGAAAAGTAGAACCATGAGATACAAAAAGAAAATAACACACATGGTCATTTATGGAAGTGATCATATTTATATTGGGAAAGATGACTCAATATGAATTATTAGATAAACAACCAAAGAAACTCAACACTAAAATTAAAAAAAAATGAACAAGATAAAAAGAAAGAAGAGGAAGATAAAAAAAAAATGAGGAACCACTCTTAAGGAAAGTGTTAATTCAAAAGAGGAGAATTTAGAATTGAAGGCTCAAATACAAGAAGATGAGAAATGTAAGACAATTCTACAAGATCTCTCAATAGAGATGAGGTTGAAAACAAGAAGAGTTGTATGAAGGTATGATTGATAAAGTCTAAAGGTCCCAAAAAGGATAGAATGTGAAAGCTTATGGTTACTATTGAAGAATCAAAAGATGGAGATACTTTCAAGATTAAAATTTCTAAGCTCACAGAATATGAGATAAGAAAACAAAGTTCCTATAGACCTCACCAACTTCAAAATCAAGGTAAAGAGGCAAAAAGGATTGAAGAAGGTATGGCTGAAAAATTAATGGTAAAATATTTAGAGTGTGAAAGATTAGAACATGATATAGTTTCACTAAGGATGGAAGCAAAAAGTTCTAAAGACAATCTACACAAGTTTGAGGGAAATTCAAAGACTTTAGACATGATTATCAATGCACAAAGGTCATCAGTCACCATAACAGACTTAGTTTAAAGAAGAAAAATAGGATCACAGGAACAAGGAATCAGAAAGATACAGGCATCAAAAGAAAAGCAAGGATGGACAAAGCAGACAAGGAAATAAGTTCTTTCAAAGGCAAAAGAGAAGCTACTATGCGGATAAGGCAAGTAAGTACTCAAGTGATAGTGATGCTAGTTTTTCAGACAATGATAGAGATGAAGTCCTATTTATGATTGAAGAAAAAGAACCAATTAAGAAAAGGACTCCAATCATTCTCAAGTGTTTTAGATGTGGTAACTTTGGACATCTTGAAGATGATTGTACAAGGGATGGTTATAGTTTCAGTGATGATGAATATGAGAATACACTTGAAGGACCAGATGAAAATATTCTAATGGATTTAGAGGATGAAGTAAGTGATCCCATAGAAGATAAGACAAAAGAAAATAAAGATGTGGATAAAGGTAAACAAATAGAGGAATATTTAGAAAAGAATGGTTATGATCTCAAGGGAGAACTTATCTATGCCCTTGACACAATAAATAAGGTAAGGAAGCAACACTCTAAACTTGAAATTCAGTTTCAAGAATGTGATGAAGAGAGAAGATTGCTCATAGAGGATTTAGAAAAATCAAAGGCTAAGGCAAAAAGGTTCAAAGATAAGTTAGAAGCAAAGATCTTAGAATGTGAGAAGTTAGCACAAGAAGTGGCACTACTAAAAGAATATTTAGAGGACTCCAAGATCAAGATGAAAGGATTCAAAAATAGCTCAAAGATCTTGGATAAGTTCATCAAGGTACAAAGAAGGTCAACAAACAAAACAGGTCTTGGTTTTGAACAAGCTCAAAAGAAATGGGAAGGAGAGTCAACTTCAAGTTTTGGAGGAGAAGAAACTTCAGATGAAGATACTTCAGAAGAAGATAATGTAAAAGAAAGTGAGACATCAGAGGAAGAGTTGGACAATAGAGAGTTCAACAAAAATAGGAACAATGCACAAAGAAGATACAGATGGAACAACAATCAGAATAGGAGACCAATGAGGTCAAGACAAGGAAGCTTCAATGGAAGATGCTTTTCATGTCACAAGTTTGGGCACATGGCTTCACAATGCAGGACACATGAAAGACAGGAATATGGGAACAAACAATATTTTCATGGGTATTGCTACTCATGTAATCAGTTTGGTCACAAGGCAATGAATTGCAGGGTTCATGACAGAAGAGGATATGGCTTCACTAGGAGAAATCCTAAGACATTTGCACCTCCAAGGAATAATAACATTAAGTGTTATAAGTGCAATAATGATGGTCACACAACAAAGTGGTGTAGAGCAGATATTCCAAAAATAGGTATGAGCAGGAATAGGAACATGAATGGGAACAGGAACAAGAACATGAATAGGAACATGGATATGAACATGAATAGGAATAGGAATAGGAACATGAATGTGAACAGGAACAAGAATAGGAACAGGAACATGGATATGAACAAGAATAGGAACAGGAATAGGAATGTTGACATGGACAAGAACATGGACATGGATAGAAACAGTCAGAGGAATCAGAAAACTCAGAAAAGAAGAGAAGAGGATAAAGGTAAAGAACAATGCCTTTTGGGAGTAGAAATACTCCCACCCCAAAATTAACCACCTCAATAAAAGGTGGGGGAGGGGCTAAGCTAAGAGGCTCATTCTTAGCCCCGAGCCCCAAAGGTGACCCTTTGCCATTGATGTCAAAGGGGGAGAGATTTGAGTAAGGGGGAGCAATTTGATAAGTTAAGAAAAAGGGGAGAGATTTGGTATTTAAGAAGAGCATTGAGCCAGGGGGAGCAATGTCCCAAGGGGAGCAGAGCAAAAGTGAGTTAAGCTTTCAGTAAAAATAATTTGGGTTGCCATCAATGACAAAGGGGGAGATTGTTGGACATTTTGAGCAGTTGTCATTGATGTCCAAAGTTAGTTGTCATTGATGTCAAGGTGCCAGGTGATAGCTCAGCTCAAGTGCAAGTGGGAGTTTAATGAAATTCATGATGGGTTAAAATATCTATATTTTACACCCAAGAGAATGGGTCAAAATATGGTTTAATTCTCCCAAGGAAGCAATTTATCCAAGGCATCAAAAGGATATAATATTATAATAATTGTTATTATAATATTAAAGTGATATGGTGAAAACCCCAAATAAAATATTTATAATTTTCATTATAATATTTTATAAATCAAAGTGGGTTTTATAAAGTTTAATTATATTTCATAAACCCAAAGTTGGGTTTGGAGGCAAAGGCATTCGAAGCACCTTATAAAATTATTAAACCTTCACCAACGTCGTGGAAGGAGAGTCTTTGGAAGCGTCGACGTTCTCCAAGGAGTGGAGAAAGCAAATATAAATACCTTGCCCAAAGGGCATAAACATTATCCTTGCTCGAATTATTAATTGGCATGCGAAAAGGAAGAAGAGCTCGTGAGATTTGGATTTTTGTGTACAACGAATAGTTTAAAAAGGGAAGCATGAATTGTTCGAAGGCCAACCGGGCAGCGTGGCCTAGTGGCGAGTGGGCAAGTGCGAAAATGTTTGTTTGCAAGAGAGCCTGCGTTCGAAACGCGGTGGCTGCATTGGAGGTCATGTTGGTTGAAAGGCACCCAAGGCGCACATTGTTTTTGCCAAGGGCAAAGGGAGCACTACTTGAAGCACGTGGTGCTTCGTTGGTTTCAAATGAGCACGTAGCTCGTGCGGCATTTGAGGCCGCGGCTAAGGCGCACATCGTGGGCATAGTTGAGGGTTCGATTCCCCTCGAATGCAAGGTAAATATTTTTGATTAAAACTTTTATTATCTGCCTAAAGTTGGAGGTATAAGGGTGTTTAAGGTTTTATGATTATTTGCCTATGTTGGAGTTATAAGGGTTGTTAAGTGAAAATTTAGAAGGATTAATTATTGGATAAGTGGTGGTATTTGAGTATTGTTATTAGGAGTAATAAGGAGGTTTTTATTTTAATTGTTTATTAAAGTCTTAATTAATATATTGATATATTGGAGAATTAAGACTATTGAGCATTGATTTTATTTTAATAAGGGTTTTTCTATTAAAGAAGATTATGGTGAATATTATTTTTAAGTTGGAGTGATAAGGTGTATTTTAGTCATCTTTTTGTATTGTGTTTTATTGAAGTCTTCTAACCCTTATTGAGATTGGCAAAGAGGAATTTGTGAGTGTGGCAGATTTGTGAGAACAACTCCTTGACAAGCAAAAGGTATGGGCAATCTCTTTCTTAATTGAGTTGAGTGGTTGGTTTTCTAAAAATAAGTTTGGAGTGAAAAGGACTTGATTAGGGTTTCCTTTTTGAGAGTGTTAGAGTTAATGCTTCAAGGTTTTCTGGAATTAAGTGTTGTGATTAAAACCTTGTTTTATAAGCATTGTTGTTGAAGCCATTGGTTGTGTGAAGAACTTGAGTTAGGGTTTGAAAAGAACATGAGTATCATTGTTATGTGAAGATAGTTTTATAAGCATTGTTGTTGAAGTGAGTTGTTGTGAACTTGAAAAGAACATGAGTATCATTGTTATGTGAGATTTGTTGTTGAGCATTGTTGGAAATATTTTGAGTTGGTTGATACATGCTTGGACTAGGGTTTGTGAGCAAAAGTTGTTCTTGAGTAATTGGTTGAGTAGAGTTGGTTGAGCCTAGTCAAGTGGTTGTATGAAGTGATTGTTCAAGTTCCATAAAACAAACTATTCTATATTCTAATTTGAGTTGAGAAAGTGATTGAGCATTGAGTATAGAACATATTGAGTCTCTAACTGTAGCACCCTAAATTTGGCACAGTTAAACCATTAGTAAAAAGTAGAAATTTGAATTTTAACCCCAAAACCGCCCGTTAACCGCTTACCTCATTTTTCATGCCATTTTTAGAGGTTGTTGTGATCGTTGGACGATATCGTCGTCGATCTGACGATATCGTCCCAAATCGGACGAATTCATCTGGAATAGAACGTCCAGACGATTTTTCCCCAAAACTAAATTTTCATAATTAGCTTATGTTCCAACGACCTCTCCAACTTGGGCAGAAACGTGTCTATGCGGTTGGAGATTCCCACATTGGGGATCTCCCAGATTGGGATGATCCCCAACCTCCTAACCTCCCCCTAATCCTATATAAACTGGGATTTTCCCAGTTTATCCCCTTGACTCCTTCCCTAACTCCCTACCTGGCTGCCTGATTGATTATTTCCTTGCAATTTTAGTTTTTGCTATGATCTCCCATCATTTGCACTTGTGTTTTCAAGTTTTGTTGTAGGATTTCACTATGTTTCATCCGGAGGTAGCTCGGATCGTCGCAGGTGATTCAACTACAATTTTAGACGATCCTATCAATATCGATGATGATCTTGTATGATTATAGATGATCCATTCTGCAATTCAGCTTGGGGGCAATCAGAGCCCTGAGTTTGCATTCTCTATCTCATTTTCCTTATTTATTGGTGCATTAGATTAATTTACTTCTGTTTTGCATCTTGGAGTTCACCTCATTTAGCGTAATTGCATGATAAAATTCAAAATAAGTTTTCAAAACAGTGCATCTCATTTAATTTGATATCTGGATTTATCATTCAAACATCTATACTCTTATTTCTATCATTTTGCATCATTCTTGCAATTGTATTTTTGGTTTTTTGTGTCTATTTTCTTGATTGCAGGTTTCTGACAAATTCATCAGGTCATTGATGATCTTGGGTGATCTCCTATGATTTGGGATGATTCTATACAATTACAGATGATCCTGTCATATCCGGGATGATCTGGACTCCTACAAGCTTCAGAATCTTCATCAGACATCAGAAATCAGGTGTACTCTTCTCCATTTTATATATTCTCTGTATTCAATCACATTAGGATTCATTTATGTCTTTTGTCTTCATATAAATCAGAATCTTCATATAGAATAGCTTAGCTTCATTTTGGCCAACCTAGGAATCTGAATGATTGAACATAAAATGAACAAATCAAACCCATTTTCAAACCTAGGCATGGAAACTGCCACTCAAAGTTTCCTGGTGAACCCCACCATCCATCAAAAATTCACCTTTATACCCCTCCCTCGAGAGGCGCGACCTTCAAAGGGCCTCTCCATCCGAGGTATTGTTCCATCCTTTTCTCACCCCCATTCCAGGTACGAATCCTTTAGCCTGAAGGTAAGGGTGCAAAAAATTTGGGTGATACATTTTGGTGAACCCGACGTGAAACTAAAAACACCTTTTGAAAACAATCCAAAAAAAAAACACATTATTAAGAACATCTAGAATCATTAGAAAAATGTTAAATTTGCATATCATACTTAGATGGTAGATTATAATAGAAGACGAGCTGTATCCATAAATGTTGAAAATCAATTAATGGCCATAGAGATTACTTCTGTGCTTAGAGTACCTCAAACATATAGAGCCCAACATTTGTGGGACGAACTTGATAGGAGATTGGGTATTATTGAATCTAGATCTACAGAACTTAGGCAAATTAAGAGGTTTGTCCTAGATAGAATCCTGGATCCTGATTAGGTGACTTTGTATCATGAACTTCAGAGAGCTTGCCATAGGTGGTTAGCCGATAAAAGAGCACTTGTGTCTTCTGAATTATACACCTTTGAGGAATACCTTGAGAACGTAGTTGTAGTACATAAATTTCTATCTCGTGTAGAGGATCAAGAAGTCATTCTTACGGATAGAAAGATATGGAATAGAGTTCCTAGAGCTGTGTTGTATCGAGAGTATTGCCATGAACTTTATTTTTACATGTTCGAGTCTAAAATAGATCATATTACCATAGCACACTTTGTCAAGTTCTTGAAAAACAACTTCCAATTTGAAGAGGAGCATTTCATGACTCCGATGAACTTGACCCTATCAATGATATCCATAAACTATTCATAGAAAGCTAAGTGATTCTTTCTACTATTGTTTTTTACAACTAGCATGTTGTTTGTTATTTTTATTCTCGCAAAATAATAATATAATAAAATCACACAAAAAAAAAAAAAACAACAAAACATTTCCTTTTAAAGTATTATAGTAGGTATATAGTTAAAATATATACCTCTCAACCCTATCACATATATATATATATAAGTATATATATTTTCTAAAACCTAAGTTTAGCACAATGCCTAGACTTAGGAATGGAAAACAAACCGAAGAAGATGAATATTGGTTAGGAAGACCATTAACTGACCAAAATGTCCCTCCTGAGGACCAAGTTCAGGAAGAAGAAACCCTAGACCAGCAAGAAGAAGAGCTTGTTGTAGGAAATGAACAAGAAGAAACTATTAGAGAGGAAGGATCCTCATCCCCTAAAATGTCTCCGGGAGGAGCTATCACTTTTGAGAACATGGAACAATTATGGAAGTTCATTAACACTAATATTGGTGTTTTTAATAGAGCAGCCCATATGGACAAGGATCGAATTAGTGACACTCAAGCAACTCTAGAAGAAGTATTTCAAACACACACTAATCCCTTGTCCTTTATTGAACAAGAGAGTGATCAAGCTGGACCATCCAATTTGGATATAGTAGCTGTGATCCAGAGCATGCAACAACAACAGGTTACCCAACAACCTAAAGTGCCTGTTAACAAGCCTAGGGTCATTCCCGCACAAAAGAAACCATCATTTACTGCTCTATTTCACCAAGCTCTTGATCAACATACCTCAAATAAACAAAAATCCAAAACAAAACCAAACACCAATTACCAACAATCTAAGGTACAACATAATACTATTACAAATCCCCTTCATAATACTCTTCCTACCAACACTTTGCATAATAGCAATATAACATCTAATCCTTGTGCCACACCATCATACACTCATAGATCCCATACCTATGTGCCACCGAACCAATATGGTGGATAAACTAGCAATCTTGAAGCCGTGGTGAAACAGTTAGTTTCCCGCATGGACCAGATAGATCCCTACCATCCCTCGTACAATTATTGAGAGATGTGTAGTCAGCCTTTAGATCCTATAGTCGTAGCACAGCCGTATCCTAAACATTTTCCTATGCCTGTTCTTCCCATATATAAAGGAACCGAAGATCCCATAGAGCATCTTCATATGTTTAGGATAGCATGTCATGATATATCACATGATGACTTGTTATTACTAAAAATATTCCCGAAAAGCTTGGGAGGAATGGCATTAGAGTGGTATTATCAATTACCCACTAATTCTTTGAGGAATTTCAAAGAAACTGCCGAGTCTTTTGTTCATCAATTTAGTGCCTACATCAAAAGAGATGTGACCATTAAAGATTTGTATAACTTAAAACAGGGCAAAGAGGAATGCTTTGCTGATTTCCTAGCTAGGTGGAGACAATTGATAGGAAAATTGCACTTTGTGTTACCTTATAGGGAGATGTTGGACATCTTTATTAATAATTTGCAAGAGCAACTATCTTATGAATTATCAACTACTACCTTGACCACCTTCGATCAGGCTATAGACTTAGCCCGAAGAGTGGAAGATGCTCTCATTAGGAGAGGCCAACTTAAAAAGAGAGACGATGAGAAAACATCCAAAAATCAATATAAGAATAAACAAGTTGTGGGTGATGGAGTCACCGATAGCAAAAATACTTCTAATGTTAATGCTGCAAAGACAACGGAGAAGTTTGTACTGAAACCTCCTGATAGACCTCCTCGAGAATTTACTAGGTTAAATCAACCTTTATCAACTATTCTACCACAATTATTAGAACGAGGTTTGATTCAATTACCAAATATTCGGGAACCTGATCCAACTATACCTAGATACAGAGCAGATTTACACTATGACTTCCATAGAGGACCTGGACACACTACCAACTCTTGTAAAAGATTAAAACATAAAATACAGGACTTGATTGATAACAATGAGATGGAGGTGCAAGCCTTTCAACCTAAGCAAAATCCTCCTAATAATGTTCAAAATAACACCCCACAAAACCAGAATCAGAATGCCAATCAGTCATTGGACATCTTTCAACATCCCTTACCAAAACATGGTAAGGAGGTGGCTAATCAAGTTGAACATCATAATGTCCCTCCTCCTACCCAATATGTAGGAACTATTAGTGGGCATTTACCTGTTCATGATCTGGAAATATTTGACACAACTTTATCCATGGTTACAACCAGGCCTCTATATAATATTCAAATACCTGATCTTAGTGATACAGAATACGAGACTAAGAGTGATATGGAAATCACATCAAATCAATCGAATAGTTCTAAAGATGAATCAGATCCTATTCACCCTATCACAAGTTATATGGTTCCAGAAGAGCCATTTCCAAGAAGAGTCACTACTAGACCATCATCTCACCAATTACTTTCTAATGAGCTAGCTATAAACACTAGACCAAGACCCATTCATCATCCGCAGAATAATATTGTGGGTACCATCGGAGCTATTACTAGACAACAGGCTCAAAATTCTCAACAAGATCAAATTCAGAATGGTGGATCAACTCCATTTGTTTTGAAGGTTCCTAATAAAGGGAATCATTCACCTAATGTTCAACCTAAACCTCCTTATAATATTAATGAACAATTATCAAATATTACAGCTAGAATTTCTCTCTTGGACCTTTTAAGATCTTCTCCTACACATAGAGATGAATTAATGCTCACATTAAGTCAGATGATGGTACCACAAGACATTCAACCTGAAGCCATGGCCAATACTATAATAACTCATGAAGTTGATTGTATTGAATTTTGGGATAGAGACATACCACAACATAGTTTACATAAAGATAACCCCTTGTATATTACTACCTTAATTGGAGATGTAGCAGTCAAACGAGTTTTGATTGATAATGGTTCATCTTTAAATATTTGCACTTTTGACTTCTACCAAATATTTGGGTTTAGAAGTGATGAAATGAAAATAACTGATATGATCATAAAAGCTTTCAATGATGAAACACAAGAAACATGTGGAGTTATTACCATTCCATTGCAAGTTGGTCCAAGAACCTTGGATACGACTGTGTTTATTGTACATTGCCCTGCATCGTACAATATACTCTTGGGTTGTCCTTGGATCAACGCGATGCGAGCTGTTCCCTCAACTTTACATCAATGTGTTAAGTTCAAATTTAAGAATCAGTTGGTTACCATTCATGGTGATCCAAGACCCTTTGATATGTGTGCTTTGGCAAAACCTATTGGAGTTCAATTTTGCCCCGCTCTGTCATCCACACATCCTAATTCTCATTATCCATCTAAACATGTGAAACTCACACCCACAACGTCATCTACTTCTTCTCCATCAGTTGCACCTCCACATATAGCTCAACCATCCTCTGAACAAACCGCATTAGGACCTAAGAAATATCCTAATCCCACAACCAATGTCTCTTTTTCTACTCCTATAACTTCCATACCTGTAATAGACCCATCTATCGACACCTCTACACCATCTACATCCACCAAATTCATATTTTCTGCATCGAAAGACATAGGGAATGTTCCTTCTACCTCTTATGCTCTTATTGACGAGCTCTTACCCGATCTATCTAAAATTCTTATATCAAAAGAAACGAATGCTTCTATGCAATATTCCCTTATTTTAAATAATTTGCCACCATCTCCTCGTACCTTGGGCCTCCCACATCCTATGGGAAGTATTTACCAAGTAGGGAGTTGTGCCTTTATTTATAAGGGATATGACTGGGGTAGAATACCCAGAAACATCAGAACTCATTATGATGGATATGCTCGATGTTATTTTACTAATGAGTATATTAAAGCCAAACCTATAATTCTTAAATTGGGATATAAAGGGAAAGGTTTGGGACCTTTCCAGAATGGTATGAAAGAACCTTTTGAGGTAGAAGCGTGGCCCGCCCGATGTGGTGTGGGCCTATTTTCTAGTAAGGCTCAAGATATCCAATTTGAGGATGATGAATATCTTATATGTTAGCAAGATTTATTCAGCTGTTGAACTCCTAGATGAGAAGTGCATTCAAGACCCCGGCAAATGCTTTGGAGCATCTTCGTGCCTACCAAAACAAGCTCAAACGAGCATATCTCAAGAAAGTTCATAATCGATCCTTTGAGATCGACGACCTCGTCTTAAAAGAAAATAAAAAAAATACTAATGCAACTAAAGACCTTAAAGGAAAATTCGAGCCTAACTAGCTTGGGCCATATATTATCACTACTAAATTTGGATCGGGAGCATACAGATTAGCTACCTTAGATGGTAAAGATCTTAAAGAACCTATGAACATTATGCATCTTAAGCGCTATTATGCATAAATATGGTAATTTCATCATTGTATATATTATACATATTGTCTCATATTAGTAATTCATATAAAAATTTCAAAAATAGTAATATTATGTATTCTCTCAATTCATAAATTAAAAATCAAAATATAAAAAAATCAAAATCATCAAAATCCTCAAAAACATCTTCTATTTTGCACCTATCAATTCTTGAAGTATTGCAGTTATATTTTCAGTTATTTTGGATAAATTAACATTTATTTGGAATCCCTCACTTTCACACTCACACGAATAAATATCTTGATCTTATTTGGTATGATTATTAATCTCTCTTATATCGAAGTCCATAGTTGAATTAAATAAAGTTTTGAGCATAGAGAACTGATCTTGTTATTTACTTGAACCAAGTACACCTTTTCACATTAAAATGATTTCATTGCAAATTCAAAACGATGCTACACAGTAGAAGTGGTCTCTTGAGCGAAAAGTTTCCCCTGCTATCCTATCATGCACATGGTCTAGAATCTTTGAGAATTGACAAAAGGACAAGCTCACCCCCGCCCAGAATAAAAATCCCTTGCTCTACAACCAATCCGAGCAAGTATCCCTAGTATAGGAAGAAAAAGAAAAAGAAAAAGAAAATCAAGAAAAATCATGAGAAAAAGAGAAATTATTCAGAAGCATTATTTTAGTATCATTTTGTACCATCTCAGCAATATTTCAGCATTATCTCAGTGTCAAGAAAAATACAAAATACAAAAAAAAAATAGAAAAAGAAAAGAAAAGAAAAAGCAAAAAGCAATAAATCCTCTCCCCTACCCTTTGAAAGAAAAGAAGGGTGAATGAGCTTGAATCCCTGGAATTCTCAATTATTCGAAAACCATGAGGTAAGCCCCATAACAAGTGGTTTGTGCCCAACCTGCTTGGCCTTGGGTAACTCCTAGCGTGGTGATATGTCTATCACATTAGCGACCTTCTTTTGTACAGACCTATGTCCGCTTATGGATCAACTAGCTCTTGATGACCCGACTTACATAGTAGTTTGGTACGGTTACATGCATATAAATCATGGTCAACGAACACTCATTTGGTTAATTCAAATTACTTGTATCAAATTATCTTGCTCAAAATTGGTAAATGAACATTACAATTGCACACACATTTGTGTTTGAGAGATTTTGTATCATTATGATAGATCAAGATCGACAATGAACTCACGTATGCACATGGGGTTCCTTATAAATCTAAATTTTGTCTTTGAGATAATTTAAAATATTTATTCAAATATTCTAGAATAATTTGACTTTCTTACTTGAGAATATCTACTTAGTGTAAAATCAATTAAATACATTTTTTTCAAAAATCCAAAATTTTCTTGCAAAACATGTTCAAAAATCTAGCAATAAAGTCACATTTATATATTTTCGACTTTCGCAACGATGGTATAGTTCCTAAACCTAAATTGGAATTTTATGCCTAGTGCAAGTCCTCATTTTTATATTTTCTGTTTATCTCAAAATAAAAAATCAACTATGCAATAAAACTATTATATCAATTTCTTCTTTGGATTTCGCGATGATGGTATAAGTCTATACCTAAAATTCTATGCCTAGCGCAAACCATCGTTCTAATTTTATTTCCCATTTATTTAATCCATAAAAGCATATGGCTTAAATCATTATGTTACACAATTGTGCTTTAAAAAGAACGAAAACTTTTCTATTTCATTTCATTATGTCAACATTCATTTTTTTTGCGATGATGGTATAATTCCTAGGGAATTGTTCAAATTTCTATCATACTTAGGAATTTTATGCCTAGAAAAAATCATATTTTTAATATTTCATGCATAATATTTTCATGGAAATCTGAAAACAAATCATCACTATCATCATTTTTCATCATCACAACACAAAGTCTTAAGAAAGTCTCTTAAGCACCCTTTTACTTTTAGCAATATTTCTCTCATACTCGGGATTAGCTTGATGACCTAGCGAGCGACGACTCCATGAAATGGTCATGTAACAACGACAATGTCCTTTGAAATTATTGTTAGAAGTCACTTTATTTTCATCAAAACACACCACAACAACCAATTTGTTTACATCAGATTATTTCATTTAATTTTATAGCATGACATAAAATTATACTATTTTCAATGACATAATTACATGAATAGTCAATCAACAATTAAAATATTAAAGCATCATAAAACATATGCACAAGTCATATCACAAAAATAACATCATATATATATCAAGAAGTATATACATCATATCAAAACGGATTGGTATGCCACAATATATACCCTGGCATACTCAATCATCTCAAAAATAGTCTATGTACAATGTGCATCTAGTCTCGAGAAGACCTCGAGCTCTCAGCCTCATCTCCTCTCCTACCCTGAGGTGGAGGAGGTGGTCCCATCGAAGCTCATCCTGTGTCATGGGTCCTCAACGTCGATCGTGATGATGTCCTCGATGACCCCATCCTGATCGGCTTTGCAATGCCGGCTAGCAACTGTATCCTCTGGCCCTCTGGAACCAGCTGGTAGTACACTCCCTGATAGAATGCGGTCTGAGCAACCGACCGCACTAGCTCCAGAATGCTCACCCCTCCACTCCGAGCCCTGAGCCGTGTAGCCTCATCCTATAGAGTCTACACCTGAGCTCGTAGGCGGGCATTCTCTACCTAAAGAGCTGCCATCTCACTGCTCTCCCCCACCTCGACACCCTTGCCCCTATCAGGTGATGGTGGCCTATCCCTTTGCTGAGGAGGGAGTCTTTCTCTCCTCTCCTCCCTCCTCTTTGATTGCTGCTATCTCTTCGAAGCCTATGGTACTCTCCAACATCTCTCTTGAGGAGGCCATCGTTGATCCCTCCCTCCATGACCCCTCGCTACATCGATGGCAGTCTGGCACTGCCTCTCCATCCATTGCACTACAACATGCATCAAAACCTATGCCCTCGTCATCCGAGGAGGGCGGATGCTTGCATACCAGGCATCATATCCATCTGCTATCCCCACATCATCCCCATCCATTGGTTGAATGGGGGCATCATCAGCATCCTAACTCTAGAACTGCTACATGTCTAGAGCCCCACTCAATGTGGTACTATCTCGCATAGTCCGAGAGTACTCATAATCCCTAAGAGTAGGGATCCCCTGCTGTAGACCGAACTACCTCAAAACTTGGTCATAGTGGTGGAGCTCTACCTCTCCCTGCTCTGTCCTCAACCATATGACTCGCCTGATGCGAGCCAACTCCTGTCCATCCTCTACCCACCCTGGATGCTCTCTCCATGGTCTCTAGGTGATCTGATTTGGGGTGAGGTCATCCAGCAACCTCTGACATATCGATATATCTATCCACTACTGTGATCCTCTTTGGAGCCACCAATAGAAAACCTGGGGTCTCTCTCGATCAACTCCTATCAATGGAAGCCCTATCGGCCTCCGCATCGCAATGTGCTCCTAGCACCAAACCTGTAGAAGCGATGTCAGCACCAGACATCAACCCCCCTTGTATACGACCCCGTAAAGGATCCTATACAAGCGGCACAATACAAAGCTACCCCAAGAAAACTTGTATCCATGGTATCTCATGTCATAGACAACATCTTAAAGTAGCCACACTAATCTGCATCCACTCTAGTGGCATAGAAGAAGGCCACCCACCACCCCTACCAAAACCTAGGTCAACCAAGATGCCCTAGGCATCCGCCTCAAAGCCTCGATGTTCACTCTGCCCTTCTCCAGGATGAAGCTCGGGTCCTCACACAATCTCATCATAGCGTGGCCCTGATTGGTTGAAGTGGTCATGAATCGACCATGTATGGGGATCCTCAAGATCCTCCATACATCCTCTAGAGTGGGAGTCATCTCCCCTATTGGTAGCTAGAAGCAAGATTATCATACCATCTCTCTGCTAGGGTTTTCAGTAGCCCCATGTCTGTAGGAATTTGTGGCATCTCTGCCACATGCTGCAGTCCTACCTCTGCCAATCTATCTTAATTGACCTAATCGAGCATGGCCAAATCATCTCTTAGACCTCCGTATTTCCACCCCCGACTCTTTAGCAATCCCCTCCGCAAAATAAGCAATAAAACAACAAAAATCATTAGTACATAATCATTAAAAAATCAATTAAAATCAAATCATCCCATAAAAGGTGATATCGCCCATTATTGGACGATATCATACCAAATTTAAATAAAATTATCCTTAATAGGACGCAATCATCTCTGTTCTTCAATTTGGGGATCTCCCCTTATTGGACGGGATCACCCCTATTTCTCTGATTTTGTCCCTAAACGAAATCGGCAATATAGAGACGATTTCATCGTCGACCTAAAAATGGCTGCGACACCCAAAAACAATTAAAATTCAAGTCAAAAATCAAATAAATCAAGTTAAAAACACAATAAACTAGGTTTAGATCCTTATCCGCAACCCGCGTCGGATCTCTATCGATATGTGTTCTATTTTCACCATTTTGCCTACAGAGCTCTGAAACAGTGAAAGTGAATAGTAAAAATGAATTAGGGTTTTACCCTATTTTTCTTATTTTTATTCAAAACAACATTTTTTTTAATTTTTGCTTTTTCGTGCTTTTACCTCAAACGTTCGATTTGGGTAAAAACTCGGAGGGGGAACCATAGCAAACAGTCGTACGATTCGACCTAGATTCGTCGTCTAAAAATGGAATAAATTTTTGTTTTCTCATAAAGCATGAAGAACTCATCTTTAACGCATTTTTTTCTAAAAATTTTCTAAAGAGGGGAAAAATGTAGCACCCTAAAATTGGCACAGTTAAACCATCAGTAAAAAGTAGAAATTTTAATTTTAACCCCGAAACCGCCCGTTAATTGCTTACCTCATTTTTTGTGCCATTTTTAGAGGTTGTTATGACTATTAGACGATATCGTCATCGATCTGATGATATCGTCGTCGATCTAACGATATTTTCCCAAATCAAACAAATTCATCTGGAACAGAATGTCCAGACGATTTCATCCCAAAATCAAATTTTCGCAATTAGCTTCTGTTCCAAAGACCTCTCCAACTTGGGCAGAAGCGTGTCTATGTGGTTGGAGATTCCCACATTGGGGATCTCCCAGATTGGGATGATCCCCAACCTCCTAACCTTCCCCTAATCCTATATAAACTGGGATTTTCCTAGTTTATCCCCCTGACTCCTCCCTGACTCCCTACATGGCTGCCTGACTATTTGTTTCCCTGCAATTTTAGTTTTTTTTGTGATCTCCCATCATTTGCACTTGTGTTTTCAAGTTTTGTTGTAGGATTTCACTGTGTTTCAATCGGAGGTAGCTTAGATCGTCACAGGTGATTCAACTACAATTTTAGATGATCATGTCAAGATCGGTGATGATCTTGTACAATTACAAACTATCCAGTCTACAATTCAGATTGGGGGAAATCAGAGCCCTGAGTTTGCATTCTCTATCTCATTTTCCTTATTTATTGATGCATTAGATTAATTTACTTTTATTTTGCATCTTGGAGTTCACCTCATTTAGCATAATTGCATGATAAAATTCAAAATAAGTTTCCAAAACAATGCATCTCATTTAATTTGATATTTGGATTTATCATTCAAACATCTATAATCTTATTTCTATCATTTTGCATCATTCTTGCAATTGTATTTTTGGTTTTTGGTGTCTATTTTCTTGATTGCAAGTTTCTGACAAATTTGTTTGATGAATTCTTCAGGTTGTTAATGATCTTGGGTGATCTCGGATGATCTCCTATGATTTGGGATGATTCTATATAATTACAAATGATCCTATCATATCCGGGATGATCTGGACTCCTACAAGCTTTAGAATCTTCATCAGACATAAAAAATTAGGTGTACTCTTCTCCATTTTATATATTATCTGTATTTAATCATATTAGGATTCATTTATGTCTTCTGTCTTCATATAAATTAGAATCTTCATATAGAATAGCTTAGATTCATTCTGGCCAACCTAGGAATCTGAATGATTGAACATAAAACGAACAAATCAAACCCATTTTCAAACCTAGGTGTGGAAACTACCACTCAAAGGTTCCTGGTGAACCCCACCATCCGTCAAAAATTCACCTTTATACCCCTCCCCCGAGAGGTGCAACCTTCAAAGGGCCTCTCCATCCGAGTAATTGTTCCATTCTTTTCTCACCCCCCTTTTGGGTACGGATCCTTTATCCTGAAGGTAAGGGTGCAAAAAATTTGGGCGATACACTAAAAATTCTCTTTATGCTTCAAGAGATTGAGCAATTTTTGAGTGAAATGTTTGAGCATATTTGAGTAGGTTTTGAGTGGAATTTTTGAGCAGATTTGACCAAGTTCTGAGTAGACCTATTGAGTAAATTAGACAAGTTATGTGTGAGCTTGTTGATCATATTTGGATAGGTTTTGAGTGGACCTATTGAGCAGATTTGACCAAGTTTTGAGTGGACCTATTGAGCATATTAGACAAGTTTTGTGTGAGCTTGTTGAATAGATTTGTATGGGTTATGAATGGACCTATTGAGCATATTTGAGCAGGTTCTGAGTGAACCTACTAAGAAAAATTAAGCAGGTTCTATGTGGACTTGTTTAGTAGACTCAAGCAAGTTTTGAGTGGACTTGTTGAGAATATTTGTGCTAGAATGATTGGACTATGTTTAGTACATATTTGAGACAGAGCTTTGGATGTGACATATCATAGAGGACATTAGTCTTCAGTGGATAGAGATCCATCAGCCAAGGTAGTTAGGATAGGTCTTCTAAGTGGGGAGAAGAGTCTTCAGTGGAGAGAGATCCACAAACCATTCCAGTGGAGGCAGTAGTCTTCTAGACTATCACTAGCCAGAGCATAGGAGAAGGAGTTCTCCTGTGGATGGAGATACACGAACTTGATTTAAGGGATTTGTGTCTCCTTTGGACAGAGGTCCATAAACATTGTAATTGGGAAGGATTCCCAAGAGATTGATTGAGAAAATTTTAGTGAAATATTTTCTTCGTGGAGTAGCCCACATTGGGTGAACTACGTAAATTGTGGTGTCTCTATTATGTAATGTTTTATGCACTACTTTGGTTTCTAATATTGATATTGCCATTGATATATTGCATAATATTGATTGTGATAAGAAAAGTAAAAAATGATCTTATACTGTTCACGTCCCCTCTCAGTATAAGCTTGTGTTCTTTAGTGATGATGAAGCTCCAAGGTACTGACTCATACACTCCATTTATCTTCCACATGAATGGTTGGACCAACATCACATCACAATTATCAAAGGGTGCAACACCACACAAAATTTTATATTTGAAATATTTTATACATAATAGAGGAGACATTACTAATTAAAATCAACATCTCTCCCATGTTGTAACGATCCAATATTATATGGTTGTGCATGTGTTGTGATAGGTAGATTTAAATTCTTTACAATTTGAGTAGAAATGTAATATCTTACCCTTTACCCATATATTTGAATGAAATAAAAATTGTCCCTTCTATTACTCCTCTAGTGTGGCATGCATGGTGATGATGATCACTTTTGGTTTAGTTTTCACGATTCACTTCCCTTTATCCTCAACTTGTGAATGTGTAGTTGGTGGAGCAATGGATTCAAAGGGATGCATCTTCATTAATAATGATTGAATTTATCAATGTTTTTCTCTTCAATGTAGGTGCTCTTATGATAATCATACTATTTATCATTCTTGATCCTTTGATAATCCTCAAATGAAGATTCTTTTGATTTCATTTTTGCTTTTGGGGTTGACCCTCATTGTCTTGATCATTACTATCACTCTTAACATTCTTGGACTAATACTTGGTATTCTAGTTATTTTTACTTGCTTTTCCTCCTTTTACATTTTTGGTTTTGTTCTTTTACTCTAATTTAATATTATATTTATGTCTTTCCCAAGGTATTGAATTTTAAATATACCATGTCCTCCCTTATGTACCATTTTATCCCTCTATAGTACTTCAAGACTCAAAACCTTTTAGTATCTTGAATACTAATTTTAGTTGCCATAGAATGAAAATCATCAATAAATATTGAACGGACTGGTCCTTTCTTTAGCACATTCATTGCCATCACATGTATTTATCATCATAGGCTTCTATGGAATAATATTCATCCTTTATATCCTTTAATAATTTATCCCATTTGAATCATCCTTCTTCATATTATTTTCCTCCCTAACTCTATTACAATATGCTTCCCACAAATTTTGAATATATAATGAAGCTTTCAAGAGTGCAAAAATGATTTCTCATTGTTGATATTTTTTTATAGAAAAGTATGAAGACAGCTAATCCAACTTATTTTTTTGTTGCATTATTTTTAAATTTTATTTCATAATTAGGAATATAAAAATTCACCTACACATTAAAAATGTGGGAGTACCAAATGGTGCTAGGGTAGTGAGAGAATGTGTAGAGGACGAGGTTGAAAATTTTATTACATGGAGATATTGAACAATTTGAGCAAATTTACCCATGATATCATTCCTTTATTTCACATGTAATTCATTCAACATATCCTTTAAATGATCAACTATCGTAGTGTTAGCCCATTCCATTTTCCATCTAAGATCACTAGAAATAATAAGTGGGGTAATCAAAGGAATCTTTATTTTGATACTCAAGCTTCTAAATCCTATTCCTGTATTTGTGGATATACACTCAAAAAACAAAACACTCTAATAACAAAACTTTCTAATACCACTATTCCAAAACTCATAATATTAGGATAATAAGAAAATGGTGTCATTAAAAATAATAGATTATAACAAATCAAAACATATAAATATACCATTAAACTAATAGGATGTTTTTACTCCTCAAAAAATAGAATATGGCATTGCTAGTGTACCTAGGGGTGGTTACCTAATAATAATATTGTTGGTTCCTTACTAGAAGGTTATTTTCATATCTTGCCTTAGTTTAGAATATTTATTTGTGGTTGATTTTTTTATTTTTCAACATATTTTTCGATGATTTAGAGAAAAAGGTTCTTTACATTTGGTATTAGATAAAAATATTCTTAACATTTGGTATTAGAGAAAAAAGTTCTTCACATTTGGTATCAAAGCAATGGTTATTAGGAACTTGTATTATAGTGAACATTTTGGCAATGTTTGTAGAATTTCTATAGATGTAGAATTTATTTTCAATATTTTTAGAATTTTGAAGGAAAATAAATAAAAAATTCATCATATTATTCTAGGAACCATATCCTTTTTCATGCATATCATTTTGATATTATTCTTACTTGATAAAATATTTCAATTTAAATACTATAGAATGACTAGTCATTTATGAAATTCTAAGAAATATTTATTTTTATTCGGTAAGGGAAGGGTTTTTAAAGGGTCTTACCATTTAAATTATGCAATGTTAGCTTTTGATGCTATAAACTTAAAGGAAATGCAACCACAAGTAATGAAATAAGCATGCAATGTTATATCTATGATAATGGTAATATAATAAGCATGTAAATAGCATGAGAAACTTCTGAAATAACTCATGAAATAGCCATTAATGAAAGCTCACAAAAATTTAAACTTGTTACAATATGTGGAGATCTCAATGCTCCATACTTCATACAAGTTCTACATTGTATCTACTCTAGTCTATCAACTCACTAACTAATATACTACTCTTTCTTGATGATCTCTTTTCTTACCTCTATATATCAAAGGCCTATATATAATGATATGAATCTTGGCCTTCCATATTCCTATGACTCTTCATATTCCTATCCTATAGACTCATTTACATGCACACACTATGCATATTTACATTATTGCACATTCTAACAATAGTTGTGCATTTATTACATTACATAAAGTAAATACTCAAGCCTTAATCTAATACACTCTCCTAATCTAATGATGTACCCAAGATGGTAAATTACCATGTACCAATAATGTAATATATATTCCAACACCCCCTTGTATTACATTATTTACTTATTGAAAACTTTAGTCTTTAGTATGGTCTTCGTATTTCAAATGTTCTTCATCTCAATAAAGTCCTTCTTTTGGTTTAGTCTTCATATTGTCTTTTCTTGTCTTCATCATTCCACTGCTTTTTGGTATTTCAAAGTGATTGGTAATATCTTTGTCCTTGAATTTTTCCAAGTATCTTTGATGAACTAGAGATCTCATAACTTTACAAGTTATAAGTGGATTAGAATTGATCTATTTTCTTTCCTTTGGTTCTCTAAATGACCTATCTCCTTATTCTTCAAAATTTTCAAACTTGACTCATTTTCAATAGATGCTTCTAAAATAAAAACTTGAAAGAGACAATATAATCTGAATATCAATTTTTCTTCACATATTTTATAGTACTTGTCCTTATAGTAACAAAAGAAATATGAATGAGATTTTTCTCCACAATATTTACATGGATGGAAACTCCAACAATTTGCTTTCTCATGACCAAATTTGTTGCAATAAGTGCATTGTGAAGATATCCTAACTTCTTTGTTACTTGTCTTAGGAGAATCAAGTTCATCCATTTCCTTGATGAAATAGTCAAACCATATGTGTACAATTGAAGCTATTCTATCTTTACTTATTTCATAAATTTGTAGGACATATTTATGATCAATATTTTTTTCTACCTTTTGAGTATGGTTCTCAATATCATATAGTTATCATCAATTCCTTTCATCATGTCATTGGAAGATATCTCTATAGAATCTACTTTTACCAATCTATTAGTTTGTAAGTTCTTAGAAATATTTCTAAGCCATATAGGTTCTTCTCTTCTAATTGCATTTTCCTTATTAAAATTTCTAGAATCAAGTATTCCTCTTAAATAATTTGATTCCTTGAATATTGTATGCTTAATAAGTTTCTCCTTGAACGATTGGGAATAAAAGGATGTTTAGCTCGCATTTTGAAGAATGTGGTTGAATATTTTCTATGGACCATTGCTGATTTAGGAGGATGATGGAGCTTGGATCGTGTGCTAACCAGTGAAAGACGATCTTCGTATTGGGAAGGAGCCATAGGGGTAAGGTTGGTTAGATGATTTCTGGCAAATGATTTTGAGTGTAATATGGTTTTGATAATATGCTTAGCTTTCTTAGTTGTTCCTAGAGTTGAATCCCTTTTATATCTATAATGTTCAACTTCTATTCTTCACCTTATTTATCCCTATTAATGAATAAATAGAAAGTTAAAGATAATTTTTATGCACCTTCAATTTTTTGATAAGGTTATATATTTTCAAGACCTTTAAGTTGGATTCCTTATGTCTCATAAATTTGAGCAAGAGATAAATTCAAAATGCAATTTCCAACTTTCTATCAATGCAATGTTTTGCTTCTTTCAATTTTCAATTCAAAATTTTCTAAATTTTAATAATCTATATTGATGTAGAACTCCTTATATCTCCCTAGATGGAAATTTAGAAACTATGGATACTTGCAAATTTAATGTTTTAATTTCTATGTAGAATTACTTTTTCCTCCAAATGAGTTATTTGCAAATATTTCTTATGCTTGAATATTTTTATTCAAATATTTTTGTGAATGCAAAAACAAAACACCAATACAATATATATTAAAGTAACAAAAGCACAAGTAAATGACACAAAATTGCATAGAATAAATATTATTTTATTGAATGGGGTAAATATCCCAATTGTACAAATAATGTGCCCCAATGTGGGGTCTTTACAATTCTCTTGATAAAGTTATTACAATGTTAGGGTTTTTGAGGCCCTAATCCAATGAACGATGGTTTCCTTTTGCTCAAATTTAATCCCAATAGAGTGGTGAGTGGGCTTTGGTATCCTATGTAGGGCCACTCAAGATTTAGAAGCTACCAATGAATTTTATTTGCACACCTATACATAGCAAACAAATGAGGATTAATATTTGTGAGGGATCCATTGTGTGAGACCCTCAAACAAAGAAATCACTAAACCCTAGTTATAGAATATAAGTTGTAAATAGATCTAAGAATGTGAAAATTCTTGTAAAATAGACTTTTACCTTGTATTCATTGAATTTTAATTTCTATCTTAGTTGTTTTTGTAGAGGATGGTTACACATATGTGCCCTAACGGTGTCTGAGGGTCATAGGGCTACAAAACTAGGACAGGAAATGCTCGTAGGTACTTGGTAGACTCGATAGACTCTACAGACTTGGGAGGGCACTTGGTGATGGTTTGAAGCACCCAGAGGTGCTCGGGAGACTTTGAGATGTACTCATGAAGCTCTGGAGGATGTTCATGGGTGTGAATCAGAAGCTACAAAATAGATCTGGTTTGCAAGGTGGACGATGGTGGATGTGGAGGATCCGAGGGGGAGCAGTGGTGGATGAAAGTGGTGAGGATGCTTGAGGACTTAGGGCATAAGAGCTTAGGGAAATTAGGACCTTGGAAAATTTTAGAGACTCCAAAAACTTAGGGTGACTTAGGGGTTGAGTCATCAAAATGACTCCTCTTTATAATCTTCCCTTAAAAAGTTAGGGTTTCGACGACACAATTTGTGTGGTCAATATTAAAATATGATGAAGGGTGAAGATTAAATCTGGGAAAATAACATGGATTAAGGTGGATGGATGGCTAGGATTAAAACATGATGGATGGTTGGGATTAATTCATACATATATACATACATTTATTAGATATATATAAATATAATAGATAATATATTATTGTTTAAATATATATTAAACAAATATATTTGTGGTGGGAAGATATAGATGGAGGATAAGTGGCTAGATTTTGGTGTCTACAAATACCCCTTTTCATACCACGTTGTGTTAAATACAATGTGGTTCAAAAATACGAGAAAATTGGTTTGGATTTTATGAAGATGTAGCTTTCTCTTGTTGGAATGAGAAGATGAAGTTGATGACAAAAGAATTTTTTGCATATGTAGCTTACCCCCTCAATTGGCGAATAAGTGAAGAATGAGTCTCACAAGCCAATTGAAAAAATTATGGGGTGAATAATGTAATGGAATTGTGCAAGTGCAAATGTAGGGTGTAAATGTGGATGATATGAATGATGTAAAATGTGATGTCATTTTTGCCCCAACGGTGGAAGGGGATTGTTGTGAAATGCAAATGATTGAGTCCATTTTTACCCTAACATGAAAAGGGGTTTTTGCCAAGTGTAAATGTCATTAATATATAAGATGTATCTGATTGTGAAAAATTGGAATCAAATTTGGTTGCCCTAAGTTTGTGGTGATTCCATGCTATTGAAGAAAGTGCCTTTTGGCGTCATTGAAATGCAAATATGCAAATACAAAAAGAAAAATAAAATAGTCTTACCCTTGGGGCCACTCATGATTGTAGCTAATTCCCACATAGAATTTATAAATGGTTTCTCAATCACTTTACTTGGCCTGCATCCTCGAATACTGGTGTAATTATAAATGAAATGATGAAAGTTATCCATCTTGGGAGCCCCATGGAAAAGAGCATCAATGACAATTATTGATCAAATTGGTCTTGGCATAGTCACAATCAAAATATGAGGTACAAAAAGTGATTTTATTTTTGAACTATGAGATATTGGATGATTAAGACGACCATGTGTTCTTATGGTGACTTATTCATCTTACCGAATTGCATGGATGCAAATCACTACAATCACCAAGGAGATAGAATAGACCACTAGATACAAGGTTCACTTGAAATTGTATATGAACTTGGAAAAATGTGCAAATACAATGATTGATGTATGAAAATATTGAATGAAGGTGCAATTATGAATGAAATTGATGATGTTGAATGTTGATGTATGGAAAATTCAAGGAGTGATTCTATTTTTCCCCAACAGATGAAGGGGTTTTGTGAGAGTGCAAGTGATTGAGTCTATTTTTGCCCTAACAAATGAAGGGGTTTATGATAATGTAAGTGTCCTTATGGTTATCTACCCATCCTAACAAATTATATGGATAACCATTCACTACAACTACCAAGTGGCTAGGATAAACCACTAAATACAAGGTTCACTTGTACTTATAAATGTGCTTGACAAATGTTGAATGAATATGAATAAAATTTATGGTGTTAAATACATATGTATGAATGAAGTAATGAATGATTCTATTTTTTCCCTAATATATGAAGGGGTTTTTGACATGGAAAAATGCAATGATTATGAAAAGTGCAATGATGAATTCTATTTTTTCCCTAACAGATGAAGGATTTTTGAAAAGGAATGAATGCAATGCAAAGGGCGTAACTTTGACAAAAAGACATAGCATTTTGAACCTAGAAATTGATGTGTTGATGATATGAATGCAAGTCAAAAGGTGCAACCTTTGACAAAGGGATGCAACCCTTTGAACCTAGCAATTAACTTATTTATGATGTGATGTGATTGAGTGATTTAATTATTTGTTGAATTGGTGGGAAATGTGTGATACCTTGAGCACCCTCAATTTGTATACGTGTTTGCTTTATTAAGGGGAAGGTGTGATACCTTGAACACCCCCAAGTTGTGTTATTGTTTGATTTATTGGGGGGAAGGTGTGATACCTTGAACACCCCCAAGTTGTGTTCTTGTTTACTTGATTGGGGGGAAGGTGTGATACCTTGAACACTCCCAAGTTTTTGTTGTTGTACAAAACTTTCTAGCGATATTTGCATATGTAAATTATATATAATTATATATATATATATATATATATATATATATATATACATGGCTTTTACTTTTGTGTTATGTTTTTGTGTGAATGCTTTTGTGTAATTGCTTATGTGTGGATGCAAATGTATATGGATGATTAATGCAATGATAATGTGTATGAATGTAAATGTATATGGATGATTAATGCAAGTGATAATGTGGATGAATGCAAATGTTCTAATGATCATTCATAGTTTAGATTTTTCTTTGGCCATTGATAGAATTGTTGTTTAATCAAGGGTACCAAACTGGTGGCATGTGAAATAGAAGACTCATGCAATGATATGGATGTTGACATGGAAGAAGATATGGATGTTGATATGGAAAAATAATTGTTTTACAGAGACTTAGACATACTAGTGAAATCAAACAAACTCACTAAATACTTCTTAATTCCTCTAAAACCAAATGTGTTTGCAATGAATTCGTTTACCAAATAATGAGCATTGTAATGACTCAAGGTAATAAAGAACCAATGTATGTGCAAGTGAGTTCATTAACTCATCTTGAGTAAATTGGGTTTAAACCTGTTATGGAGAAGACCAAGAAGCTAGCTTGTCCTTATGTGTGGTTAGATCTCTTTTAAAATAGACGTGTCACCACACATGAGTGTACTCCACTGCTAGTCAAGTGTCTCTATCCCTGGTGAATATTAGCTCCATAGTCCAAGAATTTGATCTCTAAGTTTTTGGGATGACTACCTAACCATCTGACTTAAAATGTAGTACTATCCTTACAACTTTAGGATCTGTGGTGTGTGATGTATAAAAAAATTAGAGTTTTTAGGGGTTTTACCCTACACTTTCTTTTATTTTTATATTGTGATAGTGGTGAAAACCACTATTTTTATGGACTATGTTGAATAATGGGACAAGCAAGGAATACCCTTTTGACCTCAAGGTACAACACAAGTATGGTATTATCTCTCTTTGACACAATATGCTTTGAATATGTGTAATTGTGTTTGCTTCAAGAATATTTAGAGTCAATTCCTAGAACTCAAGATTTTCTTAGAGAAAATGTGTCTTGTTTCTAAAGAAAACTTGACATGTAGTTGTGGTGTGCTTAAAACACTAGGATTGGCTAAGTGATAGAAAACACCTAGGAATTATGGACATATGGTTTTTGCAGCTGATAATTTAGCTTTATGAAATGATGCAATGAAATGGGTGATGACTTGAAGGTGCCCCTGATTAAGGAAACATGACTGTATTGGATCAAATATTATCTAAACTGAATAAATGATCCCTCATATGAAATGTGATTGTAAAAATGATGGTGTAAATATAATGTGTGAAAAGCAATTTGTGAAATGAAAATGTATGCAATGCAATGTTTGAAAGGCAATGTTGTTTTTGTAATGTGTGAAATACAATGTGTAAAATGCAATGTGTGAAATGTAATTTTTTTGTGTATTACCCATATATATACATATATATAAATCAAAGTAAGCATAGAATTCTTTCACATGTATGATATTCAGGAGCTCGGGTTCTTCTACTCCCCATAAGCTTATGTGCTCCTTGAATATTGTGAACTCAGATAGCAGCAAGCAACACGTATAGATGCAAATGATAAAATTATTCAAATTCAATGCAACAATTTTTTTTTTTGCTTTTTTTTAATGTTTTTGAATTTGCTTTCGTGTTTTTATGTGCTAATATGAATTATGAAGGATGAAATATATGGTTTGGCTAGGAAATGAGATTCTTTCTAGTGATGAAGTCCATAAAGTTTTCTCATGGGTATCCTATAGTGGGGTGGATAGAGATGAAACCCACCATCACCAAATATCAAGCAACATTTGGTGATGAAATCCAACTTATTACTATTTAATGTGATATGTGTTGTGTGTGATTTATTTTAAATTTCAAGTTTTCTATAATGACTCAAAAATCAAGAAACAAGAAAACACACAAATACAGAAAGAATTTTTTTTAACCAAGGAGAAGGATTCATAAATCCCTACCCAACCTTAGACTAACTTAATGTTTGACATCCCCTAAGTTTCTCAAGAACTATACCACACAAGATTCCCCTCACGCAAGTCCCTTCTACGTAGGCATATCTCATGTTATGCACATAAGTCCATCCATATCATCAACCTTGATGAGCTAGACTTACCACCCTCGATCATTGGAAGGTATACACGCATCTCCATATTCCACATAAACCATCATGTGTGGGTATGCTACATGTACTACAAGTTAAGCTATCAATATTGTCCACTAACAAGCTATCTTAACTTTGGTACGATCTTCTAAACCTAGTTACCAATCTCCCTAAGGGGGTCTCAAGCCCTTAGGTCATCCTCTAAGTTCACCTAGAACTTACTAATATTTTTTTTAAACGAAATTCAACAACACAAGAGAATAAAATATCTAGATACTAAATCTAACAAATATGAATTATCAAACAAGCAAGGATAACCAAAACATAAAGCAACGATTAAATAATAAACATACAATAAAAGGTTTAAATACAATTACATTCAATAAGGAAGTACGAGGTGCAACAATACCAATGTTCATTTAATTACATATGTATGTATGGTACACCCCATACTTTCAGCAATACTTTACATTCATTTCATCGGGGAAATATCCCCACAATCTAATCTATTGCATAATTAAGCAAGATGTAAGGTAGAGAGCAAACTTGTGAATTGGTCCATCTCATGACTTTGGTCCTCCCGCTCTTTCATCGATCAAGTGAGGATAGTAGGGGATCAGGACACTCATGGATCTGGATAGACATGCTTCTAAATGCACTTACTTATTTTATTGCCAAATTGCAACTATACAAATAACCCAAGCAATTCAACTTTCTAATGCATAGTTATTATCATAGAAACTACTCTTTCCATTTCCCCTCTCATCTACTCATGAGATTCAATCAACCATACCTCAGACCATATGCCCTACTTGCAATAAATGAACTAACCCTTACTTAACAATTAAATTCCCATACCCTTAATTGCTAAATAAACTGGGTTCACACATCCTTTCAATTAAAGCAACTACTTTAATTTCCCAAATAAACCTTTTTCTTCATTTCATAAAGTAAGGTCCCATACCCTTAATTTACAAAATAAACCATAATCACATTTATTATCCAATTAAATCCAACTACTCTAATCTTCAAATAAACCCTTTTCTTCATTTCATAAAGTAAGGTCCCATACCCTTAATTTACAAAACAAACCATAATCACATTTATTATCCAATTAAAGCCAACTACTCTAATATTCAAATAAACCCTTTTCTTCATTTCATAAAGTAAGGTTTCATACCCTTAATTTACAAAACAAACCATAATCACATTTATTATCCAATTAAATCCAACTACTCTAATATTCAAATAAACCTTTTCTTCATTTCATAAAGTAAGGTCCCATACCCTTAATTTACAAAACAAACCATAATCACATTTAAATCTTCTACACTTTCATTACCCTAAAATATACAATTTTAGATAATGAAACAATAATTAAAGCTTCTACACTTTCATTACCCTAAAATCTACAATTTTAGATAATGAAACAATAATTAAAGCTTCTACACTTTCATTACCCTAAAATCTACAATTTTAGATAATGAAACAATAATTAAAGCTTCTACACTTTCATTACCCTAAAATCTACAATTTTAGATAATGAAACAATAATTAAAGCTTCTACACTTTCATTACCCTAAAATCTACAATTTTAGATAATGAAACAATCACTAAGAAGCTCATTCTAAATGACAAAGAACTTTTAGCTGACATAACATAGGGTGGACAGATTAGTGCAACATGCTTTGTGAAGCAAAAGTGACAAGGGTTCGACCAAGGTGACTTCCACCACCCACAATGCAAGGAATAGGTGGTGCACTCAATCACCATGGTGCCAATGGCTGTTGCGATACGGTCAGGTCATCCACGATGTCAATGACACTTGAGGAGACTTCCCAAACCTAGATACAAATGGTGTTGGAAATATTTACCCGTGGTGCCCAATCAGACGTTCTATCCAAAGGTTCTCCCTCACCTAAGATGCCTACTCAAACAACAATGGTTTAGATATAGGGAATAATGGTTAAGGCAACAGGTGAGATTCGACATGGATAGCCAGTCAATAATAGAGCTAATACCACCAACCAACATCAGTGCTCTTACAGCAATGCTAACATGCCTAGCTACACCATAAGGTGATACAAATATGATAGCCAATGGTAGTGCTTTCCCAACAATACCAACATGCCTAGCTACACCATAAGGTGATACAAATATGATAGCCAATGACAGTGCTTTCACAACAATTCCAACACACCTAGCTACACCATAAGGTGATACAAATATGACAACCAATGATAGTGCTTTCACAACAATGCCAACACACCTAGCTACACCATAAGGTGATACAAATATGATAGCCAACGGTAGTGCTTTCATAGCAATGCCAACATGCCTAACTACACCATAAGGTGATACAAATATGCATAACACTCAAGGCATGAGTTGCTAAGCTTTTGGGAGGTTGATGCATAGGCAAGAGCCTACGACCTAACAATAATGTGAACCAGCAAAAGGAAATTATTAAGCATGTTTTAAAAATGCAAGACCAACCTAGTACATTCATAGCTATTGGTTCATCTATGCTTGTTCGAATGGATGCTCATCATCCACTTCTCCCTCTTGGCTTCACTTATCTGTACTCTCCCTTGGCTCTCCTTTGCTCATTGTGATCTCTCTCCCTTCTACCCACTCCACTCCCTATGCACGTCTCTTCTTCCTTGGTCTACATCCCTGCCTACCTACCATTACTCTTCAACCACATCCGTCAGGCGGTAGGGTGGACATGCTCTTTTCTCTTCCCAAGGTGATCACCATAAAGGAGCTTTCCTCTCACATCAGAGGGGCTTCACATATCTGGTCCAATCGGACCTCCAAAGGGCAACCCAACCCATTCTATAGAAGGTCATCTTATCACATTTACGCCTTATGGGTCAATCATTGGCAATGCAACGACTTCCCATTAATTCAATGGTGTAAAGCCTGACCCTTGGAGCTTAAAGAATTATATTTATATTTCTTTTTATTTTAAGACAGGCTCTTCGTTGCTTAGATGAATCAATCATTCATTTAATCGATCTTTTCTTTGCTTATTTAAATAAACCAATGCTATTAAATAAATCAACCACTTATTTCAAATAACATCCACCAACTTATTTAAATAATCAACCATTTATTTAAAGCAATATCTTTTGCTTATTTAAATAAATCAATTATTCATTTAAAACAATATATTTTGTTATTTAAATAAATAAAATAATTTTTAAAACAATATCTTTTGTTATTTAAATAAATCAACCATTTATTTAAAACAATATCTTTTGCTATTTAAATAAATCAACCATTTATTTAAAACAATATCTTTTGCTATTTAAATAAATCAACCATTTATTTAAAACAATATCTTTTGCTATTTAAATAAATCAACCATTTATTTAAAATAATATCTTTTGCTATTTAAATAAATCAACCATTTATTTACCAAGGCATACAAGGAGTTATGAAGGCAACCCATTCACTTATAGCTCACTGATTATCAAGGTAAATAATGTTGAAGTAAAATACAATCATGTATGTGCATCAAACAAAGAGGGAGTCTTTCCATCAATCTAATCACCTATCTCAGCCTCTAGAACTTACGATGGCTACTAGGCCATTAGTATGGGGCTCAAGGTGGTTAGCTATTGATGATTATCCCTAACCGAATGCATGCCTATATGAAGGTATCTATCTATGTTACCTTTGAGTTGCCTTATCATCATTTCCCCTTCCTCAAGTACTCTCATCTCCGATGGATGACTCAATTTCTTCCACTCACGAGTGCACCTGATCCTACACATTGGCAATTCGTTAGCAGTATCATATCCTTCATTATCTAATCAATATTGTAAGGTTGCTTAATTGCACAAAATCGAGTATTAGCATCATTCGTTAATACATTATTTTTCCACATTCAAAGGTCCATCTGGGAGGGTCATGACATCCTCCCCCACTAGGACTAACACCATCCCTGGTGTTTCTCAGTTTTATATGGCATACATAATAAAAAAATTCATTACAACATCTTAGAGTTCATCAAACAAAAAAGGAAAATATTTTTGCATATCTGCCACTTTCTCCCAAGTGGCATTTCTTTCAGAGAAATGGTCCCACTGGACCTTACACTACTCAAGGGTCTGATTCCACATAGCCTTAGAGCGAAATTCGAGGATCCTTACTGGCATTACAATATTACTTCTATTGCCTTCAGATTTGCCATCTGCAAATTAGAGACATCCCACACATGTTCAGGGTCAGCAATATATTTTCTAAGCAAAGATATGTGGAAGGTGTCATGGATTTTTGATAAATTAGGAGGTAAAGCGAGTCGGTATACAACCAGACTAATATTTTTAGTGATATCAAAGGGTCCTACAAACTATGGATCCAGTTTTGTGGATTTGATCACACTTTTCATTGGTTTAACCCTTAGGAACACTTTATCTCCCATCGAGTACTCTCTAGGAGTCCTATTTAAATCGGCATAACTCTTTTGCCTATCAAAACTTCCTTGAGCCTTTTCTTGATTACCTTAATTTTCTCTTCCATTTCTCTGACTATTTTTGGTCCAATCACTGTTCTATCCTCCGGGTTGTCCCATGACAGTGGTGTTCTACACTTTCTCCCATACAAGGCATCAAAAGGCGCCATCCCTAGAGAAGAGTGATACCCATTATTGTAGGTAAAATCTACCAATGATAGATAGTCTTCCCATCGAGACTTGTGATCCATACAATACATGTAGAGCATATCTTCTAGTACTTGGTTTACCCACTTTGTATGACCATCTATTTTAGGGTGGTACGCTGAAATCATATGCAACTTTGTGCCAATTTCTTGGTGAAGGGCTCTCCAAAATTCAGAAGTAAACTTGGAATCCCTATCCGATATAATTACTTTTGGGAACCCATGCAATCGGAACACTTCCTTGAAAAATCTATTAGCCACCACTTGAGCATCATCCTTGGTGCTCCTAGGTATGAAGTGTGTGACCTTGGTCAATTTGTCGACTACTACAAATATTGCATCATGTTGGTACCTAGTCTTAGGTAAACCTACTATAAAATCCATTGATATGACCTACCATTTTTGAGTAGGTATATTATGAGGGTACAAATATCCTATGGGATGTTTGTGTTCTACTTTGACCTTCTGATATTCAAGGCATCGAGCTACAAAATCTATAATATCCCTCTTCATTCCTACCCAAAAAAATGTCCTCTTCAGATTTTCTCTCATCTTTACCCCTCGAGGTGAGCTGTATAAGGAGATATATGGGCTTCTTGCATTAATAGCTTCCTTGAATCCCCTGATTTTGGTATGATGATTCTTCCTTTGTAACACAAAATATCATCTATTACCCCAAACTCCTTATTGTTCTCAGGATCTTCATTTAATTTAGCTCGAATCTCTTGACAATATTCATCCTGATATTGCTCCTACCTTACTTGGTCCATGAGTTTTATGTGACTCCTAGTTATGGCTGCTATGTGTCTCCTTCTACTCAAGGTATCCACAACCTTATTCTCTTTTCATTTTATGTACTCAATTTCAAAATCATACTCAACGAGGAACTTGACCCACCTTCTCTATCTTGCATTGAGTATTGGTTGAGTAAATATGTACTTTAGACTTTGATGGTTCTATTTTAACTCGAAAGGTCTTCCTACCAGATAATGGTGCCAGACCTTTAGAGCATGCACTACAATGGCTAGTTCTAAATCATGAGTAGCATAATTAACTTTGTGCTTCTTAAGCTTCCTCGAAGTATAAGCTACTACTAACTCTCCTTGCATGAGTACTCCCCCTAGTCCTTCCAATGATGCATCAATGCATACTATAAAATCTCCTTGAGGATCTGGAATCTTTAGTATTGGTGCAGTAGTAAGTTTTTGCTTCAACAAGGTGAAAGTGGCCTCACACTTTTTCATCCATTTGAATTCCTTCCCTTTCTTCTGGAGATTAGTTATTATCGAGGTAATCTTTGAGAAATCCTTTATGTGATGCCTGTAATAGCTCGTTAACCCCATGAAGCTTCTTACTTTAGTAACATTGGTAGGGGGTGGCTAATTTAACATGGCTTCTATTTTATCTAGATCCACAATGATCCCTTTAGCTGATATGATATGCCCTAAATAGCACATCTTCAAAACATAGAAATCGCTCTTGGCTAGATTCCTATAGAGTTGATTTTCCCTTAGCAACTCCAACACGATATTGAGATGCTTATCATGCTCTTCCTTGTTTCGAGAGTATATTAGGATGTCATCTAGAAATACAAGGACAAAATAGTCCAGGTGCCTTATGAACACATTATTCATTAAATTCATGAAGGCAATGGGAGCATTAGTCAACTCGAAAGGTAGGACGGTGAACTCATAATACCCATACCTTGTCTTAAATGTCATCTTGTGAGTGTCCTCCTCATGAATCCTCAATTGGTGATACCCTGATCTTAATTCTATCTTGGTAAATACCGTGGCATCTCTTAGTTGGTCGAATAAATATTTGATCCTAGGTAGGGGGTACTGGTTCTTGATTGTAGCTTTATTCAGCATTTTGTAGTCAATACATAATATTAAATATTTATCCTTTTTCACAAATAAAATGGGTGCACCCCAAGGTGACACACTTGGTTTTATCAACCCCTTCTCTAATAACCCTTGTAATTGTACCCTTAACTCCTGCATCTCAATGGGTGACATCCTATATGGATATCGGTGAATGGGTTCCACTCCTGGTATAAGATCAATAGTGAAATCAAATTCTCATACAAGAGGGATCCAGGTAGGTCCTCAGGAAATATATCCTAGAATTCTTGTAAAATTGGGTGTGTCCCCAACACCTCTTCCTTTTGATCCCTTTCAACTTCATTCAGATTTACTACATAGACAATCCCTCCTTTCCTAAGGGATTTCTTTAACTACATAGCTGACAACATCTGGGGTTTAAATACCCCCTATTTTCTATGAATTTGTAGCCTTCCTTTACCTTCCTTAGAATACTTGATCCATCTATCTCAAAAATTGATTACGACTTTATGGGCCTGTAGCCAATCCATTCCTAGAATCACATCAAAGGCATGAAGTGGGGCTACATACAAGCAACCTTCCATGGTCCCATTGTCTAAAGTAATTTCCATCATTGGGAAACATTGGTTTACAGAGTAGGTCTATCTAGATCCATACTCAACCTTCCATCCATGAGCCAAATACCCTAGCCTTTCCAGCATATCTTTGGCTAAATTACAAGAAATGAAACTATCAGTGGCTCCACTATCTATTAAGATATTTACTTGCTTATAAAAAATCTTACCTTTTATGATCAACGAGGTGGTTTGCCCCTCAAGCTTCTGATTCCTAGTTGCAACGTAGATCTTATGCATCGGTTCCTTTCCTTTATTGTTGGGTGTGCTTGGCCCTGGTCGATATGGGCACTGGTTAGAAAAATGTGGCCCTCTACAATGGTAACATCCATCCTTGGGCCCTTGTCTCTTTTCCATTTTTTGCCCTTCATCCTTAATCATTGGTACTGGAACTTGTGGTTTCTATGGAGGAGGTTTAGCATTATTGGGTTTGTTGCCTTTCTTATAAAAGTTCTTCTTGAACTTATTTTGGCTTCCATTGAATTTCTTCTCTAGATTCTAGGGGTTCTTAGCATTTCGTTCTTGCTCTACCTCCCATTTTATAACCCCATTGCTATTCCTCTTCTTTAGTTCCTAATGTTCCTACTCATTCAAGGTTTCATATTTATAACGGAAATGCGACTTTGCTTTCTTTGCTAGGTCATATGCCTTTTGCAATGATTTAGGCTCCTACATCTCTACATCATGCTTTATCCTAGATTGCAATCCATGAGTAAACTTGTGAATCCACATTTTCTCATTATAGGTAGGTACATACTTCAACAACTTTACTAGCTTCCTATAGTATACCTCCACTAAGTTGGTTCCTTGCCTTAGGCTGGCAAACTCCTCGAATTTTAGAGCATAGAAATGCTCCGTGAGGAATATCTTCTTGAATATGACTATAAATTCCTTCCATGGAATATCTACTAGTTCAATATTAGTTTCCTCATAGTAAGTTTCCCACCAATATAGGGTAGCTCCTTCAAGGTAAATAGTAGCCCAAACCATTTGGGTTCCTGAAGAATATCCCTTTACTATGAAGAAAACTTCTAGTTCCCTTAACCAAGCCTCAGCTGTGTCTCCCTCTCCTTCTCCATTGAATTTGGAGATACAGACATTTTTTAGGTCTCTTACCATATCCTTTTCTAAGAGGGTTCTAGCTTGCTTCTATTCCACTGTCAGCCCCTCAACTTGGTTGACTTTCAAATCTCTAGCTTGCAAATTTTGATTCGCCATAGTTTCCAGCACTTGTCTTAACTGATCTTGTAATTTGGTAACTATGGTGGTAAGTTCTTCTATTCCCATATTGGGAATTTTTGGACCCTCATTTTGGATCTCTTCTTTGACATTACTTTGTTGAGTCTATCTAGGTGGAGGCCTTTCCTTCTAGCTCTTAGGTGGCATCTTGATCTGGTTTCCACCAAGAAAAGAGTTAGATCACAACTTCATCTTAAACTGAATTACTAACTTGACCACATTACAGAGTTCTTCTTTTGCTAATCATTAGAGATCTAACTAGGATGAGGTTCCAAGGTTAGGATGTATCATTAATACCAAAGCCCATACTAAGGTATCGTAACATTCATCTTCCCTCGAAATCAATCCCATTAGATTCTAAATAAGTAGAGACTCTAGGTTACCCCAGATTTCAGCTTAATCCTAAGCTAGCCTTCATGGGAGATTCTTGAATCTCTTTCAGCACATAAGAAGCTCTATACCCTCGAACCTAAAGCTCTGATACCAAATGTAATGACTCAAAAATCAAGAAACAAGAAAACACACAAATATAGAAAGATTTTTTTTTGTTAACCAAGGAGAAGGATTCATAAATCCCTACCCAACCTTAGACTAACTTAATGTTTGACATCCCCTAAGTTTCTCAAGAACTATACCACATAGGATTCCCCTCACGCAAGTCCCTTCTGTGTAGGCATATCTCATATTATGCACATAAGTCCATCCATCTCATCAACCTTGATGAGCTAGACTTACCACCCTCGATCATTGGAAGGTATACATGCATCTCCATATTCCACATAAACCATCATGTGTGGGTATGCTACGTGTACTGCAAGTTAAGCTATCAATCTTGTCCACTGACAAGCTATCTTAACTCTAGTATGATCTTCTAAACCTAGTTACCAATCTCCCTAAGGGGGTCTCAAGCCCTTAGGTCATCCTCTAAGTTCACCTAGAACTTACTAATGTTTTTTTTAAACGAAATTCAACAACACAAGAGAATAAAATATCTAGATACTAAATCTAACAAATATGAATTATCAAACAAGCAAGGATAACCAAAACATAAAGCAACGATTAAAGAATAAACATATGATAAAAGGTTTAAATACAATTACATTCAATAAGGAAGTACGAGGTGCAATAGTCCCAATGTTCATTTAATTACATATGTATGTATGGTACACCCCATACTTTCAGCAATACTTTACATTCATTTCATTGAGGAAATCTCCCCATAATCTAATCTATTGCATAATTAAGCAAGATGTAAGGTAGAGAGAAAACTTGTGCATTGGTCCATCTCATGGCTTTGGTCCTCCTACTCTTTCGTCGATCAAGTGAGGATAGTAGGGGATCAGGACACTCATGGATCCAGATAGACATGCTTCTAAATGCACTTACTTATTTTATTGTCAAATTGCAACTATACAAATAACCCAAGCAATTCAAATTTCTAATGCATAGTTATTATCATAGAAACTACTCTTTCCATTTCCCCTCTCATCTACTCATGAGAGTCAATCAACCATGCCTCAGACCATATGCCCTACTTGCAATAAATGAACTAACCCTTACTTAACAATTAAAGTCCCATACCCTTAATTGCTAAATAAACTGGGTTCACACATCCTTTCAATTAAAGCAACTACTTTAATTTTCCAAATAAACCTTTTTCTTCATTTCATAAAGTAAGGTTCCATACCCTTAATTTACAAAATAAACCATAATCACATTTATTATCCAATTAAAGCCAACTACTCTAATCTTCAAATAAACCCTTTTCTTCATTTAATAAAGTAAGGTCTCATACCCTTAATTTACAAAACAAACCATAATCACATTTATTATCCAATTAAATCCAACTACTCTAATATTCAAATAAACCCTTTTCTTCATTTCATAAAGTAAGGTCCCATACCCTTAATTTACAAAACAAACCATAATCATATTTAAATCTTCCAATTTTAGATAATGAAAAAATAAATAAAGCTTCTACACTTTCATTACCCTAAAATATACAATTTTAGATAATCAAACAATAATTAAAGCTTCTACACATTAATTAATACCACCAGCCAACATCAGTGCTCTTAGAGCAGTGCTAACATACCCAGCTAAACCATAAGGTGATACAAATATGACAGCCAATGGCAGTACTTTCTCAACAACACCAACATTCCTAACTACACCATAAGGTGATACAAATATGATAGCCAATGACAGTGCTTTCCCAACAATGCCAACACACCTAACTACACCATAAGGTGATACAAATATGACAACCAATAATAGTGCTTTCCCAACAATGCCAACACACCTAGCTACACCATAAGGTGATACAAATATGCATAATGCTCAAGGCGTGAGTTGCTAAGCTTTTGGGAGGTTGATGCATAGGCAAGAGCCCGCAACCCGACAATAATGTGAACTAGCAAAAGGAAATTATTAAGCATATTTTTAAAAATGCAAGACCAACCTGGTATGTTTGTGGTTGTTGGTTTTCTTGCGCTTGTTTGAATGAATGTGCATCATCCACTTCTCCCTCTTGGCTTCACTTGTTGTGATCTCCCTTGCTCATGGTTCTCTCCTCTGCTCACTATGCCCCCTCTCCATTATGCCTGCTCCACTCCCTATGCACATCTCTTCTTCCTTGATCTACATCCCCACCTACCCACCATTACTATTTGACTACATCCGTTAGGTGGTATGTTGAACATGATATTTTATCTTCCCAATGTGATTGCCATGAAGGATATTTCCATCTCATATCAAAGGGGCTTCGCATATCTGGTCCAATTGGACCTCCAAAGGGCAACCCGATCCATTCTGTAGAAGGTCGTCTTATCACATTTATACCTTATGGATCAATCGTTGGCAATGCAGTGGCTTCCCATTAATTCAATGGTGTAAAGCCTAACCCTTGGGGCTTAAAGAATTATATATTATAATATATATATATATATATATATATATATATATATATATATATATATATATATATATATATATATATATATATTAAGATGGGCTCTTCGTTGCTTAGATGAGTCAATCATTCATTTAATTGATCTTTTCTTTGCTTATTTAAATAAACTAATGCTATTAAATAAATCAACTACTTATTTCAAATAACATCCACCAACTTCATTAAATAATCAACCATTTATTTAAAGCAATATCTTTTGCTTATTTAAATAAATCAATTATTCATTTAAAACAATATCTTTTGTTATTTAAATAAATAAACCATTTATTTAAAACAATATCTTTTGCTATTTAAATAAATCAACCATTTATTTAAAACAATATATTTTACTATTTAAATTAATCAACCATTTATTTGAAACAATATCTTTTGCTATTTAAATAAATCAATCGTTTATTTAGAACAATATCTTTTGCTATTTAAATAAATCAACCATTTATTTAAAACAATATCTTTTGTTATTTAGATAAATTAACCATTTATTTACCAAGGCATATAAGGAGTTATGAAGGCAACCCATTCACTTATATCTAGCTGATTATCAAGGTAAATAATGCTAAAGTATAAGACAACCATGTATGTGCAGTAAACAAAGAGGAAGTCTTTCCATAAATCTAATCACCTGTCTCAACCTCTAGAACTTACAATGGCTAATAGGTCATCATTCTAGGGCTCAAGGTGGTTAGTTATTGATTATTATCCCTATCTGAATGCATGCCTATATAAAGGTATCTATCTGTGTTACCTTTGAGTTGCCTTATCATCATTTCCCCTTCCTCAAGTACTCTCATATCCGGTGGATGACTCAATTTCTTCCACTCACAAGTGCACTTGATCCTACACATTGGTAATTCGTTAGCAGTATCATATCCTTCATTATCTAATCAAAATAATTAAATTTTATTAATTGCACAAAATCAAGTATTAGCATCATTCATTAATACATTATTTTTTTACATTCAAAGATCCATCTAGGAGGGTCATGACATTTTCTATGGTGTACATACAATATAAAAAATAACCAATTTTACAGGTCTAAATTAGAAGCCAAAAATAGACATACCAAGTTACTCAAAATATGTAGGGTACATCGCTTAAGACCCACTCTAAATAATGGAGGGTTTGCCTGCTCCTCCGCTCTAAATCAACAAGTGATTCCAACAGTGGGAGTATACTTAAATATCTTGTTTTTTGTTCTTACTTGACCCTATTGTGCAAACTATTTTATGCAATTCTCATTTTACATGAAAACAATATGCATATCTTTGAATGAAAAACGCATCAAAAAACAACACATTTTTAAACTTGAAATGTTTGCTAATATGAATATGATTGCAAAGTGAATCTAAATGAAATGTATAAATGCATGCAAATTCCTAAAATGCAGATGTAATATGATTATTTTTAACAGACATTGAATGATGTTCTTTTTAGCAATTTATCTATAAAAATGTAAAACAAAAATAAAACTGAGGGTTTAGGTTTTTGAAGCAGACTTACAAAAAATCCTATGTATCATTTTCCCACTTTGTGAAACACCTCTTAGAGTCTTTGAAATGCACCAGGGAACCTTCTGAACTCTAGGGGGTGTCCCTCGAGTGTCACAAGACATATGTGTAATCTAGGATCAACTTTTGCAACTCTAGAAACCCTAGTTCGATAAAAATCGTGCAATAGAATTCCTAAAACTTGTAAGATAGAAGACAAAAATAGCAATTTAATGACAATATTATTAGCATAAATAACCCATTATGGGTCCCATCGTGATCACCATTTGTGAATGCAAAAACAAAACACCAATACAATATATATGAAAGTAACAAAAGCACAAGTAAATGACACAAAATTGCACAGAACATATATTCTTTTATTGAATAGGGTAGATATATCGATTGTACAAATAATGTACCCTAATGTGGGGTATTTATAATGCTCTTGATACAGTTGCTACAATGTTAGATTTTTTGAGACCTTAATCCAATGAACGATGGTTTCTTCTTGCTTGTCTTTGATCCCAATAGAGTGGTGAGTAGGCTTTGGTATCCTATGCAGGTCCACTTAAGCATTAGCAGCAACCAATGAATGTGATTCTTACACTTTTACACAACAAAAAAATGAGGATTAATAATATTTGTGAGGGCTCCACTACGTGAGACCCTCAAACAAAGAAAACACTAAATCCTAGTTGCAAAATAAAATTTGTAAACGTATATAAGAATGTGAAAATTCTTTCAAAATAAAATTTTACCTTGTCTTTGCTGACTTGCCATTTCTATCTTCGTTGTTGTCACAAAGGATGGCTACACATATGTGCCATAACAGTACCTGAGGGCTATAGGGCTACATAACTAGGATGAGAAATGCCCATGGGTGCTTAGCGGACTCGAGAGGATGCTCGACAAACTTGGGTGGGTGCTCGATGATGGTCTGAGGCACCTAGAGGTACTCAGGAGACTCCTAGAGGTACTCACGAATATTTGAAAGGCATTCGGGACTATGAAGCAAAATTTACAAAATAGATTTGGTTTATGAAGTGGATGATGGTGGATGTAGAGGATGTGAAGGGGAGCGATGGCAGGTGAAAGTGGTGAGGATGCTTGAGGACTTAGGGCAAGGGCCCAGGAACTGAAAACCTTATAAAATATTAGGGACTCAAAAACTTAGGGTGACTTAGGTTTGAGTCATCAAAATGACTCCTCTCTATAATCTTACCTTAGACAAGTTAGGGTTTTGAATACACAATTTGTGTGGTCAAGATTAAAATATGACAAAGGGTGAAAATTAAATCTAGGCAAATGACATGGATTAATGCAAATGGATGGCTAGGATTAAAACATGATGGATGGCTAGGATTAATTCATACATATATACATATATTTATTAAATATATATAAATATAATATATAAAATATTATTATTTAAATATATATAAATAATGGATAATTGTGGTGGGAAGCTATGGATGGAAGACAAGTGGCTAGATTTTGGTGTCTACAGTTTTTAATTAAACCTTCCTTGCTTCAAAAAATGCTTTCAAATACTTTAATAAAACATATAAGGTTGTACTATATCAAAGCAATTCCTTATATCTCTAACTATCTATTTAATCTCAACCATTGAATATTAACTAGTTTTAACCTTAGTAATAATATTCCTTATTCTTCCTTTACTTTAAAATGTTATATCTAGAGTATATTACATCATTTGGGTCATGTAAATGTACCAAATTAGGTACATAGTTAGATTAGGAGATTACTTTAGGGGGAAGTTAATTAGTTACTTCAAGCAATGTAACAAATGAACAAGTGACCCAGGTGTTGTAGGTGAGTTGGAGAGGAGAGGGCAATCCTCCAAGGGAGGTCCCAGGTTTGAATCTCCACCCTACCAAAAAGCTGAATTGGGTACCCAAAATCCAATTGATAATGTTGGTGCGAGCAGGGTCGGGTGCGACTCCTGGGTGACTTTGACAGTGTAGAACCCCCTGTTCATGGTCTCTCAGACCAAGGCGGCCCCACAAGGGGTTTTTCGCTTAAAAAAAAAAAAAAAAAAAACAAATGAACAAGTGGAAATGTGCAATTTTTAATGTGCAATGTGTCCCCTTGTACAACTAGGTAGAGTGTTGGCCAAGGAATCTATTTTTCTATATAAAGGGCCTTATAGTAGTATATCAGAGATCAAGGGAAGTATTCAGTCAAGTTCTTATCTAGTGCAGTGTAGTATATAGTAGTGCTCCTATATGGAGAACAATGTCACTATTTAGCTCATATTAATGGAGTGACCATTTCCTCCATACTACATTGTAATTTCATAATTTCTATTTATAGTATATTTCAATCATATTGCAGACTCACTTTCTTTCATATTTATTGCATCTTATTAAGACTTGTGTTATTTCTCTTCCTTTGCATACATTCTCAAAAGTTAATAGTGGTATTAGAGGCATGGTGAATCGAGATAGGAGGGCATACATCCATATTAAAATAAGTCTAGTAGGTCAAGAGGAATAGGGAGAGCTACCATTGCTACTGTTGGCATGAATCTTTGCAAACTAGATCTATCATTATGCACCATTGTATGCAAAAGCTACCATTAGGATTAATTGATGTAAAAAGCCACAGTAGTCAATAGGGGTAGAAAAGTGAGGACTGATATAAATATTAGTTGTAGGAATTCTAATATTATATTTGGCTAGCTTCTTTTAATAGAGTTGTTGATGAGGAATAATTTTCAATAAACCTTAGGTATTTCCTAGGTTTGTGAATATTAGTACTTAGTCTTAGGAGTAAAAATACATTGTACAATGTGAGTTGTTTTATCGCTCATGTTAGTTATGGTCTAAGTCTAAGTGTCTCCATTATCATAGAATAATGAGCTTTCCACTATCATTTGCATTGTGGATAATGCGTATGTTTCCAATTTGGAAAATTAGTTGCATAATCCTTGGATTAGATTACTCGTTTCAAGGAATTCAAGTTGTAATTTGGGTTTATTTAATCCCTATATTTCAATTTAATTTTTAGCTTCAATTGGTTCCACAATAGTGGTATTAGAGCAAGTAATTGTAGAGGTTTTGGGTTATTTTTTATCTCATGCTTGTTGGTTTTGGTTATGTTCGACCACCACTATCTTGTTTGAAGCTCTTGTGGTAGACAATTTATGTTTACCCTTTGGAATTGATTGTACGATTCCTCTAGATCATTTTCATGATTAAAATAAATATTCTTGGTGTTTTTATTTTGCTCCAATTTGCATTTTGGTTTTGCTACCACAATTGTTCTTAGGTGAGCGATTTTCTCTATTCAAATACACTTGGTCGCCTTGCCCTTGTGCACTCGATTATTTTAGCCATAATAGCTACATCGAGGTAATTGATACCTTGATTCTCATGCAACTTCTCCACAATCCAAACACACACAAACATCTTCGTAGACCTGTGCCTCACCTTTGGAGTTGCACAAGCATCAAGAATTATCTTGGCATCACATCAACCCAATGCTTCTAACACATGATCAACTATTCAGCCTCAATCATGCCTGATAGTGATGATTGCAAGATCTTCTAGCCTATGGACTGATAAGTGTTAGTACACCTCCTACAACAGCCCTAAACAACCATAGATTGCATGAATTTCCTACTCTCTGACATACCTTGATGATTGACACAAGGTCAGTCCTCCTTGCACCCTTTGATACACACGTCATTCGTAGCATCAGATCTATAATTGGTGTAGATCCCTAGCATAGACCATGATCAACATGAAATGTCATGCTTTGTAATACCTTTCAACTTTGTACATAGATTGAACCCATCTGATGTAGCTCCTAATTAGAGATTTCTCTGATTGAGCATGATTTACGAAGCTAGTTCCTAATTGATGGATCATTCCTTTTTACCAACCAATCATGCCTTGATACTTGGAAATAATCTACATCTACAATCTGGTGTATCACTCTAAACCACATGATGTCCATCGCTAGTGTTTCATTTCATTTATTTGTGAGGGCATCAAAGGTATTAATCCCACATTATCTGGGTTGAAGGTCTTTGATATATTTATTTGGGTGAAGTTACCTTTAGATAATAGTCGACGTATGCTAGCTCTCATAGTGCACGCTATAAATAATTAGTCGATGGCCTTCTTGCACACCATGTTGACCAAGCTCACATTGCACGCTCTTACCGTGTCGTTTACTATTGACTTTGACTTAGAGGACCTTCAATAACTGTTCCCTGTTGTTGGCCATATTCATTACAAGGGATAAACCAAGTTTTTCTCAAAGGGGTAATAAACAAATAAAATTCTAATTTTTGCCTTCCATTTTTACTTTTAGTGAATATTGTTGTGCTACATCTTATATTGCCCTTTTACTAGCATTGTAATAATTGTACCCCAATCCACTCTAGTTTCATAATTACTTGGGAAATTAGCATTAATTTTGTACCTCTTTTTCTTACTCATTATGAAACTACCTAATATTATACTCGATGTCAAATGGCTATTTATTTAGCAAACAAAATGGCTACTCTTGCTACGATAGTTGATATTTTGAGTGAGAAAGTCACCACCACTGACATTAAAGCAAAATGTGAGGTTCCTATCTATGATGGATCACATGATCTCAATATTATCAATAATTGGATCCTTGATATGGATAGTTGGTTTGATTATAGTAAGCTTCCAAAGGATGAACATGTATCCTTTGCCAAGCTTAAGCTTTCTGGTCTCGCCAAAATCCTTGTTATCGACCACCAAAGGACACAAAATCCAATTGATTCTTGGGATGAGCTAGTGTGAGTTTTGAAGAATAATTTCTATCCTTCAAACTATGCCAATGACCTTGATATCCATTGGTTTTTTCTCCGCCAAAGCTCTAACATGAGTGTTCATGACTATGTTTTTCTCTTTAACAAATTACGTATTTTGAATGCAGTCCAAGACTTGGTGGTCAATCTTGTTAACAAATTCAAAAGTGGGTTGCAATAACCCATTTATATGAATTTGAAGTACAAAACCATCACCAATATTAGTATGGATTTCAATCAAGCCATATTTGTGGAGTTGGAATTAAAGGACACTTTGTGTAGGTCTCTCTCTTCACAATATAAAGAAAATACGAAGGCACCTAATTAGAAATCAAAGGTGAAAATTTCTTCTTCCTCTTCTTCTCCTTCTCCCTCTTCTTCTTCTTCCTCTTCTTCTTTTACAAAACCTTCTTCTTCTAAAAATCCTATGGAATGTAGTTTTTGTAAGAAGAAAGGCCATCAATAGCATCAATGTTTTGTAAAAATTAAATAAGAAATCCCTACTTGTAAAGCCTCCACATGAGGACCCCCAAGATGGTCCCATTGAGTTTACATGGAAAAAGTGACCATACAAGGAATTACCAGGTCAATTGAATAATCTGACCCTCATGAATACTTCTCAAGAAGGTCACAAAAACTTGTTTGTCACAACGACTCACCTTAGTGCAAACTATTTTGTTGATTGTATCATTGATAGCGGCTCACAAAAAAATATAATTGTGAGGTCCGTTGTTGACAAATTGAATTTTCCTATGATTCCTCATCCTCATCCTTATCCTTTTATATGGAAGGACACTAGGATTTCATCCAACATCACACACTTGCACAGTTTATTTTACTTTTGTTTCAACATTTGTGGACATAGTTGTGTGTGATGTGACTCCAATGGATTATTGTGGATTGTTTCTTGGAATATCCTATCAATATGATAGGAGGTCTATTCATAATGGGTACAAAAATACCTACACTTTTCACAAATATATTTAGGCTTCTATAATCAAAAGTACATAATAAACAAATAAATTGATGTTGAGTTGTAGACAAGTGCACAAAGCCATTAATCAAGCAATGGAACTGACACTCATCTTCATAAGACCAACTAATGAAGGAATTCAAGCATCAATTCACAAACATAAAATACACTCTTTCATTGATTCAATGTTGCAGTCATATTTGAATGTGTTCAAAGAGCCTACAAGGCTCCCTCCTAAAAGACAGATAAATCATAGCATAGAAATTGTGCCCGCAGCTCCTCTTCCAAATGCTTCAATGTATAGGCAATATATAGTGCAAATGGAAGAGATTAAATGACAAATTCAAGAATTATTGTCTAAAGGTTTCATAAAACCCAATATTTCTCCTTGTGCATCTCCCATATTTCTTGTATTGAAAAAGGATGGTACATGGAGGCTATGCATTGATTTTAGGGCACTTAATAAAATAACAATCAATAATAGATAGCCACTTCCAAGAATTTATGATCTCTTGGATTAGCTTCAAGAAGTTAAAATATTCTCCAAGATAGATATCAAAGGTGGCTATCATCAGTTCAGAATTCAGGTTGAAGATACTTGGAAAACAACATTTAAGACCAAATTAGGGCTCTTTGAGTGGCTTGTCATACCCTTTGGTCTTACTAATACTCTAGCCAAATTCATGAGGCTAATGTATGAAGTGTTCATAGATAGTTTGGATAAATTTGTAATCATCTATCTCTATGACATCCTTGTATTTTCTTCTATGTGGAGAAGTCATTTAGAACACTTGGAATCAATTCTTCAAACTCTTCAAAAGAACCAATTGTTTGCTAATTTACCTAAGTGTTCTTTTGGGTAATATTCCATTTTCTATTTTGACTTTGTAATTAATGATAAAGGCAAACAAGTGGATCTTGGAAAAATTGAAGTCATTATCAATTGGCCAACTCCTACTTTTGTCATGTAATTAAGGAGTTTTCTTGGACTTGTCAATTTCTATCATAAGTTCATTGAAAGATACTCCACTATTGTTGCTCCATTGCATCATCTAACTAAATCCAAGGTTGCATTTCAGTGGACAAAGGATCAACAACAAGCCTTTGACACATTGAAACATAAACTATGTACCACACCTATTCTTATCCTTCTAGATCTTTCTCAACCATTTGATATGGATACAGATGATTCATAGTATGCTGTTGGATTCGTGCTGAAGAAGAATGGCCATTTAGTGGCCTACCATTTTAATACATTTTCAATAGCAAAGATGAACTATTCTCATATGATAAATAGTTATATGCCTTAGTTCAAACCATCAAATATTAGAGACACTATCTATTGGTAAAGGAAACAATAATTCATATTGATGACATGCCCCTTAAGTTTCTTCAATCACAAAATAAAATTGAAGAAGCTAGACACATGAAGTGGGTATCGTACTTACAATAGTTTCATTTGGTGATCAAGTACAAGAAAGGGTAGAATAATGTAGTGGTAGATTGTTTGAGTCATCCTCCATCCGCCCAAGCTTTGACGATTGTGACCACATCCCATATTGGCTTCCAAACATGGCCAACATAGTATCCTTTGGATCCTAACTTTGGCAAAGTTTACCAACCACTTTTGCATCCTTCCTCCTCAAATATGAGTGCACTTCAATATTTTCACATTAAGTATGGATTGCTTTATAAGTTGGATAAACTTTGTGTACCTCAAGAGCAAAGAGAGTATCTCTTGAAAGAGGCTCATTCTACACTCTATGGGGGCCACTTTGGCAAGCAAAAGACTCTATATCATCTTTAATAGTTTTTTATTTGGCCTCACATGCAACGAGATGTTCTGTATAATTTGAGGTAACGTGCTATCTATAGTCGTTCAAAAATAGAAAATAGGAAATTGGGTTTAATAATTCCATTACCTATTCCTTCTCCTCCTTGGGAAAGCATCTCCATGGACTTATTGAGAAGTTTTCCAATGAAAACAAGATAACATGATTGTGTCTTCATAGTTATGGACAAATTCAATAAGATAGCTAAGTTCATTCCATGTTGTAAGACCAGTTATGCACCAAACTTAGCCCAACTCTTCTTTGATACAATGTGGCACTCTTTTGGTATTCCAACCAACATTGTTTCGTATTACAATATTTGTGGGTCACTTTTGGTGATATCTTTGGAATATTTTGGGAGTATACGTTAACTTATCCATGGTGTATCATCCCTAGTTAGATTTCCAAATGGAGGTCATTAATCGTACTCTTGTGTAGAGCTTGAGTATATATCATCACTCCACTTCAACTAAGTGGGATTTGAGTCTCACTCACATAGAGCATACCTACAATAGAGTAGTTCATAGTTCTACAAAACACTCTCCATTTGAAGTATGTCTTGGATTTCAGCCTTTGGCTCCTTATGAGTTACCTTTGTTTTTGCCCTTGCCAACCACCAAATACATTTAAAAGGAGAAAGATAAGGCAACCTCATTCATTTAGCATTTGTAGAGCCTTCAGTCCAAGGTGGTACAAATTTTATAGAAGACTCAACAAAAGCAAAAAAAGAAATGGACAAACACCACACTCCTCATCACTTTCAATTTGGTGATAAAGTTTGGATTTATTTGGACAAACTACACTTTTTAGAAAAGGTACATAGTAAGATCAAACCTCATCATTATGGGCCATATACAATTCTATAGAAGATTTCTAAGAATACCTTTTGCCTTGATCATCCAGAACATCTTGGTATTCACAATGTCTTTAATGTGGATCTCCTTAAGCCATATTATGATTCAACATTGAAGTCAAATCCAATAATCAGTCATCCTACCAATGTGGTTCTTGATGCACAACTTCCACTTGATGCATATACACTCTTTGATTTGAAGAATCAACATACTCTATAGGGATCTACTACTTCATATCTTGTAGCCCATCATGGCCAATTTCCACATAAAACTCACTAGATTTGTATTCACCAAATTTCCCATGAATTTACATCTTTGTTAAAAGCATTGGAGTCCAATGCTTCTATTTTTGGAAGAAATAATGAGAAATAATTTTTCATAAACCTTAGGTATTGCCTAGGTTTGTGACTATTAGGACTTAGTCTTAGGAGTAATTATACATTGTAAAATGTGAGTTGTTTTATCTCTCATGTTAGTTATGGTATAAGTCTAGGTGTCTCCATTATCGTAGAAGAATGGGATTTTCACTATCTTTTACATTGTGTATAATGCCTATGTTTCACCATTGGGAAATCAGTTGCATAATCCTTGGATGAGACTGCTCGTTTCAAGTAATTCTAGTTGTAATTTAGGTTTATTTAAGCCCTATCTTTCAATTTAATTTTTAGATTCAATTAGTTCCACAATAGTTGCAGTAAATAAACTTGTGAAGACCAGGAATCGGTACTCATACCACTAGATTGACAAATCAACAAGTGAATATTATTATCTCTAGATTTACAAATTATTCAATTATAATTTCTAATAGCTCGTTGCAAGAAAAGGAGATTCAACAAAATGTTGGGAAGCTTCATACAAGATATTTAGAAATAATATCTTCTTAGAAATTATACCTCAAGAAAGGTCTCATTAACAAGAGTTGCAATCCTACAAATTGCAAAAGTAAATAAAAGGCCATAGCAGCCTTATAGTATACTCAAGGAAGAAGAGACTCCAAAAATTGAGTCAAGGAGGAGATAGGATATTGGTGATCTCCATTCAATATTAATACCTATAGATTGTAGAAGCATAAAAGGCCATAGAAGCCTTGATCAATAAGAAGGCCATAAAAGCCTTAATTTTGAAGAAAACTTTAGAGAAGAATTCATGATTTAGAAGAAGAATTCTTGATTCAAAAGTAAAATACAAAGAAGATTTTCTGAAGAAAATTTCAAGGAAAATTTCCTAATTCATAAGATAAATTCTTGACTCATAAGATTACTCCAAAGAAGAGTTCTTGAAGAAAAATTTAGAAAAAAAAAATTCTAATTTAGAAGATAAATTCCTAATTCAGAAGAAGAGTCCAAAGAAGAGATCTCTAAATAAAATTTTGGTAGAAATTCTTGATTCAAAAGATATATTTCTAATTCAGAAGAATACTCCAAATAATATTTTTGGAAGATATCCTAATTCATAAGATAAATTCTTGATTTAGAAGAAAAATTTGGAAAGAAATTTTTGAGAAGATTTCAGAGAAGAGTTCAAGAAATAGGAGATTGGTGATCTCCTTTACTAATTAAAGACTTCTTTTAGAATAAGTTGAAGAGATCCAAAGTAGATCTCATTGAATAACTTCCATTATTGGAAGAAAGAGAAGGACTAGGAAAGTCCTGTACAAATCCAAAAGTAGTAGAATCAGAGATCCTAGAAGAAGATCTCATCACCAACACTTCCAGAAGTAGAAGGTTGAAGAAAAGGTCTCAGACCAGAGAAACTGCAATATAGAAGACTTTGGAGAGGTCTCAAGGAGGAAAAATAAAAAGTTTTGGAGAGCTTTATTGCAGATCTCAAATAAGCATCATCAAAAGAGTTCTTGGGAGAACTCATTAGAGAAATCCACTACCAAGGAGAATTTCCTGATAATGAAGAACTTGGGACAATTATCGCCATCTAAAAATAAGCCCAAGTGAAGAAGAATTTGGCAATTAGTGCCAAATCCAAGAAGAAGAATCTAGTGAAGACCTCAAGACATTTATAATATTGAGAAAAATAAGATCTTGTTTGAAGTTATAATTTGACAAGAAGCTTGAAGGAAGATTCAAACAAAAGAATCCTACCAAATCCAAGAGATTTGATTACTGCCTCTCATAACAAGGAGGAATGGTTCATATAAAGGAGTTATTTAAATCTACAATAGAATATTAAATATCACTTTAAGGATCAAGTCACCAAATCCAAGGCTTAAGATAGAAAGTTCAGGGCTATAGTTTGGTGAAGCAAAAAGCTATTTTGGATAGCCAATAAGAAGTTGCAAATTCAACCATTGCAAGATAGCAACTTGGTGAATTAGAAACGCCAAGATCTACTTCTACTTTAGAAGCCATTAAAGAGGTAAGTAACTAGGGTCCAATTAGTTGAACTTCAAATTAGGGTTCATTATCAAATTCTATTAAGCACCATATTTAGATTAAAAGTTTTAGAAAGATAGATTGCATTATAGTATTCAAGTGTAAAAAGGAAAAATTCATTTTAAGGATTATATGCACATTAAATAGGAGATGGAATTTTTTGAAACAAATAAAATTATCATCTACCTATTTTCTATCTAGAAAGCAATAAGACTATATCCTAAAATATTGATTGTAGTGAAAAATTGCAAAATATTCATTAAGGGTAAATTACATATTACTCTTAAAATTTGCAGAGATTATTAAGTTCATATAAAATTATTTTGAGATTTCATTTACTAGAACAATAATATGAGATTATTGTTACCATTAAAAATGCATTGGAACTATAATAGTTGATCTCTAACTAGTTACTCTCAAAAGGGTTAGTTTGTGTTTGTTGATTAAAGATCAAGGACACAAAAACTAGCAGATTATAAAAGTGCCTAGAGACACTATTTGGTGCATATAACCTACAATATTTTGTAGCCCAAAGAAGCCACAAGAATCATATGAAATTCCACAAAGGAGTGGAGAAGAAATCCACCATTAAAATCAGTAATAAAAGCTTCAAATTGAGACTTGGTCAGTATCGAATTCAAAGTGCACTAAAGGCTATTTAAAAAAATAGTGCAAAAATTACTTCTACAAATAAAATATTCTATCTAAGTGGTTATTAGCTTGGGTTTATTATAAAAATCACCAAGCAATGGAGATATTTTTCTAGAAAAAGAGACAACATCAATTCAGCCATTGCCTACTTCAAAAGCTATAATAAAATTAGAAAAATCAAAGACTATAAAAAGTGGTGCAAAGAGGTATTTTATTCTCAAAAATATTTACATTATATTGTGCTACTCTAATCTACCCTACATAGTAACAAGTAAATGACAAAAGGGCACACTCTTCACAAGGATAAAAACAATCCAAGGCAGTTGTGCAAAAGCGTTCTTCAAGCAAGATGAAAAGGTCTTCCAAAGAGCTCACATCTTCTACGTTTTGGACAGTCAAACCTGCAAGAAAACAAAGCACAAAGAAAGGAGAAGCATTATTCAAAGGCAATACTATCTACAAATAGTATGTAACAGGAAAAAGAGGTAGACGTACATCCAAGGAGCACCATTGGAGTGGCTCAAACTCCACAAAAGCATCACTTGAAGCCTTCAAGATCATAGCTTGGATCCTAGCTCCAAGTTCCCAAGGCATTGCTCATCGTTCTATTGGGAACAACTCACTCCAAATGCCATTGAATGCATACAACAAAGGAGGATTTGGCCATGTTGTATTGATAATAAACGTATTGCAAAGATATGTTAAGAGGTATTACATAGAAAGCCCATGCACAAAATGGAGGTGACACTTGTCAACTAGAAGGAAACCCTAAGCATTTTCCATGTGAGCGTCCATCCATTGTAAGCTTGAATAAGAAGGCATTATAGGAAAGAAGGTTGGTGCATCAGAAGAAAAGTAACACTTGTCAACAAGAAGCATGAGTGCTCATTCAAGACCATAATGCTCATTCGCAAGTTTTAAAGGAAACATACATGACACTTATCACTCACCTCAATATTCAAATTTTATTTTCATCCTACCCTATATATGATCATTATAAATCTATAGATGATTTTTAGCAGCAAGGATCAAAAATTGGATTGAACTTTTCTTCAATGTTAGAGTAATAGCGATAAATAGTTATCGACCCCCGGAAAAGAGGGGGAAGATAGGGCGAATAATGAGGCGTCGAATGCGTTCTAGACGTATGATTATTACACTAAAACCAGGTTATTCTATTCCACTTTTTCTATTTGAGGCATCAAAGACCAACACATAGAAGCATTGAGGGCCAAATTCGTAGCAGCATTAGAAGCCAAATTCTTGGTAGAATTACGTAGTAGCATTGACATCATAGCAGCAATAGGAAGAGAGCATTGAATACTCCTAGTCAAAGTAATAAGACGTGAAGCATCCATTATCCAAGAAATATTGTCAAAGAAACCAATTGCCATCCAATTTGAAGAGGAGCTAAAGTCTACATCCACACATTTGACATAACGATAAAAAAAGCACTAAAGAGTGTTGTCATCTATGTTTGAAATAGATTTCCAGATATGTAGAGGTTTGGGGCATCACAAAGGTAATAATTTACCTTATCTAATTTTCTTTCATTAATAGGGAGACATAAGGTAGAATATAAGGTTGAAATATTAAGAGAAATCAACCATATTTGAAAGCAATATTAAAAGGAAAATATATATTAGAAAGCCTAATATTTGCAATGTAAAACATAGGAGAAATAAGGATTTCTACTTAGATAGATTAAACATATAATATTGCAAATATTATTATTTTCTAAATTTCCATATTAGGGAGTCATAAGGAATAGTACACCAAAGTAGATAATTGGAATTTAAAAACATTAAATATCAAACTGTCAAAGGCTATAAAAAAAGGTTCTATAAGGAAAATCAAGAGTTGGAAACTAATTACTATACTTGTCTCAAACTCACATTAAAGGGAAAAAATAATTCCAATAAATAGAACCTCGAAAAAATAGAAAGTGCTTAAGTTCAATAGGAGAAATAAGGTGTAAAAGAATTTTATTTTTGCTATTTACAAAAATTTACAAAATCAACTCTAAATTGTACTATTCTCAAAAGCACTTTATCTATCATTTAGCATATCCAAAATTACTAGGGAGACATAAGGCATTCTACAAAACTTAATAATAGCATTCATTCAAAATTTATCAAGTACTCAATCCATTTGGAATCATAAGGTGCCTACAAATCTTAAAAGGATTTTATTAATTCACATCTCTTAACTAGGGAGATATAAGAAAGCCTAAAAAACCTAAGCTAAAATGGTTTTATCAAATCAAGCTCATACACTCTAAAGTAAGGAGTTATAATGTAGACTACTACAAAGGTTCTATTATACCTCAATGGAAAGAAGAACACATTTTCTCACAAAAAAACAAGAACAAGGCACACACACTACATCATGCCACAAATGCAAAAATAATTCAACAAAGTAGAAAAATACATGGCACATTGACTCAAGAGCTAGTTATCACATGACTGGAAATCTTCAATGGTTTGACTATATTGAAATTACTATTGGCTACAGATTAATAATTGTAGATAGACAAACTTATCCTATACATGGATATGGATGTGTAATGCCAAGTAAATCCTTTTCAAACTTTCTACTACAAAAAGTATTGTATGTTCTTGGATTAGCATTTAATCTCATTTTTGTAAGAAAGTTAGTAGAGATCAATTGGATAGTCAATTTTAGATATTTGAATGAGATCAATACATGGCTTATCATGAATAAAGGTGATATAGAGGCAATAGAATCAATTTATGGAAATACATATATCCTAGATTCAACAAAAATCTCGCAAGACATTGTATTTTAAAATGATACTAACTCATTTCCTGAGGAACAAGTGAATAAATTGAAGAACTAGTACACTATAATGGCAAGCATAGGAGGACCAAAATAAAAAATATGAGAGGTCAAAAAAACTATGCTCTACTTGTCTCCTTTGCTCTTCATTATTGTGGTGGAAGCCCTTGGGATAACTTTAAAGTCTTCTTGCATAACATGTCTTATTTTAGGGTTAAAAGTGGCTTCTTAGACAACCCATATCACTCACCTTCATGGATGACACTCTCATCTCAACTCATGCCTCAGTATTTGAAGCTAAGGTAATTAAGTATATCTTACTATTATATGAAGAAGCAGCAGGCCAGAACAAAAAAATAATTTCAATAAGAGCAAGTTATATTTTTTCAATACTCCAATTCAAAGGCAGAACAAAATAGCCCAAATCTTGGAACGTTCAGTGGCTCATCTACCATAAACCTAGTTAGGCTTACCCCTCTTTCATGGTAATCCCTTAGAGTCCATGTGGAATAATGTTTTAGAGAGAATTTAGAAAAAATAGGCAGAGTGTAAATGCAACCTCTTATCCCAGGAAGCTAAAGCTACCCTCACCATGGCATGCCTTCAAAGAATCCCTATTTATTTTATGTATTTTTTTAAAGCTTCGGTCCTTGTCTATCAAAATATTGAAAAAATTCAAAAAAAATTATGGTCTGGGTCAAAAAATAAGCAACACATTCACCTAGTATCCTAGGAAAAGGTTTGTAAACCCAATGATAAAGGGGGAATAGGCCCTAGGAGGATTCATCTCCTTAATTTATCTTTATTGGCAAAACAAGATTGGTGCTTTTTGACAAATACTAGTGAATGGATTTCAATAGTCAAAAGGAAGTACCTACAAATAACCAAGTTCTTGGATTAACAAGCCCCATCTAGAGGATTGAATTTTTGGAAATCTATTTTGAATACCAAGACTTTTCTAAAAAGGCCTCAAGTGGAGAGTTGGAGATGGCAAAAAAATCAACTTCTGGAATGATATATGGATCATAGACTATCCTCTAATTGAAGATCAAATTTTTTTAAAATTGAAATACAACCTTGATATTACCTTTGGGCTAAAATTTGTTGACTTTCTATGCAGGATTGGCAATAGGAGAACCTGGAAGCCAATCACGAACAACACTTATCCTACTAAAGTAGAAGCTTTGAATTCTTTACTGCATTTAACCATTATCCCTTCTAAAAATTAGATAGATCATTTGTTTTTGGATCTCAATGATAGTGGTGATTTTTTAATTAAATCTGCCTATATAATCCTTTTGAGACCTAAGGACAAATCCTTCCCTCATAGAATGGTCTACCCAAAGAAACTTGTTTCAAAAATATCTTTTTTCTCTTGGTTGATTTTTCAAAATAATATTCTAACTATAGACAATTTGCTAAGGAGAGGAATTGTTGCCCCTAATAGATGCTACCTATGCCTTTCCAACTGGGAATCTATTCACCACATATTTCTTGCCTACCCTTTCTTTGAAGATGTCTCAAGCAAGGTATTATAGAAATTCTTCATCTCATGGACAAAGCCTAACTCTATTTCTAACTTGTTTTTCTAATGTCTCAATCATTTTTGTAATCCTTGACTAAATTCCTTTGGACTTATTGTCTTCACATTTTCTTGTGGTAGGTTTAGCTTGAAAGAAACCGCATAGCTTTCTTAGATATTAGGTCCAATCCTTCTTCCATATTTAATAAAATCCTCTATTTTGCTAAAGAAAAATCCATGCTTATCCCACATTCCTCCAAATCAGTAGCCAATTTAGAATTGTCCTTAGGAAATTCCCTAAACATCCTCATTGAGGATAGACCTATTAATCCTAGACCTATCCAGAAAAATACTTCTAAGTGGATCCCTCCTCTAAGAGGGTGGCTCAAATTGAATTTTTATGGATTTTCTAAAGGTAATCCAGGAATTGTGGGGGTAGGAGGTATCCACATAGATCACATAGAAATATTTATTTTTGCTTTTGCTGTATTTCTTGGATCTCAAACCAACAATGTTGCTGAAGCTAGAGCTTTGTGGAGGGGCCTAGAGTTGGCAAATAATTACCTTGGAAACATCATTGTTGAGGGAGATTCTTTGAATACTATCAACTACCTTAAGAAGAACAAAAATCTACCCTAGAGAATCAAGGATTGCATTAAGGAGGCCAAGATCCTTATCCTAAGCCATTCATAGAACATTTTCTAGCATGCCTTCAGAGAGTCTAATAAGGCTACTCATTGTCTAGCCAACAAAGGTGTCACCGCAAATGGGCTAATTACGTGGATAGGTAACCTTCCACAAGAAATCAAAATGATCATGGACCAAGATACAATCCAAAATGTTTTAGCAAAACCATCCCATGTTGGTTGAGTCCCATTGCAATAAGGTTATACTTTATTTGATGGTTTTTTTGAAACTAATACTAACAATTTTTTCAAATTATGGTAAGTTTCATTTTTTTTTTAGCAATTCAGGTTGCACTTCAACTTCCAAAAAAATAATCCACATTTTCAATGGTGGGATGTTTCAAGAAGAAGGTTTATCCAAGGACCTTAATCACCTTTTTCCTATATGGAGTGCCCTCATTGGATAAAATAATACTTAGTTCCAATATGGACCAAACCAAGGTATCACGATCTCTAAAGGTTTGACTTCTAGAAACAATGTTATTCATATTTGGATGGTCCTCATAGGATGATGTAGTTGTTGTACATACAAGAGAGTGTTTCGGTTTTTGGAGCACATCCTACCAAGGGAAAACATTGGCAGAGTTAGTGACTATTCATGTTCCAAAAGCAAATTCTGTTGGCCAATGTCCAATCATCAAATCAAACCTGGAATTATTTATAAATGACAAGGGATAATCATCATTGATATTTATAATCCACCTTGGTACACTTTCTCATCAGATAATCTTGAGCAAAAAAATAATGGGAAACCAAAATCTTCCTTGGCAAACTCAAAATGCATTGAAGAACCTAACAACAATAAGTTTCAAAAAACCGCCCAAATGTATTGGGTTTCCCTTCATAAATTAAACATAGGTGTTCTACATTTCTCCATTGCCTGCTCCTGCATTAATCCTCATCTATTCATTTGGAATGTCCCAAGCCTAATTTCACGTTTCCTCAAGCCCAAGTTTCTGCCCCTTCTAAATTATCCTTGTACCCATCGATGCAGAGTGCTGGTGTTTTGAGTCCAAAATTCCCTCTCCTTTGCTTCCATATTAAACCTAGTTGTTCATTTCCCCATCCTTGAAACCTTACCCAATATGATTTTTTTTTAGCCAAGTCAGGTAGAGTGGGACATCCTTACCGAAATAATTCTGATCGAGAGGAGCTTTTCTCCCTTCTTCAACAAGTTCTCTAGTGATGATATTGACATCACCATGGCTATCCTGGAGACTTGGATGAATGGCTTCATTACTGTTCATGGGAGAAGCTTCCACATCGACCTGAATCTCATGTCCACCATCATAGGATATAAGGTGAAAGGGTGATCCATTCACCTAGAGAAGTACAACTGGGAAGTTGAGCTGAAAGAATTTAAGTACAATGAGAAAATATACAAATAGGCAAAGCAGGGAATTTACAGGAAGAACCTCATCACATCGAGGTCAAGGAGGAGCCCAAGGATCAAGTGAAGGATAACATCGAGGTCAAGGAGGAGCCCAAGGATCAAGTGAAGGATAAGGACAATGATGATGATGAGGAAGTTATTGAGGATGGACTTCCTTGTTACATTTTTTTCTGTTTTTGTGACTACCCTTTGTGAAACCTGTTTATCCTTTTTGTGGTTTGTTTTGCTAGGGTTGTGACCCTTTTTCCTTTCATATTGTTTTTTAGGTGGGGTTGCATCCCATATTAGTATTTTTTATGATTTGGGATTGGGGTTGCATCCCCTATTGGTGTTCTATCTTCTTTCAACAGATCATGCTTTTTCTTGTACATAGGTTTTAGGATCCTTAAAATCCATCTAATTTACCAAAAAACACTATGCTCTACTCAACCAATTGCAATATGAAGAAGCAATAGAACCAAATTAAGATACACACAAAGAAGAAAATAAAGGAGGATGGATAGAAGAATAATATGGTTCAAATAAAGGACTCTAGAGAAAAATTCAATTAATGAAGGAACCTGATCAAATAAAATACCATACTAAAGAAGAAGATCCATATTGACGATTGAAATAATCAATACCCAAATAATGTAATACATGGGGTGTTAGAGTTAGAGTATATTACATAATTTGGGTCATGTAAATGTACCATAATAGGTACATATTTAGAGTAGGATATTACTTTAGGGGGAAGTTAGCTAGTTACTTCAAGCAATGTAATAAATGCACAAGTGGTAATATGCAAGGTGTCCCCTTGTATAGGTAGGTAGAGTGTTGGCCAAGGAATATATTTTCATGTATAAATGGCCTCATAGTAGTAGATCTGAGATCAAGGGAAGTATCAAGTTAAGTTCTTATATAGTGTAGTGTAGTATATAGTAGTGCTCTTGTATGGAACCCAATGTAGCTCTTTATAGTATATTTATATTGCATTGTAATTTTGTCATTTCTATTTATAGTATATTTTAGTCATATTGCAGACTCACTTTCTTTTATATTTATTTCATCTTATTAGGACCTGAGTTATATCTCTTCCATTGCATATATCCTCAAAATCTAACATAAAAAATACACTTTGATTTAAATAAATGCAATACCTTCTTTATCTTTGGTGTGCACTAAGTCTGAATTCTTCCTCCCTTTGACTTCCTTGCAAGTTGCACTATTCAATTCTCCTTCTCCAATGCTTATGACAACATTAATTGCACTTGCTTTTGGTGCTTCAAAATGTTGACTATCTTCAATGTGCTCTCCAATTGCACTTGTTGGTTACATTCTCCTCATTGTATGTTGGGTTTACCTCCACTTTGCTCTTCCCTATTATACTTTACGTACTCCTTGTATGTCTTCTTATTGCATGGGTAAATGTAAGACTTTTCACTCATGCAAGGTATGTGTTTGCACTTCCCTTGGAGTTTTCTTTGGCTATGTGACACTTGGTGGTAGTGGCTCTTCAACTTTTTCACCCTCTAAGCGTTGCAACTTCCTTCTATAATGTTATTTATCTACCTTACAAGTGGCATAACCTCTCTTGCGTTAGGTATGACACTATCCTATCTCCAACTGGTACTCTTCTTTGCACTATAATATTCTTCTAGGTGGCACTAATACTCATAATCCTTCTTCCATGTAGCATGCGTGAAGTGTAACTCCTCCATATGCTTTCTTTAACTTAGCACTCTTTTTCATAGTAACATTCTTTACTTGGTGTTGTAACTTCTTCAATGTTGAGCCTTCCTTTGCAACATACCTTTGCTTTTTGAATGCTCAATAATGTATGACACTAAACCTATTCTCTATTTACTACATTCTCATACTTCCAATGGTAGAATATGCTTGGTTCTTGCACTTCATTTTCTTGCTTGGGGTGCTATGTTAATTGAACCATATTGTTGTACATATAAATTCAGATATACTTGCCCTCTTATGCTTCAAATATTTATATTACCTTCATAATATGGTGGATTCTCATTTTGGACATGGTAGTGGAACCTCTTCTCTTTGCAATCCATGATAATGGTGGATTCAATGTTGCCTTATCCTCCTTGGAAACTCTCTACTATGTCTTATAGCTAGCTCAATGCTTGGTTAACTTTCCAATGGTGATTCCAAGCTTCTAAACTTATGCCAATGCTTTACCTTTTGGATGGCTTTGCTTTGCTCTATAGTATATCCAATATTTACTTTAGAATAATATCTTCTTTGCTTTCAATAGATAGTAGGAAGTTGATATTTTTTCCTTTGAAATATATCTAACTCCTCTTTCTTTTGTGCAGGTTTTAATCCTTTGTAAATACTATCTTCTACACTTCCTTGAAGACTTAAACTCAAACCTTCCTCTTGCAACTTTAAACCCTTAAATTTGGTGCTTAATAAAACTTAATAATAAGATAAATATGAGTGTTCAAATAATGAACCTTTTATACCAAAGTTGCATACCATTTTGAATATGTTTGATAGCTTGATTTCTTGGTGATTTAGATCACCTAATTGCTGCCCTAATTTTGATGAATTTGTAGCTCTTCCTTGCTGTCCAAAAAAGCTCTTAACCTCTTCTAATTTTCAGCTTTAATTTGATATGCTTTGCTTCCCTGAACTTTGTCTATTTTGCAGCTTTAATCCCTATTACTTTGTTGCCTAAAAATGTGGTTTTGTAGCTTCAAATCTCCTCCAATATGCTCTCTAAAATTCTGAAAATTAGCAACTATTAATGCTTCCCAAATTTTGCTCTCTTGCTATCCTCGAATCTCTAAAATTTTTAGATTCTCATGTAGCTAGTTTCTCCTCTGATATACTGTCTAATGTGTTGCCTTTTACCTCTAAAATATGGTAGGAAACTCCAATTTTCATATATCTTTACCTCTTCAATTTTTGTTCTAAAAAATATCAATATTATTTTCTACAAGTTAGCCTTCAACTCCTTGGTGGTTGTCCTTAAAACTCTCAAATTTTATGGATTATTCTATATACTTTCTCTTTCAACCTCCTTGTCAAATTTTGACTTAAATTTTGGCCTCTTTTCTAACCTTCTTCTCAAGAATCTAAATATCTTGAGGTCTTAAATAATCTCTTCCAAAATTTGGCAAACGTATTGCCAAATCTTTATTCCTTTTGGGCTTGCTGTTGGATGGCGATAATTTTCCCAAATTATTCTCTATCAAGAACTTCTCCTTGCTAGAAATCTTCTCCCTTGATTTCTCTTCAAATATCCTCCAATGGCCTTCTTCAAATCTCCTTCAATGGCCTTCTTCAAATCTCCTTCAATGAGGTTTTCCTAGCATTCTCCTTCTTTCTCCTTCCAAGTTAGCTTGAGGTCTTCTCTTGGGCCTTCAAATTTTGTAGATCCTTAAGTCTTCTTCTCAAAACTTCAATGAGATATTTCCTTGATCTCTCCAATATTTCAACTATAGAAATTTTATAATGAGATCTCTTTCTTGGATCTCTAAATTTGTTTGCTTCTAAAATCTGCAATAGGACCTTTTCTAGTCCTTCTCTATCTTCAATCTTACAAATCTGGACATTTTTCAACAGGATATCCTTTGGGTCTTCTCATCAATATTCAATGTGAATTGTTCAATCTGCTATGGATATCTCTTTCTTGAGTCTCCTCAATTTTCTATTTGTAAATCCTATAAATATCACAATGGGACCTTTTTTTTAAGGCCTCCAAAATATTCAATCTTCAACTTGTTGCTTCAAGTACAGGATTTATTCCAAATAAGATATTCTTCATAGCTCTTGTAGGAAGCTTTTCAAATTTATTTGAATATCCTATTTTTTGTATCAAAGTATTAGAAAATGATAATAAAAATTTCTATGAATCTAAAGAAAAATATGTTAGAATATTATAATGTGCATTATGCCTTCTTTTTGACACTTGTCATGTTTTTCATATAGGTCTCCTACTTATATATTGTAACCATTTCCAATATTTGGTATCAGAGCAGGATTTCCATGCCCTGTTGGTTTGAGGGGGGATTTCCCTCATGGAAATTCCCACTCCTCATTTTTTCCCTCTATTTTTTCCTCCACCATTTTTTCTCCATTGCTTAGGGAGTATGCTCTCAAATATTATGGATCAAAAACCAAAAAGCAATGGAGAAGAACTCATGGCTTCCCACGAAGCTTCATTGCTTGGAGCCATGAGATGTTGAGGAGTAATATATTTTTTTTCAATGTCATTTTTTTATATTTTTATGTATAAGTGGCTTGACATAGAGTTGAAGCTGGTGAGACAGTATGGGCTATGCAACAAAAGAGTTGTGAAAGTATATGCGTTCATGTTCTTGCGAAGGAGCCTAATTTTGAGTGGAAGTTACAAATGCTCATGCGGTGCATATCAGCGTGATGTTTGGCTTCTTGGCCGATTTCAAATGGCGATGATTATTTCTTTCTATTGGTGACTAATGCAACAATTACAAAATGCTATCATTCACATGAATTAAAAGTTTTATGGCTATTACGAGCAATCGATGCTCTACTTTTTTTATGATTAGTGTGGTTGCACTGCTTGCGTTTGAAGGATTTTGGTTTTTATTTTGTGAAACCAAGGGGTTTTTTCAAAAGTGTATGTTGTACTATGCTTTTCTAGAAGCATTCAGCACCCGACATCGACAAATGGAGAATTTTTTTTTTTGAGGGTGAGTTCAGTATTTTTTTTGTAATAGCCTGTGTATACTGTCCTGTGCTTGCTCCCTTAATTGATGTTTCTAGCACTCAGTGCAGCACGCCATTTATTGTTTGATGTTTTTTTTTGGATTTGTTATATTCTTGATCATCCATTGGTGTGTAAACTCAATGTTGATGAAGGTGACAAGAAGAAACTGCAATGAGATGAAGTCGTTGAAGTGAGTTTTGATAGAATGTATAAGCGCATGTAGCCATGGATGTCACCATCACAGGCTATGACTACATCATCATGGGCTTCTACCTAGAAGAAAAAACTTACGCATGTGGTGCAAAAACCAACAAGTCTAGCACCAAAAACTTTTGGCATCTATTTCAGTTGACATGCAGAATGATAGTCTATAATAGAAAGTGAAGGATTCATATCAACGGTAAATATGATGTATTTATTTTTTATTCATGATAAGTGATGACTTCTTATGATATTTACCTTGCGTACAGTGCCAATGTTACCACAAGTGCCCCTACATATCTCTGCATGATGTAGAAGAAGTCATTGCATACCAATTCATGCACTACTACCCCCATCAAATTTTTCTCCTCTACCAAATTTTTGCCTTCCTTTTGTAAAGAGTGAGGGAGAAAAGCTAGATAGTCGGTGATCAATGAGTTTTTTTCACAAGATTCTATGCAACATAACCATATGGCCCGTCCCATAAATACGGCCATGCATGTCGCTCTGCAGTAGATCTAGATTGTTAAAAAGTATTGCAAGAGCTAAAAACCTACACCAAGGCAACCATCGATACTGGAGAGGCCATCTCTATGATTCGACATAGAATGCAAGGAGTTGAAGGACTACAATACCTATGATACCGAATCTAACATGCATCATTATCGGATCCTTGTTCTGACTGGGCAACATCGAGTTCACATATGTCTGTGTTGGCATCTGCAACCACTTGTGATGAGTTGGGCAACAAAAGGAGTGGCAATGATATCAGTCTGATGGTCCTTAGCCCACGTGGATATTTTTGTTGACAAATGCAAACAAATCCATGCTACTTTCTATGTTGCTATGCATATTCCTATGGTGATCTAGTTATATTAGGTCATTTTTTTGTTTAGATCATGGCAAGAAGAAAAAAGGGCATAGGTCTCGATGCTTGGTCAACGAAGGCAGAGGAAAAAAAAAAGGAGCTCAAAATTTTTGGACCTTGTTGTAGCCGTTCTAGCACTATTTTCTTAAGCATGGAGGAGAAGATGTTCACACCACAAAGTGTGGGAACCGCTACTGCATTTGATGCAGTAGATAGAAGATTTTTTGGTCACCCATATGATCCATATATATATTTTAAAACGTTTACTTTTATGAAGGGGCATTTTATTCAAAGTATAGCCATGTTATTTTTTGCAATGTAAGGGATGGCATTTAATATTTTTTCCACATGAGTTGTGGAAGTGGAAGTGTTGATTATTTTACTGCCTAGAGAGGTATGCAACTATTTTTCCAGTAAATGAAGGCCCCATTGACACCCAAACATAGGGGTATTTATAGTCATCAAAAAGGTTTTTTGAGACAAACACAATGGTGGTGTCCTATTTTATTTTTGAGGCTGTTATATTTATCCTTTTTTTAGTCTCAAATATTATTGTATTCTAGAGTGCATTTTTGGTTGAACCCGACACTCTATGTAAGTGAACCTAGTATCTAGTATTCTCCTCTATCATACTTGGTGGATGTAGCAGCTGGTTACCCATGCATTTCGATAATATGAGGTGATTACCATAAGGACACCTACTCTAGGGACTATAGACATAGACACCCTAGAATCTATCCGAGGACTTTTTTGGATCAAATTTTGAAGACTACAAATGAAGACACTTCAAAAGATTCTATTCTCATCTTTCTTCTTCTCCTCCACATTTGGATTCTATGGATCATTTTTTATTGTATTCCATGGCTCATATTTCCTTTTGTATTAAGGTGTGTTTTTGGCATAGACTGACACCTTCTAGATTGAGTTCACCATGAGGAGGGATTGATGATATTCATGGTGAATCTAGTCAATGGCCTATGAGAGGCAACATACCTAGAGGATGACCTAATGAGGCAACAAACCCATGGAAGTGGTTGACCTTGAGGTACCCAGGATGACCTTGAGGTATTTAGACAATTGACCCAAAGGCAACAGATCCAAGGAAGTGGTTGACCCTGTGGAAATAGACCAATATGTATACATCATTGATCTAGAATTATTCATAGTTGGAGAGCCAATGCAAAGAGCATGAGCCTAGACCAAATCATGTAATAAATGAGGATGTTAGGGTTCTTTTAGATAAGTCAACATTAAGAGGGAAAGTTATCTAATGTTGACTTATTTTTTTTGCTCTATAGTTAGGATAATGCATATTAACGGGGAATGTTATAATATTATAATGTGCACTATACCTTCTTTTTGACACTTGTCATGTTTTTCATATAGGCCTCTTGCTTATATATTGTAACCTTTTGTATCAATGTTATATCTCATATTTTCTATTCCCAACAAAATAAAATTCACTGGTTAATTTATCAATCTAGTGAAATCAATGTTGAGTCCTAGTCTTCACAAGTTTTTTAGTAACTTTGTGGAAAGACTCTTGCCAAATTGTAATTTTAGAAATTTTGAAAATGAGATTTCTTATATTCTCTCAATATCTCTTGTGGCTCTCTCAATCTCCTATCATTCGATCTAGTGCTCTGATACCACTATTATCTTTTGATGCTATAAACATAAAGGAAATGCAACCACAAGTAATGAAATAAGCATGCAATATTATATATATGATAATGGAAATCTAATAAGCATGTAAATATTATGAGAAATTTTTGACATAACTCATGAAATAGCCATGAATGAAATCTCATGAAAGTTTGAACTTTTTATAATATGTGGATCTCAATAATCCATACTTCATACAAGTTCTACATTATATCTACTCTAGTCTGTCAACTCAGTAACTAATCTACTACTCTTCTTGATGATCCCGTCACTTACCTATATCTATCAAAGTCCTATTTATAATGATATGAATCTTGGACTTCCATATTCCTACGACTCTTCATATTCCTATCCTATAGACTCATGTACATGTGGACAACATGCACATTTACATCATTGAACATTCTAATAATACTTGTGAATTTATTACATTGCATAAAGTAAATACTCAAGCCTTAATCAAAGACACTCTCCTAATCTAATGATGTACCCAATAGGGTACATTAGCATGTACCAAATAATGTAAATATTCCAATAAAATTTGCACTATATCACCATCCACATCACCATGAGAGGCAACAATCATGAAAAAAATACATTTAGTACTTGTTGTGGCTATTCCACAACTTGCCCCAAAATTGGGTACCCACCTTTAATTTTATGTTTTGAGTTTGTTTTGGTATTCTTGGAGCGATAATTTTGATAGGTCCCATCCTTGATGTTTACAATTTCATTTCCAAGGTTCCTTGTTGGGTAGTGCCTTCTTGTCTTCTTCTAGAGGGTCTAGCGTGTTGTCAGTTATAGGGTTTCCATAGGTTTAGTTGTTTGTTTTATTATTCCATGTTGATTTTATTATTTTTCTTTTATTTGTATATATAATAAATCAACATTTTATATATAGTATATATTATAATAAATAAAATATAAATAAGAAACATAATAAAAAAATAAAAAAGATAATAAATAATGAATGAATAAAATAAAATAAGGCCATATGCACATTTTCTAATATGTGCACATCATTTCATTTTCATAATATTTTAGCATGTCTATGTTATAATTAATGGTTTATGCTATGTACTGGGTTATGATCTAATGTTAGAGTGGATTTGGCAGGTGCTTAAATCAAAGTATGGTAGTGTGAAATCGTGGACCATGATGACATGACGAGTATGACATGAACATGGTGAGGTGGTCACATGGGCTAATGCAGACACTACGAGTCTGAATCCGATGGTTGAAGTGACTAACACAGTGATGTGGCTGACTGAGGATGTGGATTCATATGTCAAGACATTTGACAAGGGCTCTATGTGAACTAATTCCTATGGATGTGGTGTCAATGACTTGGATAGTGAACTATCACTAAATTGTATACATGGCCGATGATGATGTCCTCTCCACACAAGGTTGCTTAAAGCCTTCAAGGGAAATGGAATACGATATTTACCATAGCTTAGATGACTACGATTAGGAAATCTATTTAAACCTAGACACATCAACTTGTATGGTTATGTGGCAACTATGACACATGGAAATGGACACGCTGGTGTAGTGGAAAACCAGATGTAGGGTGTATCAATGTAGAGTGCATGATTACTCAAAATGGAATCCAAGCCATTTATGATGCATGACAAGGATCAGAATCCCCATCAATAATCACTGCGAGATCATATTTACAGTGAGGCTACAAGGATTCGAATGCAGATATCATAGTAAACAAATGAGAGAATGTGATTTGCTTTTTTATGGTTAGAATCACATGATAGCGATCAACAGTTGATGTGGTAGATATTTTATCAAATACCATAGGCTAGATGATGTGTTGGTTTTGATGTTCCTTGAAGAATGGATATGAACTGAAGATACCGTACAACTATTAAAAATTAGACATTCAAAAGGAAACACGATGGTGCCTTTAGTGGCCTATGTGTATAGAGGAGGGCCAAGATTCACATCGGTTCATTACAATGAATTACAGAAAGTCAACATGATCTATGATATATCAATAAAATAGAGGTAAATACGTTAAAACTTGGTATAACCAAGGTAATAGTGAGTACGTGGTTGAAGCCCAAGCAAAGAGTCTTCTGCGTTAACATCTATTAAGCAAAGCTTCTCAAGCAAGAATAAATAAATGTGTATAGTGGAGTAATGAGGCCCTATGTCACTTGCTATGTTGTCATTGGTAGTCCCCCATACATTTCAGGCGAGTATAGTCTGTTACGTCTAATATCATGATAATAAAAAAGGTGTGTATTGGCATAGTCAAATAATTCTACCATTTAAGGAGTGTAGTGAATTGCATAGGAAGACGCATTAGGATATGGGTTTGATGGAAATGATGCATCAAAATACCCTGTGCAAACTCGTGAGGCTTGTGGACTAACCATTATCATTCTCCATCTACCGAAAATGGGTTCCTAACAAAAATTTGGATGTTATAAACAAAGATAATCTAGCCGTATCTACCTTATTAAGTAACACCTTAATAAACCCCAAATAAAATGATGAGTTAACCAATATTTACATCATGACAACATATCACAACCAACAGGGCGACACTGACGAATTTGGATGGGAACGGTTGCATAGTGACAATGCAGTGATGGTTAATGTTGTTAGGTGAGAGTCTAATGAAGCCAAGGAAAACGTAAGGAGGATTAAGGTTAGAATTTAAATAAGACAACCTTCCAAATAAGGGTAAAATCCAATGGAGAAGTCGAATAGGACAAATACCAAATCCATCGAATAAATAAAAGACAGAAGCATCACCATTCAGGTCTCAAAATAAACTTGGGATTAATTACACTTTGCCATTACAAAGGGGAATGTCTTGTTGGACAAAAATGTTATGAAATGAAGGCAAAACGAAGGAGAAATGAGGAGACATCGAAAAGTTTTAAAAACCTAGGAAAATGTAAGCACAAGGGGTTGGAAAACTTTGGACAAAATTGTAAGTGTGAAACTAGAGGGTTTGGAGATGGATTTTTCTTAGAATTTTTCCTTCTACGTTGGATTGGATCATTTCACTACTAGATGTCAATTTAGGTTATGGTATTCTGCATTTGTATTTAATGTTGAAAATATTTCTATTGCTAATATATTGGGATTGTAGGGAGTTTTATAAATGAATATGGTAGACTCATTTGTTATTTCAATATATTGCACCTATTCCTTAGAATATTGCACCACATTAAATGTTAGATTGCATGAATTCAGATCACATTAATGTTGGTTTTTGTAGGATACTAATGATTGCAGAGTCTGTGGAAACTTTTTGGGTTGCAGCAACTCGTTTGATTTCTTTTATTTCATTTTTCCAACTCTATATTTTTTTCATTTTTTTTTAATTTTGCAAATAAAAAAATAAAAAAAAATTAAAAGTCCAAAAATAGATGTGCGGAGTCCTAGAAGACATTTAACATTTTATTTTACGTAGTTTTAGTTTCACTTTGCAGTAAATTTCAAATTATTAAAATTATTTAAAGTTCAGCTTTTTAAAAGGAATTTCATAATTTCAAGTTAGTATGATTTCACATTTTGAAGGATAGGCAAATTTCAAGCTTTGTAGTTTTGTTTTTTAGGCATAAATTAACTTATCTTTATGAAAATTACATTTTCATTAAAGAGGGGTAATTTTCATGGCATACAAAGCAACAAACTAACTTCCTTTATGAAGATCACAATATCATTAAAGGGGATAATTTATGTGGCATATTAGAGGCTACTACACTTACAAAGTTATTCATATAGATTATTTTATTTCATGCACAAAACAACATAAAAATTAATCCAATCATCATTTAAGATTCGCACTTAGAGATAGATTTTAATCTCTTGTTTCATTCTCAAAGTAGGGTTTAAAGAAGATAAAAATTTATTAAAATCTACTTAATAAAATAAGATAATATCTACCTAAAATACTTCAATATAAAATGAACTAAGTCTTTTCATTGTGGTCATATGAGGGTCAATCACATTTTCTTTTCTGTTAAGATTCATGAACAATCAATAGCATAGCATAATAAAGTCATACCAACACAAACCCTTTGTTAATAGTTATTTGTAAATCACCAAGCTATTCCTAGCACTTATTTGATACATTTTCACAAACATACAAACACACATTAAGTAAAAGGAACCTTGGATAAATTTCTATTTCTTTGCAAGAGAGGGTTTTCTAATCAAAATCCTAACTGTGAGTGTGGTTTTGCAATTGGGAAAAAATTACCACTTAGTAGTACCAAATATGTTAGGTTCGAGGTGTAGACCAATTGATTTGACTAAACCCCTTAAGGTGGGTGAAGGTCCAAGGTTCAAATATCGGGCCTCATTGGACTGAACGCTTATCCCTTTCCTGGTGCTTTCAATGACGTAAAAGGTTTGAAATTATTGTGGAATGGTGGTTATAGGGATAGAATGCATGAATATTTTTGTGGTGGCTTCAAGGGTAGACAACGTAGAATACTATGGCAGCCATAAAATCTAGATAGCATGCCCGTATTCATGGCAGATACCAATTCCACCATGTAAATTAAAAAAAAAATAGTTACAAATATGTTGTGATGAGTTTACCTGAAACCATCGAAGAAAAAGTTATGGATATGTAACCAACAATAAGTATAAGCAATTTTAGATGAAAGAGAGTGACATTCATGGTTGTTATGATCACTAACATATCATAGTGAAAAATTCAAAGTAAAGGAGGACTTATGGATATAAGAGAAGCAAAACAAAAGCAACCCATCATATAATGCCATCACTTGATAGTATTTTATTTGGTTGGTTGGGTTATCATGAATGGTAACAATTATATACCATGATTAGGGATAATGTTATTTGGTTTTTTCTCATATTTTAGAGACAAAAAATTCTTAAGTGGAATTAAATGCTAAGGTACTTAGGTGTAGGTACCTAAAATTATAATATTGTATTGTATAGTTGACATGGGATATAAATAAACCAACTTGTATTATGTCATTAGCATGAGATTAACAAAACCCAAGGTCTATTTCTAGGAAATTGTATTATAATAGTGAGTGAGATAAGATTACAATTATACCTTTCCCAAAATAAATTTGGATAATGATATATAAAGAATAGATTTGGTAAGTGTGAATCATATAAATCAATTATTTTAACCATCTTTGCTCACTAAGCAATGTTAGGACCAGTAGAGTGTTGAATAATTGTATGGTCAAGAAATGATACAAATATAGATATCAAAATAAGTTAGCTATTTTTAGTGACATAACAACCAATAACCAACTAATGTGTACATTTAAAAACTATTAACACTTTAATAAACACCCTTATTAGTGATGTAACAAAATGAACATTCCTTCCTTGCTACATCAAAGCTTAATACCATAATTAAACTAGACTATAATAGGATATTGCATATTGTTACTATAATACTAACTACATAGTAATACAAAAAATCAAGGAGCATACACATAATTACAAAATAAAGTCTAATTATTTGACAATAATATTGGACTAGCCAATGCGTTAATAGTTTATTTTTATTTTTATTTGGTTAGTGTGAGAAACCCTTATGACCAATGCTTAGGGCTAGGCATCCCCATCCCACCATGACCTCTCATAAGGGGGAGAGTTGATCTTATCAATAGGGAATTTAACACACAACCACACACACACATATCATCATTTGAACCTTGAACCTCCCGAAGAAGAGCCAAATCCCCCTAGGACAATATATAAATAGTTACAAGTACACGTATGCATAGACTAAAGTAAGGCATCAGGCCTTTTACTTCACTCTTGAGGATCACAAATTTTGATAATCATAATCATAATCGTAAAGCTTAAAAATGCTTAATCCATTATCTCCTTGTATAAAATGATCATCAAAAAACATATTAAAGTGTTGCATACTTCAAGAAGCATGTACTAGTGTAACCCCCATCATTCAAATGATTATCATAAAAAACCATGATAATATTTGGAATGGTCTCTTCAATAGAATTTTCAAGCTCAGAAAAATATTTTCAATGAATTAATATAAGATTATATTATACAACAAGATAATAAGGAAAAATAATTAAATCTATTCTAGGTTTATGTCTCTAAAACTTGGAAAAAATAATCGCCAAAAATTACCTTAAGGCCTAAGCTCTTAGGTGGAAAATTTTAAAATAATAATATTAAAAGAGATGGTTTTTTCATAATAAGAAAATAAGATAACCTATGAGTAAGCCTTAAATCAACATGTGATACAAATTTATTTTACCACAATACTCCACAAGCTCACACTTAATAACCCAACCATGCAAGTGCCATATGCCACACAACTTGCCCCTTCATCTTGGTGACTTCTCTTTAAAACCTACTTTCATTTCCCAACCAAACAATCATGTCAATATGAATGAAACATAATTTTATTTCTCTAGTTTCTAGCATAGTGATGACATCAACAAAAAATTTTGTTGTTCATCACTCATTAAAATAATAATGGTTTCTTTAGGGTTTTATGCAAATGATATTTGTTTTCTAGTATAGTTTATGATATCTTTGGAAAAAACATGATATAGTCTCATTAGCTCTATGTTTGATGTCTCCACCATAATCAACTACAACTCAATCAAGTGCATCATGAGTAGAAATATCATCTCCCACCATTTGATGTCACCTCTACAAAATAAATTTAATGTTTACATGAAAAATAGAGGGATAGGCTCATTGGTTCTTGAAATAGAGGAACTTAATCACTTGATATTATCTTCACATCAAATATTAGTTTTTCTTAATAGGATCCAAGTACTTATCGATGCTTTCTTCTATTACCTTAGAAATTTTAATTTATTGTAGTAAATAGTGATGACATACTACACATACACCAATATATTTTATCTTAAGTGTGTCTAATATATTTCATTGTACAACAATAAACTCATCTACTATGTACTGTAGACAACACTTGTATGACCATCCTCCATCAATATCGATGTTCACTTCCCTTAGAACACCATGACTCCATTCATGCCTCTCATGAATGATAATACTAGGTCACATGACATGCACATCTTAGTGAGGTTTGATATCTCATGCTTCTTATTGCAAGTACCTTATGGAGTGTCCCTCATAGAAAAGATCATTACATATTTATATCTTCAAGATAGTGAAACATTATGAATAGACAACCCATCATATGGCCTCTTCCTTTGTGCTCCATGCTAGCAATAACATCTCTTTTCTTTCTCATGAAGAAATTGATAAGATATCTCTTATATTCAACACCTCTAATAGATCAAGTGAATGTCCAATAAACATTTCCATAATAATAATTCATGAATAGAATAGTGTCTCCACTCTTTACTCAACCAATATATTATTATTATTCAACTAGAAATTGGTCAACCTAGAGAAATATTTGAATAAATATATTAAATAAACAAAAATAAATGGGCAAAAAATTTCCTGTTCAAGTCAAATAAGATACAAACATACATAATTTCTATGTAGCATTCCAATCAATGCTTAAGGTCACAAACAAGTAGATAGGATATCAAAGTTCTTGAATCTATTTGCCTATTACACTAGGGATAAATTTGCTTCTACACATCATGCTTCCCAACAAACTAACACACAACACCAACCCTCTGAATAGCACCTATATCTCATTTAACAAGGTCAAATTTTGCATGGAATATTGTCTTCCTTATGCCTCTTCAAAATACATGATCAATCAAATGACTCCTCAAAATAATTAAAGAGAAACAAAGTAAACTACATATCGACTTAATATCGAAAAAATGATCAAACAATGAAAATAAAAAACCTCATTTCGTTTTCACCCTCCAATGTTGATATTTAATTAATATGTATCAACTTATTACTATTTTTTATTTAGTTAAATGTGATTGAAACAAACCACACCCATGTTACATAATGAACATATAATTGTATTACAACTTGGAAATTATGCATGTATTGCTTGGTAATATTTAAACGTAGGTATCCTCCTTGAAAGTTGAATATTTTAACCCATTACACTAATGCCATTTTATTAGAAAATTATTACTTTTAGTAATTATTTTATTTTATTTTTCTTATGGCCTTTTGATTGTTCTTTTTAGAAAATTATTGGCAACTAACCTTTGGAATCAATTCCTTATCAAAAATTATTGTTCTTCCTCTAAGTGTTCCAACACTTCTTAAATGGGTCACAATGAAGTCTTGAGCTCAATGTTATAGCCTCAATGATGTAGATAGTAACATGCCTAGATCAATTGCATTTCATTCCATAATTATTAAATTGTATGGTTTTATTTCCCTATGATTGTAGTAACATTTTGTAATATTTGATCCAAAACTAAACATTTATAAAATATTTACTCTCCATTTGGAATTCTAATTTCCCTCAAAAGCTTCAGAATTTGACTAATGAAGACAATGGTTGATGATATTTTGGCCACTTTTTGGGAGGTTTAAGGAAAGCTCAAATGTTTTGGCATTTTCCTTCATTTATTATGCTTAGTTTAGTTTTTCATTGTGTTTAGGGTGTTCTTACTAGGGGTTTCCAAATGAGTTGGGATGTTTTAGGGTAATTTTAATTCAAATTCATATTCTTCTTGATGATTTTTAGCACCTTTATCATTTTTTTTAACTCCTTATATTTGGAAGGGATTCTCAAGGAGGTTGTTGGATTTGATGGGATTATGTGGAGTCATGGATAGGAGGTGGACATGTGGTGTATCAACCTTGTCATCATATTTTCATGTGGTTTTTGGTCTCTCCTTAATCTTAGATTTTGGATTTTTATGTTTTTTGGTTATCTTGAGTGGCCTATAAGTGGTCTTTTATTCATCCCAAGCTAGTGGACCTTCCTTCGGATGTGGAGTGGTTTGGATGGCACATTTGATACTTGTGGTTATCTCAGGGCATGATCCTTTGGATTATGGTTTTCCAACCCAAATATCATCTTAATGAGTACCTACTTGTAATCCATATTGAACTCTACATAGGTTTTTCTCATGGTTATAGTAGTTTTCTCTCTAATTTTCAAGGATGTTTTTTCTAGGTGGCTTAATGATATATTTTCTTCCTTCACTTGGATTAGAAACTATCATCTCCACCTGTGGCATTCACGTACAAAAGAACAATTAATTGATTATTGGTTAGTGGGCAATATTGGCAAGCTTGAGATTTCCTAGTTGAATTATAAAATCTGATGTGGGCCTTGTCAACATTGTAGTCCTAAAAGTGTATCTCTTTTTCTACAACATTGTGTCCTTTGGTAGAAGTTTCAAACTCTCATTAAAGTACAATGTCAAAGTCTTTTTGAGGTTTTTTGCTCATTGTTTATCTTAAGAAGGCAGTGCTCAATACAAGGTGGTGTTGGAGTGAAGATTTTTATCCCTTTTTCTTTGGTGTCTAGTTGAGTAAAATGGGCCAACAATTAGTGTAGAAATATTTGAAGGTCCCACTAGAGCCAATTATTGTTAGAGTATATTACATTATTTGGTACATGCTAATCTATCACCTTGGGTACATAACTAGAGTAGGATTTTACTTTACAATAAAGTTTGAGTTACTTCATGCAATTTAATAAATGTACAAGTGTTATAATGTGTAATAATGAATGATGTAAATGTGCATGTAGTCCACATGTACATGAGTCATAGGATAATATATATGAAGAGTAATGGCTAGAGTAAATACCAAGGAAAATATATTCCTATATATAGGCCTTTAAGGTATAAAGTGAAAAAGAGAGGTATGAGTGTGTGAGAAGAAAGAGTGAGAGAGAGAGAGACAATAGTGAGTAATGAGTAGGTACAATGTAGTTCATTGAAAATTTTGAAGTTTTGAAGTCCATTATATTGCATTGTATTGTTTTTGTGAGTTTTCATTAATAGCATATTACTGACTTATTGCAAAATTTTATCTCATTATTTTCCTACATATCATAGTGCCATTATTATATAGTTATCATAGATGACTTATTTCACATCTTGTTATTGAATTTCCTTTAATATACATCCTCAAAAGCTAATAATGGTATAAAAGCATACAATAGATTGATAGGAAATAGGAATATCCACAAGAGATATTTAGAGGAGTTCAAAAATATCATTTTCATTTTTTTTGAAAATACATTTGGCTAGAGTCTTTCCACAAAGCTACAAAAAAACTTGTGAAGACTAGGACTCAATATTGATTCCACTAGATTGACAAATCAACTAGTGAAGATTGATTATCTCTATATTTAGAGTTTCTTCCATTATAGTTTCTAATATTTGTTGTAGTAAAAGGAGATTCAAAGAAAGTTGGGAAGCTTCCTACAAAGAGCTAGGAAGAATATCTTCTTTGGAATCAATCTAGCAGCTGAAGCAACAAATGAAATATTAAAGACTTGGAGTCCTAGCAAAATGTCCCATTACTATATTGTAGACTTGCAAATTGCAAAAGAGTAAAAAGGCCAAATAATCCTTATTGTAGATTGAAGGAAGAAAAGACTCTAGAGAATATTTTAGGAGAATATTGGAGGTTGGTTATCTCCATTGAATATTGAAGACTACAGATTATAGATTGAAGGAGTAGGAGAAAACGTTTCAAGAAGCTTAAGAGACCCACAAGAGGTCCCATTGAAGAACTTCTAGTTTAGGAATATTGAACATTGAAGGACTACCAAAATTCCTATTCTAGATTTCAAAAGTAGCATATTTCAAAGATCCAAGGAGGATATCTCATTGTAAAACTTCCATAGTAAAATATTAAAGAAAATGTCTCATTGAGAAGACCATAAAATCTATGATATTGAATACCCTAGAGAAGAGGTCTCAAGAAGAAATGAGAAGGCTAGGAAAGCCTTATTACCAAGTTTGAGAAGGTCATTGAAGCAGATTTTAGAGAAGGCCATTTAAGGAGATTCTAGGAGAATCCATTGGAGAAATTTACTAGCCAAAAGGAGTTGTTGATAGAGCAAAATTTGGGACAATTGTTGTCATTCGATAATAAGCCCAAAAGGAGAAGAATTTGGAAAGGATTTTTCCAAAATTTTTGGGAGAGTAGTGAAGACCTCAAGATAGTCAAAATATTGAGAAGAAGGCCACTAGATAGGCCAATATTGAAGTCAGAATTCAACAAGGAGAAAGAAGGAGAAATAAGTTAGAAGAAGCCACAAAATCTAAGAGATTTAGAGATTGCCATTGAAGGCTATTTCAGAGAAAGGATATTGCTAGTTTTACAACAAAAATTTGAAGGTCTCTAGGAGACAAATCTCAATTATGATTTGGATTTTCCTACCAAATTTGATATATTCAAGGACAACATTTCAAAGGAGAGATTAACTACGAAAAGGTAGCAATTTAGGCAGCATTACTAGTTGCTAATTTACAAAATTTAAGGGAGTATTAAGAATAAAAATTAAATCCATAAAACTATCATTTTAGAGCAGTAAGTTAGAGTGTTTCAAAGTTGCAAATAGGTGAGCTAAAAATATTTTTTTGGATAGCAAGGAAGAACTACGGTTTCAGTAATTATAAGACAACAATTAGGTGATTCAAATCACCAAGACAACCATCATCTACAAAGGTCATTAAGTTAAGCAACCTTGGTGCAAAATGTTCATTACTTGAACATTGGATACTTGGTTCATTATTAAGTCTCATTAATTAACCATATTAGAGTTTAAAATTTTCAAGGATAAGGTTACATATTAAAGTATTCAAGGGAGTGTAGAAGATAGTTTTTACAAGGGTTATAAGATGCACACAAAAAAGGAGGATTTAGATATATTTTGAAAGAAATAAAAATACCAACATCCTACCTTCTAGTTAAAGCAAAGAAGACATTATCTTTAATTGAAAGTTGCATATATTATAGTGCATATATAAATTTACTGTTAAGAGTTCATTTATAGGAGCAATAAGGAGAAATTGCTATTGCACTATACTAGTTATTAAAGGTGCACTAAGTATTTAAGTTAAGGTGAAAATTAGTGCAAAGTTAAGGTGCATAATTTAGAGCTTGGATTTATTATTGCTAAGTTAACCAAGCAAAGGAGAGAGTTTTCCACCAAGGATTAGTGCAAATAATTCACCTCATCAACGAAGAAATAAATCTTGCAAAAGGAGATTTAAAGATCTTAAAATATAGGTGCAAATTTAAGGTATTCTATTCTAACTATTGCAAAGCTATTTGCATTATATTATTGCACCATAATCTTCTTGTCCTACATAGAAAAAGAGGCCAAAGCTAGAATGTCTCAAAGACACTACAATATCCAACAAAATACATCTACAAAGTGCCATATCTTAATATTAAAGGAGTAAACTTCAACAAGGCAAGAGATCCAATGAAGGTCTCACATTAGCCATGTTTCAAGGTATCTAAAGATACCATATCCATCATCAAATCCAAATCCTAAAACAACATTGACCTATAGCATAAAAGGGCTATGTAAGGATCCCATAATCTATTATATATCTATGTAAAAATATATTACAAAGGGTCTATGAAGAATGCTATAATCCATTGCATACCAATGGAATAAGGATAGGCACTAAGGATAGCACATTGTAAGCATTAAGAAGCAAGTTACAAGGTAAAAATGAAGGTGCATTACCTAAGATATAGCTTGGAAAAATTTCCAACTAAGAAGAAGCACTTAAAGCCACCATTGGAGTGCCATAGAACCACCATTTCAGTTCCATAGAACCACCATAACTGGATCCAACCTCATAGCATCACCATTCACTTGGGAATAAAGCAATGCAGACAACATACAAAGGGCATTCACTAGCAAGAAGTATACAAGGAATAAGAGACATTGAACGGAGTACTACATGCATGAAATTGAAGTGCCACTTGTAATTTAGATATAAGGCATCTTGTGCCACTTGGCATATCCAAACAAGGTACCCATATATTCCTTTAATATATGCCTAAGAAAGAAGTGCTCAAAGAGAAATTAATACCTATTTTTGAGCGTTGAATAGCATTATTTAGAGGTTAGAAGGCATAATCATCATAAATCATCATTCGAGGGATATATGAGTGTTGAAGCATCTAAACCAATTCCCATGAAGAATGTAACTTCCAAAGCACCACATATCTAAAGTTTCAAGGAGCATCCAAGCTATTTAAGTGCCCAATATTGAAGAGAGCACAAAAAGAATAGAATGCATGTATTCAAGCATTAAATAAAGGATTCAAAGCACCATTAAGGAGTAGAAGAAGGTATCCATGAATATTGATTGATATCTACTATATATAAGAGACCAAAAATACGCGCTTGGATTAAAGAGTCACTCCATAAACCAATCAACGTGCACAATACACTTTACAAAGAAGGTAAAAGACTTTACATTATTCAATATTTGATTTTCTAATTTAGGGAGTTATAAGGTGTCTATACAAGGCCGATAGTTATTTATTAATGAATTGAAATATCAACCTTAAAAATTAAGACAGTAATTTTGGAAAAGGGTATATATCTTCGAATATATTATAAATTGCTTGAGATTTAAACATTACAATATTTAGAAATAATTAATTTAGAGGATGTAAGGTTTTCAACATTGGAAAAATTGAAATATTATTTTGCAAATATTTTTTTTGGTAAGTTAATTGATATTATATTATATTATACCAGGAAATATGAAGGCTCCCAAATACCTTTTACATCAACAGGGAAAAACATACATCAACCTAAGCCCAAGAGGATGTATAAAAAACCCTCAAAAAAGTAGGTAAATCTTCACCTATTACATTGGCTGAAAACACTACAACAAACATAGAGAAAAGGATCCATCCTTCAAGACTACAAGATGAAAGTCGAACTCAAGAAAAATAAAGAATCCCATTGGGCACTACCCAAATCAAATACCAAGAAACATCCGAGCAAAAATATACTAATTAGGACTACCCATGGCCTCTTTCTGTTTGTCCACCTTTTTTCTAGAAGCTTCTGGATTCTTCTCAGCTCCTCCCAAAGTTTGAAAATTCTGGGAAGAAGCAAGTAATTTTCTAAAATGCTTTCAATGCAAAAAAAATCTTCCACCCTATCACATTCGATGATGGTTCCAAGACTTTTAGATTTTTCAAAAAATGATGATTCCCAGAATTGTCAGAATTCATGTCTCGGTCATGGATTAAATCTTGTCAATCTTCAATAAACATATCTAAAAATATTTTGGTGCCAATGATCTTTCCACATGTGGAAGGGATTGCTCAAATTGAAAAGAGTGATACCTCCATTTGAATTTTTGATGTCCCAACTATATATGCATAAAAACATCCTTTTATTTCTTCTCAAACTTTTTGTTTGATACATTAGTAGGCTTTGGGAATGAACTAGCACTCTTGGCTGTTGAAAAATCCCATTTTTTTTGGAGAAATAGATAGATCATGTGGCAATGGACATAGATACCATACATGCTAGGGGTTATGTGACAAGAATCCTTATGGAAATGATGTAGATTAAGATTTATGAGATGAATGGGTTCGAAACAAGTCCAAATGATCATGAGACAACCATCCAACTGATAGTTCCATAGAGAGAAAGGGTCATGAAAATGGTGGAATTTTTTATTCAAAGGGACGGACCAAAAAACCAAGACCTCAAAGACTTTTTGAAATTTGGTGCCTATTGTCCTACTAGGACCTTTTGAAACTTCAACACTCTTACACATAGTGAGGAAACTTATAACTTTCTAGAATACCAAATTAGGGAGTCATAAGGTACATTACTTCAAATTTTAGTTTCTTAGAATTTAGAAAAATTAAACCATTGAAAAGTGAAGGTTAAAAGAGCAAAACCATTAACTGCTTAGAATTTGGAAATTGCATTTTACATTAGTCTCTTATATTAATGAGATATTAATCCAACTGAATGATCTTGATGGAAAATAACCTTATTAAAACTTGAAGGTGCATCATAATTCATATTTATCTTTCTACTTACTAATCAATAGGGAGACATAAGGCAAGAAAATGAAGTTGAACATTAGGGAGACAAAAGGAATTCAAATTAAAATAAGAAAGCTAAGAAAAATTTCAATATTCATGGTGCATTTAAACACTTTCTAGATAGAAGGTATTTTACAAAATTTATAAAATAAAAAAGATCTTAGCAAGATTGAACATATACTCTAAACTAGGGAGACATAAGGTAGACTACTACAAAGGTTCTATCAAAAATATTATCAAGTGCTAAAATAATTCTACTAATTGAGCATATACTTAAACTAGGGAGTCATAAGGTAGACTACTACAAAGGATCTATCAAAAATATTCTCAAGAGAAAAAATAATTCTATTAATTGATCATACACTACAAGATTTGATTCAACCTAGAATTCAGAAAAATAAATACAAGGTGTACAAGTCTATTAAAACTCTAAGTAGATCTAAGTAATTCTACCTCATAGAATAATTTAAAATATACATGGATGAAATAGTGATGAATGCATTCCATAATGAGGAATTATTCCATGAAGTGGAATTTTACTCTCAAAATTTAATAGATATTTTTGAAGGATACAAGTATTTATCCACTAGAAAAAATGAAATATTCTCATTATTTCTAAAAGAAGTAAAATAATTAAAATTTTCAACCCTAATTAGTTATCTTCATGAAGTACTTTTTAGATCTTGGTGGAATACTCAAAATATAATTATATTTACATCGGACGAATGCTTGATGATATATCTATCATTAATAGTTTTTGAACTCTTTCAAAACATAAAACAATATTATAATCCTAGTCAATACTATTGTGATGATATACTAACTCATCATGAAGAAGACATTTATCTAGTAAAAATGCAAAAATGAAGAAGAAGAAAAATGAGAAGGAAGAAGCATCACAAAAAGGAAAATATGAGAATGAAAGCAAATACTTTCAATTTGAATACAAATCAAGATAAGCTAAAGAAACAAGATGAAGATACATATCCAAACCCAGACAAATAGGACAATAAATAAAATAGGATATAATAACTTGAATTTCGGAACCATATCAAAGGTGACATGAAGACCAAAGAAAATAAAAGAGAATGATCAATTCAAGATGAAGGATATTTGAAAGATGAAGCTCAAACAAAATATGAAATACAAAGTCACTTGAATAATGAAGACACATAAAAAGATCCACATTGAATACTAAAGTCTTAAATACGTAAATAATGTAATATAGGGGGTGTTAGAGTATATTACATTATTTGGTACATGTTAATGTACCACCTTGGGTACATAACTAGAGTAGGATTTTACTTTAGAGTAAACTTTGAGTTACTTCATGCAATGTAATAAATGCACAAGTGTTAGAATGTGTAAGGATGCAAATGTGCATGTAGTCTACATTTACATGATTCATAGGATAAGATAGATGAAGATTCATGGGTAGAGTGAAGGCCAAGGCACATATCTTCCTATATATAGACCTTTAAGGTATAGAGTGAAAAATAGAGGTGTGATTTTGTGAGAAGAGAGAGTGAGAGAGAGAGAGACAATGGTGAGTAATGAGTAGGTAAAATGTTCTTCATTGAAAATTTTGGAGTGTTCAAGTCCTCCATTATGTTGCATTATACTATTTTTGTGAGCTTTAATTAATGGCATATTACTGAGTTATTGCAGAATTTTATCTCATTATTTTCTTACATATTATAGTGCCATTATCATATAGTTATCACAACTTACTTATTTCACATATTGTGGTTGCATTTCCTTTAATATACATCCTCAAAATATAACAATTGCACTAGAGGTTGACGATGAGGTAAAGAAAAATTTGCATAAAGAAGGTATTTTGGATTGTTTAGAGTCCATCCATGGTTATCATAGAGGTCTTTCTAGAACACTGGCTCACTTTTGGAGAAAGTATTAGGTTCAAGCTAGTGGGATTGAATTCCAATTCTTGGTGGCCTTGGTGGGTGCCATAATAGGTAAAAACATTCTTTTACGAGGAAATTGGGTTTCTTCCTGGACATGGGAGAATATTTATCAAAATTGCAAAATGGGTTTCTTTTTGGCCTATGGTGATTTCTCTTTTTGCTAGTGGGGCTCATTGTCCTACTTGTTGTGGTTTGTAATCCTATATTTTGTGTCTTGCAGGATTATGTGTTCCTTTTTTCCTATTGTGGTTGGGTTGTCTTTGTAGTAGAATAGTTTGCATTTTTAGCTTTGTGTTTTCTTGTTTGAGTTTTTGGGCATGGCCCTAACCTCTTTTGGTTCCTCTATGTGTAAGTTTTGGGATCCATTTCAAAACCCCTTCTATTATCAAATAAAAACAAAAATAGTTACTAATAGTGATAAGTAAGAATAAGCCTTTCATTTTAGAAGAATTTCAAGATTTAATTTATAAGATTAATAGAAATCCTAGTCTAGCCATATTTACCTTTTTTTTAGTTTAAGTGAGAACTTGTTAAAGACTTCTTAATCTAGAAAAATCCATAATTTTTTCCAAAATGTTACAAGGCTTATGAATTAAAAAATGAATATAAAGGTTCACAATTAATATAAATATTTTCAATGTAACTATATCAAGTGTAATGTCTTGGTAGCAATATCTTAATCCACAATGACTAATGGTTCCCTATAATCAACATTATTATTGGATAATGGTTTTATATCGATTGAAAAATAAACATGTAATGTCTATGAGGCCATAGGCCATATGAGATGAATCTTGTTTTATCCAATATATGGTTATCCAACCATGCTCTAATTACTCAAACATGGTGTACAACCCTCCCTCGTAGGATTCAAACATTGAACCTCTATTATTATTTTTTTAGTAGGTTGTGTGTGGCTTCTATTGGGGGCCACTTCCATCAAAATACCAAAATATTACATTTGTTGTTATGTCATTTAAACCATATCCAACATACTTTTTTATCACAAAATTTTCATTTCTTTTTCTATTTCTACAATCAACTCCTTAACATCATCTTTATTCATGGATAAAATCTCACTTGGCAATTTTCCTTCTAAAATATGAATTTCACCAAGCTAAATATCAACATCGCAATTGGCTAAATTATCTACTACTTTATTTCCTTCTCTATAAATATGCTCACACTTCCAAGAGGTTAACTCTAGTAATAGGTGTTGAATATCAACAATAATATTATTTTTTATCCAATTTCCACATCCAATTTTGTTAATACCATTGATGATAGTTTGTGAATACCCCTCAATTGAAATATATTTTCATCCTTTTTCTATTGCAATTTTAATCCTTGTAATAAGTGCCCTAACCTCTGGATAGTAGATAGTTGAAGTTCCATATGATTTTAAGTGAGAACACCACCTCCATTAGCTTTCCTTGGGTTTCTTTTAGAAGAACCATCAAAATTAATTTTGATAAACATAATTTCTATAACTTCTATTTTACCCCAATTGGTTCATCCAAACCCCATAAGGGGGGAGAAAGTCCAAAGTTTAAATCTTGGGCCTCGTTGGACTGAACACTTGTCCCTTTCCTAGTGCTTTCAGTGACGTAAAAGGTTTAAAATGATTGTGGCATGGTGGTTATAGGGGTGGACTACGCAAAGATCTATGTGGCAGCTTTTGGGGCGGACAGCGTAGAATACTATGGCGGCCATAAAAGCTAGACAACTTGCCCGGATTCGTGGTGGCTACCAATTCCACCATGTAAATTCAAAAAAAAAAAAACTTCTATTTTACCCTAGATTGAAATAGACCCTTTATTTTAATTCCATTATCACATATGACTCTTCCATGTATGTTCAAATCCTATAGACAAGCTATTAGAACATATTTTTTTACAATTGATACTTCCTATGATGAGCACCATATTTGTAGATATTCTACAAGAGATACAATAATATAGTTCTAAACTTGGGCATGATTTTGAGATTTATTTTTAAAATTTCAATTTTTTATTTCAAGCTATAAATTTCAACAAATAATGATAGGGGAAATCCTCCATAGAATACATAATGCTTTAGCTTTGAAATAACTAATCCAACATTAAATCAACTCTTTTAATGTTTATGGGGCTACCCAATATAATTTTATATTAAAAAAAGTAACCCAAATTGTGTGATAAAAGGGATTATGAAGAAGTAAATGATCTAATGTTTCTAAATCCTTCTCATACAAGGCAAAATATCCTCTTATTTGTAGATCTTTCATGTAATAATCTTACTCTTAACTACTAACCAAAGGAATATTGAGGCCTTAGGGAGATCCTCTAATGACCAAATATTCTTTCAAGGAAATGTTTTGGGAGAAATATATTTTGATTGCTCTAAATTCTCATATCCCAAGTTGACCAAGTATCCACCATCCTTTGATAAATTCCAAACCAACTCATCCTGTCATGTAAAAAATGGCAAATTAAACTCTTGAAGCATATTTTGAAGTTCATCTACAATTTGTTTGAGTTTCCCTCCATAAACTAGGTTACCAAAATAAATCAATGATCTAGAGTTTTTGCTCATATTAATATAGTATTTGACCTTTGGACCTTTACATTCTAGGAATGCTTAAGCCAATGGTTATCATTTTGAGTCATAGATAAGAGGATAAGGCTTCAACCAAGTATCAAACCAAAAATTTGCATAACTCCTCTCATTCACTTACCATCTAATATGTTTATTTATGAATTGCAAACTATCTAATATGAATTTCCATGTTGAAGATCCTTTGGGTAAAGTTATTTTCCTAAATAATTTTATTGCATCAAGAGAATCTATATATTTTTAAAGTAATATTTTTTCCCAATTCTTTCCTTGATCTCTAAATAATTTCCACCCAAGCTTTGCTCCTAATACCAAATTCACAAATTTACAATTCCATAAGCCTACTCCTCCAATATTATTTCCTTTGCAAACCCTATCCCACTTATAAAAAGAAAAGCTAAATTTTTCATCACAATCATTTTATAGAAAGTCACTTTGAATTTTATCAATTTCTGATGCAATACCTGCTTGTAATCTTGAAAGTAACATAATATAAATAGGGATGGATGGCAATGTAGTATTTAGGAGTTGTATCCTTCCTACCATGGTTAAGTACTTACCTTTCCAATATACCAAATAAGCTTTCATTGTATCTATAAAATAAATTCAAAGTTATATTTTATTCCCTTTAAGAGACAAAGGAATACCCAAGTAGGTTGATGGAAATATTTTGATTTAAAACCCTAAAATATGCACAGTAATTTGTTGTAAATATAGGGCAATATTAATAAAAATTCCTAGATTTTGTAGCATTAACCAATTTTCCAAAAAACTTCTCATAGGATGATAAATTGATTTAAACTCCATAACATCACTAACTGAGGGATGACCCAAAAAACGTATCATCAATGAATTGGAGATAAGATTCAAAGGGACCATTTTTTGCAACTTAGGTACCTTTGATTTTTCCTTCTATTTTTTCCTTTGAGAAAGTTCTCCCTAATTATTCCACAAGAATAATAAAAATATAAGGAGATAGTGGACCATCTTGATAAAATCTACAAAATGAATTGAAGTAACCAATAGGAGAACCATTAATCAAAACAAAATATTTTACAATGTTATTACAACATTTAATCAATTCACATCAACTATAATCAAAGCCAAAATTTCTAAGAATAACATGTAGAAAATTCTAGGAAACCCTATCGTATGATTTGTTCATATATAATTTCATAAGCATACAACACTTTTCTATTGAATGAAGAGAATGTATGGCCTACTATGCAATAATTATACTATCAAGAACTTGTTTACCATGAACCAAACCACCTTGTTCCTCTAATATAACACAACCTAGAATTCCCTTCAACCTATTTACCATAGATTTTGAAATAATTTTATAAATCATATTATAAAGACTTATTGGACAAAAATTATTAAAATAGTTTGTCTCACCATTCTTAGGAACCAACATAATAAAATTGGTAATAATATCACTTATTATCACCTTCCTTTTTTAGGTCTCTTCAACCACAACTAACATATCACTCTTCAATAAATCTTAAAACAATTGAAAGAAAATTGTAGGAAATCCATTGGGGCCAGGTGCCTTGTTAGGGTGGGAAGAGAAAACTACTTCATGGATCTCCTCCATAGATATCTTCTTCATCAAGATTCCATTTTGTCTATGTGTGATAATTGATAGAATATTTTGCAAAGGCGTATCTTGTGCATCCTTATCTTGCCTAATATTTGATAGAATATTTTTGAATTAATTAATTGCTTCCTTCCTAATATCTTTTTCATCCTCAATATTTCTTTCATATAGAGTTAAAATATATTTGATGTGACAAAAATAAAAAATAAAAATTGTTGTAGTAGGATTTTTTAAATTTCTATCTCCTTCCTTGAGGTATTTCTCACTAGATTTTTGGAACCAATATGACTCCTCATTTTGCAATGCATTATGATAATTGAAAAGTAATTATTTTTCTTTCATATAATAATCCTTATCCATTCCATTGATTAATACTATATTGTAAGTTTTTGAGCTTGGGTTCAAATTTTTTTTCTTTAAAAATGTTAACAAAATATTTGGCATTTCAAATATTCATTTGTTCCTTTAAAATTTTCATCTTTTCAATGAACCTATACACACATGATCCTTAAAATTTTGATTTATCCCACCATAACATAGCCATCTGGAAAACATTAGGGTCTTGGAGCCACGTAGACTTGAAGTGAAATGGCTTTGGATGACCATTATTAGATAAATCACAAGTCAAAATATTAGGTTTGTGATTTGATCTTGCTTGCAATAAATTATCTAAAGAGATTGTATACCTTATTTACAACAATTTATTAGATAACAAGAATATATCCAATATTTTTGCTATATGATTTTTCCAATGCATCTATTATCTCATGTATATTAAAATTTTGAAGGACTAACATCCCAAAGATAATTTGAATTGACAAATGAAGAAAAATATTGTATTAATTTAGACAATTCTAGAATACCACCCTTCTTTTCCAAAGGAAATAGAACAATATTAAAATCACCCCCAATAATCCATAGATTATAATGAATCATCATTGTATTTAAAAATATATATGCTAAGGTCCTTCCAACATCTTCCATGAGGAGTAACTATAGTTGAAGCATATACATTTATAACCCCAACTTTGATATTTTTCTCTTTTCTATAAAATAATCTAACAACACAATTACTTTTTACTTCTAATCCATATATTATAAGGAATATTCATTGTAATGAATCCATAGATTATAATGAATCATAATTATATTTGAAATTTTGCATTGTACTTCATGTTCCCTCATGTCATTTTTCTTCTAGTGCTTGATTCGAGTGAATTGTAATGGCCTTTGTCATTTAATTATGTAGAAGGATTTTACTTGCAACTTTCTTAGGAGTGGAAAATCCTTGATTTGACCTACCTTCTCCTATGATATGATCTCCTTATTTCATATTGAAGCTACCATCATGTGCAAAAATTTCCATCTCTTTCTCCATCATTTGCAATTTGCAATCTCTTGCCATGTACCTAGTTTCATGATATTTGAGACATCAAAATTCACCTATAGTATTACAAAATTTCTTTAAAACATCGTTATTGATGCATTGATAAGGAATCCCAAAAATACTAATCCATATTGAAAGACTTTTATAGTCTCTTTATCCATAGAAAAATTCTCACTCCAATGTCTTAAATATAATGCATATTTACTCCCAAACCAAGGGCATCCATCCATTATTTTATCCCTTATTTTTGAACTAGAGAAAATAATGAGGAAAAAATATTTTAGAAGAAAATTCATGGAGTAATTTGAATTCAATCCCCACTTCCACTTGATCCAATTTTGAATCTCATAAAAAATTAGCCAGTATCCATGGAACTTATATATTAACCCTTTGGCTTTAAGAACCATTATATCATGCTCAACCATCTCATCCTTGATAATCACTTTTGGTGTAGTATCTGCTACCTAGATAGGATTTTCCATAGATTTTCACTTACTATAGCACTAACTATGGCATCCATACTTCCAACTAAGGCATCCTTACTTCCAACAAGGTCATCCTTACCTTCAATAAGGGCTTTCAATAAAGACTTTTGCCATGTTACCTAGATTTTATTTACATGAATCCTTTAAAGTATCTCGTAAGATTTGGTAGAAGAAGTTGCACTTGTTCCTTGATCACACTTTGACTTCTTACTTCCTAATCACACTTCCTCACACTCATTTTTGGCTCACACTCACTCATGTTTGCACTCGCTACCAACCTCTATTAATTTGTTAAATATTATATTATATTAATTATTTTGTAATCAAATATATTATTACACTTAAAATATTCATAATATTAAAATAATTTATATCAATAAATTTATCATTTAAAAAAAAAATCATAATAATCTCATAGATATCTTTCTTATTCGTTGTATGTTTTTAAAATATGTAGTTTTTTATGTAACTATTTAAGGAAATACATGATATTTTGACCATAATTCAAGGTTCAATTCCATGGTTTGGTACCTGATAAATGCATTATGATACTTGGAGTAATAGTTCAAACTGATAGGAACATATTATAAGTCCAATCATACCCTCATATATGCTATGAACTTTACCTCAAAGTTTATCTTAATATTTTATCCATGGAATTTCAAGTGGTTAAAGTTAGTGTATTTCAATGTAGAGACCTAAATTCAAATCCTCAGGATACATGTGAAATGGAAAAGTAGAATCATAGAGATGTAATTATATAGTTGCCAAACAAAATTAGTGTTGAGAAAAGCATAAACTATACAATTATAAATATGTAATATAATTGTAGAAAGTTGATAGTGTTGAAGTGAGAAGTAGAAACTATATAATTGCAACTATATTATATATCAATTGTATATATCCATTATAGTTGTAAAAAGATGAAAGTGTTGAATGAGAAGTAGAAATTATAGTTGCAAATATATTATAAAGCTATTATAGAAGTTTGAAAGTTTTGATTAGGTGAAAAAAATGTGTCCAAGTCTAGTTTTATATAAAGTTAAATGTATTAACTAGCTAAAATAACTACATTATAGATTATTGATCTAATAAAACTATCTATAAGATCCTATAGAATTCAAAAAGATATTAAAAGCATAGAATGAATAGTCTATAGAATTCAAAAAATATTAAAAGTGAAAATGAATGGATGGTAATATTCCATAAGTAAGATACTACAAAAAAATATGCATGGTCTAGGAAGATGTATTAATACAATAAGGTAAATAAAATAGAAAATTTATCTTTCTACAAATGGAAAACATGTAAATGTGGCAAAGAGACCAAAAAGTTGGATGATGTAGAAAAGCTTACTTTTGAAGAAGGTAAAACATTTTTTTTTTGTAAAACCAAGTTGTAAATTAGAAATTGTGTGTGACATATCTCATTGACTATATAGTTGTACGTAAAGGTTAAAATGCTAAGACAAAACAACTTAAAATTTCTAATCAAGAAAAACTATGAAATCTAAGTCTATGTGTAGCATATGTTGATAGACATGGCTAGATGCAAGTATTAGATAAATTTGAAACTAAAAATATAACACATAGACAATAAATCCAAGAGTTACCCATACCTACTAAAGAATTTATCTATAGAAAATAACTATGATTACACTAATGTAACATAAAATTATAAAGAATTCAATATTTAAAAATTTGAAAGTTTTTACTTAGAATCACTTATAATAATTATAATCTATATATTGAATAAGCAATATAAGATAATAACACATGCTTAACTAATATTATGACACTCATGATGTGGGATTTTAGTGCAACATCCTAACTATGCAAAATAATCATATGTACAAGGGCATATTTATTTAGAGTTGGGATGTGTTTGTTGCAAGTGTGAACAGGACTTAGCTTGAAACAGGCTTAGAAAAATCTAGTTTTTCTAAGCCTAGTGTGAACACACTTACCTTTTGTCGGCTAATTTTATCGGATGGTCGGCATGATTTTTCCTTCTCCCTTTCCTTCATTTTCTCCTTATCCCTCCATTCAGCTTCCTCCTTTCCTATCATCCATTTTACATTATCACTCCACTCCCTTCCTTTCCCCACACTCGCTACCACCTCCCACTCCACTTCCTACTCCTCCGTTCTCTCTAAACTCCCCGATCTTCCTCCACCTTCCCTTCCCTACTTTAGCACCTGTTCTAAGCCTATATAAGGTTTAAGTTAATGTATGTTTTTGTTGGTTATTCAATGCATGTTTTCGGATTTAATTTATTCGTGTTAATTATTATTACCTTGGCCTAATGTTAATCTAAGGTTAGTTGAAACTTAGACTTACACTGGTATCAGAGCCGAGGGGGCACGGATCCCGAGGGCCAAGGTAAGGCACATAAGTCGAAGTGCACAGATCTTGAGGAGCAGCGAAGAAGCTGTCGCACGGATCTTGAGGAGCGGCAAAGTGGCTATCGCATGAATCTCGAGGAGCACATGGATCTTAGGGATATGACTAGACGTTGATGTGGCAGTGATGCTGACAGTAGGATGACATGGTGGCAAATCTGACAACAGGCTGACATGGTGGCAAAGCTGGCAACACGTGGATCGAGGCTGACCAGGAGCTGACTGGATGCTGACATGGCGACACATGGATTGAGGCTGACTAGGAGCTGACTGGACATTGATGTGGTAGTGGAGATGGCAGTATGTGGATCGAGGCTAACATGCCTAGCTGACATGAACGAGGCTGACATGGAGGCATGCTAACATGGTGGCTGACGTGGACGAGGCTGACGTGGCTAGCTGATGTGGAGGCATGCTGATGTGGACGAGGGCTCTGGTGTGTGCCATGTGGCAGCCTCTGATTAGTCATCTAACAAGAAAAAGGATTGGCAGATTGATTGCCCGAAGGCAATCGACCTCTTTTGTGTCTGCAAGCTTTGATAAATCCTAGAGAGTTTCTTTGCCCGCTGCATGTGGGACTAAAAAAACTGGATTTTTTTTTTTTTAAAAGTGTATTTTGTCGCCTTTTAAGTAAAACCCTCTTCCTCTCCTTTCTCATTCATCTAGCGTGGCCTAGCAGTAAACTTCCCCGCCTTGCAGAGAAGAGACCCGGGGTTGAATCCCACCGAGGTATAAAATTTTTTTATTTTTTTTTGTTTTCGCTGCCTATCGCAAGGTTTAAGTTTGCATTGTTTACCTTGTACATCACCAGCAGCCGCGTGGTGCAGCGGCTAAGTCTGTCGGGTAATACAACGGAGGTTACCAGTTCGAATCCCAGCGGGGGTTTCCAAAAAAAAAAGGTTAATTTTTTAATTAAATTTTTATTATTTGTTTTTTTTTAAGTTTTTTTTTTAAATTATAATTTCTATATATATTTTTTTTATTATTGTTTTTTAAATATCCATTTCATTTAAAAAAAATAATTAAAAATATATATAGGATATTGTTAATTTTTTTTTAAAAAGTCTTTATTAAAACAAATTTTAGAATTTTTTTTTTTTTAAATTAAAAGGGTGCAAAGTTTTTTTTGATATAAAAAGTTTATTTTTGGCATCATACTAAGTTGTAACCCAGTTCATACGGTGTGATTCTGGGTAGATGATCCGGTCAACCGGATGCTATAATGCATTACTCTCTCTGTTGAGAAGAGAGACTCCTGATTCCTTTGACAGGAAAGTCCAGCGGGATGGACTTCATACAATTTTTTGCCAATTAGAGAATCAAGTGATTGCTCATCTGAGGAAACCAGATTCTGGCTACGAGGCAGATTCAGAAGATAATATCTTTAGGCAAAGGATAGTTGAATCCGAGATGGTTGAAATAGTACTTGAAGGATAGTCAAGTGATAGTTATACACATGCAGTGCCTGAAATAGAAACAAGTGAGAGCTATACACCATGCTCTTCTGATTCAAAACCAGAAGAAGAAGAAGAAGAAGAAGATGAAGCAGAACCAATGGAGGTGAAACCTGCAATTGAAGAATGAAATGTTCTCAAACAAAGTTATGAACCAGCAGCACCACCAGAAGTCATTATAATTAGTGATGACGAAGCAGATAATTTCACCTTTCCAATTTTGGGTGATCCTCGAGAAGAAGAATGCCAAATCAGTGAGCATATTAAGAAAGCTATATTTGATTTAAATCAATAAATCAGTGTTCTATTTTGTACTTCTTTGTACTACTTGTTTGCAGTTGCAATAAAGTTTTCTTTCTAATATGGCTTCCAATAATAGTCTACCAATACCTGAGTTCAATGGTGGTGATTACGAGTATTGGTCAATTAAAATGAAAACTCTTTTAATAGGAACAGGTCTTTGGGATGTGATTGAAGAGGGATATACTAAACCTACTGTTGCTGAATGGGCCGCTTTGAGTGTTGCTGATAAAAGGGCTAGAAAGGAAGCACAGAAGAATAATTCTTCCACCCTTTATCATATCCAAGCCACCCTTGATAGAAGTATTTTCCCTAGAATAGCTTCTTTTATAACTATTGAATCTACTTGGAATGCTTTAAAAGAAAGTTATAGGGGTAGTGGCCAAGTCAAACAAGTTAAACTACAAACCTTGAAACGAGAGTTTGAGACTCTTAAAATGCAAGAGAGTGAAAAGGTTGGTGATTACTGTGTGTGTGTGAAAGCCATAGTAGATAAGATGGTCTCTTTAGGAGAAGATGTAAAGCCTAAAGTTATAGTGAAGAAAGTGTTGAGGACACTTCTTCCTAAGTGGAATTCAGTTGCCATAATTATAGAAGAATCCAAAGACCTAATTTCTCTCTTTTTAATCCCTAATTGGCTCACTTATCTCACATGAAGAGAGGTTACAGCAAACTCCTTCCATAAGTTACGGAGGAGATGATAAAGCCTTTGCTTCACAAGAATGCAGAGGTAGATGTCATGGCAGAGGACAAAATTGAGGTAGAGGCAGAAATAATATGAGAGGTGGACCTTCTAATAGAGGAGGAAATTAGAACAGAGGAGGATTCTCAAACAGAGGTGAAGAACAGAATAGAGGAGGACAACAAAATAGAGGAAAACAATCAGGCAGAGGCAAAGGAGGAGATAAGTCAAAACAAACTTGCTATAACTAAGGCAAACTTGGCCATTATGCTCATGACTGTTGGACAAAGACTTCACAAGGAACTAGTAGCAGCCAGAGTAGTCAGTTTGGAAATTTTGGAGAAGAGGAAGATGCCACAAATCTCTTTCTCTCTTATGGTCAGGTAGATCAGAACATGAATGATACATGGATCTTGGAAACTGGGTGTTCAAACCATATGAGTGGCAAAGAAGGGCTCTTTTCTACTCTAAACTCCTCATACAAATCCAACATCAAATTGGGAGATGATAAATCATTGGCAGTTGAAGGCATTGGAGCAATGGCAGTTCCAACTAAAGAAGGCGTCAAACATGTAAGTGATATCTATTACACACCCCATCTTCAACACAATATTTTAAGTGTTGGTCAAATGTTAGAAAAGAACTACAAGTTGCTTTTTGATGAGGGTAAATGCACTATTTTTGATAAAAATAACAAGTAATAGAATCATTACACAAGTGCCAATGTCAAAGAATAGATTGTTTCCTTTAAAGTTTGGCCAGCCAGGGGGAGATAAGTTAGCAAAAGTTGCTATTTCCAATCCAAGTGTCCTATGGCACTTGAGATATGGTCATTTGAATTCAGCTAGTTTGAAAATGCTAACTTCCCAAGCGATGGTAACTGGACTTCCTAAAGTTCAGGATAGTAAGGAATTCTGTGAAGGGTGTGCTCTTGGGAAGCATGCCCGATCAAAATTTCCTCATGGACAAGCATGGCGGGCCAGATATCCACTCCAGCTAGTGCATATAAACATCTATGGTCCGATGCAGACCAAGAGTCTTGGTAACAACTCTTACTTCCTACTCTTCATTGATGATTTTACTAGAATGTGCTAGATATATTTTTTGAAATATAAGGATGAAGCATTTGAATGCTTTGTCAATTTCAAAACAAGAGTTGAAAGTGAGAGTAGATATTTTGTAAAATGTCTTAGATTAGATAGAGGAGGAGAATACTCCTCTAATGAGTTCTTGAATTTCTATAAGAAAAATGGCATTAAGAGGCAGTTCACATCTGCCTACACTCCACAACAGAATGGTGTCGCAGAGAGGAAGAATTGCACCATTGTGGAGATGGCAAGGTCTATGCTTTAGATGAAGAATTTGACTAATTCATATTGGTCAGATGCAGCCAGGACTAGCGTACATATCTTGAACAGAAGTCCTACTTCAAGTTTGGAAGGACAGACACCTTACCAAGCTTGGTATGGTAAAAATCCAAATGTTAAGTATTTTAGAGTGTTTGGATCGCTAGCATATTCTCACATTCCTGATGAGCTTAGAAAGAAGCTCGATCCAAAGAGTCAAGCATGCATCTTTGTAGGATATTGTGAGAATACAAAAGCTTACAGACTCTACAATCCCAGGACAAGAAATTTTGTGCTTTCCAGGGATGTGATTTTTGATGAAGGGGGAGAATGGGGTAAGCCTAAGATTTTCAGTGATGATGAATCTAGTGATGTAGGTTCTCAGCAGGTGCAATAGCAGACACCACAGAAAAGTAAGCAGTCTCCTCCCAAAAATCCAGATTCATCTTCTGATTCAACTTCTTCACCAAGTCCTTCTCCGTAGAGATCAATAAGTTCCTCACCCATGGACATCGATTCTCCATCCAGAGGTAAGATAACTCTATAGAATCATCCATCATATCAGATGTTGGATAAGAATTTTTCAAAGAGATACACTAGGAGTCAAGCTAGTGAAATGAATTCTGTTCTACAAAGATTAGAAAATATGCACTTGTATGGTGATGATGTTTCCCAGCAGGAACCTAGGGGAGATTTAGTTAACTATGCTTTGTTAACTAATACACAGCTTGAACATTCTAGTTATGAGAAGGCTTGTACGTAAAATATTGGGCAAGATGCTATGAAAGAGGAGATCACCTCTATAAAAAATAATGACACTTGGGAGCTAGTGAAGCTTCCTAAAGGAAAGAAACGTGTTGGATGTAAGTGGGTCTACAAGACCAAGTTTAATGCTGATGGTAGCATTGAGAGGCACAAGGCGAGATTAGTTGCAAAGGGATTTACTCAAAAATATGGAATTGATTATGAAGAGACTTTTTCTCCTGTAGCCAGACAGGAGACTATCAGAACAGTTCTTGCCTTAGCTGCACACAAGGGATGGATAGTCCAACATATGGATGTAAAGAGTGCATTTCTTAATGGTTACTTGACAAAAGAAGTGTATTTTGAGCAACCACAGGGATTTGAAGAGAAAGACAAGGAACATCTTGTTTACAAACTGAAGAAGGCTCTTTATGGCCTCAAGCAGGCACCGAGAGCTTGGTACTCACGCATTGATGGGTACTTTAAAGATTATGGGTTCATTAGAAGCAAAAATGAACCCACGCTCTACTACTTGAATCAAGGAAATGACATCCTCATAGTTTTTTTGTATGTGGATGATCTCATTTTTATGGGTAGTAATGAAAAATTTAACATGGAGTTCAAGCACTCCATGATGCAGGAATTTGAGATGAAGGATCTTGGCTTGATGAAATAATTTCTTGGAATGGAAGTACATCAGACAAATTCAGGGATCTTCATCTGTCAACTTAAGTATGCTCAAGATATGATTCAAAAGTTTGCTATGGAGCAATGCAAAGTAGTTGCAACTCCAATTGGACATGGGATTCAATTAAGCAAGGATGATGGAGCATCGAAAGTTGATGTGACCACTTTCAGAAGCATTGTTGGGAGTTTGATTTTTCTCACCAACACCAGACCAGTACATTCGAGATGTTGTATATTTTTTTCTAGATTTATGTCTAATCCATCCGAGCTGCATTTGCGAGCAGCTAAAAGGATTTTGAGATATGTGAAGGGTACATTGGATTTTGGAATCCAGTACTACAAATGTGATACTATCAAGCTTGAAGGTTTTAGTGATAGTGATTGGGGCAGCAATATTGATGATAGAAAATCCACATCGGGTAACTATTTTAGTCTTGGTTCAGGCCTAATAACTTGGAGTTCCAAGAAGTAGACAGTAGTAGCACTATCTTCAACAAAAGTTGAGTATATAGCGGTGACTCATGCTAGTACTCAAGCTCTATGGCTCCAAAAGGTATTAGAAGAGATTGGAGAGCAGCAAAGTGGTCCAACTCGAATATTTTGTGACAACATCAGTGCCATTCAGTTGGCATACAATCCTGTCCACCATAGTAGATCCAAGCATTTTGATATGAAGTACCACTTCATCTGAGATATGGTGAAAACTGATATTGTTGAGATTCACTATTGTCACACTTTGGAGAACGTCGCTGACATATTCACCAAGGCGCTGGCTAAAGCTCAATTTTTAAAGCTGAGAGATTGTATAGTCAGTTCTCTCAACTTTAAGGGGGAGAATGTTGCAAGTGTGAATAGGACTTAGCTTGAAACAGGCTTAGAAAAATCCAAATTTTCTAAGCCCAGTGTGAACACACTTACCTTTTGTCGGCTAATTTTATCGGATGGTCGACATGATTTTTCCTTCTCCCTTTCCTTCATTTTCTCCTTATCCCTCCATTCAGCTTCCTCCTTTCCTATCGTCCATTTTACATTATCACTCCACTCCCTTCCTCTCCCCACGCTCGCTGCCACCTCCCACTCCACTTCCTACTCCTCCGTTCTCTCTAAACTCCCCGATCTTCCTCCACCTTCCCTTCCCTACTTTAGCACCTGTTCTAAGCCTATATAAGGTTTAAGTTAATGTATGTTTTTGCTGGTTATTCAATACATGTTTTCAGCTTTAATTTATTTGTGTTAATTATTATTACCTTGGCCTAATGTTAATCTAAGGTTAGTTGAAACTTAGACTTACAGTGTTATCATCATGCCTTCCTATGCCATGGTCATTAATTATTTTATTAGTTGGATTGCTTTAATAATAGTAAGTTTGTAAGTACATCCTATGAAAAAGTATGTCTAGATTATTAAGTCAAAAAATCATTTGTGGATACTCTCTAGTAGACATAGAAACCTTTGTATATTATTTACCATTTAATAAACAAAGCAAAATCTATCTTAAATCCTTGTGCATAGTATGTTGAAAATATATGCAATTGGATTTGAGTCAGCCATGTAGATTGCTAGGTGATAATCGTACATACTTATAATTGTTGGTTGTTATAAATTATTGAGAGTAATATAAATTGGTAATCTAAAAAATTGTATAATCCTCAACGCCAAGCTTTCTTGATCCAAGAATAGTGAAATTGATCTATTGTATGATTTTATAAATCATACAACTAAATACATAATGATCTATGCATGAATTGTATGATCATCACATTGTATGATTAGGTGAGACTGTACATTTTTACCACATTGTACATTTGTAGACTGTATGTGTTGTGATTGTACGATTGTGAAACCATACAATCATACATCATATAATTTGTCATTATACATTTTGGACAATATCCACTATATTTTTTCTAGGATGAAGGATTTATGCTTTCATACCTAAATCTATCACCACCTCCCCTACTAGGAATACCACCGCCCATGCTACATTACTCATACCTATCGAGGAAAATATCTATTGAAAAATAACTATAGTTACAAGAAATTAACATAAAAGCATAAATCATTCATTATTATTATTTTTTTAAATGTATTTACTTAAAATCACTTATACTAATTAGAATTTATACATTGAATAAGCAATATTAAATAATAACATGTGCTCAATTAACATTACAAGACTCATGATGTGGTATTTTAGTGCAACTTCCTAACTATGCAACTAACTATGCAAAATAGACCTATGTGTAAGGGCATATTTGTTTAAAGTTTGGATGTGTTATAGCATGCCTTCCTATGCATGGTTATTAATTATTTTGCTAGTAAAATTGTATAGTCTAATAGTAAGTGTATAAGTGTATATGGTGGGAAAATAGGTCTAGATTCTTTTGTCAAAATCTCCTTGATGGATACTCTTGAGTAGACATAGCAGCCTTTGTATATTACTTACCTCTTAGTAAACAAATAAAAATCTATCTTAATGGTTGCTATTGATTGAAAAGTTATAAAAATAAAGAATTTTTACAAACACCATCATTTTATTTATAAGTTCAAAGGTTTATATCGCATAAGTAGATATGTAAAATGCTTTTATCAAGAGAAATCTACATTTATCCATGTGCACATAGATATATTATTATCATAGATGCATTTGATAAGGTTCAGGACTTCATTATGCACATATATATTTCGTTACCATGCATGTGTTTGATAAGGTTTTGTTGGACATTTTGAGTGGATAAGTTTTCATTGATGTCAAGAGTAAGTGGTCATTGATGTTAAGCTTTCAACACCAATCAGTGGCAGTTTCGGTGGGCAACATTAGTTTCAGGTTCTCTAGTTTTAGTTGATCAAGACCTGGTTTCAGGAAGTCAGATGTGGTCTAAAGTGCAAAAGCCCAAGTAAATAATATTATAAAAATTTTATAATATTATAAAGGAAATTTTTAAAATTATTATTAATTTAATTAATATAGTTTTTATTTTAAATTTATTTATAATTTAATTTATTTAAATTAATTAGTAATTAATTTTGATATTAGTTATAAAGATTAATTTATATTAATTTTTAACTAACCCTAAAGAGGGTTATAAAATTATAATCTGAATTTTTTAAATTCAAATTCCAAGCGTCGACGTGGGAGAAAATTTCTAAACGTGTATAAAAGGGGATCATCCCACCTTAGCAAATTACCATGCCTTCAATTTTTAATTAACTACGAACTTTGCGAATCATGTTGCATCTAAGTGGAAAACATTGTGGTTTTTGTGGGAAGTCAATGACACACTAAGGCATAAGGTGAAGGAAGTGTTTCTTCCTTCACATGGGCACCATTAGCCCACGCGGTGGACTCCCAAGCGCTAAGGCACTTAGGCTTGGGGAGACGATAGATGGAATCACGCCAAAACCCCTTTTGGGGGAAGCAAAAGGTATGCATTGAAATTAAGCGTCAAAAATTTTAGAAGGGTTAGTTGAGTATTCAAAATTTAATTTTTGTATTTTTATTTGGTTTGTAAGGTTGTAAGGGGAGTTATAAGGGTTGTGCAAAATTAAATTTTTGGTGTTATTTGCTTTGTTGTTTGGAAAGGGTAGTAAGGTGTTTTAGAAATATCGTTTGAAGTATTGTGGTATTGATTTAAAGTTGGAGTTTATAAGGTGTATCCAAGGAATTGCTATTTTCATGTATGATTTGATGGTTAGGAGCAATAACGTATAATTGAGCTTTGAGTATTTTTGTGTCTAAGGAATAATTGAGAAAGTGTTAAGAGTGAGATTTTTTCATCTAACCATTGAAATTGGAAAGAAGGAAATTGTGATTTAGACAAGTTTTCCAAGAGCACTTCTACATCAAACAAAGGTATGGGCATATTCTTCCTAGTGAGTTATTGTTGAATGTTGTGAATGCTAAGTTGGAGTGAAAAGGATTTGGTTAAGGTTTTCCTTGTTGAGTGTGTTTTAAATTAATGCTTCAAGGTTTTTTGGAATAAAGAGTTGTTGATGAAACCTTGTTTTATAAGCATTGTTGTTGAAGTTCTTAGTTGAGTGAACTTGAACTAGGATTTGCAAAGATCATGAGTATCATTGTTATGTGAGATTAGAATTTTTGTTGAAGCAATTGGTTGAGTGATAAACTTGAACTAGGGTTTGCAAAGATCATGAGTATCATTGTTATGTGAGATTGATTGATAAGCATTGTTGGAAACATTTGAGTGAGTGTTCATATGCTTGGACTAGGGTTTGTGAGCAAGAATTAGTTTATTGAGTGATTGGTTGAGCAAAGTTGGTTGAGCCTAGTCAAGTGGATGTGTTGATGTGATAGTTCAAGTTATATAAAACAAATTGTTCTATATTCTAAATTGGTTTGATAAAGAGGTTGAGTGTGGATCAATGTGAAACATATTGAGTCTCTAAAAATTCTTTATATGTTTTCATGATAAAAGAGAGACTAAAAGTGATTGAGAGTTTATGATTTTGAAACATATTGAGTCTATAACAATTCTCTATGTGTTTCTAAAATATTTATTGGAAGTGATTGAGCATTGAGGTGAATGTGAAGCATATTGAGTCTCTAACAATTCTATATATGCTTCTAAAATAGTGATTGAAAGTGATTGAGCATTGTGATGAATGTGAAGCATATTGAGCCTCTAACAATTCTCTTTATGTTTCTATGATATTGGATAATTTCTAGTGAGGACTTATTGAGCAGAATTGAATAAGTTCTAGTGAGGACTTATTGAGTAGAATTGGACAAGTTCTAGAGAGGACTTGTTGAGGAAAATTGGATAAGTTCTAGTGAGGACTTGTTGAGCAGACTGGGCAATTTCTAGAGACGACTTATGGAAAAATTAATGTAAGATTTTATGGAAGATTACAAGGAATATTTGGGACAATTATTTGAGATGACTTGTGAGTAGAGTTGATTAATTGATTTTTTCAAACCTTGAGTTAAGGTTTCGGGCAGATCTAGTAGAGTTGATTTGAGATTAAGTCAAGATTTGTGATAAGGCTTGAGGATAGATATTGAGAACAGATTTGTCCTAGACTAAAGGACTATGTTTAGTGCAGATCAGAGGATATATATTGAGGATAAATTTGTGCTATACCAAAGGATTATGTTTAGTATAGATTTGAGGACAAATTTTGGCGCAGATTTGAGAACAGGTTTGTGCCAGATCAGAGGACAGAGATTGAGGACATATTTGTGCTAGACTGAAGGACTATGTTTAGTACAGATTTGAGGACAAAGTTTGGTGTAGATTTGAGAATATTTTTATGCCAGATCAGAGGAAAAATATTGAGCAAAGTTTCTACAGCAACTCACCAATGTCAAAATCAAGGTTGAAGAGGCAAGAAAAATTGAAGAAGGTATGACCAAAAAATTAAAGATAAAAAATCTAGAGTGTGAAATATTAGAACATGAAATTGTTTCACTAAGGATGTAATTAAAAGGATCTAAGGATAAGCTATGCAAGTTTGAGAAAAATTTAAGGACTTTGGACAATATTATCAGTGCACAAAGATCTTCAATCACCAAAACAAGATGCAATTTTGAAGAACAATGAAAACAAGAAGTAGAAAAAGGAGAGCCGAGCTCAAGCACCAAAGAAGAAGAAGATTCAAAAGAACAAAGTGTAAGAGAGAGTGAGACTTCTAAGGATAATTCAGACAATATAAATTTCAACAAGGAAAGAAACAATGCAAAAATAAGTAACAGATGGAACAGTAAACATGATAGGGTAGAAGAGACTAAAAGACAAATGGGGTTAAGAAAAGGAAATTTCAATGGATGATGTTTCTCATGTCACAAATTTGGGCACAAGGCTTCCCAGTGTAGGACACATGAAAGGCAGGAATATGGGAACTTTGGGAACATGTAAAATTTCCATTGGTATTGCTACTCATGTAATCAGTTTGGTCACAAAGCAATGAATTGCAAGGTACATAACAAGAATAGAGATGGCTTCACCAAGAGAAATACCAAGATATTTGCACCTCCAAGGATTAATAACATTAAGTTTTATAAGTGCAATAATTATGGATATACAACAAAATGCTATAGAGCAAACATTCTAGAACCAAGCATGAACAAGAACAGGAACAAGAATATGGACATGGACATGAACATGAATAGGAATATGGATAGGAACAAGAACATGAATATGTATAGGAACAGGAACATGGACATGAACATGAACAGTCAAAGAAATCAAAAATATCATATGAGAAGGAAAGAGGATAAAGGTAAAGAACAATGCTTGATGGGAGTAGAAATACTCCCAACCTAGAATTAACCACCTCAAGAGCAGGTGGGGAGGGGCTAATCTAAGAGACTCAGTCTCAACCCCGAGCCCCAAAGGTAACCCTTTGCCATTGATGTCAAAGGGGGAGAGATTTAAGTAAGGGGATATATTTGATTTAAGGAAAGAGCGTTGAGTCAAGGGGAGCAATTTCCTAGGGGGAGTAGAACAAGAAAAAGGTCAAGTATTGGTAATAAGAATTTGGGTTGCCATCAATGACAAGGGGGGATATTGTTGGATATTTTGAGTGGATAAGTTTTCATTGATGTCAATATTAAGTGGTCACTGATGTCAAGTTTTTAGCACCAGTTAGTGGCAGTTTCAGTGGGCAACATCAGTTTCAGGTTCTCCATTTTTAGTTGATCAAGACCCGATTTTAGGAAGTCATATGTGGTCTACAGTACAAAAGCCCAAGTGAATAATATTATAATATTTTTTATAATATTATAAAGGAAATTTTTATATTAATTATAAATTAATTAATATAATTTTTATTATAAATTAATTTATAATTTAATTTACTTAAGTTATTTAAATTAATTATTAATTAATTTTGATATTAGTTATAAAGATTAATTTATATTAATTTTTAACTAACCCTAAGGAGGGTTATCAAATTATAATTTGAATTTTTGAAATTCGAATTCCAAGCACCGATGTGGGAGAAAATTTCCAAATGTGTATAAAAAGGGGATCATCCCACCTTAGAAAATTACCATGCCTTCGATTTTTAATTAACTCTAAACTTTGTGAATCATGCTGCATCTAAGTGGAAAGTGTTGTGGTTTTCATGGGAAGTCAACGACGCACTAAGGCATAAGGTGAAGGAAGTGTTTCTTCCTTCACATGGGCACCATTAGCCCATGCGATGGACTCCCAAGCGCTAAGGTGCTTAGGCTTGGGGAGACGGCAGATCGAATCACACTGAAACCCATTTTGGGGGAAGCAAAAGGTATGCATTGAAATTAAGCATCAAAATTTTTGGAATGGTTAGTTGAGTATTCAAAATTTAATTTTTGTATTTTTATTTGGTTTGTAAGGTTGAAAGGGGAGTTATAAGAGTTGTGCAAAATTAAATTTTTGGTGTTATTTGCTTTGTTGTTTGGAAATGGTAGTAAGGTGTTTTAGAAATATTGTTTGAAGTATCGTGGTATTGAATATTATTTAAAGTTGGAGTTTATAAGGTGTATCCAACGAATTGTTATTTTCATGTATGATTTGATGGTTATGAGCAATAAGGTATAGTTGAGCTTTGAGTATTTTTGTGTCTAAGGAATATTTTAGAAAATGTTAAGAGTGAGATTTTGTCATCTAACCATTGAAATTGGAAAGAAGAAAATTATGATTTAGACAGGTTTTCCAAGAGCACTTCTACATCAAACAAAGATATGGGCATATTCTTCCTAGTGAGTGATTTTTGAATGTTGTGAATGCTAAGTTGGAGTGAAAAGGATTTGGTTAAGATTTTCCTTGTTGAGTGTGTTTTGAATTAATGCTTCAAGGTTTTCTGGAATAAAGAGTTGTTGATGAAACCTTGTTTTATAAGTATTGTTGTTGAAGTGATTACTTGAGTGAACTTGAACTAGGGTTTGCAAAGATCATGAGTATCATTATCAAGTGGATGTGTTGATGTGATAGTTCAAGTTCTATAAAACAAATTGTTCTATATTCTAAATCTATTTGAGAAAGATATTGAGTATGGATGAATGTGAAACATATTGAGTCTCTAACAATTCTCTATATATTTCTATGATAAAAGAGAGATTGAAAGTGATTGATAATTTGTGAGTGTGAAACATATCTAGTCTTTAACAATTTTCTATGTGTTTCTAAAATATTGATTGGAAGTGATTGAGCATTGAGGTGAATGTGAAACATATTGAGTCTCTAACAATTCTCTATATGTTTATAAAAGAGTTATTGAAAGTGATTGAGCATTGTGATTAATGTGAAGCATATTGAGTCTCTAAAAATTCTCTTTATATTTCTATGAGATTGGATAAGTTCTAGTGAGGACTTATTGAGGAAAATTGGATAAGTTCTAGTGAGGACTTATTGAGGAAAATTGGACAAGTTCTAGAGAGGACTTGTTGAGTAGAATTGGATAAGTTCTAGTGAGGACTTGTTGAGCAGATTGGATAAGTTCTAGAGAGGACTTGTGGATAGATTAGTGTAAGATTTTGTGGAATATTACAAGGTATATTTGAGACAAGTCTTTGAGAAGACTTGTAAGCAGAGTTGATTAATTGATTATTTCAAACCTTAAGTTAAGTTTTGGGGCAAATATAGCAGAGTTGATTTGAGATTAAGTCAAGATTTGCAATAAGGTTTGAGGACAGAGATTGAGGATAGATTTTTGCTAGACTGAAGGACTGTGTTTAGTGCAAATCATAGGACAAATATAAATTTGTGCTAGACCGAAGGACTGTGTTTGGTACATATTTGAGGACAAGGTTTGGTTTATATTTGAGAACAAGTTTGTGCCAGATCATAGGATAGAGATTGAGGACAGATTTGTGCTAGACCGAAGGACTATTTTTAGTATATATTTGAGGATAGAGTTTGATGTATATTTCAAAATGGGTTTGTGCTAGATCAAAGAATAGAGATTCAAAAAATTTGTGCTAGATCGAAGTACTGTGTTTAGTCCAAATTTGAGACAGAGCTTTGAAGGTGACAGAGTATAGAGGATGACAATATCTAGTGGATAAAGATCCATTAGCCAAGGTTTTAAGGATAGGTGTCTTCAGTGGATAGATATACATTATCCAGAGCATTGGGGGTAGCAGTTCTTCTGATCACCAACCAGAGCTAAGGAGAAAGAGTTATCCTATGGATAGAGATCCACAAACTTGATTAGGGGATTAGTGTCTCCTTTGGACAGAGGTCCATAAACATTGTAATAGGGAAAGGATTCCCAAGAGATTTATTGAGAAAATATTAGTGAAATATTTTCTTCGTGGAGTAGCCCACATTGGGTGAACCACATTAAATTGGTGTCTCTATTGTGTGTGATTATTTGTACATTACTTTGGTTATTGCTATTGATATTGCCATTGATTATATTTGATATTACTCTTTGGGAAATAAAATTAAAAAGTGATCTTATACTGTTCACCCCCCCTCTCAGTATAAGCTTGTGTTCTTCAATTGGTATTAGAGTTGGTTCCTTCAGAAAGGGTTTAACAACTTGAAGGAAGATCTTACAAGAATACAAATGGCAAAGAAAGGTAAAAGTAGAACCATGAGACACAAGAAGAAAAGAACACACATTGTCATGAAATAAAAGGAAGATGAATTCAATGTTGTTGTTTTGGGATAAAGAATGTAAATAGATTCAAGAGATGAATCAAGCAATGGAGAGATAACCAGATTGATAAATTTTTGCACCATATGTAGGAATACAGGTCACCTTGCAGCTCATTATTCATAAGAAGGTGAAGAATATTTTGTTTGTGGTCAACTTTGTCATGATGTAGGTTATTGTAATGGTTTTAATAGTGGTGAAGATGAAGCTGATACTTTCAGAATTGAAGGTCTAGAGGATGTTTCATAAAATGATAATAGGGATAGTCAAAATAGGTATGAATAAGAAAATCTGCTTTAGAAAATAGAAGAAATTGAAGACCAAAGAAAAGAGAAAAATTAAGAAAGAGAAAAGGAGGAAGTCACTCTTAAGGAACTTGTTGATTTGAAAAGGGAGAACTTAGAATTAAATGCTCAAATACAAGAGTATGATAAATGCAAGATAAAGCTTCTACAAGATCTCTCTGACTTGAAAAATAAGGTTGAAAAGGCAAGGAGAGTTGAAAAATATATGGTTGAACAATCAAAGATAAAAGAGCAATAATGTCAAAGACTTAGTGTTGATCTCAAAGAATTAAAAATGGAAAACTTAGGATTAAGGGTTCAAGCCTAAGAAGATGAGAAAGCAAAAGCAAATTTTCTATAGGAACTCACCAACTTCAAAATCAAGGTTGAAGAGGCAAGAAAAATTGAAGAAGGTATGGCTGAAAAATTAAAGATAAAATATCTAGAGTGTGAAATATTAGAACATGAAATTGTTTCACTAAGGATGGAATTAAAGGGCTCTAAGGACAAGCTACACAAGTTTGAGAAAAATTCAAAGACTTTGGAAAAGATTATCAATGCACAAAGATCTTCAGTCACCAAAATAGGACGTAATTTTGAAGAAGAACAAGGAAAACAAGAAGAAGAAAAAGGAGAGTCGAGCTCAAGCACCAAAGAAGAAGAAGCATCAAAAGAAGAAAGTGGAAGAGAGAGTGAGATTTCTAAGGATAAGTTGTACAATAAAAATTTCAACAAGGAAAGAAATAATACACAAATAAGGAATAGATGGAACAAAAAACATGATAGGGTAGAAGAGACTAAAAGACCAATGAGGTCAAGATAAGGAAATTTCAATGGACGATGTTTCTCATGTCATAAATTTGGGCACAAGGCTTCACAATGCAGGACACATGAAAGACAAGAATATGGGAACTTTAGGAACAAGCAAATTTTCCATGGGTATTGCTACTCATGTAATCAGTTTGGTCACAAGGCAATGAATTGCAAGGTACATAATAGGAACAAATATGGCTTCACCAAGAGAAATCCAAAGACATTTGCACCTCCAAGGATTAATAACATTAAATGTTATAAGTGCAATAATGATGGACATACAACAAAATGGTGTAGAGAAAATATTCCAGAATCAATCATGAACAGGAATAGGAACAGGAATATGGACATGCACATGAACATGAATAGGAATATGGATAGGAACAAGAATAGGAATATGGACAAGAACAGAAAAATGGACATGAATAGGAACAATCAAAGAAATCAAAAGGATCAGATGAGAAGGAAAGATGACAAAGGTAAAGAATAGTGCTTGCTGGGAGTAGAAATAGTCCCACCCCAGAATCAACCACCTGAAGAGGAGGTGGGGAAGGGGCTAAGCTAAGAGACTCATTCTCAACCCCGAGCCCCAAAGGTGACCCTTTGCCATTGATTTCAAAGGGGGAGATATTTAAGTAAGGAGGAGATATTTGGTTTAAGGAAAGAGCATTGAGTCAAGGGGAGCAATTTCCTAGGGGGAGCATAACAGGAAAAATGTCAAGTCTTGGTAATAAGAATTTGGGTTGCCATCAATGAAAAAGAGGGATATTGTTGGACATTTTGAGTGGATAAGTTGTCATTGATGTCAAGAGTAAGTGGTCATTGATGTCAAGATTTCAGCACCAGTCAGTGGTAGTTTCGATGGGCAACATCCATTTCAGGTTCTCTATTTTCAGTTGATCAAGACCCGGTTTCAGGAAGTTAGATGTGGTCTAAAGTGCAAAATCCCAAGCGAATAATATTATAATATTTTTTATAATATTATAAATGAAAGTTTTAAATTAATTAATAAAATTTTTATTATAAATTCATTTATAATTTAATTTACTTAAGTTATTGAAATTAATTATTAATTAATTTTGATATTAGTTATAAAGATTAATTTATATCAATTTTTAACTAACCCTAAAGAGGGTTATCAAATTATAATTCAAATTTTTAAAAATTTGAATTCCAAGCGCCGACATGGGAGAAAATTTCCAAATCTATATAAAAAGGGAATCATCCCACCATAGCAAATTACCATGCCTTCGATTTTTAATTAACTATGAACTTTACGAATTGTGCTACATCTAAGTGGAAAGCATTGTGGTTTTCGTGGGAATTCAACGATGCACTAAGGCATAAGGTGAAGGAAGTGTTTCTTCCTTCACATGGGCACCATTAGCCCACATGGTGGACTCCCAAGCACTAAGGCGCTTAGGCTTGGGGAGATGGCGGATCGAATCACATCGAAACCCCTTTTGGGGGAAGCAAAAGGTATGCATTGAAATTGAGCACCAAAAATTTTGGAAGGGTTAATTGAGTATTCAAAATTTAATTTTTGCATTTTTATTTGGTTTGTAAGTTTGTAAGGGGAGTTATAAGGGTTGTGCAAAATTAAATTTTTGGTGTTATTTGCTTTGTTGTTTGGAAAGGGTAGTAAGGTGTTTTAGAAAGATTGTTTGAAGTATTATGGTATTGAATATTATTTAAAGTTGAAGCTTATAAGGTGTATCCAAGGAATTTTTATTTTCATGTATGATTTGATGGTTATGAGCAATAAGGTATAGTTGAGCTTTGAGTATTTTTGTGTCTAACGAATATTTGAGAAAGTATTAAGAGTTAGATTTTGTCATCTAACCATTGAAATTGGAAAGAAGGTAATTGTTATTTAGATAGGTTTTCCAAGAGTACTTCTACATCAAACAAAGGTATGGGCATATTCTTCATAGTGAGTGATTGTTGAATGTTGTGAATGCTAAGTTGGAGTGAAAATAAATTGGTTAAGTTTTTCCTTTTTAAGAGTGTTTTGAATTAATTCTTCAAGGTTTTTTGGAATAAAGAGTTGTTGATGAAACCTTGTTTTATAATCATTGTTGTTGAAGTGATTAGTTGAGTGAACTTGAACTAGGGCTTGCAAAGATCATGAGTATCATTGTTATGTAATATTAGAATTGTTGTTGAAGCAATTGGTTGAGTGAGGAACTTGAACTAGGGTTTGTAAATATCATGAGTATCATTATTATGTGATATTGATTGATAAGTATTATTGGAAATATTTGAGTGAGTGTTCATGTGCTTGGACTAGGGTTTGTGAGCAAGGATTAGTTCAATGAGTGATTGGTTGAGTAAAGTTGGTTGAGCCTAGTCAAGTGGATGTGTTGATGTGATAGTTCAAGTTCTATAAAACAAATTGTTCTATATTTTGAATTGATTTGAGAAAGAGGTTTAGTGTGGATGAATGTGAAACATATTGAGTCTCTAACAATTCTCTATATGTTTTTGTGATAAAGGAGATATTAAAAGTGATTGAGAGTTTTTGAGTGTGAAACATATTGAGTCTTTAACAATTCTCTATGTTTCTAAAAGATTGATTGGAAGTGATTGAGCATTGAGGTGAATGTGAAGCATATTGATTCTACAAGTAAGCAAACATTATTCCCATTGATAATCAAAGTATAAATAATACAAATGAGCCTTAGAATATCCCGTTGGTTACGGAGCTAACAAGGTGTTAATAGGAGTAGTTGCAAAATTGTTATAACAATACTAACACTCTACTAAATATGTAATAACATAACATATATGCTAACATATACGCTAACATCCCCCCTTTATTACATTATTTTTAATACATAGAGAGCTATGAAACAATTAAAATTTGACACATGCAAGTGCCTTAGTGAAAATATCTACAACTTGAGCATCGATGGGAATGTACTGAAGCTGAATTTGGTGCCTTGGAACTTCATCTTGAATGAAGTGACATTGTGTGTCAATGTGCTTGGTTTTCTCATGATGCATGAGATTCTTAACAAGGTTCAAAACACCATGTTTTTTGTAGAACAAGTGTATTGGATATTTTTATGGATGACCCATACTTGTCAAAATGCGATGCAACCATATCACTTTGCACACAACTTATGTAAGTAAGCGAACATTATTCCCATTGATAATCAAAGTATAAATAATACAAATGAGCCTTAGAATAGCCCGTTGGTTACGGAGCTAACAAGGCATGAATAGGAGTAGTTACAACATTGTTATAACAATACTAACACTCTACTAAATATGTAATAACCTAACATATATGCTAACATATACGCTAACATCCCCCCTTTATTACATTATTTTGCAATACATAGAGAGCTGCGAAACAATTCAAATTTGACACGTGCAAGTGCCTTAGTGAAAATATCTGCAACTTGAGCATCGGTGGGAATGTACTGAAGCTGAATTCGGTGCCTTGGAACTTCATCTCGAATGAAGTGACATTGTGTGTCAATGTGCTTGGTTTTCTCATGATGCACTAGATTCTTAACAAGGTTCAAAACACCCTGGTTGTCGTAGAACAAGTGTATTGGAGATTTTGATGGATGACCCATACTTGTCAAAATGCGATGCAACCATATCACTTCGCACACAGCTTCACGTGCGGCGTGATACTCTACCTCTGTAGATGAGATAGCAACCACCTGTTGCTTCTTGTTGTGCCAAGAGACAGGACCGGATCCAAGATGAAATATATATCCTGAAGTTGACTTACGATCATCATATGACCCGACATAGTCAGAGTCCGTGTATCCTTGCAAGAAGAATTTGTCATTCCTCTTGTATTCTAGGCCATATTCCATTGTGCCACGGACATAGTGAAGAACACATTTTGCTGCTTTCCAGTGAGTAGTCTTAGGTTCCTGCATGAACCTCGAAAGATAGTTGACAACAAATATGATATCTGGCCTAGTATTAGTCAGATATATGAGACTCCCAATCAGCTATCGATAGAGAGTACCATCTACCTGAGGTGAATCATCATATCATGATAACTGAAGTCCTGATTCCATCAGAGTTGCCATCGGCTTGCAATCAGTCATGCGATATTTTTCTAACAATGTCTTGGCATATTTTTTCTGAGACACTTTGATGTAGTGCTCCTTCTGGCTCACTTCCAGACCAAGACAATAATGGAGAAGTCCAAGATCTATCATCTCAAAATATTTACACAAGTCTCTTTTGACAGCAGAGATCATAGTTTTTGAACTCCCTGTAATGAGCAGATCATCAACATAGAGTACAAGCAACACTATCTCAGAACCTTATTTCTTGAAATAGAGGTTTGCATCTGATGGACATCTCTTAAATCCATGTTGCAGGAGGTGATTATCCATTTTTATATACCAAGCTCGAGGAGCTTGTTTTAAACCATATAAGGATTTGACCAACTTGCACACTTTCTGCTCTTGGCCTTCCACTTCAAATCCTTCAGGTTGTGTCATGTAGACTTCCTCTTGGAGATCACCATTCAGAAAAGCACTCTTGACATCCATCTGGTGAACTTTCCACCCATACTGTGCTGCCATAGCACAAAGAACTCGAATGGTGGTCATCCGAGCAGTAGGTGCAAAAGTTTCCTCATAGTCAATGCCTTCCTTTTGTGCATAGCCCTTTGCAACAAGGTGGGCCTTATGCTTATCAATTGTCCCATCTACCTTGTACTTGACTTTGTACACCCATTTGCAGCCAATGGGCTTCTTTCCATGTGGCAGATCGACAAGCTCCCAAGTTTTGTTCTTTTTCAGAGACTTATACTCAGCATCCATAGCAGCCTTCCATTGTGGCTCACTAAGGGCATCTTGTACAGAAGCAGGTTCATGTTCATTCATTGAAGACATAAACACCCTGTCATCATCTATATCCATATCCTCTATTTCTCTCTCTGGATCTACAGAAAGTTCCTCAAAATATTGACAAAGATCATCAACCTCAGTAGTCTCTACTGTTGCTCTTTCCTATCGAGCCATATTATGAGTACGAGGTCTATCCAAAGTCAAATCTGGTGGAGTGGATAACTTGGAGTCTCTGATTGTACTTGTATACCATTTTGGATTCTTCTTCTATGGTGATGAAGAATATGAAGAAGTAGAAGGACCTCCAGTATTTGGTGATGAAGGGGACTTCTCAACTTTAGATTCCACAAGATCTAGGTATACATCAGATGTGCTTTGTGATGTGAAAGCCTCATCAAAAACAACATCTCTACTGACATGAATCTTCTTGGTCAAAGGATCAATCAAATGATAACCCTTAGAGTGCTCATCATAGCCAAGAAGAATACACTTCAATGTCTTCTCATCTAGCTTCTTCCTTTTCTCTTTCGGTATGTGCATGAAAGCTTTACATCCAAAAATGCGAAGATGAGAGATGGAGGGTTTTTGACCACTCCATGCTTCCTATGGAGTCATTCCTTTTAGGGCCTTTGTGGGTGCCCTATTCAACAGATATACTATAGTGGTGACAACTTCTACCCAATATTGTTGCCCAAGACTAGCTCCTGTGAGCATACAACGAACCATTTCCATGATAGAACGGTTCCTCCTCTCAACAACTCCATTTTGCTGAGGAGTGTAAGCAGTAGTTAACTGTCTCGTGATCCCATGTGCAGTCAAGAATGCAAAAAACTCTTTAGAGGTAAACTCCCCCTCGATCTGAGCGGAGGGTCTTTATAGAAGTCCCTGACTCCTTCTCAACAGATTTCTTGAATTGTTGGAAGAAACTAAAGGCTTCAGATTTTAGATTAAGAAAGAACACCCACATCTTTCGTGAGTAGTCATCCACAAACAACTAAAAATACCTCTTCCCCCCACAACTGATTGGTGTGAAAGGACCGCACAGATCGGTGTGAATCAACTCCAGAGGTTTCTTTGCTCTTGTAGAGCTCTTCTCAAAAGGTACTCTATGTTGCTTTCCTGCCAAGCAGTCAGAGCACACTGGCAATGTGGAAGAAAGGGAAGGAAGACCCTTTACCATCTCATACTTACTGAGCTCAAGTAAGTAGCCAGAACTAAGATGCCCATATCTCTTGTGCCATAGGGAAGTTGCCTCCTTGGTAGAGACTGTCATGGCAACATGGGGAGTAGAGATAGCATCTAAGGCAAATAAGCCATGCTTATATGAAGTTGTTGCAATGTTCTTACCCCTCCTGGTAATAGAACAACACTTCTTGCCATCCTCAACATGAAAGTTCACAACCATATCTTTATCCAGAATTTGTGTGACTGACAACAAATTGTTCGCCAATCCTGGAACATAGAGGACTTTTTCAATCTGACACTTGCCATCAGGAAGAGTGACTAAAACTGTACCCTCTCCCTGAACCTTGTAGGTTTTGTCATCAGCAATAGTGACAGGTTTGCCCTCCTTGGCCTCAAATGATTCAAACCACGATTTGTCGCCAGTCATGTGCTTACTAGCGCCAGAATCGACATACCATACAGGATCCTTCTGCTTGGAGGTTGTGGTAGTCATGAGCACCTTGTGTGCCCACTCAGAATCTGAGTCAGATTCTTCAACAACAACATTCACCTTGGGTTGCTTGTTCTTGTTTTGTGGTTTGTTCTGGCCTTTTTGTTTAGGTTGCTTATTCTTGTGCCAACACCTGTTTGTGTCATGGTTGTCTTTGTCACAAATTTTGCAATATCTCTTCATTTGTTGAGGTTGTTTCCCTTTTGAATCTTTGTGAGAATTTCCTCCCTTCTAAAAATTACCCTTCTTCTTAGAACCCTTCCTGTTGGAGTAGAGGGTTGTATTAGAAGAATCATCTCTCTGAAGTTGGCGTGCCTCCTCTTCTTGAAGCAGATTGACCAACTCAACAAAGGTAACTTTTCTCTGTGACACCTGAAGTGAGGTGATCAACACCCTGTAAGAATCAGGTAAAGCTCTCAATACAACTGAAGTAAGGAGCTTGTCATCTACAGGTTCTCCCAAAGAATTCAATTTTACTTTCAACTCAGACACTCTGCATAGAAAGAGTTCAACTGTCTCACCCTGCTTCATACTCAAACTGTGAAGTTGAGATTGAAGGTAAAGAATGGTGGAATCATTCTTTCCCTCATAAATGGTTTGAAGGGCATCCCATGCCTCTTTACCATGTTCTTTGTCAACAATGTGAGGTTGAACTTCATCTGAAACAACAAGCAAGATGAGCACTCTTGCTCTACTATCTTTCTTGTCAAATGCTATCTGATCTGCAGTTGGAGTTGTAGCTGTTGTTGATCCAGCTACTGGTGAAGGTCTTGTTGTTGCTCCAGAAACAACATCCCATAAGTCTTCCATGACAAGGATAGCCTTCATCTTGTTTTTCCATGGTGTGTAATTAGGACCTTTCAATAACTGATGAGCATCAGTCATTAACTTTGCAGCCATAGTGAGGGTTCCTTATAACACCAAATGGTCCCCCTTTCTATATACCTTTGTGCCAGGCCTTTATACCGTACAAAATACCCGCCCTTACGTGAGGGAGACTATAGGTATTTTGAAAGATCAAAAAAATTACCCGCCCTTACGTGAGGGAGACTATAGGTAATTTTTAGAGATCATACGATACGTGGAACTTAGGCGGTACTGAAAGGGAATCATCTCGTTGATGGCACCTACCATAGAAAGTCGTCAATCCTCATGCGTGGGGCGTAACTTCCCCTAAACACTTCGGATTTCAGAACTTTCGTCAAGATTTACGCCTAAACACAAGAACGATTAGGGTAGTGGATGGAGTAAAAAAATAGCAAAATGGCAAACTTATTCCTCCCCGACGATTGATAGAGAACAAGCTCAGACGTCGTTTTGGCAGCTATATTAGGCGGCGGATACAGTAGCCCAATCACGACAACATTACCTGTAAGTGCGGGCCAGAGGTATCACAAATACCGAACGCTGCAGTGCAATAAATTGCACGGATGGGTTCAATTATTTTGGGGACTTAAGTGTGATTGATTTTACTTTAATGAAGTAGTGCAAATGTAAATGGAAAGTGCAACATACATCAAAAAAGTGCCCACAAAAAAAATGAACCTAAGGTGTCGGTTTCCACCGAAAATGCACCTTTTACAATATGCCAATTTGTCTTTTTCAATGCTGAAAAAATTACTCACTATCTCCCCCTGTTCATCCACTTTTGATAATTTTGCAATGATGTAGAAAAAAAATTGCCCCCCTTCACTTTTGCAAAAAAAAAATGTGGAGTTTTGAAAGGTACATTTGAAACTCAAGTTTTAAAAGTTTAAATTTTAGTTTTCTAATGATTCAAAAAAAATAATTAAATTTAAATAAAAGTTTTCATAAGTTATAAAAAAAAAATTAAAAACATTAGAAAACTTTAATATTTAAATAAAATGACCTTTTGAAACATTAAAAAATAAAATAAAACTATAAAAAACTTTAAGAAATCAAAAAAAAGTGTACTTGTTTGGGTAGTGGGAAACAAACCCACGACCGAGCCTTGAGGAGCGCTCTATCGCTGGCCCCTCGTAAATTTTTTTTGATAGCCCACAGGGTTTGAACTGGTGACCTCGTAGGCAACACTCTAAGCTGTGAGCGCCAACCACTCCACCTAAGTCTTGGCTTGAGAACAAAGCCACAGGTGCACAGTGTTATAGTTGTCCGACGACATGAGTAAGAAAAAAAATTATGGGAAATTATCCCACATGCACCCAGTGGGTGCTTCTTGAGGGTATAAAATCATGAAGACGTGATTAGTAACTTGATTGCCTCTAGGCAATCGACCCCGTCAATGTTGCGCCAACCAACCAACACGCACCACATGTCACCTTGCCAATTGAGCGACCACGTCAGCACATGTTTTTGTCAGCTCCAACCAACATTCTAGCTGAGAAACAACGTTTATTGCCACGTGTCCTCCATTTTAGCCTACTAGTCGACCTCCTCGAATCACGTGCTAGATCTGTAGGCTCAGTTGTAGTCTATGTCTTTGTAAGGATCAGTTGTTAGGTTCCTCGAAGTACATGCCAAGTTTACAGTCTGTTTGAGTTTGGTGTGTCAGTAGGGGTGTCAAGTTCCTGACTATGTCTGAATTCTAGGCTCCCAACATCGAGTCTACGACCTCGTGAAATGTGCCTGAGATGTAGGTTCAACCCTACCTTAGGAAACGTGCCCACGAGATCTAAATATGTTGCATAAAAATAGTGAACCCCTCCCTGAGCTCTGATACCATGTACGTAAGTGAACATTAGTCCCATTAATAATCAAAGTATAAATAATACAAATGAGCCTTAGAATAGCCCGTTGGTTACGGAGCTAACGATGCGTGAATATGAGTAGTTACAACATTGTTATAAAAATACTAATGTTCTTCTAAATATGTAATAACCTAACATATATGCTAACATATACGCTAACATAGTCTCTAACAATTCTCTATATGTTTCTAAAAGAGTGATTGAAAGTGATTAAACATTGTGATGAATGTGAAGCATATTGAGTCTCTAACAATTCCCTTTATGTTTCTATGAGATTGGATAAGTTCTAGTGAGGACTTATTGAGTAGAATTTGATAAGTTCTAGTGAAGACTTATTAAGCAGAATTAGACAAGTTCTAGAGAAGACTTGTTGAGCATAATTGGATAAGTTCTAGTGAGGACTTGTTGAGCAGATTGGCCAAGTTATAGAGAGGACTTATGGATAGATTAGTGTAAGCTTTTATTGAATCTTATAAGACAGATTTGAGACAAGTCTTTGAGAAGACTTGTGAGCATAGCTAAATAATTGATTTGTTCAAACCTTGAGTTAAGGTTTGGGGCATATCTAGCAGAGTTGATTTGAGATTAATTCAAGCTTTGTGATAAGGCTTGAGGACAAATATTGAGGACATATTTGTGCTAGACCGAAGGACTATGTTTAGTGTAGATCAGAAGATAAATATTGAGGATAAATTTGTGCTAGACCGAAGGAATGTATTTAGTGAAAATTTGAGGATAGAGTTTGGTGTAAATTTGAGAACAGGTTTGTGCCAGATCAGAGGATAGAGATTGAGGATAAGTTTGTGCTAGATCGAAGGACTGTGTTTAGTACAAATTTGAGGATAGAGTTTGGTGTAGATTTGAGAACAGGTTTGTGCTAGATTAGAGGACAGAGATTGAGCAGATTTGTGCTAGACCAAAGGATTATGTTTAGTACATATTTGAGACAGAGCTTTAAAGGTGACAGGGGATTGGTGTCTCCTTTGGACAGAGGTCCATATACATTGTAATAGGAAAAAGATTCCCAAGAGATTTATTGAGAAAATATTAGTGAAATATTTTCTCCGTGGAGTAGCCCACATTGGGTGAACCACGTTAAATTGGTGTCTTTATTGTGTGTGATGATTTGTGCATTGCTTTGGTTATTGCTATTTATATTGTCATTGATTATATTGGATATTACTGTTTGGGAAAGAAAAGTAAAAAGTGATCTTATAATGTTCACCCCCCTCTTAGTATAAGCTTTTGTTCTTCGGGTTTAGGTCCTCATTGCTTAATCAAGGCCTTTGCTTTGAATAGATGATGGAATCGTACAAAATCTTGATTCCTTTATTGTGTTTCCTCTATGCACTTTCTAGCTTTAGTCCTAATATAAATTTAGCTATGTAATATTTCTTTACATTTTTTGAGACTGTCCCATTTATAATCCATTGGAAATACCCTTGGAAGTTCTATTTCATTTCTTATAAAATTGAAAACATGCATATTCTAGATTTTACTTGGTTATATGTTAAATTTAATTTCATAATGATTTGTCATAAAAAATCTTAACTTAAAATCAAAAAACAAATTAAAAGTAAAATTAATTTCATAATGATTTGTCATAAAAAAATCTGAACTTAAAATCAAAAAACAAATTAAATGTAAAATTAAACTATAAAATATTAGTTTCAAAATATAAATTAAAGTTATCTCAATAAATTTATAAAAGCAACTATCATAATATATACATGAAATGTTAAAAAACTTAAAAATTAAAACCTTAGAAACATCTTACTTATTACTCCCTTAAAACCTTTTAATCATCATAAATGGTAATCACTAGTACACAAAAAAACAGATTTATCACTCCCTTAAAACCTTTTAATCATCTTAAACATCATATTTTGCATAGAAGATAATCACTACACACAGAAAACAGGTTTGGTTAAACATATTAGAGCTGAGTAGTAGTCTGAGATTCATTCTAAACATTAATGTAAACAGTCACATTAAAACTTTGTCCCAATAGACTAGGCCTCCTTGTTTTATGGGACGAAAGATTTCATCCACCAAACACAGATGTTCACATAAGGCATTTCAATATTTTTTGATATTGTATCTTTCCTTTCACTTTCTTGTGTACCTTAAAACATATATATAAACAAATAAATATCAGAAACCATCAATGATAAAATATGGCATAGACATATGCAAAGCCACGCTTAAACAGGTAAAAATACAAAGTACCTCCTCGAAATTAAAATATTTTTTTATCATGTTTCGAGTTTTATAATATATTTTTGATAATGTCCGAACTTGGAGAAATTTGGATTTGACGCCACATTTATAACTTCACAAATAACGTGGAAAATATTCTGAACTAGCACAGTATATTTGGATAATGTTTCGAGTTTTATATATTTTTGATAATAGTACACCTGAAAAGTACAAGTACAAAGGGTGAAGGCCGTTAGCCTTTGCAGTACTACGATGGATTGTGTTGGTTTTTTATATTAATTAGATTAAGCACATGGCATAAAGCTTTAATATTCTGAACTAGCACAGTATATTAGGTAGGAACCAAATTAGTTTACCTCAAAACCACATATCATTAAGGGTTGCGCCGGACCTAAACTTTCACACATATCCCTTCCAAGTGGTGAATGCGAGGGATGGATTATTGGGAAGTAATATAGGGATAGTTTTCCAAAAGGGAATACAAGATGAGCTACTTACCCCTTGGAGATCATATGGTGATGTTTATGGACCCATGGATACACAATATCTTTCTGGAAATAAGTAATTCTTTTTATTTATGGTTTATCTAGATATGTGTGGTTGTATACTATTTGCACTAAGGATAAAGTCTTTGAGATATTCAAGGCCTTCAAGGTTCTTGTAGAAAATTAGTTAGACAAAAAATCAAAAATTTTAAGATAGATGGGGGAGGTGAGTATATAACTCATGCCTCGCATGATTTTCTAGCTCTTCATGGGGTTTCATATCAAAGGATTGTTTTCTATACTCTTGAGTAAATTGGTGCGCATGAAAGGAAGAATAGGGTAATCATGGAGATAAAATGATATATGATTTATTCTAAGAGGACAAAGCACAAATTATGGAGTAAAAGCGTCACTTGTATAATGTACAACATCAATAGGGTTTCCACAAGTGCGATTCAAGGCATGGCACCCCTTAAGGTATTGATAGGACATAAGCTCGATGTATCTTATTTCCATATCTTTGGCTCTTCAACATGGGATCACATATCCAAATATCTTTTGGAGAAGGAGACACTTAAGAGTCATAGATATATTTTGTGAGGTATTCAAATACCTCAAACACATGAGGTTTTGATTCAAAGATATATCATTTTAATGAGGTCCTTGTAGTCCACCACTTGAGATTTTGGTGGATGAATCTTCTAATCCCTTGACTTATTCAAATTTTGTAGTTCCTTCAAAAAATTTGGTAGGATATATTCCCATTAAAGCATATTCTTCACCTTCATCTTCAAATGGAGTTTCATTACCTATTGACTTGACCCATTCATGGGAAACATCATTAGTAGTTCCTTATTTTCTATATTAAGGGTATGTTGATCAAGACACATTAGTTCAAGTGCTTAATATTTACATCATGAATTACGTGGTGGTTTTAAGTTGGATTTTTTAGTTTTAGCTTTTGATGTTGCCTTGCCATAGAATGTGCATTATTCTTCCTAGTTCATCCAATAGCCAAGGGGGTTAATATGCTTTTGAAGAATGGCAAGCCTATTCTATTTCTACAATACCATTAAAAGCCTCTCTTTCAAGTATTGCTCTCAAAGGTTACTCATTATTGGGGATAGGAATTGGTCCTTATGCTTTGAGCATCACGACCATCAACATGTGATTCATTGGGTGCTTCTGATGCTCACGCCTCACATGGAGCACCAGTTCGAGAAGTTTGGGTAGTGTAGGATATAGCTCCTTCTAATGAAATATAGGATTTTCTACCAAGGCTAGCTCCATGTTTTGGTGTGATCTTCAACATGCTTTCTTTTCTCTTAAGCTAGCCTTGTATATTGAGTCTTTTCCAAGGAAAAGGGATAGAGAGAAATAAATAATAAACTATTTAGCCTAACTAGCCTAACCTAAGGTTGGAGATGTTCTAGATATTACAAAATCTATTTTGGATATCAATGGGATTAATTAACACATGCATAAAATAATGATAGCTAAAAGTGAACATGATCACAACTCAATATGACTATAAATTGAAATATCTCCTATGAAAACTAGGATAAATACTAGTCACAATCCTTCATAGAAATATATATACACACAAATACTAGGATATAAATTGAAGTAGTCACAACTCTTTTCATTCATATTAATAGAGAAATTACAATCATATAGAATTAAGAGAGGCTCAAAAACTTGTACATGAATGACTTAAGGCTCAAGTCCAATCTAACATACAAAATAAAGGGTAAGAGATAAAATTGCCTAAGACCATATACTAGGCATGAAAATAATTCTTCCTCCTTTCACAATGGTCAATATATTGGTAGTTATAGACAAGATTTGTAACTTTTCCCTCTAGAATTTAATATCCCATTTCAAGGTCTTGCCTAGGCATTTTTGCATTGATTACACATGATTCCTAAGGCCTCAATATTTGGAGTCATTGAGGGTGAAATATTGTTGTCCATGCTAGAGATCTATTATAGATATTTATTGCCATTAATGTTGTTAGTTTTGTGACCATTTCATAATAGTTTCTAGGTTGATGTCTTTAATGCTATAATTTTTGAAAGAGAAATACTATACTTTCCAAAAGACCGAACACCTTAGTATGATGTATGGGTCCTAGGGTTGTGACCCTAACTAGGGGAAATAAGAACCAAAGAACCTTTATGTAATGGTTTAGGGGTGGAATCCCCCAAAGCAAATTTGAACTCTAAAGTATCAAATATTGGATGGTGTAGTAGCTAGTTCGAGCTCTGGTGACTATCCCTTAGTGCACCTTCTAGGTCTAGGTGGAATGAATTTAACTTTTCTCTTATTCAATATTCTAGTTGTCATCGCTAGCCCATGATTACTTGATATTTAAACTAGGTAGATGTATCCTAGTCATTTTACTTTATGATTTTAACTATTTCATTCACTTCATTGCTTTAGGCTTGAAACTCTAATTTGATCTCTTTGTTGTCAACTCTAATCTTGAGGGTTCATTTATCAAACTTTCAAACTTGTCTCTATTTGAGCTCTTCCTCAATAATTTGATTCTTACATAGTTGGCCTTTTCTTGACTTGCATTCACACTTCATATGACTCACTTCTTATTGGGACCACCCTTCATGAAACTGGTCAAGGCATTATTCCTCTTGAGTGTATTAAGAATTCACTATAGTTATAACAACTCATAGGGGATATTCATATCGATGAAGATGAGAAATGTAGAGAAAATATCACCTTATCTATTAAGCACAGAGTTAAAATTAGAGTAGAAGCAAGGATAAAAATAAAGATGGAAATTTTAGCCACCTATTTGTAACTTCCCATCTCTATAATTTTATAAAAAGTGGGATCACCTTTAAATACCAATATAACTTATAACAAAAAAACTACATTAAATATGATAGATACATAAAAGGGTTGTGGGTGGCCTTTATTCATTGGGCACTAGCCATAAAGTCAACTAAGGTCCTCCAACCACTACCTAAGTATTTCATTCCTTCTTTCTCTTTTTCTAGTTCTTCAGGAAAATAAAATACACCCTTAAATAATTATGACTCTTAGGTAGCTTTCTTGCTACAAGTAGATCAACACCTAGGGTAAGTGGTCTCCTTGGTATTGATTGGCTACTACCAGTATTGATCCCCTATTTACTACCAACCCATTCAAAGTGCATCCCCATCCTCCAACTTAGATCCTTTATCTATTTTATGTCTCTAGATGTGCAGGGGACCATTATTTAGGTCTATTGAGTGTCTATGATTGATTGGTCAAGCACTCCAAAAGGCTCTAGATGCCTTATTTTAGTCACCCACTAGTCCATTTGATCATTGGGTTCCATCAATGACCATTCAAGTGTTGAAGTATCTTCCTATTTAATCTTTGTGTTGACCTCCTCTTCATGGGACTAGCCTTATGTATGAGAAAACACCTTCAAATGATTAACAAATTATATAGGAGGGAGATGAGGGGTATAGGTTATTCAGTTGAGGTTGTCTGCTCTTTCTCTTTGAACCTATTTATGAACAAGACAATGAGCTAGTCCTTTTTAAAAATTGAATGTGAGGGAAGAAAGTTGTACCCTCTAAGACCTTTACCTCTAAATGATGCCACCAATAGCCTCAATGCTACATTTTACCTTGTAATATTGTATAGTTAGCATAGGCAGACCATCACTTGTAGATGCTCTAGGGGGTCATTAGGCCATCTTTGATATAATATAACACTAATTATAATGTTGATGTTAGAATATCATGCCATACAAGGTGTAGCGATAGTATTGTCATTGTTGTCAACATAGTTAGTTAGATCGGATGATGCAGTGGACAGGATTTTAGAGGTTATTCAGAGTATGTACAATGATGTTAAATGCTTATGAGGATGTTTATCCACCTTTTTGCATATTTTCCAAGAATACCGAAGTGGCCCATATGCTAAAGATCAAAGAAAAATTAAAACATCGCAAAGAGAAAAATTGTCATGATATCGCGACATGTTGCATTTTCGTGGCCAAAAGAGAAGAGAGAAAAATTGTCACGATATTGCGACATGTTGCATTTTCACGGCCAAAAGAGAAGAGAAAATGCAAGGAGAAAAAAGTGTCGCGATATCGCGACATGTTGCATTTTCGCGGCCGAAAGAGCAAAGAGAAAAAAGTGTCGCGATATCGTGACATGTTGCATTTTCGCGGCCAAAAGAGAAGAGAAAATGCAAGAAGAAAAAAGTGTTGCGATATCGCGACATGTTGCATTTTCGTGGGCCAAAAAAGAGAAAGAGCAAAGAGAAAAAAGTGTCACGATATCACGACATGTTGCATTTTTGCGGGCCAAAGCAAAGAGAAAGAGCAAAGAGAAAAAAGTGTCGCGATATCGCGACATGTTGCATTTTCGTGGTCCAAAGCGAAGAGAAAGAGCAAGGAGAAAAAAGTGTCGTGATATCGCGACATGTTGCATTTTCAAAGTCCAAAGCGAAGAGAAAGAGCAAGGAGAAAAAAGTGTCGCGATATCGCGACATGTCGCATTTTCGCGACTCAAAAAGGGTAGGCAGGGAAAGAAACAAAAGTGTCACGATATCGCGACATGTCGCATTTTCACGACTCAAAAAGGGCATGCAGGCAGAGAAACAAAAGTGTCGCGATATCACGACATGTCGCATTTTTGTGACTCAAAAAGGGCAGGAAGGCAGAGAAACAAAAGTGTCGCGATATCGCGACATGTTGCATTTTTGCCAAAGGAACAGTCATCGAAGGAGAAAACGAGCAGTCATGAAGGAGAAAACGAACAGTCATCGAAGGAGAAAATGAACAGTCATCGAAGGAGAAAACACACAATCATCGAAGGAGAAAACGAACAGTCATCGAAGGAGAAAATGAACAGTCATGAAGGAGAAAACGAACAGTCATCGAAGGAGAAAACAAATAGTCATGGAAGGAGAAAATGAACAGTCATGGTAGGAGAATATTGTGTCATAAAGGAGTTACATAAAGAAGGTGTTACAATTGACAAGTGGCATATGAGAATATGAAAGAAGGTGTTACAATTGACAAGTGGCGTATGAGAATATGAAAGGAGTTACAATTGGAGTTACAAAGAGAAAGGATAGTTATAAAAGGAGTGTTGCTTGGAGAATTTTGTTGGGGGATTTTATTTTGTGAAGCACGATGAGTGTGTGTGTTTTGTGAATTGTGGTAGACGTTGGGTAAGCAATAGACCAGTTAGGGTCTTGTAAAAGTGAAGGCATTTTTATGTCAATCTTCTAGTTTCAAAATTGAAGTCCAAGTTGGTGCTTGGCATCAGGGGTTGGTGCTCCTTCTAGTTGGTGCTGGTAAATCAGGGGTTGATGCTCCTTCCAGTGGGTGCTGGTAAATTGATTGTAAATTTGGTGCTTTGCAAAGGCTGGATTTGGATGGGAGTCCAAATAGTCATTTTGAGGAGTAGCCAAATCGGTGAACCTCAGTACATCTTGTGTTGTGTGATGTTCTCTTGTTATACTTGCTTTATTTGGTTTTAAGTTTTCATTGTTTCAACTTTAAGAGTTGAAGATTTAAGTTTTAAAAGAGCTACACTGATTCACCCCCCCCTCTCAGTGTCATTGTGAGACTAATAATTGGTATCAGAGCGAGGTTCATGAACAAGCTTAACCGGCTAGGGTGATCTTGGAAGTGACACAATGGTAGGTGGTGAAGGATTCTCATAAAATAAAGCACCATTGTTTGACGGAACTAATTACGCATTTTGGAGACTCGGGATGCAGACATATCTTTGTGCTTTGGGATACGACATTTGGGATTCAGTAGATAGTGGATACACAATACCCACCACTTCTCCAACCGATGCTGTCGATAAGAAACTATTTGAGAATAACTCAAAAGCAAAGAATGCTATCATGTGTGGATTAGTGGACAGTGAACTAGTAAAAATTATGAGTTGTAAAATGACAAAAGAAATATGGGACAAACTAAGGAGCATTCATGAAGGAGACGTTAAGATCAAGGAGGCCAAGTTACAAACACATCGAGCTCAGTTTGAAGTATTAAAGATGAATGACGATGAGAACATAGAGGTATATATGCTGAGAGTTAATGAAGTCATTAATGCAATTAGAGGACTCGGCAAGGAAATCAAAGATTCTACAATCATAAAAAAGGTATTAAGATCTCTTCCCCAAAGATTTGATTCTAAAGTTTCAGCTATAGAAGAAGCTAAAGATCTAAATTATTTTAGTATGGATGAGATGCATGGTTCTTTGACTATATATGAGATGAGAATAGGAAAATCTAAACCCACAGATAGAGAAGCTAATTTTAAAGCCCATAAAAATATGAAAGAAAAACAAGAATCCGAGGAAGAAGAGACATCAGATGAAATGGAAGCAAACTTTGTTTGAAAACTAAAAAGGGGAAAAGGAAAATACAAAGAAAAGTTACCGTTTAAATGTTTCACTTGTGGAGGCATTGGGCATTTTGCAGCTAAATGTCCACTTAATGAGAAGAACAAAAGTGATGAAGGATCGCACCAAGAAAGAAGTGACTGGAAGAAAAAAACAAATTTCAGAAAAGGCAACTTCAAGAAGAAAAGTTTCATCTCCAAGAATGTCAGTTCATCAGAAGACAACTGCAGTGAGGATTCTGAAAAGGAAACAGGTGAAGCTCTTTTCATGGCACTCAAAGAAGAAAAAATAGAAAAAGAACAAGAATGTGATGAAGAAGAAATTGATGTAGAAGTAAATTTGGAAGAGGAACTAATTGCAGCTATGGATGAATTGAAGATAGAAAGAAAAAAGAATAAAAAAATTTCAAGAAAGCTTGAGGATGCAAATGAAATCATAACCAGTTTGAAAGTACAGATAGAAGAATCCAAGAAAATATCTGAAGATCTCAAAGTGCAAATAACCATGAAAATAGATTATTGCAGCAAGCTAGAAGAAGATATTGTTGGTTTAAGGATGCAGATAGAAGAGATGAATCATAAAATTAGTTGTTATCACAAACGTGAAGAAAGTTCTATGAAGCTAGATAAGATCATAAATAACCAAAGGACTACAGGCATCAAATTTGGTTTGGGCTTTGACGAAGGAGAATCATCAAATGGATCAAAGAATGAAGATAAGAAACAGGTTGATCAAGAAAAATTGACTCATGCAAAAGAAAGCAATAATGCAAGGCACGAAAGGAGAATTGACAATGATGGATTCACCAATGTCACACATCAAGGAAGAAGAAGATTTATGACTCCTACGACAACATGGCAAAGACCATCACCCAGGTTCAATCATCTCTTTTCTGGTTACTATTTTAAATGCAATGGTTATTGACATAAGATTTCAGATTGCAAGTATAACATAGGACCAAGGAATTTTACCAGTAGAAATGTTTTTTTACCTTTGATGGATTATGCAATAGAATGTTATAGCTATCATAATTTTGGGTACATTGCAAGAAATTGTCAAAGTACATTTGCATCAAATCAATTTCAGGGAAGAAAATTTCAACCAAATGGAATGAGACAAAATAGAAAATTTCTCGAAAAACATGCACAAGCTACTAAAAAAGAAAAGTCAAAACAAGAGCCCAAAACTATAATCAAACCAGAGTGGAAAGAAAAAGAGTGATCTAAGGAAGAAAAGGAATCCCTAATCGTACAAATAGCATTTAAAGCATAGAATAAATCTGCACCATGGATACTTGATAGTGGATGCTCCAGTCATATGACAGGTGACAAACATAAATTTGAGAAGTTACAACAATATGAAGGTGGTTCAGTAAAATTTAGAAATAATGATGGAGCTAAGATAGTTGGCAAAGGTTCAGTTAAGATCAGTGACAAAAAAATCAAGTCAAAAGAAGTCTTGTTTGTGGTTGGTCTGAAGCATAACTTGTTGAGCATAAGTTAGATTTGTGATAGAGGTCATGAAGTGATTTTTAAGAAGCAGGGTTGTGAAGTCAGAAAAGAAAACAGTGGAAAGTTGATAGCAACTAGATCGAGGACATCTGGCAACCTGTACACTCTCTCAGAGACTTTAGAAGGAGCTTGCTTGATTGGACAAGAAGAAGAAAATTGGTTGTGGCACAAGAGGCTCGGTCATATCAGTTTTGACAATCTAGTAAAAATCAGCTCAAAAAGGGCAATGAGAGATATTCCCACCATTGGAAAACCATCAAATAGCATTTGTGCTTCATGCAAAAATGGGAAGCAAACTAGAGTCTCATTTAAAACAAAAGAGTACTACACAAGCAAACCTTTGGAACTAATACATACTGATTTATGTGGACCCATGAGAACGCAAAGCATAAATGGTGACAAATATTTTATGTTGTGTATAGATGACTATTCCAGGATGACATGGGTACTATTTTTGAAGCATAAATCAAAAGCTTTTGAGATGTTCAAGGTTTTCAAAAACCAATTTGAGAATCAAACAGGAAAAAGGATTAAATGTTTAAGATCAGATAGAGGAGGAGAGTTCATTTCAGAAGATTTTACAGAGTATTGTGAAAAATATGGTATTAGGAGACAATTTTCAGCAGCCAAGACACCTCAACAGAATGGTGTGGTAGAAAGAAAGAACAGGACAATGCAAGAAATGGCATGGACTATGTTGACTGAGAGCAAAGTAGCAGACATATTTTGGAAAGATGCAGTCCATACTACGGTATACATCCAAAATAGGTGCATGTTGAGGACGCATGAAAGAAAAACTCCTTATGAGTTGTGGTTTGGTAAAAAGGCAACAATAAGATACTTTAAAGTTTTTGGCAGCAAGTAGAACTGAAGAAAACCTTGGTAAGTTTGAAGATAGAGCTGATGAAGGTATTTTTCTTGGCTATTCGTCAAAAAGCAAAGCTTACAAATGCTACAACAAGAAGCTAAGGAAAATTATGGATAGTGCCGATGTTAAAGTTGATGAAGGTAGGGAATGAGTAATTAGCTATGAAGAGAACTACCCAATTTATGAAGAGGTTATTGAAGGAGATGAGGAAAAGGAAATGAAAAAGAAACAAAAAATTGACTCAGATGATTCAAACAGTGATTCAAAAGTGGAAGAAAATAAGAAATTCAAAACAGACAGCTAGCAGAAAGATCATCCTAGAGAGCAAATAATTGGAGACCCCATAGTTGGTGTTTAGACAAGAAGAAGAGTAGTAAGCAACTACTCTCTATTATCCAGCATTGAGCCCAAAAATGTTGCTGACGCAAGGAAAGATGAAAGTTGGATGAAGGCAATAAATGAAGAATTAGATCAGATCGAGAAAAACAAAACTTGGGAGTTAGTACCAAGACCTTCAAATAAAAATATAATCGGTACTAAATGGATCTTTCAAAACAAATTGAATGAAGACGGATAGGTAGTCAGGAATAAAGCAAGATTGGTATGTAAAGGCTATGCACAAGTTGAAGGTATTGACTTTGAGGAAACCTTTGCACCTGTGGCTAGACTAGAGGCAATTAGAATGTTTCTGGATTTAGCAGTTTACAAGAATTTCAAAGTTTATCAAATGGATGTGAAATCAGTATTTTTGAATGGGAAACTCGAAGGAGAGGTTTATATTGAGCAGCCAGATGGTTTCCAACTTGGTTTGTAAGTTGAAGAAAGCATTATATGGCTTAAAACAGGCACCCCGAGCATGGTATGCAAGGCTAGACAACTATCTTACTCAAAAAGGGTTCAAGAAAGGTATGGTGGATAGTAATTTGTATGTCAAAACAAAAAATGGCCATCTTATTGTTCTTGTTGTATATGTTGATGATATCATATTTGGTAGCAGCAAAGATGAGTCATGTAAAGATTTAGCAAATAAGATGTAGAAAGAATTTGAAATGTCAATTATTGGTGAACTTTCATATTTCCTCGGGTTGCAAGTTAATCAAAATGAGAAGGGCATATTTATTTCTCAAATTAAATATGTGAAAGAGATACTAAAAAAGTTCACAATGGAGGATTGTAAGCCAGTTAGCACTCCCATGACGACAGGTTGCAAGTTGAGCAAGGATGACAAATCTCCACATGTTGATCAAACCATGTATATATCTATGATTAGGAGCTTACTGTACTTGACAGCTACCAAACTAGATATTTTGCAGGTAGTATGCATGGTAGCACGATTTCAGGCTAGTCCCAAGGAGACTCATGTGATAGCAGTGAAGAGGATTCTTTGGTACCTCAAGGGTACTATGGAGTATGGGTTATGGTATCCGAAAGGTAAGGACTTCACCCTTATTGCGTATTCAGATGTAGATTGGGTAGGATGTGTAGATGATAGAAAGAGTACCAGTGGAGGTGCATTCTATCTTGGAGATAGGTTGGTCACGTGGCATAGTAAGAAACAAGAGTCAATCTCCTTATCCACAACAGAGGTAGAATATATTACAGCGACAACGTGTTGTACGCAGGTATTATGGATGAAACAAACCTTGAAATATCTTGGTATTAACTTCAATGAGCCAATTTTAGTTAAGTGTGATAACACCAGTGCCATTAACATCTCAAAGAATCCGATTATGCATTCTCGCACAAAACATATTGCTATCCGGTATCACTTTTTGAAGGAGAAAGTTGTGAAAGGTGAGGTTAAGTTGGATTTTGTTCCAACAATAGAGCAAGTAGCGGATATCTTCACAAAACCGTTGCCCAAGGAAGTCTTTGAGTACCTTCACAATAAATTGGGAGTGGTCACGCTTCCCAAGAATTGACTAGCTATCGGGACCACATTCTTAGGGGGAGCATTTGTGTATTTGTTTATATTTTTTCTCATGTTTGTGATTTTTGCTAAGTGTAATAATTTTTTCTTGAGAATGTTGTGCATGGACTCAGGGGGAGTTTGTAGCAGCCCTTTGGTATTGTTGTCAAAGGGGGAGAAGAGTTACAAGAAATTGCACGTGTGTTGCCAACAATTCCAAAGGGGGAGATTGTTGAGCAAGGTGCAGCGATAGTATTGTCATTGTTGTCAACATAGTCAGATAGATTGGTTGATGCAGTGGATAGGAGTTCAGAGGTTATTTAGAGTATGTACAGTGATGTTAAATGCTTATGAGGATGTTTATCCACATTTTTGCATATTTTCCAAGAAGACCGAAGTGGCCCATATGCTAAAGATCAAAGAAAAAGCAAAACACCGCAAAGAAAAAAAGTGTCGTGATATCGTGACATGTTGCATTTTCGCGGCCAAAAGAGAAGAGAGAAAAAGTATTGCGATATCACGACATGTTGCATTTTCGTGGCCAAAAGAGAAGAGAAAATGCAAGGAGAAAAAAGTGTCACGATATCGCGACATGTTGCATTTTCGTGGTCGAAAGAGCAAAGAGAAAAAAGTGTCGCGATATCGCGACATGTTGCATTTTCATGGCCAAAAGAGAAGAGAAAATGCAAGGAGAAAAAAGTGTCGCGATATCGCGACATGTTGCATTTTCATGGCCAAAAGAGCAAAGAGAAAAAAGTGTCGCGATATCGCGACATGTTGCATTTTCGTGGGCCAAAGCAAAGAGAAAGAGCAAAGAGAAAAAAGTGTCGCGATATCGCGACATGTTGCATTTTTGCGGTCCAAAGCGAAGAGAAAGAGCAAGGAGAAAAAAGTGTCATGATATCGCGACATGTTGCATTTTCATGGTCCAAAGCGAAGAGAAAGAGCAAGGAGAAAAAAGTGTCGCGATATCGCGACATGTCGCATTTTCGTGACTCAAAAAGGGCAGGTAGGCAGAGAAACAAAAGTGTCGTGATATCGCGACATGTCACATTTTCGTGACTCAAAAAGGGCTGGCAGGCAGAGAAACAAAAGTATCGCGATATCGCGATATGTCGTATTTTCGCGACTCAAAAAGGGCAGGCAGGTAGAGAAACAAAAGTGTCGCGATATCGCGACATGTTGCATTTTTGCCAAAGGAATAGTCATCGAAGGAGAAAACGAACAGTCATGAAGGAGAAAACGAACAGTCATCGAAGGAGAAAACGAACAGTCATCGAAGGAGAAAACGAACAGTCATCGAAGGAGAAAATGAACAGTCATCGAAGGAGAAAACAAACAGTCATCGAAGGAGAAAATGAAGTCATTGAAGGAGAAAATGAATAGTCATCGAAGGAGAAAACGAACAGTCATCGAAGGAGAAAACGAACAGTCATGGAAGGAGAAAACAAACAATCATCGAAGGAGAAAACGAACAGTCATCGAAGGAGAAAATGAACAGTCATGGAAGGAGAAAATGAACAATCATGGTAGGAGAATATTGTGTCATAAAGGAGTTACAATTGACAAGTGGCATATGAGAATATGAAATAAGGTGTTACAATTGACAAGTGGCGTATGAGAATATGAAAGGAGTTACAATTGGAGTTACAAAGAGAAAGGATAGTTATAAAAGGAGTGTTGCTTGGAGAATTTTTGTTGGGGATTTTATTTTGTGAAGCGTGATGAGTGTGTGTGTTTTGTGAATTGTGGTAGACGTTGGGTAAGCAATAGACCAATCAGGGTCTTGTAAAAGTGAAGGTATTTTTATGTCAATCTTCTAGTTTCAAAATTGAAGTCCAAGTTGGTGCTTGGCATCAGGGGTTGGTGCTCCTTCCAGTTGGTGCTAGTAAATCAGGGGTTGATGCTCCTTCCAGTGGGTGCTAGTAAATTGATTGTAAATTTGGTGCTTTGCAAAGGCTGGATTTGGATGGGAGTCCAAATAGTCATTTTGAGGAGTAGCCAAATCGGTGAACCTTGGTACATCTTGTGTTGTGTGATGTTCTCTTGTTATACTTGCTTTATTTGGTTTTAAGTTTTCATTATTTTGGCTTTAAGAGTTGAAGATTTAAGTTTTAAAAGAGCTACACTGATTCACCCCCCCTCTTAGTGTCATTGTGAGACTAACACCATTCAAATTGCATCCCTATCCTCCAACTTAGATCCTTTATCTATTTTATGTCTCTAGATGTGTAGGGGACCATTATTTAGGTCTATTGAGTGTCTATGCTTGATTGGTCAAGCACTCCAAAAGGCTCTAGATGCCTTATTTTAGTCACCCACTAGTCCATTTGATCATTGGGTTCCATAAATGACCAGTCAAGTGTTGAAGTATCTTCCTATTTTATCTTTGTGTTGACCTCCTCTTCATGGGACTAGCCTTATGTATGAGTAAACACCTTCAAATGATTAAAAAATTATATAGGAGGGAGATGAGGGGGTATAGGTTATTCAGTTGAGGTTGTCTACTCTTTCTCTTTGAACTTATTTATGAACAAGACAATGAGCTAGTCCTTTTTAAAAATTGAATGTGAGGGAAGAAAGTTGTACCCTCTAAGACCTTTACCTCTAAATGATGCCACCAATAGCCTCAATGCTACATTTTACCTTGTGATATTGTATAGTTAGCATAGGCAGACCATCACTTGTAGATGCTCTAGTGGGTCATTAGGTCATCTTTGATATAATATCATGCCATACTTTTTATGTTACTAGAGGTTGCAATATTTTTATATTCTATTCTAAGAGTCTTTGGGATGTTGGATAGGCCATGTTCTAATATGTGTGAGGCTAGTATCAATAAAGGATTCATTGGTAGATTTTTCATTCATAATTTTTGGGTACTTTCCCTTGAGCAAAGTCACCAAGAGAACATTACATTGCTATTTTTTTTTTGTATATTGAGACCACAAGAATCCCAATATAATGTCTTTCAACATGGTTTCTTAAAAACGTTCATTATTAAGCAAAGTCACTAGGTAGATATTCAAGGTGCCTTAATAAGTAACAAACCAATATTTCATTAGAATTTTGGATTAAGCTTCTTTTGGTGTGATCATTTCCACAAGGTATGCTAGTTGAAATATTGGGGATCGAATTTTATCCTTACACTCTAAGTGCAATAACCACTAGAATGTAGTTTGCCAAGTGTGTCTAGTGCTTGTACCTCACATAGAGAGCTAGTTTGAAAATTATGGGGAGTGTGGGATGTGACTCCTTAAGATGACCTTTGGGCTTTTTTACCAAGAACAAATCCTTATTTTGGTGTGATCTTCGATGCAATTTATTTCCTCCTAAGCTAGCCTAGTATATTAGCTCTTTTTTGGAGAAAAGAGATAGAGAGAAAAGCAACAACAAACTACATAGCCTATCTATCCTAACCTAATCATGATGATGTACTAGATATTATAAACTATATTCTAAATATTAGTGGGGTTAATGAACACATGTATCAAAACATGATAACCAAAAGTAAACACAATCATAATTTAGTATGACTGCAAATCAAAAGATCTATGAAAACCAGGACATATACCAGTAAAAGCCCTCTACATAAAGATATACACATGCAAATATTAGGATAAAAATTGAAGTAGGCATAGCTCCTTGTATTCATATTAATAGAACAATTACAATCATATAGAATTAAGAGAGGCTTGATAACCTCTACATGTAGTGATTGAAGGCTCAAGTCCAAACGAACATACAAAATAGAAAGTGAGAGAAATATTCCCTAAGGTGGTTAATACATTGGTACTTATAGATAAGATTTTGAAACTTTTCCTTCTAAAATTCAAAATCCAACCCAAGTAGTTTTACATTGATTGCACACAATTCCTAAGGCCTCAAGATGGAGTCATTGAGGACGAGATCTTGTTACCCATGCTATACGTTTGTTGTAGAGATTTACCACCATTAATGTTGTCAAGTCCATGGTTTCTCCCTAATAGTTTCTAGGATGATGTCTTTAATATTGTATTTTATTATAGGAGAAATATTGTACTTCTTGGAAGATCAAACCCCTTAATATGATGTGCAAGGTCTAGAGTTGTGACCCCAACAAAAGGTAATGGGAGACCAATGACCTTTTATTTAAGGGTTTGAGGATAGGAGCCTCTAGAGAAAATTAAACCTCTATAATATCAAATATTGGATGGTGTTAGTAGTTAATTTGAATTTCAGTCATTGTACATTAGTGTTCCTTTTGGGTTTGGTTGGCCTAGCTTTAACTTTGCTCTTGTTTGATATTCTGGTTGTCGTTTCTAGCCCATGTTTAATGGATATTTAAACTAGGTAGATATGCCCTAGTCATTTTATTTTCTATTTTTAATTATTTTGTGCACTTCATTGCTTTAGGCTATCATAACTCCAATTTGGTCTCTTTTTTGTTAACTATAGCCGTAAGGGTTTGCTTACTAGAATTTCATACATATTTCTACCTGAGCTCTTCCTTAGGAATCTAGTTCTTCCATATCTATCCTTATCTCAACTTTTATTTAGGCTTCAGGCAACTCAATTCTTAGTGGGGCTACCCTTCATGGAATTGGATAGACTATTGCTCCTCCTTGATTGTAGTGAAAATTCACTACACTCATTCCCATGATCCTTTAACATATTATCATTATAAGGACTAAATAAAGTGGAAATATGATATTCTTATAGAATATGAGTCTTTGATGAAGGACATGATATGGTAGCTTCTTCTTCTTCTATATGGGAAGAATGCAATTGTATGAAAATGGTCTATAAGACCAATTATATTTTGAATGGTCAACTAGATAAGCACAAAGAATGCCTTGTTTCTAATATATTCTCTCAATAGGAGGGAGTTGATTATTCAAAGGAATTTTATTCAATGGCTAAGATGGGCTTAGTATATATGATGTTATCCATAGTTGCCTCATATGGGTGGAAGGTACACTAGATGGATGTGAAGAGTGTCTTCCTATATGGGTAGCTTCAAGATGATATCTACATGTATTTATTGCCTAGATTTGAGATTGATGGATCTACTCCTTCGATTTTTCATCTATATAGTTCCTTATATGGACTTAAGTAGCCTTCTCATGCATGGTATGAGAAGATTAAATCTTATTTTCTTAGTTTTTGGTTTTGACAATGTGAGGTTGAAGATGATGCTTACATAAAACATTAGGATGAGAAAAATTTGATAATTATTATTTATATTTATGATCTTCTCATTACTAGAAACTCTCCTACCTTGATCCATGATATAAAGCCGTTACTTTGTTATACTTTTGAGATGACATATTTGGGGCTTCCACACTACTTTTATGGATTAAAATTAATTAGATAGATTCTAGCTTGACCATTTCACATCCCAAGTATGATTTGGATATTATTCAATATTTAGGACAGAGGATTACAAGTTTACTTGGAATTATTTTACTTTAGACCTAAATCTTTGGGATGATTGTTCTAGTCCATTGGTGGATGCTATGTTATATCAATCTCTTATGGGTGGACTTTCCTATCTCACTCACACAAGACTCAATATAGTTTTTCTTGTTAGCTATTTGTTGAGGTATATAAATTCAATCTAAGAGAGTCACTAGACCATGACTAATAATAATCTTAGATACAATTGAGGTATTTATCATATGGATATTCACTACATAGTTGGATCTCTTCTAATTCTAAAAATATTTTTAGACAATGGTTGGGCCAATGATTTGGATGAGCTATGGTCCACCATAGTATTTGAGTTCTATTTGGGATCTAACCCTATTTCTTAGTGTTCTAGATGCTGGTATACAATAACTAGATATCCTATAAAAGATTAATATTATGTTTCTAATGAGGCAACTAAGCATCTCTAGTGACTACTCATAATTTTGGAAGAAATTGGCATTCCTTAGAGTTTTTGGTTACTCTTCAAATTGATTATAAAGCATCATTGAGATTTTTTATAATTCAATATTTCATTGGTGGAAAAAACACATAAGACTTTTTCATATGGCTATATGCATTTGGGATGATTAATATAGTTTGTATAACTTCAATAAAGAAGGTAGAGGATATCCTAAACAACATCATTCTTGAGCTTATTTTTGCATGGATATGGAAGCTACTTGGAGTAGGAGAGTGTCTATTAAGGGTGGATAACAAATAAGGTCATATTTTTATGCCTCTTATTTAGCTTAATATAGTATGTTGAAAGTGTGGTGGTTAAGCTTCTCTTGAGGCCATCATAAACTCTTGTATTATATTGTTTATATAAGCCCTTTGGGCCCTTGCAAACCTTGAACAAGTATTTTATAACATTTATTATTTTAATATTTAAGGTCGATCTCTTCATCTTAACCTTAATGTAACTTGTATTTGTATACCCATCATATCAACCATTTCATCACTGATTGGAATGTAAATCTATTCTTCAATAGTGAGATTATTCAGTATACTATGTGCATTAATTTATGTGTATTTATGTTTTGGTAATACTAAGTAATACGTTTATTTCATTTATTTTTGAAAAATGCTATAAAATCTAACATTATGTTGGGTAAATTATTCTCTTAAAAATAGTTTCTTTCCTTGAGAAACCATTCCAATTAAACCACAAAAACTACAAATCATCATCATAAAATGAGTATAATAAGGCTTGCTAGGTAGCTAGCAACAAGAATAAACACCAATAGGAACAAAAATTTTCTTTGTTATTTGTAATTAGCCTACCACATGGAGATGATTTGTTACCTATTTACCCAACTCGTGCTAGAACTTGACCTACAACCTTTCACACATATTAGTACCAAAATATCTAAGCCCAAAGGGATACCTAAATATTTGATAACTCCACATACGCTTATTCACTCTAAAAATATTCAATCTAGGCAAGAAACACATTGAACCAAAATTTTCTCTAATTTTCTAGGTGAGAGTTTAGCCTTTAAAAGGAAATAAAAATTATTTGACGGGTCCATTACATTTCCTAGTCTAGTTCTATCATTCATAATAAAGAGCACAAAATCATAAACGAGATGGATGGTAACTACTCTACCATTTTCTAGAAGAGAAATATATTTTATTAGATTAACATGTGATGTTTTCTCAAAAAACTATCCCAAGGAATCCATAGAAATAACACAAATAAATATCCTATGGAAATTTATTCTATATAAGATTATATAGAATGATAGGACCATATAGTGATCCATTGGTAATAATTTTAGTAGAAGTATCATCACATAACATAGAAAAATTATAATATAATTTAGGTGGAATTCCAACCCAATATTGATGAGCAAGGTGCATCCAAAGTATTGTCATTGTTGTCAACACAGATAGAGGATCGATTGATGCAATGGACAGGAGTTCATTGATGAGCAAGGTGTAGCAAACGTATTTTCATTGTTGTCAACACAGTCAGGGAGATCGGTTGATGCAGTGGACAATAGATCGGTTGATGCAATGGATAGGAGTTCAGTGGTCATACAGAGCATGTATAATGATTCTCCAAGAAGAATGTAGTGGCCCATATGCAAAATCTCAAAGAAAAAGACAAGTAAGAAAAGTGTCGCGATATTGCGACATGTTGAGCAAGCATGAGAAACTATCATGATATCGCGACATGTTGAGAAGAAAGAAGGCAAAAAGAAAAACTGTCATGATATCGCGACATGTTTGGCAAGAAAGGAAAACTGTCACGATATCGTGACATAATGGAAGAAAAGAAGCCAAGTAGAAAAACTGTCGCGATTTCGTGACATGTTGGAAGAGAGAGAAAGCGCAAGGAAAATTGTCATGATTTCACGATATGTTCGATGAGAAGGCACATGCAAGAAAACTGTCGTGATTTCGTGACAAGTGCGGGGAGAAGGAGCTCGCAAAGAAAAGTGTCGTGATTCCACGATAATTTGCAAGAGAGACAGTACGGACGAAAAAGTGTCGCGATTTCGTGACAGGTTCGAAGAGAAAGAGCTTGCAAGAAAAAGTGTCACGATATCGCGACATGTCGGGTTTTCGCGACCTAAAGGGAAGAAAAGCGCTAAGGAGAAAAAGTGTCACGATATCATGACATGTCAGGTTTTCATGACTCGAAGATGAGAGAGAGTGTACAAAAGCAAAAAGTGTCGCGATATCATGACATGTGTTTTCGCGATCAATGGCCAAGAAAAAGTCAAAGAGCAAAAAGTGTCACAATATCACGACATGTTGTGTTTTCATGGTCAACGGCCAAGAAAAATTCAAAGAGCGAAAAATGTCGTGATATCGTGACATGTCATGTTTTTGCGGGTAAAGGCGAGAAGAGTACAAAGATGACAAGAAGGCAAAAATGTCACCATTTCACAACATGTGTTTTCGCAGACGAAAGACAGAGAAGAGCATAAGGCAGCGAATGTGTCGTGATTTCATGACATGTGTTTTCATGGGTGAAAGACAGAGAAGAGCACAAGGTAGCGAAAGTGTCGTGATTTCATGACATGTCATGTTTTCATAGGTGCAAGCCGAGAAAAGGACAAAGAGGTAGAAAGTGTCGCGATATCGCGACATGTCATGTTTTCGTGGGTGCAAGCTGAGAAGAGGACAAGAATGTGGAAATGTCACGATATCGTGACATTTCATGTTTTCATAGGTAAAAGGCGAGAAGAGTACAAAGAGATGAAAATGTCATAATTTCACGACAGGTCGCATTGGCGTGATGGAAGAAGAAGAACCCAGTCGAAGTAAAATTATCTAAAGTCGTACGATAGTCATAGAGGCAGTTATAGAAAGAATTCATGCAGCAAGAATAAGAAGGGTAAACTAGAGTCAAAACTGCAGTTGCAGAGGAAAAATCTGGCAGCTAAAATAAGAACAGTAAACTGAAGTCCGTTCGACTGTTACAGATGCAATTACAGAATAAATTCATGCAGCTAAAATAAGAACAAAGAACTAAAGTCATAACAGTAGTTACAGGGCCCATTACAGAGTAAATTTGTCGAGCGGTGGTCATACTAAGAGTTCCAAATAAAGAGATAAACCTATTAATAGGCTACGTGTAAGATTATTGTGTCAGAAAGGAGTTACTTACAGAAGTGGCTATTAATAGGCTGCATGCGGGATTATGGAAGTTACAGAAGACTTGAGTTTCAAGATGAAAATATTATTATAAAAGGGCAGTTGCATGCAGAAGTGAAAGTGTAGCTCAAAATTGAAAAGTGAGCAGAGAAGGCTATCAGAGCATAGTAAATAGAGCACGTCAGAAAGAGAGCGACTGAAAGACAAAGCATGTCAGAGAGAGCGGTTGAAAGACAGAGTGCATCAGAGAGAGTGTGGCAGGAGCACGACTGAGAAAGCATGGCAAAATGAGATAAAGGTAGAGACGTAAGAAGCGAAGGAAGAGAACTATAAAAGGGCCGCTGCATGGAGAAGTTAGGTTGCTGCTCATAGTGGAAAAGTGCCATCGTATAGAGGAGAAGTGCTACGAAAAAGGGTAGAGAGAGCGCGGCTGAGAGAGCATGGCTAAAAGAGGGAAAATAGAGCTGTAAGAGTGTAGTAAGAGTGAGCCATAAGAAAGTCGTAAGAGTGAGCCGTAAGACAGGGCTGTTAGAGTGCGGTAAGTAGAACCGTTGGAGTGGGTGTGTTTCATGAATTGAAATAAAGATTGGATGAGCAATAGACCAGTGAGGGTCTTGTAAAAGCAAAGGCATTTTTATGTCAAAATAGATTCAAAATAGACATCCAAGTTGGTGCTTGGAATCAGGGGTTGGTGCTCCTTCCAGTTAGTGCTGGTAAATCAGGGGTTGGTGCTCCTTTCTGTTGGTGCAAATAAATTAGGGGTTGGTGCTCCTTCCAATGGGTGCTGGTAAATTGATTGTAAAGTTGGTGCTTTGCAAAGGCTGGATTTGGATGGGAGTCCAAACAGTCTATTCTTGAGGAGTAGCCAAAACTGGTGAACCTCGTTACATCGTGTGTTGTGGAATGCTCTCTTGTTATATTTGCTTTATGTGGTTTTAAGTTTTCATTGTTTTGGATTTAAGAGTTGAAGTTTTTAAGTTTTAAAGAGCCACACTGATTCACCCCCCCTCTCAGTGTCATTGTGAGACTAACAATTGGTATCAGAGCGGGTTTCCCTTATCAAGCTAAATCAGCTAGGGTTGATCTTGGATTAGTATGCAATGGGTAAGAAGAATAGATCTTCCTCAAATAAGGCATCTTAGTCAGTTTTAGTTCCTTTGGAAGAGAAAATTGAACTAGAAAATATAGAAGGAGTGAATTCTAAAAAGATAAGAGTGAATTCTAAAGCATGTTATGAAAACCTTGAGGGTGAAGTATATCTAGAAGGTGAGTTGATCTCTACACTTGAAGAGTTGAATATAGAAAGGAAAAAGAACAAAAGACTGTCCAAGAAGTTGGAAGAATATGAGGATAAGATTGAAGATCTCTTCTCACAAGTTCAAAAGGCCAAGAAAATAGAAGAAGCCTTGAAGACACACTTTGATGGTGAAGTCAATGTATGCAGCAAAAGTGAACAGGAATCTAACAAAGTTATTGTTGATTTAAAGCTGCAAGTAGAACAGTACAAAAGAATTGAAGATATTCTCAGGTCTCAAATCAATGTGAAAGAGACTGTTTGCTACCAACAAGAAGAAGAGATTGTTTCATTGAATAACCAACTAGAAGAGGCCAATGTAAATCTTAAATATGAGAAGAGCACAGAGTTGCTAGATAAAATGATAAAGCAACAAAGAAGCTCCATGACTAAGCTTGGTCTTGGATTTGAAGCTGAACAACCTTCATCTTCCAAAAGTGCAGAAAATAAGAAGTCCACTGTTGAAGGATCGAAACAAGAAAAGTTTGAAGCTGAATCTTCAAAAGGAAGAAAATATCAAAGGAGATCTATAGCAAAGCAACCATAGCAAAAGAGGTTCTATCACTCTCACTCTTTTAATAATAATGCTTTTGATGGCTATTGTGTTAGATGCAACCATTACGGTCACAAGGCATTTTATTGTGGACAGAATAATAGATCAAAGAATTATGTTGTTAGAAATACATCTGCATTTCTGAGTGAACACCACGTGCGATGTTTTAAATGTAATGGTAATGGGCACATAGCAAAGTTTTGTCCAAGCACTTTCATTTCTAATCGAAGGCAAAACGGTAGACTTCATCAGACGCAAAGAATGCAATACAGACAGGGAATAAATCATGTGCATAAAAGAAAAGAAAATAATCATCCATCAAGGATGCACAAGAAACAACCGCACAAGAGAAATGTTTGTTCACCTTCGATGGATTATGTAGTAGAATGTTATAACTGTCATAATTTTGGGCACATTGCTCGAAACTGTCAAAGTACATTTGCAGCAAATAAATATCAGGGAAGAAAATATCAACCAAATGGTTTGAGACAAAACAAAAAATTTCCTAAAAGACAGGCACAAGCTACCAAAAAAGAAAAATCAAAACACGTGACCAAGACTGCTATCAAACCAGAGTGGAAAGCAAAAGAGTGGCCCAAGTTCAAGGAAGTCTAGAGAAAGATAGAAGAAAAGGGATTGTGTCTCCTTGGACTGAAGGAGACTACTCCGCTATTGCACTAAGCCACTCCAGGTGGCACATCCTCAAGGGGAGCAATTTTAAAATCTTATTTTTATGCTCCTATGAATTTGTTTGGTTATCTGAGGATGAAAGGCAAGTAGTCGAGATATTGTCGTATAGTTGTTAAAGTGTGTTTTTTAGTTTATGTAGTGGTTTGTGGAAGTGTCGTGAAGTGTGGTGATTAATTTGAGAGCTGTCACCATTGGTAGTTTTGAGATATGTCATTGTTGTACTGTTGATGATTCTTAATACCACTGTTCAAAATTATGAATCATAACAGTTCAGATAATTTGAGTAGTGGAAGAATGCTTGCCCTAGCTGCATATTTGTGTTTTGATAAAAGCAGCGTGTATTTGTTCTACACTTTTATGTGAAGATTGTTAGATCTTTCATGATGCCTTGGTGAATATATTTAATTCATAGATAGTTTCATTTCAACTTTTGATAAAATGCCAATCCAAGGTTAAGAAGTATGAGGTTGAGTAAGGTGCACTATGGTTGGCCGTAAAGTGTTTGACAAAATGTCTTCTCCTAATTTGCATAGTTGAAAGTAAGATGTGACCTGCGGTGACTGTAGAAAACATAGATCAGGTTGTAAATATAAAAAGGAATTTGGGTGTGATGTGGTATAGTGTTTGGTGCCTGCACAGAGGTGACAGTGGAATTGCAGTGTCAGTACAGTGTTGGACAAAAGTTGGTACAAGTGAGGTCTGTTTGCAGGAATAATTTCAAAGCAATCCGAAAAGAGCATGAGACGTTGGCTTGACAGAGCTATTCTTTTTATCCCTCGCAACCGCAATGCATTTGTGGCTGGATGGATTGAGGTAGCCTGCTGGATTCTCACTGCAGAGAGACAAACTGCTGTCATTAAGTTCAAGCTTGTTGAGAATATCCAAGATGCATATACAGAAGCTGCTAGCATGATAGAACAAAAGGTTGGCTATAGACGATCATTGTATGCCTTCACTAACAGTGGACAAGTTTGAGATTGCAGAGCAACAGAGGGTAGTTGCACAGAAGACAGTGGTCCAGTCATGTTCTTACACATATTGTATTGGAGAAGTTGATGGTGACAGTGATAGTTATTACGGCTATTTACATTATTGATATTGTTGATGCTCAGAAGATAGTGTGAAATTAAGTGGTCACATTTTTGAAAGAATTGACTAACTATCAATACCAAATTCTCAGGGGGAGCATTTATGCATTTGTTTATATTTTTGCTCATGTTTATGATTTCTGCTAACTGTAATAATTGTTTGCCTAAGAATGTTGTGCATAGACTCAGGTGGAATTTTGCAGCCGCCCTTTGGTATTATTGTCAAAGGGGGAGAAGAGTTACAGGTAATTGCACGCAATTACGTGTGTTGCCAACAATTCCAAAGGGGGAGATTGATGAGCAAGGTGCATCCAAAGTATTGTCATTGTTGTCAACACAGATAGAGGATTGGTTGATGCAATGGACAGGAGTTCATTGATGAGCAAGGTGCAGCAAAAGTATTTTCATTATTGTCAACACAGTCAGGGAGATCGGTTGATGCAGTGGATAATAGATCGGTTGATGCAATGGACAGGAGTTCAGTGGTCATACAGAGCATGTATAATGATTCTCCAAGAAGAACGTAGTGGCCCATATGCAAAAGCTCAAAGAAAAAGACAAGTAAGAAAAGTGTCGCGATATTGCGACATGTTGAGCAAGCATGAGAAACTGTCGTGATATCCGACATGTTGAGAAGAAAGAAGGCGAAAGAAAAACTATCACGATATCGCGACATGTTTGGCAAGAAAGGAAAACTGTCACGATATCACGACATAATGGAAGAAAAGAAGCCAAGTAGAAAAACTATCATGATTTCGCGACATGTTGGAAGAGAGAGAAAGCGCAAGGAAAACTGTCGCGATTTCGTGACATGTTCAATGAGAAGGCACATGCAAGAAAACTGTCACGATTTCGCGACAAGTTCGGGGAGAAGGAGCTCGCAAAGAAAATTGTCACGATTTCACGACAATTTGCAAGAGAGACAGTACAGATGAAAAAGTGTCACAATTTTGTGATAGGTTCGAAGAGAAAGAGCTTGCAAGAAAAAGTGTCATGATATCGCGACATGTCGAGTTTTCACGACCCGAAGGGAAGAAAAGCGCTAAGGAGAAAAAGTGTCACGATATCGTGACATGTCGGGTTTTGTGACCCAAAGAGGAGAGAGAGTGTACGAAAGCGAAAAGTGTTGCGATATCATGACATGTGTTTTCACAGTCAACGGCCAAGAAAAAGTCAAAGAGCGAAAAGTGTCGCAATATCGCGACATGTTGTGTTTTCATGGTCAACGGCCAAGAAAAAGTCAAAGAGTGAAAAATGTCACGATATCATGACATGTCATGTTTTCACGGGTAAAAGGCGAGAAGAGTACAAAGAGGACAAGAAGGCGAAAATGTCATAATTTTGTGACGTATTTTCACGGGCGAAAGACAAAGAAGAGCACAAGGCAGCGAATGTGTCGCGATTTCGCGACATGTGTTTTCACGAGCGAAAGACAGAGAAGAGCACAAGGCAACGAAAGTGTCACGATTTCACGACATGCCATGTTTTCGCGGGTGCAAGCCGAGAAAAGGAAAAAGAGGTGGAAAGTGTCACGATATCGCGACATGTCATGTTTTTGCGGGTTTAAGCTGAGAAGAGGACAAAAAGGCAAAAATGTCACGATATCGCGACATGTCATGTTTTGTGGGTAAAAGGTGAGAAGAGTACAAAGAGACGAAAATGTCATGATTTCGCGATAGGTCGCATTGGCATGATGGAAGAAGAAGAACCCAGCCGAAGTAAAATTATCTAAAGTCGTACGATAGTAACAGAGGTAGTTACAGAAAGAATTCATGCAGCTAGAATAATAAGAGTTAACTAGAGTCAAAACTACAGTTACAGAGGAAAAATCAGGCAGCTAAAATAAGAACAGTAAACTGACGTCCGTTCGACTATTACAGAGGCAGTTAAAAAATAAATTCATGCAGCTAAAATAAGAATAGAGAACTAAAGTCAGAATGGTAGTTACAGGGCCCATTATGGAGTAAATTCATCGAGCGGTGGCCATACTGAGAGTTCCAAATAAAGAGACAAACCTATTAACAGGTTGCGTGTAAGATTATTGTGTCAGAAAGGAGTTACTTACAGGAGTGGCTATTAATAGGTTGCATGCGGGATTATGGAAGTTACAGAAGACTTGAGTTTCAAGATGAAAATATTATTATAAAAGGGTAGTTGCATGCAGAAGTGAAAGTGTAGCTCAGAATTGAAAAGTGAGCAGAGAAGGCTGTCAGAGCGCAGTAAATAGAGCGTGTCAGAAAGAGAGTGGTTGAAAGACAGAGCGTGTCAGAGAGAGAGCGGATGAAAGATAGAGAACGTCAGAGAGAGTGTGGCAGAAGGAGCATGGCTGAGAAAGCATAAAAAAATGATATAAAGGTAGAGACGTAAGAAGCGAGCGAAGGTAGAGTACTATAAAAGGGCCGCTGCATGGGGAAGTTAGGTTGTTGCTCATAGTGGAAAAGTGTTGCCGTATAGAGGAGAAGTGCTATGAAAAAGGGCAGAGAGAACTCGACTAAGAGAGCGCAGATAAAAGAGGGAAAACAAAGATGTAAGAGTGCAGTAAGAGTGAGCCGTAAGAAATCCGTAAGAGTGAGCCGTAAGACAGGGCTGTTAGAGTGCAGTAAGCAGAAACGTTGGAGTGGGTGTGTTTCATGAATTGAAACAGATATTGGATGAACAATAGACCAATGAGGGTCTTGTAAAAGCGAAGGCATTTTTATGTCAAAATAGATTCAAAATAGACATCCAAGTTGGTTCTTGGAATCAGGGGTTGGTGCTCCTTTTTATTGGTGCAGATAAATTAGGGGTTGGTGCTCCTTCCAATGGGTGCTGGTAAATTGATTGTAAAGTTGGTGCTTTGCAAAGGCTAGATTTGGATGGGAGTCGAAACAGTCTATTCTTGAGGAGTAGCCAAAATTGGTGAACCTCGTTACATCGTGTGTTGTGGAATGCTCTCTTGTTATATTTGATTTATGTGGTTTTAAGTTTTCATTGTTTTGGCTTTAAGAGTTGAAGTTTTTAAGTTTTAAAGAGCCACACTAATTCACCCCCCCTCTCAGTGTCATTGTGAGACTAACAAATATAGTATTTATAATGTAAATTGAAAACATCCTTTGTCATGATCTTTATCAAGTCCAAACTAAATAAACAAAACATCTTGACAATAATAAACTTCCAGTGCCAATATTAAGTTATCTAAAATGTATTTTTTTAGTAAACTTTTTTATTCATCTTTTACAATTTTTTTCACCATAGGGTTGATCTTTTGTACTAGGTCTTTAGCTATAGATTTTAATGAAATATTCAAAAGGTTAATTAATATCTATATAGAGACCCTATCCCTATTAGGACCCTTAGATTTGAATTTTACTAATATTTGATTAATCGTTGGTCCTAAAGACCTTTTTATATTAGTTTATTTATACATATTCTAAAAATGCTCATCAATAAAATCCCATATTACTTTAAAAATATAACAAGAAGACTATCTAAATATAATGCTTTATCATTATGCATTGCAAACAATAACACCATCATTTACATGCCATTGTATATCCCTAGCTTGACATGTAATAGGTAATCTAGATACATACAAGCACATGCATGTAGACAAATATGAAGTCAAGCAATATGCAAGCAAGAAACAACATGTAGTTAGAAGTAAATAGGAATCCATTGCATACTCAAATGTATTATCTTTTATGATGCATTGTTTTAATGGTGAGGTAAAAGGTAACTAAATCATACTTTGTATTTATGATGTATGGACGTAGCCAATTAGGCTCAAATTTACCTTCAATATTAGTTTTAGCATTGGTGTTCCTTTGATTCTCTTTGAGGATAAGATCATTAACTTTGAAGGAATATGATTGTACCTTCTTTCTATAAGATTGTTTCAAGCCTTTGTTTGTAGATCCTTAGGTTCTCTATGGTATGTATCCACTTTTTGTGAAGTCCCAACCTATTGAGATGGAAAAGACAATATTTATCTCCAAAAGAGGAGTCTTACAACAATATGTGTAAGGAAGGAACCTTTAAATTTAAAAGGAAGATAACTTTAGTTCCATAAACCAAAGCATAGATCACCAAGCCAATAGGAGTTCTAACACTAGTGTGATAGGCCGACAAGGCTAGGTACAACTAGAGATGTCAAACTCTACTAGTTTTAATGATGAGCTTCTTGATGATATTGACAAGAGTCTTGTTAGAAGCTTCAACTTGGCCATTTTCTTGAAGATAGTAACACATAGATCATTTGTACTATTGTGGCTGATCCACAACACACCCCAAAATTGGGGACCCACCTTTTTTGCATGCTTTCAAAGAAGACCGCAGTGGCCCAGATGCTAAAAAAATCAAAGGAAGAGCAAAATATAGCAAGAAAAAGAAAGTGTCGCGATATCGTGACATGTTGCTCCGTCGCGACCAGAAATGAAAAGTTGTCATGATATCGCGACATGTTGCTCCATTGCGGCCGAAAATGAAAATTTGTCACGATATCATGACATGTTGCTCCGCTGCGGCAAAAAATGAAAATTTGTCACGATTTCACGACATGTTGCTCCGTCGTGGCTGAAAATGAAAAGTTGTCACGATTTCACGACATGTTGCTCCGTCGCGGCTAAAAATGAAAAGTTGTCGCGATTTCGTGACATGTTGCTCCATCGCGACTAGAAATGGAAAGTTGTCGCAATTTCGTGACATGTCACGTTTTCGCGGCTAAGAGCAGCAGAATGCATCATGAAGAGAAAATGTCGCGATATCACGACGTGTTGTGAAATCGTGATGCAAGACAAAGAACCAAATTAAAGACTCAAAATGTCACGATATCATGACATGTCATGAAATCGTGGTTCATAGAGGAGAGAAAGACAAAATGAAAATGTCGCGATATCGCGACTTCTAATGAAATCATGGTCGAAGTCAGCAAGAGAAGAGTCAATGCAGAAGTTGTCATGATATCACAACATGTCGCATTTTTGCGACCTAAAGCAACCAAAATAAACGTAGAGGAAAAATGTCGTGATATCGCGATAGGTTGCATTTTTGCGACTCCAAGCAGTGAGATGGTACGAAAGGAAAATATGTCACGATTTCGTGACATGTCACGTTTTCATAGCCAGAAAGCAGCGAGAGAAGTCCGAAAGAGAAAAGCGTCACGATTTTGTGACAAAAAGCAGTGAGACAGCCCAAAAGAAAAAAGCGTCACAATTTCATGATAGAAAGCAACGAGACAGCCTGAAAGAGAAAAGCGTCACGATTTCACAACAGAAAGCTGCGAGACAGCCCGAAAGAGAAAAGCATCATGATTTTGTGATAGAAAGCAGCAAGATGGTACGGAATGAAAAAGTGTCACGATTTCACGACATGTCGTGTTTTCACGGTTGAGTGCAACAAAACACAGCGAAGGAGAAAAACGTCATGATTTCGCGACAAGTTGCATCCATGCGGTCCGAAGCAGAAAAATGTCATGATATCGCGACATGTATCATTTTTGCGATGCATGATGACAAACAAGGCTGCTGATAGAAAAATGTCACGATATCGTGACATGTCTCATTTTCGTGATACAGGTAGAAGAGCAAAGCTACATGCAGAAAAACGTCGCGATATCGCGACATGCTATTTTTGGTCATGATTTATAGGGGGCCATTATGGAACATGTAGAGAAACGTGGAACACGTGGCGTACAGGTGTAAGGGCTACAGAAGCATTACAGTTCACAGAAAGCATCTCGATGTCGAGCATAAAGTCAAAAGCAACAAAAAGGCGAGGAAGGTGAAACGAAGCGATCTGAGAGACGAAGCGAAGTGTCACAGGGTAAAATAGAAAGCATTCCCAAAGGGTTTAAAAGCAAAATCCAAGGACAGATACGGGGGTCGAAAACCGCTACGAGCAGAGTTGTAGTGCCGAAGGCGAGAAGCCATTCTGGGCCTGCTTGGGAGTGTTTTTCTTCCCCTTTTTCTAGTTTTTGAGAAAACTAGAGATTTTGTTATTGTAAAATGATCAATTTTTAATACAAAAAATTTAGAGAGTTGCATCTCATTGGCAAGAAAGAAGGAGTTATTTTTTGCATGCAAGATTGAATGTTTATCTCTCCCCTTTCAGATTTTTAGACTTATAGGTGAAGTTTAATGCAAGTTATCTTGGTTGCTTCAAGCGAATGTCTAAATCTAAAAACCATAATTAAAACCCTAGGGATCAACACTTAACTTATCTGGATTGTGCATGTTCTGCAGGTTCAATAAGTTAGGTTGCATGCATGGAAACCTCATTAGCTTCGGTTTTGTCAGAATAGGATTGCATCACCCTGAATGCATTTCATTTTTCTTTTGCATTTTATTTTCATTTTTTTTGCACTTTATTTTCATTTACAGGCATTAAAATAAAAAAATAAAAAACTAAAAATTCCAAAGTCTGAAAATAGAAAATTTCCATTTCAAGGCCAGAATTTCATTTTTCAGTTTTGTTTTTCATTCATGAGCAGATGATGATATTCCCTTCATAAAATTCCAATTTCATTGAAGGGGTTATGTTTTATGGCATTTCATCAATTTCCATTTTGAAGTTACAACATGGTCATAAAGGGACCAAATCACATTTGCTTTATTCGGGTTCAACGAACAATCATTAAAGTTTCACAGTAAAATAAACCAACATTGCCCCTTGTTTTCAGTTACTTGCAACCACTAAGGTGTTCCAAGCATTTTTATTGAATATCTTTATTTGAGATTATTGATACACATATACCAAATGCTAACATAGCGGAACCTTGGAGAAATTGTTTATTAAATTTCTTTGCAAGAGAGGATTTAGAACCCAAATCCTATCGGAGAGTGTGTTTTCACAATCGGGTGAAAATACCACTCAACAGATTGGCGCTAGAAGGAGGGCCTGAAATGGTTTATTTTATTATGATTTTAAATGCTTAGAATTGCTTAAGAGCTTTGCAACACATTTTGATTGTTCATACAGAAATAAATGTGATTTGATTTAATTTTGAAAATTTTGGTCTCAATGAATTACTTTTCATTTGATTTTAATGAATACATCTCTTAGTTGATGCTAACTTGATTTTATACATTGCAAGTTGAATATTCAACAGATTTGGTTCTAAAGTTACATTTTGAGTTTCACTAATGGCAACACTTGAGGAGCAAATGGTATCCCTAAGAAAAGAAATGATGTCTCTAAGAGAAAGAATGGTATTAATAATGGAGGATCATTATAAGGGTTTGTCTATACCTGTGGTACCCTATCAAATTCCTAAAATGTTATTGGATTTTTTACGATGTTTTAATCAAGAGGTGCCACTAGGATACTTGCAAAAACTACATGTCTACAAGGATACATTATGTCAATTCCAGATTTTCTATGAGGAGGTAGCTTGTAAGTTATTTGCATACATTTTGGATGATAAACCATTCTTTTGGTACAGCCAACTACCCATGGAGGTTAGGACTTCTTGGATACAACTAGAAGCAGCCTATCTTTATCATTTTGGTAATCGGGTTGACTTAGAAATCCTGAAAAATCAGTTTACCTCCATATGTAAGGAGCCTAATGAATCCTTGAGTCAATTCAATGGAAGATTTCATGAGTTGCACTCCCAAATGTGGGAAAATTTTAACACATTAGAAGAGGAAGCCATGGAAGTATACCTGGGAGCCATACACCCCACACTTGCTTCACTCATTGAGGAAAAAATGGGTGGCTTGTCTCTAGAGAAAATCCATGAGATCTTAGAAGAGATAGAACGACAAGGTCTTGAAGAAGAAAAGGCACAACATGTTCACATGAGAGATTGTCCTTCTATTGATGCCAACCTACACCAACCATCAAACATAGCACCCTCCACTCCAATGATACCTAAGGTGAATGATCAAGGGGATGAATTTGAATATCCAAATTTTACGACCACCTTAGATGTAGTCCAAGAGGAGGTGCAAATTGCTAAGACAACATCCACTAGTGAGGATTATGTAGAGATACATGATTATCTAGATGAAGGGGTTCTAAATTCAACAATGTTTGATATATGTGATAGGACGGAACCTACCATAGAATTGAATGAAGTGGTTGAAAGTGAAATTGGAAGAAAACCAATAAATGAATTCGAAGACATGATAGAGTTTCACCACTTGTTCTTGGAAGATACTATTGATGAGATGTGTAAAATTAACGATCAAGAAATTCTTCACCCTCCAAATTATGATAAAATTGAATCATGGGTTACTAATTTGGATTATGATGGCCTTACAAATTTGAATTCAAGAAACGACCCACTTTTGGAAATAATTGAACCATCTAAGGAAGGTGAAGATGAATTTGATGAGAAACACATTGATGAATTGGAAGATGTTGAAGAAGTAGTTGAACGTCACCACTTGATTTTGAAAGATGATTATTATGATGCTTGGAAGAAGTGGGAAGACTACACTCAATCCAAAACTACTAATGAAACTTGTGTGCCAATTGATATACAGGACAACATAATCGCCTACTCAAAGGAAGATATTACAACTCCTGTACAATTTGAGGATGTTTTGGAAGAGGGTTTCAAATCTCATCAAATTTTGGAAGATTATAATGATCCTATTACCAAGGACAAAGAAGAAAGTGAATTGATGAATGAATCAAAAGATCATGCCACAAAATCCATGGAGTTTCATCCCACAAATTTGGAAGATAATTTTTATAATGGTTGGGGGAGATATGATAATGCATTCTTTTCTCACACCCCTATAGATGAAACTCATATTTCACTTGATATGCAGGATGTTGAAACTTCTACCTCACATGAAGAGATACCATGGATAGTGAACAAAGAATTGGAACCAAATGACAAAGAGATTGATCAATTGGAAGCAACTCAAATGAAGGATCATCAAGATGAGTCATGGGACATACACTTTGACCAAAAACATTTGAGGGTTGAAAAGGATGGGCATGTTTTCAATTGGGTGCCCAATTTTGGTATGTTTGATGAACAAGTAATCAATGAAGAATATGAAGACCATGAGGTAAAAGAGGGAATTGCAAATCCCCATCAAATTTTGGTAAATAAAAATGTTCAAAAGTTAGAATCTAACCTTTTGTGTTCAAGCATCCAAGATTTAGGTGAAAATTTGCATGACCATGTTTTGAATTTGAATGATGTTTATGATGAAATGTCATTAAAGGTGAATGAAAAACAAGGTATGATTTCTAATCACACCTTTGATAACATTGTTTTAATGAATGAAAAAGAAGTTGATGCACTTGAACTGTTAAATCAAATTCATCAACAATTACTAATTGAATCTAGGATAAAAACTTTTAATGATCCTAATTTAGTAAATATCCTAGATGCTTGTAAATTGTTGCACAAATTTGATTGGCCTACAAATTTGGAAAATGATTTGGCTTTGAAATTTGTAGAAATAGGCTCCTACTTACAAAATTGCATATTTGAAAAAGATAGCCTAATTCTAAATCAAGGAGGGAATTATGAAATTTACATTTTAAAGAATAGACATGATAAAATTGAAAATCAATCATTGTCTAATCAATTTGAAAATTTGAATCTCACCTATGAGAATACTAATGGAACTGAATTTAATTGGTGGGGTGAGAGAGGAAAGTTGAAGTGGGTTGCATTGTTTGGTCTAGTCTTGTTTGTGTTGGATTCCCACAACATTTGGCATGCATATCATGTTATATTTTTGTTGAAATGTTCTAATCATGTTTGGGATCCAGGAAAGTGATAATCCAAGCTTTGCATCATCTTGTATTATATTGTACATTTGTATATAGGTTTTGATTTTTGGTTTTGGGTTTGTGTTTTCAAGTTTCCTTTTAGGGATTGCTATTTGGATTTGGATTTAAGTTGTGTGTTGGTCCTTTGGACATTTTTGGTTTGTTTATTAAAAAAAAAAATGAAAATTTTTTTGAGATGTCAACTTATGCCTAAGACTAGGAGAATATGAAACATTGGAATTGTGTTGTAGAAGCTCCACAAGTAACACAAACATTTTAAGTAATATCGTTTGAATCTTGTGATGCATGAAGTTGTCAGTTTTACACATTATGGTAAAGAAGATGATATATTCCATCCACATTCCAAAAGAAGCAAGTGCATTCATATCTCATGTCACATTCCTCATTGCATATACATGTCATCTCAGTTACATTTTCATTTCATGTGCAATCATTGAGAAGGTGTCGAATCCTCTTAGGGTTATTACATAACATATATTAAAAGGATCCTAAGGTTGGGAACTGATGCCCAAACTATCTTGAACCAAGCACATTCCATGCACATTAAAAATAATCTTGAGCAAAATGGTCAAAACCATACTTGGATGAAAAGGTGAGGTGAAAAGAATATTTCATGTCTGTCCTATCATGCAACATAATCCTTAAAACAGTGGTTTTTACCACTTCCATCAAGCTTAAAGTCTAAAACCAGAGTAGTAAGGATAGGATTAAATCCTCATCGAACTTAGGTTGAGGATCCAATTCCCCAAAGCTCTGATTTGACCCACATGGAGTAGTAAGGATAGGGCATAATTCTCATCTCGCCTAGGTTGAGAATCTGATTCCCCAAAACTCCTATGTCTTATTTCATCATAAATCTTGGATTGGAAGGATCGTACTACATGTCCTCTGCAAAGGATGGGTAGTCATCCCAAAGGTCCAAGAAATAAAATTAATATCTCCCATTTTCATCTCAATATTGGATTGGAAGGATCGTACTACATGTCCCTAGCAAGGATGGGTAGTCATCCCCAAGGTCCAAGAAGTAAAAAATTAATATTTCCCATTTCATCTCAATATTGGATTGGAGGGATCGTACTACATGTCCCTAGCAAGGATGGGTAGTCATCCCAAAGGTCCAAGAAATAAAAGAAAAAGAATGAATGAAGCCAAGTCATGGATTATGGGGTTAAGTATGCTCATGCGTGGCAACATGTCTTGTCTAAAAGCAAGACCATTGATTGCTCATATGGATAGACTAGCCTGACCATTTCATCCATAACAGGTTAAATCATTTTGTTCAAGATGAGGTAATGAACTCCAAATCATAATAGTAAGGATAGGGTTAAATTCCCATCTCGCTTAGGTTGGGAATCCTATTCCCCAAAGTTCTGATTTCACTTACACTTGCACATGGGTTCAAGATGGTAGTGACACATAACCAACTTTGGGATCTAGTAAATTAATTCAGTATACATATATTTATTTGGCCTTAAGAGGGTTTGACAGTTTTGATATGTTTGTTCATGATATTAGAAGGTTTGAGCCTTTGCAAAGCAGGTTGTTATATCTCTAGCATCTTCATCATGCATCAAATCCTACACAAATCATTCATAGCCTTGCATACAAATCATAAGTGAAACTGACAATGGAATGTTGATCAAGTTCAAGCGATAGGGAATGAAAACACATTGCACACACCGAGCTGATACTTAATGATTCTGATGTTTCATGTATTTTTGATCTATCGGTATTTGTTTATCTTTTATGTGCTGATGCCTGTATCTAAGCTTGTATATTTCAGGTTGGGTTCTCACCAAAATGCTCAGGAGCATTTGACAGCAGAGTCACCATTTGTTGTGGCTGATCCACAACACACCCCAAAATTGGGGACCCACCTTTTTTGCATGCTTTCAAAGAAGACCGCAGTGGCCCAGATGCTAAAAAATCAAAGGAAAAGCAAAATATAGCAAGAAAAAGAAAGTGTCGCGATATCGCGACATGTTGCTCCGTTGCGACAAAAAAAGAAAAGTTGTCGCGATATCGCGACATGTTGCTCCGTCGCCATCGAAAATGAAAAGTTGTCACGATATCGCGACATGTTGCTCCATCACGGCCAAAAATGAAAAGTTGTCACGATTTCACGACATGTTGCTTCGTCACGGCCAAAAATGAAAAGTTGTCATGATTTCATGACGTGTTGCTCCGTCGCGGCTAGAAATGAAAAGTTGTCGCGATTTCGCGACATGTTGCTCCATCGTGGCTAGAAATGGAAAGTTGTCACGATTTCGTGACATGTCGCGTTTTCGTGGCTAAGAGTAGCAGAATGCATCGTGAAGAGAAAATGTCACGATATCACGACGTGTTGTGAAATTGTGGTGCAAGACAAAGAACCAAATTAAAGACTCAAAATGTCGCGATATTGCGACATGTCATGAAATCGTGGTTCATAGAGGAGAGAGAAAGACAGTGAAAAATGTCGCGATATCATGACATGTCATGAAATCGCGATCAAAGCAGTAAGAGAAGAGTCAATGTAGAAGTTGTCACGATATCACGACATGTCGCATTTTCATGACCTAAAGCATCCAAAATAAACGTAGAGGAAAAATGCCATGATATCGCGATAGGTCATGTTTTCATAGCTCCAAGCAGCGAGATGGTATGGAAGGAAAATATGTCATGATTTTGTGACATGTCACGTTTTTGTGGCCAGAAAGCAACGAGAGCAGTTCGAAAGAGAAAAGCATCGTGATTTCATGACAGAAAGCAGTAAGACAGCCCGAAAGAGAAAAGCATCATGATTTCACGACAGAAAGCAGCAAGACAAATCTAAAGAGAAAAGCGTCACGATTTCATGACAAAAAGCAACGAGATAGCCCGAAAGTGAAAAGCATCACGATTTCATGATAGAAAGCAGTAAGATGGTACAGAATGAAAAAGTGTCACGATTTTGTGACATGTCACGTTTTTGCGGCTAAGTGCAACAAAACACAACGAAAGAGAAAAACGTCGTGATTTTGCAAATAAGTTGCATCCATGTGGTCTGATAGCAAAAAAATGTCATGATTTCGTGACATGTATCATTTTCGTGATGCATGATGGCAGACAAGGCTGCTGGCAGAAAAATGTCACGATTTCGTGACATGTCTCATTTTCGTGATACAGGTAGAAGAGCAAAGCTGCATGTAGAAAAATGTCGCGATATCGCGACATGCTATTTTTGGTCATGATTTACAGGGGGCCATTATGGAACATGTAGAGAAATGTGGAACATGTGGCATACATGTGTAAGGGCTACAGAAGCGTTATAGTTCACAGAGAAGATCAAGCGTCTCGATGTCGAGCATAAAGTCAAAAGCAACGAAAAGGTGGGGAAGGTGAAACGAAGCGATCTAGGAGATGAAGCGAAGCGTCACAGGGAAAAATAGAGAGCATTCCCAAAGGGTTTAAAAGCAAAAGCCGAGGATAGATACGGGGTCGAAAACCGTTACGAGCAGAGTTGCAGTGTCAAAGGCGAGAAGCCATTCTGGGCCTGCTTTGGAGTGTTTTTCTTCCCCTTTTTTTGGTTTTGAGAAAACTAGAGATTCTGTTATTGTAAAATGATCAATTTTTAATACAAAAAATTTAGAGAGTTGCATCTCATTGGCAAGAAAGAAGGAGTTATTTTCTGCATGCAAGATTGAATGTTTATCTCTCCCCTTTCATATTTTTAGACTTATAGGTGAAGTTTAATGCAAGTTATCTTGGTTGCTTCAAGCGAATGTCTAAATCTGAAAATCATAATTAAAACCCTAGGGATCAGCACTTAACTTATCTGGATTGTGCATGTTCTGTAGGTTCAATAAGTTAGGTTGCATGCATGGAAACCTCATTATCTTCGGTTTTGTCAGAATAGGATTGCATCACCCTGAATGCATTTCATTTTTCTTTTGCATTTTATTTTCATTTTTTTTGCACTTTATTTTCATTTACAGGCATTAAAATAAAAAAATAAAAAACTAAAAATTTCAAAGTCTAAAAATAGAAAATTTCCATTTCAAGGCCAGAATTTCATTTTTCAGTTTTGTTTTTCATTCATGAGCAGATGATGATATTCCCTTCATAAAATTCCAATTTCATTGAAGGGGTTATGTTTTATGGCATTTCATCAATTTCCATTTTGAAGTTACAGCATGGTCATAAAGGGACCAAATCACATTTGCTTTATTCGGGTTCAACGAACAATCATTAAAGTTTCACGATAAAATAAACCAACATTGCCCCTTGTTTTCAGTTACTTGCAACCACTAAGGTGTTCCAAGCATTTTAATTGAATATCTTTATTTGAGATTATTAATACACATATACAAAATGCTAACATAGCGGAACCTTGGAGAAATTGTTTATTAAATTTCTTTGCAAGAGAGGATTTAGAACCCAAATCCTATCGGAGAGTGTGTTTTCACAATCGGGTGAAAATACCACTCAACATGTACTAAATATTATATTTAGAACAAATGTTTTGGACATCCTTGTTCTTTAAGGGTATTTCATTGTTAGATATTAGCATAAAATAGATGGTATAACAATTAAGGATCTAGTTAAATATAAATTTGAAGACTTTGACTATAGTGGTTGAGGCTAAAGGAATGGATTTGACCCATTTAATGAAGTACTCAATAGCCATGATAATGAACTTATGCCCATCATATGATAATATATTGATGTTCCCAATGATGTAAAAGCCCCAAATGGTAAAAGACCAAGGATAAATAAAGGATTGAGGAGCTTGGAATAAATCATGGTTGAGATTGTCTTGATTTTGATACTTCTCACATCTCTTAATATAGTCATAAGATTTATTTTCCATGGATATACAATAATAACCAAATCATAGGATTTTTTGGTGATGGTGACATCTTTAAAGTGACCACTATGAGATCCATCATGGGGCTCTTTAATAACTACTTGGAATTTGATTTAGGATAGGTATATAAGTATAATGTAATAAATGGCATGGTGGCATAAGATATCTCCAAGAAAAACATGCCTATATGTGCATTGTTTGAGGTTCCTACACTCAATGTGGTTCAAACCATCAAGCAAAGTGGTATCCCTAAGGAAAGAAAATATATCCTTATACCAAGGATCATGAGAGTGAGCTACTTCTACAAGAAGTACTCCTAGAGGAAGTTGGCTAGAATTTAAGGTTAAGGATTCCCTAATTCATGATGACTTTAGCACCATTCCATCATGAGAGAGAGAGAGAGAGAGAGATAGAGAGAGAAATTGATATATTCAAGTAAGGGTATGAGGTCATTTATGTAGGAATATAGGTTCCTTAGCTAGCACTCTACCTAACTATGCAAAGGACAACATGCGCATATAAAACTTACACTTTGCTACTTGTGAATTTACTATGTTGCATGAAGCAACTAGATAAATTTTCCCTAAAGTAATATAATATAACAAAACAATGTGATATATTCTAACACCACCCTGTATTACATTATTTGGTATGAATTTCTCTTGAATCACATAGATGATCTCTAAATATTTCAAACTTGATTTTTCCAAGTACCTTTGTAAAGATGTTTCCCAGCTAATCTTCTGTAGGTACATACTTGAGGATGATGTTCTTGTTCTAAAAGTGTTCTCTGATGAAATGACATTGAGCTTCAATATGCTTTCTTCTTTCATGTATGATTGGATTCTTGATCTGATTCAATACTCCTTTATTATAATAGAATATCATAGTCAGAGTTCTTTTGATTCCCATGTTAGATAGTATGTATTACAACCATAAGGCTTCATAGATTGTATCTCTTTCTGCTTTGTATTCTGCTTCAGTTGATGATTGTGCTATTGTATGTTTTTTCTTGTTGTGCCAAGATATGGATCCATATCTAAGATAGAAGACATAGCTTAACGTATATTTTATGTCATCAATAGCCCAACATAATTTGAATCTGAGTATCCTTATAGAAAAAATTATTTGACATTCTTCATATAATTTAGTCCATAGTCATAGTCCTTGATAAATATCTAAAAAAAGCTAGTAGTTCATTAGGCCTAGATTTATTATTTCAAAATCCTTTTCTAGGTCCATTTTGATATCACTTATTAACTTTTCTAAGATTCCAACAATCACTATGTCATCAACATATACTATGAGTATCAAGATATAATTTCTAATATTATCGGTATATAGACTGGGATCTGTTGTACTTTTGTATAAATTATGATGTAGTAGATGATTATTGATCTTGATGTTCCATGCTCTAGGAGATACCTTGAAATTGCTTGCCTTCAATTTTGGAATACATGCGTTGTAAAAATAGGAAGATTTGACCTTCAATACTAGGAGCCTTTAATGCTCCTTCTTCCTTCCTTCCATGTTGCACTTCAAATGGTTTTGACTGTGGTTTTCTCTTTGCTAAACTTTGGACTTCAGGCACCTTTTATGGATGAATAATCATGGGATTTGTGACACGTGTCATGCACATTACAAATGAGTGTCCTCTCCTTCTATAATGTACCAATTTCTTGTTCAACGCTCTTTGATCATGTTGTAACATATGAGACTTGTGTGGGTACTTGTGTAAATATTGTGGAGGATAAAATGTGTCACCACTTCTGTGATATTCCTTGTAACACTTGTGTTAGGTTTCTTTAGCATTGAGATATGAAATGGTACCTTAGAAAGTTTATGCCAAGTGGTATTCAAACTGTCTGTACGAAGTCCTTCCCTGTAACATCTTCCAAGGTGAAGATTATAACTCCTCAAATCCTTTTGTATGCCATTCATTTTATTTGATACATCTATTGGGCAACAAGCAAACTTTTATTTTGTAGGTGGATTGACGATGAGCTATGGAGCTTTGAATGCTAATTTTAGGGCTTCCTTTGGTGGATGGTCTTCACCAAGTGAAAGACCTTGAATGTAGCACCTTTGCTCCTTGTATTTTATGCTTCTAATGTGTTGATTCTTGTGTATATTTTGATGCATTTTCACAGTAGATGTGAATTATTTTTCTACATAAACGTAGCTTGATTATAGCCTTATGTGGGATTTGATTTTGCAGGTTCATCCATCCAAGATGAGTTCTTTGAGTGGCTCCTTTTGCTTAGGAATAATAGTGCTGATATTTGACCTTCCTTTTTTGATTACCATGTATTTATTATGCCTTTTGATACACTTTCAAATATTCTCTTTTTATGTATAAACCATATTATATTAGTGTAATAAAATATATCATAAATTGTATACAAGGCCTCTTTAATGTACCTTCTTTTGCACTCTATTTCCAGATCTAAAATTATGGTTTTTTGGCATATTTTCCCTGCAATACAAGATTTTTGAGGTTGTATTTTATGAGTAGACACCTTCCAATTTTTTCTTGGACACTTTGATAATAAATCCAAGATTAGATAATAGTATATATAAGCTCTTTAATTGATGCAATTTTCTACACTTTCTTTCCTTGCATCTAACCTTGTAATGCTTTGGATTTGAGACTCACCAAGTCTCAATATTTGAAGATTCTATTTATGATTTTGGTTAGTTGTGTTATTCTCCATATTTTGGAGGATTTTGACTTGTTTTGGTGGCTTTAATTGGCCACTATGTGTTGCATATTTTTATGCTTTAATAGTGTCTTTAGACACTTGATACAGATCAAATTTTGTGTGCTTAAAAAAAACAAAACTAATTTCTTTTGAGAGTAGTATAATAGTGCAAAAAAATCTAATATAATTTTTTTAATGCACTTGAAAATTTCACCTTATCACTCCAATAAACTCTCAAGATAATGCACATAATCAAATTTACTGCAACTAATCAAGAATAAAATGAAACGAACCTTCAATAATTATACTACAATTTAGTATTTTAGGACTTAGTCTTGTTTTACTTTTCCATAGTAGATGATAGATAGTTTATAGAATTAATTCTAAAATATAATCAACTCCTAATTAATGTGCAAATAAATCCTTAAAAGAAACCTTTTTTCCTTTTACAATTTTGAAGACTGTAATCCAATTCAATTCTTACAACCTTTAATTAAAATCTAGGTGCTCTGACAAATTTGATAAGTAATCCAATTAATGAATCTACTTGCACCAAAATTTGCATACCTTTTTAAAGTTTTTGTAGCTCTTTTTCCACTTTTATGGAGGATGTAGATCTTGGTGTCTAGGATCACCAAGTTGTTGCTTCAAGTAGGATCTTGCAACTTTTTGTAGACTATCATGAACAACTCCTTCTTCACCAAATTATGGTCTCAATTTTTTTTCATGAGCCTAGGATGTGGCGGCTTTTTCTTCTCCTTATGCTGTAGATTTGGATAATTATTTGTCTCAAAGAAGTGCCTTGTTATTGTGAGAATCTAAAAATATCCAATATTTGGTGAGATTCTTCTATATTCAATTCTTCTTGTCAAATTTTAACTTCAAGTAGGATCTTCTTTTGGGATTTGGTACTCCTTGCCAAATTCTTATTCATATATTTGGTGCTCCTTGCCAAATTCTACTTCACATATTTGGTACTCCTTGCCAAATTATTCTTCTTATGCTTGTGTTCAGATGGTGACAATTTTCCCAAGTCCTTCACTATTAGGGACTTCTCCTTGGTAGTGGATTTCTCCAATGAGTTCTCCAAAAAACTCTTTTTATGATCTTCAACAAGGCTCTATAGGTATTTTTATATATTTTCTTTATACCTTTCCTAGATGTTTGATATTGTAGATTTTGTGCTTGTAGATATTTGATATAGGATAGATTCAATAATGATTTTTTCAAAAGCAAACTTTAGCTTAGCAATTATTTCTTTGTATGGATTGATCATTTTATATTTAGATTGATAAACACCATTGATTTGGTTGACTAAAAGTTGGAAATATTCAAATAAATACATAATTCTAACCTAAAGAAATAATGTTGCATGCAACCTTGGAATAAGGGATTTTACTTAGCGATGTTGTTTGTATAAGAAAATAGGCTTGAAGAAAAAAGGATCAATTGCAATTGAATGATCAAGATGAATCCTTCCCCAATTTTTTGATGCATATAGTACTAAAGAACATATTCTAATATTTAGGTTGATCTAATTCTAGGCTAAATATTGACTAATTGGGAAAGTTTACTACTAAGGTATGGTGATCTTCTAAGAGTGTAGCTACTAGTTGTTCAACAATTACCTAACTATTTAGAAACTTTTCAATGACAAACTCAAAATCAAATTAACAAAGTGCAAGATCACTTGGTGGTTTGTATTGAGAGGTGAGGTTTGGGAATGAGATAGCACAAAAGATTAACCTTCATAATGATAAAGGTTTTATGGATGAGCATGTAGTGTCTAAAATTATAAGAAGTGAACACTATACCTAGGTAAAGATTCTCTAAATGGGTATAGTAGAACTTGTAATTGACCAATATCCTACTAATATAGAAAAATACCCACTCTCTATGTTAGTCATTGTATTGCACCAACATATAGCTTAAGGTATGGTTTATTACTTCCATGTATAACAACAAGGTCCTAGAAGGATCATGAGGGAGAACTATAGGATGAGATAAAAGGTAGGATTTGAGAGAATCAAATGTAACTTGACAATAAATATCCCTTTCAAAGATCACATCCTTTCTCAAAGGATTGAAAAAGGGTTGACACTTGTTGGCTAGCTAGGAGATGAATCTTTCCCTAGATACTCCTAAGCTAGATTATATTTTGATGAGGTGACATATTGATAATGACCAATATATTATCAAGATCAAATTTTATGCCACATTGGGATATTATGAACCCCAAATATTTTCTTGATGTAATCTCAAATATGCATTTCTAAGGATTTAGGAATACCTTCTACTCTCGTATTTGATCGAAGATGCACCTTAGGTCTAGAACATGATATCCCTAATTTAAAAATAAACCAAGAAGATCATTGACATAGTATTCCATGATTTATATATCATGTCATAAAATATGTATGTCATGGCTCTTTGGTATGTAGATCCTACATTCTTCAATTTGAAAGGCATGACTTGATAGCAGAAGGTTTCTCATAGGGTGGTGAAAGCTTGTTTTGGATTGATACTTTGGAGCAATTTTGATTTAATTATAGCCTAAGAATATGTCATTTAAATATAACATTCCACATTCTATAGTAAAATAAATAATTATATCGATATTGGATAGAGGGAAGTCATCCTTGTGACATGATTTATTGATGCCCCAAAAGTTAGTATGATGAGGCCTTGAAATACCTCATTTTGTAGAGCAAAATAACACTCTCTAACTCCTTTAATGTATATGTAATTATGGACTAGATTGTAATTTGTATTAATATTTTGACTAGAAATGGTGAAAAGGTAAAATGCATTGCCAAGTTATTTTAGATAGGTTTTATGTGATTTTAAGCTTAGTTTTGACATTGGATTAATAATATTTGAAAACTGTGCAACAAAAGGATGATGACTTATAAATCATATTGGATGTAATTCTAGTTCTCTAGCATTGGTAATAGAATCAAGATCATCAAAATAGTTTTTGGTTTCAAAATATAGTTTTCTAGAGCAATTTTTAGAGTAGACTATAGTGCTCAAAAGATGCACAAGAAAACTATTTTGAAGCATGGAAGTGTGGGATGGTGCACAAGACATGGTAGAAACAATGCAGGACATGGCAAAGACAAAGTGCATGAAGATGCTTAAGGTGCCATGTGTATGCATATTACTATTTTTTCCTTTTTCTTTTTAACAAAAATGCCATGTGGGATAAGGCAGATAAGCTTATTCTTTTCCTAGCCTTGGTAAATAAAGATAAAATTTCTTATTCATTTTTCTACTATTATTACCACATGACAACTATAGATAAACATACTAGAGAATAACCATCACTAAATAATCAGTGTTAGACAAAAATTATAATTATTGAGATTAGTTTCCAACTACTTTGATTGGATCTAAGGTAGTTAAATAAAATTTGGATGTTTTGAGATTGGTTTCCAACTAATTTACATAGATCCAAATTAGTTAGAATCCTTATCAACTTATTTTGGGTTGTCATATTCTTTGTATAGATTTGGCTCAGTTTATTTCCAACCAATTCAGTTTCATATCTTACCTAGATAGAGGTGATTGGATTTTTTCTAACTTGGTTGTTATGTTGTCTAGAAAGAAGTAGTTAGATTTATTTCCAACTAACTTGGTTATTATATTCTCTAGATAGAATTGGTTGGATTTATTTCCAACCAATTTAGATTGGGAATATTTTATATTAGTAAGTTGTTGGTTTGTTTCATATGACCTCTCTATAAAAGAGGAGGTATAATGCATTGTAGAGGTTAGAATATGATGGGAGTTGAAAATGAAGAAGAGGAAGAAGATGCATGTGTATGAGTTGTTTATTATAAAAGAGTAATTTCATCCCTTTCTTGATAAGAGATGTTTACCTTCTTTTCTCACTTATATATATGTTTAATGTTATTTTGAATTAAGATTTACTTTTCATTGGGCTGAGTAAGGGCCCACTCCATTAACACAATGGAAAGTATTATCTTTGTAGATATGTTCATAAACTAATTAACAAATTTATATTTTATTTATTTTAATGTATTTTGTATATTGTTTTAATTTGTAACTAAATATTTGTATATTACTTTGATTATTTATTTTTGTAGGATGATTTCATGCAACTACTAGATTAGATTTTCTTTCTTGCAAATGTGTTATTTAATTTTCCTCAAGTGTAATTTAATTTTTGCAAGTACATTTTATTTTTTGCAACTGTGATTTACTTTTATGCAAGAGTGATATTTCATTTTCTGTAAGCATGTTTTTTTTGAGGTATATTACATTATTTGGTACATGCTATTATACCCCCATGGTACCTTCATGGAACATTTGTAAATAATAGATTAGGGTTGAGTCTACAGTTTAGAGTGTGAGTTCTATTTCCCCTTTTATATAAGTGTGAATGCGTAGGATATGAATAAGTGTCATGTAAAAGTGTAATGTGTAGGAAATTCATAAGTGTCATGTAATTTAGAGTGTAAGTGTAGGTTGAGTAAATGTGCACAAGTATCTTGTATGTAAGATTTGAAGAACACAAGCTTATACTGAGAGGGGGGATGAACAGTATAAGACCTCTTTTTACTTTTTCATTTATACTTCAAAATAGTAAAGCAATATACCCAAAGAAATATCAAAGCAATGCACAATATCATACACAAAGTGACACCAATTTTAATGTGGTTCACCCAGAATGGCTGGGCTACGTCCACAAAAATTTTCTCTAAAATTTATCTCAAAGTTCTTTGGTAATCCTTCCCAATTACAATATTTATGAGCCTCGGCCCAAAGGAGATACCTTCCCCCAATCAAAATTTATGAGCCTCTGCTCAAAGGAGATACCTTCCCCCAATCAGAATTTATGAGCCTCTACTCAAAGGAGATACCTTCCCCTATGCTCTGGAAATGATCCCTTAGAAGATCAACTGCCTCTACCTCTTGCCAGCACGTGGAACTCCTTTCCACCGAAGACCTTTTGTCCTCAATGCTTAGCCTAAGAGACATCTGCATTCTATGATCATGTCCACAGTAGCTCAACAACCTATACCAAACATAGTCAGTCGGTATAGTACAAGTCTTCCTCTATTTGTCAGATTTGTCCAACTCTTGAACAAATTAATCCTCTGCATACAAGCCTTCTCAAAGACTTGCCAAATCTTTCCTCAGGTTCTTCTCATAGAACCAATGCACCTCTGTCCTCAAGTTATCTGATAGAACTATCAAACTCAGCTCACAAGTCCTCTGCTAGGACCTATCCAAATCTGCTCACAAGTCCCCATCGAAACCTATCCAAAACTGCTCAAAAGTCCCCACCGAAACCTGTCTAAAACTGCTCACAAGTCACCACCAGAACCTGTCCAAAATTGCTCACAAGTCCCCATCAAAACCTATCCAAAAACTGCTCACAAGTCCCCACTGGAACCTATCCAAGAACTCCTCACAAGTCCCCACTGGAACTTGTCCAAAAACTCAGCAAGCCAACCAAGAAAAACTTTCTTAGTAGGAAATCAAAAAGTGAATTTTTAGAGACCCAATGTGATTTTTCAAACTCATAGAAGCATAAAGAGAATTTTTAGAGACTCAATATGTTCTATACTCAAATCCCAATCTCAAAACTCAACTCAAATCAACTCAGCTCAATCTCAATCTCAAATATGAAAACTCAACTCAATATCTGAAATGGATAGGATAGAATGTTTTCTTTCAAGAACATGAAACCCCAACAATTGCCAACTATGCAAAGACTCACATAACAATGATACTCATGTTCTTTTCACCATCAATTAGGGTTTCAACAACAATGCTCATCAAACAAGGTTTAGTCAACCAACACCATTCAACTCAACATCAACCTTGAAGCATTCAACCAATCATCACAAGAAAAGGAAACAAGTAGAAATCCTTTTCCCTCCAAAGATATTTGAACAAAACAGCCACCAACACAATATCACCAAATGCAAAGAATAACTTGCTCAAATCAACTCAATGGAGTAAGCCCAATATCATGAATCAAGTAAAGCAATAACTTGATCAAACAACCTCTATGGAAGCAACTCAACCATCAAACTCAAAATAGCCAACCAAGGGTTCCACCAACTCAATGAAAGTAGCTAGACTCACAAATATAAACCCTAGTGCACAAAGCTTCCACTATCTCAAAACAAAAATTATGCATTCACCAAAAACTCTCCTTAAGGATAACAATGCATAAGTAGTCTTCAAAAAACTAGAAAATAGGATTTACACCTAGCCAAAGGATACCTAGTAGAATACCTTTTCACTCCAACCTTATTTCAGAAAACATACACCAATCATACTCATAAGAATAATGTGCCCATACCTTATTGGAGTAGAAGATAATTGAACCTTCAAGCTGTCACCACACACAACTCTCAAACTTCCAATCGAGTTAGGGTTAGAATAAAAATAAATGAGCAATAATATAAACTTCATTTATTACACCTTTTAGCTCTACTTCTTTAAGCACAACCACCATAACATGCCAATAAATCAACAATCACAGACTCACACCTTATACCTCAATTTTTAATTTTAGCATAGCAAAGAATAATCTTAAAAATACATCCAAAGAAATATGCCCTTATTGCTCCTAAGCTTTTATTCAATGCTAATCACAAAAGCCAAAACTCATAAAATTTAATCACACCTTATAAATCGTTGTCCAAGAAACTCTGAATTTCATGGCATAAAGACGTTTTAATAAAAACGTGTGTTACTCTAGCAAAGCACCCCTGCAAGACTCGAAACGGTGACCTCCACCAATGCAGCACCCAACAGCAACCTTCGCTGCCACTAGCCCATGCGGGCTACGAAGTTCACAAGTGAACTTCCCTCCACTTCACCCTCGAAAAAACTCTTGAAAAATTTTCAACCGCAAGTGCTTCTAAGTCTTCCTTTGATCACAGCGAATACAGAGCACAAACACCGCAAATTACATTCGGGGAATTTTTGAATTAATTAGCCTTCCAACCTTAGGAGTTGGAGAATAAATAGTCTCTTCGAAGACACCTTGACGTCGGCAGAAATAAAGACCATTTCGAAATTAATCAAAAGTCTTTTCAAAAAGGATTTAAAAACCCTTAAATAATTTTAATAAATTAAGAATAAAAAAAGGTTTAAAAACCTTTAAGTATTTTTAATAAATTAAAAATAATTTCTCCCTTAATTAATTAAATAATTAATTAATTAAAACCTTGAAGGGTTTTAAATAATAATTAAATAAATAATAAAGAGAACCTCCATTGGTTTTAATAAAAACCATTTAACTTGGTTTTAATAAAAACCCTATCCAACTTGGTTTTAATAAAAACCCTTGCCAATGGAATCTCTCCGGATTCTCTTAAAAAGATTCTCTTGGAATCTTCCACCTTTGAAGCCAACACATCCTCTTAACATTAATACCATTTTATTTTTACATCAATGACAACTCATAGACAAGAAGCTAGGATTTCAAACCCAAAATTGCCAACAATCTCCCCCTTTGTCATTGATGGCAAACCATGCTTCTCAACAACACAAAAACTCAACATAAACAGCTCCCCCTGTCTTGAGGCTCTCCCCCTTACTAAAATATCTCCCCCTTTGTCATCAATGGCAAAGGGTCACCTTTAGGGCTCGGGACTAAGAATGAGCCTCTTAGCTTAGTCCCTCCCCCACCTCTTGTTGAGGTGTTTAATTCTCGGGTGGGAGTAAAACTCCCATTAGGCACTGATCATCATCAGTGTCTATAGCTACCTTACCATGTCTTCTCTTGTTCTCCTTGTCCATATTCTTGTTCCTGTTCCTCTCACTGTTCCTATTCTTAACCATGCCTTGATACTTGGACCTATTCATACCACTGTTTATGTTCCTATACCTTGGAAGTTCAGCTCTACACTGTCTAGCTATGTGACCTTCATTGTTGCACTTATAACAAGTAACAATGTTATTTCTTTGAGGCATACCTATTCTTTGAATCCACCTATTCTGACTAAACCTATTCTGACCAAACCTGTTTTGACCAAACCTGTTCTGACCAACCCTGTTCTGACCAAACCTGTTCTGACCAAACTTGTTCTGACCAAACCTATTTTGATCAAACCTGTTCTGGCCAAACCTGTTCTGACCAAACTTGTTCCTGTTATTTGCCTTGCCATAAACTGCCTTGTGCCCAAACTGTTGACAAGAGTAGCAATACCCTTGAAAGTAACTAGCACTTCTAAAGCTGTCATTTACCTCCTTCACTTGAGCCATGCAATGTGAAGCCATGTGACCAAACCTGTGACAAGCAAAACATCTGCCTTGAAACTTTCCTTTAATTGACCTCTTAGGTTCTGAAAACTTCTTCTTCTCATTTTGAATTTTTTTTTCTATTTCTATGCATCTATCATTCAAGGACTCCTTTTCTGAAATACTTTCCTCATCATAACTCTCTTCCTTTTGGAGTCTCTTACTAGACTCTCCAACTTGTTCCTTGTGTGGCTTAACAAAACCAAGGCCTGTTTTAACTGTTGTCTTTCTTTGACCTTTGATGAGTGACTTAACATTTTTGGAGCTATCTTGGAACTTGTAAAGCTTATCCTTGTACTCTTTAGTTTCCTCTTTCAAAGAAGCCATTTTCTGTTCTAACTCACTATACTCAAGAACCTTAGACTCTAACTCATCCTTGAGTTCTTGTGTCTTAGCTATAGAGAAGTCAAGACTTTCTATAAGATCATATCTCTCCATACAACATTCATATAACTTATCCTTGAGTCTAGCATTCTTCTTTCTTTCCTTTTTCAAAGCACTAAGAGCACTAATAAGTTCACCTTCAAGATCGACTTCACCTTCCTCTATATCTTCCCCTATTTGTTTGCTTTTTGAATCATCAAAGCCTTTTTCAAATTTCTTATCACTAGAGGTGCTACCCTTTTCAAAAACCATACATGCATCTTCCTTATATTTTTCTGAAGCATCCTCATACATACTAGAAACCAAATAATTATTTGTACAATCATCCTCAAGGTGACCAAAATTTCCACATCTAAGACATTTCATGATAATGAATCTATGTTTCGGTTCTTCCTCTTTTTCTGATATGAACATCTCATTTTCATTATCACTTGAAGAACTTTAACTATCACTACTAGAAAACTTACTTGCTTTGTCTAGGTAGAAACTCTTCTTGTGCTTGTGAGAATACCTCTTTCCTTGATTGTTGTGCTCATCTTTGTTTTTCCTGAGATGCTTGTGCTTTTCAGAATCCTTGCTCTTAGAATCCTGTTTATCTTCATCACTTTCATTCTTGGGAACAGTACAGTCAGTAGCATAATGACCAAACTTTCCACAATTGAAACATCTTACATTTTTCATACTTTTCGTGCTTTCTAGAGAACTTGCCTTTCTTGCTATAATATGCCTCTTCATCACTAGAAGACTCATCACTATCTTGAAGATGTTTACCCTTGGATTTCTTGGTAGCCTTGAAAGCTGCCTCTTTCTTGACATCAAACTTCACCTGAGTTCTTAACTCAAATGCTGCAAGTATACTATGGAGCTCATCCTTTTCGACTTATCCAAATCTTTAGCTTCCTCAATAGCAGAAATCTTTTCACTATATCTATTAGGAAGAGATCTTAAAATCTTATCACAAACATCATTTTCAGCAAGCTCAAGACCTAAGTCTTTCATGGAGTTAACAACCTCATCCATACGAAGCATGTAGTCACTAATATTTTCATCATAATTCATCTTGAGTTATTCAAACATACCTTTGAAGTGTCTCAACTTGGCCTTTATGACATTTGTATCACCCGTATGAACCACCTTCAACTGTTTCCACATTTCACTAGCTGTCTTATAGTGAATCACTTTGGTGAGATCTGCTTTCTGTAAGCCTTTTAGGATTGCATTCATTGCTTTTGAATTGTTGTGATGTAGGAGCCTTTATTCTTTAGTATTAGGACCATGTTTAGGAATAGTGTACTCATCTTCAATCACTTCCCAAACCTCATTCCCAAGTGCCATTAGATGAACCTTCATCCTTGCACTCCAAAGACCAAAATATGACCCATCAAGAATAGGTGTTGCATTGCCACTTGAATGATCCATTGTGTTCTTTACTAGCTTTTCCTTCAAGCTTTTAAACTTTTCGAAGGCACCTTCTATGATACCAATTGAAGAACACAAGCTTATACTGAGAGGGGGGGTGAACAGTATAAGACCTCTTTTTAATTTTTCCTTTATACTTCAAAATAGTAAAGCAATATACCCAAAGCAATATCAAAACAATGCACAATATCATCAACAAAGTGACACCAATTTTAACGTGGTTCATCCAGAATGGCTGGGCTACGTCCACAAAACTTTTCTCTAAAAGTTATCTCAAAGTTCTTTGGGAATCCTTCCCAATTACAATGTTTATGAGCCTCAGCCCAAAAGAGATATCTTCCACCAATCAGAATTTATGAGCCTCTGCTCAAAGGAGATACCTTCCCCCAATCAGAATTTATGAGCCTCTGCTCAAAGGAGATACCTTCCCCTCTGCTCTGGAAATGATCCCTCAGAAGATCAACTGCCTCTACCTCTTGCCAGCATGTGAAAATCCTTTCCACCAAAGACCTCCTGTCCTCAATGCTTAGCCTAAGAGACCTCTGCCTTCTATGATCACATCCACAGCAGCTCAAAAACCTATACCAAACACAGTTAGTCGATCTAGTACAAGTCTTCCTCTATCTATCAGATCTATCCAACTCTTGAACAAATCAATCCTCTGCATACAAGCCTTCTCAAAGACTTTCCAAATCTATCCTTAGGTTCTTCTCATAGAACCAATGCACCTCTATCCTCAAGTTCTCTAATAGAACTATCAAACTCAGCTCACAAGTCCTCTGCTAGGACCTGTCCAAATATGCTCATAAGTCCCCACTTGAACCTATCCAAAATTGCTCATAAGTCCCCACCAAAACCTTTCCAAAACTACTCACAAGTCCCCACCGGAACCTGTCCAAAACTGCTCACAAGTCCCCATCGAAACCTGTCCAAAAACTGCTCACAAGTCCCCACTGGAACCTGTCCAAGAACTACTCATAAGTCCCCACTGGAACCTGTCCAAAAACTCAACAAGCTCACCAAAAAAAACTTTCTTAGTAGGAAATCACAAAGTGAATTTTTAGAGACCCAATGTGATTTGTCAAACTCATAGAAGCATAAAGAGAATTGTTAGAGACTCAATATGTTCTATACTCAAATCCCAATCTCAAAACTCAACTCAAATCAACTCAGCTCAATCTCAATCTCAAATCTAAAAACTCAACTCAATATCTGAAATGGATAGGATAGAATGTTTTATTTCAAGAACATGAAACCCCAACAATTGCCAACTATGCAAAGAATCACATAACAATGATACTCATGTTCTTTTCACCATCAATTAGGGTTTCAACAACAATGCTCATCAAACAAGGTTTAGTCAACCAACACCATTCAACTCAACATCAACCTTAAAGAATTCAACCAATCATCACAAGAAAAGGAAACAAGTACAAATCCTTTTCCCTCCAAATATATTTGAACAAAACAACCACCAACATAATATCACCAAATGCAAATAATAACTTGCTCAAATCAAATCAATGGAGTAAGCCCAATATCATGAATCAAGTAAAGCAATAACTTGATCAAACAACCTCTATGGAAGCAACTCAAACATCAAACTCAAAACAGCCAACCAAGGGTTCCACCAACTCAATGAAAGTAGCTAGACTCACAAATATAAACCCTAGTGCACAAAGCTTCCACTATCTCAAACCAAAAATTATGCATTCACCAAAAACTCTCCTTAAGGATAACAATGCATAAGTAGTCTTCAACAAACCAGAAAATAGGATTTACACCTAGCCAAAGGATACCTAGTAGAATACCTTTTCACTCCAACCTTATTTTAGAAAACATACACCAATCATACTCATAAGAATAATGTGCCCATACCTTATTGGAGTAGAAGATAATTGAACCTTCAAGTTGTCACCACACACAACTCTCAAACTTCCAACCAAGTTAGGGTTAGAATAAAAATAAATGAGCAATAATATAAACTTCCTTTATTACACCTTTTAGCTCCACTTCTTTAAATACAACCACCATAACATGCCAATAAATCAACAATCATAGACTCACACCTTATACCTCCATTTTTAATTTTAGCATAGCAAAGAATAATCTTAAAAATACATCCAAAGAAATATGCCCTTATTTCTCCTAAGATTTTATTCAATGCTAATCACAAAATCCAAAACTCATAAAATTTAATCACACCTTATAAATCGCTGTCCAAGAAACTCTAAATTTTGTGGCATAAAGACGTTTTAATAAAAACGTGTGTTACTCTAGCAAAGCACCCCTGCGAGACTCGAAATGACGACCTTCGCCAATGTAGCGCCCAACAACAGCCTTCACTACCACTAGCCCATGCGGGCTACGAAGTTCACAAGTGAACTTCCCTCCACTTCACCCTCGAAAAAACTCCCGAAGACTTTTCAACCGCACGTGCTTCTAAGTCTTCCTTCGATCGCAGCGAATACAGAGCACAAACACCGCAAATTGCATTCAAGGAATTTTGAATTAATTAACCTTCCAATCTTAGGATTTGGAGAATAAATAGTCTCTTCGAAGACACCTTGACGTCGACGAAATTAAAGACCATTTCGAAATTAATCAAAAGTCTTTTCAAAAAGGATTTAAAAACCCTTAAGTAATTTTAATAAATTAAGAATAAAAAAAGGTTTAAAAACCTTTAAGTATTTTTAATAAATTAAAAATAATTTCTCCCTTAATTAATTAAATAATTAATTAATTAAAACCTTGAAGGGTTTAAATAATAATTAAATAAATAATAAAGAGAACCTCCATTGGTTTTAATAAAAACTATTTAACTTGGTTTTAATAAAAACCCTATCCAACTTGGTTTTAATAAAAACCCTTGCCAATGGAATCTCTCCGGATTCTCTTAAAAATATTCTCTTGGAATCTTCCACCTTTGAAGCCAACACATCCTCTTAACATTAATGCCATTTCCTTTTGACATCAATGACAACTCATAGACAAGAAGCTAGGATCTCAAACCCAAAATTGCCAACAAGAGTGAAAATATATAATGTAAATATGTGCATAATTTTCTTAAATTAGGATTGCATGTAGGTGTTCAAGAGTCATGTAGAGGTGTACAAAATTTATAGATTCAAGTGTTCATCAAGTATGCAAGTGACAAGTTGATAAGCCAAGAGTCATGAGACTTGGCATATGGAGAGAAATATTCAAGTACTTGAAGAGTCATATTACTATTGCTATATTATGGAGACAATGCTCCATAGGAAATAAATCTAGAAGAAAGAAAGAAAATAAATACATTCAAGGGTTCATAGTTGTAATAGAAAAAGGAGACATAAAGCTTGTATAAATATTGAGCAATTAATATTGTAAGATGTTCTTTATGCATAGTACATGAATAATTCAGGTTATTTACAATCATATTTTACTATATAAAAGAATATTATTTGATTTATTATAAGCCTTGATATACATATTAATTTTCTCATATTATTTTATTCATTATATTATTACATTAACCTTTCTTAAGGCTATCTTATATTTGGGGACCTGTACGATATTGTGAGATATTTTACTATATTTTGTCATAGTCTAAAGGCTTAAAAAGATAATAGTGGTATTAGAGCTACCACCATACTTTGCCCAGTTTGATAGAGTTTATTAAATCCACCATTAATTAGGTTTGTCCATTTTGATAAAATTAATTTAGAGTCTATACACTTTAAATGTAGTTAAGACTTGGACTCTATTTTAAAGGTCTTTTTTAGTAGAGCAGACTAGGGTTTTTTCCACTAGGTTGAAGGAAAACCATTGAATACTAGGACTCAACTATATTGAATATCAAGGCCAACTTAGAAAAGAAGTTGGAAATTGATTGATAGGTAGAACCAACACAAATGGAAGATTCATCATTCAAGGAAAGAGCCACCCTAACATTAATTTGAAGATTTGAAGAGATCGTAGATTAAATATTGAGGTAGAATCAACATAGAAGATAGTTGATCATTCAAGGACATTTAGTGTCACCTTGACATTGATATTGAATTTTCTAGTAAGGAGGATACTCATTTTGGGTTCTTAGGTGTGACCTAATATATTGAAGATTTCACATTTTAGAGTTCAAAAAATACATCAAATATTAAGTTGCAAGAGTTTGAGAAGATTCCTATAGAAGATAGAGAAAAATTATAGCTTTTGAATAATAAAAAAGAAGAAGAAGGATTATGTCATAGAGTTATTTGACCTTGATAGATTTGCAACAACAAAAACAAATATTTAAGAAGCAATCCACATTGAATGGCAAAAGCTCTACATTAAAGAAGTAATATCTCTATTGAATATAAGAGGGCCAAAGTAACCTACATTGAATATAAGAATGTTGAGAAATCTTTATTGAAGTTTATTATTAGAAGAAGAAAGCATTGAAAAGGAATATTAAGAAGTTAGGTTTTTAAGAGAAAGGTCTAAGAATCCATAAGATAAGAAGAGAAACCCATGATAGAGGAACGAGGTCCATCTAGGAGATAGGCCCAAGAGAGAGATATTTATAGAAAAAGATCTAAACGATCACATAAACAGAATAGACCCATATATAAAAGAATGCAACCTATATTTATAAAGAATAGGTCCATTAGGTCAACTCAAGAAAGAAGATAATGAAGCCTTTTGGGAAACTCCAAAAAGAAGATAAGAAGACCCATTTGGTCAATTCAAAAAATTATAATAAAAAGGCCATTCAACCAACTCCAGCAAGAACCAAGAGGACATTTGACCAACTATAGCAAGATGAGTAAAGAGGCTATTAGGCAAAATTTAACAATATGAGTAGAGAGGTCATTAGACCAGATTAAACAAGATGAGCAGAGAGGCCATTCAACCAATTTTAGAAATAAGAAAATAAATGCCAACAAGATGAGTAGAGAGGCCATTCAACCAATTTATAAAAGAAGAAAATAAAGGCCAATAGGACAATAAAAGAGGTCATTAGGCCAATTTCAAAAAGAAAATAAAGACCCATCTAGCCATATAGCTAAGTATTAGCCATTCAGTCAGTCCAACAATAGTATAAAAAAAAGGAAATGAGCAAAGTGGTAAAAAGGTTATTGTTATATAGAAGCACACTAAAAATATACAATAACTAGAAGATTAGAACTATCACAAAGATTAGTAATACAACAATATATTAAGAGTTATACAATGAATTAGAGAAATCAAGGCTTCTAGAGAAGGAAAGCAAGTTTTCCAACATTCTAAAGGAAGAAGCAAAGTTTTTAGCATTGAATAATGGATAGAAAAAATGCACCAACATTCAACACTATAGTAAGACAAAACATTTAGCATTGGAATAAGGCAAAACATAAAGTTTTGGATAATAGTGAAGCATCAAGCATTATATAATAATGAAACATAAAGCATTTGAGAATAGTGAAGCATCATACATTAGAGAATAGTGAAGCATCAAGAATTGGATAATAGTGAAGCATGAAGCATTGGAGGATAGAGAAGCATCTAAGTGTTGGAGGATAACAAAGCATCAAAGCATTGGAGGATAGTGAAGCATACAAGCATTGGAGGATAGTAAAACATCCCAAAATTGGAGGATAGCAAAGCATATAAATGCTGAAGGATCAACACTATGTAGTCAAGTTCCTCAATTCCTACAACATCATTTTGTAATGCATTAAGTGTTAGAGCTAAAGAGAATAACATACATGCAAAGTTCCACATGGATGAAATTCATCATTCAGCATGAGGTACTCCCAAATTTATTTCAAAGGTGTAGAGGGAACATATTCTAAATCACAATAGTAGAAAGTGAATAAGTGGGAAAGCAATTTAGAGAACGCCAATAAGCAAGAAAATTGAAGAACATTAGTAAGAAAGAAAATAGTTTAGAGAATATCGTAGCGCACAATTCCAAGATTAAAGATAGAATATAAGGTCAAATTTTAATTTATTTTTTATTAAGGTTTTGTGGAGTTATAAGGTATTTATATATTCTAAAATAATATAATTTAATTAAGGAGTTATAAGTAGAATTTAATTATAATTTAGGAGCTATAAGGTTTGTTTTGGAATTTAAGTTTTTTATTATAGAGATATGGAGTAATAAGGATGTATAGTTTGTTAATTTTTTAATTATTCATAATTTTTATATTTGAAGTATTTAAAAGGTAGAAGATCTTATTTTTTTATAAGTTAAAACATTTAATTTCTTCCAAGTTTTAAAAGGTTGACCCCAAAACCTATTTACAAACCAACATATGCTGAAAAATGTCAAAGATAAAATAGGGGAACGCATCCTCGAGCAAGAACCAATAAAAAGGATAAGGGGGAGACAATGCCTCCTAGGATCCACCACATGAAAAAATAGGCACCATGTAGGGCAGCTTCAAAAACACAAAAAATACATCCCCGAGCAAGAACCAATCAAAAGGAGAAGGGGGACACAACCCCTCCTAGGATCCACCACAAGACAAAAATTGGCACCACGTAGGGCAGCCTCAAAAACACAAAAAAAAAGACAAGAAATATAATCCTCCTTAACATCCTCTTCGTCCTCCTTATCATCTTCCTTCACCTCATCCTTGACCGCATCCTCAGAGTTGACCTCATCCACCTTGGAATATTCTTGACCCGAGAATTGTTCATTGAAGAATAGAATATGTAGGGCCTCCCGAAGGTTAGTAAGAGAATTCACCAGGTTTGAAGTGGTCATGATGATGAACCACTTCAGGACCTTGGCATTGACATCCTGATCCTCCTCGTTAGGCATGATTTCAATAATATTCTGCTTGTCTTGAATGAATCTATTTTCCTCAGGTGAGCTGAGGATATGGTGGGGCTCTCAACTTTCTCACTTTTGATTTTCTTTCTCATCAACTCTCTAATAGCCTCCACCACTGCTCTTTTCTTGGAGGACATGGTCGGGGAAGGGGAATAGGATGCACTAGGTTTGGCCTGGCTAGGGCTAGGTTTACCTTTGGGGGCACTAGGGGGAAGGGCTTGAGGGCTATGAATCATAATATGAATTTAAATAACCTTAAATAAACCCTGGTGAGATGGAAGGTCATCACCCTTCTTCCTCCTACAAGCGTCAATTGAGTAACTAATGGAGTTGAATAGAAAATGGGGGATACTGATAGGATTGACATCTCTAAAGTGGTTGATGAATGCAAAGTGGAAACTACATAACACTTTCTTTGGGTCATCCACTGTTATGAATTCCATAATGGGCTTCATGACATCATTCTAGGGGGTGGGAAGGTCCTTGCATTGCAACCCCGACTTTGCCTCCTTGTAAATCTTGTTGTTATCCTTGAACTCTTTCAACTCCACCTCCCAATTATGCTTCTCTCTATGGATTGATCTCCCCTTGGATGGTTGCATAGTAATGGTAGTGAGGAGAGGAATGTCAATCATAAATTCTCTTATTTGAATGGTGACTCTTCTGACCTCCCATATCTCTAGGACCACCATTGTTATCTCGAGGTCATCACCAGAAAAAAATTGAAGAATGGGATGAAACCCCTATTAGCAAGGATGCGCACAACCAATAGATCCTACTCCATGTAGCTTGGCTCCATGAAAACCATGCTAGGAAATAAAATTGAACTGAGGAAACTAGTAGGGGGATTAAGGAATTGAGCAAAGGGAATGGAGCTCCAATGGTCGGTCAGATCTTTGGAACACCTAGTGCAAGGATGCTTAGGGAACTTACCTTTTTGAAAGAAGAAGCAAAATTTTTGGATACCCTTTTGGAGATTACCACTATCAATTTGGGGTTCCTCACCTTGCTTCGGATTCATCGCAAGGAAAAGGAAAGTTTCAAAGCATTTTAAATTGGACCAATCACACAAGACCAGACGGTGGAGTTTGTGGTTGATGGTGGGAAGCTGAAGCATCACATTGGGAGTTGAGGCAAGACCAATGTGGCAACAATCTTAGAAATAGACCCAACCTTGGCTCGAGTGGTGAATGAGGAGGATAATGATGTGGAATGCTTTGATCACAAGGTTGACAATGTTGATATCTTGGTGAAAACCATTGAAAGTGCCTAAAGTTTTGCATTGGATATAGGACCTTTTGACATGAACACCCAAAAAAATAGGAGAGTTGTAATAGATCATAAAAAAAAACCATACTGAATGATTAATCTCTAACATTCTATACATCTTCTTGGTCCATGATATCTTTAACCACTTGGGGAAGTCCAACCATCCATGTGATCAGACTATTAGCCATGACCCCTTGATTCACCAGACTATCTGCAACCCTATTGGATTCCTTGAAGGTGTGCTGAAATATGGTTTCCTATTGACTGAGGATAAGGATCCTCACCTCCTCAATGCAATACTTAACCCTCCATGAAGGCCTCTTATTGTTCCTTAGATAATTGATGATAATAAGTGAATCTCCCTCAACTATTACCCTACCAGGATAATATTTTGCAAGGACTAAGCCTCACCACACAACTTTGGCTTCAACAACATTGTTTGTCTGGATTCCTAGGTACTCAACAAAGGTAAAAATGACTTTTCCATTGTGGTCCCTAAGGATGCCCCCTACACCAAATTTTCTAGGATTACCTTTGGTAGCTCCATAAAAATTTAATTTGTACCATCCACTCGATGGAGATATCCACTTAGAATTTTCTCTGCTATTTGATTGAGGTTGGTTTGGTTTTTCCTCCAAAGGAAGGTTCAAGGAGCACCCTAAGGAAATATCAAATCTGGAGGTAGGGCAAGTGGAGGGAGGCAAAAGGAGAGCATTTTATTTGGTAAAGGAGAGAATCTTGTTGGTGATCGAGGCAGGATTCAACTTGATATTGGAGAAGGCTCTACGGTTCCTCTCAAGCCATATTTACCATAGGAAATGGTGGAGGCAGGTGGTCCAAAGGAATTTGAGGTGGGGGTTATGAAAGGGAATGGGCCATTGGAGGAAAAGTTCAACAATGGTATTAGGCTTGGCCCAAAGGATATGGAAGGCTTGGAGGATACTATTGAGGATGGACAAGGAGAAAGGGCAAGTGAGAAAAAGGTGATGAGAGGACTCCCAATTTGATAGACACAAATAACACCTATTGGGGAAAATAATGCCTCTCTTGAGCAGATTATCAATCGTAAGGATTTTTCTTTGAAATACCAACCAGGAGAAAAAGAAAATCTTGGGGACAAGATGTTTAGGCCACACAAGTTGATGAGGGAATAAGGCTCCTTAGGGATCAAAAGTAATTGGTAAGCAGACTTGACTGAAAAATCTTTGCTCTTAGTGGGCTCCCAAAATAATTGGTCCTTAGGATTACCAGAAGGAATAATGGTGAGATTCAACAATAATTCCAAAAAAAAGGATTCTACTAGGTGAGAATTACTCCTGATGGGTTTCCATATTTTTCTTATTGTTAGCAGAATTGATAAAATTAGTGACTTGTAGTTCAATAATGGCATCAGTGAAAATTTTTAGCCTAGACATATTAGGATCTTCAATGAGGGGTTCTCCTCTTATCCATTTGTCCTTCCAAAAATCTATGTTACGACCATCCCCTAACTTCCATATTAGTCCTTTTCTCAGCAACTCTCTAGAATTCAAAATAGATTTCCAAAAGGTAGATCCTCTGGTTGGGGCTAAGTCATTTAGGAAGTCTGTTCCCTGTAGGTATTTTCTCTTGATAATTGTTATCCAATCATTACTGACATTAGTCACCAAGTGCCAAGCTTGTTTGGCCATGAGAGCCAAGTTGAGAAGATGAATTCTCCTCAGGCCAATTCCTCCTTTGTCCTTAGGTCTACAAACCTTGTCCCAGGCAACAAGATGAAAGTGTTGTTTATTTTCTACCCCAAACCAAAGAAAAATTTTCTATATTTGTTCTATTCTGTGGTAGACCAAAGTTGGGGCTTTGAAGACAAACATAAAATACACTAGAATGCTTTGGAGGGAGGCCATGGTTAGGGTGGCTTTAGCGGCTTGGGAGAGAAGGTTTCATTTCCATCCAACTAATTTTTTATGGATCCTCTCAAAGATATTATTCCACATTGAATTTGAAGGGTTACCAATGAATAGAGGTAGGCCCAAGTAATCTTAAGGGAGGGAGGACACAAAGCATTCCAAAATTCTAGCTATTTTGGTTTACCTCTGAATATGGGTATTAAAAAAATATATCTTGCTTTTGTTAAAATTTACTTTTTGACCAGCTACTTCTTCATATAAAAGCAAAATATATTTGATTACCTTGGCTTCAAAAATTGAGGCAAAAGTAGAAATGAGAGTGTCATCTACAAATTATTGATGCATGATAGGATTCGTCTGGGATGCTACTCTTATTCTTGATATGAGACTTGTCCTACATGCAGCCTTTATGGTTCTTCCAAGTGATTAAAAAACTATGATAAATAGCAGAGGAGATATGGGATCTCCATGTCTTAATCCCTTATTGCTCTAGAAATATCCTATAGTAGATCCATTTATGAGGAAATAAAACCAAGTTTTGACAATGCATTATTTGATAAAATTAATCCAAACAGAAGGAAAACAAAATTTTAAAAATAGCAATGAGAAATTTCCAATTGATGCGATCATAGGCTTTGTTCATGTCAAGCTTGAGGGCAAAGGTAGGCTTCTTAGTCTGAGAGATAGAATGCAGAGCTTCATGAATGGTGATGACTCCATAAAGAATGGATCTTCCTTGAACAGATCTCCCATGGCATAGATCAATGAAACTAGGTAGAATTTATTCATCCTATTGGTAAAATCTTTGGTGAGGATCTTGTAGGTAGAGGCATATAGGTCTAAAATTAGTCATGGATTTGGAAGCAGTCAATTTTGGGATGAGGGCTATGAAAGTGGAATTATAACTTCATGGGATAAACTTGGAGGATTGGAATTCCTTAATGGTAGAACAAATGTCTTGCCCAACAATATCCCAAAAAGTTTGGAAGAATCATGGAGGAAAGCCATCGAGACCAAGATATTTATCAGGATTCATAGAGAATAGGTTCATTCTGATTTCCTCAACAGTGAAGGGTGCCACAAGCTTGAGTTTGACTTCATCTGGAATGGAGTGAGGAATATGATGGAGCATGGAATATTTTGCTGAAGCAGAACAAGGATTGCAATCACCAAGGAGGGATTTGAAATATGATACTGCTTATTCTCTTATTTTAGTAATTTTAGAAGTGGAAGAACCGTCCCATATCATAAGCTCTTTAATTCTATTTTTACTTCTATTTCTCAGTGTTGATGCATGGAAGAATTTTTTATTGGCATCCCCCTCCTTGAGCCATAGAGATCTTGAATTTTGTCTCTAGAATGTTTCCTCACAAGCAAGGATATTGTGATATTATGCAAGGGTGTTTCTTTCCTCTATCCTAATTTGTTCATCATTCTATCCATTCTGAATTTTACTCTCTATGATGACTAATATGTTTGAAATTACTTGCTTGTTCTCAAATAAATTTCCAAATATTTTTTTGTTCCAAACTTTGAGGTTTTCTTTGACATGTATGATTTTTGGGCTAATATGGATAATAAAATTCCTTGTCGAATTTGTTGCCACCATTGATTGCTATTTTGATAGATGCACTTTCATCAAGCTTCATTTCTTGCATTATGAAAATCATGGGTTTAAGCTCTCTTCTTAATGAACTGACTACTCTTTGTTTAGTTAGGCCATTTAGGCCTCTCACATTCCATGAGAGGATATTCATTTGGAATATTTGGAATTTTTCTTGCTCCCCTTTCCTTGAGGTTGGGGAGGTTTGGTTATTTTGCCATCATATTTGAGTTGACTAATAACTGAATAAAATAGAGTTTTTTGGATTCCATTTGTTATATCTTCCTTGACTCCCTTGTTCAATTGTTGAGGGTCTTCCTCTCTTCTTGTCACTTCCATAGTCTATTGGTGATTTCATTGAGTTTTGCATTTTTTTTGGGGCTAAATTTATGTGGGATGATATTTTCTAATATAGGTTTGAGTGGGACGATTGGTTTTATGATAGGACTAGAACATATGGTCTTGGTCTAGTTTTTATCAGGGCTAGCGATTTCAGTCATTAACGGGTCTCTTAAGGGGCTTTGCATTCCTTAACAATATTAGGTATATCAAGAGGAAAATATGAAGGGATATGATATGGCCCTGACCTTGAAGGGGAATCTAAACTATTAGGGAGAGTAGTAATAGGGAAAATACCCTCTTCTCTATCCTTTTCCTGAAGAAGTGAATCATCCTTGAGGATCTAAAATTTATTGATGTTAGTGAATGGAGAGCATACCTTTTCCTCATATGGCTGAGATTTGGTGATCTACTTTCCTTTGTTTGGATGAGATTGCATTTATTTGCATGTCCCAGATTGATGAGGTACATTTCCTTTGACTGAATTGTATTGACCATTCATGACTTGTTTGAAGAATCCTTTATGCATCGGGTGTTTGTTGCCTTGATTCTTGTTGGAGGGAGCACCTCAAAAATCAGCATTTTCCTTCATTGTATTCTATTTCTTCAGACTTGGGAACTGACTTCTAAGATGGCCTTGGGTGTGGCATTCCATGTAAATATAGTTTTGTTTTCATACTCTAGAGCTTGGTGTCGAAGATAGGAACCATACCCTAGTTAAATAAACATAGGGAGTTCATAGTTTAGATTTACATTCATGTAGATCCTGGTGTGAGTCATCCTAGTATGAGACAGAGTTGCATGGTCAATAGCAATGAGATATCCAATAATTCTTGCAATACCTTTGAAAATGTCCTCATGCCAAAATTGAAAAGGAATATTTGGCATACAGACCCATATAGGGGTGAAATCTATGCTCTGTGATTTCGGATTGAAGTCCTATGCCCATATTTAGAGGAAAAGGCTTCATAACCCTAGGAAACACGACCCTCCATTTAGGATGTGGATGGCATCATCATTATTATTGATATGAATGAAGAAGAAACCCTTGTTACAATCCACTATCTCCATATTGCCCAAAGTTTTCCATTTGGAGAAGGCCCATTTTCTAATTATTTCAATATTAGGTCTTCCTCCTATGAACTTTCCAACTAGGGAAAAGTCCTCTAGGGATAAATAATCTACCATCCTATTTTTAGGGACTAGTAGTTTTCTACCTTTAGGAATGAGGTTTGAGGATGAGTCAATGGGTCTATTCCTTCCACCCTTGAGAGCCTCAATGAAATATTTTTCTTGGGTGGGGCCCTTAGAAACAGGGTGGGCCACCTTGTCGAGATGTTTTTGGGAGGTTCATCTACCCAAAGTTCCTTTATTTTATCAGAGGCTTTGTCCTTATCAATCTAACCATCCTCAGATTTCTTACTTGCACCAGATTCCTCGAGGGCATCCTCCTGGTTTCCAAAGCTTCGAGATTCATCCTTCTTGCTTCCTAGATTTTAAATTCCTTGGTTACCACCTGATCTATACCTACTAATATTCATATCTTCCATTATGATATTCCTTAACTCTAAATTTTTTGATAAGAATGGTAGAAAATCTAATTTTGAGATAAATTGAAAATATAGATTAGAAGATTTTTAAAATTTTACAAATTTATGATTTTGTAGTTAAAAGGTTTTCAACATCAAAGGATTAGAAAAAAAAATTGCAAATTTTATATTTGAATTATTATTTCAGTTATTATTAAACTAAGGATTTATAAGGATTACTACTTCAAAGGAGATAAAATATTGAATTGATTCATAGTATGCATGAAACTATTAGAAATGCATTCAATGAAGATATTGAAGAAATAGTGAATAAGTTAAAACTTTATTTTCAAAAGTTGATAGATGATATTGATAAAAAGAATAAAATAACAAGATCACTAAATAATCTTGATAACGCAAAATTAAATATTGTTACGACTTAATCATCCTCTAGTAGTTTATCCAAAATAAATAGTACCATAGAATCTATAACTACTCAAAATGTTATAGATTACAAAATTTTGTAACTTATTTATAAGGAAAATAAACAAAGAGTAGACTTAGTTGTGTATAAATGGTTATGTTACTTTATCAAGAAGACAAAATAACTTTGAACACTAACAAGCATGTATAAAATGAAGAAAATATATTTGAGGTGCATCTATTGTAATAGAATTGGTCATAAAAAGGCTAATTATTGGAATCTTTATCCATGTAAATATTGTGGAAGAAAATATCATTCTCTAGAATTTTGTTAGTACAAAGAAAAGTATTGTATTTAATATTTGAAAGAGAACTATTTTTCATATTAGGCAATCTTTTTCAAAAACTTATTTCTGAATCATCTTTTAACAATAGATCACAATGTTCAATTTCTGAAATACATGAAGGGAAAACATTTTATGATAAAATATATAGGAAACTAGGAAAAGAGAAATGGATAAAATATGGTCCAAAATTATCTTACAAAGCAATTATGAATGAATCACATGATCTAGAAGTTCAACCAATAGAATCTAAGGTCAAAGACAAAGGAAATATTTTTATGCATAAATTTGAATCCAAAAAATAAGTTCAAGTAGTTTGTGATCCACATTAAGAAGATATAAATACTAACGAACCAAAGAATCTAAATAATGAAGATGAAGAACACAAAGCTAAAATCAAAGATATTGGAGATAAATTTTAAGTAGAGTTTCATGAACAATGCAAAATCACTTGAAGATTGAAGATAAAAGTGAAGACCAAAGTCTTCATAACTAGGTAATTTGATACAGGGGGTGTTGAGATATATTACATTATTTGGTAGATGCTAATACACCCCCATAGTACCTTCATGGTACATTTTTAAATAGTAAATTATGGTTGAGTATGTTTTTTAGTGTGTGAGTTATATTTCCTCTTTTATGTAAGTGTGAATGTACAATAAATGCACAAGTTTCATGTAAAAGTGTAATGTGCAGGAAATGCACGTGTCATGTAAGTTAGAGTGTAAGTGTAGGTTGAGTAAATGTGCACAAGTGTCTTAGATTAGGAGTGCATGTAGGATTTCAAGAGTCATGTAGAGGTGTGAAAATATTATAAACAAAAGTGTTCATCAAGTATGCAAGTGGCAAGATGATAAGCTAAGAGTCATGAGACTTGGCATATGGAGAGCAAGTACTTGATGAGTCGCATTAATATTGTTAAATTATGGATATAATTATCCATAGGAAAGGAATCTCGAAGAAATAAATAAAATAAATACATCCAATGGTTCAAAGTTGTAATACAAAAATGATCAATAAATATTGTATACAATTTGAGCAATAAATATTGTAAGTTGTTCTTCATGCATAGTACATGAATGATTCAGGCTATTTACAATCATATTTTAATATATAAATGAATGTTATTTGATTTATTATAATTCTTGATATACATATTAATTTTCTCATATTATTCTACTCATTATATTATTACATTGACCTTTATTGTGGCTATTTTATATTTGGGGACTTGTGTGATATTGTGAGATATTTTACTATATTTTGTGGTAGTATAAAGGCTTAAAAAACTAATAGTTTTAATTAAGAACCTAGAAATCCCACACCAAAATGTCTCTCATATGTCTTTAGCACATATAGCCATTGGATGCCACCCATGATTGATAAACAAAACTGAAATGAGTAAAGACACCTATCATAGTACAAACTGTAATGCTACTTATTTTCTTAACAACAAGAACATTGTTTGAGATCCAATTAGAGTAGTTAGTGGATTTTATGAATCTAACATTGAGGAGTTTATGAGCTCCTCTTTGACTAGAAAAATAACTTTTAGATGCATTTTTTATAATTCTTCATTTACATGTTTTATGATAGAAGTGATGACTAGATGGTGGGTAATCAAGGAGTTACAACCTAGAATATTAGCATAGGACCAAGCAAATCAGTCTTTAAAATTCATTAAAATCTTTGTGTATTCCTCATACTCGATGGAGGTCAAAACATTTCTTAACGTATGTATATTGGGATAATAAAAAGTCCCACTATCAATGCCCATCATTTCCTCAATTAGAATATAAGATTCATTCTCTAATTGAGGGGAAATGGTAGCACTCCTAGGATCTCAAGATCTATAGTATCTAGGGTTGGTTTATTTTTGTTTATTGGCTATGAGATAGCAATATTCATGATTTGGGAAATAAATCCATCAAAATAGGAGTTTTTTTGGATTATATAGTCTGAGGGACCATATTGGGGAGGATAATTTAGGATATCCTCCAATTTATAGTTGTATTCTTTAGTAACAATCTTGAAATAAGCTAGGGTTAGGAGATTCACACCAATAGAGTTTTTAATCAACATAATCTAGTGTTTATGAGTAGTGATGACCTATCATTGTTATAATAATTTTAATCCAAACTATTAAATAAAAAATATCATGGGATGCCCTATGAAGAAGATTGGATTCATCTTCACTATCAAAATAAGAAAAGGTAAAGGCTAATTACAACTAGGGATATAGTCTATCCCACAACTTTCTATCTAATCTTGTGTCTATAATGGATCTTTGATGCCCTACTCATATAAGACTAGTCGTTTACCTTGATACACCATGTTAGAAAGCATATGCTTAGAAATAGAATATGAGTTTGACAAGAATTATGAAGCATACTATTGATCAATTGAGAAAATGTTATTATGATGGATTTTCTAATAATTTGTGATACCAACACAAATGAAGGAGCAACTTCCTATTTGCATTATTTTACTCTTATTTCTAGAAGGTAATCCTAAGGTCCAAGGAGACAAAGAAATATTGGTTAGGTCTAATAAAATATTATTATTCTCTTGATTATTAATTTTTATTAGGTTAGATATCTAATCCTTAAATTCATTGCTAGTTGGATTATTTAATATGAAGGACAGTAATACATCAACGATTTGAAGTTTTAAAAAATAAATAAATGATTGAAGAGTAAATTGAGAGAAAGACAAAGATGAGATTTTGGATTTTTAAACTTGACCACCTAGAAATAAGTAAAAGGATCAAGTTTCTATGGACTATAATGTACTATCCACATATTTATATTTAAGACATTGATAAAGATTTCAAGAGATGGTCTACATCTTGTGGATCCATAAAATTTTAAGAATAAGGTTGTAGGTTAAGTCATAAGACATGACATAGAAGAGGATATTAATAATGTGGTGTCTGACTCTGAGGAGTAAGACTATAGTGCCACTAGTATCATATTTCTTATTATTGAAATCTCTAATGATAATATCAAAATTCTCTAAATCTTGTTTGGTTAGCCCAAAATTACTAATGAATCTCAAGATATAGATATTGAGACTAGAACCATTAATGTCTAAGATTTGCTTGATAAATTTATCATCGATGTGACCTATGATATATAATGAAATATATTTGACCAAAGAGAATTAAGGGATCATCCTCATTGAATGACATAGTTGCATGGTTAACCTCCATGGTCCCACTATAAAAGTGATATCATTTAGTTCTTGAGGAACAACTTGCTTAGTCAAAATTTTAGTATGTCACTATGGATCAAAGAGGTTTTATTAATTTTAATAAGGGATATTTTGATTGGGGTACTCTCAAATTTCCCTTTGCTTTAGATTCTAATTGGATGATTAATGGAGATACTTTTGGGGAGAAGTTATTTTTACACAAAGGACCAAAGGTTCTCTAGAAGGTTGATCAAATGATTGTTTCTTGCATTGTTGTATGGTTTAACAAAAATGTGAGGGATATTATTAGAGGAATAGAACATTGCTTGGTTTGAATGTTGGACATTCCTATAGTGAATGTTGTTCACTATGTTTGATTTTGATTGTGAATTGAGCAATATATTTTAGAATATTCCAAGATGTTGATTAGAATATTTAGAGTTAGAGCTATTGAGAACAACTTGACCTATATCAATTAGGTTTATAAGTCTCATGCATTTAATGCTTACATGACCATTCATGAAGTGGAAGGCACATTGCTCATTAATATGAAACCATGGATCATTTTAAATTATGGGTTCTAGAGGATTTATAGGTGGAACTTCTACCATATTGGATTTCAAGGATTGACCTAGGATGGATGAAAGAGATTCATCTAGTTGGGAACATTATCTTAGGATTTGTTAGTATGAATTCCCTAAGGTTAGCTTTTGAATATTTGTTGACACAATAACATTGTTGGTCTAGTGTGAGTTTGTGACTCCATTATCTATAATGTATTTGTTATTGTACTAACACTGAGTTAAAAGAAGACTTATCTTCCTCCTTATGGTCTTTTTCTTTAATTTACATCTTTTGATAATGGTGATATGTCTTTGCCATGCCAATTGCATCTTCAAAAGAGTATACATTGGCTATCTCTAAATAGAAGGCCAATTTCTCATTAAGGTTACCTATAAAAATATTTAGAAGGTCTCTAGGTGGAGGAGAATACTAGAGTCACCCCACTAAATCTCACCATATTCCTAAGAAGTTCGTGAAGTTATAATATATTCAATGCTTGAGTTAGTATAGGTCAATAATTGCGATCTTTTTCTCAATGTATAGAGATAATTGCTTGATAAACATCTCAACAAGATATCTAAAGCTCTTCAAGGAATTCCTTCATATTTAATAGTACCATTCCAAGGAAATGCCACTAAGGTTATTAGGTAAGATGTTGATTATCAATGTTTCATCATAATAAATATCACTATAAGTGGTTATAATCAACCTAAGGTGGTTAATAAGGTCTTGCTTCCTAGAATACATTTGAAAATTATGAGTTTTAAAGTTGGGAGAAAAAGGGTGACTAGCTACAAAAGTATGTAAGGGTTGGTTGATCAAGTCATAATAAGAATACTTATGACTAAAATAAGACCCTTAGATTATGCTCATTTGTTGTTTTAATAGATCTAGTTGAGAACTTACATTTTAGAGTTACAAAAAAAAGGTTTGATGCCACAAAAGGTATGTGCTAAGAAATAAAAGGAAATTGATAGTTGACATAAGAAGAAGGTTGATACACATGGGTATATGATGTTGAAGTTGACATTGCATGATTTACTTCCAAGGTATTTTAGATGAAATAGTAGATGGAAAATAAGAGATTGTAGGATTAAGCATTTGCATGAAACCCATACTTTCACTTGTGAGATGAGAATGAAGGATTTTGACATAAGGATTATAAGTTGGGATACTTGATGATATGCCCTGATTAGAAATTAAGATTATTCCTACTTGTCAATATATGGATAAATTATATTACCCCATAATAGTTCTTCAAGAGTAGGTAAACATGAGTGATATCCTAAATAATTTGAGAGGGTTTATATCCTAATAATTATATAAGTTGCGATGATAGAAGTATTTGAGTAAATAATACTAGAATTTGATACATTAATTTTTGTATTTATAAATCTAAAAGCATCATCCAATTTATTTAAAGGCAAAGTGTTTAGGTAGGTTTTATGGATGTACCATGGGTGAAACATCCTCTATAGATATGCCTAGGATTCCATGTCCTTTCATTAGAAAGTATTCCAAAACCACTTTATGATTATACAAAAAGTAAGCCATATGAGTTGAATATTAGAAAACCACTCTTCCTTCCTCATCATTGATAGGGTTTAGAGAACCTAAAGGTGTAGAAACCTCATATTCTTTCTCAAATTTTGGGTTCTCAAATATCATTTGGTCATAATGACCTTCCATAAGAGGGTTAGAATTAATAGTTAGCTAATATATAGTGCTATGGGTTAGGAAGAAACAAATTAAATTAATCAAGTTTTAAAGTTTATAGAGTTTATTAAAGAAGAAAGAGAAGATGTTTTAGCAATCTTATGACCCCTTACCTTGGTATATCAAATCCAACCTATGTACCTCAAGGGCCTTCCTATGTATCAAAGGTCCTGATATACCTCACTTATCTCAATATACATATCGGTATATGAGTGAAATATTATATGTGAAGGTGGACATTTGGATACATGGCCAAGATGATACATGAGGGTTAATAATATGACTCCTTATGACTCCTTCTAGCTCACTACAATACACCCTTTACTAGGTGTAAGTATGCATGAGATCCTATGTGGGTGGATGGTAACCTAGGCTTGTTGTATACCTAATAAAGCCTAGTATCTCATATAATAGTTACTCAAAGTATTGTGAAGAGAATCAGTAGAACTAAGAAGACATAGTAGGACTAGGAATTGGTTAAGTTATTATATTTAATGTGATATAATCTACACAAACATGATTAAGTGATCTTGATTAAAGTTTGGTAAATTTTAGTTTGATTAAAGTTTATCTTGGTCAAAGAATATATTTGGACCCATGGTGGTGTTCATGTTGTGTTCACCAAAATTTGAGAAAGAAAAAAATGAAAGTTATCACAAAGGACCACTTCACAATGCTTCTCATTCCTTTATTTACTTTGAGGATAGAGGTAGTTTGTTAGCTTAGAGTTTAATGTTTGATGGATTTATTTAAGAACACATATATGTATGCTAATATATTTATTCAACTATGCTTAACATTAATCTATCCCTAATGCAACAATAAGGCCTAAAAATAAATTTATTTTACTTTTAAATAATGACATAAAAGATACATTTTCTTTTTATGTCAAGAGGTAATGTTGCAAGAAGAATGAAGCACACAAGTCCTAAATGCAACTATGTATATTTTTTGTTTTGATGTTAAAGTTTGAAGATTTAGTTGGTCCCCTAAATTATTAAAAAATAAATTAGTTCCTTCTTTTCTTTTATGCTTAGTTTATTGAATAAATAGAAACTAGTAACTATTATAACAAGTAGAAAATAGAGTTAAACCATAAATGATTGAATGAAAAGGGATATTGAATAGGAAAAATTGCTTATGCCTTAGAGGTAGAAGTGCTATCTATCTAGTACAAGTGTAATAAGTGTTTTTGACTATTGATGATGATTTTGACTTCATACAAAATTAATATAAAAATGGCGGATTAGTAGCAAAGGGTCATACCTGAGTTGAAAAAGAAAGTCAAACTATACTAAATAGCAATAAGACCCTTATTCAAATAGATGTGGAAAATAAAAAAAATTATAAGTGCATGTATTAAATTCTCAATGGAAAAATTACCACTAGGTAGTGATAGCACTTGCAAGGCTTTTGATTGATTTATGATGCTTTCACTCTCTATGTCTATGTAAAAACCAAAGAGAAATAGCACCACCAATGTTAAAATACAAAAGTATTTTAACTTTAAAAAGTATTAAAACAAGATTAAATGTAAAAAATAATGCTTTAATGATCACTATAATGAAGGTCTCTAACATATGAGTTTAGAGGTTTTATAAAATGAAAAAAAATAGAGACTTCTTACTTAAGGTAAATATTGAGAATGACAATATGAGATAACAAACTAGATGCAAATACAATTTTTAAAGCTACATAATATGCACAAGATTAAAGCTTATAGCTACAAAGCCAAAGAGTGTAAAAAGCAAGGGAAAATAGAACAACCCAATATGATAAGGTTGTTTCTCTCTTGTTTATGGAATATTATTGGAACCTTGCTAGTATGCTTATAAAAACTTAAGAGCTTGATCTTGGAGGCTTGAATGCTTGGAGACTAGATTTCTTGAGAGGGAGAGATATTGAATACATAAAGGATACCTTCACAAAATTATATCAAGATTTTGGCATAAGCATACCATGAATGAAGAAGAATTCCTATAATTCTATATGGATATAGTAGAATTTTGTTATTTCAACTACGATGAATTGGTCATCCCAATGCTGGATTTATAGTAAGACATGGATCCTTGGGGGAGGTTTTTCATTGAAGATGATAGGATTGGACATGGTAAGAATTTTAAATGGGATCATGATGTCATTAATGGAATAAAATTGAAAATTATAAATGTTAAATTTAGGGTTTTTTTGGGAGCAACATTTGTGATTGGATCCATTAATGGTGGATGGATTAAAAGTACTAGTTGCCAATTTTTTTTTTGGCACATGTCAAAATATCTACTGAGCAAAAGTGTTGGTGGTACTTTCAAGATGGTGCTTTCACTGTCATAAAAAGTATAAGTTAAATTTTTGGAAAGAAAGGTCAAGAAATCAAAATGGTAATAGTGCTACCCAAGTTACCAAATCACTAGTAGTGCTTTTACTCATGCCCTAGTACTTTTATTTTTGGAGCAATAAATACTCCAAATCTGAGCACACAAATGATTGATTCAATTTGGATGATTGAAAAGTTTATTTATGAGAAGATTGAAAAGCTTTTAGATTAGCGATGTGCTCAAAACTAGACATCTACAAAAAATATATGATATGGTTAATTGGAATCTTCTACATGATATTCTCTAAAAGTTTAATTTAAATCAAGATTGGTGTGAATGGATTAGATGTTGTTATAACAGTATAAAATGTTTAACTTTGATCAATGTTTTCCCTAATAGATTCTTTAAGTCATTTTGTGGACTCTGTCAATGTGATCCAGTATCTCCTTATATATTTATTATTCTTGCAAAGGTATTATAAAGAGTTTTCTAAAAATAAAAAATGGAATATTACAAAAAATGGTCCCTTTGAATATCATCTTAAATTTGTTGATGATGCTTTTCTTTTGGATCATACCTTAGTAAGGCCATGTGATTTAAATTAATAGTATTATATTATAAGAAGGCTACTAGATAGTTGTTTAATACTATAAAATATAGGAGTTTTTAAATTAAAACTATCCTAAATTTACAATGAATTATTACGAATATTTTATATTTTACAGTTAAAAACTTTCATCAACCTACTTGGGTATTTATTTGTATCCTAAAGGAAAGATAAAGGAGTTTTTCATACTCGTGTTTGGGTAGAATGGAAACTTGCATGGTCATTTGGAAAGGTAAGTTGTTAACCATGGTAGAAAGGCTAAAATTTATAAAGACTACATTGCAATGCATCTCTAATTATATGATGCAACTTTATATATTGCTAACAAGTCTAACATAAAAATTTGATAAACTTAAAATAGAAATTCTTTGGAAAGTATGTGAAGAACAATCTAAGTTTTGTCTTTGTAAATTTCATAGATTTTGCAAAGAAAATAATATTTATAGTATAGGATTACAAACTTGTAGATTTCTAAGTTTGGACTTATGAACAAAAATTGGTTCATGATTATTCAAAGATCAAGGAAATAGTTGGGAGAAAATATTCAAAAACATATAGGTTCTCTTGATGTAGTGAAATTATTTATATAATGAACCATATCCAAAGGATCACCAAATATGGCTTTTTAAGCCTTAATATTTTAAATGCCACAAGGTCAAATATAATATAGCCACAATACAACAAGATCAGTATAATAATGTAAGTACAACAAGTTAATATGCAAATCAAGGGATTCATGGATTGTATGGAATAGAGTAAGTAAGAAAGTATTAAAGGAAAATACATGTCATATTGAGGGCTTCATGGATTTCTCCTTCGATTCATGATTTTTACCTTTTGATCTTGAAGCCCTCTTTGCTACTTGAGAACATCCTCAAAGAGAATTGGTTGATTTCTATTTGGATTCATGTTTTTCTCTAGATGAGCTGAATTTTTTTTTACCTCTTAGTATTTTGTTTTGGATGAGAGTGGGAAGGCAAAGTTCATCAGATCAAATATCTCTAGTGAATCAAGAGATTCTATGGTGGGTTTTGGATCATGCATCTTTCCAGGTGGTGTTGATCCATTGTTGGTTCTTGGGAAGCTATTGTGTAATATCCCCTCTACTCTAGGTTCTTATATTTCCAAAGCAGTATTTTCATTCTTGTTAGGAAATTGACTAGGTAGCAGGCTGAGATGTATGCAAATAGTCTTTGAAAATCTAGGTGGCAATGGTTGGCCATGTTTTAGCTAGCAGGTTCTCTTATCGATTGGAATATTTTTTTCTATGTGCCTATGGATTTATAACCCATAGGGATTGAGGTTTTTTTATCCTTCTTTTGACGTGCTCAGGGTAAGGAACCATAGCAACCAACTATCTTACTAGGTGGAAGGTATTAGCTAGTTGAAGGAACTATATCAGCCAACTGGGTTGCTAGGTGGAAGGCATTGGCTAGCTAAGAACCACAACAACTAGTTGGGTTGTTGGGTGGAAGGCATTGGCAAACTAAAGGTACTGCAACAACCAATAAGTTTGTCGAGTGGAAGGTTTTGGTTGAGTTGAAGACCATGTCAATTTATGGGGGGTGTTTAGGATCCTGGTGAGTGGTGTGGGAGTTGTAGATATGTGCATCAGGTTTAGTTTGATCTCTAGACTCTTGATAGTTTTTTGGCTAGTTTTTGATATATTTTCTTTAACTGATGGACAACTAATTTTTATTTTCTCTTGTTGGATAGGAATTGTTTTTAGTTGTAAGGATCCTAAGGGATGGGTTCTTTTCTTTGTGCGTTGTAAATCTTGTTTGTGTCTCTCACTATAGTAGTTTGGCTACATTTTATCTATTGTAGGCTTCCAGTTACTAGTTTTTCATGTGATATCCTAGATTTCTAGGGTTTCAGTTTTTAGGTGGGATATTCAATTTTTATTTTTTATTTCTTTAGAGGCACTAGTTTTTAACCAGGTGTTATGGATTTTCTCTTTCATTAACCCATGTTGCTTGTTGGTTACTTTTTCTCAGAGTTGTTTTTATTTGTTTTTTTTGTGAGTCCAAGGTTGATATGTTTGATCCTAATGGACTGAGTGGTTAGTTTTTGGGCTCTAAATTTAGATGGGTTTCTAATTTTTGAATTTTAAATTAAAATATAAGCACTCTTCTTTCATTGGATGTTTTAGAATTTGTTCTAGGATGGTTCTCATTGCTCGTTAGTTATTTTTTTGAGATTGTTTTTTACTCCTTCATGTTAATGCAGGTTTGTTATTTGTTATGGATTTATGGGATCTAGCCCTAGTTCTAGATTCTTTATTTTTGGGTATTTTCCTCTCATTTGGTTTCTTTTTAAGTTGTATTATTGATAGATATCAGGTTTGGGGTATCCTTTCAAAACCCTCCATGTAATAGGTTTGGGGACCCTTTAAATACCATCTTTATTAATAAAAAATGTAAATGAAATTCATTAATATACAAAAATATGAATTTAAATAGCTTGAATCATACATGTACAAAGCATGTAGCACAACTTACAATATCAATTGCTCAAAATGTATGTAATTTTTATTACTCCACTTTCTCTTACAAATATGATAAGAACTTGCTCTTCTCTATAATGTGATATGTGATATGAAATACTATGTAGTACTATATATCCATAGTAGAATGACTCTTTAGATACTTGACTATTTTTTTCCATATTCCAAGTCTCATGATCTTGGCTACTCTATTTGACACTTTAATACTTGATGAACACATGACTCTATATTGTATGCACACCTAGATATGAATTATGACATTCAATTTGCACACTCTACATATTTTTACTCTTACATATAAGACACTTGTGCATATAGACTCAAGTTACACTTGTACACTTACTCACATGAAATTTGTACATTTCATGCACCTGCTCACTTATATATAAAGGGAATACAACTCACACTCTAAACTATGACTCAACCCTAATCTAATACTTACATATGTACCATGAAAGTACCATGGGGGTACATTAGCATGTGCCAAGTAATGTAATATACTCCAACACCCCCTTGTATTACATTATTTGGTTATTGAAGACTTTAGTATTCAATCATGGTCTTCATTATCATCTTAAATCTACCTCTTTTAGATTAATATATGAACCTTAAATTTAAAATTCCTCTTTTTTTTTGAATTCATATTTCCTATTAGCCTTCTTGATATGATTTTTCATTCTTCATCTTTTCTCTTGTTAGCTTTTGATGTAATGTGCAATGGGATATTGCAATCACAAGATGCAGAATAATATGAAATAAAGTAAATTTATGAGATGATTGAAATATGCTATAAATAGAAATGATATAAATGAATAAAATGTAGCTATAAAGGAAATGAACACTCCACTAATAAATCTACTAAACTACGTTGCACCAATCATCAATATATGGTGATCTACACAAAAATATACTACTACCTATAAATATGATCTAAGATACTCTATCTGACTATGTCCCTCAATTCTATGTTTGTATTACAATGAGGCTATTCTTATATAGTAAAATATGTTCCTTGGAAAACACTCTACCTAGTTGTGTAAGGGACAACTTGCACATTGGCACTTGTGCATTTATTACATTGAATGAAGTAAGTAGATAAATTCCCCCTAAAGTAATCTAATGTCCTAAGTATGTACCTTGGAAGATACATTTACATGACCCAAAATGATGTAATATACTCTATTTATAACACCCCCCTATATTACATTATTTGGATATTGAAGACTTTAGTCTTCAATATGGATCTTCTTCTTCATATTGAACTGTGTACTCTTCCTCATTGCTTACTATGTTCAGGTTCAGCGGGTAATCTATGTCTTCATATGATGCAAAGTAAGTTGTAGATTCTTCTTTCATTAGATGATATTTGGCTTGTTTAGATTCATCATCCTTGTCTTCTATCTAGCCATATTTATAGTTATCTTTGCAAGTATCTCCATTTGATTCTGATTTTTGATGAATGAGTAGGGTATGGTGCAATTATCCTCTCATATTTTTTGTTTTTGATCCTTTTATGCTTACCTTTTTGGTGTAATAGTTATTCATTTTCTTCAACCTGTTCCTCTGTAAATATGTTAGTATCATTTTAAAATACCATAATATCTTGTGAGATTTCTATTGAGTCTAGGATGTATGTATTTTCAAGGATTGATCTTGTTGCTTTTATTCCATATTGATTCATAATGAGACATGTATTGATATCATCCATATATCCAAATTTAATCATATAGTTGTTTTCTATTAACTTTTTTATGGAGATGAGATTGAATGTTAATCCAGGAACATACAATACTTTTTGTAGTAGAATATTTAGAAATGATTTTCTAGGTGTTACACATCCATATCCATGTATAGGATAAGTTTGGTTGTCTACAATTATTAGTCTATAAACTTTAGCAACTTCAATACAATCAAACCATTGTATATTGCCTATCATACGATGACTAGATCCAGAGTCAATATACCACATGTTTTCATGTTTTGTGAACTGATTCTTGTTGAAGAAAATTTTACATTCATTGTATGATACTCCTTTACCCATTCGAAGAAGTTGAATTGAAGAAATGAGATAGAATTGTAGTCTTCCTTATAGCTCCCTATATTAGGATATTTGATTCCTAATTGAAGTATATAAGCTTGATTTGATAAAACCTTTACTAATTCTTAGGTTTGTAGGATTTCTTATGTCTCCTTAGTAATGAGAGTATGAACACCTAATTTTAGATTTTGAATAAAGCTTATATCTTTCCAACTTGATAATATTTAATAGATATTATTATTATCAAGTTTTATAGAATGCCTTATGACATTCTAATGATTTTTGTAATATGATATAGTGATTTTATAAAATACAGTTTAATTTTGGTTGATTTTGTACAGTTTTTGTAAAGATCAAAAATCAACTTTTCTAACACCTTATTACTCCTATTGAACTAAGAACTTTCAATTTTGAATAGGTTTTAATATTAGATTTATTTTTTTTCTTTTGAGAAAAATTTGAGACAAGAATATTATAAATTTCCAACCTTCGCAAAATATCTTAATAACCTATTTTTATATCCCTTTGGATTTTATTTAAGTGTTTCTAATTTCCAATAACCTAGTTTGATGTTGTAACCCTTATCACTCCCAAATTTGGAAAATTAGAGCACATTAATATTTGAAAACATTAAATGGATTAATTCCAAGTAGTATCCCTTATTTATCCTAAGTTCTATTTTACAAATATTAGATCAATTTCCCTAAGTTTCACTTTCAAATAAAGATTGATTTCCTTTAATATTTTAACCTTAAAATATTTGTCTTAATAAGGCTTTGTACCTTTATGAAATCGGATGCAAATGACAATAGTTTGTCCTCCTTGGGCACAAAATCTTCAATGCGCTCTTTGGCTTCAATGCTTTCCTTTAATGCTTCCTTGACCTGTTTGACTAAGAGTGCTTCCGAATACTCCTGAATTGCTCTAAATTATTACCGTATTGCTTCCAAATTGCTATCGTATTATTTTTTAGTTGTTGTTGGATCACTACCTTTTCCAAGGGCCAAGGTACATTTAATAGATAGTCATTCGAGTACGAATGTCACAACAAATTTTTCAATACTTCGAAGATGCTTCGATTGTTTGGTGGAGACACCGAACTTGATTGAATGTTTGTGATAAGTGTCACCTTCACTTGAGACATTTTTATTTCCATTTGAGTTTTTTTCAAGAGATATTTCTTCTTCAATGTATATGAGTCTTCTTTGTTGTAACAGACATATATTATGCTTCTGGATATAAGTAACTTCTCTTCCACATGGTGTATGGGCATCAAGATAGTATCGTAACATATTTTTCATGGATGTTTTTAGGGTTTTTTGGATAATTACAAGTGACCCTTGTTTACTCTACATGCCCTTGTATTATCAATTCCTTCTTGAAAGCCTTCCAACACATTTTTCCACCTTGTTCTTTTTTGTACTTCGTTGATGCTGAGATATTTCCAACCAAGCAATGTTTATGGTGGAGCTTTGATGGAGATATAGAGGAGCTTTTGTGGCCCTTGAATGGAGTTCGAATGATAGAATTTTTATGAAGACTTCATGATGCTCAACTTAGGTATTGAATGCTCCTTGATTTGGATGTATAGTTCCACTTTGCTTGCTCCAATTTATATTGCTCCTACACTCCTTGATTTCTCCCTAGCTTTATGACTTGTCTTTTGTAGGTTTGATCATCCAAGATACATTGAATATGATCCTATATGAGTGGTTCTATGCTATGCTTACGATAATTCTCACTTTCAACCACATTTTTATGATTCAACCTTCTTATATTATGCCTTTGAGGCACTTTAAATATGTCTTTTTCTTGCATATAATGGATTAGAGAAGTGCAACCCAATTTAACAACATTTGTAAATACTACACAATGTTTTAGAAGGTTAAAATCTTGGGCCTCATTGGAATAAATTATTGTCCCTTTCCTGGTGCTTTAAGTGGCATAAAAGGTTTAAAATGATTGTGGCATGGTGGTTATAGGGGCAGACTACATGAAGATTTGTGTGGTGGCTTCTGAGGTGGACAATGCAGAATACTATGGTGGACATAAAAACTAGATAACCTTCCAGGATTCATGGTGGCTACCGATTCCACCATGTAAATTAAAAAAAGTATTTGTAAATAAAATATATTTTGCACCCTTTCTTGCACTCCTTTTTGTAGGTCTAATATTCTGATTTATATGGTCAAATTTTTGAATGCAGTGTAGGGGTTTTGAGGTTGTCTCTTTGCTTAGACACCTTACCTTTTTTGCTTGGATATTATGATAAAAAATCCAAGCTTATATATAAGTAGATAGAAGCTCCTTCTATTATGAAATTTTATGCACTTTTCTCCTTGCAACTAACCCTATAATGGTTTCGATTTGATACTCACCAAGTCTCAATATTTGAAGCTTCTATTTCTTATTTTTGTTAGTCATCTTATTCTCCAAGTTTTGTAGGATTCTAATATATTTTTGGTGGCTTCACTTTACCATTAAGTGTTGCATATTTTTGTGACCTAATAGTGTCTTTAGACACTTTGACAATTTTTAATTTTGTGCCTTTCTCAAGAACACAAACAATAACCCTTTTGAGAGCAATAGAATAGTTCAAATAAATATAATAAAATTTCTTTTTATGCACTAACAATTTCACCTTATCACTCCAATCAACTCTCAAATTATTATACTTAATATATTTACTGAAACTAATCAAGAATAATCTGAAATGAATCTTCAATAGTTATTCTACAATTTTACTACAATTAATATTGTAGGACTTAGTCTTCTTTTTCTTTTTCCAAAGTAGATGATAGGTAGTTGATAGATGTAGTTATAAAATCTAATCAACTCATAATTAATGTGCAAATGATATTAAAAATAACTTTTCTCTTTTTGCACTTTTGAATACTATAACCCAATGTTTCTTCTTGTAACTTTAATCCAAATTAAGGTTCTTTAACAAATCTAATAAGTAATCCAATTAACAAATCTATTTGCACCAAAAGTTGCTTATCTTTTAAAAGCTTATGTAGATATTTTACTACTTCTGAGAGGATGTGGATCTTAGTGTCTATGATCAAAATTTATTTCATGAGCCTAATATTTGGTGTCTTGTTCTCCTCTTGTGATCTCCTCCTTCTATTGTATACTTAGAGAAGTCCTTGTCTCTGAAATGGTGCCTTCTTACTGTGAGAGGTAATCTTCAAATATCCTAGATTTGGTGAACATATTCTATCTTCAAGTCTTATTTTTGAATTTTGAATTCAAGTAGGACCTTCTTCTCAAGATTATGAATATATTGATGTCTTCACTAGATTCTTCTTCTAGGATTTGGCACTCCTTACCAAATTCTTCTTCTCATGGGCTTGTTTTTGGATGGTGAGAATTGTACCAAGTCCTTCACTATCAAGGGATTATCCTTGGTACTGGATTTATCCAATGAGTTCTCCTTTTATGATTTCTTTAGTAAGGCTCCCCTAGCCTTTTAATGGATTCTCATTGAGACCTTCCAATGTCTTTGATCTTGCAGTTTTTGCTAGTCTTCCTTAAGACCTTCTATTCAACCTTCTGCTCCTGGAAGTCTTGGTGGTGAGATCTCTTTTGGATCTTTGATTATGCAACTTATAAATGTGAGTAAGGCTCTCCTAGTACTTCTTCTTCTTCTTCCAATATTGAAAGTTATTCAATGATATCTTCTCCTGATCTCTTCAATTTTACTTAAGGTGTTAAATTGATTTTGAAGAAGATACTCTTCCTAATTTTATTTAGAAATTTTCGTAACTCACTGAATCTTCTTTCCCTAAAATAAAAATATTAGTATTAAAATATTAATCTTCTTTTGAATCATATATTCTCTTCTAAATTCTACTTCAAGATCAAGTATTTTATGGCTTTTTCACTATCAAGGCTTCCATGGTCTTTTCTTCAACTATGAAGTTATTTAATCTAGCAATGACAATCTTCAATATCATAACTTCACCATGACTCTTCACCAAAAGTCTTCTTTCATAGTGTTCTTATCTTGCAAAAGGAAGTAATATGTTCACTATGAAGGCACACCAACCTTTGGACAATGAAGTTGGAGTCTGCTAAAATTTTGTTGTAGGAGGAGTCCCAATCATCTAAGAATTAATTTTCTGCAACAAAAAAACTTTGGGTAATAGTTAGTGAATTCTAGATGTCCTAGATGATCTTCACTAGATGATCCGTCAATCTAGTGGATTGAATTTTAAGTCCTCGTCTTCACAAGTTTTTCCTACAACTCTATGGAAAGACTCTAGTCAAATGCAAAATCAGTATTTTTAGAACTAAGATTTCTTTTGGTCCTCACTTGTGACTCTCCCTAACTCTGCTACCTAGAGTCTTCTAAGAGTTTTGATAGTGGTTTGTCCATTAGCACGTCAGGTTGACAAAAAACTCAGGCTCAATAATGATAGTGGTTTTCTTATTGACCTACTATGGCTAGATATATTGTAGCTTTGATGCCACTATTAGATTTTTATGTAATGTGCAATGGGAGATTGCAATCACAAGATGTAGAATAATATGAAAGAAATTAAATATATGAGATGACTAAATATGCTATAAATAGAAATGATATAAATGAATACAATGTAGCTATGGAGGAAACAAACACTCCATTAATAAATCTATTGAACTACATTGCACCCATCCCAATAGATGGTGATCTACATATAATTGTACTACTACCTACAAATATGCTCTAAGCTACTCTATTAACAATGTCCCCCGACTATATGTCTGTATTACAATGAGATCCTTTATACAACTTACACATTGACACTTAAGCATTTATTACATTGCATGAAGTAACTAGATAACTTTCCCCTAAAGTAATAAAATGTCCTAAGTATGTACCTTGGAAGATACATTTACATGACCCAAATGATGTAATATACTCTATTTCTAATAGCTCCTTCATTTGAAATATACCCGATGATACACCTTCTAAGCATTGAGTTAGTAAATCACCACAATAATATAACCTTGATTTCAATGATTTCTCATTGAAGCTATCATAAGCTTCATTCAAATTATATGTTTCACTCTTATTTTTTTTCTTCTTCTCTTGAACAATCTCAAAAATAATTAATGATAAATACATCATTAAGCATTCTTCTGAAGAAAGCATAATGGAATTTTTGAACTCCACCATGTGTTATTTTTTTTCATGAAGATAACTTAAAAATTATTGTAAAGTTTTGCTCTTTAGATCTCTTGAGAAACAAAGAGAATTTTCCTTTTAAATAATTAGTCATTTATTTCTTTCTCTCAAAGTTACCTATAAAATTTTTAGAATATAACTTAAGTATATTTATCATTTCTTCACTATCCTCATTGAATGCATTTTCTAAAATTTCTTCCATGATATGCAAAAAATATTTAGAATATATTTCCTTTGATGTATACTTCCTTATATCTCCTAGTTTAATATAATTAATTTTTTTTAGAGTTTCTAAATTTAAATCCTATGAAGTAAAATTGACCAAGCAAAATATTCCAACACAAGATAGAGAGGTTAATAACCCTTATAATAATTTAGAATACAAGGCTTCACCACATTTGAGTTACAAGTCACTATATATGACACTCAATAGATAGGAATGACCAACTCCCATGGGTTTTTGGGGTCACCTTACTAAACCAACATGTTTAGAAGCACACAAAGAGTGGTCACCCCATATTTCCTACACCCTCCTTAGTATAGGACCATGTGACCACAATGTAGGGATTATAATTTAAGAACCATAACACTTAAAGGTAGACATATATTCCCTAACCATACTCTAGGTCCACCTAGGCTAACTAAGATCATTTCCACTTTGATGACAACTAACATGATTACTCAATCCTACACAATCAAGGAATCACCACTATTGATTTGTAAATATTTCCACAACAACTAATTGGCATACGCCCTATCCTACACATTCAAGGTGTAATTATTCAAAAGTTCCTTGGCTACTTTATTCACCCAAAACCTTTCAGGTTCATAATTTTTTAGCTATTTCATCCTCACAACATCTTATCAAACTCATGTATACATGGTTATTGCATTCACATGAATTCTCCTAGGATTGGGATTTTATGGTTAACTTAAAATGAAATTCTATCTACCCCAAGGGTGCACCTCTAAACAAAAATAATCTTAAAAAATGCAAGCACATAATATAGAGAGGTTCAAATTTTAGAATAGCATAATATAGAGAGGTTCAAATACAAGCACATAATATAGAGGGTAAGCCAATTCTGCTATTTTAAGAAGATAAAGAGGTTCATAAACCTTATAATAATTTAGGTGAAGCTATTATTAAATTTATAAAAGGATAATATTGACACACTATGAGGTATTGTCCACTATGGAAAGACATCCTATGCTTCACTATGTAATTCCTACACTATTTTCTCCTTTCTTCCTCATATATAATAATATTCATAAATTGATAATAGCTTCACTATGGAACATTTCCTATACCCTCTCTACTTCTTTTACATAATGTTCTTTATAGTCGGTAATATTGGAAGTTTGTACTCTTTCCAATTTAAAAGAGACACTTGGTATGGAATAATATGTGTCCCAAAAAAGAAGATATTACAAGAATTCCTCACCACCTTTCCATAAATAATTCAACATAGACACACTCCACAAAATGGTGAAGCTTGTGGTGGTTTTTCTAAATATTATAAAATGAACCATTTATGAAGTTTTTTGCTAACCATATTCATATGTGGAATGATTCTAAAGTGTAGATGAAAGATTACATAGCCATTAAGGTAAGACCAGTTAATATTCTTGGGTTTCATTCCAATATGTTGAGGAAATGAGCCCTAGATCAATGTAAGGTATAGTGAGATCAATATTTTGAGAAATGTGCTACATGGAAAAATGCTGAAGAAATGAGGCAAAAATTCCCATACTTATTTAAATGAAAACATCTGATGTACTCTTGTAGGAAAAATATAGAGGACTGTGTTTAGTGCAGGGGGGAGTATGTAACAAACATCCATTAGCATAACTCTTTATGGATAATGAACTATGTTTTAGTGTGGTTGTTTAATGGCATAGTTTCTTTCATGATGTCTATATGATGGAATTATTGCATTATTTTGATCATGGAATATGGTACTACTAGTGTAATTGTGTGTGCAAGACTAGGTACCTTCTCTCTTTGGTGGTAACCATAGGAAAACCACCTACAATGAGAGATATTTGGGGGAAATTATGATGATGACTTGTTCATCAACAACTCAAGGTAACATGGATAAATACCTTTCATAAAGATATTGTGTTCACCATCCTTATAATAACTCAACATACAAGGCTTCACCACATTTGAGCTCCAAGTTATTGTTGATGACACTTAGTGGATAGGAATAGCCAACTCCTATGAGTTTATAGGATTCACCTTACTGAACCTACACATTTAGAAAGACATTGATAATGGTCCTATGACCTTTCCTATTTCCTCCTTAGTATAGGACCATGTGACCATGACGTAGGGATTATCCTATAAGGACCATAACACTTAAAGTAGGATATTTATTCCTTAACCATACTCTAGGTCTACTTAGGTAGATTAATTTAGCATGGAGCCTTGGTTCTTAGTTACCACACCTCCATGGACTAAATAAGATCATTATCACTTCAATGACAACTACCATGATCACCCAATCCTACATGATCAAGGAATCACCAAGTACTAATTTGTGAATATTTCCACAACCCCTAGTTGGGGGTACACCCGATCCTAAACATTCAAGGTGTAATGATTCACAAGTACCCTAGCTATTGTAATCACACAATACCTTCTGGGTTCATGAGTTCTTAGCTATTGCATCCTCACAACTTATTCTAAGACACATGTCTACTTAGTTATTGCATTCATGCAACTCCTCCAAAGATTGGGCTTTTATGGTTAACTTTAAATGAAATTCTATCTACCCCAAGGGTGCACCTCTCTACAAAAATAATCTTAGGAAATATAAGAACATAATATGATATCAACAAAACTTAAACCATCAAATTAAAATATTGTAAATCATAACAAGAACTTCTCTTAACCATATTCTTTATATGAATTTATTTATAATATTTTACATAAAATATTTTTTATCAAATATATCCTAATAATTCCATAAGAGCATAATATGGCATTCCATACTAGCTTAATCAAATAAGATATTGGTCAAAAAGTATAGAATGATAAAGCATATTTAATAATAACCAAATATTTCAATTTGTATAGTAATTCAGGTTAACCAACCCTTGAACAAAAATATTCTTTTACAAAGAAATAAGTTTTCTTCAAAAGTCAACTATACATTTAAACATCAATGACCAAATATTAAAGTCATCAATATACTACCACTCCTTTCTTGGTAGGGTTTTATGACCTCAACTTATGAGATATATGAAGGGATCTGAACAACTCTATAATGCAATGCATCTAAAAACATAATTGTTTATTTTATAATATGCAAGACAATCATTCATCACAACAATAGAAGCCATTATAGCCATTTTATATTTCATCCAATAATGAAATTCATCATATACAATATATTCGAGAGAATCTCATTCTTCTCTTTTATAATGAACCCTTACCCACATAATCTATAAAAAGGAATTTATTACAATAAAATTTTCTTTCAAATTCAACACAATATATACAAGAGAATCCCATACTTCTCTTTTATAATGAATCCTTAACCCACTAATGTATCAAGAATTCATTTTAATAAAATTCTCTTTCAAATTCAACACATAATCTATACAAGAGAATATCATACTTCTCTTTTATAATGAATCCTTATCCACAAAGGTCTCATGAATTCATTATAATAAAACTCACATAATAATCTATACAAAAGAATCTCATACTTATCTTTTATAATAAACCCTTAACCCATAAATATATCATGAATTCATTTTAATAAAATTCACATAATAACCTATACAAGAGAATCCCATACTTCTCTTTTTTAATGAAATCTTAACCCACAAAGGTCTCAAAATTCATTATAATAAAATTTATATAATAATATATACAAAATAAACCCATTAAAACAAAAGAATTTTCAACCTTCTAACTATTTCAAAATAAGATAGAGAGGAGTCCTTTCCCTAATAATCATATATATAGTTTTGTGTCCAATTATTTAACATAAAAAGGGAATAGTTTTTTTCCTAATAACCATATCTATAGTTTAACTTGCAAAAAATTCAACAAGGAACTTGCAATCATTCTAATTTCATAGAACAAAAGGAATAGGTAATTCCCTAATAATCATATATATATTTTTGCATGCAATTCATTCAACCTTGCTATAGATTACTGGTAAGCTCAAGATCTTACACCTAACTAAACTTTAGAACAAGTTCAAAGGATTAAAAATAAAGTAAAAGAGTAAATCTCTAACTTAAAGAGATAACCAAAGCATTATTACTAACAACATCAACTACACACTCATCATAAACCATGCCAAAGCTTCTGTAGAGCCCATGATGGACAAAAAAACCACCATAGGCTATGCTACGCTTGAGAAGAAAAATACAACACAAATATTTTCTAACCCTCAGCAAGCAAATATTGCACATAGAATACAACCACACATAGGGTGACGTGGATAAAAACAAACATATATCAAAATCAACAAGACACAACAGGTCAACACCAAAACATGACTTTCAAGATTAAAACAAAAGTAAAACATAAAATAACCTTATCCACTCAAGTTTTTTCCAAAAATAAGGAATGTAAAATGGTGCTTAGGCAAACAATAAACTTAGATTGATGTAAACAAGACTTACAAATCAACAAGACTTCTAAATTATCAAAAACAAATATGGAGAAATACAAAATTAGGTAACAACTAGATAAAATCAGAAAAAGAAAGGATAAATAATAAAGAGCATTCAAATTTAAAATATCACCATCAAAAGAAGTGCTAAACTAAAGCATGGCAGGGTATCAATTACATAGGAAAAACCTAACAAAATTGAGCTTTGTAAGATCACCACTTGATGCTGCTACACCTAGTTTCTCTTCTCCTCCAAGCCATCCTTCCCACTCTGTTTCCTCCTTTCTTCCTCGTATCATCCCTCCTCAAACAGTTCTACTCTTTCCAATTTAACAGAGGCACTTAGTATGGAATAAAAGATATTTAAAACAAGAAGACATTACAAGAATCCCTCACCACCCTTCCATACTATCTTAATAAAATAAGAGATTGATAAAAAAGTAAAGAACAACAAATCATCTTTAACAACAACTAAATATTTCAATTTTTATAATTATTTGGGTTAACCAACCTTTGAACAAAAACATTATTTTACATATCAATACTTTTTCTTCAAAAGTCGACTATACATTTCAACATCAATGACCAAATCTTCAAGTCATCAATACATTGTCACTCATTTCTCAGTAGGATTTTCCAACCTCCATTTATGAGAGATATGAAGGAATCATAATAGCTCTATAATGCAATGAATTTTAAAACATGCTTCTTTATTTTCTAATATGCAAGACAATCATGCATCACAACAATAAAATCCATTATAGCCATTTTTATTTTTCATCATATAATGAAATCATCATATACAATCTATACAAGAGAATCTCATACTTTTGTTTTATATTGAACCCTTACCCACAAAGGTATCTGGAATTCATTATAATAAAATTCTCTTTCAAATTCAACACATAATATATAGAAGAGAAATGCATACTTCTTTTTTATAATGGACCCTTGACGCACAAAGGTCTCAAGAATTCATTATAATAAAATTTACATAGTAATCTATACAAAATAATCACACTAAAACAAAGGAATTTTCAACCTTCTAACTATTGCAAAACAATATAGATAGAATCATTTCCTTATTAATCATATTTATAGTTTTGTGTGCAATTCATTTCTATAAAAAAATAAATAGTTCTTTTCCTAATAATTATATCTATAGTTTTGCATGTAATTCATTCAACCTTGCTATAGATTATTGGTAAGCTCAAGATATTACACCTAACTAAACTTTAGATCAAGTTCAAAGGAATAAAGCAAAAAGAATAAACCTCTAACTTAAAGAGATAACCAAAGCACCATTACTAACAACATCTACTAAATATTCACCATAAACCATGCCAAAGCTTATGTAGAGCCCATGATGGATAGAAGAACCACCATAGGCTACGCTACGCCCAAGAGAGAAAATAAAATAAATAACTTCTCTAACCCTCGGTAAGAAAACATTATACATAGAACATAAGCATGCATAGGGTGATATAGATAAAAATGAATGTAAATCAAAAGTGGTAATACATAATAGGTCAACACCAAAATACGACCACCCATGTCAAAACAAAAGCAAAACATAAAAGAACCTTCTCCACAAAATATTTTTTCCAAAATAAGGAAGCTAAAATGATGCTCAAGCAATCAATAAACTCAAATAAATATAAACAAGACTTACGAACCAACAAGACTTACAAACTATGAAAGAGAACCCTAAATCCTTAAAAAGAAACATGGAAAAATACAAAACTAGGCACCAAGTGAACTCATAAAAAGAAAGGATAAAAAATTAAGAGAATCCAAAAATTAAAGTATTTCCTCAAAAAGAGTGCTAAACTAAAGTATGACAAAGCATCAACTACATAGAAAAACACCTAAAAATTTTGAGCTTTGAAAGATCATTGTCTTACACTGCCACACCAAGTTTCTCTCCTCCAAGTCTTTCTTCATGTATTTTTTCCTCCTTTCTTCCTCTTATCTTTCCCCCATAAAACATTTGTACTCTTTCCAAATTAAAAGAGGCACTTAGTATGAAGGAAAAGGTTTTTCAAACAAGAAGATGTTACAAGAATTCCTCACCACCTTTCCATAATGGTGTTGATCGCGAATGACCATAAAGTAGAATTTAAATTGGTTTACCCAAAAATTACATTCAAACATAAATGAAAGGAGCTCTAAAATTTTTATGAATTCATTAGTCCACTTTCAAAGGCTAACATTATTTTTCAAGTATTAATGTCACAATTTAATTAATACTTTACTATTCCAATGTATTAAAGCCAATATTTTTAATTAGAAGTATTAATATCATAATCTAATTAATACTTCAAAAAATCAATCAAAACATAAATCCAAAATGTTTCACACCATTTTTTATCCTAAATAGGTGGGATCCTTTAAGATAGTCCAAAGCCATCACCATATTATTATAGAGTCTCATTGTACAAGCAACTTCCTGGCCCAATGGTGATGAACACAAAATCAAACAATCAATGCAAATGCAACTATAAGAAAGGTATTTATCCATGTAACCTTGAGTTATCAATGAACAAGTCATCATCATCATTTCCCCCAAATATCTCTCATTCTAGGTGGTTTCCCTATGGTTCCCACCAAAGAGAGAGAAGGCCATTGGTCCTTCACCCATAATTACATTAATAGTACCATGTTCCATGCTCAAAAGAATGTAATCATTCCATCATATAGACATCATGAAAGAAACTATGTCATTAAACAACCACACTAAAACATAGTTCATTGTCCATAAAGAGTTTTGCCAAAGGAGGGTTGTTATAGAGAATCCCTTAAATATTTTAAGTTTAGGGGGGCCACTAGGAAAAGTTTTTGTTGCCACGAATTATTAAAAAATCTAGATACTATTTTTTTTCCCAAAGGGATAAATTCAAATTTTGAAATAGACTAAATATTTTAAATCTTAAACACCTTCCCTAATTTGAAAGTGATATTTAAACAATATGATCACCAAATAAGCAATAGGAACTAGAAATATTTAGGCCTCTTACTTCTAGGATAGAAACTTTATTTATGTAACCTAGAATTGATTTTTTTTGCCCCACCAAAGGAGGGTAGAGGTTATGACATAAAGGAAGCAACACCTTTTTGTTTTCAAAACTATCTTCTCCCCCTTCATTTTTTTCATTTTTACAATCAATTGTGATCCATTGGCTATCTCAAATTTATTTTCTATTTTTTATAATATTTTTTTCGAAGGCTTACCAACATTATGTTCTATGCCCACATCAACACATCCCTTTTTTTCTTCTTGTTTTTAGACTTGGAGAAGGAAGGTCTTTCCCCAGTTTCGGCTTAAATTTAGGATTTTAAGATTCAAGGACCTGGGTAACCTATTCTTGGAATTCCCCTTCTTCAAAGGCAGAGACTTATAAAATTTTTTGGCCCCTATTTGGTTTTAGGGGAGCATGGGGGAAAATAGTAGCCATTTGATACTTAGGTCCAACTTGTCCTTCTTCAACTTCTTGGGATACTAGTTATAGGATTTAAAAAAAAAAATTCTCTTTAAGAAGAGAGTGTATATCATTATCAGTCACGGGAAAATTAGACTCAAATTGTCTTTCTTCAACTTCTTGAACATGAGAGTTGGCCACCACATCTTTAGTAATTCCTTGAGAAGACATACCTTGAATATTTGACTAGCCTTTCTTCACAATTTTTTCTTAAAGGGACATAGATCAGAAGGATGCCTCATTTTCTTATAATATTTGTAGACACTAAAATCCAACACCTTCAAAACCACATCTGCCACCCCACCATTAAATCCTGCATAATAAAATTATATGCCTAAGTCTAAACTTAGGGATATAAAATCCTGCACATTATCCTATTTTCCTAATTTATTAAATCTGGGAAATCACCCTAGGATACCCTGTCTACCCATTGGACATGTGTCCTGGACACTTCACCCAACACCCCTGCCACATCTTACCCACTCCTGTCCCCCTTGTCCTTGCACATGAGACAGATTCCCAACACCCATGCCACAACTCATTTGTTGTTGTCCCCTTGTCCCTTCACATAAAACAACATCCCACATCCCACTCCACTTGAAGCCACATCACCCCAGTTAAGTGAGCCACACTGAATGACTCACTATAACTGCCCCTTCCACTTGGCAGTTCAGATTTACCACTTGGCAAGTCAGGCTTGCCACCTCCCATTCCCCTCCAAAGCCCTAGGAAGCCTATAAAAGCACCATTAGTCCACCAAACAAAGGGAGCTGAATGTGCATACCGACAGGCTACCAAAATTGACGTAGACCAACGAGAAATTGCGAAGCACGAGCTTTGATTCTGACCGTTGGCTCGAATCCCGAGGTGACCTGTTCTTCAGCCGAAACCGCTTGTTCGTGGTTCCACAGTCGAAAATGTGACTCTACGGTTTCACAACCGTAGGCCCACGATTTCTAGCCCACAACCACTTGGTTCCATAGTCTCGAGACGAAAATCACATGCACGACCGAGATCAGTAACTTTAATATTAGCAAGGCTTTATTTGTTAATTATTTCATGCTATCTACTTTTCATATATATCAGTGATAGGTTTATGTGTAGCATCAGGTTTTACTGCTTGACTATACAGGTGCTACTGATCCTCCTTATTGATTTGCATGTGTGTAGGTAACAGGTATCTTGGATAAGTTACTGAAGCTGGAGTGGTCCCTTGCTGGATACCAAAGCCCACTCACCCTCTGAAGCTATGATGAGAGAATGAAGAACACCACATCCTACGGAAGAGTCGGAAGATCTCCCTCTCCCATAACAAGCATTGTATTTCAGAGAGACGAGGAATATTGTAACATTGCTCCCAACACACTTGGGGCAATCCAAAATATTTTGTAGAAATCGTATCAATATCAATACAAAAGGGGATTTTGACAATCTACCTCTCTTTTCTATCTTTAATATTATTTGTGTTCAGTTCTTTGGTTACAGAAATGGCGATCACGGTGGGACCCCCTAAGGGTTCTATTTTGTTTTGCTTAGCTTTTTAAATCTATTTACTGATCTCTATTTGCACTTACAGGTTTCGAGAATTCGAAACGTGCATAGATTCAACTTTGAATCGATACAATTTGAAAACCCTATGTTTGAACTATTTATGTGAAAATGCAAATATGTGGTTTCTATTTTTGGAAAACACAGATGCATGGTTCCTATCTTTAAGAAACACCAAACTGCAGTTGACAATACTAGAATGTGAATCTACGGTTCTGACTCTGAGAAAATATGGACCGACGGTTGACAAGAAGGAGTAGCGAAAGAATCACAAGTCTGTACCTTCTGATCTCTGTTCTTTCTTTTTCTTTATTTTATCTGCATTCTATTATTAGCATTGAAAGGTCTGGTCTTGTATGCTATTGTTTGCATTTAGGTCTTAGAATAGAGAAAGTTACTTAAATTTTGCATTCATACATACAAAAACAAGAAAAGGTTAAAAAGAATATGCATTTGCATAATAGAAAATAGGTCATTTTGCATTCACCGGGTTAGGAATAACTTGGGTGTTAATTTCAGGTTTGGGTCTATAAAAAGCCCATTTTGTTTCTGTTAGCAGAAAGGACCCACGCATCCACGGTTGGGATATCCCAAACGTAGATGCGTGGTTGGCAAACCGTGCATTCATGGTTTACCAGAACTAACCGTGCATTCACGGTTAGCCCTATCAAACAGAAGCCGATTGGAATTAGACCTGAAGGTGGCACTTTTGCTCCTGATTTGTTGTCTATCATTTTTTGTTCTCTATTTTTCTGCATTTAGGCATCAAAACAGAATTGCATGGTATTATTGCATAACACCATAGTTAAACAAAACCACCACACACTCACATAAACATTGGAAAATGGCTAGATTTCATCACCATCAAGTTTGGATTTCATCACCGAACCACCAACATCATACCCCATTCTTTGCCAAGGCCGATTCCAAGATCCATCATAGCCCATGGGTTATAGCACACATTTCTCCTCGAAGAGGTGTATCACAGACTACGGGTGAACTGGGTGAGGAATTGGTAGGACCTGTGCTCCCTGGCCGTGTGTGGGCTTCATTACCACACATTATAGGTGGGATTACGTGACCTGGAGTTCATAGCCAGGTTGTCGAGCTACGAGTATATAGGTGAAATCCTAGATTCATTTAGGGCAAAACATTGAGCACACATCTTTTTCATTTTCTGAACAAATTCTAAAAAAAAAATGAAAATCTAGCATCAAAAACTTTGTGTGTTTGTTTGCTTTGCGTGTTGTATTGCATCATATTGTCATTTTATTTACATAGATAGTCACACTTGGCATTGTACCACATAATAGCGTATGGTAGTGACTCGTAGTCAAGCTAAGAAACTAGTGTCAAACCAAAGTCAGTGGTCTTCCCCCATGGCCTCTCAATCTGGAAACGTCCCTCACACTTCGGTGGTAGGACAAGTAGGCATGCCCTCTTCTATGTCCCAAAGTCTTAATGTAGGGCCTTCTAGTAATGCCCCTAATACGGACATAGACATTATGCATAGGGCTACTCACACAACCATACCTGAGACACCTAGGAGTGAACCTCCTGCAGTGGTAGATAGTCATGTCACCATGTTCGACATGGATACTATTAGAATGTACTTGAATGTAGCTGGAATGGTCTTCCCATCATTACCACCACTCTCCATCCCATCCCGTGTTGTACCATCATTACAACAAGAATCCACATTCACCTATCCACAGCAGTTGAAACAGATTTTCACAAATCCTCTCTTTGAGTTGGTTGTTGTAGCATTGGCCAATCAACCATCGTCATCCAACCAACTACCCCCCACATTACCTCAAAAAATGACCATTTCCACTAATCCCTTGTATGAAACAATTCTTGTTGTTTTGCAAGCCCCAACATCCATTCCTCCCACTACACTCGTAGGACATACATCTCATACCATACCACAGTCAGTAGTGATACCTTTTGCTACTTACCCCCCACCTACTTCCACTACCATGGTTGTTCCACAACCAACCCAGTTCACCACATCACAGGTAGCGGTCCCTACTTCAAATGCAATTGCTATGCAACAAGCTTTCTTACAGCTACAACAAATGATTTTAGATAATGCTAACCATAGCATGAACCCCGACCCCAACCAACATTTGCAAGGGATTGAGAAAAATTTTCCACCTACATCTCATCAACCTAATACCTTTATCCAAGATCCATCTTGGGTAATGCACCCTCCTTCTACCACTATGGTTCATAATCAACCACCACACCCATATGCTAACGCAATAGGTCAACATAACATCATACCTCCATAACCCCATCCATATCATAACATCCCTCAACATCCATACCATAACACATTTCAGCCACCCATGTCTTATCACCCACAACCTACATACAATCCACCCCATTACCAGTAGCATCAAGTACATTCAAGTGTCAGTCCTGTGGATGACCCTAGATACCAGTTTTTACAGAGTCAGATTGATAGTCTTGCCATGCAAACCCTAGGTTTGCAATACCAAAAGCCAACTTTGAGGTAACTACTCAATCACCCTATTCATGCTTCGGTACCTGAGCCGCCATATCCACAAGATTTTCAAATATCGAAGCTTGAATTTAAAGGGGAAGAGGACCCCCATGAGCATATAACTAGATTTGTGAATGCATGCTTCAGAATCAAAAGCAATGATGCATTACTATTACATACATTTCCTCAGACACTAGGGGGAGAAGCACAAGACTGGTACAACCACCTGCCACATCAAAGTGTTTTTACCTTTGAACAACTAGCGGACCAGTTCTTGGAAAGATTCACCCTGAATGTCAGAAAACAAACCACATTGACTGATTTGATTTATCTAAAACAATATGACGATGAATCAGTCTATGACTTTGGCAATAGGTGGAGATCAGTCATGATCAAGTTACCATTTTCCCTCCCTATGCCAGAGATAATACGAATGTTCACGAAGAGTTTTGGTAGACCCATCTCTTCATTACTACAACTACAACAGTATAGAACATTCGATGAGGCACTCGCCCAAGAAAAACTGATTGAAGAAATAAAAATCCAAGAAGGCGAGATAAAGCCTAAGAAGAAAGAGTGGCACAATAAGAATCAAAAGGGGAATAACCATGGTCAATCCAAGACTGCACAGGTTAATCAGATAGTTTTGGGCCAACCATAGTTAAATCAACCAGCCCAAACACAAATCCAACAACCCCAACAACAACAACAACCACAACAATCGAATTATCAAGCGGTTCCACCCCCACAATAGGCACAAAATTAGACACAACCTGCAGAAAGGCAACAACATCATTTTAAGCCAAAAAGAAATTACACACCAGTACAAGAGCCATATTCATTAGTTTTTTAGAAGTTGTATGCGACAAAACTTTTTACATTGCCGAAAATGAAACCTGAAGATCCTAACAAACCAAAAACAAAAGGTTACAAAGAACACCTCTTTTGCATCTATCATAGACAAAGAGGACATGATATTGAAGGTTGTCATGGATTTAAAGGAATTGTGCAAGATTTATTGGAAGTGGGTACAATCAAAGTTGACAATCCACTAGCCCAAAACAATCAAAACCTAGGCATCTATCAGACACCTTTGCCACATCGAGAGGCAAATCAACAACCGACGGGAGCATCAACTTCTACAGTTCCTCCCAACCAGGTTAATTATGTGTCTCAACTACCGCAAGGTTTTGTAGGAGCTATCAACATAGTTACCCGTGGATAGAGGTAAGCTAATCGCACAACACAGGCTCCAACAACACAACCAACAAATGTGCCCATACAACTTGGACCAAGCATTCCACCACCACCTTTCCACAATCACCTAGTTGTTACTTTGAACAGTCGGTTAACACAAAGTTTGAAAATGGCTTCAGCAAAATTGTCAATATATGAGCTAATACAACAATCAACACCTCATAGGGAAGCATTGATGGAAATTTTAAAGTCTATCCAAGTTCAATCAGAAGACCCCAATGCCTTCAATTCCTTTGTGGGTAGTGTGCAAAAGTGTATGGAACCCTCGATAGTATTTTATGACTTCGAGGAAAAACAAATCTCAGTAGATTCACCTGATCCACCACTGCACATAGTAGCTCACATTGATAGGAAACCATTCAAGAGAGTGCTTATTGATATTGGTTCTTCAATCAACCTCATCACCACACCTGCGATGATGAAGCTCAACATCCCATCATCTCACATCACAACATCCACATTCACCCTTAGGGCTTTTAATGATGCTTTATGCTCAACTATGGGGAATGTTGTTCTTCCCATCACCGTGGGGGTGAAAACAATACATGTTCTCTTCCACATCTTGGAAGGAGAAATGCAATACAACATACTTCTTGGATGCCCTTGGATTAGGGAAATGAAGTGTGTGCCTTCAACATTGCATCAATGCTTAAAATATGTACATGAAGGCAAAGTGCATTGCATACCAGCTGACACAGAACCTTTCAAATACTACAACTTTATTTCAAACCCATATGAGCCCTTGCTTCCATCAACGCACCTAACTATCCAACCACTAGCCATTAGGACCATTCCATCTAGTAGCACATCCTCAAAAGCACCCATTCAAGAAGAATTGCCTATAGTTGACCCAAATTTTGCATCCAAAAGTGTTAGCTCAATGCACCCTTCAAACACTACATTTCATTTTCAAGTCGCACCTACCCATCCTGCTAACCAATCACCAACTCCATCTAGTAAACTTCCAGATCCACAACAACCATTCACATTCACAGCACAACCCACACCATCCATCACTACATCACAATCATTAGAACCCGTAGTCTCACAAATAGGGCCACCTATTAGAGATAATCCACCACCGCCAGTGGAGCCACGAGCTAATGTACAAGAACCCTCTTCATCCATCGAGCCATTAGCCTCCCAACCATCTAGAGTTGTAGTACATCTCGCCAATCTAGGCATTGGTGAGTACATTATTGAAAGTGTCATAGTTACACCACCTATTGAGTCAGTCAGGGATTATGGTCATCCTCGCGACCCACCTTTAACTATAGGTGATATATATAGAATGGGTTCTCAAACAAATACAATCAATTTCATATATGGAGGGGTGGATTCTTCATCGGACCCACCTCCTCAAGACGACAACTCTTTACAAGAGTTTAATGAAAACATTGATTATCTATCGAACCCAAGTTTCCCAGTGAGATATTTTTGAAAGGTTAATTGGCAAGGATATGGACTTGGAAGACATGAACAAGGTCCTCACCACATTATTGAACCAGAATATAGAGAGCCAAGTGACCGCTCTGGTCTAGGCTACAAACCTTCCATCGCAAGCTCTTCGCTTAATCAAGCTTTCCAAGAACTTGACATAGAATGCGAAGAAGAAGAAGAAAAGAGCGATGAGGAAGATGAACCTAATGATGAGGATGAACAAATAGATGGTGGGTACCAGATCTACACTTTTTACCCTCAAGAGCAAGCCTTACAGCAAGAGCCAGAAGATCCCATAGAGATGACCTACCTTAGGCCAGACGATACGCCACTGGTATTGGGACCTCACACAAATGCTAATGGTTTTTGGATGAGTGACGATGACGAAGAGGATGAAACTGAAATGATATTCATGAATCATATGCATGAAATGCAAGCTAGAAGAATGATACAAGCAGAGGCACATCCTGAATGGCTTAATCAAGAAGAAGAAGAGCCTCAAGAGGAGATAATATATGGAGAAACTATACAAAGAGATGACTGGTACCAAAAGAAGTTTCCAATAGACCGCGCACTTTTTTGGCTAAACAAAGAGCGTGAGGGTCCTGAACCAGAACCTCCTCCATCACATTGGCATCGCATACAACACAACCAATCACACACATTAGGTCAGTTGCAACCTAGAGAAGATGAGTCATCAACTCTCGAATCATAACCACCTCATTTCCATCAAGTCAATATGATTTCTATTGATTTGCTCACCCCACTCCGTAATCCATATGATGAGACAAACCCGATCCATATCGACACTAGTCTCATAGCCATGGACAGGATTTCATCCCCGCCATCCACTATTGAGTTTATCCTATCCGAAGAGTTGTTGCGTGCTTCAAACACATATATTCCACAACAACCTTCATCATCAAACAATTCAGTTTTTCAAACTGAGATAGAGGGGGAAACCCCGAAAACATTTGAAAATGTGGTGGATGATATTCACCTCATCCCAACTCCACATCAGCTAGAAGAAGGTTCTCACATGCTAATTGAAGAATCTATAGATGTGAACCTTAGTCAAGATGTGGACAATCCCCAAATTGTCAAAATTGCAAAATATTTATCCGTAGAAGAAAAAGAACGCATAATAAACATGCTAATGAAAAAGAAAGAAGTGTTCGCATGGTCATACAAAGACATGCCTGGTTTAGATCCAGACCTGGTAGTCCACAACCTTACACTGGCACATGATGCAAAGCCTTTCAAACAAAAGCTTAGGAAAGTTCATCCAACAATCGCATTAATTGTGAAAGAAGAGCTGCAAAAGTTGTTGGATGTGCACTTCATAGTACCAATTGATTACCCAGAATGGCTTTCAAATATGGTACCCATTCGCAAACCGAACGGAGGGATACGCGTATGCACTGATTTTTGAGACTTAAACAAAGCGTGTCCCAAAGATGATTTTCCTTTGCCTAATATCGATCAACTAGTAGATTCCTATGCTGGTCATGAAATGCTTTCCTTAATGGATGGTTTCTCGGGATACAACCAAATTTGAATTAATCCCGAAGACCAACACAAGACAACATTTACAACACCCTAGGGGACATTTTGTTATAGAGTGATGCCTTTTGGACTTAAGAATGCAGGAGCAACATATCAACGAGCTATGACGTACATATTTCATGATTATATGCATAAGATCATCGAGGATTATGTAGATGATTTGATTGCTAAATCTAAGACGCGTCTTGAGCACATCGATGTACTAGAAAAAGTGTTTGATCGATTGATAGAACACAAAGTAAGGCTAAATCCTAAGAAGTGTGTATTCGGAGTCACATCAAGAAAACTTCTAGGATTCATTGTCTCCAAGCAAGGCATTGAAGTGGATCCAGGTAAGGTAAAAGCAATATTAGAAATGCCACCTCCCAAAACATTGAAAGAGTTGCATAGTTTACAAGGAAAGATCCAATCTATCCGATGATTCATCGCACAACTCTCAGATAAATGCAGGCCTTTCAATCGCCTGTTACAAAAGGGAGTGACATTTTCATGGACAACTGAATGTCAAGAAGCATTTGATGACATAAAGAAGTATCTAGCATCACCACCAGTTCTTACACCGCCTAGATCAGGAATCCCTTTTCACCTATACATTTATGCAACAGATTTTGCACTAGGGACAATGCTTGCACAAAAGAACGAAAAACATAAGGAGCAAGCAATTTACTATATTAGCCGAACACTGGTAAGTTACGAAACAAGATATGCTTATGTCGAAAAGTTATGCTTAGCAGTGGTTTTCACCACTAAGAAACTTAGACATTACATGCTAAGCAATACTACCTATGTCATAGCTAGAGAAAATCCTCTACGATACATGATGACTCACACATACAACAACACCCGTACTGCTAAATGGATAATGCTTTTAACCGAATTCGATCTCGAATTCATAAGTCAAAAATCCATAAAAGGTCAGGTGATAGCTGATCAACTAGTAGAAGCTCCACTACATAATGATAAACCATTAATCATTGAGCTTCCAGATGATTCAGTATTCTTTGTCATAGAACAAGAAGAGTTAGTTTCTCCTGAGGAAGAAGCAGACATGACCATGTTCTTTGATGGGTCTAAATGCGACAAAGGACAAGGTGTGGGAGTCGTGTTTTATACACCTGAAGGAATACCAATTCCTTTATCATTCAAACTCGACTTCACATGCACCAATAATAATGTAGAGTATGAAGCCTTAATCTTAGGTCTTCAATCAACTATAGCAATGGGCATAAAAAGACTAAGCATTTTTGGTGATTCTCAATTAGTTGTCTACCAAATAAAAGGAGAATACCAATGTAAAGAACCAGTCTTAAAGAAATACCATGAAGTAGCAATAAGGTTGCTAGAAAAGTTTGACTGGTACAAAATTAGTAATTTACCATGATCGACAAATAGATTTGTGGATGCAATGGCTTCCTTGGGATCTCTCATCCCTAAAAATGAGCATGGAGAAGTACAACCGCTAATCATAACAACAATGTCAAAATCATCAATTCAAAAAGCAGAACCTACAGGTGAGAAGAACGTTTGTTTGATACATGTTGAACCTTACAATTCTTACCTTGATGAGATAAGAGACTTTCTCAAGTCTGGAATACTCCCAGTAGAAATGACATGAACTGCAAAAAGAACATTCAAACAAAAAGCAATTCGTTTTACTCTACTAGGGGATGTGTTATACAAACGTGGGTATGATGGAATATTATTACGATGTTTAGATCCGATTGAAGTAGAACGAGCAATAATAGAAGCCCACGATGGTACTTGCGGTGGCCACTTCAATGGAATGGCCATTGCAAAGAGAATACTATGCATGGGATACTATTGGCCGACCATGGAAAATGATTGTTGCAAATATGTCAAAAAGTGTCAAAAGTGCCAATATCATGCAAATTTGACTCATGTACCATCGCACGCATTACAACCCATTCAAAGTCTTTGGCCCTTTTCACAATGGGGTCTCGATTTGATTGGTAAAATATCACCTGCTTCATCAGGACAACATAAGTTCATCATAACTATGATAGAATACTTCACAAAATGGGTGGAAGCCATTCCAATGACCACTACGACTGGACCTCGAATAGCGGAGTTTATACTTCAGCATATTATCTATCATTTTGGAATACCCTCAAAAATAATTTTTGATAATGGGAAGTCATTTAAGAATAAGGATGTTAGAGCATTGTGCAACAAATTCAAAATTCAACACAGTTTCTCAACACCTTATTACCCACAAGCAAATGGGCAAGTTGAAGCAACCAACAAAACAATGGTATCCATTCTCAAGAAAATGGTCAAAGAAAATCATCGAGATTGGCATACTCAACTTCCTTTGGCATTATGGGCTTACAGAACAAGCATCAGAACGCCAATGGGAGCGACACCATTTTCACTAGTTTACGGTGCTGAAGCTATATTACCTTTAGAGCTCGAGATACCTTCCTTGCGAATAGCATTACAGGAATTCATGGACGATGAAACAACTAGACAAGCACGTCTTGACCAATTGACACTTATTGATGAAAAACGTATCAATGCTTTAGATCACTTACGAGTATATCAAGACAGAGTCAAACGTGCTTACAACGCAAAAGTCCATCCTCATGAATTTCAAGTGGGGGACCTAGTGCTCAAAGAAAATCAACAAAATACCAATGCATTGCCACACTTAAGAGATAAATTTACGGCTAATTGGTTAGGCCCGTACATTGTAAAGCATAAATTGGGACCAAGAACATATAGACTGGCCAACTTCGAAGGAGAATTGGAGCCAGAACCACTAAACATAATGCACCTAAAGGTATTTTATGCATGAAACGACTTGCAATATATGTATATATATGTACATGGCTTAAAAAAAAAAATTAACAAAGCAAAAAAAGAGAAAAGAATTTTTATTTCCAGAATTTCTTTACATTGTAAATAGAAATGTCATTACTAGCACTTAGCATGTTGCATTTGCATATTACAAAAAAAAATCTTGTGCATTAAATAGGCATATCACATGCATATAGCAACATTAGACTAAACACATAATTGCATCCATCCCATCCCATGTTCAGTGATCTTTCATAGTGGTGATGATACGACCAAGTAAAAACAAGTTCCAAAGAATTGGGGATACCCAACTAAGACTCTTCGCAAGTCAACAAAGTTCATATCCACCCATGTTTTACTATATCATAAATCAAATTTTCAGTCACTCAAAAATGTCTAGTGAAAAACCAAAAATCATAATATGTCCAATTTTCTTTAGGACCAAAGCACTTATATCACATTAAGAAAGTCTTGAGTATGGTAGATTGACCCAAAGCAATCTTGAACCAAAAACACTTTACAAATTTAAAAACATTTTGAGTAAGAAAAGATAATGCCAACTTGGGTACAACCTTGAAGCGAAAAGGAAATATTCCCCGCTTGTCCCATTACGCAACATAGTCCAAATCAAAAAGGTGGTTTTCACCACCATCACAACAATCCAAACAATTAAATTAAAAGGTAGACAGTAAGGATAGGATCACATTCTCATCACACTTCGATTGAGAATCCAATTCCCCAAACTCTATCATGATAAATACTATACACACACCACAGATCACAAAAGCAAGAAGGATCGTACTACATTCCCCTCAGAAAGTTATGTAGTCATCCCCAAAGCTCGAAGATCGAATCATTGGACTATGGAGTGAACCTCCATCGGAGCTATAGACGCTTGAATGGCAGTGGAGTAAACTCATGCAGGGTGACACGTCTTTCTCCCAAGAGAAATACCTTTGACCGCACATACGGACAAGCTAGCTAATTGGTAAACCCATACAGGTACCATCCAATTTTACTCATCATGAGTTAATGAACTTCACATACACATGCACTGGTTCTTGATTGCTTAGGGCCATTCCCAAACCAAATATTCAGAAAAATAACTCCACTTGCACACACCTTGGTCCTAAAGAGGGTTAGACGAACATTAAGAAAATGGTTAAATCACTAGACTGATTGAGTCTTTGAAAATCCTCAAATATTATATATCAAAACCATACCAAATATCATATCATTATCACATGTTCTACATTATCACATACATACACCCACCATACACCAAACGCGAAGAGTCATCAAGTTGGATACCCCCAATTGCAAAAATGAACAAGTAATGGTCAACTACTCTGAGCTATAAAAGATTACAAAAACATCATGCATGTCATCATATAGTTAAATGAAAATAAACATAAGTTGCATATTACATATTAGTTTACATTCATTTATCATAGCACAAATATAATAATGTGAACATTGCATCACACTAGCACTAGCAAAGCATAAATAAAAAGCATCCACATAAACATTAACACATGAGATAACCAAAATACAAAGCCATGTATATATATGTATAAATATGAAAGTCCCAAAGGTACAAAATGCCCGTAGGCTGTATACATCGAAGCACTAAGGCTCATAGCAAAATAAAAACAAAATACAAAAAGAGAAGCGATAGGTCACACTAGCTAGTACCAGCAGGATCCCTCTGAGGACCCTGCATTGTAGAAGCACCATGAGAACTCGATGAACGATGAGTCCTACGACTCCTATCAGTCCCTCAAGTAGCAGTAGTGGCTGATGAAGAAGGAGGAATAGGCAAAGGAATCTGATGCTCATGCAGAATGTTCTCCAACATCTCTATATAAATAGCCTACTTGCACAGGCTCCTCAAGTCAGCACCCTCACGAGCAACCCATTGAGAAATCTCTGCTCGAAGAGCAGCAACAGTAGTAGTGTCACCTCCATCGGACCCTACCTGTAGCCGAGTCAGCTCACCCTCTAACCGAGTGACCTCACCTTCGAGCCTAGAAATCTCCAAGTCCTTTGCAGTGAGAGCATCACTGCTAGGCCCATCACGCATCCTATCCACCTCACCCTAGAGGTGAGTCACCTCACTCTGGTACCATGCTAACTCGCCCTTCAAGTGAGTCACCTCTAAACCCAAGCTATCACGCTCAACCTATAACATATCCCAATCCTCCTCTATCCACCGAGGAGGGGCATCCTCATCACCACCCCCATCACCACCATCATCACCATCGCCACTAGCCTCCTCGAGCTGTAGAAAATTGGTACCCATATCAGCTCTCGAAGAGCTACCTCATCGATGCTTCACCGACCAGGGAACCCAACCTCCAACATCTACATCATCACCACTCTCGTCGTCATCTACAATGACACTCGGAGTCCAGAGCGACTGGCCAACAAACCAGGCATCATACTCAGGGGTGGTACCTACATCATCCAAGTCGAGAACCTCCAAGTCTGGGTCGTCAGAAGGATCATCAACTCACCAAAAATTAGGAGCAACAGGTAGCCCTAACTCGTCACCCCATCGCCTATAGGTCACAGGCGCATCAAGAACATCCTAAACTAGCCCAAACTGATGCAACACTCTAGAAAACTGAACAAACTCCATATCCCTCAGATGGGCGCCAACAACCCATCACCCTCGCCTGATGCGACGAAGCTCTACAGCATCCGTCACCCAATCCAGACCTCTCCAAGGCCGCTAGCTCATCAAATCTCTAGTCAAAGAACTCAAAATATCTCTATACTCTAAGGCACTCACTACTGAATGACTAACCTCCTCACTAAGTACCCATATGTACGAGCGAGGAGAAGTGGCATCGATAGCACAAGGTAAACCAACAGGTCGACCAACGATAATATGCTCCCAAGCCCAAATCTTAAGCGCCAAACTGCATCCCAAGCCCTTCTGCCCCCACCTCTTCACCTCATACAACTCATTATAAATCTCACAAAGAAAAGTGAGAGCCCATGCCAACAGACGAGGATCAGATATGAGATCGAGAACAATTGGTACCTGGTTCCATGGAATCCTCGATCCCATGGAATTGGGCAACAACATGTTGCTCAATATATACATCATGAAAACTAGAAGCGCCCCCAAGCTACCAGCTGTATACAAATCCAAATACGCTATGCCACCCCTACTGTAGTCTACGTCCCACATCTCACCAAACAAAGGAAATAGAGTGGCCTTCTTATCAAGGCCAACCCGAACAACAAGACCCTCAACAGAAAATGTGAAAAATTTGGTAGATGTCCTCTAGGGTAATAGTAAGCTCCCCTATAGGGAGCTGAAAGGTACCTCTATCTGGATCCCAATGCTCAACAAGCATCGAAAGAAGATCCTCGTCAGCTCAGACAATGCCTAACCACCCGCAACCATCGAGACCAACGGTCTGCAAGAGAGTCTAGTCATCATCAGAAAGTGCCTTTCGCACTTTTCGAATAGTCCTCGACCACCTATGTCGAGCATCAAGAAGCTTAACCTGAAAAGGAAACATAATAAAAATTAGCAAAACAATCAAACATAAACAAAAAAAAAAAAAAAAAAAAAAAAAAAAAAAAATTCCTCTTACCTACTCCTAGGTAACCAAAAATAAAAAAAAAAAAAAAAAAAAAAAAAAAAAAAAAAAAAATAAAAAAAAAAAAAAAAAAAAAAAAAAATTACCTACTCCTAGGTAAATAAAAAAAAAACAAACAAAAATTCATTACCAGCCCCGCTTAATGAAACAAAAAAAAAAAAATTCATTACCAGCCCCAATTAATTAACACAACAACAAAACACAAGAACAAACAAATAAAAGAAGAGATGACCTACCTCGGAAAACCGGGCGCCGACTTCCGCTCCAGCCGAGCCACCACCACCACTTCCCTCACCAACCTCCATCTCGCTCATCACTCCACAAATAAAAAAATGACAACTGGCAGAATGAATCTGAAAGTGACATAACGCCTTTAAATAGCCGCTTTTAGCGGTGAAAAACATGCGCCCACATTTTAAAACCAAAAAATTTTGCGTTGTAAAACGCTCAAACGGTTACGACCGTAGAAACCGCAAATCCACGGTAAAAAAAAAGAAAAAACATTGAAAAGCGAATGAAGGCCCTACAGGCTAAAGTCACACTATCCACACAAATCAACCCAAGGTTGAAATTGACGCCCACTCCGTGAGGTTACAAAACACGGTAATGATACAATCATTGTGCATTAAGGAATTGCTAACAATCACCGAGACAGGCACCTAGGTGATTGGTTCCTTCAAACCACGAACATGCATGTCAATCAAATCAAACGGTACTTTTGAATGAATAGTCAACCAAACTTGGGGCAATCATTTGCATAAAAAAACAAAAATACCTTTTCATCAATTGGTTATTGAGCTTTCACCCACTTACCAATTGAGGGGGTAAACACAAAAACAAAAAAAAAAAAAATATATATATAAATATATATATATATATATATTCATTCTGCCATACAAAAAAAGAAATGAGTCCATCCATCCAATAAAGTTAGATGTCATTAGTTTTTGCATTGCATTGTGTTGTACACAACACAGTACAAAAAGGGGCAACTGTAGACACTAAAATCCAACACCTTCAAAACCACATCTGCCACCCCACCATTAAATCCTGCATAATAAAATTATATGCCTAAGTCTAAACTTAGGGATATAAAATCCTGCACATTATCCTATTTTCCTAATTTATTAAATCTGGGAAATCACCCTAGGATACCCTGTCTACCCATTGGACATGTGTCCTGGACACTTCACCCAACACCCCTGCCACATCTTACCCACTCCTGTCCCCCTTGTCCTTGCACATGAGATAGATTCCCAACACCCATGCCACAACTCATTTGTTGTTGTCCCCTTGTCCCTTCACATAAAACAACATCCCACATCCCACTCCACTTGAAGCCACATCACCCCAGTTAAGTGAGCCACACTGAATGACTCACTGTAATTGCCCCTTCCACCTGGAAGTTCAGATTTACCACTTGGCAAGTCAGGCTTGCCACCTCCCATTCCCCTCCAAAGCCCTAGGAAGCCTATAAAAGCACCATTAGTCCACCAAACAAAAGGGAGCTGAATGTGCATACCGACAGGCTACCAAAATTGACGTAGACCAACGAGAAATTGCGAAGCGCGAGCTTTGATTCTGACCGTTGGCTCGAATCCCGAGGTGACATGTTCTTCAGCCGAAACCGCTTGTCCACGGTTCCATAGTTGAAAACATGACTCCGCGGTTTCACAACCGCAAGCCCATGGTTTCCAGCCCACAACCGCGCTTCCACGGTTCCACAGTCCCGAGACGAAAATCACATGCGCGATCGAGATCAGTAACTTTAATATTAGCAAGGCTTTATTTGTTAATTGTTTCATGCTATCTGCTTTTCATGCATGTCAGTGATAGGTTTATGTGTAGCATCGGGTTTTACTGCTTGACTATACAGGTGCTACTGATCCTCTTTGCTGGTTTGCATGTGTGCAGGTAACAGGTACCTTGGATAAGTTGCTGAAGCTGGAGTGGTCCCTTGTTGGATACCAAAGCCCACTCACCCTTTGAAGCTGTGACGAGAGAACGAAGAACACCACATCCTGCGGAAGAGTCGGAAGATCTCCCCTCTCCCATCACGAGCATTGTATTTCAGAGAGACGAGGAATATTGTAACATTGCTCCCAACACACTTGGGGCAATCCAAAATATTTTGTAGAAATCGTATCAATATCAATACAAAAGGGGATTTTGACAATCTACCTCTCTTTTCTGTCTTTAATATTATTTGTGTTCAGTTCTTTGGTTACAAATTTGAATAAAAATTATGTCTTTTTCATATTCTATAGGTTAAATACAAGAGCCAAGGTCAGAGATGATTTCAATAGATCTTGGGAGGTCTACTTCAATATTAATGTTGATGCACATCCTTAAAAAGGTCATCCTTGAAATTTCTCTCATAGTAGAATAAGTCAAGATGAGATCTCCAACAACCTTGGAAATACCTCTTAGAATGTCATCATGCCATAGATGGAAGGGTAGACCAAGGATTTTAACCCATGTAGGCACCATGTTATTTTTTTAATAATCTAGATTAAATTCAATCCTCCATTTTTGGAGGAAAAGGTCTCTCTTGCCATAAAACCAAGGTCCTCCACCAATAATTTGTCTTATGTCATCTTCACTGTTCAACTTAATGAGGAAAAAGGATCTTGGTAGGGCAAAAGTTTTCATAAGACCTTACAATATCCATTTAGAGCAAGCCTATATCCAGATGGAATCCAAGTCTGATCAAACCCCTAGGAATTTACCCATAAGGTAAAAGGCACCCTAATCCATGTAAATCTTTAGGAGATCTATAGGAACATGTAGTTTCCTCTAAAATAGATTAAGATCAAAAATAATTTTTGAAGAAACTTGCCTACCTGAATGGTGTGAGACCGTTGCAATATAGGAATGCACACATACATCAAAATACAAATGAAGTCCATGTGAGCCTAGTGGTTGGTCCACACCTCCCAACAAGGGGCCAAGCAAATCCCATGATCCACTAGAGCATCACTCAATATACTTAATCTATAATTTTCCATCTTATCACTTGATTTGCTCAATCTATCATTCTCCACCTTCCCACTCAATCCTATCGATCCACCATTCTCCACCTTCCCATTTGATATCTTCATGTTCCCACTCATTTTAAACTCTAAAGTGTTGGATTTAATAGGATAGTATTAAATGTATTTTATTCAATAGGTAGGATAAAGCACAATCTAATACTTTTCTTTAGAACAAAATATGGTTTGGAAAATCATGAATTTTTAAAGGGTATGAGATGACTTGTATAAGAAATGGTTGATCCATCTCTTGCATAACATTGTAGTTCATGTCAAGGATATAGGATATATATGATTAAGAAATTTAGTACAAAATAAGTATGATTTCATAGATAGGTTTAATGTCCCCCACTCAATCATATGATCTTGGGTATTATCTAGCTAGTATAGGACTAATTTTGGAAATTATAACTACTATGCTATGATAAATAAGCTATGTAGGTGATCAAAAATATATATTCTACAACTATAGGGAATATGTGCAAGCTAATGACTAAAGGTTCCCTCTATCTTATTCCCTCTTCTCAATTCTATTTTCAAATTGCATGGCATACCCAAGTCATTGTTAAAGAACATGACCTTGACTTCATTAATAATATTTAGAAAGAAGTTTTCTATCTTAGTGGTACTCAATTGAATATGCCCTCTTGTTATCACCCACAATCATATGGCTTGACAGAGATTGTAAACAAATTTTTGGGTACTTAATTTTATTATTTAGCCCGAGATAAACAATATCAATTGGTCCATAGGCTCTTCTTAGCCAAGTATTGGTATAACACCTCTTACCATTCTTCCCTCAACATGTCCCCATCTAAGGCATTGTATGGCAATAAATCTCTATTAATGGTTAACGGTATTCCAGTATCCTCCAAAGTGGCCTAGGTGGATTATTTATTACAACAATATCAACTTGTTCTCCAGATCCTTAAAGATAATTTGTCCTAGGTCCAAAACAACATGAAGTAGTAGTAGGACATACATTGTTTTGAGCAACAATTTGCTATGGGAGACATGCTTTTTGTGAATCTATCCTTATACACAATTGTCTTTGAAGACCAAGCCTAGATAGAATTTGGATCCTCATTTTTATGACCTCTACAAGGTGGTTCATCATATTAGGAAAGTGGCATGTCAGTTGGAACTTAAAAATTCTTTCCACATCCATCCTTTTTTCATATTTATTATCTTAACAATATTATTTTCTAAAAGGTGCAATCCTAGAGAGAGTTTTCAATACTTGATGAAGAAGAGTGAATCACTCTCCAACCAATATTGACGTAGTTTTGAGTAAATAATATGTATTCTAGCCATACTTAAGAGTTCCTCATTAAAAGGTAGGAGCTTTAGGAAGAAGATGTGATGTGGGTTTCTAAGATCATTTTCTAGTCATTTTCATCTTTGATGACAAAGTTTCTGAGAGGGAGACGTGTAATTACTCTAATATAGCCACACCTACTATCTTTATAATTGTTAGCTTAGGCCCTAGGATTAGGTTAGTCGATCCTTGAGCATTAGTTTTAGGATTATTATTGATTTAGTTTATAAATAAGAGAAATTATATTGTAGTTTAGACCATATTTTATACTTGAATATTAGTTAACATTGTTATCCATATGAGGTTTTGGCTATGAGAATTTTACCTCTCTAATTGATTAGGATTTATACAAATTTGAAATCTAGATTTCAATCACTTGTATTATTAATTTATTTAAATATGATTTTTTGTTTTAGTGGATGTTTACTTTTATTTTTATTCAAGTGTTACTATTGTTGTATTTTTGGAAGTTTTTTTGTTACAACCATTCTCATGGTTATAAGTCAAAAGTAATATTATTATAGGAGGGTATACAAAGAAGAGAATATCATGGATATTGTAGATGTAACTTGTATAAGTATTTAGAAATATCAGAGCATTTACTTCTTCATTGTTCCTTTGTTCATGCTATTTTGGGTTTCTTTTAAAAGAATATGAGAATTTGTGCAACTCCAACAACATTGAAAGAGTTGATAAAATATTGGATTAATGATTTCAAAACTATAACGTCATGTATTCAGTGGAGGATTGACCTTGTCATTAGTTGTTGGAATTTATGTCTTGAAAAGAATAATATTTTTTTTAAATTAAATCTCAAAATCATGATCAAATTTAGAAATACTATTGTCTTTCTTGTAGAATATTTTTAGATATGATGCTCAATATGGAAAAGCCTAGATTTTAGAAAAAGAGGTGTTGGCTAGTTGGTTATAGGATAATGAATATACATGGAAGGGTCATCTATGACAATGACATTTAAACAAAAGATTTGCTTCGATCTATGGTAAAATAGAAATGCCTAGAATTATGTTTTATCAAAATTATTTTTCATGGTGATTCTAATGGAAATAAAAAAAAAGTTGGTGAAGATGGTGTGTTTTAAAATAATGAAGGAAAAGTTCTCTTATTTACTCAAAATCATTTGGAACTTCAACTAACAACTATTTTGAGGATATGACACTTCTTATAGGGATTGAAATTACAATAGAAAAAGGATTGAAATATACTTCAATTAAGGGGTTCACAAATTATCGTTAGTGTTATCAACAAAATGAATGTGGAAATTAACTTTTATTAGAGTCAATCTATTGGAAATATGAGCTTATATATAGAGAAGGAAATCGAGTAACAGATAATCTAACCAATCATGATGTTGATATTCATCTTAGTGAAATTTAAAATTTAAAAGACAACTGGTCGAGGGAGATTTTATCTCTTGATGCAACTTATGTCAAAGAGTTGATTGTAGAAACCTAACACTTTGAGGAAGATGATGAATTTATTTGATAAAAGTATAATCTAGAAATTATTTAATTTTCCTAATATTAAATGTATTGTTTTAATATTCTAATGAAAGTAACTCCAATAAAAGTCAAAAATAACTTATTTAAAGAAAAAAACTAACCATTATACCACACTTATTTATATTTTTTTCATATGTTGGTAAAAATTTATTCAATCAATAAAATCATACAAGATACAAAGAATCCCAAAACAATAAGCCTTACAAGGGCTAGAAGAAAGAGACCCCCAAAACCATTGAGCACCCAAAAAAATACACCTAACAAACAACAAACTCAACTAGGCATATCCACAACAAACAAATTAGCAAGATGATGAGAATAATCCAATGGGAGTTGATCCCATTTCCTAATATTCTAGTCTTCCTAAAACTCAAAATCCCATTTTACCAAGCAATCAAACACACCATTCCATTCACTAGGAATATGAACAAAGGAAATAGACTCCAGATGCCAATAAGTTTGAACAATGTACCAAACCACTAACGTCGGCTGCCAATGAACATTAGAAAGATTATTAGTCTTCAAAAAATTAATAATAATCTGAGAGTTTGACTCACATATTATCTTCCACCATCCCAGAGCATAACCTTTTTCCAAATCAAAATGAATAGCAAGGACCTCCATATAATTATTAGTTTGCTTCCCCTTATAACAGAGTTAAAATGAAAAGAGCTACACCACTACTATCTCTCCCAACACCACCAATACTTGTATCCAAGATTCCCTATGGAAGAGCCATTAGTATTAATCTTAAACACCCCCTAAGGTGGACGATGCCATTTGCCATCTCTCTGCACTTTTTGATTAAGGCCTCTCCTCCTGACCGATAAAGAAGGATGAGGGTCATTCTCCACTAAACCTAGATCCTACATCATAAAAATATCATACTGTTCCAAAGGAATACTGATCCGACATCTAGAAGAAATAGTTTCTTGGATCATACCAATTATCCTATGCCAAATTTGATAAACAATTAACTTTCTACCTTGAAAAATTCTTTGATTTCTTTCAAGCCAAATTTGCCATATAATATATGAGGGTCCAATACTCCACACAAATTGAAGAAAGAAAGCCTTAGCATGGGGTCTTTCTAAACTCCTTCAGAACTCAACAAGAGAAGAGGTATGAGAACAAGATTGTTTCCATGCCATCCACCAAAGATGCCAAATTTACCACACAAACGAACACTGTAAGAGCAAATACCCTAAAGATTCATCATTGTTCTCATAAAGGAAACAAAATGAAGGGCCCTAAAAATAACTCTTTTGGATATTATACTAGGTAAGACATCTATTCCTAGTAGCCAACCAAAAATAGAAATTGTGTTTGGACTAAGTATTCCAAACCTATTTCCATCAAGGAACCTCCTCATCCCCAAAATTTTGCCTATCTAAAACATGGTAACCAGAAGCCACCAAGAAAACCCCTCTAGGATCCGGACCCCAAGCCAAAACATCATCATCCTATAAAGAAGAGCACTCCCTAGTAGCCAAAATATGAGCCAACTCTTCTTTATCCTGAACAAAACCACCTGTCGGCCAATCTCTAGGATCTTTCGACTGAAGTACCTCCACTTGCCCAACCCTTTTAGCAACTTTATAATCCATCACCATATACCAACCAACAACCAAGAAAAAATTACATAGCTCCATAGATAAAATTAAATATGAGGAAACATATATAAAATTAAAGATGAGGAAACATAGAAAAAATTGTAGGGAAACCATCCCAAGAATCATGCCAGAAAAGAGCCTTCGAGCCTTTAAGAAAAATCCAAAACAATATTTTCTTAACAAGAGTAGCCCCCTTCTTAAGGGTGTTCCAGATCAAAGAACCTTTATTAGACAAATTGTATCTAGGTATCTCAGAGCCCTCAACCCCATTAAGGTATTTAAAGGAAATAATTTTAGCCCAAGCATGGTCTTGAGAAATGCACCATATCCAATAAAGCTTGGCCATCAATGCCTAACCAGAAAGAGAAGTCAAATGAAGACCCAAACCACCTTCATGTTTTGGTCTACAAATAGTCTCCCACTTAACCAGACTCCATTTTGAATACTCCAAATTTTCAGCCCATAAAAATCTTCTTGACAGAGATTCAAGCTCATGAATAAAACTAGCAGGAGTGACCTGAATTATGCATCGATAAATACATGAATCTTGAACCACCGACTTAATAAACAACACTCTGCTAGCAAAAGAAAGCCACTTAACAATCCAATGAGAGACTTTAGCCAAAAATTTATCCAAAATGTTATTTTAGATACCTCGAGGCAAAGGACCCATAGAAAGAGGAATTCTCAAATAAGTTAAAGGAAGAGCTCCAATCTGAAACCGAAGAATCTGAGCAATTATATCATGTATAAGAGGGATTAGTATTGAAAACGAAGATGAAGGATTTCCCCTCGTTTATCTTCTGTCCTAAATCATTCAAATAAATATCCAAAGATCTTCTAAAATTAGGTGCTTCCCTAATAGAGGCAAGACCCACCAGAGCAGTATCATCCACAAATTGAAGATGAGAATACACAAGTAAACTATTACCCCACCTCCAACCATGAATCAACCCCTGACTGACATACAATTTGAGAAGCCTACCCAAACCCTTAGCCATAATAATAAACAAATAAGGAGACAAAGGATCCCCCTGATGAAGACCTCTTGAAGACTGAAACAAAGTAGAAGGCTTACCATTGATAATGATAGAATAGGATGGAGATGTAATACAACTCATCACCCAACTAACCCGGTTGGATTTGAAACCAAAAGCAAGGAGAATTTTACTTAAGAAAAACCATTTAACCCTACCATAAACTTTAACCACATCCAATTTTATAAACATAGCTTTTGTTTAAAAATTCCCATAAAATGAATGGCCTCAGCAACAATAGCCACACTTATTTATATTTAATAATACTGATTTTTGTAATAACCAAAATAATATTAATATTTTATTTTCATAATTGATTATTTATATTTAATAATATTGATTTTTGTAATAACCAAAATAATACTAATTTTAGAAATTATCTGTGTAAGCCCCAAATCCCTATATTTTGGAGTCTTGGATGAATTATCAAGTTGACATTTTTAAGTGTACTTTCATACTACCCATTTTTTTAAGTGTACTTTCATACTACCCATTTTTTCCTGATTAATGTAACGACAAAACAATTTTTAATTAGTTGAAACAAATAAAAATGTTATATAAGTAAGTGTGCAAAAGAAATATTGTCGAGTGTTGAAAGATCTCAACCCTACCCCTTACTACAGCTACCATATAAAAAAGTAATACCTTATATAGTACAGAGGCAACTATATATAGGACATAGGTTGACTGTTCTTGGTCACCAAATGTGCCAATTTACTATTTGCGGTAGTGGACCCAAATTGTACTACGATTAGTGATACTACCATTAGTGGTACTACTGCTAATTGTTTATATTATTTGTACTACAATCGCCCACGACTCCCAACAGCACGATTCATATCCCCTACGCAAATTGACCGTCTCAAAATGCCTACAATACCTATAAAACTGACGTCTCCTCATCTAAAATTGTGCAGAAAAGATTGGAGTGCAGGCTGCCAAAGCAAATGCATTTATTGAGTGCAGCATTGACTTTTCAATTTCAATTTTAATGTGCTGACGCTCTTCTGCTAATTGCTTTGAATGGTGAATGCTGCACTCCATAATGCTTTTGTAAATTCATGGCTAAAATGAGCCGCATATGATTTACAAAATCACTCAGGTCTACTATGCTGTATCATATACATTTTTTTAAATTGTTTTATAGAATTGAATTAGTTTTTATTTATTATGTGTGGTTATATGATAACATTATTATAGCGTAACAATTATTAACCAGATTTAAACCTGAAGTAAATCCACATATATAATTCTCAATGGAGATCATGTATGCAGGTTGAAGTTGCAGAGTTGGTTGTATGAGTGGTAATGGGAAGAAATATATGAGCTTGCCTGCGAGATTCTGAGCTGCTTAAGTATAAAATTAGGAATTCACTATACTCAGTGAATTTTCATTTTAAAATAGAATTATCAGATAGTTCATGAATGTCAGTTTTTATTTTGCAATTTTATTGATAAAATTTGCCTTTAAGACCGGAGTTGTGTTATATATATATCATGAATAGGAAATTAGGTTGGTTTGTACAACAGTTCTGTTTAGTGATTAGGATTGTTTTTTAAGGAATTATTGAGTGCAGAGTTATTTTAACTTCGGAAACAATTCAGGTGTTTGGAGAGCTTATATATTATTTAGTCAAAGTTTTATAGAATTCAATGTCCTGATGCTTACTCAGGTGTTGTAGGTGAGTTGGAGAGGAGAGGGCAATCCTCCAAGAGAGGTTCTAGGTTCAAATTTCCACCCTATCAAAAAGTTGAATTGGGTACCCAAAATCCAATTGATAATGTTGGTGCGGGCAGGGCTGGGTGCCACTCCCGAGTGATTCCTGATCTCTCAGACCAAGACGGCCCCGCAAAGAGTTTTTCGCTTAAAAAATAAAAATAAAAAATAAAAATGTACTATGCTTTTCTGCTAATTGCTTTAAATGGTGAATGCTGCACTCCATAATGCTTTTGTAAATTCAAGGCTAAAATGACCCAGGTCTACTATGCTGTGTCATATACATTTTTTTTAAATTGTTATATAGAATTGAATAATCTGCTAATTGCTTTGAATGGTGAATGCTGCACTCCATAATGCTTTTGTAAATTCAAGGGTAAAATGACCCCGGTCTACTATGCTGTGTCATATACATTTTTTTTAAATTGTTATATAGAATTGAATAAGTTTTTATATATTATGTGTGGTTATATGATAACATTATTATAGCTTAATAATTATAAATATGTTTTAACAGGATTTAAACCAAAATTAAACTCACATATATACTTCTTAATGGAGATCATTATTTTAACTGGTTGAAGTTGCAGAGTTTGTTGTATTAGTGGTAATCGGAAGAGATCTAAGAGCTTGCGTGTGAGATAGTGGACTCTGAGCTGCTTAACATTATGTGTGGTTATATAATAACATTATGTTTTAACAAGATTTAAACTGGATTAAATCCACATATATAATTCTCAATGGAGATCATGTATGCAGGTTGAAGTTGCAGAGTTTGTTGTATGAGTGGTAATCCGAAGAGATCTATGAACTTGCGTGTGAGATAGTGGATCAGCTCTGCTTAAGTATAAAATTCGGAATTCAATATATTGGAAATAATGTATGCAGGTTGAAGTTGCAGAGTTTGTTGTATGAGTGGTAATCGGAAGAGATATATGAGCTTGGCTGCGAGATAGTGAATTCTGAGCTGCTTAAGTATAATTTTCAAAATTCACTATATTTAGTGATTTTTCATTTTAAAATAGAATTATCAGATAGTTCATGAAGGTCAGCTTTTATTTTGCAATTTTATTGAAAAATATTCATTTAAAATCGGAGTTGGTACGTAGAATTTGTTGAAAAAAATTCCTTTAAAATCATATTAGACCCTGTCTTAGATGTAGATTATTAAGTTAAATTTGCAGTTATGAATCATTGGGATGTCAATCAATTGTGTGAGAAGATTAAATGTTAAATTTGAAAAATAATAATATAAAGTTGTGTGAACACTCCACTACCAATCTCTCAGCTATGCAAATATTGAAAATTAACATTAAAATGGGATTAACATTTCACTATTAATCTCTTTATTAAGCAATAGGGGATGAAAGTCTAAGATTATGAATCATAACATTAGACATAAGATCCTAAGTGGAAGCAATTATGAAAATAGAAATAATCGAAGGACAAAACAATGTTCATGATTAAATGAATGAGGCAAGGTAAGCTATCAGGTAAGATAACTAAAAAATTAGCATTGAACTAAATACTAGTAGGATCTTTGAAGGTTTTGTATGATAAAAAAATTATTTCACCTGAATCTAGAAAGAAGTGATAACATTTTTCAGTAAGAACACCTTGAATCATTCATCATCACAATCTTATGCAAAAGATTATAAAGGCAAATTAAAGAGAGAAAGTAGATGAAATAAAGATAAGAATTACCAAAATACAAATAAAGGGTGGATGCTTTTAGGCACCCCGTGTTCCCACATCATAAACTAATTCAATGGACCATTATTGGGGGTATTTATACACCTATGAATTCTAACCTTATATTGAATTAACCTAACTTGAAGGTTTAACAATAATATAGTAAAAATATTAAATTTTTTAATCAAGGTTAATTGTAAATATGGTTTAGTCAATATTGATAAGGATGAATACATCAAAACTACCCATAGGCTTGCATAAAGATGCTCATAGGATAACATAGATAATACCTAAAGGTTTACATAGCACTTACCCATAGGTTACATCAAGAGCATCCATTACCCATAGGATTACATAAACATGCTTATAGAATTACATATGGAATACCTAAAGGTTTACATAGCACATGTCCATAGGCTACATCAAGAGCACCTATAGGCACTCTATTGTTGTCAACCTTACTTTAATATAGATATTCCAATATTTCCAAATAAAAAATTGTGTATCAGTGTCAAAGGTCAATCTCATAGAAATTTTAATTTAATAATATTTTAGATGATGATAATATAAATGTAAAAGATACTGTAGCACCCTAAAATTGGCGCAGTAAACCTTAGCAATAATTAAAATTACCTTAGTAATAATTCAAATTCAAAATTTCAACCCCGAACCGCCTTTTAACCGCTTTCCTCATTTTTCGCGTCATTTTTAGGATTTGTTGTGACCGTTGGACGATATCGTCACCGATCAGACGATATCGCCTTAGATCGGACGATTTCATCTGGACTAGGATGTCCAGACGATTTCATCCCAAAACTGATTTTTCATAATTAGCTTCTGTTTCAACGGCGTCTCTAACCTGGGCAAAAGCGTGTCTATGCGGTTAGAGACCTCCCCCGTTGGAGATCTCCCAAATTGGGATGATCTCCAACCTCCCAACCTCCTTCCTATGCCTATTTAATCTTAGGCCCTCCCCTTGACATTCCCCTGGCTGAATTTTTTTGTACTTCAAGTTTTACATGCATTAGAATGTCTTAGACTACCATTTGCCTTCGTATTTTTCCAAGTTTGTTTGCAGGAACTTTGTTATTCTTTAGTCGGAGCAAGCTCAGATCGTCGCAGATGATCTTGTACAATCTCGAACGATCTCGCACCAATTCGAGACGATTTCGACTGCAGTCAACATTGGGGGCAATCAGTGCCCTGAGTTTGCATTCTTTCTCCATTATCTATTGTTTTGTTCTACATTAGTTAGACTTATTACTATTTTGTATCTTGGAGTTCACCCATATAGCTTAAATGCATGTAAATCATAATTTGACATTAAATCATTGTAATGCATTCATGTTTCTGTTTATAATTATCAGTTTGATATTATTATTGTCATTTTACATCGTTTTCCTCTGTTAGCATTATTGCATTTTCTATATTTTGTATCTATTTCTCTGATTACAGGTCTCTGACGAATTTGTATGACGAATTCGTTAGATCTCAGATGATCTTGTCTGATTGCAGATGATCCTGTCATATCAGAGGCGATCTTGACTGTTTCAAAAATTAGAACCTCCATCAAACATCCGGATCAGGTATGAATTCTTAATCTAGCTTATTCTCTGTGTTTTCTGTTCAAATTTGTTTTTTGTATGCATTTAAATCTGCATTTCATATAGAACAATTTAGATTCATTTGGCCAAACCTAGAAGTTGAATGATTAAAGATAAAATTGAACACATCAAACACATTCTCAACCTAGACATGAAAACTGCCATTCAAAAGTTTCCTGGTGAACCCACCATCCATCGAAAAATCACCTTAATACACCTCCCCCGAGAAGCAGGACCTTCTAATGGCCTCTCAGTCCGAGGTATTGTCCCATCCTTCCCACATCCCCCTTTCGGGCGCGAATCCTTTAGCTTGAAGGTAAGGGTGCGAAAAATTTGGAACGATACATTTTGGTGAACCCGACGTGAAACTAAAACCTTTTGAAAACCAAAACAAAAACAAAAAAAATAGATGCATTTAAAATCATTAGAAAACTACTAAGTTGCATATCATGTTTAGATGGTAGCTCCTAAGAAAAGACAAGCAGTTACTATAAATGTTGAAAACCAATTAGCAGCCATAGAAATCAATTCTGTGCTTAGTGTACCTGAAACAGATAGAAACCAACTTTTGTGGGACGAACTTAATAAGAGACTAGGTATCATTTCATCTAGGTCAACAGAGCTTAAACAAATCAAGAGGCTTGCCCTAGATAGAATCTTGGATCCTCATCAACTCATTTTTTATCATGAACTTCAGAGAGCTTGCCATAGGTGGTTAGCTTATAGGAGAGCTCTTATGTCTTCAGAATTGTTCACCTTCGAGGAATACCTCGAGAACGCAGCCACTATACACCAATTCCTAGGTCATGTAGAAGATCAAGAGGTCGTTCTTATGGATAGGGAAAGATGGAATAGAGTTCCTAGAGCTGTGTTATATCGAGAGTATTGCCACGAGCTTTACTTTTACAAAATAGAATCTGAAATAGATAATATCACTATAGCACTTTTTGTCAAATTTTTGAAAGAAAATTTTCAATTTGAAGAAGAACATTTCATGACTCCTGAAGAACTTGAGCCCATTAATGATATTTATAAATTGTTTATAGAAAACTAGACCATTGATTTCATTATTATTATTTCTTGCATTTTGTGTGTTGTTTGTTATCTTTATAATATTGTTATTAAAAACAAAAAAAAAAAAAATAACAAAAATCAAAACATTTTATTTTAAATACTATAGTAGGTATATAATTAAAATATATACCTCTTAAGCCTATTGCAATATATATATATATATATATATATATATATATATATATATATATATATATATATTTGCTGAAATCTAAGTTTAAGCACAATGACTAAACTTAGGAATGGTAAAAAAACTGAAGAAGAAGAAGAAGAAGATTGGTTAGGCAAGAAAAACAAAAAATTAAATACCCTTCCTGAGGATCCAATTCCAGAAGAAGAAAATCTAGAACAACTAGAAGATGACCTGGTTGAAGAAAATGAACAACAAGAAAATGTTAGAGAGGAAGGATCCTCATCCCCTAGAATGGCTCCAGATGGAACTGTTACTTTTGATAACATAGATCATTTCTGGAAATTCTTCAACAATAATATTGGTGCTCTTAATATGGCAGTTCATATTGATAGGGGACAAATTAGTGACACTCAAGCAGCCATGGAACATATGTTTAACATACACACTAATCCCTTGTATTTTGTTGATCAAGAAAGTGATAGAGTTGGACCATCCAATATGGATATGGCTGCTATAATTTAGAACATGCAAAAACAACAGGTTACCCAACCTCCTAAGGAACCTGTTATTGAGCCTAAAATCATGCCCACACAAAAGAGACCTTCATTCACTGCTTTATTTCGCCAAACTATTGATCAATATGCTTCAAATCGACAAAAACCTAAAAACAAGCCAAACACCAATTTTCAACAATCTGGGATACAACATAATACAACTTCAAAACTTCTTCATAACATCCTTCCTACCAACAATTTACACAATAGCAATATAGCATCTAATCTTCATGTCCCTCCATCATATGCTCACCAATCCCATATTCATGCTCCACCGAATAATATGGTGGGCAAACCAGTAATCTGGAAGCCATGGTGAAATAGTTAGCTTCCCGCATGGACCAGATAGATCCCTATTGTCCCTCGTACAATTATCGAGAGATGTGTAGTCAACCTTTAGATCCTATGGTTGTAGCACAACCATACCCTAAACACTTTCCCATGCCCGTCCTGCCTATATATAAAGGAACCGAAGATCCCATAGAGCATCTTCGCATGTTTAGGATAACATGTCATGATATATCACATGATGACTTGTTATTACTAAAAATGTTCCCAAAAAGTTTAGGTGGAATGGCATTAGAGTGGTACTATCAATTGCCCACTCATTATTTGAGAAATTTTGAAGAGACCGCTGAATCTTTTGTGCATCAATTTAGTGCCTATATCGAAATGCATGTAACCATTAAAGATTTGTACAACTTAAAACAAGACAAAGATGAATGTTTTGTTGATTTCTTAGCTAGATGGAGGTAGTTGACAGGAAAATTGCACTTTGTGCTACCTTATAGGGAAATGTTGGACATTTTTATTAATAATTTGCAAGAACAAATATCTTATGAGTTATCAACTGCTACCTTAACTACCTTTGATCAGGCTATAGACTTAGCTCGAAGAGTAGAAGATGCTCTCATTAGGAGAGGCTAGCTTAGGAAGAAAGATGATGAGAAAACATCCAGAAATCAATATAAAAACAAACAAGTTGTAGGTGACGGAGTCACTGATAGCAAAAATGTTGCTAATATCAATACAACGAAGACAACAAAAAAATTTATATTAAAACCTCCTGATAAACCTCCTCGAGAGTTTACTAGATTGAATCAACCATTATCAACTATTCTCCACAAATTACTCGAAAGATATTTGATTCAATTACCGGCTATCTGGGAACCTGATCCAACCATACCCGGATACAGAGCCGATTTACACTGTGATTTCCATAGAGGGCCTGGACATTCTACCAACTCTTGTAAAAGGTTAAAACATAAAATACAAGATCTGATTGATAATAATGAGATGGAGGTGCAAGCCTTCCAACCTAAACAAAATGCTCCTAATAATGCTCAAAAGAACATTCCCCAAAATCAAAATCAAAATGCTAATCAATCATTAGATATATTTCAACATACTTTACCAATACATGGTAAAGAGGTGGCCAATCAAATTGAGCATCATAATGTCCCTCCTCCTACCCGATATGTAGGAACTATTAGAGGACATTTACCTAATCATGATTTACAAAAATTTGGCACAACTTTATCCATGGTCATGACCAGGCCCCTCCATAATATTCAAACACCGAATCTCAGTGATGTAGAATCAGATACTGAAAGTGACATGGAAATAACTTCAAATCAATCAAATAGTTCTGAAGATGAATTAGATCCTATTCAACCTATCACAGATTCTATGGTTCCGGAAGAACCATTTCCTAGAAGAGTTACTACTCGACCCTCTTCTAATCAGTTCCTTTCTAATGAACAAGCTATAAATGCTAGACCAAGACCTATTCAACGTCCTCAATATAAAATTGTAGGTACCATCGGAGTCGTTAATAGACAACAAGCTCAAAATTTTCAACAAGAACCAAATCAGAATGATGGATCAGCCCCATTTGTTTTGAAAAATCCCAATAAATGGAATCATGCTCCTAATATTCAACCTAAACCTCCTTATAATATTAATGAACAATTATCCAATACTATAGCCAGAATTTCCCTTTTGGACCTATTAAGATCTTCTCCTACCCATAGAGATGAATTGATGCTCACATTACACCAAATGATGGTACACAAAACATTCAGCCTGAAGCCATGACCAATACTATCATTACTAGAGAAGTTGATTATATTGATTTTTGGGATAAAGATATCCCGCAACATAGTTTACATAAGGATAACCCCTTATATATTACTGCCTTAATAGGATATGTAGCAGTCAAAAGAGTCTTGATTGATAATGGTTCATCTCTAAATATTTGCACTTTTGACTTCTACCAAAGATTTGGGTTTAGAAGTGATGAAATGAAGAAAACTGACATGATCATAAAAGCTTTCAATGACGAAACACAAGAAACATGTGGAGTTATCACTATCCCATTGCAAGTTGGTCCGAGAACCTTAGATACGATTGTGTTTATTGTACATTGCCCCACATCATACAATATACTCTTGGGTCGTCCTTGGATCAATGCAATGCGGGCTGTCCCATCAACTTTACACCAATGTGTTAAATTCGAATTTAAAAATTAGTTGGTCACTATCCATGGTGATCCTAGACATTTTGATATGTGTGCTTTGGCAGAACCTGTTGGAGTCCAATTTTGCCCTGCTCTATCATTCACACATCCTAATTCTTATTTTTCATCTAAACAAACCACACTAGAACCTCAAAAAGATCTTAAATCCACAACCAATCCTTCATGTTCTGTCCCTATCATTTCAAAACCTATAGACCCATCTATTAACACCTCCACATTATCTACATCTATCATACCTTCCACATCTAAAGATATAGGCAATGATCCTTCTACATATTATGCTCTTTTTGATGAACTCTTACCTGATTTATCTAACATTCTTATATCAAAAAAAACAAATGCTTCTATGCAAAATTCCATTATCTTAAGTAATTTGCCACCATCTCCTCGTACTTTGGGCCTCTCACAACTTATGGGAAGTACTTACCAATTCAGGAGTTGTGCCTTCATTTATGAGGGATATGACTAGGGAAGAATACCCAAGAATATCAAAACTCATCATGAGGGATATGCTCGATGTTATTTTACTAACGAGTATATTAAAGCTAAACCTATAATGCTTAAAATGGGATATAAAGGGAAAGGCTTGAGACCTTTCCAAGATGGTATGAAATAAACCTTTGAGGTAGAACCATGGCCCGCCCGATTTGGTGTGGGCCTATTTCCTAGTAAGGGTCAACCCTTCCCTTTTGAAGATGATGATCAACTCATATGTTATCAAGATTATTTGGATGGGCGTGATGATTTGCCTCTAAAAAATCAGCCATTTACATGCAATATGCTATCCATAGATTATCCTGAAATGATTGTTGAATCCGATGATGAGTTGGAAGGAGATATTTTCCATGATGTCTTCGTTGAAGAGATGTTACACAATGGTTTTTATTTTGATGGTTCTATACCTACTATAGCCCATCTTGAGGCCACGACTCCTCAAGATGAATTATCCAAGTTAACCTTAAAAGAATTACAAGAATTGGGCATTTCACCTTCCCCACCTAATTTTGAAAGAGAACTACACATGAAAGTAGAAAATGTCATTAAAGTTAACATTGGAACTGAGGATAATCCCCACATAATCAATATTGGATCAGAATTAAGTCAAGAAAAATAAGATCAATACATTGCATTCCTTAAAGAATATGAAGATGTCTTCGCCTGGAAATATGAAGATATGCCAGGTTTAGACCCTTATGTAGTCATGCATCACCTAGTAGTCCATCCGGATGCTAAACCTGTTAAACAAAAACTTAGAAAAATGCATCCCAAAGTGGCCTTGCTAGTCAAATGGGAGTTAGAAAAACTCTTGAATGTTGTTTTTATACAAGCTATTGATTATGCTGAATGAATCTTGAATGTAGTTCCAGTCACCAAGAAAGAAGCTACCAAAGTTAGGGTTTGCACAAACTTTAGAGATATTAACGCTGCATGCCCTAAATATGATTTTACTCTTCCAAATATGGATCAAATCATTGATTTTACTGCTGGGAGTGGAATGATGTCCTTAATGGATGGATTTTCTAGTTATAATCAGATCAGGATAGCTCCTGAAGATCAAGCTAAAACAACCTTTATTACCCCTTGGGGAACCTTTTGTTGGAAAGTGATGCCATTCAGCCTAAAGAACGTTGGTGCAACCTATCAACGAGCTATGACTTATATTTTTCATGACATGATGCATGATATCCTACATGATTACGTAGATGATATCATAGCTTGTTCCATCAAAGAAGATGATCACTTAAATGATTTAAGGACATTATTTGATCGGTTAAGGGAATATCTTATCTGACTAAATCTTGCTAAATGCATATTTGGAGTTAAGTTCAGTAAACTATTAGGGGTTATAGTTTCTTTACATGGCATTGAAATCGACCCTCTCAAGATTGTGGCTATCATTGATATGCCCGCACCTACCAATATATCTAAGTTACGAAGGTTACAAGGTAAGCTTCAAGCTATCCGTCGCTTCATCGATAAGCTGGCGAACAAAATCGGTCCCTTTCTTAAGCTCCTTAAGAAGGATGTCCCTTTTAATTGGGATGAAGAATGTAAGGAAGCTTTTGAACTTCTCAAACAATACCTCCTTAACCCACCTGTGCTTTCATCGCCTAGACACGATCGCCCATTTATCCTGTATATTTCAGCTTCAGATCTTGCTTTAGGAGCTATGTTAGCTCAACTTGATGATGCGAAAAGAGAACGTGCTAATTATTATATTAGCCGAACTTTAATTAGTTATGAAACCCGCTACACAACATTAGAAAAACTATGTCTAGCAGTCATATTTTCTATCAAGAAATTATGCCATTATATGCTTAGTCAGAAAACTTATGTCATTGCTAAATATGATCCCTTGCGATATCTCATGAGTCGACCTTATTTATCGGGTCGCACAGCTAAGTGGGTTCTTGCTTTGAGCGAGTTTGAACTCACGTTTATAGGACAGAAGTCTGTTAAGGGTCAAATCATAGTAGATCAATTAGCTATTGCACCCTTAGAGTCTACCCATCCCCTCATCATTGAGTTTCCTGATGAATGCCTTCAAGTAGAGGCGGACCATGTTGAACAATGGTCCTTATACTTTGATGGAGCCCGATGCATGAGTGGGGCTGGTGTAGGTATTATTTTAATATCTCCACAAAAACACATTATACCTTTGTCCTTTAAATTAACATTTTCTTGCACCAATAATACTGTTGAATATGAAGCTCTAATCCTTGGATTACGAGCTGCCTTGGTGCTAAAAATTAAACATCTGCTAGTTTTTGGTGATTCTCAACTTGTTATAAACCAAATTAATGAAGTTTATCAGACCAGAGATGATAAATTGCGTCCATATAAAGTATATTTTTTACAATTAATATCTCTATTTGATCAAGTTACCTTGGAAGCTATTCCTCGAACTAGCAACCGTGCGGCTGACGCTATGGCCGTAGCTGCATCTCTTATGCCCTTGGAGTTAGATGACGAATATGCCACCATCATTATTTGTTGACTCCAGGAACCCGCTTCAAATAAGTTATGCTTAGAACCTTTGGATGTGTTTCTAATCAATGAAACTACTCCTGAACCTTGGTATACAGATATATTTGATTTTCTTCACAATGGGACTTTCCCTACCAGTTTTAATAGAAACCAGCATCGGTTATTACGTAGACGAGCAAGTCGATTTGTAATAATTGGCAATACTTTATATAGGAGATCTTTTGAAGGTATCCTATTGAGATGTTTGAATTTAGAAGAATCTAGATCAGCTTTAAGTGAATCCCACGATGGATCTAATGGAGGACACTTCAGTGGTAGTGTCATTGCTAAAAAGCTCCTTAGGATAGGATACTTTTGGCCTACCATGGAGAATGATGCACATGATTATGTGCGCCATTGCGACAAGTGTCAAAAACATGCTGACCTTGTCCATGCCCCTGCACAAGAACTGCAAGCTATTTCATCTCCTTGGCCCTTTTCAAAATGGGGCTTAGACATTATTGGCAAAATTAATCCAGTGTCATCTGATGGACACAAATTCATCATAATCGCCACTAAGTATTTCTCGAAGTGGGTTGAAGCTATGCCTTTAGCTTCCTGCACTGGAACACAAGTCTCTAAATTTATTTTTAATCAAATCATTTGTAGGTTCGGAATTCCTATGAATCTCATCTCAGACAATGGAACTTGTTTAAAAAATAAAGATGTTAAGAAACTATGTCAACAATATAAGATTCAACATCGCTAGTCCACTCCCTATTATCCTCAGGGTAATGGCCAAGCAGAAGCATCCAACAAAACCTTAATCAAAATTCTCAAAAAATTGGTCAATAAAACTGGTCGAGACTGGCACATTCAATTATATCCAGCTTTGTGGGCCTATCGAACTAGTGCTTGTACTCCCATAGGTACTTCACCTTTTGTTTTGGTTTATAGCATTGAAGCCGTTTTTCCCTTTGAATTAGAAGTTCCTTATTTGGCTCTACTACTTCAAGATACCGAAGTAGGAGATGAATATCGAGTTGGCAGACTCAGTCAGCTGGAACTCCTCGATGAAAAGCGCATCAATGCTTTGGAGCATCTTCGTGCCTACCAAAACAAGCTTAAAAGATCATATGCTAAGAAAGTTCATCATCGATCCTTTGAGGTCAGCAATCTTGTTTTAAAAGAAAATAAAAAAAATACTAATGCAACTAAAGACTTTAAAGGTAAATTTGAGCCCAACTGGCTTGGACCATATATTATCACTGCTAAATTTGAATCGGGAGCATACAAATTATCTACCTTAGATGGTAAAGAACTTAAAGAACCTATGAATATTATGCATCTTAAATGCTACTATGCATAAATTGGTCATTTCATCATTGTATATATTTGTTTAAAATATTTCAAAACCACTATCTTGTATTTCTTTCAATTTATAAACTTAAAAATCTCAAAAACACCACAAACATTCAAAATCATCAAAATCTTCAAAAACATCTTTTATTTTTTGTACTTCTCAAAATTGTGACATATTGCAGTTATATTTCCAGTTATTTTGGATAAATTAGCATTTATTTGGAATCCCGCACCTTTCACATTCACATGAATAAATATCTTGATTTATTTGGCATGATTACTAATCTCTCTTATATCAAAGTCCACAAAATTCAATTAAATAAAGTTTGAGCACAGAGAATTGATCTTGTTATTTACTTAAACCAAGCATATCTTTTCACAATAAAATGATTATATTTGTAATGTCCATGCTATGCTACATAGTAGAAGTGGTTTCTTGAGCGAAAAGTTTCCCCAGCTATCTTATCATGCACATGGTCTAGAATCTTTGAGAATTGACAAAAGGTCAAGCTCACCCCTACCCAGAATAAAAATCCTTTGCTCTACAGCTAATTCGAGCAAGTATCCCTAGAATAGGAAGAAAACAAAAAGTTCAAGAAAAAGAGAAAAAGAAAAAGCTTTCTTTCAGCATTATCTCAAATATCAAAGCAAGAATACAAAAAAAAAACAAAAAACAAAAGAAGCAAAGAAAGCAAAAGCAATAAAATCTCTTTCCCTACCCCTTGAAAAGAAAAGCAAAGTTCAATTATTCGAAAACTGTGAGGTAAGCCCCATAACAGGTGGTTTGTGCCCAACCCGCTTGGCCTTGGGTAATCCCTAGCATGGTGATATATCTGTCACATTAGCGATCTTATTTTGTACAGACCTATGTATGCTTATGGATCAGCTAGCTCTTGATAACCCGATTTACATAGTAGTCTGGTATGGTTATATGCATCTAAATCATGGTTAATGAACACTTATTTGGTTAATTTAAATCACTTGTATCAAATTATCTTGCTCAAAACTGGTAAATGAACAATACAATTGCACACACATTTGTATTTGAGAGATTTTGTGTATCATTATGATAAATCAAGATCGGAAATGAACTCACATACGCACATGGGATTCCTTATAAATCTAACTTTTGTCTTTAAGATACTTTGAAATATTTTTCAAATTGTCTGAAATAACTTCATTTTATTCTCTGAGAACAATTGTTTAGTATAAAGACAACCACATCCATTATCAAAAAAATCAAAATCATTTTCAAAAACATGCAATAAAGTTACATTTATATATAACTTTTGAATTTCACGACGATGGTATAGTTCCAAAACCACAATTGGAATTTTATGCCTAGCGCAAGTCCTCATCTTCATATTTTCTTTTTATTTTAAAAAAATTAAAAATCAACCATGCAATCCAACTATTATATCAATTTTTTCTTCGGATTTCAGGATGATGGTATAAGTCTATACCTAAATATTCTATGCCTAGCACAAATCATTGTTTTAATTTTATTTTCCCATTTATTCCAAATCATAAAAACCGTATGATTTAAATCATTATGTTACACAATTATGCTTTACAAACAGAATGAATACGTATTCTATTTCATGTCATTATGTTCAAATTCAATATTGCAACCATGGTATAAATTCTAAGGAATTGTTCAAAATTTTGTCACACTTAGGAATTTATGCCTAGCAAAAATTATTTTAAAATATTTCATGCATACTATTTTTATGAAAATCTGAAAACAAATCATCAAATCATCATCATCATCATTTTCATCATCACAACAAAGTCTTAAGACAGTCTCTTAAGTGCTCTTTTACTTTTAACAATATTTCTATACTAGGATTAGCTTGACGATCGAGTGAGCGGCGACTCCATGAAATGGTCTATAACAGCGACAATGTCCTTTGAAATTATTGTTAGAAGTCTCCTTTTATTTTTTATCAAATCACATCACAACAACCAATTTGTTTACATCATATTATTTCATTTAAATTTTAAAAGCATGACATTCAAACCATAATATTTCCAAATGACATAATTACATGAATCATCAAATCAATCACACCAAAACATTAAAGCATCATAAAAACACATAAGACAAGTCATATGATCAAAAATATCTCATATATATATATATATATCAACAATATATACATCATCTCAAAACTAGATCGGTATGCCACAATCTGTACCTTGGCATACTCAATCCTCCATCAATAATATAATAAACACTATGTATCAATCTGTGTAGTGCAGTCTGTAGCAGCTAGCCTTGAGAACCCCTCGAGCTCTCAGCCTCATCTCCTCTCCCACCCTGAGGTGGAGGAGGTGGCCCCGTCACAGTCTGTGTGGTGCCATGAGTCCTGTACACCGATCGTGATGATGTCTTAGATGACCCCATCATGATAGGCTCTACAATATGAGCTGGTAATGGCACCCTCTGCTCTGTTGGCATCACTTAGTAATATAGATCCTGATAGAATGTAACCTGGGCAATAGCCCACCCTAAATCTCGAGTGCTCGCTCCTCCACCTCGAGCTCTAAGCCATGTAGCCTCATCCTGCAATGTCTGCACTTGAGCTCGAAGGCGGGCAACCTTAGCTCGGAGAGTCGCTTTCTCGTTGCTCTCCCTTGTGTCAACACCCTTACCCTTATCAAGTGATGGTGGCCTCTCTCTCTAAGGAGAAGGGTGTCTCTCCTCCCTCCTTTCCTGCTATCGTAGACTTTGTTGAGCCTGTGGTCTCCTCTGCTCTCTCCCGCCATGACCTTGTGTCGCCTCAATGGCCACCTGGCACCGCCTCCCCATCCGATGCACAACTACATGAATCGGACCCTATGCCCTCGTCATTCAAGGAGGGCCAATGCCTATGTACCAGGCATCTTAGCCGTCTACAACCCCAGCATCGTCACCATACACTGGTTGGATGGGGGCATCATCCGTGTCCTGACTCTAGAATCACTGCATATCTGAAGCTTTACTAACTGTAGTGTTATCCTGAACGGTCTGAGAAAACTCGTAGTCCTTGAGAGATGGGATCCCCTGCTGTAGATTGAACTGCCTCAAAACTTAGTCATAGCGATGGAGCTCCACCTCTCCCCTCTCCATCCTCAGCCAACAGGTTCGCCTAATACGAGCCAGCTCTTGTCTATCCTCGACCCACCCTGGATCATCTCTCCAAGGCCTCCAGGTGATCTGGTCAGAGACAAGGTCATCAAGTAGTCTCTGGGAAACTAGCAAATCTATCCACCATTGTGATCCTCTTTGGAGCCACCAGTAGAAAACTTGGGGCCTCTCCCCATCAATCCTTGTCAGTGGGAGCCCTACCGGCCTCCGCACCGTGATGTGCTCCTAGCACCAAACCTGTAGTAGTGATGTCATAACTAAACATCGACCGCCCTTGTATACGATCCCATGCAAGATCCTATATAATCGGCATAGTACAAAGCTCCCCCAAGCAAACCTGTATCCATAGTCTCTCATGTCGCAAACCACATCTTTCAGTAGCCATGGTAGTTTGCATCCACTCTGATGGTATAGCAGTAGACCACCTACCACCCCAACCAAAATCTATGTCAGTCTAGATGCCCCAAACATCTGGCACAATGACTCGATGTTCACTCTGCCCTTCTCCAGGGCGAAGCTTGAATCTCCGCACAGTTGCATCATCGCGTGGCCCTGATTGGCCACAGAAGTGATTAGCCATCCTTGTATGGGGATCCTCAAAATCCTCCATACATCCTCCAAGGTGGGAGTCATCTCCCCTATTGGTAATCGAAAACAAGAACCCAGATACCACCTCTCTGCCAGGGCTGTCAATAACCCCATATCTGTAGACACTTATGGCATATCTGCCACATGCTACAAGCTGACCTGAGCCAGCTAATCTTACTCTGCTTGAGATAGAGCAGCCATTTCATCCTTCAGTCTGCCGTATTTCCATTCTTGACTCTTTAGTAATCCTCTCTGCAACATAAACAACAAAACAATAAAAATCATTAATGCAACATTAATTAAAAAATTCAAGTCAAACAAGTTCACTTTCTTTCAAATAATGATATCGTCCACTATTGAACGATATCGTCCCAAATTTGAGCAAATTCATCTCTGATTTTGCATGAGGGAATCAATCCCTTATTGGACGAAATCGTCCCCATATTGACGATTTCGCCCTTAGACGAAATCGATGATATTGAGACGATTTTGGCGAAATCGAGACGATTTCATCCCCATGACATCGACGGCCGAAAAACGGCCGTGATGCTCAAAAATCAATCAAAATTGATCTAAAAAGCATGAAATTCTAAATTAAAGCATTCTAAACTAAGTTTAGACCCTTACCCGTAGCCCGCGCCGGACCTCTGTCGATCTGTGCATTGTCTCAACCATCTTGTCTGCAAAGCTCTAGAAATCAGTAAAAATGAACAGTAACAATGAATTAGGGTTTTACCCTATTTTTCTTAATTTTATTCAAAAACAATTAAAAACATTTTTAAATTTTGTTTTTTCGTGTTTTTACCTCAAACATTCGATTTGGGTAAAAACACGGAGGGAGCACCATAGTAAGTTGTCATACGATTAGACCTAGAATCATCGCCTAAAAATGGAAATATTTTTTTGCTTTCTCGTAGATCGAGAAGAAATCATCTTTAACGCATTTTCTTTGGAAAATTTGCTAAAGAGGAGGCAAAATGTAGCATCCTAAAATTGGCGTAGTAAAACTTAGCAATAATTAAAATTACCTTAGTAATAATTCAAATTCAAATTTTCAACCCCGAACCGCCTTTTAACCACTTTCCTCGTTTTCCATGCCATTTTTAGGATTTTTTGTGACCGTTGGATGATATCGTCGCCGATCAGACGATATTGCCTTAGATTGAATGATTTCTTCTGGACAAGGACGTCCAGACGATTTCGTCCCAAAACTAATTTTTCATAATTAGCTTCTGTTTCAACGACGTCTCTAACCTAGGCAAAAACATGTCTGCATGGTTAGAGACCTCCCCCGTTGGAGATCTCCAAAATTGGGATGATCTCCAACCTCTCAACCTCCTTCCTATGCCTATTTAATCTTAGGCCCTCCCCTTGACATTCCCCTGGCTGAATTTTTTTGTACTTTAAGTTTTACATGCATTAGAATGTCTTAGACTACCATTTGCCTTCGTATTTTTCCAAGTTTTTTTGCAGGAACTTTGTTATTCTTCAGCCGGAGCAAGCTCAGATCGTCACAAACGATCCTGTACAATCTCAGACAATCTCGCACCAATTCGAGATGATTTCGACTACAATCAACATTGGGGGCAATCAGTGCCCTGAGTTTGTATTCTTTCTCCATTATCTATTATTTTTTTCTGCATTAGTTAGACTTATTACTATTTTGCATCTTGGAGTTCACCCATATAGCTTAAATGCATGATAAATCATAATTTGACATTAAATCATTGTAATGCATTCATGTTTCTGTTTATAATTATCATTTTGATATTATTATTGTTATTTTACACTATTTTCCTCTATTAGCATTGCTACATTTTCTGTATTTTGTATCTATTTCTCTGATTGCAGGTCTCTGACGAATTTGTTTGATCTCAGATGATCCTGTCTGATCATAGACGATCCTATCATATTAGATGCGATCTTGACTGCTTCAAAAATTATAACCTCCATCAGACATCTAAATCAGGTATGAATTCTTAATCTAGCTTATTCTCTGTGTTTTCTGTTCAAATTTGTTTTCTGTATGCATTTAAATATGCATTTCATATAGAACAATTTAGATTCATTTGGCCAAACCTAGGAGTTGAATGATTAAAGATAAAATTGAACACATCAAACACATTCCCAACCTAGGCATGGAAACTACCATTCAAAAGTTTCCTGGTGAACCCACCATCCGTCGAAAAATCACCTTAATACACCTCCCCCAAGAGGCGGGACCTTCCAAGGGCCTCTCAGTCCGAGGTATTGTCCCATCCTTCCCGCATCCCCCTTCCGAGCGCGGATCCTTTAGCCTGAAGGTAAGGGTGCGAAAATTTTGAACGATACAGATACAATTGTTGTTTGTAATGGTGAAATGGGAGGTGAATGGAAAAGTGAAGTTGACTTAGTGTGTTTTGGGAGATTCAAACTAAGGTCTTATTATCGACTTGAGGCATTTTTCCTCACCTACTCTCGATTATTTCTTCCTTATTTATAATGTTAGGTGGTTGTCTAGTTTCATTCCCTAAAGGATCAAACCTCAAAGGTAAAATAAATGTCCTAAACATACTTGATCATTGTGTTAGAGAACCTATATTTCATGGTAGAGAGTTAAGTAAAAATAATATTAAAGAGGATGCTTTTAGTGCTAGACTTCACAATATTTTACAAAATAAAACAAATGCAAAACATTCACACAAATATTATATAGAAAGGAAGATAAGGGCGACAAATATTGGGGAACCCATAGGCACCACAAATAATCACTAACCATAGATGAGATTGCCCAACATTCTAATGAAAATAAGGTACATGAGGGGGGTATTTATAACAATTCCAAAACCCCTAATTACATCAAAAAGTTTAACCTAATTTGACATAATAATGTGTTTTAGATTAATTACAAATATTAAATAAGTTTTAAGCATAACAAGGTTAACCATGGCCCATTTTGATTACATAATAAAATATTAAAAAATAATAAATACATGGGATAATGGAATGTTCTTATACCTATGCAATGCATTGCATGATGTAGGATCTTGGTCATGAATCATATTCAAAATTCAAAACCCCCCATACGGTAAATTGAAGGACCAAGGAGTAAAGACATTAGTGAGAATAATGTATGCCATAATGGATGCTCGAATGGGTCTCTGTACATGAGAAAAATGTGAGAAAATTTCATATAAATCTCCCTCATAATTTGAAATATGTCCACCTTACTTTAATAACTTAGCTTCAATCATTTATAGCTTCAACAAGTAATTCTTCATAGGATGTCCCTCCTTTTTATAGTATCTACAAGTGGTCTTGATTTTATCTTAAGACTTAGCCTTGCCTATGGGCCCTTGGGTCGTAGTCTCCTTAGATTGGAATTCCTTTACAAGAAAATGTATGTGAGGAGTTCCACCACCACAATTCCACATTGCATCTTAAAAGTGAACTAGAAGAGAAAAATGTTGATCAAGTGTAAAATATTTTTGGGGTTTCAAAGACATAGGAATCATATGAACTATTATGTTCAAAATTTGAAAGGAGGGAGAGATATTAGCAAGGACAATCTTAATGTATTCTACATCATCTTTATTTGTGTCTCCAAAAGATGCAATATCTACCCTTAAAGACTTGAATTTTAAAATATAGTCTTCAATGTTATTAAACTTGTCTATCTTAAGAGAAGATATATCTAGTTATAGGAAACTTACTCGATTAGTATTAACCTTTCCAAATAGTTCATGCAACTTTGACCATACCTTGATAGGGTCACTCACTTCTTTGATATGGGAAAGCAACTTCATTTCAATCAATAAAGAAAATAAACTTAAATCCTCTTATGCCTTTTGATGCTAAGATTCCTTATCAAGAACCACTACTTTATTCTCTTGAAATATGCACCACAAGTTCTTACTTTGTAGCGGGTCAAAATATTTAGTTGACCAAATACTAAATTTTTAAAGTATCTCTAATATTTGATGATACTTCTAGTAAAATTATTATCAATGGATCACTCTATGGTCCTATCATTTTGTAGAATTTTATACAAAAATGATATCCTTAGTGTCTTTCTTTATGTTATTTATGTGGATTTCTTAGGGTACTTGTTTGAAAGAGCATCACATGTTAATATAATAAAATATGTTTCTTGTCTATATAATGGTAGAGTAGTTAACTTTCACTTCATTGATGATTTTGCTCTCTTTATTATGAGTGATAGAACTAAACTAGGAAATGCAATGGACTTGTCAGATGCTTTTTATATCCATTTTATGGCTAATATCTCACCTATCAAATCTTCATTTTGGTTCAAGATGTTCCTTGCCTAGATTGGATACTGTCAAAGTAAAAATAAATGTGTCATGGGGAAATAATAAGATATTTATGTGTCCCCTTTGGGTTTATAGCTTCTATTACTAATGTGTGGAAAATATTCAAGATAAATTTATAGCACAAGTTGGATAAATAGGTAACTAATAATCTTTGTGTGATAGGCTAATTATAGGTGGTAAGAGAAAATATGTGTTCCTATTGATATTTAGTCTTCTTTCTATCTACCTAGCATGTCTCATTATACTCAATTTATGCTAATGATTTGTATAATATGTGTTGTAAGTGGGATGTTTCCTCAAGGAAAACAACTATTTTCAAGGGTACAATGTACCCAACCTAAATTCAAATTTTATAATAGTTTCTAGAAACAAATAAAATCAACACATTATCTGATATTGGTAAAAAATAAATACACATAATGTAATGTACATAACATTTGGGGGTATGGACACCAAATAATCTCACTATCAAATAATATATTTACACTCCAACCAATTATGAAATGGTTGGTATGATGGGATATTCATACTCAAATACAAGTTACCTTTAAGTTAAGATTAAGAGATCAACCTTAGGATTAAAATAATATATATCACAAAAATTCATTTTCAAGGTTTGCAAGGGCTTATATAAACAATATAATATAATAGTTAGTTGTGACCTTAAAAGAAGCTTAACCACCACATATCTCAACATCCTTTCTTAATATAAACAAGGAACATAGAGAAAGATCCCTATTTGTCATCCCCCCTTAAGATAGTCTTCTACTTTAAGTATCTTCCACATGTAAACAATAATAAGCTTGAACATGATGTTAGTCAGGATGTCCATTGCCTACTCTATTGAAGGTATAAAAATTAGATTAAGCATTCCTAATGCATAATGCATAAAGTGTACTATAATTTTTTCTTTTAAGAGTGAGAAAAAAAACTCCAAGGAATGCTAATATCCTCTGAAATATGAGCATTCATCAAATACGATTAGTTGCCTCATTAGCAACACAATATTAAGCTTTTTTATAAGACTAAGATATAGTAATATAACATCTAAAACATCAATAATTGGGGTCAAATCCCAAATAGAACACAATCCTATGATGGACCATCACTCATCCAAATCACTAGTGTAATCAACATTAAAAAATATTTTTACAATCATAGGAAATCCAACTAAGTAGTGAATACCCATATGATAAGTCCCTCAATTGTATATGAGAATGTTCTTAGTCATGTTATAGAGACTCTCTTGGGATTATTTCATATACCTTGAATAATAGCTAACAATGAAAGCTATATTGAGTCATGTGAGTGAGATATAAAAGTACACTCATAAGAGATTGATAAAATATATCATCCACTAATGGAGTGAAACAATCATCCCAAAGCATCAGTTCTAAAATGAAATGAGTCTAAGTAGACTTGTAATCCTTAATTCTAATATGTTGAATAATTGAGATGTGAAATGGTGATGCTAGAATCTATCTAATCAATTTAAATCCATAAAATAATGTAGAAGCCCCAAATATATCATCCCAAAGTGGGACAAAGTCATGAATTTATATCCTAGATCAAGACAAGAGAGCTTCCAATAATGATAATATCATCAACATAAAGAATAATTATTGTCTACCCATCCTAATGTTTGATGTAAACATCATGTTTAGTCTCACATTGTCAAAACCTACAACTAAGAGAAAAAGAGTGAATCTTCTCATACCATGCATGAGGAACCTACTTATGTCCATAGAAGGACTAGATAGATGATAAATCAAAGATGTAGATCCATGAAGCTCAAATCTAGGTAGCTACTTCATATATATCTCCTCTTGAAGCTCCCCATGTAGGAAGAAAATGATCACATCCATCTAGTGTGCCTTCCATCCATATGAGATATCTATAGAGAGAATAATCCTAACTATATCTATCATTGCAATTGGAGTAGATATCTTTGAATAATCAAATCCCTTGTGTTGAGAGAATTTATTAGAAATACGGCATACCTTTTACATATCTACTTGACCATTCAAAGTATACTTGGTCTTGTAGACCTATTTTCATCCAACTACATTCTTCCCTTCTAGAAGAAGAAGCTCTCATGTCATGTTATTCATCAAGGCCTCATATTTTGCAAGCATAAAATATTTTCACTCTATTCAGTCCTTATCCTGAGAATATGTAAGAGGATCATGAGAATGAGTATCCTTTGAGAGCAATGCTTGAGAATGAACCTTTTTATGGTACTCTAGAGATAGAATAAGCTTAACATCCTTCAAAATCATCTTATCCCACTTGGGTGTTGGGAAAACTATGAAATAATAATACACACTCTATGGAAAGACAACATAAAAATCTAAAACTAAACAATCCAATTCAAAATCACCACTCAGGTCATCATGCAAATCCTAATCACTTTGAACTAACATATCCTAGTCAACATACCCTAAATCATAAAAGAACCTACTAGTAGTTGTGTTACCCATAAAGAGCTCAAATAAATAGATAAAGGACCTCCACTTGAATATGAAATTGAAGAAGATGCTCTAATGGGAATAGATCCTACCAAAATCTCTGAAGGGATTACAAAATTTAAATCATTCAAAGAATCAAAAGATTCATCCATAAAAAATCTCAAGTGGTGGATTGGAACAAGGACATCATTAAAAATTATATATATTTGAATCAAAAGCACATGTATTTGAGGTATATGACTATCCTTAAAAATGCATCTATGACTCTTTTATATCTCCTTCCAAATATCTTTGGATATGTGATCCCATAATAAAAACCCAAAGATATGGAAATGAGACACGTTAGGCTTATCTCCTCTCAACTTCCTAAGGGATGTCATACCTTGAATTACACTTGTAGTAACCTTGTAAACTATGTATGTTGAATAAGTGATGCCTTCACACCAAATTTTGTGCGTCATCACCTTGGTATGAATCATACATCATTCCATATCCATGATTACCCTATGCTTCCTTTCTACGCACACCATATTGTTTAATAGTATAAAAAATAATCTTGTGATATGCAATCCCATGAAGATCCAAAAAATCATGATAGGCATAACTTATATACTCACCTCCCCAATCTATTTTGAGAAATTTATTTTTTTCTGCCTAATAATTCTCTACAAGATACTTGAAGATCTTGAATCTCTCAAAGATCTTATCCTTAGTACAATTAGTATACAACCATAAATATCTAGGCAAATCATTAATAAAAATAACTATGTATATTTAGAAAGAGGTGTTGTATCCATAGGTCCACAAGCATCACTATGTGTGATCTCCAAGGAATGAGTAGCTTGTCTTGTAGTCCCTTTTAGAAAATTATCCCTATGCTACTTCTCAAGAATACATCCCTCGCATTCACCACTTGGAGGGGATATGTGTGGAATCCCAATATCCATTTTTTGATGAATCATGTATCACAAGGATCCATAGTTAATATTCCAAAGCCTATTATGGCATCTTTTACTCTCATCATATGCATGAGCAACCATAACATCAAAATATTTCTTCCTAGGAGAAGAAATGAAAAAGTGGGTCCTCCTCCTAACTTATATAATTGGTTTGATTTATCATAATAACTAGAAGCAACAATTTTAAATCCATTATCTATATCCTTAATTACCCAATGATCAGGCCAAAATTCTAATTTTTTATTCATATATGTGATAAATAGACAAGAGATTAGGGCCAATATTAGAAATATGAAGTACCTCATCAAAAAAGAAGATCCAATATTTATCTATTCATATTCTACAACTTACAAAGAAGAGTCATCTCTAGTAACAACATGCTCCCTTAAATATGATTTGTTGTACCCCTATAGGAGAAGTTTATGTTTCATCATATGCCTAGCTACCCTTGAATCTATAATCGCCTCATCGAAATAAGTGTTCTTCCAATATACTAAATGAACAATTACATGTTATTGTGAAGTTTCTCCATTAAAGCTATCCTCAAACTATGCATAGAATAAATTAGCACAACAAACCCCTTTTTTTCCTACTTCATCAATCTTATTGATGTGAATCCAACCAAATTTTACTTTATGTACTTCCTTCTTACAAAAATCACATGTTGGATTTTTGAAGGGGTTGTTGGGCTTCTTTTCATTCTATTTTACCTTCTTTTCATTTTGATATTTGGCAATAGCTTTCTTTGGATGGGCTTGATTGATGATAGGATTTTCCTTATACCTTTTTCTTCTAGTCTAATTATAAAAAAATGCTTGAATACATAATCCATTGGTGGTGCAAAAAAATTAGGAATATACATTTGAAGGATATTACACACAACAACAATTACCTCATATATCTTCAAAATATTGTTTAAGACAATATTCAATAATTCAATGTTCTTTTCTATCTCCACAACTTCTTGTCCTTCTCTTGTCATATTAGGTAATCCTCTTGTAGCCTAGATATCTTATTATAATTTATTAAGACAATTAATATACTCATTAATAGTATCAAAATAATCCATGGTCAAAGTAGAAAGCTCATGTGGAATCAATACAATCATATAATACCTAAAACTTATCAAGCAACTCTTTGATATCTTGGTGCTGCTAACATGGGTGCTATAGACATTGTCAATATGAAGGGCTATAACACTATGATCCTCATCCTTCTTATTCCTATAGACCTACTTTTTTTATTTAGAATGAATGGCACAAGGTTGCTTATTCACATATGTGAGTAGCCCCTTACTTTGGAGCAATGCTTCAATATTGATTTTCTAGGTAGCATAGTTTGGACCACTCAACAAAGACATATGGTGATCCATATATAATATATTGAAATATAAAATATTGTATGCAATTATGATAAAAAAACAACACCACTAATGTAGAGATCTAAAAAAATGTGTGATTCACAAAAAAAAGGAGCTCAAAATGCTTTCAGAAGCAAAAGTGATAGCCCCCAAAAGTTTGACCCAAAAACCACACAAAATACCTCCAAAAAATTGAATTTTTTTTAATTATTTTTAGTACCTATAGTAAATGGGCTGCCATAATGTGTTGTTGTGTGATTGGTTAAGGGTGTGACAATTATGTGTTAATTGGACAATATACTTACAAATCATATGATGCCACTTGTCATGATTAGGGGGTTTCCACCTATGCATAAAATGTGTAGGCCATTAAGTAGGGTACCAATAGACCAAACTATACTAGTTGTCATGCTTTGATTACCTCTACAATCTACAAACCACTATGTTCCTTTTATCGTATCTTTATTCACTCTAGTTTTTGTGCTTCACCAAGTTTGCTATTGACTTTGTAAATCAACTATTGAGTTTGATGACATGGAAGAATCTAATTGTATATACCTATATTTATATAACCTAAGTGGCCTATGGCTTGACATATTATCCCGTAACCTACAAAATTAGCCTCTTCTCCACCTACCGTATTATCTATATGGATTTCCATATTTCTTACCACATATCATGTCACCTCATATGTAATATTACTTGTATTAACTACCATGTTAGCTATACTAGCCACCACATCACCGACCATGTTAGTTGTATAGATTATATGGGTTTCCATATTATTGAGTGTTATGTCATTAGGTGCCATGTCAATATATCTCATGTCAACATGTACAACTTGGAAAGTGGTGATATCATTAGTTGCCATATCATTGCATGTTGACATCATATCATCATCAAGTCACATCATGCATACATCATCTAATTACATCATGCTTATGCCATCATGATCCATGGTTTGGGGGGGTTCAAAATAAAGACATCATCCATCTAATGCCTTCAAGTGGAATAAGCAAGCCATTATTCCTAATGTATTCCTTGGGAGATAAGTGGCAACAATGATAAATAAAGCAAAGTCTAATCAAATTCCTTCTCTCTCCTACTACAAACATCATGTTAGTGTATGTTATGCTTATCATTCCCCCCATAGAATATTTCAAATTTCAAATTCAATTTTTTCCATTTTAAAGAAAAATTGCATAACTTTTCAAAGTTAAAAAATAGTACTTAGATGCAAATTGAAAAAGGTGTTGAACTAGGCCTTACTAAAATTTTGGAAAGACTAAAAAAAACTTATGGTTTATTTGTATTTGTAATCCTTTTTCCTACACAATATTTTTATTGAATTCAGCCAATCAAAACATCCTCTTATGTTTATGCAATAAAAAGTTTTCAGGCCATTTAAGCAACTTTGTCAAGTGACTTAGAAGATTTTGCCAAGCACGGAAGTCTACCCATGGATTATTTGGCACTAAGGGTCTATCTAAAAAAATTGGGTCTCTTCTTTTCTTCTTTCATAGTAGCCAAACAATGTGTCCTCTCATCTATGTTGCTATTGGACACAAAATTTTAAAAGAGAAAAAAAATGATTTTTTTGAAAAAAATTGTAAAATACAAATAGGGTTTTCAAAAATCTTGAAATCCTCAATCCTTAAAAAAGGACATCCATCTAGTCATAAATCCAAAGAAGCAAGATGATCGAGTACCAATGAGAGGAATAGAGGAATTTGTCAGTGAATATTTCTCCTGGATTAAATCTACTAAATCTAGTGAGTTCCTTGCAATCCAAACCCACTTAGGATTTTATAAAAAAACCCTTCTTTAGGTCTTGTCATTAGCTTTACAAAAACATCTTCTTAGCTGCTCCAATCACAATTTCCCTTCAGAGGTGTTGTAGAATCCAAACTACCTATAACAAGCAATTGATTAATTAAGATTCACACTCATGTTAGATTTTGTAACAATTTACAAAAATAAATAAAATACTTTTATTACCTATTATTGCTAAAAAATAAATACACAAAGAAATACACACAATATATGAGGTTGTTTGTGGATCCCAAATAATCTCACTATTAGAGAATAAAATTATATACTTCAATTGATGATGAAATGGTTAGTAAGATAAGGTATTTTTACCCAAATATAGATAAACTTCAAAGCAAGGTTAAAATATCGACCTTAAATATTAAAAAAGATAAAACACTTCAACTATACTATTTTCAAGGTTTATAAGGGTCTAAATAGATTATATAAACAATACAATACAAAAGTTGGCCATAAAATCAAGAGAAGCTTAACCACCACATATTTCAAGACCTAAATCTAAAAAAAACTTAATATTGATTAATATTTTAATATTTTAATGCAAGGTATTAACCTTATGGCTAAATGGGAGGCAAGCTGCTCTTTAAAAATAAGTTATAGAAAATAATAGAGTTTTAACTAAATTCATATACTATAGTGGTGTTTAACATATTGTAGACTATTTGACAAAATCTTAATTCTCCAACTCTTTTGCATTTATGGATCACCCCTATGCAATGCCCTTAGGAATATTTACACTGTATTTGGGATGGCTCTTCCCTTAGGCAAGGGTTAAACTTACCTTCTTTGTGGGTTTAGCGGAATAAATTGATTATGCTTAATATAAACATTTAGAGCGAGCATCTATTTAAAAGATGAATTAGAAGATTTATTGCCTTGTGGGATATTTGTAAGTATAATCACAAGTCATGGGATTCATTGAATAGATAATTTATTTTTCTAAATCACCTTAAGGCTATTATCTTCTAAATTTAGAGGTGCTTTATGAGTGAAAGGTTAAACTCTCTACCATTTTCTCTTGCAAAAAGCTAAAGGACTAGAGGTGGCCTGATGGTAGGAGGATTAATGAGACTTGTGTCAAATCTATTTCTAAGCCTCTTGATTTTTTGAAAAATCTGATCATGGTTTTCTCTAACAACTATCGTTATCAAGGTACATCTAAAAATTATGCAGCTATGCAGGTAAGGTCCAGCGCAATAATTTGGTTCCTACCTAACATAATGTGGTAGTTGAGAAAGCTTTATGCCATGTGCTTACTCTAATTAAAAAGCCAACAAGTCACCTTTTTTCCGGATTTTGCGCTTCATCTTGTCCTACAAGACAATACATGGTAGATCTTGTACTACAAGACAATACATGGTAGTACTGCAAAGGCTAATCATCCTCTGTACTTCTCAGATGTACTACCGAAACTGACCATTTTCCATGTTATTTGTGAAGTTGATTTTATATCAAATCCAAATTGCTCCAACAAGTTTGAACTGCGTATTCGCCATGGCAAGTGCATCATTGAGTGCAGCGTTGATGATGATTTCAAAGGAACTTATTTACAAGCAAGCAGGTCTGCTTATAATTTTTCCGAATTGATCGTCAAGGCTGCACTCAATCATGCGTTTGCAAATATCATGTCTGGATCCATACGACCTGTCATCGTCTTCTCGTGGAAAATGAGGTCAGGAACACAATTTGGATGGATCGAAGCATTTTAATCTAGAGGAGGTACTTTGTATTTTTACATGTTTACGCGGGGCTTTGAATATGTCTATATCATGTTAAATTTTAGTATTGAGTTTAGGTTGGAATACCATCTTAATCATGATTTTTTTGATAAGGGTGAGAGTTAAGCTTATTAGCATAAATTTTAGTATTGAGTTTAGGTTGGAATACCATTTTAACCATGATTTTTGATAACGGTGAAAGTTAAGCTTATTAACAAGGTTAAACATACAGCCATACACATCCACCCCTTATACACTCCTCAACCCTAAAATTTAAACATGTTTATATTGATGTTTGAGTTATGTGGACATCTGTGTTTGGTGGATGATTTGTTTCATCCATAAAACAAGGAGGACCAGTCTATTTAGTTTAGATTAATGTTTGTTTGAGTTATGTGGACATTTGTGTTAGGTGGATGAATTGTTTCAAGAAGTTAAGTGTGTGTGAGAAGACACTCCAATACGATCCTCTTCCCAGAAAGGAGCTCTTATGTGCGGCTCCTCCATGCCACCCAACCATAGCTAACAGCTTGCATGTATTCCTTTCATCATCAAGAAGGGCTACATAGACAATCGCATGAGCGCGATGTTGCGGGCCACCAAAATGAATATTTCATTGATGCAACAAACCTCATCTTGGAGGAGCTCTGCAACCAGTTTGAAGGTGATGATCCAGTGGATAATGCTAACTTCCCTGTTCCTGCATGGACACTTGATGGATTTTGACCTTGGTTGGGGTTTCCTTATGTTTATGTTTGTCTCTTTGCTCGCTTAGATGGTCCTTCCTGTTTGGAAATCCCTTTTCTTGTTTTCTTGTTGCTGCCCTTCTATTGGATTCCTTTTGTTTTTTCTTTTGATTAATTCCTTTGCTGATCTTTTTGTACAAGGTTCGGGGATCTTTTTAAAACCCTATTTTTCAACTAATTAATAAAATTGTGATGAATGGAAGACTAAATCTATCATGAGTCTTATGAATAAGGATACATTATTTTTCATTTTCATTTTTTCCAACTCTTTTCATACTTCATCAACATCCTTTGGAGGACTAAAACTATAAGGAGTCTTGACAAACTATTTTCACTTGCTTTCATTGGTCTATCTCTTTTTTCTCTTACATCCTTTCGAAGACTAAAACTATAAGGAGTCTTGACAAACTAATTTCACTTGCTTTCATTGGTCTATCTCTTTTTCTCTTATATATGAGGGGATGATTTCTAAATTACCTTGCTAGAAATGTCCTTAATCTACCTAATATTCCGAGACTTAAAAAATCAATAAGGACCTCTTTATCAAAATGATCCTCTCTTCTTTAGAAGAATATTCTAGCTCTTGAGTTTTTTGAATTTTCAAATCAACATGGACTTCCTTGTTATTCAATTTTTTATTTTCAACTTCCACATTTGATTTCTTAAATATTGGCTCCACTGCATGATAGTTTGTCTTATCTCCATGGATTCATGTCATTGGATGATCTTCCACATTTTTCCTCTTTTCCTTAAATATATTCAAAAGAGTTTGAAACCACCTCTATTTTCTATTTTGCACATAAAACCATAAAATATCCATGAGAAAAAACACTACCTATAATTTAAAACCAATATTTTGTAGTACAGTTTCTACTTTCAAACTTTATCCTTGACCTTAAGCTAGATCTCTTATGACAAATATATATAGAATCAACTTCAACATATAACCAAGTAAAGTCTAGAATATGCATGTCTTCAATTTTATAAGAAATAAAATATAACTTCCTAAGGTATTCCCAGTGGATTGTAGATGGGCGAATCTCAAAAAAATATAAAGAAAAATTACATATCTAAACCCACATTGGGACTAAAGCTAGAAAATGCATCGGGGGATCAAAATAAAGGAAACAAAATTTTACATAGAGTCTCTCATTTATCCAAAACAAAGGCCTTAATTGAGTAATGTGGCCCTAAACCTTATCAAGCACATCTATGATAATGAAGTATCTATGTGCACATAGATAAATGTAGATTTATCTTGGTAGAAGCATTTTCCATATCTAATTATGCAACTTTAAGAACATCGGGATAAAATCCATTGAATTTATAAATAGAATAAGCATTTTTCATAGATATTTTTTTATTTTCTTTGCTCTCTCTTTCATATGAAAACAAATCTTTCTATTAAGAGGTGAGTAATAGACAAAGTTTGATCTATTTTCCCACTAGATGTACTTGCACATGTACTATTAAGCAAATCTACTAGCAAAATAATTAATAACCATGGCATAGGAAGACATGATGATAGCACATCCCAAATCTAAACAAATATACCCTTACACATAGGTTTATTTTACATAGTTAGGATGTTGCACTAAAATCCCACATCATGAGTGAATTGCGCATGTGCTATTATTTTATATTGCTTAACTTATTTTGGTTTGTAAAGAAAATTTGCATTAATGTAAGGGTTTTGGAAGGGACCTTAAAACCTTAGTATATCCAAATTGAAACTTAATTACATTAGGCTTAACATCCAAAATAGAAAATATGTCAAAAATAATGATAAATCCAAAGTACAAAAACTAGAGGATCTGCAAAACATAAGGGATGATCCCATACCAAGGGTTAATACCATATCGATGTGGGACACCACATTTGGGGCAGCACCATTAGTTGTCATCAGGGGTGGTGCGGATCTCCTCTGCATCCTTGAAGATAATACTGAGCTACGCATGGGCGACACCAAGGTCATTTGCAACCTGCTGGAGGATGGTCCCTTGAGACTTGATAGTTTCGGTAACCTACTAGAGGACGGTCCCCTGGGACTTGATAGTTTTGACGACCACAGAGATGGTGGCTACAGAGTTGGCTAGGTGATTGATAACCACATTGTAAAGAGCACTATTATCATTGATAACATTCAACAGTCCCGAAGTACCAATTCTCTCCACCCAAGTAGATGTGTTAGCCACATTAATTGATTTAGCTCGAGAAGAATCAAAATTTTTGCCCAACTCATTAGTTTTGGCAAGGAAATTTGAATTAGTTTTGAGCTTTTTAAGCCGTGAGGAGGCACACTTACAAGGAGGGTTGGTATTTTGGAGAAATTTTGATGAAGAGCACTTCACTACTCTCGGCTTATGTTCAAGAACTTATAGGACCTTGGTTTTGATCAAAGGAGCAATTTGGAAGGGGAATTTGGGGTTTGAGTCATTACTGGGGACCTGCTAGATGTCGGTTTTGGTACTGGAGTTATCGATAAACATTTTAGGGGTGGAATAGGTGGGGGACAGGAGGGAAATTGAAGGGGCAGACGGTGGGAGGTTGGGTGGGGCAGGCTATGAAGGACCAAGGGTAGATAAAGAGGGACTAGGGGGGACTGAAAAGGACTAGGGGAATATTGCTTATTCAATATATAAATTATTGTTATTATTATATGTGATTTTAAATAAATAAAACTTTAAAAAATTAAAATGATATACTTTTATGTTACTCTAGTGCAATTATAACTATTTATCTATAAATAAATTCCTTAGTAGGTATGGGTGACTCTTGGATTAATTTTCCATGGGTTATCTTTTTAGTTTCAAATTTGTCTAAGAGTTGCATCTAGCCATGGCTATTAGCATATGCTACACCTACACTTAGATTTTATAGTTTTTCTTGATTAGCACTTTTAAGTTGTTATGTTTAAGTATTTCAACCATTACCTACAACTATGTAGTTACAACTATATAATCATTGAAATATGTCATAAACAATTTCTAAATTACAACTTGAATTTACAAAAATCTTATTAATTTTTTCAAAAGAAAATATTTTACATCATCCAACTTTTTGGTCTCTTTGCCACCTTGATATGTTTTCCTTTTGTACAAAGATAAATTTTCTAATTTATTTTATTTTTATTTTCTTTACTATATTAATATGAATTTCTAATAACCATGCATGTTTTTTGTAGTATCTTATTTATGGCATGCCTTTTTCCCTATTACCATCCATTCCTTTTCATTTTTAATACATTTTAAAATTCTATAGGATATTCATGCTATGCTTTTAATATGCATTTGAATTCTATAGCATCTTATATTTAGTTTTAATTGATCAATAGACTAGGATGTAGTCATTTAAGCTAGTTAATAAGTTTAAATTTCTATACCTTTGATTACAATACAATTGATGTTTTAAAACTTACTTTTTTCCTATAGAGCATGGTACTACTGATTTCCATTGTGTGTGTAGGGTCAGTTGCAAACAATGAAGAATGAAAAAAGGTTGACAGGAAAATGTAATTGGGAAAATGATGACCATCCTCTGAGTACATCAAAACTCATGCATATGCATTTCATGGAGGAGCATATAGTTTTTTTTTACTGCACAATATGTTTGTGTTGATTGGCTATAAAAGTGCCAAGGGGGCATGTGAGCTAAAATTTATTGTGAGCTTGAAATTATTTAATATATATGCTTTGGAATAGATAGAATGGAATAATAGCAATATATATAATATAGCACATGGTGATAGTATGAAATATTGCTGGAATGATTTTTATCATTTTGCATTAGAGAATATTATAGAAAATGTGTCATGGAGGCGAGTGCTTTGGGGATATGGAGGTGTAGTCCTCATGATTGCTTTTAACCACCATACTCTCAAGAGCAAATGGAAAAGAACTTACGTGATAAAATTTTAGTCTCAATATCCTTATGGGTTATGCATGAGAAAAGGGGATGTTGTTTTCATACATAGTGCTAGAGTGTGGAAGATATTAGGGGTGAAGAAAACCAAAGAATACTAAGTGGAGCATTTGGCAAGTAGTGTGTTGGGATGCTTAAACTACAAAAATATTCAAGACACCGAGTTAGGTTGTTTCAAAATCTATGTTTATTTTAAAATAATTATAGAGTGATTGTATTTCTATTGGTTGCCTTTTAAATGGTATCTTGCATGAGGAATGCATTCTGCTTTCTAGATGGGTTGTCTATTGATTGTACCAAATAAAATACGGTGGAAAATTAATTTTGTAGATAAATGAATAGGACTGAGAAATAAAGGTAGTATATGTTTGTTGTAATATGTGTAACGACCAAAATTCTTAGAAAAGTAAAAACGTCATGGTGATGTTTGTGAATCTATCTGTGCAATAGATGTGGTTGTAGAGAAAACATCAATTTTTTACTTCGGGTATACTTGCTTGAGATGTCGAGGAGTAAAAATAATGACATGCATGGAAATACAAGAACTGAAAACTAAAAATTACGAATTAGTTTTCTCTTTACGAGAATGGATAATAAAGAGAATTTTTATTTACTGTATAGTTGTATTGGGTATTCTATTATGATGGGTAGAATTGTTTTTATATTGCAATACTGGAAATGCATGAGTAGGTGCATATGAGAAAGTATAATAGATTACATTCATAATTATAAATGGGTCCGTTCCAATCCCCAATGACCAACAACTAAAACTCTAGTTGGAGATAATTCCATCATTCTATTATGATGGGTAGAATTACTTTTATATTGCAATACTGGAAATGCATGAGTAGGTGCATATGAGAAAGTATAATAGATTACATTCATAATTATAAATGGGTCCGTTCTAATCCCCAATGACCAACAACTAAAACTCTAGTTGGAGATAATTCCATTATGTCTCTAGCAGTTGGAAATGATGTTGTTCAAACTTAACGAATTCATGAATGACTTGAATAGATGTTAGCACAGTTCTTATTCAGTAGAGTGACAAAGAAAACTCAAACAAAAAAAATGAAGCATTTTGTTGTATTTTGGGAAATGAAGTGCATTGTAAATTAATGTGGTGATTTAGATAGAAAATCTATTTGTAAAAAAAGTTCTGCAAATAAATATTATGTTTGATTCATTGATGAATACTGTGCTAGAAACTATGTGTGAATATGAAAGTAAATGATAGGTTTAGCTTGGAGTTTTACCCAGTTTATTAGAAGTTTTCTATCACATAATTAAAATATGAATTGTATGGAATATTTTGTACTTTTTTAGAAAAATAGAAGTGGAAGCAATGGTTGTGATTGCTAAAAATAAAAACTCCTAGAAAAATTTATAAAACGAACCCTCTTTTCAATTCAAAATGTGTGAAAGTGTGACCTAGCAAAACCAATGGGTAAATTATAATGCCTTTCAAAACTTGGTTTGGACACTCTTATAGCATGAAGAATTGATTTTTATAGTAAAATGAAACAAGTGATAGCTGAGAGAATGTTGAGGTATCTCCTAAGTTAATGCACCCCAGTCAGTCTTGTGGAAATATTTTTTTTTTAGTTTTCTAAAACATCAAACTGAAAGAAAAGAAATAATCTATATATAGACACCTAAAACCTAACATGTTGAGGATGCTATCTATATGAACATATTTTCAGGCCATATGACTCATTTTGGGCCTTCCCAAGACCTAACAGTGGTTATGACCACTCATATAGGGTAATTTACCCCTATTTAGCTTAGACCATCATACCCAAGAGAGACCTCCAATGACTGCTAGACCCTATGACGACCCTTATGTCTGGTCATTCCACCCTGGGATGACCTCACCTATAACAAACTTGGGATCCCTGAGATGAACCAAATCAGTTATAGGGTAGCTGCGTGTAATGATTAACCATGAGGAAGCTTCCAAAAGTGATGCTTGGGATGCCTAATCCTAACCAAATCTTGATCTTGGATTCCCTTGCAAGCTAAATTGGAAAAACATATAAAAGGTACCCAAAAACATCACAAGATATAGAGAATTGAGATCAATCGAATATAACGAAGTGTTGTCAATTTGAGAAATAGAAAGAACACTCTCTCATATGCACTAAGGTGCTACCCAAATCACATCATGAAGCTTGCATGTCCACAAATGGAGTTTTTGAGAGCTTGAAGGTCAAATCCCACCATTGTGCATCATCAATCATCCTACATTCGAGTCAATTCCTATGATTCCACTATTCTTTGAATCACATGATCCTTGAACATCATTTTGATAGATAAATCAGACATCACCATGCATTAAACATGAAGAACATGCTCTCTATTCAGCAACCACTTCACCCTAAAGTAGATCATAAGCACAGTCGCTAGATCCTATGTTTGTTAACATAGCTAGTCATTGTACCCCATGTTGGCCTTGTTGTGATGTCTAATTTTCTTAGTTTTCTTAGCTATATTCTTAGTAGCATTCAATTTGATTTCTAACACAATTTAACATATTTTCATTCAGTTCTTTATGCATTTCTTTATTGTTTTAAGCATTTTATTTTCCATTTGCATATCTTAGAAATGGACCTCATCTTGAGAGGTTCCACATGTGCTACTAATATCTTGTAAGTGCTTTTGTGTGTAGATCTTAGGTTTCCACAAGAGCTAATCATCCTCAAGATCCTTAAATATTTACATCATCAAGCAAAGGTCACAAAGAAACCCTCCATAATCAGTTTTGAGAGTGCAAAAACTCTGTGAATTGCACCTTCCCCTTTGGGGTTTCATATTGTAATTTGTATCAATTGGTGTAATCCCTAAGAGGGATATTTTGTAACCTCTTGTAAAGACAATTTTGAATATCAATGAGAAGGGCACTTTATTTTCTCTATTTCTTTGTCATTATGGTTACTTGATATATCTTATCAATTTGATTTCATATTACATAGTTAGGTGCATAGTTTTTGCTACTCTATAATAGCGATCACCATGAGACTTTTCTTCATAATATCCTAATTTGGTGCTAACTACTTGTTTCTTGATTTTTTGAACTGACAAGTACCGTCACTTTGGTCTACGATGGCTCATAGTAGCCGCTATCATACCCTCTAACAGCCAACAAAGTTTGTCGTTCTACCCAATGATGACCTAGTGTAGAAATCAATTTAAAAACATATTCATCAAATATTGGCTACACCTGTTTGTATCTATGTGCTTGATTTTACTGTATTTTTGTAGAAAAATATAGAATAGCAACTTCAATTGAGAAATTTAGAAGTAACTTTTAAATTTCAATTTTTTTCTGGCAACTGCTTCTGGGTCTAGTGACCTCTACTATTTCTCACTCTAGTGTACAATGGCCCCTATTTCTAATCGCCCTAGTGTCTAATGACCTCTACTATAGACTGTCTTACATAAATATGACTCCTATTTTAACTGCATTTACAAAATTCTAAGAAATATTAAGGGAGTCATAGTCATTCAAATTTAAAAATAAGAGCATGATATAGTAGGTTCATGGTGGATTCTCTTGAGAAATTTGAATCTAGCAAAGGAAAGAATTCCTCTGGTAAGTCTAGGAGCAGCTTGATTCAAGGTGATGGTTCTGGTGATGGTCTAATAGAAGGGATGTATTCCACGAGTATCGAGGTTGGTCCTCCTCCTACCCTTGATCCCCCAAAGACTCCTCCTAAATATACCCCTACTCTATCCTTTACTAAAATAGTTCATAAAAACTCTAATATGATTTTAGTTTCAATAGTTATTATACTCTACTCTCGAGTCAAGGAAAGCAAGTGTTCCTCCCAAAATCATGACCATGACTATTTCTCAAGATGCTTTCTCACTCATTGGAAAATTTTTTGGCTCTATACCATATATCAAATTGATCAAAAAATGAGCTTTCACCAAGTGGAAACCCCAAGACCATATGTAATTAACAGCAATCCCCAAAGGTTTTTCTTTATTAAATTGAACATGGTTGAAGATTCAAAACACATCCTCACTAGATGTTATTGGTTATTTATATGTTATATTATTTTTCTAAGGAAATGGAGGCTAGATTTTTATCCAAATCCTAAAGCATCAACTCGACCCCCATTTAGGTCAAGGTCCCTAGGTTGTTGATTTAGTTTTGATGTGAAGATATTCTTATAGGAATTGCAAGAGCCATTGGCAAGATTATTTCTTTTGAATTAACTACTAAAGCTAAATATTACATGGTCTGCCATAATGTGAATCAATGCCAACTTGGAATCTGATTTGCCTTCATTGAGCTTTTATTGGATATATTCAATTGGCATCAAATATTTGAGTATGAAAATAAACCAACCTTTTGCACCCTATGCAAGAATTATGTACACCTTCCTCCTTAATGTCCCTCTATGAGCCCCCACATTGTATCTAATAAGCACAAGGACCCAAGGAAGCCTACTACTCCACATAAGACCTTATAATAGGTGGGAATGATTACTAGTGAGACCCAATCCCCATATAATGAGTAGATATAGTCATTGAAAACCTTAGAGGCTCAAAAATACAAAGGAAAGGAATCTATTCAATACATCAGTGAAGGCTCCTCATCCCAAGTCTATCTCCATTCCTTCCCTCTAATCAATTCTTTTTCCATTATTAAGAACCCCTTCTTGTACTTGAAATCTAAGGCTCTCAATATCAAAGTCTCCCTTTCCAAAGTAAATTTTCCTCTAGGTATGGAGTTTCTCTTTCAATCCTCAGAATTCCCACTCTCATTGAAGGAAAATAGTTCCTCTATATCCCATCGTCTAGAGATTCTCCCTAGGCCTCTATTATTTTTTGTAGAATCTCTCTATTTTCCCAACCAATATTCCCTCATGGTCTAAGCCCTCTTAGAATTTCCCCTCTCTTCTCATACATTTTCGCTTGAAGAGACCCCTTTGACCTCCATATTTGTTAAAGGTGATGCCAAACCTCTAAAATCCCCATCCCAAATCAAATTGTCTTCTTCAAGTATATTCCCCTTCATCTCATGACCAAAAAAAAAAAAGGATCCACTAATGTTGGCAATGGGAAAATAGGGCATCCATCAATTTAAGACCTCATGAAGAGAGAATCAAAACTAAAAATCACTAATGGATCCCATCCCACATTATGTTTGTCCAAAACGGAAAATTGTCTAACATATTCTAGCCATGTGGTGGGACTTATAAATATTCTCTCCTCCACCTAGTGTAGAGGAAGGAAATTTCTTTCAAAAATTCAAAAATGAAGACCCTCTCATGGGATGTGAGAGACCTCAAGGATAAAATGTAAAGAATCACTAAAAAATTATTGACAAACAAATATCTCTAGCCAACCGTGTTCAAGGTGCCTCAAGGGTGTGCTTGGTGGGATCCCTCAATAATTGATGGTAATATTCCATCATATTCATGAATATCACCATTATACTATTTTTTTGTATAGTCTCTAATTGTAGATGGGTTCTCTCCAACTCCTATGCCCCAAATCACCTCTATGGAAGGTTTGCTCTTCAAAACTCTTTGGTCCAGATGAGTATTATATTCAAAAATAATGTGTGGATGTTGGATGGGGACTTCAATCCTTCCTTGGATTAAACCCCATCATATCTAATTTATTTAAATATATTGATTAGATGGACCTATTTTGTTTCTTTGCTCAGGCCCTTCCACAAAGTAACAATTGTGAGCTTTCTGTCCCTCTTCAAAAGATTTCAGGAAGTAGTTGGGGGATGTTGATTCTCATGTGCTTCCATATTTCCTAGACTCTACTATATATGGTTGTTCCTCTAGGCCCTTATCTCTCATCCTCCCTCTCCTATTCTTCCCTTTATTTTTTTTTCTCTTGGTGATTCATTTCAGGGTCTTTCCCTATTGTGGTTTTGGTTAGGTTTTGTTTCTAATTTACTCCCTATATTTCTTGGGAGTATACCTTGTAACACTCTCTCTAGGGGTCATATCATTTTGTAAAAGGTTTGGGGAACCTTTCAAAACCCCTTCCACCATCCAATAAATAATAAAAAAATATATTTATTAAAATTTTAGTTATTAGAGTTAATGAAAATTTATTTTTTAAAGTGTGAAAATTTTCATACTTTTATGGGAACCATGTATTTTTACAAGAGCATAATGTTTGGAATATTCTTGCACTATCCTATAGGTACTTTTGAGTAGTATAAAAATGACTAGTCATAAGGTAAAGTTTTACAAGTATTGAAGGAGTTATGACCATTTGAAGTCAAGCTATCAAAGCTATTATTTTACTATGTAGAAATTCATCAAAATAGGAAAATAAATTATCTCTGAATTTAAGTAAGTGAATCAATTATCATATGTTCTATTTTGAATAAATTTGTTAGATCTAATCAATTATGATAAAATTGAATGGGTTTTAGTGAGAAGCAATTTTATTTTTATAAAAGCCTCATTCACCAAACCCTTGTCTACATTGTGATTTTTTGTTGAACTCATGGAGCAAAAGTTGTATAAATAGGATGATGTTGATGTTAAAGAATGGTGGAAATTTTTAATTCTAAATATATTTTGGAAAATAATATTTATGAATACCTTTGGGGAGAATATTTATCTTAGTTTATGAGTTTTAGTAAAACCCATTAAGTTATATATACTTGAGAAGAAGTGAAGCAAGCAATCTTGAGTAGATGGGGACCTAAGGGAGAGAGAACTAGTTTGAAGTTTACCATCTAAGGGATATTAAGAAGAAATAAAATGGGTTCAAAATGAATTAATAAAAGAAAAAAATAAGGATGATAAGGCTCAAGATTAATTAACCACACATTTAGAGTCGAAAAATCAAGAGAAGATTCAAGGAAGTTTGCTTCTATATAAAAATTATATTTTGAAGCGGTCCATAGATGTATCCAATGAAAAGTAATTATTATCTCCATAGAAACTAGCAACAATCATAATATCATTAGTAAGGACATATCGAATAATTTGTAATTTCAAGTAAATAATATTAAGAATATGCAACTTGAGGCGAAAATGTTTAGATTTTCAAAGATTTAAATATTACCATGGATAATTATATTTTACATATTCAAATTTTTATGGCATAGTTGTGAATGATGTGTTGTAGAATATTACATTATTTGATACATGCTAATGTACCCCCATGGTACCTTTATGGTACAAATGTAAATATGTAATAAATTAGGATGTGAGTTTATACTATAGGAGTGTGATTTATATTTACCTTTTATATGTGTGTATGTACAGGATATGCACAATTGTCATATAATTATGTGTGCAAGTGTGATGAGTGAGAAAGTGTGCAAGTATCATGTAATAGAGGGTGCATGTGTATAGATGTAGAAGTGTGCAAAGTGTCATGGAATAAAGTGCATAATATTAAGTAGAGAGTTAAGAGTCATGTATACAAGTGGCAATATGAGAAGCCAAGAGGCATGAGAGGTTTATCTTATGCATGAAATCGAAAAGGTTACATCTCTTGGATATGTGAGGAGAGAAATAGTCAAAAAATCCAAAATTCACCTTTCTAAGGTTATATTATGGAGATAAATATCTACGAAATACATTAAAGAATATATATATATATATATATATTCAAGCATCAAATAAAGAATATTGTATGAGTTTGAGCAATTCTATTATAAGTTTTCTTCATGTTATTGCATGAATGATACAGGTTATTTTACTTCATATAATTATTATTTTATATGAATGTTTGTTTATTAATATTGGGTAAAATATTGAATGCTCAAAAATTTTATTATTATATTTGATGCTAAACATTGAGACCTATGATAATCTGGCTGAAAAGCCAACATGATGCAGTTATTATTTTAAATTATCCTTTGTTGTATTCATTGGGTGCTATTATTATTAATATGCAAAATAAGTTCATGAAGTTATGGCATAATAAAAATATAATAAATTTGTAGTATACTTATTATCTTAAGTACCACGGATCCCAATAAATACAAGAAGCCATTGTATGTGAACAAATTGAACAACCAATAGAAGAACCAAAAAAGGAGTTTAAGGAAGAGGTAACAATGGAATCTAAGGAAAAATTAAATTCAAAGTCCAAGGAATAATAATAATAAGAGCACAAGGGATGAACCAAAATATGGGAATAAGATATGAGGAAGCAATTAACATAGAGGAACAAAATATTCAAGCGTCAAAGGAAGTAGAGAATAAAGTGGTAGTATATCACCATCCACACCACTATGAGAGAAAAAATCATGGAGATAATGCATATAGAAACAATTGTGTTATGATGATTTTACATGAAATTGTAGGAGAAAAAACTATGGATATTAAACCAATAATAATTATAAGTAAGTTTGAATGAAAGAGAGTGGCATTTATGGTTGTTATGATCACCAACATATGATAGTGAATAGTTCAAAGAAAAGAAGTTCTAGTAGATATAAAAGAAGCACAAAAAAACTTGACATAATAGAAATCCACCACTAAGTAAGATTTTATTTGGGTGGATGGATGACCATGAATTGTAACAATTATCTACCATGATTAGAGGATCCTAATATTTTGTTTTATCTCATGTTTTGGAAATAGAATTATTATGTGGAATGGAATATTAGGGTTCCTATGGCTAGGTACCTAACAATATAATATTGTATTATATAGTTGGTATGGGCCATAAATAAACCTCCTTGTTTTATGTCATTGGAATGGTATTAATATAACCCAAAGTCTATTTCTAGGAATTTATATTATAATAGTGAGTGAGATAAGGTTAGGGTTATACATTTACCTTTGGATAATGATATATAAAGAATGGATTTTGTAATTGTGAATCATACGAGTCAATTATTGTAACCATATTTGATCACTAAGCAATGTTAGTACCGATAGAGTGTTGAGTAAATGTATGATCAAGAAAATGATACATATATAGATATAATATTAGGTGAGTTATGGTTAGTGACATAACAACCAATAATACTTATGTGTATAGATAAAATTGATTAACACTTCAATAAACACCCTTATTGGTGATATAATAGACCTAGCATTCCTCCCTTGCTACATCAATGCTCAATAGGGTAGCAAATCGACACGTGATTAGGATAGGATATTACAAAGGGATATACATTTCCCTATAGGTTATGTAAATAGCAGTGACATTTTATATTTATACCAATATATTTTTTGTTGAATGTGTTCAAGATGTTTCATAATATAGCAATAAATGTATCTTCTATGTTCTCTAGAAATAAACTTTTATGACCATCCTCCATCAACATCAATGTCCATTTTTCTTCCAACACTATGACTTCATTCATACCTCTCATGGATGATAGTGCCTAGGTTATATGGCATGCACATCTTAGTGAGGTTAGATATCTCATGCTACTTAATTAGAAAACTAACATTTGACTTTGTTTAACATATGAAATATACATAACTTTAAATACTTGATGGCTTGTATTAACCATGTAGATTATCATTTTTCTTGTTCATATTTGTGACTTTCTTCTTAAAACTTTTTTAAATCCCCAACTAAAGGATCATATAAACATGACTAAAACACAATGTCATTGCTCCCATTTCTAGCATAATGATGACAACAACAATAATATTTATTGTTCATCATTAAATCAAATGATAATAGTTTCATCAAGTTTTTTATACAAATAATATTTTTTTTCTAGTTTGGTTTATGATATCTCCATACTATAACCATGATATAGTCTAATTATATCTATGCTTGATTTCTCCACCATGATTGACTACATATCAATTTGGTGCAACATGAATGACAATGTCATATCCCACTATTAGATGGCACCTCTAAAAATAGTTGAATATTTGTATAAAAAATAGAGGGATAGGCACCATGATCAACTATAGCTCAATTTGGTGCATCATGAATGCCAATGTTATCTTCCATAATCATATGACACCTCTAAAAAATAATTTAATGCTTGTATGAAAAACAGAGGAACATGATTATTGTTTCTAAAATACATGAACTCAATAACTTGATCTCATCTACGTGAATATTATATTTTTTTAATATGATCCAAGTCCTTATCAATGTTTTCTTCTAGTGCCTTAGCAATTTCACTTCACTATAGTAAACATTGATGACATACTATACATATACCAATATATTTTGTCTCAAATGTGTGTAGTATGTTTCATAGCATAGTAGTAAACTTATCTTCTATGTTCTACATCCAACACTCAATTGAACATCTTCCATCAACATCAATATTTGTTTCTCTTCTAAAACCATGACATCATCCACACCTCTCATGGATGACAATACCCATGTCAGATGACATGCACATCTCAATGAGGTTGGATATATCATTCTCCTTATTGTAGGTACTTTATGAAGAATACCTCACATCAAAGGTAATTGCATCTTCATATCTTCAATATAGTATAACATTATGGGTAGACAACCCATCATATGACCTCTTTCAGGGAACTTCTTCATGCTAACAACAACACCTATTTTATTTATCGCAAATATATTGGTAAGGTATCTCAAATATTCAACACCTATAATGTATTGAGTGAATTTCTAATATATATTTCCAACATAATAATTCATGAACAACATAGGGTCTCTATAATTTCTTCAATCAATAGCTTATTATTCTTCAACTTACAACTAGTAAACCTAGAGAAATATTTGAATAAATTTATAAAATAAATAAAAAAATATGACAACAAATATCCTCTTCAAGTCAAATAAGTTACAAATATCCATAGTCTTCTATGTAGCATTCCAATCAATGCTTAAGATCACAAACAAGTAGGCATGTCATCACAAGTCCTTGATTATTTTTGCCTATTACACTAGGGAGGAATATGATTCTACACATCATGCTCATAAATAAATTGACACACAATACCAACCCTCAAAATAGGACCTATGTCTCATTCAACAAGGCCAAATTCAACATAGAATATTTTATTCCTTATGCCTCTTCAAATACATGATCAGTCATAATAAATCAAATGACTCCTCAAAATAATTAAGAAGCAACAAAGAAGGTTACATATTGACTTGATATCTACAAAATAAATAAGAAATAAAAATAGAAAAGTTGCTTTGTCATCCTTAAATATTGATATCTAATTTTATATCCCACTCACAACTCATATGATACCAAAATTTAGGGCCAACAAGGTGCTAGACAATTCTATTATCAAGAAAATTATACATATATAGATACAAGATTAAGTAAATTATATCTAGGTGACCTAAAAACCAATAACCAACTTATGTGTATGGGTAAAACTTGTTAACACTTCAAGAAATACCCTTATTGGTGATAACCTAACAAGCGAATCTCACCTTGGGAGGTATTTTGGAGTGTTTTTTCTTTAAGGAATACTATTGGTGTCAGGGTTATGCATAAGTGAGAAATATCACAAATTGGCTCTATTTAGGATTTTCAAGATTTTAAATTGGCTAATTTTGGATCCTTTCACTAGGGCCCATTCGCCCACAATTTACAAGGTGGAAGTTTTTTTGGGGTAAATTTGCCCGTTGTTGATAATCATGAACCTAATATTATTTTAATTCACCGACCTCAAATTACAAATGATTTTGATATTCTCGCCCAATTCACCTTCAAATTATACATGATTTTTTATTTCCTGTCCAAATCGCCTTCAAATTATAAATGATTTTATATTTCCCGCCCAAATTGCCTCATATACTACCCATATATATATTGTACTAGGTACCGATAAACATACATAAAAAATACTATAACTCGAAAATAGCTTTGAAACAATGAAAAAATTGAGGTGTCGGTCGACATTCATCTATCATTTACAGAGGTGTCGATCGGTTGTAGAAGTGTCGATCAACATTAGCCTATCAATTGTAGGGGTTGATGATAGATACTTGTCTATCGGTTGCAGAGGTGTCGATCATCATTTATTATTCGGTTGTAGCATCGTGTCTATCGACATTACAGGAACCAAACAGTTTTATTAAAATTGATAGAAATTCTTACATCCGATTGGTATGCATGCAATTGTCATACCTACAGCCGATCAACATGTCTGCAACTGATCGATAATAAGTATTTCTACAACTGATTGGTAATCAATATGTCTACAACCGATCGACATATCTGTAACCGATTGGTATGTCTACAATCGATAGACATATCTACAACCGATTGACATATCTACAACCGATTGATAATTGGTATGTCTACAACCGATCGGTATGGCTGCAATCAATCTACATATCTATAACCGATCGGTATATCTACAACTGATCGATATGTCTGCAACCGATCGACATGTATGCAATTGATTGATATAGCTACAACTGATCGGTATGGCTTCAATGAATCATTTTATCTGCAACTGATCGGTATGTCTATAATCGGTCGATATGTCTGAAACCAATCGACATATCTACAACCGATCATCATCACTATAGCCGATCGTCATTGCTACAACCAATTGGTATGTATGCAACTGATCGGAAATCAACATATCTACAATTGATCGGCATGTCTATAGCTTGTCGATATGTCTACAACCTATCAACATATCCACAATTGATCGTCATCGCTACAACCAATCGGTATGTATGCAACCGATCATTATCTTTGCAACCGATCGTCATGTCTACAATCGATCAGCATGCCTGCAACCGATTGAATTTTACATCTCAGATCGATCGTCATAAATCATAAAGGCTAAAATCCTTTCTTGTCAGCCTAAATCCTTTAAGTTTATCGTACATTTTTAGAGTTTGTAACCCGATATTCAAGGCCCCAAACACAGAAAAATTTGCCATGGTTTGAAAATTTTTGGAGAAAAAAATTTGAAATTTGCCATGGTTTGAAAATTTTTGGAGAAAAATAATTGCAATTCGCCATGTATACTTCTACATATTTTATCGGGATTCCAAGACAATTCACCTTCATTTTATAAATAGATTTTGGGGCCGACCCCTTATGCATAACCCTGATTGGTGTTGACCTACCAAAGTGGTATTTTGATATCTTATATCAAAGTGTAATAGTTATTATGGTCTATTTATTTATTTATTACTCAAAATATTTGTGGACGCTTATATATTTATGAGAAACAAAGGTTCTTAATAGATGGAAACAATATCTAATAAGAGATGTCAGGGTATAATATTTCATCCAGTCCTCATGGCTTGTATAGTTGGAGGTGCATCTCTATATAATATTTGGAGGACTAGAAATCCACTATATTGAATATGGAAGGTAAGTCATATGGAAATGTGGTGGTTCACCTTCCATAAGTTACAAAGTGCACATTATGTGAAAATAATCTACAATGACTTATCCTTTTATGTTTTTTCTTAAGTAATTTATCAAATTATCTAGAGATTCATCTTGGCTATAAATATATAGAAATAAAAATTTGTTGTTTTATAATTAGTTATATGGGATTGGAATGGACCCCACCCATATTACATAATGAACATTTAGTTATATTATAACAACTTAGAAATAATTCATGTATTACATGGCAAGATTTATACTTACACCAGGGACAGTAATTATACATTTAGTTTTTGGAAAGTTTTATTTCCCCATATCCTTTGAGGGGTTTGGAAATAACGAAATGCGAGAGCCTTTGACAATGTGAAAAGGGATATTTTTTGTGTTAGTTCTCATTGGGGGAGTGTTTGAAAATATCTTTATGGAATTTAAAATATTTGGTGGTGTCAGTTATCCATACTCTATGCATGAGGCTTGGATTGAAAAGTTGCTTGGCCTCCCACCTCTCACTCTGGCTATGCCTACTTCGAATCCAATACAATTAGTTAGATGGACTTCTCCACCCCTGGGTTTGTGCAAGTTAAATTTTTATGGCACTTCAAAAGGTAATCTAGTATTGTCTAGGGTGGGTGGCATCATTAGGGATAGTAATGGGGATATTATGGTAGCTTTTGTTGAAAACTTATCAGTTCAATTCGTGCAATTTACTGAAGCTAGGGCTGCATTTCAAGGCGTTCTCATCCTTCAATATTTGGTTTTTTTTAATGTTATAGTGGAAAGTGATTCATTTAATATTATCAACATGCTTAACAGATATATCACCAAGTTAGAGGGTGGTAGAAATTATAGACACCAAAACAACACCAATCCGATTATGTGACTGCAAACACTGATCGCATTGACACACACAGCCCCAAGGGCAGCCCCCAGAGGTTAAACAGTGGTCCTAACCACTCTCATAGCAGTTTTGGGAAGTCAGAGATCAATTTGGCACCTTCTAGGCACTTTGCTCAGAATCCATCCCTCCCTGGGATGAATTCAAAATGGGATCCGTCCTCCCCTGGGACGAATACAGAATCCGCTCCAGGGTGGGACGAATTCCAGGTTTGATGGGCAAAAAGTCAAAGCTTGACAAATGGCAGCTCGGATCCACCACTTAACGCCTCCTTCATTTCATGGGAGCATGGGTGAGCATTTTTGAGCATTAGAGGCTGTTACAGGGGCAGTCATGAAGCCCCTAATCAGGGAGGAATCTTCCCTCCCCTGGAAGGGCATGGCTGCCATGTGGCACCTCTGCATGCTCATCCCAAGAGACCTCCAGGTCTATAAATTGATGAGTTTCCTCATCCCAAAATATACAGAGAAGGAGCATTTTGAGCAATGAAGTGCTGTCATTTTGTTTTCACACCTATTCCCCTTTTGAATTGTGCCTTTCACATCCTTGATCTCTTTTGGAGAAGAGGTCATTGGGTGGTCATTGGAAGCACAAATACGGAACCAAACCCGACATTTGGCCACATTATCCCACCCAATTTGCTGACAACACATTACAAGAGATTTTGGGCCCATCCCAAGTGGATTGGTGCCGAAATCAGGTTCCAACGGTGGGCGGCCCGCCCGGGTGCCCTCGCACTGCTGTGAGCCTAATCTTCCTTTTAGGAATGATTGGGGATTCATGGCAGATTGTTATTTTTTGTCATTTGTTTATTTTGCATTCTATCTTATGCTGCTTAGATAGCTTGTAATTTCAATTTCGTAATGCTTTGATCAAATCTTATCATGTTTTATCACTTTTGTTGTCCTCACTAACTTGCAGGTAGTAGCATCAAATTCCCATTGATGGAGGCCAAATTGGGGAAATCTGACCATCTGGGTCTTCCCAAAATGCCTCCAATTAGCTAACCCCAAGTTTGCAGGTCTTTTGGAGCTCCCTAGACATGACATTTTGGGCAGTATCACTTCGGCGCTTTGTTGTAGGTGAATTCGTTCTACCCCGGAGCGAATTACAGTCGAATCCGTCCCTCCCCGGAGTGAATTCAAATCAGTGAGGAAATCCCTGACTGTTTCTTTTGCAATGCCTTCTTGGTGATGTTTCTATGTCCTTGCCAAGTTTTCATGTCATTTGGATAAGTTTTAGTTGTAGTTTAATTCATTTTCTCATCCGCTTATTGTAGGTTTGAGGATCGCATGCTTTGTCTTATTCGCAGGTGCTACTAACGGTTTCTTGTTCCTTTGAACGTAGGGTCTAAACATCGGAGGAGCAGCAAGGAATCAACACTCGTATACACAAGCGGCGACGACGTTTGGTCCGCCCATCTTACATGTGGGCACGCGAAAGAGGGATGGCTTTCCATTGATGTGACCAAGAGACAAGTTTGATGCTCCTCGCCCCTAAAAGGGGAGGAAGCGGATTGTAACTGGATTTGAAATACATTAATAAAAGAAGAGGGTTGTTTCATTCCATTTGGGTTCCAATTTGTCTATGCTTTCTCCATTTTATGCATTTTAATTCATAGCATCAAGTTTAGTTTCGTTCTTGCATCGTACTTGGAGTTTTTCCCTTTTTGTTTTCGTATCCTCGTGCTTTCAGTGGCGATCACGGTGGGACCTAGTCCTCTATTTTTAAGATCTGAGATCTGATCAAAATTTGGTGGTTTTTCTTGTAGGTACCGAGTTTTTGGACGTGGGACTGTTGTTCGTTCCAGCCTGAGGCGGATATAGTTCTGTAATTCGTCCTTCCCAGGGATGAATTGGAATCCGCCTGACCCTGTGACGAATTCAGCACTGTAATTCGTTCCTCCCCGGGATGAATTTTTGTCTATGCGGTTTCAGGGCAGAAACTCAGAATCAGCAGATTTGGGCAGGGGCAAGGTAAGAACTCTAAACTTTTCCTGTCTTTTTTTGTTTTCAGTTTTTTGTTTTTCGTAGATTACTTGTTTGCTTAGGGAAAGTAGTTCTCCTTTGTTGTTTGCTTGTTTCATTTTGCAAAAATAAAAAGAACCCCACACATCACGTGGCATCATAAAAACCAAGGAGCTGGTCGTAAAACCCCAGCCCTTGATCAAGACCAACGATGGATTTCATCACCACCTTGGCTTGATTTTTGCATCCATTTACCCCGATTGTCACTGTTGCTCGACGTAAATCCTGACGAAAGCTGATCGAGTGTAGCTGGGGTGATTCCCAACACACGAGGATAAGTCTTCTATGGTAGGTGTCATAAACAGGACAATCCCCCTTCCGTACCACCTACGTTCCACGTACCATCTGCTCTCACGTACCTATAGTTTCCCTCTCGTAAGGGCGGGTATATAGAGAGGTTGGTATATCGGCCTGGCAATGGTATATCGAAGGGGCGACCATTTATGGGAGTCATATGAGCCTTCATTATGCATTTAAACATTCTTCAAAACTTTCAAAAACAAAAACAAAAATAAAAAACACACTAAACCAGGTTTAGGACACACTCTCAATATTTAAACGAGATAATCACCGTTTGTGTATGTGTGTGCTCATTTCTGTTTAGTGTAGCATAAAAAATCATAAAAGAGATAAAAATCTACATAGCTTGTAGGAAAGCACCACCATGGTGTACACACGTAGCCAAGCCCAATCAAGGGCAGAAGCTACAGAAAGTGTACAAGGGGGGGCACAAGTCACCTCCGCTATAGCCCTAAGGACTTAGTCATACCGCCTTGGTGGCCTAACCCGCAAGAGAGTCCACATCAGTCCATGTCAAGATGGAATTATAGGGACACCCCTTTGGGGGACACACCCGTCCATCATAGCCCCTTTCGGGAAGAGTCCTTACACGTGGCACTCAACATAGATAAAAGGGCTCCCTTAGAAGCTCGATATGAGTGGCCACCATGCGATGAAGCACTGGAACGACAGAGGGTCCATGAGGAGAGGCCTCAATATTATATCATCCCTTCATTGCCTCCTCTCACTGTCAGAAACAATAGGACAAATCCGGAGCACAAGGCTCCTCTGACAGGGCGAGCCAACTCCGCCCACCCCTTTCACACTTATGAAAGGGAGAATGAGGAAGACCCCTATCTTCCTCAAGAGCAATATACAACATGGGAGCAATGCGCCTCCACACCTGCTATTTACCAAAACCATCCTTCGAGGCCAGAGCCTCGAGTAAATGCCACCAACCTCGATAGGGGGAAGCGACCTATAGAGATCTCGGATCACCGTGACCGAGATAAGTGCATGGGAGAGGCATCTAGGCCTTCGAGACTCAATATGGTGGAACAGATTGACCTGGCAGTCGCCAGACATGCCACCCGCCAAGCGTAGATTACGCAGCTTGAGCAAGATCAACAACAACTAGAGCATTTATATCGCCTCAGTAAAGAGCGCATTAGGCACCAAACAGATGAGCTGTTGCATAACACCATGCTAGAGAGGGTTTCAACCCCTCGCACCCAAAGGGCAAAACCATATGAGAGGCGTAACCCCTTGGTACGAGATAGGTCCCCGTGACCTAACCAAGCGCTGCCTCCAAGACCTCCTAGACTTGAATGGGAGGCCACTCCCCAGAATAATGATGGGCTCCCTCCGTGGGGACCCACTCATGGTCATAGGTCTCACCCAGAGACTCCTCAAGAAGCCTATGAGGAGTATGAACAAGAAGAAGAGCGGGCCGAAACGCCCTATCAAGGCGGAGGGGTTGCTATCCGGCCACCTCTCCATAGGCCTCAAGTCTCCCACAACCCACAATGGGAGAAAATTAGAGAGGAAGAGATTAAGTCTTCTGATGCATATAAAGCATTGCTAGAGCATTTGGAGTCTATGGAAACCAAAGCTGCTGGGCCCCAAAAGCCCACGTTATGTCAACTCCGTAGTCATCCGGTGCATCCATCCGTGCTTGCACCCCCTTATCCTGAGCACTTTAAGTTGCCTCAGCTAGCAATATTTAAAGGTGAGGAGGATGCCCAAGAGCATGTGACGAGGTTCCTGAGCCAATGCTTTGGCATTCAGGACAATGATGCTTTGTTGCTGAGAACCTTTATAACCACATTCGTAGGCCCTGCCTCGGATTGGTTCACCCAATTGTCGAAGCACAACATCAGCAACTTGGATCAGTTAGTGGATGCGTTCCTCGAACGCTTCACCTTCAACACCAAGAAGAAGGCATCACTAAGTGATTTGGCCAGCCTCAGGCAGTATGAGGAAGAGACTATGGCGGCCTATGGGAATCGATGGAGGACTCTACTTTCCAAGCTACCCTACCTTCCCCCTATGTCCGACCTTACACAGATGTTTTCAAGAAGTTGTTTGAGATCGATCTCTATGCTATTGTAGCTGCAACAATATGCCACCTTAGAAGAGGCTCTGGCGCAAGCCAGAATCATTGAAGAGATCAAGATACAGGATGGCGAGATCACCAAACCTAAGAAAAAATAATGGAACAAAAACACCAAAACAGGGACTACGCAACAAAAACCCGCTGTGGTTAACCAAGTTGCTATAAATGTTCCTAAGCCTGCACAAGAAATACAACCTCAAAAGGCTAACTATCAGGCAGTGCCCCCTAACAATTATGAAAGAGAAAACCAGAAATAGGGGCAAAATCAATAGCGTCGCCCTAGGTGACAGTTTACACCCTACACGGAGTCTAGGGACTCCCTATTTGACCACTTGTCAGTGGCGAATTTGATCAACCTCCCGAAGATTCAAACCATAGATCCCAATGCACCGAAGCCTAAGGGGTACCGGGAGGACTTGTATTGTAAATTCCATCGACGAAAGGGACATGACCTTAATGCATGTTGGAAATTCAAAGGCTTGATACAAGACCTGATTGACAACAAGACATTGGTTGTAGACAACCCCGTAGCGCCGAACAACCAGCAAATGGGAGTTTTCAGAGACCCCTTGCCTACCCATGAGGTGCAGGAAAAACCCCTTCAAATCAATGAGGTGCAACAGAATTGCCCCATGCAGGGGTATGTAGGGATGATAAGTATAGTGACTAGGAACAAGAAATACCCAAGAGCTGCTCCCGCGGTAGCCACAAGAGAAGTTCCATCAACGTCACAGCCTCAATAGAACCCTACGTAGCTGCCTCCGCCTAGACCCGTGGCCATGATTCGGACTAGACTTACCCAAAGTCTATGGACCACGTCGGCTAGGCTCTCCATATATGAGCTTATTCAACAATCAACGCCCCATCGAGAGGCTCTTATGGAGATATTGAAGGCTATCGAGTTGCAGCCCCAGGAATCGAATTCCTTCAACAACTTTGTGGGGCATGTCAAAAGATGCACCGAGCTAGTCATCACTTTTTGGGAAGATGAAGTGAAGTTAGTGGTTGATGACATAGCGGATCCACCCCTACACATTATCACACGGGTCAACGGGATCCCCTATAAGAGGGTGTTGGTAGACACTGGCTCGTCTAGTAACATCATTACTACAGCGGCATTGAAACATCTGAAGTTGCCGACATCTCACATCACGGCCTCCACATATACACTACGAGCATTTAACGATGCAATATGCTCGACAGTCGGCACAATCGTCCTACCCATTCAAGTAGGACAAAAGACGATACCAACATTGTGCCATATTTTGGAAGGTGAGATGGCTTACAACATCTTGTTGGGCCGGCCATGGATCAGGGACATGAAGTGTGTCCCATCAATAGCACATCAATGTCTGAAGTATACATTTGAAGGGGAGGTACATGTGGTCCCGATAGACTTAGAACCCTTCAAGTACTGCAATGCGGTGTAGCTGATGCCGCAATCGACCCTTCCATCAACGCATTTGGATTTCCAGTTGAATCCATCTCGATAGGGTCCAATTTTGCAAGCATCCCCAAAGGTAGATCCACCAAAACCCCAGCCAGGTCCATCTTCATCAGTTGGTCCTTCATCAACGATGCCACCTATCATGGCCAAATAGAAGGACAAAGGGAAGAAACCCCTGGAGGAGGCACGACCTCTGGAAGAGGTGCCACAATCAGTCTCAAACATCTCTACCGAAGAGATGCCTAGTAAAATGGAAGTGGAGGCTCCTAGCCCACCCGACATGGAGTGGAGTCCGGAAGAGCTTCCGTTCCCTCCCCCTCAGTCGCCAACAATCACTATTGAAATGGCCAATACGGGCCTGGGGGAGTATCTGGTGTGGAATGTTGTAGCAATGCCCACACTAGAGTCCATGCAAGACATGGGGAGACCTCGCCTCCCCATTGGTACAATTGTTCCTCTAGGCTACCCGCAAAACCAGACTAACTTTGTGTATGGGGGCCTTGATCATGGCACTGAGCCATGCATGCAAGAGGATGAAGATGAAGAGCCTTTCGTAGAGGATGTAAACTATCTGTCCAACCCGGACTTCACTCTGAGATATCTTGGCCAATGCAATTGGCATGGATACGGGTTAGGCCGGTATGAGCAAGGAGTGCGTGTCCTTTGCCAACCAAGATACCAAATGCCTTATGAAAAGTCGGGTGTAGGGTTCAACCACCCCCTGCCCTTAGACATCTTGGTCGAAGACATGCAAGGCCCGAGGATAGGCCATAAGGGTGGATTGGCATCAGATCCATATGCCAACCCTAACACAACATACACATTGGGGGATTATCTCCCATGGTCAACAACCACCCTTGGTAACCTCAATCACCCTTCCCCTTTGCTAGAGAGAGGCGAAAGTTTGGGGACCCACTTTCAGGGTGGATATAAACAGTGTCAAGAAGGATCTTCGGAGGATGAGTCAGACTATGAGCCAGCATCATATGACCCCTTTGACTCAGATAACAATCACTCGCAAGTGATTCCTATGGACGACTATCACGAGAATATTTTGACAATGTTTCCTCTAGAGGCTCCAACCGAGCCAACGATACATCAAGAGAATCAGGTCCCCCCATAGAGAGTGGAACAACCACAGTGGGGCCAGATAAATTTGCTTGAGCAAGGCGAGCCGTTAATGCCGCAAGCAGTCGGAGCCAATGAAGGCCTTTGGATCTTCGATAGTGATTATGAAGACGAAACAGAAATGGCATATCTTAATCACATGCGACAGATGCAGCATCGGCGCCCCTTGGAGATTAATGACATATTTGAATAGATGGGCATACTGCCAGGGCATGAGTGGTACGTAGACCCAGCAGGGTGGGACCAAGTGTTGGATCCGTGGCTCCAAGTTTATGATGAGCACCGTCCACCCCGAGACCCTATAATGACATCAGTGCCGAGGGTAGACCCTGTCTTCCTATCCACACATAGGGCCGATCCATTCGTGCCCGTCCCTCTAGAGCCAGATCCAGAGCATAGAGAACATCTAAGATGTTTGAGGAACCACACCCATGATAATGGAGACCAAAATCATTCCATCAACATGATCTCCATTGATTTAACCGCCCCCATCCACAATCCGGCTGATCCGGCATAGTCATTGTATCTAGACATAGATGCCATAGACTGGGATCACGTCGATTCCCCTCCATCCCCATCTGAGTACTGGACGTTCGGTGAAATGCTTCATTTTACCCCTAGGCCAACTCAGGATATCTTCCATGCTGAAGAGGGACCCGAGGTTCCTAATGATGATCTTAACTCAGCAAATGATATCCATTTGATCCCGACTCCACACCATTTGGAGGACGGATCCCACATGTCGGTCGAGGAGACGACTGACGTAGACATCGGCTCAGATCCAATGAATCCACAGATTATCAAGCTGGGGGTAAGTTTATCCCTCGAAGAGCAAGCCGACTACATTGCCCTTCTCAAAGAGAAGAAGGAGGTTTTTGCATGGTCATACAGAGATATGTCGGGGCTAGATCCGTAGCTAGTCACGCATAATTTAACGCTTGATCCGACAGTCAAGCCTGTTAAGAAAAAACTATGCAAGATGCACCCAATAGTGGCCTTGATGGTCAAAGACGAATTGCAAAAACTATTGGATGCATAGTTTGTCATCTGCATGGATTATCCGCCATGGCTGTCCAACATGGTGCCCGTCAAGAAGCCTGACGGGAGGATTCGCATATGCACTAATTTTCATGATCTAAACAAAGTGAGTCCTAAGGATGATTTTCCCTTGCCTAGCATCGATGCATTGGTAGACGCTACAGTGGGCCACGAAATGCTATCCCTCATGGATGGTTTCTCGGGATACAATCAGATTCGTATCAATCCCGAGGACCAACTAAAAATGGCGTTCACAATGCCCTGGGGGACATTTTGTTACAAGGTCATGCCTTTTGGCCTTAAAAATGCTGATCTTCCATGATTACATGCATAAAACTTTGGAATATTACATGGATGATTTGTTGGCCAAGTCTCTCTTACGCCCAAATCATCTCGATGACTTAAGCAAGATCCTCGATCGCCTCATGGAGCATAAAGTCAGACTGAATCCCAAGAAGTGCATTTTTGGCGTCACATCTGGAAAACTCTTGGGTTTCATAGTCTCAAAGCGAGGCATCGAGGTGGACCCAAACAAAGTCAAGGCAATCCTTGAAATGCTTCCCCCAACTACCATCAAGCAGCTCAAAAGTCTGCAGGGTAAGGTCACATCGATCAAGCGCTTCATAGCGCAGTTATCGGACAAGTGCCGACCCATGAACAAATTATTGCATAAAGGGGTAGCATTTCACTGGGATGACGAGTGCCAATTAGCTACTAAGGTGGCACTGGGAGCCATGCTAGCCTAGAAGAACGAACTTCACAAAGAGTAGGCTACTTACTATCTTAGCCGCACCCTAGTCAGCTATGAACTTAACTATGCATACGTTGAGAAACTCTGCTTGGCAGTGGTGTTTGCTAACAAAAAGCTGCGCCACTACATGCTGAGAAACAAGATGTATGTTGTGTCTAAGGAGAATCCATTGCGATACATGATGAGTCGTACTTATCATAGTAGCCACACGGCAAAATGGATCATGTTGTTGATGGAATTTGACATAGAGTTTATTGGACAGAAATCCATCAAAGGATAGGTCATAGCCGATCAACTAGCAGAGGCTCCTATCGAAGACGATCAGCCTCTGGTCATAGAACTACCCGATGATGGGGTCTTACATGTCTCGAAATCGCCTGATTCTGATGAGCCCGAGTCACGGGCCGACATAACCCTATTTTTTGATGGTTCTAAATGTGAGCAAGGGGGTGGCGTAGGAATTGTATTCTTCATACCACAAGGGGCTCCAATACCCTTGTCATTTAAATTAGATTTCCCATGCACCAACAATAATGCAGAGTATGAAGCCTTGCTCATAGGTCTTCAGATAGCAATCACCATGAACATTAAATGGTTGAACATCTTTGGTGATTCGTTGTTAATCGTCAATAAAGTCAAAGGGATATTCCAATGTAAATGCCCAGTTCTGTAGGCGTACAAAGCCATTGTGGACAAATTCCTGGAGAAGCTTGAATGGTACGACATCGAGGCACTCCCTCGGTCATCGAATCATTTTGTGGACACTATGGCCTCTTTGGGGTCACTAATCTCGCAAGACCTTTCTAGTGATATGACAACCATTCAAGTCAAAACATTATCGCAATCCGCGATGGAGCGTGCAAGCTTTGATTTAACGCCAAGAATCCACATGATCCAGATTGAACCATCCTCAGATAAGTTCTCTTGAATCCACGACTGTTTGAAGCACGCCAACTGGGGGGCCTTGTTCTCCCCTACTCCCATTAATAGCAACACCATGCTATTCTTACAAGTTCTTTCCCGCTCAGCTTTTGCTAAGGATGAAATTCAAGAGGGATTGGTTGTTCATACCGTTGAGGCTTCTGATCAGCAGGATTGGTATTCACCCCTAAGGGACTACCTCAAGCTAGGTAACCTCCCACTTGGATTGACGCATGCTTCCAAATGAGCATTCAAGCAGAAAGTGGCAAAGCATGTCTTGTTAGGAGACATTTTGTACCGTCGTAGCTATGAAGGGATCCTCCTTCGATGCTTGGACCAGTAAGAGTCCACTTGGGTGATCGCCCAAGCACACGATGGTACGTGTGGTGGCCACTTCAGTGGTATGGCCATCGCCAAGTGCATTCTTTGCATGGGCTACTATTGGCCATCTTTAGAGCGAGATTGTTGCGCATATGTGAGGAAGTGCATGAAGTGTCAACATCATGCCAATTTGACACACGTGCCTTCCCAAGCCTTGTAGCCGATCCAGTCGGCTTGGCCATTTTCGTAGTGGGGCTTAGATCTAATCGAAAAGATCTCCCCTACGTCGTCTGGCCATCATACGTTTATCATAACGGCCATAGAGTACTTCACCAAGTGGGTGGAAGCGGTTCCGCTAACCTCTATGACTGGACCCCGCATTGTGGAGTTCATTTTGCATAACATCATATGTCGTTTTGGTATTCCATCCAAGATAATCTCGGATAATGGGACGTCATTCAAGAACAAAGACGTGCGTGCTTTGACCACAAAGTACAAAATTCAGCATAGTTTTTCAACACCCTATTATCCACAGGCAAATGGGCAAACAGAGGCATCAAACAAAATGCTAGTTGCTATCCTTAAAAAGACAGTCATAGACAGTCATAAGGATTGGCACATTCAGATCCCACTTGACCTGTGGGCCTATCGCACTAACATTCGAACACCCACTAGGGCAACTCCGTTTTCACTCGTGTATGGCTTCGAGGCAGTCATGCCTCTCGAGTTGGAAATCCCTTCCCTGCGCATATCAATGCAAGAGTTCATCGATGATGACATTGCAGCAGCCCAATTAGACCACTTACGTTGCTCGATGAACGACGTGTTAATGCTCGGAGCATTTACGTATCTATCAAGAGGGGTGAAGAAGGCATACAACATGAGAGTTCACCCGAGGGATTTTCAGGTTGGTGACTTGGTCTTGAAGGAAAACCAAAGAACTCTAGTTTGTCGTCCCATCTCAGGGACAATTTTGTGGCAAATTGGTTAGGTCCATATGTAATTGATAGCAAGATAGGACCCAGGACGTACCGGCTAGCTTCCCTTGATGGAGTCAAAGAGCTCAAACCCTTGAACATCAGTCATTTGCGACCATTCCATATCTAAAGTAGCCAATCCCAAAATGCTCCAAGGATTCCTACAATCGCTTGGTCAATCCCAAAATGCTCCAAGGATTCCCGCAATCGCTTGGTCAATCCCAAAATGCTCCAAGGATTCCTGCAATCGCTTGGTCAATCCCAAAATGCTCCAAGGATTCCCGTAATCGCTTGGTCAAACCAAAAAGCTCCAAGGGTTCCCACAATCGCTTGGTCAAAAGAAAAATAAGAAATATCAAAAACAATAAAATCATCAAAAATAACAAAAACTTGCATCTCATCTCCATGCATGCTCAAAATCATCACAAAATTAAAAATCTCTTTTTACATCCCATTTTCATACTCACCAAGATCAATCCATAAAAAACACAAAAATAATAGTTGCATTAAGCATCGCATCCATACATTTGCATATTTGTGGTCATACAGGTCAAGGCACCATAGAATGTAATTACTTGGCAAAGTCCATCTTCATTCCATATCTCTCCGTTGTATAAACAATCCATCAAAAATAAAATGCTATCCATATTTCCGCCATACTATAGTCAGTTGTCTTCTAATGTATCAGGAGTTTTTGTCATTCAGCTGCCAATAGCTTTCTAGCCCGAAACTGTACAAAGTCAGATAGCTTTTACAAAGGTAGAATTTTACTTGGATCACACCTTGTTACGTAGCATCCCAGCACAAATTAAAACACATAAACATTCCCAAGTTGTGTGAACGAAAGATGAAACCTGCAAAGCAATCCAGGTCGCCATAAGAGAAACGGTTATCTTGCTCATCCCCCTATGCGAATGACCCCAAAGAATGCTGAGAGTTGGCAAAAGGACAAGCATCCTCCCTACCCAATTCCCCATGAATCCCAAGTTCTCAAAAGTTGCAAAACATCAAAATTTGCACATGTCAAAACTCAAAAAAAAATTTGACATCACCCTCAAAGTGCATACATCAAAAGGCACAAACAATAGTGATTCTCATCACTCCACATCCTAATCCCTTGCTCAAAAGAAAAATTAATACAAAAATAAACAGTGATTTTTATCACTACAAAAGAGCAAGTATCCCAATACAATTGAAGAAAAGAAGGGAGTTGAACTTGAATCCCTGGAACTCTCAGCATTCAGAAGGTCATGAGATAAACCTTAGTACCGGTTTGGTTGATAGCCTATCGGTCACTCGTGGCAAACCTCTCGCATGACGATATATCTACCGCATTAACTTGGGTGCAGATCAATGTTTGCATGTGGATGAGCTAGCTTATGGTATCCTAGATTGCACTGTAGATTAATCTGACTAAATACAACAAAGGAGTTAGTGGAGCTAATTAGGTGATCCTCAGTACAAGTTTGGTTGAAAACCTATCTGGCACCGGTAGTATCCTGACAAATGCCACATCAAACGAACTCAATTGCACACACAGGGATGTGAAATAACTTGGTCAAAGATAAGTTCGATTCATACCTTGTTCAAAGTCTTGTCAGATAAAAGTACAGCCTTGAATAGTTAGTTAAAACATATGAATCTCAGAAAACCTAACTACATTCTAAACCAACTGTAATATCTTTTCAGCTTTACTTCAACATCAAAAAATACAAAAATAACATACAAGAAAAGACATGTATGCCTACAAATCTATTCACCGTAGCAATCGCCTAGGACAAAAATCCATAAAGTTCTACACAGTCTATGGTGCGACCTCCAAACATCACAAAGTTCATCCATCCATTCCATTTCTGCATATCACATATCAATTAAAAACATTTGCATCCATCAGAACATATGCATCCATTAAGATAAAATAACATGCATACATCCATATTCATCAAACCATCATGCATAAAATCAAATCATCACATGTGCATAACACAAATAAAATCATATATATATATATATCATCAAAATGGCCCGCAGGCTACAATAACTGATCCTACGACCCCAAAAAAACAAAATCCAAAATCCCCAAGCCTAGGGCGTCGGCCACCATGATCACGCAGGATCGTGCGACGAGAACTACCCCCCGTGGTGTGGGTCCTATGGGACCTCTCAGGGTGACTGCTACTCGCCCTCGCATCATGCCTACTAGCCTCTTCCTCATCCAATCGCCTACGACGAGATGATGTTGACTGCTCGATACCACTACCCCTCATCCAACGTGAAGAGCCACCTCCTGAGGGCTCAGGTACCCACCCACCAAGGTGGATAATCTCCCCCTCCATATCCATCCGATGCTCGGCAACCACTCCGCCTCTCATCGACGGTACATCATGACTACATCATCGTGCTGCACCAGCTGTGTCCGTAGGAGATCTTGTCAGTGGTGCGCAACCCATGTGCTCTCCCGCTATTCTAGCTGAGCCTGTAGGAGATATCTCTCCCATAGCGCATCCCCTAGCTCCTCATCGTGCCTCCATAGTAACACCTCCAACCATGCATTCTCAGCGCGTAACCCTGCATCCATGTCCTGTCGCATCTACCCGAGGCATGGGCATCTCTAGAACAGTAGCCTACTCTGGCTCCCACTGCTCTGTGATGTCCTGCATCTCCGGCTGATCCGGAGCCCCAAGATCTGCATCCATACCATCCACCTCCACCATCTCCGCATCCTCCAGCGGAGCTCCCCAGTCATCACCTGGTGCCTCGGCACCCTCCCTGCCCGTGGCTGCTGCCCCCATGCCTCCCAATGGCCCCTCGCCTCGCCATCGCCGTAGGGTCCACCACTGGTCATACTCTGTAGTAGTCCCGACGTCGTCCACGTCCGGGACGTCAATCACCACATCTGAATCCTTGCCAAGTGGCGCGATGACTGGCCGATCCAGAGTCCTCTCATCCCCCCGATGCTGATAGACCACGGGTTCACCAGGAAACCCCTGGCGCACCCCAAACTATCGTGTCACCCGACTATATGGGAAGAACTCATGCTCGGTCCCATGCCACCCAATCAGCCACCGCCCCCTATGTACCCACTGGAGCCACTCTCCAGCCTCAGGCCAAGCTGGACAGTCTCGATAGGGGCGCCAAAACACCTCCCCCAGAGCGAGCCAAGCGAAGGCATCAGCATAGTGCCCTACAGCACCTGCCCATCGCCGACTCTATCCCTGCTCCTCAGATCACCGCCACAGCACCGCGTAGCCTATATCCTTATCCTCCATCTCCCCTCGAGTCATCCATGGTAGCCCCGTCGACCTCTCAACTGCTATGTGTTGCCAGGCCCAACTCTGCAATAGATAACTACAGCTGATCCCCTTTCGCCTTCGACAGAAAACCTCGTACAGCTCCCCATAGAGTTGTGCCAGTAGCATCTATCCCCACCTCAAGATCAATGGTGCCTCCATCGGGCACTCAACCAATCGCTGGACCACATCTAGTAGGTTCCACGGGAACCTCGCACCTGACGAGTCAGGCAGCAACATGTTGGAAATGAGGCCCATAAGTACTGCGTGCCTCACTCCCAACACCCCCCTCTCCAGCCACCATCGAACTAGAATGCCGCCAATCTGGCAGTCAAGCTCTTCCCTCTCCACTGGGCTCTCTACGCCCAACTCCTCCCCGTGCCCAAAGCACCATATCAGTACAGTTGTCCGCTGGTCACGCGATGACGTCCTGATCGGCAGTCCATCTATCAAAATCCGTAGAATTTGATAGATATCATCCAGTGTCACTGTCATCTCCCCTATTGGGAGATGGAAGGTGTTGGTCCGGGGATCCCACAGATTGATCAAGGCCATTAGATAGGCCCGATCCCCGACCATAGGCTCCAGTCGAGTCACCTGCTTGAGCCCAAGAGCATCAAGCCATTCCCAGTCAGCCACAGTTAGCACCCCATGCACTTTGGCAAAAGCAGTAGGCACCTGTTACCAGCTCTTCACAACCTTCACAAAAAAACAATGCAAAACATTAAAAATTATGAAAAAATGTACAACAAAAACATGAATATACAACACTACATAAAAGTGTATAGCTCAAAAGCAACATAAATTCAAAATACAAAAAAAAAAAACATTTTTAAAAACAAAAAAAAATTCAAAATACAGTTTGTCAGTCCTAAGGTTTTTGTACTCTAAGTTTAAAACTGACAAAGTCTGCAAAAGCAAAACTTAATAACAGTTTTTTAGCCTAGGGTTTTCACCTACGTTTTAAAACTAACAAATCTAAACCTAAAAAAACTAGGGTTTTGCATTCCTAGGGTTTTCGTGTAACAAAAGCATCACATAATACAAAATTTTTCTTTTACCTAGGGTTTACCTTAGTGTAAAACGGAATGCAAATTTTAGACGTTAATTACATCTTGTCAAAATAAAGTTCCACTCGGATTTCATTTTCAAGCATAACAAAGAAAAATAAAATTTAACCTAAGTTTTCCCCTCCTTTTTCCCTTCCGTTCCCCGCTCGGGCTTGGTTTTGTTTCCTTCTTTTTTTTTTTTTTTTTTTTTTTTAAAAAACACACCACCAAAAAAAATAAATAAATAACTTGAAAATATAAAGCAAATAAACGAGGAGGAGCACTTATTGGTCTCGCTTCGGCTCCGTCGCTCGATCCAGTTTGTGCACTCATGATGTCGGGAGAAATTCGGCAGCGCTTCGCTTTGTAGAATTCACCTCCTCCTCCTCAAAGCTCCAAATCGCCAAAAAAAGCAAGTGCAAATGAGCCCAAAACCTAGTTTTGGCCTTTAAATAGGCTTTTTGAGCTTGTAATCGTTCCTCTCTAGAATGAGCACTCTAGTTAGCGCTCGTCCCACCCTGGAACAAATACTATAGAGGAATTCGTCCCACCCTGGAATGAATTCAGCACAAAAATTTCAAAAATAACAAAAAATGAACAAAATGACCCAAAACAAGCAATAAAGCTTGCCCGATGAAAGTGCTTTTGCATTTGACATCCCGGGTATGCAAAACCGACGTCGAGGTTACAAATCCTCACTATCCTACTCCCTAAGAAGGCTACCATAGCCGGACCGCTCCACGGGAAGACGGATCTTCGAGAATTTCATCCCCAAACGACGTTGCCAAAAGGGTTAACACCCACCAAAAATAGGTCTAAATGTCGAAAAATTGCACACACATTCAATGCTAAACATCTGAAGGCACCCTTACCTAAGTCATCTTGGGTCAAGCGACTCATCACTTTTCTCATGAAGGTCATTCCCTCATCGATTCGTCGCTTGAGGGGGTAGTCACACTTAGTCACTAATCAACACACACACACCCAATCATGGAAAATGGCATGCATTCAAAGGATCATTGACAAAGACAATTACGCTCCTGCTTGGGGTAGTAAACAAGCAATAATCACAAGCTGATCAAACACTTGGCATTCATGAATCATGAACTCTAGGTTACCATAGACAAAAGGTTGCGCCCTTTTCCTATTCATGACTGATCAATGTCCAAGCTCAAGTAACACCTCACCGAAAAAGGTTAACACTTGAATTAAGTTCCTTCGCTCATCAGAAGCAAGGATTCAAGAATGCATGCCCTTTCCATGCTTGGGGCATCAAGATTTGGTTAGGTTACTAAGAAACCCTAATCATTAGTGCTTTGGTTATCTATTTTTGCTCGACGCTGCGCCATGCACAGTGCATCCCAAAAAGGGGCATCTGTAGACACCAAAACAACACCAATCCGATTATGTGACTGCAAACACTGATCGCATTGACACACACAGCCCCAAGGGCAGCCCCCAGAGGTTAAAAAGTGGTCCTAACCACTCTCACAGTAGTTTTGGGAAGTCAGAGATCAATTTGGCACCTTCTAGGCACTTTGCTCAAAATTCGTCCCTCCTTGGGACGAATTCAAAATGGGATCCGTCCTCCCCTGGGACGAATACAGAATCCACTCCAGGGTGGGACGAATTCCAGGTTTGATGGGCAAAAAGTCAAAGCTTGACAAATGGCAGCTTGGATCTGCCACTTAACGCCTCCTTCATTTCATGGGAGCATGGGTGAGCGTTTTCGAGCGTTAGAGGTTGTTACAGGGGCAGTCATGAAGCCCCTAATCAGGGAGGAATCTTCCCTCCCCTAGAAGGGCATGGCCGCCATGTGGCACCTCTGCATGCTCATCCCAAGAGACCTCCAGGTCTATAAATTGATGAGTTTCCTCATCCCAAGATATACAAAGAAGGAGCATTTTGAGCAACGAAGTGCTGTCGTTTTGTTTTCACACCTATTCCCCTTTTGGATTGTGCCTTTCACATCCTTGATCTCTTTTGGAGAAGAGGTCATTGGGTGGTCATTGGAAGCACAAATCCGGAACCAAACCCGACATTTGGCCATAGTATCCCACCCAATTTTCCGACAACACATTACAAGATATTTTGGGCCCATCCCAAGTGGATTGGTGCCGAAATCAAGTTCCAACGGTGGGCGGCCCGCCCGGGCGCCCCGCACTACTGTGAGCCTAATCTTCCTTTTAGGAATGATTGGGGATTCATGGTAGATTGTTATTTTTTGTCATTTGTTTATTTTGCATTCCATCTTATGTTGCTTAGATAGCTTGTAATTTCAATTTCGTAATGCTTTGATCAAATCTTATCATGTTTTGTCGCTTTTGTTGTCCTCACTAACTTGCAGGTAGTGGCATCAAATTCCTGTTGATGGAGGCCAAATTGGGGAAATATGACCATCTGGGTCTTCCCAAAATGCCTCCAATTAGCTAACCCCAAGTTTGTAGGACGTTTGGAGATCCCTAGACGTGACATTTTGGGCAATATCACTTCGGCACTTTGTTGCAGGTGAATTCGTTCTACCTCGGAGTGAATTACAGTCGAATCCGTCCCTCCCCGGAGCGAATTCAAATCAATGAGGAAATCCTCGACTGTTTCTTTTGCAATGCCTTCTTGGTGATGTTTCTATGTCCTTGCCAAGTTTTCATGTCATTTGGATAAGTTTTAGTTGCAGTTTAATTCATTTTCCCATCTGCTTATTGTAGGCTTGAGGATCGCATTGCTTTGTCTTATTCGTAGGTGCTACTAACGGTTTCTTGTTCCTTTGAACGCAGGGTCTAGACATCGGAGGAGCAGCAAGGAATCAACACTCGTATACACAAGCGGCGGCGACGTTTGGTCCGCCCATCTTACATGTGGGCACGCGAAAGAGGGATGGCTTTCCATTGATGTGACCAAGAGACAAGTTTGATGCTCCTCGCCCCTAAAAGGGGAGGAAGGGGATTGTAACCGAATTTGAAATACATTAATAAAAGAAGAGGGTTGTTTCATTCCATTTGGGTTCCAATTTGTCTACGCTTTCTCCATTTTACGCATTCTAATTCATAGCATCAAGTTTAGTTTCGTTCTTGCATCGTACTTGGACTTTTTCCCTTTTTGTTTCCGTATCCTCGTGCTTTCAAAAATGTTAGGAGAAGCAATATCATGTCTCAAAGCCTTTAATCATGTGTCAGTGGTGCACATTCTAAGACAAGGTAATATGATGGTAGAATTTATGGTAAATCTTAGCATGAGGTATAATGGATACGTTGAGTCTTGAATGATATTATGCTCAGATTTAATGATGATAATCCAAGTTGATGTTCACTCACTATGCCTGCTGGTGTACAAGTAGATTTTTACTGTAGTAGATTTCTTGGGAACTCGGTTTTATCCTTTTTTAGGCTTGGTTGGTTCATGGAGGGGAGGTGTTGTGTTGTCAGTTATCAATGATCCATTTGTTATCTTGAGCCATTGGGAAGGTAGTCATTATTTTTTGTACCTCTTTCAAACTTTGATTTTTTGATCCCCTCGATTTCTGGTGTCGAACATTGTGTCATCCAAAAGTTTCTTCTCAGCTGGGATATTTTCAAATGTGGTGGTCATTGATAGTACCAGTTGGGATATTTTCAAATGTGGTGGTCATTGATAGTACCAGTTGGCAATCTATTTGTATTTCTTCTAGCTTGTGGTGGTATGTTTCTCCTTGAGGGGTTTTCATAATTTGTAGCCATGGAGGTAGGTATTTTTTAGCATAAGGCTCATGAGTTGGAGTTCTACTTTTTTATACATTTGTTTTCAATTTATTTCTTCCTGGTGGACTTTGTTCATTTGTATGAGAACCACAATATGGTTGTGGATCATAAAGAGGAAGTGTCCAATTTTATGGGAGACATCTCTCAGGTGATGGATTAGATGGTAAAGAACTGACTCAGTTTTGTTGATCTTCCTGCCCAGTGTTTTTTTTTTATGTGCTTCTCTTTGTTTTTTGGTTTGTTTTGTGTGGATCTCCCAATATTTTGGGTAGCCTTTAGGTGTGTTGTTGTTAACTTTTGTTTCTCATTTCAACAGAAATATGGTTCCTTTTGCTGGTTGTAAAATATTGAGGGACTTTTCAAATCCATTTTTTTATAATAGTACCAAAAAAATAATTAAACTTAGGCCTCCTTGAAAGTTGAGGAATTTAACCTTTTGACCTAATGTCATTTCATTAGAAAATTATTATTTTTAGTAATTATTTTATTTTACTTTTCTTAGGGCCTTTTGAATGTTATTTTAGAATTTTGTTAAACTAACAATTGGAATTAATTCCTTATCAAAACTTGTTGTTCTTCCTCTAATCTTTTCAACACTTATTAAATGGGTTGGAATGAAGTCCCAAGTTGAAAGTTATAGCCTCATTTATGTATAGAGTAACATATATATATATATATATATATATATATATATATATATATATATATATATATATATATATATATATCAATTGTAGTTCATTCCATATTTATTAAATTATTTAATCCCAAACTAAACATTTATATAAATTCAGTTCAAATAAACCTTTCATTTTAAAAGAACTTTAGAAATTACTATTAATAGAACTCCTATTCTAGTCACATTTGATTTTTTTTAGTTTGAGTGAGAACTTGTTAAAGACTTCTTAATCTAGAAAAATACATAATTTTGTCTAAAATGTTACAAGGCTTATAAATTAAAAAATTGAATATAGAACATGTTCACAATTAGCACAAATATTTTTAATGCAACTAAGTCAAGGGTAATGTTTTAGTAACAAATATTAGTCCACATTGATTAATGATTCCCTATAACCACCATTCTTATTAGATATTGGGTTTGTATTAATTGAATAATAAATTATTTAACATCTAGGAGGCCATAGGCCATATGATACAACTCTTATTTTACCCAATATATGGTTATACAACCATACTCTAGTTACTCAAGCATGGTTTATAACCCTACCCCATAGAATTTGAACCTTGAACCTCTATTCATTTTTTAAATATTATCTTATATTAATTATTTTGTAATCAAATATATTATTATACTATTAAAATATTCACAGTATTAAAACAAATTATATTAAATTTTCTATCATTTAAACAGTGTTTGATAATAATCTCATATATCTCTTTATTTTCTTATGTATTTTTAAATATGTATTTTTTGTTATGAAACTATAAAAGGAAAGCAAGGATGTTTCGACTATAATCTACGGTTGAATTCCATGGTTTGGCACCATATAAATACATTAGGATACTTGGAGGAAGAGATCAAACTTATGGGAACATATTATAATTCCAATCATACCCTCATATTTGTTATAAACTTTACCTCAAAGGTTAACTTAATATTTTATCAAATAAAATTTAAAGTGGTTAAAGTTAGTGTATTTCAATGTGGAGACCAGATTTCAAATCCTCAAGATACATATGAAATGGAAAAGTAGAATCATAGAGTTGTAATTCTATAGTTGTTTGTTGAAATGAGAAGTAGAAACTATGTAGTTGCAACTATATTTTATAGCGTCTGTAAATATACATCATAGTTATAAAAAGTTGAAAGTGTAAATATTTTATAGCATCTGTAAATAAGAAGTAGCTAGTCTATTGATCAATTAAAACTACCTATAAAATCCTAAAGAATTCAAATACATTATAAAATTGTAGCATGAATATCTTATAGAATTCAAAATAAAATTTGAAAATGAATGAATGGTAAAAGGGAAAAATGCACTCCATAAGTAAGATACTAAAAAAAATATGCATGGAATTAGAAAATTTATATTTGTATAAAATGAAAACATATAATGGTGGCAAAGATGTCAAAAAGTCGGATGGTGTACAAACATTTGCTTTTGATAAAATATTAAAAAATATTTTATAAATTCAAATTGTAATTTATAAATTGTTTATGACATATCTCAATGACTATATAGTTGTAGGTAAGGGTTGAAATGCTTAAACATAACAACTTAAAAGTGCATATCAAGAAAAACTATGAAATAAGAAAAACTATGAAATCTAAGTCTAGGTTTAGAATATTCTAATAGAAATGTCTAGATACAAGTCTTAGAAAAATTTAAAACTAAAAATATAGACCATAGACAATAAATTGAAGAGTTACCCTTACCTACTAAGGAATTTATCTAAAGAAAAATAACTATAATTACACTAGAACAACATAAAATTATAAAACATTCATTATTTTAATTTTTGAAAGTTTTATTTACTTAAAATTACTTATAATAATCATTATAATATATACATTGAATAAGCAGTATAAAATAATAACACATGCTCAATTAACATTATGAAACTCATAATGTGAGATTGTAGTGCAACGTCCTAACTATACATAATAGTTCTTTGTGTATTGACATATTTGTTTAGAGTTGGGATGTATTATCATCATGTTTTTCTATTCCATGGTTATTAATTCTTTTGCTAGTAGAGTTTCTTGCCTTAGTAGTAAGTTTGTAAGTACATTTGGTGGGGAAATAGATTTAGATTCATATACAAACTCTTAATGGCATAGCAACCTTTATCTATTACTCAAATTTTAGTAAACAAAAATATATATATCTTGGTTGTTGCTATTGATCTAAAAGTTATAAAACTAAAGAATCTATAGAAAAACCTTAGCTTAATTTATAAGTCCAATGGTTTCTATCCTCATGTTCATAGAGTTGCATAACTAGATAGTGAAAATACTTCTATCAAGAGAAATCTACATGTATCCATGTGCACATAGATACTTTATTATCATGGACGTACTTGATAAGGTTTATAACTTCATTTCTCAATCAAAACCTTTATTTTGGACAAATGATGGACTCTATATAAAATCTAGATTCCTCTATTTTCATCCCCGGATGCACTTGCTAGATTTAGTCCCAATGTGAATTTAGCTATGTAATATTTCATTATATTTTTGAGACTCGTCCATCTACAATCCATTAGGAATGCCTTAGGAAGTTCCATTTCATTTTCATAAAATTGAAGACATGCATATTCTAGATTTTATGTGGTTATATGTTGAAGTTTATTTTATAATGCTTTGCAAATAAGAGATCTAGATCAAGATCAAGGATAGAGTTTGAAAGTAGAAATAAGACTACAAAATAAATGGGTCTAAAATAATAGATCATATGTTTTCTCATGGATATTTTATGGTTTTATGTGCAAAATGAAAATTAAAGGTGGCTTCAAAATCTTCAAATATCTTTAGAGAAAAGAGGAAAAAGGTGGAAGATCACCTATTGACATGGTTCCATGGAGATAAGACAAACTATTATGTAATGGAGCTAATATCTAAAAAATCAAATGTTGAAGTTGAAAATAAAGAGCTAAATAACAAGAAAATTCATGCTGATTTGGAGATTCAAGAAACTCAAAAAAGTAAAATATTTTTTAATGAAGAGATGGAACATTTTTAATAAAGATAACCTTGTTGATTTTGACACTTAAAATACCTAGTAGATTAATAATCTTTCTAGTGAGATAATTTAGAAATCATCGGAAAAAAAGATGGACCAATAAAAACAAGTGAAATTAGCTTGTCCTAATCCTTATAGTTTTAATCCTCTATTGATAAAGTATGCACAAATTAAAGGAAAAAATGGAGAATGAAAAATAATGTATCTCTAATCATATGATTCCTCATAGTTTTAGTACTCTGGAAAATGTTAATAAAGTATAAATAAAATTAAAAAATAATGAAAAATAATAGTTAAGTTAAATAAACTTATAAAAGCAACCAATCATGTTAAATACATACATATTATTATGAAGTATTAAGGGAATTTAAATTCTGTAAAATCTAAAAGGAAACTGAAACCCTTAACTTTTTCATAAAAACATTTTATTGATCACTTCTTTAAAACCTTTTGATCATCTTATATATTGAAACATCATATTTTCGACAGAAGTTAATCAGCACACAAAGAAAATACGTTTTGTCGAACATATTAGACCTGATTAGTCTTGGATTCATTCCAAACATCAATGTAAACAATCACATTAAAACTTGATCCAAATAGACTGGGCCTCCTTGTTTTATGGGATGAAACAATTTATCCACCAAACACACAGATGTCCACAGTTCTAAAATATTTTTGATAATGTTTCTTTGATTTCAATTTCTCGTGTATGCATCTTTAAAAAAACAAAATGTAAACAATTAAATACCATCAGAAAACATGAATGCTGAAATGTAGCATGGCATAGACATATGCAAAGCCACGCGCAAACAGGTAGAAATACAAAGCACCTCCTTGAAATTAAAAATCTTCGATTCGATCCATCCAAATGGTGTTACTGAGCTTATTTTCCAGAGGAAGATGAAGACAGGTTGAATGGATCCAGCCATGATATTTGCAAAAGCATGATTGAGCGCAGCCTTGACAGATCAATTCACAAGAATTATAAGCAAACCTGCTTGGTTGTAAATAAGTTCCTTTGAAATCATCATCAACGCTGCACTCAATATGCACTTGCCATGGCCAATGTGCAGTCCAAAATTGATGGAGAAATTTGGATTTGACCTTACATTTATAACTTTAACTTCACGAATAACATGGAAAATGATCAGTTTGTGTAGGGTAGTACACCTGAGAAGTACAGAGGGTGAAGACCGCTAGCGTTTCCAGTACTACGATGTATTGTGTTGTAGTACAAAATGAAACGCAAGATGCGAAAAGGATATTTTATTGGTTTGTTTGTTTTTAATATTAAATAGACTCAGCACATGGCCTAAAGCTTGAAGATTCTCAACTAGCACAATATTTGATCAGAACCAAATTATTTGAATTTGCTTATCTTGAGATTATTTGTTTAAAGATTGATGAAGTCGTCACTTTGATATAGATCGGAAGAATTAAAAATTAAAGTCCTAGGGCATTTTAAAAGAATACAAACTAATTACGTTCCTATTTTGTTTCAACGTCATCACCGATTATCATCTTAACAAAAGGCATTAAGTCTATTCTTCAATTTAATGTAACCACACACTTTACATCTATAATTGTCAAATGGACTTGTATATTTAGGTACAAGGTATTTCTTTAAAAAAAAAAAAATTACAATTACTTAGTTTAATCAAAATAATGCTGTAATGTTTCAGGAAGGGCAACGCAATTGATTTTTTTTGGAGGTCTAAAGTTCAAACCGTGGCATGGGCGAGTGTGTGAGGGGGTGTGTGTGGTGGCTGTGTTAAATTACTTATTGATAGGCATAACTCTCGGCTTTACTAGGGGTCATGGTTGGGAGGACGCTGCCCTCAGCCATATGCGTTGGTCGTAGGGGTTTCTCACACTAACCAAATAAAAAAAACCAAAATATTAATGTTGTTATAAAAGTTTAAAATTATTGCCTTCAAGGGTTAGGTGGATTGGTAGCATTTACCGAGAAGAGACCTAGATTCAAACCTTGGGGGTATGCTTGTTTGCAAAGGTAGTAGTGTGCTTTGAATCTTTTAAGTGCACGTCAAACAGATGATGACACTAGAAATATTGAACGACTGGTGGTCCTCTTCATGTTGGGTTTTAAAATAACGATATGGTATAGGCTTGTTGGAGGCAGCCCTTGTGGTTTGAACCCTACACTTGGCAGTTACTAAAAATAATGTGAATGTAACCAACTCCTCTATGTATCAAAAATAAAAATAAAATTTTTTATTTCATTTATGGAAATAAATAAATTAAAATTAAGATATAAAAATTGTGGTATAGAAAAGATATAAATAATTTTTAATATTAAAAAATTACACTAAAGTATATATAGTTAAAAAATAATTAAAGTTAGGTCATAGGATCCAGTTCATTAGTTGTAGTCCCTTGGGAGGGTGGAGATCACTATCTGAATCCCTCAAGCCTCACAGAACTGAAGGGTGTGTTGCACCAGAAGCATTGTCGGCCATGTTAAATTATTTACACAATGCAACTAGAGGTTACAGTGGCGGCAAGGAGCAGATTCAAACCCACAACAAGGAGATGGAAAAATGTAATGAGATATCAATTCGTCTAGTATATGAATAAAAAGTTATGGTAAAATAAGAAAAGTATAAGAATTTTTTCTTGATTTATAATATATAAAAGTTTATAAAAAAGAACTTTAAACCTAATTAACCCAATCAAAACCCCGTGACACTATTCAATTATATGTTAAAATTGAATAACAATGAATATAAGCACATATAACCAAAAAACTATAATAAGAAACAACTACATATCATTAAGGATTGTATTAGACCTTAGCTTCAAGTTTATGCACAATTTCTAGAATTTGTACCTTAGTAACTACTAACTACTAGAGAAAACCATTGTTAGAATTTTCAAAAATCACTTGCTTGCACTCTTTTAACAATTTTTTTTACTCTTGCAACACTTTTATGCTTTAACGTTAAGACGTGAAAGAATTTAATGTTTCTGACTCCTTTCATAAGCCATTTATTTCTTGATTTCTATCTCCAATAAGTTTTTTCTCAAGCCAATATAGTGTGAAGCTCTATATGGATCTCCTTATCTCTATTATATTTAGATTGATCCATCTCAATCATCCTCACTTTCTCCTCCAATGAACTTAGTTCTTGCCTAAGGCTTTTATTTTTGTCTAACGATGTTTCCAAATAATTTTTTATTCCAAGTTTTAACTTCTTTCTTCATATGTTTGAGTTTCCCTTCCAAAATAAATAAAATAAACATCTTAGATCCTTGGATCGGAAGCCTCCACTATGATTTGACTTCTTCATAAATATTTGGGTGTTGAAACCACATGTATTCAAACTTGAAAGGGCTTTGGCATTTCCAGATTTCCCCAAACCATCTAAATAACAACATATTATGATCTAATACTATCCTAGATAGAGAAACTAATGAGTTCTCACAGTTACCCTCAAATCATTCCATAGATACCAGTACTCTATCCAATATCACTTGGATTAGGTTGTTCCCTTTTCTCCTCTTCATCAATGTAAAAGAATTACCTCTTAAATCAACATCACATAGAATAGATTCAATTTTTTTTATTTAAATCTTCCATTCTCTAAGAAGCCATGGGATCCACCTTTCTTCTCTATAGGCATTAAAGGGGTGTTGAAGTCCCCTTCCACTATCTATCTTATACCTGTTATATTCTACCTCATCTATTATGATTCCTTCTACAACAACTTTCTTTCTCTATTCATATTTTGAGCATAAAAGATCAAATTTCACAAATTTTAAGTTATACAAAAAATTATAAGATGCTCATTTTTTTATGAATTTCTCTTCAAAGGTATTAAAATTCTATAAAATTAAGATTCCTCTTGAAGCCCCCTTTACCTCCACCTGACAACTGCCACATTTCTTCCATATCTCTTTCTTAATATTCTTCCAACATGTAGATTTCATCTTTATTTCTTGTTACAAAGCTATATAATCAAGGATCTCACCACCCTTTTTTTGTTAGGGACATTCATTCCCCTAATATTCTAAGACAAGATCTTCATTTCATACTTTTAACGATCATATGAATCCCCAAGTTAATATCAATTTCCATTTCTTTTAAGTGTTTTTCCTTGAATAAGGCCTTCCCACCTTCTTTACCTCTTTTGTCCCCACATTTGGGGTCTTCATGAAACTCCTTGTTAATCTTATTTTTTGTACTTATTTAATTCTTGAGGGTCCTTCCTTTATTGGCAATTTGTCTACTATGCAGTGGACCATTTCTATATCCTTCTCTTCCATATCTATACTTTCCTCCCTTGCTTATATTTTTCTTCTCCTATTTTGGGGTTATTTATTTTATTTCCTTCCTTGGACCATATTGTTCTATTATATATGAGTTTTCATCCTAAATCCTACCTAGTAGATCCTTATTATCTACCCCATTGCTAGATAATTTTTCTCTCTTACTCCATCCTTGTCCACCAAGTCCATTATATTGTCTCCACTTGTATTTTGGTTAACTTTTATCTTCATAACATTCTTTGGTTCTTATTCCTTTGGATTTAAATAATTTTAAAGGTGAAATGGGTAAATGTGAAGAAATTATCAGGTAAAAGGTAATTGAATTCTTCAATTTATTGCTATCGAAGAAAAGGGGGGAAGACTAGGAAGCTGTGGAAGAAATTCTTCAATACATACCAATGAGAATATCAAGAGGAATGAATGAAGATCTAGTGAGAGATGTTAGTGAACAAGAGATGAAGGAAGTGGTTTTTTCCTTGGGGAAGTAAAAGGCTTGAGGTATAGATTATTTTTAGGTAGGTTTCTTCCAAGTCTTTTGGAATATAGTAAATGTGAATTTAATAGAAGCAGTTTGAGAGTCTCACAATTCAAAGAAGTTATTAGAGAATTTAACACCATTTTAGTGCTCACATTGAAGAAACAAGGACCAAAGGGATTTAAGGACTATAGGTTGATAAGCCTATGTAATGCAGTATATAATATCATCCATAAAGTAATAGTATTAAGTTTGAATAAGTCCTCCCAAAGATTATAATAGACCAATAAGAAGTTTTGTGAAGGGAAGGAAAATATTAGATGGTGTCATATATCTCCATGAAACACTACACTTGGTAATGTTAAGTAGGAGGGGATGATTACTTATAAATCTAGACATGAATAAATCTTATGATAGGGTATCTTAGAGCTTCTTAGAAAAAATTATTTCTAAGTTTGGTTTAGTAGGATATAGATAAGATGGATGAGAAATTGTTATGGAGGACTTGGAAGAGGAAATGGTAAGGTGGAAGGACTCATGTGGATGTAACCATAGTGAGGAAGCTCTAAATAAGCTCAAAATTAAAGTAAGAAACTTCCATGTAGGTGTAAATATGGGTGAATACTCTATAGTATGTGGAGCAAATCTTGATGGATCCTTTAGTGTAAAATCATCTTATGATATTTGATCAGTTGAGCTGAAATATGGGTTTCAATGGAGGAGTCTCTAGGAAACAAAGGCATCATTGAAGATAGCAATGTTCCTTTGGTTGGTTTTGCAAAATAAGATCCCAAAAATAGATAACTTACATAAATTAGGGTTCTAATCTACTAATTTATGTCATCTATGTGGGGGATAATAAGAGTTAGTGGAACACTTGATGTTAGGGTGTAGTTATTTCCTTTCAACTCTTCAAGGTTTAATTAATGATATGGGGGTCATGTAGGTATTACCAAATAGAATGATGGATTGGATAGAACATATGAAAAATTCCTTTAGGAGTGCAAGGTTGAATGAGATACAACATATATTTCCTTTCCACTATGCTTGAGGAGTTTGAATATTTATGGAGAAAAATAGAGCCTTCTTAAGAATCAAGTAAACAATCTGAATAACTATAGAGGAAAATGTTCAAGTCTTGAGTATGAAGGAAATTATGGAATCAACAGAGGAGGCAAATAATAGTAAAAACTAGGACTTTAGTCCATTTGAGATGGATAAAACCCCCAAGAAAATCCAAGAGGAAGCGTAAAGTGACATCTACCTAGGGAGGTATGGCTAATGCTCAATTTTGATGGACATTATAAGGGGAACCTTAGGAAGGAAGGGGGGAGTAGTGAGAAGAGATAGAAAAGGGATCATTTCTAGTGTTTTCAATGAGTTTCTAGTCTTTATGATGAGTGATAAAGTAGAAGGTAGAGCAACTTTTGTTGGAGTAAAATTAGCAAGGTAGTTGGATGTAAGCAAGCTGATAGTGGAGATAAATTCTCTAAATATTATCAATTACCTCAATAAGAGGGATATAGAGAGCTAGTATATATCAAGTATAATGATAAACACTCTAGGGATTCTTCACTCACTAAAGCACATGGAGATGACTCATATTTTAGAGAAGGCAATAGGTTGGTAAACCGGTTGGCTAACTAAGAAGCTCTTTGTGAAGAGGACTAGAGGTGGATTTACCAAGATAATGTTTACCCATATGTAAAATATTTAGTAGAAATGGAAAGGACATAAATAGGTTGTTTATGATATGGTAAAAGATTAATCCAATGGCCTACACTTTTTTATAAGCCAAATAAGTAGACTCCTAGGAGTAAACCCTACCCTTGACAAGTATGGGATCACATGGTAAAGAATTTAGACATCTTTTTTGATCTAGTTGTTCTATGGCTTGTGCAACTATGAAAGCCTAGTGAAAAATTTACCAACAAAAATTCCTATTATTGGCTATCATTTGCAAAATGGTAGATATAATGGTAGTCTACTTAAGATGCTCCTCGATGGATAACAAATCCATGAATTGTTCCATATAGACACATGGTAACTGCATCAAAGACCCAGGTAGATCACTTGATCATAATGATCAATCATTTGTGAGAATAAGCAAAAAATTTAGAGGTTTTAAAGTTTCCACTAATTAACCAGTTGAGGGAAATACCTACAAATGATCAAACTCAAGGATAATATTAAGGGATTGTAGTAGGTGTGGTCCAATGGTGGTTTATATTGAGGCATGTCCCAATGGTTTATAAAGGAGGTTTGGAATGATTTTGAACTTTGGGTAAGGCTCAAGATACATGTTAGATATATTTTCAAAGTTAGGATGGTAGTTTGGAATCAATTGAAAATGTTTGAAAACTGACGAAAATAACCCAAAATTTTGTAGCACTATTAGAAGATATTTTGATCAATAGGACTAGTGCTACTAGTTGAAAAGTGTAAAATATCTTGGGCCCTTTCAATAATCCAAATTTTATCTTAGTAATAAAAAATAATTGTTTCTACTCTTTGAACCTAGCTTTATTATACATCATGTAAGTGCCAAAGATAGCAAGGAAGGAATTGCACTTGATCCTTGCTTATTTATTAGTTTTTACTTCTTCATGAAACTCAATGGGAAAATCATGAATCTATAATATACAATTAAATTTAAATCTATTAAATTCAAATGCTAAAGGAAGTAATTCTTCATGGAAAACACTGTAACACTTAATAAACCAAATATGATCAAAGAATCAACTATCTAAATATTTTAGAAACTTTAATAAATTTAACAAAAAATATGAACAAGGTTTTCTTTCATTTCAACTTTTTACCAAACAAAGTAGGGAAACTAAAAATACATCATCTCAAGCCCTTTTATCCAAACAACAAGACCAAAAAAAATGTTTTACAAACTTAGATCTCCCATAAACAACACTATTAAAAGCAATTCCAAACATAGGCAACCTAGAAGGAATCTTAAGATTAATAATACGCTAAGTAAGAAATTTTTTAGGCATTGGAGGAATAAATTTCTAAACCTAGCACTCAAGGTCTTCTAAGTAGATTCATTAAGTATATTTGCCCACATACCATTAATCCTATTTCTAAAAGCACTAGGGGAATGAGGGGCTTAGAAATGGACTTGACACATCTCATTAATCTTCCCACCATTAGGCCACATCTAGTCCTTCCGATTATTACAAGATGAAATGGTAGAGAGTTTGAAATTTAATTCATCATACACCAACCCCTAAATTTAGAAGATAATAATGTTAAGGTGATTTAGAAATTAAAGTGTCTATTCAATGAATCCCATGATTTTTAATTATGCTTACAAATATCCCACAAGTCAAAAAATATCATGATTCCTTTTTTAAATAGAAAATTTCTCTTGAATGAAGGCTTCAAGGCTAAAATTTTATCATTGAACATAATCAAATTATTTTACTAAATCGACCAAGAAGGTAATTTTAATCCTTGCCTAAGGGAAGAGCCCTCCTAGATCAATAATTTGGATACAATGTATAAATATTCATAAATACATTGCATTGAAGGTGATCCAAAAATGCAAAAGAATTGGGTATTTACTATTTTATCATAGTAGTCTACAACATATCAAAAAACACCATAGTATATGAATTTAGCCCAGAGACTGAAAAGTCTTTTTCGTAACTCATTTCTAAAGAGCAACTTGGATTCCATTTATCCATAAAGTTGATACCTTACATCTAAAGATTAATCAACCCTCTGTCCCTTTTAAATTTAGGTGTTGAAATATGTGGTGGTTAAACTTCTCTTGATTCCATGGTCAACTTTGTTATTGTATTATTTATATAATCCCTTTAGACTCTTGCAGACCTTGAAAATAGTGTGTTTGTATTATTTTATTATTTGAATCCTTAAGGTCAGTCTCTTAACCTTGATATAAATTTAATTTGTATCTGGGTATAAATACCCTATCTTACTAACCATTTCATCATAGATTGAAGTATAATTTTTTTGAATGATTTTACACATGTTTTTATGAGGGATCATGGTCCCCCCATACTGAGTGGGGTTTAAACCTTGGGCCTCTCAAAGAGAAGCCAAAGCCCTTACCACTGCAGTAATCTTGCAACTTGATTGAAGTATAATTTTATTCTCTAATAGTGAGATTATTTGATGTCCACAAGCATCCCATATATTATGTGTATTGCTTTGTGTGTATTTCTTTTTTAGCAATACTAGGTAATATGATTATTCCATTTATTTTTGGAAATTTCTATGAAATCTAACAAGATATTAGAGTGGATGTGAATCTTTGTTCTCAATTTCTTGTTACAGGTAGTTTGGATTACATGGTTCCTCTCAAAGGAAACTGTGTTTGAAGCAACTAAGAAGATTTTTTTGTAAAGCTAATGACAAGACTCGAAGAATATTTTTTGATAAAAATCCAATTGAGATTGAATTACAAGGATTTTGCTAGATTTAGTAGAATTAATCCAGGGGAAATATTCATTGAAAATTTTCTTTGTTCCTCTCATTGGCACTTAATGCTCTTGTTTCATTTTATTTATGACTAGATAAATGTTTTAAATTTAAGGACTAAATTTTTCAAGGTTTTTTGAAAACCTCATTTGTCTTTTCTATTTTTTTTTTAAATCACTTACTTTTCTCTTTCGGATTTTTGCGTCCAATAGCAACATAGATGAGAGGATAAATTACTTGGCTACTACGAAAGAAGAAAATAAGAAGCTAAAAGTTTTTAGATAGACCCTTAGTTTCATAGATCCCATGGACAAGCTTTGGTGCTTGGAAAAACCCTCTAAGTCACTTGAAAATTTTGGTTAGATATTCTAAACAACTTTTTGTTGCATAAAGGTGACATGATGTTCTAGTTGTTTGTATTCAATATAAACATGATGTATGAAAACCATGATAAATATAAATGAACCATAGGCTTTTCCAAGTTTTTGCAAAATTTTAGGGGGGCTAATTCAACACCTTTCTCAATTTGCATCTAAGTACTATTTTTTAAGCTATGAAAAGTTATGCAATTTCCCTCTCAAATGCAAAATTTTTATTTTAAATTTTGAAATATTTTATGGGGGGAATGATAAGAAAACATGTGTGGATGTGTGCATGTCAGCATAACATGCACTAACATCATTCTTATAGTAGGAGAGAGCAGGCACTTTATTAGACTCTTTACTTTATTTAACATTGTTTCCACTTATCTCCTAAGAAATACCTTGGGAATAGTGGCTAGCTTAACCCACTTGAAGGCATTGGATGGAGGAGATCTTTATTTTGAACCCCCCAACACCATTTTCTTTTGAAAAATGGTTACTTAAGCATGATGCAATAAAATTATGTAAGCATGATGTGACTTGATGATGATATTATAACATGCAATGATTTGACACCTTATGATGTCATGCCATTCCAAGTTGCACAGGTTGACATGGGATATACTGACATGGCACCTGATGAGATAACACACAATAATATGGCAACCCATATAATATATACAACTAAAATGGTGGGTGATGTAGTGGTTAGTAAAACTAGCATGGGAGTCTATACAATTAATATGACAAATTAGGTGGCACAACATATGGCAAGTGACATAGTCATCCATATAGCCGATGTGGTAGGATATATGGAAATATGCCATGTCATATGCTACTTAGCTTATATAAATATAGGACTGGCCAATTAGATTCTTCCATGTCATCAAACTCAATAGTTGATTTGCATATTCAGTAGCAAACTTGGTGAAGCACTCAAATTAGAGTGAATTAGGACATGACACGTGGCACCCAATGGTTTGTAGATTGTATAGGTAATCAAAGCATAATAATTCGTATAGTTTGGTTTATTTCTACCATACCTAATAGCCTACACATTTTACAGATAAGAAACCCCATAATCATGACAAGTGGCATGATGTGATTTATTAGTGTGATGTCTAGTCAACACATAGTTACCGCACCCTCAGTTGCTCAAACAACACATGATGACCTCCCATTCATTGAAGGTACAAAAAAAAATTGAATCTTTTTAAACTTTAGAGGCATTTTGTGTAATTTTTTGGTCAAACTTTTTGGGGCTATATCTTTTTTTTATGAAAGCATCTTGAGATTGTTTTTTTATAAATCACACATTGTTTTGGGATCTCTACCTTAGTGGTATTGTTTTTGGTCATAACTACATACAAGATTTTATATATTGATGGAATAGCTATGAATCACCATGTGTCCTTGTTGAGTGATCCAATTCATGGTACCTAAAAAATCAAGATTGAAGCATTGCTCTAGAGTAAGGAGTTCCTCACATATGTGAATGAGAAATCTTATGTCATTGATTCTAAAAAATAAAGTACGCCTATAGGGATAAGAAGGATGAGAATCATAGTGTTATAGCCCTTCATGTTGAAAATGTCTATAGCATCCATTTTAGTAGCACCAATACCTCACATAGTTACTTGACAGGTTTGAGGGAGTTTATGATTGTATTGATTCCACATAAGTTAGTAGATTCGAGGATAAGCTTGCTACTATGACCATGGATTATTTTGATACTATTAATTAGTATATTAATTATTTTAATAAATTATAATAATATATCTAGGCTAAAAGAGGATTACCTAAGGTGACAAGAGAAGGACATGAAATTGTAGGGATGGAAAATAACATTGAATTATTGAATATTGTCTTCATCAATGTTTTGAAGACATATAAATGTAGAATACATTCCTAATTTTCCTGCACCACTAATGGATGAGGTATTCAAGTAATTTTTACATAAATGTAGAATACAAAGACATAAGGGTAATTCTTTCATCAATTAGGCCCATCCATAGAAAGTTATTGCCAAAGATCAAAATGACAAGAAGCTAAAATAGAATGAAAAGAAGCCCAAGAAAACCTTCAAAAAGTCAAATTTTGGGTTGAAGGCATTGCTTGTGTAGCATACATACTTAACATGGTTCCTATAAGTATAATTCAAGGTATGACAAGTCTTAAGAGGTTGACATGATATCATGCTAATGTGTCTCATTTCTTATATTTGGGTCTTAAGTATGGGATCACATATCTAAATATATTTGGAAGAAGGAGACACCAAAGAGTCATAGATGTATTTGTAAGGTATTTGGATACCTCAAACACATGATATTTTTATTCATAGAGATGTTGATTTTGATGAGTTTCTTCTAGGTCCTCCTTCTAGTCCATCTCTTGAACTTTTTATGGATGAATATTTTGATCCTTTTTCTAATTCAAATTTTATAATTCCTTCAGATATTTTGGTAAGATATTTTCCCATTAGAGCATCTTCTTCACCTTCATCTTCAAGTGGGTGTCATTTATCTATTGATTTGACCCCTTTAAGGGAAATGCCACTAGTAATACCTACTTTTCTAATTTAGGGCATGCTGAGTAGGATACATTAGTTCAAAGTGCTTAATATTTGCATGATGAGATGAGTGAATGATTTTGAGTTGTATTGTTTAGTTTTAGCCTTTAATGTTTCATTTTCATACAGTGCATATTATTCTTCTCTAGTTTTCAACATCCAACTAGATAAATATGTTTTAAAAGGATGATACTATTGAGGATACTTAGGAACTACATTTTAGCCTAAGTCCTCCATTCATATTTATTTTTATATTTTGCACTTTGTACACGTGAAGGTATAGTATACCTCACGATTTATTGTTTTCCATAGATAGGAGGCAGTTTTGATTGCCTTGGCAGATAGTACAGTGTGCATGTTATCGTGATCGAGCGTTGTCCATGTTGGGCACTTTGTTATAACGCTCTCACCTGATTACAGTTTATGTATTATTATATATATGTGTACTGCATAATAAAGAATTCAGCTTTGTTTGGGTTCTCTTGCTGGTCCTGTCCATATCAGTGGTATTCAGAGACAAGGAAAAGATCCTGTTGTTGGCGATTGCGTGAATTTGGTTTCATTGCCAACCGCATCGTCTTTGGCGAAGCTCAAGAAAACATTTCGTGTTACACTTTTTCCTGACAGAAACGTCAGAGGGTTGACCCAGACGGGTAACCTCCTTTGCCTCATTGTAGGTATAAAATCGCACAGATCCGGCTCACCTGCGAGCTTGAAAGTTTTTCAGCGTAAAACACTTTACGTCGAGGCGGAACCTTAAGTAACACTAAGGTTTTCATTTTGATTTTTATTGTCGGCCGACGTGTTCTCCAAACGGCAGGATATTCAGGCAAGAAAAGGAAAGTAAAACCACGTCAAAGCTATTTTGGCGAAGGTTGTTAAAATCCGGCGGAGACCATCTGAGAGAGTGGAGACGTCAGTTGCAGTTTGGCGTGATAATTTCCATGGAATGATGCGCGATTAGACCAGCTGTGTGATGATACATTTTTGGTAATCCACTGCGAAGAGTTGTATGTTGGGTTAATCGCTGCATATTATTCCTTGCCGTGTTGGTAAACCATTGGAAGGGATCGTGAATCATTCGCGAAGAAAAAAGTCATTTATTTTTCATTTTCGGTGAAAGGGGGCCAATGATTTGGGTGCGCGGCCAATGTACTAAGGTTTCAAAAAATTAAACCATACATTGGACTGTGTGGAAAGCAGATGCACGGCAATTAAAAAATAAAAAAAATTGACGCCCCAACGTCGGTGACGCCCCAGTTGACGCCCGACGACGTCGTTTGACGCCCCTGCGACGCGGTTTGACGCCCCGCGATGATTTTGACGGCTCGCGACGCTATTTGACGGTCTGCGAAACCGTTTGATGCCCCCGCGATGCGGTTTGATGCCCCGCGATGATTTTGATGGCTCGCGATGATATTTGACGGTCTGCGAAACCTGTTTGACGCCTGCGACACCTGTTTGACGCCTCTCGATGTTGTTTGACGCTGAAATTGCCAATTTGATGGGCCAGATTGACTGTTTGACAGTCTAGATTGACAGTTTGATGACCTGTTGACCACCAGATCCCTAATTTTTGCTGAGAAATTGGAGGTGAAAATTGTCTTTTAATTTTTTGCATTTTCATCTTTTGCAAAAGATTATTATTTTCACTAAAATTGGCCAACAATACTTGCTTAAGGGGAATATTTTGAGTTTTAAAGTGCTATTTTTTTTTAAGAGTGGGAGATAAAAGTTGATTCTTTTGCACTTAAACTCACCCTAAATTGCAAATTTTGAGAAAAAAAAAGCAATTGTGTTGAATTCTTTTGAAAAACCCCTCATATACTGGCATACACTAGACAACAAATGGCAAATGATCTTGCAACACAAGTGGCAAACATCGCCACTGTAGTAGGAGATTTGATGGATAGGGTGAAAGAAATTACTGTCAAAAATGATGTCAAAATCTACAACAACAAATACTCCAACAAAGCAAAGTGTGATGTAAAACCTTATGATGGATCCAGGAATCCTGACGTATTGTCCACTTGGATCCTAGATATGGAAACTTGGTTTGAGTATGCCGAGGTTCCTGAAGATGAAAGAGTACCTTTTTCCATGATAAAACTCACAGGGTTAGCAAAGATGCTCGTTTCAGATGAGAAAGCTAACGTAAAAAACTGGAAAGAGTTAGTCACACTTTTGAAGGATACCTTTTTTCCACCTAACTACCAGGCCGATCTAAGGATCAAATGGTATAGGTTAAAGCAAGGTTTCAATATGCCAGTTTCTGATTACATTTTTCAGTTCAATAAGCTTAGAGTTCTTTCTGGTATCACTTCTTCTAACGAAGAGCTTATTGAAAAATTTGTAAGTGGATTGCATGATCCTATAATGAGGGAGTTGAAATTCATTCCATTTGTCACATTGTCATCGGTATTCAAACATGCTAGCTTGGCGGAGGAGAAAGTTGGTGGTTCCTACAAAGCACGACAGGCACAAGAGAGCTCATCCAAGGGTTCAAATCAGCATCAACAAAAGGTGAAGAACTCTAACTCACCCCCCAATTCTTCTACTCCTCCCCATTCATCTAAATCCTATTCTTCCTCTTCTGGCTCTAAAAATTCTTCTTCTTCATTGTTTTGTAATTATTGTAAAAAGAATGGTCATACCAAAGCAAATTGTTTTGTACTTGGGAGAATGAAGAAGAAATCCCTTGTTGTAAAGTCAGATGAGGGCACACAAGATGGCCCCATTATGGCTACAGGGAGAGAGGAAGAATATCCTGCCTTGAAGGGTAAACTCAATAAGGTTACCCTTATGACAAATGTTTCTGCTCATGGGGGTCGTGACCATTTGTTTGTCACTAAGGCCCACCTTACACACAATGTTTCTGTTGATTGTATCATAGACAACGGCTCGCAAAAAAATCTGATTGCGAGATCCGTTGTAAAGAAGTTGAAGCTCCCCACCAAACCACATCCTCAACCCTATGCACTTGGGTGGAAGGATGTTGACTCTACTTCAGACATCACACACACTTGCACCGTGTCCTTTGCCTTTGGTGACAAATTTGTGGATAAGGTTAAGTGTGATGTCACAGACATGGATTGTTGTGGAATGTTGTTGGGTAAACCCTATCAATATGATAGGAATGCCATCTACCATGCTAAAAAGAACACCTACACATTGGAACTGGATAACAAACAATATATGGTGGAATACACTAAGGACACATCTAATCTAGTGCTAAGTTGTAGGCAAGCTCGCAAAGCAGTAAATCAAGCACAAGAGTTGGCACTCATATTCATAAGACCCACACAGAAAGAAGGTCAAACAAAAACTTCTAAGTTCCACACAAAGAATGCTTCACTTCAAAATATTTTGCAATCACATCAAGTTGTGTTTAATGAACCCACCACTCTACCACCAGAGAGAGATATCAATCACAACATTGACATAATTCCAGGAGTTTCACTTCCAAATGCACCTATGTACAGACAATCAATAATACAAATGGATGAAATCAAACGTCAAATTGAGGACTTGTTGGCAAAAGGATTCATTCAGCCTAGCACTTCCCCTTGTGCTTCCCCCATTCTTTTGGTGCTTAAGAAAGATGGCTCATGGAGACTTTGTATTGATTTTCGTGCATTGAACAAAATCACAATAAAAAATAGATATCCTCTCCCTCGCATTGATGACTTGTTGGATCAACTTCAAGGGGCAAAATTTTTCTCTAAAATTGATCTTAAGAGTGGTTATCATCAAGTAAGGGTTCAAGCAGAAGACACTTGGAAAACAACATTTAAGACTAAATTTGGGCTCTTTGAGTGGTTGGTGATGCCCTTTGGTCTTACAAATGCACCTGCAACCTTCATGAGGTTGATGAATGAAGTGTTTAGGGATTGCCTAGACAACTTTGTGATCATATACTTGGATGATATCCTTGTATATTCTACTACTTGGAAGGAACACTTGCAACATCTAGATCAGGTTCTCCACACCCTTGAGAGGAACCAACTTTTTGCTAACCTTCCTAAGTGTTCATTTGCTCAAACTTCAATCTCCTATCTTGGCTTTATAATAAATCAGCAAGGAATCAATGTTGATCCCACAAAGGTAGAAGTACTCCAAAATTGGCCAACTCCCTCCTCTGTCACTGATCTTAGGAGTTTTCTTGGACTTGCAAATTTCTATCGTAAGTTCATTTCTGGCTACTCTACCATTGCTCACCCCTTGCATCATCTCACGAAAGCCAAAGTTAGATTTCATTGGCTCAAGGAACATGATCAAGCCTTTGAGACCTTGAAACACAAACTGTGCACTGCCCCTGTTCTTGTACTCCCCAATCTTTCTCATCCATTTGAGATAGAGACAGATGCCTCATAGTTTGCGATGGGAGCAGTTTTGAAGCAAGATGGACACCCTGTGGCATATCATTTCGAGACCTTTTCAGCTGCCAAAAGAAACTACTCCACATATGACAAAGAGTTGTATGCTTTGGTCCAAGCCATCAAATATTGGAGACACTATCTTCTTGGGAAAGAAACAATTGTCCACACAGATCACATGCCACTCAAGTTTCTTCAGTCACAAACCAAGATTGAAGAGGCTAGACACATGAAGTGGGCCACTTACTTGCAGCAGTTCCACTTGGTCATCAAGTACAAGAAAGGAACAACTAATACAGTGGCTGATTGTTTGAGTCATCCACCCATGGCCCAAACCTTGACAACAATTGTGACTACCTCCCATATTGGATTTCAGACTTGGCCACCTCTTTATGCTCTTGATACAGATTTCAGCAAGGTGCACCATCATCTTGTACACCCTTCATCTTCCAACCTCACTCCTTTTCAGGACTATCACTTGAAGGATGGACTTTTGTACAAGCTAGACAAACTTTGTGTACCACAGGAGCATAGGGTTTCTCTCATCAAAGAAGCCCACTCAACTCTTTATGGAGGTCATTTTGGGAAACAGAAAACACTCCACCACTTGCAGCGGTTCTTCTACTGGCCTCACATGCAGAGAGATGTCCTACGATTTTTGAGACAGTGTGTCGTATGTTGTCGCTCCAAATCAGCAAATAGGAAGTTGGGCTTGAGTGTTCCTTTGCCCATTCCTTCACGTCCTTGGGAGAGCATATCCATGGACTTGGTGAGTGGATTTCCCATGACTGTGAGACAGCATGACAGTGTTCTTGTGATTGTGGACCGATTCAGTAAGATGGCCAAATTCATTCCATGCAGGAAGACTAGTACAACACCTGATTTGGCACAGTTGTTCTTTGAGATAGTGTGGCGATCCTTTGGTCTTCCCACCAGCATTGTTTCTGACCGAGATCCACGTTTTGTGGGACACTTTTGGAGATCCTTGTGGAAAATTTTGAGAGTTTCCCTTAATTTTTCCATGGCTTTCCACCCTCAGTCAGATGGGCAGACTGAAGTTGTGAATCGCACACTAGTACAGAGTTTGAGGATCTACCACCACACCTCACCGGCTAAGTGGGATTTGAGCCTCACTCACATTGAGCATGCATATAATAGAGTGGTTCATAGCTCCACAACACATTCACCTTTTGAGGTTTGTCTCGGATTTCAGCCACTTGCACCTTATGAGTTGCCTCTTGCTTTGCCCTCTCCCACCACTGCACACATGGAGAAGGAGCAAGATAAGGCAACCTCTTTCATACAACATTTGCAGAGCCTCCAGGCTAAGGTGACATAGATCCTACAGAGGACTCAGTAGTAGCAGAGGAAAGCGATGGATCGGCATCGCGTTCCTCATCCTTTTCAGGTTGGTGATAGAGTTTGGCTTCACTTAGACAAACGACGTTTTTCAGAGAAGGCACATAGCAAGCTCAAGCCTCTCCGCTATGGGCCATACACCATCATTCAACAGATCTCTGAGAATGCATTTCATTTGGACCTTCCTTCACATCTTGGCATCCATGATGTTGTCAATGTGGATCTTTTGAAGCCATATCAGGACTCGACTTTGGAGACTGCACCTGTCATCAACCATCCAACAGATGTGGTACCTGAATTTCAGCTTTCGCTTGATACAGATAGAGTTTTTGACATGAAGACTCGTCAGACTCGATAGGGTTCGACCACTTCCTACCTTGTCGCCCGTCGTGGTCAGCTTCCACACCAGGCACACTGGATCTCTCACCATCAGATGGCTCGTGACCTTCCAGATTTGTTGAGAGCATTGGGGTCCAATGCTTCTATGGTTGGGAGGAGTGTTGAGGATACTTAGGAACTACATTTTAGCCTAAGTCCTCCATTCATATTTATTTTTATATTTTGCACTTTGTACACGTGAAGGTATAGTATACCTCACGATTTATTGTTTTCCATAGATAGGAGGCAGTTTTGATTGCCTTGGCAGATAGTACAGTGTGCATGTTATCGTGATCGAGCGTTGTCCATGTTGGGCACTTTGTTATAACGCTCTCACCTGATTACATTTTATGTATTATTATATATATGTGTACTGCATAATAAAGAATTCAGCTTTGTTTGGGTTCTCTTGTTGGTCCTGTCCATATCAGATACACTTATTCTATCTTTGGAGTATCATCAAAAGGCTCCTTCTCAAGAATTTCTCACAAAGGTTACTCATTCTCAAGATCCTCTTACATATTCTCAAGATAAGTATTGACTAGATATTGAAGATGATATGCTTACAAAATATGAGATCTTGATGAAGAAAATGACATGGGAGCTTCTTCTTCTTCTTCTTCTTCTTCTAAGGGAAGAATGTAGTTGGATGAAAATGGGTCTTCAAGAACAAGTATAATTTAAATGGTAAAGTAAATAAGCAAAATGTATGCCTTGTTTATAATAGATATTTGATTATTGAAACATATTTTCTTTAGTGGCTAGGATGGACTTAGGATGATTCTCTCTATAGCTACCTCATGTGGATGTAAGGTACACTAGTGATATGGCTATCATTAGACCTAGGATTATGTTTATTAGGCTTATTTTATTTATCATTTTCTAAAGCTCAAGTCTTAAGTCTAAATTAGAAATTAAAAATCCAATTTCATCTTGTAAATGTGAGAAACATTTGGATGACATGGTCTTTAGGTTTGGATTCGTATTTTTTATGAGTTAGTAAAGTTGGATTTGTTAGATAATTTAGATTCTTGTTAGCATATTTGATTAACTATAGCTTTTGGTTAAGCATCTTATTTTTTAGAATATTATGATTATAAAATGTATTATTTAAACCCCTTATGTGAATAAAATTATAATTTTGCATTTCCAACATATGTTACTTATCATTGGTATAAGAGCCATTTTCAGCCTAAAATCCCTCTATTTTTTTAGTCCTAACGATTTCAAGCAATAATAAATATTTTTGGCATAATCCTTGCATCTCTGGTTGCTAGTTGCAAAAAATTTTGGTAGCTTTGGGGTAAATTTTGTTTTAGTTATCCTTTTATTCCCACATTTGGGATGTAGAAGGCTTTGTAAAATTTTTAAAAAGCCTTGCAAAGGAGAGTAAAACAACCAACCTAGTGGGCTGGTCATTAAGCAATCGAATGACATCATAGTTGGCTAATTGGTGATGATCGAACTAATGCTAGTCTTTTGACCATGACTGAATCAATGTTGCTTTGATGATTGGCATGATACTTAGTACCTTTAGATCCTATCACATTCCCTTCATAGATTCACCATAACAATAATTTTGATTTTTCTCTTTTTCATAGGGAAAATGTGCTAGAACCTTTAGAGGTGTAGGAAAATAACTGAGCACAATAAATAAAATAGACACAGAAAGAGAAATTTGCCAAACAGAATGTTCCTTTGTATTAATGCTTGATACAATGTTACAATGGATATTTTGAATTGCCCCAAATGTGTTGGGGGTAATGTTACAATGATTTTCTCCTTCTGATAGGTGTTACAATGTTGTGAGGTAAAAGGTAAATTCTTCCAACTCCTCAGCAAGATAGGGTGCTCTTCATTCCACTATTACAGCTCCAAGGGGTGAGTGGGATTTGGTATCTGATGTAGGGGCCACTCCTAGCTTCAATAGCTCTTCAAATACCTATCTCATGCACACATGGAAACCAAATAAGGGTTAATAGCACCTGTATAAATGACTGTAAATAATGCAAATAAAAAACCCTTGAAAGGAATGCTTGCAGGAAACACAGAAACACTAACTAAAAATGCCTTGCTAACAAATTGATGATTTATTGATTTATGTTGATAAAACCTGTTTGATACTGTGGAACCATAGGAACACGGTCGTGGGTTGGAAAACATGGACCTGCAATTGTGAAACCATGAATGCATGTTTTCAACTGTAAAACCATGGGCAGGCAATTTCGGCTGAGATGATAGGTCACCTTGAGATGTGTGCCAACAATCGGATTCGTGCTCACACTCTTAGTTTCTCCTTGGGTCTGGATGTATTTCGGTAACCTGTCAGTATGCAAATTTAGCTCCTTTTGTTTGGTGGATTGATGGTGCCATTATAAGCTTCTTGGGGATTTGGAGGAGAATATGAGGTGGCAAGCCTGACTTGCCAAGTGGTAAACCTGAATTGCCAGGTGGAAGGGGCAGTTACAGTGAATCACTCAGTGTGGCTCACTTAACTGGGGTGATGTGGCTCCAAGTGGAGTGGGATGTGGGATGTTGTTTTATATGAAGGAACAAGGGGATAACAACAAAGGAGTTGTGGCATCAGTGTTGGGAATCTGTCTCATGTGCAAGGACAAAGGGGACATGAGTGGGTAAGATATGGCATGGATGTTGGATGAAGTGTCCAGGACACATGTCCAATGGATGGACAAGGTATCCTAGGGTGATTTTCCTAATTAATTAAATTAGGAAAATATAATGATGTGCAAGATTTTATATCCCTAAGTTATAACTTAGGCATATATCTTTATTATGCAAGAATTGATGGTGAGGTGGTGAATGTGAACTAAAGGGTTCTAGACTTTGGTGTCTACAAGAGGATTTAAAACATGCTTGGCACCTACTAGCTTATAGCTAGCCATAGGGGTTGCTACCTGACTGTTGGTCACTGAGATTTTTGACCTACCATATTTGCTACTTTTTGACCTATTTCAATGTTGACCATCATTGACCTATTTCAGATCATGTCTATTGACTTAAAATAAACTTTTTTTTGAATTTTGATTAATTAATTTTTTAAAATTAATTAATTTTGTGCCAAATATATTTGATTTATTTTTATTATATTCCCATAGTTTTGTAAAAGTAAAATTATTTTTTTATTTGCTTGGGAATAGGAACAAAATTGGAAAAGAGGGAGGATATTTTTTTATCTTTGTTAGCAAATTTTGTAATCCCTCTTGCAGAAGGGAAACTTTTGGAAGTTGGTTGTAATAGCCTAGAAAAAGCTAGTTGTAAAATTAATATTGGATTACACAAGATCTCAAATGGCTTTCGATTTAGTGTAGTAAATGGCTACAATAACAACCACAATTAGCAATTTGGCTGACAAAGAAAATGAAATTGCCACCCAAGGTGCTTCTAGAGTTGAAGTTTACAAAAATGATCTCAAGGTAAAAGAAAATTGTGAAGTCCACACTTATGATGGGTAACATAACCAAGAGGTTATAAATAGTTGGATCATGGAGACTTTGTTCTCTTATTTTGACATTCCAAATGATGGCCAAGTACCATTTGATAAACTTAAGCTAACAGAGCTAGCTAAGTTAGTAATTATAGATAGATAGGAAGACCAAAATCCCCTTACCACTTGGGAATAGTTAGTTCAAGCTTTGAAGGATACATTTTATCCTTCTAACTATGAAAAAGAGCTCAATGTCAATTGGTATAGGTTACAACAAACTTCTAATATGTCTTTGCTGGATTATGTCTTCCAATTAAATAAGCTACACATTTTTCTTTGTGTAAAATATCTCATAGAATCCCTCATCGTCAAGTTTACTAGTGGACTTATTGAATCATTGTATAGGGAGCTGAAATATACTCGTTGGTAAGTTTGGATGCACTATTCATCCATGCCCAACTAGCCAAAGAGAAGTTAGTTGCTTGATCACAGGGAGCTTCTCGATCTTCAAATCAGTAGGAGTCATCTAAGGTCAAGATGTCTTCATTTTTATTTTATTCTTCTTCTCCTTCTTCTTCCTCCTCTCCTACTTCTTTTAATGCAAGGAAATATTATAATAATTATGAAAGACAAGGACACTTAAAATCTAAGTGTTTTAGGAAAAAGAAGAACTTGATTATGAATTCTCTAAAGGAGGAACCCCAAGAGGATCCCCTTGAGGTTATGGGAGAAGTAAGAGAATATCTTGAGTTATGGGATAAGTTGAACAATATTACCCTAGTGAATCATAAAGGTGGTTGTGACCATAGTTGAGAAAATCAAAATCGGATCAGAATTAGCATGGAAAAGAATCAGGAAAATTCAGGAGTAGAATCAACAAAAAATTGGTTTTTTTCCATTAAAAAATCGAAAAAAATATAATTTATTCATTGAAAAACATTTTTTATGCATATTAGAAATTTTTGGGAAAAAATCACCAAAAATCGGTAAAAAATTTACTAGCCTATGAATCGGGAAAAATTAGATCGAATTGAGATTTTTTTATAGATTTTCTCAACTATGGTTGTGACTGTTTGTTTATCACAAAATCCCACCTCACTCATGACTTCTTTTTGAATTGTATTATCAACAATTGATCACAAACAAATTTTATTGCACAATATGTTGTTGATAGGCTCAAAATATCTTTAAAACCACATCCCCATCCATATCCATTGGGATGGAAGGATATGGGTTCTACCTCATACATCACAAACACTTGCACTATATCCTTCACTTTTGGCTTACATTATATGGATAGAGTCAGCCACGGACTATTGTGGTCTCATTCTTGGCAAACCCTATCAATTTGATAAAAGGGATATATATGATGCATATAACCAAACCTTCATAAAAATTAGCAATTTCTTATTCATAACTTGCCATAGATTACACTTATGCATTACTCTTATTCATCACATAACATAGCATTAGTCTTCAATCAACCTTAGGACATACTTGCTTTTACGACACCACATCTTCCCAAAGAGGTAATTTCATCATCTTTCATTGCACCACCTCCTCCCATTGAGGTTATTTCATCATCTACACCTCCTTCTACTGCTCTTGTTGTTCTTCCTCCTATTTTATAGTGACCTTCTTCATTGTCATCTTCACTGGTTCCCATTGTGCAACAAACTCCATAGTAGACTATTGGTTCTTCATCCATGCCTCATCGATATCCTACATAAATTGGTGATAGATATGTACCATGATATTGTACTCCAACATCTACAATGTGTGGCATCAATTACCTTGTTCAATATCTCATTCAACTTTATTTTCAACATGCAGTATCTCAACCTCTCACTTCTATTGTAAAATAATTGGAGTCCAATGCTTCTATTATGGGGAGGTATGATGTGGACATCATTAGACCTAGGCTTATGTTTATCAGGCTTAGTTTTTATCATTTTATAAAGCTTAAATCCTAATTCTAAGTTAGAAATTAATAATCGAATTCCAACTTGTAAATATCGATAACATTTGGACAACATGGTCTTTGGGTTGCATTTGTCTTTTGTATGAGTTAGCAATGTTGGATTTGTTAAATAATTTAACTTCTTGTTTGCATATTTGCTTAACTATAGATTTTGGTTAAGCATATTCTTATTTTAGAATATTATGGTTGTAAAATGTATTATTTAAATACCTTACATGAATAAAATTCTAGTTTTTCATTTTCAACATTTGTTCCTTATCAACTAGATGAATGTGAAGAGTATTTTCCTACATGCGGAGCTTCAAGATGATATCTACAATGTATCTACATGCAATAGCTACCTAGATTTGAGCTTCATGGATCTACTCCTTTGATTTGTCATCTTTATATGTCCTTATAAGGACATAAATAGCTTCCTCATGCATGGTATGAGAATATTCATTCATTTTTTCTTAGTTATGGGTTTTGATGATGTGAGGTTGAACATGATGTTTACATCAACCATTGGTATGGGAAGACTTTGATAATTATTCTTTATATTGATGATATTCTCATTACCAGTAGACCTCATATGTTGATATAGGATATAAAATCATGATTTTATTCCATTTTTGAGAACACATTTGGAATTTTAGATACGTCCAAGGGAATTATCATATGGGTATTCACTACTTAGTTGGATTTATTCTTATTTTAATTTTTTTAGATGTTGATTGGGTGAGTGACTTAGATGACCGATGGTCTACCATAGACTTTGTTCTCTATTTGGGACTTTACCATATTTATTTTTGTTCTAGATGTCAATCTACTATATCTCATTTTTCTATAGAATATTAATACTATGTTTCTAATGAGGCAACTACACATCTTTCGTGGATGCTTATAATTTAGGAGGATATTATCATTCCTTGGAGTTTTTGGTCAGTCTTGAGTCTTCAAAGTGATGATAGGTCACCATAGATCTTGTCCATAATTTAGTGTTTCATTAGCATACAAAGCTCGTAGGTATTTGGATACACTTTCTAATATAGCTTCATGCATATAGGATTCTTGGTCTATTTTTTATGCCTTTAGTAGAGTAGGCAATAAACATATTGAATAACATCATGCTCAAGCTTATGTTCTATGCATGTAGAAGCTACTTGGAGTAAGAGAGTGTCTCTTAAGGAGGGATGAAAAATAAGGATCTCTCTTTGGGTCCTTTATTTAGATTAAGGAAGGATGTTGAAATATGTGGTGGTTAATCTTCTCTTGAAGCCACAACTGAATTTTTTATTATATTATTTATATAAGCCCTTTGGGCCCTTGTAAACCTTGAAATGGTATTTTTTTAATATTTATTATTATAATACTTAAGGTTGATCTCTTAATATTAACCTAAAGGTAACTTGTATTTGGGTTTGAATACCCCATCATACCAATAATTTTATCATTGGATGGAGTGTAAATATATTCCTTGGTAGTGAGATTATTTGGTATCCATACCCTCATATATTGTGTGCATTAATTTTTTAGAAATACTAGGTAATGTGTTTGTTTCATTCATATATAGAACCTACTATAAAATATAGCATTAGGTTGGGTACATTGTACCCTTAAAAATAGTCTCTTTACTTTAGGAACCATCCCTATTACAACATAAAAACTACAAATCATCAGCATAAGTTAAGTATAATGACACTTTCTAGGTAGCTAGGAAGAAGAATAAACATCAACAAGAACAAATATTTTATCTACCATCTGTAATTAGTCTATCACATAGAGATGATTGGTTACCTATTTATCAAATTTGTTCTAGAACTTGTTCATGAAATTTTTCCACATATTAGTAGCAAAATATCTAAACCCAAAGGGGACACTTGAATATTTGATTATTTTCCCATGATAGCCTTATTTTTGCTGTAGCAATATCCAATCTAGGCATACAACATCTTGAGCGAAAATGAACTTTGATTTGTTAGGTGAGATTATATCCCTAAAACCAAAGCAAAAAGCATCTAATAGGTTCATTTTGTTTTCTAGTTTAGATCCATCATTCATAAGAAATATGGCAAAATTATTAATGAAGTGGAAGTTAACTACTCTACCATTATCTGGAAGGGAAATTTCTTTAGTTAGATTATTTCGTGATGAGATCTCAAAAAATTACCCCAATGCATCTATAGAAATAAGATAAATAAAGGATTTAAGGATATCCCTTAGATATAAAATTCTACAAAATGATAGTACCATATAGTAATCCATTAATAAAAAATTTAGTAGAAGTAACATCAAATACTAGAAAAACTTTATAATAGAAGTTAGGTGCAAATCTAAGCCAATAAAGTATTTGTAATATAAATGAACAACAACCTTTGTCATAATCTTTATCAAAACCAAACTAACTAAATAACATATCTTGACCATAGTCAACCTCCCAAGCCAATATTATGTTATGTCAAATGTAGTTGTCTTTTAGTAAAATTGATTATTTAGCTTTGACAATTTGTTGCACCACAAGGTTGCTCTTTTATGCTAAGTCTTTAGCTATAGTTTTGTGTGAAATATTCAAAAGCATAATTAGAATTTATCTTGATAACCTCTTCCTATTACAACTCTTAGGGATGGATTTTACCAATATTTGATTAAGTATTAGTCCTAAAGACCATTTTCTATCATACTCTTTATACAATTTGTAAAAATGCTAACCAATAAAATCCCATATTACTTTAAACATTTAACAAGAAGGACATCTAAACATATTGCTTTATCCTTAGACATAGCAAAATATAGCATTATTTAATATTTGAAGGAAATAAGGCTTTAAAATAAAACCTTATACCCATCAAACTTGTAAGGAATACAAGTAGAAAATTGTTGAGAAAGATTTGTCAAGAGTAGAGTTTTATGGTTTTTTTTTTTTGCTTTCAATTCTATCGATGCTTCACCTTCTTTGTGCCACCGTTCGACTAGAAATAGATCTTTCTAGTACAAGCTAAAAATTTTCATTATCCTCAACTAGGATAAGAATGCTCCGAGAGCACCTTCTTTGATCCATAATAAACAAAATATTAGTGCAATTTTAAATTGAGTGCTCTTCATCTAATATGGCCCCTCAACTAGAGGGACTTCTATCCATTCTAGTGATGATAATGACCTTATAATAGATTTGCATGATCTTTTTTTATTGGTATCAACCATGTTTCTCCAAGCCATCAAGATAATCAATGGGTTGAAGAACTAGAAATCAGCTTTCTAGACTATAAAAATTGGGGATGGTGACCACGATAAACCTACAATTTCTAAGTAGTTGAGGGTTTGTCCTTTTAGGATCATCCTAGATCTATTTTATGGGAATATATTGGGTCTATTTTTTGGGGTGGGGTTTCCTATTTGTATTCATGGTATTTTGATCCTAGTGGTTGTGCTTGTCCTTTGGGTTGATGGTCCTCCATCCCCTTACTATTGTTTTTTAATCCTTTACTATCCTAGTTGGTTGAGGTCATCCCATTTCTAATTACCTCCTTTTGAATCCTGTTTTGTAAAAGGTTTGGGGATCCTTTAAAAAAACCCCTTTATCAACCAAAAAAAAAAGAGTAGAGTTTTCATTCTTGAAAATATTTTGAATGTGAGAAATAAATATAATAACAAATTTCCTTTCCTCAAAAAAATTAATTCAAAAACATTCAATAGTTAATAATAAATTCACTAAACTCAAAAAATTACTCAACATCATAGATGATATTAACAAAAAATATAAGTATGATGAAAGTAGACTACCAAAAATACATGATTTTGAATGAAATTTTATTTAAAAAAAAATAAATGGTGGCAACAATTAGGTATAATTACTTACTTTTACAAGACATAAAAAAATATTTTTAATATAGTAAATACTAACCCTAAGTAGTAACATGAAGTAAATTAAAAAAATGGCACAATAGTATTTTTTCTACCATTGGTTATAGTAAGTTACCATTCTACAAGAGACACAAATTATATAATAAAATTTCATTTCAAAACTTTATTAATGATATAATAAACTTCAAACCTATATGTAAAATTATTTTTCTAGGAGATTGTAATATATAAACAAGAAATTAGTAAGGGGTTGAAACTAGGGATAAGAGGAAGATTTATGCATAGCAATTATCTAATAAGCAAGCCAACAATAATAAAGTATTGACTTGACGAAAAAAAATTAATTTTAAACTCTAAAACATTGATAATAATTTGTTGTAAATCTAGGGAAATATTAATAAAAAATCCTAGATTTTGTAGTACTAACCAACTATGCAATAGAATTCTCATAGCATTATAATATTGATTTGAACTCCATGGCCTGACTAACTAAACGATGGCCCCAAAACCTTATCATAAATGAATTTGAGATGAGATTCAGAAGGATAATTTTTTGCAACTTGGGTACCTTTGATTTTTTCTTCTATTTTTGCCTTTGAGAAAGCTCTCCCTAATGCTTCCACAAAATAATAAAAATATGAGATAGTAGACCATATTTATGAAGTCCACAAGATGACTTGAAGTAATCAATAGGAGAACCATTCATCAAAATAGAAAATTTTGCAATGTTATTATAACTTTTAATCGATTCACATCAACTATAATCAAAGCCAAAATTTCTAAGAATAGCATGTAGAAAGTTCTAGGAAACCTTATCATATGCTTTGTTTATATATAATTTCATAAGCATACCTAGTTTTTTCATGGAATGAAGAGCATGTATGGCCTCCTACACAACAATTATATATACCATCAAGTTGTTTACCATGAACCAAACCACCTTATTCCTCTAAGATAATTGTTGGTCAAGAGTCTGCCCTAGGATAAAATGTATGTATGCGGCCTAGACCTGAACAACATTGAAAGGCTAAAGGAAAGAAATGTACTTCCAACCAATATCTAGAGGGGGTTGGATCCCTTGCTACTCCAAAAACTGGTATAAATATTAGGAAAAAAAATAATAGAAAGGAAGTGAAATATTGCTATAAGCCGAAGAAATAATGTAGGGATGAATTAACAGCAAAATTAACAACTAGGTTTAAACTAACATTCAATAGAAGGAAAAAATAGAAACTGAACTTAGATCATATTATAAAGCATGACTTCCAATAGCATTACAGCATTCATTCCCATTGAAAAACTAATTCTAGACTCAAAATTTAATCCACCAATGATGATATAAATTTAATAGAAATGCAGTGCAAAAAGTCTAAACATACATAAAATGATCAGAAACTCGGATCCAAATAGTCTTTGAATCCAGGGTTATGCATAAGGGGTTAGACCCAAAATTTCCTTGTAAAAAAATTGTAAATCCGTTGGAAATCCCTAGTGAATCCAGGTCAACCTCATGTTGGAGGACATGAGGAATTATATTAATTTTTGAAAAAAATGAAAAAATTGGTGAATCGGTCCATTAGTCGGACTATGGTTACCATATGGGGCATCTATTGGTCAATGGTTTCCATCTGGATCATTGGCTTATTTATGATTTACACCCAGTCCGCTATCCGGACCTTATTTTTCACTCGACCCATTAGTCGGTCCTTGAATTCCACCCATGTCATTGGTCGGTCGTGGATTTTCATCCGAGCCATTCCTCGATTTCTAGGCCATTACTCGTACTTTGATTTTCACCTGGTCCATATCATCAGTTTTTCCTTTCCATTCGGTTGATCATCGGTCCATGTTTTACACCTGATCTATTTTTTGAATTTATTTATTACCCGATGCAAAATTGGACTGTGTTTTCATCTGGTCCGTTACTAGACTATGTTTTCCTTCGGTTAGCAATTTTTTTTCCATTTTTTTTCAAAAATTAAGATAACTCACCATGTCCTCTGACATGATGTTGACCTGGATTTGTTAGGGATTCGTAGTGGATTCGCTAGGAATTCGCAGCGGATTCGCAATTTTTTTACAAGGACATTTCGGGTCTGACCCCTTATGCATAACCCTAGATACAACCCTTTGGGAATTTTCAAGAAGTTTATCAAGGCTAAGAATTTGTATTGCTATCCCAAAGAAGATATCTTGCAATAGAGGAACAATCCCAAGGGATGTGACCTTGAGTGGCATATTGAAAATATGATATCACTCCCTCCTTGGCATGATTTTTACAAGATAGAAGTTGAGTATGATCTCGTAAATCATTTGAATTAGGCTCCTCCTAAGGATTGTTTAATAAAATGAAAAAAAAATTACCCGAATGGTCTGACGAGAAGATCACCAACCGGTGGATCATGAGATTTCATCAAGGGAAGCCTGGGTCAGCTTACCCGTTGGCTATGGACACATTGTTTTTATAAATTTATGATGAGCAATGTGATTAGTACCAACCCATATCTTTCACTGACCTTGTCCCTCAAAGTATTCCTGATAATGAAGAGGTTGCAACAAGAGAAGAAAACTCGTTGGTTGAACAGGAGTCAGTTTTCAAAGAAAAATAATAACACCTATCACTCGAAGAATAGCTTTCAATAAAAAAAGGAGCATGGATACAAAGTTATCCTTCCCTAAAATTGTAAAGAAGACTATAAGTGATGAAGTTTTTTCTCCTAGCACAAACCCTCTTTCTTTAGTTACAGTTGGGCAAATTGGTTTTAGAGAGGCACCCTCTTCATATCAACAAGGACATCCAAGCCATATGATGAAGTTGGTAGATCTTGAAGTAGAGGGAGTGAAAAATGAGGAAGAGAAAGATCCAGTAGTGCAGTAGCCTATATCGTCAACTCAATCGATGTCGAAGCTCGTAGATATGCATTTTATTTCTTCTTATCTCAATAATAAGTATCTAGTGACCACTACCTCTCATCCTATAGTTTATACTTCCACTTTGCTTCCATTTACCGTAACTACCTCTTCTGCTCCCTTCTCTATTTCATAGTCGTAGGTCACCAATGCTCCTCTCATTTCTTTCGTTCCTTTCATTCCTCTATATTTTAGTTTTTTTGTATGTGCTCCTAATATATTTTTCCTTCCATTATCCTCTATTCTATCTTCCACCCCTATCAACCCCATTGTCGCTATAAGTATGCAATCCCCTACAAGGGTAAGTGTAACTATAGTGCCTTCCATTTATTCCCCCTTTGTTGAGCTAAATACTCAGTAAGCTCTCTTCCCATCTTCCTTAATTTTTGCATTACAAGAGCCACTAGATTTAGAAATAGAACTTCAACCAGAGCACCCCACAGCAAAGCAAATCAACCAAGCATAATAAATTTCCTCATGATGGTTGAAAATTTGCAAGCAAAAGGATGCACAATTCCTAGCTAAGATAGTGAAGAAGGTGACTTTTGATCCAAAGGCTATGGAGGTGTACACTGTGAAGATGGTCCGTCGAGTCCAGAAACTCCTAGGAGAAATGATGCCAAATGATTAATCATATCAGTTCATCACTGAGGACCTCACAAATATTGATACAACTGAGAAAATGGGCAACATACAGATGGAGATAATTTCAATATACTTGCATAGTGAACATTTCAAGGATCATTTCTTCCAAGATGAAGTGAATCTAGCATAACTAGAAGATATTTTAGCTAAGCAGAAGGTCCAAATAGACAGTGCATAGTCAGAATCTCAATGATGGTAGTAGAAAGTGATAATCCTGGAGGGAAAAATTGAAGGATACAAGTAGGTAGCCGAACAACATCAAGCAACACAACAAGAAGCAAAGAAACAAGTCCAAGCCTTGAAGGACCAAATCTAGAGTTTGTAGGATCAGTTGGCAGACAAGGCAACACAATCGATAGCTCTCACAAAGGAAAAAATAAAGGATTCTCATAGTCATTTGCTTACCAATTATTCAATAATGGCATAAAAAAAACATTGGTTCTCATGTTCCTTCATGAGGTGCAACAAGTTGTTTCGTACGACTTGCATGTATGGAGCATTTAGAAGAGGATTTTGAATTGAAATTGGAAATGACGATGAAGATCCAAACAATGGCTAAAATGGATTTCAATTTTGGTCCAATGAGCGACATGGCCCGAGATTGGAAAAATGCCCAGATAACACTACACACTTATTTTTCCAAGTTGGATATGATCAAGGAATCCCGAAAGTTGCTAGATACATTTGAATAAGAAAGGTGCATTTCACTGGTCTATTTTGAGACTGTAGAAAATAATGGTTTCCCCAACTTCACTGATGACCAGGGGAATATTTTGGAAAAGAAAGACCTAGATGCAATATGGGATGCTTTCAAAAATAACACTTCAATGATTGATGGCTGGAAATATCCCATCACCGAAGAGAATGTGCTACGATTGATGAAGAGACTTACTCACATCTAGTCTAGTTTTCTAGAGCTTAGCTAGAGGGCCAACTAAATTGACCTATAGCAGGTTCAGACCTTTCGGTATATTGTTGATACACTCTAGACTCATTAGATGATCGGTATTGATGCTTGGGTTGAAGTCATCACAATATATGAAACTACATGTTTGCATCTCAAAGGGTAGGAAGAGACTAGTGCAAGAAGCAGACAATACGATGCAGTCAGTGGTGGTGATTCTGAGCCCAATGGATAAAGGCCTTGAGATCAATTGCATTTAGGTGAGCTGAATTCCATGTGAGCCACAAAAAGTGTTGGCATTTTTGCCACACTAAAATTCAATTTAAATTTTTTCCCAAGTGTGCAATGAGTTTTGCTAAGCGAAATCTATTTTTGGGTAACACTTTGTGCAAAATACCATTTTTGGGTGAAATATTTAGGTTCAGGCAGGTGACAGTTCATTTTCTGATGAAATTTCATTTCGAGTGAACTTCATTTTTTGAAACGATAGTGTATTTTAGGCTTCATATTGGTTAAAACCCATTTCAGGTGAAATTCCTGGTGAAAACCCAATTTGGGCAAAATTCCTAGTGAAATCCCAGTTTGGGCGAAATTTTTGGCGAAAACCTATTTTGGGTGAAATTCCTGGTGAAAACCCATTTTGAGCAAAATTCCTGGAAAAAACTCATTTTGGGTGAATTTTTTGACGAAAACCTATTTCAAGTGAAATTCTTGGCGAAAACCCATTTCATAAAAAGTTGTGGTGAAAGTCATTTTTGGCCCATGCTTTGGCAAAAGCATGCTTTTGTGAAGGCCTATTTCGAACCTCATCTTAGAAAAATTAATTTTTGCCATTTCCTCCAAGCAAAAGTTATTTTTGATAGTGCTTTGAGTGAAGATCATTTTGGGAGGAATTTCAAGGCTGACAAATTAAATTTTTGGGTAAAGAAATTATTATTTCCAGAATTATTGCTGACGAAAATCAGATTCGAAAAATAACCAAAGGATTGTTGAAATTAAATGTTGTCTATTTCTCAATATGCTTCGCTCTTGAATCTGGTGTGATCTTGTTGATTTCAAGGCACCGTCCACTATGGTCTATGTTCATTTTTGAGGCACTGCCATGAAGATGAAAATTTTGTCGATGATTCCAGCTATGTCCAGATATACCATCTATCGAAATCGCTCATTGCTTCCCAATGTACCACCATATTGGTTTGTTACTGCTACCGAGGATAAAATTGTTTTTGACCAATATTTGACTTACCATCATTTTATTTAATGATCATTCAATTTTGGAGGTGAAATCCTCTATAAATACTAGGAAAATTAATGTAAAAAAATGAGGATGGATATTGGCTTGTGAAACTCTCGTAGTTTAAAATTTTGTTTTAATCCAAGCAACGTTATGTATAGTGGCGAATATTCACAAATTGGGCGAATATTAGCATTTTCAAAAATGCAAATTTGCGATTTTGGGGGACCCTGGACGTCGGCCATTTTGCCCAAAATTTTTGGGTCAAAAAATTTTGAAGTGTCGATTCATCGTGCGTTGATAATAGTATTACGTATTTTTTTTTAAATTCGTCGACACTCCCGCCTAAGTCGTGGACCATTTTCGCCAAATTTTTTTTAATTTTTAAATTATCCCACCAAATTCGCTAACTATACCACTATATATAAGTAACAAGCCAGAGATAGTTTTCATTTATAACATTTGAAAAGTAAAACTCTAAAGTGAAAAGATGAACTGAAACATTCGATCTGTTGTAGATTCCACCAAACTTCAGCCTTGTGCAGAAACCAATCGATTCAGATCAAAACTATACTCGAACTTCAAAGTTTTATACACGGATCGACATGACATAGTTCTCCACCCAGCCCGATGACCGGATGTTATATCCACCCGGATCGGTAGTCGGTCTACTTGTTCCACCCGGACAGCTAGTTCCAATCGGGTCGTCTATCGGACTGCCTATTCCACCCGGACCGTTGGTCGGTTCGCTTCTTCCACCTAGACCGGTTGTCGAACTTCATGTTAAGCATAGTTTGACGATCGACCATTATTTCTACTCGGATCGATTACTGGTCTTCTAGTTCCACCCGGACCGATTGTTGGTTCTAGCGGACCGCAAGCCGGATCGATCGTTCACCCGGACCGATCACCCGTTGGACCTTTTTTCCACTCGAACTGACTATCGATCCTCGTTTCCTACATGAACCACCTGGTGGGTCTCTTTTCAGATGGACCTTTTCCTACAACAGGTACTCTGTTTCTCTTTAGACATTTGAATCTGTGATCCTGTGTTTTTTGGTTTTATAGAGAATAATAGTTGAAGCACTTGTAATAATAAGATCTATTTTTTTGTCATCTAATTGCTGGTTTTTCTTTTGCTATTTTTTTATCATTTACTGAAAATAAGTCAATGCTCTGTTCTCCATTTTTCCTCCTATTTTCTATCTATGTTAAAACTCTTTGATTCTCTATTTCCATTAAGATCCCTTTTTCTATTACAATATTTTTAAATAGGTAAATACTTTGGTTCTCTATGGACATAGTGATGCTCTACTTCTTGTCCATTTTGTACTAGAATTTTATATTTTTCAACATTTGTATCTCTGATTAAATCTCGCATTAAAAAAAAAAAAATTCTTACACTTTTTTCAAATTTTATATTGATTGGTTTTTTGCTCTTATTAGTTACAGGTACTATCTCCAGAAAATAGAGTATTTGAATACTCTAAAAAAATCACAATAAAGAATGACTGGAAACAAGTATTTATTTTCTACCAACCATCTATACGTTTATTCTAATTACAATATTATCTTAAGGCTTCACAGAAGTAAGATGTCTTCAACATTTTATTACTTTTCTAAATTGAAAAATATTTTCTTTACAAGTAAAATGTCACCTACTGGCGATGCAAAGAAGGGGGCCAAATCTGAAAAGAGTATCCTGAATTATTTTAGCCATATGTTGAAATCAAGTGAGCCATCGACATCTGTGCAAATTCAAGGTACAAATGATTTTTGACTACTTAACAGTTAGGTGTATTTGTTAGTTTAAATAATGCTTTCTTCCTCAAATGGTTAGGGTGCCTCTAGCCATATTGCATGATGATATAAATCATATTTTTGTTTGTTAGTTTATTTTGTTAAATTAAAAAATAATTAAGAATAGTATTGTATGCTACTATGCAGAATACCATGTGGACCTTGATATGCCTCCGCTTGAAGATATTCATCACCAAGAGATGACTTCTAATGAAAATTCTCTTAACAATGACATCCAACAAGCACTTGAAGATAATCCTCAAAATAACATAGTTGAAAATGAAAGCGATAAATCAAATACATTACAAACTTCTTTTGAATCTACAAGCGAAAAAAATAAAAAGTGGAAGGCATCTAACTGGGCTATTGGAAGGGCATTTAAGAATGAATGGGCAGAAAAAATTTCCATGGATAGAGCCTATCCTAACTAATGACAACCAAGTCGATGATAAAGTATGTAGATGCAAAATTTGTAGTTGGAAATTGGGCAAGGAGCATAGGTTGCAAAATAAGATAGATACAATAGAAAAACATGCTGGCAAAGTTTATGTAAAAGTTAAAGGAAGTGATGGTGAAATTATTAAAATAGTTAGGTGGAAGGATGCATCAAAATGTATGCATGTCAGATATGCAATAGAATATGACAATCACTTAAAGGAACAACAATCTCTTGTTGAGAAAGGTGCAACGATTGAAGCCCATTTTCAAAAAATGAAAAAGATCACCTTAGGGGTAAAAGGTTTACAATTTGTTATTGTACTTAGTATTCTCAAGAAGGGTAGACCCATGTCCGATTTTATTGATTATAAGCACCTATTTCAGTTGGCTGGTTTGCAAAAAAATTTGAGTTGCCATTGGTCTGATCGAAGTGGTTGGAAAATGGTAAAATGTCTATCATTAGTAGAGAAGGAGGACCTGAGGGAGAAAGTAAAACTTTCTAGATTCATTTCACTATCTATTGATGAGGTGATGATTGTGGACAACACATCCTGGATTTGTATGCATGTGTATACTTTTCAAAACAATGTCAAGCAACCTAGTTTGCTAGGATTACATAAGATGGTTGAAAATTCAAATGCAGAAAATATTTATAATGTTGTTGTGACTAGTTTAAAAGATATTGCAGGAATGAATGACATAGACATAGCCTCAAAGTTAATATGCATTGGAGCTGATGGAGTTGCTATAATGCAAGGGCATAGGAGTGGTCTCTGTGTTTGACTACAAACCACAATTACACCATATATGATACCCATTCATTGCATGGCTCATAGAGTGAATCTTGCATATAAAATCATGAGCACTTTTGAAAATGTTGCGAGAGTGGAAGACCTCATTCATGAAATACATTCTTATTTTTCTTGCAGTCCAAAAAGGTTTTCAGAGTTTCAACAGTTTGCACTAGGAGTTACAGAAGGAAAAAAATGTTAAAAGATGTAGATACAAGGTGGATTTCATTGTATCAACCTGCACACAGAGTTTTTACAGAATATCAATCATTAACAGGGTTTATGTACGCAAGTAGTCGAGGAGTTGATAAGGCAAAATATTTGTTGTTTCGTTTGACTAACTTTGAAACCCTAATGACGTTATGTGGTATTCTTCCAATGTTACAAGAAATGAGTAGATTGATTAAATTTGCACAAGAGAGATCCATCTATATCATTGATTTCATAAGGATGAGAAAACAAATATGTATTGTTATTGAAAATTTATGTGTTCAAAGCAGATTTTAAAGATCCCTTGTTTCATAGTTGGAATACATTGACAAACGTGAACGATCCAGAAAGCTATTTGAAGTTTGACATCAATGATCATATTTGTATTAACAATCATGGAAAGTTGATACCTCTTTATTATTTTGAAAGGCAATCAAGTATAGGTATGGACGGTGTTGAACAAGTTCCTATAACACACAATAGATTTCATGTTGTATTACAGAAAACTAGAACAAATTTGTCCAATATAGCAAAATCTTTGACAAGTGAGATAAGAGATCGGTTTCAGAGAGATGAGTTGCTTGAGGCCATGGGTGTGGTTAACCCCATGTTTTGGGCTTCTAATAGTGACTTCAATTCTACAAATGAGTTGTTTGTTAAATATATGATGATACTTATTCAACATTTCAGTAAAATTATGGAAATGAATGGTGTTAAAATCAATGGTATACTCAACAAAAATATTTTGAAAGAATAGTCAACACATTTTGGAAGAACAATGCTTGGGCAAACATCACTTTTGAGTAACATCCATGAGACTGGTTCCATTGCATGTTTGTGGCAAAAATTGTATCCAAGTACTATCCTACAAGATACTATAAGTGAATACTTTTGTTTATATGAATTATGTCAAACAATGATTTTGGGATCAGTGGAAGACGAGAGGGTTTTCAGTGCACTATATTTTGTGAAATCTAAGCTTCACAATAGGTTGGACAAAAATTTAGAAAATTGTTTGAGAATTTATGTATCATCCTATCAGTTGGAAAATTTTCCCTATGATAGAGCAATTGCATTCTAGAATTCCCTTGTAGATAGAAGGAGCGTGTTGAATATTACCGATATGGAAGATAATGATGCTTTCAGTGATCAGATTGTGGAGACACAGATATCCACTATGCTTCATAGTGATGTTGAACAAGCAGAAAAATATTTGTTTAAGCTACCTGATTTGTGATTTTTTTAGTATTATAATTTTTCAAGTATTTCACAATTTGAATTCATTTGACATCAGATTTCACAATAGAGATTCTGGACAAGTTGAGCATTGTTTGTTTCAGCTACCTGATTTGTGATTTAACTAGTATTGTGATTTTTCTAGTATTTCATAATAAATTGGAATTGATTTGATATCAGATTTCACAATATTGTATCAGATTTGTTAGATTTCACAAAATTTGATTATTAAGAAGTTTTCATGTTCTACCCTTTGTTGTTTTTGAAATAGTTTTAATTGCCTTTATATCATAGTATTTGTTTGTTTCAATTACCTGAATTGTAATTTTTTACAAGTATTTACAACATTGATCAATATGAATTTGTTAGTTATCATTTTCATTTTCAATATGAATTTGTGTTTATTTGTCATCACAAGATTGTTTCATCTATCTGAATTGTAACTATGATTTATAACACAACATTATCTTTCAAATTATATGTTTTATGATTTATAACATAGCATTGTCTTTCATAACCGATTATAAATGTATGAGTATTGTTGTTTTTGAAATGATTTTAACTGCATTCATATTGCCAAAGTTTTGGACAAGAAGAGCATTCATATTGATTTTAACTGCATTCATATTCATATTGAGATTATAAACAATTAAAATCATTGTTAAAAATAAGTATAGTCATATATCAAATTGTATTGTCATAGATGAAAAATGCATCAAAATATTATAAACAGGAAGAACCACAAAATTAAAGAGGATACAAAATTTGTAAATTACCTTTTTCATATATAGATTTAAAATATATTATAATGTCTTTAACTGTTCTGAAAAACAACAAAATTTTCATTCAACACGAAAAATTTTCAAACTACTTTTGACATTCTAGATGTTCTGCCGATGATTGTCCTAGACCTGAGGTTTCTCCTGGACCTGCCTGTTCTATTACTTTTTCTACATCTTCTACACCAGGCGTTGGCAGTGCTCCAGATCTGACTAAACTTTCTTCTCCTTTCTTAAAATTTTCCAACAACCCAACTTCTTCTTTGGCGGGATCTTGAAGCACTTTCAAACCAAGATTTTTCTCTAGTCCTTCCCTTATCAGGAGATCTAGATCCACTTTAAGTTTATCCCACAAATATTTTTTGAGAATGTTATTATCTCTTACTTTATGTTGGGTTGTTCTCTTCATAATAATGGTCGTTTCCAAAAATTTCTTTGCAGCCTCTATGTTGACTTGCATGCTCTGAACTTGTAATTTCAAATTTTCAAAATTTGACTGCAAAAGAAAAAAATATAAGTTAGTAGAGTTATATGACATAATTTAAGCAACTTCAACAGTTTTATGACATAAGTTAGTAGAGTTAGCAAAAGAAAAATATGCATCTAAATTCTCACCTCGGCCACATCTCTTGCAACTAAAGCAACTTCAACAATTTTCTTGTTGAAAGCCCATTGGTTATAGTACGCTTGGGCTTCAGCATTGATGTTCTCAATTCTATTCAACATAATATTTAAAACTTCATCATCGGATGAAGTCCTACACATCACTAATCCTAAATTGGCCTACTGTAGTAGACCACTAAGCTTCTCTGGTTCATTCTCATATCGAGAAAAAAGAGTCTCCCTTCTATTAAAGTTTTTATAACGGGTATTTATTTGCTTAATAAGCACTTTAGCCCAAATTTCCCATTGTTTCATAACTTGTAAATCTTTAAGCACCCTCTCTTGGAGGGTTGCTTCAATACCATCACTCATAGACGACTGAATATCAAATTTAACTTTGTCATCCTCAGATTGAGGATGACAGTGGGCTTCCATAGCAGGAGTAGATACTATTTGCTCAGCTGTTGGGGGTGTTGTTTCTTCTACCTCTGCATGTGGATCTTCAAGCACATCTATCACCTGAAAGCCCTCAATGTTTCCTTGCAAAAAAATTCATCATCAAGAGGAATATTATCTAATCCAACATTTGCGGTTGACACCTCTGGTACTTGACTTGTGTTAAATGAAAAAGTGGGGAAAACACCCTGCGATCTTGGCTGCATAAGTGTTTTACCCCTTCCATGGGCCATATTGATTTGGCCTCTCATTTGTTGCACCTGTGGTTGTTGTCATGTTGGCGGTGGCCTCATGACTTGCTGCTCCTGGCTTCTCACGATTTGATCTTGAGAGCCACCTGACATTCAAATAAGAAATTGCCAAAATTATTTTCAAAAAAAAAAAAAAATATTAATTTCAAGTAAAGAGAATGATTTACCTGACGACGATTGGATCTCATGTACAATGTTGCGGTGGGGGTTGTGCGTAATTCTGAAAACATGAAAATTTTAATAAAACTTATTATAATTTTATGTAACACACTAAGAAATATACTGATAAAATATTGAAAGTGAAACTTACGTGTAGGATGGTTGATCTGACTAGATTCAGGTCGATGAGAAGGAGGAGTAACCTGTCGTGTACGTTTTGTTGGCCTCGATAATGGTGATGATTCTGATTCATTTTCTTTAGAATCACCACATACCTCATGCATGTGACCCCTTACACTAGCATCCTATTTTTTAGTTTTTGTCACTGCCTTTCTCTGCAATCAGGTGCAAAAAAAATTAAAACTAAAAACAAAGCTAAAATATATTAAAAAATGGATGTGAAACATGGACTTACCCTCAATTCCTCTGAACTCATACCCAAGTTCAACAGTGTGGGATGCAATACTATTGGTATTTCAGTATTTTTTAAATCATGAAAACTTTCATAAAAAAGAGCTAAAATAAAGTTAACGGTCGCCACCATTTTGACTTCCTCTATCCCAACATTGTGCAACTCTATTCTGATGCGTTCTAAAATGTACGTGCACCAGTCAAACTGTGCACCTTGAATAGTGTGAATGATATAGGTCAATGCCCATAATGGAAGTTCTGTTCTTCCAAGAAAAAATAGTCTTGCTTGGAAGAACTCAATAATGGCCTTCAGAGATTTATTTTCAACGTAGCTATTTGTTAAGCCTCTCTTAGACTTAGCCACGGAAGCTGCATAAAAAAAAAATAGATGAAAAATAAAAAATGTTAAATTTTGAACAATAATAGAAATAATTGATGGGAATTATACCTTCAACCACTTTCCAAGGAAGATCGTATCTATGATCCTATATTAATTGGTTTTATAGAGAATAATATTTGAAGTACTTGTAATAATAAGATCTATTTTTTTGTCATCTAATTGCTAGTTTTTCTTTTGCTATTTTTTTATCATATACTGAAAATAAGTCCATGCTCTGTTCTCCATTTTTCCCCTATTTTCTATCTATGTTAAAACTTTTTGATTCTCTATTTCTATTAAGAACCCCTTTTATGTTAGAATATTTTTAAATAGGTAAATACTTTGGTTCTCTATGGACATAGTGATGCTCTACTTTTTGTCCATTTTGTACTAAAATTTTATATTTTTCAATATTTGTATCTCTGATTAAATCTCGCATAAACAAAAAAAAATTCTTTCACTTTTTTCAAATTTTTTATTGATTGGTTTTTTGCTCTTATTAGTTACAGGTACTATCTCCAAAAAATAGAGTATTTGAATACTCTAAAAAAAACACAATAAAGAATGACTGAAAATAGGTATTTATTTTCTACCAACCATCTATACGTTTATTCTAATTGCAATATTATCTTAAGATTTCATAGAAGTAAGATGTCTTCAACATTTTATTACTTTTCTAAATTGAAAAATATTTCCTTTACAAGTAAAATGTCAACTACTCATGATGCAAAGAAGGGGGTCAAATATGAAAAGAGTATCCTGAATTATTTTAGTCATATGTTGAAATCGAGCGAGCCATCGACATCTGTGCAAATTCAAGGTACAAATTATTTTTGACTACTTAACAGTTAGGTGTATTTTTTAGTTTAAATAATACTTTCTTCCTCAAATGGTTAGGGTGCCTCTAGCCATATTGCATGATGATATAAATCATATACATCTGTTTGTTAGTTTATTTTGTTAAATTAAAAAATAATTAAGAATAGTATTGTATGCTACTATGCAGAATACCATGTGGATCCTGATATGCCTCCACTTGAAGATATTCATCACCAAGATATGAATTCTAATGAAAATTCTCTTAACAATGACGTCCAACAAGTACTTGAAGATAAATTCAAAATATCATAGTTGAAAATAAAAGTGATAAATCAAATACATTACAAACTTCTTTTGAATATACAAGTGAAAAAAATAAAAAGCGAAAGGCATCTAACTGGGCTATTGGAAGGGAAATTAATAATGAATGGGAAAAAAAAAATTCATTTATCGATCCTATCCTAACTAATGACAACCAAGTCAATGATAAAGTATGTAGACGTAAAATTTGTAGTTGGAAACTGGGCAAAGAGCATATGTTGTAAAATAAGATAGATACAATAGAAAAACATTTGGCAAAGTTTACATAAAAGTTAAAATAAGTGATGGTGAAATTATTAAAACAGTTGGGTGGAAGGATGCATCAAAATGTATTCATATCAAATGTGCAATAGAATATGCCAATCACTTAAAGGAACAATAATATCTTGTTGATAAAGGTGCAATAATTGAAACCCATTTTCAAAAAATAAGAAAGATCACCTTAGGGGTAAAATGTTTACAGTTTACTATTGTACTTAGTATTCTCAAAAAGGGTAGACCCATGTCTGATTTTATTTATTATAAGCACCTTTTTCAGCTAGCTAGTTTGCAAAAAAAATTGAGTTGCCATTGATCTGATCGAAGTGGTTGGAAAACAGTAAAATATCTATCATTAGTAGATAAGGAGGACCTGAGGGAGAAAGTAAAACTTTCCAGATTCATTTCACTATCTATTGATGAGGTGACGGTTGTGGACAACACATCCTAGATTTTTATGCATGTGTATACTTTTCAAAACAATGTCAAGCAACCTAGTTTGCTAGGATTACATAAGATGGTTGAAAATTGCAACCTACTTTTCAAAGGCAACATACTTTTCAAAACATTTATAATGTTGTGTAACTAGTTTAAAATATATTGCAGGAATGAATGACATAGACATAGCCTTAATGTTAATATGCATTAGAGCTAATGGAGCTGCTATAATGCAAAGGCATAGGAGTGGTCTCTGTGTTCGACTGCAAACCACAATTACACCATATATGATACCAATTCATTGCATGGCTTATAAAGTGAATATTGCATTATAAAATCATGAGCACTTTTGAAAATGTTTCGAGAGTGGAAGACCTCATTCATGAAATACATTCTTATTTTTCTTGCACTCCAAAAAGGTTTTCAGAGTTTCAACAGTTTGCACTAGGAGTTATAGAAGGAAAAAAATGTTAAAATATGTAGATATAAGGTGGATTTCATTGTACCAACCTGCACATAGAGTTTGTATAGAATATCAATAATTAACAAGGTTTATGTACGCAAGTAGTTGGGAAGTTGATAAGGCAAAAGATTTGTTATTTCATTTGACTAACTTTGAAACCCTACTGATGTTATGTGGTATTCTTCCAATGTTACAAGAAATGAGTAGATTGATTAAATTTTCACAAGAGATATCCATCTATATCATTGATTTCATAAGGATGAGAAAACAAATATGTATTATTATTGAAAATTTATGTGTTCAAAGCAGATTTTAAAGATCCCTTGTTTCATAGTTGGAATACATTGACAAACCTGAATGATCCAGATTGCTATTTGAATTTTGACATCAATGATCATCTTTGTATTAACAATCATGGAAAGTTGATACCTCTTAATTATTTTCAAAGGCAATAAAGTATAGGTATGGACGGTGTTGAACAAGTTCCTGTAACACACAATAGATTTCATGTTGTATTACATAAAACTAGAACAAATTTGTCCAATATAGAAAAATATTTGACAAGTGAGATAAGAGATTGATTTCAGAGAGATGAGTTGCTTGAGGCCATGGGTGTGGTTAACCCCATGTTTTTGGCTTCTAATAGTGACTTAAATTCTACAAATGAGTTGTTTGTTAAATATATGATGATACTTATTCAACATTTCAATAAAATTGTAGAAATGAATGGTGTTACAATCAATGGTATACTCAATAACAATATTTTGAAAGAACAATTAGCACATTTATGAAGAACAATTGTTGGGCAAACATCACTTTTGAGTAACATCCATGAGACTGGTTCAATTGCACGTTTATGGAAAAAATTGTATTCAAGTACTATCCTACAAGATACTATAAGTGAATACTTTTATTTATATTAATTATGTCAAACAATGATTTTGGGATCAGTGGAAGACGAGAGTATTTTTAGTGCACTATCTTTTGTGAAATCTAAGCTTCACAACAAGTTGGAAAGAAATGTAGAAAATTGTTTGAGAATTTATGTATCATCCTATCAGTTGGAAAAATTTTCCTATGACAGAGCAATTGCATTCTAGAATTCCTTTACAGATAGGAGTGTGTTCAATATGACCGATATGGAATATAATGATGTTTTCAATGATCATATTATGGAGACACAAATATCCACTATGCTTCATAGTGATACTGAAAAAGCAGAAAATGTTTATTTAAGCTACCTAATTTGTGACTTTTTTAGTATTATAATTTTTCATGTATTTCACAATTTGAATTCATTTGACATCATATTTCACAATAGATATTTGACATCATATCTTTTGTTTCAGCTACCTAATTTGTGATTTAACCAGTATTGTGATTTTTCCAGTATTTTACAATAAATTGGAATTGATTTGATATCAGATTTCACAATATTATACCAAATTTGTTATATTTCACAAAATTTTATTATTAAGAAGTTTTCATGTTCTACCCTTTGTTTTTTTGAAATAGTTTTAATTACCTTTATATCATAGAATTTGTGTTCTACAGTTACTCGAACTGTAATTTTTAACAAGTATTTACAACATTGATCAATATGAATTTGTTATTTATCATTTTCATCTATAAATTTTTTACAAGTATTTACAACATTGATAAATATGAATTTGTTAGTTATCATTTTTATTTTCAATGTGAATTTGTGTTTATTTATTATCACACAATTTTTTCATCTATCTGAATTGTGACTATGATTTATAACACAACATTGTCTTTCAAATTATATGTTTTATGATTTATAACATAGCATGTCTTTCATAACCGATTATAAATGCATGAGTATTGTTATTTTTGAAATGATTTTAACTGCATTCATATTTATTTTAATTGTATTCATATTCATATTGATATTATAAACAATTAAAATCATTTCAAAAGCAAGAAGAGCATTCATATTGACACAAAAAGAGAATTCAAACTGATTTTATCTTACACAAGAAGAGCATTCATATTAACACAATAAAAACATTCATATATATCATTTTGTACAAGAAGAGCATTCATATTGATTTTAACTGCATTTATATTGATTTTAAATTTATTCATATTCATATTACCATAGACAAAAAACGCATCAAAATATTATAAACAGGAAGAACCACAAAATTAAAGAGGATACAAAATTTGTAAATTACATTTTTAATATATAGATTTAAAATAAATTATAATGTCTTTAATTGTTCTAAAAAACTAAACAAGTTTCATTTAACACAAAAAAATTTCAAACTACTTTGGACTTTCTGGATGCTCTATCGGTGATTTTCCTGGACCTGAGGTTTCTATTAATTTTTCTACATCTTCTATACCACGAGTTAGTAGTGCTCTAGATTTGACTAAAATTTTTCTCGTTTCTTAAAATTTTCCAACAACTGAGCTTCTTCTTTGGTGGGATGAAGCTCTTTCAAACAAGGATTTTTCTCCAGTCCTTCTATTATCAAGAGATCTGGATCCACTTTAAGTTTATTCCGCAAATATTTTTTGAGAATGTTATTATCTCTTACTTTCTATTGGGTTGTTCTCTTCATAATAATGGTCATTTCCAAAAAAAAATTTGCAGCCTCTATGCTGACTTGCATGCTCTAAACCTGTAATTTCAAATTTTCAAAATTTGACTGCAAAAGAAAAAAACATAAGTTAGTAGAGTTATATGACATAATTTAAGCAACTTCAACAGTTTTATGACGTTAGTAGAGTTAGCAAAATAAAAATATGCATCTAAATTCTCATCTCGGCCACATATCTTGCAACTAAAGCAACTTCAATAGTTTTCTTGTTGAAATCCCATTGGTTATAGTACGTTTGGGCTTTAGCATTGATGTTCTCAATTCTATTCAACATAACATTTAAAAATTCATCATCATATGAAGTCTAGAATTTGAGTGTGATCCTGCAAATCATTTGAAGTAGGTTCCTCCTAAGGATTTTTTTAACAAAATAAAAAATAAATTACCCGAATGGTCTGACGAGAAGATCCCAACTGGTGGATCATGAGAGTTCATCGAGGGAAGTCTGGGTTAGCTTACCTGTTGGCTATGGATAAAGTATTTTTGCAAATTTATGATGAGCATTGTGATAAGTACCAACCCATCTCTTTCACTGACTTGGTGCCTCAAAGTATTCAAAGTCCTGACAATGAAGAGGTCGCAACAAGAGAAAAAAAGTTGTTGGTTGAATAAGAGCTAGTTTTCTACGAAAAAGAACACCTATCACTCAAAGAATAGCTTTCACTTAAAAAAGGAGCACATATACAAAGTTATCCTTCCCTAAAATTGTAATGAAGCCCATAAGTGATGTAGTTTCTGCTCCTAGCACAAACCCTCTTTCTTCAGTTATGGTTGGGGAGACTAGTTCTAGGGAGGCACCCTCTTCAGCTCAACAAGAACATCCAATCCAGATGGTGAAGTTGGTAGATCTCGAAGTAGAGGGAGTGAAAAATGAGGAAGAGAAAGATCCAGTAGTGCAGTAACCTTTATCATCGACTTAATCAATGTCAAATCCTATAGATATGCATTTTATTTCTTCTTATCTCAATAATAAGCATCTAGTGACCAATGCCTCTCATCCTATAGTTTATACTTCTACTTTGCTTACATTTATTGTATCTACCTCTTCTGCTCCCTTCTCTATTTCATAGTCATATATCACCAATTATCCTCTCATTTCTTCTGTTCCTTTCATTCCTCTATCTTTTAATCTGTTTGTATTTGCTCCTAATCTATTTTCCCTTCCATTATCCTCTATTCTATCTTCCACCCCTATCAACCCCATTGTCGCTATAAGTATGCAAGCCCCTAAAAGGGTAAGTGTAACTATAGTACCTTCCATTTCTGCCCCCTTTGTTGAGCCAAATCCTTAGCAAGCTCTCTTCCAATATTCCCTAATTTTTATATTACAAGAGCCACTAGATTTATAAATAGAAATTCAACCAGATCACCCCACAACAAAGCAGATCAACCGAGCATAATAAAGTTCCTCGTGATGGTTGAAAATATGCAAGTGAAAGGATGTGCAAGTCCTAGCTAAGAAACTGAAGAAGGTGACTTTTGATCCGAAGGCTATGGAGATGTACACTATGAATATGGTCTCTCAAGTCCAGAAACTCCAAGGATAAATGATACCGAATGATTGTTCATATCAGTTCATCACCGAGGACCTCACAAAAATTGATATGGCTGAGAAAATGGGTAACATACAAGTGGATATGAGTTCAATATACTTGCACAATGAACATTTCAATAATCATTTCTTCCAAATTAAAGCAAATATAGTAGAACTAGAAGACACTTTAGCTGATCATAAGGTCCAACTCGACACTACATAGTTAAAATTTCAACAATGGTAGTAGAAAGTGATAAGCATAGATGGAAAAATTGAAGGATAAAAGTAGGCAACCGAACAACATCAAGCAACACAACAAGAAGCAAAGCAACAAGTCCAGGCCTTGAAGGACCAAATCTAGAGTCTGCAGGATCAGTTGGCAGATAAAGCAACACAATTGATAGCTCTCACAAAGGAAAAATTCAAGGAGGTTTGTAGTCATTTGCTTACCGATTTTTCAACAATGGAATCAAAAGAAACATTAGTTCTCATGTTCCTTCAGGAGGTGCAATTGGTTATTTCACAGGGCTTGCATGTAGTGGAGTATTTGGAAGAGGACTTTGAACCAAAACTGGAAATGATGATGAAGATCCAAACAATGTCCAAAATAGATTTCAATTTCGACCCAATAAGTGACATGGCCCAAGCTTGGACAAATGCTAAGATAATACTACACACTTATTTTTCTAGGTTGGATCTGATCAAGGAAGCTCAAAATTTGCTAGATACATTTGAACAAGAAAGGTGCATTTCACTGGTCTAAATTGAGACAGTAGCAAATAATGGTTTCCCCAGCTTCATTAATGACCAGGGAAATATTCAAGTAAAGAAAGACCTGGATACAATATGGGATGCTTTCAAAAATAACACTTTAGATATTGATATCTGGGAAGAGCCCATCACTGAAGAGCATGTGCTACCATTTATGAAGAGGCTTACTTGCATCTAGTTTGGTTTGCTAGAGCTTAGCCAGAGGGCCAACGACATTGACCTAGAGCAAGTTTAGACCTTTTGGTACATTATTGATACAATCTAGACTTGTTAGGTGATCGATATTGATGCTTGGGCCAAAGCCATCGTAGTATATGAAACTACATATTCACATATCAAAGGGCAGGAAGAGACTAGTGCAAGCAATAGATAATCTGATGCAGTCGGTAGTGGTGAGCCCAATGAATAAAGGTCTTGGAATCAATTGCATTCAGGTAAGCTGAATTATCCATGATCCATAAGAATTGTTGGCATTTTTGCCACACTAAATTTAGATTTAAAATTTTACCCAAGTGTGCAATGTGTTTTACTTTGGGTAACACTTTCAGCAAAATACCATTTTTGGGCGAAAGATTCAGGTTCAAGTAGGTGATAGTTTATTTTTCAATGATATTTTATTTTGGGTGAACTTCATTTTTGGCAATGATAGTCTATTTTAGGCTTCATCTTGGCAAAAACTCATTTTGGGTGAAAATTCCTGGCAAAAACCCATTTCGGGTGAAAAACCTAGCGAAAACCCATTTCGAGTGAAATTCCTGGCAAAAGCATATTTCGGGTGAAATTCCTAGAAAAATCCCATTTTGGAAAAATTTGTGGCAAAAGACATTTTTACCCCATGCCTTGCCAAAAGCATGCTTTGGTGAAGGCCCATTTCGGACCTCATCTTAGCGAAATTAATTTTTACCATTTCCTCCAAGCGAAAGTTATTTTCGATAGCGCTTTGAGCAAAGATAATTTTGGGAGGAATTTCAAGGTCGGTAAATTCAATTTTTGGGTAAAGAAATTAATGTTTCCAGAATTATTTTTGATGAAAATCATATTCGAAAGATAACCAAAGGATAGCCAAAATTAAATGTTGTATGTTTCTCAATATGCTTTGCTCTTGACTTTGGTTTGATCTTGCTAATTTCTAGGCACCGTCCACTATGGTGAATGTTCATTTTTGATGCACCGCCATGAAGATGAAATTTTTATCAATGATTCCAGCTATGTCCTGATATACCATCTACCAAAATTGTTCGTTGCTTCCCAATGTACTACTGTATTGGTTCATTGCTACTGCCAAGGAGAAAATTGTTGCTGACCAATCTTTGAGTTTCCATTATTTTATTTAATGATCATTCAATTTTGGAGGTGATATCCTCTATAAATACTAGGAAACTTGATGTAAAAAAAGGAGGATGAACATTTTCTTGTGAAACTCTCGTAGTTTAAACATTTGTTTTGATTCAAGCAGCATTATGCATAGTGGTGAATATTCACAAATTGGGCGAATATTAGCATTTTTGAAAATGCAAATTTACAATTTTGGGGGACCCTGGACGTCGGCCATTTCACCCAAAATTTCCAGATCAAAAAATTTTGAAATGTCAATTTGTCGTACATTGATAATAGTATTACGAATTTTTTTTAAATTCACTAACACTCATGCCTAAGTCGTGGACCATTTTTGCCAATTTTTTTTAAATATTTTAAATTATCCTACCAAATTCGCTAACTATACCACTATATATAAGTACCAAGCTAGAGATAGTTTTTATTTATAACATTAAAAAAGTAAAACTCTAAAGAAAAAATATGAACTGAAATATTCGATATGTTGTAGATTCCACTGAACTTCAGCGTTGTGCGGAAACCAATATATTCGGTTGAAAACTATACTCGAACTTCAGAGTTATGTACACAGATCGACATGACATAGTTCTCCACCTAACCTAACGATTGAATGCTATATTTGCCTGGATCGGTAGTCTGTCTACCCTTTCCACTTGTACAACTAGTTCCAACCGGGCCGTCTATCAGACTGTCTATTCCACCTGGACCATTAGCCGGTTCGCTTCTTCCACCTGGAGTGGTTGTCAAAATTTTTGTTAAGCACAGTTCGACGACTAATCATTATTTCTACCCAGATCAATTATAGTTATTCTAGTTCCATCCAAATCAATTGTTGGTTCTAGTGGACTACAAGCTAGATCGATCATTGGCCTAGACCAACCGCTCGTTAGATCTTTTTTCCACTTGAACTGACTATCGATCCTCGTTTCCTACATCAACCTCTTGGTGGGTCTCTTTTCAAATGGACCTTTTCTTACAACATGTACTCTACTTATCTTTAGACATATGAATCTGTGATCCTGTGTTTTTTGGTTTTATAGAGAATAATAGTTGAAGCACTTGTAAAAATAAGATAATTTTTTTATCATCTAATTATTGGTTTTTCTTTTGCTATTTTTTATCATTTATTGAAAATAAATCAATGCTCTGTTCTCGACTTTTCCCCTATTTTCTATCTATGTTAAAACTCTTTGATTCTCTATTTCCATTAAGATTCCTTTTTCTGTTACAATATTTTTAAATAGGTAAATACTTTGGTTCTCTATGGACATAGTGATGCTCTACTTCTTGTCCATTTTGTACTAGAATATTATATTTGTCAACATTTGTATCTCTGATTAAATCTTGCATAAACAAAAAAAAGTTCTTACACTTTTTCTCAAATTTTATATTGATTGTTTTTTTACTCTTATTAGTTACAGGTACTATCTCCAAAAAACAGAGTATTTGAGTACTCTAAAAAATCACAACAAATAATTACTGGAAATAGGTATTTATTTTCTACCAACCATCTATACGTTTATTCTGATTACAATATTATCTTAAGGCTTCACATAAGTAAGATATATTCAACATTTTATTTCTTTTCTAAATTGAAAATATGTTCTTTACAAGTAAAATGTCAGCTACTAGCAATGCAAAGAAGGGGGCAAAATATGAAAAGAGCATCCTAAATTATTTTAGGCATATGTTGAAATCGAGCAAGCCATCGACATCTGTATAAATTCAAGGTACAAATGATTTTTGACTACTTAATAGTTAGGTGTATTTGTTATTTTAAATAATGATTTCTTTCTCAAATGGTTAGGGTGCCTCTAGCCATATTCAATGATGATATAAATCATAAGTCTGTTTGTTAGTTTATTTTGTTAAATTAAAAAAAAATTAAAAATAGTAGTGTATGCTACTATGTAGAATACCATGTGGACTCTGATATGCCTCTGATTGAATATATTCATCACCAAGAGATGACTTCTAATGAAAATTCTCTTAACAATGACATCCAACAAGCATTTGAAGATAATCCTCAAAATAACATAGTTGAAAATGAAAGCGATAAATCAAATACGTTACAACCTTCTTTTGAATCTACAAGTAAAAAAAATAAAAAGTGGAAGGCATCTAACTGGGCTATTGGAAGGGCATGTAAGAATGAATGGGAAAAAAAAATTCCATTGATAGAACCTATCCTAAATAATGACAACCAAGTCGATGATAAAGTATGTAGATGCAAAATTTGTAGTTGGAAACTGGGCAAGGAGCATATGTTGCAAAATAAGATAGATACAATAGAAAAACATGCTGGTAAAATTTATGTAAAATTTAAAGGAAGTGATGGTGAAATTATTAAAACAGTTAGGTAGAATGATGCATCAGAATGTATGCATGTCAGATATACAATAGAATATGACAATCACTTAAAAGAACAATAATCTCTAGTTGAGAAAGGTTCAACAATTGAAGCCCATTTTCAAAAAATGAAAAAGATCACCTTAGGGGTAAAAGATTTATAGTTTTTTGTTGTACTTAGTATTCTCAAGAAGGATAGACCCATGTCCAATTTTATTGATTATAAGCACCTGTTTCAGCTGGCTGGTTTGCAAAAAATTCTGATTTGCCATTGGTCTGATCGAAGTGGTTGTAAAATGGTAAAATATCTATCATTAGTAGAGAAGGAGAAATTGAGGGAGAAAGTAAAACTTTCTATATTCATTTCAATATCTATTGATGAGGTGACGGTTGTGGATAACACATCCTAGATTTGTATACATGTGATTTTTTTTCAAAACAATGTCAGGCAACCTAGTTTTCTTAGATTACATAAGATGGTTGAAAATTCAAATGCAAAAAACATTTATAATGTTGTTGTGACTAGTTTAAAACATATTGCAAGAATGAATGACATAGACATAGCCTCAAAGTTAATATGCATTAGAGATTATGGAGTTGCTATAATGCAAGGGCATAGGATTGGTCTTTGTGTTCGACTGTAAATCGTAATTGTACCATATATGTTACCCATTCATTGCATGGCTCATAGAGTGAATATTGAATATAAAATCGTGAGCACTTTCAAAAATGTTGTGAGAGTGGAAGACCTCATTCATGAAATACATTCTTAATTTTCTTACAGTCCAAAAAGGTTTTTAGAGTTTCAACATTTTACACTAGGAGTTATAGAAGGAAAAAAATGTTAGAAGATGTAGATACAAGGTGGATTTTATTGTACCAACCTGCATATAGAGTTTTTACAGAATATCAATGATTAATAGGGTTTATGTACACAAGTAGTCGGGGCATTGATAAGGCAAAATATTTGTTGTTTCATTTGAGTAACTTTGAAACCCTAGTAACGTTATGTGGTATTCTTCTAATGTTACAAGAAATAAGTAGATTTATTAAATTTGCACAAGAGATATCCATCTATATCATTGATTTCATAAAGATGAGAAAACAAATATGTATTGTTATTGAAAATTTATGTGTTCAAAACATATTTTAAAGATCCCTTGTTTCATAGTTGGAATACATTAAAAAACGTGAACGATCCAGAAAGCTATTTGAAGTTTGACATCAATGATCATATTTGTATTAACAATTGTGGAAATTTGATACCTCTTTATTCTTTTGAAAGGTAATCAAGTCTAGGTATGGATGGTTTCGAACAAGTTTCTGTAACACAATAGATTTCATGTTGTATTACAGAAAACTAGAACAAATTTGTCCAATGTAGAAAAATATTTGACAAGTGGGATAAGAGATCGGTTCTAGAGAGATGAGTTTCTTGAGGCCATGGGTGTGGTTAACCTCATATTTTGGGCTTCTAATAATAACTTCAATTCTACAAATGAGTTGTTTTTTAAAAATATGATGATACTTATTCAGTATTTTAGTAAAATTATGGAAATATCAATGGTATACTCAACAAAAATATTTTGAAATAATAGTCAGCACATTTATGAATAACAATGGTTGGGCAAACATGACTTTTGAGTAACATCAATGAGACTGGCTCAATTGCACGTTTGTGGCAAAATCCAAGTACTATTGTAAAAGATACTATAAGTGAATACTTTTGTTTAAATGAATTATGTCAAACAATAATTTTGGGATTAGTGGAAGATGAGAGGGTTTTCAGTGCACTATATTTTGTGAAATCTAAGCTTCACAATAGGTTGGATAAAAAATTAGGAAATTATTTGAGAATTTATGTATCATCCTATCAGTTGGAAAATTTTGACATTCTGGAATTCCCTTGCAGATAGAAGGAGCGTGTTGAATATGACCAATATGGAAGATAATGATGCCTTCAATGATCAGATTGTGGAGATACAAATATCTACTATCCTTCATAGTGATGTTGAACAAGCAAAAAAATATTTGTTTAAGCTACCTAATTTGTGATTTTTTCAGTATTATAATTTTTAATGTATTTCACAATTTGAATTCATTTGACATCATATTTCACAATAGATATTCTGGATAAACTGAGCATTGTTTGTTTCAGCTACCTAATTTGTGATTTAACCAGTATTATAATTTTTTCAGTATTTCACAGTAAATTGGAATTGATTTGATATCAGACTTCACAATATTGTATCAGATTTTTTACATTTCACAAACTTTTATTATTAAGAAGTTTTCATGTTCTTCCCTTTGTTTTTTTTGAAATAGTTTTAATTACCTTTATATCATAGTATTTATTTGTTACAATTACCAGAATTGCAATTTGTTACAAGTATTCACAACATTGATCAATATGAATTTGTTAGTTATCATTTTCATCTATAGATTTTTTATAAGTATTTACAACATTGATCAATACGAATTTGTTAGTTATTATTTTCATTTTTAATATGAATTTGTGTTTATTTATCATCACACGATTGTTTCATCTATATGAATTGTAACTATGATTTATAACACAACATTATCTTTCAAATTATATGTTTTAAGATTTATAACATAGCATTGTCCTTCATAATCAATTATAAATGTATGAGTATTGTTGTTTTTAAATGACATTAAGTGCATTCATATGGATTCTAAATGCATTCATATTTTTTAAACTGCATTCATATTCATATTGAGATTATAAATAGTTAAAATCATTTCAAAAATAAGAAGAGCATTCATATTGACACAAGAAGAGCATTCATATTGATTTTATCTGACACAAGAAGAGCATTCATATTAACACAAGAAGAGCATTCATATTTATCATTTTGGACAAGAAGAGCATTCATATTGATTTTAACTACATTCATATTCATATTGAGATTATAAACAGTTAAAATTATTTCAAAAACAACAATACTCATATTCATATTCATATTTCCATAGACGAAAAACGAATCAAAATATTATAAATAAGAACCACAAAATTAAAGAGGATACAAAATTTATTAATTGCCTTTTTCATATATAGATTTAAAATATATTATAATGTCTTTAACTGTTCTGAAAAACAACACAATTTTCATTCAACATAGAAATTTTTCAAACTAATTTTGACATTTCGGATGCTCTACCGATGATTGTCCTGGACCTGAGGTTTCTCCTGGACCTACCTATTCTATTAATTTTTCTAGATCTTCTACACTAGGCATTGGTAGTGCTTCGGATATGACTAAACTTTCTTCTCCTTTCTTAAAATTTTCCAACAGCCCAGCTTCTTCTTTGGTGGGATCTTGAAGCACTTTCAAACTAGGATTTTTCTCCAATCCTTCCCTTATCAAGAGATCTGGATCTACTTTAAGAATATTTTTTAAGAATGTTACTGTCTCTTAATTTCTATTGGGTTGTTCTCTTCATAATAATAACCGTTTCTAGAAATTTCTTTGTAGCCTCTATGTTGACTTGCATGCTCTGGACCTGTAATTTCAAATTTTCAAAATTTGACTACAAAAAAAATAATAATAAGTTAGTAGAGTTATATGATATAATTTAAGCAACTTCAAGTTTTATGACATAAGTTAGTAGAGTTAGCAAAATAAAAATATGCATATAAATTCTCACCTTAGCCACATCTCTTGCAACTAAAGCAACTTCAATAGTTTTCTTGTTGAAATCCCATTGGTTATAGTATGCTTGGGCTTCAGAATTGATGTTCTCAATTATATTCAACATAATATTTAAAACTTCATCATCGAATGAAGTCCTACACATCACTAATCCTGAAATTTCCTGTTGTAGAAGACCACTAAGCTTCTCTGGTTCATTCTCATATCAAGAAAAAAGAGTCTCCCTTCTATTAATTTTTTTATAACTAGTATTTATTTTCTTAATAAGCACTTTAGCCCAAATTTCCCACTATTTCATAAATTGTAAATCTTTAAGCACCCTCTCTTGGAGGGTTGCTTCAATACCATCACTCATAGATGACTGAATATCAAATTTAACTTTGTCATCCTAGGGTTGAAGATGACAGTGGGCTTCCATAGGAGTGGATGCTATTTGCTTAGTTGTTGTGGGTGTTGGTTCTTCTACCTCTACATGTGGATCTTCAAGCACATCTGTTGCCTGAAAGGCCTCAATGTTTCCTTGCAAAAAAAAAATATCATGGCAAAATATTATCTAATCCAACATTTATGGTTGACACCTCTGGTACTTGACTTGTGTTAAATGAAAAAGTGGGGAAAACACCCTATGATATTGGTTGCATAAATGTTTTACCCCTTCCACGGGCCATATTTATTCGGCCTCTTATTTTTTGCACTTGTGGTTGTTGTCGTGTTGGCAATGGCCTCATGACTTACTGCTCCTGGCTTCTCACGATTTGATCTTGAGAGCCACCTGATATTCAAATAAGAAATTGACAAAATTATTTTCAAAAAAAAAAAAATCAAGAAAAGAGAATGATTTACATGATGACGATTAGATCTCATGTACAATGGTTCATTCGAGGGTTGTGCGCAATTCTGAAAACATGAAAATTATAATAAAACTTATTATAATTTTATGTAACACACTAAGAAATATACTATAAAATATTGAAAGTGAAACTTATGTGTAGGACAATTGATTTGAATAGATTTAGATCGATGAGAAGGAGGAGTAACCTACCGTGTATGTTTTTCTAGCCTCAAAAATGGTGATGATTCTGATTCATTTTATTCAGAATCACCACATGCCTCAGGCATGTGACCCCTTACACCAACATCCTATTTCTTAGTTTTTGTCACTACCTTTCTCTGCAATCAGGTGTAAAAAAAATTAAAACTAAAAATAGAGCTAAAATATATTAAAAAAATAGATGTGAAACATGGACTTAGCCTCAATTCCTCTAAACTCATACCCAAGTTCATCAGTGTGGGGTGCAATATTGTTGGTATTTCAGTATTTTTTAAATCATGAAAACTTTCATAAAAAAGCGTTAAAATAAATTTAATGGTCACCACAATTTTGACTTCCTTCGTCCCAATGTTGTGCAACTCTGTTCTGATGTGTTCTGAAATGTACATGCACCACTCAAACTACATACCTTCAACAGTGTGAATGATATAGGTCAATGCCCATAATGGAAGTTTTGTTCTTCCAAGAAAAATAGTCTTGCTTGGAAGAACTCAATAATGGCCTTCAGAGATTTATTTTCAATGTAGCTTTTTTTAAGCCTCTCTTAGACTTAGCCATGGAAGCTGCATAAAAAAAATTAGATTAAAAAAATTGTTAAATTTCAAACAATAATAGAAATAATTGATAGGAATTATACCTTCAACCACTTTCCATGGAAGATCGTATTCATCTTCCAAGTATTTTTTTATCATGCTTACCCATAGAGAATCTCATAGACACAATAGGGAAACTCTTGTGTGGAAGTTCTATTAACCTCTGTATGTTCGAAGGTGTGATGGTGAATGACACTTGTTTATTCTAAAATATGACATTCACGGTTGCATGGTCATGGTCATAACCATCAATGATACTCTGTAAAAGGTGCTTGTTGATATTGAACTACGACATTGTTAGCAAGTGTTGTAAATCTAATGCAGATAACCATGTATTGTCATAACCAGGGATGGTTGATAACTCTATCATGGTGGTGAAAGTAGTGTTCTTGAAAACCAAATTTCCAATGGCAGTTTGAGTAGAGGTGGTAGTATTGGCCATTGTTCGATAAAGTAAAATGAGAAATTGGATTTCAAAGAGTGTGGGGTGACGGTGTATCAGGAAGAGTTCAAGAGCAATCGTAGAAATATAACTAAAAAAATAACTTCCTAATATCTATTTATAGATAAAATGGTAGGATTTGGACATGTGGCATAATTTCATTTGGCATTCAATGAGGTTGACCGATCGACTAACACATGGCAGATTAAAAATTGGTCCAGTGATGGATCTTGCATTCCACTCGATCAGTATGTCAGACTTCATTTCACTCGATCCATTTGCAAGACCTCAGAATTCACCTGATTTGCTAGCTGGACTATGGTTACCATATGGGGCATCTGTCGATCATTGGTTTCCCTTTGGGTCATTGGCTGGTCTATGATTTACACCTGGTCCACTATCTAGAACTTGTTTTCACCTAGCCCATTATCTGATCCTCGAATTCCACCTGGGTTGTTGGTCAGTTGTGGATTTCCATCTAAGCCATTACCCAGTCCTCGATTTCCACCTAAGCCATTGGCCATACTTTGATTTTCATCTGGCCTGTATCACCAATTCTTAATTTCCACTTGATCGATCACCGGTCCATGTTTTACACTCAATCCGTTTCTCAGTTTTTTTTATTACCCGATGTGAAATCGAGCTGTGTTTTCACCCGGTCCATTGCCAGACTGTGTTTTCTCTCAGTTCATCAATTGTTTCAATTTTTTTTCAAAAATTAAGATAATTCGCCATGTCCTCCGACATGAGGTTGACCTGAATTTGCAAGGGATTCGTAATTTTTTACCAAAACATTTAGGGTCCGACCCCTTATGCATAACCCTGGATTCAAGGACTATTTGGCTCTGAGTTCTTGATTATTTTATGTATGTTTATACTTTTTTATCTACATTTCTATTAGATTTATATCATCATTGGTGGATTAAACTCTGAGTCTAGATTTAGTTTTTCAATGGGAATGAATGTTGTAATGCTATTGGAAGTCATGCTTTATAATATGATCTAATTTTAGTTTCTATTTTGTCCTTCTATTGAATGTTGTTAGTTTAAACTAGGTTGTTAATTTTGTTGTTAATTCATCCCCGCATTATCTCTTCGGCTTATAGCCATATTTCCCTTCCTTTCTATTAATTTCTTTCCCTAATATTTATACCAGTTTTAGAGTAGCAAGGGATCTAGCCCCCTCTAGAGATTGTCCTGAAGGACATTTCTTTCCTTTAGACTTTCAATATTGGTCGGGTTTAGGCCGCATACATACATTTTATCCTAGGGTAGACTCTTGACCAATAGTTATCTCAGAGGAACAAGGTGGTTTTGTTCATGGTAAACAACTTGATGGTATATATAATTATTGTGTAGGAGGCCATACATGCTCTTCATTCCATGAAAAAACCAGGCATGCTTATCAAATTAGATATGAACAAAGCATATGATAAGGTTTCCTAGAACTTTCTACATGCTATTCTTAGAAATTTTGGCTTTGATTATAGTTGATGTGAATCGATTAAAAGTTGTAATAAAATTGCAAAATTTTCTATTTTGATCAATGGTTCTCCTATTGGTTACTTCAATTCATCTTTTGGACTTCATCAAGATGGTCTACTATATCCTTATCTTTTTATTATTTTGTGGAAGCATTAGGGAGAGCTTTCTCAAAGGCAAAAATAGAAGAAAAAATCAAAGGTACCCAAGTTGCAAAACATTATCCCTCTAAATCTCATCTCCAATTCATTGATGAAATTTTTTTTGGGGTCATCCCTTAGTTAGTGATGCCATGGAGTTCAAATCAATATTATCATGCTATGAAAATTCTATTGCATAGTTGGTTAATACTACAAAATCTAGGATAGTTTTATTAATTTTTCCCTAGATTTACAACAAATTATTGTCAATGTTTTAGAGTTTAAAATTAAAAAAATTTCGTCAAGCCAACACTTTATTAGTGTTGGCTTTATTATTAGCTAATTTCTACACACAAATATTCCTCGTATACCTAGTTTAACCCCTTACTAATTTCTTGTTTATATATTGCAATCTCCTAGAAAAATAATTTTACATATAAGTTTGAACTTTATTATATCATTAATTAAGTTATGAAATGAAATTTTATTATATAATTTGTGTCCCTTGTAGAATAGTACCTTACTATAACCAATGCTAGAAAAAATACTATTGTGTTATTTTTTCAATTTACTCCAAGTTGCTACTTAGGGTTAGTATTTACCATCTTAAAAATATTTTTTTGTATATGTCTTGTAAAAGTAAGTAATTCTACCAAATTGTTGCTACCATTTATTTTGTTCTAAATAAAATTTCATTCAAAATATTATATTTTTGGTAGTCTACTTTCATCACACTTATATTTTTTATTAATATCATCTATGATGTTGAGTAATTTTTTGAGTTTAGTGAACCTTATTATTAACTATTGAATGTTTTTTAATTAATTTTTTTGAGGAAAGGAAATTTGTTATTGTATTTATTTCTCACATTCAAAATATTTTCAAGAATGAAAACTCTACTCTCTTTTTTTTGGATGATAAAGGGCCTTTTTGAAAGGATCCCCAAACCTTTCACAAAATAGGATTCAAAAGGAGGTAATGATAAATGGGATAACCTCAACCAACTAGGATAGTAAAGGATTCAAAAACAATAGTAAGGGAATGGAGGACCATCAACCCAAAGGACAAGCACAACCACTACGATCAAAATACCATTAGTAAAAATAGGAACAACCCCCCCAAAATAGACCCAAGATATTCCCACAAAATAGATCCAGGATGATCCTAAAATGACAAACCATCAACTACTTAGAAGTTGTAGGTTTATCATGGTCCCCATCCTCTATTTTCATAGTCTAGGAAGCTAAGTTTTGGTTCTTCAGTCTGTTGATTATCTTGATGGCTTGGAGAAACATGGTTGACACTAAGGAAACTAGATAATGCAAATCTGTTAGAAGGTCATTATCATCACCAGAATGGGTAGAAGTCCCTCTAGGGGAAGGGCCACCTTGGATGAATAGCACTCAATTCAAAATTTCACTGATCTTTTGTTTCTTATGGATCAAAGGAGGTGCTCTTGGAGCATTCTTATCCTAGTCAAGGATAATAAAAATTTTGAGCTTGTACTAGAAAGATCTATTTCTAGTCGAACAATGGCACGAAGAAGGTGAAGCATCGATAGAACTAAAAGAAAAAAAAATCTTACCAAAAAACTCTACTCTTGAGAAGTCTTGCTCAACAATTTTCTACTTGTATTCCTTATATTTCTTTTAAAGCCTTATTTCCTTCAATGATTAAATAATGCTAAATTTTGCTATGTCTAAGGATAAATCACTATGTTTATATATCCTTCTTGTTAAATTTTTTAAGTAATATGGGATTTTATTGGTTAGCATTTTTACAAATTGTATAAAGAGTATCATAGAAAATGGTCTTTAGGATTAATACTTAATCAAATGTTGGTAAAATTCATCCCTAAGTGTTGTAGTAGGGAGAGGTTCTCTAGATAGATTCTAATTATGCTTTTGAATATTTCACACAAAACTATAGCTAAAGACTTAGCATAAAAGAGTAACCTTATGGTGCAACAAATTGTCAAAGCTAAATAACCAATTTTACTTAAAGACAACTACATTTGAGATAACATAATATTGGCTTGGGAGGTTGACTATGGTCAAGATATGTTTTAGTTAGTTTGGTTTTGATAAATATTATGAAAAAATATGTTGTTCATTTATATTACAAATACTTTATTGGCTTAGATTTGCACCTAACTTGTATTATAAAGTTTTTCTAGTATTTGATGATACTTCTATTAAAATTGTTATTAATGGATCACTATATGGTACTATCATTTTGTAGAATTTTATATAGAAGGGATATCCTTAGACCCTTTCTTTATCTTATTTCTATAGATGCCTTGGGGTACTTTTTTGAGAGCTCGTCACGTGTTAATCTAACTAAAGAAATTTCTCTTCCAGATAATGGTAGAGTAGTTAACTTCCACTTCATTAATCATTTTGCCATATTTCTTATGAATGATAGAGCTAAACTAGAAAATGAAATGAACCTGTTAGATGTTGTTTGCTTTGGTTTTAGGGATATACTCTCACCCAACAAATCAAAGTTAATTTTGGTTCAAGATGTTCTATGCCTAGATTGGATATTGCTAGAGTGAAAATAAGGCTATCATGGGAAAATAATCAGATATTTATGTGTCCCCTTTGGGTTTAGAGATTTTTCTACTAATATATGGAAAACTTTCATGGACAAGTTCTAGCACAAATTTAATAAATAGGTAACCAAGCATCTCTATATGATAGGCTAATTACAGGTGGTAGATAAAATATTTTATTCTTCTTCCTAGCTACCTAGAAAGTGTCATTATACTTAGTTTATACAGATGATTTATAGTTTTTATGTTGTAATTAGGATGTTTCCTAAAGTAAAGAGACTATTTTTAAGGGTACAATGTACCCAACCTAATGCTATATTTTATAGTAGGTTCTAGATATGAATGAAACAAACACATTACCTAGTATTTTCAAAAAAGTTGAGGGTGTGGATACCAAATAATTTCACTACCAAAGAATATATTTACACTCTATCCAATGATAAAATGATTGGTATGATGGGGTATTCATACCCAAATACAAGTTACCTTTAGGTTAATATTAAGATATTTACCTTAAGGATTAAAATAATAAATAGTAAAAAAAATATCATTTCAAGGTTTACAAGGGCCCAAAGGGCTTATATAAATAATATAATAAAAAATTTAGTTGTGGCTTCAAGAGAATATTAACCACCACATATTTCAACATCCTTCCTTAATCTAAATAAAGGACATAAATAGAGGCCCTTATTTTTCATCCCTCCTTAAGAGACACTCTCTTACTCCAAGTAGCTTCTACATGCATAAAAAAATAATCTTGAGCATGATGTTATTGAAGATGTATATTACCTACTCTACTAAAGGCACAAAAACTAGACCAAAAATCCTATATGCATGAAGCTATATTAGAAAGTGTATCCAAACACCTATGAGCTTTGTATGCTAATGAAACACTAAATTATGGATAATCTCTATGGTGATCTAATCATCACTTTGAAGACTCAAGAGTGACCAAAAACTCCAAGGAATAACAATCTCCTCCTAAATTATAAGCATCAACTAAATATGTGTAGTTGCCTCATTAGAAACATAGTATTAATATTCTATAGAAAAATAAGATATAGTAGATTGACATCTAGAACAAAAAGAAATATGGTAAAGTCTCAAATAGAGCACAAAGTCTATGGTAGACCATCATTCATCTAAGTCACTCGCCCAATAAACACCTAAAAAAAAATTAGAATAAGAAGAAATCCAACTAAGTAGTGAATACCCATATGATAAGTCCCTTGGATGTATCTAAAAATCCTATATGTCATCTCAAAAATGGAATAAAATCATGACTTTATATCCTATATCAACATAGGAGGACTAATGGTAATGAGAATATCATCAATATAAATAATAATTATCAAAGTCTTCCCATACCAATGGTTGATGTAAACATCATATTCAACCTCACATCAACAAAATCCATAACTAAGAAAAATGATTGAATATTCTCATACCATGCATGAGGAAGCTATTTATGTCCTTAGAAGGATATATACAGATGACAAATCAAAGGAGTAGATCCATGAAGCTCAAATATAGGTAGCTATTGCATGTAGAATCTAGATCGTATCACCATCATTGGGGAAGCTCAATTAACCCAAGGTCATACAACATTTTGGCAATCAACTCGTTCTGCCCGCATTGAGTCACTTCAATGTCGCCAAAGCGAAAAGGCATGGCGCACGTTGCTGGCTTTCTCCTGCCTGACCCATATGTGTCATTGGTAAAAGTCATTCTGCTGGGCTACTTCCAATGCAAATAGATACTCCATGGTAAAATACAACAAAAGAAAAGGCTTGCCAGAGAAACCAAAAATTTTAATGACTACTTGCGTCAGCAAAAATACGTCACCTTTCTCTTTTTCAACAATCTCCTCCTTCATCGCTTTCGGTACTCTATCACACGCGCCGTAAATGAGTTCAAGGGTGGGTCCCAAAAACATTCGATTAAAATTATAGTAGGATTCCTTCTTCGACAAATTTTGGGTCCATGAATAAACCGATAATATTTTACCTGCTTCATCTATTTTCTTCATCGCTACAAAGGCAAAATGATGATGCATATAATAAAAGAAGTACCAAACCAAAAAGAACAATGCCTGAAGGTGACGTCTTCCCCACTCTACACCTTCTCCAGCTGAGTGTGCATCCTTCGAGCTACAAAATCTGCCCAATCAAAGAAAATTGGATTTGTGTTCGCCTTCATGGTAGTTGGGGCATAAAACTCAACCTGTGAAATGCATTGTGCAAGCGACGCTTACCACTTATATACTATGGAGTCTATGGATAGTCCAAAAATCCATGCCAACATCGAATATAGGTCTGGGCTCTTAAAATATTTTAGCAACTTCGGCAAAGCTGGCAATTCTCCAAACTGAGGTGTTTTTAGCAATTGATTTTCCATGAACTATCGCATGGGCACTGTAGACTGGTATCTTTCCTCCTACTCTGCAAGATTGAGCTTCTTAAAAATGATGTCAGAAGGAGGTCTCACACCACAAGAGAAAGCTTCTCTGACAGAGTTGGCTAAAATGCTGAACAACCTATCTCTATTGGCATTTTGAACGACTCTCGTAGAAGAGTCATAAAACTAAGCAATTGCCCACACCAACTCTGGACATGCATGCACCGACGTACAAAGATACCAAGAAACATGAGAATAAAATATCGTGGTGCACAAAATTTTGATGGATACCTTCTGAAGAGAAAATTTGACATCTTGTCGCAATTTCTCCATGCCTTTGTTCGTGATTTCACAATCATTGATTTTTGCAAGTCGATCATAATAAGGTGCCAATTCTTCTTCTTCATCCTTTTTGGCTTTTCGCTACTTCTTTCCTATGTCAACCTTCTTCTAGGCCTTCTCTTTCTTAGCTTCTATGGTCTTCCTTGCCATATTCGAACTTCTTTCTTTAACAACAACAAATAATTCTATACCTTTGAGCAACGACTCTACAAACAGGAGCTCTACAATTTTCTTTGTTTATTCAACTGAAATGTACACCCTTTTATAGCTTTTTGACCACACCTACCAGATTTAATGCATGTGGTGCACCTACTAAATTTGAGATGAACGTGCACCTAGGTCTTGGGGCATGTCATGCTCTCCCATGATTTTAACGATTTTACCCATATCTTTTTCAAGCACCATGATAGGTTATTTTTTTTTTCTTTTTGGGGCATGCAACCTATCATTAATGATTATCCTTGGAAATATGATTACCTACTTTTTCACCTTGAACTATGTGATAAGTGCTTGTTTTCACTGATGTGGAGTACCGACAATACCTTTTATGACTTCACTAGTGAAAAGCCATGCATCTAGGAGTTTCATTGAAAAATAAGGTGAAAAGCACTTTCGCTCACTTAGACACCAAAAATAGCTTTCACCAACTCGAGCACCCGAAAAGCATGTAAGAAACTCAAATCTCTTCGATGATACGAAGATGAGTTTCACTCCAAAAAAGATATGCATGCAATTTCTTTTATGTTATTAAAAATAGGCACGACTTAACTCCATGCACCAAAAAGCAAAATTTTAAAACATGCATGTGTTTTCACTGATTTTAAGCACCAAAAATACCTTTTGATGTCTTCACTATCAAAAAGCAGGGCATGTAGGCGATAGAGCACTTTCAGGTGAAATTTCCAACTTGAAAATTTGGCCAAAAGAAGGAGCGAAGAGGATTTTTGCCAGTGAAAACACTCTTGCCTAGCGAAAATGACCTTTTCTTCTTTTTTTTTATCAAAAAATTAAATAGACTATATACATATTTACAACTTGGATGTTCCTGCATTTCTTTACTGATAATAGGCCTTCAGATGAAGACCATTGATTGGAATCGATAGAACATGACCTTCCATGTCCTACAAATAGAATGAATTAACTTGATTACTATTGGTGATCTGGAAGGGACCTTCCCATATTACCTCAAATTTATGATGATTTCCCAGCTTGGCCTTATTTTCATTCCATTTCAACACAAGATCACCAACACTGAAAGCTTTGTCTAAAGTTTTCTTACTGAACCAGTTCTTAGTCACCTAGATATGCTTCATGAATGTAGTATATGCTTTCTCTCTTTCCTCTTCCAACTGCAAGAGCTGAGACAACCTTGTACTCATAGGATCGAACTCCCCCTCTTCACTATCAAGCAAGTGCAAGGACTGGAGCGTCGACAACTCTATATGGATAGGCAAAACCGCTTCTTTTCCATACACCAAAGAGTATGGAGATGTTTTGATAGACTTCTTAATTGAGATGTGATCAACCCATAGAGCTTGATTCAAGAGCAAATGCCAGCTCCGCTTGTTATCTTCTAGAGTTCTTTTCAAAATCCTTAGCAGATTTTTATTTGTTGACTCAACCAATCCATTTCCCTATGGGTAATAGTTGGATGAAGTCTTCAAATATATTTTGTACTTGCTTGCAAATTCATTAATTTTGGCTCCAATGAATGGAGTCCCATTATCTATCACAATGGCATATGGTACACCAAAGCATGTTATCAACCCCTCTAGGAAAGAAATGATAACTTCTTGATCTGCTTTCTTAGTTGGCACTACTTCTACCCATCGGGTGAAATAGTCAATGGTTGTTAAGATATATTTATGCCCAATAGATGAATTAGGGTCAATAACCCCAATAAAATCTAAGCCCCATTGTTGAAATGATGCTTCTACTTGAATTGGGTGAAGCGGTAAGGAAGCATTTCTACTTCGACCAACATATCTTTGGCATTTATCACAACTTTGGCTAACCTTGAATGCATCAAAAAGAGAGTAGGCCAATAATAACCTACCTTTATGATTTTTAGAGCCATGGGTCTACCTGCATAATGTCCTCCTAATAATCTAGAATGGAATTCTTCCAGGATATTCTATTTCTTTGACTCTTTGACACATCTCAGAAGCACTCCATCAATGTTCTTGTAGAATAGCTCATTTTTCAACATGACATATCTGCAGGCTTGCAGCCTAAACCTTCTTCTTTGTGAAGCATTAAGATGAGAAGGACACCTTCCTATATTGAAGTATTCGACAAGGTCTTCTATCCAATATTGGTTAATTATGGGCTAATTAGCAAGATTACTTTCTTGCACTGGACCTTCAAACTAGCATGCTATTGTTTCAGAAGTAGCACTCCTCGCAAGCTCTTGACATAGTGCTCGACCATGAACCAACTTGGTCGGTCGAATCTTGATATCATATTCTTGGATCTTGGAGACCCAACCAACTCTCTTATCTCCAAGTTCTCCCTAGATAATGAAACTTTGGACATCAGGATGTACAACATGAACTATCATTTTGCTCTATGAAATAAAATATCAAAACTTCTTCAGAGATTTCATCACTGCATACACTTGCTTCTCAATGAAGTTATATTTTTCTTCATGTGGTTGAATCACTTGACTCAGGAATGCAATAGGTCATTCATTTCCATCTTCTCCCTTCTGTGTAAGGACAACCGCATAACTTTCTTGCTCACCAATAGCATAAAGGATGAAATCCTTAGAATAATCAGGATTCACCAAGATGGGAGCCTGAGCAATCCTCTCCTTAATCTCTCTGAATGCTTCTTTTCTTTTCTCCATCCATTTGAACTCAACATTATTTTTTAGGAGTTCAATCATTGGCTTCACTACTTGAGCAAAGTCTGCAATAAACTTCCTAACGAAGTTGATTTGGTCGAAGAAATATTGTAAACTTTTCTTGTTAGCCGGTAATGGGAGCTTTAAGAGAGCTTCGGCTCTAGCTGGGTCAATAACTAACCCTTTCTCAGAAATCACATGGCCCAGGAGCTTTCCTTATTTTACCATGAATATGGACTTCTTTGGGTTGATGGATACCCCAAATTCTTGGCACTTCTCAAATACCTATCATAAATGTAAACCATGTTCCTCCCTTTTATGGGAGAAAACTATCATATCATCCAAATAAATGATAATGATTCGGTTTAGTAACTCATCGAAATCTAGGTCCATTGCTCTCTAAAAGGTTGCTCCGACATTTGAGAGGTCGAAAGGCATTCATTGGTAAGAAAATGTTCCCCACTTTGTGGTGAATGTCATTTTGTATTGGTCTCCATATTTGACCCAGATTTGATTATACCCAGAGAATCCATCTAGCAGAGAAAATCTTTGTGCTCCTGCAACCACGTGGAGGATCTGATCTATCTGTGGCAAAGGATAATGGTCCTTTAGAGAAGCCTGATTAAGATTTCGAAAATCAATGCATAAGCGAATATCTTCATTCTTCTTCCACATAGGGACCAAATTTGCTACCCAGGAAGAGTGCTTGATAGGATAAATGATCTTCACTTCGAGCATCTTCAAGAGTTCTACCTTCATCAGGGTCTCGATTTTGGGGTTGAATGGCCTCTACTTTTGTCTGAAAGGTTTTACTCCTTCCTGTAGTTCAATTGTATGCTGGATAACATTCTTGTCATACCCTTTGAGGTCCTGATAACTCCAGGTGACAATGTCTAGGAATTCTTGGCATAGTTCCTTGATTTGCTCGAGTTCTTCAGGTGTGCAGTCAGTTCCAACCTTGATTGATTTTCTAGGTTCTAACTGCAACTCTTTGTACTCCTTTTCATCCACCTTGATCTTATGCTTTATTGTTCTATCATTTTGATCAAAGAGACTTTCGAGTGAAATCAATCCTTTTGAGATGTGATTATTTTTCAACTGGATCAATCCCTCAGGTTCTTCTTCATCAAATGTTCTCCCTTCAATACTGCTAGCTTCATTTATCAAGAAGTTCACAATCTGCTCATCATTCTCGAACACTTACCAATGAATATCCTTATCAAGAACTGAAGGCCTATAAACAAGCTTCACAATCTTTGGTTTTTGCATCATGTGTTCAATTAGGGAAAACCTGGCACCAATGGATGCCAAGAGATCGATATGCTTATTTTATTCCCATAAAATTGCTTGGATATTTAACATCATGTAGGCTTCAAATAGGTCCCAAAATTTGTTGTGATACACCTTCAAATAGTGTTGTTTGGAGACACACTTGTTAGTCACTTGATTGAAAATCAACTCTGAATATCCAAAAATCTGGAGTTGTTTGATCCCAAGTTTCTCTACTTTCTTCAAACCTAAGCACAATGCTTCATACTCGAAAGCATTATTTGTACAACTCCATGTCAGTCGATATGAATATATCTTCTATCTTCCAGAAGGGGAGATGAGGACAATCCCTACTTTGATGCCATTTTTACATCTTGCACCATCGAAGAAGAGTTTCCACAACTGATCTGAGATAGGATCTCCATCATTGGATACCTTCACTTCCACCTTTTCAGGCTTGGTAATGGCATAGCAACCAATCTCAGTTTCAATCATTGCATTGAAGTCATTCATGGAGAATTCATCTTCTGTGCAAAGTTCACCCAGAGCTTCTTCCATTAAATCTAACTCTTCCATCTCTTCGATCATCAAGTTAGCAGAATCCATGCACTTTTCTTCATCCTCGATCCTTTCTATATGAAAGGTGGAAGGTTTCTCATTGTAGATCCGAATTCTTTTCCCTTTGAAAGGAATTTCCAGATGGGAATAATCTAGAGAAATATAGCCTCCCAGCTTGGCAGTGAATTCTCTCGAGAGGCACATACTAAAGTATGGTTCCAAATCAACCACGACCACCTCCTGGATCACAGTGATTTGAGGTATTTTATGCAACACAATTGGGATATCTTTAATAACACCCACTATTTTCATAGGGGTTCCATCCAACTAAAAAACTCTTAGGCTACTTCTAGTATACTCCATGCCCATGATCTCGCAAACCACTTTTGGCATGATAGTCATCGCAACACTAGAGTCAATCATGCAGTTATGCACAATCCAACCCTCCATCCTGAGAGACAAGTAAAATGGTGGTGGTCTATTCTTTCCAGTAGCCGAAGTTGTAAGCGTTTGAGCTAACACAGTCTGAGTAGGATTTTTCTTTTTACCTTTAACAGACTTTAGAGATTCTTGCAACAAATCAACCTATCCAAGCAATTGCAAAGCATCATAGAGACTAACCTTGGCAGGAATTTTCTTTAATTCTTCAACAATGTTGTACATGGATGAACTGGATTCTCTTCCTTCATTAGTAGCCTCATACTTGCTCCGATATTGCTGTGTGGCTTCCACCCTCTAACGCTTGGTCAAAGATGGGTATTTAAGGTATTCTTTTACCTGTTCCTTCATCTCAGCTTGCGTTTGTGAAGTTGATGCCTTCGCTTGAGAGATTCTTTCTTTTGCTTGTGTGGGCAAGAGATATTTTAAGAGAATAGGTTCTTTCGACTTAGGCATTGAGCCAGGTGCCTTCACCTATGCTTGTCTCTTTTCATTCTGCACCTTTGGCTCAATAGGTATCTTCAGTGGCTCCATCTCAGCTAGGTCCACTATGATCGAATTTTTTCCAGCTCTCATGAGAACTGAAACTTGTTCTATGGAAGGGATCATAAAGTTATGATCGACTTCTCTAATCATGTTGATATGACCATCGAAAGAGTTATCTGCCAATATTTGCACATAGTTCAGATGAACCATGCAAGTTTCTTCACCATGCGGATCATTGCAGGTAGAACACCAATACATTTTGTTTGATGGGCCAGCTTCTTCATTTATCAACACGGTTGCATTCCTTTCAGGAATCTTGCTAGTCAAAGTTGCTTGCTCTCTAGTGATTGGTGGAGGTTGAAATCTCCTAGGCTAGAAACTTCTCTCAACTTATCTTTTCTTCAGGGTTGTGATCTCATTTGTCATCGTTCTCATTGTTGATTGCATCTCTTGCAACATCTTCATTTGAGGATCAAGATTTGAGGGTGTTGGAGGAGTTGGTAATGGTAGTGGTACTAGTAGAGATGATAATGCTAGGAATGGAACTAGAGCAAGAAATTATGGAATGGAAGGGGTAGGCAATTATAGGATAGAAACTATCGAGGTTTGAGAGGAACTAGGATTCCATGAAGGAACTGGATACATGGGGGACATTGGTAAAGATTGAGAAGATGCATTGGGATATAAATATTATGGGAGATCAAGAAATATCGACATCATCATTTTTGGTGGGAGCTTACCAATAGCAATTAAATCAGCTTCAACCTTTTGCGCTTGGGAGTACAAGGTCAAAAATATATCAACATTGGACTGACGGATGGCCATGCTAATGTCAGAATTAAAGGCCCAAAGATAATAAAATATAGCTTGTTTGAGAGGTAGACCATTAGGGACTCTCTACCAAGTTTGAGTGAACCTAACATTGAAGTCAATGATTTCCTCCTATGGATACCTCTAAATATTAGTGAATTGATGCAATAGAGAAAAAGGATCCGCTTGTTCATTGAAGCCTTTTATCATTAACTCAACCAACTGGTCCCATGTGGTAATAGTGGTAGGTGGTAAGGACCGGTACCAATAAAGCATCTTCCCTCTAAGAGAGAGCATGAGCAATCTGACCATGACATCTTCATCTATGATGCTATGAATAGTTGCCAAAGAAGCCATATCTTGAACATGCTCATAAGTTATTTTTCCTATACCATCATAAGTAGGCAAAGCCTTTAATGCTATTATCGAGATCAGATTTTGAGCTTGCAGATTCAAAGCTTCAGAATGATTCCATGCTAGAAACTATCATGGTGGATTTTGAGCCATTTGGACCGGAGAATTTTCTTGGGGAGGAAAGCTAGTGGCAGTGCTAGAGGGACTTGAAGGAATGGAAAACACACCAGCTACCTATGAAGATGTTACAATTGATGGGATAGTCAGAGTGATTAATCTAGGATGCTCTCCCAAGACTTGGGTGTCAAGCTCAAAAAACTCAACAGGATTTTCTAAATTTTTGGCCTTCGATCTTGTGATCATGAAGTAAAGCTTTCACCAACTTCACGTTCGAAGGCTTCTGGGTAAAACTAAGTCGCCAGATGTTCTAATCAAATAGCAAAATATGAACATCAAATCTTAATACTGCTTAAGGTGGACCTTTCGTGTCCCACTGGGCGTGCCAAAAATTGTTGGTCAAGAGTCTACCCTAGGATAAAATGTATGTATGCGCCCTAGACCCGACCAACATTGAAAGGTTGAAGGAAAGAAATGTCCTTCAAGCCAATCTCTAGAGGGGGTTGGTTCCCTTGCTACTCTAAAAACTGGTATAAATATTAGGGAAAGAAATTAACAGAAAGGAAGGGAAATATGGTTGTAAGCCAAAGAGATAATGCGGGGATGAATTAACAACAAGATTAACAACCCAGTTTAAACTAACAACATTCAATAGAAGGACAGAACAGAAACTGAACTTAGATCATATTATAAAGCATGACTTCCAATAGCATTCCAACATTCATTCCCCATTGAAAAACTAAATCCAGACTCAAAATTTAATCCACCAATGATGATATAAATCTAATAGAAATGCAGAGCAGAAAGTATAAACATACATAAAATGATCAGGAACTCAGAGCCAAATAGTCCTTGAATCAAAGCAAATGTTTAAACTGTGAGAGTTTCACAAGCAAATATCCATCCTCCTTTTTTACATCAAGTTTCCTAGTATTTATAGAGGATTTCACCTCCAAAATTGAATGATCATTAAATAAAATGATGGCAAGTCAAATATTGGTCGATAGCAATTTTCTCCTCGATAGCAACAATGAACCAATCCAGTGGTACATTGGGAAGCAACGAGCAATTTTGGTAGATGGCATATCAAGACTTAGCCAGAATCATCGGCAAAATTTTCATCTTCATGGTGGTGCCTCAAAAATGAGCATTCACCATAGTGGACGGTGCCTCAAAATCAACAGGATCACACTAGAGTCAAGAGCAAGTAAACAACATTTAATTTTGGTAATCTTTTAGTTATCTATCGAATCTGATCTTCATCAGCAATAATTCCGAAAACATTAACTTCTTTGCCCAAAAATTGAATTTATCGACCTTGAAATTCCCCCCAAAATGATCTTCGCTCAAAGCGCCATCAAAAATGACTTTCGCTTGGAGGAAATGGCAAAAATTAATTTCGCCAAGGTGAGGCCCGAAATGGACCTTCGCCAAAGCATGATTTTGTGAAGGTGTGGGCCAAAAATGGCTTTCACCATGACTTTTGCCGAAATGGGTTTTTGCCAAGAATTTTACCCAAAATGGGTTTTCACTAGGAATTTCACCTAAAATGGGTTTTCACCAAGACAAAGCCCAAAATAGACTGTCGTTTCCGAAAATGAAGCTTGTCTGAAATGAAATTTCATCAAAAAATGAATTGTCACCTGCTTGAACCTAAATATTTCACCCAAAAATAGATTTCGTTGAGCAAAACTCATTGCACACTTGGGAAAAATTTTAAATCTAATTTTAGTGTGGCAAAAATGCCAACAATAACACAACCTAGAATGCCCTTCAACCTATTTTCCATAATTTTTGAAATGATTTTATAAATCATATTACAATGGTTTACTGGACAAAAAATATCAAAATATTTTGTGTCATCTTTCTTAGGAACCAACATAATAAAACTGGCATTGATCTCACTTATTATCGCCTTTCTTTTTTAGGCCTCTTCAACTACAACTAACATATCACTCTTCAATAAATCCTAAAATAATTTAAATAAAATTATAGGAAAACCATTAGGGTCAGGTGCCTTGTTAGGATGGAAAGAAAAAACTACTTTATGGAGATCCTCCATAAATATCTTCTTCATCAAGATTTCATTTTATCTCTATGTGATAATTGATGGAATATTTTTCAAAAGCTTATCTTATGCCTCCTTATCTTGCCTAGTATCTGATAAAATATTTTTGAAATAATTAATTGCTTCCTTCCTTATATCTTCTTCATCCTCAATATTTCTTCCATTTAGAGTTAAGATATTTTTGATGTGATGAAAAGAAAAAATTATTTTTGTTGTACTAGAATTATTTTTTTTGTATTTCTATCTCCTTCCTTGAGGCATTTCTATCTAGATTTTTGGAACCAATATGACTCCTCATTTTTCAATGCATTATGATAGTCAAAAAGTAATTATTTTTCTTTCATATAATAATCCTTATCCATTCCATTAGATTTCTACCATCTCTTGTAAATTTTTGAGCTTGGATTCAATTTCTTTCTTTTCTTTAAAAATTTTACCAAAATATTTGGTATTCCAAATATTAATTTACTCCTTTAAATATTATATTTTTTTAAGGAACCTGTACATACATGATCCTTCAAATTTTGATTCATCCCACCATAACATAACCATATGGAAAAAAATAGGGTCTTGGAGCCACATACACTTGAAGTAAGAGGATTTTGGATGACCATTATTAGGTAAATCATAAGTCAAAAGAATGGGTTTGTGATTTGATCTTGCTTGAAATAAAATATCTAAAGAGATTGTATACTTTGTTTGCAACTATTTATTAGATAACAAGAATCTATCCAATATTTCTACTATATAATTTTTCCCAATTGTCATCTATTATCCCATGTATATTGAAAATTTAAAGGACTAACATCCCAAAGGTCATTTGAATTGACAAATGAAGCAAAATCTTACATTGATTTTGACAATCCTGGAATACCACCCTTCTTTTCCAAATGAGATAGAATAATGTTAAAATCATCCCCAATGATCCATAGATCATTATGCACATCATTTTATTTGACAAAAATATGCTAAGGTTCTTCCAACATCTTTCATGAGGTGTAACTATAGTTGAAGCATATACATTTATAACCCCAACTTTGTCATTTTCCTTTTTCTATAAAATAATCCAGAAACACAATTACTTTTTACTTCTAATAATTTTCCATCTCATTTGCATCTATCCCATATTATTGCAATGCCACATGAAGCTCCTATAGAAGAAACTACTAGACAATTACCCATCTTCCAAAACTTCTTAAAAGCATCCTTACATTCCTCATTTTTTAATTTGTTTCTTGTGTTAAAATAAACTCAAGACTATAACAACCTATTAATTCCTTAATAACTCTTTTTTATGGGCCTTATTCATACCCCTAATATTCCATGATATCATTTTCATCTTAACGCTTTTTATTTTTATTAGTGGGCTTAACCTCACTTCTTTTTAACACCTATGATATATTTATTTGGCTTCCTAGATCAAATATCCTTTTGAGTTTATTTTTCTATTTTTTCATGCTTTGATGGCCTTCCTCTCCCTTTTCCATTCCCACAAACACTCTCATCTTCATCAATATCTTCTATTTTTTCATATTGTTCATAATCTTATCTTCTAAAGATTTATGTTGCCCTAAAGAATTGAAAGTGCAAGGAATAACTTCATTAGCATTTTCTTCTTTATGTTACCTTGAAAAACCTAAAGTGCATAGATAATGTCATTAATTTCTTATGTTGGACTGGAAACCCTATATTTCCTTGGATATCCTCCATAAGATTTTCTTTATTGTACTACTCTTGAAACCCTAAAGTGCAAGAATCCAGATCCTAATCTAGGTAAGGTTTTTTATTTTCATTGTAAGGAGAAGATTTTATACTACTTGAGAAAAAGAAAGATGATTTACCTAGATTAATCTTAATCTCAATTGATTTAAAATTCACTTCACCATATTCCTTTGCTTTAAAATTTGCCTTCCCTTCTTCCTTTGCACCTTTAGCTCCTTATTTATTTGAAATTGCATATTGCACTTCCTCATCCCTTATATCATTTTTTTTCTAATGGTTGATTCGAGTGAATTGTAATGGCCTTTGTCATCTAATGATGTAGAGGGGTTTTTCTTACCACTTTTTTAGGAGTGGAAAATCCTTGATTTGACTTAGCTTCTCCTATGATATGATCTCCTTGTTTTAAATTGAAGCTACCCTCATGTCCAAAAATTTCCATCTCTTTCTCCATCATTTTTACTTTGTAGTCTCTTTCCATGTGCTGGTTTCATGATATTTGTGACATCATAATGTAATGTTTTCATAATCCACTTGTTGATCCCATTCCCTTGATTCATATTTAATCCTAATGGATTGTGGTAAAGGTTGAAATAAAAATCCATGGGAACACATTCGAGTGTATACAACATGCCTTCTCTCATTAGTAGTTGGTCCCTTCTATATGAATTCACATAGATTATTGCCAATATTCTTCAAAACCTCCTTATTGATGCATTGAAAAGGGAACCAAAAAAGCCTAATTCCTACTGAAAGCCTTTTATAGTCTCTTTCTCCATAGAAACATTCTCACTCTAATGTCTTAAATATAATGCATCTTTCCCCCTAAACCAAGGTCCTCCATCCATTATTCTATCCCTTATTTTTGAACTAGAGAAAATAATGAGGAGAATTCCTTTTGGAAGAAAGCCATGGAGTAATTTAAATTTAATCCCCACTTCCACTCGATCCAATTTTGAATCTCATAAAACCCTAGACAATATCCATGGAACTTATATATTAACCCTTTGCTTTTAGGAACCATTATATCATTCTCAATCATCTCATCTTTGATAATCACTTTTGGTGTAGTATTTGCTACCTGGATAGGTTTTGCCATAGATTTTCTCTTGCTCTATCACTAACTAGGGCATCCATACTTCTAAATAAGGAATTCTTACTTCTAACTAGGTCATCCTTACTTTCAATAAGGGCTTTCAAAAAATACTTCTTTTCCATAATACATTAGATTTTATTTACATGAATCCTTTAAAGTTTCTCCAAATATTTGGTACAATAAGTTGCACTTGCTCCTTGATCATACTTTGCTTACTATTTACTACTTCCTACTCACACTTCCTCACACTCATTTTTAGCTCGCACTCACTATCAACCTCTATTCATTTGTTAAATATTATATTATATTAATTATTTTGTAATCAAATATATTATTAAACTCTTAAATTATTCATAATATTAAAACAATTTATATCAATAAATTTATCATTTAAAAACTGTTTGATAATAATCTCCTATATCTCTTTCTTATTTTTTGTATATTTTGTAATCAAATATTTTATTAAACTCTTAAATTATTCTTAATATTAAAATAATTTATATCAATAAATTTATCATTTAAAAACTATTTTATAATAATCTCGTATATCTCTTTCTTATTTTTTGTATGTTTTTAAAATATTTAGTTTTTAATGTAACTATTAAAGGAAAGCAAGGATATCCTAACCATAATCCAAGGTTTAATTCCATGGTTTGGCAACTTATGAATGCATGAGGATACTTGGAGGAAGAGACCAAACTTATGGGAACATATTATAAGTCCAATCATACCCTCATATTTGCTATGAACTATACCTCAAAGTTTATATTAATATTTTATCCAATGGAATTTCAAGTAGTTAAAGTTATTGTTTTTCAATGTAGAGACCTAATTTCAAATCCTCAAGATACATGCGAAATAGAAAAGTAGAATCAAAGAGTTGTAATTATATAGTTTCCAAAGCCTAAACTATACAATTGTAAATATGTAATATAGTTGTAGACAGTTTATAGTGTTGAAGTGAGAATTAGAAACTATATAGATGCAACTATATTATATAGCAATTGTATGTATGCAGTATAGTTATAAAAAGTTTAAAGTGTTGAAATGAGAAGTAGAAACTATATAGTTGCAATTGTATTATAAAGCTACTATAGAAGTTTGAAAGTTTTGATTAGGTGAAACAAATGTGTCCAAGTCTAGTTTTATAAAAAGTTAAATATATTAAGTGGATAAAATAACTACATCCTATTTTATTGATCAATAAAAATAATCATAAGATCCTATATAATTCAAAAATATATTACAATCATAGTTTGAATATCCTATAGAATTTAAAAATATATTAAAAGTGAAAATGAATGGATGGTAATAGGAAAAAATGCATGCCATAAGTAAGATACTACAAAAAAATATGCATGGTTATTAAGAAGACGTATTAATATAATAACACAAATAAAAGTAAAATTAATTAGAAAATGTATTTTTGTGCAAAAGAGAAAACATGTAAATGTGAAAAAGAGGCCAAAAAGTTAGATGATGTAAAAAATATTTCTTTTGAAAAAGATAAAAAAAAAAAAATTATAAAATCAAGTTGTGATTTAGAAATTGTGTGTGACATATATAAATGACTATATAGTTGTAGGTAAAGGTTGAAATCCTTAGACATAACAACTTAAAAGTGCTAATCAAGAAAAACTATCAAATCTAAGTCTAGGTGTAGCATATGCTAATAAACATGGCTAGATGTAAGTATTAGATAAATTCTAAACTAAAAATATAACCCATAGACAATTATTCCAAGAGTTATGCATACCTACTAATAATTTTATCTATAGAAAATAACTATAATTACACTAGAGTAAGATAAAAGTATAAAGCATTCAATATTTTAAATTTTAAAAGTTCTATTTACTTAGAATCACTTATAATAATTATAATTTATACATTGAATAAGCAATTAAAATAAATAACACATGCTTAATTGACATTATGAGACTCATGACGTGGGATTTTAGTGCAACATCCCAACTATGGAAAATAAGACTATGTATAAGCGATGTGTTATCATCATGCTTTCCTATGCCATGGTCATTAATTATTTTTCCAGTAAATAAGTACATCATATGGAAAAATAGGTCTAGATTATTAAGTGAAAAAATCCTTTGTTGATACCCTCTAAAAGACATAGAAACCTTTGTATATTACTCACCATTTAGTAAGAAAATCAAAATTTATCTTTGTTGTTGCTATTGATCCAAAAGTTATAAAAATATAGAATCTTTACAAAAAAACATAATTTGATTTATAAGTCCAATGGCTTCTATCTTAGTGTTATTAGAGATAGCAACCTTTGTATATTACTTTTTGTTTAGTAAACAAAGAAAAATCTATCTTTGTTGTTGCTATTGATCCAAAAGTTATAAAAATATAGAATCTTTACAAAAACCATAATTTGATTTATAAGTCCAATGGCTTCTATCCTCTTGTTATTAGAGTTGCATAACTAGATATGGAAAATGCTTCTATTAATAGAAATTTACATTTATCCATGTGCACAAAGATATTTCATTATCATAGATGCATTTGATAAGTTTTAGGACCTCATTTCTCAATTAAGGCTTTTGTTTGATAGATGATGGATTCTATATAAAATCTTGATTCCTTTATTTTGATCCCTCGATGCACTTTCTAGATTTAGTCCCAATATGGGTTTAGCTATGCAATATTTCTTTACATTTTTGAGACTCTCCCATCTATAATCCATTAGGAAGTCTCTAGGAAGTTTCATTTCATTTCTCATAAAATTGAAGACATGCATTTTCTAGTCTTTACTTGGTTATATGTTGAAGTTGAATTCATAATGGTTTGTCATAAGAGATCTGGCTTAAGATCAAGGATAGAATTTGAAAGTAAAACTTAGGCTACAAGAGATTGATTTTAACATATAGAGTATTTTTTCTTATGGAAATTTTGTGGTTTTATGTGCAAAATGGAAATTAGAGGTGGCTTTAAACTCTATGAATACCTCTAGGGGAAAGAGGAAGAAGGTGGAAGGCCACCCACCTATGTGGTTCCATGGAGCTAAGACGAACTATCATGTAGTGAAGATAATATCTAAAAAATGAAATGTTGAAGTTGAAAATAAAGAGTTGAATAACAAGGAAGTCGATGTTGATTTGAAAATTTCAAAATACTCAAGAGATAGAATATTATTTTAATGAAGAGAATGATCAGATAAAAATGCCCTTATTGATTTTGAGACTCAAAATACTTAGTAGATCAAGGATATTTCTAATAAGGTAATATAGAAATCATCTCCTACTATAAGAGAAAAAAGATGGATCAATAAAAACAAGTGAAATTAGCTTGTGAAGACTCCTCATAGTTTTAGCCCTCCTGAAGATGTTGATAAGTATATATAGACTAAAGAAAAGAATCATTTGTTAAATAACAGTCCATTCACATTGGCCAAACAAAATGCAAAGAGGGCGTACTCCAAAAAAAAATTCAAATCGAAACCCAATCCAAAAGCTGTTTTTTAATAAGTTATACTCAATAAACTTATAAAAGCATCTATCATATCATAAATATTGTGAAATGTTAAGAAACTTTAACTTTTTATTTCTTAAAACATCTCATTTATACTCCCTTAAAGCCTTTTAATCATCTTAAACATCATATTTTGTATAGAAGGTAGTCACTACATAAAAAAAATACGTTTGTTCGAACATATTAGAACTTACCAGTCTAATATTTCTTATACTTGATCGAAATAGACTGGGCCTCCTTGTTTTATGGGATGAAACAATTCATCCACCAAACATAGATGTCCACATAAGTCATTTCAGTATTTTTGATAATGTTTCTTTCATTTAAAAAAATATATCTAAACAAATAAATATCAGAAGACATCAATACTAAAATTTAGCATGGCATATACATATGGAAAGCCTCTTAAACAGGTAAAAATACAAAGTACCTCCTCCAGATTAAAATTTGCTTCGATCCATCCAAATGGCGTTCCTGAGCTCATTTTCCACAGGAATATGACGACAGTTGGATGGTTCCAGCCATTATGTTTGCAAACGCATGATTGGGTGCAGCCTTGACGATCAACTCACAAGAATTAACTTCATGATGAAATCATGATCAACGCTGCACTCAAAATAAGATGAAACCATGATCAACGCTGCACTCAATGATGCACTTGCCATGGCGACTGTGCAGTCCGAACTTGGAAAAATTTGGATTTGACCCCACATTTATAACTTCACAAATAACATAGAAAATGGTCAAGCTTGGGTAGTACACCTGACAAGTACAAAGGGGGAAGGACGTACCAGTACTAAATGTCTTTGCAGTACTACGATGCATTGTGTTGTAGTACATGATATGACTTTGTTTGTTTTTAATATTAAATAGATTAAGCACATGGCATAAAGCTTTAAGATTCTGCACTAGCACAGTATATTAGGTAGGAACCAAATTATTTTACCTCAGAACCTAAACTTCGAGTTTATGCATGATTACCGGAAGTTGTACCAGTAATAATTGTAGAGAAAACTATGGTAGAAAACTAGCTATTAGATAATTGTACAAGTTTACGGTAATTACTAGCTATTAGAGAAAACTATTGTAGATTTTTTAAAAATCACTTAGCAACAATTGTTTCTATTCTTTGAATCTAATTTTATTTATTTATTTATTTTGTAATATTAAGTAATGGGGTTTTGACCAGTAATCCCCCAACTTGTTACAACAACTTCACCAGGGAGACACATATCCACCCCCTCACACACTCACCCACGCCATGATTTGACCCTTCGACCTCTGAAGAAGAGCCAAAGCCCAAACCTACTCCCTGAATCTATTATTGTTATATATCATGCGAGTGCCCAAGCTGGCAAGGAAGACATTGCACTTGGTCTAGCTTTTTTATTAGCTTTTGCCTCTTCATATGGGAAAATCACGAATCTATAGCATGTAATTACATGCAAGTTTATAAAATCTAATTATTAAAGGAAGCAGTTCTTCATAGAGAACATTCTAACACTAAATAAATCAAATATGATCAAGAATCAATTATTTAATTTATTTAGAAATTTTATTAAATTAACAAAAATTGAACAACCCTTTCTTTCATTTCAACATTTTATTAAATAAAGTAGGGTAACTAACAAATACATCATCTCAAACATTTTTAACCAAATAACAAGACCAAAATAAATGTTTTATAGACTTAGGTCTCCCACATATAACACAACTAGTAAAAGCAATTCCAAACTTAGGCAACCAAACCCTAGAAGAAAGCTTAAGATGAATAATACACCAAGTAAGAAATTTGTTAGGCATTGGAGAAATATATTTTCAAACTTGACACTCAAGGCCTTCTAAGTAGATTCAGTAAGTAGATCTAGTAAACCACAACATAATGAAACGAAGCCCAAGAAACCTTTCAAAAAGCTAGCATCTTAGTTTTGCAAGGAAGTACATAAAGCAAATTTTTGTTAGATTCACATCAAGAAGCTTGAGGGAGCAAGAAAAATGGGGGTGTTCATGCTACTTTCTTCTATACATAGGATGAGGATAGCTTTGATGGACAAACCTCACAACCATATGTAGTTGTCCATTCAACATATTGTAAAATTACTTATAATGATGAATGGATTATAGATTCAGAGATAGCTAGGCATATGATGAAGCACAAACATATCCAATGGATACAACAAATTACATTCAAGGATGCATGTTGTTACTAGAGATGACACTTATTTGTAAGTTGTAATTTTTTGTTACTTCATGTTGCTAATATTGGCCCTTCTTGTTTATTTATCACATTGCATATACAAATAAAAAGTAGAATTCTAGCTTGGTTAGTGGGTAATTAAGGATATAGATAATGAATTTAAAACTATTGCTTCTAGCTATTATGATGAATTAAACCAAATGTATAAGTTGGGAGAAAGACCCACTTTTTTTCTCCTACGAACAAATATTTTGATGTTATAGTTTCACATGCATATGATGAGAGTCAAAAGTGGTGTCATAGGCTTGGACATCTCAACTATATATCCTTCAAATACATGAGTCATAATCAGATGGCCATTAGGCTTTCACACATATTCCCTATAAGTGGTGAATGTGAGAGATGTATGCTTGGGAAGTAATATAGGGATAGTTTTCCAAAAGTATAACAACCCTAAAATCTACCCCATACGAGAGAGAATTTTTTTCTACATTCATTAGGGATCCATATTTTTCCACCTTGTATAAGTCATTCTATACAGGTTTCGATTGACGTAATATCCCATGATTAATTTATTTGTCTCATATTTGTGATGAGTCGACTTATCCCTATTTTCATCAAAAGGGCACACCCATAGCTACACCTTACATAAGTTCATCTATGTAGGTGCACTAAGAGTATTGTGATCATGTCATCTCAATTTCCTTTAGTCACTCTCTCTCTATAAATTTATATGCTTCTAGTTTATAGGCATAAGCATTAATAGAAGTCATTCATTACTCATCTACGCTATATCGTAGTAAGGACTATTCAATAAAATAAGAGGTGTGCATTGCTTAATCATCATAACTAGGTTACTGCTAGATTAACCATTATGAATACCATGAATGACACCACATACTAATCACATATAATTCTTAATAAACTCATATCTATGGTCTATAAAATACCATGAACTTCTCCTTATTACAGATCAACATAACCATGATAAACTAGATTTAGAAAGCAATAAATACAAGTTCACAAGATGACAATAACCAATTTACACATCACACATATGACACATCATATATCCTAGGAAAACCCCTAAGGGGATAAAACCCAACCTTAAAATATATCCATATTCCATTTATTAAAATTGATTCCATTACAATCCTTCTATGAATATTTTGATTTCTCTTTCAAACTTATTGATACAATAATGGACACATAAGGACCCCATAATCCCTATGCCCCATACCATGAATTGATCCATTAATTCATATTTCTCAATACATGAGGGAACCCCATAATCCCATCAAATAAACTCCACGTTCATCCTCCAATGGATAACTTTTTCCTTTTTCCCAAACTCAAGGAAAACATCTTGATTCTAAGAATCGAATGAAACCACACATTAACTAAAGTATTGCACATGATAACTCATTAGAGTTGACTCCATAATCCTCTCAAATGAGTTCCTATGCAAGCATACCCAAAAAACAAGGTATCTTCTTATATTTACTTAAGGCACCCCTTTAAAATTCTAATATAATTCTGGTATACACCTTCAAATAGTGTTTGGGACCTAAACTTTGTTGCAATACACCTTCAAATAGTGTTTTTTAGACACACACTTGTTAGTCACTTGATTGAAAATCAGCTCTGAATTTCTAAAAATATGGAATTGTTTGATTCTCTACTTTCTTCAAACATATTATTTGTACAGCTCCATGTCAATCGATATGAATATGTATTCTATCTGCCATAAGGGGAGATGAGGATAATCCCTACTTTGATGCCATTTTTACATCTTGCCCCGATGAAGAAGAGTTTCCAAAAGTGATCTAGGATAAGATATCCATCATTGGATACCTTCACTTCCATATTTTCAGTCTTGGCAATGGCATAGCAACCAATCTCAGTTTCAATCATTGTGTTGAAGTCATTCATGGAGAATTCATCTTCTGTGAGAAGTTCACCCAGAACTTCTTCCATTAAATCTAACTCTTCCATCTCTTCGACCATCAAGTTAGCATAATCCATGCATTTTTTTTCATCATCGATCCTTTATTTATGAAATGTAGAAGGTTAAATTTTTGTAGATCCTAATTCTTTTCCATTTGAAAGGAATTTCCAAATGAGAATAATCTGAAAAAATATAACCTCTTAGCTTGGCAGTGAATTCTCTCGAAAGGCACATACTAAAGTATGGTTCCAAATCAACCATGACCACCTCTTGGATCACAATGACTTGAGGTATTTTATGCAACACAATTAGGATATCTTTAGTAACACCCACTATTTTCACAAGGGTTCCATCCAACTGCAACTCTCCTAGGCTAATTCTGGTATACTCCATGCCCATGATCTTGCAAACCGCTTTCAACACGATAGTCGTTGCAACACTAGAGTTAATCATGTTGTTATACACAATCCAACCATCCATCCTAAGAGATAATTAAAATGGTGGTGGTCTATTCTTTACAATAGTTGAAATTGTAAATGTTTGAGCTAACACAGTATGAGTAGGATTTTTCTTTTTACTTTTAACATACTTTAGAGATTCTTGCAATAAATCAACCTATCCAAGCAATTGCAAAGCATCATGGATACTAACCTTGGCATGGATTTTCTTTAATTCTTCAACAATGTTGTTCATGGATGAACTGGATTCTTTTTCTTCATTAGTAGCCTCATACTTACTCTGATATTGCTATGTGGCTTCCATCCTCTAACGCTTGGTCAAAGATGAGTATTTAAGGTATTCTTTCACCCGTTCCTTTATCTCAGCTTGCATTTGTGAAGTTGACACTTTTTCTTGAGAGATTCTTTCTTTTGCTTGGGTGGGAAAGAGATATTTTAAGAGAATAGGTTCTTTTGACTTAGGTGTTGAGCCATGTGCATTCCCTGTGCTTATCTCTTTCCATTCTACACCTTTGGCTCAATAGGTATCTTCAGTGGCTCCATCTCAGCTAGGTCCACTATGATTAAATTTTTTCCAGCTCTCGTGAGAACTAAAAATTGTTCTACAGAAGGGATCATAAAGTTATGATCGAATTCTCTAATCATGTTGATATGACCTTCAGAAGAGCTATCTGCCAATTTTTTCACATAGTTCAGATGAACCATGCAATTTTCTTCACCATACGAATCATTGCAGGTAGAAAACCAATATATTTTTTTTGACGGTCCAACTTCTTCATTTGTCAACATGATTGCATTCCTTCAGGAATCATTCTAGTCAAAGTTGCTTACTCTCTCGTGATTGGTGGAGGTTAAAATATCCTAGGCTGGAAACTTCTCTCAACTTATCTTTTCTTCAGGGCTATGATCTCATTTGTCATCGTTCTCATTGTTGATTGCATCTCTTGCAGCATCTTCATTTGAGGGTCAAGAATTTATTAGTGTTGGAGGAGCTAGTAATGGTAATGGTACTAGTAGATATGATAATACTAGGAATGGTACTGGAGCAGGAAATTATGGAATGGAAGGGGCAGGCAGTTGTGGGATATAAACTATCGAGGTTTGAGAGGAACTAGGATTTCATTAAGGAACTGGATACATGGGGGAAGTTGGTAAATACGAGAAGATGCATTGGGACATAAATTTTGTGGGAGATTAGGAAATACCAACATCATCATTTTTGGCGGGAGCTTACTAATAGCAATTAAATTAGCTTTAGAATTTTACACTTGGGAGTTCGAGGTCAAAAATGTATCAACATTGGACTAAAGGATGGCCATGCTAATGTCAGAATTAAAGTCTTGAAGATAGTAAAATGCATCTTGTTTGGGAAGACCATTAGGGACTCTCTGTCAAGTTTGAGCAAACCTAACATTGAAGTCAATTATTTCCTCCTATGAATACCTTTGAATATTAGTGAATTGATGCAACAGAGAAAAAGGATCTGCTTGTTCATTGAAGCCTTTTTTCATTAACTCATCCAACTGATCCCATATGGTAATAGTGGTAGGTGGTAAGGACCAGTACCAATAAAGCATATTCCCTCTAAGAGAGAGCATGACCAATCTGACCATGACATCTTCATCTGTGATGCTATGAATAGTTGCCAAAGAAGCCAAGTCTTGAACATACTCATAAGTTACTTTTTATGTACCATCATAAGTAGGCAAAGTCTTTAATATTGTTGTCGAGATCAAATTTTGAGCTTGCATATTCAAAGCTTCAGAATGATTCCATGTTAAAAATGTCATGGTGGATTATGAACCATTTGGATTGGAGAATTTTCTTAGGGAGGAAAGCTAGTGGCAGTGATAGAGGGACTTGAAGAAATGGAAACACACCAACTACCTATGAAGATGTTACAATTTATGGGATAGTTAGAGTGATTAATCTAGGATGCTCTCCCAAGACTTGGGTGTCAAGCTCAAAAAACTCAATAGGATTTTCTAAATTTTTGGCCTTCGATCTTGTGATCATGAAGTAAATATTTCACCAACTTCATGTTCGAAGGCTTCTGGATAAAACAGAGTCAACAAACGTTCTAATAAATCAGCAAAACACGAACACCAAATCTTAATACTACTTAAGGTGGACCTTTTGGTCAAGAGTCTACCCTAGGATAAAATATATGTATACGCCTTAGACCCAGCCAACATTGAAAGGATGAAGGAAAGAAATTTTCTTTAGGCCAATCTTGGAAGGGGGCTGGTTCCCTTGCTACTCTAAAAATTGGTATAAATATTAGGGAAATAAATTAACAAAAAGGAAGGGAAATATGGTTGTAAGCTAAAGAAATAATGCAGGGATGAATTACCATCAAGGATAACAACTGATTTTAAACTAACAACATTCAATAGAAGGACAAAACAGAATCTAAACTTAGATCATATTATAAAGCATGACTTCCAATAGCATTCCAGCATTCATTCCCATTGAAAAACTAAATCTAGACTCAAAATTTAATCCACCAATGATGATATAAATCTAATAAAAATGCAGAGCAAAAAGTATAAACATACATAAAATGATCAGGAACTCAGAGCCAAATAGTCCTTGAATCAAAAAAAATGTTTAAACTATGATAGTTTCACAAGAAAATGTTCATCCTCCTTTTTTTACATCAATTTTCCTAGTATTTATAGAGGATATCACCTCCAAAATTGAATTATCATTAAATAAAATGATGGCAAGTCAAGGATTGGTCAATAGAAGTTTTCTCCTCAGCAACAACAACGAACCAATATAGTGGTACATTGGGTAGCAATGAGCGATTTTGGTAAATGGTATATTAGGACTTAGCTGTAATCATCGATAACATTTTCATCTTCATGGAAATGCCTCGAAAATGAACATTCACCATAGTGGACGGTGCCTCGAAATCAACAGGATCATACTAGAGTCAAGAGCAAAGCATATTGAGAAACGAACAACATTTAATTTTGGTAATCTTTTTTTATCTATCGAATCTGATTATCATCAGCAATAATTCCAAAAACATTAATTTCTTTACCCAAAATTTGAATTTATCAGCCTTGAAATTCCCCACAAAACGATCTTTGCTCAAAGCGCTATCGAAAATAACTTTCACTTGGAGGAAATAGCAAAAATTAATTTCGCCAAGATGAGGCCTGAAATGGACCTTCTCCAAAGCATGATTTTGCCAAGGCGTGGGCCAAAAATATCTTTGGCCACGACTTTTTCCGAAATGGGTTTTTGCCAAGAATTTTACCCAAAATGGGTTTTCGCTAGGAATTTCACCTGAAATGGGTTTTCACCAAGACAAAGCCCAAAATAGACTGTCGTTTCTGAAAATGAAGCTTGTCTAAAATAAAATTTCATCAAAAAATGAATTGTCACCTGCCTGAACCTAAATATTTCACCCAAAAATAGATTTCGTTGAGAAAAATTCATTGCACAGTTGGAAAAAATTTTAAATCTAATTTTAGTGTGGCCAAAATGCCAACAATAACACAACCTAGAATGTCCTTCAACCTATTTTCCATAATTTTTGAAACGATTTTATAAATCATATTACAATGGTTTACTGGACAAAAAATATCAAAATATTTTGTGTCATCTTTCTTAGGAACCAACATAATAAAACTGGCATTGATCTCACTTATTATCGCCTTTCTTTTTTAGGCCTCTTCAACTACAACTAACATATCACTCTTCAATAAATCCTAAAATAATTTAAATAAAATTATAGGAAAACCATTAGGGTCAGGTCCCTTGTTAGGATGGAAAGAAAAAACTACTTTATGGAGCTCCTCCATAAATATCTTCTTCATCAATATTTCATTTTATCTCTATGTGATAATTGATATAATATTTTTCAAAAGCTTATCTTATGCATCCTTATCTTGCCTAGTATATGATGAAATATTTTTGAACTAATTAATTGCTTCCTTCTCTATATCTTTTCATCCTCAATATTTCTTCCATTTAGAGTTAAAATATTTTTGATGTGATGAAAACAAAAAAATGTTTTTGTTGTACTAGAATTGTTTTTGTATTTCTATCTCCTTCCATGAGGTATTTCTATCTAGATTTTTGGAACCAATATGACTCCTCATTTCTCAATGCATTATGATAGTCGAAAAGTAATTATTTTTCTTTCATATAATAATCCTTATCCATTCCATTAATTTTTACATTTCTTGTATGTTTTTGAGCTTGGATTCAATTTCTTTCTTTTCTTTAAAAATGTTACCATAATATTTGGTATTCCAAATATTAATCTATTCCTTTAAATTTTTTACTTTTTGAAGGAACCTATACATACTTGATCCTTCAAATTTTAATTTATCCCACCATAACATAACCATATGGAAAAAAATAGGGTCTTGGAGCCACATACACTTGAAAGGAAATGGATTTTGGATTACCATTATTAGGTAAATCACAACTCAAAAGAATAGTTTTGTGATTTGATCTTGCTTGAAATAAAATATCTAAAGAGATTGTATACCTTGTTTGCAACCATTTATTAGATAACAAGAATTTATCCAATATTTCTACTATATAATTTTTTCCAATGCATATATTATCCCACGTATATTGAAAATTTAAATGACTAACATCCCAAAGGTCATTTGAATTGACAAATGAAGTAAAATCTTACATTATTTTAGACAATTATGGAATACCACCCTTCTTTTCCAAAGGAAATAGAACAATGTTAAAATCACCCCCAATAATCCAAAGATCATTATGAATCATTGTATTTGACAAAAATATGCTAAGGTTCTTCCAACATCTTTCATGAGGTGTAACTATAGTTGAAGCATATACATTTATAACCCCAATTTGTCATTTTCCTTTTTTCTATAAAATAATGTAGAAACACAATTACTTTTTGCTTCTAATAATTGTCCATATCATTTGCATCTATCCCATTTTATTGCAATGCCACATGAATCTCCTATAGAAGAAACTACTTGACAATTACCCATCTTCCAAAACTTCTTAAAAGCATCCTTACATTCTTCAGTACTTTATTTTGTTTCTTGTGTTAAAATAAACTCAACACCATAACAACCTATTAATTCCTTAATAACTCTTTTTTATAGGCCTTATTCATACCCCTAATATTTCATCAACGCTTCTTATTTTTATTAGTGGGCTTAACCTCACTTTTTTTTAACACCTATGATATATTTATTTGGCTTCCTAGATCAAATACCCTTTTGAGTTTATTTTTCTATTTGTTCATGCTTTGATGGCCTTCCCCTCCCTTTTCCATTCCCACAAACACTCTCATCTTCATCAATATCTTCTATTTTTTCATATTTATCTTCTAAAGATTTATGTTGGCCTAAAGAATCAAAGTGCAAGGAATAACTTCATTAGCATTTTCTTCTTTATGTTACCTTGAAAAACCTAAAGTGCATAGAAATTCATTAATTTCTTATGTTGGATTGGAAACCCTAAATTTCCTTGGATATCCTCCCTATGATTTTCTTTATTGTACTACTCTGGAAACCCTAAAGTGCAACAATCCCAGATCCTTAATCTAGGAAAGGTTTTTTATTTTCATTGTAAGGAGAAGATTTTATTCTACTTGAGGAAAAGAAAAATAATTTACCTAGATTAATCTCACATCATTTGCTTTAACATTAACCTTCCCATATTCCTTTGCTTTAAAATTTGCCTTCCCTTCTTCCTTTGCACCTTTATCTCCTTATTTATTTGAAATTTTATATTCTACTTCCTCATCCCTTATATCATTTTTTTCTAATGCTTTATTCAAGTGAATTGCAATGGTCTTTGTCATCTAATGATGTAGAGGGGTTTTACTTACAACTTGTTTAGGAGTGGAAAATCCTTCATGTGACTTAGCTTCTCCTATGATATGAACTCCTTGTTTTAAATTGAAGCTACCCTCATGTTCAAAAATTTCCATATCTTTCTCTATCATTTGTAATTTGTAGTCTCTTTCCATGTACCTAGTTTCATGATATTTGTGACATCATAATGTAATGTTTTTCATAATCCACTTGTTGATCTCATTCTCTTGATTCATATTTAATCTTAATGGGTTGTGGTAAAAATAAATAAAAATCCATGGGAACACATTCAAGTGTATACAACATGCCTTCTCTCATTAGTAGTTGGTCCCTTCTATATGAATTCACATAGATTATTGCCAATATTCTTCAAAACCTCCTTATTGATGCATTGAAAAGGGAACCAAAAAAGCCTAATTCCTACTGAAAGCCTTTTATAGTCTCTTTCTCCATAGAAACATTCTCACTCTAATGTCTTAAATATAATGCATCTTTCCCCCTAAACCAAGGTCCTTCATCCATTATTCTATTCCTTATTTTTGAACTACAGAAAACAATGAGGAGAATTTCTTTTGGAAGAAAAGTCATGGAGTAATTTAAATTCAATCCCCACTTCCACTTGATCCAATTTTGAATCTCATAAAACCCTAAACAATATCCATGGAACTTATATATTAACCCTTTGGCTTTCAAAATCAGTATATCATGCTCAATCATCTCATATTTGATAATCACTTTTGGTGTAGTATCTGCTACCTAGATAGGTTTTTCCATAGATTTTCTCTTCCTCTTATCACTAAATAGGGCATCCATACTTCTAAATAAGGAATTCTTACTTCTAACTAGGTCATCCTTACTTTCAATAAGGGCTTTCAAAAAATACTTCTTTTCCATAATACATTAGATTTTATTTACATGAATCCTTTAAAGTTTCTCCAAATATTTGGTACAATAAGTTGCACTTGCTCCTTGATCATACTTTGCTTACTATTTACTACTTCCTACTCACACTTCCTCGCACTCATTTTTAGCTCGCACTCACTATCAACCTCTATTCATTTGTTAAATATTATATTATATTAATTATTTTGTAATCAAATATATTATTAAACTCTTAAATTATTCATAATATTAAAACAATTTATATCAATAAATTTATCATTTAAAAATTGTTTGATAATAATCTCCTATATCTCTTTCTTATTTTTTGTATATTTTGTAATCAAATATTTTATTAAACTCTTAAATTATTCTTAATATTAAAATAATTTATATCAATAAATTTATCATTTAAAAACTATTTTATAATAATCTCGTATATCTCTTTCTTATTTTTTGTATGTTTTTAAAATATTTAGTTTTTAATGTAACTATTAAAGGAAAGCAAGGATATCCTAACCATAATCCAAGGTTTAATTCCATGGTTTGGCAACTTATGAATGCATGAGGATACTTGGAGGAAGAGACCAAACTTATGGGAACATATTATAAGTCCAATCATACCCTCATATTTGCTATGAACTATACCTCAAAGTTTATATTAATATTTTATCCAATGGAATTTCAAGTAGTTAAAGTTATTGTTTTTCAATGTAGAGACCTAATTTCAAATCCTCAAGATACATGCGAAATAGAAAAGTAGAATCAAAGAGTTGTAATTATATAGTTTCCAAAGCCTAAACTATACAATTGTAAATATGTAATATAGTTGTAGACAGTTGATAGTGTTGAAGTGAGAATTAGAAACTATATAGATGCAACTATATTATATAGCAATTGTATGTATGCAGTATAGTTATAAAAAAGTTTAAAGTGTTGAAATGAGAAGTAGAAACTATATAGTTGCAATTGTATTATAAAGCTACTATAGAAGTTTGAAAATTTTGATTAGGTGAAACAAATGTGTCCAAGTCTAGTTTTATAAAAAGTTAAATATATTAAGTGGATAAAATAACTACATCCTATTTTATTGATCAATAAAAATAATCATAAGATCCTATATAATTCAAAAATATATTACAATCATAGTTTGAATATCCTATAGAATTTAAAAATATATTAAAAGTGAAAATGAATGGATGGTAATAGGAAAAAATGCATGCCATAAGTAAGATACTACAAAAAAATATGCATGGTTATTAAGAAGACGTATTAATATAATAACACAAATAAAAGTAAAATTAATTAGAAAATGTATTTTTGTGCAAAAGAGAAAACATGTAAATGTGAAAAAGAGGCCAAAAAGTTAGATGATGTAAAAAATATTTCTTTTGAAAAAGATTAAAAAAAAAAAAATTATAAAATCAAGTTGTGATTTAGAAATTGTGTGTGACATATATAAATGACTATATAGTTGTAGGTAAAGGTTGAAATCCTTAGACATAACAACTTAAAAGTGCTAATCAAGAAAAACTATCAAATCTAAGTCTAGGTGTAGCATATGCTGATAAACATGGCTAGATGTAAGTATTAGATAAATTCTAAACTAAAAATATAACCCATAGACAATTATTCCAAGAGTTACGCATACCTACTAATAATTTTATCTATAGAAAATAACTATAATTACACTAGAGTAAGATAAAAGTATAAAGCATTCAATATTTTAAATTTTAAAAGTTTTATTTACTTAGAATCACTTATAATAATTATAATTTATACATTGAATAAGCAATTAAAATAAATAACACATGCTTAATTGACATTATGAGACTCATGACGTGGGATTTTAGTGCAACATCCCAACTATGCAAAATAAGCCTATGTATAAGCGATGTGTTATCATCATGCTTTCCTATGCCATGGTCATTAATTATTTTTCCAGTAAATAAGTACATCATATGGAAAAATAGGTCTAGATTATTAAGTGAAAAAATCCTTTGTTGATACCCTCTAAAAGACATAGAAACCTTTGTATATTACTCACCATTTAGTAAGAAAATCAAAATTTATCTTTGTTGTTGCTATTGATCCAAAAGTTATAAAAATATAGAATCTTTACAAAAAAACATAATTTGATTTATAAGTCCAATGGCTTCTATCTTAGTGTTATTAGAGATAGCAACCTTTGTATATTATTGTTTAGTAAACAAAGAAAAATCTATCTTTGTTGTTGCTATTGATCCAAAAGTTATAAAAATATAGAATCTTTACAAAAACCATAATTTGATTTATAAGTCCAATGGCTTCTATCCTCTTGTTATTAGAGTTGCATAACTAGATATGGAAAATGCTTCTATTAATAGAAATTTACATTTATCCATGTGCACAAAGATATTTCATTATCATAGATGCATTTGATAAGTTTTAGGACCTCATTTCTCAATTAAGGCTTTTGTTTGATAGATGATGGATTCTATATAAAATCTTGATTCCTTTATTTTGATCCCTCGATGCACTTTCTAGATTTAGTCCCAATATGGGTTTAGCTATGCAATATTTCTTTACATTTTTGAGACTCTCCCATCTATAATCCATTAGGAAGTCTCTAGGAAGTTTCATTTCATTTCTCATAAAATTGAAGACATGCATTTTCTAGTCTTTACTTGGTTATATGTTGAAGTTGAATTCATAATGGTTTGTCATAAGAGATCTGGCTTAAGATCAAGGATAGAATTTGAAAGTAAAACTTAGGCTACAAGAGATTGATTTTAACATATAGAGTGTATTTTTTCTTATGGACATTTTGTGGTTTTATGTGCAAAATGGAAATTAGAGGTGGCTTTAAACTCTATGAATACCTCTAGGGGAAAGAGGAAGAAGGTGGAAGGCCACCCACCTATGTGGTTCCATGGAGCTAAGACGAACTATCATGTAATGAAGATAATATCTAAAAAATGAAATGTTGAAGTTAAAAATAAAGAGTTGAATAACAAGGAAGTCGATGTTGATTTGAAAATTTCAGAATACTCAAGAGATAGAATATTATTTTAATGAAGAGAATGATCAGATAAAAATGCCCTTATTGATTTTGAGACTCAAAATACTTAGTAGATCAAGGATCTTTCTAATAAGGTAATATAGAAATCATCTCCCCTATAAGAGAAAAAATATGGATCAATAAAAACAAGTGAAATTAGCTTGTGAAGACTCCTCATAGTTTTAGCCCTCCTGAAGATGTTGATAAGTATATATAGACTAAAGAAAAGAATCATTTGTTAAATAACAGTCCATTCACATCGGCCAAACAAAATGCAAAGAGGGCGTACTCCAAAAAAAAATTCAAATCGAAACCCAATCCAAAAGCTGTTTTTTAATAAGTTATACTCAATAAACTTATAAAAGCAGCTATCATATCATAAATATTGTGAAATGTTAAGAAACTTTAACTTTTTATTTTTTAAAACATCTCATTTATACTCCCTTAAAGCCATTTAATCATCTTAAACATCATATTTTGTATAGAAGGTAGTCACTACATAAAAAAAATACGTTTGTTCAAACATATTAGAACTTACCAGTCTAATATTTCTTATACTTGATCGAAATAGACTGGGCCTCCTTGTTTTATGGGATGAAACAATTCATCCACCAAACATAGATGTCCACATAAGTCATTTCAGTATTTTTTATAATGTTTCTTTCATTTAAAAAAATATATCTAAACAAATAAATATCAGAAGACATCAATACTAAAATTTAGCATGGCATATACATATGGAAAGCCTCTTAAACAGGTAAAAATACAAAGTACCTCCTCCAGATTAAAATTTGGTTCGATCCATCCAAATGGCGTTCCTGAGCTCATTTTCCACAGGAATATGACGACAGTTGGATGGTTCCAGCCATTATGTTTGCAAACGCATGATTGGGTGCAGCCTCGACGATCAACTCACAAGAATTAACTTCATGATGAAATCATGATCAACGCTGCACTCAAAATAAGATGAAACCATGATCAACGCTGCACTCAATGATGCACTTGCCATGGCGACTGTGCAGTCCGAACGTGGAAAAATTTGGATTTGACCCCACATTTATAACTTCACAAATAACATAGAAAATGGTCAAGCTTGGGTAGTACACCTGACAAGTACAAAGGGGGAAGGACGTACCAGTACTAAATGCCTTTGCAGTACTACGATGCATTGTGTTGTAGTACATGATATGACTTTGTTTGTTTTTAATATTAAATAGATTAAGCACATGGCATAAAGCTTTAAGATTCTGCACTAGCACAGTATATTAGGTAGGAACCAAATTATTTTACCTCAGAACCTAAACTTCGAGTTTATGCATGATTACCGGAAGTTGTACCAGTAATAATTGTAGAGAAAACTATGGTAGAAAACTAGCTATTAGATAATTGTACAAGTTTACGGTAATTACTAGCTATTAGAGAAAACTATTGTAGATTTTTTAAAAATCACTTAGCAACAATTGTTTCTATTCTTTGAATCTAATTTTATTTATTTATTTATTTATTTATTTTGTAATATTAAGTAATGGGGTTTTGACCAGTAATCCCCCAACTTGTTACAACAACTTCACCAGGGAGACACATATCCACCCCCTCACACACTCACCTACGCCATGATTTGACCCTTCGACCTCTGAAGAAGAGCCAAAGCCCAAACCTACTCCCTGAATCTATTATTGTTATATATCATGCGAGTGCCCAAGCTGGCAAGGAAGACATTGCACTTGGTCTAGCGTTTTTATTAGCTTTTGCCTCTTCATATGGGAAAATCACGAATCTATAGCATGTAATTACATGCAAGTTTATAAAATCTAATTATTAAAGGAAGCAGTTCTTCATAGAGAACATTCTAACACTAAATAAATCAAATATGATCAAGAATCAATTATTTAATTTATTTAGAAATTTTATTAAATTAACAAAAATTGAACAACCCTTTCTTTCATTTCAACATTTTATTAAATAAAGTAGGGTAACTAACAAATACATCATCTCAAACATTTTTAACCAAATAACAAGACCAAAATAAATGTTTTATAGACTTAGGTCTCCCACATATAACACAACTAGTAAAAGCAATTCCAAACTTAGGCAACCAAACCCTAGAAGAAAGCTTAAGATGAATAATACACCAAGTAAGAAATTTGTTAGGCATTGGAGAAATATATTTTCAAACTTGACACTCAAGGCCTTCTAAGTAGATTCAGTAAGTAGATCTAGTAAACCACAACATAATGAAACGAAGCCCAAGAAACCTTTCAAAAAGCTAGCATCTTAGTTTTGCAAGGAAGTACATAAAGCAAATTTTTGTTAGATTCACATCAAGAAGCTTGAGGGAGCAAGAAAAATGGGGGTGTTCATGCTACTTTCTTCTATACATAGGATGAGGATAGCTTTGATGGACAAACCTCACAACCATATGTAGTTGTCCATTCAACATATTGTAAAATTACTTATAATGATGAATGGATTATAGATTCAGAGATAGCTAGGCATATGATGAAGCACAAACATATCCAATGGATACAACAAATTACATTCAAGGATGCATGTTGTTACTAGAGATGACACTTATTTGTAAGTTGTAATTTTTTGTTACTTCATGTTGCTAATATTGGCCCTTCTTGTTTATTTATCACATTGCATATACAAATAAAAAGTAGAATTCTAGCTTGGTTAGTGGGTAATTAAGGATATAGATAATGAATTTAAAACTATTGCTTCTAGCTATTATGATGAATTAAACCAAATGTATAAGTTGGGAGAAAGACCCACTTTTTTTCTCCTACGAACAAATATTTTGATGTTATAGTTTCACATGCATATGATGAGAGTCAAAAGTGGTGTCATAGGCTTGGACATCTCAACTATATATCCTTCAAATACATGAGTCATAATCAGATGGCCATTAGGCTTTCACACATATTCCCTATAAGTGGTGAATGTGAGAGATGTATGCTTGGGAAGTAATATAGGGATAGTTTTCCAAAAGTATAACAACCCTAAAATCTACCCCATACGAGAGAGAATTTTTTTCTACATTCATTAGGGATCCATATTTTTCCACCTTGTATAAGTCATTCTATACAGGTTTCGATTGACGTAATATCCCATGATTAATTTGTTTGTCTCATATTTGTGATGAGTCGACTTATCCCTATTTTCATCAAAAGGGCACACCCATATCTACACCTTACATAAGTTCATCTATGTAGGTGCACTAAGAGTATTGTGATCATGTCATCTCAATTTCCTTTAGTCACTCTCTCTCTATAAATTTATATGCTTCTAGTTTATAGGCATAAGCATTAATAGAAGTCATTCATTACTCATCTACGCTATATCGTAGTAAGGACTATTCAATAAAATAAGAGGTGTGCATTGCTTAATCATCATAACTAGGTTACTGCTAGATTAACCATTATGAATACCATGAATGACACCACATACTAATCACATATAATTCTTAATAAACTCATATCTATGGTCTATAAAATACCATGAACTTCTCCTTATTACAGAACAACATAACCATGATAAACTAGATTTAGAAAGCAATAAATACAAGTTCACAAGATGACAATAACCAATTTACACATCACACATATGACACATCATATATCCTAGGAAAACCCCTAAGGGGATAAAACCCGACCTTAAAATATATCCATATTCCATTTATTAAAATTGATTCCATTACAATCCTTCTATGAATATTTTGATTTCTCTTTCAAACTTATTGATACAATAATGGACACATAAGGACCCCATAATCCCTATGCCCCATACCATGAATTGATCCATTAATTCATATTTCTCAATACATGAGGGAACCCCATAATCCCCTCAAATAAACTCCACGTTCATCCTCCAATGGATAACTTCTTCCTTTGTCCCAAACTCAAGGAAAACATCTTGATTCTAAGAATCGAATGAAACCACACATTAACTAAAGTATTGCACATGATAACTCATTAGAGTTGACTCCATAATCCTCTCAAATGAGTTCCTATGCAAGCATACCCAAAAAACAAGGTATCTTCTTATATTTACTTAAGGCACCCCTTTAAAATTCTAATATAATTCTGTTATACACCTTCAAATAGTGTTTGGGACCTAAACTTTGTTGCAATACACCTTCAAATAGTGTTTTTTAGACACACACTTGTTAGTCACTTGATTGAAAATCAGCTCTGAATTTCTAAAAATATGGAATTGTTTGATTCTCTACTTTCTTCAAACATATTATTTGTACAGCTCCATGTCAATCGATATGAATATGTATTCTATCTGCCATAAGGGGAGATGAGGATAATCCCTACTTTGATGCCATTTTTACATCTTGCCCCGATGAAGAAGAGTTTCCAAAAGTGATCTAGGATAAGATATCCATCATTGGATACCTTCACTTCCATATTTTCAGTCTTGGCAATGGCATAGCAACCAATCTCAGTTTCAATCATTGTTTTGAAGTCATTCATGGAGAATTCATCTTCTGTGAGAAGTTCACCCAGAGCTTCTTCCATTAAATCTAACTCTTCCATCTCTTCGACCATCAAGTTAGCATAATCCATGCATTTTTTTTCATCATCGATCCTTTATTTATGAAATGTAGAAGGTTAAATTTTTGTAGATCCTAATTCTTTTCCATTTGAAAGGAATTTCCAAATGAGAATAATCTGAAAAAATATAACCTCTTAGCTTGGCAGTGAATTCTCTCGAAAGGCACATACTAAAGTATGGTTCCAAATCAACCATGACCACCTCTTGGATCACAATGACTTGAGGTATTTTATGCAACACAATTAGGATATCTTTAGTAACACCCACTATTTTCACAAGGGTTCCATCCAACTGCAACTCTCCTAGGCTAATTCTGGTATACTCCATGCCCATGATCTTGCAAACCGCTTTCAACACGATAGTCGTTGCAACACTAGAGTTAATCATGTTGTTATACACAATCCAACCATCCATCCTAAGAGATAATTAAAATGGTGGTGGTCTATTCTTTACAATAGTTGAAATTGTAAACGTTTGAGCTAACACAGTATGAGTAGGATTTTTCTTTTTACTTTTAACATACTTTAGATATTCTTGCAATAAATCAACCTATCCAAGCAATTGCAAAGCATCATGGATACTAACCTTGGCATGGATTTTCTTTAATTCTTCAACAATGTTGTTCATGGATGAACTGGATTCTTTTTCTTCATTAGTAGCCTCATACTTACTCTGATATTGCTATGTGGCTTCCATCCTCTAACGCTTGGTCAAAGATGAGTATTTAAGGTATTCTTTTACCCGTTCCTTTATCTCATCTTGCATTTGTGAAGTTGACACTTTTTCTTGAGAGATTCTTTCTTTTGCTTGGGTGGGAAAGAGATATTTTAAGAGAATAGGTTCTTTTGACTTAGGTGTTGAGCCATGTGCCTTCCCTGTGCTTATCTCTTTCCATTCTACACCTTTGGCTCAATAGGTATCTTCAGTGGCTCCATCTCAGCTAGGTCCACTATGATTAATTTTTTTCCAGCTCTCGTGAGAACTAAAAATTGTTCTACAGAAGGGATCATAAAGTTATGATCGAATTCTCTAATCATGTTGATATGACCTTCAGAAGAGCTATCTGCCAATTTTTTCACATAGTTCAGATGAACCATGCAAGTTTCTTCACCATACGAATCATTGCAGGTAGAAAACCAATATATTTTTTTTGACGGTCCAACTTCTTCATTTGTCAACACGATTGCATTCCTTTCAGGAATCATTCTAGTCAAAGTTGCTTACTCTCTCGTGATTGGTGGAGGTTAAAATATCCTAGGCTGGAAACTTCTCTCAACTTATCTTTTCTTCAGGGCTATGATCTCATTTGTCATCGTTCTCATTGTTGATTGCATCTCTTGCAGCATCTTCATTTGAGGGTCAAGAATTTATGGTGTTGGAGGAGCTAGTAATGGTAATGGTACTAGTAGATATGATAATACTAGGAATGGTACTGGAGCAGGAAATTATGGAATGGAAGGGGCAGGCAGTTGTGGGATATAAACTATCGAGGTTTGAGAGGAACTAGGATTTCATTAAGGAACTGGATACATGGGGGAAGTTGGTAAATACGAGAAGATGCATTGGGACATAAATTTTGTGGGAGATTAGGAAATACCAACATCATCATTTTTGGCGGGAGCTTACTAATAGCAATTAAATTAGCTTTAGACTTTTACACTTGGGAGTACGAGGTCAAAAATGTATCAACATTGGACTAAAGGATGGCCATGCTAATGTCAGAATTAAAGTCTTGAAGATAGTAAAATGCATCTTGTTTGGGAAGACCATTAGGGACTCTCTGTCAAGTTTGAGCAAACCTAACATTGAAGTCAATTATTTCCTCCTATGAATACCTTTGAATATTAGTGAATTGATGCAACAGAGAAAAAGGATCTGCTTGTTCATTGAAGCCTTTTATCATTAACTCATCCAATTGATCCCATATGGTAATAGTGGTAGGTGGTAAGGACCAGTACCAATAAAGCATATTCCCTCTAAGAGAGAGCATGACCAATCTGACCATGACATCTTCATCTGTGATGCTATGAATAGTTGCCAAAGAAGCCAAGTCTTGAACATACTCATAAGTTACTTTTTATGTACCATCATAAGTAGGCAAAGTCTTTAATATTGTTGTCGAGATCAAATTTTGAGCTTGCATATTCAAAGCTTCAGAATGATTCCATGTTAAAAATGTCATGGTGGATTATGAACCATTTGGATTGGAGAATTTTCTTAGGGAGGAAAGCTAGTGGCAGTGATAGAGGGACTTGAAGAAATGGAAACACACCAACTACCTATGAAGATGTTACAATTTATGGGATAGTTAGAGTGATTAATCTAGGATGCTCTCCCAAGACTTGGGTGTCAAGCTCAAAAAACTCAATAGGATTTTCTAAATTTTTGGCCTTCGATCTTGTGATCATGAAGTAAATATTTCACCAACTTCATGTTCGAAGGCTTCTGGATAAAACAGAGTCAACAAACGTTCTAATAAATCAGCAAAACACGAACACCAAATCTTAATACTACTTAAGGTGGACCTTTTGGTCAAGAGTCTACCCTAGGATAAAATATATGTATACGCCTTAGACCCAGCCAACATTGAAAGGATGAAGGAAAGAAATGTTCTTTAGGCCAATCTTGGAAGGGGGCTGGTTCCCTTGCTACTCTAAAAATTGGTATAAATATTAGGGAAATAAATTAACAAAAAGGAAGGGAAATATGGTTGTAAGCTAAAGAGATAATGCGAGGATGAATTAACATCAAGGATAACAACCCATTTTAAACTAACAACATTCAATAGAAGGACAAAACAAAAACTAAACTTAGATCATATTATAAAGCATGACTTCCAATAGCATTCCAACATTCATTCCCATTGAAAAACTAAATCTAGACTCAAAATTTAATCCACCAATGATGATATAAATCTAATAAAAATGCAGAGCAAAAAGTATAAACATACATAAAATGATCAGGAACTCAGAGCCAAATAGTCCTTGAATCAAAAAAAATGTTTAAACTATGATAGTTTCACAAGAAAATGTCCATCCCTCCTTTTTTACATCAATTTTCCTAGTATTTATAGAGGATTTCACCTCCAAAATTGAATTATCATTAAATAAAATGATGGCAAGTCAAGGATTGGTCAATAGAAGTTTTCTCCTCAGCAACAACAACGAACCAATATAGTGGTACATTGGGTAGCAATGAGCGATTTTGGTAAATGGTATATTAGGACTTAGCTGTAATCTTCGATAACATTTTCATCTTCATGGAAATGCCTCGAAAATGAACATTCACCATAGTGGACGGTGCCTCGAAATCAACAGGATCATACTAGAGTCAAGAGCAAAGCATATTGAGAAACGAACAACATTTAATTTTGGTAATCTTTTTTTATCTATCGAATCTGATTATCATCAGCAATAATTCCAAAAACATTAATTTCTTTACCCAAAATTTGAATTTATCGACCTTCAAATTCCCCACAAAATGATCTTTGCTCAAAGCGCCATCGAAAATAACTTTCACTTGGAGGAAATAGCAAAAATTAATTTCGCCAAGATGAGGCCTGAAATGGACCTTCTCCAAAGCATGATTTTGCCAAGGCGTGGGCCAAAAATATCTTTGGCCACGACTTTTGCCGAAATGGGTTTTTGCCAAGAATTTTACCCAAAATGGGTTTTCGCTAGGAATTTCACCTGAAATGGGTTTTCACCAAGACAAAGCCCAAAATAGACTGTCGTTTCTAAAAATGAAGCTTGTCTAAAATAAAATTTCATCAAAAAATGAATTGTCACCTGCCTGAACCTAAATATTTCACCCAAAAATAGATTTCGTTGAGAAAAATTCATTGCACAGTTGGAAAAAATTTTAAATCTAATTTTAGTGTGGCCAAAATGCCAACAATAACACAACCTAGAATGTCCTTCAACCTATTTTCCATAATTTTTGAAACGATTTTATAAATCATATTACAATGGTTTACTGGACAAAAAATATCAAAATATTTTGTGTCATCTTTCTTAGGAACCAACATAATAAAACTGGCATTGATCTCACTTATTATCGCCTTTCTTTTTTAGGCCTCTTCAACTACAACTAACATATCACTCTTCAATAAATCCTAAAATAATTTAAATAAAATTATAGGAAAACCATTAGGGTCAGGTCCCTTGTTAGGATGGAAAGAAAAAACTACTTTATGGAGCTCCTCCATAAATATCTTCTTCATCAATATTTCATTTTATCTCTATGTGATAATTGATATAATATTTTTCAAAAGCTTATCTTATGCATCCTTATCTTGCCTAGTATATGATGAAATATTTTTGAACTAATTAATTGCTTCCTTCTCTATATCTTTTCATCCTCAATATTTCTTCCATTTAGAGTTAAAATATTTTTGATGTGATGAAAACAAAAAATTGTTTTTGTTGTACTAGAATTGTTTTTGTATTTCTATCTCCTTCCATGAGGTATTTCTATCTAGATTTTTGGAACCAATATGACTCCTCATTTCTCAATGCATTATGATAGTCGAAAAGTAATTATTTTTCTTTCATATAATAATCCTTATCCATTCCATTAATTTTTACATTTCTTGTATGTTTTTGAGCTTGGATTCAATTTCTTTCTTTTCTTTAAAAATGTTACCATAATATTTGGTATTCCAAATATTAATCTATTCCTTTAAATTTTTTACTTTTTGAAGGAACCTATACATACTTGATCCTTCAAATTTTAATTTATCCCACCATAACATAACCATATGGAAAAAAATAGGGTCTTGGAGCCACATACACTTGAAAGGAAATGGATTTTGGATTACCATTATTAGGTAAAACACAACTCAAAAGAATAGGTTTGTGATTTGATCTTGCTTGAAATAAAATATCTAAAGAGATTGTATACCTTGTTTGCAACCATTTATTAGATAACAAGAATTTATCCAATATTTCTACTATATAATTTTTTCCAATGCATATATTATCCCACGTATATTGAAAATTTAAATGACTAACATCCCAAAGGTCATTTGAATTGACAAATGAAGTAAAATCTTACATTATTTTAGACAATTATGGAATACCACCCTTCTTTTCCAAATGAAATAGAACAATGTTAAAATCACCCCCAATAATCCAAAGATCATTATGAATCATTGTATTTGACAAAAATATGCTAAGGTTCTTCCAACATCTTTCATGAGGTGTAACTATAGTTGAAGCATATACATTTATAACCCCAATTTGTCATTTTCCTTTTTTCTATAAAATAATGTAGAAACACAATTACTTTTTGCTTCTAATAATTGTCCATATCATTTGCATCTATCCCATTTTATTGCAATGCCACATGAATCTCCTATAGAAGAAACTACTTGACAATTACCCATCTTCCAAAACTTCTTAAAAGCATCCTTACATTCTTCAGTACTTTATTTTGTTTCTTGTGTTAAAATAAACTCAACACCATAACAACCTATTAATTCCTTAATAACTCTTTTTTATAGGCCTTATTCATACCCCTAATATTTCATCAACGCTTCTTATTTTTATTAGTGGGCTTAACCTCACTTTTTTTTAACACCTATGATATATTTATTTGGCTTCCTAGATCAAATACCCTTTTGAGTTTATTTTTCTATTTGTTCATGATTTGATGGCCTTCCCCTCCCTTTTCCATTCCCACAAACACTCTCATCTTCATCAATATCTTCTATTTTTTCATATTTATCTTCTAAAGATTTATGTTGGCCTAAAGAATCAAAGTGCAAGGAATAACTTCATTAGCATTTTCTTCTTTATGTTACCTTGAAAAACCTAAAGTGCATAGAAATTCATTAATTTCTTATGTTGGATTGGAAACCCTAAATTTCCTTGGATATCCTCCCTATGATTTTCTTTATTGTACTACTCTGGAAACCCTAAAGTGCAACAATCCCAGATCCTTAATCTAGGCAAGGTTTTTTATTTTCATTGTAAGGAGAAGATTTTATTCTACTTGAGGAAAAGAAAAATAATTTACCTAGATTAATCTCACATCATTTGCTTTAACATTAACCTTCCCATATTCCTTTGCTTTAAAATTTGCCTTCCCTTCTTCCTTTGCACCTTTATCTCCTTATTTATTTGAAATTTTATATTGTACTTCCTCATCCCTTATATCATTTTTTTCTAATGCTTTATTCAAGTGAATTGCAATGGTCTTTGTCATCTAATGATGTAGAGGGGTTTTACTTACAACTTGTTTAGGAGTGGAAAATCCTTCATGTGACTTAGCTTCTCCTATGATATGATCTCCTTGTTTTAAATTGAAGCTACCCTCATGTTCAAAAATTTCCATATCTTTCTCTATCATTTGTAATTTGTAGTCTCTTTCCATGTACCTAGTTTCATGATATTTGTGACATCATAATGTAATGTTTTTCATAATCCACTTGTTGATCTCATTCTCTTGATTCATATTTAATCTTAATGGGTTGTGGTAAAAATAAATAAAAATCCATGGGAACACATTCAAGTGTATACAACATGCCTTCTCTCATTAGTAGTTGGTCCCTTCTATATGAATTCACATAGATTATTGCCAATATTCTTCAAAACCTCCTTATTGATGCATTGAAAAGGGAACCAAAAAAGCCTAATTCCTACTGAAAGCCTTTTATAGTCTCTTTCTCCATAGAAACATTCTCACTCTAATGTCTTAAATATAATGCATCTTTCCCCCTAAACCAAGGTCCTTCATCCATTATTCTATTCCTTATTTTTGAACTACAGAAAACAATGAGGAGAATTTCTTTTGGAAGAAAAGTCATGGAGTAATTTAAATTCAATCCCCACTTCCACTTGATCCAATTTTGAATCTCATAAAACCCTAAACAATATCCATGGAACTTATATATTAACCCTTTGTCTTTCAAAATCAGTATATCATGCTCAATCATCTCATATTTGATAATCACTTTTGGTGTAGTATCTGCTACCTAGATAGGTTTTTCCATAGATTTTCTCTTCCTCTTATCACTAACTAGGGCATCCATACTTCTAAATAAGGAATTCTTACTTCTAACTAGGTCATCCTTACTTTCAATAAGGGCTTTCAAAAAATACTTCTTTTCCATAATACATTAGATTTTATTTACATGAATCCTTTAAAGTTTCTCCAAATATTTGGTACAATAAGTTGCACTTGCTCCTTGATCATACTTTGCTTACTATTTACTACTTCCTACTCACACTTCCTCGCACTCATTTTTAGCTCGCACTCACTATCAACCTCTATTCATTTGTTAAATATTATATTATATTAATTATTTTGTAATCAAATATATTATTAAACTCTTAAATTATTCATAATATTAAAACAATTTATATCAATAAATTTATCATTTAAAAATTGTTTGATAATAATCTCCTATATCTCTTTCTTATTTTTTGTATATTTTGTAATCAAATATTTTATTAAACTCTTAAATTATTCTTAATATTAAAATAATTTATATCAATAAATTTATCATTTAAAAACTATTTTATAATAATCTCGTATATCTCTTTCTTATTTTTTGTATGTTTTTAAAATATTTAGTTTTTAATGTAACTATTAAAGGAAAGCAAGGATATCCTAACCATAATCCAAGGTTTAATTCCATGGTTTGGCAACTTATGAATGCATGAGGATACTTGGAGGAAGAGACCAAACTTATGGGAACATATTATAAGTCCAATCATACCCTCATATTTGCTATGAACTATACCTCAAAGTTTATATTAATATTTTATCCAATGGAATTTCAAGTAGTTAAAGTTATTGTTTTTCAATGTAGAGACCTAATTTCAAATCCTCAAGATACATGCGAAATAGAAAAGTAGAATCAAAGAGTTGTAATTATATAGTTTCCAAAGCCTAAACTATACAATTGTAAATATGTAATATAGTTGTAGACAGTTGATAGTGTTGAAGTGAGAATTAGAAACTATATAGATGCAACTATATTATATAGCAATTGTATGTATGCAGTATAGTTATAAAAAAGTTTAAAGTGTTGAAATGAGAAGTAGAAACTATATAGTTGCAATTGTATTATAAAGCTACTATAGAAGTTTGAAAATTTTGATTAGGTGAAACAAATGTGTCCAAGTCTAGTTTTATAAAAAGTTAAATATATTAAGTGGATAAAATAACTACATCCTATTTTATTGATCAATAAAAATAATCATAAGATCCTATATAATTCAAAAATATATTACAATCATAGTTTGAATATCCTATAGAATTTAAAAATATATTAAAAGTGAAAATGAATGGATGGTAATAGGAAAAAATGCATGCCATAAGTAAGATACTACAAAAAAATATGCATGGTTATTAAGAAGACGTATTAATATAATAACACAAATAAAAGTAAAATTAATTAGAAAATGTATTTTTGTGCAAAAGAGAAAACATGTAAATGTGAAAAAGAGGCCAAAAAGTTAGATGATGTAAAAAATATTTCTTTTGAAAAAGATAAAAAAAAAAAAATTATAAAATCAAGTTGTGATTTAGAAATTGTGTGTGACATATATAAATGACTATATAGTTGTAGGTAAAGGTTGAAATCCTTAGACATAACAACTTAAAAGTGCTAATCAAGAAAAACTATCAAATCTAAGTCTAGGTGTAGCATATGCTGATAAACATGGCTAGATGTAAGTATTAGATAAATTCTAAACTAAAAATATAACCCATAGACAATTATTCCAAGAGTTACGCATACCTACTAATAATTTTATCTATAGAAAATAACTATAATTACACTAGAGTAAGATAAAAGTATAAAGCATTCAATATTTTAAATTTTAAAAGTTTTATTTACTTAGAATCACTTATAATAATTATAATTTATACATTGAATAAGCAATTAAAATAAATAACACATGCTTAATTGACATTATGAGACTCATGACGTGGGATTTTTGTGCAACATCCCAACTATGCAAAATAAGCCTATGTATAAGCGATGTGTTATCATCATGCTTTCCTATGCCATGGTCATTAATTATTTTTCCAGTAAATAAGTACATCATATGGAAAAATAGGTCTAGATTATTAAGTGAAAAAATCCTTTGTTGATACCCTCTAAAAGACATAGAAACCTTTGTATATTACTCACCATTTAGTAAGAAAATCAAAATTTATCTTTGTTGTTGCTATTGATCCAAAAGTTATAAAAATATAGAATCTTTACAAAAAAACATAATTTGATTTATAAGTCCAATGGCTTCTATCTTAGTGTTATTAGAGATAGCAACCTTTGTATATTATTGTTTAGTAAACAAAGAAAAATCTATCTTTGTTGTTGCTATTGATCCAAAAGTTATAAAAATATAGAATCTTTACAAAAACCATAATTTGATTTATAAGTCCAATGGCTTCTATCCTCTTGTTATTAGAGTTGCATAACTAGATATGGAAAATGCTTCTATTAATAGAAATTTACATTTATCCATGTGCACAAAGATATTTCATTATCATAGATGCATTTGATAAGTTTTAGGACCTCATTTCTCAATTAAGGCTTTTGTTTGATAGATGATGGATTCTATATAAAATCTTGATTCCTTTATTTTGATCCCTCGATGCACTTTCTAGATTTAGTCCCAATATGGGTTTAGCTATGCAATATTTCTTTACATTTTTGAGACTCTCCCATCTATAATCCATTAGGAAGTCTCTAGGAAGTTTCATTTCATTTCTCATAAAATTGAAGACATGCATTTTCTAGTCTTTACTTGGTTATATGTTGAAGTTGAATTCATAATGGTTTGTCATAAGAGATCTGGCTTAAGATCAAGGATAGAATTTGAAAGTAAAACTTAGGCTACAAGAGATTGATTTTAACATATAGAGTGTATTTTTTCTTATGGACATTTTGTGGTTTTATGTGCAAAATGGAAATTAGAGGTGGCTTTAAACTCTATGAATACCTCTAGGGGAAAGAGGAAGAAGGTGGAAGGCCACCCACCTATGTGGTTCCATGGAGCTAAGACGAACTATCATGTAATGAAGATAATATCTAAAAAATGAAATGTTGAAGTTAAAAATAAAGAGTTGAATAACAAGGAAGTCGATGTTGATTTGAAAATTTCAGAATACTCAAGAGATAGAATATTATTTTAATGAAGAGAATGATCAGATAAAAATGCCCTTATTGATTTTGAGACTCAAAATACTTAGTAGATCAAGGATCTTTCTAATAAGGTAATATAGAAATCATCTCCCCTATAAGAGAAAAAATATGGATCAATAAAAACAAGTGAAATTAGCTTGTGAAGACTCCTCATAGTTTTAGCCCTCCTGAAGATGTTGATAAGTATATATAGACTAAAGAAAAGAATCATTTGTTAAATAACAGTCCATTCACATCGGCCAAACAAAATGCAAAGAGGGCGTACTCCAAAAAAAAATTCAAATCGAAACCCAATCCAAAAGCTGTTTTTTAATAAGTTATACTCAATAAACTTATAAAAGCAGCTATCATATCATAAATATTGTGAAATGTTAAGAAACTTTAACTTTTTATTTTTTAAAACATCTCATTTATACTCCCTTAAAGCCATTTAATCATCTTAAACATCATATTTTGTATAGAAGGTAGTCACTACATAAAAAAAATACGTTTGTTCGAACATATTAGAACTTACCAGTCTAATATTTCTTATACTTGATCGAAATAGACTGGGCCTCCTTGTTTTATGGGATGAAACAATTCATCCACCAAACATAGATGTCCACATAAGTCATTTCAGTATTTTTTATAATGTTTCTTTCATTTAAAAAAATATATCTAAACAAATAAATATCAGAAGACATCAATACTAAAATTTAGCATGGCATATACATATGGAAAGCCTCTTAAACAGGTAAAAATACAAAGTACCTCCTCCAGATTAAAATTTGGTTCGATCCATCCAAATGGCGTTCCTGAGCTCATTTTCCACAGGAATATGACGACAGTTGGATGGTTCCAGCCATTATGTTTGCAAACGCATGATTGGGTGCAGCCTCGACGATCAACTCACAAGAATTAACTTCATGATGAAATCATGATCAACGCTGCACTCAAAATAAGATGAAACCATGATCAACGCTGCACTCAATGATGCACTTGCCATGGCGACTGTGCAGTCCGAACGTGGAAAAATTTGGATTTGACCCCACATTTATAACTTCACAAATAACATAGAAAATGGTCAAGCTTGGGTAGTACACCTGACAAGTACAAAGGGGGAAGGACGTACCAGTACTAAATGCCTTTGCAGTACTACGATGCATTGTGTTGTAGTACATGATATGACTTTGTTTGTTTTTAATATTAAATAGATTAAGCACATGGCATAAAGCTTTAAGATTCTGCACTAGCACAGTATATTAGGTAGGAACCAAATTATTTTACCTCAGAACCTAAACTTCGAGTTTATGCATGATTACCGGAAGTTGTACCAGTAATAATTGTAGAGAAAACTATGGTAGAAAACTAGCTATTAGATAATTGTACAAGTTTACGGTAATTACTAGCTATTAGAGAAAACTATTGTAGATTTTTTAAAAATCACTTAGCAACAATTGTTTCTATTCTTTGAATCTAATTTTATTTATTTATTTATTTATTTATTTTGTAATATTAAGTAATGGGGTTTTGACCAGTAATCCCCCAACTTGTTACAACAACTTCACCAGGGAGACACATATCCACCCCCTCACACACTCACCTACGCCATGATTTGACCCTTCGACCTCTGAAGAAGAGCCAAAGCCCAAACCTACTCCCTGAATCTATTATTGTTATATATCATGCGAGTGCCCAAGCTGGCAAGGAAGACATTGCACTTGGTCTAGCGTTTTTATTAGCTTTTGCCTCTTCATATGGGAAAATCACGAATCTATAGCATGTAATTACATGCAAGTTTATAAAATCTAATTATTAAAGGAAGCAGTTCTTCATAGAGAACATTCTAACACTAAATAAATCAAATATGATCAAGAATCAATTATTTAATTTATTTAGAAATTTTATTAAATTAACAAAAATTGAACAACCCTTTCTTTCATTTCAACATTTTATTAAATAAAGTAGGGTAACTAACAAATACATCATCTCAAACATTTTTAACCAAATAACAAGACCAAAATAAATGTTTTATAGACTTAGGTCTCCCACATATAACACAACTAGTAAAAGCAATTCCAAACTTAGGCAACCAAACCCTAGAAGAAAGCTTAAGATGAATAATACACCAAGTAAGAAATTTGTTAGGCATTGGAGAAATATATTTTCAAACTTGACACTCAAGGCCTTCTAAGTAGATTCAGTAAGTAGATCTAGTAAACCACAACATAATGAAACGAAGCCCAAGAAACCTTTCAAAAAGCTAGCATCTTAGTTTTGCAAGGAAGTACATAAAGCAAATTTTTGTTAGATTCACATCAAGAAGCTTGAGGGAGCAAGAAAAATGGGGGTGTTCATGCTACTTTCTTCTATACATAGGATGAGGATAGCTTTGATGGACAAACCTCACAACCATATGTAGTTGTCCATTCAATATATTGTAAAATTACTTATAATGATGAATGGATTATAGATTCAGAGATAGCTAGGCATATGATGAAGCACAAACATATCCAATGGATACAACAAATTACATTCAAGGATGCATGTTGTTACTAGAGATGACACTTATTTGTAAGTTGTAATTTTTTGTTACTTCATGTTGCTAATATTGGCCCTTCTTGTTTATTTATCACATTGCATATACAAATAAAAAGTAGAATTCTAGCTTGGTTAGTGGGTAATTAAGGATATAGATAATGAATTTAAAACTATTGCTTCTAGCTATTATGATGAATTAAACCAAATGTATAAGTTGGGAGAAAGACCCACTTTTTTTCTCCTACGAACAAATATTTTGATGTTATAGTTTCACATGCATATGATGAGAGTCAAAAGTGGTGTCATAGGCTTGGACATCTCAACTATATATCCTTCAAATACATGAGTCATAATCAGATGGCCATTAGGCTTTCACACATATTCCCTATAAGTGGTGAATGTGAGAGATGTATGCTTGGGAAGTAATATAGGGATAGTTTTCCAAAAGTATAACAACCCTAAAATCTACCCCATACGAGAGAGAATTTTTTTCTACATTCATTAGGGATCCATATTTTTCCACCTTGTATAAGTCATTCTATACAGGTTTCGATTGACGTAATATCCCATGATTAATTTATTTGTCTCATATTTGTGATGAGTCGACTTATCCCTATTTTCATCAAAAGGGCACACCCATATCTACACCTTACATAAGTTCATCTATGTAGGTGCACTAAGAGTATTGTGATCATGTCATCTCAATTTCCTTTAGTCACTCTCTCTCTATAAATTTATATGCTTCTAGTTTATAGGCATAAGCATTAATAGAAGTCATTCATTACTCATCTACGCTATATCGTAGTAAGGACTATTCAATAAAATAAGAGGTGTGCATTGCTTAATCATCATAACTAGGTTACTGCTAGATTAACCATTATGAATACCATGAATGACACCACATACTAATCACATATAATTCTTAATAAACTCATATCTATGGTCTATGAAATACCATGAAATTCTCCTTATAGTAGAACAACATAACCATGATAAACCAGATTTAGAAAGCAATAAATACAAGTTCACAAGATGACAATAACCAATTTACACATCACACATATGACACATCATATATCCTAGGAAAACCCCTAAGGGAAAAATCCAACCTTAAAATATATCCATCTTCCATTTATTAAAATTGATTCCATTACAATCCTTCTATGAATATTTTGATTTCTCTTTCAAACTTATTGATACAATAATGGGCACATAAGGACCCCATAATCCCTATGCCCCATACCATGAATTGATCCATTAATTCATATTTCTCAATACATGAGGGAACCCCATAATCCCCTCAAATAAACTCCACGTTCATCCTCCAATGGATAACTTCTTCCTTTGTCCCAAACTCAAGGAAAACATCTTGATTCTAAGAATCGAATGAAACCACACATTAACTAAAGTATTGCACATGATAACTCATTAGAGTTGACTCCATAATCCTCTCAAATGAGTTCCTATGCAAGCATACCCAAAAAACAAGGTATCTTCTTATATTTACTTAAGGCACCCATTTAAAATTCTAATATAATTAGGGGCACATAAGAACCCATAAAACCTACATCCCCATGACATGAGTATTTTATGTTATTCATGCTACAAAACTATTGAGAACCCCATAATTCCCTCATAATTATACAAAAATAAGCATACATTCTAACTTGTGTTTCTCATTCAAAAATACTCAAATGAACTATACTATCCACTAACACATTTCTTATTTCCAAAAAACAAGTGGAATATACTATACACTAAAATATTTCTAAATTGAATTATCCAAAGATAAATTATCCACTAGTAATTCATGACTAAATCATTCCATTGCAAAATATTATCCACTCTTATATTCTTCAAAATCAATTCTATTAAAGTGATACATAATATCCACAATTATTGTTTAGGTCCATTCCATCAAAATGATACATAATATCCACTAAGACATTTCAAGTCTATTCTATTTAAATGAAACATAATATCCACTAGTAGATGACTTTTCTTTAATTCAAGGCCCAAAACAATTAAATACACTTTCATTTAAATCAAGGTTTAAAATCAAATAATCAACCTTTCATTTAATCACTAAACAACATTTTTTTCTAATCAAGGTTTAAAATCAATAAAAATCCTTTTATTTTAATCATAATTTCAAAGATAACTTCTCTCTTAAAAAAAATTAAAATCAAACAATTATTTCTTTTATTTTTACAACCAATCTCTAGGTTCAATGCAATTAAACATAAATATATCATTGAACTTTCATTTATATAATCAATCTATATATATATATATAAACAATATCTAGATTTAAATCAATTAAACATATATAAAACCTTTCATTTATATATAGTCAATATCTATCCAAACAAATATTATTTTATTGGATCATTCAAGAATCTAATCTCCAACCAGTTATTCAATTGAACTGCTCCTCAAATAGCCATTAATGCTCATTTATACACTTGATTAAAAAACTTTGATAGGTCTACATAGCAAATATTTAATATTCCATTTAACATGTTTTAAATATCTACGTAGCATATAAAAAAGAGGGTCCATCCAACCACAAGGTCAACTGGTGTATCCAGAACATGTGGTTGGCAAGTCTAAAATAGAGTGAACGGATGGAAGTTAGCAGCAACAACCACAAGTCACACTAATATTTAACATGGCGATCAACTAGGAGCATAAGATGAATCACGGTAACACGAGTGGATCCAAAATTTAACATGGTGATCAACTAGGAGCATAAGATGAATCACGGTAACACGAGTGGATCCAAAAATAGGCCTTCATGCGAAAGCCATCGGTGCCACCAATTGGCACTTTTGTGGTGGACCTACATGGAGCTCCCTTGGATAGAAAAGTGCATTAGCACTTGGCTATCAGGATGTATGGGTACCAGAGTATATTAAGCCTACTCTGACCAGCCTACGTCCTATGTGGGACTAAAATAGGGAAAGGCCTAAGTGGCCTTCCCGCTATAATGCCCTCTCAAGTGTGGCATAACCACACATGATGATGCAAGGGTATGGCCCAAAGAAAATAAAAATGATAACCTAAGGTAGACGTTAGGTTGGTTCAAACATTAGTGGCAAAATATAATGGGTTTCAAAGATGAAAATAGGTGAAACTCAAATAAAAGCACCCATGAAACCTAGATGAAGCAGTGATGAAGTCACAGGAAAATAGGGGATTTATTATATCTCCACAATATCATTGAGAGAATACTAGGTCGACCAAGAAGGCTAAAATGAAATGACAACCATTTGCACTTAAAGAACACTCCCTGCTCCTGAGAATACATTGACAAATAGGGGTGCTTTTATAGGTTGATAATCGTGGCTTCATGAAATCGCCATAAGGGTTAGAGAAGGGTAGAGAATGATACATAATCTATAGAAGATCCTATGAAAACAAAAGAGCATGGCACCTGCAAGATAGTCCTCTGGCCGCACAAAAAAAAAAAGAATAAAGAGGTGGTAATAAGCAAACTTCCCCTATGCTTCAACCACAGGGTAGTCGAGTAGAAGAGACACTCGTAGGGTGAAGGAATGCTTACAGGCATAAAACACAGGTTACAAACTTTGAAGGAAAAGGAGTAGTATGATATATAGCACACAACATCACATGTGTATTCACGTTGTGATGTAACACATTCATACGACAAAACTACAAGTTTAACACATTACCATCTCATTGGCATGTTTTACATTGTAATATATACTATGTATCACGATGTTACATTCATGTGCATTTTACATTGTCAGGGTTAACATTTTTACTAATGCAATAACACCTTGGAAATATTAAATCACAACATGATATTACCTTGACCCAGGGAAAAAAAAATTGAAACCACTGCAAGGGAACAAAGCTTAAACACCACAGTTCGTTATTATACCATCGATATCTCGTTAAAAGGTTTATTAAAACCCCATGATGTAGGTCGCCCTATGGTAGTGAACTAAAAATGTGGCCTAGGTGCAGTAGTGTGACCAGGAATCAAACCAACACCCAAAAAAAAATTAAGAAAAAAAAAGCTTCTCAATGAGCTACTTAGGGCATGCAAAATGCATTTACAACCGCTAAAACACCCAAGATATGCACCAAAAATAGGGACTAAAGCATTCAGATTCAAAACACAAAATCATATGAGTTATATATTAGGACCAACCTGGAAGTACTCCTTTGGTGGAGTCTCCACAGTGTCCTCGAGAATGCCTTCTAGTCTCCAAAGGCCATATGAAACTTTTTCTTTCCTTCCTTTTTAGTGTTACCGAACCCGAGAGCCTCCTAGTGGCACCCTTCTTTCCCTCCATGGCATGCCCCATATCCCCACATCAAAGGATCAACTTCCCCTTCCCTTGTTCGCAAGGGAGTACTAACCATTAAGGCCAACCCCCTTGCTCATTCCGGTTGCCAGGGACCATTATTCCCCTTTCTCAAATAGCCATATTTTTCTTGATTTTAAAACACTTTCTTCAAAAGGAAGGCCAAAGGGATCTTATGCAGAGATCATAAATATTATTTTTTTTTAAATTTAACATGTTATATTTTCACAATATGATAATTTAAATTAATCTATTTCATTTCCATGATATAATAGATTTCAAACTAATCTACTACATTTTCACAATATAATAATTTTCCAAAAATATACAATTCTCCAATTAATTAATTAAATTCAAAAATATAGTTTGTTAATTAATTAATTCAATCCTAATTAATTAATTTTCCCCAAATTAATTAATTCGATCAAAGTATATATATATATATATAGATAGATAGATAGATAGATATTCCCTTTCCTTGGGTACCTTGATCTCGGTAATTGACTTCCTCATCACTTTCGAGAGTACCTAGCCCTGCAATCAAGACAAAATATTAGCAGTACCATGTTTACAAAACATAACACAATTGCATATAATCAAATAAATGCATCATAACTAAGTATCAATCATCATTTATCAATACATAGTCCATCTCATACAAGGTACTACCAAGGCGAGGTCATGACAAAAAGGGACTACAATACAAGCTACTCACCCCTTGGAGATCATATATGGTGATGTTTATAAACTCGTGGATACACCATCTCTCTCTAGAAATATGTAATTATTTTTATTAATGATTTATCTAGATATGTGTGGTTGTATACTATTTGCACTAAGGATAAAGTCTTTGAGATATTCAAGACCTTCAAGGCTTTTGTAGAAAATTAGCTCGACAAAAAATCAAAATTTTTAGGATAGATGAGGGAGGTGAGTATATAACTCATGCCTCTCATCTTTTTTTAACTCTTCATGGGTTTGTTTATCAAAGAATTGTTTGCTATACTCTTGAGCAAATTAGTGTGTATGAAAGGAAGAATAGGGTAATCATGGGGATGGAATGACGTATCATTCATTCTAAGAGGATGAAGCCCAAATTTTGGGATGAAGGCATCACTTGTACAATGTACATCATCAATAGGGTTCCCACAAGTGTGATTCAAGGCATGGCATATCTTAAGAGGTTGATAGGAAATAAGCTTGATGTGTCTTTGGCTCTTCAACATAAGATCATATATCCAGATATCTTTGGGAGAAGGATACACTAAAGAGTTATAGATATATTTTGTGAGGTATTCAAATGCCTTAAACACATGAGATTTTTATTAAAAGAGATGTTATTTTCACTATATTCTTGTAGTCCACCACTTGATCTTTTGGTGGATGAATCTTCTAATCCTTTGACTGATTCAAATTTTGTAGTTCCTTCAAATATTTTGGTAGGATCTATTCTCTTTAAAGCATATTATTCACCTTCATCTTCAAATGGATGTACTTTACCTATTTATTTGACCCCTTTATGGGAAACACCATTGGTAGTACCTTATATTCTATATTAAGGGTATTTTGGTAAAGACACATTAGTTCAAGTGCTTAAGCTTTGCATGATGAATTGAGTGGTGGATTTGATTTGGATTGTTTATTTTTAGCTTTTGATGTTGCCTTGCCATAGAGTGCATATTATTCTTCCCCAGATCATCCAATTCCCAAGGGGGTTAAAATGATTTTGAATAATGCTAAGCCTATTCTATCTGTATAATACCATAAAAAGGCTCCTTCTCAAGCATTGCTCTCAATGGTTACTCATTTTTGGGGCTAGAAATTGGTCCTTATGCTCTGAGCATCACGACCATCAACATGTATTTCATCGAATGCTTTTGATTCTCATGTCTCACATAGTCTAAGAAGTTTGGGGAGTGTGAGATGTAGCTCCTTTTGATGAACTCTAGGGTTTTTTTACCAAGACTAGTTTCTTGTTCTAGTGTGATCTTCAACACACTTTCTTTCCTCCTAAGCTAACCTTGTATATCGTGTCTTTTTCCAGGGAAAAGGGATAGATATAAAAGCAACAACAAACTGTCTAGCCTAACTAGCCTAACCTAAGGGTGGAGATGTGCTAGAGATTACAAACTCCATTTTGTATATCAGTGGGATTAATAAATACATGGATCAAAACATAATAGATAAATGTGAACATGTTCACAATTCAATATGACTACAAATCAAAATATCTCATATGAAAACTACAACAAATACTAGTCACAACACTCCATAGAAATATATATGCACACAAATACTAGGATAGAAATTGAAGTAGTCACAACTTCTTGCATTCATATTAATAGAGCAATAACAATCATATAGAATTAAGAGAGGCTTGATTACCTAACATGACTAACTCAAGGATCGAGTCCAAACTAACATTCAAAATAAAGTGTGAGATAAAACTTGCCTAAGACCAGATACTAGGCATGAAAATAATTCTTCCTCCTTTCATAATGGTCAATACACTAGTAGTTATAGATAATATTTTGTAACTTTTGCCTCTGAAATTCAAAATCCCATTTTCAAAATCCTTCCTGGGTTTATTCACATTAATTGCACATGATTTCTAAGGCCTAAATATTTGTAGTTGTTTATGGTGAGATAGTGTTGCCCATGATAGATATCTATTATAGATATTTATTTCCATTAATTTTGCTAGGTCTATGGCCATTCCCTAATAGTTTTAAGTTTATGTCTTTAATGATATACTTTTTTCAAGAGAAAGACTATACTTCCTAGAATATCAAACCCCTTAGTATGATGCGTGGGACCTTGGGTTGTGATCCCAACTAGGGGGAATGGGGCCAATGACCCTCTATGTAATTTTTTAGGGGAAGGATCCCCCTAAGAAAATTTGACCTCTAAAGTATTATAGATTGGGTTGTGTTGGTAGTTGTTCTGAGCTCTGTTGATTGTAGCCTAGTGCACCTTCTAGTTCTATTTGACATTACTTTAAATTTATTGTTAACTGATATTGTATTTATCACCGATAGCCTATGATCACTTGACATTTAAACTAGGCAGATGTATCCTAGTCATTTTCCTTTTCAAGTTTAACTATTTTATGCACTTCATTGCTTTAGGCTATCAAAACTATGATTTGATCTTTTTTTTGTCAACTCTAACCCTAAGGGTTTATTTATCAGGCTCTCATACTTGTCTATGCTTGAACTCTTCCTTGAGAATCAAATTCCTACATAGTTGACCTTGTCTCAACTTTCATTCAGACTTCAAACAACAGGCTTCTTATTGGGACCACCCTTCATGAAATTAGCCATGGTATTATTCCTCCTAAGTGTAGTGAGAATTCACTATAGTTCTAAAGACTCATAGGGGATCTGCATCTCGATCAAAATGAGGAATCTAGAGAAAGTTTCACCTTATATATTGAGCATAGAGTTAAAATTAGAGTTAAAGTGAGGTAAAAAAAGGTGGTAATTTTAGCCACCTATCTGTAACTTCCCATCTCTATAATTTTATAAAAAATGGGATCACCTTTAAACACCAATATTCACTTGTAACAAGAAAAACTACATTAAATATGATAGATAAATACAAGGGTTGTGGTTGGCATTTATTCATTGGGAACTAGGCACGGAGTCAACTGAGGACTCCCAACCATTGCTTGAGTATTTTATTTTTTTATCTTCTTCTAGTTCTTTAGCCAAAAACACTCACCCTTAAATAATTAGGAATCTTAGGTAGCTTCATTTTTGTAGGAAGACTGGTACTTGGGGTAAATGGTCTCCTTGGTGTCAGTTGGCTAATACCAGTGCCAACCTCTTCTCTAATGTTGACCCATTAAGAGTGCATCTCCTCCTCCAACTCAGATACTTTATCTATTTTATGTCTCTAGAGGTGGAGGGGCCCCTTTTTTAGGTCTATTGAGTGCCTATGCTTGTTTTTTCAAGAACTCCAAGGGGCTATATATACCTTATTTTAGTCACCCACTACTCCATTTTATCATTGGGTTTCATCAATGATCAATCAAGTTTTGAAGAGTCTTCCTCCTTTGTCCTTGCATTGACCTCCTCTTTGTGGGACTAGCCCTATGTATAAGAAACCTCCTTCAGATGATTAGTAGGTTGTGTAGGAGAGATATGAGGAGTCATAGGTTGTTTAGTTGGGGTTGCTTGCTCTTTCTATTTGAACCTATTTATGAAAAACATAATGAGCTAGTCCCATTCAAAAATTAAATGTAAGGGAAGAAAGTTGTACCCTATGAGACCTTTTCCTCTAAATGACACCACCAATAGTCTCAATGCTACATTTTTCCATATGATTTTATGTAGTTATCATAGGTAGACCATGACTTGTAGATTCTCTAGGGGGTCATCAAGCCATATTTCATATAATATGGCACTGATTGGAATATTGATGCTAGAATATCATGCCATATTTTTTATGGTACTATAAGTCACAAGGTTTTTTAATCCATTATAGGAGTATTTGGGATGTTAGAGTGGCCATGTTCTAACCTATGTGAGGCTAATACCAATAGAAGATCCATTTGTCGATATTTCATTCATAACTTTTGGGTAATTTCCATTGAGCAAAGTCACAAGGTGAACACTACATTGGTATTTAAGTTGATAGATTGAAAACACAGGAATATAAATCTAATGTCTTTCAACATGGCTTATTCTAGATATTCATACTTGAGCAGAGTCACCAAGTGAATATTCATGGTGCCTTAATAAGCAACAAATTGATGCATTCATCAATCTTAAATTAAGCTTCTTTTGGTGTAATTGATCCTACCATACATGCTGGTTGAGATGTTGGGGATTGAATTTTATCCTTACACTCTAAGTACCATAACCACTAGCATGTAGTTCATCAGGTGCATCTAGTGCTTGTACCTCAAATAGAGTGCTAATTTGAAAATTTTGGAGAGCATGGAATTCAACTCCTTTAGAAAACCTCTAGGTTTTTTTACGAAGGATGACTCCTTAATTTGGTGTAATATTTGGTACACTTTCTTTTTTCCTAATCTAGCTTAGTATATAGGGTCTTTTTTGGGAAAAATGGATAGAGATAAAAGCAACAACAAAATATCTAGTCTAACTAGCCTAACCTAAGGGTGGTGATGTGCTAGAGATTATAAAATTCATTCTAGATATTAGTGGGATTAACGAACACATGCATCAAAACATGATAGCTAAAAGTTAACACGATCATAGCTTAGTATAAATGCAAATAAAATGATCTATGAAAAATAGGAGATATACTAGTCAAATCCCTCCATGAAAAGATATATGCACACAAATATCATGATAGAAATTTAAGTAGTCAAAACTCTTTGCATTCATATTAATAGAAAAATTACAATAATATAGAATTGAGAGAGGCTCGATGACCTGTACTTGTAGTGATTAAAGGCTCAATTCTAAACTAACATAAAAAATAGAAAGTGAGAGAAAACCTACCTAAGGTTATCAATACATTGGTACTTACAAACAAGATTTTAGAACTTTTCTCTCTAAAATTCAAAATCCCACCAAAGTAATTTTACATTGATTACACACAATTCCTAAGGCCTCAATATGGAGTTATTGAGGGTGATATCTTATTTTCCATGCTAGAGGTTTGCTATAGATATTTACCACCATTAATGTTGTCAAGTCCATGGTTGCTCCCTAATAGTTTCTAGGATGATGTTTTTAATGTTGTACTTTATTGTAGGAGAAATATTGTACTTCTTGAAAGATAAAGCCCCTTAATATTATGTGCAAGGTCTAGAATTGTGACCCCAACTAAATATAATGGGATGCCAATGGCCTTTTATGCTAGGGTTTGAGGGTAGGAGCCTATGGATCAAATTTGGCCTCTAAAATATTGAAGCATGGGTGGTGTTGGTAGCTGGTCTGAGCTTTGGTGATTGTCCCTTAGTGTGTCATTTGGGTTCGGTTATCATAGATTTAACTTTGATCTTGTTTGGTATTCTGATTGTCATTGCTAGCCCATGATTACTAGACATTTAAACTAGGTATATGTGCCCTAGTCATTTTCCTTTCTAGTTTTAATTGTTTCATGCACTTCACTACTTTGGGCTATCATAACTCCAATTTGGTCTCTTTTTCGTTAACTATAGCCCTAAGGAATTGGTTACTAGAATTTCACACTTGTATCTATTTGAGCTCTTCCTTGGGAATCCAATTATTTCATATATATCCTTGTCTCAACTTTCATCCATATTTCAGACAACTCGATTCTTATTGGGGCCACCCTTCATGGAATTGGCTAGGCTATTACTCATCCTTCAGTGTAGTGAGACTTCACTACACTCATTACCATGATCCTTTTACATATTCTCATTCTAAGGACTAACTAAAGTAGAAATATGCTATGCTTATAGAATGAGTCCTTGATGAAGGACATGATATGGGGACTTCTTTTTCTTCTAGAAGTGAAGAATGTAGTTGGATGAAAATGGTCTATAAGACCAATTAAATTTTTAATGGTCAACTAGATAAACACAAGGAATGCCTTGTTGCAATTAGATTCTCTCAATAGGAGGGAGTTGCTTTAGTGGCTAGGATGGACTTAGTAAGAATGATTTTCTCCATAGTTACCTCATATGGGTGGAAGGTACACTAGATGGATGTGAAGAGTATCTACCTACACGGGGAGCTTAAAGAGAATATCTACATGCAATTCCTACCTATATTTAAGATTTATGGATTTGCTTCTTTGATTTATCATATTTTTCGATCCTTCTATGGACTTAAGTAGGCTCCTCATGCATTGTATGAGAAGATTCACTCTTACTTTCTTAGTTGTTGGTTTTGACAATGTGAGGCTGAAGATTATTAGGATGAGAAAATTTTAGTAATTATTATTTATATTTATGATATTCTCATTACTAAAAACTCACCTATCTTGATCCATAATATAAATTTATGACTTTTTTACACTTTTGAGATGACATATTTGGGGCTTCCACACTACTTTTTATGGATTCAAATTGACTAGATAGATTCTAGCTTCACCATTTCACATCCCAAGTATGCTTTGGATCTTATTCAATATTTTAGGATGGAGGATTACAATTTTTCTTGGAATTCTTTCACGTTAGGTCTAAATATTTGGAATTATTTTTCTATTCCATTAGTGGATTCTACATTGTATCAATCTCTTATGGGTGGACTTCCCTATTTCACTCACACAAGACTCAATATAGCTTTTCTTGTTAGCTATTGTTTGTGGTATATGAATTCACCCTAAGAGAGTCACTAGACCATGACTAATAGGATTCTTAGATACATTTGAAGGACTTATCATATGGATATTCACTATATAGTTGTATCCCTTTTGATTCTAAAAATATTTTTAGATGCTGATTGAACCAACAATTTGTATGAGTGATGATCCACCACAAGATTTTTGTTATATTTGAGATCTAACCCTATTTCTTGGTGTTCTATATGCTATTCTACAATATCTCAGTATCCTATAGAAGCTTAATATTATGTTTCTAATGAGGCAACTAAGCATCTTTAGTGACTAATCATTATTTTGGAAGAGATTGACATTCCTTGGAGTTTTTTGGTCACTCTTCAAAGTGATTATAGAGCATCATTGAGCCTATGTATAATCTAATATTTCACTAGTGGATAAAGCACATAGATATTTGGATGTTTAGTTTCATATAGCTACATGCATGTGGGACTATTGATCTAGTTTGTATACCTTCAATATAGTAGGTAGAGGACATCCTGACCAACATCATGCTTGAACTTATTTTTGCATGTATATGGAAGCTACTTGGAGTAGGAGAGTGTCTCTTAATGGGGTATGGTAAATAAGGGTATATCTCTATGCCTCTTATTTAGCTTAATGTATTATGTTAAAAAATGGTGGTGGTTAAGCTTCTCTTGAGGCCATCATAAACTTTTGTATTATATTGTTTATATAAGCCCTTTGGGCCCTTAAAAACCTTGAAAAAGTATTTTTTTAATATTTATTATTTTAATCCTTAAGTTCAATCTCTTCATATTAACCTTAAGGTAAATTTTATTTAGATACCCCATCATATCAACCATTTCATCATTGGTTGGAGTGTAAATATATTCTTTAATAGTGAGAGTATTCAGTATGCATTACTTTATGTGTATTTTTTTAAGTAATACTAGGTCATGTTTTTATTTCATTTGTTTTTGGAAATACTATAAAATATAACATTATGTTGGGTACATTATTCCCTTAAAAATAATTTCTTTCCTTGAAGAACCATCCCAATTACAACACAAAAAATACACACATTATGCATAGGTATTACATGTCCATATCTATGAACCATATATATACACATTATGCATAGGTATTACACGTCCATATACATAATATTATGCAATATAAAATGTGGATAATATTCTTAGGTATTACATGTCCATATCTATGAACCAGATATTTCTTTCCATCAATTAGCATCATACCAAAATTATTAGTAACCTCTAGGCAATCAAACCATTGTAGATTTCTTTTCATATGATGACTTGCTCCTGAATCAATATACCAAATATATTTGTCATCTTGAATAGTGGAATTATTTTCTTGTGAAATAATTTGCATTGTTGATAAGGAATAGAGAGATTGTTTTGTCTTTGCATTTGATGATGATATTTCCCTCTTGCTAATTTATCCATAGTAAGTTCTCTTCTTAGGTTGAATTCCTTATGACTCCCAAGTAGTAAACAAAAATGAAATTTTAAAACCTCTATTTTGGTTCAACCTTAGTCACAAGAATATAATCCCTTTCAATTCTAAATTTCTTAATTCCTATGTTGATGTTGAATACCTTATAACTCCAAGCTTAGAAATTTAGAAAATATATTTGCAATTTTATAACTCTAATTTGATGTAGAAATCCTTATTACTCCAATATTATTGAATTGCAAATATTCTAAAATTGTTTTGTAACTTCAAATAATTAAATTACAAAACCTTAAGTTTACTCCCTTAATTCTTTTCAACCCAAACTTCAATCTTTCATAAAACTTTAAATAATTCCAATATTACTTCTAAGGTTAATACTTATCTCTCCAACATAAATATTTAACCTTTATCCTTAGAAAGCAATAATTATTAATGTGTTTCCTTATATCTCCTATTCATTGTATGTAAGCTTAGAATAGAAATGAATTACCTTTAACCTTGGTAATTCCTTGGAGTTGATAATGTTTGACTCCTTGATGTGCTTCTGTAAATATAGTGCTAAACTTAGGCTCTCTTCCAAACCAATGCACATCTCTAATTCTCTTCGTCACTATGCTTTGGCTTTGAATCAATCTACCTTCTTCTCAGGTGGATTCAAACTTCACAATGGCTTTCTCTACAATGTCTTCAATATTGACCCCCTATGTGGCTTCATTGTTTCTCCTGCACTACCAAATAGTGAATTCCTATTTGCTTCTAATTTGAACCTCCAAGCGATGGCATCTCTTACACCTACACTTCCTCTCTGCATCCAATTGAAACCTCTATCAGCACGTTCATCTATTACCAGTGCTTCACTACCAATGTATATCTCCAAGTTGATGTCTTTATGCATGTAATAATTATACCTTCTCTTTGGAAATATTATTGTCTTTCCTTTTAGCTTCAACATATATGAAGGTGTTTTAAATTCACACCTTAATCTTCCTACAAAAATCAATCTTTGACTCCTTCTATTAGGGTTATGCATAGCGGCTATTTATCGTCAAATTAGCTAAAATTAGGATTTTCAAAATTTGGAATTGGCTAATATTTGGGACCCTTGACCGGGGTCCATTAGCCAAAAACATTTGGGTTCAATTTTTTTTGGATCGATTAGCCCCAATTTTATAATTATCTGACCATTTTTAGTTTAAATTTCCAACATTGCTCCTAATAATAGTGAACCTTCTACATGCGTTTGGACACTATTCGCCTGGATTTCAAAACTTATTTGCCAAATTTTTATAAATACATTTTGGGGCTGATCCATTACACATAACCCTGCCTTTGATAAATGTAACTTAGACCTCTTTCAAATATTTCCAAGTGTTTATCCTTCTATAGCATTCACTATACCTCGAATTACTTACTCTATCAGTGTGTTTTGTAATGGCAAACACTCCTATGAAATATTTTCTTGACTCCTATATCTTTAGCCTCCTTAAAAGCATTTTTCTTGAAATGGTGCTAGAAACTCATGACCTTCCACCTTATGCATATCACATTGTACTTAATCTCTCCTCTTGCATGTAATTCATCTTCATAAATATCTTGAGATGTTTCCTTTTGGGGTTAATGATATTGATGCATGTTGGATGTTACTTCATGAGAGATTTAACGCCTCTCTTTATCTTGGTACCTATTCAATATTCAAGTGCTAGTATTTTTCCCTTCTTCCATGTGACATGTGCATGCAATATATCCTCTAACACTTGTAAATTTTCCTTGAACCCTAAATCTTCTATATTTTACATATTTCTATGACCTCTCATGCAAGAACTAATTCGTGCTTCATGGATGAATGCTACATCTTCACTTGCTCTTCTATGCAAGAACATCTTTTATTGGGCTTCCTTGGTGAGAACTTGATGGCTTTGATCCAGTAGTGATACCATTCAACTTTATGGTAGCTATCCTATACTACAATGATGTTTTTTATGTGGAAGCACTTCTTTGATTTGGTGGCACTTTATCAAATGGGAGTGAATCTTCTATGAAGAATTATTGTTTTTCCTTGAGCAAAAACAATGTCAAACTCTTGTTCGTTTTTCCTTTAAATTGTAGCTATCTAGTGTCTTTGGACACTAAAAGACTTACTATATTTTTAACCCTTTGCTCAATCTCTAGCTTGTTTAAAATATTGCTTTTGATTTGTTCTTTTCACTTTAATAAATTTGCATTCCTTAAGAACTATAAAATAGCATTCATTAACTATTATGCTCTTCTTATTTCTCCTTTTCTATTAGCTTAGACTCTTGTTATTTTATCTTTGCAAATTTTAAGGTGTAAGCACTAATATCACCTTTATTTAAAGAACTTCTTTAAGCTCTTATTTTCATATTTCAAATAATAATATGGTGCTCTTAAAACCTTGATGTAAAGTTGATTTCAATGTTCAAATAATAAACTTATATTGCACCAATATTGCATACCTTTCTAGTATCATTTTTTGCTTGTATCGTTGGTGATTTGATTCACCCAACTTGCAGTCTCAAACTTGTATGTTTTGCACCTTTGTTATCCTTCAAAAAACTTACCATATTCACTCCTCTAGTTGATGCTCAACTTTCTTCAAGTTCACTGTCTAATAACTCTACCAAAATCTGCTCCAGAGTTCTCCAAAATCGTAGCTCCTTATCTTCTTCTGATGCTATCCATAAATCTAATTTTATGGCTTCCACTCTTCTCCAAATATGTTCTCCCAAATGCTAAAACTAGTAGTTTTTAATGCTACCCCAAATGATGTTCATAAATCTGCAACTATATAGTCAATTCCTTCCTTCTTTTGTTATCTAAAACCTGCAACGAAAGTCTCTAGAATGTTGCCTTATGTCACTGTCCAAAATCCTTCAATATCCTATCCACAGGCACTCCAAAATCTACCCAAGTCTTCTCCAAATTGTAGCTCTAGGATTCCTCCAACATGCTCTCTTGCAACCCTTCAATCTCTACTTTAAAACCTACAATATTCTCCTATCAATTCATCCTTCAAAACTTCTATGGTTGTCCTTAGATTTCCCAAAACTATGGGCTCTTTAATATTCTCTTCTCCTACAATCTTCTTGTTCAATTTTAACTTCAAAACTAATCTTTTACACTATTCGCTTTCTCAAAAATCTAAATATATTGAGATATTCAAATCCCTTCTCCAATATTTGGCAAACTTATTTCCAAACACTTCTTCTTTTTGGGCTTGTTATCGTATGGTGATAATTATCCCAAAAATTTATTTATCAAAAATTTCTCCTTCCTTCTAATATCTTGTCATGAATCTTCTCCAAATATCTTTCACTGGATACTTCTTCAACTTTTCAAAGTTACTCCTCCTTGCTTGCAATCTCCTACTTCTAGTTTTCTTCAACAACACATTCAATGGCCACTTCTCCAATTCTGTAGTAGGGTTTTCTCTAGCCTTCTTCCTTTTCTTTGAATTTTCTTGAGACTGCTTCTCTTTGTTCTTCTAATTTTGAAACTCTTGGACTTCTCTCTGCAATGCTTTAATGAGACATATCCTTGGTCTTATCAATATTACAACTATGGGAATTTTGTAATGAGATCTCTTTCCTGGATCTCCAAAATTTGTTGCTCCTTAATATCATGAATCTTTAAACTTTGATGCTCTTCAAATCTACAATAGGACCTTTTCTTAGGTCTTCTCTTTATCCAATATCCAACCTGCAATCTTCAATTTGCAATCTTATGTCTCCAACCTTCTATCTTCCAAAATTGGAAGTTCTTCAATCTAACCTCTTCCAGGTCTCTTCAACTTCTCCAACCTACAAATTTATATCTTCAGTCTGCAATTGTCTATGGGGAATTCCTTCTCGAGTCTCCTCAATATTCAATATCCAATGGGGCCTTTTTCTTAGACCTCTTCAATCTCTAATTTTCTACAACAAATAATTAACCCCTGCACAAGGAAAGCACGTAGAATTTTAGGCAACAAAGGCAAAACTCTTCTCTATCCATTGTAATAATATTATAAGCATCTGGGTGTTAAGTTTTTGCAACCATAAACTTAGATATTAGTACCTAATATATTATAATTTCTAAAATTCTAAAATAAATAAACTTTACTAGTTATCCTCAAAACTAGTGGAATGAATTTTGTGCTAAGTCCTAGTCTTCACAATCCTATGGAAAGACTCTATCCAATATTCAATTTGTAGTATCATTCAATCTATCAACTTTATCCAATAGGACCTCATTCTTGGGTCTCTTAATCTCCTCAATCTCCACAATATCAATGTCTAACTTCAAGACCTGAAATCTCCTTCTATTCTAAATTCATTTTTTTTTGGTATAAGGTAGAGGTGGTTATAAGGTCCACAAACCTTTTACAAAGTCAAAATGTGATGGTTCTAGCATCAAGCCCGTATAATCAAAATACAAAATGGATCTTTCTAAGACTCACATTAAGCCATACTTAGAGTCCACAGTCCTATACTTGTCGCTTGACTATTCAAGATAAAACAAAAACCAAACAACACCTAGCACTTACTAACACTAGGTTGTTGTACTGTACACTTGTCACCTCCCAGGCCCCAGCAAATGGGATGCCTTTTCTGCCTAATTCCATCTATCGGATTACTCATCATCAGCCCCTCTGATCTCCTGATGCTCTAACAGGTTTGATCTTAGCTCTTCTCTAGCAGCCAACACCAATAGTTCTTGAGGGAAGTTATCCTTCCAAATTTGCATCTCCCCAACGAAAACTGCAATATTTGCCATTAGATCCATCGCTCGGTTCCCTTCTCTCGAAGGTGTGTTGGATTCGGGCATTAACCAAATGAGATTTATGAATCTTTGCTTCTAGGATAAGCTCCAATATGGTCTAGATGGGGTCTTTATCCTCCTTAATTGCCTTGATTATATTAAGCGAATCCCCTTCAAATATAACTTCCTTATAACCCTCAAGTATGGCAATTCTCATTGCTTGCATGCAGGCTCGGGCTTCTACAAAATGATTTGTTTGAGTTCCCAAAGGCTCTGCAAAGGCAAGGACCACTTTTCCTTCCTCATTTCTCAAAACTCCTCCTCGCTCCCGTAGCCCCGGATTTCCTTTAGCTCGCCTCGTCAAAATTAAACTTAACCCACTTTTGTGTGGGGGGTATCCACTTGACACCATCCCATGGGTTGGTTGTAATGTCTAGGTCTGGAAGTTCCTCTCCCCAGTTCCGCAAAATCCTCCTTTCCCTTAGAGACATGGTCTCATTTTTTAAGAAGAAAGGTTTCCAGTTTTCTTTCAAAGCTCTGAATATTTTATTACCACATAACCTGGGATCTTTCTTACGTCCTTTAAATACTCTCTTATTTCTCTCATTCCATATCCCCCATAAAAAATGGGGTAAGTTGAGCTTCCAGAGCCAAGTCAAAAGCTTTGCCCGGAAGGGGGAAGCCCACTGTATGTAGAAGTCAGACATGCTATTTGGACAGACCCAATCTATATGAAATTTGGACAGGATCATTTGGAATACTGTACAAGAAAAATCACAAGTTAGAAATATATGACTTATAGATTCTATTGCTTTCTCACACAAGATACATCGATTGATGAATTGGAAACCTCTCCTTTGCAGATTATCTGTTGTCAGGATCTTATTTTGAACTGCCAACCAAAAGAAGAAAGCTATTTTTGGGGTTAAATTATTTAACCAAATAACAGAAGTCGGAGTCCAGCCATTGAATCCTGAGTGGATTAACTTATAGGCAGTTTTTACTGAATAGATCCCACTTGTAGTTTTGCCCCAAATCGCCTTGTCTCTTCCTCCCCCAGGAATGATCGGGAACACCCTTAAAGCATCATTGAGTTTGGTTAGGGCCACCTTCTCTTGCTCGACATATTATGAACTGTGATTTTCTTCCAAGAAGAAGTTTCCTGTGCTACAGCAATAAAATCCCCTAATTTTCCTCCCATTTCCTTCGAAATTTTATGTTGGAGGACCTGAAGGTCTAAGTTATCTTTCAGAGGGGCCTCTTCCAACCACGGGTCTTTCCAAAAGTCCACTTGTCTTCCATTAACAATTCTCCATCTGATGCCTTTCCTGACTACCTCCCGACATTCGAGCAAACAATTCCAAAAATAGGATCCTCTAGGAAGATTATCAGCTTTCAGGAAGTCCTGATTATTTCGGATATATTTTGCCTTAAGAAGTTTTACCCATCCCAATTGATCATTATTGATAAATCTCCATACCTGTTTGCCAATCAGAGCTTGATTCATTTCTTTCATTCTCTTTAACCCCGAGCCCCCCGATCCTTGCTTGCACAAACTTGATTCCATGCTACCAACGAAATTCTCTTTCTCTCCTCTGAACTTGACCACAAGAAGTTGCATTGAATTAGCTCCAATGTAGCTCGGACCTTTGCAGGCATTCTAAATAGAGACATGCAGTAAATTGGAATGCTCTGTAAAGTAGTTTGAACTAATAAGGCTTTTCCTGCGGAGCTGAGAAGGCTGCCCTTCCACCTTGCTAACTTTTTGGAGATCCTGTCAATGACTAAGTTCCACAATGTAGCCTTCATTCTTCCTTCGAACATAGGCATGCCTAGATAAGTTGCTGGTAGAAGCTCCTTTCCACAACCGAAGAGGTTAGCTATTCTTTCCTCCCTCCCACCAGGCGTGTTAAAGAAATAGATGCTACTCTTCTTATAGTTTATGTACTGTCCTACTTCTGTCTCATACTTGGTTAGAATTCTCTTCAACTTCCTAGCTTGAGGCACCGAGGCTTTGGACACAATGATTGTATCATCCACAAACTGTTGGTGAGACACTGGCTTTGCTGTTGAGGCTGGTTTAAAACCTTCCAATTGACCTTCCGCCACCGCCGCTGAAATGTTCCTACCCAATGCTTCCGCTAAAATAATAAACAAGTATGGAGACAAAGGATCTCCTTGTCGCAACCCCCTTTCACTCTTAAAGTAACCGGAGGGTGACCCATTCACCATGACAGAAAATATTGTAGTAGAGATACAACTAAAAATCAACTTAATCCACTGGGACAAAAACCAAACTTACCCAAAATCTTGGTGAGGAACCGCCATGAGACCCGGTCGTAGGCTTTATTCATATCAAGCTTTAGTAACATACCTGCTTCCTTACTAGTCACCATTGAATGAATAACCTCATGAATTGTGATGATACCATCCAATATTTGTCGCCCTTTCACAAAGCCACCTTGGTTCATATCAATGATGAAAGGAAGGATAACCTTCAGCCTATTGGCGATTATTTTTGTGAGAATCTTCATCAGAGTGTTACATAAACTGATAGGGCAAAAACTAGAAAATTTCATTGCTCCCACTAGTTTAGGGATGAGGACTAAAAAAGTAACATTAACTCCTTCTGGGATTTCCATGTCCTTTTGAGCCTCAATTATAGCTTCCACTACATCATTGCCTAGGATATCCCAAAACTTCTGGAAGAAAGCTGCAGGGAAGCCATCCGATCCTGGGGAGCTGTTACCATCCATGTCAAAAATGACCTTCTTGATTTCCTCCTTTGTGAAATGACTAAGTAAGAATCCATTAATATTATCAGTTACTGAGGGGTGGAATGGCTGCCAACAGAGAGTCCTCTTCTTCAATAGTCGGATTTACATCTTCTAGCAACGATTTAAAGTACTCAACCGCTTCCCTCCTTATGTCTTCCATATCTTTGGTGTTAGACCCATCGGCCATCTTGATCTCCTTAATTTTGTTAGTACTCCTGTGGCGAAGAGTAGAGACATGGAATAACTTTGTATTTCTGTCACCCTCCTTTAACCAACGCAGTCTGGATTTCTGCCTCCAAAATGTTTCTTCAAATCCTAGCATCGTGTGGTATTCGGCTAACAGCTCCCTCTCCTATTTTCTCAGATCCTCTTTAAGCTACTCTGACTTCAGCTTCTCCTGTAGTTCATTGATCTTTTCTTTTAGTTCTGCCTTTTTAACAAAAATATTGCCAAAGGAAGTTTTGTTCCACTCTCTAATGTTAGCCTTAAAATTCCTTAGTTTACATGCCACTTGGGCCAGTTTCGAACCATTATACTTTTTGTCCCACCATTGGGCAACCAGATCCTTGAGATCCTGATGTTGGAACCACATAAGTTCGAATCGAAAGGGTCTGATGTATCTTTTCTTAGAGTCCTCCCCTGTTTCCCACAGAATTGGGTTGTGATCAGACCCGATTCTTGGGAGTGTCGTTAATGAAGAGTCCCCAAACCTCTCCAGGAATTCTTGAGAAAGAAGAAACCTATCTAATCTTATCTGAATTTGGTTTTCCTTCAATATTTTGTTAGACCATGTATAGGAGAATCTACGCAGGTCCACATCCATCAGCTCATGTTGCTCAACAAAATCTCTAAACTCGTAGATATCAGCAGTTATTCTTTGAGAGCCCCCCAATTTATCTACAATATTAAGGTAGCAATTGAAATCCCCGCCACAATCCAAGGGTAGTTGGGGACCGTCTCCCTCAATTCAGCTAGTTGACTCCAAAGAACCCTTCTCAGTCCCTGTCTAACTAGAGCATATACATTCGTTAAGATCCACTCTTCCTGCGTGGTTTTATCCACACATAAGAGACAAATAAACCAACTAGACATCAGAATCACTCTACTATCAATCACATTTTTGTTCCACATAACCGATAACCCTCCTGCTATTCCAGTGGCCTCTTGGCCTACTACTTCAGCTTCTCGCAAAGTCCTATTCTTAAAAGGAATAACTCTACTCTCCTCCATTTTAGTTTCTTGTAATAAAATCATATCCGGTTTGTGTTCTTGTCTAAGAGCATACAAAGCTCTTATTTTTGCAGGATTACTCCCATGAATATTCCATGAAAGAATCTTCATTTATGGGCTTTGGATCCTCGAGCCTTCGCCCCAAAGAGCAATACCGCTTGAGTGCCATCGGCCACTCCTCGCTCTGCTTCTTTTTGCCTTAAGGCAGCATTGCTAGGTTTCCCTCTTCCTACTGAACCATATCCCCATACATCCGCTCTAGGTTGAAGTTCCTTGGGATTCACTTGGCTTCTAGTAACCATCTTGGGTAGGTCAATCTTGGTCTTTGGGGTAACAATCTTGCTTTCCAGGTTAACTGGTCTTTTTGACAGTGGAGATGATTTCGTGCTCTTAGCTTCTTGATTAGTAGATTCTTTTTTTCCTCGCTTTGGGGTTACACCGATCTTGGTGGTTCACCTCTTCCTCCCGAGTATCCTTGCCTGTATTATTAGTTTGTTGCTCCTTCCTCTGATTTTTCTCCTCTAAATCCTTCTCTTGAGTCTCCTCTACCTCAGATTCCACTTCTTGGTTGTCCATCTGATCTCCCTTCAAATGATTTAATGCATCAAAACTATTCTCCACTGGGATGTTGATCTCCTTGGAATTTCTTCCCATAAATTCCTCTGCAGTACATGGGACCACTTCCACCGAGCCTCCATAGGCCTCCCGTATCACCCAATCAAACTTACTTGCCCCAGGGCGTTGATCTATGGGGTTCTTTCCTTTGTGATTTGGCTCTGAGGCTTGCTGTATCATCTTAGGAGCAGGTTGAGCTTGAGGGTTCCCATCAAAGGGACCAGCTCCCCTATGAGAGGGTTTTGGGGCATAGGAATTTTTGGGAGGAGGGTTAAAACGTTGCCTCTTGCTTACAATAGGGCAAACAGGGTCTCTGATATTCGGATTTCGAGCTCCACGTCCTTGAGGCCCAGGTTGGGTAGGAATGGAGATCTGCGGGGGAGGGATATTATTTTGGGTTTGAGGATCAGTATTTTGGAGTGGGGGCTGGTTCTTGGAAATGCAGTGGATACCCTGGTGCCCTACCTTCCCACAAACACTACACTTAAAAGACATATTTTCATATTCAAAGACCTGAGTATGAAGGCCAAACATAGACGACAAAATAATGGATTTAGGGAGCTCTTTACTCAGGTCCGCCAACACACACATGCGAGCAGACAGGAGTCTTTTTTTGCTCAAGGTTGCAGGATCAATAGCTATTAGTTCTCCAATCTCTGTAGCTATCCCAGCCAAGATTTGTTCATTCCAAAAAAGCAAAGGTAATCCTGGCATCTTAACCCAAATAGGAGCCAAATCCAGCACCTGAGTCTGGGGGTTGAAATCGGGGGACCAACGCTTCATATAAAAGCCCCTTTTCCCAAAAAACCAAGGACCTCCTTGGAGAGTCCTTTCCATGTCCTGTTCACATTGAAATGTCACCAAAAGAAAACTCTTGGGTAAAGCCTTAATCATCATACCGGCCCTTGGCTGCCATTTTTGGATGGCCCATCTCCTTATGACTTCCATGTCCGGCCTCACCCCCATAAATTTAGCCACCAGAGATGTTATGCCCTCCATAGCCACATGCTGAGCTAAGGAATCCGGGACGTGCAACCTACCATTGACAGATTTTAGATTAAAACAAGAGTCGGATAATTTTTGCTTACCGCGAAGAGCATTAAGATATGAAGGTCTCCAGTTTCCAGGTTTCTCTTTGTCTCCTTCTTGGGTCTTCCCTTGATCCTGACGCATAGAGTCCTGGTCCCCCTCAGAGAAATATTCAACCGCATCCGCCCAACGCCCTTGGACCGGTTCCAATAGAACTTCCTTGTCCACATCCTCCGCCTGGGGGCCTGCTATCTCGCCAGAGCCCCCACCTGCCACGTCTGCTGATCTACCCTCTAAAGTCCCACACCTAGGGTTTGATGCCCCTAGACCTCTCGCTCCTCCTTGTTGCTTCATCCGTCACAACTTGTTGCCTCCAAAATCTGCCATTTTTTTTGTGCACCCAAGAGAAAACCTCTATTCTAAATTCATTATTGAAATAGAAACTCTCCAATATTCCCTGGTTTCTCCTTCTAGAGATAATCTCATCACCTTCACTGGTTTCACCTTAACTAACAAAAATATCATTTTCAACTTTAAGACCTATGCAAGCCAAAACCTTGTTGTGGCTCTGATACCACTATTATATTTTGAAGCTTAATACTTAAGATAAGTTGACCACAACGTATCAAATAAATTCATAAACCAATGTTTATGATAATGGATATATTATTCAAGTATAAAACACAAAAATAACTCTAATAACTACTCATAAATATGCCATTAACAAATTCTCATAAAAATGGTACCATAGCTTTTTAAGTATCAAGAAGTGTTACTTCTTGTCATGTCATCTTACATGTTCACATTACTTTGCATATATAATGTAATGTGACTCTTCATATGGAGCACTCTTGGACTTCACACTTCTAGACTCTTCAACTCCCTATTCTATGGACTCATGTACACATGGACTAATGTGCACATTTATATTACCAAAATACTTTGCACACTTGTGCATTTATTACATTAAATAATAACTCCTAATCTAAGACTCACTTTCATAATCTAAGCATGAACCAAATAATGTAATATACTCCAACATATTAGTGGTAAATTGTGTTCCACGATCCTCCAAAGTGGCCTAGGTGGATTATGTATTGCAATAATATCAACTTGTTCTCCATATCCTTAAAGATAAATTATCCTAGACCCAAAACCATATGAAGCAGTAGTAGGACATACATCACTTTGAGCAATGATTTTTTATGGGAGATATATTTTTTGTGACACTATCCTTATACACTATTGTCCTTGAATACCAAGCCTAGATATAATTTGGATCCTCATTTTTATGACCTCTACAAGGTGGTTCATCATATTAGGAAAGTGTCATATTAGTTGTGACTTCCACCTTCTTCCTACATCCATCCTCTTTGTCTTAACAATATTATTTTCTAAAAGGTGTAGTCCTAGAGAGATTTTTCAATACTTGATAAAGAAGGATGAATCACTCTCCAACCAATAGTGATATAGTTTTGATTCAATAGTTTGTAGTCTAGCCATATTTAAGAGTTCCTCATCGAAATGTAGGATCCTTATGAACAATATTTGATGTGGGTGCCTAAGATCATTTTCTAGTCATTTTCACCTTTGAGGGTAAAGCTTCTGAGGGGAAGTCATGTAATGAATCTAATATTTCCACACCTACTATATTTATTAATGTTATATTAGGCCCTATGATTAGGTTAATTGACCCTTGAGCATTAGGGTTAGGGTTACTATTGATTTAGTTTATAAATAGAAGGAATTATATTGTAGTTTAGACCATAATTTATACTTGAATACTAGTCATTTTTGTTATGCATAGGAGGTTTTGGCTATGAGATATTTTCCTCTCTAATTGATTAGAACTTATAAAAATTTGGAATCAAGATTTCAATAACTTGCATTATTAATTTTTTGGCATTATCTATGATTTAATATTCTAGTGGGTGTTTACTTTTGTGCATTATTCAATTGTTATTATGGTTGTATTTTTGGAAGTTGTTTTGTTACAACTATTCTCATGGTTAGCAATCAAAAGTAATATTATTGTAGGAGAGAGTCTACCAACAAGAGAATATTATGGACATTGTAGATATTCCATGTATAAGAAGGATTTAGAAACATCAGAGCATTTACTTCTTCATTGTTCCTTTGCTCATGCTATTTGGGGTTGCTTTTTAAAGAATATGAGAATTTGTGCAACTCCAAAAACTTTGAAAGAGTTGATGAAATTTTGAATTAATGATTTCAAAACTATAGCATTATGTATTTTATGGAGGATTGACCTTGTCATTAGTTGTTGGAATTTATGTCTTGAAAAGAATAAAAATAAAAATAAAAATTAAATCTCAAAATCATGATCAAGTTTGGAACTTAATTTTTTTTATTAGTGGAAAGGGTTTTGAAAGGGTCCCTAAACCTTTTACAACACAACCAAGGGTGAAAAAAAACCAGTTTCACCACAAGAACCAACTAAAAAGTGCAGCACAAAACTAGGAAAAAATAGAGAAACAATATCCGAAACAACACAAAGCAACAGGGAAGAGTTTGAAACAAGTTTGGAACTATATTATTGTCTTTTTTGCAAAATTTTTATAGATATGGTGCTCATTATGGAAAGCCTTAAGTTCAGAAAAAAAGATGTTGGCTAGTTGGTTATAGGATAATGAATATAAATGGAAGGGTCATCTATGACAATGCAATTTAAATAAAGGATTTGCTTTGATCTATGGTGAAATAGAAATGTCTAGAAATATGTTTTATCAAAATTATTTTTCATGGTGATTCGAATGAAAATTAGGAAAAAGTTGGTGAAGGTGATGTGTTTTGAAATAATGAAGGAAAAATTATATTCATTTACTCAAAATCATATGGAATTTTAACTAACAACTATTTAGAGGATATGATACTTCTTATAGGGATTGAAATTGCAATTTAAAAAGGATGGAATACAAATCATCATTAGTTTTATCAACAAAAATGGATGTGGAAATTATCTATTATTAGAGTCAATCTATTGGAAATATGAGCATATCTATAGAGAAGGAAATTGAGTAGTAGATAATTTAACCAATCGTGATGTTGATCTTCATCTTAGTGAAATTAAAAATTTAAAAGATACTTTTTCAAGGGATATTTTATCTCCTAATGCAAATGATGTCAAAGATTTGATTGCAAAAACTTAGTACTTTGAGGAAGATGAAGAATATATTTGATAGAGAAGAAGATGAAAAATACTTTTGATAAAATTATAAGCTAGACATTATTTAATTTACCTAATATCAAATGTATTATTTTAGTATTCTAATGAAAGTAACTCCAATAAAAGTCAAAAATAACTTATTTAAAAAAATAAAAAGTAACCATTATACCACACTTATTTATTTTTAATAATACTTATTTTTGTAATAATTTTTTATAAGTAAAACTATGAACTACTTTTGATTGACATATAAATTAGACTCCAAATAATTTTAAAGACTTATCTTATGAAAAACAAACAATAATAATAGTTTGACAAGAACAACAAGGTGGTTGGGGCTTTGGCCTCTCTTTGGGGAGGTCTAAGGTTCAGACCATGATGTTCCCAAACAAGGATAGGTTATATGGTAGCAGTCAAGTGTTTACCAATTGGTTGCCCTAGTTTGATGCCATCAAGGATTAAGAGTCTCGTTGACTTCAACTAAGCCAACGGTCTAGGGTTTATACTGGAACACTCAGTGGTGTTACCGATTCCCCTATGTATTAAAAATAATCAGAGTGTAATAATAACACTTGTGTATATTTGATATAAATAAAATTATATTGAAGATCAAATTTTAATAAATTAGTGGGTTTTAATGTTTGAAGATAAATTCTTCAATGCACATCCATAGAAAATGGTTTTTCCTATGTGATTAAAACAAAATATAGTAATAATAACACATTTTTATATTTAATATAAATAAAATTACATTGAAGAGAAAAGTTGAATAATTTCACGGGTTTAATTGTTGAAGCCAACAAATTCTTTAATGCACACCCATAGTAAAAGGTTTATTCTAAGATTGATCTATTTAATTATCTACAAGAAATTATTGAGATATAGGTAGGTGACACCATTTTTCATAGATAGTAGTGAATAGTAACCTATCTAACACCTACTTTAGATGCCAAACCACAAAGTTAAGGACTATCGGCTTCTTTCACACATTAAGTCAAATTTGATCCCCACACCATCCAATGTGCTTCCTCCTCAAGCCAAAAACAATGTTGGACCATGGTGAGAGGGTGCAAACCCATGCGAATCCTTGTAGCCCAACCAATAGCAAAAGGAACCTTTTTTTTACCCCATAATATTTGACAAGGGTGGAAGAGAAATCATATAGAGGGCCACCAATGGTGGAAATGGTGGTCCCTAAGGTGCTTTCACCTTGACACCACTACACCTCATCATACTCTATGGTCATTGAGGTAAGCTCTTCCCCCTTATCCATATATGATATTTCAACAATATTGAAGTCTTAGGCAGAGGAAATAAATAGAGGACTATTTACCCAAAAAACGGTTCCATTTCTCCAATCCTTGGTTGCAGAGATCTAGACAAAGTAGCTTCAACGACTTCGAGGTATTGAAGTTACTTGAATAAAATTAGGGTGATGAGGATTGATAAAATATAGGATTCCTTTCATTTACCCCTAAGGGTCCCCCAATAAGGACTACTTGAGATGACCTCATAAGTGCACATGCAGCTTGTGGCAATTATAGACATGGAAAATTGACCCACTTGAGTGAGTCATTTTCCTTAGATCCTTAGAGAGACCCTCCAAATTTCCCAAAGCAAGTTTGGGCTTCTCTCCCTCTTCCTTTTCCCCATTTTTCTTAATTTCTATGAAATCACAGTTGACCTTTAAGGGGTGTGATTTCACCTAGCTAGGGTTTTCTCTTAGAAAACCCTAATTTTTCAAATCGACCTCTTTGACATTAATTTTTCCTTGGTTTTCTCGTCCATCCTCATTTCAAATCCCTTATAAATAGAGGGTTTGAAACCTTCTTTTCACCCAAATAGTTTTATGACAAAATCCAATAGAATTACAGAAGCAAGCAAGAAGTGCCCAATTGTAAAAGTATCAAATGATCTATTGAAGTTGTTTAATCTTAGTGGAGTTCTCTTATGCCGTATTGAGTGGGTGTTGTTACCCTTGGTGGATAAGTGTTGGAGCCCTAAGGAGAAGTCTACTATCTTGGAGGTCTTCATCTGTTTTTCTACTTTTTCTCTACCACCAGTTTGGTTTTTGCTCATTAACACTCATACATTGTTAGTTTTGCATCTTTTATTGATTCATCTGCCTTAATCTTCTACTTTTACTTTCTATTGTGAAATCGTACCCCTTAATTACAGGGTATGATTTTGTTAGTATAAAAATAACGGTTGCCCCATGTAGGGCATGATTTTATTTATTTTAATATTGGGGTAATAAGTTCATCTCCAAACCCTATATCTACATTTCATGTTATATTTAGAGCATAATAGCATAATTTACACTTTTTTCATCATATTGTTCTATTGCATTATATTTTGTTTGTTCATTTTCTAAAAATGTCAAATTTTACTTTTGTATTCTAAAGGTCAGCTAAAAGGACCTAGGGGGCTTGACTGTTGCACCTCCAAGAACAATTATATAGCGGCCTAAGTAGGCCCTCTAATGTTGATCATATTTTTTGAGGATTTTTATGAAGTTATTTTGTAGGATTGAAGTTGTGGGACATCGTTGGATACAATATAAAGCTTGGAATAACCATCAAATCGGATAAGTGCCTTAGTAGATATCTAGGCTATTTGTTGATTGCTTTCTATCCATTTTTGTTCAAAACATAGATCATAAGTAAGTAAAAGTATTTGATCAAATTTCTAGGAATTTGAAAGAATAAAGCAATATAGTGTGCATTTAGGGTTTTAACCTTATTTGTGCATTTCTTGTAGACCCTTTCTCAAAGGCTTTACTTTGCAATCCTAGGGTTAGTGATCATTCAATAAAAAGAATTATTTTAGGGTTATCTCTTGTCTTCTTGCATCTTGCATCTTGCAATATTGTTCTTTCCCTTTTCATAGCTTAGTCATAGAAAAGCCAAACATATGTGCATATTTAATTGACACATCCAAAAACATTCCACCCTGAACTTGGAATGGGTCCTAAAATCGTTCCTGATGAAACCTTATCCTTTACCCATTGATTGTAGAGTTATAACATACCCCCACAGTCACCTCAACTCCCAACGGATCCAGCTAAGAATCATGTGTGGTAGGGTAGTTTTCCCCCACTACATCTTTGGTGAACCTAAAGTGAAAGACACGTCTTAGTGGCAAAATTAGGAAGTCTTTTCCTTGTTTGTTTTTCTTCTAAAAACATTTTAACAAGACCACTAATTTTGTTTATTTAGATCATAATACATTTAAAAACATCTTAAAAATATTTGGTGTGCTTTTGCAAGTTTTTAGTTCTCCCCCTTCTCTAATTTATTCTTTCTCTCTCTCATAATTGCTTTCAGACTTAGGAGTGGATGAAGACATTTAGAGTTTGATGATATTTTCCAATAATATGATCAAATTGATAGAGAAAATCATAATTTAGAAGAGTAGTAAAATTAAGATATTAATAATAGCCTTGATCCTACTAAGGAATCCAGTGGGAACCTTATCTTTAAATATTTTAAACATATTTAGAATTTCTACAAGCATCATAAGGATGCCTTGGATAAAGCTATGGAAGAGAAATCTTGATTCAAGGAAGTTGGAACATCTCATCATCAAACCATTTTCCCTTTAAATGTTCATAACAAATCCTTGATTAAATCTTTACATCATGGTAATATTGTTCATAACCCAACATATGCTACTACTGTGACCACCAAAATTGGAAGGATTCTACAAATTCCTCCAACTAGTAGTGCATCTCAAGAGTATGTTCAATTTCCTCCTTATTCAGCTCATTTCAATATTTTTGCTTTTATTCCACCAACTTTTAGTTATCCTCTCCAACAATATACCACATATCACAATAGTATCAATACCTCCAATATGGTCCAAGTATCCTTTCAAAAACCTACCTATACCCCTCTCCTAGGAAATCTATGAGCATTGCACAACAATAATTCTGAGGTGCAAAGTTTAACTAATATGGTGAAACAATTGGTTTCAAGAGTGGATATGATTCAACCCCCTAGTTTCACCTAAAACTATAGAGAAATGTGCAATTAGCACTTAGACCCTATCATTTCCGCTAGGCCCTATCCTATGCATTTTTCCATACCAATTTTACCTATATATAAGGGATCAAAAAATCCAATTGAGCATTTAAGAATGTTTAGAACAACTTGTCATGATATCATATATGATGAAATGTTGCTAAATATGTTCCCTAAGAGTCTTGGTGGCATGGCCTTAGAGTGGTATTATCGGTTACCCAACTATTCTTTGAGGAAATTTGAAGAGACAACTGAATTATTTGTTCCACAGTTTGGTGCTTATGTTGAAAAGAATGTGATCGTGAAAGATGTTTACATGTTAAAACAAGGTAAAGAGAAAAAAAATTCAAAATATTTGTCTCGGTGGATTCTAGTTGGATGCTTGAGATATACCTTACCTCCTCGAGACATGCTTGAAATATTTATTGGAAATCTACAAGAGCAATTGTCTTATGCATTGGAAACTACAACTATCACATATTTTGACCAATCAATTAACCTAGCAAGAAAGGTAGAGCAAGATCTTATTAGAAGAGGATACCTTAGAGTGAAAGAAGATAAGACCACTAAAAATCAATATAAGAACAAGCATGTGGTAGGTGATGGAGTCACGAGATAGTAGACCTATTAATAGTATTGTTAACAACCTAAAAAATATGGTGCTTAGCCAACCTCCAAAACCTCCACAAAGAAATTTCACAAGGCTCAACATGCCTATGGCAGTGGTCCTAAAGTATCTTTTGGAAGCTAATATGATTGAGTTACCCCCCATAAGGTAACATTATACCATAGCTAATTGGTATAAAGTTGGTCAACATTGTGAGTATCATAGAGTGGAGGGGCATTGGATGAATTCTTATAAAATTTTGAAACATGTGGTTCATAACCTGATTGATGTAGGATGCATTCCTATAGAATGTTATCACCCACCAAAAAATCAACCTCCTACTCAACAAGCACCCACAACTAATCAAGACATGGTGATCTTCCAAGATTCTCTCCCTAAACATGGGTAGCAGGTATCTAATCAAGTGTCATATTAGAATGTGCCACCTCCTTATGATAATATGGTCGGTATGATAACAACAACTACAAGGCAACAAGCTCAAAATCACCAGACCCAATGTTCTCACTAGGAGATGAATTCTTCAACCAATATTTTTTTCTTAGAACTTTTACAAACTTCTCCTATTCATGGGGAAGCCATGTTGAAACTTCTAAGACAATAATTTATCCCTCAATATATTTCCCCTAGTGCTATGGCTAATTTTGTAAGCTCTCTTGGGATACATCATATCACATTCTCGGATGATGATATTTCTTCCTCATACTTATAGGGGGATTTTTCCCTCTACATTACTGTATTTACTAAGGAAACTTTTATCAAGAGGGATTTGATTAATAATGGTTCTTCCCTCAATTTATAAACTTATCAATTATTTCAAAAATTTAAATTAAAATAGGAAGATTTAACTAAATTTGATGATATCATCAAAACCTTCAACAATGAATTCCAAGAAGCTTACAATATTATACCCCTTCCCCTTAAGGTTGGATCCAAGATCTTAGATACCTTGTTCTATGTAGTATCTTGCCCTGCATCTTTTAATATGCTCCTCGAATGTCCTTGGATCCATGTGATGTGAGTTGTGCCTTCTACCTTTCACCAATGTTTGAAGTTTGAATTTAAGAATCAATTTATCACAATTTTTGGTGATCGTCACCCATTTGAATACTGTTCACTAGTTGAACAAGCTCAATATGATTTCCATCCATTAGATTCCTCGTCTCACACAAATAAGCAATTTGAAAATCTAAACGTGAGAGAGGAATCATTAATTTATATCTCATCACAAGATCATGTCAACCCTTCTCATCACGAGCCTCTTCTGAGGACATGTCATCAAAGTTTGGAGTGGAGTATTGAGGATGAGAGCCTGCCCTCTCCCTCTTTGTTTTTTTTTTTTAATTTACATGGTGGAATTGGTAGCCACCATGAATCTAGGTAGGTTTTTTGGATTTTATTGTCGCTATAGTATTCTGTGTTATTTTCCCTAGAAGCCACCACACAGTTTTGTGCATAGTCCACCCCTATAACCACCATGCCACAATCATTTTAAACCTTTTATGCCACTAAAATCACAAGGAAAGGGACAAGCATTTAGTTTGACGAGTTGTTAGTTATGACCCCTAGGGAGTATGTTGAAGACAACACTCTTTATGACATAGTTCATGAGGATGTTCTCTGTGGTAGCATACCCTTTCCTAGTTCAGTCATTTGCATTGTGCAGGTTGAGTCTTCTATTTTCGAAGATGACTTTGGTCCTATGTCTCCTGAGGACCTTGAGAAACTAAGAGTGATCCTCACCCCACATACTCTTGAGGATGAGTCGTTCATTCTTATTAAGGATATCATAGATGTTAACATAGATTTTGAGGAGACCCCTAGAATATTTAAGCTAGGTAACTCCTTATCTATGGATGATTAGGAGTAGTTGACCAATTTGTTAATGTTATATTTTGATGGTGTATGCCAAGGGATAATGTAATCACAAGATATAAAATATGAAAAAAATTAAGATGCTAAAATATACTATTAATAGAAAGTGATAAAATGATGCAATGTAATATGGAGAAAATGAACACTCCATAACAGATACTAAAGAACTACATTGTACCCCATCACCAATCTATATGGTGATATACATAGTATACCTACTACCACCTACAATGATATATAATCACTCACTATGAGGCCCTTTATATAGAAATATGGATTGCTTGGTCAACACTCTACCTAGTTGTACAAGGGGACACCTTGCATATTTACAACTTGCACATAGACACTTGTGCATTTATTATATTACTTGAAGTAACTAGCTAAATACCCCCTAAAATAATCTACTACTCTAGTTATGTATCAAGGGTGGTACATTTACATGATCCAAATGATGTAATATACTCTAACACCCCATGTATTACATTATTTGGGTATTGAAGACTTTAGTCTTCAATATGGATCTTCTTCTCGGTTTCATGTATCCTGTTCAAGCAAGTAGTTAGTATCTTCAAACCATATTACCCTTGTTGTAAGAGCTTTAAATTCTTTATCATATAGCATATCTTCCAATTATTCAATTTATTAAATCTCATGAGTTATATGTCCTTTTTTATTCCCTTTTTGATATTCTAATTGTGGATAATAGTTCTGATGTTGGGATTATTGTTGTTAGGAATTATTTTGATATTGCCCTAGTTGGAATGCCCTATTTGGTTGGCTCCCATAGTTCATCTAATTTCCTTGATTCTAATTTCTTGGATTGAATCTGTAGTAGCTAGTGTTATGTCCTTTTCTCCTGCATATCTAACAATATATATTATTCCATGGTCTTCTACCTTTTTATGATGAAGCAATGTTTCCTTGTGGATTATATTTTAGTATCAATGAATTTTTAGTCATTTCATCTTTCACTGTATTTTCTATCTCATATTCTTTAAGAATGTTGATTAGCTCATCAAACTCTATATCTTTGCTTGGAACCTGTAAGGATGTAACTAGATGCTTATAGTTGTCTAGAAGTGCTCTCAAAGTTACTTGAATAAGGAATTTATCTTCAACCTTTTCTCCTAGAGTCAATAATTTTCCTTTGATATCTACTATCTTCCTTAATAATAGTTATATGCTTTCACCACTATTCATTTTCAGCGAATGTAATTGAGTTTGAAGATTTAAGATAGTGGCTTTATTTTTCCCTTCAAATATTTTCTCTAATATTTTCCAAGAATTTGTAGATGTCCCTGCTGAGCTAATGTAAGCTTGTATTTCATATATGATGGCAAATGTTATTATCATTATGAATGCAAAAATAAAACACTGATAAAATATATAAAAGTAACAAAAGCACAAGTAAATGACATAAAATTACACAAAAGAGATATTATTTTATTAAATGTGGGTGGATCTCCTAATTGTACAAATAATGTGCCCCAATGTGGGGTATTTACAATGCTCTTTATAAAGTTGTTACAATGTTAGGGTTTCCAAGGCCCTAATCCAATGAACGGTGGTGTCTTCTTGTTCGTCTTTGATCCCAATAGTGTGGTGAGTGGGCTTTGGTATCCTATGTAGGGCCACTCGAGCTTCAACAACTACCAATGAATGTGATTCTTAGACCTGCACACAAAAAAGAATAACAAGAGTCAATAATATCTATGAGGGCTCCACTATGTGAGACCCTCAGAAATTAAATGACTAAACCCTAGTTGTAGAATAAAAACTGTAAATAGATCTAAGAATGTGAAAATAGTTACCAATGAACTTTTACCTTGTCAATGATAACTTGTTGTTTTTGTCCTCGTCGCTAATGTAGACGATGGTTATGCATATGTGTCCTAACAGAACCTGATGGTCGTAGGGCTACAAATATTTAATGAGAAACACCTGTGAACACTCGGTAGACTCAGCAGGTCACTTGATAGAATGATAAATGCCCATGATAACTTAGCAGACTTTGGTGGGCACTCGATAGAACGGGAAATGCCCACGGGCACTCAGTTGACTTGAGAGGGTATTCAGGGATTGATGAGAGTAGCACAGAACCAGATCTGGTTTACACGAGGTGTGTGGTGGTGAATGCAAAATATGTGAATGACGATGATGGAGGTAAGGATGGAAACAAGGGGTAACTAGGGCTTGGACTCCAAAAATATCTTAAGGAACTTAGAGAACTTAGGATTCAAAAAGTACTTAGCGACTTAGGGAATTCAAAAACTTATGAAACTTAGGGTTTGGAAATTAAAGGTTGAATCATCAAAATGACTTCTCTTGATAATCTTCCCTTAGACATGTTAGGTCTTCGATGACACTAAATGAGTGGTTGAGATAAAACATGAGGAAGGGTGGAGATTAAGGTAGGTAAAGTGGAATGGATTAAGGTAAATGGATGGCTAATATTAAGACATAATGGATGGTTGGGATTAATTCATATAAATACATATATATATATATTTATTTATTTATTTATTTATTTATTTATTTATTTATTAAATATATAAATAAAATATATAATATATTATTATTTAAATATATATTAAACAAATATATATAAATATATATATAATGGATAATTGTGGTGGGAAGCTATGGATGGATGACAAGTGGCTAGATTTTGGTGTCTAAAGATACCCCTTTTTGTACCATGTTATGTGAAACACAATGTGGTGCAAAAATATGATATACGTGATTTGGATTGATGAAGATGCAACTCTCTTTCATTGGGATGCGAACATGATCTTAGAAGACAAAAGAATTTGGAGTGTGTAGCTTACCCCCTCAATTGGTGAATGAGTGAAACATGAATCTCACAAGCCAATTGACATGAGCGTGTGGTGAAGATGCGATTGACTGATGTGCAAATGTATGATGATATACGAATGATATGAATGATGTAAATGTGATGCCATTTTTGCCTCAATGGTGAAAGGGGGTTGTTGTAAAATGCAAGTGATTGATTACGTTTTACCCCAACAGAGAAAATGGGTTTTACCAAGTGTAAATACCATGATCATGTAAGATGTATCCCACTGTGGGAATTCAAAATCAAATTTTGGTTGCCCCAATATTTTGGGAGATTCCATGTTGTTGAAGAAAATGACTTTTGAAGTCATTGAAATGCAAATATGAAAATGCAAAAAAAAAAAAGTAGTCTTTCCCTCAAGGCCACTCATGATTGTAGCTAATTCCCACACGGAATGCCTAAACAGTTTCTCAATCACTTTACTTGGCTTGCATCCTCAAATACTGGTGTAACTACAAATGAAATGATGAATGTTATCCATGTTGGGAACCCCATGGAAAAGGGCATAAATGACAAGTGTTGAGCAAATTTGTCTTGTCATAGTCTCACTCAAAAGATGAGGTACCAAAAGTGATTTTGTTTTTGAACAATGAAATACTAGATGATGAAAATGTCCAAGTGTTCTTATGGTGATTTATTCATCTTACCGAATTGCATGGATGCAAATCGTTGCAATCACCAAGGAGATAGAATAGACCACAAGAAATGAGGTTTACTTAAAAATGTATATGCACTTAGCAGATGTGAAAATGTAATGATTGATGGATGAAAATGATGTTCAATTGAATATTTGATGATGAGAAATACCTTTTGGTCACAAACAAAAATTAAGCATCCAAGTCAGTTTTTGTTTTCACAAAACATGATATTATGATGGAATGGATGTATGAATGCAATGTGGAGTGATTTTGTGGAGGTAAGCTATATTTTTGAATGTATGGATGCAAGTGATTGAGTCTATTTTTCCCCAACATATGAAGGGGTTTTAAGAAAATGTAAGTGATTGAGTCTGTTTTTGCCCCAACATATGAAGGGTTTTGATAATGTAAATGATTGATTATGTTTTTGCCCTAACAGAAAAGGGATTTTTGAAAATGCAGATGATTGATTTTGTTTTTGCCCCAACATATGAAGGGGTTTTTAAAAATGTAAGTATCCTTATGGTGATTTGTCCATCCTACCAAACTGCATGGATAACCAGTCGCTACAATCGCCAGGTGACTAGGGTAAACCACTAAATACGAGGTTCACTTGTACTTGTAGGTGAACTTGGCAAATGTTGAATGTAAATGCAATTATTGATGGATTTGATGGTGTTGAAATGCAAATGTTGAATGAAGGTGTAATGATGAATAAAATAGATGATGTTTAATGAAAATGTGAATGTGATCTATTTTTGCCCCAAAATATAAAGGATTTTTGACAATGGAAAAATGTAATGAATACGAAAAAGTGCAATGATTGATTATGTTTTTTCCCCAATAAAAAAGGGAATTTTGATAATGTAAATGATTTCTTTTGTTTCTTCCCCAATAGAAAAGGGGTTTGTGATAATGTAAGTGTCCTTATGGTGATCTACCCATCCTATCGAATTGCATGGATAACTAGTCGTTGCAACTACTAGGTTAATAGGATAAACCACTAAATACAAGGTTCACTTGTACTTGTAAATGTACTTGACAAATGTTGAGTGAAAGTGTAATGATGACTGAAATTGATGATATTGAATGTAAATGTGAATGTGATCTATTTTTTCCCCAACAGATGAAGGGTTTTTGTCAATGTAAATGATTGATTATGTTTTTGCCCTAACAAGAATTTTTTTTTTGAAAAATACAAATGAATGATTTTTATTTTTGCCCTAACAGAAAAGAGGTTTTTGAAAATGTAAAATATTGATTTTATTTTTGCCCTAACAGAAAAGCGGTTTGTGAAAATGTAGATGATTAATTCTATTTTTCCCCCAATAGAAAAAGGAGTTTTTGGAAATGCAAATGATTGATTCTTTTTTGCCTCAACAGAAAAATGGATTTTTGGAAAGTTGGATGATATAATAGATGTAAATTATTGATGTAAATGAATGTGAATTGTGTAATTATTGATTTTGTTTTTGCCCTAACAGAAAAGGGGTTTTTGTATGATATACATGATTTATTTTGTTTTTGCCCTAATAGATGAAGGGGTTTTTAACAATGTAAGTGTCCTTATGGTGATTTGTCCATCCTACCAGATTGCATGGATAACCAATCGTTGCAACCACCAGGTGACTAGGAAAACCACTAAATACAAGGTTCACTTTAAATATTGCTTTACCAAAGGAGTTAGGTCCTCTGGAGTTCTTTTTTTTGACTAAAATGTGACAAAAGGAGTTTAGTTTCTTTAGAGCCTATTGAATTGAATGTGACCAAAGGGGTTAGGCCCTTTGGAGATTTTTGACTTTGATGTGTGTTTGTGAGGCAAAGAGCTCAACCTTTGACAAAAGGATGCAACCTTTTGAACCTAGCAATTGACTTGTTGATGATGTAATGTGATTGTGACCAAAGGAATTTGGTTCCTTTGGAGCCTTTTGAATTTGATGTGCATATGCAAGGCAAAGGGCTCAACCTTTGACAAAAGGATGCAACCTTTTGAACCTAGAAATTGATTTTTGATGATGTGAATGGGAGGTAAAGGGTGCAACCTTTGACAAAAGGATGCAACCTTTTGAACCTAGAAATTGATTTGTTGATGATGTGAATGCGAGGTAAAGGGTGCAACCTTTGACAAAAGGATGCAACCTTTTGAACCTAGCAATTGACTTGTTGATGATGTGATGTGTATGCATGATTGAATTGTTTGTTGAATTGGTGGGGAAGGTGTGATACCTTGAGCACCCCCAAGTTGTATGCTTATTTTTTGATTGGGGGAAAGTGTGATACCTTGAACACCCCTAGGTTGTGTGCTTCTTGTATAGAAATTTTTAGTGATATTTGCATATGTGAATTATATATCTATATATATATATATATATATATATATATATATATATATATATATATATATATATATATATGAGGCGTATATTTTACTTGTGTGTTTGGATGCTTTTGTGTGAATGCTTGTTGTGGATGCATGTGTATATGGATGATTAATGCATATGATAATGTGTTATGGATGCAAATGAACTAATGCTCTAATGATAATTTATAGTTTAGAATTTTTCTTAACCATGTTTAGCATTGTTGTTTAATTAGGGACACCAAACTGGTGTTATGTGAAATGGAAAACTCACGTAATGACATGGATGTTGATGTGGAAGAAGATATGGATGCTGATATGGAAGATGACATAGATGTTGATATGGGAAACTAACTGTTATGTAGAGACTCAGACATACTATTGATATCAAACAAACTCACTAAATACTGTCTAATTTTTCTTGGACCAAATGTGTGTGTAGTGAATTCATTAATCAAATCATGAGCATGGTAATGACTCAAGGCAATCAAGAACCAATGTGTGTGAAAGTGAGTTCATTAACTCATCTTGAGTAAATTAGGTGAAACTTTTTATGGAGAAGACCAAGAAGCTAGCTTATCCTTATGTGCAGTCAAAGATTTATTTGAAAGAAACATGTTGCCATGCATAAGTGTACTCCACTACCATTCAAGCACCTATAGACCTGGTGGATATTAGCTCCATATCCCAAGAATTTGATCTTTAAGTTTTGGGGATGACTACCTAACCGTCTGACTATAAACGTAGTACTATCCTCAAAACTTAGGGATCAATGGTGTGTGATGTGTAAAATATTTAGAGTTTTGGGGATTTTTCCCTACTCTTTATTTTATTTTGAAATTGTGATAGTGGTGAAAAACACTATTTTTGTGGACTATGTTGCATGATGGGACAAACAAGGAATACCCTTTTCACTTTGAGGTACAACCCAAGGATGGTGTTATCCCTCTTTGACACGAGATGATTTTAAAATATGTAATTGTGTTTGGTTCAAGAATGTTTTGGAGTCAATTCCCAGAACTCAATATTTTTTTAGTGAAAGTGTGTCTTGGTCCTAAATAAAACTCAACATGTATTTGGAGGTTGCTTAAAACACTAGGAGTGGTTGAGTGAATGAAAACACCTAGGAATTATGGACATGTGGTTTTGCAAATGACAATTGGACTTTGAGAAATGATGCAATGAAATTGATGATTTTTTTAAGGTGCCCCTGATTAATGCAACATGACTTTATTGGACTAATTATTATATAAACTGAATAAATGACCCCCTAATATGAAATGGAATGTGTGAAAGTGATTGTGAATGCAATGTGTGAAATGCAATTTGTGAAATGAAATGTGTGCAATGCAATGTAAAATGTAAGGTGTGAAATGCAATATGTAAAATGAAATGCAATGTTTGTTGTGTATTAGCCATGTATATATACATATATAAATCACAGTAAGCATGGAACGCTTTCAAGTGTATGATGTTCAGTGGCTCGAGTTATTTTACTCCCCCTAGCTTGGTAAGATTATTTTTTCCTTGAATCTTGTGAACTCGGATAGCAACAAGCAATATGTATAGATGCAAATGACTTTGAGTTGATGTGTGACCAAAGGTGTTAAGTGCCTTTGGAGCCTTTTGAAATTGAAATGTGACCAAAGGTGTTAAGTGCCTTTGGAGCTTTTTGAAATTGAGATGTGACCAAAGGGATTAGGTGCATTTGAAACTTTTTGAAATTGATATGTGACCAAAGGGATTAGATGCCTTTGGATATTTTTGAAATTGAAATGTGACCAAAGGTGTTAGGTACCATGAAATTTTTTGAAATTGAGATGTGACCACAGGGATTTTTGTTCCTTTAGAACCTTTTTGAAATTGAGATGTGACCAAAGGGATTTGGTACCTTTGGAGATTTTTTAAATTGAAATGTGACCAAAGGTGTTAGGTACCTTTGGAACTTTTTAAAATTGAGATGTGACCAAAGATATTTTGGTTACTTTGGAACATTTTTGAAATTGAGATGTGACTAAAGGGATTAGGTACCTTTGGATCATTTTTTGAAATTGAGATGTGACCAAAGGAATTTTGGTTCCTTTGGAACTTTTTGAAATTGAGATGTGACCAAAGGAATTTTGGTTCCTTTGGAGCCTTTTTAAAATTGAGATGTGACCAAAGATATTAGATACCTTTGGAGATTTTTTTTGAAATTGAGATGTGACCAAAGGAATATTGGTTCCTTTGGAGCTCTTTTTTTTTTTGAAAATGAAATGTGACCAAAGAGATTTTGGCTCCTTTGGAGATTTTTTTTTTGTGTGACGAAGGTGTGATACCTTAAGCATCCTCGATTTAGTTAATGATTGATGGTGTGAGTGACTAGGAGAATGTGATATCCTGAGAATTCCCAGTATGCTTGATGACTGATGATGTGAGTGATTGGGAGGATATAATATCCTAAGAATATCTAGTATGTTTGATGATTGAGTTGGTACCAATGTCCTAATCATATGGTTTGGATGGATATTTTGTAGGAAATACTTTCATATCAATAAGATCTTAGACAATATTTTTAAATACATGACAATTATTGATGTCATGGCCCACTTGTCGATGGTAGGGATAGAACAAGTGCTCCTTAAAGTGTTTTCTTTGTTTGGTTAGGTCTCCAAGTTTTATTTGTGGTAAGCTAATTTTATTTACCTCATGCAACCTTTGAAATATGGATGAGTAAGATTTTGAAAGCAATGTGTAGTTACGAAGGGGCTTTGTAGGACGCTTGGTGTGTTTGCCCAATTGTGTTGGATATTGAAATTGTGGTACAAGTATTATAACCTGAGATGTGGATTTTGAAACTGGATGTTGCAACTACTGTGGTTGCTAACATGAATGATGATGAGATTGGTTATGACCCAGCTATAACTCAATGTTAGTGAGTCGAGTTAAAATCTATTGTAAAATTAAAGTGTGTTGACAATTTGATTGTAAGCTTTGATTTGCTTGTTGAGTGTATTGATATGTGGTGATTGGATTTATGAATGGATGATATTGAGTGTGTTGGTGGTGTGATGAATTGAGGGGCATGGATTGAAATTGATGATGATGAGGTTGGTGAAGAAATTATTGTGAATGAAGAAAATAAGATGATGTGTGAGGACTATGGATGGGTTGACTCATGGAAATGGAATGGGTTAATGGAGGTATGGGAATATAAACCACAAAATATTGTGGTACCTATGATGGAATTTGGGTGACAAAGGTAGGTTGGGTGGAAACAGGTTGAGGCTTAGGATTGACCACCTGAACTTGTTGTTGAATGTTCTGCCATTTCTTAAGAAATTTGTTAAGGTGTTCCCATGCTTCATGTATTTCTAAATTTGAAGTAGATGGCATGGATGTGTCTAGAATGGATGAGTTGGATGGGAGATAAGTTGAAACATGAATTACAACTAGATTGGATGAGGTGGATATTGGTATTTTTGAAGCAGCATTGACATGTGCTTCATGCAAAGGATTGTTATAGGTGGTAGTGTATGAGGATGGAATGGAAGTGCTTGGAGCACATGATTATTATGGAGTATATGTGTGGATGGATCTATGCAAAATATCAACATTTAAAGTTTGCACAATGTGTGATGGACCTGCAAACAAATCTGAACAACTTGTCTATGTCACACTAGTGGGATTGACCATAAAAGTGGTGGGGAATGATGATGAACAATCCATGGATGAATTGTCTTGGTGGATGGAAATTTGATTCAATTTTTTAGTTTGATTTGTATTTAATACCATAAAATACTAACCCAAATATGCAATGTGTAGTAAATAAAGTGTAGAAGAAAACTTCAGAGAATAAGCAATTCAATCCTATGTTTTGCAACAATGTTTCTTACCTCCTTTTTTTATCTCGTTTTAATGTTTTTCCTTTTTCTTGTGTGTGTTTTGATGTACTAATATGAATTATGAAGGATGAAATATATGGCTTGGCTAGGCAATGAGATTCTTTCTGGTGATGAAGTCCAAAAAGTTTTCTCAGGGGTATCCTATGGTGGCTAAAAGCAGATATTGGTGGATGGAGATGAAACCCACCATCACCAAATCTCAAGCAATGGTTGATGATGAAATCCAACTCATTGTTGTTTAATGTGAAACGTGTTGTGTGTGAAAATTTTATTTTCTCTATTGTGTTTTCATACAATATCAATAGTAACCAATTTTGCAAGTCTAAATCATAAGACAACAACAAAGATACCAATTTCCTCAAAAGATGTAAGGTACACCACCCACTTTGAACAGTGGAGGGTTTGCTTACTCTTCCACTTTGAATCAACAAGGGATTCCAACAATGGGAGTACTTTTAATATTCTGATATTTTTCCTACTTAGGCAAGAAAAAGAGGAATTATTGACCCTAATGTGCAAACTATTTTATGCAATTTTTACTTTACGTGAAAACAATATGCATATTTTTGAATGAAAAACACATCAAAAAGCAACAAAATTTTAAATTTGAAAATGTGCACTAATATGAGTATGAATGCAAAGTAAATCTAAATCCAATGTATAAATGAATGCAAATTCCTAAAATGCAGATGTAATGTGATTTTTTTTAACAAATATTGAATAATATTCTTTTTAACAATTAATCTATAAAAATGTAAAACAAAAATAAAATAGAGGGGTTAGGGTTTTGAGGAAGACTTATAGAAAATTCTACGTATCCTTTTCACACTCTATGAAATACCTCTCATAGCCTATGAAATACACCAGGGCACATTTTGAACTCTAGGGGGCATACTTTGAGCATCGTGTGGCATCCATGCAACCTTGGATTAGCTTATGTAGCTTCAAAAACCCTAGTTCTGCAAAAATCGCAATAGAATCCCTAAAACTTGCAAGATAGAAAATAAAAATAGCGATTTAATAATAATATAATTAGCATAAATAACCCATTGTGGGTCCCATCGTGATCGCCATTTGTGAATGCAAAAATGAAACACCAATACAATATATAAAAGTAACAAAAGTACAAGTAAATGCCACAAAATTGCATAGAAAATATATTCGTTTATTAAATGTGGGCAGATCTCCTAATTGTACAAATAATGTACCCCAATGTGGGGTATTTATAGTTCTCTTAATATAGTTGTTACAATGTTATGGTTTTCAAGGCCCTAATCCAATGAATAGTGATATCTTCTTGTTCGTCTTTGATCCCAACAGTGTGGTGAGTGGGCTTTGGTATCCTATGCAGGGTCACTCAAGCTTCACCAACTACCAATGAATGTGATTCTTAGACCTGCACATCAAAAATAAGAAGATTCAATAATATCTGTGAGGGCTCCACTGCATGAGACCCTTAGAAATAAAATTACTAAACCCTAATTGTAGAATAAAAATTGTAAACATATCTAATAATGTGAAAATGACTACCAATGAATTTTTACCTTGTCAACGTTAAGTTGTTATTTATGTCTTCGTCACTGATGTAGATTATGGTTATACAGATGTGCCCTAACGGCACCCGAGGGTCGTAGGGTTGCAAATCTTGAACAAGAAACGCCCACGGACACTCAGTAGACTCAGGAGGGCACTTGATAAAAAAATAAACACCCATGGGCACTCAGTAAATGCTCGTGGGCACTTAACAGACTCTGGTGGGCACTTAGAAAAATGGGATATGCCTGTAGGTATTCAGTAGACTCAGGAGGACATTTATGGATTGATGAGAGTAGCGCAAAAATAGATCTAATTCACACGAGGTGTGCGACGGTGGATGCAAAAGATGCAAACGACGGTGATGCAGGCGAGGATGGAAATAAGGGGGAGCTAGGGCTTGGACTCCAAAAATCTCTTAAGTAACTTAGAGAACTTAGGATTCAAAAAGTACTTAGCGACTTAAGGAATTCAAAAACTTAGGAAACTTAGGGCTTGGAACTTCGGGGTTGAGTCATCAAAATGACTCCTCTTTATAATATTCCCTTAGATATGTTAAGGCTTTGATGACACTAAATGAGTGGTTGAGATTAAAACATGAGAAAGGGTGGAGATTAAGGTGGGGCAAGTGGCATAGATTAAGGTATATTGATGGCTAAGATTAAGACATAACATATGGCTAGGATTAATTCATATAAATATATATTTATTAAATATATATTAATAAAATATGTAATATATTATTATTTAAATATATATTAAACAAATATATATATATAATGGATAATTGTGGCGGGAAGCTATGGATGGATGACAAGTGGCTAGATTTTGGCATCTACAATCATTAATGCCTTAGCATCACTTTCTTCAAACTTTTGAATCTTTATTTCTCTATTTCTCCTTGAGTTGGTTTATTTCTTGCTCCTTTGAAAATATCCCAGAGTTTTTCAAATATTAGAATAGCTCTCACTTTTTTTTTCCATGAGAAGTAATTTGGGCCCTTAAATAGTTGAGATTCTATTAGAATGAATATATTTGTGGTCAAGATGACTCTCTAGGTATAAAACCTTTCTTGGTTTTAGATTTTGTAGAATTCCTTATATCTCCCTAGTTAAGAAATGTGAACTAATTTGATGAAAACCTTTTTAGAATTAGGTTTTGTAGGCTTCCTTATATCTCCCTAATAATTAGAATATGCTTAGTTCACCTTCTAAGTTGATTTTGTAATGTTTTGAGAATAATCAACTTTTAATTTTGCCTTATCTTTCCCAATGAAGTATGCTTTAATGGTTGGATTTCTTCTTGTCTCCTTAGAATGAGTATGAGATAATTTTTACCAATTAATTCCAACTCTATATGTAGGCAATTGATTTGCTTCTCTTTCCAATAGATTAATTTTCTAAATTCTAATTATATGTATATAGTTTGAAGTAGTATGCCTTATATCTCCCTACTTTTTGGAATATTAGAAAACAATAATATTTGCAATAATAGAGTTTTAATTTTCCAAGTGGAAATCCTTATATCTCCTACGTTATAAATTGCAAATATTGACCTATTTAGGTGTATAGATTTTGCTTTCAAATGTGGTTGATTTTGCTATGGTTTCAACCTTATATTATACCCCTTATAACTCCTTAATGAAAGCAAATTTAATTAAGGTAAATCCTTACCTTTATAATGTTGCAAATGGGCATTGTATTCTCCAATGTATGAGCATTGTGTTCTTCAATGTATGGCATTGTATTCTCCAATCGTATGGGTGTTGTATTCTTCAATGTATGGCATTGTATTCTTCAATGTATGGTGTTGTATTCTCCAATGTATGGACGTAGATGATGACAGTAGGATTTAATGCTTCTCTTAAATTAGTGGGTGTTGTGACTATTGTAGATAATGGTGATAGGCTTTGACTACAATTCTTGGATAGCGGGTGCCTCAATATTTGCTTCTTTGACTCTCCTTGACCATGAGCTTTTAATGCTCTTATCTCCTCTTACATGCTGCACTCTTTTGCTTGCTATGAATGTGCTACTCTCCTTGAGTTTTGACACCTTAAATAGGATGGATGTCACTTGACATTGGACAAGTGTCCTGGGAGTTACAATGAATATAGGCATTGAGATTCCTTCAACGTTCATTTCTTTGTGTGATGAGGACTTAGATAAGTAACCTCCCTGATGATTTTGTAACTCCTCAAAGTAGGCGTTGGATTATTCCTTGAGCATTGAGGAATGAGATGGTGCTTAGAATATTTGTGCCAAGTGGCACTCATGGTATTTGCATGTAAACCTTTTCTTTAACGCTCCAAGGATGAATGTTATAACCTTCAAGTTATTTTTTGGCTTGCTTCATTTCTTGGACAACAAGCAATCTCTCTTTTGCATGTTGTTTTGATGAAGATGATGGGTGGCTCTAGTTGTGATACTCTGAGGTTCTATGGAGCTCCAAATGGTGGTCTTATGGCTGATTTGAGTGCTTCTTCTAGGTGGATGTTCTCTCCAAGCTATAGCTTTGGGTATAACACCTTTTCCCTTATTCTCTTATGCTTTCAATGTGTCGATTGAGTGTTGCTTTTGTGATGTAGATAATTCCTTTGTGATGGCTCCTTGCACTCAGATTAATAATGTTGTCCTATCCACGTAGATAGACGTATATCTTGATGTTGGTTTATGTAGATAAGCACCTTCTAATGTAGACCTTAATGTTGTCCTTTCTCCATGTAGATATTCATTGATGATAGCCTTCTTGTATTGGCTATAATATTGCAGGTGGATGCTTGCTTCTGGGTGCTTGATTTGATGTGGAGCAATGGTGTCTTTAGGCACCTTGAATCTTGAGAAATATGAGCTCTTCGGTGGCTCTCTTCTCTTGCTCAAATTCTTCCCTTATACCTACTAGGATGATGATCGAGCTTCTTCCTGTAATATGAGATCTTTTGTCCTTCTTGAAGGAACAAAAGTGGTGCTTGTAATGGTTATATTTGCACCAATATGATGGACCGAATGTCTCCCTTTTCTAAAATACCTTTTGATTTTGATGAGGCTGCTCCTTGCCTTCACTAATCCTTTTGCTTGGATAGTTTAGTAAGAATATATCCAAGCTAATAATATGCACATAATATGCTCCTTTTTGAAGTAAGGATTTTTGCACTTTCTCTTAAATGAAACCCTTATATATTCCTTGAATCTGAGACTCACCAAGTCTCAATTTTTAAGCTTCCTTCAAGGATTTTAATGGTGGATTTCTTCTCCACTCTTTGGTGGCTTCTTTTGGCCATGAAGTGCTGTAGGTTTTGTGCACCAGATAGTGTCTCTAGACACTTTGATAATATGCTGGTTTTGTGCCCTTGATCTTAACAATCAAAAAACACAAAATAACCCTCTAAGAGTAACTAGTTAATGAACAACTAGTATAGTGCAATGAATCAATAATACCTTCAACTTAATGCACTTTAAAGATAACAATAATATCACCTTATTACTCCTATAAATAACCTCTCAAAGTAGTTTCAAATGCACTTAATGATCACTGCTAATTTCTTAATGTAGTCCTTTTCTCAATAATTAGATAATAGGAAGAATGTATCTAACTCCTATTAATGTGCAGGTAATGAATCTTAACAGAAACTATCTTCTGCACTTTTTGAGGACTTAAAATGCAACCTTCTAATTTACAACTTTCTGAATTCTAATAAGGTGCTTAATGAAGTTAAGTAGTAATCCGAATTAAGTGTTCAAGTAATGAACCTTTTGCACCTAAGTTGCTTACCTTTGATGATGAATATCTTGATGAGTTGATTCACCAAATCTCTTGTCTGGAATGGTGGTTGCTCATAGTTGTGAATGCTTCTAGTCTACTGCTCTAAAATTGTAGTAGATGATTTCAACTTCTCCTTCAAGATCTGGCCTGGAACTCCAAAGTCTTGTAGCTAGTAATGCTATCTTGATTGTTGTTCTCTAGCAGTCAATCTATTCATTGAAATGTTATCCTTCTAGAACCCTTTCAATATTTTGCTATGAATCTAGAAAATCTCTTTCTCTAAAATGTGCCTTCTTTAGCTATGAAGGATAATCTCCAAATCTTCTTGGATTTGGTAGGTTTCTTCTATCTGAGTTCTTCTTCAAACAAGGCTTTCTTCTCAAGAATATGAAGGTCTTGAGGTCTTCATGAATCTTCTCTCTAAAGTTTGACAAACTATTTGCCAAATATTTCTCCTTTGGGCTTGTTGTCAGATGGTGATAATTGTCCCAATTCTTTCACTATATTTGTAGTGAATTTCTCCAATGAGTTCTCCTAGGAACTCCTTTGCTGGCTTCTCCAAATTCTACAATGAGGCTCTCCAAGCCTTTTTCTCCTTGAGACCTCTCCAAGGTCTTCAGTCTTGTAGCTTCTTTGGTCTTCTCGATGAGACCTTTCCTTCAACCTTCTACTATGGAAGTGTTGGCAATGAGATCTTCTTCATGGATATCTGGAATAGGACTTTTGATAGTCCTTCTCTATCTCTTCCAAGGATGGAAGTTCTTCAATGAGATATTTTATGGGTCTCTTCAGCTTCTTCTAGAGGAAGTCTTCAATCAACAAAGGAGATCACCAATCTCCTATCTTTCATAGACTCTTCTCTAGAGTCTTCTTCAAGTTCAATGACTCTTCTCTGGAGTCTTCTTCAAGGCTTCAATGACCTTCTTCTCTAATAGTCCTTCTCTTCTTCAATAAGGCTTCTATGGCCTTCTCTTCTGCAATAAGGCTTCTGTGGCCTTTTCTTCTGCAATAAGGCTTATGTGGCATTTTCTTTTACAATAAGGCTTCTGTGGCCTTTTCTTCTGCAATGTGCAGGTCTACAATAGGGCTTCCTTCAGTTTCTTTTTTTACAACAAGATATTAGTAAGATGATTATAAATCTTGTCAATGATGAATCTTCACTAGTTGATTTATCAATCTAGTGGAACGAATGTTGAGTCCTAGTCTTCATAAGTTTTTTGCAACTCTGTGGAAAGACTCTAGCCAAATGCAATCTCAAAAATTTTGGAACTAAGATTTGCTTCTCCTCTCTTGTGGCTCTCCCTATTCCTATCTAGATCTACCATAGCTTTGATACCACTATTAGCTTTTGATGGTGTATGCCAAGGGAGAATGTAATCACAAGATATAAAATATGCAAAAATGTAAGATGTTGAAATATGCTATTAATGGAAAGTGATAAAAATGATACAATGCAATATGGAGGAAATGAACACTCTAGAACAGATACTAAAGAACTACATTGTACCCCATCACCAATCTATATGGTGATGTACATAGTATACCTACTACTACCTACAACGATATATAATCACTCACTATGAGGCCCTTTATATAGAAATATGGATTGCTTGGCCAACACTCTACCTAGTTGTACAAGGGGACACCTTGCACATTTACAACTTGCACATAGACACTTGTGCATTTATTATATTACTTGAAGTAACTAGCTAACTACCCCCTAAAGTAATCTACTACTCTAGTTATGTACCAAGGGTGGTACATTTACATGACCCAAATGATGTAATATACTCTAACTATTAAGAGAATTTCAGGATGTTTTTTCTTGGTCATATGCTGAAATGCCAGGGCTTGATCCTTCCCTCATTATACATCATTTGGTAGTGAATCCTAGTATTAACCCCATTAAGCAGAAACTTAGGAATATGGATCCTAAGGTCACCATTTTGGTTAAGAAGGAGATCCAACAACTCCTTGACATCGGTTTTATAAAATCCATCGACTATTTTGATTGGATCTCCATCATCATTCCTTCTAAGAAGGAAGGAACAATCAAAATATGTACCAAATTTAGGAACATCAACTTAGCATATCCCAAGGATGACTTTTCCCTACCCAACATAGATCAGATAATAGATTTCACTACCAAATATGGGATGTTATCTCTCATGGATGGTTTCTCAAGATATAATCAAATTATGATTGCCCTTGAGGATTAGTCTAAGATAACTTTCATCACCCCATTGGGTACCTTCTGTTGGAAAGTCGTACCTTTTGGCTTGAAAAATGCTAGTGCCATCTATCAGCAGGCTATGACTTATATTTTTTATGACATGATGTATGATATTCTCCAAGACTATGTGGATGATCTTTAAGGTCTCTCCATACATCGACAATATCATGTTCATGATCTAAGGCAAATTTTTAAAATGCTTTAGCATTTCAAAGTTTACCTTAAGCTCGCTAAGTGTGTGTTTAGAGTCACATCTGGCAAGTTGTTAGGTTTCATCATTTCTAGGCAAGGTATTGAAGTTGACCCCACTAAAATAGTAGTTATTACTAACATGCCTCCTCCCCACACCCTAATCAAGTTATGTAGCTTGCAAGGAAAGCTTCAGGCTATTCATCGATTTATAGCCCAATTAGTCGATAAGTGTCAACCCTTTCTTAAGCTTCTTAAGAAAGATGTTGTCTTTCAATGGGATTTCAAGTATCAAAAAGCTTTTGATGACCTCAAATGGTATCTCACCTCCCTAGCTATTTTAGTCCCTCCTATACCTGGCAAGCATCTAATGCTTTACATAGCTACCATTGCTTACAATTTTGGGAGCCTTTTTGACTCAACGTGATGATAAAAAAAAAAGAGTGAGCTATCTACTATATCGGTAGAAATTTGGTTAGATATGAAACTAGGTACACCCTATTAGAGAAGCTTTGCCTCACCGTAGTTTTCACTTCCCAAAAGTTAAGACACTACATGTTTAGCCATAAGATATTGGTGGTTGACAAGTTTGATCCTTTACACTACTTAATTTCTAAGCCTCACCTTTCAGGTTGAGATGCTAAGTGGGTTTTGTCCCTTAGTGAGTTTGACCTAACCTTCATAGGTTAGAAGGCTATCAAGGGTCAGGTGATTGTTGATCAGTTAGCCTCCGCTCCCTTAGAATCTACCCATACTTTGGTTGTTGAGTTTTTAGATGAGTGCTTCAACATTAAATTTGAAGAGCTAGAGTCTTGAAATTTATTTTTTGATGGAGTCAGATGCATGAAGGGCACTGGTGCTAGAGTCATTCTTGTTACCCCACAAAAACAACTCATCCCCCTTTATTTCAAGCTTCATTTTTCTTGTACAAACAATACTATCAAATATGAAGCTTTTATACTTGGCCTTAGAGTAGCCTTAGCCTTGCAGGTTAGAGTCCTTTCGATATTTGGTGTCTCTCAACTTGTAGTCAATCAAATCACAATAATGCTTATTAGACTTGAGATGATAAACTAAAGACTTATAAGGAAATTATCACCAATTTATTGTCCTCATCCGATCGAGTAACCATAGAGTCTGTTCCTAGATCTTCCAACTACCATTTGAATGTCATGGCTATTGTTGCATCCTTATTTCCTTTAGAGTTGAAATATGATCAAGCATTGATTATCATTAGATAACTTTATGATCCTGTGTTGCTTGGTTCTTGTCTTGTCCTGTTAGATGTATTGACCATTGGAGTTACCCCATCTAATACATGGTACACTAATATCTTTAATTTTTTAAGGATGGTTTGGTGCCTAATGGTTTAGATCACAATCAACATAAGATTTTGTGCAAAAGAGTGTTTCGATTCATTATAATTGGCAATACATTATATCAGTGTTCTTTTGACGATATCCTCTTGCGATGCTTCAACTTCGATGAATCCAAACTAGTTCTTAGTGAAGCTCACAAAGGTTCATGTGGAGGTCATTTCAATGGTAATGCTATTACCAAGAAGATCCTTCGGATGTGGTACTATTGGCCTTCCATGGAGAAATATGCATGTGACCATGTTCGATGTTGCGATAAGTTTCAATGCCATGACAATCTTGTTCATGCTCCTCAAAACCTTCAAGTTATTTCTTCCCCTTGGCCATTCTCTATGTGGGGATTGGACATTATATGGAAGATTAACCCCATGTCGTCTGATGGTCATAATTTTATCATGACAACAATAAATTACTTCACTAAATGGATCAAAGCCATACCCCTCGCCATGGTGATTGAAACTCAAGTTTCAAGTTCATCTTTAAACAGATTCTTTGTAGGTTTGAGATTCCTTTGGCGATTGTTTCTAACAAAAAAATTCCTATCAATAACAAATATGTTTGTAAACTTTGTGCTAAGTACAATATTTAGCACAAATGGTCAACTCCATACTACCCTCAAGGTAATGGGCAAGTCGAAGCATCCAATAAGTCTTTGATCAATATCTTGAAGTTGTTTTGTAAGATCGATCATGACTAGCATATCTAGCTTTATCCTACCTTGTGGGCCTATTGTTCTAGCGTGCATACTCTTATAGGTGTCTCACCTTATATCTTGCTCTATGAGTCTAATGCGATGTTTCCTTTCAAGCTCAAGGTTCCCTCATTGTACATATTGTTGCAATATACCTCAATCGGTGATGAGTATTGCTAAGATTTTTTGCACTAATTAGATCTACTAGATGAAAAGCACATTCATACCTTGGAGCATTTACAAGCCTATTAGAATAGTCTCAAGTGATCTTACTCTAAAAATGTTTGCAACCATTCTTTTGAGGTTGGGGACATTGTCCTCAAGGAAAACTAGAAGAATGTTAATTCTCATTATGATCTTAAAGGTAAGTTTTAGGCCAATTGGTTAGGGCCCTTTGTCATAACAACAAATTTTGTCTTAGGTGTCTATCGTTTAGTTTCTTTAGATGGTGAAGAACTAAAATAACCAATGAACATAATGCATCTCAAAAGATATTATGCATGATCCATCATATGCATTACACATTGCATTTAGAATAGTTTCATATTGCATTTTGCTTGCTTGATCATTCTGCATGGTTGTATATCATATATTGCATGGTTGCTTGACATTTTGTTCCATTTGTATTTTTTTGCTTGTCATAAATTGCAATTTTGTTTCCTCATATTTGCATGATTGCTTGTTCATATAGATTCTTTGGAATTTATGATAATGAAAAGTGATGACACCTAGTTAGGTCATAGCTCACATGCATTACACTTTCACTAGGGCTATGATGCCTAGAAAATCCCTAACCTAGGGTCCATCGTCGTGCATTTCCATTATTTCATCTTCTCATATCACCTTTTTCATATTCCTTAACCTTGAAAGTTTTTCTTTACTTATATCTCTACAAGTCAAGGGATATGGTTCTAGTTTTGTTCCATTGGCCTTGTCCATACATATTTTGCACACATAACACCCATATAGGATAGTACTCTCTAATTCATCACTCCCACACAACATACCCCATACATGATAGCTTCATAAACACATACGAGGGGTAGCCTCCATCTTGATCATTTGCAAGCATACATCCTAGTGGGTATCTCTTTCTCTTTTGTCCATCTTAGCGACTACTACATCCATAGCGGGTACAAATCCATCCTTATCCATCTTTGCAAGTCCTATAGGATAGCTTCATGACCACACACAAGGAGCAACCTCCATATTAGTCATTTGCGAGCATACATCCTTGTTGGGTTTTCATCCTTTATCTTCTTCTTTGGCCTCTTTGGAGTTTTGTTTCTTTGTTTCTGCTTTCTCTTTCATTATGTTTGCTTTGCCTCTTTGTGTCTTGTCACCCCACTCATCCATTGCATTTCATTTTTACATTTTGCTCTCACTTTCATTTTAGTTTGTATTTTAGGCATTTTGTTAGTTAGATTCATTCATTCATTCCATTTAGTTAAGTCCATCATGCATTGCATCCATATGTTTGTACTCATCATTCATCATAATTAAACATAAAATAATAGTAAAATAAATCACACATGAGCACACACTCATGTTTTTCCCTTTTTTGTCTCTTATGTTCTTGTTTTCTGCTTTTCTTTTCTCTCTTATCTCTCTTTTTTGTTCCTTTCTCTCTTTTTTCTTTTATGTCTACCATTTTGAGTTTCATCAAGAATTTTGCATTCCTTTCGAAACTCGAGTAGGCACCCTGGCCTAAGAGGCATTAATGTCCCTAATGTCTTGATATGCATGTAAAACAAGAAAGTGGTCGACATGACGTTATTTTTGCACCACTCTTTTCTTCTAAACCAACCACTCCCTTTTGTTGTTAGTTTTCCTTTGCTCATAGGTGTCTACATCTTTCTTTGACGCATTTATTAGGCCATAAATGCATCAAATATGGGGCAAAATGTAGACATAAAAAATTGACCGACTTGAGTGAATCATTTTCCATAGATCATTAGAGAGACCCTCCAACTTGACCAAAGCAAGTTTGGGTTTCTCTCCCCTTCCTTTCCCCCCTTTTCCTAATTTTGATGAAATATTGATTGGCCCTTACGGGGCGTGATTTCTCCTAGCTAGGGTTTTCTCTTAAAAACCCTAATATTTCAATTAACCTATTTGACATCGATTTTCCCTTGGTTTTTCTGCCCAACCTTATTTCAAATTCCTTATAAATAGAGGGTTTGAAACCCTCTTTTCACCCCAACAGTTTTATGACAAAAGACAACAGAATTATAGAAGCAAGCAAGAAGTGCTCAATTGCAAAAGTACCAAGTGATATGTTGAAACTATTTAATATTAGTGGAGTTCTCTTCTACCGCGTTGATTGGGTTTTGCTACCCTTGGTGGATAAGTGTCTTAGTTGATATATAGGTTGTTTGTTGATTACTTTCTATCTATTTTTGTTCAAAACATAGATCACAAGTAAGGAAAAGTAGCTGATCAAATTTCTAGACATTTGAAAGAATAAAAGCATATAGTTTGCATTTAAGATTTTAACCTTGTTTGTGCATTTCTCTTGGACCCTTGCTCAAGGGCTTTGCTTTGCAATCCTAAGGTTAGTGATCATTCAAGCAAAATAATCATTCTAGGGTTAGCTCTTGTCTTCTTGCATCCTGCATCTTGCATTGTTCTTTCTCTTTTCATAGCTTAGTTGTAGAAAGGTCAAACATAGGTGCATGTTTAGTTGACACATCCAAACACATTCCACCCTAAAATTGAAGTGAATCCTAAAACCGTTCCTGGTGAACCCTTCCCCTTTGTCCACCGAGTGTAAAGTTATAACATACCCCTCACGTATTATTATTTTTATTTTAAGATATGTTAGTGTATAAAAGAAGTATTATCACGTGTTGAAAGATCTCAACGGTTAAGGTATCCCACTCACTCCTTCTATCATAATCTTATGCAATATATATAAATCAAGACCACTTTTATTAAAACCTTTAAAAAAATGTTGAGAAGTACAGGGGCAAGTTTATATATTTTTATGCTGTTCTCGATCACGAAATATATACGCAATTACCATATGCCTTAGTCGACCCAAATTGTACTACAATTAGCGGTACTACCGCTAATTGTTTATATTATTTGTACTACAATCGCCAACGACTCCTAACTGCACGATTCATACCTCCTACCTAAATGGACCGTTTCAAATGCCTACAATACCTATAAATCTGACGTCTCCTCATCTAAAATTGTGCAGAAAAGAATTTGGAGTGCAGGCTGCCGAAGCAAATGCATTTATTGAGTGCAGCATTGACCATTCAATTTCAATTTTAATGTACTGATGCTCTTCTGCTAATTGCTTTGAATGGTGAATGCTGCACTCCATAATGCTTTTGTAAATTCATGGCTAAAATGGGCCTCATATGGTTTACAAAATCACTCAGGTCTACTATGCTGCATCATATTTTTTTTTTGTTTTAATTGTTACATGGAATTGAATTAGTTTTTATCTTTTATGTGTGGTTATATAATAACATTATGTTTTAACAAGATTTAAATCTGAATTAAACCCACATATATAATTTTCAATGGAGATCATGTATGCAGGTTGAAGTGTCAGAGTTTGTTGTATAGTGGTAATCCGAAGAGATCTATGAGCTTGCGCGTGAGATAGTGGACTCTGAGCTGCTTAAGTATAAAATTAGGAATTCAATATATCGGAAATAATGTATGCAGGTTGAAGTTGCAGAGTTTTTTGTATGAGTGGTAATGGGAAGAGATATATGAGCTTGCCTGCGAGATAGTGGATTCTGACCTGCTTAAGTATAAAATTAGGAATTCACTATATTTGGTGAATTTTGATTTTAAAATAGAATTACCAGATAGTTCATGAATGTCAGTTTTTATTTTGCAATTTTATTAATAAAATTTTCCTTTATAGTCGGAATTATTATATATATATATATGAATAGGAAATTAGGCTGGTATGTAGAACATTTCTGTTAGTGATTAGGATTGCTTTTTAAGGAATTATTGAGTGCAGAGTTATTTAACTTCGGAAACAATTCACGTTTTTGGAGAGCGTATATATTATTTAGTCAAAGTTATATAAATAATATAAATGTATTGAGCAAGTAATCATCTAATGTCGAAATATGAAGGGTGATCATCCAATTTTCACATATGAAGGTAGATAGATGGAAGATAGGTTTAATGTATGTACACGGAAAACCTACAAAAAGAAAATACGTATGTAATCATATTTTATTTTTTTATATTTTTACTATATACACATATATGCTGGAATATATCTATCTATATATATATCAGCTCAGGAATATATGTGTGAGCTAAGGAAAAGCAAAACTGTGTATTAACCATCTTCGCCCGCATATCTATACTCTCAAGTTAGTTGTTTGTTTGTTTGGTACTTTAACAAATGCTATTGTTATGTTTTATGTGTTTGTCTGTCATCTACTAAATAGACAAATACATAAATACAAGTAGGCTTTCCAAAGGCTTTCTATTAAATAAATAAATATATAACCTTAATTTAGAAAGGGGTGATAAATTTTTTAAGTAAGAATATCTTAAATTATTTATCATCACAATTTTATGTAAAAGATTATAAAGATAAATTAAAAAGAGAAAGTAGATGAAATAAATATGAGGATTATCAAAATACAAATAAAAGGTGGGTGATTGCAGGTATCCCATGATCTCACATCATAAACTAATTCAATAGATTATTATTGGGGGTATTTTATCATATGCACTTATATAAGTTACCCATTACCCATAGGCTTACATAAAATATGCTTGTAAAATTACATATAAAATGCTTAAAGGTTTACATAGCACTTACCCATAGACTACATCAAGAGCACCTATAAACACTTCATTATTTTCAACTTTACTTTAATATGTTCAAATTATAGATATTCCAATGTTTCCAAATAAAAAATTGTGCATTGTTGTAAAAGGTCAATCTCATAGAAATTTTAATTTGATAAAATTTTAGACTATGATAATATAAATGTAAAATATACAATTGTTGTTTGTAATGGTGAAATGGTGGGTGAATGGAAAAAGTGAAGTTTGACTTGTGTTTTGTGGGAGATTGAAACTAAGGTCTTATTATTGACTTGAGGAAAAAAGTGAAGTTTGACTTGTGTTTTGTGGGAGATTGAAACTAAGGTCTTATTATTGACTTGAGGTGTTTTTCCTCATATATTATCGGTTATTTCTTCCTTCTTTATAATGTTAGGTGGTGATTATTTCTTCCTAATGTTAGGTGGTTGTCCTCAAGTTTTATAATGTTAGGTGGTGATTATTTCTTCCTAATGTTAGGTGGTTGTCCTCAAGTTTCATTCCCTAAAGGATAATGAATGTCTTGAACATACTTGATTAATGTGTTAGAACAGCTATATTCCATGGTAGAGAGTTAAGTAAAAATAATATTAAAGAAGATTCCTTTAGTGGTAGACTTCACAGTATTTTATAAAAAACAATATTTTATAAAAAAACAAATGCAAAACATTCACACAAATATTATATAGAAAGGAAGATAAGGACAAAAATATTGGGGAACCCATAGCACAAATTATCCATAGATGATATTGCACAACAATCAAATAAAAAAATAAGGTGTATGACAGGGGTATTTATAGCAATTTTAAAACTTCTAATTGCATTATAAAGTTTGACTTAAATTGACATAATAATGGGTTTTAGGCTAATTATAAATATTAAATAAGTTTTAAAGGTTAACCATGGCCCATTACATAATAATGGGTTTTAGGCTAATTATAAATATTAAATAAGTTTTAACCATAATCAGGTTAACCATGGGCCAATAATGGGTTTTAGGCTAATTATAAATATTAAATAAGTTTTAAAGGTTAACCATGGCCCATTACATAATAATGGGTTTTAGGCTAATTATAAATATTAAATAATTTTTAACCATAATCAGGTTAACCATGGCCCATTGATATTACATAATAAAATATTACAAAATAAAATTTAAACAATTTTTTTTTTTTTTTTATATATATAGAAGCAATGGTTACAATCACTATTTTAGTAACTACTAGTAGGGTTCAAACTATCTGCAAAGGCTTCCAGGACTTCCACCGTTTCGGTACATGGTAACCCGGCGTGAGATGGACAAACAAAAAAAACAAACAACAATAATAGTCTCACAAGGACAACACAGTAGTTAGGGCTTTGGCCACTCTTTAGGGAGGTTCAAGGTTCAAACCATGATGTACCCATACAAGGATAGGCTTAATAGTAGCGATCAAGTGTTTTCCAGTTGGTTTTCCCAGTTTGATACCCCTAAATATCAAGGATCCCATTGACTTCGACTAACCCAACGGGTTAGGGTTTATAGTGGCACACTCAATGGTGTTACCGATTCTCCTAAGTATTAAAAATAAAATAGTGCAATAATAAAACTTGTTTATATTTGATATAAATAAAATTATATTTAAGGACAAAGTTGAATAAATTAGTGGGTTTTAATGGTTGAAGATAAATTATTCAATGCACATCCATAGAAAATGGTTTCTGTTATTTATTAAAAACAACAATATTGCAACAATAACACTTGTTTATATTTAAAATAAATAAAATTACATTGAAGGGTAAAGTTGAATAAATTCATGGGTTAAATTGTTGAAGTTTACAAATTCTTCAAAACGGTCTGTGTTAATATACACCACCTTCAATCTGTCTAGGGATCTAGAAGAAGTTATTGATATATAGGTGCAGGACACCACTTTTTGTAGAAGGTGGTGTATATTAACCCAACACCTACTTTAGATGCCAAACCACAAAGTTAGACTGACGACTTCTTTCACACAATAAGTCAAAGCCAATCTCCACACCATCCACTGTGTCTCCTCCTCAAACCAAAAAAAATGTTGGACCATGGTGAGAGGGTGCAAAACCTCGCAAATCCTTGTAGTCCAATCAGTAGGAAAGGGAACTTTTTTTTTGCCCCCATAGTCTTCGACAAAGATGGAAGAAAAATCTTTTACAAGGCCACCAATGGTGGTCCATGAGGTTCCTTCACCTTGACACCACTACACCCCATCAGACTCTATGATAGTTGAGGTAAGCCCTCCCTCCTTCTCCATCTATAAGATTTCAGCAATCCTGTATTCTTAGGTAAAGGAAAGAAACAGAGGACTGTTTACCAAAACATTGGTTTCATTTCTCCAATCTTTGGTTGGAGACATCTAGACAGAGCAGCTTTAATAGCTTCAGGGCATTAAAGTTACTTGAATAAAAGCAGAGCAGTGAGGATTCAGTGGAAACAAAAGTCCTTTCATTTGTCCCTAAGGGTCTTCAATGAAAATTGCTTGAGATGACCTCATAAGTGCACATGCAACTTACCACAATGTCAACCATTCTTAAAACTAAGTTTCATTCATCTATTAGATTCGAGAGTTTTTTTTTGTTCTATGAGGGTTTCAAATTATTTGCTTTGTGTTAAGTTCAAAATGGTCCGTGTAAGCTCCATATCCATATCGTCGATTCTTGAATGAATCATCAGTCTGACATTTCAATCGCCAACGACTCCAACAATTAGCGGTACTACTGCTAATTGTTTATATTACTTGTACTACAATCGCCAACGACTCCCAACTGCATGATTCATATCTCCTACCCAAATTGACCGTCTCAAATGCCTACAATACCTATAAATCTGACGTCTCCTCAGCTTAAATTGTGCAGAAAAGATTGGAGTGCAAGCTGCCAAAACAAATGAATTTATTGAGTGCAGCATTGACTTTTCACTTTCAATTTTAATGTGCTGACGCTCTTCTGCTAATTGCTTTGAATGGTGAATGCTGCACTCCATAATGCTTTTGTAAATTCATGGCTAAAATGAGCTGCATATGGTTTACAAAATCACTCAGGTCTACTATGCAATATCTATAAAAAAAAAAATTAATTGTTATATAGAATTGAATTAGTTTTTATTTATTATGTGTGGTTATATAATAACATTATTATAGCTTAACAATTATTAACCAGAGTAAACCCACATATATAATTCTCAATGGAGATCATGAAGTAAACCCACAAATATAATTCTCAATGGAGATCATGTATGCAGGTTGAAGTTGCAGAGTTTGTTGTATGAGTGATAATCGGAAAAGATATATGGGCTTGCGTGCGAGATAGCGGATTCTGAGCTGCTTAAGTATAAAATTAGGAATTCACTATATTCAGTGAATTTTCATTTTAAAATAGAATTATTAGATGGTTCATGAATAGGAAATTAGGCTGGTTTGTAGAACAGTTCTGTTTATTGATTAGGATTGTTTTTTAAGGAATTATTGAGTGCAGAGTTATTTTAACTTCGGAAACAATTCAGTTGTTTGGAGAGCTTATATATTATTTAGTCAAAGTTTTAAAAATAATATAAATGCATTTAGTAAATTAGAGAGTAAGTGATCATCTAATGTCTAAATATGAAGGGTATCCAATCCTGATCACCATAATGCATCTTACGTTAAGATGCAAGCGTGCCTTGTTCTTTTTCTTGTGATGACATGGGGTAACGTGGAGATGTCAGCTGCGTGTAATATAGTTTATAGTCTTAAAGAAGATAAATAAACTTATGAATGTCCAAATCCTGCTTTGAGAAGATAGTTAAAGTTATTTGTGGAGAACTTACCACCCTACAAAATTAGGGGTCTTGATATGCTCTTCGTAAGGAATGCATACTGAGTGCAAGGTTTAAATGTTATGAGTCCATCTTCAAGCAAGCTTGAGAATGCAAGGTTAAAAGAAAAAGTTATGAATCTATTGAGGTAGAATCATGAGATATGTTAGAGTTCTAAACTTATGATATGTAAGTTCAACTTGTGAAATATAAAGAGGTAAATTATATCAGACCCTGTCTTAGATGTAGATTATTAAGTTAAGGTTAAAAGAAAAAGTTATGAATCTATTGAGGTAGAATCATGAGATATGTTAGAGTTTTAAACTTATGATATGTAAGTTCAACTTGTGAAATATAAAGAGGTAAATTATATCAGACCCTGTCTTAGATGTAGATTATTAAGTTAAATTTACAAGTTAAGAATCATTAGAATGTCAATCAATTGTGTGAGAAGATTATAGGTTAAACTTGGAAAATAATAATAGAAAGGTTTGTGAACATTCCACTATCAATCTTTTAGTTATGTTAATATTGAAAAATAACAATAAAAGAGATTAGTATTTCACTATTATTCTTTCCATTAAGCATAAGAGATAAAATTTTAAGATTATGAAGCATAATATTAGACATAAGATTCTAAGTGAAAGCAGTTGTGAAAAATAGAACTAACCAAGGACAAAACAATGTTTATGTTTAAATAAATGAGGCAAGTCTTGATGATCCACTAAGGCATTGACTAAATTGGTACCCTTGCAAACAAATATAGGCTTTAAGTTATTAGATTTTTGTCAAAGGTAAGCTATCAAGTAACATAATTAAAATCTACTAAAAAAATGAGCATTGAACTAAATACTAGTAGGCTCTCCAAAGGCTTTGTATGACAAAATAAATATTTTATCTTAATCTAAAAAGGGCTATAATTCTTTTCAGTAAGAACACTTTGAATCATTCATCATCACAACCTTATGCAAAAGAGTATAAAGGTAAATTAAAGAGAGAAAGTATTTGAAATAAAGATGAAGATTACCAACATACAAATAAGGGGTGGGTGCTTGTAGGCACCCCATGATATCACATCATAAACTAATTCAATGGACCATTATTGGGGTTACTTATACACCTATGAATGCTAACCTCATGTTGACGTAACCTAACTTGAAGTTTAAACTATAATATAGTAGAAATATTAAATTATTTAATCAAGTTTAATTGTAAAGGTGGTTTAGCCAATATTGTTAAGCGTGAATACATCAAAACTACCCATAGGCTTACATAAAAATGCTTGTAGGATTACATATATAATACCTAAAGTTTTACATAGCACTTGCCCATAGGATGCATCAAGAGCACCTGTAGGCACTTCATTATTGTCGGTCTTGCCTTAATAAGTTCAAACTATAGATATTGCAATGTTTCTAAATAAAAAATTGTGTATCGTTGTCAAAAGTCAATCTCATAAAAAATTTAATTTGACAAGATTTTAGATGGTGATAATATAAATGTAAAATATACAATTATTGTTTGTAATGGTGAAATGGAGGGTGAATGAAAAAAGTGAAGTTGATTTTGTGTGTTTTGGGAGATTCAATCTAAGGTATTATTACCAACTTGAGATGTTTTTCCTCACTAATTCTCAATTATTTTTTCCTTCTTTCTAATGTTAGGCAGTTGTCCTCAAGTTTCATTCTCTAAAGGATTAGACCTCAAAGGAAAAATGAATGTTTTGAACATACTTGATCAATGTGCTAGAGCATCTATATTCCATGGTAGAGAGTTAAGTAAAAATGAGATTAAAGTGGATGCCTTTAGTGTTGGAATTCAAAATATTTTACAAAAATAAATGAATGCAAAACATTCAAACAAATATTATATAGAAAGGAATATAAGGACGACAACTACTAGGGCACCCATAGGCGCCACAAATAATCACCAACCATAGATGATATTGTACAACATTTTTATGAGAAACGAGGAGTGTGATGGGGGTATTAATAGCAATTCCAAAATTCCTAATTACATCATAAAGTTTAACCGAAGTTGATATAACAAGTGAGCTTAAATTTAATTACAAATATTAAATAAGTTTTAACCATAACAAGGTTTAACATGGCCCAATGGAATTACATAATAAAATATTACAAAATAATAAATACACGGGATAGTAGAATACCTTTAAGCCTATCCAATACATCACATGATATTAGATCTTGGCCATGAATCATATTAGAAATTCAACACCCTCCATAAGATGAATCGAGGGACCAAGGAGAGAAGACACTAGTGACAATAATTTACCTACATAATGGATGCTCTAATGGGTCTCTATACTCAAGGTAGATCCATACAAATCTCCATCATCATCTAAAATATGTCCACCTTACATTAAGAACTTGATTTTAATCTTTTACAACTTCAACAAGCAAGTTTTCATAGGATGTCCATCCTTTTTATAATATCTACAAGTGGTCTTCATTTTCTTTGAATACTTAGACTTTCCCATGGGCCCTTGGTTCTTAGCCTCAGATTAGAATTCATTTTTATGAGCTTCTATATGAGGATTTCCACCACCACATTTCTGCATTGCATCCTAAAAGTGAACTAGAAGAGAAAAACATTGATCAAGAGTAAATGACTTTTGAGATTCTAAAGGCATAGGAATCATATGAACTATTAGGTTCGATATCTGAAAGGAGGGAGAGAGATTAGAAAGAATAATTTGAATGCATTCTACAAAATCTTTCATTGTGCCTCCAAAATATGCATCTACCCTTAATGCCTTGAATCTTGCAATATAGTCCTCAATATTATTAAACTTAACTAGCTTAAGATAATACATCTCTAATTCGAGGAAACTTACTCTAGTGGTATTAACCTTTACAAATAGTTCATGCAATGGAAAAACAACTTCATTTCAATCAACAAGGAAAAAAAACTTAAAGCCTCTTATGATGTTGAGCTTCATCATCAAGAACTACTACTTTTTCCTCTTGAAAGATGCACCACAAGGTATTACTTTGTAGTAGACCAATAATTTTAGTTGATAAAATACTAAATTTGTAAATTTTCTCTAATATTTGATGATACTTCTACTAAAATTGTTATCAATGGATCACTATATGGTCCTATATTTTTATAGAATTTGATACAAAAGGGATATCATTAACACCTTTCTTTATGTTATTTCTATGGATGCCTTAGGGTACTTCTTTGAGAGAGCATCACATGGTAATCTATTAAAATATGTTTCTTTTCTATATAATGGTAGAGTAGTTAATTTTCATTTTATTGATGATTTTGATCTCTTTCTTATGAATGATAGAACTAAACTAGTAAATGTGATGAACTTGTTAGATGCTTTTGTTTCCTTTTTATGGCTAATATCTCACCTATCAAATCAAAGTTCATTTTATTTCAAGATGTTCCTTTCCTAGATTGGACATTTCTAGAGTGAAAATAAATTTGTCATGCAGAAATAATACAATATTTGTGTCCCTGTGGGTTTAGAGCTTGTGTTACTAAAATTTGGAAAAAGTTCAAGGTCAATTTCTATAACAAGTTGGATAAATAGGTAACCAATAATCTCTACATTTTAGGCTAATTATAGATGGTAGAGAATTTTTTTGTTCCTACTAATGTTTATTCTTCTTTCTAGCTACTTAGAAAGTCTCAATATACTCAATTTATGCTAATGATCTATAGAATTTATGTTGTAATTGGGATGGATGTTCATCAAGAAAAGTAACTATTTTTAAAGGCACAATGTACCCAATCTTAGATTTTATAGTAGTTTTTAGAAATAAATAGAATCAACACAATACCTAATATTGCTAAAAACTAAATACACATAAAGTAATACATATAGCATATGGGGGTATGGACACCAAATAATATCACTATCAGATAATATATTTACACTCCAACAAATGATGAAATGGTTGGTATGGTAGGGTTTCATACCCAAATACAAGTTACCTTTAGGTTAAGATTAAGACTTCGACCTTAAGGTTTACAAGGGCTTATATAAACAATATAAAATAAAAGTTAGTTGTGACCTCAATAGAAGCTTAATCATTAGATATTTCAACATCCTTCCTTAATCTGAACAGAGAACATAGAGAGAGACCTTTATTATCAGCCCCCTTAAAGAGACACTCTCCTACGCTAAGTAGCTTCCACATGTATACAATAATAAGCTTAAGCATGATGTTGGTCAGGATGTTTATTGCCTACTCTATTGAAGGTACAAATACTAGATTAAGCATCCCACATGCATAAAAACCATATAAAAAAATGCATCCAAATATCTATGTGCTTTGTTTTCTAATGAAACATTAAATTATGAACAAGTTTGATGGTGCTCTAATTATCACTTTGAAGAGTGATCAAATAACTCCAAGGAATGCTAATTTCCTCCAAAAATATGAGTATCCACTAAGTACTCATAGTTTCCTCATTAGCAACACAATATTAAGCTTTTTCAAAATACTAAGACATAGTAGACTAATATTTGAAATATCAATAAATGGGGTTAGATCCCAAATAGAACACAAAGACTATGGTGGCCCATAACCCATCCAAATAATTAGCCCAATCAACATCTAAAAAAATCTTTAAAATCATAGGGAATCCAACTAATTAGTGAATACCCATATGATAAATTCTTCGAATGTATATGCAAATCTTATTAGTTATGTTCTAGAGACTCTCTTGGTTTGCTTTCATATACCTCAAATAATAGCTAAAAACAAAATATATATTGAGTCTTGTGTGAGTGAGATAGAGAAATCATAAATATTGGTAAAATATAGCATCAATCAATGGAGTAGAACAATCATCCCAAAGCTTTAGGTCTAAAGTGAATTGAGTCCAAGTAGACTCATAATACTTAATACTAAAATGTTAAATAAGATACAAAGTATACTTGGGATGTGAAATGGTGATGCTAGAATATGTCTAATCAATTTAAATCCATTAAAAATAGTGTAGAAACCCCAAATATGTCATCTCAAAAGTTGTATAAAGTCATGACTTTATATCCTATGTCAAAATAGGAGAGCTTCCAATAATGAGAATATCATCAACATAAAGAATAATTATCATCTACCCATCCTAATGTTTGATGTAAACATCATGTTTAGTCTCATTTTATCAAAACTCCCAACTTTGAGAAAAGGAGTGAATCTTCTCATAGCATGTGTGAGGATGTCCATAGAAGGACCAGATAGATGAAAAATAAAAGGAATAGATTCATTAAGATCAAATATATATAGTTATTACATGTATATCTCGTCTTGAAGCTCTCCATATAGGAATGCACTCTTCACATCCATCTAGTGTACCTCCCATCCATATGAGATAGCTATAGAGAGAATAATACTAACTAAGTCCATCTTAGCCACCAAAGCAAATATATTTGAATAAAAAACTCCCTTGTGTTGAGAGAATCTATTAGAAACAAGGCATACATTATACTTATCTACTTGAACATTCAAAGTCTAGTTGATCTTGTAGACCCATTTTCATCCAACTACATTCTTCCTTTCTAGAATAAGAATAAGCTCCCATGTCATGTTCTTCATCAAGACCTCATATTTTGTAAGCATGGCATCTTCCCACTCTAGTAATTCCTTAACTTGATAATATATAAGAGGATCATGAGAATGAGTAACCTTTTATAGTAATGATTGAGAAGGAGCCTTTTGATGATACTCTAGAGATAGAATAGGCTCAACATCCTTCAAAATTATCTTAACCCACTTAGATGCTGGAAAACCTATAGAAAAACAATATGCATGGCAAGACAACATCAAAATCTACAACTAAACAATTCAACTTAAAATCACCACTCAACTCATCATGCAAATCTTAATCACTTTGAACTAATGTGTCCTACTCAACATACCCTAAATAAAAAAAGAAACTACTACTAGTGGTGTTGCCCATGAAGGGTTAAAACCAATAGATAAAAGACCTTCACTTGATGATGAAGGTGAAGAATACATTCTAATGGCAATAGATCCTACCAAAACCTATAAAGGAACTACAAAATTTGAATCAGTCAAAGGATAAAAAGATTCATTTGTTAAAAGTTTAAGTGGTGGATTGGAAGGACCTAGAAGGACCTCATAAAAAATGACATCTCTTTGAATCAATAACTCATGTGTTTAAGGTATATGAATACCTTAAAAATGCATCTATGACTCTTTGGTATCTCCATATTCTAAATATATTTGGATATGTGATCCCATATTTAAGACCCAAAGATATAGAAATGAGACACATTAGGATTATCTCTTCTCAACCTCTTAAGAGATGTCATACCTTGAATTGCACTTGTAGGAACCTTGTAAATGATGTATGTTGAAAAAGTAATGCCTTCACCCAAAAATTTGTGCTCCATCCCCTTGGTATGGATCATACATCATTCCATCTCCATGATTACCCTATTCTTCCTTTTAGGCACTGAAGAACATAAGCTTATACTGAGAGGGGGGGTGAACAGTATAAGACCAACTTTTACTTTTCTTTACCACTATTATCAAATATAATTAATGGAAATATCAACAATAATAATCAAAGTAATGCACAAATCATCACACACAATAGAGACACCAATTTAACATGGTTCACCCAATGTGGGCTACTCCATGGAGAAAATATTTCACTAAAATTTTCTCAATAAATCTCTTGGAAATCACTTCCCTATTACAATATTTATGGACCCCTATCCAAAGGAGACACCAATACCCTAATGTTATTATTTGTGGATCTCTCTCCATAGGAGAACTCTTTCCTATTTTCTCTTGTTCGTGGAACTTGATCTAGGAGATCTTTATCTTCTCAACTGGTTTATGGATATCCCTCCACAAAAGAACTCTATCTTCCCAGTTGGTTCATGGATCACACTCCATAGGAGAACTCTTCCCCTTGCTCTGGTTCATGGAACTCTATCTACGAGAAAACTCTTTTTCCTCCACTCTGGTTGGTGCTCTTCTAGAAGACTTCTACCCCCACTGCACTGGCTTGTGGATATCTCATCACATAAGACCTTTATCCTCATTACCATAGCTAATGGATCTCTATCCACTAGAGACTGCTATCCTCTACTCTATCACCTCCAAAGATTATTCTCAACTCTGCTCAATCTCTATCTCAAATCTGCACTAAACACTATCCTTGGTCTAGTACAAATTTGCTCTAAATCTATCTCATATCTACCACAAATATACTCTCAAATCTGCACCAAAATCTATCCTCAAATCTATCCTCAAGCCTTAACACAAAGCTTGATCAAATCACCAATCAACTTTGCTCAGATCTACCCCAAGCCTTAACACAAAGCCTGAACAAATCAAACCTGGTCTTAATGTTGTCTCAAGTCTTTACCAAGACTTTCTCAACTCTACCTACAAGTCTTCACCAAGAATTACCTCAAATATACCTACAAGTATTCACCAAGACTTACCTCAAATCTGCCTTTAAGTTCTCTCAAGAACTTGCTCAATCTGATCTCAAGTCTTCACCAAGACTTACCTCAAATTTGCCTACAAGTATTCACCAAGACTTACCTCAAATCTACCTTTAAGTTCTCTCAAGAACTTGCTCAATCTGCTCTCAAGTATTCACCAAGACTTACCTCAAATTTACCTTTAAGTTCTCTCAATAAATTGCTCAATATGCTCTCAAGTCTTCATAAAGACTTACCTCAAATTTACCTTTAATTTATCTCAAGAACTTGCTCAATCTGCTCTCAAGTCTTCACCAAGACTTCCCTCAATTATGCCTTTAAGTTCTCTCAAGAATTTTCTCAATCTACTCTCAAGTATTCACCAAGACTTACCTCAAATTTATCTACAAGTCTTCACCAAGACTTACCTCAAATCTACATTTAAGTTCTCTCAGGAACTTGCTCAATATGCTCTCAATACAAACTCAAAACAACTCACAAAACATGATCAATCAATCTCAAATCTTGCACATAATGCTATCAAATGCTTTGTCTAATATTTAAGGTAATTCCTTTAACTTGAAGCAGTTTAGACATATTCCATTTAGAATTTATTTAACCTCTAGAAAATATAGAGAATGATGTACTCTATCAAAAACTCACAATGTTCTATTCAATCATTAAGTCTGTCACTTTCACAAATCTGGTTTCTAATGTTTGCACATTCACTTTCAATATTACTCAAATCCAATGCTCAATAATTTCACTCAATCAATGAAACACAACATGCTCACAAACCCTAAACAAGTGTTTTCAAACTTCTTCAAAAAAAAAGCACAATGTGGGTCTCAAACCCTAACTCAAATATTTCTCAATCTCTATTTCAAATCAAATCATCCAACAACAAGGTGCACTTAAACTTTTTCATGCATTTCCAACAATACTTATCAATCATTTTTATTCCACCTTTTATTTCATACATTCATTTTAAACATTCTAAACAAAATATAGTGTGCCCACACCTTTTTGCTTTGATGCAGATATGTCTTCAAAACCTATTTTATTCACAATCAAATGCTTTTGCCAATTCCAGGTGAAATAGCAACAGTCTATCTCAAAATCTCCACACAAATATTCTCCTCAATAATTATCTCACCATTCAAGAAATACAATAAAATATCGTTACAAATACACCTTATTATCTCCCATACTCTCAAAATAATATTCAACACATAAAAATAAAGTTCCTTTGTTAACACCTTATAATCTCCAATCTTCTCAAAATAATATTCAATACATAAAAATGAAGTTCCTTTGTTAACACCTTATAATATCCAATCTTCTCAAAATAATATTCAATACATAAAAATGAAATATCTTTGTTAACACGTTATTAATCTCCAATCTTCTCAAAATAATATTCAATACATAAAAATGAAATACCTTTGTTAACACCTTATAATATCCAGTATTTTATTTTCTAAGCATAAAATATTATTTCAACAACCCTTATGACTCCCTAAGCATTTAACACATACCTTTTTAATTATCACGTGCCCTCAAAACTCTTTCCACATTCCAAACCTTTGGCAATAATTAAATTAAAAATACCTTAATGTTGGCCCACGTCACCAAAAATATTGCACATGTCTTCAACAACCAGTGCCCAACGACCAGTGACCAAACTCGAACCCGTGACCTATGCCACCACAATGCCTTAGGCTAAGGCTAAGCTGCTGCCTAGGCTACATACCCACACGTGAACCAAATGTCCACACTCTCTTACTAATGTTGTTGTACGAAGTTTGGTGAAAACAAAAACACTTTTCTTCTTCAACAAAAGCGAAAAATGTGGGATTCAAAACCATGACCTGCCCTTCACAATGCCTTAGCCACACCTTCGACCATTGTTTGCGCTACTCAGCGCTATGGGATAATTTTGTCATACAAATAAAACTTAAGTGCAGTTTTGCCTCCTTAAAAAACTCACAAGTGTCTTATTCCTTTCACATATGGAGCGCACGATTTTATTTATCACTTGGGCATTTGAATATTGCATTAGTGTTAGACTTAGGAAATGAAAAACATTTCCTATTAATACTCTTCCTTTGCATTTGAAACACGTCGGCCCTTTCGAATTTCAAATTCAAAATAAAACTTTAAACTTGGCGCCTTTAATTATTTAAATTAAAATTTTAACCTTAGGTTAAAATATTTTAATTTAAATAAATTAAATTAAAACCTTTGCCAACCTTGCTCAATGGAATTTTTCAGGGATATATATTTTTAATTATTCCTTGGACCCTGTTATTGTTCACCTCTTCCTTTTGCCCAAATATTATAATATTATTATTTCTTTTTAAACTTGCTTCCCTTTGCTTGGGTCTTCTACCTTTTAGGCCTCTTTAGGTATATAATATTTAAAATAAATATTATACCTTTTTCTTATTTTAACAACTTCCTTGCCTTTTGGAAGATCAACCTTTTGACATCAATGACGACAAAACTAGACATCAAACCTCTTGATATCAATGAGAAAAAAACTTGCTCAAATTTCCAACAAGCACACCATTTTGCTCAAGAGTATAGCAAATAATCTTGTGATATGTAATCCTACGAAGAGTTAGAAAATAATAAAAAGCATGACTTATATACTCACCTCCTCCATCTATTTTGAGAAATTTTATTTTTTTTCCTAGTTAATTCTCTACAAGAGCCTTGAAGATCTTGAATCTCTCAAAGACTGTATCCTTAATGCAAATAGTATACAACAAAATATATCTAGAGAAATAATTAATAAAAAGAAGTTCTTGTTTCTAAAAAGATATGGTGTTTCTATAGGTCCACAAACATCACTATGAATGATATACAAGGGATGAGTAGCTTGTATTATAGTCCATTTTAGAAAAGTATCCCTATGCTAATTCCCAATAATACATCCCTTGCATTCACCACTTGGAGGGGATATGTGTTGAAGCCCAATGTCCATTTAATAATGACGCATTCAAGGATCCATAGTTGACATGCCCAAGCCTATGAAGTCATATTTGACTCTCTTCATATGTATGTGCAACCATAGCATCAACATCTTTCTTATTAGGAGAAGAAATAAAAAAATGGGTCTTTCTCCCAAATTATACATTTGGTTTGATTCATCATAATAGCAAGAAGCAACAATTTTAAATACATTATCCATATCCTTAATTACCCAATGATCAGGCTAGAATTCTACTTTTTCTTCATATAAGTAATATGATAAATAGACAAGATATTATGGCCAATATTATAAACATGAAGTACCCATGGTGACATCTATGGTGACATCCCTTGGTGTGTAAACCTGACACATGGTGACATCTATGGTTTGTGGACGTGTGGTGGTAGTGGTTGTTTATAGTTTAGTTTTTTAGTCATAGTCATGTACTGTGTAAATTATCTTAGGATTTATCCCACATCATATTACAACAGAGTTTTAAGGCCTTTAACAGTACCTTCACAATGTGCAAAGTGTGGCCAACCAATATGAATGGCTATTGGATATTTGGCTTGCTCTTGGATGATCTCTTGGTTATGGGTACTTCTTTATTTGGTGTTGGTTTATCTATTGACCATTGTGCTTGTTGAAGGCATTCCCTAGAGTCACCTACCATTGAAAATAATTCTTTTTGGTAGATTTTTAAACCATTGGATCCATGTGGTGGAATGCTAGCTAATAGACCGTAGGAGCCACTGGCCAAAAAAAAATCAAATTGATGTGCGTTCCTATTTTAGTGACGTGTGGTATCAAGGGGCCGTAGTATTGAATTTGCTTGCTGCCAAGGTATAAACATTAAACTTTTTGAATAATTTCATAATTTTAAAAATAAATTGAACTAATTAATACTTTTATTAATTAATTCATTAATTAGTGCCTTGAGGTGCATATAGCAGCCACTCACATGTACCTAATATTGTAATTTCCAATTAGTTAATGTTTGGATAAACTTGTATTTTAAATAATATTAAAGAAATGTAATCATTGCAATAGACTTCATGAAAAAGCAAAATGTTGGAATATTTATCCATATAAATTTTGTGGAAGGAATAATCATCCTTGAGAATCTTGCTGGCACAAGGAGAAAAATTATAATGGTAGATTGAACAAAATGTTGATGATGATATTGGATACACTCTTTCAAAAAAATATTTATAAAAAAATTCTAGAAGCTACTAGAGCATAAGCACACTGGTCCAATTCAAGAGCTAATAAACCAAAGAAAGCATCACTACCACTAGCAGTGGATGGAAACAAGATAAAGATAGAATATTAATATTGAATACTAAAAGTCTTCACACCAAATAATGTAATACAAGGGGTGTTGGAGATATTACATTAATTGGTACAATGAAGTACCTTTGAGTACTATTGTAAATATTAGATTAGAAGTGTGTTAAATATTTATCTAAAGTATGTGTCAAATTGTGGAGAGTGTTTATGTGTTATGTAATAAAGTGTGCAAGGTGTCAAGAGTGCAAGTGTAAGGTGTACAAGTGTGAAGTGTGCAAGTGTGAGTTGTGAGAGTGAAAAGTGTCAAGTGAGCAAGTGAAGAGTCATAGGTGTTAGGTGTTAAGTATGGAAGTAAAGAGTCACATGAGATATATCAAAATGTAAAGTGAGAGGTTATGTAATAATGAGAATCTTTGTCATAATGTGAGGCATGTGAAAGATTGCATCTCCCATGATTTTGAGCAAAGTAATAGTTGAGAGTATTGAAGAGTCATTATGTAAAATTATATATTGGAGATAAAGCTCCATGCTATGTAATACAAGTAACTTTTGAGTATATGTAACATTTTTTAGAAAGAAATAAAATGTGTTTGATATTGTGAGTAATACTTATGTTATTGTTGAATGTGGTTTTATGTGATTGATATTTGATCCTAGAGAAATTAATCTGTGAGATAATCTGACATAATTGCCATTAATATGTCAAAAAATTATCTCAAAGAGAGGATTGAAATAGACTATATCATCAAATGATATTAAATATGAGGTTCAAAAAATGGGTTTCTAGAGTTAAGTCTCAAAATAAACAACTTGAAAATGGGATCACAATGGGCTATATCATAAAATAGAAAATTTTGGATTTTTATATTTTTCCTTTTTTGACTGACTACTGGTAACTAACTGCTCTATTGTCAGACTATTGGCAACTAACTACTCTGATTGTTAGACTAGTTATTCTCTAAAATAAAAAACTAGATATTCTTTACATTGTTAGACAACATATTCTATATATTATCAAATTGTATATTCTTTGTATTGTCACACCATATATTCTCTTTACTATCAAATTATCTCTTCAATAGTATGCTTAGTTATGATTTTGGTTTTGACTAGAAATGGCATAAAGTAATGTTTCAATAGGGATAACTTAAGTCAAGGTATGGTGGTCTACATAGCAATGAGGTGGTTGTACACATCACTGGATGTTATTAGTACTAGAGATACTCTACCAATGACCAAGAGGGATGTGGCAACAAGTGGAGTAGGAGGACGTTTACTAGAAAGCTTCTTTGTGAGGTGATAGACCACATCAGTAACCATACTTCCATAGGTTTCTTAGGAATTTGGATCGATAATATTTATGATGTCTATGCATGGATGTGGTCATTTCATATCCAAATTTCAAGGGTATTTTTTCAATTTGGCTTAGTGACAGCTTTGATTCCTTTTCTTGGAAAAGAAATCATCTCTTTAACCCATGACACTTTCATTTGATAAGATGCTTCAATCAATTTTGGAAAGTGGGAGGAGATGGTAAGCTCAAGATTTTTATTCTGAATGGTTGGATATGTTGGTGTCTTCATTAGCGTATTTTAATTGGAAGCGTGCCCCTTGTGGTCATCCTTTGTATTAGTGACATCATGCTTTATGGCATATACTGTGACACCTATAAAAATTCCTACATGAAGGATCCCTTGGTGTGTAAACCTGACACATGGTGACATCTATGGTTTGTGTACGTGTGGTGGTAGTGGTTGTTTATAGTTTAGTTTTTTAGTCATAGTCATGTACTGTGTAAATTATCTTAGGATTTATCCCACATCATATCACAACAGAGTTTTAAGGCCTTTAACAGTACCTTCACAATGTGCAAAGAGTGGCCAACCAATATGAATGTCTATTGGATATTTGGCTTGCTCTTGGATGATCTCTTGGTTATGGGTACTTCTTTTTTTGGTGTTGGTTTATCTATTGACCATTGTGCTTGCTGAAGGCATTCCCTAGAGTTACCTACCATTGAAAATAATTCTTTTTGGTAGATTTTTAAACCATTGGATCCATGTGGTGGAATGCTAGCCAATAGACCGTAGGAGCCATTGGCCAAAAAAAATCAAATTGATGTGCGTTCCTATTTTAGTGACGTGTGGTATCAAGGGGCCATAGTATTGAATTTGCTTGCTACCAAGGTATAAACATTAAACTTTTTGAATAATTTCATAATTTTAAAAATAAATTGAACTAATTAATACTTTTATTAATTAATTCATTAATTAGTGCCTTGAGGTGCATATAGCAGCCACTCACATGTACCTAATATTGTAATTTCCAATTAGTTAATGTTTGGATAAACTTGTATTTTAAAATAATATTAAAGAAATGTAATCATTGCAATAGACTTCATGAAAAAGCAAAATGTTGGAATATTTATCCATATAAATTTTGTGGAAGGAATAATCATCCTTGAGAATCTTGCTGGCACAAGGAGAAAAATTATAATGGTAGATTGAACAAAATGTTGATGATGATATTGGATACACTCTTTCAAAAAAATATTTATAAAAAAATTCTAGACGCTACTAGAGCATAAGCATAATGGTCCAATTCAAGAGCTAATAAACCAAAGAAAGCATCACTACCACTAGCAGTGGATGTAAACAAGATAAAGATAGAAGATTAATATTGAATACTAAAAGTCTTCACACCAAATAATGTAATACAAGGGGTGTTGGAGATATTACATTAATTGGTACAATGAAGTACCTTTGACTACTATTGTAAATATTAGATTAGGAGTGTGTTAAATATTTATCTAAAGTATGTGTCAAATTGTGGAGAGTGTTTATGTGTTATGTAATAAAGTGTGCAAGGTGTCAAGAGTGCAAGTGTAAGGTGTACAAGTGTGAAGTGTGCAAGTGTGAGTTGTGAGAGTGAAAAGTGTCAAGTGAGCAAGTGAAGAGTCATAGGTGTTAGGTGTTAAGTATGGAAGTAAAGAGTCACATGAGATATATCAAAATGTAAAGTGAGAGGTTATGTAATAATGAGAATCTTTGTCATAATGTGAGGCATGTGAAAGATTGCATCTCCCATGATTTTGAGCAAAGTAATAGTTGAGAGTACTGAAGAGTCACTATGTAAAATTATATATTGGAGATAAAGCTCCATGCTATGTAATACAAGTAACTTTTGAGTATATGTAATATTTTTTAGAAAGTAATAAAATGTGTTTGATATTGTGAGTAATACTTATGTTATTGTTGAATGTGGTTTTATGTGATTGATATTTGATCCTAGAGAAATTAACCTGTGAGATAATCTGACATAATTGCCATTAATATGTCAAAAAATTATCTCAAAGAGAGGATTGAAATAGACTATATCATCAAATGATATTAAATATGAGGTTCAAAAAATGGGTTTCTAGAGTTAAGTCTCAAAATAAACAACTTGAAAATGGGATCACAATGGGCTATATCATAAAATAGAAAATTTTGGATTTTTATATTTTTCCTTTTTTGACTGACTACTGGTAACTAACTGCTCTATTGTCAGACTATTGGCAACTAACTACTCTGATTGTTAGACTAGTTATTCTCTAAAATAAAAAGCTAGATATTCTTTACATTGTTAGACAACATATTCTATATATTATCAAATTGTATATTCTTTGTATTGTCACACCATATATTCTCTTTACTATCAAATTATCTCTTCAATAGTATGCTTAGTTATGATTTTGGTTTTGACTAGAAAGGGCATAAAGTAATGTTTCAATAGGGATAACTTAAGTCAAGGTATGGTGGTCTACATAGCAATGAGGTGGTTGTACACATCACTGGATGTTATTAGTACTAGAGATACTCTACCAATGACCAAGAGGGGTGTAGCAACAAATGGAGTAGGAGGACGTTTACTAGAAAGCTTCTTTGTGAGGTGATAGACCACATCAGTAACCATACTTCCATAGGTTTCTTAGGAATTTGGATCGATAATATTTATGATGTCTATGCATGGATGTGGTCATTTCATATCCAAATTTCAAGGGTATTTTTTCAATTTGGCTTAGTGACAGCTTTGATTCCTTTTCTTGGAAAAGAAATCATCTCTTTAACCCATGACACTTTCGTTTGATAAAATGCTTCAATCATTTTTGGAAAGTGGGAGGAGATGGTAAGCTCAAGATTTTTATTCTGAATGGTTGGATATTTTGGTGTCTTCATTAGCATATTTTAATTTGAAGCATGCCCCTTGTGGTCATCCTTTGTATTAGTGACATCGTGCTTTATGGCATATACTGTGACACCTATAAAAATTCCTACATGAAGGATCCCTTCGTGTGTAAACCTGACACATGGTGACATCTATGGTTTGTGGACGTGTGGTGGTAGTGGTTGTTTATAGTTTATTTTTTAGTCATAGTCATGTACTGTGTAAAGTATCTTAGGATTTATCCCACATCATATCACAAAAGAGTTTTAAGGCCTTTAACAGTACCTTCACAATGTGCAAAGAGTGGCCAACCAATATGAATGGCTATTGGATATTTGGCTTGCTCTTGGATGATCTCTTGGTTATGGGTACCTCTTTATTTGGTGTTGGTTTATCTATTGACCATTGTGCTTGCTGAAGGCATTCCCTAGAGTCACCTACCATTGAAAATAATTCTTTTTGGTAGATTTTTAGACCATTGGATCCATGTGGTGGAATTCTAGCCAATAGACCGTAGGATCCACTGGCCAAAAAAAATCAAATTGATGTGTGTTCCTATTTTAGTGACGTGTGGTATCAAGGGGCCATAGTATTGAATTTGCTTGCTGCCAAGGTATAAACATTAAACTTTTTGAATAATTTCATAATTTTAAAAATAAATTGAACTAATTAATACTTTTATTAATTAATTCATTAATTAGTGCCTTGAGGTGCATATAGCAGCCACTCACATGTACCTAATATTGTAATTTCCAATTAGTTAATGTTTGGATAAACTTGTATTTTAAAATAATATTAAGGAAATGTAATCATTGCAATAGACTTCATGAAAAAGCAAAATGTTGGAATATTTATCCATATAAATTTTGTGGAAGGAATAATCATCCTTGAGAATCTTGTTGGAACAAGGAGAAAAATTATAATGGTAGATTGAACAAAATGTTGATGATGAGATTGGATAAACTCTTTCAAAAAAATATTAATAAAAAAATTCTAGAAGCTACTAGAGCATAAGCATAATGGTCCAATTCAAGAGCTAATAAACCAAAGAAAGCATCACTACCAATAGCAGTGGATGGAAACAAGATAAATATAGAAGATTAATATTGAAGACAAAAAGTCTTCACACCAAATAATGTAATACAAGGGGTGTTGGAGATATTACATTATTTGGTACATTGAAGTACCTTTGAGTACTATTGTAAATATTAGATTAGGAGTGTGTTAAATATTTATCTAAAGTATGTGTCAAATTGTGGAGAGTTTTTATGTGATATGTAATAAAGTGTGCAAGATGTCAAGAGTGCAAGTGTAAGGTATACAAGTGTGAAGTGTGCAAGTGTGAGTTGTGAGAGTGCAAAGTGTCAAGTGAGAAAGTGAAGAGTCATAGGTGTTAGGTGTCAAGTATGGAAGTAAAGAGTCATATGAGATGTATCAAAATGTAAAGTGAGAGGTTATGTAATCATGAGAATCTTTGTCATAATGTGAGGCATGTGAAAGATTGCATCTCACATGATTTTGAGCAGAGTAATAGTTGAGAGTATTGAAGAGTCATTATATAAAATTATATATTGGAGATAAAGCTCCATGCTATGTAATACAAATAACTTTTGAGTATATGTAATATTTTTTGGAAAGTAATAAAATGTGTTTGATATTGTGAGTAATACTTATGTTATTGTTGAATGTGGTTTTATGTGATTGATATTTGATCCTAGAGAAATTAACCTGTGAGATAATCTGACAGAATTGCTATTAATATGTCAAAAAATTAGCTCAAAGAGAGGATTGAAATAGACTATATCATCAAATGATATTAAATATGAGGTTCAAAAAATGGGTTTCTAGAGTTAAGTCTCAAAATAAACAACTTGAAAATGGGATCACAATGGGCTATATCATAAAATAGAAAATTTTGGATTTTTATATTTTTCCTTTTTTGACTGACTACTGGTAACTGACTGCTCTATTTTCAGACTATTGACAACTAACTACTCTGATTGTCAGAATAGCTATTATCTAAAATATCAAACTAGATATTCTTTATATTGTTAGACAACATATTCTCTATATTATCAAATTGTATATTCTTTGTATTGTCACACCATATATTATATTTACTATCAAACTATCTCTTCAATAGTATGCTTAGGTATGATTTTGGTTTTGACTAGAAAGGGCATAAAGTAAAGTTTCAATAGGGATAACTTAATTCAAGGTATGGTGGTATACGTAGCAATGAGGTGGTTGTACACATCACTAGATGTTATTAGTACTTGAGATACTCTACCAATGACCAAGAGGGGTGTGGCAACAAGTGGAGTAGGAGGACGTTTACTAGAAAGCTTCTTTTTGAGGTGATAGACCACATCAGCAACCATACTTCCATATGTTTCTTGGGAATTTGGATCACAAATATTTATGATGTCTATGCATGGATGTGGTCATTTCATATCCAAATTTCAAGGGTGTTTTTTTCAATTTGGCTTAGTGACAGCTTTGATTCCTTTGCTTGGAAAATAAATCATCTCTTTAACCCATGACACTTTCATTTAATAAGATGCTTCAATAATTTTTGGAAAGTGGGAGGAGATGGTAAGCTCAAGATTTTTATTCTGAATGGTTGGATATGTTCGTGTATTCATTAGCATAGTTTAATTGGAAGCGTGCCCCTTGTGGTCATCCTTTGTCTTAGTGACATCATGCTTTCTGGCATATACTGTGACACCTATAAAAATTCCTACATGAAGTATCCCTTGGTGTGTAAACCTGATACATGGTGACATCTATGGTTTGTGTACGTGTGGTGGTGGTGGTTGTTTATAGTTTAGTTTTTTCGTCATAGTCATTAACTGTGTAAATTATCTTGGGATTTATCCCACATCATATCACAACGGAGTTTTAAGGCCTTTAACAGTACCTTGTTAAGATCCTGCTATAAAATAAACTCAAATAACACACTCTCACACAATTGCTTGGAAATAACTCACATAAACATCACATTAATATAACAAAAATTTGCATAAAGAACAATCTCACAATAGAACTGAATCGCAGGCCTCTTCGAGGGGGCAACCTCCTTCAATACTTCATTAATTTTGCAAAAGATGGTTACATTGGTGCCTTTTCGGGTATTTAAGGAGTTTCCTTCCAAGGTTGGCTTACATGCAAAATGCCACCTGGATTACATGCATAATGCCACCCGAATTACATGCATAGTGCCACTTTGAATTACATGCACAATGCCACTCGAATTACATGCACAATGCCACTCGAATTACATGCACAATGCCACACGAATTACATGCACAATGCCACCTATCTACCATGTGTTACATAAAAAGGGTGCCATTTGTCATAGGCACTACCTAAGCTAAAACTTAGAACATTACAAAATATTAATCATGGGTACTACCCACGTTCACTAGGAATTATTACAAAAGGGGAGTTATTACATTAAGGGTTAGGATGAGATCCTAACATGCCCTTCTCCTTAAAGGAGCTTTGTCCTCAAAGCTGAAAATGAGGAAACCGTTGCTGGAGTTGATGGAGAGACTCCCATGTAGCATCCCTAGGTTGAAGTCCACGCCACTGAACCAGGACCTCTGTGATGGTACGGTTGCGCAGAGTGCGAGTTCGACGATCCAGCAGCTGCTCCGATGCAAGTAAGATGGAGCCTTCTTCATCCAATTCAGGGAGTGTTGATTGAACCTGTACCTTTGTGCCCACAACTTTCTTGAGAAGGGAAACATGAAAAATAGGGTGGATCTTGGAAGTGGGGGGAAGAGCCAATTTGTAAGCTGTTGGACCAATCCGTGCGTAACCTGATAAGGACCATAGAATTTTGGAGCAAGCTTCTGACACTTGCGGAGTTGTAGGGATGATTGTTTGTATGGCTGCAAGCGAAGGAAGACCATATCACCCACATCAAAACTACGCTCATAACGATGCTGATCAGCTTGTTGGCGCATCCGATTCTCGGGCCATGTTCAAATTTTGCTTGAGTTGGCGGAGGACCCAGGTGTGTTGACTCAGAGCATTATCGACGGCCTGGACCTTGGAGCTGCCCGGAATGTAGGAGGAAGGCGTGAGTGGAGGGCGCCCGTAAACTGCCTCAAATGGTGTGAGTTTGGTGGCGGTATGATAGGAAGTGTTGTACCACCATTCAGCCAAAGAAAGCCATTTTGCCCAATGAGTAGGATGATCAGAGGCAAAGCAGCGAAGGTAGGTTTCCAAGCATTTATTAACAACCTCTCGTTTGACCATCCGTTTGCGGATGGTAGGCTGAACTCATTTTGAGCTGAGTCCCCTGCAACTTAAACAACTCTTGCCAAAAATTGCTAGTAAAGGTGGGATCACGATCAGATACAATGGAGGCGGGCATGCCATGAAGGCGAAATATGGAGTCAAGAAAAGTTTGGGCAATAGTGGATGCTGTGTAAGGATGGGTTAGGGCACAAAAGTGAGCATACTTTGAAAGGCGGTCCACTACCACAAAAATAATAGACTTGCCTCCAGATTTAGGTAGCCCTTCTATGAAGTCCATGGAGATGTCACCCACACCTGATCTGGTATCGGCAATGGTTGAAGAGTGCCCGGGGAGCGCACTGTTTCTCCTTTCATCCGTTGACAAGTGTCGCAATCCGCTACAAAAGAGCGAATGTCCTGTTTCATGCCTTTCCAAAAGAAGGTGCGCTTGAGTCGCTCATAAGTTTTTAGGAACCCTGAATGGCCAGCAGATGGAGTAGCATGTGATTCCTTCATGAGGAGTTCTCGAAGTGGGGACTTAGGAGGAAGAACCAGGCGTTGATGGTAACGCAGATCTTGGCCATCCCAACTATATCCTGGTGTAGACTCGGGATCATCCCTAAGTGAAGCAACCAGGTCTTTCAAATCTGCATCTCGAAGTATTTCCCGACGTAAGGGCTCAATCCATTGGGGCAATGGTGCAGTAGATGGCACACAAGATACTAAGGGCCTCAAATTGGCGAGAGAGAGCATCTCGCCACAAGATTTTCCTTCCCTTTTTTGTACGTGATGTCATAATCATAGCCCATGAGTTTTGATACCCACTTTTGTTGCTCGGGAGTGGCAACTCGTTGTTCTAGAAAGTATTTAAGGCTCGGTGGTCGGGTTTTGATGGAGAAATGGCGCCCAATGAGGTAAGGCCGCCAATGTAGGACTGCATGCAATATTGCCAACATTTCCTTAGCATATGTGGATTTTCCCAGATTGCGATCAGATAGGGCTTTGCTGGTAAAAGCCAAAGGGCGTCCTTCTTGCATCAATACTGCCCCAATACCACGACCAGAAGCGTCACTTTCAATGACAAATTTTTTTGAGAAGTCTGGCATGGCTAAAACCGGAGTGGTGGTCATGGCATGTTTGAGGTCCAGGAATGCTTGCTCAGCCGGCCTTGTCCACATAAAAGAATCCTTCTTCAACATGGAGGTGAGGGGGGCGGCTATCTTTCCATAATTGCAGACAAATTTACGGTAATATCCTGTAAGCCCTAAAAATCCTCGAAGTCCCTTGAGTGTGCGAGGTTTTGGCCATTCTTGGACTACTTGGATCTTCTTAGGGTCAACCTTGACACCATCCTTTGAGACAATGTGTCCCGTATATTCTACTTCACCAAACCAAAGGAGCACTTGGACCTTTTTGCAAACAATTTATGGTCGGCCAGTAGTTGGAGAGTTTGATCTACATGATTGAGATGCTCTTCCCATGTGTGACTCAGTAAATCAAGATGTCATCGAAGAACACAAGGATGAACTTCCGCAAGAAGGGGCGAAAGATGTTGTTCATCATGCTTTGGAATGTGGAAGGAGCATTTGTGAGACCAAATGGCATTACCAAGAATTCATAATGACCTTCATGAGTGCGAAAAGCAGTTTTAGGAATATCTTCATCCCTAAGCCGGATCTGATGGTACCCAAAGCGAAGGTCTAGCTTGGTGAAGTACATGGTCCCATGTAATTCATCTAGTAATTCATCAACCACAGGGATAGGAAATTTATCCTTGACCGTTATCTTGTTGAGCTCTCGGTAGTCAATACACAATCGCCAAGAGCCATCCTTCTTGAGGACCAATAAGACTGGTGCAGAGTAGGGACTAGTACTAGGCCGAATGACACCCGCCTTGAGTAATTCCTGTATCATCTTCTCAATCTCTGACTTCATGGCATGGGGGTATCTGTACGGGCGGATATTGGGAGGTGTACTATCCGGAAATAATGGAATGGCATGGTCATGAGAGCGATGCGGTGGTAGTGTGATTGGTTCTGAAAATATGGCCTCATGTTTGTGGAGAACCTGTTGCATGTCTCTGTGGAATTTCACCCATTGGGGATGTGGATGGTTGGATGGAGAATAGTTGTGCAATGACCCCACGTGATGATTTCTTTAGCAATTTCTCCATGCCGTTTGAACCGATAATTTGAGGTGTTCCCGCCGGGGAGCCCTTGATGATGTGTGTTTGGCCATTCTCGGGAGAACCGCATCCAAAGTTCAAGCAAAGTTCCAACCGATAGTGCCCAATGTACTCAACCATTGAGATCCCAAAACAATATCACATCCACCCAACTCGGAGGGCAAACATGTCCCGCTTGAGTGCATAGTCCCCTATCCTGGATTTTAACATTGCGACACTTTCCCTTACAAGGTAAGGTTCCCCCGTTGGCTACCATGACCTCAAAGGAGTTACAAGTGTGGATATAGCAATTTGCCCGCAGAGAAACTCTAGGGTCAATAAAGTTGTGTGTGCTTCCCGAGTCCAAAAGGATGGAAAGACGTTGGCCCTTGAAAAATCCTGTAACCTTCATGGTTTGAGGGGTAGTAATGCCTGCAAGGGCATGGACTGTAATTGCTGTTTCAGGTTCCTGTTTCACTTCTTCTTGTGGAGGAGGTGTTTCTGGAGGGTCCTCATCCTTATCACTCTCATCAGAGGTATCAGGTTCTTCAACATCGATCAGGAACAATTTTTTGTGTGCACACTTATGCCCTTTGAAAAACTTTTCATCACAATTATAGCATAATCCTTGGGCACGACGTGCATCCATCTCTTCGGTGGTGAGGCGCTTTGGTGCAGCAGGTTTATTATCAACTGGGTTTTGGGCTCTAGGAGGAAATGAAGGTCTATTTTGCAGAAACTTTGATGGGCGTCTTTGGGCAGAGAGTTTAGATTCGGCCAGACGGGCCAAACTGATAGCTTCCATCATAGTTCGTGGTTTCAACATTTTGACTTCTGCTTGGAGTTCCATCTTCAACCCACTGATATAACAACTCCGGAAGAACCCTTCACTCAATCCTCTTGTTCGATTGGCCAATTTTTCAAATTGAGCTTGGTACTCTCGAACCGACCCCGTTTGTTGTAGTTTGGATAAGGCTCCCGTGAAGTCCTCAAACTCACTAGGACCAAATCGAGTGAGTATTTGGGATTCAAAATCCTCCCAAGAGAGATTTGGGTAGGTAAGACGCAACCATTGAAACCAGTGTAGAGCCTCAGATTCCAAGTTAAAGGAAGCCATCTGGACTCGATGAAATACTGGTACATTATGAAGTCGAAAGAATTGGTCAACCCGACATAGCCACCCATCAACATCCTTCCCACCGAATTTGGGAAAGTCCAACTTGGGCATTCTAAAGGGTGTATCATGGTCACGATTCCTTGTAGAACTCTCACTTGGTATTCTGATTTGGGTGGTTCTCTTCTCGCTTGTTGTCCACTTCACCAATGCTTCTTCTAAGCGATTGCTAGTGGCCTCATGCTCTAGGCGAAGACCTTGGACTTCTTCCCTTATGGAGTGAAAAGCCGAGTTCAAGTTCTCAATGGCTTTTGTTAGGGAATCCAAGTGTTCTAGTTCTTTCTCGGTGTCCACGAGTACCCCGGGCCATTTTTTGACCTTTTGTGACCAGCTATTAAAAATAGAATTGAATTTTTTTGACTTACTATTTTTAGTAAGTGCCCAAAAAGTGCTTGGGTGCTATATATCAAAATGATCAGCAGGAGGAGGTGGTCACAATGAGCTATATCTCTCAACACTACTTTTTGGCACCCCAGACTTTTTTTTTTTTATCTCCTGTTTTGCTGAGTCTAACGGTGTTTACAGATTCTGATTCTGAGCTACTGAGCAAAAGTTGGGTACTGGAGCACTATCTAAAACTGGTCGTGTTTCACACTCAAGATTCTCTGTATTTTGTAGGTGACTGATATGACAGTTCTGTTCTGACTCTGAAGACTGTGAATTCTGCCCTGACTGTGCTGACCTCTCTGACTCGATCGACCCGATCGTGGATCGCCATTGTAAATTTGATCATTACTCTCCAGACTTTCAACTTAAGTGTCACCCTCATGGCTTATCCCGAATGCATGTCCCTTCTGTTATTTTTTTGGTAGAGGACTCCTTTCTCATATGCTCACTTTTGAAATGCAGGTTTACGAACGGGGGTGTTTGGATTCTTATTTTTATTTTTATTTTTGCATTTTTTACAAAGTTGCGCTTTAATGGAACCAGGGAATGCTAAGTATAGGAGTATGTACCACCCATAGGCCCTCTAATATACCGATAGTGACGAACAATAGTGCTCGGACCAATATTTCAGGCCACTACTCAAGGAGGATTCCACACATACCCTTGAGCACACTACCTGCCTCTCTGACAATACGGGAGGGTAATCGTCCGAGATGCTGTGTCCCGTAGACTATGAGTAATACAAGGCCGAAGAGCTTCCTAATGGCTAAAAGTTTGTTTAATCCTAGATGGTCTCCCGATATACCCGAAGATACGTGGGAGCTCAAGTCCGTGCGCGAGTTCTCGTCTCGAGGCCTCGGGTATTGGAGCCCGATCGCCCCTCACTTCACTAGACGCTTTATGGGCTATCTAGCTTAGCCAATAACGACGGATCCTTCGCGATATTTTAAAACCCCCGCACAGGGTTTCTACCTACTCAACTAATAATATATTTTTTTGTTTTTGGTCTGGAAAAAAAAACACCGTATTTTTTTTTGGATTTTTTTTTAATAAGGAAAAACGGAATGGAAAAAACACACGGAATTTATACCTAACAAAGCGGATTGGATGGCAAGAATCGTTGCAGCTATGCAGCAGAACTTGGCCCCGGAAAGCGCTCTCGATACCACTTGTTAAGATCCCGCTATAAAATAAACTCAAATAACACACTCTCACACAATTGCTTGGAAATAACTCACATAAACATCACATTAATATAACATAAATTTGCATAAAGAACAATCTCACAATAGAACTGAATCGCAGGCCTCTTCGAGGGGGCAACCTCCTTCAATACTTCATTAATTTTGCAAAAGATGGTTACATTGGTGCCTTTTCGGGTATTTAAGGAGTTTCCTTCCAAGGTTGGCTTACATGCAAAATGCCACCTGGATTACATGCATAATGCCACCCGAATTACATGCATAGTGCCACTTTGAATTACATGCACAATGCCACTCGAATTACATGCACAATGCCACTCGAATTACATGCACAATGCCACACGAATTACATGCACAATGCCACCTATCTACCATGTGTTACATAAAAAGGGTGCCATTTGTCATAGGCACTACCTAAGCTAAAACTTAGAACATTACAAAATATTAATCATGGGTACTACCCACGTTCACTAGGAATTATTACAAAAGGGGAGTTATTACATTAAGGGTTAGGATGAGATCCTAACATACCTTCACAATGTGCAAAGAGTGGCCAACCAATATGAATGGCTATTGGATATTTGGCTTGATCTTGGATGATCTCTTGGTTATGGATACTTCTTTATTTGGTGTTGGTTGATCTATTGACCGTTGTGCTTGCTGAAGGCATTCCCTAGAGCTACCTACCATTGAAAATAATTCTTTTTGGTAGATTTTTAAACCATTGGATCCATGTGGTGGAATGCTATCCAATAGACAGGAGGAGCCACTGGCCAAAAAAATTCAAATTGATGTGCATTCCTATTTTAGTGGCGTGTGGTATCAAGGGGCCGTAGTATTGAATTTGCTTGCTGCCAAGGTATAAACATTAAACTTTTTGAATAATTTCAAATTTTTAAAAATAAATTGAACTAATTAATACTTTTATTAATTAATTCATTAATTAGTGCCTTGAAGTGCATATAATAGCTACTCACATGTACCTACTATTGTAATTTCCAATTAGTTAATGTTTGGATAAACTTGTATTTTAAAATAATATTAAAGAAATGTAATCATTGCAATAGACTTCATGAAAAAGCAAAATGTTGGAATATTTATCCATATAAATTTTGTGGAAGGAATAATCATCCTTGAGAATCTTGCTGGCACAAGGAGAAAAATTATAATGGTAGATTGAACAAAATTTTGATGATGAGATTGGATAAACTCTTTCAAAAAAATATTTATAAAAAAAATATAGAAGCTACTAGAGCATAAGCATAATGGTCCAATTCAAGAGCTAATAAACCAAAGAAAGCATCACTACCAATAGCAGTGGATGGAAACAAGATAAAGATAGAATATTAATTTTGAAGGCTAAAAGTCTTCACACCAAATAATGTAATACAAGGGGTGTTTGAGATATTACATTAATTGGTAAATTGAAGTACCTTTGAGTACTATTGTAAATATTAGATTAGGAGTGTGTTAAATATTTATCTAAAGTATGTGTCAAAGTATGGAGAGTGTTTATGTGTTATGTAATAAAGTGTGCAAGGTGTCAAGAGTGCAAGTGTAAGGTATACAAGTGTGAAGTGTACAAGTGTGAGTTGTGAGAGTGCAAAGTGTTAAGTGAGCAAGTGAAGAGTCATAGGTGTTAGGTGTTAAGTATGGAAGTCACATGAGATATATCAAAATGTAAAGTGAGAGGTTATGTAATCATGATAATCTTTGTCATAATGTGAGGCATGTGAAATATTGCATCTCCCATGATTTTGAGCAGAGTAATGGTTTAGAGTATTGAAGAGTCGTTATGTAAAATTATATATTGGAGATAAAGCTCAATGCTATGTAATACAAGTAACTTTTGAGTATATGTAATATTTTTTGGAAAATAATAAAATGTGTTTGATATTGTGAGTAATACTTATGTTATTGTTGAATGTGGTTTTATGTGATTGATATTTGATCCTAGAGAAATTAACCTGTGAGATAATCTGACATAATTGCCATTAATATGTCAAAAAATTAGCTCAAAGAGAGGATTGAAATAGACTATATCATCAAATGATATTAAATATGAGGTTCAAAAAATGGGTTTCTAGAGTTAAGTCTCAAAATAAACAACTTGAAAATGGGATCACAATGGGATATATCATAAACTAGGAAATTTTGGATTTTTATATTTTTCCTTTTTTGACTGACTACTAGTAACTGACTGCTCTATTGTCAGACTATTGGCAACTAACTACTCTAATTTTCAGACTAGTTATTATCTAAAATATCAAACTAGATTTTCTTTATATTGTTAGACAACATATTCTCTATATTATCAAATTGTATATTCTTTGGATTGTCACACCATATATTCTCTTTACAATCAAACTATCTCTTCAATGGTATGCTTAGGTATGATTTTGGTTTTGACTAGAAAGGGCATGAAGTAATGTTTCAATAGGGATAACTTAAGTCAAGGTATGGTGGTATACGTAGCAATGAGGTGGTTGTACACATCACTAGATGTTATTAGTACTGGAGATACTCTACCAATGACCAAGATGGGTGTGGCAACAAGTGGAGTAGGAGGACGTTTACTAGAAAGCTTCTTTGTGAGGTGATATACCACATCAACAACCATACTTCCATATGTTTCTTGGGAATTTGGATCGCTAATATTTATGATGTCTATGCATGGATGTGGTCATTTCATATCCAAATTTCAAGGGTGTTTTTTTCAATTTGTCTTAGTGACATCTTTGATTCCTTTGCTTGGAAAAGAAATCATTTCTTTAACCCATGGCACTTTCATTTGATAATATGCTTCAATAATTTTTGGAAAGTGAGAGGAGATGGTAAGCTCAAGATTTTTATTCTGAATGGTTGGATATGTTGGTGTCTTCATTAGCATAGTTTAATTGGAAGCGTGCCCCTTATGGTCATCCTTTGTGTTAGTGACATCGTGCTTTTTGGCATATACTGTGACACCTATTAAAATTCCTACATGAAGGATCCCTGGGTATGTAAACCTGACACATGGTGACATCTATGGTTTTTGGATGTGTGGTGGTGGTGGTTGTTTATAGTTTAGTTTTTTAGTCATAGTCATGTACTATGTAAATTATCTTAGGATTTATCCCACATCATATCACAACGTAGTTTTAAGGCCTTTAATAGTACCTTCACAATGTGCAAAGAGTGGCAAACCAATATGAATGGCTATTGGATATTTAGCTTGCTCTTGGATGATCTCTTGGTTATGGGTACTTCTTTATTTGGTGTTGTTTGATCTCTTGACCGTTGTGCTTGCTGAAGGCATTCCCTAGAGCCATCGACCATTGAAAATAATTCTTTTTGGTAGACTTTTAAACCATTGGATCCATGTGGTGTAATGCTAGCCAATAGACAGTAGGAGCCACTAGAAAAAAAAAATCAAATTGATGTGCATTCCTATTTTAGTGACGTGTGGTATCAAGGGGTTGTATTATTGAATTTGCTTGTTGCCAAGGTATAAACATTAAACTTTTTGAATAATTTCAAATTTTAAAAATAAATTGAACTAATTAATACTTTTATTAATTAATTTATTAATTAGTGCCTTGAAGTGCATAGAGAAGCCACTCACATGTACCTAATATTGTAATTTCCAATTAGTTAATGTTTGGATAAACTTGTATTTTAAAATAATATTAAAGAAATGTAATCATTGCAATAGACTTCATGAAAAAGCAAAATGTTGGAATATTTATCCATATAAATTTTGTGGAAGGAATAATCATCCTTGAGAATCTTGCTGGCACAAGGAGAAAAATTATAATGGTAGATTGAACAAAATGTTGATGATGATATTGGATACACTCTTTCAAAAAAATATTTATAAAAAAATTCTAGAAGCTACTAGAGCATAAGCACACTGGTCCAATTCAAGAGCTAATAAACCAAAGAAAGCATCACTACCACTAGCAGTGGATGGAAACAAGATAAAGATAGAATATTAATATTGAATACTAAAAGTCTTCACACCAAATAATGTAATACAAGGGGTGTTGGAGATATTACATTAATTGGTACAATGAAGTACCTTTGAGTACTATTGTAAATATTAGATTAGAAGTGTGTTAAATATTTATCTAAAGTATGTGTCAAATTGTGGAGAGTGTTTATGTGTTATGTAATAAAGTGTGCAAGGTGTCAAGAGTGCAAGTGTAAGGTGTACAAGTGTGAAGTGTGCAAGTGTGAGTTGTGAGAGTGAAAAGTGTCAAGTGAGCAAGTGAAGAGTCATAGGTGTTAGGTGTCAAGTATGGAAGTAAAGAGTCACATGAGATGTATCAAAATGTAAAGTGAGAGGTTATGTAATCATGAGAATCTTTGTCATAATATGAGGCATGTGAAAGATTGCATCTCCCATGATTTTGAGCAGAACAATAGTTGAAATTATTGAAGAGTCGTTATGTAAAATTATATATTGGAGATAAAGCTCCATGCTATGTAATACAAGTAACTTTTGAGTATATGTAATATTTTTTGGAAAGTAATAAAATGTGTTTGATATTGTGAGTAATACTTATGTTATTGTTGAATGTGGTTTTATGTGATTGATATTTGATCCTAGCGAAATTAACCTGTGAGATAATCTGACATAATTGCTATTAATATGTCAAAAAATTAGCTCAAAGAGATGAATGAAATAGACTATATCGTCAAATGATATTAAATATGAGGTTCAAAAAATGGGTTTCTAGAGTTAATTCTCAAAATAAACAACTTGAAAATGGGATCACAATGGGCTTTATCATAAAATAGAAATTTTTGGATTTTTATATTTTTCCTTTTTTGACTGACTACTGGTAATTGACTGCTCTATTGTTAGACTATTGACAACTAACTACTCTGATTGTCAGACTAGTTATTCTCTAAAATATCAAACTAGATATTCTTTATATTTTTAGACAACATATTCTCTATATTATCAAATTGTATATTCTTTGTATTGTCACACCATATATTCTCTTTACTATCAAATTATCTCTTCAATAGTATGCTTAGGTATGATTTTGATTTTGACTAGAAAGGGCATAAAGTAATGTTGCAATAGGGATAACTTAAGTCAAGGTATGGTGGTCTACGTAGAAATGAGGTGGTTGTACACATCACTAGATTTTATTAATATTGGAGATACTCTACCAATTACCAAGAGGGGTGTGGCAACAAGTGGAGTAGGAGGACATTTATTGTGAGGTGATAGACCACATCAGCAGTCATACTTCCATAGGTTTCTTAGGAATTTGGATCGCTAATATTTATGATGTCTATGCATGGATGTGGTCATTTCATATCCAAATTTCAAGGGTATTTTTTCAATTTGGCTTAGTGACAGCTTTGATTCCTTTTCTTGGAAAAGAAATCATCTCTTTTGCCCATGGCACTTTCGTTTGATAAGATGCTTCAATAATTTTTGGAAAGTAGGAGGAGATGGTAAGCTCAAGATTTTTATTCTGAATGGTTGGATATGTTGGTGTCTTCATTAGCATAGTTTAATTGGAAGTGTACCCCTTGTGGTCATCCTTTGTATTAGTGACATCATGCTTTCTGGCATGAGTTACAAATTCTCATTGAAACTACCTGTCAGGGATTAATAGATCTCTTCACTTTTTAAATTCACTCAAGGATTCTATTTTTAGTGTGGTCTATCATGGATGTGGAGGTTTCAAATCCAACATTTTTAGTTTAGGTTATGGAAAATGGGTCATGGTTTACTTTAGAACGGTCTCCCTAGAGATGGACAATTATTTTAGAAATATCCTTTGCAAAGGTGGCCTTTTGGATTGCATTTAGACCTTCCACAAACATCATAGAGGGTTGGCTAGGTAGTTGGCACATTCATGGAGGAAATGGTGGGTCAAAGTTGGTGGTTTGGAGTTTCAAATTTCTATAACTTTTATGGGGTAGGTGATAGGGCTCCTATTTGATGGAGCTAAACATAACAGGAAGAAACACTCTCTCATTGGGAAATTGGGATTCTATCTTGGTGAGTATGAATATCTCCCAAAGTTGTATAATAGATACAATTCAATGGCCCTCAAATCTCCCTAGAATTACATCATCTCTATGGTCATGGACTTCTTCACTTTGGATTCTAACAGGGAGGTGTTACAAAGTTTCCACATAATGTTTCTGAATCAGCTGAGGCATAAATACCTCATGAATATTTCTTAATTCCTCTATGATTCCTTGGTAAAAAATTTGACTGATGTGAGGGGAGGAAATGGATCAGACCCTATACACCAAGGCTTAATCTTACTAATTTTTGAGCATGTGGTCAAGAACAAAGGAGTGGTGGTAGATGAGGCTTTGGTGCAAATCGAGTACCAAAAAATCCCTCCCTCTTTTGACCCACCCCCAGTCTCTTCCAACTCTTCCTCGAGAAACTCCTCAGAGTCTAAGTTTAAATACCTCAAAAGTCTCATAATATCAATCAAAGAGAAAGCAAAAAACTTGAGATATGTTTCAATCTCACCCAGAGGTATTGGAGGTGGGTGCACAAGATGCTCTAAGCATCTCTCAATGAAATCTATGAAGGTTGAATCCCCCATCATAGTTGAAATGTCAGATTCATAAGAGCACTCTCTAGTGATGAAGAAAGAAAACAAAATTTTTGGTTGATGTTAAAGAAAATTCCCCCTCACTGGGATGTGAGTCTTCCATTTTAATGCCCTTCCTCAGTAAGCTTGAGTAAAAGCACCAGGCTTTGATTGTATCTCTTAGGTGGATCTCTTTTATTGATGAGTTCCAACGTTTGATCCAGCAACAGCATGATGAACCAAGAACCTCCAAAAATATCATAAGGAATGCAAGAAAGTCACCCTCTAAGGCATAGTCAGATCTTCAATGGTAGCTCCCTGAGTCTTGTCTATTTTGGATTGTGGTCCTTTTGTGCTTCTCCCCTATGATGTTGTGGGATATAGTTTGGTAGTGGTTTATCTATTTTATTACCTTGTTTGGATAGTTGTTGGTTTTTTTGGATAGTCCTTCTCATTAGAGTCTCTTGGGCTTTGCCTTGAGCTCTTTCTATTCCACTTTTTGTAAAAGGTTTGGGGATCCTTTCAAAACCCCTTATTTTATCTAATCTATAAAAAAACATAAGTCAAGGTATGTCAGATTGTGTAGGATTTCTAATATAGAATCTCATTAATGATTAATAGTTGGCCTAATAATTTAGAGCTCTAACTATAGAGGGTTCCACATTACCCATAGTTAAACTATCCATTTTTTAGGGTACTATAAGAGTAACCTCCTAAGGCTAACCACTTATTGGTGCACCATAAAACTCAAAAGACTTATATATTCCTATGGGTTAAGAATTCTTCTATTCTTAGTTGGTCTCCCTAGATACCTAAGGATACATGGAAGCTCACAACCATATACAAGTGCTAACTAAGGCCTAGATATTGGAATTTGAGCACCTCTTACTTAACTAGATGTTTTATGGTCAATCTATCTTAGTCAAATATAGTAGCTCCTTCATGATATTTTAAAACCCCCAACATAGGGTTTCTAACCTAATCCACTAAAGCCAAAAAATAAATTGTATTATTTTGGGTAAATCTACTTTAATGGAAAATAAACAAAATAGAAAAGTGGACAAAAGGACTAGAACTATCAGTGTTGCTAGGAAAACATGGCCTTGGAAAGAGCTTTGATACCACTTGTTAGGAACATTAATATAAAAATAAGCATAGCTACAATAGAAATGCATGAATTAATGGAAATGTTTATAAAATAAATTACCATAAAAATAAAAATAGCATAAGTGCTCAAGAAAATAACTAGATGGGAATACAACAAATTTATACTAATCAACCAAAATAGATATCATAGGCCTCTTTGAGTGGGCAACCTCCTTGGAAGCAAAAGCTCTTATACAATTTGAAAAAAATATGAGATACATTCTACTTCAAACCCATGTCCTTATATAGACTCTTATTTACCGTAATCCTAATGGTCAAGGGTCGGACCACATGAAAGAGAGGACCCAAGCTACTAACTCATAATAAAAGTTTGCATCATAATGGGCCCATACATTTTAGGCATCCAAAGTGTAAACATACACCAACACTAGACAAGTACATAATAATGGTTTTGTTAGGATAGGTTCCGAATAGGGAAACCCATTTGGCCATGGATCAGTGCATACTTGGATTATTAGATGATTTCCAAATCATAGATTATTTCAAATATGCGGGCGTGAGTATTGCAAAGGTTAAATTTGAAGTGGAGAAGCTGCGTGGAGAGGGCCAAAAGGTGGAGACCGCTTTTGGTGATACCAATTTCCAAGACTTGAGGATCTATGGCCATGATCTTGTAGAAGACATTGGAAAACTTGATTGTACCATTAATAGGGATGAAGAAACTTGGAGGGTTATCAAAATTTCATCTTGTAAAATGAAGAACAATTTTGTCTTTTTAGAGAACAGGCTATTGGAAAGACTACAATGGTTAAATATTTGTCTCAAAGGATTGTTAGAGGATATTTTACAAGAAATTTATTTGCTATTAAGTTCATAGCATTGGACATGGTAGCCTTGGTGGCAAGTTCCAAGTACAAGGGTGAGTTTGAAGAGTGACTCAAATTTGTACTGAAGGAAATGGAGGAATATTAGGAAAAAATCACTCTTTATTTACTAAATACATTTGGTTCTAGGTTTTGGGCACACTAAGGGTTCAATGGATGTTGCTAATATCTTTAAATCAATGCTCTCTTGAGGTTAATTGAGGTGCATTTGAGAAACTATATTATAAGAGCATCAAATGTATGTGGAAAATGATGTTGCATCTGAGCACCAATTCGAGCAGGTTTATGTGGCAAATGTAGCACAGGGGGAGTATTTCTAGAGGGGAAGGTGAATTGAGGTATTTGGAGATGAATTCTAAGGTTTTGTAACTGATTTGGCCTAAATCATACAGGTGTACGATTTACTACTGAACGATTTACAAAACTCACAAAACTACTTTATACGGTTCTCAAATTGTACAGTTGTATAATCCAAATTGTACAACACCCTAGAATGTGTGATTTACCACTTTTATAATTTTTTAGAAGTTGTTTTACAACTTAAACTGAATAATGTTGTAATAGTTCACTTCTAAAGCTTCATTTTCCACCTTTGACCAAGTCAACTATGCAAATGCAATCCCAAAATGAAGTAATTTCTCCCTTGTATGGTTTGGTTGGATGATTGTATAGTTTCAAAAAACCCTTGCTATAATTGTACTATTGTAGATTTACCAACTCACACTCCAAGTCTTGTCAAAGTAAGAATTATATATTCCTATGGAGAAATTACCAACCTAGTTACCTAGTTTGTTAAAATGCAAGTCCAAAACTATTATCTATGATTATTGCCATCAATCTGACTTACTATGCATTCCCAAAAATCATACAATAACATGTAAATGTCTCAATATCACTTGCAATAATATCCATTCAATATTATATGCATTCACAATGATAACACAAGGTTTAGGAATCATCAATGCCTCATTTCCATTGTGGGTTCTTTCCTTTACACAATAATCTGATCATAATTGTACAGGATGTACAATCCATATCCATTGATAATCTTAACATGAACAATACTCAACACAATGTACAACCATAATATACCATGAACAACAATCTCTCATTAAGCATAAACAATTGATCAATCAATAACATTAATGAACCATTCTTTCGTAAGTATGAACAACAATTTATAACTATCAAGAATCCCTCCTCCCCAGGCCATTTCAAAGTGGTTCCTGAGATAACCATTATTCACAACTACCTTCTTGCAAAACAATTAATTACATTAAGGTTTCCCTAAGTCTAATTTGATTTTTATCAAATTAACTTAAATGTACATATCAACTTAATTTTAGTTAATTTCTAATTGCACATTTATGAAATTGTACAATTACACCCAGTTGTACATTTTACAACCCTACAGTGTGCAATTAGAGAAAACTCTACATTGTACATTTTAACAAAACTATACATTTGACAAAATTGACAAAATTATGCAAATCCAAACTTATTTCTTCTCCTAGGAGGTGGATTTGCTGCTTACATATACCCTCCCATTTACATTAGATGATGTCTCATTGATTTAGTTGTCTTAGTCTTGGCTTCCTGGTCTTGTTAAAGATCCTAAAGTTGCAGGCAAAAAATGGCACAATCATTTTGTAGCTTGGTTGCATAATTACTGAGTTTGATAGCCTTCAACTCATACTTCTTGGCCTATTCCTCTACAGTAGCCAAGATTTGTAATAACTCTTTTTCTCTTTTGGATGCTCCATTGCATAGCTTTTCCTTTAATGTTGCCTTTATTTGGGCTGCAATAGCCAATTTCTCATCCTTATCTACAATGACACTAAGGCACTACTGCAATTCAGCCTCATAAGTTGATTGATGCTCTTCCTTAATTTGGATTTGTGCCTTATGATCCATAATCATGTCATTATAGTGCTTGGAATATTTTTTCATCTCTTCTATTTTGTAGTCCTTCAACTGCAGTTGTCCTTTAGCAACCTTCAACTGGTCCTCATTCTTGGCCAATTGCTCTTTTTGGGTGTAGATGCAAAAGTGAAACACCAAAATATAACATAAAATGAAACCAAGAGACAATTTTGCACAAAAGAGATAATTTTATTGATATGGGGGAGCCTCAAATATCCAATGTTATAATAAAGAATCTGATTTATTTTGATACAAAATATTACAATACTAGGGTTCTTCGAAACCCTAGTGAACAGTGTTGGTGGTGTCTTCAAATTCATTTTTGATTCCAACAGGATTGAGTGGGCTTCGTGCTATTCAATACTGGGCCACTCCAACTTAAGCAGCTGCACAATGTAGGTATAGTATCTTAGATATACACACAAAATATAGCAAACAGTATGTAGCAACTGTGAGGGCTCCACAATGTGAGACCCTCATAAATTAATACAAACCCTAGCTATGCAATATAAGAAAAATGAGTAGAATATGAAAATACATGAAATGAAATAAATCAATGCTAGATTTACCTTGTTCACTTGTTATTATTCGATATTTAGTATTTATTGTAGGAAAAATGGTGCGGTGATGCCCTAGCCACACCCGAGGGTTACTAGGGTTGCAGAACTCTGGTTTAAAGCACTTGCGGGCACTCAATGGCAGTAGCAGATGCCCGTGGACATTTGGGGATGATGGAAAGCATCCAGAGGCACTCAAGAATGGTAAAAAGCACCCAACGGTGCTCGAAAGTAGCCAAGGGGCATTCGGGGAGTGAGGTGAGGTCTATAGAAGCATATCTTCTTCTTACAAGGGATGTGATGATGAATACAATGATAAATGCAAAGATGAGGGTGACGATGAGAAATTTTGAGATTAATTAAGATACTCAAACTCAAATAATTCAAGGACATGAATTGCTTAGGAAACTCCAAGGCCAGAGACTTAGGATTCAGTCATGAACTACTTAGGGGTTGAGCCATCAAAATAGCTCGTATTAATAATCCACACTAGGGTATGTTAGGGTTTTAGCGACACAAATTATGTGGCTCAAATTAAAACACATCGAAGGGTGGATATTAATTCTGGGTGTGTGGCATGGATCAAGCCGGATGAATGGTTAGGATTAACACAAGATGGATGGTTGGAATTTATTTACATATATATATATATATATATATATATATATATATATATATATATATATATATATATATATTAAATATAATATTAAAATATTATTATTTTAATATACATTAAACAAATAGGTCCGAGGTGTAGACTAATTGGTTCGACCAAACCCCGTAAGGGGGACGAAGGTCCAAGGTTCAAATCTCAAGCCTCATCGAACTAAACGCTTGTCCCTTTCTTGGTGATTTCAATGGCATAAAAGGTTTAAAATAATTATGGCATGGTGGTTATAGGGGTGGACTACGCAAAGATCTGTATTGTGGCTTTTGGGGTAGACAACACAAAATACTGTGGTGACCATAAAAGCTGGACAACCTACCTAGATTTGTGGTGGCTACCGATTCCACCATGTAAATTAATATATATATATATATATATATATCTACATTAAACAATTACACTTAAATATATGTAAATAAATGGGTAAAAATGGTGGGAAGACCTGGACAAATAACAAGTGGCTAGATTTTGGTGTCTATAGATTCTCCTTTTTGTACTGCATTGCATGAAACACAATGCAGTGCAAAAATACAAGACACCTGTTTGGGGTAGGCATAGAAATAGATTTCTCTTGAGATGTAAAAAATGAGCTCGAAGACAAAAAAATAAATAATTTATATTTGCATAGCTTACCTCCTCTAGCTTACCTCCTCAATGGGTGAATGAGTTTGCGGATGAATCTCATGAGCCAATTGATAAATGAGTGCAAATGATTGTGTGATTGTGGACGATATGAATGATGTAAATGTGATACCATTTTTACCCCAAATGGGAGAGGGGTTTTGTGGATAATGTGAAATGATTGCGTCTATTTTTGCCCCAATAGATGAAGGGTTTTGTGAAAATGTGATGAAAATGTGTTTGTTTTTGCCCCAACATATGAAGGGATTTTTTCCAAGTGTAGATGTCATGATCATGTAAGATGTATCCCATTGTGGGAAGATCAAAATAAAATATGGTTACCCCAAATTTGGGGTGATTTGATGCTACTGAAGAATGTGCCTTTGGGCATCATTGATATGCAAAGATGAAGATGCAAATATAAAAACAATCAACTTCTGAGGGTCAACTAGTGACTATCAGATAATTCCTATGATCGAAACTAATCATCCTAGCTAAGTCCAATCACCATGATGACTGTCAAGGAGATGTGAAATGATGAAATGTGATTTTTTCCATGTTTTAAGCCCCACAAACTAGGCCATCAATGATAGCTTTTGTGCAAATTGTTCTTGGCAAGGTTTCACGCAAAATGTGAAGTACCAAATGTGATGTTGTTTTCGAGCAATGAGATAGTTGATGATGAAGATGGCCAAGTGTCCTTATGGTAATTTATTCATCTTACCAAATTGCATGGATGCAAATCACTACAATCACCAAGTAGATAGAATAAACCACTACATATGAGGTTCATGTGAATGTTGTTTGAACTTGGAAAATATGCAAAGGTCATGATTGATTCTTGGAAATGATGTGAAAGTGAATTTTTGATAATGAGAATGATGATTATGAGTTTTTATGAAAATTTGGACCGTTTTGGAGTGCCTCTAAATTTGATAAGTTATTTGGCACCTTTTTGGGCGTAAATAAAAATTATGTGTCCAAATCAGTTTGGAACTTCACAAAACTTGATAATATGATGAAATAGATACATGTATGAAATTTGGAGTGATTTGGTGGGGGTAAGCCACTATTTTGTATAGATTTAGCCTTTTTGTAAATGCTGATGACAAACACTGGTTGCCGCTTTTGGAATGCATAGATGTCCATCGATGTTTCGACATTTTGAAAATGCGTCGGTATGCTTCAATGCACCAGGAAATGCCCATGGACACTTCAAGGTGTCTGAAGCAACTATAAATAACTTTCAAGGTGAAGATGGAGCTCATTTGTGCATTTTTGAGTTTGTGAAGCTGCGTTTGGGAGAGTGAGGTGAGGTGGAGCAAAGTGAGGAAAAGTGAGGTGAGCATAGAAGCTATGGTGGCAAAGGGATTGGATTGGGGGCCAGATCTGGGGTGGCATTGCGATTTTATGAGGTAAGTCCTACTTGGAGGCTCATTTTATTTTGTGTAAAAAATTTATGTTTTTTTTATTTATTTATTATGAACATGTATTAACAAATATTTTTGTGTTGTGTTGTAGCTTAAGATTTTGGAGGCTTGGCATCGGTTCTCACCTCTTAAACCTAGGATGAGGAAGGCATTAGGGAAGGAGGAGTGGGATTTTTTGAAGGTTGTGGGGCTATAGGAGGTAGCTCAGATAGATGTGGTGATGGTCAATGAGGGGTACCTCTCTGCCTTGTCGGAGAGGTGGGATCCAAAGAGGGGGACCTTCCAACTTCCTACTGGGGAGGTTATCGTTAAACTTGAGGATGTATACCACATCCTCAAGCTACCAGTGGAGGGGATTTACATCGAGGTTGGACGCGATCGAGGGGCAGAAATGAGAAATATGTTTGGAGACAACTGGTGGAGTTTGAGGGTGGATTTTGGGGCATTCCATACTTATCCATGTATGTGGATAAGAAACTGGATTTCCTTGAATATTTAGTGATGTTTGTGTTGGCCAACATCATACCAGCTATTGTGTGGACAAGTAACTATACCGGTTGTAGGTTCCCTTGGAACCTAATAGGGTTGGTGAATGATATGCTCACTATATCGTAGGTGTATGCAATGGCTCCTACCTTATTGGTGCAAGTGTATCATAAGCTCTATGAGGTGAGGAGGCTGAAGAGGAAGAGTTTGGGGTGTAGTTTGCTATTGTAATCTTGGGGATGAGAGCATTTTAGTATGGCTCAACCGAAGGGTCTACCAACTACAGGTTGGGATAGGGATGATCCATATACTAGGATATGGATAGTGGTGGAAGAGGTACAATTGAGTCATCCTGTGTAGATGAGTCAATGGTACTAGGAGTTGTAGGCTGATTGACATCCACCCAAGTGATATGGATATCATGGCAGGGTACTATATGGATTGGAGATAAAGAGCATGTATGATGGGTCAGGCAGGCTAGGTGGGTGATTGGAAGGTATCAAAGTGAGTTTGAGTATATTCATTTCTCATAGGTACTCCATCAGTTTATCTTGAGGTAGGGGGTTCCTAATGAGCCAATGCTATATAGGAGGCATTGGAATGACATAGGGTTACCATGTGTTGAGCCATAGAGGGAGGCTTACGAGGATGATGAGGAGATAGATCTCCCTAATGTTGATGATGTGGGTACTACTATGGAGTACAATGTATGGTTCACTGCACAGCCTCCATGAGTACATACTCTAGTAGCTGGTGAGGATGAGGCTGAGGTGGAGGAGACCCATGAGTTTCCTAAGCGACAGAAACACCTTTGATCTAACAGTCGAAGAAGGAGGACTAAGGGTGAGACAAGGTAATTTCCAAGGAGTGGAGGAGATGATGGAGATGGGTATGATGTGGAGGAGACTCTGGATGGGTATCAAGGTTAGAGTGAGGATGTTTGGGTGAGGTTGGCACAGCAAGTGGCAAAGCGAGATGCGATGGTGAAAACTCGAGATGATAGGATCATGAGGCTCCAAGAAGAGCTACTAGAGAGAGAGCAACATCATAACATTGACAGAGCACACCTTCGATCTCATCATAGGTATATCGAGGCTTTGGAGGATAGGTTGATGGAGCATCATATTTTCCTTCCTGATCCTCCTACTTCATCAGTATATGAGGTTGCTAGGCATAGTGAGTCTAGGCATAGCTCTAGGTCTAGGGATCCTTCTAGGTCATAGGGGTCCTCTTTGAGGGTTTAGCTAGTGTTTAGATGCACTTTTTGTATATGATCCTTGGTGCTCCATTGAATGTAGCCTTTTGGCACTCATTGTATATGTGATATTTATACATATATATATATATATATATACATGGCTTTTACTTTTTGTGTTATATGTTTGTGTAAATGCAATTTATGGAATGCATGTTTATATGGATGATTAATACATATGATATGTTATGGATGATTAATGCAAGTGGAAATGTATGGATGATTAATGCAAGTTATGGGATGCAAATGTTCTAATGATCATTCATAGTTTTAGATTTTTCTTGGCCATATTCTAGCATTGTTATTTAATCAGGGGCACCAAACTTGGTGGCATATGATGTGGATGACTTATGAAATGACATGGATGTTGACATGGAAGAAGATATGGATGTTGATATGGAAGAAGATATGGATATTGATATGGAAAACTGACTGTTTTGCAGAGACTTAGACATACTAGTGGTATCAAACAAACTCACTAAGACTGCCTAATTCCTCTAGGACCAAATGTGTGTGCAGTGAATTCATTTATCGAATCAAGAGCATGGTAATGACTCGAGGCAATCAAGAACCAATGTGTGTGCAAGTGAGTTAATTAACTCATCTTGAGTAAATTGGGTGTGACCTATTATAGATAAAACCAAGAAGCTAGCTTGTCTATATGTATGGTCAGAGGTCTCTTTGAAAGAGATGTGTCACCATGCATGAGAATACTCCACTACCATTCAAGCATCTATAGCTTTGGTGGAGGCTAAATGCATAGTCCAAGGATGTTTATCTATCAAGTTTTGGAGATGACTACCTAACCGTCTGACTGGAAATGTAGTATGATCCTTTAAACCCAATGATCAGTGGTGTGTGATGTAAAAGATTTAGAATTTTTGTTAGTGATTTTTCCCTTTGTTTTATTTTTGAATTGTGGTAGTGATGAAAACCACTATTTTTGTGGACTATGTTGCATGAAGGGACAGGAGAGGATTACCCTTTTCACTTTGAGGTTCAAACCAAGTATGTTGTTATCCCTCTTTGACACAAGATGTTTTTAAGATGTGAAATTGTGATTGGTTCAAGAATATTTTGGAGTCAATTCCTAGAACTCAAGATTTTCTTAGTTAAGATGTGTAATGGTCCTAAAAATAACTTGACATGTATTTGTGGTTTTATTAAACACTAGGAGTGGTTGAGTGATCGAAAACACCTAGTAATTATGGACATATGGAGGCAAATAACAATTTGGCTTGGTGAAATGGTGTAAATGATGTTGTGAAGGTGCCCCTGATTAAGGCAACATGACTTTATTGGACCAGTTAAAACCTTGAACTGTATCAATGATCCCTAATATGAAATATGAAATGGTAATGAAATGTTATTTGTGAAATGGAATGTATGAATGTAATTGTTTTTAAATGAAATGTGTGCAAATGAAATGCAATGTTTTTGAATGAAATGTGTGCAAATGAAATGCAATGTTTTTGAATGAAATGTGTGCAATGACATGCAATGCAAATGAAATGTAATGTTTTTGAATGAAAATTTGTGCAAATGAAGGGCAATGTTTTTGTGTATTAGCCATGTATATGTACACATATATAAATCACATTATGCAGATAATGCTCTCAAGTGTATATCATTAAGGGGTTTGGGTTCTTCCTCTCCCTCTATACTGGCAAGCCTATAAGTACCTTTACCCACTTTTTGAGTGATAATGTATGGACCCAACCAATTGACTGTGAATTTATCACAAATATGTGGCAATGCATTGGTGTTTTTTTTATTCTCTTTAAGGACAATATCTCCTACTTGGAATTTGTGTATATGAACTTTGGCATTGTAAGAATATTTTATGTGATCTTGATAAACTCTTAAATACTCTAAATCATTAACTCGCCTCTCATCAATAAGTGTGAGTTGATCAAGATGTACTTGTCTAGCAGTGTCGTCATCTATGAATTCTTGCAAAGAAATTTGTGAGGGGATCTCAAGCTCAAGAGGCATGATTTCTTTGGCTCCATAGACCAATGAAAATGGTGTTGCCCCAATAGACATGTGAATGCTTGTTTGATAAGCCCATAATGCCAAGGGAATTTTGGTATGCCAATCTCTATGATTTTTATTAACGATTTTATTTAGAATAGCAATTAAGGTCTTGTTGGTAGCCTCAACTTATCCATTGGCTTGTGGGTAATAAGGAGTCGAGAAATTGTGTTGGATTTTAAATTTCTTGCAAAGTGCTCGAACATCCTTGTTCTTGAAATATTTGCCATTATCGAAGATGATTTTCGTGGGGATACCAAAATGACAAATGATGTGGTGAAGTATGAACTCCACAATCCTAGGTCATGTCATACTGGTTAGAGGAATTGCCTCAACCCACATTGTGAAGTATTCAGTGGCTATGATGATGAATGTATGTTGTACCAAGGACGAAGGTGAGATTTTTCCAATTAAATCTAGATCCCATTGTGAAAAGGGCCAAAGGCTTTGAATAGGATGTAAAGCTTGTGATGGCACATGAGTTAAATTAGCATGTTCTTGACATTTCTTACAATGTTTAACATAGGTGCAATAGTCACATTCCATGGTAGGCCAATAATAACCCATGCATAAAGTACACTTTGCAATAGCCATACCATTAAAATGACCACCGCAAGTACCATCATGAGCTTCATCTATGGATCTTTGTGCCTCAACAACCTCAAGATATCAAATGAGGATTCCATCATAACCACTTTTATACATCTCCCCCAAGAGAATGATACGAGCTGATTTTTTCTTGAAAGTGCATTTAGTAGTTCGAGACATGTCATATGGGAGTATTCCAAACTTAATAAATTCTACTATTTGACTTGACCAAGGCTCATATGGATTCGACTGGATGAAGCAAACATCCTTTTCATCCTTATATTTAGCATGAACAATTGTAGATTTAGATATCATTGAAATAATAAGGGGTTGTACCTCTCCTAAGGAGTCTTTTGGAATCAATAATCCAAGGGAGGCCATCGCATCTTGTAAATCTATTAGTCGAACTTGGAAAACTATTGATTTCATACCAATCAGACTTAGAGAGCAATTTCATTGCTACTTCATGATAAAGTTTACTAGTAGGTTCTTTGCATTGGTATTCTTTGTTAATTTGCTTGATAAAAATTTGAGAATTACCAAATATCCTGATACACTTAATGCCCATATCTATAACTGATTGAAGTCCTAATATTAAGGCTTCATACTCTATAGTGTTGTTTGTGCATTGGAAGTCAAGTTTGAATGATAAGGGGATAGGTACCCCCTGGGTTGTATGAAACATGACTCCAACACCTTGATCTTTCTCACACTTAGAGCTATCAAATAATAGTGTGATATCAACATCTTCCTCTGGGATGACATATTCTTCTTGTTTGGTGACAACAAATACCGAATCATCTGGTAGCTCAATAATCAAATGATGATCACTAGGTAGTGGAGCTTTCACAAGTTGATCGGCTATGGCCTGACCTTTAATGGATTTTTGACTGATGAATTCAAGGTTAAATTTTGTAAGAAGCATAATCTATTTAGTAGTGTGGGTGTTATTGTAAGTGCGAGATATCATATAACATAGAGGATTTTCTCTAGCTATAACATATGTTGTGTAGCTAAGTATGTAATGTCGAAGTTTCTTAGAGGTAAAAACCACTGTTAAGCACAATTTTTCTACATAAGCATATCTGGTTTCATAGCTTATCAATGTTCGACTAATGTAATAGACAACTTGCTCTCGATTTTCTTCATTCTTTTATGCAAGCATTGTCCCTAATGCGAAGTTCATTGTTGAAACATAAAAATAGAAGGGGGCCCCGAAAAAAGAAGGAGCTAAGACTGGCAGAGAAGGTAGGTATTTCTTAATGTCATCAAAGATTTTTTGCCACTCCTTTGTCCAAGAAAATGGCATTGTAGTAGGTGATTGAATGGCCTACATTTATCAGAAATTTGTGCAATGAAACAATGGATTGATTGGATCTTTCCTTGTAAACTATACAATTCTTTAAATTTGTTGGGGGGGGCATATCTAGGATGGCCTTGAACTTATTTGGGTCTACCTCAATGCCTCTTTTGGAGATAATGAACCCTAGTAATTTGCTAGAGATAACACCAAAAACACATTTCTTGGGGTTCAACCTTACATTATGCTCTATAAGTTGGTCAAAAACTTTATCTAATACACCAATGTGCTCTTGTCGAGTTTTAGATTTTTCCAAGAGATCATCCACATAATATTTGATAATATTATACATGTAGTCATGGAAAATGTATGTCATAGCACATTGATAAGTGGCACCTACATTATTTAAGACCAAAGGGTATCACCTTGTAATAAAAAGTTTCCCAAGGTGTAGTGAATGATATTTTATGTTGGTCATTAGCATTTATTCGAATTTGGTTGTTACCTGAAAAACTGTCCATGAGAGAAAGTATTTTGTGGCCAGCACAAGTGTCAACAAGAGTATCAATTTTTGGGAGAGGAAAATCATCCTTAGGACACGCTTTGTTAAGATCTCAAAAGTCAGTGCAAACATGTATCACCATGTTAGGATTACAAATGGATACCATGTTTGAGAGCCACTCAGGATAGTCGATGGGTATAATGAAACCCACATCTAATAGCTTTTGAAGCTCTTATTTGACCAAGAGGGCAATGGTAGGATGCATCCTTCTAAGTTTCTATTTGACCATCTTAGCATCAGGATGTAAGGTGAGATTGTGGACAACCAAGATAGGATCAAGACCATGCATGTCTTTGTAGGACCATACAAAAATGCCCTTCTTCCTCTTAATGGGAGCAATTAATTGCTCTTGTTCATCATTGGATAAGCTTTTGCCAAGCTTGACAATTTATGGGTTGTCTTTGTCTAAACTAAGGTCCACATCGATGGTATATTCAATGGACATGTGCAAAACTTCCTCAAGTTTATGGGGCGTAGGGATTATATGAATGTCATATATGATTTCATCAAACTCTTTTGACTTATCCTCATCTACGTCTACCTGGAAAACATCAAGGTTCAAAGGTGAAGGTGAAGGTGGGGGTGGAGGGGATGGAGGAATGTAATTGGTTGAAGCCTTTAATAGTTCCTTGGATAGGACAAACTTGAAAAAGTATGGTGGTGAAAAGATCTAATCCATATCAATAAGACTCATGTCAATTGGAATTGGCTTGGCCAAATCATATGGATTATGGAGTGGGGTGAATAAGTCAATAGGATTCATGTTGACTTAAGGGGAAAAAATGTAGGAGGTTTGAATGGATGGGATGAATGGGGCCTAAGAACCGATGCTAGGACCTTGGTAAACCTCTACAGCAATAAGAAACATAAATAAATGCACTTAACTAAATTTTATATACATGGAATGCAAAAAAAGAAAATGTTTTTGTTTGATTTTTTATTTTTTTTATTTTTTTTTGTAGTCATGAAAATCATTGTTTTTGTTTTTTTATGTTATGTACATATATTACAATTTTAGATGATAAGATGAATTAACAAGATTGAGGTGGTGGTTCACCGGTAGGTTCAATTCACTCTTATGGAAGAAGCAAGTGAAATATGGGCTCATGGATGGGGAATATTCTAAGATAAAACTCATCCTATTTGATGTGGGTAATGATGGGCTCTGATTCCTCTTCAGATTCATCAAAAATTATCGACATGAGTTCAAACTCTTCATAGATTTCATCATCAAAGTCATTGGGATGGAGGGCTTTTTCTCTCAAATTTAGGTTAAGCCTTTGGTAGGCTTGTTCAAGAGAAGAGGTGGTGGAAAGTGGAGTGTAACCTAAGCCTGAATGGTCATGCATTTCTCGATATGGAACATCAATAATGTTGTGCATTCCTTGTTCATGCAGTCCTAAACCATGTCCTTGCCAATTAACTATGTGAAAATAATGGGATGGAAATCTCGACATGTTTTTTATATTTGCAGGTGTTGGTTATTTAGATTTTTCTAGGTGAGATAGATTGGATGAATAATCAATCCCCCCATATACAAAATTTAATTTGTTGGGAGTTGAACCCATATCATATACCACTCCTATAGATAAAGGTGGGTCACGTGGGTGACCAAAATCCTTAGTATTTGGAATAGTGAGATGTGTAACTGTGATGTCTTGGACCACATATTCATCAATACCAGGATTAGTGAGGTGGACCTCAACTTGGGATGATGAGGAAGGATCTTGATTGGATAATGAAGATGTCTTACAATACATCAACTCTACTAGTGAAACATGGGGTGATGGATATGGATTAGATTGGGAAGGTTTTTGGATGGATGATGATGATGTGGAAGGTAAAGTTGTGTAAGGTGATGATGTTGCTAGTGTGGATTGACTTTGATCACATGTGCATGTAATCAGTGATGAAGATGATGGGGGCATGGAAACTTGGTGGGAATTGGTGATAAGGGGCTCCTCAAGAATGGGAGCTTTTGATGAAGAAATGGGTGGAGTGGTAGATGGATTGGCTGATGGTGATAGAAAAATGTGGGTGGAAGGAAGCATGGATTCATAGGGATTTGAGATGAAATTACAATACTTAAATGGTTTGAAATCTGCTAGTATGAAATGTAGTTGTCCCTTATGAACGTATTTCAAATATTATTGTAGTATGGAGGGGACACATTTCATCTCCCTCATCCAAGGTCTTCCAAGGAGTACATTGTACACAATGGATCTTTCCAAGATGTGGAACATAGTGTGCAATGTTTTGATACCCACTTCGATGGGTAAAACAATAGTGCCAACTATGGAACATAAAGCATCGTTGAATGTTTTTAGGATGAAATATGACTTGGTGATATGAGATGGAGGAAGGTTAATATGATGAAGAGCAGATGTGGTGAGGATATTAATGGAGGAACTGGTGTCAATTAGAACTCTTTTAAAAGGCTTCCTATCAATTAGAGCCATGATGTGTAATGGAGGGTCTACTGATTTCAATGAGATTGGCTCAATATCAAAGTCATAAAATATAATGGAAGGATCCATGCATGTTTGAATGCTCCCTACAAAGTTTTTGAAGGCATTAGCATCTTGATATTGTAATTCAATGGATTTTAGAATGTCCATTAATACCTCATGATGTGGGGGATATTGTTGAATGAGCTCATATATTGACAATTTGGTAGAAGTCATATTTAGGCTTATGGTTAACCGACTACTCAATGAGATGACTGGTCGTGGAGGACAATTGATGGGATGAATGGGGGGGTTTGTTTGTCTAGGGATATGAATTGGTGGGGAAGTATTAGGGAAAATTTAAATGGTAGGTGATGTGGTAGGTTGCAACACACTTGCCTGAGGTTATTGCCTTGCATTTTGCTGGTTATTTTATTGACCTCTAGTTATTACATGAATGGCACCTACAAAACCTGGGTATTTTTTAACACGGTTAACTTGATTGGGAGGATTTTTGGTGTTAGCCCCTCCCATAGTTGGTTGCACCCCCTCATTATAAGGAAGTGGCATTTGGAAAATACCAAGATTTTGGTTTCATTGAGTAAGGGGGTTTTCAAGCTTGATGGCCCCCAAGTCAATAAGGTCTTGAACTATGTCTTTGAATACATGGCAATTATTTATGTTGTGCCCATTTTGCCTATGGTAAGGATAAAATAAATATTCTTGATAATGTTTACCAGGTTTAGAGGGATCATCTAGTCTGATTTTAGGTAAGGCAAGTTTATTTGTGTCATACAACCTTCAGAAGAGGGAAGCATACGACTCGATCAAGGAGGTTTATTGGTGATTCTATCAGATAGACTATTTCTAGGGATGGTTCTCCACAGTTGGCACTGTGCTTTGCATTGATTGGGATACTGAGGGAACCATATGATAGGTAATTTTTTGTGATGGTTGTTGCACTAATTGTTGTTGAGCCATTACCATCTAGCTCATGATCACTTGATTGACATGATTAGGTTGATTGGATGGAGTGGCCTATGTTTATTTTGATTGGCCAGAATAATTACTTTTGTATTGGCCCTTGTTTTCCCATTCCTTTTTCCTAGGCTTAAGTATGCCCTCTTGGATTTTTATCTCCTCGATGACACTAGCCTATGCTAGATCTTCTTCAAATGAGCGATATGTTTGTAATTGAAGCATCCAAGAGATGGGTTTTACACAACTATTGGTAAATAACTTGATAAACTCTTCCATTGGTATGGTGAGTGGCAATTTGGTAATTATTACCCTTCAATAGTTGTCAAAATCATAGATAGACTCATCATCATGTTGTCTTAAAGAATAAAAATCGAACAATGAGACTTTATTTCTAACATTAAGGACAAAACTCTCAAAGAATTGGTCAACCAATTATTCAAAAGTATAAATACTATGACTAGGCAATTGGTTGTACCATTCTATAGCATCTCCTCCTAATGTCTAAGGAAATGTTCTAAGCATGAGAGCATTGTCATTTTGGATTCTAAAGCATGAATGTACAAATGTGCTTACATGCTCTTTGGTATCCTCAGTCCCCTTGAATTTATCAAACTTTGACACCTTGAAATCTTCCAGATATGGTGGTGATGGTACCAAAGGGTGAATGGGTTGTTTAATGAGCTGATGTAAGGTTGGATTCTAGTTTTTCATACCAAGAGTATGTTGTATCAACTGATCTATTTACTGATGCATGGCCTTGATTATAGGGTCTTCCCCAAGTATGTGGAAGCCCTAAATCACCAGATGATTTTGAGAAGGTGTGGTAGAAAAATTTTGTGGGGTAACTAGATGATGATGGGATTGATGATGATTATTAGGTGAGGTTGATGGGAATTTATGAAGAGATTGATGATGAAGATATGGAGAATGTTGGAATGGGGACAATTCATGGGGACTATGGTTGGGTTGGCCTATGGGAATGGAATTAGTATGGTTTATGGAAATGGAATGGGTATTGGTATGGCTTGATGGAGGAGTAGGAATGGAAACCACAAAATATTGTGGTGCCCATGATGGACTTTGGTTAATGAGGATGGACTGAGTAGAAATTGGTAGAGGCTTAGGGTTCACCTGCACTTACTATTGAGTGTCTTGATGTTGCTTAAGCAATTTGTTCAAATATTTCCACGCTTCATAAACTTCTATATCAAAAATAGAAGGTGTGGATGTAAATGGCATGGAATATTTGGTCAAGGTGTAAGTTTACACTTGGAATGGTAACTTGGAAGGCTGAAACTTGTAAAGTAGCATTTACATGTGCTTTATACAAGGTATTGGTATAGGTAGATGTATATGAGGATGGGATAGAAGTGCTAGGAGAACTTTAGTATTGGGGAATGGATACATGAGAGGAAATTACAACTAATGCCTCAAAAATAGGGTTAGTGTACATCTAAGTAAAGTTGGATGGCTGTAAATGAGCAAGTTCCTATTGTAAAGTAGGATCTTGACTAGGGGAATCATGAATAGACTCTAATACATAGTTAGCCAATTTGTAGAGAGTCTCTACTTTGGCCATGTCTATGTGGGTGATATTTTGGTAATTGTATGGCAAAGATGATTTTGTTTGGGGAAGGGAAGTGGTGGTATACCTGTATGAAACATCAGCAGTCTATACAATGTGTAATGGACCCATAGACAAATCTATCTGTATCACACTTGGGGAATCTACCACAAAAGTGGTGGGGAAGGTGGATGAATGTTCCATGGAATTGTTTTGATTTAATGATTTCTGTTGATTTCTTGTTAATACCATAAGCAACTAAACAAAATACAAATTATGCAGTAAAATGAAATGCAGAATCTAAATTCTACAAAAATAAATTAAGACAAATCAATGCTAAGTTTTTCAATAGATGTGTCTTACCTCATTCATTGATTATCTCATTTTAGTGTGAATTCATTTTTTTTTTATTTTTATTTTGTTTGTTTCAATGTGCTAATCTGAATTAGAAAAGGTTGAAAACTAAGGCTAGGTTGGGACAATGAGATTCTTGTTGGTGATGAAATCCAACAAGTTTTCTCGGGGGTAATATAAGGTGTCTAGGGATAGATATTGGTGGATGGAGATGAAATCCATCATCACCAGATCTCAAGCAATGATTAGTGATGAAATCCAACCACTATTGTTTAATGTAAAACGTGAAGTGTGTGTGAGATTACTTTTAAGGTTCTATTTTCTATGGTGCACATACAATATTAGAAACAACTGGTTTCGCTAGTCTAAATCAGAAGTCAACATTAAGAGTATCAATTTCTCCAAAGGATGTGAAGTACATTGCTTAAATTCCTCTCTAAATAGTGGGGGGTTCGTCCATTCCTCCACTTGGAATCACCCAATGTAGGGATACTTTTGACACACTAATGATATTCCTACTTAGACCAAAAAAATGAGGAGTTTCTAACCCTATAATGCAGTCTAATTTATGCAATTTGATAATTCACATGCAATCAAAATGCAGTATTTTTCAATGGTAATACACCAGAAAACTAGAAACTTTAAATGGAAAATAGAAATTTGTGAATGGATGCAATGAGTAATCTAATGCCTAGAATGAAAACTAAAATGATTGTTTTTTTACCATATTTATTAGTGATGTACTTTTTAATACAAAAATTTAAAAAAAACGTAAAATGCCAGAATACATAAAAACATAGAGGTTAGGTTCTAACAGTAAACTTACAAATAAGCCTACATTATTGTTTTAACTCTTTGTAAAACACCTTTGGGCACTTCTAAAATGCCCCTGGGTATTTTTGGATGACCCTCAAGTGTTGTAGGACATTCGCACACCTTCTGTAAATTTTTACAAACCTTCAAAAACCCTAATCTAGCAAAAATCATGTGATCCATGCTTCTGAAAACCCTATAAAATAAGACAAAAAATAGCAAGTTAGTCAAAAAATTAAATCAAAATGAGAAACCTTTAGGGTGTCCCACCATGATCACCATTTGTAGATGCAAAATCAAAACACCAAAATATAACAAAAAAATGAAACCAAGAGACAATATTGCACAAAAGAGATAATTTTATTGATATGGGGGGAGCCTCAAATCTCCAATGTTACAATAAAGAATTTTATTTATTTTGATACAAAATATTACAATACTAGGGTTCTTTGAAACCCTAGTGAACAATGTTGGTGGTGTCTTCAAATTTTCTTTTTATCCCAACAAGAGTGAGTGGGCTTTGTGCTATCCAATACTTAGCCACTCCAGCTTAAGCAAATGCACAATGTAGGTGTAGTATCTTTAGATATGCACATTAAATACAATAAACAGGTTAGTAGCAACTGTGAGGGCTCCACAATGTGAGACCCTCATAAATTAATAAAAACCCTAGCTATACAAATAAGGAAAATGAGCAAAATATGAACATACATAAAATGAAATAAATCAATGTTAGATTTACCTTGTTCACTTGTTGTTCTCTTATTTATAGTAGTTGTTGTAGGAAAATGGTGCGGTGATGCCCTAGCGACACCCGAGGGTTACTAGGGTTGTAAATTTTTTGTTTAAAGCACTCGTGGGTGCTCGATGGTAGCAGAAGATGCTCATGGACATTCAAGGATCACAAAAAGCACCCATAGGCACTCAATAATGGCAAAAAGTGCTCAACAATGCTTGAAAGTAATGGAGGTGTATTCAGGGAGTGATGTGAGGTATGTAGAAGCATATCTGCTTCATAAAACGGATGCAATAACAGATGCAATGGTAGATGTGAAGATGAGGGCGATGATGGGAAGTTATCAGATTACTTAAGGCACTCAAGCTAAAGGAATTTAGGGACACAAATTACTTAGGAAACTCCAGGGCCAGAGACCTAGGATTTAGTCATGAACTACTTAGAGGTTGAGCCATCAAAATGGCATGTATTAATAATCCACACTAGGGTATGTTAGGGTTTTAGCAACACAAATTGTGTGGCTCATATTAAAACACATTGAAGGGTGGATATTAATTTTGGGTGTGTGGCATGGATCAAGGCGAATAAATGGTTTTAATTAACACAATATGGATGGTTGGGATTTATTTACATATATATATATATATATATATATATATATATATATATATATATATATATATATATATATATATATATATATATATATATATATATATATATATATTTTTAAATATTATATATATTATTTTATTTTAATATACATTATGTTGGAAATTTTGAGTGATAAGTTGTCATTGATGTCAAGAGTGAGTTGTCATTGATGTCGAACTTTCAGCACCAGTCAGTGGTAGTTTCAATTGGCAACATCCATTTTGGTTTCAGTTTCAAGATCCGGTTCAAGGAAGTCATATGAGGTCCAAAGTGCAAGAAAAATCCCAAATAAATAATATTATAATATTCTTTTATAATATTATGCAAAGGAAGTTTAAAATTAATTATAAATTAATTTATTAGTTAATTTACTTAACTTATAAAGTTATTTAAATTAATTATTAATTAATTTAATTATTAATTATAAATTAATTTAAGCTAAGGTTAAATAAACCTAAGGTAGGTTATCAAATTTAATATTCAAAATTTGATTTTGAATAAAGCACCGTCGACGTGAGGAGAAATTAAAAACATGTATTTAAGGGGGGAACTCCCACCCTACCAAACCTTACCATGCCTTCGATTATTATTTGTGAGCTTTAGAATTGTGAGGCTTACGAATTGTGCTACATCCAAAGCAAGGAAAGGGTGTGCAGGTTACATGGGATATAGACGATGAGTGGAGGCATAAGAGGAAGGGGTTCTACCTTCCTTCACATGTGCATTCATAGCCCATGTGGTGGGCTGCCAAGCACTAAGGCGCTTAGGATAGAGGAGACGACGGATCGAATCTCATCGAATCCCCTTTTGGTGAAGAAAGAGGTATGCTTGTAAATTCATCACCGAAAATTTTGAGAATATAGTTTGGGCATTTAAAAATTAATTTTTGCATCTTTAAATTGGTTCTAAGGTTGCTAAAGGAGTTATAAGGGTTTTTGCAAAATTAAATTTTTAATGTTGTTTGTTCAAATGTTTTGAAAATATTGTAAGGTGTTTCGTTGATATATGGTGTTGGATATCATTTTAAGTTGGAGTTTATAAGGTGTATCAAGGAAATTATATTTATGTATGTTAAGATGAATGCTAATTTTAAAAGGGAGCAATAAGACATAAATTGAGTTGTGATTGTTTTAAGTCCAAGGAATATTTTTGGAAAGTGTTAAAGTGATATTGTTGTGTTTAACCATTGGAATTGGAAAGAAGAAATTATGATTAAGACAGGTTTTCTAAAGGCACTTCTACATCCAACAAAATGTATGGGCATATTCTTCCTAGTGAGTGATTTTTAAAAATTGTGAATGGAAAGTTGGAGTGAAAAGGATTGTTTGCTTTGCATTGTTGAGAGTGTTTTGAATTAATGCTTCAATATTTTCTGGAATTAAGAGTTGTTGATAAAACCTTGTTTTATAAGAATTATTGTTGAAGTGTTTGAGTTGAGTGAAGAACTTGAACTAGGGTTTGCAAATAACATGAGTATAATTGTTATATGAATATTGTCTTATAAGCATTGTTGTTGAAGTGATTTGTTGAGTGAAGAACTTGAACTATGGTTTGGAAAGAACATGAGTATCATTGTTATGTGAGATTGATTGATAAAGCATTGTTGGAAATATTTGAGTGAGTATTTATATGCTTGGACTAGGGTTTGTGAGAAAGGATCATGTCATTGAGTGATTGGTTGAGTAGAGTTGGTTGAGCCTAGTCAAGTGAATGTGTGAAGTGATTGTTCAAGTTTTATGAAACAAATTATTCTATATTCTGAATTGAGTTGAGAAAGTGATTGAGTATTGAGGTGAATGTGAAGCATATTGAGTCTCTAATAATTCTCTATATGTTTCTAAGAGAGTGATTGAAAGTGATTGAGCATTATGATGAATGTAGAGCATATTTTGTCTCTAAAAATTCTCTTTATGTTTCTATGAGATTGGACAAGTCTAGTTAGGACTTGTTGAGCAGATTTTAGGTAAGTCTTTGAGAAGACTTGTGGACAGATTTGTGTGATCTTTTATGGAATCTTACAATGTAGATTGAGAGTAAAATTAGATAAGTTCTAGTAAGGACTTATTGACAATATTTGGACAAGTTCTAGTGAGGACTTGTTGAGCAGATTTGATATGTCTTTGAGAAGTCTTGTGAACAGAGTTGACTGATTGATTTGTTCAAATCTTGAGTTAATGTTTGGGGTAGATCCAGTAGATTTGATTTGATATTGAGTCAATCTTTGTGTTAAGGCTTGAGGACAGAGATTGAGGATAGATTTGTGCTAGACCGAAGGATTATGTTTAGTGCAGATCAGAGGACAAAGATTGAGCAAATTTGTGCTAGACTGAAGGATTGTGTTTAGTATAGATTTTAGACAGAGCTTTGAAGGTGACAAAGTATAGAGGACAACAGTATCCAGTGGATAGAGATCCATTAGCCAAGGTAGTGAGGACAGGTGTCTTTAGTGGATAGAGATCCATTATCCAAAGCAGTGGGGACAATAGTTCTTCTAGAAGATCACTAGTCAGAGCTTAGGAGAAATGAATTCTCCTATGGATAGAGATCCATGAACTTGATTAGGGGATTGGTGTCTCCTTTGTATAGATATCCATAAACATTGTAATAGGGAAAGGATTCCCAAGAGATTGATTGAGAAAAATTTAGTGAAATATTTTCTCTGTGGAGTAGCCCACATTGGGTGAACCACGTAAATTTGGTGTCTCTAGTGTGCGTGGTGATTTGTGCATTGCTTTGATTACTGTTGTTGATATTGTTATCAATACATTACATAATTTTGATTGGGAAAGAAAAGTAAAAAGTGGTCTTATACTGTTCACCCCCCTATCAGTATAAGCTTGTTATATTCAATTAAATATACCTAAATATATGTAAATAATTGACTAAAAATGGTAGGAAGACCTGGATGGATGACAAGTGGCTATATTTTGGTGCCTACACTAGGCTACCAATTGCTCTACCTATTGCTGGAGTTGTTGATTGTGCAAACTCAACTGCTCCTCTTATTGTTTGATCTATGTTGCATATTATTGTAACAATGCTTCCTATTCCTCTAACCACTTCTTTTGCTCCTTCGCTTGCTGGATCATAAGTTGTTTTTCTTGTTCTTGCAAGTGTAGCTTATCTTCATAAGCGAGCTTCATGTCATTCAACTCAACTTTAGCCTTCTTCAACTTCTCTTTAGCTTCAATCTTGTTGCATTCTAGTTCTTCTTCCATTGTAGCCATATCTCTTTCGAGTTGCTTCCATATCATCCTTTTGTGCCTCCTTGGCCTGATAGATCTGTTCAAGACCCAAGCTCAGCCACTCAATCTAGTGTGTCAAGAAATTTAATTTTTGAAGGATGAAGGTCAACTCTAGAGATGCCCATTGATACTCAGTATCCAGTGTGTTCAATGGACATATCTGATTCTTATCTAGATCCAAGTACACCCATGGGTACTCTCGATAGTTGGTCCTTACTCCTTCCAATAAATCCACAATTCCCAACATACTTGTTACCTCTCCCCTTGGTAACTACCATGGGTGTTGTGCATGAATCTGGGCTATTTTCTATGTTTGATTCTCACTGCACACCCACTCCATGATCTTTTCCAACTCAATGAAGGTCTTCTCCCTCCACTATTTTAGCTACCCCACACAACCTATGCAAAACTGCAATTGGGTACTAGTGAACATATCACAAACTTATTCCAAGAAATGGTCCACTTGGTCATCCGTATCTTCTCCTTCTTCATTCAAGATGCCAAATTGTGGTACCTTAAGCAAAAATCTTGTCTGAAGTCCTCTATCCATTTCTTGTGGTGGAGTCCTTTCCTCTTCTTCCTCTTGCTAATGTGAACTTCCTCCCATCTCCTTGATTGGACCCATTGTAATCTCTTCCTATAGCGAAATGTGTGCTACAATTCTATCTATCTCCTCCTCTATCGATCTGATATCCTCCACATCAATGATCTCCTTTGTCATATGTTGCTCTTCCATAGGTGCCTAGACTTCCTCTTGTGGTTTTGGCAACTCTTCCTACTATGTGTTTTCCAACATTTCTACTGCTGTGGACACAAGGATCGAATCATATCATTCCTATGATGGCCTTGTGTTCTCCTTCCCCAATTGACTATTGCCACCTCGCATTACAATATTTATCTATGGCTTCTTCTTCTCCTTTGTCTCATCCAATAGGGCTACCACCACTTCCTTGGCTTTCATCCTTGGTGGTGTCACCATTCTATCCAACCAATGTTTAGATGTCTCTAAAAATTCAAACTCATTGGGTTGAAGCAATGTAGGAGATCCCACCACTTCTCCTAACTGGCTTATGTTAATTGGCACATTGATGTCACCCAATTCCAAGTCCTCCAATTCCAAGTGCATCTCATCTAGGTCAATGAGAGAAGGGTGTAGTTGTTCCCTCTACACAGGAGATTTCTCATGCATTTATTTCTCTCATTGCCTCTGCATCAAAATTTGCACTGGACTAGATATTGGTGCTACTACCTCCTCCTCCTCATGAGACAATGGTTGCTCCTATGGTCATCATGCAAGTGCCTACTACTCTGAATCAGAATCCAAGTGTAGCTATCATCATCTCTTTCTCCTATGGTGGACTTCCTCATCTGATGAAGTCTCTCACTCTTCAACCAATGGAGGTTCAAGTTTCCTTGTAGTCTTCTTCTATCTCAATTTCTTAGGTGTTACTTTTTAGATCAGCATTGACTTCACCCATCACAGTATAGAAGGTTGATCCTTTGGTAGATCACGAGGTGGTGTTAGCCTAGGAAATGTAATGCCAGCTTGGAAAACTACATCCAACATTATAACTATTGCATGGAATATCATGGCAAAGGTCTTCTTCATCTTCAATAATAGCCTTTGAATCCTCTAAGCTAAGTATGTCCCCCAATCATATTATACTCCTTGAGTTATGCCTTCTACGCATTATGCCATCCAGATTGGCATCTCAAAATATCATGCTTCTCTCGAGACATGATGACATTCATCACACACATGAGGTCCTTATTCTTCAACATACTCTACTTGATTCCTCATCCTCCTAGACCAAAAGCCTTTGTAGCTGATGGGGATTTCAACTTTGTTAGTGTGGTGATTAACCTATGGGACTCAATGGCATCCATAATTTTTCTCTTAATCGGGTGCCCTTCCTTTGGCAACCCAAATGTCCTTTGAAAGGTGGTAGCCAAGAATTCCACCTTTATATGATGATTGCCAACTTGCACATAGGTGCAATTTTAATTGGGATCATACAACTATACAATCTACAACAAGTATTCATTAAAGAATACCTTATCTTGTGGTGGAATTTGTGCCAACACACTCACTCTAACTCAAGTCAACGCCATCTTCAATGGGTGCTTATCATCATTCTTGATCCACCACTTTTGACATAATTCACCTATCGATTGCACAAAATTGATATCCTTGATATCCACCTGCCCTCCTTCATCTTCACTAGGTAGTTTGGTTTGCTCATCTAGGGTAGCTTCCCTATGCACCTCACTACAAAGCTCCCTACGGTGTGCCCTAGGTGGTTCCATATCCTCCTCACAAAATTGTAGTTGTGCCCTTCCTCTACCACCATGCCAATTCCTATGACCCCTCCATGGCCTAAAACCTCTTCCCCTCCAAGGATGGTAGTCATGTCCTCCTTGAGGCTGAAACCCTCATCCTTGGCCTTGCACTAGGTAGGTCACTTCTACTTGTCTAGGCCATGAATCCCTCTAGTGTAGTGGTCCTAGTGAGCGTTCAACCCTTGTTGCTGTAATCCATCATAAATGAGCTCGAAATTCCCACTCGATGCTCATTCTTCATCCATCCTCATTGTGGAACCACTTCTCTATCAATCCTATTCAATTTAGAAATTCAATGGATAATTGCATCACAAACTATACAACTACACCAAAAACATACAACTACACCTAAAAATGTACTACACCTAAAAATGTACATTTTCTTTTCTAGATTGTACAGTTACCTCCAAGATCGTACAGTTGTAATAAAAATCATACAACTATACTATGATTCTATAAAAATGCACCAAATCATACAATTTGGACTTCAAATCATACAATCTCACCCTAAAATCGTACAAGAGGCACCAAACCATACAATTGCACTTTGCTTTTGTACAATTGCACCAAAAATTTTATGTTTGTACCTAAAATTGTATGATTGCACTCAAACTGCATAATTCGACCTCCAATTTGCTTTGAAATCATACAATATCTCTAATTCATACAATCTACTCTTCAAGCTTTCACTTACCCAAAAATATTTATTTTTGCATGATTTCTGCAATTCGCCTTGCACCCTTTATCATTGTTGTGCAATTTCCTCTTTTTGGTGCAGTTTTTAGTTCACTTTGACAATTCTCGCTTCCACCTATGCAATTATTAAATCTATATGGTTTACTATGTCAATATGTATAGTATACTATATGACCTTCTCTTTATCCTTCTCCACATGCAATGGCTAAAATATTTTTGCTTTTTCACTAACTAAAATTTTCATGCACTAGGGTTTGAAATTTTCACTCCAATCCACTTTTTTGAAAACAACTCAAACCCTAGCAATGTTTTTCATCTACTTAGGGTTTTCTCTACCATGAATTTGCTCTAACCCTAGCTTCACCAGCATGAATTTCCACTTACAAGTATATTTTCTAAAAAAAAATATTCTCTTCGAAGTAAACCCTAGCTTTTGCCACTTTTTCTCCAATTTTAGCTTGCTTTTTTGAAAACAAGAAGATTCCATGGTGCAAATTCTAAAATGGGTCAAGAAATTTTAATGCACATGTGATATTTGCATGCCCATATAATAAAAATTTATTTACTTGCACACTTCTTGCTCCCGAATACTCCAAAATTCAACTATTCAATTCATGCAATTATCAAAATCTAGTAAAAATAACATGCATGGCGCCTACTTTTTATAATTAAATATCCCCTTGCATGAAAATATACCACCTTAGCCCTCTTTGCATGTAATTTTGTCTTTTTGCATGGATGATTGCCAACTCATCTCTTTTTGCATGCAATTTTATCCTTTTCTTGCTTTTTGAATATTTTATTCTTTCTTTTTCTTTTATTTTTTTTTTTCTTTTTCTTTTTCTTTTCTTTTTATTTTATTTTTTTTCTCAGAAGAGGCCACCATTTCTGGTTTTCAACCATCTTCCATCTTAATTGCATCCTGAGGGATTTTCACAATCAAGATTATTTTTCTATTTTTAGATTTTTTTTTCAAAATTACTAATTTCACACTTACCTTCTAGGAAATCATACAATGACATTCACTTGTATGATTCCTTCTATCAATGTGTCATTTGGAGGTTCCACCACCTCATTCCATGCAATCGGGTGTTGAGTAATCGTACAATCAGGCTTCGATTGGTCAATGGTATGATTTACTCCCTCTTGTTGGTCAATTATATAATTTGTAACTGTACAATTGTTAATTGTATAATTTGGAATTGTAAAATTACCATTTATACAATTTATAATTGTACAATTACCATTTGTACAATTTGGAATTGTACAATTACAAGTTGTACAATTTGCAATTGCACAATTTCCTCCTTCCAAAGTCAAATTTTCTCATTCAAGGCTTCTCCTTTGCCCACTTGACTGATCATTAGGTGAAGATGCCCTTACTATTCTATTTTCATTAGGGTGACTTCTACTTCTATCCCCATGGACTAAATCAGCCTCCAAACTTGGTGAACGAGTCCTTTGTCAACCTCGACTAGCCTCCTCCACAAATCGTACTCTCCCTATACCAGCAAGTCCTCTACCTTACACTTGTCTTCCATGACCTTGTCCTCTTGCTATCGAACCCTCTTCACATATTAAATGGGCCAACCTCTCTATGAGGTAAGCCTCTTCCAGCTTCTATTCTTCTTGGTCCTTGTCGATGCATTGGTGGTCACCCGAGTGGGTATCATCCCATAAGGTTTGGCAAGAATCCTCCTCGCCCATTGTGTCCTTGCACATTCTTGATCCAATTAAAGGGTCCATGTGGTGCCTCCTCAGGTTGTCTAGGCCATCTCAGAGTAGGAGGTCAAATCCTTCCTCTTCCTCCTCTAGGTAGAGGATCTGAATGATTCCTTCCTTCATTCATTGGTCGCAATCCCCCTCTATGACCTCTTTGTCACCCTATGGTACTTGGGATTCCTTATCATCGATCTTGTTGTTGGCTCAGTCCTCCCCTTTCCCAAGTAGTAGGAGTCACATCCTCAAACTCTATATTGGCTAGGTGTCCTTCATTTCTTTGGGCTCATGGTGACAACTATTGTAATGCTCTTATCCGATGATCCACACATCTTAATCATCTTATCCATCATCTTTCTTCAAAATGATATTGTGGGGAAAAATTTTCCAAGGTTTCCCTATACTCCTTTGAGAAGTCAGACTCAGTACTTGAGTCATTATGATTATCTTCTCCTTGTGTTGACCACTCTATTGGTAAATTCATTATTCATTGAAGTCTCCTCACTTCTCATCTTTATCTTCTCAACTAGTGATAGGTTATCACATAAGCATCTAGATCAGGATGAACATGAGGTTCTTGTATCTTGGCTAAGAAGTCATCACTACTCTCTTGGCTACTATCCCTCGTTAGCCAAGGCATTCCCTCATCACTAGACTCACTCGAATCCTCATGTATATTCCCTTGTGGTTCAGGTGATGTCAGGTCTTCTTCAATTTCTTACCAAACTATCTCTGCTACTTCATTTATAATTGGTGGATCATGTGTCATACCTCATGGTTTGACTTATGACCTTTCTTCCTCACTAGGACTTGCACCTTCTTATCACTTGATATTTACTTGAGGTGTACCCTCATTTCTATCCTCCCTTACTCCTATTTCTCTTTGCCTTACAACCTATTGCTCATCAAGTCATTGCATTATCTCATCCAACTCTTAGATGATCTATCCTCGAAGTCTTGCATTATGTGCTTGCAATGCTTCATACTCTTCCTACAACTATTGTGCTTGATGTCACATCCTTTGTTGCAACATGCCTATCTGAGCTAATGGAGTAAGTCCTATTAATTCCTCTTCTATAGCTCCACCTTCATTCGAATCCAAAATTTCCATATCGAAGGTGTCTATTCTATCTTCATATTGTACCATTAGTCATATCCTACATCATCCTTCTATTTATCGAGGTAACTCCCTTTGTTCTAATTGTGGATACACTATTGCTTCTTCTAATTGGTTAGCTTCTTCCTATCACTCCCAATTTATTACTAATGATACCAATTCTAGATTCCTTATTTCATTTGGAGGGATCCATTCTTCCTCCTCTTCAATTCATTCCATTCCATCTATAAACCTCACGTGTACTTGCATTCTTCTCCTTTCACCAAGGTGAGGTACCAATTCTCATTGTTCTATAATTGGTTGTGCCTCCTCCCCTTCTACAAATAGATGTGTAATCCCCATATCATTATCTTCTTGTGGTACTTATCATGGTTCGCTAGACTCAACTTCTTCTTGCTATCTTCATTCAATCTCATGTGAAGCGATGAACAAACATTATACTTTATATGGTTTCAACTTTGAACCATTCACAATTTTGGGTACAACTATCCCATCCAACTTTTATAATTTTACTACCCCATTATCCATCACTTCTATAACTTGAAAGGGACCAAGCCATAAAGTCTTCAACTTCCTAGGCTTGATTTCCCACTTCCCATTGAACTTAAGAACTAATTCACCTTGCTTAAGTTCTAATTTATGGAGATGCTTATCATGCCATAATTTCCTTCACCTCTAGGCTACTTCAATTTCCCATTATACCATGACTCTCCTTTCATCCAATCTGATGAGTGTGGCTAGTCACTCTTCTAGACTTTCTTGGTCACCCAAGTGATGCTCCACAACTATCCACAAACTAGGTACCAAGAACTCTACTAGCACTACTGCCTCTTGACCATACATTAGATGGAATGGTGTATGGTCCATTGTAGGTTTGAAGGTTATCCTATAAGCCCATAGAATAGATGGTAACCTCTCTTCCCAATCTACTCCTTCTATACCATAGGTCTTATATAATGTAGAAACTAGGACCTTGTTAGTTGCCTCCACCTACCCATTTTCTCGAGGGTAGTATGAACTTGATAATGAATGCAAAATCCTAAATTTTATTATCAACTTTTTAATAACCTCATTAACAAAGTGACCTCCCCTATCACTTGTTATTCATAGTAGAATTTTAAATCTTGTGATCACCTATTCATACAAGAATTAAGTTGTACTTTTTATCATGTTATCTAGTAGCACCCTCACTTCTACCCATTTTTTCAGGTATTCTATTGCTACCACTATATACCAATATTTCTACCTATGGGTGGTTTTCAATGGTCCAACAAAATCCAAACCCCATCTCTCAAACAATTCTTGAGGTTGTGATGGGTGCAAAGGCATGAAGTCTCTACGTAGTGGCTTCCCCACTCTTTGACAAGTGTCACATGCTTGTACATATTCTTTTGCATCATTGTACAATGTAGGCCACCATAGTCCTACCAAGAGTATCTTCCTAGCAGTGGCATCTAGCCCCATGTGTCCTCCTACCAAGCCTTCATGAGCTTCTTTTAATGTTGTATTAACTTCCTCCTCCATTACGCATCTTCATAAAATACCATCTATACCCATCTTATACAACAATCCAGCTATCAGCTAAAAAGGTGTTGACTTCAAGATTACTTTCCTCTTCTCTATCATTATCAAATCTTGTGGCAACTCTCCTATGGATAGGTATTGCCCAATTAACTTGTACCATGATGGTACAACATTAATTACAAATAATTGTGCATCAAGGAATTCATCCAAAATTTCTATCCCTACAGGTTCTCCTGATCGTATCCGAGACAACTGGTCTACAATCACATGCTTTTTACTAGGTCTTACTACTACTCAATATACAAATTCTTGCAAAGTGATGAGCCACCTGCTGACTCACCCTTGTATCACTAGTTTGTTTATCAAGTACAATAGAGCCTGATGATCAACATAGAAGGCAAATAGGTTTGCTAATAGGTAATGCCTAAACTTTTGTACCACATATACCATTCCCAAAGCCTCTCATTCTATTGTACTATAATTTCTTTCTACCCTTGATAATAGATGACTTACAAAATAAATAGGTTGATCCAGCCTATATTGTCCTTCTTGAGCTAATGTACATCCTATTATAAAATTAGAAGTATCAATATGGACATGGAACTCTTTATCCCAATCTAGAAACACCAGAATGGGGCTACTCACAAGTTTTGCTTTCAATTCCTTGAAATCTCCTTGGTGCTCCTTTATCCAACTAAAAGGAACATTCTTCTTTGTCAATGAGTCCAATGGGTAGGACACATGTGCATAATTCTTGATAAACCTTTGATAATATCTTATGGATCCTAAGAAGATTTTTAATGAACTGCATGTCATATGGCTCCTCCATATGCAAAATGACATGAATTTTATCAGGATCAATCTTCAATCCTTCATTGCACACTATATGTCCTAGTAATTTCCCATATGGTACCATTAAATAATATTTCCTAAGATTTAGGGAGATCTATGCATTCCTACATTAGCTCATACATTCACTCAGGGTTGGTAGATGGTCCTTGATCCAACCATAGATGGACCAATCATCCAAGAATACCTTGAACTTCCCTATTACCAATTGATCAAAGATGTATAAAATAATGTATTGGAATGTCGTTGGGGCATTACATAGCCCAAATAACATCCTATTGTATGCATAAATTCTATTTTCTATGATAAATGTGGTCTTCAACTTATCTTCTTTGGCTATACTGATTTGATTATAGTTGAAAAACCCATCCAAGAATGAATAAATTTCATGTCCTACGACCTCCTCTAGAATGGAATCTGTGAAAGGAATCGGGAAGGGATCTTTAATCATTACTACATTCAAACTTTAAAAATCTATGTAGATTCGAATCTTATCCACTTCCTTTTTCAAGGTGACCACAATAGGTGAAACCCACTCACTCGTGGTAACCCTAAAGATAATGCCAACATCCAACATCTTATCTATCTTTGTATTCACTAGGGCTGCATACTTGGGGTTCATCCTATATGGTCTCCTTCTCACTAGTTGTGCCCCAGGCAATAATGTAATCTTGTGGACACATAATTCTGGTGGTATACCTTTCAAATCCTTATACATCCATGCAAAAACATCCTTGTATTCCAAGAATATTTTGAAAGTTATTGCTTTCAATATTGGATCCCAATCATCACCACAATGGATCATTCTAGGTTCACTCTTCATTCCTAGATTTACATCTACAATCTGAGGTCCCTCATATTTGATATTTTTTGGCTCTACCTTAGCCTTTTCCACATTCATCAGATGCATTGGTCTCACATCTATCTCTACATCTTCGATTGTATATTCTACAAAACTCTTAGGAAATGTCCATTTTTCTTGTTCCTCTTCTTTTGGTTTCTTGTTGACCTTCTTCTCATATTATTTTTCTATGATCTCCTCTATATTAATATAGAGGTAGTTGGGCTGAAACACCTTATACTCCTCCATATACCAATGAAGGATTCCACTATCAAATCAGGCTTCATCCTCACTACATTCTTCTAGGTACAACATCCCTTCTTCATTAGGTTCATATTCTTCTTCACCTGAAGAACTACTTGACTCATCTATCATGGCAACATCCTCACTAATTATTTGATTTTTCAAGTTAATCATATACTTATGTTATCCTTTATTGAATGTGATTTAATCTTTTTCCCAGTTGTGATTAACTTTGGCTACTCATAGCCAACCTCTTCCTAATAGTGCATCATATGCAGGCTTTTGCATAGTAATCACAATGAAATCCAAGATGAACTCTTGGTCAACTATTATCACCTATTGTGCCATCAATACTCCCTTCATCTCAATGCCATACTAGTCAGCACCATACAACCAAAAACTTGGTGCCCACAATGATGGAGCACCAATCTCCCTCCAGGTTTTCTCTAGTAGCACATTAACACTGGACCCTCCATCCACAATAACTTGTGTTAATTTATGCCCCATAGTATCTCCATATGGACCAATGTTGGTTTCTTCCCAACATCAATCATTAATATGGTTGGATCCATAAAATAATCCTTTCGTTCCTTTTCCTGTATTGGTTGGCTCTGGACCTCCATCACCTTTTGTGGTTGTATCTCCTCCTCCATCACCTTATGTAGCGATGGTATGGCTTCCAACAAACTAGCCATCTTGATTTTGATTGTTGTATTTAGGACTTGTGCTACTAGCTCTTGTACAACTACTTTATCTTTTGATGTGCATGGCTTCTTTAATTCTTTCTCTTCTGCTAGCCTTAACTACTTAGCTTTATGTGCCTCTTCTTCAATTACCTTCTTTACCACCTACCACCTCTTCCTTTCCTTGGTAGGTTCTGGGTAAGTATCCTTCTTAGCCTGACTCTGTGTCATGGCTAATACATCTTTCTCAGTTTCCTCTTTTACTAGAGGTACATCAATGTCTAAGAAATTCACATTCTATGAGCCACTTGTACCTACTTTCTTAGGATAATTGACCTCCTTGTGGTTACCTAGACCACACCATCTACACATGTGTGTAGCATTATTTTGTGTTATCTCCTATGTCTAGGGAGAAGGATAATTCTTCGTAAAATGCCCCTATTCCTGGCAATTGTGACATTGTATGATCGGTCTTCCTTCCGAATCATACTGCAAGTGGCTCTAGCCTCCTTGCCTATTGCCTTGATATGACCTTCCCCCTCTATGGTTATTTCTATAACCTCCACTGGTTGCAACTTGTCCATTCCCTTGAGGCTTTAGTTTTTCCTCTTGGTCTTGAATTGTGAGAGTCTGATGGTGAACTTTTGAATTGAATGGACATTTCACCACTTCATGTCCTAGCACATTACATATATGGTAATATTCATTTTAAGGATAATTCACATTTGTATACCCCTTGATCTTACATTTTGTACACCAGATATATTTTTGATCTCACCTCATATCTCCTTTGGCTTCTTTTATTATCTTATCAAATTCTTTTTAAAATTATTGGATAGTCTGATGTATCGTATCATCTTCATCACTATCTGAATCTTCATGCCTAGTATGTGTCATGATCCCTACTATTATCTACTTTACCTCACTCTCAAAAAAATTTGCTTTCTCTAGTACTTCTTCATATGTTGAGGATGGTACTACCTTCATCTTCTTCTTATATCTTGGTAGTAACCCATCGAGAAACCATCATTTAACTAGTGCATCTACTGGTGGTATTTGCATTTTATTTGCTAGTTGTTTTAATCGATGGTTGTATGTTTTAATATCCTCATCAACACCTTGCTTTATGGTGTATATTTTTGTTACAATATCATCATCATCTCTCAAGGGATGAAATTCCTTGATGAAAGCATCCTTCATCGTATTCCATACTCGAAATGTTGGTGTATTCTCTCACTTTAGATACCAATCTATTACGAGTCCTCGTAACATGGTAGGAAATAACTACAACCATTCATCTGGTTGGTTTACACCATTTGCTTTCCAAATGGTTATGCATGTATCGATATGCCTTGTTGGGTCCTCCTTCCCTTCTCCCATGAAGGGTGGACATCTTTGTTTTCCTACTCTTGTGGCTACGTTAGTCATTCCTTCATCACTTGATGAAGTGTCATCCAAAATCCTTGATTGATTCCTCCTTTGTGTGGGTGATCCACTATGTTGCTCCTCATCAGATGTTTCTATCCTAGGTACCTTATTCTCACCAAATAGTCATCTCCCAACTTCCTATGCATCCTCACTCCATGACCTCCTTCATTGGTGTGTCGATTGTGGCCCTGGTCCTATTTCTTGAGACCTCATGCATTGTTGCTCTGGTGCTTGACTCCCATCCTCTACACCCCTTTGCAACCTTCCTATCACTTGTTTAGGTGTTACCATCCACTCATCGTATCCTCGCATAGTTTCTTCATCAATATCTCCTCCTACGCCAATGTTTTCCTTGACTCTTGGTGGTTCTTGTACCCCTTCTTTTATATCTATCAACAATGTATCCCACCTTTCAATATCTCCTTCATCCAAAGTCCATACTTGTTCTATCATTGGTTCATTCGTATTTTGTGTGGAGTTGTTCACATTCCCTCTTTGAGAAATTCTTGTGCTTCTTCTTACTGGAATCTACTCCTCTCCTTGATTTTATCTCCCACATCTTTACAAACTTGTATCTATCATTCACCTCCAATTAGTTTCTACTCAAATATTATCACTTGCATATTATTTTAGATCCTTAACTATATTTCACAATGACAATGGATTATTCTCAATTGCATCAATTTGAAATAATTTTAATAGGCAATGATGCCAAATGTAGCATAAGGGGGAGTATTCCTAGAGGGGGAGGTGAATTGGGATTTTGGAGATGAATCCTAAGGTTTTGTAACTGATTTGGTCCAAATCGTACAAGTGTACGATTTGCTAGTGTATGATTTATAAAACTCACAAAATTACTTGTATGATTTCCAAATCATATAGTTGTATGATCCAAATCATACAACACCCTAGAATGTATGATTTACCACTTGTACAATTTGATGAAAGTCATTTTACAACTCAAATTGAACAATTTTGTAATCGTTCTCTTCTAAACCTTGATTTTCCTTATTTGGCAAGTTTAACTATGCAATTGCACTTCCAAATTTGGCAAATGATCAATTGTACGGTTTGGTTGGCTAATTGTATGGTTTCACAAAACCCTTGCTACAATTGTACAATTGTAGATTTGCCAACTTACACTCCAATTCTTATCAAGGTAAGATTTATCTATCTCTATGGTGCAATTGCCAACCTAGTATTCCAACATGCAATCCCAAAATTATTGTCTTTGATTAATGCCATCAATATGAATTATTGTGCATTCCCAAAAATCATACAATAGCATGTAAACATCTCAATATTACTTTTAATAGCAACTATTCAGCATTATATACATTCACAATGATAATATAAGGTTTAGGAATCATCAATACCTTATTTCCATTGTGGGTTCTTCCTTTATACAATTTTGATCACAATTGTACAAGATGTACAATTCATATCCATTGATAAACTTAACATGAATAATACTCAACACAATGTACAACCATAATATACCATGAACAATAATCTCTCATTAGGCATAAACAATTGATCAATCAATAACAATAATGAACCATTCTTTTGTAAGTATGAACAACAGTCGACAACTATCAAGAACCCCTCCTCCACAACCATCAAAAATTGAATTGGGGGCCTTTGTAATGCTTTCCCATACTATTCCAAAGCAGTTCCTTAGATAACCATTATTCATAATTGCCTTCTCACAAAATAATTAATTGCATTAAGGTTTCCCTAAGTCTAATTTGATTTTTATCAAATTAACCTAAATGCACATTTCAACTTAATTTCATTTCACTTCTAATTGCACATTTATGAAATTGTACAATTACACCCAATTGTACATTTTACAACCCTACATTGCACAATTAGACAAAACCCTACATTGTACATTTTAATCAAAATTGTACATTTGACAAAATTGATAAAATTGTGCAAATCCAAACTTATTTCTTCTTCTTCTGGGAGGTGGATTTGCTGCCTATAGCCAAACCTAGTGTGCAAGACACCATCAGCATTCTCCGTGGTTTAAAGGAAAAATATGAAGGTCATCATGGTGTGAGAATTATGGATAGAGAACTAGTGGTTGCATGCTATATTTTTAGTTATATCAGTGAATAAATGCCTTATCCAATATTAATATAATATGTAAAAGGGGTAAATAATTATTTTTATTTAAAAACTATACTTTGGTCTTGTGTACTTGGAGTGCATGATCAATGGTACCTGACACTCTTAAAAATTGTGCAAGTGAACAGTTTAAATTGAGGGGGGAGGAAATATTAAGTTTAACCCAATGTTTAATGTATCCATAAGCTTTGTAATACCACACTTAATAATTAGTATTTTTTAGATGATATTTAGTAAGCATCACGTGACTGAAGATCTATAATATTTTTCAAGAGTAGTAAGGACCATCCAACTACCGTGTTAATATTTTTAAATACTATATTTGTGAGTGATCACCTCTAACTTGATCTCATAGAAAAAATATTTTATAATTCATTAACTAGAAAAAAAATCCTAATCATTAAAAAAGGCAAAGGCAGATCCAAGTGGTGGACGTAGATTCCAAAGGGAGAGGCTAAGATAAAATTAGAGAGGCAAAGGTATATTTAAGTGGTGGAGGTAGATTCCAAAGGGATAGGCTAAGGTAGAAGTAGGAAGCAAAGGTAGATTCAAGTGGTGGACACATGTTCCAAAGGTAGAGGTAGATTCAAATAGTGGAGGAAAATTTCAGTTTAGCTGATAGATCTAGGTGCATGTACAAAGGTTATTTCAAGATAAAACCAAGAAAGCCTTCAAACCCAAATACCATATTATTTTCTTCTCTTTTTACTTTTATTTTGTGGTCCAAAAGTCTAAAAATTGAATAATTACATTTGGTTGGTCCAAGGCTATGGATTTAAAAACTAAGATCACAAAAATTCTAATGCATATTTATTAGGAAATGTTGAATCAAGTAATGGTAAACCCACAACATAAAGAAGACATTGAAAATATGTGAGATTAAATTGAATCTATCAAATGATACCATGGCTAGCCCATCTCATGATAGATTAATAGTTTTGGAAGAATGCATAGTGTCCTTACAATATGAGATATTGGAATTGATTATAATCATGAGATAACAACAAAGCCTCATCATGGAAAAACAAAAAATAATTTGTGAACAAGCTATTCAAATCAATCTATTGGAGACATCACTAGTGGAACTAAAATCCTCCACTACCATAGGCTTGTGTAGTAGTAATGATTCTATAAATGATTTCATATTCAAATTGAGTTGTAAATCAACAAAGAAAAATAAAATGAACCCAATATATTATAAATAATAGAAATCCAGGTAACTATTGAAAACATGAGGTCCGAGGTATAGACCAATTGGTTCATCCAAACCCCATAAGGGGGTTAGAGGTCCAAGATTCAAATCTTGGGCCTCACCGGACTGAACGCTTGTCCCTTTCTTGGTGCTTTCAGCGACGTAAAAGGTTTAAAATAATTGTGGCATGGTGGTTATAGGGGCGAACTGCACGAAGATCTATGTGGCAGCTTCTAGGGTGGACAGCGCATAATACTATGGCAGCCATAAAAATTTGGACAGCCTGCCCAGATTCGTGGTGGCTACCGATTCCACCATGTAAATACAAAAAAAAAAACTATTGCAAACATGATGACAAAATAATAAGAATTGTAAAATAAATTAGAGGAGACTAGATCATGGGCACAAGTGGTAAGAGATCCAACAATCAAGCCAAAGTAAAAAAGTGATTTAATAGATAAACAAATCATAATACAACTATTAGAAGAAAATAAATATTAAAGTAGGTCAATAAAAACCATAATTAAGGGTATAAAATGGCATGGAGAACAAGAACACATGGCCAACTAATAAGGGATTTTCTTTTTTATAAACTTCATTGGAGTGTATAGATTCATCAAGCATGCAGGTTGGGAAATATAAGGGAAGACATAAGAGTTAGACCAATTTGAGTGACAATGTTCAGTTTAGGAGATAAAAGGTAGGTTTTTCAAAATAGACTATAGCTACAGATGTCGCATTTTTACCTGGATTTATGATCTTACTTTATGCAACAAGAAGAGAAGTGGAAGAATGGAAAAATTTAAAGATAACAAGAAGTGAGGGTAAAAAGGTATGGTTGAAACATGGGAAAGCCTGCATTATAAGTGGAACACACCAAAATGAATGGGAAATTGGGGCTCATCGAAAATGGTGAGTTGGAATTGTTATGGATATCCATGGAGAAGAGGTCCTTGTCTAGGTTCCATAGCTAAAGAAAGTGATGTAATTGTACTAATAGAAATATATTAACATAATGGATGCAAGATTCCATATTGCAAAGGATACAAAAAGATATTGGTATAAAATGAAGCAACAGAAAATGAAAAAGGACATAGATTAATAATAATAAAAAAGAGTCTTGGGTTAAATTCATATAGGTTGAGAAAGAAGACCCAAATAAGAAATATATGGATTAGAATCACATATAATGACAAATTGAATAGCATTGTAGCTTGTTATTTTTCTCCAAAATAATCAAAGTTTTGTAAGAAAAATGGAGGATCCATATATGGCATTGGAAAAATACATCACAAAATATAATGAGCTTGGAGAGGTGGTTTTAGTGGGTGACTTTAATGCTAAAAAACAAATAGATAACCAAGCTCTTAGAAAATAAATGAAGATATAGATTATAATCTACTATGGTTGGAAGAAGAGATGGATCACCATTGGTTAAGGTCCTCATATAATAGTCAAGTACCCATCACGCATTATGGAGAACTTCTTAAACTATGTATCATAGAGGGATTGATCGCTTGCAATGGCATAAATATGTGCTAAAAATCTAGAAAATATACTTGCCAAACACATAATGGACACTGTGTAGTTAATTATACTATTTTTTCACTAAAATTCATTTTAAAGATAAAAGATCTAGAAATTGAAGTAGTTCCCATGGAGCTAAAATCTTATAACAATCCAATGTACATATAAATACAAATTCAAGAATGTAGACAAGAACATATTCAAGTAACTGAAATAAAGATAATAGGAAAAATCTATATAACAAAGAAAACTTAGAAAACTTTTAAAACATCACTCAAATAGATTATGCAAAGAGAGGAAAGAAATAGGAAATAGTTTTAAAACTTATACTTTTGATAGTAGTAACTAATGGATATAATGAGAGAATCCTTGGAATCATGCAAATTGTTAACTCCCAATAAAATAAAAATTAAAGCTTCCCTATAAATCCATGGTATGATGAAAAATGCAAAGCAATAAGGAGAACCTTGAAAGAACCAAGCAAAGAAAAAATAAATAGCAAGATATGTGTATAGCTAGTGAAAACTAAAAAGGAAGAATACATAAGAGCAAGGAAAAAAGAGTTAATTTATCTTGCAAAGCTTAGTCCAAGTCAATTTTGGAAAGAGCTACAATAAAGAAAAATTCACACAAGAAACAAAATGAATAGTGGTTGCAATATTTTTTTTGAAAAGGTAAAAAAATTAAAATTATAGAACAAGAATCAAATTACAGTCATAGGTCTACCACTTTTGGCAAGCCCTAAAATCCAAATAAAACATAGATTAAATCTCCAAAATAATAAAAAATTGAGTACCATCTAAAGAGAAAAAAATTAACCTTGTTTCATTTCTACTTTACATTGATCCTAAGTAATCTAGCAGGTTTGAAAGTCATGCGAACACTACCATTTTTATCCCAAAAAGGTCCAAAGAGTGTTGCAAGAGAGCAAAAAACCCAAAAAATAATTGCTCATCCTCCATTGATCCATAAGGCTTAGTGGACTCTGGACCTATCCTCATTCTTACCTAACTCTTTGTTGGTCAAACTAAGAACCATTTGGTTCACCTCCAACCATTCAGAAGTATCCTTATCCTAATTAGAATTCAGCATGTATCCAACCAAACTTTCACTACCATGTTTAACAAAAAAGTCAATCGTTTTATTATTTTATCTATCAACATAGACTGGGATGGAATCCTCGAGTTTCTACCAAATTGACTTAATTTGGGTCACAATGTTTCTTATCCTCTAATCCTTTGGTCTAAAATTTCTAATAACATCCAATAACCCCACCATAATTTTTGAGTCGGACTAAACTATGATCTATATAACATCATTCTCCCAAGCATTGAGAGAACCTTGTCTGATAGCCAATCCTTCAACTTCATTATTAGTAACCCTTCCAAGACCCTCTAGATTCCAATGGAGGATATTACCCTTGAAATATCTTCTAAGAAAACCAATTCCTACAACCCCTAAGTTATCCTTAGCTACACCATCAAAATTAATATTTTCTCAACCTGAGGGAGGGGGTTGTCATGGTCCCAACTTCTGTGGCTTGGGAGTCCCCTCATTCTCCTAAGTTTTATTATCCCTAAGGAGAGCTCTAATAGTTCTAGAAACCTTGGTAATAATTTTATGCCAAACCAGCTCCATTGGACTGAACTCCTCTCTAAAAATTATGGAATTTCGTTCCAACCAAATGTGCCATCGGGTGAAACTCGGGCCTAGGGACCAACCTAGCTAAATGGAGGTATTCTTGAAATTTTTGCATTTCCAAATCTTCCAAATATTATAAAGAGTCACCTAAAATTTTAGGTGAGCCTTAAAGAGGTCTAACCACCTTTTCCATGACTCTCTTGCAAATGCACACTAGAAAAGAAGATGATCAAGTGTCTCCTCCTAGGAGTTACACATGATGCAATTGGAAGGGCCATAAAAACCTCTCTTCATAAGGTTATCATATGTGAGATAGCTCCTATGCATCACTTCCCAATAAAAGAAATTAATTTTAGGCTAACCCTTATCCACCCACACTCTATCCCATGGGACATCCTACAGGATCATTGGAGGAGGGAGCAAAGTATTATAACCATCATGAACAGTGAAGACACCTAGAGTGCAAATGCCCTAGGTGATCCTATCCTATTCCTATTTTTCTATAAGGTACATTTTCTTTATGATCTGATCAATAAGAACTTTTTATGAAGAGGGATATGAATAGGTCATTCTTCTAACCTTTTCCACTTAAAGAAAGAGAAATCTCTAATTTACCTAGAAGTAATGTATGAAGTCATATTTATCCATCCTCTACCTTTAAGGATTCGTTGTAAGGGCTGCAACTCTAGAGAATCATATATTAAGGAGGGATGCTAGTCCCAAGAATTACTCCAAAATTTAGCTTTGTCTCTTGTACCTACTTTCCAACAAATTCTAGATTTAACCAAATTACTCACTAGCTTTTAGGACCTTCTGAATAATGAATCCAAGGCTTCTTAGAGGAATGTGGCTAGCTTCTTAATGAGGGATAGAATCCAAATACTTACTAGTGATAACTCTACTGAAGAAAGCCTCATTTTTGGAGATCCATCTCCAATAAAGCTTCCTAGAAAGAGCTTGATTGTTTAAAGTTGCTTTATGAAAACCAAGACCACCTCAAGCTTTAGGCTAAAATATTTTATCCCAACTAACAAGAGCCCACTTCTTACCTATCCTTGGGACATACCACAAAAAAATTCTCATAAGTGAATCCAAATCTCTAAGGAATATTATAGGGGTAGCTAGGATGGAGAATTTATAAACCAGCATGGCTTGGATCATCGATTAGATGAGATTAATTCTTCCTCCAAAGGTAATCCAATGGTGAGGCTAATGATTAACTTAAGTAGTTATTCTATCCATTAAAGCTTTCCAATCAGACACCCTTTAGGCTCTTAAAATAGGAATCCCTAGGTAATCAAGTAGAAGGGTACCCTAGGCAAAGCTCAAAATGGATAGAATCTAATCCTGGATTCTTCTGTCTATATTGAAGAAAAAAACCTTGGATTTGGCTACATTCACCTACTGACCAATAGTATTCATGTAGATTTTTAATATGGCTTTGAAAATTCTAGTCTCCTGAATGTTGGCCTTCCCAAAGAGACCTATATCATCCACAAATTGAATATCAGTTAACTTCTCCTCACCTAGTTGCACACCTTCCAAAAGATATTTTTGCTTATTTCTTCAAAGGAATTTGCCTAATCCTTCTGCTATAATAGTAAAAAGAAATGGAAAATAGGATCTCCTTGATGAATACCCTTGGAAGTAAGAAAAGGGGTCGAGGGAGAGTCATTGATGAGAATAGAGAAGGAAATCATTGATACACAACTCATGATTCACTCTCTCCACTCCTGAGAGAAGCCAAATTTCTCAAGAATTCAATCCAAAACTGCCAGGGGACTCTATCATAAACCTTAGACATATATAGTTTAATAAGCATACCTCTTCGACCAGAATGCTGCATAGAGTGGATAGAATCCTAGGCTAGAATAACTCCATCCAAAATTTGATGCCCCTCCATAAATCCTTAGTGATTATCTTAGTGATTATATTGTAGGTCACATTGCAGAGAGCAATTGAGCAAAAATCTCTAAGGCTAGTGGCTTGTCCCACTTTAAGAATCAAAGTGATGAAAGTATGATTTAGATCCCAAAGCATAGTTGTGTTTGAATGAGATTCTTCAACAGCCTTGGTTAAATCCTCTGCTATGACATCCCAAAAATTTTAAATAAATCAATTGAGAAACCATCAGGCCCTCGAGATTTCCTTTATTTCATGCTAAAAACTATGCTCCTCACCTCATATTTATCCATAAGAATGAAAAGGGCTTGGTTTTGCTCGACTGAAATAATATGGGGGATACAGTTAAGTATCTCTTTTTGTATCCACAAGATTAGGGATAGCAAAGGTAGTAAAAATATTTTGAAAGAAATTATTTTTTGCATGTTGCATACCTAGTATGGTATCCATCACCTGTCCATTGGAGTCTTGAAGGTAAGGCAAATAATTTCTTTATCTACTTATTGATGCAGTGTGATGAAAGAAACTTGTGTTTCAATCCCCCTCCAAAAACCAAGTATTTCTCGCTCTTTTTTTCCAATAAATTTTCTCTTTATTGTCTATGGACTCTAATTATTTTCTAACCATTTCATCTTCATATTTTAGATCCTTTGTGATTGCTCCAATCCTAAATTAGGTGGCTAGATCCTCCATATTTACCAACAAAGGAGCATTTTAGGACTAAAAATCATATTTGCTACTTCTTTTCCAATATTTAAGATGATATTTAACATGTTGGATTTGTTTAGAAAAACAATACATAGCTCTCCCATGGGAAGGATGACCCTCCTCCCACTAGAAGGGGAATTTTTCCTGATGATCCTCCCTTTCCAGCCAATAAGTCTTAAAATGAAAAGGTCTTGGGGGTATTTTAGCCTAGCTTCCATTCTATAAGAATTAGAAAGTGATCAAAGTCAATGCAATTAATATTCTCCATCCTAAAATACCAATGAAGAAAGGCCTCTTCAAAAACAAAAAATTTGTCAATCTTGAATTTCTTACTTGTTTGCCCTACTTGCTTGTTTGTCCACATATATGGAGACCTCACATGTTGAACATCAATTAAATTGAGTTGATTAATTTTGGACATCATAAATATATAGCCCTAGTCCAAAGAAGTATTTCCCATTCCTGATCCCTAAGAGCAAGTTTAGCATTAAAATACCCTATCACTATCCAATTCACTTCCTCTTTTTTGGTTCTACTATTTTGTAAAATCGGCCATTGGTGATGTTGCTCCACAAAATTTGTAGCACCTTAGAAATTGGAAATCAATAAAATCTCTCTAGAGTTCTTGCTCTTGAAGAGAGAAGTGAGGATATCCCAACTAGAAGAGTGATGTAAAGCTATCTATAGAAAAGGATATCATAAAGTCACCACTCCCTCTAAATCACCTTGGGACCCAATCGCCATGTACTCAGCCTATCTCCAAATTTTCTTAATAATTATATCCATATTCTAAATGGAAGATTTAGTATTTTGAAGGAGAATAAAGTTAGAATGTTGATTTTTAATTAAACTTTGACTAGCAATTTGTTGAGGTACATTGTTTAGACCTCTTATATTCTAATATTGGACAATCATTGGGAACCTAGATTCCAATAAGTATCAATCTGCTTGATCTTTATTTGGATTATGAGTTGGTCGCCCTCATTATCCAACTTCTTCTTATTTAATTTTCTTCCTACACTCTTTTCTTGAGAGTTTTTTAACCTTTTATTTGCTTGTTGAATCCCAAGGTCATATTTCCCTTTGTCCTTTTCTCTATCTTTCATTGAAACATCATTATCCACAACCCTGGAATTCAACAACTCTGTATTTTCCACCTTTCTTTTGTGAATCATTTCAAAGATGTAAAATTTCTTAATATTCTAGAATTCTTGTATTTATCCATGGATTACACTATAAATTCAACCCGTTCCAAGAAGGAGGAAGCTTGGCCTTCTCATCAGGGCTTGTTCAAGGTCCTTTATGTTTATTTATTGCAAAAATTTACTAAAGGAAATATTACCATTTAGGAAAACATAGAGGAATACACTTCCTCCACACCTCCCTCTAATATGAGAGGTGTCAAAAGAAAGGTCAAGGAAGTTAAATACCAGGGCTCTCTCAGTTCTAAGAAAAAGGTTAAGGTGGAATTTACTCCCATAAGGAGTTCCTAGTGGCTAAAGAAAAAAGTTTTTCAGATCCATGAGAAGGTTAAGGAAGAGGGTGAGGATGACCCCAGTGACCCCATTGAAAAATATCTATAAAAAATAGTAATCCAAACTATGTCTGCTACCATTGCCCATCTGGAGACCTCCTAGAATGCTATGGGGAAATCCATCTCACAATTGAAGGAGCAGAGAAATGTGCTTAATCTATTATTTTTCTATGACACCTTCGATGAGGAAGCCCCTGCAAGTTCTATTGTTGTTGGCAAATCTAAAGCTAAGGAGGATGACATCACTGAAATTGCAAAGGAAGTCTTCAAGGAAGTGCCCAAGGATGAAACCAAGGAATGTGAATAGGAAACTGCTGAAGAACCTACTATGGAGTAATTGCCTTCCCTACTACTGTTTTTGATCCTTTGGGGTGTCCTCTCCTTTTTTTCTTACTTTGTTAGTCTTTGAGTTTTTTCTTGTTCCTCTAAGAATACATTTTGGGCCTTTCTTGCATCCTCTTCTATTTTCTGCTTCTCTAGGATGCATTTTTGTTTCTCCCTGCATCCCTTTATTTTATGTTTTTCTAAGGCATTGGGGCACCTTTCAAATTCCCCCTTAATAAAAATTATTAACTTACCAAAAAAAATATCCACCACAACCATTGCAAGGATTTGGTTCCCTATATTTATTAGCTCTAAGTGATTAACCCCCAAATTTGAATTCAAAGAAACATGATGGGTAGCTTACTCAACCCTTATAGGGGGAAGGTTATCCTTCTAAGGTTCATCTATTATGGTGATATCCTCCTTCATATCTAAGAGAGAAAGAAGAATTTCATACCTGTTGAAATTTCTTTCTGCTAATTGGTTGGAGTGTGTTGTCTTGCTCTTTTTATTCTTCTTTCTCTTTGGAGCTTCAAAACCCTTTGCAAGGGGATTAAATTTGAGGTTGTGGGTAGATTATCTTCTTCCTTCTCAATAAACTTGTTATTTATTATGGTTTTATTTGGAGGGATGGGGCTCTTTGTGATGCCCTCTAAGCAAAATCAGGCTAGATGATCGTGTTTGTGGCAGATCTTGCATCAGAATGGGATTGCCTCATAGTCTACCTATTGGATCCAAGATAAGTCCTCCATGTTAATTTATATTTTAGCTAGGAGATTTTGGTTGAGACCCATCTCCACATAGATCCAAGTATAAATAGTAGATTCACCCATCATTGTGTCCTTAGAAACTCCTAAATAATACCTCAAGAAGTTCCCTAGTTTTTCAAAAATTAGTTCATACCAGTATTCCATGGGTAGGGCATAAAGACAAACCCAAATAATCACTATAAAGGGCTCCATTCGAGGGTCAAATCCTGGCTTCCATTATTGAACAAAATGGCTCGCAGCACCATATGTTCTCCTCCCTGAATCAAAGGCTTTGTCTCTGTCTACTTGATAAGAAAAACTCACAATATAATAGCCATTTCTAATAAGAGAGATTGCAGTATCCCCAAGGGGCTCCAATTATTCTATATCCAAGAGGACATAAATCCTAAAGATGATCTTATATTGATAAAATTATAAATTAGATCATGCTTACTTCTGTAGAGAATGTTATCAGCCACCAGGTCTTGATCTATCACCAGTTTAGGATGAAAGGATGCCTAGGGGAGGCATCCATTACCCCTTTCCTGATACAATTGTTGCTTTAGATTCTTGGCCACTACAAATAAAATAGAATGAAGATCTGAGTCTCTAAACAAGACATCCTCCATGTCTTATTTCCCCTTAATTGTATCTACAAATTATCTCTTAGGGGAGGGAGTCAAGGAGGGGGTCCACAAGGGCCCTCTTTAGCACCCATAGGACACTCCACACCCTACACATAACACTTTTCTATAAGGGAATACTTGCACATGCACCTACACTTGTACTATAAACCCTTTTGTAGAAGTTACCCAATTTTTAAAGGTAACAGGCTTCTTCCCCTTTGTGCACCTACACCTGTACTATAAACTCTTCTGTAGAAGTTACCCAATTTTTAAGGGTAACAGGCTTCTTCCCCTTCCTGCACCTACACCTATACTATAAACCCTTCTGTAGAAGTTACCCCATATCTATTTTTGTTGCAGATGATCCACTAGCAATGTGGCTTATTAATAATGGTTGCAATATGCTAAGCAATTATATGAGCAAAATCAAGAAAAGATACCTCTCCTATAATTAACACAACTAAGCAAATTTTTTCTCTAAAATATGTGAATGAGGACATTAAGAAAATAGCAATATGTAAATCTTAGGATATATATGGCTTGCAAGTTGAACATCTCAAGTGTAGGGTTGGTAGCTTAGCACCACACATTTAAAATATTTTTAATGGCATCATTAAAGTAGGCTTTCCAATAGAATAGATAACCAACCTAGTCACACCATTGCATAAAAATAGAGACACCAAAAATCCTTCAAATTACCACACCATCATGATTAATCCTCTTTTTACAAAATTATTTGCAAAATCAATCAGTGGGTAGAAAATCAAGGAAAGAAGGCAATAGGGCAAGCAGGATTTGGACCAAAGAACTCAAAAACAAATCACTATATTACTCTAAGGCACCTAATAGAGAGGATATAGAATGAAAAATAATTTTATTGTTGTTTTGTGGACTCTAAAAAGATTTTTGATAAATTATGGAAAAGAATGGAAGAAATTGGTATACCAACTAGCTATATAATAGTTGTACATAAACTTTATGAGCAGGTGGTCATAAAAATCAAAACTTCAAAAGGACTATCAAAGTTTTTTAGGAGTGATATCAAGGTGAAACAAGGTTTTCCATTGTCACCTACTTTATTTAGCTTTTACATTGACAAATTAGAGGAATGGGTAGAAATAATGGGAGGAGAGGGAATAAAATTGGCTAATTATGTAGTGAAACTTCTTCTCTATGTCAATGACCTCATCTTGATTGGCAAGACACTTGAAAGTTTAAAATAATATCTAAAATATTTAGAGCTTTTTTGTAAAGAAATTGGGATGCAGGTAAATACTAGCAAGACTAAAATTATGGTCTTCTCTACTAGGAGAGAGCAAAAGAGTCCATGTATTTTATTTGAAGGAAATCCTTTAGAGGTAGTAACAGAATACAAATACCTTGAGTTATATTTTCAAAGTAAACTCAATTGAGAAATATGCAAGATGAAATGAATACAAGCATGATGGATGGAACTCTACTCATTGCTAAATAGGTGCAAAAAGGTAGAGTTATGGGATTGGAAAACCATGAGGATTTTTTTGGGTTATTAGTTATTATAGTGATGCTATATGGGTGTGAGGTGTGTGATAGCAATACATAAGATTTTAAATGGAGAAAATTTGGAAGAATTCAAAATCAACTAAATGCAAATAATTTCAAAATTCATATGAGATTTTACTTGCTAAAATAGGGATTATTTTGCTAGAAGTAGAAGCTATGATCAAGCTATTGGGGTATCTAAAGAAAATAGAAATAATGGAAGATAATAGGTTGGAAAAACAAGTAATCAAAGAAACACTAAATAGAAGAAAATACACATGGATGAAACAAAACAATAAATGGATGAAAAAATAAAGCATTATATTTCATGAAGTCCCAAACTCCAACAAAGAAATTAATCAATATGTGAGGAAAAAATTCAAAATTGTCATATGGATCAAAAATTTAGGAAGAAAAAAATAGTTATACATCAATGAGTTCAATCCATATTGTGAACATGACGAGAAGAAATTGTAGCCAAACTCTTTACCAACATTTACAAGCCCAAATCTATAGGGTCATACTTGTTAATATTCTTTATTTCTCTTCTTTAGACTTCTTGTTCTTGTTCCAAACTTCTAAAATTACTTAAGGATGGCTCATAGAGCTCAAGGAAGTAATTTTAGGCTTGATATTACTGAAGTATGGATCATTTATCCAATTCAAAGTCTACTAATAATAAGGCACTACAAAATCTCCATCTCGACGATGAGAGAATAAGTAAAAGCCTATAAGGTAAGCTAGAGCTTTTTAAATGTGATGTCAAGAATGCACTTCAAAATATTTGACATAGTAAAATGCTTGCAAAGAGGAGAGTATTCATCCTAGAATAAGGTAAGCCAAAACGTTTGAAACAATAATGTTAGTTCAACCAAAAAAAATTCCAACATGATGAAAAGTCTATAAAGGAGAAAAAAACGCTGCCCGGAGTGCAAGTGAAAGAGAGTAGCACCCAAACTGAAAATTCTCAATAAAAATGGTGATGTCAACATAAAAATGTTTGGCAAGACCACAAGCAAGAAAAGTAGCCCAAAAGGCAACGAATATAGCAACAACACCTTGGACCAAAATATCTTGGCATTAAAGGCACCTGGCACCCTAGAAAAGAGCAATTAGAACACATGGCATTTTTCATAGATGGAAAGTGATAGCCACTCCACCTGAGTATTATTGGAGATCCTACACTCATCATCGCTCAAGGCCTAACACAAGACATGCCCAAAATATTGAGTGATGCCAACTCATCCTAGAGATTATGCACAATCAATTTTGCTCATGATTATACATAGTAGTTAGTTTCATTTCAATTGAGAATAGGCAAAAAATAGGAGAATACCACTCAATGTAAAGGGTTGGATGTTTCAGTGTTTGTCTATCATAGGCTATATGTTTATGCTATTCTAATTCAAACAATATTTATTTGACTTACCTCAATTGAAGTATGGAGTGTTATATGATAATTTATAATTTTAATATTTATATTTTTTCTTTAATCGAAGTCTTTTTGTTATGGTTGAATTTGTTTGGTATGCTTCCTTAATTGGAGTATTATATGCTAGGCTTAATGTTATTTGGAATTATTTTAATGGATTTATTAGAATGTTGACATTTGTAATACTTGTACTTACTACATTTCTCCATAGCTTTAATTAAATAGTTTGTTAGGTTGTGGTTGTATTGAATAGTCAATGCTCATTCAGCTAGAAGCAATGATGTTAGTTGAAGCCTTGAAAATATTCAATATATCTATTTAACTCTTCTCTCTCTCTCTACCCTATCCCTTTTTTCTTTATTTTTTTTGCACATAGTAGGATTTATAAAATGAATTGGCCTTCTCCAAATGTTGATTCAAAATCAATTCTAAGTCATCTAATCTTAACCTTGGTCTAGGGTACATATTCCATACCTAGGCTAATCAAGCAATCAAGAGTTTTGGCATGCCCAATGGGACCAAACCAATATATCTTAGCTCATAAAGAATCATCCATGGGAGGGAGCACAACAATCACTTGATAAGAAGTCAGTATTTCAAAGCCACTATGTGCTCAAGAGCTTTTGCATGCCCAAATTTTTGGATGATCAATATTAAAGTGAAGATATTGGTCTTATTAGTGGATAATCAATCTATTCATATTGCAACTCCACTTTTGAGAACCCAAGAGAAAATTGGTAACTTCACTAGAAGATAGATCTCCATTAACTTATGATCAAAATATTGAAATCCAAGAATCTAAAAGAACTCCTACAGTTTGTTGAGTTATCAATCTTCAAAAAAATCAAGAAATCTAAATTTTCACCTATTTGAACTTCCTTTGACTAAATTCCAACTCCTATGCATGTCATATCTCTAGAACCACCTACTATATCTATACCTAGAACCATATTTGGATGAATCTACCCTAGCTAGAACAATTTTGGAGCCCTTAATCTCCCATATATACATTATATTCCATAAGTTGCATTGAAAGCTTTACCCTCCTACGATGGTAGCGATAAAATGGCCTATGAACATTGTCAAGATATAGCCTCCTTAGATACCATACATAACATCATCTACGAAGATGTAATGGTTAGGCTATTAGCCTTATCTTTTAGAGGGAAAGTATTGGCATGGTACTACTCTTTAGAAGGTAGCATCATCACATGGGCTGAATTGGTTAAGACTATAATCCTAGAATTCAATTATCTATGGGATTCCTTTTCACTCCTAACATTATTTACTTCCACACAAAAACATCCTCAAGAGAAAATCATGGATTTTAACATTTAGTTTAGCAAGACTTGGATAATACTTTCTCTAAAGGTGAGACCTCCCCAAGAACAATAATACATCTACTACCTTTGGATTTTTTCTCTATACTTAAGCTTGTAGATCTAATAGTCCAATGAGATGAGATTTCCTTAGATCTTCCAAATTGTTATTATGGTAGAGAACACTCTCATTTCAATTGGTAAACTACCTCCAAAGGTTGTGATGCCATACTTTCTAGATATTCTTGAGCACAACCAAAAAGCATTACTTTTGGCTACCTCAATTCCTATGATATATACTCCACTAGTACCTAAGTAATTTCATTAACCTATAACATTGACTATCACAATATCATCTTTGCTTGACCCTAAACCAAAATAATCAATAGAGATGCGAGAGCTAAAGGTAGTAATCGGAACCTGATAAATAAGATCATAACAATGGAGTAGAAAAATGTTAAAATAATATTTGAAGTATTCCCATAGAGAATAATCCTTTACATCACAAGGGACCAAGGAACTTAAAATAGTAGTTCTTATAGAAATCAAATTGTTATTGTTGAGATTCAATAGGGAGAGACATATATAGCCTAGGAGGATTATTGGTGTTTGTCTTGCAATAATCCCCATAATGTTGATACATAGTCTATCAACACCAATGTTAGTTGGTTGAAGATCAAAAAATAGAAAGGGAATCAAAAGAGTTAATAGGCATTCTATTGGATCTAGATCAAATTCTTCTAGTTGAAGAACCTAAAAGCCCTAAAATATGGCACATGTTGACCAGATTAGGAAAGCGATTTCTCTTGGCAGATGCCTGGAAGGTTGATAATTTGAAGGCTTCAACTCAGTCGTAGGAGCAACCTAAAGAGAACCCAAGGTTGGAAGTTCCCAAGGCTGATCAAGAAGAGACCAAAGAACAAGTCCTAAGGAAGTTGTGTTTCCATTTGGTTAGGAAAAATAGAGATAAGAATCAACATAGCAATTTTAGAAGAGGTTTGAAGAGTTAGTCTAGAGGGAGGAAAAACTAAAAGAGGCCACCAAATATAACATTATTGAAGAGCTAAAGAAAATTTATTTAAGAGTTAGCATATATGATGCTTTGTTGATACTTGAACAAATTGATTTTCTCAAAGTAGCACTAAAGAGTACCTCTCCAAGTAGATTGAATTGTCTAGAATTAAATTTGGCTCAAGATCAATAAAATCCTAGGATGGTTAAAAATAGACCTCCACCCTTCTATATGTCTCTATGTATGGAGGGTTGGGTTGTGCACAACTCCATGGTGGATTTCAAAGAAATCACAATAGTAATACCTAAGGTTTTTATTATGCAATGGGTATGGAGTACACTCAAACTAGTTTTGGTATGCTTCAGTTAGACGTGACCCTAGTTCGGATGGTAGGAGCTATCAAATATGTGCCTATCATGCTACATAATATCCTAGAAGTCACTATGATCTAGGAGATAATAGTGGTTGATCTTCCTTCTCTTTTTAGACTATGCTTATTGAGGGAGTTCATTACTAAGCTTGGAGGGTACTTATCTCTTGATTATATGCACATGGTAATTTTTTTACAAAGGGAAAAAGTTATGAATCTATGTGGAGAAACCTTGCCCGTACCACATAGAAAATATTGAAGAAGAGTTCAATCTATTAGAGTAAGATCCGAAGTATCCTAAGGAGTTTATGGAAGAAATGCAGATCAAATATGAGTTCTCAGTGGATGAATTTGATGGAATAATTGACACTAGACGAAGAACCTATTGCATGTTTGAATTAGATAGCTACAAGTTGCTTGTCATTACAAATTAGCTATTCTGAAAAGAAAATAGGTGGAGGTATTCAAAGCTTGGATTGATATGGTCTGAGTATTGTTGATTCCAATGAAGGACCAATTCACTTGATCATTTTTTAGCCACATGCACATGGAACTTTTTCCATGCTAGCAATTTATTTTTTGTTTAGATTCAGATAAATATGTGTATGACTATTAGATGGCCATGGTCTATTCAATACCTCCCAAACCCTTTTTATTTTGACTAGGCTCTATTTCTTAGATCACAAATTTATGAGTAGTTAGTAGAGTTTAGTCGAGGAGGATTTTTTAGATATCTCACATATTTGGCCTAGATTTTCTCATTCTACAAACCAAAAATCTTTTAAAGCCATAGAAATTAAAATCAAGTTGAGGATGGAAGGGTTTTTTCAATAGTAGACTGGACACCAGCCCTTAGGATGTCTAATTCCTTTTAAAATTTTAATAATTTTTCCTTGGCATTGCTCTTTCATGCATAAAAGGACCAATTCCCCAAATAACCAAGGAAGCAAAGGCTCGATTGCAAATAATAAAAGCATAGATCAGAGACTAGTATTTTATCCCAAAACGTATTGTAATAAGGGTGTATGAATTTGCTAGAGAGCCAGTTGTGTTGTCCCACTATGTTGCAGATTGGATTTTTGGTTTGAAATTTTATTTCCAAATGGATTACATAAATCAATAGTTGGGTGTTGAAGCAAACAAGAAAGCTTTGTCTAACTTGCCTTTGATTCAGAGGTTAATGACTCTTAATTCCAAACAAACGGTTGACTTGTTGAAGCGGAAGCTTTTGAGCCTAATATTAAAAATAGAACCATATAGGTGGAGCTATGACCTAGAAATTATTTTAAAAGACCATATTGCAAATTTGAATAATAATTCCCCTACATTTTAACATAACCTAAGGCCAAAATTCAAGAAGAAAAGAAACCTAGCAAAAGAAGAGGGAGTTGAGGTAGAAGCAACAAAAGATAGTCACCCTCCATGGAGGATGTTTTATGAAAATATAAATGATTATGAACCTAAGCATGATCCAAATCATGTGCTTAAGAAGAAAATAAAATAAATAATAGTGCAAAAACACTAGTTTGAAAAGAAAAATTAGGAATGGTGGATCTTCTTGTGTGATACCAACACCTAGAGTCATGGTTATGGTTTGATAATTGATAAAACATTTGAAGATATTTTTAACAAGGACTCTCAAAAAAAATATGAGTAGATGAATGATGACTCTAATGATCAATATGCTTCGAATATTGGGAAGAGGAAACCAACTCCCAGGGATGAACAGAACATCTTGGATGCTATCACTTCAAATTGGCAATAAGCTCCTCCATCACCTTTTCCTGAAGAGAAGTTGCAATAAACCTATACTCTGGGTGTTGAGATAATGGAAAAAATTGGTTACACTAGTTATGGCCTAGTTCTAACAATAATAAAGCCAATAAACCCCCCAAGCACCTCTTGATAAAGGTAAATATGGACTAGGTGTTGATGTTTTTGAACTTCACCCCATAAAAGTCTTGGTCCTAGAAGTTTTGAAGCCTTAGAGAAAGCAGTCAAAAAGAAGTGGTAAAGTTAAAATTTTGGGACCTACTTTAGAGTAGCAAGGTTCAAAATCAAAAAAATAAGGATTCGGCTAACACCTCCATTTATTGAAGAGCATTCTGGAGTGGCAACATAAGGATCAAGTGCATCATATTTACCTTCTTCTTCTCCTCCTCACTCATTTCATATACATCCTTCTCCTCCCCAATATTCTCCACCCCCTTCTTCTCCTCCTCATCATGATCAACCACCTTCATCCCATCCTTAACCTAATCCACCACCTCCTCATCCTCATCAATCCCCACCAAAAGAAACACCTGTCGATTTTCCTTCTAAAATAGTTATAGCTTCTCTAGTCCCATACACTTCTCAAGCTCTTGAACTCATATCTTCTCTATATTTTGAAGTGCTCTAGACAATTCCCTCCATACCTACAATTGCTTCTATGCCTCTTCCCTTGCCCTTGTTAGGATTAAATAATAAAACATGAGCAATAAATAAATGCGAAAATAAAACACGAAAGAATAAATCAATACACGAGAAAAATTTACATGGTTCACCCAATGTGGGCTATGTCCACGAAGAAAATTACTAGGTCTTATTATTCTGTCCAGCAAATCTCGAAGGGATACAACTTATAACAAATCCGTTGTACTTCCTCTTTGATCTCACAATTATAGTCTCTCTTCCTTCTTCACATATCCAATGTCGTACAACATCCTCTTATAAAATGAGGGTTACAATTTTAGAGAAAATCATTAAGGCCCCAAAATTTTAAAAAAATTTATTGTTTTTGGTAAATTATATTTTCTGTCGAAATTTGTCATTTTAAGTAATACTATTTTCATAAAATTAATTTTCGTCAAAAAATTTCTGTTTTTAGTCATTACTATTTTTGGTAAAATTAATTGTCAAAAAAATTCTGTTTTTAGTAATTACTATTTTCGAAAAATTATTTTCCGTCAAAAAGTTTTTGAAAATAGTGATTCACAAAAAAACTCAGATTGACATGCAATTTGATATACAATTACATAACATCTATATCCTTTCGTAGTGTGGGTCCAAACATGGTTAAAACAGGACCTCCAAATTAGAATCAGGCTCCACAACAAACAATCTCCCACTTGGAGACTGAACAATAACTCCACCACTATTGCACCTTCTGGACTATGCTTCAACTTTGGACCTAAAAATTTTATCACCTTTTACTCTCATGTTTGAAGACCAACTGAAACTAAGAAAGAACTTAGTTTCTCCCTAGTTACTATCTTTGTGAACATATCTATAGGATTTTGGCTAGTGTATATCTTCTCCAGTTTTAATTGTCCATCTTCCAACATTGAGCGTATGAAATGGTACTTAGTATATATATGTTTAGTCCTGGAATAGAAGGCTGAATTATTTGCAAGATGAATGGCACTCTGACTATCACTATATAATATGTTATTCTCCTGCTTCTTTCCTAACTTCTCTATAAACCTTTGTAACCAAATCATCTCCTTACTATCCTTTGTAATAGTAACATACTCTACTTCCATTGTTGATAGTGTAACAACCTTCTGTAATTTTTAAATACAACTTACTACAGTTCCACCTACAGTAAAAACATACCCTATGGTACTTGATGTCTATATCATCGGTCATGTCTGAATCAACATATACCTTTTAAAGAGTGTTAGAACCTCCAAAGCATAATACTTGAGTGATAGTACCTATCAAATACTTGAGAATCCACTTCACTGCCTCCCAATGTTGTTTTCCTAGATTATTTATAAATCTGCTCACAACTACCACTGCATGTGCAATATCTAGCCTTATGCACACCATCACATACATCAAACTATCAACTTTTGATGAATAAGAAACCTTGGACATGTAATCTATCTTCTCTTGTGTCTTAGGGCACATCTCTTTGGTCAGTTTGAAATAATTGGCCAAAGGTGTGCTAACAGGTTTTGCATCCTGCATATTAAATATTTCCAACACCTTCTCAATGTACTCACCCTAAGATAATGTTAATTTGTGATTTTTTCTATCTCTTGTTATTCTCATACCAAGGATTTGCTTTGCAGTACCCAAATCCTTCATTGCAAATGAATCTATCAATTTTCTTTTGAGCATAATTATATCCTACATGTTAGACCCTGTAACAAGCATGTCATCTGCATACAATAACTAGATAATATAGTTACCATTATCCAATCTCTTAAAATAAACACAATGGTTAGAATAACATCTACTATAACCTTGTTTTGACATAAACCTGTCAAATATCATATACAACTACCTTGGAGCTTGCTTCGGGCCATACAAGCTCTTTTTCAACCTGCATAATAATTCCTCCTTCCCTTTTACCTCACACCCTTGTGGTTGTTGCATGTAAATCTCTTCCTCCAAATCTCCATTGAGAAAAGTTATTTTTACATACAATTGTTCAAGATGCAAATCCTCTACAACCACTAGGCTTAAAACAGTTCTAATTGAAGTCATTTTAACAATAGGAGAAAAAATTTCATCATAATCAATACCTTTCTTATGTGCAAACCCCTTTACAACCAATCTAGCCTTATACCTCTTTTTACCTCCATCTTCTTCTTTCACCCTGTAAACCCATTTATTCTACAATGCTCTTTTTCCTGCAAGCAACTAAACCAAATCCCAAGTTTGATTGTGTACCAAGGAGTCAATATCCTATTTCATGTCTTGCTCCCACTTCTTCTTGGTTTCTACCTGCATCGCTTCTTCATATGTTTCTAGTTCACCAAAGTTAGATAATAATACATAATCTAATTAAGGAGAGTAACGATCAGAGGGTCTAATTATCCTAGTAGATTTTCTAACAATAACTGCAAGAGTTTGAGGTGCTTGTTGTTGTTCTTCTTCTAGCACCTTTGGAGTTTCAATTTCATCAAGCACTGTGTATTCTGTGTTTACTTTTTCTTGTTTCTTTCCCTACAACTGATCCTTATACAGGATCTTCTCATTGAATATTATTGGAAATTTTGAGTTAGTTGTGTTGTCATTGATGTCAAGAGTTAGTATCAAGAATCAGTGCAGGACTTGGCAAAAGAAGGGTTAAAATATTTATATTTTAAGCCCAAGTGATTTGGTTAAGAGCTCCACATGATTGGTCAAAAGAATGGTTAAATACCCTGAAGAAAAGGCCTAAAAGGGATAATATTATAATATTAAAGGTAGTCATAAAAGGTCTAAAGGCGAAAGGTGGTCATAAATGGAAATAATATTATAATATTTCATTATAATATTAAAATTTTAATTATGCCTAAGGTAGTTTATAAATAATTTATAATATTTATATTATAAATTTATTTATAAAATAATATTGTTTATAACCCAAAGTTGGGTTGGGTGCCAAAAACAATTTAATTTTTATAATCTCCATCGACGTGGGAGAGAGGGAGGCATATGGTATAAATACCATAGCACTTCCCCCCAAAAAGACAAGTCTCCGAAATTAATTCATGCATGCGAGTTTAGAGTGAATGCAAAATATTTTCGTGAGCAAGCAAAGGACAAAGGCTATAGTTTTCATCTACCTCTGAAATCTACATAAGTCAAAGTGATTAAGGCAGAAAGGCTAAACACCAACCAGTGGTTGGGCTAGCGATGAATCCAAGGTGTGCGAAGAGTTTGGAATGCAGAGGTGTTGTGTTTGATTCCTACCTACGATGTGGGACAGAGCCTTTTTGGCTTTTGGTAGGCAAGAAGGATTCAAAGTGCCCTAGGCACCTTTGACTCCCACATGAGCACTTAGCTCACGCAGAAAGGGAGTCGTGGCTAAGGTGTTGCAGGTGCTTCTACTAGGGATCGAATCCTGTGGGGAGTGCGCAAGGAGGTATTTAATTTTTAATTAAAATTTTCTCATTGCCTAAGATCATTGGTAGCGCTCAAAGTGCATGGTTTATTTTTGCACTTGGACTATAGTGTGAAGAGGAAAATTATTAGCACATGGGTCATTTGGATTTTGTCAAAGTGCTTAGGGAGTTAAAAGGGTCAGGCAATTAATTTTTTACCTTAGAGAAAGTGAGAAATATTTTATTTAAAGTTAAAAATATATTGCATTGTTTTATAAAGCTAATTATTTGAAAATGCAATATTGAGTAAGGAGACATAAGTAGTGTTTGGATTGTTTCATGCATTAAATTTTTTAAAGGGGTTATTGTGAAATTGAATGGGTGAAATATTTATTTGATAGAGTTCAAGATTATAAGGTGTAATTGAGAATTAATAATTTATGTATGGTGAAATATTTGAAGGAAATAATTGAGGATAGATTTTTGATATCTAACCATTGATATTGACAAAGAGGTTGATTGTGTTGAGACAGTTTTTGAGGTCATTTCTCCATCAAGAAAAATGTATGGGCATATCTTCCTTGTGAGTGAAATATTATTGGGTTGAATGTTATGAATGCTAAGTTGGAGTGAAAAGGTTTGTTTGATAAGCATTGTTGGAAATATTTGAGTAAACCTTCATGTGCATGATTAGGGTCTATGAAAAGAATATGAGTATCATTGTTATGTGAATGAGGAATCATATTGAGTCTCTAACATTTCTCTATATGATTCTATGGTTTAACAAAATTTTGAGTGGAACTAATTAAAGTGATTGAAGTGGTTTTTTTGAAAGATTGAGTTAATTTTTATATGCAAGTTAGCTATTAATTTGAACAAGATTTTGTGAAATCTAGTGGACATATTTGCGGTAAGTCTTGGTGAAGACTTGTTAAGTAGATTTGATGTAAGTCTTGGTGAAGACTTGTTGAGTAGATTGGAGAAGTTATTGAGAGAACTTGTTGGACAAGTTTGAGGTAAGTTTTTGAGTAGACTTGTGAGCAGAACTGATTGATTGATTTGTTCAAATATTGAGTTAAGGTCTCGAGAAGATCTAGCAGAGTTGATTTGTAATTGAGTCAAGCTTTGTGTTAAGGCTTAAGGTCATATTTGAGGACAAAGTTTGGTGCAGATTTGAAGATAGGTTTGTGCCAAACCAGAGACATATATTGAACAATTTGTGTAATACATAGGACAGTGTTCAGTACAGATCTGAGACAGAGACAAAAAGAGTAAGAGAAAACTTTGGAGGTGACACAGCAAAGGATAGTAGTATCCAGTGGATAGAAATCCATTAGCCAGTTCAGAGAGGACATAGGTCTTCTAAGTGATGACAGGGTTCTTCTGTGGAGAGAGATCCACAAGCTAGTGTAGTGGAGCTAGTAGTCTTCTAAGAGGATCACCAGCCAGAGCAGAGGAGAAATAATTCTTCCATGGATAGATATCCACAATCTCCTTTGGACAAAGGTCCATAAGCATTGTAATAGAGAAAGGATTCCCAAGAGAATTTATTGAGAAAATCTTATAAGGAATATTTTCTCCATGGAGTAGCCCACATTGGGTGAACCACGTTAAATCATCTCTCTCATGTGTGTGATGCTTTATGTAATGTTTACTACTTTAATATTCTTGATGTTATCATATGGATTGAAAAGCAAAAAATTTTATCTTATATTGTTCACCCCCTCTCATTATAAGAACATGTTCTTCAATTGGTATAAAAGCGGGTCTCTCCATGAAAAGACTAACAGCTTGGAGGAAGACCCATCAGAAACACACATGACTTCAGAAAGTGAAGAAGATACCATATTTGACATAAAAGAGGAATTTTTTGCTGCTCTTAGGAACCTTGAAAAGGTTAAAAATAAAAACTCTAGTTTGAAGGTCCAAATTCAAGAGAATGAAGAATCAAGGATAGAACTTCTATAGAGTCTCACAAAACTCAAGATAAAGGTAGAGAAGGGAAAGAAAATTGAATAGGATATGATAGATCTATTAAGAGTAAGAGAAACAAAATGTGAAATATTGGAAGCAGATATTGTTTATCTAAGGAATGAAGTTGAAAAGACCAAGTTACTACAAGATATAAAGTTGGGAAAATAGAGAGAGGATTCAAGCCTTCAAGAAGCAGAGACTTCAAATAAAGATAAGCAAGTGACTCATACTCTGGAAGGAAAAGACATCAGGAAAGAAGAAAGCAAAGAAGAACCATGGACAAAAGTCAATCACAACAAAAAAAGGAGCACTCAACCATATTATCCAAGGCATTCAAACAAATTACATACTCTCTTCCATGGCTATTATTTTCATGTAAAAAATATGGTCATAGAGTTGTACATTGCACTGGTTACGTTAAAAAGGATGTCATTAGAAGTTTCAATTCTTTTGCACCTCTTATGAATAGTGATGGCATATATTATAAGTACAATAATCTTGGGCACAAGGCTAGATGGTGTAAAATGGTATTGCCTGAGACAAGTAAAAATAATACAACTTCAACAGTTAGGAAGGAGAGAAAATGGTATGAAAAAGTTAGATCAATGTTAGTACAAACAACTCTTCATGTTCAGGATAAGGGAAAACAATGGTATCTTAATAGTGGATGTTCTAGTCACATGACAGGAGACAAAAGTAAATTTCTAGTACTCAAAGAAACTGATGGAGGATCAGTAAGATTTGGTGATAATGGATCAGCAAAAATTTGTGGGAAAGGAACTCTGAGTTTAGATAATGGGAAAACAAAAACAGAGAATGTATTTTATGTCAAGGGGTTGAGGCACAATCTACTAAGTTTGAGCCAACATTGTGATCAAGGGCACATGGTTACATTTCATCCAAGTAGGTGTGAGATTAGAAAGTCTAAAATTGGAAAACTTAGTGCAAATGCAAATAGAACTACAAGAAACATCTATATGTTAAGTGATATTAAAGGAGAAAAGTATTTTCTATCACAAGAAGATGAGAGTTGGTTGTGGCATAGAAGAATGGGTCATTTGAACTTTGACAACATAGTGAACATAAGCAATAAACAGGATGTTAGAGATTTACCCAAGCTAAAAAGGCCACAAAACATAATTTGTGCACATTATCTTAATGGAAAGAAAACTAGAACAAGTTTCAAATCAAAAGGATTTATGTCATCTAAGCCATTGAAACTAATACATACTGATCTATGTGGTCCTACCAGAATACTAAGTATTCAAGGTGAAAGTTACCACATATTATTTATAGATTATTACTCCAGAATTATTTGGGTAGCCTTCCTGAAAGAGAAGTTACAAGCACTTGATAAATTCAAGGAATTTAAAGAGTTTGTTGAAAAAGAAACAGGAAAAAGGATTAAGTGTTTGAGATCAAACAGAGGAGGAGAATTACCTTAAGTCAAAAAATTTCACGGGAGCGGAGGCAGGTGCAATTTCTGCAAACATGATTCTCATTCTGCTGGAGGTGGGAAACAGGGTTTCCAAACCCCTGGAAGTTGTGAGGCTCAAGGAGGGAACAAGCAAGGTTCTGAAGCAACTGAGGAAGAGCAGGTGGACAGTGACAAGGACACTGAGGGTTTTAAAAAATTAGAGGGACACGAACCCCCTGATATTATTTTTGATAAGAAGGCCCACATCAAGAATTCTGAGGGCAATAAGTCTTTTGCACAGGCCCTTAAAGGTGGCACTAGGGTTTCCTTACATTCCTTACCACCTCTCACTCCCAATGGGCAAAAGGTATCCGTGCCTGAAAGCGTAATGGCAGACTTTATATCGATGGAAAATTTTTCTCTGGTAGGCAAATTCATAGGGGGCAGGCCGGATATTGAAACGATTCGACGATGGGCATCCTTGAAGTGGAAGACTTCTGGACACATGGAGATTATTGCATTATCAAGGGGGTTTTTTGTGGTACGCCTTAACAATAGTGAAGATGCTAGTCATATTCTAACAGGAGGACCTTGGTTCTTGGGCCGAAGAAGTCTTTTTCTTAGGAGATGGGCTGAGGATTTTGACCCAGAAAAGCAGAGCATAAACTTTGCCCCCATTTGGGTCCATCTCCCAAATCTCCCGTTTCATTGGTGGCATGAGTATTTTCTTCAGGGTATTGCCAAGACCATAGGGGATTTGGTGGCCATTGACAATCCAACCCTTGCATGCACCAGAATGATGCATGCTAGGATTTGTGTAAATGCAAACCTAGAATCTGAGCTTCCTACTCATGTGGAGTTAGAATATGGAAATAAAACAAGATTACAGGTCATCGAATATGAAAATAGACCGGCATTTTTCTCTGACTGTAATATTCAAGGCCATATCAAAGGACAATGCTCTTTTTTGAGAAGCCAGCAAACCCTTCCTAGGAATAATGATTCCAAGCGGCAGTCTTTCAAAAATAATGGCAAATACACAGGGATGTACAGGGTTAAAGATCCAAATGTTGAAAATGCAAAAGCCTCTGGTTTGGGGCAAATGGAGAATGAGGCTGAGCTTCACATGGACAATGGTAAGGACAACCAAATTGCTACATCACAAACTTACCAACAAAAGGTATGCTCTCCTTTCGAAAATCTAAATAAATTTAACATTTTGGCTGAAAACCAAATAATTACAGAGGAAAATCAGAATGAAGGGTCTAATGTTGAGGATATAATTCTTGGTCTCCCTGCTTACCTTGACTCCCCAACCAAATTTGGACCTTCCAATCCTCCTCCTGTTGGTCATAAAGAATGCCCTAATGATGAGTCTTTTTACGCCCCAGAAAGAGAAAAAGTGCTTTCAGAGTTAATCAGCCCTTCCAAGCGACATTTTTCACCTGTCTTTGTCCCAATCCAGAGAAGGGGTTTCCAGCACTGTTATCCAACAGGTTACCCAAACCAAATTTAGCCCGAAACAGACTAGAATCTCAATGAAGTCCCCCTTGATTGACTGTGGAGGTGAGAAAAAAAAGGGAAGAAAGTCAAATGCCCAGCAATGGAAAGAAGAGGTCCAAGATGAGATAGCTAATGGAATTCATACTACTCTATTTCCATCAATTGGAAATCTTCCCTTTGAAGAGAACAAAATTCTTAAGCCCCCTCAAGTCCAAGGCAGGGGAAGAGGAAAAAACTTTAAAAGTTCCAAATGAAGATCATATCTTGGAATGTAAGGGGGCTCAATGGCCTTCCTAAATAGCGGTTAGTCAAATATTTAAGAAGATATTTTGATCCCACTATTCTTATTTTGCAAGAAACTAAAGTCGATGAAGTTTTGTCTAGAAAAATTGCCCTCAATATCTGGAAAAGGGAGAAGCAATTTTTTGCAAAGCCAATGGAACCTCAGGTGGTCTTCTTTGTATTTGGAATCCAAGGAAGGTGGAAGGCAAGGTTATTCAATTAGGTGAAAGGGTAATGAGCATTATTTTTAAGGATAAGGTTAGTGACCTTTCTTGGATATTAACAAATGTGTACGCCCCTAATTCTATATCTGGGAGAGCTGATCTATGGAATTTACTCAGTCATTTTAAGGAAGCTTTTCAGGATATCCCATGGATAGTGGCGGGGGACTTTAATACCCCTCTTTACCCCTCTGATAAAAAAGTGGGAGTAGGAATTCCAGCAAGAAGTATGGAGGACTTTCAAGATTTCATCAACAACAACAATTTATTGGATGTCAAATTAAAAAATTCTAAATTTACTTGGAGCAATAGGAGTTCTGGAAATCAACTTATAATGGAAAAGCTTGATAGGTTTTTTTTGTCATAGGAAGCAATACAATCTTTTGGGGATGCAAATCTATTGTCCTTGCCTCGCATTGGGTCTGACCACAACCCGATTTTACTTGAAATTGAAGAGATTCCAAAATTCAAAAGGCCTTTTAGGTTTGAATCTATGTGGATGCACCACCCTGATCTCAGAGATAGAATTTCTCAGTGGTGGCAGCATTCTTGTCAGGGCGGGCCTTCATTCAGATTAGCACAGAAACTTAAAGTGGTGAAAGAAAATCTAAGGATCTGGAATAAAGAAATTTTTGGAAATATTTTTTAAAACAAGAAAGTCATCTCTAAAAGGTTATCAACCATTGAGAAAAAAATTGAAGAGGGATTGCCAGACCCTTCCCTACAGGCAGATGAAAAGAAAGCCCTTGCTGAGTACCATAATGTTTTAGCCTGCGAGGAGACTTTTTGGCGACAAAAGTCTAGAGCTACTTGGCTAAAATAAGGTGATGCCAACACAAGATTTTTTCATGCATCTACCTTAAGGAACAGAAGCCACAATAGAATTAAAGAACTTGTTAGAGATGATGGATCATCCCTTTCTAATCCTAATGAGATCAGAAATGAAGCAATTGCCTATTTTCAGAATCTTTTAGGAGAAGAACATTTCAGTTCTGCCTTAGCTTCAGAATCAATGCTTTACCATATTCCTCATTTAATTTTTGATGACTTGAATGGGGAGTTAATTAAGCATTTCACGGATGAAGAAATCAAAGAGGCCCTCTTCTCAATGAACCCTGATAAAGCTCCAGGTCCAGACGGGTTTTCACCTCGTTTTTTTCAGGATTTTTGGGATATTGTAGGTTTTGATGTATGTGCTACTATCAAGGAATTTCAGTCCACAAAGCATATTCCGAGAAGTTTTAACTCCACTTTTATTGCTTTAATCCCAAAGATTCCTACTACTAGATCTATGATGGATTTTAGACCTATTAGCCTTTGTAATGTTGTTTATAAAATTTTGACCAAGGCGATTGCAAATAGAATGAGGAAGATCCTTCCTACGTTTATTGATGTTTGTCAAGGCAGTTCAGTCCCTGGAAGGTCCATCCTTGATGGTGTCATAACAGTTCATGAAGCCCTCCATTCGATAGTCCAGACTAAAAAACCTTCTTTTGCTCTCAAGCTGAATATGAACAAGGCTTATGACCGCATAAACTGGAGTTTTGTTTCTGCCATTCTTCAGAAATTTGGTTTTCATCATGAATGGATCAAGCTTTTGGAAGGATGTTTTATGAAACCTTGTTTTTCAGTCCTTGTTAATGGTGCTCCTGCTGGATACTTTCAAAGTAAAAGGGGCCTAAGGCAAGGTGACCCTATCTCTCCCATGTTGTTTATCATTGTGGATGAAGCCCTTGGGAGGACAATCAAAGTCACTGTAATATTGGTCTTATTTCAGGAATTAAAGCATCATCACAAACACAGGCAGTTACACATGAACAGTTTGTGTATGATACTTTGTTTTTAACTCTTGCATCATTTTTTGAGGCTAAGGTCATAAAACATATTCTAGAGCTATATGAGGATGCTGTGGGGCAAAAGGTAAATTTTTCAAAGAGTAAAATGTATTTCTTTAACACTCCCATTCAGAGGCAGATTAATATTGCTAGGATTCTTGGATGCTCGGTGTCTACTCTTCCATCCACATACTTAGGCCTTCCTTTATTTACGAGCAGAGCTATTGATTCCATGTGGACTAATGTAATTGAAAGAATTCAGAGGAAGCTGGCTGGATGGAAAGGGAATTTGTTATCTCAAGCTGGCAAGGCAATTCTCACCAAGTTTTCCATTCAAAGCATCCTTGTCTACTTTCTCTCTATTTTTAAAGCTCCTACAAGTGTCTACACTAAAATTGAACAGATCCAGAAGAGGTTCCTATGGACTGGTTCTGAATCTAAGCGACGCTTTCACTTGGTGTCCTGGGATAGGGTTTGCAAACCAAGGGAGTTTGGAGGTATTGGGCTAAGGAGAATACAACATTTAAACATGGCCCTCCTGGCCAAACAAGCATGGCGTCTTCTGACAAATGCAAATGCAGAATGGATTACTATAATCAGAAGAAAGTATTTGCAAGAAACTGAATTTTTAAGTTATTCCTTTCCTCCTAGGGGATCATTTTTTTGGAAATCAATCCTTCAAACTAAAAACTTGCTAAGCAAAGGGCTACGTTGGAAACTGGGAAATGGAAGAAACATTGATTTCTGGGACCACAAATGGTTAAAGGACTATCCCCTCTCTGCAGACCCCATCCTTTCAACCCTTAGATCTTGGACAATTGAATTTTTTGGTACCAAAGTTGCAGATTTTATTACTTTGTCAAACAATAGAAGGGTTTGGAAGCCAATAATGAACAATGATCTACCAGGGGCATCAATAATACTGGAGAATGAATTAAGATAGTATTTACTCCCTTCTGGAATTCTTGGGAAGCTTCAGACAATGGGGAATTTTCTATCAAGACTGCTTATCTGATGCTTATTGATAATGATGAACCTACTTTCCCTCACTTGGAAGTTTGGACCAAAAGCATTGTTCCGAAGTTTGGGTTTTTTGCATGGCTGGCCATCCAAAATAAGATCCTCACCATGGATAACTTAATAAAAAGAGGTGTGACTGTTGTTAATAGGTGTTATCTTTGTATTTCTGAGTGAGAGTCTATTGATCATTTGTTTCTGTATTGTAATTTTTCTGTATCAATCTTGTTAGGTCTGTTACAAATGTTTCATATTTATTGGGTCCATCCTCAGTTCATTTTTGACTTATTTGTCCAATGGCCTTCTCCCTTTTTGAATAGGCATCTTAGGTATATGTGGAAGATCTGCCTTCATCACTACTTGTGGCAGATATGGTTGGAAAGGAATCGTCGGGCCTTCTTGGATAAGGTTTCTCAGTCATCCTCTGTCCTGTCAAAAATTTTAGTATATGCTAATGAGAATGCTTGTTTAGTGCCTGCAGCATCTAGACCTCCAAATCCTTTTGAAGCTTCATTAGGCCAGTCATTAAACTTACCTCTCACTGATGGCCTCAATCATCCTCAAGTCTGTCCTAGAACCATGATCACATGGACCCCACCCCCCCTAGGGTGGATTAAGTTAAATTTTGATGGGGCATCTAGGGGCAACCCAGGTGAAGCTGGGGCTGGTGGCTTACTTAGAGACCACAAGGGTGAGGTGCTTGTAGCTTTTGTTGAACATCTTGGAGCTCAAACTAACAATGTGGTTGAAGCGAGGGCAGTTTGGAGGAGCCTCAAGGTGGCAGAGAATTATCTAGGGAAACTGTTGGTGGAAGGTGATTCTCTTATTATTATAAATCTTCTAAAGAACACTAAGAGAGCTCCTTGGAGATTTTATGACTACATCCACGAAGCAAGGGCTCTAATTCATGATCGACCTGAGGCCATAATTTTGCATACCTTCCGAGAAGCAAACATGGCAGCTGATAAGCTGGCAAATGAAGGCATTGTAGCAACAAATTTGATCACGTGGACTGAAAATCTTCCTCATGCAGTCTCAATGGTGATAGATAATGAAAAATTTTAGATTGGAAGGCTCAAAGTGGATTTTGTCTTTGTTATTTCTATTTTGCGTCTTTCTTTTCTGATGGCCATAATATTAGGCTTCCATAGTTTAGTTTGGTCGTATTCTGTTGGAAGAGTAGGTCTTGGCCCTTTTTGTTGTCAGTTTAAACTTTTAGGGCTTGGCCTTTGTCTAGTTGGTCAGTGGACCCTATTTTGTAAAATGGTTTTGGGTCAACCAGTTAAAACCCGATGTTAATCATAAATATTCTCTTACTTACCAAAAAAAAAACAAAGGAGGAGAATTTACCTCAAATTAATTTGTAAACTATTATGAACAACATGGGATCAAAAGATAATACTTAGCTGTAAGAACTCCTCAACAAAATGGAGTTGTTGAAAGGAAGAATAGGACTGTTGAAAATATGGCTAGAGCTATGTTAAATAAATCCAAGCTTTCATATGGTTTTTGGAGGGAGACAATTAACACAGTAGTATATATCATTTATAGGGCTCAAATAAGAGTGAACCATCACAAGACCCATATGATCTTTGGAAGGGTAGACCAGGCACTATGAAATACTTCAAAAATTTTGGGAGCAAGTGTTACATAAGACAATAATAGAAAAACTTGAGAAATTTTGACCCAAGATGTGATGAGGGCATCTTTCTTGGTTATTCCACTAAGATCAAAGCGTATAGATGCTACAACAAAAGGACACATACTATTGTAGAAAGTATAAATGTAACAGTTGATGAGAAGATAGGGTTAAGAGAACCAATTCAATAAATTATGTATCAAGAAGATGGAATTTGTCAAGAAGAGTTGTGAGGAATCAAAAGGAGAAGAGGAAGAAAAAAAAGACTTCTTCCTAAGACTCCATCCAGGTATGTACAGAAACATCATCCAAGAGATCTAATCATTGGGAATCCAGACAAGAGAAAGACAAGGAGAAGGGTAATAACATCAAATCAACAAGAATTTTTTTTTTATCCAAAATTAAACCAAAATATTTCAATGAGGCAAGTGAAGATGACTTTTGGGTTAAAGCAATGAATTAGGAACTAGATCAGATAGAGAAAAGTAAGACTTGGGAACTTGTGCCATGACCAAAAGATAAGAATGTGATTGGCACTAAATGAGTATTCAGAAATAAGTTAAATGAATATGGTCAAGTAGTCAGAAACAAAGCAAGATTAGTATGCAAATATTATGCACAGGTAGAAGGAATTGACTTTGATGAGATGTTTTCTCCAGTTGCATGACTTGAAGCTATAAAAATATTCTTAGCCTTCTCAAGCTTCAAAAACTTCAAAGTATATCATATGGATGTTAAATCAGCATTTCTAAATGGTGTTCTAGAAGAATTTTATATTGAGCAACCAGAGGGATTCAACTTAACAGGTAAACCAAACTATGTATGTAGATTGAAGAAGGCACTATATGGTCTAAAATAGGCTCCTAGAGTGTGGTACTCAAGATTGGATAAGTACCTTCAGGAATAGGGGTTTAGGAAAGGAATAGTGGATAGTAACTTATACATCAAAAATGAAGGGAATGATCTACTAATTATGGTTGTTTACGTAGATGACATTATTTTTGGAGGTAACAATGATAAGATGCGTCAAAAATTTGCAAAGAGCATGGAGAATGAATTTGATATGTCTATTCTTGGTGAGTTGTTCTTTCTTAGACTTTAGATTTCTCAATCATAGAAAGGGGTGTTTCTTCACAAACCAAGTATATAAAAGATATGCTAAAGAAATTCAAGTTAGAATATTGCAAACCAGTAAGTACCCCCATGGTTACAGGATGTAAGTTAAGTAAAGATGATGAATCTCCAAAGGCAAATTAGAAATTATACAGATCTATGATCAGTAGCTTATTGTATGCCACAGCTACAAGACCAAATATCATGCAAGTAGTTGGATTAGTGGAAAGGTTTCAAGCAACACCCAAGGAAACACATGTAGTAGAAGTAAAGAGGATTCTCAGGTATCTAAAAGGGACTATGGATTTTGGGCCATGGTATCCCAAAAGTGATAGATTCACTCTCACAGCTTACACAAATGTAGATTGGGCTGGCAACATTGATGATAGAAAAAGTACAAGTGGAGGAGAATTATTTCTTGGAGACTGTTTAGTCTCTTGGCTAAGTGAGAAATTGGCATCAGTATCCTTATCTACAACAAAGGCAGAGTATATTGCAGCAGTTGCTAGTTGTACATAGGTATTATGGATGAAGCAAACTCTAGAGGATTTCAAGATAAAGCATGATCATCCTATTCCCATATTGTGTGATAATACAAGTGCTATAAATATCTCAAAGATTCTAGTGATGCACTCCATAACAAAGAACATTCCGATCAAGTATCACTTTCTAAGAGAAAAGGTGATAGACAACCAAGTCAGGTTGGAATATGTTACTACAAAGGAGTAGATAGTGGATGTTTTCACTAAGCCACTTTTGAAAGAGACTTTTGAGTATCTTTGAGGAAAATTGGTAGTTATACTCCCAACCCAAAATTAACCACCTCAAGAGGAGGTGGGGGAGGGGTTAAGCTAAAAGTCTCGTTCTTAGCCCCAAGCCCCAAAGGTGTCCCTTTGCCATTGATGTCAAAGTGGGAGAGATTTGAGTTAGGGGAAGAGCATTCAGTCAGGAGGAGCAGTTTCTTAGGGGGAGTAGTTTTGAAAGAAGAAAAAGGTTTAGTTAAAAAAAAAAGGGTTGTCATTTTGAGTTAGTTGTGTTGTCATTGATGTCAAGAGTCAGTGTCAGGAATCAATGCAGGACTTGGCAAAAGAAGGGTTAAAATATTTATATTTTAAGCCCAAGCAATTTGGTTAAGAGCTCCACATGATGGTCAAAATGACGGTTAAATACCCTGAAGCAAAGGCCTAAAAGGGATAATATTATAATATTCATTATTATAATATTAAAGGCGGTCATAAAAGGTCTAAAGGTGAAAGAGGAAAACACCTAGGCCCAATGGAAATAATATTATAATATTTCATTATAATATTAAAATTTCAATTATGCCTAAGGTATTTTATAAATAATTTATAATATTTATATTATAAATTTATTTATAAAATAATATTGTTTATAACCCAAAGTTGGGTTGGGTTCCAAAAACAATTTAATTTTTATAATATTCGCCGATGTGTCATAGAGGGAGGCATGTGGTATAAATACCATAGAACTTCCCCACAAAAATACAAGTCTTTGAAATTGATTCATGCATGCGAGTTTAGAGTGACTACGAAATATTTTCTTGAGCAATAAAAGGACAAAGGCTATAATTTTTATCTACCCCTGAAATCTATGGAATTCAAAGTGATTAAGGCAGAGAGGCTAAACACCAACTAGCAGTTGGGCTAGCAGGGAATCCAAGGTGTGCAAAGAGTTTGGAACACAAAGGTGTTGCATTCGATTCCCGCCTGTGATGTGGGACAGAGCCTTTTTGGCTTTTTACGAGCAAGGATTCAAAGCACCCTAGGCACCTTTGACTCCCATGTGAGCACTTAGCTCATGTGGTAAGGGAGTCATGGCTAAGGCACTATAGGCGTTTCAACCAGGGATAGAATCCCGTGAGGAGCACACAAGGAGTTATTTAATTTTTAATTAAATATTTGCTCATTGCCTAAGGTCGTTGGTAGCGCTCAAAGCGCATAGTTTATTTTTGCGCTTGGACTATAGTGTGAAGAGGAAAATTATTAGCACGTGGGTCATTTGGATTTTGTCAAAGTGCTTAGGGAGTTAAAAGGGTAAGGTAATTAATTTTTACCTTAGAGAAAGTGAGAAATATTTTATTTAAGGTTAAAAATATATTGCATTATTTTATAAATTTAATTATTTGAAAATGCAATATTGATTAAGGAGATATAAGTAGTGTTTGGATTGTTTCATGCATTAAATTTATGAAAGGGGTTATTCTGAAATTGAATGGGTGAAATCTTTATTTGATGGAGTTGGATATCATAAGGTGTAATTGAGAATTAATAATTTGTGTATGGTGAAATATTTGAAGGAAATAATTGAGGATAGATTTTTGATATCTAACCATTGAGATTGGTAAAGAGGTTGATTGTGTTGAGACAGGTTTTGAGGTCATTTCTCCATCAAGAAAAAGGTATGGACATATCTTACTTGTGAGTGAAATATTATTGGGTTGAATGTTATGAATGCTAAGTTGGAGTGAAAAGGTTTGTTTGATAAGCATTGTTGAAAATATTTGAGTAAACCTTCATGTGCATGATTAGGTTTTGTGAAAAGAACATGAGTATTATTGTTATGTGAATAAGAAATTATATTGAGTCTCTAACAATTCTCTATATGATTATGTGGTTTAACAAAATTCTGAGTAGAACTAGTTAATGTGATTGAAGAGGTTTTTGTGAAAGATTGAGTTAAGTTTTATATGCAAGTTAGCCATTGATTTGAACAAGATTTTGTGAAAGCTAGTGGACATATTTGAGGTAAGTCTTGGTGAAGACTTGTTAAGCAGATTTGAGGTAAGTCTTGGTGAAGACTTATTGAGCAGATTGGACAAGTTCTTGAGAGAACTTGTTGGACAAGTTTGAGGTAAGTCTTTGAGTAGACTTGTGAGCAAAATTGATTGATTGATTTGTTCAAAACTTGAGTTAAGGTTTGGGGTAGATCTAGAAAATTTTATTTGTGATTAATTCAAGATTTGTGTTAAGGCTTGAGGACAGATTTGAGGACAAAGTTTGGTCCAGATTTGAGGACAGGTTTGTGTCAGACCAAAGACAAAGATTGAGCAGATTTGTGTAGGATAGAGGACAATGTTCAATATAGATCTAATACAGAGATAGAAAGAGTAAGAGGAGACTTTGGAGGTGACATATCAAAGGACAGTAGTCTCTAGTGGATAGAGTTCCATTAGCCAGGGCAGAGAGGACAAAGGTCTTCTGAGTGAGGACAGGGGTCTTTTGTGAAGAGAGATCCACAAGATAGTGTAGTGGAGGTACTAGTCTTCTAAGAGGATCACCATCGAGAGCAGAGGAGAAGGAGTTTTCCTATGGATAGATATCCACAAAATTTATTAGGGGATTGGTGTCTCCTTTGGACAAAGGTCCATAAATATTTTAATAGAGAAAGGATTCCCAAGAGAATTTATTGAGAAAATCTTATAAGGAATATTTTCTTTGTGGAGTAGCCCACATTGGGTGAACCATGTTAAATCATGTCTCTCATGTGTGTGATGCTTTATGTAATGTTTACTACTTTAATATTGTTTATGTTATCATATGGATTGAAAAGTAAAAAAAATTATCTTATACTGTTCACCCCCCCTCTCTCAATATAAGCACATGTTCTTCAAATATCACATCTTTACTCTTAATGATTTTATGATTTTCATAATATCAAAAATGATAACCAAAATTATTAACTCCATATCCAATGAAAGTGCACTTATTGGATTTTACCTCAAGTTTAGTTCTATTTTCTTTATCAATATGCACAAATGCTTCACAACCGAAAGTCTTCATAAATGAGTAGTTAATAGGCTAACATGTTCATACCTCCTCTAGAATCGCACCATACAGGGAACTTGAAGACCCTCTATTTATTAAATAAATAGCAATATCCATAGCATCTGCCCAAAACTATAAGGACAATCCTGCATGTAATCTCATACACCTAGCACGTTCCATGATAGTCCTATTCATCCTTTTTGACACACCATTTTATTATGGATTTTCTAGAACTGTCTTCACTCTACGAATTCCATGGTATGAATAATAACTATCAAAATTTGCTATAATACTCACCTCCATTATCTGATCTAAGAAACTTCAAATTGCTTCCTGTCTCATTCTCAACCAAAGCTTTTCATTTCTTAAAAGTATCAAAGACATCCAATTTATTTCGAATACAATAAACCCAAGTTTTATAGTTGCATCATCAATAAATGTAACATAATAATAATAGCCACCAAGATATAATACCTGAGTTTGTCCCCATACATCTGTATACACAAGCACTAAATTTCCACTCTTTTTTCTTTTCCAACTCTGATAAATCTGACTCTTTTCTATTTTTCATAAACTCAATGCTCACAAAAGTCCAAATCAACCTACTTCAAACCTAGCAACAAATTCCTTGAGTGGAGAATTTGCATCCCCTTCTCACTCATGTGCCCAAGCCTATGATGCCATAAAATTGTATCTACTCCTGTAGAAGCTAAAGCAATAGAAAGATCAATATTACCAGTACATACATACAACATACCTTCCTTCTTTCCTTTTGCTAATAATAGTGATCCTTTAGCAACCTTCCATGAATTTGTTGAGAATGTAACTATACATCCTTCGTTGTCCAACTACCCTATGGAAATTAGATTTCTTCTTAAATTAGGAATATGCCTTACCTCTTTCAGCAACCATTGGTTTCCATTCGATAATTTTATTTGTATTTTACCCTTTCCAATGATTTTACATGGTCTATTATCACCCAAATAGACCTATCCAAAATCACCTTGAACATAATCTAGAAAATATTTCCTATGGGGTGTGGCATGATATGAAGCCCTTGATTCTAGCACCCAACAATCATTAATATTATCTAGTAAAAGGATTAAAGCATCTTGCAATACATCACCTACTACGTTTGCTTCTTAATTACCCTTTTTTTCTTCTCCCTATTTTTCTTTTCGAGTCCAAAAGTCTCTTTTTAGGTGTGATTTCTTCCCACAATGCCAACATTCCAACTGCTTTCCTTTGGATTTGGATCTGCCTTTCTTTGATTTCCATGTTTTTTTAGACACTTTCCTCTCTCCTTTTGTCTCCGCCTATTTTCCACAATAAACGCATTACCCGATGTCTCACCTATGATTTTTTGTCGTATTTCCTCGCTAAGGATAACACCAATAACATCATCAAATTTTAAAGTATTCGTACCAAATACAAAGTTACCCATAGCCATTCCAGCTTCTTGGTAATGAGCATAATATCAAAAGAGCCCTAACCTCATCATAAAATTTACTCTAATAGAATTTAACTGATTAGTAACCATGTTAAACTCATTTAATTGATCAGTAATAAACCCACCTTTCGATATCTACAAATTAAATAAACACTTCATAAGAAATACCTTGTTCAAAGCTAAGGGTTTTTCATACAATTTAGCCAATGCATTCATTAAACCCTCTGTTGTATTTTCCTTTGAAATGTTGAAGGCCACTAACGCTTCCAGGCATAGTCGTATTGTTCCTAATGTCTTTCTATCAATAACTTCCCATTCTTCGTTAGATAGCTTCATTGGCTTCTTTGCTATTTCGTCTAATGGTAGGTAAAGATCCTTCTGATAAAATAGTCCTCCATTTGCATCTTCCATAGCTGGTAATTTTGGACATTAAACTTCTCAACCCTAAAACTGCCTTCTTTTGCCATTGCTTCCACTCGAACCAAAAACCCTCCTTTCAAGTGCGTTTTTCAAACCCTAGGCTTTAATACTAATTGTTAGGATTAAATAATAAAACATGAGCAATAAATAAATGCAAAAATAAAACACAGAAGAATAAAGCAATACACGAGACACATATTTACGTGGTTCACCCAATGTGGGCTATGTCCAAGGAGAAAATAACCAGGCCTTATTATTCCGTCCAACAAATCTCAAAGGGATACAACCTATAGCAAATTCGTTGTACTTCCTCTATGATATCACAATTACAGTCTCTCTCTTCCTTCTTCACATATCCAATGTCGTACAACATCCTCTTATAAAACAAGGGTTACAATTCTAGAGCAAATCATTAAGGCCCCAATATAAATAAATAAATAATTACTATTTTCGGTAAATTATATTTTCTGTTGAAATTTACCATTTTTAGTAATTACTCTTTTCGGCAAATTATTTTTCAACAAAAAAATCTGTTTTTAGTAATTACTATTTTCAGCATATTATTTTTTTGTCAAAATATTTCCATTTTTAGTAATTACTATTTTCGAAAAATTATTTTCATCAAAAAAATTTCAAAAATAGTAATTCGCATAAAAAACTCAAATTGACATGCAATTTGACATACAACTACATAACGCCTATATCCTTTCGTAGAGTGGATCCAACCGTGGCTAAAATATGACCTCTAAATTAGAATCAAGCTCCACAACCAACAACTCTTTCAATATCCCTTCACCATATGTAGTCTCCTAGTGGTGATAACCCAAGGTCAATGTCAATAGGCACAAGCCAGTGTGAAATCTTGACTTAGCAAGAAGAAACAACGAATAGAGTCAAAGACTACACCAAGAGTGATGGCATGATCATCCCCAAGCAAAGAAAATACATTGTAAGATCCATAACTCCTATTGTGTCCAAACCGGCATCCAAAATGATATAGGTTGACTATAAAATAGTTGCTAGTATTGTGGACACATACAAGGTCCCAATTAAGAATAAAGCTCAAATGGCTCACACATCCATTGACATGATGCATACAGACAAAGTCTGGATGATAACTAAATATCATAAAGAGAAGAAGTAGTTGTCCAAGGCCCTTGAGCAAGAAAAAAAATAGCAAAATATCTAAAGGAACCAAATCCAACAATTGCAATAGAATCTCAATGAGGCTTCAATGCCAAAACAACTATAGGTGAAGAATGATGAAAACCTAGCTCTACAAAAAAGAGTGCAAGACTTATAATAGGATCTTGACATGGCCAAACAGCAAATTTAGAAATCTTGCATCTCTATAAATACCTATTGGAGGATAAATAAGCGATGCTAGGCTCAAATTTTTGAATCTCTTAAGGCATGGTCCTCAACCCTAGAATTTGTCAATCACTATAGGGAAATGGCTCACAAAGTGTAAGCCGATTTCAAGATCATGGAAGACAATATTGGTAAAAAGGAATGGGAAGCACATGCCATCATAAATATATTGAATAAAGCATCTAACCAACAATGTTTTGGCTAAGGATAGGATTGCAATATACCGTATGGCAATAAATATCATTAAGTGGGTATAAGTAATGGGAAAAAGGATATGAGGCCCTCGATTCATTTGTTGCTTATGGGAGCAAAATCATGAATAAAATAAAGAAATTTATTGACAATGGGATCCCATCCCTCTGGGAAAAACTAGATGGTAATATTTATTCTTTAAATGAGATAAAAAATATTTATGATATACTAGCAGAGGATTCGACTGAATTTTTGGATTGGCTGAACAATTTATGAAAACAAACTCTTTGATTTTTCAACTAAGTTGGTCATGTTGCATATTAGGGTAATAGAGTTGGGCAAGAAATATGAATATCCCTTGTATAAGAATGACTTTAAATTAATGTCTATTCATTTAAAATATATAATATTATAGGCTCTAGTTTAGTAGGATTGGGACAATGCTAAATAAATTTTGGGTGTGCAAATAGAAGACTTTGCATCCAACTTAGAAGAAGGAGAGGACACTATTGCAAAAGGACAAGATTCAAATTTGGTAAAGCAAGACTCCATAGTCCAAGTATAAGGCTATCTAGGTTCATGATTTTTCAAAGAAAAAATCCTCCATAGGCACCAATAATGTAGCCAAATTCTTTGCTAACATTTACAAGTCCATATTTTATATTAAAAAAAAAATTGTGTTGCATGTAGGAAGGAGCACACCACAACAAAGAGGAATATTAGATCTGTCATGATTCCATGAATAAACCAAGTTGTATTCATAAGGATTTTCCATCTAATGATCTTGACTATGATATCGAAGAAGAAGAAGATGATAGAAGTAAAATTCCAAGGGTTTATCCCAGGCTTATCAGTTGCTTAACATTTTCTCCAATAGGATTCGAATGCTTTACCTCTGAAAAGATTCAATATCTATCCTCAAGAATGCCGGCGGACAATGGCTTACACCCATGAAAATTAGCCAAAGTGTATGAATGAGATATGACCCTCTGAAGTCAGTCATTCAAAATAAAGGTAGTGGGAATTTTTCAAATCGTAAAGAATAAAATATTAGATATGTCTATCAATCAATGTATGCAAATCAGTTGTAGTTTTTTTTATTTGTTTTTATGAAAAAATTCAAAATTATTTGTTGATAGCAAGGAATAGAGTTTTAAAAAAAGGAAATTTTTTTGAAAAACCTTAATTTTTTCCCATGACCCTAGTTGCTTTTGGAATTTTTGTTGGGTTGAGATCATAAAGTTACCAATTTTCATTGGAACTAATGACATTGATGCTCGAGAATGGTGGATGAAGTTTAGATCTATAAATTCTAGTGATATTTTTTTGGGAATGCCAACTTATCAAAAATTTGAGGAAGCTTATGAATGGTGGGGAATTTTTGCTAGGAGTCAGTTTCACTTGGGTTAAAATGGAGCATATGCATCCTTGATTTAGTGGAACCCATATAAAGATAGCTAGTTTGAAGGTCAACATAAAAGGATATGAAGAAGATATAAAAAGGCTTCAAAGGGAATTGAAATAAATAAATAAAGAGGATATAATAGAAGAAAAATTTACAAATGACAATGTGCAAATTCATGGTTGCATTCAAAAGGAAAAGCTTAAGAAGCAAGGATCCAAGGAGAAGCAAGAAACAGTTATGGTAGGGGAACAAGTTGAAGAACCAAAAAAAGACTCAAAAGTTGAATTTATAGTAGCAACAACAATAGAGTCCATGGAAGAAGCAACAACAAAGTCCAAGGAAGCCTTGTTAGAAGTGCACAAGAATGAACCACATGAAAGGTATAACAGCGAAGATTGTGAAGAAAAAAATAAAAAAAATTGCTAAATAATCAAAGGAAACATAATGTTAATTTAAGGTTGCAGTGAATCAACACCCACACCACCCTAAGCGACAACAATATTAGAGACATGGCTTAAGGCATCAATATTATAGATCAACAAGGAATAATAAATGCATCAAGTATGATAGTGTTTGGAAAAAAATATAATTTTTCTAGATTTCAAAGAGGTGTAAAAGCATCAAGGAACAGGAACAGTAGGACCAACTATTTGAAATATCAAAGTAGAGCAGCAGAAGCATGGATTCAATAGAGCAATTATGGATATTCAAGTGGCATAATGATAGCTTGGCATCATCAAAGACCACAACTAATAAATATTTCACTTGAATGGATGGGTGACCAAAATTGGAAAATGTCAAGAAAAAGGATGTTGAATATTTATATTTACATAAAAAATGAAGAAAACCTAAAAAATGAATATAAAAAATTCAGACATTTTATGAAAAAATATGTAGTTATCTAGTTATAGCATTTCAATTGAGATGAGAATTGAATATGTTTGTAAACTTTCAAGCTTTAAAGGAGAGAATTATGATTTTTCAAGGGTGGGGAACCCAAGTACAAACCTTTTTTCTCAAGCAAAAAAACAAACATTTACAAGTCCAAATTTGTAGGATTGAACTTGTCAAAATTCTTTATTTTTCTTCTTTGAACTTATTGTTCTTGTTTTGTACTTATCATTCTTCCAAAATTCTTTTATCTGAAGCTTAAGGATGTACTTTCAAGCTTGATAATGCTTAAGGATGACTCATTTATCCAAGTCGAAGTTTGCTAATAATAAGGCACTACAAAATCTCCATCTCGACGATGAGAGAATAAGCAAAATCTTAGAAGAAGGTAACCCAAAGCTTTTTAAAGGTGATGTCAATAGTGCGCTTCAAAATATTTAATGCAATATAAGGCTTATGAAGTGGAGAGTATTCATCCCAGAAGAAGTTAAGCCAAAAATTTTGAAACAATGATGTCAGTTTAACCAAAAAAAGTTCTAACTTGATGCAAATTCCATAAAGGAGCACAAAGGCTGCCTAGAGCTCAAGTGAAAGGGAGTAGCACCCCAAACCAAAAATACTCAATAAAAAAGGTGATGTTAGCATGCAAAATATCCAAAAAGACCACAACAAGCAAGACAAATAGTCTAAAAGCCAATGAAGATAGCAAAGCACCCCAAAGTGGAATATCTTAGTATGAAAGGTACCCAACACCCTAAAAACGAGCAATTATGACACATGGCAATTGTCAAAGATGAAAAGTGATAGCCACTCATCTTAAACCTTATAGGATATCTTGCACTCGTAACCGCTCAAGGACTAACATAGGATGTGCTAAAAGTGCTAAGTTGTGCTAGCTCATCCTAGAGATCATGCATGATCAATTCTACTCATGATTGTATATAGTAATTAGTTTCATTTCAGTTGAGTGAAAGCTATAAATAGGAGAATACCCCTCATTGTAAATAATCGAATGTTTTAGTGTTTGCCTATCATAGGATGTATGTTTATGCTATTCTAATGCAATCAAGATTTGTTTGACCTACTTTAATTGAAGTATAAAGAAGTGTTAATTTCTATAATAATTTACACTTTAATTTTTCTATTTTTTCTTTAACCAAAGTCTTTTTTTTAGGGTCAAAGTTGTTTGGTATGTTTCAGTAATTGGAGTGTTATCTATTTAGCTCGATGTTGTCTGGAATTATTTGATTGGAGTTCTCAAAATGTTGAATGTTGTAATAAGTGTGCTTACCTGCATTTGTTCATAGCTTTAATTGAATAATTTGTTAGGTTGTGCTTATATTGAATAGCGAATGCTCATTTAGCTAAAAGTAATGCTATTAGTTGAAGCCCCGACTACATTCAATCTTTCTCTCTAACCCTTCTCTCTCTCAACTGTGTCGTCTATTTATTTCTTTTTTCTTGCACACAATAGAACTTAAAAAAGGAACCAACCTTATACAACTATTGATTCAGAAGCAATTCTAAGTAATCCAATTTTGACCTTGGTCCAGGGTGCACATTCCATACCTAAGCAGATCGAGCACGCAAGAGAAATATATAGATGCAAATATCAAATAGAAGGAAAAAATATTTATATCCCAACTAAGATCTTGTTCACACCATCTCAGATATGAAACTAATAGATGGACAATTCCTCAAGGAATATGGTCAAAACGAATATATATATTTTGTACAACAAGAGTAGTGGAGACCTAAGAACATTTTATTATGAAATTCGAAGCCTACAATGATATCAAGACTGCATATGAGGACACTATAAAAGTAAACTCATTAATGGAACTTTTAAAGAATTAAGAATAGAGAAAATAGGAAAACTTCTCATCAAAATCATCAATAAAATAAATACACTCCAAAAAATGATATGTTGAGGTTTTTCATTTTATTGAACGATTGTTTCTTAGATATTGTTAAACTTTAAACATTGAATAAGAGGTCCAAGGTTTAAATCAAAAAGAGAGTGGGGTTATCCTCCATATCCCATCTTGTATTAAAGATCTAGGTCCCATATACTCTTTTGACCTCGTGAACATAATTAAAATTATTTCATTTCATTCTAAGTAACCCTAATCCTGAGTTAAGTATTTATTTTTTTAATAGGTTATATATGGCTTCTATTGGGGGCCACTCCCATGAAAATACCAAAATAATACATTTGTTGCACCATACCTTTTTATTACAGTTCTTCATTTATTTTTTATCTTAAATATATTCTTCAACTTTCTCAAAGTGTTATTTTTCCATAATCAGTCCCTTGACATAATTTTGATTAAGACATAAAATCTCACTTGGCTAGTTGCCTTCTAAAATTTGAATTTCGTCGGGATGAAGATCAACACCATAATTCATTGATTTATTTGCCACCCAGTTTACTTATCTATAAATATACTCACACTGCCAAGAGATTGCCTCTAGTAATATATGATGCACAACAACAATAATATTATTTTTTATCTAGTCTCCACATCCATTTTTGTTAATAGCATTGATGATAATTTGTGAGTCCCCATTAATTGAAATATATTTCCATCCTTTTTTTGCTACAATTTTAATCCCTATTAGAAGTGTGTTAGCCTCTACATAGTTGTTAGTTGAAGTTCCATATGATTTTGAATAAGTGAGAAAAATTTTGCCTTCACTATTTGTAAAAACACCACCTCCACTAGCTTTTCCTGGATTTCCTTTAGAAGCACCATCAAAATTAATTTTGATAAACCCAAAATTTGGGTATTTTCATTTTACCATAGATCAAAGTAGATCCTTTGTTTTAATTATGCCACAAATGACTCTTCCATGTATGTTCAAATCATGTAACCAACTTATTAGCACCTCTTTTTCTACAAATTGAGACTTTCCATGATGAACACCATATTTGTAGACATTCTGCAAGAGAGGCACTAATATGGTTCCAAACTTGGGCATGATTTTGATACTTATTTTTTAAAAAAATTGTTATTCCTTTCAAGCCTTAAATTGCAACAAATAATGGTAGGGCCAATCCTCCCAAGAATACCTAATTCTTTAGCTTTGAAATAATTTATCCAACATTTTATCAATTCTTTCAATGTTGATGGAGCTCAAGAATATAATTTCATATTTTTTTAGAATAACCCAAAATTGTGTGAGCAATGAACAATAAAGAAGTAAATGGTCTAAAATTTTTAAATCCTTCTCACACAAAGCACATCTGAAGGGTCCATAATATCCTCTTCTTTGTAGACTCTCTCCCATAAGAATCTTACTTTGAACTGCTAACCAAAGAAATATTGAGGCCTTAAGAAGAGCCTCTAACGACCAAACGTTCTTCCAAGGAAAATCTTTGGGAGAAGGAAATTTTGATTGTTCTAAATATTCATATCCTAACTTGACTGAGTATCCACCATCCTTTGATAAATTCCAAACCAAATCATCCTTTCATGTAAAAATCAGCAAATAAAATTCTCGAAGCATCTTTTGAAGTTCATCTGCAATTTGTTTAAATTTCTCCCCTTCAACTAGGTTACTAAAAGAAATCCATGATCTAGAGTGTTTGCTCATAATAATATAATATTTGACCTTTGGAACTTTACATGCTAGGCACACCTGAGCCAATGGTTTCAATTTTGAGTCAAAGATAAGAGGATAAGGCTTCAACCCAACATCAGACCAAAAAAATGTATCTCCCCTCACTGACTAGTCATCTAATATGTTTCTTCATGAATTGCAAACTCTCTAATATGAAGTTCCATGTTGATGATCCTTTGGGTATGTTGGAATAATTTCTTGCATCCAGAGGATTTGATTGTCACTCTATAAGAAATCACTTGGAACCAATGAGCTATTACAAGCTCTGGTCAACCTACCTCTTTATAATGATTAAAGATATATTGCTAAAAAAAATAACCAGAATGGGTAAGGAAACCCCAATGATAAACTTTATATATTACAAGTTTAAGCATTCCAAATTTTAGTTACACTACTTCTTTAAAATTACCAAGCCAATACAACAACTATTATTATGCCTTATGTAGACCAATGCCTAGATTCATTGGGTTGTTATAGCAATTTAACAATGTTTTTAAAATATGAACAGAGATAAGGGAGAAAAGATAAATTGGTGCTATTAGACTCATTCGAATATCATAATAAATTGAAAAGTTAACCAATGAAATAAAATCTCATAACACATTAAAATAATGTAATCTTCTATAAGGAAAAACATAGAACTGAAGACAAAAATTGATAGAATTGACCCCAGAATTGTATTAATTTTCCAAATGAATTACATGCAAAGTTGGCAGAATGCCATTAAACTCTGTTAAAAGCTCTTAATACAATAAGAAATATTTGTTCAAATAATGTAACAAGACTTCTCAACTTCTCCCATTCCAATCTGGTAATAGGAAAAATCTCTGAGTTTCAGGCTCAAAAAGGACTGGAAATATTCTCAGCTTCTCAAGCACAATTCTACCAAAACCTGCATAGCAAAGGGAAGAATGAGGGATGAACATAAAAAGACACAAAGGGAATACAACAACACAACTCATAGGGCACTCAAGTATACCTCTTAGCAAAATATGCTATCTCTAATGCTTGATGCAGATTCTGACCGTAGCTGGTGTATTTATAGCTCCAGGTTCTTGAATTTAGTTATTTTTGGCCTCATATGGGCCTTACATTTGTCACTTTTTTGGTTTGATATTTTTTTAAAACTTTTACATATATCTTCCATTACCCCTTTTTTCTACTATGTTTACTCTACTATGACTCTTTTAGTCTTTACTTGTTCAACCGGTAATCTCAGTGCCTGAATAGTCTTCGTTTTTTGTCCCTTCTTCGCTCCCTGACTGACTTTCTGCTTTTGAAGTTTCTCTCTCATGAGTAATTTTTATTTCTTCTTCTAGGGGTGAATCTATTTCCAGTTGTAGACTCCACATTTTTATTTCTTTATTTTTCTTGCTCTACTGCAGCCCTCTGATTTGTTTCTCAATAAGCTTCCAAGCGTAAATATTAAAGGTCACAGAAAATCTCAACATATTCATTTCTTGAAGGATTATGTTCTTCTATATGCTGATATAAGCCTTATTATTTTCATACTGGGTAACAAGGGAATCCACAATATTTACCAAGAAGGTAGTTTCCCTAGCCATTGTTGTGTCATCATTAGGTTCACAATCAAACCCTTCGATCTTGTTCATGAGAAGGTCTTCTATGCTAGCAGTTTTCAATAATTCCTCTAATGACAACCCAATTTCTACCAGCTTTTCTCTTATATCATTTAACAGGGCAAACATTTCTACAACATCATTATACCACCTTTCTCTATTTACTTCGAACATTATTGCTTTCATGAATTCAATATTGTTTTTTACCTCAGAGTCATCCTTTAAGATCACTTTCTTATTCTGTATTTCTTCAAAAAAATTGCCATCAAGTGGAGAGTGGGATGGATGACTTCTAGTTTTTTTTCTTTTTGGTATAGCAGACTCTCCATTTCCTTGGCAGTAAATTGGATCACCCTGATCTATCTAAACATCTCTGTGATTCCATGGATCTTGTCCTTAATTTTAAATGACATCTCTTCTTTGATTTTAGACAAATAGTCTACATAGTTTATTATTTTCACAACCAGAGGGGGTTGTACTAGTGTGGCAACTGCCTTAGCTAATTGTTCCTTCAGATTATTGATTAAGGCTTGCATCTCAACCTTTTCCTTATCACTAGTTTCCAATTGGCCCCTCAATTATTTATTCACCTGGTGCAGAAGGTCTATGGTTTGTGCATTCATAGCCTTATTTATTCTGACCATGTCATCTTCCTTCCCATGTATTGAAATATTTCATGTTTCATCGTCAACTTGGAGAACAAAACGTTCTTGTAGAGTAGGTATGGTTACTTTTGCCATGGATGCTCTATACATGTCTTCTCCTACTCCTGAAGTATGACTCTCTTCCATGTCATCTGTTTTGGCTATCATCTGCAACTCTATTTCATTAGCAACACTGAAAAGCGTTTCTTCTTAGATCCTTTTTAATGTAACTTTTGTCGAGGTCAGAGCCATCTTAGGCTTCTTTGCCTCAGGGGCAGATACAACTTCTTGCTTTTCTACCCTATGATCTCTCAAGATTTTTCCAAAACCACCAACTTTCATTTGTGTTACAGATGGAATTAGTATTTCATTGTCATTAATCTTCATCGAGGTGGAATGGCATGAGGACCTAACTTCTTTACATTGGTTAGGGCCAATAGTTGGTTAGAAACAGGAGCTTCAACTTGTTTTCCTGAAATGGTAAGCTCTTGGGATGATACTACAACCATTTCTTTCCCTTTGTCTACATCAAGCCCTATGAGGATTTACTGTGAAGTACTAAGCGTTGCTTCTATCTAGGGTTGAGAATTTTCTAGCACTTGTATTTGGTGTTCCACTATATCGACAGTATTTATTGTAACCTCTATTTGGTCAATGCCTTGTTCTTCTATAATTTTTTATAGTGCATCCTCTCGAATGGCTTGAGTGGAGGTAGGGAAAATTGGGGTTGTTGAATCTACAGTAATCCTCCATATTGCGTCAATCTCAAGGGGGATATTCATATGGTCTATGAATTTGTGAATTTCCCCTATTATTAAAAGGAAAATAATTCCATACCTTTCGTAAATATTTTCCTTTCTTCATGGCTTCTAATAGTGTTTCCTCATATTGGTCTTTTATGTATTCGAACCAATCATACTCGTGATTCATCATTTGCTTGTATTTCTTATGGGGATCATATGATCTCCAAGGTATCTCTTCAAAATCTAAGTTTTCTATATCATACATACCTTTGAATAGGGCTGGGTATCTAGTAAAAGTGTGATATCTAAATTTGCACGAGAAATTGGGCTAGGGGACTTGACCATGCTTTTTTTCTTACCTCATTTTAGCTTCTTCTGAGACTTGTCTTACCAATTCTAAGGCAGCTAGGGATAAAGGGCAATACATTGGTAGCATTTTAGGTGGAATTTTAGCTCCATAAAGCCACATATACATGAAACCTTCTAAAAAAAAGTAATCCCCTATTTCTTTTTCTTTGATGAAGGCTTTCACCCCTAGCCCTAATCTCTCTGGCATGACTCCTGTTAGAATCCAGTGAATTTCTACCATGAAGCTGTCACAAAACTAACCTAAATCGATGCATGCCTCATATATTCTTCAAAAAAAAATTTGTACATATGGATTGTCATTGGCTCCTATTCTACGATGACTGTCCTCTACCAATTGTCCCACCAATAGGTGTATGAGAATTGAATAATGAGAAAAATAGTGCATTTTATTTCTCTGTTCTAAGATTACCTTTTTTAATTCTGACAATTGCTTGTGCATTTGGTCACTTAATTCCTCTTCCTAGGCATATATGGGGGTGTTTATTCTTCTTTTACTTTGTGTTACTAAGTACAGAGTATCTCTCCCTACCACATCGAGTTCTTGTACCCCTAAAATTACATTTATCATAACATAAAAATCCTTGACCTAGGTTTTGAATGAAGTCTTTCTAATGGAGAATTTATCTTGTACCTCCTCATATGTATCAAAAAGCATTTTAAAGGAATCTAAATTAGTTAATTGACGAGATTGCCTTTCAATTACCTGGTAAATTAGCTAGGTTTTCGAAGGCTCCAGGTGAAAGACTTCTTTGATGTGTGTGGTTGATATGCTAAACATCGAACGTCCTTTATTATCTCTAAAATTCTTGGTACTCTTATCATAGGCTACTGCTAGCCATGCCAACAGGTCTGCACAGTAATACACCCTGGGGCATATTAATTTCCTACATTGTTGGTCCATCTGTTTCTCCTGGGGGCTCTCTGGTTTTGTGATTTCTTCACTTTATGGAATAAATCAGTCAACAACCAAGGAGAGCATTGCCAATTTTCCATTGTGGCCTCAAAGCTCCGAACACACATATTTTCAATCTCGTATTGTTGGGTTGGGGTGAGATTTTTGTTTTCTGTAGACTTTTTTGAAAATTCATACATCCCTATTGTAGCCATTGCTCCTTTGGGAATCTTTGTGTAGGATACTAGTCAGTAATGAAGTTTATTGCCTCCTAAGTGTCCTTGTGAAAGCATGAGATTCCGAAAATAAAAGAAACACTAATATGCAATAAAAACAGAACTAGTTTAATGCATGTAATAACACGGATATGATCAAATTAAAAGTAGGAGCACAACCCTTTTCATTAATATGATTCCGGTCGGTTACAATACGTCTCTTCAGTTACATGTTCCCATTACAATAAATGAATATTGATCTTCTTCCGCATGCCCACAATTTGAAATGGACGGGCCAAAGTATTGCCGTCGCTTGCGTTGATAAATCCTTGCTTACTGCTGCTGTTCCTGTATTCAAAGAAATAATAAAACGTTTAGTAGCACCTGTTGTTAAAACAAAGCGTTCGGTCCTTTAGAATAAACAGAACAGCAGATTGTAAAACTCAGAATACTTTGAAATCCGCGTATTAGTTAAAATGAAATAAAAATAATAAAACCCGCAGTTTGACATACATTCGATCTTAAAAATAAATAAAACGCGCATGTATGATTAGAACAACGAACTGCAGTAGATCTGAAATTATACCGTAAAAGAAATAAAACTACATTGAGTTTTGTCGACGAATGGGTGGATCCAGGGATCCGGATTCATATTCTTCGTATCATGGATGTAGAAGAAAACGAATCAAAAGGGGTGCAGTCGGGTGTCTCACTTTGGCAGCACTTCGTTGCTTTTAAAATGCATACCGTCCTATTTTTACATTGCATCGAGCTCATTTTTATAGAGGATTCGACCTCTGAAATATTAACGTCAAAACCCTAAGTTCGCAGGCGCTGCTTAGATTTGACCATTGTCAGGTGATTTATGAGGCATGGCTCGCTCTGAGATCGTCGCTAGGAACTCCCATCAGTACTTACGAGGCATGGCCTCTGACCGAATTTGTTGTTGAAACTGTCCGTCTCATTATTGCAGTTGGTGAAGTCCGCCGCTTAGTTGAAATCCGCCTTAAATTGCTTTTGACCGATTTCTTTGAATATTTTAATGTTTACCTTTGAATGCTGACGTGTCGAATCCGCCGTTCTACAGACCCATGGGGTCTCTTTGAAAAGGGGCACGTAAGGGTGCCATGTGGCGGTCATCCCTTGGATGCGGCGGCCACGTCAAAGTCCGCCTTTGCTTGGAGAAGTGTTTGCTGCCGAAGTGTCGCGATATCGTGACGTCGCGATATCGCGACACTTCGGCCGAGGCTCCCCTACTGGGCCAAAGGTGTCGCGATATCGCGACGCGTGATATTGCGACACCTTTGGCCGAGGCTCCCCTCTGGGCCAAAGGTGTCGCGATATCGCGACACGCGATATCTCGACACCTTTGGTCGAGGCTCCCCTCTGGGCCAAAGGTGTCGCGATATCGCGACACGCGATATCGCGACACCTTTGGCCGAGGCTCCCCTCGGGGCCAAAGGTGTCGCGATATCGCGACGTGCAACACGGGCCGGGAGGCGTCGCGATATCGTGACACCTTGGCCGAGGCTCCCCCTCGGGGCCAAAGGTGTCGCGATATCGCGACGCGCGATATCGCGACACCTTTGGCCGAGGCTCCCCTCGGGGCCAAAGGTGTCGCGATATCGCGACGCCTTTGGCCGAGGCTCCCCTCGGGGCCAAAGGTGTCGCGATATCGCGACACCTTTGGCCGAGGCTCCCATCTGGGCCAAAGGTGTCGCGATTTCGCGACGTCTAAGGCCAAGGTTTCCCCTTTTTGCTAGGCTTGTTTGCTCTTGAAGTTTTGCTTAAGGTTTGTTTGAACTTGAAGTTTTGCAGGTTGCAGCTTGTTAAAGGCTCACTTTAGGTTGAAGGCTTTGTTTAGGATTTGAAGCTTGCAGTTTGCGACCAACTTTGCTCTGCTCATTTTTTGACCTTCTAAACTGCTGTGTGAGTGGTCAGAACCACTGTTTGACCTCTGAGGGCTGCCCTGAAAGCTGTGTATGTTGATGCGATCAGTGTTTGTAGTCACTTAATCGGATTGGTGTTGTTTTGGTGTCTACAGATGCCCCTTTTTGGGAAGTGTTGCGGGTGATGCAGTGCTGAGCAAAAATAGAAAACCAAAGCACTAATGATTAGGGTTTCTTGGTAACCTAACCAAATTTTGATGCCCCAAGTATGGAAAGGGCATGCATTCTTGAATCCTTGCTTCTGACGAGCTAAGGAATTTGATTTCAAGTGTTAACCTGTTTTGGTGAGGTGTGACTTGAGCTTGGACATTGATCAGTCATGATTAGGCAAAGGGCGTAACCTTTTATCCACAGGGGAACCTTGTGCTCATGCTTCGGGAATGCCAAGTATTTGATCAACTTAATGATTGCTTGTTTTACTACCCCAAGCAGGAGCGTGATTGTCTTTGTCAATGATTCTTTGAATGCATGTCATTGCCTTGATTGGGTGTGTGCTTGTTGATTGGTGACTAAGTGTGACTACCCCCTCAAGCGACGAATCGATGAGGAAATGACCTTCATGAGAAAAGCGACGAGTCACTTGACCCAATATGACTTAGGTTAGGGTGCCTTTAGATGTTTTACCATTTACGCACGTGCAATTTTCTGACATGTGGACCTATTTTTGGTGGGTGTTAACCCTTTTGGTGATGCCATAATGGGGGGAAATCATCAACAACCCATCTTCCCGTGGAGCGGTCCGGCTATGGTAGCCTTCTTGGGGAAGTAGGAGAGTGACAATTTGAACCCCGACATCGATGTTTTTGTATGCCAAGAGTTTAAGTGCAAGAGCACTTGTGTCCGGCGATGCTTATTGCTATGGTTTTTGTGTTGCAATTTTGTGATGTTTTTGTTGTTTTGATTTTCTTTCTTTGTATATGTCATGATTTTATGCACAATGATTGATGTTGATGGATGCATGCTACTTTATATTGATGGATGCATATGTTGTAAGCGTTGTTGTTTTTTTTTTATTTTGAGGAATGAATGCAAATGTATGTGATATGCGAGAGATGAAATGGATGGATGGACTTTGTGATGTTTGGCTATGGCACCATAGACTCGTTGAAGATTCTATTATGTTTTGAGGCGATTGCTTGTGATACATGACTTTGTATGTATACATGTGGTTTTTCTGGTGTTTTTGTATTTTCTGATGGTTTTGTAAGGATAAAAAAGTGGCGCAGTTGGTTTAGAAATGTAGCCAAGGTTTTCTGAGATTCAGACGGTTTTAACTTACTAGCCATGACTGTACCGTATCGTACAAGACTTTTGAACAAGGTATGAATCGGACTTGTTTTTGACCAAGCTATTTCACATCCTTGTGTGTGCAATTGAGTTCATTTATGTGGTATTTTTCAGGATACCGCCAGTGCCAGATGGGCTTTCAACCGAATCTGTACTGAGGATCACCTAATTAGTCCCACTAACTCCTTTGTTGTATGTAGTTAGATTAATCTACGGTGTTATCTAGGATGCCATAAGCTAGCTCATCCACATGCAAACATTGATCTGTGCGCAAGTTAATGTGACAGATATATCATCATGCGGGTAGGATACCACCATTGCCAGATAGGCTATCAACCAAATCTGTAATGAGGATCACCTAGATGGTTTTTCGAATGCTGAGAATTCCAGGGATTCAAGTTGAGGATGTTTGTTGGCTGAATGATTTAGAGGGTTGCTCGTCTATATAGTGATGAAAATCACTGTTTATTTTCTATTAGTTCTTTTTGAGCAAGGATTTTGAATAGTGGCGATGACCACTGTTATTTGATTTTTGTGTTGTGAGTATTGTGAATGGTTTTTATCCTTGTGGTCTTGGGGATGACTACCCATCCTGGTTAGGGGTGGATAGTACGAATCCTTACGACGTTGGGGACCAGGGGAATGATGGAGGTTATGGAGTAAGGGTATTGATCTGTTAGGCCTTGGGGATGACTATCCATCCTGGTTAGGGGCGGATAGTACGAATCCTTACAACTTGGAGACCAAAGGTGGATGGAAAGTGTTAGGATGATGATTTGTTGGAATTTTGTTTGTGAATGGTGTTGATCCCTTTAGGTTTTGGGGATGACTACCCATCCTTGACAGGGACGTGTAGTACAAATCCTTACAACTTTGGGAACCAACTATGATTGGGATTTGGTAGTGGTGAAAATTACTGTATTTGGAGGTGAATGGATAAGAAAGAGCTCGTCCTTTTGTCAATTCTCAGCATTCTAGAACCATTTGCACGAGGGGATGAGCAAGATAACTATTTTGCTGATGGGAACTTGGATTGTAATGCAGGTTTCATCTTTCTTTCACACAACTTGGGAATTTTTATGTGTTTTAATTTGTGTTGGGATGTTACGTAACAAGGCGTATTTCAAGTATGACTCTACCTTCGTAAAATCTGTCTGACCGGATACATTACATGGCTAAAGAGCAAAATGATGACTGAATCACGAAAACCCTTGATACATTAAAAGACCATTGACTCTAGTGTGGAAAAAGAAATGCATGGTGTTTTTGTTGTTTTTTTGGAAAATGGAATAGTGTGGAACAAGACGGACTAGTGGAATTAGTACAGCCTATGGTGCCCTTGACCTGTTCGACCACAAATATGCAATGTATGGATGTGTTGGCATTTTTGCCACATTGATTCTCATTGATGAATGCATTGATGTATTGTTGGGGATCTGACCTTTGATTGATGCAGCTTGGGCGAAAAAAGGAGAAAAATTGAGCAAAAAATGGTTAAGTCTGAAAGCAGACGACGCCGACATGTTGCGAGAATCGCGGTCAACGCATCAACGCAGAGTTGGGCGGAACCGTCGCGATATCGCGACGTGTTCAAATCGCGGTCGGGCGAGAAAAGCACTAAGTCCGAATCACCCCGACATTCCGAACCCCACCGAGGCGTGCAACCCCGCGACATGTCCGATCGCGACCATGGCGTGTCGCGCACTGTCATCGCTACATGTTCCTTCCCGCCGGAGACGCACATGGCGTCGCTACTTCCGTTCCGACAGCTTGCTGGCAAACGCGAGCTCGCTCTGTGCCTTTCGCGGGTCACGTGGTCGCATACGCTTTGACGTCGCGTCGCGCCCTCCATCGCACCCGTCGCATTCGCGACCGCATTCCCGCCTGCAAGCGGCGAGGTTCGTTTCCGTGTTTTATACCCATTAAATTTTCGGTTTCCGTGCGTTACGACGCCGCCCCTAAAGTTTATTGGTTCGCCGTTCGTGGTTTTCACGGTTTCTGCACTCAATCAATTATGGGCGCAAGTGTTTCTGAATTTATTTTTTTTCGGCTGGATCTCTTCCTCGTTTCCTTCGCATGTTGTAGTCCGGAGTTGGTTTTAATTATTATCGCAGGCGGACCTCTATAAAACCAATGTATTTTCTTTGCAAAGGTTGGAACTTCTCGGAATTTATTGGCGTCGCTCTATTTGCTCCTGGTTTGCTCGTTCGCTTTCTAGCATTCGACTCCTTGCTATTACTTTTTCTCGGTTTCCGGTGGTACATCCTAGTGTGGGTTTGGGTTTCGCATGTGTTGTGCGGTGCTGTTTCTTATTTACTTGTTGTTTTCTTTGTGTTTCAGTTGTTTTCTCCCATCACTCGCTCCATTTTCCCATTTCTTTCCAACCTTAAATCTCTTCCAACAACCCTATCTTAAACCCATTTTTAGAGTAGTAGGGAACCAACCCACTCGGTTGTCAGGAGCCATTTCTTGCTTCCACCTTTCAATGTTGGCCGGGTCTGGCGCAATTGTAAAAATCCTTCGGCATTCGTGCCACAGTTTAGCACCCGGTGACAGCTCCAAGAATTCATAATTGTGGATCGCATATTTTCCAAGTTACCCCACATCATTTGGCCGTTAACACAGTCTCAGTTAGTGGATGTCTTGCCTCAAGAGATTTGTAAGTTCCCGCATTTGAGTTAGATCCGTCTGGCTTTTTTGTTTAAAAATCAGTTTCTCCGACTCGCTGCGTCCCCCCAAAGCGAGGGTTTTCAGTGGGATTCCCCCCTCCGTCCAAGTTTGGCATGTTCCGAGTCAAGAACCGAAATATGTGGTCCGAGGCTGGCTCTAACACATGTTGAGTTTCTTTCCTGATCCATGTCATAGAACACGAAGTGTTATGTCCACGTTCATCTTTGGAAGGAGAGCATTGCAGGACATTGCTCAAGCGTCAAGCATCCCATGGGATGTCTTGGAGCACTCAATTTGTGATCCTTTCTGTTCTTTGGTCTCTACCATTTTTCATGTCATCAGAGAGCACCTCAAGAGCATCGACTTCAATGTCCGATTCTGATAGTTGGAGGATTCGGAGTCCGTCCATCACCCACCCAAGCCCACCTCTTTTATGTTCAGCTTTTTTCTTGATCTCTTTGTGATGTGAACAACGCCCACAAATCTTTGAGGAAGCAAGGAAAACTTCACTTATCAAAAAATTACCGTGGGAGAACTCCATTACCTTCTCGTGGTTCTCTCCCAACCCCACATTCATGCGATCCCGAGATGCCTTGAATTTCAAGAGATCTCTCCAAGTCAAGGATTGGAACAGCAAGCCTTCCATGCAAGTTGCTTTCGAGTGGGCCAAGTGAGCAGTTCACCGAACCAGGAGTCATCGATTTCTCACTTGAGAGCCCTATGTCCATCAGGAGTTGGACCGCTCCACCCCAGTCCAGTGGTGGTGTTGTTCCACCACTACATCCACAGTCCTCCATGTGGGTACAGTAAGGGATAATCATGCATCCATCCACCATGGAAACTTCGAGGAGCCTAATTTCAAGGACCACTTGTATGATCGATCCGTGACATTTTTCGGATAACATCTAAGATTGATCGTGGCACAGCCAATCTGTCGTGAATATATATAGTATTTTGAAAAAAAAAAAATAAAAAATAGAAAAAAAAAAGTGTATTGTTTTCATTTGTTCATCTCGCTCTTGTTGCTACGTAGATCTTTTTTCCTTTTTTTCTCCTCCCTTGGTGGCTTTCACACTTTCTTCTTTTCCCTTCCCCGTTTCCTCTCTTTCCTTTCTTCATCTTCTTCCTTCTTTTCTTCCATTAAACAATAAGCCACTGTTTCTTTTCCCTTTTTTTTCCCCTATCTTCTTATCCCTTTCCTCTAAGTTCGCTTTTCGCATGTCTACTAGTTCATTTCATTTCTAGCTTTCCTAGTTCCATTCTCACTCCATAATTTCGTTCATTTTCATATCACTCCATTGCAGTCACCGCTGCAACCAGACTCCTCCACCATCACATTCCATTTCTTCTTTATAACCTCTATGTTTTTCCAATTTTTCAACATGTATTCCCTTCGATATGCTCTATGCCCAATGGACTAAGGCGATTCTTCATATGTATACCCGACCCAGAATGTTGGCATTTTTGCCACATTGTTCTCATTGATGAATGCATTGTGTATTGTTGGGGATCGACCTTTGATTGTGCCGAGGAATGGCAAAGGTTAGTCCAAAACGACGCCGACATTTCAATCGCGTCACGCTCACGAAGATCGAACCGTCGCAATATCGCGCGTGTTCATCGCGGGTCGCGGCAAGCACAGTAAACCACATGTCCACCACACCAGGCAGTGCAACTGCCCACGACATGTCCAATCGCGACCATGGCGTGTCGCGCGACATGTGCGAAACGCACTGTTCCATTCGCAGAAGGAGAAACGACGAACATGTCATCGCTACATGTTCCTCGTGAGCAAGCTGCATGCGAAGAGAACGAGACGAGAAACGCTACTGTGCCATTTCCGGTCAACGTGGTCAAGCATCGCATTATAAGCGTCGCATTTCGCGACCTCCATCGCGACCCATCGCATCGCACCTTTTCCCCCAAGTCAATATGAACGCCGAGGTTTCTTTCTGATTTAATACCCAATAAATATTTCGATTTCGATCGTTAAGACGAAACGCCAGAGCCACCAATTAAATTTATGGTTCAAAGCCGTTCGTGGTTAATTCAACGTTTTCATGCACATATCAAAGATCAAAGAAGGGCCCAAGTGTTTCATGAATTTATTATTCTTCGAGACATTAAGGGATCATCTTCCTCGTTTCCTTCGCATGATTGTAGATCACAGGAAGTTGGTTTTAATTATAATGCAAAGAGGACGGACCTCTATAAAAACCAATGTAATTTTCATTTGCAAAGGTTGGAAAAACTGGCTAGAACGAATGTATTTGCGGGAATACAAGGATCGACTTCTAATTTTTCAAGCGTCCATGGATGATTTGCTTTCTTTTCTCATTTCTAATAGCATTCGTACTCCTTGCTATTACATTTAAATCGCATCGGATTAAAAAGCGATCGGGTACAATTCCTAGAATGTGGGTTTGGAGGGATTTGCGGCATGTGATTGTGCAGATAAGCTGATTTCTTTGTTACTTGCTGTTGTTGCGTTTGTAGTTTCCTGCTGTTTTTCTGATCCCATCACTTCTGTGCCATATTTCCCATTTCTTTCCCAACCTTTTAAATCTCTTTCCAACCCTATCTTAAACCCATTTTTAGAGTAGTAAAGGGAACCCCCACGAGATTGGTCTGGGAGCCATTTCTTGCTTCCAGCCTTTCAATGTTGGCCGGGTCTAGGGCGCAATTGTAAAAATCCTTTCCTATGGCAGATTCGTGACCAACAGGATGCAATGGTTTAATGCAGCTATGTGTTTTTGTATTTTTGATGGATTGATTTTTGTGAATATGAAGATGAAGTGCGAGAAGAACTCTCTATTGATGAATTTGAGTATGCCTAGAAATGAGATGCAAATTTTTTTTGTTTTTGATGATTTTTGTTGTTTTTGAATTTTCTTGATGGTGACCAAGGGATTTCGAGAATCCTTGGAGCATTTTTGGGTATCGACCAAGCGATTGCAAGAATCCTTGGAGCCTTTTGGGTTGACCAAGTGATTGCAAGAATCCTTGGAGCCTTTGGGGATTGACCAAGCGATTGCAAGAATCCTTGGTGTCGTTGGGGATTGACCAAGCGATTGCAAGAATCCTTGGAGCATTTGGGATTTTGACCAAGCGATTACAAGAATCCTTGGAGCCTTTGGGGATTGACCAAGCGATTGCAGGAATCCTTTGAGCCTTTTTGGATTGACCAAGCGATTGCAAGAATCCTTGGAGCCTTTTGGGGATTGACCAAGCGATTGCAAGAATCCTTGGAGCATTTTGGGATTGACCAAGTGATTGCAAGAATCCTTGGAGCCTTTTGGGGATTGACCAAGCGATTGCAAGAATCCTTGGAGCATTTTGGGTTATGGCTCTTCAGGGGATAGAGGTACCCCCAGCTTGATGGTCTTTACTCTCCGGATCTGGCTCTGGAGGGATTGACGTGAATGGATCGGCCCTATGCATGGATAGGAGGACAGGGTCTACCCCCGGCACTGATGTTGCTATGAGGTCTCTGGGTTAAAATTGATCTTTGTGTGCCCAAAGTGTCGGATGTAATGCTTGGTCCCACTGTAGTGAGTTAACGCGCCACTCATGCCCTAGTATTATGTTTATCTACTGACATGCTTCATCGATATTTATAGGATGTCGATGTTGTCGCATGTGATTGTTGTGGGTTGTCTCTGTTTCATCCTCACTTTCTAACAGTGAGTATAGCTCATCAGAATCGAGATATTTCGAGACATGGAGGACTGCATCATCAGGTAGCCCTATGGTTAAAGGTTGATCCTCTTTGAAAAGAGCCTTATGTAAGTTGGGCCTTGGGAGTTCCAAAATCTTGGTCTCTACCAACCCTACGTGCTCTAGTGCTTTGCACGTATCGGGAGATTTTAGCTCCTCCTCTGTGGTTGGTTCTTGTTGAGGAACTTGGGGCTTATGGAGGGGTGTCCAGATGGCACCCCCCATGCCTTGATAGGGTAGTTCATCCCGCTCTTCTTCTTGCTCTGATTCCTCAGAAGCTTCTTGATGAATTTCTAAGGGTGGCCCATGAACCTGAGTGGGTTCCTGAGGAAGGGGCCCATCATTGGTTATAGGGTTAGCCTCCTGCTCATGTCTGGGAGGCATCGAGGGCGATGCTTGATAAGGTCACGGAGACTCGTCTCGCATCCGGGGGTTGTGCCCCTCATACTGTTGTGCTCTTTGGGTGCGAGGGGTTGGCGCCTTCTCAGGTAGTTTATAGCGCAACTTATCTACTTTGTGCTGCATGTATAAGTTTTCTAACTCCTGACGACCTTGCTCAAGCTGCGTGATTCGAGCTTGGCAGGGGGCTTTCTTGGCGACTGTCGGGTCAATTTGGTCTACCCTATTTTGCTCAGGAAGTTCGGATTTGTGCTTCTCATAATGTTTTGTCTTATGTGTGTGAGGGGTTGGAGTCCTTTCCTACATAGTGTGTTGGAACAACTCATCCTTGTGGCGTTGAAAGCGCTCTTTGTTAATATGGTACAGTTCCTCTAATGATAGTCGGTCTAGCTCACGTTGCGTGAGTTGCACCCGACGCGCAAAATGCTTGACAGATTCTAAGATGGTTGGTCCTGCCTTCCCATGTGTAGAAGGGTTAGACACCTCTCTGACATATCTATCTCGGTCGTAGTGATCCAAGATCTCTAGAGGCCGTCTCTCTCTGATGGGGGTAGTGGCATTTATCTGAGGCCCTAGCCTCAGAGTGTGACCATGACATATAGTAGGTGCGGAGGCGTATTGCGCCTGCGATGTGTATTGTTTTTGAGGAAGGTAGGAATCTTCCTCATGCTCTCTTTCATAAGTGAGCACGATCTGGCGGACGGAGTTGGCTTGGCCTGCCTGAGGAGCCTTGCGCTCTGAATTTGTCCTTGTAGTCCTAACAACTGGAGGGGTTGAGGGAGGGATAGTGTAACCATGTGGTTCCTCTCGTCGAACCCTAGGTTGACTCAGCGCTTCATCGCGCGGTGACCGCTCATAACGAGCATCTAAGGGAGTTCTCCTATGGATGTACCCCTCATGGGAGGATGTGTGTTGAGTGCTATGTTGAACAGGAGTGCTCCTAGAAGGGGTACCCCCGTAGTCCTTATCTGTTAAGGTGTGGAGGGGACCACCTTGTGTGTCAGGCCGCCAAAGTGGTATGACCAAATCCTTGGGGCCAAAGCGAAGGCGACTAGCGCCCTCCCTTTGTGCACCTTCCGTAGCGTCCGCCCTTGATTGGGCTTGGCTACGGGTGTGCACCATTGTGGTGCTTCTCTACTGTCTAAGCAGATTTTATCTCGTTTTATGATGATTTGTCTTTTTGTTTACACGAAGCAAAAATGAACACACAAAATCGTGATTATCTTTTTAAGGATGAATAGTGTGTCCTAAACTGGTTTAGTGCATTTTGATGTTTTGTTTATGTTTTTGCAATTTTTGAAGAACGTTTAAATGCATAATGTTGGCTCATTTTGATGGTCGCCCCTTCAATATACCAGCCGGACCGATATACCAACCTCTCTATATACCCGCCCTTACGAGAGGGAAACTATAGGTACGTGAGAGCAGATGGTACGTGGAACATAGGCGGTACGAAAGGGGGATTGTCCTGTTAATGACACCTACCATAGAAGACTTATCCTTGCGTGCATGGGAATCACCCTAGCAACACTCGGTCAGCTTTCGTCAGGATTTACGTCTAACAACAGTGACAATCGGGGAAATGAATGCAAAGCTAAGCCAAGGTGGTGATGAACCCACCGTTGGTCTTGCTCAAGGGCTGGGGTTTTACGACCAACGCCTTGGTTTAAAATACCACGTGGTGTGTGGGGTTCATTTTACTTTGCAAAATTGAAACATGCAGCAAAGAAAAAACTTTCCCTATGCCAGACAAACACTACAAACCGAAAAACAGCAAGTAGAAAACTAAAAATTGATGAAATTTAAAAAAATAAAGCAAGAAAAATTTTATAAAGAATTTTCTTTTCTTTTTTTTAAATAATTATTAAATAAATAATTACATAAATAAATAAATAATTACATAAAGTAAGAAAAATTTATGAAAATTCCTCTACTTTTAATAATAATTAAAAAGAACGAAAGTAAAAGATTAAAAACCTCTTCTCTGTCGGGATTTTCTGTTTCTGACCTTCGGCTTTAAAAAAGAAAGGTACCTGTTAAAACACAGCAGATATGATTAGTTTCTGTGATTTAAAATTCTAGGAATGGTCCCACCGTGATTGCCACTGAAAGCATGAGATTCCGAAAATAAAAGAAACACTAATATGCAATAAAAACAGAACTAGTTTAATGCATGTAATAACACGGATATGATCAAATTAAAAGTAGGAGCACAACCCTTTTCATTAATATGATTTCGGTCAGTTACAATACGTCTCTTCAGTTACATGTTCCCATTACAATAAATGAATATTGATCTTCTTCCGCATGCCCACAATTTGAAATGGACGGGCCAAAGTATTGCCGCCACTTGCATTGATAAATCCTTGCTTACTGCTGCTGTTCCTGTATTCAAAGAAACAATAAAACGTTTAGTAGCACCTGTTTTTAAAACAAAGCGTTCGGTCCTTTAGAATAAACAGAACAGCAGATTGTAAAACTCAGAATACTTTGAAATCCGCGTATTAGTTAAAATGAAATAAAAATAATAAAACCCGCAGTTTGACATACATTCGATCTTAAAAATAAATAAAACGCGCATGTATGATTAGAACAACGAACTGCAGCAGATCTGAAATTATACCGTAAAAGAAATAAAAATACATTGAGTTTTGTCGACGAATGGGTGGATCCAGGGATCCGGATTCATATTCTTCGTATCATGGATGTAGAAGAAAACGAATCAAAAGGGGTGAAGTCGGGTGTCTCACTTTGGCAACACTTTGTTGCTTTTAAAATGCATACCGTCCTATTTTTACATTGCATCGAGCTCGTTTTTATAGAGGATTCGACCTCTGAAATATTAACGTCAAAACCCTAAGTTCGTAGGCGCCGCTCAGATTTGACCGTTGTCAGGTGATTTATGAGGCATGGCTCGCTCTGAGATCATCGCTAGGAACTCCCATCAGTACTTACGAGGCATGGCCTCTGATCGAATTTGTTGTTGAAACTGTCCGTCTCATTATTACAGTTGGTGAAGTCCGTCGCTTAGTTGAAATCCGCCTTAAATTGCTTTTGATCGATTTCTTTGAATATTTTAATGTTTGCCTTTGAATGCTGACGTGTCGCCTCTGATTGGTCGAATCCGCCGTTCTACAGACCCATGGGGTCTCTTTGAAAAGGGGCACATAAGGGTGCCACATGGCGGTCATCCCTTGGATGCGGCGGCCACGTCAAAGTCCGCCTTTGCTTGGAGAAGTGTTTGCTGCCAAAGTGTCGCGATATCACGACGTCGTGATATTGCGACACTTCGGCCGAGGTTCCCCTACTGGGCCAAAGGTGTCGCGATATCGCGACGCGCGATATCGCGACACCTTTGGCCGAGGCTCCCCTCGGGGCCAAAGGTGTCGCGATATCACGACGCGCGATATCGCGACACCTTTGGCCGAGGTTCCCCTCGGGGCCAAAGGTGTCGCGATATCGCGACACCTTTGGCCGAGGCTCCCCTCGGGGCCAAAGGTGTCGCGATATCGCGACACCTTTGGCCGAGGCTCCCCTCTGGGCCAAAGGTGTCGCGATTTTGCGACGCGCGAAATCACGACGTCGCAATTTCACGACGTCTAAGGCCAAGGTTTCCCCTTTTTGCTAGGCTTGTTTACTCTTGAAGTTTTGCTTAAGGTTTGTTTGAACTTGAAGTTTTGTAGGTTGCAGCTTGTTAAAGGCTCACTTTAGGTTGAAGGCTTTGTTTAGGATTTGAAGCTTGCAGTTTGCGACCAACTTTGCTCTGCTCATTTTTTGACCTTCTAAAGCTGCTTGTGTGAGTGGTCGGAACCACTGTTTGACCTCTGAGGGCTGCCCTGAAAGCTGTGTATGTTGATGCGATCAGTGTTTGTAGTCACTTAATCAGATTGGTGCTGTTTTGGTGTCTACACCTTGGGTATGAAGTTATTTCCCCAAGTGGTCATTATGCTCACAAGAATTATTCCATCTCACTACGATATGCATTTTTTGGGTTGCTTCTAACTCTCTACTCTTTCAAACTAGTTCTTTGTTCTGAGATAACCAAGGTGGTGATGACGCTCGGTAGTGGGATTTTAAATAACTAAGGATAGAGTGGCTTTACTAGTCTCGCATAGTGTATCATTAATGCAATATCACCAACCCCATTTTGAATTTGGCCAATGGATATTTGCCATAGTGTCATTTATAAAATAGAATAATTGTGGAAGGTGATCCTCCTTGGCCTGTACGTCCATGAGGACCTTGGTTTGTGCACTTGTAATCATTCATAGTATTTCTATTGGTTGCTTAGCTACCCTTCTTTCTAATGTGGTATTATGAACATGGTAGCGATAGCTTTCATGGGAATTTTCACGAGGCATTTCGCCACCTTGGTCTTTTATAGGAGTTAATTTTTGAAAGAAGATATATTGTTAAAAAGCGGTTCATTATTCTTGGGATCGATTGTTAGATCTTCTCATTGAGGTGTATGCCCATCAAAATTTGCTAATATGCATGTTTGGTTAGTCGACAGTGTAACTGGATTACCTTAACCCAAGTTTTATCATCACAATTATTTAGAAAATAACCAAATTTTAAGGAGCCTTAGTTGTAACACTTACCTTTATGAGTATCCCATACCAAGCTTACTGTTAGACCTTGTTGATTTCAATTTGTCATCATTGATCTCTATGATCCTGCATGATTGTTAGCCATATGACATAATATATGTATACTAAGGTTAGTCATATGTATCAAGTTTGAAATACTCTGGTTAGAAGCAATATTGAATCAAATACTTAGGTCCAAAATTAATAACCATTGTATTCATTAGTCACAATATTAATACCGTAAATAAATTCATTTTATAAGTTAACAAAATATAGACCTTTATAATGTGATCATATCTCAAGCGCTCACCATTCAATCAAAAAAAATTGACGTGCATACTCGTCAGATCCTCCAAATATGTGCCAAGGTTAAGCAAGGAAGGGGGTCTATCAACCACGTATTAGACCCTCCCCTAGTTTTAATTAAGCGTAGGATTTTGGCTATATTTGCTTTAATTAATTTCTTGAGTGAAAACTTATCTATATCTTGGAAGCGCGTTGTCGTCGGATCTAGGCAGGCTCAAGCGTAGCTATTTGATCAGATTTAGGGCATGCTTTATTATTCCCTATGTTTGACTTGTCAAAGTCCAAAAACTTCATGGAAGCACTACCATAGGATTGGATTTGGAACATGCACTACCGTCAAATTTAATGAAGGTGCAAGTATTTTTACCATTTAAAGGATACCATTATTTTTCGATTTTCTTTCTACATGTGCAGTCGTAGGATCATATTGAAATGAGCATAGTTGTTGATCTATTTGAATCTACACAAGGTCTGAACAATGAATGTAAATAAGACATTTACTTAGCATCGGTTATCTTTGATGAGTGCACGTTCATCGGATTGGGGTGGAGTAATAACTATCGTTAGATATTTCAGAGTTGCACGATACCTTAGTCAAATGGGCGTGTTGTGGCTGATCCACAACGTACCCCAAAATTGGGGACCCACCTTTTTTTTGCATGTTTTCCAAGAAGACCGAAGTGGCCCATATGCTAAAGATCAAAGAAAAAGCAAAACACCACAAGGAGAAAAAGTGTCGCGATATTGTGACATGTTGCATTTTCGTGGTCCAAAGCAAAGGGAGAGGCCAAAAGAGAAAAAGTGTCACAATATCGCGACATGTTGCACCATCGCGGCCAAAAGAGAAAAAGTGTCGCGATATCGCGACATGTTGCACCATCGCAGCCAAAGGAGAAAAAGTGTCGCGATATCGCGACATGTTGCACCATCGTGGCCAAAGGAGAAAAAGTGTCGCGATATCGCGACATGTTGCACCATCGCGGCCAAAGGAGAAAAAGTGTCACGATATCACGACATGTTGCACCATCACGGCCAAAGGAGAAAAAGTGTCACAATATCGCGACATGTTGCACCATCACGGCCAAAGGAGAAAAAGTGTCGCAATATCGCGACATGTTGCACCATCGTGGCCAAAGGAGGAAAAAGTGTCGCAATATCGTGACATGTTGCAGTTTCGCGGCTAAAAGCAACAAAAGACGGAAGGGGCCAAAAGTGCCGCAATATCGCGACATGTTACATTTTTGTGATTCAAAAGGGGCAGGCAAACAGAGAAGCAAGAAGTGTCGCGATATCGTGACATGTTCCATTTTTGCCAAGGTAACGGACCTGCATAGTGACGTGGACATAAGGACAAAATCCAGTGAATAAGACAAGTGTTACATAAGGAATCTTTAATGATTTGAAATCATTTAAGATGGTCGTTACGCACGGAGGGAAATGAACGCAAGCCCATGTGGAGAAAACGCAGCGAAGGGCCACAAAGTGGAAACCAAAGCACATGCATACAAGGAAAGGTGAAACAAACAGTCAGGGAAGGTGAAGCGAACATCCATCGTAAAACAAAATGAACCGTCATGGAAGGAGAAACAATGTTTTCAAAAGTTTAAATACGCCATTCAAAGAGGCCATGAGGGGTTGGAAACTGCTGCGAGCAGTGTCACAGATTTGAAGGCAAGAGGACCATTCTGGACTTGTTTGGGCTGTTTTTCTTCCATAGACTAGTTTGGGAAAACCAAAAAAAATTGTTATTGTAAAATGACAAATTTTTAATACAGAAAATTTTAGAAAGTTGCATCTTATGGACAAGAAAGGAGTCATTTTCTGCATGCAAGATTAAATGTCTATTTTTCCCCTTTTTAGATTTTAGGCTTGTAAATGGAGTTTATGTAAGTTTCTTGGTTGCTTCATGCGAATGTCTAAATCTGAAAACCTCATTTAAAACCCTTGGAGCCAGCACTTAGCTTATCCGGATCGTGCTTGTTTTGCAGGTCCAATAGGTTAGGTTGCATGCATGGAAACCTCACATCTTCAATTTTGTCGAAATAGGATAGCATCATACTGAATGCATTTTATTTTCATTTTTCTGCATTTTATTTTTTCCAAAAATTTTAACTTTTTTTAAATCTTCAGGCATTAAAATAAACATTTAAAAAACTTCAAAATCCAAAAATAATTTAACCATTGCGTAGGTTATACTTCATACTTCTAATACGCAATTTGAAATTTCATTTTCGGAGTTGTTTAATATTTTAAAAAATTCATCGAAGTTGCTGCTTTACTGCAGATTTTAAAAAAAAATCCGAAAAATGCAAATTTCCATTTTAAGGTCAAATTTCATTTTTTCAGTTTTGTTTTGCACTCATGAGCCTATGATGACATTCCCTTCATGAAAATTTCAATTTCATTGAAGGGGTTATGTTTTATGGCATTTTCACAAATTTCCATTTTGAGCATCACATCGTGGTCATATGAAGGCCAACTCACATTTGCTTTATTTTGGTTCAATGAACAATCACTAAAGTTTCACGGTAAAATAAACCAACATTGCCCCTTGTTTACAGTTACTTGCAATCACTAAGGTGTTCCAAGCATTTAAAGTGAACATCTTTATTCAGGATTACTAATACACATATGCAAATGCTAATATAGTGGGGACCTTGGAGAAGTTGTTTGTTTGACTTCTTTGCAAGAGGGGATTTGGAACCCAAATCCTAAAGGAGAGTGTACTTTCACAACTGTGTGAAAATACCACTCAACATTTTGGCGCTAGAAGGAGGGCCTAAACCGGTTTATTTCAGTGTGATTTAAATGCTATAGGGATTTAAATTTTGAATATTTCATGCCCTATTGATTATTATCTTTAGCCCTCTTTTAACAATACAACCTTGTACTGTTAAAAGGAGGACATGAATTGTTATGCATTGTTCTAACGCTTTTGATTTTTCATACAGGAATAATGTCTTTTGATTTGATTTTGAAAAATTTTGGTCATGACTAACGAGGTTGTCTCCATGCAATTACTTTCGTTTGATTTTAATGGATACATCCCTTGGTTGATGCTAACATGATTATTCATATGTTATAGGTTTGATATTGGCTAGTCATTTCATGCTTATTTATAAGGAATTATTGTTGTCTAAAAATGTATTTGTTGTCGGTATTATGCTCTTCACTTGCGTGTAATGCGTTCTTGTGAATCAGAAAGCCTACAACACTAGAATTATGCTCTTCACTTGTGCATATGCGATCTGGTGAATCAAAAACTAATTTACATTTTTAGAATATTACTTTGTCGAGGTTCCTTCTTTTATTCATGACTAACAAATTGGTTTTGGAGTTATTCTTTGAGTTTCATTAATGGCTACAACTGCAGGAATGTGGTATGGGATACATGTTAGTCCTTTGAACATTAGTGGAGATTCTCATGATTTACCCAAGAACGTAGAATAACATCTACCCAAATTCAAGCACAATGGTCCAACTTTAGCCGAGGAACATATTCAAGCCTATGTGGATATCCTAGTTATATGGAATGTCGAACATGAGGATGTGGCATGTAGAATGTTTCCTGGAACCCTAGATGAGGTGGCATATGATTGGTACATCAATTTACCCACTAGTTCTATTACATCTTGGACTCAATTGAAAGATGAGTTTATCAATCAATTTAGGTTGTTCATTGATCCTCTCACAATATTTCAACAATTTGCTTCTTGCAAAAGAGAACCTAATGAGCCAGTGAGAAGTTTCAACTTGAGGTTTTGAAAGCTTCATGCGAGATTAATTTCTCCTTATACTATTGAGGAAAGTGGTGCTCTTCAAATATACTTTTGAGCATTGGATCCATTGTTTGCCATATTTGTTAGGATGAATCCCTTGGTTACTGATCTTGCATTGGCCTACATAGAAGCTATGATTGTAGATCAACAATTGAGGCCACAAGGTTATGGAATGGAGCAATCAACTATGGTAGGACAACTAGGGGCTTGCAATCAAACCTCGATGGTAAATCAAGTGTGGGCACAAAAAAATTTGATATCAAATGTTTTCCCTACAATCAACTTTATCCTACCATACCAACTTATGCTCCCGCATGTGCTTATACAAGTACTTTCATCCCTCCAATTATGCCTCAATTAGAGAATCATGTGGTCACTCATGGAACCATTGCAACAAATGTTCAAGCGTTGTCCGTGTATATCAATCCAACTAATCCTACTACTTCTACCACTCAACCCAAAGAGTTCGTATTGGAAGTAAAAGAGCAAAAGAAAGTGGTTAAGAAGGTATGTAGGCATGTTCCACCGCAAAAACGAGCACATCAATGTATGCATCCAAATCATCCTAGGAAGAAAATTCATAATGTCGATCTTAATTATGTTTCATGTTATGCTTCTTCAAGCGATACAAGAAATTTTGAGGTGACTCACGTTGAAGTAAATACCTATTCGAAAAGTCTTGAAGAACATGAAGTGTTTGGAGAAGAAATTCTATGGATGGGTAACAAGAAGTTGGAATCAAATGATCACCATCTTGTTTTGGAAAAGAAATATCTAGAATCATTACCCAAAAAGGAGGATTTGGATGAACAAACTTATGTGGACATGATTTGGTTAGATGTACTTGCAAAGGATTGGAGCAGCTATATGACACGAAATTCAAAAATTGATCCCATTGTAGAATATCCTAAGTCATCACAAGTGACTGGAAATGAATCTGAAATAAAATCAACAAATGAAGTTGAAAACATAATTGAATTTCACCACTTGTTCTCGAAAGACACTTTGGATGATGCTCTTGAAAGCGATGAGCAAGAGGATCCACACCTTCCAAATTGTGATAAAATTGAATCATGGGTTACAAATTTGGATTATGATAGCTTTACCAATTTGAATTCAAGAAATAACCCACTTTTGGAAATAACTGAATCATCTAAGGAAGGTGAAGATGAATTGGATGAGAAACATGTTGATGAATCAGAAGATGAAAAAGAGGTACTTGAGCGTCATAACTTGAACTTGGAAGATGATAAGGATTCTACAACCATGAATCAATAAAGAGAATCATTTGCTTTAGATTCCTTTGAAGGAAAAGAAATTAAAAATCTTGATCCACTTACTTGTGCTACAATGATTATGCCATTTCAAAATGAGAAAATTACAAAACCTAAATCATTTGGGTTTGATGTCATTGATGATCCAATTGAAAATCTCACGTTACCCAAAACAACCCAAGTGATTGACCATGGAAATGTGTTAGTTAACCCACCCCTAGATAGACAAGACTTATGGTTTGAAAGGGATGGACAGGTGTTCAATTGGGTACCTAGGTTTGGTGCCTTTGATAAACAAATCATGGAGAAAGAACAAGTGCTATATGATGAAATGCCATTGAAGGTGAATGAAGAGCAAGGATTAATTTCTAACCACGCCTTTGATAACATTACTTTAATGAATGAAAATGGGCTTGATGCATTTAAATTGCTAAATCAAATTCATCAACAATTAATTCTTGAAGTTAGGATAAAAACTCCTAATGATCCCAATTTAGTAAATATCCTAGAGGCTTGTAAATTGTTGCACAATTTTAATTGGCCTAAGAACATGGAAAATGAATTAGCTTTGAAAATTTTAGAAATAGGCTCTTGCTTACAAAATTTCATTTTGAATAAAGAAAGCCTACTTCTAAATCATGAATGGAATTATGAAATTTGCACCTTAAAGAATAGACAAGAAAGAATTGAAAATCAACCATTGTCTAATCAATTTGGTAATTTGAATCTCACCTATGAGAATACTAATGGAACTAAATCTAATTGGTGGGGTGAGAGGGAAAAGTTGAAGTTGGTTGCATTGTTTGGTCTAGTCTTGTTCTTGTTTGATTACTTCCAAACTGGGTATGCGTATCACGTCATATGTCTTTTAAAGAATTCTAATCAGGTTTGGGATCCGGGAAAATGATAATCCAAACTTTGCACCATCTTGTATTATATTGTACATTTGTATATACTGTTGGTTGTGGTGTTTTGGTTTTGGATTGGATCTCATTTTGGTTTTAAGTTTTGTGTGTTGGTCCTTTGGACACTTTTGGTTTGTCTTGAAAAAAAAAAAGTGAGATGTCAACTTATGTCCTTATGAATGTTAACTAAGACTAGGAGAATATGAAACATCGAAATTGTATTGCAGAAAGCTCCACGAGTATCGCAAACACATTAAAGAATATTGTTTGGAACTTGTGATGCATGAAGTTGTCAGTTTTATAAATTATAGCAAAGTAGGTGATATACTCCATCCACATTTTAAAAAGAGAAATGCATTCATCCATATCTCATGTTACATTCCGCATTGCATATACATTTCATCTCAGTTGCATCTACATTTCAAATACAATCATTGAAAAGGTGTTGAATCCTCTTAGGGTTATTGCATAACATATATTAAAAGGATCCTAAAGTTGGGAACTGATGCCCGAACTATCTTGAACCAAGCACATTCTGCACATATTAAAGATAATCTTGAGTAAAATGGTCAAAACCATACTTGGAAGAAAAGGTGAGGCGAAAGGAGTATTTCGTGTCTGTCCTATCATGCAACATAATCCTTAAAACAATGGTTTTTACCACTCCCATAGTGCTTAAAGCCTAAAATCAGAGTAGTAAGGATAGGGTTAAATCCCCATCGAAATTAGGTTGAGGATCCAATTCCCCAAAGCTCTGATTTGACCTTTATGGAGTAGTAAGGATATGGCTAAAGTTGACTTCTTTAGGGAATACACGTCTATTGGATCGAATCTTGATAAAGCATGGTCATAGATCTTTCTTGGCCTGCAAGACTAACAATTGAAGGGTGCACACTTTTTAATTTTTATTAATATTTGATTAAGCGATGGGGGAAAAATTATCAACGTATCAAGACCCTTGTTAATTGTGATTAAAATTTTGATTAATCTTTGAGACACTTAATCTTTTCTATGTTAATATTCTTATATTCTGAGTGAGAGAGATCGTTCGATTTCATCACAATTGAGCATTATCCTTGGATCTATTTGATTTGCATGATATTTAATCACTAGGGTGTGTACCTTTAATGTTTAATATCTTTAGACCTTATGATAAAATATTTGTGGACATGGTATGTTATTTACTTTAAAAACTTGGGTTGTTTATGCAAGCGCGCCCGTCCGATCAAGATAGATTTGGGTGTTGCCTTTGGATCTACCCAAGTCTTCGATGTTTACCCAAAGGGGACACGTACCCTCAAATTGATTTTATTAAATTTATATATCTAATACCTTAGGTTATAATATTTTTGACCATAGCATATTATTTACTTGTTTGTTTTAATCCTCAGATTACTTATGAGGGCACGCCTATCTAATTTTGGAGGGTGAAGCGTTATCACCTAGATCCTTAGACTTGCTCGATCTTTAAGCATGTGATTTAACTTAGACCTTAGGATTCTTAACATTTATTTAGGTCTGAATGTTTTAATCAATTTTATTATAGACCTAAGGTTTGGGGGGGTTGCTTTTAACAGATATCTATTTGATTTGGAAATTTCACCCTTTTAATAATTGGATAATGTTGAAGGCCAAGGGGTACTTTAGTGGACTTTTGATTTTTGGATAAGATTAACGGTCATAGGTACAATGATATTAACGGTTAAGCTTCTGACTTTAGACTTGATTAAGATGACATTTTTATAACTGTTGTAAAGGATCAAAACATTGAAAATCAATTTCTTAGAGGAGAAAGCAACAAAGACCAACAACATTTGGTAAATTTATTGAACCCAAAAATTTTAAATTAGGGGTATTTGATGTTGAGTCAAATTTGGCTCCAACATAGGCTCTGACTGGGACAATGTGCTAAAAACCTGAGGTATTTGAGAATTCAAAAATCTCCTGGTTTCATTACAAGCTTTGGACAGAATCATAAACCATCAAGCCTGATTAGCAAATCAAAAACATAAACCAAGAAAACTTAAAAAATGAAAGTATACAATAAAGCAAAAGCAAACATGATATCAAAGCAAAAGAGTATCCAAAAACTGTTATTCTCCTCAGTCAAATTTAAATCAAAGGATCAAAATTTTAAGTTCAAATGAGCTTTTGAAATATTGTTATGATTTCTCTACAAAGTCCTAAGATATGATTATACATAATGCATCAAAGTCACTTGCTCCATCATGCCTTGGCCTGAGTGTGTGTTAGTGCATTCATTTTGATTTTTAAGTCTTCCATAACTTTATTATGTTTGTAAAATGATCGAGCCTAATAAGTAATTTCACTCCTTAATATTTTTGTCATTTGCAGGGCTCCACTGCCATTCAAGCGTCTGTAACCCTGGTGTAGATGCTATTGATATCATCTAGTTTTACTCTACTTCCAACCAGGTGTCTATAGCCCTGGTAGAGGTTTTCCAAGATATCTCAAATACAAACTCAATCTGCATTATTTAAATTTTCTCTTTTTTTGAGAAATATTTGGATATAAGCAAATTGTGCAATGAGTGTACCTGAGTTGAGGACCAACTTTTGGCTAAATAATAGAGTGTAATTATTTTTAGCTCAACCATATTACCAAAGATAATTTTATCCCTTGGATCCTGAAATTCTTTTAGTATGATTTGTAATGTGAGACTTTGTCATGATGGACCAACAACTCTGATTTACTCTGTTTTGTTTCATATTGTATGACAGTTGCATGAACATTCAAATTTGAAAATTGTAAGCATCATCAAAAACTAAAATAAATTTCCTCTTCTCTATTTATCTTTAGGAAAATAGACAGTAAGGAATACTCATCATCTTATGATAATCATGAGAAACAACACAAATGAAACCACACCAAGCAAAACAAAACAACAAAAAGGAAATTACTTAACTGACAAACAAAACAACACAAAAATAAAAAATTACATCACTCTATTTTTTGGTTTATATATATATATATATATATAATTTTAATTTTTTAATTTTTTTATCTTTTTCTTAGGGCATTTATTCCCTATTGACCCCATGGTAGGGGTTATAAATTTTGAGATGTATAGCATTGATAGGGATTTTCATCAGTTCACCCTCCAGGGTTTGCAACTTGTAAGTGTTTGGACCAACAACTTGAGCTATTTGATAGGGGCCAATCCACTTGGGTTCAAGTTTCCCTTTCTCACCATGTTTATCATTTTTGGGGTCTCAGTAGATCACTATATCACCTTCAAAAAAGGTAGTACCTTTTGCTCTTTTTTTAAATGATTTTATAGTTTTCTGAGTTTGATCAATTATTCTATTTAAGGTCTCCCTTCTTTGCTCTTGCAGTTGGACAATCTTGTCTAATATTCTCTGTAAGGCATCAGGGTTCTCATGGTCATGTAACAAAAGGAAAGGGCTAATTTCTCTATTCTAGGAGGTAGCAATGCTTCTTCTCCATATACTAATTCGTAAGGAGTTCTCCCTGTATTTCTTTTAAGATATAATCTATCTGCCCGTAGTGCAAATTTTAATTCATTGTCCCAGCTCTTCTTATTTTTACCAATGATATCTTAATTCTGGTAATTAAATTCTTATTTGATGACTCGGCTAGACCATTCCCTTGTGGGTAATAATTTGTAGAGTGAGAGTTCTATGCCATACTTAGCACAAAATTCTACCATCTCAAATGATACAAAATATTGTCCATTATCTGTCACTATCTTTTGAGGAACCCCAAATCTGGTTAGAATACTTTCTTCTAAGAAATTTATGATAGTTTGAGATGTAGAACTTCTTAGAGGTGCAGCTTCTACCCATTTTGTGAAGTAATTTGTTGCAGTTATGATCCATTTATGTCTACCTAATGATTTTGGATTAATTTCCCCAATTAGATCAATACCCCATTGTGTGAATGGTGCTTCTATGACTATTGGCTTAAGGGACATAGCTGCCAAATGTTTCTTACCTGAAAAAACCTAAAAGTTATGAAAATTCCTAATATACTGATATACATATTTAAAAAGTGAAGGCCAGTAATAACCTGCTCTCACAATTTTATTAGCTGTAGCTTTAGGAGAAAAATATCCTCCATAGAAACCATCATTACATTCTTTTATTATCTCTGGGACTTCACTTTCATAAAAAAAGACTAATAACACACCATCAGGGTGTCTCCAATAAAGCACACCATCCTACACATGATATTTCTATATTTACAGTTTTACTAATCTCATTCTGTTAATTGGTATATCTTTTGGGAAAGATAGAGTTTGCAGGTATGCTAATATTTCATCATACCATTTACATTCAACATTCTTAATCCTCTTGATGTCATGAGTTTCATCTACTGCAATGACATTATTAGTCATCTCCTTTATATGCCAGATATTTGTCTAAGCCTTGCCCTCTTACAGTTTTGACTGTTTTAAATTCTACATCATACTGTAATAATTTCACTATCCACCTTGCAGGTCTTCCTAGAGGTTCAGACTGGGTGAAGACATCCTTTATTGTTATGAAAGGGATATAGCAATAAACTTTATTTGAACCAAATATACCTATGAAATGTTTGAAATATTGAACCACTGGATAAGTATGTTTTTCCAGTAGGGTATACTTAATATGTGCTCCTTTCAATCCTGAACTCATAAAGGCTATTGGCCTTTCATTATTTTCATCATCCTTTTGAGAAAGGACTGCAGCAATGGAATGTTCAGATACGAATGAATAGATATTTAAATATTTTGAGTAATTAGGGCAGGTTAAGGCTAGGGCAGTAGAAATGACCTCTTTTATCTGTTTGAAATCTTTCATGTTTTCTATTGTCCATTTTATTTCTCTAGTATTTTTAACCATGGCATTTATAGGTTTGGTCATCTTTGCAAATTTGGGAATAAATATTCTAAAAAAATTAATCTTGCCAAAGAATGACCTGAATCCTTTGATGTTTCTAGGAGGGGGAATTTTTGAGATAGCTTCTATTCTTTGAGAATCTATACTCACTCCTTTTTCTGACACTACATGTCCTAGTAATTTTTCTTGAGTCGTTCCAAAAATGTACTTTTTAGGATTTAGGTAAATTTTGAACTCTTTGCACCAAGAAAAGATGGCAGCAAGATGTTCTAAATGGTCCTCTAGATTTTTAGAAAATATTGTTATATCATCTAAATATACCACCACTATTTTGAACATCAATCCTTTAAAGGTAAAGTCCATTGCTCTCTAAAAGGTAGCACCTGCATTCATTAGACCAAAAGGTATTCTCAAATATTCAAAGGTTTCCTAGGGTGTGGTGAATGTTATCTTATGTCTATCTTCTAGATTAATATGTATTTTATTATATCCAAAAAATCCATCTAACGGGGACATTCTGGATGAACCAACTACAGCTTGCAATAGGTGTTCTATATTAGGCAATGGGTAATTGTCCTTTAAGGAGCTTTTATTCAAGTTTCTAAAGTCTAGAAAGAGTCTAATATCCCCATTTTTCTTTCTGACTAGTACTAAATTGGATATCCAAGATGAAAATCTTACCTTTCTCATGATCTTGGAATCCAACAATTTATGTACCTCTTTTTGCATTATTGGGTGAAGGGTAGGGTTATATTTCCTCTATTTCTATCTGAATGGCTTGGAATCTTCCTTTAGAGATATTATATGTGACATTACATCAGTTTTGAAGGTTTTAAGATCTTCATATGTCCAAGCAAAATGTTCTTTATTTTTCTTTAGAAAACTTATATACCCAACTTTTTCTTTTTTTGGTAAGGTTGTGTCTATTTTCACTATTATGGGCTCTTTAACTGTACCAATATTAACATCTTCGACTATAGTCTCTTTCAAGAGAGGTTTGAAAGATTTATCAAAATCATCAAATAAACTTTCCAAAGACAATAATCCTTTTGGTATTTTATTTGTTTTCACTTTACTAATATTTTTATTTGTGAAATATTGTTTTCTTGTTTCACTAGTGGAAGCTTTCTATGTTTTATCAGGAAATGTTATGTTTCTTAAATTTAGAGTATTGGTAGCTTCTAATTCTTCCACTTCTTTAGTAATGGGTATTAATTTCCCTTTCTTAATTTTATCATATCTTGACTCATGTGGCTTTTGCAATATTTTAGTACCTTTAGCTACTAAGATCTGAGGATGATGATTTGAAGAATACATGTCCATGTTTTCCTCAAAGAGCCTTTCTCTGGACTTGTCTTCTAGAGACCAACAGAAATTAATCCTTATGTCTTCTTCTGAATCATCATTAAGGTCTATGTTATATTGTTTACTTAATTAAATACCACATCCTTCTAGGTTATGAGGGGCATCACAGGTTGAACAAAAGTAAGAAAAACCTTTTGTTATGTTAGAAGATGGCATAGGGTTTGGAACATTATTTTGATCTCTATCAGATTCTCTATTCTTCCAATTATTGTTCTTGTTTTTCCTATTTCTATTTCCTTTTTCAGATCTATTATTGTTTCCCCAATTCCTGATGAATTTTTTCTTGAAATTAGGGCGATTATCAACATGTGGTCTCTCTAGTTATGATGGCTCACCATTGTTCCCATTGTTTCCATTATTTCTTTCTATTCTTTCTAACCTATTTTTCATGGTATTAAACATCTCAGCCATTTGATTAGTTAATTTCTCCATTGGATCTACTTCAGCTCTTCTTTGTGAATAAAAAGCTACTCTTTTAGGCTTTGTATCGGTTTGACTTATCTCTAGAGAATAAGGTTTCATTTTGCCACTATCTAGCATATTTCTTTTTATTTCAATCGCTTTATTCATGCATTCATCGATAGCTGTGGTTTGTTTTTACCTTAATTCAAAATTGAATTCCCCTTGGAAAGCATTTTTATAGAAACAAATTTACTGGATGTCACTAGGCTTGAGGCTAACAGGTATTTTGTTCCTATTTTTGGAAAACATTCTTTTAAAGTCATTGATAGCTTTATTTTCCTTTTTCCTCATAGTGGCTAACTCAGTTAACAGGGATTGTTCATTTTTCCTCTCCGAATTTCTTTAGAAACACAATTTAATTTTTAGAAAAAATTGAAATGTCATTGGATGGGATAGAGTTGAACCACTCTTTGGCATCCTTTTCTAGGGTTTGTAGGAATAGCCTTAGGACTACATCTTCATGTTCTAGCTCTAAGCTATCCAGAGCATATAAGAAAATTATATGATTTTCTCTAGCTACTGCATTATTTCCTTGAAACTTGGGGAGATACTTATGAGCTTTATTTGGTAAGGCATTCAAATTTGCAGGTAAAGTAAAATTTCTGTACCTATTAGCTCTCCATTGTTGAATATTATTTTGATTTGGTTGAGCCATTATCGTTGTAGGTGTAATAGGATTTGGATTCATAAAAACACTGCCTACAGGATTATGAGGTTGGGTAGCATTAATATAATCATCTGAATCATCTACTACAATATTACTATTAGTTGGGCAATGAGAATAATCAAATGTATCATCTACAGCAAAATTTAATCCGCAATTAACAGTTATTTTTGTAGCAGTGATATTCTGATTTCTATTTTTCTTCACGTATTTTCTACTTGTAGGACAAGATTTACTTTCATGCACAATACTCTTAAGAAGTGGTACTTTTTGGTTATAGGTAAGTACCTCAGGTTTCTTAAATTTCATAAATAGCTCCTTACTACTTCTCCTAGTGTGTGTCAGCATGTTCTACTCCTTATTTCTTGATTTTTGATTTCTGGGTTTATCCAGTCAGAGTCGCCAACACAAGTAGTGCAAAAAGAACAAAACTTATGATCAAGATTGCTTGATCTTTAACTCTCAACCTCACAGGAATTGGTTCTTGGAGGAATTTCAATAAAATCAAGAAACATCAAGAACACTTCAAAATACAATTGAAAAATTACGGGTAAAAGAAAATAAAGAACGCAAAAGTCATAAAAGTCAAAAAATAGGTTCTTTATTCTAATTGGTCGCCTGTTGATTTAATATAATCATTCAGAGAAAACTTAAAAAATATAAACAAATATTTTTAACAAGTCCACCCCGAAACTGCACCAAAAAACTATTGGAAAAATTTTTTGTATCCATAGGATTCGATTGTCATGCTATAAGAAATCGTTTGGAACCAATGAGCTATTACAAGCTCTAGTTAACCTACCTCTTTATTTTGATAAAATATATATTGCTAAAGAAAATAATTAGAATGGGTAAGGAAACCCCAATGATAAACTTCAGATATTACAAGTTTAAGCATTTCATATTTTAGTTACACTACTTATTTAAAAAGATCAAGCCAAGACAACAACTATTAGTATGCCTTATGTAAACCGGTGCCTAGATTCATTGTGTTGTTATAGCAATTTAACAATGTTTTTAATATATGAACAGAGAAAAGGGAGAAAAGATAAATTGGTGCTATTAGACTCATTTGAATATTGTAATAAATCCAAAAGTTAACCAATGAAATAAATGCTCATAACACATTCAAATAATGTAATCTGCTATGAGGAAACACACAGAACTGAAGACAAAAATTGATAGAATTGACCCCTAAAATTGTATTAATTTTCCAAATGAATTACATGCAGAGTTAGCAGAATGCCATTAAACTCTATTAAAAGCTCTTAATACAATAAAAAATATTTGCTCAAATAATGTAACAAGACTTATTAACTTCTCCTGTTCCAATCCGGTAACAGGAAAAATCTCTGAGTTTCAGGTTCTAAAAGGATTGAAAATATTCTTAGCTTCTCAAGCATAATTCTTCCAAAACCTGCACAGCAAATCAAAGAATGAGGGATGAATAGAAAAATACACAAATGGAATACAATAGCACAACTCACAGGGCACTCAAGTATACCTCTTAGCAAAATATGCTATCTCTAATGCTTGATGCATATTCTGACCGTAGTTGGTGTATTTATAGCTCCAGGTTCTTGAATCTATTATTTTTGGCCTCATCTGGGCCTTACATTTATCACTTTTTGGTTTGATCTTCTTTTAAAACTTGTACAGTTGTCTTCCATTACCCATTTTGTCTACTATGTATACTCTGCTAGGACTCTTTTAGTCTTTACTTGTTCAACCGGTAATCTCAGTGCCTAAATAGTCTTCTCCTTCTGTCCCTTCTTCGCTCCCTGACTGACTTCCTACTTTTGAAGTTTCTCCCCCTGAGTAATTTTTATTTCTTATTCTAGGGGTGAATCTATTTCCAGCTATAGACTGCACATTTTGATTTCTTTATTTTTCTTGCTCTGTTGCAGCCCTCTGATTTGTTTCTCAATAAGCTTCCAAGCATAAATATTAAAGGTCACAAAAAATCTCAACATATTCATTTCTTGAAGGATTCTATTCTTTTGTATGCTGATATAAGCCTTATTCTTTTCATACTGGGTAACAAGGGAATCCATAGTATTTACCAAGAAGGTAGTTTCCCTAGCCATTGTTGTGTCATCATCAAGTTCACAGTCAAACCCTTCAATCTTGTTCATGAGAAGGTCTTCTATGCTAGCAGTTTCCAAGAATTCCTCTAATGACAACCCAATTTCTGCCAGCTTTTCTCTTATATAATTTAACGAGGCAAACATTTCTATAGCATCATTATACCACCTTTCTCTGTTTACTTTGAACATTGTTGCTTTCATGAATTCAATATTATTTTTTACCTCAGAGTCATCCTTTAAGATCACTTCTTTATTCTGCATTTCTTCAAAAAAATTTGCCATCAGGTGGAGAGTGGGATGGATGACTTCTAGTTCCTTTTCTTTTTGGTATAGCAGACTCTCCATTTCCTTGGCAGTAAATTGGATCACCCTGATCTATCTAAACATCTCTATGATTCCATGGATCCTGTCCTTAATTTTAAATGACATTTCTTCTTTGATTTTAGATAAATAGTCTGCATAGTTTGTTATTTTCACAACCATATGGGGTTGTACTGGTATGGCAGATACCTTAGCTAACTGTTCCTTTATATTATTGATTAAGGCTTACATCTCAGCCTTTTTCTTATCACTAGTTTCCAATTGGCCCCTCAATTCTTTATTCACCTGGTGTAAAAGGTCTATGGTTTGTGCATTCATAGCCTTATTTATTTTTATCGTGTCATCTTCCTTTCCATGTATTGAAATCTTCTCTATTTCATCGACAACTTGGAGAACAAAAGGTTATTGCAAAGTAGGCATGGTTACTTTTTCCATGGATGCTCTATACATGTCTTCTCCTGCTCCTTAAGTATGAGTCTCTTCCGTGTCACCTGTTTTGGCTATCATTTGCAACTCTATTTCATTAGCAACACTGAAAACCATTTCTTCTTCAACCCTTTTTAATGTAACTTTTGTCGAGGTCAGATCCATCTTAGGCTTCTTTGCCTCAGGGGTAGATACAACTTCTTGCTTTTCTACCCTATGATCTCTCAAGATTTCTCCAAAACCATCGACTTTCATTTGTGTTACAGATGGAATTGGTATTTCTTTGTCATTAATCTTCATTGAGGTGGGAATGGTTTGAGGAGCTAACTTCTTTACACTGGTTAGGGCCAATATTTAGTCAGAAATAGGAGATTCAACTTATTTTCCTAAAATGGTAAGCTCTTGGGATGATACTGCAACCAATTTTTTCCCTTTGTCTGCCTCAGGCCCTATGAGAGTTTACTGTGAAGTATTGGGCGCTGCTTCTATCTAGGGTTGAGAATTTTTTGGCATTTATATTTGGTGTTCCACTATATCGACAGTATTTACTGTAACCTCCATTTGGTCAATGCCTTGTTCTTCTTTAATTTCTAACAATGCATGGCTTGAATGAGGGTAGGGAAATTTGGGATTGTTGAATCTACAGTAATCCTCCAAATTGCATCGATCTCAAGGGGGATATTCATATGGTCTGTGAATTTGTGAATTTCCCCTGTTATTAAAAGGAAAATCATTCCATATATTTCGTAAATCTTCTCATTTCTTCATGGCTTGTGATAGTGCTTCCTCATACTGGTCTTTTATGTATTTGACCCAAGAATACTTGTGATTTATCATTTGCTTGTATTTATTATGGGGATCATAGGATATCCAAGTTATCTCTTCAAAATCCAAGTTTTCTAAATCATACATACCTTTGAATAGGGCTGGGTATCCAGTAAAAGTGTGATATCCAAATTTGCAGGGGATATTGAGCCAGGGGACTCAACCATGCTTTTTTGCTTACCTCAGTTTAGCGTTCTAAGGTATCTAGGGTGAAAGGGTAGTACATTGGTAACATTTTGGGGGGAATTTTAGCTCCATAAAGCCACATATACATGAAACCTTATGAAAATAAGTAATCCTCTATTTATTTTTCTTTGGTGAAGGCTTTTACCCCTGGCCCTAATCTCTCTGGCATGTCTCCTATCAGAATCCAATGAATTTCTACCATGAAGTTGTCACAAAACCAACCTAAATGGGTGTGTCCCTCATGTATTCTCCAAAATATATTCTATACATATGGACTACCATTGGCTCCTATTCTACACTGACTGTGCTCTCCCATTTGTCCCACCAACAGATGTATGAGAATTGAATAATGAGAAAAATAGGGCATTTATTTCCTCTGTTCTAAGATTACCTTTTTTAATTCTGATAATTACCTGTACATTTGGTCACTCAATTCCTCTTCCCAGGCATAGATGGGGGTGTTTATTCTTATGTTACTTTGTGTTACTAAGTACAAAGTATCTCTCCCTACCACACTAAGTTCTTGTACCCCCAAAAGTACGTTTATCATGTCGTAAAAATCCTTGACCTAGGGTTTGAGTGTGGTATTTCTAATGGGTAATTTATCTTGTACCTCCTCATATGTATCAAAAAGTATTTTAAAGGAATCTAAATTAGTTAATTGATGAGATTTTCTTTCAATTACCTGGTAAATTAGTCGGGTGTTCGAAGGCTCCAGGTGAAATACTTCTTTGATGTGCTTGGCTTCTTTGCTAAACACCAGATGTCCTTTATTATCTTTGAAATTCTTGGTACTTTCATCATAGGCTACTGCTAACCACACTAATATGTTTGTACAGTAATACACCCTAGGGCACATTAATTTCCCTATATTGTTGGTCCATATGTTTCTCCTAGGGGTTCTCTAGTTTTGTGATTTCTTCGCTTTGTGGAATAAATCAACCAACAACCAAGGAGAGCATTACCAATTTTCCATTGTGGCCTCAAAGCTCCGAATACACGTATTTTCAATCTCTTACTATTGGGCTGGTGTGAGATTTTTGTTTTCTCTAGACTTTTTGAAAAGTCTTACATCCCTGTTGCAGCCATTACTCATTTAGGAAGCTCTATGTATTGAGACTGGTCAGTAATGAACTTTATTGCCTCTTGAGTGTCCTTGGGTATGAAGCTATTTCCCCAAGTGGCCATTATGCTCATAAGAATTATTCTATCTAACTGCGATATGCACTTTTCGAGCTTCTTCTAACTCTCTACTCTTTCAAACCATTTCTTCGTTCTGAGATAACCAAGGTGGCGATGGTGCTCGATAATGGTATTTTAAATAACTAAGGATAGATTGGCTTTATTGATCTCATATAGTGTATCATTAATGCAATGTCACCAACCGCCTTTCAAATTTGGCCAATGCATATCCACCATAGTGTCATTTCTAAAATCAAATAATTGTGGTAGGTGATCCTCCTTGGCCTATACGTCCATGAGGACCTTGGTTTGTGCACTTGCAATCATTCACAGTATTTATATTGGTTGTTGAGCTGCCCTTATTTCTGATGTGGTATTATGAACGTGGTAGCGATAGATTTCATGGAAATTTTCATGAAGTATTCCACCACCCTGGCATTTTATAGAATTCAATTTTCAAAAGAAGATATACTGTTAAAAAGCGATTATTATTCTAGGGATCGATTGTGAGATCTGCTCATTAAGGCGTGTGCCCATAAAAATTTTCTAATATGCACGTTTGGTTAGTCGATAGTGTAACTGGATTACCTTAACCCAAATTTTATCATCACAATTATTTAGAGAATAACCAAATTTTAAGGAGCCTTATTTGTAACACTTACCTTTATGAGCATCCCATACGAAGCTTACCGTTAGACCTTGTTGATTTCAATTTTTCATTGTTGATCTCTATGATCCTACATGATTGTTAGCCATACGACATAATATATGTGTGCTAAGATTAGTCATATGTATCAATTTTGAAATACTTTGGTTAGAAGCAATGTTGAATCAAATACTTAGGTCCAAAATTAATAACCTTTGTATTCATTAGCCACAATATTAATCCTATGAATAAATCCATTTTATAACTTGTTAAAAAAACACAAACCTTTCTAATGTGATTATATCTCAAGTGCTCATTGTTCGATCGAAAACAATTGACATGCACGCTCATCAGAAAATCTAGATATGCGCCAAGGTTAAGCAAAGAAGGGGGTCTATCAACCACATATTAGATCCTCCCCTAATTTTAATTTAGCATAGGATTTTGGATTTATTTTCTTTAATTAATTTCCCGACTGAAAACTTATCTATATCTTGGAAGTGCGCTATCGTCAGATCTAGGCGGGCTCAAGCGCAGCCGTTGGATCAGATTTAGGGTGTGCTTTATTATTCCCTATATTTGATTTGTCAAAGTCTGAAAACTTTGTGGAAGCACTACCGTAGGATTGTATTTGGAGTGTGTGTCATCGTCGAATTTAATGAAGGTGCAAATATTTTTACCGTTCGAAGGATGCCAATATTTTTTTATTTTATTTCTACATGCGCGACCATAGGATCATCTTGAAATGAGTGCAATCGTTGATCTCTTTGAATCTGCACAAGGTCTAAACAATGAATGTAAATAAAACTTTTACTTAGCCTCAATTATCTTTGGTGAGTGCGCATTCGTCAGATCGGGGCGGAGTAATCATTGTTGTTAGATCTTTCAGAGTTGCATGATGCCTTAGTCAAATGGGCGTATCACTAAAGTTGACTTCTTTAGGAAATGCGCATCCATTGGATTGAATCCTGATCAAGCACGGTCATAGATCTTTCTTGGCATGCAAGACTAACAATTGAAGGGTGCACACTTTTTAATTTTTATTAATTTTCGATTAAACGATGGGGGAAAATTATCAATGTATCAAGACCCTTGTTAATTGTTATTAGCAATTTGATTAATCTTTGAGACACTTAATATTTTTTATGTTAATATTATTATATTCTGAGTGAGCGCAATTGTTCGATTTCATCACAATTGAGCGTTGTCCTTGGATCTATTTGATTTGCATGATATTTAATCAAGGGGGTGTGTACCCTTAATGTTTAATCTCTTTAGACCTTATGATAAAATATTTTTGACCATGGTACATTATTGACTTTAAAAACTTGGGTTGTTTATGTGAGCGCATTTGTCCGATCAAGATAGATTTGGGCACTGCCTTTGGATCTACCCATAGTGTTCGATGTTTACCCAAATGGGACACGTACCCTCAAATTGATTTTATTAAATTTATATGTCTAAGACCTTAGGTTATAATCTTTTTTACCATAGCATATTATTGACTTGTTTGTTTTAATCCTCGGATTACTTATGAGGGCACGCCCATTTGATTTCGGAGGGTGAAGTGAAGTGCTATCACCCAGATCCTTGGACTTGCTCGATCTTTAAGCACGTGATTTAACTTAGACCTTAGGATTCTTAACATTTACTTAGGTCTGAATTTTTTAATCAATTTTATTATAGACCTAAGGTTTTGGGGGGTTGCTTTTAACAGATATCTATTTGATTTGGAAATTTCACCCTTTTAATAATTGGATAATGCTAACGGCCAAGGGGTACTTTAGTGGACTTTTGATTTTCGGATAAGATTAACGGTCATAGGGACAATGATATTAATGGTTAAGCTTCTAAATTTAGACTTGATTAAGATGACATTTTTATAACTATTGTAAAGGATCAAAACATTGAAAATCAATTTCTCAGAGGAGAAAGCAACAGATACCAACAACATTTGGTAAATTTATTGAACCCAAAAATTTTAAATTAGGGGTATTTGATGTTGACCCAAATTTGGCTCCAACAGGGTAGAGTTATTTTCCTAAACAATTTCATTGCATCAATAGAACCTATATATTTTTGAAGTAATATTTTTACCCAATTATTTCCTTGATCTCTAAATAATATCCACCTAAGCTTTTCTCCTAATTTCAAATTCATATGTTTGCAATTATACAAGCCTGCTTCTCCAATATTATTTCCTTTGCAAACCCTATCCCACTTACAAATAGGAAACCTAAAACTTTCCTCACAACCTGTACATAGAAAGTCTCTTTGAATTTTATCAATTTATTATGCAATACCTGTAGGTAGTCTTGAAAGTGACATCATATTGTAGACATCTAAAACACGTCATGTTTAGGAGACTACTCATATGGGCATCTTTGTAGACCATATGAATGATCTTGGACCTTTCCAAGAGATAGTAGTGGTTCTAACCACTCATTTAGGGCAATTTGGTCCTATGTAGGCTCAATCACTGATGATTAGAGTGGCTTCCAGCCTAGCCATTGATGCTCAGAGTGGCTACGAGCTAGTTGTGCCTACTTACAGTGGCTAGGAGCATCTTGCTCCTAGCTACAGTAAGTGAGAGCAACTAGCTCTAAAACTGACTTAGACTCACGAGCCAAGCCAAATTAGTTATGCCAATGACATTTCTAACTGATTTGGGTGGTTAATGGGTGTGAATCTTCTAGAAGGTTCCTCCCAACTGCCACAGGCTAGAAATTCTTGATCTTGGCTTCTCCAAGAAGCCAAGATTGGGAATCATGAAGCCTATTTATAGGCCTTCCCCTGAATGAATTATGATCTCAATTTTATTGTAGCAAAGCTCTACCGGATTGGATAGTGACTTGATAAGGAGTGTCGAATTGTTGTCCAATTATGGAGTAGCAAGAATGCAAACAACAATGGAGCTTTCGAAGGACAAAGAAGCACACATCACAAATTCACATCAATCTAACACAAATTCCAATGAATTCAACCACCAATTCATCTCTAGACAAGCAGGTGACCCTTGACCATCAATTCAAATGAAGAATTATGTGTCGTAACCCCTATTTTAAGAGGTAAAAGTCATAGTGTGTGTCCATTATCGTTGACAGTGGCTCGTAGGCTTCCACCATCGATGGCAACAGTAGCTAGGGTTTGATGCATTATTTCTTTAGTTCTTAGCATAGTTTCCCATCTATTTCTACTTTATCAGCTTAGATTAGAGTAGATTTATCATTTTTAATGCATTTGTATGGTTGATTAGCATTTATTTACGCATATTTTTTTACCTTTTCATGCTTTTTCATGCTTTCATGTCATTTCATGCAATTTCTTGAAACAAACCTCATCTTGAGAGGTTGCATATGCTATTGACATGTTTTGTGGTTTCTTTGTGCATAGGTGATAGGATCTACAAAGGACAAAGCTACATCTAAGGATATTTCCTCTAAACAAGTGAGAAGGAGGCATCAATAAGCCCTCAATCAATTCGTGTCGATCTAGAAGGCCTACGAATTGCACCACCCCTATTTTAGGGCTTCATATATTTGTATTCATTGTATCAAAATTTGGTATCCCTAAGAGGGACGTACATGTAACTGATTTTCATGATGAATTAATAAAAGGAGCCTTTACATTTTTCTTAATTCATTGTCATTGTATGTTTTCTTATTTTATCTTTGATATTATGATGCAAATACAGTAAGGTGCATGCGTTCTAGCATCGTACAGATGGTGATCATGGTGGAAACACCCAAAATTTACGTTGTTTACTGATTTGTTGCATTGTTTTTTCACACAGGTGCAGCCGCTCTGATCGACAATGGCTAGCAGAGCCTAGATGCTCTTGAAGACGCTAAATTTAGAGTTGCATTTAGCGATAGCGGTCGACAGAAAAACTTGCAAACAGTAGACAACTAGATCATCAGTAGACTTGGATTTTAGGTTGGTTGAAATTCTCTATATTTTTGCTTCTTTGTCTATGTTTTTATTTTTTGAATGTAGTAGATGAATGTTAATTAGAGAACATAGAGAAATTTTAAAGAAAAATTTATAAGATCCCTTAGGTTTTCTACTAGTCATTTCTAGGAACAACGGTCTCTGATTGTAATCCGCCCTAGTCTCCAGCGGTCTAGATTGTATGTTAGGGTTTGCATGCTTGAGGTCCAATTAGAGGCTATTTTTCATAACTAGTCTTGCATCCTCTGAATATCATCTAGCTTTTAGATGTGCATTCTCTGAAATGGAAACGTTCTTTTTAAGCATATAGAAAAATCATTTGAGTGCTCTATGATGCATTTTATTTTCATGCAAAATTAAAAAGAACCACCACACACCATGTCACACTTAAACATTAGTGAGTTGGACTTCATACCCAACCACTAATAGAGACCAACGACGGTGGGCTTCATATCCATCCGTTGGCTCAAATCCTACGAACCCTATTTTTGGCCAATACCGGATCCAAGAACCAATGTAGCTTGGAAAATTTGCATGTACTTCTCTTCGAAGGGTATAACACTGACCAAGTGAGACTGGGTGAGGACTGGTAGGACCTATGCTCCCTGATCGGGTATGGGCTTCATCTCCATACTTTGGTGGGTTTACGTGATCGAAATTTCATTGTCGGTTGTCGAGCTACGAGCATATAGGTGAAAACCCCTTTAACAAAAGAATATCATCCAACAAAAGAAAACATGTGACATGAGGTCTTTTTGAAAATCAACAAATCAAAAACACACAAAACAAGTTCTTAGGACACACATCAAATCCTTAAAAGAGATAAACACATTTGTCTACTTTGTTTGTGTGTCTTAAAATTTACACAAGAGATAAGTTCACATTGTCATGGTCTTCACATGGAGCAACCACCCTTGGTCCAACATCGAGGTGGGAACTAGTGCTCCACCCAATAACAATCACAACAACACTGATGTTGAGCCACCTGCACAGAATACCGCTGGATGAAGTTCAACGAGCCTCAGGGGGATAACTCAACCCATGGGGGTAACTCTCAAGGAAACCTAGCTAGAGGACTAGATCCAGGTTCCTCTCATGGTAGACAAGAGGGAGCTTCAAGGCCCCAATCCTCACAGGATAGACATAGGTAAGATCAGCCCAATGAGGGGTAAAACACAAGGGTTGCATCCAATCGTAGACCCACCACAACTCCTAACCACATTGAGGGTGGTAGAATTATAATAGACACGAATATTATTAGAGCAAATGGTACTCCATGAGATCAGCCATGGAGAACCAGATAACTTGACGAACTAGACCGGGGTCTCCTAAGGCCAACGTGATAAAACACTACTACTGTGCACTCCTCTTCTGAGAGTTCACGTAGTCATAAAATAGTGAGACACACTCATGAGTAGGAGGAAGCTTCAAAACGTCCCTACAACACTCACACTACTTTCGATCATGGAGGTACAGAACATAGGTCATTGCACACTGACAATGTTACCTTTATAGATAGAGGCAAAAGCATAGTGGGGGCTCCTTCAAAGAACCTTACCATAGTGACTCCTCACACGGAGTTACAAAGTTTGAGACCTTCAGTGGTGGTTCAATCCGACCACATGCGTAGGTTGTATGAAGATGCACAATATAAAGAAAAATTACTCCAAGACAAAAGGGAGGTATTGCATGCAGAGCAAGAGTGCCTAGATAAACTTGAACAAGAAGAGGCACAAGCACAAAGAAAATGGTACCAACATCTATATGAATAGTGCCTGAGGGAACAACATACCCTAGAACAAATAGAGCGTGAGGAACAAGTAGATAGGTTGGCTTAAGCCAATCTACACATGGGCAATGAGTACTACCACTCCAATAGATGTGCTACTTCTCAACTCGAGAGGTAATCCAAATAGGTAGATGATCACACTCACCACACCTCACAACATGCTTCGAGATACCAATGGTGCCTAGCGCAAGAACAGGTGGAGCATGAACAAGAACAAGATGCAGAGATGGATGACAAGGAATAGAATTATCCTGAACCATTGTTCATGGTCATGGAAGAGGACTATAACCGACTAACTTGGTCCAATGTAGAATAATTACCTCCTCGACCACCCCAAAAGAACCTTTGGGAGGAAGAGATCATCTCTTCAAAAGCTTACAAGGTACTTACCAAGAGAATCAAGTCTCTCAAGAAGCAAGATATGGTTGGGTAGAAGCCAACCTTAAGCAAGATACACAATCAACCCTTGTGCCCATCGGTACCAAGTCCTACCTATCCGAAGCATTTCGAGATGCCTCAGTTAGATAAGTTTAAGGGAGAGGAAGATGCACAAGAGCATGTGACCAACTTCATGAATGCGTGCTTTTAGCTCCAACACAATGACGCCCTGATGTTAAGAATATTCATCATCATGTTATCAGGTGCAACAACAGAGTGGTTTAACCAACTACCCAAACATAGCATCATCAACTTTGAGCAACTGGTGAATGCCTTCCTTGAATGCTTTTCATTTGGCATCAGGAAGAAGACCAACTTGTCCGACCTGGCCAATCTTAAATAGTATGATGATGAGTCGATCCAAGACTACGAGAATAGATGGAGAAAACTAATGGTAAAATTACCATTTTCCATTCCCACTATAGAGCTCACCCGAATGTTCACCAAGAGTTGTGCCAAGCATATCTCGCTGCTTCTGCAACTTCAATAGTATGCAACATTTGAGGAAGCCTTGGCACAAGCCAAGCTTATAGAGGATATCAAAGTAGAAGAAGGAGATCTTAAGCTCCGTAACAAGAAATATTGGAACAACAATGGTAACAACCACAATCAATAGCAGCAAGCTAAGCCTGCACCAGTCAACCAGGTTGTATTAAATATACCAAAAGGGAGGAATAGCCAATAGCCACAGAATTACCAAGATCAACCCCCTAACTAACTACAACCAAAATAACACGAACCAGGACCAAGACACGCCGTGCCCCCCCCCCCCCCCCGGCGCCCCCTCCTCCGTGTTTTTTTTTTATTTTTTCTCCCGGCGGGGGGGGGGGGGGGGGCTGCTACCCCCCCGCCGGCCCCCCCCCCCCCCCCCCCCCCCCCCCGGCGGGGGGGGGGGGGGGTATTCTCTTTCGCCCCCCGGCGGGGGGGGGGGGGGGGGGGGGGGGGGGTGGGGTTTTTTTTTAAATATATTAAAAAAAAAAAGAGGAGGGGGGGGGGGGGGGGGGGGTCCGCGGCGGCGGGGTGGGGGGGGGGGGAGGTTTTTTTTTATTATTCTGCTCCCTCCTCCGCCCGCCGCCGCCGGGGGGGCGGGGGGCGGCCCCCGCCCCCCCCCCCCCCCCCCCCCCTTCTTTGGGGGGGGGGGGGGGGGGGGGTGGGGGGGGGGGGGGGCCCGGGGGGGCCCGGGGCCATCTCTGTGCTACCTCAAGAGGCTATAGAATAATCTTCTAGGTCTACCATCATGACCTATGATAATGATCCAGAATAGACTTACTCAGAGTCTTCAAACAATGTCGACTAAGTTATCGATATACGAGCTCATTCAATAATCTCCTAGGCACAGGGAGACCTTAATGGAAATATTGAAATCTATTAAGCTCCAACCCTAGAACCCTAAAGCATTTACAAACTTTGTGGGGCAAGTACAATAGTGCTAAGAGCCCATGATTCATTTTTATGATCATGAAATAAAGGTAGTCCCAACTACCATAGCAGACCTACCTTTGCACATCATCGCGTGTATCAATCACACACCCTTCAAGCGGGTTCTAATCGACACAGGCTCATCGATTAACATAATAAAAACCAAAGCTATAGGGCACCTAAAGATCCCTAGGTCCAACATAGTCCCTTCTTCTTACACATTGAGAGCGTTCAATGATGCATTATGCTCCATAGTGGGTACAATAGTCCTACCTATTCAGGTAGGGCATAAGACCATCCCTGTGATGTGTCATGTGTTAGAAGGGGCCATGCAATATAATATCCTCCTAGGGCATCCCTAGATAAGGGACATGCAATGCATTCCCTCGATCCTACATCAATGTGTTAAATATGTGCATGAGGGACAAGTGCACGTGGTACCATCGGATGAAGAACCATTCAAATATGTGCATCAAGTTGACCTACCAAGGGATTTCATCCTTTCATCTACTCACCTATACATTAGGCCTTCATCCCCTACCATACATCTAGGAAGTAAGTTAAGATCAGTGTGAGGTGATCCATCCACATCGATGCCACCTCCTACTTCCAAAACTATTGGCACTTCTAAGAAACCAACAATGTCTAAACCAATAGACTCTCAGAAGTTGAAAGCTCCCATGATGGAGGAAGAACCTAGGGTAATCCCAACCATAGCAATAGTAAAAATTCCAACTCCTATAGAGGAAGAAGATCCTCAAGACATAGTCGAGGAGGTGCCTCAACCTACCTCACCTGCATCATCATCAACATCATCTGCACCATAGGTGACTATTCACTTAGCCAACATAGGACTAGGTGAATATCTTGTGCAAAATGTCACTTTCACTCCAATCATTGAGTCTGCACAAGACATGGGATGACCAAGAGTCCCAAACCTACCCATAGGAATAGTGGTACCATTGGGGATGCCACCCAACCAGACTAATTTTATTTATGCTGGTTTGGATCAAGCCCATGATGCCTCAGACATTGAAGAGGATGACGATGAGCCATTCACAATGAATGTTCATTATCTATCCAACCCTGAGTTTGCTCTTAGATACTTTGAATGCAACCATTGGCATGGCTATGGTTTAGGTCTATATGAGCAAGGGCGATAAAACCCAGTTGAACCACAATATCAGTTACCTACTGATAGGTCTAGCCTAGGATATCATATCCAAAGCTATGATGATTCATTAGTAGCATCTCTAGATAGACTGAGCTTAGGGTTTGGGGAAGACATCGAATGGAATCCTTATCACCCAAACATAAGCTACATGGATGATAGGTTGGTGACCATGGTCACTATAGAACCACCCATTGTGTATCATCCAAATTTCTCTCTCGAGGCAAGCCCATCAGGAATTATCCTATGGGAGGATGAACCAGGCTATGGTTATGAATGAGAAGAGAATGAGTACATCATAGATCACAGTGAGGTTGAGGATGAGACTGAATTGGCCTACCTTGGGCCTCGACATTCATGTCACCTCATGGAGCTAGTGGATATGGATAATGGATACTTCATAGATGACAATGATTATGAGGATGAGACCAAAATGGCCTACCTTGGGCCTTGACACTTACATCATCATAATGAACCATTTGACATAGATGAGATGTATCATAGAGTATATCCTGGTCCTCACCTCAGGGGAGACCGACCAATTCAGATGAAATCTATCATATAGTTTTCCCCGATCCTCCTACATTTAGACAACTCCTACAGCCAAGTGATCCCATCTTCCTATCTATTCATAGACCAGATCCTGAGATCCCCATACCCCCAAAGCCACATCTTGGGTATGGAAGTCACATCAACAATGTAGAGTTGCACCCACGTGGTCTTGGAGATTCCATCCCATCCATCAACATGATCTCCATTGAGTTGACCACTCCACTCCACAACCCAACCGATCCTTCCAAACCATTGTGTCTTAATCTAGATGCTATTGATTGGGATCATATTGATTCACCCTTGGAGCTTGAATATTTCTTCCCCAATGAAGAAATGTTACAACCATTTCACTTTGCACCAGGTTGCACACATGATGTTTATCATGCTGGTTTCAATCCTGATTTAGTCAAACCTTTAAATCCAATAGATGATATCCATATGATCCCTACACCTCACCAGCTTGAGGAGGGGTCACACATATCAATAGAGGAAAATTTTGAAGTGGACATCAGCAATGATCCATTTGATCCAAAGAAAGTTAAATTCAAAGAAATCTTATCTCCTGAGGAATGGGCCACCCTCATACCTCTATTGAAAGAGAGACCTGATCTCTTCACTTGGACCTACAAGGATATGTTGGGTTTAGATCCAAAATTGGTTGTTCACAACCTTTCGCTAGATCCTGCAAAGAAATCGATCAAGCAAAAACTCAGGAAGATGCATCCTACTATCACCTTGATGGTAAAGAATGAGCTTCAAAAGCTATTGGATGTAGTCTTTATTATTCCCATCGACTATCCAGAATGGGTATCAAACATGGTACCTGTAGGAAAACCTGATGGAAGAATCCATATTTGCATGGATTTTAGAGACCTCAATAAGGCAACACCAAAGGATTCATTCTCGTTGCCCAATATAGATGCTCTTGTAGATGCAACTGTGGGTCATGAGATGCTCTCCCTAATGGATAGTTTTTTTGGTTATAATCAGATTCAGATTAAACCTGAAGACCAACACAAAACTACATTCACAATGCCATGGGGGACCTTCTGCTACAAGGTAATGCCATTTGGTCTTAAAAATGTTGGTGCCACATATCAACGGGCCATGACATATATCTTCCATGACTACATGCACAAGATCCTAGAGGATTACATCGATGACTTACTGGCCAAGTCATTACTGTGTGAAGAGCATGCTGAGGTCTTGAGAAAAGTCTTCGATCACCTGATAGAGCATAATGTCAAGTTGAATCCCAAGAAGTGCGTATTTGGTGTAACTTCAAGAAAACTCTTGGGATTCATCATTTCTAAATGAGGGATCGAAGTTGATCCAACAAAGGTAAAGGCTATCCTAGAAATGGCCCCACCCACTAACATCAAAGAGCTGAGAAGCCTACAGGGCAAAGTAGCATCCATAAAGTGATTCATCACACAATTATCGAACAAATGTCGACCCATGAATCGACTGCTACACAAGGGGGTCCCATTCCATTGGGATGAAGAATGTCAGCAAGCCTTTGCTAAGATCAAGCAATATCTAGTGATGCCACCAGTACTAGCTCCACCAAGGCCAGATGTGCCATTCTTGCTTTATATATCGGCTACTAACTTTGCACTGGGAACCATGTTAGCCCAAAATAACGTGCAAGACAAAGAGCAAGCGATATATTATATCAAATGCACCTTGGTGAGTTATGAGCTAGGGTACGCATACGTAGAAAATATGTGCTTAGAAGTGGTTTTTATGACTAAGAAGTTGCGCCACTACATGCTGAGTCATACGATGTATGTGATATCAAAACAAAATCCTTTGTAGTATATGATGAGCAAGACATATCATAATACATGTACTACAAAGTGGATCATGCTACTGATAGAATTCAACTTGGAATTCATTAGCCAAAATTCCATCAAGGGATAGGTCATAGCTGATCAACTGGTAGAGGCACCTCTTCAGGATAGTAGGCCTCTCATCATAGAACTTCTCGATGATGCAGTCTTTGCATTATCGGAGTCACCCAAACCCAAAGAACCAGATAACAAAGCTGACATGACTTTGTTCTTTGATGGTTCGAAGTGTGAGCAAGGGGGTGGTGCAGGAATTATGTTTTTCATGCCACAAGGTGCTCCAATGCCCTTGTCATTTAAACTAGACTTCCCTTGCACCAATAACAATGCTGAATACGAGGCCCTAATCTTGGGTCTCCAAACAACAATCACCATGAAGATTAAAAAGCTAAACATCTTTGGTGACTCCCTTCTCATTGTTAACCAAGTTAAGGGAATATATCAATGTAGGTGTCCTATCCTGAAAGCTTATAAGGATCTTGTTGACACTTATCTAGCCCAGCTAGAGTGGTATGACATCGAGGCAATCCCTCATACATCAAACATATTTGTAGACACCATGGCATATTTGGGATCCTTGATCCCTCAGAATCCATCTACTGACTTCACTACCATTCATGTGAAGATGCTCTCACAAGCCATGATGTAGCGTGAGGCTTTTGACAATCAAGAATCAGTCAACATGATTCATATAGAACCAAACCATGAGTGGTTCTATAGAGCCAGAGACTTTCTGAAGAAGGCACCTTGGGGGTATTTGATCTCATAGGGTCCTACGGGGAATGGCACCACCATTCACCACAAGGTTATTTCCCAGTCTACATTCATGCACATCGAATCATAGGGGGAACAAGTCATCTTGTCTATTGAGGTTGTAGCTTATCAGGATTGGTTAAGCCAATTACAAGATTTTCTTAAACTTGGAATAATCCTGTAGGGATTATTGCATGCTGCAAAATGAGCATTTAGACAAAAAGTGACTAGATATGTCTTGCTAGGAGACATATTGTATCATCAAAGCTACGATGGAGTCCTCCTTCATTACCTTGAGCCCCAAGAATCAACTTGGGCAATTTCACAAGCTCACGATGGTACATGTGGTGGCCATTTCAATGGCATGGCCATCATCAAGCGCATCCTTCAAATGGGTTATTATTGGCCCACCATGGAGAAGGATTGTTGTGCATATGTCAGGAAGTGCATTAAGTGTCAGCATCATGTGAATTTGATGCACCTACCATCATAGGCCTTACAACCCATCCAAGCGGCTTGGCCATTTTCTCAGTGGGGTTTCGATCTAATTGGTAAGATCTCTCCCCCATATTCAGGCTGACACACATTTATATTAATGGCCACTAAGTATTTTACCAAGTGGGTGGAAGTAATCCCCTTAACATCAATGATAGGAGCATGAATTATGGAGTTCATACTTCACAATATCATCTATCACTTTGGGATCCCATCCAAGATAATTTTGGATAATGGTACTTCATTCAAGAACAAATATGTGTGGGCTTTAACATCCAAATATAACATTCAACACAACTTTGCAACACCATATTATCCACAAGAAAATGGGCAAGCAGAAGCCTCAAACAAGATAGTAGTAGCCATCTTGAAAAATATGGTTCAAGAGAATCATAAGGATTGGCACCTGCAGTTGCCCCTTGCATTATGGGCTTACAGAACTAGCGTACGGATGCCCACTAGGGCAACACCATTTTCATTGGTATATGGCACTGAGGCCATTATGCCCTTGGAATTAGAAATTCCATCATTGTGCATCGCATTGAAAGAGTTCATCGATGATGACACTGCGCGACAAGCTCACCTTGATCAATTGACCCTTCTTGATGAACATCACGTGAATGCCCTCGAGCATCTCCATATTTACCAAGATCATCTTAAATGAGATTATAACAATAAATTCCACCTAAGAGACTTTAAGGTTGGGGATCTTGTGCTGAAAGAGAACCAACAGAACTCAAACCTACCATCGCACTTGCGAGACAAATTTATGGCCAATTGGTTAGGTCCTTATATCATCTCAGAGAAGATTGGACCTAGAACATATCACCTAACATCGTTAGAAGGGGTTGAAGAGCCTGAGCCTCTCAACATTCTTCATCTGAAGGTGTTTTACACATAAAAGCAAGAGAAAAGTAAAAAACATTCAAATAAATCATAAAATTTCAAAAACAATTGAAAAATTCATAAAATTTCAAAAACAATTGAAAACATCAAAAACACAAAAACATTTACATTTTACATTTTGCATATGCATTCATTTAATTGCATTGCATTAGGCATATTTCATCCATTGCACTTGCATTAGGATAGGTTGTGTTTTCAATCTTACAAATGACACCACGTTTGTATCTTAATCATGCATCTATACATCATCATCATCCATCACCCTTGTGAGTAATTGTGTTTCTCAACACAACCCCTTCCTATTGCTATAAGGAATATACTAGGGTTTTTCAGTCATTCAGCCATACCTAGTGATCTTCTCAGATTTTGTAGAAAGCTATCTTTGCTTTTGGAGATGAGGTCTAGTTTTGATAGCACCTAGCATATATCAAAATCCCATCACTAATTAAACACATTAACAATCCTAGTCTAGACAAGGAAATATGAACACTACAAAGTGGTCCTAGTCACCTTAAGCGAAAGGTTTTTACTTGCTCATCTTGTGATGTGCATGGTCTAGAGTGTTGATCATTGAAAAAAGGACAAGCTCCCCCCTACCCAAAGAAATCCCTTGCTTTCATACAAAATGAGAAAAATCCTCAAAACAAAACAAAAAATGCAAAATAAATAGTGATTTTCATCACTAAGCATGAGCAAGTATCCCAATAAATGTGAAGAAAAGAAGGGGGTGAAGAGCTTGAATCCTTGGAATGGTCACTACTCAAAGCCATTGAGTGATCCCCAATACAACAATGGGCTGAATGAATCCCGCCTGGCATTGGGGTAGTTCTAAGAAATTTACAAATGAGCTAGCTTTAGGTGGCCTGTATTACCTAGTGGTCTAGTCTAACTACGTCCAAACTTAGGATCATGGTGAACATTTGGTGATCCTCATTACAACAATGGGCTGAATGAATCCCGCCTGGAAATGAGGTAGTCTTATGTCTCATCTAATATATTCATTTGCACACACAGGGATAATGAATATCTTGGTCTTCATAACAAAAACTTTTATCTTTCAGGAGTCCTATATAGTCATTATACAACTTTTGATTAATCAACTAGGGTGTTTGAGTCTCATGGAAAACCTCAAAAATCCCTCATAGCAACAAATCATCTCATCTAATCAAATCATTACATCTCACATCATCTCATATCACATTTGGATGCTTAAATGATTAATTCTTATGCTAAGAGTTATTATTTTCATTCATGATTTTTATACATTCTGTGGTGTCACCCATTAGATTGTTAAACACATATTACATTCATTCCTTATGTTTTAAGTGATTAAAGCATACAGGTTCATTTACATTAGATCACCATCATGTAAATAATGCATTACATACATTGCATTCACCATATCATAACAACATAAATTAGATGCATACAATTAAATCAAAATTAAACATGCATTTAACACAAATCATTGCATCCATAGATGCATACATAAGTAGTCTATCTACACATCTAGATCATAACATCTAATCATACATCCATCATCTAGCTAGTGCATGTCATCAATACATCACATCATATAGCAATAATCAAATCATGTAAGCATTGCATCCATATTGCATCACATGAACATAAAAGCAAACACATAATACACATAATGAGAAATAAAATAAAATATCATATATATGTGTCAAAGTGTCTAAGTACATCAAGGTACAAAAATACTCATAGGCTACAACTATGTAGGTCCTCAGACCTTACACTCAAAAATGGTACATGTCTCTAAGATATATCAAACTGGGCCTGCACCCCCTGGCTCACCCCCACCCTCAGCTCCATCTCTACGATGATGGCTAGAGCTCACCCCTCCTGATCTCTCAGATCGGGTAGTTATCCTATGACTAGGCCACACTGATGACTACCCAGACTCACTCCTCCTAGTCTATTGAGACCTTACTATCATAGATCTAGCTGGCACAATGCCACCACATACCTAATCTCAACCTCTAGAAGAGTGATGTGATGTGCATATGATGCCTACCACCTCACATCATCTGCTAGTAGACCCTATAATCACCTGATCTCTACCCTTATATCCAACCCTGCTAGCCCCTAAATAGCTAGAGCAATTGGTGCAACCTATCCCATAGGAGCAACCCCTATCTATAGCCAAAGAGCATCCCACTCACCAGTCAGAGCACCTATAGTAGCATGCATCAAATCTCTCTCTATAGTGAGCTACTCTATCCTGAGCAGCACTGAATCAAGTCATGTCTACAGAGAGGTCCTCTCCTCCTCATACCCTCACCATATATCCTACCCTACTATCAATTGGCTCTATGCCATAGTGAGAGAGGTATCCCACTCTAAGATCTATCATCGAGCTATCTACAACTCAGCCTCTAAACTATGTAGCTCTACCTAGAGGGGAGACTCCTAATCCTCTAGAGCCACCTCCTCCTCATCCTATGGTGTTGCTTGCTCCTCTACAGCCTAGCCCCACTCCTCCTCTATCCTAGGCCACACTCACCACCCATCAGGATCCTTCAACTGCCTCATCCCTAGATCACCCTAGGCTACCACCACCATGCCATAGTTGCATCACCCACCACTGAGTGTATGCCTCTATAGTACCAACATTTGCTATACCAACATCGACTACAAGAGGATCTACCTCCTCTGATAAAGCTATAACATGTGGCACTAGGAGATCTCTCTCTACCTAAATACCTATATAGAACTAGCTCTAGTGGGATGTCCTAGCATATCCCAAACTATCTATAACCCGAGAGAAGTGAAAGAACTCTCTCACCTATCCCTTGCACCCAATAATCCATCGATCATGCCTCATCTGAGCTAAGAATTGGTCTACCTTCGACCATGTAAGATAATCTACATATGGCCTCCATATAATATCCCTAGCCTATAGTCCAGTCAGAGAGCCTACATAGTGAGCCAAGTTCCCTACCTAATGATGACTCTATCGCTCCTCTAATCCCATGACCATCTAGCCCTATAGCACTATGCCCTCACCACTATCATAGTAATCTCCTATGGTAATCCTATTAGGTGGTCTACCCTAATATGCTTCCAACCCTAGATCTGTAGAAGCAAGTTGCATGCTACCCCAAACTAGCCTCATCACTGGATCCTATACAACTCATCATAGAGCTGTGCTAGTAGAGCACTCCCCAAGCCATAATGATTGGCCTAGGACTATCCATAAATCCTGTACCATAGCTAAGAGGTTCCATGGGAACCTCACTCCTGATGTATCTAGTAAAAGCATATTATAGATAACATGCATAAGAATGGCCTAACACCATGAGAATACCCTGGCTCGATACCAATAGGTGATAGGAACTCCTCCATGTTGAATTTTGGCTAGAGCCTTGCACGTGCCTGGTCACCAAAAACCCTATCAAATACTACTACCCTAGCTCAAGTAGGTGAGGAGATGATGGCCTATCCATCGAAGGGAATCTTGAAGATCCTATAGACATCCTCAGGTGTAATAGTCATCTCGCCAGTCGAGATATGAAAGGTGTTAGTCCGATAGTCCCATCTATGGGCCAATACTGTAATGTATGCTTGATCTGACATAATAGTCGACAATCTAGCAGTATACATAAGGCCCATGCATCAAACCACTCCTAGTCTGTGTGGTCCAGTAGGAGTAGCAAATCAACCAACAAATTAAGCTCTCGAGCCCGTGCTATCAAGAGCTAAATGTGCAAATAAAATGCATAATTAGATGCATATGCACCAAAAAAACTAAGCAAAAATTCAAAAAAATTCTAAGGTTTAGCGGCCCCTTACGCTGACAATGGTTGCCACAATAGCTATCGATGTCGATAGCAGCTAGCCGTCAATAGTCAAATTTTTTACCATTGGGTTTTTAAACCAAACGTGCTCAGTGACAACGACCCCTCTTTGCCAAATTGGGAATCGTCCTGAGCGACAATGATCGCAAGGTGACACACCTACGGTGTTCGTTCCTCGCCAAAAAACATAAAAATATGCAAAAACCTAAAATCTAATGCATACCCACCTAAATTAGCCTAGTTGTTCATTACCAATAGGTTTAATGAGGTTTATTTACCCATTTCTTAATGTGGTTTATTTTACCCTTTAAATGATAAGATTAGGGTTTGAGAGATACCCATGAAGCTCTAGCTCCTCCGCTCGTCGATGCCTCATCGTGCTCCGCCATCGGTGTCAAGGTAATTTGGTCAGCATTATGAGTCAATTTCTCTCTCTCTCCTTAGAGCTCACTATTGCAAGCTACCAACTAGAAAATAATGAATTGAAAAACCCTAATTTTTCTTTTATATTTTTCAATTTTGGTACGGTTGTTAATGTTGATAGCGGCTACAAAATTACAAAAATGGGCTGCTACTACTGATAGCGACTAAGAAGCAATAATAAATGCACTAAATTTCTCACCATGAGAAGATTCAAAATGGACAATTAAGCATATCTACCAGTCTAGAATCATCAAAAATCATCAAAATAACAAAAAAATCAAATAACATCAAAATTTCAAATGCACCTCGTACGTAGTTATTTACCCTATACACTTGGTGGTTGTAGCGACTTGCACTCCATGCAATCCGACAAGATGAGTAAATTACCATAAGGTCATTTGAACCAAATTATTCATCGTTGAATTGAAATGCTTCACTTCAATCCCTAAGAAGGCCATGGTGGTCGGACTACCCCATGAGAATGAGGTATTCATTTCCTTTCTTCTATGAAATTTTCATCATATCATCGAGTGATTCATCACATGCTAAATTGAATTGCTATCATCTTGATTCCCTAAGAAGGCCATTGCGGTTGGACTGCTCCATGGGATAGAGATGTACAATTACTATTATTGGTTAAAATCACACCTGTAATAGGACCTGCCATATAACAACAAAGCAATCATCTTAAATCATCCAAATCAATCATCTTGGTCAAGCGACTCATCACTTTCATCACTAGTTATTTTCCTCATCGACTCATCGCTTGAGGGGGTAGTCATAATAACAAATTCATAATCAAAATCAACAATTGACAACTTAATCAAGTTAATCATGTTTGTCTTACGAATCATTGCTAACAACTATCATAAGCTTACCCTATTGCTTGGGGCAAAAGCAAATATGCTGAATTAAAGCTTTGTCAACTCTGACCCTTGGACCATTGCGAATGCTAAGCAATGCCAAACCAATCAACTTAGAAAGCTTCAAAGTTTTATGCAAATTAAGCCTTCCATCCAGTTGGAAGCAATGATTTAGAGATGTGCACCCTTTTCATGATTGGGGCATCTAATGTTGATCAGATCAATGATCATCATGCAACCTAGAATATGGCTTTAGGTGGTCTATTTTTTCTCAACATTGTGTTTTCCCATAATGCATCCCAAAAAGGGGCATCTATAGACACCTAAAACACGTCATGTTTAGGAGACTACTCATATGGGCACCTTTGTAGACCATATGAATGATCTTGGACCTTTCCAAGAGATAGCAGTGGTTCTAACCACTCATTTAGGGCAGTCTAGTCCTATGCAGGCTCAACCACTGATGATCGAGAAGCTGCCAATCTAGCCGCTGACACTTAGAGCAGCTACAAGGTAGCCATGTCTGCTGACAATGGCTAGGAAAAACTTGCTCCTAGCCACGCTGAGTGAGAGCAGCTAGCTCTAAAACTAACTTGACCCTCTGGGCCGAGTCAAATCAGTTATGCCAATAATATTTCTAACAGATTTGGGTAGTTGAGGAGTGCGAATCTTCTGGAAGGTTCCTCCCAACTACCATAGGCTGGTAATTCTTGATCTTGGCTTCTCCAAGAAGCCAATATTGGGAATGGGAAGCCTATTTATAGGCCTTCCCATGAATGAATTATGATCTTGATTTTATTGTAGCGAAGCTCTATCAGATTGGATAGCGACTTGATAACCCTTGAGGAGTGTCAAAATGCTACCCAATTGTGGAGTGACAAGCATGAAAACAACAATGGAGCTTCCAAAGGACTGAGAAGCATACATCACAAATTCACACCAATCTAACGTGAATCCCAACGAATTCAATCACCAATCCATCTCTAGACAAGTAGGTGACCCTTGACCATCAATTCAAACGAAGAATTATGTGTTGCAACCCTTGATTTAAGAGGTAAAATTCATAGTGCATGATCACTATCTTTGATAGTGGCTCGTAGGCCTCAACCACCAATGATAGTAGTGGCTAGGGTTTGATGCATTATTTCTTCAGTTCTTAGCCTAGATTTCTATTTATTTCTACTTTATCAGCTTAGATTAGAGTAGATTTATCATTTTCAATGCATTTGTATGGTTCATTAGCATTTATTTATGCATCTTTTCTTACCTTTATGCTTTTCATGCTTTCATGTCATTTCATGTAATTTCTTGAAACAAACCTCATCATGAGAGGTTGCATATGCTATTGACATGTTTTGTGGTTTTTTTGTGCATAGGTGACAGGATCTACAAAGGACAAAGCTACATCTAAGGATCTTTCCTCCGAACAAGTGAGAAGGAGGCATCAATAAGCCCTCAATCAATTTGTGTCGATCTAGAAGGCCTGCGAATTGCACCACCCCTATTTTGGGGCTTCATATCTTTGTATTCATTGTATCAAAATTTGGTATCCCTAAGAGGGACGTACATGTAACTGATTTTCATGATGAATTAATAAAAGGAGCCTTTACATTTTTCTTAATTCATTGTCATTGTATGTTTTCTTGTTTTATCTTTGATATTATGATGCAAATACAGTAGGTGCATGCGTTCTAGCATCGTACACATATAAATAGGAATGGATTGCAATGCAATCTTTATGAATTGTGGCCTTCCTGCCATGGTTAAGAACTTACCTTTCCAACCTACCAAGAAAGCTTTCATTATATCCAAAAAAAAGGTTCAAAGCTCCTTTTTATTTCCTTTATCAAAAAAAAGAATACCCAAGTAAGTTGATGGAAAATTTTCAATTTTAAACCCTAAAATATTCACAATAATTTGTTGTAAATTTAGGGCAGTACTAATGAAAAAAAGCTTGGATTTTGAAGTATTTACCAATTGTCCAGTAGCCTTCTCATAGCATGATAATATTGATTTAAACTCCATGGCCTCACTAACTGAGGGATGGCCCAAAAAAAAAGTATCATCAACAAATTGGAGATGAGATTCAAAGGGACCATTTTTAGCAACTTGAATACCCTTGACTTTTCCTTCCATTTTTGCCTTTGAAAAGGCTCTCCCTAATGCTTCTCCCAAAATAATGAATAGGTAAGGAGAAAGAGGATCACCTTGACGAAGTCCACAAGATGACTTGAAGTACCTAAGAGGAGAACCATTGATCAAAATAGAAAATTTTGCAGTGTTGTAACAACATACAATTAACTCACACCAAATATATTCAAAGCCAAACTTTCTGAGAATAGCATGTAGAAACTTCAAGGAAACCCTATCATATGCTTTGTTCATATCTAATTTCAAAAGCATACCTGGTTTTTTCATGTAATGAGGAGAATGTATGATCTCTTGTGCAATAAATATACCATCAAGAATTTGTTTACCATGAGCAAAGCCACCTTGTTCCTTTGAGATAAGACACCTAGAATGCCCTTCAACCTATTTGCTATAATTTTTGAAATGGTCTTATAAATCATATTACAAAGGTTTATTGGACAAAAATTATCAAAATATTTTGTCTCCTTTCTTGGGAATTAAGATAATAAAAGTAGCATTGATCTCACTTATTATAGCCTTCCTTTTTTGGGCTTCTTCAACCACATCTAACATATCACTCTTCAATAAAATCCTAAAATAAATGAAAGAAAATTATAGGAAATCCATCAGGACTAGGTGCATTGTTAGGATGGAAAGAGAAAACTGCTTCATGGAGCTCCTCCATAGATATCTTCTTCATCAGGCTTTCATTTTGTCCCTGAGTGATAATTGATGGAATATTTTGCAGAAGTTTTTCTTTTGCCTCCTTATCTTGCCTAAAATTTGACAAAATATTTTTGAAATAATTAATTGTTTCTTATATTTTCTTCGTCCTCAATATTTCTTCCATGTGGAGTTATAATATTTTTTATATGACAAACAGAAAAAATTGTTTTGCTATATCATGAAAAAAATTGTATTTCTATCTCCTTCCTTGAGCCATTTCTTTCTAAATATTTGTAACCAATATGAAACCTAATTTTTCAATGCATTATGATAATAAGAAAGTAATTGTTTTTCTTTCACATAACAATCATAATCCATTTCATTAATTTCTACTATCTCTTGTAAAATTTTGAACTTGAATTCAATTTCTTTCTTTTCTTTATACATGTTACCAAAATATTTAGCATTCCATATCTTCATTTGCTCCTTTTAAATATTTCAACTTTTTCATTTGCTCCTTTTAAATATTTCAACTTTTGAACAAATATGTATATACATGATTCTTCAAATTTTGATTCATCCCAGCATAACATAACTATCCGAAAAAAAAAGGAGGGTCTTGAAGCTATAAAAACAGGAAGCGAATGGCTCTGGACTGGATAACCATTATTAGGTAACTTGCAAGTCAAAAGAATGAATTTATAATCTAATATACCTGCAATAAAATATTTTAAGACATTGTATACTTGTTTGTTTTCAACCACTTATTGGATAACAAGATAGTGAAGTATTAATTGATGGGGTATGCATTAAAAACATTTAAAATCAAATAATTTATAAATATTACATTTCCTAGCATGCCGAATCAATGAACGCCAGGACAAAAACTGCAGGCGCAAATGACGTGGACATTGACCACACGTCACGTACTCTCTTCATCCAAAACATCGCCAACGATCCAACCAAATTTGGCCATGTATTTTTCGGAAATTTGGGAAGCTCGCACAAAGGGCCCGAAATTATAGGAATATTGTGAACGGTAGAGGATGGAACCTTTATCTCTTGGCAAGTAACATCCCCACTCATTACTTAAATGTCTTTAATCTTAAAAAATAAGTAAAAAATAAAACTCTTCTAAATTAATTTAAAGTATAAAGGTTGTATAATTGAAACTAAATAAAAAAATTAAGTAATTTAAAGTAAAATGGTTGAACCCATTTTTTATGATTTGAACTAAGGTTTAATATTAAAGATATATTGTTGAAGGTGTCCCAAAAAAATTACCTTTTTCTCGTGATTTAAACTAAAGTCAATAACATTAAGAATATATATATATATTAGGGATACACAGGGGAGTTGGTTTTATCCACATTATTTTTACTAACAATTCAAACCACATGGGTTGTCCCCAACAAGCCTATATCACCTTGTTATTTTATAACCTAACATGAAGAGGATTACTAGTTGCTTGGGTCATCATCGTCTAACATGCACTTAGAGGATTCGGAGCAGACTACTACCTTTACAAGCAAGTATACCCTAAGGTTTGAATCTAAGTTTCTTTTAAATAAGTGCTGACTAGAAACACAATTACCAATCCACGTAATCCTTAGAGACTATATCAAAAACTTATCATTAAGATATCCCAAAAAATTATTAGATTTTGAAAACGAATTATTTTCTTTAAATTAAATTCTATCAATATTTTATTTTATTTAAATTTTTTAATTAAAAAAAATTATAAACCTTAAAATCAAGACAAACCATTTAAAAAATATATTAAAACAACCCATAAACAAACCTTCAACCAATAGAGACCTATCCTTTTGAATTATTTTATTTAAATTTACCCAAAACATATATAATAAGGTAGGTTGAACCAAACAAGATTTTGTCTATGTAAGTAATGATTCACGTGAAGATCATAGTATATTCACAATATGTGAAGGGAAAGATTTGAATCTGGATCTCTCAATTTCAACTGAAGAATTTTAACTACCCACTTGCTCTCCAACTCCTCTATATAAACCAAAGTAAATATAAACTGAAATTTTAGTTCAAAGTAATGTACAAATATTATTATAAATTATTATTGTTATTATTTGCTTTGGATACAGCTTTGGCGTAATTTCCTCTCGACAATATATTTCATGTTTGTATTTAAGTGGCAAAACAGAATACTTGGTGGTCGCCGGCAGATACGCAAAACGTACAAATAAAAGCAATAGTCGCTCCGAGTCAACGTAAGGTGTTTTTAAAATTCTACGATGTATTTTGATCTGTCTTTTTTTTAAGAGTTGTCCTCTAAACGGTTTACTATTAATACTTTATAATTTTAAGAGACTTAGGTTTAATATTGTTTTTTTAAATTTGTGTTTATTTTTTTATATTTTTATTTTTGGTTTTGGAGGGTTTAAGATTGTTTTTTAAAATTTGTGTTTTATTTATTTATTTATTTGTAAGGTTTTGGTAGGGATATTGTAATAGTAAGTTCTTAGGTTTTCATTTTAGTTTACATGACAATGCAATGGTTAGGTCTTTGGACTCCTTTTTGGAGATCCATGTTCGAACCACAATGTACCCAAAAGAGGATAGATTAGATGGTAGCGGCCGATTTTTTACTGGTTGATTATCTTTGTTCGATTCCTTAAAATATCGAAGGTCTCGTTAACTTTGTCTTATCCAACAGGCTAAAGTTTATAGTAAGGATGTCTTCCATAGAGGGGATTAGACCCTTTATAAAAACTCACGCTTTATCCTAACATTTTAATTAGCAAGAGAATGCAATGGTTAGAGCTTTGGATTCTTTTATGGAGACCCATGTTCGAACCATAACATACCAAAACAGGATAGATTAGATGGCAGCGGCCGATTTTTTGTTGGTTAGATAGATTAGATGGTAGCGGCCGTTTTTTTACTAGTTTGTTAAGATAGATTAGATGGTAGCGGCCGTTTTTTTTACTGGTTTGTTATTCTTGTTCGATTCTTTAAAAGGTCAAAGGTCTCGTTGACTTTGTCTTATCCAAGAGGCTAAGGTTTATAATGACGATGTTGAAATTTGATCTGGTGTCCTACCTTATATTGGACAATATTAATTCTCCTATATTAAAAAAATAAATAAAATACTTTAAAATTTTAAACAAAAATTTAAGGTATAAACTAGAAAGGATTGTATATTATATTCTAATATGAATAATTAAATAGTTCTAATGACACTTCAATGGTTTCAATCATTGAACTTTCTTAACAAAGACTCAAATTCAATAAGGGTGACTCATGATATGTTCATGTTTTTCAACCTCTTTAAAAAATACAAATAATTAATTCTTTTAATGAAGATTCAAGTACTAAATACGAGAAAAATGAACCCTATATGTTCATGCTTTTCAACTTTTAAAAAAATATATAAATAGTTAATTATTTAAATAATCACATCTCATGCCATCTATAATATTTTTGATCAGCTTTAAAAATTAATTTATATCACCTTCAATCCTATTGAAAATTTTAGAAAGTGATTTCATAGAGTTTTGACTAGAATAGCTTATGCTGGTTAGATAGATTAGATGGTAGCGGCCGATTTTTTACTGGTTTGTTATTCTTGTTCGATTCTTTAAAAGGTCAAAGATCTCGTTAACTTTGTCTTATCCAAGAGGCTAAAGTTTATAATGACGATGTTGAAATTTGATCCGGTGTCCTACCTTATATTGGAATATTAATTCTCCTATATTAAAAAAATAAATAAAATACTTTAAAATTTTAAACAAAAATTTAAGGTATGAACTAGAAAGGATTGTATATTATATTCTAATATGAATAATTAAATAGTTCTAACAAACACTTCAATGGTTTCAATCATTGAAATTTCTTAACGGAGACTCAAGTTCAATAAGGGTGACTCATGATATGTTCATGTTTTTCAACCTCTTAAAAAAAAATTGAAATTTCTTAACGGAGACTCAAGTTCAATAAGGGTGACTCATGATATGTTCATGTTTTTCAACCTCTTAAAAAAAAATACGAATAATTAATTCTTTTAATGAAGATTCAAGTATGAAATACGAGAAAAATAATCCCTATATGTTCATGCTTTTCAACTTAAAAAAAAAAAAATGAATAGTTAATTATTTAAATAATCACGTCTCATGCCATCTATAATCTTTTTGATCAGCTTTAAAAATTAATTTATATCACCTTCAATCCTATTGAAAATTTTAGAAAGTGATTTCATATAGTTTTGACTAGAATAGCTTATGCTGGTTAGATAGATTAGATGGTAGAAGCCGATTTTTTACTAGTTTTTTATTCTTATTCGATTCTTTAAAAGGTCAAAGATTTCGTTGACTTTGTCTTATCCAAGAGGCTAAAGTTTATAATGACGATGTTGAAATTTGATCCGTGCCCTACCTTATATTGGACAATATTAATTCTCCTATATTAAAAAAATAAATAAAATACTTTAAAATTTAAAAAAAATGTAAGGTATGAACTAGAAAGGATTGTATATTATATTCTAATATGAATAATTAAATAGTTTTAACGACACTTCAATGGTAAAAATCATTGAACTTTCTTAACGAAGACTCAAGTTCAATAAGGGTGACTCATGATATGTTCATGTTTTTCAACCTCTTTAAATAAAAATACGAATAATTAATTCTTTTAACGAAGATTCAAGTACGAAATACAAGAAAAATGATCCCTATATGTTAATGCTTTTCAACTTTTAAAAAAAAAATATGAATAATTAATTATGTAAATAATCACATCTCATGCCACCTATAATCTTTTTGATCAGCTTTAAAAAATAATTTATATCACCTTCAATCCTATTGAAAATTTAAGAAAGTGATTTCATATAGTTTTGACTAGAATAGCCTATGGTGGATCCTTAAAAAGACAATTATAAGGTAAAACTAATTGTCATTTAAATATGGGTGATTTAATTGGATTTATGGATAATCAAGTATTTCAACGCATAATATAATTATGTCGATAGGAGTCCTACAATGGCAGCCAGGAAGGTCATCCATGTCGTAAACAATATTAATATTTTATTAAAAAAGTCGATAAGAAAATTATCTGCATACATTAAGACATTAAGGGTTACGATGGATTTAAAATATTTAAACTAAAATGGTGTCCAAAATTTTTAATATTATTTGCTTTTCTTCTCGAACTCTTCTCTCCGCATCTTGAAACCCTAAGTTTTTGCAAGAGTAGCACACAGCGTCAGGCGAACAATCGTTGCAAATAAAAGTAACATCACAGGTACATTTTCTATCTCTCTTGCGCTATGTATTTTGTATTATGTTTCTATTAATTACATTTAAATAATTTCGTAGTTCACTGATTAAGATTCTGGATCGAAGAACCTTTTGAATTTATTTCATTCAAAACATTTAAACTTCAAAAACATCCAACAGTTCAAGTCGTGTTTCATGTCATATTGTGCAATCGCCAAAGTAGGCAATGCAAACACGGTCGACAACATAACATACACATTCTCAACGTTACTTCAAGGTTTTTATAACATACACATAATATTTAAAGAAAAAAATCCAAAAGCGAACTGTAGACTTGCTGACTACTATTGACCAAACAATGTCGGAGAGATTATTGATACCAAAGAAGCCCGTCGCAGCAACTTCAATACCTGTTAAAACTATGCATTCATAATTGTACAAATGTAAAATAAATACTAGCTTAGATATATAAAATATATATGTATAAACGCAGAGAGTTATCAATCTCGAGGCGCATATCTATCACACCCCCAAGAAATGAGATAGACACCTCGAAATTGATAACTCTCGGCGTTTATAAGTATATATATTTTATATATGTAAGCTAGTAGCATTCACGGCCACACAATTATTATATTAAAATATTTTTCGATGACATTTTTTTAAATATATTTATAAATGTATTGATAAATATAACATGCCAAACATATTTAAAATAGCTTATATCCGAGATGAAAATGCTTAAGTGATAACAAATCTGATAACAAATCTGAATCTCAATAGACGGTGTTGATAAACACCTTATTATTTCAAAGATTGATGTTGGTAAACACCTTTCTTATTTCATAGATTAGCTAGAGCCAATCATTTAAGCTCCAAAGAATGTTTAGCTTAGAAGAAAATTGAAAATTTTATGATAGGTATCGATTAGTAAAAGCAAAAGATGTGATTGCATATAAACGTAAAGATTACATAACCTATGTGGATTGATGAATTCACTTGCCAGACGATGGCGTCCCTTTTCTGATCAAAGTTCACGGGTATGGTCTTGGAAGCCAAGAGGCAAGTTCAATAAGATGCATGTAAGTTACGATTTTGACTCTTCTCCTCCTGTATTTTTTTTTTTATTTGTTCTCAAATGGGGTTTTTATGTTTTGAGTGACAACTATCGTAAAATGATATGTAACATGTTTTCTAGCTTTTCTTGTTTAATGTGTTTCGTTTGCTCTTGCTGAAATCTTTCAGTCATCTGTTTGAGTGGGTAGACTTGTTTTATGGAAGTGGGTACAATGCCATGAATTCATTTTTTTCTTGAGCAAATCTTAGAAAGCTCTTCAAGGCTGTGTGGAATTGTCTATTTTTGTTTGTGCACGAAGATCGAGATCAACCAGGCATCCAAAACATATGAACCATGTATTTAAAAAATAATAAATAAATTACAAAATAACCGATCCGGGCATTTCAATTCCACAAAATCGCATTTCAGACATGCTGCTTATGAATTAATCATTTTCATTTTCAATTTCGAAGTTAAAATCCTATGTTCTACCCTGTTTTAGAGTTGAATCTTGTTGTCAAGCAAGTTCAACGTTCAACGTTTTATCTACCGGATGCAATTACACTTCTCCACTTCTACTTCTAAAATTTGTACTATACTTTGCATTGTATTAGGAAGCAATAGTCCATATTCTCCGTACTAATGGTATTTAGTTTATCCTTTTATTTTTAATTAAGCTCCATGCTTCTACGCTAAAATAAATGTAGAGTTCGTCCCTTGTATTCTTCAGTCCGGCCAAAAATTCGGGCGTTAATGAGATATGTAGTATGGTGTATTTCTATCTATTAGTATAAACCATGTCATGATAAGAGATCTGACGGTCCTTCATTTTGCAAGGTGGCGGATAAATTTACACAAATATTTATACAGGTCTGCCCTTTTCTAAGGCTATTTTTCATTCCTCGGTTCTGAACAGAGAATTCTTTTAAAATCTAAGCTAGGTGCTTCACACCGGCGTCAGTAACGGCAATAGGAGGAAGAACTTGTGCCAAGACGAGATTTTCTGCAATGTTTTTCGGAAACAATATCTCCTAAGAAAATCCAGACGAACAGGGATGGGTTATAGATGTGAGACAGAGGATCACAGACAGCTCTTGCATAATGTCCATGACAAGGTCGTCTGCAATAATTATAAATAGAGTACCCAAATTTCTCTTCATCCAAAAGAGCGAAGCCTACACTCCGAGGGTCGTCTCGTTGGGCATTTTCCATCGACAGATGTCACAGCCAATTTCTCAAATATAGCTAAATCTTGGATATATAATCCTAAGAGAAAAAATGACTTCAAATGGAAAGCTAGAAAAGAAGCAGCTATTATGAGGGTATTTCCACGATTTAGCACCATTCCTGAACAACATTAAGAACAATTTGTTGATTTTGTTGGTCAGAGCTGCTACTTTACAAACCATTCAGAAATATAGAGATAGATATCGGACTTCATGATGGAAATATCATTTCAAATTGGGACTCATTCAATTACAACCCATGGCATGTTGAAAGGATAAGTAGGCAAAACAATACAGAAGAACATTATAGTGAATCTGAAGATGATGATGTTGGAGTGGTACATCAAAACACGACTGAACATGAATGGGAAATTATATCCAAACTATACCGGGGGTAACTCATGGACGTAAGTGAAATAAATATGCTTGGAAGAAGAGATTTTGATAAACTTGCGCCATGGAATATAGAATATCAAGGAGAAGATTACACAAAAAAAACAATACAACATATAACCCTCATGAAGGAAAATGTCTTGCTCATTCCTAATGATACCACTTCGAATTATCCATATGAAAGCTTAAGCATAAAAAAGAAAAAAGCTTTTGATATAATCAAGGAACACTATAATGAAGGTCAAAATGTACCTCCATTGCACATGATAATACAAGGAACAACGAGAACGGGGGAAATCTTATCTTATAGGTGCAATTCGTCAATTACTTGAAAATGTATCATCTCCATAACGTTGTCCCCTATTACTACTTGCACCAACTGGAGTCGCTGCATTTAACATAGGTGTAGCTACTATACATGGAACTCTGCGAATTCCTGTTGCAGATTTTGAAAAATTGGAAGGAACTAGATTAACAAGTTTTCAAGAAGATTTACAACATATAAAATATATATTGATTGATGAGATGAGCTTCATAGGCCAGAAATTATTGGAACAAATAGATTCACGTCTTCGTCAAGCATTTCCACAGTATTCTAACATATGCTTTGGAGGAAGGTCAATCATTTTGTTTGGTGATTTAGGACAGTTACCACCTGTGATGGATAGGCCACCATATGCCAGCGATAAGTATGCAAAATTATTATGGCAAGAATTTTCAACAGTCATAATATTGGATAAGGTATTCCGACAGGGGGGAGATAGTGAACAACAAAAAAGATTTCGTCAACTTCTTACAAATATCAGAGATGCAAATCCAACTATTGATGACTGGCAATTATTGATGAGAAGGACCAATACATCATTAGATACAACTACAATAGAATAATTTGACAATAGCTTCCATCTATTTGCCAGGAATGAGAATGTGCATAATCATAACAGGAGACAATTGTTAAAATCAAAATATCCTATGGCACATATTATTGCAACAAAAGGGGGAAGAACTAATCCAGGAGGAGGTGATAATGAAGAACTTGAAGTTGAGTTATTAATTGCAAACAATGCAAGAGTTATGTTAACAGCCAACTTATGTACTAAAGCTAGACTTGTTAACAGTGCATTAGGCTATATTAGAAATATAGTCTATAAACCTGGAAGGTCTCCACTAGATCAACCAACATATGTTTTGGTAGAGTTCGATAACTACATAGGGATGTTATTTGATGATACATCTCCTCGAATTGTTCCAATTACACCAGTAGAAAAGGGAAAGATAAGACAACTTCCATTAAAATTAGCTTGGGGATTGACAATTCATAAGTCACAAGGTTTGACACTTTATAAAGCAACAATTGACATAGGACAAACAGAAAGACAAGGTTTAACTTTTGTTTCCATCTCAAGAGTTAAGGCATTGGAAGGACTTAGAATAATACCACTCTTTTCATATGATCGATATGAAAAACTGAAGTCGGGAAAAGGAGTTGCTAAGAGAAAGGAAGGAGAAGAGCGACTAAAGTCTTTGGAGCTTAAATGATTGGCTCTAGCCAATCTATGAAAGAATATGGTGTTTATCAACATCAATATTTGAAATAATAAGGTGTTTATCAACACCGCCTATTGGGATTCAGATTTGTTATCACTTGAGCATTTTCATCTCCGACATAAGCTATTTTAAATATTTTTGGCATGTTATATTTATCAATACATTTATAAATATATTTTTTAAAATGTCATCGAAAAATATTTTAATATAATAATTGTGTGGTCGCGGATGCTACTAGCTTAGATATATAAAATATGTATATATATAAACGCCAAGAGTTATCAATCTCGAGGCGCCTATCTCATTTCTTGGGGGTGTGATAGATAGGCGCCTCGAGATTGATAACTCTCGATGTTTATAGATATATATATTTTATATATCTAAGCTAGTTGTAACACAGCTAGGATCACCTTCCTATAGGATATAATAGGTTTTTTTTATGATTCAAACTTTTGTTTATACCACATTTAATTTTATTAAAAAATTTAGAAAATAATTTTATGATTAAAATAGTTTAAGATCGATCCTTAATATTATTTGAAAAATTATTATAAAATAAAATTTATTATCATTTAAATATAGGTATAAATAAGATTAAATTTGATCTATGGATAATAAGTATTTCAACCTATAATACAATTAGGGTAGAATTAGGACTACCCTCCCCAAGGATACAATGGGACCTTCCTTCCTATAATTCAAACTTTGGTATCCTAGATGAGAGTCCAACAACGTACTAATGAGTGTTCCGACATAGGAGGTATTAATGTGGAATGAAATTCCATCGTAAATATATACCATTAATATGCCACTCAAAATAATTTCAATAAATTTTCTCATAGAATTTTTCAATAAAATACATACAACAATTTTCATTAACTCTTTAAAGATATGTTATAAATATGGTTGAACTTGATTTACGAATAAGACAAAATATTTATACCTATTTTTTCATAGAATTTTTTAAATAAAATATGTGTGGTTATCATCATTTTAAACTTAATTCACGAATATTATTTGTACTTATTTTTTCGTAGATTTTTTTAATAAAATATGTGTAGTTATCTTTATCATTTTAACTCTTTCATGTTTTAAATTTTTTAATTTTTATTACTGAAATTTAAGGAGCAGCTTCAAGAGATGTTACAAGCATGGATCTGACAACAAGTTTAAAGGTGGGGACAAAATATGACACTTGCATAGGGAACATCATAGGGCTTGATAAAAGGCCCAATTTCAAGGGTCGGGTGGATGGGAATGTAGGCATGTTAGGCAATAAAAAGGGTAAATATAAACCCTAATTTGTAGCTAATTTCAAAGAAAAAATAAGGTTTCTAACTGACCTCAACCTTGGCTATAAATCTAATAAGAAATTTTTGAAAAAGGATGGGATTCCCTCCATTCTAGTTAGTGATATTATTAAAAAAGGTAACATGTTGGATTTGCAAAGCAGACTAAATTATAAATTTATGGGAGTGTGACTGGACTTGACAACTTTGAAGAGCTAGATCATAATAAAATGGGCTTTGAAAGGAGAAGCTTTGGTCACTTTGATGTCGTAGAGTTTATTCTTAGTAATGTTCACCCAAGATAAAGACTATGACTGAGCCTATATAGGACGGTCATGGTTTATAGGTAGTATCAATCTATACATGCATTGCTAATAGTCAGAGTTTAACTTTCATATAGAAGTTGTTATAAAAGTCCTAGTGTAGATACAATTGTAAAGCCTACACTTGGAATTTTAGGAAGAGGAGGTCTTTGAAAATTTTAAAAATGCTTTAGAAAAAATTGTCTTAATGGCCCCTAAAACTACAAACAAAGCCTAGGCTATTTTTGCTTGCATATTTGTGAGTATAGATGTCATTTATGGGTAAGAATCATCAAGAGGTTAACTATAAAAACTTAACCTTTTCAATGTTACCTCTACCATTCATGTAAACACTTGATAAGCTTATGTCCAATGAAGAAACAACCATTGAAAGAGGACCCTCAGTGATCAATGAAGGAGAAGTCACAATGGACTTGTTCGCCATAGAGCTGAACCTACAAAAGGAATTCAATAGATAGTACCTTAATTGAAACAATAGGAAAGAGACATTTTGGAAATAGTAGAAGAAAAGGAAATAGTTTCGAAGACACAAGAGCCTAAGGAGAGTTTGAAAGAAGGAAAAAACAATGCAAAATATAAAAGATCTTAATAAGAGGAAATCACATAGGAGGAGGACTAAGAAACTTCCCTAAAGAAATCTAAAAAATCATAATACAAATGGGAATAGGTGGAATGCAAGAGAGAGGAGGATCAATATTCATAGAGCGGAGGAAGGAGCACTCGCAGAAAGGCTAGCATAAGAGGCTCTATACGAGGAAGGGAATGACCCTCAAGAAATACTTTGCAACCCAGGGAAGCAAAAAAAAGTGGTAGATGGTAAATAAAATCATCTTTTTGATGTCTTTACAAGGGGATCCAAATCCCTAGGCAAATATAAAAAAGAAATTATTATCCTAGAATGTGAGGGGTCTAAATGCCCTAGCAAAATATAGACTGGTAAAATCATATATTAACTTATTATAGGAGATAAAATTAAAGAAAACAAGTTAGGAAATGTAGCCAGGAAGACTTTGAGTAAAAGCAATTTCTTGGGAGTTCTAGCACATGGCACTTTGGGAGGTTTATTAAATATGTGGAACCCGAAGATATTTTATGGAGAGTTGGTTGATCAAAAGTGACATCACCTTAAAATTCTTTTCAAGCATAGGCTCATAGGTAAAGTAGGGTTCATCACAAATATCTATGCACCCAATTTCATCGAGCATAAAAAATTATTTAGAATTTACTTAATGAAAACATTCAAAACTTAGAAAATAAAAAATAGATGGTAGTCAAGGATTTCAATACATCGCAAACTTGTTAGATCTTGATACTATATACTTAAGGAAATGCAACCACAAGGCATAAAATGAACATGCAATATTAACTATATTATAATGGCAATATCTTAAGCATGTAAATAGCATGGAAATTTTTTGAAAATACTCAAAAATAGCCATTAATGAAAGCTCATGAAAATGAGATCTTCATACAAAATATGGAGACCTCAAGTGCTCCTTCTTCATTCATGCTCTACATTGTTACTCTATTGTGCTCCTACACTCTCTTTATCTTTTCCCTCTCTACTACAAAGGTCAATATATAATAGAGTATGAATCTTGGCCTTCCATATTCCTATGACTCATTATATTCTTATTCTAGACTCATGTATACATGGACAACATGCAAATTTACATCTTTGCACATTCTAATAATACTTGTACATTATTACATTACATTAAGTAAATACTCAACCCCTAATCTGACACTTTCTTAATCTAGATATGTATCCAATATGGTACATTAGCATGTACCAAATAATGTAATATATTCCAACACCCCCATGTATTACATTATTTGGTTATTGAAGACTTTAGTCTTCAATGTGGTCTTCGTCCTAGTTCTCGAACTTGAGCTCTTCTTTTTTGCTTTCTTCTTTGTACTCTATCTGCATGCTGATCAAGTAAATAAATTGTGTCTTCATGAAATACTATTTTAGCTTAAAGAGCTTTAACATCATGTTCATCTGTAGGTTCTTCCAGTTTTTGAATTTCTTGAATCTCTTGAACTAAATGTCCTTTTTTTTTCCCTTCTCTATATTGTAGTTGAGGATAATTGTATTGATTTTGAGAAGTATATGTATGTTTAAATTGTTGTTTATGTGGATTATATTGATTCTGATATTGTTTTGGTTGGAATGGCTTACTTTATTAGCTTCCAAAATCTATTTGATTTCCTTGATATTAATTTCTTGGATTGAATCTACAATAACTGGTACTATGTTTTTTCTTTCTACATACTTGATAATATCTATTATTTCATTTTCATCTTCCTTTTGAGAATGAAGCATCGTTTATTTGTGGGTTATATTTTGAGACTAAGGCATTATTAGTCATTTCATATTTTACTGAATTTTCCACCTCATATTCTTGTAGGATATTGACGAACTCGTCAAATTATGTATCTTTACTTAAAATTTGTAGGGATGAGACTAGATGCTTGTAGCTTTCTAGAAGTGCTCTTAGGATTACTCGAATAAGAAACTTGTCTTCAACAATTTCTCCTAAGGTTAATAATTTTTCTTTTATATCTGCCACTCTTATTAGAAATAATTCTATATTTTCACCACTATTAACTTTTAAATAATGCATTGAGTTTGAAGGTTCAAGATAGTGGATTTATTCTTTCCTTCAAATATCTTGGCTAAATTTTTCCAAGCTTCTCTAGAAGTTGTTGTTGAACTAATACATGGTTGAATTTCATTTGTAATTGCAAATGTTATTATCATGAGTGCTTTTACTTCATTTTATTCAAACTTCTAAATCTCTCTATCCCCTATAGTAGGTTTAGTTTTTGCTCCTTTAACAATATCCCAAAGCTTTTCAACTATCAATATTGACCTCACTTTGTTTTTTCGTGAAGTGTAATTAGGTCCTTTAAGAAATTGGAATTTCGAAAGCAAGAATTTATTTGTTGTCATGATAATACTTGTAAGCTACCTTATATCTCCCTAGTTTAGAGTATGTGATCAAGTTTGATAATATTTTTTCAATTCTTGAGTTTTGTAGAATACCTTGTATCTTGCAAGTATTTTGAATATAGAATGGTCTTGATACAGTGTTTAGCTTTATAGGTTAAATTTGAGTTGAATCCCTTTTATCTTCTTAAATGTTCAACTTCTATTCTTCACCACTCTTGGCACCTTGCTACGTAAATGGCACCACTCTTGAGTGCTTAACTTGAATAGAACTTTATGCTTCTTTGCTATAACATACTACCAACTATTATACGTAACTTTATATAGATAATAGCTATTGTTTTCCCCCTTATACTTTTAGTTACACTAGCTTTCTTGAAACGGTGGCTTTCTTATCCAATATGGTGGCACCTCTTCTCTTTGCCAATACTTGGCAATGATGGTCTTTCTTACACGATAGATTCTCCTTGTTGACTAATCTTTTATAACGACTCCAAGCTTCTAATTTGTGCCAAAATTTATGCCTTTCAAGTAGAATGATACTTCTATTTTCTGGTACAACTTATGTACTTTCCAAGAGATAATAAGTATTTGATTCTTTCCTTATTTTAATTATAACTTCTGATTTCTTTGTTGCAATTTTTAATCCCTTGGGAATACTATCTTCTCCCACCTTCAAGATATAAACTTGAGACATTTCATTTTGCAACTTTAAAACCTTAAATGTGGTGCTTTTAAAGACTTAATAAGCTAATATGAATGTTTAAATAATGAAATTTTTGCACCAATATTGCATACCTTTAGGTCTCCTTTTGTAGCTCAATTTCTTGGTGATTTGGTTCACCTATTTGCTGCCTCAAGTTTGTAAAACTTGTTGCTTTAATTATTATTACTTTGTTGCCCTAAACTTGTTAATCTAGCATCTCTTCTTATTATCTAAGTCAGATTATAAACTCCTTCAACCGTGTTGTCCAAGAGTGTATTTTTTTGTAACTATAATGTTGTCTGATGTTGGCCAATATTGCAGTCCAAATTTCTTGATTTCTTACTCTCATAACTTTGATTTCTTTACCTTTATCTTACTATCCAAAAAATAGTAATCAATTCCTTCAAGTCTATGTCTTGTGACTCTTCAACTCCTTTTGCAAAAATCAACAATCTTCTTCTTCGCAAATTAGCCTTCAAGCCTTTAACGGTAGTCTTCAAATTTCTCAAATTCATGGCCTCTTCTACCTTCTTTCTCCAATAGGGCTTCTATAGCCTTCTTCTTATTTCTCCTTCCAAATTTTCTTGAGACCTCTCCTCTTGGGTCTTCAAATTTTGTAGCTTCTCAAATCTTCAATAGGACTTTTCCTAGTCCTCTATCTTCAATCTTCAATCTTCCAAATCTGGAAGTTCTTAAATGGGACCTTTCTCTTGGATCTCCTCCTTCTAGAGCTACTTTCTTCTTTCTTCACTCTGAAGTCTTCAATATTATATGGGGACCTCTTTCTTGGGTCTCATTAATCTCCAATCTTCAATGGGACTCCTTTTCTTGAGTCTTATCTTTCTTCAATATCTCTTTTTTTGCAACAAATAACTAGAAAAACACATAGAATTTTAGGCAATCGAATATGAAATTTTTATCCATCTGTTGTAGGAAGCTTCTCAACTTCTGAGAACTATTTTTTTGCAGCAAAAAACTTATGGAAAGAGATCTATGCTGAGTTCTAATATTTATAAGTTTGTCTGCAACCCTATGGAAAGACTCTAGCCAAATAGAAATTTTAGAAATTCTGAAAATAAAATCTCCCTATCTCCTCTCAATATTCTTGTGTCTCTCTCTATTTCCTATCAATCTACCTTGTGCTTTGATACCACTGTTAGCTTTTGATACTATATACTTAAGGAAATGCAACCAAAAGGTATAAAATGAACATGCAATATTAACTATATGATAATGATAATATCTTAAGCATGTAAATAGCATGAGAAATATCTAAAAATACTCATAAAATAGCCAATAATGAAAGCTCACGAAAATGAGAGCTTCATACAAAATATGGAGACCTCAAGTGCTCCATCCTTCATTCATGCTCTACATTATATCTAACTTGAGCACTACTCTACTCTATTGTGCTCTTGCACTCTCTCTTTATATTTTCCCTCTCTACTACAAAGGCCAATATATAATGGAGTATGACTCTTGGCCTTCCATCTTCCTATGACTCACTATATTCCTATTCTAGACTTATGTACACATGGACAACATGCACATTTAAATCATTGTACATTCTAATAATACTTGTGCATTTATTACATTGCATTAAGTAAATAGTCAACTCCTAATCTAAGACTCTCTCCTAATCTAGAGATATACCCAAGATGGTACATTAGCATGTACCAAATAGTGTAATATATTTCAACAAAACTCTAAATAAGAAGAAAGGAGGGGTTATTGGTTACACATAGGCCATGAGAAATCTAGCACATTTGTTCATAGAAACAAGTTTGATAAACCTATATTTGGAGAGGGCAACTACACTTGAAATAACAAAAGGATGAAGGGTATTCAATCTTAGATAAAATAGAATTATTATGCCTCCTAAATGGTATATGGAGGGTTTCCAATCAAGACTTAAAACAAGCTCTTGGATTGGACCCGACCATACTTCTTTATTTTTGAAAATGGAAAGAGATAGGGCCAAAAAAAACTACCCTATCCATTTTTAAATGATGTGGACAACACACTTGAATTTAAAAGGAAAAATTAGGCAATGTTGCGGTACATTTGTAACAATGAGCCATATGTTTCAACTTTCTCAAAAGATAAAAATAATTAAGCATGAGTTGAAAATATGGAATCATGAAGTTTTTCAAAAAAAAAATTTAAAGGGAGGTTAGACTAGAGAAAAATTTAAAGAACATTGAGCAAATAATGAAGGTAGAGGAGAACAATGAGGAATTTATTCAAGAGGAAAAGATGAATCTTTGTGAACACCATAACATCTTAAAAGCAAAAGATATCCACTACAGGTAGAAGTCTCAAGCCCTATGGCTTCAGGAAGGAGATAAAAACATCAATTTTTTTCATGTCACCACCATAATCCATTGGACCAAAAACAAGATCAACAAAATCACTCTAGATCAAGGATGAAGAGGAGAGGATTGAGATGGAAGCTATTAATTTCTTCCATAATCTCATGGTAGAAAAATGAAGGGAGCATAAGGAGGCCTCCAATGACCTCCTAAATAATTTTCAAGTAATCACAATGGAAGATAGCAAGTTGTTAGATAAACCCTTCACTAAAGAAGAAATTGAAGTAGTGTTCTCCAAGGAAAAGGAAAAATCTCTAGGATCGGATGGGTTCCAAGTAGGGTTCTTCCAAATTTTTGGTAAATAGTTAAAAAAAGATGTAGCAGCTATAAGGGAAGCCCCAAAAAAAAGGGAGGTGTTGAAGAACTTGAATAATACCTTCATAACCCTTGCCCTCGAGAAGGCCAAGGTAGAATCCTTTGCTAATTTTGATAAGCATGTGTAACACAATTTATAAAATCTCAATGAAGGTAATCTCTCTAAGACTGAAAAACCTTCTCCTCGGCTTGATCTTTATGTGGTGGGTTTGACCAAAGAGAGTAAATGACTAGTTAGCCCAATGGAGAAGTCCCTTAAATAATGAGAAGTTATCAGTTCCTTGAAATATGGCACCTTTAATCTTCCTTTGAAATATTTGGCTAGAACGCAATCAACATACCTTTCAAAACATGAAAATGAATGTGATTAGAGTCTATAATCAAATCAAATCCTCAATGACATAACAAACTACCAAAATATAGGTGAACAAAACATGTACTTGAGAGTGCAAGACCTTGGAAAGATGGTGCATTCATCTACCTTTTACCACGGGGAGTTAACAATAGAAGTAGATAGAGTAAAGATAATATGGAAATGACCAAGGAAAGAGTGGTGTAAACTGAATATCAATGGGTCTTACAAAGGGAATATTGATCCAACAAGAGGAGGGGGAGCAATGAGAGATGATATATGGAAAATAAGAGTGATGTTTGCATATAATTTCAACAAGACTACCAATATTGAGGTGAAATCTAAGACGTTGCTCATTGGAGTTAAGTTGGCAAGGAAAATTGACATAAGCAAGTTAGAAGTGGAGTGTGATTCATAAATGTTAGTGAATTGGATCTACGACAAGAATAAATACAATTGGTAAGTGATGGATATGATAGAAAATATATTCTAGGTATACTAAGTGGGTTAGAGGATACTAAGTGAAGACCAAAAAGATTTTGTTATAGAATGTAAAACCCACAAGGACATCAAGATTACATACGAGGAAACTCTAAAAATAAATTCACTAATAAAACTTAAAAAAAAATAAAAAATTGAAATTAAAAAAAAAACTTCTCATCAAAATCAACAATAAAAAAACACACTTCAAATAAATATAAGAGGATGTTGAGGTTTTCATTTTATTGAATTATATATATATATATATATATATTTTACAATAAAAGAAACACACTCCAAATAAATATAAGAGGATGTTAAGGTTTCTTATTTTATTGATTTTTTTTAATATTTTTTTTTGGATACATCGGGGGAGTTGATTACATCCACACTATTTTTAGTAACTACCAAGTGTAAGGTCCAAACCACAGGGGTTGCTTCCAACAACCTATACCACCTCGTTATTGATGACTTAATATGAGAGGGACCACCGATCGCTCGAAATTTATACCATCATCACTGGTTTGGCATGCACTCAAAGGATTCAAATCATATTACTACCTTTGCAAGAGGTATGCCGTCAACAATAAAAGAAACACACTTCAAATAAATATAAGAGGATGTTGAAGTTTTCATTATATATATATATATATATATATATATATATATATATATATATATATATATTTTTTTTTTTTTTTTTTTTTTTTTTTTTTTTGATACATAGGGGAGTTGGTTACATCCACACTATTTTTACAATAAAAGAAACACACTCCAAATAAATATAAGAGGATGGTAAGGTTTCTCATTTTATTGATTTTTTTTATATTTTTTTTTATACATAGGCGGAGTTGATTACATCCACATTATTTTTAGTAACTAAACCACATGGGCTGCTTCCAACAACCTATACCACCTCAACCTATACCACCTCATTATTGATGACTTAATATGAGAGGGACCACCGATCACTCGAGATTTATACCATCATCATTGGTCTGACATGCACTCAAAGGATTCAAATCATATTACTACCTTTGCAAGAGGTGTGTCTCCAAAGTTTGAACCTAAATTTCTTCTTGATAAATGTCTGACCAAACAAACAATTAAAACAATTATCAATCGTTTTGTGTATTATTAAACTTTAAATAAAAATTTTAAACTTAAATATTAAAAAAAAGAAAGCTATCTTCCAAACTTCATTTTATATTAAAACTATGATGTCATAAACCTTTTTGACCTCGTAATCATAATTAGAATGATAGGTAACCCTAATCCTGAGCTAAGTATTAATTTATGGGTTATGCATTAATTTTTTTAAATCAAATAATCTATAAATATTACATTTCCAAGCATGCCTAATCAATGGACGGCAGGACAAGAACTAGAACTACAGGCTCGAATGACGTGGACATTGAAGCCACACACCGTCCAAGAACGACAGGCTCGAATGACGTGGACATTAAAGCCACACACGTCACATACTCTCTCCTTTCACCGAAAACATCGCCGTTGATCCAACCAAATTGGGCATGTATTTTTTGCCTTTTGGAAAGATGGCAAGCACACACAAGGGGCCCGAGATTATATGAATATTGTGAACTGTAGACGATGGAACCTTTATCTCTTGGCAACGAACATCTCTATTCATTATTTAAATCTTTTTAATTTTAAGAAATATAATAAAATTAAAAATTAAAAGTAATGTAAAGTATATAATTGAGATCAGAGGTTTTTTTTTATGATTAAGTTATTAATGTTAAGGATAATAACATGGCAGTCCGTGGGTTTAGGTGGATTGGTAAGTTGGGGCGCTTATTGAGAGGAGACCTAGGTTCCAATCCCAGGGGTTTGCCCATGCACATGCACAGACAGTGGCCCAGATCTGATTCCTCTGAATGGTGCGTCAGATTGATGACGACGATGCAACCCCTGTGCGTTCGACGGTCCCCATCTCCCGCCGGGTTACCATGTACCGAGACGGTGGAAGTCTTGGAAGCCTTTGCAGATAGTTTGAACCCTACCAGCTGAGCTGGTAGTTACTAAAAATCGTGATTGTAACCATTGCTTTTATATATATATATATATAAAAAAAAACATGGCTCTTTTCTTTTTTTTATATTATTAATTATTAAATTATGTGTAGTTTTTATGGGGTCACTTTTATTATAAAAGTATAATATTATATTGCTTTTATTACATTTATAACAAGTTAATTAAAGCATATCTAACTTTATTTTTCTATAGAAGATATTTTTTATTCGTCTTTTTATCAATCTCCATCTTCTTGTTAAATTTCCACAATCAACTCTTTTTATATCATGCCTTTTTGAAATTTAAATTTTGCCAATATGAAATTCAACACCATTAATAGTTAAAATATTTGTTGCCCAACTTTTATATCTATAAATATCCTGTCTATAACAACCTCACACTATTTTAATACTTTTTTTTAGGGTTCTTATCAATTCCTCTAATATTTCAAGATAATATTTTCATTGTTATTTTTTTTTTATTTGTGGGTTTAGCTCCACTTCTTGTTAGCACTCGTGATGTTTGCTTTTGTTCTCCTATATCAATATTCCTCTAGGTTTCTTTTTCTCTTTGTTTTTGTTTCTTGGGTTTTTTTCTCTTTTTTCATTTCGGGCAATACTTTCAACTTCTTCAATCTCTTCAATCTTCTCACAGTGATCATAGTAAGACTTATCATCTTTAGGTTTACCTTGTTTTGAAGGATCTAAAGTGCAAGGATGTTGTTTTGTAGCAATTACCTTATTATTCTGCTCTAAAAAAACTAATTTGTTATGGATTTCCTCCATCCTTATTTCTTTATTATGTTGCTCTTGAAACCTTGAAGTGCAAGGGATAACATCTTCATTCCTATCACTCTTATTACTTGGAGAGGATTTTGTACTACTTGAGGAAAATAAAGATTATTTACTTAGAATAAACTTGACCTCTTTTATTGTCTTTGTTTTAGGATTTCTCTCCACATTTTTTTTTGCACCTTTAATTCCTTTTGAACTTGCCAAATGATACGGTATATACGGTATATAGGCTTTTCTTTGCCTCTTCTTTTGGAATGGAATATTTTTTATCTGATCTAGCTTTTATTATTGTATGATTTCCTTGCTTCGTCTTGAAGTTTATCTCATGGCTAGAATTTTTGGTCTATTTCGTCATAGTTTTTACTTTGCAAACTCTTGCTATGTGTCCAATCTCATAACAATATTGGCAACGAAATATGATATTTTTATAATCTACTTGTTGATCTCATTCTCTTGATTTAGATTTTATCTTAATGGATTGTGGTAAAGGTTTTGAAATATCCATAGCAACACATATTCGAGTATATATAGCATGCTTGCATTCTTTCTCTTCTTAGTAGCTAGTCCTTCCTTGATGAATTCTCCTAGGGTATTTTCAATATTCTTGAGAACATCCTTATTCATAAGTTGTTATGGAAGTCCAAAAAGCCTAACCCAAACTGGAAGCTTCTTAATAGTTTTTGTCTCAACAAAAAAAATTCATTCCATGGTCTCAAATAAAGTGCATCTCTTCCCCTAAACCATGGGCCACCAACCATTATTTTATCCCTAATTTCTGAACTAAAAAATATGATAAGAAAAAAACCTTTAGGATAATGGATTTAGATTGGATAATGGATATAAATAACCTGTGATGTTACTTTTTTTCGCAGCGATAAAACCCTGATCGCCTGGCGTTTTGTGCTGTTCCTGCAAAAACTTAGGGTTTCAGAGATGCGGAGAGAAGAGTTCGAGGAGAGAAGCAATTAATATTAGAAATTCTGGGCACCATTTTAGTTTAAATAGTTTAAATATTTTTTAAATATTTTAAATCCACCGCAACCCTTAATGTCGGCGGATAATTTTTTTAATGTCGGCATTTTAATAAAATATTAATATTGTTTACGGCTTGGCTGACATTGTAGGATGCCTATCGGTGTAATTAAAGCAAGACAAAGGAGGTCAAAAAATAAGTCAGACCTTATTGGGCCGACGCTTGCAGTTCTCTCTTCAAGCTCAGACATATCTCTGACCTTCAGGCAATTAAAAAGTTTTTTATAATAACTTTTTTTTAATTTTTAATCAACTCAATATTCAATTAAAATTTAACTTGACCAACTCAATATTTTGTGGTTTCAGCATCATAATTTTATTTTATAAATGGCCAAGCCATTACCATTTTAGTTAATTTAATTTAATTGAGGACCAGACTTTTGAGAACTACGGGAAGAGTCTTGGGCTTCTCTTACTTTTTACTAAATATTAGTAGATTTTTCTCATGGCAAGTTCAGAACGAACAACGTTAGCCTAGCTATAGGCTTAACATACATAACACCTCTAGGCTTATTATATTCAACATAGTATATTCGTACTATTTAATTCAATAGTCTGCTAGGAAGTACCCACGAAATATTCAATAATAAACTTATGGTGGATGCAAATATATATATTATAGTATTATGATCTATTAACATGTACTGATTGACAACATGGATACTCTATGTGGAAACAAGTATTGCCCTAAATGATGTATAATATATAGAGGTTTTTAAAGCTACTTTTTATACACCATTTCACTATGATGTTTTTCAATTTCATAAGATTCTTGAACTAATTACTCGAATACCCGTTAATTTCACTATTTCTATTATGAATATTATTGTCATTTCTTCTTTAAACATTAATAAGTTAGCCTTCTAATTTTGATTTAGTAATTAATTTATACGTCATATTTGTCCTTCATTACCACTAGACCCTAAGACTATTGCTACTAATTAGGTTTTTATGTAATATGACTAATATGACTATTTTTTTTGAAGGCGTTGCTTTGATAGAGGAAACAAGATTAATGTTTTAATTTTTAATTTTTTTTAATAAATATATGTGGGTTTAATGATATTTTATTTTATGAAAATATCAAAATATTATACTTGTATTTGTTTTTAGGTTAGCAAACAATATTAATATTTGGGATCTTCATTGGTTATGATCGATCTGATCATATCTCTCCAACAAATGGAGAACTAATAATATTTAATATTTTTTTTACAGGAACAAATGGAAAATACACCAAAAATAAATATATCAGAGGAGGAAAAGAAGCAACAACATTTGGCATATCAAAGACAGAGACATGCACAGATGACAGTTAGCAAAAGAGGAAGAAAAAATGAGAAACAAAGACAAAATCGTACAAAACGCAAGGCATAATCAACAGTTGAAAAAATACAAGAAGAAAGAGAAAAACAAACAAAACTGATGGATGCATCTGAAGCATCTTCTTTTCTTAGAATAAATGCTTCAAATATAGTTGACGTTCAACAGACACAAAGCGGATGCAATGAGATTAACATGGAGATGCATCAAGAAAGGACATTGTAGCCTCGAAGAGAAGGAAATATTGAAGGTATAGCAATAAATATACAACAAATTCCAACATATGGTGTGGATTTCAATGAATCGCAGACTATATTTCGACATCAATTAGACGGTCTTGCATCACCATCCATGTGTTGTATTTGTGATGAATGCTATCCTGGAATAAATGTGTGTTTGACAGTCAAAGGTCCAGTATGTAATAGGTGTCGACAAGAAAAAGGTCCTAATCAATTTTTTGTAGAGAATAATATGGATCCTGGACTACAACCACCTGAACTTGCGAATTTGACACAAATTGAAGAAATGTTGATAGCCCGTGTTAATCCCATATTACAAGTAACACATGCTACGGGAGGCCAATACAAGTATAAAGGCAACGACCTTATAACATGGAAAGTGTTTCACTTATAAATGCAGTTAAATCTTGGATATATAATCCTAAGAGAAAAAATGACTTCAAATAGAAAGCTAGAAAAGAAGCAGCTATTGTGAGGGTATTTCCATGATTTAGCACCATTCCTGAACGACACTTAGAACAATTTGTTGAGTTTTGTTGGTCAGAGCTGCTACTTTACAAACCATTCAAAAATATAGAGAGAGATATCGGACTTGATGATGGAAATATCATTTCAAATTGGGACTCATTCAATTACAACCCATGGCATGTTGAAAGGATAAGTAGGCAAAACAATACAAAAGAATATTATAGTGAATATGAAGATGATGATGTTGGAGTGGTACATCAAAACACGACTGAACATGAATGGGAAATTATATCTAAACTATACCGGGGGTAACTCATGGATGTAAGTGAAATAGATATGCTTGGAAGAAGAGATTTTGATAAACTTGCGCCATGGAATATAGAATATCAAGGAGAAGATTACACAAAAAAAGCAATACAACATATAACCCTCATGAAGGAAAATGGCTTGCTCATTCCTGATGATACCACTTCGAATTATCCATATGAAAGCTTAAGCATCAAAAATAAAAAAGCTTTTGATATAATCAAGGAACACTATAATGAAGGTCAAAATGTACCTCCATTGCACATGATAATACAAGGAACAACAAGAATAGGGAAATCTTATCTTATAGGTGCAATTCATCAATTACTTGAAAATTTATCATCTCCAGAACGTTGTCCCCTATTACTACTTGCACCAACTGGAGTCGTTGCATTTAACATAGGTGCAACTACTATACATGGAACTCTGTGAATTCCTATTGCAGATTTTGAAAAATTGGAAGGAACTAGATTAACAAGTTTTCAAGAAGATTTACAGCATATAAAATATATATTGATTGATGAGATGAGCTTCATAGGCCAAAAATTATTGGAACAAATAGATTCACGTCTTCGTCAAGCATTTCCACAGTATTCTAACATATGCTTTGGAGGAAGGTCAATCATTTTGTTCGGTGATTTAGGACAGTTACCACCTGTGATGGATAGGCCACCATATGCCAACGATAAGTATGCAAAATTATTATGGCAAGAATTTTCAACAGTCATAATATTGGATAAGGTATTCCGACAGGAAGGAGATAGTGAAGAACAAAAAATATTTCGTCAACTTCTTACAAATATCAGAGATGCAAATCCAACTATTGATGACTGACAATTATTGATGAGAAGGACCAATACATCATTAGATGCAACTACAATAGAAGAATTTGACAATAGCTTCCATCTATTTGCCATGAATGAGAATGTGCATAATCATAACAGGAGACAATTGTTAAAATCAAAATATCCTGTGGCACATAGTATTGCAACAAAAGGGGGAAGAACTAATCCAGGAGGAGGTGATAATGAAGAACTTGAAGTTGAGTTACTAATTGCAAAAAATGCAAGAGTTATGTTAACAACCAACTTATGGACTGAAGCTGGACTTGTTAACGGTGCATTAGGCTATATTCGAAATATAGTCTATAAACCTGGAAGGTCTCCACCAGATCAACCAACATATGTTTTGGTGGAGTTCGATAACTACACAGGGATGGTATTTGATGATACATCTCCTCGAATTGTTCCAATTACACCAGTAGAAAAGGGAAAGATAAGACAACTTCCATTAAAATTAGCTTGGGGATTGACAATTCATAAGTCACAAGGTTTGACATTGAATAAAGCAACAATTGACATAGGACAAACATAAAGACAAGGTTTAACTTTTGTTGCCATCTCAAGAGTTAAGGCATTGGAAGGACTTAGAATAATACCACCCTTTTCATATGATCGATATGAAAAACTAAAGTCGGGAAAAGGAGTTGCTAAGAGAAAGGAAGAAGAAGAGCGACTAAAGTCTTTGGAGCTTAAATGATTGGCTCTAGCCAATCTATGAAATAATAAGGTGTTTATCAACATCAATCTTTGAAATAATAAGGTGTTTATCAACACCGCCTATTGGGATTCAGATTTGTTATCACTTGAGCATTTTCATCTCCGACATAAGCTATTTTAAATATTTTTGGCATGTTATATTTATCAATACATTTATAAATATATTTTTAAAAATGTCATCGAAAAATATTTTAATATAATAATTGTGCGGCCGCGGATGCTACTAGCTTAGATATATAAAATATATATATCTATAAACATCGAGAGTTATCAATCTCGAGGCGCCTATCTCATTTCTTGGGGGTGTGATAGATAGGCGCCTCGAGATTGATAACTCTCGGCGTTTATAGATATATATATTTTATATATCTAAGCTAGTTGTAACACAGCTAGGATCACCTTCCTATAGGATATAACAGGTTTTTTTTATGATTCAAACTTTTGTTTATACCACATTTAATTTTATTAAAAATTGTAGAAAATAATTTTATGATTAAAATAGTTTAAGATCGATCCTTAATATTATTTGAAAAATTATTATAAAATAAAATTTATTATCATTTAAATATAGGTATAAATAAGATTAAATTTGATCTATGGATAATAAGTATTTCAACCTATAATATAATTAGGGTAGAATTAGGACTACCCTCCCCAAGGATACAATGGGACCTTCCTTCCTATAATTCAAACTTTGGTATCCTAGATGAGAGTCCAACAACGTATTAATGAGTGTTCTGACATACGAGGTATTAATGTGGAATGAAATTCCATCATAAATATATGCCACTCGAAATAATTTCAATAATTTTTCTCATAGAATTTTTCAATAAAATACATACAACAATTTTCATTAACTCTTTAAAGATATGTTATAAATATGGTTGAACTTGATTTAAGAATAAGACAAAATATTTATACCTATTTTTCATAATTTTTTAAATAAAATATGTGTGGTTATCATCATTTTAAACCTGATTCACGAATAAAACAAAATTTTTATACCTATTTTTTCGTAGGTTTTTTTAATAAAATGTGTGGTTATCTTTATTATTTTAACTCTTTCATGTTTTAAATTTTTTAATTTTTATTACTGACATTTAAGGAGCAGCTTCAAGAGATGCTATAAGCATGGATCTGACAACAAGTTCAAAGGTGGGGACAGAATATGACACTTGCATGGGGAACATCATAGGGCTTGATAAAAGGCCCAATTTCAAGGGTCGAGTGGATGGGAATGTAGGCATGTTAGGCAATAAAAAGGGCAAATCTAAACCCTAATTTGTAGCTACTTTCAAAGAAAAAATATGGTTTCTAACTATGGACTTGTTTGCCATAGAGTTGAACCTAAAAAAGCAATTCAATAGATAGTACCTTAATTGAAACAATAGGAAAGAGATATTTTGGAAATAGTAGAAGAAAAGGAAATAGTTTCGAAGACATAAGAGCCTAAGGAGGGTTTGAAAGAAGGAAAAAACAATGCAAAATATGAAAGAGCTTAATAAGAGGAAATCGCATAGGAGGAGGCCTAAGAAACTTCCCTAAAGAAATCTAAAAAATCATAATAGAAAGGGGAATAGGTGGAATGCAAGAGAGAGGAGGATCAATATTCATAGAGCGGAGGAAGGAGCACTCGCAGACAGGCTGACATAAGAGGCTCTATACAAGGAAGGGAATGACCCTCAAGAAATACTTTGCAAAGCAGGGAAGCAAAAAAAAAGTGGTATATGGTAAATAAAATCATCTTGTTGATGTCTTTACAGGGGGATCCAAATCCCTAGGCAAATATAAAAAAGAAATTATTCTCCTAGAATGTGAGGGGTCTAAATGCCCTAGCAAAATATAGACTGCTAAAATCATATATTAACTTATTATAGGAGATAAAATTAAGGAAAACGAGTTAGGAAAAGTAGCCAAAAAGACTGAGTAAAAGCAATTTCTTGGGAGTTCTAGCACAGGGCACTTTGGGAGGTTTATTAAATATGTGGAATGATGAGCAAGATGCAGCCAAAGTATTGTCATTGTTGTCAACACAGACATAGGATCGGTTGATGCAATGGACAGGAGTGCAGAGGTCATTAGATGGATCGGTTGATGAAGTGAACAAGAGTTTAGAGCAGTTAGAGCATGTACAGTAAATTTCCAAGAAGACAGAAGTGGCCCAAATTCAAAGGATCAAAGAAAAAGACAAGTAAGAAAACTGTCGCGATATCGCGACATGTTTTCTGTCGTGATTTCGTGACATATTGGAGGAGAGAGAAGATGCTGGCAAAACTATCACAATTTCACGACATGTTGGAAGAGAGAGAAAGCACAAGATAAACTGTCACGATTTCGCGACATGTTGGAAGCAAAGAAGGCAAGTAAGAAAATTGTCGCGATTTCACGACATGTTTGAAGAAGAAGCGCATGCAAGGAAAACTGTCGAGATTTTGTGACATTTTTGGAGAGAAGGCGCATGCAAAGAAAACTGTCGCGATTTTGCGACATGTTTGGAGAGAAGGCGCATGCAAAGAAAACTGTCGCGATTTCGCAACATGTTGTATTTTTGGAGGCCAAAGCAAAGAGAAAGTGCAAGGAGAAAAAGTGTAGTGATATCGCTACATGTTGTATTATCGCGAGCCGAAGCAAAGGTAAAGTGCAAGGAACAAAAGTGTAGTGATATCGCTACATGTTGGGTTTTCGCAACCTGAAGATAAGAGAAGAGCTAAGGAGAAAATATGTCGCGATATCGCGACATGTCACATTCTCGTGACTAAGAGAGGAGAGAGAATGTACGGAGATAGAAATGTCGTGATATCGCAACAACAGTAGAGAGGAAGATTCTGAAGGATGAAGTGTCGCGATTTCGTGATAGAATCAAAAAGAAAGAGCATGGAAGTAGAAGCGTCGCGATTTCACGACAAATTCAAGGAGGAAGAACTCAAAGGCAAAAGCGTTGCGATTTCATGACATATTTCGTTTTCATGGGCGTAAGGCAGCGAAAGTGTCGCGATTTTGTGACATGTTCCATTTTAGCTGGTGCATGCAAAGAAGAGTGTACGACAGCGTAAAGTGTCACGATTTCGCAACATGTCATGTATTCGCGGGTGCATGCCGAGAAGAGGACTAAGAGGCAAAAAATGTCGCGATATCGCGACATGTCATGTTTTCATGGTCAAACGCAAGGAAAAGTCAAAGGGGCAGAAATGTCGCGATATCGCAACATGTTGTTTCTGCATGACTTAGAGCTAAAAGGAGAACCCAATCGAAGTAAAGTTAACTGAAGGAAAATGACAGTTATAGATGCATTTGCAGAGGAAATACATGCAGCCAAAATTAGAAGAGTTAACTGAAGTCAGTACAACAGTTATAGGTGCAGTTACAGATAGAAATCATGCAGTTAAATAAGAATAGTGAACTGAAGTAATTACGGCGATTACAGAGGCGATTACAGGTGACAAGAAATAGAAGTCATTATCGCAGTTACAGGAGCCGTTACAAAGAAATATCATGCAACAGAGGTTACTGAAAGTCATCAGACGAAGACCACGAGTTGGACAGAGAAATGTCTCGAAGCCCAAACAAAGAACCGTTCTATTAATAAGATTGCATGTGAGAATAAAGAAGTCGTTATTATTAACAGGTTGCATGCACGAATATGGAAGTTAAGAATAGAAACAGAACACAGTTATAAAAGCATATTTGCGTGAAGTAGCAAGGTTGAGCTCCATGCGGGAAGTGAAAGCAGTGTGTTGCCGAGCAGAGGAAAAGTGTTGTGAAAAAGGATGTATAGAAAGCACGGCTAAAATAGAGAAGCATATAGAGTGCAGCAGAGAGAAAGCAGTTGAAAGTTGCTCAGTAGGAAAGAGTGTTGCGGTATAGAGGGACAGTGTTGTGGGCTATTACAAAGCTGGAAGAATGTTGTAAGAAGTACAGAGCTATGAGAGCTGCAAGAGTAAGCCATAAGAAAGGGCTATAAGTGTGCAGTAAGTAAAGCTGTAAAAGAGTGTATGCTTTGTGGACAGGGAGTTGAGATTGAAAGTTAGAAATAGAATATTTTGAGTCTCTAACAATTCTCCTTATGCTTCCATAAGATTGATTTGAGTTAAGTTAGACCAGTGAGGGTCTTGTAACACAGAAGGCATTTTTATGTCAATCAAGATTTAAAATAGAAGTCCAAGTGGGTGCTTGGAATCAGGGGTAGGTGCTCCTTTCTGTTGGTGCAGATAAATCAGGGGTTGGTGCTCCTTCCAGTGGGTGCTGGTAAACTGATTGTGAAGTTGGTGCTTTGCAAAGGCTGGATTTGGATGGGAGTCCAAGCAGTCTATTTTTGAGGAGTAGCCAAAACTAGTGAACCTCGTTAAATCTTGTGTTATGTGTTGCTATCTTGTCACACTTACTGCATTTGGTTTTAAGCATTCATTAATTTTGAATTAAGAGATGAAGATTTAAGTTTTTAACTAGCTGCACTGATTCACCCCCCCTCTTAGTGCCATTGTAAGACTAACAATTGGTATCAGAGCCAAGTTCCCACTTTAGGCTAAATCAGTCAGGGTTGATCTTGGATTAGTTCACAATGGGTAAGAAGAATAGATCCTCCTCCAAAAAGGCATCTCAGCCAATTTTAGTTCTTGTGGAAGAGAAAACTGAACTAGAGAAGGTAGAAGAAGTGGATTCTGAAGTATGCAATGAAAACCTAGAGTTTGAAGTAGATCTAGAAGGTGAGTTGGTAGTCGCACTTGAAGAGTTGAGTATAGAAAAGAAAAAGAACAAAAGAATGTCCAAAAAGTTAGAAGAATATGGGGATGAGATTGAAGATCTCTTCCTATAAGTTCAAAAGGCCAAGAAATCAGAAGAAGCCTTGAAGACACACCTGGATGATGAGGATGATGTATGCAGCACAAATGAAAAGGAATCTAACAAAGTTATTGTTGATCTAAAGCTGCAAGTAGAATAGTACAAAAGGATTGAAGATATTCTCAGGTCTCAAATCAATGAGAAAGAGACTATTTGCTACCAACAAGAAGAAGAGATTGTTTCATTGAAGAAACAACTAGAAGAGGCCAATGTAAATCTCAAATATGAGAAGAGCACAGAGTTGCTAGATAAAATGATAAAGCAACAAAGAAGATCCATGACTAAGCTTGGTCTAGGATATGAAGCTGAACAACCTTCATCTTCCAAAAGTGCAGAAAAGAAGAAGTCCACTGCTGAAGGATCAAAGTGAGAAAAGTCTGAAGCTAAACAACCCTCATCTTCCAAATATGCAGAGAAGAAGAAGTTCAAGGTTGAAGCCAAATCTTCAAAAGGAAGAAAGCATCAAAGAAGATCTACAACAAAACAACCACAACAAAAGAGGTTCTCTCACTCTCACTCTTTTAATAATAATGCTTTTAATGGCTATTGTTCTAAATGCAACTGCTATGGTCACAAGGCAATTTATTGTGGACTGAACAATAGATCAAAAAGTTATGTTGTTAAAAACACATCTACTTTTTTGAGTGAACACCTTGTGCAATGTTTTAAATGTAATGGTCATGGGCACATTGTAAGGTTTTGTCCAAGCACTTCTGTATCCAATCTAAGGCAAGACCATAGATTTCATCATACACACAGAATGCAATACAGACAGGGAATAAAACATGTGCAATGTTTTAAATGTAATGGTCACGAGCACATAGCAAGGTTCTGTCCAAACACTTTTGTATCTAATCTAATGCAAAACCATAGATTTAATCAGACTCAAAGAGTGGAACACAAACAGGGAAGAAATCATGTGCATCAAAGAAAGGAAAGTAATCATCCATCAAGGATGTATAAGAGACAACCACCCACGAGAAATGTTCAAGTTCACAAAAAGGTTCAAACCAGGGATGCAATCAAAAAACTCAAGCCCAAGTTCAAGAAATCTTGGAGAAAGAAAGAAGAGAGGAAATCGTGTCTCCTTGGACAGAAGGAGATTACTCCTCTATTGCACTAAGCCACTCCAGGTGGTACATCCTCAGGGGGAGCAATCTTAAAGTCTTATTTTAATTCTCCTATGTATGTGTTTGGTTATCTGAGGATGAAAGGAAAGCAGTCGGGTTAGTGTTGAATAGTTGTCAAGTGTGTTGTCAGTTCATGTAGTTGTGTGTGGAAGTGTCGTGAAGGGTGATGATTAAATTGAAGAGTTGTCACCATTGGTAGTTTTGAGATATGTCATTGTTGTACTGTTGATGATTCTTCTGCCACTGTTCAAAATTACGAATCATAACAGTTCAGATAATTTGGTTTAGTGGAAAGAATGTTTGCCCTAGCTGCATATATGTGTTTCGATAAAAGCAGCGTGTATGTGTTCTACACTTTGATGTGAAGATTGTTAGATCTTTCATGATGCCTTGGTGAATATATTTAATTCATGAACAATTTCATTTCAACTGTTGATCAAATGCCAATTCGAGGTTAAGAAGTATGAGGCTGAGCAAGGTGCACTATGGTTGGCCATAAAGTGTTTGACAAAATGTCTTCTCCTGATTTGCACAGTTGAAAGTAAGGTGTGATCTGCAGTAACTGTAGAAAATTCAGATCAAGTTGTAAATATAAAAAGGAATTTGGTTGTGCTGCAGTACAGTATTTGATGCTTGCACAGAGTCGAAAGTGGATTGAGGTAGCCTGTTGGATTCTCACTGCAAAGAGATACAAACTGTTGTCATTAGGTTCAAGCCTGTTGAGAAAATTGTGTTTGATGCTTGCACATAGTTGGCAGTAAAATTGCAATGTTGGTACAGCATTGGACAAAAGTTGGTACAAGTGTGAGTCACTTGTCAATGTTGTTGACAGATGTGAAATCAACATTTTGAATGGGAATATTGAAGGAGAGGTTTATAATGAGCAGCCAGATGGTTTCCAGCTTGGTGATGATTGGTTGAGTTGATTGATTGAGCCTTTGAAGAAGGCCTTTGGGAAATATTTGAGGACGATGTTGGGACAGATTTCCAGATACATGATTTGGGCTTACTCCATTGAGATTGATTTGAGCAAGTTATTCTTTGCATTGGTGATTTATGTTGGTGGTTGTTTTGTTCAAATACCTTTGGAAGGAAAAGGATGTCTACTAGTTTCCTTTTCATGTAGTGATTGGTTGAATGCTTCAAGGTTAATCTTGAGTTGAATGATGTTGGTTAAACCTTGTCTATAAGCATTGTTGTTAAAGCCCTAATTGGGTGAGAAAATATATTGGTTGTGGAAAGAACATGAGTATCATTGTTATATGAGTTATTGCATGGTTGGCAATTGTTGGGTTGTGTTTCATGTTCTTGAGAAAAGCATACTACATCTATCTTATTCTTTTGAGATTGAGATTGAGATTGGGAGTTAAGTATAGAACATATTGAGTCTCTAACAATTCTCTTTATGCTTTTATGAGGTTGATGAATCACATTGGGTCTCTAACAATTCTCTTTGTGGGTTCATGCTAAGCAAGTTTTTCTTGATGAACTTGTGAGCTGATTTGGACAAGTTCTAGTGAATACTTGTGAGCTGAATTGGACAGGTTCTAGTGAGGACTTGTGAGCTGATTTGGACAAGTTCTATGTGAGCTTGTTAAGCAGGTTCTGTGTGAGCCTATTGACAGAGTACAGAGAACGGAATCTCAATGGATAGAGATCCAGCAGCAACACAGTTGAAGATAGATTTGAGTAATGCCTATTATGCTTATCATGATGTTGTCAAACAGTGAAATGAAGTGGTCACATATTCCCAAGAATAGTCTAAGAACTGACTAGCCATCAGGACCACATTCTCAGGGGGAGCATTTATATATTTGATTATATTTTTGCTGATGTTTGCAATTTTTACTAACAATTGGTATTGCTAACTGTAATAATTTGTGCCTAAGGATGAGGTGCATGGACTCAGGGGGAGTTTGTAGCCGCCCTTTGGTATTATTGTCAAAGGGGGAGAAGAATTACAGGTAATTGCACACAATTACGTGTGTTGCCAACAATTCCAAAGGGGGAGATTGATGAGCAAGATGCAACCAAAGTATTGTCATTGTTGTCAACACAGACATAGGATCGGTTGATGCAATGGACAAGAGTGCAGAGGTCATTAGATGGATCGGTTGATGAAGTGAACAAGAGTTCAGAGCAGCATGTACAATAAATTTCCAAGAAGATAGAAGTGGCCCAGATTCAAAGGATCAAAGAAAAAGACAAGTAAGAAAATTGTCGCAATATCGCGACATGTTTTCTATCGTGATTTTGCGACATATCAAAGGAGAGAGAAAATGCTGGCAAAACTGTCGCGATTTCGCGACATGTTGGAAGAGAGAGAAAGCGCAAGATAAACTGTCACGATTTCGTGACATGTTGGAAGCAAAGAAGGCAAGTAAGAAAACTGTCGTGATTTCATGACATGTTTGAAGAAGAAGCGCATGCAAGGAAAACTGTCGCGATTTCGCGACATGTTTGGAGAGAAGGCGCAGGCAAAGAAAACTGTCACGATTTCGTGACATGTTTGGAGAGAAGGCGTAGGCAAAGAAAACTATCACGATTTCGTGACATGTATTTTCGGAGGCCAAAGCAAAGAGAAAGTGCAAGGAGAAAAAGTGTAGCGATATCGCTACATGTATTATCGCGGGCCGAAGCAAAGGTAAAGTGCAAGGAACAAAAGTGTAGCGATATCGCTACATGTTGGGTTTTCGCAACCTGAAGATAAGAGAAGAGCTAAGGAGAAAATATGTCGCGATATCGCGACATGTCGCATTCTCGTGACTAAGAGAGAAGAGATAATGTACGAAGATAGAAATGTCGTGATATCGCGATAATAGTAGAGAGGAAGACTCCGAAGGATGAAGTGTCACGATTTCACGACGGAAGCAAAACGAAAGAGCATGGAAGCAGAAGCGTCACGATTTTGTGACAAATTCAAGGAGGAAGAACTCAAAGGCAAAAGCGTCACGATTTCGCGACATGTTCCATTTTCATGGGCATAAGACAGAGAAAAGCACAAGGCAACGAAAGTGTCGCGATTTCGTGACATGTTTCATTTTCGCTGGTGCATGCAAAGAAGAGTGTACGACAGCGAAAAGTGTCACGATTTTGCGACATGTCATGTTTTCACGGGTGCATGCCGAGAAGAGGACTAGGAGGCAAAAAATGTCACGATATCGCGACATGTCATGTTTTCATGGTCAAACGCCAAGGAAAATTCAAAGGGGCAGAAATGTCGCGATATCGCGACATGTTGTTTCTACGTGACTTAGAGCTAAAAGGAGAACCCATCCGAAGTAAAGTTAACTGAAGGAAAATGACAGTTACAGATGCATTTGCAGAGGAAATACATGCAACCAAAATTAGAAGAGCTAATTGAAGTCAGTACAACAGTTACAAGTGTAGTTACAGAGAGAAATCATGCAGTTAAATAAGAATAGTGAACTGAAGTAATTACGACAGTTACAGGGGTAGTTACAGTGACAGTAAACAGAAGTCATTACTGTAGTTATAGTAGCCGTTACAAAGAAATATCATGCAGCAGAGGTTACTGAAAGTCATCAGAAAAAGACCACGAGTTGGACAGAGAAACGCCTCGAAGCCCAAACAAAGAGCCGTTCTATTAATAAGATTGCATGTGAGAATAAAGAAGCCGTTATTATTAATAGGCTGCATGCACGAATATGGAAGTTTAGAATAGAAACATAACACAGTTATAAAAGCAAATTTGTGTGAAGTAGCTAGGTTGAGCTCCGTGCGGGAAGTGAAAGCAGTGTGTTGCCGAGCAGAGGAAAAGTGCTATGAAAAAGGATGTATAGAAAGCACGGCTAAAATAGAGAAGCATATAGAGTGCAGCAGAGAGAAAGCAGCTAAAAGTTGCTCAGTAGGAAAGAGTGTTGCGGTGTAGAGGGACAGTGCTGTGGGCTGTTACAAAGCTGGAAGAATGCTATAAGAAGTACAGAGCTATGAGAGCTGCAAGAGTAAGCCATAAGAAAGGGCTGTAAGTGTGTAGTAAGTAAAGCTGTAAAAGAGTGTATGCTTTGTGCACAGGGAGTTGAGATTGAAAGTTAGAAATAGAATATTTTGAGTCTCTAACAATTCTCCTTATGCTTCCATAAGATTGATTTGAGTTAAGTTAGACTAGTGAGGGTCTTGTAACACATAAGGCATTTTTATGTCAATCAAGATTTAAAATAGAAGTCCAAGTTGGTGCTTGTAATCGGGGGTAGGTGCTCCTTTCTGTTGGTGCAGATAAATCAGGGGTTGGTGCTCCTTCCAATGGGTGCTGGTAAACTGATTGTGAAGTTGGTGCTTTGCAAAGGCTGGATTTGGATGGGATTCCAAGCAGTCTATTTTTGAGGAGTAGCCAAAACTAGTGAACCTCGTTAAATCTTGTGTTATGTGTTGCTATCTTGTCACACTTACTGCATTTGGTTTTAAGCATTCATTAATTCTGAATTAAGAGATGAAGATTTAAGTTTTTAATTAGATGCACTAATTCACTCCCCCCCTCTCAGTGCCATTGTAAGACTAACAACCCAAAGATATTTTATGGAGAGTTGGTTGATCAAAAGTGACATCACCTTAAAATTATTTTCAAGCATAGGCTCATAGGTAAAGTAGGGTTCATCACAAATATCTATGCACCCAATTTCATCGAGCATAAAAAATTATTTAGAATTTACTTAATGAAAATATTCAAAACTTAGAAAATAAAAAATATATGGTAGTCAAGGATTTCAATACATTGCAAACTTGTTAGATCTTGATACTATATACTTAAGGAAATGCAACCACAAGGCATAAAATGAACATGCAATATTAACTATATTATAATGGCAATATCTTAAGCATGTAAATAGCATGGAAAAATTTTGAAAATACTCAAAAATAGCCATTAATGAAAGCTCATGAAAATGAGATCTTCATACAAAATATGAAGACCTCAAGTGCTCCTTCTTCATTCATGCTCTACATTGTATATAACTTAAGCACTACTCTACTCTATTGTGCTCCTACACTCTCTCTTTATCTTTTCCCTCTCTACTACAAAGGTCAATATATAATAGAGTATGAATCTTGGCCTTCCATCTTCCTATGACTCATTATATTCTTATTCTAGACTCATGTACACATGGACAACATGCAAATTTACATCTTTGCACATTCTAATAATACTTGTGCATTATTACATTGTATTAAGTAAATACTCAACCCCTAATCTGACACTCTCTTAATCTAGAGATGTATACAATATGGTACATTAGCATGTACCAAATAATGTAATATATTCCAACACCCCCATGTATTACATTATTTGGTTATTGAAGACTTTAGTATTCAATGTGGTCTTTGTCCTAGTTCTCGAACTTGAGCTCTTCTTTTTTGCTTTCTTCTTTGTACTCTATTTGCATTTTGATCAAGTAAATAATTAGTATCTTCATGAAATACTATTTTAGCTTAAAGAGCTTTAACATCATGTTCATCTGTAGGTTCTTCCAGATTTTGAATTTCTTTAATCTCTTGAACTAAATGTCCTTTTTGTTTCCCTTCTCTATATTGTAGTTGAGGATAATTGTATTTATTTTGAGAAGTATATGTATGTTTAAATTTTTGTTTATGTGGATTATATTGATTCTGATATTGTTTTGGTTGGAATGGCTTACTTGATTAGCTTCCAAAATCTATTTGATTTCCATGATACTAATTTCTTGGATTGAATCTACAATAATTGGTACTATGTCTTTTCTTTCTACATACTTGACAATATCTATTATTGCATTTTGATCTTCCTTTTGAGAATGAAGCAACGTTTACTTGTGGATTATCTTTTGAGACTAAGCATTATTAGTCATTTCATATTTTACTAAATTTTCCTCCTCATATTCTTGTAGGATATTGACGAACTCGTCAAATTATGTATCTTTACTTAAAATTTGTAGGGATGAGACTAGATGCTTGTAGCTTTCTGGAAGTGCTCTTAGGATTACTCGAACAAGAAACTTTTCTTCAACAATTTCTCCTAAGGTTAATAATTTTTCTTTTATATCTGCCACTCTTATTAGAAATAATTCTATATTTTCACCACTATTAACTTTTAAAGAATGCATTGAGTTTGAAGGTTCAAGATAGTGGCTTTATTCTTTCCTTCAAATATCTTGGCTAAATTTTTCCAAGCTTCTCTAGAAGTTGTTGCTAAACTAATACATGGTTGAATTTCATTTGTAATTGCAAATGTTATTATCATGAGTGCTTTTACTTCATTTTATTCAAACTCCTAAATCTCTCTATACCCTGTAGTAGGTTTAGTTTTTGCTCCTTTAACAATGTCCCAAAGCTTTTCAACTATCAATATTGACCTCACTTTGTTTTTTTGTGAAGTGTAATTAGGTCCTTTAAGAAATTGGAATTTCGAAAGAAAGAATTTATTTGTTGTCATGATAATAGTTATGAGCTACCTTATATCTCCCTAGTTTTGAGTATGTGATCAAGTTTGATAATATCTTTTCAATTCTTGAGTTTTGTAGAATACCTTGTATCTTGCAAGTATTTTGAATATAGAATGGTCTTGATACAGTGTTTAGCTTAATAGGTTAAATTTGAGTTGAATCCCTTTTATCTTCCTGATGTTCAACTTCTATTCTTCACCACTCTTGGCACCTTGCTACGTAAATGGCACCACTCTTGAGTGCTTAACTTGAATAGAACTTTATGCTTCTTTGCTATAACATACTACCAACTATTATACGTAAATTTATATAGATAATAGCTATTGGTTTCCCCCTTGTACTTTTAGTTACACTAGCTTTCTTGAAATGGTGGCTTTCTTATCCAATATGGTGGCACCTCTTCTCTTTGCCAAGACTTGGAAATGATGGTCTTTCTTACATGATAGATTCTCCTTGTTGACTAATCTTTTATAATGACTCCAAGCTTCTAATTTGTGCCAAAATTTATGCCTTTCAAGTAGAATGATACTTCTATTTTCTGCTACAACTTATTTACTTTCCAAGAGATAATAAGTATTTGATTATTTTCTTATTTTAATTATAACTTCTGCTTTCTTAGTTGCAAGTTTTAATCCCTTGGGAATACTATCTTCTCCCACCTTGAAGATATAAACTTGAGACCTTTCATTTTGCAACTTTAAAACCTTAAATGTGGTGCTTTTAAAGACTTAATAAGCTAATATGAATGTTTAAATAATGAAATTTTTGCACCAATATTGCATACCTTTAGGTCTCCTTTTGTAGCTCAATTTCTTGATGATTTGGTTACCTATTTGCTACCTCAAGTTTGTAAAACTTGTTACTTTAATTCTTATTACTTTGTTGCCCTAAACTTGTTAATCTAGCATCTCTTCTTGTTGTCTAAGTCAGATTATAAACTCCTTCAACCGTGTTGTCCAAGAGTGTAATTTTTTGTAACTATAATGTTGTCTGATGCTGGCCAATATTGCAGTCCAAATTTCTTGATTTCTTACTCTCATAACTTTGATTTCTTTACCTTTATATTACTATCCAAAAAATATCAATCAATTCCTTCAATTCGATGTCTTATGACTCTTCAACTCCTTTTGCAAAAATCAACAATCTTCTTCTTCGTAAATTAGCCTTCAAGCCTTTAACGGTAGTCTTCAAATTTCTCAAATTGATGGCCTCTTCTACCTTCTTTCTCCAATAGGGATTCTATAGCCTTCTTCTTCTTTCTCATTCCAACTTTTCTTGGGACCTCTCCTCTTGGGTCTTCAAAATTTGGTAGCTTCTCAAATCTTCAATAGGACTTTTCCTAGTCCTCTATCTTCAATCTTCAATCTTCCAAATCTAGAAGTTCTTCAATGGGACCTTTCTCTTGGATATCCTCCTTCTAGAGTTACTTTCTTCTTTCTTCACTCTGAAGTCTTCAATATTCTATAGGGACCTCCTTCTTGGGTCTCCTTAATCTCCAATATTCAATGGGACTCCTTTTCTTGAGTCTTTTCTTTCTTCAATATCTCTTTTTTTGCAATAAATAACTAATCACTACACAAGGAAAACACATAGAATTTAGGCAATCGAATATGAAATTTTTATCCATCCGTTGTAGGAAGCTTCTCAACTTTTGAGAACTATTTTTTTGCAACAAAAAACTTATATAGTAGCAAGCAACTCCATGGAAATCTCTAGATCTCTATAAATCAATAAACATCATCCTTCAATCTAGTGGAAAGAAATCTATGCTGAGTTCTAATATTTATGAGTTTGTCTGCAACCCTATGGAAAGACTCTAGCCAAATAGAAATTTTAGAAACTCTGAACATAAAATCTCCCTATATCCTCTCGATATTCTTGTGGCTCTCTCTATTTCCTATCAATCTACCTTGTGCTCTGATACCACTATTAGCTTTTGATACTATATACTTAAGGAAATGCAACTAAAAGGTATAAAATGAATATGCAATATTAACTATATGATAATGACAATATCTTAAGCATGTAAATAGCATGAGAAATATCTAAAAATACTCATAAAATAGCCATTAATGAAAGCTCACGAAAATGAGATCTTCATACAAAATATGGAGACCTCAAGTGCTCCATCCTTCATTCATGCTCTACATTGTATCTAACTTGAGCACTACTCTACTCTATTGTGCTCTTGCACTCTCTCTTTATATTTTCCCTCTCTATTACAAAGGCTAATATATAATAGAGTATGACTCTTGGCCTTCCATCTTCCTACGACTCACTATATTACTATTCTAGACTTATGTACACATGGACAACATGCGCATTTAAATCATTGCACATTCTAATAATACTTGTGCATTTATTACATTGCATTAAGTAAATAGTCAACTCCTAATCTAAGACTCTCTCCTAATCTAGAGATATACCCAAGATGGTACATTAGCATGTACCAAATAATGTAATGTATTTAAACAAAACTCTGAATGAGAAGAAAGGAGGGGTTCTTGGTTACACATAGGCCATGAGAAATCTAGCACATTTGTTAATAGAAACAAGTCTGATAGACCTATATTTGGAGAGGGCAACAACACTTGGAATAACAAAAGGATGAAGGGTATTCAATCTTAGATAAAATAGAATTATGATGTCTCCTAAATGGTATGTGGAGGGTTTCCAATCAAGACTTAAAACAAGCTCTTGTATTGGACCCGACCATACTTCTTTATTTTTGAAAATGGAAAGAGATAGGGCCAAAAAAAACTACCCTATCCATTTTTAAATGATGTGGACAACACACTTGAATTTAAAAGGAAAAATTAGGCAATGTTGCGGTACATTTGTAACAATGAGCCATATGTTTCAACTTTCTCAAAAGATAAAAATAATTAAGCATGAGTTGAAAATATGGAATCATGAATTTTTTCAAAATATTTTTCAAAGGAAGGTTAGGCTAGAGAACAATTTAAAGAACATTGAGCAAATAATGAAGGTAGAGGAGAACAATGAGGAATTTATTCGAGAGGAAAAGATGAATCTTTGTGAATACCATAACATCTTAAAAGCAAAAGATATCCACTACAGGTAGAAGTCTCAAGCCCTATGGCTTCAAGAAGGAGATAAAAACATCAATTTTTTTCATGTCACCACCATAATCCATTGGACCAAAAACAAGATCAACAAAATCACTCTAGATCAAGTATGAAGAGGAGAGGATTGAGATGGAAGCTATTAATTTCTTCCATAATCTCCTGGTAGAAAAATGAAGGGAGCATAAAGAGGCCTCCAATGACCTCCTAAATAATTTTCAAGTAATCACAATGGAAGATAGCAAGTTGTTAGATAAACCCTTCACTAAAGAAGAAATTGAAGTAGTGTTCTCCAAGGAAAAGGAAAAATCTCTAGGATCAGATCGGTTCCAAGTAGGGTTCTTCCAAATTTTTGGTAAATAGTTAAAAAAAGATGTAGCAGCTATAAGGGAAGCCCCAAAAAAAAGGAAGGTGTTGAAGAACTTGAATAATACCTTCATAACCCTTGCCCTCAAGAAGGCCAAGGTAGAATCCTTTGCTAACTTTGATATGCATGTGTAACACAATTTATAAAATCTCAATGAAGGTAATCTCTCTAAGACTAAAAAACCTTCTCCTCGGCTTGATCTCTATGTGGTGGGTTTGACCAAAGAGAGTAAAGGACTAGTTAGCCCAATGGAGAAGTCCCTTAAATAATGAGAAGTTATCAGTTCCTTGAAATATGGCACCTTTAATCTTCCTTTGGAATATTTGGCTGGAACGCAATCAACATACCTTTCAAAACATGAAAATTGATGTAATTAGAGTCTATAATCAAATCAATTCCTCAATGACATAACAAACTACCAAAATATAGGTGAACAAAGCAAGTACTTGAGAGTGCAAGACCTTGGAAAGATGGTGCATTCATCTACCTTTTACCACAGGGAGTTAACAATAGAAGTAGATAGAGTAAAGATAATATGGAAATGACCAAGGAAAGAGTGGCGTAAACTGAATATCAATGGGTCTTACAAAGGGAATCTTGATCCAACAAGAGGAGGGGAAGCAATGAGAGATGATATATGGAAAATAACAGTGATGTTTGCATATAATTTCAACAAGACTACCAATATTGAGGTGAAATCTAAGACGTTGCTCATTGGAGTTAAGTTGGCAAGGAAAATTGACATAAGCAAGTTAGAAGTGGAGTGTGATTCATAAATGTTAGTGAATTGGATCTACGACAAGAATAAATCCAATTGGTAGGTGATGGATATGATAGAAAATATATTCTAGGTATACTAAGTGGGTTAGAGGATACTAAGTGAAGACCAAAAACATTTTGTTATAGAATGTAAAACCCACAAGGACATCAAGATTACATATGAGGAAACTCTAAAACTATATTCACTAATAAAACTTTTAAAAAAATAAAAAATTGAAATTTAAAAAAAAACTTCTCATCCCAAATCATCAATAAAAGAAACACGCTTCAAATAAATATAAGAGGATGTTGAGGTTTTCATTTTATTGAATTATATATATATATAATTTTTTTTTACAATAAAAGAAACACACTCCAAATAAATATAAGAGGATGTTAAGGTTTTTCATTTTATTGATTTTTTTTTAATTTTTTTTGGATACATAGGGGGAGTTGATTACATCCACACTATTTTTAGTAACTACCAAGTGTAAGGTCCAAACCACAGGGGTTGCTTCCAACAACCTATACCACCTCGTTATTGATGACTTAATATGAGAGGGACCACTGATCGCTCGAGATTTATACCATCATCACTGGTTTGACATGCACTCAAAGGATTCAAATCAGATTACTACCTTTGCAAGAGGTATGCCTTCAACAATAAAAGAAACACACTTCAAATACATATAAGAGGATGTTGAGGTTTTCATTTTATTAAATTTGTTATATATATATATATATATTATTTTTATTTTTTTTTAATTTACAGGGGGGAGTTGGTTACATCCACACTATTTTTACAATAAAAGAAACACACTCCAAATAAATATAAGTGGATGGTAAGGTTTCTCATTTTATTGATTTTTTTTATATATTTTTTTTATACATAAGCGGAGTTGATTACATCCACATTATTTTTAGTAACTGCCAAGTGTATGGTTTATTAGTAACTGCCAAGTGTAAGGTCTAAACCGCAGGGGCTGCTTCCAACAACCTATACCACCTCGTTATTGATGACTTAATATAAGAGGGACCACTGATCACTCGAGATTTATACCATCATCATTGGTATGGCATGCACTCAAAGGATTCAAATCAAATTACTACCTTTGCAAGAGGTGTGTCTCCAAAGTTTGAACCTAGATCTCTTCTTGGTAAATCTCTGACCAAACAAACAATTATCAATCGAGAACTAAATTTTGTGTATTATTAAACTTTGAATAAAAAATTTAAACTTAAATATTAAAAAAAATAAAGTTATCTTCCAAACTTCATTTTATATTAAAACTAAGATGTCATAAACCTTTTTGACCTCGTAATCATAATTAGAAAGAATGATAGGTAACCCTAATCCCGAGCTAAGTATTAATTTATGGGTAATGCATTAATTTTTTAAAATCAAATAATCTATAAATATCACGTTTCCAAGCATGCCTAATCAATGGACGGCAGGACAAGAACTAGAACTACAGGCTCGAATGACGTGGACATTGAAGCCACACACCGTCCTAGAACGACAGGCTCGAATGACGTGGACATTGAATGACGTGGACATTGAAGCCACACACCGTCCTAGAACGACAGGCTCGAATGACGTGGACATTGAAGCCACACACCGTCCTAGAACGACAGGCTCGAATGACGTGGACATTGAAGCCACACACGTCACATACTCTCTCCTTTCACCGAAAACATCGCCGTTGATCCAACCAAATTTGGCCATGTATTTTTTGCCTTTTGGAAAGATTTCAAGCACGCACAAAGGGCCCGAGATTATAGGAATATTGTGAACGGTAGAGGATGGAACCTTTATCTCTTGGCAACTAACATCTCTATTCATTATTTAAATCTTTTTAATTTTAAGAAATATAATAAAATAAAAAATTAAAAGTAATGTAAAGTATATAATTTAGATCAGAGGTTTTTTTTTTTATGATTAAGTTATTAATGTTTTTTTTTTTTTTTTTTTGAAAAAATGAAAAACTTGTATTAAAACAAGAACCAGATACAAGCGGGAGAGAACACATCCCGAGCCAGAGCCACAAGCAAAACAACAAGGAAGGCGCACCAAGGCAAGGCAAAGAACCGCAAGGCACAGAGAACGGAAGGCACGAAACAGCAACAGGTCGCGAAACCGCGACATGTCGCGAAATCGCGACAGGAAAACCCAACACGGCCACTAAGGCACCAACAAGGCGCGAAACGCGACATGTCGCGAAATCGCGACAGGAAAGGCCCCCGACAGCCACCCGCAGAAAGCGTCGCGACATCGCGACAGAAAAAGAAAGCAACTAACAAGCCTCAATAAGGTCGCGAAATCGCGACGGAAAACCACCCAGTCGCAAAGGAGCCAAACATGCCGCGAAATCGCGCAAGAAAAACGCCAGAGACCAGGAGGGCACAACCTGTCGCGAAATCGCGACAAAAACCAGCACAAAGAAGCAGCATCACAACAGGTCGCGAAAACGCGACAGTTAACCACCCAGACGCCAGGAAGGCGGGACCTGTCGCGATATCGCAACATGTCGAGGAATCGCGAGGCGCGAAAACGCGACATGTCGCGATATCGCGACATGTCGCGATATCGCAACAAGACGCGGGATCGCGTCACGCGATAACGCGACATGTCGCGATAGCGCAACATGTCGCGGAATCGCGACCGTCGCGATAGCGCAACATGTCGCGGAATCGCGACCCGCGATAACGCGACATGTCGCGATATCGCGACAGAAACCAGCCGGAGACTACAAAGACTCAACCTGTCGCGATATCGCGACAGAAACCAACCAACAGCCGCGACAGGGCAACAAGTCGCGAAATCGCGACAGAAAGGACCCTTAGCAAAAAAACTTTTGCACATTATTTCAGGAATTGATCAAGGCCTTGTCTGATCTCGACATTCTCCACAGGCAAATTGCTATGCATATGACTCCCAACCTCTCTCTCAGCACCCAACTTAGCAAGGAAATCGGCCGCTTTATTAAGAGATCTACTAGCATAAACAGAAATCACATCCTCAATTTCTTTCCAAAGCTCTAAAATTTGGGCAACCAAAACTGGAGCCTCCAAGCTTTTAAGGCAAAGTTCCGCATGCAATCAAGAGCACCAACCAAGATTTGAGAATCAGACTCAATGATTATCTTTCTATGGCCATGCTTGACGGCCCATATGGAAGCAGATTTAATAGAAAAGGCCTCAGCTTCATTGTTAGTGGCATATCCCGCACCTTGCAATTCCCAATATAGCACGGTCCCAGCATGATCACGGCAAATAACACCACCGCCAAGCATTGCCCTGGATTACCTTTAGCAACTCCATCGCATTGATTTTGACCCACCTTCCGGGGGAGGTTTCCAACAACTTCTTACCCGTCTCTCCGTATCAGCACCTCTCCCACTCAAAGGCCTAGAAGCAGGTCGGTTTTCCTTCTCAAAGATAGATGGCAACGGTTTCCACAACTTTGCTCCAAATGATCTGCCAAATCCCCTCCACCGAAGAGAAGGTTTCACGAAAAATACGAGCATTTCTTTCCAACCAAACCTGCCACCAAATAAAAAGGAAACCGATCTCCCAGCCAATACGAAGAGATTTAGAAATAAAACTACCTCTCTTCCAGATTTCCCATAAATTGGTCCGGGACAGATCTCCAAGCACCCGAAGTTTAAAGTGGGAGAACCAACGTTGCCAAATCTGGCCGTGGTGAAAGAGCAATCAAACGAAGATGGTTCACAGCTTCCTCATTCCTATAACATAAGACGCACTGGGAAGGACCAATGATGCCTCTAATTCTAAGGTTGTCAAAGGTCAAAATACCATTATGCATCAGTTGCCAAGCAAAGAAGTTCACTTTCGGCCAACTCTTGGGATGCCAAATCTTCCTCCATTCATGAACAGGAAAAGAGTGTGGGGGGGCTCTGTAGGATCGAAGCATAGCCCTCCTTCACGTAATAAACCCCAAGGTTCCCAAAGCCCCAAGCAAGCTCATCCTCCTCATCACTCCCGGATAGAAACCTTTCACCCAAAAGTTTTTCCAGTAGTTGGGGCCTCGCCTCCGGGGGATTGGAATAGGCCATTCACCCAGCCGCTTAAATTTTTTAACCTTATATTCCCCCAGAGGGCTGGTAGTGAAGTAGGACTGAATATGAATCCAGCCTTTGTCTTCAAGAGCTATTTTTAGCGGAAGCAGATCGGGAAACACTGCAAGAATAGGAGGATGCTGATCCCAAGAGTCACCCGTAACCGGACCTTCTCCCCTCTCCCAACTTTCCGTAACAATTGATCTTTGATAATGCAAGAACCAAGCTTGAGCGCCCGCCACACAAGAGAACCATTACCTTCCGTAGGATAGCGGCCCAAGTCATTGGGAGGAACAAGACTCAAGTATTTACTAGAAAGGATTCTCGTCGAGAGAGACGAAGGCTGAGAAATCCACCTCCAGTACAATTTCCCAGCCAGGGCCCGATTGTTAAACTTGGAGCTTCTCAAGCCCAACCCACCTTTTTCCTTGGGCTGGGTGACCTTATCCCAACCAACCAAGGCCCATTTCCTCTCTCCATTGGCACCTTCCCAAAGAAAACTTCTAGCCGCTTTGTCCAACTCTTTCCATATTGAGGGAGGGGCGGCCAGAATTGAAAATTTGTAAATAGGCATAGCCTGAATAACGTACTTCAAAAAAGTTAATCGGCCCCCATAGCTTAACCATCTATGGGACCAATGATTCATTCTCTCTTTGATGCCATCAAGCAGGTCCTTCCAGAAATCAGCTGTCAGTTTTTTAAAGTGCAGAGGAACCCCCAAATAAACAACAGGAAGGGAGGTCCGAGTGAAGCCCAGAATCTCCATAACTCTCTCTTGCGACCTTTGATCAAGGTTGAAGAAGACCACTTTTGATTTTGAATCATTGATGGCTTGATTAGAAGCCCGAAGGTAGACGTTAAGAGTATCTTTGATTCCTCTTGCTTCTCTGAGACTGGCAACTCCCACCAAGCCCGTATCATCCACAAACTGTAAAATGAGTCAAAACTTCGGCTCCGATTTTAATTCCCGTAACTGTCCCTGACGTCTTCTTCTCAGAAGAGTCTGCCAAGACCTTCAGCCAAGATAAGAAAGAGATAAGGAGAGCAGGGATCTCCTTGATGGAGACCCCGAGAGGCTCCAAAAGGTGGCGAGGGAAGCCCCTTAATTAAAACAGAGTATGAAGGCGTAGAGATACAACTCATGACCCAGGCAATCCAACTCCGAGAAAAACCAAAGGCCGCCAACATCTTGACCAAGAAACCCCACTCTACTCGTCATAAGCCTTAGACATATCCAATTTGATGAACATTCCTTTGTTACCCGAATTATGCATAGAATGGATAGCCTCCTGAGCCAAGATCACTCCATCCAAGATCTGTCTTCCTTCAACAAAACCCCCTTGCTCAGGGGAAATTAAATTTTGAAGGAGGGGTTTTAGTCTTTCAGCCATAAGTTTAGAAATAATTTTGTAGATCACATTACATAGAGCAATAGGTCCGAAATCAGAAATGAGAGCTCCCCCCTCTCCTTTCGGAATTAAAGAGATAAAGGTATGATTTAGAGCCTTGAGCATTCTTTTGTTAATTCGGGATTCCTCAATGACAACCAACACGTCCTCCTCCAGGATGTCCCGTAAGGCCCGAAAGAACTCAATAGGGAAACCGTCCGGCCAGTGCGACTTTCCCGTGCACATCCCAAAGACTACCTTCTTGAGTTCATCACGATCTATGGGCTTAAGAAGGGACCGATTCTCTTCATGAGAAATAATAGAGGGAATTCCGTCAATGACTTCATTTTGAGCTTCCACATCATGCTGCAGACTTTCCTTGAAGAGGTTTGAGAAGTACTCCATAGAAATGGAGTGCATGTCGTGAAGAGTGTCAAAAGAATTTCCAAACTCATCTTGGAGGAACTCCATGTTATTCAATTGCCTTCTAGCACAAGCGTAACGATGAAAAAATTTAGTATTTCTGCCTCCTTCTAATAGCCAAGTATTTCTCGCTCTCTCGTCTCCAAGAGATCTCTTCTTGATTATCAATGTCCTCAACTCGCTTTGCGTAAGGCGTCATCCTCAAATTTAAGATGCTCGTAAATAATTCCTTCTCTCGAATTGTTTTTGCACCTCATTCCATCTATCCAAAGAAGGGGGCCCGTTGAGCCGGAAATCGGATTTGTTAGTTTGCTTCCACTGCTTCGCTTTACTCTTAACATAGAGAAGTCGTTTGTGAATTTTGAACATAGTCGCTCCAAAAGGGGGACGGCCTTCTTTCCACCACCGTGGAATTTTCCTTCGTAGGTCCTCTTTTTGCAACCAAAAATTTTCAAATTTAAAAGGTTTGTAATACTTTCCCCGACATAGTCCCTCCCTCCAAAGAAATGGGGAGAGTGATCGTAAATCGGGCCCTCCAAGATCCTGGAATTTGATATTCCATCTAACATAAGCTTCCTCCGAGACCAAAACCCTGTCAAGCTTAACCCTCCTATTGTATGGCTCTCTTCTCTTATTAGTCCATGTAAAGTTTGTACCAGGACCTTTGATGTCAACAAGGTTAAAGGCCCGAACGTGGGCAATAAATGCACCTATCCCCCGTATCCGTAACAGTGGATGCCACCTTCCTGATCTCTAGCGGATAATTTAGCATTGAAATCCCCAACTAAAATCCAATCAAGATCTTCCCGGGAGGACCTCATATTTTGAACAGCTTTCCATTGAGACCGCTGACCTTCGGTATTCTGTACTCCCATAAAAATTTGTAATTAAGACTTGTTCAACTGTAACTATATTCTTGAAAAGAGATGTTAGGACCCCTCTCCAGTCTATATGATCTACTGCTATCCATGCCAAAGGATTCCAAAGAGTAGCAATCCCTCCCGAGGCACCAAGAGCAACCACTGCCATATGGCCAGCACCCTCCGTATTCGGCCGACAGCTTTACTCATGAGGTCTAATGACATTTTTGTTTCCCGAATGAGCAGGAAGTCCTGTTTTACTTCTTTCTAAAAGTCTTTGAACAAGCAGATTGATGGGTTCTACTCGTTTAAACCCCTCACATTCCAAGATTGTATAATCATTGGAAACCTTGGGAGCAATACGAATCAATTGTTCTTGCCACTCCTCCATTGATTAGCTTATCCCCTTGCACTCGCGATTAGATCCTTATTGGATTTCCCCGCCCACCCCTTGGGAATTACTATTTTTCGATCTCTTCTCCACCCGTGAAATTCCAAGAGCCGGTCTTTCTCCGAGCTTTTCTCGCAATTCCCATAGAAACATCTTTGATAACGGGCTGGGCTGGGGCGTGGATAACCAAAGTCCCAAGGTTTTCATGGTGCAAAGTCTCAGAGGAATCAAAAGCCTGTTCAAGGACAGGGGTTGAGGAAGGAGGAGCATGAGTAGGGATAATATTGTCCTCAAGGATCCCATCTGCTCCATCCATAGGTTGGTCTTCTTGATCCACAAGAGATTTGAAGATTTCATACCGATTTGTTGGCTTGGGGAGAGCTTGCTCCTTACCATTTCTCTTTTTGTTTCTTCTCCTCTTCTGCTGTTCAAAGCCATCATTCTGGCCCTCAGACCCAGTGGGAATGACAGATGGTTCCTTGGCCGAAGTGGACTTACCTCCTCGGGAGCGATTTGACATTCCCTGTGTAGCATCCGCATTGGTGCTCAAGATATTTGGACAGAACCTTGCCAAATGGCCATGCAAATGGCAGACTCTACAACGGAAAGGTAGGGCTTCATAGTCTATCTGTTGTACCCAAGAATGTCCTGCTAGCTCCAATTCCATCTCAGCTGGTAGCGATTGACTAATATCCAATTCTACACAAATTCTTGCATAAACGGCAGTATTTCCTTCAATGGTATCCTTAGAAACTCCCAAAAATCTACCTAGAGAGTTGCCTATCAATTCAAGAATCCGCTCACCCCAAAACTCCATCGGGAGCGCGTACAGCCGGATCCAAACCGGGACAGCCGTGGGTTCAATGCGAGGGTCAAAACCCGCTCTCCATGGCTGGACAAATAACCCTGCCGGGCCATGGCTCCTCTTCTCTCGATTCAAATGCTCTGTTTCTATCCATTAGGGAAGAAAAACTAATAATGAAATACCCATTGCTAATGGGCCATAAGGAGTACTCACCGATTGGCTCCCGCTTTGTCTCACCCGGAATGCAAAAAGTGCAGGGTGGGTCGAATGCCCATGAACTTGCAAATCAGATCATGCGTGGTCCGGTAGTTTATCGTGTCTTCAACCAGCTCTGGTTCGATGACAATTTTCGGTCTTAATGTAGATTGCGGGAGACAACCATTAATTCTGTGCCCAGGAGAGCCCTTGCCCGCATTCTTGGCTAGCAGATGGAAGGCACTGCGTTGAGCTTCAACAGAGGAAGACGCAGGAGTCTCTCGAAGAATCTCCGCATAAGAGGTATTTTTTCCTTCGCGAGAACCAGGAAGAGACCCCATTGGGCCCTCCCAGGAAACCGAAAGATCCTTGTCCAGAGGCCTGCAACAGACCCCAAACACGCTGAAGGAGGTTTCCGAACTGAAACCCTAGAGCCACGGCCGTCGACAGTGCAGAGGAATTCCCGCCAAAACGCCCGGCAGAAAAACTCAGGTCATTTCCTTATCAAAAATATTCCACCGATTAAGTTATTAATGTTAAGGATAATAACATCGCTCTTTTCTTTTTTTATATTATTAATTATTAAATTATGTGTAGTTTTTATGGGGTCATTTTTATTATAAAAGTATAATATTATATTGCTTTTATTACATTTTAAACAAGTTAATTAAAGCATATCTAACTTTATTTTTCTATAAAAGATATTTTTTATTTGTCTTTCTATCAATCTCCATCTTCTTGTTAAATTTCCACAATCAACTCTTTTTATATCATGCCTTTTTGAAATTTAAATTTTGCCAATATGAAATTCAACACCACTAATAGTTAAAATATTTGTTGCCCAACTTCTATATCTATAAATATCTTGTCTATAACAACCTCACAATATTTTAATACTTTTTTTTAGGGTTCTTATCCATTCCTCTAATATTTCAAGATAATATTTTCATTGTTATTTTTTTTTTATTTGCGGGTTTAGCTCCACTTCTTGTTAGCACTTGTGATGTTTGCTTTTGTTCTCCTATATCAATATTCCTCTAGGTTTCTTTTTCTCTTTGTTTTTGCTTCTTGGATTTTTTTCTCTTTTTTCATTTCGAACAATACTTTCAACTTCTTCAATCTCTTCAATCTTCTCACAGTGCTCATAGTAAGACTTATCATCTTTAGGTTTACCTTGTTTTGAAGGATCTAAAGTGCAAGGATGTTGTTTTGTAGCAATTACCTTATTATTCTGCTCTAAAAAACTAATTTGTTATGGATTTCCTCCATCCTTATTTCTTTATTATGTTGCCCTTGAAACCTTGAAGTGCAAGGGATAACATCTTCATTCCTATCACTCTTATTACTTGGAGAGGATTTTGTACTACTTGAGGAAAATAAAGATGATTTACTTAGAATAAACTTGACCTCTTTTATTGTCTTTGTTTTAGGATTTCTCTCCACATTTTTTTTTACACCTTTAATTCCTTTTGAACTTGCCAAATGATACGGTATATACGGTATATAGGCTTTCTTTGCCTCTTCTTTTGGAATGGAATATTTTTTATCTGATCTAGCTTTTATTATTGTATGATTTCCTTGCTTCGTCTTGAAGTTTATCTCATGGCTAGAATTTTTGGTCTATTTCGTCGTAGTTTTTACTTTGCAAACTCTTGCTATGTGTCCAATCTCATAACAATATTGGCAACGAAATATGATATTTTTATAATCTACTTGTTGATCTCATTCTCTTGATTTAGATTTTATCTTAATGGATTGTGGTAAAGGTTTTGAAATATCCATAGCAACACATATTCGAGTATATATAGCATGCTTGCATTCTTTCTCTTCTTAGTAGCTAGTCCTTCCTTGATGAATTCTCCTAGGGTATTTTCAATATTCTTGAGAACATCCTTATTCATAAGTTGTTATGGAAGTCCAAAAAGCCTAACCCAAACTGGAAGCTTCTTAATAGTTTCTGTCTCAACAAAAAAAATTCATTCCATGGTCTCAAATATAATGCATCTCTTCCCCTAAACCATGGGTCACCAAAAATTATTTTATCCCTAATTTCTGAACTTAAAAATATGATAAGAAAAAAACCTTTAGGACGAAAAGTCACATAGCAATTTGAATTTAATCCCCACTTCCACTTGATCCAACTTTAAATCTCCAAAATCCCTCGCCATGATCTATGGAACTTACATATTAACCCTCTACTTTTAAGAACCATTATATAATGCTCAATCATCTCATCCTTGATACTCACTTTTGGTGTAACATCTGCTACTTTGTATTTGTTCTTCTACTTATCTTCAACTTGGACCTCCATACTTCCAACTAGGGCATGTTGACTTCTCATTAGGGCTTTCAAATATGACTTTTCTTCCATACTAGTTAATGGGGCTTGCTCTTGGTTTGCACTCCCTCTTGGCTCACCTTCCCTCTCATCTTGCACTCTCTTTTGCCTAGCACTCGCTCCCAACTTGCACTCCCTCTTGGATCGCATTAGCCCTTGTCTCTTCTTTTTCTTGGCGTTCCTTCACTTCAACAATTTTTGGGAAATAATGTTCCACACATTCATGGTAAGGATTTGAAGCATTGATGCACTCAGGATGAACCCACTGGTCTTTCGCCATGATTGAATCTTAGCTTGCACTTCCTTTTAAATCACACTTCCTCTCAGCTCACACTGAATTTTCTTCAACTGAATCACACTTTACTTTCTACTTTTTGCTCACACTTCCTCCTCACTCTCGGTTCACCCTTGCACTCACTCCCGCCTCACAATTGCACTCACTTTTGGCTACACTCACTCTTGGCTCGCGCTCACTCCTAGCTTGCACTCACACTTGCTCGCGCTGGCTGCTGCACTCCCTCCCTTCCCGCTCGCACTTGTTGCTTATTTAAGTGACTTTAATATCAAGTTTTTAGATTTTTTTTTATAAGTTTTTAAAGGGTGTCTTTTTTATATATTAATTTAATCACATTGAGTTATATAATCTATTTGATGCATTGAACCAAAGCCTCGGCAAAAAAAAATTGAGTTATAAAAACAGGTTTTAATGAGGGGTCTTGTCCCCTTATATTGAGGTTTGAACTTGAATCTTTTGATGCATTGAACCAAAACCTCGGCAAAAAAAATTGAGTTATAAAAACAGGGTTTTATGAGGGGTCTTGTCCCCTTATATTAAGGTTTGAACTTGAATCTTTTAAATGAAAACTTAAAGATACACCACTACGGTATCCCAAGTAGAACTAAAACTTTAGAATTTTAAATAACAAATTTGAGATGTAAATTAGAAAGAGATTGTAAATTATGTAACTAACAATAAATAAATATATATATTTTGATTGAGGTTAATGTGAGAAACCCCTACCACCAACACTCAGGTTGGGCATTCCCATCTCACCTATGGCCTTTGATAAGGGTGAGAGTTGAACTTATCAATAGGGACCAAACACACAACCATACACACACCCACCCTCTCACATACTCATCCACATCATGGTTTGAACTTTGACCTCTCACGAAGAGCCATAGCCCAAACCGTTGTCTTGTACCCTCGAAGATAAAAAAATTAAATGAGTAGTGTGTTAAACCTTTGCGACTGACCGATGCATAGGACTGAACAGTCTCCTCCCAGCCATGACCCCTCGTGAAGCCAAGAGCAACACTTATCAACAGGGAATTAACACAGAACCAAACACTATGGTTCTTTGGATCTCTCAACGAAGAGTCAAACCCCAAATCATTGCACTGTCCCACCAGGTAGAGAGTAAACCTCGAGAGCTACTCTTAGGTGGCCAACAATGCCATCCCATTCGGGAATTAACACTATTTAAAGGGAAGTCAAAAGTAATTTTTTTGGTCCACCTTCACATCACAAAATTCGCATCATAATAAATATAACTTATTTATAATTTAACTAATTTATAAAGAAATAAAGATAAAATTTTATTATTAAAGATTTTAAAAACTTTTAAGTTAATGTTTTGCTTGCATAACTTAAACCACTTATAGATATACTTTATACTTTAAATTTAATTTAGGTAACTTATAAAAAATCCATGAAAAGCTAAAATTTTAAATTACTACTGTGAAAATATTACCTTTACAATTAATTTTTAATTAAAATATATAAATATAAGTATATATATAAACACTTACCAAAAACCTGCCATTTTGCTAGAGGAATAAGGACAGAGAGGACCCACGCCGTTAAATGCGTTGGACGAAGCTTCGATGCTTCTCCTAGAAAAGTAAGTGCAATAATTACATTCATGCATCCACCACTCTTCTAGAAACATTTCGACGTCAAACATACTTCACGTGGGCTATGCCATTTCTAATATTTATGTGTCCTGTTTTCAAATCATACATCTTAACTTCATCCTCCTCATTTGGAAATTAAGTGCTAAGGCCCAATAATTCCACTTCATTCCACCCCATTTCAATATTTTTGAAGCTTCGGACGATCAGATTTCAAATTAGTTGGTAACAATAATTCAAAGTAAAAGTTTACAATGATGTCCAACCTTTAGCGACCGCTTTTGATAAGCAGTTTGTTATAAATTTGTTTCTTTTAATTTATCTAACGGATTATCCTATACACGTTTTATCTTATTTAGATTTTATTTTATTTTATTTTATTTTTTTATTTTTTAATAATTATTTGGAAAATTATTTGGAAAAAAATAGAGTTTTGAAGTTATATAGACCGGAAGTCAAATTTAAAAAGTTTAGGATTTAATCTTTCTAAAATATTTATTTATCTATTTTAAAATAAAATATTTGAAAAGATTAATAATAACATAATTAAATATTAATTGATGGGTTATGCATTAAAAAAATGTACAATCAAATTCCTAGTGGCTAAGATGATGGTTGTTTTTAAGTGGTCTTGTGTTCAAATCCCTTAAGAGTGATTGTTAATGTAATTTGTAGACGTTCTCCTAAAAAAAAATGTAAAATCAAATAATTTATAAATATTACATGCCGGGACAAAGACTGCAAGCTCAAATGACGTGGACATTGAGGACACATGTCACGTACTCTCTCCTTTCATCGAAAACATCGCCAACGATCTATCCAAATTTGACCATGTATGTTTCGGTTTTTTTTTTTTTGGAAAGATGGCAAGCACGCACAAAGGTCCCTAGATTATAGGAATATTGTGAACGTAGAGGGTGGAACCTTTATATTCATTTATTTAAATGTCTTTAATCGTTAGAAAATAAGTAAAAGTGAAAAAAAAAAAGAGTTTTCTTTAAAAAATAAGTATTTTTAAGTAATTTAAAGTTAAGGATTGTATGTGATTTGAATTAAGGTTATTAAGCACATATGGTCATGATTGTTGGATTATAAAATATGAGTTGAATTTTAGTTCAAAGTAAGCTTAAACAATATTATAAATTATTATTATTTTTTAGAGATTATATAAGAGAGTTGGTCATAATCATTCTATTTTAATTTATAAGTGTAAACTACAAAGGTTACTTCCATTAAACTTAGATCTGGTGTACTTGAACTACTACCTTTACAAATAAACTACCCAAAGTTTTAACCTAAATATCTTCTTAATAAATATATAATAAAACAAACACTTATAATTATTATTTTTATTATTGGCTTTACATACCGCTTTGGGTTAATTTCCTCTCGACAATATATTTCATGTTTGTATCTAAGTGCAAAATAGTAGAGTTGGTGGTCGCCGGCAGATAAGCAAAATGTGCAATAAAAAGCAATAGTCGCACCGAGTCAGCGCAAGGGTGCTGAAGTTTTTTTTTTAAATTCTACAATGTATTTTGATTTATGTTTTTTAAAGAGTTTGTTTTAGTGGTTTAATACTAATATTTTATAATTTTAAGAAATTTAAGTTTAAATTGAGATTTAGGATTGTTTTTAAAATTTATAGTATTTTTTTTTAGAGATATTGTAGTGGTAAGTTTTTAGCTTTTCATTCAAGAGATCTAAATTCAAATTCTAATAAAGGGATCAAACTCTTTATAAAAAATTTGTGTTTTACCCTAACATTTTAGTCCGCAAGACAATGCAATGGTTAGGGTCAAGAGGATAGGTTGGATTTTGTTGGTTGGCTATCCTTGTTCGATTCCTTAGAGGGTCGAATCCTTAGAGAGTCGAAGGTCTCATTGACTTCGTCTTATCCACAACAGGTTGGATTTTGTTGGTTGGCTATCCTTGTTCGAATCCTTAGAGGGTCGAATCCTTAGAGGATCGAAGGTCTCATTGACTTTGTCTTATCCATAACGTACTCAGAAGAGGATAGGCTAGATGGTAGTAGCCGAGTTTTTGGTGGTTGGCTATCCTTGTTTGATTCCTTAAAAGATCGAAGGTCTCGTTGACTTTGTCTTATCCAATAGGCTAGGGTTTATAGTGACTACGTCTAAATTCAATTTGTGGTGTAATTTTTTTTATTTGGTTAATGTGAGAAACCCCTACGACCAACGCAGAAGAGTATAGGCTAGATGGTAGCAGCGAGTTTTTGTTGGTTGGCTATCCTTGTTTGATTCCTTAGAAGGTCTTGACTTAATCTTGTCCAATAGGCTAGGTTTTATAGTAACTACGTCTAAATTCAATTTGTGGTATTATTATTTTTTTATTTGGTTAGTGTGAGAATCCCCTAGGATGGTGGTATTACTTTTTTTTTATTAGATTAGTGTGAGAAACCCCTATGACCAGCGCACAGGGCTAGCATGCTTCCCCAACCATGACCCCTCCTAAAGTTGATAGCTATGCTTATCAATAAGGAATTTAACACACAACCACCACACACCTACCCCCTCACACACTCGCCCATGTTGTGGTTTAAACCTTGGACCTCTTGAAGAAGAGCCAAATCCCGAACCGTTGCGTTGTCCCCCTTGGAATAATTTGTAGTGTTATTGATTCCCTTATGTAAAAAAATAAATAAAATACTTTAAAATCTTAAAAAAAAAAATTAAGGTATGAATTAAAAAGATTAGTATATTGCATTCTAATATGAATAGTTAAATAGTCCCTCACAAACACTCAATGACAAAAATCATTGGACTCTCTCAATGGAGACTCAAGTTCTATAAGGGTGACCCCTAATATGCTTATACTTTTCAACCTCTTAACAAAAGAATAGTTAATTTTTTTTTTTAATGAAGGCTCAAATTCAATTTACAAGAAAGGTAGGCCTTATATACTCATGTTTTTCAATTTTTTTTTTTTTATAACACACACTCATCCACACCACGGTTTGAACCTAAGACCTCTCAAAAAAAAAACCAAAACCCAAACCGTTGCACTCTTAACCTCTTATATATATATATATATATATATATATATATCAAGAAAGGTAGCCCTTATATACTCATGTTTTTTAATTTTTTTTTTTATAACACACCCACACACTCACCCACACCACGGTTTGAACCTAAGACCATTCAAAGAAAAAACCAAAACCCAAACCATTGCACTCTTAACCTCTTTTATATATATATATATATATATAATATCACATCACATCGTCATGTCATTTATAATCTTTTTAATAATTTTTTCTTTTTTACACAAGTTCATTTACACACATACCACACACCACACTTCACATTAGTTTAAACCTGGATCTCTTTGAAAAAACCCAAAACCTTAACCACATAGGTGTCCCCGTGAATGTGGTCTACGACAAGGACACCACTTACATTATCGATGATGTAACCCGAATTCAATCCCCATAATGAATGTATATACCAAATATTTACTCAATATTAAAAAAAAAAACCACATACGTGTCCTACTAAAACTTTTAATAAACTTGGCCTATGATGGGTCCTTAAAGACAGTTATAAGATAAAACTAATTGTTATTTAATAATAGGCATAAAAATGATTAAACTTGATTTATGGATAATCAAGTATTTCAACCCATAATATAATTGAGCAGAACTAGGGCCACTTTTCGGGTCTTTCTTTAATTCAAACTTTAACTTATATCACATTTAATTTTATTGAAAATTTTAGAAAATGATTTTATTTCATTTAAACTAGAATAGCCTATAGTTTATCCTTAATATTATTTGAAAATAATAATAAAATAAAATTAATTATTATTTAAAAAATGGGTATAAATATTATTATTTCAATTTATAATATAATTAAAGTAGAATTAGGACCATCCTCTAAAACAATAAAACAATGCCTTTCTTTTTATAATTCAAATTTTGGTATTTTAAATGAAAGTCCAACGAAATACTAATGGGTATTCCAACCACTTCAAACTATGATTTTTTTTAGAATTTTTCGATAAAATACATAGGACTATTTTCATTAACTTTTTAAAGAAATGTTTTAAATATGGTTGAACTTGATTCATGAATAAGACAAAATGTGGTTATCTTAATTGTTTTAATTTTTTAATGTTTTAAATTTGTATTTGGAGGAGGAGCATGCTCAAATGATGCTACAAGCATGGATCTGACAACAAGTTCAAAGCTAGGGATAAAATATGACACTTGCATGGGGCACATCATAGGGCTTGAAAAAGGGCCAAATTTCAAGAGTTAGGTAGATAGGAATGTAGTCATGTCAGGCAGGCAAAAGGAAAAATCTAAACCCTCATCGTAGCTACTTTCAAAGGAGACTGACCTCAGCCTTGGGCTAAATTTTTTTATCAAAAATCTAATAAGACCTTTTTGATAGAATATGGGGTTCCCTCCATTCTAGTTAGTGATACTATTACAAGAGGTAACATGTTGGATTTGCAAAACAGAATAAACTGTAAATTCATGGGAGTGTGATTGGACTTAACAACTTTAAAGAGCTAGATCATAAGTAAATGTGCTTTGAAAGGGGAAGCTTTGGTCACTTTTATGCCGAAGGGTTTATTCTTAGTATCCTTCACCCAAGAGAAAAACTATGACTAGGCCTACATAGGAGGGTCATGATTTCTAGGTAATGTTATTCTATACATGTGTTGCTAATAGTCAGGGTTCAACCCTCATACAAAAGTTGTTATAAAAGTCCTTGTGTGGGTACGCTTATATATCCTGCCCTTGGTAATTTGGGAAGAGGCTTTTGAAAATATAAAAAATGCTTTAGGGAAATTTGTCTCGATGGCCCCTACAATTGCAAATAAAGCCTAGGCTATTTTTGCTTGCATATTTGTGAGGATATATGTATAAATACCCTATATTAGAAAAAAAAATGATTTAATATCTGGGTAATCATCATCAGGAGGTTGACTATAAAAACTTAACCTTTTTAATGTTGCCTCTACCATGCATGTAGACACTTGATAAGATTTTTATCAACGAAAAACAACCACTGGAAGAGGACCCTCAGTGACCAATGAAGGAGAAGTCACAATAGGACTCATTCAACATAGAGCTAAACCTACAAAAGAAATTCAATAGATAGTACCACAACTGAAACAATAGGAAAGAGAGGTTTTGGAAATAATAGAAGAGGAGGAAATAGTTCCAAAGACATAACAACCTAACGAGGTTTTGAAAGAAGGAAAAAACAATGTAGAAGATGAAAGAGTTGAATAAGAGAAAATCACAAAGGAGAAGGAGGCCTAATAAACTTCCCTAAAGAAATGTATAAAACCATAATAGAAAGGGGAATAGGTGGAATGTAAGTAAGAGGAGGATCAATATTCTTAGAAATGGGGAAGGAGAACTTGCAGATTAGCTGACATAAGAGGCTCTAGATGAGGAAAGGGATGACCCTCAAGAAATACTTTGCAAACCAAGGAAGCAAAAAAAGAAGTGGCATATGGTAAATAAAATTATCTTGTTGATGCCTTTACAGGGGGATCCAAATCCTTAAGAAAAGGTAAAAATGAAATTATTATCCTAGAATGTGATGAGTTTAAATGCCCTAGTCAAATGTAGACTACTAAAATCATATGTTGGCTTATTATAGGAGATAAAATTAAGGAAAATAAGTTAGCAAAAGTAGCTAGGAAGACTTGGAGTAAAAGCAATTTCTTGGGAGTTCTAGCTAAAGGGGATTTGGGAGGTTTACTAACCCTTTGTAACCCAAATATATTTTATGGAGAGTTCATTGATCAAAAGAAACATCATCTTACAATTATTTTCAAGTAGAGGCTCATAGGTAAAGTAGGCTTCATCACAAATATATATACATCCAATTCCATCGAGCATAAAAAATTATTTAGAATTTACTTAAATAAAACAATCAAAACTTAGAAAATAAAAAATGGATGGTAGTTGAATATTTCAATACCTTACAAACTATGAATGAGAAGAAAGGACGTATTCTTGGTTACACATAGGCCATGAGAGGTCTAGTAGCTTTTTTCATAGAAACAAACCTAATAGACCTGTATTTGGAGGGGGAAACTACACTTGGGATAACAAATTGATGAAGGATCAGGATATTTGATCTTAGATTGGATAGAATTTTGATGTCTCTTAAATGCTATATGGATGGTTTCCAATCAATATTTAGAACAAGCTCTTAGATTGGACCCAACCATACTTCTTTATTTTTGAAAATAAGAAGAGATAGGGCCAAAAAAAACTAACCTATCCATTTTGAAATGATGTGGACAACACACTCAAATTTAAAAGGAAAAATTAGGCATTTCTAGGGTATATTTGTAATAAGGAGCCACATGTTTCAACTTTCTCAAAAGATGAAAATAATTAAGCATGCGTTGAAAATATTGAATCATGAAGTTTTTCAAAATACTTTTCAAAGGAAGGTCAATGATGAAGACACATTTGTACCTTAGGCTTAATTATAATTCTAAGATATTATTTCTTATTTATTACATTGTATTACGTGAGGCATAGGATGCCCATGTTGGATATTCTTGTTAGTAGTTAGGATGCACGGTTATGCTGTTAGAGATCTCCTTTTCATCTAGCAGTTTGTTGTTTTTTTTACATCCATGTGGTTATGTTGGTTATCCTTGCTTAGCATGTTGTTGCAGGTTGTTATAACCCTTGTAACCTTCGTGATTCTATTTCATGTACTATATATTTAGTTGCACATAATGGAAATCTTAGCTTCACATTTCATATTTCTATATCATTGGTAATCAAAGCCACAAGATAGTTTGAGCAAGAAGAGAGGCAACTTGCCAACTTCACTACATCAGATCCTAGGCTAGTTTTTATGAGAAATTGGCTTGGTACAGTTGTAACATTTGTTTTGTGAAGCTCTTGAGGTACCAGAGGGTGGAAATTACCCCTGCACAAAATACCCCAGAGAGAAGCATCAAAGGGTAACCTGATTATCTTGTGTAGGCAAGAAGAATTTGCATGATTTGAAGATCAAAGAGAAGAATGGAGGATTTGATGTTGTTGATTTGAAGATCAACTTCACCAAGAATGAGGCCAATTTGTGGCTAAAAGGAGGCTTATCGAAGGATAAGACCAACAGAAGGTTGCACAAGTGTGAAGGAGTGTTCAAACTCATGGAGGTGTTGTGAGTGTTATTGGAAGACCATAGGATTGAAAAGAGACCTAATCAGCACTTCTTGCTAAATTTTTCCCGCCCCTTGTTTTCTCTCCCTCCTCCCTAAAATGATCGGTTATCTTGTCGACCAACCACCCCACCGACTAGCCCTCTTATAGATTGGCAAATTTGTGGGCAACCCCTGCCCCATTCTCCCCTCTCCTATCCATCCACCCCTTCCTCTTATCCATACAACAACCTCCCATATTTTTTCCCCTCTGTCCCCCTTTATAGGTCGCAGATCGGCATGTTACAGGCGACACCGGTGGAAGGCCAACATCACCCAGTTGGTGCTAGTCGACACAAGGAGTCAACCGTGCCACAACCACCACAATATAAAAGTGTTCCCTCATCCCTATGTTTACATACTGTTATATACCACACACTATGATTTACAGCACAAGAAGAAATCATGGGCAAAAGGAATTTACAGGAGTGACAAAAAAATATTGCAAAAACAATTATACCAAACTCAAAGGTTTTAAAACTATCCAGTAAAATTCAATATTCAACCCTAATTTTTGTCCCAGTTAATTTGTGATATGTATTGCTACTAAAATGTATGGTGAGAATATCCCTTACGCAATCATTGACGAGCGCGTGGTGATTTCTGATTGGCAGGTGCAACACATGAAGGTTTTGATACCCCTGGTGGACAAGTTTGTTCTCCGTTTCGATTCCTGGCATAAGAAACCACCGATCATCTTGAACCAGCAATAATCTTGAATCTCGAATAAATTCAACATATTTTCAAATTTTGATGACTTCTCCTCTGAATCTGATGTCATTCATCATTTTTTGATAATCCTGGCGAGACAACGATTTTCAACAGATGTCGTTCACAGTTCAGGTGGGAATAAAAATTATTTGCAAATTTTTGGGACTTTTTAGTCCCACATAGTCCATGTTGTGTAAATAAAATGGTTTATAAGTGCCACTGCACACATATGGATGTGACCACCTCTCTTTGTGATCACCATCTAGTGCACGGTAGCGCACATGCTCCATTTGAAGGATACTTGGCCTAAACCTTGGAATGGGTTGATCGGGTTCTGTTGACTTCTAAATGTACACGTGACGATTTCAAACAAGTTTTTGGAAGGAATAGCAAACTATTTTTAAAAATTTATGGCAATTTATTCCACATTGGGTATGTGGGAGCCTAACAGGGATTTATAACAATAAACACTCACATATAGCAGTTACGAGTTGTTCACCCTCTTGTGCGGGTCAACTTGTCACCCAATGACGTACCATTGACCTTGCAAAATTTCCTACAATTGATCTTGCAGTAGGTTCGTTGAAACTGTTGACTTCCGTGCAGTTGACCTTCGGGTGTGTTGACCAAAAAACCAACTTTTTGGAGGGTGATATTTTCTACAATTTTGGTCAAAATTTAGCAATTTTTTTTGCAAAGTTCAGATTTTCTTTTGCAAAAAATTAACAATTTTACCCCCATAAGGTCAAATTTTGTTGCACTAAGGATAAATTGATAAATTTTAGTGCTTATGTCCTTTTACCAATTCAAATTGAAGGGTAATTATTGTAATTGCACAAATTGATGCAAATTTGTAAAGCACTAAAATTTAGCCCCTTTTTGTAATTTGGAAGGCAAAAGGAAAATTCTTGTAATCTAGGCAAATTTTTTGCATTAGGAAACCTTCAAAATTGTTCCTAATAGTTGCCTAGACACTTTTGATTGAGATAGGGCACCATGTTGTTTACCAAGGATGAAATATTTTTTGACAATTTGAAGCAACGACTCAAAATGATCATGGCTAATCTCCAACAGATGCCAGTTGCCCAATTCATAGAAGAAATGGTAGCAAAAGAGCAAACACCTATTGAAGAAGAAATTCTTCCTGTGGAAGAAATTGATGAAGAAAAATTTGAAGTAGAAGAACCTGTTAATATTTCTAAGGAACACTTAGAAATTGTTGAAGAAGCACCTGAAATAATGCCAGGATCTATGGACAAAAATCCCAACATCTTTTCACTTGACGATGTTGCTCTTGAAATAGAAGAATTTGTTGATCCTTTTGAGGAACACTCAAAAATTATTGAAATTCATGTAGTAGTAGTACCTAGCATTGAACCAACATCTATGGGTATGGAGCCCATTGTCCCTCCTTTGGACTATACTATTATGCATGATGAAATGTTTGAAGATAACCCTATTAATGCAAAAATTCTTACTTCTATTGCATTAATAGAATATTGTAAAGAAGAGGTAAATCCTACATTGGAGCCCTCCATTCAAATTGCTCCACCACTACTAGTTTATTTGATGACTTGTATTCATGTGAGGCATAGTATGCACATGATAGATATTGGCTTGTACCCTAGCATTGTCATCATCCAATTTGCAGGACCTTGTGTATGCCCTCACTTCTTCCCATGTTGGATCACTCTTTTCCTTGGCTATCACAAAAATACCATGAGTTCTATGCCTGAATAGAGTGTATCGATGAATGGCCTAGGGAGGCCATCTTCTTGGCCACCATCGCTACCCTCATTGCTCATCTATTTCATTCTCTTTATCAAGATTCTACCTTGGATATTGAGACTGTCATCAGTTGTGGTACCTGACTTCCAGATTTCACTTGGTATAGACAAAGTTTTCAACACAATGACTCGTCAACTTCCATAGATGGCTCGTGACTTTCTAAATTTGTTGAGAGCATTGGGGTCCAATGCTTCTATGGTTGGGAGGAGTGATGAGGACATATTTGTACCTTAGGCTTAATTATAAGCCTAAGATATTATTCTTATTTCTTGCATTGTATTACGTGAGGTATAGTATACTCACGTTGGATATGCTTGTTAGCAGTTAGGATGCATGGTTATGTTGTTAGAGATCTCCTTGTAATCTAGAAATTTGTTGCTTTGTTTGCATCCATGTGGTTAGTAATGTTGGTTATCCCTACTTAGCATGTTGTTGCAGGTTGTTATAACCCTTGTAACCTTCGTGATTCTATTTCATGTACTATATATTTAGTTGCACATAATGGAAATATTAGCTTCACATTTCATATTTCCATATAAGTCAGACTAGAGAACAATTTAAAGAACATTGAGCAAAGAATGAAGGTGGAGGGGGACATTGAGGAATTTATTCAAGAGGAAAATATGAGTCTTTGTGAATACCATAACATCTTAAAAGCAAAATAAATCTACTAGAGGTAGAAGTCTCGAACCCTATGGCTTAAATAAGGAGATAAAAACATCAATTTTTTTGTCACCACCCTAATCCACTGGACCAAAAATAAGATCAACAAAATCACTCTACATAAAGGATCAAGAGGAGAGGATTGAGATGGAAGTTATTAATTTATTCCATAACCTCCTAATAGAAAAATGGAGGGAGCATAAGGAGGCCTCCAATACCCTCCTAAAATGTTTTCAAGTAATAAAAATGGAAGACAACAAGTTGTTAGATAAACCCTTCACTAAATAATAAATTGAAGAGGTAGTGTTCTCCAAGGGAAAGGAAAAAGCCCTAGGGTCGAATGGGTTCCAAGTAGGGTTATTCCAAATTTATGGTAGATAGTTAAAAAATATGTAGTAGCTATAAGGGAAGCCATAAAAAAGAGAGAGGTGTTGAAGAAATTGAATAATACTTTCATCACCCTTGCCCTCAAAGCAGAATCCTTTGCTAACTTCACATTGATAAGCATGTGTCACACAATTTATAAAATCTCAATGAAGGTAATCTCTCTAATACTAAAAACCCTTCTACTATACTTAATCTCTATGTGGTGGCTCTGACCAGAGGGAGTCAAGGACTAGTTAGACCAATGGAGAAGTTCCTTAAATAAGAAGTTATTAGCTATCTGAAATATGACACCCTTAATGTTCCTTTGGAATATTTGGCTGGAATGTAATTGACATACTTTTAAAAACATGAAAATAAATGTGTTTAGAGCCTATAATAAAATCAAATTCTCAATGACATAAAAAATTACCAAAATTTAGGTGAACAAAACATGTACCTAAGAGTGTGAGACCTTGGAAAGATGGTGCATTCATCTACCTTTTATCACAAGGAGTGAACAATAGAAGTAGAAAAAACAAAGATAATATGGAAATGACCAAGGAAAGGGTGGTGTAAACTGAATATCGATGGGGCTTCCAAAGCAAATATTGATCCAACAGGAGGAGGGGGAGCAAAAAGAGATGATATATGAAAAATAAGAGTAATGCTTGCATATAACTTCAATGAGACTACTAGTGTTGTGGTCGCTGACAGATAACGTAAAATGTACAATAAAAAAAATCATCGCTCCAAGTCAACGTAAGGGTGCTTAAGGTGTTTTTAAATTCTAGGATGTATTTTAATCTCTATGTTTTTTATAGAGTTGACCTCTTTTAATATTAAGATTTTATTTAAATGATTATAATATTAAAATTTTAGACTTTTTTAATAGGTTTTTTAAAGTGTTGTCATTTTCTTTTTTTATATTAATTTCGTCATATTGAGTTATATAGTTTATTTTGTGCCACCAATATTTGAGGCTACATTATATATTTTTCCCAACCATTGAATGAAATCCTCGTTCATAAATATTTTGAGTTAAAAACATAGGTTTTTATGAGGGGTCTTGTCCCCTCATACTAGGGGTTGAACTTGAATCTTCTAAATGAAAACCTAAAGATATACCATTGTGGTATCCCTCATGAAACTAAAACTTTAATATTTTAAATAATCAACTTAAGGTGTGAATTAGAAAAATATTGTATATTATATTTTAATATGAGGGATTAAATATATATATATATATATATATATATATATATATATATTGGATACCTAGGAAAATTGGTTACATCCACACTATTTTTAGTAACTGCCAAGTGCAAGGTTCAAACCACGAGAGCTGCTCCTAACAAGCCTATACCACTTCGTTATTGTTGACCCGAAATGAGGGAGGCCACTGATCGCTTGGGATTAATACCATTATCGTTGGTTTAAAACACACTCAAAATATTCAAACAAACTACTACCTTTGCAACAGACATGCCCCCATGGTTTAAACCTAGGTCTCTTCTTGGTAAGTGTCTGGCCAAATAGACAACTACCAATCCACCTAACCCTTGAGGACTAATGATTAAATATTTTAATGGTCACATCCTTCCATGTTATAAAATTTAAAAATTACTTTGATTTATATCATACTCAATCCTAATAAAAAACTTTAGAAAATGACTTCATATAATTTTGACTAGAATAGCCTATGGCGGGTCCCTAACATTTTTTGAAAAATAATTATAAAATAAAATAAATTATCATTTAAATATGGGCACAAATATGATTAGATTTTATTTATGGATAATAAAGTATTTCAACCAATAAATTTTTCATAGAAGTTATATTTAATAATATAAATACACTTATTTTCATTATTTTTTTGAATATCAAATAACATTAGTTTGATAGGTTAGATTCCTCAACATTCAAGGAGGAGACCTAGGGTGTTACATAGATAATATCGAAACTTTGTATCTCCCAAGGACTAGATGGATTGGTGATTTTCTGTCTGGCCAGGCACTTACCCATAAGAGACCTAGGTTCAAACCTTGGGGGTATGCCTATTTGCAAAGGCAGTAGTCTACTCTGAATCCTCTGAGTGTACACCAAATCGACGATGATGGTATAAATTCTGAGTAAATGGTTGTCCTCTTCACATAGGAGCACTTATCCATAAGAGACCTAGGTTCAAACCTTGTGGGTATACCGTTTTGCAAAGGCAATAGTCTACTCTGAATCCTTTGAGTGTGCACCAGATTGACGATGATGGTATAAATTCTGAGTAAATGGTTATCCTCTTCACATTAGATTATAAAATAACAAGGTGGTATAGGCTTGTTGGGGGCATCCCCTATGGTTTAAACCCTGCACTTGGCAATTATTAAAAATAGTGTGGATGTAACCAACTCCCCTATGTATCAATATATATATCCAAACTTTGTTGTAATACCACTACGTAACGATGATGTATTACAAGTGGGTCTTGTTTTAAATCTTACTTGTAAAATATAATATTTTAAAGATATGCCATAAGTATGGTTGAACTTGATATATAAATAAGACAAATTATTTTAACCTATTTTTTCATATAAGTTTTTAATAAAATATGTGTGCTTATGTTCATCATTTTTTCAATGAGTTTAGAGAGGGTTTTATGAGGGGTTCTACTCCCATAATACTGAGTGGGGTTTGAACCTTCCAAAGCCCTTACCACTGCAGTAAGCTTGCAAATTTTATGTTCATCATTTTAAATCTTTAGTGTTTTTAATTATTATTACCAAGATTCATGTGATGGTAGGAGTAAGAGCGAAAGTAGGATCAAGATTTTCTACATGCATGGATATAAAAGCAAGTTTAGAGGTGGAAATAAAAAACAACATAGGGAAAGGGAACATCATAAGGCTTGGTAAAAGGTCTAGTTTCAAGGGTCAGGTGGATAGGAATGCAAACATGTTGGGGGGTAGAAGGGCAAAACTAAACCTTCATTTATAGCTACCCTTAAAGGAAAATATAAGGTCTCTGATTGGCCTTAACCATAGGCTATAACATTTCATTAGAAACCCAAGAAGACCTTTACAGGAGGATGGGTTTCCCTCCATTCTAGTTAGTGATACTATTACAAGAGGTAACATGTTAGATTTACAAAGGAACACAATATACAAATTTATGGGAGTGTGACTAGTTCTGATAGCTTTGAAGAGCTAGATCATAAGTAAATGGGATTTGAAAAGGGAAGCTTTGATCACTTTGATACCAAAAGATTTATTCTTAGTAACCTTCACCAAAGAGAAAGACTACATTTGGATCTACATAAGAGGACCCTAATTTCTAGGTAGTGTTAGTCTATACATGTATCATTGATTGTCAAGTTTTAACTCTCATATAGAAGTTGTTACCAAAGTTATAATGTGGGTACAATTGTTCAACCTATGCTTGGAATTCTAGGAAGAGGTCTTTGAAAATATCAAAAGTGCTTTGGAGAATTCATCTCAATGGAACCTATAGCTGCAAACAAGGCCTAGGCTATTTTCTCTTGCATGTGTGAAAATAGACCTACAAAACCTCCTTATTAAAATGTTAGATTTAGTTTCATGTCTAGGTAAGCATCATTAGGAGGTTGACTACGAAAAATTACGCTTTCAATATTGCCTTTACCATACATGCGAGTACTTGACAAGAATTTTCCCAATAAAGAAACAACCATTGAAAGAGGACCCTTAGGGAACAATGAGGGATAAATCATAACAAGACTCATTCACTAGAAATTTGAGCTCACAAAAGAAAATTAAATAGACAAAAACCAGAAGAAAAATAATATGAATGAGAGGTTTTAAAAATAACAGAAAATGAGGAAATAATTTTAGAGACACAAGAGCCCAAGGAGGGGCTAGAAGCAGGAAAAGCAATAAAGAAGATGAAATAATTGAATAAGAGGAAATCATAGATGAGGAGGTCCAAGAAAATTTCCTATAGAAATATAAGGAACCAAAATAGAAGGGGGAAGAGGTATAATGCAAGGGAGATAATGATCAAAATTCTTAGAGAGAGGGAAGGAGAATTCATAAACAAGCTATCACAAGGGACTCTAGATGAGGAAGAGGGTAACCCTCAAGAAATACTTTGCAAACTAGAGAAGCAAAAAAATAAGTGGCAAATAGTAAACAGGGTCGTCTTATTGATCCCTTTATATGGGATCCAAACCCCAAGCCAAAGGATAAAAATGAAACTATTATAATAGAATATGAGGGGTCTAAATACCCTATCCAAACATAGACTACTAATCCTATATTGGTAGTCTTTATACCCATATAGTCATATTGTAGGAGATAAAATTAGGGGAAAGCAAGTTAGGAAAAGTAGGTAGGAATATCTAGAGCAGAAACTTCTTGGGAGTTCTAGCAGAGGAGGATTTACTAATACTTTAGAACCTAGATATATTTTATGGAGAGTTGGTTTATCAAAAATAGCATCACATTATAATTTACTTTGAGTATAGGATCATAGGTAAAGTAGGCTTCATCATAAATATTTATGCACCCAATGCCATCGAGTATAATTTTTTTTTAATTTACATAAAGAAAATAGTTAAAACTTAGAATATCATAAATGGATGGTAGTCAAGGATTTCAATACGCTACTAACCTTGAATGATAAAAAAGAAGGGGTTCCTGGTTACACATAGGTCATGAGAGATCTAGCAAAGTTTTTGATAGAAATAAGCCTGATAGGCCTACATTTGGAGGGGGAAACTACACTTGAAAAAAAAAGGATGAAGGATCAGGATATTCAATATTAGATTGTATATAATTTTGATGTCTCCTAATGGGTATATTAAGGGTTTCCAACCAAGACTTAGAATAGGCTCTTGGATTGGATCCAACATACTTCTTTGATTAATTGGGAGAGATAGGGCCAAGAAAAACTACCCTATTCATTTTGCAAAGATGTATACAACACACTGAGATATAAAAGGAAAAATTAAGCAATGGTGGGATACATCTATAACAAGGGGGCCTATAATAGGGAGCCACAAGTTCTAACTTTCTCAAAAGATGAAAATAATTATGCATGAGTTGAAAATCCAAAATCATCAAGTTTTTTGAAATATTTTGAAAGGAAGGCCAAGCTAGAGACTAATTTAAATAGCCTTAAGCAAAGTATGGAAGTAGAGGGGAACACTAAGGAATTTATTTAGGAGGAAAAGATAAGTCTTTGCAAATACCATAATATTTTAGCAGAAAAAGAAATCCACTAGATGCAAAAGTCTCAAGCCCTAAAACTTCAAGAAGGAGACATAAACACTAGACCAAAATTAGGATTAAAAAAAATCTCTTTGGATAAAGGGGAGGTTATAGATAAGGAGAAGAGGATTGATATGGAAGTTAATTTCTTCCACAACCTCTTGATAAAAAAAGAGAGGGAGAAAGAGGAGGCCTCCAATGACCTCCTAAATGATATTCCTCAAGTAATCACAATGGAAGTGTAAAGCAAAAATCGACAACACCAATATAGCAATAAAGAATCAACACAAAATATATTGCACAATGAAGAGAGATAATATTTTATTAATGTGGTTGGATCCTTGATCTCCAATATTACAATATAATTTGTATTGATACAATGTTTAGAATCATCTGTATTGATACAATGTTTATAATCAAAGGGTTTAAAAATCCTTGTTTAAAAAGAATATTTGGTGTCTTATTCGTTATCTTTCGTTCCAAACAAGTTGTAGGTGGGCATGAGTATCTCTATGGGACCACTTGAGCCACAACAGCCTTCAAGAATGTGTCTCCTATAACTTGCAAATATATCAACAACACCAAACAAATCAATAGTATATGCAAGGGCTCCACTGTGTGAGACCCTTTGTAAAATCAAATCTGCTAAAACCCTAGGTACAAAAATATTAAAATGCAAGTGAAATACAAGAAATAAAAGTTGTAAAGGCAATAAAACTTTTTACTTTGTCAAGATTATACCTTTTTTTTCTAATCTTTGCTCCTGTGTCTGTGATCTGATGGCGTACAAACACCCGACAATGTTCGAGGGTTTGGCGGTGGCAAATTGGTTGAGGGGAAATTTCTTGAAGTGTTTTGGAGATTATGTGGATGCCCTACAATGTTAATGGAATGCTCAACATCATTTATGGGATTTTGGGAGGTGTTTGGAGGTTTCTATGAAGGATACTATAGAACTAGAACTAGTTCGCAGGGGACGAGGGTGACAGAAACGGTGAATGTGAAGGTGGCGAGGGAAGAAGAAGATGATAGGGAGATGCTAGGGATTTTAGGGGTGAATGGATGAAAGGGATATCAAACCTTAATCAATCAAAATACCACTTAATTTGTTAGCCCTCATTCATAAAAATTAATAACCTTTTATAACCTGCCTTTCAACATGCTAGGGTTTCGACGACATCAATGGGTGGTCAAGATTATAACGTGATGAAGGGTTAGGATTATGTCTTTAAAATGTGACATGGATTAAGTCTAGTGGATGGCTAAGATTAAAACATTAATGAATGGTTGTGATTTATTCATATATATTTATATTAAATATATAAATATAAATATCTATATATAAAATATAAATAAATATACATATATAAATAAATAATGGATGGTTGTGATTGGATGATGTGGATGGATGACAAGTGGTTGATATTTATCCATATATATAATATAAATAAATATATATATATATATATATATATATATATATATATATATATATATATATATATATATATATATATATATATATAATATTCATATTTATACACACACACACACACACACACACACATATATATATATATATATATATATATATATATATATATATATATATAATATTCATATTTACACACACACACACACACACACACACACACACATATATATATATATATATATATATATATGTGAATAAATAATGGAAGGCTAGGGAAACAGGTTCAAAGTTCAAATACTTAACATACTACTTGAATGTTTGAATTTATTAATCTTGTTGAAATTAACATAGTTAAGCTAGCATTGCCATCGAAGAGTGCAGAAGAAGTCTTAGCCAGCGAGGAGGCATACTGATGCGCGCAGAATGAAACAATTCTTGCAAGGATAAGAAATAAGGTTAGAAGTAAGTTTTAATTGGAGTGATAAGGTAAGGTTTAGTTACTACAATGACTAGAGTCAGAAAGCATACACATGATGTAGGTGTTGAATGCAGGTGTGTATTGGGTTGCACAATGGAAACCCTTACTGAAAGCTGAATGCATAATGACAGCATACTAGATATTATGCAAACAAAATAGATACAGTACAGATGCTAAGTCCTATGAATGTGAGAAGCAATGCATGAAGGAAATGATGCATAAACTAGATGTTAGCAAACAAAGAAAAGTAGGGCCTATTTTATTAATGTTTCTTTTAATCTAGTTACAGTACGTCCCCCCTATCTAGGGCTCATAACATTTGATACAGTTCGTTACATCAACGGATGGTACACTTCCAGTGTCTTCTACATGCCCACATTTGAAATGGGCGGGCCAAAAGTTGTCGCTGCTTACATCCATGTGTTCGTCGTTCCTTGTTGCCCCTCCGGTGTTCCTAGCGGTGAGATCCTACACATAGAAAAACAACAAACAGTTAACAACATGTGCAGATAGAAGGAAACGTGCAATCCCCAAGGCCTCCGGCTAGTGAATACATAAAATAGCAAAACGATGGTCAAAAAATGTCAGAATGCAATGAAACTTGAATAGAAGCATCAAGACATCATTAGGGACACATTGCAAAAAGAAAATTTGGGAAATCATGTATGGATTTCTAATCACTCCGGGGTGGGACACTGGGGACTGTCACAAAATGTGCAAAGGTGACCTTGCAAATGTCCTATCTAGAGGCCTCAAAAATTCCTGCAAACTTGGGGTTAGACAAAAGGGGGCATTTTGAGATGACCCAGAAGGTCAGATTTGGCAGATTTTTCCCAGATAGTCCTGTATCCTAAGGCAATCCCTATAGGTTAGTAAACGCATAAAAATGATAAAAACAAGGTCAAAACAGGTCAGAAAGCAATGAAACTTGGGTAGCAGCATAAATACATCAGATACAACATAATGCAAAAAGAATAGTAAATAAATCCTTCACAGATTTCTAATCACTCTGGGGTGGGGTGATTAGGACTACAGCAATGCGAGGGCACCCGGGGGCAGGACGCCCACCGTTTGGGGCTTAGTTTTGGCACCAATCCAAGTGGGATGGGTCCAAAACCTCCTAGGAGGTTGTGTCGACGAGTTTGGTGTGGGATTATGGCTTATTTCTTGGGTTTTGGGTCTAGATTGTGTTCCTAGCGTCCACCCGATAACCTCTCTTCCAAAAGAGAAATTAGGGATGTAGGAAGTACAAAGAGTCGGTGACCAACTTTCAAGGCCTCTCAGGCATCAGAGAAAAAATTCGGTTGGCGGTACCGACTCTTCAGCCTGGCCAGAAGAGAAATTAGGGATGTTTTGGTGACCATACTGGGACTGTCCAGCCTGGCCTAATGCTGGAGAGTGGCTCCGACGTGTGCACATGGGTAGATGGCTAATTGGGTGGCACGAGATAGAGTAGTACTTTCCATATGTCTGGGTGATGTGGTAGTTTGGGGTGTGCCAGGGATTGCCTGGTGATCCCTTGATCTATCGACGGTGTGGGGACGAGAGGACCCTAGTCTAGCCGATCATTGAGCCACTGGGCGAGGGGTCTGATGCAGTTATTGATGTACCCAACATGGACGATGTCGGGGTAACTGTAGAGTATGACCGATGGTGGACTATGCGGTGATGGCGGGGTGAGGGGCCTTTAGGAGGCACGGATATGGTAGCAATAGGAGGTGGGGGTGCAGAGGCACCGATGGAGGGTTGGGGGGCTCCGCTTGATGATGTAGACATGGTGGAGGTCGATGACTTCACTGGTGATGGAGATGATGTGGGGGTTTTGGAGCAGTCGAATGTACAGGATGTCCCGGAGTAGTGGGTGCCAGAGCAGCAGGCCATCCCGGAGGTGCCCATGCCTCAGGCTATCTCAGGGGATGTGGAGGTTGGGTTTCATGCTGAGATAGCATGATTGGAGGGTCTCTTACGGAGATGGGAGGAGGAGCATAGAGATGTTTTGCAGGAGAGGGATCTCTTGCGGGCTCAGTTGGCATAGCGGGACAGCGCATTGGCTGTGTATCGTCGATGAGATGTGGAGTGGGGGCGGTACCGGGTAGAGTTAGAGACAGAGGTTGTCCGCCTCGATGGACAGTTACCTGAGCTCGATGGAGGTGGTTCATCGCACCGTATGAGAGGCAGTGAGACTGAGTAGTCTGCATCCTCTCATCGTAGGCGGCTAGATGAGGGTAGCGTTGGTGGGCAGGGTGCACGGGCTGGCAGTAGCCACCCTGAGAGGTCCCATAGGACCCATACTACTGGGGGTAGTTCCAGTCACACCGATCCTGCGTGATCATGGTGGCCGACTCCCTAGGCTTTGGGGATTTTGAGTTTTTGGTTTTTTGTGAGGTCAGAGGACCTTCTTATTGTAGCCTGAGGGCATTTTGACTTGATATATATACATGACTCATTTTTGGTTTGATGATATGCTTGTCATGGTTTATTGTTTCTTTTATGCACATTTATTTATGTTGATGTATGCATATGCTATTATGACTACGGATGATGTTAGCTATATGATATAGATGTATGCATATGGAATGGATGGAATGATTTGTTGGTATACAGGCGATGGCACCATAGACTGTATAGGATTTACTGGCTTTTTGTACTATGTGATTGCTTTATGGAATAACTTTGCATTTGTAATTTTTGTTTTGTATTTTTTGATGGTGATGTAAGTAATGAAATGTACAACAATTGTTTTAGAATGTAGTTAAGGTTTTTCTGAGACTCGGATGCTTTAACTAACTAATCAAGACTGTACATTATCTTACAAGACTTTCGAACAAGGTACGAATCAGACTTGAGTTTGACCAAGTTATTTCACATCCCTGTGTGTGCGATTGAGTTCGTTTATGTGGTATTCATAAGGATACCGCCAGTGCCAGGTAGGCTATCCACCAAACCTATACTGAGGATCACCTAATTAGCTCCACTAACTCCTTTGTTGTATTTAGTAAGATTAATCTACGAGGCAATCTAGGATACCATAAGCTAGCTCATCCACATGCAAACATTGGTCTACACACACGCAAAGCTAATGTGATAGACATATCGTCATGCGTTTAGGATACCGCCATTGCCAGGTAGGCTATCCACCAAACCCGTAATGAGGATCACCTAAATGGTTTTTCAAATGCTGAGAATTCTAGGGATTCAAGCTCAGGCATCTTTCGGTTGTTCAATTTGTTGGGATACTTGCTCTCATACATAGTGATGAAAATCATTATTTATTTTTCTCTTTTTTTTTTTCTTGAGCAAGGGGTTTGAGTAGTGGTGATAACCACTATTATTTTTTTATTGTTGCCTTTTGAGGATTTAGATTTTGAATTTTGATTTCAAAGTTGAGCTCGTGGGTTTTTGGCTTGTGAATGGCATTGATCCTTTTGGCCTTGGGGATGACTACCCATCCTTCTTAGGGACGTGTAGTATGAATCCTTATGACTTTGGGGATCAAAGGTGGTTGGGAATTTTGCTTTGGAATGGCATTGATCTTTTAGGCCTTGGGGATGACTACCCATCCTTCTCAGGGGCGTGTAGTACGAATCCTTACGAATTTGGGGATCAAAGGTGTTTGGGATTTTTGATAGTGAACTTTTGGGATTTTTCTTCGTGAATGGCATTGATCCTTTTAGGCCTTGGGGATGACTACCCATCCTTCTCAGGGGCGTGTAGTACGAATCCTTATGACTTTGGGGACCAAAGGTGTTTGGGATTTTTGATAGTGGTGAAAACCACTATTTATTATGGGGAATTGGATGGGGAAGAGCTTGTCCTTTTGTCAATTCTCAGCATTCTTGAACCATTCGCACAGGGGGATGAGCAGGATAACGTTTCACCTATGGTACCCTAGACCGCTTTGTAGGTTTCATCTTTCGTTCACACAACTTGGGAATTTTTATGTGTTTTAAGCTTGTGTTGGGATGCTATGTAACAAGGCATGATCCAAGTAAAACTCTACCTTGTAAAAATTGGTCTGACTTTGTACAACATTTGACTAGAAATCTAAAGACAGTTGAATGACGAAAACCCTAAAGACATTAGAAGACAACTGACTATGATATGGCGAAAATGTGAAGGGCGTTATTCTTGATGGATCTTTTTACAAAATGGACTGAATTTGGAAAATGATGGAATTGTCGAGTAATTACAGTCTATGGTGCTTTTGACATGTATGACCAAAAAATATGCAATGTATGTATGTGATGCCTAATGCAACTTTTCTTTTCTTTTTTTTGTGTTTTGATTTTTAAGAATATGCATGAAAGTGAGATGCAATTTTTTTTGTTATTTTTGATTATCTGTTGTTTTTGAATATTCGTTATGGTGGTTTAACCCGAATGGGTGTGGACCAAGTGATTCTTACGGATCCTTGGAGGTTTTGACCAAAGGGATTATAGATACCTTTGGGGCATTTTGGGTGACCAAGCGATTGTGGGAACCCTTGGAGCTTTTGGTTTGACCAAAGGGATTATGGATACCTTTGGGGCATTTTGGGTGACCAAGCGATTGTGGGAACCCTTGGAGCTTTTGGTTTGACCAAAGGGATTATGGATACCTTTGGGGCATTTTTGGGTGACCAGCGATTGTGAACCCTTGGAGGGAAGAAACCCTTGGAGCTTTTGGTTTGACCAAAGGGATTATGGATACCTTTGGGGCATTTTGGGTGACCAAGCGATTGTGGGAATCCTTGGAGCTTTTGGTTTGACCAAAGGGATTATGGATACCTTTGGGGCATTTTGGGTGACCAAGCGATTGTGGGAATCCTTGGAGCTTTTGGTTTGACCAAAGGGATTATGGATACCTTTGGGGCATTTTAGGGTGACCAAGTGATTGTGGGAATCCTTGGAGCTTTTGGTTTGACCAAAGGGATTATGGATACCTTTGGGGCATTTTAGGTTGACCAAGTGATTGCGGGAATCCTTGGAGCTTTTGGTTTGACCAAAGGGATTATGGATACCTTTGGGGCATTTTAGGTTGACCAAGCGATTGTTGGAATCCTTGGAGATTTTGGGGTGGGCTATGGCTCTCTAAATGTTGAATGGCCTCAAATGACTGATGTTCAAGGGTTCTAGTTCCTTGATTCCTTCAAGAGAGGCGAGCCGGTATGTTCCAGGTCCTATTTTACTATCGATTACATAAGGACCTAACCAATTTGCCATGAACTTGTCCCTTAAATGGGGTGGCAAGTTAGAATTTTGTTGGTTCTCTTTTAAGACCAGGTCACCAACCTGAAAGTCCCTCAGGTGAACTTTCATGTTGTATGCTTTCTTAAGTCGCTCTTGATAGATATGTAAATGCTCGAGAGCATTGATGCATCATTCATCGAGTAACGTAAGCTGGTCTAATCGGGCCTACCATGCAGTGTCATCATCGATGAACTCTTGCATTGATATGCGTAGGGAGGGTATTTCCAACTCGAGAGGCATGACTGCCTCGGAGCCATACACTAGCAAAAATGGAGTTGCCCCAGTGGGCGTCCGAATGCTAGTGCGATAAGCCCATAGGGCAAGTGGTATTTGGATGTGCCAATCCTTATGATTATCTATGACCATATTTTTAAGGATGGCAACTAGCATTTTGTTTGACGCCTCTGCTTGCCCATTTGCCTATGGATAATAGGGTGTCAAAAAACTATGCTGAATTTTGTACTTTGTTGTCAAAGCACGCACATCTTTGTTCTTAAATGACGTCCCATTATCCGAGATGATCTTGGATGGAATACCAAAATGACATATGATGTTATGTAAAATAAACTCCGTAATGCGGGGCCCAGTCGTAGAGGTAAGCGGAATTGCTTCCACCCACTTAGTGAAGTACTCTGTGGCCGTTATGATAAACGTGTGATGACCTGACGATGTAGGGGAGATCTTTTCGATGAGATCTAAGCCCCACTACGAAAATGGCCAAGCCGATTGGATCGGCTGCAAGGCCTGAGAAGGTACGTGTGTCAAGTTAGCATGGTGTTGACACTTCATGCACTTTCGCACATATGCGCAACAATCTCGCTCTAAATATGGCCAATAATAGCCCATGCAAAGAATGCGCTTGGCGATGGCCATACCGCTGAAGTGGCCACCGCACGTACCATCGTGCGCTTGGGTGATCGCCCAAGTGGACTCCTACTGGTCCAAGCAACGGAGGAGGATCCCTTCGTAGCTTCGACGGTACAAAATGTCTCCTAGCAAGACATGTTTTGCCGCTTTCTATTTGAATGATCTTTTTATGGCATGCGACAATCCAAGTGGGAGGCTACCTAACTTGAGATAGTCTCTTATGGGTGTGTACCAATCCTGCTGATCAGAAACCTCGATGGTATGAATGGTCGATCCCTCTTGAAGTTCATCCCTAGCAAAAGCTGAGCGGGAAAGAACTTGTAGAAATAGCGTTGTGTTGCTATTAAGAGGGGTTGGAGAGAACAAAGACCCCCAGTTGGCATGATTCAGACTATCATGGATTCGAGAGAACCTATCCTGAGATGGTTCAATCTGGATCAGGTGGATTCCTAGCATTATGTCAGAGCTTGCACGCTCCATCATGGATTGCGATAACATTTTGACTTGAATGGTTGTCATCTCACCAGAAGGGTCTTGCGGGATTAGTGACCCCAAGGAGGCCATAGTGTCCACAAAATGATTCGATGATCGAGGGAGTGCCTCGATGTCGTACCATTCAAGATTTGCCAAGAATTTATCCACAAGGGCTTTGTAGGCCTGTAGAACTGGGCATTTGCATTGGAATACCCCTTTCACTTGGTTGACAATTAACAATGAATCACCAAAGATATTCAAGCATTTGATGTTCATGGTGATGGTTGTCTGAAGACCTATGAGCAAGGCTTCATATTCAACATTGTTATTGGTGCACGAGAAATCAAGTTTAAATGATAAAGGCATTGGAGCCCCTTGCGGTGTGAAAAACATGATTCCCGTGCCACCCCCTTGCTCACATTTAGAACCATCAAAAAATAAGGTTATGTCGGCCTGTGACTCAGGCTCATCAGAATCTGGCGATTACGAGACATGGAAGACCCCATCATCGGGTAGCTCTATGGTCAGAGGCTGATCATCTTCGAGAGGAGCCTCTGCTAGTTGATCGGCGATGACTTGACCTTTGATGGACTTTTGTCCAATGAATTCGATGTCAAACTCCATCAACAACATGATCCATTTTGTCGTGCGACTACTATGATAAGTACGACTCATCATGTACCACAATGGATTCTCCTTAGACACAACATACATCGTATTGCTCAGCATGTAATGGCATAGCTTTTTGGTGGCAAATACCACTGCCAAGCATAGCTTCTCAACGTATGCATAGTTAAGTTCATAACTGACCAGGGTGCGGCTAAGATAATAATTAGCTCTGTTCTTTATGTAATTCATTTTTCTGGGCTAGCATGGCACCCAGTGCCACCTCGATAGCTGAGATGTATAAGTAGAATGACACTCCTGGTCTAGGTGGTGCCAATACTGGCGATGAAGCCAAGTATTGTTTGATGTCATCGAAGGCTGACTGGCACTCGTCATCCCAATGAAATGCTACCCCCTTGTGTAATAATTTATTCATGGGTCGACACTTGTCAGATAACTACGCTATGAAGCGCTTGATCGATGCGACCTTACCCTGCAAGCTTCTGAGCTGCCTGATGGTGGTTGGGGGAAGCATTTCAAGGATTGCCTTGACTTTATTTGGATCTACCTCGATGCCTCATTTTGAGACTATGAAACCCAAGAGTTTTCCAGATGTGACGCCAAATACGCACTTCTTGGGGTTTAGCCTAACCTTGTGTTCGATGAGGCGATCAAGGATCTTGCGTAAGTCATCGAGATGATTTTGGCACAAAAGAGATTTGGCCAACAAATCATCCATATAATCTTCCAAAGTTTTATGCATGTGATCATGGAAGATGTATGTCATAGCGCGTTGGTAGGTGGCACCAGCATTTTTAAGGCCAAAGGGCATGACCTTATAACAAAATGTCCCCCAAGGCATCGTGAATGCCATTTTTAGTTGATCATCGGGATTGATACGAATCTGGTTGTATCCCGAGAAACCATCCATGAGGGAAAGCATTTCGTGGCCTGCTGTAGCGTCTACCAATGCATCGATGCTAGGCAAGGGGAAATCATCCTTGGGACTCGCTTTGTTTAAATCTCGAAAATCGGTGCATATGCGAATCCTCCCGTCAGGATTTTTGATGGGTACCATGTTGGACAACCATGGTGGGTAATCCACGTAGATGACAAACTGTGCATCCAACAACTTTTGTAGCTCATCTTTGACCATTAAGGCCACTGTTGGGTGCATCTTACGTAGCTTTTGCTTGACTGGCTTGACTGTCGGATCAAGTGTTAGATTATGCGTGACTAGCTGTGGGTCTAGCCTCGGCATGTCTTTGTAGGACCATGCAAAAACCTCCTTCTTCTCTTTGAGAAGGGCAATGTAATCGGCTTGCTCTTCGGGGGATAGACTTACCCCCGACTTGATGATTTGCGGATTCATTGGATCAGAACCGATGTCTACGTCAATCATTTCTTCGACTGACATGTGGGATCCGTCCTCCAACTGGTGTGGAGTTGGGATCAGGTGGATATCATTCGCTGAATTTAGATCTACGTTGGGAACGTCGGGTTCCTCTTCAACATGGAAGATATCCTGAGTCTGTCCTAGGGTGAAATGGAACATCTCACCGCAAGGCCAGTACTCTGATGGGGATGGTGGTGAGTCAGTGCGATCCCAGTCTATGGCATCTAGGTCTAGATACAATGGTCATGTTGGATCGGCTGGATTGTGGATGGGGGCGGTTAAATCAATGGAGATCATGTTGATGGACTGAATTTGGTCTCCATTACCGTGTGGGTGTTGATTCGGACATTCTTGGTGATCCTTGTGCCCTAGATCTGGCTTTGTGGGTACTGGCACAAAAGGATCGGCCCTATGTGTGGATAGAAGGATAGGGTCTGCCCTTGGCACTGGTGGCCCTATAGGGTCTCTAGGTGGGAGGTGCTCTCTGTATGCCCGAAGTGGTGGATGAAGCACTTGGTTTAAGCTGTACTTGGTTTAAATGCCACCTATGCCTTGGTCCCATATTTAGATGTTCAAACATACCATCGATGTCTATGGGGTATTCTTGTTGCCTCATATGGTTGAGATATGCCATCTCAGTCTCATCCTCATAGTCGCTATCGAAGATCCATAGGCCTTCATTGGCTCCGACAACTATGTGCCCCTCTGGCTGGTATAGCCTCCCACTAGGCATTTCTTGATCACTTGGCCTTATGGCCGGCATGGGAGGCTCATTTTGTTTGAGCATGTTGATTTGGTCCCTTCTAGGTTGTTCCGCTCTCTATGGGAGGGCTAGATTCTCTAGAGGTGGCAATTGCCTGATTGGAACATTAAAGGGGAACATTGCCATGAAGTCCTCCTGATAGTCATCAATGGGTGTCACCTACGAGTGATTGCTATCGGACTCAAAAGGGTCCCAAGGTGCTACCTCATAATCCGACTCATCTTTCGAAGAGCTCTCTTGATTTTGTTCATATCCTTCTTGGAGGTTACTTCTTGAACTTTCCCCTTCCTCGATCAAAGGGGAGGGGTTGTTGAGGTCAACAAGGTTTGTTGTTAACAATGGGAAATAATTCCCCAATGTGTATGTAGTGTTGGGATTGGCATATGGATCTTGTGCCAATCCATCCCTATTGCCTAGACCTAAGCCTTGCATGGTTTCTACCAAGATGTCGAGGGGCAAAGGGTGGTTGAACCCTACTCCTGATTTATCATATGGCATCTGGTATCTTGGTTGACAAAGAATGTGCATTCCTTGTTCATATCTGCCCAATCCATATCCATGCCAATTACATTGGTCTAGGTATTTCAAGGTGAAGTTTGGGTTGGACAGATAGTCAATATTCTCAACAAATGGCTCTTCATCCTCTTCCTCTTGTAGGTAGGGTTCAAGGTCATTCTCGAGGCCCCCATATACAAAGTTGGTCTGATTTGGTGGGTAACCTAAAGGGACGATAGTGTCGATGGGGAGGCGAGGTCTCCCCATGTCTTGCATGGATTCGAGCGTGGGTGTTGCCACAATGTTCTGCACTAGGTACTCCCCTAGGCCCGTATTGGCCATCTCAATGGTAATCATCGGTGGTTGAGGGGGAGGGAATGGGAGTTCTCCCTGAGTCCACTCCATGTTGGGTGAATCAGGTGTCTCGACTTCCATTCGGCTGGGCACCTCCTCGATAGAGATGGTTGAGACTAATGGTGGTGCCTCCTCTAGGGGCTTCTTCCCATTGTCCTTCGGTGTGGCCACCATAGGTGGCATTGTTGGTGAAGGAACAGATGATGAAGATGGGCCAGGTCGGTGAGTTGAGGGACTCAACAGTGGGGATGTAGGCGGAATCGGACCCTAAGTGGATGGATTCAATTGAAAGTCCAAATGTGTCGATGGGAGGGTCGATTGTGGCATCAGCTGCACCGCATTGCAAAACTTAAAGGGCTCTAAGTCTGCTGGGACTACATGTACTTGCCCTTCGTATGTGTATTTGAGGCATTGATGGGCTATCGAAGGGACACACTTCATGTCCCTGATCCAAGGCCGGCCTAGCAAGATATTGTAGGCCATCTCACCCTCAAGGATGTGACACAACGTAGGAATGGTCTTTTGTCCTACTTGGATGGGCAGGACAATTGTGCCAACCATCGAGCATAACGCGTCGTTGAATGCTCGAAGAGTGTAAGTGGATGCCACAATGTGGGATGCTGGCAGCTTAAGGTGTTTTAATGCCATTGTCATGATTATGTTGCTAGATGAGCCAGTGTCCACCAACACCCTCTTGAATGGAATCCCGTTGACCCACGCGATGACGTGCAGGGGTGGATCCACCATATCACCAGTCACCAATTTTAGTTCATCTTCCCTGAAGGTTATGATCGGTTCTATGCATTGTCTCACATGTCCCACAAAGTTGTTGAAAGAATTGGGTTCATGGGGCTGTAGCTCAATGGCTTTGAGTATCTCCATTAGAGCCTCCCGATGGGGCGATGATTGTTGGATGAGCTCATAAATGGAGAGCCTAGCCGACGTGGTCCTTAAACTTTGAGTAAGCTTAGTCCGAATCATGGCCACTGGTCTAGGCGGGGGAGGTTGTGTAGGGTGTTGTGGAGGTTGTGACGTTGATGGAACATCTCCTGTAGCTGCAGCGGGTGCAGCCGTGTTTGGGTATCTTTTGTTCCGTGTCACGATGCTTATCATCCCTACGTATCCTTGCATGGGGCAGTTTTGTGTTACCTCATTCACTTGTAAAGTCTTTGCCTATGCATCATGGGCAGGCAGGGGGTCTTTGAAGACTTCCATCTGTTGGTTGCTCAGAGCTACGGGATTATCTACCATGAGCGTTTTGTTGTCTATCAAGTCCTGCACTAAGTTTTTGAATTTCCAACAAGTGAAGATGTCGTGTCCTTTCTACCGGTGGAATCTACAATATAAGTCTTCCCTATAGCCCTTGGGTTTTGGCACGTTGGGGTCTATGGGTCGACTTTTCGGCAAGTTTATCAGGTTTGCCATGAACAAGCGGTCAAACAAGGAGTCTCTAGACTCCGTGAATTGTGTGAATTGTCGCTTAGGGTGACGCTGCTGATTTTGCTCTTGTTTGTGATTTTCCTTTTCATAGTTATCAAGAGGAACTGCCTGATAATTAGCCTTTGGGGGCTGTGTCATTTGTGCAGGCTTTGGTATATTTATGGCAACCTGATTGACCACGGCGGGTTTCGGTTGCGTGGGCCCAGTTTTGGCATTTTTGGTCCACTCTTTCTTGCGTGGCTTGGCAATCTCGTCGTCTTGAATTTTGATCTCCTCAATTATCCTGGCTTGCGCCAGGGCTTCTTCTAGGGTGGCATATTGCTGCAGCTGCAATAGCACGGAGATCGACCTTATGCAACTCTTTGAAAACATTTGAGTCATGTCGGCCATGGGAGGGAGGTAAGGTAGCTTTGAAAGCAATGTCCTCCATCGATTCCCATAAGCGGCTATGGTCTCATCATCATACTACTTAAGGCCAGCTAGGTCACTTAAGGATGCCTTCTTCTTGGTGTTGAAGGCAAAACGTTCAAGGAACGCGTCCACTAGCTGGTCTAGATTATTGATGCTATGCTTCGACAATTGGGTAAACCAATCCGAGGCCGGGCCTACGAACGTGGTTATAAATGTTCTCAGAAGCAATGCATCATTGTCCTGAATGCCAAAGCATTGACTCAGGAACCTTGTTACGTGCTCTTGGGCATCCTCATCCCCTCTAAAAATTGCCAATTGAGGCATTTTGAAGTGGTCGGGGTATGGGGGTGCCGGAACCGAAGGATGCACAGGGTGACTGCGGAGCTGGCATAAGGTGGGCTTTTGGGGCCCTGAAGTCTTGGTCTCCATAGACTCTAAGCGCTCTAGCAGTGCTTTGTATGCATCAGAGGATTTGATTTCCTCTTCTTTGGTTTGTTCCCATTGTGAATTGCGAGGAACTTGAGGCCTATGGAGGGGTAGTCGGGTAGCGCCCCCTGCCTTGGTAGGGCGTTTCAGCCCGCTCTTCTTCTCGCTCAAATTCCTCATAGGCTTCTTGAGGAGTTTCTGGGCGTGACCTATAAACATGGATGGGTGCCCGAGGAAGGCGCCCATCATTGGTTCTAGGGGTGGCCTCCCGCTCAGGTCTCGGAGGTCTTGGAGGCAACGCTTGATAAGGTCGTGGAGACCTGTCTCGTATTAAGGGGTTGTGCCTCTCATAAATTTTTGTCCTATGCATGCGAGGGGTTGGAATCCTCTCATGCATAGTGTTCTGGAGCAACTCATCTGTCTGGCATTGAATGCGCTCTTTGTTAAGATGATACAGTTGTTCTAACTGCTGTTGATCTTGCCTAAGCTGTGTGATTTGCGCTTGGCGGGTGGCATGTTTGGCAAATGCCAAGTCGATTTGTTCCGTCGTCCTAGGTCTAGGAGGCCTAGATGCCTCCCCTACATATCTATCTCGGTCATGGTGATCCGAGATCTCTATGGGTCACTTTCCTCTATCGAGGTTAGCAGCATTCACCCGAGGCTCTGGCCTCAATAGGTGATCTTGATAATTAGCAGGTGTGGAGGCGCATTGCTCCCATGCGGTGTATTGCTCTTGAGGAATATACTGGTTTTCCTCATGCCCCCTTTCATACATGTGAAAGGGATGGGCAGAGTTGGCTCGCCCTATCTGAAGAGCCTTACGCTCTAGATTTGGCCTATTAGTTCTAACAGTAATGAGGGGTGGAGGAGGAATGATATAATCATGTGGTCCCTCCTTATGAACCCTATGTTGCTCTAGCGCTTCATCGCGTAGTGGCCACTCATAATGAGTGTCTAAGGGGGCCTTCCCATGTGTGTACTCCTCCTGAGAGGGTCTGTGTTGAATGGGAGTGCCCCTCAAAGGGGTGCCTCTATAGTCCTTTTCTGTAGTGGCATAGTGTGGACTATGTTGTGGGTCGAGCTGCCAAGGTGGTATAACCAAGTCCTTGGGGCTATAACGGAGGTGACTTGTGCCTCCTTGTATACTTTTCGTAGCTTCTACCCATGATTGGGCTTGGCTACGGGTATACACCATGGTGGTGGTTTTTCTAAAAAGATATGTATATTTTTATCTCCTTTACAAAATTTTTATGCTATACCAAACAAAAGGGGACCACACAAACAAAGAAATGATTATCTCGTTTACAGATTAAATGTGTGCCCTAGATCTGGTCTAATGTGTTTGATTTTTGTTATGCAAATCTTGTAAAGGAAACTTTGTTATACATGCAAAATGAGGGCTCTTGTATCTCCAAAATGGTCGCCCCTTCAATATACCATTGCCAGGCCGTTATACCGAACCTCTCAATATACCCGCCCTTACGTGAGGGAAACTATTGGTACGCGAGAGCAGAACAGTACGTGGAACATAGGCGGTATGGAAGGGGGATCACTCTATTTTTGACACCTACCATAGAAGACTTATCCTCATGCACGGGGAATCACCCCCATTACACTTGGTCAGCTTTCATCAGGATTTACGTCTAGCAATAGATCATGATCGGGGTATATGTATGCAAAATCCAAGCCAAGGTGGTGATGAAATCCACCGTTGGTCTTGATCAAGTGTTGGGGTATTAAGACCAACTCCTTGATGTTAATTTTATTAGGTGGTGTGTGTGTGGTTCCTTTTAATCGTGTAAAGAAAGAAAACATACAACAAAAGATGATTTTCACTAATGCAATGCTTTAAAGTACGTTTTATCTTTCAGAAACCATTAGTAGCAAAAGGAAATCACCAATCCTAACTAGAACTGAAACCTATGATGAGGACTTGCCATTTGTGCAAGTATCATGCAAGCAAACCAGAGAAGAATGCATTCCTAATCAAGTTCCTTCCATTTAATTTACTCTATGTTTTTATTTTTTTCTTTATTTGCAAGAAAGGAAAACAAACTACTTAACCTTTCTATGAAAGTGTCTGAAAATAAAGCAAAGAAAACAGAAAATTGCAGAAACAGAAAGTAGAAAAACATAGAGGATGTGCAGAAGGCCTACCTCTTCTCTATCCAAACCAGATGCCTCTGAGTTTCTGCTCAAAAAATGCATAGAGCTCTAATCATCCTGGGGTGGGATGAATAGCAGGTCTGCATTCGTCACAGGGTGGGATGAATACATATTCATCCTAGGGTGGAATGAATGCCAAGTCTGTATTCATCACAAGGTGGCACGAGTAGCAGTCCAATGCCCGAATGAGTAACACCTGCAAAGAAAACCATAAAATTTGGATCAAAAACTTGATCTTAACAGTAGGGGACAGGGTCCCACCATGATCACCACTAAAATTTGAATGCAGAATGATGGCGTACCAGATATGATGCAAACAAAATAGATATGGTATAGATGTTAAGTCCTACGAATGCGATGAACAAATGCATGAAGGAAATGACGCATAAATGAGATGTAAGAAAAAAAAAAGTGGGGCCTCTTTTATTAATGTTGCTTTTAATCTGGTTACAATACGTCCCCCCCTCTAGGGCTCAGAACATTTGATACAGTTCATTACATCAATGGATGGTACGCTTCCAGTGTCTTTCGCATGCCCACATTCGAAATGGGCGGGCCAAAAGTTGCCGCCGCTTGCGTCCATGTGTTCATCATTCCTTGCTGCCCCTCTAGTGTTCCTGGTGGTGAGATCCTATGCATAGAAAAATAGCAAATAGTTAATAGCATATGCGGATAGTAGGAAAACATGCAATCCCCAAAGCCTCCGGCTAGTTAATATATAAAATAGTGAAACGATGGTCAAAACATGTCATAATGAATTCAAAATTTGATAGAAGCATCAAGACATCATCAGGGACACATTGCAAAAAGAACAGTCAGGAAATCATGCATGGATTTCTAATCGCTCCGGGGTGGGACGTTGGGGACTATCACAAAATGTGCAAAGGTGACCTTGCAAATGTCCTATCCAGAGGCCTCCAAAATTCCTGCAAACTTGGGGTTAGACAAAAGGGGGCATTTTGAGATGACCCAGAAGGTCATATTTGGCAGATTCTACCCAGATTATCCTATATCCGAAGGCGCTCCCTGTAGGTTAGTAAACGCATAAAAATGATAAAAACAAGGTCAAATCAGGTCAGAAAGCAATGAAACTTGGACAGCAGCATAAGTACATCAGATACAACATAATGCAAAAATAACAGTAAAGAAATCATGCATATATTTCTAATCACTCCGGGGTGGGGCGATTAGGACTGCAGCAGTGCAGGGGGCGCCCGGGGGCAGGACGCCCACCGTTTGGGGCTTAGTTTTGGCACCAATCCAAGTGGGATGGGTCCAAAACCTCCTAGGGGGTTGTGTCGATGAGTTTGGTGTGGGATTGTGGCCGATTTCTTGGGTTTTGGGTCTAGATTGCGTTCCTAGTGTTCACCCGATAACCTCTCTTCCAAAAGAGAAATTAGGGATGTAGGAAGCACAAAGAGGAATGGGGGTATAATTTGGCAGCACTCCATTGCTCCAAATGCTCCAGCTCTATTCTCCTTTTGGGGTGAGGAGGCTCACCTTTTTATAGACCTAAGGGTCTCCTTTGAATGCGCATGCGAGGGCGCCACTTGGCTCACCATGCCTTTCTTGGGGGAGAGAAGATTCCTCCCTGATTTAGAGCCTCCATGATCAGGGCATGCTTGATTGAAGTCTCTCTCTCAGATTTGAAACCGTTCCTCGCAATTGCATGCCTTGAAGGTGAAGTTGGGTGGCGGATCTGGGCTGCCATTTGTCAAGGCTTGACTTTTTGCTAGTCAAACCTGCTAATCGTCCCACCCTAGAGCGATTGCTGCTAATCATCCCGGGGTGGGGCGAATAGGATTCTAATCATCCCAGGGTGGGACGAATAGGGAGAAAAGTGCTTAAAAGGTGCCAAATTGACCTCTGACCTTCCAAAACTGATTTGGGAGTGGTTAGGACCACTGTTTAACCTCTGGAGGCTGCCCTAGGGGGTATGTATGCCAATTCGATCAGTGCTTGTAGTCACATAATCGGATTGGTGCTGTCTACACTTATACAAAGCAGACAGAACAAACAACAAAAAAAGTTGGAAGCAGTAGTGGTGGTGAGTAACAACAACAATAAAAAAAATTTCTCAGACCTAGTTGACCGGAGTAGTAGGCAGGGTAAATAACCAGCGAGGGGTCAAAACCTGAAAAGGGGAAAAAAGGAAAACCCAAAAAATAGGGTTTTCAATTATTTTCAGACCATAAATGGGTATTTGAGTTAAAAAATGGAATGAACGGGAAAAGGAGCAGATGAACCAGGGTTTGCAGCATCCAGAGATAGACAAGGAGTGGTTGGCATAGGAATCAGAGTAGAGAAAGGCTAGCCTGGGACCTTGGAAGGTACGTAAATGGATGGGGCCTTGGATGAAGAGCTGGAGAATAGCTTTATGGGAAGAAAAATTTAAGAACCTATCGACAAAGTGATCCTAGAGAAGGGGTAGGGTGAATCAGAGGTAGAAAATGGTCAAGATAATTGGGCCCCAGAAGTGGGACATAAATGCTCTTGGTCCCAGGTGGTACATGGTTCTAAACTTGCTACTACTCTTTCTCCATTGGTAAGCCACTTAAATTTGGGAATTAAATATGGCATTATCAACATTCCCTCAAAGATGATTTTGAACATGAAGGCGAAAGTGGAACACAATTTGGTGGGCAATTTTTTTGGGGAAAGGCTAGATATAGATACTATTAGAAAGTGGGCCTTAGATAGATGGAAACCAATGGGATGCATGGATATTGTGGCACTCCCAAATGGATTTTTCATGATCAAACTTACTGAGTTAAGTGACATGCAAAAAATTCTAGATGGAGGACCATGGTCAATGGGAAAGCGTAGCCTATTTCTTAGAAAATAAGATGTGGATTTTAATACTCACATCCAAAGTCTCATTACAACTATTGTTTGGGTAATATTACCACACCTTCCATTTAAATATTGGCATTATGAAGTTTTAATGGCTATTTCAAATGGTATTGGTACCTTTGTTACCATTGATAAGGTAACCAGGTTGACGTCCCATATGGTGTTTGCCTAAATTTTTGTTAACGTTGATCTGGATAGCATGCTTTAGAAAACAATAGACCTAACTTCTCCACTGGGGACCTGGAATCAGAGGTTAGAGTATGAAAATATTTCACCCCTTTGTGATATTTGTAAAGGGAGAGATCGTATCTCAAGCGTCTGCCCAAAGAAGAAGAAATCTCCGAATAAGAAAGTATGGCAGAGGAAGGAGAGTAAAGATGTAGAGCAGGGTAAAGGCATGGATCTCATGGTGGATAATCAAAAGAAGCAAGTACCTCAAACCATCCAACTATGGTGGTTGAGGAGGAACACATGGAAAATCCCTCTTATGGAGTTGTGGTAGTCCAGCCCCCCTAGACCTGTGGAACCCGTGACTTTGCAGACCCTAACTCTTTTGATTGCTTGAGAGGAGCTGAAGAGGATAAAATGGGAGACCCAACCAAAGTTGTGGAGTTTGTGGAGGAGACACAATGGGTGAATTATGAGGGGGTACAATAGGAGATTCTAAAACCTCTATAAGTGGATGTAGAGGTTAACCCTATTGACACGATTCTTACAAATTGGGATAGGCAAGATGAAGCTAGAAAAGCATTAAAGGAAGATAAGCAGATCCTAAAAAATATAGAGGTGAAGCTTGTAGCTCCAATATGGAAGGATTTTAGTTCAAGGGAGGTTTGGATGATGCCCTCAAGGGTGACTAGGAATCAAGCAAAAAGAACTCCCTTGGATGTTGGTAAGGAACACACTGTAGGTAGACCCCCTTTAACAAAGGTAAGGAAGAGGGAAACAGTAGCAGAGATAGCCATAGGAACACAAAAAATCATCAATATGGGTGGGGGAGGGAAGAAATCATCTAAATATAAAAAATGAAGGTTTTGTCATGGAATGTACAAGGTCTCAACGAGACTAGAAGACATAGATCAGTACAAACATTGAGAAGAGAATCACCTAGATATTTTGCTATTACAATAGAAAAAGGTGGTAGAAGTAAACTTAGAAATGGTTAAAGATAATATTTGGAGAGGAGCAGACTTTGTTGCTCAACCCTCAATGAGCTCCTTAGGAGGAATGATGTGTATTTGGGAGCCAAATATATTGGAAGGACAAAAAAATATCTCAAATGATATATTTTGTGCTATCCACTTCTTTTTAGAGGATAATTCCCATTGGATCATTACAAATGTCTATGCACCCACTATTGTGGTTAAAAGACAAAGGTTATGGAGTAAATTGAGTGAACTCAGGCATGTATTTGTAGGTATCCCATGGATCATTGCAGGGGACTTTAATACCCCTCAATATTTGTCTAATAAGAAGGAAGGTATTGAAGGATATTCAGAGAGTATGACTGAGTTTGGTGATTTTATAAATTCAAATGCTGTGATGGACTTGGAGTTTAGACAAGATAAATTTACCTGGACTAATAGGCAACTGGGGAGTCAGTTGATTCAGATCATAATGGATAGAGTGTTGATTTCTCAAGAGAGCTTAGTGTTGTTTGGGGATACTAATTTCACAGCCCTCCTAAAAACTAGCTTAGACCATAATCCTTTGATTTGGGAAACAACGGATAGGATAAGGCTCTTTGCTACCCCTTTTCAATTTGAAAAGATGTGGATCCTTCATTTTGATTTAGAGAGCAGGATTCAATCTTGGTGGCAACAAGATTTTTCTAGGGATAAATTGACTCAATTAGCAAAGAAAATGAGATTTATTAAGCAAAACTTAGAACTGTGGAATAAATATGTGTTTGGAGACATTATGGTTAAAAATGCAGCTTTACAACAATAGCTCATGGAGTATGAAAACTCTTTACATTTGGGGGAGTATTCGGAGGAAGTTCATACTAGAGAAAAGGATCTTCTATGTGATTGACATAATACTCTGGCGTGTGAGGAGGCTTTCTGGTGGTATAAATTAAGAGCTTTGTGGTTAAAGGAAGGGGACATGAATACTAGGTTTTTCCATGTTTCAAGTATCAGACACAAAAGTTTTAATCAGATCCAAGAGATCAATATTTCTTATGGTTCTTCTGCAAGAGATCCTTTCCAAATTAGAGGGGAATCTCCAAGACATGTTAGGAGTGGATTAAAAGTTGGATGAAGAGGTGATGAACCTATTGTTAGGTCATATTCCCTTAAAGATTACAAACTAGATAAATTATTATTTCCTCAGCCCCTTTACGGATGAGGAAATTAAAGAGGTAATATTATCCATGAAGGGAGATAATATCCTGGTCCATATGGGTTTCTGACACTCTTCTACCACAAGTTTTGGTACATCATTGACAATGAAATCACCTTGGAATTTAAGGAGTTTCATATCTCTAAAAGTATCCCTTATGTGAATTGTAAGTTATTAGCCCTCATCTCAAATATTGCAGGTGCTAAATATTTTGCATATCGCCCAATTAGCCTATGTAATACTCTCTACAAAATTGTATCCAAAATCCTTGTAAACTAGCTGAAGATGGCTCTCCCTGTTATCATTGATAAACACCAGGATTTTGTTCAGTGATGATAGATTATTTATGGGATCATTTCAATCCATGAGATCCTACACTATATCTCTAAATCAAAAAAGGAAGGTATGTTTCTTAAATTGGATATGAATAAAGAATATGACAAAGTTTCTTAGAATTTTCTGATCAAAGTGCTTCAACATTTTGGTTTTCATAAGGATTGGATCTCTATGATGAAAACGACATCTCCACAGTGAAAATATCCATCTTAGTTAATGGGTCTGAAGTGGGTTATTTTCCTAGCAAAAGGGGGTTAAGACAAGGAGACACCCTGTCCCCTTATCTATTTATAATTTTAGCTAAATCTATGGGTAGAGCCTTCATAGCAACCACAGATAGAGGAGATATAGAAGGTATCAGACCAACTTCCACTCTGGAACCGGTCTATTTTCAACAGTTTATGGATGATACTCTAATTTTGACAATACCATCTCTTCCATAAGCAAGATATATTAAGATGATTTTGTATTTCTATGAGCTTTTAGTAGGCCAAAAGGTAAATTTTAATAAAAGTAAGATTTTTTCTTAAATACCTCGAGAGCTCTCAAACTGCAGATAGCAAGAATCTTCAACTGTGACATAGGTGATTTACCAGCAACCCATATAGGGATACCTTTATTTTATGGGAGTAAGAAGGAAGCCTTGTGGGATTTGGTTATTTAACGTGTTACAAAGAAACTGTCTTCCTGGAAAGGCTATATTCTTAGTCAGGCAAGAAAGACCCTTCTTGTGAAATCCTACCTTCAAAGTGTACCTATACTTCATGTCAATTTTTAAAATGCCAGTATCATTCTACAAAATATTGAACAGATACAAAGGATTTTTTGGTGGTCTGGGACTGAGAAGAAGAGGATATCTTTACTTGCTTGGAACAAAGTATCTACCTTTAAAAAATATGAGGGATTCAGACTGAGAAATCTTCCCAAAATGAATAAATCTCTAATGGGAAAGTTGGGTTGGAAGTTGGCAAAGGAATAAGACACTCCCTGGGTCAAAATTGTAAAAGCTAAGTATTTACGTAATTCCTCCTTCCTGGAAAACCTCAACCCCCCTAAGGGGTCTAGTTTCTATAATAGCCTTCAACAGGTAAGAACTATGATCCAGTAGAGCTATATATGGCAGATTAGAGATGGTGCTACTATGATATTTTTGCAGGATACTTGACTCTTTAACTCTCCCCTTTGTGATATCCTAAGGTTTGCAAACATAAGAACGATTCTGACTCCTATTTATGGATTGTTGGTTAAATATTATATTGTGGAATAAAATGACATCAAGAAGTGGAAGTGGTTTTATGCTAAGAATATCAATGAGGACTTGCATCCACACCTAGAAAGTCTTAATAAATGCCTTAATACCTACATCCTCAGCCATTGGTGATCAAATGATATATTTATTTGGATGAAAAAAAGAGGGGAGATTATTCTGTGAAGTCTGGTTATAACTTGGTTGAAGGTGTAGGGGTAGTATGGCCCCATGTAAAGGTTTGGGACAAAGATCTCATCCCTAAGATTACTATTTTTTAGTGGCTAGTTATGCATAATGAAATTATGACCCAGGATAATGTAAAAAAATGTGGTTTCTCCTTACCAAGTAAATGTTTTTGTGTGAAAAAGAGGAGGAAAGCATTGATCATCTACTTATTAAGTGCTCCTTTACCAAAAACTTGTTTGATAAGCTCTGTAGTGAATTCCAAGTTCATTGGGTTTTCCCTAGAACTATCTCAGATTTGAAACTACAATGGGAGCCTCCTTTTAAAGGCAGAATAATTAGGAAGTTGTGGCTTCTAAGCCTTCCAGATAGTCTAGAATGAAAGAAACCACAAAATATTTGAGAACTTGAAGATGGATTAGGAAATGGTTTAGAATTGAGCAAGAAGTCTCCTAATGGAGAATTTTAACACTATATGCTTCAAGGGGGGATGGGAATCAGAGCAGGAAAGGTGGATATTGGAATTCTAGGGAGTCAGAGGGAAATTACCAGTGCCTCGAGTTTATCCCAAAAATCATGCAAAATGGATACCGCCATCGGTTGGATGGTTCAAATTCAATTTTTACAGGCCTTGAACGGTAATCCTAGGCTGGCGAGAGCTGTAGGGGTGATCCATAATCATCTGGGTAGGGTAAATAAAGCCTTTTCTTAACCACTAGGTGTATAGATAAGTTATTTTACTGAAGCAAGAACAACTTATGTAGGAATTTCTTTGGCTATCAATTGCAATCTAGATAAGCTCATAGTTGAAGGAGACACAAAATATTGTGACCATTTTAAAGGGAGAACAACTAGCTACCTGGACTATTGATTTAATGATGGTGGAAGCTCGAGCACTTTTGGATAGACTCGAGAATATGTCTATCAATAATATTTATAAAGAAACCAACAGGGTAGCAGATGGTCTTGCTAAAGAAGGAGTTATGGTAGATGCCAAAAAGGAATGGGGAATGATATCCCAATGCACATAAATATTTTAGTTGACAATGATAATGCCACAAGAATTGACAATGGGGGTTAGTAGGAAGAGACTGCCAGGAAATCATAGAGTATATGATATTTAGATATGTAAGGTGTATGCTAATTTTCCAGTTCTAGATGCGGTTAGTGAAGTGTGTTTGTTGTTACACGGTTGGTATAGGCTTTATGCTAGTGGGAAATCCTTCTTGGTCAAATGGACAGTGATTGGCCATATCTATTGATGTAAAAGGTTAGCATTCCTTTCAAAAATGCATTTTTCCAACTTAAAAAAAATGGAAGACTAGGATTTCAGGAAGCATAGATGACAAGTGGCTAGATTTTGGTGTCTATAGATGCCCCTTTTTGTATCGCATTGCATGAAACACAATGTGGTGCAAAAACAAGAGACACCTGGTTTGGTGAAGCAGCTTTCTTTCCTTGGAGCGCAAGAAGATCCTAGAGATAAAAAATGTTGGTGTAGCTTACCCCCTCAATTGGCAAATGAGTGAAGAATGAATCTCATGAGCCAATTGAAATGTGGGTGGAAATGTGAGTGTAAATATGGGTGTAAATAAGGGTGTAAATGTGGGTGTAAATGTGAGTGTAAATGTGGGTGACATAGATGATGATGCAATGATTGATTTTGTTCTTTTCCCAATAGAAAAGGGGTTTTTGCCAATTGTGGATGATAGTGTGGATGTAAATGTGATGTATTCTATTTTTGCCCCAATAGATGCAAGGGTTTTTGGAAATATGGATGATATGAATGATGTAAAATATGTATCCCAATGTGGGAAATCAAAATCAAATTTGGTTACCCCAAGTTTTGGGGTGGTCTTATGTTGTTGAAGAATGTGCCTTATGGCATCATTGAAATGCAAAGTTATAAAAATGTAAAATGACATAGGGGAATATGACCATTATAGTGATTGTTGTAAGATTCCTTCTACTAGGAACCAATCATCCTACTGGCCTATATCCCCAGTGACTATATGTGTAAAAGAGATGATGTATTAGAAGTTATTCGTGTTTCAAGCCCCACGGACAAGGCCATCAATGACAATTTTTGAGCAAATTAATCTAAGCATAGTCTCACTCAAAAAATGAGGGACCAAATGGATTTTGATGTCAAACAAGAGGATGTTGGATGATGGGCAAGTGTCCTTATGGTGATCTACCCATCCTACTAAATTGCATGGATAGTCAATCGCTGCAATCGCCAAGTGAATAGAGTAAACCACTAGATACGAGGTTCACTTAAAAATGTGAGTGGAATTGGAAAATGTTGAATGGAAATGCAATGATAAATGTAATTGGTAATGTGGAATGACGATGTATGATGTAAAATGGAGATGGAGATGCATTGATGAATGAATTGGATGATTTTATGAAATTTGGAATTGTTTTGGAATGTTTTTGAAGTAATTTTGGACAATTTTGTGACTTTTGATCGTAAACAAGATTTAACTACCCAAATCAATCCAAATTATCACAAAATGTGATGAAATGATGTGATGAATGATTGGGATGATGAATGTGGTCGTTTTGTGAAGTTTTGGATCATTTTGAGGCATTTTGAAGATTGTTGAGCATTTTTGTGACTTTTGGTCGCAAATGAAAATTAAGCTCCCAAATCAATTTATGCTTTCACAAAACATGATGTGATGATGAAATGGATGTATGGATGGAATTTGGAGTGATTCTATGGAGGTAAGCTACATTTTTGGGCCACATTGGTATTTTTGTAGCATTCTAAAGCTCGATGCCGACCATCATCTAGGTCAAGCACAAACACAGGCAAGCATCTACCACCTGAAAAATGTAGGACAACATTTGAGTGCACCAAGAAGATGCCCATGGGCATTTGAGCACATCAAAAATAACTATAAGAGGGTTGTAGAAGTGAAATTGGATTCATTCTTACATTCACGAGTTCCAAAAGAAGCATCTGAGGAGAGTGAGTGAGTGAGTGGAGGAGTGTGAAGGAGTGTGGCAATGGTGATGGAGGGAGTGGATGCGATAGCAGGCATGGAGGCACAAGTGGTTGAGGTAAGTGCCCTTGGCACTCTTGTTTAGATTTTTGCAATGTTTTTATTATAATGAATGTGATGGTAATATACGTGTTGTTGTGTTATTGTAGTTGAGGATCTTGGAGGCTCGACACTAATTCTCACCGATTATACCAAGGGTGAGAAAGGCCTTGCAGAAGGATGATTGGGATAAGTTGGAGGATATGGGGTTGGATGGGGTGGCATGGATTGAGGTGGTGAGGGTGGATGAGGGGTATCTCTCAGCCTTGGCTGAGAGATGGGATCTAGATAAGGGGACCTTCTAGCTCTCAACAAGGGAGATGATTGTGATGCTAGAAGATGTATATCACATATTTCGAGTGTCGGTGGAGGGGTTGTATATCCAAGTTGGGCACGATAAGGAGTATGAGATGAGTTAGATTTTTGGAGATGGATGGAGGGATGTGAATATCCAAGGTGGAGGGATAAGGTATTTGGCTATGTATGTGAGGTAGGAGTTGGAGGCATTGCCCACCTTAATCATGTTCCTGTTGGCCAACATATTGGTGCCTAACAGCACCGGATGTCAGTTTCCATGGAACATGATAAGGTTGGTGTATGACATGATCGATGAGCCTCGAGTGTATGCATGGGCACCTATGCTGTTGGCTCAGATGTATATGGAGCTATATGAGGTGAGGAGGTAGGGGTGGAAGGGGTTGGGATGTAGTGTATTGCTATAGTGTTGGGGCTGGGAGCACTTTAGTGTGGCTCATCCTATGGGCTTGCCTTGCGAGGAGTGGGATAGGGATCAACCCTATGCTTTGAGATGGTGGGTGTTTGAGGAGGTGCAACCGAGTCATCCTGGTCATAGTGGCCAAGAGTGCAGGGATCTATGGGTAGGCTTGATACCTAATCAGGTGTGTTAGAGGCCATGGTAGGAGGTGAGGTGGCCTAGTGATGGAGAGCAACTGCAAAGACTAAGATAGGCTAGATGGGTGGTTGGGTGACATGGGAGTGAGGTGGAGCTGATCTAGTTCTCTTGAGTATTATGGTAGTTTGGGTTGAGGTAGGGAGTTCTAGAGGCTCCTATGCTCTATAGGCATCGATCGGATGAGTCAAGCCTACCATGTGTGGAGGAGTGGTGGGTAGACTATATGGATGATGAGGAGATAGATCTCCTAGATGTGGATGATGTCAAGACCACAATAGAGTATGATGTATGGTTCACTTCATAAATACCATGGGTGCTGAGTTAGGTGGTCAAGGAGGGTGGTGGAGATGAGGAGGAGGGTGGTAAAGGAGGAAATGGTAGAGGAGGTAGAGGAGGCTCCCCACCATCATAGATATCATTGATCTAATATAGGGAGGTAGGAGAGAGATGCAACAGAGCAACCTCTAAATATTAGAGGTGATGATGGTGGTAGGGATGATATGGAGGAGGTTCCAAAGAGACCTCTAGGTCAAAGTGAGGAGGAGTGGGTGAGGTTAGAGGTAGAGCAAGATCAACTTTGATAGATGGTGGTGGAGTGGGATGTAGAGATAGCAGCTCGAGATGTGATGATAGCAACTCGGGATGCTGAGAATGCTTGATTATGGATAGAGCTAGATGCATGAGTGGTAGTAGGTGGAGGTGAGGATATGATAGTGAGGCTCTAGGTAGAGCTGAGATAGAGGGACTCTCATAGAGGTATGATGTACTATGCCTATGATCTCGAGAGGCGTATATCTAATATTTAGAGGATCGACTCATGCAACACCACATTAGGCTGCCAGATCGACCTGCTTCCTCCATAGTAGGTTCTGTTAGGCATAGTGAGTCTAGGCATAGTGTCTCTAGGTCTAGGGCTCCTTCGAGGTCATAAGGGTCTACCTATGGGTATTAGCTAGTGCTTAGATGCACTTTTTATATATGAGCCTTGGTGCTCCATTGTATATAGCCTTTGAGCATTCATTGTACATGTGATTATATATATATATACATGGCTTTTACTTTTGTGTTATGAATTTGTGTGGATGTTTGTGTGAATGCATATGTATATGTGATGGATGGTAATGTAATGATGATGTGTATGTGTAATGGAAATAATGCAAATGAAATGACATGCTAATGATCATTTGTAGTTTAGATTTTTGCTTGACCATTATTGATCATTGTTGTTTAATCAGGGGCACCAAAATGGTGGTATGTGAAATGGAAGACTCATGTAATGATGTGGTAATGATATGGATGGTGTTGTGGCTTATGGATGGCTATCTTGGAATTGTTTTGTAGAGACTCAAACATACTAGTGATATCAAACAAACTCACTAAGTTCTATCTAATTTCTCTAAGACCAAATGTGTGTGTAGTGAAATGTTCAATTACCAAATCATGAGTGTGGTAATGACTCAAGGTAATCAAGAACCAATGTGTGTGCAAGTGAGTTCATTAACCCATATTGAGTAAATTGAGATGAAACCTATCATGGAGGAGACCAAGAAGCTAGCTTATCCTTATGTGCGGTCAGAGGTCTCTTCAAGAGAGACGTGTCACCACGCATGAGCGTACTCCACTGCCAATCAAGCATCTATAGCCCCAGTGGAGATTAGCTCCATAGTCCAATGATCTGATCTCTAAGCTTTGGGGATTCGGACTACCTAACCATCTAGATGGAAATGTAGTTCTATCCTTACAACTTGAGGATCTGTGGTGTGTGATGTGTAAAAGAGTTAGAGCTTTGGGGAATCAGATTCTCAACCGAAGTGTGATGAGAATTTTACCCTATCCTTACTACTCATTCTTTTGTTTTGGCAATGTGAGTAGTGGTGAGGACCACTATTTTTTATTTTGGACTATGTGCATAATGGGACAAGCAAAGATGACCTTTTTCGCTTCGAGGTTCAACCCAATCATGGTATTATCCCTCTTTGACACAAGATGTTTTTAATATGTGTAAAATGTGGTTGGTTCAAGAGTGTTAGAGTCAATCCCAGAACTCAATATTTTCTTTAGTGAAAATGTGACTTGGTCCTAGAGAAAACTCGACATGTATTGGAGTTTGCTTGAAACACTAGGAGTGGTTGAGTGACCGAAAACACCTAGGGTAATGAAGTGATAGTGCAAATGGTAAATTGACTTGTGAAATGGTGTAATGAAATGGATGTGAACTTGGGGGTGCCCCTGATTAAGGCAACAAGATTTATTGGATCAATTATTGTCTAAACTTAACAAATGACCCCTAGTATGGTGGATGAAATGCATTGAAATGATAATGAATGTGTTTGTGCAATGTGGATGTATGTAATGCAATGTTTTTGTGTATTAGCCATGTATATATACATATATGTAAATCACATTAAGCATAGAACACTCTCAAGTGGATGATGTTAAGTGGTTCGGGCTCTTCTTCTCCCTCTAGACTGGCAAGTCTATATGTTCCTTGACCCACTTTTTGGGTGACAATGTATGGACCTAACCAATTAGCCATAAATTTATCATGAAGATGTGGCAATGCATTGGTGTTTTGTTGATTCTCTTTGAGGACAAGATCTCCTACTTGGAATTCACGTAGATGGACTTTGGCATTGTAAGCACGCTTGAGATGATCTTGATATACTCGTAAATGTTCTAAGGTATTAATTCACCTTTCATCAAGGAGTGTAAGTTGGTCAAGACGTGCTTGTCTAGCAGTATCATCATCTATGAATTCCTGCAATGAAATTTGCAATGAGGGGATCTCGAGCTCAAGAGGCATGATGGCTTTGACACCATAGACCAATGAGAATGGTGTTGCCCTAGTAGGCATGTGAATGCTTGTTCGATAAGCCCATAATGCCAAGGGGATTTGAGTGTGCCAATCTCGATGATTTTCTTTGACTAGTTTCTTGAGAATAGCAATCAAGGTCTTATTGGTTGCCTCAACTTGTCCATTTGTTTGTGGGTAGTAAGGAGTCGAGAAACTATGTTGGATATTATATTTCTTGCAAAGTGCTCGAACATCCTTGTTCTTGAAAGACTTGCCATTGTCAAAAATGATTTTTGAGGGAATACCAAAATGATAGATGATGTGTTGAAGTATAAACTCCACAATTCTAGGTCCTATCGTACTAGTTAGAGGAATTGCCTCGACCCACTTAGTGAAGTATTCAGTGGCTGTGATGATGAATGTATGTTATCCCGAGGAAGGAGGTGAGATTTTACCAATCAAGTCCAAACCCCATTGTGAAAATGGCCAAAGACTTTGAATAGGTTGCAATGCTTGTGATGGTACATGAGTTAAATTAGCATGTTGTTGACATTGTTGATATTTCTTGATATAATTGCAATAATCACGTTCCATGGTGGGCCAATAATAACCCATGCATAAAATACACTTTGCGATGGCCATTCCACTAAAATGACCACCACAAGTACCATCATGAGCTTTTGATATTGCTCTTTGGGCCTCTATAGGCTCGAGACAATGAAGGAGGACTCCATCATAACCACGTCTATACAACACGTTCCCCAAGAGAGTAAAATGAGCTACCTTTTGCTTGAAAGTGCATTTAGAAGTCCATGACATGTCATATGGGAGTGTTCCAAACTTGAGGAAGGATTTTATTTGGCTAGACCAAGGCTCATATGACTTTGCATGGATAAAGCAAACGTCCTTCTCATATTTAGACTCAGCTTGAGAAATTGCAGATTTAGAGATCATTGTGACAATTAATGGTTGTACCTCTCCTTCAAAGTTCTTTGGAATCAATGATCCTAGAGAGGCCATCACATCTGCAAATCTATTAGTCGATCTAGGCAAGCTATCAATTTCATACCAGTCAAATTTGGCAAGCAATTTCATTGCTACTTCATGATAAAGTTTTAAGACTGGTTCTTTGCATTGGTATTCTCCATTTACTTGATGAATGACAAGTTGAGAATCACCAAATATCCTGATACGCTTTATGCTCATAGCTATGGCTGCTTGAAGTCCTAATATTAAGGCTTCATACTCTGCATTATTGTTTGTGCATGGGAAATCGAGTTTGAATGATAAGGGGATAGGCACCCCCTATGGTGTATGAAATACGACTCCAGCACCTTGTCCATTTGTGCACTTAGAACCATCAAAGAATAATGTGATATCGACATCTTCCTCCGGAATGACATCTTCTTCTTGTTCAGTGATAGTAAATACCGAATCATCTAGGAGCTCAATAATCAAGGGTTGATCACTAGGAAGTGGAGCTTTCACAAGCTGATCGGCTATTACCTGACCTTTAATGGATTTTTGGCTAATGAATTCAAGATCAAATTTAGTTAGAAGCATAATTTTTCTACATAAGCGTATCTGGTTTCATAGCTTACCAATGTTCGACTAATGTAGTAGACAACTTGCTCTCGGTTGTTTTCATTCTTTTGAGCAAGCATTGTCCCTAAAGCAAATTCTATTGTTGAAACATAAATATGGAAGGGGACCCCTGACGAGGAGGAGTTAAGACTGGTGGAGAAGCCAAGTATTTCTTGATGTCATCAAAAGCTTTTTGATATTCATCTATCCATGAAAATGTCACCCCCTTTTGTAATAGGTGATTGAATGGCTTACATTTGTCTGAGAGTTGTGCAATGAAATGATGGATCGATTGAATCTTTCCTTGTAAACTATGCAACTCTTTCAAGTTTTTTGGGGGAGGCATCTCCATGATGACCTTGAATTTGTTTGGGTCCACTTCAATGCCTCTTTTGGAGATAATGAATCCTAGTAGTTTGCCTGAGGTGACACCAAAGACACACTTTTTGGGGTTCAACCTTACATTATGCTCTAGAAGTCGATCAAAGACTTTTTCCAAGACACCAATGTGCTCTTGTCGAGTTTTAGATTTTGCCAAGAGATCATCCACATAATCTTCGATGATCTTATGCATGTAATCATGGAAGATGTATGTCATGGCACATTGATAAGTAGCACCTACATTTTTGAGGCCAAAGGGCATCACCTTGTAACAAAAAGTCCCCCAAGGTGTAGTGAATGTTGTTTTGTGTTGGTCATCAAGATTGATTCGAATCTGATTGTATCCTGAAAAACCATCCATTAATGAAAGCATTTCATGGCCAGTGCAAGTGTCGATAAGAGTATCAATGTTTGGTAGAGGAAAGTCATCCTTAGGACATACTTTGTTAAGGTCTCGATAGTTAGTGCAAATGTGTATCACCCCATTAGGTTTACGAATGGGTACCATGTTTGAAAGCCACTCAGGATAGTCAATGGGTACAATGAAACCCACATCTAATAGCTTTTGAAGCTCTTATTTGACCATGAGGGCAATGGTAGGATGCATCTTTCTTAGTTTTTGTTTGATCGACTTAGCATCAGGATGCAAGGTTAAATTGTGGACAACCAAGTTAGGGTCAAGGCCAGGCATGTCTTTGTAGGACCATGCAAATATGCCCTTCTTCCTCTTGAGGAGAGCTATCAATTGCTCTTGTTCATCAATAGATAAAATTTTTCCAAGTTTGATGATTTATGGATTGTCTACATCTGAACTAAGGTTCACATCAATGGTATCTTCAATGGACATGTGAGAACCTTCCTCAAGCTGATGGGGTGTTGGGATCAGATGAATGTCATCAATGACATTATCAAACTCTTCTGACTCAATCTCTTCTATGTCTACCTAGAAAACCTCAGGATCCAAGGGTGAAAGTGAAGGTGAAGGTGGAGGTGAAGGTGAGGGTGATGGAGGAATGTAAGTGGTGGAAGCTCTTAACAATTCCTTAGAAAGGACAAATTTGGCAAAGGATGGTGGTGATGAAATCCATTCCATATCAATGAGGCTAATATCAATTGGAATTGGTTTTGCCAAATCATATGGATTACGGAGTGGGGTGTATAAGTCAACAAGATTCATATTGACTTAGTGAGGTAATGGTGGTTGGCAATGTGAAGGGTGGGTTGGTTTTATCTATTGAGATCGGTGAAGGAACCTTGGGAACCTGAACAACAACAAGCAACACTTGTAAATGCAAATGATAAAAGTCATGCACATGCAATGCAAAGATTTTTTTTTTTTTTTTTTGAATTATGTACATATGTTACAAAATGTTCTGGTGAGGTGGATCAATGAAGTGGAGGTGGTGGTTCACCAGTTGGTTCAACTCACTCCCTAGGGAGAAGCAAATAAAAAATGGGTTGATGGATGGGGAACATTCTAAGGTAATGCTCATCCTATTTGGTGAATGGAGTGATTGGAGTTGATTCCTCTTTAGATTCATATGAATCTATCGATATGATGTCGTATTCATCATAAAATTCCTCAAAGTCATCATTGTGAGTGGTTTCCTCTTCTAAATTTAAATGAAGGTTTTGAAAAGCTTGTTCAAGAGAGGAAGTGGAAGAATGAGAGTGGTAGCCCAAACCTGAATGGTCATGCACTTCTCGATATGGAGTGTCAATGATTTTATGCATACCTTGTTCATGTCATCCTAGGTCATATCCTTGCCAATTGACTTGATGAAAGTATCATGAAGGAAAACCGATCATGTGCTCTATGTTGGCAAGGACTAGTTGTGTAGGTTCATCTAGGGAAGGTGGATCGAATGATGAATCAACCCCTCCATATATGAAATTGATCTTATTAGGTATTGAACCCATATTATACATCACTCCTATGGATAAGGGTGGGTCACATGGATGACCATAATCCCTAGAAGTTTGGATGTTTAGCGGTGTAACAATGACATCTTGGACCACATATTCACCAATGCCAGGATTGGTGAGGTGGACCACAACTTGTGAGGATGTGGAGGTGGATGGAGTGGATGTGGAAGTGGAAGGCTCATGGATGACTTGTGGCTCAGGTAGTGGGAGGGATGTATGGTGGAATGGCATCTCACAATCTGTTAGATCGACTTGTGAGACATCTGTTGGTGGAGATGAAGATGGATTTGGTTGAAGGGTTTGATGAATGGTTGATGATGTTGATGTGGTGGATGTTGATGTTGATGATGTGGATGGAATGGTAGTGGATGTTGATGTTGATGATGTGGATGGTGTGGATTGGGTTTGACCACATGTACATGTAGTCGATTGTGATGAAGGTAGGGGTGTAGAAGTGGAAGCTTGATGTGGGGTAGTGATGGGAAGCTCTTCAAGAATGGGAGCTTTAGATGAAGAAGTGGTGGATGATGTGGTTGATGGTGTTAGGAATAGGTGGGTTGATGGAAGTGTGGGTTCATAGGGATTTGAGATGAAATTGCAATACTTAAATGGTTTGATGTCCATTGGTATGCAATGAATTTATCCCTCATGTACATATTTTAAGCATTGATGTAGTATGGAAGGGACACATCTCATATCCCTAATCCAGGGGTATCCAAGGAGTACATTGTAAGCCATGGACCCCTCCAGGATGTGGAACATGGTATGCAATATTTTTACCCCCACTTCTATGGGTAGAACGATAGTGCCAACTATGGAACAAAGAGCATCATTGAATGCTCTTAAGGTGAATGTGGATTTGGTAATGTGTGATGGTGGAAGGTTGAGATGTTGAAGGGTGGATGTGGTGATGATGTTGATGGAGGAGCCAATGTCAATTAACACTCATTTAAATGGCTTCCTATCAACTTGAGCCATAATATGTAATGGAGGGTCCACCGCTTCTGATGACATTGATTTAATTTCAAAATCATAGAATGTAATGGAAGGCTCCATGCACGTTTGAATGCTCCCCATGAAATTATTGAAGGCATTAGTGTCTTGGGATTGGAGTTCAATGGATTTTAGAATTTCCATTAATGCCTCATGATGTGGGGGAGATTGTTGAATTAGCTCATAGATAGATAGTTTGGCTGAAGCCATTTTGAGGCTAGTTGTCAGTCGACTACTTAGTGAGATGATGGGTCTTTGTGAATGGTTTGGAGGATGAATTGGTTGTGATGGATGACTTGGAATATGGATTGGTTGGGATGAGTTGGTGGAAAAATGGATGGGTGATGATGAATTGGTAGGTTGTGGAGACACACTTGCTTGAGGTGCTATAGGAGGTTGAACTGCCTATTGTTGTTCATTTTGTCTATTGGTGCTTCTTTGTCCTTGGGTGACTACGTGAATAGCCCCCATAAAACCTTGATATTGTTGCACATGGTTGACTTGATTAGGAGGAGTCATGGTATTTGATCCCCCTATTGTTTGTTGTTGTTCCTCATGATGAGGAAGTGGTATTTGGTATATACCAAGGTTTTGGTTTTGTTGGGCCAAAGGACTATCAAACTTGATGGCCCCTAGCTCTATCAAATCTTGCACCATGTGTTTAAATGACCAACAGTTGTTAATGTCATGTCCTTTATGTCGATGAAAAGGATAAAATAAGTGCTCCCTATAGCCCTTGCCTCATTTAACTTGATCTTCTGGTATGATTTTAGGTAAGGCAATAGCATTGGTGTCATACAACCTACGGAAGAGGGAGGCGTATGATTCAGGAAAAGGTGTGAAGATGTGGTCTTGTCAAATGGATTGTTGATGTTGGTGATTTTCCATAGTTGGCACTATGGCATGAGGTTGGTGAGGTGGGGGAACCACTTGATAATTGATTTGTTGTGGTTGTTGTTGCATTGGTTTTGTTGTTGTTGAGTCATTGTTGGCTGACTCAGGACCACTTGATTTACTTGATTTGGCTTTGACTGGCCAGAATAACTTCCTTTTGCTTGGCCCTTATTTTGCCATTCCTTTTTCTTAGGCTTTATCTCGCCCTCTTGGATTTTTATCTCTTCAATGACATGAGCTTGGGTGAGAGCCTCATCGAATGTTCTGTATTGTTGTAGTTGTAATAACAAGGAGATGGGTTTTAAGCAACTCCTTGTGAACATTCGGGTCAGTTCTTCCATTGGTAGGGAGAATGGCAACTTAGTGATAACTACCCTCCAATGGTTTCTAAAATCATAGACTAACTCTTCTTCGAATTGTCTAAGGTTGTACAAGTCAGTCAATGTGGTTTTCTTGCGAACATTGAGGGAAAATCTCTCCAAAAATTGATCTACCAATTGTTCAAATGTGAAAATGTTGTGGTGAGGTAGATGGTTATACCAGTCTTGAGCATCTCCCCCAATATCTGAGGAAAAGTTTTGAGCATCAAAGCATCTTGATCTTGAATCCAAAAGCATGAGTGAATAAATGTGCTAATGTGCTCTCGAGGGTCCTCAGTCCCTTTAAATTTATCAAATTTTGGTACTATGAAGTCTGTCGGATATGGTGGTGATGGTACCAAAAAATGGATAGGTTGATTGATTAGTTATCTCAAGGTAGGCTTCTGGTACATCATACCAGGAGTATGTCAAATCAAGCTATCAATATATTGTTGCATTGCTTGGATTTTAGGGTCTTCTCCATGTGTGTAGAAGCCCTAAATTATTTGATGATTGTGTAAAGGTGGGGTATGTGGAGTGGTGAATTATTGTGAGGGAATGTGGTGTTGATGGCTTGATGGATTGAAGGGTGCTTGGTGATGTTGGGCATGTTGTTGGACTTGGTGGTGGAATGATTGTTGTTGATGGAATGGAGGTGAGGTTTGGGGAATGTGAATATGTTGGGTTGTGGAAGTGGGGTTGATATGGGTGAGTGGAGGTGTGGGTATAGCAACTTGAGAAGATGGTGATACCCAAGATAAGTTAGGTGTGAAGTAGGTGTGTTGGATTGGGATGGAATGGGGTTTGAAATCTATTATTTGTGTTTGTTGTTGGGAATAAGAATGAGCATCTTGTTGGCCCATGAGTAGTTGATTAAGGTGTTGCCATGCTTGTTGTATGGCAATTTCTGAAGTAGATGGTGTGGGTGTGATGGAGGTGGATGTGGGTGAAGTGTAGATGTTTGCAATGTTGGTGGATGTTGGTGGAGGGTAAGTTGTGAAAGGAATCATAATAGAATGAGGGGTAGTGGATGGCATGGTAGATGGAATGTGTGAAGTTGCATTGACATGTGCTTCATAGAGTGGATTGGTATAAGTGGTAGTGTGGGTAGATGGGATGGAGGTGATTTGGCTATGTTGTGGTGGAGACATGTGATGTGAAGGTGTGGATGATGCCTCAAAGAGAGGGTTAGTGTGAACTTGGATGAAGTTGGTGGGATGTGAATGAGTAAATTCCTATTGAAAAGAAGGAACTTGGCTATGTGGAATGTTAAGTTGTTCTAAGACTAGTCTGGTTGGTCTTAAGTAAGCCCCAAATTTATCCATGTCTATGTAGGTGATTCGGGAATCAGTAGGTGTAGAAGGCTCGATCTCTAGGATGGAAGTGTGAATAGCCCTTTCCATCACATCTGCATTTGAAGTAAACATAGAATGTGAAGGTCCAATAGAAAAACTAGAATAGCTTATCTATGTCACACTTGCAGGGTTAGCCATAGAAGTGGTTGGGAAAGAGGTGATGCACTCCATGGATGAAGTGGGTTGGTTGGTGGATGCTTGACTCATGATTCTAGCTTGGCTTCGAGTTGAAACCATAAGCTAATGAGCCAACTAGGGTAGTGAATGTGGGGAATGTGTGTGAAAATGTGGAATGATAATGAAAAGCACACAGAATCAAACAAACAATTGAATCCTATGTTTTGCAATAATTTTTAATTTAATTTTTTATGTGGTTTGTGTGTTTTGATGTATGCCTAAGCCTAGACTACTATGCAGGATGGAGTCCTAAGGTGGATGGAAAATGAGGATTTTCTTGGTGATGAAATCCAAAAAAATCTCTCATGGGTTGCTAAGGTGTCTATGGGGCAAGACAATGGATGGAGATGAAGCCCACCATCGTTGGTCTTGATCAATAGTTGGTGATGAAGTCCAACGTACTGATGTTTAAAGTGATGCATGCTCATGTGTGATTATTTTTAAAGTTTTTGTTATCTATGGTGTTCACACAATGCCAAGAAACCCTCTTTTACTCAGCTAAGCTAGTAACCAAGAACATTAATACCGAGTTCCTCAAAATAACCTAGGGTACACCGCTTAAGATCCACCCTGAATCATCAAGTGATTCCAATAGTGGAGGGTTCACCTAGCTCTTCCACCCTGAATCATCAAGTGATTCCAATAGTGGGAGTATGCTCAAATACCAATGGCTTGTTCCAACTTAAAAGAAGTAAAGGTGGGAGACTTTAGCCTAGAATGCAACTACTTATGCTCTTTTCATTTTATTGCAAGCAACATACAATGTAAAAAGTAAAAACACCACAAACAACAAAAACTTAAACCTAATGTGATGAATGTTTTAATGCAACTAACATGGATGCACAAATGCAAATCTATCCTATGTGCAAACTATATGAAGATATATTTATAAATGCCTAAGATGCAAAATGTGTTGCTTTTTAAATAGAAAATAAATATCTTATTTTCAATATTTCTATAAAAAGCAAAAAAAACAAAAATGGAGGTGGGGTTTGATTCAGACTTACCAGGAAGCCTACATATTTCTTCCCAACACTCCTAGATGCATGTAGAGTCTCCTAAATATAGTGAGGCATCTCCTAGACATGGTAGGGCATCCCTCAAATGTGGTAGGGCATCCGTGCGACCATAAATCAAATTATGTTGCTCCTAGAAACCCTAGTTTCATGATTTTTGCATGATCGAATCTCTAAAAACCTGTAATAGAAACATAAAAATGTAGATCAAAAGACAAGGTAAGTTAAAATATAGAACCCTTTGGGGGTCCCACCATGATCACCATTTTGTAAAGCAAAAATCGACAACACCAATATAGCAATAACAAAATCAACACAAAATATATTGCACAATGAAGAGAGATAATATTTTATTAATGTGGTGGGAGCCTTGATCTCCAATGTTACAATATAATGTATATTGATACAATAGTTACAATCAAAGGGTTTGAAAACCCTTGTTTACAAAGAATATTAGGTGTCTTCTTCATCGTCTTTCACTCCAAACAAGTTGTAGGTGGGCTTGAGTATCCCTACGGGGCCACCCTAGCTGCAACAGCCTTCAAGAATGTGTCTCTTGTAACCTACAAATAGATCAACAACACCAAACAAGTCAATAGCATATGCGAGGGCTCCACTATGTGAGACCCTCTATAAAATCAAATCTACTAAAACCCTAGGTGTAGAAATCATGAAATGCAAGTGAAATACAGGAAATATAAGTTAAAATGCAATAAATATTTTTACCTTATCAAGATTATACCTATTATTCTGATATATGCTCCTATGTCTACGATCTGATGGTGTACGAACACCTAAAAGTGTTCGAGGGTTTAGCGGTGACAAATCGGCTGAGGAGAAATGCCCTAAAGCATTCTGAAAGGGTCTATGGATGCCCTGCAATGTTCTTGGAATGCTCAGCAACATTCACGGGATGCTAGGAGGCGTTCGAGGGTTTCTACAGAGGGTACTGTAGAACCATATCTGGTTCGTAGGGGATGTGGAGTGATAGAAACGGTGAATGTGGAGGTGGTGAGGGAAGAGGATGATAGTGAGATGCTAGGGTTTTTAGGGGTGAATGGATGCAAGGGCTCTCAAACCTTAATAAATCAAAATACCGCTTAACAAAATGCTTAACCTCATTCATGAAAATGAATGACCTTTTATAACCTGCCTTCCATATGCTAGGGTTTCGATGACACCAACGTGTGGTCAAGATTAAAACATAATGGATGGCTAAGATTATATCTTTGAAATGTGACATGGATCAAGTTAAGTGGATGGCTGAGATTAAGTCATGATGAATGGTTGTGATTTATTCATATATATAAATATATATTTATATTAAATATATAAATATAAATATATAACCCAGGTGTTGTAGGTGAGTTGGAGAGGAGAGGGCAATCCTCCAAGGGAGGTCCCAGGTTCAAATCTCCACCCTACCAAAAAGTTGAATTGGGTACCCAAAATCCAATTGATAATTTTGGTGTGGGCAGGGCCGAGCGCAACTCCCGGATGACTTTGATGGTGTAGAACCCCCTGTTCGTGGTCTCTCAGACCAAGGCAGCCCCGCAAGGGGTTTTTCGCTTTATATATATATATAATATTTATATTTATATATATAATATAAATAAATATACATATATAAATAAATAATGGATGGTTGTGATTGGATGATGTGGATGGATGACAAGTGGTTGAGATTTATCCATATATATTTATATATAATATAAATATATAAAATATTCACATTTATACATAAATATCAATAAATAAATAATAGAAGGCTAATATTTTAGGAAGTGTAGATGACAAGTGGCTAGATTTTGGTGTCTACAATAAGATAACAAGTTATTTGATAAACCCTTCATAATAGAAGAAATTGGAGAGGTAATGTTATTTAAAGGGAAGGAGAGACCCCTAAGGTCAAACGAGTTCCAAGTAGGGTTCTTCCTTTAAAAATATTTTGAAGAAATTGAATAAAAATTTTATTGCCCTCGTCCTCAACAAGGCCAAGGTAGAATACTTTGTTGACTTCAGATCAATAACCCTATATAACACAATTTATAAAATCTTGATGGAGGTGATATCTCTAAGACTAAAAACCCTTCTCCTAGGCTTGATCTTGAAGAACCAACATAATTTATCAAGGGTTATCAAATTTTTGGATGGGATTGTAGTAGTTCATGAGGCTCTATATTTCTTGGTTAAAAGCAAGAGGAAGGGGACGCTAGTTAAGTTAGATATGAATAAGGCATATGATAGGGTCTTCTAGAACTTTATTTAGAATATGCTCAGGAATTTTGGGTTTGAGAAAACCTATACAAATGTAGTTATGGGTTATGTAAGGACTCCTAGATACTCTATCCTAGTGAATGGAGTACCAACTAGTTTTTTTCTAGAGCTCATGGTTTGAGGCAAGGTGACCCCTTATCTCCCTACATGTTTATCTTACTTCTAGAAGCTCTAAGCCAAACCTAGCTAGAAAAACATAGACTAAAGAAAATCCAAGGCCTAAATATGGAAAACACTATGGAGGTTACTTTTTATCATGTTTTATAAATTATAATATACTTTTCATACTAGAAAGTGTTATTAAAGTTAAAGAATAGATAAAAGTGTTAGAAATCTACGAGAAGGTTACGAGTCAAAGATTCAATAAAGAGAAAAATTTGTTTTATTTCATCAAAATCCTGACAAGGACTCAAGGGAAGATAAAGAAAAATTTGGATTATAAACTAAGATCCTTTCCCTTGCTATACTTGGTAATGCTTTTTTTCATGAGTATAGCTAAGCAAGAACATTGGAATCCTATTTTTTATTGATTCTAAAGTAAAATGGCAAGGTGGAAGGGGAAATAACTGAGATAGTTTGGAAAGATGCAATTATTATAGGTAACCCTTCAAGTCCTCTCCACTTATGTCATGTCTCTATTCAAAATTCCAAGGGTGATAGCAACTCAGTTGGAATATCTTCAAAATATTTTTTTTGGACAAGAATAGAGGGGAAAAGAAGACTATCTCTCTTGAAATGGAAAATAGTTTGCTAGACTAAGAAAAAAGGAGGTGTGGGTTTAAGGATTATCAGTTTTATATGCACATCCCTAGGTGGAAAATTGGCTTGGATATTAATGAAAGAACCAAACAACCTTTGGTCTAGGATCCTCTAACATAAATACCTAGATGGTGGGTATCTTGAGATAATCCTTAATGAGGAAGAGTATTATTACAAAGGTTGAATCATCTGGAACCATATACTAGGAAGCAATGACATTTTAAGAAAAGGCATTAAAATAGAAGGTTAGAACTGGGGAGCAGAACAACTTATAGGATGATCTTTGATTAAGGGGAATCCTCTATGATAAGATGAGATCTATAATATGCTAACCTAGGATGCATAGAACATCTATGGAAACAAAGTGACAAATTACTTCCATAAGGATTGGTAGGGCAAGAATAAATGTATCCTAGAGGATTGAATAAAAGAAGATACTCAACGAGATGAGCAAGTTCAAATTATTCTATGGAGAATTCATTCTATCTTAATTTCTAAAGAGTATAAACATTTGTTAATTATCAACAAGCCTAAATAGAGAAAATCGATTAAAAGTGGTTATAAATAATTAAATGAGGAAGGTACTAGTGAGGAGGTGTGGACAAAAATATAAGGAAATGCAATGATCCCCAAAATATAAGGAAGGTACTAGTTTCTCATAATACAATGTTAACAATGGATAATATTTAAAAGAGGGGCTTTCATGGGCCTTCTTAGTGCACTTTATGGGAGGAAGATGAGGATACAAGACATCATATGTTCATGAAGTGCAAGTTTAGTGGAGATATAAGGAAAAATATTGAAATATTTCTCTATTGGGTAGGTCTAACCTGGGGGGGTCAAGGACTAGTTAGCCCAATGGATAAATCCCTTAAAAATGAGAAGTTGTTGGCTCTCTAAAGTATGGATCCCTTAATATTCCTTTGGAATATTTGGCTAGAATGCAATCAACATACCTTTCAAAACATTAAAATGGATGTGAATATAATCTATATTTAAATCAAATCCTCAATGACAAAATAAATTATCAAAGTGCAGGTGAACAAAATACATACCTAGAAGTGCAAGAGCTTGGAAATATGGTGCATTCATCTACCTTCAACCATAGAGAGTGGATAATAGAAAGTAGACAGAGAAAATATAATATAGAAATAACCAAGGAAGGGGTGGCATAAATTGAATATCGATGGGACTTCCAAAGGAAATCCTAACACAACATGAGGGGGAGCGATAGGATATGATATATAAAAAATAAAAGTGATGTTTGTAGATAACTTCAATGAGACTACTAGTACTTTAGAAAAATCCAAGGTATTGCTCGTAGGAATTAAGTTGGAAAGAAAAATAAACATAAGCAAGTTAGAAGTAGAGTTTGATTTATAGATACCAATGAATCAACTTAAAGAAAAGAATAAATCCAACTAGCAGGTGATGGATATGATAGCAAAGATTCTAGATCTATTAAGTGGGTTCGAGAATACCAGGATTAAACATGCTTTTTATGAAGCGAAAGCTTTCACATATATATTAGCAAATAAATGAGCTTTAGAATAGGAAAGTTAGATTTAGAGGGATGTTAAAGAGATTCCTACCTCAATAAAGGGTAGTTTAGGAGTCGGATAAGGTAAAAATAATAGAGTTAAAAATAACAGAGTTTGGGATCAATGATTCAAAAGAAAGGTTGGCTCCTTAAAACCTTTTTTGTCCATCATACGAGTAAATATAGTTAGGGTTTGTATTTTTGTACCTTCTAGGGGTTACGAAAGTACCCAATATGGGAGATTTTGTAATTAGTTTGAGGACCTAGTCAAAACCTTATTTACCATTAAAAACTTAACTCTTTAATAAATGAAGGTAGAGATTACGACAATATTAAAAAATGGGAACTTAAATAATATATTGTAATATAATTTTATATAATTTATCTTAAATATTATTTAAAAATATGTATTACAAATTAAATAATATTAAATATCTAAATTGTTTAATATAAGTAATCCAATAAAGTATGGGTTTTATAACAAGTTGAGAGCATTCCCCACTAGGTAGTATGGAATAAAAGTCATATTTGAAATCCCTAGTAGGAAGTTATGATGTCCTAGCTGGAAGTATGGATGCCCAAGTTGGAGAAATAGAAATAGTGCATATATGACAAGTTTGATCCAGGGTTCCATGGATAGTGGCCACAATTTTTGAAGATTCAAGATTGGATTAAGTGGAAGTAAGGATTGAATTCAAAGTACTCTATGACTTTTCTTCCTAAAGGTTTTTGCCTTTTCATCTTTTCCAATAAAAATCAAAGATAAAATAATGGGTGGTGGGATGTGGTTTAGGGGAGAGATGCCCTTTTTTAAAACCATGAAGTGAGAATGTTTTTGTCAATAAAGAAACTAAGAAAAAAATTATAATGTGGGTTAGGCTTTCTATATTTCCATATCATCTTATCAATAAGTATGTTTTGAAGAATATTTGAAATAACCTAAGGAAATTATCTAAGAGGGACCAACTAATAAGGAGTGAAAGAATGCTATGTATACCTAAATATGTGTTTCTATAGATATTTCAATTCCTTTACCATAATCCATTAAGATTTTGTTTTTTATAGATTGGAGGAGGGGGTTTTGAAGGGTACTCCAAAATATTTTACACTAGTGGATGCATAAAGAGATGGTCTCCACAAGACATATAACAATAAAAAACCAATGATTCGACTAAACCCAGAAGATCATCCTAGAGTAGCACGAAGGCTTCAAAAAAATAGGGGAGGGGCTCTCTCGAGGAAACTACCAAGAGGAACATGGGAACTCATAGGAAAGAAGAAATAGGGGATGAAAGACCCATAAAGGACAACCAATAAGAAACAACCACACACAAGGTGGCTACTAGAATTCATGGTCTTCATTAATTGCATCATGCTCCTCATCAGCCACCTAGGTGCCACTATCCTTCTAAAACTTGAGATCTTCGACCATCTTTGTAGTCTTATAAAGAAGAGTCAATGTCATTTTTGTTGCATTTTACATAGAGGTTAGTACCTTAACTAGACCCTCATTGATGGTAGAAATATGATGGGTGTGATGCCCACTCGAGGACTTTATCTCCTTCAACCAAATTAGGGATTATTCAACCTTATCTTTATTTGGCTTCATAAGAGAATACCTCGAAGACTCATGGTCTTGCTCTGTGGTGATGGGAGTCTTTTGCTTCCAACCTGGCATTTTTCCTTTGAAGGAATGTCAATGAGGCTCAACTTTTATCGATTGGGGAGTGTTATCAGAATCTGATCCAAAGATCAACTTCCTTCCAATTTTAGTGGTATATTTCAAGGCTATTTCCATGGCTCCTCCCTCACTAATGATGTCCTTATGAGGGCTTTTCTAACTCAAAATAAAAATAGAGGGGAGATCAGCAGGGCTACTGACACATAACACAATGGCTTTCTGGACCTCTTTCTAGAGAGCATGCCTATAAAGAATCAAGTGTAGGTCTTGATGAATCAAATGCATGGAGGTCCCATTCCTAACATTATCAATGTAGAGCTTCATTGACCTATACAAACATTCAAGGATGTTAATGACCTTAATATCCCTAAGATGATTTAGGAAGGCCAAGTGGAAGCTTCACAGGGGAGAATTAATCTTATCAATAATGAAGTACTACATTATAGGGATCATCACTATATTACAAGGAACAAGGAGGGACTCTTTGATGACTCCCCCCTTCTCCCTTCCTAATTGCTTACCCTTTTTCAAAAATAAATTTAACTCCTCTACCATCAAGTATTTTTCATAGAAAACAACTACTCCGTCGATCGAGAGCTTTGTCACCTCTGCAAGCAAGCAAACATTAATATTGAATTTGAGGTTGCAGACAACAACTCACCCATTGTTCCATGTCTGAGTAACTTCATAAAAAAAAATTGAGTCACTCCTATAGAATTTCCTTAGGAAGACCATAAAACCATGATTGGTTAATATTTCCTCATCATTTGATCAATTTGAAGGGACTCAGACTCTCAAAGTTCCATCTCCAAGAATTATAACATAATTACACCAAACTCACACCTCAGACAAGAAACTAGAGAAATGTTTTTTGTGATGAGAATGGTTGATCCTAAGGGAATATTTAAATCATGTAGGGGAGGACAAATTGTTTGAAGCTTGGAGGGTATGCATGCCATCGATTTTGGAGATTGTCACTCTTCAAAACCATTGATGAGCAACATTGTACCTAGCAAGCTTAGAATCTTGTGCCCAAACTCACTTGAAATCTTCACAACCAATAAGAAGGAGGATGGATTTGGAAATAAAATTAAGGAGTTTGATTGTGATACACAGGACAATGGCAGGATTAGCTTTAAGGGTCTCTCAATAATTATTACTCTTAGAGGTGCTCCAAAAAATACTGATGACAATAACGATGGTATGGGTTATCATACCAATGAGGTGATTGTTAGCCTTTGATAAAGTATGATATGGGAGATAACAATCAGAAGATGTAGAAAATATGAAGGATAGTAATTTTGCAATATGACTGAAGTATACTATAAATAGAAACAACAAAAATGGTACAATGCAGCTATGGAGGAAATGAACACTCCATGAATATATGCTAAAGGACTACATTGTACTTCATCATCAATGGAGTTTACTCTCTATAATAATATTGCCTACTATGATGTTCAATCACTTACTATGAGGCATTTTTTATAGAATATGGGTTTCTTGGCCAACGCTCTACCTAGTTGTACAAGGGTACACCTTGCACATTTACAACTTGCACATTGACAGTTGTGCATTTATTACATTAATTGAAGTAACTAGCTAACTTCCCCCTAAAGTAATCTCCTACTATAACCATGTACCAAAGGTGGTACATTTACATAACCCAAATGATGTAATATACTCTAACACTCCTCTGTATTACATTATTTGGGTATTGAAGACTTTAGTCTTCAATATGGATCTTCTTCCTAAGAGTGATCTTCAACTTGATCAAAGACATTGTTCTCGTCTATACATCCTCCTTTTTTGTCTCCTTTGTGAGTATCTTCATTTGGTTACGTTTCTTCCTTAGATTTTACATGGATGAGTAGAGCATAGTGATTTTGTCTTCTCATCCTTTTGATTTTGATTTTTCTATGCTTTCTTTTATGATGTACAGGTTCTTCTCCAACTCGTTCCTCAATATGTGTGTTATTATTTTGAAATACAACAATATCTAGTGAGGTTTCCATTTAATATAGAATATACGTATTTCCATTGATTGATCCTATAGCTTTTATCTCATTTTGTTTCATGATAAGACATGTATTGATTTCATTCATATATCTAAAACTGATTGTCTAATTTCTTTCTACTAACTTGCTTAATGAAATGAGATTGAATGTTAATTCAAGGACATACAATACATTTTGTAGCAGAAAGTTTAGAAATGATTTGCTTGGTGTTACACGTCCATATCCATGTATAGGATAAGTCTTTATATCTATAATTCTTAGTCTATAACCATTAGTAATTTCAAGACAATAAAACCAGTGTAGATTTCCTGTCATGTGATGACTAGCTCCTGAGTCAATGTACCACATATTCTTCTGCTTATAATTGTTTATGCTAGAGTTATTATTGTATTTGTGGCATGATGTATTTGGCATGCCTCATTCTTGTATCCTTGGGAGATGGTATGTTTTTATTTCCATTGAAGTGTGAATCTCCTTAGTATAATAGAACCTTCGTAGTAGTCTACCTTATGACTCCCTAGTTTAGAGTATATGAACTTGATTTGATAAAACCTTTATAGAACTTAGGTTTAGTGGACTTCCTTATGTCTCCCTAGTGTCAATATGAATTATAAAGTGCTTTTTTGGAATAGTAGTTCAATATTGGGTTGATTTTGTAAAGTTTTGTAAATACCAAAAATCAACTTTTATTACACCTTATTTAGTCTATTGAACTGAGCACTTTCTAATTTGAAGTTCTCAAAGTTGGAATTATTTTAACCCTTTAAAGTTTTTATGATATAATTATATCAATTCATTCCAACCCTCTTTTTATATCCCTTGATAAATAATAGTTTAATGTTTCTAAATTTCAATAATCTATTTTGGTGTAGTATTCCTTATAACTCCCTAATTTGGAATGTTAGAAAACAATAATATTTGCAATAATAGAGTTTTATTTTTCCAAATAGAATCCCTTATATATCCTACTTTGTTATTTGTAAATATTATATTATGTGTATGCACCTCAATAATTAATTTTATGAAATATAAACTTGCTTTATTATCTACTAATGCTTGGCTGAATTTGTATTATCCAATGCAATAGTAAACAAATTATATCCTTATAACTCCAATATCACTTAGGTTTAACGAAATAATATTTAATATAAACTTTACTTTAGTAATCCTTTTGGCTCAACATATCCGCTAGCAGCTGGTGTGGATGATAATTTAATGCTTTCTCTGGACGACACTGCTTTTCTCTTCCTTGAATGATGCTTGGTCAATGTAAGTATTCTCCAATTGAAGAGCACTAAAATTTTTGGTTTATGATATACCTTTAATGCAAGCTATAATATTGCTTACACTCTTCTTGAATGATGCATAAGCTCCTTTCTTGATTTAGCTTCCACACCTTTCAATGCTTGACCATGATTTGACTTTGTACTTTCCTCCTCCAAGTTGGGTGTTTTAAATAGCATAGATTCCTCTTCAAATTTTGGAAAAGTGGCACTTAGAATTATTTTTTTAAATAAAGGGGTAAAAATTTATTGATAAGAAGACAATATTATAGAGTACAATGAAGCCCCCAACTAGGACTCAAATAAACAACAAAACAGGCTAAAACCACAAAACAGGATCAAAACCTGGAGAAGACAACAAGAACAAACCACATTAAGTTTGGAAATCCTTGTGGATCAAATCCTAGAGGCATTGGGATTCCCCAACTGGGCGAATCTCCTAGTTATCCATAATACAAGGAACCCAAAGCTTATCCATAATACAAGGAACCCAAAGCTCAGAAGTGCTTTTGGCCAAATAATCAATAACCCCATTCCATTCCCTTGGTATGTGCACAAAGGAGATAAATTTGAACTCTTCACTAATTCTAAGAATATGAACAGCCACAAAGACCAACTACCAATTAACATCCTCTAACCTTTTTTGGTTTTAAATATTAACCAAAATTTGAGAGTCGAACTCGCAAATGCTCCTGCGCCAGCCAAGAGAAAATCCCCTCTGCAAGGCCTTAAAAATCGTAAGATCTTCCATAAAATTGTTGGATTGAACACCTTTATAAATGGAAAATAAAATATAACCACACCAAAAGAGTCTCTCCCGACACCACCAATTCTAGCATGTCCAGGATTATACCTGGACAACCCATCAGTATTAATTTTTAAAACTCCTCCAGGTTGCGACCTCCACCTACCATCTCTTTGAACTTTCTTGTTGAGTTGGGGAACCCTACTAGGGTGAGAAGAGTCCACATAAACCCTAAAGAGACCAAGGGCCTACCGTACCTTCTCCTCCCTAGAGTACAAAAGAGGATCCACATCACATATAATATGGATAGTTTTCTGAACCATACACAAGATCCTTTACCAGATCTGTTGAACATCCAAATGTCTACCCTGAAAGATGTGATGGTTTCGTTGGAGCCAAATCTTCTAGATGATGCAAGAAGGGCCCAAATTCCAAGCCACCTAGAGGAAGAGGGCATTAGTCAGAGGTCTTCCCAAACTACTCCAAAACATATATTAGGGAGAGCACATGAAAACAAGGATGGTTCTAGGCACAACACCAACAGTGCCAAAATATCTCTAGCAAGGGAGCATTGGAAAAATAAATGAGAAGAGTCATCCTCATTATTACCACAAAGGATACAAAAAGAGGGACCCTGAAATTCCCTCTTCCTCATGTTATCCCAAGTGATGCATTTATTATGAGCTACCAGCAAAAAAAATAAGTTACATTTCGGCTAAGCAAATCTGTTCTACACAATTTTCCACCATGTGACAAGGAGGATCCCAAAATTTTGCATATCAAGAACCTAAAAACCATAGGCTATAGAGTAGATTCTCTTGGGATCAAGGTTCCAAACCAAAATTCCTTTACCCCTCAAGGAAGAGTAGGATCTCCCTGCAAGAATAAGAGCAAGCACATCTCTATATTTGGCTAATCCCCCCTGGGGCCATTCCTATGGATATTTCCACTTGTACATATCCAGGTTACCAAAAGGCTAGATTATTTTAAAGTCCTTCGCATGAGACCAACCCACTTCCAAGAAAAAATTCTTAGGAAACATAACTTGGGATATTGAGTCAAGATAGGAGGGTGGCCATCCCAAGAATCCTCCCAGAAAAGAGCATCTGATCCCCGATTGAAAATCCATAACAAATATTGCTCTATTAAATTAGCCCCTCTTTTTATAGTGTCCTAGATAACCGAACCTTTCCCAACCAAGCTGACTCTAGATATCTCAGCCTCCAGAAATACCTCTCAAGTACTTACAAGATAATATTTTAGCCCAAATATGATCTTGAGAAGTACACTATCTCCAGTAGAGTTTCACAACCAAAGCCTACCCAGAAAGAGCCATTTGTCACAACCCAAGGCCTCCCTCTTGAACCTACCTACAAAAAAATCCCACCTAACCAAACTCTATTTATATCGAGCAAGTTTTATAGACCACAAAAATTGTCTTGACAAAGCATCCATGTCCTTGATAAAATGAGAGGGAGTTGTTTGCACAAAACACCTATAAATGGGTAAAGCTTGAACAACAAATTTTAAAAGCAACACTCTACCCAAAAAGGAGAGCCATATGATGGTTCAGTGATTCATGTTCTCTCTAAACTTATCAATCATAGACTACCAAGAAGTTTTAGGCAGAGGATGAGACAAAATTGGAATACCAAGATAAATGAAGGGGGGAATCCTGACCTGGAATCTTAGAATTTGAGCAATCTTGGCTTGAATAAGAGGAGGGGTATTGAAGAAGAAAATATAATACTTTTCCTCATTAATCAACTGCCAAGAAGCACCAAGATATATGTCAAGAGACCGTCTAATGTTGTTAGCTTCCCTAGTAGTGGAAACTCCTAGTAAAGTTGTATCATCAACAAATTGAAGGTGGAAAAGAGGCGGTGAACTGCTATCCCACTTTCAACCCTGAATGAGACCATGCCTAACCTAATACTTGAGCAGTCTTCCCAACCCTTCCGCCATAATGATAAAAAAATAAGAAGATAGAGGATCTCCTTGCATCATTCCTCTTGAGGCCTCAAAAAGCTCCGACGGCTCATTATTAACAAGAATGGAGAATGAGGAAGAAGAAACACAACTCATCATCCATCTAATCCATTCCTCCTCAAAGCCAAAAATAGTAATAACTTTTTGAAGCAAGGACCATTTGACCCCATCATAGGCTTTGGACATGTCCAACTTAATGAACATAGATTTCTCCTTAGAAGATTCCATCGATTGAATAACTTCCATAGAAATAACAACCCCATCCAAGATTTTTTGACTAGCAACAAAACCACCTTGCTATCAGAGATAATTTTTTTGAACCATATTTTTAGCCTCTTAGCAATAATTTTTGTAATTATCTTATACACAACATTGCAGAGAGCAATAGGCCTAAACATGTCCAGAGAATTTGCTCCCTCTTTTTTGGTAATAAGCACCACAAACCTAGCATTTAGGGCCCTTAGCATATTTTTATTCTTTTGGGACTCATGGACCACCTCCAGAAGATCAAATTTTATTGTCCCAAAACTCTTGATAAAACTCAAACGAAAAACCATCCGATCTCGAGGCTTTCCCTTTTTTCATATTGAACACAACATTTTCCAACTCCTCAAGGGAAATTGGGACCATCAAATTCTCATTCATCTCTCTAGAAACAATCGAGGGAATACATTTTACAATAAGATTTTCATCCTCATCATCTTAGAGGGAGTCCTCCTTGAATAGAGAGGAAAAACACCTCTTAGTCTCTTTTGAAATCTTCCTGAAAGAAGAGAGAAGGGCACCTTGACAATTTACAAAAGAGGAAATTAGGTTACCATTACGACAAGCCTTAAATGAGTTAATAAATAAGGTTGTGTTCCTATCCCCTTCGTGAAGCCAATCCACTCAAGCTTTTTGTTTCCAAAAAAAATCTTCCCTCAGCTCCCATTCAACAAGTTCTTTCACAGTCTCATATTTCTCAAAGAGAAGCTCTTCTATGAGTCCATGATCTCTAATATTCCTTGAAGCTTCTTACATCTTATTAATATCTACCAACTTAGCCAAGGAAATTTTCCCAAAAATTATATTATTCCACCTCTTCAATTTATGTTTAACAAATTGTAGTCACTTCATAAAGGAGTACATAGCGGTGTCATGAGAAGGTTACCATTGTTCCACCAGCCTCGCATGAAATCATGAATCTTAGAATCATGAAGCCACATAAGTTGAAACTTAAAGGAATTATTATTCTTTAGCCTAAACTCAAGGGTAAAGAGTTTGATAGGCCAATGATCAGATCCCCTACCCTCCATAATCACATAACTAGAGCTTTTGTTATTACTAATTCAAAAAATAGATATCAAAAACCTATCTAGTCTCTTTGAGATGGACTCTTCCCCACATATCGTATTGTGTAAGGTAAATATCCCATTATCTGGATTAATTTCAACTAAGTTCAGGGCCCAGATATGAGCACTGAAGATAGAAGAAAAAGGCTCAAGACAATCAACTCCACCACATTTCTCCTCCAAAAAAGTGATAAAATTGAAATCTCCAACCAAAATTCATAGGTATAGGGGAGCCAGACTTCTCACAAATCCAATGTGCTCCCACAAATTTACTTTACCATTATAATCAATAGGAGAATACACATTTGTAAGTAGAATTTTTTTACCAGATTCATTATCATACCCAATCATCAAAATAGAACATCTGTTGGAAATCCAAGAGGAGAGATCTTAACCAGATCCTATAAATAATCAATGCCACCAGCATATCCACATGCATCAATACACTGGAATTGACCCTTTCTCCACAACTTGGGTGTAATTATAAACATACTATCAGCAGCCAATTTAGTCTCCTGAATAAACACCATATCTGGAGAATGTACATAAATCAAATCATGAATAACTTTTTGTTTGGGTATGTTGTTCAACCCCCTTACATTCCATGAGAGGATAATCATTTCTGGGAGTTAGAAAAATGGGATTTCAATGTTCTCACCAAGCCTGACTCCGCCAAAGTCTCCCACATTAACTTAATTTTTTCCCCGTATTTCTTTCAACCCACCTTCATGTTCTTATCTAAAGTATCTTTTTTAATTTTTTTTGCTGCAATCCCAGCACCGTAGGAGTTTTGTATTCCAAGGATGACTACATCAATGCTTGAGTAGGAGAGAGAACAACTATATCTATGCCACTTCCCAAAATAGTTTTCCTTCCAGGGCTATAGCCAACCATATCACCTGTACTCGAAACCAAAGCCATATGCTATCCATTTAAACCTAGTAGATCTAATTCCTTAGGTTCCACCTCAAGAAGAGACATTTGATTCAGTCTTGTTATATCTACATTAGGTAGCGATATTTTAGGTAACTCTTGATCAAGATCATCCAATATCTCAAAATAGTTGAGTAGAGAATATTGCTGGCTATCTTTAAGGGCTATTTTTACCCTTATTCTTCTATTTCAGGGTTTTTCAAGAACAAATCCTTCCTCATCCCGATCCCCTTCCTTTATCAAGGCTTTTCCTTTATCCAAATTTTATGCAGATCGAGAGGGCCCAAGATTTGAAGCCATGGGAGAGACAAAATTAGGACATTTTATTTGTAGGTGGTCGTATTCATGATAGATTCGACAACAAAATGAAAGAGCTTCATCATTAAGTTGTTGAACCCATGTAAACGATCCAAACTATATTTCAAAAAATCTGGAATAGTATTTTTTAAATCAATTTTGATACAGATACGAGCAACAAAAATTATATTTTTCTCCATCGTCTGTTGTGATGGTCCAATCGACTTCCCAAGAAGAAGGGCAATCATATGCAAGATGTTGTTTCTCCATAATTCCAACGGGAGCTATGGGAGCCAAAACCACATTGGAATCCATGACGACCACTCCTCTGACAGGTTGAAATCCACATGCCAAGGTTTAAGAAAGAGTCCAGCTTGGTTACAGAAATAGGGACCCCCTTCAAATTCTTTGTTATGATCCGCAAGACAAGAGAAAACCACCATAAAATAGCTATTCACACTCAGCACCACCTTCACGTCACCGTCAGGGTTCCAAATATTCCTAACCCAAGCCTCCATAAAGGGAAGAGAAATTTGAATACCCATAAATTTACCAATAAGCGCATGTTTGGTTAAATACTCCATATCTTCCATCATCGAGTCTGGTTGAACCACTAGAACTGGCCTGGTTTCACATCATTCCAAACATCCATTGTTATTTAACAAATGATTTCCAATATGCATTGGAAAATTTTGTTCCTTCCATTTATTTTTAGATGAAAAAACATCACTAGCATGCATGCTCTATGACGGGCCCGATGCCATCGCAACATTCCTCCCCAAAGCACCTTTCTCCAAAACCCTAAATCATTCGCTCTGCATCATATCGTGGTTTATCTTGCATACATGGTTATTAAAATACACTTAGAAGTTATAGTAAATATGGACATTGGGATTCTTCCAACGCTCATTCCCTTATGTAATGATAGCAAAGATATGTAACCTCCTAATAATTTTGTAACCGCTCGAAGGAAGGCGTTCAATTATTCTTAGAGCATTGAGGAATTGAATGCCACTTAGTGTGTTCCTACCAAGTGACACTTAGGTCTTCTACATGCACATTTACCCTCTAAAGTTTTATATTTCATATATTCCTTGCCAAAAAATGCTCTTGATAACACTTCCTTTCCAAGCCAATGTATTTGTTGTATGGGTGGCTCCAACTAAGGTGATGAGGAATGATTCTATGGCACTCCAATGGTTGTCTTATGGAAAACCAAAGGCTGATTTGGATGCTTCTTTTGGTAGACATATTCTCCAAGCTACATATTGGGTATAGCACCTTTTGGCTTTGTTATTCTATGTTGCCTTTGTAATGAATTTGTAATAGATCCTTGTTCCTTGCTTGGTAGTGTTGTCCTATCTACATTGATAGCTATGCCATAGAAATGCAAGTGATAAATGCCCTTAATGTTACCTATTTTATCATATATATTGATCGATAATGGCCTTCTTATATTGGCCTTAATGCTACAAGTGGATGCTTTCTCTAGGCACTCGATTTGATGTGCAAAAACAATATCTTTAGGCACCTCGAATCTTGAGAAATGTGATCCCTAAATTGAGTTCTCTTCTACCTTCATTGATGTGCAAGTAATAGATGTACAACACCTATTGTTTTGATGTCTTGATACACTCAATACTATGTCCTCTTTTATAGGTATATGGTGCTCCAATGTATTATGAATAAGACACCTTATTTTGCACCAAAGTTTAGTGTATTTCTTGTCTCTTTTAGATGCTATTTCCTTCTCTGTTATGAATGCTCCTTATTGAATATCTTGAGAAATTATGTAGAATTATTTGATGCTTTCTTTTGGCTTCTTTGATATGGCCACTACTTGCTCTTATTATTTTGAGATCAATGTATTGTTGCCTTTCTTATTAGACAACACTAATATCTAACTTTTCCAAGCTAATATGATTTTTAGAAGTAGAAATTTCTGCACTTACACTTTTAATGAAATCCTAAGTGCACCTTGAATCTGAGACTCACCAAGTCTCTATTTGTTGCTTCCTTCAATAATTTTAATGGTGGTTTTTTTTGCCATGAAATGCTACAGGTTTTGTGCACCAAATAGTGTCTCTAGACACTTTGCTTGTATGTTGGTTTTTGTGTCCTTGATCTTAACAATAAAAAAACACAAAATAACCCTTTGAGAGTAACTAGTTTAAGGAACAACTCGTATAGTGCAATGAACCAATAACATCTTCAACTTAATGTAATTTAAAGGTAAGAATATTCTCATCTCATTGTTCCTGTAAATAATCTCTCAAAGTAGTTTTAAATGCACTTAATAATCTTGACAACTTTTAAAAGTAATTATAAAGAACCCTTAAAAATAATCTGCAATTTTGCACTACAATCAGTGTTGTAGGATATATTCTTCTTGCTTTCTAGATAGATAATAGGTAGATGATATATTTCTTTCTTTCGAAATACATCTAACTCCTATTTTAATGTGTAAATAAATCTCTTAAAAGAACTATCTTTTGCACCTTCTTGAAGACTGTAATATGAGCCCTTCTTTTTGCAACTTTAATCCAAATATGGTGCTTAATGAAACTTGATAATGAACCCTAATTTAAAGTTCAATTGATTGCACCCAAATTTCTTACCTTTAATGTCTTTTTTAGATGATGTGGATCGTGGTGTTTAGATTCACCAAGTTGTTGCCTTATGATGAATTAATTTTGTAGCTTCTTGTTGGCTATCCAAAATAGCTTCTTACTTCACCAAAACATGGTATCAAACCTTCTATCTTGAGCCTAGGGTTTGGTGGCTTGATCCTTCAAGTGATATTCTATTTTCTACTATAGATTCAGGAAACACTTATCTCTGAAATGTGCCTTATTGCTTGTGAGAGGTAATATCCAAATCTCTTGGATTTGGTAGACTTCTTCTCTCTAAATCCTCCTTCTATCTTCTTGGTGAATTCTGACTTCAAACAGGATCTTCTTCTCAATATTTTGAATGTCTTGAGATCTTCACTAGATTCTTCCTTCTCTCTTGGGTTTTTTGTCGGATGGCAACAATTATCCCAAGTCCTTCACCATTAGGAGCTTCTCATTGGTAGTGGGTTTACAAAGATGGGTTCCTTGGCCAACACTCTACCTAATTGTACAAGGAGACACATTGCACATTTACAAATTGCATATTGACACTTGTGAATTATTACATTACTTGAAGTAACTAGCTAACTTCCCCTAAAGTAATATCCTACTCTAACTATGTACTAAATATGGTATATTTACATGACCCAAGTGATGTAATATACTCTAATAGTGGTCATAACATGACGAGGATTGACTCATGACAAAATGGGATATCAACGTCACTATGGAGTCAAACTTCAAATCCTAGAGGTGGGTCCTAAACTTGTGCAGGCTTGGAGGAAAATCTCCAAATAGATGAGCTTATACTGAGATCTAGGGTTGATGATGTGGATATTTTTGAGAGCTCCATGAAGACTAGAAAACTAGTTATGCCACAAGGAAGAACTAAAATGATGTGGTACCTTCTCTAACGATAATGCCATTGATTGATTGAGGAAAATTTTATTGCCACACATGGATAGTATCTTCTTCTAGGCCCAAATTGGACATAGTGTCACAACTTTGTTGCCTTCTCTATACACGTGTTGGATTAAGATATTATTATGGTTGCACAGGAGCCTCTTGGATTCTTCAATGAGGTTGTAAACTCTCCAAGCAAGGATCTGGGACCCCTTGAGGTAGTTTATGATATTCAATGAGTCTCCTTCAATGATTAGGTTGTGAGGATGAAGGTCATCCAAGATGGATAGTCCTTGGTAAAGAGCCCTAGCTTTGGCCACATGATTAGTTTGGATGCCAATATTTTTAGAAAATGCAAGGATGATTTTACCTTTGTCATATCTAATGATGCCACTACCTCCAACCCTTCCAGGATTGCTTTTGGCTGCCCTGTTGAAGTTTAATTTGATCCATCCAACTAGGGGAAATCCACTTGACATTATCTTTATCGACCAAAGGACCATAATATTGGGAAGGAGTCATGGAGAGCTTAAGCAAAGTGATAAGTTTGAACTCTAGGCCGGGTCCAAGGGCTTCAAGAGAAGGAACCAATTGAGCATTTTCAATCACAACACACAACAACTGCATCCCAACCAGTAGAGGATCCTTAGAGGCTCTAAATAAGGCTCTAATATTATGCTCTAATCACACTTGCCATAATAAATGCAAAAGGTAAAGGGACTAGAGGGACTTGAGGCATTGATTGATGAAGGGGTTAGGCCAATGGAGAAACAACTCAAGAATGGAATTAGGTTGGACCCATTGAATGCAAAAATATGAGAAAATGACACTCAAGACACTGAAGGAGAAGATGCACTCCAAGAATAGGTGATGATTAGAATCCCAAACAAACTGACAAAGGAAGAAATAATTTGGGATGATCATACCTCTAGAATTATCAATGGTTAATATTTTGTTTTGAGCAACAAGCCAGGAGAAAAAAGTAATTTTTGAGAACAAGGTGTTTAAACCAAATTAAATTTATTGAAATCCAACTGATAGAGGTCTTGTATTGGAGATAATAAGTTGATTTAATCGAGAACTGCCCATTTTTTTTGGCATGCCAAATGGAGGAATCTTGGGAATTTACAATTGGAATTATGTAAGGTTCTATGAAGGGTGGTAAACGACTTGGAAGCTACAACCTGGTCTTCCCTAAGACCACTGAGAGGGATAGACTTCCAGACCTAACTTTTAGTGGTGGTACTAATGATTATATAGACTTTATCCCCAAAGATATGATTTGTGATAGGTTTCAATATGGTCAGGTTGGGATCATCAAGCAGTGGTTGATCAGTCCACCAAGGGTTCTTCTAGAAATTAATAAGACACCCATTACCAAGCTACCATCTGAGCTCTTTTTATGATGATTGGTTTGTATTTGATGACTAAATTCTAAAAGGTTGATCCTCTTAGGAGAGGACCTTCATCCATAAATATGTTGTGTTGGAGATATTTACATTTGATAATTGCAACCTAGGAAGATTTTACATTAGTTAATATTCTCCACCCTTACTTGGCTATGAGGGCCATATTCATTTTGCTTAACTTCTTGAAGACCAAACCTCCTTGAATTTTTTGGTGTCGATTTTATACCAAGCTACCATAGGAAACCTTCTTCGATAATTAGAACCTAAACACAAAAATATTTTTTGGATCTACTCTAATTTTTGGCAAACTGCGGTAGGGGTTTTGAAGATCAACATAAAAAAAATGGAATGCTCTAGAGGTAATATTGCACAAAGGTGGCTTTGGTAGTTTGACTTAGGAGGAATCCTTTTCAACCGATAAGCTTTTTAATAAGCCTTTCAATGACATTGTTCCACAAGTTTTTAGATGGGTTACTGAGGAAGAGCGGAAGCCCAAGGTAAATCGAAGGCAAGCTGGAGATGGTGCAGCCAAGGATTCTAGAAATATTGATTTATCTGTTAATACACATGTTGAGAAAAAAAATTATTTTTAAGAAGTTGCCCCACAACTTCTTCATATAAATTGAGGATAACCTTGATAATTTTGACTTCAGGAATGGATGATAAAGTGGCTAATATGGTGTCATCAACAAACTATTAGTGAGTTATGGGATTAAGGGTAGATGAGGTCTTGATACCTAAAATGCATCCCATGGAACACTCTACTTTGAAGGATCTACCAAGAGATTTCGCTAGGATGATGAAGAGGAGAGGTGATAGGGGATCACCTTTCCTTAAGCTCTTGAAGCTTTTAAAATATCTTGCAACCTCTCCGTTGATGATGACTGAGAACCAAGTAGAAGTAAGGCACTCCTTGATCATAGCAATCATAAAAACTAAAATCAGAAAGAACAACAAAGATTAAATCCTAAGAGACTTTGTCAAAGGCTTTGTTCATGTCGAGCTTGAGGAAGAGGTCAACTTTCTTGCTTTTAAAAATAGAGTGGATGAGCTCATGGATAGTGATGACTCCATCAGTAATTAGTCTACCCTGAATAATACTTCCCTAGCACAGATCTATGATGAGGGGAAGGATTTATTTCATTATATTTATCATGACCTTAGTGACGATTTTGTAAATAATGTTACATAGGTTGATCGATCTAAAGTTTGAGAGATATATGCTAAATGAGAGCAAGGAAGGTCGAGTTGATATATTTGGGAAGAAATTAATTTCTCTAGACTTTGTGAATGGCCTCAATGAGATCTTTGCTAACAATACTCCATAAATTCTCAAAGAAGCACAAAGGAAACCCATGTGAACCAGGGGCTTTTTTAACTTGCATGGAAAAGAGTGCTTCTTTTATTATCCTGAGAAAATATTTTGAGCAAACAGGCATTAACCTCAAGGGTAATGAGGCAAGGTATGTTCTGAAGAAGAGAATTAGAGGCATGGGTAGAGCACGGGTGGTAGGGACCAAGAAGATTCTTAATGTGGGTCACTACTTCATCTCTGAACTCTAATATATTTTTGGTGATAAACCCATCATTCTTTGTCAACTCTCTGATTTTATTGAAATTGTGATGCCTAAGAGTCAAAGCATAAAAAACCTTGGTGTTAGAATCCCCTTATTTTAGCCATAGGGCTCTTGATTTTTATCTTTAGAAGACTTCCTCTTTTACTAGAATATTGTGGAAATCTAACAAAATATTTCTTTCCTCGCTTCTGTATTGAGGTGATAAGTTTCTAGATTGGATCTCTTCTTCAATATTTTCTAGCTGACTCATAATGTTCTTTTTATTTTCAAAGATGTTTCCACAAATATCCTTGTTCCAATACCAAATATTGACTTTGATGAAACGTATTTTTTTTTGCTTTTTGGAATATGAGAGGACCTGAGAAGCTTTTACGTGACCATTCTGCTATACAATTTTTGAGTTTCGGGTGTTGGAGCCACATGGACTCAAACCTAAAGGGATTTTAAAAAGTAGAATTCAATTGAAGATCTTCAAGAACAAGAGGATTATGATCCAAGCCTATCTTAGGAAGGTAATGAAGGGAAGCATCACCAAATAGTTGGAGGGCTTCCTTAAATAGGAGGAATCGATCAAGTCTAATTTGGATGAGTTGGCTTCCTACACTTCTGTAGCTCCAAGTGAATTTAGTTTCCTTTAGCTAAACATACATTAGCTCATTATTGTTAACAAAATCAATAAATTCCTCATAGCATCTTGGGGTAATAGTTGCCCCTCCACTTTTATCAGAAGGATAAAATGGGGGAGTTGAAATCTTTGGCCAACATCCAAGGTTCATTCGATAAGATATTTCTCATCTAACCCAGGGTATTCCATAAGGACAACCACCCTGGAGGATTATTAGGAGCATAAATATTTGATAGTACCCACCTTGCTTTGTTGTCTTTACAATAGAAGAGAATATTTGTAATTTTTTCTAATGAAGATAAGAGTCTCCCTTCCACTTTGGTCAGATCCCACAAGTATAAGAGCCTACCAGAAGTACCTTTGGTTGGACTAGCGATGAATTCATTATTTTTCCATATGGCTTTAACATTTTTCCCCACACCATCTTCATTAATTTTGGTCTCTTAGAGAAATATAATACTGGGTCTAAGATCTTTCCTCATGGACAATACCAATTGTCTTTTGATTAGCCCATTGAGGCCTCTCACATTCCATGAGAGGATATTCATCTATAATTTTTTGAGAAAGGTTTTCTCCCTCTCTTTCCATGAGATGAGGGGTGTTTGGTTTACTTTCCATCATCTTTGGAAATATTTCCAATGTGAAGTTTTCGAAGGACTAGAAATAATGTAGCTTGGGAGCTATTGGCACTATTGTCCTTCAATTTTTTTTGCCTTTTCTATTTATTAGTTATCCTTTTCTTTTTATCACTGCCTACATCAAAAAATATTTTCTTTTGGTTTTTGGTAACTTGTTTGGGTCTGCTAAGAGGTTCATCTAGATCGTTAGAAAAAGAATCACCAAAAGAGGGTGAAGTGAGCTCAGCATGAGAAGAGAGGTCATTGAGAGGATTCAATGAGTTTTGGTCAAAAAGGAAACATAAAGGGCTTGAACTTGAAGGGGACTAGGGAGAATAACCTGGATGGGATCAAAATCCTAAGGAGAAAACTCCATAGACTCAAGGAAAAGGAAGTCAGGAGGAGTAATACCATTAGCAAAAATGAGGGACTTGGACAATATATTGAAGATATTAGGGATAGCAAAGAAAGAGCATACCTAATTAGGAGCATCGTAAAAGGAAGCAAGGATCGGTTGCTTGCCTTTAGATTTCATAATGTTGCCACTGTGGTTAGCATCAATATGGCTTTTATTTTTAACATGGTCATATTTTCAATTTTCCTCAGAGGATTTTTTAGTGCGAAGCCATTCTTTTTTAGAATCCTTTTTTAGAGAGGAACATTGTGCTCTGATATGGCCCTACATGTGGCATTCAATGCAGAAGGCTAGCTTATTTTTGTATTCTATGGTTTGGCATTTATGAAAGGATCTAGAGACAAGGTCAATGAATGTGGGTAATTTTGATTCAAGGTTGGTATTGACACACAATCAATCATACACCATTTGATATTTGGCTTTGGTCATTAGATTAAATGCAAAAAGGTCTCCAATAGTCTGAGTAATCCCTCTTAGAATTTAGTCATGCCAAAACTAGATAGGTGATGCGTAGTCATTATACACATCATTAATTCTCAATGAATTTTTCAATCCAGGGTAGTGTACAAGGCTATCTGCGAAAGAAGGGGTGAACGGGGTAATAACTTAGGTCAATCTGGAGCAACAGGTCTTATTGGTGAAACCGATTGTGTGGGGGATTTAGGACATTCCTATCTCTTAATTGCATAAATTAAACCTTAATCTGATTGCATAAATGAAAACTAATCATTAACTGTAGAAATGAAATCCTAATTTACAATTGCAAAATGAAGCCTAATTATGTTGCAGAAATAACAGTTGCAAAATTAGAAGTCTGATTATAATTGCAGAAAGGAAATCTATTTACTTTTGCAATAATTAAAACCTAATTATAGCATGGAAATGAAACCCTGTCAAGACTCTGTAACAAAAGGTTGTCAATATTTTGTGTAGGGGTTGATAGCAAAACACAAAATGTAGGAAATTACAGAAAATAGTAAATTCTGGAAATGACAGTCTGCAATAAATTAAAAGCTTTACTGAAAGTGGAGATTACAACCAAACCATTAATCACAAGATTAATCTAAACATAAAATAAGCTAAGATTGCAAATACTATTAGTTGTTTACAAAGAAATGAAATGATAAGTTCTACAACTCATTCTGTTGCAACAAAATCAGAATAAAAACCTGCTGTTAGTCCTCCTCCTAGGTCTGGAAGTGGCCAGCCTCCTTGTCCAGAAGAAGGTATGAGTCTCTCTCTCTCTAGATCTTACACTCATTTACAAGCAATATGAAATAAAAATAGTACACTTTATTGATTCAAGAACATGATTACAATAATTCTACTGAAAACCTGTTACAGGACTGTAACAGTCACTTTTCTAATTATTGCCTATTTTCTCCTATATTTCTCTACTCTCTACTTTCTCTATCTTCTACTAGCTCAACCTGAATGGGAGCCATATTTATAGATGCCCTAAGATATACTGACAAACTGAGAATATCTCAAAATATCTAATCCTGTTATGTTGCAACAATTCCTGGTTTTATCCTAGAAGAAGATCAAACTTGATCTTTCCATAAATGGTGGCTTTGGTCGACAAGGACGGCAAAGTTAGATGGGATATATTTTCCCTTACCCTTTTCAATCTTTATTTCCCTTTTTCTAGCATCAAAAATCAATCAACAAGTCAAAAATCACATTTTGTTTTCATTTCAAAGATAAGTGGCTCATTCCAAAGAGACTACAATTCTCATTTCGAAGATCCGCTCATTCCGAAGACACTGTGTTTTCTCATTTCGAAGATATCTGTTAAGAGACTTTAGAATGAACAAATGTGTGCTCTTTAAATGATTTCCTCTGCATTTCTCAGGTGGGTTATCTCTTAGGATTAGATTTCAATGGTCTTCATATTTTTCCATATGTGAATTCCATGCCTTGCCATTCATTGGCAGTTGGCTGGAATTTACATGGGAAAAACCAGTTTTTGTTGCACAGTAACAGTTTGCTTGCACTGTTGCTAGATTTAGGTAAAATAAACTTTTGAGACATATCAAAACATGATTAGTGAAATGTTGCTATCAACCTAAGCATATCTCATTTAGCAAGTCAATAAAATAACATAAAACATATGCAAAAAGCTGTAAAAATTAGAATATAGTATTTCAGATACATTTATCATGCAAATAGTTAATACACAGCATATTGAATCAACTTAACTAGCATATAAAATTAAACATAAGAGTTTGTAGGCAATTTCAGTGTTCAAAACATGTTATGATTAAGGCATTTCCAGGCCTCATCATTTTCCCCCCAACTTATATTAATGCATATCCTCATGCATTCTGTTGGGCTATGGAATCACATATGTCCATGTTCAAATTCCATGACCTATAGAACAACTTCTTGCCTATATAATATCCCATGTTCTCCTAAAGGTTTTTGAGCCATTCTTCAAACTGTTCATCAGGTTGGGCATCTTCTTCAAAGTAAAATGGAACTGGAGTGATGATGGTTGGAGGCCTAAATCTGAGACCTATCCAATGATGTTGCATGATTTCAATCAATTGTATCACTCCTTCTGCCCTTCTTCTAGACCATTCTAAGTTGATGGGGGAGATGGGTTCTCTTTTCTGTAAAGACATGGAAAGTTCAGCCCATCTGTTTCTACAGAGTGATAATGCTGACACAAAATTGTCATTACAAAAATTTTAGAATCTGGTCACACAGTCCCTCAAGTTTGTCAAGTAAATCCTCTTTACATCATCCATGTTCATCATGGTGAAGTGTTGTCTGGTGATAATTGGGTGATTTGGCTGAATTGCTCTGACTAACAATTTAGCTCTTGTTTCAATTTCTTTATTCTATCTTTTCTCTTTGTCCCAATAAAACTGATTCTGCAAAGTGGACATGAATGCCCTCAATTGAACATCTCCAATGTAAATTTGAGGTTGAAATTCTACTTCTTTTGGAATAAAGAAGTTGTATAAAAACATTTCACATAGGATATTTTTTTGCTCTATAGGGCTGTCAAAATATGCTTCCAGGAAATCTACAGTTGTGTCTAATTTATATGGGAGACCTGAGCTAATCCTCATGACCTGCCATTTGAGGTATTTCTCCTTCAGGATAAGACTGTAAAATCTGGTCGATCGTTTGAATTGGACCAAAAACTTAGCGATCTGACATAAATTAGTCACTTTTTCTTTTAATGCCTAGATCTCTGTTTCCTTTGCCTCTAGCTATTTTCCTTCCAATTTGAATTTTTCAGTCTTAGTGGCAAGCTTCTCATATCTAATCACCCAACTGGCTATGTCTGCATTATTTTTTTCTAGGGATACAGTATTAGGTGGTCTAACTACAGGTGGAACTCTAGGTAGCAGATCTACTTGAACCTCTTTTTCTGCCACTTCTACTGGTTGATCATCTGTCAACAATTCTACATGTACCTCCTTATCTGCTATTTCTATTGGTTGGTCATCAGATAGTAATTCCACTTGCACCCCTTTATCTGTTATTTCTACTAAAGGTGTAATAGTTTGAAATATAGGGACATCAATAGAAAGAATACTTAAACAGTTTTATAATGCTGCTTGGACTGTTCCTGTGCTGGTGACTCATCTCCAGTATCTTTTTCTATGCTCTTTGCCAATTCTGAAGCATCTTCAGAATGAGAAGGTAATGCTTAAGAATGAGAAGGCATTTCTTCAGAATGAAAGGGTGTTGCTTCAGAATGAGCACCTATGTCTGCCTCAACAGAGTCATCTGACCTAGATAAATCCATAAGCAATTGAGCCAAATCATCCTCATCAATGGATACATTTGGCTATTTTTCAGATTGTCACAGCCTTTTTCTCAATTCTGCCACTTCCTGTTGTAATTCTGCAATTTTCTTTTCCTGCATCTCAATGATGTTTTCTCTCTCTTCAATCCATCTGGTTTATGTTTTGACAACACTTCTTGCTACTCTCAGCTGCTCTGTGATGTCTTCCTCCTCTATTTTTGCTTTAGAATCTGATGCAGACAAGTCAACTACAGTTAGCTGCTCAACATCTATCTCTTCCTCTACAACATCTGTCTGCTCTTGTTCAGGAGGCTCTATGAAACTGTCTATAATTGCATCTACCATTTCTATGGCCTGTTGAACTGTAGCCACCTCCAAGCTATCCTACCCAGTCTCTTTCTCAATTATCTGTTCAGGGAATTCTGGAAAGTTTTCAAGGGCTAGTTGTATTTATGTGACATCTGGACTGCTTTGTCCAGCTTCTTCTTTTATGACCTGTTCTACCATTTCCATCAAGTGGAGTCTTGTAGACCTCCTAGTTCCAGATGCAAACTTATTCTTTTTGCTTTATTTTTTGGTGATAGCAGGGGTTGTGGGGACAGTTTCAGATGCTTCTATTTCCCTTGTTGTTTCTTCCCCTATTTGGCTAGGTGCTTCACTTCCTTATTCTAAAAAATCAGTAACAAATTCAAAAAAATTGACCTTCTTCTATTTTTTTGTTTTGCTGCCAGTTCTAGACCCTCTTTTCTTTTGTTTCTTGGCTCGTGAGGTTGAAGGTTCTGGAGCAAGGTGTTCTGTTGTTGCTGCTGGGTGGGTTTCTTTTTCTACAATAGCCTCTGTAGTAGTTTATGTTTCTTCTTCTACAACAGCCTCTGCAGTAGCTATTTCTTCTTTTGCAATAGCATCAGCAACATCTTTTTCTTCCTCCTCATCCTTATATCCAAAAATTACATCATTTAGGGTAGAGTAAAACCTATCAAAACTCCTAGGGTTTCCTCTAAAATGGTGCTAGCAAACTAGTTTGATGAGACCATGGTGGCGAGGGCTTCTTTTTCCTTCCTGATATATGTCTGCCATGTTTTTCAATTCTTGGTGCAAGTACAGGGGAATATTTACCCTAACTTCTGGTTGTTGCCTACCATGTATGAGATGGTTTAAAATTTTTATATGATGCCCTGATAACAGTACATACTGCCCTTCACAGGTTAGAAATTTGATTACCCATGTGGCCACTTCATCCTAGGGTTCCTATAGGCTGGCACTTTTTACCCCCTTGCATGTGTTATTATGTGTTAAATATTCTGGCTCCTTATCGTTTTCTTCCAAAAATTGATTAACTATATTCACCAATGTATTTTTGCTAGATCTAGAAATTGGAAGACCTTCTAATGGCAGCTCAGTAATTTGACTCAAAACTTCAGGGGTTACCTCGATGGTCATGTCTTTAATGTGTGCCTGGTTGTTTCTGAATGTGTGGGTGAACATGTCGACCAAATCTTCAGAGGACCCATTAAACTTATCCAAAAATGGCATAAGCCCTCCATCTTCAAAAATATGTAGCACTTCTAGATTCTACTAGAGGTGGGTGGTATCTGCTGGCTCCATTTTCATCTTTCGTCCAATTTTCTTGTCTTGGTACATTAAAAACCACTCACTTCTACTGCTATTCCTTTGTTGGATCTCTGGTTTTTGGTGTTTGCAGACTTGCAGGGTTTGGTTCCAAGTTTTCAATTTCCTTATTTTTCTTCTTCGGAATGAACTGTAATCTAAGCAATGTACCTCGTAATAATTTTACGTTAGCAAATATGTCTTCAAAAATAAGGGTGGCACGCGTTTCTATTTTTTGCTCTGAACACATGTCCATCAATGGTTGTGCAGATGTCCTTGTTGTCAAATCCACCTTACTCATTTTTAGTTTCTCTGTTTTGCCTGCAAACTTTCACGTGCATGTTTATTAGTATCAAAAAATGGTGGCATATTGTTGGTCATGTCCCTCATGATTCTGGTACTTTCTAAATGGGTGCAAAAACAAACCACATCCTAACTGACACGTGTTCATTTATCGTATGTAGCCAAAATAATTTGTACTTGATCGTATTTTTTTCTTCCTTGGATGCCACATGGAGATGTTATATTGAATGCTATTTTTGAAGATTATGATTTCATTCTGAAGATCATGCTTCTTTATGAAGTCAAATCCCCATTTCGAAGATAAATCCTCATTTCGAAGACAAATCCTCTTTTCGAAGATAAATCCTCATTTGGAAGACAAATCCTCTTTTCGAAGATCAGGCTGCATTGCGAAGGTAAATCGTCATTCCAAAGACAGAAATTCATTTCGAAGACAAATCCTGCTGCATTTTGAAGACAAATCCTGCTTAATTCTGTAGACAAAGCTTCATTCCGAAGATGATGCTTCATTGTGAATGCAAATCATCATTCCGAAGACAAAGCTTCATTTCGAAGACAAATCGTCATTCCGAAGACAGATTCATTTCGAAGACAAAGTGCAACATTCATTCTGCTATCATTCCGAAGACAATTTCAATCCGAAGACAATACAACAATTAATCTGAAGAAGATAGTAGGCATTGTTTTTGGTATTCTTGTTCCGAATATTAGGTAGAAATCAATATTCTCATTCTCAAAACATGTTTTAAGTATGCCAACTCTTATGGATACATTTTATGCTAATGGTTGATTGTTATATACTATATACCAATCATTTACAATGAAGAAATATAAGAAATATATACCTGATTAAAACAAGTTAATGCAATTTTTTGAAGAATGACCGTCTTTGTTGATGTTCTGCTGAGATTTTCTGCAATATTTCAAAACAAGTGCAATTTGTGAATTTATACAATGGTGGTTGAGAAATTTTCAAGGTTATGCATGCCAGAAAACTTGTTTTCGTGCATACCAACCTAGTAGTGCCTTAGAAAATGTTTTCACTACTGAGTTATTCATTTCTCTCTTTTTTTTTTTTTTTTACCTCTCCTTTTCTCTCTCTTTTTTTTTCTTGATTCTGACTATGCCCATGAAGGAATTCATGATTTCCCTGAAATCATGCCCATGAAGGAATTCATAATCAGAATTTATTCATCTTTTTGTTTTCTATTTTTTTCTAATTTTTTTGTATTTTTTTGTTTTTTTTTAAATCCATGATCATGTTGATTGTTTTGAAGTGGAAGAGGAAATTTCTTCCACCTGTTGTGTATCCAAACTGTCAAGCTGCTGCAAGAATTCCTCTTTAGTCGGAGGTGTATGGTACACCCTGAGGCGATGTCCATTCACTACTAACTTTCTCTGTGACCCATCAATAGGAGATAAACGAGCTGCTCCATTGTCAAATACCTCTTCAATCTGGTAAGGTCCAAGCCATCTAGTTATCAGCTTTCTAGGGAAGTCCTCATAGAGAGAATCAAACAGTAAATCCCAATCTCCTTGTTGAAGTTTCCTCTATTGAATGTGACTGTCATGTCACAACTTCCTTTGCTCTTGAATTACTTCAGTTTGGTGCAGTTCATCCAATGCATTCAGCTACAGAATCATGTCTGTCTGTGCCTGTGACAATTCAATTCCAATTTCCAATGTTGTGCACAATGTTAGTAGCTCAAATTCGATAGGTAAGAGGGGCTTTTTACCAAAGACTAGTTCATAAGGTGTGAATCCAATAGTGGATTTCCAAGTAGTATTGTAATCCCACATTGCTTCAGGTAATTTATCTAGCCAATTTCTCCTATGAAAAGCTACTACTTTTGTGAAGATTCATTCTAGTTCCCTGTTTGTTACCTCAACCTGACCATTTTCTTGTGGGTGATAAGGTGATTATTTTCTATGTTTGATTTCATATAATTCTATAAATGCCTCAATGACTTTAGATGCAAATTGGGGTCCTTGGTCTGTGGTGATAGACCGGGGAGCTCCAAATCTCTGAAAAATCTGAGCATACAATAAATCAACGACCTTCTCTTCACGAGCATGTTTGAAAGCATGCACCTCTACCCACTTTGTCAAGTAATCAGTGCATACTATAATATGCACCTTTCCTTGAGAAGGTGGATCAATAGGTCCTACAAAATCAAGCCCCCACCTCTCAAATGGCTCTAAAACCAATTGAGGCTGCAGTGGCATTTCATTTGTATGAGTGGGTTTCCCCATTCTTTAGCATACATCACAATGCCTAATGTACTTTTTCACATCCTTGTGAAGAGATGGCCAATAATATCCTGTCCCTAAGATTTTTCTAATTGTGATTTTTACATAGTAGTGTCCACCTGAGGGTTCATCATGACAAGCCCTAAGGATATCATATACCTCATCCTTTCGTATGCACCTATGTAACACATGGTCAGGACTGCACTTAAAAAGTATACCCTTAATCCATTCAAAAGAAGAACTTTGTTTGATCAATTGTTTTTTTTTGTTTTGAAGTGAAATGTGGAGGAACTTTCCCTGTGACCAAATAATTGGCTATGTTTGCAAACCAAGGTGATTGGACTGATATAGCAAATAATTTTTCATCAGAAAAGGTGTCTTCAACTAATTCCCCTTCATCTGTGTTCTGCAATCTGGAAAAGAAATCTGCTACAACATTAGCTTTTCCTGGTTTGTTGATTATAGTGATATCAAATTCTTGCAACAATAGTAACCAACGAATAATTCTTGCACTTACCATAGGCTTATTCATCAAATACTTAATGGTTGTATGATATGTGTGAATAAATATTTGATAACCTATGATGTAATGCCTGAATTTGTTGATGGCATAAATTACTTCTAGGAATTATTTTTCACTTGTGGTATAATGTTTCTCAACTCCTGTCAAATTCTTGCTAATGTAGTAGATGGCATAGTGTTCACCATTGTCATGTCTTTAATGTGTGCCTGGTTGTTTCTGAATGTGTGGGTGAACATGTCGACCAAATCTTCAGAGGACCCATTAAACTTATCCAAAAATGGCATAAGCCCTCCATCTTCAAAAATTTGTAGCACTTCTAGATTCTCCTGGAGGTGGGTGGTATCCGTTGGTTCCATTTTCGTCTTTCGCCCCATTTTCCTGTCTTGGTACATTAAAAACCGCTCACTTCTACTGCTATTCCTTTGTTGGATCTCTGGTTTCTGGTGTGTGCAGACTTGCGGGGTTTGGTTCCAAGTTTTCAATTGCCCTATTTTTCTTCTTCGGAATGAATCGTAATCTGAGCACTGTACCTCGTAATCATTTTGCGTTAGCAAATATGTCTTCAAAAAGAAGGGTGGCACGCGTTTCTATTTTTGCTCCGAACACATGTCCATCAATGGTTGTGCAGATGTCCTTGTCGTCAGATCCACCTTACTCATTTTTAGTTTTTCTGTTTTGCCTGCAGACTTTCACGTGCATGTTTATTAGTATCAAAAAAATGGTGGCATACTGTTGGTCACGTCCCCCGTGATTCTGGTACTTTCTAAATGGGTGCAAAAACAAACCACATCCTAACCGACATGTGTTCATTTATCGTATGCAGCCAAAAGAATTTTTACTTGATCGTATTTTTTTCTTCCTTGGATGCCACGTGGAGATGTTATATTGAATGCTCTTTCCGAAGATTATGATTTCATTCCGAAGATCATGCTTCTTTATGAAGTCAAATCCTCATTCCGAAGATAAATCCTCATTCCGAAGACAAATCCTCTTTTCGAAGATAAATCCTCATTTCGAAGACAAATCCTCTTTTCGAAGATCAAGCTGCATTGCGAAGGCAAATCGTCATTCCGAAGATAGAACTTCATTCCGAAGACAAATCCTGTTGCATTTCGAAGACAAATCCTGCTTCATTCTAAAGACAAAGCTTCATTCCGAAGATGATGCTTCATTGTGAAGGCAAATCGTCATTCCGAAGACAAAGCTTCATTTCGAAGACAAATCGTCATTCCGAAGACAAAGCTTCATTTCGAAGACAAAGTGCAACATTCATTCTACTATCATTCCGAAGACAATTTCAATCCGAAGACAATACAACAATTAATCTGAAGAAGATAGCAGGCACTATTTTTTGGCATTCTTGTTTCGAAGATTAGGCAGAAATCAATATTCTCATGCTCAAAACATGTTTTAAGTATGCCAACTCTTATGGATACCTTTTATGCTAATGGTTAATTGTTATATACTATATACCAATCATTTACAATGAAGAAATGTAAGAAATATATACCTGATTAAAACAAGTTAATGCAAGTTTTGAAGAATGACTACCTTTGTTGATGTTCTGCTGAGATTTTCTGCAATATTTCAAAACAAGTGCAGTTGGTGAATTTGTACAATGATGGTTCAGAAATTTTCAAGGTTATGCATGCCAGAAAACTAGTTTTCATGCATACCAACCCAGTAGTGCCTTAGAAAAGGTTTTCACTACTGAGTTATTCATTTTTCTCTTTTTTTTTTTTTTTTACCTCTCCTTTTCTCTCTTTTTTTTTCTTGATTCTGACTATGCCCATGAAGGAATTCATGATTTCCCTGAAATCATGCCCATGAAGGAATTCATAATCAGATTTTATTCATCTTTTTGTTTTCTATTTTTTTCTAATTTTTTTGTATTTTTCTATTTTTTCTTGAAATCCATGATCATGTTGATTGTTTTGAAGTGGAAGAGGAAATTTCTTCCACCTGTTGTGTATCCAAACTGTCAAGCTACTGCAAGAATTCCTCTTTAGTCAGAGGTGTATGGTACACCCTGAGGCGATGTCCATTCACTACCAACTTTCTCTGTGACCCATCAATAGGAGATAAACGAGCTGCTCCATTGTCAAATACCTCTTCAATCTGGTAAGGTCCAAGCCATCTAGTTCTCAGCTTTCCAGGGAAGTCCTCATAGCGAGAATCAAATAGTAAAGCCCAATCTCCTTGTTGAAGTTTCCTCTGCTGAATGTGACTGTCATGCCACAACTTCCTCTGCTCCTGAATTACTTCAGTTTGGTGTAGAGCATCCAACCTAAGTTCATCCAATGCATTCAACTGTAGAATCATGTCTGTCTGTGCCTGTGACAATTCAATTCCAATTTCCAATGTTGTGCGCAATGTTAGTAGCTCAAATTCAATAGGTAAGAGGGGCTTTTTACCAAAGACTAGTTCATAAGGTGTGAATCCAATAGTGGATTTCCAAGTAGTATTGTAAGCCCACACTGCTTCAGGTAATTTATCTAGCCAGTTTCTCCTATGAAAAGCTACTATTTTTGTCAAGATTCATTCTAGTTCCCTGTTTGTTACCTCAACCTGGCCATTTGCTTGTGGGTGATAAGGTGATGATTTTCTATGTTTGATTTCATATAATTCTGTAAATGCCTCAATGACTTTAGATGCAAATTGGGGTCCTTGGTCTGTGGTGATAGACCGGGGAGCTCCAAATCTCTAAAAAATCTGAGTATACAAGAAATCAACGACCTTCTCTTCACGAGCATGTTTGAAAGCACGCACCTCTACCCACTTTGTCAAGTAATCAGTGCATACTAGAATATGCACCTTTCCTTGAGAAGGTGGATCAATAGGTCCTACAAAATCAAGCCCCCACCTCTCAAATGGCTCTAAAACCAATTGAGGCTGCAGTGGCATTTCATTTGTATGAGTGGGTTTCCCCATTCTTTGGCATGCATCACAATGCCTGATGTACTTTTTCACATCCTTGTGAAGAGATGGCCAATAATATCCTGTCCCTAAGATTTTCCTAATTGTGCTTTTTACAGAGTAGTGTCCACCCGAGGGTTCATCATGACAAGCCCTAAGGATATCATATACCTCATCCTTTCGGATGCACCTACGTAACACATGGTCAGGACTGCACTTAAAAAGTATACCCTTAATCCATTCAAAAGAAGAACTCTGTTTGATCAATTATTTTTTCTGTTTTGAAGTGAAATGTGGAGGAACTTTCCCTGTGACCAAATAATTGGCTATATCTGCAAACCAAGGTGATTGGACTGATATAGCAAATAATTTTTCATCAGGAAAGGTGTCTTCAACTAATTCCCCTTCATCCGTGTTCCGTAATCTGGACAAGAAATCTGCTACAACATTAGCTTTTCCTGGTTTGTTGATTATAGTGATATCAAATTCTTGCAGCAATAAGTAACCAACGAATAATTCTTGCACTTACCATAGGCTTATTCATCAAATACTTAATGGTTGTGTGATCTGTGTGAATAAATATTTGATAACCTGTGATGTAATGCCTGAATTTGTTGATGGCATAAATTACTTGCTAGGAATTCTTTTTCAGTTGTGGTATAATTTTTCTCAGCTCCTGTCAAATTCTTGCTAATGTAGTAGATGGCATAGTGTTCACCATTGTCAATTTGTCCTAATGTTGCTCCAATTGTAGTATTGGAAGCATCAGCCTGTATGTGAAATGGTAATGTCCAATTAGGTCCTCTTAACACAGGTGGAGTTACTAATTTCTCTTTCAGAGCTTCAAATGATTCCTGACACCTTGCAGTCCAGGAAAATTTAGAATCTTTAGTCAATAGGGCAAACATGGGATTGGCTATTGTGCTAAAGCTGGGAATAAACCTACGGTAAAAACCAATGTGTCCTAGGAAGCTTCTGACATCAGTCTGAGTTTTAGGAGGAAGAAGATTCTTGATAATTTCCACCTTCTTTGGATCAACCTGGATCCCTTGAAGAGAGATGTGATGACCAAGAACTATTCCTTCCTTCATCATCATAAAACATTTTTTTGGATTCAAGGATAACTGGTATGTTTCACAATGAGTTAAAACTTTGTCAAGGTTTTCTAATGTAAAGTCAAAAGTCTGTCCACATACTGTGAAATCATCCATGTATATCTCAACACTGTTGGTAGTCAGATCAGAAAAAATTGCTAAGACCGCTCGCTGAAATGTTGTTGGGGCATTACACAAACCAAAAGGTAAAACCCTATAGGCAAATGTTCCCCATGGACAGGTAAAGGTTGTTTTCTCTTGATCTTCGGGTGCAATCTGAATTTGATTATATCCACTAAATCCATCAAGAAAACAAAAGTATTTCTTTCCAGACAAGGGTATCTAACACCTGATCTATGAAAGGTAATGGAAAATGGTCTTTGTATGTCACTTTATTCAGCTCTCTATAGTCTACACATACTCTCATTTTTCCATTTTTCTTAGGAACTATAACCAATGGAGAGACCCACTGGCTATCAAAAATTGGGTAAATGAATCCTACCTCCAGAAGTTTTTCAATTTCTTCCTTTACAATATCCCTTAGGGCAGGATTCAGTCTTCTCTGGGGTTGTCTTACTGGCTTGACTTCTTCAGTATAAATTTTGTGGGTGCATATATCAGGGTGAACTCCTGACATATCTTTATAGTCCCAAGCAAAAGCATGAACATGCTTCTGCAAGACAACTATCAATTTTTCTTCCTCTTCCCTAGTAAGCCAACTGTAAATGTTCAAAAATTTGCCTGGCTGGACTTCTATTTGTTTTGTATTTGGAAGGACTGAATTCACTTCTTCATACCTGGTGATTAGGGAATTAAGAGGACACTGCTGAGATGGGAGGAAATAAGAAGTTTCTGTTTCATTACTTCCTGATGGAAGCATATCCTGTATGGAACAGTGAGAAGGAAAAATCAGGTGATGGTGCCACCCATGTGGTAGTGAAACAGAGTTTTCCTATGATAGTACAGATGGTTCACCTTCAGAATTTTGGTTCTCCTCATTCCTTAACAACTGATGGATATTTACTTGCTTCCTCTTCTAACCCTTGTTCATGCAGAACATTCATTAGGATATTTTCATTTTCTAAATTTTCTGTGTCTTGGAGGTCTTCTGTGTGTTCCCTTACTACCAAGGTGGCTAGTGTGGAAATAACCTCCTCTGATTCTTCATCTGAATCAGGAAACCATAACTGACCTAAAAAATTGCTAGAGGGTCTTGCAGGAGGATACAGAGAGATCTGTTTTAGATCAATACCATTTGAAATAGTCATTTTTCCAGATCTGCAGTCTATGAAGGCTGCTGCAGTTGCAAGCCAAGGTCTTCCCAAAATGATGGGATATCCATGTGCTGAATTTCTTGGCTGTAAAACCAAAAAATCTGTAGGGAATTCCCAAGAAGAAACTTCTATAGGAACATCTTCAATGATACCTTCAGGTTTTGCAACTGACCTATCAGCCATTTCTAAAACTGTAAATGTGGGGCTGAGATGTTTGAGCTGTAATTGTTTCATTATATCCTTGGTCATGACATTTATTGCAGCTCCTAGATCTACTAAGACATTTGATATTGGTACTGAACCTATGGTAACTGTGATAACTGGACTTCCTGGGTCACTATACTTTGGAGGTACTAGTTTTCCAGACAAGAGATCAACTATCTTTCCTTCAACCTAAACAGTCTTGGGAAATGCTTTCTTTTTTCTTCCTGCTCTTCTAATGCACAAATCTCGGATAGTACTTTTAATCACTAGTATATCCTTAATGGCTTGCAATAAGGGCAATGATATAGTTAACTTTCTAAGTTCCTTGACCAGGTCTGACTCAGAATTTTCTGTTGTGGTATTGAATCTTTCAGGATATGGAATTATCCTTGATGAAGGTAATTGTTCTGCCTGTGGTTCTATTTTTTCTTCTTATTTCTCTATTGTTGGTTTAACTGGTTCCAAAGGTTCTTGCTCTTCATTTTCCTTGATTTTAATTGAAGCAGGTTCAGGTATAACTTTTCCTGAACGAAGTTGGATGTTACTACAATCAAGAACATTTATTTCAACATTTTCTTCAGCTTCAGCCACATAGACAGGGGATGCCTGTCTCATGTTGTTTGGATTAGTGACTGATTGAGCTGGAAGTTGAGGTTGTTTCACCTATTGTGTTTGTTGTGGTTGGTTCTATTTTTCTTGAAAATTTTGATTAGGTGCAAGCAGAAAATGTTGAGTTTGACCTTGATTTCTTTGCTGCCTTGGATAGGACTGGTATTGTTGATTCCACTGTGGTTGATTTTGCATCCAATGTGGATTAGTCTGATTCTGATTCCAAGATGGGTTGTTTTGATTCCATGATGGGTTATTCTGATTCTGATTCCAGGCTGAATTACTCCAATTTGTTTGTGGCCATTCTTGGGAATTTGTCCATTGAGGATAATTCCAAGGACGTTGGGGTGGTTCTGATTGTCCCCAAGGCATAGTCCAGGGATTATGCCCCCAATTTGTAGGAAAATGAGGGGGATTTTGGTATTGAGAGAAATTTCCCCCTTGTTTTGGTCCAACATAGTTGAGTTCCTCAGTCTGATTTTCTAACACAGTTTTGAGTTGTGGTAGCAGGTGGCATTTATCAGTTGAATGCTTCTTTGAACAGATACTACAAATGGCTGAGATAGATGTTTTATTCAAAGGACATTCCTGCAAAGCATGTTTATTTCTACATCTTGGGCAATAAATTGCCAAAGGTTCTATGGTTTTTGCTTTTGCAGACATTTCCCCCAAAGTTGTGTTTAATTGCACTAGAATATCAGTTTTAAAATTTGCAAGTTCCTCTATTAGGTCCTTCACATCAATGCCATTTGTACTCTTTTTTCTTCTTCCCTACTTAGTGTGAGAGTAATTCCTATAGAGATCCACAATTTCCTCATTACTGAGAGTATTTACATCCCCTTTTCCCATCAAATCCAATACTTCTCTGGATTCATCTTGTAATCCTCTCAAAAATATGGTTTTACATAACTCTGGTTCTACAAGTCCACATCTCCTTTGAACAAAGGAGAACCTATCAAGATAGTCTTCTAATGTTTCATCATCTTCCTGTTTAATCCTGAATAACTCATCTTTCCTATTCCTTACACGACAATACTCCTGATATTTGTCTAAAAACACAGTTTCCATTTGATCCCAAGTTCGGATGGAATTTGGCTCTAAGCTCATGAACCAGCGTAATGTCGAGTCCTTGAGTGTTGAGGGAAAAACCTTAAGTTTTTGATTGTCATTTACATAGTCATAGGTTTGACACACTACTTTGAATTCAAACAAAAACTGATCAGGATCTTCAGATACAACACCTCGAAAGGTTGGAAGTACTGAAGGTGAAATGGTTTTCATGGGAGAGTTTTGTGTTGGATTCAAACGGATAGGATATTCAAATGTTCTGGAAGGTTGGGGCATATCCTGATCATCTCCTTCATTATGGACATAGCCATGTTGGCCATCTCTATCTAGATTGCCTCCCTCTGCCATAGTTTCCTATTCCTTGGGAACAGTTAAACCTATCCAAATTTCACTCTCAAGAGGTCCAAGATCCTCTATTGATGATGAGTCTGATGATTCTTCTTTCTTAGGATGTTCTAATGATGATGAGATTGGTGATTTTTCTTTCAATATTTTTGGTAATTCAAACACAGGTGATTCACCCCTTAGGCATGAAGATCTCCTTAATGGAACAAGCCAGGGATCCTTTTGGGTAATTCTACCTTTTTCATCCCTAGACTTACTCATTCATGTTTACTCTTAAATGACATAAATTATAGGTCAATAGTTGTTACTTTAACCAGCTGTTCTATTCAGATTTTATCCTGAATCTTCACAACTTAGTCTAATTAATAGCTATTGGACTATTGTCACCTTCTAGCAACACAATTCCTCGAAAACGGTGCCAAAATGATGCGTAGTCATTATACACATCATTAATTCTCAATGAATTTGTCAATCCAGGGTAGTGTACAAGGCTATCTACGGAAGAAGGGGTGAACAGGGTTATAACTTAGGTCAATCTAGAGCAACAGGTCTTATTGGTGAAACCGATTGTGTGGGGGATTTAGGACATTCCTATCTCTAAATTGCATAAATTAAACCTTAATCTAAGTTGCAAAAATGGAAACTAATCATTAACTATAGAAATGAAATCCTAATTACAATTGCAGAATGAGACCTAATTATGTTGCAGAAATAACAGTTGCAGAATTAGAAGTCTGATTATAATTGTAGAAAGGAAATCTATTTACTTTTGCAGCAATGGAAACCTAATTATAGCATGGAAATGAAACCCTGTCAAGGCTCTGTAATAGAAGGTTGTCAATCTTCTGTGCAGGGGTTGACAACAAAACATAAAATGCAAGAAATTACAGAAAATAGTAAATTCTAGAAATGACAGTCTGCAATAAATTGAAAGCTTTGTTGAAAGTGGAGATTACAACCAAACCATTAATCACAAGATTAATCTAAACATAAAATAAGCTAAGATTGCAAATACTATTAGTTGTTTACAAAGAAATGAAATGACAAGTTCTACAACTCATTCTATTGCAGCAAAATCAGAATAAAAACCTGTTGTTAGTCCTCCTCCTAGGTCTGGAAGTGGCCAACCTCCTTGTCCAGAAGAAGGTATGAGTCTCTCTCTCTCTAGATCTTACTCACACTCATTTACAAGCAATATGAAATAGAAATAGTACACTTTATTGATTCAAGAACATGATTACAATAATTCTACTTGAAAACCTGTTACAGGACTGTAACAGTCACTTTTCTGATTATTGCCTATTTTCTCCTATATTTCTCTACTCTCTGCTTTCTCTATCTTCTACTAGCTCAACCTGAATGGGAGCCATATTTATAGATGTCCTAAGATCTACTGACAAACTGAGAATATCTCAAAAGATCTAATCCTATTATGCTGCAACAATTCCTGGTTTTATCCTAGAAGAAGATCAAACTTGATCTTTCCATAAATGGTGGCTTTGGTCGGCAAGGACGGCAAAGTCAGATGGGAGATATTTTCCCTTACCCTTTTCAATATTTATTTCCCTTTTTCCAGCATCAAAAATCGGTCAACAAGTCAAAAAGCACATTCTATTTTCATTTCGAAGATAAGTGGCTCATTTCGAAGAGACTGCAATTCTCATTCCGAAGATCCGCTCATTTCGAAGACACTGTGTTTTCTCATTTCGAAGATATCTGTTCATTCCGAAGAGACTTCGAAATGAACAAATGTGTGCTCTTTAAATGATTTCCTCTGCATTTCTCATGTGGGTTATTTCTCAGGATCAGATTCCAATGGTCTTCATCTCTTTCCATATGTGAATTCCATGCCTTGCCATTCATTGGCAGCTGGCTGGAATTTACATGGGAAAAACCAGTTTTTGTTGCACAATAATAGTTTGCTTGCACTGTTGCCAGATTTAGGTAAAATAAATGCTTGAGACATATCAAAACATGATTAGTGAAATGCTGCTATCAACCTAAGCATATCTCATTTAGCAAGTCATAACAAAATAACATAAAACTTATGCAAAAAGCTGTAAAAATCAGAATATAGTATTTCAGATACATTTATCATGCAAATAGTTAATACACAACATATTGAATCAACTTAACTAGCATATCAGATTAAACATAAGAGTTTGTAGGCAATTTCAGTGTTCAAAACATGTTATGATTGAGGCATTTCTAGGCCTCATCAATAAGTAGGCCTGGAAGCCTAACCCAAATGGGGGTTGAGTTGATGCTTTGTATTTCAGGGTCAAAATTATCACCCCATATTCTGATAAACAAACTACGACAACCAAATAACCAAGGTTCACTAGTGAGGATGCAACTAGTATCTTTAGGAATTTTAATGAGAAAGAACCCTCTCGAAAGAGCAACTAGGTCCATATTGCCTTGGGGGTGCCATTTGTTAAAGGCCCATTTTTGGATGGACTCGATGTCCAATTGGGATCTCACAAACTTGCCAACAAGAGAAAAAGAATCCTAGGAAAAAAATGAAGCCATGATGCTAGGTGGAATTTCCAGTTCTCTATCGATTGATAAGAACTTGATAGTGCCTTGTTGATAAGATGTTGGATATGACCCTGCACTTTTTGGACTATCTTTGCGAAGGATATAGGATTGGGCTTTTGAGGTTCATCCAGTGGGGGTCCCCCCTAACACCCATGACTTCCACTCCCCCGCTCGGACCTTCTTGAGGTTCAAAATCAAGGTTCGCTTCTACGCCATCACCTATGCCTATGTTCCTGCTAGATTGAAATTCAAATTTTGGAGGAGACCTACCTAAGGAGACCCATTCGTCAGAGTTTTCCATCTCCTAATTTCCATCCATTAAGATTAAATCTAGTTCAATAGAATGGGGTCAATAAGTGGATTATGAAAACATTGCATCTTGATGCCATAATTGTCATGCGACTAGACACATGGCAATAGTTTACAAAATAAAAATGATGAAGAAAGAGATAAAAATTATGATCATGAGGTAAACTTCAATATGAAGCACATAAATCATATTAGAGTAGAATCTAGATTATATAAAGGATATTCCACTCCAACGAAGAGGCAAAGAAATCCTATCGACAACTTCATTTAGTAAATTCTACCATAGTTCAATTGGATCAACCATTAGAAGAAACAAAAAAAGATTAAAGGGATGACAAAGTACAATGTGCAAGTTCAAATTAAGAAGAAATTAAAGATACAAAGAAATATGTGGAGGAAACTTTTAAACTAAATATGATAGAAGACATCAAGTTTTTTCTAGTTAAATGTATTCATTTTTTTCAAGTAGCAGAGAATCCTCTCTTGTTAATATAAATTAAAGTAGTGTAGAGGCTATCCCTTGTACTTTGGGGTTTCAAGAGAAACATAATAAGAAAATGAGGATGAAGGAAATATATATCAATTGAGGATTTTTAGGACATAATAAGAAGGTAATTACTATGGTGGAGCATCCTTAAACTTTAGGGTTTTTAAGGCAACATAAAGAAAATTTACTTTTGAGGTTATTTTGTACACTTTAAATCCATCAAAGCAAGACAAACCTATAGATGATAAGTCTTACTATGAATAGTGTGAAAAATTCAAAGAGAATGATGAAAATGAAACTATTGGTGGAAATGAAAAAAGAGAGGAAGATCGAAGATGCAAAAACAAAGAGAAAACGAAACTCATGGAGATATTGACATGGGAAAACAAAAATAAATATCACAAGTGCTAACAAGAAGTGGGGCTAAACCCACAAATTAAAAGTTATAATGAAAATGATAACTTGGAATATTAGGCATGAATAAGACCCCCGAAAAAAAAGTATTAAGGATAGGCAACACTTTTATAAATACAGAAAATTGGTAGCAAGTATTTTAACCATTTGCGGTGTTGATTTTAACCTTTGCAAAATTTAAATTTTAGAAGACAATATTTTTTATACATAGGGGAGTCAAACCATAGGGACTGCTCCCAACAAGCCAATACAACCTCGTTATTGTTGATCCAACGTGAGAGAGACCATCGCTCGAGATTCGTACCATCATCATCGATTTGACGCACACTTAGAGGATTCAAAACATACTACTACCTTTACCACATGCATACTCCCAAGGTTTGAACCTAGGTCTCTTCTTGGTAAGTGCAAATTTTAAAAGGCAATCAAACAAGTGAGATTTTATCTCTTAATAAAAATGACATCAAGGAGTTGAATATACAAACAACTAAATGAAATATTGCAAATATATTTAATAGAAATACAAATGAAAATGAATATATATATATATATAACAATGCTTATACACATCCACCGTAGGGATTGAACCTGGGTCACATCATCGATAATGTAAGTGGCATCCTTACCGGTAGACCACACGCACACGAATAAATAAAGAATATTTTTAATAAAATAAAAGTTATATATTAACTTGATAACAATGCAAAATTAATAAGAATAATCTAATATTTTGTTATTTTAATGAGAATAACCCTAATAAAAACTACATGTATCTTATTTTTAAAAAATCCAATAAAATATTATAAAACATATATTTAATAATTTAAAAAAAAATTATAAAAATTGAGTTTAAGTGGTCATTCAAGCCTCATCCAATAAGTGTACATATAAATTCAAATATTTTTGTTGAATGTATAGGTCCATGAAAGTGGGGATGTTGATTTTGGTAACTATAATAACTTTTGTGCACTATTTGTGAAGTTGGTTTGTAATCTTGAAAAGTGAAGTGATTTACTTATAAAAGAGGTTAAGTTCATAAAAAACATAATTTTTTATGATGCTTATGAAAATTGTATATGTTAAATATTTAATAATGATAAATTTATTGAATAAAAATATACATGATATTATTATAGTTGCAAGCTTATTATATTGGTAAGGGTTTTGGTATCTTTTAGAGAGGTTTAAGGTTCAAACCCCATTCAATATAAGGGGATCAATATCCCGTAAACTCATTAAAAAATACATATTTTTTAATGAGTTTACGGGATATTGATCCCCTTATATTGAATGGGGTTTGAACCTTAAACCTCTCTAAAAGAGACCAAAACCCTTACCAATATAATAAGCTTGCAGCTATAATAATATCATGTATATTTTTATTCAATAAATTTATCATTAAATCCTAGGTTTGCCCTAATAATACCTATTCCACCTCGTTAATTAACCCAGCATGAGGAGGAGCACTGAGGGCTCAATATTAGTACCATTATTGTTGAGCTAACACACACTTAACTTAACAAATGCAAGTCATACTACTACCTTCACAAACAGGTATGCCCTCAAGGTTTGAAATTAGGTCTTTAGGGCTCAATATTAGTACCATTATTGTTGAGCTAACACACACTAAACTTAACAAATGCAAGTCAGACTACTACCTTCAAAAACAGGTGTGCCCTCAAGGTTTGAAATTAGGTCTTTTCTTGGTAAGCGCCAGAACTTACCAATCCACCTAGCTCTTAGGGTTAAATATACATTATATATATATATATGGGACAAAAAAGAAGAGGCTTTTTGTTGTTTTGTAGACTTAAAAAAGGCATTTGACACAGTGCCAAGGAAAAAATTATGGAGCATAATGGAAGAGCTAGAGGTTCCAATTCACTACAAGGCAGCAGTTCACAGACTATATGAGCATGTAAAGGCTAGAATCAGAACACAGGAAGGGTTATTTGAATGTTTTTTTAGTGACATAGGTGTCAAACAAGGTTGCCCTCTATCTCTGACCTTATTTGTGTTGTACATTGACAAGTTAGAAGAATGGATAAACAAATTTGGGGGAGAGGGTGTGCATTTAGCCAAATATGTGGTAAAACTCCTCATGTATGCAGATGATGTAATTATTGTGGCCAAAACAGCCAAATATCTAAAAGATCACCTTCAAGCTCTAGAACTCTTTTGTAAAGAAGTTGGGATGCAGATGAACACGAGCAAAACAAAAATTATGATTTTTTCAATAAAAAAGAAGAAGCAACAACTCAAATTTTAGTTTGCAGGAGAACCGCTTGATGTAGTAGTAGAATACAAATACCTGGGCATAGACTTTCATGACAAACTTAATTGTAATACATGTAGGATGAAAAGAACTCAAAGTGTTTGGAGAGCACTATATGCACTTCAAAACAGGTGTAGGAATGTTGAGTTGTGGGACTGGAAGACCACCAAGGTCTTGTATTTTGATATTTTTTTTAATTAATATAAACAATATTTAAGTGTCTTATTTTTTGATATTTTTTTAAGAAGCAAAATTCCAAGGGGTTGCCTTAGGTTTATCAGCTGCTCAACTTTTCCTCCAATAGGATTTGAATGCTTTACCTTTAAAAACATTCAATAGTCTCATGAATGCAAGTAGGCAATGGCTTACACCCATGAAATTTAGCCAAAGTGTGTGAATGAGATACAACCCTATGAAGTTAGTTGATTGAAACAAAGACAATGAGAATTTTTTCAAATCACAAAGAATAAAATTATAGATAGCTCTATCAATTAAGGTAAACAAATCAGTTGTAGATTTATTTGTTTTTTAAGAAAATCTTCAAAATTATTTGTTGATACCAATGAATAAAGGAGTTAAGGTTTTAGCATATCGAAACCCACACCACCTTGGGCGACAACAATCTTGGAGGCATGGCTTAAGGCATCAATATTATAGATCTCCATGGAGTCATAAAGACATCAAGTATGGTAGTATTTGGCAAAAAACATAATGTTTCTAGATTTCAAGGGGTGCATCAGCATCAAGGAACAACGAGACCAACTGTTCAAAATATCAAAGTAGAGCAGTAGAAGCATGGAGCCAACAAAGCAATTGTGCATATTCAAGTGGTATAATGGTAGCTTGACATCATTAAATACCACTACTAATCAAGATTTTACTTTGATGGATGGGTGAACAAGATTGGAAAATATCAAGGAAAAGGATGTTGAATATTTATATTTACAAAAAAAATGAAGAAAACCCAAAAAAAATATAAAATATTAGACATTTTATGAAAAAATATGTATGTATCTAGTTATAGCATCTCAATTGAGATGATAATTGAATATGTTTGTAAACTCTCAAGCTTTAAAGGAGATATTTCTGATTTTTCAAAGGTGGGGAACCTGAGTACAAACACTTTTTCTCAAACAAAAAAAAAAAACATTTACAAGTGTAAATTTGTAGGGTCAAACTTGTCAAAATTATTTATTTCTCTTCTTCGGACTTACTATTCTTGTTATGGACTTATCATTCTTTAGATATTATTTTATCCAAAGCTTAAGGAAGTAATTTTAGGCTTGATATTGCTTAAGGATGACTCATTTATCCAAGCCAGAGTCTATTGATAATAAGGCACTACAAAATCTTCATCCTGATGATGAGAGAATAAGCAAAATCCTGGAAGAAGATAAGCCAGAGCTTTTTAATAGTGATGTTAGTAGTGTTGTGAAGACAATAACACGACACTTAAATAATAACAGGAAATCAAATAACACAAGGAAATACAAAGATTGCACAAATGGATATATTCAATAAAATGGGGGGAGCCAATGAACTCCTTTGTTACAATCAGTACTCAATGTGAGTATTTGATACAATGATTTACAATGGCACTAGGGTTCTCCGAAACCCTAGCAATAACAACAAAGTGTCTTCAGATTTGGTGTGTCCTTGCTTCCAATAGGTTGAGTGGGCTTCGAGTATCCAGTGTGGGGCCACTCCAGCTTCAACAGCCATTCAACAATGTGTAGAACTTGCAGATCTGCATACATAAAAATAGAACAAGGGGGTTAGTAATACCTATGAGGGCTCCACAGTGTGAGACCCTCAGACATCAATAAAACCCTAGTTAACAATGAAGTCAAAAAGTATGCCAGATCAACAAATTATGAGATAAAATACATTCAAATGAGATATACCTTGCTTTCATTTCGTTGTTGCAGATGGCGTGGTGCAGCAGGTTCTGATTCACATTTTTGTGTTGCGGTAGGCTCGGACGCGCACTTGGCAGGCTCTGACGTGAGCTTCGCAGGCTCTGGTGTGCACCTACGAAATGTAGCAAGCTCTGGAGGGTGCCTACAGAATGCAGTAGGCTCGGTGAGCGCTTCGTAGGCTCTACAGTGAGCCTCGCAAGCTCGGAATGGCGCCTACGGGTTAGGGCAGAATCTGCAAAAGCAGATCGGGGGATGGTGATGAATGCGGTGGATGGATGGGGGCTGCGATGGCGATGGAGGATGAATGGGGGATGGCTGGAACAACAGAAGTCTTATCGGTGAGCTAGGGCTTCAGATTTTTAGGATTCTATGCTAGGGCTTCACCAATAATTCCTCTAGGGTGCAATGTCTAATCTCCAGGTTCCAGGGTTTGAGCATTTGCAAATGCCCTTATTTATAATCCAACCTAGGGTTTTCTTAGGGTTTTAGCCTTACACTTTTGATCGTGTGGCTAAGATTAAATTAGATCCTAAGGTTGAGATTACTTTTTGAATGTGACATGGATTAATGAATATGGACGGTGGAGATTAGAATGGATCGGACGGTTGTGGTTAATTGAGTTTATAAATATATATTTTATAATAAATATATTATAATATAATATAAAATATTATATTAAATATTAAATAATATTAAAATAATCCCAATTAGGCTAGGAAATGGTGGGAAAGGGCTAAAATGGGCCTTTTGAAGGCGAGAAGGGCTAAAGTGGGCCTTTTGAGGGGGAAAGGTGGAATTGGGCCAAATAATTGGCGGGAAAGGTGTATGGTGGACAAGTGGGTGGTGGAATGGTTAGGATGGAGGATTAGTGGTTGTAATTTGGTGTCTACAGATGCCCCTTTTTGTACCATGTTGCGTGAAACACAATATGGTGCAAAAATACGAGACACCTGCTTGGGCTATGGGCATAGAAGCAGCTTCTCTCTGTCATTGGATTTGAACACTGATGTTGAAGACAAAAGAATAAAGAATTTTTGGAATTTTGTAGCTTACCCCCTCAATTGGCGAATGAGTTACGAATGTATCTCACAAGCCAATTGAAAATTTTGTGCAAATAATGAATGATGCGGTGGATTTGTGCAATTGATGAATGAATGATGTGAAATGCAGATGTGATACCATTTTTGCCCCAACGGTGGAAAAGGGGTTGGTGTATAAGACCATGCAAAATGTGGATGATATGAATGATGTAAAATGTTATACCATTTTTGCCCCAACGGTTGAGAGGGGGATTTGTCCAGTGTAGATGTTTATGATCATGTGAGATGTATCCCGTCATGGGAGAATCATAATGTAATGTGGTTGCCCCATACTTTGGGTTGATTCGATGTTGTTGAATAAGCTGTCGTAATGGCGTCATTGAGTATGCAAGATATGAAGATGCAGGCTGACTAAGTCAACGCAGGGGTTGGGTATTGACTGTGGAAATTTCTTCGCCAATTCCATGATGGAACCAATCAAGCTTACCGGTGTCATGTATTATGATTGTTGTCAAGTGAATGAGTGTTTGAGATTTTGGTTATCCATGTTTTCATGCCCCATGGAAGAGGACATCAATGACTGCCTTTTAGCAAATTGTTCTTGGCAAGGTTGTATTCCAAATTTGAGGTGCCAAATATGATTGTGATCTTTGATGATGAGATAATTGAATTTGATCATGGTCAAGTGTCCTTATTGTAGATTATTCATCTTACCGAATTTGCATGGATTGATATCCTTGCAATCGCCAAGTTTATAGAATAACCTACTAGATACGAGGTTCGCTTGAATACTGGACAGATTGTGGATGAGATGATTGATGAAAATGAAATATGTTGATGGAAGAATGCTTGATGGATGGTGGTTACGCTTTCACAAAACGTGGTGTTAGTTGATGTATGATTTGCAGCTTGTGCTTCTTTGAGTTGTTCATTTTGCACATAACTGAGCGATTTATTGATCGAATGAACTCCAATTTTTGCGAAATTGTGTGAGATGATGCAGAATATGATGTAGAATGATCAGATGTGAGTTTTGTGAAAATTTGGATTGTTTTTCTGCCTTTTGTGCCTTGATTTGTGGATTTTGAATATTTGATTCGTTCTTGAAAATTATGCATGCAAAACGATTTCTATTTTCACAAAACCTGATTTTATGATGTGCATGATGTGTGGATGAAATTTGGTGAAATTTGGAGGAGGTATGCTACTATTTTGATTGATTTTTTCTTTGTGCCATTTTGTCGCCAGGTGCACGGCTGCGCCTGTGGTGTCTCACAAGCGTGTAGGTGCGCCTGGGTGCGCCAGCAGGTGCCCAAGCGAGCCTATGAATTCGCAGGCATAGACCTACGCCTGAATGCGCTAGGGAAAGCTATAAATAGCTTTTTGAGTGAATCTTGAGGCTCACTTGTGCGTTTGGGACTTTGAGAAGCTGCGTCTGAGGGGTGGAGTGGCTGTGAGAGCTTAGTGAGGCAAGTGAGGAAAATCGCGTGAAAGCTATGGCGGTGGAGGGATTGAATGCGGTTGGCAGATCTGAGGCACCATTTGCCCCGGTAATGTTTAAAAACACTTTTGTCACTTGTGCATTTATTATTATTTTATTTTTTATTATTTTTTTCAATGGTATTAATGAAATTGTTTGTTGTTGCAGTTGAGGGACATAGAGCCTCGACATCGGTTTTCTCCTCTCATTCCTGGGATGAGGAAGAAGCTGACGGTTGATGACTAGGAGTTGTTGGGGAAGGTGGGCCTGGAGGGCATGGTGAGGCTAGATGTGGTGAGGGCCAACGAGGGGTATCTCTCGGCTTTGATAGAGATATGGGACCCGGATAGGGGGACGTTCCAGCTGTCGACTGGGGAGGCTACCGTTACACTTGAGGATGTATACCACATTCTCAAGGTGCCGATAGAAGGGGAAAAGGTGGTGGTTGGCCAAAAGGTCCGGAAGATGGAGAGGATGTTTGGGGATCGATGGTGGGAGGCCCGGATGGGAGATGGGGGTATATGCTATCTGAGCATGTACAAGGCGAAGGAGTTGGATGCGCTCCCAACCTTGATCATGTTCATGTTAGCGAACATAGTGTTACCCAATAGCACTGGTTGTAGGTTCCCATGGAACCTATTGGGGTTGGTGGGTGATATGTTGAGGGATCCCCAGGAGTATGCATGGGCGCCTGCCTTATTGGCGTAGTTGTACCGAGAGTTGTATGAGGTGATTCGGAGGGAGAGGAAGGGGATTGGGTGTAGCTTCCTCCTTCAGTGTTGGGCATGGGAGCACTTTGTGGTAGCTCAGCCCGAGGGGTTGCCATGTGAGTCATGGCAGATGGGGGAGCCTTATGCTAGGCATTGGGTAGTGGCAGAGGAGGTTCAGCCAAGTCGGGAGGTGCACACTGGTCAGTGGTATCGGGATATGTGGTCGGGGTTGACGCGAGCTGATGTGGTATGGAGGCCATGGCGAGGAGCCCGATGGGATGGTGATGGGGAGCAGCTACGTCGGGTGAGGTAGGCTCGGTGGTTGGTTGGGTGGAGGGATGAGGAGGTGGAGTACTTCCAGTACTCATGGGTGTTGAGGCAATTCGGCTTGCCTCAGGGTGTGCCAGATGAGCCGGTGTTGTATCGACGTCGGCGAGATGAGGGGATGTTGCCATGTGCGGAGCCATGGCGAGTGGTGATTGAGGATGATGAGGAGATGGAGATCCCCGATGTAGATGATGTCGGGGTGACTCTGGAGTATGTGGAGTGGTTTGGTGCCCAACCAGTATGGGTACCAAATATGGCGGGTGATGAGGCGGTAGCTATGGGGTCGGGGGTGACTCCGAAGAGGATGAGGGCTCAGTGATTGGTGGGTCGAAGATGATCGAGGGGATCGGCTCAGCAGGCTCTGGATATGGGGTTGGCCGAGGAGGAGAGGGAGGATGATGATGAGGGGATGGATGAGATCTCTGAGGTGGCTAGGTTGTGGGTGGAGTTGGAGCAGCTTCGCGAGGAGCACGAGGTTATGCTCGAGACTCATAGGGAGTCACAGGCTACTATAGCTCGGTTGGAGGTGGAGCGGGCGATAGCTGTGGCTAGTGATCAGGCTACGGTCACATGGCTTCAGGTAGAGATGTTGGCGAAGGAGCATCGACATCAGATGGACTTACGACATCTTCGGGCTAGTGAGGCATATGCACATTCCTTGGAGGATGTGTGTATGCAAAACCATATTACATTGTCGGATCCTCCTTCTTCTTCTATGGCTGAGCCATCTAGGCATACTGAGTCTAGGCAGAGTACTAGGCCGAGGGCTCCTACTAGGTCTCAGGGGTCCTCTCATGGACATTAGCTTAGTGCTTAGATGCACTATTTTGTATATGAGCCTTGGTGCTCCCTTGTAGCCTCTTTGGCATTCATTGTATATGCAATTTATATATATATACATGGCATTTTATATATTTGTGTTATCTTTTGTGTGAATGCTTTTATGTTTTATGCAATTTGTGTTTTTATGTATGCTTAATGTAGGCTAATCATGATGTGTATGCATAATGCTTATATGGATGATTAATGCAAGCTAAATGACATGTGTTATGGATGATTAATGCCAGTAAATGTATAATGAATGTGAACTATATGAAAGGAATGCATAGTGTTCGAATGATCTTTTTATAGTTCAAAAATTTTATTGGCCATTTTTGTTGTCCATTGTTTGGCAATCGGGGGTACCGAATTTGTTGGCGTTTGTGCCACTTGACTTTTAATGAAGACATGGAAGAAGATATGGATGTTGATATGGAAGAAGATATGGATGTTGATATGGAAGAAGATATGGATGTTGAAAGGTTTTCAAAGACTCAAACATACTAGTGTCATCAACCAAACTCACTAAGGTTGTCTAACTTTCTTTAGGACCAAATGTGTGTGCGAGTGAGGTTCAATTACCAAGTCTTGAGTATGACAATGACCCTATCCAATCAAGCACCAATGTGTGTGCACGTGAGATTCATTAACCCATTATGAGTAAGTTAGGCATGACCTGTTATGGAGATGACCTGAGACTAGCCTGTCCTTATGTGCGTTCAGAGGTCTCCCTTTTTGGAGGAGAGACATGTCGCCTCGCATGAGCTTACTCCACTACCAGTCAAGCGTCTATAGCCCCGGTGGAGATTCACTCCATAGTCGAATGGGATTGATATTTTGGGCCTTGGGGATGACTACATGACTTTCTGAGGGAAACGTAGTACGATCCTTACAACTTTTAGGGATCGGGTGTGTAGGTGTTGAATTTGTTGATTTTGTATAGAGCTTTGGGGAATTGGATTCTCAACCGAAGTGTGATGAGAATTTTGACCCTATCCTTACTACTCTATGTTTTTATGTTTATGTTTGGAGGAATTTTGGTAGTGGTGAAAACCACTATTTTTGCTTTGGACTATGTTGCATGATGGGACAAGCGAGGGATATCTCCCTTTTCGCCTCGAGGTACTACCCAAGGATGGTACTAGCCCCCCTATCTCATAATGTTCTTAAGATGTGATGAAATGTGGTTGGTTCAAGATTGTATTCGAAATCAATCGGCAATGCTCAAGACTTTCTTAGTATGTAAAGTGTGTTTTGGTCCTAAAGAAAATCAGACATCCATTTGGAGGTTGCTTGTTACACTAGAAATGGCTGAGTGATTGAAAATCTAGGATTTTGGCATGTGGTATTGTTGGCTTATGTATTTTTCCAAAGTTGCATGATTGTTTCAAACTAGGTACCCCCAATTTTATAACTTGACTTTTTGTTTATGGCCATATCATCATTACTATGCCAGATCTTTGAACATAGGATGGGATGGATGCAAATGTATATGCCTAATGCAATGGAGTGGTGATATGCAAATGGAAGTTGTATAGTGCAATGGAATATGTATGATTTAATGTATGCGAATGCAACAATGCATGAATGCAAAAATAAAAAATGCATGTCAAATGCCTAAATGCAAATGGAATGTATGCAATGTGGGAATGCCTATGTGAATGATTTTTTTTTTTGTAAAAATCCATGTATATAGACATATAGTGTGTCACTTTTAACAATAAAATGCCTTTAAATGAAGAACATTAAGTGGTTCGGGTTCCTCTATTCCCTCTAAATCGGCAAGTCTATAAGTACCATTACCCACTTTTTGAGTTATTATGTATGGACCTAACCAATTTGCTGTGAATTTGTCATGAAGGTGTGGCAAAGCATTGGTGTTTTGTTGGTTCTCTTTGAGTACCAGATCCCCTACTTGAAATTCTCGAAGATGGACTTTAGCATTGTAAGCACGCTTGAGGCGGTCTTGATAAACTCGTAAATGTTCTAATGCGTTGACTCGCCTTTCATCTAGGAGTGTTAGTTGGTCAAGTCGTGCTTGTCTAGTTGTATCATCATCTATGAATTCTTGCAAGGAAACTCGTAGGGAGGGAATCTCGAGCTCAAGAGGCATAATAGCTTCAGCTCCATAGACCAGAGAGAATGGTGTTGCTCCTGTTGGCGTTCGGATGCTTGTTCGATAAGCCCAAAGTGCCAACGGAATTTGTGTATGCCAATATTTATGATTTTCTTTGATGAGTTTCTTAAGAATGGCAATCAAGGTCTTATTGGTAGCTTCAGCTTGTCCATTTTCTTGTGGGTAATAAGGAGTTGAGAAACTATGTTGGATATTATACTTCTCGTAGAGTGCTCGAACATCCTTGTTCTTAAAAGACTTACCATTATCCGAAATGATTTTAGAGGGAATGCCAAAGTGACAGATGATATGATGGAGTATGAAATCCACAATTCGAGGTCCTGTCGTACTGGTTAGAGGTATAGCCTCAACCCACTTTGTGAAGTATTCTGTGGTGGTTATGATGAATGTGTGTTGTCCCAAAGAGGAGGGTGAAATCTTTCCAATTAGGTCGAGGCCCCATTGTGAAAAGGGCCAGAGACTTTGTATTGGCTGTAAATCTTGTGATGGTACGTGAGTTAAATTGGCATGTGTTTGACATTGTTTGCAATTTTTGACATATGTGCAACAGTCATGTTCCATTGTGGGCCAATAATAACCCATGCGTAATAAGCACTTTGCAATGGCCATTCCACTAAAATGACCACCACAAGTACCATCATGGGCTTCTTCGATGGCCCTTTGGGCCTCCCCAGGTTCGAGGCATCGAAGCAGAATTCCATCATAACCTCGTTTATACAACACGTCACCCAAGAGAATGAAACGGGCTACCCTTTGCTTGAAAGCACATTTGGCAGACCGAGACATGTCCGATGGGAGTGTTCCAAATTTTAGGAAGGCTACAATGGGGCTTGACCAAGACTCACATGATTCCGTGTGTATGAAGCAAACATCTTTTCCATATTTTGGGTCAGTGTGAACAACGACCGCTTTAGAGATTGTTGAGATTATTAGGGGTTGTACCTCTCCTAAGTCATTCTTTGGAATCAAGGATCCAAGAGAGGCCATTGCATCTGCAAACCTATTAGTCGAACGAGGTAAGTTATTGATTTCATACCATTCGAATGTTGAGAGCAATTTCATTGCTACTTCATGATAAAGCTTAATGGTAGGTTCTTTGCATTGGTATTCTCCAGTTACCTATTTTACTACAAGTTGAGAATCCCCAAATATTTGGATACGCTTAATACCCATAGCTATAGTTGATTGAAGACCTAGGATTAAGGCTTCGTACTCTATTGTGTTGTTTGTACATGAGAAGTCTAACTTGAATGATAAGGGGATAGGAATCCCTTGTGGTGTATGAAAGACAACTCCCGCACCTTGACCTTTCTCGCACTTAGATCCATCAAAGAATAATGTGATATCGACATCTTCCTCGGGAATGACATCATTGTCTACTTTAGTGACAAAAAATACCGAATCATCTGGGAGCTCAATAATCAAGGGATGATCACTAGGTAGTGGAGCTTCCGCAAGTTGATCAACAATAACCTAACCTTTAATGGATTTTTGGCTAACAAACTCAAGATCAAACTCTGTAAGGAGCATTATCCATTTAGCGGTACGGGTGTTGTTATAAGTGTGAGACATCATGTAGCGTAGAGGATTTTCTCTAGCTATGACATAGGTTGTTTGGCTTAGCATATAATGTCGAAGTTTCTTAGTGGCTAAAACCACCGCTAAGCATAATTTTTCTACATAAGCGTATCTTGTTTCATAACTTACCAATGTTTGACTAATGTAATAGATTGCTTGCTCTCAATTTTGTTCATTTTTCTGTGCAAGCATTGTCCCTAAAGCGGCTTCTATAGCTGAGACATAAATATGAAAAGGGACCCCTGGCCTAGGAGGAGTTAAGACTGGTGGTGAAGTTAGATAGCGCTTGACATCATCAAATGCTTTTTGACATTCATCTGTCCATACGAATGCTACCCCCTTTTGTAGCAAGTGATTAAATGGCCTGCATTTATCGAAAAGTTGCACAATGAAGCGTTTGATCGATTGAATTTTACCTTGCAAGCTACGCAATTCCTTGAGGTTAGTTGGGGGTTGCATTTCCATGATGGCCTTAACCTTATTTGGGTCCACTTCAATGCCTCTTTTGGAGACAATGAATCCTAAAAGTTTACCAGAGGTAACGCCAAAGACACACTTTTTTGGATTTAACCTCACCTTGTATTCTAACAATCGATCAAAAATATTTTCCAAGACATCAATATGTTCTTGTCGAGTTTTAGATTTAGCCAAGAGATCATCTACATAATATTCAATGATTTTGTGCATGTAATCATGAAAGATGTAAGTCATGGCTCTTTGATAAGTAGCTCCTACATTTTTGAGGCCAAAGGGCATAACCCTGAAACAAAATGTTCCCCAAGGTGTTGTGAATGTTGTTTTATGTTGGTCATCAGGATTTATTCGAATTTGGTTGTATCCTAAAAAACCATCCATGAAGGAAAGCATTTCGTGGCCTGCACAGGTATCGACAAGAGTATCAATGTTTGGTAGAGGGAAGTCATCCTTAGGACACGCTTTATTTAGATCTTGAAAGTCATTGCAAACATGTATCACTCCATTAGGCTTATGAATGGGTACCATGTTTGACAACCACTCAGGATAGTCAATAGGAACGATAAAATGTACGTCTAACAGTTTTTGTATTTCCTCTTTGACTATGAGGGCTATGGTAGGATGCATTCTCCTAAGTTTTTGCTTGACCGGCTTGGCGTCAGGATGCAAGGTAAGATTGTGGACAACAAGGTCAGGATCAAGGCCAGGCATATCCTTGTAGGACCATGCAAACACTTCTTTCTTTTTCTTGAGGAGAGCAATGAATTGCTCTTGTTCATCGGGTGTTAAAATTTTGCCAAGCTTGACAATTTGTGGGTTGTCAGGATCTGAACTAAGGTTCACATCGATGGTATCTTCAATGGACATATGTGAACCTTCCTCAAGTTGATGTGGTGTTGGGATCAGATTAAAGTCATCTAAGATGTTTTCTAACTTGTCTTGCTTATCATTGTCTAACTCTGCCTGAAAGACCTCGAGACCGTTGGTAGAAAGTGATAGAAGTGAAGGTGGCGGTGAAGGAGGAATGTAGTGGGCCGAAGCCTTTAGCAATTCCTCAGATAGGGTGAACTCCAAAGAGGAGGGTGCGGAGGAAATCTGGTCCAAGTCAATAAGGCTAATGTCAATTGGAATTGGCCTAGCCAGATCGTATGGATTACGGAGTGGGGTAAATAAGTCAATAGGATTCATATTGACCTAGCGGAAGGGAGGGTGGCTTGGATGGATGAATGGATGGAATGGTTGGAGCTGAACCGATGTCGAGTTGTGTTATCCCTATAATAAACATGGCATTAATATGAGCAACACACATTGTTTTTTTTTTTTTTTTTAAATATGTACATATGTTACAATTCTTGGCTTATGTGGGTGGCTCAAGGCAGATTACCAGGTGGATCATCTTGTTCTTGTGGAAGAAGCAAGCGGAATATGGGATGATGGATGGGGAACATTCGGAGGTAAAACTCTTCCTGTTGGGTGATGGGGACAATGGGTTGTGACTCCTCTTCAGAATCGTTAGAAGCATTTGACATGACCTCAAATTCTTCATAACTTTCATCATCGGAATCAAAGATAGGATAAGAGAAGTTGATGGGATCATCTTCATCTACTTCGTCCATGCAAAGTTCTTGAAGGGCTTGTTCAAGAGAAGATGTTGAGGGTAATGGGTGGATGGGGTGATCTTCATCATTGAGTGTAACCTTTTTAAAGGCTTTCTCTAGAGAAGCGGTGGAAGACAATGGGGTATAGCCTAAACCAAAATGATCATGGGCACCTCTATATGGGACCTCTAAGATATCATGCATTCCTTGCTCATGGGAACCTAGACCTTGACCTTGCCAATGGAACATATTAAAGTATCGAGCTAGAAACTCCTCTATGTTAGGTATGTTGGCATGCCTAGGCTCGTGTGGTTCTTTGGGTGGGTTTGCCCTAGTTGAGCAATCCAACCCTCCATAAACAAAGTTAATGTTGTTTGGAGCGGCACTCATGTCGTAAACAATGCCTATGGATAAAGAACGGTCTTGGGGATGTCCAAAATACTTAGTTGTGGGAATGGCTAGGGGTGTAATGGTGACGTCTTGGACCATGTACTCACCAATTCTTGGATTAGTGATGTGGACTTTGACTTGGGTTGATGAGGTGGATGGTGAAGGCTCAGGTGGCTCTGGATTGGTTGTGGATGATGGTGAGTTAAATATGTCACAATTTGAGAGTTTGACTTGTGACACATCAACTGATGGAGTGGGATTGGATGATGGTGTGGAATTAGAAGATGGAGGATGGGATAATGATGGAACATAAGAAGTGGTTGTTGAAGAAGGGGTAGATGTGATGTACGATGTGCTACTAGTAGACTAACTGTGACCACATGTACAAGAAGAAATGGATGTTTGAGGAGGTTATGTGATGGGTAGCTCCTCTATAATGAGATCCTTAGAAGAAGATGAATATGGATTAGAAGAAGGCGGATTAAGAGATGATGTGGATGGATTCGATGATGGTACCAAGAATAAATGGGTGGAAGGTAACATGGATTCATAAGGATTTGAAATAAAATTACAATACTTAAAAGGTTTGACATTCGCGGGGATGCAATGGACTTGTCCATCATGAACATATTTCAAGCATTGGTGGAGAATTGAAGGAACACATCTCATTTCCCTCATTCAAGGTCTACCAAGGAGTATATTATATGCCATGGCTCCTTCCAAGATGTGAAACATGGTGTGCAACGTTCTGGCCCCTAATTCTATAGATAAAACAACAGTGCCAACTGTGGTACACAAAGCATCGTTAAATGCTTTGAGGGTAAATGATGATTTGGAAATGTAGGATGGAGGTAATTTGAGGTGGATAAGGGCAACGGTAGTAATGATATTGATTGACAAGCTGGTATCAATTAATACTCTTTCAAATGGTGTTCTGTCTATTAATGCCATTATGTGCAATGGAGGGTCTACTGAGTCTGAACTCATTGATTTTACCTCAAATTCATAGAAGGTAATTGATGGCTCCATGCACGTTCTAACACTCCCTAAAAAGTTTTTGAAGGCATTAGAGTCTTGGGATTCTAACTCAATTTACTTGAGTATTTCCATTAAAGCTTCTCTATGCCTAGGGGATTGTTGGATAAACTCATACACAGAAAGCTTGGCTGATGCCATTTTCAAACTAGTGGTTAACCGACTGGTTAAGGTGATCGCTGGTCTTATTGGATGAAGGATGGGCGGATTAGATGGGTTGGATAGATTGATTGGCAGAGATGGATTTGGCGATGTTTGGATGGGAGGTGGGTTTGAAGGTTGTTGAGTATTTTGTTGATTTTGCCTTTGCCCTCTAGTGACCACATGAACTGCTCCTACAAAGTTTTGGTATTTTTGGACATGATTTACTTGATTTGGAGGTGGTTGTTGATTGTTACCTCCTATATTATGTTGGACCTCCCCATGGTTAGGTAGAGGTATATGATATATGCCCAAATTTTGATTTTGTGGAGCTAAGGGGTTATCCACGTTAATGGCCCATAAGTCTATGAGGTCTTGCACTTATAACAACACTCGTACTGCTAAATGGATAATGCTCCTTACAGAGTTTGATCTTGAGTTTGTTAGCCAATAATTCCTCCAAGGTGCAATGTCTAATTTCCAAGTTCTAGTTCCAGGGTTTGGGTATTTGCAAATGCCCTTATTTATAATTTAACCTAGGGTTTTCTTAGGGTTTTAGTCTTACACTTTTAATCGTATGGCTAAGATTAAATTATATCCTAAGGTTCAGATTACTTTTTGAATGTGACATGGATTAATGAATATGGACGGTGGAGATTAGAATGGATCGGACGGTTGTGGTTAATTGAGTTTATAAATATATATTTTATAATAAATATATTATAATATAATATAAAATATAATATTAAATATTAAATAATATAAAATAATAATAATCCCAATTAGACTAAGAAATGGCGGGAAAGGGCTAAAATGGGCCTTTTGAAGGCGAGAAGGGCTAAAATGGGCCTTTTGAGGGCGGGCAAGGTGGAATTGGGCCAAATAATTGGCGGGAAAGGTGTATGGTGGACAAGTGGGTGGTGGAATGGTTAGGATGGAGTATTAGTGGCTGTAATTTGGTGTCTACAAGTGCGCTTCAAAATCTTCGACACAGTACAAGGCTTGCAAAGCGAAGAGTATTCATCCCAAAAGAAGACAAGCCAAAAAGTTTGAAACAATGACGTCAGTTCAACCAAAAAAGGTTCTAACATGATGTAAAGTCTATAAAGGAGCACAAAATGTTACCTAGAGCTCAAGTGAAAGGGAGAAGCACCTTAAACCATAAATACTCTACAAAAAAGGTGATATCAACATGCAAAATATTCAGCAAGACCACAACAAACAAGAAAAATAGCCCAAAAAGAAATGAAGCTAACAACAACACCCCAGACTAGAATATCTCAGCATGAAAGGTACCCAACACCTCAAAAAAGAGCAATTAGGATACATGGCAGTTGTCAAAGCCAAAAAGCAATAACCATTCCACCTAAGCATTATTGGATATTTTGCACTCGTAACTGCTCAAGGCCTGACACAAGATATGCTAAAAATACTAAGTGGTGCTAGCTCATCCTAGAGATCAGGCACGATCCATTCTACTCATGATTGTATATAGTGGTTAGTTTCCTTTTAGTTGAGTGAAAGTTATAAATAGGAAAATACCCTTTATTGTAAGCAATCAAATATTTCAGTTTTTGCCTATCATAGTAGGTATGTTTATGCTATTCTAATGTAATCAAGAGTTGTTTGACTTAACTTAATTGAAGTATAAATGACTGTTAATTTCTCTGATAATTTATACAGTAATTATTTATTTTTCTGCTTTAATCAAACTCTTTCTATTAGGGTCGAAATTGTTTGGTATGTTTCAATAATTGGAGTGTTATTTATTAAGCTCGATGTTGTTTGGAATTCTTTGATTGAAGTTCTCATAATGTTAAATGTTGCAATAATACTTAGTGCATTCCTCCATAGCTTTAATTGAATAATTTATTAGGTTGTGCTTGTATTGAATAGCCAATGCTCATTTAGTTGAAAGCAATGCTATTAGTTGAAGCCCTGATTGCATTCAATCTTTCTCTCTAACCCTTCTCTCTCACAACCCTATCACTTGTTTCTTTCTTTTTTCTTACACGCAATAAAATTTAGAAAAGGAACTAGCCTTATACAACTATTGATTCACAAGCAATTCTAATTCATCCAATCTTGACCTCGATCCAGGGTGCACATTTCATACCTAGGAAAATAGAGCAATCAAGAGAAATTCATAGATGCAAATATCAAAGGGAAGGTAAAACGTTTATAACCCAACTACGATATAGTTCACACCATCTCAGGTACACATTCCATACCTAGGTAGATTGAGCAATCAAGATAAATACATAAATGCAAATATAAAATGGAGGAAAAACATTTAGAACCCAACTAAGATCTAGTTCACACCATCTCAGGTGCACATTTCATGCCTAGGTAGATCGAGCAATCAAGAGAAATACATAGATGTAAATATTAAATAGAAGGAAAAAAATTATAGCCCAACTAAGATCTAGTTCACACCATTTAGAGCCCAACTAAGATCTAGTTCACACCATCTTAGGTGCACATTTCATACCTAGGCAGATCGAGCAATTAAGGGAAATACATAGATGCAAATATCAAATAGAAGGAAAAAATGTTTATAGCCCAACTAAGATCTAATTCACACCATCTCAAGTGCGAAACTAGTAGATGGACAGTTCCTCGAGAGGCATGGTAAAAACGAATATATATCTTTTGTATAACAAGAGTAGTGGAGACCTAAAAACATTTTGTTATAAAATTTAAAGCCTACAAGAATATCAAAATTGCATATGAGAACACTTTAAAAATAAACTTATTAATAAAACTTTTAAATAATTAAAAAAAAAATCATCAAAGTCACAAAAAAAAAAAAAAAAAACACCAAAAAATAATAAAAATATATTATTAAACTTTAAACTTTCAATAAGAAATCAAATGTTTAAATCTAAAAAAATAAAATTATACTCCATACACCCCATATTGTGCTCTTGTTTTCATATACTTTTACTCTTTTACCATAGTGGACATAATTAAATTAAATATTAATTGATGGGTTATGCATTTAAAAAAATTAAAGTCAAATAATTTATAAATATTACATTTCCTACAATGCGGAATCAATGAACGCCAAGACAAAAACTGCAGGTTCAAATGACGTGGACATTGAAGCCACAATGAACGCCAAGACAAAAACTGCAGGCTCAAATGACGTGGACATTGAAGCCACACACGTCACATAGTCTCTCTTTTCATCCAAAACATCGCCAACGATTCAACCAAATTTGACCATGTATTTTTCTTTTTTTAAAAGATGGTAAGCACTCACAAAGGGCCTCAGGAATGTTGTGAACGTAGAGGATGGTACCTTTACCTCTTGGCAACTAACATCCCTATTCATTATTAAAATGTGTTTAATTAAAAAAAAAATTCAAAATAAGTTATTCAATGTTGCTCGTGGTTAACAGCAGCATGTAGTTCTATTATTATTTTTAAGTAATACAAAGTATAAAGTAGTATTAGTGGAAACGCCAGCGTCACACGCTTCGGGTTTTTGGCTCTTCCTTGAAAGGTCTAAGGTCCAAACCGCGGTGTGGGCAAGTGTGTAAGGGGGTGGGCGAGTGTGTAAGGGGTGGGTGTGTGGTGGTTGTGTTAAATTTCCTATTGATAAGCATAGCTCTCCTCTTTACAAGGGATCATGGATGGTTGGAAGGAGACTGTTCAACCCTATGGTTTGGTCATAGAGGTTTCTCACACTAAAAAAAAATGAAAGGTCAAAGAGATGTGGTTGGGGTATCCCAAAAAATTAGTAGGTTTTCGAAATGAATTGTTTTCTTTAAATTCAATTTGATTTTTTTTGTTGCGTAAACATCAAAGAATTGAGCCAAGGTAGCTCACGCACAAGCACTTAACTGTTACCACAGTTATCCTATCCTTTAGGGTTATCTTATTTTATAATTATCCAATAGTTAATAGGGTTATCTTATATAAAAATACCTAAAACGTAATAAATTAGAACTAAACGTAAGTTGGATGGTAGCGGTCGAGTGTTTGTTGGTTGGTTATTTTGGTTTCATTTCCTAGAAAAAGGTGATACCAATTCCCTTTGATCGAGTGTTTGTTGGTTGGTTATTTTGGTTTGATTCCCTAGACAAAGATACCCATTCCTATGAGGACCATGGTTGGAAGGAGATTGCAACCCTGTGTGTTGGTCGTAGGGATTTTTCACACTAACCAAATAAAAAAAATGAAAGGTCAAAGACATATGGTTGAGGTGTCCCAAAAAATTATTAAATTTTCAAAATGAGTTGTTTTTTAAAGTCTCAAAAAAATCAAGCCAAGGCAGCTCACCCACAAGCACTTAACTCTTACAATTGTCCTATCCTTTAGGTTATCTTATTTAGAATTACCCAACAGTTAATAGGGTTATCTTATTTAGAATTACCCAATAGTTAATAGGGTTATCTTATTTAGAATTACCCAAGGGTTATCTTATTTAGAAATACTTAAAACGTAATAAGTTGAACTAAACTTAAGTTGGATGGTAGCGGTCTAGTTTCTGTGGGTTGGTTATTTTGGTTTCATTTCCTAAACAAAGGTGACACCGATTCGAGTGTTTGTTAGTTGAGTATCTTGATTTGATTCCCTAGACAAAGGAAATACCAATTCCCCTACGTAAAAAATAAATAAAATACGTATAAATCTTAAACAAAAAGTTTAAGGTATGAATTATGTCTAGGAAATACCGATTCCCCAGTGTTGGTTGGCTATCTTGATTTGATTCCTAGACAAAGGTGATCCTGATTCCACTATGTAAAAAAATAAATAAAATACTTTTAAATCTTAAACAAAAATATAAGGTATGAATTAAAAAGGATTGGGTAAAAGGTGATCCTGATTCCACTATGTAAAAAAATAAATAAAATACTTTTAAATCTTAAACAAAAATTTAAGGTATGAATTAAAAAGGATTGGGTAAAGGTTTGGGCTTTGGTTGTTCTTCGGAAGGTCCAAAATTCAAAACGTGGCATGGACTACTGATAAGCATAGCTCTAGGATTTAAGAGGGGTCATGGTTGGGGGAGCCTGCTCAACCCTGTGCGTTGGTCTAGGGGTTTCTCACATTAACTAAATAAAATAAAATAAAAGATTATATGCTATGTGTTGGTCTAAGGGTTTCTCACACTAACCAAATAAAATAAAATAAAAGATTATATATTATAATTTAATATGAATAGTTTGGAACATTTCAATGGCAAAAATCATTAAAAAATTTAAATAAAAACCCAAATTTAATTTATGAAAAAGATGATTCTTAATATATTTTTTTTAACCTCTTAAAAATATAAATAATTAAATATTTAAATAATCACATTCTCATATCATCTATAATATTTTTTAATAAACTATTAAAATTACTTTTATTTATATCACATTCAAACCTATTGAAACGTTAAGAAATGTTTTCATGTCGTTTTGACTAGACTAGCTTATGGTGGGTTCTTAATATTATTTGAAAAGTAATTATATGACAAAACTAATTGTCATTTAAAGATGGGCACAAATATAGTAAAATTTTATTTATGGATAATCAAGTATTTCAACCTATAGAATGAGGGTCATTTTGCCGAGGGTACAAGCATATTTAATTCTATTGAAAATTTGAGAAAATGATTTTATATTATTTGGATTAGAATAATTTATGGTGGATCCTTAATAGAAAAATAATTATAAAATAAAATTAATTATCATTTAAAAATGAGTACAAATATGATTAGATTTGATTTATGTATAATTAAGTATTTCAATCTATAATACAAGTGGGGTAGAATTAGGGCTTACCCTCCCCAAGGATATAACAATGACTTCCTTTTTCATAATTCAAACTTTGGTATTTTAGACAAAAGTCCAACGACATACCAATGGATGTTTGGACAACAACTTTAAACTATAATTTTTTAATAGAAATTTTCAGTAAAATATATACAGATATTTTTATTAACTTTTTAAAGATATCTTATAAATATGGTTGAACTTGATTCAAGATAAAATATTTCAATCTATTTTTTTCATTAAATTTTTTAATAAAATATGTGTGGTTATCTTCATCATTTTAACTATTTAATGTTTTCAATTATTATTACTAATATTCTTATCGGAGTTGAAACGAGAGTTGGAGGAGGAGCAGGCTCAAGAGATGCTACAAGCATGGATCTGACAACAAGTTCAAAGGTCGGGACAAAAGATGATACTTGCATAGAGAAAATCATAAGGTTTGATAAAGGGCTCAATTTCAAGGGTTAGGTGGATGGCAATGTAGGCATTCATATGTAGCTACTTTCAAAGGAAAAGATAAGGTCTCTAAATGACTTCAACCTTAGGTTACAAATTTTTATCAGAAATCTAATAAGATCTTTTCGATAGAGGATGTGGTTCCTTCCATTCTAGTTAGCAATACTATTACAAAAGGTAACATGTTGGATTTGCAAAGTAGACTAAACAATAGATTCATGGGAGTGTGACTAAACTTGACAACTTTGAAAAGCTAGATCAAAAGTAAATGGGCTTTGAAAGGGAAGCTTTGGTCACTTTGATGCCGATGGGTTTATTCTTAGTGACCTTCACCCAAGAGAAAGACTATGATTGGGTCTGCATAGGAGGGTCATGGCTTCTAGGTAGTGTCAATATATACATGTGTTGTTGATGGTCAAGGTTTAACCCTCATACATAAGTTGTTATAAAAGTCCTAGTGTGGGTACAATTGTAAAGCCTGCCCTTGGAATTTTAGGAAGAGGTCTTTGAAAATATCAAAAATGTTTTAGGGAAAGTTGTCTCAATGGCCCCTACAACTGCAAACAAAGCCTATGCTATTTTTGCTCGCATATTTATGAGGATAGATGTATAAATACCCTTTATTAGAATAATAAATTTGGTTTCATATATGGGTAAAGCACCGTTATGAGGTTGACTATGAAAACATAACCTTTTCGATGTTGCATTTGCCCTACATGTAGACACTTAACTGAAGGAGAAGTCACAATACGACTCATTCACCATAGAGCTAGACCTAGAGTTGGACCTACAAAAGGAATTCAATAGGTAGTACCACAACTAAAACAATAGGAAAGAGATTTTGGAAATAGTAGAAGAGGAGGAAATAGTTCCAAAGACACAAGAACCTAAGAAGGATTTGAAATCAAGAAAAAAATAATGCAAAAGATGAAAGAGTTGAATAAGAGAAAATCATAGAGGAGAAGGAGGCTTAAGAAACTTCCCTAAAAAAATCTAAAAACCATAATAGAAAGGGGAATAGGTGGAATGCAAGGGAGAGGGGGATCAATATTCTTAGAGAGAGGGACAGAGAACTCGTAGATAAGCTAACATAAGAGGCTCTAGATGAGGAAGGGATGACCCTCAAGAAATACTTTGAATACTAGGGAAGCAAAAAACAAAGTGGTAGATGGTAAATAAAATCATCTTGTTGATGCCTTTATAGGGGCATCCAAATCTTTGGGCAAAGGTAAATATGAAATTATTATCCTAGAATGTGAGTCGTCTAAATACCCTAGCCAAATATAGACTACTAAAATCATATATTGACTTATTATAGGAGATAAAATTAAGGAAAACAAGTTAGGAAAAGAAGCCAGGAAGACTTGGAGTAAAAGCAATTTATTGGGAGTTCTAGCTGAGGGGGCTTTGGGAGGTTTACTAACTCTTTGGAACCCAAAGATATTTGATGGAGATTTGGTTGATCAAAAGTGACATCACCTTACAATTATTTTCAAGCATAGGCTCATAGGTAAAGTAGGCTTCAACACAAATATCTATGCACCCAATTCCATCAAGCATAGAAAAAATTATTTAGAATTTACTTAAAGAAAATAGTCAAAATTTAGAAAATAAAAAATGGATGGTAGTTGAAGATTCAATACCTTGCAAACTCTAACAAGAAGAAAGGAGGGATTCTTGATTACAAATATGCCATGAGAGATCTAGCAGGTTTTTTCATAGAAACAAACCAGATAGACCTGTATTTGGAGGGGGCAACTACACTTGGAGTAACAAGAGGATGAAGGATCATGGTATTTGATCTTAGATTGAATAGAATTATGATGTCTCCTAAATGGTATATGAAGGGTTTCTAATCAAGACTTAGAATAAGTTCTTGGATTGGACCCAACCATACCTCTTTATTTTTGAAAATGGGAAGAGATAGGCCCAAAAAACTACCCTATCTATTTTGAAATGATGTGGACAACACACTTGAATTTAAAAGAAAAATCTAGGCAATGTTGTGGTACATTTGTAACAAGAAGCCACATATTTCAACTTTCTCAAAAGACAAAAATAATTAAGCATGAGTTGAAAATATGGAATCTTGAAGTTTTTCAATATATTTTTCAAAGGAAGGTCAGATTAGAGAACAATGTAAAGAACATTTAGAAATTGATTTGAGGAAAAACGATTAATCTCTGTGAATACCATAACATATTAAAAGCAAAAGAAATCCACTAGAGGTAGAAGTCTTGAGCCCTATGGCTTTAAGGAGACAAAAATATCAATTTGTTTCATGTCACCACCCTAAACCACTGGATGAAAAACAAGATCAACAAAATCACTCTAGATCAAGGATCAAGAGGTCCGGATTGAGATGGAAGCTATTAATTTCTTCCTTAACCTCCTGATATAAAAAGGGAGGGAGCAGAAGGAGGCCTCCAATGACCTCATAAATAATATTCAAGTAATCACAATGGAAGATAACAAGTTGTTAGATAAACCCTTCACTAAAGAAGAAATTGAAGAGACAATGTTCTTTAAGGAAAATGAGAAATTCCTAGGGTTGAATGGGTTCCAAGTAGGGTTCTTCCAAAATTTTGGTAGATAGTTAAAAAGATGTAGCAGCTATAAGGAAGTCCACAAAATGAAGGGGGTGTTGAAAAAATTGAATTATACTTTCATCACCCTTGTCCTTAAGAATGCCAAGGTAGAATCCTTTGCTAACTTCACACTGATAAGCATGTGTCACACAATTTATAAAATCTCAATGAAGGTAATCTCTCTAAGACTAAAAATCCTTCTACTAGGCTTGATCTCTGTGTGGTTGGTCTAACTAGAGGGAGTCAAGGACTAGTTAGCCCAATGGAAAAGTCCCTTAAATAATAAAAAGTTATCAACTCTTTAAAATATGGTGCCCTTAATCTTCCTTCGGAATATTTGGTTGGAACGCAATCGACATACTTTTCAAAACATGAAAATGAATGTGATTAGTCTATAATCAAATCAAATCCTCAATGACATAACAAATTATAAAAATTTAGGTGAACAAAACATGTGCCTAAGAGTTCAAGACCTTAAAAAGATGGTGCATTCATCTACCTTTTACCACAGGGATTGAACAGTAGAAACAGACAAAGCAAAGATAATATGAAAATAACCAAAGAAATGGTGGTGTAAACTGAATATTGATGGGGCTTCCAAAGGGAATCCTGACCCAGTAAGAGGAGGAGGAGCAATAGGAGATGATATATGCAAAATAAGAGTGATGTTTACATATAACTTCAACAAGGCTACTAGTATTGTGGCGAAATCTAATACGCTGCTCATCGGAGTTAAGTTGGCAAAATAATGAACATAAATATATTAGAAGTGGAGTTTGATTCATAAATGCTAGTGAAGTGGCTTTACGACAAGAATAAATCTAGTTGATAGATGATGGATATGATAGAAAAGATATTCTAAGTATACTAAGCTGATTCAAGAATACTAAGTAAAGACCAAATAACATTTTGTTATAGAATATAAAATCCACAAGGATATCAAGATTGAATATGAGAACATTCTAAAAATAAACTCATTAATGAAACTTTTAAAAAATTAAGAATAGAAAAATTAATAATAAAAAAATTATCAAAATCAACGGTACAAAACACACTTCAAATAAATACAAAAAAATATTAAAATTTTTCAATTTATTAATTTTTTTATATTATTAAACTTTAAACTTGAAATAAAAAATCTAAAATTTAAATCTTAAAAAACAAAATTATACTTAAAAGTCTTCATTCCATAAACCTTTTTGACCTTGTGAACATAATTAAAGTTATTTCATTTCATTCTAGCTACCTTCATCCCGAGTTAAGTATTAATTGATGGGTTATGCATTAATTTTTTTTTTTTAAATCAAATAATTTATAAATATTAAGTTTCCAAGCATGTCTAATCAATGAACGGTAGGACGATAACTACAGGCTCGAATGACGTGGACATTGAAGCCACACACGTCACACACTCTCCTTTCATCGAAAACATCGCAATTGTTCCAACCAAATTTTGTTTTAAGCCACTCACGAAGGGCCCGAGATTATAAGAATATTGTGAACGTAGGGGACGGAACCTTTATCTCTTGGCAACTACCATCTCTATTCTTTGTTTAAATGTTTTTAATTTTAAGAAATATAATTAAAATATATATATTTTTAAAGTAATGTGAAGTATATAATTGGTCTTACGTTTCTAAGACATAATAATAACAAGGGTCTTTTTTTATGATAAGTATAGAGTCTCCTTTCCTTCCTGTAATTAGATCACTAATTTCAAGGATATTCGGTCCTTCGGTTACCTTTGAGGAGTCCGAGATCAAAATCGATTTTAAGTTGACAAACATTTAGTGGAAATTGGTTGGTATTATCTTTATTTTAAAATTGAAATTGAGTTTACACTGATTTTTATAAGGGGTTTGGGTCCCCTTGTAATGAGGTTTAAACTTGGATTTCCTAAATGAAACCCAAAAAAAGTACCACTACGGTACGAATAAGTTTATTTATTTTTTATTTTTCCTCAAATGGTTAGGATTGTTGGGATTGTGTAGATATGACCTGAAATTTTTAGTTCAAACCAATAGAGGTGTAGTATTATAAATTATTGTTATTTTTTATTTTTTAGGATTTGGTTAGTGTGAGAAACCTCTACCACCGATGCTCAAGGTTGGGTATCCCCATCCCAACATGACCTCTCTTAACTGGGAGAGTTGAACTTAACAATAAAAAATATAACACACAACCACAAATGATGGTTTTTTTATATCAATAATTCTTATACACATCCACTTATTTTATATATATATATATATAGGAGTTAACTGCTTAAGTATTGGGTGCTTCCAACAAGCTTATGCCATCTCGTTGTTGTTGATCTGATGTGAGGGGACTATTGGTCGCTAATGTTGATCCAATGTGAAAAGAACCACCAGTCGCTCAGATTTATACCATCATCATTGATCTAGCATGCACTCAAAGGATTCAGATCAGACTACTTGCAACATGTATGACACTAAGGTTTGAACCTAGTTCTCCTCTTGATAAGTGCTAGCCAAACAGACAATTACCAATCCACCTAGCTTTTGGGAGGCAAAACTTAAATGGGTAGTATAATAAACCCCTACGACCGACGTATAGGGCTGAGCAATCTCCTCCCAACCATGATCCCTTTTAAATCTTAACATATAACCAAACACCACAGTTTAAATCTTAAACCACAAAAAAAATATCAACCGAGACTATAAATTATTATTGTTACTATACGCTTTGCCACCGCTTTGGGTTAATTTCCTCCCTACAGTATCTTTCATGTTTGTATCTACGTGCCAAAACAGTATACTTGGTGGTCGCCGGCAGATAACGCAAAATGTACATTAAAAAACAATTGTCGCTCCGAGTAAACGCAAGGGTGCTTTTAAATTCTAGGATGTGTTTTGATCTGTGTGTTTTTTTATAGAGTTGGTCTCTTTTAATATCAAGACTTTATTTAACTGATTTTAATATTAAATTTTTAGTTTTTTTTAATAGGTATTTTAAAGAGTTGTTTTTTTAATATATTAATTTAGTTATATTGAGTTATAAATTTTATTTGGTGCTATTTATATTGAAAGTTACATTATTTATTTGTTTTAACTATTGAATCAAAGTTTTGTTTGCAAATTTTTAAAGATATACCACTATGATATCCGACATAAAACTAAAACTTTAGAATTTTAAATAACAAATTTAATATGTGAATTAAAAAAATATTGTATATTATGTTTTAATATGAATGATTAAATATTTGAATAGTTGCATCCTCTCATGTTATAAACTTTAAAAAATGTTTTTATTTATTATATGTATTTATTGAGGTTAGTGTGAGAAACCCCTACAACCGACGTTCAAGGCTCGGTATCCCCATCCCAACCATGACCTTTGATAAGGGTGACAGTTGAGCTTATTAATAGGAGCCAAACACAAGACATACACACCCACCCCCTCACACACTTGCCCATAGTACGGTTTGAACTTTGGCCTCCCGAAGAAGAGCCAAAGCCTGTACCGTTGTGTTGTCCCCTCATGAACAAAAAAATTAAATGGGTATTGTGATAGACCCCTACGACTTATGCATAGGGTCGAGCAGTCTCCTCCCAGCCATAACCCCTCGTAAAGCGAGGAGCTACACTTATATAGGTAATTAACACACCCAAACATTGCGGTTTGAACCTTGGACCTTTCGAAGAAGAGCCAAACCCCAAACCATTGCATTGTTCCCACCAAGACAAACTCTTATGGTAGAGATAAAACCTTGAGAGTTGCTCTTAGGTGGCCGATAGTGTCGTCCATCCGGGTATACCACTATCTAGAGGGAATTCTCAATAGATTTTTTGTGTCCTCCTTTGCATCGCAAAGGTTTGAACCGTGGACCTCTCATTCAATGGGACTAGGCTCGTCTTCTCCACTTGTGCTACAAAGGCAGACAAAACATTTTAGGTTAGAAAGAAACCTCGAGAGTTGCTCTTAGGTGGTCGACAATGTTGTCCCATTCGGGTATACCACTATCTAGAGGAAAGCCACAAGAGATATTTTTGTGTCCTCCTTCACATCGAAAAGGTTCGAACCGTGGACCTCCCATTCACTGAGGCCAGACTTACCTTCTCCACTTGCGCTATAAAGGTGGACATAACTTTTAGGCTAGAAAAAAACCTTGGGAGCCGCTCTTAGGAGGTCGATAATGTCATCCCATATGGGTATACCACTATATAGATGGAAGCCACTAAATATTTTTTGTCTACCTTTGCATCATAGAGGTACGAACTATGGACTTCCCATTCAATGGGGCGAGGCTCACCTTCTCCACTTGCGCTACAAAGACAAACTCTACATTAAATGGGTAGTGTGATAAACTCCTACGATCGACGCATAGGACTGAGTAGTCTCCTCCCATACATGACCTCTCGTAAAACCGAGAGCTACACTTATCAATAGGGAATTAACACACCTACCATTCAACATGGTCAGGCTCACCTTCTCCACTTGCGCTACAATGGTAGACTCTACATTAAATGGGTAATGTGATAAACCCCTATGATCGATGCATAGGGTGAGTAGTCTCCTCACAATCATGACCCCTCATAAATCCGAGAGCTACACTAATCAACAGGGAATTAACACACAACCAATTGTCCCAATTTGAACCTTGGACCTCTCGAAGAAGAGTCACTTATCATTAGGGAATTAACACACCTACCATTCAACAAGGTCAAGCTCACCTTCTCCACTTGCGCTACAAAGGTAGACTCTACATTAAATGGGTAATGTGATAAACCCCTATGATTGATGCATAGGGTGAGTAGTCTCCTCCCAGTCATGACCCCTCGTAAAGCCGAGAGCTACACTTATCAACAGGGAATTAACACACAACCAACTATCCCAATTTGAACCTTAGACCTCTCGAAGATGAGTCAAACCCCAAACAGTTGCACTATCTCCCATCGAGATAAAATTAAATGGGTAGTGTGATAAAACCCTATGATCGACGCATAGGGCTAAGTAGTCTCCTCCCAACCATGACCCCTCATAAAGCCGAGAGCTACACTTATCAATAGGGAATTAACACAACCAAACATCACGGTTTGAACCTTGGACCTCCCGCCAAACCCCAAACTGTTGCATTGTCCCCGTCAAGACTTTATTTATATCATATTCAATCCTAATAAAAAACTTTTAAAATGACTTCATATCATTTTGACTGGAATAGCCTATGGTGGGTCCTTAATATTATTTAGAAAATAATTATAAAATAAAATTAATTATCATTTAAATATGGGCACAAATATGATTCAATTTGATTTATGGATAATCAAATATTTCAACCAATAATTTTTTTCTTAGAAGGTTTTGCTAATAAAATAAATACAATTATTTTCATTAATTTTTTAAATATCAAATGACATTAGCTCAATAGGCTAGATCTCTCAACATTCAAGGAGGAAACCCAAGTTTGAATCTTACCAAGCAAAACATAGATAATATTCAAACCTTATTGTAATGTAATATGACTATGTGGTGATGATGTAATACAAGTGGGCCTACTTCAATCCTACTTTTTTAAATAATATTTTAAAAAAATATGCGATAAATATGGTTGAACTTTTTTTTTTTGATAGGTAACAGTATATTTACAGCGGGTTTTTTAAATAGGATCCCAAAACCTTAATTACAGTAGTGGCCGAAGCAGTGAAACTTTAAAACCAAAAATAACGTCCCCATACCAGGGCCCTGGAAACATAAAACAGAAATAACGTCCCCGTCTTGGGGCCCTGGAAACTACAGAAAACAAAAGTGCCCGAATAAACTTCGCAACCGAGAATCTCCAAAAAAACAAACCCAAAAACAAGACACATTGAAACGGGAGGGGGAATGCGACAGCAGGATGGGACAGGGAGGGGAATATAAAGGTCGTGCGATGGCTTGAGAAGGGGGAGCGCCGCCAGCTTTGGAAAGTAGCACACGCGGCTGGGATCAACACGACGGGGAGGGGCCGAGGGGGCGCACCGAGCCGCCGACACGCGAGGATGGGAAAGGCCCATCGCCAAAGCGCCAGTTGGCGGACGCTGAGCGGAGGAGCGCCGGGAGTGAGCCGCGCCGGAGTTGACCTCGAACGGGTTGGCATGGCACGGGAATCAGGCGGCGCAGAGATCAAAGCGGGAATGACGGGGAGGTCCGCCATGCACAAAAAAATGGGGCTGCCAGGGCTGCCAGCTGGCCAGCACGGGCAGCTGACAAGGCAGGGGGTGTGGGCCGCTGCGGGGAGGACCTGGGCGGTCCTCACGCGGACAGGGTGGCGAGCCGACGGGTCGACACGGGGTCGAGAAGCACTGGACAGTGGATGCACACACCGGGGGGACTTCGCCGCCCAACCACGGGGAAGACTAGACACCCGAGAGAACATCATGATCAGGGTGGTCCTGCATCGCAATTTGGATTAGGCCTGCAGGGAAGTGCGAGGTCCAGGTGGTGAATTCTCCAACAGTGATACCTAGATTAGCCATGAAGTCAGCAGCCCTGTTGCCTTCTCTAAGAACATGCTGGAAAGTGTGATCGGGGAAGCCTTGGAGCAAGAAGAGGGCCTCCCGGATGGAGTTCTAGAATCGCCAGGAATAGGACTCGGGCTTGCTGGCACCTCTGATAATGACTTGGGAGTCGCCTTCAATAATAATTTTCGGGGAGGAGCCCTTGAGAGCCGACAGGCCACTGAGCAGGCCGGCAGCTTCGGCAAAGTTGTTAGTTTGCCTGCCCAGCGGGACCGCGAAGGCAGTGACCAGATTCTCGGAACCGTCTCTGATAACCCCGCCAGCCCCAGAGGGCCCGGGGTTGCCTTTGGAAGCATCGTCGAAATTGAGCTTGAGCCACCCGGGGGGGAGTCCATCTGATCAGGGAGCGACGGGAAGGGGCGGGAGGGGAAGCAGGGGGGGTGATCTGGAAGCCGAGGGAGGAGAGAAGGGAAGCTTCGCTCGACCGCCTAGGTTCCGCAGAAAGGGGAATGAGGCGGGAATTTTCAGTGGCAAAGGAGACTGCTTTGGATACCAACCTCTGGGGGGAGCAGGCCGAGGAGGAAAAGGCTCGCCGGTTACGCTTGATCCAAATTTGCAAAAATATGGTTGAACTTGATATATAGATAATTGAACCTATTTTTTTAATAAAATGTGTGGTTTATCTTCATCATTTTAACTCTTTAATGTTTTAAATTATTATTATCGAGATTCATACGATGGTAGGAGCAGGAATGGGAGCTAAGGGAGGGGAAAGCTCGGGAGATGCTACAAGCATTGATCCAAAAGCAGGTTCAGATGTGGGGATAGAAGACAACACAAGCATGAGGAACATCATAGGGCATGATAAAGGGCCTACTTTCAAGGATCAGGTGGATAGGAATGCAGTCATGTTGGAGGGGCAAAAAGGTAAAACAAAACCCTCATTTATAGACACCCTCAAAGGAAAAAATAGGGTTTTTTATCGACCTCAGCCATAGGCTATAAATTTTCATTAGAAATCCAATAAGACTTCTAGTGGAGGATGGATTTTCCTCCATTCTAGTTAGTGATATTGTTACAAGAGGTGACATCTTGCATTTACAAAGCAACCTAATCTACAAATTCATGGGAGTGTGACTAGTTTTGGTAGCTTTGAAGAGCCAGATCAAAAGTAAATGGACTTTGAAAGGGGAAGCTTTCATCACTTTGATGCCAAAGGGTTTGTTCTTGGTAAATTTCATCCAAGAGAAAGACTACAATAAGATCTATACAAGAGGGCATTGGGTTCTGATTAGTGTCGGTCTATACATACATCGTTGATTGCTGAAGAGAAATAATACCCCGATAAACAAAATCTAGAAAAGGAGTAAGTGCAGAACCAAAAGTAAAAAGAGAGAAGAACATATTACACAAGAATTTAGCCTCGAAAATCATTTCAAAAAAATACCCAACAAGAATATCTCCTTATTGTATAAACTTGATCGTCTCCGATACAATAATATCCTTTCGATTGCAATTACATTTCTTGCCAATTCATTACCAAACCCTCATACAAGTGTTGTTTTATATACCAATAATACAAGAATGGGTTTTACAATACCATGGGCGCAAAACCATGGACCGACATTACATTAGCCCAAAAATGCTCATTTGGGTCTAAAAATAGCTTAAACCACCCAAAAATATTTCCTGGGGGGTAACGCCCTCGGACCCCCAAACAAAAGCTACCACCCTCGTACCCCCACTCGAGGCCCGACCAAACCCTAAAACCTAAAAAGGATAGGGGTAAAGTGTAAAGTCCTTTGAGTTAGCCCCACTTGAATAACATGGAAAATATTCAACACAAGTCCAACATTCTCTCGCTTGTTGAAAACTTCCATAGGGGTCAAAAATTATCATTGTCAACTATCAAGGGCAACCATGCCCATAGATATTCTACACCAAGAAAATTTCTAAATAGGAACAACCTTTGTTAACGAATTAGCAGTATTCTTATCTGTATCAACTCTCTTCAACATCAACCAGTTCTCTTCAACCATATCTCTCACAAAATGATCCTTGATATCAATATGTTTTGATCGATCATGAAAACTAGGATTGTTTACCAAAGATATTGCACTCTAACTATTACTGTTGATTATCATAGCCTTCTTCTTAATACCAACTGTTAAACATAGCCTATGTAGCCACACTACTTCTTTGCAAGTATGGGTTGTTGCAATGTACTCTACTTCTATAGTGGACAAAGCAACAACTGATTGTTTTTTACTCATCCAACTTACTGCCCCTCCAAACAACCTGAACACGTAAGCACTCGTGGATCTTCTCTTGTCAATATCTTCAGCCCAAATAGCATCCACAAACCCTTATATATTTATAATATCATTGTCTACAGATTTTTCTTTGTAATAGATAGCATAATCTGTAGTTCCACGCAACTATCTAAAGATCCACTTCACAACAGTCCAATGTTCAATTCTTATATTGGACATATATTTGGTAACTACTCCCATTTCATGTGTAATATTAGGTATAGTATAGACTATTGCATACATCAGACTGCCCATAACACTAGCATAAGGAATATGATGCATTTCTTCAATTTTCTCATCTATATTAGAACACTGTTCAAAATATAACTTTTGACCAACTGAATATGGAGTACATACCGGCTTGCAATCATGCATCCTAAACATTTGTAGTATCAAATCAACATATTTCCATTTATTTAACCACAACTTCCTATTTGCATTATCCCTTATTATTTCCTAAATTTTGCAGCACCCAAATCCTTCATGTCAAATTCAAAAGATAACTGAGATTTTAGTAGCTTTATCATCTCCTTATTATTACCAATTAACAACATGTCATCCACATACAATATAATGATAACAAAATTCCACCTTCCTTTTTGAAATATACACATGGATCTGTTTTTTTTTTTTTTTGTCCAAGCCCAAGTGTTAAAACAAACCTGCTAAATTTTTGGTTCCACATCCTTGGAGGCTGCTTCAACCCGTAAAGAGACTTCTTCAAATTGCATACTTAGTCCTCTTTACCTTTTACCTTGAAGCATTCTGGTTGTGATATATATATATATATATATATATATATATATATATATATATATATATATATGTGTCTTCATCAAGTTCACCATGTAGAAAAGTTATCTTTACATCCATTTGTTCTATTTCAAAATCAAAAGCAACAAAAATAGCCAACAAAACTCTAATTGATGTTAGTTTAGCCACAAGAGAAAAAATCTCACCAAAGTCAATTTCTCATTTGTCGCTCCTATTGGTTTTACTCCCAATATCGTGATCCACTAATCTTTATCCACCAAAAAATCATCCATCTTGAGTTTCCATAACTTAAAATTATATCCATTAAATTTTTTTATCTCTAATTGTGTGCTTCTTATCAAATTTTCTTCGCCTAGATTCTTCTGCACACTACTACTCAATAATCGATTTATCCTAGGGTTAAAACCCTTACTCCTCAAACAAATCTAAAACCTAGCTCTGATACCAAATGAAGAGAAATAAAGCCTGATAAAAAAAATTTAGAAAAAGAGTAAGTGCAGAATCAAAAGGAAAAAAGAGAAGAAGAACACATTACACAAGAATTTATCCTAGAAAACCCTTTCGATAAAAAAACCTAGCAAAAATATCTCCTTATTGTATAAACTTGATAGTCTCCAATACAATAATATCCTTTCGCTTGCTTTTCACTTGCGAGTACATTTCTTACTATTTAATTACCAAACCCTCATGCAAGTGTTGTTTTATATACCAAAAACACAAGGGGTTTTACAATACCATGGGCCAGAATTACATTAACCTAAAAATACCCATATGGATATGAAAATAGTTTAAACCCCCAAAAATATTTCCTTGGGAGCTAACGCCCCCGTACCCCTGCTCGGGGTCTGATCCAACCATAAACCTTGGCAAGGCTAGGGGCAAAGTGTAAAGTCCTTTCAGAGTTAGTCCCACTTGAATAACATGGAAAATATTCAACACAAGTCCAACAATTGCCAAGGTTTAACCCTCATATAGAAGTTGTTATAGAAGTCTCAATGCTTTGAGGAATTCATGTCAATGCCCCCTATAACTGCAAACAAAGCCTAAGCTATTTTGTCTCGCATATGTGTGAGGATAAACCTACAAAATCCCCTTGTTAAAATGTTATATTTGGTTTCATGTCTAGATAAGCATCATTAGGAGCTTGTCTACAAAAAATTACCTTTTCAATATTACCTTTACCATACATGCGAGCACTTGAAAAGATTTTGCCCAATAAAGAAACAACCATTGAAAGAGGCCCCTTAGGTACCAATGAGGTAGAAGTCATAACATGCTCGTTCACCATAGAGCTAAAGGTATAAAAGGAAATTAAATAGATAATACCAAAACCAGAACAATAGGAATGAGAGGTTTTGGAAATAACAAAATAAGAGGAAATAGTTCTTGAGAAACAAGAGCCCAAGGAGGGGTTGGAAGAAGAAAAAACAATGGAGACGATGAAAGCATTGAATAAGAGGAAATCATAGAGGAGGAAGTCCAATAAAATCTAAGGAACCAAAATAGAATGGGGAAGAGGCAAAATGCAATAGAGAGGAGGATCAACCTTCTTAGAGAGGGGTAAGGAGCACTCATAGACAAGCTAACACAAGGGGCTCTAGACGAGGAAGAGAGTGACCCTCAAGAAATACTTTGCAATCTAGGGAAGCAAAAAAAGAAGTCAAAATTGGTAAATAGAGTCATCTTACTATCCCTTTATAGGTGGATCCAAACCTCTAGTTAAAAGGTAAAAACAAAATAATTATCCTAGAATGTGAGGGGTTTAAATGCCCCAGCCAAACATAGACTGCTAAAATCTTATATTGACAGTCTGTGTACCCATATAATATTATTGTAGGAGATAAAATTAGGGAAAAACAAGTTAGGAAAAGTAAGCAAGAAGATCTAGAGCAGAAACTTCTTTGGAGTTCTAGCAGAGGGGGCTGTGAGAGGTTTACTAATTATTTAGAACCTAAAGATCTTTGATGGAGAGTTGGTTGATCAAAATTAGCATCACCTTACAATTCATTTTGAGCATAGGATCACAAGTAAAGTAGGCTTCATCATAAATATTTATGCACCCAAAGCCATCGAGCATAATTATTTTTTAGAATTTATATAAAGAAAATAGTCAAAACTTAGAATATAAAAAATGGATGGTAGTCGAGGATTTCAATACCCTACTAAACTTGAATAAGAAAAAGGAGGGGTTCCTGATTACACAGGTCATGAGAGATAACAGATGTTTTGATAGTCACAAGCCTGCTAGGTCTACATTTGGAGGGGACAACTACACATGGAATAACAAAAGGATGAAGGATCAGGGTATTCAATCTTAAATTTGATAGAATTTTGATGTCTCCTAAATGGTATATGGAGGGTTTACAACCAAGACTTAGAATAGGCTCTCAAATTGGATCCATCATACTTCTTTGCTTTTAGAAATGGGGAGAGATAGGACCAAGAAAAACTTCCCTATTTTGAAATTTTGTAGACAACACATTGAGATCTAAAAGGAAAAATTAAGAAATGTTAGGGTACATCTATAACAGGAAGCCACATGTTTCAACATTCTCAAAAGACAAAAATAATTATGCATGAGTTGAAAATCTAGAATCATCAAGTTTTTAAAATATTTTTCAAAGGAAGGTTAGGTGGGAGAATAATTTACAGAACATTGAGCAAAGGGTGGAAGTGGGGGGGAACACCAAGGAATTTATTTAAGAGGAAAAGATGATATTTGCAAATACCATAACATTTTAGCAGCAAAATAAATCCATTAGAGGCAAAAGTCTCGAGCCCTAAAACTTCAAGAAGGAAACATAAACACTAATTTTTTTATGTCACTACCTTGATCCACCAGACCAAAAATAGAATCAACAAAATCACTTTGGATCAAAGGGGATGTTATAGATCGAGAGGAGAGGATTGAGATGAAATTTGTTAATTTATACCATAACCTTTTGATAGAAAAAGGGAGGAAGTAGGAGGAGGCCTCTAATGACCTCCTAAATAATATTCCTCAAGTAATCACAATGGAAGATAACAAGTTGTTAGATAAACCCTTCATAGTAGAATAAATTGAAGAGGTAATGTTCTCTATAGGGAAGGAGAAACTCCTAGGACCATATGGGTTCTAAGTAGGGTTCTTCTAGAATTTTTGTAGATAGTTAAAAAACATGTCATAACATCTATAAGGGAAGCCCAAAAAAGAGGAAGGTTTTGAAGAAATTGAATAATATTTTTATTTCCCTTACCTTCAACAAGGCCAAGGTAGAATCCTTCCTTGACTTTGGACCGATAATCCTATGTAACACAATTTATAAAATCCTAATGAAGTTGATCTCTCTACGAGCAAAAACCCTTCTCCCATGCTTGATCTTGAAAAACTAAGGGAATCTATCAAGGGTCGTTAGATTTCTAGATGGGATTATAGTAGTTCATGAGGCTTTATATTCCTTGGTTAAAATCAAGAGGAAGGGGATGATAGTTAAGTTGGACATAAACAAGGCATATGATAGGATCTCCTATAACATTATTTAGAATATCCTAAGGAAGTTGGGGTTTGGGAGGTCTACAAAAATCTAGTTATGAGCTTTGTAAGGACTCCTAGATACTCTACTTAGTGAATGGAATGCCAACTATAATTTTTGCTAGCTCTTAGAATTGGAGGCAAGGTGAACCCTTATCTTTGGAGCTACATGTTTATCATACTTCTAGAAGCTCTAAGCCAAACCTTACTAGAAATATGTGGACTAAATAAAATCCAAGGCCTAAAGGTTGAAAACATTGTGGAAGATATTTTTTATCATCTTTTGTGGATGATACAATCCTTTTGGGAGTAGTAAGTGTTATTGAAGCCAAAGAATAAAAAAGTGTTGGAAATATACGAGAAGGTTGTAGGTCAAAGAGTCAATAAGAAGAAAATTTTATTGTATTTCATCAATACCCTAACAAGGACTCAAGAAAAAAAAAGGAAAATTTGGGTTATAAACTAGGCTCCTTGCCCTTGCTATACTTGGAATCTTATTTTTGATTGATTCTAAAGGAAACTAGCAAGGTGGAAGAGGATATAGTTGAGCAAGGTTGGGAAGATGCAACTATTGTAGGTAACCCTTAAGTTCTCTCCACCTATGTCATGTCTCAATTCAAAATTCCAAGGGTGATGGAAACTAAGTTATAATCTCTTCAAAATAATTTTTTGGACAAACATAGAGAAAAAAAGAAGATTGCCTCTCTTGAAAAGGAAAATTGTTTGCTAGACTAAGAAAAAATAAGTTGTGGGTTTAAGGAGAATGAGTTTGATATCCCTAGGTGGAAAACTAGCTTGGAGATTAATGAAATAAAAAAACAACCTTTGGTCTAGGATCCTATGACATTAATACTTAGATGGTGGGGTTTTTGAGATAATCCTTAATGAGAAAGAGCATTATTGCAAAGGTTGAATCATTTGGGACCATATACTAGGAAGCAAGGATGTTTTAAGAAAGGTAGTAACATGGAAGGTTAGAATAAGGGAGTGCATTGACTTCTAGGATGATATTTGATTATGGAGAATCCTCTATGACAAGATAAGAGATCGAATGTGCTAGCCCATGATGCATGGAATATTTATGGAAATAAAGTGAGCAATTATTTCCATGGATATTAGGAGGGCAATATCAAATGTATCATAGACGATTTAATAAAATAATATACCCAATAGAATTCAAAAGTTCAAGTCATTCTATGGATAATTCATTCTATCTATATTTCTAAAGAGTATAAACAACTCATTACTAGTCAGCAAGCCTGAATGGAGAATACTTGGTCAAAAGTGGTTATGAATAATTAAATGAGGAAGGTACTCATGAGGAGGTCTAGAAAAAAATATGACGAAGTGCAACAATCCCTAAAATTTAGATTTTTAGCTAGCTATTTTCTCACAATAGAATGCTAACGATGGATAATCTTCAAAAGAGGGGCTTTCATGGGCCTTTTTAGTGCACATTATGTGAGGAATAGGAGGAGACAGGACATCATATGTTTATGAAGTGAAATTTTAGTGGAGATATATGGAAAATATTGAAAGGGACTTCTCTATTGGGTGGGTCTAACTTGGGGGTTCAAGGACTAGTTGCCCCAATGGAGAACTCCCTTAAAAATGAGAAGTTATTGGCTCTCTAAAGTATGGTTCCCTTAATCTTCCTTTGGAATATTTGGCTGAAATGCAATTGATATACCTTTCAAAACAAGAAAATGAATGTGATTATAGTTTAAATTCAAATCAAATTCTTGATAACTAAACAAATTGCCAAATTGTAGTGAAGAAAACACATACTTGGGTGTGCGAGAGCCTAGAAAAATGGTGCATTCATTTACCTTCTACCATAAGGAGTGGACAATAGAAAGTAGATAGAGCAAATATAATATAGAAATAACCAAGGTTGAGGTGGTATTAATTGAATACCAATGGGGCTTCCAAAGCGAGGAGGAGGGGAGTGGTAAGAGATGATATGTGCACAATAAGAGTGATGTTTGTAGACAACTTCAATGAGACAAATCGAAGATACTGCTCATTGGAATTAATTTGGAAATGAAAATAGACATAAGCCTGTTAGAAGTGGAGTGTGATTTATAGATGCTAATAAATCAACTAAATGACAAGAATAAATCCAACTAGCAAATTATGGATAAAAGAGATTCTAGGTCTACTAAGTGGGTTCAAGGATACTAGGATTCAACATACATTTTATGAATGGAAAGCTTTGGCAAACATATTATCAAATAAAGGAGCTTTAGAATAGGGAAGCTAGAATTGGAGAGAGGTTAAAGAGATTCCTACCTCAATAAGGGCAGTTTAGCAGTCAAATCAGGTAAAGACAGTAGAGCCAAAATGACAGAATTTGGGATCAATGATTCAAAGGAAAGGTTGGATCCTTAAAGCCTTTTTTCTATCATACAAATAATATAGTTAGGGTTTGTATTTTTGTGACTTGTAGAGGTTATGAAAGTACCCAACATGGAATATTTTGTAATTGGTTTCAGGACCTAGTCAAAACCTTATTTACCATTAAAAAATGAACTCTTTAATAAATGAAGGTAGAGATTACTACAATATTAAAAAATGGGTTAAGAAATTAATAAAACTTAAATAATATATTGTAATATAATTTTATATAATTTATTTTAAATATGTCATAAAAATATGTATTACAAATTAAGTAATTTTAAATATCTAAATTATTTAATATAAGTAGTTCAAATAAAGTATGGCTTTATAGTAAGTCGAGAGGAGACTCCACTAGGTAGTATGGAAGAAAAGTCATATTTGAAAGCCCTAATGAGAATTTAGGATGTCCTAGTTGGAAGTATGGATGCCCATAATGGAGAAGATAAGAATAACAAATATATGACAAGTTTGATCTAGGGAACACATGTTACACCAAAAGTGTGTATTAAGGATGAGATGAATGAGCATGATATAATGGTTCTTAATAATAGAGGGTTAATATGTAAGTTCCATGGATATTGGCAACGGTTTTCGAAGATTAAAAATTGGATTAAGTGGATGTAGGGATTGAATTCAAATTACTTTGGCTTTTCTTCCTAAAGGTTTTTTTCTCATCATATTTTCCAAAAAAAAATGGGGATAAAATAATGGGTGGTGGCCCATGGTTTAATAGAGATGCTGGTTTAAGAGAGATGCCCTTTTTTAAGACCATGGATTAAGAATTTTTTTGTCAAGATAGAAAGTATTAAAAAATTTCTAATGTGGGTTAGGCTTTATGGACTTCCTTGTCAACTTATCAACAAGGATATTTTGAAGAATATTTGAAATACCCTAAGCGAATTCATCTAAGAGGGACCAACTATTCAGAAGTGAAATCATGAATATGTGTTGTTATAGATATTTCAAATTATTTACCATAATCGATTAAGACTAAATCTAATTCAAGTAAATGGGATTAATAAGTGGATTATGAAAACGTTGATGTCATAATTGATATGGGACTAGACACATGGCAAGAGTTTACAAAGTAAAAATGATGAAGAAAGAGATAAAATTTCTTGATCACGAGACAAATTCAATATGAAGCAAAGAAATCATATTATAATAGAAGTTGTATTAGATCAAAGATATTCCACTCCAAACAAAGAGGCAAAGAATTCCTATCTACAACATCATTTAGTAAAATCCACCAGAGTTCACTTAGATCAACCATTAGAAGAAACAAGAAGGGTACAAGGGATGAGAAAGTACAATGTGCAAGTTCAAATTTAGAAGGAATTAAAGATACAAAGAAAGATGTGGAGGAAAATTTTAAATTAAAGATGATAGAATACGTCAATTTTTTTCTAGTTAAAACATCTTCATTTTTGTCAAATAAGATAGAATTCTCTCTTGTTAATATAAATATAAGAACTCGAAAGGTTATACCTTGTTCTTTAGGGTGTCAAGAGGAATATAATAAGGAAATGAGAATTGTGGAAATCTATAGCAATTTAGGGTTTTTAGGACATCATAAAAATGTAATTGCTATGGTGCATCATCCTTAGGGTTTCTAGGGCAACATAAAGAAAAAGTGTTTTTAAGGTTATTCTTTACAGTTTGTATCCTTCAAAGCAAGACAAACCTATAGATGATAAGTCTTACTATGAGTAGTGTAAAAAATTCAAAGAGAATGATGAAGATGAAAATATTGGTGGAAATGAAAATTAGAGTAAAATTGAATATGCAAATACAAAGAGAAAAAGAAACTCATGGAGATATTGACATGGGAAACAAAAGCAAATATCACAAGTGCTAACAAGAAGTGGGGCTAAAACCATAAATTAAAAGTGATGATGAAAATGATATCTTCGATTATTGAGGTATGAATTAGACCCCTAAAAAATGGGTATTAGGGAATTAGTAGGTTGTTATAGGCAACGCTTTTATAAGTATGAAAATTTGGGGGCAAGTAATTTAGCCATTTGCGGTGTTGATTTTTATCTTTGCAAAATTCAAATTTTAGGAGTCAAGTGAGATTTTATCTCTTAATAAAAATAATATTAAGGAGTTGAATATGCAAACACACGAGGAAGATGACAAATATATTTAATACAAAGACAAATGAATAATATCTTTGATTAATAAAAACAAGTTAGATACTAACTTGATAGTAATGTAAGAAGAACAATCTCATACTTTGCTATTTTAATGGAAATGACCCTAATAAAAGTCACACTTATGCTTTGCTATTTTAATGGAAATGACCCTAATAAAAATAATACTTAGCTTATTAAAAAAATAAATAAAATTAATCTAACAAAGTAATAATTAAAAATAAATTTATAGCAATTGAGTTTAAGTGGTCAATTCAAATTCAAGCCTCATCATAAGTGTAGATATAGATGTAAATATTTTTGTTGAGTGTATAGGCCCATGCATTTGGGGATGATTTTGGTAGCTAGAATAACTTTTGTGTACTATTTGTGAAGCTGGTTTGTAATCTTGAAAAGTGAAGTGATTTACTTATATAAGAAGTTAAGTTCATACACCATTTTAAAAAAAATAAAAAATATACTTTTTATAGTGCTTATGAAAATTTTATAGTTTAAATATTTAATAATGATAAATATATTGAATTAAAATATACTGATATGACTATAGTTGCAATATTACTAACTGTAGTGATAAGGGCTTTGGCCTCTCTTTGAGAGGTCCAAGGTTCAAACCCCACTTAGTATGAGGGGATCGAGACCCCTTATAAAAACTTGTGTAAACTCATTGAAAAAAATTATATATGTGATTTTAAGGGAGTTGGTTACATCCATCATCCTTTTCTACTACCAAGCAAGGTTCAAATCCTAGGGTTGCCCCCAACAACACCTATTCCACCTTGTTGTTAATTAGTATCGTTGTTGTCGAGCTGACATATACTTAACGGATGTAGTTAAGCTACTATCTTTGCACAAACAAGCATGTCCCCAGGGTTTGAACCTAGGTCTCTTCTTGATAAGCGCCAAAACTTACCAATCCACCAAGCCCCTGGGGACAAAATATACATGATATTACCAAATGGTATAGGACTAATCCATCAAATTTTTATCAAGAGACCCAAGTTTAAACCTTACCAAGATACATGCATAAATGTGAAGATGTTTTAATAAGGGACCTTTTATATATACACAACTTAATATTTAATAAAGGAATTAAATGTTTATAATTAATTATATGGATTGAAATGGACTTCTTTATCAACGATACATTTTCAAAATTAAGATATTTAAAAATTTATTTAAATATTTAATAGATAGATATATATATATATATATATATATATATATATATATATATATATATATATATATATATATATGATACATAGGGGAGTTGTTTACATCCACACTATTTTTAGTAACTGCCAAGTGTAGGGTTCAAACCATAGGGGCTACCCCCAACAAGCCTATACCACCTTGTTATTTTATAACTCGGCATGAAGAGGACCATCGATCACTTGGGATTCATACCATCATCATCAATCTTACACACACTCAGAGGATTTGAAGAGAATTCAGAGGACTCAGAGGATTCTCTATAGATGCATGTTGGAGAATAAAGAAACGATGTTGGGCTCAAATTCTTGAAGCTCTTAAGACATAGTCCCCAACCCTAGAATATGTCAATCATTGTAGGGAAATAACTCAAGAAGTGCAAGTTGATTTCAAGACCATAGAAGTGCCATCATGAATACATAGAACAAAGCATCTACACAACAAAAATGTTTGTCTAAGGATAGGATTGTAATATACCGTATGACGATAGAGATCGTTGAGTGGGTATAAGTAATGGATAAAGGATATGAGGCCCTCAATTCATTTGTTTTTATGGGAGTGAAATCATGAACAAATTAAACAAAATTATTGATGATGGGATCTCATCCCTGTGGTAAAAACCAAATGGCCATATTTATTCTTTAAATGATATAAAAAAATATTTATGATATAATAGCAAAGGATTCAACTGCATTTTTTGATTGGTCGAACAATTTTGATGAAACAAACTCTTTGATTTTTCAACTAAATTTTCCATGTTGCATATTAGGGTAATAGAGCTGGGCAAGCAATATCAAGAGCCCATGTATAAGAAAGCCTTTAAATGAATGTCTATTCATATGAAGTCTAGAAGATTCTAGGCTCTAGTGTAGTAGGATTGGGACAAGGCTAAACAAATTTTGGATGTGCAAATAGAAGAATTTGCATCCAACTCAGAAGGAGAGGGCTCTATTGCATAAAGAAAAGATTCAAAGTTGGTAAAAAAATACTCCATAACCCAAGGATAAGACTATCGAGATTCATGATTTTTCAAATAAAATTCCCCTAAAGGCACCAATAATATAGCCAAATTCTTTGTTAACATTTACAAGTCCATATTTTTATATTAAAATTTTTGTTATGCTTTCTGTGGCAAGGAGTGGGCCACAACAGAGAGGAATATCGGATCTACCATGATTCCATGAATAAGCCAGATTGGGTGTGTGAGGATTTTCCATCTAACGATCTTGACTATGAGATCGAAGAAGAAGAAGAAGAAGAGGATAGAAGAAAAATTCCAAGGGGTTGTCTTATGTTTATCAGTTGCTCAATGTTTCCGCCAATAGGATTTAATGCTTTACCTCTAAAAATATTTAACAGTCTACCCTCATGAGCAGGTAGGCATTGGGTTACACCCATAAAAATTAGCTAATACGTGTGAATGAGATACATCCCTATGAAGTCAATTGATCAAAACAAAGACAATGAGGATTTTTTCAAATCACAAAGAATAAAATTATAGATAGCTCTACCAGTTTAAGATAAGCAAATCAATTGTAGTTTTCTTTTGAATAAAATCTTCAAAATTATTTGTTGATACCAAGGAATAGAGGTTTTTTTTTTTAAATGAAAAACTCTAGTTTTTTTCCAAAATCCTAGCTACTTTTGGAATTTTTGTTGGGTTAAGATCATAGAGTTACCAATTTTCATTAGAAAGGATGACATTGATGCTTGAGAATGGTGGATGAAGTGTAGATCTATATATTCTAGTGACCTTTTTTGGGAATTTCAACTTATCAAAATTTTGAGAAAACTTAAGATTGGTGGGGAAGTTTTGCTAGGAATCATAGTTTCACTTAGGATAAAATGGATCATGCATTCTTGAGTTAGTGGAACCCATATAAAAAGATAGCTAGTTTGAAGATCATTGTAAAAGGATATGAAGAAAAAATAAAAAGGCTTCAAAAGGAACTAAAATAAATAAATAAAGAGAGTATAATAGAAGAAAAATTTACAAATGACAATGTGCAAATTCATGGTTGCATTCAAAAGAAAAATCTTAAGAAGCAAGGATCTATTGTGGCCGCTCCACAACGTACCCCAAAAATTGGGGACCCACCTCTTGATTTTCATGTTTCAAGATTTTGATTATCTTGTGAGTGTCTTGTGAGTTCACGTGCGTTCCAGGGGATAGTGTGTGTCATTTTGCTGTCAACAATTTTGTGACGATTGTTGTTGTCAATTTATCGCTGACAGTTTTTCGATGACTTTTGTCGTCGATTTCTTGTCGATGATTTTTTGTCATCGATTTCTTGTCGACGATTTTTTGTCATCGATTTCTTGTCGACGAATTTTTGTCATCGATTTCTTGTTGACGACTTTTTGTCATCAATTTCTTTGATGATTTCTTGCGACATCTTGTCGGTGTTAAATTGTTGTTAATAATCTCATGGTTTGGGGATGTGTGCATGATTGATAAATTTTCCATTTTTGTTAACCATGCAAAGTCGCCCCATTTAAATTTTAAAACTAAAAAAAAAATATAAAAAAAATTTAAAATAATTTAAAATTAGTAAATTGATTAAATAAAAAATTAAAAAATAAAAAAATATTGTTAAAGAAATCCATATTCTTATGTATATAAGGATATAACATAGAATAAAAATAATAAAATATAATATTAATATATACCCTATATTATATAATATATAATATGTATTATACATATTATGTAATATATACTATATGTTATATATTAAACAAAAAATGATAATAAAAAAATAAAAAACATATTTTAAATATAGTATATAATATATTATGTCCTATATAATATAATATGATATTATATTTAAAATGAAGTTCCTAATATCATTTTAGACTAATATCCATGTTTCCTTTGTACAGGTATATCGCGACAGTAACTTCACAGTGGGTGGCATGTACCGGAGAACAGAGGTAACGAAAACTTCACCCGACGACGAAAGTGTCGGGATTCACGACGTTGATGAGGTAACAAAGTGGGACCCACTCGATGATGTGGCCACTTATTTGATTTGACCAAATTCAAATGAAACTAGAAGAATGGGGGCCACACAGATTTTGCCAATAACACGACAAGGGTTCTATTCTCGTTAGAGCTATGTGGCAGCATGGAAGACGCACTACCATTGTGGAGAAGATGTCGATCATGGTAGGGAGGAATTCAACCACGACACACGACTCGATTGAAGGGGTCCATGGCCCTTATGGACACAATGGAGTAGAGTGCGGATGATGCATGCCAGTAGGTGACAAAATCGATCCAAGGAGTACACAAACCCGAGTTAGAGATGGACAGACAGTGTGAACTACCCAAACCACCGGATAGCTTGTGACATATGGGTACTCGTGGAATCCTGGATACTGTTTATCATTCAAATATGATGCTTTAAAGAGTAGATATTTTGGGGAGACAGTGGGTTCATCGTGGTTTGAAGTATTTGATCACTTCTGCCTGGGTGGATAGCATTTACACTCTGCCAGATGACATTGCAGTGGGAGTAGGCCCCCGAGCAAAGAGGAAGAAGAGGTATTAAAGTGGAACAATAAACAATTTATATGGGAACACAATTTACGGGTGTATTTCCATTCTTTTCGACAAACACCTTGCAGCACGAGTTCAAGAAATAGTAAATACATCGTTGGACAACACCATGCAGATGAACACGGGATAATAGATACGACATACCTGGGACCAAGATTGCAGTGTGGAGATCAAAATATTTATCAATCCCAATATTTTGGTTTGTTGACAGTTGCAGCATGTTAAAGCAGATTGGGAGATGTGCGTGACAGATCAGTGTGATGGACGACTATTTTTGAGCTCCGTTATTCATAAAAACGGGCTATCAAAGTTAACTCTGGGGAATCCAATTGTTGTCACACATGAAGCCACGGAATATTGGATGGCGTAAACTGTGGTGGTTTAGATTTGTTGGCTTTACACACAAGATACCTAATGTTTGGAGCTGGCCAATAAACACTACGATAGTCCCCCTGTCTGCGAATCGATAGTAGCACTGCAGTGAGCGAAGATTATCACAATTAGATGAACACCGTGAGGATCACTACTATATGTGATGGGATATTCCATAGGCTGATCAATCGTAGGACATCATGTGATGGTGTATGCCTTCAATATGTGCCAAACCAGGCGACACAGGGTGAACTGCAAATGGGCAGTGTGGAGGTTTCACGGCAACCATGTAATTCAAGACACAAAATTTCAAATTGAAGTGTAGTAAATGTGGCACCATTTTGATAATGACTTGGTGGATCATCTTAGGTGGGAATATTTCAGAGTACAACAAGGTATGAGGACAAGGGTGTTATAAAATCTGCTACGAAATGCCCAAATCTTTGGACATGGGTGGTAATCGATCATCCAAAGGAGCACGTGTCACATTGGTTGGCAGGCATTCTTAAATAAAACCAAAGATGGCATATTTTTACACGACAAACGGCAGCACCGGCAGTTGTATGCCCAAACAGGGAGTGAAAGAAAAAAATCATTCCAATAAAAACAAACAAGCAAGATGAAACAAACAGCCAGAAGGGAAAGTAATATGAGTACCATTTCTTTTTTAATAAAAGAGGATGTGTTTCATAACCTTCTATTTGAATAAAAAGACAACATTACCACTTATGCAATGAAAAGGGTTATGTGGGAAATGAATGACGTCGTTAAAGAAATGAAGAGGTAAACTAAAAGCCATTGAAAATAAAATGAAATGAACAGCCGAAATGAACAACGAAGGGTTTTTGAGGGAAAATGAAACGAAGAGATAGGGCATATGGAAAACTTCAAATACTACAACGAGATGCTAAAAGAGGGGTTGGAAACTTCTAAAACAGAGTTGCAGAGCTGAGGGCAAGAGGCCATTCTGGACCTGCTTTGGATTGTTTTTCTTCCACTTTTTCTGGTTTTGGAGAACCAGATTTCTGCCATGTACAAGGACATATTTTTAATGCAGATAGTTTTTCAGAAAGTTGCATCTTATGGACAAGAAAGGAGGAGTCATTTTCTGCATGCAAGATTAAATGTCTATTTTTTTTCCCTTTTTAGATTTTAGGCTTGTAAATGAAGTTTATGCAAGTTTCTTGATTGCTTCATGTGAATGCTTAAATCTGAAAACCTCATTTAAACCCTAGGAGCCAACACTTAGCTTATCCGGATTGTGCTTGTTTTGCAAGTCCAATAGGTTAGGTTGCATGCATGAAAACCTCACATCTTCGGTTTTGCCGGAATAAGATAGCATCAAACTGAATGTATCATGTGTTTCATTTTCTGCATTTCATTTTCATTTTTCTGCATTTTATTTTTTCCAGAAATTTTAATGTTTTTTTTAATTTTCAGGCATTAAAATAAACATTAAAAAAATTTCAAAATCCAAAAACAATTTCACCATTGCGTAGGTTATACTTCATACTTCCAATACGCACTTTGAAATTTCATTTTTGGAGTTGTTTAGTATTTTTAAAAATTCATCGAAGTTGTTGTTTTATTATAGATTTTGAAAAATCCGAAAATAGAAAATTTCCATTTTTGGGCCGAATTTCATTTTTTCAGTTTCATGCTTCATTCATGAGCCTATGATGACATTCCCTTCATGAAAATTCTAATTTCAACGAAGGAGTCGTGTTTTATGGCACTTTGCAAATTACCATTTTGGGAGCAATCAAAGCACTAAATTATTCGTCTTGATGAAAATCTGATTTCATTTAAGAAGGATAATTAAAGTGACATTTTGAAGCTACATTTGAAGACCCTATTCATCATTGAGGATTTAATGCAAGATAAAATCTATTTTAAAACCCTCAAGATAAAAGGAATTAAGGCACTACATCGTGGTCATATGAGGGCCAACTCACATTTGCTTTATTTTGGTTCAATGAACAATCACTAAAGTTTCATGGTAAAATAAACCAACATTGCCCCTTGTTTAGAGTTACTTGCAATCACTAAGGTGTTCCAAGCATTTAAATTGAATATCTTTATTTGAGATTACTAATACACATATGCAAATGCTAATATAGCGGAGACCTTGGAGAAGTTGTTTGTTTAACTTCTTTGCAAGAGGGGATTTGGAACCCAAATCCTAAGGGAAAGTGTACTTTCACAATTGGGTGAAAATACAACTCAACATTTTGGCGCTAGAAGGAGGGCCTGAATTGGTTTATTTCAGTGTGATTTAAATGCTATAGGGATTTAAATTTTGAATATTTCATGCCCTATTGATTATTATCTTTAGCCCTCTTTTAACAATACAACCTTGTAGTGTTAAAAGGAGGACATGAATTGCTATGCATTGTTCTAACGCTTTTGATTGTTCATACGGGAATAATGTGTTTTGATTTGATTTTGAAAAATTTTGGTCTTGACTAACGAGGTTGTCTCCATGCAATTACTTTCATTTGATTTTAATGGATACATCTCTTGGTTGATGCTAACATGATTATTCATACGTTACATGTTTGATATTTGCTAGTCATTTCATGCTTATTTGTAAGGAATTATTTTGTCTAAAATGTATTTGTTGTCGGTATTATGCTCTTCACTTGCGTGTAATGCGATCTTGTGAATTAGAAAGCCTACAACACTAGGAGTATGCTCTTCACTTGCGCATATGCGATCTGGTGAATCAGAAACTAATTTACATTTTTAGAATATTGCTTTGTCATGGTTCCTTCTTTTATTCATGACTAACAAATTGGTTTTGAAGTTATTCTTTGAGTTTCATTAATGGCTACAACTACAGGAACGTGGTATGGGATACATGTTAATCCTTTGAACATTAGTGGAGATTCTCATGATTTACCCAAGAACGTAGAAAAACGTTTGCCCAAATTTAAACACAATGATCCAACATTAGCCGAGGAACATATTCAAGCCTATGTGGATATCCTAGTTAGATGGAATGTCGAACATGAGGATGTGGCATGTAGAATGTTTCCTGGAACCCTAGATGAGGTGGCATATGATTGGTACATCAATTTACCCACTGGTTCTATTACATCTTGGACTCAATTGAAAGATGATTTTATCAATCAATTTAGGTTGCTCATTGATCCTCTCACGATATATCAACAATTTACTTCTTGCAAAAGAGAACCTAATGAGCCAGTGAGAAGTTTCAACTTGAGGTTTCGAAAGCTTTATGCGAGATTAATTTCTCCCTATACTATTGAGGAAAGTGGTGCTCTTCAAATATACTTTCGAGCATTGGATCCATTGTTTGCCATATTTGTTAGGATGAATCCCTTGGTTACTGATCTTGCATCGGCCTACATAGAAGCTATGATTGTAGATCAACAATTGAGGCCACAAGGTTATGGAATGGAGCAATCAACTATGGTAGGACAACTAGGGGCTTGCAATCAAACCTCGATGGTAAATCAAGCGTGGGCACAACAAAATTTGATATCAAATGTTTTTCCCTACAATCAACTTTATCCTACCATACCAACTTATGCTCTCACATGTGCTTATACAAGTACTTCCATCCATCCAACTATGCCTCAATTAGAGAATCATGTGGTCACTCATGGAACCATTGCAACAAATGTTCAAGCTTTGTCCGTGGATATCAATCCAACTAATCCTACTACTTCTACCACTCAACCCAAAGAGTTCGTATCGGAAGTAAAAGAGCAAAAGAAAGTGGTTAAGAAGGTATGTAGGCATGTTCCACCACAAAAACGAGCACATCAATGTATGCATCCAAATCATCCTAGGAAGAAAATTCATAATGCCGATCTTAATGATGTTTCATGTTATGCTTCTTCAAGTGATACAAGAGATTTTGAGGTGACTTACGTTGAAGTAAATACCTATTCGAAATGTCTTGAAGAGCATGAAGATTTTGGAGAAGAAATTCTATGGATGGGTAACAAGAAGTTGGAATCAAATGATTACCATCTTGTTTTGGAAAAGAAATATCTAGAATCATTACCCAAAAAGGAGGATTTGGATGAACAAACTTATGTGGATATGATTTGGTCAGATGTACTTGCAAAGGATTGGAGCAACTATATGACACGGAATTCAAAAATTGATCCCATTATAGAAGCTCCTAAGCCATCACAAGTGGCTGAAAATGAATTTGAAAGAAAATCAACAAATGAAGTTGAAGACATAATCGAATTTCACCACTTGTTCTCGAAAGACACTTTGGATGATGTTCTCGAAAGTGATGACCAAGAGGATCCACACCTTCCAAATTGTGATAAAATTGAATCATGGGTTACAAATTTGGATTATGATAGCTTTACCAATTTGAATTCAAGAGATAACCCACTTTTGGAAATAATTGAACCATCTAAGGAAGGTGAAGATGAATTGGATGAGAAACATGTTGATGAATCAACAAATGAAGAAGAAGTACTTGAGCGTCACAACTTGAACTTGGAAGATGATTACTATGATTCATGGAAGAAATGGGAAGAATATTATCAATCTAAATCTTCTAATAAACTTGTTGTGTCAATTAATATGCGGGATAACTCAATTGCTTCCTCACATGAGGATACTATAAATCCTGTACAATTTGAGAAAGTTTTGGAAGAGGAATTCGAATCTCATCAAATTTTGGAACATGATAAGGATTCTACAACCATGAATCAAGAAAGAGAGTCATTTGCTTTAGATTCCTTTGAAGGAAAAGAAATTGAAAATCTTGATCCACTTACTTGTGCTACAATGACTATGCCATTTCAAAATGAGAAAATTACAAAACCTAAATCATTTGGGTTTGATATCATTGATGATCCAATTGAAAATCTCACGTTACCCAAAACAACCCAAGTGATTGATCATGGAAATGTGTTAGTTAACCCACCCCTAGATAGACAAGACTTATGGTTTGAAAGGGATGGACATGTTTTCAATTGGGTACCTAAGTTTGGTGCCTTTGATAAACAAGTCATGGAGAAAGAACAAGTGCTACATGATGATGAATGTCATGAGAGAAAAGAGGAATTTTCAAATCCTCTTCAAGTAAGGTTAAATGAAAACATGCCAAAGGTAAAATCTCACCTTTTTGGTTTCACCATGCAAAATTCGAATGAAGGTTTGCCTAATGAATGGTTTGATTCAAATATTATTAATGTTATGGCTTTATTGAATGAAAATGAAAGCTTATTTCTACACCATGAATCAAAGTGCGGAATGGACATCTTAAAGAATAGACATAAAAGAATTGAATATCAATCATTGTCTAATCAATTTGAAAACTTGAAACTCCACCATAGGATTATTAATGAAACTAAATCAAATTGGTATGGTGAGAGGGGCAAGTTGAAGTTTATTTCTTTGTTTGGTTTGATCTTGTTTTTGTTGGATTCCTACAAAACTTGGTATGCGTATCACGTCATATGTCTTTTAAAGAATTCTAATCAGGTTTGGGATCCGGGAAAATGATAATCCAAACTTTGCACCATCTTGTATTATATTGTACATTTGTATATACTTTTGGTTTTCGTGTTTTGGTTTTGGATTGGATCTCATTTTGGTTTTAAGTTTTGTGTGTTGGTCCTTTGGACACTTTTGGTTTGTCTTGAAGAAAAAGAAAAAAAAAAAAAAAAGGAAAGCGAGATGTCAACTTATGTCCTTATGAATGTTGACTAAGACTAAGAGAATATGAAACATCGGAATTGTATTGTAGAAAGCTCCACGAGTATCGCAAACACATTAAAGAATATCGTTTGGAACTTGTGATGCATGAAGTTGTCAGTTTTACAAATTATGGCAAAGTAGGTGGTATACTCCATCCGCATTTCAAAAAGAGCAATGCATTCATCCATATCTCATGTTACATTCCACATTGCATATACATTTCATCTCAATTGCATCTACATTTCAAATACAATCATTGAAAAGGTGTCGAATCCTCTTAGGGTTATTACATAACATATATTAAAGGGATCCTAAGGTTGGGAACTGATGCCCGAACTATCTTGAACCAAACACGTTCTACACATATTAAAGAGGATCTTGAGAAAAATGGTCAAAACCATACTTGGAAGAAAAGGTGAGGCGAAAGGAGTATTTCGTGTCTGTCCTATCATGCAACATAATCCTTAAAACAGTGGTTTTTACCACTCCCATAGTGCTTAAAGCCTAAAATCAGAGTAGTAAGGATAGGGTTAAATCCCCATCGAACTTAGGTTGAGGATCCAACTCCCCAAAGCTCTGATTTGACCTTCATGGAGTAGTAAGGATAGGGTCTAATTCTCATCTCGCTTAGGTTGAGAATCTGATTCCCCAAAGCTTCTATTTTGCCTCCATCACGCTTTAAGAAATTAAAAGCATGATCTACACTCAAGAACTTGAAATTCCAAAGCAAATATTTTTCATTCTACTTTCATTTCATCATTAATATTGGATTGGAAGGATCGTACTACATGTCCCTTGCAAGGATGGGTAGTCATCCCCAAGGTTCAAGAAATCAAAAGTAAAGCCAAATCCTGGATTATGGGGTTAATCTCCACCGGGGCTATAGACGCCTGACTGGTAGTGGAGTATGCTCATGTGTGGCAACATGTCTTGTCTAAAAGCAAGACCACTAACTGCTCAAATGGATAGGCTAGCTTGACAGTTTCATCCATAACAAGTTAAATCATTTTGTTCAAGATGAGGTAATGAACTCCAGATCAGAGTAGTAAGGATAGGGTTAAATTCCCATCTCGCTTAGGTTGGGAATCCTATTCCCCAAAGCTCCGATTTCACTTACACTTGCACATGGGTTCAAGATGGTAGTGACACATAACCAACTTTGGGATCTAGTAAATTAATTCAATATACACATATTTGGTCCTAAGAGGGTTTGACAGTTTTAATATGTTTGTTCATGGTACTAGAAAGTTTGAGCTTTTGCAAAGCAGGTTGTTATATCTCTAGCATCTTCACCATACATTAAATCCTACAGGAATCATCCATAACTTCTCATATGCATGAATCATAAGTGAAACAGATGATGGAATGTTGATCAATTTCAAACGATAAGGAATGAATCACACCGCACACATTGAGCTGACGCTGAATAATTCTAATGCTTCATGTATTTCTCATCTAGTTTCATTCTTTGGATATTTGTTGACGCTTGTGTTTGAGTTTTGAAGGTTTTCAGGTTGGGTTCTCACCGAAATGCTCAGGAGCATTTCCCAGTAGAGTCGCCATTTGTTGTGGCCGCTCCACAACGTACCCCAAAAAATTGGGGACCCACCTCTTGATTTTCATGTTTCAAGATTTTGATTATCTTGTGAGTGTCTTGTGAGTTCACGTGCGTTCCAGGGGATAGTGTGTGTCATTTTGCTGTCAACAATTTTGTGACGATTTTTGTTGTCAATTTATCGCTGATAGTTTTTCGATGACTTTTGTCATCGATTTCTTGTCGACGATTTTTTGTCATCGATTTCTTGTCGATGATTTTTTGTCATCGATTTCTTGTCGACGACTTTTTGTCATCGATTTCTTGTCGACGACTTTTTGTCATCAATTTCTTGCTGACGATTTTTTGACGATTTCTTGCGACATCTTGTCGGTGTTAAATTGTTGTTAATAATCTCATGGTTTGGGGATGTGTGCATGATTGATAAATTTTCCATTTTTGTTAACCATGCAAAGTCGCCCCATTTAAATTTTAAAACTAAAAAAAAATTATTTAAAAAATATTTAAAATTAGTTAATTTAAATGTAAGACATTTAAATTGATTAAATAAAAAATAATAAAAAATATTGTTAAAGAAATCCATATTCTTATGTATATAAGGATATAACATAGAATAAAAATAATAAAATATAATATTAATATATACCCTATATTATATAATATATAATATGTATTATACATATTATGTAATATATACTATATGTTATATATTAAACAAAAAATGATAATAAAAAAATAAAAAACATATTTTAAATATAGTATATAATATATTATGTCCTATATAATATAATATGATATTATATTTAAAATGAAGTTCCTAATATCATTTTAGACTAATATCCATGTTTCCTTTGTACAGGTATATCGCGACAGTAACTTCACAGCGGGTGGCATGTACCGGAGAACAGAGGTAACGAAAACTTCACCCGACGACGAAAGTGTCGGGATTCACGACGTTGATGAGGTAACAAAGTGGGACCCACTCGATGATGTGGCCACTTATTTGATTCGACCAAATTCAAATGAAACTAGAAGAATGGGGGCCACACGGATTTTGCCAATAACACGACAAGGGTTCTATTCTTGTTAGAGCTATGTGGCAGCATGGAAGATGCACTACCGCTGTGGAGAAGATGTCGATCATGGTAGGGAGGAATTCAACCATGACACATGACTCGATTGAAGGGGTCCATGGCCCTTATGGACACAATGGAGTAGAGTGCGGATGATGCATGCCAGTAGGTGACAAAATCGATCCAAGGAGTACACAAACCCGAGTTAGAGATGGACAGACAGTGTGAACTACCCAAACCACTAGATAGCTTGTGACATATGGGTACTCGTGGAATCCTGTATACTGTTTATCATTCAAATATGATGCTTTAAAGAGTAGATATTTTGGGGAGACAGTGGGTTCATCGTGGTTTGAAGTATTTGATCACTTCTGCCTAGGTGGATAGCATTTACACTCTGCCAGATGACATTGCAGTGGGAGTAGGCCCCCGAGCAAAGAGGAAGAAGAGGTATTAAAGTGGAACAATAAACAATTTATATGGGAACACAATTTACGGGTGTATTTCCATTCTTTTTGGCAAACACCTTGCAACACGAGTTCAAGAAATAGTAAATACATCGTTGGACAACACCATGCAGATGAACACGGGATAATAGATACGACACTGGTGTGAATACCTGGGACCAAGATTGCAGTGTGGAGATCAAAATATTTATCAGTCCCAATATTTTGGTTTGTTGATAGTTGCAGCATGTTAAAGCAGATTGGGAGATGTGCGTGACAGATCAGTGTGATGGACGACTGTTTTTGAGCTCCGTTATTCATAAAAATGGGCTATCAAAGTTAACTCCGGGAATCCAATTGTTGTCACACATGAAGCCACGAAATATTGGATGGCGTAAAATATGGTGGTTTAGATTTGTTGGCTTTACACACAAGATACCTAATGTTTGGAGCTGGCCAATAAACACTACGATAGTCCCCCTATCTGCGAATCGATAGTAGCACTACAGTGAGCGAAGATTATCACAATTAGATGAACACCGTGAGGATCACTACTATATGTGATGGGATATTCCATAGGCTGATCAATCGTAGGACATCATGTGATGGTGTATGCCTTCAATATGTGCCAAACCAGGCGACACAGGGTGAACTGCAAATGGGCAGTGTGGAGGTTTCACGGCAGCCATGTAATTCAAGACACAAACTTTCAAATTGAAGTGCGGTAGATGTGGCACCATTTTGATAATGACTTGGTGGATCATCTTAGGTGGGAATATTTCAGAGTACAACAAGGTATGAGGACAAGGGTGTTATAAAATATGCTACGAAATGCCCGAATCTTTGGACATGGGTGGTAATCGATCATCCAAAGGAGCACGTGTCACATTGGTTGGCAGGCATTCTTAAATAAAACCAAAGATGGCATATTTTTACACGACAAATGGCAGCACCGGCAATTGTATGCCCAAACAGGGAGTGAAAGAAAAAAATCATTCCAATAAAAACAAACAAGCAAGATGAAACAAACAGCCAGAAGGGAAAGTAATATGAGTACCATTTCTTTTTTAATAAAAGAGGATGTGTTTCATAACCTTCTATTTGAATAAAAAGACAACATTACCACTTATGCAATGAAAAGGGTTATGTGGGAAATGAATGACGTCGTTAAAGAAATGAAGAGGTAAACTAAAAGCCATTGAAAAGAAAATGAAATGAACAACGAAGGGTTTTTGAGGGAAAATGAAACGAAGAGATAGGGCATATGGAAAACTTCAAATACTACAACGAGATGCTAAAAGAGGGGTTGGAAACTTCTAAAACAGAGTTGCAGAGCTGAGGGCAAGAGGCCATTCTGGACCTGCTTTGGATTGTTTTTCTTCCACTTTTTCTGGTTTTGGAGAACCAGATTTCTGCCATGTACAAGGACATATTTTTAATGCAGATAGTTTTTTAGAAATTTGCATCTTATGGACAAGAAAGGAGGAGTCATTTTCTGCATGCAAGATTAAATGTCTATTTTTTTTTCCCTTTTCAGATTTTAGGCTTGTAAATGAAGTTTATGCAAGTTTCTTGATTGCTTCATGTGAATGCTTAAATCTGAAAACCTCATTTAAACCCTAGGAGCCAACACTTAGCTTATCCGGATTGTGCTTGTTTTGCAAGTCCAATAGGTTAGGTTGCATGCATGAAAACCTCACATCTTCGGTTTTGCCGGAATAAGATAGCATCAAACTGAATGTATCATGTGTTTCATTTTCTGCATTTCATTTTCATTTTTCTGCATTTTATTTTTCCAGAAATTTTAATGTTTTTTTTTAATTTTCAGGCATTAAAATAAACATTAAAAAAATTTCAAAATCCAAAAACAATTTCACCATTGCATAGGTTATACTTCATACCTCCAATACGCACTTTGAAATTTCATTTTCGGAGTTGTTTAGTATTTTTAAAAATTCATCAAAGTTGCTGTTTTATTATAGATTTTGAAAAATCCGAAAATAGAAAATTTCCATTTTTGGGCCGAATTTCATTTTTTCAGTTTCATGCTTCATTCATGAGCCTATGATGACATTCCCTTCATGAAAATTCTAATTTCAACGAAGGAGTCGTGTTTTATGGCACTTTGCAAATTACCATTTTGGGAGCAATCAAAGCACTAAATTATTCGTCTTGATGAAAATCTGATTTCATTTAAGAAGGATAATTAAAGTGACATTTTGAAGCTACATTTGAAGACCCTATTCATCATTGAGGGTTTAATGCAAGATAAAATCTATTTTAAAACCCTCAAGATAAAAGGAATTAAGGCACTACATCGTGGTCATATGAGGGCCAACTCACATTTGCTTTATTTTGGTTCAATGAACAATCACTAAAGTTTCATGGTAAAATAAACCAACATTGCCCCTTGTTTAGAGTTACTTGCAATCACTAAGGTGTTCCAAGCATTTAAATTGAATATCTTTATTTGAGATTACTAATACACATATGCAAATGCTAATATAGCGGAGACCTTGGAGAAGTTGTTTGTTTAACTTCTTTGCAAGAGGGGATTTGGAACCCAAATCCTAAGGGAAAGTGTACTTTCACAATTGGGTGAAAATACAACTCAACAGGATCCAAGGAGAAGTAAGCAGTCATAGTATGTGAACGAGTTGAAGAACCAACAGAAGACTCAAAAGTTGAATTTATAGCAACAACAATAATAGAGTCCATGAAATAAGCAATAGAAAAGTCCAAGGAAGCCTTGTCAAAAGTGCACACGGATGAACCAAAAGAAAGGGTATAAGAGAATATTGTGAAGAAAATTTTAAACAAATTACTAAAGAATAAAAGGAAACATAATGTTAGGTTAAGGTTGTAACATATTGACACCCACACCACCTTGAGCAACAACAATCTTGGAGGCATGGCTTAAGGCATCAATATTATAGATCTACATGGAGTAAAAAGACATCAAGTATGACAATGTTTGGCAAAAATATATAATGTTTTTGGATTTCAAGGGGTGCAACAACATCAAGGAACAATGAGATCAACTATTTGAAATATGAAAGTAGAGAAGCAAAAGCATGGAGCCAATAGAGCAATTATGGATATTCAAGTGGCATAATGGTAGCTTGACATCATCAAAGACCATTACTAATCAAGATTTCACTTGGATGGATGGGTGAACAAAATTGGAAAATGTCAAGAAAAAGGATATTGAATATTTGTATTTACAAAAAAATGAAGAAAACCCCAAAAATGAATATAAAATATTTAGAAATTATATGGAAAAATATGTAGGTATGTAGTTAAAGCATATCAATTGAGATGAGAATTGAATATGTTTGTAAACTCTCAAGCTTTAAAGGAGAGAGTTGTGATTTATCAAAGGTGGGAAACCTGAGTACAAACACTTTTTCTCAAGAAAAAAACATTTACAAGTCCAAATCTATAGGTCCAGACTTGTCAAAATTCTTTATTTCTCTTCTCTAGACTTATTATTCTTGTTATGGACTTATCATTCTTACAAAATTATTTTATCCAAAGCTTAAGGAAGTAATTTTAGGCTTGATATTGCTTAAGGATGACTCATTTATCCAAGCTAAAGTCTATTGATAATAAGGAACTATAAAATCTCCCTCTTGATGATGAGAGAATAAGCAAAAGTCTAGAAGAAGGTAAGCCAAAGCTTTTTAAAGGTGATGTTAGTAGTGCACTTCAAAATATTTGACATAGGTATTCCTTTGTAGCATAATTGAAGAACGTGAGCTTGGCCTTGTTGAATGGGAGGTCCATGGTTTGAACTTCTACGATGCGAAGGGGGACACAAAATCTCTTGTGGCTTCCCTTTAGATAGTGGTATATCCAAATGAGATGACATTGTCGGCCACCTAAGAGCGACTCTGGAGCTTTCATTCTAACTTAAAATTTTACCCCTGAGGGCTAGGTGGATTGGTAAGTTCTTTTCTAGCTAGGCACTTACTAAGAAGACATCCAGGTTCAAACCTTGAGGGTAGCTTGTTTGCAAAGGTAGTAGTATGATATGAATTCTTTAAGTGCATGCCAGACTGACGATGATGGTATGAATATCCAGCGATCAATAGTCCCCTTCACATCGAGTCAATAATAACGAGGTGGAATAGGTTTGGTGGGATCATCCCCTATGGTGGGAGCAACCCCTATTTCTATATTTCTTTTGAAGCAATCTTACAAGCTACCAACAAATTGATTAAAGCTTTTTATTTTGTGGAGATCTCTTATGCTACATTGGATTATGTTTTTACTCTTGGTGGATAAGTTTTGGAGCCCTAAAGAGGAGTCTACTACCTTGGAGGTCTTCATCCTTTTGTTTGCTTCTTTACCTATTGTAGACATGAAAAATTGACCCATTTTCCTTAGTTTTCCTCCTAGAAAAGTAAGGTCATATTCAAGAGAATTTTTACCCTATCAAATCATCTCAATTATTCTCAAATTTTATACCATTGGATAGGGCTCAAAAATAGCTTTCCAACGGTATACTATATGTCCAATTTTGACACCGTTTGACCCCTCAAACTGCCAAAAAACTAAGTACATGTCCTGACTAGATCGTACTACGATCAGCAAAATCGTAATACGATTTTGGCATACGATATCTACGATCGGCGTACGATATCGCCGATCGTAATACGATCTTGTTCACAAATAGAAAATTCAAAAATAGAAGTTGTTCAAATGGATTTTTGTCTCCGCCTGTGTAACTGCACGGGATTTGCGAGATCGGATCCGTTCGGTTTCGCCCAACTTGGAAGAAGTTGCAACAATCCAACCTCCTCCCTATTCTGGACACTCTCCCCTACCTATTTAATCATACCATCCCCTCTGCAATTCTCCTAGCTCCATCGCACTTTAGAAAACTTAGTCCAATTTCGTATCTAGCTCTAGTTATTTCAAATTTTGCTTGCAGGATCGGAGAACGTTGTCGCAGATCGGATGTTGTAGTACTATGATCGTAGTACAAACTTGCAGGTTTGGAGTACGATCTTGCTCAGAAGGCTACGATCTTGCCTGCAGCTTGCTTGGGGGCAACCCCGAGCCCTGGTTCATAATTTCTTTGCATTTTGTCATTAAATATGTATTTCATTTAGCATATTTATCACATAGGAGATTCAATTTAATCATCTGCATCCCTGGAGTTCACCCAATTGCATGTAATTGCATATTTTAAGTAATTCATATTCATTCATTTGTCAAATTCCTATCACCACTACTGTCCATAGCATCTATTAGATCTAGAACATACTTGTTAAACATAATTTTAAGTATAGCATTATAGATCAATCTGTTTTCTATCCTTCACCCATGCATTTGTTGTCTTCTATCAAAATCAGATCATTCTGTCTCTGTTCGGGTTACGATCTTGCAGAATCATAATACGATCTTGCAGTATCGTAATACGATATCGCCTGTTTCTATACGATCTGGACTGCATACAAAAAGTAGAAACTTCATCAGACATCCGGATTAAGGTAAGGTTTTTAATCACTTTAAGCATTGTGTTATCTTCTTGCATTCTATTTTCTGTTATCTATTGCTTGCATTTAAATTAAAAAGTGCATATAGATTAAGTTAGCTGCATATTGGCCAAACTTAGGCTTGTATGATATTGGATTAAAAAGAACACATCTAAACAAATTCCTAAGCCTAGGCACGAAAACTACCACAAAACGTTTCCTGGTGAACCCAAAACCCATTCGTCGAAAAATCACCATATAGAAAGTACAACTAAGTACTTCTCTTCGAGGTGTAGACCATCCATTCTCCCATTCCCCTCTAAGGCATGGATCCATCTGCCTTGAGGAAAGGAGTGCGAGAATTTTTGGCCTACATTCTTTGGTGAACCCGACGTGAATAACATAGGCATATTTCTGATTCAAAAACATCAAAAAAACAAAAAAATATATATATACAAGAAAAACAACAACAAAATCATCATTTCAAATTTGTATGTTTTAGATTCAATTCTAAATGGTAGATACCAAATATTACTTTTAGAAGTACTAAAGAAACCATGAGTCTTAACTCAAATCAATATGAGCCCATCAATAATGTTGGGAAAATTCAGCCAAATGCATTTGTTCATTATGACCAACCTCATCCATATTCAACATCACCTTTATCACACTTTTCTCATTTTTCATCCTTACCCCAACAAGACAATCCCTTTTCCAATCCTCTTCATAACGATATTATATTTTCTCCCACATATCCATATTATGCCTATCGATCCACATACAATCCTTCTCCACCATTTCAACATTCTTCTTTCAACACAACACATCCATTTCAACAAGGAAATACTTCTTCTTCCAATCCTACCATGCACTCACATCATACTTCACAATCTTCCTATCATCATTCTACCCATAATAAAGAAAAAAGAGGTAATAAACCATTAAGTCCTTTTATGGCTGAATTCCTAAGCCTATTATCAAAAGCCTCTCAAAAACCTTCACCACGTAAATTTACTAAGCTCAATCAACCAATGGATATAATTCTCAAGCATTTACTTGATACAAATAGGATTGAGTTCCCTCCCATAAGACAACCTGATACCACAACAGATTGGTATAAACCTGAGCTACATTGTGAATATCATAGAATGGATGGACATATGACACAAAAATGTAGAAATTTAAGATGTGCAATTCAATATTTGATTGATGAGGGTCTTTTCACTATAAAGGAATTACAATCTACAACTGATTATAAATCTCCAATAAACAATCAAACTCCTACACAACAAATACCCATAATCAATCAAGACATGGGGATCTCCCAAGAACCCCTATTCAATTATCAACAATAGGAAACCAATCAAATATTGCATCTTAATATGTCCCATCACAATGATATCACTAATATTGTAATAGAAACTACAAATGAGCAACCTCAAGTTCAATCAACTCAATTTGATATTCAAGAGATGGATTCCTCATTTGACCAACCTTCAAAACTATCTTTGGCTCTAGAGAATGATCCAAAATGGAATGTAAGCATAGAAAGCCCATCTTTAGCATCAAAATATCAATCTGAAATCCACTTTGATAGCCAACAACAAGTGATTAATCCTCAAGCAAAGATATCCCTTTTAGAAGTATTACAAAGTTCTCATGTTCATAGGGAAACTTTGTTCAAGATACTTAGCCAACAATTTGTTCCTCATGATCTTTTCCCTAAGAACACAATTAATGGTGTAAGCCCTCTTGAGGTTAACCATATTTCATTCTATGATGAGGAGATTCCTTCCTCTACTCCACAAGAAGACTCCTCTCTTTACATTACAGGATTTATTAAAGAAACATCTATTAAAACTATCATGGTAGATAATGGCTCCTCTCTTAATTTATGCACTTATCAATTATTCCAAAAACTTGGATTAAAGGAAGAAGATCTCAATGAATCAAATGTTATTATAAAATATTTTAACAATGAAATTCAAGAAGCTCGAGGCACTATAATTCTTCCCCTTAAGAGTGGACCCAAGATCCTGGATACTTTGTTTTATGTAGCATCTTGCCCTTCACCTTACAACCTACTTCTCAGAAGTCCTTGGATTCATACGATGAGGGTTGTCCCTTCCACTCTTCATCAATGTTTGAAGTTTAAACTTGCAAATAAAATTGTTACCATACATGGTGATCCAACACCATTTGAAGAATCTTTAATGGTTGAAACATCAAGTTCTATACATTCTCCATTGTCACAATTACCTCCTATCAATCACTTTTCTTCATCCATATCCGATCATCCTTGTTTACCAAATAACACCCATGCATATCTTTCACATATGCTCCCTCCATCTTATCAAGACTTGGAAGATAGTGATAAGAATGAAGAACCTTCTTATCCTTCTGACATTTTGTTTTGTAACATGATCAATTTTACACATATAAAAGTCAAATCTTTTGCTACATTATTCTACATTATAACAAAGCTTTTGTTATCGCTACCTTTTATTCATCACCTTTTGTTCTTCATTATTTATTTCTTTATTATTATCACATCAAGTTCTCTATTCTCTTCCTCTTTATCATCATCGCCACCTTTTGTTCTTCATTCTCTCTTTATTTATTATTGTCACATCAAGTTTTCTATTCTTTTCCTATTTATCACCTTTTATTCATCACCTTTCTTCATCTATATCTGATCATCATCCTTCATCACAACAATCTCAACTATCAACCAATCAACTTCAATCACATACACTACAACCAAATTATCCTTCAAAACCTCTTTTGATTTTGAAGCCACCTTAGACATGCTATACGCAAATCATCTCATATAGTGTATATAGATCATCTTGTATATACCACCAATTCCATCATCAAAAGTAAAAAAATCAAAAAAATAAAAATAAAATAAAACAACTAAAAAATAAAAAAGTATCAAAATCTCAAAATTATTTCAAATCATTCTGCATTGTTATTTATTGTTGTATTTCAAAATTTTGAAGCTATATTTTCCTTTATTTCAGATTAATTCAGAAGTTATCTTGAACCATACACTTAATTTCACAAATTAATTATTTTGATTTTATCACTATGATTATAAATCTCTCTTGTATCGAAGATCACTATTTCACTAAATAATATTTTGAGTTTTGGGAAATGATCTTGCTACTTCTTGAACCAAGTACACTTTTACACATTAAAATGATTTGTTGCAAATTCGAAAAATGATACTACATAGTAGTCTTAGTCTCTTGAGCGAAAAGTTTCCCCTGCTATCCTATCATGCGCATGGTCTAGAATTTTTGAGAATTGGCAAAAGGACAAGCTCACCCCTGCCCGAATAAAAATCCCTTGCTCTACAACCAATCCGAGCAAGTATCCCAAAAGAAAAATCAAGAAAAGAAAAAGTCAAAAATCAAAAGAAAAAGAAAGAGAAAAAATAAAAAGAGAAAGAAAAGAGAAAAAGAAAAGCAATAAAATCCCCTTGTTCAAAACAAAATGAACAAAATCCCTACCCCTTGAAAGTGAAGAAAATAAGGGTGAATGAGCTTGAATCCCTGGAATTCTCAGTTATTCAAAAATCATGAGGTAAGCCCCATAACAGGTGATTTGTGCCCAACTTACTTGGCCTTGGGTAATTCCTTTTCGCATGGCGACATGTTTGTCACATTAGCGACCTTCTTTTGTACAGACCTATGTCCGCTTGTGGATTAGCTAGCTTTTGATGACTTGACTTACATAGTAGTCTGGTACGATTTCATGCACAAAAATCATGGTTAATGAACCCTTCACTTGCACACACATTGGTTCATTCAAGTTTGCTTGCATCACTACCTTACTCAAAATTGGTAAATGAACATTACAAAGCACACACATTTGATCCTTGAGAGATTTTGTGTCATTATGATGAATCAAAATGGATGATGAACTCACACAATCACACACTGGGTTCTTGATAAATTTGACTTTATCCTTGAAATAATTTAAAATATTTCTTTGATTTTTGCTATAAAACATAAGTTTGTAACCATTTGCATTAATCCCCACAACTCACTTCATTTTAGCACATACAATATATATATTGTCTTCAAAATTTTCCAACATGTGACACAATGATTTATTTTCAAAATACAACTTGCATTTTCAAAATAATATATAATCATGCATTTCATTTTGATTTTCATGATGATGGTATAATTCCTAAGTAATTATTTCATATAATTTCACACTTAGGAATTCTATGCTTAGCGCAAATCATATTTTCAAATTTTTCATGCTTAAATTCATACATCTTTCACAAAACAATCTATCAAACATCTTGTCCCAAAACAACATCAAACATTTATCTCCTTTCTCATCATAAAGCCTTAAGATTATTCTTAAGCACACAATATTTTGGTATTAGCAATACAAAACTTCCTCACAACAGGATTTGCTTCATGACCTAGCGAGCATTGATCTCCACCAACGGTCATATAACAACACAACATCCTTCGAGGTTCATTGCTAATTCATCAAATCTATCATCACACAAAAACATATTTTTCAAAACACACTTTACAAAATCATTTTCCTTTTATGTTAAGCATGATCAAAATGTTCAAAAATCAAAGCATGACTACAAGAAATTATGTAACACAACCATCATAAGAAAATGTAATAAATCATCCAATAAATCACACAAAGTCACATAAAACAAAGAAGATCAATATATATATTTTCAAAAATTTGAGTTTTCCACCAAACATAGAATTTGGTGTAAAAACTCGAGGGGGCATCCTAGTCAAGTAAATTAGTAATTATTCTTCTAAAACATCAATTTCACATGAACTATTCATTCTAAACCATCTACTCCATTTTTGCCCATGTCAAATCATAATCATTTCTACTCAAGTGTCTACACTTTTCTTTGACGCATTTATTGTTCATAAATACGCCAAAGAGGGGGCAAAATGTAGACATGAAAAATTGACCCATTTTCCTTAGTTTTCCTCCTAGAAAAGTAAGGTCATATTCAAGAGAATTTTTACCCTATCAAATCATCTCAATTATTCTCAAATTTTATACCATTGGATAGGGCTCGAAAAGAGCTTTCCAATGGTATACTATATGTCCAATTTTGACACTGTTTGACCCCTCAAACTGCCAAAAAACTAAGTACATGTCCTGACTAGATCGTACTACGATCAACAAAATCGTAATACGATTTTGGCATACGATATCTGCGATCGGCGTACGATATCACCGATCGTAATACGATCTTGTTCACAAACAAAAAATTCAAAAATAGAAGTTGTTCAAACGGATTTTTGCCTCCGCCTGTGTAACTGCACGGGATTTGCGAGATCGGATCCGTTCGATTTCATCCTAGCTTGGAAGAAGTTGCAACAATCCAACCTCCTCCCTATTCTGGACACTCTCCCCTACCTATTTAATCAGACCATCCCCTCTACAATTCTCTTGGCTCCATCGCACTTTAGAAAACTTAGTCCAATTTCGTATCTAGCTCTAGTTATTTCAATTTTTGCTTGCAGGATCGAAGAACGATCGTCGTAGATCGGATGTTGTAGTACCGTGATCGTAGTATGAACTTGTAGGTTTAGAGTATGATCTTGCTCAGAAGGCTACGATCTTGCTTGTAGCTTGCTTGGGGGCAACCCCGAGCCCTGGTTCACAATTTCTTTGCATTTTATCATTAAATATGTATTTCATTTAGCATATTTATCACATAGGAGATTCAATTTAATCATCTGCATCCCTGGAGTTCACCCAATTGCATGTAATTGCATCTTTTAAGTAATTCATATTCATTCATTTGTCAAATTCCTATCACCACTACTATCCATAGCATCTATTAGATCTAGAACATACTTGTTAAACATAATTTTAAGTATAGAATTATAGATCAATCTGTTTTCTATCCTTCACCCATGCATTTGTTGTCTTCTATCAAAATCGGATCATTCTATCTCTGTTCGGGTTACGATCTTGCAGAATCGTAATACGATCTTGCAGTATCATAATACGATATCACCTATTTTTGTATGATCTGGACTGCATACAAAAAGCAGAAACTTCATCAGACATCCGGATTAAGGTAAGGTTTTTAATCACTTTAAGCATTGTGTTATCTTCTTGCATTCTATTCTCTGTTATCTGTTGCTTGCATTTAAGTTAAAAAGTGCATATAGATTAAGTTAGTTGCATATTGGCCAAACTTAGGCTTGTATGATATTGGATTAAAAAGAACACATCTAAACAAATTCCTAAGCCTAGGCACAAAAACTACCACAAAACGTTTCCTGGTGAACCCAAAACCCATTCATCAAAAAATCACCATATAGAAAGTACAACTAAGTACTTCTCTTTGAGGTGTAGACCATCCATTCTCCCATTCCCCTCTAAGGCATGGATCCATCTGCCTTGAGGAAAGGAGTGCGAGAATTTTTGGCCTACACCTACCACTAGGTTGATTTCGCTTATTCGCATTTTTGTATCACTAAATTCGTATTCATTGGTAGTTTATTCATATTGTTTTGATGTATTTCCCTTTTGCTATGAAATCACTCCCTGTAATTAAAAGGTGTAATTTTGTTAGAAGCAAAATTGGTGTTGCCCTATACAGGGTGTGATTTCACTAAAGTTGAGCTTGGGGTCATAAGTTTACCCCCAAACCCTAGGTTTGCATTTCATGTCACCTCGAACTTGGAGAAAGTCCTAAAATTGTTCTTGGTGAACCCTTCCCCTAGTTTCCCACTTGAGTGTAGAGTTATAACATACCCTTGTGGTTCACCTTAGCTCTCAGTGGATCCAGCCAAGAATTGTACACGGTAGGGTAGTTTTCCCCCTCTTTTTTGCTTTTTATCTCTCCTCTTTTTTTTTTTCATTTTTGATATTCTTTCTTTTATGTCTGTCATTTTGAGTTTTATTAGGAATCTGGTATTCCTTTCGAAACTCGAGGGAGCACCCTGTCCTAAGAGGCATTAATGTCCCTAATGATTTGATTTACATGCAAAACATGAAAGTGTTCGAAATGACACCATTTTTGAACCACTCCTTTCTTCTAAACAAACCACTCATTTGTTGTTGTTGTTTCTTGTCCTTCACCCTGACGCATTTATTAGGCCATAAACACATCAAAGAGGGGGTAAAATATAGACACAAAAAATTGACCCACTTGAGTGAGTCATTTTCCCTAGTCCCTCAGAGAGACCCTCCAACTTACCCAAAGCAAGTTTGGGCCTCTCTCCCCCTCTCTCTCCTTTTTTTCCTTGCTCTGGTGGAATCGTGGTTAACCCTTATGGGACACATTTTCTTATAGTTAGGATTTTCCCTTAGAAAACCCTAACATTTTGTTTAACTTTCTTTGGCATCATTTTTTCCTTGGTTTTCCCACCCATTCTTGTTTCAAATATCCTATAAATTGAGGGATTTGAAGCTTTCTTCTATAGACCTCTCCTAAGTGCTCTTCTAGCTCATGATTTCTAGATTTCTTTTGAAGCAATCTTACAAGCTACCAACAAATTGATTAAAGCTTTTGATTTTGTGAAGATCTCTTCTATTGCATTGGATTGTGTGTTTTTGCTCTTGGTGGATAAGTTTTGGATCCCTAAGGAGGATTCTACTACCTTGGAGGTCATCATCCTTTTATTTTCTTCTTCACCTACCACCAGCTTGTTTTCTCTTATTTACATTTTTGTATTGCTAAATTCACATTCATTAGTAGTTTATTTGTATTTTCCTTCTCCTACGAAGTCGTACCCCATAATTACAGGACACAATTTTATCAAAAGTGAAACCATGATCGCCTTGTACAGGGTGCAATTTCATAGAAGCTAAGCTTGGGGGTATAATTTTACCCCCAAACCCTAGGTTTGTATTTCATGTTATATTTAGGACCTAATTACGCAAAGTACATTATGCTTATCATTATGTTCTATTGCATTTTCTTTTGCTTATTCATCCTCCAAAAAGGTCAACTTTTACTTTTGCATTCTAAAGGTTAGCTAAAAGGACCTAGGGGGCCTGACTGCTATGCCTCCAAGTACAACCATACAATGGCCGAAGAAGCCCTCCCAACCTAATCATATTTTTCAAAGGTTTTTGTGAAGTTTTGTAGGATAGAAACTATGGGATATTGTTGGACGCAAGTTAAATTTTGGAACAACCACCAAATAAAATAAGTACCCTAGTAGATCTTAAAGCTATTTTTTGGTTGTCTTTTATCTATTTTTGTTCTAAAATATAAAATCACAACAAAGAAAATTATTTAATTAAAATTCTAGGCATTGAAAAGAATAAAAGCATATAGTGTGCATCTAGGGTTTTAACCTTGTTTGTGCATCTCTCTTGGACCCTTGCTTAAAGGTTTTGTCTTACAACCCTAGGGTTAGTGATCATTCAAGCAAAGAATCATTCTAGGGTTAGCTCTTACTTTCTTGTATCTTGTATCTTTCATTGTTCTTTCCTTTTTATAGTATAGTTTTAGAAAGGTCAAACATAGGTTCATGCTTAATCGACACATCAAAACACATTCCACACCAGACTTGGACCGAGTTCTAAAATCATTCATGGTTACCATTCCTCCAGTTTCCCACATGAGTGAAGAGTTATAACATACCCCCATGGTTCACCTTGACTCCCAGCAGATCCAATCGAGAATCATATGCGGTAGGGCAGTTTTACCCCTCTATAGTATTCATCCCAAAAAAGACAAAATTTTTGAAACAATGATGTCAGTTCAACTAAAAAAGGTTCTAACACAATGTAAAGTCTATAAAGGAGCACAAAGGGTTGTCCATAGCTCAAGTGAAAAGGAGTAGCACCCTAAACCAAAAATACTCTATAAAAAAGGTGATGTCAACATGCAAAATGTCCAACAAGACCACAACAATTAAGAAAAATAGCCCAAAAATAAATGAATATAGCAGCAACACCCCAGACTATAATATCTCAGCATTATAGGTACCCAATACCCCAAAAAAAAACAATGAGGACCCATGGCAGTTGTCAAATCCAAAAAGTGATAGCCACTCCACTTGAGCATTATTGGAGATCTTGCACTTGTAACTGCTCAAGGCTTGACAAAGGATGTGCTAAAAACACTAAGTGATGCTAGCTCATCCTAGATATCATGCGCGATAAATTATGCTCATGATTGTACATAATGGTTAGTTTTATTTTAGCTAATCGAAAGTTATAAATAGGAGAACACCCTTCATTGTAAGCGGTCAAATGTTTCAGTGTTTGCCTATCATAGGATGTATGTTTATGTTATTCTAATACAATCAAGAGTTGTTTGACTTACCTTAATTGAAGTATAAAGGAGTGTTAATTTCTATGATAATTTACACACTAAATATTTCTATTTTGCTTTAATCAAAGTCTTTCTATTAGGTTCTAAATTGTTTGGTATGTTTCAATAATTGGAATTTTATCTGTTAAGCTCGATATTGTTTGGAATTCATTGATTAGAGTTCTCATAATGCTAAATTTTGCTATAATTATGCTTAGTGCATTTCTCCATAGCTTTAACTAAATAATTTATTAGGTTGTGCTTGTATTGAATAGTCAATGTTAATTTAGTTGAAAGCAATGCTATTAGCAGAAGCCCCAATTGCATTAAATCTTTATCTCTAACCCTTCTCTCTCTCAACCCTATCGCTTGTTTCTTACACATAATATAATTTAGAAAAGGAACCAATATTATACAACTATTGATTCAAAAGCAATTCTAAGTCATCCAATATTGACCTCGTTCCAGGGTGCACATTCCATACCTAGGAAAATCAAGCAATCAAGAGAAATACATAGATGCAAATATCAAATGAAAAGAAAAACATTTATAGACCATCTAATATCTAGTTCACACCATATCAGGTGCACATTCCATACCTAGGAAAATTGAGCAATCAAGATAAATACATAGATGCAAATATCAAATGGAAGGAAAAACATTTATAGCCCAACTAAGAACTAATTCACACCATATTAGGTGCACATTTCATACCTAGGCAGATCGAGCAATCAAGAGAAATACATAGATGCAAATATCAAATGGAAGAAAAAATATTTACAGCCCAACTAAGATCTAGTTCACACCATCTCAATTACAAAACTAATAGATGGAAAAATCCTAAAGAGGCATGGTTAAAATGAATATATATCTTTTGTAAAAAAAGAGTAGTGGAGACCGAAAAATATTTTGTTATAGAATTTAAAGCCTACAAGGATATCAAGATTGCATATGAGAACACTCTAAAATTAAACTTATTAATGAAACTTATAAATAATTAAGAAAAGAAAAAACAAAAAAAAAAACTTCTCATCAAAATCATCAATAAAAAAATACACTCCAAAAAATGATAAGAGGATGTTGAAGTTTTTCATTTTATTGAACAATTTTTTTAAGATATTGTTAAACTTTAAAACTTTCAATAATAAGAAATCAAAGTTTTGAATCTAAAAGAGAGTAGGGTTATACTCCATACCCCATGTTGTATTAAAGCTCTTGGTCTTATATATTCTTTTGACATCATGGGCATAATTAAAATAATTTTATTTCATTCTAGATAACCTTAATCTTGGAATATAAGAGGCCTAAATAACAGACCTCATCAAATTGTTGTTCAGAGTTTAATTAAAAATCATCATTTTTACTTTATTCTCCTTCAAGAGACTAAAGCTTTCATTCAAAATATGGCTATCATTGTTAAAAAATTTGGACACAGACTGAGTACATGGTGGTTGGATCCCAGGGGGCCTTAAGGGGAGTGGTGACTTTATGGAATCCTCTTCTTTGGATGTCTTTAGATCACTCTGTTGGTCAGGGTATCCTTCCTTCTCTTTTCAAGAGGAATAACTCTAAGGAGCTTTTATTGATTTCCAATTTCTATGGTGCTACAAATTTTGTGGAGCAACAACACCAATGGTTGAAGAACATGTGCTTATACTGAGAGAGGGGTTAATAGTATAACATAAAACTTTTCCCCAAATAGTATCATCATCATCAATAAAACAATATACATCACACAAAGCATCACACACATGAGAGACATTATTTTTAACGTGGTTCACCCAATGTGGGCTACCTCCACAAAAAAATATTTTTTCTAAATTTCTCAAATAATCTCTTGGGAATCCTTCCCAATTACAATATTTATGGACCTTTGTCCAAAGGAGATATTGATCCCCTAAATCTCAAGTTTGTGGATCTCTTCCACAGGAGAACTCTTTCCCCTTCTACTCTGGCTAGTGATCTTCTAGAAGACTCTATCTCTCTGCTGCACTAACTGGTGGATCTCTCTCCACTTGAAGACTCCTCACTTAGATCTGTCTTCAATTGTCTTGGCTTCTGAATCTCTATCCACTGAGACTCTATCCTCTGTACTCTGTCACCTCCAAAGATTTATCTTAATATTGTACTGAACACAGTTTAGTCAGTCTAGCACAACTCTGCTCAATCTCTTGCACTAAACATAGTTCATTCGAACTAGTACAATTCTACTCAATAGATCCACACAGAACCTTCTTAAAAATCTACTCAATAGGTCCACATAGAACCTTCTCAAATCTGCTCAATAGGTCCACACAAAACCTACTCAAATCTGCTCAACGGGTCCACATAGAACCTACTCAAATCTGCTCAACAGGTCCACACAAAACCTGCTCAAAAAGCTCACTCAGAACTTGTCCAAATCTGCTCAAAAATCTCACTCAAAAATTGTCCAAATATGCTTAACAATCTCACTCAAAACTTGTCCAAATCTGCTCAACAAGCTCACTCAGAACTTGTCCAATCTCATAGAATCATAAAGAGAATTTTTAGAGACTCAATATGTTTTATACTCAATGCTTAATCAATGTCTCAATAGAATCTCATAGAAGCATAAAGAGAATTGTTAGAGACTCAATATGTTCTATACTCAAATCCCAATATCAACTCAAATCAATCTCATAGAAGCATAAAGAGAATTGTTAGAGACTCAATATGTTCTATACTCAAATCTCATTCTCAACTCAATTCAGATGTAGAATAGTTTGTTTCATGGAACTTGAACAATCACATGCATCCGCTTGACTAGGCTTAATAAACTCAACTCAACCAATCACCTCAATGAACAACCCTTTCTCACAAACCCTATTCCAAGCATGTATCAACCAACTCAAAATGTTTCCAACAATGCTTCAATAACAAACCTCACATAACAATGATACTCGTGTTCTTCTCTAAATCAAGTTCAAGTTCTTTGCATAACCAACTGGCTTCAACAACAATGCTTATAAAATAAGGTTTAATCACAACTCTCAATCCAGAAAACCTTGAAGCATTAAACCAATCACTTTAGAAAAGGAAACCACAATCAATCCTTTTAACTCCAAAGGTATTTTATAATCAACCACCATAATCAATCAATAGGAGAATGTGCCCATACCTTTTATGAAGATGAAGAAGCCTCTTTGGAAATCTGCCACAATCACAATATTCGTTTGCCAATCCTCACAAGGGTTAGAAGATCACAAAATAATCAACATTACTCCACTTCACAATAATATTCACCAAAGCTTTTAATTAGAAAACCTTCTTAATAATTAATGCACAACTTCTTTATCACTCCTAAAACCACTTCTACCATAAAATAAAATAAATCAAAACATTGGATAACCTTGTCACTCCAAAAACCACTTATACCCTAAAATAAATCAAATATTTTATATCCTTCCTTTCAACACTTTTGCACTTAAAAAAATAATCACAAAGCCTTCTTAGGCAATATTCCACATTAATCAAATATCAAACCTTAGCCATATGCAAAAATTAAATCCACTATACTCTCCGTGAAAGTCGATGCTTAACACAACCTTAGCAAATTCAAAATATTTCATGCACCCAAAAATTTTGATGATCGAATTATAGCATACCTTGCAAAATGGCTTCGGGTGGTTTCGACCTCGCGTTTCTCCTCGTCGTGTGCCTTCGCGCATTCTTCATCCACCGTGTGGGCTAGGCCTTCCACGTGGAGGCTTTAAGCCTTTGAGACTTATATTTCCATCCTCTCCACCTATCCCTTGGAACTTGCTCCCTTGTTCCACGTGCAGTGTGCAAACAAAATCGAAAGGGGGGAATTGACGATTGCGAAGGACGGGATAATCAAATGCGAAAAATATTTCTTGTCTACTTCTTGGTTGATAAAATCAACCCCTTTAAATATTCAAACCTTTGCATGATAAAATATATGACATCGATGGACATGGCGGGAAAACTCTTTTATTTAATTTTAAAATTAAAATTTAAACTAAACCTTTAAAATTAAATTTCTCCATCACCGGGGCACCTTTTTCGATGAAACGAAAAGCCAACTTGGGTTTTAAGAAAAACCCATTTCAAATCTACCATCCATGGTTTTAAATAAAACCTTTCCTTGCCTTTCTTGGTTTTCATAAAAACCTTTTGCTAAGCTTCCCTTGAAGCTCCTTTTGGAACCAAATGCCATGCATCCCTTCTTGAACCTTTGATCAAAACCTTTTCTTCTCATAAAGATCTTTGTGGAGCAAAATTATAGTGCTTACTTAGATAGGTCCTTTTGACATCAATGACAACTTTTATCTTAGGGACTCAAAATATCCAACAATCTCCTCCTTTGTCATTGATGGCAACCCATATCCTTTTACTGAAACCTAACCTTATTTTTTGCTCCCCCTGGGACTTTGCTCCCCCTAGATCAATGCTCTCTCAAATATCAAATCTCTCCTCATATCAAATATCTCCCCAATACACAAATCTCTCCCCATTTGACATCAATAGCAAATGGTCACCTTTGGGGCATGGGGCTAAGAATGAGCCTCTTAGCTTAGCCCCTCCCCCACCTCCACATGAGGTGGTTAATTCTGGGGTAGGAGTCTCACTCCCAATTTTCCTCGAAGATACTCAAAAGTCTCCTTTGATAGTGGCTTAGTGAAAATATCTGTTATCTGTTCCTTTGTAGTGACATACTCCAATCTGACTCGTTTATCTGACACCTTTTCTCTTAGAAAATGATACTTAATTGGAATGTGCTTCGTCTTTGAGTGCATTATTGGATTTTTTGAGATACATATGGCACCGGTATTATCACATAGTATACGAATGGGCTAATCATGCTTTATCTTGAAGTCTTCTAAAGTTCTCTTCATCCATAACACCTGTGTACAACTTGCTACTACTGCAATATATTCTGCCTCTATTGTAGATAGTGATATTGAACCTTGCTTCTTACTTAACCAGGAGACTAGACTTTCTCCAAGAAAGAAAGCTCCTTCACTTGTGCTTTTTCTATCATCAATGCTTCCGACCCAATCTGCATCTATATATGTTGTGAGTGTGAAATTGTCACTTTTGGGATACCAAAGTCCAAAGTCCATAGTCCCTTTTAGATACCTAAAAATTCCTTTTACTGCTGCCACATGTGTTTCCTTAGGTGCTGCTTGAAATCTTGCCACTAATCCCATTGACTGTACTATGTCTGGTATTGAAGCTGTGATATATAATAAGCTGCCAATCATGGATCTATATAATCTCTGATCTACTTCTGGAGATTCATCATCCTTATTCAACTTACACCCTGTGACCATAGGATTACTTACTGGTTTGCAATCTTCTAATATGAATTTATTTAACATCTCTCCTTGATGTATTTGGCTTGAGAAAGAAACACTCCCTTTCCTGATTGTGAAATATGAAGACCAAGAAAGAAGGATAATTCACCAAGCATAGACATCTCAAATTCACTCTACATATTCTTAGCAAACTCTTTGCACATCTTGTCATTATTTCCCCCAAAAATTATGTCATCAACATAAAAAACCACTATTAGAAGATCATTTCCTTCATTTCTAATATACAAATTACTATTTGCTATTCCTTTCCTGAATCCCTGTTCCTATAGATACTTATCCAATCTTGAGTACCATGCTCTAGGATCCTGCTTTAAATCATACAATACCTTTTTTAATCTGCATACCTAGTCTGGTGTATCTACTAGTATGAATCCCTCTGGTTGTTCAATATAGACCTCTTCTTATAGAATCCCATTTAGAAAAGTTGACTTAACATCCATTTGATATACCTCAAAGTTCTTGAAACTTGAAAAAGCTAAAAATATCCTTATAGCTTCAATTCGTGCAACTGGAGCAAAGGTTTCATCAAAATCAATTCCTTCTACTTGTGCATAACCTTTGCATACTAACCTTGCTTTATTTATGACAACTTGTCCATCTTCATTCAACTTATTTTTGAAGACCCATTTTGTGCCAATCACATTTTTGTCCTTTGGTCATGGAACAAGTTCCCAAGTTTTACTTTTCTCAATCTGATCTAATTCTTCATTCATTGCTTTAACCCAAAATTCATCTTCGCTAGCCTGAGAGAAATATTTTGACTCAATCTTAGATAGCAAAGAAAAATTAGCTTGTTGAGATGGTTTTATTATTCTTCTTCTTTTCTGTCTTTCATCTAGATTCCTAATGATCTGATCTTTTGGGTGATGTTTTTGTACATACCTAGAATAAGCCTTTATGTTTCTTCTTCATCATTATCTGATTCCTCACAAAATTCTTCTTGAAAACCTCCATCTTCTTGGCATACCGTTTGCTGAATTGGCTCTTTGGAATCTATCTTCTCATCAACTATTACATTCATACTTTCCACCATAGTATGTGTTCTTTTGTTGTAACATCTGTAAGCCTTGCTTTTTATGGAATAACCAAGAAAAATTCCCTCATCACATCTTGGATCAAATTTACCCAAATTTTGATCTTCCCGTATTATGTAAAATTTACTTCCAAATATCTTGAAATTTTTTACAGTAGCAGGTCTTCCTTTCCAAAGCTCATAAGGAGTATTGTAATGATTTACCCTTAATTGAGTCCTATTAATTATGTACTCAGTTGTAGATACTGCTTCTTTTCAAAAACCATCTGATAACTTAGATTCATTTAACATAGCTCTAGCCATGTTTTCAATAGTCATGTTCTTCCTTTCAACTACTCCATTTTGTTGGGGAGTTCTTGTTGTTGAGTATTCTCTCTTGATTCCATGTTTTTCACAAAATTCTACAAACTCATCTGAAGTAAACTCTCCTCCTCTATCAGATCGTAGACACTTAAGCCTTTTGCCTATTTTATTTTCAACCAACTTCTTGAATGCTTTAAATTGTTTGAAGGCCTCTGACTTCTATTTTAAGAAATTTACCCAAACCATTCTGGAATAATCATCTACAAACAACATGAAGTAACTCTCACCCTAAATACTTTGTATTCTGGTAGGACCACACAAATCAGTATGTATTAAACTCAAGGGCTCAGATGACATATAGCCTTTTGGTTTGTAAGTTGTCCTAGTTTGCTTTCCATGTTGATAAGGTGCACAAATTGTGTTTTGAGGTCTTCTTATTTTGGGTAAATCTCTGACTGCCTTTTTATTGTTTATGATGACTATGTTGTCAAAATTCAAATGACCCAATCTTCTATGCCACAACCAGCTCTGATACCAATTGAAGAACATGTGATTATACTGAGAGAGGGGTGAATAGTATAACATAGAACTTTTTCCCAAATAGTAGCATCATTATTAATAAAACAATAAACATCACACAAAGCATCACACACATGAGAGACATCATTTTTAACATGGTTCACCCAATGTGGGCTACCTCCACAAAAAAATATTTCTTCTAAATATTTCTCAAATAATCTCTTGGGAATCCTTTCCAATTATAATGTTTATGGACCTCTATCCAAAGGAGATGTTGATCCCCTCAATCTCAAGTTTATGGATCTCTTTCATAAGAGAATTATTTCTCCTTCTACTTTGGTTAGTGATCTTCGAGAAGACTCTGTCTCTCTGTTGTACTAACTGGTGGATCTCTCTCCACTTGAAGACTCCTCACTCAGATTTATCTTCAATTATCCTGGTTGTTGTATCTCTATCCACTGAGACTTTGTCCTCTGTACTCTGTCACCTCCAAAGCTCTATCTCAATACTGTACTAAACACAGTTTAGTCATTCTAGCATAGCTATGCTCAATCTCTTGCACTAAACATAGTATATTCTGTCTAATATGATTCTGCTCAATAGGTCCACACAGAACCTTCTCAAATATGCTCAATAGGTCCACACGAAACCTTCTCAAATCTACTCAATAGGTCCACACAGAACCTACTCAAATTTTTTCAATAGGTTCACACAAGACCTGCTCAAATCTTCTCAACATGTCCACATAGAACCTGCTCAACAAGCTCACTCAGAACTTGTCCAAATCTACTCAATAAGCTCACTCAGAACTTGTCCAAATCTACTCAACAAACTCACTCAGAACTTGTCCAAATCTGCTCAACAAGCTCACTCAAAACTTGTCCAATCTCATGGAATCATAAAGAGAATTTTTAAAGACTCAATATGTTCTATATTCAATGCTTAATCAATATCACAAACCAATATCATAGAAGCATAAAGAGAATTGTTAAAGACTCAATATGTTCTATAATCAAATCTCATTCTCAACTCAATTCATATGTAGAATAGTTTGTTTCATGGAATTTGAACAATCACATGCATCCACTTGACTAGGCTTAATCAACTCAACTCAACCAATCACCTCAATGAACAACCCTTTCTCACAAACCCCAGTCCAAGCATGTATCGACCAACTCAAAATGTTTCCAACAATGTTTCAACAACAAATCTCGCATAACAATGATACTCATGTTCTTCTCTAACTCAAGTTCAAGTTTTTTGCATAACCAACTGGCTTCAACAACAATGCTTGTAAAACAAGGTTTAATCACAACTCTCAATCCAGAAAACCTTGAAGCATTAAACCAATCACTTTCGAAAAGGAAACCACAGTTAATCCTTTTCACTCCAAAGGTATTTTATAATCAACCACCATAATCAATCAATAGGAGAATGTGCCCATACCTTTTATGAAGATGAAGAAGCCTCTTTGGAAATCTGCCACAATCACAATATTATTTTGCCAATCCTCACAAGGGTTAGAAGATCACAAAATAATCAACATTACTCCACTTTACAATAATATTCACCAAGGCTTTTAATTAGAAAACCTTCTTAAGAATTAATGCACAACTTCCTTATCACTCCTAAAACCACTTGTACCATAAAATAAAATAAATCAAAACATTGCATAACCTTGTGATGCAGGAGCCTATCTTTAGAGGGTTTTTTTAAAAAGAAGTTTTAAAGTGATTTTTTTATTACTCAAAATGGAATTATTTGACGCAAAATATAATTTGTCAAAAATGGTAATTACTAAAAAGACAAATTTTTATAAAAAAAATAATTTGTCGAAAATAGTAATTTTTTTATTTCTAGGGTTTTAAGCTTTAAGGTTTTCTTTTAGGGTTTCTTTTAGGGCTTCAAGTTTTAGGGTTTCTTTGGAGATATATATTCCCTTGGTATTGCATTGTAAAAGGGGAAGTGAATCTAGGAATGAGAAAATAAATTATTTATTGGTTTATTAACAAGTACTGTAGTTTTTATGTGATTATTTTCATTTATTGCAGTTTTTATGTAAATGGAGGGTTTTACATTTTATTTTTATTTACCACAATTTTTACGTAATGGGAGGTATTTTGTTTTGACCTCTCGCAGCTGGATTTACAACATTTGTATCAGAGCAAGTTGGATCTTGTTGGTAGGAGAAAAGAGAAGAGAAGAAAAAAAAAATGAGAGAAGAGCAAAGAGGCTCAAAAAAAAAATGGCACTCTATGTAGTGCTTGTAGAAGGTTTGTAAAACCTTGGAGACAAAAATTGACACTCTGTGTAAGTGCTTGCAAGAGGTTTTTTTTATGTAAAAGCCTCAGAGAAAGAGATTGGCACTTTGTGTAGTGCTTGCAAAAGGTTTGTAAAACCTTAGAGAAAGAAATTGGCACTTTGTGTAAGTGCTTGCAGGAGGTTTTTTTATATAAAACCTCAGAAGGAGAAATTGGCACTTTGTGTAGTGCTTGTAGAAGATTTGTAAAACCTTAAAGAAATAAATTGGCACTCTGTGTAGTGCTTGTAGGAGGTTTTTTCATTAAAAACCTCAGAGGGAAGAATTGGCACTTTGTGTAGTGCTTGCAGGAGGTTTGCTATTTTAAAACCTCGAAGAAATAAATTGGCACTATGTGTAGTGCTTGCAGGAGGTTTGAGATATAAAACCTCAGAAGGAGATTGGTACTTTGAGGAGTACTTGTAGATGTGTGACACTCTATGGAGAGCGATTATGATTTTGATTAGAGGAACTCACATGAGCAGAGTTCTTTTCAACCAAAGGAGAATGATGCAAGAGCCTATCTTTAGAGGGTTTTTTTAAAAGAGTTTTAAAGTAATTTTTTTATTACTCAAAATGGAATTATTTGACGCAAAATATAATTTGCCAAAAATGGTAATTACTAAAAAGGCAAATTTTTATAAAAAATAATTTGCCAAAAATAGTAATTTTTTTATTTCTAGGGTTTTAAGCTTTAGGGTTTTCTTTTAGGGTTTTTTTTAGGGCTTCAAGTTTTAGGGTTTCTTTGGGATATATATTACCTTGGTATTGCATTGTAAAAGGAGAAGTGAATCCTAGAATGAGAAAATAAACTATTTTCTGGTTTATTTCCATGTACTGTAGTTTTTATGTGAATGGAGGGTTTTACTGGTTATTTTCATTTATTGCAGTTTTTATGTAAATGGAGGGTTTTACATATTATTTCATTTACCATGGTTTTTATGTAATAGGAGGTATTTTTTTTTGACCTCTTACAGTTGGATTTACAACACCTTGTCACTCCAAAAACCACTTATACCATAAAATAAATCAAATATTTTATATCCTTCCTTTCAATACTTTTGCACTTAAAAAAATAATCACAAAGCCTTCTTAGGCAATATCCCACATTAATCAAATATCAAACCTTAGCCATATGCAAAAATTAAATCCACTATACTCTCTATGAAAGTCGACGCTTAACACAACCTTAGCAAATTCGAAATATTTCATGCACCCAAAAATTTTGATGATCAAATTATGGCATACCTTGCAAAATGGCTTCGGGTGGTTTCAACCCCGCGTTCCTCCTCGTCATGTGCCTTAGCGCATTCTCCGCCCACCATGTGGGCTAGGCCTCCCACGTGGAGGCTTTAAGCCTTTGAGACTTATATTTTTGTCCTCTCCACCTATGCCTTGAAACTTGCTCCCTTGTTCCACGTGTAGTGCGCAAACAAAATCGAAAGGGGGGAATTGACGATTACGAAGGAGGGGATAATTGAATGCAAAAAATGTTTCTTGTCTCCTTCTTGGTTGATAAAATCAACCCCTTTAAATATTCAAACCTTTGCATGATAAAATATATGACATCGGCGGACATGGCGGGAAAACTCTTTTATTTAATTTTAAAATTTTAATTTTAATTTTAAATTAATTAAAATTTAAACTAAACCTTTAAAATTAAATTTCTCCATCATCGGGGCACCTTTTTCGATGAAACAAAAAGTCAACTTGAGTTTTAAGAAAAACCAATTTCAAATCTGTCATCCATGGTTTTAAATAAAACTTTTCCTTGCCTTTCTTGGTTTTCATAAAAACCTTTTGCTAAGCTTCCCTTGAAGCTCCTTTTGGAACCAAATGCCATGCATCCCTTCTTGAACCTTTGATCAAAACCTTTGCTTCTCATAAAGCTCTTTGTGGAGCAAAATCATAGTGCTTACTTACATAGGTCCTTTTGACATCAATGACAAATTTTAGCTTAGGGACTCAAAATGTCCAACAATCTCCCCCTTTGTCATTGATGGCAACCCATATTCTTTTACTAAAACCTGACCTTCTTTGCTGCTCCCCTGGGACTTTTCTCCCCTTGGCTCAATGCTCTCTCAAAATTCAAATCTCTCCTTTTATCAAATTTCTCCCCAATACACAAATCTCTTCCCATTTGACATCAATGGCAAAGGGTCACCTATGGGGCTTGGGGCTAAGAATGAGCCTCTTAGCTTAGCCCCTCCCCCACCTCCACATGAGGTGGTTACTTTTGGGGTGGGAGTCTCACTCCCAATTTTCCTCGAAGATACTCAAAAGTCTCCTTTGAGAGTGGCTTAGTGAAAATATCTTCTATTTGTTCCTTTGTAGTGACATACTCCAATCTTACTTGTTTATCTGACACTTGTTCTCTCAGAAAATGATACTTAATTAGAATGTGCTTCGTCTTGTAGTGTGTTACCAAATTTTTTGAGATACATATGGCACCGGTATTATCACATAGTATACGAATGGGTTGATCATGCTTTATCTTGAAGTCTTCTAAAGTTCTCTTCATCCATAACACCTATGTACAACTGGCTACTACTACAATATATTCTGCCTCTACTGTAGATAGTGATACTGAACTCTACTTCTTACTTAACTAGGAGACTAGAATTTCTCCAAGAAAGAAAGCTCCTCCACTTGTGTTTTTTCTATCATCAATGCTGCCAGCCCAATATGTATATGTATATGCTATGAGTGTGAAACTGTCACTTTTGGGATACCAAAGTCCATAGTCCCTTTTAGATACCTAAAAATTCATTTTACTGCTACCACATGTGTTTCCTTAGGTGCTTCTTGAAATCTTGCCACTAATCCCATTGACTGTACTATGTCTAGTCTTGTAGTTGTGACATATAATAAGCTGCCAATCATGGATCTGTATAGTATCTGATCTACTTCTGGAGATTCATCATCCTTACTCAACTTACACCTTGTGACCATAGGAGTACTTACTGGTTTGCAATCTTCTAATCTAAATTTCTTTAACATCTCCTTGATGTACTTGGATTGAGAAAGAAACACTCCCTTTCTTGATTGTGAAATATGAAGACCAAGAAAGAAGGATAATTCACCAAGCATAGACATCTCAAATTCACTCTGCATATTCTTAGCAAACTCTTTGCACATCTTGTCATTGTTTCCCCCAAAAATTATGTCATCAACATAAACAACCACTATTAGAAGATCATTTTCTTAATTTCTAATATACAAATTACTATCTGTTATTCCTTTCCTGAATCCCTGTTCCTGTAGATACTTATCCAATATTGAGTACCATGCTCTGGGAGCCTGGTTTAAACCATACAATGTCTTTTTTAATCTGCATACCTGATCTGGTGTATCTTCCAATATGAATCCCTCTAGTTGTTCAATGTAGACCTCTTCTTCTAGAATCTCGTTTAGAAAAGTTGGCTTAATCTCCATTTGATATACCTTGAAGTTTTTGAAACTTGAAAAAGCTAAAAATATCCTTATAGCTTCAAGTCGTGCAACTAGAGCAAAGGTTTCCTCAAAATCAATTCCTTCTACTTCTGCATAACCTTTGCACACTAACCTTGCTTTATTTCTGACAACTTGTCCATCTTCATTCAACTTATTTTTGAAGACCCATTTTGTGCCAATCACATTTTTGTCCTTTGGTCATGGAACAAGTTTCCAAGTTTTACTTTTCTCAATATGATCTAATTCTTCATTCATTGCTTTAACCCAAAATTCATCTTCACTAGCCTAAGAGAAATCTTTTGGCTCAATCTTAGATAGCAAAGAAAAATTAGCTTGTTGATATGGTTTTATTATTCTTCTTCTTGTTTGTCTTTCATCTGGATTCCTAATGATCTAATTTTTTGGGTGATGTTTTTGTACATACCTAGGAGTCTTAGGAAGAAGCCTTTGTGTTTCTTCTTCATCATTATCTGATTCCTCACAAAATTCTTCTTGGCATACCATTTGCTGAATTGGATCTCTGGAATCTGTCTTCTCATCAACTGTTACATTCATAATTTTCACCATAGTACGTGTTATTTTGTTGTAACATATGTAAGCCTTGATTTTTGTGGAATAACCAAGAAAAATTCCCTCATCACATCTTGGATCAAATTTGCCCAAATTCTGATCTTCCCGTCTTATGTAACATTTACTTCGAAAGATATTGAAATATTTTACAGTAGCAGGTCTTCCTTTCCAAATCTCATAATGAGTCTTGTGATGATTTACCCTTAATTGAGCCCTAGTAATTATGTACACACCTGTAGCTACTGCTTATTTCGAAAAACCATCTGACAACCTAGATTCATTTAACATAGCTCTAGCCATATTTTCAACAGTCTTGTTCTTCCTTTCAACTACTCTATTTTGTTGGGGAGTTCTTGTTGCTAAGTATTCTCTCTTGATTCCATGTTGTTCACAAAATTCTATAAACTCATCTGAAGTAAACTCTCCTCCTCTATTAGATCGTAGACACTTAATCCTTTTTCCTGTTTCATTTTCAACCAACTTCTTGAATGCTTTAAATTTTTCGAAGGCCTCTGACTTCTCTTTTAGGAAAGTTACCCAAACCATTCTCGAATAATCATCTACAAACAACATGAAGTAACTCTCACCCTAAATACTTTGTGTTCTAGTAGGACCACATAAATCAGTATGTATTAAACTCAAGGGCTCAAATGACATGTAGCCTTTTGGTTTGTAAGTTGTCCTAGTTTGCTTTCCATGTTGACAAGGTGCACAAATTGTGTTTTGAGGTCTTCTTATTTTGGGTAAATCTCTCTGCCTGTTTATTGCTTATGTTGACTATGTTGTCAAAATTCAAATGACCCAATATTCTATGCCACAACCAGCTTTGATACCAATTGAAGAACATGTGATTATACTGAGAGGGGGGGTGAATAGTATAACATAAAACTTTTTCCAAAATAGTAGCATCATCATTAATAAAACAGTAAACATCACACAAAGCATCATACACATGAGAGACATCATTTTTAACGTGGTTCACCCAATGTGGGCTACCTCCGCAAAAAAAATATTTCTTCTAAATATTTTTCAAATAATTTTTTGGGAATCCTTCCCAATTACAATGTTTATGGACCTCTGTCCAAAGGATATGTTGATCCCCTAAATCTCAAGTTTGTGGATCTCTTCCATAGGAGAAATCTTTTCCATTTTGTTCTAGCTAGTGATCTTCTAGAATACTTTGTCTCTTTGTTGTACTAACTGGTGGATCTCTCTCCACTTGAAGACTCCTCACTCAGATTTGTCTTCAATTGTCCTAGCTGCTAGATCTCTATCCATTGAGACTCTATTCTTTATACTCTGTCACCTCCAAAGATTTGTCTCAATACTATACTAAACACAGTCCAGTAGGTCTAGCATAGCTCTGCTCAATCTCTTGCACTAAACACAGTATATTCGATCTAGTACAATTTTGCTCAATAGGTCCACACAGAACCTTCTCAAATATGCTCAATAGGTCCACACATAACCTTCTCAAATCTGCTCAATAAGTCCACACAGAACCTACTCAAATATGCTCAATAGATCCACATAGAACCTACTCAAATTTGCTCAACAGGTCCACACAGAACCTGCTCAAATCTGCTCAACAAGCTCACTCAGAACTTGTCCAAATCTGCTCAACAAGCTCACTCAGAACTTGTCCAAATCTGCTCAACAAGCTCACTCAAAACTTGTCCAATCTCATAGAATCATAAAGAGAATTGTTAGAGACTCAATATTTTCTATACTCAATGCTTAATCAATATCTCTATCCAATATCATAGAAGCATAAAGAGAATTGTTAGAGACTCAATATGTTATATACTCAAATATCATTCTCAACTCAATTCATATGTAGAATAGTTTGTTTCATGGAACTTGAACAATCACATGCATCCACTTGACTAGGCTCAATCAACTCAACTCAACCAATCACCTCAATGAACAACCCTTTCTCACAAACCCTAGTCCAAGCATGTATCAACCGACTCAAAAATTTTCCAACAATGTTTCAACAACAAATCTCACATAACAATGATACTCATGTTTTTCTCTAACTCAAGTTCAAGTTATTTGCATAACCAACTGGCTTCAACAACAATTCTTATAAAATAAGTTTTAATCACAACTCTCAATCCAGAAAACCTTGAAGCATTAAACCAATCACTTTCGAAAAGGAAATCACAATCAATCCTTTTCACTCCAAAGGTATTTTATAATCAACCACCATAATTAATCAATAGGAGAATGTGCCCATACCTCTTATGAAGATGAAGAAGCCTCTTTGGAAATCTGCCACAATCACAATATTCTTTTGCCAAACCTCACAAGGGTTAGAATATCACAAAATAATCAACATTACTCCACTTTACAATAATATTCACCAAGGCTTTTAATTAGAAAACTTTCTTAAGAATTAATGCACAACTTCCTTATCACTCCTAAAACCACTTGTACCATAAAATAAAATAAATCAAAACATTGGATAACCTTGTCACTCCAAAAACCACTTATACCATAAAATAAATCAAATATTTTATATCCTTCCTTTCAACACTTTTGCACTTAAAAAAATAATCACAAAGCCTTATTAGGCAATATCCCACATTAATCAAATATCAAACCTTAGCCATATGCAAAAATTAAATCCACTATACTCTCCGTGAAAGTCGACACTTAACACAACCTTAGAAAATTCGAAATATTTCATGCACCCAAAAATTTTGGCAATCGAATTATGGCATACCTTGCAAAATGGTTTCAAGTGGTTTCAACCCCGCGTTCCTCCTCGTCGTGCGCCTTAGTGCATTCTCTGCCCACCGTGTGGGCTAGGCCTCCCACATGGAGTCTTTAAGCCTTTGAGACTTATATTTTCATCCTCTCCACCTATGACTTGAAACTTGCTCCCTTGTTCCACGTGCAGTGCGCAAATGAAATCAGAAGGGGGGAATCGACGATTACGAAGGAGGGGATAATCGAATGTGGAAAATGTTTCTTGTCTACTTCTTGGTTGATAAGATCAACCCCTTTAAAAATTCGAACCTTTGCATGATAAAGTATATGACATCGGCGGACATGGCGGGAAAAATCTTTTATTTAATTTTAAAATTTTAATTTTAATTTTAAATAAATTTAAATTTAAACTAAACCTTCAAAATTAAATTTCTCCATCACCGGGGCACCTTTTTCGATGAAACGAAAATCCAACTTGAGTTTTAATAAAAACCCATTTCAAATATGCCATCCACTGTGTTAAATAAAACCTTTCCTTGCCTTCCTTGGTTTTCATAAAAACCTTTTGCTAAGCTTCCCTTGAAGCTCCTTTTGGAACCAAATGCCATGCATCCCTCTTGAACCTTTGATCAAAACCTTTGCTTCTCATGAAGCTCTTTGTAGAGCAAGATCATAGTGCTTACTTACATAAGTCCTTTTGACATCAATGACAACTTTTAGCTTAGGGACTCAAAATGTCCAACAATGGTAGTTTTACAGGATAGCACAACTAGAAAAGAGGAAGTGAATTGGATAATGGTAAGGGATTTTAATGCTATATTTGTTCTTAGGGATCAGGAAGGGGGAAATCCTTCTTTGGACCAGGGGCATAGATTTATGATGTCCAAAATTATTCAACTCAATTTAATTGATGTTCAACATGCGGGGTATCTGTATATATGGACAAAAAAACAAGTAGGGTTGGCAAGTAGGAAAGTCAAGCTTGACAAATTTTTGGTTTCTGAAGAGGCCTTTCTTCATTGGTCTTTTAGGATGTATATTCTTAATCACATTGACTCTGATCACTTTTCAATTCTTTTCAAATGGAAAATGGGCCATAATCCACCTCCAAGACCTTTTTGTTTTGAGAATTGTTGGTTGTAAAAGGAGAATATGAAGGAAAAAATCCCCATTTGGTGGGAGGAGGGTCGTTCTTCCCATGGGAGAGCTATGTATATTTTTCAAACAAATCCAACATGTCAAATTTCATCTTAAATTCTGGAAAAAAGTAGCACATCTAACTTTCAATCCCTAAATTTTCCTTTGTTGGCAAAGATGGAGGTGCTTGCCACCCACTTTAGGACTGAAACAATCACAGAGGATATAAATTATGAAGATGAACTGGTCAGAAAAGATTTAGACTCCATCGACAATCAAGAGGAAATTTATTAGAAACAAAGAGCAAGAACTACTTGGTTATTAGAAGGGGATCAAAACACAAGCTTTTTCATCGCTCTGCATAGGCAAGAAGACAAAGGAATTATTTGAATTACCTTCAGGATTCTAATGGACAGGTGATGGAGACCATACCAGGTATGAAACATGCAACAAATAATTTTTTTCAAAATCTTTTTACCGCACCTGTTATCCTTAATCTTGCAGCGCAACAAGAGATACTTAACTGTATCCCCCAAATCATTTCAGTCGAGCAAAACCAAACCCTTTTCATGCCAGTGGATAAATATGAGGTGAGGAGCATAGTTTTTAGTATGAAATCAAGAAAATCTCCAGGACCCGATGGTTTTCCAATTGAGTTCTTTAAGGGTTTTTGGGATGTCATAAGAGAGGATTTAACCCAATCTGTTGAAGAATCTCGTTTAAACAGAACTATGCTTCGGGCTCTAAATCATACTTTCCTCACTTTTATTCCTAAATTGGGACAAGTCGACAGCCTTGGATATTTTCACCCAATTGATATCTGCAATGTGACCTACAAGATAATCACTAAGTTGATAGTTGAAAGGCTTAAAAATATTATGGACAACATAATATCCCAGGAATAAGGAGGATTTGTGGAGGGGTATCAAATTTTGGATGGAGTTATTCTAGCCCATGAGAGTATCCATTCTATGCATCATTATGGGGAAGAGGCATGTTTATTAAATTAGATATGTCTAAGGCTTATGATAAAGTCCCTGGGCAGTTTTTGGATCAAATGCTTGAGAAATTTGGCTTCTCTAGGGAGTGGAGATAGTGGATCATAATTTGTGTCTCGACGGTTTCCTTCTTTGTTCTCATCAACGACTCCCTCTCGACCCCTTTCCATGCCTCTAGGGGTATTCATCAAGAAGATCCTATTTCCCCATTTCTTTTTGAAAGATGCAAAATGCAACACACAGACAATGCTTTGAACAAAATAAAATGTAAGGTAACACAAGATTGCATAATAGAATAAATTCTTTATTGATAGGGGGAGCCTAGAAACTCCATTGTTTACAAGATTAGATCCTTGAATCCTTTTGATACAATATTACAACAATTTAGGGTTCTCCAAAACCCTAAGAAGTAAGGTCGTGGTATCTTCAAGCACGTCTTGATCCCAACATGGTTGAGTGGACTTTTCGTTATCCAAGGCTGGGCCACTCCAGATTCTGATGTAGCACCTTTAGATCTGCATACAATGACACAAAAAATAGTTAGTAGTATATGCAAGGGCTCCATAGTGTGAGACCCTCTATATGCAATAATAAAACCCTAACTAGATACTGCCATTATAGTGAATAGAAACATAAATCGCATTCATAAAAATAATAAATAACATATGTGTTTTACTTACATACTATATTCTGATGTGAGAAACTTGATGTAGAGGACTGGTGTGGCAATGCCCTAGCGTCACCCAGAGGCTAGGGGGTCTTTAGGAATGATAGCGTAAAACGCCCATGGGCGTCTGGCTGCTACAAGAAATGCCCATGGATGCCTGGGATTGAGAGGAAGGATTCTACAAAAGCAAATTCGATGAGGGAGAAAGGATGGCAACGGTGATAGGAGGTTATAGTGAGCGAGAATGATGGCAGAATTGGTGCGAGGCGGCCTAGGGCACTTAAGCATTTTTAAGCACTCAAAGAACTCTAAAACCTTGGAAACATAGGGAACTTAGAATCAGGGATTGATCCATCAAAATGACTCCTATTTATAATACAAGTCTCTTTGGGGAGGCTAGCATTTGAGAGAATAGAACATTGAAAGCCATTTTATAAACCTACATGGATGCTATTGGTCAACAGGTGAATGCAGCCAAATCCAAGGTTGTTGTCTTCAATACAGATATAATAATCCAAAATCAGATTCTATCTATTTTGAGCTTTGCCTAGGGTACCCTTCCACTTGATTACCTAAGGATTTCCCTTCATTTTAAGAGCCTAAGGGTTGTTGATTGAAAAGCTTTAATGGATAGAATTGTTGCTAAAGTTAATCATTGGACTCACCGCTAGCTTACCTTTGGAGGAAGAATGGCTCTCATCCAATTAGTGATCCAAGCCATGCTTGTTTATAAATTCTCCATCCTAGCTACCCCTATGAGAGTCCTCAAAGAGTTGGATTCACTTATGAGAAAAATTTTGTGGGATGGCCCAAGGATGGGTAAGAAGTGAGTTTTGGTTAGTTGGGATAAAATATGTCAACCTAAAGCTTGAGGGGGGGTTGGTTTTCGTAAAGCTGCTTTAAACAATCAAGCTCTTGTTGGGAAGCTTTATTGGAGATGGATATCCAAAAAGGAAGTTTTCTTCAATAGAGTCATCACTAGTAAGTATTTGGGTTCTATCCCTCATCAATAATTTGGTCGCATTCCTTTAAGGGGCCCTAGCTCTATTATTTGGAAGGTCTTCAAAGTTAATGAACAATTGGAAAAATCAAGACTTTTCTAGAAAGTAGGTAACGGAGACAAAGTTAACTTTTGGAGTGATTCTTGGGACCAACATCCCCCCTTAATCTATGAGTTTCCAGAGTTGCAACCCTTGCAAAAAAACCTTGAGGGTAGAATATGGATAAATATGGCTTCATACATTAACTCCCAATAAATTGGAGATTTATTTTTCTTTCAGTGGAAGAGGTTAGAATAATGGCCTATTCATGTCCCTCTTCATCAAAGGCTTCTTATTGATAAGATCCTCAAGCAAAGGTGTCTTATAGGAAAAGAGGAAGAGGATAGGATTGCCTGGGGCCTTGGTAATCTAGGTGTTTTCACTGTTCGTGATGGTTATAATGCTTTGCTCCCTCCTCCATTGATCCTGCAGGATGTCCCATGGGATAGAGTTTGGATGGTTAAGAGCTGGACTAAAATTAATTTCTTTGTTTGGGAAGTGATGCATAGGAGTTGTCTCACCTATGATAATCTTATGAAGAGAGGTCTTTATGGCCCTTCCAATTGCATTATGTGTAACTCCCAGGAGGAGACACTTGATCATATTTTTTTCCAATGTGCATTTGTAAGAGAGTTGTGGACAAGGCGGTTAGATCTCTTTAAGGTTCACCTAAAATTTCAGGTGACTCTTTCTAATATATAGGAGATTTGGAAACGCAAAAAAATCAAGAATACCTCCATTCAGCTAGGTTGGTCCCTAGGCCCGAGCTTCATCTGGTGGCACATTTGATTGGAAAAAATTCCCAATTTTTTTAGAGAGGAGTTTAGTCCAATGGAGTTGGTTTGGCATAAAATTGTTACCAAGATTTCTTAAACTATCAAAGCTCACTTTAGGGATAATAAGACTCAGGTGAATGAGGGGACTCCCAAGTCATAGAAGTTGGGACCATGGCAGTCCCTTCCCCCAGGTTGGAAAAATACTAATTTTGATGGAGTAGCTAAGGATAACCTGGGGCTGCAGGCATTGGTTTTCTCAGAAGAGATTTCAAGGGAAATATCCTCCATTGGGAGCTAGAGGGTCTTGGAAGGGCTACTAATAATGAAGTTGAAGGTCTGGCTATCAGACAAGGTTCTCTCAATGCTTGGGAGAATGGAGTTAGAAAGATCATAGTTGAGTCTAATTCACAAATTATGGTGGGGCTTTTGGATGCTATTAGAAATTTGAGACCAAAAGCTTGGAGGATAAGAAACTTTGTGAGCCAAATTTAGTCTATTTGGCAGCAGTCTGAAGATGCCATCCTGGTCTATGTTGACAGATAAAATAATGCAACGACTGATTTTTTGGCTATACAAGGTAGTAAAAGTCTGGTTGGTTACATGTTGAATTATAACCAGGATAGGGACACTTCTGAATGGCAGAAGGTGAACCAAATGGTTTTTAAATTGGCCAACAAAGACTTAGATAAGGATGAGGATAGGTCCAGAGTCCGCTAAGTCTTGTGGATCAATGGAAGATGATCAATTATTTGTTGGGTTGTTTGCTACCTCTTGCAACACTCTTTGGCCCTTTTTGAGATAGCACGAGTTGTGTTCCTAGGACTGTCAAGCCTGCTAAGTTTCTTAAGATCAAGCAAAACTGAAAACAAGTTTAAAGTTTTTGCTTTGTAAATAATACTCGATTTATTATTATTTTTAAAGATATTTATCGGAATTTTATTCGGATTTTAGAACTTACCAACATTAATAAACTTATAACTGTAATTTGATTCTTATACTATCAATATGATTTTTTACCCGTTATGCATTTAAAAAAATTAAAATGAAATCATTTATATATATTACATTTCCTAGCATGCCGATTTAATGAACGCCAAGACAAAAAGTGCAGGCTCAAATGACCTCGACATTGACAACACACGTCGCATGCTCTCTCCTTTCATCCAAAACATTGCAACGATTCAACCAAATTGGTCATGTATTTTTGTTTTTTTCAAAAGATGGTTAGCACTCACAAAGGGCCTGAGATCATAGGAATATTGTGAACGTAGAGGATGGAACCTTTATCTCTTGTCAACTAACATCCCTATTCATTATTTAAATGTTTTGATTTTTAAAAAAATAATTTAAAAAAAATAATAATTAAAAAAAAATTATTCAATGTTGTTCGTGGTTAACAAAAGTAGGTAGTTTTTTAGATTTTTTTTAAATAATACAAAGGTAGTATAAGTGAAAACGTCAAGAGCAATGAAACGTCAAGGACATACAGTTGGGTGTCCTAAAAACTTAGGAAAAGGATTGTTTTCTTTAAATTTAATTCGATTTTTTTTGTTGCTTAAGTTAACAGAGTCAAAGAATCGAGTCAAGGCAGCTCAAACCAAAACAGCTCAAGCACTTAACTACTACCAACAAGTAATAGGGTTATCTTATTTAAAATTACCTAACATTTAACGGAGGTTATCTTATTTAAAATTACCTAAAATATAGGTTGAACTAAACAAGGTTTTTTTTTGTGTTAGTGCTACCAATTGTTTTATCCTTTAAGATTATCTTATTTAAAACTACCTAAAATGTAGGTTGAACTAAACAATGTTTTTTTTTTCTTGTTAATACACACAACCCACATCATTACGACGAAATGAGTGAAATTAAATAATTTTTTTTTTTTTTTTTTTTGTTAACATACAACCTACATTATCATGATGAAATGAGTGATTTTCCATGATGTACACAAGAACCAAAGTTCTAATCATACATAATTGTACGTACATATCCTTGAACCTTCAAAAAAAAAAAAAAAAAAAACAAACAAAACCCTAACAGTTGTAAACAATGTTCTAGGGATAAATTATGATAGGTATTTGTACTCTTGAAATGTAAAAAAAAAAATATTTATTTATTTTAAATATTTAAAATTGTTAAAATTATATAAACATAAATTAGAATTTTAATTTAAAATAATATATAATTATTAAAAATAATGTTGATGTAAGCCTATTTTAAAAAAAAAACAATACCGCTGTGGGTTAATTTCCTCACGACAATATACTTCACGTTTGTATCTAAGTGGCAAAACAGTATACTTGTGGTCGCCGTCAGATACGCAAAACGTACAAATAAAAGCAATAGTTGCTCCGAGTCAAACGCAAGGTGTTTTTAAATTCTAGGATGTATTTTGATATGTCTTTTTTTTAAGAGTTGTCCTTTAAATGGTCTAATATTAATACTTTTAAAGATTTAAGTTTAAATTTATTTATAAAAATTTAAATTTTATTTAATTTTTTTTTGTTTATGGGAAGGATGTTGTAGTGGTAAGTTTTTAGGTTTTTATTGAAGAGATTCAAGTTCAAACTCTAATAAAAAGGATTAGACCTTCATAAAAAACTTACTTTTTATCCTTACATTTTAGTTCATAAAAGGATAGGTTAGATGGTAGTTGTAGAGTATTTGTCGGTTGGTTATCCTGGTTCGATTCCATAGAGGGTTGAAGGTCAAATTTATTTATAAAAATTTAAATTTTATTTAATTTTTGAAGGATGTTGTAGTGGTAAGTTTTTAGGTTTTTATTAAAGAGATTCAAGTTCAAACTCTAATAAAGAGGATTAGACCCTCATAAAAAACTTACTTTTTATCCTTACATTTTAGTTCATAAAAGGATAGGTAGATGGTAGTTGTCGAGTGTTTGTTGGTTGGTTATCCTGGTTCGATTCCATGGAGGGTTGAAGGTCTCGTTAACTTATTTTTATCCAACAAATTTCCTAGAGGTTCGAAGGTCCTAGAGGTTCGAAGGTCTCATTGACTTCGTCTCATTGACTTCGTCTCATTGACTTCGTCTTATCCAATAGACTTGGGTTTATAGTGGCGACCTCTGAATTGGATTTAGTGTTACCAATTTTCCTATGCAAAATTAAAAAAAAAAAAATACTTTAAAATCTTAAACAAGAAGCCTAAGGTATGAATTAAAAAGGATTGTATATTATATTCTAATATGAATAGTTAAGTAGTTCCGACGAGAAAATTTCAGTAACAAAACTTATTGGACTCTCTGAACAGAGACCTAAGTTCAATTCACAAGTAAAGTGGACCCTGATATACCCTTACTTTTCAGCCTATTTTTGTACAATCAGACACACACTCACCTATGTTGTGGTTTGAACCTTGGACCTCCTAAAAAAAGTCAAAACACGAACCATTATATTGTCTCAAACTTTTCAACCTCTTTAAAAATATATAAATAATTAAATATTTATTACGCCCGATAGACATCCTACAATGGCAGCCAGGAAAGTCAGCCATGTCGTAAACAATATTAATATTTTATTAAAAAATCCGACATTAAGAAAATTATCCGTCGACATTAAGGGTTACGGTGGATTTAAAATATTTAAACTAGCTTAAATATATAAAATATATATATATATATATATAAACGCCGAGAATTATCAATCTCGAGACGCCTATCTATCACACCCCAAAGAAATAAGATGAGATAGAGGTCTCAAAATTGATAACTCTCGAAGTTTATAGATATATATATTTTATATATCTAAGCTAGTATAATCACATCCTCTTCTATCATCTATACTCTTTTTAATAAACTTTTAAAATTACATTCATTTATATCACATTCAATCCTATTGAAAATTTTAGAAAATAACTTCATATCCTTTTGACTAGAATAGTCTATGGTGGGTCCTTAATATTATTTGAAAAGCAATTATGTGATAAAACAATTTAAATATGGGCACAAATATGGTTAAATTTTACTATAGATAATTAAGTATTTCAACCTATAATATAATTAGGTAGAAATAGGGCTATTTTCCTAATGAGACTTTTTTTTCATGATTTAAATTTTCATTTATATAACATTTAATTCTATTAAAAATTTTAGAAAATGACCATATCATTTTGATTAGAATAGTTAAGGTGGAATCTTAATATTATTAGAAAAATAATTATAAAATAAAAATAATTATCATTTAAAGATTGGTATAAATATGATTAAATTTGATTTATGTATAATCAAGTATTTTTTTTATTTGGTTAATATAAGAAACCCTTACGACTAACGCACAGGGCTAAACAGTCTCCTCTCAACCATGACCCCTCGTAAAACCAAAAGCTATGCTTATCAATAGAGAATTTAACACACAACCACCACACACCTACCGCTCACACACTCGTCCACATCCCAGTTTGAACCTTGGACCTCTCGAAGAAAAGCCAAGGCACGAGCCATTGTGCTGTCCCCTTGGGACTAAACTACAACTCAAGTATTTTAACCTATAATACAACTTGGGGCAGAATTAGGACCACCCTCCCTAAGGATACAACAGGACCTTGCTTCCCATAATTTAAATTTTGGCATCCTAGACGAGAGTCCAACGACATACCAATGGATATTCTGACAACTTCAAACTATAATTTTTCTATAGAATTTTTCGATAAAATACATACAACTATTTTCATCAACTTTTTAAAGACATGTTATAAATATGGCTGAACTTGATTCACAAACAGGACAAAATATTTCAACCTATTTTTTCATAGAATTTTTAGGACAAAATATTTCAACCTATTTTTTCATAGAATTTTTTAATAAAATAGGTGTGGTTATCTTCATCATTTTAACTCTTTAATGTTTTAAATTATTATTAATGACATTCTTAGTGAAGTTGGAACAAGAGTTGGACGAGGAGCAGGCTCGAGAGATGCTACAATCATGGATTTAACAAGTTCAAAGGTGGGGACAAAATATGACACTTGCATGGAGAACATCATAGGGCTTGACAGATGGTTCAATTTCAAGGGTCAGGTGGATAGGATTGTGGGCATTCATATGTAGCTACTTTGAAAGGAGAAATCTAATAAGACCTTTCTGATGGAGGATGGGATTCCCTCCATTCTAGTTAGCGATACTATTATAAGAGGTAACATGTTGGATTTACAAAGCAGATTTAATTGTAGATTCATGGGAGTGTGATTGGACTTGACATCTTTGAAGAGCTAGATCAAAAGTAAATGGGCTTTGACAGTGGAAGCTTTGATGCCGAAGGGTTTATTCGTAATAACCTTCACGCAAGAGAAAGATTGTGACTGGGTCTACATAGAAGGGTCATGGTTGCTAGGTAGTGTAAATCTATACATGTGTTGTTGATAGTCACGGTTTAACCCTCATACATAAGTTGTCATAAAAGTCCTAGAGTGGGTCTTTAAAAATATCAAAAATATCAAAGGTCTTTAGGAAAATGCTTTAGGAAGAGAAGGTCTTTAAAAATATCAACTTATGACTTTTGGGAATTTTAGGAAGAGAAGGTCTTTAAAAATATAGAAAATATTTTAGGAAATTTTGTCTCGATGGCCCCTACAACTACAAACAAAGCCTAGGCTATTTTTACTCGCATATTTGTGAGGATAGATGTATAAATACCCTTTATTAGAACAATATATTTGGTTTTATATATGGGTAAGCATCGTCGGGAGGTTGACTATGAAAACTTAACCTTTTCAATGTTGCATCTGTCATGCATGTAGGCACTAGAAAAACTTTTGCCCAATGAAGAAATAACCATTGAAAGAGGACCCTTAGTGACCAATGAAGGAGAAGTCACAATAGGACTCATTCACCATAGAGTTGAACCTACAAAAGGAATAATATGAAAGAGAGGTTTAGGAAAAAGTAGAAGAGAAGGGAAAAGTTCCAGATACACAAGAGCCTATTGAGGGTTTGAAAGAATAAAAAAAAACAATGCAGAAGATGAAAGAATTGAATAAGAGGAATCACAAATGAGATGGATGCCTAAGAAATTTCCCTAAAGAAATCTAAAAAACCATAATAGAAAGGCGAATAGGTGGAATGCAAGGGAGAGGAGGATCAATCTTCTTAAATAGGGGAAGGATCACTCACAGACAAGCTAACATAAGAGGCTCTAGATGAGGAAGGAGATAACCCTCAAGAAATACTTTGCAAACCATGGAAGCAAAGAAAAAAGTGGCTGATGGTAAATAAAATCATCTTGTTGATGCCTTTACAGGGGGATCCAAATCTTTGGGAAAAGGTAAAAATGAAGTTATTATCCTAGAATGTAAGGGTCTAAATGCCCTAGCAAAATATAGACTGCTAAAATCATATATTGGCTTATTATAGGAGATTAAATTAAGGAATCCAAGTTAGGAAAAGTAGATAGGAAGACTTGGAGTAAAAGTAATTTCTTGGGAGTTTTAGCAGAGGGGGCTTTGGGAGGTTTACTAACTCTTTGGAACCCAAATATCTTTGATGGAGAGTTGGTTGATCAAAAGTGACATCACCTTAAAATTATTTTCAAGCATAGGCTCATAGGTAAAACAAGCTTCATCAAAAATATCTATGCACCCAATTCCATCGAGCATAAAAAATTATTTAGAATTTACTTAAAGAAAACAATCAAAACTTAGAAAATTAGAAATGGATGGTAGTCGAGGATTTCAATACCTTGTAAACTATGAATGTGAAGAAATGAGGGGTTCTTGGTTACACATAGACCATGATAGATCTAGCAGATTTTTCATAGAAATAAGCCTAATAGACCTATATTTTAAGGAGGGCAACTGCACTTGGAATAACACAAGGATGAAGGATCAGGGTATTTGATCTTAGATTGGATAGAATTCTAATGTCCTAAATGGTATATTGAGGGTTTCCAATCAAGACTTAGAATGGGCTCTTGGATTGGACCTAACCGTACTTCTTTATTTTTAAAATAGGAAGAGATAGGGCTAAAATAAACTACCCTATCCATTTTGAAATGATGTGGACAACACACTCAAATTTAAAAGGAAAAATTAGGCAATGTTGGGGTACATTTGTAACAAGGAGCCACATGTTTCAAATTTCTCAAAAGATTAGAATAATTAAGCTTGATTTGAAACTTTGGAATCATGAAGTTTTTCAAAATATTTTTCAAAGGAAGGTTAGACTAGAGAACAATTTAAAGAACATTGAGCAAAGGATGAAGGTGGAGGGGAACGTTGAGGAATTTATTCGAGAGGAAAAGATGAATCTTTGTGAATACCATAGCATCTTAAAAGCAAAATAAATTCACTAGAGGTAGAAGTCTCGAGCCCTATGGTTTCAATAAGGAGACAAAAACATCAATTTTTTCCATGTCACCACCCTAATCCATTGGACCAAAAACAAGATCAACAAAATCTCTTTAGATCAAGGATCAAGAGGAGAGGATTGAGATGGAAGCTATTAATTTCTTCCATAACCTTCTAATAAAAAAAGAGAGAGAGCAAAAGGAAACCTCCAATGACCTCCTAAACAATATTCAAGTAATCGCAATGGAAGATAACAAGTTGTTAGATAAACCCTTTACTAAAGAAGAAATTGAAGAGGCAGTGTTCTCTAAGGGAGAGGAGAAAGTCCTAGGGTCAAATGGGTTTCAAGTAGGGTTCTTCCAAATTTTTGGTAGAGAGTTAAAAAATATGTAGCAACTATAAGGGAAGCCCCAACAAAGAGGGAGGTGTCGAAGAAATTGAATAATACTTTCATCACCCTTGCCCTCAAGAGGGCCAAGGTAGAATCCTTTGCTAACTTCAGACTAATAAGCATGTGTAACACAATTTATAAAATCTCAATGAAGGTAATCTCTCTAAGACTAAAAACCCTTCTCCAAGGCTTGACTTTTATGTGGTGGGTCTAACATTTTTTTTGTCTTGGGAGGGATATTGTAGTGGTAAGTCCTTAGGTTTTCATCCAAGAGATCCAAGTTCACATATTGATAGAGGGGATCAGGCCCCTCATAAAAACTTGCGCTTTATCCTAACATTTTAGTTTGCAATACATTGCAATGGTTAGGGCTTTGGACTCTCTTTTGAATACCCATGTTCGAACGACAACGTACCCAGAAGAGGATAGGAAGGATGGTAGCGATCGAGTTTTTTTTGGTTGGCTATACTAGTTCGATTCCTTAGAGGGTCAAAAGTGTCATTGACTTCGTCTTATCCAACAATCTAGGGTTTATAATGACAACATTTGAATTTGATTTAGTGTCCTACCCTGTATCAGACAGGTGTGTTAATAATTCTCCAAAGTAAAAAATAAATAAAATACGTTAAAATCTTAAACAAAAAAATTAAGGTATAAATTAAAAAGGAATATTGTATTCTAATATGTATAGTTAAATAGTTTTAGGGTGGGAACACCTTAATAGTAAAATTCATCGAACTCTTTTAATGAAGACTCAAGTTCAATAAGGGTGGCCCCTCATATGTTTATGCTTTCCAATCCCTTTAAAAAATTACGAATAATTAACTTTTAATGAAGACCCAAATTCAATTTACAAGAAGAGTGGGTCATATATACTTATACTTTTCATTTTTTTTAAATAATATGAATAATAAAATATTTAAATAGTCACATCCTCTCGTGTCATCTATAGTCTTTTTAAAAAAAATTAAATATTACTTTCATTTATATCACCTTCAATCCTATTAAAATTTTTAAAAAGTGACTTCATATCGTCTTGACTAGAATAACCTATGGTGGGTCCTTAAAGACAGTTGTAAGATAAAACTAATTGTCATTTTAAGATGGGCATAAAAATGATTAAATTTGATTTATGGATAATCAAGTATTTCAACCTATAATATAATTGGTGCATAATTAGGGTCACCTTTCCAAAGGATAGAACGGGGTCTTTTGTTATGATTCAAACTTTCATTTATATTACATCTAATTTTATTGAAAATTAAAAAAAATGATTTTATATCATTTTGACTAAAATATTCTATGGTCTATCTTTAATATTATTTGAATTTGAATTTGTATTAATGTCCATCGGTGATTAAAATAGGTCAATAAGATTGTAAAGTAAGACATATACAAAGCAACGAGAGTGCCTAATGCAACTCCAGAGAAAATAAAGTAAGAAATACAGTAAACATAATGACATATGATATACAAGATCTGTGGATCAAGGATTACTCTTAACATTCAAGGTTGAAGAGAAGTGAGTGATATAAGAGTTGGATGTCATCGTAGATGTTCTTTGTTGGAGTTGACGATGAGTTGATCTTGTTGTATCTCTGTGATCACCCTGGTGCTTCCTAGTCGTGGTCTCTGGAGGCTGGAATAATGAAGTGATAATTCAGGATCTTGTTATCTTCTGGAAACTGTTACTAAGTAGTTCTTTCCTGAGATTGAATAATTCTCAGATGAAAAGGGAAATGCATATATGATCTTCATAATTAATCCAAGATTTTAGTGTATGGGTGTCTCTGAATAAGCAATAGTATCTACCTCGTATCTCGTAGTAGACATGACAGGTGAAAATGAAATGCTCCTCAGATTCCAAATCAAGACTACATAATCTGCAAGTACGTTGATCTCTGGGGAGGTGATGATCTGTCTCAATACGCAGTTGGTGGGAGTAAACTCGTAGTTGAGCTAGAGGAAACCTAAGGCTGTGTGACATCTGTATCAAGTTATATTTTGAAGTAGTGATCAATCCATTCTCTAATTGGAGATAAAAGTGAGAGTAATGGAGCAGTTTTGGTGAAAGAGGTTCCTCTGGATCAGTCCAAGTAGTTTTTATATATGCTGAGTAAATCTCATCTCGAATATCCTTATCGGAGTATGGTGCATTGATTAATGCTTTAGTAGGAGGTCTCATGATGTCTAGGACAAGAGATTGAAGTAGAGTAGTAGTCTGAGCATTATTTGAAAAATAATTATAAAATAAAATTAATTATCATTTAAATATGGGTACAAATATTATTATTTCAACCTATAATACAATTGGAGGTAGAATTAGGGTCACTCTCTCCAATGAGGTCTTCCTTCTCATAATTCAAACTTCGGCATCCTAAATGAGAGTCCAACGACATACCAATGGGTGTTCCAACAACAACTTCAAACTATAATTTTTTTCACATATATTTTCAATAAAATACATACACCTATTTTCATTAACTTTTTAAAGATATATTATAAATATGGTTGAAATTGATTCACAGATAAGATAAAATATTTGAACCTATTTTTATCATAGAATTTTTTAATAAAATATGTATGGTTATCTTCATTGTTTTAACTCTTTAATGTTTTAAATTTGTATTACAGACATTATTACTGGAGTTGGAGCAGGAGTTGGAGGAGGAGCGGGCTCAAGACATGCTACAAGCATGGATCTGACAACAAGTTCAAAGATGGGGATAAAGGATGACACTTGCATGGGGCATAACATAGGACTTGACAAAGGGTCTAATTTCAAGAGTCAAATGGATGGGAATGTAGGCATGTCAGGCAAGCAAAAGGGAAAATCTAAACCCTCATTTGTAGCTACTTTCAAAGGAAAAGATAAGGTCTTTGATTGACCTCAGCCTTGGGCTACAATTTTTTGTCAGAAATCTAATAAGATCTTTTTGATAGAGGATGAGGTTCCCTCCATTCTAGTTAGTGATACTATTACAAGAGGTAATACATTGGATTTGCAAAATAGACTAAACTATAAATTCATGGGCATGGGAGTGTGATTGGACTTAAAAACTTTGAAAAGCTAGATCATAAGTAAATGAGCTTTGAAAGGGGAAGCTTTGGTCACTTTGATGCCGAAGGGTTTATTCTTAGTAACTTTCATCCAATATAAAGACTATGATTGGGCCTACATAGGAGGGTCATGGTTTCTAGGTAATGCTAATTTATACATGTGTTGCTAATAGTAAGGGTTTAACCCTCATACAAAAGTTGTTATAAAAGTCCATTCTGCCCTTGGAATTTTAGGAAGAGGAGGTCTTTGAAAATATAAAAAATGCTTTAGAAAAATTTATCTTGATGGTCCCTACAATTGCAAACAAAGCCTACGATATTTTTGCTCGTATATTTGTGAGGATATATGTATAAATACCCTTTATTAGAACAATAAATTTGATTTTATATATGGGTAAGCATCATCAGGAGGTTGACTATGAAAACTTAACCTTTTCAATGTTACCTCTACCATGCGTGTAGACACTTGACAAGCTTTTGCCCAACGAAAAACAACCACTGAAAGAGGACCCTCAGTGACCAATGAAGGAGAAGTCACAATAGGAATCATTCACCATAGAGTTGAACCTACAAAAGGAATTCAATAAATAGTACCACAACCGAAACAATAAGAAAGATTTTGGAAATAGTAGAAGAGGAGGAAATAGTTCCAAAGACATAAGAGCCTAAGGAGGTTTTGAAAGAAGGAAAAAACAATGCAAACGATGAAAGAACTTAATGAATGGAAATCACAGAGGAGAAGGAGGTCTAAGAAACTTCCCTAAAGAAATCTAAAAAACCATAATAGAAATTGGAATAGGTGGAATGTAAGGGAGAGGAGGATCAATCTTCTTAGATAGGGGAAGAAGCACTCATAGACAAGTTGAAATAAGAGGCTCTATATGAAGAAGAGGACGACCCTCAAGAAATACTTTGTAAATCAAGGAAGCAAAAAAAAATGGCAGATGGTAAATAAAATCATCTTGTTGATGCCTTTATAGGGGGATCCAAATCCCCAGAAAAGGTAAAAATGAAATTATTATCCTAGAATGTGAGGGGTCTAAATGCCCTAGCCAAATATAGATTGCTAAAATCATATGTTGGCTTATTATAGAAGATAAAATTAAGGAACACAATTTAGAAAAAGTAGCCAAGAATATTTGGAGTAAAAGCAATTTTTTGGGAGTTCTAGCAAAGACGGCTTTGGGAGGTTTACTAAATTTTTGTAACCCAAATATCTTTGATGGAGAGTTGGTTGATCAAAAGAAACATCACCTTACAATTATTTTCAAGCATAGGCTCATAGATAAAGTAGGCTTCATCACAAATATCTATGCACCCAATTCCATCAAGCATAAAAAATTATTTAGAATTTACTTAAAGAAAACAATAGAAAATTAGAAATGGATGATAGTCGAGGATTTCAATACCTTGCAAACTCTAATGAGAAGAAAGGAGGGGTTCTTGGTTACACATAGGCCATGAGAGATATAGCATATTTTTCATAGAAATAAGCCTGATAGACATATAACTGGAGGGGCAACTACACTTGGAAAAACAAAAGGATGAAGGATCAGGGTATTCGATCTTAGATTGGATAGAATTATGATATCTCTTAAATGGTATATGTATGGTTTCGAATAAATATTTAGAACATGCTCTTGGATTAGACCCGACCATACTTCTTTATTTTTGAAAACGGTAAGAGATAGGATAAAAAAAACTACCCTATCCATTTTGAAATTATGTGGACAACACACTCAAATTTAAAAGGAAAAACTAGGCAATGCTAGGGTATATTTGTAACAAGGAGCCACATGTTTCAACTTTCTCAAAAGATGAAAATAATTAAGCATGAGTTGAAAATTTGGAATCATGAAGTTTTTTAAAATACTTTTCAAAGGAAGGTCATACTAGAGAACAATTTAAAGAACATTGAGCAAAGGATGAATGTGGAGGGGAACATTGAGAGATTGATTTGAGAGGAAAAGATGAATTTTTGTGAATACCATAACATCTTAAAAACAAAAGAAATCCACTAGAGGTAGAAGTCTCGAGCCCTATGTCTTCAAGTAGGAGATAAAAACATCAATTTTTTCATGTCACCACCCTAATCCATTGGACCAAAAACAAGATCAACAAAATCACTCTAGATCAGGGATAAAGAGGAGAGGATTATCATGGAAGCTATTAATTTCTTCCATAACCTCTTGATAGAAAAGGGAGGTAGCAAAAGGAGGCCTCCAGTGACCTCCTAAACAATATTCAAGTAATCACAATGGAAGATAACAAGTTATTAGATAAACCCTTCACTAAAGAAGAAATTGAAGAGGCAATGTTCTCTAAGGGAAAGGAGAAAGCCCTAGGGTCATATGGGTTCCAAGTAGGGTTCTTCCAAATTTTTGGTAGATAGTTAAAAAATGTAACAACTATAAGGGAAGCCCACAAAAAGAGGGAGGTGTTGAAAATTTGAATAATACTTTCATCACCCTTGCACTCAAGAAGGCCAAGGCAGAATTCTTTGCTAACTTCACATTAATAGGCATGTGTCACACAATTTATAAAATCTCAATGAAGGTAATCTCTCTAAGACTAAAAACCCTTCTACTAAGCTTAATCTCTATGTGGTGGGTCTAACCAAAGGAAGTCAAGGACTAGTTAGCCCAATAAATAATGAGAAGTTATCAGCTCTCTAAAATATGGTGCCCTTAATCTTCCTTTGGAATATTTGGCTAGAACGCGATCGCATACTTTTAAAAACATGAAAATGAATGTGACTAGAGTCTATAATCAAATAATCCCACCCAATTTTTTTTGTATGATTAGACATTATTTTATTAATATAATGGCATTTTCATCCAAAAAAATCAAATCCTCAATGACATAACAAATTACCAAAATGTAGGTGAACAAAACATGTACCTAAGAGTGCGAGACTCTAGAAAGATGGTGCATTCATCTACCTTTTACCATAGGAAGTGAACAATATAAGTAGAAAAAACAAAGATATTATGGAAATGACCAAGGAAAGGGTGGTGTGAATTGAATATCAATGGGGCTTCCAAAGGGATTCCTAACCCAACAGGAGGAAGGAGAGGAATGAGAGATGATATATGCAAAATAAGAGTGATGTTTGCATATAACTTCAACGGGACTACCAGTATTGTGGCGAAATCTAAGACGTTGTTCGTCGAAGTTAAATTGGCAAGGAAAATGGACATAAGTAAGTTAGAAGTGGAGTGTGATTCATAAATGCTAGTGAATTGGCTCTATGACAAGAATAAATCCAATTGGTAGGTGATGGATATGATAGAAAAAAGATTCTAGGTATACTAAGTGGGTTTGAGGATACTAAGTGAAGACCAAAAAATATTTTGTTATAGAATGTAAAGCCCACAAAAACATCAAGATTGCATATGAAGACACTCTATAATTAAACTCATTAATAAAACTTAAAAAAAAAATAAGAATAAAAAAATCAATAAAAATTCTCATCAAAATCAACCATAAAAGAATCAAACTTCAAATAAATATAAGAGGATGTTGAGATTTTTCATTCTATTGAATTTTTTTAGACTATTAAACTTTGAACTTTGAATAAGAAGTCTACAGTGTAATTTTTTTTTATACATAGGGGGAGTTGGTTGCATCACACTATTTTTAGTAATTGTGAAGTGTAGGGTTCAAACCACAGGGTTGCCCTCAACAAGCCTATACCACCTCGTTATTTTATAACTCGGCATAAAGAGAACCACAGATTGTTTGGGATTTGCACCGTCATATTGGTTTGTTGCACACTCAAAATATTCGGAGCAGACTACTACCTTTGCAATCAAACATGCCCCAAGGTTTGAACCTAGATCTCATCTGAATAAATATGTGACCAAACAAACAATTACCAATCCACCTAACATTTAAAAACTTAAATTTTTATTTATTTATTTTTGGTTACATAGATAAATTGGTTATAATCACAATTAACAATCACAATTTTAATAACTGCTTAAAAACTTAAAACTTAAAATTTAAATTAAAAAAAAAAAAAGCGCTTGATTCCATAAACTTTTTGAACTGGTGAACACAATTATAATTATCTAATTTCATTCTAGGTAACCCTCATCCCGAGTTATTGCATTAAATATTTTTAAAATTAAATAATTTATAAATATTACTTTTCCAAGCATGCCTAATCAATGGACGGCAGGACAAGAACTCCAGGCTCGAATGACGTAGACATTGAAGCCACACACGTCACATACTCTCTCCTTTCATCGAAAACATCGCCACTGAACCAACCAAATTTGGCCATGTGTTTTTTGCTTTTTGGAAAGATGGTAAGCACTCACAAAGGGCCTGAGATCATAGGAATATAAATGTTTTTAATCTTAAAAAATATAATTAAAAAAAATTCTTTTATAAAGTAATGTAAAGTATATAATTGGAACCATACTTTTAAAACATAATAACGACAGGGGTCTTCTTTTTCCATGATTAGGTCACTAATGTTATCAGGGTTTTCTTTTTCCATGATTAGGTCACTAATGTTATAGCAGGAGAGTCCCTCTCTCTAATTAGGTCACTACAGGCATATCTTTATTAGGTTTTCAAAACAATAGTTTTTTTAAATGTAATTTGAAGAGTCTTTTATCTTATTTAATTTTTTTAAGAAGACTATCTAATTGTTAAAGAGAAAGCTATCATTATAATCTTTATCTCACTTTAATAAGATTACTTCAAGTGAATACTATTATAATATTCTTCACAAGTGAGTTTATTTATTTTTTTATTTTTTTAAATAGTTAAAATTGTTGGGATTGTGTGGATATGCGTTGAAATTTTAGTTCAAAGTAATGTAGGTGTAATATTATAAATTATTATTATTATTATTATTTTTTAATTTGCTTAGTGTGAGAAACTTCTAAGATGGATGCTCAGTGTTGGGTATGCTCCATCTCAACACGAAGGAGAGTTGAACTTATCAATAAAGAATTTATAACACAATCACATACCACGGTTTTTTTTTATATACATAGAAGAATAGGGGAGTTGGTTACATCCACACACTATTTTTACTAACTGCCAACACGAAAGAGAATTGAATTTATCAATAAAATTTTTAACACAATCACATAAAACGGTTTTTTTTAATATACATAAAGGAGTTAGTTACATCCACACTATTTTTAGTAATTGTCAAGTGCAGTGTTCAAACTACACGGGTTGCTTCCGCAACCCAACAAGCTAATACCAACATGGGCTACTCCCAATAAGCCTATGCCATCTAGTTGTTGTTGACCCGATGGGAACCGTTAGTCACTAAGTTCATACAGTCGTTATTGGTCTTGCACGCACTCAAGAGATTCAGATTAGATTACTACCTTTACAACAAACGTTAGTCACTCAAGTTCATACAATCGTTATTGGTCTTGCACGCACTCAAAAGATTCAGATTAGATTACTACATTTACAACAAACATGCTCCTAAGGTTTGAACCTAGATTTCTTCTTAATAAGTGCCTAATCTTTAAGACAAAAATTAAATTGGTGTCTGGCCAGACAAACAATTACCAATCAGCCTAGCCTTTGGGAGTAAAAATTAAATTGGTAAGTGTTTGGCGAGACAGACAATTACCAATCCGCCTAGCCTTTGGGAGTAAAAAATTAAATTGGTGAGTGTCTGGCGAGACAGACAATTACCAATCCACCAAGTCCTTTAAGGAAAAAATTAAATGGGTAGTGTGATAAATCCCTACTACCAGCACGTAAGGTTGACCAGTGTCCTCCAGCCATAACCTCTCGTAAAGTCGAAAGCTGCGTTGATCAATAGAAAATTAACGCACAACCAACATCGCTGTTTAAACTTTGAACCTGTCCCCACCAGCACTATAATCAGCACTATAATAATATATACTTTGGGCACCGCTTTGGGTTAATTTCCTCCCTAAAATATCTTATCTACGTGCCAAAACAGTATACTTGGTGGGTGCCGGCAGATAACGCAAAATGTACAATAAAAATAATAGTCACTCGGCGTCAACGCAAAGGTGCTTAAGGTGTTTTAAAAATCTAGGATGCGTTTCGATCTTTGTGTTTTTTTATAGAGTTGGCCTCTTTTAATATTAAGAGTTTATTTAAGTGATTTTAATATATATATTTTTTTAAATAGGTTTTTGAAGGAGTTGTTTTTTTTTTTATATTAATTTAGTTAAGTTATATAGTTTATTTGGTGCCACTGATACTCGAGGCTACATTATTTATTTGTTTCAATCATCAAACCAAAGCCTTTTTGGCCAAAACTTTGAGTTTAAAACATAGGTATTTACTAGAAATTACCACTATGAAATCCCATGTAAAACTAAAACTTTAAAATTTTAAATAACAAATTTAAGATGTGAATTTTAAAGGATTGTATATTATGTTTTAATATGAATGATTAAATATTTGAATAGTCACATTTTTATCATGTTTTTTTTTTTAATAATAAGGGTTTGTATTCGGGTCCTCCATCCTTGACAAATTACAATTCTTTTTTTTAAAGTTCGAGAGTTTACAAATAGATACACTTTAATCTCAATTGAGATGTTATAGCTAAAAACCTACATTATTTTGCATAAAATGTTTGAATTATTGGTTTTCATTTTCTGAATTTTTTCAATTTTTGTATGAATACAAATTTTTTAAAATTCAGCATCTTTCTTGACATTTTTCTATAGCAGCACTCACAATACTAAAACTTCACTTCTCCTATATATGCATTGCATCTTAATAGAGTAATATTTTCAAAACATCGCACTATCATAATCCGCTTTACAAAATCTAGATTGTTAGTTTCCTTCTTGAAACACAAGTGCAACCACGAAAATTATAATAAATAGTTTATATGAAAACACACATTATTGTTACAAAATAAAGCAGATATTACCAAAGGAAAACATTAAAGTAAATCTTAATCATTATTTGATTCACACAATCAACATTATCTTATCAGCTTCAACTAAACTTACTACTTCCTCTAACCATGGAAAGGAGAATTTAACTTCACAATCTTCAATCAAACTCCCTCTATTGGCTAGCCTATCTGTGCATTTATTTCCTTCCCTTAATGTATGTGTAAACCCAATTTCTTCAAAATCTTTAGCAAGATCTTGAATTTCCATAATTATCTCTTGAATGTTCCATGAACTCTTTACTTTCCTCAAAATTGTAATAATTACTATGAGAGAATCACCTTCCATCCATACTTTGTTCCATTTTATTTGTTTGCATATTTTTAACCCTTTTAAAACCACCCAAGCTTCAACTTCATTATTTGTATTAAATCCACTATTGAAAGCATAATGAGACAAAATATTTCCTCTATTATTTCTAATTATTCCTCCTCCTGCTGGTCTTGGATTTCCTTTAGATGCTCCATCAAAATTTAATTTAACCCACTCCACATCCGATGGTTTCCACTTTATATCCTTTGCCTTCTTTTTACTTCTCTTGTAACCAACATCATAATTCTATTTAATGACTTGACTCCATCTATCAAGGCTCTATGTTTTCATATTAGGGACTGGGTGAGTTGATAGGGTTGGTTTAGACTCCTCTATGGCTAGACATATCTTCCTCTTCATTACCTATAAATTATTGTTCTTTCCTTTAAATATTCTTCTATTCCTTTCTAGCCAACAATCCAAAGTATTGTATATTTTGATATATCCCATATTGTTTGTAAAGCCTCACTTTTTGTTCGGATTCTAATCCTAACCATTAACCATTAATTAATCACTCATTATTTTATGGACCATTGTATCCTTTCACTCATAATTATAGGGTAGATATATAATCATTCAAATGGGTGTAAGTAGGCCTCCATGAATAAGAAAAACAATTATAATTTATCCATTGGACAGGTTACTCTTCTAGTGCAAAGGTGATTCATTTTCAAAGGTGATTCTATCCATTTTTCCATTCATTTCGTATTCCAAATCCACTTGTTTCATTTGTGTAACCCGTTAGGACCTAGAGTCCTAACATCTAGTATCAGAGTGTTCTTTCCAAGGATTCATTCTGCACCATTTGTTTCATCACCACTATATCATCGTCCATTATTGCCCATTGCCCACTCAATCCTCATAAACTGCTGCTCATCACAGATCGAGGAAAATAAGGCATCAAGAACTCGCTTTACTTAACACAACATGTCGCTTTGTTAGAAGAAAATCGTTTCAGAAAGAAACAAAGACATAGTTGGCAAAACACATAAAAACATCTTGCAAAAAGTCATCTCAGTTGAAGAGAACACGATTTAAATTCCTTAAATACCTTCTTAAATATTTTTTGGGCTTCGTGAATCGATCTGGGATCAAACAATGAATTAGATCATGAAAAAAATCGTTAAACTGCTAAAATACGACGTTTTTTGATGAACTTCCAAAAAACTAGCATCACAAAAAATCAAAAATTAAATTAAAATCTAAGGTTCTACAAATTTTGGTCATTGTTTAAATTCTCTGTCAATGGAATGATGTAAAGAAAAAAGGTTTATCGAAGTTTTTATCCCACATCAACTAAAGAAAAGATTTGAAGGGGTTTAAAAGGACCAAGGGTTGTATAAAGTAGTGTGACTTCGATCATGCTTCCCTTGGCCTCGCTCCCCATTGCGTGTGACACTCACTACCGATACCATCCATTGCTTTCGCCTCCCGACATAAGCCACCTTGTGTCTCCTGCCTCCCATCAAGTGCCTTGTGCTCAACTTTGTGTTACGCCTGCTAACTGCCTTGTGCCCCCTACCACCACCGACTATCGTGCCTTGTGCTCCTCAGTTGTTGACATCATCTTCCCACTCGCTGACCTCCTTGTCTTGTGCTCCTTGTCCACGTTGCTGACATCACCTGCTATCTATGCTACCACCAAGAAAATGATTTGAATTTCAAAAATTCAAAATTAATTGACCGTTGAGGTCCAGTTGATAAACCAAAATTTTGGCCAAATTTTGTCAAAAATTATATCAATTTTTGCAAAACAATTTAAGCAGTCCATAATTTTTTTGTAATTTTTTTTTCAAAACTTAATTACATTTACCCAAGAAGACTTGCATTTTGCAAATTGACCTAAAAATGGCCAACGGTAGGAGATCGCGGGATATTACCTTCAAGGAATTTGTCCAAGAGATTTGTCAATAGATGGATCAAATCACTAAACAGTTTTTACCAAGGCAAGAATTTGACCTAAAGGAAGTTGATCCTTGTCAATCCATAATGGGTGAAGATGAGGAATATGAGCAAGAAATGACCGAAACACCTGATCATAGCCAGGTAGACAATGAGGTCGATGTGCAAAAAGTGATCGATACACTCGAAGAAGAGTTGGTAATTGTGTCCAAAATGCCCGACGCACCTACTCACAACAATAAATACATTGAGGTCAATGTGTAAGAAGAGATCGGTACACCCGGAGAGGATGAGGTAGACCTACCCGAAGTGACCAATGGAGGCCAGATATACACATTATAAAAACTACACACAAGTTTCTCACCACCAATGACTTATCATCGTATAAGCAACCTGATTCAGAAAGGAGGCAAAAGAGTGAATGCACATTTATTTTCCCTTCATTATATACAAGGAGAACCTGCTAAAGTGGAATTCCATCGTCATCATGATTCTACTATTCTTCCTGGCAAACCCCCACTAACGCTTCGACCCTCAAGATATCCCTACCTTTGAAAAAGTGACATTAAAATAATACAAGAACTTGCGCAAATTCTACTTGGAAAATAAGGGACAAAGCTCCTCACTTTGAGCTTTGAGGACAAAGCTCCTTTTAAGGAGGGTGGCATGTTAGGATTCTAATCCTAACCATTAACCATTAATTAATCACTCATTATTTTATGGACCATTGTGTCCTTTCACTCACAACTATAGGGTAGATATATATAATCATTCAAATGGGTGTAAGTAGGCATTCATGAATAATAAGAACAATTATATTTTATCCATTGGATAGGTTACTCTTCCAGTGAAAATGTGATTATGTTTCAAAGGTGTTTCTATCCATTTTTCCATTCATTTCATATTAGAAATCCACTTGTTTCATTTGTGTAACGCGTTAGGACCTAGAGTCCTAACACTTTTATAAGCACTTTGTCATTGCTTTAACCAATCTTCAATTATGCTATTCATCACCATGCATTTATCAAACTTATTAGAAATCCATTGCCATAGTTTCCAAACTATTGAGCAATGTCCCAAGAGATGGTCTATACTCTCCTCCTTTTTATAAAGAACACATTGAGAGGGACCATGAAAACCCCTTTTCATAAGGTTATCCCAAGATAAAATTGTTGTATGACCTACTATCCAAACAAACATTTTGACTTTAGGAATGCTTGTGTATTCTCTTGAGCTATTCAACCCATAAATCAATTTATCCTTGGCTCCTCTCAAAATAATCACAATTGTTATATTTATACTCAATTACCTCCTAGCATCAATGTCTTGTATACTTGTAAAAAATATTCTTTCCATTTGCATCTTCCTTCCCGATCCTTGTAAAAAATATTTGAAACCCTATCACCATATATGTCTTGAAGCAATCTCATCTAAGGATTCAAAATTAGATCTTAATTGAGTGGTTTTTTATCACACCAAGTATCAATCCAAATAGATTTTTTTTCTCTAGTTACCACCACCCATCTTAAACCTTTAATCATTAGATCATAAGATTTTTTTAAACCATTCCAAAGAGAATAACCATTTGGTAGAGAGAATGCAATAAATATTAAACTTGGGTTATTGGGCTCAACATACTTACTCAAAAGAATTATTGCCCATTGTGTTTGACTCTCTTTGTACAATCTCCATATTACTTTTCCCCTAAGAGCTAAGTTTGAATCTATAAGAACTCTTAAACCAAGACCTCCCCTAGTTTTTTTATCACATCACACACCTTGCTCCATTTAACCAAATAAAACTTCCTTTTATCATGTAAACTTGACCATAAAAAGGATCACATAATATAGATTAATATTTTTCCAACTGATTTTGGCATAGAATACAATACCTTATAATATGTTGGAATGACTTGTAAGACTAAATTAACTACACTCTTCTTGCTAACGATAACCATCTATCTTTCCAAGCTGGAATTTTATTTTGAACTTTACTAATAACTGGATTCCATAATTCTATCCTCATTCTCCCCTCAAATAAAGGCATCCCTAGATAAGTTGGTAAATTTACCTCCTCCATTTGAAGTAACTTGTAAATTATTGCTTTGATATTAGCTAGAGTGTTAAGGAAGTAAATTTTAGATTTTATCCTATTAACTTTTTGCCCTAATGTTATTTCGTATTCCTTTAAATAGTTATTCAAAGCTTTAGCCTCATTTATCCTTACCCTTCCAAAAAGGATTGTATCATATACAAAATGTTGATGGGTTATGTTGTCGATGCTATTACTAACCTTAAGTCCTCTTATAAGCCCATATTTGTAAGCATTATTTAAGTTCCTACTCAAAACCTTTGTCATAATAATGAACAAATAAGGAGATAGAGGATCTCCTCGTCTAAGGTCTCTCTTGGCTTTAAAAGATTCTATTACTAACCCATTGACGAACATGGAATAGGAAATTGTAAAGACACAAGCTTTAATCCATCTAACCCATTTCTTCTTGAATCCAAACTTTTATAAAACTATAAAAAGAAAAATCCCATTTAACCCTATCACAAGTTTTATTTATATCAAGTTTTAAGATCATTGTTTTCTCTTTTCTTGAAGCTGCTACATGTATAACTTCATGAGCTACTATGATATCGTACATAATTTATCTCCCTTTCACAAATCCTCCTTGCTCTTATGAAATAATTTTGTCTAACAATGACCTTAATCGATTTACCATCACTTTGGATATAATCTTATATGCCATATTACATAGGCTTATGGGTCTAAAAGAATCAAATAATTCAACATCCTTTTTTGGAATTAGGGTAAGATATGTTGCATTTATTTTATAAGGTATGTATTGTTTTACCCTAGACTATTCCACTGCCACCAATAAATAATCCTTCACTATATCCCAATTATATTGGTAAAAATTTGTAGAGAGCCCATCTGGACTTAGGGATTTATCCTTATTAAAATAGAAAGGAGGTAAATGAACTTCTTCTAGAGTAGTAGGCTCCATCAATTTTATATTGTCTTCATTCGTTATAACTGAAGGAACATCTTGAAGAAGTTTATCATTAAGAACTTCAGTCTCCTTTGATCCTAGAATATTTTGATAAAAATAATTTACCTCTTTTGTACTTTTACTCTAATCTTCAATCCAAACCCCTTCTATTGATTTAATACTACTAATTCTAGATGTTGATCTCTATACTATAGACATCATATAAAAAAACTTTATATTTTTATCTCCTTTTAACCAAGTATGTCTTGATTTTAATCCTAGAATTTCTCTTCCTTACTCAAATTATTATGATATTCACTAAGCAAATCCATTTCCTCTAAGATTGGATTATTATGATCACCTTTTTGTAATATAAAATTTTATCTTTTAGTTATTCTTTCTTCTAAAAAATATTTCAAAAAGTGTTCTTGTTCCATTATTTTAATCTAGATATCATAGATTTTATTTGATTTGGAAGAGCATACAACCCACCATTACCTGAAGAATTCCACGTTTGAGTTATCACATCAACAATTGAGGATGGTCTTCCCACATCTGCTCATATTTAAAATATGATCTTTTTTTTAATTCACTTACCACCATTTTAACTCTTATTGGCTAGTGATCTGAACCAATCCTTGTTAAGGTATTAATTTTAACACAAGTTCCTTCATCTAGCCAATGATATGAGAGTATGCATCTGTCTATTTATTTTGCTATTAGTTTTTGGCCTCTCTTGTTGTTGGTGTAAGTATAGTTGTCTTCTTAAAACTCAACCTCCCATAGATTATTATTTTGAATAAAAGCTGGGAAATATCTCATACTTTGGGTTAGTTTTCTAAATCCCTCAAATATTTCATTCAACTTGGTTATGGCACTAAAATATCCTATGATCATGAATCAGGTTTCTTGGTATTTACTTCTCATAAAGGCTTCAATCCCACTCCAAGATTCTAATCTACTTGACTGAGTTGTAGGTCCATAAATATTGATATTGATGAAACTAATATATACAAAGAAGCAAGTGACTAAAGAGGCTATCCAATGCCTAATTTTATGAATGGTTACACAAGAGGATATAGAAGGATTCCAACAAGTTAGAATTCCCCCTACAACTCCTTTAGAATCCATAGCATCCACATATTACCCATACTACTTTCATAGTTTTTGAAACTTCTTTTGCCATTTTAGTTTCATGGATACAAAGAATATCAGGCTTATTACTTAAACATAGGTCCTAAGGGGGCAAGAGCACCCATTATATTACATGAGATAATAATCATGTCTCATTAGGGGCTTTTGGACCTGTCTACGTATTACCAATATTATTTTATCGTTTGGTAAATAGAAGTTCAACCAACTTAGTTTGTGTTCCTTTCTCTATGTTTGCTCTTACTTCCTTGGATATTGCTTGATAATTTGAGGGTTTTCCTCTTTTTGCCTTGCCTATATTAGGAGTAGGTATTGTTATTCTATTCCTTAATATTATTTCGCAATTATCCTCTCATGGCTCTACTACAAAAGCTTTTGACTTGTCTTGCTCATTTTTTGGTATTTCCTTATTAATGGTAGAGGTATTAACTTCTAATACTACATTTTATTTACATTTTTCTCCTAAATGGTGTATGGTACTTTAAGAGAGTCTTCAAAATCTAATGAGACACATTCCTTAGATTCATCGAGAATGTTCTTCCTTAAATCAGGATCAACTGAACATATGGTTCCTTGTTAATTTGTTGAAATTATTGTACTATGTCCTCTAAGTTTTGAATTACTTGTTCTTCATAGGCTAAAGCCTTAAAAGAGTTGGTATTTCTTCAAATATCCTTCTTTACTGGTCTCTACTATTTATTTTCTTTCATTTTTCTAGATCTATTTTTTAGAAATTAAAAACCATTTTCATCCATAACCATTTGTAAGTTCTCTTGTGGTTTTCTACATATGATTATGTTGGGCTCTTCTTAGGGCATGATATCTCAATATGCCCTACGTTATAACATCTTCTACATCTAAAAGATATGTTTTCATAATCTATGGTTTGGATCCACATATTATCCTCATACTTAAGAATGATTGATTCTAGTAAAGCTTTATTTATATCAATCATGACCAATATCCGAGCATAAATAGCTAAGAATCCATATTTCATAGTATTTGAAATCTCAAGAAATTCTCCTAGAGTGTTGCCTATTGCCTTGAAGGTATATATTTCCCAAAATTAAATGGGTAACCCAAAAATCCTAACCTAGATTGGTACTAGGGATAGATTTACATTTTTAGGTGAAAAGCCTTCATACTAGCGGGTAAGGAAGAGTCATGCTCTTCCCATAAACCAAGGACCCCTTTTAGGATTTTTTTATCTTTCTTCCCTAGAAAAAATGGCTAGGAAGAAAAATTTGGGAAGAAATGATAGAATCACTCCTAGAGACTTCTAACTCCTATCAATCCATTTTCTCAAGGTTGAAGCCCTTGACCAATACCCATTAAATTTACCAAAAACTACCCTATCTTGGAGCAATGAGGATCTCTCTAAGGTGTTATCACTAACCTCTACCACTAGAGATGATTATAAGAATTTAACTACAAATTGGTCCATGGGAAGGAAACTAAAACTCAAACTCTATCAGAATGTCCTATAGCAAATATAATATTTGATAAAAACTTTATAATAATTTGCATGCAAATTTTCTAAGATAAATAAGGGAAAAAAACTTAGCTAAATTTTTTGTCCAAATAGAATTTCTTGCCTCACTGAAGTCTTCTACCTTCATTGCTCTTTCCATCATCCGAACCTTAGCTGACAAATATTTGCAAATTTATTTTTTACGACTTGAAAAATCGTCACTGCCCTTGTTATGGATGGTTAAATTCATAGGCTTGTATCTCTCTCAATATTGCTTAGATTATTTTTTATGACCACTCATTTTAAAGTTATGCAAAGTCCACACAAGTTGTTCTAAGAATCAACCGAATCAGATAAACCTTCACGAAGATATGGCTCCTAAAAGATGCAATATTTTTCAAAAAAAAACCTATCCCTTCGTGAAGCGACTGTGTACATCCTCCCATGCTATAAACTTTAAAATTTACTTTTATTTATATCATATTCAATCCTACTAAAACCCATTTAAAATGACTTCATATCATTTTGACTGGAATAGCCGATGGTGGGTCCTTAACATTATTTGGAAAATAATTATAAAATAAAATTAATAATCATTCAAATATAGGCCCAAATATGATTAAATTTGATTTATGGATAAATATTTTAATCAATAATTTTTTTTATTTAATAAAATAAATACAATTATTCTCATAATTTTTTAAAGATCAAATGACATTAGGTTATATTCCTCAACATTCGAGGAGGAAACCCAGGTTCGAATCATGCCAAGTGAAACATGAACAAATATCCAAACTTATTGTAATACCACTACGTGGTGATGATGTAATACAAGTGGACCTTGCTTCAATCACATTTTTTTAAAAATAATATTTAAAAAAAAATATGTCGTAAATATGGTTGAACTTGATTTATAGATAAGACAATTTATTTGAACCTATTTTTTTCATAGAAGTTTTTAATAAAATATGTGTGCTTCTCTTCATCATTTTTTTATTTGTTGAAAGTGACTTGATCTTATTAAAAAAAGAGTACACCATTCACAAAAAAAAATGGGTGGTATGGAAGCACACCCCAAAAGCCTATGCAAAACATCAACCCAAAGCCAAAAAAGGTCTAGGACAACTGTAAAACATGCATCATTTTAACTCGTTAATGTTTTAAATAATTATTACCAAGATTCATACGATGGTAGGAGTAGGAGTGGGAGCTAGGGGAGGAGCAAGCTCGAGAGATGCTACAAGCATTGATCCGAAATCAAGTTCAAAGGTGGAGGTATAAGATAACTAGGCATGGAGAACGTCATAAGGCATGATAAAAAGCATAGTTTCAAGGGTCAGGTGGATAAAAATGCATACATATCGGGGGCATAAGGGTAAAACAAAACCCTCATCCATGGGTTATGAATTTTGATTAGAAACCTAATAAGACCTTTCTAGTGAAGGATGGGTTTCCCCCCATTCTAGTTAGTGATACTATTACAAGAGGCAACATCTTGGATTTACAAAGCAACCTAATATACAAATTCATGAGATTGTGACTAGTTCTGATAGCTTTGAAGAGCTAGATCAGAAGTAAATGGACTTTGAAATGGGAAGCTTTGATCACTTTGATGCCAAAGGGTTTATTCTTGCTAACCTTCACCCAAGAGAAAGACTACAACCATATATACACAAGAGGGTCCTAGGTTTCAATTAGTGTCGGTCTATACATGCATTGTTGAGCGTTAGGATTTAACCTTCGTATAGAAGTTGTTATGGGAGTCCCAATGTGGGTACAATTGTTCAACTTGCCCTTGGAATTTTGGGAAGAGCTATTTGAAAATTTTAGAAATGCTTTGAGGAATTCATCTCGATAGCCCCTATAACTGCAAATAAAGCCTAAGCTATTTTATATTACATATGTGTGAGGATAAACCTACAAAATCCCCTTATTAAAATTCTAGATTTGGTTTCATGTCGAGATAAGCATCATTAGGAGGTTGACTACGAAAACTTACCCTTTTAATGGTACCTTTACCATGCATGAGAGAACATTCCGATATTTTGCATAATAAAGAAACAACCACTAAAAGAATGATCTTACGTACCAATGAGGGAGCATTACATGACTCATTCACCACGGAGCTAAAGTTACAAAAGAAAAATAAATAGACAATACAAAAATCAGAACAATAGGAATGAGAGGTTTTTTTTCGAATAAATAATTAATCTCTTTAGTTCTATTAGGATAGACTTACTTGAGTTTCCACTTCTTCATGAGTCAGGTGAACTCTCAGTTATAGTCTATATCAAATTTGATGAGTTGTAATCCAACGGCTCTCAATGATCAACTTTGTTGTTTATACAAAGTTGATCCATGGAATAATCAATCTGTTCTACTCTTGCTTCATATTTTATGTAATGCTTTGCATGTCTATTTTGGAAAATTCTAATATGGTACCAGATCTGGATAGATTTTGATAGCATTCTCTCTTGAAGGTTCTAGGAGATGGTTCTTTGTATCTTTTGTTGGCTTCTCCTTTTTTTTTTGGATTTAAGTCTTCAATAAGATTTTATATATAGTTTTTTTTGCTATATTTTTTAGATATATGTATGTGGGTTATTATGAATAATATTTGTCTCCTTCTCACGTTAAAATGGAAAAGGAAGATTCATTGCCTTTTAGTGTAAATGATTTTTATTCAGAAAAATTGCCCATAGTTTTTTTTCATATCTGTTATTTAAAAAAAAAGGGGGCTCTTTGACTAGTTCATATATATTAATTTTTTTTCCTTAAAAAAAAGGAACACCTTTTTTCAAGCAAATAATTTTTTTTTTGATTATTATTAAAAATTTTATTATCCTAAAAGCTTGATCGATAGGAATTTTATTTCCTATATTTAGTGTATTCTTTTTTGCAGAAAAAAAAATCTTGTTGCGCTGCCTTTTTCGTTGCTCTCGGAGAAGCCCGATTGAGGCTCTCAAAATGTGCGTCGGGCACCCAATATTGGGTGCCAACAACACTCTTTGTAACGCCTCTCAATCGATTTCGATATCTCCTTCACTAGAGATCTAAAGATGCTCTTCGTTGCATTCTTGTTTGGCGTAGCTAATATTTAAGTCAACTATTGTTAAGATAACCATTTTTTAAAATTTTGTTTGCTCTAAAGCTTTGTCAACTTCAGTTGCATGATAATCGTTTTCTAACGTTTCATCTCATGCACTCCTTTTTTGGCATCAATTTAATGCATCGACGAAATACGTAGGAGCCCAATTAAGCTAGAGTATCTTCAATACCACCGATCTCTTCTCTTCTTGGTTAGAGGATTCTAACGACTCTCACTTAGCTCCTATAAATTTTGTTTTGCCTCTCTTCCTTTGGCATTCCATTCCATTTTTTTATGTTCATAAGCTTATTTTTTTCTCTGATAAGTTCTCTGTGCAAAAATTTATTTCCAGTTTGCTCCTCAAGCAAAGTGTCATGGTGCTAGATAGAGGCATCTACGATTTTTTTATATATTTCATTTTGATTAACTTTCGATCAAATTATTGCAATATTAAGCCATTTTTTTTGTTTTATGCCTCTTCTATTTTATGTTTGATCTGCAGGTTTCAAACAAATTTCATAGCCAAGGCATTGGGTCTTCTGTCTTCTCTGTGAACCTTAACGGGTTTAAAAGCAAGGTGCTAGGGTCTGCAAAACTTTTTGAAGAACGAAAGACTTCATCGGAGTGTGAATCTAGGACTTCGAGGCACTGGCTCTTCTATTTCTCTGAGGCATAGGGTTTGCAAATGATCGCCTTATTCCTTTGGCACCAGGCACGTTCTTTCAAAGAAGTGAATGACATCTTTCTTCCTTTGGGGTAGACGTTCAATTTGCATCTTCTGTTTAAATCCCGAACGCAGGCACCTTGTATTGGTTAATTTGTATTGGTTTTTTCTTTTGTTCCTTCATTTTCGAAGGTAAAACCTTACAAAATATCTCCTTACCTTTCTATTTTTCGTTATTCATTCTGACTCATTTCTTCACTAAAGCCTTTTACTTTTTCAAAAGGCTATCCTCTTAAAAAGTGAAGGAGTCATTTGTAACCTAATAATACAAAGGTCTTTTTCGAGGGGGGGTTAAGGGTGCACAATATTGCACCTTCTTTTTGTTTTGTCTTTTGAGGGGGGTTTTTCTTTTTTTTGGTGTCTATCTTCTTTAAGCTCTCTTCTATTTCCTTTTATAGTGGCTTTTATATCTAAAAGGTGTATATTATTTTTATCTCATTAAACCAATATATGTTTATGAAGAACACAAGCTTATACTGAGAGGGGGGGGTGAACAGTATAAGACCTCTTTTTACTTTTTTCTTTATACTTCAAAATAGTAAAGCAATATACCCAAAGCAATATCAAAACAATGCACAATATCATCCACCAAGTGACACCAATTTTAACGTGGTTCACCCAAAATGGGACACGTCCACAAAACTTTCTCCAAAAGTTATCTCAAATTTCTTTAGGAAACCTTCCCAATTACAATGTTTATGAGCCTCGGCCCAAAAGAGATACCTTCCCCCAATCTGGATTTATGAGCCTCTACTCAAAGGAGATACCTTCCCCTCTACTCTGGATATGATCCCTCAGAAGATCAACTGTCTCTACCTCTTGCGAGCACGTGGAACTCCTTTCCATTGAAGACCTCCCGTCCTCAATGCTTAGCCTAAGAGACCTCTCCTTCTATGATCACGTCCACAACGACGCAAACCTACCAAACATGAGTCACTCAGTACAAGTCTTCCTCTGGCCCATATTTGTACAACACTTGAACAAATCAATCCCCTCCAAACAAGCCTTCTCAAAGACTTGCCAAATCCTCCTCGGGTTCTTCTCAAAGAACCAATGCTCCTTGGTCCTCAAGTTCCCGGTAGAACTCTCAAAAATCAGCTCACAAGTCCTCCTAGGACTTGTCCAAATCTGCTCACAAGTCCCCATCGAAACCTATCCAAAACTGCTCACAAGTCCCCACTGGAACCTGTCCAAATCAGCTCACAAGTTCATCAAGAAAAACTTTCTTAGCATGAACCCACAAAGAGAATTGTTAGAGACCCAATGTTATTCATCAACCTCATAGAAGCATAAAGTGAATTGTTAGAGACTCAATATGTTCTATACTTAACTCCCAATATCAATCTCAACTCAATCTCAATCTCAAAAGAATAAGATAGATGTAGTATGTTTTTCTCAAGAACATGAAACACAACCCAACAATTGCCAACCATGCAATATCTCATATAACAATGATACTCATGTTCTTTCCACTACCAATATCTTTTCTCAATCAATTAGGGCTTTAACAACAATGCTTATAGACAAGGTTTAACCAACATCATTCAACTCAACATTAACCTTGAAGCATTCAACCAATCAACACAAGAAAAGGAAACAAGTAGAAATCCTTTTTCCCTCCAAAGATATTTGAACAAAATAGCCACCAACACAATATCACCAAATGCAAAGAATAACTTGCTCAAATCAACTCAATGGAGTAAGCCCAATATCATGAATCAAGTAAAGCAATAACTAGATCAAACAACCTCTATGGAAGCAACTCAACCATCAAACTCAAAACAGCCAACCAAGGGTTCCACCAATTCAATGCAAGTAGCTAGACTCACAAATATAAACCCTAGTGCACAAAGCTTCCACTATCTCAAACCAAAAGTTGTGCATTCACCAAAAACTCTCCTTAAGGATAACAATGCATAAGTAGTCTTCAACAAACCAGAAAATAGGATTTACACCTAGCCAAAGGATACCTAGTAGAATACCTTTTCACTCCAACCTTATTTCGAAAAACATACACCAATCATACTCATAAGAAGAATGTGCCCATACCTTATTGGAGTAGAAGATAATTGAACCTTCAAGCTTGGCCAACCTTAGTTCTCCAACCTTTGGAGAAAATGAATAACACCACCACAAATGCTAAAGCCGCTCTTCATTGCTATCCTCGTGCATCACGACCAAGATGAAATTGCCCACAACATGGGTCAAACTTGGCACCTTCCCCAACGCCTTCACTCAACACACCACCACCATTGGAGCACAAGTGCCCAATGAAAAATATAATGTAATCCTATGTGTTGTCTTCCTTCAATCACCAAGGATTTGAAAACGTAAACGTTTTCCTCAAGCCACCACCATCATCATGAGCACTGTCCAAAAAATGTAACTCCCAGAAAATATAGTTCGTAGTCTTATCAAATGTCATAGAAACACAATCTGCCGGACGTCAAGCACAAGAAAAGCTTGGGCAATTCAATATGGATGGACAACAAAATACAGCGAAAAACATCGCTTTTTCGGAGGACACAAAGCTACGAAATTGTATCGATCGATGGTACCATTACTTTAGAAAATCATCCCCACTTATATAGCCATTTCTCCTTAATTGATTAACGTCGGCGCTCCTCCAACGATGGCAACACGTCGAATGAATTCTTTATGGCGTGCGTGTAAGGGTTAAAAGACCCTTTAATAATAATTAAAATAATAATAATTATTATTTTATTAATAATAAATTAAACTTAGACCTTTGTCAAAGGTTTGAGTTAATTTAATTATTAATAATAAACATAGACCTTCAAGGTTTTTCAAGAAGTAAAAACCTTTGCATTAAGTTAAGCTTGGTTTTAATAAAAACCCTTAATGAGTCCAAATGGTTTTAAGAAAAACCTTTAACCTTGTCACCATAGTTTTAATAAAAACCCTTTAACATTATGAAGCTTCTCAAGATATTTTTGACATCACACTCTTTTTGATATCAACACAAAAATGCCTTTTGACATCAATGACAACTTATACATTTGAGCAAAGGCAATGTACCCAAAGTACCCAAAATTGCCAACAGTTTAAAGAAGGTACTCAATATTTTATACAAACCCTCATAAATATCAAAACAAATAATTTTTTATATAACATCTTATAAATTTTTAAGTGGCATCTATTGGTGTATAAAATATATCTTCATCAATTTTTCTGCTTCTTCTTGCTTGTTACTTTCTCCTTCTTATTTCACCTTTTTTGCATTTAAGAAAGTTCTCTATATCTTAAAGCAAGACCTAAATATAAGAAGTCTATATCAATACAAGCTCTCATAAACTTCAATTTTTATTTATTTATAGGAATATTTTTTTACCTAAATCATTTAAAATTTATCACCTATGTTCCTAGTGTTGGACTTCTCAATAACTTACAGTTTCCCTCTCGTAAGGGTGGGTTATTAAGAATCCGATATTAAGTTCTGGATGATATAAAAAATAGCCTATGTTCCAAGTATCAATTCTCCTCTTTACTTATAGTTTCCCTCTCGTAAGGGTGAGTTATTGAGAAGAAAAGATATATAGGCCTGGCTTAACAATTGTTTCATTGGCCTTATTAATTTATCATACCTCCTCATTTACTTATAGTTTCCCTCTCGTTAGGGTGGGTATTTTGAAGAGATTGGTATTTCCAAAAGGCCATTGTTACATTAAAAATTATAAGATCCATTAATTCATTTTTCATTACCCTAATAGATTTAGCAAATCTCCTCACTTACTTATAGTTTCCCTCTCGTTAGGGTGGGTAATTGAGGAGCTTGGTATCTCTTAAGGGTTTTGTTCCATTCTTTAAAAGAACATTAAAATTGAAGTTAAAGGGGGGATTGTTGGTTTACTTCAATTTTCTTTAGAAAAATGAATACAATTGATCCACTCACCCCTCATAACTATCATACCTGGAAACCTAAAATATTAAATCTCATTTCTCAAAAAGGGCTCACACACCTGCTAGAAGAGAAGCAACCTGAATTTGAAAAAGAATATGAAATATTTGTTCATAAAGGGAAAATGTATGAAACAATGGGTATTATAAGCACTAATGTAAATGAAAGCTTATGGTTTCACATTACGGATTGTAAAACTCCTTATGAAAGTTGGGAGAAACTAAAGAACTTATTTGGAAAAGTAGATCAAATAAGGTCAATGCAATTAGAGGCAGAATTAACAACATTATCTCCTGAAGACTTTAGCAATATTGTTGACTTTCTCACCAAATTTAAAGAAGTCCTTACTCAATTTAAAGGTAGTGGCAAGGATAAAAAATATGAAGAATGCATCTATCTAATTATTTCTAAATTAAATGGTGTATTTCAAATATTCGCAACCACCTTTCTATCTACAAAATATGCTCTTGGTGCAAGTTTCAAAATGCCCTCCTTAGAAGAATTTTGTGAGAGACTAACTAGAGAAGAAACAAAACTTGCAAAGTATGAGATCTCTTCCTCTTCCTCTAAAGCCTTAGTAGCATCCACCTCCACTAAAGAAAAATTCAAAAAGAAAGAAAGAAGTCCCATAACTTGTACTCACTACAAAAAGAATGGTCATTCTGCAAATAAATGTTGGAAAATATTACAACAACTAGAGGCAGCTATGAAGGATCAAAATATAGATAATAAAAAGTAGATAGGAAAAGCCCTAAATGTTCAAGGGAAGACCACCAATACTTCATCTAATTATTGGGTCCTAGATTCTGGAGCAACTCATCACATGACTGCTTCAGATGAGTCATTCTCTTCTATCTCCTCAAGTTCAACATGTAGCATAGAAGTTGGTGACTCTTCCTTTATCCCAGTCAAAGGAAAGGGTGACATATCCATTGATGGTGGCTCTATCAATAATGTTCTCTATGTTCCAAACATTGCAACAAATCTCCTCTCCATCTATCATATTTGTACTTATGGAAAGGGGAAAATTGTTCTCTTCTCTCCAACAGGAGTTGAGATAAGAGACTTTCAAGACCCCCACTCTCTTATAGCCAAAGGAGATATTGATCACAACACTCACCTATTTCACTTCAAAGGATTCAAAAATCTAGAAGGGGCCTCCTATTTTGTGGCTCATGGAGATCTTGAAAGCAAAATTTGGCATGAAAGGTTTGGTCATCTCAGTTATAACTACCTAAAGGAATTGAACACCCATGAAATGGTAACAGGTTTACCTCAAGTCTCTTCTATTGATGGAGTATGTCCTGGATGTGCTCTTGGAAAGCAACATCAAGATCCTTTCCACCCAAGTGGTTCTCTAAAAGCCTCATCCCCTCTAGAGTTAATCCATAGTGACTTGATGTTTTTCCCAGAGCCTTCTTTCAAAGGAGAAAAATATGCTCTAACCTTCATTGATGAATTTTCCAGAAGAACTTGGGTCTACTTCCTAAAATACAAAAGTGATGTTCTATCCCACTTCAAAATCTTCAAAGCCTTAGTTGAAAATCAGGCCTCTTGCAACATCAAGAAAATTCACACAGATAATGGGGGGAATACTACAGTAATGAGTTCTCAATATTTCTATCAAGTCATGGCATCATTCATCAACATTATGTCTCCCATAATCCATAGAAAAATGGTATTGCAGAGAGGAAAAACCGAACATTGAAGGAAATGGCAAACTGTATGCTCCATTCAAGAGATCTTCCAAAAGTTTTTTGGGCAGAAGCTATTAACTGTGCAAACTATATTCAAAACCGCACACCTCATAAAGCTCTTGACCATTTAACTCCTGAAGAAGCATGGACTAGCTCAAAATCGGATGTCTCCTTCTTCAATATTTTTGGGTGTACTGCTTGGGCGCACATCCCAAAGAAGAAAAGGAAGGCTCTAGATAAGAAAAGCAAAAAGCTCATCTTTGTTGGTTATTGTGAGGAAATGAAAGCATACAGGCTCCTTGATCCCACAACTCATGAGGTCTTTTTTCATAGGAATGTCCAATTTGATGAAACATTCCCTCAGAAAGATCCTCAACCATCCTCTTCCTCTATTGAGCCTTCTCCTATAGTAGAACCTCAATATAATGAAGAACCAACTTTAGAGATTAATTTAGAGATTGATGATCAAGATGAGGAACCTATAACTCCAACTCAAAGTCTTTCCACTCCTTCTACTCCTTCCACTATGCCAAAATGGGCCCGCACCATTGTTAAAGAAGCTACTCCTTACATCCAAAATCTTCCATCATCCAGATTAACCAACTCCATAGGCACTGGTCTTGTCTGTCAGTCTATTTCCTCTGATCCTCAATCCTTCAAAGAAGCAACTGGTATTAAAGAATGGGATGATGCCATGGAAAATGAATTCACTTCCTTAATAAAAAATGAAACTTGGGATTTAGTTCCCCTACCTAAAGGAAGGAAATTAGTTCATTGTAAATGGATTTACAGAACAAAATATGGGCCTAATGGAGAAATTGACAAACACAAAGCTCGCCTAGTAGCCAAAGGTTTCTCTCAAATTGAAGGAATTGATTATGCTGAAACCTTTGCACCAGTTGCCAAAATGGATTCTGTTAGACTGGTTCTTGCTCTGGATGCTTCCCAAAAGTGGCCTGTCTTTCAAATGGATGTAAAAAGTGCTTTCTTACATGGGGACTTAAAGGAAGAGATATTCATGGAACAACCTATTGGTTTCACTCAAGACTCCTCTCTTGTTTGTAGGCTAAAGAAGTCTCTCTATGGCCTCAAACAAGCTCCTAGAGCTTGGTATGAAAAAATGGACTCCTTCCTTCTTTCCTCAGGTTTTTCTCATTGTGAGTCTGATAACACAGTCTACATTTGGAGAGATGAAGGAAAAATCACCATACTTGTTCTATATGTTGATGATCTACTACTCACTGGTAGTGACTTCGCTCACATTCAGACTATAAAAGACTCCCTCTCTGGAAAATTTGATATGGTTGATCTGGGTCTAGCTCATTACTTCCTTGGGATCCAAATAAATCAAACAGATGTAGGAATTTCATTGTGTCAACAAAAATACACTCTAGATCTTCTTCAAAGGTTTAAAATGATAGATTGTAAACCTTCTCCTACACCTTTTCAGTCTGGAGTCAATCTAAGTACTTCCTGCACATCCCCTCTATGTGATGCAACTCTATACCATCAGCTTGTAGGGAGTCTATTATACCTTACTCATACTCATCCAGATATCTCATATGTTGTTGGCTTAATATCCAGATTCTCACATCAACCTCATTTCAGTCATTGGCAAGCAACAAAAAGAATCCTCCGCTACTTGCAAGGAACTACTCACTTTGGGCTCTTATATGAGGGAAAATCCATGGATATCATTGGCTACATGGATTCATATTGGGCAGGTTCAGTAGAAGACAAATGTTCAACTTCTGGCTATGTCTTTTGTCTTGGTTCTTCACCAATTGCTTGGTTATGCAAAAACAACAAGCAGTGGCCTTATCATCTATAGAGGCAGAATATAGGGTAACAGTTTTAGCAAGTCAGGAAGCTCTTTGGCTTCATCAGATTCTAAGAGAATTTGGTTTTTCCCATGACAAACCTATTACTCTTTGGTGTGACAATCAGAGCACAATTCATATTGCATGTAATCCAGTTGAGCATCAACGCACCAAGCACATTGAGATACACATGCACTTCATTCGACAACATATTCAGAATGGGGACATATACTTGGACTATATTCCAACTAAAAATCAAGTTGCAGACATCTTCACCAAGTCATTTCCTTCTCCGCATTACATACAATTGCGAGAGAAACTTGGAGTATTACAACTACATTGAAACAGAGGTCTTTTCACCTCTCCTTTTATTATTGTATTCTTTGGAGGATGGTTTTTTCCCATGTGGTTTTTTTTATCATCTCTCCCTTATATATTATACATGAGTACCTCATCAGGCCATGTTGTCGGGACTCATTTTTTTTGTTATTAAGGACAATCTTCGCCATCCGAAGACATGCCTCTTTATTTCATAGCAGATGGTTTTTCCCATGTGGTTTTTTCACCATCTCTCATATATATTGTAAATGAGTACCTCATCAAGCCATGTTGTCGGGACTCACCTTTTTTTGTATTAAGAGGACAATATTCGCAAACCGAAGACATGCCTCTTCCTTTTTTTTTTTTGATAGATGGTTTTTCCCATGGGGTTTTTACCATCTCTTCAGAAAAGAAACCATTGTACATGAGTACCTCATCAGGCTCTATTTTCGGGACTCATTTGCACAATACACCCCTAGTATCACTTAAGGGGGGTGTTAGAATAAGTAATTATTCTCTTAAGTTCTACTAGGATAGACTTACTTGAGTTTCCACTCCTTCATGAGTCAGGTGAACTCTCAGTTATAGTCTACATCAGATTTGATGAGTTGTTGTAATCCAACGACTCTCAATGATCAACTTTGTTATTTATACAAAGTTGATCCATGGAATAATCAATCAGTTCTACTCTTTCTTCATATTTTGTGTAATGCTTTGCATGTCTATTTTGGGAAATTCTAACAATTTTGGAAATAACAAAAGAGGAGGAAATAGTTCTTGAGACAAAAGTGCCCAAGGAGGGGTTGTAGGAAGGAAAATCAATGAAGAAGATGAAAGAAATGAATAAGAGGAAATCATAGAGGAGGAGGTCCAAGAAACTTTCCCAAAGAAATCCAAGGAATCAAAATAAAAGGGGGAAGAGGTAAAATGCAATAGAGAGGAGGATCAACCTTATTAAAGAGGGGGAAGGAGCACTCGTAGACAAGCTAACATAAGGGAATATAGACGAGGAAGAGGATGATCCTCAAGAAATACTTCACAAACTAGGGAAGCAAAACAAGAAGTGGAAAATGGTAAATAGAGTTGTTTTTATTGATATTTTTATAGGGGTATCCAAACCCCTAGCCAAAAGGTAAAAATAAAATTATTATCCTAGAATTTAAGGGGTCTAAATGCCCCAAACAAACATAGACTACTAAAATCCTATATTTGCAGCTTGTGTACCCCTATAGTCTTATTGTAGGAAATAAAATTAGGGGAAAATAAGTTAGAAAAAGTAGGTAGGAAGATCTAGAGCAGAAACTTCTTGGGAGTTCTAGTAGAGGGGGCTTCAAGAGATTTACTAACTCTTTGCAACCTAAAGATATTTGATGGAGATTTGGTTGATAAAAAGTAGCATCACTCTACAATTCACTTTGAGCATAGGATCACAAGTAAAGTAGGCTTCCTCATAAATATTTATGCACCCAATGCCATTGAGCAATTTTTTTTTAAATTTACTTAAATAAAATAATCAAAACAAAATATTATAAATAGATGGTAGTCAAGGATTTCAATACCCTACTAGCCTTGAATGAGAAAAAAAAAGGGGTTCCTAGTTACACATAGGTCAGGAGAGATATAGTAGGTTTTTTGACAAAAATAAGCCTGCTAGGCCTACATTTGGAGGGGGTAACTACATGTGGAATAACAAAAGGATGAAGGATCAGGGTATTCAATCTTAGATTGGATAGAATTTTGATATCTCCTAAATGGTATATGGAGGGTTTACAACTAAAATTTAGAATAGGATCTTAAATTAGATCAGCATACTTCTTTAATTTTAGAAATGGGGAGAGATAGGGCTAAGAAAAACTACCCTATTCATTTTGAAATGATATGGACAACATACTCAGATCTAAAAATAAATTATGAAGGAATGTTGGGGTGCATCTATAATAGGAAGCCACATGTTCTAACTTTCTCAAAAGATGTAAATAATTATGCATGAGTTGAAAATCTAGAATCATCAAATTTTTTAAAAATATTTTTCAAAGGAAGGTTAGGTTGGAGAATATTTTAAAGAACATTGAGCAAAGGATGGAGGTGGAGGGGAACACTAAGGAATTTATTTAGGAGAAAAATATGAGTCTTTGCAAATACCATAACCTTTTAGCAACAAATGAAATCCACTAGAGGCAAAAGTCTCAAGCCCTAAAACTTCAAGAAGGAAACATAAACACCAATTTTTTTGTCACTACCTTAATCCACCAGATCAAAAATAGGATTAAAAAATCACTTTGGATCAGGATCAAGAGGAGGTTATAGATCAAGAGGAGAGAATTGAGATGAAAGTTTTTAATTTCTTCCATAACCTTTTGAAAAAAAAGGAGGGAGTAGGAGGAGGTCTCTAATGTACTCCTAAATAATATTCCTCAAGTAATCATGATGGAAGATAACAAGTTGTTAGATAAACCCTTCACAGTAGAAGAAATTGAAGATATAATGTTCTCTATAGGGAAGGAGAAACTCTTAGGGCCAAACAGGTTCCAAGTAGGGTTCTTCCAAGTTTTTTGTAGATAGTTAAAAAAGATATCATAATACCTATAAGGGAAGCCAAAAAAAAGAGGAAGGTTTTGAATAAATTGAATAATACTTTTATTTCCCTTACCTTTAACAAGACCAAGGTATAATACTTCATTGACTTCAGACCGATAAGCCTATGTAACACAATTTATAAAATCTTGATGAAGTTGATCTCTTTAAGAGTAAAAACCCTTCTCCGAGCATTGATCTTGAAAAACCAAGGGAATTTATCAAGGGTCATCATATTTCTAGAGGGAATTATAGTAGTTCATGAGGCTCTATATTCCTTGGTTAAAAGCAAGAGGAAGGGGATGGTAGTTAATTTGGACATGAACAAAGCATATGATAGGGTCTCCTATAACTTTCTTTAGAAGATGCTAAGGAAGTTTGGGTTTGTGGAGGTCTGGATAAGTCTAATTATGAGTTATGTAAGGACTTATAGATACTCTACCTAGTGAATGGAATACCAACTATTTTTTTTGCTATCTCTTAGGGTTGGAGGCAAGGTGGACCGTTATCTCCCTACACGTTTATCCTACATCTAGAAGCTCTAAAGACAAACCTTACTATAAAAATCTAGACTAAAGAAAATCCAAGGCCTAAAGGTGGTAAACATTGTGGAGGATACTTTTTATCATCTTTTATGGATGATACAATTGTTTTGGGAGTAGTAAATGTTATTGAAGCCAAATACTAGAAAAAAGCTTTGGAAAGCTACGAAAAGGTTGTAAGTCAAAGAGCCAATAAGGAGAAAAGTTTATTGTATTTTATCAATACCTCAACAAGAACTCAAGGAAATATAAAGGAAAATTTGGGTTATAAACTAGGCTCCTTGCCCTTTCTATACTTGGGAATGCTTCTTTTCATGGGTATATCTAAACAAGAACACTGGAACCCTATTTTTGATTGATTTCAAAGGACACTGTCAAGGTGGAAGGAGAAATAACTGAGCCAAGTTGGGAAGATACAACTATTGTAGGAAACCGTTCAAGTGCTCTCCACCTATGTCATATCTCTATTCAAAACCTAAGGGTGATGAAAAGTAAGTTATAATCTCTTCAAAATAATTTTATTGGACACAAATAGAGGAAAAAAGAGGATTGATTCTCTTGAAATGGAAAATAGTTTACTAGGCTAAGAAAAAGGAGGTGTGGGTTTAAGGATAATGAGTTTGATGTGCACATCCCTAGGTGGAAAACTGGCTTGGAGATTAATGAAATAACCAAACAACCTTTGGTCTAGGATCCTTTGATTTAAATACCTAGATTTTTGGGATCTTGAGATAATACTTAATAAGAAAGAGCATTATTGCAAAGGTTGAATCATTTGGAGTCATATACTAGGAAGCAAGGATTTTTTGAAAAAGGTAGTAAAATGGAAGGTTGGAATAGGGGAGCACATTGACTTCTAGTATGATATTTGATTAGGAAGAATTCTCTACAACAAGATAAGAGTTGGAATGTGCTAGCCTAGGATGCATGAAATATTTATGGAAACAAAGTGAGCAATTACTTCCATAGGGATTATGAGGATAATATCAAATATATCATAGAGGATTGAATAAAAGAAGATACCCAATAGAATGGAAAAGTTAAAGTCATTCTATGGATACTTCATTCTATTTATATTTCTAAATAGTATAAACAAATCATTACTAGTTAGCAAGCCTGAATGGAGAATAATCATTCAAAAGCGGTTATTAATAATTAAATGAGGAAGGTACTAGTGAGGAGGTTTGGAAAAAATATGAGGAAATTGCTACAATACCCAAAATTTATATTTTTAGTTGGTTAGTTGCTCACAATAGAATGCTAACGATGGATAATCTTCAAACGAGGGGTTTTCATGGGCCTTCCTAGTGTACTTTATGTGAGGAAGAGGAGGAGATAGGGAATCATATGTTTATGAAATGCAAGTTTGGTGGATATTTATGGAAAAATATTTAAATGGACTTCTCTGTTGGGTGGGTCTAACTTGGGGAGTCAAGGACTAGTTGTCCCAATGGAGAAGTCCCTTAAAAATGAGTTTTTGGCTCTCTAAAGTATGGTTCCCTTAATCTTCCTTTGGAATATTTTGCTAGAATGCAATTGAAATACCTTTCAAAACATGAAAATGGATGTGACTATAGTCTATATTCAAATCAATTCCTTTATAACAAAACAAATTACCAAAGTGTAGGTGAACAAAACACGTACTTGGGTGTGTGAGAGCCTGGAAAGATGGTGCATTCATTTACCTTCTACCATAAGGAGTGGACAATAGAAAGTAGATAGAGCAAAGATAATATGAAAACGACCAAGGAAGGGGTGGCATTAACTGAATACTAATGGGGCTTCCAAAGGGAATCCTGACCTAGTAAGAGAAGGGGAGTGGTGAAAGATGATATATGTAAAATAAGAGTGACGTTTGTAGATAACTTCAATGAGACTACCATCACTATAAATAAATTAAAGGGACTTCTCAGTGGAATTAAGTTGGAAAGGAAAATAGACATAAGTAATTTAGTAGTGGAGTGTGATTTATACATGCTAGTGAATTGAATCAACGACAAGAATAAATTCAACTAGAAGGTGATGGATAGAAGAGATTCAAGGTCTACTAAGTAGATTCAAGGATACTAGGATTCAACATAACTTTTGTGAAGGGAAAGCTTTTGTAGACATATTAGCAAATAATGGAGCTTTAGAATAGGAAATCTAGAATTGGAGGGAGGTTAAAGAGATTCCTACCTTAGCAAGGGTAATTTAAGAGTCAGATCAGGTAAAAATAGTAATGACAAAATTTGGGATTAATGATTCAAAGGAAAGGTTGGCTCCTTAAAGCCTTTTTTATTTATCATACAAATAAAATAGTCAGGGCTTGTATTTTTGTGCCTTGTAGGGGTTATGAAAGTACACAATGTGGGAGATTTTGTAATTGGTTTGAGGACCTAGTCAAAACCTCATTTACCATTAAAAGATTACCCTTTAATAAATGAAGGTAGAGATTACTAAAATATTAAAAAATGGGTTAAGAAATCAATAAAACTTAAATAATATATTGTGATATATTTTTATATAATTTACTTTAAATATGCCATAAAAATATGTATTACAAATTAAATAATATTAAATATCTAAATTATTTAATGTAAGTAATCCAAATAAAGTATAGGTTTATAGCAAGTCGAGAGCATACTCCACTAGGTAGGATGGATAAAAAACCATATTTGAAAGCCCTAATGAGAATTTAGGATGTCCTAGCTAGAAGTATGGATGTTGAAGTTGGAGAAGATAAGAATAACACATATATGACAACTTTGATCGAGGGAACACATGTTACACCAAAAGGGATAAAATAATGGGTGGTAGCCCATGGTTTAGGGGGAGAGATGCTCTTTCTTAAGACCATGGAGTGAGAATTTTCTTGTTAAGATAGAAAGTCTTAAAAATATTCTAATGTGGATTAGGCTTTTTGGACTTCCATGTCAACTTATCAACAAAGATGTTTTGAAGAATATTTGAAATACCCTAAGGGAATTCATCTAAGAGGGAGCAACTACTAAGGCGTGAAGACATGCTATATATACCTGAATATGTGTTGTTATAGTTTTTTCAAACCCTTTACCACAATCCATTAAGATTAAATCTAATTCAAGAGAATGGAATCAATAAGTAGATTATAAAAATATTGCATCCCAATGCCATAATTGGTATGGGATTGGACATATGGCAAGAGATTACAAAATAAAAACGATGAAGAAAGAGATGATTTTTTTTTATCATGAGATAAACTTCAAGATGAAGTAAAGAAATTATATTATAATAGAAGTTGGATTAGATCAAGGGTATTCCACACCAAACAAAGAGGCAAAGAAAGCCTATCTACAACATCATTTGGTAAAGTCCACCACAGTTCACTTAGATCAACCATTAGAAGAAACAAAGAAGGATACAAGGGATGAGAAAGTACAATGTGCAAGTTCAAATTCAAAAGGAATTAAAGACACAAAGGAAGATGTGGAGGAAAATTTTAAATTAAAGATGATAGAAGATGTCAAAATTTTTCTAGTTAAAATGTTTTCATTTTGTGAAATAACATAGAATCCTCTCTTGTTCATATAAATGAGAGTACTATAGAAGTTATCATTTTTTTAGGGTTTCAAGAGCAACATACTAAGGAAATGAGGATTGAGGATATTTGTAGCAATTTAGGGTTTTTAGGACATCATAAGAAGGTAATTACTATGATGGAGCATCATCCTTAGGGTTTCTAAGGCAACATAAAGAAAACGAGCTTTTAAGGTTATTCTTTACACTTCATATCCTTCAAAGAAAGACAAACCTATAGATGATAAGTCTTACTATGAGCAATGTGAAAAATTCAAAGAGAATGATGAAGGTGAAATTGTTGGTGGGAATGAAAAAAAGAGGAAGATCAAAGATGCAAAAAACAAAGAGAAAAAGAAATTCATGGAGATATTGGGATGGGAAAACAAACACAAATATCACAAGTGCTAACAAGAAGTGGGATTAAAACCACAAATTAAAAGTGATAATGAAAATGATATGTTGGAAGTTTGGGGGACAACACAACAGTTGGGTTTTGCTCTTCTTCAGAAGGTCCAAGTTTCAAACCGTGGTTTGGGTGAGTGTGTGAGGGTGTGTGTGTGTATGGTTGTGTATTTGGCCCCTATTGATAAGCTCAACTCTCACCCTTATCAGAGATCATGGTTGGAATGGGGATGCCCAACCCTGAGTGTCAATCGTAGGGGTTTCTCACACTAACCTCAATAAAAAAACAAAAAAAAATGATATCTTGGAATATTGGGGTATGAATATAACTCCTAAAAAAAGGAATTAGGGAATTAATAGGTTGTTATAAGCAACACGTTTTTTATTGACGTTAGCGTTGAGAAATCCCTACAACTGATGTTCAGTGCTGGGCATCCCCATACCAACCATGACCTTTGATAAGTATGAGAGCTAAGCTTATCAATAGGGACCAAACACACAACCATACATACAACCACCCCCTCTCACACTTGCCTACATCACAATTTGAACCTTGGACCTTCCGAAAAAGAGCCAAAGCCTGAACCGTTGCGCTTTCCTCCTCAGACATTATAGGCAACATTTTTATGTTATAAACAACACTTTTACAAATATAAAAACTTGGTGGTAAGTATTTTAGCCATTTGTAGTATTGATTTTTATCTTTGTAAAATAAAATTTTTAGAAGGTGATTAGTTAAGTGAGATTTTATCTTTTAATAAAAATGATATCAAAAAGTTGAATATGCAAACTAGCGAAGAAAATGACAAATATCTTTAATAAAAGAACAAATGAAAAATATCTTTGATAAAAAGACAAGTTAAAATCTGCTCATGTAGAAGAGTTGGAAAACAAGTGGGTAGTTAAAACTCTCCAGTTATCAAGAGGCCCAGGTTCAAATCTCTCCCCTCACATGTTGCGGATATGTTATATATAAAAAGGTTCCTCATAAAAAAAAAAAAAGACAAGTTAAATATTAAATAGATAAATAGTATTAACATGAACTAAATTCCAATAATAAAACTATTTTAATAAAAATGATCTTAAAAAAACTACAATTAACATACTAAAAAAAATTCAAACCACACCATAAATAAGTGTGTGAAGAAATGAGTATGTATGTTTCTCATTATATATTTAAAAACAAAACCAATCAAATATTATTTAAAAATATATTTAATAATTAAAAATATATTTATAAGAATTGAGTTTAAGTGGTCAATTCAAATTCAAGCCTCATCCAATAAGTGTGCATATAGATGCAAATATTTTTGTTGAGCGTAGAGGCCCATGTATGCGGGGATGTTGATTTTGGGTAGCTTGAAAAACTTTTGTGCACTAGATATGAAGCTCGTCTTTAATCTTGGAAATTGAAGTGATTTACTCATATAAGAGGTTAATTTCATACACCATTTTGTTTAGATTTGAGTGTTGTAGGGTTTTTTCACAAATTAAATTTAAAAAAATTAAAAAATATAATTTTATTTTGTTTAGACTTGAGTGTTGCAGGGTTTTTTTATAAATTAAATTTAAAAAAAAAAATTATTTTAAAAAAATAAAAAAATAAAAATATTTTTTGGTTACATAGATGAATTGGTTACAATCATAATTTTTAGTAATTGTCAGGGTAGTTGGCAGGGTTCAAACTATCAACGAAGGCTTCCAACACACCCACCGTCTCGTTAATGGTAAAATTGTATATTTTAATCTTGGGAGACAGTGCAATGGTTTTGGCTTTGGTTCTTCTTTGAAAGGTCCATGGTTCAAATCGTGGCGTAGGTGGATGTGTGATGATTGTGTGTTTGGTTTTTATTGATAAGTTTAACTCTTGCCCTTATGAGAGGTCATGGTAAGGATGTGGATGCCCTGCCCTGAGCATAGATCATAAGGGTTTTTCACACTACCCAAGATTTAAAAAAATTATATATTTTAGATATTTAATAATGATATAAATATATGTAAGTCACCAAGGGCCTGGTAAAACATTGGGTACTTACCAAGAGGAGACTTAGGTTCAAACTTCGGAGGCATGCTCAATCTGGGCAAAGGTAGTAGTTTGATATGAGGTCGTTGAATGCGTGCTAATTGCATGACGGTGGTGCCAACCCCAAGCCATCGAGGTCTCCCTCGCTCTGGGTTGTGTTTACTGAAGAAAGATAAAAGTTATAGTGGTAGCACCATGATTTGATGCTACGATCTGATGAATGCGACTTGATCTTGTGACCAGTTGTTAAAAAGGAATATATATATATATATATATATATATATATATATATATATATATATATATATATATATATATATATATATCGGTGTAGGAAGCTTGCAGTTTATTGTTTTTTTTGGTAATATTAAGATATGGGGGTTTTGACCAGGAATCCCCCAACCTGTTACAACAACTCCACCAGGGAGACACACACCCACCCCCTCACACACTCACCCACGCCACGGTTTGAACCTTGGACCTCCCGAAGAAGAGCCAAAGCCCAAACCGTTGCGTTGCACCCTCAGGTGTAAAATTTATCTAATATTAAGAAGTGGGGGTTTTGACCAGGAATCCCCCAACCTGTTACAACAACTCCACCAAGGAGTTTTTCTTTGGGTTTTAATCCAACCGTATATCCCCTTTGTATCACCGAGGTTCGAACCGTGGACCTCCTGTTCAACAGGGCCAAGCTCACCTTCTCCTCACCACTTGCGCTACAAAGGCAGATTGCAGTTTATTGTTATATATATATATATATCAAGGTTCAAAGTTTTGACCTCTCTTTAAGAGGTCAAGGTTCAAACCCCATTTGGTATGAGGAGACGAGGATTCCTCTGTAAACTCATTGAAAAAATATATAGAATAAATATAATACATGATAAGTTCTCGGGCACTTACCAAAAGGAGACCTAGGTTCAAACCTCGCGAGCATGCCCAACTTAGCATAGGAAGTAGTCTGATATGAATCCTATGAGTGCAAGACAGACCGACGACGACGACGGTATGAACCCTGTGTAATTGACGGTCCCCATCTCACGTCGGATCAACGTTAACAAGACAAATAGGTTTTTTGAGAGCAGTCCTTGTGGTTTAAACCCTAAGTTGGCAGTTACTAAAAATAGTGGTTGTAACAAACTCTCTTATGTACCATATATATATATAATATTATCAAATAGTATGAACTAGTCCATCAATTTTTTATCAAGAGACCCAAGTTTAAACCTTATCAAGATACAACAAGGCATGCCCAACTTAGCATAGGAAGTAGTCTGATTTGAATCCTCTGAGTGCACGCTAGATCGACGACGACAATGGTATGAACCCTGTGTAACCGACGGTCCCCATCTCACGTCAAGTCAACGTTAACGAGACATATAAGTTTGTTAGGGCTCCCTGTGGTTTAAACCCTGCGTTGGTTATAACAAACTCTCCCATACACCCAAAAAAAAAAAAAAAAAAAAAAAATATATATATATATATATATATATATATATATATATATATATATATCAAATAATATGAACTAGTCCATCAAATTTTTATCAAGAGACCCCAATTTAAACCTTATCAAGATACAATATAATTAATATATATATAACTTATTATTTAATAAAAATTTAAATGTTTATAATTAATTACATGGACTTTATTTTAAAATCAAGGACACATTTTACACGTTTGATCTTTTTTTTCTTTTTAATGTTTTTATGAGGGGCCATGGTCCTCTCATATTGAATGGGGTTTGAACCTTGAACTTTTTAAAGAAAAGCTAAAACCTTTACCACTACAACAACTTTAATTTTTTTTTCAAAATTAAAATATTTAAAAATTTATTAGTTATAAATAAATATAAATTTATTATTAAAAAATATTAAACATATTTATTTACAGTAATAACTTTGAAAATAATCTATAAATAATATTAAAAGACATATATTTAATAAATTAATCCAAGGTTCAAACCGCTGCCTGGGAGTGTGTGTGAAGGGGTGGGTGTGTGGTGGCTTTGTCTTTAGTTAGTTAAAAATATTTAATTAGTTTTTTTTTTAAGGAGAACGTTTACAAATTACATCAACAACCACCTTCAAGGGGTTTGAACACAAAGACCACTTAAGAAACAACCATCATCTTAGTCATTAGAATAACTACCTGTGACAAAAATATTTAATTAGTTAATAAAAAATAAGTTGATAGAGACAAAGTTAGGTTGATAAAAACAATAGTTAAATTTTTTTTCAAGCAAAGTTGATAAAGACAATTAAACTGAATTAACAATTTCTAACAAATAACCAAACTTTTACCAACCAATTTATTTTTTTAAAAAATATATAATATAAATCTTAAATTTTACTAAATCCCTATTTAAATCTACCTTACATAATTTTTCATTAAAATTTCTTACATAATTTTTCCATTAAAATTTCTTACATAATTTTTCCATTAAAATTTCCAACAAATAACTAAACTGTACCAACTAACTTATTTTTTAAAATATAATTTATAAATCTAAAATCTCACTAAATCCCTATTTGTATCTACCTTGCATAACTTTTTCATTTTAGGTAAACTTACGAAAAATTAGATGATTAAAATATTTTTATAAGCTAAAACAATGGGGGCAGCTGAGAAACTGTATTCTCACGAAAAGCCAAACTGCTCTTTCTCCTGATGTTGCTTTCCTCTATAGAGAAAAGAAAATTGCAATTTACATAACAGATTGATGGACTTTGTCTGTAAATTGCTGGAATTTCTTCACACTAAGAAAATCCTCATACAGTTGGTGCATGGGATTGAAACGAGCAAATAAAATCCACCTACTTCAATATTTTTGTATACTCTACTCTCACTATTTAAGTCGGCAAGCTTGTGAGTTAGTAGGGTAGAGAGATCACCTTTTTGCATCAGATATTCTACTAACTCTCACAAAACAACAAATTTCTTTGAGGTTGCCTGAGAAATTAGTTCACTCTACCCAGTCTATATAGATCACAGACTTTCGCAATTGGATTCTAGCGCCCCTGGGCACATGCAAAATGTTCCACGCAACCATGAAATCATTATAACGGAACATTCCAAGCCATCCACATAGGGTTCCGCATGTGAATCGCACATGAGAATCCCGTAGTTTAATGAATGTGAATGATTACTAGTATAAATTTCATTGAATGGGTCATTTAAGAGCTACGGCCGGCAATTATTCCAATTGATTTCATGTCCATTCTGCACTCGTCCAATTTTTACAACCACCTCAACACACATATTTAATTTATTAGATCCCATTCTCCAGCGAAATTGAAAACAGAGAAAAAAACAAAATCCCCTGTAGCCTTTTGACCAATTTGATTTTCATTCCTTTATATCAGCACCAAATTCCTTTCTTACTCCTTATTTTTTTCAAAAAATAATGTTGGATCTGCACTGGGTCTGTGTTACATGACTGCCGTACGTTATAGTAAGACTTGTGTCTTAGTATTAGGCCTCAATATTTTAATGCCATTTTCCTATGTTCATATTGAAATGTTGCAGATTTTGTTCTGAATATTCTGAATTCACACTGTTGTAGGAGGTGGAAATGTAGAGCAGATGAGATGATGGCATGAGCAGCAGCTGAATTGAAGGAGAGGAAGATGGGGATCATTTGCTGGGTGCACAAGGTAGCAGGAAAATGTGGCTGCAACAGCAAGCAGAATGTCAGTCACATGATGTTTATTTTTCCCTTTTCTGTTTGTTTTTTGTAACCGTTTGAGAAGAGCTGAAATATCGGGCGTTGAACAATGCGTATAATAAAGGCGGGCAGTTGGGTTCTGTTGGGTTCGCTTACGTGTTTAGTATTTGGGTTAGGCACATCTGGAACCGTTGAGGCCATTGCTGTTAGCCATTTGGAATGTAGAATGGGTATAAGCCCTGATTCTCTTTGTTCATGATGAAGACAAGTATTGTGGTTTCTAGTGGCTGTTTTCTGATGAGTATCTTTCATGGTTGACGTCAGTGGAAACACAGGATGGCTCAAAATTCTTCATTATATCAAAATGTAAGATTTGCTTCATTAGTCAAAAATTTAGTTTTGCTTGTCTTAAAACCTAAAACTGAGCATTAGAAGAGGTATTAATGTGGAATGAAAGAAATTCCATCGTAGGAATGGAGCATACATCTTGGCATGGAAACAAGCAGAGTCATTTTTATTCAAATCAAATTGAAAGCTGAGAAATAGGCCAGGACAGTGATTGATGACAAGAGACCCAGTAGGGGGTTTGATTTCCTATCAAATTCCTATCAAATTTGGAACTTTAATTTTCAATTGAAGTTCAGGTTTATTGCGTCCCATGTGGCCCGCCGTCCTTAGGCTGTTGTAGTTCGAATCCCAAACTTACATTTAGTGACTATTAGAGCTTGTTTGGAGGTCAAGCCAGCGCCCAATTGGGTAGGCAAAACCCTTTTCCCCTGTATGCAGATTAAGACCATTCCACTTTAAGCATTTGCAGGGGTGAGGTGATTCCTCCTACAATAAGGATAAATCCCTTTTACCTATCCCCTGTTGAAGAATTTCTTCACTGCCACTTCGTAATATTGTTGAAGAATTTTTGCATGGCCAAGCTTTGAACTTGAGCATCCTAATACGAAGCACAGGTTAGCATATATGCCTCAAGTCTCACCAGATTAAAAACAATTTTTTTTTTGTCATTATTCCTTTTTTAGTCATTTTTTCTTTGTTTAATTGGTTACAACATCTTGATTATTAATATTGTTTGGCAAGATTTAAACATATGAAGCCTGGTGTCTGCCATAAAAGTCAAGGTTTTTATCCAGTTGAGCTTCTGCTATTTGATCACTATCCCACTGCAAAATTCAAGGGTTGAAGCTATTAAATTTGTTTCAAGAGTGATGCTTGTAAAACATTTTAAACCTGAGTTTATGAGTAACCGTGTTGTTTTCTTCTCTGTTACAACGTGTAACACTGGATCGATGATTTAAACGGTCCTTGCAGTAAATCAGAAAATGTTGTGATCTATTGTTGAAGTATTTGAATCTTTTTGCAGGTTGCTTGATCTCTGTCTGTCTGTGAGGTGCAGGTTTTAACATTGCTTGAAGTGTTTATGTGACGAGTACATGAATGTTGCATCATAAAGTTAAAAAGATATTATCGAATAAGCAAAGGGCTTTGATCTCAATTCAGTTGAAATTGATATTATTGAATGTCTGGGAATTGATGGGTGCAAACGGAAGGGAATAATAAGTTGGATCAATTTTATTTCTCACAATTTGTGATATCTATTGCTTGACAGACTGAAGGTCCATTGCAATCAGAAGGGATATATCAGAAGTTTTGCCATTGGCGCAAATTTCTTTCAGTCGCAGGACTTTTGCTATTGGCTTTCTTCATTGGCAGCTTTGTACTTGATGATAGTTATGCAGAAGTATGATATTTGCCAACTCCCATATCACCTCTTCGTATTTTTTTCAAGTTTATGTTTGTGTATGACATGCAATGCTTGGCTTCTCTAGACAGCATATTTATGGCATATTCAATATTTATTACTAATCCCTTCTCTTCTCATAACGAGTGCATTGCCTATTAGTTTTGATTTAAGATTTTGAGAGAGCTATTCTAAAGCAAGAGTGAAGTAGAAAAGGGTTTGAAATGGAATGATGTCGGTCTGTGGTGCATTGCATGAATAGGCGTTGTCAAGATGGCAGATCTCCAGTGCCAGACAAGAGCATGTAAACTTTGCTATGGTCCCTACTTCCAGTCTTATGGAGGAGTCTGTCCAAAGTCCTATGCAGCAACCTGCCTGTAATACTGCACAGAGACCTGCTTCAGAAGAGGAGGCTGTCCAAAGTCCCATGCAGCAACCTGCCCCTAGCACTACACAGAAACCTGCTTCAGAAGAGATTAAGGTTTGATATTCTACTTTGTTCTAATTCTTGATAATAAATTAATAATTGATGGGCTCTAAAAGAAAGTCTTCTTTTCACCATCTTTTGCTTTGCAAGGACCAGCATGAAGAGCAGTGCCCACAGAGGAACGAAGCCTTGCCAAAAGGAGTGGCACAAGAAACTTCAGACCTTCAGATGCGGTCACTATGGGGTGACCCGATACAAGAGGTTGGTTGAACTTGATCCATGAATATACATGGGTGCTATATAATGTTCATTTTAGATCTCACAAAGGGTACTAGATTTTTCATTTTTATGTGTGGCTTGAACTGCTTTTTGCATTGTTTTTGATCCACTATGTCAGAACTTTATGGCTCCGATTTTCATTCGATTTTGTTCCTTACTTGCAGGCTCTTGTAATTAGAATATCCACAGTAGTGGATAAAATGTACTTATGATCTAAAAAATATTTAAATGATGAACATATATATATATATGACCTAAAATCTTGACATTTTCTAATGTGGTTAGCAGAGTCCAATTCCTGAGGTTCATTCATCTAGATATGTCGGTAGCTAGAAATTATCATACAATTGGTTGGTCTTCAATCATAGAATGGGATTTTGCATGCAATATTTTGTCCCTTTGATCTTCATATATATATTATCAGTGATAAATCACGGATTGTGATGCCAAAACCTTATTGACAGAATAAAAGGAGAACGCCACAGAACTTGCTTGCAGTCCCAGTAGGAATAAAGCAGAAAGAAAATGTGAATAAAATGCTTCAAAAGGTATTTCTTTGATCATATTTATTCACTTTGTTTTCCGTGTACTTCAAAGTGTGACTTGCATAAAAAGGTCAATTACTTAGGCTTAAACAGCTGAATACTAACCTGCATTGATGAAATTTCTATTCCCAGTTCCACCCAGACAACTTTACAGTGATGTTATTCCACTATGATGGAGTGATTGATAAATGGAGTGATTTGCAAAGGAGTGAGGAAGCTATTCATGTGGCTGCGATCAATCAAACAAAGTGGTAATATGAACAGTAAAGCTGCTGCCAGTCCTCACAGTCCCTTTTCCTTTACCAATTAATTTGCTGGTGAAAAGAAATACTATAGTCTTTTCTTATAATATGGCATTTAGGATATAATAAGAAGACATGCCTAACGAGGTCTTAATTTTCTGATATTTTAAATTCTGGTTGTGTTGGCATGAATTCCCAATCAAGGTGGTTTGCAAAAAGATTTCTGCATCCAGATATAGTTGCCATTTACAACTATATTTTCCTTTGGGATGAGGATCTTGGAGTTGAAAATTTCAATCCAGATAGGTATGTGTTTCCTGTATTAAGTTGTTTCCTTATGTAGCATACGGATGGGTCCTAGAAAGTATAGGTAACAATATATTGATTCTGCATCGCTTTTGTCTCAAAACATTCGAGCATTAATTACCAAAAATATATAAGCAAGACTAAAAATGGTGACATTTAAGCATTAACTTCTCTCGTGTATTCATATACATCTTGTTGCATGTTATGAACTGTTTGTTGGCTTATCAAAATCCTCAAATAAATGCAGAATGTAGGGTAAAATGAAAAATCCCAAAGCCTTCCTTTGGAATGAAATTGAGAAACGATGAAAGCCTAATACATAAGTTCTTCTACCACTAGCAACAGATCAGTCTGATGTCATTCCATCAAAATTGCAAGCCTCAACCACCTCTAAGTGGCAGGAAGATTACGTGATTTGGTATTCTTTTATGCATTTTTCCTGTTGCCAGTTGTGCAATTGATAGACTGTATGTTACAGTGTTGAGGTTCAGATCACACACCTTTGACTCTTGAAAAAAGGGGGCTGTTTATTTTTACTTTTGACTGCAAAATTCACACTGCTAGCTCTAAGAAATCAAAATTTGTAGACATATCTGTATACAGGAATCATTTCTGATAAATTTTGTATTTTGTGACTGCTTTCATGTGTGCTTTCCACATGTAGCATTAATCAATGTCCAAACTAAAAGGTTATCATGTCATATCATATTTTCATATTTCGAAGAAAAAGTATGAAAAACACTGAATTGTTTTTGACATCTTATCACCATATCTGGATTCATACTAAACACATGGATCCTGTCTCCATTAAGTACTCCAGAAATTATTTACCCATAATACTGAAAATAAACATTTTCTATAGAAGAGTCCTTTATGTTATTTGTTTTAGCAGATTAGCTTATCTCACAGCGTCAACTCTTTGGATATGTATATATGGATATATAAGAATGCATAGGTCAAGGAATAAGAATGAAGCATTAGACTGAGTTGACACTTCTAAACTATTTCAGCAAACTTTATTATTTTTTATACTGCCAGTGCTGCTAATGAATTCTGTAATAATTTTTTTGTTGAAAATATTCTTATCACATTTTGCTTCTATGGGTGACTTATAGATATTTGTCTATTATGGAGGAAGAAGGATTAGAAATTTCGCAACCAGCCTTGGACAAATCCAAGTCAGAGTTGCATTATGGAATCACTATGCGAATTCCAGGATCCAGGGTTCACAGGTAAGATACTCTGTTTAATGATTAATATTTTTGGATTCCATCTTTGGATTAAACCTGTCTAAGATTTTTTCCTTTGACTATATAAGATCCTTAGTTTTCAAGAATTAAGAAATGGTATTATTGGGATTAACCAATTTTGCTGTCTGACTTGCAAAAGGACAATTGGACGAGGGGACAAAAGATGCTCTAAAAGTAGCAGTGGACCTCCCTGTACAGGGTAAGGTATAGATATTATATTACATCATATAATTATTTATATTTTGTTAGAAAGCACTCTTGCAGCCTAATGTTGCAGTGATAGCTGTTCATCTGAATGAAATGTTAGCAAAATCTCTACTAATTGGTTGTAAGAGTTATTTTTTTTTTCTATTACACAGATGGGTAGAGATGATGGCTCCGGTATTCTCACGTGCTGCATGGCGTTGTTCATGGCGTATGATCCAGGTACATGTCTCTTTGATTTCTGTGATTCCACTTCCTCCCCCCCCAATTATGGTCTGAATATTGATAATAAAGTTCCATTAAAGAAACCAAATATTGATGATAAAGAATATTTTATTTCAGAGAATGAAAACATAGGATGAAAAGTACATTTGTAAGGATAGAAGATGGTATTATATTAGAAAACTTAAAATACCTCAATATTTGTAAATTTCCTTACTGACAGAAAGATAAGGCAACATTTACTATTTTTGTGTGCATCTAAGTGCAGTATTGGTATGCCATTTTGAAAATTTAAATATGCTGAGGCATATGTATGTGTCTCTGTGTGGGTGGGTGATATATTGCATCTACAGCCAACAGAATAAGCAATAAATCAAATGCCTAACTAAGCATGAGGATGCGATATAATTGTGTATAACTGAAGCATTCCCTAATTGCACAACTAAGTTGTGAAATTATGATCAAGTTTTACACAGAACAACAGAAGTAGAATTTAGTAGAAGTACTGATAAAATGAACTGTGCACAAAGAGAACTTGTGATGTTTCTATAGGAATTGCACATTAAAGAGAAAACACTATGCAGCTTGCTAAATAAACTTCTCTTCTGGATAGACATCATCTAAATAATAAAAGGTCCTAAATCCAAAAAAAGAGTCTCTCATCAAATACCAGAAGAACTTCTGGGGACTTCTCTTCACACTTCAAACTTAAATAGATTTCAAAATCTTGTCTTACCATATGTAATGCTAACATGCCTATGGTTATAATTGTTAGGTTGTCATAGCCATAAATTATTATGCTTTTCTACATACAAAGAAGGGCAACGCGAAGGACGCAGCCTTCCTTGACTTATTTAGTTGGCTTTTTTCTTTCATAAATACCATGTAAGATTTGGTCATGAAAATTTTGATGAGATGCCTGACAATGCCAATGATCCTGCACGAAATTAGGATATCACTGGAGAAAAAAAACCTAGTGCAAACAAGGAAGGTTGCATCGTTTTCTTTTTCTTTGATTCTCTATCTTAAGATTTTTTGTTGGACACCTATAGCCTCTTCAAAGATCTGCATGACAATAAGAGAAGAACAACAATGATATGGTGTGTGATGGCATAGGTCAATTATATAAAGAAGAAGCAAAACCATTTCAGAAACAAGAAAATGGCAGTAGGTACGACCATTCTGTGTGTGACTCACTTGATGTAGTCTCCAAGAAAGAAAATCTGCTATCTGTTCCAGCCAATGGTGTTATACGTCTAGCTATAATCAGTTTTATTTACTTGCCGCCTATTTACACAAAGTTTGTGCGAGATTTTCTCACGCCAGCTGTTTCTCACATGCTGTCCCCTATGGTGTCCAAACTTTTGCTTTCAATTTATTTATTTATTTATAGCAAAACGCTTTTCTATGTACATTTATGATACAAATTGGCGCGTTCTTGTTTTGTACAAAGTGTGTCACGAATAACAACCACTTACCAGTATCGACAATACTTTGCTTGGGCATGGGCCCGTTGGGGCCAAGTCTTTTGTTTCTACTTGGCCTAGCTTCTTCCTCGTTCCAGTGCAGCGGGTCACCCTTCAAAAATTCTTGTGACCAAATCTCCTTTTCAGAACAACGTCTAGCAGTGTCTTGTTGCTTCCAAAGGCCATCAAAAGTCTTCTTTCTAGGTTTCTCTGGTAATAGCAGGTCAACTGTCCTCATTTGATGGAACCCTTAATTTGTAGTGGCCGACAACTGTTGACCTCCTGTCCTCGCATCATCATAAAAAGCTGGTCCCTCTTTAGTCGTAGCAACAAAGTCCTCCACGGAAAACTCACCCTCTATATGGAAGTCTCCGGTCACTTCTTTAGAGTAGCAATCATCCTTCATTTTATATTCTTTGGTCACTTCATAGATACAGTCCCAGTCTTCCTCTATTTGATCTTTCCTGGCCACTTCCTTAGGGCAATCCCAATCCTTTTCAACTACGTTGACCTTCTCAAAATAGTCCAGATCATTCTCCAGTAGGTTAATCCTTTCTTCTTCGATTTTTTCAATGTGGAAGGGAGATGGCTTTTCCACATAGATCTTGACCTTTCGGCCTTTGTAAGGGATGACCATATGAGAAAAATCTAGAGACAGATAACCTCCCAGCTTAGCAGTGAACTGTCTAGATAGACACAGACCAAAGTAGGCTGGGAGATCAACCACTACTACTTCTTGAATAATTGTTACGTACGGTAGCTTGTGAAGAACCATCGACATGTCCTTGACCGCCCCAACTGTTGGGATAGGGATACCATCTAACTACAGAACTCCAAGGCTTGATTGAGTATACTCCATTTCCATTGCTTCGCATATTGCCTTTGGCATGATAGTAGTGGCTGCTCCTGAGTCAATCATGCAGTTGTGTACTATCCACCTCTCCATTTGTAAAGATATGTAGAACGGGGGTGGTTGGATCTTACTCATGCTGGGGATTGGTTGATCCTGAGCAAAATTTAGGTCCGATGGCTTCTCTTCTTCAGGATGGATGCCTTTTGACGTTGCTTTGAGCTGATCTATCTGACCAGTGATTAGCAATGCATCATACATGCTTGCCTTGGAAGGAGTCTTCAGTTCTTCAACAATATTGTATCCCTTCATGCCTGACAGCTTCTGATCCTTTCGATCAATCTCTTCGAACCTTCTGTGATATTGCTTAGTGTCTTCTAGCTTTTGCCTTTTGGTAACAAAGGGATACTTTAACCTTTTTAGCGCTTGCTCTTTATGATCCTCTGACGGGGCCTTTGCCTTCACTTGTTCCAGCCTTGGTGAGTTCGACCTTGGCTGCTCTTTTGCTTGCTCTTTGTAAGGTTGAGCAGGAACTTTGAATGGCTGCAACTTTTGAGGCTCCACTTGTAGAGTCTTTTTTCCAGATCTGGGCAGGACTTGGATAGACTCTTCCTCGGGTTGCTTGGCCACCATGACTTGTTCCGGATCCGTTAGAATGTTGACCGCTTCCTTCTGTGTCTTTTCTACTCTTTCCATTTTCTTTGTTGTTGCTGAGCTTGGTGCTAGTAGACCATACATGTGTCTATGTTGTGAGGATCATTGCAGGCCAAGCACCAATAGTTTTCATGAGGAGCAGAAGTAGACAACATCTTCTCTGGTTCATTGTATGCAACATTTGTTCGTCTGGCGGCGTTGCTTCTAGAGGCTCTTTGGTCCTTGTTGATAAAGGGGAACCTTTAGGTTGATAGCCCTCATATCTCTTTTTCGCATTCTGCCTCTCTAGCATAATGACTTTGTTATTCAGATTCTTCAATGCTGCCCTTAGCTTTAATAATTTTGTATTTTCTTTAGGTTCTGGAGCTGGCAAGAGAGGGAGAGATGGTGCAGCAGGTTTGGTCAGAGCTCTAGGTGCCAGAGCAAGAGCAAATTGTGGCATAGTAGTAGCCGTAATCTGTTGTGCAGGCAACTCTGGAAAGTATAGCATAGTGATCTTAGGAGGAAGCTTGCCAATTGAGATGAGTGCATCTTCTGTAGCAATTGCAACTTGAAAGACTTGAGGAAATATCATCTCATTGGCTAGCCGGATCTGGAGGCCTAGATCTGGGTCAAAGGCTCGGATGTAATAGATATATGCTTGGGGTTGGGAAGGTCTAATATCTTGAGAAATCTGCTTCCACATTTTGCTGAATTTGATGTTAAAATTAGTGAAATTTTCTTGCAGATGCTTTTGAATAAAGGTAAATTGAGTAAGCAATGTAAATGGATCTCATACATGATTGAGTTCCAAGATGAATGGTTCAAAAAGCTGAGCCTATGAAGTAATACTGATATCATCAAGGGATCTATACCAGGTGTCCTTTTCCTTTAAAGGATATGACTAATAGCCTGCACCATGACATCCTCACGTTGGATATTGTGAATAGCAGTAAGGGCGACCATGTCTTGGTATTTGTTCATATGCAGTTTTCTCAATTCCATCAACAGTTGGTAAAGCTTTAAGAAGAGCAAACTGAGGGATTTCATGGAGATCTAAAAGGAGGGGACCATTGCTATTCCACTTTGGGTAGATTTGTTCGGTCAACCATATTTTGTAGGCGGGGACTATGAGCAGATTGCCTAAGAAAGGATTGCAGTGGAATAGCACTTTGAATGCAAGGATCTCTAATTGAAGAGTGGGATTTTTTTGGTCTTCTACAAGCTATCCAGTCAAGTAGTTCAACAAACTGCATAGGTTCTTTGAGCTTCTTGGCCTCCTATCTCATTAACGCGTGATTCTGCAACTCTTTCCTTCAGCGGAGTCGCCAATCTCAGGTTCTTTCAATAGTGGAGTTGTCGGGTGAACATGTATTCTCTGCTTGTGAGGTCAAGACTATTCACCAGAATCTTGGGTCCTCCAGGTGAGTGAGACAAATTGCTTTGTCCCACCAGTAATGCGTTGGTAGAAACAAACCAAATAGGTTTTGTCCCACCGGGCGTGCCAAAAACTCTTGGTCTGTGATCTGCCTAATGGATGGGAGTGCGCCGTTTGATCACGAGGCCAAGATTGGATGGCTTAGGATCTCTCCTTAGCCAACCTTCGGACAAGGCTGGTTTCTTTTTATAATAATAAAAATAAAAATATGGGGAAGATAAGAGTAAGGAATGGAGGGTTAGGGATGGAAATTGTGGATTAGAGGTGGACACCATTTGGCTAATTGCATTACCATATACTATGTAACACACACTGCAACTAAACTACATATAGGGCCAATAGACTAGTTACTAGGCAAAGTATCGTTGAATATGAAATAAGCCTGAGATCGTGCCCTCCACTACTTCAATAGCTCTTAGCACCCTAAACAACTTTTACAGAAGAAAGCAGAACCACACAATCGGTCACTAAGCATCCCTAATATTCCAATAGCTTGGGCCTAATAGATAGTCTACTAGACCTCCCAAAGAGCTTTTACAAAAATATCTAGGGCCTACAAAGTATCTATAGTACCAAAGAATTCAACAACACAATGGTAGCAAAGGTTAGACGGCACGTTGATTCATTAAAATTGCAAAGCAAAATTACATAATGTACAACAGGCAAACACTCAAATTGTCGACCCTTGTGTTGAGGTAAATGGTGCTATATACTATATTACTATACTAGCCTAATTAGCCTGCCAATATAGTCACAACTTGGCCCAGTTCGGAGCTCATGCTTGATCAACATGTTGGGAAGGAGTAAATGTTACTTTCTACGCTGTTTTTCGCAACTGTTGTTGATTGGCACTGTTCACCATTTGCAACCGCCACATGTCTTTGATAGATTTGCGCCACCTAATCATGCTTAGCTCCTCCCATCGTGCCTTGTTGCGATAGGCATCAAATTTGCAAGGAGATCTGCTTATGATTAGTGGCAGCCGATGTTGTTGTAGGTGCTAGGGGGCTGGTTGTCGCTTTCCTGTAACTGCCCTACCTTGGATGGCTGAGAAGTGTCTAGGTGTCCCTAACCTCTGACACATAATTTCCTTTGAAAGCGACTTGGTTGGGGGCTCTTCTTCTTTTGTTCTCACCTGTTGCACGTCCCTACCGGTTGCTGGGAGTTTGAGGAGTTGTCCAAAGCAATCATAAGAGTTCAAAGCCCATGGCCCCTAGGAAATGTCCAACTATGCCTACACCCCACTCATGCGTCCGGTTAGAACTGGCCGGGGCCACTGCGCACTTTGGTGGGCCGTGTCTATAAAGTTATCTGACCACCTTTTTAAGTGGCTGGGTCTCTCTGCCTTAGAATTCTAGGACTGCTTTGAGTTTCTGACCAGTCTATGGTAGTTATCAAAAATTTCTTGTATCAACAAAATTGATAGTCTAGCAGAATGCCAGGAACTATCTATGTGGAGGCTTTTACGAGTCCACAGTAAGGACTTTCAAAAATGGCTTTCCTTCCATGTTATATAGATTTTCTTCACATTAGTTTTTTAGTTTTTGAGTTTCTCTTAAGATATGGAACTGTAAGAAGTGGTGCTTGCTTTTTGCTCGCATTTTGCTTCTTGCATCCTGTTTCTTGCTCGCGCTTTGCTTCTTGCTCGCATCTTGCTTCTTGCTCATATTTTGATTCTTGCTTTCTATTTCTTGCTCACACCGTGCCTTTGCTTCTTGCTTTCTATTTCTTGCTCACACTATGCCTGGTTGATGTCGTCAACATTAAGATGGTGTTTTTTTAACGTTGTATTTTACTTTGCCTGGTTGATGTAGTCAACATTAAGATGGTGTTTTTTTAACGTTGTATTTTACTTCTTGTAAAAATATGTGAAGCATATATAATATGTTATGTACTTTGAAAACAAGCATATCATACTTTTTATTAAAAATAGGAAAAAACACTACATAAAGAATTCAAGCGGACCTTTAGAGTTTTTAAAGTATTTTATTTTTATTTGTATTTTCTACTGAAAATATTTGTAATGTTAAAAATTAATTCATTTTAATAAATATCGGAGGAAAATTATCTTAAAAAAGTTTGGACTTTTAGATATGATCCTGATAGTTGTGTTTTTGTTGTTTTTATCGCTTTTTAGATTTATAAAGATGAACACATATACATTATATAATTTATTCTCATATTTTTCTTATTGATATATTTTGTTTGTACAGAATGATTTGATTCATGGGTGGGGAATGGATAAGAAGCTTGGCTACTGTGTTGAGGTATAAAGGATAAGTCCTTTTATTGATTTTTATTTTAAGTATTTTTTATTTATTTATTTTTTAAATTAAAATTAGAAAATTTAAGATTACTTTATAATTTTTATAATTATTTTCAGATGTTTAAAATAGAAAAAAAATTCATTTATGTTTTTATAAATATATTTGATTAAAATTTTATATTTTAATAGTAGAAAAATATTTATCTATTTATAGATAATATAATATATTTTAAGAGCAAAGATCTTTTCAATTTAACTTTCAGATAGTAACATAATACATTGATCTTTAAATTTTTATTAAAGCTGTAAAATTTATTTTATTATTACCAAGTATAATTAGTTATTATTTAAATTTAAAATATTTTTTATGTTTTAAAATTTTATTTTATTGTTTTTTTTTTTTAAAGTTGTGTGTGAATTTTATTAGGAACCACTTCCATCAAAATAATAAAATATTAGATTTGTTGTTAGGTTAATTAAATCATATCTAGCTTGCTTTTCTATCAAATTCTTTTTCCCATCTCTCTTAAACTATTAGTTTTCTTCTATTAAATTCTTGATACGGTTCCATTAGATAGGGAATTTTCTTTAGCTTGTTGCCTTCAAAAAATTGAATGTTGCCAAAACGAAAATCAACCCCATGGTTAGTTAAATTATCTATTCCCATATTTCCTTCATTGTAGATATGCTAGTATTTTTAAGATACTACCTCCATCAATGATTGTAGACATCTAGAATAATGCTATCCAATCCTTACATCTCTTTTTAAGAATAGTAATAATAATATGTGAAAACCTGCTCCAGGGGGATAATGTAACAGTTTGGGGTTTGGCTCTTCTTTGGGTGGTCCAAGGTTTAAACTACGACGTGTGTGGTTGTGTGTTAATTCCCTATTGATTAGCGTAGCTCTAGGCCTTACGAGGGGTTATGGATGGGAGGGGACTGCTTAGCCCTATGCATCGGTCATAGGGGTTTATCACACTACTCGAATCCAAAAAAAAAATGTGAAAACCCCTCAATTAAAATATTTTCCCATCCATTTTCCATGACCATTTTTATCCTTGAAAGAAGTGTCATACTTCTACATAATTGTTTGTTAAAGTTCCATATAATTCTTGGCAGGTGGAGAAGTTTGTTTTGATTATAATCCAAAAAAAAATGTAAAAACCCCTCCATTAAAATATTTTCCCATCCATTTTCCATGACCATTTCTATCAAATTCTTTTTCCCATCTTTTATTTTTTTTTATTTTTTAACATGGTGGAATCGGTAGCCGCCACGAATCCGGGCAGGCTGTCCAGCTTTTATGGCTGCCACAGTATTCTGTGCTGTCCACCCTGGAAGCCGCCACATAGATCTTCGCGCAGTCCGCCCCTATAACCGCCATGCCACAATCATTTTAAACCTTTTACACCGCTGAAAGCACCAGGAAAGGGACAAGCGTTCAGTCCGGCGAGGCCCGAGATTTGAACCTTGGACCTCCGCCCCCCTTATGGGGTTTGGATGAACCAATTGGTCTACATCTCGGACCTTTAAATTTTGGGTAATCATTTCAAACTCAGTCAACAAGCTCAATTTGGTCAACAGACTAAGTCAAAGGCATGAGTATTACTCTATCGTACCTCCAAATTGGCACTGAATGGTCATCACTCGGTGGCCACCTTGACCATCGAGTGATGGTCTTTTCCCATCTCTCTTAAACTATTAGTTTTTTTCTAGTAAATTCTTGATACTGTTTCCATTAGATAGAGAATTTTCTTTAGCTTGTTGCCTTAAAAAATTTGAATGTTGCCAAAACGAAAATCAACCCCATGATTGGTTAAATTAGCTACCACCATATTTCCTTCATTGTAGATATGCTAGTATTTTTAAGATACTACCCCCATCAATGATTGTAGAAATCTAGAATAATGTTATTATTAATACTATCCTTACATATTTTTTTAAGAATAATAATAATAATAATAATATGTGAAAACCTGATCAGGGGGACAATGCAACGGTTTGGGGTTTGACTCTTCTTTGGGTGGTTCAAGGTTTAAACTACGACATGTGTGGTTGTGTGTTAATTCCCTATTGATAAGCGGAGCTCTCGGCCTTACGAGGGGTCATGGCTGGGAGGGGACTGCTTAGCCCTATGCGTCGGTCATAGGGGTTTATCACACTACTCGAATCCAAAAAAAAAAATGTGAAAACCCCTCCATTAAAATATTTTCCCATCCATTTTCCATGACCATTTTTATCCTTGAAAGAAGTGTCATGCCTCTACATAATTGTTTATTAAAGTTCGCTATAATTCTTGGCAGGTGAAGAGAAGTTTGTTTTGATTATAATCCAAAAAAAAATGTGAAAACCCCTCCATTAAAATATTTTCCCATCCATTTTCCATGACCATTTTTATCCTTGAAAGAAGTGTCATGCCTCTACATAATTGTTTGTTAAAGTTCGCTATAATTCTTGGCAGGTGAAGAGAAGTTTGTTTTGATTATAATCCAAAAAAAAAATGTGAAAACCCCGCCATTAAAATATTTTCCCATCCATTTTCCATGACCATTTTTATCCTTGAAAGAAGTGTGATACCTCTACAAAATTGTTTGTTAAAGTTCCATATAATTCTTGGCAGTTGTAGAGAAATTTGTAGAGAAATTTGTTTTGATTATCCTAAAAACACCGCCTTTACCAATATTTCTAGGGTTTCTTCTAGAGCATCATCAAAATTATTTTTGATGAACCTAACTCTTGGGCATTTTCATTTTACCATGAGTCTATATAGATCTTTTGCATTGATTTTATTATTGCATTTCACCCTTACATGTATCTTCATATCTTCTAACCAAGTAACTAGCACACCTTCTTCCACATTCGAGACTTACCATGGTGAGCACTATGCTTGCAACATTCTATTAGGAGAAACAACAATACAAATCCAAAATTGGGTGTGATTTTGAGATTTATGTTTGAAAATTATATTATTCCTTTCAAGCCATAAATTCTAACAAGTAATGAAAAGGCCAATGCTCCACATAATGTGTAATGATTTATCTATAAAACAATATAATCAACATTTCTTCAACTCTTCTAATGTTCATGAGGCAACCCAATAGATTCTCACGTTTTTGAAAAGGTATCCCCAAATGAAGTCCAAGCAAAGGAACATTGGAGAAGTAAATGATTGAAAATTTTCAGGTCCTTACATAAAACCATAATAGTTGAGAAAATCTTCAAAAAATTCCGATTTGAGCCGATTTTTCCCTATTCACAGCCTAGCCGATTTTTTGCCAAAAAATTGTGATATGCATGAAAAAACTTTTTTCAATGAAAAATTGCATTTTCTTCGGTTTTTTCAATGAAAAATTGCTGAATTTTTACCGATTCTTTTCCAAGCCAATTTCGATTTTCTCAAGTATGCATAAAACACACCTAAAAGGTTAATGATATATTGTTTTTAACAAATTGTCACCTATAAGAATCTCGTTTTGGACTGATAACAAAATGAATGTTGAGGCCATAGAGAGGGCCTCAAGTGACCACACACTCTTCCAAGGGAAAGGGAAATCCTTTGGAGTAGGAAGTTTTGATTGCTTTGAATTCTTATATCCCAACTTGAGAGAGTATACACCATCTTTTGATAGATTCGCTACCAACTCATCCTTTTGTGGGAAATGGGAAAATAGAACTCCTAAAGTGTCTTTTGGATTTTATCTATTGCTTGTTTGAGGTCCTTTTACCTCAACCAAATTGCTAATAGAAATCCAAGATCTAGAATAATTGCTCAAATTATTATAGTTTTTTTTACTTTTGAACCTAAACAAGCGAAACAAACCCGAGACAATGCTTGTCATTTTGAGTCATAAATAAAAGGATAAAGCTTCAACTATGCATGAAACCAAACATTTGCAAAATACCACCTTTTGGATAACCATTTAATATGTTTTTTTTGATGGATCAAGGATGGAATTGAATTTTTTTGGAAAGATTTGATTATCATTAGGTTGTACAAGCATTTTTACAATGTGGTGTACATGCATTTTTACAATGTGGTGTCTCTTTGATTCTTAAGAGACTCTTGATGTTCCCAATTCTTCAAAGATCAAGACTTCATATTTTGTCTCTTCAATTTTCCCTCAAATAATGTAATAATAATTATCTAACATCCCCCCTTATTACATTATTTGGTATACAAAGAAAATTGCAAAACAATTCAAATTTGACTCGACCAACTGCCTCGAAGAGGTTATCTGAAAATATCTGAAAGTTGATCTCCAATGGGAATGTACTTGAGCTATATTCTCTTGAATGAAATGACATTGAGCTTTAATGTGCTTTGTCCTTTCATGAAATATTGGATTCTTGATCAATTTTAGAACACCTTGATTGTCATTCAACAAGGTTGGTCATTGTTGTAGCATGATAGTCTGCCTTTGTGGACGATAATGCCATTGCATGCTATTTTTTTTGTGCCATGAAACAGGTCTAGATCCTAGATGAAACATCTAACCAGATGTTGACTTTCTGTAATTTACAGATCCGATATAATCCAAGTTTTTGTATCCTTGTAAGAAAAATTATCATTCTTATATTCCAAGCCATATTTAATTGTACTACAAACGTAATGCAATATCCTCTTTGTAGCTTTCCAATGACTCTCTTTAGGATCCTGTATGAATCTAAAAATAACTTACAAGAAAATTGATGTTAGGGTTTGTTAATTATTTGAAACTCCCGATCAATTGATGATAAAGAATAACAAATACTTGAGGTGATTTATCATATCTAGATAGTTGTAACCTTGGATCCATTGGTGTCATCATAGGTTTACAATTTGTCATCCTATATTTTTCTAGCAATGTCTTGGCATACTTTGTTTGTGTGACTAGAATGTGGTTCTTTCTCTGCCAAACTTCCAAGCCAAGACAATAGTGTAGAAGCCCCAAATCTGTCATGTCAAATGATTTTTCAAGTCATCCTTCACATTATTCACCAATTTGTTTGAACTTCTAGTGATGACCAAATCATCAACATAGAGCGCAAGAATCATTATCCTTCACATTATTCACCAATTTGTTTGAACTTCTAGTGATGACCAAATCATCAACATAGAGTGCAAGAATCATTATCTCATTTCCACTTTTCTTAACATAGAGATTTTTATTGCAGGGACTTTTGGTGAGTCAATGTTGTAATAGGTGATTATTATTTTTGATATACCAAGCTATAGGAGCCTGTTTCAACCCATCTGTAGACTTTTTAACATTAACCATTGTCAACAAAGCCTTCGAGTTGTGTTATGTACACTTCTTCAAGATCACGATTGAGGAAGACACTTGGACATCAATTTGATGAATTTTTTAATGAAACTATGCTATCATTGCAAATATTACACGAATGGTAGTCATCTTTGTTGTAGGTGCAAATGTCTTTTCATAATCTATTCTTTCCTTTTGTGCATAGCCCTTCACAAAGAGTTGTGCCTTATATTTATCAATGGATCCGTTTGCCTTATACTTGATTTTGAAAACCCACTTGTAGCCTACGAGCTTCTTTCCTTCTGGCAAATCAATGAGATCCCATGTTTCGTTCTTCATCAGAGATGTGTTTTACTTCCATGGCTTCTTTCCATTGTGGCAAGCTTAGTGCTTCCTTTACTGATATTGGTTTTGCATTCTCCATTACAAAAGTCACCAAGCCCAGTTTTACCTCCTTCCATGTACTACTGCTAGTACACGGTCTTATGGAGTGTTTTTGAGCCATTTTGGAGTCCTTTGTTGTGGTAAAATAACCACTATTGACTTTGTTATTGGTTCATCAACCACTTCTAAATCTAACTCATCTTCTGGAACTTCTTCATGAACTTCCTCATTTGACTCAATGCTTACAATAGGAGATTCAAACTCCTTAGGATCTGCATCATTTTTCTTATTTCCAAATTTTTCGTCAAATACCACATCTCTACCTATATGTATGTTCTTGGTGACTTGATCAATCAGTTGATAAGCTTTTGACGTGATAGGGAATAATGTATTACCATTACTTGTTAGTTGTTGTTAAGGATAAGCATTGTAACCAATCGCATTTAATGCGCTCTTATTCATTGGAACTTATTCGAAATGTTGTAATGCGTATTTATAGGCATGTTCTGGTAATACAATTCAGTTTTCATTGTTGCAAACTTTTGGTGTGTCTATTTGTAATTATGTGTTCCATATCATTGGTATCAGAGCATGTTATGAAGTAGGCAAGTATCCTCTTCCTCCAGGCCATTTTTGGTTCAAACGAGGAACGAAAACACCTCGTAGATCTGGTCTGTGGACTCTTTTACTTTCGTTACAGACATTGTTGCTGGCCTAACGGATAGTAATTCTTCCGTATGCGGTCTCATATCGCCTCAACCTTGCATGATTTGACAGTATTAATCTCAGATTTATCGTTTTCGCTCGTTACCGTTGTGTCGCCATGCTCAATTCGAATCACGATGAGGTCTTTGACAGACTTGTAGACCTCTCCGCGACACTTCAACAACTTCACACGGTTATGCTTGCCAACTTTCAGCAGTTCCAAGCTGAAATGGTCGTAGCTGCTAACGAAGATCTCACTGATGAAGAACCTGATCCATCATTTGTTCCAGATACTGAAGATTCTGAAGCAATATCTGGAATCAAACTAGGATTTATAGGTGAGAAGCCCATCGTCTGGCCATTAGACGATGTTGCTAATGTTGATGATCTTTTGTTTGTTGCAGATCATACGACTCAAGACATTGCAGATCAGAGTTCATTTGAAGCTCCTGTCGCTTTGGCAGAAGATGTTCCTCTGTTGTTTTTGTGCTTCCCGCACTTTGTGCCCTACCAGATCGTCCACAATTTCTTCGCTGCAATTTTCTTGCTTTGCGTTTCTTCTCTCAGACACTGGTTTTTGGCCACCATCTCACAAATTTTCGGCACATATCGTCGCTTTCCGTCGTTTCCTGTTGATTTGGCCTCATTGCGTCCACCTCTGCTGCCTTTGGACGTACCTCACTTGAGATTGTCTTGCTACTCTGTGCTTTTGCTCCGATCTGTGTCTCCATTGCGCCACATTGCGCTTTCGACGACGCCCGCGCCTCTAATCATTCCACGACGCTTGATCTCTATTTTGCGGACGTGATTTGCCCATCTTTGGTCGCCCCTTGCTCGGCTTCCTGTTGTTGCTATTGCACCATTCACTGGCACTATCGTTGCTATCATTCTTGCAGCTCTCCCGAGCTTCTGCTCTTCGCAACCCTCTCCTTGTTGGATTCGACCATGGTCTGATCCAGTTTCGTAGCCCACTCCGACTGTTCTACGGGTTGAGCTTTCATATCGCGGTCTACTTGATCGGGATTCGCCAATTTTTTGTTTGCATGCATCACGAACCATGTTCTGCCACCACACCTTCTCCGTGATACGCACTGCTCCACACTGTGATGCCTTCATCCGTCATTCACGATCCGCCCATGTCGCACTGCCTCGACTACTGCTTCGCTTTTTGATGGCCCACTCCGACGATATTTCGTGTTTTCAACGACACCTTACAGTTTTTTGGCGCGACATTTCGAGTTTTTGCTGATCTGACTTTTCGGAGAGAAATATTAACACTAATCCTCAACTTTGTGAGTTTCTGGCGTTTGACCGCATTCCTCGGTCTTCCCATCGACGTTTCCGGTGCTTTCCGCTCCTTTCCGAAGATCCTCGCTTATTTCCGGCAATTGGCGATATTTTTTGGTTGGCGCACGTTGGTTTTTCAATTTTAAACAAACACACCAAAGGTATGCAACAATGAAAATTGAATTATATTACCAGAACATGCCTATAAATAGGCATTACAACATTTCTGATAAGTTCCAATGGATAAGAGCTCATTAAATGCGATTGGTTAAAATGCTTATCCTTAACAACTAACAAGTAATGGTAATACATTATTCCCTATCATTCCTCCCCATTGAGAAATCATTGGTCCCCAATGCGTACAAGTGTGTAAGAGAAAGATGGGTAGCTAAGGAGTGTCGGGTACTACCGAGAATGCACTCTTGGTACAAAAGCAGACCAAAATGATGAACTTGAGCAGGTCTTCAGAAAACCAAAAACGCTCTCCAACGTTCCGAGTCAGGATCAAAAAATGCTCTCCAACGATTGCGAACGCTGCTATACTGATGGAATACTGGATAGGTCTCTTGTTTTGGTAGAAGAAAGCAACATCGGTTGTACAATAAAGATGCTGAAGAATATTCTCGAAAAACGTGCCAAAGATGCCAAGCAGAAAATTTAATTTTATCGGGCATTAAATTTTTGGTTTTGAATGCTAGGCCGCGTGCATTAATGAAAGGCGACAAGCATTAAGTTGTGAGGTTTATTTAATGATGGGTTATTTAATGTTGGACCACCATTAATGATTGTATGCACAATATAGTTCACAACTTCAACAACAACGATTAATTAAATGTTGGGCCACCATTAATGACCCATTAATGATAATCAACGACTATCACAGAAATCACCTTAATCTGTGTTTTTCCAAGGCACTCACTGTTCCTGGTGTTCCGCATAGATTTTTGACGACATACATTTTTCGGCCACAAACAAAAATTGTGCCTCTAAGTTTCATGCAAAATATTAATTAGGCCTCGCATTGTTTTTAGTCATCGGTGCCTAATCGTGTGGTTTGCAAAATATTTTGTGGGGTTTATCCCACATGGGTCATGCGCTCGTCGTTCTGTGTTTATAAGGTGCCCGTCTTACATATAGTAATAGCCAGCTTTCGCTGACTATTCTCCTCTTCACGGCTGTTCAAACCAGTCTGCGTCTGCCCTCCAGCTTTCGCCTACCAGCTAGCTTGTTTACCCACTTTAGCATTGCGTCCGCCCTCGGGCATCTCCCCTGTCGCATTTTGCCTGACCTACTGTCACCTGTCCGTGACTCCTCGACTGTCGCGCTTCCTTGTATCCATGTGCGGTCCTTGTCAGCCCTTTGTCGCATGCCCAGTCAGCGCTGTCTGTAGCCTCGGTCCACTTGTCTACGTGTCGTCCAAGTTGTCGTCACCTGTCTGTCTGGTCCGGTCCTCTGTCTTTGCATCCGTCCGTGTTGATGTGTCGTCGATGGACTAGTATCGGTACACGTCCGTCGCGTGTCTTGTCAACTATGTCATCCGTATTGCGTCGCCATGCGTGCTCCTCTGCGTCAAAGTTGTTTGTTGCATCGCCATGTGTGCTCCCCTTGTGTCTTGTCCGAGTTTCCGCATTTCGTGTCCCGGGCAACCACTTGTCAGCACTCGCCCTCGTACCTCACATCCGAGTGTCAATTCCCACGTCAGTCTTGTTAGAGTCTGTCTGGTCCTCTTGCTGACGTCACATGGTTACATCATTGCTGCCTACGGTGATAGTCGTTAATTATCATTAATGGGTCATTAATGGTGGCCCAACATTTAATTAACCGTTGTTGTTGGAGTTGTAAACCATATTTTGCATACAATCAATAATGGTGGTCCAACATTAAATAACCCATCATTAAATAAACCTCACAACTTAATGCTTATCGCCTTTCATTAATGCACACGACCTAGCATTGAAAACCAAAAAATTAATGCTCGATAAAATTAAATTTTTGCTTGGCATCTTTGGCACGTTTTTCGAGGAATATTCTTCGGCATCTTTACTGTACCACCGATGCTGCTTTCTTCTACCGAATTAAGGGACTTATCCAACTGTTCGTCGGTATAGCAGTGTTTACAGTCGTTGGAGAGCGTTTTCCGAGCCTGACTCAGATCCAGTGCCAGTTTTTGGTTTTCTGAAGACTTGCTCAAGTTCGTCATTTTGGTCTTCTTCTTTTGTAACAGGAGTGCATTCTCGGTTGTACCCGACACTCCTTAGCTACCCATATTTCTCTTCCACACTTGTTTGCATTGGGGACCAATGCTTTCTCAGTGGGGAGGAATGATAGGGAATAATGTATTACCATTACTTGTTAGTTGTTAAGGATAAGCATTGTAACCAATCGCATTTAATGTGATCTTATCCATTGGAACTTATCCGAAATGTTGTAATGCTTATTTATATGCATGTTCTGGTAATACAATTCAGTTTTCATTGTTGCAAACCTTTGGTGTGTCTGTTTGTAATTGTGTGTTCCATATCATGACGCCTCATCATAGCCTCATCATACCCAAGAAATATGCAAGGAAGAGTTTTTGCATCCAACTTGGTCCTCTTTTGTTTTGGCATATGCATGTATGCCTTACTTTCAAAAACTTTGAGATGTGTAACTGATGGCTTTCTCCCAGACCAAGCTTCTTCAGGTGTAATCCATTGAAGTGCCTTTGTTGGTGCTCTATTTTGAAGATACACTATAGTAGAGACAACTTCATCCTAGTATTGCTAATCTAGATCAGATCTTGTGACCATGCAACAAACCATTTTCATGATGGGATGGTTTCTTCTCTTAGAAACCCCAATCTCTTATGGAGTGTAGGCAGTAGTAAGTTGTCTCTTGATATTGTTTTGTGTGAGGAACCTTGAAAAGTTGTTGGACGTATATTCGTCTCTCGATCTAAGCAAATGACTAGAACATGACGCCTATTTTCTATTTTAACAAGCTTCTTGAAGCATTGAAAATTTATGAAGGCATATGATTCGAGCGATAGGAAATATACCCACATTTTTCGTGAGTATCATCAAAAAACAACTAAAAGTACCTATATCCATCGTAACTAGCTGGCATTGGTTTGCACAAATCGATATGCATGACATCCAACGATCCTTTAGCTATAGGAGTGATGAGCTCAATAGGTAATTGGTGTTGCTTTTTTTCTAAACAACTTGAGCACATTAGTAAAGTAGGTGAAAGGTTGGGTAGACCTGTCACCATATGATGCTTATTTAGTTGGATTAAGTATCCAGAACTTAGATGTACGTATCTCCTATGATAGAGGGAGATAACTGTTGGTTACGAATCTGCCATGAGGAAAGGATTTTTGGTTAATGCGCCCAGATTCGCCCACCAGCATGAAAGGCCGGAAGGAAGAGATGCCTTCCGAGCCAATCTCCGGAGAAGGCCGGCTCCTTTTAGGGGGCTTGATTTAAGCTAAAGGGAACAGGAAAGAAATAAAGGAACGGAAAGAGACAAATGTACAGAAAGAGATACAAATATGTCCAAAGGTTGGTGGGGGGGAACTAACAGTACGGAAACACACCAATCACCGCTACTTACTGCATACAAACACAGAGCATGACAAGGAATTGCAAAACCTAGGCGTACTTCCGATACACCAAGCAGCGTATGCACAGACTTCAATAGCTCCCTAGCAAACATTCCCTACAAGGAACTAACAGATAGGGATCGTATCAATCACCGGATACATACACCGACGGGGGTAGAAAGTAAACCTAGAGATGTCGAGCCGGGTATATGTGTTAGGTAGAGAGTTTAACCGCACAACTTCAATGGCTCCCTAGCAAACATTCCCTACAAGGAACTAACAGCAGGGGATCGCATCAATCACCAGATACGGGCCAACAACGTCACACACAATTGATGGAACTGCTACCAAATTTATAATGAATGCTTTAAATAATGAAGTACGGAAGGTGCTTTAAGCAAGCAATGCTAGAGGAACTTGATCGCCAAATGCCAAAGTGAATTAACGAGCAACGACACAAGTGGGCCTAAGGCATATAATGGAAGACAAAGATAAAAGAATAAAGACAGGAGAATGGAACCGGGCATACAGATTGTATTCATAAGCGGAAGCACGGTTACAATAAGCACGGTAGTTCCCTAACAAACATTCCCCTTCCACCCTTTACAATGAATTTCGGATGGGCTTTTATAGCCCGAGTCCCACCTGTTACATTAATGGGCACGAGTCCCGATCAAACATGAGCCGACAGAAGCGGCGAAAGAGCCGCAAATGCCGACCTTTTGTCGGACTAGGTCTGCACTGCAGCATGGTCTTCCCGGAAGTCGGGACGACTACGTGGCGGAGTGCTCGGGTAAATCTTCAAGTCGGCGAGCTTGCTAGTAGTCGGAGCGAGTGAAACCTCGGATCAGCTTTGAATGAGGCTATTAACGCAGCGGTGCAGGCAGCCCATGCTTATCCCTTTTGGTCGGCGGTCTTGGTTCAAATCCCGAAGTCGGACACTTGTCCGATGATGGGTTATGTCTGTGTGACACATGCCCGCCTTAGAGGGCGATCTATCCATCTTTGCTTGGGATCGGGGCTCCTTGGGATGCGTGCAGAAATCGCTGCGATCGGGGAGGGCCTTCAAGTCTTGGTCAAATTTCGGGTTTGTTCTCCTATCGCACACTCGTCAAGGGCGCATTTCGGCTCGTTGAGAAGTCAAACTCGCGCACGAGCGAACACCGGTGTCCGCCGCCATATGGACTCGCTCCGACGTTTTACCGTTTTTTCGCATCGACCGCGGTCGCCGCTGCAAGGTGCGCCCGTAAAGTGGGGCGGAGTCGGACTTCGCACTAAAAGCGGGCGAAGTGCGCACTTCGCACCAAACTGGGCGAAGTGCGAACTTCGCACCCGGACTTAGCCAATTTCGGATAGACTCGCTGGAAAGTCGGAAAATCAACGGGGAACTCCAAGGAAAAAAAGGGGGGAGAGAAAGAAAATGGGAAAGAAAAGAAAGGGAGAGAAGGGAGAAAAACGGAAGGAGGAAAAGAAGAGCAGCACTGTTACAAAACAATATTGAAGACATTGCACCCCGTGCAAAATGTGACAACATTTCTGGCGGCTCGCGGGGTGTCGAGCTCGCCTCGGCGCAAAGAATCCATGCCTTCATCCTTTGGGTGCGAGAGGAACTTGCCTCCCCCGCCTTTTTGTCGCTCTAATTGTTCTCCTTGCGGCAACTGTTCTTCAGATTCATCTTTGTCAGTCGCCTCATCAGTATCTCCTTCTGAAAGGTCTCCATTTCCTGCTTCTGCCTCGCACATGCGAGTGTACGCCTCTTGGGCTGAGCGCCAGGCTTCCGCTTCGAATGGCTTGCGGTCAGCTATGTCTTCTAATGCTCCGTGAAAAGCAGCGACCGCGTGCAGGTCGATGGTGAGGTATCTTTTCTCTAACTCCTGAAAATAGGAGCGGATCCCGGAATATCCGGACACCATCTCGAGTGACTGATTGTCTTGAATTGGCTCGACCCGCTATTAATTTCAGCTGTATCTGCTTCAAAGGACTGCCAATTCTTCTTTACCCGATCTAGGGTGAGGAGCTCGCCATTCTCAACAAAACCTGGACACCCAAGTTCTGAAAGAGCGTGAAAGGGGGCCAGACAGATATCTTTTTCATGTCCGAATGCATCAAGCATTCGTCTGGCCACTCTCACCTCTTCAACTTTTCTAAAATATTTGTGCAAGGTCACCCTTGCACCTGCCCATCTCGCAGCCGAATGAGGACACGGGGGAAAAAAGGACGCCGTCGCGCTCGCGCCTCCGAAGGTTTATCGCCGAGTCCAGCCATTGCTTTGCCCTGGCGCTCGGCCTCCTCTACCACAAGCTTTCCCGGGCGTAAACTTCTTGAATCCTCGGATGCGAAGTTCGGGACCGCCATTGCCTTAAAGGTATGGGGCTTGCATTCCCTCAACAAACCAGCCCTCATTTCCTTAACTTTTGTCTTTGAAAAGACGACTCGCTTGAGATGTTTTTTCTCGCAAGTCGCGATCGTGCTCGCTTCAAAGACTCTTGGAGCCGAGAAATCTGCTCCGAGGCTCGTTTCTTTTCGGTTGCGGCTCGTTGTCTGAGAAGCGGCTAGTCGGGCTTTGAATTCATCTCGTTTCTCGCCGCCGCTGTCCAGTCGCTCAAGTGGACCTAGATAGGTCCTCTTCAAGTTGCCTTACTTTGTCCCGCAACGCGAAAAGTTCTTCCTGCTCCTCCAGACTCTTGACAAAGAGATTGTCAGCTTTGCGCATGATCGTCTGAATCTCATACTGTTTATCAATGTCGTCAAAGCTTTTCTCCTTTGTCTGGAGCACGTAGTCCTCCTTAGTCATTTCTCGGAGAGGCTTCTTCACTATTGGGATTATTTTCTCCGTTGTAATCACTCTCCTTCCGAAATCATACTTTGCGCGTTTTTCCGGGGCGGCTATCTCTTCATGTCTCCTCCGCTTCAGGTCTTGGCGGAAAGAGACAGAATACTCTACGGCTCTTGTTGCTAGGGGCAAGTCATCTGAGTTCTGGAGGTCGTCCATAAAATCTGGTTCCCCCAGCCTAGGGATCCGCCGAGACGTCTCTCCGCGGGGATGGGATCGGGGAGGAACCGGACAGACCTTGGAAGAATCGGTCGCTTGTGGGGGCGACCGGGAAATGGAAATGGGAGAGGGCCGACACTCGTGAGGGTTTGAAGCGGCCGAGGCGGAGGATGTGATGGTGAACGGACGGCCTCAAGCACTAACCTCGGGCGAAGGGTTTGGAGTTGTGCTCAGAGAAAGAGAGACGTTAGGGTTCTCGAGCAAACTGGTCGAAAGAGTGGGGGCCGCTAGAAGGACGCGGAGACGGGGAGGATGTGGTCATGGCTCGCCCAGATTGAGCGGGGGACTGAGTGGAAGTAGAACTGGGTGAGACTAGAGAGACAGGGACAGCAAAAGTACCTGCGGGCTCCGCCTGAGCCGATGTCGGGTGAATGTCTTCGCTTATTGTCTCGGCGGCTGGCTTGGGACTGCCCAGAGGAACTGTCTCTGCGGCGGCAGGACGCGGCTGCGGCTCCGGGACCGGTCGTTGCACTCATCGGGCTAGGTCGCTCGATTTTCTCAACTCTCCTCCGCTTCTTTTCTTTTGGAACAACCGTCGGATCGGGGAAGGAGACGAGCGAGTGCAGGGCGCCGATGCTCCCACGGTAAACTTGTACCGGGTTTGACTTGCGAAGGTCCGCCGCAACCGGTCTCGTTTCCGGCGGTGCTTGGCGCTTTTCTTGCTCGAGGAAGTGCCTCGGCGCCGCCTCGGCTAACTTTTTCGCCTTTTCGAGCGCCGCCTTAGGAGCCACGAACCGCATTGGATCGGCTCGGGTACTTGTCAGGCCGCGCGGCGCGCTGTCGAAGTGTACAATCTGTTTGGGAGGAGACCCACTTTTATAATCCTCAAAGGGGCCTCGGGGAACGTAACCTTGATATGCGAACGACCGCCGACTGTCATGATGTCGGTCATAGAGAACCGAGAAGTCGTCATCTACAACCAGGTTTCTCCTTGTGGATTTATCGTGTCGCGTGCGGCATCTCATTTTCCAACATTCAATAATCTTTTCTTTAGACCAGCTAAGGCCTGCAATCTTGGACAGAAATTTTTTGAACCCTGGAGATGAGAAGTGATGGTCCCGGTTTCTCTTGGGGTCATATGTCACCTCCTCGCAGTAGAAATCCTGCCAAGGGGGAGAAGCTTCCATTAATTCAATCTCCCAGTCAAGGTGCACATGAACCACGTCGCATCTATCTTCGGTTATGTCCCGGGGGCACAGATGTGCAAACTTTCCTCTTATCCCATGAGGGTCATACTTCCAGTCACTGCGGCAAAAAACCGAGGCCAACTCGGGACAGCGCTTGCTCTAGGTAGACATGTTGTCCTACCTCGATAATCTCAACATTGGCCCAAGAAAGAGGGTATTGAAAAATCTGTCCTCTTTTCTTCCCTAGGCCAAACTCTTCTTCCACATAGTCCATCTGTCGGGCAACCTCCATCCCGAACAGATGCTCTGAGCACCAATAGGGCAGCAAATAGGGTTTGCCCTTGAATCCGTAGATTCCGATCACAATCCCTCGCGTCGGCTCGAAAACGTCCCCGAGCTTCCGATTTATCAAAGCACTCGTCATTTCTCTCGGGGGACGGGGGATTTCACTTTCGGTGAAGACCGACATGACGAATCCCAGAAAGTTGAAGTTGAACTTGTAGTAGGACCCTTTCCAGTATAAGTCATCCGTCCAGTTATAGACGGGCTGGGGTTCTCCCTTCTCGTTAACCTTCTTCAGGTTCAAGATCGGCATTTGGGGTTGCAGATGGTACAAACAAAGCCAAACCAGAACGGAACTGAAACGAAAATTGGTTGACTGGCGCTTTTGGATTTTCAGCAGACTGGAATGAATGGCGTAAGCCAGCCATTCTGCCCAGTCGAAAGAGATGGGGCGTTTTCCGCTCCGCTGCGCCGCTGGTTCGTAAGATTCTCCACACAGGAGGCATTCTCGCGGCGCCACTGGTACGGGTGCACCAGCTCATCGGAGTCGCAGCCGAGGATCCACGCCAAGATGGTATATAGATACTTGCTCTGAAATTTTACCAAAGGCATGGGGCCAGTCGGCCATTGTCCGACTGGAAGCGGGGCGCTCAGCTCTGAATTGAGGAAATCCCTCATTCGCTTGGTGTGCGTGAAACGTCCCGCTTGTTCGCCCAAACTGATTTTTTTGAGGATGGTGCCGGAGTCATACTCCAGCCCTGGGGCGAAAGTCGGTCGCACAGTCTCCTCGCGCAGTGCGAACAAGGGTTTGCCGCTGAACTGCAGATTTGCCGGAAGCCGGTTTATAGTGTCTCGACAATTAAGTCTATCGACTCCGGCATTGGTGGACAGGAGGGCACATGAATCGAAGAGGTTTGATTTGTACGCCGCTCCAAAATGATGGGAGGGCGAAACCTTGTCACCTCAGCCTCTCCACATTCGCTCTCGACCGAGTTAGGCTCATGGAAAACGAGCCGTCCACATATCCTCGCGGGTAATTCACCGGAGGTGGTGGGGATTGCCCACGCCGTACCTTCTTCGTCCGGCCTTTGACTTTTTCCCCGGCGGAGGATCGCCTTTGAAAACTCCTCGGCCGCGGCAAATCCCCCGGTTCGTTGCTTCACTGGATCGCGCCGACACGGGCATTTTTCCCTTGTCCATCTCTCCGAGTCGGCAATAATGACAGTTCAGTCGTCTCGCAACAAATTTCGCTATCGGAGGAATAATTAGCACTCGTCCGAGGAATAATCTCTCGCAATCTGGAATGTTGGCATGATTCCGACCCCCTTTTCTAGATAAAAACAAGCACCATTAATGCACGCAGGAGGGGTAGGTCGGCTGAGTTAAAACCCTTGGTGGCCGCGCAGAAGAACGTTTAGGAAAAGACGCGCCCGGCAGCTCGTGCCTTGCTTTTTTAGTTGCGTTTTCGCTTGAAGAACGCGCAATCATTAACTCAGCGTTGGGGACCGCACCATGGTCGACGTTGTTGCCACCACTTGGGCACACCGATCAAGACAAAACCTTCGGTGCGGAAACCCACATTAAAACAAGTGCAAACGCGCCTTGGGCCCGGCTTGGGGTTTTTGAATTTTTTTTTTAATTATTCTTTAAACCGCGTCCCAATATTGGCCCGGAAAACTAGGCGCAGCTAGGCTTCCCCGAAGTTGGGCACGGCCCGACCTCGCCGGCGAAGTCGGACTTCGCCCGAACTGGGCGAAGTACGAACTTCGCACCAAAACTGGGCGAAGTACGAACTTCGCGCGAAGCGCGTGCTTGAACTGTTCTACCTCTGTTTAGCTGCGCCCAAGGTTTGGGCGCGATCTGGGTTTTTGCCGCCTTTCATCTTTAGATGGACTTCGCACGGGCGGTGGCCGCTTTGTTCGGACTTCGGTCGAAGCTTGATGCGAAGTGCGAACTTCGCGCGAAGTTCGCACTTCGCCCAAGCGTTGAGCGCAGCGCGCACTTCGCACGACGCGAAGTTCGCACTTCGCCCAAGCGTTGAGCGCAGCGCGCACTTCGCACGGGCGCGCACCGAAGTCGGACTTCGGTGCGAAGTTCGCACTTCGCACAAACTTTGCGCGCAGTGCGTACTTCGCACGAAGGGTTGCGCAGTGCGGACTTTAGTCTGCTTCAGCTTTTCTCGGACAAACTTCGCAATCCGGCTGGGCCGAGTCGAGCTTCGCTGCGAAGTCGGACTTCGGTCAACACTTAGTCAATTTTTTGCCTTTTTTCTCCTTTCTTTCTCTCGCATAGCCGAACTTCGCCCCTCCTCGCGGAGCAACGACGGTACTTCGTTGCGAAGTCCGTCTTTCTCTCCCATGCCGCATTTAAGCTCAAAGAAGGAAAAATAAACCGAATGCTAAAACGGAAACTATACATGCGGGGAAAAATAAAAACACAAGGCAAAATTTTTACGGGGAAGGGCCCCTCGGGCACCTTCAACGACGATAAAGCTTCAAGTGGAACCCGTTGACGGGGATGGGGAGGAGCTGACCCTCCATATCCGAAAGGATGTAGGCATTGAACTGATTCACCCGGGCAATCTGATAAGAGCCCTCCCAGAGAGCGTCAAATTTTCCGTGATTACCCGGTTTTGCCTTGTATGAGTCCCACTTCAGCACCAGGTCCCCGACTTCGAAAACTCGGGCAGCTGGTGCCTTTGGCAAACCAGCCTTTAGTGGCTGCAATGTGATCGGTGAAGGCCTCGGTATGCACTTTCTCTCGTCTTCTTCCAACTCGCAGGAGTTGGCACAACCCGTCGTCTACCGGGTCTCCGCTCGCTCCTGTCTTCGTCAATCATCCACGGGGCGGGGATTTCAATGTGTGATGGCATAACAGACTTGCTTGTCATAGACGAGCGCATAGGGGGACGTCTTGAGGGATTTCTTGAACGCAACTCCGTCCGCCCATAGCGCCCGGTTCAGAGCAAGTGCCAAGTCCGCTTATTTTTTTCAATGGTCCTCCGGAGAATTTTCGGGAGGTTCTTGTTAGTAAACTCGGCAAGGCCATTCCCCTCGGGTAGTAATTAGAAGACATCTTGTGATAGATGCCAAGGCCGCTGGTGTACTCCGTGAGTACGGCCGCCTACAAATCCCGGACCGTTGTACCGCCACAATCGACTACGGAACCCCGAAGCGGGTAATCGAGCTCTCAATGAACTCGATGACCATTTCTTGGTCGGCGTTCTTGGTCGGGATCGCCTCCGTCCACCGTGTGAAATAGTCGGTAGCTGTGAGAATAAACTTGTGGCCGGCGGAGGAGTTAGGAGAAATCACCCCAATGAAGTCCGGACCCCATTGCTCGGAACGGAGCTTCGACTTGAATCGATTGAAGGGGCAGGGGTGCTTTTCGTTTCGACAGCATACCTCGGCATTGATCACACTTGGCGCAGACCGCATACGCGTCTCGCGAACGCAGTGGGCCAATAGTATCCAGCCCCTATTATTTTTAAGGCCGTTGGCCTTGAAGAATGGTGACCCCCGGGCATCCCGGAATGAAAATCTCCGAGGATCCTAGGGTCGGTCGATTTTATGACACACCGCAACAGGATGCCGTCAATATTTTTGAAGTAAAGCCCCTCGGGGCGAAGAGTGTACCTTAATGCACCTAACCGAAATCTCCTTCGTTGTGAGGCGTTCGGTGATCGGGACATCTTCCGGCGCGAAGTATCTCACCGGTTCATCTGTCCAATCACTCCCCTTCGATAAGGAGTTGGCTAGGTAGACGCGTGTCGCTGTGTCCTCCCACTTACAAGCGGAGATGCCGGCTACAGCGCTTCGGGCCAATTCCTGACACAAGGCTCGGCCTCTGATAAGCTTGGTGGGCCGTACTTCGATGTCAAACTCCTGGATCTTGGCAATCCATCCCGCTCTCTTGTGACCCGGTTCCCCTTGCAAGATGAAACTGCGAACATCGGGGTGAATCACAAAGACAGTGGTCTTACTCTGGGAGACAAAGTGCCTGAGCTTTCGAAGGGACTTCATGACCGCATGGACCTGCCGCTCTATAAAATTGTACTTCTCTTCGTGTGGCAGAATCACTTGGCTTAGGAACGCAATGGGGCGCTCCTCACCGTCGTCTCCCTTCTGAGTCAGGACTGCAGTGTAACTTTCGGGTTCTCCCATTGCATACAGGATGAAGTCCTTGGAGTAGTCCGGGTTTGTCAACACCGGAGCTTGCGCAATTCGAGCCTTGATTTCCTCGAAAGCTTGCTCTCTCTCATCAGTCCATTCGTAAGGTGTATCTTTCTTCAACGGTTCGGCCATAGGCTTGATCACTCGTGCGAAATCCGGAATGAACTTCCGCACGAGGTTAATCCGACCGAAGAAGGACTGCAGACCTTTTTTATCAGTGGGGGCTGGCAAGCGAACGAGGGCTTCTGCTCTGTCAGGGTCAATGACGAGGCCTTCATCGGAGATGACATGTCCCAGCAGCTTTCCTTCCTTTACCGCGAAGACAGACTTCTTCGGGTTTATAGAGATGCCGAATTCTCGACAACTTTCAAATATCCACGCAGTGCGAAACATGATCTTCTCGTCGGTGAGAGAAAACAGTCATGTCATCAAGATAGATGACAATAATCTTGTTGAGCAGCTCTCCGAAGGCCGGGTCCATGGCCCTTTGGAACGTGGCACCGACATTGGATAAGCCAAACGGCATGCGCCGATAGGCGAACGTCCCCCACTTCGTGGTAAACGCCGTCTTATGTCGGTCTTCGTCTTTGACCCAAATCTGTTGTAGCTGGAAAATCCATCTAAAAGTGAAAATCTCCGGGCTCCAAGAACGATATGCAAAATTTGGTCGATTTGGGGAAGCGGATAGTGGTCCCGGAGAGAAGCCCGATTTAGGTTTCGAAGTCGACACGAGACGTATGTCGCCATTCTTTTTCCTCACGGGCACCCAATTCGCGACCCAGGATGAATGTTTGATGGGGTAGATGATCTTGGCCTCCAAAGCATCTTCAAGAGCTCGGTCTTCATCATGGCCTCAACCTTTGGATTTACGGCCCTTTGCTTTTGTCGGAACGGCTTGGCGCCATCCTCTAGCTCGATGGTATGTCGGATGACGGATCTTGTCATACCCCCTCAAATCTTCGTAGCACCAGGCCACGATGTTGGGGAACTCCTGGCACAGTGATCTAATCTGCACCAGCTCCTCCGACGTGCAGTCTGTTCCGACCTTGATGGTTTTACCAGGTTCGAGCTCCAGGTCAGCATACTGCCTCGGGTCTACTTTGATCCTGTGGGATATTGCTCTGTCATTTTGATCAAAGAGACTTTCTAATGTAATCGATCCTTTTGGGACGTGATTATTCCTAGAATCGTATCAACCCCTCATATTGCTCGTCATCGTGGTCTCTACCTTCGATTACACACACTTCGTTAACCGGGAATGTGACGATCTCCTCGTCACGACTGAATACCCGCTGTAAGGTATCCCTATCGAGCACGTAAGGCCCAGTAAATGGTGCGGACCGGCTTCGGTTTCGGACGACGTCTTCAACCGAAACGCACTGGATCCAACAGACGCCAGAATATCCGCGTGCTTGTTTCTCTCACGCGATATTGCCTTAACGTTCAATGAGTCAAACGATTCCATCAGGTCCTAGACCCGATTGCGGTACGCTCTAAGATAGTGGTGCTTAGACACGCATTTATTCGTAACTTGATGACACACTAACTCTGAATCTCCGAAAATTTGGAGATGCTTGATTCCTAGCCTTTCCGCCTTTCGCACTCCAAGCACAGGGCTTCGTATTCCGCCGAATTGTTAGTACAGCTCCAGGCCAGCCTGTAGGCATAGTCCCTTTGGACTCCGGTCGGGGAAACCAGGAGGACCCCTGCACCGGCGCCATTCTTGCAACGCGCGCCGTCAAAGAAAATCTTCCACAGCTCTTCGGGTGCAGGTCCTACTTCCTTCGCAACGGACACGTCAAGCTCCTCGCGCGCTTAATGGAATAACGACTTTGCTTCGTCCCGATTACGGCATTAAAATCCCGCAACGAGAACTCGTCTTCTAGCTGTAGCACTTCGAGAGCTTGCTCGGTCAGTTCTACTGTCACCAGTTCTTCTTTTGACAACTGGACCATGCATTTCATCTCTCCGCCGGGTATCTTGTCTACTAGAAAAGGGGAAGGCTTCTCATTGAAAATTTTCAGTCTCCTTCCTTTGAAGGGCACTTCCATGTGCGAGTAGTCTAGAGACAGTACCCGCCCAACTTCGCAGCTGAACTCCCGAGAGAGACACATGCCGAAGTAAGGCTCCGGGTCAACAATCACGACCTCTTGGATGACCACAATGTCGAGAGCTTTGTGCAGCCGGATAGGGATGTCCTTTATGACACCAACTCTCTTGACAGGGGTGCCGTCTAATTGCAAGACACCTTGGTCGCTCCGTGTGTTTTCCATCCCGATCTCATCGCAGACGGCCTTCGGCATCACGATCGAGGAAGCACCGGAATCCACCATGCGATTTTGAACTATGTGCCCTTGCATCCGCAAAGACGAGATAAAAGGGTGGCGGTCCTGCTTTTCCTGCTGGCGGAGATCGTCAAAGGTTGAACCAGGACAGCAGTCGCATCCGCTGCCGTTCTTCATGTTTTTCGGTGATTCTTGCAGCAGATCTACCCGGCCCGGAAGCGTAAGGGCATCGTACATGCTAATTCGGCAGAGTCTTCTTTAACTCGTCTACAATGTCGTAGCCCGAGGTACTAGCTCCTTCCTAGCTGGTTCATACTTGGTCCGGTACTGTTGGGTGGCCTCAACTCGCTGTCTCTTGGTCAGAGACGGGTACTTGAGCTTCTCCTGGGCTTGTTCTTTGGTTTCGACTGGGGGCTGAAGTACAGGAAGCTTAGCGGGAGTTGGGGCCTTTGCTGGAGGCTTAGCTGGAACAGCAGCGGTCTTTGCTAGAGAAGGTTTAGCGGGAGCTTTATCTTTGGATGTCTTCTCCCGGGTCGTGTAAGGCCACAGCCGCTTGTACGGTGGCAGCCCATTGGGCTGCGGTCTTTCTCTTCTCGCATATACTTGCAAAGGTTTAGCCGCGTCCGCAGCTTTCTTTTCTTCCTTGGCGGGCGTCACTGGGTTCTCTTCTGGCAGGGCAAAATTGGCCTCGCCGTCCAAGATCATGTACAGAGCTCATCATCTTCTATAGTGCCGCGCCAAGGTCCTGGATGTAGTGCCGGTGCAGTGTGCAATCTTCCTCCGAATGCGGGTCATTGCACGTAGTGCACCGGCTGACTCGGTCGGGAGGACCAGGTGGGTCATCTATAGCAAGATTTCTCGGAGGCGGACGCCTCGCGGTTGGTTTTCCGGGGCTTTATCTTTTGTCGTTGTCGGTGGCGCATACGGCCTTCTAGGAGCAAAGTCCATTTGGGCTCGCTTCTTTTTCATAGTTGTCATGTCATTGGACATGGCATGATATCCGGAGGCCAAAGCCCGCACTTCTTGTAGAATCGTGTTCGGATGCTCGTCAGCGGAGGCGGCAACCGTGCCGGTGGAGGCAAAGCGGCCAATGGAGGAGGGTTAGAATAAGACGCATACCGCGGGGGAGCAGGAAGCGCCGGAAAATGCGGAGCGGGAGGAGGCGGATGAGGGTAATGCAACTGAGGCGGGCCGTATTGAGTTACGACCGGCGCCGGATTCCACCGCGGGCCGGGGCCGTTGCCCCGAAGTAGACGGCACACCACCGTGGCGTGAAGGATACTGCGATCTTGGAAAGTCGGGATGAATCGGCTCTCGCACTCGGACGGAAGCTCGCCGATGGAGATAATGTCGCCTTCGACTTGTCGGGCGACTTCGTATAGTGCGAGGGAACTCGTCAATTCGGGCGATCTTCGACGAAGCAAGCATATGTCCGAGTTGAAAGACCTCGGATAGTAGTGAGCAGCCCATGCCGCCGAGAGCCGAAGTTCGCGAGGTACCTGTTTCCGAGGATCTCGCAAACCTAATGTTAAAATCGGACACCTCCTCTTGAGGATGCCTCCGGATTGCTTGGAACCGATGCAGGAGAGAGGTAGGATCAGCGGACTCGTTGCATCCTTTTACGAGCCTCCTGGCAAGCTGGGGCCACCCAGTGATGGATCCCTCTGGCGCCGATCTCCACCAAGAGAGAAGCTTTCCCCTCAGGGAAAGGGCCAGCAGACGGGTCTTCACACTTTCATCGGTGATGGTATGCAGTGCGGCCAGGGCAAGGATGTCCTGGATGTGTTCGTACGCCGTCTTACCGTAGCCGTCGTATGTGGGAATAGACTTTAAAGCAGCAGGGGGCACGACTTGCTGACCGATCAGGGCCAAAGGCCCTGTAGAGTCCACCGCCGGGAGAGATCATCGTCATTCGGCTGTTGATCGGCCATTTCTTCTTCTTCTCCATCGTCGGTTGTGTACTCGGTATCGGTACTTTCCTAGGATACAGGATTTTCTTCTTCCTCGGCCTCTTCTACTTCGTACTCGGCTCTTCCGACCTCAGCTTCGGCCTCTTCTTGTATCTCGACCTCGGCTTCGTCGAAACGAGCTCGCGGATCAGCCAACCTGGGTATCTCGCCTCGAGCGTGGATGTCTAGTTCGTAGAACTCAGGGGGGCTTCTCGGATTTCTTGTTCGCCACCTTCTCGTGCGCATGAAGGTGACCGGACCGGTCTTCTAGACTCGGAGGATTTGTTCGTGCGAGTCGCCAGTGTTCGGATTTGGAACAGAGAATGAAGCGAACACCGGTGCTTCGATTCCGTCGGGGGTGAGAAACTTCCTTGTCTCACCAAGAGCTCAGGAACTGTCAGCGCCAGGTGGAGACTGATCAGAAAATCTCTCGTCAGATGTAGGACCCGTGTTCCGCCGAGCGGGTCAGAAGAACTGTTGCGCTAGGTGGAAACTAGATGGGTACTCTTTCTTTAAATCGTGGGACAAGCGTCCCACCGGCGTGCCGTAGAAACTGTTGGTTACGAATCTGCCATGAGGAAAGGATTTTTGGTTAATGCGCCCAGATTCGCCCACCAGCATGAAAGGCCGGAAGGAAGAGATGCCTTCCGAGCCAATCTCCGGAGAAGGCCGACTCCTTTTAGGGGGCTTGATTTAAGCTAAAGGGAACAGGAAAGAAATAAAGGAACGGAAAGAGACAAATGTACAGAAAGAGATACAAATATGTCCAAAGGTTGGTGGGGGGGAACTAACAGTACGGGAACACACCAATCACCGCTACTTACTGCATACAAACACAGAGCATGACAAGGAATTGCAAAACCTAGGCGTACTTCCGATACACCAGCCGCGTATGCACAGCTTCAATAGCTCCCTAGCAAACATTCCCTACAAGGAACTAACAAGGAGGATCGTATCAATCACCAGATACATACACTGACAGGGGTAGAAAGTAAACCTAGAGATGTCGAGCCGTGTATATGTGTTAGGTAGAGAGTTTAACCACACGACTTCAATGGCTCCCTAGCAAACATTCCCTACAAGGAACTAACAGCTAGGGATCGCATCAATCACCGTGATACGGGCCAACAACGTCACACACAACTGATGGAACTGCTACCAAATTTATAATGAATGCTTTAAATAATGAAGTACGGAAGGTGCTTTAAGCAAGCAATGCTAGAGGAACCTGATCGCCAAATGCCAAAGTGAATTAACGAGCAACGACACAGGTGGGCCTAAGGCATATAATGGAAGACAACATAAAAGAATAAAGACAGTAGAACAGAACCGAGCATACAGATTGTATTCATAAGCAGAAGCACGGTTACAGTAAGCACAGTAGTTCCCTAACAAACATTCCCCTTCCACCCTTTACAATGAATTTCAGATGGGATTTTATAGCCCGAGTCCCACCCGTTACATTAATGGGCATAGAGTCCCAGTCAAACATGAGCTGACAGAAGCGGCGAAAGAGCTGCAAATGCTGACCTTTTGTCGGATCGGTCGTACCCGCAGCATGGTCTTCCCGGAAGCCGGACAGCCTACGTGGCGGAGTGCTTGGGTAAATCTTCAAGTCGACAGGCTTGCTAGTAGTCGGAGCAGGTGAAACCTCGGATCAGCTTTGAATGAGGCTATTAACGCAGCGGTGCGGGCAGCCCATGCTTATCCCTTTTGGTCGGCAGCCTTGGTTCAAATCCCGAGCTGGACACTTGTCCGATGATGGGTTATGTCGTGTGACACATGCCTGCCTTAAAGGGCAGTCTATCCATCTTTGCTTGGGATCGGGGCTCCTTGGGATGCGTGCAGAAATCAGTGCAGTCGGGGAGGGCCTTCAAGCCTTGGTCAAATTTCGGGTTTGTTCTCCTACTGCACACCTGTCAAGGGCGCATTCCGGCTCTGTTGAGAAGTCAAACTGTGCACAGGCGAACACTGGTGTCTGCCGCCATATGGACCCGCTCCGACGTTTTACCGTTTTTCTGCATCGACCTGCCAGTCTGCCAGTGCAAGGTGCGCCCAGAAAGTGGGGCGGAGTCGGACTTCGCACCAAAACTGGGCGAAGTGCGAACTTCGCACCAAAACTGGGCGAAGTGCGAACTTCGCACCCGCACTTAGCCAATTTCAGATAGACCTGCTGGAAAGCTGGAAAATCAACTGGGGAACTCCAAGGAAAAAAAGGGGGGAGAGAAAGAAAATGGGAAAGAAAAGGAAAGGGAGAGAAGGGAGAAAAACTGAAGGAGGAAAAGAAGAGCAGCACTGTTACAAAACAATATTGAAGACATTGCACCCCGTGCAAAATGTGACAACAATAACATCTATTGTGGCTGCAGACAATGCAACATTAGGAGATGAAATGACATCAAGGGCGAACAAGCCATTCTTATAGGAACCAATTGTTACAACTTGTCATTTTTTGTTATGAAACACCTCTTTTTGCCATCAACCACTCAGAATTCAACTCAAATGCTATGTATCGATTTAGAATTTGTGACACAGGTAGCAAGTTGTTTGCTAATCCTGGTACATATAGTACATTTTCAATCATACATTTGTCATCGATCAGATGGAGAGGAACATTTTCCATTCCTTTAACATGATAAGTCTTATCATCAACAATAGTGACTGGTTTCCCATCCTTAGCTTGTAAGGAATCAAACCTCACTTTATCTCCAGTCATGTGCTTACTATCACCTAGTTTAATGTACTAAATTCCATCATTTGGTTTTGTCATTGCCTTGGACATTAGGACCTTGTGTGCCAGCTCAATATCCTCTTTAAAACCAAGTTCTAGTTCTTTGTGTAATATTTATTGCTTAGGGTATGGTTTGAACTGTCTTTTTTTGAGGAGGATTATGGACTATCCCCTCGAGTTATGAAGTTATATATAGACAATATTTTGTATCATGTCCTTCTCTTACAGATATATGACAATACCTCCTTTGTTTTTGAGGTTGCTTCTATGATGATGAAGATGAGGAATGACTCTTATGTGGCTTCCTTGTGGAAATAAGCACATTATTGCGTCAATTGGCCCGTCAATTGATTGTTTGCTTCCTCTTGTTGAAGTATGTTCACCAATTCATCAAAAGAGACCTTCCTGTTTGATACTTGCAATGAAGTAATCAACACTCGAAAATAATCTAGTAGGGCTCTAAGTATAATGGGTACTAAGAGCCTATCTTCTATTGTTTCCCCCATGGTATTCAATCTTGCTTTCAATTCAACAACTTTGCAAAGAAATTCTTCAATACTTTCTCCATATTGAACTCTTAATGTGTGGAGTTGAGATTGAAGGTGAAGAATTGTGGTTTCATTCTTCCCTTCAAAGATGGTAGAAAGTGTATTGGATGTTTGTGCTTCACCAATGTATGGCTGAATGACATTTGTTGTGGCAAGGGTGATGGTCATTAGTGCTTGGCATCTACCTTATAAAATTGCTATTGAGCCTCTTCATCCTCTTTTGGTTGAGTGATCTTTTCAGTGACAATGTCCCAGAGTTTCTCAACCACTAGGATGGTCCTCATCTTGGTCTTCCATGGTCTAAAATTTAGGCATTTGAGTAGCTATGATTCTATAAGAAAATATTTTGATGTCACCATGGTGAGGGTTCCTTATGTCTTCCAAATGGTTCCTTTTTCAATATACCACCCGTTTGATATACCAAACCTTTCTATGTACCCGTTGTTACATGGAAGAAACTAGTCCTCTCGATATACGTAGCCATATGTGAGAGAGACCTTAAGGTACATGAAAGAGAACGATACAAGGTACCAAGGTAGTATGGAAAGGGATTTTCCCAATCAGTGACACTTGCTTTAAGATAAATCCTTGTATGTGGGCATAACTTCCCTATATACTTGGAATTTTTCAATTTCAGGATTTATGTCTTGCGATAGTGAAAAATAGGGTAGAAAATGGATTGAATAAAATAAAATCATGATGTCTTTATTTCTCATCGATGATTTATGGGGTTGATGCGAAGACGTCATTATGGCAACTTTATTAGGCTATAAACAGTAGCTTAACACGATAACTTTACCTCTAAACACAAGCTAGAGGTGTTGTTGATATCAAACACTGTGAGTGTCCTTAAGTGTGTGTTTACAAAATTTTAAGGCAAAAAGGTTTTTTTTTTTTTTAAGTTAAAGGTGTCAATCACCGCCACTAATGCACCTTTTTTGTTTAAAAAATAATTTTACTATCCTTAATTTTGCAAAAATATTCTTGCAATTATTTGCCCACAGATACTAAAAGAATTTGCAAAATTTAGAAAAAATGCTTGCTAGGATAGTAAAAATGCAAAATTGGTCTTTGAGTGATTTGACCCTTTGACATTTGTTTCAAAAAATCATGCTTTTCTTCATCTTGCTAATTCTCCTACTTAGCACTTTATGTATAGAAAAGGAAAAATTATGTCTTTTGACCCCTTTTAAATAATAAAGCAATTTTAAAGTAAAAAATTAAAGCGCGGAGAAATGAACTTGAGACCTCTAAGTTTCAAATCTTCAAGAATTGCCTTGATGCTAAGACCTTGATGCTTTTCACGCTTTGTTTCCTACATGACGTAGTTTCCAGTAAAAGCCTTGGGCACCTTATAAAAAGTTAGGGGTATCGTTTACTTTCTTGGGGAAATCAAATATGCATAGAGAATAGTCACCCCTCAATCTCACATGAATTTAATGAGGAATTTTTCTTTAACATCATTTTTTTGCCATTATTGCTCCAAATGAATCGGAGTTCTTTTTCGCTCCTCTCAGCTAGCTGAGAGGAATCATTTTTTTTATTTCTTCGATTTTGACACCCACAAAGTCCTTTTCATCAGGGCCTTGTGTGTAGAGGAAAGTGTCAGAATACACTTGTCATGTGGTAACTTCCCTTGCTATGTTTTGAGAGGAATTGTTTTTTTTTAATTTCTTCGATTTTGACACCCACAAAGTCCTTGTTGTCAGGGACCACCTCGTTTGTAGAGGAAAGTGTCAGAATACACATGTCATGTGGTAACTTTCCTTGCTATGTTTCCTTCGATTTTAGGCAAAGGATTAAAATGAAAGCTATTGTTGCACCTCGACTTCTTGTAGTAACCGTTTGTAGGAGAATTTCAATGCCTTTGGCTTCCCATCAAGAATTGCAACTTTCACAACTAGAAAACTTGATGGCCGAGATTTTTCACGACCAAAAAACTTGAATGCTAGGATGAGGTCCACCTTTCTACTTGCACGTACGAGATGGAAACTCGACGAATATTAGTCAAAGTCTGCCTTCTAGTTCATGCGCATGGGTTGAAAACTCAACAAGTACCAGTCTTAAGGTAGTAAATGTGGACCAGAGGCACAATCGAATTTTGTGTCGATGGGTTTTGATGAGTTAAAAAATGTTCTTGAGTTTGGAGGTTAAAAATCATAGGGGTCTTCAAGGTGGTTTTGGAGTTTCTCGACAAACACTTAAGAGAATGCTTCCAAAAAAAATGGACATTAGTTTTAGGTTCCAATTAGGGAAAGAGTTAATCTGATATCAATTATGGATCGAGCATAGAAGGGAATGGAATCGAGTTGTTCAGAAAGATTCGATTATCATAAGGCTATACATGCATATATACAATATGGCGTCTCTTGGATTCTTAAGAGACTCTTGATGTTCCCAATTTTTTTTTGGAGATTCCATATTTTATCTCTTTAATTTTCCCTCGAATAATGTACTAATAATTATCTAACATTTTATTCAATTTCAAATTCTATACTATGAAATTTCATGTTGCCCAATCCTTAAGCAAGGTTTGAACAATTTTATTTCATCCATAGAATCTTCTATATTTTTGAAGTAACAACTTTGCCTAACTCTTTTCTATTTGAATAATCTCCATCCATGTTTTGCCTTAATGTGAAACACATTTATATGCAATTTCACAATATTTTTTTCTTTTACAAACCTTATCCTATTTGCAAAGAGGAAATCTAAATTTCTCTTCACAACCTTTCCAAAGAAACTCTCTTTAAATTTTGCCAAATTCATTTTCAATGCTCGCTAGTAATCTTGAAAGTGGCATTATATATGTAGGGGTAGATTTATAATATAACCTTTAGGAACATAAGTTCTTTTCGCCATACTAAGGAGCTTACCTTTCATACTAACTAGACAATTTTTCATTCTATCCAAAATTGGATCCCAAAGCTCCTCCTATCATTTAAGTGACAAGTGAAGACAATTTTTCATTCTATCTAAAATTGGATCCCAAAGCTCCTCCTATCATTTAAGTGACAAGTGAATACCTAGATATGCAGGTATTTTTCAAACTTTGAACCCTAAAATCTTTGTAATCATATGTTGTAAATCAAGGGCAATGTTATAAAAAAAAACCTTGTTTTTGTTGCAGTAATCAACAAAAAACTATTTTTTATTACAAATAAAATATGATTAGCGAATCTTTTGCACATTTGAGACTTTCCAAGCTAAGCGCTATGTTTATAGATTTCTACAAGACATAGAACAATTTCAATCTAAAACTTATATTATTCCTTTCAAGCTACAAATTCCAACGAATAAGGACAAAGACCTATCCTCCACAAAATGCTTAATGATTTAGCTTTGAAAAAGTACATCCAACATTATAGATTTCTACAAGACACAGAACAATTTGAATCTAAAACTTATATTATTCCTTTCAAGCTACAAATTCCAACGAATAAGGACAAAGACCTATCCTCCACAAAATGCTTAATGATTTAGCTTTGAAAAAATACTTCCAACATTTCATCAGCTCTTCTAATGACAATGAGGTAACCCAATCGATTCTCATGTTTTTGAAAAAGTAGCTCCAAACGGTCTCTAAGCAAAGGAACAATAAAGAAGGAGATGACCTAAAGTTTCCAGATCCTTACAAAAAATGCAATTAAAATGTCTATGCTATACTCTTGACAAATTGTTACTCATAAGAATATTATTTTGGACTACTAACCAAAGGAATTTTGAGGCCTAGGGGGGCCCTCAAATGACCAAACATCTTCTAAAGGGAAATCTTCTAGATTGGAAAGTCTTAATTGCTTTAAATCCTTTTATCCTAAATAAAGATAATATCCACTATCTTTCAATAGATTTGAAACCAACTCATCCTTTTGTTGAAAAATATGCAAATAGAACTCCTAAAACATCTTTTAGAGTTCAGTTGTTGCCTGTTTGAGGTCATTTACCTCAATGAAATTGCTAATAGAAACCAAAGATCTAGAATTATTGCTCAAATCAATATATTTTTTTAACTTTTGAACCTATACAAGCCAAATAGATTAGAGAGAATGGTTGCCATTTTGAATTAGAAATAAGAGGATAAGGCTTCAACAAGCATCAAACCTTATATTTGTAAAATCCCCCTCGTTGAATAACCATCTTATATATGTTTTGATTAATTACGAACTCTATTATATTAAGTTCTATGATGTCGAATCCCTAAACAAGGTTTGGTTCCCAAACAATTTTATTACATCTATAGAACCTTATATATTTTTGAAGTAACAACTTTGGCCAACAATTTCCTTGATCTTTGTGTAATCTCCATTTAAATTTTTCCTTTAACATTGAAATCATAAATCTACATAATGTTATCATAAATCTACAATTCATGAGCTATGCCCCTCCAATATTTTTTCTTTTATAAACCTTTTCCTATTGCAAAGAGGAAATCTAAATTTCAAATCTCTTTGAATTTTAGATGCTTGCTATTGATTTTGAAAATGACATCATACATTTATTATAGCATAACCTTCATAATTTGAATTTAGCCAGAGACTCAATGTCACTCTTTTCTTTTTATCAGACAAGAGAATACCTAAATATGTAGTTAATTTCTAAACTTTAAACCCTTAAATACTTGTTCATAATTTGAATAACCTTCATAATTTGAATTTAGCCAGAGACTCAATGTCACTCTTTTATTTTGTTAATTTCTAAACTTTAAACCCTTAAATACTTGTAATAGCATATCATAAATCAATGGCTTTGTTGATTAAAAAAATCCTTTATTTTATTGTATCAATTGATTAAAACTAGTTTATTGTTACATATCATAAATTTAACTAAAATTTATTATTCTTTAATTTGAATTTCTTTATGCTAACAAAAACCTATTATATTGTTTCATGTAATAATTATAACTAGCTTTTATTATTTTTTATTGAATACTTTATGCTCAAATTTGATTTTTGCACGCAGATATATACCCATCATTCATGGTTTTATTGTATATGGATTTCATGTGAAAAAGCATTTGATCTTGTAGGGTGATCGAACTAAGAACGTTGGCATCATTGACAGTGAATATATAGTGCATCAAGGAATACCTTCATTAGGAAGACGAAATGATAATAATGTAATATGTCTATCCTTGTCGTAGTTAATATTTGTTAATTTATAATATAGTTTTTCATGTTTATGTTCATATTGTAAGGCATTACATTTAAACGAATATAATTTACAATCATGTTAATAATATAGTGACTTCATATAAGTATTATTATAAAAATGATAATTGTTCTTCATGCAGGAAGAGTTAGATAAACAGGATGATCCTGCCCAAAATACTGTGAGTTTAGTAATTTTAATTTTTTTAAAATAGTTGTTTTAACTATGAAAACAAACTTTTTTGATATTATAGTTTGCATTTATCTAAACTTTTTGTTTGATTGTTTGCATGCATATTGCTTTTAGGTTCATCATAAAAGATTTAACGGAAGAATAGAGGTTTGTTTTTACCAATTTTTTATATTTGCAATTTAATTTATGAATATATACAATTTTATAAGTAAATAAATTTTGTTTTACTTGGCTGATTTTTATTTTACATAGGTGAGAAGAAGAGCTTATAATGAAATGAAGATTTTTGAGGAAAGATGGGATAAGGCACTTCATATAGATAAGTGCTGGGTCGATCCTTATGGAATCTTGACCTGAATTATAGGCTTTGAAAAAAATAAAATAAATCAATATTTTCTACCTTTATTGATCAATTAAGTTTCCCCAGGAAATCACAATGTCGAAATGGAAGAGGGTTTCATACTGAAACATGTGAGGATAGTGTTGTTACTTTGAGATTTTTTTCAAATGTTTATAATAAGAAACGTGATTCTTTTGTAATAAAACAGAAATGTACAAAATGTCTACTTTTGAATAGTAATTTTTTAAAACTTTCTTTAAATTTAAATCCAATGTAAATAGTGTTTATATCAAAATAAAAGTGGTTGGGTTCTTTTCTTTCTTTTGTTGTTTGTATTGATCACCTTATTCCATTTTTCACGTCGACAGCTTAATAATATTTTTAATTTAATATGTCATTGTTTGTTTATATTTTATATTGATATAATCTTAAATGAAGTTGAAAACTACTACATTTAATAAATAATAGCTTTGATCATAACAATTTTTTTTTTTTTACATTAATTCAATGTTAATGTGGTGCTACAATTTATTGTTTACATCATTGACTTAGTGCCATCTTAATATTTGTTTGAAAGCGTTGAAGGTAGCGCTGAGTGTAGCTCCATGTAGTGCCTAACCACATCTTTTGCACTATGGATATTATGGCGATGCAAGAATTTATTAATTTAAAAAAAATTAAACACTTGTTATAAATTTAAATTAAATATTATTTTTGATATTTAATCAAAATTAAATATAATAATAATTATTTAATCAAAATTTCATGTGGTTTTTATAATTAAATATAATTTTTAGGAATTTTGTTGGAGTCAATAGAAACGAGCAACAATTTTTGTTTGAAGAGATAGAGGAATTTACAACAATCTTCAACATATTATCCTTGTGGGCACGATTCGAATCCGAAAAACTACCACTATAGCCCTTGTCCCATCTTAATAATATTTTTACTCCAAATGAGGGGGACCTTAGAGGGGCTCGAGATTGGAACCATCAACATCAAGCTAGCAAACACTAAGCAAACAAATAGAGTAACAATTTTTATTACAACAATATGATATTATTTCTTAGCAACATGAACTTATATAAATCATGCATATATATACAACAACGTGTCTCTTAGTTTCGGAGACTCTTCACTATTTTCACCCCTTAGTGTTTCACCTTAAACTGTGTATTTTCATCTTCTTTTATGCTGATGGAAAAGTGACTATCCAACCCCATATGAGGTAAAATCATCAATCATCCTTAATATTTACAAAACATCAAAGAATGCAATAATGGATAACACCCTCCCTATTACATTATTTGGTATAAAGATCATTATCTCCATAATTCCCAAGGATGGTAAATTAGAATTGTGCTTTGGCTTTGGATCTAGATAATCTCCACTTGGTGTGCCTTTTTGGATTAGTCTCTAGGTCTACCTTTGGGTCATTACCTCTGGGTCTTTGCCTTTGGGTCCTTGCCTCTAGGTCGCTTTTGTGTTATTATTACCTCTGGATCACCTCTAGGTCCTTGCCTTTGGGTCGCCTCTGGGTCATCATCACCTCTAGATCAACCTTTGGATGTGCCTTTAGGTCATCACCTTTAGGAAATTGCCACATATCTATAATGTTTCACTACGTGTTTCCAAGCATAGCTTTGGTCATAGGTCAAGTTTTCTAATATTACATTGTTCCATATAAAAAACTTACATTATGATATTTCTCAACCACTAAACTTGGTCTTATTTTATAGTAATTTTTCAACATTTCTTTTGTTTTATCCCATTCTAATATATTCATCCATCCACAATACATATTAATTTTGTAATACTTTATCTGAGAATGATTATTACCTTCACAAATCTTACAAGGATGCAGGTTCCAACACCTAGTTGTCAAATGTCCGGATATTCTACAATGACTATAACTCTATCACATGTCCAAATCTTCTACAATAACAACTCATCATAAGAACTTTTGCGTATGTTTCTCTTGTCACAAACTGTGTTATTGATACCTATCACACATTTAATGTCATTGCTACTTACTTGAACTATATATCTAAGGCCTTCATTCTTTGGGCTTATATATGGCAATATGGGCATTTTAATATCTTGCCCATATCTTCCCAATCTTGTACCATTGTATACCATTTTTCATTTTTTTTGAACCAATTCCTTTGGTATGCTTTTCAAAACACTCAATTTGCTCATCTCGAGTATGTTCTCTGTCACTATCACCATCCACGTTCAAATACCACACATCATCATCACAATGACCTTTAACACAATCTGAACCATCACTGTCACTTTTAATTATGATAATATGGCCTTTGTAATGTCTAATACAATCGTCTTCTATATAATCTTTTCTTTTCTCTCATCAACAATCTTCAAATAACTAGTATCACAAGCTACATATTCCTTTGGGAGAAGATCACACGTAGCACAATAATCATCTACCTTTATAGGCCTCAAATCACTAGTATCACAATTGAGATATGTCCTTTGAAGATCATTTGTGTTGTGACAAACATCTTTTATCATGGGCTTATCATTTAACTATTTAAATATTTCTATTTATTTTTTTACCTTGCACCTCAAAGATGTCAAGAGTGAATAATGTCACACATATTCTTCTCATAGCACCGATAAAGATTTGTTAGAAAAAATACTACATTAGTTTGATAATGGAGTATTGTTTATAACAATCTCCTTGTACATAATGATCATTGATTGTAACGACCAAAAATATATTAAATATGCAATCGTTTAATAAAATTACTTGGATTATTATCCAACATTGGTATCAGAGCCATGTTAGACTCTTAGCAAAGGTAATTTGAGTATGCTAAACCTATGACATTAAGCTAATTTGGTTTTATCAGAAAGGATTCCTTGCTTAGGGATGATTTGCTCAAGATGGTTATGGTATAACCTGAGACGATCTATGTGTTTGCTCCATCTAAGTGGAAGACCATTGAGCACATGCTAGAGGAGATTCAAAGCACGAAGAAACACATGAATTTTGTGCATGACAAATGAGATTTGAAGTTGTGAAATCCTCGAAAGACCCAGAGGTAAAACTAGAGGCAAACCCAAAGGCAAAGGCCCAAAGGTAGAACTAGAGGCAATGACCCAAAGGAAGACCTAGAGGCAGACCCAAAGGTAGAACTAGAGGCAATGACCCAAAGGAAGACCTAGAGGCAGACCCAAAGGTAGAACTAGAGGCAATGACCCAAAGGAAGACCTAGAGGCAAAGATCCAAAACCACAATTAGATCCAGACACATATAGAGATCCAGATCCATACACATCTAGATATCTATATCCAAATCCAAATCCAAATCCAAATCTAGATTTAGATCTAAATCCACATCCAGAGCTAGATCTAGAGCCAAATCTAGATCTAGAGCCAGAGCTAGATCTAGAGCTAAATCCAAAGCTAGATCTAGAGCGAGATCCAAAGTTAGATATAGATCTAGAGCTAGATCCAAAGCTAGATATAGATCTAGAGCTAGATCTAGATCTGGATCTAGATTCAGATCTAAATACCTAAAAATTCAAGGTAAAGTAAGTTGGATGAGATAAAGGGAAAGGAAAAGCCAAGAGCCAAGAGCCAGAGCTAAGAGCTCGAGGTATAGCCAAGAGCTAGAGTCTAAACTCGAGTCCAAGTCCAAGCCACTAAAAATGAATTATTTGATAAAGGGTGATGTCAAATATTACCAAATAATGTAATAAACAGAGGATGTTAGGGTAAATTATTACATTAGTTTGGTAATATAGAAGGAGCATTGTTTATAAGATCTCTTCATATGTAACAATAATTGATAATAACAATGCTTTTGTAATGACCTAGAATGTATTAAATCATTTAATAAAATTACTTGGATTATTATCCCAATAATATTGTCACATAGTTTTTAAAGTACTCTTCACAAGTATCAACTTTTTTGAGGATTGATTGTAGACAACACCTAAAATTTTAAAACTTTTCACCTTCACTAGTTTTTGATGACCCACACTTTTGAATTTCTCTTTGTTTCTTGGCTTGTTTATTGACCCCTTTATTTTTATTTTTTACTTCCTTGACCATGAGTATCTTATATATTGTTTCACACTCTTATTCACAATCTAATTGAGGTTCCTTTTGAACAATATACCCTTGTTGTTGCCCCTATTGTTGTGATTGAAATTGTTACTTCCTTTGAGAAGGTCTACAAAATTGAGCCCCACAAGTCATCAAATTGTATTTACAAAACTTGGTGTCATGTCCTTTTTCACAAATATGACAATACCTCCTCCTCCATTGAGGTTGATTTTGTGATGAAAATGAAGTGAAAGGACCCTTTGAACCCTTTTGAGGTTTCTTTGTGGAGATAAGAGCATTATTGGACAATCCATCTCTTAACTAGTTTTCTATTTCTTGTTATTGAAGGATGTTTACCAATTCTTCAAATGACACCCTTTTATTTGATACCTATAAAGATGTGATCAATGTTCAAAATGATTCAAAGAGAGCTCTAAGTACACCAAATATTAAGAGCTTGTCATCCATATTTTCTCCCATGTTGTTCAACTTTAACTTCAAGTCAACAATTCTTCAAAGAAACTATTCAATACTCTCACCATCTTGAACCCTTAATATATGAAGTTGTGATTGAAGATGAAGGATTGTGGCTTCATTCCTTCCTTTAAATATAGTGCAAAGTCTATCCCATACATATTTTGATGTTTTTGCTTCACTGATATGTGCCCTTGCATCTTCTTCATCATACTTTTGCTTAGTTGTTTGTTTATGTCGAGTTTTATCACACTTTTGTGTAGTTGCTATTTGCTTACATCCTAGAGTTTTTTAACCACTAGTATTTTTTGCACTTTTGTTTTTTGTGGTTCAAAATGTGGACCGTTGAGTAATTGAGATTCTATGAGAAATATTTTTGTTGTAGCCATGGTGAACGTTCCTATATCTTTCAAAATGGTCACCTTTTCTATATATCACTCATATATACCGAACCTTTCAATATACCAACACTTCCTATATACCCATCGATAAGTGGAAGAAGCTAATCCTCTCGATATATGCAACCATATGTGAGAGAGAATTTAAGGTACTTAAAGCAAAGCGATACATGGTGCTAAGGTAGTATTGAAAGATATTTTTTTTTTGGTAATTAAGGGTCATTTCATTAATATCGGGTTTTAAAGGTTAACCCAAAACCTATTACAAAATACAACCTTAAGTTGATGTGGATCCTTGCCTTGTTAAGGACTACCTATCCTTTACTATTCCTTGTCTTTCTAAGCCCAAGAAAAGAGTGGGATTGATACCCCTTACCCATACTAATAGCCCAACCATCAAGTTGAAATCATACCGTAAGAACACTATAGATCCCCAGACATCTTTCAAGACAATCTACAGAGCTATTAAGAATGATATCCCCATGAAGGACCCTTTCCTTAGTACAGACAGAAAACCAAAATTTGTCACGAATTGGAATAGATCAGGGCTGACAAGCCAAAATTCCTCTATATCGGGCGACTGGATGGAGGAAGCTAAGTTTCCTCATCATCATCCTCGAGCTCCTCGAGCTCCTCATCCTCCTTGTATTCATTCGAGTCTTGGATAAGTTCAGCCGACTTTCCACCCTGATATCCTTCATTAAAAAACATATTGGTGAGGGCTCCATAGAGCTCATTCATGTGCTAAATTATGTTGCCCATAGTGTCCCCACATCAGACTTCATTGGCGGTCATTTTGCATTACTTCTTCCATGTCACTGGGGACCCCTTGCTCCCATGTGACAAGTCCATCAGCGTCCACCCCTAAGTTGGCCAACTTATCTACCGTTTTATTACCTTATCGGAACATGTGTTGTGCCAGCCTGTCATTCCTAGCTTCAAAAAGGATCCTTACCTCTTCTATGACTGATTTGATCCGCCATGGAGGTTTTTTCCCATTAGTTAGGAGGTTTATAATGTTCATTGAGTCCCATTCAACTATTAGTTTGCCTTCGGTCTCCTGGGACATCTGCAACCCTCTCCATAGGTCTCTTGCTTCCACCTCATTGTTGGTCTTTCTTCTAAGCTATTCAAAAAATACCAACACCAAGTTTCCTTGGTGGTCGCGAACCACTCCTCCAGCACCTTCTCTTCCAAGATTGTCCTTAGCTGCACCATAGAAATTGAGCTTGAACTAACCAACCGGGGGCGGGGTCCACTTCACACCTATTCTGGGATTGGGCTTAATGACCAAGGGATCCTATTCTAAGGTAATATGTAGGGATTGAGCAAGTTGTTTTTCCCAGGGATGGTTATACTAAGCTTCATAGGGGATGATACTGACATTTTCATGAGCAAAAGCAAGGATCTTGTTGGTAATGGTTACGGGATCATGGCTAGAACCCTTAAAGGCTCTATGGTTTATTTCTAACTAGACCAGCCACAGGAAATGGTGAAGGAAAATCTTCCACATGAACCTGAGCCTAAGGTTAGTAAAGGGGTTAGGCCATTGCTGGAAGAGGTCCATGATGGAGGCCAGTCTGACCCACGAAATGCTAATAGCTTGGAAAACCCCACCTATAATATCATCTGCAACTAGACATTCACGAAAGATATGGAGGGTGGATTCCCAGTTAGCCCTGCATAGATAACAACGATTAGCAATTATCATACCTTTCCTTAACATATTATCAATGGTGAGTATCCTCCCTTGGATCACCAACCACGAAAAAAAAGAGATTTTGGGGATGAGATTTTTGACCCACACCAACTGGGTTTGGAGGATGGGATCCTCAAGATCAATCATAAGCTTATAGGTGGATTTGACAGTAAAATACCCGCTCTCGGTTGTAGCCCATGTTACATGGTCCTCTCCACTTCTCATGGGAATGAATTATTGGTGCAGGATATTTGAGATTTCTTCTAACTCGGCTTCAAATATCGGTATCCTAATTTGTTTCCATCTAAACCTTCCCCTATTCTGCATCATAAAATCAACCACTTTCCTTCCTATGAACTGATTAGTATAATCCTTGACCCTAACTAGGTGTGTCAATTGAGAGAGAGCCTCCTCCCTCTTAATAGCATTACCTTCCTGATATAGAAAGAGCCCTTTCCAACCAGCCAGTTTCTTTTGAATTCTTTCTACCACATTGTCCCACATTGATTTTCCTGGGGAGCCTATAAACAGGGGAAGACCTAGGTAAAAATTAGGGAGAGTAGCAATTGAACATCCCAAAATCCCAGCTATCCTGACTTACCTTGGAATGGGGGTGTTGAGGAAGTAAATTTTGCTCTTGAATAAATTCACCTTCTGCCTAGCCACTTCTTCGTAAAGCTTTAGAATGCACTTTATCCTTCTAGCTTCAACTACTGATACCTGGGTCAACATAAGGGTATCCTCAAAAAAATGTTGGTGGGTTACCAGATTGGTAAGGGAGGTGGCTTTAATCCTAGAAATCAGACCTGTGTTGCAGGCCACTTTGATAGTTCTTCCTAGAGCCTCCGCCACAATAATGAACAACATTGGACTGATCGGATCCCCTTGTCTAAGGCCTCTAAGGCTTTGGAAATACCCTGTTATTGTACCATTTACAAGGATAGAGAACCATCCTTTGATAAGTCTTACCCACTAAGGATGGAAACCAAATTTTAGAAGATCTGCAATAAAGAAATCTTAGTTGATGTGGTCAAAGGCTTTATTCATGTCAAGATTTAGGGAAAAGGTTGCCTTCTTAGTTTGGCTTGCAGTATGAAGGGCTTCATGGAATGTAATCACCCCATCAAGAATCAATATTCCCTGAACTGAGCTCCCTTGACAAGGATCAATCATAAGGGGCAAGATTCCTTTCATCCTATTAGCTATGGCTTTAGTAAGGATTTTGTAGGACACATTGCATAGATTGATTGGTATGAAATATGCCATCATTTCGGGGCCCGGGCCCTTAGGAATCAATGTAATGAAAGCAGAATTAAAACCTCTAGGGATGTGTTTTTAAGCCTAGAACTCCTTGACTGTCGATATTACATCCTCCCCAACAATGTCCCATAAAACCTAGTAGAAACGAGGAGGAAATCCATCAGGACCTGGGGCCTTATTAGGTTCCATGTTGAACAAAGCATTTCTGATTTCCTCCTCTATGAAGGGAGCTAGAAGTTTGGCATTAGTGGCCCCATCTATGACACTAGGTATGAATTGGAGGAGAGTCTCCTTGGCTTCCTCTTGGAATTGGGTTTCATCCCCGAGGAGGGAGCTGAAATAACTAACAACTTTTTCTCTGATCTCAATTAAATCTTGAGTTTGGATCCATCAGCTCTAGTTAGTTCTCTGATCTTATTATTACTTCTATTTCTTAGGGTAGTGATATGAAATTTTTTTGAACTCGAGTCGCCATCCTTCAACCATAAAGCCCTGGATTTCTGCCTCTAATAGGTTTCCTCACAAGCCAGAATATTATGATATTTTGAAAGCTTAATTTGCTCCTCCATTCTTATTGTTTTATCATAATTACCATTTTTAATCTTGTTGTCAATAGCCTCCAAAATTTCTCCCACTTGTTTCTTGTTCTCAAACAAGTTCCCAAAAACATCCTTATTCTAGATTCTCAGGTTTTCCTTCACTGATTTCAACTTTTGGGCTAACTTAAAAGCTGAGTTGCCCTGAATGGGTTGTTACCACTAGCTTTTGATTATTTCCTTCAGGTCTGGATGTTTGATCCACATTGATTGAAAGTGAAAGGGTTTCTTAAAGGAGTTAGCTTGCGGGACCTCCAATAAAATGGGGTTATGATTTGATGCAATTTTGGGAAGAGCTTGTAGAGTGGAGTCTCCAAAAACTGTGACAAATTATTTTGACAGAAAGAACCTATCTAACCTTTCCTGAATAAGCTGGCTTCCTATCCTACGGTTGCTCCAAGTAAACTTAGCCCCTCTTAGCCTCACATCCATCAGCTCGTTAGAATTGATAAACTCATTAAATTCTTCCATGCTCCTTGTTGGAAGCCCAACCCCACCATTTTTGTTTGAAGGGTATAAGGGAGTATTGAAATCTCTTGCTACCATCCAGGGAATATCATGAAAGACTACGTTCAAGTGGCTCAGATATTCCCACGTTTAGGTTCTTCCTTTAACTGAATTGGGTGCATACACATTTGACACAATCCACGATCTATTCTTGTCAATATCATGAAAAAACACACTTAACACCCTGTCATCATCCTGAATAATGCCGCCTTCCACACTCCTAGAATCCCATAGCACCGTGAGTCCTCATGAAGCTCCTCTTGCCTGCTTGAAAACTAAATCTCCTTGACTCCATATTTTTTTTGCTGCTATTTTTGACTGGGCTTCATCTGTTTTTATTTCTTGTAAGAGAATAATGGTTGGGTTGTATTGCCTTCTTATTGAACTGACCACCCTATGGGTTGGTGGGCCATTTAGGCCTCTCACATTCCATGAGAGTACCTTCATTTAGACTGTTTGGGATTTTTTCCCCTCCCCCTTCCTTGGGGAGGTTTGCCTAATTTGTTATCATCTTGACCTAGGATAACCTGTTGTATCAGTGTTTTTTTTTCCACTTGCCACTTCGTTGTCAGTCCTCAATCTATTTTGTTCAGCATTAGACATCCTTCCCCTTTTTTATCACTGTCATAATCAATTGGGGATTTTGTTGTGCTTCTGGTCTATTTTGGGCTAAAATGAGGAGGTACAATATGTTGAAGGACTGGACTAGAACACTCTTCTGGCCTGTTTGTTCCTACCATTTCAGTCCTTGATTCTAACTCTTCCGTACTTATCCTATATTCTCCACAATTTTGCTGTGAACCTTCCTGAAGGTTTTTAGGGCTTTTGGTTATGATATTGGAAGGACCCGATTCCTTTGATCCTATCTCCTCCATCCTTTTCCTATATTCCTTAGGGGTGTGCTTTAATCCTTCCTGATGGGTTGGGAGTCTTTTAATTTTGATGTTGGAAGGACCTGATATGGACGGGAATTCTAAAGTTTCTAGTAATTCAACCTTAAGGATTCCGTCCTCACCCATATCCCCTTCTACCGTTAGGTCAACAATAACTTTAAACTTATTTGAACTCGAGATTCTAGAGATTACCTGATTTTCCTGCTCGTTGGTGATTTGTTGCTTTTCTTTCTCCTATGGTTGAGCCTGGTTGTCCTGCTCCTGGTAAATATTATTGTTCTTGGCCAGCCTAAACCCTCCTCTGCTTGCTGGTCCTCCCATGTATTGGTTCATGGGGAATGCTTTACCATTTGTCCTTTTGCATTCTGTTCTCTGAGCTTCTCTACTAGCTGCTAGACTTGGACATTGATTTCACAGGTGACCTTGAGTTTTGCATTCTATGCAAAATGTTGGCTTATTTTCATATTCCATTGACTATTTTATTAGATAATCTCCATAGCCCAGTTCTACGAAGGTTGACAGTTCAAAATATAAGTCTGCGTTGACACAGATCCTTGCATGCATCATCCTTGTCCTTGCCAGGGTTGAATAGTCAACGACAACCAACTCCCCAATGGCTCTGGCAATCCCTTGCAACCAGTATTCATTAAAAAATTGAGAAGGAAGGTTTGGCAGGCGGACCCATATGGGAGCTATATTAATATTTTGTTTTTCGGGGTCAAAGTCCTCCCCCCATTTTTTGAGAAACAAGCTATGTTTTCCTAAAAACCACAGCTCGCCTATTAGAATGCGATTTGCATCCTCCTTGTTATTGAATCTTAAGATGAAAAAGCCCTTGGACAAAGCAACAATCTCCAGGTTCCCAGCTGTTCTCCATTTGGATAGCGCCTAGGAGCGTATAGTTTCTATATCCGACCTTCCACCCAAAAACTTGCCTACTAATGAAAAATCCTTCAGGGATAAAAATGGACCCATAGCATTCGTAGGTGCCATAATCCGGTTGTTCTCAGGTATGAGTGGCGGGAGTGAATGAAAATCACTCTTTTTACCTTTTAGGGTTTCTACAAAGGATAGACCTCTTTTGGGACCCATAGTACTCTGCTGGGTCCATTTGTCTAGGTCTTTGTCAGGGGGTTTGGGTCCTCGTACCTTGTCAACTTGCTCGTGGACGGGCCCCTTACCCCTTCCAGAGATAGTCGACCTGCCTGCCTTTGGATCCTCACCTGCCGCTTGCTCGAGGTTCCCGTCCGAAACCTTTGAACCTCATTCTCTGCCTTCACTATTTCTGCTGCTCCACTGCTCCATATCCCAGAACTTTTCTTCACTTCCCACTTCTTACTAACTCAAGAAATCATGACCATCGCCGGGGAGTATTGAAAGATATTCATTCTTTCAATGAAACTTACTTAAAAAAAATTCTTATACATGGGCATAACTTCTCTATATACTTGGATTTTCTTAATTTTAGGATTTATGTCCAACGATAGTAACAAATGGGATAAAAATAGAGTGAACCAAAATATCACAAAAATGTGTCTTTGCACATTCTCGATGATTTATAAGGTCAATGCCTAGATGTTGTTATGAAAACTATAGTAGGCTTTAGACACAGTAACTTAACACGACATCATTACTTATAAATGCAAGTCATGGTTTATACCAAACATTGTAATTGTACAAAGCACATGTTTTGATTTTTGTGTACAAAAAAATATTTTTGATGCAAAATTTATTTGAAAAATAAGGTTTCAATATTTTATGAAAATACACCCTTTTACAAAAATTACTTTCTTGTAAAAATGTTCACTACAAACTATAGGACCAAAAGAATTTCATATATTTATTCCCACTTAAAAAATGCCAAGTTCCCACTCTTCATGACTTGAAAAAAGTGCCCACTTAAAATAATATTCTAAATAGTTTAAATTTTGGAAATTTAAGAGCTATAGGAATTTTTAAATAATAACTTTATTTTCTACCCTTTAAAAAAATACTTAACTTTTCCTTCCAATATTGCCCTTTTTTAAAATATACTTTAAAATAATGCTCTCTTTATATGAATTGAACCCATAAATTTGTTCTTTGAAAAGTTTAAACGGTCTTTTCAACACCATCTCTCTCACTATGCCAATTGTAACTTAAAAATGAAAAGATTATATTTTGAAGGTAAAGTACCTCATAGTGAATGACTAATCATGATATGCTTCAAAATTCTTTTTTTTTTTGCACGTTGAACCTTTGGAACTCCTGCTAGTAAAGTATTTGTGTCATCATCTTGGAATCTAATCCCCAATCTGACATTGCCTTTGGGTAAGCGTTTATTTTTAATGCAAAATGTTCTTCTAAGATATGTCTAAATACAAGTATTATTTCAATTAGAGGCTTTGAGAATCCATTCATTATATAAGGAACATCAATTTAGGTTTGCAGGTGACACTATGGAAGAGAAACACAACTATTAATTTTTTTTTAAAGAATGAAAATGGAAAAAATGTTTCCACTCAAGAAGGCACAATGATATATTTTTTTACATCCAGGGAATAGAATGAAAAGTGATATATGATAAAATAGGGATATGGGTAATTTATTGAACAAGAACGAGGAAATAGAAACAAAATTACGTATGAGTTCGCATATGCGTTTAATAATATCTCTAAGAAATATTGAAAAAAGAGTTAGACTCGTGTCAATGGTATTTGCTGAAAACACAAGTATGAGAGACTAAAATCACCTTTCCTCACGAAGTTTTCCTTCAATTATTCTTTGACATACTATCACCTCAAAGGGCATGTCAACAAATGATGATGATTATCCCTCAAACAAATCCCACACAAATATCCTATGACTTTGATACTAGGTGTTAGAATTAACATAAGCGAGCAACAATTTATATCACAACATATTTTTCACCAACAAGAACTTATGTACAACATGGATATTTATACAACAATGTGTCTCCTAGTTTCAAGAGACTCTTCCGTGTTTTCACCCCTTGGTGTTTCACCTTCAGCTTTGTATTTTCATTTTCTCTTATGCTCACACAAAATGTTGACTATCCAACCTCATATGAGGTGAACTCATCAAATCATCCCTAATAATTATAAAACATCAAATAATATAATAATGGCTAATAATTTTATTATATATATATATATATAAAATAAGTTTTGGACCTCCATGAGGAACTAGATCATACAAGAATATGTTGTTTATGCAATATATATTAAGTCACATAAATGCTAGTTACTAGAGTTTGGTGTTCAACCCTATCTCTTTTAAATTAAATGTTATTCATCTTTTTTAGAGTATCAAAATCTATGAATTTATTTTTATTTAAATTCCATATTAAAAGATGCAAACTAAAAATAACTATATATCAAAATTTACATTCCATACAAAATGTAAAAGGAACATAAAAATTACTCATTGAAAAAAAGGACAAAAAATAAATTAAAATTTTATATATCATTGTGAATCAAACAAATATATATCAAAATTTACATTCCACACAAAATATAAAAAGGACATAAAATAACTATAAACATCTATATATCAATGTGAATAAATAAATAATGTATGTAAATGATGCAAATTAGACATACAAAAAATAGATAGATGTATATCAGTAGACGTCATAATGTAGGCATAACTACATCTAATGATTGCCTTCATTTTTCCCATCAAGATTGTTACCATCGTGATCATCACCATTGTTGGCAATTTTGGGTACATTGGGTACATTGCCTTTGCTCAAGTGTATAAGTTGTCATTGATGTCAAAAGGCATTTTTGTGTGGATATCAAAAAGAGTGTGATGTCAAAAATATCTTGAGAAGCTTCATAATGTTAAAGGGTTTTTATTAAAACCATGGTGACAAGGTTAAAGGTTTTTCCTTAAAACCATTTGGACTCATTAAGGGTTTTTATTAAAACCAAGCTTAACTTAATGCAAAGGTTTTTACTTCTTGAAAAACCTTGAAGGTCCATGTTTATTATTAATAATTAAATTAACTCAAACCTTTGACAAGGGTCTAAGTTTAATTTATTATTAATAAAATAATAATAATTATTATTTTAATTATTATTAAAGGGTCTTTCAACCCTTAAGCGACGGAGAAAAAAGAATTCTTTCGTCGATTTGTTGCCATCGTTGGAGGAGCACCGACGTCAAAAAATTAAGGAGAAATGGCTATATAAGTGGGGATGATTTTCTAAAGTGAGCACCACCCGATTAATTGGAATCTACGATTTGCGTTTGCTCTGTATCATTCGAATAGCGCTTGGCGTCTGCGATTTGCGTTTGCTCTGTATCATTCGAATAGCGCTTGGTGTCTTCGATTTGAGCTTGCTCTGTGTCTTCGAATCTTCGATTGACGTCTTTGAAATCGTGCTTGATCTGTGTCTTGGAAACCGTGCTTGGCATACTCGGATTTGAGCTTGGGCTGCATCCTTACTTTATGCTTGACGTTAGTGGATTGGCAATTGCACTTGAACTGTGTTTTTCCAGATTGTGCTGTGAGATGATTAATGCAAGCATTCAGTGACTTACGTTTTGGACAGCGCTCACCAGTTTGCATGTGGCTTGTGGAAGACATTTACGTTTTCTAGTTTCTTGGCGTCAAAGGAAGATAAAATAAAGGGCAACACTGTATTTCTTCGTTGGGCACTTGTGACCCAACGACGGTGGCGTTTTAGCGAAGGCGCTAGAAGGCAGAGGTGCCGAGTTCGATTCTCTTCGTTGGTAATTTTCTTTTGGTCGCGGTGTGCAAAGGATAGTGGTTGTGAATGCTGCTGGAGGTATAAGGTTAAGGTATCATATTTGCTTTGACATTGTTTTATTGATGCTTAATGTTTATGTGGAGTAATAAGGTGTAAAGAGGTTTTACTTTGTATGTATATTATACTTCCGGTGGTTTTTATTAAGTTGGAGAAATAAGGTGTTAATTTGGATCTTTATTATTGTTTATTATTGTATAGTTGCTAACTCTAATTGGTGGCAAATTGAGAGTTAGTGTTGTGACAGATTTTGAGTTCTCCTTCTTCATCAAAGTAAAGGTATGGGCAACTTCTTCCATGTATGTTGTTGATGGTATATTTTCTGAAATTGAGTTTGGAGTGAAAAGGTTGTCTACTAGGTATTTTTGGTGTAAATCTTATTTTCTGGATATTGAAGATTGTTTATGCATTAAAATCATTGATGAGTTTTTGGGTGAATGCATAATTCTGGTTGAGGAAGAGGAAGCATTTTTGCACTAGGGTTTATGTTAGTAAGTCTTGCTACTTGCATTGAGATGATGAAACCCTTAGTTGGCTATTTTGATATTGATGGTTGAGTTGCTTCCATAGAGGTTGTTTTTGATCAAGTTAGTGCTTTACTTGATACATGATATTGGGCTTACTCCATTGAGTTGATTTGAACAAGTTATTCTTTGCATTTGGTGATATTGTGTTGGTGGTTGTTTTGTTCAAATATCCTTGGAGGGAAAAGGATTTCTACTTGTTTCCTTTTCTTGTGATGATTGGTTGAATGCTTCAAGGTTGATGTTGAGTTGAATGGTGTTGGTTGACTAAACCTTGCTTGATGAGCATTGTTGTTGAAATCCTAATTGTTGGTAAAAAGAATATGAGTATCATTGTTATATGAGATATTGCATGGTTGGCAATTGTTGGGTTGTGTTTCATATTCTTGAGAAAAGCATACTACATCTATCTTATTCTTTTGAGATTGAGATTGAGTTGAGATTGAGATTGGGAGTTAAGTATAGAACATATTGGGTCTCTAACAATTCTCTTTATGTTTCTATGAGATTTGAGATTGAGATTGGGAGTTAAGTATAGAACATATTGAGTCTCTAACAATTCTCTTTATGCTTCTATGAGGTTTATGAATCACATTGGGTCTCTAACAATTCTCTTTGTGGGTTCATGCTAAGCAAGTTTTTCTTGGTGAGCTTGCTGAGGTTTTGGACAGGTTCCGGTGGGGACTTGTGAGCAGGTTTTGGATAGGTTTCGGTGGGGACTTGTGAGAAGATTTGGACAGGTCCTAGCAGAGGACTTGTGAGCTGAGTTTTTGATAGTTCTATCAGAGAACTTGAGGACAGAGGTGCATTGGTTCTTTGAGAAGAACCTGAGGACAGATTTGGCAAGTCTTTGAGAAGGCTTGTGTGTAGAGGATTGATTTGTTCAAGAGTTGGATAGATCTGACAGACAGAGGAAGACTTGTACTAGACCAACTGACTATGTTTGGTACAGGTAGCTGAGCTGCTGTGGACGTGATCATAGAAGGCAGAGGTCTCTTAGGCTAAGCATTGAGGACAGGAGGTCTTCGGTGGAAAGGAGTTCCACGTGCCGGCAAGAGGTAGAGGCGGTTGATCTTCCGAGGGATCATTTCTAGAGCGAGAGGGAAGGTATCTCCTTTGAGCGAGAGGCTCATAAATTTAGATTGGGGGAAGGTGTCTCCTTTGGGCCGAGGCTCATAAACATTGTAATTGGGAAGGTTTCCCAAAGAACTTTGAGATAACTTTTAGAGAAAAGTTTTGTGGACGTAGCCCAGGCATTCTGGGTGAACCACATTAAAATTGGTGTCACTTTGTGGATGATATTGTGCATTGTTTTGATATTGCTTTGGGTATATTGCTTTATTGTTTTGAAGTATAAAGGAAAAAGTAAAAAGAGGTCTTATACTGTTCACCCCCCTCTCAGTATAAGCTTGTGTTCTTCAATTGGTATCAGAGCGGGTGCCTTCGAAAAGTTTAACAGCTTGAAGGAAAAGCTAGTAAAGAACACAATGGATCATTCAAGTGGCAATGCAACACCTATTCTTGATGGGTCAGATTTTGGTCTTTGGAGTGCAAGGATGAAGGTTCATCTAATGGCACTTGGGAATGAGGTTTGGGAAGTGATTGAAGATGAGTACACTATTCCTGAACATGGTCCTAATACTAAAGAAGAAAGACTCCTACATCACAACAATTCAAAAGCAATGAATGCAATCTCGAAAGGCTTACGGAAAGCAGATCTCACCAAAGTGATTCACTGCAAGACAGCTAGTGAAATTTGGAATCGATTGAAGGTGGTTCATACCGGTGATACAAATGTCAGAAAGGCCAAGTTGAGACACTTCAAAGGTATGTTTGAACAACTCAAGATGAATGATGATGAAAATATTAGTGACTACATGCTTCGTATGGATGAGGTTGTTAACTCCATGAAAGACTTAGGTCTTGAGCTTGCTGAAAATGATGTGTGTGATAAGATTTTAAGATCTCTTCCTAATAGATTTAGTGAAAATATTTCTGCTATTGAGGAAGCTAAAGATTTGGATAAGTTGAAAAAGGATGAGCTCCATAGTATACTTGCAGCATTTGAGTTGAGAACTCAAGTGAAGGTTGATGTCAAGAAAGAGGCGACTTTCAAGGCCACCAAGAAATCCAAGGGTAAACGACTTCAAGAGAGTGATGAGTCTTCTAGTGATGAAGAGGCATATTACAACAAGAAAGGCAAGTTCTCTAGAAAGCACAAAAGTATGAAAAATGTAAGATGTTTCAATTGTGGAAAGTTTGGTCATTATGCTACTGACTGTACTGTTGCCAAGGATGAAAGTGATGAAGATAAACAGGATTGTAAGAGCAAATATTCTGAAAGGCATAGGCATCAAAGGAAGAACAAAGATGAGCACAACAATCAAGGAAAGAGGTATTCTCACAAGCACAAGAAGAGTTTCTACCTAGACAAAGCAAGTAAGTGTTCTAGTAGTGATAGTGAAAGTTCTTCAAGTGATAATGAAAATGAGATGTTGTTCATATCAGAAAAAGAGGAAGAACCAAAACATAGATTCATTATCATGAAATGTCTTAGATGTGGAAATTTTGGTCACCTTGAGGATGATTGCACAAATAATGATTTGGTTTCTAGTATGTATGAGGATGCTTCAGAAAACTATAAGGAAGATGCTTGTATGGTTTTTGAAAAGTGTAGCACCTCTAGTGATAAGAAATCTGAAAAAGGCTTTGATGATTCAAAAGGCAAACATATAGAGGAAGGAGAAGTAGATCTTAAAGGTGAACTTATTAGTGCTCTTAGTGCTTTGAAAAAGGAAAGAAAGAAGAATGCTAGACTCAAGGATAAGTTAGATGAATGTTGTATGGAGAGAGATGATCTTATAGAAAGTCTTGACTTCTCTATAGCTAAGACACAAGAACTCAAGGATGAGTTAGAATCTAAGGTTCTTGAGTATAGTGAGTTAGAACAGAAAATGGCTTCTTTGAAAGAGGAAACTAAAGAGTACAAGGATAAGCTTCACAGGTTTCAAGATAGCTCCAAAAAGGTTAAGTCACTCATCAAAGGTCAAAGAAAGACAATAGATAAAACAGGCCTTGGTTTTGTTAAGCCTCACAAGGAACAAGTTGGAGAGTCTAGTAAGAGACTCCAAAAGGAAGAGAGTTCTGATGAGGAAAGTATTTCAGATCATGAGTCCTTGAATGATAGATGCACAGAAACAGAAAATAGATTTCGGAATGAGAAGAAGAAGTTTTCGAGCCTAAGAGGTCAAATAAAGGAAAGTTTCAAGGCGAGATGTTTTGCTTGTCACAGGTTTGGTCACATAGCTTCACATTGCATGGCTCAAGTGAAGAAGGTAAATGACAATTTTAGAGGTGGTAATTTCTTTCAAGGGTATTGCTACTCTTGTAAACAGTTTGGGCACAAGGCAGTTTATTACAAGACAAATATCAGGAACAGGTTTGATCAGAACAGGTTTGGTCGTGAACGAGGTTTAGTCGAAACGATGGTGGATTCAAAGAACAGGTATGCCTAAAAGAAATAACATTGTTACTTGTTATAAGTGCAACAATAAAGGTCACACAACTAGACAGTGTAGAGCTGAACTTCCAAGGTACAAGAACAGGAACAATGGTATGAACAGGTCCAAGGATCAAGGCATGGATAAGAATAGGAATGATAACAGGGACAGGAATAGTGACAGAAACAGGAACAAGAATATGGACAAAGAATTCAAGAGAAGGCCCGAAAAGGAAGTTATAGACGCTGATGATGATCAGTGCCTAATGGGAGTTTTACTCCCACCCTAGAATTAATCACCTCATCAGAAGGTGGGGGAGGGACTAAGCTAAGAGACTCATTCTTAGTCCCGAGCCCCAAAGGTGGCCCTTTGCCATTGATGACAAAGGGGGAGAGATATGAGTAAGGGGGAGAGCTTCAAAGTGAAGAGGAAAGCTTCAAGTCAGGGGGAGCAAAACTTCAAAGGAAGATTCTCAGTTGTGGGCACAGTTGGTCAGCTTGTTAGCTCGGTTGGTTTTAGTTTTGGCTCTTGAGAAGTGTTTTCAGTAAAGGTTTGCCATCAATGACAAAGGGGGAGATTGTTGGCAATTTTGGGTACATTGGGTACATTGCCTTTGCTCAAGTGTATAAGTTGTCATTGATGTCAAAAGGCATTTTTGTGTGGATATCAAAAAGAGTGTGATGTCAAAAATATCTTGAGAAGCTTCATAATGTTAAAGGGTTTTTATTAAAACCATGGTGACAAGGTTAAAGGTTTTTCCTTAAAACCATTTGGACTCATTAAGGGTTTTTATTAAAACCAAGCTTAACTTAATGCAAAGGTTTTTACTTCTTGAAAAACCTTGAAGGTCCATGTTTATTATTAATAATTAAATTAACTCAAACCTTTGACAAGGGTCTAAGTTTAATTTATTATTAATAAAATAATAATAATTATTATTTTAATTATTATTAAAGGGTCTTTCAACCCTTAAGCGACGGAGAAAAAAGAATTCTTTCGCCGATTTTTTGCCATCGTTGGAGGAGCGCCGACGTCAAAAAATTAAGGAGAAATGGCTATATAAGTGGGGATGATTTTCTAAAGTGAGCACCACCCGATTAATTGGAATCTGCGATTTGCATTTTGCTCTGTATCATTCGAATAGCGCTTGGCGTCTGCGATTTGCGTTTGCTCTGTTTCATTCGAATAGCGCTTGGTGTCTTCGATTTGAGCTTGCTCTGTGTCTTCGAATCTTCGATTGACATCTTTGAAATCGTGCTTGATCTATGTCTTGGAAACCATGCTTGGCATACTCGAATTTGAGCTTGGGCTGCATCCTTACTTTATGCTTGACGTTAGTGGATTGGCAATTGCACCTGAACTGTGTTTTTCCAGATTATGTTGTGAGATGATTAATGCAAGCATTCAGTGACTTACGTTTTGGACAACGCTCACCAGTTTGCATGTGGCTTGTGGAAGACATTTACGTTTTCCAGTTTCTTGGCGTCAAAGGAAGATAAAATAAAGGGCAACACTGTATTTCTTCGTTGGGCACTTGTGACCCAACGGCGGTGGCATTTTAGCGAAGGCGCTAGAAGGCAGAGGTGCCGAGTTCGATTCTCTTCATTGGTAATTTTCTTTTGGTCACGGTGTGCAAAGGATAGTGGCTGTGAATGCACTGGAGGTATAAGGTTAAGGTATCATATTTGCTTTGACATTGTTTTATTGATGCTTAATGTTTATGTGGAGTAATAAGGTGTAAAGAGGTTTTACTTTGTATGTATATTATACTTCGGTGGTTTTTATTAAGTTGGAGAAATAAGGTGTTAATTTGGATCTTTATTATTGTTTATTATTGTATAGTTGCTAACTCTAATTGGTGGCAAATTGAGAGTTAGTGTTGTGACAGATTTTGAGTTCTCCTTCTTCATCAAAGTAAAGGTATGGGCAACTTCTTCCATGTATGTTGTTGATGGTATATTTTTTGAAATTGAGTTTGGAGTGAAAAGGTTGTCTACTAGGTATTTTTGGTGTAAATCTTATTTTCTGGATATTGAAGATTGTTTATGCATTAAAATCATTGATGAGTTTTTGGGTGAATGCATAATTCTGGTTGAGGAAGAGGAAGCATTTTTGCACTAGGGTTTATGTTAGTAAGTCTTGCTACTTGCATTGAGATGATGAAACCCTTAGTTGGCTGTTTTGATATTGATGGTTGAGTTGCTTCCATAGAGGTTGTTTTTGATCAAGTTAGTGCTTTACTTGATACATGATATTGGGCTTACTCCATTGAGTTGATTTGAACAAGTTATTCTTTGCATTTGGTGATATTGTGTTGGTGGCTGTTTTGTTCAAATATCCTTGGAGGGAAAAGGATTTCTACTTGTTTCCTTTTCTTGTGATGATTGGTTGAATGCTTCAAGGTTGATGTTGAGTTGAATGGTGTTGGTTGACTAAACCTTGCTTGATGAGCATTGTTGTTGAAATCCTAATTGTTGGTAAAAAGAATATGAGTATCATTGTTATATGAGATATTGCATGGTTGGCAATTGTTGGGTTGTGTTTCATATTCTTGAGAAAAGCATACTACATCTATCTTATTCTTTTGAGATTGAGATTGAGTTGAGATTGAGATTGGGAGTTAAGTATAGAACATATTGGGTCTCTAACAATTCTCTTTATGTTTCTATGAGATTTGAGATTGAGATTGGGAGTTAAGTATAGAACATATTGAGTCTCTAACAATTCTCTTTATGCTTCTATGAGGTTTATGAATCACATTGGGTCTCTAACAATTCTCTTTGTGGGTTCATGCTAAGCAAGTTTTTCTTGGTGAGCTTGCTGAGGTTTTGGACAGGTTTCGGTGGGGACTTGTGAGCAGGTTTTGGACAGGTTTCGGTGGGGACTTGTGAGAAGATTTGGACAAGTCCTAGAAGAGGACTTGTGAGCTGAGTTTTTGATAGTTCTATCAGAGAACTTGAGGACAGAGGTGCATTGGTTCTTTGAGAAGAACCTGAGGACATATTTGGCAAGTCTTTGAGAAGGCTTGTGTGTAGAGGATTGATTTGTTCAAGAGTTGGACAGATCTGACAGATAGAGGAAGACTTGTACTAGACCGACTGACTGTGTTTGGTACAGGTAGCTGAGCTGCTGTGGACGTGATCATAGAAGGCAGAGGTCTCTTAGGCTAAGCATTGAGGACAGGAGGTCTTCGGTGGAAAGGAGTTCCACATGACGGCAAGAGGTAGAGGCGATTGATCTTCTGAGGGATCATTTCCAGAGCAGAGGGGAAGGTATCTCCTTTGAGTAGAGGCTCATAAATTCAGATTGGGGGAAGGTGTCTCCTTTGGGCCGAGGCTCATAAACATTGTAATTGGGAAGGTTTCCCAAAGAACTTTGAGATAACTTTTAGAGAAAAGTTTTGTGGATGTAGCCTAGGCATTTTGGGTGAACCACGTTAAAATTGGTGTCACTTTGTGGATGATATTGTGCATTGTTTTGATATTGCTTTGGGTATATTGCTTTATTGTTTTGAAGTATAAAGGAAAAAGTAAAAAGAGGTCTTATACTGTTCACCCCCCCTCTCAAGTATAAGCTTGTGTTCTTCAACCATCTTTGTTATTGATTACCTCATTGACAATGTAATCACTTGCATCATCCTCACCTTCTAATTCAATATCATTGCCTTGAGCCTTGCCTTATAACCATGTAATATAACATATATTGATATGAAAATACAAAAATAAAATTAATAGTATGCTCTTCACTTATCATGTAATGCGATCTGGTGGATCAAAGACTAGCACATGTTTTTTTTAATAGAGTACTACTATGCCATGTTTCCTTCTAAGTTAAATATTTAGAGCTTCGCCATGTTAGAGAGGGCCTGAGACTCACAGTGGCAGAGAGGGCCACGAGCCTCCCGCTCTAGCTTCGATGCTATGAAACCCTCTGAGCGGAGGCCTCATGTTCTTCCCTTTTGGACCTGGCTGTTAGTTATGGTCAATATGCTCTACTTTGGTTGGATGGATCTGTGACCAGGGTTTATTGCTTGTTGAGGGGTCTTGTTGGTTCTCTCCGTATTTCTTTTAGGTTCAGTTTACCATTGATTATCTGGCTGAGGTCCCTGAGGGGGATAGGACCAAATGTTGACCCAAACCCACTAGGGGTGATCTTGGGCTATTTGTACTCCTAGGAAAAGTTCTGGCTATTGACCCCTTGGTTGGCTTTGGATCTATGTTACTCTGGTTGGTTTTTTAGGTGATGATGTTACTAGGGTTGGTTACCAATTATGGGCCCTTGGTTAGATTTCTCTATATTTCTTATGGGTTCGATTTGTCATTGAATATCTAGCTAAATTTCTTGAGGGAGATAGGGCCAAATGCTGACCCAAACCCATTGGGGGTGATCTTGGGTTGTTTCTGTGGTAATGTCTAGTTGTTGTTCCCTTGGCTAGCGTTAGATTTGGTTGCTTTGTTGCTCTAGTTGGTTGGGTGGTTTTGTTTCTAGGGTTCTCTTCCAGGTGTGGGGCCTCGTTTGGTTTCTTTAGCATTTCTTATGGGTTGTGGTATAGACATTAATATTTCTAGCGTTTGGACCAAGTATCGACCCAAACTCATCGAGGTGAAAGAGGGTTATTTTTCTGCAAAGGAATGAGGCTTTTGGTCCCTGTTTCTAGTTTGGTTTCCTAGCTTCAATGGTTTGCAAAGTTTTTATCTCCAGTTTCAGCACTGGTGGTAGTGTTTGATCCCAGGGTTCGATGGCTATCATTTTGGTGATTTTTTGCGCATCCCTTTGAAGCTCTTTATATTGCTTCGAGGTTTTTGGTTCTCCCTCTCCTGGTGTGCGTGGGATCCGAGGATGGTTTTCAGATGGGTTACGGTATATGTTGTTGCTCTTTGGATGGTGTGGTCTCGTTCCTGGATGATCTGGGTTCATTTCAGTTGTGACTGGGTGACAACAGGGCTACCACTTTTGGTGGAGATGTAGAGACCCACTTAGGCAGGTGGTTTTTGTTTCAGGGGTTTGGAGTTTTCCAGGTTTTGATGGCTTGAAATTTCGAGTTGGAAAGCTGATGTGCTTGTTTCCCACTCGATGGGAAGTTTCATAGCTGGTTTGGAATGGGATTTTCGATGGTGGTTTGTTGCTAGAGCTTGCTTGATTCAAATTTCAAATTTGGTTGGAGCGGGATGTTCAATTTTTTATTTTCAAATTCTTCTTTTTTAAGGGTTTTTAATGTGTTGTTATGTTTGAGAGGGATTGTAATTTCAAAATTTATTTTAAAGTTTACCGCTCTTGTTTCTCTGTTGGTTGGTCTCGTTGGCATGGGGAATTGCTAAATCCTTTTGTATGGTAGGTTCTTTGCTCCGGATGGAGTTGTTCTAAGTTGTGGGATTATGCTTCTGTTGGAGATGATGTAAAAGGTTATGGGATACCTTTCAAAACCCTCCTTTAAACTTAATAAAAAAAAATATAAACTTGAAAAAATAAAATTGAAATACATACCTATAGATGTATGATATATTTTCAATTATCTTCTTCAATCATAATTAATTCAAGGATAATAAGTATTTTGTATTTGGCTTCTTGTTGAAAACAATACAAAAATTTAGCTTTTATTATATATTAATAAATAAGTTTTATTTAAATAAATCTGTTCAACTAAATGTATAAAATAATGATATTTTCATTACTTATAAATATGCAAATGACTTTGTCTAAACTCATTATTTGCAATTGATAAGTAAATTTTTTTCTTTTGTTGACCCTAACCCTAGTAGCCCTTGTTTTGTCTACTTTGTTGAATTGTATTTCTGTCATCTTCTTCTTGTTGTTGATCATACAATGATGTTTAAGCCTTATCATCATTGTCAGTTGGTTTCTTATCATGGTATTGTCCACTTGTGAACTTTGAATATGAAACTTGTAATTAAATTATAAATATTTTTAATAAGCTATGTGTGGCTTCTATTTTGCCACTTCCATCAAAATAACAAAATATTAGATTGTTACCAAAGTGAAACAAATCATATCCTTGTATTTTTTTACCAAAAATATTTTTCATCTTCCTTTCTATCAAAGATATTCTTTATCTTTATCAAAATGCTATGTTTTCATAAAGAACTCCTTGACATTATTTTAATTAAGAGATAAAATATCACTTGGCCAATTGCATAGTTGTTAGTTGAAGTTCCATATGTATTTCATTATTGAGGAGAATTTTACGTTCATTATTTTGAAAAACACCACCTCCACTAGATTTTCTTAGAGTTCCTTTGGAAGCACCATCAAATTAATTTTTAAGAATTCAAAATTTGGATATTTTTATTTTACTATAGATTAAAACATATTATTTCTGTTAGATCCATCTTCATAGATGATCCTTCTATTTATATTCAAATCCTATAACCAAGAGGCTAGCACCTTTTTCCACACTTGAGACTTTCCATAATGAACATGTCCATAAGAATTTTGTAATAAAGGCAATAACACAATTTCAAACTTGGACTTAATTTTGAGCCTTGTTTTCAAAAAGTCTAATATTCCTTTCAAGCCATAAATTCCAATAAATAATGGCAAGACCGACCCTCCACATAATGCATAGTACTTTACATTTGAAATAATTAATCAAACATTTCATCAACTCTTTCAATGTTGATTGAACTACCCATAATATTCTCATATTTTTGAAAAGTAGCACCAAATGATGTAAGCAATGGGATAATAAGAAGTAAATGATCTAATGTTTCTAAATGTTCATGGTACAACTAAAAGGTCCATGGTATCTTCTTTGAAGAGTCTCACCTATAATAATAAGCTTGCTTTGGATTTCTAACCAAAGGAATGTTGAGGCCTTATGCAGGTCTTTGAGTGACCAAACATTCTCCTAGGGGAAATAATTAGGAGTAGGAAATTCTAATTGATCTAAAGTATTATATCCCAACATGATTGATTATCCACCATCTTTTGATAGATTTCAAACCAACTCATATTTTTGTTTAAAATTAAGAAAATAGAACTATTGATGCATCATTTGAAGCTCATTTGCTATTTGTTTGAGGTCCTCTTCTTCAACTATGTTTATGATATAAATTTGTGATATAAAGTTATTGATATTAATACAAGTTTTGACCTTTGAACCTTTATAAGCTAAACATGCATGAGCCAATAGTTGTCATTTTTGATAAAAATAAGAGTATAAGGCTTTAACCAAGCATCAACCCAAAATTTTGCAAAATTTCCTTCATTAAGTAACCATCTAGGTAGGATTCACTTGCTAAATAGTTTTATTGTATCAATAGAACCTATATATTTTTGAAGTAACATTATTACCCCACTATTTTATTTATCTTTGAATAATCTCCAACCAAGTCTTACCCCTAATTCCAAACACATAAGTCTATAACTTCACACGCCTTCTCCTCCAATATTCTTTCCTTTGCAAACCCTATCCCACTTATAAAGACAAAACCTAAAACTTTCTAGGTTCTTTCTAAATAAAATCTCTTTAGACTTGATCAAATTCAAATGCTATAAGTACTTCCAATCTTGAAGGTGGCGTCATACATAGGAATATATTGCAATTTAGTCTTTATGAGTTGTAGCCTTCCATCCATGGTTAAGGACTTACCTTCTGACCCACCAAACAATATTCCATTGTATTAAAAATTAAATTCCAAAGTTCATTCTTCTTTCCTCTATCATGTTGATAATAATTTTTCAACTTCAAATCCTAGAATCTTCACAATAATCCATTGTAAATCTAGGGCGGTGTTAATAAAAAATATTGACTTTTGTGTTGTTGACCAACTATCCAACATCCTTCTCATAGCATGCTAATATTGTTTAAAACTTCATAGACTTACTAACTAAGAGATGACCCAAAATAAAATTATTATCAATAAATTGGAAATGAGATTTACATAGACCATTTATTTTTTTAATTGGTTGTATGGTAGTGAAAATAGCTCCACCTATATTACATCATGACCACATAGTGGTATTATAGTAGTTTTAAAATTATGCATGTATCGCTTGTCAAGATTCAAACCTAGGTATCCTCCATAAAAGTTGAGGCATATAAGTGATTGAGATAATGTTATTTGATCAAAGGGACCATTTGTTGCAACCTAAATACCTTTGGTTTTCCTTGCATTTTCTCCTTCAAGAAAGGTCTCCTTAGTATCTCAAAAAGAATAATAAATAGATAAGGAGATAGTGGCTTTCCCTAGTGGATTCTGTGTGATGATTCAAACGATCCAAATAGAAATTCGTTGATCAAAATAGAATAATTTAGAATGCTATAACATCTAATCCATTCACACCAACCTTGTTCAAAAATGAATTGTAGAAAATCCAACAAACCTTTTTTTCAATGAGTTTACACAAGTTTTTATGAGGGGTCCTGGTCCCCTCATACTAAGTGGGGTTTGAAATTTGGACCTCTCAAAGAGAGGCCAAATCCCTTACCACTGTAGTAAGCTTGCAAATAAAAATCCAACAAACCTTGTCACACACATCATTTGTATTTAATTTTTCAAGCATGCATGGATTTTTCCTAGAATGATGCCATCAAGAATTTTTTTACCACAAAAAAAAGCCATCTTGTTCCTCTAAGATAACACAATTTAGAACACTTTTATAATCTATTTATGATAATTCTTGAAATTACTTTATAAATCATATTATAAAGGCATATACAATTGTAATTAGTAAATCAATATCATAAAAAATTTAAAAATTAATTTAACATTAAAACATTAAATTTTTATTATAAAAAATATTATTGAAATTAAAGTTTTGATAACAATCCAAAGACTTTACATAATAGTAATATAGAGATTATATGTTGTCTTGTCCATAGTGAGGATGACATATATATGAGTTATTTATTTTTCAATTGGTTAAGTGGGATTAAAACATGCCCCACCCATATTAGATTTTAAATAATAGTAATGTAGATATTATAATTTGTCTTGTCCATAGTGAGGGTGGCGTATATATGAGTTCTTTCTTTTTCAATTGGTTAAATGGGATTAAAATATGTCCCACCCATATTACATTATGACCATATTACTAAATTATTGTTACAAATGACATAGTCATATTACAACATGCATATATCATCTGAAAAGGTTTGAACTTGGGTTCCCACATTAGGAGCTTATGTTTTTTACTTGGATCCCCTCTTTTTTTGGGTCAATTTTCTCCTTTTTTTATATATCCATAATTTGTTTTGTGATGGAATGAAAGTATATAACATATGATAATAAGATTGACATAATATTTTGGTCTTAGATAAATTTTAACATAATATCTAGATCAAATGTGGTTGATACATAATACTGATAATCTTTAAAATTATTAATTAAAATCATATCAACATTTTACTATAGTTGTTGATTCTACTTCATTCACTTGCAAATTACAATTTGAACTTCTAGTGGAGGAATTGTTATATTCTGACATGGTTAATCACCTAGGAAGTTCTTCATTGGATTTCTCTATAGGAGGAAGAGGAATAGTGTGATCACCGGACAAGTATTACATATGATGAGGATCACCTTCCTCACATTGTCCATCTATAAAATTTTGCTACTATATTTGTGACTGTGAAGTCAAAGGCCTAGCTTCCATTTGAAACAAATACATAGGAATATATGTATATATAAGAAAACAAGTGGCAAGAAGGATCACGTTATGTGTTTTGATCCTTTGCACTCTTAGTTACAATTTTTTTTTTAACACCAAATTTTTTGATATATGCTTTTTCAATGATTGGGATCTTATAAAAACTCCTTCCCTAACACCTTTTTTAACTATTAAAGTTTTTGAAGTTAAATAAGGATCATCCTACAAGTTTAAAAAACATAATTAATTACTAATATACAATACATACTTATTTATAAAATTATACAAAAATCTTACAAACTAATTCCAAAAGGGGTTTTTAATTTTATAAAAAAAACCATATACAAGGTTAAAAAAACTAACATTGTTTTAGAAAATTTAAACAAATTTATAAGAATTTTAAGCTAGGGTTTATTTAACTAAATGTGGTTATCTTAACTATGCAAGAATGAAAAAATTTCTTAAAAAAAACATCACTGTTTTCAAGATTTTCATAAAATATAGAAGAATGAAGTGATCTATTATAGTTTTTTGAAAACTTTCATGGGTTCTTATATATTTACAAAATTTTTACAAAGATATTCTTCATTCTTCCATAGTTTTGCAAAATAAACCTTTGAGATTATGGTTTTTTAAATATTTTACGAAACCTTGGTTTTAGGGTTAATCTTAAGAAAAAAACAAAGATATACAAATAAAAATTAAAATCAAGGAAACATAACCTTCCGCAACTCTTACCACTTTTTTATATAATATCATTACTTCATCCTTATTCTTGAATCTATACCTTATTTATTATTTAGTTTGGTATTTCTTACCATAGTCTATTGACAAGTGACCTATCTAGAATGACAAGTGGTCCCTCATATCTCACTGCTGGTTTGGAAGGTGATAGGTGGTCCCTCTCTTTGCTTGGTTGTAGAAAGCTAAATAAATGACCTAGAATTCTATTATTTTGTCTAGGGTATTTTTGATGCCACATAGTATCAACCCAATTTGAGATTAGTGTCACTATTGAGAAAAAAAAGAGTGAAAATGAGGGTGAAGGGAAAGAGAAAGCATGCTACTTAATATATTAACTCAGTAACTATAGTATCAATTAGTATTAGAATACTATACTAATATTATAGTTAGTATTAGCTTATATATATTTTATTTGATTAAATAAGATTGAAATAGGCACCATTCCTATTACATTATGACCACATTATCATCATATTTCAATAAAATACATAGCGATATTTGAAAATTATGCATGTATTTCCCAACAAGATTTTAACTTAGATTTCTACGTTCAGAGTCCATACTTTTAACCACTAGAGTTGAAACCCTTTCAAAACCCTTATATATATATATATATATATATATATATATATATATATATATATATATAGGATTTTGAAAGGGTTTCTCTTTCTCTTTTACATCAACTTAGTCACATCAAGCTATATAACCTATTTGGTGCCGCCAAGATTTGAACCTTGGTGTGAACTACATCACTCATATGTCTCAACCATTGAACCATGGCCCCATTGGCACACGATTTGATAATATTAATTAATTTCACGATAAATTTAATATTATATAATATTAAGATATAATTAGTTAATACATACTAATTATAATATATTAACTAATACTATAGTTAGAATCAATAAATTTTAATTTTAGATAATATTAGCTAATAGTAAAGCTAACATTCTATTATTAAAAAATATTAAATTTATGTTAATATACTTTAAAGGATAAGGGGTTATAAGTTATAACATTATTAGGGTCATGTGAAATAGTGTTAAGACATAGGGTTGGTGGGTTTTATTATTTATAAGCAAGGTTGTATATATACTGTTAGATTCACAATAATTTTTAAAAATAAATGGAATCAACACATTACCTGGTATTGTTAAAAAAATACATGTAAAGCAAAGAACATAATATATGGGGGTGTCTATGGACATCAAATAATCTCATTATTAAAGATTATAATTACACTACAACTGATGACAAAATGGTTGATAGGATGGGGTATTTATACAAAAATACAAGTCCCTATTAGGTCAAAGTTAAGTGACCAACCTTAAAAAATTAAATAATAAAATATTATGAAAATACCTTTTTCAAGGTTTACAATGGCCCAAAGGGCTTATATAAACAATATAATATAAAATTTAGTCATGACCCTAAGAGAAGCTTAACCACCACATATTCCAACATGCCCCATAAAGATGAATGGGGGGCATAGAGAGAGACCCTTACTTGTCATCCTCTTAAGGGACACTCTCCTACTTCAAGTAACTCCTACATGCACACAAAGTTAAACTCTAGAATGATATTGGTTACGATTAACACTTCCGACTTTGACAAGGGCATAAAAATTGGATCAAGCATCCCATGTGCATAAAGCCATCTCACAAAATGCATCCAAATTTATATGTGCTTCATCTATTGATGGAACACTAGATTATAGACAAGATGGATGGTTCTTTGATTACCACATCAAAGAGTGACTAAATTTTTTTAAGGAGTTCCAATATCCTCTAAGGTCATGAGCATCCACTAAATATGCTTTTTTGCCTCATTGGAAACATAATAGTATGCTTTCATAAAAGACCAAGAGATAGTGGATTGGTGTTTGGAACACCAAGAAATAGGGCTAGATCCTAAATAGAATACAAATCCTATGGTAGGAAATTACTCATCTAAATCACCAGCCCAATCAACATCTGAAAATACTTTTAAAATTAGAGAGGATAAAATAGAGTAGTGAATATGCACATGATAAGTCCTTGGAATGTATCTAAGAATACTTTTAGCTACAATCTAGTGACTCCCTCAAAGTGTTTGTATCCACTGAATATGCTTTGTTTTCTCATTGGAAGCATAATATTTAGTTTTCATAAAAGACTAAGATATAGTGGATTGGTGTCTAGAACACCAAGAAATAGGGTTGGATCCCAAATAGAACATAAATCCTATGGTGGACCATTGCTCATCCAAATCACCAGTCCAATCAAAATCATTTTAAAATTAGACAAGATAAAAAATAATAGTGAAACCTATATTATAAGTCCTTCAAATATATCTAAGAACACTTTTAGCTACTGTCCAGTGACTCTCTTAGAGTGCCTACATATACAATAAATAATAACTAATAGAAAATGTTATATTGGATCTAGTGTAAGATATATACGTCCACCTATAAGAGACCAATACAATATAGCATCCACTAAATGAGTGTACAATCATCTCTATGCTTCATACCTATAGTGAAAGGAGTCTACGTAGACTTACAATCCTCCATCCTCAAAATGATTTTGTATGCAAAAGTTTTGGCCCCTAAAATTTAGGCCTTAAAATCACACAAAATGCCTCCAAAACCTTTGGATTTTAAAAAAAATTAGTACCTACAATGATTTAGAGGCTTCCATATGTCACTATGTAAGTAGCTAAGAGGGTGCTAAGTATTTGTTAATTGGATAATATATTGGTGAACTGTATGATAACACTAATCATGATTCCTCTACCCCCTATGCATTGACTGTGCAGGCCATTGAGCAATTACTAACAAACAATAATGCACCACTTATCATGCTCTAACTGGCTACTTGATCTAAAAACCACACTATACCACATGTCACTTGCTGATTTGGTCCAAAATTTATATGTTGCCAAATATATTATTGACTATAAGAATGAGTTGTCAAGTTTAATGAGTTAGACAAATTTGATTAGTTGATCGTATATTTACACATGCCAAGTTGCATATTATCTACCACACTAACCATTGTACAACCTACCATATTAGCCCTGTGACATATTTCCATGCCAACATTTATGTTAGTGCTTGTATTAGCTACCACATGTCATGCCATAATTCCTGTATGGACTACCATAGTGACACATATATCAATGCCTATGTTAGCTACCGCATGTCATGCCACATCACCTATATGAACTACCATATCATCTATATACACTACCATGTGTTGTACCAAATCAAATGTTATATCATTTTTTACAACTACCATGTTAGCTATATAGACTACCATGGGTCATGCATCTATTATTGCCATATCATCATATACTTATAAAGGAGTGACATCATCTGATGCCATGCCAGTGTAAACTACCACATCATCATGGTTTTCCATGTCATCATGGGCTACTATATCATCATTCCATTATATAATATTGACATCATCAAGCATAAATTATTTATGGTATTGGAGGTTCAAACTCAAGACCTCCTTCCTATAGTACCTTATCATGGGCTAGGCTAGTCACTATCCCCAAGATGCCCCTTAAGAGATATGTGTCCAGTATACAAGTTAAATAAATAACAATCAAACACCTCTTGCCTCCCCCTTTATGATGTAGCCCTATGTCATCATGATGCAAGCACCCCACATGCATTTATTTTCTTACCATGCAAAGGAATATTTTCTAGAATATTTTGATTTTTTAAATTGAAATTTTTAATTTTGGAGGGAAAAAGAAGATATTTTTAGACACAAAAATAAGGTACTTGAAGGCAAAATGAGCAAAAGTGCTCTACTAGGACCACCCCTAAAATTTCATAAAGAATCCAAAAACACCAATAACTCATTGATATCTATCATGGATTTCATTACATAACCCTTTTATCTAACACAACCAACCAGGAAATCCTCTCATGCCTATGTAGCAAAACAATTATCATACCATTTTAGTAATTTTGTCAAGTGACTTGGAGGTCTCTACCAAGAATAAAAGCCTTCCCATGGTTTCTCTAGTACTAAGGGCTTGTATAAATAATTTTAGACTATTTGTTTCTTCTTTTACAATGACCATGTAGTTTGTCCTCTCAATTATGTTTCCATTTGACACAAGAATCCAAAAGAGAAAAGGAATGGATTTTTTGAAAAATATTTAAAAGATAAATGAGGTTTTCAAAACCTTGAAAAACTTAATATTGAAACTATGATATGGTCATAAATCAAAATAAAGAAAAGGATTGAGTGCCAATTAGAGAAAAAAATGAACTTATCAATGAATGTTTCTCTTGGAGTAAAAATGCTAAATCCAATGAGATCCTCATGATCCAAGTCCACATAGGATTCAACAAAAATACTTCTTCTAATGCTATAGTCAGCTTTCAAAAAAATATTTTTATTTCCTCCAAAAAATAGTTTCCCTTGGATAAACTATAGAAACCAAATTACCAAAAAATCAATTGAGTAATGAATATTCGCACCCTCTTTGATACCATGTTAGATTTCATAACAGTTTCTAGAAACAAATAGAATCAATACATTACCCAATATTGCTTAAAAAAATACACTCAAAGCAAAAAATATAGTATATGGGCGTGTCTATGGACACCAAATAATATCATTATCAAAGAATAGAATTATGCTCTAATTGATGAAAAAATGGTTGGTCGGCTACAATAGGTCAAGGTTAAGTGATTGGCCTTAATAAATAAAATAATAAAATGTTACAAAAATATATTTTTCAAAGTTTTCAAGGGATCAAATGGCTTATTTTACAATACAATATAAAATTTGGTCATGGCCTCAAGAGAATATTAACCACCATATTACTCAAATCATATAGCTAAGGAGGAATAAAAAGTGGAAAGAGAATGAAAAGACACAAAGACGAGATAATTTCCCTAGGCACCCTAACACTAATGATAATCAAATGACCACATATTGGTATAATGGATCAAAGGAATAGGTTTGTAAATAACTCTTCATATTTTTTATCAATTGGTTATGTGGGATTGAAACAAGCCCACCCATACTACATCATCATCACATGGTGGTATTACAACAAATATTGGATATAATCAATGTATCATTGGGAAATATTTGAACCTTGGTCTCTTATTTAAATATTGAGGAATCTAACCAGTTGAGCTAATTCCACGTGATTAAATACCTCTTCATAATTACATAAAACTTATTAAATGTTTTTTTTTATAAGTTAAATTTTTTAATGAAAGCAGGTTTTGACAGGATTCCAAAACCTGAAAATAGCAGAACTGATTATATAAGAAACAACAGAACAGAGCACACATGTTCAGCAATCATAAAAAAAAAGGGGGACGTAACCCCGCAACTAAGAGACCAAAATGCCCTTACTTAAACAAGAAAAAGGGTAAGAGATATGAAGCCTGAGCAAAAAAAACAACGAGACCATTAGGCCTGATCTCTATCTTTAGAATATGCATCCTCGAGCTCATAATTCAGATCATCCTTGCCATCGTCCTCGTCATTGCCCGAAGCAACATGGATAACCTTATTAAATGCTTAAATTTTATATTATAAGGTTAATTTATAAGGTTTATTTTGCAACATAAACTATAGGCCCATAAGATTTTATGAGAGCCCCCATGTCATAGCATACAGTGTTATCCCATAAGGTTGTACAATAGATTACAATATATACCATTGATCTTGTCCAAGAAGGAAAACTAGACAATTAAACACCTTCCCTTAATATGAATTGAGGGAGCAAGTGGAAAAGGCATTATAGATCCCCCATATAATGGAAGATCTATCATATTGATTAAATTTTATGTGAAGATGAACCACCAATATTTCCCTTACCATTCTCTAGAAAACCTCTACTATATCCATACTTTTAAAACCCTACTTCAACATTCTATAATATTATAAGATAATTATTAGTAGGATGACATTCTTTCTTATGGTATTTGCAATAAGGCTTTGTCTTATTTGAGAAATTTAACTCATCCTTCAACTGCTTTGTCTTCACCTTTAGATATTTTAAATCCATTCATGAGGAGAGACACCATAATTTCTTAAATCCACCCAAAAATAACTAAAGGAGAGAAGATACCATCAGGTGTTAACTTCTTATCCTTTCCCAAGAACATAGGTACAAAATAAACCATTAAATAAAGCATCTAAAATGAAGAAAAGGTATTGACAAGAACATTTTTAACACATTATGAATCTTCTTTCCTTGTCCCTTCAAAATGTGTAATATTTACTCTCAATGCCTTAAATCTAGAAACTTAAAAATTTTCAAACTTAACCATGTTAAGAGTTGAAATCTCTATCTCCAAGTGAATCAATTTTGTCATGGTTACCTTCCGAAATAGATCATATAACTTGTTTCACATGTTGAATATATCTACCTCATATTTGACGTAGAAAATTAAATTTGGCTTAGAGCCTCTTTCTACGTAAGCTAATGAGTCTTTGCATAAAGGTTTAAAGTTGCACTAATGTTTCTTGCTCTATAGTATGCTATTATTTTGTGTTAACCAAATATAGTAATTTTATCCATTCTATTATATGATGTATTCCTTCTTTCTATCATACCCCAATTCATCCTCCATCTACAAAAAGTCCAATGCTATCAATGCAAAAGCTTGAACAATTATATGCTCTAAAAAAGGCTCTTAATACTTTTATATTCAAAATTTATGGCATTCATAAGGTTTGCACTATTAGCAAATAAAATAGAAAAGTTATTTGATATTCTAAACCTTAGTCCTTCAATACTCCATCCAAATTCACCTAATTATATAAGAAGATTCATTGATAATATCCAATTGAATTTTTCTACCTCTCTACCATAAAAATTTGGAAAAATGAGAAGGTACATGTTTGGTTGTGATTAAAAAAATTACACACCCATACACATAAATGCAACACCACAATGATTTGATGTTGGCTATGATGTTGACCACCAACTCATCCATTATCAATATAAAATTGAGAGAAGGAGCTTATTAGGACAACACATACACTTCTTGAGTTGTGGGTTCTTTAGCTAGCTAGCTATCTATGTTCCCACACCTACACATGGGATTTAAAAAAATATCTCTACTAGATGAGTTGTATGGTATACCCGAAGAACCAACTACAAGTGATTACTATTCCAAAAGGAGAGGATAAAGATTATCACTTTGGCATGATGTTTTTCTAGTTATTCTTATAGCGGTAAAGTGTCCTTCATAAGGTTCATCATGACATACCTAAACAATGTCAAATATTTTATATTTTCTAACATATTTTATCATGACATTATCTAGTCCAATACAAAATCGATTACCTCTTATCCATGAGAATGATGCATAACAAGCTATTAATCTATGATGTTCCTTTACAAAAAAGTGTTGTAATAATATATATTTTTAGCCAAATGGTTAGAAAAATTTACATACCAAGGGGTGTTAACAAATAAAGCAAATAGAAGAAATGTATCTTTAACAAGTGCATTTTTTTTACTTGATATTGACCTAGACAAAAAATCAACAACATTTTAATGGGCAAGTTTGTCCATGATAATTATATCAAATTATTTTAGTAAGAGAATCCAATCAATCATGTGATGATTCAAAACAAGTTTATTCATTAATTATTTAATTATATAATGATTGATTGAATAAATATAATATATCTAGAAATGTAATACCTAAATTTATTTATTACATAACAACTAAAGAAAATTCCTTTTTAGTTACCATGTAGTTAAGTTTTACACTTGAAAAATTATTATTAATAAAATAAATAGCATAATTTTTTATTTGCTCTTTTATGTGAGAAATAATCCAAAGGTTATATCCAAAGCATTGCAATGAATATTGAAAGGTAAAGTCCAAGGGCATTCCTAAAGTGGATGTTTCTTTATATATTTTGGATAGAAAAAATCCAGGGCTTTCTCAATCTCCTATTGTTTTCTTCTTGATTGAAGAGTATCTAGTTTTATGGTCGTGGAAGTCAAATTTTCTATCTTCAAATCTTCCAAAAGGCTCCTAATTTATGTTCTAGTGATTCCCCTAGTCATATTTGTAGATGATGCATAAACAAATTTTTGGATTCTATCTCTTCTAGTCATTGACCTTAAATAGTTTTTACATAGCTTGTAAATATCTTACTAGTTTAGATCTAAAACATCTCTATATTCCATAAGGTTCAATGCTTCAAGATAATCTTCTCAATTTCCTCTTAAAATTTTACAGTTTATGTATTCCATATTATGGCTATATTATTTAGATCCCTATAAGCTAAACTAAAACATCTCCATATAATATTTCAATATTTTAATTTATTTTCATGACATCCAAAATATTTCATCTATGTCTATAACCTTGAATTAATACTAGTATTTTTTAAAAATTCTTATTTAATTTGCTCCCAAGTCCTTATCTATACTTTCCAAATACCATTAACTATTGAAGCATAACTTACTTTAGTGAGGTTAGGAATAATTTTAATTTTTGTACTTCACCTTATTGGCATAGGACATCGATTTCAAACAAGATAGCATAGAGATCCTTGCTTGCAAGTCCATGAAAGTATAGTAATGTAGTTGATGGAATGTAATTCAGAGGTCTTATCACAAAGGTATAGTAATTAGTAAATCAAAAGTGATGGGCCTAGAGTTTGAATTTTGTTCTTCATTTTTTCCATTCCTCATAGAACATCATAGGTCCATGGAGTCAATACCACAATCCCTAACTACTATGCAGATGAACTAAATTATCTCCTTGAATATTTGACAAATTAAATCTCCTTATTGGGGAACTTAAATTTACCTTTATAAGAGGACTAAATTTATCCTATTTTACTCCTTTTTTACCTATTTTTGTATCATCTATTTCATAAGAACTATTAACTTCTATAGTTCCAAATAGTTACCTTTTAGGTTTTGTAATAGGAGCTTCTACTTATTGTGTAGCTTCTATTATTGTGACAATAAAACCACCTCTTGGATGCTTTCTATAGCACCAGTTCTAGTACATCTACCTATAGTTTCTATAGCACTATTTGGTACTTTCAAAATAAGACTAACAATAAAATTCTATCTTATGAAAGACTCAACTAATAATGTGGTAGGATAATTTACTTATAAAGTTGTTCCTTCTCCTTATCAATTGAAGTTATTATTCTTACAAGAAGAACCTCTATTTCTATAGTTGTTTAACATTTTTCCACCCATATATATTTTGTAGGATTTTTCTTTTTTATTAGTATTGTTGTGGATGTGTCAGCTATACCTACATGTTATTAGGATTTTTTAAAATAATCTCCCCTTCCTACATTTATTTTTTCAATGAGTTAAAACAGGTTTTTATGAGGGGTCTTGGCCCCCTCATACTGAGTGGGGTTTGAACCTTGGACCTCTCAAGGAGAGGCCAAAGCCCTTACCACTACAGTAAGCTTGTAGCTCCCTTGCTACCCTTATTACAATTCATGCAATTGCTTGATAAAAATATTAAACTCAAGAATAGAAACATAATAAATGATGAACTTATCTCTATTAATCCTTGTGATAATTTCCATAAACCAAAAGGATCTACTATTATTCTTGACATCTATTCTCAAAAATAGAACCAAAATATGATGGTAACACTTTATCCCTTGTCAATTTTATAGTGGAAAATTTAGTGGGGCATCCTACACTATACATGCAAACAACTATCTCTCTCTAAGGGGTTCATGAATGGATGTACAATGAATTAAGATAGGGCATGTAAGGAAAGAATGAAATAATTAAAGGAAAAGTAAAGGATTGAAGAATGGGTAATATTAACTATGAAAATACTTTTTTTTATTAAACAAAAGCTAACTATAAACTAGCCTCAATTTTCAAGGATTCCATTATTATATTTTGTAACTACTCTTATCAAATTTAGGTATAGAAACATTTTTTCAAATACTAGGGTTTCAACCTAGCTAACTATAATTCATGATCCTTGTAACCCTTGATACATTGAAGCTAATAATTTTAATTAAAAGGAAACCAACATAAAATTATTATGAAACTAAATGAAGATAAAGAAAAATATACAAGAATAAAAATAATTCATTGAAAAACATAAAATCTAAATAAATGGATGGAACTCAACCACAATCCCTATATCTGAAACTAAAGTGTGTTTTCTATAATACAAATAATTGTGTAGTAATAAAAAATCAAATGCTTTTATTCAATCAGATAGAGATATATAATAATAGAAGTTATGTAGCATTTAAATATTTTATAAAATAATTATAGTAGCATGGATTGGTACATACTCAAACTAATAAAACACTTTATAACTTAACATTACATACCTTATACTAATAAAATCTATATCTACATGCTATATTTTTTCACCTCCACTTAGGCTTACAACCGAAGGAGAGATAATTGATTGTAAATATGGTCTCATAGATTTCCTGGAGCAATTGGCCTTATACCAAACCAAATCTATACACATGCTATACATGGAATAGGACATAGCCATACATAGTATAGCTAGGTAGAAATGGGGATACCAAAAAATATTCTCTTTTATTTTACTCAATCAGATAGAACTTAATCATTGAGGTCTCATCCAACTAGATGTTTGTCTTATTCACCTTTTTGTTGGCTCTAATAGTTTTCTCTTTTAGCAATCTATGGTAAAATGGAAATATCCAAAAACTGGGTTTATCAAAATTAATTTTTATGGTGCTTCTAAAGGAAATATAGGAAAATTTGGTGGAGGTGGTGTTTTTTAGAAACAATGAAGGAAAAATTCTTCTCACTTAATGTAAATTCAACTAACAACCATACAGAGCCTAGGGCACTTCTTACAGGGATTAAAATTATAGTAAAAAAAGGATGAAAATATATTTCAATTGAGGGAGACTCACAAATTATCATCAATGCTATTAACAAAAAAGGATGTGGAGACTGGATATAAAATAAAATTATTGTTGATGTTCATCATCTATTACTAGAGGCAATATCCTAGTAGTGTGAGCATATTTATAGAGAAGAAAATTAGGTAGCAGATAAATTAGCAAATTATCGTGTTGATCTTCATCTTGGTGAAATTTAAATTTTAGAAGGAAACTATCCAAGTGAAATTTTGTCTTAATAAAAATGATGTCAAGGAGCTGATTGTGGAAACATAGCACTTCAAGGAAGTTGAAGAATATATTTAAGAGAAAAAAGAAATGAAAAACTGTGATAAAAAGGTGTGTTGCAATAAAAGTAATATTTTGGCATTTTGATGGGAGTGGCCCCCAATAGAAGCCACATATAGCTTATTAAAAAATATTTTTCTCTTTTAGCTAGTTGGATTGGAATTTTCTATAATCATCATTAATGAATGGCTATAGATAATTACAAATAATTCATAATACTCTTTAGTCGATTTAGACATTGTTGAAAATGGTGTTAAACATCTTATAATTGTTGTAGCAACCATTTTCTAGCAATGTTGTTGACCTAAAATAAATAGTGGAAGGAGAAAATAACTACAATAGATATTTTAGTCAACGAATCAATCCATGCAATAGAAATCCAATAATCATATTCATTCCATTATAATAATATTATAAAAATAACCATAACAATAAAAATTAACAACAAAGTAACTATGCATTAATGAATAAGCCAAAAATAATCTTGTATGCCAATATAGAAGATATGAAGTGTAACCAAATATTATGGGAACAACATAAAACTAAATAGTAGAGAGACCATTTCTAGTACCATAACTTTCAATTTTTAAATTCATATTGTTATATTTATATCCCATCATGTATTCCAAAAACTCATATTGTTGATCTACCTAAGGTGTGGCAAATGAGAGAAGGCAAGCGATAAACACAACAAAAAATATATTTCACCAATATTCATAAAATATTTCATATTACTCTTCCATAGAAATCCATTAATTTTTTCCAGCATACAATATATATTTAATACAATATAGTAACTCTTTGATTCAAGAAACCCTTGGTGTTTCACCTTCAACATTATCTTTTCATCTTCTCAATTTTCTTACAAGAGATGTGAATATCCAATATTACATGAGGTGACATCATCACTCATCCCTTAATTTTACATAATCAAATATATAAAAAATAATGTAATAAAGTATAACACCCTTATTACTACAATATTTGGTATAAAGATCATTACCCCTATGACTCTAGGGGTAATACATTGGAATAATATTTTGGCTTTGGCTCTAGCACTAGCTTTGGATCTAACACTGGATTTGGCTCTAGCTTTGCTAGATCTAGCTCTACTGGCTTTGGATTTGCTAGCTCTATAAGTAATATCCACTAGGTATACCTCTTTTATAAACCACTTAGTTAATACCTTTGGGCCTCTACCTCATGATCATTATTACATCTAGGTTGCCTTTGGGTTCTTGCCTCTAGGTTACCTCTTGGTCATCATCATAGCCTCTAGGTCCTTACATTTGGGTTACCTATGGGTCCTTTCCTTTGGGTTACCTTTAGGTCCTTTTCCTCTAGGTCACCTCTAGGTTGTCATTACCTTTGGGTTACCTATAGGCCACCTCTGGGACATCATTAGCTTTGTTTCAACCTCTAGATCTACCTATAGGTCATCACCTCTAAGAAATTACCATTGAATTATATCTTTGGAATTTCCACATAATATTTTACTATATGCCCTATCACTATAGGTCTTCCAAGAATTGTTTGGGTTATATTCTAATATATATATCATTTATTTAAGGCTTTTTGATGGTAACTAAAAGGGTTCCATTGATTTTAGGACCTATATTATCTCAATGCACCCAGGCCCATTCCCCAACCCAATAGGTGGGTCCCAAAACTGAGCATCCCTCTTTTGGTAATTAGGTTGTAGCACACCATATACCTAGGTGCAATTGCTCAATGGCATGAGCAACATATCCATTGAGGAAAAATAAAGGACCTTAGAGGAAAAGGAGGAGGATAAGATAATCCAAGTAGGGGTTCAATAGGATCATATAATCTTGTTAATCCACATATGAATCCCCTAAAGGAATCATAGCAAGAGGTACAAGAAGAGCATGCACAATTCAAACTAGACCTAAAACATACCCATTAAATGAATTCTAGTAATATCCATACAAAATCATCTTCATAAAAAAGAGCAAGACAACATTGAATGTGACATCAACCAATCTAGGAGGTAAGCAACGAATGTAGAAATAAAATATACCAGAGCAACTAGGCCACCAGAAGAAAGGCATGAAACCAATATCATTACGAAAACCTAGTAATGTAATCTAAAAGGGAGAAAGTATACCAAGACAGGGAGAAACTAGAAAGAGGCAAAGCCATAACTATCAGAGTAATCAAATCTGGTAAGAATAGCAGGGTTTTTTCAACAAGCCAAAAGTTGACTCAAGCTCGAGTTTCCATGGGAAAAAGGGGGCTCATTAATGACACCTCTACAAAGATACCACTCCACTTGTAGGGATATTTATAATAATTAGACCCCCCAAACAACTTTGGATCTTCCAAAAATAAATGCAGCATGGTACCTATAGCTCATCAACCAAGAATGACATAGGTGCTCTTGCCCATAGCTACTTGAGGGAAATTTTGAATTTTGAATTTTGACATGAATGTTATAAATAGCCAATTTTGGAGGATAAAAAGGGAGGAAGAATTATTTTTATGCCTAGTATTTGGCCTTGAATATTTTTTTCCAAATCCTTCTTTCTATATAATAGTCTAGAGTTGAGCCTTGGGTTACCACATGTACAAGCCATCAAGCCTCTTTCTATTTTTTATGATTGTAATATGAATGCAAGGAACTATTATTATTGAAAATTTATGTCCTCATATTTGGCATACATATATATTTTTGAGGAAAGCTATCACTAGCATCTATATTGGTCCCTATAGGAGATAATCCAATATACAATTGTATTAAATAGTGATTGTGTTGAAATCTAGATATCTTGCTCTGATTGCTATGCTCATTCATCCCACTTATGTCTAGAAAGGAACTTGTAATATTTGAAGCATCACCTCTTTAGCATAGGATATAATTTCCATTTGTTTATATTGTTTACCATTTCTTTCTTTCCTATACCTTTTCCCTAGCAAAAGCCAATAGTTTAGACTAGATTAGGAAGAAAGGAAAGAAGGAGAGCATTGAAGATCACATTCAAACAAGGAACCAACCTTGGTAAAACCATGAAGGTCATCTAGAGGAGCCATGCCCCATACTCCTAGAACTTCCTAAACTAGCACTCCATGTATGGTGTGAGCACTTGAAGCATCCAATGAACCACATGTGAGTGTTCATGGTGCCCAAAGTGTAAGGACTCGATCCAGTCCCCAATAGTTTAACTTGCACACCTTGTGGGACCCATATCACTATATTCATTTATTTATTAGAAGTTAGAATTAAAATATTATGAAATTCTCATTTAATAGCTTGTTGAAGTACCTAGAAGATTCACCTGGTGACTCTGCTACAAAAAATAGACCCTAAATAAATTTCCTTTCAATTTATAGACCAAGGTTATGGTGGGAACCTTTATATTTTAAGCGTTCGAAGCAAAAAAACTCACCACCTAGAATCCACTATCCAAATAAGAGAAGATGATCCAAACAAAGCAACAAATCCCCTAAAGGTAGGACCCTAGTTTTATAAGCTTCAAGCCTATCACAAGATTCAATACAAAGACAAATATTCAATTGATATTGCCCCCTATGAACCTTGGTAATAGACAAAGAGGCCAATGAAAAATATAGCTACCCCTCAAAATATAAATAAAATATGGTCCCCAACATGGAATTATAGAGGCCCCTTACAACCATCAATACCATCGAACACATAGGACGAGATCTCAGTCTCTACATTCAAGTCCTTGCCATATTTTACTAGAATATGTGATGACTCTGATTGAGCATCTCCAACACATGGTCAACCTATGCAATCTATATAACATTGAGGAATAAAATATTGTGCTAAAAAATTTGGAAACCTCTTTTAAGGGTAAGGCATGTGAGTGGTACATCTCACTCATTCTCCACTCTATCACTAATTGGGACCAAATTGCTAACTTGTTCGTGGATAGGTTTAGAGAGAAGGAAAAAAAGGTATATTTTTTGGAGTAATTGGAAACCATCAAAAGATATTCCATGGAAGCTATGGATGATTTCAATACTAGATTCCATAAGTCTTGGTATAGAATTCCAGAGGAAATATGACCCTTACTAGGTATGGCTTTTATATACTATATAAAGACATAATATAAAAATAACCATGATGATAAAGTCCATGGGAGGTAATTCACTACCGACATCCTACAATATACCTATTCAATATGAGAGAGACCTCATCCAAATTGGAAGGTTAGCTCCTAGGCCTCCATGCCTTTTTTACCTAGTGTCCAACCACCATATCAACCCCTCTAATGGTGCAACCCACCACTTTCCAATCAACCCCTAATTCTAGTCAAAACTTGGAGCAAACACCTCCATCTATTTCCAATCCAACTCATCCGGTATCCTAATCCCTAGAAATAAAGAGATTGCAAAGTGACCTAAGAGACATGAAGAATGAAAATATATCCCTTAAGGACCAAAAAAATTTCCAAATGTTTTGTTATTAGAGTTACCTGAGACCCCTTTAATAAAAGGAAAATCAATAATATTGGCCTCCTCTAAATGAATATAAAAAATACAAACCTCAATCCAATAGGGAGTCCGAATAGCCTCTATATTCTAGGTGATAGATAGTACCCATACCTGTTGGGGACCGAGAGTGGTCCTTACAGTTTGGGCATTGCAGCCCCTTGCGGATGTGGTGTCTCTTCAAGTAGGTACATATGATGCCTAACACCATGCATGGAGCACCAGTTTGGGAAGTTTAGAAAGCATAGGATACAACTTTTTTAGACAACCTCTAAGATTTTTTACCAAGATCAGCTCCTTGACTAGGTGTAATATTTGACGCTCTTCTTCCTAAGCTAGCCTACTCTACTAAGTATTTTGTTAGGGAAAGGGAGAGAGACAATATAGTAAAATAAATTAAAAATAAATGCTAGAAAATAGTAAAGACTAATATGGTCTAACTAGCCTAGACTATGGATGGTGATGCACCAAAGATCTAAGAGACTCTTTGTGCCACAACGGTTTGAGTGAATACATGCATTGTAAGTGATAGTGTATAAGGAATTTTTTTTCCCAAACATACATCATACAAAAAACCCATATAAGAACAAGGAAAAAATACTAAATTAGTCATAAATTCTTATGTGTGGACTTTGGATTACATACATGCCTAGAAAGAGGGCTAAAAAACTAATCAACCAATAATACAAGGCTTAAGCCAGGCCAAGATACATAAGATAATGAAAGAAAACCCCACACAAGACTAGAATCTAGACATGGGCATGACTGGATTTCAATCCTTTATAATGAAAAAGGAGGTATTTATAAGAAGTGAGGAATATTTTCCCCTAAAATTTGCATAGGAATTGAAAATTGTTTAGTTCAAAACTATCCAAGCTAGTCGACATCAATAATGAATTATCTTGAGGTCATGGTGATTTGTAGCCATAAATGCTACTGGTGAGTTTAGTGCCATTGAGCTACTTTATGATAGAAATATACATGATTAGGTCTATGGGATATTTCATCATCAATGCCTTGGGTTCTACATTACTCTTCAGGCTATCCTCCATGTTGATGCTTTTAATACTTCAATTATTACCTACAAAATTATATCTGGTTATGGGGTGCCATGACCAAAATTGAATCATCATCCATTTCCTTGCATCTAATTGCTATGGATCAGCCTAATGGTGTTGATGGTGACTGGTGTTTGGTTTTTCCCATGTTCTTGATAGGTTCCATGGAAAAGAGATTCTCTTTAGAATATCCTATAGAGGTAGTGGGCACTACCTTTTATATTGTTAGTGGCACATACCTTGCTATTTCAATTGAATCCTGATGAGGGCCAAGAATGTCAGGTTCTCAGTCTTGGTGGGTATATCTATGGGAAATATTCTCCTCTTATGTCTTATGTTGCTCTTCCACTATGGGTTTCAAGATGGACCTTACAGGGGCCAAGAAACCTCAAAGTATAGTCAAGGATTCACAACTTGAAATGTCTAGGATCCTAGGATTCAAGTAGTCCTTTGAGCTTCAATATCCTCTTGAGGAAGAGGGAGCTTTCATTGCTATCTTATTTCTAGGGTAGAGATTAATCCTATATAGGTAGGAAAGAGGTCCATGGTATTTGGATGGGATATAGTTTTGCTATGAACAAAGTCTTCTTAGCTATCACCAGAAAGACTCCAGGACTTTAACTCATTGTAAAACTTACCATAGCTATAACTAGAAAGACTTGATGATTGGTTATCATTTAGGCCCAATGGGTTAGCTAAAGTATATAGCATGGGAAAATTTAGATTCAATACTATTTGATAGAGGGAATTCCTCCTTAGTTGTGCTTTGGATAGTCTTATAGATTTAGCTATTTTGGAAGTAGTAGGAGCTATGGGCCCCTTCATTTTAACTTTAGGTTGGCACTTCTAATAACGATTACCTTTGGAGGTAGGATTTTATCGGTGCAGTGAATATTCACTAGAGTTTTGGTGATTCATAGGGGAACTCTTGCTAGTAGGAGTCAAGGAACCCAAAAAAGGACCTTGTCCATTGGGCATGAAGTATGAATAAGGTAAATCTTGAGGCTTTCACAATAGGGATGGATGATGAGGAAGAATGATGTTGGAGGTAAATTTCCTTGAGACTTCATGGATACTTGGAATGGGGTATGCATGAATTTATAGGCCACATACCTCGAATGTCTCCTAAGTCTCATTCCTATTTGTTGATCTATTGATGATAAGGTGGATCTAAAAATACTTGTCCCTCATGCCTAGGTTATGTGTATGCAATATCATCATATTTTATGCCTCTTTATACCTGAATATGGTGACTATCCTTCATTTGATAAAAATAATATCTGTTACTAATATATAGAGGGTTGGTGTACATGCCTTGACCTCAACAACTATGTGCTTCAATCATGAATGATGTCAATCCTTCTACTACAAATCTGATCTCACTCGTGTCTTGCAAGAATTAGATGGATTTGCAATAATAATAATATTGTATATATATTATATACAAAGGTCCAAGAAGTTGATGGGTCACTCCTTATATCAAGTGTTCAACCCATGCTGGTGTGGTTGAAGGTCCTAACAACATCAACTTCCTAGACTTCTATAATGTGTCACTTCTTTTTATGAGCTAGGTGTACTTTGCTCTAAAGTTGGACCTTCTCATACTTTTATTTTAGGTTGCTCATACATGGATCCTCTCCATATTTAAACTAGTATTATCCCTTGTAGGTCACTTCCAACCTTGTTTTCTATATATAGGAACTTTTATGCTAGTTTAGTTGTTTGATATTTTTTTGGCTCTAAGTCCAGGCCTTTGTAGCTACAATGTTGATGTGGTGTTGGGAGGTTGATCACCAAGGAAATATATTTGCCTAATAGTCCTACTTTTTATTACCACCAGGACGATTTTAGTGTGTGCACCACTAATTTTAGCAAGGAAGAGGAGATGAGTGCTGAATAGATCAGGTAACTTTGGACTGGTCTCATGCTACACCTCAAGGTTAGGTGGAAAGGATCTGCTTTGGTTTACATGGATGGCTCAATATTAGGGCCACATTTTTATGGTTAAATTGTGCATAGTGTAAAACATTACCATATGATGTAGATGCTCCAATGTATCTTCAATAAGTTTTGGTAAGGAATCTAGAGCTATAGTATGGATCGGGTCCCAGGTGTCAAGCAAAATTGGTGAAACAAGGGGGCTTAAGTTCCATGTTGGGATTCTTCTAGTATTCATTTGCCATGCCATATTTTTATTAGCATAGGGGAACCAAACAAGTATCAATATTTCTACATTGCTCTAATAAGCTAATGAATAGAGACTTCCACCAAGATATCTAGTTGCAATTATTTTATGATAATTTCTAGAATAACCTTTTAGAAAAGTCACTAGACTTGGATAGTTTGATGATCAATGAAGTAGGTAGGTGGTGGATATTTTGGTTAGTTGGATAGAGGTTCCCACCGTAACCTTAGCTTGTAATGGAAATCTATTTAGGGTATTCTCTTATGGTGGAGTCTCCAAGTGAATATTCAAGGTGCTTCAACAACCAGAGGATTGAGGCCTTAATTAGAAACTCAATTTTATTTCTGATTAGTGGGTGGATTTTTTATAATTTGGGTCTCACTGGGTATGCCAATTTAACTATTGGGGATTGGGAGTGGTCCTTATGCTCTAGGCACCATGATCCCTTGCAGATTCAATGTCTCTCCTAAGGGGGTGCATCCAATACCTAGAACCACGAGTGGAGCACCAGTTTGAGAAGTTTGGGGAGCATGGGACATGACTCCTTTGGATGACCTATGGGATTTTTTACCAAGGTCATCTCCTTGAATGGGTACAATTTTTGATAATATTTTTCCTAAGCTAGCCTACTCTATTTGGTGTTTTTCCAAGGAAAAGGGAGAGAGAGAAAATGTAGTAAAATAACTTGAAAGTAAATGACTAAAAGTAGTAAATACTAATCTATTCTAACTAGCCTAGAATCTCTAGCAAATAGGTGGTGATACACCAAAGATATAATAGAATATCTATGCCATAATGGGTTTATAACACATGCATTATAACCAAAAATGCACAAGGAACACATTTTTCCCAAATATATGTCATATAGAACACCCACACAAGAACTAGGACAAAAATACTAAAATAGTTATAACTTATTTGTGTGAACTTTGGATTACACACATGTCAAGAAAGAAGGCTTAAAAACTAATTGGACAACAATAAAAGGCTTGATATAGGCTAACACACATAAGAGAATGAAATAAAACCCCACACAAGGCTAAATACTAGGCACAAATATGACTAGATTTTGATCCTTTACAATGGAGGTATTTATAAGAAGTGGAAAATATTTCCCCCAAAAAATTGTGCAAGAATTCAAAATTATCTAGTTTAAAATAGCTTGGGCTAGTCAACACCAAAAATGAATTATCTTGAAACCTTGGGATTCATAGCCATAAATTTTTCTTATGAGTTGATTGGCATTGAGCTACTTCATACTAGAAATCTCCATGATTAGACCTATGTGATATTTCATCATCAATGCCTTGGTTTTTACACTACCCCTTGGGTTTTCCTTCATGTTTTCACTTTAATGCTTTAGCTATCACTTGGGAAACTATTTGGTTATGGGATGCTAGGACTAGAACTAGACCATCATCCCTTCCCTCATGTCTAGTCATTATGGGCCAGTCTAGTGGTGCTGGTGGTGATTGGTGCTTGGATTTACCCATGCTCTTAATAGGTTTCCTAGCAAAGAGATTCTCTTTATTACATCCTATAGAGGTAGTGGGAACCATATTTTGCATTGTTGGGAGGAGATACCTTTTATCACTAGTCTATCCCTTGCTATTTTAATCACTATTCTATTGGGGGATAGGAATGCTAGGGTTTGAGTCTTGGTGGACATGTCTTTGGGTGGTATTCTACTCTTAAGCATTATACCACTTTCTTGATATGGATTTTAGGATGTACCTTATAGGCACTAAGAAACCTCAAAGCACAATTGAGGCTTCACAACTTGGAATCTCCAGGATACTAGGCTTTGGGTAGTCCTTTGAGCTTCAAGCTCCTCTTGAGGAAGAGGGATATTTCATGGTTGTATTACCAATTTTTTATCCCAAATTACCCCATGTTTTCCCTGTATACAAGCACCCAAGAATGTGGGGGGAAGCTAGGCTAGTGATTCCTCCTATCTGGGGAGGAGAGAGGTTTGTTGACTCTGGTTGGGGTAGAGTTCTACTATGAGTAGAGTTCCATTAGCTATCATAAAAAAGACTTTGGTACTATGATTCACCATAAAACTTACCTTAGCTATCATAAAAAAACCTTGGCCAGCTAAAGTTCAAGGCATGGGGAACTTTATATTTGACACTAGTTGGCAATGGGGATGCCTCCTTGGTTATGCTTTGTATGGTCTTCTAGATTCAACTATTTTACAAGTAGTAGGAGATATATGACCCTTCATTTTAGCTTCAGGTTAGCACTTCTAATAAAAATTACCTTTGGGGGTAGGATTTGCCTAGTGTAGTGAATCTTCACTACAATACCCATCCCTATGCAACAAGTGGCCCTAAATACGGTAAAAGATATGGTACTTACCTAAAATAACTATATAGGAGATCCCTATGACTAACCATATTATTACCCTGATCCATACTTTTTGGGTCACAAGGAGCCCCAACAGGTGATGTATCCTATGGCTTAGGCCACATATAAGAACCCTATAGAGTAGGCTCTAGGACAAAACACTCAAAACATACCCTTAAAATTTTCCTTAACCCCAAGTACTAGACCATCAGAGTAGACATTGGTAATGTGATTCCTATATGTACAAATGCACCATTGGACAACTGGTTCTATACGTAATATAGTGTTCTCACAAGGACAAATATGCGATAAATTGAATAGACCTAGAAACAACAAGGTCCAATGTAGGGATTCAACAACCTAGAGACTAGTCAACCTCAGGAGAAGAACCAAGTGGAGCCAAAACAAATAAAATAAAAGTGACCTATACCAAAGCAATTTCTACCAAATAAATTCTAAGAATCCAACCTTGGTATCAAGCAATCTACGTCCTAGTGGATCCCAAGAAATATGCTAAAAGCTCAACCACTAGAATATTTCAATGTGATCAAGCACTTGAAGAGGTCCACTATACCTATGCCACTTTGGGATGTCTTCACTCTACCAAATAAGATGAAGCAGCTTGAAGAAGCTTTGAAGAAGCAAAATATCACTAGGAAGCAGAAAGAGTAGGTTGTCCTACAAATATTTTGTCCTGGTCCTAATAGGCCCAAGTTGCAACTCTTCTACTTAACACTCTTGTGTGGGAAAAGCTCATTCACACTTGCCTAGTGGATTTTAGGGCAAGTACCTTAGTAATTCCTAAAAGAGTGGATGATGCCTTAGAGCTAGCCTATGAACCAATCAAGCAAGGGGTAGTGTAGTTAGATGGAACTCCAATTCCTATCCTTAGCCTCATCTAAGACCTACACCTTTTAATACATACTTATCCCAATGTAACCATAACTTAGGAGGTAGTGGTGATTAATCTATCAACATCATTTGGCATATTTCTTTCTCATGACTTCACCATAAATATTGGAGGATACCTTTACTTGGATTGGACCCACATGGTCCTAAGGAGTTTTTATAACACTAAAATAAAATTTCTCTCTAAAAAATTTCACATGCATCATGTGTAACATATCCCGGTGGTCAAGGCCAAGGGAGAATGAGCTTTCCTAGCTTTATAAGAAGAATCAAAATCCAAGACACTTAGGGATGAAGTGCACACCTAGATGGATGAATGGGCCATCAAATTATGGGAAACAAACCTATGTGATGAGCTTGAGCTAACCTGAGTAGATATATACCTAATACAAGAAGAGGTGGAGGCCATACCAAAAGTTATCATATCCATACAAACTCATCACTTACTAGAATCAATGAATCATGCACCCCAATATTTGGACAACCAAGATAGATATAATTTCAGGTCACTTTGGTCCAAAATTGTAGATTTTAATGAGGAAGCTCTGCACATAGTAGCTAGCATGTGAGAACATGTCAGACAATGTACCATATTATAAGTAGGCAATATTTAAATAAAATATCGTAAGATCTAAGTACTATATGACTTTTGTATGAAGTAAATAATGACATATAAAGGAGGGACAAAAAGTCAAAGTGTCCCCACAAAATTATTTTTTGGAAAGTTTGCTATTATACCACATGCACAATGAAGGAAGGTTATCCCCACAAAATTATTTTTTGGAAAGTTTTCCATTATACCACATGCACAATGAAGGAAGGTTTCTTAGATTAGGAGAACCAAAAATTAGTGAGAAGGGCTAAAAAAAGCATTCCATATGTTTCCATAAAGCATCCAATAGCCATCATATTGATGAAAAGATAATTTTTTTGGGTAAGCGTGAGGCAACATAATGGCTAACCATGTTGTGTCCAATTTGACTGCAAGGCAGATATTGAAAAGGAGGATTGATAGAATAGGGGCTTTAATGCTTTACCAACAAAAGGTCTATAAAAGAAGGGCTCCTATTGATACATCCTATAAGCTCCCAAATAGACCTAGTAGAGAGTCCACCTATTTTTATTTCTAATCCTAGGGTATCCAAAGTTTACCCATAGAATCCACGTCCAAAATATAAGGCTATTGCTTATGGATTTCTCATCTCATATGAGCAAAATTCCCTTGTGAGTCACCAAAATTATAGTGAAATTTCACTACATGGTGCAAACCCCCATCCAAAAGAGAACTTTTGAGCAATATTTCCACTTGAAGCTAAGCAAAATGAGAGGCCCTAAAGCTCCCCCCATATATCAACTACTTGATTTGAAGAAGATACTAGCAAGAGAAGTCTTGCATTAGAAACTGCTAGCATGTTCAAAGCTCACCACACCGTGATGCAAAGTTAACCACCAGACAATATCAATGATGGATTATAGTCTTTTTGATTGTATCTAAGCCAAATATCACTATAAAAAAGAGCACCAAAGCCTTTTTGATAGTAACTAAAAGGGTTCCATTTATGATAGGACCTATATTAACTTGGTGTACCTAGGCCCATTCCCCAACCCAATAAGTGGGTCCTAAAATTGAGTTGTCCTCTTTTGGTAATTGAGTTGAAACACACCATATACATGGGTGTGGTTGCTCAATGGCTTGAGAATGTATCCATTTAATAAAACCCAAGGACCTTAGAGGAAAAGGGGATGGGGATAAGACAAGGTAAGTAGGGTTTGAACAAGATTGTCTAAAATTGTTTATCCACATATGTATCCCCCAAATGAATCATGGAAAGAGGTGCAAGAAGAGCATGCAAAAGCCAACCTAAACTCAAAATATACCCATCAAATGAATTTTGGTAATCTTTATGCATAGGCATATTTAAGTTATTAAAAATCAAAAGGAGCAAGGCAACATCAAATGCAACATCAACTGGGCTAGGAGGCAAGCAAGGAACATGAAAATAGAAGATACCAAAGCAATCAAACCATCGAAAGAAAGGCTTAGAACCAATATCTTTGTTAAAACTTGGTAATCCAATCTAAAAGGGGGAAAGTATACTAAGACAAGGCAAAACCAAAAATAGGTAAAGTCATGGCTACTAGAGTAATTGGATCTAATGGAAATAGCAAGGTTTTGTCAACAAGCCAAAATTTGCCACCCGAGCTCAAGTTTCTATGGGAAAAGAAGGTTCATTAATGATACCTCTACAAAGATACCACTTCATCCATAGGGATATTTATAATTATTAGACCCCAAAACAGCTATGAATCTTCCAAAAATAAATGTAGCACAATACCCCTGGCTCAGCAACCAAAAATGATATAGGCACTCCAACCCATAACCACTTGGGGAGAAATTTTTAATTTTGAATTTTACATGAATGTTAAAAATAGCCAATTTTTAAAGAATAAAGGAGGAATAATTAGTTTTGTGCCTAGCATTTGGTATTGAAAGTTTTTTCTCAAATCCTCCTTTTTATATATCGGTTTGGAATCAAGTCTCAAGTCACCACATGTATAGGCTATCAAGCCTCTCTATTTTGTATGATTGTAATATGCATTTAATATGAATGCAAGGAATTGTGACTATTACAAATTTTTATCCTAATATTTGGCATGCATATATCTTTCCAAGGAGAGCTATGACTAGCATCTGTCTTGGCCCCTTCTAGGGATCATCTGATGTGTAATCATATTGAATAGTGACCATGTTAAATTGTAGTTGTCTTACTATGACTCCAATTTTTATTCATACCACTGATGTTTGGAAAGGAACTTATAATATTTGGCACATTGCCTATTTAGCATAAGATTTAATTTCCATTTTTTTTTGCTATTTATCATTTCTTTCTTTCCTATCTCTTTTCCCTAACAAAATACAATAGTTTAGATTAACTTAGGAAGTAAGGCAAGAAGGAGAGTGTAAAAGATCATATTCAAACAAGGAGCTAACCTTGGTAAAACCCTAGAGCTCATCTAGAGGAGTTGTGTCCCATGCTCCCAAAACTTCCCAAACTAGAGCTCCATGCATCGCACATGCATTGTATGCACTCAAAAAACTACATGTGGGTGGTCATGGTGCCTATAAGGACTAGATCGAATTCCCAATAGAAATCATTTAACATTTATTTTATTTTATCCCATTCTGATTGAAGAACACAAGCTTATACTGAGAGGGGGGGTGAACAGTATAGCTCCCACTTTTTACTTTCTTTCCAAACCAATATCAATTAGTGTCCTTAATTACAATAACCAAATATAACATTGTGCATTAATGACATAGATAACAATAGTAAGCAAGTGCATAAATCACCACACATAATTGAGACACACGATTTAACGTGGTTCCCCCAATGTGGGGTAGTCCATAAGATAATCTCCTTATATTATTTCACAAAGAAATAGGGAACTTTATCCCAATAAAAATTATTAATTTGATCTGCTCAAAGCTAGGCTATCCCAATCTGCTCAGGTGGGCTCCACTGATATGCTCAGCTAGGCTATCCACTGATCTGCTTAGCTAGGCTATCCATTGATCTGCTCATCTAGGCAATCCACTGATCTACTCAGCTAGGCTATCCACTGATATGCTCAGCTAGGTAATCCATTGATCTACTCAGCTAGGTAGTCCTGATATGCTCAAGTGGGCTCTTCACTGATCTGCTCAGCTAGGCAACTGGTGTTGGTAAGTTTTTTTGTTTATGTTCTATCTCTTTCACTGCTCACAAATTTGCCTCAATGCCTTCTCACAAGGCTCAAACAATCCTGCTCAAATGCTATCCCAAACCTATACTCAAGGCCTTAACAAAAAGGCTCAAACAATGCTTCTCAAATGCTATCCCAAATATATCCCAAAAGCCTTCTCAAAGGCTCACTCAATCATGCATAAAATCTGCATCAAATATGTCTAGAAATTCTATCCCAAAAACCTTCTCAAAGGCTCACTCAATCATGCACAAAAGCTGCCTCAATTATGTCCCAAAAACATTCTCAAAGGCTCAATCAATCATGCTCAAGTAGCACTCAAATCTCATCCACAAATAAACTAAGGAAAGGCTCAATGATGAACTCAACAATGAATGGCAATGTACTTTTCAATGGATAATAACAATGATCCACAATGATCTCAACAATGTATGATAACTACTCTCTCAAATGGATGATAATAATGCTCAACAATGAACTCAACCATGTATGAAAAATACTCTCTCAAATGGATGATAACAATGATAAACAATGAACTCAACCATGTATGACAAATTCTCTCTCAAATGGATGATAACAATGCTCAACAATGAACTCAACCATGTATGACAAACACTCTCTCAAATGGATGATAACAATGCTCAAAAATGAATGACAAATATATGGCAAATGAGCTCTCTAATGAAAATTTCTCCAAGCAATAAAAATGAGGACTTTAGCCAACCACGGACAATCTCCACAAGTGATAGCAATAGGTTCTCAATAATATCTCCCTCATGCAATTTCAATAAGCTCTTCAAGAAACAATCACAACTCCCTTAAGAAAATATCTCTCAAATAGCCAATAATGATCTCCTCAAATGAAAGATAAATGTATCCACAAGTGACTAGCAAATTATCTCCTCAATGGTCTCAAATAGTGGCAATGTACTCAACAAGTAACCAACAATAATCTCCTCAAGAAATGGCAAAAACCTCCTCAATAATGACAATACTCTCAATGAACTCCACTAAAGCAATAATGAAATCAAGCATCAATTTTATCCACAAAATTGATTTTCTAATCCATCCACTTCTTCTTAATAGCCAAGGCACATAATCAAGCAATTTGTCTTCAACGTCAAACCCTAAATCATGTGCATGTCTTCTAACTCAAGGTAGCAATTAACTAGGTCTCAAGTTCCTAGTTTAATTTCATAATTAAATCATGCACTAGAACATATAACAAGTTCAACACTTTTCAACCTTATGACTCCCTAATTTTTATTAATACATACAAAAAGCACCTACTTTTATTTTTAATTCCACACCTTATAACTCCACATACAACAATCATAAATATTTAACTTCAAACCTTATAACTCCCTAAGCACATACATCAATAATTTATTTTTACTAAATACCTTATAACTCCCTAGTTATAATAGAAATGATTTTCAATGCACCAAAAATTTGGCAATATCAAATATTACCATGCGCTAGAGATAAATACATTTTTACAAAATACCTTTGCCAAAATTAATGTGCCTTCACCATCTTTGAAATCATTAATGCCTTACCAAAAATAATGTGCCTTCACACCTTTGCAGGAGTCAAACTTTGTTCCTCTCACTTAGCGCTGTGAAGCGCTTACCACGTGGGCGTCAACTCATGCTAAGATTTAATCCCAAACACCCAACTTTGCCTGTGCTCAAATCTGAAAACTTAAATTGCCTTCCTTAGCAAAACACTTTGCCCCTGGTAGGATTCGAACAATGAACCTACATTTTGCAAAGTTTGTGTGCTACCAACTACGCTATAGGCTCCTGCGTGACATCACTTTCCCGCGCTGTCTCCTTGACCTTGATCTCAAAAAAAAAATATTTTTCTTTATTTCTTCACTGCTCCCCTTTCAACGATTCTCACACATGCACAATTATTACCAATATATTATAAACAAAGCTTTTACCTTTTATTTATATGCACCTCCATGCCTTTTAGCTTTCTGTTCTATCTCTTTCACTACTCAAACAATCCTGCTCAAATACTATCCCAAACCTGTACTCAAGGCCTTCACAAAAAGGCTCAAACAATGCTGCTCAAATGCTGTCCCAAAAGCCTTCTCAAAGGCTCACTCAATCATGCACAAAAGTTGCCTCAAATCTGTCCAAAAATTATGTCCCAAAAGCCTTCTCAAAGGCTCACTCAATCATGCACAAAAGCTGCCTCAAATCTGTCCCAAAAACCTTCTCAAAGGCTCAATCAATCATGCTCAAGTAGCACTCAAATCTCATCCATAAATCAACGAAGGCAAGGCTCAATGATGAACTCAATAATGAATGGAAATGTACTCTTCAATGGATGACAACAATGATCCACAATGATCTCAACAATGTATGACAACTACTCTCTCAAATGGATGATAACAATGCTCAACAATGAACTCAACCATGTATGAAAAATACTCTCTCAAATGGATGATAACAATGATAAAAAATGAACTCAACCATGTATGAAAAATACTCTCTCAAATGGATGATAACAATGCTCAACAATGAACTCAACCATGTATGACAAACACTCTCTAAAATGGATGATAACAATGCTCAACAATGAATTACAAATATATGACAAATGAGCTCTCTAATGAAAATTTCTCCAAGCAATAACAATGAGGACTTTAGCTAACCAAGGACAATATCCACAAGTGATAGCAATAGGTTCTCAATAATATCTCCCTCATGCAATGTCAATAAGCTCTTCAAGAAACAAGCACAACTCCCTCAAGAAAAGAGCTCTCAAATAGCCAACAATGATCTCCTCAAATGAAAGATAAATGTATCCATAAGTGACTAGCAAATGATCTCCTCAATGGTCTCAAATAGTGGCAATGTAATCAACAAGTAACCAACAATAATATCCTCAAGAAATTGCAAAAACCTCCTCAATAATGGCAATACTCTCAATGAACTCCACTAAAGCAATAATGAACTCAAGCATCAATTTTATCCACAAAATTGATTTTCTAATCCATCCACTTCTTCTTAATAGCCAAGGCACATAATCAAGCAATTTGTCTTCAACTTCAAACCCTAACTCATGTGCATGTATTCTAATTCAAGGTAGCAATTAACTAGGTCTCAACTTCCTAGTTTAATTTCATAATTAAATCATGCACTAGAACATATAACAAATTCAACACTTTTCAACCTTATGACTCCCTAATTTTTATTAATACATACAACAAGCACCTATGCTTTTATTTTTAATTCCACACCTTATAACTCCACATACAACAATCACAAATATTTAACTTCAAACATTATAACTCCCTAAGCACATACAACAATAATTTATTTTTACTAAATACCTTATAACTCCCTAGTTATAATAGAAATGATTTTCAATGCACCAAAAATTTGGCAATATCAAATATTACCATGTGCTAGAGATAAATACCTTTTTACGAAATGCCTTTGCTAAAATTAATGTTCCTTCACCATCTTCGAAATCGTTAATGCCTTTCCAAAAATAATGCACCTTCACACCTTTGTGGGAGTCGAACTCTATTCCTCTCACTTAGCGCTGTGAAGCGCTTACCACGTGGGCGTCAGCCCACGTTGGGATTTAATCCCAAACACCCAACTTTTCCTACACTCAAATCTGAAAACTCAAATTGCCTTCCTTAGCAAAACACTTTACCCCTGGCGAGATTCGAATAGCGAACCTACCTTGTGTAAAGTTCATGCACTACCAATTCCGCTATAGGCTCATGTGTGACATCACTTTCCCGCACTGTCTCCTTGATATTGCTCTCAAATGAAAATTATTTTTCTTTATTTCTTCACTGCTCCCCTTTAGATGATTCTCACACTTGCACAATTATTCCCAATTTGTTATAAAGTGTAGATTAAAGATACAACGCCAAACAAAAGATAAAGAAATCACGATAAAAAGTAAGACAGAACACAGTTGTACAAAACAAACGATTTTTATTAATCAATGGAGTTTAAAAACTCCTTTTGAGTACAACAGGGCTCGTAACCCTTTTTGTGATACAAAGATTACAATTTATGCTAGGGTTCTCCGAAACCCTAGCCGGCACAATAGGGTGGCGTTTCCGAAGAATGTATCCTTAACCCCAACAGAGTGAGTGGGCTTTGTTGTATCCCTTTGCTCGGACCACTCCGGCTTAAGCAATTGCTATCAACAAACCGGATCTGCCATCAAAATCCTGCACACATTAACACTATCAAGGAGTTAGAAATTAATAATAGGGCTCCACTGTGTGAGCCCTCGAAACAATTTAAAACCCTAGAAAAATAGAATGCAGGAATTCAACAACAGATTAATAAAAGAAAAGAAGTTACTTGCTTTAAACTAATTTATACCTGTTCTCTGTTAACGCGGCTAGACCAGGCGGCACCTGGAAGTAATGTGGCTGTCAAATCGGCTGCAGAAGGCGCCCTGGTGCACTCGCTGAACGCCCGCGTGCTTCTGGATCAGGGTTTCAGACGTCGGTCTGCGTCTGTGGCTGCGGGTAAACGCCCGCGGGCACTTGCGACAAGAATGTGGAATTCTGCAGAGTGTTGCAGAAGAGATGGCGGCGAAGTTGGCGATGGATGCGACGAAAGGATGCGGCGATGGATAGCTGAAGAGATAGATGAAATAGAAGAGATAGATCAAAAGATAGAAAGATAGAAGATAGGAAAAGATAGGGTTTGAGCCATCAAGGTGACTCAATTTATAATCTACTCTTAGGGCACACTTTAGGGTTTTAACGACACTTTGAACGTGTGGCTAAGATTAAAGTGGATCCAAGGGTAGAGAATAAATCTAGGTTGTGAAATGGATTAAGATGGATGGACGGATGAGATTAAATGAAGGATGGATGGCTCAGATTAAATCACTTAAACTATTATTTATATATATATATATTAAAATATATTAAAATATTAAAATATATATATAAATATTAATTTAAATAAATTTGGGGATGAAAAATGGCGGGAAAGGTGAAATTGGGCCAAATAATGGCGGGAAAGTGTGGATTTGGGCCAAATAATGGCGGGAAAGTGTGGATTTGGGCCAAATAATGGCAGGAAGGTGGATGACCGACACGTGGCTGACAGGAAGGTATAGATGACTTGCAAGTGGCTGGATTTTGGTGTCTACAGATGCCCCTTTTTGAGCTGCTTTGTGTGAAGACACAATGCAGCACAAAAACTTAAGACACCTGAAAAGCTGGATCGGACGCAACTCTCTCTCAAGACTAAAGCACAACTTTGAAGACCAAAGAATAAAAGAATATTTAAAATTTTATCAGCTTACCCCCTCAATTGGCGAGCGAGAATGGTTCTCACAAGCCAATTGGAAGAAATTCGGAAGAAAATGAACCGTTTTTGCCCCAACGGTGAAAAAAGGGGTTGGTGTATGAACCATCCGTTTATGTCCCAACAAAAAGGGGTTGGTTTACAAACCAGAAAATATATGATTGAAGACGATATGAGTGATGTGAAAGATGGACCGTTTTCTGCCCCAACGGTTATAAAGGGATTTTTGCCAAATTTTAAATTCCATGATCATGTAAGATGAATTCTACTATTAGGAAAATTAGAAATTGATAACGGATGCCCCAACTCCTGTGTGTGAATCCATACTGTTGATGAAATTGCCTTGTTGGCGCCATTGATATGCAGAGATGAAAGATGCATGAAAGAGTCCAGAACTCAGAGATGCTCCTAGTGACTGTATGGATAATTCCTCGGGTCGGAACCAATCAACCTAGGTAGCCTCAATCTCTAGCAAGACTCAAAATAATGATGATATTGAAGATTGTCCATGTTTAAGGCCCCATGAACTAGGCCATCAATGACAACTAGTTGAGCAAATTAATCTTGGTATGAGGTCACTTGAAAAGTAGAATACCCAAAATTGATTTCCAATTTTCAAAAAGTGAAATAATTGATGATGATAAATGGTAAGTGTCCTTATGGTGGTTTAATCCTCTTACCGAATTGCATGGATGCAAATCGTTGCAATCGCCAAGGTGATAGAATATACCACTAGATACGAGGTTTACTTTAATTTGATTTGGCAAAAATATGCATGATGAAAGAAGAATGAATGAAATTGACGATAGATCAGAAGAATTGATGAATGTGGTTAATTTTGTGAAGGTTTTGAATATTTTTAACCCAATTTGTAAATCAATGATGAATGATGCGCTTTTTGAGCGAAATGACAAAATTTGTGTCCAAAACTGTTGTAACCTTCACAAAATGTTTTATTATGATAAGAAGAATGGATGAATGCAATTTGATGAAATTTGGAGGAGGTAAGCTTCAATTTTGCAAGTTTTGTTCCTTTATTCAATACTGACACCAAACGCCGGTGTGCATTTGGGGGTGGCAGAGACGCCCGTCGGTGTTTAGGCGCTCTGCAAATGCAGCACTGCATCTGAATGCACCATGAAATGCCCCACTACGTTTCAGGGTGCCAAAACCAGCTATTTAAACAGTTTCAGCGAGAATTTCGCTCATTTGTGCGTTCGAGCTTGAGAGAAGTGCGTCTGAGGGAGTGGAGTGAAGTGGAGTGAGAAGTTGTGAAGCACGCGGGAGCTATGGCGGAGATGGGAGCGGACGCGCCAGTGCAGCCAGCTGAGGTATTTGTTCATTTAAGCAAGTACTTATTATGTGTTTTTTTTTTTTTTTTTTTTTTTTTTTTGGAAAAAAATTTGTAACAAATTTTTGTTTTGTTGTTTTGCAGCTTAGGGTGTTAGAGGCACGACACCGATTCTCCCCTATCATTCCGGGGATGAGGAGGTCATTGTCCCAGGCAGACTGGGAGATATTGGAGGCAGTGGGGCTAGCGGAGGCAGCCCGGTTGGAGGTAGTTCGGGCGGATGAGGGGTACCTCTCGGCTTTGGCCGAGAGGTGGGATCCAGATCGGGGGACGTTCCAGCTCCCGACTCGAGAGATGACGGTGACGCTTGAGGATGTATACCGCATCCTCAAGGTGCCCGTGGAGGGGGCACGGGTGGAGGTTGGACGAGATAGGGCCACGGAGATGGCCAAGTTGTTTGGGGATGACTGGAGGGAGATCCGGACGGAGAGCGGGGGGATCCCATACTTGGCCATGTATACGGCCAAGGAGTTGGTAGCGGTGGAGGCTCTGATGATGTTCGTGTTGGCCAACATTGTGGCCCCGAACAGCACGGGTGCAGGTTCCCATGGAACCTGATGGGTGTAGTGAGCGAGATGCTCACTAATAGGGTAGTGTATGCCTGGGCGCCTGCTTTATTGGCGCAGGTGTACCGGGAGTTGTATGAGGTTCGGAGACGGGGCCGAAAGGGCCTAGGTTGCAGTGTGGTTCTCTAGTGTTGGGGCTGGGAGCACTTTAGAGTGGCTCGATCGGAGGGGTTGCCATGGGCTCACCGGGACATGAGCCAGGCTTATGGTAGGAGATGGCCGGTGGCGGAGGAGAGACAGCCTAGCCGCCCCGTGAGATCGGGGCAATGGTATAGGAGATTATGGGCAGACTTGAGAGATGCCCAAGTCATTTGGAGGCCCTGGCGGGAGGCGAGGTGGATCGGGGATGGAGAGCACCTGAGACGGGTGCGACAGGCCAGATGGGTAGTGGGGCGGGGCCATAGCGAGGCGGAGTACATACAGATGTCTCGAGTACTCCGCCAGGTCGGATTGAGGCAGGATGTCCCCGGTGAGCCAGTGCGCTACCGGAGGCACAGATCAGAGGGGGATTTGTCGTGTGCCGAGCCGTGGAGGGAGGCGACAGAGGACGATGAGGACATGGAGATCCCCGACGTGGACGACGTCGGGGTGACAGCTGAGTATGCAGCATGGATGGCCGCAGAGCCGAGGTGGGAGCCACCATTGGTGGTTGGTGGAGCCGAGGGGTGGAGAGGGCGAGGGAACCGCGGAGGTTCCCAAGCGCAGGGAGGGTCCCCGCCTTCGATCTGATAGTCGAAGGCGAAAGGGGAAGATGGCACGGTAGGCTCCGGGGAGCGGAGATGACGGGGAGGATGACGGCGAGGGCCTAGGAGAGGCCGTAGGAGAGGCTAGGGAGGTACCCCCTAGCGGGCACGAGAACGAGTTGATGCAGCTGCAGCAGCAGATAGCAGAGCGCGATGCTATGCTAGCTGCCCGGGATGAGAGGATAGCTCGGCTGGAGCAACAAGCGATGGAGCGGGATGCCCGATTAGCTGCTTAGGAGGAGAGGATGGCCCAGTTGCAGGCGGGCTTGGATAGAGCGACTAGGGTGCCCCAAGATGACAGGGTGACAAGACTCCAGGTAGAGCTAGCGGAGCGGGAGCGACGACACGGGATAGACATAGCTAGGCTTAGGTCTAGGACTCGTTACATTGAGGCTCCGGAGGACACATTGTTTAGGCATCACATTGTGTTGCCCGATCCTCCATCCTCCTCTGTCTCTAGGCGTAGTGAGTCTAGGCACACCACTAGGTCTAGGGCTCCTACTAGGTCTCAGGGGTCCTCTTTTGATGGTTAGCTTAGTGCTTAGATGCACTCTTTATGAGCCTTGGTGCTCTATTGTATATTGTAGCCTTTTGGCATTCATCGTACGAGTTTGTCCTTTATACATATATATATATACATGGCTTTTATTTATTTAGTGTTTTACTCTCTTTTGTGTGAATGCCTATGTTTTTGTGATGCATGTTTTTATATGTTTTAATGTTTTTGATGCATATGTGATGGAATGGAATGCAAACTTATAGATGATTAATGCGAGACTAAGTATATAAAATACAAATTTATGGATGATTAATGCAAGACTAAGTAAATGAAATATGCACTAAGAAGCACTCATACTTTTAGATAGTTAGATTTAGCCAACTGTTATCATAATTGTTTAATCAGGGGCACCGAACTTGGTTGCTTGTGAATGGATGACGTATGGAATGACATGAATATGGAAGAAGATATGGAGGGTGATATGGAAGATTGTTTATGGAGGAAGACTGTTTTACAAAGACTCAAACATGCTAGTGGTATCAAACAAACTTACTAATACTGCCTAATTCAACTAGGACCAAATGTGTGTGCATGCGAGTTCATTAACCAAATCCGAAGCATGGTAGTGACTCTAGGCAATCAAAAACCTGTGTGTGTGCAAGTGTGTTCATTAACCTCATCTTGCATAAATTAGGTAACCCTGTTATGGAGAAGACCCCGAAGCTAGTTTGTCCGTATGAGCATTCAGAGGTCTCTTTTTGAGGAGAGACATGTCGCCACGCAATGAGTATACTCCACTGCCAGTCAAGCGTCTATAGCCCCGGTGAAGGTTAACTCCATAGTCCATGTTGTTTTTGACCTTTGTAAGCCTTGGGGATGACTACCTATCCGTCTGATCTGGACAAGTAGTACGATCCTTACAACTTATTTGGGATCAGTGGTGTGTGAAAAATGTTCATTTCCTTAGAGCTTTGGGGAATCGGATTCTCAACCGAAGTATGATGAGAATTTTACCCTATCCTTACTACTCTGTTTATATTTATATTTTGTGATTGCTTGTGATAGTGGTAAGAACCACTGTTTTATGGACTATGTTTGCATGATAGGACAAACGAGGATTACCCTTTTCACTTCAAGGCACAACCCAAGGATGGTGTTATCTCTCTTTGACACAAGATGTTTTTAAGATGTGAAAATGTGATAGGTTCAAGACCGCTTTTGAAATCATTTCCCAATACTCAAGATTTTATTTAGTGTAATTTGTGATATGGCCCTAGAGAACTTTGACATGCATTTCAAAGTTTGCTTAAAACACTAGGAATGGCTGAGTGACTGAAAACATTTTGGCAATGTAAATATGTGCAAATGGAAAATGGGTGTACGAATGACAATTCGGTTTGATGGATTTTATGAAGGTGCCCCTGATTAAGGCAACATGACTTTTGCTTGACCAAATTTTATATCCAAAAGATAGAATGGTCTCTAACATGATATGCAACTATGGCTGAAAATGAAATGTTATGGTTTTCAATGAGATGTATGCACATGAAATGCAATGTTTTTGAATGAGATGTATGCAACTAACAATGAAATGCAAATTCTTTTTATTTTATTTGTTTTTTTTTTTTTTTTTGTACAAGCCATGTATATATGTACATATAAAATTCAAACTATGCGTAGAATGCCCTCAAGTGTATAACATTAAGTGGTTCGGGTTCTTCCTCTCCCTCTAAACTGGCAAGTCTATAAGTTCCATTACCCACTCTTTCAGTGACCATATATGGACCTAACCAATTAGCCGCGAATTTATCTCGAAGATGCGGCAATGCATTGGTGTTTTGTTGATTCTCTTTAAGGACAAGATCCCCTACTTGAAATTCTCTTAGATGAACTTTGGCATTGTAAGCACGTTTCAATCGGTCTTGATAAACTCGCAAATGCTCTAAAGCATTGATTCGTTTTTCATCTATGAGTGTGAGTTGATCAAGACGTGCTTGTCTAGCAGTATCATCATCGATAAATTCCTGCAAAGAAATTCGCAAGGAAGGGATCTCGAGCTCAAGAGGCATGATTGCTTCAGCTCCATAGACCAAAGAAAATGGCGTTGCCCCAATGGGAGTTCTGATGCTTGTTCCGTAAGCCCATAATGCCAAGGGGATTTGTGTATGCCAATCTTTATGATTTTCTTTAACAAGTTTCTTAAGAATAGCAATTATGGTCTTATTGGAAGCTTCGGCTTGTCCATTGGCTTGTGGGTAGTAAGGAGTTGAGAAACTATGTTGGATATTATACTTTTCGCAAAGAGCTCGAACATCCTTATTCTTAAAAGACTTGCCGTTATCAGAAATGATTTTAGAGGGAATACCAAAACGACAAATGATATGGTGAAGTATAAACTCCACAATTCTAGGACTTGTCGTCTTGGTTAGAGGAATAGCTTCAACCCACTTTGTGAAGTATTCGATGGCTGTAATGATGAAAGTATGTTGTCCTGAAGAGGCAGGTGAAATCTTGCCAATTAAATCGAGACCCCATTGTGAGAAGGGCCAAAGGCTTTGGATGGGTTGTAAAGCTTGTGATGGTATATGGATTAAATTAGCGTGTTCTTGACACTTTTTACATTGTTTAACATATTTGCAACAATCTTGTTCCATAGTGGGCCAATAATACCCCATACGTAAAATACGCTTCGCAATGGCCATTCCACTAAAATGACCACCACAAGTACCATCATGGGCTTCAGCAATAGCTCTATGTGTTTCACCTGCTTCTAGACAACGGAGGAGTACTCCATCATATCCACGTTTATACAACACATCCCCCAAAAGAACAAAACGAGCTGCCTTTTGCTTAAAACAGCGACGGGCAGTTCGAGACAAATCAGATGGGAGTGTTCCAAACTTGAGGAAGGCTACTATCTCACTAGACCAAGGCTCATATGGATCCGAATGGATAAAGCAAACATCTTTTTCATCCTTAGACTCAGCACGGACAATTGCAGACTTAGAGATTGTGGAAATGATTAGGGGTTGTACCTCTCCAAGGGAGTCCTTTGGAATCAATGATCCAAGAGAGGCCATGGCATCCGCAAATCTATTAGTCGAACGAGGCAAACTAGTGATCTCATACCAATCAAACTTAGAGAGCAACTTCATTGCTACATCATGATAAAGCTTAATGGTAGGTTCTTTGGCTTGGTATTCTCCTGTAATTTGTTTAACCACGAGTTGAGAATCCCCAAATATCCGAATACGCTTAATGCTCATAGCTATGGCTGATTGAAGACCTAAAATTAAGGCTTCATACTCTGTTGTATTATTGGTGCATTGGAAGTCTAGTTTGAATGATAAAGGGATGGGAATCCCTTGAGGTGTATGAAACACAACTCCAACACCTTGACCTTTCGCGCACTTAGAGCCATCAAAGAATAGCGTGATGTCAACATCTTCCTCCGGAATGATGTCCTCTTCTTGTTCAGTGATAGCAAATACCGAATCATCTGGGAGCTCAATAATCAAAGGATGATCACTAGGTAGTGGAGCTTCCGCAAGTTGATCGGCTATAACTTGACCTTTAACAGATTTTTGGCTAATGAATTCAAGATCGAATTCGGTAAGCAACATTATCCATTTAGCGGTACGAGTGTTATTATAAGTGCGAGACATCATATAACGCAGAGGGTTTTCTCTAGCTATGACATATGTTGTATGGCTAAGCATATAATGACGAAGTTTCTTAGTGGCAAAAACCACTGCTAAGCACAACTTTTCCACATAAGCATATCGGGTTTCATAGCTTACCAATGTTCGACTAATATAATAGATAGCTTGCTCATGATTTTGTTCATTCTTTTGTGCAAGCATTGTCCCTAAGGCAAAGTCCGTTCGTTGAGATATAAAGATTGAAAGGGACCCCTGGACGAGGCGGAGCTAAGATGGCGGAGATGCTAAGTACTGCTTGATGTCATCAAAGGCTTTCTGACACTCATCTGTCCATGAAAATTGTACCCCCTTTTGTAGTAGGTGGCAAAATGGCCTACATTTATCAGAAAGTTGTGCAATAAAGCGACGGATTGAATTAATCTTTCCTTGTAAACTACGCAACTCCTTCAAATTAGTTGGGGGACACATTTCCATAATGGCTTTGACCTTGTTTGGGTCCACCTCAATACCTCGTTTAGAGATAATAAAACCTAGGAGTTTGCCTGAGGTAACACCAAAGACACATTTCTTAGGCTTATCCGGATCATATGGATTATGGAGTGGGGTGAATAAGTCTTCAAAATTCATTGTCGACTTATGGAAGAAAGGATGGGCGGAATGGAAGGGAAAACCGGTGAAGACCTCGGAAGACCTGAGATGCAAAACAACATAGTTTTTCAGTTTTTTTTTTTATTTTTTTTTTTTTTTGGTAGTGGTGAAAACCACTATTTTAGTATATACATATAATACAGGTTTGGATTATGGCTTATGGATGTGGCGGAGGGGGTGGTTCACCTCGTTCTTGTGGAAGAAGCAAGCGAAAGATGGCCTCTTGGAGAGGGAACAATTGGAGATAAAACTCGTCTTGTTTAGTGAGGGGAACAATGGGCGCCGACTCTTCTTCAGATTCATCACCATTTGACATGACGTCAAATTCTTCATAGGCTTCATCTTCGGATTCGTCGGGGTGGAGGATTTCTTCTTCGAAATTAAGATTAATGCTTTGAAAAGCTCGTTCAAAAGAAGAAAGGGATGGAAGTGGTTGGTAGCCCAGACCAAAATGCTCAGTGGGTCTCTGATATGGCATATCGATGCGTTCAGTTACCCCTTGCTCGTATCGACCTAGGCCAAATTGCTGCCAATTATGTCTGTGGAAATAGCGAGAGGGAAAACCCTCCATCCTTTCGATATTGGCAGGGACTGGATGCTTAGGTTCTAGTATGGTGGTAGGACTAGAAGATGACTCTATTCCCCCATATACAAAATTAATGGAATTTGGCATAGAACCCATGTTATAAACCGATCCAATGGATAAATGTTGGTCATGTGGACGACCAAAATCTTTAACTGTTTGCACATTGAACGGTGTGATGTGGACATCTTGGATGGCATACTCACCAATACCCGCATCAGTGAGATGGACCTTGACTTGGGAGGGAGATGGACTAGATGATGGAATAGAAGAATGTGGGATAGAAGAATTGGAAGGATTTGGTTGGGTTGATGCTTCACTAACTTGTGAAACATCAGCTGGTGATGGTTGGGAAGATGGAGGAATAATAGGTGATGTTGAAGAAGGTGTAGAAGAAGGGGGTAATGACGTGGAAAGAGATGATTGGTCATGGCCACATGTGCATGTGGTCACTGATGAAGAAGAAGGAAGATTAGGAGATGAAGAAAGTGGTGAATGAGATGGAATAGCGGAAGAGGAAGATGGTTGCGATATGATGGGTAGCTCCTCGAGAATGGGAGCTTTAGAAGAAGATGGTATAGAAGAAGTAGATGGGGTCAAGAAAAGATGAGTGGATGGCAACACAATCTCATAAGGATTTGAGACATAGTTGCAATGTTTGAAGGGTTCAATGTCAGCAGGTACACAATGAACCTGTCCCTCATATACATACTTCAGACATTGATGCGGTATAGAAGGGACACATCTCATCTCCCTAAGCCAAGGCCGTCCAAGCAATACATTGTATGCCATGGACCCTTCCAAGATGTGAAACAAGGTATGCAAAGTTCGGGCCCCTACCTCAATGGGCAAGATAACCGTGCCAACCGTGGAAGATAAAGCATCATTGAATGCTTTAAGAGTAAAAGTCGACTTTGTGATAAGGGATGGCGACAGCTTTAGATGACTCAACGCCGATGTTGTAATGATATTGATTGAGGAACCGGTGTCAATTAAGACTCTCTTGAATGGCTTGTTATCGATCTTGGCCATGATATGCAGTGGAGGATCTATACTTTCCGTTGACATAGGTTTGATTTCAAAATCATAGAAAGTGATGGAGGGCTCCATGCATGTTTGAATACTCCCCACAAAGTTGTTGAAGGCATTAGTATCTTGAGTTTGAAGCTCGATTGACTTTAATATTTCCATTAATGCCTCTCTATGCGGGGGAGATTGTTGAATGAGGTCATAGATCGATAACTTGGCAGAAGCCATTTTTAAACTGGTAGTTAACCGGCTACTCAATGACATGATGGGTCGTTGGCGTTGAGTAGAATGATTTAGCGGTTGTTGAGAAGTACTAGCACGTCGTTGGGTCACTGTTACCTGAGGTGGACTGGGGGTTTGTACAGGTGGCTGTGGTTCAGCCTGATTTGGTTGGTTCGCCCTTTGACCCCGGGTTACTACGTTAATAGTACCCACAAAACCTTGGTATTGTTGTACATGGTTGACTTGATTAGGAGGAGTTACCTGAGTTACTCCCCCGGAAGTTGTTGGAGCTTCCTCCCGATGTGGAAGGGGTGTTTGAAATATACCAAGATTTTGATTTTGTTGGGCTAAGGGGCTATCCAATTTAATGGCTCCAATCTCAATAAGATCTTGGATCACATGTTTGAAAGTCGTACAATTATTGATATCGTGCCCATTTTGCCTATGATAAGGACAAAATAGGTACTCCTTGTAATACTTCCCCCTTCTAGATGGTTCTAAAGGTTTAAACTCAGGTAAAGTTAACTGATTTGTGCTATATAACTTGTTGAATATGACCGCATATGGTTCATCTAAAGGTGTGAATTGTCGCTTGGGACGATTGTTTTGCCAAGGTCGAGTTTCCATGGTTGGCCCAATATTGGGAGCTGGTTGAGTAGGGGCGGGTACCGCATGATAAGCAATTGGTTGCGGTTGACTTTGCATTACTTGTTGTTGTTGAGCCATTACGGGCTGACTCGCCACCACTTGATTAACTTGGTTAACATTTGAGGCTGTACTAGCCTGTGCTTGTTTGTTTTGGCCATAATTATTATTTCGTTGTTGGCCCTTTTGTTGCCATTCTTTTCTACGGGGTTTTAAAACACCCTCTTGGACTTTAATGTCTTCTATGATACTTGCTTGGGCCAAAGCCTCTTCAAAAGTCCTGTATTGTTGTAATTGGAGTAACCAAGAGATAGGTTTTAGACAACTCTGGGTGAACATTTTGGTTAACTCCTCCATTGGTAGGGAGAATGGCAGTTTATTAATGATAGCCCTCCAACGGTTTCCAAAGTCATAAACGGTCTCATCGTCATGTTGCTTGAGCTTGTATAAGTCGGACAATGAAACTCTCCTTTGTACATTTAGGGAGAATCGTTCTAAAAATAGATTAATCAATTGCTCGTAAGCATAAATGCTATGGTGAGCTAAATGATTGTACCATTGTACAACATCTCCCCCTAATGTCTGAGGAAAAGTTCTGAGCATAAGAGCATCATTATTTTGGATTCTAAAGCAAGCATGCATGAATGAGCTCACATGTTCATGAGGATCCTCAGTTCCTCGAAATTTGTCAAACTTCGGTAATGTGAAATCGGTCGGATATGGCGGTGAAGGTACCGAAGGATGAATTGGTTGATTGATCAATGACCTTAGCGTAGGTTTCTGACTAGATGAGCCAGGCATGTTGAGCATAAGGTTGTCAATCTGTTGTTGCATAGCATGGAGTCGAGAATCTTCATGAAAATTTTGACTCGTTTGATGATTATGAGGATGCAATGGAGGAGTGGAAAATTGATGAGATGGGATGAAATTGCCTGGATTAGGCGGTGTGGAATGGACAGGTTGTTGGTATGGATGATACCGAAAAGAAGGTGATTGGGGTGAATGATGAACTGGACTAGGTTGGGAGAAAGGTGGGGTAGGAATGGACACCACCGAAGATTGGGGTACCCAGGTGGGGCCTGAGCTAAGAAAAGCTGGCTGGGTAGAAATTGGTTGGGGTGTAGGATTTACTACGACAGGTGGTTGAGCATTTTGTTGTTGTTGTTGCTGAAGCAACTTGTCGAGGTACTCCCTAACCTTATTAATCTCTAACCCAAGGGAGGTGGGATGATTGGATGAAGGTGGAGGGCAGGCTGCCATGGTAGTCACGAGGAGATCGCATAGCGGGGGCAATGAAGGTGGCTGAAGTAGGCGGTACCGGGAAGAAATAGTAGAGCTGTGCCCCAGGTAGGGTGAAACCATAAATGGTTTGGGAAGAAGAGGGTTGAAATTGGTCATGGCTAGAGGAGGTTCCACCAACCTCATAGAGAGAATTGGTGTACACCCGGGTAAATGGAGGAGAAAGTGGTCGGGAAGACACTACATTTGTCTCCAAAGGAGGACAATTGAGCATCTGGGAAGATGTTGGAGATGAAGCCGGCTGAGCAGATACAACATTAGCCTCAAAAAAAGGGTTAGTGTAGACCTGAGTGAAACCAGCGGGTATGGTTGATGCAATATCCTGTTGAAAAATAGAATCTTGCATAGGGGAATCTTGGATTGGCTCAAGGACATAACTAGTGCCATCTCTTAAGTGAGTTTGCACTTGGGCCATATCAATGTGGGTAATATGAGAGGAATTGTCTTCCTCCATGGGCATGGCCATGTGATAGATGGTAGAAGGACGTGAAAGACCTGCAGGCGAACCTGCCTGAAATTCACTAGGATAAGTGGCCATGTTGGTGGTGGGGATGTTCTGTGAATTACCCATTTGATTATTTAGATTTAACATTTTAGATTGATTCCTTGTTAAGACCATAAAGCAATAAATCTAAACAAATTTAGAAAAGAAGAATGCAAAACTAGAATGATAAATTTACACTAAAGAAATTATCAGAAAATAGTCACAACCTAGGTTTCAACCAATGTGTCTTACCTCGCGGTTAATTAATTATTTTCTGATCTTAATCTACAGTAAATTTTAAGTGTCCGGTTTATGAGTTTTGCATGTGATCTAATCTTGAATTATTCACAAAAAAAGGTAAAAACTATGGCTAGGAAAGGACAACGAGATTCTTACTGGTGATGAAATCCAGCAAGTTTGCTCGGGGGTGACCTATGGTGTCTAAGGCAGAAGTTTAATGGATGGAGATGAATTCCACCGTCACTAAACTTCAAGCAATACCTGGTGATGAAATCCAGATATTACTGTTTTAAATGCAATATGAAAATGCAATGAATTTTTTTATTTTAAATGTTTTAGTTATCTAATGTATACATACAAAGCTATAAATCAAAAGTTCTAATGATCTAAGCAAGAGGCTACTGAAAACATGCCATTTCCTCCGAAGAAGTGGAGTACACCGTTTAAAACCCCCTGCCTACCAATGATATCAGATATCAAAGGAGCAACCGGAAGGTTCGTCCACTTCTCTCGCCTGGAATCACCCAATGGCAGGAGTACTATTGACATCCAATCAATAGTCCTACTTAGATAATTAAAACAGATAATTCGTAGCTATTCTAATATGCAACTAGGTATGCAAATTTTTTTTTTTATGCAAGCAACAATCAATAATGCAATGCAAAAAAATGTAATTAAAAATAAAAATACTGTTCTTTTCCAGATTACTTAGTTTTTGTTCATTTTAAAGTAATGATCCGAAAAAGAAACAAAATATGATAGAAAAACCAAAAACGTAAAAAGTACATTAACAAAAAAAAAGCACTTACTCGGAAGCCTACGCTTTTACGTAAAGCGCCTTCAAACGCCCAGGGAGTCTGCACAGGCTGAAACGCACCTCTACGTTTCGTATTGGACTTCCAGACGCCGCTCTGCGTCTGCTGCATTTTCTGCAAACTCAGAAACCCTAGTTCGCTGTAACAGCGAATTTCACGATTTTTGGAACCTGCAAAATAAAACAAAAAAGGAATAGATTAGTAAAGCAAGTATTAAAAATATGAAACCCTAGGGGGTCCCACCGTGATCGCCATTTGTAGATTAAAAATACAACGCCAAACAAAAATAATAAAATCACAAATAAAAGAGTGCAGAATAGTTGTACAAAATGAACGATTTTTATTAATCGATGGAGTTTAAAAACTCCTTTTTGAGTACAACAGGGCACTGTAACCCTATTTGTGATACAATGTTACAATTTTTATGCTAGGGTTCTCCGAAACCCTAGCTGGCACAAATGGTGGCATTTCCGAAGAAGGTATCTTCAATCTCAACAGAGTGAGTGGGCTTTGTTGTATCCTTTAGCTCGGACCACTCCAGCTTAATCAACTGCCATCAATAAACCAGATCTGCCATTAAAATCCTGCACACATTAACACTATCAAGGAGTTAGAAATTAATAAGAGGGCTCCACTGTGTGAGCCCTCAGAAACAATCTAAAACCCTAGAAAAATAGAATGCAAGAATTCAACAACAGATTAATAAAAGAAAAGAAGTTACTTGCTTTAAACTAATTTATACCTATTCTCTGTTAACGCGGCTAGACCAGGCGACACATGGAAGTAATGTGGCTATCAAATCGACTGTAGAAGGCGCCCTGGTGCACTCGCTGAACGCCCGTGTGCTTTTGATCAAGGTTTCAGACGTCGGTCTGAGTCTGTGGCTGCGGGTAAACGCCCACGGGCACTTGCGACAAGAATGGGGAATTCTGCAGAATGCTGCAGAAGAGATGGCGGCGAAGTTGGCGACGGATGCGACGAAAAGGATGCGGCGATGGATAGCTGAAGAGATAGATGAAATAGAAGAGATAGGTCCAAAGATAGCAAAGATAGCAAATATAGGAAAAAGATAGGGTTTGAGCCATCAAGGTGACTCAATTTATAATCTACTCTTAGGGCACACTTTAGGGTTTTAACGACACTTTGAACGTGTGGCTAAGATTAAAGTGGATCCAAGGGTAGAGAATAAATCTAGGTTGTGAAACGGATTAAGATGGATGGACGGATGAGATTAAATGAAGGATGGACGGCTCAGATTAAATCACTTAAACTATTATTTATATATATATATTAAAATATATTAAAATATTAAAATATATATATAAATATTAATTTAAATAAATTTGGGGATGAAAAATGGCGGGAAAGGTGAAATTGGGCCAAATAATGGCGGGAAGGTGTGGATTTGGGCCAAATAATGGCGGGAAGTGTGGATTTGGGCCAAATAATGGCGGGAAGGTGGATGACCGACACGTGGCTGACAGGAAGGTATAGATGACTTGCAAGTGGCTGGATTTTGGTGTCTACATAAACAAAGGTTTTACCTTTTATTTATATGCACCTCCATGCCTTTGAATGACGTCGATGGATTTTATTAATCTCCCCAACCATTGCATGTCGACGAATAAAAAAAATTCAACTTTAGACCTTAGAATTATTAAATAAGAATTAAATAATTCACCTCTTAACTTTGAATTGGGATATCTCCTTCATTCTTTTGAATTTTGCCATGAAAATTTTTGCACCTATGTTTTATTTGAAAAACCTTTTCATCCATCATTATTTGGATAAGTCTTAGCATAGTGGTTTTAATGAAAAACCCTTTCCAATGGTTTTAATAAAAACCCTTTCCATTGGTTTAAATAAAAACCTTTACCATTGGTTTTAATAAAAACCATTAATATAATATTTAAACATTAAATATTATATGCCTCTTGTGCCACAAAACCCTTCATATATCCATGCTCTTCAAAATATCATAAATGATTATTTATGAAGTGCTTTTGCCACCAAAACTCAATGTGATCCATGTGACATCAATGACAACACAAAATAACTCAAATTCCCAACATTGATACATTCATTCATTCACAATTCATCTATATTTTATTTGTCACTTTCTCTTTATGCCAACACTTTCTTTTGGAGTGATTATTGCCTCCACAAATTTCACAACAATGCAGGTTCTAACACCTAGTTATCAAATGTCCACTTCTTCCATGATGACTATAACAATTCAACCTAGGGACTTATGCATATATTTTTTCTTTATAAATTTAGTGCTATTGCTACCTATCATATATTTAGTATCATTTCTTCTTTCTTGACCTATATTTTTATATTTTACAAAGGTTTTCCTTTTCACAAACTTGGTCTCAATGCTTCCTATTAAACCATCATAACCAAGGTCTTCATTATTTGGCCTTATACCTAGAATTATGGGCATTTTCACACCTTGCCCATATTACCAATCTTGTATCACTATATCCCATTTTTCTCATTATTTTGGAACCAATTCCTATGGTATACTTTTCAAAGCCCCTAGTTCTTTACCAGTTTGATCCCTATCACCAACAATATTGAAATATAAAATTTTCTCATATCCACTATGGTCTCTACCACTATCAACAACAACATTAAAAACCACACATCATCATCACAATGACTTTCAAAACAATTTCAAAAATCATTAGCACTTTCAACTTTGACAATATGACCTTTGTCATGGCCAATACAAAAATATTTTACACAACCTTTTCTCTCGTCAACATTCTTCAAATAACTTGTATCACAAGTTATATATTCCCTTTGGACAAGATCACATGTATCACACCAACTATTTGCCATCATAGGCTTAAAATCACCTGTATCACAACTGATATTTATCCTTTGAAGAAGATTATTTGTGTCACAAAAAATATCTTTCATCATAGTCTTATCTTTCAAATTTTCACTTATTTCAATTTACCTTCTACATTGCACCTCAGGGATGTCAAGGGTGAATAATTCCATGCACATTATTCTCATTGCACCAATAAATATTGTCACACCATTCTCAAAGTATCCTTCACCAACCTTTTTGAGTATTCCCTGTATATTAAACCTTAGTTTAAAAACTTCTCCATCTTCATTATATTTTAGTGACACACTTTTGAATTTCATCATGTTTCTTGGCTTGTTTACTATCACATTTATTTCTTGGTTTTGACACCTCTTTGGCCATGATAATATTATGCAATTTTTCAAACTTTTCTTCACAATCTAGTTTTGATTCACCCTATGCAATATACCATTGCTATTGTGGCATTTGTTAAGATTATTATCTTCAATATTACCATTGTCCTTGTTGATATTGTGACTAAAAATATTGATTCCTTTGATGAGGTCTATGACATTGATTCCTTTGAGCCAAATATTTATATTTACAAAATCTTGTATTATGTCCTTTTTCACAAATATAACAATACCTCCTCCTCCATTGAGGTTGATTTTATGATGAATATGGGGTAGAAATATGAGCTAAAAGTGGTATAGATTTGGCAACATCAAGAGACATGGTGTAGAGAGTCTCACAAACTAAATTTAAATCAAACCACCTAATAGAACAACCTACTTTCCTTATGCATTCAAAACATTTATCATTAAGAACTCTAAGTGATGCTAAATCATTCTAGAACTATAATGACAAATCCAGGTAGAAATCTAGAATGTAAAATAACTATAAGAGAATTATCCAATCTTAGCTTTAATAGAAATTCATTAGCTACTTAATAAGACATACGTACATGTTTTGCACAAGAAGTTAGTAGGAGTCCAGATAGTAATCCAATTCTCATTCAAGAAGGCGTATAGTTATTAATCAATACAATCATGCCAATTGTAAATGCCAAAGAGCCAACCATTAGAATGTCTTGCATTCTAGTATATATAGATATTTACAATGTATTTAGTTATCTAAGAATTATTGCTATTAAAGAATATTATAGGTTTTAGGGTAGGCATAGAGAGTGGTTATCGCATTCATTTTTGCTATGCTTAAATTTTCTTTAGGCATGCTCTATTGATGTGAGTGATAGATTTTATCTTGAGACTAGCTTGCATGCTGCATTTTTGGATTGTAACCATAAAATGATGATCCACTCATTTTTGTTATGCATAGCTATGTGAGAAAAGGTAGGTGTGTGATGCACAAGGTTTTGATCATCAAGAAATTTTAACAGTGATGATTATTGGTAGTTGATCGATACACACACCTATTGATGCAAATGATTTTAGATTACTTATGTAAAGGTTAGCAGTGTGAAGATACACTGCTTATAATTGGGCATATATCATAACTAAGTATAGATTCTTTTTTCTCCTTATATCGAATTGAACTTATCCTTACTAGGTTCCGGGTGACTCCAATATTGATGGCTATTATATGAATAGTTCGATAGCTATGCTTGCTCATGTATGATGTCATATACTGATAGTGTCTGATCATTACATTACTTTGTTGCTAGGTCAACCTAATTGGCCTTAATTTGCATTCTAAACTTACATTTGGCTTGCTAGATATTTGATTTTTTTATGATAACATCATCACCCTCTAAAAATTAATGTCTCTAAAAGCCTAGAAAGTTATAGCATCAGATGATGGATACCAGACCTAATGCCTTAAGATATTTCTCACTTGGAATTGCTTTACACCGTGTCAAACATTTTATATCCTCTTGCTAACATCAACATTATGGTTCATCCAACTAGCTTTATTTGTTTTCTTTCAATGCTTGATTATTGGATGTTAGGTGTTGGACGTTGGGTCTTGTGCCTTTGCTTTTGATTATATTTGAAGAATACCAAGTGCCAATATTTTTTCATCTCACAACTAACATCAGCCTCTTAAATGTTTAGCTAACTCTTCATACTCAGACAAATGTTTATTTTATTATTTTACTTGACCGAATGTTGGGTTTCATGCCTTAGTACCAAAATGTTATCTGACGGTCATCTGGCCATTGCTCTATCATCTGCCTTATACCACTTTACATATAGCTCTACCTCTTATACTTGTAAGCTTTTACAATATTTTGGTCTACTTTGAATCAACATTTCATTCTTAAATTTGATTTTGTAGCCTCCTCTGGTGCCCTTCTAATTTGCTATCTGAACTGCTACATACTCATTGTTGTATTACTATCTTAGAAAAATAACTATATGATCTAAAATATAATTTTGATGTTATTGGAGTAAAGAGTACATTTATACCTATAGTGAATAGTGGACCAATGAATATGAGGATACCGATTCGACACAATGATACTTACAACATGGGGGATATTAAATGGTTAGTAATGATGATGTGAATGATGATAGGGTAATATATAGTGGATATGGTGTATAAGATGATCCTACATCCTAAATATTAAACCTATGGTGACCCTAAGAGTGGGGATACACTTTTTTAAGGTGGGATGAACACAAAATAGTAAGTTAAAGGGATTAGAGAAGCAATATTTTAATAAATAAGAAGAAAAAATAATATATACGAAAGTAGACAATTTGATGTGGAAGTGAAATGAAAATGATTGTGGGAAATATGGTGAAAGAAAATTACATTTCTATATTAGTGACTTTAATTTTTTCCACTCTTTTCCTTATATGTCTACCTTATTATCCTTAATATAACTTCTATTTAGGGTTACTATCATTTATTTCTACTATTTTATCCTTCATTTTTCTAAGCCCTCAAAGGTCTCATGGATTGAGTTATTTTACCAACGTTCATATCAACATTAATTTTGTGACTACATCATTAATAAGGCCTATCTTAGACTCTACATTGTTCATTATGCTATGGAGTCAAGAAGGAAGAAAAATCCTACCTACCCTAAAATTAATTTGGATCTTAGGCATTGCCTTGTTATCATTGTATTCCTAGATTGGTGTCTCATCTTATCCGTTTCAAGAATGAAACCACTAATATTAAATATATTCAATTAAACCTACCCTCTATTATTTTCCTCCTTTTATTCCTCCACTTACCTACCCACCTACCTAATCCATTTGGTTTCCTTGATATTGACACTACCACATAGCTCACATCACTACCACCTAGATCATAACTCCCCTCACTACCCAGGATAATAGTTGAAAATTACTTTAATTAATACTCTAAGGCTTGAATTTTATACTAGAAACTTGAATCCCATACGTCTAAGGATCATGCATACTAAGAATGTGGTGCTCACTTAAGCCCATACACAAACTTAGTCAATATATATACCAAAATGATAGGACCTTCAATCTCAAAACTAGGTTGTTACTGCATTCAATATTCTCATGAAGCGCATTGTAAGAAGTATATATATATATATATATATATAGAATCATCCAAATAGAATTCATCCTAGCAGCTGGGGCAAATGTATTTGACTAGTCAATTATCTCTTGAGAGAAATCCTTAGCAACAATGTGTGGATTGTGCTTCTCCATCAAACCATATGAAGTGTACTTGGTCCTATAGACCCATTTACATCCAAAAATATTATTTATTTTTGGAAGAGAAACAAGCTCCCATGTTTGATTCTTCATCAAGGATTTGTACTTGACAAGCATAACATTTTTCCTTTCTAGCTGATCATTTTAGGTGGAGTGAATTTCTTCATGTTGTGCTTTAGAAGGATATTTATATATAGGATCCACATTTTTTTGAGCTTGAGGGTCCTACTACCTTTGTATGTCAATTTATTAAGTCCTTCTATGGGTTTAAGTAGAAACCATATGATAAGTATAAGAATATATAATATTTCTTTTCTAGTTGTGGTTTGTAAGGTTGAGCATGATATTTACATTAAATATTAGGATGAGAAGACTTTGTTGGTTATACTATATGTATATGATTCAATTATAGATATCTCTCATGTACACTATCTATTGGTTATTAAAATTGATCATATTCATTTTGTAATTATTATTTTATAATCCAAGTATGCTTTAGATATTATTTAGCACTTTAGGATGGACTATAATTCCATTTAGACTCCTTTTACTTTAGGTTTGAAGATTAAAGCTGATTGTATAACTCCCTTAGTGTATGTCACTCTATATAAATCTCTTGTGGGAGGCCTCCTATACCTCACTTACACATGGGTTGACATTGTCTTTATTGTTAGCTCTTATTCTAGGTACATGCAGACACATTGAGAGAGTCACTAGACCATGACCAAGAGGATCCTTAGATACATCAAAGGTACATATCTGATAGGTATTCATTATTCAATTGGTTCACTTCCAATTTTGATAAGATTTTTAAATTCAAAATGGGATGGTGATTTGGATGAGCAATGCTCCACCAAAGGTTTCATCTTCTATCTTAGTTTTGATCCATATTTATTGGTTATTTAGACAATAGTCTACTATTTCTTAGTACTCCATAAAAGTTGAATATTTTGTTTCCATTGAGATAACAAATAACCTTTGAGGGGTGCTTATAATTTTTCAGCAAGTGGAAATTCCTCATTCCTACCCAATCACTCTTTGGTGTGATAATACAAATACCATTTAACTTATCCATAATGCAATGTTCAGTAGACCAAGCACATGGGATTTGAATGTACTATATACAATGTATTTATGCCTATAAAAGGCTTTATCTAATCTTTGTATCATCAAAAAAGTAGAAAATAAATATCCTATCTAAAGTCACATATCCGATGTTCCTTTTGTGTGCATATAAGAGCTAGTTGGTGTAGGAGAATATCCCTTAAGGGGGAAGACTAGTAAGGGTCTCCCTTTGTGTCCCATGTTCAAATTAAGAGAGGATGTTGAAATATGTGGTGGTTAAGCTTCACTTGAGACCACAAAAAAATTATTATTATATTATATGTATAAGCCTCTTAGGCCCTTGTAAAACCTATATATATAAATATTTGGTAGTATTTTATTATTTAACCCAAAGGTCAACTTCTTAACCCTTTTTTTTTCTTATATATAAAGAGAAATTTATGATATAGAGTTATTACCCAATTCCCATGGCTAAAATTAGAAGATATGATCTAGCCACTATTTATCTAAGTCAAGCCCTATATTGATCTAGACTATCTTATGCCTGGTGACATAAGTAACATATGTAATATGTATTCCTATTAAAAAAGCTAAATCTCTTGATATATACATAACACTAATTACCAATATATTAACTTTAGCACTTATGTATCCAATGGCCTGTGTAACACCATTGGCATATGTAGCTTATAGAAGTTGTGAGATGTATAACATCCATTATCTATATCATCTATAACTTCCATATTATTTGTAGCATCTTTGCTACATAGAACCATTGGTATGTAGTACCAGTTACATGTAGTATCATTGTATAACACCAATGATGTGTAACACCAATGGTGTGTAGTGATAAATATGTATACCACCATTGATGTGTATCACCTATGATATGTATCAATATTGATGTGTAGGACCCATGACATGCAACGCTAGTGATATGTAGTATCAATATGTGTGGTACCAATGATGTGTAGCACTAGGTGCTATATAGATCCATTGGAATATAGAACCAAAAAAATAGATCTAATCATATGTAGCACCAAAATATATAGCACCAACATCTATCACACTTTTCTCTATCACTCTTGTACTATTTTGTAGCTCATGTGAATCACACTACTTCACTAGTAACTCCTTTTTAGCAATGTCAAAATCTCTTATTTTGGTCTTTCCATGCTCCATTTGAACTCCATTAGCAAGCTGATCAACCTTTTTGTTAAAGTTTATTCTCACATGTACAAAAATTATGGATTTGAAATGGCTACATATTTCTTAATTCTTTTGTAGAATCACATCTAGCATTATATTTGATATTTCCACCTTTCTACTCATTGCTTCAATTACCAATTTAGAATCTCCATATACTGTTAGTTCTAATCACTCTTCTCCCTTACAATTTTAAATCCTTTATTCAAAGTCGATAGCTCTAAAACATTGTTCAAATTAACTCCTAATCATTTTATGAATTAAAATAATCTCCCTGACTCATTCATTATAATCCCTCCCACTCCTATTTCTCTGGTACTAAATATTGAGGGCTCATATTTCTTACTTGCTTGGTTAAAAAATGGTATTTCTAGACATTGAACTATTATTTTTTTAGCTTCCACCAAAGATTATTCACCAAATATTATTCATTCTCAATCCCACTGCTATTGTATTTAATTAAGAGTTTAAGGATTGCTATGCTACATAAATATTTCCTAAAATTATACATCTATATATCTTAAAATATTACTGCTTTTTGAGCTTTCCATATCTGCCATAATACAAATCATGGTAGTACTTATCAAAATAACTTTATTTCTGATTTTACATCTTTATAAAAAAGAAAATTAATGTATAATTTGGTTAAAAAAATTCCTCACACTCATTAATTTTGTAATGGATGCCAACTTTGAACCCCAATTCTTGATACATGAAGTTCTAAACTTGGTTCAAGACTTGACACTGAATGAATAAATATTCTATGTTTTCTTCTTGCTTCTTACATAGCATACATATTGACGATCCATGTATCCCCGTTCTATTTAAAATTTTAGAAGTAAGAATTGCTTTGTGAGTTAAGATCCACATAAAATTCTCAACTTTAGGATTGGATACTACACTCCATAATTTTGTCCAAAACCTGCTGTTTGGAATTAAGTGACCATATTTATCAACCAATAGCTATTTGTATCCTTGTTTGACATGATATTTTACTACTTTATTTAATGGTCCCCATATTATCTAGTCAAGTTCATATTTGAGTCTAACATTTATTTCTCTTAATAACTTGGCAAGATTTTGATGTTCATACTTCAAGTCCACTCATTCAAGCTCCCATTTACCAAATCTTTGATTTTGGATTTGGCCATTCACTTTGAGAATTGTCAGTTTCAATTTTTTTTGAAATTTTTTTTATACCTTTTCTTGTAAAGCAATCTATTAGTTGGAGTATTTGTATACGTATTCCTATTGGTGGCATGCCATTGATTGTATTTGTCTATATGCCCACTTTTTTCTATCATTGGTGAGTCATGAACAACCTTTTCTAAAAAAGGATAGTGTTGCACACAAATTTAACCCTATACTAGATCCCTAATATGAAGTTAAGAGTCATTGTTAGTATATATTCTAGTGGGTTACCTCCAATATACTTGTTCACCTTGATTTTTCTCCATAGTGAGTTGTCTTCCTTAATTAGTCTCCATATTAATTTAGCTCCATACACCTATGGCAATGACATATGATTTATTCCTAATCCAATCCATTTTTGAGTAAGCATACAATATCCAACTTAACCAAATAGAACTTATTTATTTATTATTGTAGAACATTTCCATAGGAACATCCATATTATCTTCTCAAAGTTCTTAGTTACCCCTACTGGTGCATGAATATATGACATTAAATATATCAAGATGGTGGATAAAACTTATTTGATTAGAATCACTCTCCTAGCTAGATTCAACCATCTATGGGACCACATATTCAATTTTTGTATTACTTTGTTGAGGATATTCTCCCTGTTATTTTTGTATGCTTGTATAGGCCAATTGACACTCCTAGATACACAAATAATTCTTTGGATTTGCCTAGTTTGAAGCCAAAAATTTTGGCAAGTTTTATCCTAAAAGCTATTAAACAAATATATGCATAAAGGATAAACTTACCATAGTTAATAGCATCTCCTATTTCTCTATATAATTTTTCTAATATATATTTCATATTCTTAGATTCCTTAATATATGCTTGTCCCATTAACATAGAGTGATCTATAAATTGTAGATGGGTGGTGTTCACTACATTTGAAGAAATTGACGCTCCTTAAATTTATCCCTATGTTCTTGCTTGCTTGATAAGGTAGATCAATTCCTAAACCATGATGACATATAAAGCTGGTGATAGTGGGAAGCCTTGTTTTATTCCTCTAGAAGAGTCAAAATAATTAGATGGTCCTCCATTGACTAAAATTGAGAATGTGCTAGAGCTGACGTAGCCTTCACCCATTTTACCCACTACTCATAGAACCCCATTTTTTAGAGGACCATTAAGACAAATATCCTATTGAGTCTGTCATAGGCTATAACAAAATCAAATTTGATCATCATTGTCCTTCTTCTTGATTTAATTGTAGAGTGAATTTCTTCTTATACAATGATAAATTCATCTAAAATTTATCTTCCTATAATCGCTCCCCCTTGCTCTTCCAATATGATCATAGGCAACCATTTTTGCAATCTACTAGCCATTATTTTTTAAATTAATTTATAGGATAAGTTTCATAGAGAAATTGATATCCATCTATCAAACTTGCCTTCTCCTCTTTTGGGATAAGTTCCAAGAATGTCAAATTTATTGACTTTAAATTTATGTATGTTGTTCTCACTTATTCCACCATTGATAGTAGATCCTTAACTATACTTCCCCATGCTCCTCTAATTTATTTTTCCTAAAATACATTTGGACTTGGAGATTTTTCTATATTAAAAGAATGCATTATCTCTCTTAGTTCTTCCCTGTTGACTTCATTAGATGATTATTCATGTCTTGTGTGATTACTTATGGTATTAATTCAACCACTTTTACCCAAATTTCTTCTCTATCAATGTTATCATCTGATAATATGGTTTAAAAATAATTCCTCATAGGATTTAATATTTTATTATCCTCTATCATCTCCTTCCCATTATCTTTCTTTATATATAATATGTGCTTTTTCATTCTATAAGCAATCAAGGATTTATGGAAACACTTAGAATTTGCATCCCCTTTATGTATATAGAGCACCTTTATATTAACCTTAATAGATCACTCTCCTCCTTATAAATCCTTTCCATTTGGGTAATCAACTTAGCTTCTTCATCTCTAATCAAATATATATCTTTTTTATTCTTCCCTCCTATCACATATTTCTTTCTTCTTTTCAACTTTAGCTTTTATTATGCTTCTTTGCCATCCTTTAATTTTACTCTTCACATGTTTAATTTTACTATAGAATTTGAACATTTTTGTTTCTTTTTTTTTTTTAGCGAAAAACCCCTTACGGGGATGCCTTGGTCTGAGAGACCACGGACAGGGGGTTATACACCGTCAAAGTCACCTGGGAGTTGCACCCAGCCCTACCCGCACCAACATTATCAATTGGTTTTTGGGTACCCAATTCAGCTTTTTGGTAGGGTGGAGATTCGAACCTAGGACCTCCCTTGGAGGATTGCCCTCTCCTCTCCAACTCACCTACAACACCTAGGTAAAATTTTTGTTCCTTCAAATTCAATATCATTCCACCATTTTTTAACATTTCCCTAAAACTCTTATGTTCCATTAGTCAAGGATTGAATTTGAGAGATACATTTTTTACAGGTCCAAATTCTTGTATCTTCAATAGTATTGGTGCATGGTCTAATATCGCTCTAGATAGTATAAAATACTCCACTAAAACATTTATTCCTAGGATGAAATAATCTACTAATAACCTATCCAATATTTCTCGAATTAAGGCCCATTCTCTCCTCTATTTAACCATGTGAAAATACCATCTTTTGGAATGATATCTACCAGTTCCTCTCTTCCATCATATTTGATATCATTCTTAAATTCTAGTTTAGAATCATAATTCATCTTTTCTTCTCCTCCTAATATCCAATTTTCAAGGCTATTTGATGATCCATCTTGCCATATTCTTCATAAAAATTCTTTTTCCAAAGATTGACGAGTGGGTCCATACACATTTGTAAGATGATATATTTTTTTGGATATCTAGCATTCCAATGGTATTCGTATCTGGTCTCTATATTTAAAAACTTCTATGAAATTCCATTTTATTATATTCCATATTGTAGAAATACCTCTTGCCTGGCCTCTTGACCCAATACATTCACTTTGGTATATATTAGTATTCCATATTCCTTTCGTAACTACCCACTCATTTTTTTCTATCTTAGTTTTTTAAAGAAAAATTATATTGGGACTAGATTCTTGAACCTTTCCCTTAAATGTTTTTTTTTTTTTTTGAGGTAGAACCCATACCTTTTATATTCCAAGCTAATATAATCATTTTTTTTGTCTACGTGGTATAACCTTGTTTTTTTTCCTCCCTATCCAATTGGAGGATTTAATTTTGCTATTTTATCTTCTATATTGATTTGCTTTTAAGATCATTGTTTATTGGCCTTTTGCAAATATGTTCACAATAACTCCAACCTTATGGGTCTCCCTACCTTATTATTTGTACTTCTCCCATAGTCTACTTGTGATTCTATTTGGCTTAGGGATAGTGTACCACCTTGCATTGTTATCTTATCTTCCATTTTTTGAGCTCATGTTCCTTGTTCTTCTTCTTGATTTTCTACTTTTCCTCTTCTCCTTTTTGATCTTTTTTAATTGGTAAAAACTTCTCATTGTTCATTTTTTATTCCTTTCCCATGTTGTAATCTCTTGTGTTTTTTCCTTATTCAAGGCCTCAAATTGATTTTTCATTGATGTCTCTTTTGTTGTCAATAATCACTTTCTTTTAGTATTTTTATACCTTCATAAATCCTTCATTATTCTTCTTTGTCCTATTATTTCGATATCTGTATTAATTTTATTGGATAATTACAGATATGATATCCATATTCATGGTAGTGAATGCATTTAAATGGGATATGCTCTTTATCTAGCTCTTGATTCCATCCTTGACCCTGTTGTTCAATTTCAATATGCTTTGGTATACCTTCCATTATGTCCATATCCACACATATTCTAGCATATGTGGTTAATTTTCATTATGTTGTAATCTCAACTTTTAATGAACCACCCTAAAGAGTTTCCTATTGCTTTAAAAGCTTCTTCCTACCAAAACTATCTTGGAAAAAAAGGCATATTAACTCATATTGGAATGAAGTTTAGAATTAATTCTCTTAGATCAAAATTATCATTCCAATACTTCATAAACAATCCACTTATTTCTAAGTTCTAGGAATGGCAAGTGGAGTGGGAGGAGTGACATCGAAGAGTATAGGATATCAAATAGGGTCTACATCAACATGAGGTCAGTATGTAGAGCTAGAAACCTAGAAATATGCAACAATCCATAAATCATTTGATCTTGGTCAATCATGGGTCAGTATCTTAAGAGGTAAGTAGTATATTCAATGCTTAGGGTTGAACTACAACCATTAGGAGGGAAAATCCAGGTTTTGAATACCTTCATTGACATTACAACAACGCAGGAAGAGATGCCATTGAGAAGCTCATTAACATTAGACCAGATTTGGATGCAATACAAAAGTGAGCATGGGAGAAATAAAATCCTTGGATCACATGGAAATAATTGCAATACCAAAGAATTTTCTATGGATTTAATTAAATTGTGAGGATAGGGATCGGGTTCTATAGAAAGGTCCTTGGTTTTTTAGGCATAGGGGGTTATTTCTTAGGAAGTGATCAAAAAAATTCAATCCCCTTACCTAGAGTATTTCCTAGGCCCCAATTTGGATATGGCTTCTAGGCATTCCCATTTATCTTTGGCATGAGGAAGTCCTAGAAAGGATTGAAAAGGAGGTTGGATATCTAGTGGTGATTTATCCTAAAACATTGGTTAGGTCTCAAATAATTTTTGCTAAGATTTGTGTGAACATGGATTTGGAAAATAACATCCTAAAATCTATAGAGTTGGTTTTAAAATTAGGGTCATGGCAACATCCCCTCTAGTACGAGAACATGGTTGTCTCTTGTAATGTGTGTAAGAAATTTTAGCACCTCGGTTCCACTTTTCCCATGCAAAATGTAGACCTTATCCAAATAGAATATGGCTTCAAAAGCAACAAATGGATGGAAATATTGGAAAAAATAAGGACTAAAAAAAATTATTAGTAGAAATATTTTCTGTGTAGGGTCAGAAATATAATCTTGAAATACAACCCCAAATGAAGAGATCTTGACTATGAACGAGATAGAGGTAAATATAAACAACCATCCTTCTTCGGTAGAGATAAATAATGTTACAAATTCTAATTAATTTGCATGTCTAGAGATAAATTTAGAATAAACATAGATAGAAATAAATAAAATAGTCAAAAGAGCTTCCCCGGGGAAAATATTAAGCCCTTAAAAAGGAGAAATGGATCTGTCAATATCTTTGTATGCATTGTTGACCACCAAAAATATATCAACTAGAAGCTAACATAATGGGGGCATAGATGTAGGGTCAGAGCATACAGTACCGGGAAGGTCTTATAATATTGAAATTAGGGAAAAGAAAACAATAAAAGAAATTGTGAATGGTACTCAAACTATCTTGAATTTAGGGGGGAAGAAGTCCCTTGTAAAATCTAAAAGATGAAAGTTATTTCCTGGAACATAAGGGGTCTTAATGCCCCTTCAAAATATAGGGTAGTGTACACTTTAATAAGAGATCTAAATCCAAATATGATTCTACTTCAAGAAACTAAATTAGACTATGAGAAAGTTGAAAAAGTAGGAAGAGTGATTTGGAAAGAGGTCGACTTAGTCTATAGCTAGGCGGAAGGGTCTGTTGGAGGTTTGTTGTGTCTTTGGAACAAGAATAAAATTGAAGGGAGAGTAATTGTTAAAATATATTGATATATTTATATTTTTTTTCATAATCTAGACTCCAAACAAAACTGGATCATAGTAAATGTCTATGCCCATAATTTGGTCTATGGACACCAAAAACTTTGTAAGGATATGAAACACTTAAGAATATACTTTAATAAATTTCCTTGGGTTTTGGCTAGATATTTTAACTCTCCATTAAACCCATCAAATAAACAAGGAGGTAGCCTAGTTTTATTTGAAGGAATGAATGAGTTTAAGGAATTCTTAGATGAGAATCAATTAATGGATGTGGAGTTAAGAAGAATGATGTATACATGGAGTAATAGATAGTTAGGAGAACATCTTATTCAAGTAAGACTGGATAGAAGGCCTACATATTTTTGAAGACTCAAACCTCACTCTCCAACCAAAAATTGGTTCAAATCATAATCCCTTGTTGTGGTAATGGGAGGAAGGGGAAAAGAAATACAAATGTCCCTTTTTATTTAAATTAATGTGGTTAAAACATGAAGACCTTGAATCCCAAATTGAGGAATGATGGTAGAAAATATTTTTAGGACCAAATATGATGCAGATAGCTTGCAAGATCCATTACTTTAAACAAAGACTTAAGCTTCAGAACATATCATTTTTTGATCACATCTTCAATTAGAAAAACATATCAAAAAATATCTGAAGGAAATTGAATAGTCCACTAGGGATGGTACCTTTACAAATCAATTAATATCAAAGGCAAGAGAATTATTATCAAAGTTTCATAACCTCTTAGCTTGAGAGGAAACCTTTTGGAAGAAAAATTTGAGAATCCAATGGCTTAAGGAAGGTGACCACAACACAAAATTCTTTCATGTATCCACCCTGCATCATATAATTTTCAATAAGATTAGAGAAATCTTAAGGAATGATGGGATGATGATTGTTAAGCAAGAAGATAATAGATCAAAAGCAGTTAAGTATTTTGAAGATTTGCTTGGAACCTCCAGTGAGGAAGATGCTAAAGCAATCCAAAAACTCCTATAAAATATTCTAATATTAGTATTAGATTAGTTGAATGGCTCTTTGATGAATCCCTTCTTAGATGATGAAATTAAAAAAGCTACCTTTGGCTAAGGTGGAGAAAAGGTACTTGGGATGGATGGATTATTTGACAACTTTATTCCAAAATTTTTAGCATATTGTAGGATAAGATATGATTCAAGCTATCAAAGAAGCTCAGGAATCTTGTTACATACTCAAATATGTAAGTTCAACCTTCCTAGTCTTGATTCCCAAGGCTACTAGCATAAGGGAACTTAAGATGTTTAGACCCATAAGTCTTTGCAACACATTATATATGATCTTGAATAAAATGATGGCAAATAGACTAAAGACTATTCCGCCCTTCATGAAGTCTGGAATCATTACAATTTATGAAGCCATTCACTCGATAGAAAAAGGTAAGAAACCTGAATTGTTGCTCAAACTTGACATGAACAAGGCTTATGACCATGTCTCATGGAATTTCCTTTATAAAGTTATGGAGATGTTGGAATATTTGAGTTAGTTGAGTTGTCATTGATGTCAAAGGTGTTAGTAGCTATCATTGTTGTCAAATTTTGTTGAGGTAGTAAGCAAATTATAATGTGATATGTTGGAGCAAACCATGCAAAGAAAAAGTGGTGAACTATGCAAAGACAAAGTGTGAAGACAAAATGGTGAACTATGCAAAGATAAAGTGTCAACCTTAATATTTAAATATTAAAGTGGGACTTACTAAAGTAAAGGTTAAATATTTAAATCAATGATTTAAATATTTATCAAGTGCAAGGTTGAGTTTGAAGGGTCAACGTCTTATAGCATTGCATGGAAGAGAGTATATATATGAGATTGAAGCATTGAAATTAATGTGTTGAATTCATGGAGATAATAGCACAGATGTTTGCCAAATTGGGAGTGCCTCCTCTTGTAGCTATCATTTATGTCATTTGTTGATGTTAGTGAGCTCATTTTGTTGCTATTTGTGAGCCTTGTTCGCTGATGTTTGAGAGAATTTTTCATTTGCTGTGTGTGATCCTTTTCATTGATATTCGTGAGATTTTTACATTTGCTATTCGTAAGTTTTTGTCAGCCACCTTTCGTGAGTGTTTCATCTACTGTTCGTGGGTATATTTTTCACTGTCAGAGAGTTTGTGTTTGCCACATTCATGGGTATCATTGCTTACTGTTTACAAGTCTCTTCCATTACTGTTTGAGGAGGTCATCATTCGTTTGTCATTGTAAGTACTTTGTGTTGCTGATTGAAAGAAGTTCTGTGAGGTATTTATTGAGTTGTGTAAAAGAAGTTGTGAGTCATTGTTTAAGTTGTGGAAGAAGTTTTGAGAGTCATTTATCAAGTTGTGTGGAAGAATTTTTGAGAGTCATTCATCAAGTTGTGTGGAAGAAGTTTAGTATGTCATTTGTTTAAATTGTGTGAAATAAGTTCTGTGTGTCTTTCATTGAAATTGTGTGAAATTTTGTGAGTTGTGTAGAAGAGATCTGTGAAATTCAGTTGTTGTCCTTTGAAGCAAAGTCTTTTTTTTTATCATTTGGAGAGCTTTCCATTGTTTTTAGTGAGGATACTAAATCATCATATATGAATATCTTTCATCATTTCTATTGGGAGTCAATTGTTATCCATTGAAGAAGTATTTCTTCCTAGTCCTGAAGAATTGTGTTAAGTGATAAAACTATGACTTGTTGCTACCATCCTTGAGATTACATTACCACCAGTTGAGGGTGTTTTGCAATGGATGCTAATATTTTTCCACAATAGTGAAAATCATTGACGCCTGTGGAGTATTCGCAGTTTGTGATAGAGCAAAATAGAAACATTGAAGTTGATAGAGTTACGAGAAACATGCTAGAGAAGACATAGAAAATATTTATAAAGAAGACCTTATGTTTGCATGTTTTGGAAGTTCAAGAGATAGTAGTCAAGGTTGAGTGATCACATACCGATGTTCATTTGATAAAGCCATCCGTGGAAGTGCTGATAGGAAGAGTAAATTAAAATCGTGGAAGGTTTAGATTGCAGTTGGAAAATCATCACGGTACAAGACGAATTGGGAAGATAGGAAAGAACAAGAGTGTTGTCTTATACATTCTCCTCAAGCACAGGGTTTTGAAGTTTTCTCTCAAAGGGCAATGTATCCATAGTGGTTGAAATTGCGTTGGTAAGACTTGAAGGAGAGATACCCAGGTTCGAGTCTCAAGCAAAATTGATTTTTGGTGATGCATGGCAAATAAAGTTTTTTTCAAGGAAGTGACTTCATTGTGTTGGCAGCCAAAGGTACATGATAATGATTTTATTTTTGTGAAATAATTCAAAAGTGTTTGACTTGAAAGTGGGAGATATAAGTTGATGTTATGCTTTTCAAGATAAGCTTTTGTGAATGGTTTTAGCAAAAATGAAAGAGAGGAATAATGAATGTATTTTGATATAGATGGATTGTTGAAGTTGATGAAATAATTGTGAAAATATTGGAAGCCTTTGTTATGTATATTTTTCATCAAGTGCATGGTCATTGAAGTTTTGAAAAAGCAATGATAGAGTATGGAGATTAATGCATAACCTCATCTAAGCTTTCAAGTGTCAAAAAGAAAAGAAGAAATTCAGCCATCCAAAAGAAGAAGTGAGGGATAAGAGAAGGTTTGAACAAGCCTAGTGAGTAGGCTTTGAGAAGGGATAAGAGCAGGTTTGAGCAAGCCTAGTGAGTAGGCTTTGAGAAGTTTTGAGGAGAATAAATAGCATGCATTGTAATAAGGCTTAGAGCAGACTAGAGAGCAGGCCTTGTGAGAAGGCTTGGAGCAGATTTGAGCAGAGTAGAGAGTAGGCCTTGTGAGAAGGCTTGGAGAAAATTTGAGCAAAGTAGAGAGCAGGCCTTGTGAGAAGGCTTGGAGAAAATTTGAGTAGAGTAGAGAGCAGGCCTTGTGAGAAGGCTTGGAGCATATTTGAGTAGAGTAGAGAGTAGACCTTGTGAGAAGGTTTGGAGAAGATTTGAGCAGGCTTGAGAGCAAGCTTTGGAGTAGACCAAAGCAAAGGATATTGGTATCTTCTGTGGATAGAGTTTCATTAACAAAATCATAGGGGATTGGTATCTCCTATGAATAGAAGTCCACAAACCAAAGCAATGGGGACAGAGGTCTCCTGTGGATAGAGGTACACAAACCAGAGCAGTGGGAACATTGGTGTCTCCTGTGGATAGTGTTACATAAACCAGATCAATGGGAACAAAGGTATCTTGTGGATATAGGTCCATAATCTAGAGCAGTGGGGACAGAGGTCTCTTGTGGATAGAGGTTCACAAACTAGAGTAGTGGGGACATAAGTTTCCTATGGATAGAGGTTCATAAACCAGAGTAGTGGGGATAGAGGTCTCATGTGAATGGAGTTCCACAAACTTGGGCATAGGAGATTAATATCTCCTTTGGGTTGGTGCCCATAAACATTGTAATAGGGAATTGATTCCCAAGAGATTTATTGAGAAAATTTATAAGAACTATTTTATTCGTGGACGTAGCCCACATTGGGTGAAGCACGTTAAATCTATGTCTCTTATGTGTGTGATGATCTATGTATTGTTTCATTATTGCAATTGATAACATTGAATAATACTGATTTGGAAATAAAAATAAAAAGTTATATCTTATACTGTTCACCCCCCTCTCAGTATAAGCTTATGTTCTTCAAGAGAAATTTGACTTTCATGAAAAATGGATAAGCTTAATCTAGAAGTGCATTTCAACTCCAATTTTTTTAGTTCTTATCAATGGAGCTTTGGTAGGTTACTTCAGAAGCATGCATGGCTTGAGGTAGGGAGATCCTATCTTGCCTTACCTCTTCATAATTATTGCTAAAGCCCTAGGGAGAGGACTATCAATAGTAGTAGCCAATGGAACTTGAAAAAGTTTTAAGCTAGCCTCAATAGTGGACATTGTTTCCCATAAATAATTTTTTGATGACATGATAATTTTTCAAGATCCTTTATGCCCCTGGAAAAAGAAATCAAATTGATCCTAGATATATATGAGAATGCAACTGGTTAGAAGGTGAACTTCTCTAAGAGTATGATTTTATTTCTCAATACCCCTTTGTTCGACAACAAATAATTGCCCAAATTTTTGGTTGTGAAATTGGAAACCTCCCAAAAACATACCTAGGGATGCCACTTTTTAATGGACACATGAAGAAGAGTCTTTGGAGCCCAGTTATTGAAAAGTTTTCCAAAAAAATCTTAGGGTGGAGGGGTAGTCTTCTTAGTCAAGCTGAGAAAGCTCAACTAGTGAAGGCTACCTTATAGAGTATTTCTATTTATTTCATGCATATTTTTAGTGTACCAAAGAGTGTCAATTGTAAGATTGAATCTATTCAAAAAATATTTCTATGGTCCAGAGCAAAAGACAAGAGGAGACTAGCACTTGTTACATAGGATATAGTCTGTTCAAAATGAGAATGTGGAGGCATTGGTTTAGGAAAGTTTAAAATATGAATGAGGCATTAATAGAAAATGAGATGGAAAATTCTCAAAAATGACTACTTAAGTTGGATAAATATCCTAAAAGACTACTATTTGTAAGAGGATAATTCATTTTTATTCTCTAAAAATTTGTCTATTGGGTCCAACTTTTGGAATACTCTTACTAAGTGTAGAAATCTCCTAGCAAAGGGGATCTAGTGGTGTATAGGGTATGGTAGCAAAATCAAAATTTGGAATGATATCTAGATAAACATATACCCTTAAAGGATGACTATGAAGTTTTAGTTTTGGAACAAGACCCAACTCAACATTTTGGTTCACAAGTGCAGGCTTACATAAGTTCATTTGAAGATAGAAAAAGTTGGAAAGAGTTGTAGACATATAGCATGAATCCAATAAAAGAACAAGCATTAAGAAAAATGAAGAATTTATTGGCTATTACCCCTCTAACTAATTTTAGAACCATGGACACCTTTGTTTGAAGTAGGGAGAAAAAATTATCTTATTTTGTCAAAATAGGTTACCAATTATTGGAGAAAGCAGTTTAGGTTGGTTACTAGTGGCAAAAATTTGGATCAAGAAGTTGATCCCAAAAATTGCATTCTTTTTTTGGCTAGCCACTCAAAATAAAATTCTTACCATTGACAATATTTGTAAAAGAGGCTTTTAGGTTGTTAACAAGTGTGTTTTATGTGAGGGTGACAATGAATCTGTGTAATATGTTCCTAGAATGTACATTTTTGAGATGTGTTTTGCAGGAGCTTATGGAGAAGTTTCAAGTAGCATGGGTGTTTCCAAATTGTATGGCGAACCTTGTGCTACAATGGAAGTCTCCCTTTTCTAGCAAAATATTGAGCATGTCGTGGATATTTTGCCTTCCTCACTACCTATGGGGTATTTGGAAGGAAATAAATCAATGCATATTTAAGGATAGAAAGAGAGAGCCTATGGTAGTAGTGAATATAATTGAGGTAGCAACAGTGGAAAACTTAAGAGTAGCTAACCTAAATAGGTTCGAGGAGAATGATGATAAGAGGATCATAGCCTTGATATGAAGACTGCAACCCCTTTCCAATTGTGTCCTAAACCCAAAAAATCAATTAAGGTAGTAGGTGAGATAGGAGCCCCTCTGAAAGCATGGTTGAAGCTAAATTTTGATGGGGCCTCAAAAGGCAACCTGGGTAAAGATAGAATGAGCGATGTATGTAGAGATAATTTAAGGTGAGTACTCTTAGCTTATTATAAACCCTTGGGAATAAAATAAAATCATTTTGCAAAAGCTAGAATGATGTTTTTGGGAAGTTAGAGATGTTGGGTGGAAAGAATATCATCATCAAAGGGGATTCCCTAAATATAATAAATATCATGAAAGGGGAGCATGAGGCTAGTTGATTTATTGAAGATATGACTGAAATCTGTAGAATAAAAATTAAAACTATGAACAATTGCCATATCCAACATGTTTTTAGGGAAGGAAACATAATCATGGACTTGATGGCTAATGTGGGAGTGTCTCAAGAAAAGCACTTATGTTGGCTTGAAAACTTCCCAACTCAAATTATAGATTTGTCAAGGTAGGAGAAACCTATGGAATTATCCATTTTATTAGGTATTTTATGATTAGGATGGAAGATAGAGAATGCAGGAGGATGCAATTAGCAATCACTTGGGCTGAAAAATATGGGATGGTGGTAAGGTTAGAGTACATGGGGTGAGCATTAAATAGAAGTTGAAGTTGACATAAGTGTGGTGTTTGGTAAAATGGTTGGAGTAGCATTATTGGACGTAAAATATGGAGCTAAAGGAAACACAAACTTGAAGCTAGGTAGTGGTGGTAAGCTCTAAATGAAGTGGTCCCTGTTTGCTTACCTGGAAATGATTATGTCGAGTATTTTGTCTTGTTTTAAGTGAAAGGTCTTTAATTAATGATTTGACATTCTATAGGTAGTTGGGTACCAATTTGTTTTATTAATCGTATGTATTAAGTATGTGCTTATAAGTTTCCTTATATAGTATGCTATGATATTTTGTGAAGGGTTGGGGCCCTAATCCCCTTCTAACCATCAATAAAAAAAATAGTATACTTCTTTCCATGAACTAGGGACCTCTCTCAAAAATCATTTCCTTATCTTTGAGATTGTTAAATGTTACCAAAAAAACATGCTTCCTACATAAACTATCTCTGGTTGTTGCAAGATTAATGGGAACCGATTATTTTTAACCTAAGTTTTAATACCCTTGGGAGACAAACATAGGTTAAAAATTGATATATCAATCCACATTCAATCAACCTGTTATAATCCTCTATGAGGTTCTATTCATCAAAATTTACCTTTAGAATTTGTTATTTTCTTTTTATAAATCCATCATTTTTTAGAAAAACAAATCTCCATTTTCCTCTTCCTAGATTTAGCCATTGCTTGTATTATTTTAGTAGGTATTTTTTTCAAAACAAACCCCCTAAATATGAATATCCTCATATAGCTATTTTGGGAAAGCTAAATTATTTATGTTTAACCTATTTTATATTCATTTATGATCTTAGATATTTGTTGTCTACTCTACTGCTCATAGGTCTCCTTTGGTGTATTTTGGTTGTCACAATTTGAAATCTAGATTTCTCATCTTTTTCCTGGTTCTATTGTGCTCTTGTCCCCTCTTTGTTCATAATATTAACTTGATTCAGGTCAATTTCTTAACCTTAAACTAAATTTAACTTGTAGTTTAATATAAATAACCCTTTTATCAATAATTTGATTATTTGTTAGAGTGTATTCTATCTTACTTTAGTGAGATTTTTGATGTCTATAAACACCATCTTATATCATGCATATTATTTTATGTGTTACTTTTTAATAATTCTGAGTAATACATTGATTCCATTCATTTTATAAAAACTACTAAAAATAAAACATATATAAAATAAGTAAACAATTAAAAATAGTTATAATTATATTTTCAATGTACATATTACTATCTTAAATTTATACACAAAAATTTGAACCATTATATTTAATCTATAAATAAATTTTTCTAAATATTTTTATTATACCTATAAAATTGAATTCATATTTTCATACATAAAAATAAAATTGAAAACTAAAAACAAAAGTTTTCAATTTTAACTATTTTTATTTAATTTATTTTTGATATATCTTAAATGCATCTTATAAAAACTATATATTTTTTTTCTTGGAAAAAATCTTTAATTTTCATTTTTGAGTTTGAAAAAAATTACAGTGCTATGGGTATGAAGTACCCTTAAGAATTTTATTTACATCCTATTTAAAAGTTGGTCTAAACTGAACTAAGAAGTATTGTTCTCCTTGTAATATGTTACAATCGACTTATAATCCAAAAAATAAAATCCTAATAAAAATACTGATAGGCGAAAAGCAGGAATAACTTTTTGATCAATCACATTTCTCTAATAACTCTTATTTGAGTACCAAAACTAATAAGGACTCAAGTTTCAATTATGAAGACATGCTATTCTGAAGCCAATATTTCTATGAAATAAACGCAAGGGACCCTTTCAAAACCCTTTTTTTGTTGTTGCTGATAATAGATCTATGATACGATCCTTATTAAGATGAGGATTGTGAGGAAAGCTCAAGTTATCTAACCACTTCTTCTATTTTACAAATGCATGATTAAAGGTTCAAACCATATTTTGAAAGACCATCTCCTTATATTTATCTAGAGAAGAAATTGTCAGCTCAAACTCAATCCAACACTCTGGAATGCCATGAACTTAGAGAATGAATTATGGGAAAACCAACTTACACTTGGACCAATACTCTAGAATTCCATGGAATCGAAGAAAATACTATGAGAAAACCAACTCAGAATTGGACCAATACTTTGGAATTTTATGAACTTGGAGAACAAACTATGGGAAAACTAGCTCAAACTCAGATCAACGCTTTGAAATGCCTCAGACTTGGACTAACACCCTTGAATACCATAAATATTAATGAACCCTATGAAGTCAAATGAATGCCTTGGACAAGCTTAAACAACTCGAAAGGGGTTAGAAGAGGTTTCACAGTTTGGATGACTCAAAGGGAGGAACTAGAAGAACTTGGGGCCACAAAATTCTTACCAACTATAGTGGGCCTTATAAATCTTGCATCCCACTAGCAAAATATAAATTGTGATCATTCCACATGGTAGTAGTTGAATTGTTATAATCGCTACCATTGTAATCAATGGAGAAACTATAAATCTTCCTCTTCCCTTATAAAATCTATATAAATGGATGGTTTTATTCCATGAAGAAAGGAAAAAGAGTAGTGGTCATGATTATGTTTCAGAGAGTAGTTGTAGTAATTCTAGCAGATGTAGTGGAGGTCGATCAAATTATTATTATTAGATGGAGTTATAGTGGGAAACAATATTTCCTCACTGTTTGTTTTTAATTTGCATATATATCTTCTCAGAGATTTTCAACTTTGTAAATCTCTTAAAATTAATAAAATTAGATATTTAACCCATAATTTATCTTCCCTTATTTTGTAATTTTTATTTTAAATAATTCACCTATAGAACCTATGGATCAGTCGTATAAGAGTTATTTTTTTTAGGGTATATGATTCCAAAGATAAGATCAAACTACCAAAAGTTTGGGTTCTAGACATGCAACCCCTCTAATTATTTACCCAAGCATCTCAAATAATCTCAGATGATAGAAAACCTAAAATAATAAATCCTTTTAAACAATTGGTGAACGAAGCCCTTAAAATACAAAAGAGTCAGATGCTAGACTAATTTCCCTCAAGCAACTACCATATTCCCATGCCACGACATAACCATTTAGTGCCCCAAAACCATTCAAAGTTTAGGTGAACTTTGATATTTCTATCTTTGAAGGAAAAATCAATGTGGAAGCAATGGAGAACTGATTGGACTAGCTATCTATATATTTATATGTCAATCATTTCTATCATAAAGAGAAGATCACTTTTTCCTTACTAAAAGATTCAATACCAATCCAAAATTGGTGGGAAGCATATGAGAAGAATAAAAAATATGTAGAAGACCCTACATGGGATGAGTTCATAGAAGTAGTCAAGAATAAATACTACCTGGTAGGGCTTATGAAGATTTGTATATGTGATGGCAACAACTTCATCAAGATAAAAAACAATCTATTCAAGACTATATTGATGCTTTTCATTCACTATTTGAAAAACTTGTCATCCAAGACATTGAGATGAACTAAATTCTTAAGTACCATATTTGGCTACATTGGTACATAAGGGAGGACATGGACTTCTTTAAGTTTAAGATATTGGATGAAGCATATATATTTTCCATAGATATTTAGTAGAAATACAAACATAAAATTAAGGATATGGTTCAAATAACAAGAACAAAATTACCAAGGGTGATCCCAAGAAAGGTAAAGGTAATACCCAAAATCCATGAAGAAAATAAGACCAAAAACATCATAAAAATTGAAAGTAGAAGAAAGATTCACAAGACAACAAACCCCGGAAGACCAAGACTAGAAAATGGTTTGACTACCATAAGAGTAACTAACATTCCAGAGAAGAATATTGGGAAATTCAGTCTCTATTTGCTATGACACAATCATATACATCTACAACACCAACACATCCCCAATAGAGGATAAGGGTAAGCACATCATGAAGGCTAAACTACATGTGACTATTGCTACCTCTACTACTTGAGGAGGAACAATTATTCTACTTATAATTATGGGTAAAGGGAAAGCCCCTACACTTCATTGTTGATAATGGAAGTTAAAAGAAGTTGATTTTTTTTGATACTATGAAGAATTTAAATCTACGTATGAAGCCTTACCCATAGCCATATAACATTGGATGGATGAATTACAAGAGAGATATCCATGTCACTTACTAGTGTGTTCTCTTTATTTCATTAAACCATTCAAATATGAGGTTCTACGTGATGTGGTTCCACTAGATGTTTGTGATGTGATATTTGGATAACCATACATATGACAGAGATTGTAGATACATAATTTTTAATATGCTATCAAAGCAAAAGATATAAAAAATCTTACCAAACATCAATAGACAATCAATCAACCCAACCCTAGCAATTTGGGCATCATCTTCAATCCTTGTCAAAATTGCCACTCATGGTAAAAAACACTAGTGGAAAATTTGACACTAAGTGATATTTTTGTAAAAGGTTATTTTTTAGTCCTTAGAATAGTTAAACTGATCGTTGGTCAAAATCACCAATCAATGTCAAAAATACCAGTGGCAATTTTGACACAGTGGAGAATTTACCAAAATGATTGGAATATTTTGGCATGAGCTAGAGGCACATGAATTTCTTCGTCCCACTACCTCCTTTGTCCTCGCATGCTCCAAAAACAAAACATGCCTATAAATTCAAAAAAATCCTAAGATCATCCAAACATTCTATAAGCAATTATGAACTAGGAATACTTTGCTAAAAATTCTCTTGCCTTCTCTCATTTGCATTCTTCATCTTCTTGTTTGAAGCATATTCATCAAATAATTTGGGTAAGTCAAGCAAGGTAAGAAGATGGATTGGGAGTAAGAAGAGCATCTTGGGGTAAGGAGGAGCTCTTGCTAGCTTGTATAACTCCTAATTTATCTTTTTCTTCAATTTTTCTACTCCCATTCATGCATTTTCCTCTTTTATTTTGGCCTTGCTAACTTAAATTTCATATTCATAGTTACTAATCTCTCCCTTATTGTTCATTTTATATTTCTAACATACATTTGCAACTATTTCATGCTTATTTGTGTTCATATTTACCCATTTACAGTAGTTTATTTTCATTCATGACCATCTCTCTTTTCATTTTGGGCATGCTAACTTCATTTTATATTTTATCCATGCACTATAATCATTAATACTTCCCATTTTGCAAACATATCAGCTAATATTGTTTTACTTGTAGGCTTTTCATATCATCCTTTCATTTCTATGCTCATAACTATTCCATGTGCAGGCTTACATTCAATATTTAGCTCTTTAATCTCATGTTTCTTCATGAATTTACATTAAGTTTTACTTTACTTTCAAGCAATCCTTATTCATACTTGCTTTGGTATCGACACAAGACTAACATTATCTTTTTTATCTCACCATAAGAATTTTCATTTCACAATTCATGCTCTTATAATTTCATTTTATTATCTGTTGTAGATTTTTTTAGATTCTAGCAGCAACACATGCTCTCATTTTGCATTTAACTTCTATTGCATAGAATTTATTTGATCATAACATAAGCTTAATTTAGTTTTATAATCCATTCCTTTTCTAGTTGTAGGTATTTTAAACATTTCCACAACATCTAAGCATCCATAGATTCTAATCTTAGGTGCTCCTTTGATATTATCCATTCCTTCTCAAGCATATCCGATTTGTTTTACAAATTATGGTAGATTTTGCAATTCGTTTGACTTAAACTCTAAAAATTTATAAGAAATAGGCCCTAGAAATTAAGGTCTTCTACCTTTGCCTCTAAATCAAACTCAATTTGACCAAAACAATCCCAAAATTTGACCCAAAACTCAGTCAACCCCATATCAGAGCAAAATTGCCACTACCTAGAGTTACTAGCAAATTTGATTCTCTGGAAATACATAGAGCAAAAATGCCACTGTCTGTCAAAATTGCCACTAGAGAATTTACCACTAAATGGTAAATTTGATAGGCCCTACATCCATTCCAAAAGGAGATCAAATCATACTTAAATTTACTTTAACAGGTGGGTTGACTAACTAGAAAGGTAGCATATCACCTCTTTGCATTCAGATATACCTTCAAAATTAGAAACCCTAATTTTCTTCTCCTTTTGCAAGTTTTAAAAAATGCTAGTCAGTGTCAAAAATTGCAGTGACAAAGTTGGCAAGTAGTGGTAAATTTGATCAGGCATTAGTTTAGGTAACCTTACCACTTGACACCTCCCTACTTGCTATAATTTCATTATTTTTAGTTTTCAACTCTCTTTTCTCTAATAAAATGGCTATCTAAGTCACATTTACTTTTAAAAACAAAAAAATATTTAACATAGATCCTTTTATTTCAAAACACACTTAGGAAAAAATCAAAATCATATAGTTTGCATTCTAGGATAACTTGTTTGTTGCACATTTCTCTTGCTGTCCTTTAAAAAAATCCTCTTAGCATAGATATCATTCAAAGCCAAAAATCATACTAGGTTAGCTCTTGTATTCTTGCATTTTGTGTGTTTATACTTAGCATGCATTTTAGATGATCTTTGCTTTAGGTTTGATTAAAATTTTATCTTGTCAAGGCTCGATAAAGAGTCAGATTAGAAATCCAAAATTATAGGTGTTTGTTGAGTAAACCTATTAAACATCATCAAACATAATATCAACACAAAACACATAGCTACCTTATTTTATACATGAAGTAGAGCCTATTGACGTTGAATATTCTCACATCTTCGAGGTCTCCTTTGGAAAGAGACCCTTGAGTAGGGAAGTAGGGGTTCCAACAAATCTCCCCCGCATGCAAGCAAGATTTTTTCTAGACCTACAGAGATATGGTGTGTACAAGTCAAGACCCTGCAAAGTCATCATCACCCTTGGGGACCAATAATATAGGATACTAGAGGTAACTCCTTCCACCTCTATTTCCCTCATTAGTGCCAAGCAATGCAAAAGGATGATTGAAAAATAAAGCAATTTGTTCTCTTGATGATCAAGCCTCAAACTCCCAAGAAAATGGTTGCAACAACAGTGACTACATTTTTTTTTTAATTTACATGGTGGAATCGGTAGCCACCACGAATCCGGGAAGGTTGTCCAGATTTTATGGCCGCCACAGTATTCTGCGATGTCCGCCCCAGAAGCCGCCACACAAATCTTCGCGTAGATCGCCCCTATAACCACCATGCCATAATAATTTTAAACCTTTTACGCCACTGAAAGCACCAAGAAAGGGACAAACAATAGTGACTACATAGTCCTCACAACAACAAAAAATGGACTAGGCCATTATAGAATATGATGATCTATGTAATTCACCCATCAGAGTGCCACTCCATTATGAGGTAAAATATTTGATTGAATTGATTCTTGGTTCTTATTTATCTAATGCCCTTATTTATCGTAAATTAGTTCTTAAAAATCAAGAGATCAAAAGATAGATTCAAGAATTAATTAAAAAGGCCACATTATATTGAGTTATTCTCCTTGCAATAACCCAATTGTTTTGGCACCAAAGAAAGATGACATGTGGAGACTTTATATTAACTACAAATATATAAACAAGATCACCATGAATAATTGATATCCACTACCTTGGATCGATGATTTATTGGATCAACTACATGGTACAAAGTTCTTTACCAAGATTGACCTCAAATTTGGATACCATCAAATTCCTATTGACTCCACATATGTGTGGAAAATGACATTCAAATCCAAATAGGGTTTGTTCGAATGGCTGGTTATACCTTTTGGTTTTACTACCACCCCAACAAATTTTATGAGAATGATGTATGAAATTCTATGATCCTTCATCAACTCCTTTATAGATATGTGTTTGGATGACATATCCATACACAAAAAGACATGGAAACAACACTTGTAGCATGTGCAATAAGTGCTCCATACTCTTTGAAGTATAAACCATACACAAACCTAGAGAAAATGCACATTTGGCATGAGGTAAATTCAGTACCTTGGGTGCATTGTCAATGAGAAAAGTGTTCATGTTGACCCTGAAAAGATTCAAGTTATTCAAAATTGGCCAAGTCTAGAGACTCTCATGGAGCTTCACAACTTTTTGTGTCTTGCCAATTTCCATCACAAATTGCATGGCCATTGAACCATATGATAAAATGGAGGGCCAAAGCCAACTTCCAATGGGAAGAAACACAATAGAGAGACTTCAAGAAGCTAAAAAATTAACCATGCTTAATACCTATTCTTGCCTTACCAGACTTGAGGTAATCTTTTGAGTTGATGATATATGCATCCGTCTATCCAATGAGATCTATCCTTACATAGAAAAGTCATTGTATTGCACATCACAATGAAACTATCAGAAAGTATCCTACATATGATAAAGAATTCTATGCCATTTTTCAAGCCTACAAGTAGTGGAAGCATTATATCCTAGGTAAAGAAATGATCTTTCACACTAATCATAGACCTATAGAATTCATACAGACATAGATCAAGCTCAAGAATGAGAGGCATAAAAAATTGAGTGTATATTTATAGCAATTTTATTTGATCATCTGACATAAAAAAGGAAGCATTAATTCAACTACAGATTGCCTAAGCCAACCACCCATCATGACACTCACCACCATCCTTGATTCATACAGGCATGGGATATCTAATTGGTCCACCTTGTATGATGCAACACTTGATTTTGCTAAAATATACCAATTCCTTTAGTCAGTTAAGCATATTTTTTTATTTCTATATGCATGGATATTTACTCTGTCATATGGGGTACATTGTGTACCCTTTGTTAAAAAAATAAATATAATATGTGAGGTACACTTCAATAGGATAGTAGGTCACTTCGGTGTGGAAAAGACTAATAGTTCTTCAAAAACACTTCTTCTAGAGAAAGATGAAAAATGATGTAAAGTATGTCAAGTATTGCACACCTTGCACCATTGCAAAGCCAATCAATAGGAATATAGGCTTATACACATCCTTTCTAGTGCTTGCCAAGACTTGGGAATATGTTTCCATGGATTTCCTATTAGATCTATCTATTTTAAAGCATGGTAATGATTTTATCTACATGATGGTTGATCAATTTTCTAAAGTGGCCATCATGATTACTTGCAAGAAGAATGTTACAATTGAAGAAATTGTAAATTTATACTTCAGCCATGTATGGCTTCATTTTAGCCTACCAAAATATTATATCTCAATTAGGAACAATATGTTCTTAAGCATCTTCTAGAGCACTCTTTGGGAGATGATGAGCACAAAGATCACCAAGTTCATAGTGTTCCATCCTTAGACTAATGGAAAAATAAAAATGGTCAATAGGTTGATCGTGCACATGTTACGTATGTATAGTTCAAAGTATCCTTGAATTTAGGACAAGATCCTACCATACATTCAACACTAGATAATAAGGCTTTGCACAAATCTACCAAACACAACCATTTTAATGTGTGTTTTAGTTTTCAACTATTGGTTCCTATGGATGTGACTTTCCCAATTTCATTGATGGACTCCACACCACAAAGGAAAAATAAAAAATGCAGTGATATTTGTGAAGCATATTCAACATGTGAAGTAGTAGGTTCATCACTTCTTGAATAAGATGAATACAAAGTACAAGCAATATCATGACTAACAACACATTCCACACTCTTTCCAAGTGGGAGATCAAGTTTGGTTGTAATTGTAGAAAGAATGCTTTGCGGTCCACATAGAAAAATTAGACCTTTGCACTATGGACCTTATACCATCACCAAATGAATTGGAGAGAATGCCTTCAAGCTAGATCTACCTTGTTATCTCAATTTGCATCCCATTTTAATAGTTGATATTTTTAAGTTGTATTAGCTGCCTTTGCTAGACATTTCAACAATAATATAGAAGTTGGTAATTAAGAAAATTAATCTTAGAAGTCTTGCACCAATGGAGGAGGATCAGATCACTACACAAAAAAGGCTTTTAAGGGTAGCTAAAGGACAAAGGTTATTTACGACGGTAAAAAATTACCCTAATAGATCCTAAGAGGGTGGTTTAAAACCACCCTAAAAAATCACCCTTAAAAAAATATAAAGGATTCATGGAACTTTAGAGATATTTTTAAGGGTGGTTAGCAATTTGAGGAGTCTGCATTTGTGGAGCTGAGTAGTCTGTGTTTGCATCGAGGAGTGTGCATAGTCGTGTTGGAGCTGAGATGAGTATTCTACGTTGAGGAGTCTTCCAAATATGGTAAAGGTAAATATGGGGCTTCCATGCAAAATAATTAGCATATTAGTTTCTATCTCTCTCTTTATTAGTACACTAAAATTTTACACCATTTGATAAGGGAAGACATGAATATTTGTTGGGTTATAAAAACCCTAGCTAGAGTGTGTGGAACTTATTTGAACAAGGCTTAGATAAATGGTCATGGCCAAGTACTATTTTAAGAAATAGGTTTCAATTATTTTTCTAAGCCTTGTTCTAATAAGTTCCACACACTCTAGCTTCCATATGGGGCTTCCATGCAAAATAATTAGCATATTAGTTTCTATCTCTCTCTTTATTAGTACACTAAAATTTTACACCATTTGATAAGGGAAGACATGAAGATTTGTTGGGTTATAAAAACCCTAGCTAGAGTGTGTTAACTTCCTAGAGGATTAGGCTAGAAATAGAGCAAATAAGTCAATGACTGTGTCATTTTATACTTGTTCCATAATATTACAAAAACCTTATAAAACTTGTAACTTGGAGGTCATGTCTACTTCCCAAGAGCTATGTTGTGAAACTTAATTTTTTAATAGGATCCTAGTGAGTTTGCACTGTAATTGTTATTATGATATTAATGCTAGCATATGTCAAGTTGTTGAGTTATGACCAATCTATCATGTATTATTTTAACTGATGGTGTTAAAAATTTATTTTTTCTAATGTTGCTTGTAGCATTGTTTGTATTGTTTTGTTTTAAATGGTTATATATGATTGAAACTGGCCCCACCCGTATTACGTCATGACCACATCACTGTAGTATTTCAATGAACCACATAGGGGTACCACAACAAAGTGTGTTATCATGGCACCCTTGGGAATTGAACCTTGGTCAGCTCAACATTACATGTATGTTATCATGAAAAGATAGTAGCATAAATATTTTATCCAAAATAGTTGTTGCAGTTTACTCTTTTTTGAATCCTAATTTTAAGATTTTAGGTCCCATACACAAATATTGGATGCATATGTATGTTGAATCTGTTTCAAAATTTTCTGCTTTTGGTTCTAAATGCATTTGCTTATTTGTGAAACTGCTTCCATTTTTAAATGCATTTTTTTATTTGTAGACATTATCTATAATGCATTTTCCTTTGTATTATTTTTTGACACTTGAGATTCATAATTATACTACCATATCTTACTATTTCGGCACTATTAGTGACTTTTTGCTTCTTTCCTAGCATTTGTAGCCTTTATCATAGCTTTGTGACATGTGGCCATAGCAAGAAACTGGATCTTAATTTCTATTGCAACTTTAAAAATGTAATCTAAGTTATTACACTCTTGGAAGTAAATGGATCAAATTTTGAAATATACTTTCACAGCGAATGGATTTATGATTGATCATATCTATCATGAATTAAAGCATATACTTAATTGCATTTTATTTTTATTTCAATCTTCTAGGGATTATCGTTCGAGTTGAAATGCTTTGTTTGATTTATTTTATGGAATAGAAGAAGGGGGGTTGAGGGCATCTTCCTCATATACAACTCATGAGATTGCCAAGCATGACAATAAAATTGCTATGCATGGGCTTTAGTACAGAGTGAGTGTGCTTAAGTGGGTATGTGTATTTTTTCCTACCTTGTCTATGGTGATAAAATTAGACCTGTGTGGATGAGGGACTCCCAAATATCCTTACTGTGGGCCTTACAATTTGGAAAAACCCTAAATAAGGAGGAATTTATGTTGCAACTACTAATATTACCCTCTCTATGCATTTTGCATCATCGGACTGCATTAAAATGTGTTGTAGCATGGAATTTTCAGTGCCATTTAATTTTTGTTAAAATTAGAGAATTTTTGTCATCTCAATGGTTAGATATTTTGACTATGATGTTAATGGAGATAGACTACAATAAATTATTTTATATTTATTTATTTATTTTTAATTTGTTATAAAGGATTCAAATGGGCCCCACCCATATTACATCATGACTACATAGTGGTATTACAACAACTTGGCATTTATGCATGTATTGCTTAGCAAGATTTGAACATGGGTCTACTGCTTGAAAGTCAAAGAATTTAATTGGTTGAGCTCATGCCATTTGATAATTTTTTTATATTTATTAATAGTTTAGAAACATGGATTTAAATACCTTCAATTTTTTTAGTGACTTAGGGGCTATTTGAACATTAGGATTGCAGTAAATTTTTGACTTTGAATGCATTGAACTAAATATCAAGAACTTAAATTATGATTGTCTAAATGAAAGTTAATTATTTATTTGGAGGTAAATAAACCAAAATCCTTCAATTTTTTCTAGTTATGTAGAGGTTATTTGAGAAATTAGGATTGTAGTAAGTTTTTGACTTCGAATGGATTGAACTAAATATCAAGAACTTAAATTATTATTGTGTAAGTGAAAGTTCTCATTTTTTTGCTATTTAGAGGTAAATAAACTCCAACTACTCACTCTCTTGCACTCTTTTGAGTGCAAATGGAAATCCTTGTATCAATATTTTTAATGGAAAAGAGATAAGTAGAGATACATGAAGCTTACACTTCCATTCATCATGATGTTCTATGGACAACCACACTTTCAAATTCACTTGGGGCTTTCACCTAGCTAACATAGTTGTTGACCCCAATTAATGTGGGATTGCCTAAATGCAAGGAGGGTTGGCCTTGGTGAAGACTTGAACTTTAGCCTTTGTGGTGATATCATGTCATATTTGTTGATAAGCTATGTCTATCGAACTTGTAATGAATGCTTGTTAGTGTTCATTGCACCTAAAATTATTTTCTATACTTGAGCTTCATTGTTGGTTCAATTTATAGATGTTAGTAATTCTTTTTAATAAGCTATGTGTGGCTTCTATTGGGGGCTACTCCTATTAAAATAACAAAACATTACATTGTTCTCATTACATTGCTATCAGGTTCATTAAACCTTATCAAACTTACCTTTTTATCAAAGATATTCTTCATTTGCCTTTCTATCAAATATATATTGTCATATTCCTCAAATTGTTACGTTTTTGCACTCAACTCCTTGATATCATTTATATTAAGAGATAAAATCTCACTCATCCAATTGCCTTCTAAAATTTGAATTTTTTCAAGATGAAAATCAACACTGCAAATGGCTAAAATATTTGCAACCCGGTTTCCATTTCTATAAATATGTTGTCTATAACAACCTGTCAATTCCCTAATACCTCTTTTTTTAGGGGTCTTATTCATGCCCCTAATATTCCAAGATATCATTTTTATCATCACTTTTTATTTGTGGTTTTAGCCCCACCTCTTGTGAATACTTGCGATATTTGCTTTTGTTTTCCCATATCAACATCCCTCTGAGTTTATTTTTCTCTTTGTTTTTGCTTCTTGGGCCTTCCTCTCTTTTTTCATTCCCACCAACACTTTCATCTTCATCAATATCTTTTATTTTTTCACATTGATCATAGTGAGACTTATCATGTATAGATTTATCTTGCTATGAAGGATTCAAAGTGCAAGGAATAACCTCAAAAGCACTTTCTTCTTTATGTTGCTTTGGAACCCCTAAAGTGCAAGGACACTCCTCCATGGCAATTACTATCTTATATTACCTTAAAAAACCTTAATTGCTATGGATTCCCTCATCCTCATTTCCTTATTATGTTGCTCTTGAAACCCTAAAGTGCAAGGGATAACCTCTACACTAATTTTATTTCTATTTCCAGAAGAGGATTCTATACTACTTGACAAAAATAAAGACAATTTACTTGGAATAACAATATTCTTCAAAACTTTCTTATTGATAAGCTGATATGGAAGTCCAAAAATCCTAACCCACAATAGAAACTTTTTAATAGTTTCTGTCTTGATAGAAAAATTCTTATTCCATGGTCTTAAATAAAGGGCATCTCTCCCCCTAAACCATGGTCCACCACCCATTATTTTATCTCTAATTTCCAAACTGGAAAAGATGAGGGAAAAACCTTTAGAAGAAAAGTCAGTGTAATTTGAATTCAATCCCCACTTGATCCAATTTTAAATATTTGAAAACCTCTATATATTAAACCTCTACTTTTAAGAACCATTATATCATGCTCAATCATCTCATCCTTAATAATCACTTATGGTGTAACATTTGTTCCTTGGATCAAACTTGCCATATATTTGCTCTTCCTCTTATCTCCAATTTGGGCATCCATACTTCTAGGTAGGGCATCCTGACTTTTCATTAGGGCTTTCAAATATGACTTTCCTTCCATGCTACCTAGTGGGCCTCACTCTAGCTTGCACCGCTCTTGGCTCACACTCACACTCACTCTAATAAAATTAATTTATAGATGTTAGTATGACTTTTATGACTTGCAGGTATTTATATTCTTTAATAAAAGGGCCCTTAAATTGTATTTGAGTAATTGAACCTTTTTATTTTTATTTTTAAATCATGATTTGTATATCCCCTATAGGTGGGGTAATCTTTAGTTTGGCTACCATGATTGTGGAGTATCTCTTTTGTCTAATTAACCTAGGACTTGCATGTGGCTATCTTCATTGGGGTATGTAGCAAGCAAAGTTGAATGCGGTGGTTTACCTGAATAATACAACACATTATAATTCCATTTCATATTTTTTAGTTCAGATGTTGCTTGAGAATCAAAATTAGGTCTCAGCTTTGGAGCCCACACACTTCAAGCACTTGATCTCATATTACTTAACATTCAATAGAGACTGTGGGGTGTCTCTTTTGTCTAATTAACCTAGGACTTGCATGTGACCATGTCCCTTGTGATATGTAGCAAGCAAAGTTGGTTATGGTGGTTTACCTGAATAATACAACATGTTATCATGCTATTTCACATTTTTCTATTCAGATGTTGCATGAGCATAAAAATTAGGTTTTTGCTTTGGAGCCCACACACTTCAAGCACTTGATCTCATCCCATTTAACATATTTGAGTAATTTCATTACTTAAGATTCAATGGAGACTTTGGATTATTTTGAATTTATTTTGGCTTATCATTGATGTCTAGTTGTGGTCTACCAAACATTGGTGAACTAGAGGTAAGCATATGCTTTTTATGGGTTATTTTCTAGAACCTTACTGAGGTGATCTCTTTGCATGGTTGCAAAGGATGTGAAAGAAATTCTTGTTGATACAAAAAAATTATCCATGAAAATGATAATATGACTGCATCAAATTTGTAGTAGGTAAAGCATATATGAGCTCCAAATTAATAGTCATTGGGAAATTTTGGTAGATCATGATAATGCCCTACGAAGAGTCAAATCTCTTTTTTAATGTATCACTAGACATACATGTATTAGGAGTGAGACCTCCAAGTTTAACAAAATATTATAGGGGTGCTTTGGTTATATGCTTTTATGTTCAAAGTTTACATCATTCTAAATTTTGAATGACTTGGAAGAGCTGAAGAATAAGAGTGAATTGTACTTTGCAAATACTTTGACAATACTCAACAAATAACATAAAAATAAATTTTACTCAAAAATCAAGAATATAGAAAAAGTTCATTATTTTTCATTTCCTGAAAATTCTACATTGTAGACATTAAAATAAACATAAGATCAAGTTTGAATAGGCAACATTTTACATGCAGGTAGTCATCAGATACTAGCAATGAACGTGTGCATTTTAAATTTTGAAATTTCAACAAGAAATTTGATAAATCTAGTCTTGGAGTCACTCTTTAATTCTTAAAAAAAATCTAGAATGAGATAAAAATAACATAAATACAAAATATTTGATACTTGAAAGGAACCAGAACTACCAATTAAATAACACCTTGGGAAAAGTAAGATCTACTTCTTAAAGACTCCTCTGAGATGGCAAAGGACCATAACTAAACTACTTGGGTGTCAGATTGCTATTTTTCTAGCCTCATACCTAGGAATACCTCTTTGTTTTGGCTATGCTAAGGAGGAATTATGGTTTTTGATTGTGGAAAGAATGCAAAAAAAGCTAGCTGACTAGAAAGGAACTCTTTTAAGTCAGGCTAGTAAAGCTACCCTAGTGATGACTTCCCTCCAAAGTCTACCAATCTATTTCATGTCAGTTTTTAAATTGCATGCCAAAATTACCCACAAGTAGAATATATTCAAAATAACTTTTTGTGTTCTAGGGTTGAAGAAAAAATATTCCATCTGGTCTCCTAGAACCATATTTGAACAAGCAAAAAGAAAGGTGGTCTCAGGCTGAAGAGACCAAGGGATATGAATACTGCCCTCCTGGCCAAACAGGGATGGAGATTAGTCAACTCCACAGGAGTTAACTGGACAAGGATTATCTAGGACAAATATCTCAATACAGGAGCTTCGTTCCATAAAGAAGCTTCTTTGCCTTCAGGCTTAGACTTTTGGAGAAGTTTAATCTCTACCAAAGATTTACTGTTAAGAGGCCTGAGGTGGAAATTGGGTAACGGGTGACAAATCAACTTTTGGGAGGATGCTTGGCTCCTTGATTTCCCCTATCTAGTATTGATAAATTTAACAACCTCAAACCCCTTGTGGATCAGATTGCTAGTCCTATGGTGGTGGACTTCATTGAAGATGATGGGAACTCAAAACATTAGAAACAACTACCCATTCCAAGAATTAGTAGACATATGTCTAATAGCTTGTAATCTCTCCAAAGTAAGTTGCGGCTTATGGTCATTCCTAATAAAGACTATGAAGACTCGTTGATCTAGGCTCTGGAGAAGAATTATCGGTTCTATGTAAAATCAACCTATAGATTGAATGATTCTGATGGGATTTTTTGGTGCCCTAATAGAAGTGTTTGGTGTAAATTTTTGATCCCAAAGGTCAATTTTTTTCTCTAGATCTCTACTCAAAATAAAATTTTAACTATTGATAATCTCAGGAAAAGAGGTCTCTTTCTTGTTAACAGATGTTATCTGTGTGGTTTGGTTGAAGAGACTTCCCAACATATTTTTCTAGATTGCTCCTTTTCCTACCAAATGTTCCAGTTTTTCCTTCAAATTTTAGGGTTGTCTTGGGTTCTTCCTAACTCTATAGCAAATTTATTCAAGCAATGATCATCCTTATTTGTTAATGTCTTATGTAAAATTTATTGGTCTTTATCCTTTTCCCATATTCTTTGGAAACCTAGAAGGAATATAATTGTAGGGCCTTAAAAAACCTGTCTAAATATCCTCCCTTAGTGTGATGTAGGATTATTTGTGCTTTGATAGAAAACCTCTCTTGTCATCCCTTTCCCAAAGTTTCTTGGCCCCTTCATGAGTCTTCTCTTGTCTCTCTATTGGATGGTTTTAGGTCTTTGCCTCCTGGTCCATGCTCATGGCTCTTGATTCGATGGGAACCACCTCAAGAGGGCTGGTTAAAGTTTAATTTCAATGGGGCCTCTAAAGACAACCTCAAGCCTACCAGTGTAGGTGGTGTTTTTAGAAATTCTTAAGGGGAGATCCTTTTAGTATTTACTAAAAAATTAGGTCACTAGATGAATCACTTTGCTGAAGCTTGAGCTGCCTTTCAGGGTTCTCGATGGTTCTATTATTTTCAAGGCAGTAAGTTCAAAATTGAGGATGATTCTCTCAACATAATCAATGTTCTATTGCGAAAACAAGCTCCTAATTAGACCATTGAAAATATGGTGCAAGCAACAACCACAAACTTGAACAAATAAGATTCTTGGAAAATCAAACATGTGTTTAGAGAAGGGAATAAGATGATAAACTTATTGGTAAATCTAGGTTTGCAACAAAATGAGTTGATGGTTTGGAGATCAAAATTTGCTAAGGATATTTTTCAACTCATTCAAGATAATGTCAGTTCTTAGTTTATGGTTACAAAATCCATCCTTTCTGGTTGTATTGAAAGAGTTTTGGTGGGTTAAAGTGAAGTAATTAGATTAATAGTTGATTGGGTGGTAGGGATGTGTTGTCTATTCTGTTGTGGGTCTGATTTTTCTTTTTTTGTAGCTGGCTGGGTTTGGACCTCTATTTTTATCTATGTCCTTTTTGGGATATGGCCTCCTTTGGTGTTTTAGGTTGATTTGGGATATTGAAGGCTATCTCTGGGTGGACCTACGTTATGTGTATTATTTGGATTATATTGTAAAATTTTGTGGGACCCCTTTTAAAACCCTCTTCTCAATCTAATAAAAAAACTACCAATTAATGAATGTAGAGATGAAAATTGTGATGCACAAAGATCAGATCACTTAACCATTTTTTGCTGTTGACCTGGTGTATTTGTGTTCAACCATATTCTAACTATGCATACAAATGGAAACTTTTAGCTTATGAGCACTGGTACCAGAATATTCTCATCATGTACCTCAAATAATATAAGAAATAATTAATTTTGAAATAATAGGAAGAGAAATTGGATTTAACTTCAAGATTGAAATTAAAAAAAATGAAGGAAAAAGAAAGATAAATTATGGTTCTTAACATTGTTGGTTGTAGTCAATTGCAATGGAATATGCAAACAATCCTTTAAGAGCATTGTATGTTTGAAGCCAGTCAATGAGAGGCTACTGGTTGGGGTAGAAATTTTGTATATTAGAATAGGCCTTTATTTACTTGCCTATCAACATTGAAGGATGAATAGTTAAAAAAATTCCTGGTTTTAGATGATAGACATAAAGATAACTAGAAGCATCATTCTTAGTCTGTCTGATTGCATGTAAAAGGGCCACAAGGTTTTCAAAATTAAGAAGTGGATATTTAGCAATAATAGGTGTTTAAAGTCATATATATTTAATTTTTAAATATATACTTAAAAGAGAGAAACAAATAATTTTAATATCCATGACTGACGGAAGTATGCGCATGGGACTCAAACCTACAAGAAGTTACAATGGTTGCATCAAACAAATATAGAAACAAAGACTAAAACTAGTATTATTCATAGGAAGCCAAATAACCTATGAAGGCCTAAATAATATGAAGAACACATGATTATACTGAGAGGGGGGTGAGCATTATAAGATCAACTTTTACTTTTCTTTCCCAAACAATATTATCCAATATTATTAATGGCAATATCAATGGAAATAATCAAAGCAATGCACAAATAATCACACACAAGAGAGACACAAATTTAACGTGGTTCACCCAATGTGGGCTACTCCACAAAGAAAATATTTCTACTAATTTTTCTAAACAAATTTCTTGGGAATAAATTCCCTATTACAATGTTTATGGACCTCTATCCAAAGGAGACACCAATCCCCTATACTCTGATTTATGTATCTCTCTCCACATGAGAAATATTTCCCCTTATCTATGGTTTGTGGATCTCTCTCCATAGGAGAACTCTTTCCTCTTACTCTGGTACGTGGATATCTCTCCATAGGAGAACTCTATCCCCTCTACTATGGTTGGTGATTTTATATAAGACTTCTACCCCCACTACTCTGGCTTGTGGATATCTCTCCATAAGAGACCTCTATCCCCACTACATTGGTTTATGGATCTCTATCCACTAGAGACTACTATCCTCTTTACTCTGTCACCTCCAAAGCCTTTTCTTAACTCTATCTCAAATTTGCACCAAAATATATCCTAAGTCTAGCATAAATATGCTCTAACTCTGCTCATAAATCTGCACCAAAATATGTCTCAAATATACCCCAAGCCTTAACACAAAGCTTGAACTAATATGCTCTTAATTATGTCTCAATTTTCCCTCAAGCCTTAACGCAAATCTTGAACAAATATGCTCTTAATTATATATCAAATCTGCCCTCAAGCCTTAACACAAAGCTTGAACAAATTATCAATCAAACTTGCTATAAAATATGCTCAACTCTATCCTCAAGCCTTCTCAAAGACTTGCTCAAATATACCTTCAAGCCTTCTCAAATACTTGCTCAAATCCGCCCTCAAGCCTTCTCAAAGACTTGCTCAAATCTGCCTTAATGTTGCTCACTTAACCTGCTCAAATATTTCTAAAATTTGCACACAAACCAAGCTTATATATTTTTCAGAAAAGATTTCTTCAAATAGATATATTCTACTCAGAATTCGTTTAACCTTTGGAATATATAGAGAATGATATGCTCTATCAAAAAATCAATATGTTTCACACTTAAAAATCTTGTACTTAGTCAATCAATCTCTTTCTCTTGCCAAATCCCTTTCAATTCAAAACAACACAATGCATTACAAAAATAGTTTATTCTTCTTGCAAATATTCTCTTAAAGATCAATCACACTAATGTACAATTTCCATTATAAAATTGATCTCAAACACCTTCACAATTGCTATCAATATTTCTCAAATCAATGTTTAAAATATTTCACAAAGATGCATTAACTTGTCTTCAACCCTAGCACAAGTAGTCCACAATCTCTAGCTCAAATGTCTCAAACCCTTTCAACAATTTGAAGCATAGATTATTCTCAAAATATATCCCAAATGTTTTCAAAATATTCAACAATGAAGTACAAGAACCTCACTCAATTATTTCCAACAATGCTTATCAAACAATCCTTTTCACTCCACCTTATGTTTCAAAACATTCATTCCAACAAAAACTTTGAACAAAGGATGATATGCCCATACCTCTTAATTGCTCTTGTGGAGATATGTATTCAAAATATGTCTCACAAACAATTGATCTTTCTAGTTCCACTTCAAGAGTTAGATATCAAATTACTCTCTCAATACATCCATATCAATTTTCTTCTCAAAAGATATTTCACCATACAAAAATTACAATAAACTATCAAATCACTTTTACACCATATTTCTCCTATTCTTTCATGCAAAATAACGCTAAAAAAAACAACTAGAAATTACACACATGAATTTCACTTATACACCTTATACCTCCTTCTTATGAAACCAAAATAATGCACATCAAATTTCAACAAGACCAAAGAAATTTCCACTTTATCTCATGCATTAACCAAGTATTAATAATCCGAATTTTCACCTTTCATACTCTTTTTAAAATAAAAATTAAATAAAATTTCTAACCTTATAACTCCCTAACCATATCATACCATAATGATAAAATTTATTAATCCATATAGCTCCTTAACCAAACACAATTTTGCATATCTTTATAAAAAACTTATTCTGCCCTCAAGCGCTATCACCGCTGCTCAAACCTGCGACCTTGCTAGCCTTCACGTTCTAGCACAAGGGAAAACACCACGTGGGCTAGCCACCCACACAAATAAAAATAACACGTGCTCTCTTTTATCCTCTATTATCGATGTAAAAATCAAAACACAAGAAAAACCTTGTCACCTGCCTCCGCCGCGTCTCGAACCCAAGACCTATCAACTGCCACAACTTAGCACCACAAACACTGCCATCTGGGATACCTTCCCGGATGAGATACAATTTTAGAGCCTTTACTCCTTATCCTTTCCTCTAACTCGACTTTCAAAAATTTGTGTCTTCTTCCTCTCCACCGTGAGTTGAACGACGATTGAATGGGCGCATAGATTTCAATGAACGAATACACCACATCAACCACTTTGGCATTGCAATATTTATATGCAATGGTTGCATTAATATTTGACGTCGGCGCTTTAATTTCTTAAATTTTTGGTACCAAATCAAATATTATATTTTAATTATAATAATTTAAATCCAAGGGATTTAAATATTATAATTTCATTTTCTTAGGTTAAACTTTTGCCACCATAGTTAATCAATTTAACCTTTTCTTTTTGCGGAATTACCACCAAGGTAAATCAAATAGACCTTTTTATTTTTCCTTTTTCAAATGCCGCCATGATAAATCAACTTGACCCTTTTATTTGTATTTGTCAAATACCACCATGGTAAATCAACTTGATCCTTTTATTTTTCAATACCACCATGGAGAAGGCTCTTCTTGCTATCTTATACCTCATGTGCCCTTTGAAGAATATTCTCACAAATATTTCCATTAACCTTAGGACTTTAAACCTTTTGACATCAATGACAACATAACATGCTCAAATTTCCAACATAATAATACTAGTTTTAGACTTTGTTTCACCTTATTAGCAAGGCCTGGGAAAAGTTGGATCAGTAATTAATTAGGAAAAATTGCCAAAACTTGTAAGTTTTTCCATATTTTGGTGAAAATATTGAAATATTTTGAAAGAATTGGCTACTCACGAACATATTGGGAGGCTGAAAAAAATTGTGATATATAGCGTAATCATGATTTTCTGAAGTTTTTTCAATAGTGGTTACATCATTGCCTGATACCAAGGCAAAATTGTACTTGAAATGGTTTCTTGCCTCCCATTCATGTCTTTCCAACAAAGGTTCTTTATTTCCCCTATGCTTGTGTAACCGTTTCAAACAAAGTTCTTGTGCCTTACCATTTTAATTATTTAGTTTTAACTTATGTTGAAAAACTTGTAAATCAAAATAGCCAAAATATCATAAATGAGATTGAGGATATATACCCCCATTCTTTGAATTTGTGTTAAAATTTTCATGACAAAGGTTTTAGTGTGCCCTTTGCTGTAAAAATAGTGAAACATCACTGCTCAATTGTTTTGTGCTGCAAAAATATATCTTCTAAATAGTCTTTTTTTTGTTGCTTGCAAGAAATTCCCTAAAATTCATGGAAAAATTCTTGGGATATCTTTTTGTCATGAAGTGGTCAAGAAAAGGCAAAATGAATATTTGAGAATGGTTCTTTTTCACAGTTATAATAGATAAGTGATGGTAGTCAATTTGGTCTAGTATTACTGAGTATTAGGATACCTGTTTGGTATTGGGAGTTTTCCATGATACTAAATACACAAAGTATTGACCATTTCAACTCAGTTTGACTAACACTGTAGTGGACTGGGTAAAATTGGTTTGTTTTGGGTATGCATGAGTAATACTTGTGAGTACTCACAATATGTGATAAATTCAGACTTTTGATTTTATTATTCTGAAGAAATGACTAATATGATTCAAGCCCCTTTTGTTTCTTGATTTTTTTTCTTTTCTTTTTCTTTTTGAATCAAACTATCCTTACACCTTTAGTTTAATGTGTTTCCTTGTTCTAGTGACCCTTGCTAATGGTTAAATCAATACAATTTAAGTATCTTCTAGAAGTTTCCATGATATCAAGTAGAGGAAATATTGACCATGTCAAATTGGTTTGATTGAGTGTGATGAGGTCTATTTAGAATTGGCCTATTTTAGGGCTGAGTGGTTGCTATCTGTACAGAAAATACAAATGAGATATAACCAAAGGCTGATGAGGTTGGTTGATGTATACCCAAGGCAACATTAAGTTATATCCCTAAGGCTAGTGTTCTTATTATGGATGATGAATAGATGAGTGTCCATAGCCTAAGGAATGCAGAGATAATATGAAGTTGTTGAGTTGAGTATTCTGCCTTGAGGAGTCTTCCAAATCTGGTAAAGATAAATATGGGGCTTCCATGCAAAATAATTAGCATATTAGTTTATATCTCTCTCTTTATTAGTACACTAAAATTTTACACCATTTGATAAGGGAAGACATGAAGATTTGTTGGGTTATAAAAACCCTAGATAGAGTGTGGAACTTATCTAAATAAGGCTTAGATAAATGGTCATGGCCAAGTACTATTTTAAGAAATAGATTTCAATTATTTTTCTAAGCCCTGTTCTGATAAGTTCCACACACTATGGCTTCCATATGGGGCTTCCATGCAAAATAATTAGCATATTAGTTTCTATCTCTCTTTATTAGTACACTAAAATTTTACACCATTTGATAATAGTAAACCCCTAAAATATTACCTATCTAAATGGATCTTTACAACATCTAACATCTTGCTGTATTGAATATATGTTATACTTCTATACTATCTTTTTCTCAATGTTGATATGTGCTTGTAGTTGGAAATTGCTAGCTTGATAAGTTGGACAACATTCTTGACTTATTTTCTTTAAATTCCTAGATAGGAAATGACTATTGTGTAAAAGTCTACACTTAATGGAGGAGGTTAGGGTGTTTTATTAGTATTTTTATAGTTTCATATACATAGTATTTCATTGTGGGTTATCTATGTCTATTTTTATTTTACAGTGTTGTACAATATTCAGAGTGGCAATATCTCAAAAAAAATACCAAGAAATACATCACATGTAGCTGAGACTATCACAATAAATTAGGAGCCAGTGATAGAGGCCTCACATGTTAGTAAGTACTTAAAATTTGATAGTGTTGTTAATAGTGGTTGACTTGGGTATATTAGAATTTATCGTGGTTTTGTATTCGACTATGGTGTATTGTAGCAACTGGTAGAAGACACCAGCTACAGATTTTGTGAATGAGGAAGATAAAGAGGTAACCCATAACATAAATAAATCTTATGGTGAGAATATTTGAAATGAGGCTGACAATGCTTTGGCTAACAAAGAAGGTATGCAAACTGCACAAGAAATTTGCTCGTAATGTTGGTTACTTGTTTCATACTATATGGTATAATGATGTTTGGATGGTGCCCAATGTATAGGTGTTGATTCCAAGTCATCGCACAATTCAAACACTAAATATCGTAGAAAGAGAGGTCCAAAAATATGTACAGTTTAGTCAAGTAGCATAGATAAGGTGGAGATCATTTGCAATCTAAATGGACAAGTACAACCCATAGGAGAAAATTCTACTAAGTTTGCATCTTACTTGGGGGTGATTGTGAGGGCTATTATCCCTATCACCTATACAAACTAGAGAGCAGTCCTAGTGGAAGTTAAAAACCAATTATAGATATTCATTACGATAACTTTCTAGCCAACGGATTTCACAGTCCATTTTTGAATACTTATATAAATGTTGCAACTAATAAAATATTGGTTTGATACAAAAAAATATATATCATTCTAGATGCAATGAAGAAACGACTCTTCATGACCATGTACAAGCAATGGTATGATCATAAACATTGACTTGTGAAAAACCACTATAGTAAGTATGATAATGACACAAATAGAATTGCTAATCCCCCACCTATCACAAAAATATTGGGAAGCCTATTAAATTTTGAGGATGTATATTAAAGGAAATACAACCACAAGATGTAAAATAAGCAAGCTATGATAACTATATGATAATGGCACTATAATATGCAGGAAAACTAGATGATAAAATTCTGCAATAACTCAATAATATACCATTAATAAAATCTCACAAAAATAGTACAATGCAATATAATGGAGGACATGAACACTCCAAAAATTTCAATGAAGAACTACATTGTACCTCCTCACTACTCTCCATATTGATATCATTCCTCTCACTCTTTATCTTTATCTCTTTTTTCACTCATTACCTCAAAGGTCTATATATAGGAAGATATGTTCCTTGGCATTTACTCTACCCATGAATCTTCATCTACCTATCCTATGACTCATGTACATGTGGACTACATGCACATTTACATCAGTGCATATTCTAACAGTTGTGCATTTATTACATTGCATGAAGTAACTACTCAAACCTTACTCTAAGGTAAACTTCTAGTCTAGAAATGTACCCAAGGTGGTATATTAACATTTACCAAATAATGTAATATACTCTAACATCCCCATGTATTATATTATATGGGTATTGAAGACTTTAGTATTCAATATGGGTCTTCATCTGGTTTTGGAATTTGTACTCTCCTCTAGTTTCTTTATTTTGCTCCTTGTATGTATTCTGTTCAAGCAAGTAGTTAGTATCTTCATAGAATCCTATATTTGTTGAGAGAGCTTTAACTTCATGTTCCTCTATAGGTTTTTCCAATTATTGAATTTCCTAGATCTTGTGAACTAAGTGCCCTTTTTGATTCCCTTTTTGATATTGCAATTGAGGATAATTTTATTGATTCTGAGAAGGATATGAATACTAAAATTATTGCTGATGTGGACTATACCGATTCTAATATTATCTTGGTTGGTATGGCCTATTTGGTTGACTTCAATAGTTTTTTTGATTCCCTTGATACTGATTTCTAGGATTGAATTTGCAGGAGTTGGTACTATATCATTTCTTTTTGAAAACTTGACAATATTTGTTATTCCATGGTCTTCATCCATTTGAGAATGAGGTAACATTTTCCTATGGATTATCCTTTGAAACTAATGCATTGTTAGTCATTTCATCTTTAACTATATTTTCCACCTCATATTATTGAAGAATATTAACTAACTCATCAAAATATATATCTTTACTTAGGATTTGTAACGATGTAACTAAGTGCTTGTAGCTATCTCGAAGTGCTATCAGGGTTACTTGAACAAGAAACTTATATTCAACCTTTTCTCCTAAAGTTAATAATTTTCCTTTTATATCCACTACTTTAATTAGGAATAGTTCTATAATTTCACCACTATTCACTTTTAGAGAATGTAATTGAGTTTGAAGATTTAAGATAGTAGCTTTATTATTCCCTTCAAATATTTTGGCTAAGATTTTCCATGCTTTTGTAGATGTTCCTGCTGAACTAATGTAGGGTTGTATTTCATATGCAATGGCAAAATTTATTATCATTAATACTTTTGCTTAATTTTCTTCAAATTTTTGAATCTCACTATCACTTGAAGTAGGTTTATCTTTTGTTACTTTAGACTATATCCCAAAGTTTTCCAATTATCAAAATTGCCCTTTGTTTTTTCATGAAGAGTAATTTGGACATCTAAGTAGTTGAGATTCAGTAAGAATGAATTTTTTGGTTGTCATGATGATATTTGTAGACTACATTATACCTCCCTAGTTTCAAGTATATGCTCAACCTTCCTAAGAACTTTTCAATTTTACAAATTTAGTAAAATACCTTCCATCTTGCAAGTGTTTGAATGCACTATGAGTCTTGATAGTATGCTTAGATTTCTTAGTTTGAGTTGAATTCCTTTTGTCTCCCTAATGTTCAGCTTCACTTTATTTCCTTATTTCTCCCTAATAATTAGTAAGTAGAAAGCTAAAGATAAATGATGATGCACTTTTTAATTAGATGAAGTTCTCTAACTTCAATACTCTATGGTTGGATTCCTTTTTCCCTTTTAATAAATTCCAACTTTAAAGCAATCAATAATTTTGCTTCTTTAACCTTCAATTTTCAATGGTTCAATTTTCTAAATTTAAAGGTTGATGTGGTATTCCTTATATCTCCTTAATTTGGAAATTTAGAAATTAATAATATTTGCAAACTAGTATTTCAATTTTCCAATGTTGAAAACCTTATATCTCCTAATTAATTATTTGCAAATATTTTAATGTTTGAATCTCGTACAATTTGTAACATCTTTTAATATATACTCCCTTTTATTTATTTTATTTCTAAATTTCTAAGGTTGGTATTTGCTTAGTTATTCAGTACAATAATAAATAAACCTCAACCTTATATTAAGCACCTTATAACTCCTTATACTTAAGGAAAGCAAATATTAAACCATGTAAGACTTTACCTTCCTTGCAATGTGAAATACGCGTGTTGATTGGCTTGTATTGTGACTCCTTTATCCAAGCTTTAGGTGTTGTGTGTGTTGGTCTTCAACAATGAGCATTTATTTCTCATAGTTACTTTATGAGTCTACCTTATCCTTAAATGCACTTTCAATGCTTGACTCTCAATGCTCAATCTCGTGCTTCCAATCTGTGCACTCTTCTCAGCTTAGGTATTTTAAAATCCTTTGTCTCTTCTTGATGCTCTAGCCACGTGGTACGTACGTTGCTCAGGTGTATTGGTGGAAATTGAAGTTTACATTCTTGGTAAGCATTAGTTGGTGAATCTTCATTGCTCTTTATTTTAATGATGCACAATAATTATGTGCCTTAAACCCTTGGATGATACCTTCAACACTTCAAGATGAGCATTACTTCTATCCTGGGATCTTCCTGTGTAGGTATTATAACAAATATGAGGTACCATTTTTTGTTGTGCCAAGTAGCACAAGATACCTTAGTTTGAGGTGAAAAGTGGTGCTCCTTTTCTATGCATGCGATTGAGCCTTCAACGTTATCTATTTCTCAATGCTTCTTACCTACAATTTCTAGTTATTCTTGCTTGCAATTCCAATGTAATTTTTATAGCTAATGGCGGTGCTATTCTCCCATGAATTTGGCTCTATCAATGGCGGTTCTGAGATGCTCTAACGTTGCCCTCTTAGCTAGCGGTTCTACTCCAAAAATGGTGGCTTTAGAGTGCTTCAATATATCATCTTAGCTGGAAGTTCATCCAAGTTATTGCTTGGGTAATGTACTCTTTGTTTTCACCTTGATATTTTACGTAACTTGTGTATGTTGTACTCTTGTAAATTACACTTCGTTATCCTTTGTGCTATTCTTCTTGCTATACGTTGGACTTATAATGGATGTAATGCTGCCTTACGTAGGTTCTTTGATGCTATAGGTTATTTCTCTTATATTGATTATAGGTGCTTTTTTTATGAGTCTAATAGCACTAGATTTGGTATCTTTACACACCTTGAAACTCGGATATTGACCCCTTCGTTGGCTCTCTTTCTTTACTCCTTTAACTTGATGATATGAATGCTTTGGTGATGTAATAAGCTTGTTGTTGTAGTGTCTTAAAACACTCTAGCTTTTATCCTCTTTTTGCTACGTAGGACAAGATAAATATGGTGCAATAATGTAATGCAAATAGCTTTGCAATAGTTAGAAAAATACCTTAACTTGCACCTATACTTTGAGATATTTAAATCTCTCTTTTTCAATATTTCTCTCTTCCTTGATGAGACGACTTCTTGCTCTACTCCTTGGTGGAAAATAGAGATTTGATGTTGCCTTCCTTACTAGACAACTCTCTTCTATAAATCCTTTGTTTGGTTAACTTAGCAATAATGAATCCAATATCTATAATCATGCAACGAATATGCTCTTTTGAATGGATTGACTTTGCACTAATTTTATAATTTAACTTAATTTACTTAATGCACCTTTAATAACTAGTATGATGCAATAGTAATTTCTCCTTATTGCTCCTTTTATTTAACTCTTAATCAATGTAAACTTCACTTACAAATAATATCTTCTTTGCTTCTACTAGAAGATAGGATGTTATTTTCCTTTCTCTTGAAATATATCTAACTCCTATTTTTGATGTGCAGGTTTTAACCTTATAAGAAACTATCTTCTGCACTCCCTTGAAGAATTTAATATGCAACCTTCTCCTTGCAACTTTTAAAATCTAATATGGTACTTAATGAAACTTAATAATGAACCAAGTAACTAATGTTCAAGTAATGAACCTTTTGCACCAAAGTTGCTTACCTTAATGATCTCTATAGATGATTGAAATCTTGGTGATTAGATTCACTTAAATGCTACCCTGTATTAGATGAAATCGTAGCTCTTCCTTGCTATCCAAACCATCTATTTAACTCATAAATTTGCAACTTTGAAATCCTCTAACTTGTTATATTTTGATGAAGTATGCTATAGGAGATAACAATTACAAGATGTAGAATGATAATGAATTTTAGGAATGACACTAAAATATGCTATTAATGGAACTCACAAAAATAAGGAACTGAATACAATAGATATAAATCTACTCTACCAGTGCATGAAATGAGTGATGCACTCTCACTATCCTCATAACTCACTAGGAGATCCTTTATATAGGAATATGGATTCCTTGGCCAATACTCTACCTAGTTGTACAAGAGGACACCTTGCATATTTACAACTTACACATTAACACTTGTGCATTTATTACATTACTTGAAGTAACTATCTGAATTCCCCCTAAAGTAATCTCCTACTCTAGCTATGTACCAAAAGCGGTACATTTACATGAACCAAATAATGTAATATACTCTAACACCCCCCATGTATTACATTATTTGGGTATTGAAGACTTTAGTCTTCAATATGGATCTTCGTCTTGGTCCTAGAATTTGTGCTCTTCTCCTCTGATTTCTTCATGGTATTCTTTGCCTAAATTTGTATGAGTATCTTCATCTTGTTGAAGTTCATTTTCTTTGTTTGGTTTAAACTTCAATTTGTTCGTAGAGCTCATGTGTCTTTTCTCCTTGCTCCAATTTGCTATATTCTTGTATTATTGATCAAATGAATGGTTAGTATAATTTAATATTTGTAGCTTCAAGATTACAAGTCTCTTTAGCTCGAAGAATTCTCTTCGTCCCTTTGTTCCTAGAATCATGTTATCCTTTGATTCTCTATCTAGAAACTTTTGCTCCATCACTTCCATTTTTTGGTTCTTATGTATGAATATGGAAGGTAAATTTGTATTTATTACCGAGAGCTCAATAAACTCACCATGAAGGATAATTTTCCTATTCCGGTGGTGGATGAATTACTGAATGAACTTCATGGGACTATGTATTTTTTCAAACTCGACCTTCACTCGAGGTACCATCAAATCAGGCTCAAGGATGAGGATATTCCCAAGACTGCTTTCTGTACTCGTGAAGGTCATTATGAGTTTTTGGTAATGCCATTCGGCTTAACTTATACCTCTTCCACGTTCCAAAGCCTCATGAACAACATTTTTCACCCATTCTTTTGAAAGTTTATCCTAGTATTCTTTGATGACATTCTGGTGTATAGTTGCTCATGGGAAGAGTATCTTATTCATGTGAATTAGACTCTTCAGCTATTGGCACAACATAAAATCTATGCTAAGCATTTCAAGTGTTCTTTTGGGTTGATAGAAGTGGAATATTTAGGACACATTGTCACTAAGGACGTCAAAGTTGACCCCAAGAAGATCCAAATGGTTCAGAAATGACAAAAAACTCACACTCTCAAAGGTCTTAGGGGATTTTTAGGGCTTACAGGTTATTATCATAATTTTGTTTGTAACTATAGTAAAATTGTATCTCCCCTCACTTCCATGTTAAAGAACTCTTTTACTTGGAGGAGACCCGTTGAATAGGCTTTCCTATAACTGAAGCATTCTATGACAACTATACCTATTTTGGTCATACCGTATTTTTCCAAACCATTTATAATTGAAAGTGATGCAGTGTTGATGTAAGAAGGGAGACCCTTGGCCTTCACTAGTAAAGATCTCTCTAGTCATAATTTGGGAAAATCCACTTATGCCAAGGAGATGATGGCAATTATGCATGCAGTAACCCATTGGTGACCATATCTCATCGGGTGTCATTTCTCCATTAAAACAGACCATTAGAGTCTCAAATACTTTTGGAGCAACAGGTTGCCACCCCTGAACAACAAAAATGGGTATCTAAACTCATGGGCTATGATTATGATATCATCTACAAGAAGGGCAAGGAGAATGTTGTGGTCGATGCTCTCTCTCACCAATTTTAGGCTCTCAGTATGTTGTGTGCCATTTCATTGTTGGTTCCCCAATGGATCGATTCCTTATGCTAGGAGGTACTTCAAGATCTTGAATTATAGACTTTGGTTGCTTCCCTACACATGGAGCCTACTTCATATCCTGGCTACACTTGGGATGACCAGGATTTGTGTTACCACCAATGCCTTTTTGTTCCCCACAAGTCCCCACTATGAGAACTTCTCATGATAGAATTGCATGCTACTACATATGCAAGCCATTGAGGATTTCTCAAAATATATGAACAACATAAGCACACTTTTTTTGTAAGGGTATGAAAAAGGACATTCAGGATTTTGTGGCAGCTTGTGATACCTGCTAATGGATGATGAGGATTGATGTTTGATCACTCATATGACCCCTCTAGTAGTTCCTAGATAGGTTTGCATAGTTTATTTCTTGCAAATTAATAATTGTAAGTGAGTCTCCTTCTCACATGCACTTGTGGGCACTAGTTATCTTCTAGTTGTCATTTAGAGTGTTAGTTAGTAAGTGTGAACTCAAAGTAGGAAGTGTGATGTAGGAACAATATTATGAAGCTATATTATTCATCATAATGCAAGTATATATAGAATTACATAGGAATCTCACGTAGGTTAAGTGGTTGCAACAATCTGCCAAACATGGCCAACCACTTAACTACTAGTTAACCAAATGCTAACTAGGGATGTCCACTTACTGCTAGAAGACAAAGGAGATCTCTAACAGTTAACTAACATCTAACAACATGCTAACAACATGCTAACAACCTATTTCTAACATGGGCATACTATGCCTCACGTGAATACAAAGTGCAATGAAATAGGAATAGTAAATAATAATAATAATTAACTTAGGCTTAAGTGGATAAGCCTAAGTTATCCTCAACACTCCTCCCAACCATATAAGCATTGGACCCCAATGCTCTCAACAAATGTGGAAAGTCATGGGCCATCTCATGGTGAGGAATCCAATGAGCCATGTGTGGAAAGTGACCGCGACGAGCGACAAGGTAAGTAGTGGAAGAACCCTGTCTAGTGTGATGAGTCTTCATCTCAAAAACTCTATCTGAAATGAGCGAAAGCTGACGATCAGGTGCCACTGCTGCTGTAGGACTGAAAACAGGATCAAGTACCAAAAGAGGGTCCTAAAATGGTGTCTCTGGAAAGCGGCGCTCATCCAAAGGAACCCAAACTCTGCCTCCAACCTGTGGTGAGTGAGGATTGTGATGCTTTCGCACCACTCCCTGCGGAGTCTCCTGCAAGTCCTGTGGTATCTTGCCTAGAAGGCTCTGTCGATGCTTAGTAAGGGAAGTAACCTTAGCTTGCTCCTCCATGTGTGCAATGGTGGGAGTGGGCAAAGCCAAAGGTAACTTCTGTGGAACAAGTGGTTTAGTAGTTGTAGGTGTACCCAAAATTATACCAATGGAATCAATGGCATCTTTCTCATGAGTGAGAATGGTGGGTTCCTTAACCACTTGCTCTTGTGACTGTTCATCATGTGGGAGTGAAACTTCTTCCTTTGCATGTTCCTTAGGTGGTGCTTTTTCTTCATTTTGTGTGGGACAAATGCTAGTAGGAGCTAAAATAAGTGCTTGACTCAATGGCTTCCTTACTTGCCTACAACTTAACATCAAATTGGAAGTAGGTGTAGTGCTTTGTATCAAGTAGTTTTTACCATGCAACTCCAATGTGTAGGTGTTCTTTTTAGCATGATAAATAGCATTCCTATCAAATTGATAGGGTTTACCTAGCAAGAGTCCACAACAATCCATATCTGTGACATCACACCTAACTTTGTCCACAAACTTGTCACCAAAAGCAAAAGTCAAGGTGCAAGTATGGGTGATGTTGGATGTGGAGTCTACATCTTTCCACCCAAGTGCATAAGGTTGGTGATGTGGTTTGATGGGAAGTTTCAACTTCTCCACAACGGACTTCGCAATGAGGTTCTTTTGTGATCCGTTATCAATGATACAATCAACATAGAAATCATGCGTCAAGTGGGCTCTAGTGACAAACAAATGATCACGCCCCCTTGAGCAAACACATTGGACATTAGGGTAACTTTGTTCAGTTTACCCTTTAAAGCAGGATATTCTTCTTCTCGTCCTCGTAGCCAAAATGGGACCATCTTGTGGTTCCTCATGTGTAGGTTGTACAATTAGGGATTTCTTCTTCTTAAACTTCTCAAAAGTATAGCATTTGGATTTTACATGTCCATGCTTTTTACAAAAGTCACAATACAATGAAGAAGAAGAATCTTTAGCATGAAAGGAAGAAGAATGTGCTTTAGGAGAAGTGGGAGGAGAAGAAGAATGAGGGGAAGATTGAGAATTGTTCTTCACCTTCTGTTGATGCTGATTCCCGCCTTTGGAAGAGCCCTCCTATGATGAACGAGACTTTTGATATGCACCAACTTTCTCCTCTGCAAGAATGGCATGATTGAATGCCACATCCAAGGTGAGGAAGACATTGAATTTGATCTCCCTAAAAATATGATCTTGCAAGCCACGAGTGAATTTATTAATCAAATCATCTTCTGAATCTTTCACACCAAGCAATACCCTCAACCTATTAAATTGGAAAATGAAATCAGAAACTGACATTCCATAGGTTTGCCTCAATCTATACCACTTGGTAGTGAGGTCACTTTGGTAGTTTGGTGGAAAGAAGGTGTTTTTCAGAATTTGAGTTAATTCTTTCCAAGTCATGGTGGCATTATGGCTCTGTCTTTCTACAATGAGAACTTTTGCTAAACCTGTGAGTTTTAGTGTAGCAAATGTGGCTTTTTCATCCTCCAAAATTTTAGCATAAGCAAACCAAGTTTGCATATCCAAAATCCATGCAGATAAGACATCGGGATCCCTAGATCCATCATACATTTTAACCTCACATTTGGCTTTGTTTGCATGATTATGGTGGATTTTGATTTCACCAGGATTAAATTGCACAACAATGTCTCTCACTTTTTCTGCCAAAATGTCTACTGCTTCAGTGAGGTTTTCCATGTTTGTTCTGAGGTCTTGAGCCATATTTTTCCTAGTATATGCCAGACTAGGAGGATTACAAAATGGTCTTGCAGAATCTTAATCTAGGCTTAGGAACAATTTTAGTTTCCTATGCAGCCAAATTGCCTAGATTTTACAAGTTTTGCTCTCAAAATTAGGGCTATTTTAGTGCTCTTTACAAAAATAAATCAAGTTTTGTAATTACAAATTAGCACTAAAAACAATGAAAAATCAACCCTTTTACAATGCCAAAATTTGGTTAGGAGCAAAAATTATCAATCTGCAAAAAATTTGCAACACAATGCAAAAAATTTCGTCAAGAACTGAAAACGGAGAAGATATCACCTTTTGAAGTTTGGGTGCCAATTTTCAAAATTTGAATTTTCTCCTCCTTGATCAATTTTCCCGCCAAAATTCGAATTTGAATTTTTTTTTTTTATGAATTGGACGGTCTACCCGTCGATCAACTGCGGGCGACTGTCACAGAGCCCAGCAACCACCCTGAGAAACAACAAGGTACAGCCACAGAGTGGCTGCCACGTGTCAGTGGAGTCCGCTAAAATGATTGTGCCAAGTGTCCAAAGTGAGGCTTGGAAATGCCTCGAACGCCACAGTACGTTCTGGCTTCCATGAGAGCCGTGCGCACAAAAACTGGGCGCTGTCTTCCGCGCTTGAGAGTGGCAGCTTGACCACTATGAAATGGTTACCAAACTATCGGTGCTTAGGCGTATTTAAACCCCAATCGGGCCTTAACACGCTCGATGTGGGATAATTCCCCCCAGACTCCTCCCTCGTCGTCGGTCGCCGGTTGACTCCGCGACGACGAAAAATTTTTCTCAGCAAATAAAACCTTAATAAATTTTAATATTTATCACCGGTTTTCCTTCTGTGCTCGTCGAAAAATGGTTTTGACGTCGGGATTTTATTGCACGGGTTTTCATACTCAAAATTTGAAGAGTCGCCTCCTACAACTCAGTTCGATCGCCACCTGCGATCGTGATTTTATTCTGTGGGGGTGGGCTACCGAAAATGTAGCTCCCCAGTCACACTGCGCAGGTAGGTTGGCTGACGGAGCGGCTGGTGGCTACCGTCTGCTAGTGGACTGCGTGGGGGTTTCTGTCAGCTGGTGGCCGACGGGTGCTGTTGATGATGGTCCAGCCCGATGGGGGCCCATCGGCTGTTACCGGGTGGCTGCCGCTGGTCGTTGGTATCTGGCCCCTGCTGCCACGTCTAGTGGTCAGCGCTGCCGGCTGGTGGGGGCGATCACCGAGTGGCTGGCGACGCCGGCTGGTGTGGCCTCTACCACAAGAACTTTGCCGCCGTGAGCTTGAATAAAATATTAATAAGATAATTAATATTTTATTTGCATGAATTATAAAATTCTTTCACAATAAAAGAAATTTTTCAATTTTGCATGAAATTGCAAACCAATATTTTGCTCCACTTCAATCTGTTTTTGGGCAATCTTCTCGGTAAATCTGCAATGTCCACCTCTTGGCCACAACTGATGCTTAACACCTGGTGTAGGGGTAATTTCTCCCTCTATCACCTCAGCTTCACTTGTGTTGTGGATGACTTCAAGCCAACTCCAAACAACACCTCCTACGATCTGCAATGAAGTGGTAGCTCTCTCCTCCTTCCTGTAATTCTCCTGAAGCTAACTGATACCAATGATGTAGGAAAAATAGTATGAAGCTATATTATTCATCATAATGCAAGTATATATAGAATTACATAGGAATCTCAAGTAGGTTAAGTGGTTGCAACAATCTACCAAACATGGCCAACCACTTAACTACTAGTTAACCAAATGCTAACTATGGATGTCCACTAACCGCTAGAAGACAAACAAGATCTCTAACAGTTAACTAACATCTAAAAACATGCTAACAACATGCTAACAACCTATTTCTAACATGGGCATACTATGCCTCACGTGAATACAAAGTGCAAGAAATAGGAATAATAAATAATAATAATAATTAACTTAGGCTTAAGTGGATAAGCCTAAGTTATCCTCAACAAAGTGTGTACTTCAAGATATCTAAAATGGATCTTATAGTTAGCATTATTCCTTTTCTCTTAACTTAGAAGTTACGTGCATTCTCCTTTGCACTTTTGTAGCTTATGGTTAAGCATATTGGATCAAATCCATGATTTGATGGGTTTGGTTATGTATTTTGGGCCATTAGTGCCTATATAATGAGTTTGTAAATAATATGAAGTTAGTTGGATTTTCAATCCTTTTCATTGGTATCAGAGCCTAGTTCAAGTTTGCACTAGGGCTTGTGAGGTGAGAGGAAAGGAGTTAGTTTTCTTATGAGAAACTTGTTCTCATTGAGGACTCGGTTCAAGCTCAAGGGGAGCTTGAAAACCATTCGTAGAAGGAAGTTCCTTAGGCGTCAAAATCCTCGTTCCAACTTTCTCCGTATGCTCAAGAAGTATAGGAGAAGTTTACCCCGATTTCTTTCTTACAAAAATCCCTTGGCAGGTTTGGATTTCTCCTACGGTGAAATGCGAATTAGGGAGCCTTTTGTTCCTGATGTTCCTGCCATTTCGGAGTCTTGAAGATCGAGCATCATCAAACTAGGTCGTGTGTCGACTGGATCTTGAAAGGAGAGCTACTGAAGGAGTCTTGGGATAATCAAGAGAAATTAGCAATTTTTTTTATTTGAAGGTAATTTGCCTTCAAAAATTGCTAATATTTGTAACAGTTCAAGTTTTCCATGTTTTTAAATTAACCCTCCTGGTTAATTTTTAAAAATTTCATAGTTTTTATTAGAAAACTTATATTTTAATTGATATATATTTTTCTTTATATATTAATTAAATATTGATTGTAAAAAAAAAAATATATTTTTTTAGCCCCTCGGCCCCATCTCAGCAGGAGCCGAGGGCCACTCTTTGCAGGCGGCTCGGCTGCGTCAGCATCGCCGCCTGCCGACGTCGGCCACCGGATGCCCGTCGGTCAACAGCCATTGCCTGTCGGCTGTCGACGGACGTCGATCGACGTCCAACACAGCCGACGGGAGGTCGGCTGTGTTACGTCGCGATCGACAGACCCGATGACTCTGTCAGTCCTGCCGCTGCCATAGACCCTAGAGATCTGTCGGGCTTGTCGCGATCGATACCCGGTGGCTCTCGACCCTACCATGGCTGATAGGCCGACGAGATCTGTCGGGCCTCCTGGTCGACACCCGCAGGCTCTTTATCCTTCGCGATCGATAGGCCTCGAGGCTTTGTCAATCCTGCCACGACTGACTAGCCGGTAGGACAGTCCGTCCGCCTGCACGAACTACAGGCGCGGATGTCGACGTGCCACACAGCCGACGAAACGTCGGCTGTGCTGCGTCCGCTGCCAACAGCCGGTAGACGGCAGCCTACACGCCGCCATGAGGCTGCAACCGGATTTTCTTGCACCAGGCACAACATTTTATTTGCACAGAATTTTTATTTTCACTGGCTTGAAATTGGTGCCTCGAGAAGCGTGCAACATCAGTTTGGGATTTCATGCACAGCCAGTGGAGTGCAGTTTCGGTCTTACCGAGGGTAAATTGTAATTTTTTTAAAAAAAATTCTATTCTAAGGTTATGCATGTCATTTTTATTTTTTATTAATTTAATTTTTAATAACTTAATTAAATTAATTAATCTTTGATTAATTACAATTTAATTTTTAATTAAGTTATTTTTAAATTAATAAAATATAAATTGTAAACCTTAGGTTAGTTTAAATTTTTAAATTTTTAGCCTTAGGAGTATTTTTCAGGGCACAACATTGTAACAAGGACTTTTCAAATTTTCCTTGATTTTTCAGTGCTTTTCCCTTTTACTCCTGGCTTATACCCGGTTTCACATGGCTTCTGACTTGGCTGCCCAAGTGGCAGAACTTGCACATGTTGTAAATGCTTTAGCAGATAAAGCTAATGATACTACCATGGCAGAAGTTCTTGGTAACCTTGTAATGAAGGTAAATGATATTTCTCTCCATAATGCTTCAACTTCTGCTAATGATTCTCGCCTGAGAGTTCGTTGTGAAGTGCCACTTTATGATGGATCCCGGAACCCTGAAGTCTTGAATAGTTGGATTCTTGACATGAGTTCGTGGTTTTCTTATACTCAGCTTTCAGATGAGGATATGGTTCCATATGCTAAGCTAAAACTTTCTGGTTTAGCTAAAGTACTTGTTGAAAGAAAAAGAGGTCATGATGAACTCACCTCATGGGATGAGCTTGTAGACTGTCTTAAGACCAATTTTTATCCTTCCAATTATTCTAAGGAATTGGTCATTAAGTGGTTTCGATTTCTCCAAAGTACTAATATGTCTGTGCAGGAATATATCTTTCAATTCAACAGGTACAAGATACTTTTAAATGTGGAGGAAGATATTAAAGCTTTGATTCTCAAATTTCAAAGTGGTTTGTTGGAACATTTGTACAGGGAAATTATGTTTGTTTCTATGGACACATTGGATTCAGTTTTCAACCAGGCGCAACTTGCGGAGGACAAGTTTAAGGCGCATTCGCAGGCATTCCGTGCACCTGTTACTCAAGTGGTTGCAAACTCATCAAAAGGGAATAATTCTTTCTCACAAAAGAAGAATTTTGCTCAAAAGAAGAATGTTTCTTCTCCATCTCCTTCTTCTCCTTCCCCTTCCGCTTCTACTCCTTCTTCTTCTTCCAAACCTTCTTCTTCTTCTTCTTCTTCTAAAAAGTTTTGTAACTATTGTAAGAAGAAAGGTCATGAAAAAGCTGATTGTTTTAAGCTTAAAAAGAAGAGTTTAGTCATCACTACTCAAGAGGAGGATGCTTCCAAAGGTCCCCTTGAGTCAGTAGGAGAAAGTAGAGTATACACGAAATTACGAGGTAAGCTCAATGAGGTTACCTTAGTAAATGTAAGTTCATCTAAGAGCGCTCGTGATGCTTTGTTCATCACTCGAGCTCATTTGCTCCATAATTTTGCAACAGATTGTATAGTGGATAATGGCTCGTAGAAAAATCTAATTGCGAGGTCCATTGTCGAGCGTTTGAAGTTACCTATGGAGCCTCATCCTCAACCTTATTCTTTGGGTTGGAAGGATAGTGGAAGGGGCTCAAAAATCACTCACACTTGCACATTAAAATTTGCACTTGGCCCACATTTCATAGATCAAGTCACTTGTGATGTGACTCCTATGGATTGTTGTGGGATTTTGCTTGGACAACCTTTTCAGTATGATAGGAGAGTTGTTTATGATGCTTTCAAAAGAACCTACACACTTCAAAAATATGGTCAGGTCTTTCTCATTAAAAGCACCAACACTCCTAACATCATTCTAAGTTCCAAGCAAACAAAAAGAGTAATTAAAAAAGGTGGTGATGTTGCTCTAATTTTCATTCGCTCTCAAAACACTCCTACATCCACATCCATTCCAAAGCAACACTCTTCAATGGATAAAATATTGCAAAATTACTCACACATATTTCAGGAGCCAAAGTCTCTTCCTCCAATTCGCACAATTAATCACAAGCATTGAAATCATTCCCTGGTTCTTCACTACCTAATGCTCCCATGTATAGACAATCTATTTTGCAAAATGAAGAAATAAAAAGGCAAATAGAAGATTTGTTGTCTAAGGGTTTCATTAAGGAAAGTACTTCGCTTGTGCCTCACCTATTTTGTTGGTTCTTAAAAAATATGGCACTTGGAGATTGTGCATTGATTTTCGTGCTTTGAACAAAATTTCTATAAAGAATAGATATCCACTACCACGCATTGATGATTTATTAGATCAGCTCCAAGGAGCTAAGTTCTTTTCAAAAATAGATCTCAAAAGTGGATATCATCAAGTGCGTATCCAAGCCGAGGATACATGGAAGACAACTTTTAAGACGAAGATGGGCCTCTTTGAATGGTTGGTCATGCCCTTCGGTCTTACTAATGCTCCTGCAACCTTCATGAGGTTGATGAATGATGTATTTCGTGATGTACTTGACAAATTTGTAATAATATATCTTGATGATATATTGATATTCTCAAAGACTTGGGAGGAACACCTTAGGCATATCCATCATACACTTGATCTTCTTGCGAAGAATCAATTATATGCCAATTCTTCCAAGTGTTCTTTTGGCAATACTTCAGTTTCTTACCTTGGTTATGTGATTAGTGAAAGTGGAATTCAGGTAGATCCCACCAAAGTTGATGTTTTACTTAAGTGGTCCCCTCCTTCAACTCTCACCGAGTTAAGGAGTTTCCTAGGACTTGCGAATTTTTATCGCAAGTTCATTCCTCAATATTCCACCCTTGCAGCTCCATTGCATTATCTCACTAAGTCTAAAGTTCCATTTCATTGGGAGAAAAGCCAAGAGATTGCCTTTGAGAAACTCAAAAAGAAACTTTGTACAACACCTGTGTTAACTTTACCCGACCTCTCTCAACCTTTTGAGATTGAAACGGATGCCTCTAAAGTTGCCTTAGGAGTTGTGCTCAAACAGAATGGTCATCCAGTTGCTTATCATTCAGAAACTTTTTCTGTTGCTAAGTTGAACTATTCTACATATGACAAGGAGTTGTATGCATTAGTTCAAGCTATCAAGTACTCGGAGACATTATATTTTGGGAAAAGATACAGGTAGTACACACTGATCATATGCCTCTTAAGTTTTTACAATCTCAAAGTAAAATTGAAGAATCAAGACATATGAAGTGGGCCTCTTACCTCCAACAATTTCACTTGGTGATCAAGTACAAAAAGGGGAAGAGTAATACTGTTGTTGATTGTTTGAGTAGGCCTCCTGCCGCTCTTGCCTTAACAGTTATGTCCACTTCACACTTGGGATTTCAGACTTGGCCTAATCAGTATTCACAGGATCCTGGATTTTGGGAAAATATTTGAGCAAGTGAGTAAGCCTTCTTCTTCCAATTTGCGTCCTTTCCAAGATTTCTACATCAAAGAAGGACTTCTTTACAAATTGGACAAGGTTTGTGTTCCTTGTGAGCCTAGAGTGTCACTTCTTAAGGAAGCTCATTCTACACTTTATGGTGGTCACTTTGGGAAGCACAAAACACTTCATCACTTGCAAAGATTTTTCTACTGGCCTAAAATGCAGAGGGATGTGTTGAGATTTCTCAAATAGTGTGCAGTTTGTTGTCGCTCAAAACCAGCTAACAGGAAGTTTGGCTTAGGCATGCCTTTGCCCATTCCTTCCCATCCTTGGGAAAGCATTTCCATGGATTTGGTTAGTGGTTTTCCCATGACAGTGCGACAACATGATTGTGTGTTCGTGGTGGTTGACAGATTCAGTAAGATGGCTAAGTTTATTCCATGCCGCAAGACAAGTTCTGCAACAGACTTAGCCCAATTGTTCTTTGACAGCATTTGGCGTTCCTTTGGTCTACCTACCAGCATTATATCGGATCGTGATTCACGCTTTGTGGGTCACTTTTGGCATTCTTTGTGGAAAATTTTGGGAGTTTCCCTTAACTTTTCCATCGCCTATCATCCGCAGTCCGATGGGCAGACTGAAGTGGTAAACCGTACCCTTGTGCAAAGTTTACGAATCTATCATCACGCTTCACCAAAAAAGTGGGACTTGAGTCTCACTCATATTGAACATGCCTACAATAGGGCCCTACATTCTTCTACAGGTCACTCACCTTTTGAGGTTTGTATGGGATTTCAGCCCTTGGCACCTTATGAGTTACCTTTGTCTTTGCCTTCTCCTGTCACTTCACATCTTCAGAAGGAGCAAGACAAGGCACACTCATTTATTCAACACTTGCACAATCTGCAATCAAAGGTGATTGAGATTTTGCAAAAGACACAGCAGCAATAGAAAAAGGCCATGGATCGACATCGAATTCCTCATCCATTTCAGGTTGGTGACAAAGTTTGGTTGCATCTTGACAAGCGGCGTTTTATTGATAAGACTCATAGTAAAATCAAACCGATTCGCTATGGGCCTTATACTATTCTTCAATAGGTGTCCGAGAATGCTTTTCGCCTTGATCTTCCCGCACACTTGGGAATTCATGACGTCGTCAATGTAGATCTTTTGAAGTTGTACTTTGACTCTACATTGGAGACCGCACCAGCTATCAGTCATCCTATGGACGTGGTTCCTGATTCTCAATTACCATTGGATTCCGATCAGATCTATGACACAAAGACTCGACAGACTCGCCAAGGGTCTACCACCTCATATCTTGTGGCTCGACGAGGACAGCTGCCGCATCAGGCTCGTTGGATTTCTTTTCATCAGATGTCCCATGACTTTCCTACTCTTTTGAAAGCATTGGAGGCCAATGCTTCTATTGTGGGGAGGCATGATGAGGATTGATGTTTGATCACTCATATGACCCCTCTAGTAGTTCCTAGCTAGGTTTGCATAGTTTATTTCTTGCAAATTAATAATTGTAAGTGAGTCTCCTTCTCACATGCACTTGTGGGCACTAGTTATCTTCTAGTTGTCATTTAGAGTGTTAGTTAGTAAGTGTGAACTCAAAGTAGGAAGTGTGTACTTCAAGATAGCTAAAATGGATCTTATAGTTAGCATTATTCCTTTTCTCTTAACTTAGAAGTTACGTGCATTCTCCTTTGCACTTTTGTAGCTTATGGTTAAGCATATTGGATCAAATCCATGATTTGATGGGTTTGGTTATGTATTTTGGGCCATTAGTGCCTATATAATGAGTTTGTAAATAATATGAAGTTAGTTGGATTTTCAATCCTTTTCAATGGATGAAAGGTAAAACAATGTGTTCTTCAGGCACTCTTCAACCCTTGCCCATTCCTGACCAGGTTTGGATGGATATTTCTATGGATTTTATTGAAGGATTACCTAAGTTCAGAGGCAAATTTTTTATCTTCATGGTAGTGGATCATATTTCAAAAGATTCTCACTTTTATTCCCTCTTCCATCCTTACAAAACCTCCATCGTTACCCAAATTTTCCTTGATTCTATCTTTCGTCTTCAAGGTCTGCCCTCCTCCATCGTGTTCAATCATGACCCAACCTTTACTAGTCATTTTTAACAAGAATTATTTAAGTTGCAGGGAACTCAACTCAAAATAATTTTAGCTTATCATCCATAAACGGATGGCCAGACGAAGATTGTCAACAAGTGTTTGGAAACCTACCTTCGTTGTTTTACCTCTGATCATCCTACACACTGGGTGAAATGGCTTCCTTTGGTCGAGTGGTGGTACAACACTTCCTATCACACAACAACCAAGATTACCCCTTTTGAGGTAGTTTATGGGTATCTTCCACCCACGCCTTCCTCCTACAATCCAGGTAGCTCCAAGGTCCATACCGTCATCACTACTCTCAATCAACATGCTAATGTCCTCCATCAACTGAAGATGAATTTGGATGTAGCCTAGAATCAGATGTGCCAATAGGCTGACCAACACCATTCTAAGAATATTTTTGATGTGGGTGATATGGTTTTCCTTCACTTGTAGTTGTACAAATAGTTATCCCTCCAACTTCCTAGATGCCAGAAACTTATCGTGAAATACTATGGGCCCTACCAGGTATTACAGTGGATTGGTACCACAGACTAAAAATTCACCCTTCTACCTACATCCAAGCTACATCCTATTTTTCATATCTCAGAAATGTGGTGGAAAATTAGGTATAGGTTTAATTTGAACTCTCAGAGTTAGATGAAGAAGGTTTTATCTTGCTTAAACCTAAAAAGTTATTGGATCCTCAGACTCACACTCTCCACAATCGTATCATTACTGAAGTTCTTGTTCAGTGGCGTGGACTCTAGATAGAATATGCTACATGGGAGTCTCTAGCACCAGATCCAACACCAATTTCCTCTCCTTTAGGTTTGAGGACAAAGTTTTTTTAAGAGGAAGGACATGTTAGGATCCCATCCTAACATTATTTTGTAATTCTCATTATTATGTAATGACCCACTTCCAATGTGGGGAGGATTCTATTATAATATTATTTTGAATACTTTGTAATGTATGTGGCAAGTAAGGCACCTATCCAAGTGGTGTCATCACATGTAATCATTATCAAGTTTGTAATCGATGTTTGGTAGAAGATTCTAGCTCAAGTAGCATTTTGCATGTAAGCCAACTCTTGAGACTTTAGGTAGGATTGTATGTAGCTTTCTCTTTAAAATACATGAATCCATGTATGAATGTATCTTTTTTCAAGTTAATGAAATATTGAAGGAGGTTGTCCCCTCAAAGAGGCCTGCGATTCTGAGTTATTTGTGAGATTGTTTCAATTCTGCAATTACTTTCTGCATAGTGTTATTCTTTTATTGCATGTATTTTAGTTATATTTCATATTTTATGTGTGTGAGCTTTATTTCAATAGTAGGTTCCTTACACTTCTCCTTAGGCCTCTAAATATTTGATCTTCCATTTGCTGCTTCAGGTGTTGGATTGATTCTAAAGAAGATATTCATCCTAGCTCTTTGTAGGAAGCTTTCTGACTTTCTTTGAATCTCCTTTTCCTACAACAACGTATTAGGACTATAATGGATGCAACTCTAAATATAGAGATAACCAATCTTCACTAGTTGATTTTTCAATCTAGTAGAATCAATGTTGAGTCCTAGCCTTCACAAGTTTTTCTACAACCCTGTGGAAAGACTCTAGCCAAATGCAATTTAAAAAAAAATTGAAAATAAGATTTTTGATCTCCTCTCAATCTCTCTTGCAACTCTCTCTCTATTTCCCATTGATCTACTATGCCATGATACCACTATTAGATTTTAAGAATGTATATTAAAGTAAATGCAACCACAAGATGTAAAATAAGCAAGCTATGATAACTATATGATAATGCCACTATAATTTACAGGAAAACTAGATGATAAACTTTTGCAATAACTCAGTAATATACCATTAATAAAATCTCACAAAAATAGTACAATGTAATATAATGGAGGACATGAACACTCCAAAAATTTCAATGAAGAACTACATTGTACCTCCTCACTACTCTCCATCTTGATATCATTCCTCTCACTCTTTATATCTATCTCTTTTTTCACTCATTAACTCAAAGGTCTATATATAGGAAGATATGTTCCTTGGCATTTTCTCTACCCATGACTCTTCATCTACCTATCCTATGACTCATGTACATGTGGACTACATGCACATTTACATCATTGCATATTCTAACAATTTTGCATTTATTACATTGCATGAAGTAACTACTCAAACCTTACTCTAAGGTAAACTTCTAGTCTAGAAATGTACCCAAGGTGGTATATTAACATTTACCAAATAATGTAATATACTCTAACACCCCCATGTATTATATTATATGGGTATTGAAGACTTTAGTCTTCAATATGGGTCTTCATATGGTTTTGGAATTTGTACTCTCCTCTGGTTTCTTTATTCTGCTCCCTGTATGTATTCTGTTCAAGCAAGTAGTCAGTATCTTCATAGAATCCTATCTTTGTTGAGAGAGTTTTAACTTCATGTTCCTCTATAGGTTTTTCCAGTTCTTGAATTTCCTAAATCTCGTGAACTAAGTGCCCTTTTTATTCCCTTTTTGATATTGCAATTGAGGATAATTGTATTGATTCTGAGAAGGATATGAACACAAAAATTATTGTTGATGTGGACTATACTTATTATGATATTATCTTGGTTGGAATGGCCTATTTGGTTGACTTCCATAGTTTGTTTGATTCCCTTGATATTGATTTCTAGGATTGAATTTGTAGTAGTTGGTACTATATCATTTCTTCTTGCAAACTTGACAATATTTGTTATTCCATGGTCTTCATCCATTTGAGAATGAGGTAACATTTTCCTGTGGATTATCCTTTGAAACTAATGCATTGTTAGTCATTTCATATTTAACTATATTTTCCACCTCATATTCTTGAATAATATTGACTAACTCATCAAAAGATATATCTTTACTTAGGATTTGTAAAGATGTAACTAAGTGCTTGTAGTTATCTCGAAGTGCTATCAGGGTTACTTGAACTAGAAACTTATCTTCAACATTTTCTCCTAAAGTTAATAATTTTCCTTTTATATCCGCTACTTTTCTTAGGAATAGTTCTATACTTTCACCACTATTCACTTTTAGAGAATGTAATTAAGTTTGAAGATTTAAGATAGTAGCTTTATTCTTCCATTCAAATATTTTGGCTAAAATTTTTCATGCTTTTGTAGATGTTCCTGCTAAACTAATGTAGGATTGTATTTCATCTATAATGGCAAAATTTATTATCATTAATGCTTTTGCTTAATTTTCTTCAAACTTTTGAATCTCACTATCACTTGAAGTAGGTTTATCTTTTGTTCCTTTGACTATATCCCAAATTTTTTCAACTATCAAAATTACCCTTTGTTTTTTCATGAAGAGTAATTTGGACCTCTAAGTAGTTGAGATTCAGTAAGAATGACTTTTTTTTTTGTCATGATGATATTTGTAGACTACCTTATACCTCCCTAGTTTCAAGTATATGCTCAACCCTGCTAAGAACTTTTCAATTTTACAAATCTAGTAAAATACCTTCCATCTTGCAAGTGTTTGAATGCACTATGAGTCTTGATAGTATGCTTAGATTTCTTAGTTTGATTTGAATTCCTTTTGTCTCCCTAATGTTCAGCTTCACTTTCTTTCCTTATTTCTCCCTAATAATTAGTAAGTAGAAAGCTAAATATAAATGATGATGCACTTTTTAATTAGATGAAGTTATCTAACTTCAATACTCTATGATTGGATTCCTTTTTCCCTTTTAATAAATTCTGAAGTTAAAGCAATCAATAATTTTGCTTCTTTAACCTTCAATTTTCAATGGTTCAATTTTCTAAATTTCAAGAAACTAAAGTTTGATGTGGTATTCCTTATATCTCCCTAATTTGGAAATTTAGAAATTAATAATATTTGCAAACTAGTATTTCAATTTTCCAATGTTGAAAATCTTATATCTCCTAATTAATTATTTGCAAATATTTTAATGTTTGAATATCGTACAATTTGTAATATCTTTTAAGATATACTCCCTTTTCTTTATTTGCTTTCAAACTTTCTAAGGTTGGTATTTGCTTAGTTATTCAGTACAATAATAAATAAACTTCAACCTTATATTAAGCACCTTATAACTCCTTATACTTAAGAAAAGCAAATATTAAACCATGTAAGACTTTACCTTCCTTGCAATGTGAAATACGCGTGTTGATTGGCTTGTATTGTGACTCCTTTATCCAAGATTTAGGTGTTGTGTGTGCCGGTATTCAACAACGAGCATTTATTTCTCATGGTTACCTTATGATTCTACCTTATCCTTAAATACACTTTCAATGCTTGACTCTCAATGCTCAATCTCGTGCTTCCAATATGTGTACTCTTCTCATATTAGGTATTTTAATATCCTTTGTCTCTTCTTGATGCTCTAGCCACGTGGTACGTATGTTGCTTAGGTGTATTGGTGGAAAATGGAATTTACGTTTTTGGTAAGCATTAGTTGATGAATATTAATTGATATTTATTTTAATGATGCACAATAATTATGTGCCTTAAACCCTTGAATGATACCTTCAACACTTCAAGATGAGCGTTACTTCTATCTTGGGCTCTTCCTTCCTGTGTAGGTGTTATAACAAATATGAGGTACCATTTTTTGTTGTGCCAAGTAGCACAAGATGCCTTAGCTTGAGGTGAAAAGTGGTGCTCATTTTCTATGCATGTGATTAAGCCTTCAACGTTCTCTGTTTCTCAATGCTTCTTACCTACAATTGCTAGTTGTTCTTGCTTGCAATTCCAATGTAATTTTTCTAGCTAATGGTGGTGCTATTCTCCCATGAAGTTGGCTCTAGAAATGGTGGTTCTAAGATGCTCTAATGTTTCCCTCTTAGCTAGCGGTTCTACTCCAACAATGGTGGCTCTAGAGTGCTTCAAGCTATCCTCTTAGCTGGCAGTTCATCCAAGTTATTGCTTGGGTAATGCACTCTTTGTTTGCACCTTGATCTTTTACGTAACTTGTGTATGTTGTACTCTTGTAAATTATACTTTGTTATCCTTTGTGCTATTCTTATTGCTTTATGTTGGACTTATAATGGATGTAATGTTGCCTTACGTAGGTTCTTTGATGCTATAGGTTATTTCTCTTATATTGATTATAGGTGCTTTTTTTATGAGTCTAATAGCACTATATTTGGTGTCTTTACACACCTTGAAACTCGGATATTGACCCCTTCGTTGGCTCTCTTTCTTTACTCCTTTAACTTGATGATATGGATGCTTTGGTGATGTAATAAGCTTGTTGTTGTAGTGTCTTAAAACACTCTAGCTTTTATCCTCTTTTTGCTACGTAGGACAAGATAAATATGGTGCAATAATGTAATGCAAATAGCTTTGCAATAGTTAGAAAAATACCTTAACTTGCACCTATACTTTGAGATATTTAAATCTCTTTTTCAATATTTCTCTCTTCCTTGATGAGGCGACTTCTTGCTCTACTCCTTGGTGGAAAATAGAGATTTGATGTTGCCTTCCTTACTAGACAACTCTCTTCTATAAATCATTTTCTTGGTTAACTTAGAAATAATGAATCCAATCTCTATAATCATGCAACGAATATACCCTTTTGAATGGATTGAATTTGCACTAATTTTCCAACTTAACTTAATTTACTTAATGCACCTTTAATAACTAGTATGATGCAATAGTAATTTATCCTTATTGCTCCTTTTATTTAACTCTTAATCAATGCAACCTTCACTTACGAATAATATATTCTTTGCTTCTAATAGAATATAGGATGTTGTTATTTTCCTTTCTCTTGAAATATATCTAACTCCTATTTTGAATGTGTTGGTTTTAACCTTATTAAAAACTATCTTCTGCACTCCCTTGAAGAATTTAATATGCAACCTTCTCCTTGCAACTTTTAAACTCTAATATGGTAGTTAATGAAACTTAATAATGAACCAAGTAACTAATGTTCAAGTAATGAAAATTTTGCACCAAATTTGCTTACCTTAATGATATCTATAGATGATGGAAATCTTGGTGATTAGATTCACTTAAATGCTACCCTGTATTAGATGAAATCGCAGCTCTTTCTTGCTATCCAAAACATCTATTTAAATCATCAATTTACAACTTTGAAACCCTCTAACTTGTTAGATTTTGATGAAGTATGCTATAGGAGATAACAATTACAAGACGTCGAACGATAATGAAGTTTAGGAATGACACTAAAATATGCTATTAATGGAACTCACAAAAATAAGGAACTGAATACAATAGATAGAAATCTACTCTACCAGAGCATGCAATGAGCGATGCACTCTCACTGTCCTAATCACTCACTAGGAGATCCTTTATATAGGAAGATGGATTCCTTGGCCAAAACTCTACCTAGTTGACAAGAGGACACCTTGCATATTTACAACTTACACATTAACACTTGTGCATTTATTACATTACTTGAAGTAACTATCTGACTTCCCCCTAAAGTAATCTCCTACTCTAGCTATGTACCAAAGGCGGTACATTTACATGAACCAAATGATATAATATACTCTAACACCCCCCTGTATTACATTATTTGGGTATTGAAGACTTTAGTCTTCAATATGGATCTTCGTCTTGGTCCTAGAATTTCAGCTCTTCTCCTCTGATTCCTTCATGGTCTTCTTTGCCTAAATTTGGATGAGTATCTTCATCTTGTTCAGGTTCATTTTCTTTGTTTGGTTCAGTCTTCAATTTGTTCGTGGAGCTCATGTGTCTTTTCTCCTTGCTCCAATTTGCTACCTTCTTGTATTATTGATCAAATGAATGGTTAGTATAATTCAATATTTGTAGCTTCAATATTACAAGTCTCTTTAGCTCAAAGAATTCTCTTCTTCCCTTTGTTCCTAGAATCATGTTATCCTTTGATTCTCTGTCTAGAAACTTTTGCTCCATCACTTCCATTTTTTGGTTCTTATGTAGGAATATAGAAGGCAAATTTGGATCATAATTGATCCATTTTCTTATTTAATTCCTTGCAATATGCTTCTCAGAAAATCCATTAGTGTTGTTTTGAACAACAACATATTGTATGAATCCAAATGAATCTAGAGCACATGTACCATTATTAATAGGTCTTGTAGCTTCTCTTTTAGACTTGGATTCTACCATCTCTCACTTTCAGTTTGTTTGATTACTAAATTGTAGCTTGTAATTAGTTCTTTCAAATTATGAATTTTTGAGACTTTAAGATGATCATACCATAGTGAATTTTCTTGTATTCATAATTTTTTTTGAAGGTTCTAATCCTTTGAGGTTGACTTCCTTATGGCTCCCTAGTTTTGAGTATGTGAACTAATTTGATAATACCTTTCTAGATTTAGGTTTTGTAGAACTTCTTATGTTCCCTAATTTAGAATTTTAAAAAATTGATTAACGTTTACTAAGTAAACAACCTTATACCTCGTGTTATTTAATTGCAAATATTATATCTTCAAGGAATAAACTTCTTAATCTTGCTTTATTAAGGTTGATTTTGCATATCTCTCTCCAACATATGAATTCAACCTTACACCTTATTACTCCTTGATAAAAGCAATTTAAATTAATGTGCAACTTTACCTTAATACTTTCGAACGCGTAGTTTCTCACCAACCGAAGGCACTGTAGTTTAGCTGATGGCTGATGTATGACAGCGAGTTTGCTGGATGTTTCTGGTATGGCTTTGATGTCACTTTCACTTCGCTATTGGTGCCTTCAAGTGCTTTGTCAGTTGAGCATGTGTCTTTTAATTGCTCCGAAGCCTTCAATGTCGGCTAGTGACTGTATTCCTATTCAACGCGCTGCCTATGATTTTATATCGTTTGCAAGCTTTGGAGTGACCGTTATCCTTATCTCCTTATTTCCTCGATGTGCGTGCGATCGTAAAAAAATCTATTAGCTTTGTCCGACGGTGCTCGATAGTTGACACGATTTGTGTGTGCGAATATGACGTAGCTCTCCTTAATTCTCGACGGTGGATATTTCAACCTATGTTTCAATTAATACCGACTATGTGTAACCATACTGTAATAGGAGCCGACATGAAAGATGATGGAGAAGAATTAAACTTGGGTGATGTCTTTTCTGTATAAACTCAGACTTCACTGTGTTTTGGCATGTGGATCCTAAGCAATGATGTATATCTGACGAGCACTAAAATTAAACCCTTCCAACATCTTCTCCTTTAATAGTTGTGTGCTATTATAATAGCTCTTCACTGTAACGATTGATAATTGATGTCCTTCTGTTCAACGTTTGTCCATGCTATTCCTTTAGACTTTGACCAATCTATTCGCTGGCATTATTCGGTTTTTTAGTACAAGGAAATCCCTTACATCTATAATCATTGTTTACTATCAAGATTGTTTACTATCAAGTAAGGTTTAAATCTTGGGCTGCCCCCTATAACCCCTACAACGGTCGTTTACTTTAATCCGGGCCTGAGATGGCTACCGCTGATCGCTAAGAATTCGTATTCAGTTAATAGGAGCTTATCTGTAATGGCTATGATGCTGCCTTGCTTTATAAAGAAAAACCTTTTAATATTTTGACTAGTGGATACTCCCCATGATGTTCGCTACGTTGGCACTGTCTCCAGAGTAACATTTCTCTTAATGCAGCACAAAATGATTCTTTGCAATGCCTACTTAACCAACCGACTTGAATCTTGCAACGCCTTGAACACTTCCAAGACAAGCGTTACTCTGGCTCGTATGCCTGTTATCTTTGTAGGTGTTAGGGAAATGATATGGGTGCTAGATTTGAATGTGCCAAGGGGCACTCCAAGCTAAAGCATGTAAAGGCTCCTCAATGTCTATCAAACCTTATAATTCTTTCTTGCCAACAGATGCTCGGCTGTAAAACATTTTTTCAACACTTCCCTTTGATGTAATTCGTAGTTGGCTCTAGTTCGATGGTGGTTCTAGGCACTTTCGAGATGGTTCTATGGCACTGCGTTCACAATAGCTAGTGCTGCCCTTAGCTGGCAGTTTTCTCCTATGGTAATGCCTCTTTTTTCTAGCTGTATCTTCCGACCTTTCGCTATAATGAGCTATCCCCTTTGATGTTATCTTTTGCGTAGATAAATGATCGATAGATGTCTGCTTGCTATGCTATCCTATTTACGTTGAAATGCAATAGAAGATGAGCGCTTAGAGTAGACCTTATTATGTGGAAATGAGCTGGATAATGAGCTCCTTTTGCTGGTCTACAATGATGTAGGTATGCTGATTAGGATGCTCGATGATTGGCCGAAGATGATGATTGTATACACCTGAATACGAGCTCTTTTCTGTCTCTATCTTGTTGGATAGTGTTGCTAGTCTTGCAGGCTTTAAGATGCTCAAGCTTATCCTTCAAATGGTGCAAGAAACAATGTAAACAAGTTTACAAAAGTTAAAATAGAATATTTGGTTTTACACCTGTTCTAAGATCTTCCAATCTCCTTCTTGCAAGTTTTCATTTTGATTTTATGAGGAGGCTCCTTGCTATATGTCTTGAGGAATAATGTAGAGTGACTTGAAGCTTTTCTTTGGCTTCTTGGATATGGCCGCTACTTGCTCTATTCCTTGAGAGCAATATATTGTTGTATTTCTTATTAGACAACACTAGTATCTAGCTTCTTCACTTGGAATCCAAGCTAATAATAATATAAGCAATATGCTAGATTAATTTTTGCATTAAATTTTCGTCTTTACTAAAATTCTTAGTGCAATACTAATTCTTAAAGATCTCTCAAATGCTTAATAATCTCTACAATCTAATGTAGTCTTCTTTTCTACTAGTAGATAATAGGAAGAATATATTTAACTCCTATTAATGTGGAGGTAATAACTTTTAACAAAACTATCTTCTACACTTTCTTTGAAGAATTAAAATGCAACCTTCTATTTTAAAACTTTTAAATTCTAATAAGGTGCTTAATGAAGCTAAGTTGTAATTCAAATAAGTGTTCAAGTAATGAACCCCTTTTCACCTAAGTTGCTTACCATTGATGACCTTTGAAGATGATGAATATCTTGAAGAGCTGATTCACTAAGTTTTTTTTCTAGAATGATGGTTGCTTGCAATCGTGAACCCTTATGGTTTCTTGCTTTGAAATTGTAGTAGATGGCTTCAACTTCTCCTTAAGGATGTGGCTTGGAACTTTGAAGTTTTGTATCTAGTAATACTACCTTGATTGTTGTCTTCTTAGCTATGAAATGTAATCTTCAAACCTCTCAAGTTTGGTATCAATATCTGGTTCTTTTCTCCTTATCAAAGTCTAACTTCGATCTTGGTCTCCTTCTCAAGAATCTGAGGATCTTGAGGTCTTCAATATTCTTCTTCGAGATTTGGCACTCCTTGCAAAATTATTCTCCTTTTGGGTTTGTTATCGGATGACGATAATTATCCCAATTTCTTTCACTAGCAGGAGATTCTCCTTGGTAGTGAATTTTTCCAATGAGTTCTTCTAGGAACTCCTTTGTTGGCTTCAAAAAACTCTGCAATAAGGATCTCCAAGCCTTCTTCTTATTTCTCCTTGAGACCTCTCCAAGGTCTTCTATCTTGTAGCTGATGTAGTCTTCACAATGAGACCTTTCCTTCAACCTTCTACTGTAGAAGTGTTGGCAATGGGATCACCTTCTTGGATCTCTGGATTCTGCTACTTCTAAAATCAGGTACTAGACTTTGCTTGTTCTTTTTCAATCTTCCTTCTCTTGGAAGTTCTTCAATGAGAATTTTTGTGATTCTCTTCAACTTATTCTAGAATAGATCTTTAATATGTTATTTCCAATAGGGTCTTTTCTTAGATCTCTTCAACTTCATTAGTTATTCTTGAAAATAGTGGTATGAATTTTGTGTTGAGTCCTAGTGTTCACTATTTTGTGGAAAGACTCTAGCTAATCTATAACTTGCAGTATTCAAAAGAGATCACCAATATCCTATATTCTAGGAATCTTCTCTGGAGTCTCTTCTGGAAGGGTTTCCATGGCATTATCTTCTGGATCAAGGCTTCTATGGCTTTTTATTCTACAATGTGCAAGTTGACAACATGACTCCTCTTAGATTCCTAGAATATCCTCTTCTTTCGTTTGTTTCTTCTAGTGCTGGATTGATTTTGAAGATGGTATTATTCCTAGCTCTCTGTAGGAAGCTTCATAACTTTCTCTGAATCTCCTTTTACTGCAAAAAAGTATTAGTATGATGATTCTAAATCTAGCAATGATGAATCTTCACTAGTTGATTTGTTAATCTAGTGGAATGAGTGCTAAGTTCTAGTATTCACAAGTTTTTTTTCAACCCTATGGAAAGACTCTAGCCAAATGCAATCTCAAAAAGTTTGAACTGATATTTGCTTCTCTCCTTTCAATCTCTTGTGTCTCTCCCTATTCCCATCTGATCTACCATGGCTTAGATACCACTATTAGCTTTTGATGAAGTAGGCTATGGGATATAGAAATCATAAGATGCAGAACGATAATGAAGTTCAAGAATGGCACTGAAATATGCTATTAATGGAACTCACAAAAATAAGGAACTGAATACAATAGATATAAATTACTCTACTAGTGCATGCAATAAGCAATGCAATCTTATTAGAACTCAAAAAAATAAGAAATTGAATACAATAGATATAAATTACTCTACTAGTGCTTACAATAAGCAATGCACTCTCACTCTCCTGATCACTCACTATGATACCCTTTATATATGAATATGCATTCCTTGACCAACACTCTACCTAGTTGTACAAAAATACACCTTGCACATTTACAACTTGTACATTGATACTTGTCCATTTATTACATTACTTAAAGTAACTATCTAACTTCCCACTAAAGTAATATCCTATTATAGCTATGTACCAAAGGTGATATATTTACATGACCCAAATGATGTAATATACTCTAACATAACTTACTACCCGAAAGTGTAGTTTGATGGATTTTAATTCTCCTTCAGGATACTCTCTTGATTTCTATAAATTAGTAGCTAGTAATGTTGCCCAAATTGCTACCCTTTCACAATCAATTTGGTGGATTTTAATTCTCCTTCAGGATACTCTCTTGATTTCTATAAATTAGCAGCTAGTAATGTTGCCCAAATTTCTACCCTTTCACAATAAATTTTTCCTTTGAAATGCTATCCTTGAATCTCCTCAATTTGGTAGGAAACTCCTCCAAATTGTAGCTATAACTCTTCTTCTAGGAACCTTCAATTTTATTCTATAGAAACCAATAAAATTCTTTCTTGAAAATAACTTTCAAGCCTTCAATATCAATCCTCAAATATCTTAGATTTGGTGGTTTTTCTAACTCCTTTCTCCTTCAACCTTCTTGTCAAATTCTAACTTCAATCTTGGCCTCTCTAATGACCTTCTTCTCAAGATTTTAACTATCTTGAGGTCTTTACTACTCTCCTTCAAAATTTGTCGAACTCCTTGCAAAATTCTTCTCATTTTGGGTTTGTTATCGGATGGTGATAATTATCCAAAAATCTCCTTTATCAAGAACTTTTTGCTAGTAAATTTCACTAAGGCATTCTCCTAGAAACTCCTTCAATGGCCTTCTTTGAATTCTATAATGAGGCTTTCATAGCCTTCTCCTCCCAAGTAGCTTGAGACCTCCTCCTTGGGCATTCAAACCTGCAACTTCTCTTCTTCTCAAAAATTCAATGAGATCTTCCTTGATCTATTCAATCTTTAACTATGAAAGTTTTGCAATGAGATCTTTTTTTGGATCTCCTAATTTTACTTCTATTGAAATTTGCAATAGGACTTTTGGTAGTCCTTCTCTATCTCAATATTATAAAAGTGGAATTTCTTCAATGGGACCTCTTGTGGGTTTCTTTAGCTTCTTGAGCTATTTTCTCTTCTTCCTTCAATATGCAACAAACAATCTTCAATCTTCAATGGAGATCACCAGTCTTGAATATTCTCCTGGACTCTTCTCTAGAGTCTATTATTCTTCAATATATAGTAAGGATCCTTTGGCCTTTTCTCTCTTCTACAATTTACAGATCTGCAATCTTGCAATGAGACCTTCTCCTTAGGCCTCCAAATATTTGATCTTTCATTTGTTGCTTCAGGTTCTGGATTGATTCTAAAGAAGATATTCATCCTAGATCTTTGTAGGAAGCTTCCCGAATTTCTTTGAATATTCTTTTCCTGCAACAAAGTATTAAGAATGTAATGGATGAAACTCTAAATATAGAGATAATCAATATTCAATAGTTGATTTTTCAATCTAGTGGAATAAATGCTGAGTCCTAGTCTTCATGAGTTTTTATACAACCTTGTGGAAAGACTCTAGTCAAATGCAATTTTTAAAAATTCTAAAAATGAAATTTTTATCTCCTCTCAATCTCTTATGGCTCTCTCTTTATTTTCCATTGATTTATTGTGGCTTTGATACCACTATTAGCTTTTGAGGATGTATATTAAATGAAATGTAACCACAAGATGTAGAATAAGTAAGATTTCATAACTATATGATAATGGCACTATAATATGCAAAAAAACTAGATGATAAACTTTTGCAATAACTTAGTAATATACCATTAATAAAATATCACAAAAATAGTACAATGCAATATAATGGAGGACATGAACACTCTAGAATTTTCAATGAAGAACTACATTGTACCTACTCACTACTCTCTATCTTGATATCATTCCTCTCACTCTTTCTATATATCTATTTTTTCACTCATTACCTTAAATACCTATATATAGGAAGATATGTTCCTTGGCCTTTACTCTATCCATGACTCTTCATCTACCTATCCTATGAATCATGTGTATGTGGACTACATGCACATTTACATCATTGTATATTCTAACACTTGTGTATTTATTACATTGCATGATTAACTACTCAAACCTTACTATAAGGTAAACTCCTAATCTAGAAATGTACCCAAGGTGGTACATTGACAAGTACCAAATAATATAATATAATCTAACAAAGCATTTGTGAATGACAGGAGAGACATCGACTTTAAGGTAAGTACCAACCAATATGCTATAGGACTTCATATCATTGTTATGTTCATGTGAATTTTGTGGACCTTGCTCTCCTTGATTAATTTATAAACTATTTTATTTATTGCATTGTAGGCAGTGAGGAAAATGAATAAACCAAACAAATATCACCAATCCACCATGCATACTTGTAATTGAAGAGGATATGCTCTACTGGAGTACGAAATGGTATTCTTACTCATCCAATTATATATGATAAACATAGCTATATTGTTTTATCATATGACTTATCCCCATGTATCTCCAACTATATATCTTATACAGGAAGAGACAACCAAATGCAAAAACTCCACTACCAAGGGTAGTTGTGCGGATGACAGCTCATAAAAAGAAGGACGGGATTCCTGTTTCACCAGAAGTTGCAAAGATAATCGTAAGTGACATTCCCTTGGAAATAACAATATGTTGAACTTCAAACCATTTTTATATCGATTATTTTTTAACATGTTCCCAGTTAACTATGCATGTGATATTGCCAAAAAAAATTGGATGATTCAATTTTATCTACGAGCTTCGTAAATCGGTATATTAAGGATGATGCCCTTGCCAAGGTTTTAGGACCTAAAAAATTGGGTTAAGTTTGGGGTGTCAGCAAAGGAGTATCATTGAATGCTCTATTTTTTGGCAAGGGTTACATACAAAAGTTATATCAAATGCAAGAGAATATTATAGAGAAAGATAAAAAGCTAGAATATAATAAAAAAAATTGGAAGATAAGCTTGCAGAGAACAAAATATTGAAGATATTTTGACACAGCTTTCATAGATAGAGGTGTGTCAATTTTTTTATGATTTCATATTTAAAATTATTACATGTTGCACCCCTAAAGTTGTAATGATCCCTTGCATATAATTCCATAGGCAACATCACTACATGCTACCTCTATAATTGGACTCAACATCTATGGTGGTGTTCAAGGTATAGACACCAGCTCAATACCTTCGAGGCTAAAGTCATAAATGGTATGACTATTATTTCAAATTTAAAATGTTGACTTACTTTGTATTGTATGCTATATAGTGAATTATATAGGCTATTATTTTTCCATGTAGGGACTAAAAATGACCCTAATCATGCAAACTGAGAGAAGGAAATGCTACTTGATTTAGATCCATAAGGATAACATAGTGGTCGAAGGCACAGTGATTAGTACAGACCCTAAAGACCTTGTACATGGTGAATATTTAGGTGAAGGTTACTGGAAAGTCAATATGCACATCGTCCATAAAGAGGAAACAATATTTTCTAGAAGGAATGATGAGATGACCACACTGAAGGATGTTGTGGGTTCCTTCATTGCCTGACCTATATCAGATATTGTTTACAAATAATTTATACCATGTTGTAGCAGTATTGTATTGCTATATTGTAGCAGTATTGGATATAAGTAAGACTTTCACCCTAGTATTCAAATTATGTTATTTGTATCCCCACAACATATGCATTGTTGACCACCTCGGTTTGCCTATCTGTTTGTGCGTAAAATATTGTTGATCTTTTGATGTCCTTTAAAATTTATAAGTATGTTTACTTTTATAAAATGCTTTACTTTTTGGGTTTGTTGTTTTTAATGCTCATTTTTTATTTCCAATGGTTGATTGGTGTGACTTGCATTAATTTATTCAATCAAATGCATAGTTTATAGTGTTGTAGTTTGTAGTTTAAGTTTTTGTAGTTAATAGAATTTATTATGACTCGGACATAATAAAGTGGTTAGCACATGGTTTAAGGAAAGCTACAACCAAACATTCAAGCTATTTGATCAATGATTATAGATTTCATATCAAAGATAAAGAGGAACAAAGAACAACTCAAAATAGTGGCATGTGTGTTGATGCTACTACTTTGTGCAGAGTAAGCGCAAAAGACACAAACCTGATGCTTCAAATAGTCACATATTATGGTGTTATTAGGGAAATAATATTGTTGGATTATTGTCGATTTTGATACCATCTATTCAAATGTGTTTGGGTGAATGTTATTCATATGAGGAATAAATGTAGAAAGGATGAAATGGGCTTCACACTGGTCAACATGAACAAATTACTTGGTCGAGATAGACTAAAAGATGATTTATTTATCCTAGCATCACAAACCAGATAATTCTTTTATGTACAAGATCCACTTGATACCAACTGGTACGTGGTTCTCACATCTCCTATAAGATAAATCAAAGACACTGAAGTATACAAGGTAGAATATATTAGTGCCTCTCGAGCAATAAATTTTGTTGGACTTGAAACTACACAATATGAAAATGCAAATGATGATAATATTCAATACATCCATGAAGAATGTGAGGGTACATGGTTGGAAGCATGATCTGGTAGGTTGGTTGGAAGCCTAATTACTGTACTTCAAAAGTAGTTATAATTAATGGAAATAATTAATGAGTGTTGTTAGACATTTTTTGTTCTATTTTTAGAAAATGCTATTGTGATTTATGTGTTGAAATTTTCAGTTAGTAAGGAAGTATATGTTAGTACTTGGTAACACTTTGACACTTATGTTGTTCCATAGAATGATACAATTAATTGTTGCAATGGATAAAGTAGGATTTATTTATGTTTTCCCTATATTGTTAAAAGTTGGGTTAATTTCTTATTTTTATCATCTGTATTATTGAATGGAAATGTTGTGAAGGAATCAATATCACAATATTTGAAATGAAGTTATATGCAAATGAATATATTAAGTTATTGGAAATGTTTATTTTCTAGGTTATAATGAATTACATGTGGTTTCCTCTTATGAAACTAGTATTGTTGAGATCTTGTGGCATATTGTAGGTACAATGGGCAACCAAGATAGGATTGAGATGAGTAGGCATCCTAAGCATGATGTTGGATAGTCAGATATAAGAAGGTGATTTGGTAAAATAAAAGAGGAGACAAAGAGAATGCAAGTGTTGCTAGGGCATAGGATTAAGAGTCTAATCATACATGCATGTTGTGATGTGTTGAAATAAAGGTTTATTGTGTTGAGTCAGTGTTAGTTATAAAATTAATATTTCATGTTTAACTCTTAGTCATAGTCCTTAGTAGCAATACTTGATTTACATAGAGAGATATTTATATATCTTATAGAAGTATTAGGATACCCTCTCACCTCATATTTGATATTTGGGGTAGGTAGGGATGTTTAGACATTTTATTGTTATATGGAGGACTTAGGTTATCCATCATTGGTGATGTTTTGGGGCTGTAGAAGCATCAAGACATTGTGTAACCCCAAACATAAAATTCTAAGAGGGTGCTTTATATATATATATTTAAAATTAATAATAAGAAGATAGTTTAAAACCACCCTCTTAGGTTCTATTAGGGAACTTTTAAACCACTATAATAGACCTTAAGAGGGTGGTTATAAACCACCCTAATAGACCTCAAGAGGATGGTTCTAAACCACCCTAATAGAACTCAAGAGGATGGTTTTAAAATGCCCTTATAGTGATAAACTAAGGCAGTTTTTAACCACCCTCGTATGCTACAAACTTTTTATGATACTCTTATATAGGGTAAATAACAACTTTCCTAATAGACCCTAAGAGGGTAGTTTATAACTACCCTAAAATCCCCTAAGAAGGAAGTTTTAAACTACCCTCAAAGTGATAAACTAAGGTGATTTTAAATTGTCCTTGTATTTTGTGGACTTTTTATGATGCCCTCATAGATGACAGATTAATAATTGTCCTAAAAGATTATTATTAGTGTAGTGGATAGTTGACACATGAACTAAAACCACCAGGAAATAGCCCATGTAACTATATAAGGTAATCCAAGTGGTCCAACTCAGTCACCAAGCCAAGTGGTTCATGAAGACTCAAATAGAAAAGGAGCTTCCACACTTGATATTCAAGCTTTATGTATGAGGACCATTGCTTCTCAAGGAGGGGTGATTTATCCGAAGAATGGACTATGAGAAAACCAACTCAAAATCAGAATAATGTACCTAGGTGTTGTAGGTGATTTGGAGAGGAGAGGACAATCCTCCAAGGGAGGTCCCAGGTTCAAATCTCCACCCTACCAAAAAGTTGAATTGGGTATCCAAAATCCAATTGATAATGTTGGTGCGAGCAGGGTCGGGTGTGACTCTCGGGTGAATTTTATGGTGTATAACCCCTTGTTCGTGGTCTCTCAGACCAAGGCGGCCCTACAAGGGGTTTTTCACTTAAAAAAAAATCAGAACAATGTTTTAGAATGCCACAACTCAAAGAATAAGTTGTAGGAAAATCAACTTAGACTTGGACCAAAACTATGGAATACCATGGAATTAGAGAATGGATTGTGAGAAAACCAACTCAAACTTAGACCAATACTCAAAAATACCATGGACTTGAAGAAAAAACCAATGCATACATAGACCAACGCTCTACAATACCACAAACTTGAACCAATGCTCTGATATATCTCAGACTTGGACCAATGCCCTTGAATACCATGGAGTTGGACGAACCTCTCAAAGTTGAATGCATGCCTTGGACAATCTTAGATGGATTAGAAGAGATCAAAAGGGTTTACATAGCTTGAATGGATCAAAGGGATGAACTAGCGAAACCTAAGGCCATAAAATTCTTACCAACTATAGTGGGACTTCTACATATTGCATACCACCTGATAGAACCTAAAATATTAGCATTCCACATGGTAGTAGTTGGACTGTTATATTCGTTATTGTTGTAATCAACAAAGAAACTATGGATCTTCCTCTTCCCTAGTCAAATCTATATAAATGGATGATTTTATTCCAAGAAGAAATGATAGAGAGTAGTGGACATGATTCTATTTTAGAGAGAGCAGCTGCAAGAGTTGTAGTGGAGGTCCATCAGATTGTTATTATATGGTAAAGTTGTAGTGGGAAGCAATATTTCCTCCTTGATTATTTGTAATTTACATACATCTCTTCTCAGAGATTGCTCACTTTATAATTCTTTCAAAATTAATAAAATTAGACACTCGACCAATAATTTCTCTTCCCCTATTTTTTGGTTTTTAACCTTAAAGAATTCACCCATCAGACTTGTGGATCATCTACATTTTGTTCCCTAAAAATGTGCTTGTATAAAATTTCTATTATAGAATATTATAATAATTTCACTTGCTTATAAAATAATTGAGGAGCAATTTTTTATCTCAACATGATCTACAACCCAACTTATCACTAATTTTGAATCTCCATACATCTTTAAAGTTGTAATTTCTTCTTCCATTACTATTATCATCAAGAGGATCAATGCTTTCCATTCTACCATACTATTTGTTCCTTCATCTAAATCTACCTTGAAAATGATCTTATAATTTTTATTTAAGTAAAGTGCTCCTCCTACCCCACATCTATCTGGGCTACCCTAGCAAGCTCCATCAAATAAGGTCCATGGTTTCATAGGATCCATTATTAGTGTTCCTGTATGCTTATTCAATTTTTATTTTAGGGAGATTTTAAGACTTCCAAAAATAGATTTAATTTACATTTGTATCTGAATCATTGAAATTTTCTTACCTTTAAACATCTTGGCATTTCTAGCTAGCCATAGGCTTCATTCCACTATCAAAAGGACACACTTATACTCCTTTAATCCTCCTTTTTTGAAACACTGTTGCATGTTATTCGAAATATTCCGAGTAGATCACCGCCCTTTCCCTTGAATCAAAGGTATAATTGAATTCCATACTTCTCTTGAACTAGAAGATGGTCTATTGTTTCTTCTTCATTTTTGCACATGACATGCTGACTTGGTCCGTGTCAATCCCCCCTTTGAATAACATCCTATGTTAGAATTTATTTGGCTAGAGCTAACCAGACAAAGATTCTAGTTTTTAGGGGAGCTTTTACCTTCCATATTCTACTCCACCACCAAAGCTTTCCCTCATTGTTGTTGTCAAAGCTAGCATTATACCCTTCTCTAATTGTGTACAACCCACTTGCTAGACTCTTGGACCATATTAGATTATCTCTTTGTTGATTGAGTCTTATATTTGCTCTTTCCAGTTCCTTTGTGTAGTCATGTCAAATGTGTGCATCATTTCCTCTTAGTGTTATCTCTTCTTTGAACAATCCTTGTTTCCATAAATTAGTACTCTTTGTTGATACCACCTATTCCAATACCTTCTTTCCTTGTCTATAGAGATGATCTATTATGTTTTGAGAAAGCTCTTACTAGAGCTTTTCAAATAATTGTGGCTTTTAAAACCGATTTATTTTGTAATCTAATCCAATTTACAAAGGACAATATGCCTAAATATTATTCTTGAATTACATCTTTCCATAATCCTTTGTTGGTTATCAATCTCCATAAACTTTTTGCTGCTAAAGATTTTCCAAAATTATGTATATTCTTGAGGTCCCATCCTCCATTTGATTTTGGTTTAGCTATTTTGTTCCATTGAATTAGTGCCATTGTTTCCTTTTGCTTTTTCCTTGATCAAAACAATTCAAAACACTTCTTCCTTATTTTCTTTACTATTGTGATGGGAATGTAAGCTAGTGAGTGTCAATAAGTAGGGGAGGCTTCCAAAACTGATTTCACCAACGTAAGGCAACCCCCCAATAATAGTCACCTAGTGTACCAAGTATTGATCATCTTCTCTATTTTAGTGTATAACCAGATCTAATCCTAGTTATCCATAGTCATTAGGTTTCATATAGAAGCCTAAATATTTTATCCCTTTATCAAAGTCGACTTGCTTGAAACAATTTTTTTTTATTACTTCATCTATTTTTCCTTGAAACCTACTTGAAACAATAGTTATTTAGTTCAAGATGACTATTGGATTAATTTAAAGAAATTTTAAATGCCTCACTTTCTCCAAGATGTTTATAAATAAAACTTTAAACACATATTTATAAAATATATAAATGTTTCTCTTTCTATAAAATATTTTTAATTAATTTAAAAAACTTTAAATTATATATTTAAAATAAATAAATAAATATATATATATATATATGATGTAGGTTGGGACTATCTGCAAATCATGACAATAAAACCCAGAAAATATACATACTTTGAAAGCAAAATCACAATGGATAACAATTTTAAAAATTCAACAATAATGAAAACCGTTATCTCAACATACTATCCCTTACTGTTTTTTTATATGAATCTAAACAATAAACATTTAACAGACACCATCGAACATCAATCTCAGTTTACTATGCATAATGTTTCTGGTTTGTCAAATTACTCCATATATTCTTGACAAGCATACACCCGTTGCTATGAGTTCCAGAGTGTGTCAACCACTAGCTGCTTGTAGACGGTGAATGGACATGCTTAGTAAACCAGGCAGAGAAGATAAAATCGGTAGGTTTTATAACACCACAGTTAAGAAATAACAAACAAGAGACGGGGAATGCTGGATTGCAACTTCCAAATAAGTATATTGTAAATATTGTTATAAATACTGGATTGCAACTTCCTTTTTGAGTGTCCGACAGGCAAAAAGGGTCAGTGTGAGTGGCAGAAGTCTCAGACACAGAGAAAAAGATCCCTCTTGAGTGACAGGTGATTGACTTCAAAGTGAAGAAAAGTCTATTCGTGTGGCAGATGGCATCTGCCTGCCTGGTAGGACCCGGGCAGGTGAATACTCAAGCAATTTAAAACTTAAACAACATTGAAATGGTGGCATGCAATTTAAAACTTAAACAACATTGAAATGGTGGCATTATAGTAGAAGATTTCAAATTTTTATGTAAGTTGGTGCAGTTTGGAATGTTGTTCAAATTATTTATTGTGTATCATTATAAACTAAAATTTATAGTAATTATTTAAATATAAAAATGTAGGGTATTAGAGGGATCGGATTTCACTCCAGGCAAAGGAATTATCGTCTATTTTATTGGGATTAACTCAGATTTACCTCTCTGAAAATATATCTTCTGTACCTGCCAACATGTTTTACCATATACGAATTAATATCTCTTAGTGCTCAAATTTAATATTTGTCCTTCAGCTACTCAAAAAAATAGCTAAAATCTGATTTAAAATTAATATATGTCAGACAAGTTATATAGAAGTAAAATCATATTTATTTTTGGTATGGCTGGGCAGATGAACTCCTGTTCTTAGCAGAAGAGAAAAACAAAGCGAGGTACACCAAGAGAGAAGGGGGCAAGGAAATTATGTAATGCTGCAGCAACAACTCTTGCTTTAAAATATTAATAGAAATGAATCTGCCTGTGTTCTTTGGATAGCAGCAAATAATCTAGTTTCTTCATTTGCCTGTGTTGTTTGTTTGTTTCCTTTATTTGGTTGTTTGTCTGTTCTGTGTTTCATTACAGCTGAAGGTTGATCCATAGTACTTGGTTGATCAACAGGCATAAGTGTCTCCCAAAACATGAGATAGTTCTTGATTGGACGAATGTTTTCAAGTGTTCATCCATAAAGGCCATTATTAATGCGGAAAGGAAGAGGAAGTGACAGCAAGAAGCAGCCATTTTGTGCTGGTTCATGGAGCAGGCTTTGGGGGTTGGTGCTGGTACAGGCTTACACATCTTCTCATTAAATCCGGTTATAAAGTCTCTCCACTTGATATGGCCAGCGCAGGAATCGACCCTCGCGACGCCGACCAGATTTCAAGCTTGGAGGAATACAACCAGCCCCTCACCGACTTCATTAGGGCTCTTCCCTCCGATGATAAGGTGCGTATTACATGTTCTCCACATTTTTAATGTAGCCCACGATATTATTATTATGATATAAACGAGGACAATAATGATGCTTGTGTGATAATACGTAGGTCATATTGGTCGGTCACAGCTCTGGTGGCTTCAACTTGAGTTTGACGATGGAGCAATTTCCACATAAAATTTTGGCTGCTGTTTTCCTTACAGCGTTTATGCCCCTTAGCGGAACAACCTTCTCTGATGTCATAAACGAGGTTTACGTCCCTCTCTTTCTCTCTGTCACACCACCGAACCGCTCTTCAAACTTGTGATGTCATATGTTCTAACGTTAATGTGATATCATTGAATAGGTTCTATCGAGGATTGGAAGTTTTGGAGACAGCAAATTTTACTTTGCCATATAAGGCAGAGGAATACAACAATGCGGAGAAAAAGTTGGGAAAGGCCATTATTAATGGTCATATAAAGGATTTTAATGCCAGACAAATCAATGGGCACAATAATTTATTGTTCCCTATAAAAGCAAGGGCAACTTCTATAATTTTATTTTTTCTTTATAGATATCTGGATTGGTATTAATATAATTGTGAAAGGAAACATTCAACTATCCATTCAAAAACCAGGAAGACAATGCACTTCCTATTTTTGTTTTGATCTGATCGTGTGTGCAAGAGTGACTTTTTGTACACAATATATACAAGAAGAAATTTTGAAAGTGCCTAAGTGGAAGTTGACTAGGATTTTGACAATAAAGAGAAACCTTGAATAATGGTCTTTAATAACAGTCCACTTCAATTACAAATCTCACATTTTTTTTTATATTGGAGCATTCGGATGAAAATTTTATTTGGGTTATAAGAGCTCTAGAATTTAGTAGAAAATAGGTATGCAAAATCTACAAATGCAACAACATATAATGCACTCAACTTAGAAGGATATATTGAAAGAAAATCGAAAGAAGGATAAAAAAGCCTTGTTTTTCATTATGTAGGCAGTTGATGAATCTATCTTTATGAGAATTGCAGTAGCAACCAACTCAAAACAGGCATGGAAATTTTTAGAAAATTCATATAAAGCATCAATAAATTTAAATTAGTAATATTGCAAATGTTAAGAAGAGAATTTGAAAATTTGTCAATGAATGAATTTGAATTTATGAGTGAATTCTTTACAGGATAATGGGTGTCATTAACAAACAAGAATGAACTGAGAAAATATTAAAGACCAAAGAATAGTGGAAAACGTATTGAGATGCCCACCAACAAGGTTTGACTTAGTTGTTATTGTCATTGAAGAATCAAAGGATTTGCCAAGTCTATCCATTGACGAGTTAATGGGTTCTTTGCAAACACATGAAAAAAGGTTGAGACAAACAACTCACTCTTCTTTGGAATAAGCATTTAAAACACATGTCTAATTCAAATATAAGAGTAAAAAGGGAGAATCTTAGCAGGTATTGTTGATAACCTGTAATTTTGATAAAGAAATTCAAAAACATATTTGATATTTAGACAGTGGGTGTAATAATCACATGCCTGGAAACAAAGGAATATTTACATAATTAGAAAGAACCATAAAATCTGAAGTAAATATGGGAAATAATGGTAAGGTTCTTATTATGGGTAAAGAAAATATTTTAATTTGCACAAAGCAAGAAGAAAGAAAATATATTTTTGATGTTTATTATGTGCTTCGACTTAAACATAATTTATTGAGCATTGGTCAACTTATGTAAAAATATCATAATGTATTTTGAAAATGGAGCTTGCATCAATAGAGATGTTGAAAATAGACTTATAGCAAATGTGAGCATGACAAAGAACATAATATTTGCCTTAAAAATTCAAAGTGAAATACCACTCTCTTTTAGTGTTGTAAAAAATATTTTATTGTTGTGGCACCTTACATTTGGTCGTTTGAGTTATAATGGCCTAAATTTGTTGTACAAGAAGCAAATGGTAAAAGGATTATCTTTAATAGAGAAACTAAATCAAGTTTGTGAAGGTTACATTATAGGAAAGCAACATAGGGATCCATTTCCCATAGGAAAATAATTGAGGGCTTCAAAACCTTTGGATCTTGCACACTCAGACATTTTTGGGCCTATGTAAATGACCTCATTAGGAAATAGGATCATAAGCATAGGTTGAGAAGCAAAGTAGATATTATGTGAAGACACTAAGAACATATGGATGAGGTGAATACATTTCAAATGAATTTCATAATTTTGCAAGGAAAATGGAATCAAAAGATAGTTTACAACTAGATACACACCACAACAAAACAGTATTGTAAAGGAAGAACAAAACCATAATGGACATGGTAAGGAGTATGCTAAAAACAAAAGCATTACCAAATTTATTTTGGAAAGTTGTTAAATGTGCAATTTATTTGTTGAATAGATGTCCTAAAAAGAGTGTCAAGGATGTAATCCATCAAGAAGCATGGAGCAACTAAAAGCCAAGTGTTGCATATCTAAGAGTTTTTGGATGTATAGCTTATGCACACATTCCAAAATAAAAGAGAAGAAAATTGGATGACATGGGAGGAGAAATACATTTTCATTGGATAAAGCTTATAAATTGTATAATCCTATTACAAAGAAAGTAATTGTAAGTAGAGATGTAAAATTCATTGAGGATGAAGCTTAGAACTAAAACACCAAAGCAGATCAGCAAGGGACAACAAGCATTGATATGGAAGACTTTAATGGATAAAGTACAAATCAGACCTTGTTTTTAACCAATAGTACCAATGTAGGCAATAGTCTTTCATCATGAAATTCATCATCAAATGCAAGAACAAGGTCCATCTTTGTCATGCGGACATCATCAAAGACAAGGAGTCTACGGGAAATATATGAGGGAACAAGAAATGAAAATTAAGACAAATAGTTTGCATGTTTTTCTTTATTTTCTAAATGTAAATTTATCTCTTTTGAAGATGCAATTAAAAATAATAAATGGGTGAAATCCGAGAAAAAAAAGACATGGAAATTAATGGATCTTCTAGCAAGAAAGAAAACCTTAGTTGTGAAATGAGTGTATAAAATAATTTTTAATGTCAATGGTGATGTTGAAAGATATAAATTATGGTTAGTTGTAAAAAGATATTCACAAAAATTAGGAGTTGATTATCACAAAATCTATGCACTTGCAGCAAGGCTTGGCATAATAAGGATGATTCTAGCATTGACAACTTAGAAAAAGTGGAAATTCTATCAAATAGATGTTAAGTATACTTTTATAAATTGGAAGGACAAGAAGGAAAGGTATATAAATTGAAGAAAGCTTTGTATGGACTCAAACAAGCACCTAGGGCCTAGTATAGTCGCATTGATACTTACTTTCAAAAAATAGTTTTCTCAAGTGCCCTTATGAGCCCATTCTCTATATTAAAACAAATGAACAAGGATAATTGATAATAATCTATTTGTGTGTAGATGATTTAATTTATATTGGCAGAAAAAATGAATTATTTGATGAATTTAGAAGGGCAAAGAAGAGCAAATTTGAAATGGTGAATTTAGGTTTGATGAACTATTTTCTTAGAATTGAAGTCTCTCAATAAGATGATGGCATATTTATTTCACAAAGTAAATATATAAAATATTTTATAAATAGATTTAGAATGGAGAATAGCAAACCAACTTGTACACCGATTACAACAGGTCAAAATTAAGTAAGCATGACTGCAACAACAATGTAGATTCAATATTTTTAAGAGATTGGTTGGAAGTCTCATGTACTTGAAAACCACTAGACTAGATATAATGTTTGCAATTAGTCTAATTTAAAGTTTTATTGAGACACCTAAGAATGCTCATTTGAAAAGAGAATTCTAAGGTATATGAATGAAACTAAAGATCATGGGATCTTGTGTGCAACATCAAACAAACTTAAACTTGTTATATATACATATAATTATTGGATTGGAAATATTGATGATATAAAAAGTACTTTAGGGTACATATTTCATCTTGGATTAGTTGTAATCTCACAGTCTTTTAAAAAACAACCCATTAGTGCACACTTTCAACTATTGAAGTAGAGTGTTGTTGCCATTTGAGCTATATGTAAAATAGTATAACTTATAAGGATTCTAAGTAAGTTGAACAAGTGTAGTAATATGCAACTAAGATTATTTGTGATAATAATTCAGCCATAATATTATCTAAATATCCAGTATTTTATGGAAGAAGCAAACACATTGACATCAAATTTCACTTCATTAGAGAGCTACTAAAATATGAAGAAATAAAATTAAAATTTTATAGGTCAAAGGAGTAAGTTGAATACATATTTACAAATGCCTTAAAGAAAGAAAATTTTGAAATATTGAAGAAACTTTTGGGTATCACAATTTTGAGAAATATGGTTTAAGGGAAGATGTTGGGATTAAATTAGATTTTCCTCTTTGACAATATATCCTCTATACTTGTCAACATTTTCTACCATACATAAATTAATATCTCTTATAATACTCATTTTAATGTTTGTCCTCTAGATGCTCATAAAATAGCTAGGATTTGATTTAAAATTAATATATATCATAGAAGTTAGATATATGTAAAATCATGCTCTATTTTTTGTATTTCTAGATAGATGAACTTGTAGAGTTGTCATTACACCAAAACCTCAAGGTGTTAGTGTTCAATACAATTTCTGTATTTGAACACCTCACAGGGCGGTTAGTCCCAGCACCTAGGATGGTTGTTATGTTGGAGTATATTACATTATTTAGTATATGCTAATGTCCCACCTTGGGTACATCATTAGATTAGGAGTGTGTTCTAGATTAGAGTGTGAGTAAATATTTCATGTAATGTAATAATGTACAAAAAATATACATGTATCATGTAATTAAGTGTGCAAGTGTGGTGAGTGTAAATATGCACAAGTGTCCATTATGTAAGAGTGCACGTGTTCGTAGAATAGGAAAGTGAAGAGTCTCATAGAAGAGTGAAGGCCAAGAGTACTCCATATGAAGAGTCATATTCTATTATATATATGTGACTAAGCATTGTAAAGGAGAAATATGAAGTATGTGACCTTTATTCTATATCAATTTTCTATTTTTGAGAGCATTTATTAGGGTCAATTTTATGAGTTATTTATGAAGTTATTTGTGAGTTATATTTGAATAAATAATTTTTTTTATTGATTATTTTATATTGCAACTTTATATTTGATTATGTGGTTATTTATATTAAGAGTTAAGCATCAAAATCTAATAGTGGTATCAGAGCAACAACAAGGTTTTCATGCACAGGTTTTTAGAAGTTGCAAATGGTCTAAGGACATTTCCACTGGTCAAGGATAAACCATTGAAGTTGAATATATTACCTCTAGAGAAGATAATATTTCCACTATGTTGAAGAAAAACTAGTGAATATTAAAGATAGATTGAGTTTACCTATTCCAAGAATAAATTTAGAATAGAAGACAATCTACAACATAGTTTCAGGTCTTTAAGATAAATATTAATATTGAAAATATTAAGAGACCTTAGAAGGAGGTCCTATTAAAAGGTTTTATAGTAAAAGCAAAATTGAAGGTAGAAGAATACCTCAAGTTGCATTTGTCTAGAGTCTTTCCATAGAGTTGTAGAAAAACTCGTGAAGACTAGGACTCAACATAGAAATTTGCTATTTGGTTGGAGTATTTCTATAAGATTGTAGAAAAACTCTTGAAGACTAGGACTCGACATAGATTTTACCACTAGGAAAACTAGTGAAGTTAATTGATTTAAACATTTTGAAGATTTGAATGAATTTGATTGCTATTGCCTAAGATTTTGTTGCAAAAAAACTAGTTCTCAGAAGTTGAGAAGCTTTCTACAGCAGATAAAGAAGAACTTCACCTTTGATTTCCTAAAGGTCTATGTGCTTTCCGTGCATAGGAATTATTTTTGGGATTGCAGCAAAAGAGTAGACATTGAAGATTAAGGAGGCCCAAGAGAAATGTCCCATTGAAGCTTGAATATTGAAGATTAAGGGGGCCCAAGAGAAATGTCCCATTGAAGCTTGAATATTGAAGATTAAGGGGGCCCAAGAGAAGAGGTCCCATAGTATATTGAAGAGAGAAGAGATAAAGAGGGTAGAGAAGCCCTGTTGAAGATTGAAAAAAAAGGAGATCTAAAAAAAGAGGTCTCATTGAACATTTGAGTAGGGAGATAAGACATTTGAGAGAGAATATTGAGGATGCCTAGGAAAATGTCCCATTGAAATTTAGAAGGAGAAATAAGGATAATAAAGAATCCCTATTGGAAAAATTGAAGAAGTGACCATTGGAGAATATTTAAAGAAAGTTCGAAGTAGAAGATTGCAAGAAGAAAAAACTCTTGAAAAGAGGTAATCACACCAAATTTAGAATAATCACCGCCATCTGATGACAAGCCCAAAAGGATTTATGAAACTAATTCAAGGAGGAAGAGTTTGGTAAAGAGTTCGTTAGTTTTTGAGAAGATATATTTTTTGAATACTTCAAGACATTGAGAATATTGAAGAATAGGCTAGCAAAAGAGGCCAAATTTGAAGATAGAAATCAACAAGAGATTGAAGGAGGAATTTTGGGATAGCTATTTAGAAAGAGAAAGAAAAGTTTTTTTACAACATTTGGAGGAGTAAAGTTGTGAATTGCAAAAAAATTTAGATAATATTTTGAGGAGGAGAATAGCTGCAAATTTCAAAGCTATTGTGTAGCGAGTGAAAGGAGGAAAGAGCTACAAATTTGAAGGTATTGAACAATAAATTGTGGACAAAAAAAGGTGAGAAAACTAGCAAGGAAGCAATCTAGAAAGGAGGTAGAAAAGAAGTTTACAATTTGATATTAAAAAAGGTATTTTGTTTTTTTTGAAGCATCTTCAAACTTGCACAAATTTCAAAAAGAAAAGTCATAAAAGTGAGTGCAAAAGGAGTATAAGTATTGGAGAAGAAGTATTAAAGATATCTAATGAAATCATACAACCAAACATTAGGAAAGGAGACCTCAAGCCAATGAACTAGCTCACACATCATGGAGAAGCTATGGAAGTCGAGTTAAAGTCTACCGAGCCACATAGAAGTATAACATTGTCATGGCAAAAGCAAAGCAATAAGAGTGGTAGATGAAGAAGAAATTAGGATAAGCCACTAAACATGGAAGGAAGAACCACCATGTTGAACAAAAGAGAGCCACCTAAGAGGAGGATGAACCATTGTGATAGGAGTAGCCATTAAACATGGAAGGAAGAGCCACCATGTTAAAATGAGAAGCCATTGAGTTGAGGAGGAGAAGTAGAGTTTAAAAACCACCATTAGCTCCATTCCAAGGAGAACAAGTACTGTCTATGAATTTTGGAGAATGAGAAGTTGAAAGGATATTTGATAGACATTGAAAAGCCAAGCATCAAGGTGCCAAAGAATTGAGGAGCCGATTTAGGGTAAGTTGGAGCATCAAAATGGAAATCCAAGCATCAAAGAGCCAACCACTGCACAATGAAACATTCAATAAGCCATAACTCCATTGAGCAAGAAAGAATAACACTTCAAGTTTCTTACTACCAAGTGTTACATAGGGAAGAAGAATGCAAGAAAATTGGAGCGCAAATTTTTTTAATAGCCATGTGGTACATTGGTTGAAAAGCAAAAGAAGTTGTGTGCCATTTAGCACCTAAAACAGAGATTGCCACCAAGTATTGGAGGGAGATAAAACATCTCAATAAAGTCATTAAATGCATGGGCCAAATCAAACAGTAAAGTATCCTTCAGTGCGTTCACCAAGCATCGAGCAAGAAGTCTGAGCATGACAAAAAGGAGAAGATTTTTCAAGGTGCACCTTCTTAGGAGAAGTTTCAAACTTAATTTCGGTGACTGTCTAAAGCAAAGTGCAATTCGCAGAGATTAAAGAAGGTATATACATTTAAGAGCCAAAACTATTGTGTGCCCAATAAAGAAGGTAATAGTTTAAGTTTGGTTTTTTGAAGTTTATAAAGATTGGAGAAATAAGGATTGATTTATATTTGATTTACCTAAGGTTGAACTTGATTAATATATTTCCACTTTGATTAATTATTTTACCGAGAGATAAGAATTTAATTTGAAAATTGAAATTCTGAAAACCTTATAAAGGTATTTTGAAAAGTTTTTTAAGAGTATTGAAAAGTCAATTTGAAGTTTTTGGGAATTTAATTACAAGTGTTGTAATTAATTTATTCAATTTTACTATTTGAAAATAATTTGAGATTGGGAGAAATAAAGTTTTCTACATCAAATTAAAAATATTAAATTTGCAAATATTATTTCCTAAATTGCTAAATTTCTGATTTGGGAGCCATAAGGTATTCAACATCAAAATAGTTTTGTGAAATTTAGAGTTTAGTAATAATATATTCAAACCTAGGGAGACATAAGGAATTCAACTCAAGAGCTTAGAAAAGTTGAAAATTTATCTTTAAGTTTCTTATTCAAAAACTAGGAAGACATAGAGAAGTCGACTATAAATATTTTTTGAAAATTAAGGTAGACATAAAAGTTTACAACATAAAAGTTTTTGAGAGTATATATTTTGAGAGTTTTCATCCAAACACTAGGGAGACATAAGGTAGTCAACCTCAAAGGTTTAGAAATTTGAAATATATATTATTCAAATTTAAAAGAATTATGGATTATTGGTACATAGATTCGATAGCAAGTAAACATATGACTAGAAACAAACAATGGTTTAACTCTATGAGAAAAGTATGAGAAACCAGTTGCTATAGTAGATAGTAGGACTTATGAAGTAAAAGGAATAAGAAATGTTCTGGTTGATTTAATAAATGGAAAATGAATAATTAATAATGTTTTATATGTTCCTAAATTGACTACCAACCTCCTTTCAGTTTCTCAACTCATGGGTTAAGATGTGACAGTAGAATTAAATGTTATCAATAGAAGAAAACAATGTCATATTATCAATAAAGGAAAAGAAAAATGGATCAACTGTGATACACATTATCTTCCATATTCATGCACAAAAAAATAAAGAAGCTTAAGCCAGATGTAAATCAAATAATGAAGAATCAAATTGATGAAGCAAAAGACTCCATACAAAAAAATAAAGAGTTAGATCATTCTAAGGTTGTTATGCAAGAATCTGATAACTATAAAATAATTCAAGAGACTTGTAATCTTGAAAGCACAAACATTGGAATATACTAACCATTCATTTGATCAAAATATAGAAAGACAACAGATTGAAGAGAGCAAGGATGAACAACACAGGTTCTAGGATCATGTTGAAGACTCTTACATAAAGGATCCATACATTAGTCTACTAGAGGAAGATTGAAGACTCAAAGATAAAGACATGCAAGAAAGGACAACACAAGTTTTAGGATCGAGATGAATATCCATAACCAAATCATGTAATACATGGGGGTGTTGGAGTATATTACATTATTTGGTACATGCTAATGTGTCACCTTGGATACATCATTAGATGAGAAGTGTGTTCTAGATTAGAGTGTGTAAATATTTTATGTAATGTAATAATGTGTAAGAAATGCACAAGTGTCATGTAATTGAGTGTGCAAGTGTGGTGAGTGTAAATGTGCACAAATGTCCATTATGTAAGAGTGCACGTGTCATTAGAATAGGAAATTGAAGAGTCTCATAAAATAGTGAAGGCCAAGAGTACTCCATATGAAGAGTCACATTCTATTAGACTGAGCATTGTAAAAGAGAGAGAGGAAGTATGTGACATTTATTCTATATCAGTTTAATATTTTTGAGAGTATTTATTAGGGTCCATTTTATGAGTTATTTATGAAGATATTTGTGAGTTATATTTGAATAAATTATTGATTTTTTTTTTAATTTACATGGTGGAATAGGTAGCCACCACGAATCCGGGTAGGCTATCTAGCTTTTTATGGCCACCATAGTATTCTGCGATGTCCACCCCAGAAGCCGCCACACAGATCTTTGTGTAGTCCACCCTTATAACCACCATGCCACAATCATTTAAAACCTTTTACACCATTGAAAGCACCAGGAAAGGGACAAGCGTTTAGTCCGACAAGGCCCAAGATTTGAACCTTGGACCTCCACCCCCCTTATGGGGTTTGGATGAACCAATTGGTCTACACCTTGGACCTATTGAATAAATTATTGTTGTTATTGAGTATTTTATATTGCAATTTTATATTTGATTTTGTGGTTCTTTACATTAAGAGTTGAGCATCAAAAGATAACAGGTTAGTAAGGTTTTGATTGAATCTTAATCCCAACTCATGATTAATCTTCTGAAGACTCCTAAGAATCATAAGGTTGGTTGGAGAATAAAAACATTGTTGAGAAGACTCAATTAATCCAGATGGGCCTTTTTGAAAGTGGATTACAATCATGTGGTCAGATAACAAAACATGAGTGTTGATGCTTTAGCTAATTGGACATTCGACAAAGGTGATCTTGCTTGCTACGACCACCCTCCTAGAAGGTGGGCTTCACAAATTAGGGAAGCTCTACTTTCTATCCTTTCTCTGGATGGCTCCAGTACTAGAGGTACCTAGTTCCTTTTTGCTTTATTTTTTGCTTCTCTTTGGTTCGGTTAGGGTATTTTGGTTCCCTAGCTTAGACATTTCTTTCATATGTTTCCTCTGTTGAATCTTGCCTTAATAATATTTTGGCCTAGAAAGGTCGTAGTTGTGTTTTGTTTTTTTGGTTTTCTTTTTTTTATTTTTTCCACGGGTGTGTGTTTTTTGTACTGTTTTGTTTTTGTGTTGTTTTACTTGTTTTTTTTGTTGTTTTTTATGTTTTTGTTTTTTGGGTTTTGTGTTTTTGGTTTTTTTAAGTGTTTGTGTGTTATTTTGTGTTTTGTTGTTATTTTTTTATTTTTATTTTTTTATTTATTTGTGTTTTTTTTTAAGTTTTTTTTGTTGTTTTTATGTTTTTATGTTGTTTTTGTTTGTTTTGTGGTTTTTATTTATTTTTTTGTTTGTTTGATTGTCTTTGTTTTTTGATGTTGTGTTTTTTGTGTTTTGTGTTTGTTTGTTATTGTTTTTGTTGTTTTAGGCATACTTGTTGAGTGTGCCGAAGGGGACAAGCTAGGTGCGAGCCCTGGATGTTTTTGGCAGAATAGATACCTCTGCCTCCTTGGGACTTACCCAAAAGTGGCATCCTATTGGAGGTGTTTTCCACAAATCCGAGGTACGACGATGTTAATTCAATGACCCTCTCTGACGTGATTGGGAGGGATTTGATTCTAGAGTGGGTTGTGATACCACTATAGAGTTGCAGTTACACCAAAACCTCGAGGCGGGTGTTAATTCAATAACCCTCTCTGACGTGACTGGGATGGATTTGATTCTAGGGTGAGGTTGTGATACCACTATAGAGTTGCCGTTACACCAAAACCTTGAGGCCTTAATGTCCGATACAATCTCTTTATTTGAACACCTCGCAAGACGGTTAATCCTAGGGCTCAAGGTGACGGTTAGTCTACTAAATTAAATCTACTAAATCAAATCCGGAGGTGCGGCAGTTAATCGAACACTAATTATTTGTGGAATAAAAAAATAGAGCAAGATACACCGAAATAAAAAGGACAAAAAATTTCTGTAAGGCTGCATGCAACATCAGCTGTTACTTTAAAATATTAATAGAAATGAATTTGATGTTTCTTTGGATAGAAGCAGTTAATCTAGTTTCTTCATTTACCTTTTTGTTCGTTTCCTATGTTTAGCTGTTTGTCAGAACATTTCATTACAGCTGAAGCAGAGTTTTATTTTTCCAGCAAATTTCAAATGCCCAACACACATAAGCTGTATGCCAATATATATATTTGGGTTCTAGTTTAAGGATAGCAAAGTGAGAAATGAGAGCTGCGGTTCCAAATTAGCAAAATAGCAAATCTATTAAGCTTGACTACAGACGATAGACGGTAGAGGAAGGCAACGAAACCATTTGGCAATGTTTATTTTGATTCTACTTATTATTGTCTTTAAAACCGCTGCTGAGTGCAAAATGAATACTAGACGATGGAATGTAGAATATCAAATATTTCATTTGCATTGGCATAAAAATGAGGGCAACAAAGCAGCAAATATTTCAAATCAGAGCTCTTTTTTTTTTTTTGAGGGGGAACAACTTTCTATCTTGAGCATTGGTAGTCATACAAGATAAATTTAAATAGTTCTATTGTCAGGAGAATATTATATTAGATAAATTTTAGTTGAAAATCAAATAAATATATTTGATTGAATGATTTGTTATTTCTTAATTAAATACTAAGAATAACCGATGTAATAATCTATTATTTTTATAGAATGGGATTCTATGATTAAATATCATGTATTATAAATATTTTATTTTTAATTTAAAAAATCCTTAAAAGTTAAATTTTTATTTTTATTTAAATTTAAATAAAATTATACAATTATTTTCTTAAGCCCTTTAGATTCTTCTTATCCTGTATATTCCTCTTATCAACTAGCATGGTGGACTACTTTCTTTCAACAAGAAAGAATTATTATCTACTACTGTTCCACAAGAACTCCCACAATTATCCCCGGCTGATATCACAAAAGATTGAACACAGAGAAACCAGATGTCCCAAGTTGCTCAAATGGGCTAGTGCTAATCCTACTGCTAGACAGCTTTAGAATCTAGGAGACGTCCATGAATTCATAATTCTCGTTTACCCGAGGCGTCCATCTGAAAAGTTCACCTTGCCTGTTGCCTGCAAACACCTGCCTGCTACGATGATCATACCAAAAACACTCTATAACACTTCCTTCCGTCCTCACTCTGGGACTGCTCACTATTCTGCCTATAACCTTTTGCGAATATATATCAGCTACATGTATCATATCCACTGCACAAACACAAAATGACTAATCCTAATCAACCCAAAAGTCCCCCTAAATCCAAAATCAAGGCACAACAAAACCCAAAAACAAAATGCACTTGCCTGAATTTCGATTATGATCTAAAAACAAAATGCACTTGCCTGAATATCTATTGTGATAAAAAAGCAAAATGCACTTGCCTGAATTTCGATTGTGATCTAAAAACAAAATGCACTTGCCTGAATATCTATTGTGATAAAAAAACAAAATGCACTTGCCTGAATTTCGATTGTGATCCAAAAACAAAATGCACTTGCCTGAATTTCGATTGTGATAAAAAAAACAGAATGCACTTGCCTGAATTTCGATTGTGATCTAAAACACGGTGGTAAGCCACGATGATATCTTGGTCTTCTGTGATGGCAACGAGGGGGCCAGATTCGATATGCTGCTTCTTACGATCATGCTGTTGTATAAGCAGATGTTTGGCAGGACAGCTATTTCTGCGAGGGGTACCTGTGCGGCCATTAGATAGGTCCCATATGCCAATCTTCAATTCTGAATGGTCATCCAAGGGTGCCAGCAACCAGCGAATACCAGGCAAATAAATGGGACACTGATCATTTGCTATGCCGGCCTTTATGTCGTAGTCGTAAAAATATTCCTCTTGTAAATCCACTACTCGCAGTGGAGCCGCAGCCACGCCGTGAAAGTTATCGAAGTTCTCTGTTTGAAGAATCGCTTTGTCCCCGCAGAGAGTGACTCCCACCAGCGTTGCGCGTTTCCTCCTCAAACTCACATCTCTCCGTCGTTGAACTTGGCCTGTCTGCTTTGAAAAGAGCGTGAGATGGACAACCAGAGAACCCGACGAATACGGCCTGGTCTCGTTGAACATCACCATTTCCTCGTTCCCAGAACTGCAATGCATCCAAACATCATGATTTCTTTATTTAAAAGACAATCCTTTCTGAATTTCAGATTGTTTTTAAACATTTCTTTACACTGAGTTAATTATAAAGATAAGTTTTTTTTTTTTTTAATATCATTGGAATTGGTAGCATCCTTTCATCTTTAACAATTGGGTATGGGGTTAGACATATTTTTTATGTTTCTGTCTCTTAACACAGGTCAAACTATTGAAGCTGTCTCTATAACCCCTGCCTCTCTTCACGCATACCAGAGGCGTATCAGAGTGAGGGAGACCCCGGGTGACTCAAGTTTGGTACCACCATCGTGAAGCTGGTGCGCAGTGAGCGGAGGCATACCAGAGTGAGGGAGACCCCGGGTGGCTCAAGGTTGGTACCACCGTCGTCAATTTGGTGCGCACTGAGGGGACTCAAGTCCGACTACTACCTTTGCCCTTTTTGGGCATGCACCAAGACTCAAGTCAGACTACTACCTTTGTCCTTAGACATGCACCAAGGTTTGAACCTAGGTTTCTTCTTGATTTGTCTTCTAGGTTTCTTCTTGATTCAAATCATTGAAGCTGCCTTTATAACCCCTACCTCTCCTCAGTAAACGCGGCAAGGAGTGAGGGAAATCCCCGGTGGCTCAAGTTTGAGCCCACCGTTGTCAAGCTGGCGAACTCACTCAGGGGACTCAAGTCCTACTACTACCTTTGCCCTTATTGAGTATGCACCAAGACTCAAGTCAGACTACTACCTTTGCCCTTATTAAACATGCACCAAGGTTTGGACCTAGATTTCTTCTTAACAAGTACCCAAAATCTTATATATAACTATTTATTCTTCCTTATTAAACATGCACCAAGCTTTGAACCTAGGTTTCTTCTTAACAAGTGCCCAAAATCTTATATATAACTATTTATTCTTCGAAAACATGATCATACAACATGTTTTGAAGAACATGAATTAGATGTAATACAGAGGGCCCTATTTACCTTTGAAAGGTGAACTCTGTGGGATCTCGAGTATGGTTAAGTATGGTGTAGAGATGCTCGTAATTCTGGAGTTCGAAGACCTTGAACACGCTGCACCCACAATGCCTTACTTAGGATGAAATGAAGTTAAACCGAAAAAAAAAAAAGGTGGAGGAAAGTGAAAAGCTCACTTTTCATTGCTAACGTAAATCATTGCTCTGCAGTGTTGGATGTCAAAATCGCAATGCTTAATATCACTTTCTGACGGAAACAGATTCGTTCCTCGTATAGAAGGTGTTCCCTTCTCAATGGATCTGATTCATGAAAAATATATGTTAAACATGGTAAATATTTATCAAGAAATTTAGATTAGGGTTTGAAATAATCAAGCTAAGAAACGTAACTCAATTGGAATTGCATGGAGTGTCAAGGTGGTATCACGCCAATTGGCTCTATATCCAATCACAGCTATAACGGAACGTGTATATGGATTGTATACCACGGCATGGACTCCACGGAATTGACATACACGACGACACCCACCTGCAGAGACACCCAATTCAGATGCTGATGCTTCCATCTGAACTTAAACAGAAATCATATATTTTTTTTATGGTATTCAAATTCATTAGATTAGATGGCATTACCTTGTGCGAATACAGCGCATAAACCATGGCCCCAGACCACAAAAAGAAGGTCTTCTGCTATGAAAATTTGTTCGACTCTTCTGTCATACCTCGAAACACCTGCAACTATGTCGCTCGTATCGATTTCCTGTTGTTAATGTCAGTGTTTATATAAATTCAATATATACAATCAATATAAATATAAAAGATAAAATTTATCTTCTAGTTCAACCTTGAGTTCGTAGTCACTGCTGTCAAGGAAAACATCATTCCAAGAATTAGGACTATGCTTGTGATCCTTGTGCTGCTCTCGCTTGGTTACTGAGCCTAAGGGTAACCAGTTGTCTGCTCTAAGCCTTTTCCTGCTCCTTTGGACAAAAGACTCTCCATGTTTTCCTTCGTAATCTGCGTGTGGGAATGATCTCTTCTTGGATGTAGCATGACTCTTCTTGTCCATTTTTCAGAACTTTTTAAAATTACTTATTAAGGATTCAATTGAAATCAAATGCTGTGGCTAACTGCTCCAAAAAAGGATGTGAGCCTTCTATTTTTGTGTACTTCCGCACTATTTCTTTTTTAATTGTCTTGAGAGCACACCAATATGGGTTACGACGGTCTGAACAGCAGGATTCAACACAATCATCTCACTATAACTAATAATTGAATTTAACATTTTAATAATAATTATGGTTGCTTGCTGAACTATAAATTAAACGAAGGTTCAAGGCGCCTCAGTAATGGAGGGTGTGTTGTGCAGAGTTGTCAATTGAGTTATCTATTATCCATTGGTATTGTCTATATTGACTGATTTGCATTGGATATGTCCAATTTTATTTTTGCAGGCATAGCATAGTCATGAGACAAAACTTATTTGAGACAAACTTTAAGATAAAGCAAAGAAATTATATTGCAGTAGAAGTTTAATTAAATCAAAAGATTTTTCACTAAAGAAAGTCTCTCTTTTACCTCATCATATGATTGGTTAAATAAATTATTAAAAGAAACAAAACAAGATACAAGAGATAAGAAATTACTATTTACTATGTCCAGGGTTATGTTTAAAAGCATTTTACGTATGAAGAACAATGTGGAGTCAAATTTTTAACAAAGAAGGCAAAAAGATTAAGGTTAATTTAGGTAATCCGTCCTCATTTTCCTCAAATGGTATATTTTTTTCAAAGACATGGAATCCATCTTTGAACGATGTTAAGTCACTTTTTATTCTTCATAGTTTGTATAAATATATGTGAATAATTCACGCATTTATTTCATATTATAGCAATACCTCATAAACCTTATAATTTTCACCTTCTTGTTTCAATTGTAAGATGATAAGTATGCTCGTGTATGAAAAGTGGAAGTATAATCATTTAAGCTCTACACCATTGCCCAACCTAGGCTTATATAAAATTTTAATACTTGAGAGTGAGGATATTAAGAAGCATATTTAGACATTCTTGTGTAGATCTAAGATTTATCTGAGGTAAATACATTTTATATGATGAGGGCCCTTTTGAGGAATACACAATTTCTCAAGAAACATCATCATCTAGTGGATTTACTTCCCAACATGATCACGATTATAATATTTTGCTTTCATGGAACACAAAGAGATAGGTTGTGGATAAAATTGTTATAATAGGTGATACTTTTATGGTATCTAAAAGTCATTATGTGGTTGTATTTGAAAGGTATTATCATACAAAGAAGAAAACCTTTAAATATTTAAGAAAAATGAGACATAAAATGTATTCTAATTGTTATCGACCAATAATACCCCACTTGAAGGATTTTTTCTACTGTTCAATGATAACAAAATGACCTCCATATGGTTCATCATGATATATCCATAAGATTTCATATGTCTCATCTTCTCTCATACAACAACACATGATATCATCTAGCCTTAAAAGGTACCCTATTATTCTTGATTCTTAGAAGGATGTATTTATTAGATATAAGGTTGGCATGGGCTTTTGCCTATCATTTTGGTGATTCATGATAACTCTATGGACTACATGGCCTTTAAGCTAGGGGTCCTAATAATATTTGAGTGAAATATTTAATTTTAACTAATGACCAAGGTATTCATTTGAATTTATTATTTAACATCAATTGCTAAGAAGGTAGAAATGAGTTAGATAATTCATCAAACACTAGATTGATTAAATTGTGAAGTCAAAAGGGACTAAAAGTTTAAAAAATTCTAAGTTTTGAGTGTGATTCATACTAGTCATAGGCTCGAGTATACTAAAGTTGGCGTGATCAAGATTTCATCATTAACCATTTCAAGTATTAGTCTAAAGGTCGTATCTTCATTGTGTTATGAGATATTCATGACTACATGGATGGTTGTGGCTAGATTTATATTGACACCTTTATTGGTGCTTTTACTAGTTGTGGTTATGTAAGAAAGAGTGGAATGGTGCCATTTTGACATTTGGGTTACTTCATATTTATTTTTATGGGCATGTTTTTCTTTTGAAAACTCTTCATCATTGATGATGGTTGTAGAACTTATGTCTAATCTCACCTACTCTACTCAACATACCCAACTTGGTCTACCCATATTTCATGCCCCGCCCATTCACTTATCATGTCCCACCTATTCAAGGAAATACCAATTTGTTGAGTTGCTTCATTGAAATTGGAACATTTGGAGAGTATTTTTTGTAGAAAAGAGAAAAATATCAATATTGTAGTTTTTCATGAGAGAAATTAGAAGGACCTTAGTTTATTCATGTCAAATTCAATGGTCATTCATAACTATGATCTATGAATTCGTGAGGGGAATTCAATACAAGTTTATCTCCTTCAAAAAGAAGAGTGGTACTCCTAGGTGGTCTAAATTAATAGAAGATTTTGCTTCTTGTTTAATTCAAATGGTATTTGAGATGTGATTCCTTCAAGCTCTTAATATACATGTGATAATATATTCTTGGGAAATCTCATGTAATATAAAGATTGGATAAAATTTTGTTATCTAATACATGGTTGTAAATAGAAAATGCAATATATTTAGATATTTTATTGCAAGTAATATCATATTAAAATCCCATTGTCTTAATATGTTATCTACTCAATAATGGTCATCCAAATCATCTCAATTTTAGTCTATGTGCTTCTAAGACCTGATTTATTTCAAATGGTTATATTATGGTGGGATGAACCCTTTTTGAAATATCTAAAGTGAATAATAAAAATGTAGACTGTCAAATCTTTTGGTAACATATTTAAAATTAAAGAAGAAATTAAATTCCAATTTACAAGAGATAGTGGAAATCAATAGAATAGACTAAGATTCTTATGTGCAAAAAAAATATGGCATTATTATTATTATATATTGAAAAAGGAATATTCATTTCAAACCCAAAACTCTAGGAAGAGATGCCTTAAGGAAGAGGGAAAAAAATAATGCTATAACCAAAATAAGTTTGTGTTTTTTCAAGTCAAAATTATTATAACTCTAGATGGACGAAGTATTGAAGGAGAAGAAGATACTAGGAATGAATAAGTTAATTATTTTGAACATATTCTATTAGAATTTTGGAAAGATAAGGAGGCTCAAGGTAAACTTTTACAAACAATTCCATCAATTATCACACAAAGATAACCCGAAATGCTTTATGAAGAATATTTCTATGGAGGAGAAGATAATTTAATTTTTCCACCTTACTAAGTTACTTGGATCCAATGAATTTCTTACAACTTTCTTTTAAAAATTTTAGAATTTACAAAAGAGTGTTATTTTGGATGAGGTTGATGAGGCCAAAAAAAAGAAGGCTACAATAAGTGGGATAAATTCCACCTTAATTGTATTGGTTCCTAAGAAATGTTAGATAAGATATTTTCATAATTTTTATCCAATAAATATTTATAATATTATTTTAAAAATTATGAAAAATAGATTGAAAGGCATTTTAGATTATGTTATTTAGAAGTAACGAGGTGGTTTTTTTCATGGTAAGAAATGTGCGATGGTATAATAATAATTCTCTATTTTATACTTTGAATAATTCCATAAAATCCACTATAGTGACCCACTATCTTCTTTTTATTTATTATTCTTGCTAAAGCACTGGGGAGAGCTTTGTCAAAGGAAAAAAATGAAAATAAAAAAAAGGTATTAGTGTTGCTGCAAATAGTACCTTTTAATATTAGCTTCAATTTATTGGTGATGTCTTTCTTTTGGCTAATGCATTGGTAAATAATTCCATGACATTTAAATCAATATTATCATGTTATGATAATGTTAATGAATATTAGTTTAAGAATACAAAATCAATAATCCTTTTCCTCAACATTACTATAGGTTTCCAATCAATTACTATGCACAATTTAGGGTTTAAAGTAAAACAATTTCCATTAGTATATTTGGGTATTCCTTTGTCTAATAAATGAAAGAAAAAAAATCTTTGGGGTTGAATTCTGGATATAAAGAAATTTTATTTGGTAGGTTGGAAAGATAAGATCTTAACCATGACTAAAAGCATACAATTCATAAGGAGTACATTATAATATATTTCTCTATATGTGATGTCACTTTCAAGATTGCCAATAGGTATACCATATGATTTGATAAAATTCAAAGAGACTTTCTTTGGAAAGAATGTTAGAAAAATTTTAGGTTCCCTCTTCTTAAGTAGGATGGGGTTTGCTAAGAAAGAATATTAGAGAGCAAAGCTTATGCAATTGTAAATTTAAGTTTGACATTAGCTACAAAAATTGGCTAGAAATTATTTAGAAATCAAGAAAATATTTAGAGAAAAATGTTATTTCAAAATTATGTAAGGTTCTATTAAAATGGTAAAATTATTCAAGCAATGAATCCTACCTAAGGACTTAACAAAATGAAACTTGATATTAAAGAGTTTATAATTAATCAAGAGATATATTAGGTAGTTAGTCAACAAGGAGGATTGTGATTTTTTGGTCTAATGCTTGGTTAAGTCCTTATATTCTTATATTTAATTCAAAATGATAATTATTAGTTCAAAGTATATTTAGGCTGTATAGATTTAAAGATAAAAATTTACATTAATGTGAGAAACAATTCTAAATTAAGGATTTCTATTAGAATTGTGGTTAAAGGAGAAGATCCTAAATAAATAGTGAATGATATTCAAATTATGTTTCAAGAGTTCTATTCGTTCACTTTTTACATACAATGATGAGTTGGTTTGGAATCTATCAAAATATGGAAAATACTCAATCAAGTTGGGATATACAATTTTTTTTGCTTCATTTCCCCATTCAAATGGTTTGGGATACTATTCCTTCAAAATTTCAAAACACATGGGATACTATTCCTTCAATATGATCACAAATATAGTTTATAATTTCTTTAGATATTTTATTGTGAGGAAGATCAGATCACAAACGTATAATCTTGAGACATGATCTACTCAATAATGGTCATTGAGAATATTTCTATTTCAACCATGTGGCTCTAAGACCCTAATTTATTCCACATGGTTATGTTATATTAGAATGAAATAATGTTTGAAGGATCATATATGTACATTCTTGTTCAACAAATGAAATATCTAAAGGAAAATAAAGATTTGGAGTGTTATATATTTTGGTAACATAGTTAAAAAAAGGAAATCAAATCCAAACTCAACAATTTAAAAGAGGTAGCAGAAATAAATGAAATGACCAAGATACTTATGTGTAGTAAAATTAATTATTTTTTAATTATCACAATGTATTGAAAAAAAAAGATTCATATTTGTCCTAAACATATAAGTAGAGATAGCTTAAGGAAGGGTATATAAATACCAAATTTTAATGCCACAATCAAAATAGATTTGTCTTTTCATAAAATCAAAAATATTTCAACTTAGATAGAAGATGCATTAAGAAGCAATTAATATTTTAAATATATTCTATCAAAAGTTGAGAAAGATAAGGAAGTTGAATAAGCTTTGTAAAATATTCCATTAATCAAACAAAGATATAATGAAAGCTTGATGAGTAAGATACCAATAGATGAGAAATGGGAGATAATTTTGTCTACCCATATTACCAAGGCACCTAGCCTTTACAAATATCTTATAATTTTATTTCAAGTTTTAGTATTTATTGAAAAATGATATGCTAGTAATGGTTGAAGAAGCCAAGAAAAAGAAGACTACAACAAATGATATTAATTCCAAATTTATTACATTGGTTCCCAAGAAAGGTCTAACAAAATATTCTAAATTTTTGTCCAATAAGCCTTGGTAATACGATTTATAAGATATTTTCTAAACTGTGGCAAACAGATTGAAAAGCATTCTAGATTATGTTCCCTAAAAGGAACAAGGTGATTTTGTTCATGGTAAATTAATTTTTGATTCAATAATCATTACATAAGAGGGCACACATTCTCTTAACTCTATGGAAAACCAACTATGCTTATAAAATTAGATGTGAATAAAGCATATGAAAAGTTTACAATATTTTCTACATGATGTTCATAGAAAATTTGGTTTTGATTAAATTTAGTATAAGTGGATTAGATGTGTTATCTCATTCCAAAAAATGTATATATATATATATATATATATATATATATATATATATATTTATATTTATTTATTTATTTATCAGTGGAACCCTTACTAGATTCCTTCAATCATCTTGTGGAATCTTCCATGATGAACCACTATCTCCTTGTCTATTTATTATTCTTGTTGATATATTAGGGAAATAGCTCTCAAAGGCGAAAGTGGAAGGAAATACCAAAAATATTTATGATACAATATTAAAATATCATCTCCAATTTATTGATGACAGTTTTCTTTTGGATCATCCTTTAGTAAGCGATACCATGGAATTTATATCATTATTATCATGTTATGAGAATGTTGTTAGATGGTTGGTTAATCCTAAAAAATATATTTAGATTCATAATGATTTATTATAAATATTTAGGGTTTAAAGTTGGAATATTTCCATCAATACATCTAAATATTTCTTTGTTTGATAAAATAATTGAAGAAGAATCTTTTAAACTCACTTTTATATAGAATTAAATCTTGTTTGTTAGCTTGTAAAGGTAAGTTATTAACCATGGTCAAAATGTTACAACTAATAAATACTATGTTACAATCTATTCCTACATACGTAAGATCACTTTCAAGCTTACCACCAAGTATAGCACCCAAATTTGTTACAATTCAAAGAGTTTTCTTTGGAAATTATATGGTAAAAATTTAGGTTTTCTCTTTATAAGTGGGATAGTGTCTATGGTGCAAAGAATATTCAAGGGGTAGACTTATGAAATTATAGATTTTTGAGTTTGGCATGAGGGAAAACTCTTGGTAAAATATTATTCAAAGATCAAGGAAAGAATTGGTAAAAATTGTTACTTCAAAATATAAAGGTTCCATTGATACAATAAACAAACCCTACTTAGAGGCTTGACAACATGGAACTTCATATCAAATATTTTGTAATTGATCAAAAAATATATTAGATGGTCAACCATTGAAGGAGATTCTATTATTTTTTGGAGTTTGATTGAATCCTAATTCACTTTTTTTAATCTAAAATATAAGTTATTAACTTGCGTATATTTAGTTTATATATGTTCAAAGGTAAATATTTATATTAATTTGAGCAAAAACTCTAGTTTATGGATTTCGCTTAGACTTGTTAAAGGAAAGGAATTCAAAAAAATAGTAGATGAGGTTCAAATATGCTTCAAGAGTTATATTTTCCTATTTTTATACAAAAGGATGAGTTGGTATTGAATATTTTTCTTTTAGTTTACATGGTAGAATTGATGGCTACCATGATGATCTGGGTATGCTATCCATATTTTATGGCCATCATAGTATTCTGCGTTATTCACCTCGAAAGACACCACACAGTACTCACATAGTCTGCCCCTATAACCACCATGCCACAATAATTTTAAACCTTTTGTGTCATTGAAAGCACCAAGAAAGGGATAAGAATTCAGTCCGACGAGGCCCAAGATTTGAACCTTGGACCTCCACCCCCTTACAGGGTTTGGAAGAACCAATTGGTCTACACCTCAAACCTTGGTATTAAATCTATTAAAATAAGGTGGATACTTGATTAATTTAGGATATAAGGTCCTAGAGTAATCAAAATTTCCTACTCCCAAATATTTTCCTTGGAAGAAAATTTGATCACTTGAGGCCCTCCCTAAGGCCTCCACATTCCTATGGTTAGCAATCTAAATAAATATTTTTACAGGGGAGAGTCTACAAATAAGATAACATCATGGACCTTTTAGGTTTTTCTTGTGTAAGAAATATTTAGATAATTTATTTTTTAACTATCCATACTTACAAAATTTAAGGATGCTTCTTAAAAAATGAGAAAATGTTGTCTAGTTTCCATCAATATTGAAAGATTTGATGAATATTATTTGATTTAAAGCTAAAATATTATATATTCTACTTAGGTTTGATCCTATTATAGTTCAACAATTACCATAGCACTCTAGGAGTAAGATATTCTAGATGAGTTCAAAATCTTGGTGGGTGATGATGGATAGGCTGATGCAAGCTGTGATATCGACAACACTGGAAACTAACTCAACTACTCTAGCCTTATGAGGTGTTTTGTTTCTATGGAGAATGTTCTATTTTACCCCTATGAGGGCTTATCTTCTCGTATCTAAAGGCTTTCTCCTTTACCCTTGCGTAGGCCTCTTTGTTTGCTTTTGTAGCTCCTCTTTGTTGATGTGAAGAGATCTCTTTGTTTTTGTTTTGTTTCAGCTGGGATTTTCTCTCCTAGGCTTCCTATTTTTGTAAAAAGGTTACAAGATCCTTTCAAAACCCCTTTCACCAATAAAAAATATTAGTCACGTAGGAAGAGGATGAGATCAAAATTGAGGTAGTTCTAGTTACAAAAAAGTTAGAGATAGCAAAATCCTAATAGAGTACCTAAATTATATATAGGTGAAATAATTATGAAGAGTTAGTGACTATTCACAAGAATTTGGAGGTAACTTTGGCTAAGTCTCAAGGTTAGTTATTTATCTCATATATGGTCATTAATTTCCTAACTCACCAAACGATGGTGATTTGCCAACAAGCCATTGATTTGTTGGTTCCCTTGGTTAACAAATTGTCACCTTAGGGAAGTCAATAGACCAATGCAACCAAGATGTGATTTGATGATAAAGGTATCCTGAACATGGATCTAAAGGAATAGAAAATGAAGAAATATTTTGGAAAGTGATTTTTCTCACTCTAACTAGTATTAGTGATTACTAAAATGCATTAGAACTAGTTTTATTAACAAATTTGTCTAGCATAATACACTTTTCCATCTAAATGTTTAGATTCTTCTGAATTCATGTATTTAGGAGTAGAATTTTATTTACAATAGTTAGAAGTAGAGCTAATTTACTTTCTCTATAAATCTTAATTATTTTTATAAAGTTAATTTTGGTTATTTAAGAAATTGGATCTACTCTTTGAAATTTGACTATTACATATAATGTCATATTATAATAAAAAATAGATTGAGCATGGATTCTTGGATCAATTATGTCTTTAATATTTTTGCCTTTGGATATGTGATGCTAGTGGATATACACTATTATCCCGTATTATTCCTTTCTATGTATTTTATTACAGGTTATTTAGGATCTGATGCATTGAAGTTCCTTCATTATTTTATATATTTCAATTGGATCACATGTTAAAATTACTATAACCACTAAACTATATTTACACTTGAATTTACTTTCTCTTTCACACCATTTTCTTAAACAATTAGATCATATTAGTTAGATTAACAAGGACCCAACCTAAATTCAAATATTGATAGGATTAAACCCCTCTATTTGAATGTTGAAATGTGATTACATGGGTACATAACAATATTAGACATTCTTATCGATCAATAGTTTTTCCCATGCCTAGTAGGAGCATTGGGTTGATTTATTCATGGAAATATATTGATTGAACCAATTGCATTGATTAAAACTCATTCATTTATAAGGATTAGATTTTATATCTACAAAAATATGTGCATGATCTCATCAATTAAATAGAAGGATTTGTGAAATACCTTGGATCTAACATAACCCATGGTTATTTTTTTAGATCTACTCAAATAAGCTCTAAATCTAATATTTTTCATTATTATTTAAAATTTTATCACATTATCTTTGAAATCTGCTAAAAATAATTAAATATTCATGCATGATGACTCTATTTTTTGAATGAAACCAATAAATTTTCTTAGATCTATCATTATTTATGCTGGTTATTTCTAACTAGTTTAGATATGAATTTTATAAGGAATAGATGGATTGATTCTCTAGAAATTGAAATTTTTTAAAATTTCTTGTTGTTTGTAAGCTAATGATAATTGACCTATGATATGAAAATAGAAAAACTAATATTTTTTCATTGTAAAATATAATATATTTATAGGCACTAGAGCCCATTATAAAACCATGATTTTAGGTAAAACCATGAGCCCATTAAATATCAATAATTAGTGAATGACCTATGATATGGAAATAGAAAAACTGATCTTTTTTCATTGCAAAATATAACATATTTATAGGCACTAGAGCCCATTATAAAACCATGGTTTTGGGCAAAACCATGAGCCCCAAAACCATGTATACATTAAATATCAATAATTAATGTCCTATTTAAACATTTGTTAATTCTCTGCCCTGAGGACATTGTTGTGACTCCTCCTCCCAAACCCAAATAGAGTCCCATGAAACCTGGATCCTCTCAAAGTACGGCTCAATCCTCTTGTACTCCAAGGTTGTTCACCAAAAAATAGAAAATTGTCAAACATGTCCGCCAATTAAGGAAGAGAACGAGAAGTGCCTCACCTAAACCTAAAAGTGAGCCTAAACAAAAACCACTTCGCTCCTCTATGCATCTGAAGAACAAAGCTATGCACAAAGAATCACTAGTCATTGAGTCAGAAGAGGAGGACAATGACAACCTTGATCTCTGCATGCAGACGTTTATTATCAAACCTGTGATAAATTGCATTACCCAATTAGTTGACCTGCGTAATGCTCTCAATTTGTGGTTTTTTACGAAGACCTTTTTTGAAGGCATGGGAGGTGCTCCAACAAAAAATTTGACGAAGATTGTCGTCAATCATGAGGACATCCCTGCTAAAGACATTTTTGATGACATGGATACCCTAAATGTTGGACTCCAAGATGTTTTTGCCAACCTTGGCATGGAAGGTTAATTTTTCTCGGTCTTGTTTGGAAGGCTACTAAGTGTTGAGTGTATATTTTGCCCAATTGCAAAATACCACCACATGCAGAGTATTGAATAGAAAACTCTCTTGAAAAGAAACCAAATGACAAACATTCAACTTCTCCAAGGTTCTGGTAAAATATCTAAAAGATTACAATAGTTCCAGAAATAATTCAATAATACATGTGACCATAAACAAGGGGCCTTTACCGGTTCTAAACAATGCTTAGTGATTTGAAAGATCTAACTAAAAATAAAAGCAGTTCTTTTTAGGGTTTTTTTAAATTGGTGTTACCCTGAATCCCTGTTAGTAGAGTATTTTATCTTCATTTAAAAGGTTTCAAATGAAAAAATGTGGAATTGTCCACCTCATTTTAATGCTCGTACCTTTAAGGTGAAGTAAATTTTAGATAGTTGGGTTCATTTTATATTCCTTATGTTGATGTCACTACCCTAATAGTGGTTAGCAGAAGTTAGCATGTTAGCAATATTAGCAAAGTTAGAAAAGTTAGCTTTCATTTCTTATCTTAGTTTAATGTGAAATAGTAGGTTAGTATCCCTCCTAAACCATGTGTTTTATCTGAAAGATTTAGATTAATGAAACTTGAAGGTGCAAAAATTCTAGAAAATGACCAGAATGGAAATAACTTGAAAGCTTAACAATTCTAGAAATGGACCAGAAAAAATGAAACTAATAGGAAATTAGCAAAAATTTTGGAAAAGGACTAGAATGGAAATGTGTAGACACCTAAAACGCATCATGTCGAGGGCGACTACTCATATGGACATGCTACAAGACCATATGGAGGATCTTGGATAGACTCCAAGATAGAGCAATGGTTCTAACCACTCAATTTAGGCATTTTGGCCTAAGCAGTCTAAATCGTAGCCCAGACCTGTGATCTGTAGTCTAAACCGCAACTGTGACATGCGATCTTAACTGAAGTTCAGTTAGGTCTTCCATCCAAGCCAAATCGGTTAGAACGACCAAAAGATCTAGAAGGAGGTAGTTGAAGGATGGAAGATTCTAGAGGCTTCCATCCCAACTATCCTAACCACCCTTCTTGGTCTTGGCTTCTCCATGAAGCCACCCCTAGCCCTAGGGGCATGCTATAAATACCCCCTCCAAATGGGGAGAAGAAATGAGTAAGCATTGGAGATTTGAGTAGCGAACCCTTGGTGAATTTTACACTCAAACTGAGTATACTAAGAGATAGAGCTATTGCACTTAATCCCCGACCATTTTGCCATCATTCATGATGAATTGTATTATAGATGCCCTAGGTGCTTAGGAGGATCAAGAAACGCAAATCCAGGCAAATGAAGGCCCTTCACATCGAATTGACCACCAAATCAGTCTAAGGACAATGAAGGCGACCCGTGAACACCAATTTGGACAAGGAGATTGAGCCCACTGTCCTTGATTTTGAGGGTAAACTTATCAGAGGTCAAACCATGGCTATCAACCGCGGTTCACAGTGCAGACCACTCACCAGAGCTACGGTTTGCAACAGGTGATAGATCACCTTACTCTTTTCATTTATATCTAGCTAAATAGGTTAGATTAATCATTTTTTAGGTTTAATTACAGTTTAGAATAATTCTGACTGTAGGAATTATCTTAGAATAAATAGTTTATGTTTTGCATTAATTAGGATATTTTTAGATCTTTTATGCACCTCTATGCTTCTATTTTGTTATCTGATCCATGCATAGTGTGATGCTATTTTACTTTATGCTATTACATGAATCTTGATTCACTTTGCATAGTTTATCAGCTTTCTTTATGCTTTCTTGATTATGCATGTTAATGGTGTCATTATGCATTTTACCTAAAAGGGCCTCATCATGAGAGGTTGCCTATATTTTTGAAATTCTTGTTGTTTCTTGACCATAGGGAATAGGTCCAAAGGAGAGATAAAGCATCCAATTCCTTCCTCAACATGAAGAAGAGGGTCATCGACACCCTAGAGCAGTTCGTGTCACCCTAAGGGGCATTTTGATCACACCTACCCTTGATAGGGATTAGAAACTATTGTAATTGATGTATCAAATGGATATCCCTAAGAGGTACAAATCTGTAATGTGACTCCATTGAAATTAATAAAGGATTCCTTGTATTCATGTTATTTCTTGTTATCAAATTATGGATACCTATTTGTGTATCTTTGTGGTTACAGTTGGCGATCACAACAGAACTCTGCATTTCTAGCCCCTGAGTGCTGACATTCTTGTTTGTTTTATCTCAGGTGCTAACCACTGCTAACAGTGTTATTTTTTGACCCGAATCTGTCAGCAAACCAGAGCTGTGGTTTATATCAGAAGCAGTAGACAACAGAGAAACCACTTATCAACAGATCAAGAGCTAAGGTAGGCTCTGTTTTCATTCTCCATTTTGCATTTTCTTCTCTGTATTTTTACAGTAAGCGGCAAATCAATGGCAAATTAGGTACATTAAGGAAAAGGGTGAATGAATAGTCCTAATTTGATTTCACATTCCTTCCATTAGAAAGGCACTACTAGGAACAACGAACCTCTAATTGCAGTCCGCCCTAGAATATAGTGCCCTTGATAAAAATTGTGTGGTCGTTTGCATGCGTGAGGCCCAATTAGAGGCCATGTCATTATAATTGCATTGTCATAATGTCATGTAGGACATAGTATGCATACCTTTCTGAATTTTAAATGTTCCTTCTTATGCATATCATGTAGGAATGATCATATGAATGCTCTTTTATGCATTTGTCTTTATGCAAAGTAAAACGAACCACAGACACCATGTTTCATTTTAAACATCAATGTCGTTGGGCTCTCACATCCAACCCATTTGATTGAGACCAACAGTGGATGTCATTACCACTTGGTTGGCTCATTTGAAATTATATTATTGGGACCCGCTCATTGCCAAGGCCAACCCAAGAACTGTCCTATCCATGCAAAATAGAACACACTCATCTTCGCAAGGGTGTACCGCTGCGCACGATGTGTTGGGTGAGGGTTGGTAGTACCTATGCTACTTAGTTGAGTATGGACTTCATTACCATATTTGGCTTGTGCGATTATATAGGTGAAAGCCAATTAAATTGAGAATAAAATCCAATGATTTTGCAAAACATGCAAGAGTTTCTCATACTGATACAACACATTTTGAAACAACATCAAATAGTTTAGGGTGCATTTCAAAATTTAAAAATAAGATAAGCATCAGTGTATAACTTGTTTGATAATAAAAGATACATCTAGACATTAGGTACACTATGGTGGATACACGGGGTGGTCGACAAAGGCGCAAGCCTGAAGCCAATGACCAAGCCCCAACCGATTCACAAGTACACGTGTCTAGTCCTCAACCACATGAGCAAACCGAACAACGTTCAGTGAGCATTAGAGGAGACAACTCGATACAAGAGGATCCCATTGAGCGTACCCCTGATAGACTAGCATCAGTGCATTTTGTTAGACGTAGATTAGAGCATGGGGATTCTCAGCCTGAGGGTGCTCCACTCAGAAGCCATTACCGAGACCGTAGTGCACGCACATCCATGGGATCGGCCAAAGAGTATATCGTGCAGGGGACCAGATTAGTACCCATCCACACTAATTCTATAGGGTGTACTATACCCCCACATTCTGAGTATAGAATGAATAGATATCCATCCATTCAAGGGCAAGTTACTGAGCGCAAGTCTACCCATACTCCCATGCATACTATAGCATGCAAGATCACCATAAATATGTCGAAGGTGGGAGCTAATGGAACACCACCCCATGAGAGGTGGAGGTTTAGACAACTAGACGGTCTAGGTAGTGTGTTAGAGCAGCTAGGCTGCAAGAGTTCGACTTCGCCCACTCGTGCTCTGAGTGAGCATAGAGGGAGCACCATTATAACTACTAGAGAGCATTGAGAGTCTTCTAAGTGCCATCATGACTCGCATCCACCATCCACGCATGATGACACACAACACAAGACACATCACGATGTTAATGTCATCTTCACAAACAAAGGCAAAAGCACAGCACATCAATTCAATGGGTATATAACCCATAAGGTCGCTCGTACAGAGCAAGCATATCAAAGGCCTCTGATGGTTGACCAGGTCAAAATATCATATCGAATGGCCTCTAAACATAAATGCCAACTCCTCCAATATCAATTAGAGGATGCTCACCTAGAGAGGCAGTGCATCGAAGATGAAGATCTTCAGGCGCAGAGGCTTACTAGACAAAGGTTGTATGAGTAGCGCTTGCGCGAGGAGCGCATCCTCATCCAGAAGGATCGTGTAGAGCAAGAATATAGGTTGGATAGGGCCAGCCTATATTCTCAGGATGAGCATAGAGAGTAGGTGCATAGGAAGGCTTTTTTATAATCCAACATGCACCATGAGCGCGTAAGCGTTCACACTTATATCACTGCCCATTACAGAGAGCGACTACCCTCGGTCAACAATCAAAGGTAGCAACATTATGAGGAACAAGAGAGGAACATATGCAACCAGGAATATCCTAAGAGTTCTCAAGCTGATGAGGAGGAAGAGCAACACCCTCCACCTCGACAGAAGAGGAGTGTACCTCTGAGACCACCTCCACACCAACTTAGGGAGGAGGAATTTCTATGTTCTGAGGCTTACAAAGCTTCGGATGAGAAGGTCAAAGCAATTGAGAAACAAGGCACGCTTGTCCAAAATCCAACACTGAGGAAAATTCACAATGAACCTTTATATCCCTTGATGCCTATGCCCCCATACCCTAAGCATTTTGAGATGCCCAGGTTAGACAAATTCAAGGGTGATGAAGAGGTGCAAGAACATGTCATGAGATTTTTGGATGCTTGCTTTCATATAGAAAATAATGATGCACTGTTGTTGTGTACATTTGTCACGACACTCTCTAGGCCAGCTCGAGAGTGGTTTAATCAGCTAAAGAAACACAGCATAACAAATTTTGAGCAATTAGTTGATGCATTTCTTGAATGCTATTCCTTTGACTTCAAGAAATAGGCCAACCTTTCTGATTTGGCTGCACTAGCTCAGTGCGACGACGAGCCATTAGAGCAGTACAGGAAGAGATGGAGGAGATTAATGGTAAAGTTACCATTCTTGATTCCTACCACACAATTAACCTAAATATTTACAAAGAGTTGTGCCAAGCACATCCACTACTATTGCAGCTGCAATAGTATGCCACATTCGAAGAAGCTTTGGCGCAAGCCAAGGTAATTGAGGACATCAAGTTGCAGGAAGGCAACTTGAAGCTAAAAACTAGGAAAGAGGGATATAGGAAGAGTACCTCAAAGCAATAGGGCAAGCAGACCCATGTGAATCAGGTGGTACTAAATCTCCAAAATGAGGATAATGGGCAAAGAAACAAAATTATCAAGCCCATCCTCCTCCTGTGTAATATGACCAGCACAGGAATAACTACAAGGGCAAGAACAAAGAGCAATGCCCACCTCTCATATTTATGCCATTGACGGAATCAATGACATAAATTTTTCATTAGCTTTGCGAGGCCAAGGCAATAAGATTTCCTGAAGTCAATATGGTTGATCCAAATCATCCCAAGCCCAAAGACTATAAGGAAGAGTTGTTTTGCATATTTCATAGAGCGAAAGGCCATGACATCGAGGTGTGTTGGTCCTTCAAACACATTGTGCAAAATATGATAGAAAAGGGAGAGCTTGTAGTACCAAGAAATCTCCAGGCACCAGACAACCAAAACATGGGGATTTTTAAAAATCTATTACCAAACCATGAAGCGCCCCGTAGCCATGCTAGCCATGTCAATCAAGTACGAGTCGAACCACCTACCCAGGGGTTCGTCAGCATGGTCAATTTTATTACCAGACATGGGAGGTATGAACGGCCAAATCAACCTTGTGCTCCCATTCAAATACAAGCCATGCCATAGCAGTGGCAAGCACAAAATATTCCAAGCCCACCAATGAGACCGATGATGACCATTAGGAGCAGGCTGGTTTAAAACCTGTAGATGAATCCTATGAAGTTGTCAATAAATGAGCTTATACAGCAGTCCCCCAGGCATAGGGAGACTCTTATGGACATTCTAAGGTCCATTGAGGTATAGTCTTAGGATGCACAGGCATTCATGAACTTCGTGGGACACGTATAATAGTGCCAAGAACCAATGATTCAATTCTACGATCACGAAATAAAAATGGTTTCTGCAAGCGTGGTTGACCTGCCAATACATATCATTGCATGTGTTAACCACGTGTCATTCAAAAGGGTATTGATTAACATTGGTTCGTAGATCAATATAATTATGACTAAGGCACTACACAATTTGAAATTGCCTAAATCACTCATCATACCAACCACCTTTACATTGAGAGTGTTTAATGATGCACTATGCTCTACGGTTGGCACGATTGTCCTACCTATTTAGGTGGGACTAAAGACCATTCCCGTAATGTGTCACGTGATAGAGGGTGCTTTGCAGTATAACATCCTACTGGGGAGGCCTTGGATTCATGAAATGCATTGTTTTCCCTAGATATTGCATCAATTTGTCAAGTATATACACGAGGAACAAGTTCACATGGTTTCATCATATGAAGAACCATTCAAGTTTGTTAACTTAGTAGATTTTCCAGGGGGATCCGTGATCCCATCAACGCACTTGGACATACGACCCACATCGCTAGTAAGGTTTCCAAGAGACAAACAGGCGGTGCATGTTCAACCATCGGTATCTGTATAAAACAAATCTAAACATACCACTGCAACTTCTCTGCGATCGAGTGCATCAGCAATGCATTGGGATGACAAGAAATTAAAGGTAAAATTGGGTAGGAAAGAAGTAAAGAATGCACCCAAACCAGTCACTGCTGAGGCTGCCACTCCCATGGAGGTGGAGGAAGCCCAAGATCAAGTCGAGGAGGCACCTCACCTGATTCTCTTGCATCGTCAGGAGGGTCATCTGCATCGCAGGTGACTGTTCACCTAGCCAGTACAGGTCTGGGTGAATATATTGTGCAAAATGTGACCTTTGGTCCTATTTTAGAGAGTGCACGAGACATGGGATGATTAATAGCCCATAGATACCCAGTTGGATCCGTAGTATCATTGGGCGAGCCACCCAACCAAACAAACTTCATCTATGATGGGTTGGATCAAATTCCAATGCAGGCACCCATGGAGGTAAATGATGATGAATAGTTCAAGGTGAACGTTTGGTACTTTTCCAACCCATAGTATGCCATGTGCATTTTTGAGCTCTATCATTGGCATGGATACGGCCTTGGTATTTTTGAACAAGGGTGAAGAACCCCTATTGAACCACGTTTCCGATAGGTTCAGATTAGGATTGTAGATTCAAGGATATGATGATTTACTCGTTGCATCATTGGATCGTTTATACCTAAGTCTGGGGGACGACATGGATTTTAATTTGTATCATCCTAACATGTCTAGCCTTCGGGGCAAGAACCCAATGGTGTCAGTCATCACCATTGAGAGACCAGAGATTGAACATGAAGAGTTATTGGAGAAGAACCCCAGAGGAAACATGGGTCATCAAAACCGTATCACAACCAACGATATCGATATGCAGGGGCACAACCCCATCATTCTAGGCAATTTCAATTCAGGAGATCTTTGTAGTGAATATGTATAGGAGTCAACCTTCGAAATAAGTAGACCACATTATGATGCAGATGGTGATTCCTCAAGTAATGATCAATCCAAAGAGGAAATTGACCGAGCCTTTGTGGTTCCGGTATTTCTATGTCATTTGCTACCTAGAGAGCAATTAGATGAGATACAAGAGTATTTCATGGTCGATAGAGATTATGAATATGATATAAAGCAGACCTACTTAAGGCCTCATCCAGTTAATCTCCCAATATTCATGTACACGATAGAGTGGCCTACTCATAGTAGCAATCATAGCGATGAGGTTGAGATGACCGATCCAAGACTAGTATATCCGCTACATCTATTGCCTGTGGAGTCGAAGTATGTTATAGAAGAAGTGCCTCTTAACATTGATCACTCTAAAGAGGAATAAAATCCATTTTTTACATTGATGTCGTATATACGATCGTTTTATCCAATTTATCTGGATAGTGATGATAGTGACCGCATAATCAGATACATGGGACCACATCTGGTAGAGCACCCCTTGCATATAGGGGGAAGTGAAGGATTATATTTGTACAGTGATGATGAGGATTTGTTGGAGATGGACTATTTGGGGCCTCATCACCTATGTAATCAGAATCCACCTCAGGGTCTGCCACTTGTTACCACTACAAGTTTACATCAAGATATTAATCTCCAACGCCACCTCAGGGAAAGAATAAATCTAGAAGAGGAATATCAAAGGCTCTTTCCCCATCCACCTACTTATGCTGAGCTACTTGAGTTGAGATATCCCATTTTGCAGTCAATGCACAGAGAGGATCTAGTTGTTCGAGCATCCCATAGGGAGGACCCGTTCATCCTCATACCATCTGAGCCAGATCTTGGGTACAAAAGCTACACAGATGATGTAGATTTTAGTCCATGTGAACCTGGAGATCAACTCCATTCCATAAACATGGTATCCATTGATTTGACCACTTCACTCCACAATCCAGTAGATCCATCCAAAACATTGCATATGAACATGGATGCTATCGATTGGGATCGTGCTGATTCGCTAGTAGAGCCTGAATACTTCTTCCCGAATGAAGAGATGCTACAACCATTTCATTTTTGACCAGGTTGTGCTTATGATGTCTATCACACTGAACATGCTTCCAACGAAGAACATATAAATCTAGTTGATGACATCCATTATATCCCTACGCCTCATCAGCTTGAGGAGGGATCCCATATGTCAGTAGAGGAAACCTTCAAAGTGGATATTGGTAATGACCCCACCAATATAAAGAAGGTTAAATTTGGAATGAGTCTCACTCCATATGAGCACACTAGCATCATCCCTCTGTTGAAAGAGAGACCTGACCTTTTTTCTTGGACATACAAAGATATGCCCGGTATAGACCTGAATTTGGTTACTCATAACCTTTCGCTAGACCCATCAAAGAAGCCCTTCAAGCAAAATCTCAAAAATACGCATCCAACAGTAGCCTTAATGGTGAAATATGAATTGCAAAAATTGTTGGATTTAGAATTTGTCATTTCCATCAACTATCCAGAATGGGTATCCAATATGGTGCCTGTAGGAAAACCAGATGGAAGGATCCGTATTTGTATGAATTTTAGATATCTCAACAAGGCAACACCCAAAGATTCATTTTTGTTGCCCAATATCAATGCTCTAGTAGACTCTACTGTCAGTCACAAAATGCTCTCCTTAATGGATGGTTTTTTTGGTTACAATCAAATTTGGATTAAGCCCGAAGACCAGCACAAAATTGTATTTATAACACCATGGGGAACATTTTGCTACAAAGTTATGCCATTTGGTCTCAAAAACATTGGTGCCACATACCAACGGGCCATGACATACATTTTTCATGACTATATGCACAAAATTCTGGAAGATTATATCGATGATTTGCTAGCCAAGTCATTGCTACGAGAAGAGAATGCAGAGGTCTTAAGAAAAGTCTTTGATCACTTGATAGAGCACAATGTCAGGTTGAATCCTAAGAAGTGTGTATTTGGCATAACTTCTAGAAAATTTCTAAGGTTCATTGTCTCCAAGAGAGTCATCGAAGTAGACCCATTGAAGGTCAAGGCCATTTTGGAAGTGCGTCCTTCCACCAATATTAAGGAATTAAGGAGCCTTCAAGGTAAGATAGCCTCGATAAAGCGATTTATCGCCCAACTATCAGATAAATGTTGACCCATGAATCGACTGCTACATAAGGGTGTCCCATTAAACTGGGATGAGGACTACAAGGCAGCCTTTGCTGAGATAAAGCAATACCTAGCGACACCGCCAGTATTAGCTCCACCAAGGCTAGAAGAGCCTTTTTTGCTATATATATTGGTAACATACTTTGCGTTAGGGACCATGTTGGCCCTAAAGAACGTACAAGGCAAAGAGCAAGCCATATATTACATTAGTCGAACCTTGGTGATTTACGAGCTAGGATATTCATATGTGGAAAAACTATGTTTAGCAGTAGTGTTCGCTACCAAGAAATTATGGTATTACATGTTGAGTCATACGACATATGTGATATCAAAAAAAATCCTTTGCAGTATATGATGAGCAAGACATATCATAATACACGTACTACAAAGTGGATCATGCTATTGATAGAATTCAATCTGGAATTCATAAGCCAGAAGTCCATTAAAGGACAAGTCATAGTAGATCAGTTATCTGAGGTGCCATTGTTCAACAATAGGCCTCTGACAATCAAAATTTTGGATGATGCAGTGTATGTAGTATCCAAATCTCCCGAACCCGAAGAACCAGAGAACAATCCTAATATGACTATATTCTTTGATGGTTCGAAATGCGAGCAAGGAGCTGGCGTAGGAATAGTGTTTTTCATGCCGCAAGGAGCTCCAATGCCCTTGTCATTAAAACTAGACTTCCAATGCACCAACAATAATGTTGAATATGAAGCCCTACTTTTGGGCCTCCATACAGCTATTGCCATGAATATCAAGAGATTAAACATTTTTGGCGATTCCCTGCTCATAATTAACCAAGTGAAGGGACAATTTCAGTGTCGATTTCTGATACTGAAATCCTACAAAGATATTTTTTTTACATATCTGGATAAACTAGAATGGTACAACATCAAGGTAATCCCTCATTCATTAAATAGGTTCACAAACACCATGGCTTCTTTGGGATCCTTAATCCCTCAAAAATATGTTTGCCGAATTCACTACCATTCATGTCAAGACACTCTCACATCCTGATGTAGAGCGTGCAACCTTTGATAACAAAGAATCAGTCAACATGATTAGTGTGGAACCAAAATCTGATTGGTTCTGCAAAGCTAAAGACTTTCTCAAGAAAGCACCCTGGGGATCTTTAACCTCCTAGAGTCCTGCAGGGAATGGCACCACCATTCACCACCAAGTTTTTTCCCAATCTGCATTTGCAAAAGTAAATATGCAGGGGGTATAGGTTGTCTTAGCAGTCAAAGCTGAGGCTCATCAGAATTGGATGTCACAGATCCAAGACTTCCTAAGACTTGGTTTTGTCCTGGAGGGACTGTCGCATGCCGCAAGATGCACATTTAAACAAAAAGTGACTAAATATGTCTTTATAGGAGACATTTTGTACCTTTGAAGTTATTATGGAGTTCTCCTTCATTGTCTTGAGCCCCAAGAGTCATCTTGGGTAATTTTAGAATCTCATGACCAACGTGCGGTGGCAATTTTAGTGGCATGGCCATCGTTAAGCGCATCCTTCGAATGGTTTATTATTGGCCCATTATGGAGAAGAATTACAATGTGTATGTCAAGAAATATGTCAAATGTCAGCATCATGCTAATCTTATGCACCTACCATCATAGGACTTACAGCCCATCTAAGCGGCTTGGAAATTTGCTTAGTGGGGGTTTGATCTAATTGGCAAGATCTCTCCTCCATCATCAGGTCAACATACATTTTTGCATACTGAGTATTTTACAAAGTGGGTGGAAGCCATTCGCTTAACAATGACCACTAGAGCTCACATAGCAGAGTTCATAATGGAGGATATCATAAGTCATTTTGGGGTACCATCCAAAATATTTTTGTATAATGGAACTTCTTTTAAGAACAAAACTGTGCGAGCTTTAACATCTAAGTACCGCATCAAACACAATTTTGCATCTCCATATTATCCATAGTCAAATGGGCAAGCTGAGGCCTCGAACAAGACTATGGTAGCCATCTTAAAAAAGACAGTGCAAGAACACCACAAGGATTGGCATATATAGCTACCCCTTGCATTATGCACTTATAGGACTAGCATTTAGACTCCCATTGGGGCAACCCTATTTTCACTAGTATATGGAACTGAGGCCATTATGCCCTTAGAGTTGGAAATTCCAATGTTGTGCATCACATTAAAATATTTCATCGATGATGATACCGCATGGTAAGCTCACCTAGATCAACTGATGTTGCTCTATGAACGTCGCGTGAATGCCCTTGAGCATCTTCGCATTTATCAGGAGCGACTCAAACGAGCTTACAATATCAAAGTCCACCAGAGAGACTTTGAATTTGGGGATCTTGTGTTGAAATAAAACCAACAAAATTTGAATTTACCACCTGATATGTGAGACAAATTTGTGGCTAATTAGCTAGGACCCTATATCATATCTAAAAATATTGGTTTGAGTACCTATCGCCTGATGTCACTAGGGGTTTTTGAATAGTTTGAACCTCTCAACATAATCCATCTTAAGGTGTTCTATGCTTAGAGAGTGTAGCAGAAAAATCTCCAAAGGCATCTGTAAGCCCTTTGGTCAGTCAAAAAGGCACCAAGGATTTCTAAAAAATCGCTTGGTCAACCCAAAGGCTCCGAGAGTTCCTATAACTACTCGGTCATCCCAAAAGGCTCCAAGCTCTCATTCGAGTGATTTGGTCATGTCATAAAAAGCTCCAAAGGCATCTGTAATCCCTTTGGTCAGTCAAAAGGCACCAAGGATTTATAAAAATTGCTTGGTCAACCCAAAGGTTTTGAGGGTTGCTTAAAGCCACTTGGTCATCCCAAAAAGGCACCAAGGATTTCTAAAAATCGCTTGGTCAACCCAAAGGCTCCGAGAGTTCCTATAGCTTCTCGATCATCCTAAAAGGCTCCGTGCCCTCTTTCTGAGATTTTGGTTAGCTAAAAGGTTCCAAAGGCATCTGTAAGACCTTTGGTCAATCCAAAAAGCTCCAAGGATTTCTAAAAATCGCTTTGTCAACCCCAAAAAGCTCCAAATGCATATATACTCGTCGTTTGGTCAAATATGAAAGCTCAAAAATCCATAAAATTTTGAAAATATATAAAATTCCAAAAAAAAATTGGTAAAGCATAAAATCCAAAAACAATTGCTCTTGTAGTTTGCATTTTCATACATGCATTCACATCATCATATTGCATTTAGGCATTTGTCATTCATTGCATTCCATAGTAGAGTGTAATGTGTTTATCAAAATCTTACAAACGGTCGCACGTTTGTGTTTCAATCATGCACCCTTGCATTATCATAATTCATTGCATTCATACACGATACCTGTTGTGGAGAAATATGTATGTATATTAAGTTTTCCAGTCACTCAAACATACCTAGTGGGTTCTTCAGATATTATAGAAAGCTTACTTTGCTATTATAGATGAGGTCATTAGTTGGGATAGTGCTTCAACATATCAGGATCCCATCACTAAGAAAAACAATATAAAATCCTGATAAGACAAGAGATGATGAAAGCTGCGAAAGCAGTCTTAGGTATCTAGATAGATGGGTTTCATGACCTGCTTATCTTGAAAATAATCGGTTTAGAAAGGTGAACTTTGGCAAAAGGACAAGAATTTCCCCTATAAATCCTAAAGTTACAAAGTTTAAATCCCAAGTTACAAAGTGCAAATTTCAAAATACAAAGTTCAATGTAAAGTGACATAGTGAATCAAAAGCACTATAAAAATCCCTTGCTCAAATAAAATAGTAACGCGTGGACTAACAGTGATTTTTATCACTACATATGAGCAAGTAAGAAGGGTGAGAACTTGAATCCCTGGATTGTCCACCTTTTGAGAGCCATAGAGTGATCCCCAATCACAACAATGGGTTGGAAGAGTCTCGCCTGCAATCGAAGGGGTAGTTCTTTTGGGTGATCCCCAAATGTAGCAATGGGTTGAAAGAGTCCCTCCTGCATTTGGAGGGGTAGCCCTGATCAATTTACAATATGAGCTAGCTCTAGGTGCCTAGGTTTGTCTAGCTGTATAAGTCTAATCAAATATGAAATAAGGATGGTATGATCGTATGAATAACCCTATCTCACATATGGGTTGAAAGAGTCCCGACTGACATATGGGGTATGCTTATGGTCTATCTAAAAATACTCACATGCACACATAGGGATAATGAATAGTTGGGTCTGTCATGGCAAAAGCCTTGTCCAATAAATGCCTTGTATAGTTAGTATGTGATTTTTGGAGAAGTCTACTAGGGTGTTTGAGTCTCATGAAAAACCTCAAAAATTTCTCTAATAGCAACAAGATACCAAATATCATTAGACATCAGAATGCATTTTACAAAGCATAATCAAACATATAGGATAGATATCACATGAATATCAGAAATGATGTTTAGATGACCAGTGACTATATAGTGTAGCAAAGAGAAATATTCAAAATGACATATTAATTCATTAGCATTATACCAATCCATTTCATTGCATTTTATATATGGGTGATTAATTGATTAAGTTTTTGTAATGAAAATTATCAATTATTTTGCATGATTGTCATACATTATGTGGTGTCGCATTTTAAAATTGATATACATAGTTTACATTCATTCTTTATGTTTTAAGTGATTAAAGCATACAGGTTCATTCCCATTAAATCACGATTGTGTACATAATGCATTACCATACATTGCATAGCATACCATAACTTCATAAAAATAAACGCATGCCCACAAAGCAAAAATAAATATGCATTCAAAATAAAGAGTGCATACATATGCATACATTATATATGGCACATATAATCATCTAGATCATTGCATCTCATCAACATCATCATAAATAAGATAACTATCTAGTGCATGTCATCCATACATCGCATCATATAAACATAGCAACATAAGCATTGCATCCATACATTGCATCAAATAAACATAAAATCAAAATTAAACATCAGATACACATAATGAGCCATAAATACCAAGTCATATATATATGTGCAAAAAGAGTACATATGAGGAGTATCAAGATGCCCACAGGATACAAAGTGTATAGGTTCGTGACCTTATACTCAAAATGAATATAGCATAGCAAAAGTATAGTCTGCATCTAGCAGAGCCCAGGTCTAGTCTGCTCCCCCTGTACCGGAGCTCTCGTCACCTCCCTTAGCACCGTACTCTAGAGCCTGCTCTCCTGTCTACTTTTGCACCCATGGTGGGTCCTGTTGTGGGTCCTACCCGCATCCAAATCCTAAGGTGCACAACACACGAGAAAATGGTAACTGAAGTAGGCTAGTTTCCTGACTGGCGGCCCCTCAAGTCTACCTACATCTCTAGGCCTGGCACACGATGTCGCCCCATGTATGCTAGAGGACCTATGCATCCTCTCAGTCCTATGAGTCCTATGACCTGATATCGCCATAGACTGTCCTAAGCTCCCATACTTGGTCCACTGAAACTCTGAGGAGAAAGGATCCTCAGGAACCTGTAACCTGTGCATCTCAATATAACCAACTAGCTGATCAACATGAGCAAGTCGGTCTACGTGTATCTCATTGGTCATCATGACCATACTGCACAGTTGATCTACCTCAGCCATTAGATCTTGTATAGATGTTGGTGCTACCAGAGGCCCTATAGTAGCCTGAGGAGGTGGCATAGTCCCTCTTGATACCCAGAGGAGATCCCTCTCCACCTCTATTGTAGTCCGTTGTGCCTGCAATAACTCTAGAGCAGTCTATAATCTCTGAACCTGGGCCTCTACATCTATGGCCTGCATGGTCAGATCCTGTAACTGATCTTGCATATCAATTAAGTGTCTATCTCTATCAGATACCTTCACCTCCAGAGTGGCGATCGTAGTATCTTGCTCTAGTTGCTATGTGTGGAATCATCCTAGCTGACTCTATAAGTCAGCCACTTGAGATAAGAGCTTAACCTCTTCACTATCGAGAGAGACCTCACCCTCATATAGAGCCTCATAATCTAGTTCAACCTTGGGAGCCTCCTCTATGGCAGCCGCTACACCCCAGCTGCCCTCTATCCACTGGCACACCCTGCGCCCATCAGGATCACCTTTGCCTCTGCCTGATCTGGATCTCGACCCAAAGGCCCTATGTCGTACCATCTAAACATGGACCACCACTCATCATACTTTGGAGTGGTCCCAGTAGTCTCGACTCCAGTCTCCTGGTAGTCATCAACAGCATCTCCCAAAGGCTCAGGAACGATCCACTGTAGATCATGCTTCGTGACCAAGCATCGGTATCTAAGGGGGATATCTGGAATATCTTGCACGAGCCCAAACCATCGTAGGACCTGAGAGTAGAACTAGTACTCTCAATTCTTGGCCTTATGGATGATCAAACATCTATCATTATGTGCCTTTCTCAGTCACTGGCTCTCCTCTGGCCATGCTAGGCAATCTATATAGGGCCACCACTAAATATCATTCGAGCCAAGTACCACAAACTGAGTGATATAGTGTTGGATGTCACCCGCATGGATCCTACTATGGGTAACCTCCTCCTCATGAGGCTAGAATGTGGCATAACACTGATGATCATCAACAATAGCAATGATCCACAGTGGAAGATCTGTAGGGCACTCGATTCGGATGTGCTGCCACCCCCAGATCTGCAACAGAATATTATAGTTGAGGCCCTTACGGCTACACTCAGTAATCTGATGTAGCTCTATGTAGAGCTAACATAGTCGGGTTCTCCCCCAAGCTAGAAGTAGAGACACCTCTGTAGAGCTCTACAACACCCTCTAGGTGATGGACAAGAGGTTCTAGGGAATCCTTGTGCCTGAGGAGTCTGGAAGCATAATCTATACTATGATGTGCATGAAGAGGGCTTCCTGTGTAGAGAAGACATCCTCATGGTACCACTCACCAATGTGCACCCCTCCATGGTCAATCACAACCTAAGCATCCTCGCTCTGGTCATCGAAGATAGCATAAAAAATAGCCTCCTTTACCCTGGAGGTAGAGGAGATGATGGCCTCGCCATCAATGGGGATCCTGAAGATCTTATAGATGTCCTCTAAAGTAATAGTTATTTCACCTATAGGCAGGTGAAATGTGTTGGTCTGTGCATTCCAGCACTGGGCCAACGTAGTCAGGTAGGATTGATCTACCCTAATAGTGGGAAAATCCATGACGTATCTGAATTCGACAGCTTGAAACCAATCCCGATATCATCAGATTAAGCCTTGCAAAGAGTCTTTAGAATATCTGGTTCCCAAGCTCTAGAAGTCAATATCTAGAATAAAAAACATAATTTAAGATAAAATATAGCTAACTAGAGCTAAAAATAATGCTAAAAAAAAGACAAAAAAAAAGCAACAACAAACCGCGGTTGAAACCTGCGGTACCCAATTTGCAAATTGGGAACTGTAGCTGAAACCTGCAGTCCCTAATTTTCCAATTGAGAATCGCAGTTGAAACCTGTGATCCCCAATTTTCCAATTGGGAATCACAGATGAAACCTGCAGTCCCCAATTTGCCAATTGGGAACCGTAGCTACCAGCTGCGGTTTAGGCGCGGCACCCATTTCGGATACCCTCCTAGACCACTAAGTCATTAAATTAAATTCCTAAAGCTAGTCTAGCCTAGTGGGGTTCATTACAAATAGTTTAGTGAGGTTCATTATCTGCATTACTTAATTTGGTTCATTTTACTGGTATTGAGTGCATGGTCTTGGTTTCGAGTTACCTTGTCCGCACCCTGGCCCCGACTAGTAGATGGCTGATCAGGATCTGCCATCGAGGTAGAGGAGTGTAATCACGATAGAGTGTGGTAGCGTTTTGGATCAGGAAAGGTTTTCTCACTCTCAGAGCTCTCAAATTGCTAATGCTTACCAGAAAATAATAAAAAAATTCAAATGGGAATTCAATTTATAGGTTTTCCTAGTCTCGATGAACCACAGCTGACACATGTGGTTCTGGAACTAGGGTTTTCTACCCGCAGGTCTGACCCGCAGTTCCCAAAAAATGGAAATGTAAACTCATACCATACCTGCGGTCTGCAACTAGCATTAAATGCACTCAAAACCCACTGTGGGGAGGTCTAAAAGAGTAAATTAATGACTTCCATCGGATAAAAAATCAAAATCAATGATTAAAATTGCAAATTTGGTGATTTTAAAAGCACCAAAACTAATCAAATACATGCAAAATTTAAAAAAAAAAACAAATAATTAAAAACCAAATGCGCCTCATATTCAATGATTTATCCTATACACTTGGCGGTTGCAACGAGTTGCGATCCATGCAATATGGCAAGATGAGTAAATCACCATAAGGACATTTGGGGTAAAATTGTCATTTCTTTTATGACATCTTTTAGCAAATCATCGATAAATATGATTCAACACAAGTCTAATTGCATTTGTAACATTTTGATTCCTTAAGATGGCTATTGTAGCCTAACTGCTCCATGGGATAGAAATGTGCCAATACTACTAAATGTGCAATCATAAGCTGAACTAGGCCTAGCCAAGGCATTAAAAGGCTCAAATCTTAATTTGTTCAAGATCGTTCATTATGGTCAAGCGATTTCGTCGCTTCATACATTTTCATTACCCTTATTTACTTGGTGCTTGTGGGGGTAGTCATAATTTCATAATCATAATCAAAGTCGGTAGAAGATCCCTGAGATCATAGATCCCCTAATCTTGTCAAAATTATGTTTGTTCTTGCGAATCATTGTCAACAGCTATCATAAGCTTCCCCCTTTGCTTGGGGTAAACAACAAATATGATAATTGGTTTGTAACTCTCATCCTTCAGATTTATGGTTCAGAATATATCCATACTTGGCATTGATGCTATCCAAACATCTGATGACGAGTGCAGATTTGTCAAAATGTAAGCCTTTCACAAGTTGGAAGTAATGATTCCAAGATGCGTGTCCTTTTGCTAGACCTGGGGCATCTAATGTTGATCTGACTAATGATCATCATAGAACCTTAGACATCATTTTAGGATGTATATTTGTGCTCAGTGTTGTTCACATATCACAACGCATCTCAAAAGGAACATTTGTAGACACCTAAAACGCATCATGTCGAGGGTGACTACTCATATGGACATGCTACAAGACCATATGGAGGATCTTGTATAGACTCCAAGATAGAGCAGTGGTTCTAACCACTCAATTTAGGCATTTTGGCCTAAGCAGTCTGAATCATAGCCCAGACCTACGGTCTCCAATGTAAACCATGGGTGACACCTGCGGTCTACAGTCTGGATCGCAACTGTGACCTGCGGTCTTAACTAAAGTTTAGTTAGGCCTTCCATCCGAGCCAAATCAGTTGGAATGGCCAAAAGATCTAGAAGGAGGCAGTTGAAGGATGGAAGATTCTAGAGGCTTCCATCCCAACTATCCTAACCACCCTTCTTGGTCTTGGCTTCTCCATGAAGCCACCCCTAGCCCTAGGGGCATGCTATAAATACCCTCTCCAAATGGGGAGAAGAAAGGAGCAAGCATTGGATATTTGAGCAACGAAGCCCTGGCAAATTGTACACTCAAACTGAGTATACTAAGAGATAGAGCTATTGCACTTAATCCCCAACCCTTTTTCCACCATTCATGATGAATTGCATTATGGATGCCCTAGGTGCTTAGGAGGATCAATAAACATAAATTCAGGTAAACGAAGGCCCTTCACATCAAATTGATCGCAAAATCAGTCTGATGACAATGAAGGTGACCCTTGAACATCAATTTGGGCAAGGATATTGAGCCCACTACCTCTAATTTTGAGGGTAAAATTATCAAAGGTCAAACTGCGACTGTCAGCCATGGTTCATAGTGCAGACCGCTCACCAGAGCTACGGTTTGCAATAGACGATAGATCACCTTACTCTTTTCATTTTTGTTTGGATAAATAGGTTAGATTAATCATTTCTTAGGTTTAATTATAGTTTAGAAGAATTTTGACCATAGGAATTAGCTTAGAATAGATAGTTTATGTTTTGCATTAATTAGGAGATTTTTGGATCTTTTATGCACCTCTATGCTTTTATTTTGTTATTTGATCAATGCATAGTGTAGCTGCTATTTTACTTTATGTTATTACATGAATATTGATTCACTTTGCATAGTTTAGCAACTTTCTTTATGCTTTCTTGATTATGCATGTTAATGGTGTCATTATGCATTTTACCTAAAAGGGCCTCATCATGAGAGGCTACCTATATTTTTGACATTCTTGTTGTTTCTTGACTACAGGGAACAGGTCCAAAGGAGAGATAAAGCATCCAATTCCTTCCTCAACATGAAGAAGAGGATCATCGATACCCTAGAGCAGTTCATGACACCCTGAGGGGCATTTTGATCACACCTACCCTTGATAGGGATTAGACACTATTGTAATTGATGTATCAAATGGGCATCCCTAAGAGGGACAAATCTATAATGTGACTCCATTGAAATTAATAAAGGATTCCTTGTATTCACGTTATTTCTTGTTATCAAATTATGCATGTATATTTGTTTATCTTTCTTAAATTTCTATAGTTAGATCGGGTTTGAGCCTTTTTGGTGGTTACAAAATGAAAGAAACTAAAATTCTGGATGGACTAGAATGGAATTCTTGAATGCTTGAAATAAAATAAAATTTGAGAACAATATATGAAATAAACATGTAAATTTGGTTAGCTAAAACAGTCAAATTCTGAATTAGTTTGGCAAGCTCCTCCCTACAAAATCCCAAGTTATGAGGTAATCATAAAACAACCTAAATCAATGGACCTGCAACATAAGCACAATACCATTAAATCAAGTGCGAGACTCAAAGGAAACATAAATAAACTGCATAATATTGACCTTCGCCTATTGCAACCCATTTCATGGCATAAGACAATGGCTAGAAGTCACTAAAATGCAGAAATGATAAGACACTAAAAACGTTAGTTTTATGATAAAAACCCTCCTTTTGATTTTTCTCATAGAAGTTTGCTACCCTCTCCAAATATGAAAAATGTTCTTTCTGTATTGCTTTCTCGGAATGTTACATCATTTCCAAGCCCCCATTGAAAAAGGTAGGATAGCAAGGTATAAATAATGCTTAGAAGTCCTTTCGCTTCATCTTCTCTCACAACCAAAATAATGAATGGATATAAGAAAATAATCCATCATCATTTTTTGTGATTTAATAAACATAACACTTCTAAACATTATTTATTTAAAAAAAAAACTAACAACAAAAACATAACCCTGAATGACTCCTTATGTCTCCCATTTCTCTTATAAGCATTCTACCCAAGAATACCCCTTTACATCCATCAAACAAATGATAAAAGCATTAACTATACCTTATAATACCTATGATTTTAGACCTCATTTAAAACATTGAACGTGATCAAACCACATTCACATTAACTAAAATAATATAGGCCAATCTTATTTATCGAAACTGTCGTTGTCACTTTTTGAGGCCGAGACTCGATGGTATTTCTCCTAAGCCATACCAATGTGCCTAAGGACTGGGATGGCATTCCCCCATCCTGGGCACTTTGGTTTCCATGTAACCAAATGAAACCATCACACTACCTACGCAACCATGGCACTGTCCAACTTACGCAACCATAGCACTGCCAATGATGCAGCCATGGTGCTGCTAAGGCTATGCAGCTATAGCACTGCCATCGATGTCGTGGTGCTACTAAACCTACATAGCCATCGATGCTACCATCGACGTTGTGGTGCTACCAAACCTACGCAGCCATCGACATTGCCATCAACGTCGTGGTGCTACTAAACCTATGCAGCCATGGCGTTGTTCAACTCCCTACTCTCGCACTCATGCTACCATAGTGTGATGAAACAGATACAACACTAAAACCTTCCATGATCTTTGAGGCTGGCCTTTAACTCCGTCAATTGGCATCATAGGTTGCCCTAATAATGTTTCTTCCTTCCTTGTTTTATGGCATACCTCTGCCTCTCGACTGTTTCACTAACAACTCTGGTGCCTTTCATGTTGTTCTTCTGAAACCCTAATGCCATCTTAGACTACCTCTTATTTATCGACATTGCTCCACGAAGCTTTGCTACCATAGCGTTGAACATTCTTGGACTAGCCACTCATGTCTTCGAATTTTTTCGAATAGCCACCATCGCCTTATCTACAATCAAACAAAACTATGTTAAACTTTACCTTATCGTAAATATTATTATCACGTATTTTATAAAGTACATTATAATAATATTATTATATACAATATAATAATATTATTATAATAATAACATTATAATATAATCATAATAATATTATTATAATGATAACATTTTAGAACCTTATAACATAATCTTAAAAATATTACTATTATGTACATAATATAGTTAATGCAATTATATTTTGTAGATAATAGCATATTGACTTCTTTCTCAATTTTTTTGTATCTTTTGTATCCTCTTTTTGTTTTAGATCAGGCCTTGCTTTGTTAAACACATTCAATCGCCTTAGATAGTATGAAGAACATTAAACTCTTATTCATCAAAATATATTTTAATTAATCTAAGCATTAATGCCTAGATTAATTAATCATTAAATATCAAATAACCAAAGCAATTAAAATCATTAAAACAAAACGGTCAAACATCCCTATTCTTACAAACCAAAGAGAACCAAAAACCTTTGATATCAAAATATGACAAGTGGGTCCCCAAGAATTTTGGGGTGGTTGTGGAAACTCCACAAAAAATGGCGACTCTGCTGGGAAATGCTCCTAAGAATTTTGGTGAGAACCCAAAAATAAAATATGAAAACACACTCCAAACCAAAAAGTAGCAAGCATTAGCAAATGCATGAATAATGTCAATAGACTTATAAGAACAATAAAATATTAGAATCATGCAATATTAGCTCTGGGTGTGTGTAGCACTCCACACCTTATTTTTTTTGTAACTTTTTTGCATTGCATCATCAATTTTACCTTACTAGAATTATGGCAATGGATATGGAGAGCTTTGAGGGTAAAATTTTTATAGCATGAGCAACACATTCTATGGTGGCTTGAGCAAACACCTCAGAAATGTCTAACCATCTTAGGATCAACTGTGTGTGCGATGAATTCATTGACAATATCTAGGGCTTGGTTATGAGGCGTAATCATCAAGGACCAGTGTGTGCAAGTGTACCTTAGACCTTTAGGGAATTGGATTCTCAATGAAGGTGTGATGAGAATATATCCCTATCCTCTACTGCTCTCATCTTTGACCAAAATAATTAAACCGGTTATGGATGAGGTCATCAGACTAATCTATCCTCATGGCGGCCATAAATCTCAACCTTACGGGAGTTATGTCACCAGGCATGAGTGTACTCCACTACCATTCAAGCATCTATAGCCCCGATGGAGGTTAAATCCATAGTCTATGATTTTGCTCGACTTATTGAATCTTGGGATGACTACCCATCCTTCTAAGGGACACGTAGTACGATCCTTACAACCCAATAGTCAATGGTGTGATGGAAACAAAGTGGTGAACATTTTATTTTGGATTTCTTGGATCTTGGGATGACTACCCATCCTTCTGAGGATCATGTAGTATGATCCTTACAACCCAATGATCCATGGTGTGATTGAGGTAAAATCAAATCTTTGGGGAATCAGATTCTCAATCTAAGCATGATGAGAATTTGACCCTATCCTTACTACTCTGATTTTGGGCTTTCAAATATTGCGAAAGTGGTAAAAAACACTATTTTATGGACTATGTGTAGGGCGGGATAGACCAAAAATATCTTTTCACCTCACATCCCCATCCAAGTATGGTTTCATATTATTTTACACAAGATGTTGGACATGGACAGAAATGTGATAGACCTACGAAAACTTCAGCAACAACTTCCAAACCTAAGATCTTCTCTGTGTTCTTTATGCCTTTGATCCCAAGATAATTGGACATCACTTTCAGTTTTTGGGTTTAGCATATGATGTTTATGTAATAATAACGTGCCTTTGATACATGGGTGGATGATATGCAAGATCAACGACTTCATGCTTCATGAGCTACAAATAATATTTCACATTTTCAAGCCTTTTGCCATATGATTCCAATTTTTCACATCCTTTTAGTCTTGGTTGACATTCGTATACACATAGGCTAACCTCTTAATCCTACAATAAAATCCAAAACTAGACCACTTTGACATACTAAAGACTTTTGAAATCCAAGAAACAAGATCAAATAAACAGGAAATAAAACTGATAAGACAAACAATTAAGCAAGTTGATTAGTGTACATATAATACAATGACTCTACCCTTAGGCCTAAAAATAATACTTTAAATGAAGGCCATTGATGGGTAAGGCCAAATATTTTCCATCCAAGGTTTTTAATTTGAAACTATTTTCACCTAGGACTTCGGATATTAGATAGGGTCCCAACCACAAGCAATCAAACTTTTCATGTTCTCCATTTTTTTCATGCCTTTTATCCCACAACAAAACTAAATATGAAACTTTAAAGACCTTAATTTTTGACCGTTTATCAAACCACCTTTTGATTATGTCTTGATTTTTTCTGAAATAAAGCATGGCTTCCTCCCTTTTCTCATCAATATGCATTAATTGGGTTAATCTAGTTTCAAGTTTATCATCAGTCCCAACATAGTATTTTATAAAATGTAAAGTTTGCAATTTCAGATTAGTAGGAAAAATAGGGTCTTTCCCATAGACTAAGTGATAAGGAGATGTCCCAATTGACTCCTTGCTTCTGGTCCTATCTACCCAAAGGGCAAATTTTAACTTACTATGCCAATCTCTAGGGTTCTTTTCAAGTAATTTTTTGATTATGCATAATAATTTTGTATTTGATGATTCCACCAAATCATTGCCTTGGGGGTAATAATTGGAAGAGAATTTTAGACTCACCTTATTGTCGTACACCCAATTTACAAATTCTAAAGAGGAAAATTCAGAACCGTTGTCACTTACTATGAAGAGGCATTCCAAAATGAGTGACTATGTTTTCCTCTATAAATCTAATCACAACCTCGAATGTGGCATTCTTAGTAGGTATAGCCTCTGTCCACCTTGTGCAATAATCAATAGCGATGAGGATGAAATTATGGGAATCAGAAGAGTTAGTATTTATCACCCCAACAAAGTCTAATCCCTATTATGCAAATGGTCTCGTATCTACCACTGACTGCAACGACATTGCTACATTCCACTCTCTGTTGGCTGCCACTTGGCATATGTGACATGTCCTTACATGTGAATGTGCATCTTTAAACAAGTGGGGCCAATAATACCCAGCTCTAAGAATTTGGTGTGTTGTCACGTTTGTTGACCCATGTCCAGTTCCATACTTACCATGGAAGTCTTTGAGTACTTGGGTTGCTTCCTCTTGAGTAATGCAACGAAGAAAAATTCCTTCGTGATTCTTCCTGTACAACACACCAGATTTAATCATAAATCTAACTAATTTTAAACGTAGTGCCCTGCACTGAGTGGAAATCAAATTAGAAGGGCACTTACCATGCAACAAAAAATATACAATATCTACGTACCATTCCTTTGTAGTGATATATTAACCTTGTAGTTTTGGCACGTTATTAAAGGGTTAATTTTTGTGATAGCCTTGACCAAAACTTGTCCACACACTATATTCATGGGCTTTATCTGTAAGTCAAATTCTTGAAGGGTGGAAATCCATTTCCCTCTTCTTTCACCTAGCTCACTCCGTAAGAACATGGACTTTACTATCAGATCAGGAACTATAGCAAAAACTTTACTATGCACAATGTAATGCCTAAATTTTTTTACAGTTTTAAACAAGGCATACATTTGCTTGTCTAGGACAGAATACCTCAGTTTCATGTCCTTCAAAGGAGAACTTAGAAAGGCTATAGGATTTTCAATGTTGTCTTCACTTTTTTGAGTTAACACACTTGCAAAAGAATGATCTAAAGAAAATGTGTAAATATAAAATGGTTTAGCATAGTATGGACTAATGAGAATAGGGGCTTTGGAAATAGCATCCTTGATTCTTGTGAAGGCATCCCTATTCTCACTGGTCCACTTTATCTGAACATAGTTTTTCAGCATGTCATTTAGGGGCTTGGCGATTTCAGCAAAACCTGAAATGAATTTTCTCACAAAGTTAATCTTACCGAAAAGGACCTAAGCTCCTTTTTGCTCTTGGGATGAGGAATATCCCAGATAGTGGCTATTCACTCTGGGTCTATAAAAATCCCATATTTCGAAATGACATGTCCTAATAGCTTACCCTCCGTTACCCCAAAGATGCACTTTTTTAGATTTAGGGAAATTCCATGTTCCCTACACCTTTGGAGAACTTTCCTCAAGTCTCTAACATGATCTTCCCTCTTCTTGGAGAATACAGGATTATCATCCACATAGACAATAACACACTTACCATCGATCCCCTTGAATTAAAAATCCATGGCCCTTTGGAAAGTGGCTCCAGTGTTCAACAAACCAAACGACATCCTTCGGTAGGTAAATGTTCCCCACTTGGTGGTGAAGGTCGTCTTCATCCTATCATTTGGATGTATGAAAATTTGATTATATCCCGAGTATCCATCAAGAATGAAATCATTTTAGACCCATTTACCTTTTGGAGTATCTCGTCAATGGTGGGTAATGGGTAATTATATTTTTGGCAAGCTTTGTTCAGATTTCTAAAATCTATGCACAATCGAATCTCTCCACTCTTCTTCCTAACAGGGACAAGATTAGCCACCCATGTGGAATGCCTAATAGGGAAGATGATTTTGTCTTCCAACAACCTCTTCACTTCCTTCTCTATCAGGATCTCTAGGATTGGGTTAGCCATTCTTTGCCTTTATCTAAAAGGCTTGGAATCAGGATTTAGAGGAATATTATGCATAATTACATTCGGGTCATAAGTTTTTAGCTCTTCATAGCTCCAAGCTATGCAATCAATGTATTCTCCTAAAACCTAAGCTATTGATTCCTTCTCTCATTGTGTGCATGCCTTTGCAATGAACACTTCATGTGGATCTACTGCACTCCCCAAATTGACTGAATTGCATGATTCCTTGGGGGATGGTATTTTTTTTTCTTTTTTCTTTTGATATCCAATATCAAACAACTTTTCTAGAGAGGCCCTATCACTTGGCATCTCGTTCCATACTCTAATTATTCCTACTTCTACTTACCTCCTCTCTTCTTCATCTATAACCTGATTTTCAAATATACCATAATTAGTGACAAAACTAAAAATGTGTCTATCACTATCAAAGACCTGTAAGTTCGTGACATTATCTGGTATGGAGGGGCAAGGCACTAAATCAATGGAAAAAAATTTACATTTTTTATGGTCGGTAGGCGAAAGCATGCTGGCCGTTATGGCTAACGAATCAACCATTTTATTATTTTTCTTGAGATGAGGCAAATATTGAAAGCATCAAACTCATTAATTAATTTCCTCACTCTAGTTTGATAGAGGTTCAACCTCTTTTCTCTACAGGTATATTGCTCCTTGAACTATTTGACTACTAACTCTGAGTCTCCCGATGCCTTAAGACATTTTACCTTTTCTCTTAGGGCCAACTAAAGCCCAAAAATTAGGGCTTCATACTTCGCCACATTATTGGTGGTTGGGAACTATAATTTGTAGGCAGCAAGCAAAGGCTTACTACCAGGACATGTGAGCTCTACCCTAGCTCCCGCACCTTGTTTTTATTTGGACCCATCAAAATTTAGGATCCACACCCTCTTATTTTCTTTTGAAGTACAATGGTAAAGATTATCGTTTTGGGACCCTTCGACTATGTCCTCTATGTCAAAATTGTAAACCCCTAATTCTATTTTAGTAAACTAAATCTCATTGGGTTTATTATATTCTATAATAATTTCTCTAATTCTGGGCTCTCCGTCTACCCAGATTTGGTTTGCAAATCCTCTCCATGGCAACCACATATGGGAGGAATCAGTCACCACATAACCATTGAGATTTCTGCTCCAATCCCTGCCCAAGAACATGCCATACTTGGTAGCAATATTTAGCACAAGGATATTCGTGTAATGTTGGACCCTAGGCTCTAAGTTGATCTAAACTAGGACATCTTTTACAACACCTATTAATTCCACCATAGATCTGTCTAATTGGACCATTTTGCTATTCGAATGAACAGGCTTAAGTCCTAGCTTTTGTCTTATCTCAAGAGGTATGATGTTGGTCGAGGCACCAGAATCAATCAAACAGTTGTGTAAATTCTTGCATGTGATCCTAACAGTTATGAGAAAAGGAGGTACCTCTGGTTTCTCTTTCATCATAGCAAGTTGGGGTTCTACAAATTTAACCTCGTGAATTTGATTCAAGGAATTTAATCTCTTCCCCATGATTTTATCCTACCCCAACAATAGAGAGACCTCATACATTGAGATATTGGCCTTGGTCCTTTTCATATCTTCTTCCAATTCATAAGTGGATGTTTTAGGATTTGACACTTTTGGCATTGTCCTAGTTGCTTCCAAAAATGGAGGTGGTGGATTCACATCACCTTTTGTATCAGGAGGAACTAAAGGGTTGTTTGGAGGAGTAGAGGAGGTTTTGGGATCCTTAGAACTCCTAGTAAAATACTTGTGATTAGCTTTCCCAAAAAAATTCGTGGCCTGGGCTTCCAAAGATTCATCCTCTTCCTCTTCTAACACATTCATATATTCCTCCATCTCATCATTTTCTAAATAATGAATAACTTTAGACACCAAAGAGTCTGACTTTCTATGGCAATAGTGATGCATTTCCTCATCACATGACTCTGACTCATCACAATCTCCTAATGCATCAACCTGATTGGCTACCGTATTGGGTACACGCCCATTATTATACTACGTATTGTACGGTCATGTTCTCCTATGGCCGTGGTTTCTATTGGGCATGTGATTTTGGGTAACTTGTTTCTGTAATCGAATGATGTCATTGCCTTATTTTATTGTCATTATCTTGAGCTCTTCCAGCTCAAAATTGGGTCCTTATCGCTGGGGCATGACAGCCCCAGATCCACTGACATTTTCGACATTAGAAACCTCTAGATTAGGCACTAAGGTTTGACTCTGGGTGTTTTGGGTCCACCATGGACCCTTTTCCTGAAGAGGTGCAACCATGGGATAGGAATTTGAGGCTTGAGTACTACTCACCTCAAATATTGGCAAGGTTATCTGATTAGCAGCCATCATTTTTAGAGTGGATGGAATGGCAGCACTAGGGTATGTCAAAAAATATGGAAGCGTGGGAGAGAATGGGTATGACTGATGATATGGCAAAGCATTCATCATGGGAATCTAAGGTGTCACAACTTGATTCATCATGGCAAATTGATTGTAAGGGCCATATTTCCCTAACATGGGAAATTGAGGCATAGTACCACCTTGCGGTGTCATTTGTTGCTCAATAGTCATGGCTTCAGCATAGGCTAAGGCCAGCATTGTAACTTGAGTATTTCTCTTGGTAAACATGGTTGTCATCGGATCTAAGGCTACGATGTATAACTGCAATGCCACAACAACGTCTATTGCAAAGTGATGATTCACGTTTGTGTAAAGCTTTTGGAATCTGGCATTAAATGTTCTGATAGATTCATTAGGATACCTCTTGCATGACACGAATTGGTTATACATGATGGTAGGATCTAGCAATGATCTAAATTGATTAACAAAGGTAGCTTCCAACTGGGCCCAAGATGTAATGGACCTTGTAAAAATATTCCTATACCATTCATGAGCCATTTGGTCAAAGCTATTAGGGAAGAGTCGACAAGCGACATCTTCATGACTGATTCCTTGCCTAATCATATGGTCCTTGTAAATTTAAATGTGCTCTTTAGCTGAAATGGGACCATCATGGACAAACATAGGGATAGACCTCTCAAGGTGCCTAGGTATGTCATGGACATCCCCAGGTATACTTAATGGAGAACTCAGGGTACCAAACTAGGGAACTAGTTGTTGTTGCTGATGTTGTTGGGCCATATTAACCAAAGGTAACGACCCTACTAAATAATTTGATACACTCGAGATGACGAATATGGGTACACTTGATGTAGATCTTGTGGTGGAACTAATGGGTGCACATCCACTGAAGGTATTCAGATTTAGAGGTCTAAGAGCTAGCCTTTCCAAATCTTAGCAAAGCGTCTCTAAACCTAACATATCAGAAAGCTCGGATAGGATTTTAATCTCCAAGATTTTGTACCTCGGTTTCCTAGTTTTGGGAGAAAGACTTTGAAAAATGGTTTCCTCAATGGTTTTAGACCTAGTAGCAATGCATCTAGGTGGGTCCAACTTGGGAAAACTCAAGTCTATTCTATTAAGGCTTCTCACAAACTAGTCAAGAGTAAAATTCTGCACCTGCAAACACAATACTGTTGAACCAAAACTGACCACGTTAGCATTAGCAAAAAACTAAATCACAAAGCATAAAATAATGTCCTTCTAGCGCCAAATATGTTGAGTGTATATTTTTCCCAATTGCAAAATACCACCACATGCAGAGTATTGAATAGAAAACTCTCTCTTGAAAATAATCCAAATGACAAACATTCAACTTCTCCAAGGTTCTGGTAAAATATCTAAAATATTGCAATAGTGCCAGAAATAATTCAATAATGCATGTGACCATAAACAAGGGGCCTTTACTGGTTCTAAACAATGCCTAGTAATTTGAAAGATCTAACTAAAAATAAAATCAGTTCCTTTTAGGGTTTTTTTAAATTGGTGCTACCCTGAATCCTTGTTAGTAGAGTATTTTATCTTCATTTAAAAGGTTTCAAATGACAAAATGTGGAATTTTCCACCTCATTTTAATGCTCATGCCTTTAAAATGAATTAAATTTTAGATAGTTGGGTTCATTTTATCTTCCTTATGTTGATGTCACTACCCTAATAGTGGTTAGTAGAAGTTAGCATGTTAGCAATGTTAGAAAATCTAGCAAAGTTAGATTTCATTTCTTATCTTAGTTTAATGTGAAATAGTAGGTTAGTATCCCTCATAAACCATGTGTTTTATCTGAAAGCTTTAGATTAATGAATCTTGGAGGTGCAAAAATTTTGGAAAATGACCAGAATGGAAATAACTTGAAATCTTAACAATTCTGGAAATGGACCAAAAAAATGAAACTAACAGGAAATTAGCAGAAATTCTGGAAAAGGACCAGAATGGAAATGAAAGAAACTAAAATTTTGGATGGACCACAATGGAATGCTTGAATGCTTGAGATAAAATAAACTTTGAGAATAGTAAATGAAATAAACATGTAAATTTGGTCAGCTGAAAAATTCAAATTCTAAATTAGTTTAGCAAGCTCCTTCCTCCAAAATCCCAAGTTATGAGGTAATCATAAAACAACCTGAATCAATGGACCTGCAACATAAGCACAATACCATTAAATCAAGTGCGAGACTCAAAGGAAACATAAATAAACTGCATAATCTTGACCTTCACCTATTGCAACCCATTTCATGGCATAAGACAATGGCTAGAAGTCACTAAAATGAAGAAATGATAAGACACTAAAAACGTTAGTTTTATGATAAAAACCCTCCTTTTTATTTTGCTCATAAAAGTTTGCTACCCTCTCAAAATCTGAAAAATGCTCTTTCTTTATTGCTTTCTCATAATGTTACATCATTTCCAGTCCCCCCTTGAAAAAGGTAGGATAGCAAGGTATAAATAATGCTTAGAAGTCCTTTCGCTTCATCTTCTCTCACAACCAAAATAATGAATGAATATAAGAAAATAATCCATCATCATTTTCTATGATTTAATAAACATAACACTTCTAAATGTTATTCATTTTTTAAAAAAACTAACAACAAAAACATAACCCTGCATGACTCCTTATATCTCCCCTTTCTCTTATAAGCATTCTACCCAAGAATACCCCTTTACATCCATCAAACGAATTATAAAAGCATTAACTACACCTTATAACCCCTACGATTTTAGACCTCCTTTAAAACATTGAACATGATCAAACCACATTCACATTAACTAAAATAATACAAGCCAATCTTATTCAGCAAAACTTTCATTGTCACTTTTTGAGGCCGAGACCTGATGGTACTTCTCCTAATCCATACCAATGTGACGAAGGACTAGGATGGCATTTCCCCATCCTGGGAACTTTGGTTTCCACATAACCAAATAAAACCATCACACTGCCTATGCATCCATGGCACTGTTCAACTTACGTAGCCATAGCATTGCCAATGACACAGCCATGGTGATGCTAAGTCTATGCAACCATAGCGCTGCCATCAATGTCGTGGTGCTGCCAAACCTACGTAGCCATCGACGCTACCATTGATGTCATGGTGCTGCCAAACCTACGCAACCAACAATGTTGCCATCGATGTCATGGTGCTGCTAAACCTATGTAGCCATGGCATTTTTCAACTCCCTACTCTCACACTCATGCTACCATAGCGTAATGAAACAGATGCAACACTAAAAATTTCCATGCTCTTTGAGGCCGACCTTTAACTTCATCAATTGGCATTATAGGTTTCCCTAATAACGCTTCTTCCTTCCTTGTTTGATGGCATACCTCTACCTCTCGGTTGTTTCACTGAAAACTCTGATGCCTTTCATGTTGTTCTTCTAAAACCCTAATGCCATCTTGGACCACCTCTTTTTTGTCAACGTTGCTCCGTGAAGCTTCACTGCCATAGCGTTGAACGTTCTTGGACTAGCCACTCATGTCTTCGAATGTTTTCGAATAGCCACCATCGCCTTATCTGCAATCAAATGAAACGACGTTAAACTTTACCTTATCGTAAATATTATTATCACGTATTTTATAAAGTACATTATAATAATATTATTATATACAATATAATAATATTATTATAATAATAACATTTTAGAAGAATATAATCACAAAAATATTATTATAATAATAACATTATAATATAATCATAATAATATTATTATAATGATAACATTTTAGAACCTTCTAACATAATCTTAAAAATATTACTATTATGTACATAATATAGTTAATGCAATTATATTTTGTAGATAATAGCATATTGGATTCTATCTCAATTTCTTTGTACCTTTTGTATCCTCTTTTTGTTTTAGGTCAGGCCTTGCTTTGTTAAACACATTCCATCACCTTAGATAGTATGAAGAACATTAAACTCTTATTCATAAAAATGGATTTTAATTAATATAAGCATTAATTCCTAGATTAATTAATCATTAAATATCAAATAACCAAAACAATTAAAATCATTAAAAAAAAACGGTCAAACATCCCTATTCTTACAAACCAAAGAAAACCAAAAACCTTTCATATCAAAATATGACAAGTGGGTCCCCAAGAATTTTGGGGTGGTTGTGGAAACTCCACAACACTAATTTTTGTTGCTTTTGCCCTTTGTGGTTTCTCAAGGCTTACCTATTTCTTCTCTGCCTTGTCTTCTTGTTTCTTGCTGGCTGCTGAGGACAACCTTTTTGTGTGAACTTTTTGAAGGATATCATTATGTTCTGATTTTCTCTGGTTTTCTGGCTTTTGTGGCCATGTTGTAAGAAGGTTTTGGGGCCCTTTTAAAACCCGTTTGAAATATAAATCTTAATATATTTAACTGATCAAAAAAATATTTAGTGAATGACAACCATGTAATGCCAAGTGGATGATATTAAGCATGCCAAGTGGATGATAATTATACAATGTGCATTTTTTGCCTATGATAGTCCTTATCAACTTACTTTATGATTAACTAAAATAATTTCAATAATTAATAGTGTACATTTTGATGATTTTCCATCATAGACCAATGATTCATCGATCTTAGAGGATGTTATAAAAATTACCTAGTCTAAAAATTGAATTTTTTGCCATCTAGTAGATTGCAAAAAAATGCTTGGAAAGATATACAAGTGTGTGCCTAGTCCATTGATTCATCCAACTAGAGGATCGATTGAAAATTATTTAAGTTCTAAAATCAATGAACTATCAAGAAATTAGAAAATGAAATCATCCAAAAGTTAAGAAAAATTCTACGTACTTCAACCTATAATTTGTTGATATTCCAATCATTTGTGAATAAAGGTAACCTTTAAAAAAATCAAGTTCCAAAGTTTATGATTTATTTATTTTGTTAATGATTTTCTAACAATGCTTTTTCGACCATCGAGAAGTCAAAAAAAAAGCTAAGTCCTACTTTCAATGATTCATTGGCTTAGAGAATCTAATGATTTGTTGATAATATCAAGCCCATGATTAATTGAAAATAGACAAATTATTGCTTTTAATGGTTTCAAAGTATCAAAACTAATTCTCTATAATTATACATGTAGGTAAAACAAACAAGGAATCATATCAACTTGCATTTCATAGTGACTTTAGTATGATAATAAATTTTGCAAATTTATAAAAAAACTAGTTCTAGAACTTGAGAACTTGAGGTAAATTAGGATTTTTTCAAATTGATCTAATATTGAAGAAAATTTTCCAAACAAAAAATACTTAGTGTCGATGATGCAAAAATAAGAAGAAACACAAGAAACCCTAAAATTTTGATTACCCAAAATATGAATGAAGAAAGTAGACTTTCTCCACCTATAGTTTTTATAGGACTTAACCTAATCTGCTTGTATTGACTTAACTAGTTACATTTCCAAGATCCAAAATGATAGCATACAATGATCAAACAAATCCATCCATGTCTAGCAATAAGGCAAGTAAGTATGCATTATTATATACCACTTAATTCCCAACAAGGTTAGAAGAGATGCAATAAGCATACATTGTATAACATGTCATATAACAACAAGATATATAACAACCACAACAACAAAAATAATAATATTAAATTGCCTAGTAATGGAAACTAATATTGTAAAACCAATAGACAATACAAAATCAAGTAGTAATGAAAAATCAACAAAAATTAATAAGTTGTACAAATCCAACCAATTGCATAAAGGGTGGATCAATCACAAATTGGACTATTATTGATTAACTATTTATGAGACAATTTGGTAATTCAATAAATATGTATTTGATAATATTTTAGTTGAATGATATAATAAGCCAATAATCTCATAACATTCATGATTTTAATGTATATTTATGTGTACCTTACACCTTATCCCTCTCAATATTTGGCCATCCAATAAACAAGGACTAGTATATTACTTAAGGGTTTCATAATTTGATCTGGTAATAATGGAAAAAATGCTAATCATGTTATGATATATAAATAATTCAAAGAGGCTACATGCATGAAGAAAGCATTGATCAAAGTGTGGAAATTTTCCATCTATGGCACCAATTTTATATCCAATGCATTCAACTCAAATACCTAAACAAAAGTTTTTATTTCCTCATCTACCTCAAATTACAACATTACTAGTATTGGCATCTTTGCCACATTCAATTTTTTTGTAAAATTTTGTTTAAGTTCTAAAGAAAATGCTTTTTCTTCTTCAAAACTCACTGTATAAGTTTTTGCTGCAAATTTTTTGTCTGAAGATCATTTCCACTCAGCATGTAAGCAAATTTTTTGGTTTATATTTTATCATGTTGATACTACAAAGGCTAGGTTTTGCCAAGATTTCACAGCAAGAGTTATTTCATGCAAAAAGTATGTTTAACACCCCTTGTGACAGGTGCGTGCATGAAAGCATTGAGGCATTTCACACCCACATTCCAGTAAAGTCCCCTTTGTAGCCACAAAGGATCGTTTCAATCAAAATGAAGAGTGAAAACCCCTTTTGGGCTATGACTTAGGTGAAAGAGAAATATCTAGATCAAAGTGCATGTAGGGCCCACTAATGAAAAAGGTTGTTTTGGGCAAAAGGTGCTTCAAAAAGCCCTTTCGGGATTGCAATCAGGTGAAACTCATGTGGGACCCAATCTCTTTCACGCCCATTATGGAGCATAACTCCTTTTCACTGCAAAAGGGGGTGAAAGGCCAAATGTAACCTTTTTCAAAGTCGTGCACTGGCCGCCATGCCACCCAGGCAACAAAGCATGGTCAAAGTCAATGCAGTCCACATGGCACCAATGGATTCATCCCAACAGAGTGTTAGAGTTACTATGCTATAGTAACTATGATTATTACCTCATTTGGTAATTAGTAAATTATCCTAGGTATATTATTAGGGTAAAATCATTTTTACCTTAGTAGAGTTTATTTACCACATGGTAGATTAGTTTATTACCATTGTAAGTAACCAACTTGGTTACGTTAATACCTAGATATTACTTTGGTTAGTTAGTCATTGTAGTCATTTTGACTATGTTAGTAGGTTAGCGTGATACATGGAGAGTGCATTTGTTAGCATTACTTTAGGAAGATATTATTCCTAATATCTATCCTATAGTTTCATTGTACTATTTAAGCACTATTTAGAATATATTTTATCTAATGTGTATGCTCTAACATTGGTATCAGAGTTGCGATGACCTACCTGGACACTCGGCATCAACACTGGAGAAGGCAGGCATCACTTGTTCCAGTTAGACCACGAGGTCCAAATCTCGACACACGGGACCCCCCTAGATAGGACTCGATCGTCGAGGCATTTCATGAAATTCGTTGGATTTGGAAGTTTTTTTTTCATCTTCATTTAACGAATTATACTCCATTAAAACGAATTACTTGATTTCAGTGGACCACCTCCAAGTGGACAGGCGGTCCACCATAGGAGGTCTCAATGATCATATCAGATCTGATAGATTTATCGTATTTTCTCCCCATAGGCCTACACCATAGAGCACACAAAAATTATTTTCGTCTCGTGGGTGACCTCACATCGATAATGCTGGTGACCTCTTGTTGATCTAACTTGTGGGACCTCACATTGATGACGCTAGCGACCTCCCACTGATTTGACTAACGGACCTAATATAGGGGGCATTATATGGATGGTAACCTCTGAAAGGGTACAAACATTGGAAACCCTGACTGTAACCAGTCTGCACCTGACGCCCATAAGAACTTGATCGTGTTGAAATCAAGGACCTAAATCTGACTGCACATGCTCTAAGGCAGGAATCTTGAAGCTGGATGATACAAATTTTGAGGCACGTAACCTGCTGATGTTGCACCACCACCTGGACCATTGATGTGGCACCTCCACATGGGCTTCTGACATGGCAGACAATAGGCATGTTGAGCTGGCGACTAGCTGACCTGGCGAGTGATGTGGCATTGAACCTTGTAGGAGACTAACACATGGCATTGGCATTTTCTTCAAGAGTGAATATTGTGGCATTCACGTGGCATCTTTTGATAGGCGAGTGTGAGCAGTAAAAATAAGTCTTGTGATTTCTCGAAGGCAATCACATAAGAAAGGGGGTTTTTTTCCTTTTAAATAGGTGAGGGAATGCCTTCTTAGCGCATGTGGGATTAATACCCATAATTTTTTCCCCCGCTTGATTGAGGAGATGGCTTCAAACTGAAGTTATCCTCCCCTCCTATCCGTAGGGCAAGCTAGCCTAATCGGTAGTGCGGGCCAGCACTAATTTGAGCTACCGTGGGATCACGAGTTCGACTCCCGTCGAGGAGTCGAACACAAAGAATTTTTTTATAAAAAAAAAAAAGCACCCCCACATGCTCATAGGAGCGTGCCTAAGGTAAAGGTTTTAAAATTTTTTTATTTTTATTTTTTTTAATTAAAAGTTTTTTTTGTTTATATATTTTTTTTAATAATTTAAATGTAAATTATGTTTTTACAAAAATCATTTTTTTATATAAATTGATTTTTTAACAAAACATAAGTTTATTTTTATTATTAATTCAAATTATATGATTAAACTTTTTGTTTAAATTTTGCACATTAAATCAAAGAAAAAGGAACCCTAACAATCTTCTCAAAATCTTGTTTATTTTGCAAAATCAAAGGGGAACAAAATCAAGAAATTTGATTCTTTCTTGCAAAATTGAAACACAAGGAGACACAAAAATTTGCAAAATCCAAAGATAAAATTTTTGCATTTGTTTTCTCCAAGGAGAAATATAACAAAAGAAATTGCACATTTTTTTTTTTTTGCAAAATTGAGAAGAGATTGAAGACCTTGGGTCCATAAAAACCAAGTCGTGTGTCGACTGGTTCTGAAAAACCTTTCAAACACGGGTCGTGTGTCGACTGGTTCTGAAAAGCCTTTCAAACGCAGGTCATGTGTCGACTGGTTTTGGAAAGCATTTCAAACATGGGTCGTGTGTCGACTGGTTCTGGAAAGCCTTTCAAACGCGGGTTGTGTGTCGACTTGACTTGAAAGGAGTGCTACTTTGTTAATTTTACAAATCAAAGGGGGGAAGACAAGAAATTATATTTCTTTGAAAATTTGTAACACAAAGTGAGGAGCACTTAAAAATCAAAATTTGTTTATTTTGCAAAATCAAAAAGGAAATGCAATTATTTTATGCCACATTCTTTGCAAAATTGAAAAACAAGAGGAGACTTTGAATATCAAATTTTTGCACAACACAAATCAAAATTTTGTTGCAAAAATTAATAATAAGGTGCATTTTTTATAGTACTTGACACCTTTATTTTCAAATTGGCAAAATTAGGTGCATTTTCGGTTGCATCCGACACCTATGTGATAAAAATTTTGTGGGCACTCTTTGATTGATTATTGCATTTAATTTCTTGTTCTTTGCAATTATAAGTCATCAAAATCAAGAGCACTCAAAACCCTAAAATTTCACAATAATTTGTGTAATTCATTGCACAAGTATAAGCCATTTTTAAAATTGATATTCTCTCCATACAACCCTGAATTCACTCTTATTTTTTTGGCTCAATTTCATCAAATTGATTATTTTTCTTCAAGAGGATTTTTAGGCAGGTGCCATTAAATATCTTTTTGAGTGAATTCTCTTTCATTTCTTATTTGTTTGGCTTAAATTTCCTCAAACTAATCATCTTTCTTCAAGAGAGTTTTTAGGCAAGTGCCATTAAATATCAATTAAGAGTGAAAGAAAGACCATCTTGGTGCAATTCTAGAACCTTCATCATGGCAACTATCAACAAATACCTAAATGATACACAATTGCTTAAAGGTTCTAACTATTCAGCATGGAAAACCAATATTGAGTCCATCCTTACTGTAGAGGAAATATGGGATTTAGTGGATGGTACTGAAACAAGACCCACATCAACAAGAGAAGATCAGAAAGCATGGAATATAAAAAACAATATTCTCATATTGATTCTCCTAGCTACTATGATGAAATCCAACCTCACATAAGTGAAGCCAAAACTGGTAAAGATGCATGGGACACATTAAGTACTATTTTTGAAGGTAAGAATCAATCGACTATTCTAAACCTTCAAACTCAACTTCATACACTCCATATGAAGTCAGGAGAAACAATAGAGCTATTCCTCTGCAGAGTGGCAGAACTGAAGTCAAAGTTGAATGCTTTAGGAGCAAAAGTAGAAGATACTATTTTGACTTCAATAATATTGAGGGCTCTTCCAAAATCCTACAAGATGTTAATAACATCCCTTAATGTATCTCAAATAATAGTCACATTTGTGGAATTAGTAAATTTGCTTCAACTCGAGGAAGCAAATTAGCTCCAAAGCGATGAAGTGTCAACAATGCACTTTACTCAAAAAACAAGGGTGGAAATAAGAAAAGAAACTTTCAGAAGGGAGGATCATCTTCAAAAGATAAGGGAAAGCAACCTCAAAATAAGTTTTACACAAATTGTAAAAATGACAACCATGATACCAATTGATGTTGGTTTAAAAACAAGAAAAACAAAAATGACAAAGGCATATCACAAAGGTAAACTAGAAAACAAAGAGGTAATGTTGCTAGTGAAGTGTCTAATTCCTATTCTAATTCTGATTCAAACAGATACACAAGGTGGTCATGGCTCAAACAACATTGTAAAGGAAAATAAATTTGTCACCCTAGGCAAGCACCATTCCAACCCTTTTTTTAGGCTTCATAAAATAGCAAATGTTGAGTTTGAAGTACTAGCAATAAATGGGTGATTGTACCTCTTTTAGGCTTCATAAATTGCAAACTCATTTTATTTGAAGTACTTGTAATCAAGGGGGGGTTTTCTGGTGTAAATTTTGAAATTTTCCTTGGAGGTAATCTTTGTAAAAGCCTTAACAAATCTTCATTAGTTGCATATATTTTGAACTTAAGAGGGGATAAACATTTATTTCCTACTTCACACAATTTTTGTAAAAAAGAAGGAAGACTTTTAAGGGTGCATTTTCTGCAGCAATCGACACCTTAGTCACACTTCTTGTAGAAATTCCATTACAACCTATTTTGCAACAAGGGGGGAAACAGTGATCAACACCTTAGCTACCTTATTAAAAAAAAATTCAAAATCATATTGTAACAGAATGAACCTCGTATGTAGTGATCTACTCTACTACACCTAGCGATTGCAACGGCTAGTTACCCATGCAATTTGGTTGGATGACAAGATTATAATAAGGACATTCATTTATGTGAAAATAACATAAGGAATGACTCACTTTTTTGCTTAGAGAATCCAGAGCACTATGATAGAGCCCGAGCCAGAGCAAGAGCCATCATATCATCATCTTTTTTCACTGTATTGGGACAGTTATATACATTACCCAAATAATGTAATAAGGGGGGATGTTAGAGTTACTATGCTATAATAACTATGATTATTACCTCATTTGGTAATTAGTAAATTATCCTAGGTAGATTATTAGGGTAAAATCATTTTTACCTTAGTAGAGTTTATTTACCGCATGGTAGATTAGTTTATTACCATTGTAAGTAACCAACTTGGTTACGTTAATACCTAGATATTACTTTGGTTAGTAAGTTAGTCATTGTAGTCATTTTGACTATGTTAGTAGGTTAATATTATACATGGAGAGCACATTTGTTAGCATTACTTTAGGAAGATATTATTCCTAATATCTATCCTATAGTTTCATTGTACTATTTAAGCACTATTTGGAATATATTTTACCTAATGCTTTTACGCTCTAACACTGAGAGCTATTTTGGGGATTTCCTCTCCCAAAAGCCCCTTTCGGGCTACTTTTTGAGCGCAGCGCTCATGGGGCCCATAGTTCTAAGTTGGTGTTTCACTCGAAAGAGGTGGCGAGACTCTCTTTCATGCCTCTTTTGGGTGAAACTCCCCTGTCACCTCTCCCTTCAGTGAAACCACCCCAAAGCACTTTTTCAGCAATGAAATCAAATTTAGAGGGTGCGCTTTCATCTGTTTAATGGTGGTGGGTGTGAGGGTGATCAAAATTTAACGCCCAGATATTTTAGGATCCGATCTTTGCCATTGAGGTGGTGCCGGGGAGATATCGTCAAAGGTAAATCTTACCAACTGCATTGATGAGATGCGATGTTTCCAGCAATGGAGTCAGACGTTGCCATGCCTCATAACTCTTGAAGTGCCACCAAATCAAATCCTTCCTACCACAATGATGGATTGTGGTTGAGCATTAATGTTTTAGAGGTAGAATCCTCTATAAAAACTAGCAAATTCAATGTTTTAAAGATGGACAATTTGCTTGAAAGCTTTGTAAACTCAAGCTCTGCTATGAATGCAAGGAATTCTTGGCTCTGATTCTAATCCACTTCTATGTGCAGATTTTCTATCATTTATTTTTGTTAAATTCATTTCATTATCAAAAAGTTTAAATTCTATTCCTGGATTTAGTTGTCGATAAAGGGTGAATGTTGGAATATCCCTAGAAACTGCATGTTTAAGGAATTTTGGTTTCGGTTTTTATTTTGTTCTTTGTGTAAAATATTGTTGGTTTGAGGTGAAATTTGTTGATCTTGCTACCTATTCATCACCCCTTCTCAATCGGCTTACAACCCCTTTTCCCATTCCTTTCAGTCATTTCCCATTCCTTTCTTGCTCTCTAAATCTGCAAACCAAAAGTAGTTAGTAAGGGAACCAACCCTCTCTAGAGATTGGCATGGGAGGCATTTCTTCCTTTTAACCTTTCAATGTTGGCTGGGTCTAGGGTGCATAGATGAAACATTCTATACCTAAGGTGGATTCTTGACCAACAATTTTTGGCATGCCCGGTGGGACGCAAACGTTCCACCTCCAAGAGTATTAAGACTTGATGTTCATATTTTTGCTAGTTAAATCAGAACATCTGGTGACTCAACTAAACCTAGAAGCCTCCGAATCTTGAAGTCGATTAAAAGCCCCCCCTTCATGATCACAAGATCGAAGGCTAGAAATCTAGAAGATACAATTGAGTTCTTTGAGCTTAACATCGATGCTCTGGGAGAACATCCTAGAGTAGTTCCCTCGACTATCCCATTAGTCGAGACATCCTCGCAAGTAGCCGATATATTTTCACAAACTCCAAGTCCTTCCAGCACCACAGCTAGCTTACCCCCTCAACCAAGCACTCCGATCCAGATGGCACAAAATCTACCCAAGAAGTTTCCAACCTGGAATCATTCAGGACCACTAAATCTGTAGGCTCAGAACCAGATCCCAACCATAGCGTTAAAGGCTCTACCCACGTATGATGGTACTAGGAAAGATAACTTATGAGCACATTCAAGATGTGGCTTCTCTAGCCACTATTCACAGCATCACAGATGAAGATGTTATGGTGAGATTGTTAGTACTCTCACTCAGAGGTAAACTCCTCTACTAGTACCGATCCTTGCCACCTGTTACCATCACCACATGGGACCAATTGGTCGAGCAACTGATAAAAGGTTTTAATGAGCAAGCAGACCCCTTTTCACTATTGCATCAGTTCACCACTATTCAATGACACCCATAGGAGGAGATAGCTGATTTTAATGTCAGGTTCACCCAAACCTGGTAGAGAGTTACTGATGGCCTTCGACCCACCCCAGAGCAAGCGATATTTTATTACCTGAGAGCTTTCCATTCTGACATCAGCATGAGCATCCGATATGCTAATGTCGACATATTTCTAGCCTTGTATGCCCAGGCATAGAAGGTCGAGGTTGACTTAGTTGCTATTGGTAAGTTACCTCCAAAAATGACTATGCCAATTTTTCTGGATTTACCCCAACATCTATATCCTAGTGCATCCTCTCAATCATTGCCTACATCCCCAATGTACCCTATTCCATCATGGAATCCTAGTTCTTCTCAGAACCAAATGGTACCCATCCCATAGTTACCCACACCTACTGTTCCCCAAATTCTAGCTCCTATCCCATATCCGACATTGCCTACACCATTGGCACCATTACCATTGCCCGCACCTTCAACACCTACAAATTTAGACCAAGTCAAAGAAATGCAGGATATGCGATCAATGATGAGGGCAATGGTAAATGAGATCACCACCCTAAAAAAGAGGGAGTCTGATCGGAGCTTCCAACCGAGGAGATTCACCCCTCCTCCCTCGATTACCAGAGAACAAGCTGCTTCCGCTAGTAGAGCTCCCAAAAGAAATGCAATCATGTTAAATAATGAAGAAGTTGGTCCATCTGACAGAGCTTATTGGTGCTCTACCTGCAATGACCCGCATGTGAAGAGACCTGCATGGTCCATTTGAACTATGTGCAGACCTTGGTAGACAACATACCTAGTGGACAAGTGAACATGATCAGAGAGGTGGACCACAACTTTATGATCCCCCCTATCGAACAAGTTTCCGTTCTTACGAGAGTAGGTAAAAAACCCATTGAAGTTGATCCGATTCAAATGGAACCATTAAAAGTACCTACTAGTTCCAAGATGCCAAGTGAGAAGATGCTACCACCAGTAAAAGAGCCTACCCAAGTGTCGAAGCTAGAGGGACCCATCTTGTTGAAGGATCTCTTACCTCTGAGAGCTAGAGGGAGAGTTCCTCAACCACAAGCTTCGACCTCCCAGCCCCAAGCCGAGACAAGAGACCAAGCAAAAGAAAGGCTCAGGTACCCCTCATTGACCAAGCATCAGAGGGTAGAAGCAACACAACAGTATCAAACCAGATACAAGACTACGAAGGAGGGAGGTAAGTCTGGTATAGGGGCATACAATATCATTGAAGAACTAAAGAAAACTCTAGCTAAGGTAAGCCTTTTTGATGCACTTCAGCTACCCGAACAAGTGGATCTATTACAAGAATCATTGAAGTCTGCTAAAGGTAAGGAAAAGCTGACTCAGACTATCTTGACTCAGACATTAACTACCTCGGCCACCGAGAAGAATAGGCCACCACCATTCTATCTATCCCTCAGGATGGAGGGATGGGTTGTGCATAATTGCATGATCGACTCTAGCACTGCAACTACTATGATGCCCAAGGTTATTTGTGAGATTATGGGTATGGAGTACACGAGGAGTAGTCCTGGAGTGCTCCAACTGGATGGGACTCCGATGAAGATAGTAGGGGTGATCAAGGATATTTTGATCATGTTGCATAAGATGTCATAAATCATCATGATACAAGAAGTTGTGGTGGTGGATTTAGAGTCGTATTTTAGTATGTGCCTATCGAGGGAATTCACCGCCAAACTAGGGGGCTATTTGTCTCTGGATTATTCGCATCTGGAAATTCCCTTCAAGGGAAAGAGGATTAAGGTTTTTAATGAAAAACCCTCTACCTTTCATATCGAAAGGATCCAAGATGCGGAGAAGCAAGTGGACTCAGTCAATCTGATTGAGGAAGTTGAGGAAGTAGAAGAAGTAGAACTGATGGAGGAAGCCCTGGATGAGCTTCACATAGAAGATGAATTTTCCATGCGCGATTTCAATGCCATGATCAAAATAGGAATAGGGTGCTACTCGATCACCAGGCCCAAAAAGGCTGAAGTACCAAGTGATGAAGACCCTATTTTTGATCAACTATGGAAGCTCTTCTTTGATGGTGCATGATGTAAGAGTGGCATCGGAGTAGGGGTTGTCCTTATCTCTCCTTCAGGAAAGTAGAACACCTATTCTTATAGACTTACTTGGAGCTGCACTAATAATGTAGCTGAATATGAAGCCCTGTGCCTAGGGCTGAGGAAGGCGAAGAAGCTAGGAATCAAATAGTTACAGATCTATGGAGATTCAGAGCTAATCTGCAATCAAATTACCAATCGATGCATTTCAAAATAACATTACCTAAAATCCTACCATAACAAAGTGTGGGACCTATTTGAGTCCTTCACAACACTGAATGTCCAATCAATTTTATGAGAGCGGAACAAGCATGTCGACCTCTTGGCATCCCTTGGTGCCAGATTTTCTTCGGTTGATAATATGATGCAAAAGCCTAAAATGGTGAGGTTAGTTTACAGGCCTTCAATACCTAACAAAAATATCCACTAGCAAGTTTTTGATAACGATGAGCAAATCATCACCTTCCTAATCAATGAAGCCAGCACCATCGAGAAGAGAACCCTGGATGTGGAAGAGCGTGAGGGATTGATTCAACTAAAAAATAATCACATCCCAAAGGGGTTGATCACACTCGAAAGTCTATTCAATCAAAATGATAGGTCGGTTACCCATAAGATCAAAGTAGATGAGAGATAGTATAAAAACTTGGAGCTAGAACCTAAGAAAGTGATCAAGGTTGGAGCCGATTGCACCCCTGAAGAGCTCGAGCAAATCAGGGCTCTATGCAAGGAATATCTAGATATCATCACTTAGTGCTACCAAGATCTAAAGGGATATGACAAAAGCATCATACAACACACAATAGAGTTGCAGGAAGGGGTCAAACCATTTTGATAAAAATAGAGGCCCATCAACCCAAATATCGAGGCACTAATGAAGGTCGAGCTCTTGAAGATGCTCGAAGCAAAAATCATATACCCAATTAAGCATTCTTCCTAGGTGGCCAATTTGGTCCCTATGTGAAAGAAAAATGGAGACATCCGCTTGTGTGTTGACTTTCGAAACTTGAACCAAGCATCGCTAAAATACCATTACCCACTACCTCAAATCGATCAGATTCTTCACATAGTGGTGGGAGCACAATAGTTTTCTCTCCTTGATGGTTTCTCTAGGTATAACCAGATTTGGGTGAAATATGAAGACCAATACAAAATGATGTTCACCACTAAATGGGGCACGTTCGCTTATCAATGGATGCCCTTTGGTCTCTCAAATGTTGGAGCCACCTTCTAGAGAGCCATGGACCTGGTGTTTGGTGAGTTGTTGAACCACATCATTGTGATTTACTTGGATGACATGACCATCTTCTCACATAAGAGGGAAGAGCATGGCTTGCATCTATGATAGGTGTTTGGAAAATATCGAGAGTTTGGGATATCCATTAACCCAAAGAAATCCATATTTATGATAAAAGAGGGTAAACTTTTGGGCCATGTGATTTCAGAAAAGGGGCTAGTTATTGATCCTGACAGGGCTGAAGCCCTTCTTAAGCTTCCACTACCAGCGAATAAGAAAGGTCTACAATCCTTTTTTGGGTAGATCAATTTCATTAGAAAGTTCATATCTGACTTCGCCCAAGTAGTCAAGCCAATGACTGAACTCCTAAAAAAGGATACCAAATTCAAATGGATGGAGAAGAGGAAGCAAGCATTTGAGGAAATCAAGGCATGGATCACCCAAGCTCCAATTTTGGTAAATCTAGATTACTCCAAGGATTTTATCCTTTACGCAGTTGGAGAACCAGAGAGCTATGCGATAGTCCTCATGCAGAAGGGCGAATATGGGGATGAGCGGCCAATAGCATTTCTCAGCCAAGTAATCCAGCCACATGAGGAGAGGTACAATTTCATTGAAAGGCAAGTACATGCGGTTATGAGGTCACTAAAAAAGTTTAGATATTTTGTTTCCTAGAGCAGGACAATAGTGTATGTTGTGCATCCAGATGTCAAAAATTTTATCATTCAGGGAGAAATGGGAGACAAAAGAGTTGGTTGGGTCTCTAAGATCCAATAAATTGACATTGAAGTCAGACCTACCAAGCTAGTCTGCATTCGTACATTGTGCCAAGAACTTGTCAGGAGCACCGCCTCTGAAGTAATAGCATGCCAGTGGGAAGACCCAACACTGGAAAGCATCCTTGCAAATCGATCTATAGATGACAGGGATTGGACAGAGGACCTTGTCGAATACTTTAATACTAAAAGGTGCCCTTCTCACCTCAATGCTTCCCATAGGATAAGGTTTAGGCTTCAAGCTTGCAGGTATATGTTGTTGTCAAATGGTTTGTTTCACAGGAACATTGATGGGGTTCTCCTGAGGTGTGTCAAGGGGACAGAGAAACAGAGGATCCTCGATGAATTCCATTCTAGAATGTTAGGAGGACATTTCGTAGGAAGGCCTATGGCCTTAAAAATCATTAAAGTGGGCTATTATTGGCCCACCATTTTTGTTGATGCCTTCGAAGTCAGCCAGAAGTGCGACAAGTGCCAGAGATACGTCGATCGAAGCAGAAATGCTTCTTTGCCCTTGCACCCAATTCAAGTCGAAGCTCCATTCCAATAGTGGGGCTTAGATTTCATTGGGGTAATAGATCCTAACTCTTCTGTAGGGCATAAGTATATTCTAATAGCTACAGATTATTTTACCCGATGGGCGAAGTAGTGCCAACTAAGCAAGCTAACCAGGAGGTGGTTATTGCCTTCTTGGAGGGATTGATAACTCACTTTGGAATACCAGATGCAATTGTGACAGATAATGGCACTCCCTTCATCGATGCTAGAATCTATGAATTTGCAAGTAAGTACAAAATTTACTTAAAAACTTCATCTAACTATTACCCGTAGGGGAATGGTTTGGTGGAGTCCACGAACAAGAACTTACTAAGGATCCTGAAGAGAACCTTGGAAGGCAACAAGTGGAGCTGGCACCTGCTCCTGGATCAAGCCCTATGGGCCGACCACATCTCAATTAAAAAATCAATCAAGACATCATCATATTCTTTGGTGTACGGGAAGGAGGCAGTTCTACCTACACACATTGAGTTACCCGCATTGCAATCTCTCTGGTTGCTTGACGATGAAAATGGGGATTTTGATCCCATGAGTGCCAGATTGGCTCAATTTCTACAATTAGAAGAAGAAAGAGAAAAATATTATGAAGATTTTATGAAGCATATGGAGACCACAAAAAATTGGTTTGGCAAAAGGACCTCTGACCGAACCTTCCAAGTTGGTGACTTGGTGTTGAAATGGAATGAGAGAAAATCTAAACCAGGGAATCATGACAAGTTTGATGCATTCTGGGAGGGTCCATTTTGAATCTTCGATGTTAATCAGGTAAACTCTTTCATTTTACAAGATTTGGAGGGTTTCACTCTCCCTATATCAGTCAATGGCCTTCATCTGAAGGCATATTACCAGTGAGAAGTAGTAGGAAAAGTTCCTCAATTGTGTACATATTCGATTCCCTTGTATATATGTATGTATATATATTTTCTCTCGAAGAATAAGTGTCTTCACTTCCCTTCCCTTTGTGTGACTCAGTTGGGTAGCATCGACCAAGCTCCCTACCAAGGTACGAAGTCGAGTTGGCAAGAAAATGTAGCAGAAAATAATTAAACCAACCTTTCAAATATTTTAAGTTTGTTTGTTTTCTAACATCAAAAGGGAAAAGAGTGGTTTCGGGTGCTAAAACTAGTGAAAAGTATTTTCGCTCTCCTCTTGAGCGAAAGGGGGTTTTTCGCTCCTTTAAGTGCACCACCTGGAAAAGTAAGTTCAACAGATTAAAGGCACCATGTCATGTAGAGAAAAGAGGCAAGCTACCCTCCATCTAAAAGTCATTTCTGCATCTCAAAATTAAATGAAGATGGTTTCACTCCACCATGGGAGCGAAACTATGTTTCGACATCCTAAGAAGCGAAAGCCATGGCTAAGGTGGGAGCCACCAAGATGTTTTCAGCCCCCAAAGGTTCCGAAATTAAGTTTCGCTCACATTTTTCAGTGAAAGCCCCCATAGTCAAAGTCAAGTGCATGCTCTCTCACCCATGCAGATGTTCAAAAAGACAACTCTTGCATTGAGCACCACGTGTCAGAAAGATAAGGAAGAAGCACTTTCATTAAAAGGCCACTTTTTCGTAGCATGTGTTTTAAGCATTTAAATTATTTTTTGACGTCAAATATTGGTCAAAGGCCATTTCGGGTGCTCCATTGAGTGAAAAGCACTTTCGCTCCCCTTTTGAGCGAGATGCAAGTCGAGGCCCACCAAAACTTCCTTCAAGTTGCTTTTTCATGCAAATGCCACATGGCAAGGAGTTAAAAGGAAGGTTTTTATTCCAAAGGAAGAGTATCATGGGTGCCTCTCCCAGTTAACGAGAGCTTGCATGCTTTTTGGCTAAGCTTACTTTTTCGAGCATCTTGCATTTCCAAAAGGAAGTTTCGCTCCTGCAAGCGAAGTTAGTTGCCATTTTGGGTAGAAGGTGAAATCGGGCCCACGAGTTAGAAGTGCCATGTGGTGAAAAGGAAGGGTCAAAGCTCCCTTGCCTCAACGAGATTTTTGTGCATGGAAGCTTAAAAGTTATCTGCTTTTTGATATCTAAAATTAAGGAAAGTCATTTTTTACCTTGTTTTAAGGTGAAAAGTAGTTCGAAGGGTGAGAAAACTTCTTTCCATATTGTTTTCTTTCAGGTGAAGCACCCAATATAGAAGAGCGTGCTCTAGATAAACATGCCTTGCTTGCACCACATTGGCACAATTGCTTTTTTTAGCATAAGTTTCTCTCTTCAAGCATAGAGCAAAGCAACGCGCAACACTTTTAAAAGAGGGAAGTGTTTCGATATTTTAATCAAGTGAAAAAGGTTTTTGGCAACCCAAGTAAGTGCAAGGGAGTTTCACTCTTGCAATACTCCGAACACACATCCCAAGGCAAGAGAGTGAATACACATCCCGAGGAGGGTCGTTAAAGCAAGAACGTGCACCTTGAAAAATGCAAAGTGGTGAGTCATGAGTTACGAGGAAGATTGTGATGCATGTCAAAATCCATCATTAAAGGAAGTGATCCACCATGCATGAGAGAAAATAGGAGGTCTCCAATATCATGCATGATCTCCACATGCATTTATTCCTCCCATGAGAAATTAAGGTGGTAGATATGGTTGCTCTGCTATAAGAAGGCCTTCCCGTAGTCGAAATGACACAAAGAAATTTTTCAGAGGACTTGGCTACTGCATAGAAAATTGTGAGTGCAGAGAGCATCAAAGGAATTGTTAGTGAAGCATTGTGTGCTAGGTGCTAAGGAAGTTTATGTTCTATCCATAAATGAGCACCTAAGTTATTTTATTGATTAAAAAGAAAGGTCATCTAATATGGGTAAGAAGAGCACCGAATCCAAGAAGGAGAAGACTCATAAAAATCTAGCTCCAGCAAAGCAAGGAGAAGGTGCGAAGAGCTAGAAGAAGAAAGCATAGAAAAAGCAAGTGGTGCTGGCACCACACAATGATGGGCTCAGTAAAATAAGAGATTGCATGCTTACAAACAAATATGTAGAGACGTTGCACCAGACCATCGATGCCATGCTCAAAAAGGTTTCTACCCAAAGTAAGTGGACTGTGGCCTATTTTTCTCACCTGTACTGGTACTTGTGCATGCCAGTACATACATGTCCAGAATTGGTGTGTGGAGTCACTCAATTTTATGACCCTCATACCAAAATAGTCAGGAATGCCAAGGGAGATAACTTATTTCAAATTTCTACCGAAAGCGTCAGAGAGGCCTTTGCATGTGGTGAGCAGCCTCCAATGGACTTCACTATCAGAAGAATAAACATAACGGAGCAAAATGATAGATACAAGTCTACAATGCCGATGCGATGATTTATGGAGGAAATATTGTTGGAGAAGCCAACGTTTGGGGAGTTGCCCGAGATGCCCAGACCCTTGAGAGAGTTTAAGTACCCTGATCTGTACTCCATGTTGGCATGGGTTATGGGTCTTTCCATAGATGCGATGGTCTACAAGTGGCAGGTTTCTCTCATAGAGTGCATTTCACATGGTGAATTTTACTCCCCTGTTGCTATGAGACCAGAAACGTAACCCATTTTCTTCGACTGGGTAGAATGGGTGGTGTAATAAATCCACTTGTAGTTGAGCGATGTGTAGAGTGGTAAAGATATGTCGTTTAGGCACTACTCTTTTCTTGCTTGGTACTTTTTCTACCATATGCGAGACCATTTCGCTTTCATCACCAAGAATCGGATGAATGAGAAGGGCGAAGCGCTACCGGTCTACCAGTGGACTCAGGTCTTGTCAAAAAGGGAGTCTTATTATAACTTCAACATAATGTTTTTAGGCCCTACACTCGAGCTCCTTTATGGTGTCTACACTCGAGTACCGAAAGAGATGAGGAATGAAGTAGTGGAGAAAGTGAAGGGTGATGTCTTTCAGCTTACATAGGGCCTTGTTATCCGGATGTATGGTTTTACTAGAAAACATTTTCTTCTACCTTACTACACCATGGAGTACCTCTTCACCCTGGAGGTCGCTAGGCAATGTGATTTCATCAATGATACATATGGGCACGGAAGGAGGAAGCCACACACGTATCCCATGCCATTCAAGTTTGGCCACATTGAGGTAACATTGACTGGGTAGAACCAGTTCATTGCAGTGACATTGTATGACTACGGGCTAGTCGAGATTCCCCAACACTGGAGGTATGACCCGCTGGACATTTTTAGACAAATTATTGATGCAAAAATCTTCCATTGTTGCCCTCGTCCGAACATTGTAGCTCAATGGAATAACCCTACCGGACATGATTTGGAATGGCACATGGAGGAAATGATGGCGCTTCCCCCTTGGCATGATTTCTACACGTTGGAAGTCGAGTATGACCCTATGCACAACCCGGAGCATGTCCCTCCCAAGGATACATTGCAAAAAATGAAAGACAAATTACCCAATTGGTCTGATGACAAGATTACAAATTGGTGGATCATGAGGGTCCATAATGCGAAGCCATCATCCGAATACCCAATGGTGTTAGACGAAAATTTCTTGATAATTTATGATGCCAACATCGACACGTACCAGCCTATTTCTTTTGTTGGTATTGTCCCTCGAGGTACTTTGAGCCCTGGTCGAACAGAGGACGTGACATCAGAAAGGGGCCAACTAACTGCAGAAGATCCACCTATCAAAGAGAAAGGTGAACAACTACTCCCGGAGGAGCAAGGCACCCCAATGAAGAGAAGTGCTAGCACGATGCTCTCACCTTCTCATATCACCAAAAATCCTAGGACCGATGCATCAAGGCTCCCCAGTACGAACCCTTCTACAGCACTGTCAACCACGGAGGTGAATGTTCCTGAAGTACCTATTTTGGAGCAACAGGAGCAGCCAAACCAGGATATAGAGTTGATTGATCTTGAGATAGAAGCTTCGGAAGAAGGAGAAGGAAGGGTGAGCCCAATCACGCAACAGTTTACCTCTTTAGCTCTGGTGGTATCTGAACCCTCAGGTACATGTTCTCTGATCCCTTCCCTTGCAGTTGAGCGACTGGTGCCCATTTCATCAAACATCAAAACCCCTATTGCTAGTCTACCCCCATTCGGCATCCCTGTGTCTTCCACTTTATCTCCAATCTCCCAGTCATTGGTTACCAGTTCTCTAGTTCCCCCCTCCATCCCCTCTACTTCCTTGACGTTCAGCTCTTTCATATCTATCACCAATGCATTTATGTTTCCTAGACCCTCCGCTAGCGCCTCTTCTTTCATCGCTATGTCTACTACCATCCTTGATCCTATCCGACCTTCACCCTCATCAACCTCCACCATAGTGACAACGTCTGTTGATATTCCACTACCTAGTCCTACGCCCTCAGTCACTGCTATCCAAACCCCAACATCTCCCAAAGTAAGCATAATTGTTACCTCATCAACTTCCATCCCATCCATCGAAATCCAGCCTCAACATGCTCTCTTTCCCTATGCAGCATTTTTTGGAGTGCAAGAGCCACTAGAAATAGAGTTGGAGGTCCTCCAAGAGCACCCAGTTATGGAGAGCATACATCGAGTGCAACAAAGTTCCTCGAGCTGGCTGAAGGGCCAAAAAATAAAGGGTGCGCTAGCTCCTACTCAGGTAGAGAAAAGGGCCATCTTCGACCCAGAGAGGATGGAGGTCCACACGGTGCAAAAAGTACCTAATGTCCAGAAGCCGCTAGGGGAGATGGTGCCCATAGATTATTCTTACCACGTAGTTACTGAGGACCTGAGGATGATCAACACAATGGAGAAGATGGGCAACATCCAGATAGAAATGGGCTCCATCTACTTTCATGGGGAGCACTATAAGGAGCACTTCTTTGAAGTCGAAGCTAAGAATTTGGAGCTAGAGGAAGCTCTAGCATAGGTGAGAGCCCAACTGGAGATGGCCCAGTCTGAATCTGCATGATGGCAACAGCGCACAACCGGTTTGGAGGAAGAGGTGGGCAAATATAAAGAAGCAACCGAACAACACCTCAAGGTGCGTATGTAGGTGGAGAGCCAGGTGCAGGTTTTAAATACCCAAATTCAAGAACTGTAGGGAAAATTGATAGAAAAGGAGATGCAAGTGGTTGTCTTTACTAAGGAACGCATCAAAGAGATTCGCTACAGCTTCCTGACCGATTTCTAGGCTAGGGCTTCGAAGGTAGTCATAGTTCTGATATTCATGTGGGAAGTACAGAAGGCAGTTGCCCTTGGTAGGTCGATTGTCGAAGCCATCGAGGAAGACGTGGACTACTAGCTAGATATTGCCATGCAGATCAAGAAATTGGAGAAGATAGAACTCCATGTTACTCCCATGAGCCCATTGGCTCGATCCTGGGCTACTGCAAAGGTCACTCTATGATCTTATTTTGCAAAGCTTGAATTGACCAGAGAAGCTCAAAAATTATGGGATGCATTCGAGTAGGAGAGGGTTACTTCATTGCTCCATTTTGAGGCCCTCGTGCAAATGGAATTTCCTAGCTTCACTGATGATGAGGGTAATATTTTTCCCCATGGGGAGTTAAAGGAGATATGGGCTGCCTTCGCCAATGACACCTCCGAGATTGATGGTTGGGGAGACCCCATTGCAGAAAAATAAGTAATGCCCCTGATGACAAAGTATGCACGGATAGAGACCTCTTTATTGGAGCTTAGCCAAAGAGCTACCTTCGCCAGCATAGACCAGGTTGAAACTTTTTGATATCTGGTCAAGGAGCTCGAAAACCACCCATCATTCCTTCTGGATGCTTGGGCCGAGGCACAGGCAGTTTATGAATATATTTACAAGTGCCCTCTGATATTGAAGCACCTCCAGCAACAAGAGGAAGAAGGACACAGAGAAGAAGATGACAACGACCAAGGTGAAGTTGATAGAGAGAAGGAAGGAGACCATCAAGAGCAACGAGATAAGGAAGAAGAGAGAGAGAGGTTGGAGGAAGAAGTAGGTACCGATAGCAAGCACTCCAAAGAAGCAAAAAGTAGTGATGACTCTGAGCTCGAAGGATAAAGGCTTGGGATCATCACATTGAGGTGAGCTCAATTCCCCGTGAGCCACCAAAAATGTTGGCATCTCTACCACATTCAAATTTTTTGTAAAATTTTGTTTAAGTTCTAAAAAAATGCTTTTTCTTCTTCGAAACTCACTATAAAAATTCCTACTGCAAATTTTTTGTCTAAATATCATTTCCACTTGGCATGTAAGCAAATTTTATAGCATGATTATGTCTCTCTACAATACTATTCCATTATGGCATGTAGGAAGTTTTAAATTGTTATTGGATGTCATTTTACCTTTAGAAAACTAAAATTCTTAGTGTTGGTCTACTCCCCCTTGATCTTAGTGGAGTACATGGACATTTAAAGCTAAGGCTTTCTCCCTTAGAGTTTTGCTCTTTGAAGAAGTAGAATGCATGATCCTTTATATATAAATAATACACCATATTTTGTAACTATGATCATTAATAAGATTTTTAAAATGCCTAAAACCATTGGAACTTGTGTCAACCAGTGTACATGGATTAGTGTGTAGCAATTCTAATGGTCCAATCATTTGATAATTACTAGATCCTAATAGGTATTAGTGCTACTTTTTGTCTAAATAACTTGAAAAATTTCACCAAATTTATGTAGTGTTAAAAGACTTCTCACTTTATTATATTTTCAAAGAGCATTCATAAATCAAATTCAAGTGTCCCTTGCAATGCCAAAGAATGTAAACAACATCACTAATTATTTCTAAATCTTGGTTGTCATAACATAAAACTACAAGCTAAACATATTGCCAATACCAAATTTATGATTAATAACTATAAAACCCATGGATTTATCTCAAATGGGACAATATTTGTGATGACCTCTCCTATCAAATTCCACCCTTAAATTATATTATATAAACAATGACTAAAATTATATTCTTTGTGGATCTAGGTACATAAATAGTATCTGTAAGTTGACATGAATGTGTCAAACTACATAAATATATCACCCATATCTATGATAAGTATTATAGGTGGAATTATCACTACGCATCATTTTCTTGAGGTAAGATAAAAGGTTCAAAATCATAAAATAGCTTTTAAAACTAGTCATGTGTTTGTAGCTCTTGAATTGATATACTAAACAAGGCTTGGTTAATTATATCATTATATTTTTATGCTAGATAGGTAAACTATTTGTTGTCAAAGTTTAGGAAATAGTGCCATGTTGGAATTGTGAAGCATTCTTCCTTTTACACTATAGCCTCTTTTGTATTGATTTATGAGAATATATTTATTATTTTTTAATGTTCCTTATGAAAAGGTTTATTTATACAAACCTTCCATACATGTCAAAACGCACCATAGATGAAAAATTTGGCTAGGAGTAATAGTTGTTTAAATAATATCGGTATTGCCTATGGTTCCCACCACACTTCTACTACTTCATTGGATTATTTTATTTTTTGATGTGCAATCATGACACAATCCTTCCTCCTGCTAAAGAAGAATCACAAGAATATTTTACAAATAACTTCCTCCTGCTAAAGTAGAATCACAAGAATATTTCATGTAGGACTCTAGTTTATTTTTCAAGGTCATTAATTAAAAATTGAATGTGAATTATATTGTTCTCATGACTATGACAATAAGAATATAAACTATTATGTTTTTACTAAATGCTTGGAGTGAGGCTCATAAATGAATAATATATCTAAGGAAAGACCCCAATTTTTCATTGCTCTTCATCTTTAGGTGTTGTAATTGACTTGGTAAGTGTAAAGTTTAATTTATATTCTTCGAAACACTAGATCTTATACCATAAATATTAAATAATGGTGGCATTATGTACATAGGGTTGTGTCTCATAATATTTTCCAAACATGATAATCAGTCTCACCTTCTAATATTCCTTACCAAATTTATACCATTCCTTAACATCCATGATATTGTTAGGTCTATTCTAAAAACTCAAGGTGAATCTTGATTTTGTTCTTTATAATAGAATAGGTATCCTCTTGAATTATTTTAAATTGAACAATAGTACTTTAGTTGTATTAATTATGATATACGATTAGTGTGATCTATGAAGTGCTTTGAAAAATTATAAATTCTTCAATATAATAGAAATACAACTTTGCCATTAAAAAAATTCAACTATATTCTCTTATGATAAGAGTAAAAGTACTTTTAAAAATAAAAAACTTAATAATATTTAATAAAACACAATATTACACTGAATGACTTGAACTTGCTTCAATGTAAGTATACTCATCTTTACCATTATATTTTATTTGCAAAAGTGGGCGGTCTTCTTCTTCTTTATCATATCGCATATGCCTTGTTTTAACATTAACTTTATATCCTTAATTAATGTTTCTTTTCACACTATATGTACATGTGTTGAATAGGATATACTTGAGAGATATCCACTAGGGTTGAGATCAACAAAACTAAAGTAGACATATATTTTTCAAGGTATCTTAGAGGGCATGATCCTATCTGTATAGTTCAAATATGAATCTCCTATTAGGGGTTTTAATAGATATTCACCTACCATAAGTGAATTCATTTCATACATAATATTTCAACACAAAATAGGTAATGTTATGATCATTTATCTCCAACTAGATTTAGTATTGATGTCAGTGGTATGAATTTGAAGGCCTTAAAATGAGGTCAAATAATATATTTTGTAATAACAATTTATTTAGTGGGAAGTATTAGAATATAAATTTTATTTAGAACTATTATAGTTATATGTTTATGTGAATGTTTATGTTGGTAGGGTCATTAACATAAGTTTGGAGGCCACACTTTGGTCAAAGCATGTCATTTTACTTCATGGATAGTTAGGTATTAGAATATAAATTTTATTAGTTTTATTGCCATTATATTTTTTCCTTTATTTATAGTTAAACTATGTTTAAAAATTAAAAAAAAAATTATCTTTATGCAAGTAAAAAATTTAACAAGAAACTAAAAAACTAAAAAACATATTCTTGGATACACCAATTTATCTACATTTATTCTATATAAAAATTATAAATACATGGGTCAAGTAATATCACTTTTTAATAAAAGTTTTTGATAGATAGGTATTAGAATGTAGGTTCAACATATATAAATCTGATTAGTTTTTTATAGTTACATTATTTTCATTTATTGACTATTAAAAGTATCTTTGAAAGAAGAAAATGTTATTTTTAGGCATGCACAATATTTAAAAATGTATATAGAAATCTATAAAACATATTCTTACCCTATATTTTTTTATTATATGGAAAAATTTGGGGTTTTGAAAGGCTCCCCAAAACCTTCTACATAAGAGACTCAAATACTGTCGTAGATAAAAGGTAACATAAAAAAACTATCAAAGCTAGTAATAAACAAGAAAGGTCCAGCCAAGGTCCACAAAGCTGAGATAGAAAAGACAAAGCCACCCAAGACCAACATATAACAACCAAAGCCCAAACTTAATCCTAATAGGTATCACTCGAGATAGTGAGATATATCATCGGGGCACTTGGAGTGCTCCCAATATTTCTAAAATATAGATATATAAGAGCATTAATCTCCTACCAAAAACCAAGGATATCCATCTTGAAAAAGATACCACCATAGATATTTGAAATTTTAAAATCCAAACTAATCGAGAAAAATTACTCTTTGGATCCCTACCAATCCCACAACTAGCAATTTGGGTCTCCCTACCAATAAAAATATTGATATGGTCCTTCATTTTGAACCAGTTGAACAAGCTCCTAGGAAAAATCCCTCCTCCAAACTCTTAAACCATTCTGCTGTAGACCTAAGTTAGTAAAAAAATCTACTACCTTATTGCCTTCTCTGAGAGTATGCTCAAAGTGTAGGTTCTCAAGACCTATCAAACATCTACTCATTTCACCCATCATATTATCGATGGTCCAATTAGCAACTTGTTTACCTTACAAAATTTTAATTATATTTAAATAATCTCCTTCAAAGATGCACTTCTTGATTTGAGAGGTCATAATAAGGAGAGATCCTTGATGGGTAAATATTGCCTCTACAAAATGGCTCAATTGGCAGCCTACGTTATCAGTAAAAACCTAGATAATATTCCCTTTCTCATTCCTTAAGATACCTCATGCTCTCTCTAGCCCCAAGTTTCCTTTTGAAGCCCCATCAAAATTGTTTTTTAGCCAACCAATCAAAGGAGGATTCCAAACTGTCTTCTCTCTAGTTCGATGATCATCTAGAGAAACCATACCTTTCGAGATGTCTAGTCGCTCAGCAAGTCTTAACTCTTGAAGAGAATATTTCTCTTTTGGAAATGAAATACAAGAGATATTTTCTTTGAGAGCACAACATATTCTATTGCTAATATAAATGACATATTTTGAGGAATTCTTAAAGGCTCTCCTATTCCTTTCTTTCCATATGGCCCACAATAAATGAGGTAGAAGGAAGACCCAAAAGGTCTTGCATATTTTGCTACAAAAAGGTATTGCACATTGCTCAAATAAATCAACCAAAGACTATGGAAAGGCCCAGGAGATTCCAATTAGACGTAGTAGGATGTAGAGGATATCACAAGAGAAGAGGTAATATAAAAGAATATGATTTGAGGTTTCTTCATTTTGATCACAAAGATAACATCTTTTAACCAATAATAAACCTCTTTTCTTGAGGTTCTCAATGGTTAATATTTTATTCTAAATAGCTAACTAGAAGAAAAAATTGATCTTGGGGGTTAGAGCTTTGAGCCAGATCTTTCTGGTGGGGACCCAAAAGACTCTATTTGGAACCATAAGTCTATAAGCTAATCTAACCAAAAACTTGACATTGATTTCCTAAGCCCAAATCATAGAGTCTCTCATCCCATTGAGGAATAACTTACATCTTTAGTTTGTTCCATAGATTCTACAGAGCATTTCTAAGACTTTCATTGAGATTAAGTAGAACCAGCTCCTTCCAACACTTTCCTCCATTCACTTCCTCTATAAAATCAAAAACCTTAGGACCTGTTAATGGCTCTAATACATTTTTAAGGGGGGAAATATCAAGTAATTCTAAAATAGAAGAATCTAGGAGCCATCATTCCAAAAGTCAATAGAGAACCCATAACCTAATTTCCACCTTAGATATTTTTGAATTATCTCCTTAGATAGAGTCAAACTCCTCCAGAAAGTTGATCCTGAAGGGAGATTATGATCCTCCAAGAAGGAAAGACCTCTGTTGAGATATTTGGGTTCAATGATTTTAGTCCAATTGGTTCTTTTGGAAGTAAGAAGTCTCCAACCTTGATTTTCTAAGAGAACTATAAATAGCCATTGAGACCCCATTTCAAAAGGTCAAATTCCACTTTTAGTAATAGGCCTTTTAAAATTTTCTTTGATTTGTAGTTAGTGGATATATGAACCTTGTCATTGTACTTGGAGAGTTTTTTCAATCATTTGATGCAAGCAATTTTGATATGTAATGATTGAACATATTATCAATGCAATATACTAGAATTCTTGGTGTGATCTATGCATGTTGATGGTGGTCTCATTTAAGTCAATTCTAGTGTATTGTTTCTTTTTCCTTTGAAGATGACACCACTTTGATCTTAGATTGTGCAAAGCTGATCAAGTTAGAGCTAGTTTAATTTAGAATTTCTACTTCAACAAATTCGGTTTAAGACTTCAAGATTCTATGGCTTATTTTATTTCTCTCTTTAACCCTTTCCTTTTGAATTTTCTTTGAAACTTGCTTAGAATAGGAGTAGATTAGTTGAATTTCATCTTTGAAGCTCATTTTATGTGATATATTTTTACAATTTTTAGAATATACATTGCTTTGCACTATAATGATCATGATTATGATGCAATGAATGAATGTATGATTGATAATTTTAAGGTAGCAAGCCTAGAATATTGCTTTTTCTATAATTTCTTAGTGTAGTCTATGACAATAAATTATTATGCTTTGATGTTTATTTGAACAAATGAATCATATTTATGTTTCTTTAGGCGTAGACAGTGAATTTAAAACTCGCCCATGTAATAGATATATGTAACCTCTAAGTTATTCATTTGTCTCCCCCTTAATTAATTATATTTAATATTTGACAATAATATACCCTATCACCCTAACCTTGGGAGAATCAAGAATCCCTTTCAAGAGAGGACATCTTGTCCTGACCATTGGTGTATATTTGCAACTAGGTAGATGTATCACTCAACAAGTTGTTAGCCCCTAGCACATATATATGACCTCTAAAAGCCCATTTATTTCTAGTTGATAGCCTTTCATAGTGCAAATCTTGGGCATCTACCTCTAGGGTCATTTTCACTCCTTAAAAATTGTCATCTTCATAAAAATATCTCAATATCCTCTCTTTGAATATTGACTAAATAGCAAATATGGTAGTAATGTGTTTTTTATGACTTAGAACATAGCTACTTGATTTTATTATACCTTTAGTGTAGCTGATATCAAATTTGTACTTACATGGGAACTCCAACCATCATCATTACCAAGCATTCAATTTTAATTTAGTAAAGATATACTTGATTCCCTAGTGATTGGTCTTCAACTTAAAGGGCCTTCATAAGAGATAGTGATTCCATATCTACAAATAATTAATAAATGATACTAGTTTTAGATCATATGATGTGTAGTTGTACTTATGAAATTTCAACTTTCTAAACTCATAGGCCACCACTTTGTCTTCTTGTGTTAATATTCCTACTAATCCTTCTTCTAAAGCATCAATAATAATATTGAATTCCATGTTTAGATTGAGTTCCTTCATGATTGGTGTTATTGTCAATATCTCCTTCAGTAATTGAAATACCTCATGCTTCTTAAAATAGGTATATTTTTTATCTAGATAACACTTTGTTTGTTCTTGGTTTCAATCTCTACATTGTTGTTCATATATGCTCTAAGTATTATTCATAATTATGAGAGTAAAACAAAATATCATCCAAGAAAATCATCATAAATTTATCCAAGTAATCCCTGAATGCATTGTTCATCACCTTCATGAAATCAATTGGAGAATTTGTGATCCTTAAAGGAACCATAATGAACTTGTAATACCCATATCCAATCCTAAAAGCTATTTCTAGTATATAATTTTCTTTGGTTCTTAGTTGGTGATATCTTGACTTGAGGTGAATCTTTGAGAAGATAATTGTCTTTTATATTTTATCGAATATGTCATCAATCCTTGGAAGAGGGTATCAATTCTTAATTATCATATTGTTTAACACCTAGTAGTTGATGCACAACCTAAGGATGCCATCTTTCTTCCTCTAAAAAATACACCCCAAGGTGATACACTTGGTCAAATCATCCCTTTGAAAAAAAAAATTCAGTTGTATCTTAATCTTGAACAACTCAATAATGGTTATTTTATATAGAGCCTTATATTATGGCTTAGCCACAAAAAGGACATATAAAAAAACCAAACTACCTTCTTAGAGGTAAAAATTGGAAGCTCTTTAGAGAAAACATCTTGAAAATCCTTTAGAAAGGAGTATTATTTAGTTCTTTTCCATCTTCCATATCATATAGTATAAATCCTTTTTGCTTAGCTTTCTTCAATTGCATAGCTTGAATTTGTCTCAAACTAGCTAGTTTTTGGATACCTTGGATGGTGGTATTATAACCATTATTATCATGGAACTCAATAACCTTATCATAACATCCAACCTTGGCCCTATGTTACTATAACTAGTTGACTCCAATGATCAAATCATATGATCCTATAGGGGCCACATACATGTCTACTTATATGGTGAATTTAGGAATCTTCAACTTAGTTGTGCTCAAATATTGATCTATTATTTTCTCATCCTAGTTCCCATAGTAAATTGTCTATGTGCTCCATGAACCAGAATTTTTCTTTTAATTTTCCCTAGCACATGTGGATTCATAAAATATCCATTTGCTCTAGTATTTATTAAAATACTTACAAGGCATCTATGAAACTTACTTGAGGTCTAAACAGGAGCATTCTTATGCTCCAATTGATAGTTATATACTACAACATGAATGTGGTGTTGGGGTTGGTAAGGTTATGAAAATTAGTTTTGGTTGTATTTTTGTTTCTTTCCTTAGGACATTGATTGGCATAATGGCCCCCTCCATAAACAAAATATCTACTATTTGGTCCCTTTTGACATAATTATCTTGTTCAAAGGTTATTTTTGTTGAAAATTTTGTTGATTTTTATCTTTATTAAAATATCTCTTTCCAAAATTTACTTTAAAATTAATTTATAGACTTCCTATAAAATATTTTTTCTTAAAATTAGGTACTAGTTGTTGAAATATTTTTTCCTTCTTATACTCTTTACAATAAGCAATAATTTCTTGTAAGTTGTGCTCTTACATAATGGCCTTTTCAAAGACTTCCTACCATAGTCATTGGACTATGGACATCCACTTCGTCCTCTATATCTGGGTTTTGACCCATGATAAACTTCATAATTTGAAACTACTCATCCATTTGATAATTAGGCATGTACTTTAGAAGTCTAGTAAATGTCTCCTAGTATTGAATCATAGTCTTATTTCCTTGTATGAGGTTCTAGAATTTAGAAATTTTCTTATTAAATTCTAACTATCTAAAACATTGCTATTAAAATAGAGCAATAAATTGCTCCCAAGATACATTCCTTACCAATATGCCTCTTTTGAATTTCATGTTTTCCCACTAGGAAGCTACTTCTTTAGTAAACTATTATATATCATATACTACTTTGGTCTCCTCTATAAAATTTTGAAGCTTGAAATACTTTTTCATATCAATGAGCCATGCCTCAACTCCATCTTTGAGGGTCTTTTCATCATATTTTAGTGGTATTATTTTCTTAATATCCTTTAAAAATTATGCCACCAAATTATTATTCTTAGATATTTGTGTATAATTGTGGTCATGCTTCACTTGAGTGGATTATAGATTATTATTTCCTTCATGATGATCACTCCTTAGAATATCATAACGTTGATCATAAATATTCTAACTCAATCTTGATTGGTTTAGAATGGATGGATTCTTCATAACTATAGAATATAACCTTTTATCATCCTTACAAGCATGTAGAATTCCTAGAGATAAAAATATCTCATATAAGATAAGCATAATCATGATTGTTAAGGGAAATTATATCCCATACATCAAACTAAATGGTTAGTTCAACTGATAAACATGAAGCAACAAAAATCCCCATCCACTACTTAGTAAGACAATCACCACACTAGCCTTTAAATGAATACAAGAATTTTATTACATCAATTATACTAACCATCCAACCATGATATATAAAAGTTTGATCCAACCTTATATTATAATAAAAGTATAATCTAATCATGTCAATACACATATAACCAACCATACATTTCTAGATTTGCTCAAGAATAATAATAGATTAAGCATTCATTAATGTTGTTTCCATCATCCAGTTCATACATAGATACTTCATTCATTAGATTAAAAATGTTATATATTCCATAATTGGTCTATGCAAAATCATACACTAGAACAACATTATAGTTTTAAACTCAAAATATTTCAAGATAATCAAACAGGAATAACTAGTTATTTGTATACTAAGTTACAACCAAAGGATATAGCATTGCTCTAACATCAAGACAACACTGCTACATAAACTTTTCTAGTTGATATATATGTTTGGAAACTATTCTACAATTCAAATTTTGTATAATATTCATTAGATTTCCATGCATAAGGCTAGTAGTTATGTTATGGTCCATAATTACATAATTAGTTCATATTCACAAAGTACTCAACCAACAACAAATAGTTTCCAACAAAACTTTGTAGTAAAAATAAAGTTATAGTCATAAAAAATAAGTTACATGAGGAAGCCAAGTTTCCAAGATTTCTAGATTCACATTTTCTATCCATTAACCTTAAATTGATGCCAAAAATACAAAAGATAGGAAACTAAAATTTATTCCTTGTTTATTCCAATAAATATTGTTGTTCATCAGATGTAAAACCTCACAAGTAAGACATACATGAGTCATCCAATTCCCAATGAATCTTATTGGATCTTACCCATGAGTTGAGAGGATGAAGAACATCAAAAAAGTTATTTATTGCCAATCCAAGAAATTCTCACCTAGAATTCCCCTTTGATTTTATTCTCTACCAATGATAACCTACACTTCAATGAGGATATCATATTCAGAGGATTAGCATGTCAAAAAAATGAAGTTATGATTGAATTAATCTATCTACATGATGTTACACATAACATGCAACTTAACACATAGAGGATAATTCTAACACATAAAGTTTGGACATATATATTCATTTCAATGCATGATATCTATATGAAGTAATTAACTCATATATTGTGAATATGATTATTGTTTTACTCATAGTTTGTCCAAACATAATATTAGAACAGATCCAACCGATATGTTCCTCATGCCATAATTTATTATAAATTATTCAAGCATATTTTAATGCTCATCCTCAAGCATGCCATCCTTATGTTCACCCACAAAAGACCTATTTTACAAGTATTATTTGAAAAACATCCATATCCTCTTTTATTTATATACCTCTTCCCTTTCATCTCACCAAGTTAGAAATTCTATTTCTTTTCATAGTGACTACACAAGATACCCTCCCATATATGCAAAATAGCAAGCATGAAGTAGTAATCCAATTACAATAGTAACATGGAAAAATATACTCCCATTTTGATAAGGTACAAGTATTGGATATTGAATCATATATAATTATTCATGACCAAGTGTCCATTCACCTTGGCAAGGTATTAAATTTATGATGGTAACTCACACTTGTTGAGTCCTTGAAAAACTATTAATATAGATCATTTAACAAGGTGTCCTTCCCACTTGGCTTGGTATAACTTAGATCACACTTAATTATTTTTTATCTAGATAATACTTTATTTGTTCTTGGTTTCAAGCGTAGGTCATATAATATGTCCATGATAATTGTCCATCATGGAAGCACCCAATTAGACAAGTCATGCACACATATTTTCTTCAAATATAGTATTCTAGTATGTCAAAGCATAGTTGTCATATAGATAAGACCTTAGTAAGGATTGATTATAGGTTGACCAAGTATAAATCAAGACCATCGATTTGTGCTTCTATTTTATCCAACTATAAAACAGGATCATCAATGTATATTTTTAGTTTCTCCAAATACAAAAGCATGACTTATATTGGCAATCAAGAATCGTCCAGTTTAACCAAGTACAAAAAATAGGACTCTCTCTCTCTCTCTCTCTACTATATATATATATATATATATATATATATATATATATATATATATATATATATATATATATATATATATATATATATATATAGATATAGATATTATGTATGTATGTATGTATGTATGTATGTATGTATATATATTTGTGTGTGTATGTGTATATATACATATGTATATGTATATGCCCACATGTATATGTTTGTATATATCGACAATAAAGAACTTTTCAATTTTTCAAATGTAAAAATAGGACTTTTAATAATAGTCAAAAATTTTCAGTTTGTTCAAATACAAAAATAGGACAATATATTTTTTGACAATCAAGAATTTTTCAATTTGTTCAAAGACAAAAACAAGATAGTGATTTTTTAATAGTCAATAATTCTTCCAATTTGTTGAGATACAAAACCAAAACAATATATTTTTCACAGTGAAGAATTCTTCCAATTGTTCAAAGATAAAAACAAGATAGCTATTTTTGATAGTCAAGAATACTTAAGTTTGTTTAAATACAAAAACTAGGATAATTATATTTTGATAGTTAAGAATTTTATCTATTTGTTCAAATACAAAAATAGGATAGTTATTTTTTTATATAGTCAGTAATATTTCTAGTTTGTCCAAGTACACAAGGATCATTAATTCAATATTGACAACAAGGTCAATATTACAAGTAGAATAATAATAATAATATCTCAAGTTTTATAGCTAGGTAAATATTTCTAGTACAACAATGATTCATGTCACAGTAGAGAGGGGATATATATATAGTTGCAACTGTTGGGTCAACTTCATGGAAAAGATAACCAATTTATAGTGTATCTAGATTTAGTTACTATTTGCCTACTTTTTAGAATGAGAGAAAAACATAAATTCCTTTGATCTTTACCTAGTGAAAGTGTTGTTATGGACATGGACAATTTTAGTTTATAAACCATTGTCATCAAGCCCTCAAACTCTTACAACATTTTAAACTCTGACAATATTTAGAGTGGGTTTACCATAAATTTAGTAACAAAACATAATTTTTTTTGTTGAAAAACAAGCACAGTTTATTTTATTTTCTTTTTAATTACATTGAAAGATGACACATAACTTTCAAAAGAGTATTTATACCTAGGGTCAAATTAATTTTCTTATAGTCAACAATAAGACAAAAAATAATAAAATATACTAAAATCATCACTCTAAAGGATTAGAATAAATGAAAATTTTGGTACCTTGCAAGGTGAATTTCCATAATTTTTAGGATGGATGGAAGCCATAGGATAACCCTACTAGTTTTTACCCCTTTTCTCTTTGAAAGTAATGGTTATCTATGTCTTATCTACTATGAATTCTAGTGTTAATGTTGCTCTTCCTCACTATATTTATTAAGGTCAAGGCAAGGTTTAGCTAAACAAATCTCCTTGGTCTAAATTTTGTGTTCTATTTAAATAAGCAATTGCTTCTTATAGAAAATCTCCATGGAGAAATCTCAAAATAGGGTGTGCTCACATTCAACTGGTTTTCATGCCAAAAGAGCATACCCAATATATCTATGTGTGTGTAGTATTATAGAAGGGTTGCCTACTCATTATCCCACTTCCCTTTTGTTCCCTTTATCAAAAGTGGTCTAAAGCCCCACAAAAAAAACACCCTTTTTTCCCTTCTCATTGACAATTAGAAAATGGCACACATTGTTTTATTGGCCTTATTTAATTAAAAGTTAACATTTATTTTTTGATAGATAAAATCCTATAATGCTTAAACAAGACAAGAATACTTTGCTTTACACTAATGAAAAATTTGAATATTAAGTGCAAATCCATTTTCACTCAAGACCTAATATCTCTTTCATGCAAGTGTATTTTATCAATGGTGTGTGTATGATTTTTGTTTTTTGTTCAGGTTGTTAGTTAACATCCAATGACTTTTCCCTAATGACAGTCTCCCTTTTCCTCTTGGTTGAGGGTTTCTCTTGTCAAAAACTCCAAATGAAAATACAATTATACACGTTTCACTATAATAAAAACACTTGTATATCAAGTATCATTGCCAACTCAATATTATTAGGAATTATCACATTATAGATAATGTAAATGTAAGTTGAGTGAAACCACACAACACATGGTATGTAAGGTTTACTAAAGGTCAAGGATAGTTGGAGGATTAGTTACAGTTTGTTATGCATAAATTGGCCATCTATTGTATTTAAATATCCTTCATTTCATAGTATAAATTATCAATGCATCTAAGAATTAGCAGTATCGATGGTATCAAAGTAGATGGAAGGAAAAGCTAAATATTCTTTTGATCCATCCCCTCTTGTTTCAACCTAGAGAGGCTATAAAAGCACTCTGTTAGAAAGTGATCTTAGGGTAAATAACCCTACCAAATACTAGGTAAGGTTTAATCTTAGAAGGAAGTGGTAACTATTTTCTCCGTGAAGTATTCCCATAGAATATTCAAATCTAGACTCTTGCAAAGTAGTAAGAAATCTTAGGATAGAAATATTACCAAATTAGTAGGTAAAGAGTAAGTCATTATGCCATACAAATTCTTAAGTTATCAAGCTTATGATCCAAATATTAGAAAGCTAAAGAGGGGCACCAAGACTATACATCAGTTACAAAACCATCCAAAAATCAAAGACATCCTTAACATATTCTTCAACAAAGTTAGCATATTATCTATTTTATTTTTAAAGAGATAAAACTAATCACTCGCAAGGTGCACACAGGTATAAACCAATAAGGCACATCCAAGGACAAACTAATAAGGTGCATACAGGCACAAACTAATGGAGATTTAACCTAAATAAGCTAGTTTCCAATGTCACAGCATTCCCTTGGCAATTTGTGTTTTAACAACTTGGACCGCAATTTTCAATATATATCATAGACTTAGTTTCATATTTCATAAGGCACTCAATGTAGGAGGACATCGCTACTCAAAGCACCAATAGCTAAAGATAACAAGGACTTATATTGTGAGCATAAGAGAGAGTTTGAGTAAGAACCACTCTAAGGCATCATAAACTAGGATAGCCCTTACGATAAAACAAAGATGTGCAAACTAGAAGACATGATTAATTTTTTAATGCTTGAACATGTCAATATGTTCTAATAATTTCTTAACACATTCAAAGAACAACACATGAGTCAAGTTCCTCAAAACCACTTGGTTGTCCTATTTGGGCATGAACAAAACCAATATATGAGTATTACCATCATCAACTAGTTGACCATGACTTGTATCTTCTTAGATCAAATCATCAATGAGTTCTCTATAGAAGATCACAATATGAGACCTCCTTAAGAAACAATCCATAAATAGAATTTCTTTGCCTGACAAGCAAGGCCTAAATGATAGGGAGCTAAAGACACTATCAAAGGTCTTTTTAAACTCAAGACACATTATGGACAATGTCTAAAGGCACTACCAAGGTAGAAAGCTAAATTTGGAAGGAGTAAGCATATGGAAGAGTCTATTTACTATAGTCATATGTAAAGAAGTTATCTAAATCTTGGTAGATGCTCTTCGTGCATGCCTAAGGCCATTCAATCCAAGTTTTATGTCACCACATTGCACATTCCCTATGCATACCTAAAGTTGTTCAAGCCAAGTTATTTAACATCACCATCTCGTATGTTCCTTTTGCATGCCCCAAATTCATTCAATCCAAGTTATCTAATGTCACCATATTGCACATTCCCTATGTATATCTAGATCCTTTCAAGCCTAGTTATCCAATGTCATCATGTGAAATGAAGTAGTGGTTAATCGTTCACATTAAGAAAATTAATAGATCAAGCAGTACCATCACACTCAACTACTTGAACCGACCGTAAATATTCTAAATCCTACATTGATAGTTAGAAAAGGCCCTCTCCCTCAACCTATTGTAAACTGACTCTCTCTTGGAGCTCGCTTCTCTGTATGTCATAATGAACTAATAGTTTTTCTTTTATTCTTTATTGATGCATGTGAAAAGGAGAAGCATATAATATTTTAAAGAAATGGAATATTTTGAAGAATATTCCCCCTACCTATTTTTTACCTAGTGAGATACCGATTTCTCATAATTCGAGATGTCAATCAACATATGAGTATAGGCTTATATATACTCATCAAAAAATATTTTTGGAGTCCAATTTTGTCGAAATAAATTTGGCAAGTTTTATGAAGGTTTAACATGTCTACTAGTGCACCAAAGTTCCTGTTACCTAACTCCTAACTATTACAAGGAAATAAGTATGCTACTTGGAAGACCAAACTCAAAACTCGACTCAAATTTTAAGAAAAATGGGAAGTTGTAGAGGATTCCATTACCCATATTGATACCAAATAAGAAGATCAAACAAAATTTAACAAGGTAGATAGAAAATCTCAATTGATCATCATGTTTGGTATAGTTGATGAAGTACAACCATACATTTGTGATTCTACCACAACTAAATATGGGAGAAACTTTAGATAATGTTTGAGGCATGGAACTAGAATCAAATCCTATTTCTCTAAAGTCAACTTCATTGCTTGAAAATGAAGAATGGAGAAATTTTTAAGTCTCTCTTGAGGAGAGTTGCTAAACTATGAATATCAATAAAAGCCTTACGAGAAAAGGCATATGACAAGACACTTGTTCCTATTTTTAAAAATTTTCTACCTTCTTAATACAATGTATTTGTGACAAATTTGAATATCACTAAGAAAAACCAACATTTAAAAATATGGTGAACATACTTCAAAAAGTAGAGGCCTCGCACACAATACATGAAGAAGAACAAGTTATTCTCACAAAACAAAATTTGAAGTAGTCAGTAATCAAAGCTATAATATGCCAACAATGATTCCAATAACAAAGCAACAATTCTTAGACACAAAGATATCAATAGTAGAGAAATAATTTTTGCATACAAAAGGTACGTGAAATTTGTGATATGAATGGCCACACAATGAACGAATGTTGGAAAAATTCCTTCACAAATGGGTCATCTTCTCAAGAGATGCATCGACAACAAATAAGTTATCATCTGATAAGAAAATTCTAATTTAGAAAATGGAACAACAATATAATATAACCAAAGACAACCAAATTAGAGAAGAATAAAAAGATCACTCAAAAAAAAAGCATGTATTATAGTACATGCATAATTAAGTCATTCCAATCATGTTTGGTATTACTCTAAAACAACCAACCTTATGAACCATCAATAAAAATGGTTTCATCCAAGTCATATAGGAAAAGTATCTCTACAATATAATGCAACTAGTGACATCAAAAACTTAGTTGATAGTTTTAAGCCACTGGATAACTAACATGAGAACATGGTGAACAATCAAACTTTGCAACTTCAAATAAAGCAGGTTCAAGATCCTGAGATGAAGCAATTTGAAATTGAGGAAATCTATTTTGAATGTGATCCCTCCTCATCCATAAAAGAATAAAAATAAAAAACCAATGATAAGGACTAGGAATCCACACATTAGGCACTTAAAATCCAACCACGTTCATCAAAGGCACACAACACCACCAGCCAAAGAAAGTATGAATACATCACTTTTCACAAACAATGTCTTATTTAGATGAACAAAGCCAAGACAAAGAAGAAGAAGCAAAAGGTGATTGATCTTACTACAACAAGTTATGTACAACTCATTGGATGTAAAGAAGGTTATATATATATATATATATATATATATATATATATATATATATATATATATATATATATATATATATATATATATATTTGATTTAGTGCTTTAATTGTATACATGAAAAGACTATTTTGTTAGCAATGAACTCTTTAACACCTTGACATTGGAATTTCTTAGACATTATTATAACTTTAGTAAGGTAAAAATTGGGTAAGCTTAGGTTAAAAGCAAATATAAGTAACTTACTGGCATAATGTAAGGTAGTAAGTAGGCAGTTTAAAATATTGGAAGGTAGGACGCATACACAATCTAACTAAAGAGAAGCAATATACTTTGAATACAAATGATGTACTAGACAAAGTAAATGAGCTTTATAAAAGAAAAAAGAGATACATTATAGTAACATTTTATATGTACCTATCTAGATGCTTAAACTTGGTTCTTATATTGGTCTTTACTTCTTGAATGCTTTCGATAATATTTGACTATACCTCCTTGGATGCTTGATGTTGAGTACCATTTTGATCTTGAGATGAGTGAGAACCTAATAGAAGAAGGAATACTAACTAGGGTATTTAGTGTTTAATGTCCTTTCCAATTGTCTAGGCCATCAGTAGCGTTGGACCAAACAGTCAAGGCTATCTTACCTTATGCAGAGCGAGATAGTAGGGCCAATCCTAAGAGCATAGGGTTTAGATCTATTGGGGATCTCAAGTATTTTTTACAAGGTTGACTCCTTTTAAGATGTGATCTTGAGAACAAAGTCCTAATCTAGCCTAATGTAATAACTTTAGGGGAAAAGAGTTAGAGAAATGCAAGAAAATAAAAACAAAATAAAAAGGAAAAACCTAAGCTAACTAAGACGATGCACCAAGATCAAGATAAGATCCCCTACACAATAGCCTTGAGTGTAATGCATCGATACAATGAACACTTTCTCTCCTTGACATATGTAAGTGCAAATAGACACACATACATAAAGGAAATAGGATAGGGAAAACCAAAAACTTGGAATAAAATAGTCACAGGCCTCAAGTATGTATATATGAATATAAAATCATTACAAGATTATGTTAGAGGTGGAGGTTTGAGGACGTGCCCGCAAGACCACTCAAGAATACAAGTATTGCTATACAAGGGAAAATGAAGGGAAAGCTATATGAAATGTATAACTTGTTGATTCTTAACAATATCTATAATTCTACTATTTATATTTATAAGGAGGAGGATTTCCCTCCAAAACTCATGTAGATATTTCAAGATGGTTGCTCTTTTGGGTGTCGAGTCATATCTTCATTTAAGTTATTGGTTTTTCCAAGGTCTCTAGATCTATAATCATAAATGTCAAATGGTTCTAGGCCTTTGGATGAGCAACTACTACTATTATTGTCATCTACCTTTTCTAGTGATTCTCATAGTTTGGGTGTGGAGGATTTATGCAATTAATATTTTAGATTTGGAGTTGTTCTTGCTACGGCTCTAATTTTGTTGCTTTTATGAGTTTAATCTATCCATTTTGAGAGATATATCATGATATTTTGTAGAAAATAATTGTACTCCCTAGAAGGCTATACACCTCAACACAATGTGTGAGATCTAGGGTTGTGACCCCGATTGGGAGGATGGGGGGTCGACAACCCTCCATACAGGGGTTTGAGTGCGGGAGCCACCATAAAGCAAATTTTGGCCCCCTAAATTTTTGGAGCATGGGTGGTTTTAGCCTTTGAAACTTTTATCACCATCTAACTTCGAAATATTTATCATATTCTAACCTCAAAAATTTATACATCGATACTTTTTTATTTTTTCTTTGGTCAAAATTTTATAAACTTTTGACTTTTGGACACTTAGATTTCTTGTGCCTTTCAGAATTTTTTGTCTTTTGATCCTCAGATCGTCGAAGCTTTTATCTTTTTCTTTCTCGACTCTCAACACTTCTTAATTGAAATATTTATCCACACTTTGTTTGATGCTTCATCTTTGGCTTTCCACCTGCTTCTTCCTCCACCAAGGCTACCTTGCTAAGTCCTTCTTTAGAGTTTAGTGAGAACTTACTACAATTATGGTGACTCATAGGGTATGTTTAGCCCATTGAAGATGAATGACCCAAAGAATTTTATGCTTTGTCCATTGGGCACGGAGTCAAGAAGAGAACCAAAATTGGAATGGAAATGGAGGGGGGAATTTCACCAGTTAGTCTACAACTTTTTGTCTTTGCAAATTTTAATACTTCTATAATTTTACAAAATTGACATTACTCCTATATATTACATATAACACATATATACAATGGTTGAGTGGATAACCTTATTCTTTGGGTATGGAATCAGGTGAGGTTGTCACTTGCCACCTAAGTCCTATGTTTTCTCCTACCTTTCCACTTTTTTTGGTGAAATGTCTTCACCCATGTTGGAGTAAGACTTCTAAGAACTTATTTCACTCTATTAGATAGATATTAGCACCAAATCTTCTTTTGTATGGTGGAGATTTCATGTCTTGGCCTTAACTTCTTCATAAAATGGTGTTGAGCTAAGGTACTAGATTTTACGAGTTGGAAACAATAAAGAATTTGGTGGTAGGTCTTTCATTTATGCACCTCTAGGTCCTTCGCTTTGAGTGGAGTCGCTAGGTGAATACAACTTGTGCTCTAGGATTAGATAGAATGAGGTCTTCACCAAAATCTCAATCTAGTGTCCTTCAAAAGTGGCTTCTTTTAGATGTTCATTTTAGATCAAAGTTGGTAGGTGAAATTTTGAAATGCTTCAACAAGCAAAATAGGTAGAGATCCTTACCATAGTCAAATCCTAACTTGTTCTTGAATGAAGGACCAAAGATTAGTCAATGGGGTCTCATAGAGCATGCTATTAAATTATTATCCTCTTCGATTGTCTAGGCCATCAAATAGGGTTAGACTAGATGATCAAAACTATTGTGCCTCGCATGGAGTGACACAACAGGGCTAATCTTGAGAGTGTGAGATTTGGCTCTATCAAAGGCCTTAGGGACTTTTATAAGGCTAACTCCTTTTAAGATGTAATCTTGAGCACACAATCCTAATCCAGCCTAATCTAACAGCTTTTTGGAAAAAGGGTTAGAGAGATGCAGGATAATAAAAACAATAAAAAGAGAAAACATAAGCTAACTAAGGCAATACATCAAGATTAAGATTAGATCCCCTGTACAATAGTCCTAAGTGTAATGCATTGACATAATGAACACTTTCTCTCCTTGGAATATATAAGTGCAAATAGACACACATACATAAAGGAAACAAGATAAGGAGAACCAAATACTTGGAACCAAATAGTCATAGACCTCTAGGATGTATTTATGAATATAAAACCATTATAAGATTACGTCAAAATCAGAGGTTTGAGGGTGTACCTGCAATACCACTCAAGAATATGAGTACTGCTATACAAGGGAAAATTAAGGGAAAGCTATATGAAACATATAACTTGTTGATACTTAACAATATCTACACTTCTAATACTTATAGATTACAAGTCCTATAAAACTCATGCAGATATTTCAAGATGACTACTCTTTTGGGTGTTGGGTCATATCTTCTTTTTAGTTGTCAATTTTTTCAAGATCTCTGGATCTGGAATCATAAAAAACCAAATGGTTCTAGGCCTTTGGATTAGCAACTACTACCATTATTGTTATCTATCATTTCCAAAAATTCTTGTAGTTTGGGTGTGGGGTATTTTTGTAATTGATGTTCTAAATTTGGGGTTGTTCTTGCTATGGTTTTGATGCTACTACCTTTATGAGTTCAATTTATCCTTTTTGAGAGATATACCCAGATCTTTTGCAAGAAATAATTGTACTCCCTAGAAGACTGTGCACCTCAGCACAATAAGCAAGATCCAAGATCACGACCTTGGCTAGAGGAATGGCGAGCCAATGACCCTCCATCCAAGGTTTCAAGGGTAGAAACCCCCTTGAAGAATTTTTTGATCCCCTAAATATTTAGAGAATAGGTGGTTTTAACCTTCAAAACTGTTATCATCATCTGGCTTTGGATCGTTTATCACTTTCTAACCTCAAAAATTTATATGTTAGGACTTTTACCTTTCGTTTTGGTCAAAAATTTTATAAACTTATGACTTTCAAATACTTAGATTTCTTGTGTCTTTTGGGGCTTTTTACCTTTTGATCCTCAGAGCTTTTATCTTTTTCTTTCCCGACTCTCAGCACTTCTTGATCGATATTTTTGTCTATACTTTGTCTGACGCTTCATCTTCGACTTCATGCTTGCTTCCTCCTCCACTAAAGTTTCCTTGTTAAGGCCTTCTTCTTTTAAGTTAGTGAAAAATCACTATAATATCTAAGAATCATAATATAATAGACTTACCATAACCTTAAAGTATCTTTGTTTATATAAAAAAATGAATTTGTAAAAAACTTTGACTATTTATAAAACTAACATATAAATAAAAGAAAGATGAAAAAAAAAACATTTTATGTTTTATCTAATTAGTTCATCTACAACTACAAGTGAATCTATGTTAAAAATTATAATATACCTAAGATTGATGCCCTATATATACATCAATCAACATTTTATAGAAAGCACTCTAGATAAACCTAGTTATAAAGTTTCGTAAGGTTGTATGCATCTTTGTTTGTTTTTAATTAAAAATTTAATATAAATATGGAATGGAAACTAACTTTGAATCTGATACTAAAAAAGTCATAAAAAATTGTTTGATTAAATTTTGTACTCTAGTGGGGAGATGAGACATCATTTGGAAAAGATAGCTTTAGTAAAGGTTACACTTTATTTCAGCCTATCAAGCATTAGACTCTTTAGTCGACAACTTCATTTAATTTCAAATTTAGATTGAGCCGTCCCTGGCTTTTCGCAAGTTTGCCCATGGTCTTCACGTGCCTTTCAATCCAAGTCTATCCATCATCAAAAATCTTTTGTTTAAGAGGATGTTATAGTGGTAAGTCTTTGAGTTTTTATATAGGAGATTCAAATTTAAATTTATGTGTTCAAATTTTGATATGAGATCGGAATCCAGACAAGGATAGTGCAGTGGTTAGAGTTTTAGCCTTTCTTTGGGGAGGTTTAAGGTTCAAACCATGATGTATGTACACGAGGATTAGGTTGGATGATAACAGTTGATTGAATGTTTGTAGATTAACTATCTAGTTTGATGCCCATGAAGGTCGAGGGTTTCATTGACTTTGTTTAACCCAGTGTGCTAGGGTTTATAGTGGTAGGACCCACTAGTGATATTGTTGAGGGTTGGGGTTCCATGTAAACTCAAATTTTTTAATTCAACAAGGCCAGTATAGTGGTTAGAGCTTTGGTCTTTTTTGGAGAGGTCCAAGTCCAAGGTTCAAACCAAATCGTACCTAGACAGAAATAGGTTAAATGGTAGTAGTCGATTGAGTGTTTACCAATTAGCTACCTCAGTTCAATGCCCCAAAGGGTCGAAGTTCTCATTGACTTTGTTTGATCAAGCCAGCACAACACCCAGTAGTGATGCCGCCAAGGATTGAGGTCCAATTGACTTCGTCTAACTCAGCAAGTTAAGTTTTTCCTCTATACATTTAAAAAAACAATCATAATTATCCCTCATATAAAATCCACATGACTCTTAAAAATTTAAAGTATCTTTCTTTTTTTCCAATTTGTTATATGGGATTGAAAAGAGCTTCATCTGTATTACATCATCACTACATAGTGGTATTACAATAAAGCTTGGATATTTTTCATGTATCGCTTGGTAAGATTTGATTTGAACTTTGATCTCCTTAAATGTTGAGGAATCTAACAGTTGAGCTAATACCACTTGATAAAATTGAAAATATCTTTCAAACATTGAAGATTTAATTTTGTAGAATTTATTTAAAATATTTTTAAATATAGTGTTTAAAATTAAATCATTTTTTATGTATAGTTTTTTAATATAATTAAGAGAAGTTGTTGATAGTGTTTAAAATTAAATTATATTTTTATATAGTTTGATTAATACGTAATATAGTTAAGCTTTCACTTGTTTCAATTTCATGTTTTAGAGAGTTAAGTGATGTTGACTTCGTCTAACTTAGATAACTAACATTTATAATAACAATATCTAATAGTATTAGTAATTCTTTTATAAAATAAAAAAATAAACTACCATTTAACGAGCATAACTACCCTCATATAAAATCCACACTACTCTTTAAAATACTCCTAAAAATTGAAAGTATCTTTCAAAGATTTAATTTTTTAGAGTTTATTTAAAATATTTTTAAAGATAGTGTTTAAAATTAAAATTTAATTTTTAATAGTTTTATTAAAATATAATATAGATAAAATTCAAGTTGGTGTGTTGGGTTGTGTGTTAATCTTCTATCTATCTATTGATAAGTTTAGTTCTCAGACTTTTCAAAGGGTCATGGTTGGGATGGGAAGGCTTAGCCCTAAGCATTGTAGGGGTTTCTCACACTTTAAAAAATTCAAAAAGTTTAAAATATAATTTACAAGAAAATAAATAAATAAGTAATAAAATAATATTTCCAAGCTTCTCTTTCACCTAAACACCACCGCATTGGGACATGACTGACCTTATCAGAAGATTTCTCCACCATATTAAAATCTTCACAGAGCACCCAAGTGGCAAATGGCAGATTCATGGCAAGTCATCTCCACAACTCGCATATGTCAGAAGCCACATTTGAGGCATACACATTAACCACCCCAAGCGGTTTTCTGCAGATCTCGAGCAAAATTCAGACAGCTTGATTGGATGGGTCAACACCCCAAGTCACAACATTCTTCTGTAATCGAGGCCCAAGGATAGTGAAAATTACTTATTGTTAAAATAATAGTGGGGTTTCTATTAACAATATTTTTCATGTCTTTCTATCAAAGATATTCTCCATCCTCAAACTGCTAATTTCTCACAATCAACTCCTTTTATATCAAATGTCTTTCGAAATGTAAATTCAGTCAAGATGAAATTCAATACCACGAATGGCTAAAATATTTGTTGTCTAGCTTATATATTTATAAATATCTTGCCTATAACAACCTCATAATTTTTTAATACCTTTTTTAGGGTTCTTATTCATTCCCTTATTATTCTGAGATATTATTTTCATTGTTTTTTTGTATGGGTTCAGCCCCACTTCTTGTTAACACTTGTGATATTTGTTTTTGTTTTCCCATATTAATATCCCTTTGTTTTTTCGTCTTTTTGTTTTTGCTTCTTGGATCTTTCTTTTTTTTTGAAGTCTAGCAATACTTTCATCTTCATAAATCTCTTCAATCTTCTTACACTTCTCATAATAAGACTTATCATCTTTAGGTTTGCCTTGTTCTGAAGGATATGAAGTGCAATAAATAATCTCAAAAGCACAATTTTCTTTATGTTGCCATGGAAAGCCTAAAGTGCAAAAATGTTTTTTCTATAGCAATTACCTTCTTATTCTGCCCTAGAAACCTTAAATTATTATGGGCTTCCTCCAACCTCATTTCTTTATTATGCTACTCTTGAAACCTTGAAGTGCAAGGGATAACATCTTCACCACTTTTATTTTTATTACCTAGAGAGGATTTTATACTAATTGAGGAAAATGAAGATGATTTACCTGGAATAAACTTGAACTCTTTTGTCGTTTTTGTTTTAGGATTTGTCTCCACATTTTTTTTTGCACCTTTAGTTCCTTTTGAACTTGCCAAATGATATTGTAGATAGTCTTTTTTTTACCTCTTGTTTTGGAGTGGAATATCCTTGATCTGATCTATTACTATATAATTTCCTTGCTTTGTCTTGAAGTTTACCTCATGGATTTTTAGTTACTCTTTCTTTTTAGTTTTCACTTTGCAAACTCTTACCATGTGTCCAATTTCATAACAATTTTGGCAACAAAATGCGATATTTCCATAATCTACTTGTTGATCTCATTCTCTTGATTCAAATTTAATCTTAATAGATTGTGGAAAAGGTTTTGAAATGTCCATAGCAACACATATTCGAGTATATATAGCATTTTTTTGCTCCTTAGTAGTTAGTCCTTCCTTGATGAATTCCCTTAGGGTATTTCCAATGTTCTTCAAAACATCCTTATATATAAGCTGATATGGAAGTCTATAAAGCCTAACCCACACTGGAAGCTTCTTAATAGTTTGTCTCATAAAAAATAATGCATTCCATTGTCTCAAATAAAGTGTATCTCTTCCCCTAAACCATGGGCCACCAACCATTATTTTATCTCTAATTTTTGAACAAGAAAAGATGAGAAAAAAACCTTAAGAAAGAAAATTCACGGAATAATTTGAATTCAATTCCCACTTCCACTTGATCTAATTTTGAATCTCCAAAAACCTTGAACATGATCTATAGAACTTGCATATTAACCCTTTACTTTTAAGAACCATTATATCATGCTCAATCATCTCATCCTTGATAATTACTTATGGTGTAACATCTGCTACCTGGATCGAACTTACCATGTATGCACTCTTATGCTTATCTTTAGCTTGGGCATCCATACTTCCACCTAGGGCATCCTGACTTCCCATTAAGGCTTTCAAAAATGACTTTCCTTCCATACTAGCTAATGGGGCTCACTCTTGGCTTGCACTCCCTCTTGGTTTGCACTCTCTTGGGTTGCACTCTCTCCTGCCTCGCACTCGCTCCTTGCTTGCACTTCTTTGTGGCTCACAATTGCTCTCATCTTTTCTTTTTGTCAATGTTCCATTGCTTCAGCAATTTTTTGGAAACAATGTTCCATGCATTCGTGGTAAGGGTCTGAAGCATTGATGCACTTCAGATGAACTCGTCACTCTTCCACCATGATTGAATCCTAGATTGCACTCCCTCTCAGCTCGCGCTTGCTCCCGACTTGCATTCTTTCCTACCTCACACTTGTTCATGCCTTGAACTTCTTCTTGGCTCACAAATCCTAATTGTAGGTGATGCCCTTATAACATCTTGTTATTTATATTCATCATGTTATTTAAACTTAGATCTCTTTAATGAAAACCCAAAAATACACTAATTCAATATTTTTTTGGTTACATAGGAGAGTTGGTTACAGCCACTATTTTTAGTAGTGCACCGTTCAAACCAGAGGGACTGCTCCCAACAAACCTACCATCTCATTGTTGTTGACTTGGCGTGAGATGGGGACCACCGGTTCGTACCACCTAACAAGCACACCGGTGTATGATTCAAACCACAGGGATTGCTCCCAACAAATATATTTGTCTTGTTGTTGTTGACTCGACGTGAGATGGGGACCACTAGTCCGTACCACCTAACAAGCACTTAGACTACTACCTTTGCTAAATGGTACCACCAAGATTTGAACCTAGGTCTCTTATTGGTAAGTGTCCAGCCACACTAATTCAATGTTAATAAAAATTTTCTTAACAATTTTTTTAATTTGTTACAAGATATAATAAAAAATGACGGCTACAACCACCAGTGGTGGTCAAGCAGCCTCGCAAGTGCAAGGCCACTTATTGACTTAGACCTTGTGGAGAGAGGTGGGCTTGGTGGGCCTTGCTAACCTTTCATGGGTTCTAGAAACTTGGCAAAATTTGACCATTGGCTACAAATCGACCGCTGATCATCGTGTCAAACTTGTCCATTGAAAATTCAAAAATGACGGCTACACCAGCTGTGGGCCTATCCCATGAGAACAATATAAGCGATTATAGGTTGGCAAATAAGGAAGCAACGCAAATCAGAGAAGAGGTAGCAAATGGAGTCGAAAATTGTTGTGGATGCGTCTCCCTTCGTGACAGTCCTCGGAGATGGAACCGTGCACCGCATGTTGGGTACCGAAAACGTCCCTCCTTCACTGGACGGACCGGTCGCCTCCAAAGACGTAGCATCGGATGGCGTCTCTGTCCGCCTCTACCTTCCTACCCTTGCTCTGCACACCCATGGCCTTCAACTTCCACTGCTCGTCTATTTCCATGGAGGGGGCTTCTGCATAGCGTCGGCAGTATGTCCCGAATATCACAACTACCTCAATCTGGTGGCGGAAGAGGCGAACGTGGCGTGTGTGTCGGTGGAGTACAGACTGGCTCCTGAACATCGTCTCCCTGCGGCCTACGACGACTGTTTCGCTGCCCTCCAGTGGCTCGCTCGCCAAGCACAAGCCCAGCAAAACCCTCACGGCGTGGGATTCGAACCGGAGCCGTGGCTCTTCTCCCACGCAGACTTTTCCAAGTGCTTCTTGGCAGGTGACAGCGCCGGGGCCAATATTGTGCACGAGATGGGCATCCGGGCTAGCGAGAGTGGAAAAGATTTTGGATTTGCGGGCTGTATTTTTGTTCACCCCTTCTTTTGTGCGAAAGAGGATATGGGCAGCGAAGAGAGCCCCGACGCAGAGGCGTTTAAAAAAGTGAGAAATGCTATTTTGGAGATGTTTCTTCCGCCGGGGGAAGACAGGGACTATCCGCCTTTAAATCCGTGGGGACCGCGTTCCCCACCTCTGGCGAGGCTTCGTGTGTATCCTCGAGTTCTCGTCATCGTTGCGGGGAAAGACATGCTCAAGGATCGGGGTATTTTATACCAAGAAGCGCTTGTGAAGGAAGGTTTAGTTGCAGATCTCATGATTGTAGAGGAGGAGCCGCATGTCTTTCATCTCATTGATCTCCGCTGCCAAAATGCGACGCTGATGATGAAGCGTATTTCCGAGTTTATTCACATGAAGTAAACTAAAGTAGGTAGCCATATCACTCTCTCGTTGTTTGTTCCGTCTCTAATGCTATCAGATACGCACGTAATGTTGCCCGGGCAATGTTTATAACAGCGAGACCTGAAATTTCATGAAATTTTCGTTTTAAATAAAACTCGAGGTCACCGTTTAAATATTCTTATTGACTCGAATTGTTAAAGTGTCTGGCATGATTAAAACACAAAACCACTACTGATTCGTTATTTATTTCAGTCATCTACTCTTTTTTTTTTCTTTCTTTTTTGAGTTATATAGGAGAGTGAAAACTCACTATAGTATCTAAGGATCATTATACTTTCTTTCTTTTTATTTTTTATTTTTTTTCTTTTTCCTTTTTTCTTTTTCTTGATAAGATATTCTTCTTCTAAGTGTAGTGAGAACTCACTATAGTGTCAAAGGATCATTATATGATAGACTTATCATAACTTTTGAGTATCCTTGTTTGTGTAAGAAAAATGTGGATTTGTAGAAGACTTTGATTGTTAAGTAGTAGGAAAATAAAACTAGCATACGGGTAAAAGAAAGATGGAAAAAGACATTTTTATGTTTTATCCAAGTGCTTCATTTAAAACTGCAAGTATATGATATAATTTATGTTAAATGACTTAATCCTACATATACATTTATTATTTAAGCTTAGCTTAACTCAAGCATCAACTCATAGAAGACACTTTAGGTTGTTAGAAGGTAAACATAAATAAAAATACATAGGATGGAATGGTTGTGCTAGATAAACCTAGTTCTAAAATTTCATGAGGTTTTAAGTTGATTTTGACTAAAGTGCCTACATGCAGGAATTTTGGTCTAAAAAGCAATATTCTAATCAAAACAAAGGCATTGTAAATAGATATTAATAAATAAAAAAAAGGGCTAAAATCACTAGTTATTTATATAGGCAGTTTAGTCAATAATAAAGAATAAAAAAAATACTAATCTAAAATGAAATCGAGGAAAAAGAAGAACTACTAAAAATTGTTTAAGACTGGTTTAACTCATAGTTGGTCCACCTCATTTTTAAAGGCTTAAAAAAATAAATAAATCTATTATCATAAATTATCTTGAGTCTCCCATATACATCTTCTTCTTAAATCTTATCATTTACCTTTAAACCACATATATACACCAAAACTTTATTTATGGTTATCATTTCATATCTAAATAACCTTGTCCTTTGCCTTTGAACTAGGCAAGCAAAGCAAGACTACTTACAAGAAATAACTTCCCATCAAAAAAATTCCTACTTAATTAAAAAACTAAATTAACTATGAAATATAATTTAACTTTGAATATACTAAAAAAGGTTATGCAAGTTTTTTTGATGGGTGGTGTATTAAGTGCAAATACATTTTTCATTCAAGATCTAACATATGCAAGTGTATTTGATGGGTGGTATGTGCATGAGTTTTGTTTTCTGTTCATGTTATTAGTCAATATTAAATGACATTTCCCTAATGATACTTTCCATTTTGCTTTTGACCGAGGGTTTCTCTTGTCAAATACTACAAATGAAAATGTGGTTATACATGTTTCACTATCGTAAAATCACTTGTATATCAAGTATAACTCAACACTGAGTTATATATCAAGTATATCATTATAAATATGAATGTAAGTTGAGTAAAACCACTCAACACATGGGATGTTAGATCCACTAGAGTTCAAGGGTAGTTGGAGGATTAGTTATGGTTTTTTATGCCTAAATTGGGCATCTATTGTATTTAAATATCTTTCATTTCATAATATAAATTAGCAAAGAATCTAAGCATTAGCAATATCAATGGTATCAGAGTAGGTGGAAGGAAGAGCCAAATTTATTTTGTATCCATCCCCTCTTGCTTTGATCTAGATAGACTATAGAAGCACTATGTTATAAAGTGGTCTTAGGGTAAATAAACCTACCAAAGACAAAGTAAGGTTTGGTCTCAAAAGGAAGAAGCAATTATTTTCTCTATGAAGTATTCTCATAAAAGATTCAAATCCAGACTCCTACAAAACAATAAGTAATATCAAGATAGAAATCCTACCAAATTATCAACTTAAGGGTACGTCATTATGCCATACAAATTTACAAGTGATCAGGCATTCAACCCAGACATTAGAAAGTAGAAGAGAGGCACCAAGGTTGTAAATCAGTTACAAAACCATCCAAAAATTAAAGACATGTTGAAGAATATTACATTATTTGGTACATGCAAATGTACCCCATGGTACCTTCATGGTACAAATGTAAATATGTAATATATTAGGGTTTGATTCTACAGGTTAGATGAGTGATTTATATTTCCCCCTTTATGTAAGTGTCAATATATAGGATATGCACGAGTGTCAAGTAAGAGTGTAAGTGCAAGAAATGCACAAGTGTCATGTAAGTAAGAGCGCAAGTGTGTATTGAGAGAATGTGCACAAGTGTCATGTATGTAAGTGTACAAATATGTAAAGTGAGGATATGTACAAGTGTATTGTATTAGGATTGCATGTAGGAGAGTAAGTCATGTAGAAGTATGCAAGAGTCATAAAGTATGCATGTGAGAAGAGAGTGAAGAGACTAGTATATAAGTGATAAGATAAGAATTCAAAGGTCAAGAATAGAAAATGTTGCATCTCTTGGATATGTGAGGAGTGCAATAGACAAGTATTGAAGAGTCACATTACTATGACTATATTATGGATATAAATCTCCATACAATGTAATGGAAAATAATCTGTAGCGATCACCACATAGCAAGCATTGATAATAAAGCTTGTATATAGATTTTGAGCAATTTTATTGTAAGTATTCTTCATTCATATACATGAATGATATTGGTCATTTTACATTCATATTTGATATTATAAGTGAATGTTATTGCAATATTATATTGGTATGGATATATATTTGATTGCTTATATATATATTATTCTACTCTTGATTATTGATATTTTGACCTATAATATTATGGCATATTTATATTGGGACCTATGATATTTTGAGATAGTAAGGCTTAAAAGCCAACAAGACATCCTCAACACATTACTCAACACATTCTCTATTTTATTTTTAAAGAGATAAAACTAATCACTCACAAGGTGCACACATGTATAAACCAACAAGGCACACATGGTGACAAACTGATGAGGTCCACACAAGTACAAATCGATGGTGTTTTAACCTGAAATAGCTAGTTTCCAATATCAAGGTATATCCTAGGCAATTTGGGTTTTAACAACTTGATCCACAATTTGCAATTTATAGCATAGACTCAGAGTTTCATATTGCACATGGCACTCAGTGCAAGAGGACATCACTACTCAAAAAATTAAGAGCTAAATACAATGAGGACTTTTATTTTGAACATAAGAGAGAGTTTGCTTAAGAACCATTCTAAGACATCATAAATGGGGATATCCCTTACAACCACACAAAGATATATATGGTGAAAACTAGAAGACATGATTAATCTATTATTGCCTAAACATGTCAACACGTTCTAAAAAAATTCAAACACATTCAAAGAACAAAACTTGATTCAAGTTCTGGGGGTCTTGGTTTGAGGCAATCCGATTTGAATAGTCTCACTTTGGTTGTTAAACTTTATTGGAGGTGGTGCAGTAATCCTGATAAGCTTTGGGCTAAAATTCTTAGCCTCAAATATTTTGGTGTGCTCCAGTTGATGAGATTTCGAGATTGGAGCTGAGGGGGAAGGGTCCATTGTTTGGGACACTCTCAAAAAAGGTGTCATGCTTATTAAGCAGGGTCTCTTTTGGATTATTAATAAGGGAAACAATGCCTTATTTTGGAAATATTATTGGGATAATCATCCTCCTCTCCTTTCTTCTTTCTCCCAACTTCATCTTCTTCGAGATATTTTTTTTTATGCGAGCTAGTCTAAGGTGGCTGAATTCAAGCGACAAAGTCCTCTTAGCAGTTCTTTTACTCACTACTACTGGGATTCATAGGGTTGGCCAAAGGGTGGTTGTCCTGAGGATCGTGACACTTTGGATTCTATTTTGGCTGAGAGACCGTGTTGTTTTATTGAATACTCTGATATTCTTTATTGGAGCCATAATTCGAAAGGGAAATACATTCTTGCTCTGGGTTATCAAACCATTATTATGCAAAGAAGAGAGGAGATTGTGTCCCCCTAGTGGAAGAAGATTTGGAATAAGTTTTGTTGGCCCAAATATAATTTTTTCTTTGGCTTCTGTGTCAGAATAAATATTCAAATTGGGATAATATTCAGAAAATAGGTTTTCAAGGTCCTTCACTATGTTTTCTTTGTGGAAAGAATGAGGAAACCATTCCCCATATTTTCTTCCAATGCTCATATTCCCTGGATGTCTAGAACTTGTGGTGGTAGATCTGGAAAAGGCCCATCATCCATGCTACTTATATTTTTGAGTTTTGAGAAATTATGGGTAGATCCCCTACCTCTGCTTCATGTCTTTAAACTGCTTGGGATATTGATCCTTCCTTCATCTTTCGGTAAATTTGGTTGGAACACAACCGAAGAATTTTTTAGGGATGTCAACTTGGAGCCTTATAGGTATGGCTCAGAGTCAAAAGGATGGTTAAGGAGACTATTGAGGCCAAGTGTGTTATGAGTTCTCCTCTTACTTCCTTTGATCGATAGATTATCAATAGATTGAAGATTTTTTATCATCACGAGCTACAAACAGAGGCCCTGTTAGGGGGATTGGTTCGTTGAAGGTCAATATATCTAGGAAGTGGAATCCCCCCCCTATGGGTGTTATAAAAATAAACACGAATGGTTCTTCCAAGGGTAAACCATGTAATTTTGGTATAGAAGGAATTGGCCATGATAGTGAGGGTGTGGCCCACCTCTTTTTCTCTGTGTACAAGGGAATTCATTCGAATAATCATATGGAAGAGTTGGCAATTCTTCATGCATTGGAAATAAAAAAAAAATTGGGATGGAGAAGGGTTATTTGTGAATTTTATTCCATGATAGTGGTGTCTCTTCTGAACAACAAATTTTCAGGATGCTTCCCAGTTTATGGCTAGAATAGTGAAACAGATGTTGAGCTTGGCTAGGAATTTTGTTGAAATTTCTTTTGTTCATATCCCAAGAGAATGGAATAGAGTGGTTGATTGTTTGGCAAAGTGGGCTTCTAAAGGATTCCCTTACTGGAAGCTGATAACTGGAATGATCTTGATCAGGAAAAATTCAGACTTCTTAATCAGTTAATTCATGAGGACCAGGAAAGATAATTTCAAGGTGGAGAAACCCAATTGTCATGGGTTGTTGTGTCTTGTTGAAGTTGTTTTCAGAATGATCCATGGATTTCCTTGATGGATTTATTGTATTTCATATGATGTGCTAAATTGGATCACTTGGAAATCCTTGTGGAATGTATTGTTTTAGATTCTGAATAAAAAAAATCCCCCCAAAAAAATAACTTGATTCAAGTGCCTCAAAACCACTTGGTTGACCTATTTGGGCATGAACAAAACCAAGAACATGAGTATTCCCATTATTAAATAGTCAGCTAGGACGTGTATCTTCTTAGATCAAAACACCATTGAGTTCTCTATAGAAGATCACAAGATCATGCCTCCTTAAGCAATGATCAATAAATAGACTTTCATTACCTAGAAAGCAAGGCTTGAATGTCAGGGAGCTAAAGACACTATCAAAGATATTTTTAAAGGCACTACCGAGGTAAGGAGCTAAATTTGGAAGGAGTAAGCTTGGTCGATGCTCCTTGTACATGCCCAAAGTCGTTAAAGCAGGGTTATGCGTAAGGGGTCGAACCTAAAATATATTTATAAAAATTTGGTGAATCGGTTTCAAAATATAGGTGAATAGTTTCGAAACACATGTAGAAGTTTCACTATTATTAGGGGTAATGTTGAAAATTTAAACTTAAAATGGTCAAATTATTTTAAAATTGGGGCGAATCAACCCAAAAACAAATTTGCACCTAGAAATTTTTTGCTAATGGACCCTGGTCAAAGATCCCAAATATTAGCCAATTTCAAATTTTGAAAATCTTATTTTTAGCCAATTTTGCGAAAATAGCCACTATGCATAACCTTGCATTAAAGCCAAGTTTTTTGATGTCGCCACCTTGCACATTTCCTATGCACATCTAAAGTCATTCAAGCCAATTTATTCAACATCACCACCTCCCATGTTCCCTGTGCATGCCTTATAGCAATTATATCCAAGTTTTCCAATATCACCATATGAAATGAAGTATTGGTTAACCGTTCATATTGATAAAATTAATAGACCAACCAGTACCATTACATTCAACTACCAGAACCGACCATAAATATTCTTAATCCTATATTGATAGTGGGAAGGGTTATTAGACCCTATAATATTTTTTCTTTTATCCTTTATTGATGTAGGTGAAAAGGAGAAGCATATAATATTTTGAAGAATTGGAATATTTCAAAGAATATTCTCTAAAGGAAAAATATTTTCCCTTATTTTTTACTCGATAAGACATTGATTTCACATAATTCAAGGTATCAACAAACATACAAGTATAGGCTTATATATACTCGTCAAAATATATTTTTGAAGCCAATCCTATGAAAGTGAAATTTACAAGTTTTGTGAAGGTTTAACATGGCTAGTGGTGCACCAAAGTTCTTGTTGCCTAACTCCTAAGTATTGCAAGGAAATAATTATGCTACTTGGAATAACAAACTCAAAACTCAACTCAAATTTGAAGTATGGGAAGTTGTAGAGAGGTCCATTACCCATACTAATACAAAAGATGAAGATCAAATAAAATTTAACAAGGAAGATAGAAAATCTTAATTGACCATCATGTTTGGAGTAGTGGATGAAGTACAACCATACATTTGTGATTTGACCACAACTTCAGATGAGAGAAAATTTATACAATGTTTGAGGCAAGAAACTAGAATCAAATCATATTTCTCCAAAGTCAACTTCATTGCTTTAAAATAAAGAATGAAGAAAATTTGAAATCTCTCTTGAGGAGAGTTGCTAAACTATGAATATCAATAAAAACCTTAGGAGAAAAGGCATATGACAAGATAATTATTCCTATTATTGTAATATCTCTCCCTTCTCAATACAATGTATTTGTGACAACTTTGAATATCACTAAGCAAAACCAACATTTAAAAAGTTGGTGAACATACTTCAAAAAGTAGAGGTCTAACATACAACACAGGAAGAAGAACTTTTTCTTCTCACAAATCAAAATTGGAAGCAGTCAACAATAAGAGGCATAAGATACCAACAACTATTCTAACAACAAAGAAATAATTCTCAAACACAAAGATATCAACAATAAAGAAATGGATATCACAAATAAACTTTGTGGTAGAATGGCCACACAATGAATGAATGTTGGCACGATACCTTCACAAATGGGTCTTCTTCTCAAGAGATGCATTAACAACAAAATAAGTCATCGTTTGATAATAAAAATCTAATTTACAAAACGGAACAACAATTTAATGTATCCAAAGATAACCAAATTAGAGAAGAAGAAAATATCACTTAGAAAAAAATAGCATGTATTTATTGTACATGCATAGATAAGTCATTCTAATCATGTTTGGTATTAGTTAAAAATAACCAATCTTATGAACCATCAAGAAAACTGGTTTCATCCAAGTCATATAGGAAAAGCATCTCTACAATATAACTCAATTAGTGACATAAAAAGCATAGTTGATAGTTCTAAGCCATTGGAGAACTAATAAGAGAACATGATGGACAATCAAACTTTACAACTTCAAATAAAGCAAGTTCAAGATCTTGAGATAAAGCAATTTGAAATTGAAAAATCCATTTTGAATGTGATTCATCCTTGTCCATAGAATATTTAGAAGCAAATGCCAATGAGGACTAAGAATCCACACATTAGGCACTTAAAATTTGACCATGTTCATCAAAGGCACACAACACCACCAACCAAAGAAATCATGAATACATCGCTTTCCATAAGCAATTTCTTATTTAGATGAACAAATCCAAGATAAATAAGAACAAATAGAAGGTGATTGATCTCACCACAACAAGTGATGTACAAAATATGAAGTGGTAATAGGTCATTAAAGCTACCAATATATAAAACATGGCAACGCAAGACAAAGATCCTTCTAAGAATATAATGATTCAAACATATTTTTGGTGAATAGATATGCATATATCTATTCACAAGAAGATAATTATTGAAATCATAATCTCCACTAAATTTATGAGTATTAGGTATTGAATAAAGTATTTTTTGGAGTGTGTGACCAGCTGTGTTTGACACTTCTAAGTATTATAGTCCACATTGAAGGGAAGTTTTTCTCTCTCAAATCTAGAGATACTAGCATCACCCTAGAAACTATTTTATTCCAAGTTAAAGGTCAAGAAATAGAGCTACAACTAAGCCAAGAACTCGAGCCAGAGCTAAGTTCCAAAGTTAGATCCAGAGCCGAAGCTAAGACTATGATGTAATAAGGGGGAATGCTAGGAATTATTACATCATATATAATGTGAATATAAGTTGAGTAAAACCACTCAACACATGGTATGTAAGGTCCACTAGAGGTCAAGGGTAGTTGCAGGATTAGTTATGGTTTGTTATGCCAAAATTGGGCATCCATTGTATTTAAATATCCTTCATTTCATAATATAAATTATCAAAGCATCTAAGCATTAGCAATATCAAACACTCCTAATATTAAATGTAAATTTCATGTCATTCACAAGTCCACATAATTTTTATGCTTTATAAACTTAAATATAATTTAAATTTCTATTTGAATTTTATTAAATATTTGGGTTGTGACAAAGATCTTAAGTGCTAGCAAAAGGGGTATGCAATTTTAATGTGTGGTCTATCAAATTAAAGAAACCGCACACACCCTCAATAACTAGGAGTTCCATACTTCCTAGTTGTGAACAAAGGCATCTTCCCTTATGGAAAAAGAAGGCTCCCTTCCATTGTTGAAAATGTTCATTGAGAACACAAGGTGATGTATACATAGCATATAAGGGATTGAATCTAAGCACCTCATATGGAAAAATCAAACAATGTTATGTTGATTAGGTTTCCATATGCTTAGATGGGAAGGAAAATGGAGGAAGTTCCTTGTATACTTTCCATCCATCTCTCCTAAAATACAATATTGTTTGCTATCCAAACAAAGAGAATATTTCCAACAAATAACACAACCATGCTCTAATATCTTTAGATAATATAAAAATGAAAAAAATCACATAGGTATAGAAGGATGAAAAGATTTTAAATTTATCCTCATAGAGATATTTAATTTAAGATAATGGCCATGAACCTATTAGTTTCTTCCCTTGCTTCTTATGTCAAAAATGACTCATGTAATGACATGCAATTATATTGTCCTATTTATTGGATGAATAATAAGAGGCTCTAAGAGTATTATTGCATGACCAAGTAATGATGTTGCATACCCACTTTGATACCATGTTAGATTTTATTTTTCAAAATGAGCCCAAAAACAAAAACATTAAGTCAAACCTTATGGTATAAAATAAAGAAACTAAAAAGAAAGAGTGCTTAACATATGAATGGATGGGTTCCCTTGACCACCAAAATATATTATCAGATAACATTGCATTGATACAAAGGATGGTATGATTGAGGGGTATTTATACCAAATACCTCAACATAATTATAAATAACTTAACCCACGTTGACATATCATTAAAGGCATAAACATTAATTAAGAGTTATAAAACCCTTTCCCATAACACATTAGATATAAATAGTTTGATATATGTTAACCTTAGTAAGGCTTAAACATGGGTCCATAGGGCTAATAACATAAAATAATGATAAAATACATTGCTATGGGCTAATAAGGTGAGTTTACACAATTTTTAATACTGCTATGGTAAAATGCTTTATCCCACCAATGCTTTATTTGGGGAATTTTTTAATACTTTATTCCGTTGATGCATTCTATAATGTGATATTACTATGGTAAATTGCTTTATTCACTAATGATTCATTTGGAAAATAAAATTGACAAACAAATTTAAACATTCAAACAAATAATAAAATACAAATTGTTGGAAATATCAAATACCTACACATTTACATCTTTAATGTACTAGAATGGATATTGCTAATTCTTCTCCATTATCCTGCTTATTATTCTTCCATAACTTGATAGTGCTCCTATAGACATCTAAATATGCTTTATTTTGTGCTTTTATTAATTTATATTGCATTTTTTTGACATTCTTAGCATGATAATTGGTGTGATTTTCAACTAGTTTAGTGTGTCTTCTTTCTACTAATTTCTTACATGAGATAGTATCAAAACTCTTAAACAATGCATCTATAACAAACATCTATAAATACTCGTAAGTTCTCCTCCTAAGGAATATGTCCTCCTTCATGGAAAGCATAGACTTACAACAAATGTTCTTGTATGTATCTTCATTTATATTTGCATAGATGTCTTCACATTTGAACCTTCAAAGTATGTAAAGAAGCAAACACATCTAAATGAGATGAAAAATGGGATTTGATTAATATTCTCTACATAGAATGCATTTTTTAGGATCCAATACACACTTTCTCACAATGTAGATGTCTTTGAAATATATAAGAAAATAATGCTAATATGTATACACCTCTCCAACATTGAATGGTATTGCCTTTACTTGTCCTATAATGGATTGGGATGTCTCGAAATCAATCATAGTTGTATACTTATTTTCTTAGTCTTAGTTTGATACCACTCATTGGATGTAAATAAGTTTATATATACTATTTTGATGTAGTGCCTTGATTTTATATATGACAAGACTAGTTTGTTAGCAATGAGCTATATAACCACCTTGACATTGGAATTTATTGGACATCATTCTAACTAAATAAGGTATAAATTTGTCAATGTTAGGTTAAAAGCACATATAAGTAACCTAATGGTATAATTTAAGCTAGTAAGTAGGTAGTGTAAAATATTGGAAGGTAGGACACACAATCTAACTAAAGAGAAGCAATATACTTTGAATACAAATGATGTACTAGAAAAAGTGAAAGAGCTTTATAAGATAATAAAGAGATACATTGTAGTAACACTCTACCTTGACATTGTAAATTATTGGATATTATTCTAACTTTAATAAGGTATAAATTGGGTAATATTAGGTTAAAAGCACATATAAGTAACCTAATGGTATAATGTAAGGTTGTAAGTAGGCAGTATAAAATATTGGAGGATAGGACACATACACAATCTAACTAAAGAGAAGCAATATGCTTTGAATACAAATGGTGTACTAGACAAAGTGAAAGAGATTTATATGAGAATAAAGAGATACCTTGTAGTAACAGTCTATATGTACCTATATCGATGCTTAAACCTAGTGCTTACAATGGTCTTTACTTTTTGAATGATTTTGATGATATTTGACTACACCTCCTTGGATGCTTGATTTTGAGCACCATCTTGACCTTGAGATAAGTAAGAACCTAATAGAAGAAGGAATACTAACTAGGTAATTTAGTATATGTTATCCTCTCCAATTATCTAGGCCATCAAACAGGGTTGGACCAGACAGTTGGGGTTATTACACCTTGTGTGGAGCGACACAATAGGACCAATACCAAGAGTGAAAGGTTTGACTCTATTGGGGACCTCAAGTATTTTTTACAATGTTGACTCATTTTAAGATGTGATCTTGAGAGCATAGTCCTAATATGGTCTAATATAATAGCTTCAAGGAAAAAGGATTAGAGATGCACAAAAATAAAAGCAATAGAAGGGGGACATCTAAGCTAACCAAGGTGATTCACCAAGATCAAGATAAGACCCTCTAAACAATATCCCTAAGTTTAATGTGTTGACATAGTGAACACATTTTCTCCTTGTCATATATAATTATAGATAGACACACATACATAAAGGAAACAAGATAGGGAGAACCAAATACTTGGAATAAAATAGTCATAGGCTTCTAGTTTGTATATATGAATATAAAACCATTACAAGATTATGTCAGAAGTGGGGTTTCAAGGGCATGCCCACAAGACCACTCAGGAATATATGTAATCTTTATATAAGGGAAAATGAAGGAAAAGCTATATGAAATGAATAATTTGTCGGTACTTAACATTATCTATACTTCTAACATTATCTATACTTCTACTATATATAGATTACAAAAGGAGAATTTCCCTCCAAAACTCATGTAGATAATTCAAGATGATTGCTCTTTTGGGTGCCAAGTCATATCTTCATTTAAGTTGTCAATTCTTTCGAGGCCTTTGGATCTAGAATCCTAAATGCCAAATGGTTTAAGATGTTTGGATGAGAAACTACCACCATTATTTCCATCTATATTTTCTAGGGATTCCCATAGTATGGGTGCAAGGGATTTTAGTAATTAATGTTCCATATTTAGGGTTATTCCTGCTACAACTTCGATGTTGCAACCTTTATGATTTTAATCCATCCTTTTTGAGAGATATGTCATGATCTTTGTAAGAAATAATTGTACTCCCTATAATATTGTACACCTCAACACAATGTGCAAGGTCTAGGATCATGACATTGACTAAGGGATATGGGGGCCAATGACCCTCCATGTGGGGGTTTAGGGGTGAGAGTCCCCTCGAAGAAAATTTTGGTCCCTTAATTTTTTGGAGCATGGGTGGTTTTAGCATTCAAAACTTGTATCACCATCTGACTTTGAAACCTTTATCATCTTCCAACCTCAAAATTTTATATGTTAGAACTTTTTCCTTTTGTCTTTCGTCAAAAAATTATAAAATTTTGACTTTCAGACACTTATCTTTCTTGCACCTTTTAGTACTTTTTACCTTTTGATCCTTAGATCATCGAAGATTTTGTCTTTCACTTTCTCAACTCTTGAAACTTCCTGATCAAAAATTTTATCCACACTTTGTCCAATGCTTCATCTTTGGCTTCCCACTTGCTTCTTCCTCCACTAAGGCTACCTTGCTAAGGCCTTCTTTTGAGTGTAGTGTGAACTCACTACAGTTCTAACAAATCTCAAGGGTTCTTCAGTTCATTGAATATGAAGAACCTAGAGAATTTGGTGCTTTATCAGTTGGGAGCAAATTCAAGAAGAGAACCAAAATTGAAATGGAAGTGGAGGGGGAAATTTTAACAATTAGTCTACAACTTCATGTCTATGTAGTTGTTAAGAATTTTTTAATTTCATAAAACTAGGATTAGTCCCATAAATTACATATAGCACATATATACAAGGGTTGAGTGTGTGGTCTTATTCAATGGTCATGGGTTCAAATGAGACTCCCACTTGTTGCTTGAGTCCTATGTTTCCTCCTAAATTTCTAGTTCTTTTGGTGAAATTCCTTCACTCATGTTGGAGTAGGACTTCTAAGCAACTCCTTTCGCACTATTAGATAGATATAAGCATTGAATCTTATTTTGTATGGTGGAGAGACCATGCCTTGACCTCAACTTATTCTTTGTGGAATGATGTTGAGATGAGGTACTAGATTTTATGGGTTGGAAACAATAAAGGATTTAGTGGTAGATATTTCATTCATGCACCTCTAGATCCTTTGCTTTGAGTGGAGTCACCAAGTGAATACAACTTATGCTCTACGATCAGATAGACTAAGGTCTTCACCAAAACCTCAATTTGATGTCCTTCAAAAGTGACTTCTTCTGGATGTTCATTCTGGAGTAAATTCATTAGGTGAATTTTCAAAAACAAGTAGAATAGGTAGACACTCTCACCAAAGTTAGAGTCTATCTTATTCTTGATTATTGGACCAAAGATAATTCAATCAGGTCCCATCGAGCATATCATTTAACTATTGTTCTCTCTAATTTTCCAAGCCATCAAATAGGGTTGGATCAAACAATCAGGGCTATAGCACCTCATTGAAAGTGACACAATAGGTCCAATCCCAAGAGCATAGGGTTAGACTTTATCGAAGGCCTTAGGGATTTTTTATAAGGATGAATCCTTTTTATATGTGATACTGAACGCACAGTCATAATCTAGCCTAATTTAATAGCTTCGAGAAAAAAGGGTTAGAGAGATGCAAGAAAATAAAAATAACAAAAAGCAAAAACCTAAGCTAATCGAGGCGATGTACCAAGATCAAGATAAGATCCCCCTGCATAATAGCCCTAAGTGTAATGCATCAATGTAGTAAACACTCCCTCTCCTCAACATACATAAGTGTAGATAGACACACATACATAAGGAAAATGGGATAAGGAGAATCAAACACCTGGAACAAAATAATCACATGCCTCCAATATGTATATGTGCATATAAAACCATCATAAGATTATGCTAGAACTGAGGATTTGAGGGTATGCTTGCAAGACCACTCAAGAATATGAAAAATGCTATACAAGAAAAAATTAAGGGAAAGCTATATGAAATGTATAACTTATCGATGCTTAAAAGTATCTACACTTCTACTATTTATAGATTACAAGAGGAGGATTTCCCTCCAAAACTCATGCAAAGACTTCAAGATGGTTACTCTTCTAGGTGTGGGGTCATATATTCATTTAAGTTGTCAGTTCTTATGAGGTCTCTAGATCTAGAATCATAAATATCAAATGGTCATGGGCCTTTAGATGAGCAACTACTGCCTTTATTTTCATCTACCTTTTTTGAGGATTCTTATAGTTTGGGTGCGAGGGATTTTTGCAATTAATGCTCCATATTTTAGGTTGTTCTTGCTACGAATCAGATGTTGTTGCCTTTATGAGTTAAATCCATCCTTTCTAATAATATGATGTGGTCTTTTGTAGGAAATAACTATACTCCCTATAATACTTTACACCTCAATATAATGTGCGAGGTTTGAGATTGCAACCTCGACTAGGGGGATGGGGGGCCAAAGACCCTCCATGTGAGGGTTTGGGGGTAGGAGACCCCTAAAGCAAATTTTGGTCCCCTAAATTTTTAGACCATGGGTGGTTTTAGCCTTCAAAACTTTTATCACCATCAAACTTTGGATCCTTTATCATCTTTTGACCTCAAAACTTTATACGTTGGGACTTTTGCCTTTCATCTTCAATCAAAACTTTTATAAACTTTTGACTTTCAGACACTTAATTTTCTTACGCCTTTTGGGACATTTTTCCTTTTGATCCTTAGATTTTCAAAGCTTTTATATTTTGCTTTCTTGACTCTTGACACTTCTTGATCAACACTTTTATTCACACTTTATCTAATGCTTCATCTTTGGCTTCTTTCCTACTTCCTCCACCAAGGTTGTCTTGCTAAGGTCGTCTTATTTTGAGTATAGTGAGAACTCGCTATAATTACTAAGGGCTATAATATGATAGACCTATCACAAACTGTGAGTATTCTTGTTTGTTTAAGAGATGGGTGAATTTTTAGAAGACTTTTACTGTTAAGTAGTAGGAAAATAAAACTAGCATACAAATGGAAAAAATATTGGAGAAAACATTTTATGTTTTATCGAAGTGCTTCATCTAAAATTGTAAGTGAATCTATGTTGGAATTGATGTTAAATGACCTAATATGATGCCCTATATATACATTTATTATTTAAACTCATCTTAACTCAAGCATCAACTAATAGAAGGCACTCTAGTTTTTTAGAAGGCAAATATAAATAAAAATGCATATGATGTGATGGTTGTGCTACATAAATATAGCTCTAGAGTTTCATGAGGTTTTAAGTTGATTTTGACTAGAATACCTACATATATACATTTTATTTTAAAAAGTAATATTATAATGAAAACAAAGGCATTATAAATAGTATATAAAAAGTGATAATATGTCTAATCATTTATATAGACACTTTAGTCAATAACAAAAGAAAAAGAAAAATATAAAAATCTAAAGTTAGATTGAAGATAGAAAAAGAATATTAAAAGTTATTTAAGATTTTTTTTTTTATTGGTTGTAAAGAGGGTTTTGACAGGGTCCCCAAACCTTTTATAAAAGATGAGAATAAAATGAGTGAAGGAGACGATCTTCGTAGGGAGATGATCATCTGCAAGGAGACAATCTGCATAGGGAGATGATCCTAGAAGGACCATCTTCGAAACAATCAAATTTGAAACAACGAATCATACCATTTGATAATATCACAAAAAACAAGGAAACCTATCTAGAGAGATCCCAAGAAATTTCCTTCTTGGAAATCCCACCCAAGAAGGGTCTGGGAAAGCAAATTCAATCAATAATAAAAAATGCAGAATCTCACCCAGGAAGGGCCCAAGAAAACAAAATCAAACGAAAAAAATATTTGAACATAGAATCTCACCTAGGAGGGGCATGAGAAAACCAAAATTCAAATGATGAAACTTGCCCAACAGGAACAAACCGCTCAGGAGGAGAAAAATTGAAACATTGTTTCCCGCATAAGGGAAACCAACAAATCGGATGAAAAAATCCCATGTTTGAGGAGCCTAGGAAAAATGAAAAATAAACGCAACGACATGCCTAGGAGGATAAAATTTGAAATAATGTTTCCCACGTAGGAAAAACTAGCGAAACAAAAGAACTGCTCACCAGGGAACTAATGAGAAAGTCCTTCTGAAAACCTAGAAAATGGGTCAATAGAAAATGGTGGTCTCCCCAGGCCACGAGAACTCCCTGCAAACACAACCTAGAAGATGGAACAACAACAAATGAAGATCTCTATAGACCACGATATCTTAATGCAAGGATATAAATATTACAGCTGAAAGTGAGGAAACCCAAAGAATAAACAATCCACTACGACACCTCATAGTTGAGAGGGACCATCACACACGGGGCTATCATTAAGAGATCATCATCTATAGTCAGCACACACGAACATCCCCCCCCAAAGGCCACCAAAAAAACTTGCAAAAGAAGAAATTTGTCAAAAATACACCCATGCTACATTGTCATCCAACCCCACCAACTCACCATCCAAGAAGAGATCCAAAGACACCTTCACCTGTAGCTACATGAGAAACACAGGGCCCGTCCCAGAGGCCAGAAAGAAGCAACAAGGAAAATAACCATAGAAAACCAAGATAGAAAAAAAATGAATCTTTTGAGGCCCAACCTAGAAACAATCACGAGCCACTCAAATACGGACGATAAAACTGTGGCCCATACCTAAGATCAAGAAAAACGCAATGAGAAAATCCCGAACCTATTTCTGAAGGCCAAAAGATATCAAACTCGTTTCAAAAGGCCCATCCTAGTACCAACCACAAGAGTCCCTTTACTGTGGATGATAAAACTATGGCCCTCGTCCAAGACCAATAAAAATGTAGAGAGAAAACCCTAGGCTGCATCATCATGGGCAAACAAGGAAGCGAGAACCTCCTTTCGAAATCCAATCCTCGAGAGAAGCAGAGGAAACCTTCTAGTAGATAGCAAAAACACACAGGCCTCCCTAAAGACCATAAAGGTCTATCGGAACAGTCTTTGTAGCTCCACTTCTCAATTCGAACCATCCGAAAGCCACCCATCATCGAGGATCACCAAAGAATGTAACTCTGGGTCAATCCTAACAAACATGCAATCTTGTCAATATGGAAAAACACATCTTCGAAAACCTCAAAAGGATCCCATAGAAGTCCTAGAAGAACATCAAAAAGAACACAAAAATTTGTACCCAACAAAAAATTCGTAGAACAGAAAAAAAGACAAAAAAATTCGAAACAAAATCCTTCCCTTATTTAAAACTAATTTTACTCATTATTAAATTATTATATTTTTTAAACTTTTAAAGGAAAAAAGAGTCTATTATCTTAAATTATCCAACTTTTCTATATACATCTTCTTCTTATTCTTAAATCTTATCATTTAGCACCGAAACTTTATTCATACAAAATACTTGTCACCACATTAAAATGTTTTTTATATATAAATGACCTTGTACTTTGTCTTTGAATCAGGAAAGCAAACCAGGACTACTTATACGATAAGCGTATGGTCTACTATTAAAAATACCACTTAATAATAAAACTCAATTACAATTTCATATAAAAATATTTAAAAACTATTTTACACAAAAAATAATAATTTTTTAATAAAAAAATTTATACTTAATTAAAAAATTAAAATAAATATAAAATAAAAATAAAAATAAAGATAAAGGAACAATATCAAAATTCTCAACTCTAGTGGAAAGATCAGACATTGTCCTTTTCGAAAGATAGAGTTAGCAAAGATTGCACTTGATTTCAGCCTATCACGCATCTTATTCTTTAGTCAACGATATTATTTAATTTCAAATTTAGATTGAGTCTTCCTTGGCTTTCCACAAGTTTGTTTGCCCATGCTCCTCACGTGGGCCGATTCTTCTAAAAAAAAAATTTCCCATAAGCTCAGACAATACGTAAATTAAAAATATAATTCGAACTTATATATCGTCCAACAACATAAATGTGTGTTAGAATATAATTAAAAATAACAGTTATATTTAGGTATACTAGTAAGGATAGGTTATTGATAAGGATACTAATAATGTGAGATGTGTAAAAAATATTTTAAAAAAATAAAAATAGGATTTACAAGATTAGTCAATTTCACAATAATATTAATAATAGAAAGCAAGTTCAATTCCACAACAAATATTATTAATAATGAAACCCAAACCAAACCACCTTACAAAAGATTTTTAACTAAATTCAAAAAACAATAATTAATAAATAAATAAAAATGAGAGGTACACCAGCTGCCATGAAAACCATATAAGGGATCATAGGAAGCAAAGCAAATTAAAGAAGAGGTTAGCAAATGGAGTCCAAAATAGTAGTGGATGGGTCTCCCTTCTTGACAGTCCTCCGCGATGGAACCGTGCACCGCATGTTGGGTACCGAAAAGGTTCCTCCTTCACTGGACGGACCGGTCGCCTCCAAAGACGTAGCATCGGATGGCGTCTCTGTCCGCCTCTACCTTCCTACCCTTGCTCTGCACACCCATGGCCTTCAACTTCCACTGCTCGTCTATTTCCACGGAGGCGGATTCTGCGTAGCATCGGCAGCATCTCCCTTATATCACAACTACCTTAATCTGGTGGCGGAAGAGGCGAACGTGGCGTGTGTGTCGGTGGAGTACAGACTGGCTCCTGAACATCGCCTCCCTGCGGCCTACGACGACTGTTTCGCTGCCCTCCAGTGGCTCGCCCGCCAAGCACAAGCCCAGCAAAACCCTCACGGCGTGGGATTCGAACCGGAGCCGTGGCTCTTCTCCAACGCAGACTTTTCCAAGTGCTTCTTGGCAGGTGACAGCGCCGGGGCCAATATTGTGCACGAGATGGGCATCCGGACTAGCGAGAGTGGAAAAGATTTTGCATGTGCGGGCTGTATTCTTGTTCACCCCTTCTTTTGTGCGAAAGAGGATATGGGCAGCGAAGCGAGCCCCCACGCAGAGGCGTTTAAAAAAACGAGAAATGCTCTGTTGGAGATATCTCTTCCGCCGGGAGAAGACAGGGACTATCCGCCTTTAAATCCGTGGGGACCGCGTTCCCCTCCTCTGGCGAGGCTTCTTGTGTATCCTCGAGTTCTCGTCATCGTTGCGGGGAAAGATATGTTCAAGGATCGGGGTATTTTATACCAAGAAGCGCTTGTGAAGGAAGGTATGGTTGCAGATCTCATGATTTTAGAGGAGGAGCCGCATGTCTTTCATCTCGCAGATCTCCGCTGCCACAATGCAAAGCTGATGATGAAGCGTATTTCTGAGTTTATTAAGATGAAGTAAAGTAGGTAGCCATATCACTCTCTCGTCGTTGTTTGTTTGTTCTGTCTCTAATGCTGCGCTCGGGCACAAATTTTAATGTTTATAACAGCGAGACCTGAAATTTCATGAAATTTTCGTATCACATTTATAATAAAACTGCAGGTCACGTTTAAATACTCATATTGACTCTAATTGTTAAAGTTCAACACAATACCACTTTACTTGAATGAATTTTCGTTGTTTAGATCTATTTGCTCTCAATCAACACACCATGAATGAGTGATATTAATTTGGAGTTATCTATTTAAATGGCTTCTTTCCTTTCTCTTATCAACAAAAACAGCAGCGTATACAAAAACAGTAGTGTAGTGTGAGTAGCGTATTGATAGGGATTGTGGAATTTTAAATAGAAATTTAAAATTAAAATTATTTAAAATTTGAATTTAAAAAAATTAAGATTATACATTATAAATTTATAATCTTGTTTTTATAATTATTTTAAGTTGTTATAAAAATTATTTGAATTTTAAAAAATAAAATTATATACTATATTCTTTTTAAATATATAACTTATAATTTTATCTTTTATAATTATTTTAAAATATTATAAAAAATTATAAATATATTTTAAAAAACTAAATGATTGTTAATGGTTTAAGAAAACAATCATCTTCAAATTAACTACTAAGTGAATGCTTGATGGTTTACATTACCCATGAATGCTTGATTGTTTACATTACCCCTATGTAAATGAATGCTAGATGGTTTAAGGAAAACAGTCATCATTAAATTAATTATAAATTATTAATATAATTTTAACTATAAGAAATTATGAAAAAAATTTTAAAATTATTTTATTTTTATTTAAATTAATACATATTAATGGTTTGGGACACCTTCATCTAGACTATTGGAATCACAAGGAAAAGGCTCTTATTGTACCTTTAAGAAGTGTGTCTCAATTATACCTTGCATTCTACTTGTACTTTACTTACCTTAAAAATAAATAAATAAAAAATTAACTATTTTTATTTTATATATAAACTATTTAATAATTTAAAAAACAATCATCTTTAATTTAAAAATAAACATATTGATGTGTTATAAGAAATTATAAACATGCTTTTATCTAAATAAATGATTGTTAATGGTTTAAAAATACAATCATCTTTAAATTAAATACTTTATCTTTTATAGTTTAGGAAAACAATCATCTTTTTTTAAATTCTAAAGTAATTTTTTTAAAGCAAAAAACTCTTTACAGGGCTGCCTTTGATGTGCAAGGTGCAACCAAAGTATTGTCATTGTTGTCAACACGGACATAGGATCGGTTGATGCAATTGGCGGGAGTTCATTGATGAGCAAAAAGACAACAAAAGTATTGTCATTGTTGTCAACACGATCGAGGAGATCGGTTGATGCAAGTGGACAATAAATTGGTTGATGCAATGGACGAGGAGTTTAGTGGTCATACAAAGCATGTATAATGATTCTCCAAGAAGAACGTAGTGGCCCATATGCAAAAGCTCAAAGAAAAAGACAAGTAAGAAGTGTCGCGATATCGCGACATGTTGAGAAAGCATGAGAAAATGTCGCGATATCGCGACATGTTTGGCCGAAAAGAAAAACTGTCACGATATCGCGACATGTTTGGCAAGAAAAGAAAATTGTCGCGATATCGCGACATAATGGAAGAAAAGAAGCCAAGTAGAAAAACTGTCGCGATTTCACGACATGTTGGAGGCAAAGAAGCCAAGTGGAAAAACTGTCGCGATTTCGCGACATGTTGGCAGAGAAAAAGCCAAGTGGAAAAACTGTCGCGATTTCGCGACATGTTGGCAGAGAAAAATCCAAGTGGAAAAACTGTCGCGATTTCGCGACATGTTTGAAGAAGCAGCGCATGCAAAGAAAATTGTTGTGATTTCATGACATGTTCAAAGAAGAAGCGCATGCAAAGAAAATTGTCGCGATTTCGCAACATGTTTGGAGAGAAGGCGTAGGCAAAGAAAATTGTCGTGATTTCACGACATGTTTGGAGAGAAGGCGCAGGCAAAGAAAACTGTCGTGATTTCACGACATGTTTGGAGAGAAGGCGTAGGCAAAGAAAACTGTCGTGATTTCATGACATGTTTGGAGAGAAGGCGCAGGCAAAGAAAACTTGTCGCAATTTTGCGACATGTTTGGAGAGAAGGCGCAAGCAAATAAAACTGTCGTGATTTCGTGACATGTTCGGGGAGAAGAATCTCGCAAAGAAAAGTGTCGTGATTTCGCGACAATCTCTAAGAGAGGCAGTACGGACAAAAATGTGTCGCGATTTCGTGACATGTTTGAGAGAAGGAGCTCGCAAAGAAAAGTGTCACGATTTCACGACAATCTGCAAGAGAGGCAGTACGAACAAAAATGTGTCGCGATTTCACGACATGTTTGAGAGAAAGAGCTTGCAAGGAAAAGTGTGCGATTTTGCGACAATTTGCAAGAGGAAGCGCCAAGGAGAAAAAAGTGTCGCGATATCGCGACATGTCAGGTTTTCACAACCCGAAGGGAAGAAAAGTGCTAAGGCAAAAATGTGTCGTGGTTTCGCGACATGTTCCGTTTTCGCAAGCGAAAGGCAGAGAAAGGCACAAGGCGGCAAAAGTGTCACGATTTTGCGACATGTTCCGTTTTCATGGGCGAAAGGCAGAGAAAGGCACAAGGCAGCGAAAGTGTCACAATTTCGCGACATGTTCTGTTTTCATGGGCGAAAGGCAGAGAAAGGCATAAGGCAGCAAAAGTGTCACGATTTCGTGACATGTCATGTTTTCGCTAGTGCTTGCAGAGAAGAGTGTATAGAAGCGAAAGGTGTCACGATTTCGTGACATGTCATATTTTTGCTAGTGCTTGCAGAGAAGAGTGTACGAAAGCGAAAGGTGTCACGATTTCGTGACATGTCATGTTTTCGCAAGTGCTTGCAGAGAAGAGTGTATGAAAGCGAAAGGTGTCGCGATTTCGCGACATGTCATGTTTTCGCTAGTGCAAGAAGAGAAGAGTGCAAGGAAGCGAAAGTGTCACGATTTCACGACATGTCATGTTTTCACGGGAAAGAGATAGAGAAGAGCTCAAGGCAGCGAAAGTGTAGCGATTTTGTGACATGTTCTATTTTTGTGGGTGCAAGCTGAGAAAAGGACAAGGAGGCAGAAAGTGTCGCGATATCGCAACATGTCTTGTTTTCATGGTCAAATGCCAAGAAAATTCAAAGGGGCAAAAATGTCACGATTTCGCGACAGGTCGCATTGGCGTGATGGAAGAAGAAGAACCCAGCCAAGTAAAATTATCTAAAGTCGTACGATAGTAACAGAGGCAGTTATAGAAAGAATTCATGCAACGTAATAAGAAGAGTTAACTAGAGTCAGAACTATAGTTGCAGAGGAAAAACCAGGCAGATAAAATAAGAAGAGTTAACTAGAGTCAGAACTGCAGTTGCAGGGGGTGTTGCAAAGAAAATCATGCAAGAAAAATAAAGAAGAGTTAACTGGAGTCAGAACTGCAGTTGCAGGGGGTAGTTACAGAATAAAATTATGCAGCTAAAATTAGAACAATGCATTAAAGATAGAACGGCTGTTACAGGGTCGTGACGCTATGAAACTGTGAGAGCGATGGCCATACTGAGAGTCCCAAATAAAGAGACAAACCTATTAATAGGTTGCGTGTAAGAATATTGTGTCAAAAAGGAGTTACTTACAGGAGTAGCTATGAATAGGTTGCATGCGAGATAATGGAAGATATAGAAGACTTAGGGTTTCAAAATGAAAATATTGTTTTAAAATTGCAGTTGCATGCAAAAGAAAAATTTTGGCTCATAATTGAAAAGAGTGTCATCGAAAAGAGTAAATGTGCTGCGAGGGCAGGTGCGTGCAAAAGTGAAAAGGTAGCTCAGAATTGAAAAGTGAGCAGATAAGGCTGTCAGAGCCATAAGCAAATAGAGAAGGCTGTCAGAGCACAGAGAAGGTTGTCAGAGCGTAATAAGCAGAGCGATAAGAGTGATATGTTAGGTTGAGATCTGTGTGGGTAGATATATATGAGAAAAGTCGAAGAGATATATTGAGCGAGAGGGAGAGCAATGAGAAAGAGTGACTGAGAGAGTGCAAGCAGCAAGTGCATAGAAGGAATATGTGTTTCCTAAATTGAAAGAGAGGTTGGATGAGCAATAGACCAATAAGGGTCTTGTAAAAGTGAAGGCATATTTATGTCAATCTAAGATTCAAAATAGAAATCCAAGTTGGTGCTTGGAATCAGGGGTTGGTGCTCCTTCCAATCGATTATGGTAAATCAGGGGTTGGTGCTCCTTTCCGTTGGTGCGGATAAATTAGGGGTTGGTGCTCCTTCCAGGTGGGTGTTTGGTAAACTATTTGTAAAGTGGGTGCTTTGCAAAGGCCGGATTTGGATGGGAGTCCAAGCAGTCTATTTTTGAGGAGTAGCCAAAACTGGTGAACCTCGTTAAATTGTGTGTTATGGAATGCTCTCTTGTTATATTTGTTTTATCTATTTTAAGTTCTCCTTGCTTCAGCTTTAAGACTTGTAGATTTGAATTTAAATAGCTACACTGATTCATCCCCCCCTCTTAGTGCCATTGTAAGACTAACAATTGGTATCAGAGCCAAGTTCCTGAATAGGCTAAATCAGCTAAGGTTGATCTTGGATTAGTACGCAATGGGTAAGAAGAATAGATCCTCCTCCAAAAAGGCATCCCAGTCAGTTTCAATTTTTGTAGAAGAGAAAATTGAACCAGAAAAGGTAGAAGAAGTGAATCCTGAAGTCTGTGATGAAAACCTTGAGGCTGAAGTATATCTAGAAGGTGAGTTGATCGCTGCACTTGAAGAGTTGAGTATAGAAAAAAAAAAAAACAAAAGAATGTCTAAGAAGTTAGAAGAATATGGAGATGAGATTGAAGATCTCTTTCTACAAGTTCAAAAGGCCAAGAAATCAGAAGAAGCCTTAAAAACACACCTGGATGATGAGGATGATGTATGCAGCACAAGTGAAGAGGAATCTAACAAAGTTATTGTTGATCGAAAGCTGCAAGTAGAACAGTACAAAAGGATTGAAGATATTCTCAGGTCTCAAATCAATGAAAAAGAGACTGTTTGCTACCAGCAAGAAGGAGAGATTGTTTTGTTGAAGAAACAACTAGAAGAGGCCAATATAAGTCTCAAATTTGAGAAGAATTGGCAAGACTCTCCTGGATTCAACAACTGGACTATGAGGCCCTACCCTTTAGATGTAGGGTTTATCACAAACATGGACATTTGGCCTATTTTTGCCCTAATAATATGAATGCTAAAATGGAGGCCCCTTTAGGAATGCCAAACTTGCCTAAAGAGGATAATGCAACACTTAATAAAGATTCTAATAGCATTGTTCAGGGCCAGGAAGCTCAGAGAGAGGGTTTTGAACAGCCTAGAAGAAAAAGACAGACAAAGAAAAAGAGGGAAAGGAGCAATCCCATCTCAGACCTGCCAATAGGTATGAGATATTTAAGTCACTGGTTGACGAAGAGGAACAGTTTATGGAGGGCATGGAGGTTAATAAGGAAAATTCTAATATTCCCATGCAACTCCCCCTCTCATCTCCTCCCGTCATACAGCAAGTAGTTGAACTTTGTGAGGTATCACAACCAGTGTGTTCAGGGTCTTTAGTAGTGCATAACCAGGAGTAGACAGTATCTCAGGATGTCAGCATGGGAATAGTAGAGAAGAACAAGGAAAGGCCAACTTTGGGGATTACCCAGGTAGAAAAAATATCAAAAAACAAGAATTCTCAAGGAGTAGGTAGAAGATCCAATAAGGAGTTGCTAGCAGTCCAAGGAGACAAACTGATCACGAGAGGATCGGTGAGGCCAATAGACTCTTATTGCTCCCAGGGTAACCAATGATTATACAATCATGGAATGTGAGGGGTTTAAATAGTAGAACCCATCAATCTGTTGTTCGAAGACTTTTAGAGAATCGTAATACTGATTTTTTGCTTTTACAGGAGACTAAGATGTCATTAGATCTTATGTCCAAAACAATCAACAGAATTTGGAGGGGTGTTGGTCATATGGATGTGGCTGCCCAAGGTGCCTCAGGGGGGATTGTTACTCTATGGAACTCTCTTGAATGGTCTGCAATAGAACATCTTGCCTAGAGGGGTGTTCTCACTTCTCTTTTTAGGAATAATGTCACTACGAAACACGTTCTAATCACAAACTTTTATGGGTCTCAAAACCTAGATGGTCAGAGCGGCGAGTGGAAGGTTGTGCATAACATGCGAACCTCAAGGGAAGATCTAGACCGGATTATAGCGGGGGACTTTAACGCTAAATTATCTTCTAGAGATTAGGAAGGGGGAACACCATTTTTGGACCCAAGGGACCGTTTCATGATTTCCCAAGTCCAGGCTTTGCACTTAGTGGACATTAAATGTCCTGGCATTAACTACACTTGACTAATAAAAGGTGGGAGCCACATAGCAGGAAGGTTAAGCTAGATCATTTTCTGGTTTCAAAGGAGGTGTTTGTAAAATGGAATATAAATTTTTAGATTTTAGAAGACCCAATTTCAGATCATTATCCCATTCTGTTGGAAGGTGGGACTAGGATGGGGCAGCATCACAAACCTTTCAGATTTGAGAATTTTTGGCTTCAGAAAGAAGAACTTCGGGAGAAAATTCCATAGTGGTGGGAAGAAGGCCGCCTAGCTTATGGGAGAGCAATGTTCAAAATCCACAAACAACTACAATATGTCAAAACTCAGTTGAAGTATTGGAGGCATGCTAATAAAACAGACTTCCAGGCCCAAAGAGCTCCATTGGTGGCCAGATGGGATGAGGTCCAAAAATAGTTCAGAGAAGGAGTAATTATAGACCAGCTCAAAGCTGAGGATGATGCCCCACGTACAGCGGTTGAGGACATTGACAACTAGGAGGATACCTATTGGAAGCAGAGAGCAAGGACCACCTGGTTATTAGAAGGGGACAGAAATACAAAATTCTTTCATCGAAATGCTTGTGCTCAAAGACAGATGAACAAGATGGAGGCCCTTCAATATGAGAATGGTCATTCCTTTGATACACTTCCAGGTATGCATTCCCATGCTATGGATTATTTTTCTAAGCTTTTTAATGAAAGTGTGGTACAAGATGTAGAGGCCCAAAATGAAGTTATTTCTGTCATACTCGTTGTTATTTTTGAGGATGAAAATCAGGCCCTCCTCAAACCCATTGATAGAGATGAATTGAAAACTATGGTCTTTGGAATGAGCACCGGTAAAACTCCGGGTCTAAACGGCTTCCCAATTGAGTTTTTTCAGGGCTTTCTGGGACTACTTAGAGGAAGATGTAATGGTTGTTGTAGAAGAGTCCAAATAAAATAATAGAATGCTTAAAGCTATAAACCACACTTTCATTACCTTAATTCCAAAATGGGAGGAGGGGGTTCATATTTTAGATTATAGGCCTATTGCCTTATGTAATGTGTTGACAAAATAATCACAAAGGTAATGGCTGAGCGCCTAAAACCTCTTCTTCACAACATTGTCTCCTCTGAGCAAGGGGGTTTTGTTGAGGGACGACAGTTACTTGGATGGGGTGGTTGTGGCCTAAGAAGCAATCCATTAAATGCACACTTCTGGTAATAAAGGGATGTTCATAAAACTGGACATGTCAAAGGCTTATGATAGGGTTGAATGGAGTTTCCTGGCTAAAATGATGGCAGCCTTTGGTTTCTCTCAGGAATTTGGATAGAGTGGGTCATGAGTTGTGTCTCTACCCCGACTTACTCTGTGCTAATCAAGGGCCTTCCTTCACAACCATTTGGAGCTACTCGAGGACTGTGCCAGGGGGATCCATGTTCTCCTTATCTTTTTCTTATTTTGGTCGAAGGTCTTGGCGGACTTTTCTTGAGGAGAAGACAGCAAGGTAGATTATTGGGTATCGGGGTGGGTGATGAAGTTTTAACGCACCTGCAGTTTGTGGATGACACTCGGTTTTGTGGGAGTGGCCAGCTTCAGGGAAGCAAGAATGATTAGGGATACTCTTAATGTCTATCTCAGGGCTACTCAACAGGTCATTAATGACAAGAAATCCAAAGTGGTTTTTTTTAATCTGGAGCAAAGGCTTCATAACAGAATTTTAGAAATCCGGGGATTCGCAAGGAATTCTCTCCCAGTGGTTTACTTGGGGGTCCCCTTGCACTTTAAGAAGCTAAAATTAGACACATGGAGGAATCTCCTGGAGTGTACTGGTCTCACAAGTGGTTAAGTTATGGTGGCAGATTAACGTTCTTACGAGTCGATCATTCAAGCCATGCCAATTTACAAATTCTTTATCCTGGCTGCCCCGATTACAATATGGAAAGAGTTGGACAGGATGGCTAGAAAGTTTTTATGGGAAGGAGCAAAGGGAGAGAGAAAGTGGGCCTTAGTGGGTTGGGACAAAGTTACCTAGCCCAAGGTTAAAGGAGGTCTGGGTTTGAGAAAATCTAAGCTGAATAATAAAGCTTTGGCTGGAAAGTTGTACTGGACATGGATCTCCCAACCCACCTCCCTTTTTAGTGGAATCCTAACTAGCAAATACCTGGGACAGGCCAACCCAAACGATGTAGCTCGCATCCCCTTGGACGGTACTCGGGTCCCTAGTTTTGCAGGGCTCTCAAGTTAGGGTCTCGGGTTGTTAAAGACCGCTTATTTTGGAAAGTGGGAAGAGGGGAGAAGGCTCATTTCTCGGATAGATTCTTGGGATCGGCTCCCACCCATCATTGCTTGAATGTCCAAAATTATAGCCAATAAAAGTAGCCATTGAATCCAAGGGATGGATCTCGTATTGAAAGTTATTTCACAACTACTCAGTTGGGGGAGTGTAAGTTTAAGCAGTTTAAGAAGTTGGATGAGTGGCCCATTTCAATCCCTCCGGATTTGACTCCCATCATGACTAAAATTCTGACAGAAATATTTCTTACAGGGGGAGACGTGGAGGATGAATTATCTTGGGGCTTTGGGAGTCTTGGCGTCTATACAATAAAGGATGGATATGACAGCATTCTCCCAGAGCCCCTCCCTCATACTTTTTAGGTTGAGGACTGGAGGAAAGTTTGGCACTCTAAAGGCTGGTCGAAAGTTAACTTTTTTGCCTGGTAGTGCATGCACAATGGAATCCTCACTTTTGATAATCTCAAATCAAAAGGTATCATTGGCCCTTCTCAATGTGTACTATGCTACAAGAGCGAGGAAACTGTTGACCATTTGTTGTTTGGTTGCCCTTTCACCCGACAGATTTGGTTGCGTTGGTTTGCATACTTTAAAATTCAAGTAAGTGGTGACATGAATCGGATGAATATCTGGGCAAAATGGCAGAAAGGTAGATTCAAATCTAAAGCTATTCGTATTGGCTAGGAGCTCGGTTTAAGCTTTATCTGGTGGCAAGTATGGCTGGAAAGAAATGCCAAAATTTTTAGAGAAACTTTTACTGCTCTAGACAGGGTTTGGCAGACCATTTGGAGTAAGGTTACCAAAACTGTGGCTGTTCATGCTGAGGAGGAAGCTCAAATTGACATTGGAGCTATGGAAGAATGCGTTGAACTGCAAGAGGGACACGACAAAAATTGTTGGAAACCTCCCCCTGAAGGTTGGATTAAAATCAATACCGATGGAGCCGCAAAAGGAAATTCGGGTAGAGCCAAAATTAGAATGGTGTGCCGAAACCATGCTGGGACTGTGCTCTATTGGGAATTGCAAGGCCTGGGAAGAACCACTAACAATGAAGCCAAAGCCATTGCCATCAAGTCTGCTTCTGTTTGGGCAGTGAAACATGGCCACCATAGGATTATTCTTGAATCAAACTCGCAAATAATGGTTGGAGCTCTAGACTGCATGAGGAACTTTGATCTCGAAAGCTTGGAGGTTGAGGGCTCTTGTTACCCAAATTAAATAATTATGGAAGGAATTGGAGGACGTGATACTAGTTTATGCGAGTAGAGATTTCAACAAAGCGGCTGACTTTCTGGCTAAGATGGGTGCGTAAAAGGAGGTTGGAGTTCAGTTGCACAGTGACATGGATATTGAGGATGAGGTGATTAGACAGGGTCTTGAAAGGTCCTTGAGCTAATGACCTTCGAAAAAATAGAGTACGATGGGGGACCCCATGGCAGCTAGTTTTTGGTTCACGAAAATTGGCTCCGATGCAGTTCTTCCTTTACTATTGTATGACTGTGTCCTCTCGGACCTTGGCTGGGAAGAGACTCTTCCCACATTGTAATTGATCTATGTCTTAATACAATTTTTTTTTTTCAAAAAAACAAACATCTATAAATACTCGCAAGTTATCCTCCTAAGGAATATGTCCTCCTTCATGGAAAGCATAGACTTACAACAAATGTTCTTGTATCTTCATTTATATTTGCACAAATGTCTTCACATTTGAACCTTCAAAGTATGTAAAGAAACAAACACATCTAAATGAGATGAAAAATGGGATTTAATTAATATTCTCTACATAGAATGCATTTTTTAGGATCCAATATGCACTTTCTCACAATGTAGATGTCTTTGAAATATATAAGAAAATAATGCTAATATGTATACACCTCTCCAACATTGAATGGTATTGTCTTTACTTGTCCTATAATGGATTGGGATGTCTCGAAATCAATCATAGTTGTATACTTCTTTTCTTAGTCTTAGTTTGATACCACTCATTGGATGTAAATAAGTTTATATATATTATTTTGATGTAGTGCCTTAATTTTATATATGACAAGACTAGTTTGTTAGCAATGAGCTATATAACCACCTTGACATTGGAATTTATTGGACATCATTCTAACTTAATAAGGTATAAATTTGTCAATGTTAGGTTAAAAGCACATATAAGTAACCTAATGGTATAATTTAAGCTAGTAAGTAGGCAATGTAAAATATTGGAAGGTAGGACACACACAATCTAACTAAAGAGAAGCAATATACTTTGAATACAATGATGTACTAGAAAAAGTGAAAGAGCTTTATAAGATAATAAAGAGATACATTGAAGTAACACTCTACCTTGACATTGTAAATTATTGGATATTATTCTAACTTTAATAAGGTATAAATTGGGTAATATTAGGTTAAAAGCACATATAAGTAACCTAATGGTATAATGTAAGGTAGTAAGTAGGCAGTATAAAAGATTGAAGAGTAGGACACATACATAATCTAACTAAAGAGAAGCAATATGCTTTGAATACAAATGGTGTACTAGACAAAGTGAAATATATTTATACGATAATAAAGAGATACCTTGTAGTAACACTCTATATGTACCTATATCGATGCTTAAACCTAGTGCTTACAATGGTCTTTACTTTTTGAATGATTTTGATGATATTTGACTATATCTCCTTGGATGCTTTATTTTGAGCACCATCTTGACCTTGAGATAAGTAAGAACCTAATAGAAGAAGGAATACTAACTAGGTAATTTAGTATTTTTTATCCTCTCCAATTGTCTAGGCCATCAAACAGGGTTGGACCAGACAATTGGGGCTATTACACCTTGTGTGGAGCGACACAATACGACCAATACCAAGAGTGAAAGGTTTGACTCTATTGGGGACCTCAAGTATTTTTTACAATGTTGACTCATTTTAAGATGTGATCTTGAGAGCATAGTCCTAATATGGTCTAATATAATAGCTTCAAAGAAAAAGGATTAGAGAGATGCACAAAAATAAAAGCAATAGAAAGGGGAAATCTAAGCTAACCAAGGTGATTCACCAAGATCAAGATAATACCCTCTAAAAAATATCACTAAGTTTAATGTGTTGACATAGTGAACACATTCTCTCCTTGTCATATATAATTATAGATAGACACACATACATAAAGGAAACAAGATAGGGAGAACCAAATACTTGGAATCAAATAGTCATAGGCTTCTAGTTTGTATATATGAATATAAAACCATTACAAGATTATGTCAGAAGTGGGGTTTCAAGGGCATGCCCACAAGACCACTCAGGAATATATGTATTTCTATATAAGGTAAAATGAATGGAAATCTATATGAAGTGAATAATTTGTCAGTACTTAACATTATCTATACTTCTAACATTATCTATACTTCTACTATATATAGATTACAAAAGGAGAATTTCCCTCCAAAACTCATGTAGATAATTCAAGATGATTGCTCTTTTGGGTGTCAAATCATATCTTCATTTAAGTTGTCAATTCTTTCGAGGCCTTTGGATCTAGAATCCTAAATGCCAAATGGTTTCAGATCTTTGGATGAGAAACTACCACCATTATTTCCATCTATATTTTCTAGGGATTCCCATAGTATGGGTGCAAGGAATTTTAGTAATTAATATTCCATATTTAGGGTTATTCCTGCTACAACTCTAATGTTGCAACCTTTATGATCCTTTTTGAGAGATATGTCATGATCTTTTGTAAGAAATAATTGTACTCCCTATAATATTGTACACCTCAACACAATGTGCAAGGTCTAGGATCATGACCTTGACTAAGGGATATGGGGGGCAATGACCCTCCATGTGGGGGTTTAGGGGTGAGAGTCCCCTTGAAGAAAAATTTGGTCCCTTAATTTTTTGGAGCATAGGTGGTTTTAGCCTTCAAAACTTGTATCACCATCTGACTTTGAAACCTTTATCATCTTCCAACCTCAAAATTTTATATGTTAGAACTTTTTCCTTTTGTCTTTCGTCAAAAAAATTATAAAATTTTGACTTTCAGACACTTATCTTTCTTCCACCTTTTAGTACTTTTTACCTTTTGATCCTTAGATCGTCGAAGATTTTGTCTTTCACTTTCTCGACTCTTGAAACTTCCTGATCAAAAATTTCATCCACACTTTGTCCAATGCTTCATCTTTGGCTTCCCACTTGCTTCTTCCTCCACTAAGGCTACCTTGCTAAGGCCTTCTTTTGAGTGTAGTGTGAACTCACTACAGTTCTAACAACTCTCAAGGGTTCTTCAGTCCATTGAATATGAAGAACCTAGAGAAGTTGGTGCTTTATCAATTGGGAGCAAAGTCAAGAAGAGAACCAAAATTGAAATGGAAGTGGAGGGGGAAATTTTAACAGTTAGTCTACAACTTCATGTCTATGTAGTTGTTAAGACTTTTTTAATTTCATAAAACTAGGATTAGTCCCATAAATTACATATAGCACATATATACAAGGGTTGAGTGTGTGGTCTTATTCAATGGTCATGGGTTCAAATGAGACTCCCACTTGTTGCTTGAGTCCTATGTTTCCTCCTAACTTTCTAGTTCTTTTGGTGAAATTCCTTCACTCATATTGGAGTAGGACTTCTAAGCAACTCCTTTCGCACTATTAGATAGATATAAGCATCGACTCTTCTTTTGGATGGTGGAGAGACCATGCCTTGACCTCGACTTATTCTTTATGGAATGATGTTGAGATGAGGTACTAGATTTTATGGGTTGGAAACAATAAAGGATTTAGTGGTAGATATTTCATTCATGCACCTCTAGATCCTTTGCTTTGAGTGGAGTCACCAAGTGAATACAACTTATGCTCTACGATCAGATAGACTAAGGTCTTCACCAAAACCTCAATTTGATGTCCTTCAAAAGTGACTTCTTCTGGATGTTCATTCTGGAGTAAATTCATTAGGTGAATTTTCAAAATGCTTCAACAAGTAGAATAGGTAGACAATCTCACCAAAGTTAGAGTCTATCTTATTCTTGATTGTGGGACCAAAGATAATTCAATCGGGTCTCATCGAGCATATCATTTAACTATTGTTCTCTCTAATTGTCCAAGCCATCAAATAGGGTTGGATCAAACAATCAGGGCTATAACACCTCATGAAAAGTGACATAGTAGGTCCAATCCCAAGAGCATAGGGTTAGACTTTATCGAAGGCCTTAGGGATTTTTTATAAGGATGAATCCTTTTTATATGTGATATTGAACGCACAGTCATAATCTAGCCTAATCTAATAGCTTCGAGAAAAAAATTTAGAGAGATGCAAGAAAATAAAAATAAAAAAAATCAAAAACCTAAGCAATCGAGGTGATGTACCAAGATCAAGATAAGATCCCCCTGCACAATAGCCCTAAGTGTAATGCATCAATGTAGTAAACACTCCCTCTCCTCAACATACATAAGTGTAGATAGACACACATACATAAGGAAAATGGGATAAGGAGAATCAAACACTTGGAACAAAATAATCACATGCCTCCAATATGTATATTTGAATATAAAACCATCATAAGATTATGCTAGAACTGAGGGTTTGAGGGTATGCTTGCAAGACCACTCAAGAATATGAAAACTGCTATACAAGAAAAAATTAAGGGAAAGCTATATGAAATGTATAACTTATCGATGCTTAAAAATATCTACACTTCTACTATTTATAGATTACAAGAGGACAATTTCCCTCCAAAACTCATGCAAAGATTTCAATATGGTTGCTCTTCTAGGTGTGGGGTCATATCTTCATTTAAGTTGCCAGTTCTTATGAGGTCTCTAGATCTAGAATCATAAATATCAAATGGCCATGGGCCTTTAGATGAGCAACTACTGCCATTATTTTCATCTACCTTTTTTGAGGATTCTTATAGTTTGGGTGCGAGGGATTTTTGCAATTAATGCTCCATATTTTAGGTTGTTCTTGCTACGAATCAGATGTTGTTGCCTTTATGAGTTAAATTCATCCTTTATAATAATATGATGTGGTCTTTTGTAGGAAATAACTATACTTCCTAGAATACTTTACACCTCAATATAATGTGTGAGGTTTGAGATTGCAACCTCGACTAGGGGGATGGGGGGCCAAAGACCCTCCATGTGAGGGTTTGGGGGTAGGAGACCCCTAAAGAAAATTTTGGTCCCCTAAATTTTTAGACCATGGGTGGTTTTAACCTTCAAAACTTTTATCACCATCCAACTTTGGATCCTTTATCATCTTTTGACCTTAAAACTTTATACGTTGGGACTTTTGCCTTTCATCTTCAATCAAAACTTTTATAAAATTTTGACTTTCAGACACTTAATTTTCTTACGCCTTTTGGGACATTTTTCCTTTTGATCCTTAGATTTTCAAAGCTTTTATATTTTGCTTTCTTGACTCTTGACACTTCTTGATCAACACTTTTATTCACACTTTATCTAATGCTTCATCTTTGGCTTCTTTCCTACTTCCTCCACCAAGGTTGTCTTGCTAAGGTCGTCTTATTTTGAGTATAGTGAGAACTCGCTATAATTACTAAGGGCTATAATATGATAGACCTATCACAAACTGTGAGTATTCTTGTTTGTTTAAGAGATGGGTGAATTTTTAGAAGACTTTTACTGTTAAGTAGTAGGAAAATAAAACTAGCATACAAATGGAAAAAATATTGGAGAAAACATTTTATGTTTTATCGAAGTGCTTCATCTAAAATTGTAAGTGAATCTATGTTGGAATTGATGTTAAATGACCTAATATGATGCCCTATATATACATTTATTATTTAAACTCATCTTAACTCAAGCATCAACTAATAGAAGGCACTCTAGTTTTTTAGAAGGCAAATATAAATAAAAATGCATATGATGTGATGGTTGTGCTACATAAATATAGCTCTAGAGTTTCATGAGGTTTTAAGTTGATTTTGACTAGAATACCTACATATATACATTTTATTTTAAAAAGTAATATTATAATGAAAACAAAGGCATTATAAATAGTATATAAAAAGTGATAATATGTCTAATCATTTATATAGACACTTTAGTCAATAACAAAAGAAAAAGAAAAATATAAAAATCTAAAGTTAGATTGAAGATAGAAAAAGAATATTAAAAGTTATTTAAGATTTTTTTTTTTATTGGTTGTAAAGAGGGTTTTGACAGGGTCCCCAAACCTTTTATAAAAGATGAGAATAAAATGAGTGAAGGAGACGATCTTCGTAGGGAGATGATCATCTGCAAGGAGACAATCTGCATAGGGAGATGATCCTAGAAGGACCATCTTCGAAACAATCAAATTTGAAACAACGAATCATACCATTTGATAATATCACAAAAAACAAGGAAACCTATCTAGAGAGATCCCAAGAAATTTCCTTCTTGGAAATCCCACCCAAGAAGGGTCTGGGAAAGCAAATTCAATCAATAATAAAAAATGCAGAATCTCACCCAGGAAGGGCCCAAGAAAACAAAATCAAACGAAAAAAATATTTGAACATAGAATCTCACCTAGGAGGGGCATGAGAAAACCAAAATTCAAATGATGAAACTTGCCCAACAGGAACAAACCGCTCAGGAGGAGAAAAATTGAAACATTGTTTCCCGCATAAGGGAAACCAACAAATCGGATGAAAAAATCCCATGTTTGAGGAGCCTAGGAAAAATGAAAAATAAACGCAACGACATGCCTAGGAGGATAAAATTTGAAATAATGTTTCCCACGTAGGAAAAACTAGCGAAACAAAAGAACTGCTCACCAGGGAACTAATGAGAAAGTCCTTCTGAAAACCTAGAAAATGGGTCAATAGAAAATGGTGGTCTCCCCAGGCCACGAGAACTCCCTGCAAACACAACCTAGAAGATGGAACAACAACAAATGAAGATCTCTATAGACCACGATATCTTAATGCAAGGATATAAATATTACAGCTGAAAGTGAGGAAACCCAAAGAATAAACAATCCACTACGACACCTCATAGTTGAGAGGGACCATCACACACGGGGCTATCATTAAGAGATCATCATCTATAGTCAGCACACACGAACATCCCCCCCCAAAGGCCACCAAAAAAACTTGCAAAAGAAGAAATTTGTCAAAAATACACCCATGCTACATTGTCATCCAACCCCACCAACTCACCATCCAAGAAGAGATCCAAAGACACCTTCACCTGTAGCTACATGAGAAACACAGGGCCCGTCCCAGAGGCCAGAAAGAAGCAACAAGGAAAATAACCATAGAAAACCAAGATAGAAAAAAAATGAATCTTTTGAGGCCCAACCTAGAAACAATCACGAGCCACTCAAATACGGACGATAAAACTGTGGCCCATACCTAAGATCAAGAAAAACGCAATGAGAAAATCCCGAACCTATTTCTGAAGGCCAAAAGATATCAAACTCGTTTCAAAAGGCCCATCCTAGTACCAACCACAAGAGTCCCTTTACTGTGGATGATAAAACTATGGCCCTCGTCCAAGACCAATAAAAATGTAGAGAGAAAACCCTAGGCTGCATCATCATGGGCAAACAAGGAAGCGAGAACCTCCTTTCGAAATCCAATCCTCGAGAGAAGCAGAGGAAACCTTCTAGTAGATAGCAAAAACACACAGGCCTCCCTAAAGACCATAAAGGTCTATCGGAACAGTCTTTGTAGCTCCACTTCTCAATTCGAACCATCCGAAAGCCACCCATCATCGAGGATCACCAAAGAATGTAACTCTGGGTCAATCCTAACAAACATGCAATCTTGTCAATATGGAAAAACACATCTTCGAAAACCTCAAAAGGATCCCATAGAAGTCCTAGAAGAACATCAAAAAGAACACAAAAATTTGTACCCAACAAAAAATTCGTAGAACAGAAAAAAAGACAAAAAAATTCGAAACAAAATCCTTCCCTTATTTAAAACTAATTTTACTCATTATTAAATTATTATATTTTTTAAACTTTTAAAGGAAAAAAGAGTCTATTATCTTAAATTATCCAACTTTTCTATATACATCTTCTTCTTATTCTTAAATCTTATCATTTAGCACCGAAACTTTATTCATACAAAATACTTGTCACCACATTAAAATGTTTTTTATATATAAATGACCTTGTACTTTGTCTTTGAATCAGGAAAGCAAACCAGGACTACTTATACGATAAGCGTATGGTCTACTATTAAAAATACCACTTAATAATAAAACTCAATTACAATTTCATATAAAAATATTTAAAAACTATTTTACACAAAAAATAATAATTTTTTAATAAAAAAATTTATACTTAATTAAAAAATTAAAATAAATATAAAATAAAAATAAAAATAAAGATAAAGGAACAATATCAAAATTCTCAACTCTAGTGGAAAGATCAGACATTGTCCTTTTCGAAAGATAGAGTTAGCAAAGATTGCACTTGATTTCAGCCTATCACGCATCTTATTCTTTAGTCAACGATATTATTTAATTTCAAATTTAGATTGAGTCTTCCTTGGCTTTCCACAAGTTTGTTTGCCCATGCTCCTCACGTGGGCCGATTCTTCTAAAAAAAAAATTTCCCATAAGCTCAGACAATACGTAAATTAAAAATATAATTCGAACTTATATATCGTCCAACAACATAAATGTGTGTTAGAATATAATTAAAAATAACAGTTATATTTAGGTATACTAGTAAGGATAGGTTATTGATAAGGATACTAATAATGTGAGATGTGTAAAAAATATTTTAAAAAAATAAAAATAGGATTTACAAGATTAGTCAATTTCACAATAATATTAATAATAGAAAGCAAGTTCAATTCCACAACAAATATTATTAATAATGAAACCCAAACCAAACCACCTTACAAAAGATTTTTAACTAAATTCAAAAAACAATAATTAATAAATAAATAAAAATGAGAGGTACACCAGCTGCCATGAAAACCATATAAGGGATCATAGGAAGCAAAGCAAATTAAAGAAGAGGTTAGCAAATGGAGTCCAAAATAGTAGTGGATGGGTCTCCCTTCTTGACAGTCCTCCGCGATGGAACCGTGCACCGCATGTTGGGTACCGAAAAGGTTCCTCCTTCACTGGACGGACCGGTCGCCTCCAAAGACGTAGCATCGGATGGCGTCTCTGTCCGCCTCTACCTTCCTACCCTTGCTCTGCACACCCATGGCCTTCAACTTCCACTGCTCGTCTATTTCCACGGAGGCGGATTCTGCGTAGCATCGGCAGCATCTCCCTTATATCACAACTACCTTAATCTGGTGGCGGAAGAGGCGAACGTGGCGTGTGTGTCGGTGGAGTACAGACTGGCTCCTGAACATCGCCTCCCTGCGGCCTACGACGACTGTTTCGCTGCCCTCCAGTGGCTCGCCCGCCAAGCACAAGCCCAGCAAAACCCTCACGGCGTGGGATTCGAACCGGAGCCGTGGCTCTTCTCCAACGCAGACTTTTCCAAGTGCTTCTTGGCAGGTGACAGCGCCGGGGCCAATATTGTGCACGAGATGGGCATCCGGACTAGCGAGAGTGGAAAAGATTTTGCATGTGCGGGCTGTATTCTTGTTCACCCCTTCTTTTGTGCGAAAGAGGATATGGGCAGCGAAGCGAGCCCCCACGCAGAGGCGTTTAAAAAAACGAGAAATGCTCTGTTGGAGATATCTCTTCCGCCGGGAGAAGACAGGGACTATCCGCCTTTAAATCCGTGGGGACCGCGTTCCCCTCCTCTGGCGAGGCTTCTTGTGTATCCTCGAGTTCTCGTCATCGTTGCGGGGAAAGATATGTTCAAGGATCGGGGTATTTTATACCAAGAAGCGCTTGTGAAGGAAGGTATGGTTGCAGATCTCATGATTTTAGAGGAGGAGCCGCATGTCTTTCATCTCGCAGATCTCCGCTGCCACAATGCAAAGCTGATGATGAAGCGTATTTCTGAGTTTATTAAGATGAAGTAAAGTAGGTAGCCATATCACTCTCTCGTCGTTGTTTGTTTGTTCTGTCTCTAATGCTGCGCTCGGGCACAAATTTTAATGTTTATAACAGCGAGACCTGAAATTTCATGAAATTTTCGTATCACATTTATAATAAAACTGCAGGTCACGTTTAAATACTCATATTGACTCTAATTGTTAAAGTTCAACACAATACCACTTTACTTGAATGAATTTTCGTTGTTTAGATCTATTTGCTCTCAATCAACACACCATGAATGAGTGATATTAATTTGGAGTTATCTATTTAAATGGCTTCTTTCCTTTCTCTTATCAACAAAAACAGCAGCGTATACAAAAACAGTAGTGTAGTGTGAGTAGCGTATTGATAGGGATTGTGGAATTTTAAATAGAAATTTAAAATTAAAATTATTTAAAATTTGAATTTAAAAAAATTAAGATTATACATTATAAATTTATAATCTTGTTTTTATAATTATTTTAAGTTGTTATAAAAATTATTTGAATTTTAAAAAATAAAATTATATACTATATTCTTTTTAAATATATAACTTATAATTTTATCTTTTATAATTATTTTAAAATATTATAAAAAATTATAAATATATTTTAAAAAACTAAATGATTGTTAATGGTTTAAGAAAACAATCATCTTCAAATTAACTACTAAGTGAATGCTTGATGGTTTACATTACCCATGAATGCTTGATTGTTTACATTACCCCTATGTAAATGAATGCTAGATGGTTTAAGGAAAACAGTCATCATTAAATTAATTATAAATTATTAATATAATTTTAACTATAAGAAATTATGAACATTTTTTTAAAATTATTTTATTTTTATTTAAATTAATACATATTAATGGTTTGGGACACCTTCATCTAGACTATTGGAATCACAAGGAAAAGGCTCTTATTGTACCTTTAAGAAGTGTGTCTCAATTATACCTTGCATTCTACTTGTACTTTACTTACCTTAAAAATAAATAAATAAAAAATTAACTATTTTTATTTTATATATAAACTATTTAATAATTTAAAAAACAATCATCTTTAATTTAAAAATAAACATATTGATGTGTTATAAGAAATTATAAACATGCTTTTATCTAAATAAATGATTGTTAATGGTTTAAAAATACAATCATCTTTAAATTAAATACTTTATCTTTTATAGTTTAGGAAAACAATCATCTTTTTTTAAATTCTAAAGTAATTTTTTTAAAGCAAAAAACTCTTTACAGGGCTGCCTTTGATGTGCAAGGTGCAACCAAAGTATTGTCATTGTTGTCAACACAGACAGAGGATCGGTTGATGCAATGGACAGGAGTTCATTGATGAGCAAAAAGACAACAAAAGTATTGTCATTGTTGTCAACACAGTCAGGGAGATCGGTTGATGCAGTGGACAATAGATTGGTTGATGCAATGGACAGGAGTTTAGTGGTCATACAAAGCATGTATAATGATTCTCCAAGAAGAACGTAGTGGCCCATATGCAAAAGCTCAAAGAAAAAGACAAGTAAGAAGTGTCGCGATATCGCGACATGTTGAGCAAGCATGAGAAAATGTCGCGATATCGCGACATGTTTGGCCGTAGAAAGAAAACGCGTCACGATATCGCGACATGTTTGGCAAGAAAAGAAAACTGTCGCGATATCGCGACATAATGGAAGAAAAGAAGCCAAGTAGAAAAACTGATGCGATTTCACGACATGTTGGAGGCAAAGAAGCCAAGTGGAAAAACTGTCACGATTTCGCGACATGTTGGCAGAGAAAAAGCCAAGTGGAAAAACCGTCGCGATTTCGCGACATGTTGGCAGAGAAAAATCCAAGTGGAAAACTGTCGCGATTTCGCGACATGTTTGGAGAAGCAGCTGCATGCAAAGAAAATTGTTGTGATTTCATGACATGTTCAAAGAAGAAGCGCATGCAAAGAAAATTGTCGCGATTTCGCAACATGTTTGGAGAGAAGGCGTAGGCAAAGAAAATTGTCGTGATTTCACGACATGTTTGGAGAGAAGGCGCAGGCAAAGAAAACTGTCGTGATTTCACGACATGTTTGGAGAGAAGGCGTAGGCAAAGAAAACTGTCGTGATTTCATGACATGTTTGGAGAGAAGGCGCAGGCAAAGAAAACTGTCGCAATTTTGCGACATGTTTGGAGAGAAGGCGCAAGCAAATAAAACTGTCGTGATTTCGTGACATGTTCGGGGAGAAGAATCTCGCAAAGAAAAGTGTCGTGATTTCGCGACAATCTCTAAGAGAGGCAGTACGGACAAAAATGTGTCGCGATTTCGTGACATGTTTGAGAGAAGGAGCTCGCAAAGAAAAGTGTCACGATTTCACGACAATCTGCAAGAGAGGCAGTACGAACAAAAATGTGTCGCGATTTCACGACATGTTTGAGAGAAAGAGCTTGCAAGGAAAAGTGTGCGATTTTGCGACAATTTGCAAGAGGAAGCGCCAAGGAGAAAAAAGTGTCGCGATATCGCGACATGTCAGGTTTTCACAACCCGAAGGGAAGAAAAGTGCTAAGGCAAAAATGTGTCGTGGTTTCGCGACATGTTCCGTTTTCGCAAGCGAAAGGCAGAGAAAGGCACAAGGCAGCAAAAGTGTCACGATTTTGCGACATGTTCCGTTTTCATGGGCGAAAGGCAGAGAAAGGCACAAGGCAGCGAAAGTGTCACAATTTCGCGACATGTTCTGTTTTCATGGGCGAAAGGCAGAGAAAGGCATAAGGCAACAAAAGTGTCACGATTTCGTGACATGTCATGTTTTCGCTAGTGCTTGCAGAGAAGAGTGTATAGAAGCGAAAGGTGTCACGATTTCGTGACATGTCATGTTTTTGCTAGTGCTTGCGAGAGAAGAGTGTACGAAAGCGAAAGGTGTCACGATTTCGTGACATGTCATGTTTTCGCAAGTGCTTGCAGAGAAGAGTGTATGAAAGCGAAAGGTGTCGCGATTTCGCGACATGTCATGTTTTCGCTAGTGCAAGAAGAGAAGAGTGCAAGGAAGCGAAAGTGTCACGATTTCACGACATGTCATGTTTTCACGGGAAAGAGATAGAGAAGAGCTCAAGGCAGCGAAAGTGTAGCGATTTTGTGACATGTTCTATTTTTGTGGGTGCAAGCTGAGAAAAGGACAAGGAGGCGTAAAGTGTCGCGATATCGCGACATGTCTTGTTTTCATGGTCAAATGCCAAGAAAATTCAAAGGGGCAAAAATGTCACGATTTCGCGACAGGTCGCATTGGCGTGATGGAAGAAGAAGAACCCGACGAAGTAAAATTATCTAAAGTCGTACGATAGTAACAGAGGCAGTTATAGAAAGAATTCATGCAGCCAGAATAAGAAGAGTTAACTAGAGTCAGAACTATAGTTGCAGAGGAAAAACCAGGCAGATAAAATAAGAAGAGTTAACTAGAGTCGAACTATAGTTGCAGGGGGTGTTGCAAAGAAAATCATGCAAGAAAAATAAAGAAGAGTTAATCGGAGTCAGAACTCGAGTTGCAGGGGGTAGTTACAGAATAAAATTATGCAACTAAAATTAGAACAATGCATTAAAGATAGAACGGCTGTTACAGGGTCGTGACGCTATGAAACTGTGAGAGCGATGGCCATACTGAGAGTCCCAAATAAAGAGACAAACCTATTAATAGGTTACGTGTAAGAATATTGTGTCAAAAATGAGTTACTTACAGGAGTAGCTATGAATAGGTTGCATGCGGGATAATGGAAGATATAGAAGACTTAGGGTTTCAAAATGAAAATATTGTTTTAAAATGGCAGTTGCATGCAAAAGAAAAATTTTGGCTCATAATTGAAAAGAGTGTCATCGAAAAGAGTAAATGTGTCGCGAGGGCAGTGCGTGCAAAAGTGAAAAGGTAGCTCAGAATTGAAAAGTGAGCAGATAAGGCTGTCAGAGCCATAAGCAAATAGAGAAGGCTGTCAGAGCACAGAGAAGGTTGTCAGAGCGTAATAAGCAGAGCGATAAGAGTGATATGTTAGGTTGAGATCTGTGTGGGTAGATATATATGAGAAAAGTCGAAGAGATATATTGAGCAGAGGGAGAGCAGCTGAGAAAGAGTGACTGAGAGAGTGCAGCAGCAAGTGCATAGAAGGAATATGTGTTTCCTAAATTGAAAGAGAGGTTGGATGAGCAATAGACCAATAAGGGTCTTGTAAAAGTGAAGGCATATTTATGTCAATCTAAGATTCAAAATAGAAATCCAAGTTGGTGCTTGGAATCAGGGGTTGGTGCTCCTTCCAATCGATGCTTGGTAAATCGGGGGTTGGTGCTCCTTTCTGTTGGTGCAGATAAATTAGGGGTTGGTGCTCCTTCCAGTGGGTGCTGGTAAACTATTTGTAAAGTGGGTGCTTTGCAAAGGCTGGATTTGGATGGGAGTCCAAGCAGTCTATTTTTGAGGAGTAGCCAAAACTGGTGAACCTCGTTAAATTGTGTGTTATGGAATGCTCTCTTGTTATATTTGTTTTATCTATTTTAAGTTCTCCTTGCTTCACTTTAAGACTTGTAGATTTGAATTTAAATAGCTACACTGATTCATCCCCCCTCTTAGTGCCATTGTAAGACTAACAATTGGTATCAGAGCCAAGTTCCTAAATAGGCTAAATCAACTAAGGTTGATCTTGGATTAGTACACAATGGGTAAGAAGAATAGATCCTCCTCCAAAAAGGCATCCCACTCAGTTTCAATTTTTGTAGAAGAGAAAATTGAACCAGAAAAGTTAGAAGAAGTGAATCCCGAAGTCCGTGATGAAAACCTTGAGGTCGAAGTATATCTAGAAGGTGAGTTGATCGCCGCACTTGAAGAGTTGAGTATAGAAAAAAAAAAAACAAAAGAATGTCTAAGAAGTTAGAAGAATATGGAGATGAGATTGAAGATCTCTTTCTACAAGTTCAAAAGGCCAAGAAATCGAAGAAGCCTTAAAAACACACCCGGATGATGAGGATGATGTATGCAAGACAAGTGAAGAGGAATCTAACAAAGTTATTGTTGATCGAAAGTCGCAAGTAGAACAAAGACAAAAGGATTGAAGATATTCTCAGGTCTCAAATCAATGAAAAAGAGACTGTTTGCTACCAGCAAGAAGGAGAGATTGTTTTGTTGAAGAAACAACTAGAAGAGGCCAATATAAGTCTCAAATTTGAGAAGAATTGGCAAGACTCTCCTGGATTCAACAACTGGACTATGAGGCCCTACCCTTTAGATGTAGGGTTTATCACAAACATGGACATTTGGCCTATTTTTGCCCTAATAATATGAATGCTAAAATGGAGGCCCCTTTAGGAATGCCAAACCCGCCTAAAGAGGATAATGCAACACTTAATAAAGATTCTAATAGCATTGTTCAGGGCCAGGAAGCTCAGAGAGAGGGTTTTGAACAGCCTAGAAGAAAAAGACAGACAAAGAAAAAGAGGGAAAGGAGCAATCCCATCTCAGACCTGCCAATAGGTATGAGATATTTAAGTCACTGGTTGACGAAGAGGAACAGTTTATGGAGGGCATGGAGGTTAATAAGGAAAATTCTAATATTCCCATGCAACTCCCCCTCTCATCTCCTCCCGTCATACGACAAGTAGTTGAACTTTGTGAGGTATCACAACCAGTGTGTTCAGGGTCTTTAGTAGTGCATAACCAGGAGTAGACAGTATCTCAGGATGTCAGCATGGGAATAGTAGAGAAGAACAAGGAAAGGCCAACTTTGGGGATTACCCAGGTAGAAAAAATATCAAAAAACAAGAATTCTCAAGGAGTAGGTAGAAGATCCAATAAGGAGTTGCTAGCAGTCCAAGGAGACAAACTGATCACGAGAGGATCGGTGAGGCCAATAGACTCTTATTGCTCCCAGGGTAACCAATGATTATACAATCATGGAATGTGAGGGGTTTAAATAGTAGAACCCATCAATCTGTTGTTCGAAGACTTTTAGAGAATCGTAATACTGATTTTTTGCTTTTACAGGAGACTAAGATGTCATTAGATCTTATGTCCAAAACAGTCCAACTGAATTTGGAGGGGTGTCGGTCATATGGATGTGGCTGCCCAAGGTGCCTCAGGGGGGATTGTTACTCTATGGAACTCTCTTGAATGGTCTGCAATAGAACATCTTGCCTAGAGGGGTGTTCTCACTTCTCTTTTTAGGAATAATGTCACTACGAAACACGTTCTAATCACAAACTTTTATGGGTCTCAAAACCTAGATGGTCGAGAGCGACAGTGGAAGGTTGTGCATAACATGCGAACCTCAAGGGAAGATCTAGACTAGATTATAGCGGGGGACTTTAACGCTAAATTATCTTCTAGAGATTAGGAAGGGGGAACACCATTTTTGGACCCAAGGGACCGTTTCATGATTTCCCAAGTCCGGGCTTTGCACTTAGTGGACATTAAATGTCCTGGCATTAACTACACTTGACTAATAAAAGGTGGGAGCCACATAGCAGGAAGGTTAAGCTAGATCATTTTCTGGTTTCAAAGGAGGTGTTTGTAAAATGGAATATAAATTTTTAGATTTTAGAAGACCCAATTTCAGATCATTATCCCATTCTGTTGGAAGGTGGGACTAGGATGGGGCAGCATCACAAACCTTTCAGATTTGAGAATTTTTGGCTTCGAAAAGAAGAACTTCAGGAGAAAATTCCATAGTGGTGGGAAGAAGGCCGCCTAGCTTATGGGAGAGCAATGTTCAAAATCCACAAACAACTACAATATGTCAAAACTCAGCTGAAGTATTGGAGGCGTGCTAATAAAACGGACTTCCGGGCCCAAAGAGCTCCATTGGTGGCCGATGGGATGAGGTCCAAAAATAGTTCGGAGAAGGAGTAATTATAGACCAGCTCAAAGCCGAGGATGATGCCCCACGTACAGCGGTTGAGGACATTGACAACTAGGAGGATACCTATTGGAAGCAAGAGAGCAAGGACCACCTGGTTATTAGAAGGGGACAGAAATACAAAATTCTTTCATCGAATTGCTTGTGCTCAAAGACAGATGAACAAGATGGAGGCCCTTCAATATGAGAATGGTCATTCCTTTGATACACTTCCGTGTATGCATTCCCATGCTATGGATTATTTTTCTAAGCTTTTTAATGAAAGTGTGGTACAAGATGTAGAGGCCCAAAATGAAGTTATTTCTCGTCATACTCGTTGTTATTTTTGAGGATGAAAATCAGGCCCTCCTCAAACCCATTGATAGAGATGAATTGAAAACTATGGTCTTTGGAATGAGCACCGGTAAAACTCCGGGTCTAAACGGCTTCCCAATTGAGTTTTTTCAGAGCTTTCTGGGACTACTTAGAGGAAGATGTAATGGTTGTTGTAGAAGAGTCCAAATAAAATAATAGAATGCTTAAAGCTATAAACCACACTTTCATTACCTTAATTCCAAAATGGGAGGAGGGGGTTCATATTTTAGATTATAGGCCTATTGCCTTATGTAATGTGTTGACAAAATAATCACAAAGGTAATGGCTGAGCGCCTAAAACCTCTTCTTCACAACATTGTCTCCTCTGAGCAAGGGGGTTTTGTTGAGGGACGACAGATTCTGGATGGGGTGGTTGTGGCCTAAGAAGCAATCCATTAAATGCACACTTCTGGTAATAAAGGGATGTTCATAAAACTGGACATGTCAAAGGCTTATGATAGGGTTGAATGGAGTTTCCTGGCTAAAATGATGGCAGCCTTTGGTTTCTCTCAGGACTGGATAGAGTGGGTCATGAGTTGTGTCTCTACCCCGACTTACTCCGTGCTAATCAAGGGCCTTCCTTCACAACCATTTGGAGCTACTCGAGGACTGCGCCAGGGGGATCCATGTTCTCCTTATCTTTTTCTTATTTTGGTCAAGGTCTTGGCGGACTTTTCTTGAGGAGAAGACAAGAAGGTAGATTATTGGGTATCGGGGTGGGTGACGAAGTTTTAACGCACCTGCAGCTTGTGGATGACACTCGGTTTGGTGGGAGTGGCCACTTCAGGGAAGCAAGAATGATTAGGGATACTCTTAATGTCTATCTCGGGGCTACTCAACAGGTCATTAATGACAAGAAATCCAAAGTGGTTTTTTTTAATCCGGAGCAAAGGCTTCATAACGCAATTTTAGAAATCCGGGGATTCGCAAGGAATTCTCTCCCAGTGGTTTACTTGGGGGTCCCCTTGCACTTTAAGAAGCTAAAATTAGACACATGGAGGAATCTCCTGGAGTGTACTGGTCTCACAAGTGGTTAAGTTATGGTGGCAGATTAACGTTCTTACGGGTCGATCATTCAAGCCATGCCAATTTACAAATTCTTTATCCTGGCTGCCCCGATTACAATATGGAAAGAGTTGGACAGGATGGCTAGAAAGTTTTTATGGGAAGGAGCAAAGGGAGAGAGAAAGTGGGCCTTAGTGGGCTGGGACAAAGTTACCTAGCCCAAGGTTAAAGGAGGTCTGGGTTTGAGAAAATCTAAGTTGAATAATAAAGCTTTGGCCGGAAAGTTGTATCGGACATGGATCTCCCAACCCACCTCCCTTTTTAGTGGAATCCTAACTAGCAAATACCGGGACAAAGCCAACCCAAACGATGTAGCTCGCATCCCCTTGGATGGTACTCGGGTCCCTAGTTTTGCGTGCTCTCAAGTTAGGGTCTCAGGTTGTTAAAGACCGCTTATTTTGGAAAGTGGGAAGAGGGGAGAAGGCTCATTTCTGGATAGATTCTTGGGATCAGTTCCCACCCATCATTGCTGAATGTCCAAAATTATAGCCAATAAAAGTAGCCATTGAATCCAAGGGATGGATCTGTATTGAAAGTTATTTCACAACTACTCACCTGGGGAGTGTAAGTTTAAGCAGTTTAAGAAGTTGGATGAGTGGCCCATTTCAATCCCTCCGGATTTGACTCCCATCATGACTAAAATTCTGACGTAAATATTTCTTACAGGGGGAGACGTGGAGGATGAATTATCTTGGGGCTTTGGGAGTCTTGGCGTCTATACAATAAAGGATGGATATGACAGCATTCTCCCAGAGCCCCTCCCTCATACTTTTTAGGTTGAGGACTGGAGGAAAGTTTGGCACTCTAAAGGCTGGTCGAAAGTTAACTTTTTTGCCTGGTAGTGCATGCACAATGGAATCCTCACTTTTGATAATCTCAAATCAAAAGGTATCATTGGCCCTTCTCAATGTGTACTATGCTACAAGAGCGAGGAAACTGTTGACCATTTGTTGTTTGGTTGCCCTTTCACCCGATATATTTGGTCGCGTTGGTTTGCATACTTTAAAATTCAAGTAAGTGGTGACTCGAATCGGATGAATATCTGGGCAAAATGGCAGAAAGGTAGATTCAAATCTAAAGCTATTCGTATTGGCTAGGAGCTCGGTTTAAGCTTTATCTGGTGGCAAGTATGGCTGGAAAGAAATGCCAAAATTTTTAGAGAAACTTTTACTGCTCTAGACAGGGGTTTGGCAGACCATTTGGAGTAAGGTTACTGAAACTGTGGCTATTCATGCTGAGGAGGAAGCTCAAATTGACATTGGAGCTATGGAAGAATGCGTTGAACTGCAAGAGGGACACGACAAAAATTGTTGGAAACCTCCCCCGAAGGTTGGATTAAAATCAATACTGATGGAGCCGCAAAAGGAAATTCGGGTAGAGCCAAAATTAGAATGGTGTGCCGAAACCATGCTCGGGACCGTGCTCTATTGGGAATTGCAAGGCCTCGGGAAGAACCACTAACAATGAAGCCAAAGCCATTGCCATCAAGTCTCGCTTCGTTTGGGCGATGAAACATGGCCACCATAGGATTATTCTTGAATCAAACTCGCAAATAATGGTTGGAGCTCTAGACCGCATGAGGAACTTTGATCTCGAAAGCTTGGAGGTTGAGGGCTCTTGTTACCCAAATTAAATAATTATGGAAGGAATTGGAGGACGTGATACTAGTTTATGCGAGTAGAGATTTCAACAAAGCGGCTGACTTTCTGGCTAAGATGGGTGCGTAAAAGGAGGTTGGAGTTCGGTTGCACAGTGACATGGATATTGAGGATGAGGTGATTAGACGGGGTCTTGAAAGGTCCTTGAGCTAATGACCTTCGAAAAAACAGAGTACGATGGGGGACCCCATGGCAGCTAGTTTTTGGTTCACGAAAATTGGCTCCGATGCAGTTCTTCCTTTACTATTGTATGACCGTGTCCTCTCGGACCTTGGCTGGGAAGAGACTCTTCCCACATTGTAATTGATCTATGTCTTAATACAATTTTTTTTTTTCAAAAAAACAAACATCTATAAATACTCGCAAGTTATCCTCCTAAGGAATATGTCCTCCTTCATGGAAAGCATAGACTTACAACAAATGTTCTTGTATCTTCATTTATATTTGCACAAATGTCTTCACATTTGAACCTTCAAAGTATGTAAAGAAACAAACACATCTAAATGAGATGAAAAATGGGATTTAATTAATATTCTCTACATAGAATGCATTTTGTAGGATCCAATATGCACTTTCTCACAATGTAGATGTCTTTGAAATATATAAGAAAATAATGCTAATATGTATACACCTCTCCAACATTGAATGGTATTGTCTTTACTTGTCCTATAATGGATTGGGATGTCTCGAAATCAATCATAGTTGTATACTTCTTTTCTTAGTCTTAGTTTGATACCACTCATTGGATGTAAATAAGTTTATATATATTATTTTGATGTAGTGCCTTAATTTTATATATGACAAGACTAGTTTGTTAGCAATGAGCTATATAACCACCTTGACATTGGAATTTATTGGACATCATTCTAACTTAATAAGGTATAAATTTGTCAATGTTAGGTTAAAAGCACATATAAGTAACCTAATGGTATAATTTAAGCTAGTAAGTAGGCAATGTAAAATATTGGAAGGTAGGACACACACAATCTAACTAAAGAGAAGCAATATACTTTGAATACAATGATGTACTAGAAAAAGTGAAAGAGCTTTATAAGATAATAAAGAGATACATTGAAGTAACACTCTACCTTGACATTGTAAATTATTGGATATTATTCTAACTTTAATAAGGTATAAATTGGGTAATATTAGGTTAAAAGCACATATAAGTAACCTAATGGTATAATGTAAGGTAGTAAGTAGGCAGTATAAAAGATTGAAGAGTAGGACACATACATAATCTAACTAAAGAGAAGCAATATGCTTTGAATACAAATGGTGTACTAGACAAAGTGAAATATATTTATACGATAATAAAGAGATACCTTGTAGTAACACTCTATATGTACCTATATCGATGCTTAAACCTAGTGCTTACAATGGTCTTTACTTTTTGAATGATTTTGATGATATTTGACTATATCTCCTTGGATGCTTTATTTTGAGCACCATCTTGACCTTGAGATAAGTAAGAACCTAATAGAAGAAGGAATACTAACTAGGTAATTTAGTATTTTTTATCCTCTCCAATTGTCTAGGCCATCAAACAGGGTTGGACCAGACAATTGGGGCTATTACACCTTGTGTGGAGCGACACAATACGACCAATACCAAGAGTGAAAGGTTTGACTCTATTGGGGACCTCAAGTATTTTTTACAATGTTGACTCATTTTAAGATGTGATCTTGAGAGCATAGTCCTAATATGGTCTAATATAATAGCTTCAAAGAAAAAGGATTAGAGAGATGCACAAAAATAAAAGCAATAGAAAGGGGAAATCTAAGCTAACCAAGGTGATTCACCAAGATCAAGATAATACCCTCTAAAAAATATCACTAAGTTTAATGTGTTGACATAGTGAACACATTCTCTCCTTGTCATATATAATTATAGATAGACACACATACATAAAGGAAACAAGATAGGGAGAACCAAATACTTGGAATCAAATAGTCATAGGCTTCTAGTTTGTATATATGAATATAAAACCATTACAATATTATGTCAGAAGTGGGGTTTCAAGGGCATGCCCACAAGACCACTCAGGAATATATGTATTTCTATATAAGGTAAAATGAATGGAAATCTATATGAAGTGAATAATTTGTCAGTACTTAACATTATCTATACTTCTAACATTATCTATACTTCTACTATATATAGATTACAAAAGGAGAATTTCCCTCCAAAACTCATGTAGATAATTCAAGATGATTGCTCTTTTGGGTGTCAAATCATATCTTCATTTAAGTTGTCAATTCTTTCGAGGCCTTTGGATCTAGAATCCTAAATGCCAAATGGTTTCAGATCTTTGGATGAGAAACTACCACCATTATTTCCATCTATATTTTCTAGGGATTCCCATAGTATGGGTGCAAGGAATTTTAGTAATTAATATTCCATATTTAGGGTTATTCCTGCTACAACTCTAATGTTGCAACCTTTATGATCCTTTTTGAGAGATATGTCATGATCTTTTGTAAGAAATAATTGTACTCCCTATAATATTGTACACCTCAACACAATGTGCAAGGTCTAGGATCATGACCTTGACTAAGGGATATGGGGGGCAATGACCCTCCATGTGGGGGTTTAGGGGTGAGAGTCCCCTTGAAGAAAAATTTGGTCCCTTAATTTTTTGGAGCATAGGTGGTTTTAGCCTTCAAAACTTGTATCACCATCTGACTTTGAAACCTTTATCATCTTCCAACCTCAAAATTTTATATGTTAGAACTTTTTCCTTTTGTCTTTCGTCAAAAAAATTATAAAATTTTGACTTTCAGACACTTATCTTTCTTCCACCTTTTAGTACTTTTTACCTTTTGATCCTTAGATCGTCGAAGATTTTGTCTTTCACTTTCTCGACTCTTGAAACTTCCTGATCAAAAATTTCATCCACACTTTGTCCAATGCTTCATCTTTGGCTTCCCACTTGCTTCTTCCTCCACTAAGGCTACCTTGCTAAGGCCTTCTTTTGAGTGTAGTGTGAACTCACTACAGTTCTAACAACTCTCAAGGGTTCTTCAGTCCATTGAATATGAAGAACCTAGAGAAGTTGGTGCTTTATCAATTGGGAGCAAAGTCAAGAAGAGAACCAAAATTGAAATGGAAGTGGAGGGGGAAATTTTAACAGTTAGTCTACAACTTCATGTCTATGTAGTTGTTAAGACTTTTTTAATTTCATAAAACTAGGATTAGTCCCATAAATTACATATAGCACATATATACAAGGGTTGAGTGTGTGGTCTTATTCAATGGTCATGGGTTCAAATGAGACTCCCACTTGTTGCTTGAGTCCTATGTTTCCTCCTAACTTTCTAGTTCTTTTGGTGAAATTCCTTCACTCATATTGGAGTAGGACTTCTAAGCAACTCCTTTCGCACTATTAGATAGATATAAGCATCGACTCTTCTTTTGGATGGTGGAGAGACCATGCCTTGACCTCGACTTATTCTTTATGGAATGATGTTGAGATGAGGTACTAGATTTTATGGGTTGGAAACAATAAAGGATTTAGTGGTAGATATTTCATTCATGCACCTCTAGATCCTTTGCTTTGAGTGGAGTCACCAAGTGAATACAACTTATGCTCTACGATCAGATAGACTAAGGTCTTCACCAAAACCTCAATTTGATGTCCTTCAAAAGTGACTTCTTCTGGATGTTCATTCTGGAGTAAATTCATTAGGTGAATTTTCAAAATGCTTCAACAAGTAGAATAGGTAGACAATCTCACCAAAGTTAGAGTCTATCTTATTCTTGATTGTGGGACCAAAGATAATTCAATCGGGTCTCATCGAGCATATCATTTAACTATTGTTCTCTCTAATTGTCCAAGCCATCAAATAGGGTTGGATCAAACAATCAGGGCTATAACACCTCATGAAAAGTGACATAGTAGGTCCAATCCCAAGAGCATAGGGTTAGACTTTATCGAAGGCCTTAGGGATTTTTTATAAGGATGAATCCTTTTTATATGTGATATTGAACGCACAGTCATAATCTAGCCTAATCTAATAGCTTCGAGAAAAAAATTTAGAGAGATGCAAGAAAATAAAAATAAAAAAAATCAAAAACCTAAGCAATCGAGGTGATGTACCAAGATCAAGATAAGATCCCCCTGCACAATAGCCCTAAGTGTAATGCATCAATGTAGTAAACACTCCCTCTCCTCAACATACATAAGTGTAGATAGACACACATACATAAGGAAAATGGGATAAGGAGAATCAAACACTTGGAACAAAATAATCACATGCCTCCAATATGTATATTTGAATATAAAACCATCATAAGATTATGCTAGAACTGAGGGTTTGAGGGTATGCTTGCAAGACCACTCAAGAATATGAAAACTGCTATACAAGAAAAAATTAAGGGAAAGCTATATGAAATGTATAACTTATCGATGCTTAAAAATATCTACACTTCTACTATTTATAGATTACAAGAGGACAATTTCCCTCCAAAACTCATGCAAAGATTTCAATATGGTTGCTCTTCTAGGTGTGGGGTCATATCTTCATTTAAGTTGCCAGTTCTTATGAGGTCTCTAGATCTAGAATCATAAATATCAAATGGCCATGGGCCTTTAGATGAGCAACTACTGCCATTATTTTCATCTACCTTTTTTGAGGATTCTTATAGTTTGGGTGCGAGGGATTTTTGCAATTAATGCTCCATATTTTAGGTTGTTCTTGCTACGAATCAGATGTTGTTGCCTTTATGAGTTAAATTCATCCTTTATAATAATATGATGTGGTCTTTTGTAGGAAATAACTATACTTCCTAGAATACTTTACACCTCAATATAATGTGTGAGGTTTGAGATTGCAACCTCGACTAGGGGGATGGGGGGCCAAAGACCCTCCATGTGAGGGTTTGGGGGTAGGAGACCCCTAAAGAAAATTTTGGTCCCCTAAATTTTTAGACCATGGGTGGTTTTAACCTTCAAAACTTTTATCACCATCCAACTTTGGATCCTTTATCATCTTTTGACCTTAAAACTTTATACGTTGGGACTTTTGCCTTTCATCTTCAATCAAAACTTTTATAAAATTTTGACTTTCAGACACTTAATTTTCTTACGCCTTTTGGGACATTTTTCCTTTTGATCCTTAGATTTTCAAAGCTTTTATATTTTGCTTTCTTGACTCTTGACACTTCTTGATCAACACTTTTATTCACACTTTATCTAATGCTTCATCTTTGGCTTCTTTCCTACTTCCTCCACCAAGGTTGTCTTGCTAAGGTCGTCTTATTTTGAGTATAGTGAGAACTCGCTATAATTACTAAGGGCTATAATATGATAGACCTATCACAAACTGTGAGTATTCTTGTTTGTTTAAGAGATGGGTGAATTTTTAGAAGACTTTTACTGTTAAGTAGTAGGAAAATAAAACTAGCATACAAATGGAAAAAATATTGGAGAAAACATTTTATGTTTTATCGAAGTGCTTCATCTAAAATTGTAAGTGAATCTATGTTGGAATTGATGTTAAATGACCTAATATGATGCCCTATATATACATTTATTATTTAAACTCATCTTAACTCAAGCATCAACTAATAGAAGGCACTCTAGTTTTTTAGAAGGCAAATATAAATAAAAATGCATATGATGTGATGGTTGTGCTACATAAATATAGCTCTAGAGTTTCATGAGGTTTTAAGTTGATTTTGACTAGAATACCTACATATATACATTTTATTTTAAAAAGTAATATTATAATGAAAACAAAGGCATTATAAATAGTATATAAAAAGTGATAATATGTCTAATCATTTATATAGACACTTTAGTCAATAACAAAAGAAAAAGAAAAATATAAAAATCTAAAGTTAGATTGAAGATAGAAAAAGAATATTAAAAGTTATTTAAGATTTTTTTTTTTATTGGTTGTAAAGAGGGTTTTGACAGGGTCCCCAAACCTTTTATAAAAGATGAGAATAAAATGAGTGAAGGAGACGATCTTCGTAGGGATATGATCATCTGCAAGGAGACAATCTGCATAGGGAGATGATCCTAGAAGGACCATCTTCGAAACAATCAAATTTGAAACAACGAATCATACCATTTGATAATATCACAAAAAACAAGGAAACCTATCTAGAGAGATCCCAAGAAATTTCCTTCTTGGAAATCCCACCCAAGAAGGGTCTGGGAAAGCAAATTCAATCAATAATAAAAAATGCAGAATCTCACCCAGGAAGGGCCCAAGAAAACAAAATCAAACGAAAAAAATATTTGAACATAGAATCTCACCTAGGAGGGGCATGAGAAAACCAAAATTCAAATGATGAAACTTGCCCAACAGGAACAAACCGCTCAGGAGGAGAAAAATTGAAACATTGTTTCCCGCATAAGGGAAACCAACAAATCGGATGAAAAAATCCCATGTTTGAGGAGCCTAGGAAAAATGAAAAATAAACGCAACGACATGCCTAGGAGGATAAAATTTGAAATAATGTTTCCCACGTAGGAAAAACTAGCGAAACAAAAGAACTGCTCACCAGGGAACTAATGAGAAAGTCCTTCTGAAAACCTAGAAAATGGGTCAATAGAAAATGGTGGTCTCCCCAGGCCACGAGAACTCCCTGCAAACACAACCTAGAAGATGGAACAACAACAAATGAAGATCTCTATAGACCACGATATCTTAATGCAAGGATATAAATATTACAGCTGAAAGTGAGGAAACCCAAAGAATAAACAATCCACTACGACACCTCATAGTTGAGAGGGACCATCACACACGGGGCTATCATTAAGAGATCATCATCTATAGTCAGCACACACGAACATCCCCCCCCAAAGGCCACCAAAAAAACTTGCAAAAGAAGAAATTTGTCAAAAATACACCCATGCTACATTGTCATCCAACCCCACCAACTCACCATCCAAGAAGAGATCCAAAGACACCTTCACCTGTAGCTACATGAGAAACACAGGGCCCGTCCCAGAGGCCAGAAAGAAGCAACAAGGAAAATAACCATAGAAAACCAAGATAGAAAAAAAATGAATCTTTTGAGGCCCAACCTAGAAACAATCACGAGCCACTCAAATACGGACGATAAAACTGTGGCCCATACCTAAGATCAAGAAAAACGCAATGAGAAAATCCCGAACCTATTTCTGAAGGCCAAAAGATATCAAACTCGTTTCAAAAGGCCCATCCTAGTACCAACCACAAGAGTCCCTTTACTGTGGATGATAAAACTATGGCCCTCGTCCAAGACCAATAAAAATGTAGAGAGAAAACCCTAGGCTGCATCATCATGGGCAAACAAGGAAGCGAGAACCTCCTTTCGAAATCCAATCCTCGAGAGAAGCAGAGGAAACCTTCTAGTAGATAGCAAAAACACACAGGCCTCCCTAAAGACCATAAAGGTCTATCGGAACAGTCTTTGTAGCTCCACTTCTCAATTCGAACCATCCGAAAGCCACCCATCATCGAGGATCACCAAAGAATGTAACTCTGGGTCAATCCTAACAAACATGCAATCTTGTCAATATGGAAAAACACATCTTCGAAAACCTCAAAAGGATCCCATAGAAGTCCTAGAAGAACATCAAAAAGAACACAAAAATTTGTACCCAACAAAAAATTCGTAGAACAGAAAAAAAGACAAAAAAATTCGAAACAAAATCCTTCCCTTATTTAAAACTAATTTTACTCATTATTAAATTATTATATTTTTTAAACTTTTAAAGGAAAAAAGAGTCTATTATCTTAAATTATCCAACTTTTCTATATACATCTTCTTCTTATTCTTAAATCTTATCATTTAGCACCGAAACTTTATTCATACAAAATACTTGTCACCACATTAAAATGTTTTTTATATATAAATGACCTTGTACTTTGTCTTTGAATCAGGAAAGCAAACCAGGACTACTTATACGATAAGCGTATGGTCTACTATTAAAAATACCACTTAATAATAAAACTCAATTACAATTTCATATAAAAATATTTAAAAACTATTTTACACAAAAAATAATAATTTTTTAATAAAAAAATTTATACTTAATTAAAAAATTAAAATAAATATAAAATAAAAATAAAAATAAAGATAAAGGAACAATATCAAAATTCTCAACTCTAGTGGAAAGATCAGACATTGTCCTTTTCGAAAGATAGAGTTAGCAAAGATTGCACTTGATTTCAGCCTATCACGCATCTTATTCTTTAGTCAACGATATTATTTAATTTCAAATTTAGATTGAGTCTTCCTTGGCTTTCCACAAGTTTGTTTGCCCATGCTCCTCACGTGGGCCGATTCTTCTAAAAAAAAAATTTCCCATAAGCTCAGACAATACGTAAATTAAAAATATAATTCGAACTTATATATCGTCCAACAACATAAATGTGTGTTAGAATATAATTAAAAATAACAGTTATATTTAGGTATACTAGTAAGGATAGGTTATTGATAAGGATACTAATAATGTGAGATGTGTAAAAAATATTTTAAAAAAATAAAAATAGGATTTACAAGATTAGTCAATTTCACAATAATATTAATAATAGAAAGCAAGTTCAATTCCACAACAAATATTATTAATAATGAAACCCAAACCAAACCACCTTACAAAAGATTTTTAACTAAATTCAAAAAACAATAATTAATAAATAAATAAAAATGAGAGGTACACCAGCTGCCATGAAAACCATATAAGGGATCATAGGAAGCAAAGCAAATTAAAGAAGAGGTTAGCAAATGGAGTCCAAAATAGTAGTGGATGGGTCTCCCTTCTTGACAGTCCTCCGCGATGGAACCGTGCACCGCATGTTGGGTACCGAAAAGGTTCCTCCTTCACTGGACGGACCGGTCGCCTCCAAAGACGTAGCATCGGATGGCGTCTCTGTCCGCCTCTACCTTCCTACCCTTGCTCTGCACACCCATGGCCTTCAACTTCCACTGCTCGTCTATTTCCACGGAGGCGGATTCTGCGTAGCATCGGCAGCATCTCCCTTATATCACAACTACCTTAATCTGGTGGCGGAAGAGGCGAACGTGGCGTGTGTGTCGGTGGAGTACAGACTGGCTCCTGAACATCGCCTCCCTGCGGCCTACGACGACTGTTTCGCTGCCCTCCAGTGGCTCGCCCGCCAAGCACAAGCCCAGCAAAACCCTCACGGCGTGGGATTCGAACCGGAGCCGTGGCTCTTCTCCAACGCAGACTTTTCCAAGTGCTTCTTGGCAGGTGACAGCGCCGGGGCCAATATTGTGCACGAGATGGGCATCCGGACTAGCGAGAGTGGAAAAGATTTTGCATGTGCGGGCTGTATTCTTGTTCACCCCTTCTTTTGTGCGAAAGAGGATATGGGCAGCGAAGCGAGCCCCCACGCAGAGGCGTTTAAAAAAACGAGAAATGCTCTGTTGGAGATATCTCTTCCGCCGGGAGAAGACAGGGACTATCCGCCTTTAAATCCGTGGGGACCGCGTTCCCCTCCTCTGGCGAGGCTTCTTGTGTATCCTCGAGTTCTCGTCATCGTTGCGGGGAAAGATATGTTCAAGGATCGGGGTATTTTATACCAAGAAGCGCTTGTGAAGGAAGGTATGGTTGCAGATCTCATGATTTTAGAGGAGGAGCCGCATGTCTTTCATCTCGCAGATCTCCGCTGCCACAATGCAAAGCTGATGATGAAGCGTATTTCTGAGTTTATTAAGATGAAGTAAAGTAGGTAGCCATATCACTCTCTCGTCGTTGTTTGTTTGTTCTGTCTCTAATGCTGCGCTCGGGCACAAATTTTAATGTTTATAACAGCGAGACCTGAAATTTCATGAAATTTTCGTATCACATTTATAATAAAACTGCAGGTCACGTTTAAATACTCATATTGACTCTAATTGTTAAAGTTCAACACAATACCACTTTACTTGAATGAATTTTCGTTGTTTAGATCTATTTGCTCTCAATCAACACACCATGAATGAGTGATATTAATTTGGAGTTATCTATTTAAATGGCTTCTTTCCTTTCTCTTATCAACAAAAACAGCAGCGTATACAAAAACAGTAGTGTAGTGTGAGTAGCGTATTGATAGGGATTGTGGAATTTTAAATAGAAATTTAAAATTAAAATTATTTAAAATTTGAATTTAAAAAAATTAAGATTATACATTATAAATTTATAATCTTGTTTTTATAATTATTTTAAGTTGTTATAAAAATTATTTGAATTTTAAAAAATAAAATTATATACTATATTCTTTTTAAATATATAACTTATAATTTTATCTTTTATAATTATTTTAAAATATTATAAAAAATTATAAATATATTTTAAAAAACTAAATGATTGTTAATGGTTTAAGAAAACAATCATCTTCAAATTAACTACTAAGTGAATGCTTGATGGTTTACATTACCCATGAATGCTTGATTGTTTACATTACCCCTATGTAAATGAATGCTAGATGGTTTAAGGAAAACAGTCATCATTAAATTAATTATAAATTATTAATATAATTTTAACTATAAGAAATTATGAACATTTTTTTAAAATTATTTTATTTTTATTTAAATTAATACATATTAATGGTTTGGGACACCTTCATCTAGACTATTGGAATCACAAGGAAAAGGCTCTTATTGTACCTTTAAGAAGTGTGTCTCAATTATACCTTGCATTCTACTTGTACTTTACTTACCTTAAAAATAAATAAATAAAAAATTAACTATTTTTATTTTATATATAAACTATTTAATAATTTAAAAAACAATCATCTTTAATTTAAAAATAAACATATTGATGTGTTATAAGAAATTATAAACATGCTTTTATCTAAATAAATGATTGTTAATGGTTTAAAAATACAATCATCTTTAAATTAAATACTTTATCTTTTATAGTTTAGGAAAACAATCATCTTTTTTTAAATTCTAAAGTAATTTTTTTAAAGCAAAAAACTCTTTACAGGGCTGCCTTTGATGTGCAAGGTGCAACCAAAGTATTGTCATTGTTGTCAACACAGACAGAGGATCGGTTGATGCAATGGACAGGAGTTCATTGATGAGCAAAAAGACAACAAAAGTATTGTCATTGTTGTCAACACAGTCAGGGAGATCGGTTGATGCAGTGGACAATAGATCGGTTGATGCAATGGACAGGAGTTTAGTGGTCATACAGAGCATGTATAATGATTCTCCAAGAAGAACGTAGTGGCCCATATGCAAAAGCTCAAAGAAAAAGACAAGTAAGAAAAGTGTCGCGATATCGCGACATGTTGAGCAAGCATGAGAAACTGTCGCGATATCGCGACATGTTTGGCCAAAAAGAAAAATTGTCACGATATCGCGACATGTTTGGCAAGAAAAGAAAATTGTCGCGATATCGCGACATAATGGAAGAAAAGAAGCCAAGTAGAAAAACTGATGCGATTTCACGACATGTTGGAGGCAAAGAAGCCAAGTGGAAAAACTGTCACGATTTCGCGACATGTTGGCAGAGAAAAAGCCAAGTGGAAAACTGTCGCGATTTCGCGACATGTTGGCAGAGAAAAATCCAAGTGGAAAAACTGTCGCGATTTCGCGACATGTTTGAAGAAGAAGCAGCATGCAAAGAAAATTGTTGTGATTTCATGACATGTTCAAAGAAGAAGCGCATGCAAAGAAAATTGTCGCGATTTCGCAACATGTTTGGAGAGAAGGCGTAGGCAAAGAAAATTGTCGTGATTTCACGACATGTTTGGAGAGAAGGCGCACGCAAAGAAAACTGTCGTGATTTCACGACATGTTTGGAGAGAAGGCGTAGGCAAAGAAAACCGTCGTGATTTCATGACATGTTTGGAGAGAAGGCGCAGTAAAGAAAACTGTCGCAATTTTGCGACATGTTTGGAGAGAAGGCGCAAGCAAATAAAACTGTCGTGATTTCGTGACATGTTCGGGGAGAAGAATCTCGCAAAGAAAAGTGTCGTGATTTCGCGACAATCTCTAAGAGAGGCAGTACGGACAAAAATGTGTCGCGATTTCGTGACATGTTTGAGAGAAGGAGCTCGCAAAGAAAAGTGTCACGATTTCACGACAATCTGCAAGAGAGGCAGTACGAACAAAAATGTGTCGCGATTTCACGACATGTTTGAGAGAAAGAGCTTGCAAGGAAAAGTGTGCGATTTTGCGACAATTTGCAAGAGGAAGCGCCAAGGAGAAAAAGTGTCGCGATATCGCGACATGTCGGGTTTTCACAACCCGAAGGGAAGAAAAGTGCTAAGGCAAAAATGTGTCGTGATTTCGCGACATGTTCCGTTTTCGCAAGCGAAAGGCAGAGAAAGGCACAAGGCAGCAAAAGTGTCACGATTTTGCGACATGTTCCGTTTTCATGGGCGAAAGGTAGAGAAAGGCACAAGGCAACGAAAGTGTCACAATTTCGCGACATGTTCCGTTTTCATGGGCGAAAGGCGGGAGAAAGGCATAAGGCAACAAAAGTGTCACGATTTCGTGACATGTCATGTTTTCGCTAGTGCTTGCAGAGAAGAGTGTATAGAAGCGAAAGGTGTCACGATTTCGTGACATGTCATGTTTTTGCTAGTGCTTGCAGAGAAGAGTGTACGAAAGCGAAAGGTGTCACGATTTCGTGACATGTCATGTTTTCGCAAGTGCTTGCAGAGAAGAGTGTATGAAAGCGAAAGGTGTCGCGATTTCGCGACATGTCATGTTTTCGCTAGTGCAAGAAGAGAAGAGTGCAAGGAAGCGAAAGTGTCACGATTTCACGACATGTCATGTTTTCACGGGAAAGAGATAGAGAAGAGCTCAAGGCAGCGAAAGTGTAGCGATTTTGTGACATGTTCTATTTTTGTGGGTGCAAGCTGAGAAAAGGACAAGGAGGCAGAAAGTGTCGCGATATCGCAACATGTCTTGTTTTCATGGTCAAATGCCAAGAAAATTCAAAGGGGCAAAAATGTCACGATTTCGCGACAGGTCGCATTGGCGTGATGGAAGAAGAAGAACCCAGCCAAGTAAAATTATCTAAAGTCGTACGATAGTAACAGAGAGCGATTATAGAAAGAATTCATGCAACCGTAATAAGAAGAGTTAACTAGAGTCAGAACTATAGTTGCAGAGGAAAAACCAGGCAGATAAAATAAGAAGAGTTAACTAGAGTCAGAACTGCAGTTGCAGGGGGTGTTGCAAAGAAAATCATGCAAGAAAAATAAAGAAGAGTTAACCTGAGTCGAATCTGCAGCTAGCGGGGTAGTTACGGTAATAAAATTATGCAGCTAAAATTAGAACAATGCATCAAATACAGAACGGTCGTTACAGGTGGTCGTGACGCTATGAAACTGTGAGAGCGATGGCCATACTGAGAGTCCCAAATAAAGAGACAAACCTATTAATAGGTTACGTGTAAGAATATTGTGTCAAAAATGAGTTACTTACAGGAGTAGCTATGAATAGGTTGCATGCAGGATAATGGAAGATATAGAAGACTTAGGGTTTCAAAATGAAAATATTGTTTTAAAATTGCAGTTGCATGCAAAAGAAAAATTTTGGCTCATAATTGAAAAGAGTGTCATCGAAAAGAGTAAATGTGTCGCGAGGGCAATTGCGTGCAAAAGTGTAGTTCAGAATTGAAAAGTGAGCAGATAAGGCTGTCAGAGCCATAAGCAAATAGAGAAGGCTGTCAGAGCACAGAGAAGGTTGTCAGAGCGTAATAAGCAGAGCGATAAGAGTGATATGTTAGGTTGAGATCTGTGTGGGTAGATATATATGAGAAAAGTCGAAGAGATATATTGAGCAGAGGGAGAGCAGCTGAGAAAGAGTGACTGAGAGAGTGCAGCAGCAAGTGCATAGAAGGAATATGTGTTTCCTAAATTGAAAGAGAGGTTGGATGAGCAATAGACCAATAAGGGTCTTGTAAAAGTGAAGGCATATTTATGTCAATCTAAGATTCAAAATAGAAATCCAAGTTGGTGCTTGGAATCATGGGTTGGTGCTCCTTCCAATCGATGCTCGGTAAATCGTGGGTTGGTGATCCTTTCTGTTGGTGCAGATAAATTAGGGGTTGGTGCTCCTTCCAGTGGGTGCTGGTAAACTATTTGTAAAGTGGGTGCTTTGCAAAGGCTGGATTTGGATGGGAGTCCAAGCAGTCTATTTTTGAGGAGTAGCCAAAACTGGTGAACCTCGTTAAATTGTGTGTTATGGAATGCTCTCTTGTTATATTTGTTTTATCTATTTTAAGTTCTCCTTGCTTCAGCTTTAAGACTTGTAGATTTGAATTTAAATAGCTACACTGATTCATCCCCCCTCTTAGTGCCATTGTAAGACTAACAATTGGTATCAGAGCCAAGTTCCTGAATAGGCTAAATCAGCTAAGGTTGATCTTGGATTAGTACACAATGGGTAAGAAGAATAGATCCTCCTCCAAAAAGGCATCCCGACTCGGTTTCAATTTTTGTAGAAGAGAAAATTGAACCAGTAAAAGGTAGAAGAAGTGAATCCTGAAGTCCGTGATGAAAACCTTGAGGTCGAAGTATATCTAGAAGGTGAGTTGATCGCCGCACTTGAAGAGTTGAGTATAGAAAAAAAAAAACAAAAGAATGTCTAAGAAGTTAGAAGAATATGGAGATGAGATTGAAGATCTCTTTCTACAAGTTCAAAAGGCCAAGAAATCGAAGAAGCCTTAAAAACACACCCGGATGATGAGGATGATGTATGCAAGACAAGTGAAGAGGAATCTAACAAAGTTATTGTTGATCGAAAGCTGCAAGTAGAACAGTACAAAAGGATTGAAGATATTCTCAGGTCTCAAATCAATGAAAAAGAGACTGTTTGCTACCAGCAAGAAGGAGAGATTGTTTTGTTGAAGAAACAACTAGAAGAGGCCAATATAAGTCTCAAATTTGAGAAGAATTGGCAAGACTCTCCTGGATTCAACAACTGGACTATGAGGCCCTACCCTTTAGATGTAGGGTTTATCACAAACATGGACATTTGGCCTATTTTTGCCCTAATAATATGAATGCTAAAATGGAGGCCCCTTTAGGAATGCCAAACCTGCCTAAAGAGGATAATGCAACACTTAATAAAGATTCTAATAGCATTGTTCAGGGCCAGGAAGCTCAGAGAGAGGGTTTTGAACAGCCTAGAAGAAAAAGACAGACAAAGAAAAAGAGGGAAAGGAGCAATCCCATCTCAGACCTGCCAATAGGTATGAGATATTTAAGTCACTGGTTGACGAAGAGGAACAGTTTATGGAGGGCATGGAGGTTAATAAGGAAAATTCTAATATTCCCATGCAACTCCCCCTCTCATCTCCTCCCGTCATACAGCAAGTAGTTGAACTTTGTGAGGTATCACAACCAAGTGTGTTCAGGGGTCTTTAGTAGTGCATAACCGAGGAGTAGACAAGTATCTTAGGATGTCGACATGGGAATAGTAGAGAAGAACAAGGAAAGGCCAACTTTGGGGATTACCCAGGTAGAAAAAATATCAAAAAACAAGAATTCTCAAGGAGTAGGTAGAAGATCCAATAAGGAGTTGCTAGCAGTCCAAGGAGACAAACTGATCACGAGAGGATCGGTGAGGCCAATAGACTCTTATTGCTCCCAGGGTAACCAATGATTATACAATCATGGAATGTGAGGGGTTTAAATAGTAGAACCCATCAATCCGTTGTTCGAAGACTTTTAGAGAATCGTAATACTGATTTTTTGCTTTTACGAGAGACTAAGATGTCATTAGATCTTATGTCCAAAACAATCCAACGTAATTTGGAGGGGTGTCGGTCATATGGATGTGGCTGCCCAAGGTGCCTCAGGGGGGGATTGTTACTCTATGGAACTCTCTTGAATGGTCTGCAATAGAACATCTTGCCTAGAGGGGTATTCTCACTTCTCTTTTTAGGAATAATGTCACTACGAAACACGTTCTAATCACAAACTTTTATGGGTCTCAAAACCTAGATGGTCAGAGGCGACAGTGGAAGGTTGTGCATAACATGCGAACCTCAAGGGAAGATCTAGACTGGATTATAGCGGGGGACTTTAACGCTAAATTATCTTCTAGAGATTAGGAAGGGGGAACACCATTTTTGGACCCAAGGGACCGTTTCATGATTTCCCAAGTCCAGGCTTTGCACTTAGTGGACATTAAATGTCCTGGCATTAACTACACTTGACTAATAAAAGGTGGGAGCCACATAGCAGGAAGGTTAAGCTAGATCATTTTCTGGTTTCAAAGGAGGTGTTTGTAAAATGGAATATAAATTTTTAGATTTTAGAAGACCCAATTTCAGATCATTATCCCATTCTGTTGGAAGGTGGGACTAGGATGGGGCAACGATCACAAACCTTTCAGATTTGAGAATTTTTGGCTTCGAAAAGAAGAACTTCAGGAGAAAATTCCATAGTGGTGGGAAGAAGGCCGCCTAGCTTATGGGAGAGCAATGTTCAAAATCCACAAACAACTACAATATGTCAAAACTCAGTTGAAGTATTGGAGGCATGCTAATAAAACGGACTTCCAGGCCCAAAGAGCTCCATTGGTGGCCAGATGGGATGAGGTCCAAAAATAGTTCAGAGAAGGAGTAATTATAGACCAGCTCAAAGCTGAGGATGATGCCCCACGTACAGCGGTTGAGGACATTGACAACTAGGAGGATACCTATTGGAAGCAGAGAGCAAGGACCACCTGGTTATTAGAAGGGGACAGAAATACAAAATTCTTTCATCGAAATGCTTGTGCTCAAAGACAGATGAACAAGATGGAGGCCCTTCAATATGAGAATGGTCATTCCTTTGATACACTTCCAGGTATGCATTCCCATGCTATGGATTATTTTTCTAATCTTTTTAATGAAAGTGTGGTACAAGATGTAGAGGCCCAAAATGAAGTTATTTCTGTCATACCTGTTGTTATTTTTGAGGATGAAAATCAGGCCCTCCTCAAACCCATTGATAGAGATGAATTGAAAACTATGGTCTTTGGAATGAGCACTGGTAAAACTCCAGGTCTAAACGGCTTCCCAATTGAGTTTTTTCAGGCTTTCTGGGACTACTTAGAGGAAGATGTAATGGTTGTTGTAGAAGAGTCCAAATAAAATAATAGAATGCTTAAAGCTATAAACCACACTTTCATTACCTTAATTCCAAAATGGGAGGAGGGGGTTCATATTTTAGATTATAGGCCTATTGCCTTATGTAATGTGTTGACAAAATAATCACAAAGGTAATGGCCGAGCGCCTAAAACCTCTTCTTCACAACATTGTCTCCTCCGAGCAAGGGGGTTTTGTTGAGGGACGACAGTTTCTGGATGGGGTGGTTGTGGCCTAAGAAGCAATCCATTAAATGCACACTTCTGGTAATAAAGGGATGTTCATAAAACTGGACATGTCAAAGGCTTATGATAGGGTTGAATGGAGTTTCCTGGCTAAAATGATGGCAGCCTTTGGTTTCTCTCAGGACTGGATAGAGTGGGTCATGAGTTGTGTCTCTACCCCGACTTACTCTGTGCTAATCAAGGGCCTTCCTTCACAACCATTTGGAACTACTCGAGGACTGCGCCAGGGGGATCCATGTTCTCCTTATCTTTTTCTTATTTTGGCTGAAGGTCTTGGCAGACTTTTCTTGAGGAGAAGACAAAGAAGGTAGATTATTGGGTATCGGGGTGGGTGACGAAGTTTTAACGCACCTGCAGCTTGTGGATGACACTCGGTTTGGTGGGAGTGGCCAGCTTCGGGGAAGCAAGAATGATTAGGGATACTCTTAATGTCTATCTCAGGGCTACTCAACAGGTCATTAATGACAAGAAATCCAAAGTGGTTTTTTTTAATCTGGAGCAAAGGCTTCATAACAGAATTTTAGAAATCCGGGGATTCGCAAGGAATTCTCTCCCAGTGGTTTACTTGGGGGTCCCCTTGCACTTTAAGAAGCTAAAATTAGACACATGGAGGAATCTCCTGGAGTGTACTGGTCTCACAAGTGGTTAAGTTATGGTGGCAGATTAACGTTCTTACAGTCAGTCATTCAAGCCATGCCAATTTACAAATTCTTTATCCTGGCTGCCCCGATTACAATATGGAAAGAGTTGGACAGGATGGCTAGAAAGTTTTTATGGGAAGGAGCAAAGGGAGAGAGAAAGTGGGCCTTAGTGGGCTGGGACAAAGTTACCTAGCCCAAGGTTAAAGGAGGTCTGGGTTTGAGAAAATCTAAGCTGAATAATAAAGCTTTGGCCGGAAAGTTGTATCGGACATGGATCTCCCAACCCACCTCCCTTTTTAGTGGAATCCTAACTAGCAAATACCGGGACAAAGCCAACCCAAACGATGTAGCTCGCATCCCCTTGGATGGTACTGGGTCCCTAGTTTTGCAGGCTCTCAAGTTAGGGTCTCAGGTTGTTAAAGACCGCTTATTTTGGAAAGTGGGAAGAGGGGAGAAGGCTCATTTCTGGATAGATTCTTGGGATCAGTTCCCACCCATCATTGCTGAATGTCCAAAATTATAGCCAATAAAAGTAGCCATTGAATCCAAGGGATGGATCTGTATTGAAAGTTATTTCACAACTACTCAGCTGGGGGAGTGTAAGTTTAAGCAGTTTAAGAAGTTGGATGAGTGGCCCATTTCAATCCCTCCGGATTTGACTCCCATCATGACTAAAATTCTGACGGAAATATTTCTTACAGGGGGAGACGTGGAGGATGAATTATCTTGGGGCTTTGGGAGTCTTGGCGTCTATACAATAAAGGATGGATATGACAGCATTCTCCCAGAGCCCCTCCCTCATACTTTTTAGGTTGAGGACTGGAGGAAAGTTTGGCACTCTAAAGGCTGGTCGAAAGTTAACTTTTTTGCCTGGTAGTGCATGCACAATGGAATCCTCACTTTTGATAATCTCAAATCAAAAGGTATCATTGGCCCTTCTCAATGTGTACTATGCTACAAGAGCGAGGAAACCGTTGACCATTTGTTGTTTGGTTGCCCTTTCACCCGACGCATTTGGTCGCGTTGGTTTGCATACTTTAAAATTCAAGTAAGTGGTGACTCGAATCGGATGAATATCCGGGCAAAATGGCAGAAAGGTAGATTCAAATCTAAAGCTATTCGTATTGGCTAGGAGCTCGGTTTAAGCTTTATCTCGGTGGCAAGTATGGCTGGAAAGAAATGCCAAAATTTTTAGAGAAACTTTTATCGCTCTAGACAGGGTTTGGCGTACCATTTGGAGTAAGGTTACCAAAACCGTGGCTGTTCATGCTGAGGAGGAAGCTCAAATTGACATTGGAGCTATGGAAGAATGCGTTGAACTGCAAGAGGGACACGACAAAAATTGTTGGAAACCTCCCCCTGAAGGTTGGATTAAAATCAATACTGATGGAGCTGCAAAAGGAAATTCGGGTAGAGCCAAAATTAGAATGGTGTGCCGAAACCATGCTGGGACTGTGCTCTATTGGGAATTGCAAGGCCTGGGAAGAACCACTAACAATGAAGCCAAAGCCATTGCCATCAAGTCTGCTTCTGTTTGGGCAGTGAAACATGGCCACCATAGGATTATTCTTGAATCAAACTCGCAAATAATGGTTGGAGCTCTAGACTGCATGAGGAACTTTGATCTGAAAGCTTGGAGGTTGAGGGCTCTTGTTACCCAAATTAAATAATTATGGAAGGAATTGGAGGACGTGATACTAGTTTATGCGAGTAGAGATTTCAACAAAGCGGCTGACTTTCTGGCTAAGATGGGTGCGTAAAAGGAGGTTGGAGTTCAGTTGCACAGTGACATGGATATTGAGGATGAGGTGATTAGACAGGGTCTTGAAAGGTCCTTGAGCTAATGACCTTCGAAAAATAGAGTACGATGGGGGACCCCATGGCAGCTAGTTTTTGGTTCACGAAAATTGGCTCCGATGCGCTTCTTCCTTTACTATTGTATGACCGTGTCCTCTCGGACCTTGGCTGGGAAGAGACTCTTCCCACATTGTAATTGATCTATGTCTTAATACAATTTTTTTTTTTCAAAAAAACAAACATCTATAAATACTCGCAAGTTATCCTCCTAAGGAATATGTCCTCCTTCATGGAAAGCATAGACTTACAACAAATGTTCTTGTATCTTCATTTATATTTGCACAAATGTCTTCACATTTGAACCTTCAAAGTATGTAAAGAAACAAACACATCTAAATGAGATGAAAAATGGGATTTAATTAATATTCTCTACATAGAATGCATTTTGTAGGATCCAATATGCACTTTCTCACAATGTAGATGTCTTTGAAATATATAAGAAAATAATGCTAATATGTATACACCTCTCCAACATTGAATGGTATTGTCTTTACTTGTCCTATAATGGATTGGGATGTCTCGAAATCAATCATAGTTGTATACTTCTTTTCTTAGTCTTAGTTTGATACCACTCATTGGATGTAAATAAGTTTTTATATATTATTTTGATGTAGTGCCTTAATTTTATATATGACAAGACTAGTTTGTTAGCAATGAGCTATATAACCACCTTGACATTGGAATTTATTGGACATCATTCTAACTTAATAAGGTATAAATTTGTCAATGTTAGGTTAAAAGCACATATAAGTAACCTAATGGTATAATTTAAGCTAGTAAGTAGGCAATGTAAAATATTGGAAGGTAGGACACACACAATCTAACTAAAGAGAAGCAATATACTTTGAATACAATGATGTACTAGAAAAAGTGAAAGAGCTTTATAAGATAATAAAGAGATACATTGAAGTAACACTCTACCTTGACATTGTAAATTATTGGATATTATTCTAACTTTAATAAGGTATAAATTGGGTAATATTAGGTTAAAAGCACATATAAGTAACCTAATGGTATAATGTAAGGTAGTAAGTAGGCAGTATAAAAGATTGAAGAGTAGGACACATACATAATCTAACTAAAGAGAAGCAATATGCTTTGAATACAAATGGTGTACTAGACAAAGTGAAATATATTTATACGATAATAAAGAGATACCTTGTAGTAACACTCTATATGTACCTATATCGATGCTTAAACCTAGTGCTTACAATGGTCTTTACTTTTTGAATGATTTTGATGATATTTGACTATATCTCCTTGGATGCTTTATTTTGAGCACCATCTTGACCTTGAGATAAGTAAGAACCTAATAGAAGAAGGAATACTAACTAGGTAATTTAGTATTTTTTATCCTCTCCAATTGTCTAGGCCATCAAACAGGGTTGGACCAGACAATTGGGGCTATTACACCTTGTGTGGAGCGACACAATACGACCAATACCAAGAGTGAAAGGTTTGACTCTATTGGGGACCTCAAGTATTTTTTACAATGTTGACTCATTTTAAGATGTGATCTTGAGAGCATAGTCCTAATATGGTCTAATATAATAGCTTCAAATAAAAAGGATTAGAGAGATGCACAAAAATAAAAGCAATAGAAAGGGGAAATCTAAGCTAACCAAGGTGATTCACCAAGATCAAGATAATACCCTCTAAAAAATATCACTAAGTTTAATGTGTTGACATAGTGAACACATTCTCTCCTTGTCATATATAATTATAGATAGACACACATACATAAAGGAAACAAGATAGGGAGAACCAAATACTTGGAATCAAATAGTCATAGGCTTCTAGTTTGTATATATGAATATAAAACCATTACAAGATTATGTCAGAAGTGGGGTTTCAAGGGCATGCCCACAAGACCACTCAGGAATATATGTATTTCTATATAAGGTAAAATGAATGGAAATCTATATGAAGTGAATAATTTGTCAGTACTTAACATTATCTATACTTCTAACATTATCTATACTTCTACTATATATAGATTACAAAAGGAGAATTTCCCTCCAAAACTCATGTAGATAATTCAAGATGATTGCTCTTTTGGGTGTCAAATCATATCTTCATTTAAGTTGTCAATTCTTTCGAGGCCTTTGGATCTAGAATCCTAAATGCCAAATGGTTTCAGATCTTTGGATGAGAAACTACCACCATTATTTCCATCTATATTTTCTAGGGATTCCCATAGTATGGGTGCAAGGAATTTTAGTAATTAATATTCCATATTTAGGGTTATTCCTGCTACAACTCTAATGTTGCAACCTTTATGATCCTTTTTGAGAGATATGTCATGATCTTTTGTAAGAAATAATTGTACTCCCTATAATATTGTACACCTCAACACAATGTGCAAGGTCTAGGATCATGACCTTGACTAAGGGATATGGGGGGCAATGACCCTCCATGTGGGGGTTTAGGGGTGAGAGTCCCCTTGAAGAAAAATTTGGTCCCTTAATTTTTTGGAGCATAGGTGGTTTTAGCCTTCAAAACTTGTATCACCATCTGACTTTGAAACCTTTATCATCTTCCAACCTCAAAATTTTATATGTTAGAACTTTTTCCTTTTGTCTTTCGTCAAAAAAATTATAAAATTTTGACTTTCAGACACTTATCTTTCTTCCACCTTTTAGTACTTTTTACCTTTTGATCCTTAGATCGTCGAAGATTTTGTCTTTCACTTTCTCGACTCTTGAAACTTCCTGATCAAAAATTTCATCCACACTTTGTCCAATGCTTCATCTTTGGCTTCCCACTTGCTTCTTCCTCCACTAAGGCTACCTTGCTAAGGCCTTCTTTTGAGTGTAGTGTGAACTCGCTACAGTTCTAACAACTCTCAAGGGTTCTTCAGTCCATTGAATATGAAGAACCTAGAGAAGTTGGTGCTTTATCAATTGGGAGCAAAGTCAAGAAGAGAACCAAAATTGAAATGGAAGTGGAGGGGGAAATTTTAACAGTTAGTCTACAACTTCATGTCTATGTAGTTGTTAAGACTTTTTTAATTTCATAAAACTAGGATTAGTCCCATAAATTACATATAGCACATATATACAAGGGTTGAGTGTGTGGTCTTATTCAATGGTCATGGGTTCAAATGAGACTCCCACTTGTTGCTTGAGTCCTATGTTTCCTCCTAACTTTCTAGTTCTTTTGGTGAAATTCCTTCACTCATATTGGAGTAGGACTTCTAAGCAACTCCTTTCGCACTATTAGATAGATATAAGCATCGACTCTTCTTTTGGATGGTGGAGAGACCATGCCTTGACCTCGACTTATTCTTTATGGAATGATGTTGAGATGAGGTACTAGATTTTATGGGTTGGAAACAATAAAGGATTTAGTGGTAGATATTTCATTCATGCACCTCTAGATCCTTTGCTTTGAGTGGAGTCACCAAGTGAATACAACTTATGCTCTACGATCAGATAGACTAAGGTCTTCACCAAAACCTCAATTTGATGTCCTTCAAAAGTGACTTCTTCTGGATGTTCATTCTGGAGTAAATTCATTAGGTGAATTTTCAAAATGCTTCAACAAGTAGAATAGGTAGACAATCTCACCAAAGTTAGAGTCTATCTTATTCTTGATTGTGGGACCAAAGATAATTCAATCGGGTCTCATCGAGCATATCATTTAACTATTGTTCTCTCTAATTGTCCAAGCCATCAAATAGGGTTGGATCAAACAATCAGGGCTATAACACCTCATGAAAAGTGACATAGTAGGTCCAATCCCAAGAGCATAGGGTTAGACTTTATCGAAGGCCTTAGGGATTTTTTATAAGGATGAATCCTTTTTATATGTGATATTGAACGCACAGTCATAATCTAGCCTAATCTAATAGCTTCGAGAAAAAAATTTAGAGAGATGCAAGAAAATAAAAATAAAAAAAATCAAAAACCTAAGCAATCGAGGTGATGTACCAAGATCAAGATAAGATCCCCCTGCACAATAGCCCTAAGTGTAATGCATCAATGTAGTAAACACTCCCTCTCCTCAACATACATAAGTGTAGATAGACACACATACATAAGGAAAATGGGATAAGGAGAATCAAACACTTGGAACAAAATAATCACATGCCTCCAATATGTATATTTGAATATAAAACCATCATAAGATTATGCTAGAACTGAGGGTTTGAGGGTATGCTTGCAAGACCACTCAAGAATATGAAAACTGCTATACAAGAAAAAATTAAGGGAAAGCTATATGAAATGTATAACTTATCGATGCTTAAAAATATCTACACTTCTACTATTTATAGATTACAAGAGGACAATTTCCCTCCAAAACTCATGCAAAGATTTCAATATGGTTGCTCTTCTAGGTGTGGGGTCATATCTTCATTTAAGTTGCCAGTTCTTATGAGGTCTCTAGATCTAGAATCATAAATATCAAATGGCCATGGGCCTTTAGATGAGCAACTACTGCCATTATTTTCATCTACCTTTTTTGAGGATTCTTATAGTTTGGGTGCGAGGGATTTTTGCAATTAATGCTCCATATTTTAGGTTGTTCTTGCTACGAATCAGATGTTGTTGCCTTTATGAGTTAAATTCATCCTTTATAATAATATGATGTGGTCTTTTGTAGGAAATAACTATACTTCCTAGAATACTTTACACCTCAATATAATGTGTGAGGTTTGAGATTGCAACCTCGACTAGGGGGATGGGGGGCCAAAGACCCTCCATGTGAGGGTTTGGGGGTAGGAGACCCCTAAAGAAAATTTTGGTCCCCTAAATTTTTAGACCATGGGTGGTTTTAACCTTCAAAACTTTTATCACCATCCAACTTTGGATCCTTTATCATCTTTTGACCTTAAAACTTTATACGTTGGGACTTTTGCCTTTCATCTTCAATCAAAACTTTTATAAAATTTTGACTTTCAGACACTTAATTTTCTTACGCCTTTTGGGACATTTTTCCTTTTGATCCTTAGATTTTCAAAGCTTTTATATTTTGCTTTCTTGACTCTTGACACTTCTTGATCAACACTTTTATTCACACTTTATCTAATGCTTCATCTTTGGCTTCTTTCCTACTTCCTCCACCAAGGTTGTCTTGCTAAGGTCGTCTTATTTTGAGTATAGTGAGAACTCGCTATAATTACTAAGGGCTATAATATGATAGACCTATCACAAACTGTGAGTATTCTTGTTTGTTTAAGAGATGGGTGAATTTTTAGAAGACTTTTACTGTTAAGTAGTAGGAAAATAAAACTAGCATACAAATGGAAAAAATATTGGAGAAAACATTTTATGTTTTATCGAAGTGCTTCATCTAAAATTGTAAGTGAATCTATGTTGGAATTGATGTTAAATGACCTAATATGATGCCCTATATATACATTTATTATTTAAACTCATCTTAACTCAAGCATCAACTAATAGAAGGCACTCTAGTTTTTTAGAAGGCAAATATAAATAAAAATGCATATGATGTGATGGTTGTGCTACATAAATATAGCTCTAGAGTTTCATGAGGTTTTAAGTTGATTTTGACTAGAATACCTACATATATACATTTTATTTTAAAAAGTAATATTATAATGAAAACAAAGGCATTATAAATAGTATATAAAAAGTGATAATATGTCTAATCATTTATATAGACACTTTAGTCAATAACAAAAGAAAAAGAAAAATATAAAAATCTAAAGTTAGATTGAAGATAGAAAAAGAATATTAAAAGTTATTTAAGATTTTTTTTTTTATTGGTTGTAAAGAGGGTTTTGACAGGGTCCCCAAACCTTTTATAAAAGATGAGAATAAAATGAGTGAAGGAGACGATCTTCGTAGGGATATGATCATCTGCAAGGAGACAATCTGCATAGGGAGATGATCCTAGAAGGACCATCTTCGAAACAATCAAATTTGAAACAACGAATCATACCATTTGATAATATCACAAAAAACAAGGAAACCTATCTAGAGAGATCCCAAGAAATTTCCTTCTTGGAAATCCCACCCAAGAAGGGTCTGGGAAAGCAAATTCAATCAATAATAAAAAATGCAGAATCTCACCCAGGAAGGGCCCAAGAAAACAAAATCAAACGAAAAAAATATTTGAACATAGAATCTCACCTAGGAGGGGCATGAGAAAACCAAAATTCAAATGATGAAACTTGCCCAACAGGAACAAACCGCTCAGGAGGAGAAAAATTGAAACATTGTTTCCCGCATAAGGGAAACCAACAAATCGGATGAAAAAATCCCATGTTTGAGGAGCCTAGGAAAAATGAAAAATAAACGCAACGACATGCCTAGGAGGATAAAATTTGAAATAATGTTTCCCACGTAGGAAAAACTAGCGAAACAAAAGAACTGCTCACCAGGGAACTAATGAGAAAGTCCTTCTGAAAACCTAGAAAATGGGTCAATAGAAAATGGTGGTCTCCCCAGGCCACGAGAACTCCCTGCAAACACAACCTAGAAGATGGAACAACAACAAATGAAGATCTCTATAGACCACGATATCTTAATGCAAGGATATAAATATTACAGCTGAAAGTGAGGAAACCCAAAGAATAAACAATCCACTACGACACCTCATAGTTGAGAGGGACCATCACACACGGGGCTATCATTAAGAGATCATCATCTATAGTCAGCACACACGAACATCCCCCCCCAAAGGCCACCAAAAAAACTTGCAAAAGAAGAAATTTGTCAAAAATACACCCATGCTACATTGTCATCCAACCCCACCAACTCACCATCCAAGAAGAGATCCAAAGACACCTTCACCTGTAGCTACATGAGAAACACAGGGCCCGTCCCAGAGGCCAGAAAGAAGCAACAAGGAAAATAACCATAGAAAACCAAGATAGAAAAAAAATGAATCTTTTGAGGCCCAACCTAGAAACAATCACGAGCCACTCAAATACGGACGATAAAACTGTGGCCCATACCTAAGATCAAGAAAAACGCAATGAGAAAATCCCGAACCTATTTCTGAAGGCCAAAAGATATCAAACTCGTTTCAAAAGGCCCATCCTAGTACCAACCACAAGAGTCCCTTTACTGTGGATGATAAAACTATGGCCCTCGTCCAAGACCAATAAAAATGTAGAGAGAAAACCCTAGGCTGCATCATCATGGGCAAACAAGGAAGCGAGAACCTCCTTTCGAAATCCAATCCTCGAGAGAAGCAGAGGAAACCTTCTAGTAGATAGCAAAAACACACAGGCCTCCCTAAAGACCATAAAGGTCTATCGGAACAGTCTTTGTAGCTCCACTTCTCAATTCGAACCATCCGAAAGCCACCCATCATCGAGGATCACCAAAGAATGTAACTCTGGGTCAATCCTAACAAACATGCAATCTTGTCAATATGGAAAAACACATCTTCGAAAACCTCAAAAGGATCCCATAGAAGTCCTAGAAGAACATCAAAAAGAACACAAAAATTTGTACCCAACAAAAAATTCGTAGAACAGAAAAAAAGACAAAAAAATTCGAAACAAAATCCTTCCCTTATTTAAAACTAATTTTACTCATTATTAAATTATTATATTTTTTAAACTTTTAAAGGAAAAAAGAGTCTATTATCTTAAATTATCCAACTTTTCTATATACATCTTCTTCTTATTCTTAAATCTTATCATTTAGCACCGAAACTTTATTCATACAAAATACTTGTCACCACATTAAAATGTTTTTTATATATAAATGACCTTGTACTTTGTCTTTGAATCAGGAAAGCAAACCAGGACTACTTATACGATAAGCGTATGGTCTACTATTAAAAATACCACTTAATAATAAAACTCAATTACAATTTCATATAAAAATATTTAAAAACTATTTTACACAAAAAATAATAATTTTTTAATAAAAAAATTTATACTTAATTAAAAAATTAAAATAAATATAAAATAAAAATAAAAATAAAGATAAAGGAACAATATCAAAATTCTCAACTCTAGTGGAAAGATCAGACATTGTCCTTTTCGAAAGATAGAGTTAGCAAAGATTGCACTTGATTTCAGCCTATCACGCATCTTATTCTTTAGTCAACGATATTATTTAATTTCAAATTTAGATTGAGTCTTCCTTGGCTTTCCACAAGTTTGTTTGCCCATGCTCCTCACGTGGGCCGATTCTTCTAAAAAAAAAATTTCCCATAAGCTCAGACAATACGTAAATTAAAAATATAATTCGAACTTATATATCGTCCAACAACATAAATGTGTGTTAGAATATAATTAAAAATAACAGTTATATTTAGGTATACTAGTAAGGATAGGTTATTGATAAGGATACTAATAATGTGAGATGTGTAAAAAATATTTTAAAAAAATAAAAATAGGATTTACAAGATTAGTCAATTTCACAATAATATTAATAATAGAAAGCAAGTTCAATTCCACAACAAATATTATTAATAATGAAACCCAAACCAAACCACCTTACAAAAGATTTTTAACTAAATTCAAAAAACAATAATTAATAAATAAATAAAAATGAGAGGTACACCAGCTGCCATGAAAACCATATAAGGGATCATAGGAAGCAAAGCAAATTAAAGAAGAGGTTAGCAAATGGAGTCCAAAATAGTAGTGGATGGGTCTCCCTTCTTGACAGTCCTCCGCGATGGAACCGTGCACCGCATGTTGGGTACCGAAAAGGTTCCTCCTTCACTGGACGGACCGGTCGCCTCCAAAGACGTAGCATCGGATGGCGTCTCTGTCCGCCTCTACCTTCCTACCCTTGCTCTGCACACCCATGGCCTTCAACTTCCACTGCTCGTCTATTTCCACGGAGGCGGATTCTGCGTAGCATCGGCAGCATCTCCCTTATATCACAACTACCTTAATCTGGTGGCGGAAGAGGCGAACGTGGCGTGTGTGTCGGTGGAGTACAGACTGGCTCCTGAACATCGCCTCCCTGCGGCCTACGACGACTGTTTCGCTGCCCTCCAGTGGCTCGCCCGCCAAGCACAAGCCCAGCAAAACCCTCACGGCGTGGGATTCGAACCGGAGCCGTGGCTCTTCTCCAACGCAGACTTTTCCAAGTGCTTCTTGGCAGGTGACAGCGCCGGGGCCAATATTGTGCACGAGATGGGCATCCGGACTAGCGAGAGTGGAAAAGATTTTGCATGTGCGGGCTGTATTCTTGTTCACCCCTTCTTTTGTGCGAAAGAGGATATGGGCAGCGAAGCGAGCCCCCACGCAGAGGCGTTTAAAAAAACGAGAAATGCTCTGTTGGAGATATCTCTTCCGCCGGGAGAAGACAGGGACTATCCGCCTTTAAATCCGTGGGGACCGCGTTCCCCTCCTCTGGCGAGGCTTCTTGTGTATCCTCGAGTTCTCGTCATCGTTGCGGGGAAAGATATGTTCAAGGATCGGGGTATTTTATACCAAGAAGCGCTTGTGAAGGAAGGTATGGTTGCAGATCTCATGATTTTAGAGGAGGAGCCGCATGTCTTTCATCTCGCAGATCTCCGCTGCCACAATGCAAAGCTGATGATGAAGCGTATTTCTGAGTTTATTAAGATGAAGTAAAGTAGGTAGCCATATCACTCTCTCGTCGTTGTTTGTTTGTTCTGTCTCTAATGCTGCGCTCGGGCACAAATTTTAATGTTTATAACAGCGAGACCTGAAATTTCATGAAATTTTCGTATCACATTTATAATAAAACTGCAGGTCACGTTTAAATACTCATATTGACTCTAATTGTTAAAGTTCAACACAATACCACTTTACTTGAATGAATTTTCGTTGTTTAGATCTATTTGCTCTCAATCAACACACCATGAATGAGTGATATTAATTTGGAGTTATCTATTTAAATGGCTTCTTTCCTTTCTCTTATCAACAAAAACAGCAGCGTATACAAAAACAGTAGTGTAGAGTTTTTGGAATTTTAAATAGAAATTTAAATTTTATATTTAAAAAAAAATAAGATTATATATTATAAATTTATAATCTTGTTTTTATAATTATTTTAAATTGTTATAAAAATTATTTAAATTTTAAAAAATAAGATTATATACAATATTCTTTTTAAATATATAACTTATAATTTTATCTTTTATAATTATTTTTAAAATATTATAAAAAATTATAAACCTATTTTAAAAAACTAAATGATTGCCAATGGAGGAAAACAATCATCTTCAAATTAACTACTAAGTGAATGCTTGATGTTTTACATTATCTTTAAATTAACTACTTTACATACCCTAATGTAAGTGAATGCTTGATGGTTCACATTACCCCTGAATGCTTGATTGTTTACATTAATGCTAGATGGTTTAGGAAAACAGTCATATTTAAATTAATTATAAATTATTAATATAATTTTAACTATAAGAAATTATGAACATTTTTTAGAAATTATTTTACTTTTTATTTAAAAAAATACTTATTAATGGTTTGGGACACCTGCATCTAGACTATTGGAATCACAGGGAAAAGGGTCCCGTTGTACCTTTAAGAAGTGTGCCCCAATTATACTTGCATTCTACTTGTCCTTTACCTACCTTCAAAAAAAAAAAATTAAATTAAATAAATAATTAACTATTTTATTTTATATATAAACTATTTAATAATTTAAAAAAACAATTATCTTTAATTTAAAAATAAACATATTGACGTGTTATAAGAAATTATAAACATGCTTTTATCTAAATAAATGATTTTTAATGGTTTAAAAATACAATCATCTTTAAATTAAATACTTTATTTTTTATAGTTTAGGAAAACAATCTTTTTTTATAATTTAAAGCAATTTTTTTTTTTAAAGCGAAAAACTCCTTACGGGGCCATCTTGGTCTAAGAGACCACGAACATAGGAAAACAATCATCTTTTTTTAAACTCTAAAGTATTTTTTTTAAAGCGAAAAACCCCTTACAAGGCCGCCTTGGTATGAGAGACCACGAATATGGAGTTCTACACCGTCACCTGGGGGTCGCACCCAACCCTACCCGCATCAACATTATCAATTGGATTTTGGATACCCAATTCAGCTTTTTGGTAGGGTGGATATTTGAACTGGGACCTCCCTTGGAGGATTGCCCTCTCCTCTCCAACTCACCTACAACACTTGAGTTTAAACTCTAAAGTATTAATATGCTTTTAACTCAGTTAATGTGTTATGAGAAATTATAAATTTTTTATTTAAATGAATGATTGTTAATGATTTATGAAAACAATCATCTCTTAATTAACTATAAAGCATTAATATAATTTTAACTCATTTTGATGTGTTATAAGAAATTATAAACACTTTTGTTAATAGTTTAAAAAAACAATCACCTTTAAATTAAGTGTGAAATAATTCAAACAATCAAATAATATTTTTCAATAAAGAAATTAAGTTTTAAATCTTATAATAGAGAAATTATAAATAGGTGAACTTATGGTAATTTTTTTCAAAAAAATGAACAATATTTTAAAAGCGATATTTTTGCATAGTTTATTTTTTATTTAGATAATTTTGGTCCCGTTTTGTGCGGATTTTGAAGATCTTTGAAATGAGAGGTCATTCAAAATAATCCAAGTAGTATTGAAGGAAATATAACCATCTAAAGTTAGTTGTTCAAAATTAGGGTAGCGTTAGGGCAATTTTTTTTTTAAATATCTCATCTTTTAGGAGCCATATCTCCATAAAGGGTTGTCCAATTCAACTAATTCTTGGACCATTTTGTGCAGAATTTTAAGAGCTTTAAAATGTGTGGTCATATGAAGGAATTCGAGCAATATTGAGAGAGATACAACCCGATGAAGTTAGTCATCCAGAACAAGGGCATTCACAATTTTTCAAGTCAAAAAAAAAAATGCAGATATCTGTTAGCTAGGTTTCAAATGATGGGAGGGACAATGGAGGGCTAGGGCTTTAGTGAGACAAGAGATTCTATCCAGACATAGAATTTTTTAGCTAAGTTTTTTTTCCCTTTCTTTATCTTAGAATTTTGCATGCAAATTATTATAGGTTTTTTATCAAATATTATAATTGCTATAGGATATTCTAGTAATTTTTAGTAGATTTTGAGTTATAGTTTCCTTCCCATAGATTTATTTATAGATAAATCTTTATATTCTTCTCTAGTAGTAGATGTTAGTGAGCACCTCACCGAGGATCGATCCTTGTTCTTCAAAGATATGGCAATTTTTGGTAAATTTAATGGGTCTTGGTCAAGGGCTTTGGTCTTAAGAAAATGGATTGATAGGAGTTTGAATTCTCTAGGAGTGAATTTATCCTTTCTTCCCAAAGGTTTTTTCCTAACCATTTTTTGTTCCAAGGAGGAAAAAGATAGAATCCTAAAATGGAACCCTTGGTTTATGGGAAGAGCAAGACTCTTTCTTATGTGTTGATATGAAGGCTTTGCACCTAAAAATGTAAATCTATCCCTAATACCAATCCGGGTTAGGTTATATGGGTTTCCCGTTGAATTTTAGGAAATGGATACATTCAAGGTAATAGGCAACACTCTAGGAGAATTCCTTGAGATTTTAGAAACTACAAAAGATAGATTCTTGGCTATTTATGCTTAAATATTGGTAATGATTGATATAAGTAAACATTTACCAGAATAAATCATTCTTAAGTATGGGGGTAAGTTGTGGACATGAACCATAGATTATGAAAACATATCTTTTAGATGTAGAAGATGTCATGAGGTGGGGCATACTAAGAGATCATACCCTAAGAAGAGCTCGTTAGAAACATATGTAGAAAACCGTAAGAGAAAATTATGAATGGATATGGATAATGATGGTTTTCAACTTCCAAAAAATAGGTCTAGATAGATGAAAGTAAATAAACAATGGAGTCCATTAAAAAAGGATATTGGACGAAACACCAATTCTTTTGAGGCTTTAGCCTATGAAGAAAAAACAAATCAAAGCCTAGAGGATACAATACCATAGGTTCATACTATTAACAAGGAACCATCTATTTAGTATGATCTTGATTTAAGGATGAACATTCTCAATGAACCTAAGGAAAGAGTCCCATCATATTTTGAAGACTCTCTTAAAGTACCATGCACCATTCAAGAGAATAAAATTAGTAGATAAAATGCAGTTTTAGATGATAATACCTCTACCACTTATAAGGAAATACTAGAAAATGAGTAGGACAAGTCAAAAGCTTTTGTAGTAGAGCTAGGAAAGAATAAATCTAATGAAAAAGAAAGTTGTAAAAGAATATTGAGGAATAGAATAGTAAGACCTACTCCTGATACATGTAAGGAAAAAAAAGGAAAACCCTCAAATTATCAAGCGAGATCCAAGGAAGCAAGAGCAAACATAAAGAAAGGAACTTGGTTGAACTCCTCTTTACCAAACAACAAAATGATATTGGTAATTCAGAGGTGGGGCCAGTAGCCCCTAATGAGACATGATTACCATCTCATGGAATATAAAGGGTGTTAATGGCCCCTCAAAGCAGAGGCGTATCAGAGACCTTTGTTTATGTAATAATCCTGATATTCTTTATACCCAAGAAACTAAAATGCAAAGAAAAAAGTTTCTAAAACTATGAAAGCAGTATGAGCAAGATATGAATGGGATGTTGTTAATTTTGAAGGAGCGACAAGGGAATTATTACATGTTGAAATCCTATTAGAACCTCCTATGTAACCATACTTAAAACTAGGCATTGGATAACCTATTTAGTCATAAGCTACTTTGCATATATTTGTTTCATCCTTATCAATGTCTATAGACCTACAACTCAACTAGGCAGATTCAAAGTATGGAGTGGGATTGAAGCCTTTATGAGAAGTAAAGACCAAGAAATTTGATTCATGATCATAGGATATTTTAATACCATAACCAAGCTAGAAGAAAAATTTGGGGGAATGAAGAAATTAACCCAAAGTACGAAAAAATTGGGAGAATACCATAATCTATGGGAGGTTGAATTTGATGAAGGCAACTATACATGGACCAACAATAAAAGAGGTTTGCATCTAATAGCAAAAAAAATTGATAGATGCATACTCACAGATAATTAGCTAGATGAAGGGACTTGTACTAAAATTAATACCTTGACAAGGATTGGTTCAAATCACTGGACAACGAGAGTTAAAATGGTGGTAAGTGAATTAAAAAAAAAAGATCATATTTTAAATATGAATAGATGTGGGAAGACCATCCTCAATTTGTTGATATGATAGCACAAATATGGAAATATTAAGAAAATGATGGGTTGTATACACTTCCAAAACAAATTAAATCAATGACATCTACATTAAAGGAATGGAACAAGAAGACTTCTGGAAATGTTTTTGAGAAGAAATAACTAAAATATAAACTTTCAAAATTCCAAAAAGGTGAAAATTATAATCCAAGATCAAAGGAAAGGGAGTTGCTTAGTGAATATCATAATATTTTGAGTAAGGAAGAGAAATTTTGGATATTAAAATTGAGATAAACTTGGTTAAAAGAAGGAAATAAAAATACAAAGTTTTTTCATAGGATGACAATAGTACAAAGATCAACATCTAGAATTAATAGAATTAAATCAATAGAAGGGCAAGAATTCTTCTAAGTATGTTGATCCTAATGACCCAAGCTTAATATTTACTACATTCTCACTACCAAATTGTTTTGCACTATGGAATGGTTTAAAAAAATCAATTGGTCTAGTTATTAAAGGTCTAAGATGGGTGGTGGGAACTAGAGAAAAAATTTCTAGTTGGATGGATACTTGGTGTGATAAATAACCACTCAATCTAGATCCAATTTTGAAACCATGGATGAGATTACTTCAAGATAAATATGGTGATAGGGTTTCAAACATTATGTACAAGAATTAGGAACAAATATACAAATGGAAAGAAGATGTTTTTACAAGTATACAAGCCATTGATGCTAGGAGGAAGTTTAGAAAAAAGATAACAACAATGATTATTCTCACGGAGCTGATTTGAGAGTTGAATAGCTCAAGAGAATACACAACAAGAAGTGGATATAATATAAAGCATCAACAAAATAGGAATATTACAAGAATATGGAGAGATATTTGGGATAGCCCAAGCATTCCTAAAGTCAAAATGTTTGTTTGTCTAGTAGGCTAGAGATAAATTTTTATCCTAGGATAACCATATGAAAAGGGGTTTTCATGGACCCTCATAGTGTGTTTTATGTAAAAAGGAGAGTCTCTTGGGACACTATTCAATAGTTTAGAAATTATGGCAATGGGTTCTTAATATGTTTGTTAAATCCATGGTGATGAATGACATAATTGAAGAATGGTTAAAGCAATGGCAAAGCACTTTTAAAAGTGAGACTTTACAAACAATATGGGATATATCACAATATATTATACTTTGGACTGTATGGCTAGAAAGAAATAGAAAAAATTTAAAATAAAGGAAAGCAATTTAGAGGTAATGAAAATTAAGATTTGTTTAGCCATAGAGGAGTCTAAACCAACCCACTAACCCACCCCATCCCTAATCTAGAAGCATAGAACCTTGATAGATGGAGTCAAGTCATCAAATGGAATTATGATGTTGGGTATATGAGAAACAAAAAGAAGGCAAAGAATATAAATTGGAAACCACCAGATGTGGAGTTGGTCAATTCCTAGAGAGTCGCATGATGTATGCCAATACATGCTAAACGTCTCCTTGAAATTTTTAATCAAGTAAAATAAAGGTGAATTTGCATCATAGACCACCTTTATTCCCAATCTCTCTGTAAAGTCTTTACTCCAATCACTATTTTCCTAATTTTGTTGGAGAATATTACATTATTTGGTACATGTCTAGATTAGGATTTACTTTATGCAATGGAATAAATGCACAAGAATGTGCAATGATGTAAATGTGCATGTTGTCCACATGTACATGAGTCCTTTAGAATAGGAAGAACAAGTGTCCTAGTTAGGTATGCATGTGTACACATGTCTATCATGCATAGGAAGATGAAGAGTCATAGGAAGAGTGAAGGCCAAGAAACACCATATGAAGAGTCACATTCCATCCTATATATGGATGTGCAATTGTAATAGAATAGTATCACAAAGGGAAGATCAGGAGATGGGACATCACCCATGGAGCAATGGAAGGTGATGTAATATGATGTATTTGAGGTCTTTTATTCAATAAGAGTTTATTGTATTTTTCAGCATTTGCCATTAGCAATATTGGAGTTATTTCATATTCTGAATATAAGCTTATTTGCTTAGCATTATTATTTCCTTCATATTGAGTTGAGTATTATTGATTTAGTGGCCATATTATTGAGTGGTTATTCATTAAAAGCTAATAGTGGTATCAGAGCCATGGTAGATCTAGCCACAATAGGTCTAGATAGGAATTGAGAGAGCCACTAGAAACTATTCTAGTTTTTCATCATTCAACACCATTGTTGTGTTTTTGCAAACCAGACGCGCCTTTGGACCTACCCCTTGCAAAATTTGTTGGCTTTGAGATTGTTTGATAGAAGTTATTATATAGATTGGAAGGAAGGAAATTTCTACTAGTTAAGAAGAGACCAGTAAAGATAAAGGAAATTACCTCTGGAAAGAGAAACCAGAGAAGATAAAGGAAATTACCTCTAGAAAGAGAAACCAGAGAAGATAAAGAAAATTACCTCTAGAAAGAGAATCCAGAGAAGATAAAAGAAAATTACCTCTGGAAAAGAAAACCAGAGAAGATAGCATTTCTCACTAGGTTGAAAGAAAACCAGTGAAAGTTAAAGATTTACCTATTCCAAGAGCAAAATCGAAATAGAAGAAAATTTACAGGTCTTGAAGACAGACCTTGATATTGAAGATTTAGAGACCCTTAGAAGAGGTCCTATTGATAAATTTGATTGATTGAAAGAATATAGATTCCAGATTATTGATTGGCTAGAATATTTCCACAAGGTTGAAGGAACACCTGTGAAGACTAGGATTCAACATTGATTTGATTCCACTAGTTATAGCTAGTGAAGATTATTATTTTTGGAACTTTGAATATATTATTGTTGCTTAAGTTCTATTGCAGAAAATAGACATTGAAGGAGGTCCAAGAAGAAGGCCCCAATTGAATATTGAGAAGAACCAAGGAGAGGTTCTCATTGCAAGACTGCTGATTGAAGAGACCCTAAGAGAGGTCATATTGAAGAACTTCCAATATTGGAAGATTGAATATTGAAGGACTATTGAAAGTCCCATTGCAGATTGAAGCAACAGATTGAAGATTGAAGATTGAAGATTGAAGATTGAAGATAGAAGGACTATTGAAATTCCTATTGCAAATTGAAGCAGCAGATTGAAGATTGAAGCAACAAATTAAAGATTGAAGACTGAAGATAGGACTATTGAAAGTCCTATTGCAGATTTTGGAGATCCAGAAAGAGATCTCATTGAAGAATTTCCCATAGTGGAAAATTGAAGAAACCAAGGTAAGGTTTCATTGAAAATAGATTTGAATGCTGCAGAATTAGAAGACCCAAGAATAGAGGTCTAAAGAATATTTTGAAGAAGAAAAGAAGGCTACAAAAAAGCCTTATTGCAGAAGCTGAAGCAACCATTATTGAAGGAGATTTGAAGTAGAGTTCATGGTAGAAGATTGCAAGTAGAAAGAGTACCTGACCAGAAGAAATTGGGATAATTGTCACCATCCGACAACAAGCCCACAAGGAAAGGATTTGGCAAGAAGTTTGTCAAATTTGAAGAAGATTTTGAAGAACTCAAGACATTTAGATTCTTGAGAGAGAAGACAGAGAAAGAGGTCATATTTGAAGATAAAATTCAGAAAGAAGTCAGAAGAAAGCAAGAATATTGCATAAGCCATAGTTTTGAGAAATTTGAAGATAGCCACACAAGTTTTGTAGGCTGATTTGTAAAAGCACAAGTTGCTGATTTTTAGAAGAAAAGTTGAAAGGACAAAGGACTGCAAAAGATAGAAGCAGAAAGTTGCAGATTGAAAATCTTTGGAGAAGCTTTCAAGGAAGATTTGGACAGCCAACTAAGAGAAGGCTTGATAGCAAAGAGAGCAGCAAATTTGAAGGTTAGTAAACTTCATCAAATCAGATTTTGGAATAACAATTAGAAGGTGTTTAAGCTGCATTTTTGGGCAGCATTGTAAGAACAAAATTAGCTGCATTTTAAAGAAGCTTTGGGAAATATTTGAGATAGATTTGGACAGAAAAGCATAAGGATTAGTAGCAACACCTACGAAGGAGGTTGATTGCAGATTTGGAGTGCATTTGGACAACATTTGAAGCTGTAAAAATCAAAGTTAGAAAGCACCTATTTGGAGAAGAAGAAAGCACCTGTTTGAAGGAGAAGAAAGCACCTGATTAGAGGAAAAGAAAGCAAGCTTTGAGGCAGCCATTATTGCTGCAAATTGAAGGATCTACTAACAACAAAAGAAGGGTGAAAATCCAGCAAATACAAGACAATAAGCTAAGAAGGAAGAAGCTACAAAAAGGTGTGTAAAATTGATGCCATATAACTTATCATTGCAAAGGTTGTAAAGGAGTTTGTTAAGAGTTTTTAAAGCATCAGTTTTTGAAGTTATTTAGAGCTAGCTAAGAGGAAGTTTTTAAGGTACCATTAAGCTCAAAAGGACATTATTTCACACCATTGAAATTAGTGAAATATTGCATATTATAAACAACAAGATTATAGTTTATTTGGAGTGATAAGAAGTTGATTATATGCTGTTTTTTAATAGAAGAAAAATCAGATTTGCTTAACATTTATTAGTGGGATAAATTTACTCTTATTAGTTGAGAAATCTGCCAGATTATTACAACATTAAATTGAGTTTATAAAAGGAGATATAAGTGAATAGTATATGCTGATTTGTGAGTAAATTTGAAAGAAAATTATCCTACTTTAGTGTGGAAGAAAATTCCTAAAAATTACAACAATTTTTGAAGAGGAAAAGCAAATTTTGAAAAGGAAAAGAGTTTCAAAATCTGAGCAGATTTTAGGTGTTTAAAAACACCGGATACATATTAGTGAGTGGTATAGACAACCACCAAAGAAGTGGTGAAAACCACCACCATACATTGCACCATTTGGCAGCAGATTACAGGGGGGCAAGTTCTTCATCATACGTCCACCCACTTGCAGGAAATAAGCACCAACAAAAGTGCTTAAGGAGAAGGAGCCATTAGGCTCAAATTTTGGCCAGCCCAAGAATGTAGAGAACATCAGCTACAACCTACAAAAGAGACATTACAATAGGGCAGATTACAAAATACAAGGTGCACTATCAAAGGAAAAAGATAGAAAGATCAAACTGCCAAAGTGATTACCATAAGGCCACCATTGAAGCATACAAGAAGGTCTTTGGTTGAAGCCATCCGTGAGCAAGTCCACCATCATCCAAAGGAAGGAGAAATCTCAACAAGAATACATTTTCAAGAAGCTAGAATACGTTTTACAAGGAGCAAGAATAAGTTTGGGAAGAGCAAAGGTATTCAAAAGCCTTACAATCCATACATTTGGAAAAAGAGTGCATGCACAAAGAGTTGATTACACTTGTCTCTTCCAAAAGAAGGGAATATCTCCACTTGGCACTAAAGACAGAAGTTGGTGCATAAGGTTGAACGTAACTCTACATGAGAAAAGAGCGCTCAAACATTCAAATATTCTTCATTATTATCCAAGCACCCAAGAAGACTGTGTAACTCCCAAGTTGCAAGGAAAAAGGTGACAAGTGTCCACTTTATTCTATTCATGAATGTTAGCACCACCAAGAAAGGAAGACAAGGAGTCAAATAACGTCTACACCACATGGCACACATCCAAAGAAAGGTGAAGCACTCATATAGTCGTAGAGGTATTAATATAGCAATTTTTCCAGTGCCTTACATAGCAAATACAAGAGGAGAAGCATTAAAGAAGGTCAAAGCATCTTTGAAGAGTCATACGAAGCATTCCAAGCAAGTTTGACCAGAGAGATAAGCGCCCAACAAGACCAACAAGGAGCGCCTGAATATTTGAGGTATTTACCATAGCATTTTACCATATATTAAAGTTTTATATTGATAGGAGGAATAAGAAGGGAATATATTCTAAGGTCAAAGTTTATTAAAAGTAAAAGTGGAGTGATAAGCATTTTTATAACCTTAGAAAATCAAATTATTATTTTGAAGCCTATAATTATATTTTTGAAGAGCATTTTCTAGAATTTGAAGGTTATATTGGAGTTTTGTAAAATTGCATACCATAGTTTACAAAACCAATTAAATATTTGTAAAATTATTAAGGTTGGAGAAATAAGGATTCTACATCAAAATAGAATTACAAAATATTGCAAATATTATTTTCAAAATTTCTAAATTTCTAATTTTGGAGGTATAAGGATTTCTACATCAAAAATAGTATATGAAATTTAGAATTAAATATTTTATTCATAAATTTGGGAGATAAAAGGAATCCTACATATTGATAAAATTGCATTGGATAGCTTAATCTCTAAATTCAAAATTATTAGAGATTTGAATATTTGTAAAGGATTGTTGATTGATAGAATTGATATTAAATATTGTATTGTCATATTCAAACATTAGGGAGATACAAGGATTTCTACAAAACATAATTGAAAGGACAATATTGAAACTAGGGAGATAAAAGGTTGTCAACATTTAAATATTATCCTTAGTCTATCATTCAAAACTAAGGAATTAATTTGAGAAGGGTGATTGTTACTTGATAAACTAAACTAGGGAGCCATAAGGAAGTCCACCTCAAAGGATTAGAACATTCAAAGCTAAAGCAATTATGGATATGGGAACTAGTAAACATACAACAGGAAATCCTCAATGGACTGATCGCCTTAAAGTCTTAAATATTTCTGGTTTGAAAGAGCTAATTACAAACCTCAATTCAGTAACCAAGTTCATTGAAAGTAGAAGGATGGTTGAATTCAAGTATGAAGTAGAAGCTACAGGACCTATTAATGATGGTACATATGCTCAAGATTTATTTGGGTTCACACAAGATATTGTTGTTCAAGACAACACTAATAGATTTTCTAAGAATAAAATTGCAAGGAATAGAAAAGGAAAATGGATCAATGGTGATCCAAATTTATCTTCCATATTCATACACAAGAATCAAAGGATGGAAGTGATGAAGCAAAAGTGTCTATACAGGAAAACAAAGGATAATATGATTCTAAGGACAGAAGGAAAAGGATAAATTCTTATACAAGAATTTGATGACTATGAAAGAGCTCAAGAAACTTGTAATCGTGAAGCTACAAAGACTGAAATATACTAACTATTCATTTGATCAAGTATACAGAAAGGTAGCAGATTGGAGAAGGCAAAAAATACTACATCAACAACAATTTCAATGTCAGTACAATCAACCTCGGCTACAATACAAAGAAGGAAATCAAAAGGGGCACTTAGCCCAAGAGATACAAGAACTAGAAGATACTACAGAAGAACATGAAGCCACAGCATTTTCAAAAAATATAGTATTTTATGAAAATACTAATCAGGATACAAACATGAAGCAAGACAAAGAATGCAAAGAAGAAGAAGACAGGTTCAAGAAAGAAGATGAAGATCCATATTGAAGACTAAAGTCTTCAATAACCAAATAATGTAATACAAGGGGGTGTTGGAGAATATTACATTATTTGGTACATGTCTAGATTAGGATTTACTTTATGCAATGGAATAAATGCACAAGAATGTGCAATGATGTAAATGTGCATGTTGTCCACATGTACATGAGTCCTTTAGAATAGGAAGAACAAGTGTCCTAGTTAGGTATGCATGTGTACACATGTCTATCATGCATAGGAAGATGAAGAGTCATAGGAAGAGTGAAGGCCAAGAAACACCATATGAAGAGTCACATTCCATCCTATATATGGATGTGCAATTGTAATAGAAGAAAATCACAAAGGGAAGATCAAGATATGGGACATCACCCATGGAGCAATGAATGGAAGGTGATGTAATATGATGTATTTGAGGTCTTTTATTCAATAAGAGTTTATTGTATTTTTCAGCATTTACCATTAGCAATATTGGAGTTATTTCATATTCTGAATATAAGCTTATTTGCTTAGCATTATTATTTCCTTCATATTGAGTTGATTATTATTGATTTAGTGGCCATATTATTGAGTGATTATTCATTAAAAGCTAACAAATTATCCATCTCAAACAAAACACATGCCTGCTTTAAACACCATCTAAGGCTAGTCGATCTTAACCCTTGCATCAGGGCCGTATGGTTAAGCAAATGTCTCCATATAGCGTTGACATCCTCCTTGCACCTCCTTGTCCTACTAGAAATTTAAAAAAAAAAAAAAAAAAAAAAACCTCTTACGAAATTCTCCAAGATCCTTATTTCTCTTGCAAATTTTCACCTTTATACCCATATCCCTAAAAAAAAATTTCTCCCTTGATTATCATATCATCATATCTACCATCTAATGGTATTCATGTCATTTCCCTTCTTTCTTTGATGGTATTCATGTCATTTCCCTTCTTTCTTTGATGGTATTCATGTCATTTCCCTTCTTTCTTTTTTAAGCAATTACCCCTCGTTTACTCTCCTCCAACTACTGTGGTTTTGCATTAGAGGTCAGAGGCCAATTTAGCCAATGTGTAAGTTTGATTTAAGCTTTGGGTCTGTATTTTTACCTTTCTTTTTTAAGGTTTTTTAAGGTCTCTTTTATGTCTAGACTATTTCCTTCGTATGTCCACCAGATGCTTCTCATGGTACCATTACCCAGACTATTTCCTTCGTATGTCCACCAGATGCTTCTCATGGTACCATTCCCCCTAGTTTTATTGACTCTATTATATAGCCAATACCAAACAGCCACACCTGGTCCAAGACTTGATATTGTATTTTAACATTGATGGCATTCAAAAGTTTTCCGAAGAATTCTCCTAAGATCCTTCAGAATTTCCATCATTACATTTTATGCTTATTCCAGAAGAGAAGATATTTCCCCCTACTTTTATCACATTACCATCTAATGGTGTTCATGGCTCTTCCTCTTCTTGAACTAGTCCTTTTTTTTTCCTTGTTTTCTAAGCACTTTCAGGTTTTCACGGAACAATTCAACCATGATTAAATTTGTTGTAAGCTTAGGGCCTGTGTCTTTGGCCTTTTTAGATATTTCACTTATGTTTGCACTATTTCCTTCATACGTCTACCAGGTTCTTCACGCGGTACCATTCCAAGTAGTTTTTAGTAACTTTGTCATAGAATCCAGAATAAACAGCCATTTGTGGTCCCCAACTTAATTCAAAGACATTCTATTTAAGCTGTATCTCAGATATGGGTTCAAGGAACTTGCAACATTAGGGGCGTCCAGAAGTTCAAAGAATGTTAAATGAACCTTACATGATATACCTTCTCGACTACTAAATTTCAGACTTGCGGAACTTGAAAGCTGTCAAATCTAGGAAGATTTCACCTGTTTGAACAGGTCAGATGTGTACTTGAAGCATGATATCTCTTGAAACTAAAAAAGAATATACTGGAACATTTACCAATTCAATATGTGCAAGCCCAAAGCAACCTTCTCCTGCCATGTCAATGCCCTATGAAACCATATATCTTAATGGCACATTACTTGTAAACTTATAAGATATTGATCTGTTTTCTTAAATTTCATTAGAAAGTCAAAGTTACGAGGAATTTTTAGTCAATGCTATGACCCCCCGTAAGCCTATGATCCATGCTAATTCTGGAAAACTGAAAATTAGCTCCACAGGAAAAATACAGACACTAAAAATTCAGAGGTTCAGGAAAGAAGTTACATCACGTTTAAATAAAAGCAATAAATAGAAAATCAAAGATGAAAGCAATGAATAGGTTGTAAAATTTTTAGTTCTACATAAGAAAAACATTGCAGAGCTACATGAATGACTTACAAAGTACCTAGAAGCTTTAACAATATATTTGAACCTACAGCACAATTTATTGCCAGTCTTGGAGGCTGAATTAAGAACATATTAGAGCAAAGAATCTTAAGAATCTATTGGAATCATAGATTGAATTAAGTACACAAACAGTTGTTCTCTTTCCTATGTGACAGTTTGTTATCCTCTAATAATCAACTGCAGCACCGTGCAATTTACAACATAAGTCTAGGTAAATGTTTATGTATGTGGGAATGACAAATCCGATCAAGTCATTGCATTCTTTAAAAACAAAAATAACCCAACCCTTGTATCAAAAAAGCTATTTTCTTTACCTAAACAATCCAAAAGAAGGTCTTTGGCACCAAAACATTACCAGAAAAATATTTCCACAAAACATTGGGAGCAATTATTTCAGACTATACAAATGGCATGAATTCAAGTGGGTAAAAAACATGGACTTCCAACATCAAGACCCAGGTTAAAATATTGCCACAAAATTATATGCCTAATACCACCACTACATGGTACGCCCAGACATAATACAGGTAGGCCTGTTTCAATCCCATATAACCAGTTGAAATAAATTATTCCCAAACAGGATTTAACTTTGCACAGAAACTGGTAACTGTGGTCTCCATTTTTGCTTATTGGCAAGCTTGGAAGGATTATATTCATTCAAAGATGAAGGGCCAGAATAAGGATTTTCATATATGCCTTTATTAACCCACCACTTGTAGAAAATATACAGCTGAGTGCCAGCATCTGGGTGGTATAACCACAAACATGTCATAGCCAAACTATAATAACTAAAATCCTGCGACAAGAATTTCATTTGTAAAGCAAACACCTCCAAATGGTTATGTAGCACATGTACTTTTTGATTCAGAACACTAGGCTTGTAATCTGAAGATGTGATAGTTCTATAAGAATTTGTTGCAATACTCAAGAATGCCACTGATACAAGTTCACAATCTTTAAAGTTCTTTTTTTTTTACATAGGGGAATTCGTAACACCTTTGCCCAATACGGGGCAAGACACGCAATCTTTAAAGTTAAAAAGCATACCACTATTTAAAAACATATATTTGGTAGAAAACATAAAACTGAGTTCCAGCATCTGATTTGTATACCCACAAACACGTCATAGGCAAAACTCTAATAAGTAAACTCTTATAACAAGAATTTCCTTTGTAAAACAATACCCCCAAATGGTTATGTAGCACATGTAATTGTTGATTCAGAACACTGAGCCTGTAATCTGAATATGTGATAGCTCTATAGAAATTAGTTGCAGTACTCCAGAATATCATTGAGATACACATTAACAATATTCTAAGTTATATGGAATACCACTCTTTTAAATCATCTGTTGCTCCATTCAGGGAATCACATTTGCCAAGGTCAATCCATACCTTAAATTTCAAAGGGGATCTCCTAGATTTCCCTACAGATATTCCAATCCATGTCAGAAACACAATTCATCCATATTAGGAAGTCCTGTGCCAAAGCCTTATTTTAAAGCCAAGCAATTTCAATTCCATAAGACCTTGAGATGTTCCTCTTGCTACAGCCCAGTTAATTAAATTAGTAAATTCAAAATTAAGTAACTCTTATTTGAGATCATTGTTGATGTCCTGGAAATGCCTCGTAAAGTCATCTCTTACAGTGCAATATTTCATCTGCCAACATGACACGTCATTGTAGATTTATACACTATTAGCTGTTTCCTAAGCCATTCTCCAATCCGAAACACGGAGTGGCTGATTTCTCTTTCTCTATATTTTGTCATAGGTTCTATTATAAACTTTCATTTCAATTTGTACTGAAATACGAACAGCGGTAGCTTGCTAAGTGTTAAGTACACAACTCAAGTACTTAAAGAACAAGGCTGGCACAAAGCAAAACCCTCTAGATGCAACCATCATAGGTGAATAAATAAGAAAGAACACAGAACGTTGTGTAATGATTTCGATCAAAATCCCTAGTTTTGAAAGCGGATATTTTAGAATTGGTTTGAAGGACATGAAACAGAAAATCTTCCAGATAAAACTGGGTGAATTACTTATTCTAAGACACTTTATACTGTTGCAAAGGATAAACACAAAACAGGCATCACTAGTAAAATGTTTCCAGGGAGACTGTTAATGTAACCAAAGATGTGTTGAATTGTCAAATGCGAAAGATCAACGCCTCTTTTACAAAAGACCAAAGCAGTTAGTTGCATTAACAGTAAATTCAGGACTTACACATGCATCAAACCGGATAAGTTTTTAATTAAAAACTTGCTTGAGTAGAGCATACTTTACTTCCAAATTTATTAATAATCTACATATATAAAGAATTTACACATAGATGGAAAATATTCCCTGAAAAGATTATTTAAAATTTTCTGTTATGCTCTACAATTTTTAGTGAATATGGTACATACTAGCGGATGTTTACATGAAAAATTGCGGATTCACAGTTATGGTTCAGTAGGAGTTTGTCAAACTAGTCCTTTGGATTTATAATGGTGTTATAGCCTACAAATCGTGGCAAATATGGTGAGATTAGAAAATGAAAGTGTGCATGCTTCCGAAAATTTATTTGGCACAAAATAGCCCTTTGTAAAAGGTGCATCCCACATGGCAATATTTGGTCTATTAAACTAAAAATTGCAATCTTTACTAAAATTCCTCAAAGAAAACACAGCTTCCATTTGCTAGAATTGCCTAATTTATCAGTTTCTTTAAAAATGAGTTCGACCAAACATAAGGGCGGCTTTATAAACATAAAAAACCACATCATGATAGCAGAAAAATTCAAGCTTCCAAGATTTGCCAACCGTTCCAGCATCAGAAGGCTGAAATACATTCATTCTGTAAAACACATGCACATTCCGCAAGTACAAAATTTTAACAGAGTGTGTCATGCTTCTATTTTCTTCACAAATTTCCAGACAAGCATGCAATACAGAATATAAACTTCCTTCGTTAAGATTATTACTTGTGTTCCGAGATTTCTGTTAACAGTTCAAAAGCATTTCCGTATTCTTCTCATGTGTCATACCTTTGTAAACGAACTGTTCAAAACAAGTAGTGCAAAGCTAATTGATGGCAAACAGTAAATTTTACCCCGTTATACACCCCCAAACTAATAAAAAAAAAGGTGAAAGGGGGAATCAAAAACAATTCTCCTAAAACTTATTTAATACAAAGCATAGTCAAGACATTTATCTCCCAATGTCCTTTAAGAGTATATATAATTAAATATTCAAATGGAAAAACACAAACAACATCCCACCATGCTGTGTTTGATTAATTTGAATTATGTGATGTTTTTGGATGGAAAATAACCCAAAAAAAAAAAGAGAAATATCATCCCTATTCACACACAAATCCCCAATCTTGTATAACACAAATAGAATATGCATGCGTGCAGTAGGAAAAATAAATGTGCAGCAAAGCAGAAAGCCAAAAGAAAACACTGGTCTCTTCGTTCTATAATAAACTAGGGCATAATATCAATGTTAAAGCTTGCCATATCAAAGCACACTTTAAACCCCCGTAAAGATGTAGCCCTTGCTTGGAAATTTGCCGCATCAAAATGTGCTTCCGTTCCATCCAAAATCGTTCCCCTGTCCACAGAAAATCATGACTTCAGCTTCCTCTGCGCCGACTCAAATGGAGAAAGTGAAAAACAATGAAGAAGCTAAAAGAACAGAAAATCCCTAAATTTGTGGGAATTCAAAAACCTGAAGAACCCCAACAAGGCAAACCCCAGGCACCCAAAAAGATTACCAAACCCTAAACTAGGAATACAAGGAATAGAGGGATGCTAAGTCCAATACAGTAATGAATTGCTTGCCTGAGATTGTATCTTGTCTGTCTAAAACCTCCCTCCCTCCCTCCCAATTTTTTTCCCATAAAAGACTACTGATGCACACCATACTGATGCACACCATGCAAGCACTGAACACTCTCTGTGCATGAATGAGCCTGCCCCATCCATTCCCACGCACATGCAAAGGGCTTCAGAAAATCAAACACCGCAGACAAAGCAGATGACTACAACAGAAGAAGAACCAAAAAAACCTTCAAAGAAGAATCCAAGAGTTCCCCACCTTAACATCGTAGAATTTGATGAAGAAACGCGACTTGGGAACAGAGAGCTTCGACTCCAGAATGCCAGCTATGGCGGCGCTGAGCTTCTTATTGGTGTCGCCGCCGATACCTCCGATGGAGACCAGCTCCCCATAGGCTGCGGGCTCCTCTGTGCCACCAAATGATATTGCCACCGACCCCTTTAACTGCACCATCACATACTGCATTGCAAAACCAACACAGATACAGAAAGTTAATGATTTCTGCAGAATAAGCCATAGGAAATAAAATTTTCGAACAGGGAAGAGAGAGACTCACAGCCTCTGGCTTGCCAATAATTTGGGCCACGGTTTTGCTCGCTTCCGAGAGTATGGAGGAGGTGTTCACTCCATCGACGGCCACGTTCGTTGTAATGCTGAGGGAAGGCATGTTGCTCTCTGTCTCTCTGCTTACACAGGACCCTAATACTACTGCAGATGAAACGTAAAACCCTGGAAGCTACTCGAAGACAATATACCCCACTTGGCCTATAAATAGCTGTCGTTGATGTATATGATGACTCCTACCATATTTTTATTATTTAATTGCTTAAAAAATCATCCAATGTCTATTCATGTAGCAGACCGCGGTGTCCAATTATCAGTAGAATTTTTGCCTTTAATTTTCATTTTGAGCAGGTTGTGGATTGGTAAAGGTGATTGGTAAAGTATTTACCAAGAAAAGATAATTTTTAAATTGGGTAAGCTGTCAGCTTTACTAAAGGTCGTAGTCCATGCTGAATTTTTTAAGTGCGTGTAGATTGATAATAATGGTGCACTGCCCCGAGCGACAGGTGGTGTGACTAACAACAACGAGACAAAAAGACTTTGGTTTGAATATGCACTTACCAATGGAACCAACTCCCCTATGTAACAAAAAAAAGATAGTTAGTGGTAAAGGGTTTAGAGGCCAGTGACTAAAAGTAGTGGGTGTACCTAACTCTCCTGTGTAACCAAAAAAAAAAAAAAGTAAAGTGTTTAGAGTGGGTTGTAGATAAATTTTAAACATTGCAAGAACACCCATATTATATCATCATCTTTTGTAACCGTTTCTATTTATATTATATCATTATTATCATCTTTCTAATGTTGAGGAATTTAACTCATTGAAGTGGCATCATCACCACATAATATCAATGTTGAATGGGATTGAACACCCATATTATATCATCATCTTTTTAATGGTGGGGAATTTAACAGGTTGAGTTACCACATCAACGTCCAATAGTATGCATGTATCTTTTTTTTAATGCTAAAGAATCTAATTGGTTGAACTAATACCACTCTTTTTAATGAGGGATCTAACTGGTTGAGCTAATGCCATTTGATTCCACCCATATTACGTCATCACCACATAATATTCCAACCATATTACCTCATCACCACATAATATCCTCTTTTTAATGTTGAGGAATCGAACCCGTTGAGCTAACCTATATTATATCTTTTTAATGGTGAGGAATTTAAACGGTTGAACTACCACATCATCACCGCATATGTATCTTTTTTTTTAATGTCGAAGAATTTAAACTGTTGAGGAATCTAGCTGGCTGAGCTAATGTCATTTGATGCCATTCAATTCATATTACATCATCACCACATACCACATAGTATCTAGGTATCCTCTTTTTAATGGTCATTACCACATAGTATCTATGTATCCTCTTTTTAATGGTCATTACCACATAGTATCCTTGCATCCTCTTTTTAATATTTATTACCACATAGCATCCTTTTTAATGTTCATTACCACATAGTATCTGTGCATCCTCTTTTTAATTTTTCTTTTGTTACATAGATGAATTGGTTACAATCACACGTTTTTGTTCATTACCACATAGTATCTGTGCATTCTCTTTTTAATTTTTTTTTTTGGGTTACATAGATGAATTGGTTACAATCACACATTTTTGTTCATTACCACATAGTATATGTGCATCCTCTTTTTAATGTTTTTTTTGGTTACATAGATGAATTGGTTACAATCACACATTTTTTTTTGTTACATAGATGAATTGGTTACAATCACACATTTTTAATGATTGTCAGCGCAGCTCAGCTCCAAGACACCTATCGTCTTGTTAATGGTAACCCGACGTAAGATGGGGACCATCGAACGCACAGGGTTCGCACCGTCTTCATCAATTTGGTTCAACATGTGGCATGAAGAGAATCGCCAGACAAGCAGAAAACAGTTCGTCGTCATTAATTAAATGCAACATGCAAAGGAGTCGGATCAGGTTATTAACTATGCATGGGCACGCCCGTGGGATTGGAACCTAGGTCTCCTCTCAGTAAGCGCCCCAACTTACCAATCCCTTTTTAATGTTGAGGAATCTAACAAGTTGAGCTAATGCCACTATTTTTAATGTTGAGGAATCTAACCCGTTGAAAAATTTAATCGATTGAACTAATGTCATTTAATCAATGAATGAGTTTACACAAGCTTTTAAGAGGGATCATCTCTTCATATTGAGTGAGGCTTAAACCTTAGATCTTTCAAAAAGAGACCTGAGGCTTAAACCTTAGATCTTTCAAAAAGAGACCAAAACCTTACCACTGCAATAAGCTTGCACTCCCTCAAATTTAAGGTTTTATGAGGGGTATGCCCTCTTTTACCGAGTTTGAACTTGGACCTCTTGTATAAAAAACCAAAGACTTAATATATATATATATATATTTTTTTTTTTTTTTTTTTTTTTGTTACATACGGGAGTTGGTTAGAGCCACTATTTTTTTTTTAGTAATGGGAAGTGTAGGATTCAAAAACTGCTCCAAAGACTTACTATTATTTGGAGTCTATTTTTTATTATTATTTTTAAATATTGTAAATAATTAATTTTTTAATTATTATAAAGTTAAGAAGGGTGAGTGAGGATCCGTGTGAGAGGCTACCAGTTGAGGTCTATGATCCATACCGCAGGTCCATTCAACTCGGTACAAATCATACTGGCTACCATAAGCTCTTTTACCCACGTGTTATAAGTGAGTTGAAGAGGGTACGACAATCCTCCAAGGAAGAGGTCCCTCGTTTGAATCACATTGTATACCCAAAATCCAGTTGATAATGTTGGTACAATCAGGACAGGAAATGATACTGAATGATTTTGACGATGTAGAACTTCCTCGTGGTTTCTGAAACCAAAACAACCTCTAAAAAAAATTTCCTAAATTTAAAAAAAATATATAATAAAATTAAAATTAAAAATAAAACAACAAAAAATTAAAAAAATCATTCTTAAATAAACTTTCGAACCTTTTCTATTACCAAACAAACTTAAATCTTAAAATTACCTTCGAGAGAGTCTTTCTTACTCACCACTTTGCTATCGCCCTTCACTCGTCACTTGCTGAAAACCTCACGGTCGCATTGCATCGCGAACTTAAGGTGGAGTAGGTAGGGCAGGGAGCGATGACAGACTAGTAGACGCACCAAAACTGCCTGTCATCGTCTCGCCGGCCTACCAGTTGGTTGTTTGCATGTTTTCCTATCAAAGATCAGACAGTCTATCTACCCTATAGAAGTAGTCTACTCCTGGAGCAATCTGCAACTGTCTCGCACAGGGTTATAAATATAATTAACGGTGCTATTATATTTATTTTTAATTTTTATTTGGTTACGGGTTTTAGTCAAAACTTGAAAAGTGAGTTGTTTTTTAGTGGTATTAAAATTAGTTAATAATTGTGCATATATTTTGATAAAAAATTTTAATTTAAAAAAAATATATAATAAATTTAATTGATTAAATTTATATTATTTAATATTTTGAGTATAAGGGTTTTGTTTCCCTTCTCTCGCTCTTCATTTTTTGATTTATTTTGGGTCATTTCATTTTATGAATGTTTTTGTAGTAGATGATCTTTTTGGGGAGAGATCCTTGTCCACTTTCTGCTCCTTTCCTAGTAGTTTTAGGGTTTTCTTGCTTGAGTCATTGGCCTAGTGCATCCCAAAGTTTTTCTAGGGTTTCCTAAATGTTTTCGGGATCCTTTCCCCGATCTCCTTCAGGGTTTCTCCTAGGGTTTTTTTGCAAGTTTTTTACTTGGAGTCGGCCAGGGTTTTCTCGATCTGTGGTGGTTGTAGGTTGCGTTTTCGACTACTTCCTGGGGCGTCTTGTGAGGTCCTCTCTTCTTCGGGATTGGTCTGGGAGGTCCAGTTTTGTAATGAGCCGAAATAGAAAAATAGAAACACAAAACACGATTCTTGCAATATTTGAGCAAATGAAATATTTTTGTGAATTTTTATTATTTTTCTTCAAAGACCCAAAACTGGAATTACAATAATAATGACTAGATCCACCATGCAAATACTTATAAAATTTGTAATAGACTCACAACCACAATTTTGATTATTATTCCTCACAAAATTACAATCAAACAAGCAAAATAGGGGAGGTGGGAACCGGCACATTGCTTCAAATTAACATCCAAAATCTGCTGAAGATGCATGCACAATGGGATGCTGCCAAACTGGGGTCTTAGAAACCCTTTTTCAACACAAAATATATGCTGAGAATGCTGCCAGATGGGACGTGTGGCTACTGATGATTTACTCTGCCCAAATAACGCTCAGAATGCTGATAAATAACCTCCAATATGGGACGTCTCCTTTTCTAGACTAAAATTCTGCAATTCAACCTTGAAATCTGCCACTGAATATGTATAAAATCTGCCCCAATGCTGGATGTTGCAATCACAAGACTTACAAACACTGAATAACCCACAAACAATGCAATATAACTGCTGACAATGCTGAATAAATTCTCCTAAAACTTCCACGGTATCACCAAACCCTCAAGAAGAGGGAACTCCTCCTAGATAGAGAATTAGATCTGAATAATACTGGAAGCCCTCTGAAGCACAAAAGGTAAACCCTGGATGGATTTACTCCTCAACCACAATAGTTGAGCACCTCCCAACTACTCGGATTGGAATCCCTGCAAACTTTGAGCACCTCTCGAAAGCCACAGAAGAAGAGAAGGGTTTTGCCCTCACTCAATTTTCATAAAACATCAAAACATAATGAGAAATATGAGCGCTCATGTATATATAAGCCTCATGTTATAATCCTTCGTTGAGTTGGGCCCACATTGAAGTTGCATATATAAAATGTATTTTAATAATAATAATTATTATTTTCTCTCACACCACACATAATAATAATAAAAATAATTATTTCTCTCACACCACACATGATATAATAATATTTACCAAAAATATTTACATGACCCTATTTCTTCAAAAAGGGTCATGACAAATCTCCCCCTCTCACATTGCTTGTCCTCAAGCAATATGAGCATAACCTCAACATTTCCAAACTGATCCAAATCATAACCAACTGTAATTCCAGGGTCCCAAATCAGTCTCCAAGCAGTTTTGATGAAAAACCTACCATGCCCAAACTGTACTTTCTTCCCATTAATGTTTAGGATGATCAAAGTAGCTAATGTTTTAACCCATGGAAGGTCAAAGCAAATACCAATCAGGATTAGATCTGAACTTCTCATGGAGGAAGGGCTGGTTGGTTGTTCAAAACCAATCATAATTGTTGTCCAAAGATTCCCAAGGGTCTCTAAAGTGTCATTCACAGCCATCAAAACAGTCTCAAAAGAACCAACAACAATCCAAGCAATGTCCCTTTCTTCCTCATACTGAATGACAGTCCACTCACCATCCATTACAATCCATGACAAGGTAGAAACAACTTTCAAAACATCACTAGGAAAGACTATAATAGTCCTTTCACCCACAGCAGTCAATATATCAGCATATGCAGCCCAACAAATGGCAAAAGAAGCAATCCCCATAGTGTGAACAACATCCAATGATGTGCTAATTGCAAGGGTTGTTATGGTTGCTTTCATAGCTCCCCAATGATTTGCTAAAAATACTTTGCTGCTGTTCCACCAAAAACTGTCAACAAGTTGGTTGTAAAGTGTTGGCCTGATCTTAATCTTTGGCTTTGGAAAGACACCTGCAAGCATGCAAACATTAGCGAAACAAAAACATATCAGATATGAATTTTTTTCCCCAACAGTGTTTGTTGGCTGTTCCAACCTCCCAAATGCACCCAAACTCAGATATCCTCCATCCTCCATGGCTGTACAATGAAATAATTTGGCAAACCCAACAGTACAAAAGGAGCTTAAGGGATAAGATGAATCAACAAAATTTGACATTCTAATCATATCATCAACATCCTCATTTATGGTAGTATTATCTCTTTTCAACATTCCACAACCATGATCAACATCAATAGTACCATCAAGAGTAAACATTTCAGCCCAAGTTTGACAGTCCTGTATACATACTTCAGTCATTGTTTGATCGCCTATATCAGAAGTAAAAGAACAATCTACTAACCAAGTGTTGCTATGCTCAAATGTCTCCTCACACCCAACATTCCTATGCTTATATTGTAGTTCTAACCACCACCAAACTTCCCTTTTATACTGCTGTCCTATTAACCTTACAATCTCATCAAAACTGTCTACACAATTTAATCCATCAGCATCCAGATAATTAAGAACCAAATTGTTACCTCCATTTTCTGAGGTTTGGGCAGCTTCTATCATGGTACCATACTTGCTTTTGAAGTAATCTGCGTATGTAGAAAGTTCTTTTTCTCTACCTCCATTTGCACAAAAAAAGCTTCTTGAGTTTGAATCCTTTGAGACATGTGACATACAATAAGCTTGTCTGTTGTGTATGGTTATTATAATTGAATTTTGTAACAAGCCTAGAGGAAAATGTCCACCAGGTGTTCTTTGAATACCCCTTTCAGATGGTGAGAAAATTTGAAATACAACCGTAGTGATGCATGTCCAATTTATCATGGTTGACTTTAATGCTTCAAGTATACCAGTGGTTTTCATTGGCAACAACAGGTACATGATATGTGAATTTGATATTGAAACGGGGTGATCTAAATCAAGTAAATTGACTATGCTGTCCAAAATTCTCTCTCTCAAAATACTGAATATAATTTCTTGAAATTTCCTTGCAATATCAACCTGATTGTTATCCAATTTGTAAATGCCATCTGCTCTAATTTGGACTGTAACAGCACCAGTATCCATTTCCAAACACTGTCTCATGTTAACCACACTTGGAGGAATAGCATGACAAACAAGGGGTACCACATTTCTAGGTTTTGGATACAATCCAAAATTGCTTTCTTCAATTTCATGTTGATCTTCTTCATATACTTGTTCCTCTTCTTCAACAGGCAAAAGATTATCTGTCAAAGCTCTAGCTGCATGAGGTTCCTTGCAAGCTTTAAGACAGACTAACTTCCTCAATAAAGAAACATTTCCATGAGCCTTCACATGTAAGACAAGAGATTTCATCAGGAGCTCTAGGATGCAGATGCCATCTTCATTTTTTATACGAAAATAAGACCTTGGTTTGTAATACCTATCCTTTGGCGGTTGAGAGCAATAATAGTAGATTAATGGCAAAGAAGAATTTAATGTGACAATCGCTCCTATAGATTCCACACAATACATATCTTCTTGTTGTAGGTCTTCTCTGTAAGAATTTGAAGAAACAAGATCTTTGTTCAAGGCACACTCTCTTATTATTTCTCCCCTAGCAATGACCTTCTCAAGTCGTCTTTTTTCCAACTCATCGCCTCTTCTTGTGAGTATAAGATAGTCAGAACCTTGCATTTGCCCACACCCACAAGATTGTATATAATTCCGCAGTGTTACTGGCATATCAAAACAAATAATTAAATAGCATCCAAGGACATCTAAACCTTCTTCTAGAACATTAGTAGCAACAATTCCTGTTACCATTCCTTCACGAAATTGATGAATGATTTGGTCCTGTTGATGACGGGTTTGACTATTTTTCCCTGAGGCAGATGCAGCCAAATAATTAAAGTGCAAATATGAGAAGCAATCCATATGTCCTGAAAACATAGCAGTTATCACCCTCTCAACAAATATAATGCACCTCATCTGTCCAACATGCCTAGCAAATTCAAGAAAATTAACCATGCATGAACAACTACAAGTGGAAAAAATAGCAGTAAACAGTATAAATTCAGATTCGATGTGAATCACAGCCTCTAGAGATCCAAAAACAGTTTTATGCACCACAACAACAGTCTTTTTTTTGTTGTAAGGACTGCTCCTGTTTTGCATTGAAGAATGGGTTCAAGGAACATCTGAAATGCTGTCCCCTTTGTTTCTAACCAAGTTGTCAATATTTTGCCTTCAATACTGTCTTCAACTGCTATCCAAGATGTCTCCAACTGTGCATTATCAACCTCTTCCTTAATCAGTCCTTCATCATAAACTCTAAACAGTGCTGATTTAGGTAAGATTGTTGAGACCCACTTAGGCAACTGATACATAGTAGTTTTATTTAGAAGGCAGGTGCAATATAGAAGCTGTGAAGCAAGATAAGTGTCAATTGTTAGAGCAAAATTTGCTTCTTCACCATGAGATCTAAACAACTGTTGATCATCACTCAATAGTTCTGAAAGCTCAGCTCGAGATTCTAAAGACTGGGGATAAAAAACATGAAGATAATCACCTTCGGAGTTTACTTCATCACAAATCTCATGAATGCAATACCCTTCATTCTTTCTAGTGATGCCTGGATCCCATGCATTCAAAGACTGAAATCTTTCTTTTGAAAGAATTTGCTCATTGTGAGACTCATGCTCACTTTCCAGATCAAAGAAACTGAAACTATTGTGAACATTCATAGGCATAGCTAGCAAATTTATCCAACATCCATCAAAACTATCATTGGTAACAATTCTATCATTGTCATCAATTTTATGAAAAATATTTTCCATACATACCTCATGTGGCAAGGGAAATTCTCGGCCAACAATTTCTGGTTTTTCTCCACGATCTAAATCAGTTACTTCCATGACATGTTCTTTGCATTGCTCTTGAGACAAGGCATATTCTTTCAAATTTGGAACTGATGAAACTTTCTCTTCAGGACTTGTCCCATATTCACTGCAGGAATAATTCTGATCCAGATCAGCTCCATGCAGTAGTAATTTTGTTTTATTTTTCTTGGCATAATGTTCAAAATCAACAACATTGCACTCTTCTATCCCGTAGATTGAAGATAGGGCAGATTCAGACTCAAACCATAAATCATCCAATGGATGCATATCATCATCAGCTGCTATTTTTGCAATTGAAAAATAATTTTCTGAATTCTCTTCACACAATTCCTCTTTTTCTGAAACTAGGGCATCCATTTCTGAATTTTCACTCTGAACTGGTGGAGAACTCCTACCTTGATCCAGCTTTGCCAGTAATTGAGACAACTTATCCAATAGTGTATCCATTTTCCCTTTATCGACTTGAAATATCATGTCAAGAAATTTATCATTCCCCATAATCTGCAATTAAGTCCTCAAAAACCCTAGATCTGAAAACGACAACAAAACCCTAACTTTCGAATCTCTGAAAATTACTGAATCAATCCACAGGCTGGCAAGATCATGGCTTTGATACCACTGTAATGAGCCAAAATAGAAAAATAGAAACACACAACACGATTCTTACAATATTTGAGCAAATGAAATATTTTTGTGAATTTTAATTATTTTTCTTCAAAGACCCAAAACTGGAATTACAATAATAATGACTAGATCCACCATGCAAATACTTATAAAATTTGTAATAAACTCACGCTTCAAATTAACATCCAAAATCTGCTGAAGATGCATGCACAATGGGATGCTGCCAAACTGGGGTCTTAGAAACCCTTTTTCAACACAAAATATATGCTGAGAATGCTGCCAGATGGGACGTGTGGCTATTGATGATTTACTCTGCCCAAATAACGCTCAGAATGCTGATAAATAACCTCCAATATGGGACGTCTCCTTTTCTAGACTGAAATTCTGCAATTCAACCTTGAAATCTGCCACTCAATATGTATAAAATCTGCCCCAATGCTGGATGTTGCAGTCACAAGACTTACAAACACTGAATAACCCACAAACAATGCAATATAACTCGCTGACAATGCTGGATAAATTCTCCTAAAACTTCCACGGTATCACCAAACCCTCAAGAAGAGGGAACTCCTCCTAGATAGAGAATTAGATCTGAATAATACTGGAAGCCCTCTGAAGCACAAAAGGTAAACCCTGGATGGATTTACTCCTCAACCACAATAGTTGAGCACCTCCCAACCACTCGGATTGGAATCCCCTGCAAACTTTGAGCACCTCTCGAAAGCCACAGAAGAAGAGAAGGGTTTTGCCCTCACTCAATTTTCATAAAACATCAAAACATAATGAGAAATATGAGCGCTCATGTATATATAAGCCTCATGTTATAATCCTTCGTTGAGTTGGGCCCACATTGAAGTTGCATATATAAAATGTATTTTAATAATAATAATTATTATTTTCTCTCACACCACACATAATAATAATAAAAATAATTATTTCTCTCACACCACACATGATATAATAATATTTACCAAAAATATTTACATGACCCTATTTCTTCAAAAAGGGTCATGACAAGTTTCCTCATTGTCAGTGGCTCCTCTTTGTGATGCCTTTGGTTGTTGGTGGTCCCATTCCTTTGGGGGGCCTTTTCAGTTTCCAGGTCGGAGGCTTCTTCTTGTTGGATTTGCATTTTGGTGGACGCTCAGTGCATTTTTGTGGCCTTGGGGGTGGGCCTCTTCCTATGCTTGAGTTGTTCCCAGTCCCAGTCCCAGTTCCCTGAAGTTGTTCGTGAGCAAGGATGGGGGGTTCTTGGTCCTTTCTATTGGGGTGCTTAGGGTTATCTGTTGCATGTCTCGATCTTGGGGAGGGGGCCTATGATCTATGCATGCAAACCCTTGGATCCCTCAGTTCTTCAAAGGATACCGTCTTTGTGTCTGCTATCGCTTTGTGCTTGGGCTCCTCAGGTTTTTCGTTTTGGTTTCCTATTCGGGGGCTTCTGCTTTCTGGTCCTACTTCTCGGTGGACTCTCAGAGCATGTTCTTGGCCTTGGGGGTGGGCCTCATCCTATTCCTAAGTTGTTCCCAGTCTCAGTTCCAGTTCCCTAGAACTGTTCGTGAGTAAGGATGGTGGGTTCCTGGTCCTTTTTGTTGGAGTGCTTGGGGATTTCTTCTGCATTATCTGGTCTTGGGGTGGAGATCGGTGCGCTTGCAGTTGTGGTCTCTCCTTCCTCCTTTAGTTTTGGCTTTCGAGGATCCTTTCTTTGCGTCTGTTGTTGTTGTCCTTGGCTCCTTTCGGCTTCCTCGTAGTTCAACTTGGTTTGCATGGGGATATCTTGGCCTGTAGATATCCCCAGTAGTGTTGTTCCATTTCACAGGCTCAAGTGAAGGCTTCCCGTTGTTTCTCTAAGGGTCCTGATACCATTTTCCAGGTTGTCCCACTAATGTGCCCTAAATTGTATCTCGTTGTTGCTTGTTGCTTTACTCGCACGACTGCTTGCTGCTCTGCTACACCCTGGGTTGCATCTCGAGCCGTCCTTGGGCGGGGATCCTCTCCAAATTTCTAAACTCAAATTTCCTACTTTTGGTTTCTAGGTAGGATATCTGGTTTTAGGCTATTCTTGGTCTTCCCGCTCTCCCTACTCGGGTCTGGGCGGGAATGCTTTTTTGACTTTTCTCGTTGCGGGTTGAGTGGGACTCAACCTTCCATAAGGCTTGCTCACGTGTAGCTGTGGTCTGATGGGGAGTTTTTTTTAAGATCTAAGGTGTGTTGTATCCACCCCCGGGTGGATCCCAGACTGACATCAATGAGAGGATGGTGTTCTTTGGCAATGTGGGTCTCACTAGTTGGTACTAGAATCTAGTCTCTCTGCTTGACCAAGGGTTTTTTCCCTTTTTGTTTATGATTTATTTCCATGTACTAAGGCAATGCCTAAGAATTCGGTGCTACGACCCTTTTTGTTATAAGGTTTTGGGATCCTCTTAAAAAACCCAGTTTGTATATAAACTTAAATTACTAATATATATATATATATATATATATATATATATATATATATATATATTGAGCATACATAATTTTAATTTTACAATTTTTTGTTGTTGTTGTATTTGTTTATATTTAAATTTATTTTTTAAGATACAACATAAGCATAAAGGAACGTATTACAATGATTATTTTTGTTGTATTTGTTTATATTTAAATTTATTTTTTAAGATGCAACATAAGCATAAAGGAGCGTAGACCATGAAACTCGAATCCTTATATTAAATTTCAATTATTATTTTTTAAACACACCCACATGCACCTATCATGATTTGAATTTGGGTCTCCCATATGAGAGCCAAAGGCCATACCACTTCCTTAGACTTACAGATGTATTAGGGTTTAAATTGGAATATAGAAAAAAATTAAATTAAAATCTAAAAAAATTATATTAGAGTAAAGATTATTAACAAGTTGGGATAGGACTCCTCCCAACCTTACCCAACAAGAGCACTTGTTAACTTTTTTTAACTTTCCAAAAATGTTTCCATGACTCTAAAGCCCAAGATGCTAAGAACTAATCACTTTTGGTTACAACACTAAAAGGAGATCTATATTGGAGCCAAATCTCCTAAACCATATGTTTACATTGGTTGTCCAAATTAGCCAAATGTTGGATTTGCTCACCAACCTATCCAATCCTCTCATCCTCAATAGCCATGCCACTATGCCATTGAACCTCTACCTCTTTCTCAGTATCTGTCTTAGGAAGTTTGTCATTGTATTCAGAACTCTACCCACATTATTTGTCCAAATTAGCCAAATGCTGGATTTGCTCACCAACCTATCCAATCCTCTCACCTCAATAGCCATGCCACTATGCCATTGAACCTCTACCTCTTTCTTAGTATCTGTCTTAGGAAGTTTGTCATTGTATTCAGAACTCTACCCACATTATTTGTCCAAATTAGCCAAATGCTGGATTTGCTCACCAACCTATCCAATCCTCTCACCTCAATAGCCATGCCACTATGCCATTGAACCTCTACCTCTTTCTCGGTATCTGTCTTAGGAAGTTTGCCATTGTATTTAGAACTCTACCCACATAAATTGGGATCACACCATCTAATTCCCTCCACAACTCCTTAAATTGGGTAAGAAGAATCCTCAACCTCCACGTCTCCAATGCAAAGTTCCTTATGCAATCCAGAGCTCCTACCAAGATTTGAGAATTTGATTCTATGATTATCCTCCTATGACCTTGTCTTTTTGCGTAAATAGAAGTAGATTTGGTAGCTAAGGCTTCTGCTTCATTGTTCATGGCCTTGCTCAGGCCCTGTAGTTCCTAGTAGAGAGTCTTGTCTCGATGTTGCACCCTTTTATTATAGATAAATTTAAATTATATTAAACAAATTAAAACTTTTGGAAATTGTTTGCTACATTTAAGACAATTCTCTAATATTATCAATGAGTATTGTTTGCTAATGTTTAGACAAATTTCTAATAATAGAAATGTAGGACCAAAGCGATTCATATTCCTTGAAAACATCTTAATAATAATAAAATGTAGACCTAGGTTCAAACCTTGGGGGCATACCTGTTGCAAAGGTAGTAATCTGCTCTGAATCCTTTGAGTGCGTGCTAGACTAATGATGATGGTATGAATCTCGAGTGATCGGTGGTCCACCTCACATAGGGTCAACAACAACGAGGTGGTATAGGCTTGTTGGGAGCAACCCTTGTGGTTTGAACCCTGCACTTGGCAGTTACTAAAAATAGCATAAATGTAACCAACTCCCTTATATATTAAAAAAAAATGTAAGTGATGCGGTAGGTACTTGACTTCTTGACTTGTAAGTGAGTAGTTGAAAATAAAACATATGATAACCATTAGATTATAAGTGATTTGGTAGATGCTTGACTTATAAGTGGGCAGTTGTGCTGAAAGTGAATCCAATTGATTGCCAAGGTCGACATTGTATGATGCAATCTTGCATAGGATTATTAATAATCATTATACAAATGTATTTAATTTATTATACTATTTTATTATGTAAACCCTATGGGTCACATTTAAGCTTATTATGGTTAAACCTACCTTATAACTTGTAATTAACTTAAACCCTATTCTTATGTCAATTCAGGTTAATTTATATTATTGGGGTTTTGGTGTTTGTATAAATACCCCTTGTTGTTCCATTCATTGTATCAAAGTGTTATGATTCTTATCTATGGACAATATAGTGATTATTTATAGTGCTTATGGGTGTTTGTTATATATATCTCAATTTTGTCATTTTTTACACTTTTTGTATAAGATTTGAATGGATAGATTGCTTATGTTCATCTCTAGAAATAGGTGAAAATTCCAACATCGTATTAGAATAGATATGGAGATTCATTGCTTGGTCATATAGAAAGTTTGTTTGAAGTCCCCGATCTTTCTTCTAACTTCTAGGATGAACTACTTCTTAGGGGTTCATAAGCACCTTCAGTAATAGAGACAAAGAGAAGATACTTTTTTTCTCTAATTGCTCTAATCTTTGGAGAATTTATGACTACTTCAAATTATGTTTTATTATTATTAGAAAATGTTGTACCTATTTTGCACATATTTAAACCACTTATAGTAGTATTGTCACTTTGACTTTAGTTTGGTTTCTTGACTTCTTCACAAAGAGTCAAATATTGTTTCCTCACAAAGAGGACTTGGTATCATTGCAAAAGAGGGAGAATTATGATGTTTTTGTCCAACTTAGGGGCTTTGGTGCCTTTGTTGGAAGAAGGTAAAAAAGGCGTACTTATTTTCCTTAATTCAAATCTTGCACACCATGTTCATTTAAATAGTTGAATCTCTTTGTTGTTATGGATCATGATGCACTTCTTCACAAAGAGGACAAACCTTTGGACTTGAGTAGTGATGGGCATGGCATAAGGGTGTTCTATCTTGTGATATAAGGAGCAAAAGAAGAAATTTATTTCCTATTATTTTTCCTTGTAGAAAAATCAGAAGGAATTTTTAAGAAATTGATGTTTTTTTAAATTGTTACTTTAGGGTTATTTTAGAAGGCAAACTTTTAGAGGCCATAACTTTTGCATACAAAAGCATTTTGAACCCTTTTTTTCAAATCACACAAATTTTTGAGCTCTTCACATTGGTGGTATTTGTTCAAGGAGTTACTATAAGTGGAGGGATGTCTTGTTATGTGATTGTATTTAGAGTCTACCACCCTATTTTAAAAGGCTAATTTTACAATATGTTATGCAAAAAAAATCATTGGTCTACATTTATGGGAGATATAATTATATTTTTGATAAATGCAATAACGTTTGAGTCTTTCGGAGGCATATAGAAAAAAAATTCAGAATATGCTCTAGTCAATCCCTCTTCCTCCTTTGGGTTATTGATTCATATTATTTATGAAGATCTAATCTTTCATGATCTCTTCTTTCTTCTATTTCTTTGTCTAGGTACTCTTCAAATTTTGTAATGGTTCTTCTCATAAACAAGTCCATGCAAAGCCTCTTTTGGTGATAAAAATCAGGTGGTCTAAGGGCAAGTTGAAGTTTCCAAACAAGGTGATGTATGCTATAAAAGGAAAAGTTATGCTTCCAAGTCTTTCCTTATGCAACTATAGAAGATTGAATTAAATTTTAGAGAGATTATTATTGGATTCTCTTCCTCATATGGAGTCATAGCATAGGTGTTGTTTGAATATGAGTAAGAGGGCAATGATGACTATGGTCCAACCTAAGGAGGTTCTTATGTAAAGGTATTTTCATATTAGTTGATTTTCAAATAGTGAGGGGGATCTAGATGAGTCCTCCTCAAGTGCGAAGGCCCACTAAAGCATCTATGATGGGCGAAAGATATTGTTGTCATTAATGTTGTCTCTCATTGGCCCCTTAATTCAAATTATGAGGGGGTTTTGAAAGTGTAATTTGACTTATGAACAAGACCAACATTGTATGATGCAATCTTGTATAAGCCTATGGACAATCATTGTACAAATGTACTTAGTTTATTATATTATTAATTTATTATGTAAGCACTATAAGTCACAATTAAACTTGATATAGTTAAAAGCACCTTATAACTTGTAATTAATCTAAAGTCCTCTTGTTATGTATTTAATTTAAGCAATTATTTTTTTATGTAAGCACTGTAAGTCACAATTAAACTTGTTATAGTTAAAAGCACCTTATAACTTGTAATTAATCTAAATTCCTCTTGTTATGTCATCTTAGGTTAACTTGATTTATGTAATTGGGGATTTTCCATTCATATAAATACCCACCAATCCATCCATTGTATTGAAGTGTTATGATTCTTATCTGGGGATGATATAGTGATTGTTTATGGTGCCTATAGGTGCCCACTATGTATATCTTTTGGTTCTTTTTATGCTTTATGCATAAGATTTGAGTGGATGTATTGCTTCTTTTTGTTTTTTAAAATAGTCATGGATTCCAACATGGCATTAAAGTAGGTATGGAGCTTCATCACTTGGTCACATAGAAAGTTTATTTGAAGCCTTTGATCCTTCTTCTAATTTCTAGGATGAATTACTTCTTGGAGCTTCATAAGCACCTAATTATTTTCTTTCTTTCTCCAATTATTCTTTTTTTTTAGAATTTACACCTACTCTAGGTTATGTTCCATTATTACTGAAATATTTGTATCTCTTTTGCATAAATCCAAACCACTTATAGAAGAAGAAGTATTGTCACTTTGAATTTAGAATGGTGTCTTACCTTCTTCATAGAAAGTCAAACATTATTTCCTCACAAAGAGGATTTCATATCGTTGCAAAAGAGGAATAATTATGATGTTTTTGTCCTACTTGGGAGCTTTGGTGCCTTGGCTAGAAGAATGAAAAAGAGATGTATCTATTTGATTCAAATATTATGCACCATGTTCGTTTAAATGGTTGGAGCTCTTTACTGTTATGGACCATGATACCCTTCTTATGAAGAGGGCACAACTTTGGACCTAAGCAACGATGTTAGTAGTCACATGGCATAAGGATGTTCTACCTTTTTATGTAATAAGCAAAAGAAAAAATGTATTTCTTATTCCATTTACTTGGAAAAAAATCAAAAGGAATTTTTAAAAAATGATGTTTTTCAAAAATGTCACTATAGGGCTATTTTGGAGGGCAAACTCCCAAAAGCCACAACTTTTGCATACATAAGCATTTTGAGCCTATTTTTTCAGACTGCATAATTTTGTGAGATTTTTGCATTGGTGCTATTTGTTCAAGGACTTACTACAAGCACAATGATGTCTCATTGTGTCATTATCTTCAAATCCTATTGTCCTATTTCAAAAGCACAAATTTATAATATGTTATGTAATTATTGGTGCAACATCTGCCTTTGGTTACATTTGCACCCAAGACTTTACCAACATTGAATGATCGGGTTTAACACAGAGATTACCTGGTTCAATCTCTTGGGAAGGTTCGTTCCTTGATTTGTTATAGAAAATGGAGATAGAGTAAAGTGCATAAAGAAAGAGAAATATAGCTATTACTAGGATCTTTAAAATATACAGGTTAGACAACAAAAAAACTAAAACTTGTTACAACAGTATGCCCATAGGCTGATTCTGGTAAATTGAAAGTTAGAAGAGTATGGGGTCTTCAACAACAAATGGTTGAGATCTTCTTGTTACCGCATATTTGGCTTGATCCTCTCAATGACGTCGTGGTCCAACTACCTTCCATTTTTTATTTCTGGCTTTCTACCCTTGGCCAACGAAAACCTGGTTGATCACGAAATCGTGATCATTTTCTACCTTGCGCTCCTTTCAGGTCCTTGGCCAACGAAAACTTGGCCAGTCATAAAATCGTGAGCATTTTTTGCCTTTCACTCCTTACGGATCCTTGGCCAGCAAAAACCTGGCCAATCATGAAATCGTGACTATTTTCTACCTTGCGCTCCTTTTGGGCCCTTGGCCAGAGAAAACCTGACAGGTTACAAAATTGTGATCATTTTTTGCCTTGCGCTCCTTTCAGGCCCTTGGCTAGCAAAAAATTGGTCGATCACGAAATCATGATCATTTTCTGCCTTGCGCTCCTTTCGGGTCCTTGGCCAATGAAACCCTGGCCGATGGCAAAATTGTGACCATTTTTTGCCTTGCGCTCCTTTCGGGTCCTTGGACAACGAAAACCTGGTCGATCGCGAATTCGTGACCATTTTTTGCCTTGCGCTCCTTTCGGGCCCTTGGCCAACGAAAACTTGGTCGATCACAAAATAGCGACCATTTTATATACTTAGCAAAATTTTAAGAAAAAATCTCCTCTCTTCCCTTGGTGTAGTCATTTTGACCTACATTATTGGTGCCTCATGGGGAATTCTGCTAGTTGAATGTTAGAATCCAAAACCTTTATCCATTAGGAAACAAAGTAAAAAGAACAAAAAAAGAAAGGGGAGAGCAAAGGAGTAAAATTGTGTTTCTTCTTCAATGCAACTACTCTTTAAGGGTGTCTTCTTTAGTCAATTTACCTGCTTATGTTTCCACTTGATAGCTCGTTGAGGCTTTTTTGGCCTTCTCATACTTTTCTATCTTCTGAACAACTTCGTTATAAGCAACATAGACTTTATTCCAAGTCTCTTCATCTAGGTCAGAAGTCTCCGTGAATGTTAGGTATAAATACTCTAACTCTTCTACCTTATCATAGAACAAAACTTTTAACTTCATGCACAACTCATGCAAAAATGAGTTGATCTGAGTAAGTTCTTAAGCCATGTTGAATATTTGATCTTCTTGGATTGGCTCTTTCCAACTATATATTTCTAATTCATCTTCTTGTTGGCAATTTTGGGTACTTTGGGTACATTGCCCTTGCTCAAATGTGTAAGTTGTCATTGATGTCAAAAGGCATTTTTGTGTTGATATCAAAAGAGTGTGATGTCAAGAATATCTTGAGAAGCTTCATTATTAAAGGGTTTTTATTAAAACCATGGTGACAAGGTTAAAGGTTTTTCTTAAAACCATTTGGACTCATTAAGGGTTTTTATTAAAACCAAGCTTAACTTAATGCAAAGGTCCATGTTTATTATTAATAATTAAATTAACTCAAACCTTTGTCAAAGGTCCAAGTTTAATTTATTATTAATAAAATAATAATAATTATTATTTTAATTATTATTATAGGGTCTTTCAACCCTTAAGCGACGGAAGTAAAAAAGAATTCTTTCGCCGATATGATGCCATCGTTGGAGGAGCGCCAACGTCAAACATTAAGGAGAAATGGCTATATAAGTGGGGATGTTTTTCTAAAGTGAGTACCACGAATTATTTGACATCTGAGATTTGCGATTTGCTCTGTATCTTGCAATTTGCACTTGGAGTCTATGTTTTTGCGTTTTCTCTATTCTTTCGAACAACGCTTTGAGTTTTTGATCTCCGATTGACGTCCTTGAAATCGTGCTTGTTCTGTGTTGGAAACCGTGCTTGGCATTTTTGGATTTGAGTTTGGGCTGCATTCTTACCTTTGTGCTGGACGTTAGTGGATTGGCATTTGCACCTGAACTACATTTTCAGACTGTGCTGTGAGATGTTTAATGCAAGCATTCAGTGACTTACGTTTTTGACAACGCTCACCAGTTTGCATGTGGCTTGCGGAAGACGTTTACGTTTTTCAGATTCATGGCATCAAAGGAAGATAAAAGAGAGGGCAGTGTTGTATTTATTCGTTGGGCACTTGTGACCCAACGACGTTGGCGTTTAAGCAAAAGTGCTAGGCGGTAGAGGTGCCGAGTTCGATTCTCTTCGTTGGGAATTTCTTTTGGTCGCGGTGTGCAAAAGATAGCGGCTGTAAATGCGCGGGAGGTATAAGGTTAAGGTATCATATTTGTTTTGACATTATTTTATTGATGCTTAATGTTTATGTGGAGTAATAAGGTGTAAAGAGGTTTTACTTTGTATGTATATTACTCTTATAGTGGTTTTTACTAAGTTGGAGAAATAAGGTGTCAATTTGGATATTTACTGTGTATTATTGTATAGTTGCTAACTCTAATTGGTGGCAAATTGAGAGTTAGTGTTGTGACAGATTTTTGAGTTCTCCTTCTTCATCAAAGTAAAGGTATGGGCAACTTCTTCCATGTATGTTGTTGATGGTATATTTTTTGAAATTGAGTTTGGAGTGAAAATGTTGTCTACTAGGTATTTTTGGTGTAAATATTATTTTCTGGATATTGAAGATTGTTTATGCATTAGAATCATTGATGAGTGTTTGGGTGAATGCATAACTCTGGTTAAGGAAGTGGAAGCATTTTTGCACTAGGGTTTATGTTAGTAAGTCTTGCTACTTGCATTGAGATGATGAAACCCTTAGTTGGATGTTTTTGATATTGATGGTTGAGTTGCTTCCATAGAGGTTGTTTTTGATCAAGTTAGTGCTTTACTTGATACATGATATTGGGCTTACTCCATTGAGTTGATTTGAACAAGTTATTATTTGCAATTAGTGATATTGTGTTGGTGGATGTTTTGTTCAAATATCCTTGGAGGGAAAAGGATTTCTACTTGTTTCCTTTTCTTGTGATGATTGGTTAATGCTTCAAGGTTGATGTTGAGTTGAATGGTGTTGGTGGTCTAAACCTTGTTTGATGAGCATTGTTGTTGAAATTCTAATTGTTGGTAAAAATAATATGAGTATCATTGCTATATGAGATATTGCATGGTTGGCAATTGTTGGGTTGTGTTTCATATTCTTGAGAAAAGCATACTACATCTATCTTATTATTTTGAGATTGAGATTGAGTTGAGATTGAGATTGGGAGTTAAGTATAGAACATATTGGGTCTCTAACAATTCTCTTTATGTTTCTATGAGATTTGAGATTGAGATTGGGAGTTAAGTATAGAACATATTGAGTCTCTAACAATTCTCTTTATGCTTCTATGAGGTTTATGAATCACATTGGGTCTCTAACAATTATCTTTGTGGGTTCATGCTAAGCAAGTTTTTCTTGGTGAGTTTGTTGAGGTTTTGGACAGGTTTCGGTGGGGACTTGTGAGCAGGTTTTGGACAGGTTCCGATGGGGACTTGTGAGCAGATTTGGACAGGTCCTAGTAGAGGACTTATGAGCTGAGTTTTTGAGAGTTCTATCAGAGAACTTGAGGACATAAGTGTATTGGTTCTTTGATAAGAACCTGAGGACAGTTTTGGCAAGTCTTTGAGAAGGCTTGTGTGCAGAGGATTGATTTGTTCATAGAGTTGGACGGATCCGACGGATAGAGGAAGACTTGTACTAGACCGACCGATTGTGTTTGGTACAGTGTAGCTGAGCTGCTGTGGACATGATCATAGAAGGCAGAGGTCTCTTAGGCTAAGCATTGAGGACAAGAGGTCTTCGGTGGAAATGAGTTCTGCGTGTTGGCAACAGGTAGAGGCGATTGATCTTCTGAGGGATCATTTCCAGAGCAGAGGGGAAGGCATCTCTTTTGAGCAGAGGCTCATAAATTCAGATTGGGGGAAGGTGTCTCCTTTGAACCGAGGCTCATAAACATTGTAATTGGGAAGGTTTCCAAAAGAAATTTGAGATAACTTTTAGCGAAAAGTTTTGTGGATGTAGCCCAGGCATTCTGGGTGAACCACGTTAAAATTGGTGTCACTTTGTGGATGATTTTGTGCATTGTTTTGATATTGCTTTGGGTATATTGCTTTACTGTTTTGAAGTATAAAGGAAAAAGTAAAAAGAGGTCTTATACTGTTCACCCCCCCTCTCGGTATAAGCTTGTGTTCTTCACTTCTATAAAAGTCTTCCAAGAAGGTTTAAGTGTTGAGCAAGGTGCAACGACAATATTGTCATTGTTGTCAACACACTCAGATGGACAGGTTGATGCAGTGGACAGTTGTTCGGAGGTTGTTCGGAGTATGTACAGTGGTGTTCAATGCTTATGAGAATATTTGTGATGTTCAGGTGAAGTTGTTACAGGTTGTTCGTGCAAATTTGCAAAAGTTGCAAAAATCGTCAGGAAGTTGTCAAAGTAGCAAAAAAGGAAGTTGTCAAAGTGGAAAAATGTCAATGGAATGTGTTGGACAGCCCAAGATACTATTTGGAGGTTTTTTTATCATTAGAAAGTGTGGTTGCAGTGTTGGAACGACCGGTTGCTTCGTCGGTGCATTGTTGGTCATGAAACTGCAGTTGTAAAATCTACGTCGGAGGTCACTTTGCGGGAGGAATATTAAGCAATCCATGAGGAATTGGTCCTCAAATATTTTACTGGAGGTATATGGATATACTGAGAGCTTAAGTTTTAAATTTCAGCCCAAATGGAGTCCGGAGGAAGAAACGGTGAGCGTTGCAAAATGGCTCTGGAGCACTTTTTCAATTTATGTGACAGGTGTAAAATCAGCGCCAGAGGCCACTTTGTCGGAGGTATATTAAGAAATATGTGAGGAATAAAACTTCAAAATTTTTACTGGAGGTATTCTGATATACAGAGAGCTTATGTTTTAAATTTCAGCCCGAACGGAGACCCGAGGAAGAAACGGCAGCAGTTGCAAAATGCCTTCGTAGCACTTTTTCCAGTTTTGGGCAGCCAAGTGCTTTTGCACTCGAATACTCAAATTCATATTTTCTTGTTGCCGAATGTGTCGTTTAAGTGTTTTTTCACGTATAGCTCATCGAATTGAACATATTTGCTTTTTGGTCGGAGTAATTTCGAGGCCTCCAAGTGTGAGAACGAGTAATGTGCACAACACTTTGTCCGTGAACTGTTTGACAAAATGCCTCTCCAAAATAAAAGTGAAATTTAAAAAGGTCATAAATTTTGATCCGTAACTCCTTTTGAGTCCGTTCTTTTTCCAACGCGTGCAGAATTTTAAAATCTAGAAGAACGTTATGTCTCCCATGGGAGACGTTATTGAATGCTGAAACGGTCATCTTGCAGCTCAAAATTTGTTAGGAAGTTGAAGTGTTGGAAGTTGAAGGGATTGCAAAAAGGTTTTTAAAAAGGAGTCAGTGTGAGTACAGAGAATAGTGTGAGATTAAGATTCAGATCAGATGAGATTAGTCAGAGTGGATGTGTAGAGAGAAGCAATGAGCTAGACCACTCAGGGTCTTTTAGAACGGAGATCAGATTTTCTACTACAGTTTTGTTTTTGTCGAGTGGGTGCTTGGAGATCGGGGTCGGTGCTCCTTGCAGTTGGTGTTGCTAAAGTCTGGGTTGGTTGGTGCCATTCCCTGTAGTTGGTGCTGCAAAAATATTGTAAAGACCAAATATTTTTGAGGCTGGATTTGGATGGGAGTCCAAACAGTCCATTGGCACAGTGGTTTTCCCACATCGGGTTTCCACTATAAATCCGGTGTTATGTGATGCATGTTTGTGTGATTTCTTATTTTGATTTGATTTCGTAGTTGGATTAAATTTTTAATATACACTGATTCACCCCCTCTCAGTGTCATGCTTAGTTCAACAATTGGTATCAGAGCGAGGTTCCTGAACAGGCTTAACCGGCTAGGGTGATCTTGGAAGTGACACAATGGCAGGAGGTGAAGGCTTCTCTTCGAACAAGGCACCATTGTTTGATGAAACTAATTATGCTTTTTGGAGAATCAGGATGTAAACATATCTTTGTGCATTGGGATACGATATTTGGGAATCAGTAAGCAGTGGATATACACCACCCGCCACTCCTCCAACCGATGTTGCTGGTAAGAAACTATTTGAGAATGACTCAAAAGCAAAGAATGCCATCATGTGTGGATTAGTGGACAACGAACTGGTAAATATTATGGGTTGTAAAATGGCAAAGTAAATATAGGATAAATTGAAGAGCATTCATGAAGGAGACGATAAGATCAAGGAGGCCAAGTTACAAACACATCGAGCTCAGTTCGAAGGATTAAATATGAATGAAGATGAGAATATAGAGGTCTACCTGTTAAGAGTAAATGAAGTCATCAATGCTATCAGAGGACTTGGAGAGGAAATCAAAGACTCGATAATCATCAAAAAGGTATTAAGATCTCTTCCTCAAAGGTTTGATTCTAAAGTTTCTGCAATAGAAGAAGCTAAAGATTTAAATACTCTTACTATGGATGAGTTGTATGGTTCTTTAACCGCCTATGAAATGAGAATAGGAAAAGCTAAATCTACAGATAAAGAAGTTGCCTTTAAAGCTCAAAAAAATGCAAAAACAAAACCAGAGTCAGATGAAGATGAAATGTTAGATGAAATGGAAGCTAACTTCGTGAGAAAACTGAAAAAGGGAAAAGGCAAATACAGAGGAAAGTTACCATTTAAATGTTTCAACTGTGGAGGCATTGGGAATTTCATAGCTAAATGTCCACTTAATGAGAAGAACAAAAGTGATGAAGGATCGCATGGAGAAAGAAGTGACTGGAAGAAAAAATCAAATTTCAGAAAAGGTAACTTCAAGAAGAAAAGTTTCATCTCCAAGAATGTCAGTTCATCAGAAGACAACTCTAGTGAGGATTCTGAAAAAGAAACAAGTGAAGCTCTTTTCATGGCATTCGAAGAAGAAAAACCAGAAAAAGAACAGGAATGTGATGAAGAAGAAATTGATGCATAAGTGAATTTGGAAGAGGAACTAATTGCAGCTCTAGATGAATTGAAGACAGAAAGAAAAAGGAATAAGAAAATTTCAAGAAAGCTTGAGGATGCAAATGAAATCATAACAAGTTTGAAAGTGCAGATAGAAGAATCCAAGAAGATCTTCGAAGATCTCGAAGTACAAATAACCATGAAAATAGATTATTGCAGCAAGTTAGAAGAAGAGATTGTTGGTTTAAGGATGTAGCTAGAAGAAATGAATCAGAAAATTAGCTTTTATCACAAACATGAAGAGAGTTCTATAAAGTTGGATAAGATCATAAAGAACCAGAAGACTACAGGCATCAAATTTGGTTTGGGTTTTGACGAAGGAGAATCATCAAATGGATCAAAGGCCACAAATGAAGAATCCACAAAGAATGAATAAAAGAAACAGGTTAATCAAGCAAAAATGAATCATGCAAAGGAAAGCAATAATGCAAGGCACGAAAGAAGAATTGATAATGATGGTTTCACCAATGTCACACATCAAAGAAGAAGAAGATTTATGGCTCCTACAACAACATGGCAAAGACCACCACCCAGGTTCAATCATCTCTTTTTTGGTTACTGTTTTAAATGCAATGGTTATGGACATAAGATTTCAGATTGCAAGTATAATGTAGGACCAAGGAATTTTGCTAGTAGAAATGTTTTTTCACCTTTGATGGATTATGCAGTAGAATGTTATAACTGTCATAACTTTGGGCATATTGCAAGAAATTGTAGAAGTACATTTGCATCAAATCAATTTTAGGGAAGAAAATTTCAGCCAAATGGAATAAGACAAAATAGAAAATTTCCTAAAAAACATGCACAAGCTACTGAAAAAGAAAAGCTAAAACAAGATCCCAAAACTGTAATCAAACCGGAGTGGAAAGAAAAAGAGCAACCTAAGGAAGAAAATGAATCCTTGATCATACAAACGACATTTAAAGTGCAGAATAAATCCGCACCATGGATACTTGATAGTGGATGCTCCAGTCATATGACAGGTGACAAACAAAAATTTGAGAAGTTGCAGCAATATGAAGGTGGTTCGGTGAAATTCAGAAACAATGATGGAGCTAAGATAGTTGGAAAAGGTTCAGTTAAGATCAGTGATGGAAAAATCAGGTCAGAAGAAGTCTTGTTTGTGGTTGGTCTGAAGCATAACTTGTTGAGCGTAAGTCAGATTTGTGACAGAGGTCATGATGTGATCTTTAAGAAGCAGGGGTTGTGAAATCAGAAAGGCAAACAATGGGAAGTTGATAGCAGCTGGATCAAGGACATATGGCAACCTGTACACTCTTTCAAAGACTTCAGAAGGAGCTTGCTTGATTGGATAGGAAGAAGAGAATTGGTTGTGGCACAAGAGGCTCGGTCATATCAGTTTTGACAATCTAGTAAAAATCAGTTCAAAGAAAGCAGTGAGAGATATTCCCACCATTGGCAAACCATCAAATAACATTTGTGCTTCATGTCAAAAAGGGAAGCAAACTAGAGTCTCATTTAAAACAAAAGAGTACTACACGAGCAAACCTTTGGAACTAATACATACTGATTTATGTGGACCCATGAGAACGCAAAGCATAAACGGTGACAAATATTTCATGTTGTGTATAGATGACTATTCCAGGATGACATGGGTATTGTTTTTGAAGCATAAATCAAGAGCTTTTGAGATGTTCAAGGTTTTCAAAAACCAAGTTGAGAATCAAACAGGAAAAATGATTAAATTTTTAAGGTCAGATAGAGGAGGAGAGTTCATTTCAGAGGATTTCATAGAGTATTGTGAAAAATATGGCATCAGGAGACAGTTTTCAGCAACCAGGACACCTCAACAGAATGGTGTGGTAGAAAGAAAGAACAGGACAGTGTAGAAAATGGCATGGACTATGTTGACTGAGAGTAAAGTAGCAGACATATTTTGGAAAGAGGCAGTCCATACTGCGGTATACATCCAAAATAGGTGCATGTTGAGGACGCATGAAAGCAAAACTCCTTATGAGTTGTGGTTCGGTAAAAATGCAATAACAAGATATTTTAAAGTTTTTGGCAGCAAGTGTTACATCAAAAGAACTGAAGAAAACCTTGGTAAGTTTGAAGATAGAGTGGATGAAGGTATTTTTCTTGGCTATTCATCAAAAAGTAAAGCTTACAAATGTTACAACAAGAGGCTAAGAAAAATTGTGGAAAGTGTCGATGTTAAAGTTGATGAAGGAAGGGAACGAGTAATTAGCTATGAAGAGAACTACCCAATTTATGAAGAGGTCATTGAAGGAGATGAGGAAGAGGAAATGGAAAAGAAATCAAGAATTGACTCAGAGGATTCAAAAAGTGATTCAAAATTGGAAGAAAATAAGAAATTCAAAATAGGTAGCTGGCAGAAAGATCATCCTAGAGAGAAAATAATTGGAGACCCCACAGTTGGTGTTCAGACAAGAAGAATATTAGTAAGTAACTACTCTTTACTATCCAACATTGAGCCCAAAAATGTTGTCTAAGAAAGCAAAGATGAAAGTTGGGTAAAGGCAATAAATGAAGAATTAGATCAGATCGAGAAAAACAAGACTTGGGAGTTAGTACCAAGACCCGCAAATAAAAATGTAATCGGTACTAAATGGGTCTTTCGAAACAAATTGAATGAAGACGGACAGGTAGTCAGGAACAAAGCAATATTGGTATGCAAAGGGTATGCGCAAGTTGAAGGTATTGACTTCGAGGAAACCTTTGCACCTGTGGCCAGACTAGAGGCAATTAGAATGTTTCTTGCTTTAGTAGTTTACAAGAATTTCAAAGTTTATCAAATGGATGTGAAATCAGCATTTTTGAATGGGAAACTTGAAGAAGAGGTTTATATTGAGCAGCCAGATGGTTTTCAGCTTGGTGATGATCCCAACTTGGTTTGCAAGTTGAAGAAAGCATTATATGGCTTAAAACAAGCACCCCGGGCATGGTATGCAAGGCTAGACAATTATCTTACTCAACAAGGGTTCAAGAAAGGTATGGTGGACAGTAATTTGTATGTCAAAACAGAAAATGGTCATCACATTGTTGTTGTTATATACGTAGATGATATCATATTTGGCAGTAGCAAAGATGAGTTGTGTAAAGATTTTGCAAATAAGATGCAGAAAGAGTTTGAAATGTCAATGATTGGTGAACTTTCGTATTTTCTCGGATTGCAAGTTAATCAAAAGGAGAAGGGCATATTTATTTCTCAAATCAAATATGTGAAAGAGATGCTGAAAAAGTTCACAATGGAGGATTGCAAGCCAGTTAGCACTCCCATGACAACAGGTTGCAAGTTGAGCAAGGATGACAAATCTCCACCTGTTGATCAAACTATGTACAGATCCATGATTGGGAGCTTACTGTACTTGACAGCTACTAGACCAGATATTTTGTAGGTCATATGCATGGTAGCACGATTTTAGGCTAGTCCCAAGGAGACTCATGTGACAGCAATGAAGAGGATTTTTCGGTACCTCAAGGGTACTATGGAGTATGGGTTATGGTATCCGAAAGGTAAGGACTTCACCCTTATTGCGTATTCAGATGCAGATTGGGCAGGATGTGTAGATGACAGGAAGAGTACTAGTGGAGGTGCATTCTATCTTGGTGATAATCTTGTTGCGTGGCATAGCAAAAAGTAGGAGTCAGTCTCATTATCCACAATAGAGGTAGAGTATATTGCAACAACATCATGTTGTACATAGGTACTTTGGATGAAACAAACTCTGAAAGATCTTGGAATAAATTTTAGTGAGCCCATATCGATCATGTGTGACAATACAAGTGCAATCAATATCTCAAAGAATCTGGTTATGCATTCTCGCACAAAACATATTGCTATCCGGTACCATTTTTTGAAGGAGAAAGTTGTGGAAGGTGAGGTTAAGTTGGATTTTGTTCCAACAACAGAGCAAGTAGCGGACATCTTCACCAAACCATTGCCCAAGGAAGTCTTTGAGTACCTTCGCAAGAAATTGGGAGTGGTCACACTTCCCAAGCATTGACTAGCTATCGGGGTCACATTCTCAGGGGGAGCATTTGTGTCTTTGTTTATCTTTTTGCTCATGTTTGTGATTTTTGCTAAGTGTAATAATTTTTGCCTGAGAATGGTGTGCATGGACTCAGGGGGAGTTTGGCAGCCCTTTGGTCTTGTTGTCAAAGGGGGAGAAGAGTTACAGGAAATTGTGCGTGTGTTGCCAACAATTCCAAAGGGGGAGATTGTTGAGCAAGGTGCAACGACAATATTGTCATTGTTGTCAACACACTCAGATGGATAGGTTGATGCAGTGGATAGTTGTTCAGAGTATGTACAGTGGTGTTCAATGCTTATGAGAATATTTGTGATGTTCAGGTGAAGTTGTTACAGGTTGTTCGTGCAAATTTGCAAAAGTTGCAAAAATCGTTAGGAAGTTGTCAAAGTAGCAAAAAAGGAAGTTGTCAAAGTGGCAAAATGTCAATGGAATGTGTTGGACAGCCCAAGATACTATTTGGAGGTTTTTTGATCATTAGCAAGTGTGGTTGCAGTGTTGGAACGGTCGGTTGCTTCGTCGGTGCATTGTTGGTCATGAAACTGCAGTTGTAAAATCTGCGTCGGAGGTCACTTTGCGGGAGGAATATTAAGCAATCCATGAGGAATTGGTCCTCAAATTTTTTACTAGAGGTAGCTGGATATATTGAGAGCTTAATTTTTAAATTTCAGCCCAAACGGAGTCCGGAGGAAGAAACGGTGAGCGTTGCAAAATGGCTCTGGAGCACTTTTTCAATTTATGTGACAGGTGTAAAATCAGCGTCAGAGGCCACTTTGTCGGAGGTATATTAAGAAATATGTGAGGAATAAAACTTTGAAATTTTTACTGGAGGTATTCTGATATACAGAGAGCTTATGTTTTAAATTTCAGCCCGAACGGAGACCCGAGGAAGAAACGGCAGTAGTTGCAAAATGCCTTCGTAGCACTTTTTCCAGTTTTGGGCAGCCAAGTGCTTTTGCACTCGAATACTCAAATTCATATTTTCTTGTTGCCGAATGTGTCGTTTAAGTGTTGTTTCACGTATAGCTCATCGAATTGAACATATTTTATTTTTGGTCGGAGTAATTTCGAGGCCTCCAAGTGTGAGAACGAGTAATGTGCACAACACTTTGTCCGTGAACTGTTTGACAAAATGCCTCTCCAAAATAAAAGTGAAATTTAAAAAGGTCATAACTTTTGATCCGTAACTCCTTTTGAGTCCATTCTTTTTCCAGTGCGTGCAAAATTTTAAAATCTAGAAGAACGTTATGTCTCCCATGGGAGACGTTATTGAATGTTGAAACGGTCATCTTGCAGCTCGAAATTTGTTAGGAAGTTGAAGTGTTGGAAGTTGAAGGGATTGCAAAAAGGTTTTTAAAAAGGAGTCAGTGTGAGTACAGAGAATAGTGTGAGATTAAGATTCAGATCAGATGAGATTAGTCAGAGTGGATGTGTAGAGAGAAGCAATGAGCTAGACCACTCAGGGTCTTTTAGAACGGAGATCAGATTTTCTACTACAGTTTTTGTTTTTTCCGAGTGGGTGCTTGGCGATCGGGGTCGGTGCTCCTTGCAGTTGGTGCTGCTAAATTCCGGGTTGGTTGGTGCCATTCCCTGTAGTTGGTGCTGCAAAAATATTGTAAAGACCAAATATTTTTGAGGCTGGATTTGGATGGGAGTCCAAACAGTCCATTGGCACAGTGGTTTTCCCACATCGGGTTTCCACTATAAATCCGGTGTTATGTGATGCATGTTTGTGTGATTGCTTGTTTTTATTTGATTTCGTAGTTGGATTAAATTTTTAATATACACTGATTCACCCCCCTCTCAGTGTCACGCTTAGTTCAACATTAAGCCCATATTCTTCTAAGATATTTGAATTGTCATCCCAGAAGCTTGGCAGGCCACAATTCTCTTCTATGCTCACATGTTTTAAAATTTCTTTAGCTTCCACTTTGAGTTCTTGCATTATCTTGGCATTTTTCATCATAAGTTTATTCCTTATGAAGAAACTCCTAGCAGCTATTTTGGTCTGGGACCACATTTGATCGTGGGTTCTATTTCTAACCTTTGTATGATCTCTGTCAAGACTTGGATCTTTGTTGTTGTAGATAGCCTTACTCGCAAGAAGGTGATGGATGTAGTAAGCTCATCTTCAACTTGGCCTACTGTCTCCTTCATCCTAGCAAGGTATAACAATGTAGGCCTTGCCTTCAAACCTATCTTTTGGATGTCATTGAACATCTTCTTTCTAACTGCCTTGGTCTTTTATTTGGATAACCCACTAGTCTTGTCAGTGCCTTATTAAAGTTATTTATGTAGGTCCTCCACCTGTTTACTCAAAACCTAAATTTGCTTAGTAGTCTTCTTTGCTTTTTCTTTATATGGCATTGCTTCATAAATTTTTTCTTGCCATTTATTGAAGTTTAAGAAGAAGAAATCCCTAATTGTATAGCCTACACATGAGGAACCACAAGATGGTTCCATTTTGTCTACAGGGACAGAAGAAGAATATCCTGCTTTAAAGGGTAAAGTAAAAAAAGTTACCCTAATGTCCAATGTGTTTGCTCAAGGAGGGCGTGATCATTTGTTTGTCACTAGAGCCCACTTGATGCATGATTTATATGTTGATTGTATCATTGATAACTGATCACAAAAGAACCTCATTGCAAAGTCCGTTGTGGAGAAGCTGAAACTTCCCATCAAACCACATCACCAACCTTATGCACTTGGGTGGAACGATGTAGAATCCACATCCAACATCACCCATACTTGCACCTTAAGTTTTGCTTTTGGTGACAAGTTTGTGGACAAAGTTAGGTGTGATGTCACAGATATGCATTGTTGTGGACTCTTGATTGGTAAACCCTATCAATTTGATAGGAATGCTATTTATCATGCTAAAAAGAACACCTACACATTTGAGTTGTATGGTAAAAACTAATTGATACAAAGACTACACCTACTTCCAATTTGATGTTAAGTTGTAGGCAAGTAAGGAAGCCATTGAGTCAAGCACTTATTTTAGCTCCTACTAGCATTTGTCCCACACAAAATGAAGAAAAAACACCACCTAAGGAACATGCAAAGGAAGAAGTTTCACTCCCACATGATGAACAGTCACAAGAGCAAGTGGTTAAGGAACCCACCATTATCACTCATGAGAAAGATGCCATTGATTCCATTGGTATAATTTTGGGTACACCTACAACTATTGAACCACTTGTTCCACAGAAGTTACCTTTGGCTTTGCCCACTCCCACCATTGCACACATGGAGGAGCAAGCTAAGGTTACTTCCCTTACTAAGCATCGACAGAGCCTTCTAGGCAAGGTACCACAGGAATTGTAGGAGACTTCACAGGGAGTGGCGTGAAAGCATCACAATCCTCACTCACCATAGGTTGGAGGTAGAGTTTGGGTTCCTTTGGATGAGTGCCGCTTTCTAGAGACACCATTTCAGGACCCTCTTTTGGTACCTGATCCTATTTTCAATCCTACAACAACAGTGGCACCTGATCGTCAGCTTCCGCTCATTTCAGATAGAGTTTTTGAGATGAAGACTCATCACACTGGACAAGGTTCTTCCACTACTTACCTTGTCGCTCGTCGTGATCACTTTCCACACATGGCTCGCTGTATTCCTCACCATGAGATGGCCCATGACTTTCCACATTTGTTGAGAGCATTGGGGTCCAATGCTTATATGGTTTGGATGAGTGTTGAGGATAACTTAGGCTTATCCACTTAAGCCTAAGTTAATTATTATTATTTACTATTCCTATTTCATTGCACTTTGTATTCACATGAGGCATAGTATGCCCATGTTAGAAATAGGTTGTTAGCATGTTGTTAGCATGTTTTTAGCATGTTGTTAGATGGTTGTTAACTGTTAGAGATCTCCTTTGTCCTCTAGCAGTAAATGGACATCCCTAGTTAGCATTTGGTTAACTAGTAGTTAAGTGGTTGGCCATGTTTGGCAGATTGTTGCAACCACTTAACCTACGTAACATCCATTGTAATTCTATATATACTTGCATTATGATGAATAATATAGCTTCATACTATTGTTCCTACATTAGGTTTTCTTCTCATTTAAGGTTGCCTCCAAACATTTTATTGCCTCTTCAACTCTGAGGTATTTCTCTTTGTAATATTCAGCATTCAAGTATATGATCCCCATGTGAGCTTGGGCCTTTCTCCATTCATCTTCCATAGGTAGCTGAGTGATGTCTTCAGTGATTATTTCAGCTTGGTAATCTTCTAGAGTCATTTCTCCTTTCTTTTTTAAGGGGTATCATATTCATTTTTGAACATTGCATGTTGATGGGATCCAAAGCTATTCCCTCTTTGGTACGGGCTATGTTCTTGGAAACTTGGGCACAATAAGACTTCCACCAGTCTGAGGCGTTTTGGTTAGCTTTCTTCATCTTCTTTAGCTTAGATATGGTGGGGTGACTTTCAAAAGAGGAAGTAGGGATGGACTATAGGTTAGGGAAATTGACTACATGAAGGAAAGGAATGGTGACTATCATGGCATCCACATTTGATGGTCTTGTGAGTGGGTCAGTGGGAGTAGTTGAGGATATTTTTGGGTTGGATTGGGTTGATGGTGGTGATGGTGGAGGTTGTTGATTGGAGGGAGAGGAAACATCACCTTCATCTGTAGAATGGGAAGGGGGGTTTCTTTGGGATTGAGAAGAGGATGAAGTAATATCGATAGAAATCATACCTAGTAGTTTTGATAGCTTCTATGATTTTATACCTTTAGTACTTGGTGGCTTCTTAGCAGGGGTTGATCCTTTATCAAGAGTTGTCCCTTTGATAGGAACTGATTTCTCTTCAAGAGTTGGTCTTTCAACAGGAGTTGCCTCTTTGGTAGGATTTGACCCTTATGTGGGAGCCATTTCTTCAACTAATTTTTTTAACTCTTGGGTGCTAACATCATGATGTTTAGGGGGAGGTTCTACATTTCCTTCTACATTCCCTTCTACATTTTCTTCTATGTTTTCTTCTTCTTATTCCTCCCCTGTTGTAGAGTCTACGTCTATTTTTTCTTGTATGCTCTTCTTTTATTTCCATACTGCTATCAATTTTGATCTCCTCTTCTTAGAGATGAGAAGATGATCATCATCAAACTCTATGTCGGATGTAGAGGGGGGAATGAATTTATGAGCTACCTTCTTTGGAATTTTTGGTTTCTCAATAGCAATTCCCTTTCCTTTTCCTTGGTTGGTTTGTCCCTTTTCAGTGGTAGGCTTAATATTGATGCCATTGATGCCTGGTGGAACCTTGTCCACAAGAGTCTCGAACCATGTAGCTTGATACTTGTCATACCAGGTAGAGAATTCATGATCAAATTTTAGCCCCCACTTAGAGGTCATTTTAGTTTGCATCCTCATCATCCACTAAGCCATAATTTTCATTGATGTCCAATCGTCTCCCTTCTTCTGCATTCTCTTTATAATTTTTTCTTCTAACGCATGACTTGGATTTTTCTTGGGGTCCCAATATGTCACATGTTCATAGAAATCATGCCATGGGGCCAATGGTTGCATCTACTCTACATGCCATTCTAGGGCTTCATCTTCTTCATTATTTCTGCCCTGTTTGTCGATCTCCCTTTTAGATGAGTGAAATTGTTTGAAGGGGGTTTTGTTGAGAGAAGTCTGCCTTTCTGCAAACCTATTAAGGGGGTCATATTTCTCGTATTTCCATATCTGTGGTAATTCAACTAACTTCAGGTCCTTCAAGGCTTGAGTGATTTGCTCATGGTCTCCTTTGCTAGATACAATGACCCCTTCAAATTGGAAAGGCATAAGGCACGTACCAATCCTACCAATTCCCGTGTTGAATTTGTTGTTGATGTATTATGTCTATCTTACATACTCCAAGGCAAACAATCATTCAGTGACATAATATGGGAGTAAGAAAGGCTTCCCCATGAAGCCATATAATCTGATGACCACTCCCTGTGTTAAAATGAACCAATCCCCTTCTTCTACATGAGGATGTTGTAAAGTGTCCTACACTTTCTGGGGAAGTCTATGTATTTCACCATACATAATCTGTAAAGCAGGGCCTAGGAATTCCATGTTGAAATAGTAGTATGATTCGACCCTTGAAAGTATAGTTGTCCAATCATACACAGGTAAAATATTTCCTTCCTTATCCTTATGAGTTGTAGAAATGAAAGGGAGCTTTTTCGACTAAAAGAAGAAGAAAATCCATACTAGATAAGAAGAAAACCTGAAAGGCTCCTAAGAATCCCTCTGTATTTTGGATAAGCCTACATGTATTTGTTGAGACAGGTAAGTTGGCCAATCAAAAAAAATGGCACAGTGCTTTTATCTACGATGGCAAAATCATAGAACTTAGGATTTGAAATACATTATGCCACTACAATCTGCCATGCATACACTTGTGCATCCGACTCTAACCCCACCACCATAGCCAACATGGAGAACAATTCTTTATTTTTGAATTTTGTCAGAGGAATGGGTGTTTCTGGTAGAGTTCCCTCGGGAGGAGGTTCTGACATGTGTGTTTGCAGAAACAACTTAATATTAAGGGTGGGGGTATAGTATTTGGCCTACCCAACTGGGTCAAAAGGTATGGGAGTTACAACGGGTTTTTTTCTTGCATTGAAGACATCCATGATTGCATTGGAATCTAAGGTAAAAATGACTTCACCCCTAGAATTCCTAACTATCCTATGCTTTACATCATAAAACATCACCATGGCTTTGATTAGCTCAGGGTAGGGATGGACATGAGTGCATACATACCATGAAATCAAAGAGTGGAAAGGAAAAGTACTCAGAGTCAATGGTGTGACGCCTTTCGCTACTCTAGCCTCCATATTTTTTTGAATTTTCTCTAGATTTTTCTAGGTAATGATTGTATCAGTTATGTAGGCGTTCGGGCTTGTAAAACTGCTTTTTGTTCCTCCCACCTTACGCTTTTTTGTAGTAGCTAAAGAAGATCCTGCCATGGCTGCTCGTTGTGGTTTTTTTGCGTGAAAACTCTAGAAGCATTTTGAGAAAAGGAAATAAATATTTTGAGAGAATTCAGGGAATACCTCTTGTAGGGGGAATTTTTGAGAAAATAGAGAATGGGAGGAAAGGGGTTTTCATGACGTAAATAAACATGCATGCATGCATTAAGGTGCCATGTAGTAATTGCGGTTGGTGGTGCATGTACTATGAATAGTTTTGAACGTTACTGGGTGTCTTGTTTTGTGTGCCACCTTCTTGAAACCAACCGCTATGCATCATTACCTCCTTTGGACCAATAACTTCACATCACCCTTTTTCGTGCCAATAAATTTGCACGGTTGTACTTTGAACAGAGCACATTTAAAATTTCAAGAAAACTAACCTTCCCGCCAAAAGTAAAAAGGTGTCGTTATTTGAATTTCACTGCTGAACACAAAAATATCATGAGATCACAACCATTTTCCTTGAAGTGGCCTCTGAGCACCAAAATATCGTGAGATCGTGACCATTTTCCTTGAAGTGGCCTCTGAGTGCCAAGATGTGAAATGGAACCATTCCCAAACAACAACAATTTTCCTTGAAGTGGCCTCTGAAATCTAAAATATCATGAGATCATGACCATTTTCCTTGAAGTGGCCTCTGAGCACCAAAATGTCACGAGATCGCGACCATTTTTCTTGGAGTGGCCTCTAAGCACCAAAATATCATGAGATCGTGACCATTTTCCTTGGAGTGACGTTTGAGCACCAAAATGTTGTGATATCAAGACCATTTTCCTTAGAGTGACCTTTGAGCACCAAAATATCGTGAGATCATGACCATTTTCCTTGAAGTGGCCTATGAGTGCCAAAATGTCGTGAGATCATGATCTTTTTCCTTGAAGTGACCTCTGAGCACCGAAATGTCACGAGATCATGGTAATTTTACTTGAAGTGGCCTTTGAATGCCAAAATATCGTGAGATCGTGACCATTTCCCTTGAAGGGGCCTTTGAGTACCAAAATGTCGCAAGATCATGACCATTTTCCTTAAAGTGACCTCTGAGCGTCAAAATGTCATGAGATCACAACTATTTTTCTTGAAGTGGCCTCTGAACACCAAAATATCATGAGATCATGACCATTTTCCTTGAAGTGACCTCTGAACACCAAAATATCATGAGATCGCAACCATTTTTCTTGGAGTGGTCTTTGAACACCAAAATGTTACGAGATCATGATCATTTTTCTTGAAGTGGTCTCTGAGCGCTAAAATATCGTGAGACCTCAACCTTTTTTCTTGAAGTGGCCTCTAAGCACCAAAATGTTATGAGATCATGACCATTTTCCTTGAAGTGGCCTTAGTAAAAAAATAGTATATTTACATATAATACAAATGGGGAGGGATTTTATCTTACTTGAAGTACAACTTCAGGTGGAAGTCGTTGATAGGGATAGGTTGTACTTGACCCTGTTCATTTTTTAGTTGGAAGGAATTCTATTGTTTTTCTTCAATTATCTCAAAAGGTCCTTCCCAGAAAGCATCAAAATTTTGATGGTTCTCTGGTTTTGCTTTTTTCTTGTTCCATCTCAGAACCAAGTCTCCTTTAAAATTTTTGAGAGTAGCCCTTTTATCAAACCATTTCTTTGTGTTTCCCATGTATTTTTGATAATGGTTGTAAGCTTATTCTTTCTATTCTTCCAATTGTAGGAGTTGTATCAACCTATTCTCCATCGGTTTTGCTTCTTCCATGCTAGTTTGATTGAGTAATTTTAAAGCAGGTATTTCTATGTGTATCGGGAGGACAACTTCCTTACCATAGACAAATGATTAAGGAGAGGATTTCTTGATCATGATCCCATCAGCCCATAACGCCTAGTTTATCAAAGAATGCTAGCTTCTCTTATTATATTTTAGAGTCCGCTTTAAAATCCGTAGTAGGTTTTTATTCATTGATTCAGCTAAACCATTTCCTTAGGGATAATAATTTGAAGAAGTCTTCAAATAGATCCCATATTTGCTAGCAAAATCAATCATTTTTACCCCTATGAAGGATGTGCCATTGTCTGTGACCAATGCATCAAGGATATCGAACCTCGTTATTAAGATTTCAATGAATTCGATCACAACTTCTTGATCAGCTTTCTTAGTAGGCACTGCTTCAACCCACTTAGTGAAGTAATCAGTGGCGGTCAGAATATATTTGTGCCCAACGGATGAGTTAGGTTCTATTACCCCGATGAAATCCAGGCCCCATTGTTGAAAAGGTTCTTCAACTTGAATAGGTTTCAAAGGCATTGAAGCGTTTCTATTTCTCCCAACATACCTCTGGCATTCTTCACAGTTTCTGGTTATTTTGAATGCATCTAAAAAAATAGATGGCCAATAGCAACTGGTTCTGATTATTTTCAAAGTCGTAGTCCTTCCTAAGTAATGTCCACCTGATGGACCTCCATGAAACTCCTCCAAAATCTTCTATTTCTGATCATATTTTATGCATCGAAGTAATACACCATCCAATTTTTTTTGTATAGTCCTTTGGGTAGTAAGGTATACTTCAAAGCCTAGATCATGTACCTTCTTCGCTATGAAGCATTTAAGCTTACTGGGCATTTTCTAGTCTAAAAATATTTGATCAAGTCATCGGCCCAGTCTGTATTTTGAGATTGATCATCTTCTAGAATTGGTTCTTGCATTTGGTAAGCTACATACTCTATTGAGGCTTGTTTGGCGAGTTCTTGACATAATGCTCTACCTCTCACTAGCTTGGTCGGGTGAATCTCGACATCATATTCTTGTATCTTCGATACCCAACCGACTCTTTTCTCACCAAGATCTCCCTATATGATGAAGTTTCTGACATCAGGGTGAACTACGTATACAATAGTCCTACTTTGTGAAAGGAAATACCTAAACTTTTTCAACGATTTCATGATCGCATAAACTTGCTTTTTGATGAAGTTGTATTTTTCCTCGTGTTCCTACATGGTCTGACTTAGAAATGTTATGGGCCTCTCTTCATTGTCTATCCCTTTCTAAGTAAGGATCGTGGCATAAATTTCTTGTTCTCCTACAACATACAGGATGAAACCTCTGGAGTAATTCTGGATTTACTAAGATAGGTGCTTGGGCTATCTGTTCCTTTATACTGGCGAAAGCTCTTTCTTTCATAAATCCATCCATTTGAATTCTGCATCTTTCTTCAATAGCTCTATCATGGGCTTGACAATTTGTGCAAAGTCTGCTATGAACTTGCGTATAAAGTTGATCTGCCCGAAGAATGATTGCAGACCTTTTTTATTCGAAGGTAAAGGGAGTTCCAATAACGCTTTCACTCTGTTAGGGTCTATAGCCAGCCCAACCTTGGAAATGACATGTCCAAGTAAAATCCCCTCTTCAACAACAAATATGGATTTCTTTGGATTCAAAGAGATACCAAACTCTCTACATTTCTCAAAAACTCTTCTGAGGTGTTCAACATGATCTTCTTTGCGATGAGATAATACTATCATATCATCTAAGTATATTACTATGATCTTATTGATGAGTTATCCAAAATCCACATCCATTTCCCTTTGAAAGGTCTCTCCAGCATTGGATAATCCAAAATGCATCCTCTGGTAAGTGAATGTCCCCCACTTGGTAGTGAATGATGTTTTGTATTGGTCTTCATATTTGACCCACACCTGGTTATACCCTAAAAACCCATCCAATAAGGAGAATCTCTCTGCTCCTTCCATAGTATGTAGAGTCTAGTCGATTTGTGGGAGAGGGTAATGATCCTTTAATGAAGCTTTATTGAGGTTTTGGAAGTCTACGCATAGCCTAATATCTCCATTCTTCTTCCTGATCGGAACTAGGTTAGCTACCCATGTAGAATGTTTGATGGGGTAGACTATCTTGGCTTCGAGTAGCTTCAATAGTTCTTGCTTCATTAGAGCTTCAATTTTGGGGTTCACCAGCCTTTGTTTCTACCTGAAGGGTTTTGCACCTTCTTCGAGTTCGATGGTATGTTGTATGGTCTCTTTGGAGTAGACCTTAAGGTCACCATAAGTCCAAGCTATGATATCGAGGAATTCTTTGCACAGTATTTGAATCTGATTCAATTCTTCCTCTGTGCATTTTACTCCTACTTTGATAAAATTTTTTGGTTCCAACTGAACTTCTTTATACCTGTGTTTATCAACCTTCATCTTGTGACTGATTGACCTATCATTATTGTCGAACAAGCTTTCCAAAGTGATCAGTCCTTTTGGGATGTGATTATTTTTCAATTGGATCATACCTTCATCTTCTTCATCTCTCTGCATTTTGTCACTTGAAAAGTTCATTTCATGGATCAAGAAATATACTATCTGTTGATCACTCTCAAATACCTACCAAAAGGTGTCTTTGTATGGCATAGAGGGTCTATATATAAGTCTTACCATATTATATTTTTGAATGACATTGCTTATGGGGCAAAAATTTGCACCTACCGATGCCAATAGGTCAGCATGGGTATTCTTTTCTTTGGGGATCATTTTGATGTTTAGAGCTTCAAAATCTTCGAGTAGATCCCATACTTTATTCCTATAAGCTTTGAGATAGTGTTGCTTACTAACACATTTTTCTATGACTTGGTTGATAATCAATTTTGAATCTCCATAAATTTGTAGTTGCTTGATTCCAAGTCTCTCGAATTTCTTAAGGCCTAGGCAAAGAGCCTCATATTCAATTGCATTATTAGTGCAGCTCCAAGTTAGTCGGTAGGAGAAAACCTTTTCCTCACCTATTGGGGAGATTAAGACTATACCTGCTCTAGCTCCATTCTTGCATCTAGCACCATCAAAGAAAAGTTTCCATGTTTGGTTGGCAGATGGGTCTGCTTCGTGCGAAGGGGTGGGATTACTTTTTTTAGGTTTCATGATTGAATAGCTTCCAAGGTCTATCTCAATCATGGCATTGAAGTCCTAGAGGGAGAATTGATATTCTTCTTGTAGTACATTCAAGGCTTCTTCCATTAAGTTTAAATCTTCCAACTCCTCAGTCATTATGCTCACTATATTGGCCTGCTTCCCTTCCTCTTCAATTTTTTTGATAAGGAAGGTAGATGGTTTTTCATTGAATATTTTCACTCTTTTTCCCTTGAACGGGATTTCTAAGTGTGAGTAATCCATAGACAGGTATCCTCCTATATTGGCTATGAATTATCTGGATAAGCACATACCAAAATAAGGTTCTAAATCCACTATGACCACCTCTTGTATAACTGTAAGTTGAGGCATTATGTGTAGGACTATGGGAATATCTTTTATCACTCCCACGGTTTTGATCGGAGTCCCATCTAACTACAAAACACCTAGGATGCTTCTGGTGTATTCCATCCCCATGATATCACACACAACTTTGGGTATTATAGTAGTTGTAGCCCTTGAGTCTATCATGCAATTATGTACCACCCATCCTTCCATCTGAAGAGACAAATAGAAGGGAGGAGGTCTATTTTTTCCTATAGCAGATGTCAAACTGGCTTGTGCAGAATTCAACTGAGTGGGAGTTTTACTCTTGTTTTCATAGACCTCAGGGATTCTTGTAATAAGTTGATTTGTCCCAAAAATTGCAAGGCATCATACATAGTTTCTTTAGAAGGAGTCTTTTTCATTTCTTCTACTATGTTGAAGGGGAGAGGATCAACACTTTTCTCTTTTTATTTTGTAACAATGTCGTACTTATTCCTATACCCCTGAGTGGCATCTATCCTTTGACGCTTGGTCAATGAGGGATATCTCAACTTATCTCTTGCATGTTCTTCTATCTCAACTTCCTTTTGTAGGGGGGCTTCTTTGCATATTTCTACTTCTTTCTAACCTGAGCTTTGGGGAACCTTCTCATAGGAGGCTCTTCTCTCAACCTAGTTTCTTATAGGTGAAGGCACTTTCAAGGGATTAAGCTCCTGGGGGTCTACCTGCAAAGGTTTCTTCCTCGATCTGGTCAGAACAGCTACTTGTTCTATCAAAGGCATCATGAGATTGTGATTTTCCTCCCTAATCATGTTTACTTACCCTTTAAGATTTTTTTTGCTCTTTCAACAACTATCTTCTGGACATAGTGTTGATGGATCATGCATGAGTTTTCACCATGTGGATCATTACATGTAGAACACTAGAAGTCTGATTCTACCAAGGATTTGGTAGGTTCAAAATCTTCGTTAGCATAAACCACATTTGATCTCTCCTGATTTCTATTGCTTGTGGAAGCTTGGTCTCTCATTACTTGTGGGAATATCCTTGGCTGGAAACTCCTCTCTGCTTCTCTTCTTTCCATTGAGGTCATCTTGTTAGTCAGAGTTTTCATTGCTGATTGCAAATCTTGTAAAGCTGCAAGTTGAGGATCAAGAGTTGGTGAAACTATTGCTACAGGAAGTGCAAGAATGATAGGTAACATTGGAGGAGCTAGGGGTGCCTGTATTACCAGAATAGAGGGTTTTCCGGTCCATTTAGGAAGGTCTGCATTGGATGTAGGAGTAGAGGCTTGGGAAACTAGAATTTGATACTTGTGGAAGGTTTGGAAAGATAGGCATAACCATTTTTGGAGGAAACCTTTCGATAGCGATAAGATATTTCTCTACTTTCTACGCTTCTTGAAATTTTTTGGGAAATTAAACACTTGAGACTATCTAATAGCCATGCTTATATCTGAGTTAAAAGCTCTTAGATAATAATACATCGATTGCTCATTTGTTGGCCTTAATCCATTAGGTACTCTCTGCCAAGTATGACTGAATCTGATATTGAAATTGACTATTTCTTCCTGAGGATGCTTCTGGATGACGGTGAACTGATTTAGCAAGGAAAATGGATCAACATGTTCATTGAATTCTTCTACTAGTTTACCGGTGAGTTGGGCCCAGGTAGCTATAGTCTGATTAGGGAGGGCTCTATACCAGTAGAGCATTTTCCCTTTGAGGGAAATGACTAAAAGTCTTATCATGACATCTTCCTTAGTGATGTTATGTATTGGTGCCAATGCGGCTACATCTTGGCAGTGTTCATAAGTTATTTTTCCTGTGCCATCATATTAGGGTAAGGCTTTCAAAGCTGCTACAGGGATCTGATGCTGAGCTACCATATTCAGGGGACCTAAATGATTCCATGTAGGGTAGGGCATATTTGGTTGATTGATCACCATTATAGTACCGACTGATGTTGCAGTAGTGTGAACAATAGTGTTTAACAATTTACTGGTAACAACAACACTAGGGAGGGTTGTAGGGGAAGGATTTACAGATCCTGTAGTGATGGTAGAAGAAGAGGTTGATCGAGCAATGAGTACAGGATTAGCTTTGAGGCTACCAAGGTGTAACTCAAAGAACTCGATGGGTTCTTCAAAATTTTTTGCTTTAGATCTGGTTTTCATATATCTCTATATTCTACTAGAAGATAGATAAGGTTTTTCTAGGGTTTTATTTCTCGAAGTCACCATGTGATTTATAAAAATGTATAGGACAAAGATAACCACCGAAACTTTGGTCTGTATATATAGTGGGATTGTGTCCCATCGGGCATGCCAAAAACTGTTGGTGCAAAATCTGCCTTTGGTTATGTTTGCGCCCAAGACTTTGCCAACATTGAATGATCGGGTTTAACATAGAGATTACCCAGTTCAATCTCCAAAGAAGGTTGGTTCCTTGCTTTGTTATAGGAAAATGGGATAGAGTAAAGTGCATAAAGAAAGGGAAATATAGCTATTGCTAGGATCTTTAAATGGTATAGGTTAGACAACAACAAGGAAACGCATTACAGTTTTTGTAGATAAGCAATCTTTAAACCCTCAAATAATCAATGACTAATTCTCTGGTGCATATTTAAAACTACCATTAACCAACTAGAATTGTTAAATTCAGAATGCGTAGAACATGAACCACAGAAATCCAGAAATAGAATTAAAGTGAGTAACATCCAACATAGTTTATGTAGAGTTCAACATTCATACATACAAGACTTAGCACCATTGAGCCAAAAGCCAGAGCGAAGAGTATATTATTGCTTTCAGGAATCTGTATACATTGCCTTGTAAACGTCCAAGAGCTGACCCTTAGTTAGAGTCGCTCATCCTATATATATACATTTTCCATAACAGAAAAACTAAAACTTGTTACAACAATATACCCATAGGCTGATTCTGGTAAATTGGTAGTTAGAAGAGTATGGGATCTTCAACAACAAATGGTTGATATCTTCTTGTTACCGCATATCTGGCTCGATCCTCTTAGGGACGTCATGGCCCAACTGCCTTCCACTTGTTTATTTTTGGCTTTCTACCCTTGGCCAGTGAAAACCTGGCCGATCACGAAATCATGACCATTTTCTACCTTGTGCTCCTTTTGGGCCCTTGGCCAATGAAAACCTGATCGATCATGAAATCATGACCATTTTCTACCTTGTACTCCTTTCGAGACCTTGGCCAATGAAAACCTGGTCGATCATGAAATTGTGACTATTTTTTACCTTGCGCTCCTTTTGGGTCCTTATCCAGCGAAAACCTGGTCGATCATGAAATCGTGACCATTTTCTACCTTGTGCTCCTTTTAGGCCCTTGGCCAGCAAAAACCTAGCTGGTCATGAAATCATGACCATTTTCTACCTTGTGCTCCTTTCGGGTCCTTGGCTAGCAAAAACCTGGCCGATCACGAAATCGTGACCATTTTTTACCTTGCGCTCCTTTTGGGCCCTTGGCCAACGAAAACCTGGTCGGTCACGAAATCGTGACCATTTTCTACCTTGTGCTCCTTTCGGGCCCTTGGCCAGCAAAAACCTGGCCGATCACGAAATCATGACCATTTTCTATACTTACGAAAATTTCAAGAAGAAATCTCCTCTCTTCCCTTGGTGTAGTCATTTTGACCTACATTATTTGTGCCTCTTGGGGAATTCTGCTAGCTGAATGTTAGACTCTAAAACCTTTATCCATTGGGGAATGAAGTAAAAAGAACAAAAAAAAGAGGAGATAAAAGGAGTAAAATTGTGTTTCATCTTCAATGTAGCTATTCTTCAAGGGTGTCTTCTTTAATTGATTTACCTACTTCTATTTTTGCCTGACCGCTTGTTGAGGTTTTTTTGACCTTATCGTACTTTTTTGTCTTGTGAAAAAATTCGTTATAATCAATTCAAGTTTTATTTCAAGTCTCTTCATATATATTAGAAGTCTCTATGAATGTTAGTTATAAATACTCTAACTCTTTTACCTTATCATAGGATAAAACTTTTGACTTCATGTACAACTCATGCATATAGGAGTTGATCTGAGTAAGATCTTGAGCTATGCTGAATATTTGATCTTCTTGGATTGGCTCTTCCCAACTATCTATTTATGATTCATCTTCTATAAAAGTCTTCCAAAAATATTTAAGCCCATATTCTTCTAAGATATTCGAATTATCATCCCAAAATATTGGCAGGCCATAATTCTCTACTATGCTCACATGTTTTAAAATTTCTTTAGCTTTCGCTTTGAGTTCTTGCATTATCTTGGTGCTTTCCATCACAAGTTTGTGCCTTCTAAAGAAACTCCTAGCAACTATTTTGGCTTGGGACCATGTTTGATCTTGGGCTCTATTTCTAATCTTTCCCTGCATGCTCTCTACCAAGACTTGGATCTTTATTGTTGTAGATAGCCTTGCTCGCATGAAGGTGATGGATGCAGTAAGCTCATATTCCACCCGGCCTAGTGTCTCCTTCATCTTAGCTAGGTATATCAATGTAGGCCTTACCTTAAAGCCTATCTTATGGATGTCATTGAACATCTCCTTTCTAACTGCCTTGGCCTTTTCTTTGGACAACCCACTAGTCTTGCCAGTGCCTTCTTGGAGTTGTTTCTACAAGTCCTCCACCTGTTTGCTCAAAATTTGAATTTTCTCAACCTTCTTTTCTTATTCTTTATATGGCATTGCTTCATCAAATTTTTCTTTCCATTTCTTTACCTCATTCTTTAGAGCATTTTCAATGGTTTTTTTGCTTGTTTAAGGCTGCCTTCAAACATTTTTTTACCTCTTTAGCTCTGAGGTATTTCTCTTTGTAATATTCAACATTTAAGTATATGGTCCCCATGTGAGCTTGGGCCTTTCTCCATTTATATTCCATAGGCTTCTGTACTAAGGGTGTCATCTTCATTGTTGAATGTTGCATGTTGATGGGATCCAAATCTATTTCCTCTTTGGTATAGGCTATGTTCTTGGAAACTTAAGCACAATGAGACTTCCACCAATATGAGGTATTCTGGTTAGCTTTCTTCATCTTCCTTAGATTAGATATGGTCCAGTGACTTTCAAAAGAGGAAGTAGAGAAGGACTATAATTTAGGGAAATTGACTGCATGAAGGAAAGAAATGGTGAGTATCGTGGCATCCACATTTGATGGTTCTGTGAGTGGGTCAATGGGAGCAGCTGAGGATGCTTTTGGTTTGGATTGGGTTGATGGTGGTGATGGTGGAGGTCACTAATTGGAGGAATAGGAAACATCACCTTCATATATAGAATGGGAAGGGGGGTTTCTTTGGTATTGAGAAGAGGATGAAGTAAGATCGATAGAAATCATACCTGGTAGTTTTGATAGCTTCTACAATTTTATACCTTCATTGCTTGGTGGCTCCTTAGTAGGGGCTAATCCTTCAGTAGGAGTTTTCCATTTAGTAGAAATTGATTTATCTTTAGGATATTTTCTTTTAATAGGAGTTGCCTCGTTGAGAGGAGTTGAACCTACTATGGGAGCCATTTATTGAATTGCTTTGTTTAACTCATGGGTGTTGATATCATGATGTTCAGGGGGAGGTTCTACATTTCATTCTACATTCCCTTCTACTTTTTTTTCTTTTATTCATCCCCTATTGTAGAGTCTACATCTATTTTTTCTTATCTGCTCTTCTTCTGTTTCCCTTCTGCTATCGATTCCAATCTCCTATTCTTGGAGATGAGAAGACAATCATCATCAAACTCTATATCGAATGTAGAGGGGGAATGAATTTATGAGTTGCCTTATTTGGAATTTTTGGTTGCTCAATAGCAATTTCCTTTCCTTTTCCTTGGTTAGCTTATCCCTTTTTAGTGGTAGGATTAATATTGATGCCATTGAGGCCTGGTGGAACCTTGTCTGCAAGAGTCTCAAACCATGTAGCTTGATACTTCTCATACCAAGTAGAGAATTCATGATCAAATTTTAGCTCCCACTTAGAGGTCATTTTATTTTGCATCCTCATCATCCACCAGGTCATGATTTTCACTGATGTTCAGTCATATCCCTTCTTTTGTATTCTCTTTATAACTTTGTATTCTAACACATGACTTGGATTTTTCTTAGGGTCCCAATCTGTCACATGTTTGTAGAAATTGTGCCACAGGGCCAATGGCTGCATCTGCTCTACATGAAATTCTAGGGCTTCATCTTCTTCATTATTTTTACCATGTTTGTTGATCTCCCTTTTAGATGAGTGAAATTTTTTGAAGGGGGTTTTGAGAGATGAGTACCTTTCTGAAAACCTATTAAGGGGGTCGTATTTCCATCTCTGTGGCAACTCAACTAACTTTAGGTTCTTTAGGGCTTGAGTGATTCGCTCATGGTCTCCTTTGCTAGATACAATAACCCCTTCGAATTGAAAAGACATAAGGTACATTCTAGTCCTACCAATTCCCGTGTCAAATTTACTGTTGATGTATTTTTTTGCCTTACATACTCCAAGGAAAACAATCATTTAGTGATATAATATGGGAGTAAGAAAGGCTTCCATGTGAAGCCATATAATCTAATGACCACTCCTTGTGTTAAAACGAACCAATCCCCTTCTTATGCATGAGGATGTTGTGAAGTGTCTTGCAATTTTTTGGGAAGTCTACACATTTCACCATACATAATATGTAAAGTAGGGCCTAGGAATTCCATGTTGAAACAGTAGTATGATTTGGCCCTTGAGAGTATAGTTGTCCAATCATACACAGGTAATATATTTTCTTTTTATCCTTTTGAGTTGTAGAAATGAAAGGGAGCTTTTTCAATTGAAAGAATAAGAAAATCCATACTAGATAAGAAGAAAACCTGAAAGGCTCCTCAAAATCCCTCTGTATTTTGGACAAGCCTACATGTATTTACTGAGATAGGTAAGTTGGCCAATCAAAAAAATTGGCATAGTGCTTTTATCTACGATGATGACATCATAGAACTTAGGATTTGAAATACATTGTGCCACCGCAATATGCCATGCATACACTTGTGTATTTGACTCTAACCTCTTCACCATAGCCAACATGGAGAACAATTCTTTATTTTTGAATTTTTTCATAGGAATGGGTGTTTCTGGCAGAGTTCCCTCAAGAGGAGGTTATGACATGTGTGTTTGCAGAAAAACTTAATATTAAGGGTGCGGGTATAGTATTTGGCCTACCCAACTGGGTCGAAAGGTATGGGAGCTACAACAAGTTTTTTGCCTACACTGAAGACAACCCTGATTGCATCAAAATCTAAGGTAAAAAAAACTTCACCCCTGGAATTCATAACTATCCTATGCTTTACATCATAAAATATTTCCATGGCTGTGATTAGCTTAGGGCAGGGATGGACAAGAGTGCATACATACCATGAGAGCAAAGAGTGGAAAGGAAAAGTACTCGGAGTCGATGATGTGATGCCTTTCGTTACTCTAGCCTCCATATTTTTTGAATTTTCTCTGGATTTTTCTAGGTAACGATTGTATCAGTTATGTAGGCATCCAGGTCTATAAAATCACTTTTCATTCCTCCTGCCTTATGCTTTTCTATAGCATCTTAAGAAGATCCTGCCATGGCTACTTGTTGTGGTTTCATTGCACGAAAACTCTAGAGGTATTTTTAGAAGAGGAAACATAAATTTTGAGAGAATTCAAGAAACACCTCTTGCAAGGGGAATTTTTGAGAAAATAGAGATTAGAAGGAAAGGAGTTTTTGTGATGTAAATAAAAATGCATGAATGCGTTAAGGTGCCATGAAATAATTACGGTTGGTGGTGCATGTACTACGAATAGTTTCAAATGTTACTGGGTGTCTTGTTTTGTGTACCACATTCTTACAACCAACCATTATGCATTACCACCTCTTTTGGACCAATAACTTTGCATCACCATTTTTTCAGGCCAATAACTTCACACAGTTGTACTTTGAATAGAGCACATTTAAAATTTCAAGAAAAATGACCTTCCCACAAAAATCAAAAAAGTGTCGCTATTTGACTTTCATTGCTGAATGCAAAAATATCGCGAGAGTGCGACCGTTTTCCTTGAAGTGGCCTCTGAATGCCAAAATATTGCGAGATCATGATCATTTTTCTTGAAGTGGCATTTGAGCACCAAAATATCATGAGATCACAACCAATTTTCCTTGAAGTGGCCTCGAAGCACCAAAATGTCGTGAGATCATGATCATTTTTCTTGAAGTGGCCTTTGATTGCCAAAATGTTGCAAGATTGTGATAATTTTCTTTGAAGTGGCCTCTAAACACCAAAATGTCATGATATCATGACCATTTTCCTTGAAGTGGCCTCTCAATGCCAAAATATTGTGAGATCATGACCATTTTCTTTGAAGTGGCCTTTGAGCACCAAAATATCATGAGATCACGATCATTTTCCTTGAAGTGACCTCTGAGCACCAAAATATTGCAAGATCACAACCATTTTCCTTTAAGTGGCCTCTAAATCTCAAAATATCATGAGATCACGACCATTTTCCTTGAAGTGGCCTTTTAACACTAAAATGTCACGAGATCATGACCATTTTCCTTGGAGTGGCCTCTGAAAGCCAAAATGTTGCGAGATCGTGACCATTTTCCTTGAAGTGGCCTCTAAGCACCAAAATGCCACGAGATCGTGATATTTTCTCTTAAAGTGGCCTCTGAGCACCAAAATGTCATGAGATCATGACCATTTTCCTTGAAGTGACCTCTAAATACCAAAATGTCATGAGATCGTGACCATTTTCCTTGAAGTGACATATGAGTACCAAAATGTCATGAGATCATGACCATTTTTCTTGAAGTGGCATTTGAGCACCAAAATGTTGCGAGATCACGACCATTTTCCTTGAAGTGGCCTCTAAATGCTAAAATATCACGAGATCGCAACCATTTTCCTTGAAGTGGCCTCTAAATGCCAAAATATCATGATATCATGACCATTTTTCTTAGAGTGGCCTCTAAATGCCAAAATGTTGCGAGATCATGACTATTTTCCTTAAAGTGGCCTCTGAGTGCCAAAATGTCATGAGATCATGATATTTTCCTTGAAGTGGCATTAGTAAAAAAATAGTATATTTACATATAATACAAATGGGGAGGGATTTTATCTTACTTGAAGTACAACTTCAGATGGAAGTCATTGACAAGGATAGGCTATACATGACGCTATTGATTTTTTAGTTGGAAGGAATTCTATTATTTTTCTTCAATTATCTCAAAAGGTCCTTCCCAAAAAGCATCAAACTTTTGATGGTTCCCTGGTTTTACTTTTTTCTCGTTCCATCTTAGAACCAAGTCTCCTTCTTTAAAATTTCTAAGAGTAGCCCTTTTATCAAACCAATTCTTCATGTTTCCATGTGTTTCTGATAATGGTTGTAAGCTTTTTCTTTCTGTTCTTCTAGCCGTAGGAGGTGTATCAACCTATTCTCCATCAGTTCTGCTTCTTTCATGCCAGTTTTATTGAGTAATTTTAAAGAAACTATTTCTATGTGTATTAGGAGGATAACTTCCTTACCATAGACTAATGAGTAAGGAGAGGTGTTGATGAATTTCTTGATCATGATCTTGTCAGCCCATAATGCCTGGTTTATCAAAGAATGCTAGCTTCTCTTATTGTATTTCAAAGTCTGCTTTAAAATATGACGTAGGTTTTTATTCTTTGATTCAGCTAACCCATTTCCTTGGGGATAATAATTTGAAGAAGTCTTCAAATAGATCCCATATTTGCTAGCAAAATCAATAATTTTCACCCCTATGAAGGATGTGCCATTATCTATGACCAATGCATCAGGGATACCGAACCTCATTATTAAGCTTTCAACGAATTCAATCACAACTTCCTAATCAACTTTCTTAATAGGTACTGCTTCAGCCCACTTAGTGAAGTAATCAGTGGTGATCAGAATATATTTGTGTCCAACGGATGAGTTAGGTTCTATTACCTCAATGAAATCTAGGCTATATTTTTAAAAAGGTTCTTCAACATGAATAGGTTTCAAAGGTATTGAAGCATTTCTATTTCTCCCAACATACCTCTAGAATTCTTCGCAGTTTTTGGTTATTTTGAATGCATCTAAAAAATAGATGGCCAATAGCAACTGGTTCTAATTATCTTCAGAGTCGTACTCTTTCCTAAGTAATGTCCACCTGATGGACATCCATGAAACTCCTTCAAAATATTCTATTTTTGATCATCTTTTATGCATCAAAGTAATACACCATCCAATTTTTTTAATAGTCCTTCGGGTAGTAAGGTATACTTCATCATGGATCCCATACCTTCTTTGTTGTGAATCATTTAAGATTACTGGGAATTATTTAGTCTAAAAAATATCTAATCAAGTCATTGGCCCAATCTGTATTTTTATATTGATCATATTCTAGAATTGGTTCTTGCGTTTGGCAAGCTACGTACTCTATTGAGGCTTGTTTGGTGAGTTCTTAACATAATGCTTTGCCTCTCACTAGCTTGGTCAAGTGAATATCGACATCTTATTCTTGTATCTTTGATACCCAACCAACTCTTTTCTCACCAAGCTCTCCCTATATGATGAAGTTCCTGATATCAGGGTGAACTACGTATACAATAGTCTTGCTTTGTGAAAGGAAATGCCTAAAATTTTTCAATGATTTTATGATCTCATAAACTTACTTTTTGATGAAGTTGTATTTTTCCTTGTGTTCATGCATGGTCTGACTTAGGAAGGCTATAGGCCTCTCTTTATTGACTACCCCTTTGTAAGTAAGAACCATGACATAACTTTCTTGTTCTCCTACAACATATAGGATGAAACCTCTGGAGTATTCTGGATTTACTAAGATAGGTGCTTGGTCTATCTATTCCTTTATACCAATGAAATATTTCTTTCATAAATCTGTCCATTTGAATTTTACATATTTCTTCAATAGCTCTATCATGGGCTTGACAATTTGCGTAAAGTTTGCTATGAACTTGCGTACAAAGTTGATTTACCCGAATAATAATTTCAGATCTTTCTTGTTCAAAGGTAAAGAGAGTTGTAAAAACACTTTCACTCTCTTAGGGTCTATAGCCAACCCAACCTTGGAAATGACATGTCCAAGTAAAATCTCCTCTTCAGCAACAAATATGGATTTCTTCAAATTCAAAAAGATACCGAACTCTCTACATTTCTCAAAAAATATTTTGAGGTGTTCAACGTGATATTCTTTGCGATGAGAGAAGACTGTCATATCATCTAAGTATATTACTACGATCTTATTGATGAGTTCTCCAAAAGCCACATACATTACCCTTTGAAAGGTTGCTCTAGTGTTGGATAATACAAAAGGTCTCCTTTGGTAAGTGAATGTCCCCCAGTTGGTAGTGAATGTTGTTTTGTATTGGTCTTCATATTTGACCCACACTTGGTTATACCCTAAAAATCCATCCAATAAGGAGAATCTATCTGCTCCTGCCATAGTATCCAAAGCCCGTTTGATTTGTGAGAGAGGTTAATGATCTTTTAACGAAGCTTTATTAAGGTTTCAGAATTCTATAGATAGCCTAATGTCTCCATTATTCTTCCTGATCAAAACCAGGTTAGCTACCCATATAGAATATTTGATGGGGTAGACTATCTTGGCTTCGAGTAGCTTTAGTAGTTCTTACTTCATTAGAGCTTTGATTTTGGGGTTCACCGACATTTGTTTCTGCTTGAAGGGTTTTGCAGCTCCTTCAAGTTTGATGGTATGTTGTATGGTATCTTTGGAGTATAACTTAAGGTCACCATAAGTCCAAGCTATGATATCAGGAAATTATTTGCACAGTATTTGAATCTGATTCAATTCTTCCTCTGTGCAGTTTACTCCTACTTTGATAAAATTTTCTGGTTCCAACTAAACTTATTTTTACCTGTGTTTATCAACCTTTATCTTGTGACCAATTGACCAGTCATTGTTATCGAATAGGTTTTCTAGAGTGACCAGTCCTTTTAGGATGTGATTATTTTTCAATTGGATCATATCTCCATCTTCTTCATATCTCTGCATTATGTCATGTTGTAGCTGATCCACAACACACCCCAAAATTGGGGACCCACTTTTTTGCATGCTTTCAAAGAAGATCTCAGTGACCCAGATGCTAAAAATCAAGAAAAAGGCAAAATTGCACAAGGATGAAAAGTGTCACGAAATCGCGACATGTTGCGCCATCGTGGCCGAAAATGAGAAAGTGTCACGAAATCGCGACATGTTGCGCTGTCGCGGCTGAAAATGAAAAAGTGTCACGATTTCGCGACATGTTGCGCGGTCGCGGCCGAAAATGAAAAGTGTCACGATTTCGCGACGTGTTGCATGGTCGCTTCCAAAAAATGAAAAGTGTCACGATTTCGCGACGTGTCTCAAATGAAGTTCGAACGCGCAAAATGAAAAGTGTCACGAAATCGCGACATGTTGCTCCGTCGTGGCCGAGAGGAGAGAGAAAGGTAGATTGTAAAATTGTAGCGAAATCGTGACATGTCACAAAATCGTGGGTCAAACCAGTCAAATAAGGCAAAGCGAAAAAACATCGTGATTTCGCGACAGGAAGCAGCAAAGGAGCCCAAGATAGAAAAGCATCGCGATTTCACAACAAAAACAAGTTGGAAAAGAAAAGCGTCGCGACATCAAAGAAGAAAAGCGTCACGATTTCGCGACAAAACAAAAAAAAAGCGTCGCGATTTCACGAAGCAAGGAAGAAAAGTGATGAAGAGAAAAGTGTCGCGATTTCGGAAAAAAAACAAAGTGTACGAAATGAAAAGTTGTCGCGATATCATGACATGTCGCCATTTCGCTGTGCATGAAGACAAGAAAGGCTGTTGGCAAGAAAACATCGCGATATCGCGACGTGTCGCGATTTCGCAACATGTCTCGTTTTTGCGGCGCATGAAGGCGGACAAGGCTTTTGGCAGGAAAATGTCGTGATATCGTGACATGTCGCGTTTCGCGATGAAAGTAAAGGAGCAAAGCTACATGCTATTTTTGTCGCGATTTACATGGGGCCATTACAGAACATGCAAAAAAGTGCGAAACACGTGGTATACTGGTGTCAGGGTTGCAGAAGCGTTACATGTTAACAGAGAATATCGAACGTTTCGACATCGAACATAAAGTCAAAAGCAATGAAAAGGCGGGGAATATGAAGCGAAGCGATCTGGAAGATGAAACGAAGCGTCATAGGGCGAAACAAAGAGCATTGCCAGAACTTTAAAAGCGGAAGCACAGATTGGTACAAGGGTCGAAAACCGCTGCGAGCAGAGTTGCAGTGCCTAAGGCGAGAGGCCATTCTGGGCCTGCTTGGGAGTGTTTTTCTTCCTTTTTTTGGTTTTGAGAAAACCAGAGATTCTGCTATTGTAACATGATTTATTTTTAATGCGGAGTGTTCAAAAATTTGCATCTTGTGGGCAAGAAAGAAGGAGATCTTTTGTGCATGCTAAAGATTTAATGTTTATTCTTTCATTTTTTAGATTTCGGATTTATAGATAATGTTAAATGCCACTTTTGTGGGTTGCATTAGGCGAATGTTCGAAATTTGAATTTTATTTCAAAACCCTTTGAATCAGCACTTAGCTTATCAGGATTGTGCGTGTTTGCAGGTCCAATAGGTTAGGTTGCATGCATGGAAACCTCACATCTTCGGTTTTTCCAGGACGGGATAGCATCAAACTGAATGCAATTTTAATTTCTTTTCTTTTACATTTTATTTTCTTTTTGCTGCACTTTATTTTTTAGAAGTTCCAATTTTATTTTTCAAGCATTAAAATAAAATAAAAAATTAAAAAACTTCAAAATCCATAAATAATTCCTTCATTTATGGCATTTCATTAAATTTTATTTTGAAGTTACAACATGGTCATATAAAGATCAAATCACATTTGCTTTATTAGGGTTCAATGAACAATCATTAAAGTTTCACAGTAAAATAAACCACAGTGCCCCTTGTTTTCAGTTACTTGCAACCACTAAGGTGTTCCAAGCATTTTAATTGAATATCTTTATTTGAGATTATTAATACATCGATGCAAAATGCTAACATAACAAGAACCTTGGAGAAGTTACTTGTTTAATTTCTTTGCAAGCAGAGGATTTAGAACCCAAATCCTATCGGAGAGTGTGTTTTCACAATCGGGTGAAAATACCACTCAACAGATTGGCGCTAGAAGGAGGGCATGAAGAGGTTTATTTTATCATGATTTTAGATGCTACGGGTTTATAATTGTTTAAGAGCTTTACATTGCTAAATATTTCAAGTCCATTTGATTAGCATCTTCGGCCTCTAACACCACTCAACGGATTGGTGCTAGGAGGGCCGAACGGGTTTATTTTAGTGTTATTTAAATTTAAATTTTTTATGCTTTAGTCCTCTAACACTCAGCGGATTGTAAAAGGACGGCCTGAATTTATTTACTTGTTCTATTTTAAGCAATTCAAGTATGCTGTATATTATTCTAACACTTTTATGATTGTTCATACAGAAATATGTGATTTGATTTAATTTTGAAAATTTTGGTCTCATGCAATTACTTGACATTTGATTTTAATAAGTACATCTCTTGGTTGATGCTAACTTGATTTTTTTTTTACATTGCAAGTTGAATATTCAACAGATTTGGTTCTAAAATTACATTTTAAGTTTCACTAATGGCAACACTTGAGGAGCAAATGGTATCCCTGAGAGCTGAAATAGTGTCTCTAAGAGAGAGAATGGTATCAATGATAGAGGATCATTATAAGGGTTTATCTATACCTGTGGTACCCTATCAAATTCCTAAAATGTTATTGGATTTTTTACGGTGTTTTAATCAAGAGGTGCCACTAGGATACTTGCAAAAACTGCATGTCTACAAGGATACATTATGTAAATTCCAGATTTTCTATGAGGAGGTGGCTTGTAAGTTATTTGCATACATTTTGGATGATAAACCATTCTTTTGGTACAGCCAACTACCCATGGAGGTTAGGACTTCTTGGATACAACTAGAAGCAGCCTATCTTTACCATTTTGGTAATCAGGTTGACTTAGAAATCTTGAAAAATCAGTTTACCTCCATATGTAAAGAGCCTAATGAATCCTTGAGTCAATTCAATGGAAGATTTCGTGAGTTGCACTCCCAAATGTGGGAAAATTTTAACACATTAGAAGAGGAAGCCATGGAAGTATACCTAGGAGCCATACACCCCACACTTGCTTCACTCATTGAGGAAAAACTGAGTGGTTTGTCCCTAGAGAAAATCCATGAGATCTTAGAAGAGATAGAACGACAAGGTCTTGAAGAAGAAAAGGCACAACATGTTCATATGAGAGATTGTTCTTTTGATGCCAACCTACACCAACCATCAAACATAGCACCCTCCACTCCAATGATACCTAAGGTAAATGATCAAGGGGATGAATTTGAATATCCAAATCTTACAACCACCTTAGATGTAGTCCACGAGGAGGTGCAAATTGATAAGCCAACATCCACTAGTGAGGATTATGCAGAAATGATCTCATTCATAGAGATACACGATTATCCGGATGAAGGGGTTCTAAATTCAACAATGTTTGATATATGTGATAGGATGGAACCCACCATAGAATTAAATGAAGTGGTTGAAAGTGAAATGGAAAGAAAATCAATAAATGAATTTGAAGACATGATAGAATTTCACCACTTGTTCTTGGAAGATACTATTGATGAGATGTGTAAAATTAAAGATCAAGAAATTCTTCACCCTCCAAATTATGATAAAATTGAATCATGGGTTACTAATTTGGACGATGATAGCCTTATAAATTTGAATTCAAGAAATAACCCACTTTTGGAAATAATTGAACCATCTAAGGAAGGTGAAGATGAATTTGATGAGAAACACATTGATGAATTGGAAGATGTTGAAGAAGTAGTTGAACGTCACCACTTGATTTTGAAAGATGATTATTATGATGCTTGGAAGAAGTGGGAAGACTACACTCAATCCAAAACTACTAATGAAACTTGTGTGCCAATTGATATACAGGACAACATAATCGCCTACTCAAAGGAAGATATTACAACTCCTGTACAATTTGAGGATGTTTTGGAAGAGGGTTTCAAATCTCATCAAATTTTGGAAGATTATAATGATTCTATTGCCAAGGACAAAGAAAGAAAAGAATTTATGAATGAATCAAAAGATCATGTCACAAACATCATGGAATTTCATTCCATGGATTTGGATGACAATTTTTACAATGGTTGGGGGAGATATGATAATGCATTCTTTTCTCACATCCCTATAGATGAAACTCATATTTCACTTGATATGCGGGATGTTGAACCTTCTACATCATACGAAGATCTCATATTCACAAGATTTGAAAAGGTGACAAAATTTGATCATGTTGAATATAAATTCATTGAAGGTGTGGATGCAAGTTTGCATGATGATTTTGAGGATTCAAATGAAGAGATACCATGGATAGTGAACAAAGAATTGGAACCAAATGACAAAGAGATTGATCAATTGGAAGCAACTCAAATGAAGGATCATCAAGATGAGTCATGGGACATACACTTTGACCAAGAATGTTTGAGGATTGAAAAGGATGACCATATTTTGAATTTAAATAATGTTTATGGTGAAATGTCATTAAAGGTAAATGAAAAACAAGGTATAATTTTTAATCACACCTTTAATAACATTGTTTTAATGAATGGAAAAGAAGTTGATGCACTTGAATTGTTAAACCAAATTCATCAACAATTACTAATTGAATCTAGGATAAAAACTTTTAATGATCCTAATTTAGTAAATATCCTAGATGCTTGTAAATTGTTACACAAATTTGATTGGCCTACAAATTTGGAAAATGATTTGGCTTTGAAATTTGTAGAAATAGGCTCCTACTTACAAAATTGCATATTTGAAAAGGATAGCCTAATTCTAAATCAAGGAGGGAATTATGAAGTTTACATTTTAAAGAATAGACATGATAAAATTGAAAATCATTTATTGTCTAATCATTTTAGTAATTTGATGCTCACCTATGGGAGTATTATTGGAACTAAATCAAATTGGTATGGTGAGCATGGCAAGTGGAAATTTGTTGCATTGTTTGGTCTTGTCTTGTTTTTGTGGGATTCCCACAACATTTGGCATGCATATCACGTTATATTTTTGTTGAAATGTTCTAATCATGTTTGGGATCCAGGAAAGTGATAATCCAAGCTTTGCATCATCTTGTATTATATTGTACATTTGTATATAGATTTTGGTTTTTGGGTTTTGGTTTGTGTTTTCAAGATCGTTTTTGAAGTTACTTTGGGTTTGGTTTTGGTTTGTGTTTTCAAATTTTCATTTTTGGGATTGCAGTTTGGTTTTGGATTGAATAAGTTTTAATTTAAAGTTGTGTGTTTATTTGACATGTTTTGTTTGTCTATATATATATAAAAAAAAAATGATGAAAAAGTTGCCTTGAGATGCTAACTTATGTTCTAGATCGGGGAAATATGGAACATTGGAATTATGTGGTAGAAAGCTCCGCAAGAAATACAAACAATTTAATAATATCGTTTGAAACTTGTGATGCATGAAGTAGTCAGTTTTATATGGCAATATTTCATCTGCATTTCAAAAGACAATGCATTCATATTACATCTCACTTTGCACATACATGCCATCTTAGTTGCATATGCATTTCAAATACAAATCATTAAAGTGTGTCAAATCCTCTTAAGGTTATGCTATCACATAAATAAGAAGAAAATCCTAAGGTTGGGAACTGAGTCTTGAGATATCTAGAACCAAGCACATTTTATACACATTAAAAAGGATCTTGAGCAAAATGATCAAAACCTTGCTTGGAAGAAAAGGTTGGGCGAAAGAAGTATTTCATGTCTATCCTATTATGCAACATGATCCTTAAAACAGTGGTTTTGACCACTTCCATAAAGCTTAAAGCCTAAAATCAGAGTAGTAAGGATAGGGCTAAATCCTCATCGAACTTAGGTTGAGGATCCAACTCCCCAAAGCTTTGATTTGACCTACATGGAGTAGTAAGGATAGGGCATAAATTCTCATCTCGCTTAGGTTGAGAATCTGATTCCCCAAAGCTCCTATGTCTCATTTCATGATAAATCTTGGATTGGAAGGATCGTACTACTTGTCCTCTGCAAAGGATGGGTAGTCATCCCCAAGGTCCAAGCAATAAAATTAATATTCTCCATTTACATCCAAAGCTTGGATTGGAAGGATCGTACTACATGTCCCTAGCAAGGATGGGTAGTCATCCCCAAGGTCCAAGAAGTAAAAAATTAATTTTTCCCATCTCATATTTATATTGGATTGGAAGGATCGTACTACTTGTCCTCCGCAAAGGATGGGTAGTCATCCCCAAGGTCCAAAGAAATGAAGATAAGTCTTGGATTATGGGGTTAAGTATGCCCATGCATGGCAACATGTCTTGTCTAAAAAACAAGACCACTGATTGTCCAAAGGGTTAGACTAGCATGACCATTTCTTCCATAATTGGTTAAATTATTTTGCTCAAAGTGAGGTAATGAATTCCAAATCAGAGTAGTAAGAATAGGGTTAAACTCCCATCTCGATTAGGTTGGGAGTCTGATTTCCCAAAGCTCTGATTTCACTTTCACTTACACATGGGTTCAAGATAGTAGGGACTCATAACCAACTTTGGGATCTAATAAAGCAATTCATTATACATATAGTTGATCCTAAGAGGGTTTGATAATCTTGAATGTTTGTGTATGATACTAGAAGAAAGACTATGCCTTTTATAAAAGCAAAATCTCTTAGCATATTTATTAGGTTACACAAATCATTCACAATCTCACATATGCATTCATGTAAAACTGACGATGGAATGTTGATCAATTTCAAACGATAGGGAATGAAAACACATTGCACACACCGAGCTGATACTTAACAATTCTGATGATTCATGTATTTTTGATCTATGGGCATTCGTTTATATTTCTTATGTGCTAATGTTGGTTTCCGAGTTTGTATACTTCCAGGTTGGGTTCTCACAAAATGCTCAGGAGCATTTGACAGTAGAGTCGCCATTTGTTGTGGCTGATCCACAACACACCCCAAAATTGGGGACCCACCTTTTTTGCATGCTTTCAAAGAAGATCTCAGTGACCCAGATGCTAAAAATCAAGAAAAAGGGGCAAAATTGCACAAGGATGAAAAGTGTCGCGAAATCGCGACATGTTGCGCCATCGCGGCGAAAATGAAAAAGTGTCACAATATCGTGACATGTTGCGCCATCACGCAAAAATGAAAAAGTGTCGCGATATCGCGACATGTTGCTCCGTCATGGCCAAAAATGAAAAAGTGTCACGATATCGTGAAAAAAGAAAAGAGAGAGAAAATGAAAATTGTCGCGAAATCGTGACATGTTCACAAAATCGGTCAAAAAAAAGTAAGAAAACGTCACGATTTCGACCAAGAAAACTCGCGACGAAGAAAAAAAAGAAAAGCATCACGATTTCAAAGAAAAAAAGCATTCAAAAGAAAGAAATGAAGAAAAGGTCACGATTAAAAATAGCAAAGTGTACGGAATGAAAAGTGTCGCGATATCAGACATGTGCCATTGCATGAAGGCAGAAAAAAATCGCGATATCCGACATCAAAAAATGTCGCGATATCGCGACATGTCTGAAAGAAAGGAGCAAGCACATGCTATTTTTGTCACGATTTACATGGGGCCATTACAGAACATGCAAAAAAGCGTGAAACACGTGGTATACTGGTGTCAGGGTTGCAGAAGCGTTACATGTTAACAGAGAATATCAAACGTTTTGGCATCGAACATAAAGTCAAAAGCAATGAAAAGGCGAGGAATATGAAGCGAAGCAATCTGGAAGATGAAACGAAGCGTCACAGGGCGAAATAGAGAGCATTGCCAAAAGTATAAAAGCGGAAGCACAGATTGGTACAAGGGTCGGAAACCGCTGCGGGCAGAGTTGCAGTGCCTAAGGCGAGAAGCCATTCTGGGCTTGCTTGGGGCTGTTTTTCTTCCCCTTTTTCTGGTTTTGAGAAAACCAGAGATTCTACTATTGTAACATGATTTATCTTTAATGCAGGAGTGTTCAAAAATTTGCATCTTGTGGGCAAGAAAGAAGGAGATCTTCTGTGCATGCTATAGATTTAATGTTTATTCTTTCATTTTTCAGATTTTGGATTTATAGATAATGTTAAATGCCACTTTTGTGGGTTGCATTAGGCGAATGTTCAAAATTTGAATTTTATTTCAAAACCCTTTGAATCAGCACTTAGCTTATCAGGATTGTGCGTGTTTGCAGGTCCAATAGGTTAGGTTGCATGCATGGAAACCTCACATCTTCGATTTTTCCAGGACGGGATAGCATCAAACTGAATGCAATTTTAATTTCTTTTCTTTTGCATTTTATTTTCTTTTTGCTGCACTTTATTTTTAGAAGTTCCAATTTTATTTTTCAAGCATTAAAATAAAATAAAAAAATTAAAAAACTTCAAAATCCATAAATAATTCCTTCATTTATGGCATTTCATTAAATTTCATTTTGAAGTTACAGCATGGTCATATAAAGATCAAATCACATTTGCTTTATTAGGGTTCAATGAACAATCATTAAAGTTTCACAGTAAAATAAACCACAGTGCCCCTTGTTTTTAGTTACTTGCAACCACTAAGGTGTTCCAAGCATTTTAATTGAATATCTTTATTTGAGATTATTAATACATCGATGCAAAATGCTAACATAACAGGAACCTTGGAGAAGTTACTTGTTTAATTTCTTTGCAAGCAGAGGATTTAGAACCCAAATCCTATCGGAGAGTGTGTTTTCACAATCGGGTGAAAATACCACTCAACATGTCACTTGAACAATTCATTTCATGGATCATGAAATCTACTATATGTTTATCACTCTCATATACCTACCAAAAGGTGTCTTTGTCTGGCATAGAGGGTCTATATATAAGTCTTATCATCTTAGATTTTTGAATGACATTGCTTATGGGGTAGAAATTTGTACCTACTGATGCCAATATTTTAGCATGGGTATTCTTTTCTCTGGGGATCACTTTGATATTGAGAGCTTCAAAAGCTTCGAGAAGATCCCATACTTTATTCTTGTAAGCTTTGAGATAGTGTTGCTTACTAAAACATTTTTTTATAACTTGGTTGATAATTAGTTCTGAATATTCATAAATTTACAGTTGTTTGATTCCAAGTCTCTCGACTTTCTTAAAGCCTAGACAAATAGCCTCATATTCAGGTGTATTAATTATGAATCTCCAAATTAGTCGATAGGAAAAAACCTTTTCCTCACCTATTGGGGAGATTAAGACTATATCTACTCTAGCTCCATTCTTGTATCTAGTGCCATCAAAGAAAAGTTTCCACATTTGGTTAGTAGATGGGTCTACTTCGTGTGAAGGGGTGGGATTACCTTTTTCAAGTTTCATGATTGAAGAGCTTCTAAGGTCTGTCTTAATCATGGCATTGAATTCCTAGAGGGATAACTCATCTTCTTATTGTAGTAAATTTAGGGCTTCTTCCATTAAGTTTGAATCTTCCAACTCCTTAGTCATTACACTCACTGTATTGGTCTACTTACCTTCCTCTTCAAGTTTTTTGATATGGAAGGTAGATGGTTTTTCGTTGAATATTTTCACTTTTTTACCTTGAGTGGGATTTTTAAGTGTGAGTAATCCATAGACTAGTATCCTCCTATCTTGGTTATGAATTCTCTGGATAACTACATACCAAAATAAGATTATAAATCTACTACGATCACCTCTTCTATAATTGTAAGTTGAGGCATTTTGTGTAGGACTATGGAAATATATTTTGTTACTCTCATGATTTTGATCGAAGTCCTGTATAACTATAAAACACTCAAGCTGCTTCTAGTGTATTCCATCCCCATGATGTCACACACAACTTTGGGTATTATGGTAGTTGCAGTCCTTGAGTCTATCATGCAGTTATGTACCACCCATCCTTCTATTTGAAGAGACAAATAGAAGGGAGGAGGTCTATTTTTTCTATAGCAGACGTCAAGTTGGCTTGTACAAAATTCAAAAAAGTGGGAGTTCTATTCTTTTTTTTCATAGGCCTCAGAGATTCTTGTAATAAGTCGATTTATACTAAAAATTGCAAGGCATCATGCATAGTTGCTTTAGAAGGAGTCTTTTTCATTTCTTCTACTATGTTAAAGGGGAGAGGATCAACACTTTTCTCTTTTTTTTTGTAATAGTATCGTACTTATACCCGTACCTTTGAGTAGCATCTATCCTTTAATGCTTGGTCAATGAGAGGTATCTCAACTTATCTCTTTCCTATTTCTATGTCTCAACTTACTTCTATAGGGGGGCTTCTTTACGTATTTATACTTCTTTCTAACCTGAGCTTTGGGGAACCTTCTCATAGGAGGCTATTCTCTCAACTTGGTTTCTTAGAGGTGAAGGCACTTTCAAGGAATCAAGGTGTTTTGAATCTTAATTGTTACAAAAAAATGAAGTGGAAGATTCTTTGGAAGACCCATGTTTTTAAGAATACGACTTAACCACATTATCTTGCAGACTGCTCCACTTGCTGCACAATATTATACCTCTGTAGAAGATAAAGCAACCACCTGCTGCTTCTTACTGTGCCAAGAGATAGGTCTAGATCCTAGATAGAAAATATATCCAAAATTTGACTTTGGATCATCAATGGATCTAGCATAGTCTGAGTCCGTGTATCCCTGTAAGAAGAAATTGCCATTCTTCTTGTACTCTAGGCCATAGTCTGTACTACCACAAACATAATGAAGAACTCTCTTTGCTACTTTCCAATGACTCACTTTAGGCTCTTGCATGAACCTTGAAACATAACCCATAGCAAAATTTAGATTTGGCCTGGTATTTATTAGATTTATGAGACTTCCAATCAGTTGGTGATAGAGAGTACCATCTACCTATGGATATTTATCATATCACGATAACTTAAGCCCTGGCTCCATTGGAGTCACTTTAGGCTTGCAATCAGTCATGCAATATTTTTTGACCAATGTCTTGGCATACTTCTTTTGTGTTACTCTGATATGATTCTTTTTTTGAGTCACTTCTAAACCAAGACAATAGTGAAGAAGTCCTAGATCTATCATTTCAAAATATTATTTCAAATCATCTTTCATTGCATCAATCATGTTCTTTGAACTACCAATTATGATCAGATCATCCACATATAGTACCAAAATCACTATATCAGAAACATTGTTATTGATATAGATATTTGCATCTGAAGGACTTCTTTTGAATCCATGTTGCACTAGGTGACTATCTATTTTGATGTACCAAGCTCGTGGAGCTTTTTTTAACCCATATAAGGATTTGACCAACTTGCAAACTTTATGTTCTTGTCCTTCAACCACAAATACTTTTTGTTGGGTCATGTACACATCTTCTTGTAGGTCACCATTTAAGAAAGCACTTTTTACATCCATTTGATGTAACTTCCACCCAAACTGAGCTACCATGGCACAAAGTACTCGAATGGTAGTCATTTTTGAAGTAGGGGCAAAAGTATCTTCATAATCTATGCCTTATTTTTTAGAATAGCCCTTTGAAACAAGATGGGCCTTATGCTTATCAATAGTACCATCTACCTTATACTTCACTTTGAACACCCATTTGCAACCTATGGGCTTCTTTCCTAAAGGCAGATTAACTAACTTCCATGTATTATTTTTCATGAGATATGTATGTTCAACATCCATAACAACCTTCCACTGAGGCTCACTAAGTGCATATTTAACTGTTGTGGGTTCATTCTCATCCAATGCAAACATATAAACCCTTTCATCATCCATATATGCTTCTTTGTCTTCCTCTGTATCTATATATAGTTCATCAAACTGTTGGCAAAGCTTGTCAACCTCTAAAGTTGATGCCTCTACTCTCATCTGTTGAGTCATGCTACGAGTATAAGGTCGATCTAGAGTTAGATCTGGAAGTGAAGTCAACTTTGAATCTCTTAATGTGCTAGTATACCATTTTGGAACCTTGCTCTGTGGGGTTGAAGTCTCTTTCTCAGGCTCCTCTTCCTCTAGGTATATAGTTGTAGATGTGTTATCTGATGTGAAAGCTTCATAAAATACCACATATCTACTAGTGTGTGTTTTCTTGGTCATAGGATCTATCAACCGATATCCCTTTGAATGCTCATCATAACCAAGCAAAATGCATTGTAAGGTTTTTTCATCTAACTTATTCCTCTTCTATTTTGGTATGTGCATGAATGCCTTACATACAAAAATCCTTAGATGAGAAATGGAGGGTTTCCTACCACTCCATACTTCTTATGGTGTCATGCCATGTAGATATTTTTTGGGTTCTCTATTCAGGAGGTACGATGTTGTACTCACTACTTTTTCCCAATACTCATGCTCAAGATGTACCCCCTTAAGCATACAATGAACCATTTCCACGATGGAACGGTTCCTACTTTCAGAAACTCTATTTTTCTATGGAGTGTAGGTTGTTGTCAGCTATCTCTTAATCCCATGTGCATGCAAAAATGATGAAAATTCCTTGGAGTTATGAGGGGAAGATTTGTTGTCCCTAATATCTTCTCTCTTTGGGCCTTCAGTTAGATCATGAGGGGTGTTGAAAGTATAATCTACCTTACCAAGGTGGACATTTTATGATGCAATATTAGATAGGGCTATGAGAAATCATTGAACTTATGTATTTAATTTATTGTATTATTTTATTATGTAATCCCTATGGGTCAAGGTTAAACTTGTTATGGTTAAACCCAAATTATAACTTGCAATTAACTTAAAGCCCTCTTGTTATGTCAATTTAGGTTAACTTAATTTATGTAATTAGGATTTGAGTATTCGTATAAATACCCTCCAACACTTCATCCATTGTATTGTGTTAAAATTCCATTCTAATATTATTCATAATTGTTTTACTACGTGGTACTTTGGACACCTAGGCTTATGGGCCCATATGATTGAACCATTATTTATTATAAAAATACTTTATATAAAGATGTAACAATTATTATTTAGGAGTTACTAGCTTGAGCCCCCACTTGTATGTGGATGGGAACCCTTGAGAATTAGGGTTATGGTAGCCAAATTCTATAAAAGAGCCAAGGGTGAAAAAGAAGGATCATCTCATATTTTGTTGTATCGAAACTCTGCTTCTAAGAAGGTTGCCCCTTGAAGAGGCTTGTGATTTTGTAATGTGCTCTTGTTTTCCACAATATAATTTGTTGCATTTATGTTTTGTATTGCAATATTGTAAATTTCAAGCTTATTTTATGTTATTATTATAATATCATGTGGATGTGTTTTATTTTATTGCAAGGTTCATAACAAGTGGTATCACAGTGCTTTCTAGATATGCATCCAATTACAACGTAAACAATTCATGTCTTATCATTTTGACCTATTAGGTATAAGTTTTATTTCTTATTTTTTTCTTATTACCCTATAAAGAAAAATCACAAAGGTTAGAAACCCTGTGCTAAAGGTTTTAAAATATCACAAAGGAGTTGTCATTACTAGCTAAACTAGATTACCCATAAATTGTCTAACAAAGTGAGGGGTGATCAAACTCTAATACCTAGGTCTTAAAAAACACCCATATATGGACTTGAGCTCCCATAGGCTTTTGGGTATATCAAGAGACCCCCTAGGTTTAGAAGAGACCTTTAGCCATAGGAAGCTTTTTGACCATGTATCTATTTGTAGTGCACTGAGCACAACGCTCGAGAATATTACCGTATCGTATTATCAAAGAGATGGGTAGTGTGCTTAAGGGTATGTGTGGAACCCTCCTTGAGGAGTGGCCTAATTTTTTTCAATGATTTTACATAATTTTTAATGAGGGGTCTTGGTCCCCTCATACTTAGTGGGGTTTGAACCTTGGACCTCCCAAAGAGAGGTCAAAGTCGTTACCACTACAGTAAGCTTATTTTTTATTATAATATTATAAATTTTTAATGATTTTACACAGGTTTTTATGAGGGATCTCGGTCCGCTCATATTGAGTGGGGTTTGAAATTTGGTCCTCTTAAAGAGAGGTCAAAGACCTTACCACTGTAATAGTTTTCTGAAATATTGATCCAAGCATTATCATTCATCATTGAAGTATAATAGAGGGCTATGGATAGTGCACACACCTTGGACTAGATTTTCCCTATTTTAGTCATATGTCAAAACCTAATATCGATTATTAAACCTCCAAAAATCTAAACATAGATTTGAGCATACTAAGGAGAATACACCTTTTATGAAACTAACCATTTTGTAACAATTCTTGGTTGAATAATATAACTATTAAGATGAATAATAATCATAAACAATGTCAGACAAGATAGCTATCAGTAATAGCCAAAATAATGTCTACCAAGGTAGTTATCAAAAATAGTCAAAAGCAGTGTTAGACAAGGCAGTTGTCAATAACAATCAAAATAGAATATAATAGTGTTAGATAGGGTAGGGTTAGTGATAGACAAGCACAGTCTAACAAGGTAGTTGTTGATAACAGACTGTATAATAATAGATATAGCAGTTGTCAAGGAACAGAGAAGAAAGTTATTTTTTTAGGTGAAGAAAATATTTAGGAGAAAAATAGACAACACTTGACTGTAAAAAAGTCTAGGGTGTCAAAAAATATGATTTTGAGACCTAGTCCACTATGATCATGTTTTCAAAATAATATTTCTTTTAATGGGTTAGATGGATTGAAATGAGCCCTACTCATATTACATCATTACCACATAGTGGTATTACAACAAAGCTTGGATATTATCCATGTATCGTTTGGCAAGATTCAAACCTAGGTCTCCTTGAAATGTTGAGGAATCTAACCAGTTGAGATAATACCACTTGATTTTTCAAACTAATATTTTTGATACATAGTAACCAAATACTTTTTCTAGACCATTACTAAAAATAGTAACTCCTAAAATAACACTTTTATTTTTAGTAAGGCACTAAGGGTAGTCCAAATCACAAGTCCATGGATGGAGGGAGTAGAGAAAAACCAATTGAGTGATCAAATAGGGATATTAAGTTAACAATTGATTAACCTATAGAATCAATTTAGACAAGAAGTTAAATATTTTAAAGATCATATGCAACTCTTGAAATTTGAATAGATTTAAGTGAAAACAGGGATTGAGAAAAAAATCCATGAGGTTGAAGGGCAATTAAAGGGTGCCACTCATTTACACCAATGGATTAATAATGAAGGAATGGTTTGCAGTTCAAGAAATAGAGATGAGGAAACACATCATGCTCTTTTTTATACTAATGCCCAAATTAAACTTTCCCAAGTTTAATAGAAATGACCCTGATGGTTGGTTATGCCAGGAAAATCAAAATTTTAAACTCCATAATATGCCCTAATATTTATGGATTGTAATAGTATCCTTTAAATTTGAATTTGAAGCCCTTAAATGGTATTAGTAAGTGCACCATATGACTCTTTACCTTTCTTAGGAAGAATTTGAATCACAATTACTCACTTGTTTTGGTCTAAGTGAGTAGGAGTTTATAGGAGCTCTAACAAAATTGAAACAAACCTCTATTATTCATGAGTACCTGAATTAGTTTGAGAAGTTAGCTAATAGGACAAGATATTTGAGTGAAGCATTTTTTAGATTTTTTTATTAATGGGTTGAAGGATGTTATCAAGGCAAACGTAAAAATGTTTAAACCATAGTTCATGATGCAAGCAATAGGATTGGCTAGGTTAACAAAGGAAAAATTTACTACTTAGAGGTGATCATCTAAATTTCCATAGGCCAAACCCTCATTTGCATGCAAGATCACATCGAATACAACAAATAAATCTCCAAAAATTAAGTGATTGACTATAGAGGAAATGGATGCTTATAGAGCACAAGCTTTATGTTATAAATGCAATGAGAAATATTCCCCAGGGCATAAATGTGTACAATAAAAATTGTATTTACTAGATGTGGATTATTCTATAGTAAATGAAGTACCTTAAGAAGAAGTAGAATAATGGAAGAAGATCACCAAGACGAGGGTGAAGCACAAGAAGAACCCCAACCACAAATTTTAGTTCAAGGAATATCAACCCCTTAAATTATGAAGGTAGTAGGATATTTCAAGGGATAAAAAATTATAATTCTTATTGATTTATGTAGTACACATAATTTTATTGATCTATGAGTAGCTAAGCAAGCAAACTGCTACACACATTATTGCAATTCTTTTGAAGTCATGGTGGAAAAGAGAGGAACATTACCTTGTAAAGGGAAATATCAAAATGTTAAGTTAAATATAGGGGAATATGAACTTAAAATTGATATATTTGCACTTTCGCTAGGAGGATGTGATGTTGTATTAGGGGCATAATGGCTCCATACCTTAGGAATAATATCCTGGAAATTTTTTGAATTATGGATGCAATTCACTTAGAATGGGAGGTCGTACACTCTTCATGGTTCACACTTGAGATCTGCACATATTATACATCCAAGTCAAATAGAAAAATTATTAAAAAATCCTCACATGGGGTAGTAGCCCAGTTTTTTGTAATCAAACCCCAAATTATTGAAGCAATTAAACCACAAGGGGATTTACAACTCATTTTAACTAAACATAATGCTATTTTTGTAGAACCTATGGGATTACGTCCACATCTTTCCCATGATCATGCAATCCATTTGGCACCAAGAAGCCTACCACCTAACATCTGATCCTACAAATACCCATATGTGCTAAAATAAAAATTGAGAAGGTAGTCCAAGAGTTGTTGAAAATAGGTGTAATTCAACCCAGTAATGGTCCCTATTCTTCATCAATACTATAAGTAAAAAAAATACTTGTTGTAATGGTTGTGTATAGACTTTTGGAACTCAACAAACTCACCATTAAGGATAATTTTTCTATTTTGGTGATTGATGAGTTGTTGGATGAGTAACATGGCACCAATTTTTTATCCAAGTTGGATCTTTGCTTGGTATATCATCAAATAAGGATCAAGGAAGAAGATATTCCAAAAAAATAGTCATAACTCATGAGGGTCATTATGATTTTTGGTCATGCATTTTGGCCTAATTAATATACCGTCATCATTCTAAAGCCTCATGAACAATGTATTTTGTCCATTCCTTCACAAGTTTATTCTAGTCTTCTTTGATGACATTCTCATATATAGTTGCACTTGAGCCATGCACCTACAAAATCTAGATCAAACCTTGCAACTATTGTAGGACCATCAATTATTTATCAAATGATCCAAATGTTCCTTTGAAATGTAGGAGTTTCAATACTTGGGGTGTATTGTTTCATAGGAGGGAGTTAAAGTTGACCCCAAGAAAATTGAAGCTATACAAAATTGGCCTAAGACACAAAATCTCAAGGTGCTTCAAGTATTTTTGGGTCTTACCGGTTACTACCAATAATTTGTACAAAGTTATGGAAATAATGTAGCTACACTAATGGCCATGTTAAAAAAGAACTCATTTATGTGGTTAGCTTTAGCAGAAAACACTTTTGTAGATCTCAAGGAAGCCATGATTTTGACATCGATGTTAGCCACTCTCAAATTTTCAAACCATTTATAATTGAAAGTGATGTTCTAGGTCATGGTATTGGTGTCATATTTTTGTAATAAGGGTGACCCCTAGCTTTCACTAGTAAGGCATTGTTAGGAAAAAAACTTAGGGAAATATACTTATGAAAAATAAATGATTACCATCCTCTATGTTGTCAATCATTGGTGACATTATCTCATTGGGAGGCATTTCTCTATTAAAACAAACCATGATAGTTTGAAATATTTTTTGGAAAAAGGGTATCTACTCCAACACAACATAAGTGGGTTTCAAAATTGTTTGGGTATGATTAGGATAATGTGTATAAGAAATGAAAGGAGAATATTGTGATAGATGCCATCTACCATCAATTTGAGGATCAAGTGATAGTATGTGTCCTATCATCTCCACTTCCCCAATGGGTCTCCCAAATTCAATAAGAAGTAACCAAGGACCCACCCTTATAAACTTTGTAGGAACAACTGCAAAGGGATCCTAATTCACACACTGAGTATTTATGGAATGGACACCTGTTAAGATACAAATCTCACATTATGGTTTCTAAAACTTTATTTCTCTATGAGAACATCATGAATGAAATGCATGCTTCCCCCACTACAGGTCATTTAGAATTTTTGAAGACATATGAGCAAGCTAAACAATTATTCTACTAGAAGGGAATGAAAAAAGATATTCAAAATTTTATGATAGAATGTGAAATTTGCCAATGGATGAAATGAGAAATAGTTCATACTCCAGGAACTCTACAACCATTACCAATCCCAAAAATATATGGATTGATATCTCCATGGATTTTATTGAAGTACTTCCTAAATATGGGGGAAAACCAATCATTCTTGTGGTGGCAAACATTTTATCTAAGTATACCCACCATTGCTCAAATATTCTTGGAATCCTTTTTTAAACTTCATGGTATGCCAAAATCCATTGTGCTTAACTACAACCCCACCTTCATTAGTTATTTTTATAAGAACTATTTAAAATTCAGAGAACACAACTACAAATGAGCTCAACCTACCATCTGAAGACTTATGGGTAAACCAAAATTATCAATAAGTTCTTGGAAACCTATCTTCGAGCACCCAACACAAGGGGATAAGTGGTTACATTGGTTGAATGGTGATACACCACTTCATTCCACACAACCACTAGAATGTCTTTCTTTAAGGTAATTTATGGATACCCACCTCTATTACCCTCTTCATATGTTCTTGAAAACCCTAAAGTTTAGGTGATGGATGCAACTCTTTAGGAACACACCCAAGTCTTATAGCAATTGAAGGAGAACTTGGTTACAGATCAAAAATAGATGCGACAACAAACTGGTCAACATTATTCTAAGTAAAAATTTATACTCAAAAAATTGGCCCCATAATTTTATGGACCCTACTAGGTACTGTAGTAGATTGGACAAGTTGCATATATGCTCGTGTTACCACCTTCTTCTAGGATTCATCTAGTATTCCATGTCTCTTGTCTCAAGAAGATACTCGACAACTACATTTAGGTCCAATTGACACTCCTTGAGTTGGATGATGAAGGCCTAGTCATCGTGGATCTTGATAGCATTTTGGACTATAGAAACCACACTCCCCATAATTGCACCATAATTGAAGTCTTGGTCAAGTGGCGGGCTTTACAATAGGAAGATGTGACATGGGATTCTCTTCAACAACTTTAACAACAATTCCTTCATATCTAGCTTTGAGGGCAAATTTTTTTGAAGGGGACATGCATGTTAAGACCCCATTCTAATATTACTAATAATTGTTTAGCCATGTGGTACTTGGGGAACCTAGGATTATGGACCCATATGATGTAACCGTTATTTATTATAAAAATATGCTATGTAAAGATGTAATAATTGTTATTTAGGAGTTACTAGCTTAGGCCCCCACTTGCATGTGGATGAGAACCCTTAAGCATTAGGGTTAGGGTATCCAAATTCTATAAAATATGCAAGGCAACAAGATAAGGATCATCCCATATTTTGTTGTATTGAAGCTCTACTTCTAAGGAGGTTTCCCCCTAAAAAAGGCTTGTGATTATATAACATGTTTTTATTTCTCATAATATAGTCAACTGTATTTCTATTTTGTATTGCAATATTGTAAATTTTGAGCTTATTTTATGTTATTATTGTAATATCATATGGATGTAATTTTATTTTACTACAAGGTTCCTAACATATTGGAGTGGTATGATTCTTATCTATAGATAATATAGTGATTTTTTATGGTGCTTACAAGTTCCCACTATCTATATCTCTCTTTCGTCCTTGTTTACACTTTCTGTATAATATTTGAGTGGATGGATTGCTTCTATTTATTTTTGAAAATATGTGTGAATTTCAATAAGTTGTAAATAAAACATTAGGATAATCATTTGAAAAATATGCATTTTTTTTAAATATCATTACATATGTTAAATACATTTAATGATAAAATATGAGTGAATTATATAGGGAGGGAGCTTAATTTTTTAGAAATTTTAATATTTTATTTTATGAGGAAAATCCAGGTAAGATGATATAATTTTTTTTTATAAAATATCTAACAAGAAGTAAAGATCCTTTTATCAAATGGAATTTTCTCAACCAGTTAGATTTTTCAACTTTCAAGGAGAAGAACTAGGCTTGAAACTTTGCAAGTGATACATTTGTAATAGCCAAGTTTTTGTAATACAACTATGTGGTCATGATGTGATATGGGTGGGTCCCATTTTAATACCATATAACCAAATAAAAATAAATAAATATCCTTGCATGAAAGTATGGATGTTCTAGTTGGGGATGAGAGGAAGAGCAAATCCATGGTAATCTATATCCATATAGCAATTGTTACACCAAAAGTGAATATCAAGGATGAGATGATAAAACATGATATAATTATTTTTTAAATGGAGAGGGTTAATATTTGAGTTTCACAAACATTGTCCAAATATTTTGAAAATTTAAAGTTGGACCAAATGGAAGTGGGGATTGAAATAAAATCAATCTATGATTTTTTTTCAAATGGAGTTGTCCTCATAATCTTCCCTATTTCAAAAATTAGGGATAAATTAATGGGTGGCGACCCATAGTTTAGGGGGAGAGATGCCCTATAATTAAGACCATGGAGTGAGGATTTTTTTGTCGAGATAAAAACCATTTAAAAATTTTCCAATGTGGGTTAGGCCTTTTGGACTTCATATCATATTATCAATAAGGATGTTTAGAATAATATTGGCAATCCCCTAAGGGAGTTCATATAGAAGGGATCAACTATTGAGGAGTGAAATTTGTTTATACTTGGTTATTTCTTTGCAATGAATGTTTCAAAACCTTTGCCAAAATTCATTAAGATTAAATATGAATCAAGAGAATGGGTTCAACAAGTGCATTATAAAAACATTATAGTTTGATTCCACAAAGGTTATGAAATTGAATACATGGTGGGATATTGAAAAGTGAAAAATATGAAGAAAGAGATGCAAAATTTTAGCCATGATACAAACTTCAAGATGAAGCAAGAAGATCATTATGTAGTAGAAACCAAATTAGATCTAAAAATTTCCATTGGCAAGCAAAGTCGATTTATGTAATTAGATGATAAAGGCCATCATGATTCACTTGGATCAAACATTAGAAGAAGCAAAGGATATAAGGTATTTGGAATTATAATGTGCAAATTTAAATTCACAAGGAATTAAATTTTTTTTTTTGGTAAGTAAGAGAATATTTATGATTAACACCGGGTTTTAACTGGTTGACCCAAAACCATTTTACAAAATAGGGTCCACTGACCAACTGGACAAAGGCCAAGCCCTGAAAGTTTAAACTGACAACAAAAAGGGCCAAGACCTACTCTTCCAACAGAATACAGCCAAACTAAACTATGGAAGCCTAATATTATGGCCATCAGAAAAGAAAGACGCAAAATAGAACTAACAAAGACAAAATCCACTTTGAGCCTTCCAATCTAAAATTTTTCATTATCTATCACCATTGAGACTGCATGAGGAAGATTTTTAGTCCACGTGATCAAATTTGCTGCTACAATGCCTTCATTTGCCAGCCTATCAGCTGCCATGTTTGCTTCTCGGAAGGTATGCAAAATTATGGCCTCAGGTCGATCATGAATTAGAGCCCTTGCTTCGTGGATGTAGTCATCAAATCTCCAAGGAGATCTCTTAGTGTTCTTTAGAAGATTTATAATAATAATAGAATCACCTTCCACCAACAGTTTCCCTAGATAATTCTCTGCCACCTTGAGGCTCCTCCAAACTGCCCTCGCTTGAGCCACATTGTTAGTTTGAGCTCCAAGATGTTCAGCAAAAGCTACAAGCACCTCACCCTTGTGGTCTCTAAGTAAGCCACCAGCCCTAGCTTCACCTGGGTTGCCCCTATATGCCCCATCAAAATTTAACTTAATCCACCCTAGGGGGGGTGGGGTCCATGAGATCATGGTTCTAGGACAGACTTGAGGATGATTGAGGCCATCAGTGAGAGGTAAGTTTAATGACTGGCCTAATGAAGCTTCAAAAGGATTTGGAGGTCTAGATGCTGCAGGCACTAAACAAGCATTCTCATTAGCATATACTAAAATTTTTGACAGGACAGAGGATGACTGAGAAACCTTATCCAAGAAGGCCCGACGATTCCTTTCCAACCATATCTGCCACAAGTAGTGATGAAGGCAGATCTTCCACATATACCTAAGACGCCTATTCAAAAAGGGAGAAGGCCACTTGGACAAATAATTCAAAGATGGACTGAGGATGGACCCAATAAATATGAAACACTTGTAACAGACCTAACAAGATTGAGACAGAAAAATTACAATACAGAAACAAATGATCAATAGACTCCCACTCAGACATACAAAGATAACACCTATTAACAATAGTCACACCTCTTTTTATTAAGTTATCCATGGTGAGGATCTTATTTTGGATGGCCAGCCATGCAAAAAACCCAACCTTCGGAACAATGCTTTTGGGCCAAACTTCCAAGTGAGGGAAAGTAGGTTCATCATTATCAATAAGCATCAGATAAGCAGTCTTGACAAAAAATTCCCCATTGTCTGAAGCTTCCTAGATAAGCTGGTCCTCAAGAATGCCAGAAGGGAGTAAAGACTGTCTTAATTCATTCTCCAATATTATTGATGCCCCTGGTAGATCATTGTTCATTATTGGCTTCCAAACCCTTCTATTGTTTGACAAAGTAATAAAATCTGCAACTTTGGTACCAAAAACTTCAATTGTCCAAGCTCTAAGGGTTGAAAGGATGGGGTCTGTAGAGAGGGGATAGTCATTTAACCATTTGTGGTCCCAGAAATCAATGTTTCTTCCATTTCCCAGTTCCCAACGTAGCCCTTTGCTTAGCAAGTTTTTAGTTTGAAGGATTGATTTCCAAAAAATTGATCCCCTGGGAGGAAAGAAATAACTTAAAAATTCAGTTTCTTGCAAATACTTTCTTCAGATTATAGTAATCCATTCTGCATTTGCATTTTTCGGAAGACGCCATGCTTGTTTGTCCAGGAGGGCCATGTTTAAATGTTGTATTCTCCTTAGCCCAATACCTCCAAACTCCCTTGGTTTGCAAACCCTATCCCAGGACACCAAGTGAAAGCGCTGCTTAGATTCAGAACCAGTCCATAGGAACCTCTTCTGGATCTGTTCAATTTTAGTGTAGACACTTGTAGGAGCTTTAAAAATAGAGAGAAAGTAGACAGGGATGCTTTGAATGGAAAACCTGGTGAGAACTGCCTTGCCAGCTTGAGATAACAAGTTCCCTTTCCATCCACTCGACTTCCTCTCGAATTCTTTCAATTACATTAGTCCACATGGAATCGGTAGCTCTGCCTGTAAATAAAGGAAGGCCTAAGTATGTGGATGGAAGAGTAGACACTGAGCATCCAAGAATCCTAGCAATCTTAATCTACCTCTGAATGGGAGTGTTAAAGAAATAAATTTTACTCTTTGAAAAATTTACCTTTTGCCTCGCAGCATCCTCATATAGCTCTAGAATATGTTTTATGACCTTAGCCTCAAAAACTGATGCAAGAGTTAACAACAAAGTATCATCCACAAACTGTTCATGTGTAACTGCCTGTGTTTGTGATGATGCTTTAATTCCTGAAATAAGACCAATATTACGAGCGACTTTGATTGTCCTCCCAAGGGCTTCAGCCACAATGATAAGCAACATGGGAGAGATAGGGTCACCTTGCCTTAGGACCCTTTTAATTTGAAAGTATCCAGCAGGAGCACCATTAACAAGAACTGAAAACCAAGGTTTCATAAAACATCCTTCCAAAAGCTTGATCCATTCATGATGAAAACCAAATTTCTGAAGAATGGCGAGAAACAAAACTCCGGTTTATGCGGTCATAAGCCTTGTTCATATCTAGCTTGAGAGCAAAAGCAGGTTTTTTAGTCTGGACTACCGAATGGAGGGCTTCATGAACTCGTTATGACACCATCAAGGATGGGCCTTCCAGGGACTGAACTGCCTTGAAAAACATCAATAAACATAGGAAGGATCTTCCTCATTCTATTTGCAATCGCCTTGGTCAAAATTTTATAAACAACATTACAAAGGCTAATAGGTCTAAAGTCCATCATAGATCTAGGAGTAGGAATCTTTGGGATTAAAGCAATAAAAGTGGAGTTAAAACTTCTCGGAATATGCTTTGTGGACTGAAATTCCTTGATAGTAGCACATACATCAAAACCTACAATATCCCAAAAAGCCAAAAAAAAATGAGGTGAAAACCCATCTGGACCTGGAGCTTTATCAGGGTTCATTGAGAAGAGGGCCTCTTTGATTTCTTCATCCGTGAAATGCTTAATTAACTCCCCATTCAAGTCATCAAAAATTAAAAGAGGAATATGGTAAAGCATTGATTCTGAAGCTAAGGCAGAACTGAAATGTTCTTCTCCTAAAAGATTCTGAAAATAGGAAACTGCTTCATTTCTGATCTCATTAGGACTAGAAAGGGATGATCCATCATCTCTAACAAGTTCTTTAATTCTATTGTGGCTTATGTTCCTTAAGGTAGATGCATGAAAAAATCTTGTGTTGGCATCACCTTCTTTTAGCCAGGTAGCTCTAGACTTTTGCCGCCAAAAAGTCTCCTCGCAGGCTAAAACATTATGGTACTCAGCAAGGGCTTTCTTTTCATCTGCCTATAGGGAAGGGTCTGGAAATCCCTCTTCAAGTTTTTTCTCAATGGTTGATAACCTTTCAGAGATGACTTTCTTGTTTTCAAAAATGTTTCCAAAAATTTCTTTATTCCAGATCCTTAGATTTTCTTTCACCACTTTAAGTTTCTGTGCTAATCTGAATGAAGGCCTGCCCTGACAAGAATGCTGCCACAAGGAATTAAATATGAGAAGGAAGATGTGGAGGTAATTGTTGTTTTAATGTGTTTACATAGGTTTTTATGAGGGATCCCAATCCCCTCATACTAAGTGGGGTTTGAACCTTGGACCTCTCAAAGAGAGGCCAAAGCCCTTACCACTATAGTAAGCTTACAAATTTAATGTGGAGGTAAATTTTAAAACAAAGAAAGCAAAATAAATCAAGTATAATCCAGTAAATTATCTTTATTTTTCTCAAATAGTATAAAATCATCTCCTTACAATATAATTTTATCCCTTGCACTTTAGGGTTTCAAGAGCAACATAATAAAATAAAGGAGTATGGAGAATATCCATGACAGTTTGGGTTTTTTAGGGAAGCAGGTGAAATTTACTACTATTAAGAATGGTTCTTGCACTTTAGGGTTTCTAGGTCATCATGGGGAAACATAAACTTACAAATGATATACCTCATTATGAAAAGTATTGAAAAAAATAAATATATTGATAAATATGAAAGTGTTGGTGGAAATGAGAAAAGAAGAGAATGACCTCAAAGTAAGAACAAAGAGAAAAAGAAACCTAAAGGTATATCAATATGGGAAACCAAAAACAAATATCAAAATTGTTAACAATAAGTGGGGCTAAGCCTACAAATAAGAATAAAAATGATGGTGAAAATGGTATCTTGGAATATTAGGGGTATGAATAAGACTCCTTAAAATATACTTACTAGGGAATTAATTAGGTGTTGTAATCCTAAATTTATTTCAATCAAAGAAATACAAATAAATAGGGATGAACGTGAGGATACATTCAAAAAGATTTAGAAGATGGTAAGTTATCTAGTATTTTATGCTATGGTAGTTTCAAAAGATATTGCAACAATATGGGACAAGAGCAAACGAGATGGACAATTGTTAGGAACACAAAGTAATTGGGATACTAGTATTTTTTGTTAAAAAAGAAAAACATCAAATATAGTGTTATAAATACATATGATCTAACTACAATTAATCTCTATGATATATTTGGAATAAAATTAGTTTATTTATGTCAAATTCAATAATAATTCATAATTATAATCTATATTCCTTAGGGTATTTCAATACAATTCTATATCCTTTGAAAGAAAGGTGGTACTCTTAGATGGTCTAAATCAATGGAGGATTTTGTTTCATTTTTCAATTCAAATGACCTTTGAGGTATTATTCCTTCAAGCCTTGCATATAAAGGGGATAATAGATGATTTGCACAAATCCATATAGCATAAAGGTTGGATAGATTTATGGTATCTAATACATAATTGCAAATAAACTATACAATCTCTTTAGATATTTGTTGGATGTAAGATCAAATCACAAATTCATTCTCTTGAGAAGTGACTTACTCAATAATGATAACTCAAATCCATTTTAATTTCAGTCCCTATGGATTTAGGACCTTGATTTATTATATATGGTTCTATTATGGTGCAATGAATCAGGGTTTAATGGATCATCTATGTATAGGTTTGTTTAAAAGACAAAGTATCGAATAGTGCAAATGAATATTTTTAATGTCAAATCTTTGGTAACATATTTAATGTTGGAATATGTAATTTTATCTCATTGGAAAAGGCTAACAATGGTGATGTAAGACGATAAGATCTCTTGATGTAAGTCTACAAATATGATTTGATGTATTCAACCCTAGAAGTATTAGTTAAACAATTAGTATGATTAACCTTATAATTATAATTTAACCTTAATCCATCATGTTATGTCAACTTGGGTTAAAATGACATGCAATTATTATTAGGGATTAGGTATATGATGTAAATACCCCCTTATCACTAATTCATTGCATCAATGTGTGATATCATGGGGTGCCTATAGTCATTGAACTCTTCTATTTCATTTATTTGTATGCTCTCTTGGTCTTTTACATCCAACTTGTGGTGAATGTCATGCTTTTATTCATTTATAGAAGGTAGTGTAAAATTGACATGGTATAAGAGTGGGAAAAAAGAAAACATCATTTAGTCATTCAAAGTAACATCTTTCATTCAACAAAATAAGAAGAAAAATATGAAAATCCTCCCTTCTAGTTCTAGAAGGAAAATACAAATTTTCTTCAAATTTCAAAAATTGAAAAACAATACCAAAATTCATATGTCAATCTCCTTTTTACTAAGAATGTTTAATAAATTGGATAGGACTAACTATTTTTCCTATGGGGCACAAAAACCTTGTTCAAATTGATCTCTTGGTATATTGGTCACATCCTCTTTTGTAAAGACACTCGTCTCAAAAGGGCATGAGTTCAAATCCTATCTATGTCATCACTTTCTCTCTCTTCTTCTTATCATGTTTAGATTTTGTGTGACATTTAGTCAACATGGAGGAGGTTAAATATTTTACGACATAGATCATGGGTTTTGAATCTAACTAATGCTTTTTTTATTATTAAGTTCTATTAAGGTAGCTTCAAGGAAGACAATAATAAGATATGGACCTAATTTTATCATCAATGATCCCTGCTAACACACACTTAAATCACTTGAAGAACCCAAGGTCAGGTTTAAATCTCTTGCATTTCAAGGTATACAATAATATTTTTATTTAGCTCATGTGATAAATCCATGATATCTTTGTGTAGATCTCATTCTCAACCTTTAAGTGGGCATAATGTCTAGCATAAATTGTTATTGTCTTTTACAAAAGTTTGTAGGTTTAAATATTATCATCAATAGTCATCCTTTGGTCATTGTTCATATGTCTTATTCCTATGGTCACGCCATAATAAGTTCATTTCTAAGATAGAGTTGGACGCTATGGTTAGAAAATAAGCAATAAAAATTTTTGTAAGGGATGTGCATGGTTCAAGCCACGACCCTTGTTTTTTGGGAAGAAAAGATAGTATGCACCCAACACCTTAGCTATAGAAATGAATATTTGCTTCCAATGGAGGTGTGAGGGTGACTAGTTAGTCCAAATAGCATAAGGTGTTTCCTTATACCTAAGGTCATTAATTAGAATCTCATATTCTCTAAGATTTTTCATTTTACCTTTTGTTACCTAACGTGGTTAAAAGGTGGCTCTAATATGTTTATAACACATAATAGGTGTTGATTCATTCATATAAATTTTAAGGCTTCAAGGTTTAATTATATTAACTTTATTTACTAACATGCCTAACCTTCCTAAGGCCATAAATTTTGTATACAAAAGCATTTTGGATTTTTTTTAGATCCCTTAATTTTTTGAGATGTATGCATTAGTTACATAATCTCAAGGACCTATTATAGTTTTATATAATATTATTTGGTAAAAGATATATGATTCATATGGTTAACATAATGTATGACTTATTACTATGGGTTCTTCTTAGATAATAGGGCTTGATTATTTATAAAATTTCTCCTATTTCTCAATGATTTAACTATGTGATTTTCAGGTTAGTGAACCAATTTTGATTGCTATATTATTTGTTGATGATTTTATCATGGAAATATCAACATATTTGATCTAAAATATTAATTCATGGCTTCATGTTAATGGATTAGAAGGTCCAATCTATGTGCCTCTAGTAGAGCAAATAGCAGACTTCATAATCAGAATTCTTTGGTCCATTCCAACATCCTTTATGGAGGGATATGTTACCATATCTAATATCTTATTTCCTTGGACCATCAGCTCAAATTATGGGGGGATGTTGGAATATGTAATCTAGTCTTATTTTCCAAGTTTGACGATGGTGTTGTAAGCCTAAGTGCATATGTAATTTATAAGCTTATGGATGTGACTTGATATAATCAACCCTAATAATATATGTTAAGCCATTAGTATATTGACCTTATAGTTTGTAATTTAACTTTAATTCATTATGTTATGTCAGTTTGGGTTAAGTTGACATGTAATTATTATTAGGTATTAGGTATTTGTTATAAATATCCCCAATCACTAATCCATTGCTTAAGTGTGTATGATATCATGGGATGCCTATGGTCACCCATCTCTCCTATTTTATTTTTATATATATTTCATCTATTTGTTCTTTTATTGCACTATGTTGGGCTTCTGCATCTAGTTTGTGGTGAATGCTATGCTTATATTTATTTTTGGAAATTATTAAGGAATTTGATGATTCAAAAAAAGGAGAAAATTAAATCTAGGATCAAAAATTTACAAGAGATAGTAGAAATTTATAGAACATACCAATATACTTATATGTAAGAAAAACAATTACTTCACTATTATCATAATGTATTGAAAAATAATAGTCATATGGGTCCCAAAAATCTAGGAAGAGATACCTTAAGAAAGGTGATAGAAATACCATTTTTCATACTATATCTAAAATAAAATTTTATTTTCATGAAATATAACATATTTCAACTCCAAATGGAAGAAGTATTGAGGAAGAAGGAGATATTATGATGGAAAAAAATAGGTATTTCAAATATATTCTATCATAATTTGGGAAAGATAAGGATGCTTAAGGTAAAATTTTGTAAAATATTCCATCAATTAACACATAAGGACATAATGAAATATTTATGAGGAAGATCTCTATGGAGGAGCTATAGGAGGCAATTTTCTCTTTCCACCCTAATAAGGCATCTTTTTTTGATTGGTTGAAAAGGGGTTTTGAAAGGATCCCTGAACCTTTTACAAAAGAACAACACAAAAGAGACCATCTCCAAATATGAACTCCAGGAGATAAATAAGGAACAACAACACCAAGGAGATGATATCCATAAGGAGACAATATTTGAAGGACCAAAAGTAAAATTGATCAAACTTGAAACATGTGATCTTTCCCTATGAAAAAGGAGCATGATTTGAAGTGATTTGAAACCCACTTACTGCTCAAAAATAAAACAGGAAACCCCAACAGGAGGAGTAACTCTTCACCAATAGGCATATCCAAATAAAAATAGTTGCATAATAAAAATATTTAAAAAGGTTTTCCCACCCAGGGGAACCTTCACCAACAGGTTGAAATTGGGAATAAAGCCTGGAATATGGAACTGCAACAACTAGATATATTAATAGGCTACAAGATCTCATTGCAAGGAGACATAATATGCAAGCTAAATGCAGGAACATCCAGATAAGCTAACCTCCATAGTGACCCATGATTGAAGCAAGAATCGGACACAAGGATTACCTTTAGAGGCCTAACGTCTACAACAAGCATGAAATCATGAGGTCCCCTTCCAAAGACCTGAAAGAAAATTGCAGATACAACATCTAACCCTAAAGGACTCCACACATATTTTTCACAAATTTTAAGTAATTTAATATTAAAAAAAGAAAAATATTATGGTTGTAGTTGAAGAGGCTAGGGAAAATAGCTATGATAGTTGAGATTAATGCCACATTTATTGCATTTGTTCCCAAGAAAGGTGAGATAAAATATTTTGATAATTTTTGTACAATAAGCCTTTGTTATAAGAATTATAAGATAATTTAAAAAATTATGGCAAATAGATTGAAGAGCATTCTAGATTATCTTAGAGGAATAAGGTATTTTTCATGGTAAATAAATTATTAATGGTAGAATAATAATATAAGAGTCCATACATTCTCATCATTCCATGTAAAAAAAAGGTATGTTTATAAAATTAGATATAAACAAGACATATGATAGGGGTTTACTAAAGCTTCTTACATGATAGTGTCAAAATTTTGGTTTTGATCAATGTTGGTGTGAATGAATTAGATGTTATATCACTCCAAAATATTCTATTTTGATTAATGGGTCACTTGTTGGATACTTTGAATCATCCCATAGTTTTTCCAAGGCAACCCACTATATCTGTATCTATTTATTATTTGTTGAGATATTAGGGAGAGCTTCTTCAAATGCAAAAATGGAAATAAAAATCAAATATTTTTAGGTTGTAGTAAATGGTCCCTTTGAATCTCATCTCTAATTTTTAATTATACCTTTATTTTAGGTCATCCATTAGTTAATGAGACAATGGAGCTTAAATTAATATTATCATGCTATGAGAAGGATATTGGACAGTTGGCTAATACTACAAAATCTAGGATAATTTTTACTAACACTGCCTTAGATTTACAATGAATTATTGTGAATATTTTAGAAGTTTAAAGTTTGAAATTGCCATAAATATATCTAGGTATTCCTTTGTTTGATAAATAAAAGAATATGAAGCTCTAGGACTCAATTTTAGATTGAATGAAATCTAGTTTGGAAGGTTGAAAAAGTAAGTTCTTATGTATATATGAAAGGCTATAACTCATAAATACTACCTTACAATTTATACCTATATATGATGTTACTTCCAAGATGGTTAGTAGGTTTAAAATCCAAATACTTCAAAAATAATTTATGTAAAAAGGATGTGAGGAATTATTTAGGCTTCCTCTTTGTAAGTGGGATAGGATTTGAAAAGGAAAGAACACTAGAGGAGGATAATTGTTAAATTGCATAATTATGAGTTGAGTGTTAGGGCAAAATTTGGTGGTGGAAAATTGTCAAAGATTAATGAAAAAGTTTGGCAAAAATATTACTTCAAAAATATATTAGGTTATATTGATGCAAAAAAATTATTTAGAAAACAAATCTTACCTCAATGCTTGGCAACATGAAATATTATAATAAATAGTTCATAATTAATCAAGAAATATATTCGATAGTCAATCAAAGAAAAAATCTTCAATTTTTTGGTCTAATGCTTGGTTAAATCCTTATTCTCTTATTATTAATCCAAAATGTCAATCATTTGCTCAAGCATGTTTAACTTGTAAAGGTTCAAAAGTAAAAGATTATATTAATATAGGATGAGTGTGACTTAGGAGTGAACCTCACCTTTTCTTATTTTAGATCTTTGGAGACAAGCAAGGGAAGAGAGTGTGAATATGAAGCAACTATGAGTAAGGAGCAAGCCTCGTAATTTGTTTTTCTAAATCTTTGGAAAATTTTAAAAATAAAAGATTCATGAGGAAAAATAGGTAGCATGGAAGGAAAACCATATTTGAAAGCTCTAATTGGAAGTGAATATGTCCAGTTGGAAGTATGGATGCCCAAGTTGGAGATAATATGAAGAGTCAATATTTGGTAATGTCAATCAAGGAAGTGAATGTTTCACCAAAAGTGATTATCAAGGATGATATGATTGAGAATGATACAATAATTTTTAAAAATAAAGGGTTAATGTGTAAGTTCTATACTGGCCTAGGTTTTTGGAGATGGGGATTGAATTCAAATTACTCAATGAGTTTTATTCCTAAAGGTTTTTTCCTTATCATCATTTTTAGTTTGGAAATAAGGGATAAAATAATGGGTGGTGGCCCATGGTTTGGGGGGAGAGATATCCTATATTTGATACTATGAAGTGATTTTTTTTGTCAAGATAAAAACTATAATTTTTTTTTTGATGTGGGTTAGGATTTTTGGAATTCCATATTATCTTATCAATAAGGATGTTTTGAAGAATATTGACAATACCCTAGGTAATCTCATCTAGAAAGAATCAACTATTAAGGAGTTAAAGTTATTGTATGTATTCAAATATGTGTTGCTATCAATATTTCAAAACCTTTGCCATAGTCCATTAAGATTGAATCTAAATCAAGAGAATGAGATTAATAATTGGGTTATGAAAATATTACATTCTAATATCATAAATGATATGAGATTAAACACATGCCAAGAGATTGTAAAGTAAAAATAATTGAGAAAGAGATAAAATTTTTGTAATGAGAAAAACATCAAGATGAAGCAACAATATCATATTGTAGTAGAAGTTGGATTATATCAATGATATTCCACTCCCAAAAAAGAGGTGAATAAATCCTATCTTCAACATCAAATGATAAAGGCCATCATAGTTCACTTAAATTAATTATTCAAAGAAATGAAGAAGGATATGAGGGATAAGGAAGTACACTATACAAGTTTAAATTTAGAAGGAATTAAATATATAAGGGAATATGTGGAGGACAATTTTAAAACAAAGGAGGTGGAAGATGTTAAGTTTTTTTTATCAATTGGCTATATAGGATTTAAACGAGCCCCACTTGTATTATATTATCACCACATAGTGGTATTACAACAAATATTGGATATTATCCATTTATTGCTTGGCAAGATTTGACCCTTGGTCTCCTCCTTGAATGTTGAGGAATCTAACCAATTGAGCTAATGACATTTAATTCATTTTAGGGTAAAGCATAGGTTTTTGAAAGGGTCTTTGGTCCCTTTGTACTAGGTTTTGAACTTGGGCCTTTTGAATGAAAACCCAAAGGTATACCACTATAGTATCCCTCACAAGACATGGAAGAGGTCAAGTTTATTCTAGGTAAATCATCTTCATTTTTATCAAGTAGTATAAAATCCTCTTCTTGTAATAAAAATGAAAGCAATGTAGATGTTATCCCTTATACTTTAGGGTTTTAAAAGTAGCATAATAAAGAAACAAGGATGGAGGATATCTATGGGAATATACGGTTTTTAGGGAAACATAAGAAGATAATTACTATGGAGGAAACTGCTTGCACTTTAGAGTTTCTAGGGCAAGATAAAGAAAGTTTTTTTTAGGTTAGTCCTTGTACTTTATATCTTTTAAACCAAGACAAAGCTATAGATGATAATTCTTACAATGAATAGCATGGAAAAATCAAGGAGATTAATGAATATGAACATATTGGTAGGAATTAAAAAAGAGAGGAAGCCACAAGAAGAAAAACAAAGAGAAAAAGAAACTTAGAGGGTTCTTAATATAGGAAAACAAATAAGAACTAGGCCTAAGCCCACAAAAAAATAAAAATTGATGATAAAATGATAACTTAGAATATTAGAGGTATTAATAAGACCCTAAAAAAAGAGGTATTAGAGAGTTAATAGGTTGATATAGCCAACATATTTATAGAGATGGAAAATGAGTGGTAGATATTTTAGCCATTCATAGTGGTGATCTTCATATTGAAAAAATTTAAATTTTAGAAGTCAATTGACTGTATAATATTATCCTAATGAAGATAATATCAAGGACTTGATTGCGCAAACATAGCAGTTTGAGGAAGATGAATAATATCTTTGATAGAGAGGTAAATGAAGAATATCTTTAATAAAAAATGCAATTTGGATATGGTTTAATTAACTTGACAATAATGTAATAAGATCAATGTAATATTTTTCTATTTTGATGGGAGTGGCCTCTAATAGAAGCCACACATAGCTTAATAAAAAAATTTAATATTAGTAATAATTTCATATCATGTATTTTTATTACCAAATTTATTGAAGGAGAGAACCTCAAAGAAATATTGAATGAAATTCAAAAAAATACTTAAGGAGTTCTATTCTTCTATTTTTATGTGGAAGAATGAGTTGATTTGTAATCTATCAATAAATAGTTGGTACTTTGTCAATATCAAATAGAATGGTTTTGAGCAATCATAATTTTCAACTCCCAATGATTTCCCTTTAAATATTTTTGGTCATTTAAGGCCCTCCCTAAGGCATCAACATTCATTTGGTTTGTAGTCCAAAGTAATATTCTTATATACGAGAGTTTGCAAATAAGATGATATCATGCACCTCTTAAGTGTTCCTTATATAAGAATAATCTAGATACACCAAATCATTTACCTATTTATTGTTACTTTGATTACATCATTTGGGGTTGCTTTTAAAAAATATGAGAATATTTTTGGTAGATCCATAAATACTAAAAGAGTTGATGAAATGTTTCATTAATTCTTTTAAAGCCAAAGCATTATGCATTTTCTAGAAGATTAATCTTGTCATTATGTGTTGATGAAATGTTTCATGCCCAAGTTTGACAACATATTATTATCTTTCTTGTAGAATACTTATAGGCATGGTGCTTATCATATGAAGTCTCAAGTGTGAAAGAAAATGTGCTAGACTCTTGGTTATAGTATTTGAATATACATTCAAGTATCATATATAACAATGAAGTTAACACAAAGGATCTACATCAATCCATGGTAAAATTAAAATATATAAAAGTTGGGTTTGTCAAAAGTAATTTTGGTGGTAATTCCAAAAAAAATATATAGGAAAAGTTTATAGAAGTGTCATTTTTTTTAAATAATGAAGACAAAATTCTCCTCACTCATACAAAATTTTAAATAAATAGTAATGAAATTAAAATATATAATAACTGATTTCTACCAAATTTGGATATACTAACCTTGATGCTTGTGTTGGAGGTATTACATTATTTGGTCCCATCATAAATATTTAGATTATGGTGTGAGTTTGATTTATATATAAAATATGTGTCAAGTTAGTAGGAGTGTGCATGTGTCATGTATTTAAGTGCATGAGGTGTCTATTTATGAAGAGAAGAGAGTGTGATGTGTCTAGTGCGATCATGCGATACTTTGTTTTTATGTAATATGTAGGACTTATTATGTAAGAAAGGAATATGAAAAATCAAGTTCTCCCATGAGTTTGTGAAAAGTATCATGTATCTTTATATTGGAGATAAATCCATGTAAAATATAACTCGAATAAGCTTTGCTTTATGCACTGCTTGAGTTTTTATCAATAACTATTTTTAGTGTGATTTTATATGATATTGATGTTGATTTGGTATGATTTTATGAGATTGATTTATTGATCCTGGAATTCATTAACCTATGAATAATATCATTATATTTCTAATAGTGGTATCAAAGCCATTTAGAAACAAGGACTAGTGGTCCAATTTGAAAGCAAGCTATAATTAGAGGAAGATCTAAGATGAAAGGATTGGTGACCCAAGTTATGTTTGGATAAAGAAGAAGATCATGGAGAGAATATTAAAGAGATTTGAAGATTTGAGATATCATACTAGAGTAGACGTGCAAAAAGATGATAGATTAAAGCCTAGAAGAAGACCTCTAGATGTGTTGCCTAAGAGGAAGAATGTGTTGACTGAGTAGACATGCTACCTGAGAGGAAGTATTGTTTGAGATAAATTTAAGGAGGATACATGGATGAACCTAAATGTTTGGAAGTATTGAGCACTCACTACAGAAAAAGAGGAAACATTTTGAGATAAATTTGTTGCATGAATGCTAAAGAGGATACTCTATTGAGAACATTGCTATAGAATGATACTACACTGTGAAGAAAAATGTCTACCATTTTTATTGAAAGTTCTCTAGAAGCATTTGATAGAAAAGAGTGGTGCATGGTAGGATAACGCTAAATCATTTCAAAGCACAGCTAAATTTGGAAGCCTAAGCAAGAACATAGAAGTAGAATTATTGTTGACATAATGTTGAAGTGCATGGGATAAGTGATTTGAATAAAGGTAATTTATTAACCTCTATGTCATTTTAATTTTAGGATTACTGATTTATATTAGGAGCCATAAGAAGGATAATAGTTTGATTACTGAATTAATTTTGGGAGTAATAAGAGGGTTAATTTGATGTAGAATGATAGGAAGAATTAATTGAAATTTGAATGATTGGAGAATGAATTAATTGTTTGATGAAATTCATTGATTGTAGGAAATTAAATTTGTTCATGAAATTGAATTCATTATTGATTGATGAAATTGATAATTGGAAGGAAGAAATTAAATAAATTATTGATTGAAATTGGGAGAAACCTTATAAAAACCTTTAAAATTAAATTTCTCCATCATCGGGGCACCTTTTTGGATGAAACAAAAGCCCAACTTGGGTTTTAAGAAAAACCCAGTTCAATTCTGTTGTCCATGGTTTTAAATAAAGCCTTTTATTTTGCCTACCTTGGTTTTCTCAAAAACCTTATAAATTTCCATGCTTTCCAAAATATCATAAATGCTTATTTATGAAATATTTTGACCACCAAAACCAAATATGATCCATGTGATATCAATGATCCATGTGACATTAATGACAACATAAAATACCTCAAATTAACTCAAATTTCTAATAGTAATAAATGCACAAGTGTCAATGTGCAAGTTGTATATGTGCAAGGTGTCCCTTGCACAACTAGGTAGAGTGTTGGCCAAGGAACTTATCTTCCTATATAAAAAGGGCCTCATTGTAACAAGTAGGATATAGAGAAGCTTAGAGCATATTCATAGGTAGTAGCATAGTGTTGTGTAGATCACCATATATTGGTGATGGGTGCAATGTAGTCTAGTAGCTTTGTTCATGGAGTGTCCATTTCCTCCATAGCTACATTGTATTCATTTTTATCATTTCTATTTATAGCATATTTCAGTCATCTCATAGATTTACTTTCTTTCATATTATTCTGCATCTTGTGAATGCTATCTCCCATTGCATACTACATCAAAAGCTAACAGTGGTATCAGAGCCATGGTAGATCTAGCCACAATAGATCAATAGGAAAACCACCATTATCATTGAGCCTGAGTTTTTTGTCAACCTGATGTGCTGCTGGACCAACCACTATCAAAAACTCTCAGAAGAGTCTAGGTGGTAAAATTAGGGAGAGCCACAAGTGAGGACTGAAAGAAATCTCAGTTCCAAAAATACTGAGATTACATTTGGCTAGAGTCTTTCCATAGAGTTGCAGGAAAAACTCATGAAGACTAGGACTCAACATTCAATCCACTAGATTGAAAAATCAACTAGTGAAGATTATTATATCTAAATTTATAATTATTCCCACTAGTATCTAACAAGTAGAAATTAATTTTCAAAGACCTTAAGAAAGGTCTCATTACAAGAGTAATTCTACAAATTGCAAAAGTAAAGAAAAGGCCACAGTAGCCCTATAGCAGACTCAAGGAAGAAGAGACTCCAAAAGTTGAGTCATAGGAGGAGATAGGAGATTGGTGATCTCCATTTAATATTAATACATGTAGAGCCTAGAAGAAAAGGCCATAGAAGCCTTGATCTAGAAGAAAAGGCCACAAAAGCCTTGATATTGAAGAAAAGGCCATAAAAGCCTTGATATTGAAGAAAAGGCCATAGAAGCCTTGATACTAAAAAAGGGCCATAGAAGCCTTGATCCTGAAGAAGACTCTAGAAGAGAGTATCTGATTCAGAAGCAGATTAAGATTTTAGTACTAATACTTTGTTGTAGGGAAAGGAGATTCAATGAGTTGGGAAACTTCCTACAAGAAATTTAGGAAGAGTATCTTCTTCAAAATCAATCCAACACCTGAAGCAAAATTGAAGGTAAAGAGATCAGGAGAAGATCTCATTGAAGAACTTCTAGTCTTGGAAGAAGAAGGACTAGGAGAGTCCTTGCTCGAATCTAAAAGTAAAATCAGAGATCTAGAAGAAGATCTCACCACCAACACTTCCAGGAGAAGAAGGTTGAAGAAAATGTCTCAAGGAAGACCAGAAGAAGTTGCAAGATCAAAGACCTTAGGGAGGTCTCAATGAGCATCTAGTAAAAGGCTTGGAGAGCCTTACTAAAGAAATCATCAAAGGAGAACTCATTGGAGAAATCCACTACAAAAGATAGTGAAAGACTTGGGACAATTATCACCATCCAACAACAAGCCCAAAGAAGAAGAATTTGGCAAGGAGTGCCAAATATCAGAAGACCTCAAGACATTCAAAATCTTGAGAAGAAGATCCTGCTTGAAGTTAGAATTCAACAAGAAGACTTGAAGATAGGAGAAGCCTACCAAATCCAAGAGATTTGAAGATTACCTCTCACAACAAGAAGGCATTATTTGCTGAGATAAATACTTCTATAAAAAAGGAGGAGACTACAAGAGGAGAACAAGCCACCAAATCCTAAGCTCATGAAAGAAAGTTTGAGACCATATTTTGGTGAAGAAGGAGTTATTTAGGATAGCCTACAAAGAGCTGCAAGATCTTACTCAAGGCAGCAACTTGGTGATCTTAGACACCAAGATCCTCTACAAGATCTACATCCTCTACAAAAGCTGCAAAAGAGCTACAAAATATTTCAGAAAAAGGTAAGCAACTATTGGTGCAAGTAGATTCATTAATTGGATTACTTATCAGATTCATTGGAGCACCTTATTTGGATTAAAGTTGCAAGAAGGAAAATTGGATTACAGTCTTCAAAAGTGCAAAAAGAGAAAAGTTCCTTTTAAGGTTCATTTGCACATTAGTTAGGAGTTGATTAGATTTCAGAACTACATCTATCAACTACCTATCATCTACTTTGGAAAAGAAAAAGAAGACTAAGTCCTACAATATTAATTGTAGTGAAATTGCAGAATAATTATTGAAGGTTCATTTCAAATTATTCTTGATTAGTTGTAGTAAATTGATTAAAGTGCATTATTTTGAGAGTTGATTGGAGTGATAAGGTGAAATTTTTAGTGCATTAAAAGTGAAATATTATTAGATTCATTTGCACTATTCTATTGCTCTCAAAAATATTATTGTTTGTGTTCTTGAAAAGGGCACAAAATCAGAATTTGACAAAGTGTCTAAAGACACTATTAATGCACAAAAATCTGCAACACATAGTGGCCAAGAGAAGCCACCAAAAATAGATTAGAATCCTCCAAAATTTGGAGAAGAAGACAACTAACCAAAATAAGAAATAGAAGCTTCAAATATTGAGACTTGGTAAGTCTCAAATCCAAAGCATTACAGGGTTAGTTGCAAGGAGAAAAGTGCAGAAAATTGCATCAAATAAGGAGCTTCTATCTACTTCTATTAAGCTTGGATTTGTCATCAAAGTATCCAAGAAAAAGGGGAAGGTGTCTAATCAAAGAGACAACCTCAAAACCCCTACATTGCATTCAAAAATTCTGCCACAAAACCAGAAAATCAGACCTGCAAAAAGGAGTGCAAGAAAGGGTGCAATAAAGGCATCTTATTTACAAATATTGTTACATTGTATTGCACTTCTCTAATTCATTCTATATAGGAAAGAGGGCATATTTGAAGGTGCCATAAAGGCACAACATTCTCAAGAAGAGCGCAGCCGAATACAAGCATAAAGAAGCCTCTCAAAAGGGCTCACATCATGCATAGGTTGGACAGCCATAATAGGTAACCTACAAAGCACAAGAAAGGTGTCACATTGCTCACTAAAGGAGACAAATCCAACAACACATAAGCAAGGGAAATCAAAGCAAGAAAATTGGAATCATACATCCAATCAAGGAGCATTCAATACTACCATTGGAGCATCAAGAAGTCTCCACCAAAGCACTGCCATTCAAACTCCATTCAAGAGACATCAAAGCTCCACCAAAGCTCCTCCAAATCTCCACCAAAGCTCCACCATAAGCATTGCTTGGCTGGAACCATCTCAACACCATCAAAATACAACAAGGAAGAAGGTGGAAAAGTACGTTGAAAATCTTGCAAGAAGGTATTGATAAGACTAGGGCATGCAAGTGCCACTTGTCATTCTCCAAAAGAAACCCTAAATACCCTCAAAGGTACATTGGAATTTCACACATGTGAGGAAAAGTGTTACAACATCTCTTTGGTGCCCATAGTCCATGTGGAAGAGGAGTTACATTCAGCCATAGGCATTACAGAAGGAAGCCTTATGGACAACACACTATGAAGGAGTAAAAATGCTTTAGATGTTACACTTGTAACAGACGTCCAAGAACATATTTGAAGCGTTGAATGTAACCATTGTGACACTTGTCACTCATAAAAATATTGACCACCTATTAAAGGTACCTTGGACCAGGGAGAATGCAGCATTCAAAAGCATTTAGAAGCATTCATATTCAACATTTCATAGTCTTCGCACACAGGGCCGAGTTGCAGCATGGAAGCAAGGTGGAAGAGCCTTTAATGCTCTAGTCAAAGGAAGTCAAAGGCAGAAGGTGCCATAGTTGAAGCATTAAATCCAAGATTTCCATTGGAGGGAATGGTCAAGGCAAAGACACTCACATTGCAGCCATCTCACATCCGAAAACAATGCATATTTGAATATTGCAAGGTGAGATTTATTCCCTACTTTAATGTGCTTTCATTTAAGGGAGTTATAAGGTTGATAAACCAAGGTTAAACTTAGAAGAAATTAACCATATTGAAAGCAAAGCATCAAAGGGAATAATTTATCAAATTAATATAATATTTGCAATATTAACCATAGGAGAAATAAGGATTTCTACTAGAAATTAATTTTTAAATATTTGCAAATATTATTGTGTTCTAATTTTCTATATTTGGGAGCTATAAGGGTTACAACACCAAATTAGGTTATTGAAAATTAGAAACACTAAAATCAAATCCTAAGGGATATTAAAAGAGGTTATTAAGGTTTTTTGCTAAGGTTGGAAATTTATAATATTCTTGTCTCAAAATTTCTCAAAAGGGACAAAAGAAATCCAACATTAAAACCTCTTCAAAATTGGGAAAAGTGCTTAGTTCAATAGGAGCAATAAGGGATAATAGAAGTTGATTTTGGGATTTACAAAAACTTTACAAAATCAACCAAAAATTGAACTACAATTTACAAAAGCACTATATCATATTCCAAAATCACTAGGGAGTCATAAGGCATTCTACAAAACTTGGTAATATCAAAATTTATCAAAGATTATCAAGTTGTAAATTCATTAAATATAAGCTTATATACTCTCATTACTAGGGAGACATAAGGAAGTCCACAAAATTTAAGGATTGATATTAGGGAATTTAAATGGCATCAAACAAATTCTTCCTAGCAGAATCTCAACTACTCAAGGGTCCTAATTATTTCTCCTAGAAGAATAAAGTGAAAGCAATCTTGGTATATGAAAAACTTTGGGATATTGTCAAAGGGAAAACATAGAGACCTACCATAGGTGATACTAAAATCCTAAAGTTTGAGGAAAATGATTCAAAGGCTCTAATGATAATAACCTTTGCTATCACTGATGAGATACAACCCTATATCAGTTCAGCAAAAACATCTTCAGATGCATGGACAAGCCTAGAGAAAATATTTGAAGGAAAGAATAAGGCAACTATTCTTCATCTTCAAACTCAACTTCACTCATTAAAGATGAATAGTGGAGAAAGCATAGAACTATTCCTAAGGAAGGTAGAAGATATTAAAGGGAAATTATTGACCTTAGGAGAAACAGTTAAGGATGAACTTCTTACTCAAGTAACCATGAGAGCACTTCCAGACAACTATAAGCATTTGGTAACATCTTTACAAGTCCTAAGTAAAGATACCTCTTTTGATGACCTAGTCAATATTCTACAGGAATATGAGGTGGAAAATACAATTAAAGATGAAATGACTAACACTGCATTGGCATCTAAAGATAATCCACAGGGAAATATTGCTTCTTCATCAAAAGGATGAAAACCATGGTACAATAGGTATTGTCAGATATGCAAGAGAAAAGGCCATAGTACCAGCTATTGTAGGTTCAATCCCAAAAATCAAAATCAAGGAAATCAGATGAACAATGGGAACCAATTTCAGCCATGACAATATCAAAATCCTCATCAACAACAATCTCAGCATCCAACCAATTATCCCCAATTGGAGTATCAAAAAAGAAATAAAAAAGGACATCTAGCTTAGAGGATAGAAGAAATTGAAGAACTGGGAGAATCTACAGATGATTATGAAGTCAAAGCTCTTTCAGCAAGAATGACAAGTTATGAAGACACTAACTACTTGCTTGAACAAGTTACAAAAAATAGAGAAGAAGAATCTAAATCTCAAGATCAAGAAGGAGATCCACATTGAAGACTAAAGTCTTCAATACCCAAATAATGTAATACAAGGGGTGTTAGAAATAGATTATATTACATCATTTGGGTCATGTAAATGTACCTTCCTAGGTACATACTTAGGACATTAGATTACTTTAGGGGGAAGTTATCTAGTTACTTCATGCAATGTAATAAATGCACAAGTGTCAATGTGCAAGTTGTATATGTGCAAGGTGTCCCTTGCACAACTAGGTAGAGTGTTGGCCAAGGAACCTATCTTCCTATATAAAAAGGGCCTCATTGTAACAAGTAGGATATAGAGAAGCTTAGAGCATATTCATAGGTAGTAGCATAGTGTTGTGTAGATCACCATATATTGGTGATGGGTGCAATGTAGTCCAATAGCTTTGTTCATGGAGTGTCCATTTCCTCCATAGCTACATTGTATTCATTTCCATCATTTCTATTTATAGCATATTTCAGTCATCTCACAGATTTACTTTCTTTCATATTATTCTGCATCTTGTGAATGCTATCTCCCATTGCATACTACATCAAAAGCTAACACTATTTCCTCTACCCAAGAAAAAATAACTAAACTTCACGGACCCTCAATTAAAACCCCTCTATTGGCTAGCCTATCTGGACATTTGTTTCCTTCCCTAAACATATGTGTAAACCTGATCTCTTCAAACTCTATAGCAAGGTCTTGAATTTCCATAATTATCTCTTGTATGTTCCAAGGAGCCTTTACTTTCCTCGGTATTACATTTATTACTATGAGTGAATCACATTCTATCGATACTCTCTTCCATTTCATTTGTATATTTTTAACCCTTTCAAAGCTGCCCAAGCTTCAAATTCATTATTTATCTTAAATCCAATATTGAAAGCGTAAAGAGACAAAATATCTCCTTTATTATTTCTAATTATTCCTCCTCCTACTAGTCTTGAATTTCCTTTAGATGCTCCATCAAAATTCAATTTGACCAACTCCATATCTGGTGGTTTTCACTTTATATTATTTGCCTTCTTTTTGTTTCTCCTATACCCAACATCATAATTTTATTTGATGACTTGACTCCATCTATCAAGGCTCTCTACTTCTAGATTAGGGATTGGGTGAGTTGATAGGGTTGGTTTAGACTCCTTTATGGCTAAAAAAATCTTCCTTTTCATTACCTAAATTGCTTTTATTTCCTTTAAATATTCTTCTATTCCTTTCTAGCCATATAGTCCAAAGGATTGTATATTTTCATCTATCCTAGATTGTCTTTAAACCCTTACTTTTAAAAGTGCTCTACCATATCTTTAACCATTCTTCAATTCTACCATTTGTCACCATGAATTTTCCAAACATATTAAGAATCCATTGACATAGCTTCCATACTATTGAGTAGTGTCCCAAGAGATGGTTTATACTCTCCTTCTTTTTACAAAGAAAACATTATGAGGGGCCATGAAAACCCATTTTCATAAGGTTATTCTAGGATAAAATTCTTCTATAACCTACTAACCAAAAAAACATTTTTACTTTAGGAATGCTTGGGCTATCCCAAATATCTCTCCATATTCTTGTGATATTCCTATTTTGTTGGTGCTTTACATTATATCCATTTCTTGTTGTATATTATCCTGAGCTATTGAACTCCCAAATCAACTTATCCTTGGCTCCCCTTGGAATAATCATTGTTGTTATCTTTCTACTTAACTACCTCCTAGCATCAATTGAAGAAATAGATTTGATTGAATTGAAGAATTGAATTATTGTGAAATTGATTGGAAATTTGATATTGAAGGGAGAATATTAAAATTTGAAATTAATTTGAATATTGAAATTGATTAAAGAAGAAGAAGATTATGAAACATTGATTGAAAATTGAAAAGATAATTGAAGAATGATTAGAAAGGCAAAATTGAATTTGGGAGCAATAAGGAATCCCACATCGAAGGAATTAAATTTGTTAAAAAATGAGTACATCAAGATCATATAGATTTAAAGGACCAGGCTTCATGAAAAGAAACTTTCAAAGACAAAGATATTGTCATAGACATGTAGCAAGATATAATAAGCCATGAGAAATACAATCAAAATAAAATATCGAATATAAAGAAGACTCATGATACATTGATTTAGGGGCAAGTCATCACATGATAGGGAATCTTTACTAGTTCAATTTAATTCAAGTAAAAACAAGCATACCAATGAAGATAACATATGAAAATATTTATCATGTACAAGGTTTAGGAGATATCACTCTTAGCCACCATATTTTGAATGTACATTAGAATATGTATTGTATGTTCTTGACATAACAAACAATCTCATTTTAGTATATAAATTGTTTAACAAAGGAAGAACAATGGAGTTCGAATACATTAATGGCACTATGAAATATCTCGTTAAAAGATAAAATAAAATTGAAGCTATGGGATCTCACAAGAGTGGGATATTTGCATTGGATGTGATAGAAATATCACAAAAAAAATTAAATCAACTTTTGCCACAAGAGCAACATAAAAACAAATATTCTATTGAACATAAAAAATTTATGGAAAAAAATGTGAAGCACCCTATGTTCTCTAAAGTCATCCGTTCAAGGGTTCCAAAAGAATATCAAATAATTTTTTAATAAGTTGATCCGAGGCAGCGATGAGCGGGAAGGTAGCGGTGGGAGGGCATGGGAGCGGGAGTGCCAGCACTGTGAACCTGGGCATCGGTAAGTTGGAGGGCCGTAGCAAGGCGCAGGGAGGGCAGTCAGAGAATGGAGGCTTGACGGAGTTACCCGAAGATGGAGGCAGACGCGGGAAGGATCCGCCTGACAAAGGGAGAGACTACCATTAGAAATCGTATGCAGAGGCAGCAGCTTCTGAAATCCCAAATGGTATTTTCACTAAGGACTCTTTTCGTTCGGGGATGAACTGGACATCCCGGAGGAAATCCTATCAAGTTTCATCAAATTTGAAAAATTTACCCTAATCGAGAAGTTTATTGGAGGGCATCCCGATATGGAGACCATCCACAGGTGGGCGGCAAGAAAATGGTGGACCTCGGGTCATATGGAGCTGGCTACCCTATCCCGAGGTTTTTTCGCAATTAGGCTGAATAATGCGGAGGATTACTGTAAAATTTTGGCTGGGGGTCCTTGGTTTCTAGGACGTAGGAGTTTCTTCCTCAGGAAGTGGGGGATGGATTTTAACCCTAAAACCTAGAGTATTAATACTGCCCCAATATGGGTTAGGCTGTCGAACCTTCCCCTTTTTGCTGGCATGAAAATGTTATCAGGGGTATCGCCTGTTCCATTGGTGAGTTGGTCACCATTGACCCTCCCACTCGGGCCCGAACCAGATTTGTCCAAGCTCGATTCTGTGTCTTGGTGGATTTGGAGGTGAACCTTCCATCCTCCATCACTCTTCGGTCTGGAGGCTCTGTTTTTCATAAGAAAGTCATTAACTATGAAAATAGATCGGTATTTTGCCCCCGATGCAGTTCGTAGGGGCATCTTCAGTCAAATTTTCCTCTTCAAAAGCCGGGGATGAAGGGTGGGGCTTCTGGAAACCCCCCGAAGCAAGAAGGAAAACAACTAAAACACCCTGTAGAGACAGTGCCTGAGTCTCTAGATCCTTTTGGGGTTCTCCCCGAGTCGAACGTCGTTCTGTGCAATGCAAGTTCCCAACCAGAACCTCAAGTGGAAAAGGATCAGTCTCCTTCCCGTATGTCTGCTCAGGCTGATTCCCCTATCTGTCAAAACCATAAACCTCCCGAGTCCCTGCTGGAAGAGTATCTGCTAGGCATGAGGGACGAACAACATGGCAACATTAGTCCATGAAACACTAGAAGCCGAAAGCAAGGGGTGGATTTTGGCTGTGAAATAAAATAGGGGCAACATCCTAACAAATAAAGAAGGGATAAGGAAATGGCAGCAAACATTGCAAATGGATCCCAACGGTTGCTTTTTCAAGAGGATTCTGACTCCCTGGTGGGTGATTCACCTGTCCCAAAACCTGTTAGAGTAAATCACTATATAAAAATATATTTATATAGAAAAGCAATTATAGTGTTTCAAACTTTAACGACAGAATTAAAGAAAAATTAGACAAACACACACAGAAGAAGAGACAACGATTTTAACGTGGTTCACCCAATGTGGGTTACATCCACCGAGAATTTTCAGTCCTTCATTTTCGCAATCCAAGCAATAGAGGGTTACAACCTACAACAAACATCTGTTGTAATTTCCTCTCTATATTTCAAAGGAATTAACACAGTAATTTTCTTTGTCATCATCTTCTTTGTTTTTCCTCACAACTATATATAAGAAAAAAACAAAAAAAACAAACTGCTTTTCTTAATACATTCCAAGATTAACATTGAGTTCCCAACATCTAATTTTGGGATAAAAACAAAAAAAACTTTCCCTGGTTGTCCTGTTGTAAATCCGGAAACTTTCTCTGGTAGACTAACAGACTGTAAATCTAGAAACTTTCCCTGCCCATCCTGCAGTAAATCCAGAAACTTTCTCTGTTTAGCCTCCTCATAATTAGGCTCCATTCCTAACAATCTCCCACTTGGATACTAATTCCATTGCACCATACTGCAACCAAGGACTGAAAAATTCTCATCATGGCCTCTTATTCCTTAAGGCCAATTGAAGTTGAGCAAAAGCTCAACTTTTCTCTTGACACCACTTTTGTAAGCATATCAGCAGGATTTTGTGATGTGTGAACCTTCCCTAATTTCAAAGATCCATCTTCCACTACTGATCTAATGAAATGATACCTGAGTTTGATGTGTTTAGTTTTTGAATGGAATGCTGAATTCTTTGCAAGGTGTATAGCACTCTGGCTATCACTCCACAACCTATTATCCTCTTGCTTCTTCCCCAGTTCTTCCATTAGTCTTTGCAACCAAACCATCTCTTTGCTTGCTTCTGTAGCAGCAACATATTCAGCTTCAGTGGTTGAAAGGGCAACTATGTGTTGGAGTTTAGAAATCCAACTAACCGCTCCTCCTCCTATAGTAAATATGTAGCCAGTAGTGCTCCTTCCACCATCAAGATCACCTGCCATATCAGAATCTACAAAACCTTTCAAGCATATATTAGAGCCTCCAAAATTCAAAGAATAATTTGAAGTTCCTCTCAAGTACCTGAGTATCCATTTTACCGCTTGCCAATGTCCTTTTCCTGGATTACTCATAAATCTACTCACTACTCCCACTACATGGGCAATATCTGGTCTTGTACAAACCATTGCATACATCAAACTTCCAATTGCTGATGCATAGGGAACCTTAGCCATATGCTCTTGTTCCTTTTGTGTCTTGGGACACAAATCTTTGGTGAGTTTGAAATGCTTTGCCAATGGAGTAGCAACAGACTTTGCATTGTTCATGTTGAATCTCTTAAGCACTTTTTCAATGTATTTTGCTTGTGATAATTTCAGAGTGTGACTCTCCTTGTCTCTTGTTATTCTCATACCAAGGATTTGTTTGGCTTCTCCCAAATCCTTCATGGCAAAGGATTTAGCCAACTTCTTCTTGAGCATGTTTATATCTTGCATATTTGTTCCTGCAACTAACATGTCATCCACATACAATAGCAAAATAACATAGTTACCATTTCCAGTTTGCTTAAAATATACACAGTGATCACTTTGACATATTTCAAACCTTTGATTAGCCATGAACTTATCAAATTTTAAATACCACTGTCTAGGAGCTTGTTTTAACCCATACAAGCTCTTTTTCAGTTTACATACCCAATCCTCTTTACCTTTCACTTGAAAGCCTTCTGGTTGGTGCATATAAATTTCCTCCTCCAAATCACCATGAAGAAATGCTGTCTTCACATCCAATTGCTCCAGAAACAAATTTTCTATAGCTACAAGACTCAAAATAGCTCTAATAGAGGTCATTTTTACAACCGGAGAAAAAATCTCATCAAAATCAATACCTTTTTCTGAGCGAATCCCTTGAACACTAGTCTTGCTTTGTATCTCTTATGCCCTTCATTCTCCTCTTTAATCCTATACACCAATTTATTGGTCAAAGCTCTTTTACTTTGGGTAGCTCAACCAAATCCCAAGTTTGGTTGTGAAATAAAGAGTCCATTTCTTCATTCATTGCAAGCTCCCACTTATTCCTGGTATCCATTTGTAATGCTTCCTGAAAACATTCTGGCTCACCAGCATCAATATACAAAACATAATCAGAGAAACGTTGAGGAATTTTACTTATCCTGGTAGAACGTCTAACAACACTTTCTGGAGATTGAGGTGCTTGTTGTTGCTGCTGTACATTTTGATCTTCTACCACCTTTGGAGTTACCTTTTCTATGTGTCCATCAAGGTCTATGTATTCAGCATTTTCCTCTTTCTGTTTCTTTCCCTGCAACCGATCTTTATACAAGTTTTTTTCATTAAATATGACATCCCTACTTCTAATGACTTTTTGGTTATCACAATCCCATAATCTGTAACCCAAGCCATCAATACCGTAACCAATAAAATAGCACTTTTGGGCCTTAGCATCTAATTTATTTCTATTCTCTTTGTCTATATGCATAAAAGCCTCACATCCAAATACCTTAAGGAAAGAATAATTTACTGGTTTACCTGTCCAAAGCTCTTCCAAAATTCCTCCATCCAAGGCACTAGACGGTCCTCTATTAATCAGATATACTGCAGTATCAACAGCATGAGCCCATAAAAATAATGGTAAGCCTGCATGTATTCTCATGCTCCTAGCACGCTCCATGATGGTTCTATTCATTCTTTCTGCAACCCCATTTTCTTGAGGTGTTCTTGGAACTACCTTGATTCTTCTAATTCCATTTTTAGAACAAAACACATCAAATTCTCTACTCGCAATATTCTCCACCATTATCCGACTTTAGACACTTTAACCTTTTTCCAATTTCATTTTCAACTAATGCTTTCCAATTCTTAAAGGTATTAAAAACATCACTTTTATTCTTAATGCAATATATCCATGTTTTCCTTGTTGCATCATCAATAAAAAGTACATAGTAAGAGGAACCTCCAAGAGAAGTTACCTGAGTTGGGCCCCAAACATCTGAATGCACAAGCTCCAATTTCTCTTTCTTCCTTTCCTTGCCATCCTTGAGAAATCTAACTCTCTTTGCTTTACCATAAACACAATCCTCACAGAATTCCAAATCAAACTCTTTTAACTTAGGCAATAACTTTCTTGAATGTAAAATTTCCATACCTTTTCCACTCATATGGTCAAGTCTTTGGTGCCACAAAGATGCACTCTCACCTGTAGAGACTAAATTCATGGAGCAGTGAGAAAAATAAGTAAGTAAATAAAGAGTACCCACCAATTTACCTCTAGCTACTATCAATGAACCTTTAGTAACTTTCCAAGCATTTTCTCCGAATGCAACCGTGTATCCTTCACCATCAAGCTTACTTGCCGATATAAGATTTCTCTTTAAATCTAGTATGTGTCTCACCTCTTTAAGAGCCCATTGACATCCATTTGGGGATTTAATCAAAATCTTTCCAATACCCATGATTTTACATGGTTGGTCATTTCCCAATAGAACCTGTCCATAATCTCCAGAAACATAATCTATGAAGTATTCCTTATGTGAGGTAGAATGGAATGAAGCACCACTATCAATTACCCAATAATCACTATTTCTATCAAGAGATAAGATTAAAGCATCTTGTAGAATTTGTCCAGTAATATTGGCTTCTGAAGTGTTACCATTATTATCATTACCTTCATTTCCATCACCCTTTCTTTGCCAACAAGTCCTTCTTGAGATGACCCTTTTTGCCACAGTGCCAACACCGTAGCTTTCCTTTTCCACATGATTTGGATCTGCCTTTGGATTTTCCATGATGTGAACTCTTGCCTCTTTATCTTCCTCTTCCTCTATTCTCAATAGCTAAGGCGGTGCTAGATGATTCTCCTGTGGTTTTTCTTCTCATGTCCTCACTGAGTATCACACCAACCACATCATCAAATTCTAATTTATTTGAACTCGAAGCAGAGTTACTTACCGCCATTACCAAATTGTTCCAACTTTTCGGAAGAGAGCATAAGATTAATAAGGCCCTAAGCTCATCCTCAAAATCCAATCCTACTGAATGCAATTAATTAGTGACAGTATTAAATTCATTTAAATGATCATGCACAGATCCTCCTTCACTCATTTTCATGTTAAATAACCTTTTCATTAAGAATACCTTATTTGATGTTGATGGTTTCTCATACATCTTGGCCAACTTATCCATGACTCCCTTGGTAGTCTTTTCATCAGAGATGTTGAAGGCTATGGTGGCTCCCAATGTTAAGATCCTGCTATAAAATAAACTCAAATAACACACTCTCACACAATTGCTTGGAAATAACTCACATAAACATCACATTAATATAACAAAAATTTGCATAAAGAACAATCTCACAATAGGACTGAATCGCAGGCCTCTTCGAGGGGGAAACCTCCTTCAATACTTCATTAATTTTGCAAAAGATGGTTACATTGGTGCCCTTTCGGGTATTTAAGGAGTTTCCTTCCAAGGTTGGCTTACATGCAAAATGCCACCTGGATTACATGCATAATGCCACTCGAATTACATGCATAGTGCCACTTTGAATTACATGCACAATGCCACTCGAATTACATGCACAAGGCCACTCGAATTACATGCATAATGCCACACGAATTACATGCACAATCCCACCTATCTACCATGTGTTACATAAAAAGGGTGCCATTTGTCATGGGCACTACCTAAGCTAAAACTTAGAACATTACAAAATATTAATCATGGGTACTACCCACGTTCACTAGGAATTATTACATCATGGAAGTTATTACATTAAGGGTTAGGATGAGATCCTAACACCCAAGCACAGCCTCACAGTACCCAATGCCTTTCTATCAAGGAGACTCCACTCCTCATCAGACATAGATGAAGGTCTCTCTGTTTCCCCCTCAAGAGGTAAGTAAAGATCCTTTTGGTACAAGTAATCCTCCATCTGCATCTTTCAGAATTGAAAGTTCTGGCCATTGAATTTTTGAACTCTAAACCTCCCTTCTTCCGCCATTGCTCCCACTTGATCCAGAAATTCTCCTTCTGTCAAGTGCACCCAACAAAACAACCGCTCTGATACCACTTGTTAGAGTAAATCACTATATAAAAATATATTTATATAGAAAAGCAATTATAGTGTTTCAAACTTTAATGGCATAATTAAAGAAAAATTAGACAAACACACACAGAAGAAGAGACAATGATTTTAACATGGTTCACCCAATGTGGGTTACATCCACCGAGAATTTTTAGTCCTTCATTTTCTCAATCCAAGCAATAGAGGGTTACAACCTACAACAAACATCTGTTGTAATTTCCTCTCTATATTTCCAAGGAATTAACACAGTAATTTTCTTTGTCATCATCTTCTTTGTTTTTCCTCACAACTATATATAAGAAAAAACAGAAAAAACAAACTGCTTTTCTTAATACATTCCAAGATTAACATTGAGTTCCCAACATCTAATTTTGGGATAAAAACAAAAAAACTTTCCCTGGTTGTCCTGTTGTAAATCCGAAAACTTTCTCTGGTAGACTAACGGACTGTAAATCTGGAAACTTTCCCTGCCCGTCCTACAATAAATCCAGAAACTTTCTCTGTTTAGCCTCCTCATAATTAGGCTCCATTCCTAACAAAACCAACCATCCAACAAGGAAAGGGAGGCAAGAAATTCTTTAAAATGTCCAAATGAAAATCCTCTCATGGAATGTGAGAGGTCTTAACGGAGCGGCCAAACGTAGGGTGGTGGACGATCTCCGAAAGAAGTCTAACCCATCCATCCTTATTTTGCAGGAGACTAAGTCTGATGCCTCTGCCTCTGTCAAGGTTGCCAGGGCCATTTGGGCCAAGGCCAAATTCCTTTCCAGCCCTGCAATAGGTTCTACGAGCGATCTCATGGTGTTGTGGGACTCTGACAAGGTCGAGGGTAGTCTTCTATCGGCTTCCAGTAGGACTATCAATGTCCTGTTTCACTCCAAGGTTGATAATTTTTCATGGATTTTGACCAATTTTTACGCCTCAAACTCTGCTTCGGAGCGAGCTGAGTTGTGGAAAACCATATCTCTGATGAGGGAAAGTTTTAGTGACTTCCCATGGGTTGTGGGAGGGGATTTCAATTGCCCTATTCATCCCTCTGAAAAGAAGGGAGAGGCTGAGCTGGCCAACCGTAGCATGGAGGATTTCAAAGATTTTGTTTTGTCCAATAATCTGCTAGACATCAAACTTAAGGGGGCATCCTTCACCTAGAGCAACAGGAGGATTGGGAGCAATCTCATCCAGGTCAAACTCGATCGGTTCCTCATTTCCCACGAAGCTATTCCCTTCCTCGATGCTGCAACTCTCTCAACTTTGCCAAGAATTGGGTTGGATCATAATCCCATTCTGTTAGAGGCCACTGGCAGGTCTAGGTTTAAGATCCCTTTCAGATTTGAGTCCATGTGGATTTCCCACAAGGATTTCAAACAATTGGTTTCGGAATGGTGGCAGGTGACGATGGTTGGTTTAGCGTCCAAAATATTGGCCCTAAAACTTAAGATGATTAAAAAGAACTTAAAGGTGGAATAAGGAGGTTTTTGGCAACATTTTTGAGTCTAAAAGGTCCATCTCTGAGCGCTTGAAGAGTTTAGAGGAAAATATGGAGGTCGAAGGGTATTCTAAAGGCCTTAGAGAGGAGGAACGGAGCCTCCTGGTGGACTATCATTCCATTCTTGCTAGTGAGGAAACGTTTTGGCGTCAGAAGTCCAGGGATCTCTGGCTGAAGAGCGGTGATTCAAATTCAAAGTTTTTCCACGCATCTACCATGAGACACAGGGGGGCCAACAAGATCAAATAGGTGTTGTGTAAGGATGGGTGCACTACCAAGGAGATTGAGGAAATTTGAAGCGAAGCAGTCGATTTCTTCCAAGATTTGTTGGGTGCTCCTCCTGATAGCGTCCTCCAAGTTTAGAAATCCTTGCTTGCTAATTTCCCTACCAAAGTCCCCCATGAGGCAAGTATTAAACTCCTAGAACTTTTTTCCCATTTCGAGATTAAGGATGCTCTTTTTCCCATGCAACCAGATAAGGCCTCCAGGCTTGATGGGTTCCCCCCCCAATTCTTTCAAGTTATGTGGGATGTTGTGGGGCCTGGCCGGATGTCTACGAGGCTATCTTAGAAATCCAGGCATCAATATCCATCCATCTGAAGCTCAACTCTACCTTCCTAGCTCTCATTCCTAAGTCGCCCACCTGCAAAAGTTTTTCTGACTATCGTCCCATAAGCCTCTGCAATGTTTTCTACAAGATTCTTACCAAGACCATTGCCAATCGTCTGAGATCCCTCCTCCCCTCTTTTCTAGGTTCAGCTCAGGGAAGCATCGTTAAGGGTAGAAACATCCTTGACGACATCATTACTATTCACGAAACCCTCCATACTGCCCAATGTTCCAAGAATACTGTGCTTTTCCTTAAACTAGACATGAATAAAGCTTTTGACAGAGTGGACAAGAGGTTCCTCTATGTTGTCCTTTGCAAGTTGGGCTTCCATCATCACTAGATTGACCTTGTGAACAGTTGCATTTCCACTCCGTCCTTTTTTGTGCTGATCAACGGGTCCCCCATTGGATTCTTCTAGAGTGCTCGCGGCCTTAGACAAGGTGATCCACTGTCTCCTATTTTATTCATTCTTTTGGTAGAGGTCCTTAGCTGGTCTTTGAATGAAGCCCTCCGCCAAAGCAATATTTTTGGCATTTTGCCTACTTCCAGAGTTGATCCTATCACTCACCAATAGTTTGTGGATGACACGCTCATATCCACTGGAGCGTCTGTCACTCAGGCCAAATCTATCAAGCGCATTATGTCCCGGTATGAGAAGGCTTCATAAGAAACTCAGCACTTGGAAAGGCAAATTGCTATCTCAAGCTAGGAAGGAAACCCTCACCAAAGCCTATCTTCAAGGAATTCCCACCTATTTCATGTCTATTTTCATGCTTCCTGTGTTTATCCATTCCAAAATCGAGCAGATTCAAAGGAATTTTCTCTGGTCCGACAGTGAAGAAAAATCCAGAATTCCTCTGGTGGTGTGGGATAAGGTTTGCCTTCGAAAGGACCAAGGGGGCATGGGATTGAGAAGATCCAGGCTCATGAACACTGCCTTAATTGCCAAACATGCTTGGAGAATTCTTATTAATGCACCAATAGAATGGGTCAATATAGTTAAAAGAAAGTATCTTGGGGAAAATTCTCTCCTGGAAGCTGAGTCTCCTCATGAAGCTTCGGCTTTCTAGAAGATGGTGCTTCAGGGCCATTTGATGATTAACAGGGGTGCTCATTGGATATTGGGGGATGGATCCATGATCCTTTTTTGGAGAGACAGGTGGGCTACAGATGAAGCTCTCGCTGTAAATCAGAACTTGGCTGGCTTGAGGGCCCAGATTGATCCAAACAGTCATCTCAAGGTTTCGGATTGCATTGACCGGAGTTCCCTTCCCCCTCGGTGGAAAATTTTGACGGTGGATGGGTTTGATAATGAGGTGAATTTCTTGTATAGTGTCCTCCAATCGATGTTAATTCCTTCGATCATAAGAGACGACAGAATTATTTGGAGCAACACGTAGGATGGGCGGTTTTTTGTTAAGTCTGCTTATGATCTTCTATCGTCTGAGGCTGCTGTGGACCCCCGATGGAAAGCAATTTGGAGGAAAGGGATTATTCCTAAGATAAATTACTTTGCTTGGATTGCTTTTTATAACAAAGCCCTTACCATAGACAATCTCCACAAGAGAGGCCTTGCAATTCCCAACAGGTGCTATCTTTGCTTAGCTGATTGTGAAACATCCGATCACTTATTTTTGCATTGCCCCTTTTCCCATTCGGTCCTAAGTTGTGTGTTGTCTTCCTTCCAAGTACTCTGGTGCTCCCCTCGCTCCCTTAAAGATGCCTTCCTCCAATGGTCCAAGCCCTTTAAGAATTCTAAGCTCCGATTCCTTTGTGAGGCTGCCTTTCACCATTCCATCTGGAAAATTTGGCTGGAGCGTAATGCTAGAGTCTTCGGAAAGATCCATAGAATGGCTCCCTCTGTTGCCTAGCGGGCCTTATCATTTGCTATCGAGAATTCAAAAACTATTCCCAGCTCTCACCCTCACGATCCTTGGGAGGCAATTATTTTCAAAATACTGGACCTTGGCTCCTCTTCCAGAGTTGACTCAGTGAATGGTCGCAGGGAGGTCACTTGGACCAAACCTCCTTTGGGGTGGATCAAACTTAATTTTTATGGGCTGCTAAAGGCAACCCCGGGCCCGCTAGTTTCGGGAGGCTTTTCAGGGACCATAATGGGAAGCTGATCTTGGCCTACTGTGAAAATTTGGGCCCTCAGACCAATCATTTTGCCGAAGCCCGTGGTGTGTTGAAAGGGTTGCAGGTCATATCGAATGATCCTAGGCCTTTAATTATTGAAGGCGATTCTCTAAACATTATCAACTACCTTCGTGGCTCCAAAGACCCATCGTGGTGGGTCCTGAATATCATCCTCAAGGCTAGGATGCTCCTCTCTCAGCGCGCCAGGTGGGAGGTGGGGCACATCTATAGAGAAGGTAACCGGGTGGTGGATCACTTGGCCAACAAAGGACTGATGACCACGTGCCCGGTTGTTTGGCGTTCTCATTTCCCAACCGAGGTGGACAGTTTGGCCAAGGCAGATATTCCCTCATGATGAAGAATTTGTATCATAGGTCTTCTCCCAAGTTTGTTGATATATTGTCTTCAGCTATTATTCTGTTTTAATGTATTTCAAGATCAAGATTTCTAGGACTGTCCGCGTCTTCTGGGGCCCTCGGGCATATTGTATTTCCCTATCTTTTTTACAAACTTCTCTATTTACCCAGCCATCCGACATGAAATATCTTTTAGCAAGGCTGATTTTGTACATAAGGTTTTGGGATCCTTTATAAAAACCCACAATTAATCTATTATTATAATTACCAAAAAAAAAAATTATGGAAAAAGAATGTAACTTCTGCAAAAGAACAAAAAAAGAGAATAGAGAAATGCAACAGAGCCAACATCACAATAAGTGTCAACGCCAAAACTAGAGGATAAAGACCAGAAGAAGAGATTGAGAGATTGAAAGCAAGAAGCCTTCATACCAAATAATATAATATAGGGGTGTTGGAGGTATTACATTATTTGGTCCCATTTTAAATATTTATATCAGGGTGTGAGTTTTATTTTATGTATATAATATGTTTCAAATTAATAAGAGTGTGCATGTGTCATGTATTTAAGTGTATGAGGTGTCTAGTTAGGAAGTGAAGAGTTATGAGTATGATGTGTCTAGTTTAGAAGTAGGGAGTTATATGCATTCATGAGACACTTTATCTTTATGTAATATGTGGGACTTATTATGGAAAAAGGAATATGAAGAGTCAAGTTATCTCATGATTTTGAGGAGAGCAAAAACCAAGATTCATGTAATGTGAAATGTCTCGTGTATATTTACATTGGAGACAAAGCCATGTAAAATGTAACTCGAATAAGATTTGTTTTATGCATTGCTTGAGTTTTTATCAATAAATATTTTTAGTGTGATTTTATGTGATATTGATGTTGATTTGATATTTTATTGTATGAGATTGACTTATTGATCCTAGAATTCATTAACATATGAAGAATATCATTATATTTCTAACAACTTGATGGAGTCTAATGAATATTTTTGATAAAGATATTGCCTAGGACTTCTCCTTGATATTGATATTTCTCCTTGAGATCCTTAGACAATATTGAACTTCAAATCATTTTTTATTAAGGAAGGTGTCCTCCAAGAGGAATACTAACCTAGGGACAAAATAAGTATGATTCCTCCTTTGATTTTCTAAGAAGTAATAGTGCTTGATTGTATATTTTTTCCTTAGTTTCCTTGATGGGTTTGAATAGGAATTAATATATTTAAAGAAGAGATGAAAATTAATAGAGGATCTTAGAGAAGAATAAGAATTAATATATGTAAATATTTTATCTAATGTAGACCAAACATGTTGATTGATTATTGTTAGACATAGTAAAATGATATGTTATTTATAAAGCTTACATGTATAAGATCATTTTGTCAAGGGTACCAGTCAAATTGCAGTGCTCTAGTAAACTAGAAATCAAACATTAATAGTTATATTAGGAATAACATAAATAGTTACAAAGATTTTGAATCTTTAATCAATTTAATGTTTTAATATAGTTTTGGTGAAAACAATGCTTTAAAAATGACAAATGTGTCATCCTATTAGAAATAGGCAGTCTCACCAGATTATCTAGTGCTCTCACTAGAATAGGTAATTCTAATGGAATTGAGGTTAGGGATTGATTTCTAGGAATTTGATAGTTTCCTTAGGCCTCTATATGGCTCTAGGTAGTTGGTGTTGGAGTATATTACATTATTTGGTACATGCTAATGTAATCATATGGTACCTTCATGGTACTACTTGTAAATATTAGACTAGGGTTGAGTCTTAGTTTAGAGTGAGAGTAATATTTTATGTAATGTAATAATGTGCAAGAAATGCACAAGTTTCATGTGAGTAAGTGTACAAGTGTAATGTAAGTTTATGTGCACAAGTGTCTTTATATTAGAGTGTGTTAAGTGAAGAGTCATGTCTAGGTGTGCATACAAGATAGAGTCATGTGTATGCAAGTGTCAAGTAGAGAAGCCAAGAGTCATGAGACTTGGCATAAGGAAAGGAACAATCAAGTATCCAAAGAGTCATTCTACTATGGCTATATATTACTCCATGGAGGAGCATCATATGAATCATTCACATCATACAATTATCAAGTGTAAAGAGTCAAGTGCTATATTTGTAAGAGAAAGAGGAGTAATAAATATTGCATACATTTAAGCAATTAATATTGTAAGTCATGTTACATGCTTTGTACATGTTTAATCTATTACATTCATATTGCTTCTTATTAATGAATGTTATTTGATATATTATAAGCCTTGATTTACATATTAATTTGCTCATATTATTCTACTTACATTATTATCTTGATCTTACTATATTGTGGCTATATTATATTTGATCCTATGGAATTTATCTTGTGAGTTTTATATTAACATTAAGACTTCAAAAGCCATTAGTTGGTATAGATTATCTCTAACCTATGATTGGTCAAGGTAAAGGAAATGCTAAAGGCTAGTTTGGGTTCATGCACCTTGAGGCCATCCCAATATTATAATCTCCCTTAATCTAGGTACCTTTAATCAAGAAGAGGGAAGAAAATTTATATTTGCTTACCTAATTAGTCTATCTTACATTTGAAATTGATATTGGAATTTTTCTTGGTCTACATCTTGTCCCCACAAGGTGACTTTTACCCACAAAGTGAAGTAAGAATGAAATGGTTTGTATAGAGAAACATATATAAACCTACAAAGGAGAGACAAAAAAATATGATTAGGTGTATATAAGCCCACAAAATCCACCATGATCAAAGCATATGAAATCAAAACATATTAATGAAAGCATGTAAATAAAAGTCTCACTATAAGTCCAAATAATTATTAGTAAAGATTCATGTAAGTCATGTAGGACATACAAGTGACCGATACTTCATTTGATGGTACTTAGGTGCATTACATTTGGATATTCTTGAAAAACTTATAAGTCAAAGGATGAATATAAGTAAGAATAATGTCAAAGAGAAAACCAAGCATTAAAAGGAAATGTATGCGACTTAAGGGTGAAGAGGGTGGGTAAAAATGCAAGGAATGTTAAAGTAGAAAACAAAGAAGATACATATACCTTAGACAAGACAAATTCATGTCACAACAAGCTAGAATTGAAAGGCTAATATTATAATTCTAAATTTGCAGGTGAAATTCCATATGATAGAGAAATTTTTGGATGTCACATGTGAAACATGATTGACATTGTTATTGAACATGTAATTTGCTTCACTACAAGAAGAATTAGACTAAACCACATGAATATTTAGCCTTGTAAATTAAAAATATGACAAGTACTTTAAATAAAATTATATAGCTTTGGATCCATAATATGAAGAAGAAAAAATAGAAATAAAAATGTTGGAATTTAAAATACTTTTTAGAAACAAATAAAAGCAATCCATCCACATAAATCTTATATAGAAAGCATAAAAAATGAAATAAATATATAAGACATAGAAATTGTGGGATGCTCATAGGAAACACAAATAACCTAGACATAAAAATTATGGGATGCTCATAGGAACCACAAATAACCTAGAGAAAAAATTTATGGGATGCTCATAGGCACCACAAATAATCATTGTACTATCCATTGATAGGAATCACAAAATTCTAATATAATGGATGGAGTGGTGGGGGGTATTTAAACCAATACATAGTCCCCAAAATTATATTTTAATTTAACTTGTAATTTAAGATTAATTACAAGTTATAAGGTGGGTTTTACCATAACAAGGTTAATTTTGGCCCATAGGGCTTATTCTATTAAAATATTATCATAAATTAAATACATTGTATAGTGATTTCCCTTATGCTTATCCAATATTACATAATATAATGTAATCATTGGCCATGAATCAAAATACACTTTCAACATCCCCTCATAATCTATAATGATGGGACAAGGAGAGAAGGAATTAGTGACAATAATATCTTCTTTCATAATAGATTCTCTAGTGGGCCTCATCATTTGAGGTGGATCTATTTGAATTCCCCTCATAATTTGGAATATTTCCACCCATATTTAGAACTAGTTTCAATCCTTTGTAATTTCAGCAAGCAATTCTTCATTGGATGTTCTTCCCTTTTGTAGTATATGTAAATGGTTTTCATATTTTTTGAACACTTAGCCTAGCCCTTGAACCCCTAGGTCTTAGCACCCTTAGGTTTGAATTCCTTTTCATGAGCCTATATTTGTGAACCACCACCATAATTCCTTATTACCCCTAGAAAATGAATTAGGAGAGAGAATAGTTAATAAATATTAAGAGTTTTTTAAATTTAAAGAACATAGGATTCATATAGACAATGAGGTTCAACATCTAAAAATAAGGATAGATATTAGCAAGAACAATATTCACACATTTTGTACCATCTTTTATGTTGCCTTTAGAAGATGTAATATCTACTCTCAATGCCTTAAATCTCATAATATAGTCCTCAACATTATCAAAATCAACCAATTTAGAAAGAAAAGCTCTAATTCTAAGTGACTTAAATTAGTTGTATTTACTTACCAAATAACTCATACAATTTTGACCATAATTTTTTAAAGAAATTTTTTATATTATTTAATATAACACAAAGATTACAAGTTGTCTAGGTACTACAAGCATCACAAACAAACCAAGGATGCATGCAACTAGAGCTAGAATCCCACAAGGACAAGAATACCTATGAAAAATAAAATATCTTCTTTAGTATATTTGAAATAACTAGAACAAAGAAGTCCTTGGTCCACAACATTCCGTAAAACAAATAGATCCAATTTGCTTAGTCTGTGTGATCATATCTTAAATTCTCAAAATTATTGATTTTAAACTTTCTTATGTGAGCTGAAGAAGGATGCAAAAGAAAGCTTTCATTGGCATTTTTATAATCCAAATGGTTCCACTTCCTAGGAATGCAATGCCAATTAATCTATTCAAATTTTCTTGGATTCTTATAGACTTGATTCTGCAACAACTAGAGCATAGTAGTCTTCACCTCTTGTTTTCTAGAAAGAAACTATATGATCAACTTAGAGTCCCCATAAACTAAAAGAGTTTTGATATTTTATTTTACAGCTAGGATGAGACCAAATTTGCAGCCCATCAATTCAGCTACTATATTGGTGGTTTATCCTAAATTTAGGTAAAATTCAAGAATCTTGGAATGTGGTCTTGACCATAAAACTCCTCCAACAATAGCTATTATAGGGTTAGACTTTGAAGCCCCATCAAAGAATAGAGCTAGAAAACTAAAACACAATTGAGAAGTCAGGTTTTTGGCAATAGAGGTGCTAATTAGATCTTGAAGATTTCAATTTTTGAGGATGCATAACTCAACTCTAGAAAGAGCACTTTGATATTGCTTAGATTTAAAGCGGACTATGGCATTTTCCATGATAGCATGCTTTATCTTGTGTAAAAAAATTGAGAGTTGATTTTCCTTCAAATATTCTACGGTTCTTGTCCATCCATATATACCACATGTAATAATAAGGAATTGAAGACCATAAAATTTTTATGAGAGGCTTAACTTGAAAGGATTTGATGTTTAGACCTAGGCTTATGTTTATTAGGCTTAGTTTATTTTATTATTTTCTAAGTCTAAAGTCCTAAGTCTAAATTAGCAATAAATTATAAATCCAATTCCAACTTGTAAATGTTGGCACATTTGGATGACATAGTCATTGGAATAGATTTTTTAGCTTAGTGAAAGTTATCAAATTTGATTTGATAGCTTAGTAATTATTTTATGGTTATCATCTTCCACTTTGAGAATATTGTTGTTGTAATTATTTTATTTAAGCACATATCATGAATAAAATTCTATTTAGATTTTTCCAACTCTTGTTCCTTTTCACTAGTATCAGAGCTTATGATAAGGCTTGTGATAGTTAGGCTCCTAGTTTATCTAGGAAGCTCTAGTTTGCATAGGATTAAGTGCATAAAATACTTGAAAATTTTTCATTGAATTCCTAATTATAGATCCCAAACTAACCTTTTGTTAGTATTACCCAGTTGGTTTGCCTCCATGCACAAATTTTGAGAGGTTTGAGGCTTAGTTTGCTTCAGTTTCAAGTTGTATTAGGATTTTATAAGGTTAAATTAAGAAAGCAATATTAAATATTAATATTTTCATAATAATAATATATTTTTTACTTAATTTCCTTAATTGGATGTGTATCACCTGATGTTTAGGTGATCGCCCCACTGTTGGCCCTACTCGATTACTAAGAGCTACCGACCTTAGGCCACCTCTCGACATCACTCTGTCAATCGACCACCTACTAGTTAGCCAACTCCAACCACCTACCAATGTGCTAACCTCAACATAACTCTACCCTATTAGCCATAGAATGGTGACCTTTCGATGACCATCCATGACCCCTATTTTCTAAAACATCTATTTTCTAATGCAACACCTCCCAAATGCAATATATCGATGACATTATACACTGGACTAATCAACCATTATATGATATTACACACTTCTAGATGGATCATATATCATGTGTCAGTCAACCAAGAACCCATCATTTTAGTTTGATATAAAGTTTTACAAAACTTTTCGATGAACAAGACATCCTTTTCTCATTTTTGATAGGATTTGCAAATAATTTTTTATGACAGTTTTAGACAGGTTCATGATGGTCTTGCAAATGATTATCCTATAACTATGATATGAGGGAGAAGGTGAATTTCTATCAAATATTTCCTATTGGAAAGCTATCAACCAACTTACGTTGGCTAGAACTGTTGACGTGCACTTAGCCGCTCCTTATTCGTTGAGACTTATCCACTCCTTGCCTAATTGGTTACCTTGGTACCCCTGATGTGTGTTAGTGATTGGCTACCATTTGATGATTTAATTTTTTATTTTATTCTTGTTTTATTTTGAACACAAGACCTTTAATCCCACATGCAAGGTGTGGTGTTTGTTCCCTTCCTTCAAAAGGTACAAGGTGCTTAGTAAAGGATAGCCAACCACTATGGTGGGCTAGACAACCGCATGTTGTTGCTTCGATGTTGACTAATCTGTTGTTGACGTATCCAACTGGGTTGACTTATGCTATTTGGATTTTCCTACATTGACCATTTTGGCCCTTTAATGCATTGATCCTATGGTTTGCGTTGACTTGGTGGTTTGTTTGCATCAATAAATAATTTTCTTTTACCTTAAATAATTTTTTGGTACATAGGAGAGTTGGAAACAACCACAATTTTTAGTAACTGGAAAGCATAGGGTTCAAACCACATGGACTGTACCAACAAACCCATCATCTCGAAACTAGGTAACCCTATGTGAGATGGGGATATCTGATCGCTCGGGGTTCATACCGTACCTTAAATAAATTTATTTTAATTAGTTCTAAAATTGTTAATTTTTCTACCCAATAAGATCTATTATATATTTTATTTTATTTTACCATTCTACCTAACTCCAAATCTGCATTTGTTGGTACTAGCATTAAATTATCTTTTGCTTGGGCATATATAACAATTTTTGAAGAGGAAATTTCATTGTAATTGGTAAATTTGTAAGCCTTAAAATATCTTGTTTCAATATTTTAAAGGCAACTTCTTTATAGGATCATCGTTTCACTTCTTTTGATCCACTTTTGTAATAGCCTAGGAAAGGCTAGTTATAAAATTATTTTTGGCCTACACTAGATCTCAAATAGCTTTCAATTTGGTGCAAAAAATTTTGTGATAACAATAATAGTTAGCAATTTGGATGACAAAGTGAACAAAATTGACACTCAATGTACTCCTACAGTTAAAGTCTACAACAATGATCTCAAGGTAAAAGCAAAATGTGAAGTCCACACTTATGATGGATCACGTAATCTAGATGTTCTAAATAGCTAGATATTAGACATGGAGACTTGGTTCTCTTATTCTAAGATTCTTTATGATGACCAAGCACCATTTGCTAAACTTAAGCTAATAGGGTTTGCCAAGTTAGTCATTATGGATAGATAGGAAGACCAAAATCCCCTTACTACTTGGGAACAATTAGTTCAAGCTTTAAAGGACACATTTTATCCTTCTAACTATGATTTATCTCATTCTCTTGATTCATATTTAATCCTAATGAACTATGATAAAGATTTTGAAATATCCATGGCAACACATATTCGAGTGTATACAACATGTCTTTGGTCCTTAGTAGTTTATACCTCTTAAATGAACTCTCCTAGAGTATTTCCAACATTCTTCAAAACCTCTTTATTGATAAGTTGGTATGGAAGTCCAAAAATCCTAATCCACACTAAAATCCTTTTATTAGTTTTTTTCACCATAGGAATATTCTCACTCCCTAGTCTTATATAATGCATCTCTCCCCTAAACCACAGGCCACTAACCATTATTTTATCTCATATTTTTGAGAGGGAGAAGATGATGATGATGAAGAATATTACACTATTTGGTAGTTGCTAGTGTACCCGCTAATGTGCCCCCATGATACCATTGTAAATATTATAAATACTATATTAGTGTGTTCAGTCTATAGTTTAAGGTGTGTGATTTATATTTTTTCTAAAGTATGTGTCTATATGTAGGATGAGTACAAGTGTCATGTAGTTTTGTGCAAGTGTGTGCAATGTGTCATATAGGTTATTTAAGAGTCAAGTGTTTATGTGTCAAGTATGCAAGTGAAGAGTCACATGTATGTGGCAAGATGTAAATCCAAGAGACATGAGAGGTTTGTCTTATGTGTGGAATATAAAAGGATGCATCTCTTGGATATGTGAGGAGAATAATATTCAAGTATTGAAGAGTCATATTCTAAGGTTATATTACGGAGACAAAGCTCCATGTATTGTAACAAAATGTTTATTAGACAATATCGAAGCTTGTGTACAATTTTGAACAATAATATTGTGTCTTTTTATGTATATTTTTGTTATTTCATGAATGATATATTCATTGATATTGGCCATTTAATATATATTATTGTTAATTCATAAATTTTATGTTCATTGATATTGATCATTTATATTGAATGCTCAAGTATTGAAGTTTGTTTAAGATCTTGGATATTGGGACCTATGCTTAAATCTAGCTAAAAAGCCAACATATGAGTATAAATCCTTTTGAAAGAAGTTATGGAGTAATTTGAATTCAATCCTCATTTCTACTTGATCCATTTTGAATATTCGAAAAACCTATCTAATATCCATGGAACTTACTTATTAACCCTCTATTTTTAAAAACCATTATGGCATGCTCTATCATCTCATCCTTGACAATAAGTTCTAGTGTAATATTTTCTACATGGATATGGTTCACTATAAATTCACTCTTCCTCTTATCCCCCAGTAGGGTAACCATACTTCCAAATAGGGTATCCCTAATTCAACCTCATACTTTCTAAAATAAGAAAAAGTAAGGCTTGCTCCAACTCACAATTAAATAATTTATTATATATAAGATTTTTGTGATTTGATTGGGATCATTGTTGGGAGGAGACTGTTCAACCCTGTGCGTTGGTCGTAGAGGTTTCTCACACTAACCAAATAAAAAAATTAAAAATATATTATAATTTTATATTTATATATATTATTAATTTTTTAATTATATAAATATTTTCTATTGATAAAATTTCAAAAATATAATAAAAGACCCAAACTTGATTCAAGAATATTATTAAATAATAAATAAGAATACTTATTATAGGTAAGGTATGTTTCAACCGCCTAAGGAGAATGTTAAACATATAACATATTTATTAAAAGTTTAAAGATATCAAAGTTGTGCCAGCATATACATTTTTCAAAGTTGAACATATAATTTGAATTTTTGGACTCTTAATATATATATTATACTTAAATATTTTTTAAAAATTTATTCAAAATATATTGTTCCTTCAACATTATACTAAATATTTTTTTAAATTTCATCATTGTTCCTTCAAATTTTTTTTGGTAGGTTAAAATTATATTAAAAGCGGGTTTTGAAAGGACCCCAAAACCTTTTTACAACAGGTCAACCGACCAAACCAAAGGTCAAGAACAATCAATTTGAAGAATCCCATCTAGTGGAAAATAAACAGTTTGGAAAACCCCGCCCAATGGGAATAGACAATTTTAAAAAATCTTGCCTGGCGGGAAACCACCAATTTTGAAAAATCCCGCCTAGCATGAAACCGCCAATTTTGAAAAATCCTGCCCTGTGGGAAACCACCAGTTTTGAAAAATCCCACCTAACGGGAAAACATGCAGGATGATGAATTTGAAAATCCCACCTAGCAGGAAAACCACCAGATTGGAAATCCCGCCCAACGGTAAAACCAGTAGATTGGAAAATCCTACCTAGAGAGAAACCACCAATTTTGAAAAATCTTGCCTAGTAGGAAACCACCAATTTTATAAAATCCTGCCCAGTAGGAAACCACAAATTTTGAAAAATCTCGCCTAACAGGAAAACATGCAGGATGATGAATTTGAAAATCCCGCCCAGTGGGAAGCAACCAAAAACCACCAGATTGGAAATCCCGCCCAGTGGGAAAACCAGTAGATTGGAAAATCCCGCCCAGTAGGAAATCCAGTAGAAAAAGAAATTGAGAAACCCCACCCCGTAGGAAAACCAATAGGTATGGAGAGTCCCACCCAGCAAGAAAACCAGCAAAAAATTGGGTTTGAAAAATCCCGCCTAGCGGGAAAACTAGCAGGATTGGAAAATCTCGCCCAACAGGAGAACTAGCAGAAGAACGGATTTGGGAAACTGTAGCATTGGAATCCCACCAACAAGAGTATGAGGAAGCTGGAAGGATCTAGGGAAAACAAACACAGGCATAAATAAAGGATCCCGAAAGCCACAAAGGACTAGGAACCCACCATCCTTGCTCATGAACAGTTCCAAGGAAGTGGAACTGGGACTGGGAACAACTTAGGAACAACAAGAGCCCCCCCAAGGCCAATAACAAGCTTTGAGAGTCCCCAAAGAAGCAGGACCATAAAGCAGAAGCTCCCAAAGTAGAAACTGAAATGAAAACTTGTGAAGCCCAAGAAAAAAGCGGTAGCAGACACAAATATGGGATCCATGAAAATCTAAAATAAGGTATCCAAGGGTCTGCATTCAATGATCACAGATCCCCCCAAAATCGATACATGTAGTAGAAAAACCAAAGCACCCTAGCAAAAAGGACCAGGAATTCCCATCCTTGCACACAAACAACTTCAGGGAACTGGGACTAGGGCTGGGAACAACTCAAGCACAATAAGAGGCCCCACCAAGGCCATGCAAATGCTCAAAGCATCCACCAAATAGTAGATCTAGCAAAAAGAAGCCTTTGAATAGAAAATTGGACATGGTCCCACCCAGAGGGATGAGACCACCAGCAACCAACGACATTTCAAAGAGGAAACATGGGCAAAGAGGAAACTGGACCCCCTAGACCAACCTCGATGAATTTAGAACCTCACGGGATGCACCAAGAAGCAAATGAGAACCCAACCTGCAACCACCATAGATCGAGAAAGCCCTAGGAATAGGATCCCAGTAACAACCTACGAAAAAATCCCAAGGGAAAACCTGAGGGAGATTAGGGACAGGATCCCAGGAACATGCAAAAAATTCCAAAGGATCCTTGGGAAGCACCAGGCCCGGGACTCAAATGAGGAAACCCCAAAAACTACTGGGAAAGGAGCAAAAAGTGGGCAAGGATCTCCCCCCAAGGAGATCATCTGCTACAAACCATTCCCAGAGTGGGATGACCTGGGATGAATCAGGGACTGGGCAAGAACCAGGGAAGGGGGAGCAGGTCCCTCCCCCTCTCCTCCTCTCATTGCCCTTTTTCTTATTTCAAATTTCTAAATCGATTGTTCCTTCAACTTAATTAGCATGAGTATTTATATTTTTCAAAAATTAACCTTAAGTTTGTAAAAGGAAAATCAAATAAATGTATATTTCTTATATTTTACTTTTCAATTATGTCATTTTCTTGGCATTTTTTCAAAAATATTTTTTAAATAAAAATTTAAATTTACAAAATGTTAATGAAATTTATGAAAAAATTATAGTTAATAAAAAAAATTTAAGGTTCGAAGTGTAGATCAATTGGTTTGACCAAACCCTATAAGGAGGGCGGAGGTCCAAGGTTCAAGTCTCAGGCCTCGTTAGACTAAACGCTTTCTTGGTACTTTCAATGGTGTAAAATTTTTAAAATGATTATGGCATGGTGGTTATAGGGGCGGACTGCACGAAGATCTATGTGGCAGTTATCGGGGAAAAATGTGTGAAGATCTGTGTGATGGTTTTTGGGACAGACAACACAATACTGTAATGTCCATAAAAATTGGACAACCTATTTGGATTCATGATGGCTACCGATTCCACCATGTAAATTCAAAAAAATAAAATAAAATAAAAAATTTCTAACTTATCTTATGAAGGATATAGTAGTCGTGGTATGCCTTTAGGTTTTCATTTAAGATACCCAAGTGAACCCCTTTCAAAAAACATGTACGTTAACTTAAAATTTTGTGGGCTGCCTTGATCCAATTCCTTTAGGATCGAGGTCCTTTGGAGGGTCGAAGCCTCTACTCAAAAAAATAAATAAATAAAATAAAATAAAAAATCTAACTTTTATTAAGATTTGTTCAAAGAAAAGTGGTTTTTAACATCGATGAAACCAATATTACATATTAATTTTTTGTTAAAGCACATCAAAAAATAATATACCAACTCTAACCCCTACAAATTTCAAACCCTATTACCTCTTAGTCCTCACTAGTAAGCAAGCATGATGATAGCTTGATCTTATTCATAAAATTTTAACTATTGTTTCTTAAAAATTTATCTTAAAGCATATAAGCTATTTTTTTTTATACATAGAGGAATTGGCAATTGCCTTTCCTTTTTGAACAACTGGTCACAGGGTCAAATCACATTTCCTTCGTTCTTAGTGTCAAATCATGGAGCTATCACTATAACCCCTACCTCGCCTCGATAAACACAGACCGGAGTGAGGGAGACCCTCGGTGGCTCGGGGTTGGTACCGTCGTCATCAAGTTGGCGCACACTCAGTGAATTCTAGTCAAACTACTACCTTTGCCTTAGAGTGGACATGCTCGCGAGGTTTGAACCTAGGTCTCCTCTTAGTAAGTGCCCAACTTCTTACCAATCCACCTAACCCTCACAGACTGCATAGAAGCTATTTAACTTAAAAGTATGGACTTCAAGGTGAAAACTGCAATTCAATTCTTGGTAGACAATATTTATAATCAACATTATATATATTAATGAGAAAAATCACTATGAATTATTGAAGTACTATGATAACATTTAAGATTATTATTTCAATTTTTTGAAAACTTATTAAAAAACACTATTTAAAATAAATACAATAAAATTTCAATGTAATCATCTATACTATTTAGTCCTTGTTCTTTACTATCTATTGTTTTGTCCTAATCTTTGTTCTTCACTATTTATTGGTTTGTCCTAATATTTGTCCTTGTTCCTCACTATCTGTTGTTCTCTCCACCCTAGTCTTTACTACTCTATTTAAGATGATTATTTCAAATTGTTTGAAAGTTAACGAAAAATCATTTATATTGTTATTATTCAAAATTATTTCAATTTTTTGAGAATTTATTAAAAATATTTTTAAATTGTCATTAGTTAAAAATTAAATAAAAACATGAAATTTTGCAGTTCTAAGGACAAACCTTAAAAGGCTTGCAGTTCTAAGGGTTTACATGGAGGACCTTGATTTTTGGAAACTTCCCTACAATCCGGTGGGCTTGCTCTAGATGGCAAGGTTTGCTGGTTTGGCTGAAGGAACTTCAGCAACAGGTTGTTAGGTTAGGTTAGCTGAAAGAGTTGTAGCTACTAGCTTTGATGGTGGGTGGAAGGCTAGACCAGTTTTATGGTTGGGGGCTTGGGCATCAACTTTTTATGTGGTTGTTGCTTATGGGTACCTCCTGGTAAAGGGTTCTAGGATTCTACATCTTGTTTGGGATAGGAGGGGGTTTTCGTGTGCTATTTTATTATGCAGTTTTCCTGGTGGTGTTAGTGTTGAGGGTTTTGCTCGATATCAACTCTTCTCAGAGCAGGATGGTAAAGTCTTAAATTTCTAGTGCCCTTAAAGATTTTAAAGATCAGGGTTTCTTCCTTTAAACCCTGCATTTCATTTTTGGCTTAATTTCTCAATGGCTGAGGACTTTTTGGTTGGCTCCATTAGGATTTACGAGTTTCATGAAATTTCTTGTGCAGATCTCTTGGATGGTTTTTATGTTGTGGATTTTATTGGTCGGTATTTTTAGTTTCATTTTCTTAAACTGGCTATTCTTATGAGGGTTTCTCCTGTTATATGCTTTGTTGGATGGATTTTTTGATTGTGATGATAGGATTCCCATGTTCTCCTTTCCTGTTATGCAATAAATGCTTCTGTTTGGGTGGTTTTATTTATAAATTTATTTTTAACCGATAGCATTTTTGTTATTCTATTGTTTTTCTTCGGTGCTTTAGATTCCTGAGCACACGATGGTTTGACCATGGGACAATCTCTTGTATTTGCTTGATAAAAATCTACGACTCATTTGCTAGGAGGTTGTTTTATTGGATTTTCGGGTTTGATTTGTGGAATCCAGCTTAGTCTTTCTTGATGTCTTATTGCTATATATAAGGTTTGGAGTGTCTTTCAAAACTCTACTTGTAATAGGTTCGAGACCCTTTTAAAACCCCTTCTACTATCAATAAAAAAAAACATAAAATACAATCATCTAAACGATTTAGTCCTTGCTCCTCCTTTGATGTTTTCCCCCTCACCCTCTTCTTTACTACTCTATTTAGGGTGATTATCTTGATTTTTTTGAAAAGTTATTGAAAGATCATTTACATTGTCATTATTCAAAATTATCAAGTTGCAAGCTTACTACAGTGGCTTTGACCTCTCTTTGAGAGGTTCAAGGTTCAAATACCACTCAGTATGAGGGGACCAAGACCCCTCATAAAAACATGTGTAAACTCATTGAAAAAACCCGTGAGGGATACTATAGTGGTAAGTCCTTGGATTTTCATCCAAGAGACCCAAGTTCAAACCCCAATAAGAGGGGGTTGGGCCCCTCATAAAAACCATGTAAACTTAATGAAAATTAAGTGGCATTAGATCAACTAGTTAGATTCCTCAATGTTTAAAAAGGAGACCAAGATTCAAATCTTGCCAAACGACACATGGATAATATCCAAGCTTTGTTGTAATACCACTATGTGGTGATGATGTAATATGGGTGGGGCCCGTTTCAATCCCATACAACCAATTTAAAAAAAATCATCATTTTAATTTTTGTATTTAGTTATTTAGGTTGTTTAATCCTTGCTTGTTATGTGTTATCCTCTTCACATTAGTTCATATTAGAAGCTCCAACTATTCTAAGAACCTTCAACTACTCCATGAATGTTGAATTCATCCTTAATTAATATGATTATTTATTTATTTTTTAAAAATTTGATTAAAATTTGATTTTTTTTTATGTCGATAAAAAATTATTGAATCAATAAAACCATACAAGAAACAGAGAATCCCAAAATAATAACCCTTACAAGGTCCAGAAGAAAGAGACCCCCAAAACCACTGAGCACCTAACCAAAAGATACCCAACAAAAAATAGCCTCAACCAAACATATTTGCAGCAAGCAAATTAGCAAGATGACGAGCCCAATCCAATGGGATATGATCACATTCCCTAACATTCTAGTCTTCCTAAAACTCAGAAGCCCATTTTGCCAAGCAATCAGCCACACTATTCCATTCCTTGGAAATATGAACAAAGGAAATAAACTCCAGATGCCGATAAATTTGAATGATCTATCGAGCCACTAACGCTAGTTGCCAATGAACATTAGAAATATTATGAGTCTTCAACAAATTAATAATAATATGAGAGTTCGACTCAGATTATCTTCTGCCATCCCAGAGCATAACCTTTTTCCAAAGCAAAATAAATAGCAAGGGCCTCCATATAATTATTACTTTGTTTCCCCTTATAATAGGAGAAAATGAAAAGAGATACACCACTACTATCTCTCCCAATACCACCAAAACCTACATGCCCAAGATTCCCTCTAGAAAAGACATTAGTATTAATCTTAAACACCCCCCAAGGCGGAGGATGTCATCTGCAATCTCTATGCACTTTTTGATTGAGGTATCTCCTCTCGACTGATAAAGAAGTACGAGGACCATTCTCCACTAAACCTAGGTCCTACATCATCAAAATATCATACTGCTCCAAAGGAATAATAATCTGACATTTAGAAGAAATAGTTTTTTGGATCATACCAATAATCCTCTGCCAAATATGATAAACAATTAACTTTCTACCTTGAAAAATTCTTTGATTTCTTTCAAGCCAAATCTACCATACAATGAATATCAGTTTAAGAAGAAGTTCAGACTTTGGAGCTCTACTAGGTTTTGATGAGGAAAAACTACTCTGCTAGGGTTTGATGAAGAAAAACTGCTCTACGGGGATGGCAGTAGCTTCTAGAGGAGGTCTAAAAAATTGGAGGAATGTCGTTATGGCATCGGGTCCGACATAGAGAGTGCATGCTCGTGATGTTTTTTCATCTGAAAATTATTGGAAGGAACAGGATTTTCCAGTGCATGTCGGGAACCACTTGTTAAAGAACAATGGATGTTTGAAACAATGTGAAGCCAGGCCAATTCTAGTGGTTCAACCAGACTTGGTGGTGGAAGATGTGGAGTATCTAACCAAACATGCCCTTATTGGTAAATTTTTTGGCATCCGAATTTCTCTTCCCTTTGTGGAGGCTTGGGTTAGGAAAACTTGAAATCTTGAAGGCGATGTGGAGGTGATGTTGAGTGCAAACAACTATTTTATGGTGGTTTTCTCTTGTATTGCATATCGTAAAAAAGAATTTGAAGGGGGTCCTTATTTCTATAACCAAGTGGGAATCTTTCTTAAACCCTGGCATGTGGGTTTCAACCCATCAGAGGAGCGGTCGTCGCGAGTTCCATTATAGGTGCGACTTCCATGGATCCCATTAAAATTCTAGAGAACTGATATCTTGCATAAGATTGTCCTTCTGATTGGGAAGCTGGTTGGACCGTCACAATAGACAATGGATAAAAATTTAATCTCTATTGCTCGTATTTGTGTTGAAATTGACTTAAATAATCCTATTCCAAATTCTATTAAAATACAATTTGGATCAACTACATGGGTTCAAAAACTTGACTATGAAGCTCTTCCATTTTGTTGTCGGATTTACCGTGAATATGGCCACCTGCAAAGAAAATGCCCTAAGTTTATCTTTCTTGTGGCTTCAAATCCTAGGCCCTCTCGGTCTAGACAAAGTTTGGATAAAGGAAAAGCCCCGATAAAGGAAGGGGAACGGGATAAGGAAGGTTTTGTTTCGGTAAAATCCCAAAACAAAGGATGAAGGGCAAAGAAAGACCTTAAGGATAGCCATCCAAATGCTCTACTCAGCTATTTTGAAATATTATATGATCTTGATCAGTGCATGGAGATACCTGAAACGTCGCTACCTGATGCAAATATAACAAGGCCGAATCAAATGTCTCTTCTTGAGGGGAAACTTAAGGAATCAGATCTAGGGGTTTTAAATGAATAACAAAGGGCTTTGGATCTGAGTATAGGGGACATGGATGAGTATAGACCTATAAGGAAACTAATTTGGAAAGTTGTATAGATTTAGTTATGCCCTCTCCTACTTAGGCACTAATGCAGTCATCCTTGGACTGCAAAACTCCTACGGTGTTGGGATTGCAACAAAAAATAATTAAAAAAAGTTTTTCGGATAAGAATATGAAGGTGGGTCGAAAGAAGGACCAAGATAAAATTAAGTTAATGGGGTATACTTTGGTGGAGTCAGGCTTTGTGAGAACATTGGGCTCCCATTTTTATAACCCCCAAAAATGATTATCCTCTCATGGAATGTAAGGGGGTTGAACAACATCCCCAGAAAAAAAGTTGTTCGTTATTTGGTTCGGGTGCATTCTTCGGATGTGGTTTTTATTCAGGAGACTAAATTGACTATTGATAGTATGTTCAATATTACTCCCAAGTTGTGGAGAATGTGGCAATGCCAGTGTATTGGTGCATGTGGATATGTTTGTGGCGTCGCTTGCTTATGGGATTCGGTTAAGATATCCCCTCTTACTTGTATTTCTAGCAAATGGTCTATTTTGATGGTCGGGCATGATAATGAATCTGGTGAAACCATCCTACTTACAAATGTGTATGCTCCTATTGATTACAATGTCAAAGTGAATTTGTGGAAGCACATTTGCTTTGTGAGAAGTTTGGTTCCCCTGTACCCATGGATTTTGGTTGGAGACTTCAACTCTATCACTTGTCTGGAGGAGAAACATGGTGGGGTGGACTGTCTCGAGCCTTTTTCTTCTGTCTTTGGTGCTCATATCCAGGACCTAAACTTGGTTGACATCAAGCTAGATAATGGGATCTTTACTTGGCACAATATAAGGTGTGGGGAAGCTTCCATCTCAAAGAGACTGGATAGGTTTTTGATATCCAGTTATTGGATGGGTAATAACAAAAGTGCTAGTTCTATGATTCTGGAGGGTAGGGGATCTGATCATTGGCCTATAAAACTCTCTGCTTTGGAGTTAGGGCTAAAAAAGAATCCCTCCTTTAAGTTTCAACTTATGTGGCTTCGTGATACTAAGCTTCATGATTTCATGTGAGTTTGTTGGACCACTGACAACCTCCTCATGGCACCGCTATGTATTCCTTTATGAAGTGACTATAATTTGTAAAACATAAATTGAAGATATGGAATAGACTAAATTTTGGGAACCTTTCCATGGATAATCTGGCAGCTCTTAGGAGGATGGAAGAAGCTTCAAGGAATATTAGAGATCAGGGATTCATGAAGGATCTTCTTGTTGAGGAATCTGAGGCTACGAAAGACCTTGCTAAATGGGAACTGAGGGAAGAAATTTTTTGGAAACAAAAATTTCGAGTAGATTGGCTTCAGGAAGGGGATAGGAACACAATCTTCTTTTATAACTCAGTTAAGGCTCGCCATAATGGTAACCTGATTACCTCTCTTGTGAATTCTTAGGGTGCACTGTTCTCTTCTTTCAGTGATATTTGAGAAGAGACTAAGAGGTATTTTTCCTCTCTCTTCAAGGAGGACTCCCTATAATATGATGAGAATGAAAAGCTTATTCTAAAATGTATTCCAATGATTTTTTCTAGAGAGATGAATGAGCACTTGATGGGTCTAATTTCCCTTGAGAATTTGGAAAATGTTGTATTCAATATGAAAAAAGGAAAAGCCCCAGGCCCAAATGGATTCCCGATTGAGTTTTATCAGGAGTTTTGGGATTTAGTCAAATTTGATCTTTTGGAGGTGGTCCATGAGTCCCAAAAGAACAAACAGATGCTAATGGCCCTAAATGCTACCTTTGTGGTGCTTATACCCAAAAAATATGGTGCAAATTCCTTGGATATGTTTAGGCCTATTGCTCTCTGCAATGTTATGTATAAGATCATCACAAAAATTATTGCTGAGAGGCTGAATATATGGTTGAGAAAAATCATCTTTGAGGAGCAATGTGGGTTTGTTGCTGGCCAACAAATCTTGGATAGGGTTGTTATTGCTATAGAAGCTATTCACTCGATGGAAACTTCTAAGGAGAAAACTATGTTCATTAAGTTGGACATGGCCAAAGCCTATGATCGGGTCAAATGGTCCTTTCTTCAGAAAGTTCTTGCTGCTTTTTTATTTGAGGAGGAATGGATTAGATGGGTGATGAGTTGTGTTTCTTTTTTCTCATTCTATGTTCTTGTTAATAATGAGCCATCAGAGTTGTTTGATGCCTCAAGGGGATTGAGGCAAGGATATCATTTATCTCCTTATTTGTTTATCATTATGGCGGAAGGGTTGGGAATATTTCTCAAGTCTCAAGTCATGCAGGATCTCATTCAGGGGTGGAAGTGGGATAGTAGTTTGCCACCTCTTTCCCATCTTCAATTTGTTGATGATACTGCTTTGTTGGGAGCTACCACTATCAAGGAAGCTGGCAATATTAGACAGTCTATTGACATATATCTTGGTGCTTTTGGACAGTTGATTAATGAGGAAAAGTCTTCTATTTTCTTCTTCAATACCCCTCATCTTATTCAAGCCAGGATTGCTCGCATTCTAAGATTCCAGGTTGGGACTCCCCCTTCATTTATCTTGGTATTCCAATTTCATCTCATCCTCTACCTAGATCTTCTTGGCAGTCTATGCTTGATAAGTTTAGAAGGAAGGTGAATCACTGGAATTTTAGATGGCTATCCACTGTAGGTAGAGTGTTGCTTTTAAAATATTTTGTTCAAGCTTTACCCATTTATAGATGTTTTGTACAAATTGCTCCCTCTCACTTCATCAAGGACATGGATGTTTTGTCAAGACAGTTTTTATGGTCTAGAAAACTTGATCAATCTAAATGGAGTTTGGTTAGGTGGGATTCTATATATATGCCGATGCAAGAGGGAGGCCTTGGGTTGTGACAAATAACTCTTTTTGGGCAGGCTTTGGCTGCAAAACTTTATTGGAGATGGTGTACCTCTCAAGATCAGATTTGGGATAAAATATTATCTTGTAAATACTTGAGAGGTATTTCTAAGGCTGAGATCCCTAGATTCAGCTTGGTTGGGAAAGGTTCTATTATCTGGGACACTCTAAAAATAGGAGCTAATTTAATCAAGCAGGGTTTGTTCTAGATTTGCAATTAGGGGTCAAATGCTCTTTTTTGGGAGGATTCTTGGGATGGCCACCATTCTATCTTGAATCAATATCTTGGGCTATGTTCCCTAAGCATTTTTTCTTATAAGCAGACTGGTATCGTGTGGAGGACTTTAAAAAAATCTAGTATTTTGGAAATATAGAGATGTACATGTGGAAATATCCGCAAGAATGGCCCCAGGGGGGACTGGCCAAGGACAAAGAGGTGCTTACAATTATTCTTACGGGGAGGCCTTGTTCTTCATTGAGATGTAAAGATATTCTGGCTTGGAACCCTGATCCTAAGGGAACCTACTCGATAGCCTATGGTTCTTCCTATCACTTGGTGGAAAAAGGTGTGGAAAAAATTTGCCTGGCCAAAATATAACTTCTTTCTCTGGTTGGTAGCTCGTAATAAATGCCTCACTTGGGATAATGTGAGGAATAGGGGATTTTAGGGTCCCTCTTTTTGTGTCCTTTACAGTAATAATGAGGATGACTCTTCTCATTTATTTTTCCAATGCTCCTTTGCCAGAGACATTTGGCACCGTTGGTGGAGCGCCTGGAACCATCCATGTTTTCATGTGCTTTTCCTGGTGGAGTTTTGGAGTAGTCTAGGTAGACCTCTGGCCAAGGCCTCCTTCCTTTGGGTGGCTAGGAATTTGGGCCCTTCTTGCATCATTTGGAAAATTTGGATCGAACAGAATTGACACATATTTTAGGGTAGTTATTTTGTTGTTCAATAGATTTGGCAAAGGATCCTGTATATGGTTCAAGAAACCATCCATAGAAAATGTGATGTGGACCCTCTTTTGGATTCTAGTGAGAAGAAGGTACATCAAGCCCTTGGTCTCTTTGGGGATGGTGTGAACTCTTCTAGCCCTAGTAGGGTTCCTTAGCTCAGCAAGAAGATTAGGAGAGATGGTAGGTGGAGGCCACCCCCTAGAGGAGTTTTAAAAATTAATACTGATGGATCATCTAGGGGTAATCCTGGACATGCTGGCATTGGCGATGTTGGGAGAGATTCTATTGGTGGTGTCAGTTTTTTATTTTCCATTTATAAAGGTGTTCACTCCAACAATTTTATGGAAGCTCTTGCAATTCTTGAGGCCTTGCGGAGGGGGTTTTCTCTTGGCTAGCATAGGATTATCTATGAGTTTGACTCTCAAATTGTGGTTAATATTTTAAACAGTAAAATGGTGGAGGAAGTTAATTGGTAGTTGGCCTCTATAGCCATTCAGATTCTCATAATGAGTGAAGATTTTGAATTTATATCCTTTGTGCATATTCCAAGGGAATGGAATGTGGTTGTTGATTACCTGGCCAAAAGGGCTTTTGAGCTTCTGGATCCTTGGAGTATCGATAATTGGGAGAGTCTCTCGTGTGGGGACTCTCAACGCCTGTGGTAGTTGATCCACAAGGATGTACAAACTTAATGTGGTTTGTTCTTGTTGTCTTTTTTGGGTGTCATTCTAGTCTAGTGGTTTTAGCCTGTTTGGTTGTTTATTTGAATCCTGGTTGGAAGCTCAGTTGTACTCTGTAATCCAAACTTTTTATCAATAAATTTGTACCCCTTCATTTAAAAAAAAATCTACCATATAATACATGAGGTCCTAATACTCCATACAACGTGAAGAGAAAAATCCTTAGTAGGAGGTATTCCTAAACTCCTCCAAAAATCAACAAGAGAAGGGATATGAGAACAATATTTTTTCCACACCCTCCACCAAAGATGCCAAATTTTCCATGGAAATGAACACTGTAAGAGCAAATGCCCTAAAAATTCATCACTATTCTCAGAAAGGAAACAAAATTAAGGTCCCTAAAAACCTCTTTTTTGGATATTATCCTAGGTAATACATCTTTTCCTAGTAGCCAACCACAAATGGAAATTGCATTTGGGCCAGGAAAACTTATCTCAAACCTGTTTCCACCAAGGAACCTCCTCATCCCCAGTTGCCTATCTAAAACATAGTAACTAGAAGCCATCAATAAAACCCCTCTAGGATCCAGAATCCAAGCCAAAACATCATCATCCTATAAATAAGAGCACTCCCTAGCAATAAAAATACAATCCAACTCTTCTCTATCCTGAACAAAACCATCTGTCGATCAATCTCTAGGATATTTCCACTGAACTACCTCCATCTGCCCAACTCTTTTGGAAAATTCATAATCCATCACCCTGTACCAACCAGTAGCCAAGAAACAATTACATAGCTCCTGAAGATGAGGAAACATAGATAAAATTATAGGGAAACCATACCAAGAATCATAGCATAAAAGAGCCTTTGAGACAAATCTAGAACAATCCTTGCTTAACAAGAGTTTCCCCCTTCTTAAGGGTGTTCTAGATCAAATATCCTTTATTAGATAAACTATATTTAGGTATTTCAGAGCCCTCAACCCCATTAAGATACTTAAAGGAGATAATTTTAGCCCAAGCATGGTCTTGAGAAATGCACCATCTCTATTAAATCTTGGTCACCAATGTCTGACCAAAAAGAGAAGTCAAACGAAGATCCAAACCACCTTCCTATTTCAATATACAGATAGTCTCCCACTTAACCAAACTCCGTTTTTAAGACTCCAAAATTCCAACCTTTGAACAAAGATTCAAGCTCATGAATAAAACTAGCAGGAGCAACCTGAATTATGCACCAACAAATACATAAAGCTTGAACCACTGACTTAAGAAGCAACACTCTACTAGCAAAATAAAGCCACTTAACAGTCCAATGAGAGAATTTAGCACAAAATATTATTCTGGATGCCTCAAGGCTAAGAGCCCATAAAAAGAGAAATTTCCAAATAAGTTAAAGGAAGAGCTCCAATCTAAAATCGAAGAATCTAAGCAATTATGGCCTGTATAAGAGGATTAGTATTGAAAAAGAAGATGGAGGATTTTCTCTCATTTATATTTTGCCTTGAAGTAGCCAAAAAAATTTCCAAAGATCTTCTAAAAATTAGTTGCTTCCCTAATAGAGGCAAGACCCATTAGTGCAGTATCATCCACAAATTGAAGATGAGAATACACAGGTAAACTATTACCCCACCTCCAAACATGAATCAACCCCTGACTAACATGTGATTTGATAAGTCTACCCAAACACTTAGCCATAATAAACAAATAAAGAAATAAAGGATCCCCTGACGAAGACCTCTCGAAGCCTGAAACAAAGTAGAAGGCTCACCATTGATAAGGACATAATAGGATGGAGACGTAATATAGCTTATCACTCGACTAACTCATTTGGATTCAAAACAAAAATCAAGGAGAATTTTACTTAAGAAATACCATTTAACACTATCATAAGCCTTAGCCATATCCAATTTTATAAAAATAGTTTTTTCTTTGGAAATTCCCATAGAATGAATGGCCTCAACAGCAATAGCCACATCATCAAGGATTTGACTATCTGCCACATAACCTCCTTGTTCATCAAAAATAACCTTACTGAGCCAAGGCTTAAGTCTCTCAGTAATTAACTTGGATATAATTTTGTACACCACATTACATAGTGCAATAGGTATGAAAAGATCTAGAGAATTGGCTCCTTCCTGCTTAGGTATAAACACCAAGAAGGTTAAATAATTTACATGGGATTAAAAATCATCCTATCTGTATTACATCATAATAGTGTTATCATGATATTTCAACAAACCTTATGGTAGTATTCAACAACTTGAGTGGGCATCATAGTAAAGACTTTGATACTCTAAATAGAAGGTCCAAGTTTCAAATTCTAAGGGAGTAAGGTTGTACACCAAATTTTGATAGCTAAACCAAAGGTTAAATGACTTAAAATTTAATGAATAAATAGCATTATCTTATATAAGAGACAACCTTGTGGATGTTAAAAAAAATTGCTTCTCAAGATTTGCACATGAGTCCCAAGGGACTAAGTGGATTGGTAGTTGCTTGTTTGGCCAAAAACTTACCAAGAAGACACCCAGGTCCAAACCTTGGGGGTAGTCTGCTTACAAAGGTAGTAGTCTGATCTAAATACTTTGAGTGCATGCCAGACCAATGATGATGGTACAAATATTGAGCGACCAATGGTGCCCCTCATGTTGGATCAACAACAACGAGGTGGAATAGGTTTGGTGGGAGCAGCCCTTTTGGTTTAAACCCTATGCTTGTGCTTGACAGTTACTAAAAATAGTGTGGTTATAACCAACTCTCCTATGAATAAAAAAATATTTGGACATGGGTAAGACCATCCTTGATTTTTTATGCTTTTATTAACTAAGCTTACCATTTGATTATAAATCATATAAATTAAAACTATTTAATATTTTAATTAGGAATAAATGAGGAATTACTTTATTAAATCAAACATTTAAATTATTTAATGATTGCTCCTCTCTATATGCTTTCAACTCCAATATTTAGTGGAGACTCCAACAATTCTTTGATGTAGCATGGTTAAATAACATGATTTTTTTCAATTTTTTAAAAATTAATTTAAAATCATCCCTAAAGTTATGAAAAATTCCATAATTATCTATTTTATATACTCTACATCTAAATAATGGCATTCTCTTAACAATCTACTTAAGAATAATTTCTTTATAACATATTGAATTCACATAATGGTTAAAAAATATTGGTAACTAATAAAAAAAATCAACGAGTTAAGTAATAGAATTTTTAAGAAAAATAAAACTTTTTATTTTTTTAATATATATATATAGTTTGTGGAAGACACCTCAATTGGGATGCCACTTTTGGGTAAGTCCAAAGGAGGTAGGGGTATCTATTCCACCAAAATTGTCCAAGGCTCGCACCTGGCCTGCCCCCTTCGGCACACTCAAAGAGCATGCCTAAAATAACAAAAATACAAAAAGATAAACGCAAAAACATAGAAACAACAAAAAACACAAAAAACAATAAAACAACAAAAAAAAAACACACAACACAAAAAATACAAAAACATAAAATATACCAAAAATAACACAAGAAACACAAAAACAATACAAAACAACACACACACCGAAAAACTAAAAAGAAGGAAAAACATAAAACAACTTTGGCATTTCTAGGCTAAGAGGCTTTTTATGCAATATTCAACAAAGGAAACATAATAATGATTAGTCTGAGCAAGGGAACTAAAATACCTTGACCTAACCAAAGAGAAGTAAAAACAAAGAAAAACTAGGTGCCTCTAGTACTGGAGCCATCCAAAGAAAGGATAAAAATAAGAGCTTCCCTTATTTGCAAATATCATCAATTGGGAGGGTGGTCATAGTAATATCACCTTTGTCCAATGCCCAATTAGCTAAAGCATCAACTCCTGTTTTGTTCTCTGACCATATGATTGTATTCAACTTTCAAAAAGCCCATGTGGATTAATTGAATCTTCTCAACAATTTTATTTATTCTCCAATCAACCTTATGTATTAGGATTCTTCAATAGATTAATCATGTGTTGAGAGTTGTATTCAACCAACACCTTTTTCCATATGACCTTAGTAGCCTCTCGAAGGCCTCTAAGGATGGCATACCCCTCAGCAAGGTTATTGGAAAGGATACCCAAATTCTCAATAAAAATGAAAACTAGGGAACCATCTAAAAGTCTACCAATTCTTCCTGCTATAGCTTTTCCAGGGTTCCCCTAGAGGCTCCATAGGTATTGACTTTTTTAAAATCCTTAGGAGGAGGATGTCAATTTCTTGTTCTGTCCATATTTTGATTACTCGCATTCTCTTTAATTTGGTTGTCCTTAAAAGAGTTCATCTTCAATCTTTGCATCACTTGATCCCATAATTGGTGGGAGGTGTAGGAGTTTTTAAAGAGTTGTTGGACTGATTCAACTAATTTGGTAATGGTTTTTTACCAGATATAGTGAATTTCCTTTATTTCTTGATTAAAAATTTGGTTGTTTCTTTCCTTCAATATTTTCCAAGGTAGAATGGTAGAACCCATCCAAACTAGTTGCCTAATAAAATAATCAACACCCTCCTGATTAGGCTAATCCCTCCAAAGTTATTTAAAAGTTAAAAAATTGGACCACTGTAAGCCAAGTAAGATGGTTATTCTCCTCCATAGCTCAAGGGATAAGGTACACTCAATAAAAACATAGCTAAGATTTTCCACATTCTCTCCACACATTTCACATCTAAACGGGCCATGAAAACCACGTTTCATAAGTTGTTCACTAGTAAGCACCCTGCGATGCAATAAAAGCCATGTAAATAACCCCATATTAGGCCAGAGTTTTTTAGCCCATAACTGAGTAAATATATCATATAATTGGTTGGGATTATAAGTCCAAATAACCTTGAGCAACTAAATACTCACCCTTAGTAGTGTTGTCCCATCCAAAATAGTATTTTTCATGGGATCAAGAGAGAGATCTAATATGAAGGATGCTTTGGATTTTTTTTTTGCCTTTATTGCATTTGAATAGGCTAGTCCTCAACAGGGATCCAAAATTTACCAACCTCTGAATTACCATTATGGTATCGATAGTAATTACAAATCTTTATCCAATTAGCTCGATGAAGCTCCTCTATCCAAGGCCTCCAATCAAGAAAATGAGTTATCAAAGGCTGGTGACCATCCTAAGAATTTATTCAAAAAAATTCCTATTGACCATTATGAATGATCCAAAATAACTTGTGCTTAATCAAATACTCACCAGTCTTAAGAACCGCTAAAATAGGAGAACCTTTGGTAGGCAATTGATAGCAAATAAGGTCTTCGGGACTTTTGTTCTCAACATATTTAGCACAAAGATTATTGGCCCAAAGAGCATTGGGGTTATGAAAAAACCTCCAATACACTTTAGCAACTAAAGTATTATTATTATTAATAGTAGATCTAAATCCTAACCCCCCTTCATTCTTGGGAAGGCATAAAGTATCCCATTTCACCAAGGCCCATTTTCTTTTTTTAGTACCACTTCAAAGGAAATGATGATTAATTTGATCCAATTTTTGAATAACTTCCTTTGGGATATTCAACACAGTAGAAACATAAATAGGTATAGCTTGAAGGATTGATTTTATCAATGTAATTCAACCCCAAAAAAAGTCACCTATTGGTCCACTTTCCAATTTCTTCTTAACTCTATTGAACAACCAATTCCAGTATTTTTTTTGTCATTGAATATTTATAGGAATGCCTAAATAAGTGATCAAAAGGAAGGTCTTATTATATATTAATTTATCCAAGACCATAGATTCTTTTCTGGGAGAGCAGTGAAAGAAAATGACTTTAGATTTATCTTCATTAATAAATTTCCCAGTAGCATTAGAAAAACATCTAATGATTTGCTTAATTTTATAAGCTTCCTTAACTATAGCTTTACCTAATAGAATAGAGTCATCAACAAATTGAAGATGAGAAATAGGCCTAGCTCCATGAGCAATTTTAACTCCCTCAAGGGTTTTGTTTTCTTCTTTTTGTTACAGTCTTTCCCAAGCATTCAACAGGAATGATGAATAAATAAGGGGAGAGATGTCACCTTGCCTAATACCTCTGGAAGAAAGGAATAGCTAATAAGGTCTGCCATTGATAAGAAAAAAGCATAACATCAAAGAGATACATCCCATAATCCAGTCCATCCAGTCTTGAGAGAAGCCAAATTGCCTCAAAACTTTGACAAGTGTTAATCCACTCTGTCATAAGCTTTGGATAAGTCCAAAAAAATGGACATAGATGGATATTTTTACATTTAATGGAATAGATAGCTTCCTGAGTAAGAACTATCTTATACACTATTTGACACCCTTCCACATAACCCCCTTGTTCAGGGAAAATAATCCTATGCAAAAGATACTTCAACCTTTTTGTCATGATATTTGTAATGATTTTGAGACTGTAACCTTTTTGTAATGATATTTTGGCTTTCTTGGATTCTTCCAACATCTCTAATAAATTAGCATGAAGGATATCCCAAAACTCTTGATAGAACTCAATGGGAAAACCATTAGGACCTAGGGTTTTTTCTTTTTGTATTTTAAAAACCACTTGTTGAAGCTCATTGATAGTAATTGGAGTAGTCAAAATAGAGTTATCCTTAGAAGTGATAAGAGTAGGGATCATTTGAAGAATATCTTGTTGAGAAGTTGAGTCAAAAGGTGCAGCAAAAAATAGATTAAAAAATTAATTGACAACAATAGAATTCATGCCATCCCAAGTGTAGATAATATCTCCATAATCATATTTTAGGGATATCTTCGAGCTAGAAGAGATTTGTGGAAAAAATATATGTTTTGATCTCCTTCTTTGAGCCATTGGATCTTAGATTTTTGCTTCCATAAGAGTTATCTTTTTTCCCATTCCTCTAACTGAGTTGTGAGTCTAATTTCATTTGTACTTCTACTCTCTATGAGGCCATCTAAACGGATTTTCTTATTCAAATTTTCAATCTGAGCAATCACTTCATATTTTTTTGTTGAACATCTCCAAAATCCTTCGAGTTTCAAATCTTGATTTTCGATTTTTAATGTATTACAACCTTTTCATAAAATAGAACATCTTAGTCTCATACCTTGGTTTGCCTTCCTTTCACCATTGTTGCACATTGGGTCTAAAGGAATTATCTCTAAGACATTAACTAAAATAAAAAAGGTAAAAAAATCACATTGGTTTTCCAAATTTCCACCATGATTAGCCAATGATCTGAACCAGCATTTTTAAGAGGCTTCACCTTAGGAATGCGACCATGGATTAAGAAATTGTCAAAGAACAATAACCTATTCAATCTCTCCATGATATAAACTAAGCCTTACCTTATGTTACACCAAGTCATAAGGCCATTATTTGGTTGGATATCGATTTGCAATATATTCACTCATGAGGTCAGTGCTTCTATCCAAATTTCTATTTCCCCTCATTTTCTCATCTAGAGAGAGGATGGTATTGAAATCTCCTCTGATCAAGATCCAAGCTTCAAGGAAATTATAGAAAATATAAATCATATCCTTTCATTATCTTCTCTTTTCCTCCAAAGTAGTTAGAGCATAAACAATTTTGCAAAGCATAATTTGGTTAGAATGTCTAATTTGAATAGCTATAGCTAAAAGACCTCAGTTGCCAACCATATGGTTAATAACTACCTATTTTGGGTCCCAAAGATGAGCAATGCCACCAGAAGTCCCCTAGGAACTGAGAGAAGCAATTTTTATACCTAGCCATATTTTACTAGCAATTGAATCCATTTTCTCTATTGACATCTTCGTTTCTTGAAGGAAAACAAGATGTGGATGGTTTGTCTAAATAATTCTTCTAATTTCATTTTGTTTTAAAATAATCCCTTTGAGTCCTCTAATATTCCAAGTGATGATCTTCATTAATACTAGGGCTAAATAAATTAGTAAGGGCATTAATTTTACCTTCCTCTATAAGCTTTTCACCTTCTTTTACCATATGATGTTGATTGGTCTTGCGACTTACCTTTTGGTTGAAATTCATCTTTAGTTTTTTTTCCTTGTTTCTTGACTTACCTCAATTGAATCTAGGATGGCTTCTAACCTCGAAGAATCCGTGTACAAATCCAAAGTATTATTGGAAATTTCAACAAATTCTATCTTGGGACCTATATTATTTGAAGTCTCAACATTTAAAAGATTTTTTTTCTTGTGTATATTTCCTCCTTCTTTCCTATTGAAAACCTTTAATTTTCTAGTTTATCTCTAAGTCCTTCCCTGCATCTTCAAATTGTGTTTCTAATATTTTTGTCTCCATTATTTTCTCTTCTTCACCTAGGACATAATTTGTGTAAGGAAATTCAAACATATTAGCTAATAACTTTGATTGATCCTTCGTAATTGGTTTTTCTGAGTGTTCTTCTTTTGATACATTTGGAAACCTGCAAATTTTGTATCCTCTTTCTTTTGATCTAGAATTTTATTTGAGTAGACACTAGACAAATGACCATATTCATGGAAAATTCTACAGTGAAAAGGATTTTTCTCATAGTCAACCACTTCCTCCCAAGTGTCCTCCCCAGATTGTAATGAGATCTTTTCAGGTAGGGGTTTGTCAAAATCCATTAAAACAAAAATCCGAGCATAAATAATATGTTCAATTTTTTTAGTACAATCAACACTCATCATAAAAGTTCCCAAAGAGTTTCCAATTGAAGAAAAAACAATCATATTATAGAATTCAACTAGGAGACCAAAGAATCTAACCCACAGGACCTGTAGAAGGCATCTCTTCTTCGATTTTAAATTTAGTATGTGAAGGCTTCATGAAAATACCCATCCTTACAAAGAAATAAGGATCCCCTTGAAATTTTTTCTCTCTATCTTCATTATTAGCAAATAAAACAAGAAAATAACCATTTGGATAAACAAATATTGTAACTCACCTTTTGTTTTCTAGTTTTTTGCAGCCTAAACTTTGAAAGTAGATAGGCTCGAACAAAAACTCAAGAAGCAACAAATTAGTCCTCTTTTTTCTAGATCTTTTATGCTATTCTGAATGATGCCCATATCTAGCTTAATAATCAAAGTTTCATCAACTACCCTAAGACATCTTGACTCAATTTTCTTAGGATAAATCTTAGGCATTATCAGAGATTTACGGGAAGCCCTAATATTAATGTTAGCATTAGGTTGAGGCTTTCCACCATAGAGGGCATCCCTAAATTTTATTTTTGGTTTCGAGTCTTTGAAATCCTTGCCCTTGAAAGGGGTTTCCATAGTGGCTTTCTTTTGGGATGCTCCTTAGCACCGAATTCGCTTGAGATCTAAACCATTTTTTGATTAGTTGCTTGAAACTTGTTTCAATATCTCTTTAATCATGCCTTGGACGCTAAGAAAAGGTATGATTTTTACTTTTATTTTGTGCAAAAAATTGGAAGTCATTGTCAATCAAGTTTGCAACATGAAGATTTATTGAAATATATATTTCTAACCCATCTTGGGTCCCTTGCAATATATACCACTAAAATATTGAGAAAAAACCACAAAAAATATTGGCCATTAGGGCCCAAAGGTCCCAAAAATAACCTTTGAAGTTGCTTTTTCTCAACACAGATACCCTCACACATTCACTCGCTTTTGAAAAATAACCCCTAAGTAGATATCTTCCCATAAAATTCCTTTTAAAGTAATATTTTTAATAAGTTATATGTGGCTTATATTAGGGGCCACTCCCATCAAAATACCAAAATATTACATTTGTTGCAACATACCTTTTTATCACAAATTTTCCATTTCTTTTCCTCTTAAATATATTAAATTTCCTCATAATGCTATATTTCCAGGCTCAGCTCCTGTCGATATGGTGAATTTCTGACTGATCAATGGATAAGAATGAATGCACAAAACACACACAAGCCTGGGCATGATGACACAACTTCCAAATACATCTGCCTCAACTCTATATTAAGATATTGCTAATAGATTTATTCCTTCATAAGTCAAATTTCATCTATTTTTAAACTCAGTCATCAGATTTTACTGATAAGAACCAAGGTCCATCCTTTAGTATTTTTTTCTTTGTTTTCCTTTTCGGCTTTTAGTCTAAGTTTTTGTGGTCTCTTGATTGTCAATCGAAGATTCTGGAGTTCTCAGGAGCATTCATGTGCCATTCATACTACCAGTCCTAGTCAGAGCTGGTGTTGTACCCCATTGTTACAACTTAGTTTTCACCCCATTATTTTTAAAAAATTTCATTGAATTGATGTCTAGGTGAGCTTAGGGTGCAAGGCCAAATTTTTTATGATTCCAAAAAATTAAGGCTTGGGTTTAATCTAAATTTCTAGCTTACAAAAGTGTTGAGATTTGTGTATCTTAAATATCAAGGTCTAGTGGCAATGGTTTGGATTGAGCATTTTTTAAGTTTGTCAAAGGTCTTAAAGAGTGCATGATTTCATGCGCCCCATTTTCCTATGGAGTGCACGAAGTTCTTAAACTCGCGCGTTGATTTATGTCAAAATTTGAAGGGTTATATCTCATGAAATGGGAAGAATTTTTTTATTATATTAATTTATTTGAGTACCCATTTGGCCTGTTTAGACCCCTGAGAAATTTCGTCGAATTCTAAGAACTTTAATTTTTACCCTAATTTTGGAGTGTGCAAAAATTTGATGGGTGCGCGAGTTCGTGTGCCCAATTTTTCTATAGAGTGCACAAATGTCTTAAAGGGTGTATGATTTTTTGCACCCCATTTTAAATTTGTGCGCCCCATTTTCCTATGGAGCGCACGAAGGCCTTAAACTCACGCGCGTTGATTTACATAAAAATTTGAAGGGTATATATCACCAACCGGGAAGAATATTTTGATGATATCAACTTTTTTGAGTACCCATTTTTCCTATTTATAAACTTGAGAAATTTTATCGAATTTAGAGAACTTTGATTTTTGCCCTAATTTTAGAGCGCACGAAAATCTGAGGGGCACGCGAGTTCGTGCGCCCCATGTTAAATTTGTTCACCTAATTTTATATGGAGTGCACAAAGGTATTAAAGGTTGTACCATTTTATGCACCCCATTTTAAAGTCGTCTGCCCCATGTTTTAATAAATAGGTACGTGGATGTTTCGTCTTGTAGAGGCTCCCAACAAAAATTTAACAGGTATAGTAACTCTTCTTAGCCGAGTTTTGAAATAAATCAAATATATATTTTTATATATGTGTAATTACCTATATGTGAGAAATATGGTACTGCTGATGGCATCTGTGAATGCTGGACAATTACAAAAATATAAAGAAAGGTGACAAGTCAGTAGAAGGGCTATGTTTTATTGTTGCATCAAGGATGGAAAGGTTGGCAGAATCAAAAGGAGAATGAACAAGATAGAGTGGGGCCTAGATCACCAAAGGAATCCCATGAGAAAAGTGTATCATAGCTTCCTACTCAGGATAGCGATAAAGACAACACGCAACCTCAACCACCATCCATCTAAAGAGAAGAACGTGGGCCACGTGCCCATTTTTTATTATATCATACTTTTGGAGGAAGTGAGATCAGGCTAGCTAGAGAGCTGATGAAGAAATGGTTACAGCTCCGCTTAAGCGATAAAAAATATATATTGAAGACCACTGCAGTAGCAGAATTTTTATCAAACCTCTGAGAGAGAAATCTTAAGTCCAAGTATTGTTGTGTTTTATATGTTAGTTGTATTTCATGTTCTGTATTAATCCCTTTTGTCCCTTACACCATCTGTTCTTCTGCCATTTATCCAGATACTGTCCAGGATGCTTTGTCTTCTGATATCATTTCATGCGGATGATCTAGAGTTGGAGACTCTTACATAAAAATCTCATGTTACGGTATTCGAATTGGGGTTTTGTTGTAATTATTACCATATAAGATCCAAGCATTTTGTCGGTCTTTTCATATGTAAAATCTATTTATATGAATATAATATCCAACTCTGCTTCTGGAATTCTATGTTTTTATGGTTATGTGTTTTGTTCATTTGCATATCACAACAATCTAAATGTGTAAATGACGCCTTTCGTTGCTAGTTAAATCAATTTTATTGATTACATTATTTGAATGAATGAAAACGAACTAGTTCTCCTTTCCTTTTCTTTTCTGAGTCATTGAATATATTTTTGCTATGACTACCCAATTGACATGGCACTGGTCTGGTCTTAATGTGTTCTAACAACACCTAGTTTGGTCACAAATAATCAAAATAATACAATATCATTTAATCTGGTAATACATGGGTGATTGCATTAAAATGGCAAATATATGAACCCATTGTCTGGGGTTTCCTTACCCGACCCGGTCTGTCTAGAGTCATTCTAATAATCTATTCCTAGGTCAAAGCGGTAGATCCACCAGAGTCTACAATACTCATTGTGATCTTCGGGATTCCTGTGACATGACAAAGCTTAAGGAGGTAAGCAGGAAATCCCCACAACGCAACCATTTATTGGATAACAAGAATCTATCCACCCTTTCTGCTATATAATTTTTCCCAATGATTCTATTATCCTATGTATATTGAAATCTTGAGGGAATAACATCCCAAAGGTCATTTAAATTAACAAATGAAGAAAAATCTTGCATTGATTTAGACCATCTTGGAATACCACCCTTTTTCTAAATGAGATATATATTTGAAAAATTATATGCTAAGGTCCTTCAAACATATTTCATGAGGAGTAACTATAGTTGGAGCATATACATTTATGATGGATTTTTAAGCCTTAATACTAACATAAAACTCACAGGATAAATTCCACGGGATCAAATATAATATAGCCACAATATAGTAAGATCAAGATAATGATGTAAGTAGAATAATATGAGCAAATTAATATGTAAATCAAGGCATATAATATATCAAATAACATTCATTAATAAGCAACAATATGAATGTAATAGCCTGAATCATACATATACAAAGCATGTAGCACAACTTATAATATTAATTGCTCAAAATGTATGCAATCTTTATTACTCCTCTTTCTCTTACAAATATGTCACTTGACTCTTGATCATTCCTATGATGATATTGATAACTACTTCTCTATATATTTATGATCCTCCATGGATTAATATATAGCCATTGTAGAATGACTCTTTGGATACTTGACTATTCCTTTCCTTATGCCAAGTCTCATGACTCTTGACTTCTCTACTTGACACTTGCATACACATGACTCTATCTTGTATGCATACCTAGACATGACTCTTCACTTTGCACACTCTAATATAAGGACACTTGTGCACATAAACTCACATTACACTTGCACACTTACTCACATGACACTTGTGCATTTCTTGCACATTACAATAGTACATAAAATATTACTCACACTCTAAACTAAGACAACCTTAATCTAATATTTACAAGATGTACCATGAAGATACCATGGGGATATATTAGCATATAGTAAATAATGTAATATTCTCCAACACTCCCATGTATTACATGATTTTGTTATTAAAGAATTCAGTCTTCAATCATGATCTTCGGCTTTCATCGTCAATCTACCTCCTTTAGATAAATATCTAAACTTTTAATATGAGATTCTTCTATCTTTGAATTCAGATTTTCTATTGCCCTTCTTGAAGTGATTTCTTCTCTTCTTGTTTCTTCTTCTTCATTTATGCATCTTCATTTGAGATATATCTAATGATATATCTTCTAAGCATTGAGTTAGCAAATCATCACAATAATATTGTCTTAATTTCAATGATTCCTTATTGAAACTAACATAAGCTTCATTCAAGTTATATGTGACTTTTTTCTTTTTCTTGTTTCTTCCCTTGAAAGAACTCAAAGCTAATTAATGATAAATACATCATTAAGCATTCTTCTAAAGAAAATATAATAGTGTTTTGAGAATTCCACCATGTTTTGAAGAGTTTTTCATGAAGATAACTTATAAGTGTTGTAAAATATTTCTCTTTTGCCTCCTTCAGAACAAAGATAATTTTTCTTTTAAATCATTAGCCATTTGTTTCTTTTCATCAAAGTCATATGTTAAGTTTTGAGAATAAAACTGAAGTGTGTGCAACATTTCTTCACCATCCTCATTGAATGTATTCTTAACAATTTCTTCCATGATATGCAAACAATGTTAAAAAAATATTTATTTTGATGTAGACTACCTTATATCTCCCTAAGTTTGAATAATTTAAATTTTCTAAATTAAATCCTATTGAGTAGAAAACCTTATATCTCCCTAATTTGTTAGAAACTAAGAAATAAGAATTTTGCAAATTTAATTTTTCCTAAGTTTGAAGTAGAACTCCTTTTGACTCCCAAATTAATTAATTTGCAAATATTCAATAATATTCTAATTTCAAAAAACTATTAAACAAATCAAATAACTATTAAAGAAACCTTATAACTCCAAAATAAATTAAACTTCAAAAAATATCTTCAAATTATAATTACTCTAAATAAACTTTATCACTCCAAATAAACTTTATAAACTAAATAGTACTTATTGCTCCTATAGTTTCTCAAACTTAAATACTTTAATGAATATTTTAATTAATTCATACCTTATCACTCCTATGGTTTAAATTTAAAAACCCTAATAAACTTTAAAATACCTTTGGAAATTCATGCATGCCTTATTCTCTCTTCAAACGTTACAATATGGAATGAATGCTACTCGTGCGAGCTGACTTTAACGGGTTTTCCAAGCATTACAATTCTCAAATGACTTACGAGTAATTCCTCTTTAGATGGAATGTAAGACGTTTGCATACTTGTCACATGCATTTTTTCTTCAAGTGATATGTGAGTTGTATTGCGCCAGATGCCTTGGAGACATTTCAATGACTGAGCATTCTGATATTACTCCTTTCTCATTATGGTAAACAACTAGGGTGGGAAATGGATATACCAACCGTGCATTACTTTGGTCTTCTCCTTTCGCAACTCAAATGTTTAAGATTCCACTTAGAACTTGTTGTTGGATGCTTGGTATGCTATGTTGTTTGTCTTAGATGTCACGTTGCTTCTTGGGTTACTTTGGGTAATTCATTGCTCCTTACTACTTCTTGGACATCTCTCTACTACTTCTCAAGTATTTCTCTAGTATACCTGTGGTCTTCTTAAGCTTGCTTGGGATATTATCAAGCTTCTTGGATTTGCTTGGGATCTTCTCAAGCTCCTTAAGTGTGCTTTAAGTCTTCTATAGGAAAACTTGACGTCTTTCATTCTTCCTTAGATGTGATATGGAACATGGGCAATTCGTTCGATGTGCGATTGTGTTCTCTCTCACATACTAGTGTTGTCTCGGTTCTACTAACTCATTTTTAGCTTACACTTTCTCTATTCTATTGTTGTTTTGATAGATGACCTCTTTCTATTCCAAAGTTGGTTGCTTAGATTCTCTACTTCCATTGCTTGTATAGACATATTTTTGTTGGTTACTTTATCTTTCTTTGGCATGTCCTTCTAATTCTCTCTAATGACTACTTTTTGCACTTTGGAATCTTCTTCACTGAATTTGTATATGGTTGCCAATGTCAAGCCTGTTATCAAGGTCAATATTTAATGACCTGAATATTCCTAAAACTTCTTTTATCAAGGACTCTCATCAAGACTTGAATCTTCTTATGTTAAGGTCTATCTTCAAGACCTAAATTCTTTTATCTGTGTCAAGGTCTATCTTCAAGACCTAAATCTTCTTATGTCAATATCTATCTTCAAGACCTAAATCTTCTGCCTCTTATATCAAGGTTTATCTTCAAGACCTGAATCTTCAATGTCAAGGCCAATTTCTCTATGACCTAAAACTTTAATATCCTATAACTTAAATTAATATTCACTTGATAAAATATTACATTCATATAGATATATCAGTCCTTGATATATCCTTCTTTTTTTTTATTCTTGCACTAAAATATGAAATTCTTCTTTATCTGTCATAGGAAGCTCCTCACTCTTCTAACGATAAATCTCTACTACAACTCTATATTCAATAATATCTTAGGTCGCACCTAAGAACTCAAATCTATAATATCAAGGTGACCTTAATATCCCTAATGCTTCTATCAATGTCAAGGGTTGGCTATGTCCTTGAATGATCAACTATCTTAAAGTTAATTCATCCTCCAATATATGATTCACTGTCTTCACTGGTTATATTGCAACTATAGAAAGACTTTATAGCTAAGTATTGGTCTTCACTAATTATTCTTGCAACCATGGAAAGACTCTAGCCTTTCTACTTACTTTGACCTTAAAATAGAGTCCAGGTCTAACTCCCTTTAAAGTAGACAGACTCTAAACCAATTTTATCAAGTTGGACAAAATCGCTTTTGTATGTAGCTAAAAAAATTCAACCTATGCAAAAAAAATACTTACAGTAGCTCTGATACCACTAATGGCTTTTTAAGCATTAATATTAACAAAATATTATAGGATAAATTCCACATGATCAAATATAATATAGCCACAATGTAGTAAGATCAAGATAATGATGTGGGGGAAGAAAGTAGAGAGGGGAGGGCTCGGTCCCTCCCTTGCTCCCCCTTCCATGGCTCTTGGTTCCTGCCCAGTTCCTGGCTCAACCCAGGTCATCCCTCCCGGGGAGTGGTTGTTTGCAGATGATCTCCTGGGGGAGATCCTTCTCCACTATCTGTGCCCCTCCCGACCGGCTAGGGTTTCTTTGGTTGTGTTTTTGGACTGGTGCTTCCCAGGGATCCCTGTTTGGTTGGGGATCCCTTCCCTTTTTCCCTCAGGCTTCCCCCTGGGGTTTTTTGCAGGTTATTCGCATGGATCTGGTCCCCTGCATTTCTCGGTGCGGTGGAGGTGATGGTTTAGGGTTTGGACAGCTTCCCCTTTTTCTTGTGAATCCTCGACGGGCTCTGTGCTTGGACGGGATTCTTGGTCCCTACTGCTGGGATCCTCTTCTGTTTTCTTGAGGCGGGTTCTTTGTGGTGCAACTCTTTGGTCACTTCCTGATGGGTTGGATCCTCTCTGTGCTAGCTGTCGGCTTCCTGCAGGATGGCTCTCGCTGAACGGAATGTTTTCCCGGTGGGCAGGATGGTTTCTCCACAGGGCGAGATCTGCCAAATCCGCCAGTTTTCCCATGAGGCGGTATCCTTTATTTTTTGCTGGTTTCCCGGATGGCGGGATTTCCCTGTTGCTTCCCGCTAGGCGGGACTGTTTGTGATGGTTTTGACTGCTTCCCGCGAGGCGGGATTTTATTGTAACGGTTTTTCTTTGCTTCCTGCTGGGCGGGATCTTCTCGATGGTGGTTTTTGGCTACTCCCCGCTGGGCGAGATCTCCAAAACTACTTCCTTTCTTATTTGTCTGTTTCCCGCTGACAGGGATTGTTTCATGCTTACTGTTACCGCTGGGCGGGATTTGCATTTTGGTGTTCAGTTTCAAGGGATTGATGCCCTAGGCCCATTGCTTATGTAATCGAGTTTTTTTAGGGGTTACGATTTCTGTAATAGGCTTATACATAAAGCCAGGAGGCATGATGCAAGGCTGATTTTGTACATAAGGTTTTGGGATCCTCTATAAAACCCTTTTTTAATCTACTATAATAATTACCAAAAAAAAAAAGATCAAGATAATGATGTAAGTAGAATAATATGAGCAAATTAATATGTAAATCAAGGCATATAATATATCAAATAACATTCATTAATAAGTAGCAATATGAATGTAATAGCTTGAATCATACATGTACAAAGCATGTAGCACAACTTACAATATTAATTGCTAGTATGTAATCTTTATTACTCCTCTTAAAAATATGTTACTTGACTCTTGATCATTCCTATGATGATATTGATAACTACTCTATATATTGATGATCCTCCATAGAGTAATATACAGCCATTATAAAATAACCTTTTGGATACTTGACTATTCCTTTCCTTATGTCAAGTCTCATGACTTTTGGCTTCTCTACCATACACATGACTCTATCTTGTATGCACACCTAGACATGACTCTTCACTTTGCACACTCTAATATAAGGACACTTGTGCACACTTACATATAAGACACTTGTGCACATAAAATCACATTACACTTGCACACTTACTCACATGATACTTGTGCATTTCTTGCACATACACATTTACATAACACTTGTGTATCTCCTCCACATTACAACATTACACAAAATATTTCTCACACTCTAAATGAACACTCAACCTTAATCTAATATTTACAAGATGTACCATGAAGGTACAATGGGGTAGCATGTACCAAATAATGTAATATGTTAGTCTCACAATGACACTGAGAGGGAGGGTGAATTAGTGTAGCTCTTTTAAACTTAAATCTTCAACCCTTAAAGCCAAAACAATGAAAACTTAAAACCAAATAAAGCAAATATAACAAGATAACATCACACAACATAAGATGTACCGAGGTTCACCGATTTGGCTACTCTTAAAAATGACTGTTTGGACTCCCATCCAAATATAGCCTTTGCAAAGCACCAACTTTACAATAAATTTACCAGCACCCACTAGAAAGAGCACCAACCCCTGATTTATCTGCACCAACCCCTGATTTATCTGCACCAACAGAAAGGAGCACCAACCCATGATTTATCTACACCAATAGGAAGGAGCACCAACCCCTGATTTACCAGCACCAACTGGAAGGAGCACCAACCCCTGATTTACCAGCACCAACTAGAAGGAGCACCAACCCCTGATGCCAAGCACCAACTTGGACTTCCATTTTGAAACTAGAAGATTGACATAAAAATGCCTTCACTTTTACAAGACCCTGACTGGTCTATTGCTTACCCAACGTCTACCACAATTCACAAAACACACATACTTATCACCCACGAAAAATTCTCCAAGCAACACTCCTTTTATAACAATATTTTCTCTTTGTAACTCCTTTTGTAACTTCCATATTCTCACATGCCACCTATCAATTGTAACTCCTTTCGTAACTTCCATATTCTCATATGCCACTTGTCAATTGTAACTTCTTTATGTAACTCCTTTATGACACAATATTCTCCTATGCCACTTGTCAATTGTAACTTCTTTATGTAACTCCTTTATGACACAATATTCTCCTATGCCACTTGTCAATTGTAACTCCCTTTTTATATTTTCAACCTAGTCCATATTTTCTACAATCACTGCTGGTCACATCTTACTTTCAACTGTTCAAATCTAGAGAAGACATTTCGTCAAACACTTCATGGCCAACTACAGTGCACCTTACTCAAACTCATACTTCTGGACCTCGGATTGGCATGGTTCAAAAAGCAAAGTTGCTCATATTTATGAGCTAAACATGAATCCATAATCAGGCTTCAATATTTATCAATTTATTTCTGTCACATAAAACTATCCAAAACTGAAAAAATTTGTTTCTCCTTCCATGACTATTCGTTTTCTCCTTCCATGACTGTTCATTTTCTCCTTTCATGACTGTTCATTTTATCCTTCCATGACTGTTCATTTTCTTCTTCCATGACTATTCGTTTTCTCCTTCCCTTGTGCATGCATGTGTTTTGGTTTCCAAAAAGGCTTTTCGCTTCTATTTTGTGGTCCTTCGTTTCCTTTTCTCCACATGGGCATGCGTCCGCTTATTTCCATGTGTAACGACCATCTTAAATGATTTCAAATCATTAAATATTCCTTATGTAACGTTTTGTCTCATTCATTGAATTTTGTCCTTATGTGATAAATTACCTTATTCAATCTTCGATTTATTCCTTATAGGTCCACGTCACTATGCAGTCTTCAGTTTCACTATCCTGGTGTTCATTACTAATATCAGACGCACTGTTAACTACTCTGTTCCTTTGGCGAAAATGCAACATGTCGCGATATCGTGACACTTTTGTTTCTTTGCCTGCCTGCCTTTTTTGAGTCGTAAAAATGCGACATGTCACGATATCGCGACACTTTTGTTTCTCTGTCTGCCTGCCCTTTTTGAGTCACAAAAATGAAACATGTCACGATATCACGACACTTTTGTTTCTCTGCCTGCCTGCCCTTTTTGAGTCATAAAAATGTGACATGTCGTGATATCGCGACACTTTTGTTTCTCTGCCTGCCTACCCTTTTTGAGTCACAAAAATGTGACATGTCGCGATATCGCGACACTTTTTCCTTCTTGCTCTTTCTCTTTGCTTTGAACCGTGAAAATACAACATGTCGCGATATTGTGACACTTTTTTCTTCTTGCTCTTTCTCTTTGCTTTGCACCGCGAGAATACATGTCGCGATATCACGACACTTTTTTCTCCTTGCTCTTTCTCTTTGCTTTGGCCCACGAAAATACATGTTGCGATATCGCGACACTTTTTTCTCCTTGCTCTTTCTCTTTGCTTTGGACCGCGAAAATGCAACATGTCGCGATATCGCGACACTTTTTTCTCCTTGCTTTTTCGCTTCTCTTTTGGCCGCGAAAATGCAACATGTCACGATATCGCGACACTTTTTTTTCCTTTCTTTTTTGTTTCTCTTTTGGCCACGAAAATGCAACATGTCGGGATATTGAGACACTTTTTCTCCTTGCTTTTTCGCTTCTCTTTTGGCCGCAAAAATGCAACATGTGGTGATATCGCGACATTTTTTTCTCTTTGCTTTTTCGCTTCTCTTTTGGCCGCTAAAATGCAACATGTCGCGATATCGCGACATTTTTTTCTCTTTGCTTTTTCGCTTCTCTTTTGGCCACAAAAATGCAACATGTCGCGATATCGTGACACTTTTTTCTCTTTGCTTTTTCACTTCTCTTTTGATCTTTAGCATATGGGCCACTTCGGTCTTCTTGGAAAATATGCAAAAAGGTGGGTCCCCAATTTTGGGGTACGTTGTGGAGCAGCCACAACATGACGATTTTTTCAAATTTGCACAAACAACCTATAACAATTTCACCCAAACATCAAAAACGTCCTCATAAGCATTTAACATCACTGTACATACTCTGAATAACCTCTGAACTCCCGTCCACTGCATCAACCGATCTATCTGACTGTGTTGACAACAGTGACAATACTGTTGTTGCTCCTTGCTCAACATAATATTCTCCAACAATTTATAACCCCAACTTTGATGTTTTTTTTTTCTTGTAAAATAATCCAACAACCCAATTACTTTTTGCGTCTAATAATTACCCATCCCATTTGCATTTGTCTCATATTAAAAGCATCACCCATCTTCCAAATCTTCTTAAAATTATACTTACATTCCTCACTGCTTAATTTTGTTTTTTGTATTAAAATAAACTCAAGACTATAACAACCTATTAAGTCCTTAATAACTCTTTTTTTATGGGTTTTATTCATACTCCTAATATTCCATGACATCAATTTCATCATCAATACTTTTTATTTTTATTAGTGGGATTAGCCCCACTTTTTGTTAACACTTATGAATTTGGCTTCCTAAATAAATATCCTTTTGAGTTTTTTTTTCTCTTTGTTCCTGCTTTGGTGGCCTTCCTATCCTTTCATTCCTGCCAGCACTCTCATATTCATGAATCTCTTTTGTTTTTCTATTTTTTCATATTGTTCATAATGAGACTTATCTTCTAAAGATTTATGTTGCCCTAAAGAATCAAAAGTGCAAGGAATGGCCTCATTAGCATTTTCTTCTTTATGTTGTCCTAAAAACTCTAAACAACATAGATGATCCTCCATAGGCATTACTTTCTTATGTTGAACTGAAAACCCTAAATTTTCTTGAATATCCTCCATAAGATTTTCTTTATTGTACTGCTCTTTAAACCCTAAAGTGCAAGGAATACATTTTGTACTACTTTCAATTTTACTGTAAGAAGAAGATTGTATGCTAGTTGAGGAAAATAAAGGTGATTAACTAGATTAAGCTTGACCTCCTTTACCTCATTTGCTATAAATTTGCCTCCCCATCTTCCTTTGCTTTAAAATTTACCTTTCCTTTTCCTTCTCACATTTAGCTTCTATATTTGAACTTGTGCATTGTACTTCCTCATCCCTCATATCATTCTTTTCTTCTAATGACTGATTCGAGTGAACTATAATGGTCTAAGGTTTTTCTTGTCACTTTCTTAAGAGTGGAAAATCCTTAATTTGACCTAGCCTCTTGTCGTTGCTTGTGCCCCCACCTGGAATGGAATAAAACAAGCACAAAAAATACGTTTGTCATCGGCCTGGAAAAATGGTAGCTTGATTTGCTTAAGTCCACTGAATATCTCCACAGAAACTCACAAATAACACCGTTATCTCCTGTATTCTCTTCCCTGTGGGACCCCGACTTTAGCATTATTAAAAGGCGACACAGCAGATCTCCAGGTTAAGGACTACCACAAAATATATTACTTTAGCGCAAGGTAGGTTCGGTCCACAATTTAAGACACTTATGCAACGGCCATGACATCGGTGATGAGCTACACAATGGCTGCCATTAAGATCGGCTTCTCTGTCGCGTGTACCCTCGAACTTCAGCAATCTGCATTACTGTAGTCCAGCTCTATTCTACACTTCTACACTTGGCAGGTCACTAGATATCAGATGCAGTGGAGATCTTTGATAGTGAACCACTCCATATCCACATTTGGTCTCTAGTGATCGTGTCAACATCCAACCCGACCATGTCGCCTTTGTCTTCATACCTCTTCCCAGAATTACGCAAAAAATATTTTCTTCCGCCTCAAATTTTTGTCTGCCCACGCGCTGAATTATAGAATCATCAATCACGGGGGCGCTTCAACTGGGGTGCCAAGAATATCCAGCCACGAATCTTGCCGAGACTTTTGAATCCAGCCCAAACTGTAGCTACGTCTGCTCTCAACATCAACGGGCTCAGCTTCAAACTGTAATAACTTTCCAAACAGGTGCACTATCTAACTACACCTTCGGACTGCGTATTTCGTTTGTTAAAAAAAAGGTGCACAAATTTACTACCAAAAAAATGCAGCTTCGGCCACATCGCTCGTACGTTTTTGGCAGCCTGTCTAACTAAGTATGCTCTACTGCAGTTCGTTAGAATTTATCCGAATGAAGAGAAGGTGCGGAATGAATGAAAACTGGAGTTGCAGCTACCATTAACCGGTGCGTCTTGAGCACCCTCCTATGATGAGCCTTCAAAAGTATGTTGTTTCCATTAATATTCTAACAGTGGCAATACCTATTCAAGTGTATATAGCATGCCTTCTCTCCTTAGTAGTTGATCCTTCCTAGATGAATTCACCTATAGGATTATCAATATTCTTTGAAACCTTCTTATTGGTGAGTTGATAAGGAAGTCCAAAAAGCCTAATCCATATTGAAAGTCTTTTAATAGTTTTTGCATCCATAAAAAAATTCTCACTCCAAGGTCTTAAATATAATTCGTCTTTTTCCATAAACCATCGGCCTCGGTCCATTATTTTATCCCTATTTTTTAATTGTAAAAAAAAGAGGAAAACTCTTTTTGGAAGAAAATTTATGGAGTAATTTGAATTCAATCCCCACTTCCACTTGATTCAATTTTGAATCTTAGAAAAACTTGGCCAATATCCATGGAACTTACATAATAACCCTCTGGTTTTAAGAACCATTATATCATGCTCAATCATCTCATCTTTGATAATCATTTATGGTGTAGTATGTGCTACCTGGACAGGGTTTGTCATAGATTTGCCCTTCCTCTTATTGCTAGCTATGGCATGCATGCTTCTATTTAGGTCATACTTACCTAGATTTTCTTCAACTAAATCCTTTAAATTATCCTAATATCTGGAACAAGAAGTGGCACTTGTTCCTTGATTGCACTTTTCTTTCTACTATCTGCTTCCTGCTTACATTCCTTCCTTGCTCACAGCTCGCGCTCGCACTCACTTTCAGTTGCACTCACTCCCCACTTATGCTCACACTTGCTTTTAGGTGCACTGACTTTTGACTACACTCATTTTTGGTTGCACTCGCTTCCAACTACACACTTCCGACTGCACTCACTTTTAGTTGCACTTAGGCTCAGGCTCAACGAAATAATTTTTTTGAGTATTTACTAAAAATAGATAGATTATTTGATATTGCTCTATATGTTGTCCTCTCCACTCTAGCCTATCCTAGAGGTGCCAACAATTGGAGCCTAAATATTTATTTTTGAAACAAATAGTTGTTACCCTATTTAATATGATTGTTTGATAATTTTGAAAATTTAGGAAAAAACACCTATCTTATCAATATTTAGATTATCACTTTAAAATTTTAATACAGTCATCTAAGTTATGTAATCATTACTCCTTACTATACATTGTCCTATTTTTTCTACTCTATATTAATACTTTTCATGGTCTCTAGAAGGTTGAATTCATCACTAATTAGCACAAATATTTTTAATTTTTTTAAATAAAGTAAAAACATTAGTTCTTGATTAAAATATCTAAATCATTGATTCATTGCCCCTTACTTAACTATTTCCTTTCGACTACACTAGAGGCTAGAGGATTCAACAATTTAAAGTGGAATTCATCCTTAATTAACATGAAGACCTTCTCACTTAAATCTAATCTATATTAAAGGTTAAAGGCTTAAACAATTGGAGAAGGTTTGAATTCATCCCTAATTACCATGAATGTTTTATTTTATTTTTTGCTTGATAATAAGGTGTTGTACTCGGGTCCCCCACCCTTGACAAATTACATCTCTCTTCTTTAGAGCTTGAGAGTTTACAAATAGATACCCTTCTCATCTTAATTGAGATGCTATAGCTAAAAACCTACATCATTTTACATAAAATGTCTAGATTCTTGATTTTCATTTTTTTGATCTTTTCAAATCTCTGTAAGAATACAATTACTCTAGAATTTAGCATCTTTCTTGATATTTTCCTATAGCAGCCTTCACAATGTCAAAAATTCATCTCTACTATCTATGTCTTGCATCTTAGTAGAGTAATATTTTTAAAACATCGCACTATCATAGTCTGCTTTACCAAATCTGGATTGCTAGTTTCCTTCCTGAAACACAAGTGCAACCACAAAAAATAATATAAATAGTCTAAATGAAAACACATTATTGTTACAAAATAAAATAGATATTACCAATGGAAAATATTAAAGTAAATATTAATCATTAATTGATTTAGGCAATCAACATTTTTTGTCAGCTTCAACTAACTTTCTACTTCCTCTAACCATGGAAAGGAGAATTTAAATTCAAGATCCTCAATCAAAACCCCTCTATTGGCTAGCTTCTCTGCACATTTGTTTCCTTCCCTTAATATATGTGTAAACCTGATTTCTTCAAACTCTTTAGCAAGATCTTGAATTTCCACAATTATCTCTTGTATGTTCCATGGAGACTTTGCTTTCCTCAAAATTGCATTTATTACTATGATAAAATCATCTTCCATCCATACTCTATTCCAATTCATTTTTTTACATATTTTAACCCTTCTAAATCTACCCAAGCTTCAGCTTCATTATTTGTCTTAAATACACTATTGAAAGCATAATGAGACAAAATATATCCTCTATTATTTCTAAAAATTCCTCCTCCTGTTGGTCCTGGATTTTCTTTAGATGGTCCATTAAATTACAATTTAACCCACTCCACATATGGTGGTTTCCCCTTTATGTTATTTACCTTATCTTCGCTTTTCTTGTACCCAACATCATAATTCCATTCAATGACTTGACTCTATATATCAAGACTCTTTGCTTCCAAATTAGGGGTTGGATGAGTTGATAGGGTTGGTTTAGACTCATCTATGTCTAAACATATCTTCTTTTTCATTACCTCTAAATTGTTTTCCATTCCTTTAAATATTCTTCTATTCCTTTCTAGCCATATAATCCAAAATATTGTATCTTTTGATATATCTCATATTGTTTGTAAAGCCTCACTTTTATAAGTGCTTTGTCATTGCTCTAACCAATCTTCAATTATGTTATTCATCACCATGCATTTACCAAACATATTAATAATATATTGTCATAGATTCTAGACTATTGAGCAATGTCCCAAGAGATGGTCAATACTCTCCTCCTCCTTATTACAGAAAACACATTGAGAGGGACCACGAAAACCCCTTTTCATAAGGTTATCCCAAGATAAAATTCTTCTATGACCTACTAGCCAAACAAACATTTTGACTTTAGAAATGCTTGGGCTATCCCAAATATCTCCATATTCTAGTGATATTAATATTATGTTGGTGTTGAACATTATATCCACTTCTTGTAGTGTATTCTCCCAAACTATTCAACTCCCAAATCAATTTATTCTTGGCACCCCTCGAAATAATCATAGTTGTTATCTTTTTACTCAATTAACTCCTAGCATAAATGTCTTGTATACTTGTAAAAAAATATTCTTTCCATTTGTATCTTCCTTATCGATCCTTGTACAAAATTTCTGAAACCCTATCACCATATTTGTCTTGAAGCAATCTCATCCAAGGTTTCAAAACTGGATCTAAATTGAGTGGTTTTTTATCACACCAAGTATCCATCCAAATAGAAATTTTTTCTCCAATTCCCACCACCCACCTTAAACCTTTAATCATAAGATTAATAGATTTTTTTTAACCATTCCAAAGAGCATAACCATTTGGAAAAGAGAATGCAGTAAATATTAAACTTGGGTCATTGGGATCAACATACTTACTTAGAAGAATTCTTGCCCATTGTCTTTGATTCTCTTTGTACAATCTCCAGATAACTTTTCCTATAAGAGCTAAGTTTGCATCTGTAAGAGCTCTTAAACTAAGACCCAACCTAGTTTTTCCATCACACAACTTGCTCCATTTCACCAAAGGAAATTCCCTTTTATCATGTAAACCTAACCATAAAAAGGATTGCATAATATAGATTAAACTTGTTTCAACTGATTTTGACATAGAATACAATAACATATAATATGTTGTAATGGCTTGTAAGACTGACCTAATTAACTGCACTCTTCCAGCTAACGATAATCATCTACTTTTTCAAGAAGGAAGTTTATTTTAAACTTTACTAATAACTGGATTCCATAAATCTATCCTCGTTCTCCCCTCAAATAAAGGCATCCCTAGATAAGTTGTTGGTAAATTTGCCTCCTCCATTTGAAGCAACCTACAAATTCTTGCTTTGATATTAGCAAGAGTGTTAAGGAAGTAAATTTTGGATTGTCTTATTAACTTTTTGCCCTGAAGCTCTTTCGTACTCTTTTAAAAAATTATTCAAAGCTCTAGCCTCATTTATCCTTGCCTTTCCAAAAAGGGTTGCATCATCTACAAATTGTTGATGGGTGATGTTATCAATGTTATTACTAACCTTAAGTCCACTTATAAACCCATATTTTTAAGCCTTCTTTAAGTTCCTACTCAAAACTTCTGCCATAATAATGAACAAATAAGGAGATAGAGGATCTCCTTGTCTAAGGCCTCTCTTGGCTTTAAACGATTATGTCACTATCCCATTGACCAACACTTAATAAGAATTTGTAGAGACACAAACTTTAATCCATCTAACTCATTTCTTCCCAAAACCAAACTTATCTAAAACTGAAAAAAGAAAATCCCATTTAACCCTATCATAGGCTTTACTCATATCAAGTTTTAAGATCATAGTTTTGTCTTTTCTTAAAGTTGCTGAATGTATAACTTTATGAGCTACTATGATCCCATCCAAAATCCCTTTCACAAATCCTCCTTGCTCTTCTAAAATGATTTTTTCTAACAATGGCCTTAATCTATTCGCCATCACTTTGAAAATAATCTTATAAGCTATACTACATAGACTTATGGGTCTAAAAGAATCAAACAATTCAGCATCCTTCTTGTTTGGAATTAGGGTAAGATAAGTTGCATTTATTTTATAAAGAATGTATTGTTTTACCCTAGATTGTTCCACTGCCACCAATAAAGAATCCTTCACTATATCCCAATTATGCTAGTAAAAAGCTGCAAAGAGCCCATCTAGACCTGGGGATTTATCCTTATTAAAAGAGAAAAGACCTAAATGAACTTCTTCTAGAGTAATAGGCTCCATCAGTTTCCTATTGTCTTCATTTGTTATAACTGAAGGAACATCTTGAAGAAGTGTATCATTAAGAACTTCTATCTCCTTTGAACCAATAATATTCTAATAAAATGACTTTGCCTATTTTCTAATTTCACTCCGATCTTCATTCCAAACCCCTTTTATTGATTTAATTCTACTAATTCTAGAAGATGATCTTTGTACTATAGTCATCCTATGAAAAAACTTTGTATTTTTATCTCTTTTTAACCAAGTTTGTCTTGATTTTAATCTCCAGAATTTCTCTTCCTTACTCAAAATATTATTATATTCACTAAGAAACTCCCTTTCCTCTGAACTTGTATTATTTTCATCACCTTTTTAGAATTTTTAAAGTTTATCTTTTATTTTTATTTTTTTCTCAAAAATATTTCCAAAGGTGTTCTTGTTCCATTCTTTTAATCTAGATGTCATAGCTTTAATTTGGTTTGGAAGAGCATACAACCCACCATTACCTAAATAATTTCATGTTTGAGCTATCATATCAACAAATTGAGGATGGTCTTCCCACATCTGCTTATATTTAAAATATGATCTTTTTTTTTAATTCACTTACCACCGTTTTAACTCTTATTGGCCAGTGATCTAAACCAATCCTTGGTAAGGTATTAATTTTAGCACAAGTTCATTCATCTAGCCAATGATCTGAGAGAATGCATCTATGTAATTTTTTGCTATTAGGTTTTAGCCTCTCCTGTTGTTGGTCCAAGTATAGTTGTCTTCTTCAAACTCAACTTCCCATAAATTATTGTTTTGAATAAAAGCTGAGAAATATTTCATACTTTGGGTTAATTTCCTAATTTCTCCAAATTTTTCATTCAGCTTGGTTATGGCAGTAAAATATCCAATGATCATGAATCGGGTTTCTTGGTATTTACTTCTCATAAAGGCTTCAATCCCACTCTAAACTTCTAATCTACCTGACTGAGTTGTAGGACCATAGACATTGATAAGGATGAAGCGAATATCTGCAAAGTAGCAAGTGACTAAAGAGGTTATCCAATGTCTAGTTTTATGAATGGTTACACAAGAGGTTCTAGAAGGATTCCAACAAGTTAGAATTCCCCCAGATGCTCCTTCAGAATCCATAGCATCTCATTCACATCTTGCCCAAACTACTTTCATAATTTTTGAAACTTCTTCTTTTGTCATTTTAGTTTCATGGATACAGAGAATATCGAGTTTATTACTTAAACATAGGTCCCTAATACACCTATGCTTTGAGGGGGTATTAGCACCCCTTAAATTCCATGAGATGATAATCATGTCTCATTAGGGGCTTTTGGACCCTCTTGCATATTACCAATATCAATTTGTTGTTTGGTAAAGAGAAGTTCAACCAACTTAGTTTGTGTTCCTTTCTCTATTGTAGCTCTTGCTTCCCTGGATCTTGCTTGATAATTTGAGGGTTTTCCTCTTTTTGCCTTGCCTATATCAGGAGTAGGTCTTATTCTATTCCTTAATATTCTTTCACAATTTTTTTTTTCAACATATTTATCCTCTTCTAGCTTTATTATAGAAGCTTTTGACTTGTCTTGCTCATTTTCTGGTATTTCCTTATTAATGGCAGAGGTATTAACTTCTAAAACTGCATTTTCTTTACCAATTATTTTCTCTTGAAAGGTGCATGGTACTTCAAGAGAGTCTTCAAAATCTGATGAAACACGTTCCTTAGGTTCATCAAGAATGTTCTTCCTTAAATTAGGATCATACTGAATAGATGGTTCCTTGCTAATATGTTGAAATTGTTGTACTATGTCCTCTAAGTTTTGATCTACTTTTTCTTCATAGGCTAAAGCCTCAAATTAATTGGAATTTCTTCTAGTATCCTTCCTTATTGGTCTCCATTGTTCATTGTCTTTTATTTTCTAGATCTATTTTCTGGAAGTTGAAAACCATCTTTATCTATAACCATTTGTAAATTTCTCTTACGATTTTCTACAAATGATTCTGCTAGGCTCTTCTTAGGGCATGATTTCTCAATATGCCCCACCTCATGACATCTTCTACATCTAAAATATTATTTTCATAATCTATAGTTTGGGTCCACATCTTATCCCCATACTTAAAATGATTGATTTTGGTAAAGCTTTACTTATATCAATCATGACCAATATTCGAGCATAACTAGCCAAAAATCCATCTTTTGTATATCTGAAATCTCAAGGAATTCTCCTAGAGTGTTGCCTATTGCCTCAAAGGTATCTATTTTCCAAAATTCAATGGGCAACCCAAACATTCTAACCCAGACTTGTACTAGAGATAGATTTACATTTTTAGGTGAAAAGCCTTCATACCAGTGGGTAAGGAAGAGCCCTGCTCTTCCCATAAACTAAGGACCCCCTTTTAGGATTATTTATCTTTATTCCCTAGAACAAAACATGGCTAGAAAGAAACCTTTGGGAAGAAATGATAGAATCACTCCTGGAGACTTCCAACTCCTATCAATCCATTTTCTCAAGGCTGAAGCTCTTGGCCAATACCCATTAAATTTACCAAAAACTACCCTATCTTGGAGCAATGAGGATCTCTCTGAGGTGCGGTCACTAACCTCTACCACTAGGGATGATTCTAATAATTTAACTATAAATTGATCCATGCAAATGAAACTAAAACTCAAAATCTAATGAAATTTATCTGAAAGCCCTATAGCAAATATAATATTTGATAAGAACTTTATAAAAAATTTATGCACAATTTCTAAAATAAATAAAGTGAAAAAGAACTTAGCTGGAATTTTCTTTGTCCAGATATAATGTCTTGCCTTGCTGAAGTCCTAGCTCTTCATTGTTCTTCATGTCGCTCGGACCCTAGTTGGCAAATATTTGCAATTTTGTTTTTCGTGACTTGAAAAATCGTCACTGCCCTTGTTCCAAATGGTTGACTTCACAAGGTCATATCTCTCAATATTGCTCGTATTTTTGCATATGACCACTCATTTTAAAGCTATTCAAATTCTGCACAAATTGGTCCAAGAATCAATTGAATCGAATAACTCTTCGCGAAGATATGGCTCCTAAAATATTTTACGTTTTTCTAGAAAAAACCCTAATCCTTTGCACTTTGCAATTTCGTTTTTTGCAACTTCATCACTACCCTTATGAATGATTTATTTATTTTTAATATTAATAACACTTTATTTTTAATCCAAACACTTTAATTGTTTAATGTTTATTGTTTGCTATGTAGCAAAATCTTCAATGCAATCTAACCATAAACCCCCCTCCCCCCATGCAATCTAACCATAAACCCCCCTCCCCTTATAAACACATGTAATAAAGTAAGGCTTGTTTCAATTCCATTAACCACACAAACCCCAATTTCTTATAACCACATACATATAGTATGTGTATATAAACATTAAATTTATCTAAATTGTTTAATCTTTTATGTTCATGTGTATTCCATTTTGCACCCTTAAATAGAATTTGATAAATATTGAATTCATCCAATTAATATGACTATTTTAAGATTTTACAAAACTATTAAAATAAATCTTACTATTTAAATTATAATTTTTTTAATTAATTATGTGAAATTGAATCGAGACCTACTCATATTACATCATGAATGTATTACTATAATACTTCAACAAACACGACGGTATTAATACAATAACATTTTGCCATATAAGTATAACCTCATTAAATCTTAAAAGTCCATATTTTAAAACACTTAGGTCAAAGGCATTAAGTTCTTAATTCAATCATTTAAATTTGTTTAGCTAAATCAAGCTCATCATCTAAAATTGTGTAATTCTCACTCCCACCATCTCTGCTTTGGCCTATACACCCTAGTTTATACTAGAACCTTCAACAATTTTCCAAAGATTTAATTTATCCTTAATTAGTATGAATTTTTAAAATTTTAAATAACTTATTAAAATAGTAAATAAAGGCATTAAATTTCTCTATTTGCTTCTGCATTCATTAAATTCTATGAATTTCTTTAACATTACTTTAAAGGTCGGGAATCCTATACATAGACAGGGTTGTTGCAAACCATTCCCCCAAATAAATAAATAATTTGCTTTAAATAAATTAATTAATCATTTCAATAAATGAATTTCCTTTAAGGATTGATGAAAACCATTTTTCCTTCCCAAAATCATTTTAATAAATAAATTATTTGCTTTAAATGAGATTTATGTCATACAACACTACAACTATACTATCTTGGTACCAATGATATTCCACACTGCAATGTATTTCTTAAAAATGTCCATTTTTTGTTGCTATAGTGTACTGATGGCATTTTTTTTTCCCCTCACGATTAGGCAACCAAAAAGGTTTGCTATCAATATGTAACTCGCATTGGTACTTTACTAATCAAATTCATGCATGTGTGAAAGTCAGTTTTGTTGTGGAATTTAGCACTAATCTCAGGCATATAAAGAATTTAAGTCAAAATATTTAGATCCAAAACAGGACTACAATGAAATACATCATTGTAGTTCACATTCAGATACTTCATATGACTTGATTTTTCTAATATAAAAATCAAAACAATAAAATGCGCCTAGACTCTGTGATTATTATATTTATTCTATTAAGATACGCCATTCAATCCACACCGACAACCTAATTGTGAAATGAAATGAAATGAAAGATTTTAATTACGTCCGCGAGACCCAAATATGGTCTATGGGACCTCAAATATGGAAGTACAATTACTCAAATCATATCATATGATATGATCTTTAATATCTTTGAGAAGGTTTATCCTTCTCCTGCTGATTTGTGTTAGCAATTCCTCAACTTTTTTATTTTATTGTCTTCAAATCTGACATAAACTCGTTCCCAAGTGTTTCTTTGTATTTGTCACGGATATCTGAAAAACTCGGGCATTTATAGATGAAGTGTTCCTCTGTCTCTACTGCCCTTGTGTTGCATAGAGTACATATCCTTTCTTCCCATTGTTCTTTGGGCGTTGTCCATCTCCTTGTTTCACATCTAAGCCTATGAGAGCTAGTCTTTATCTGAGCAATGAGTATTTTTTCCTTCCACTTGATTTCAGCGCCTATATACGCTTTTTCCTTGTGGTCATACGTTGGGTTAAAATTTGCAATATAATATTGTCTTTTCCTGCTTGCATTTTTCCACATTCCACTTATGAACTTTTCATTCACATAATTTTTTATGTCTTTGTTGACATTTGGGCATTCATTTATGTTGATTTCCCAACATTTCATCCATTTCTGATTTTGTTTCATCCATGTATTCTTTCGCCTATGCAACTCTTCGTCCCTAGCTACCCTAGGCCATCTATCATTTGTCATGTTTTCTGTTTTTTTCAAGTAACATAACAGCTTGGTCATAGCAATTGCTTCTAAAGGGAACATTCCAGTTTCAGCTAGAATAATTTCATAAGGGGTTGTGGCCTTAATTTTGAAAAATTCTGTGATTAGATATTTTTGAATCCTTTCTATTTGCCTCCATTTTACATTTGTTGTGACACTAGCCCACACCTCGCAACCATACAACAAAACCGGTAACAAGTAGGCCAAATAAGACCTTGGTGGTCTTCCAGTCCCACAACTCGGCATTCCTACACCTGTTTTGAAGTGCATATAGTGCTCTCCAACCACTTTGAGTTCTTTTAAATCAATCGAAAATATGAAAAAAAATCTTGTAAGGTTCCCAAGTCCACATATACAACAGAAGAAACAAAATTTCCCACTATTGAAGCACTGGACATAAGCCAAGCGAGATATTGATCATGTTGCCATAAGACCATAGTTAATTTGCGCTCTGTTTACTTATATTCAAGGCCCTAAACTCAAAACCAGCAAGTTCATAAACTGTGTATGCCCAACTAAAAGGAAATTTCATCCTTGACTAATACATGAAGCATATAATCTCATATCTCTGTTATAGATTAGATAGAAAAAAAATTGAATTCCCATTCACAAATGTTCTAATGAGGACATTTTTTTGGTCATATTGTACTTCATATTTTTCAATGGGCAGCCAATAGATAAAAGTCAATAACTTGTTAATTACTCGTATGTAGCCTATGTAAAAGTTAATACCTACAAACAATAGTTTAGCGGATGTATATGATTATATGTTGTTTGAAAGCAATTGTTCAAATCCATAAGCATATTTCATGGGATAAATTATGATACTTCCATGCATAATATATAGTGACTATTGCCCCAAAGTATTCATTTGAGTGATTGTGAGAGATGCTTCAGCATCAAGATGTCCTTGCTTCAATAGCAAAGGACACTTGGAAACATTAAATTACATGACTCCACTGAGTTTGTTCCATAGCTCTATATTACTCAATTTGAAAGGGGAAAAAATGACCACCAACTAGTGATTTATATGCTAGCATGATGTGTACCCACCAATTAACTAGTATTTTAAAACAACATTATAGGAAGCAAAATCTAGTATGACGAAGAATCACTTTATATAGATCTTGAGATGTTCATCTAAATAATTTTTTGTTTATTTAAAAAATTCAAATAATCAAATACTCCCATTTGATTATATAATTGTAAATTACCAGTTCATTGACTTATGTAGTGGTCATCTGTGAGCATTGATATGGTTTCTTTCTTTCTAAATTGTAATACTACAAAAGTAACTGGAAACAAATCAAGATGTCCATGAAATTCTCATTCAAAACATTGATCTTAATCAAGACAAGTGACGTCATACAAAGCCATTTAACTAAAAAATTGCTAAAATAGTAAAATGCAATAAATCCACAAGCTCTTAAGTGCTTGAATTCCTGACCTCAAGAATATGTATTTATCCATCCAAGATAGAAGACCATTACTAAATTTAACCCAAGAATCCACGCTGAAATAGATATGCCGAAATGCTAATTTGAAAAGGGAAAACAATGTCTTTAATATGAGGGATATGGTTCTCTCAGTCATGCTAACTCAGACATCAAAATCCTTTAACCTATTATTTTGTTGGTCTTGATATGTAAGCTCCTTCTTGTCCACATTCAGAATGTTTTCAAGAAAACTACACAATTGCCAGGATTCCATTAATCATTAGCAGCAGCTGATAAAGCTAAAAAAATTGCTTAACGAAGGTGAAGCTCTTGCTAACGCTCCACCCCTAGAATTTTTGCTGTAAGTTCCCATGTGACAATTGCTGCAGCATTAGCTGGAAATGCCCTCACTAATGTAGGCCCTAAACCAGCATAAAATCCTTTGAACCCAAGCTCTCTATAAATCTGCATAAAATCAATTCACAAGATTGTTTACACTTGTTATTATGAGCATTTCCGGCAAATCCATGCTTTCCTTATCTATGATTATTTTTCTTATTTCAACAATTCCTGAGAAAGACAAGAAAAATAATTCATTTGTTGTACAAAATATTCTCTTCCACTAAAATGAATTCTCACCAAGCTCATGATAAAGCAGGTATAGAGAAGTTTGATGTCATTATCGTACATATTACCTTCTTTATGCAGACAGACAAGAGAGATGAGATGGAAACAGTTATACCAATGTTAGAAAAATAATGTAACCTTCAATCCTATCACAAATCCTAATAACTCTCACAAAATTCATATTGCATTGTATAACAGCCCAGATGTACTGTTGTTCGTAATAGTAAAACAAACAGGTTTATTGGCAAAAGAAGTATTTTCTTGACATAGAATCTAGGAAAAGCAAAAGGTTTCAGACACTACCAAACTGAGTGTGTATATAGGATTCCTGTTAGCATTAACATTTGGAGCTGTCTGAATACGGGTTTTTGCAACATCAAGCGGCAGGACTGTTGACCAATACTGCAATGCAAATCATTGGTTCCATCAAACACAATCAATCTACATAATTCAGTTTATAAGAATGACTTCCACAATGACGCGTTACATACCGCAATACCTCCAAGCCCCCCAGTGATAATTCCAACTCCTGCTTCTATAAGGATTTTCGAAGAACGGTTCATAAAAGGAGAATGCTGGGACTCTGCTTGCGGAGTCACTTTAGGACGCATGCTAATAATTGAAAGCATATAATAACGTGTCATTTCATAAGTAGTGAAGAAAACTGCATTTCCTATTGTCTCTCTCAAGAATGTAGCTAAGCCACCACGAAATAAGCCGTGTACCTGGAGAAATTTAAACCCAGTGAAAAAGAACTAAAAAATAGGTTGTATATTTTGAAGCATTTACATAATGACAGAGATACGTCAGATAGTATAAACTATTTGATAACCAGCAAAGCCTTACCCCTTCGTTTCTAAACGTTTTCAAAGCACAATCCAAAGGCCCCACATATCTCTGATGATGCTTCTTCAGTGACCCATTGTCTTTTGCCTGGACTTGCAATCTACACTGCAAAACAATGAATATTAATTGCTAAGGTATCTAGGCTTCAATATGCACACATAGAATGCAGAAAGTAGATGCAATTTCTAATAATGATTACCTTTATCAGCTCTGCTGGGCACAGTACAAAACTAATTAGTGCTCCTCCACATGCTGCAGAAGGAACAACAATCTGAAGCTTGGGCCTGCCATTGCCAGGATCTTCTCCCTTTCCAAAGAACCATCATGCCAAATACGATCGTATCAGGGCCGTAGACATAAACTATCCAACTACAAGAAGCAAAAGATGAGCATCAAAAACTTGCTAGAAATGGAAGAAATGCAAAACAGGTTGTGTTTGCTATTATTATAGCTAGTTTTAAAGTTAACCTAAACAAAATCTAGAAAAATTGCCCGTTTGAAAGCAAAAAGGCACATTGATTAGGACAAACCTGCAAAGCTAACTTCATTTGAGAATAAAAACCAAAAATAAGTGAGCTCTCCATAGCCATGCCAGCAAAAGCTGAGGTTGCACCTGTGTAGAGACCCCTCACCTGTACCATCAAACGAGAAGGATGAAATGATACCAGTCTTATCTGTATTGCACACATGAGTGCTTTTAAGCACATGTGAAATATAATATAGTCAAGTTTATTTGGTAGAAATGGCCATGTCGTTATCAAAGATTGTGAACACTATCTCAAAAAATTGTTAAATATCTCAAACAAGAATAATGGAAATATCTCAAAGTTCAGGTATTTAGAAAACCATTCCCCATGCAAAGCAGATGTGTTGCATTTTGTCTTCTTTAAGTGCAAGCATCCTGCATTTTGTTTGATAGGTTTCGAAAGAGCAAGGGAAGAGGTGACAGTTTTCAGGAAAAAAAAAATGACAACTCAGAAAGGTTGGTAGAAATGAAATGCAAAGATGTGGGAATTTATATTGCCTTAAAATCTCAATCAAAACACCTAAGCAAAAATTGTGTGGGCTCAACCATGTTTATATACTTTTCTCTATTAAGATTCCTGTGTGTATACTTGACTGCAATCTTAGCCTTAACAAATCAAACATGGACACAACTTTTTTTTTTTGATGAACATGGACACAACTTTTAAGCAAAGATATTTTCAATTTCAATAAAGATCAAATTTTCAAAGGGGACTTGATTTTATCTGTTAACACCTTGAACCATCATCTGGGATATAAGTGGGAATATGAAAAAAATCTCATACAACAACTCCATCACTCTACTACCCTAACTTCACAAATACCAATAGGGCACTCTGAAGGGTCATAAAGCTTCAAGGGCATTTAATTATAGAATCATCTGTGATGTGTACATTGGATAAGTGTCTGAGGCATATACTATACAGACTCACAACATTAAAGTACAACATAAAGGGATGTATAGAGCTGGGAATCGTTGTGATACTTTGGCTAATTCTTCTCCATAGCAAATTTGTCACTGCTCCTCACAACCAGGAATTAGGGGCCCCTTCCAAATTTGGAATGATAGGGCTAATGCCAGGCATTTACGCTTAATAGATCACCACTGTTAAGAGAATCTTGGTAACCTAATAAGCAATACCTTTCTTGATTGGCATTTTGAAGGTCCACATAGTGGTTGGAATCTAGCATTGTAGCCTATATGGACTGTTCATTCTATCCATGATCAACTTGACCTTTTGCCTTTATTCGATTAAAAAATATTGGCAGGAAATGGTCATTTCAATGGGGGGATCTTTGAAATCATGAGTTGCAGTTGTGGCATACCTAGAGTGACATGAATTGAGCTCAATTGCGGACCACACTGAACAAACATACCTGTTAAGAGATTTGTAAAATGATCCTTCTCTTCAATTTGCAAGGTGATGAATCAGGCCTGTATTTAACAGATTGGAAGTAAAGCAATGAAAAGGCTTTTTATAACTATGTGACAAAAGATTTGTTTGATCAAGTGGGCACACTCCATCCATTGCCTTGCACTTACAAAAGCAGAGGGAGGTTGATGAACCTTATGTGTGATGAAAATGGCGATGCCAGTCCATTTGAAAAGAGAGATCTTCCTTCATACACAAGGTCTTGGGGGTGGCTAGTGCTTCATAAAATGTTAGTAGTCAAATCACAGTTGTATAAAATTGGTGTTTCATATTCTTCTTGCATCTGTGTGGGGAATAGAAGTCAGTTGACCATGTCTTTTGAAGGTGTTTTGCAGCCAAAGCTTTTTGAATATTCTCCAAGGTGAATTCCGCTTCCTATTTATCGGTCCACTCTCTTGTTGAAGTCCTCGTTCAGGGGATTCTCACATGATTGGGATGAGAGACAAAACTCTTTGACAGGTTATACAATGGGCTGCTATTAGCTACATACAAAATATAAGATGTACCATTTCAAGAAAGCAATTCCCTCCTCAGCTTATGAGAATTGAGGGTTTTATGCAAGAGTTGGCCTTAATGGTCATAGATAAGTCTGCGTCATTCTCTAAAAAAAACCAACACACACTCAAGTGACTACTTTCCTTGCCTTTATTAGAAGAGAGTCCCACTACAATCTCGACATTAATTGATGTAATTTTCTTTTTCTTTGAAGTAATTATAATACAAGATACATTTCTTCAACAATAAAAAACAATAATAATAAATGTTAGTTTGGAAGTGTTAAATCTGCAAAAAAGAAAACAACACAAGTCATAGAGGAAGGCATTTTCATAGGTACCAAAAGATAAAATCCATCACTGAGTGGCCAATTGAAAAGAGTATACATGAGGTTTGCATTTTGGTAGAGTATTAGAAGAGAGTTGAAAAAAGTCCTAACCATATATGTCATTTATGATCAGCACATAAGCAATTCAGAAAAGTAATTAAAAAACAGATAACCCAGTATAAGAGGTGTTGGGCATTGACAGGTAAAATATGTTTGTCTGAAAAACAGCAACATCTAGTTCTAAAGGTGGAAATAGGCCATCCAATACTTTTCCCAATCATTCCATCAAACCAAGAAGTTTGTCAAAACGTGAATGGCATTTAGGAGGAAAACCTGTGCAGCCACAAAAATGGCCATCTAGCTTTCAGTATGGAAAACAAGTGGACAAAGAGAAAACTTGGCAAAAATCAGCCCAGATCAATTAAATACCATTCAAGGAAGACTCAATAACAAAAAATGTTAATGCCCACAAGATCAAAATTAAAACCTACCAAACTTTCCAAAAAAAAGCCCCAAACTGACTTTCATGCTTCTTAGTGTCAGAATTCTGAAAATGAAAATCTGAATCCATGCCCTTACGGTCATGAATGTTTTCTGTTCCTTGTGGCTGCATGCAGGTGTACGCAATTCCCAGTGACGTGATTTAAGTTAAATAAGCCTTTTAAGCATCTCATCCAAGCATACATTCCACAGGTGTAGTTATGAAGAATATAAACATGATAGAGAAATAAATTCAATGAACCATAGCACTCAGTTCTCTCTGACCATGTAATGCTTCCGTTCATCATTTTGTTGAGCTAATTAGGATTGAACTCATTCTACCTTTGTGAAACATAATTTCATTATTCTTTCGACATGACTATCTTACTACTCCCTTTTCCTATTTGTACTTCCAAATCTACAAAATACAACATTGACATTATTTACACATTCAAAGTAACCAATGGGGGCAAAGAGGCATGCTTGACGTGTCCAGTAATGACATCTATCTCGTATATAATTTAAATAAAAAGGGAGACTCTCATGCACACATAACCCACTATATCCTAACTGCGAATTCAGAATGTAAGCTTCATATTGCTCATACATTTTACAAGAAAAGAAGGGGGAAGGGTAAAAAGTCTCTTACATTACCATAGCCTAAACCTGTCATTCCACTATCATTTCACTTTCCTCCCAAGATGTGATCAACACTTAAAATTCCGTTCATTCAAATGAGTCAAATGTGACATATTACTCAATTCAAGTCAACAGAAAAAATTAGCAAGCTGGAAATAAAAGACAAAATCAAAGAGTTGTATAGAACAGACTTGGAGTTTGCCAATGGTTGGGTCCTGTTGGTTACGAATCTGCCATGAGGAAAGGATTTTGGGTTAATGCGCCCAGATTCGCCCACCAGCATGAAAGGCCGGAAGGAAGAGATGCCTTCCGTGCCAATCTCCGGAGAAGGCCGGCTCCTTTTGGGGGGTTTTTGTTTAAGCTAAGAGTGCAGGAAAGAGATAAATGAACAGAAAGAATTTACAAATGTACTTGGAGTTTGGTGGGGGGGAACTAACAGTACGGCAACCAGCAATCACCAATACTTACTGCATCATAAATACAAAGCATGACTGAGAACTGCAAAATCTAAGTGTACTTTCTGTACTAAGCAATATACGCACAGCTACAATGGTCCCCTAGCAAACATTCTCCCTACAAGGAGAACTAACAGCACGGCAATGCATCAATCACCACTACGTACGGAAACTCAAAACAGAAAGTAACTAAGAGATGTCAAGACCAGGTATATGTGTCATGCAGAGAATTTAACCGCACAGCTACAATGGCCCCCTAGCAAACATTCTCCCTACAAGGAGAACTAACGACACGGCAACGCATCAATCACCACTACGGACAACAACGTAACACACAATTGATGGAACTGCTACCACATCTAGTCTATGAAGTTCAAAAGTGCTTGACCACCAAATGCTAAAATAAATCAACAAGCCATGGCACAAACAATGCTAAAGGCGCATGATCACCAAATGCTGAAACGAATCAACGAGCCGTGACACAGGGAAGCGTAAAGCATAAAGCATAAAGAAATAAAAGCAGCAGAACGAGAACCGGGCATACAAATTATATTTATAAGCAGAAGCACGGTTACAATGGTTCCCTAACAGACATTCCCCTTCCACCCTTTACAATGAAATCATGGTGGGTTTTTATAGCCCGAGTCCCTCCCGTTACATTAATGGGCACAAAGTCCCAGTCAAACATTAGCTGACAAAAGCGGCGAAGGAGCTGCAAATGCTGACCTTTGTCGGACCGGACTGTACCCGCAGCATGGTCTTCCTGGAAGCTGGACAGCTACGTGGCAGTGTGTTGGGCAGAACTTCTTCTCGGCAGGAATGCGGGTAGCTGGAGCGGGTAGAACCTCCAATCGGCTTTAAATGAGGTCAACGGCACGGGTAGTGCAGCCCATGCTCGTCCTTTTGCTCGGCACGTCTTGGCTCAAATCCCGAAGGCTGGACACTTGTCGGATGATGGATGATCTTTGTTTGACACGTGTACGCCTTGAAAGGCGGTTTATCCAACTTCGCACTGGGATCGGAGCGTCTCGGGTTGCGCGGGCGGAAAACAGCGCAATCGGGAAGGCCTTCATGCCTTGGGTGTATTTCTGAGTTTGTTTCCCTACTGCGCACCTGTCAAGGGCGCACTCCGACTTCGCTGCGAAGTCGGACTGCGCTGAGTGGCAGTATCTGCCGCCGTACGGACTTTGCCCCAACACTTATCATTCTTAAGTCGACTGCCGACTGCCGGTTACAAGGTGCGCCCGAGAAGAGGGCGAAGTCGGACTTCGCACCAAAACTGGGCGAAGTACGCACTTCGCACCAAAACTGGGCGAAGTGCGAACTTCGCACCAACACTTAGCCATTTTTCAGGTAACTGTTGTCAAGTTTAAAATTCAAGTGAGGGGCTCCAAGAAAGGGGGAAGAAAGAGAATGTAGGAAAGAAAGAGGAAGGGAGAGAAGAAGAAAGGAAAATAGAGGAAGAGGGAAAAAGAAGAGCAGCACTGTTACAAAATTGAAAACATTGCACCCCGTGCAAAATGTGGCAACATTTCTGGCGGCTCGCGGGGTGTCGAGCTCGCCTCGGCGCAAAGAATCCATGCCTTCATCCATTGGGTGCAGAGGAACTTGCTTCCCCTGCCTTTTGTTGCTCTAGCTGTTCTCCTCGCGGCAACTGTTCTTCAGATTCACTTTTGTCAGTTGCCCCCTCAGAATCACCTTCCGAAGGCTCTCCAGCTTTTGCTTCTGCTTCACAGATGCGGTTGTATGCGGCCTGGGCTTGGCCCCAGGCTTCTGCTTCGAATGGCCGGCGGTCAGCAACTTCTTCTAATGCTGCGTGGAAAGCAGCGACCACGTGCAGGTCGATGGTGAGGTATCTTTTCCCCAGCTCCTGGAAGTAGGAGCTGATCTTGCAACATTTGGACACCATCTGGGTGACATGACTTTCCTGAATTGGCTCAGTCCAGCTATCAATTTCAGCTGTATCTGCTTCAAAGGACTGCCAATTCTTTTTCACCTGATCTAGGGTGAGAAATTCGCCATTCTCAACAAAACCTGGGCACCCTAGTTCGGAAAGAGCGTGAAAGGGAGCCATACAAATGTCTCTTTCATGTTCGAATGCGTCTAACATTCGTCTGGCAACTCTCACCTCTTCTACTTTTTTAAAATATTTATGCAAGGTTACCCTTGCATCTGCCCATTCTGCAGCGAATGAGGACATGGGGGAGAATTGGAGGCCATCGCGCTCGCGCTCCTGAAGATTTATCGCCAGGTCCAGCCATTGCTTCGCCTGGCGTTCGGCCTCCTCTACCACAGGCTTTCCCTGGGCAGAAACTTCTTGAATTATGGATGCGAAATCCGGAGCGACATCGCCTTATAGGTGTGGGGCTTGCATCCCCGCAGACAAACCAGCCCGCATCTCCTTAACTTTCTTCTTCGAAAAGACCGTCGCTTGAGATGCTCTCTCTGCAGATTGCGACTGCGCCTGTTTCAAAGACTCTTGGAGTCGAGAAATCTGCTCCAAGGCTGCCTGCTTTCGGTTGCGGCTTGTTCTTTGAGAAGCGGCCAGCTGGGCTTTTAATTCATCTATTTCTTGCCGCGCCGCTTCCAGCTGCTCAGTGGACCTAGACAGGTCCTCTTCAAGCTGTCTTGTCTTATCCTGCAACCCGAAAAGCTCTTCCTGTTCCTCCAGACTCTTGACAAGGAGATTGTCAGCTTTACGAATGATTCCCTGAATCTCGTATTGCTTGTCGATATCGTCAAAGCTCTTCTCCTTTGTCTGGAGCTCGTAGTCCGCCCTGGTCATTTCCCGGAGAGGCTTCTTCACTTTCGGGATTATCTTCTCTGTTGTAAGCACTCTCCTCTCGAAGTTATACTTGGTGCGCTTTACCGGGCGGCTATCTCTTCAGGTCTCCTCCGCTTCAGGTTTTGGAGGAAAGAGATAGAGTATTCTACAGCTCTTGTTGCCAGAGGCAAATCGTCCGTATTACGGAGGTCGTCCATGAAGTCCGGTTCCCCCGGCCCTAGGGTTCTGGCGAGACGTCTCTCCTGCGGGAATGGGATCGGGAGGAACCGGACGGACTTTGGAAGGATCGGCCGCTTACGGGGCTGCCGGGAAATGGAGATGGGAGCGGGCGATGTTGAAAGGGTTTGAAGCGGGCGAGGCGGTGGATGTAACGGTGAATGCACGACTTCGGCACTAACCTCGGGCGAAGGGTTTGGGGTTTGACTCAGAGATAGGGAAACGTTGGGGTTACGAGCAAGGCGGGTCAAAAGAATGGGGGCCGCTAGAAGGGTGTGGAGACGGGGGAGGAAGATGCGGCCATAACTTGCTCGGATTGAGCGGGAGATGGAGTAGGGGTAGGACTAGATGAGACCAAAGAGAGTGGGGCAGCAAACGTACCTGCGGGCTCCGCTCGAGCCGATGCTGGATGGATGTCTGCGCTTCGGTTCCGGCGGCTGGCTCGGGACTGCCTAGAGAAACTCTCTGGAGCGGCTGAACGCGGCTGCGGCTCTGCGACTGGCTGCTGCACTGTCAGACTAGGTCGCTTGATCTTTTCAACTCTCTTCCTTTTCTTCTCTTCTGGAACAATGGTCGGATCGGGGGAAGGAGATGAAGCAGGTGCAGCAAGCGCTGATGTTCCCACGGTAAACTTGTACCGGGGTTTGACTTGCAGAAGGTCTGCCGCAACCGGTCTGCTCTCTGCGGCGCTGGCGTCTTTTGTGCTCGAGGAATCACCTCGGGCGTTGCCTTGACTAATTTCTTCGCCTTTTCAGGCGCCGCCTTGGAAGCCACGGGCTGCATTGGGTCCACCTGGATGTCTGCTTGGGCCCGCGCTGGCAGTTGCCGAAGTGTACAACTGTTGGGAGGAAGACCCTCCTTTATAACCCTCAAAGGGACCTCGGGGAACGTAACCTTGATATGCGAACGGCCGCCAGCTGTCATGATGCTGGTCATATAGAACTGAAAAGTCGTCATCAACGGCCAGATTTCTCCTGGTGGATTTGTCGTGTTTGCGTGCGGCATCTCATCTTCCAGCATTCAATAATCTTTTCTTTTGGCCGATTAAGGCCTGCTATCTTGGAGAGGAATTTTTTGAACCCTGGAGATGAGAACTGGTGGTCCGGGTTTCGCTTGGGGTCATATGCTACCTCCTCGCAGTAAAAATCCTGCCAGGGAGGAGAAGCTTCCATCAATTCAATTTCCCAGTCAAGGTCCACATGGACCACATCGCATCTGTCTTCGATTATATCTGCCCGGGGGCAGAGATGTGTGAACTTTCCCCTTATCCCATACGGGTCGTACTTCCGTGACTGCGGCAGCAGAACCGGGCCAATGCCGGAAAGCTCCCGCTCGAGGTAGACATCTTTGTCCTACCTCGGAAATCTCAACGTTCGCCCAGGAAAGAGGATATTGAAAAATCTGGCCTCTTTTCTTTCCTAGGCCGAACTCCTCCTCAACATAGTCCATCTGACGGGCAACCTCCATCCCAAACTGATGATCCGTGCACCAGTAGGGCAGCAGATGAGGTTTGCCCTTGAATCCGTAGATTCTGACCACAATCCCCTGCGTCAGTCTAAAGACGTCCCCGAGCTTCTGACTCAGCAAAGAGTTCGTCATTTCTCGCGGGGGGCGAGGGATTTCGCCCTCGCTGAAGACTGACATGACCAATCCCAGAAAGTTGAAGTTAAACTTGTAGTAGGACCCTTTCCGGTATAGGTCATCCGTCCAGTCATAGACGGGCTGTGGCTCTCCCTTCTCGTTGACCTTCTTCAGGTTCGGGATCGGCATCCGGGAGTGCAAATGATACAAACAAAGCCAAGCTAGAACGGAACTGAACCGAAAGTCGGTGGACTGCTTCTTACGGAGCTTGACTAGGCTGGAGTGGATGGCGTATGCCGGCCGATCCCTCGATCGAAAAAGATGGGACGCTTTCCACTTCTCTGCGCTGTTGGTTCGTAGGATTCTCCACACAGGAGACATTCTGCCAGCGCTAGCTGGTACGGCTGTACCAGCTCATCAGAGTCACAGCCGAGGATCCATGCCAGAATGGTGTATAAATATTTGTTCTGAAACCTCGCCAAGGGCATGGGGCCGGTTGGCCACTGTCCGGTGCAAGCGGGGCGTTCAGCTCTGAATTGAGGAAATCCCTCATCCTTTTTGTTTGCGTGAAGCGTCCCGCTTGCTCGCCCGATTTATCTTTACGACAATTGTCTTTGAGTCATACTCCAACCACGAGGCGAAAGTTGGTGGACGATCTCCTGCGCGGCGCGAACAAGGGTTTACCGCTGGAGCTGCAAATCTGTCGGGTGGCGAGTGCGTAGTGTCGACAATCGGGTCTACCGGCTCCGGGCATTGATGGACGGGAGGGCACAAGAATGCGAAGAGGTTGGACTTGTACGCCGCTCCGAAATGGTGAGAGGGCGAAACCTTGTCAGCCCAACTCTCCACATTTGTCCGCAGCTTAGTCAGGCTCATAGAAAACGAGCCGTCCACGTATCCCGCCAAGTAATTTACCGGAGGTGGTGGGGCTTGCCCACGTTGTACTTTTTTGGGCCGGGACTTTGACTTTCGCTCCGGCGGTGTTTCACTTCTGAAAACACTTGGCCGTGGTAAATCCTCGGGTTCGCACCCTTCGCTGGATTGCGCTGGCATTGGCATCTTTCCTCTGTCCATCTCTCCGAAACAGCAATAATTACAAGTTCAGGGCGTCTGCAGCAGATTTCGCTGTCACAGGAATAATCTGCACAGTCCAAGGAATAATCTGCGCAGTCTGGCATGTTTGGATGCATCTGACCCCCTTTTCTAGATAATGACAGCGTCATTAATGCCGCGCAAGGAGGGTAGGTCGGGAGTTAAGTTTCTTGGGTGGCGCGCAGGAGAATGCTTGGAAAAAGGTATCCCGGCTGCCGTGCCATGCTCTTTTTATTGCACTTTTCATTGAGGACTGTGCAATCATTAACTTTACCTTGAACGCTGCGCCATGGCTGACGTCACTGCCGCAATCTGGGCACACTGCTCAAGAAAAAACCTTTGGTGCGGAAACCCACCTTAAAACGGTCGCAATGCGCCTTGGGCCCAGCTTGGAACCTTTTTGAATATTTTATTCATTTTTTAAACAACTGTCCAAGCTGGCCCAGAAAACAAGGCGCGGTCGGACTTCGCCCAAAGTTGGGCGCGATCCGACTTCGCTAAAAAAAATCCGACGCAGTCTGAACTTCACGCGAAGTTCGCATTGAGACTATTCCTGCTTTCTTTTCTTTTTTCTTACCGCGCCCAAGGGTTGAGCGCAGTCCGGCCCTTACAAACTTCGGAGGAGAGGCGAACCTTAGAACTTTACGCCTCTTTTGGACCGGGTGTACGAGCTGCGCTTGGACAATGAGCGCGTTCGGACTTCGCTCGAAGTTCGGGCGAAGTTCGAACTTCGCGAGTTTGCACTTCGCACGGAGGTTGTGCTGCGATTCGTACTTCGCGCGCAAGCCGGCAGTCGGACTTCCGCGAAGTCGGACTTCGCCCAAAGTTGAGCGCAGTCCGTTCTTCCTTCGTGCCTTGCAGTTTTCCCTTCATTCAAGCTTCGCACTTTGGTTGGCGCGCAGCCCGATCATGCGAAGTCGGGCAGCGGCCAACACTTAGCCATTTTTTGCTTTTTTTTCTTCACCCAAGCAGCCCGAACTTCGCCCCTTCGAGGGCGACAACGACTCGCTGCGAAGTCATTTTCTCTCCCATGTCGCGATTAAGCTCAAAAAAAAAAAAAAAGAAAGCTGAAGCTGTACATCTTTGGAAAACAAAAATGCATAAGGGAAATTTTTACAAAGAAGGGCCACTCGGGCACCTTCAGCAGCGGTAAATTTTTAAGTGGAACCCGTTAACAGGGATAGGTAGGAGCTGACCCTCCATATCCCGAAGTACATAGGCATTGAACTGGTTCACCGGGGCAATCTGATAAGGGCCCTCCCAGAGGGCATCAAACTTCCCGTGATTGCCCGGCTTTGCCTTATATGAGTCCCACTTCAGCACCAGGTCCCCGATTTCAAAAACTCGGGCGGTGGTGCCTTTGCAAACCAGCCTTGAGTGGCGGCAATATGATCGGTGAAGGCCTGGTATGCTTTTTCTCTGTCTTCTTCCAAGCTGCGGGGAGTTGGCACAGTCTGTCGTCCACCGGGTCTCCGCTGCTCCTGTCTTCGTCCAACATCCATAGGGCAGGGATTTCAATGTGGGATGGCATGACGGCCTCTTTGCCATAGACGAGCGCATAGGGGGACGTTATGATGGATTTCTTGAATGCAACTCTGTCCGCCCACAGCGCCCGGTTCAGGAGTAAATGCCAAGTCCGCTTGTTTCTGTCAATGGTCCTCCGGATGATTTTCAGGAGGTTCTTGTTAGTAGACTCGGCAAGGCCATTCCCCTGCGGGTAGTAATTAGAAGACATCTTGTGATAGATGCCAAGTTTGCCAGTGTACTCCGTGAGTACAGCGCTGCGAATCCCGGACCGTTATCTGTCACAATTGACTACGGAACCCCGAAGCGGGTAATCGGGCTCTCAATGAACACGATGACCGTTTCTTGGTCTGCGTTCTTGGTCGGGATTGCCTATGCCCACCGTGTGAAGTAATCGGTGGGCTGTAAGAATAAACTTGTGTCCGGCGAGAGGAACTAGGCGAAATCACCCCAATGAAGTCTAGACCCCATTCTTTGGAGCGGAGTCTCGGCTTTGAATCGGTTGAAGGGGCAGGGGTGCTTTTCTGTTTCGGCCAGCAAACCTCTGGCATTGATCACATTTAGAACAGACCGCATGAGCGTCTGCAAATAGAGTGGGCCAATAGTACCCAGCTCTGATTATTTTTAAGGCCGTTGGCCTTGAAGAATGATGACCCCCAGGCATCCCGGAATGAAAATCTCCGAGGACCCTAGGCTGGTCTGATTTTACGACGCACCGCAACAGGATGCCGTCGATGTTTTTGAAGTAAAGCCCCTCGGGGCGAAGAGTGTACTTAAGTGCACCTAGCCGAAATCTCCTTCGTTGTGAGGCGTTCGGGTGATCGGGACATCTTCCGGTGCAGAAAAATCTCACCAGTTCATCTGTCCAATCACTCCCCTACGATAAGGAGTTGGCTAGGTAGATGCGTGTCGTTGTGTCCTCCCACTTACAGGCGGAGATGCCGGCTACAGCGCTTCGGGCCAATTCATGACACAAGGCTCGGCCTCTGATAAGCTTGGTGGGCCGCACTTCGATGTCGAACTCCTGGATTTTTGCAATCCATCCCGCTCTCTTGTGACCCGGTTCTCCTTGTAAGATGAAGCTTCGAACGTCGGGTGAATCACAAAGACGGTCGTTTTGCTGCGGGAGACAAAATGCACGAACTTTCGGAGGGATTTCATAACAGCGTGAACCTGCCGCTCTATAAAGTTGTACTTTTCCTCATGCGGCTGAATCACTTGGCTCAGGAACGCTATGGGGCGCTCCTCGCCATCGTCTCCCTTCTGAGTTAGGACTGCGGCGTAACTTTCGGGTTCTCCCACTGCATACAGGATGAAGTCCCTGGAGTAGTCCGGGTTAGTCAACACCGGAGCTTGCGCAATTCGAGCCTTGATTTCCTCGAAGGCTTGCTCTCTCTCATCGGTCCATTCGTAATTTGTATCTTTTTTCAGCAGTTCGGCCATAGGCTTGATCACCTGTGCGAAGTCCGGAATGAACTTCCGCACGAAGTTAATCTGACCGAAGAAGGACTGCAGCCCTTTTTTATCGATGGGGGCTGGCAAGCGAACGAGGGCTTCTGCTCTGTCAGGGTCAATGGCGAGGCCTTCCTCGGAGATGACATGTCCCAGCAACTTTCCCTCCTTTACCGCGAAGACAGACTTCTTCGGGTTTATAGAAATGCCGAATTCTCGACACCTCTCAAATATTTGCCGTAGGTGTGAAACATGATCCCCTCGTTGGTGAGAGAAAACGGTCATGTCATCAAGGTAGATGACAATAATCTTATTGAGCAGCTCTCGGAAGGCCAGGTCCATGGCCCTTTGGAATGTGGCACCGGCATTGGATAAGCCAAACGGCATGCGGCGATAGGCGAACGTCCCCCACTTGGTGGTGAACGCCGTCTTATCCTTGGTCCTCATCTTTGACCCAAATCTGGTTGTAGCCGGAAAATCCATCTAAAAGTGAGAATCTCTGGGCTCCGACAACGATATGTAGAATCTGGTCGATTTGGGGAAGCGGATAGTGGTCCACAAGGGAAGCCTGATTTAGGTTTCTGAAGTCGACACAGAGACGAATGTCGCCATTCTTTTTCCTCACGGGCACCAAATTCGCGACCCAGGATGAATGTTTGATGGGGTAGATGATCTTGGCCTCCAGCATCTTCAAGAGCTCGGCTTTCATCATGGCCTCAATCTTCGGATTCACGGCCCTCTGCTTCTGTCGGAATGGCTTGGCGCCATCCTCTAGCTCAATGGTATCTTTGGATGACAGTTCTGTCATACCCCTTCAAATCCTCGTAGCACCAGGCCACGATGTCGGGGAACTCCTGGCACAGTGATCTGATCTGCTCAAGTTCCTCCGACGTGCAGTCTGTTCCGACCTTGATAGTTTTACCAGGTTCAAGTTCCAGGTCAGCATCCTGCTTCGGGTCTACTTTGATCTGTGAGATATTGCTCTGTCATTACGATCAAAGAGACTCTCCAATGTAATCGAGTCCTTTTGGGACATGATTATTCCTTAAGCTGTATCAACCCCTCATATTGCTCGTCATCGGGGTCTCTACCTTCGATTACACAAACTTCGTTAACCGGGAATGTGACGATCTCCTCGTCATGGCCGAACACCTGCCGGTGGGTGTCCTTATCGAGCACGGAAGGCACTGTAAATAGTGCGAACCGGCTTCGGTTTATGGACAACGTCATCAGCCGGAACGTACCTGGCTCCAACAGACGCCAGAATGTCAGCGTGTTTGTTTTTCTCACGCGATATCGCCTTGACATTCAACGAGTCGAACGACTCCATCAGGTCCCACACCCGGTTGCGGTACGCTCTAAGATAGTGTTGTTTGGAGGCGCACTTGTTCGTAACTTGGTGACACACCAGCTCTGAATCTCCAAAGATCTGCGGGTGTTTGATCCCCGGCCTCTCCGCCTTTCGCAAACCCAAGCACGGGGCTTCGTATTCCGCCGAGTTGTTAGTGCAGCTCCAGGCCAACCTGTAGGTATAGTCCTTCTGGATTCCGGTTGGAGAAACCAGAAGTACCCCTGCACCGGCGCCATTTTTGCATCGCGCGCCGTCAAAGAAAAGCTTCCACAGCTTCTCGGGTGCAGGTCCTACTTCCTTTGCTGCTGACTTGTCAAGCCTCTCGGGCTGTACAATGGAGTAACAACCCTGCTCTGTCTCAATTACGGCATTGAAGTCCCGCAAAGAGAACTCATCTTCAAGCTGTAGCACTTCGAAGGCTTGCTCAGTCAGCTCTACTGTCACCAGCTCTTCCTCCGCAAGCTGGACCATGCAGTCCAACTCTCCTCCGGGTATCCTCTCTACTAGGAAGGTGGAAGGCTTCTCATTGAAAATTTTCAGTCTCCTTCCTTTGAAGGGCACTTCCATGTGTGAGTAGTCTAGAGGCAGGTACCCGCCCAACCCGCGATGAACTCCCGAGAGAGACACATGCCGAAGTAGGGAGCCGAGTCAACAACCACGACCTCTTGGATGACCACGATGTCGAGAGCCTTGTGCGGCCGGATAGGGATGTCCTTTATGACACCAGCTTGTCTTGACGGGGGTGCCGTCTAATTGCGGCACGCCTTGGCTGCTCCGTGTGTATTCCATCCCGATCTCATCGCGAGACGGCCTTCGGCATCACGGTCGTGGAAGCACCGAGAATCCACCATGCGGTTGTGAACTATGTGCCCTTGCATCCGTAAAGACGAGATAAAAGGGTGGCGGTCTATTCTTCCCGGTGGTTGAGGCTCGTCAAAGGTTGAACCGGGACAGCGGGCTGCATCTGCTTGCCGCTCTTCATGTTCTTCAGTGATTCTTGCAGCAGATCCACCTGGCCTGGGAGCAGAAGAGCATCATACATGCTGATTCTAGCAGGTGTTCTTTTCAACTCGTCTACAATGCTGTAGCCCGAGGTACTAGCTCCTTCTGCTTGTTTTGTCGGCTCATACTTCGTCCGGTACTGCTGGGTAGCCTCAACTCGTTGTCTCTTGGTCAGAGACGGGTACTTCAGCTTCTCCTGGGCTTGTTCTTTGGTTTCAGCTGGAGGCTGAGGTACGGGAGCTTTAGCCGGAGTTGGGGCTTTTGCTATAGGAGGCTTGGCTGGAACAGGGGCAGCCTTTGCCGGAGGAGGCTTGGCTGGAGCTTTATCTTTGGATGCCTTCTCCTGGGCTGTGTAGGGCCACAGCCGTTTGTATGGTGGCAGCCCATCGGGCTGCGGTTTTTCTCTTCTTGCATAAACTTGCAAAGGCTTGGCCGCATCTGCGGCTTTCTTTTCTTCCTTGGCGGGCGGCACTAGATTCTCTTCTGGGAGGGCAAAGTTGGCTTCGCCGTCCAGGATCATGTACAGTTCATCGTCCTCTATGGCGCTGCCGGCCAAGGTCTGGATGTAGTGCTGGTGCAAAGTGCAGTCTTCCTCCGAATGCGGGTCATTGCACGTAGTGCACCAGTTAACCTGGTCGGAAGGACCAGGCGGGTCTTCTATAGCAGCATTTCTCGGAGGCGGACGCCTCTGCGGCTGGTGCTCCGGGGGCTTGTCTTTCGTCAGCGCCGGGGGCGCATATGGCCTCCTAGGAGCGAGGTCCATCTGGGCCTGCTTCTTCTTCAGAGCGGTCATGTCATTGGACATGGCATGATATCCCGAGGCCAAAGCCCGCACCTCCTGGAGGATTGTGTTACGAATACTACTGTCGGGGAGGCGGCAAGCTGTGCCGGTGGAGGCAATGCGGCTAATGGAGGAGGGTTAGAATAAGGTGCGTTCTGTGGAGGAGCAGGAAGTGCTGAAAAATGCGGAGCGGGAGGAGGCGGGTGAGGATAATGCAATTGAGGCGGGCCGTAAGGAGTTACGACCGGCGCCGGATTCCCTCTTCTGTGGGGTTGCTGCCCTGATGTGGACGGCGCACCACCAGAAGCAGGAGGATACTGGGATCTAGGGAAGTCGGGATGAATGGGTTCCTGCACCCTGGACGGGAGTCTGCCGATGGAAATAATGTCAGCTTCAGCTTGCTGGGCAGCCTCGTACAGCGCAGGAAACTCGTCTATTCGAGCAATCTTCAGCGGCGAGGCATATGTCGAGTTAAAGGATCTCAGATAGTAGTGAGCGGCCATGCCGACTGAAGGCCGAAGTTCGCGAGGTACTCGTTTCCAGGATCTCGCAAACCTGATGTTAAAATCAGACACCTCCTCTTGAGGATGTCTCTGAATAGCTTGGAACTGATGCAACAAAGAAGTAGGGTCAGCGGACTCGTTGCATCCTTTCACGAGCCTTATGGCAAGCTGGGGCCACCCTGTGATGGATCCCTCTGGCAGTGATCTCCACCAGTAGAGAAGCTTTCCCCTCAGGGAAAGGGCCAGCAGACGGGTCTTCACACTCTCATCGGTAATGGTATGTAATGCGGCCAGGGCAAGGATGTCCTGGATGTGCTCGTACGCCGTCTTGCCGTAGCCGTCGTATGTAGGGATAGACTTTAAAGCGGCAGGGGGCACAGCTTGGTGTCAGACCGGGGCCAAGGGCCCCGTAGGAGTCCACCGCCGGGAAGAGATCATCATCATTTCGCTGTTGGGCAGCCATTTCTTCTTCTTCTCCGCCGTCGGTTGTGTACTCAGTGTCGGTACTTTCCGAGGATGCAGGTGCTTCTTCTTCCTCGGCCTCTTCTATTTCGTACTCAGCTCCGCCGACTTCAGCTTCGGCTTCTTCTTGGATTTCAGCCTCGGCTTCGTCGACACGAGCTTGCGGATCGGCCAGCCTGGGAATTTCGCCTCGAGCGTTGATGTCCAGTTCGTAAAAGTCAGGCGGGCTTCTCGGATCCCTTGCTCGCCACCTTCTTGTTTGCATGAAGGTGCTGGGACCGGTCTTTCGGACTCAGAGGATTTGTTCGTGCAGAGTCGCCAGGTGTTCAGATTTAGAACAGCAATGAAGCGAACACCGGTGCTTCAATTCTGTTGGGGGTGAGAAACTTCCTTGTCTCACCAAGTGCTCAGAAACCACTGTCAGCGCCAGGTGGAGACTGATCAGAAAATCTCTCTTCAAATGTGGGACCCTGGTCCCACCGGGCGTGCCAGAGGTTACGAATCTGCCATGAGGAAAGGATTTTGGGTTAATGCGCCCAGATTCGCCCACCAGCATGAAAGGCCGGAAGGAAGAGATGCCTTCCGTGCCAATCTCCGGAGAAGGCCGGCTCCTTTTGGGGGGTTTTTGTTTAAGCTAAGAGTGCAGGAAAGAGATAAATGAACAGAAAGAATTTACAAATGTACTTGGAGTTTGGTGGGGGGAACTAACAGTACGGCAACCAGCAATCACCAATACTTACTGCATTATAAATACAAAGCATGATAGAAGCGCAAAATCTAAGTGTACTTTACATACTAAGCAATATACGCACGGCTACAATGGTCCCCTAGCAAACATTCTCCCTACAAGGAGAACTAACGACACGGCAATGCATCAATCACCACTACGTACGGAAACTCAAAGCAGAAAGTAACTAAGAGATGTCAGAACCAGGTATATGTGTCATGCAGAGAATTTAACCGCACAGCTACAATGGTCCCCTAGCAAACATTCTCCCTACAAGGAGAACTAACAGCACGACAGCGCATCAATCACCACTACGGACAGCAACGTAACACACAACTGATGGAACTGCTACCACATCTAGTCTATGAAGTTCAAAAGTGCTTGACCACCAAATGCTAAAATAAATTAACAAGCCATGGCACAAACAATGCTAAAGGCGCATGATCACCAAATGCTGAAACGAATCAACGAGCCGTGACACAGGGAAGCGTAAAGCATAAAGCATAAAGAAATAAAAGCAGCAGAACAGAACCAGGCATACAAATTATATTTATAAGCAGAAGCACGGTTACAATGGTTCCCTAACAGACATTCCCCTTCCACCCTTTACAATGAAATCATGGTGGGTTTTTATAGCCCGAGTCCCTCCCGTTACATTAATGGGCACAAAGTCCCAGTCAAACATTAGCTGACAAAAGCGGCGAAGGAGCTGCAAATGCTAACCTTTGTCGGACCGGATGTACCCGCAGCATGGTCTTCCTGGAAGCTGGACAGCTACGTGGCAGTGTGTTGGGCAGAACTTCTTCTCAGCAGGAATGCGGGTAGGCTGGAGCGGGTAGAACCTCCAATCGGCTTTAAATGAGGTCAACGGCACGGGTAGTGCAGCCCATGCTCGTCCTTTTGCTCGGCACGTCTTGGCTCAAATCCCGAAGGCTGGACACTTGTCGGATGATGGATGATGTTTGTTTGACACGTGTACGCCTTGAAAGCGGTTATCCAACTTCGCTCGGGATCAGAGCGTCTCGGGTTGCGCAGGCAAAGAACAGCGCAGTCGGGAAGGCCTTCATGCCTTGGGTGTATTTCCGAGTTTGTTTCCCTACTGCGCACCTGTCAAGGCGCACTCCGACTTCGCTGCGAAGTCGGACTGCTACGAGTGATGGTATCTGCCGCCGTACGGACTTTGCCCCAGCACTTATCATTCTTCTGTCGACTGCCGACTGCCAGTTACAAGGTGCGCCCAGAAGAGGGCGAAGTCGGACTTCGCACCAAAACTGGGCGAAGTGCGACTTCGCACCAAAACTGGGCGAAGTGCGAACTTCGCACCAACACTTAGCCATTTTTCAGGTAACCGCTGTCAAGTTTAAAATTCAACTGAGGGGCTCCAAGAAAAGGGGGAAGAAAGAGAATGTAGGAAAGAAAGAGGAAGGGAGAGAAGAAGAAAGGAAAATAGAGGAAGAGGGAAAAAGAAGAGCAGCACTGTTACAAAATTGAAAACATTGCACCCCGTGCAAAATGTGGCAACAGGTCCAAATCAGCCAAGTGAATCTGGATTTTGCACCCTGCCAAACCCTTAAGCTACTCTCATATGCGCCCACTATGCCAAGTGAATGAGTCTATTGAGTTCAGGGGAAAGATAAAAGTAGTTCTATGTTGCTGAAGATGAGAACGTTATGGTTTGCCTTTAGGTGTCCCTCAATGTCTGGTCCCAAAGTGCCCCTCAAGCATATTTAATAGGAATGGAAAATTCAGTCCAAACATAGGGGAAAAAGGTCCGGACACTCAGGATTTTTGGAAAGATTCAGCTCAATTTGGAAAATTATATATACAATTAAAAACAAACTTGATAAACAAATTTATTCAAATATTATTAATAATTGAAATCTATAAATATAATTGTTATAAAAAAATTATATTGCAATATAACCTAAAATAAAGTAAAAGGACATCTTAAAAACATTTCGAAAAAATTAGAAGATGATGATGATGACTTCTAATGTCCTTTAAACTAACTTGGTGTGTAGTTGGGGGGTGAGGATATAGAAAACAAGTTCTTCAAGTCTTGTTTGATTATCTTAAGGTTTGATGAATTAGTTTAAGCTTACAAATATGTGTGTAGTTAATCTTAATATTATTGTATAGTGAGTAAGTTAAGAGAAAATGCGTTTCATCTTCCACTTTGTTGAGTTGTACACACTACAAATTCTTTGTTCCCAAGAAGCCTTCGATTAATCAGTTTCACTGTGTAGATTGTGTGAGTTTGTTCTTAAATTTGCAATCATGATATAGAAATCTGAAGTTCTCTATTGAAGACATAAAACGATATGGAGATATAAGAAATGAACTGACTTAAAATCTTATATAAATAAAAAATAATAATACAAATAATTCCAAGGGCTTATCATGATATATTAGTTTCACTGTGTAGATTGTGCAAGGCCATAATGCATGAATTAGAATTTTGGAAACACACACAGCTTTTAAAATCTTCAAAAATAATATTCCAAAAGATTCCAAGGGCAAATCAAGAGTTTAACATATGACAAAAAGCAGCAAAAGAATTAAGACAAAGCCAAAGAGCAAAAACCAATAATTTACATCCCAACTTTCTTAAAACTTCCAACGAATACCTAGAGTATCACTGCCTCCACCAAAAGGTATCACTGGCTTCCTTCAAAAGTTATTTGTTAGGATCCCATCCTAACGTTATTTTGTAATTCCCATTATTATGTAATGACCCACTTCCAACGTGGGGGATCCCATATATAATGTTATTTTGTAATGTACGTGGTATGTTATGCTCCTAGCCAAGTGGGGCCATTTGATGTAACCGTTATCAAGATTGTAACCGACATTTGGTAGAAGATTCTAGCTCGAGTGGCATTTTGCATGTAAGCCAACTCTTGAGCCTAGGGTTAGGGTTTGCATGAAGTCTTTCTTTAAAAAGCTATGAAGCCATGTACGAAGCATCTTTTTGCAAGTTAATGAAATATTGAAGGAGGTTGCCCCCTCGAAGAGGCCTGCGATTCTGAGTTATTTGTGAGATTGTTTCAATTTCGTAATTACTTTCTGCATAGTATTATTCTGTTATTGCATGTATTTCAGTTATCTTTCAGTATTTTGTGTGTGTGAGCTTTATTTCAATAGTAGGTTCCTAACAAGTGGTATCAGAGCGCTTTCCAGGGCCGAGTTCTGCTGCAACTGAGATGATTCTTGCCATCCATTCCGCCTGTTAGGTATAAATTTCCATGTGTTTTTCATTTCTGTTTTTCCTTTATTAAAAAATCCAAAAAAATACAGTTCATTTTTTTTACCAGCAAATCCAAAAAACACAAAAAATACAGTTTCTATTTCAGTAGTTGTGTAGGTTAGAAACCCTATGTCGGGGGTTTTAAAATATCGTGAAGGAGTTATCGTTATTGGCTAAGCTAGATAGCCCATAAAGCATCTAGTGAAGTGAGGGGCGATCAGGCTCCAATACCCAGGCCTCAGACAACACTCGCGCACGGAATCGAGCTCCCACGCATCTTCGGGTGTATCGGGAGACCATTCTAGGGTTAACAAAATTTTATCCAGTAGGAAGCTTTTCGGCCTTGTATCATCCATAGTCCACGGGACACAACATCCCGGACGATTACCCTCCCGTATTGTCAGAGAGGCAGATAGTGTGCTCAAGGGTATGTGTGGAATCCTCCTTGGGTAGTGGCCTAAAATATTGGTCCGAGCACTATTGTTCATCACTACGGTATAACGGAGGGCCTATGGGTGTTACATACTCCTTTACCTAGCATACCCTAGTTCTGTTAAACACTTCAACCTACAAAAACACACATCTTCCTGTTCTGCTAAACCTGCATTCACAATCCCAAAAAGTGAGCATACGGAGGACTTCCCTATCACAGAAGAACACACCTTGCATGCACCAACAATTAGGACAGAGTTCGCAAGTGTCTCTAACAATCTGCAATATTCCAGTACCATTCAAGTCAATAATAGTAACAATCAAGTCAATGGCAATAATAATCCGGTCAGTGATAATAATAATCGGGTCAGCAATAGTAACAACAGTCAACTATAATAGTCAAAAAATATAGGTGGTCAAGGTCAGAAACAAAACCATCAGTGTCTGTAACTACAGTACAGGTGACAGGACAGTGACAGGGTGATCAATTGACAGATCCGAGATAGTTGATTCAGTTTTCCCACTTGTGACCTAGAGCCCAAAAAAAACATTGAAATTTTATTAAAATAGGGATATCTCTTCACACAGATCTCAGATTGACTCAAAAATTTAGCAGATAATTCTACACTCTATTCCAGACAAAATTGTCCTTGGCAGCCCCTAGTCAAATTTTGCATCAATTTTCCAAAAATAGCAATTTTTTATTTTTCTTGCTAAGGCCATAACTTTTCAACGGTCAATCAGATTGATCCAAATTTTTGGGAATAGAAGCTACTTGTTATTCTGCACCAAAGACCCTCAAGGACTCACTGGTGAAATTTTAAGTCCAAGTGGAGGAAATTACCTTGACATCGCCTTGCAACCAACAGGAGCTCACAAAAAGTCAAGAAATTCAGTATATCTCCTCATTGAGCGCTCAGATCAAACAACCACCGAAGTGGACCCTATCCTAAAATCAGTGTTGCAATCCATTTCCCAAATTAAATTTTGGACCCTTACTAAAAATAGTAACTCCAGAAATCCCACATCTATTTTTAGTAATTGAGTAAAAAAGTTCAAGGCTATCTCAAATGGCAAGTGGCACTCGTGGACATCAAAAAGAGGTAGAACAAAACACTGCTTCAACGTTGGATACCCTAGTAAGTGTTGTTACTGGCTTGCAAAAAACAACTGAACACTTGATGACAAAATTTCAAACTTTTAGAGTTGCCCAAGATACCTCTAGAATTCGCATAGAAGAACACCTAGCAGATGTTGAGTCTAAAATACAAGGTGGTCCAAGCAAGTCTGAGTATCGTCACGGAATGGGAACAGATGACTCTCACCTTCGCTTTGATCGTGATACTCCCTTCAAGATGCCAAAACTAGACTTTCCTAAGTTCAATGGGAAGGATGTTGATGGATGGTTATGTCGTGTTGCTCAATTCTTTAGACTCCATGATGTCCCCATTTATCACCGAGTTCAAATGGCTTCTTTCAATTTGGAATATGAAGCCTTACAGTGGTACCAATGGTTGCAGAAAACTATCCCTGATCCTTCTTGGGCAGAATTTGAGTCCCAATTACTCACTCGCTTTGGCTCTAGTGAGTATGATGATTTTACAGGACAGTTGACAAAGCTGAAACAAACTTCGACAGTTCGAGATTACCAAATACAATTTGAGAGATTGGCCAACAAAACTACAGGAATGAATGAAGGGTTCTTTATGAGTTGTTTTGTTAGTGGGTTGCGGGAAGATCTCCAAGCCGAGGTCACAATGTTTAAACCACAATCCATGATGCAGGCTATCCAGTTGGCTCGTTTGGCCGAGTCCAAATTTTTAGCTCAGAGGCGGTTATCTAAATTTCCACAGGCTAAACCCTCTTTTCCTCCTAGATTCCACAATCAACATGAACAAAAACCTGTTGCACCCACTGCTGCACCCAAACGTTTAACCACTGCTGAAATGGATGCGCGACGCGCCCAAGGGTTGTGCTACAATTGTGATGAAAAGTTTTCTCGCGGGCATAGGTGCACCCAAAAGAAATTGTTCCTCATCGATGTTGATGAGCCTGACACCAGCGACCATAGTGATGATGACACTGAATCAGCAGAGGAACCACCTAAACCAGAGGAAGAAAACCCAGATGAATCACAGGCTGAAATTTTTGTTCATGCTCTTGTTGGCATTACTACGCCCCAAACCATGAAAGTTGTGGGTTATTTCAAGGGCCTGCGACTTACCATCTTGATTGATTCTGGCAGTACACACAATTTTATTGATCCCCGCATCGCCAAGCAGGCAAATTGTTATGTACACACATGTAATTCCTTTGAGGTTATGGTAGCAAATGGTGGGACTTTACCTTGCAAGGGAAAATGTCGTAATGTTAAGGTCAAGATTGGGGACTATGAGCTCAAACAAGATATGTTTGCACTTCAATTAGGGGGATGTGATATTGTGTTGGGATCTCAATGGTTGGGCACATTGGGAGTCATCTCTTGGCACTTTGGTGAGCTTTGGATGCAATTCTCACAGAATGGACAGTCCTACACTCTCCATGGCTTAAAAGCAGGGTCATCACAGATTATCAGTTCCAACCGAATGGAGAAGTTGTTAAAAAAATCATCTCGGGGTGTCATAGCTCAGATTTTTGCGATCCAACCGCATTCTTCAGAGGAGGATTCTGTTCCTGAAGATTTGCAACTTATTTTGACCAAGCACAACTCTGTTTTCGTTGAGCCAACAAAATTACCACCTCGTCGCTCTCATGACCATGCTATTCCCTTGTTACCTGGTAATGCACCACCCAACATTAGACCATACAGGTATCCTCATGCTCTTAAGTCAGAAATTGAGAAGTTAGTACAGGAATTGTTAAAATTCGATGTCATTCGGCCAAGCAACAGTCCTTACTCTTCTCCGGTTTTATTGGTACGCAAGAAAGATGGGTCTTGGCGGTTGTGTATCGATTATCGAGAGCTCAATAAACTCACCATCAAGGATAAGTTTCCTATTCCGGTGGTGGATGAATTATTGGATGAACTTCATGGGACTATGTATTTTTCCAAACTTGACCTTCGCTCGGGGTACCATCAAATCCGGCTCAAAGAGGAGGATATTCCCAAGACTGCCTTTCGTACTCATGAAGGTCACTATGAGTTTTTGGTAATGCCATTCGGCTTGACTAATGCCCCTTCCACCTTCCAGAGCCTCATGAACAACATTTTTCATCCATTCCTTCGAAAGTTCATTCTAGTCTTCTTTGATGACATTCTAGTGTATAGTCGCTCATGGGAAGAGCATCTTATTCATGTGAATCAGACTCTCCAGTTGTTGGTACAACATCAACTCTATGCTAAGCATTCCAAGTGTTCTTTTGGGTTGACAGAAGTAGAATATTTGGGACACATTGTCACTAAGGAGGGCGTTAAAGTTGATCCCAAGAAGATCCAAGTTGTTCAAGAATGGCCAAAACCTCACACTCTCAAAGGTCTTCGAGGATTTCTAGGGCTTACAGGTTATTACCATAAATTTATTCGTAACTATGGTAAAATCGTAGCTCCCCTCACTTCCATGCTAAAGAAGGACTCTTTTACTTGGACAGGACCCGCTGAACAGGCTTTCCAAGAATTGAAGCATGCCATGACCACTACGCCTATCTTGGCCATGCCGAATTTCTCCAAACCATTTGTTATTGAAAGTGATGCTTCAGGTCGTGGTATTGGGGCAGTGTTGATGCAAGAAGGGAGACCCTTGGCCTTCACTAGTAAAGCTCTCTCCAGCCGTAATTTGGGAAAATCCACTTATGCCAAGGAGATGATGGCAATTCTGCATGTCGTAACCCATTGGTGACCGTATCTCATTGGGCATCATTTCTCCATTAAAACAGATCATCAGAGTCTTAAATACTTTTTGGAGCAATGGGTTGCCACCCCTGAACAATAAAAATGGGTCTCTAAACTCATGGGCTATGATTATGATATCACCTATAAGAAGGGTAAGGAGAATGTTGTGGTTGATGCTCTCTCTCGCCAATTTGAAGCTCTCAGTATGTTGTGTGCCATTTCATTGCCGATCCCCCAATGGATCGATTCTTTACGCCAGGAGGTACTTCAGGATTCTGAATTGCAGACTTTGGTTGCTTCCCTATCCACTGAGCCTACTTCATGTCCAGGATACACTTGGGATGGCCAGGATTTGCGTTACCACCAACGCCTTGTTGTTCCCCACAAGTCCTCACTACGGGAACTTCTCATGACAGAACTGCATGCTACTCCATCTGCTGGCCATTCAGGATTTCTCAAAACATATGAACGGCTTAAGCGCACTTTTTTTTGGAAGGGTATGAAAAAGGATATTCATGATTTTGTGGTAGCTTGTGATACCTGTCAATGGATGAAAGGTGAAACAGTGCGTTCTCCAGGCACTCTTCAACCCTTGCCCATTCCTGACCAGGTCTGGACAGATATTTCTATGGATTTTATTGAAGGCTTACCTAAGTCTGGCGGAAAATCTGTTATCTTCGTGGTAGTGGATCATCTTTCGAAGTATGCTCACTTTTGTCCCCTCTCCCATCCTTACACAACCTCCACCATTGCCCAAATTTTCCTTGATTCTATCTTTCGCCTTCATGGTCTACCCTCCTCCATCGTGTCCGATCGTGATCCAACCTTTACTAGTCACTTCTGGCAAGAATTGTTTAAGTTGCAGGGGACTCAACTCAAGATGAGTTCAGCGTATCATCCGCAAATGGATGGCCAGACGGAGATTGTCAATAAATGTTTGGAAACCTACCTTCGTTGCTTTTCCTCAGATCATCCTACGCACTGGGCGAGATGGCTTCCTTTGGCCGAGTGGTGGTACAACACTTCCTATCACACAACCACCAAGGTTACCCCTTTTGAGGTGGTTTATGGGCGCCCTCCACCGACGTCTTCCTCCTACATTCCAGGTAGCTCCAAGGTCCATGCAGTCGACACTACTCTCAGTCAGCATGTTGATGTCCTCCATCAACTGAAGCTGAATTTGGAGGTAGCCCAGAATCGGATGCGCCAACAGGCTGATCAACACCGTTATGAGCGTAGTTTTGATGTGGGTGATATGGTTTTCCTTCGCTTGCAACCGTACAAATAGTTGTCCCTCCAGCTTCGTAGATGCCAGAAGCTTGTTGCAAAGTACTATGGGCCCTATCAGGTGTTACAACGGATTGGTGCCACAACCTACAAATTGGCTCTTCCACCTACATCCAAGCTCCATCATGTTTTTCATGTTTCTGCTCTCAAAAAGGTGGTGGGAAATCAGGTACAAGTTCAATCTGCACTCCCAGAGTTAGATGAAGAAGGTTCTATCTTGCTTGAACCCGAACAACTGTTGGATCGTCGGACTCGCACTCTTCGCAATCGCACCATTACTGAAGTCCTTGTTCAGTGGCATGGACTCCAGCCGGAAGATGCTACATGGGAATCTCTCCATCAGCTCCAGCACCAGTTTCCTCACCTTCAACTTTGAGGACAAAGCTTTTTGAAGGGGAAGGACATGTTAGGATCCCATCCTAACGTTATTTTGTAATTCCCATTATTATGTAATGACCCACTTCCAACGTGGGGGATCCCATATATAATGTTATTTTGTAATGTACGTGGTATGTTATGCTCCTAGCCAAGTGGGGCCATTTGATGTAACCGTTATCAAGATTGTAACCGACATTTGGTAGAAGATTCTAGCTCGAGTGGCATTTTGCATGTAAGCCAACTCTTGAGCCTAGGGTTAGGGTTTGCATGAAGTCTTTCTTTAAAAAGCTATGAAGCCATGTACGAAGCATATTTTTGCAAGTTAATGAAATATTGAAGGAGGTTGCCCCCTCGAAGAGGCCTGCGATTCTGAGTTATTTGTGAGATTGTTTCAATTTCGTAATTACTTTCTGCATAGTATTATTTTGTTATTGCATGTATTTCAGTTATCTTTCAGTATTTTGTGTGTGTGAGCTTTATTTCAATAGTAGGTTCCTAAAATTATTCCCCACCTCAATTTGTGGGTAGAAATAGAGATAGCTCCCAGTTTCCTTAACTGCTAGCAAGTTCTGAATATGCATGAATATGGAAAATTACTGGCCACAGATTTTGCAATCAATTCACAAATAGTTACATATAATGAGTTTCCCCTATAAATATTTCCCAAGGATCCATCAAATACATATATCAGGGGAGAGAATACAAGGGGAATTTTATGACAACAAATGAATACCCAAACCAGCAAGAAAAGGAGGACAACTCATCTTATAAGAATACTCGAAATCAACAAAATTTGCTACTGCAAAACCCAGTCTCACATGCAGGACTGATTTTAACATGAGGGAGACTCTGTCCTCCTGCATACAAATCTCTTCCCAAATGCTACATACAGCTGTGGTATGGCAGCTTTCACCCTCATGAATATCAATTCAATACTTGTCTCCGTGAAAAGCTGCCCCTCCAATGTCTCTAAAACTGTAAGGTTGACTTTGCTTCAATTATACTTCAAATATAGTTGCATTTTGGCAAGTACTCTGTTTTTGCTTGTAATATGATCATAACAGCCCCATAACATCTCATCCTTCATTCCATGTCATTTTCCAAATGAACATGTCAAGTCAGCATTGTATTTGCAGAAACATCTAAAATTAACAAGCTTATTACACATCTAAATTGAAAAATCTAATCTTAACCTGAAATAAAGTTAAGTTGTAGAGAGCACATATGGAAAACTTGTGTACTAACTGTGAGTAACTAACAAAGGGAAGCCCCTGCCAAGTAACTTGCACAGTGACTTGGTGGCACGTTTCAGCAAGATTTTGCCAAGTATTCACCAAGAAAACTGTCAAGTAGTCAACAAAAACTCACTGAAACTCATGGACCCTTAAAACATAACACGGATGGCCTTAAAGGGAAAAATAATAATTTTCTTCATTCTTCTCACACCTAGCTGCTGAATGCTAGTTCCCAAACTGTGAGGAGACACTGTCCACAACATTAAACGATTGGTTTTGACAGACTTGATGATGTTTGTGGACAATATCATCATTTAAAGAAAGAATTACAGAGGTAGGGCTTATGACCTTTTAAGCAAATGCTAGGATTTTCTAATTAGTTTTGGTTTTGCTTCCCTTTTCTTTCTGCCTCTAAATAATAAAAAAATATTTGGTTTGTTTAGTAGTGTAGAATGACTTATTCAGTCAAGGGCCAGAACCATGTTACTTGTAGTCCAAAGAGGGACACAACTTGGAAATAAGGCAAAAAGGGGCATCTTTCTTCATGGGTAGTATGCAGCAAATGCAGCAAGTCGACGAGGAGAGGAATCAATTGCCTCAATTACCATCTTGGTAGAATCCTTAGTCAAGATGTAGAGTTGAGCACTAAAGTCGATACTAAAATGATACAGAAGGTCAAATCCCTCCTTTTTAGCTACAAGGAGAGGAAGATAGAAAAGAGGAAGAGTAAGGCAGCAGTTGGAGCAGGACTCATGGCCATAAACTATAAAGATTTCACCTCTAACCCTACTTAATCAGAATCTATTCTTGGCCCACATGTCCAGGTTTTCTTCAAGAGAAAGCACAAACAGAGAGGAAGGGTTCTTTGTTCTTATAGTGAACCTGATGCATAGTCTTTACTGGAAGCTACTGCTTGGGGAAGGGATAAGCAAAAGAAATCCAGAATCACTACAACCAGCTTTTGGTACTATTGCAACAAATGCTTCAATTGCAGCCCATACTAGGAGAGGATAGTAACTGTTGGTTATGAATCTGCCACTAGGATAGGATTTAGTGTAATGCACCCTAGATTCGCCCAGCAGATTGAAAGGCTGGAAGGAAGTGATGCCTTCCGGGCCAATCTCCGGAGAAGGCCGGCTCCTATGTTTCCTCAGTTTGGGGGTTTTAGCTCAGAGTGCAGGAAAGAAATTAAAGATGCAGAAAGAAATACAAATATGATTGTTCCGGGTGGGGAAGATAAGCAGCACGGCAACAACCAATCACCACTACTAACAGCAATTAAACACAAAATATGTTGCAGAAACTATCAACACCATTCATCCTATGTATCCCTCACTTTCGCATTCCAGGAATACTTAGCTATCAAATACCGATATCCAGAAAAGCAGAATAACAGTAAGCAATAACATAAGCAACATGAGGCAGAAATACTCAGTAAAGGCAACATACAAGACAAAGACAATCAATAGAGCCAAGTATATTTTATATTCAGAAGCAAACGCACGTTACAGCAGTTCCCTAGCAATATATCTCCCTTCCACCCCTTTACAATGATATGGCGCAGCTATTTATAGCGCAATTTACCCTCCAATTACAACTTTGGGCACAGGATCCCAGACCTGACAATAGCTGACAAAGCTGACAAAAGCGGCTGATGTTGACCTCAGCGGGTATGGAATGTACTTGTAGCAAGGTCCACCTGAAAACTTGGCAGCTACGTGGCAGTGCGGTAGATGAAACTTCGAGTCAGCTTGAATGAGGGTAGTTGCGGTACAATATGTCAGTTCACGCTCGCACACCTTCTGTCACATCTCTGACTCGAATCTCGAGGCTGGACACCTGTCGGAATCTGATAAGGGGAAAAATCTGCCTTTGAAGCTCATACTTTCTCTCCTGCCCGACTTCGCCCAAAATTGGAGCGCAACCGGGCAGCGCAGGGTGGAAGCAGCGCAGTTGGGAAGGCCTTCGTGCCTTAGAAATTTTCTGGGCAGGTTTTAACGTTCTTTGCCCGAGTGCGCACAACTCAGCGAGCGCAGCCCGACTTCGCTGCGAAGTTGGGCGGCTCAACACTTAGGAAAATTTCTGATATCTTCAAGCAAGCCGCCCTACTGCGCACAAACCTGAGGGCGTCGCCCGACTTCGCTGCGAAGTCGGGTGGTCCCAACACTTAACCACTTTTTGGATATCCTTCTCATTGACGTCGCCCAGGTGCGCATGAAATTGGGAGCGCAGCCCGACTTCGCTGCGAAGTCGGGCGGCTCAAGACTTAGCATTTTTCTGGGCTCAGCTCCAAATATCAGCTTCCCAAGTGCGCCCGAAACTAGGAGCGCAGCCCGACTTCGCTGCGAAGTCGGGCGGCTCCACACTTAGAGAATTCCTGGGCACGTTTCTGACAATTCTGCCCAGGTGCGCACAGATAGGCAAGCGCAGCCCGACTGCGCTGCGCAGTCGGGCGAACAGCAACACTTAGAAAGTTTTGGGCTCTTTGCCCACTCAAAGAAACAGTTAGAAATATGGGGGAGGAAATGGAGAGAATGAAACTGATGGCAGAAAAGATAGGGGATAGTGGAGAAAGGGAGAGAAGAAAGAGGGAAGGGAAAGCAGCATCCTTACAAAAAATTCGAAGACATGGCACCCCATGCAAAATATGGCAACAATAACCATATTCACTATGGTTGGTAAGGGTTCAAGGTCAAAACTTCAAAGGATCCAAAGGCCATTGTTGGAGGAATGCAGTAGGAACAAGTAAAGCATTGTGGATGAGCAGAAGCAAATTTGGTGCAAAAGGGGTTGCAACATTTTGTCTGGTTGGAAAGATGGGATAAATCATACACTGATTAATTTTCTAGTGGCATTGAGTAGATCATTTGTCTTCTAAGAATCAATTGATGCTTTCCCAGCAGTGAGGACTGCAGAACTTTTAAAAAAAATTGTTGGAGGTGTGGTTGAAATGGGTGTTGAAAAAGTTGTCCAGGTAGTGACAGGAAATGTAGTAGCTTATGTAACTGATAGAAGACTTCTTCAGGAGAGGCACCCCCTATATTTTAAATCCCATGTGCAGCCCACAACAATGACCTCATTTTTTAGGACATTTGGTAAATTACCATGGGTAAAAAGTATGATTGAAGAGGCAAAAATATAAACAAATTCATCTACAAAAACACATGGCTGGTCACCTTGATAAGAGAGCACACTAATGGGCAAGAGCTTGTGCAACCAAGAGTCACTTTCTATGCCACGTGCCTCATCACCTTGCAGAACATTGCAACTACACACACTTCTCTTATGAGGATGTTTGTGAGAAAACCGAGGTTAGAATCACTGTTTTGTACGAAGGAAGAAAGAGAAGGACATTAAGATGGTTTTAGATGACATGTTTTAGAAGGTTGCGCAAAAAATAGTGAAGTTAAATTACCAAATTACAAACTTTCATAATAATAAACTTTACCATTTAGTAGGAAGGAAGAAGCAAAGGATCATCAAGATGGTTTTTTACAACATGTTTTGGAAGGTCACGCAAGAGATACTACTGTTAACTTACCAAATTACAAACATAATAATAAACTTAGAGACCAAATGATTGAAATCAAGGTTGATGTGGAGGTTATTGATAGCCTCTACACATGCATCCTCAATGATGAGTTGCAAGCTTACAAAAATGACAACGGTAGGGCTTTTATCATCATCCATGTGTGCTTGAGCAAAGGCAACCATGTGGCCAGGTAAAACTTCATATATGAAATTTAAGTCTCTTCAGAATTTAAGAATGCATTTTTAGTTTACTTACAAGCTACAAAATTATAAATTTATAATTTATAAATATTCTTTTTGCAAATTTATAGTGTGAAAATTATAGTGCTTGAACACCAAATCCTTAGAAGCTGGCCATCCGCATTTTGGGCCAGCCTAGTAGCACTCAGGTGTGAGCGCAATTGTAGCTTGTTTGAGAGTATACAATACAATATCCAGCTTTGCATCAAACAGGAGAAGGAAACTAAATCTGATAACAGAATCAACTTGGATAAGCTAGATTCAGTTTCGGATTGGATTGCCAAGAATGTAGAGCCTATGGTCACCAAGGAGGACATTGCAGAGTTGAAGAGGGAAGCAGCCAAAGGTGAAGACATACTTGAGGACCCTCCATCATGCAGTTCAAGGTAAACAAGCAAGAGAAAGCAAAAAGCATAAACAATAATTGTTTGGGCAAATTTGTATTTTTGTTAGTTTTTGATGATCATTTGACCATCATGAATTGTAGTTGCACTCTTTTTTATGAAAATCTAATAGACTATCCACCTTTTAGCTCTCTAAACTCAATGTCAATGTTTTTTTACAAGAAATTTATATAAGAATAATTATAGCTGAGTTTTGTTCAAGTCCCAAGTCCGAGTCAAAATTTTGGGCTGCTTAGTAATTGTCAAGTCTGAATTTTTAACCATTGTAGAAAGATACAACCATTCTGCAAGACATTCTTAAGAGGTTACCAATACCAACTCCTTGCAGGAAAGCAATACATACAACTAACTACTTGTAATATTCATAGAAATTACCAAATTTCACTACACATCTGCAGAGTTAATCCAAAACCAATGGCTTCTTGCCTGTTTGTTCTAAGTTTCTTGAAGGAATTTTCTTATGTAAGATTTGGCATTATTTCATCTGTGATCTTTGCAAGGGTATGGTCTTACGAGAGGTTAATGGATAAAGACTTTTTATGATAGAGCAGTTCAAACAATGGATCTACTTGCTCCAGTATGGAAACTTATAAATAAGCATCCTGATATGTTTCTTGGTAGCTTAAGAATAGATCAATAATTAAAGAGCTAAGTTTATCGTGCACAAAGAAGATATTACAATTCCTCAGATAAAAAAACTTCCATTAATACAAGTGCTCAATATAAAATATAGTTGTGGTTTGTTTCTTCAGTTGTTTACTTCTATTTACAAGATTATTTAGCTCTAGTTGTATGCTAATGTTTCAAGATTACCGAGTTTCTAACTGACCTTTTACATTAACATAAATTCTTGTGTAGGTCTGACAAGAAATTGGTGCTACCAAAGAATCTACAAGCAAAATCAAAGCTTGGAGAAAGACATCTTATCCTTGCAGAACACCATTCAGGTGCATGAATTGAGAAATATCATGTTCCCAGCAGCCACAGACAGTAAAAAAGAGGACCTAAAAATGCAATTATGCCTTTGAAACAATATTCATTTAAAACTTCTGGCATACATTAAACATATATCATGACATGAAATACGTGATTTTGCATTGCAGTGTCCCAATTTTAGAACATATCCATCCATCCATTCAATAAGTTGCTAATGAACATACGCCTTCTGTCCTCAGAATGTGTGTTGTGCAGTGTAAGGCATTTCGGTACTTAAGTGAATGGGCTTCTGTGTTTTGTGTCTGCAGCTTCACCTGCATAAAGTATGACACATATTTAGAATATGAAAAACTATAAGACGGAGTCACCCATTAAAAAAATGATAAACTTAAAATTCCAAGCTAATGGTTAGATTACCGCATAAATTATTTCCAGAAATTGTGTTAACAATGCTAACAGCTGAAATAAAAAGCACTTCCTGTACTACTAATATTATGTTTAGATAAGTTTCCATGCATTGTTATGTAACCTTAACAGCCTGTAATTACATTAGAGACAACAGTACCTCAGTAAAACCTGGACCATGAAAATTTAATCTAAGAAGTTAACGATTTTCAGTAACAGATATTCACTATAGGTCCCATACTGTAACATGTCAATTACTAGCACAAGTACCATATAGGCTACAACATCGTGTCGCAATATTCTACATCATAAAACCAAATACTATACAAATCATATTATATAATGAATTCATCTGAAGTGGCAAAAATAGCAAGGAGCACCCAACAGTGCTAACTTCGTTTTTGGTAATTTTGTCCTATGTTGCAGGGAAACTGATACAGTATCTGATACAGATACGGCTTATTTTCAAAACCCTCTAACATAGAAACAGCTGGATACATCCTTATAAAAAGCATACATATTTTATATGTTAAAATAAAACACATAGAACACAAAAATGTTTACAGAAATATAAGTTTTAAATAGGATATTTTCATTGATTGTCATAGTTTCTTAAATTTAAAATTTAAATTTTATAAATTGTGTATTTTAATTTAAATCTCATGTCATGGATACAACTCTAGACATGCCTAGGCCAAACATAGATGCATTACATATGGAACAACTAGGGGTGTATACTCAGATACATCTAGATATGGTATCCATGTATTCAGATACGTTTGCATACAGTATCCGAGAAGGTATTGTATCCGTATCTGTATCTGATACATGGATACAGGTATCCAGGCAGGGATACCAGATACGATATCTCTGATTTTCTCTTTATTTACTTGCTTTAGGTGTCATGAAATAGCTGAAGGTTTGTTACATACTAATCAACCAGACAGGAAGAAGAGACCACAAAAATAGTATAGCAAATGATTTGTTCAAAGGCATTGCGGTGACCAACAAGAAGCTTGGACCTAGAAACAAGCCAAATAGCATGGTACATTATAAGTATTGCATACACAATACCAACTCCCAATCCAATAAAGATCTAAAAAGGGGAAATGAGTAAACAGAATCAGTAAGTTGGTAACATACTGTATTACAGCCCAGACAAGCTTAATATTGTGATGAGGTGAAAATAAGGTACAAGTATCCAATCAGACAAGCAAGGAGATCATGACATCATCAAACTCATCTGTGACATTATGCTAAAAATCTGAATCTATTAGTATCTATGCCCAAATGTCATCAACTAAAGTATTTATCAATAATATTTTGCTGATAGCACAACTAGCCACCATGTAAGGCACATTTAATACATCAAACCACTAAGATACCCTTCTTTCTCTTTAATTAAATGCATCATTTGACATTCAATTGCAAATAATTTACAGAATCAAATTTGTTGACTACTGTGTTAGCCTACTTTAATCATGGACTTTTATATGCCCAAAAGGCATGCTGGCTTTGCTGTGACCTAAACAATTACCTTTATCTTTATCCTGAGTTGGTACATTCTAACAGCAACAAAGGTATGCTTGACTGATGCCAACTGTGTTCAAGGATAATTTTTAAGGGTATTCATCTTGTTCACTATGTATATCTACATGTGGACTACTATAAATGCATCAGATCTGTTTGACCACTGTTGTAATCCAAAATAACAATTTTGACAGTACCCTGATGAATTTGACTACCATAAAGGTTTCATACTGATTTGTACCAGGTATTTCCTAAATCCTTTGCATTTCAGTTTCTAGTTTGACATTTTTTGTGATAACACATACATCAGAATAAGAAAAGATTGTTTTGTGAGGAATTGCAGATCTCATTAGAGATCAGAAGGATGTAATTTAAGGTAGGATATTAATTTACTCAAAAATGTATGTACATTGGATTAAGAAAGAAGAACTATATTAATGTCCATGAATAACCAAAGTAGGTCAATGGGACTCGATGTGCATTTTGGTTACAGTAGGAAGGAAGGATTCATCCGAGTGCTCCAAAGTCAATAGCATAGTGTTAAAACTCTCCTTGAATCTGTGAAAACTCACGAGTGCACAAGTCGGGTGACCTCAGGCAGTGTCTTTCTGAAAAATGGGATGTTACCCAACTCAAAAGGTATAACATTGATCAATCGGTTAAATTCCTCGATTTTCAAGGGGGGGGCACAGATACAAATCTTGCCAAGTATACATACATATTCTTTTAAAATTAAATTAAAAAAAAAAAACATTAAAACCATAAACTTTTTTTTTTAATTTACAAGGTGGAATCGGTAGCCGCCATGAATCCGGGCAGGCTGTCCAGCTTTTATGGCCGCCACAGTATTCTATGCTGTCTGCCCCGGAAGCCGCCACACAGATCTTCGCGCAGTCCGCCCCTATAACCACCATGCCGCAATCATTTTAAAACCATAAACTTTATAAAGACGTACAATTTCTAATTTTACCTTTGGCATGAGTCTCATTAGATAGGATAACTAGCTTTTCCTATATATGAAACTCCATCTTGGTTGAAAACCCAACTCCACGATTTGTTTTAACCAACAAAAAGGGGTGCTTTGCCCAAGAGGAAAAGTTAGAAACTACCAAAGGACATCATTCTCTAACAAAAGAATTAACATACTAACTGCTAAACAAAACATGTAATAAGATTGTTGAATCAAAAGGAAGCACCTTCATTGTTTTCATATTTTCAGATAATTATATATGCCAAGTATGAGAAATTCAAGTTCCTGGTTAAATTTTCAGATTTTATGCCTGTAAGTAGAAAACACAATAACTAAAAACAAAACAGCAACAAAAGTAACACAGAGATTTTACGTGGAAACCAGCAATGTGCAGGAAAACCACAGGGCAATGGCAACTTCTTCTCTTTATTAATTTTAACAAACTTTACGTTCTTGCTACACATCACATCCAAGGGATCAGTCCCCTTTTTAGAGCAGAAAAGGAAGACAACGAACGGTTTGTTTCCTCTCCCAAAGGAAGCCTCCAAAAAACTGTTCGCTTCCACTCCCAAGGAAAAGCACCTGAAACTGTTCGTCTTCCGCATCTAGACGTCTATCCCAGACGTCTGCTGCCTAGACGTCTAGCAACCTAGACGTCTGACCTAGACATCTAGCAGCCCAGACGTCTGGCCTAGACGTCTACTGCCTAGACGTCTGACCTAGACATCTAGCAACCTAGACGTTTGTTGCCTAGACGTCTGGCCTAGCCGTCTAGCAACCCAGACGTCTAGCAGCCCAAACGTCTGGCCTAGATGTCTGTTGCCTAGACGTCTAGCAGTCGCCTCTGATATGCTGACTTAAACTTCTGTATAGTGACTTAACCAGATCTTTCTTCCTTTTTTGTCCCTGTGTATCTTCATCCCTAAAATTTGGTTTGCTGCTCCTAAATCCTTCATTTCAAATGTCCTAGCCAACTGAGCCTTAAGATTAATAATTTTCTTCATGTTGGGGCCTGCAACCAACATATCATCAACATACAATAGCAAAATAATAAAACTGCCATCATCAAACCTCTTATAGTATCCACAATGGTCAACTTCACTCCTGATGAAACCTTGGCTCTTCATGGAGGTGTCAAATTTCCTGTACCACATCCTTGGCGCCTGTTTCAACCCATACAGTGATTTCTTCAGTTTACAAACCAAATGCTCTTTGCCTCTTTCTTCATAGCCCTCAAGCTGATCCATATAAATCTCTTCCTCGAGATCACCATGCAGGAAAGCAGTCTTTACATCAAGCTACTCCAGTTCTAAATCCTGTGCTGCTACAACTGCAAGTAGAACTCTAATAGTAGTCATCTTCACGACTGGAGAGAAAATTTCATTAAAGTCTATATCTGAATTTTGCACATAGCCTTTTGCCACCAAGCGAGATTTATAGTGTTCCAACAGCTCATCGCTATTCTTCTTTACTTTGTAAACCCACTTGTTTCCAACAGCCTTTCTTCCAAGTGGGAGATCCACAAGTTCCCATGTTTTATTCTTGCAAAGTGCCTCGATTTCCTCCTCCATGGATTTCCTCCACTTTTCTGCATTCTCAAACTCTAGCTTCCTGAAATGAACTAGGCTCACCATCATTAGTTAACAAAGCAAAAGAGGACTGATAAACTTGAGAATACCTTTCCGGACACTTTTGTGGACGTGTAGATCTTCTAACCCAATGATCTGTTGATTGTGGATCTTGGTCTTGTGACCGTTGTGACTGCTCTACTTGATGTTCTACTTGTTGTTCTGCATGCTGATCAAAAACTTCAGCATGTTGATTTTCATATTCATCTTCACTCATTTCTACTTCAACTAGTACAACATTAGGAGTTTCCTTTCCATGGATTTTTCATCAACAATAACATCCTGGCTAATAATTACCTTGTGGGCAGTAGGATCCCACAGTCTATACCCCTTCATTGTATCTCCATAGCCAAGAAAAACACATTTGCTTGACTTTGGGTCAAGTTTGGACCTTTTTTCTTTAGGTACATGGGCAAACACATCACAGCCAAAGGTACGCAAATGGGAGTAATCAATTGGCTTACAACACAAACCTCCTTTGGAATCTGTCCATCCAACGCAGCTGTAGGTGACCTGTTAATAAGATAAACAACAGTATTAACAGCCTCTGCCCAATACTGTTTATCCAACATGGTTGAGCTGAGCATGCTTCTTGCACGTTCCATGATTGTGCGATTCATCCGCTCAGCCACACCATTTTTTTGTGGAGTATATGGTACAATCTTCTGGTGCTTAATACCTTCCTGCATACAAAATTTATCAAATTCCTTGGAGCAATATTCACCCCCATTATCTGACCTGAGACATAAAATCAATTTGCCCAAACTCTTCTCTACCCGTGCTTTGAACTCTTTAAATTTCTGCAAAACTTCTAATTTCTTGAGAAAATAAACCCACACTCTCCTAGAATAATCATCTATAAAAGTCAGATAATAGATGGCACCATTTAAAAACTGAGTGGGAACTGGTCCAAATATATCCGAATGTATAAGTTGCAGAAAATCAGAACTCTTACCAGGACTTGCAGTAAACCGAACCCTCTTTTGTTTACCAAAAATACAATGCTCACACAAGTCTAAATTGCAAGACTTAATCCCAGAAAGCATACCTCTGTCATGCAGAATTTTCAGACCTTTTTCACTCATATGGCCTAGGCGTTGATGCCATAGCATTATTGCATCCTGAACAGAAGTTGTTGTTGCATGGTTTGTCACCGTATCACCGCATAAACGATATAGGGTCCCATAAGATTCTCCCTTTGCTACTACAAGAGCTCCTCTGGTAATTTTGCAGTACTTGTTGCTGAAAGTGACAAAATACCCTAGCTTATCCATCATCTTGATTGAGAGCAAATTCTTCCGCAAATGGGGCACATGTCGTACATCACATAACATCCTTTCTCTACCATCGTCCAACCTAATCCTTATATCCCCTCTTCCCACAATTTCTAAAGGGTGATCATCACCCAAATAGACCATCCCACCATAGTATGGCTGATATTTGTCAAACTAGTCTCTATGGGGAGACATGTGGAAAGATGCACTTGAGTCCAAGACCTAGGTATATAAAACAGATATGTTGTTACTAATACAGAAGGCTTCATATGTTGTCGTCTCTCCTAAATCTGCTGTACTGGCCTCAGCTGATGGCTGATTTTGTTTTTCACCATTCTTTAATTGCCAACAGCCCTTTGAGTGCCCTGGCTTCCCACAATGCCAGCACTTCCCTTTAATTGCCAACAGTCCTTCTTCATCCTTTAGACTTAGATTTGGACTGTGATCTACCTTGTTTACTCCTCTCGAAAGACAACTCTTCTGCCAACAAAGCGGCTACCACATCATCAAATTTTAGAGTTCCTGATGATGCATTACTTATGGTCATCACCATATGATCCCAGGTGTCCGGGAGGGAACAAAGTAGGGTGATAGCTCTATCCTCATCCTCCATATTCACATTAACTGAAACCAGTTTACAGATAAGAGTATTAAACTCATTCATATGATCTGCCACGGATGAACTTTCCTTCATCCTCAAGCTATAAAGCTGCTTTTTCAGCAAAACCTTATTTTTGCTGATTTTGTTTCATACAACTTTTCAAGCTTCTGCCAGAGGGCTTTCGTGGTCTTCTCTTCAACTACATTGAACAAGACAAAGTCTGCTAGGCAGAGACGGATTGTAGAAACCGCCTTCCTGTCCAGCGTTGCCCACTCCTCATCTTTCATGCTGCTTGGTTTACTCGCGACCCCTTTCAAGGCTAGAGCTTGGTCATTCTAAACCAGCAAATCCTCCACCTTCATCTTCCATAGAGTGAAGTTCCTGCAATCAAATTTATCAATCTCGAACTTGGTTACACCTCCTGTCATTGTTTCAGCTCCCACTTGCACAAAACCTTAGGCTCTAATACCAGATGTTAGTAAAATTTTCAATTTTTATACCAGCAAGCAGAAAACACAATGACAAAGAACAAAACAACAACACAAATAACACAGAGATATTATGTGGAAACCTGCAATGTGCAGGAAAACCACGGGGCAATGGCAACTTCTTTTTATTGATTTTAACAAACTTTACATTCTTGCTACACATCACATCCAAGGAATCATTCCCCTTTTATAGAGCAGAAAAGGAAGACACCGAACGGTTTGTTTCCTCTCCCAAAGGAAGCCTCTGAAAAACTGTCTGTTTCCACTGCCAAGGAAAAGCGTCTGAAACTGTTCGTCTTCCGCATCTAGACATCTGTCCTAAATGTCTGACCCAAACGTCTAGCAGCCTACACATCTGGCCCAAATGTCTGCTACCTAGACGTCTAGCAGCTGCCTCTGCTATGCTGACTAAAACTTCTGTATAGTAACTTCACCTCCTAACAGGTCCATCATCAAAGGCATCACAGACATCTAACAAAACTCAAATGATATTATCTCTCATGCTTTCCATGTACGTCACTTCTTATATTTATACATAACACCATACCAATAGTATGACCTAGTGTCATAACCCTTCGCATCTCATTATCTCTGACTCAATTACATTAATATCATAATAACTACATAAAAGTGACTGACGCTTAGAATCAACATGTTAATTAGAGAACAAAATGGGTTAGTGCCAAAGTATTCTTGGCACTATCCTGCAGATGTCAACTCTAGATACCTTAAACTATTATTAAAGGATTCCAGCCAACATTCCAACACTCTCCCAAACTACACCTGCCTTGCCCTCAAGGCAACCACTTGTTTCCACCTGTTGTACAAGCTACTAGTTGTCCTTGTAGCGAAAATCGACGGGATCGTCATTTTTTGCCAATTTTTCACTGGCCGATTCAATCAGCAAAGCATCACGAATCCGACGATTCATTGCCGATTTTTTGGAAAAATCTGCAATTTTTTTTTTTTCTTTTTTTTTAAGGCTGTGGCCGATTTAGGGTTTTTTTATGCAAGCCCATTTTTCAGCTGTTAATGTTTGAACTTCAAAGTTTAAAGTTTAAACCCTAAATCTGAAACCCTAGTTTAGGGTTTCAGGGTTTTTTTTTTTTCTCTTTTTAAGTAAATATTGCTACCTGATAACTATGTATGCAAGCCCATTTTTCAGCTGTTAATGTTTGAAACTTTGAAGTTTAAACCCTAGGCTAGGCCCTAGGGTTTGGGTTTAGGGTTTGTTTTTTTCCTCCTCTTTTTAAGTAAATAAGTAAATATTGTTGCTTGGTAACTATGTATGCAAGCCCATTTTTCAGCTGTTAGTGTTTGAATTTGAAACTTTGAACTTGAAGTTTAAACCCTAAACCCTAGTTTAGGCCCTAGGGTTTTGGGTTTAGGGTTTTTTTCCCTCCTCTTTTTAAGTAAAATATTGCTGCCTGATAACTATGAATGCAAGCCCATTTTTCAGCTGTCAATGTTTCAATTTTAAACCCTAAACCCTAGCCTTTTGGTTTAGGGTTTAAGTTTTTTTTCTTTTTTTCAAGTGATTGTAACTTTGTTGTTACTTGTTTCCATGTGCAGGCATATAAAAAATGAAACCTTTTTTTCCTTGTTACTTGTAACTTTGTACCTTTTCATATTATAAGCAATACAGGATGTGTTTTGTCACTTTCATGTGTACTTAAAGCTTGAGCCTTGTATGATGTCTTGACTTGAATTGTTGCTTTTATTGCAATATTTGATTTGCATAATGTTAATTCATTGTAATATGCATGAAAAAAAAATTCAAAAAAAAAATCGTTTTCTTCGCTTTTTTTTTTGCCGATTTTTAAAACTGTCGATTCACTCCCAATTCCGATTTTCTCAACTATGCTAGCTGTAATCAAATTTGACAACGAAGGAGATAAAGCAATATCTAAAGAAAGACCTTCTGCCTGGTACCAAACCAAGTTAAAAAAACACCTTTCAGCTTTGGCCATATGTTGTGTCCCACCATTTATTGATGAGTAACAGATATAGCAAATGCAAAGCCTAGAATTTTGAGACCTCTTAACATCGTAAGGCCTAGTTTCCCTGCTTATTCCAAAAACCCAGCTAATTCTTTCAAAACTCTGATCTCATCATCAAAATCAATTTAGAGTCCCCACCATTAACTTCTGAGGTCTGCCTCTAGCCTGCACATCCTCCATGAAGTTTCTAGTCTGATGGCCAGTCCTCTTCTGCTTCATTGAATCAAAGATATACTGCAGAAGGATCTGCTCTTCTAACCCTCTGGCATATAATCCCATCCATGTTATAGCCCTAATACCAGACTTTTCCACAACTCTCCTTTCAGCACCAATTTAGTTTATTCATACTGATGTGGAAAGCCTTTGCAAATCTAATTCTGAACCATCAATTTTCCAAGGCACTACTAGGGAAATTCTTTTACTTGTCCCCAACCTCGTTACCCTCCTAGAAGCTTCATGTGATCTCATCTCCCTGGAAGCAAACAGTGATTCTGATCTTCCAGCTACCTTACTTGAATAAATAGCACTCTTTGGAGATTGACCTTTCTCTAATAGAGCTAAATATTGGATCTTCTTGAATTTAAATAATTTGGGACATTGAGTATAGCTCTAAATGTTTCTCTCCTTACAGAAATCACATCTCACCCAATACTTGGCAGCTTGAGGCAATCGCTTGTCACAGGGTTTAAGTTTCCACAGCTCCAACAATTTCCTCTTCCACCTATTCAAAACCATATCTTCATTCTCTGCCCCATCCACAATAACATGATATTGCTGAGGTGCTTTATATTGCTGCTGATGTACCACTTAGTACTTACCATTGGCTGCTGTGTTGAAGCAGCAACCCTAGCTGCTGCCGTAGATGCTAGGAATACCTGTAGGCCCTGTACCATAGATTAAGCAACTGCTACTGCAGCCATTGAAGCTGAAGTAGTGGCGATCGCTGGTGCCAGTTGTACAGGTGCTACTGTAGTAGGAGGCGCAGAAACTACTAATAATGACTGTAAGCAAGTGAATGATGCAAACCCTAACAACATTAACCTTCTCTGTTTTGTAACTTAACATTCCATTTCTTTCAAGGCATCCTTTCTTCTACACTTACTGTCATAGTAGTTATAGGAACCATATATTGCGCAGTACAGAGACTGGGTAACTTGCATCAAGAGACGCAAGTGTGGAGGATGTTGACTATACATTCTGCAAATATGACAATCCACATGAGTCCCAATATACTGTAATCGAAACTGCACAGGTGGTGCCAAATTTCCTGGTATCCTCTCCTGGTCTGTTGGCATTGAACAGCTTTCCTATTTCTAGGCATCTTTCTAAATATCATTCATGAGCTAAATGTCCTCCTGACTGAGACAGGGACCCTCAAATCCTTCTTCTTCCTTCTTCCTTCTTCCACCTAAGATTTCTATGCTTCATCATTCTGCTTCATCTCAAGTTCAGTTTGTAATCTCAGTGCTTTCATTCATTTTGTCAATTTTTCGAATGAGCAGCAAAGGATCACCAACTCTGGGATTCCAACTTCATAGCAAATTCCACCACCCTCTACACAAGTACTGAAAATGTTCCCATCATCCTCTTGCCTTAAAGCAAGTTTCAGCCCAAAAACAAACCAATCAATTTTCTACTTCTCAAACAAGGGTTTCTGAAGCTTCCTTGGTATTGTATAAAACCCATTGTCAAACTATATCACTGTTTCAGTTCTTCCTTGCACCATCTCCATCATTTCACTGAGGTTCTTATTTGCAATCCCAGGAAAGTGAGTCTGCAAGGCCTCCATGGCCTAATTCCATGTCTTCTTCTCATCCTCACTATATTTGATATACAATTTGCAGGCATCATTCCTAACAGTGTAACTAAATTCTTGAACCTTAGCAAAGTCTTCAACTAATCTGCTTTCCCAAATGTTTTCTAGCATAAATATATATCAACTGCATCCTTAGTGTCCTGAAAAATGGGATTTTACCCAACTCAAAAGGTCTAACATGGGATCAGATGGCATGAACTCAATCGGTTAAATCCCTCGACTTTCAAGGGGGAGACCCGAGTTCAAATCTTGCCAAGTGATACATGCATAATTACCAAGCTGTTGTAATACCACTATGTGGCAAATGACGTAATATGGATGAGGCCCTGTTTCAATCCCATATAACCAATTTTTATAATTTAAAAAAACAAACACTCTAACATGTGGTACATTTTTAGAATCAGTTCATACACTGCTAGCAGGAGAACCAACCCCTAAGGTAGTGCCACCTGAGCCTCCCATTTTGTTAATCTGGGCCTGTTGTTCCACTTGTTTCCTCTCCCTTCTTATATCATACAACTTCTTCCTTAACTCTTCCCAAATCTACAACAAAGTAATATGATCCTTACACCTCTTTGAAAGCTGTTGGAACTTGTCTATCTTTTGTCCCTCTCACATCAAAGGCCTCTTTGATCTGCCTAAGTCCTCAGGCACTCCTGATCTACAAATGTCAAATGTGAGACTCTAACTCCTCAAATTTCTTCAAGTCTCCTCCTTAACTCTTATCACTTCTCTAATTGTTGATATTCTACCTCACTTGGGATGGTGGAATCTCTTTGGCCTATGCACTTCGATCACATGTGGCAAAAGGTACTTCAAGACCTTTTGGCATTTTTCTTCCTGTTAGGGGTGAAGTCAATATACAGATCTCCGATGTTCTTCAGCAGAGTGGTGCATGGTGGTGCAGCTTATAGCGATCCTTTCTCGCGCACGGACAATTGTACAATTGTACGATGCAGGACCCTCACAATTAATATAAGCGGCAATTAATTAAACGCGGTTGTTAATTAACGCGTTTTGGATGTATCTCGACTTTTCTAGAATCTTCTCTTGTTTTCCTATAAAAAGGAATGACCCCTTGTATTTGTATATATAGAAGAAAGGGTGCGAATGTAAAATTGTTCCTTGAGATTAATAAAAGATTATAGCTGCCATTGCCCCGTGGTTTTACCTGCACACAGCAGGGTTTCCACGTAAATCTCGTGTATTGTGTTATTGTTGTTTTTAGCTTGCTTGCTTTTAATTTTCTAACATCTGGTATCAGAGCCAGGTTCTCTGAAAACTTGTTGGTCTAGGGTTTTGTGCGAGTGGGAGCTGCAACAATGACAGGAGGTGTAACCAAGTTCGAGATTGAGAAGTTTGATGGTAGGAACTTCACCCTATGGAAGATGAAGGTGGAGGATTTGTTGGTTCAAAACGACCAAGCCCTAGCCTTGAAAGGGGTTGCGAATAAACCTAGCAGCATGACAGATGAGGAGTGGGTAAAGCTGGACAGGAAGGCGGTTTCTACAATTCGTCTCTGCCTAGCAGACTCTGTCTTGTTCAATGTTGCTGAAGGAAAGACCATGGAAGCCCTCTGGGAGAGGCTTGAGAAGCTATATGAGACTAAATCAGCAACAAATAAGGTTTTCCTGAAAAAGCAGCTTTATAGCCTGAGGATGAAGGAGGGTTCATCTGTGGCAGATCATCTAAATGAGTTTAATACCCTAATCAGTAAACTGGTCTCGGTTAATGTGAAGATGGAGGATGAGGACAGAGCAATCACCCTACTTTGTTCCCTCCCGGACACCTGGGATCATTTGGTGATGACCATCAACAATGCATCATCAGGAGCTCTAAAATTTGATGATGTCGTAGCCGCTTTGTTGGCAGAAGAGTTGAGGCGGAAAACGTCACTGGAACCCTCAACCAATGAAGCCCTAGCTGTGAGAGGTCGATCTATCGAAAGGAGTCAACAAGGTAGATCACAATCCAGATCTAAGTCAAGAGGACGCAAGCTGAAAGGGAAGTGTTGGCATTGTGGGAAGCCAGGGCACTCGAAGGACTGTTGGCATCTGAAAAAGGAAAAGAATGGTGAAAAGCAGAATCAGCCATCAACTGAGGCCAGTACAGTAGATTCAGTAGAGACGGCAACATGTGAGGCCTTCTGTATCAGTAACAACAGATCTGTTTTATATACTTGGGTTTTGGACTCGGGTGCATCTTTCCACATGTCTCCACATAGAGACTGGTTTGTCAAATATCAGCCCTATAATGGTGGGATGGTCTACTTGGGTGATGATCATCCTTTAGAAATTGTGGGAAGAGGGGACATTAGGATCAGGTTGGATGATGGCAGAGAAAGGATGTTGTGTGATGTACGACATGTGCCTGATTTACGGAAGAATTTGCTCTCAATCAAGATGATGGATAAGCTTGGGTATTTTACTACTTTCGGTAACAATTATTGCAGAATTACCAGAGGAGCCCTAGTAGTAGCAAAAGGAGAATCTTATGGGACCTTGTATCGTTTGTGCGGTGATACGGTGACAAACCATGCAGCAGCAACAACTTCAGGAAATGCTCAGGATGAAGTAATGCTATGGCATCAACGCCTAGGGCATATGAGTGAAAAAGGATTGAAAATTCTGCATGACCGAGGTATGCTTTCTGGGATTAAGTCTTGTAATTTAGACTTGTGTGAGCACTGTATTTTTGGTAAACAAAAGAGGGTTCGGTTTACTGCAAGCCCTGGTAAGAGTTCTGATTTTCTGCAACTTATACATTCTGATATATTTGGACCAGTCCCCACTCAGTCCTTAAAAGGTACTAGGTATTTTCTGACATTTATAGATGATTATTCTAGACGAGTGTGGGTTTATTTTCTGAAAAAGAAGTCGGAAACTTTGGAGAAATTTAAGGAGTTCAAGGCACGAGTAGAGAAAAGTTTGGGCAAGCCTATTTTATGTCTCAGGTCAGATAATGGGGGTGAATATTGCTCCAAGGAGTTTGATGAATTTTGTACGCAGCAAGGAATTAAGCACCAGAAGACTGTGCCATATACTCCACAACAAAATGGTGTGGCTGAGCGGATGAATCGCACAATCGTGGAACGTGCAAGAAGCATGCTCAGCACATCTGGGTTGGATAAAAAGTTTTGGGCGGAGGCTGTTAATACAGCTGCTTATCTTATTAACAGGTCTCCCACAGCTGCGTTGGATGGAAAGACTCCGGAGGAAGTTTGGCGTGGTAAGCCAGTTGATTACTCTCATTTACGTAGCTTTGGTTGTGATGCATTTGCCCATGTGCCTAAAGAAAACAGGTCCAAACTTGACCCAAAATCAAAGAAATGTGTTTTTCTCGGCTATGGAGATACAGTGAAGGGGTATAGACTGTGGGATCCTACTGCCCACAAGGTAATTTTTAGCCGGGATGTTTTTAATGAAAAATCCATGCAAAGGAAGCAGGTACAACAAACACCTAAGGTTGTACCTGTTGAAGTAGATATGAACAAAGATAAAAGTGAAAATAAGGATGTTGAAGCTTCTGATCAGCATGTAGATCAGCAAGTTCAGCAGCCTGAACAGTCACAAGATCAAGAGCCACAACCAACAAAATGTTGGGTTAGAAGATCTACACGTCCACAAAAGCGTCCGGAGAGGTATTCTCCTGATTTTCAGTCCTCTTTTGCTTTGTTAACTGATGATGGTGAGCCTAGCTCATTTCAGGAAGCTAGAGAATCTGAGAATGCAAAAAAGTGGAGGAATGCCATGGACGAGGAAATGGAAGCACTACGGAAGAATGAAACGTGGGAACTTGTGGATCTCCCACCTGGAAGAAAGGTTGTTGGTAACAAGTGGGTGTACAAAGTAAAGAAGAACAGTGATGGATTGTTGGAACGCTATAAAGCTCGCTTGGTGGCAAAAGGTTATGCGCAGAAGTCAGGAATAGACTTTAATGAAATCTTCTCTCCAATTGTGAAGTACTAACAGAGTTTTACTTGCACTTGTAGCAGCACAGGATTTAGAGCTGGAGCAGCTTGACGTGAAAACTGCTTTCCTGCATGGTGATCTCGAGGAAGAGATCTATATGGATCAGCCTGAGGGCTATAAAGAAAGAGGCAAAGAGCATTTGGTTTGCAGACTCAAGAAATCTTTGTATGGATTGAAACAGGCGCCAAGGATGTGGTACAGAAAATTTGACACCTTCATGAAGAGCCAAGGTTTCAGTAGGAGTGAAGCTGACCATTGTGCATACTATAAGAGGTTTGATGATGGCAGTTTTATTATCTTGCTGTTGTATGTTGACGATATGCTGGTTGCAGGCCCTAGCATGAAGAAAATCATTGATCTTAAGGCTCAGTTGGCTAGGACATTTGAAATGAAGGATTTAGGAGCAGCAAACCAAATTCTAGGGATGAAGATACACAAGGACAGAACAGGAAGGAAGATCTGGTTATGTCAAAAGTCATATATAGAAAAGATTCTGCAGCGCTTCAATATGCAGAATGCAAAACCAGTTAGTACCCCACTTCCTCCACACTTCAAATTGTCTTCCAAACAGTGTCCTAGAACAGAAGCAGAGAAGACAAGCATGTCTCGTGTACCGTACTCATCAGCAGTAGGAAGCCTCATGTTTGCCATGGTGAGCACCAGACCGGATATTGCCCAAGCAGTGGGAGTTGTCAGCCGGTTCATGGCGAATCCTGGTAAGGAGCATTGGACTGCAGGGAAGTGGATATTTAGATATTTAAGAGGCACTTCAGATGCTGCTATTTACTTCGGATCGGCAAATTTGCAAGTTAAAGGTTTTGTGGATTCTGATTATGGTGGAGATAGAGATGGGCGAAAGTCCACTACAGGATATACTTTCACTCTTGCTGGTGGAGCTGTGAGCTGGACTTCTAAGTTGCAGTCGGTGGTGGCTTTATCAACCACTGAAGCAGAATATATTGCAGCGACTCAGGCCAGCAAAGAGGCAATTTGGCTAGAGCGACTGTTGGGTGACTTCAAGATAATGCAAGGGAAGATTACGTTGCATTGTGATAGCCAAAGTGCTATTCAGTTAGTAAAGAACCCAGCATTCCATGATCGCACGAAACACATTGATGTTCAGTACCATTTTATAAGAAATGTGGTGGAAGAAGGTAGGATCCTGTTGGAGAAAATTGATACTGAAGTGAATCCTGCAGATATGCTTACAAAGCCGGTCAAGAGAGAGAAGTTTGATTGGTGCAAAACTTCTCTGGGCTTGCTGAAAACGTGATAAAGGCAGCATTGGGCAATTGGCACTTGGATGGAAAACAGAGGAAAAGAATTCCAGTATATCGACTTCAAGTGGGAGAATGTTAGGAGGTGAAGTCAATATACAGATCTCCGATGTTCTTCAGCAGAGTGGTGCATGGTGGTGCAGCTTATAGCGATCCTTTCTCGCGAACGGACAATCGTACAATCGTACGATGTGGGACCCTCGCAATTAATATAAGCGGCAATTAATTAAACGCGGTTGTTAATTAACGCGTTTTGGATGTATCTCGACTTTTCTAGAATCTTCTCTTGTTTTCCTATAAAAAGGAATGACCCCTTGTATTTGTATATATAGAAGAAAGGGTGCGAATGTGAAATAGTTCCTTGAGATTAATAAAAGATTATAGCTGCCATTGCCCCGTGGTTTTACCTGCACACAGCAGGGTTTCCACGTAAATCTCGTGTATTGTTTTATTGTTGTTTTTAGCTTGCTTGCTTTTAATTTTCTAACAGAAGGTACTTCAGGACCTTTTGGCCTTTTTCTTCCTGTTTTCTCAAGGGTCAGGTCAAAGTCATATAGTTTCCTATGTTCAGAGAAGGCTGTATTTTGGCTATTAAAATGTTTTCTGTTGTTACTTCTATGTAATTATGTTGTCTTACAATGTAATATGAGATGCATGTTTTATAAAAATAAAGTTGTCCAGCAGGATTGAAAATTAAATCGCAACTGAAACTCTTCATCAAATTCACATGATCTATAGTAGTGAACTCATCAATCCAAATAGTAAGAGTTAACTTGACACTCAATACAAACTTGACAAAATACTCCCTACCACTTTTCACTTTCATGACCCTCTGCACATACTGGGCCTTGAAATGTTTCTCAAATTTTCAATTAAGGTTGAATAGTTCCCATGGTTAGAATATCTTTCACGAGCCTCTTACAACTGATGCCTATACTTCATTTCAGTGTCAAAGATACTGGGCCTTGAAATGTTTCTCAAATTTTCAATAAGGTTGAATAGTTCCCATGGTTAGAAGATCTTTCACGAGCCTCTTACAACTGATGCCTATACTTTTCATTTCAGTGTCAAAGTCATTGTCTGTATACCTGTGTTTTTTACCTGTTACTGTGATACTTTGCAATTCTATTGTTATGGTAATGATTCTGCAATGTAAGATGTTTTAAATTTATTTAAAATATATATAATGCAATATACAATTTTAGTGTCCTTTTTTCTGTTGTATTAGGTGTATTTCTCATTGCTAATTGCACATAATTGGATAATGATTCTGACTATTATTTATGTTCCAACTATGTCTCACAAATTATTACAATTCTATGACTAAAATATCAATCACATCCATCCTATAAGCATCAAACTCAAATTCAGCGCAACAGAACGTAAAATAGTATGAAAAAGGATCGTTACAGGGAAAAAGTAAAGAAGTTTTCAATACATAGTTTATTGTGGGTTGACATGGAATATTTGCACCTCTTTCTATGTTCGTAGTGGAATTTCTTAAAATTTTGAACCACTCCGTATATCATGTCTATTTCGTTCCTTTGAAACTCTGCTGAATTTCTTCTTATGGTTGAGAGATGCATTGCAATTGACTTTTATCATATTAACGCCGTCAACTTTCAAACTGGTGAACTGTACAGTTGTTTTGAGGATTTTAATTTGCGTTTTTATTTAAATCCAAACCTCTTTGAATTCCGAATAGGACACTTAAACCCGCTCAGTATTTCGTTATCTTTTAAGTGTGATAGGTATTCTTCAATTTCGACCCTTAATCTTTAATTGAATAAAAATCACAACCACTTGAATTACCACTACGACATTGTCCAGAATATCGTTTAATGTGAGGAATCCTCATAGAAGTGAAGGGTGTGAGCGCTGTGGATATAGAAAACCCAAAGGGAAAGGGAAAGGAAATACCTTCACAGTGTCAAATGGATGACCAGTGAGCACAGTGGCAATTCCTGCAGCGCACCCAGCAACATATTCCTTCCATGCATCCTGCATTTCTTTTCCCCTTCTCCTTATCGGAACTAATCAAATCTCAAAATGTGCAGCAGGCGGTATAATAACTCACTCGATGTTAAGTTCCGATTTATATTGACAATAACTCACTCGATCTTAAGTTCCGATTTAAAGTTCCGATTTAATTGACAATAACTAACTCGATCTTAAGTTCCGATTTATATTGACAATAATCCGAGTCAAAGAATCTAAAGTGATTGGCCTAAGATTTTAGGGTTGACAATTATAGTTACTGTTTTTAGCCTCGTCACATCCTTCGCCTGTTTTGTTATACTTAATATTTTTATCTTTAGCAGGTGTGAAACCTCTAGTGCCCTAACTTAATTTTTTTTCCTAATTACATAGGAAATCGATAACACATTGTCTTTGCTCTTTCAAATCCCTTCGTTTCTGGGGCTTAGAACCAGGACAGTTAATTGTTATCTTTTCTTCCAAGACCTCGAAACCAGGATAGCCATATGTTATTTTCCTCTCCAAAACCTTCAACCATGATAACCAACCAACAAACACTTGACCTCTACCTACTAACCTATCTTCTTTTTAAAAAATTGTGATTTAAACCTAAATTTTTCTAAAGAAAACATAACCACTATACTCTCTTATAAACCACTTGTGAAATGTTGTACTCCTTTAAAATGCAAAACCTTTTAGCTTGGGCCTAATGCTTATAAAAACATGTGAATATTTAAATAACAAGGCTTGTGATTTCATTTGAGGTGAATATTTTTATTTATTTTAGAATGTTTTTTTTATTAACATTGTTTAAAAAAATTGTAATAATAATTGCAAGTTTTTTTTACATTAGTAAGAGCTTTGAAGGATTTAAGGTTTAAACCTCTGAAACCAAAAATCCTTGTAAAAACTTAATCTTACTTAATATGAGGGGACGGAGAGCCCTCATAAAATGGTTCGATGAAGATTTCAAAAAAATGCGAAGATTACTAAAGGAATTAACGGATAAAACAAGAGCAAACAAAAAAACATATATGAGAAACTGGTAAGGGCAAAAAAAAAGAATACACTAGAACAAGGAGGAAAGAATTGATTTACTTAGGGAAGCATGAACCAAATAAATTTTGGAAGGAACTAAGCGTGAAAATGATGCAAACTGAAAATAACATAACAATTAATTAGTGGTTGAAGTATTCAAAACAACTGTATCAGCGTAGTAACCAGCAGGAGACACCCCCTACTATCATTGTCAAGAAATAACTTTTTACAATTGAAGACATTATTCAAGGGATAAAAAAATTAACAATTGGTAAAGCCCGTGACATAGACAATCTTCAAGCAAAGCATATAAAATGGGGGTAGATATCTTGGCACCGCAAATCAAAAAAAAATCAATGAGGTCATACAAAATGGCTTCCCTATTGAGTGGACAACTAACTTGACCATTCCTTTGTTTAAAAGTGGAGATGTAAATAATCCCTCAAACTATGAACTATCATGATCAACCCTCTCTTTGCAAAGTTTTTTGGGAGTATGATAGAGCGTAGGATCAACATATGGGCAGAAGAAAAGGGAAAGAGAGCAAAGGGGCAAGCGGGTTTTAGGCCCAAGCACTCAACTATTGATCACTGTATCACGCTTAGACACAGTGGAAAAAATATGGGACAAAAAAGAGGAGGCTTTTTGTTGTTTTGTAGACTTCAAAAAGGCATTTGACACAATGCCAAAGAAAAAATTATGGAGCAGAATGGAAGAGCTAGAGGTTCCAATTCACTACATGGCGGCGAGTTCACGAGACTATATGAGCATGTAAAGGCTAGAATCGAAACACAGGAAGGGTTATCTGAATGCTTTGGTAGTGACATAGGTGTCAAACAAGGTTGCCCTCTATCTTCGACCTTATTTGGGTTGTACATTGACAAGTTAGAAGAATGGATAAACAAATTTGGGGGAGAGGGTGTGCATTTAGCCAAATATGTGGTAAAACTCCTCATGTATGCAGATGATGTAATTTTTGTGGCCAAAACGGCCAAAGATCTAGAAGATCACCTTCAAGCTCTAGAATTCTTTTGTAAAGAAGTTGGGATGCGAGTGAACACGATCAAAACAAAAATTATGATTTTTTCAGCAAAAAGAAGAAGCAACAACTCAAATTTCAGTTTGCAGGAGAACCGCTTGATGTAGTAGTAGAATACAAATACCGGGGCATAGACTTTCATGACAAACTTAATTGGAATACATGTAAGATGAAAAGAACTCAAAGTGGTTGGAGAGCACTATATGCACTTCAAAACAGGTGTAGGAATGTCGAGTTGTGGGATTGGAAGACCACCAAGGTCTTATTTGGCCTACTTGTTACACCGGTTCTGTTGTATGGTTGCGAGGTGTGGGCTAGTGGCACAACAAATGCAAAATGGAGGCAAATAAAAAGGATTTAAAAATATTTAATCACAAACTTTCTCAAAATTAAGGCCATAATCCCTTATGCAATTATTCTAGCTGAAACTGGAATGTTCCCAATTGCTATGACCAAGTTGTTATGTTACTTGAAAAAAATAGAAAACATGACAATAGATGGCCTAGGGCAGCTAGGGACGAAGAGTTGCATAGGCAAAAGAATACATGGATGAAACAAAATCAGAAATGGATGAAACGTTGGGAAATCAACATAAATGAATGCCCAAATGTCAACAAAGACATAAAAAATTATGTGAATGAAAAGTTCAAAAGTGGAATATGGAAAAATGCAAGCAGGAAAAGACAATATTATATTGCAAATTTTAACCCAACGTATGACCAAAAGGAAAAAGCGTATATAGATGCTGAAATCAAGTGGAAGGAAAACATACTCATTGCTCAGATAAGGACTAGCTCTCATAGGCTTAGATGTGAAATAGGGAGATGGACAATGCCCAAAGAATAATGGAAAGAAAGGATATGTACTCTATGCAACACAAGGGCAGTAGAGACAGAGGAACACTTCATATATAAATTCCCAAGTTTTTCAAATATCCGTGACAAATACAAAGAAACACTTGGGAATGAGTTTATGGCAGATTTATTTGAAGACAGTAAAATAAAAAAAGTTGGGGAATTGCTAACACAAATTAGCAGGAGAAGGAACGACCTTCTCAAAGATATTAAAGATCATATGATATGATTTGAGTAATTGTACTTCCATATTTGAGGTCCCATAGACCATATTTGAGGTCTCGCGAACGTAATTAAAATATTTCATTTCATTTCAAAAAGAAAGGTTTAATCCTCCTATGTAAACTCATTTAAAAAAAAAATTAATCTGCATGCATGTGGTGTGGTCTACCGGAAATGATGCCACTTGCATTTTCGGTGATGATGAGAGGTTTAATCCTCCTATGTAAACTCATGTAAAAAAAATTAATCCACATGCATGTGGTCTACTGGCAAGGATGCCACTTGCATTTTCGGTGATGATGAGATCACTACCGGTTAGGACATCACTTGCATTTTCATTGATGAGGTGATAAGACGGATGATGTGTATAAGAAGTATTGATAAAAAAATAAAATAAATAAAGGTTTGTAATCATACTTGTATATTATGGTTATTATGCAAATTGACATTTTATGTAAAAAAACTAGATTTTTGAAGTCTAATAAATAAAGTTGCAAGCTTACTATATGGTAAGGGTTTTAGCTTCTCCAAAATTCAAAACCCCACTCACCATGAGGGGATCGAGTATCTAGTAAATAAAATTGTAAGCTTAATGTTGGTAAGGGTTTTGACTTCTCTTTAATAAATCCAAAATTCAAACCCCACTTGAGGAGACCGAGATTCTCATCAAAAAAAACTGTGTAAACTCATTAAAAAAAAAGTGTCTAATCCGCGTGAGTGTGGTCTACCGAAAAGGACGCCACTTGCATTATCGGTGATTGCATTATCGGTGATGTGACCCGAGTTCAATCCCTCGATTGATGTTTATAAGAAATATTATTAAAAAAAAAATGTTTAATAAATAAAACATGTTAGTTATTTTTTCAAATAAAAAACACAATGGTTTTTATTATGGAATATTATTGGTCCTGTGAACTCAAAGTGGGCATGTAACCATTCAATGGGCACATTCAATCATGGATTAAAAATTTTATTTGAATGCAAAAGAATCATTCGAGTAATAGATTCCTAGGATACAGACGATGGCGGGAACAGGAGCAGGCACAGGAGCAGGAGCAGGTTTGGACGTAGGGTTGGAGACAGGCTCAGAGATCGATGCAGGTTTTTGGTCGAGATCGGGGTCGGGATCGGGGTCAGGCATGTTCGGGCCCGGTCTCGGGCCAGCTGGTCCCTCGGTGGGCCCAGAGGATGGCTCTGCGGCTGATTTGATTGGCGGCCAGGGCGGGGACGGCATCCTGGGCCCCGGCCCCCAGGCCAGCCTCGATGCGAGCATAGGCCTAGGGAAGAAGCCCCTTGATCCTGGGCAAGGCGCTGCCTCGGGCAGGCCCAAACCCTCCTATCAGCAGATCTTGGCGGGCACCAGGGCCCCTTCCCGGGCCCTGGGACTAGGGCTTTCCCTCGAGGGCACCCACATTTCTATTCAGGAGGAGGTCTACGCTTCCTTGGTAGCTGGTTCCTCTGCCTCCCTGGTAGGGAAATTCCTGGGAGGGCGTCCAGACATGGAAACCGTCCGCAGATGGGCGGCTACCAAATGGAAGGTTTTCGGGCATATCCAGCTGGTTGCCCTGACCAAGGGCTTCTTCATCATCAAGCTAAATAACAGCGAGGACGCCGAAAAGATCCTATCGGGTGGGCCCTAGTTTTTGGGGCGCAAAAGCCTCTTCCTCAGGCGATACGGAGCTGACTTCCACCCCAGCACCCAAAGCATCAACTTCGCCCGGTCTGGGTTCGTCTCCCAGACCTTCCCTTCCACCTGTGGCACGAAGACGTCCTTAGACTCATTGCTCAGTCGATCGGGGACCTGGTGGCCTTTGACCCCGCTACCAAGGCAGGATCCCGAATGGTGCATGCCAGATTTTGCGTCAATGCCAATCTCGAATCTGAACTCCCTTCTTCGGTGACCATCTCGTCTGGGTCCTTCTTGTGGCGTCAGCCCCTGATCTACGAAAATAAACCTGCTTTCTGCCCCACCTGCTGCACTCAGGGCCACCTCTCCAACCAATGCCCGATTTCCAGAAAGGTTGATGGCCCTACCCCCAAACTCCCTTCTCGATCAGGTCGGGCCCCGTCTCGAGGGCCCCCTCGTGATGGCCCCAGTTCCCAGGTCGGGACCAGCAAGGAGGCTCCCCCTTCTGCCCCAAAGGACTCGCATGTGGACCCCAGTCTGGAGGACGGTCTTCCCTAGGGTTCCCCTTTCGTTGCTCCCTCCCCTGGGTCGCCTTCCGGGGCCCCGATCCCAGGTTCTCCTTCCCTGCCCGCTTCGAATCCCTCCCCGCAGGCCCCTGCTTGCGTCCCCCTAGCCATGCGAGCCGCTCGGGCTCCTTTCCTCGTCGGCTCCCATATCTGTCGGGGCCCCCTTCTCCCCCCCATTCCCGCTATCCCCCCTCGCCTCCCCCGCCCCTCCCGGTGATCCCTGCTGGGCTTCCCCCCTTGGAGTGCGGATCTGAGAGGTCAGATGAAGAGATCGAAGCTAGTTCTCCATTCGGGCCCGATGAAGTCAGCCCCAAGATGACCCGGAGCAGGACTTTTGCCACAGACTTTGGCAGCAAACTCAAAAGAGGGCGGCCCACCCTGGGCGATCAGCGGACAAGGTTCACCGAAGATGACATAGCCAATGGCTCCCAGGCAACTCTCTCTGACGTTGGCGCAAGCTTCTCCAAGACGGATGCCATCCGATCCAAACCCCCGCTCAGGCTGGGAAGGGGGGCAAGCGACCCCACAAGGGTGCCAAATGAAGCTCATCACCTGGAATATCAGGGGGCTCAATGGGGCCCCCAAGAAAAGGATCCTCGGGCAACTTCGCAGGGATCACCGGCCGTCCTTCCTCCTTCTTCAGGAGACCAAAATAGATGACGTTGTTGCCCGACGTGTAGCCCAAGCTACCTGGCGCAATTGCGAGTCCCTGTCTACCCCTACGGCTGGCTCAGCCGGGGGTTTGTTGTGCATGTGGGACCCCCGGTCTTTCGAGGGAAGACTCATATCTTCATCTCCCAGAATAATCAACATCCTGGTCCATTGCGTGAAGTCAAGACGCTCGTGGATTCTATCCAATGTCTACGCTCCTAACAACCCCGTCGAGAAAGCAACATTATGGAAGGAAATTAGCTCGATGAGAGAAGCCTTTGCCCCCTGCCCTGGATCCTGGTCGGGGACTTCAATAGTCCCTTGTTCCTATCTGATAAAAGCGGGGGCTCAGCGGTTCAGGGTAAGAGCATGGAGGACTTTGGAGCCTTCATCGCCCTCAACGAGCTCATGGACGTCAGCCTGAAAGGAGCCAGGTTCACTTGGTCCAACAGAAGAATGGGAGCAAATCACATTCAGGTCAGACTAGATAGAGTTTTCTTGTCCAAGGAAGCCCTTCCCATGTTTGTCGATGCCACCCTGTTGGCCCTCCCCAAAATTGGGTCTGATCACAGCCCCCTCCTCCTCGAAACCGATCATCGCCCCTCCCCCAAGAGGCCTTTTCGGTTCGAGACCATGTGGATGCATCACCCTGACTTTCGGGCCCAGGTTGGCGGTTGGTGGGCTCCCCCAGTCCCTGGACGCCCCGTCGAACAAGTTTTTCACAAGCTGAGACGCCTCAAAGAGCAACTCAAGATATGGAACAAGGAGGTGTTCGGTAATATCTTTGAAAACAAAGCAATACTTAAAGATAAGCTCGAAGACCTCGAGTCTAGATTTCAAGCAGGCTCCCAAGACCCAGGGCTCAGGGAAGAGGAACGCCTTGCTCTCAGCGAGTATCACAATATTTTGGCCAGGGAAGAAACCTTTTGGAGGCAGAAGTCGAGAGCCCTGTGGCTCCAAGATGGCGATGCAAACACTAAGTTCTTCCACGCGTCGACTCTCAAAAATAGGGGCTCCAATAGAATTGTTGAGTTGGTGGACAACAACGACAGAATCATCAAGGAAGAGGAGGACATTCGGGCTGAAGCCACCCACTTCTTCCAGGAGCTCCTGGGTGACAGCACCCCCATGTCCCCAGAAGCAGCTGAATCCCTTTTGGAGCATATTCCTTCTTCTGTCTCGGCCATGGCAAACGAAATGTTGGTGCAGCCCCTGTCTGACTCCGAAATCCATACTGCCACCTTTTCCATGAAGGCTGAGGCGGCCCCGGGCCCGGACGGATTCCCCCCCTAATTTTTTCAATATTTTTGGGACATCATCGGGCAAGAAGTGTGCGCAACCATCCGGGACCTACAGACTGCCAGCTCCATCCCCAGAGGTATCAATTCCACTTTCATAGCCCTGATCCCCAAGACCCAAGCAGCCAGATCCCTCTCGAATTTTCGTCCCATCAGCTTGTGCAATGTCCTGTACAAAATCCTTTCTAAATCCATGGCCTCCCGCCTCAAGGATATCCTTCCCCTGATTATTGCCCCCTGTCAGGGCAGCTCGATCAAAGGCAGACTGATCACAGATGGTGTCATAATCATGCACGAGGCCATTCACTCGGCTGTCCTATCCAAAAAGGCCTCCTTTCTGCTCAAGCTGGATATGAACAAGGCCTTTGATAGGGTCGACTGGGCCTTTCTGTCCAAGGTCCTCCTTAAGTTCGGGTTCCACCCCGCCTGGGTCAGGCTCATCAGCAACTGCGTGTCCTCCCCTTGGTTCTCTATCCTTGTCAATGGGTCCCCTATCGAGTTCTTCCCCAGCTCCAGAGGCCTCCGCCAAGGTGACCCCCTGTCCCCGATCCTATTCATCATCCTGGCTGAGGCCCTGGGGCGTACCATCTCAGGTGCTGTGACCCGCGGCCTCATCTCGGGCATCAGGCCTGCGTCGGGCCTTCCCCTTGTGTCCCACCAGTAGTTCATGGATGACACCATCCTCGCCACCTCTGCCTCAATCCCTCAAGCCAAGGCCCTCAAGCATATCTTGACCTTGTATGAGGAGGTGGCAGGACAGAAAATCAACCTTCGAAAAAGCAAGATTTTCTTCATCCATACTCCCTTGGCTAGGCAGATCAGAATCGGGCGGATATTGGGCTGCACCCCTGGTTCCCTTCCCTCCTCTTACCTTGGGCTCCCCCTGTTCATAGGTGCGTCCTCCAAGGCCCTGTGGGGCGGGGTGATCGAGCGGATTCAGAGGAAGTTGGCCCCCTGGAAAGGCCACCTCCTCTCGCAGGCCGGCAGAGCCACCCTTTTGGCGGTAGTCCTGCAAAGCATTTCGATTTATTTCATGTCGGTCTTTAGAATCCCGGCCTCCATTGCAGCTCACATCGAACAAATTCAAAAATGATTTCTCTGGTCGGGCAGCGAAGATAAGAAGAGGATTCCCCTGGTCTCCTGGCCCCTGGTCTGCCGCCCCAAAGGTGAAGGAGGGATCGGGCTCAGGCGGGTGGTTCTCATGAACAAGGCCCTCTTGTCCAAGCACGCCTGGAAGGTGCATACCAATACCCCCGATGAATGGGTCAGCATCGTGCACCAAAAATATTGTCATAACCACCCCTTCCTCAGTGATTCCCAGCCTCGAGATGGATCAGCCTTTTGGAAGTCCCTGATCTCAACCAAAGACATAATCCGAAAAGGGACCAGGTGGATCCTCGGGGACGGAGCTAGGATTGACTTCTGGGAAGACAGATGGATTCATGATGAGGCCTTGACTGCTGACAGAGAGCTTCTCGTCCTCAAACCAGGGCTTGCGGACAGAGGGCCCAGAGTGTCGGGCTATCTTTCCCAGAACCAGGGGCGAGCTACCTGGAAACCCATCCTGAATCCTCGGCACCCGATCCAAGCTGCCAGGCTTCAGTGCCTCCTCAAGGTGATTGTCATCCCGTCCTCCGGAGGAAACGATAGATGCGTTTGGCATGGCACTCCCAGTGGAGTCTTCTCTGTCAAATCTGCTTACAATCTCCAAAGAGTCCCTGACGAGGCTCCCTTTCCAACTCGACAAGTGTGGGCCAAGAAGCTGATCCCCAAGATCTGTCACTTTGTTTGGGCGGCCGTCCAAAACAAGATCTTGACGATCGAGAACCTGATCAGGAGGGGCTTTCAGATCCCGAATAGATGCTTCCTCTGCGGTGCTGCCTGGGAGTCCACCAATCACCTCTTTATCAACTGTCCCTTTTCGTCTGAAGTCCTGGGCCTCATTCTTTCCCAATTCTCTATCCAGTGGGTGGCCCCCAATTCCATCTCTGACCTCCTGTCTCAGTGGCCCAACCCCTTTGCCCATCCCTTCATCCGCTTCCTCTGGGGCCTCTGCCTTCCTCATATGCTTTGGAAAATCTGGCTGGAGCGCAACAGCAGAGCCTTCTCCTCCCCGGCCCGTTCCCCCTAGTGGATAGCGACCAAGTCGGTGACCTTTGCCCTCGAGAATTCTTGCTCCATCCCCTTGACTGAGGCGCCCCGACGGCTGGGCGAGGCCAACCTCCTATCCTCTCTCGATCTCCAGCTTCCCCCCAGGCCCCCACCCCCTCCCGTCGATCTTTGACAAGGTGGACTGCCCCCCCGGCTGGGTCAAGCTTAACTTCGATGGCGCTTCTAAAGGTAATCCCGGGCCCTCCGGGGCAGGCGGGGTCATCCGAGACAGCCACGGGGCCCTGATCATGGCGTTTGCTGCTCCGCTCGGCATTTAGACTAACAATTTCGTCGAAGCCGCAGCTCTGCTCAGTGGGCTGACCGCCCTCAGGGAGTCACCCTCAAAAGTCATCATTGAGGGCGATTCCCAAGTTATTATCAAAGCCGCCCGTAGCCTGGGAAATTGCTTTTGGCGCATTCACAACTCCATCAGTGAAGCCCTCTCCATCCTTCAGGGATTCCCCGACCACGCCTTCCAGCATGTGTACAGGGAAGGCAACAGGGCGGCCGATTTCATGGCAAACCAAGCCATCTCAGTTGAAGAATTCACCACCTGGACAATGAACTTTCCCGAAGCTCTGGTCCATATCACCACGCAAGATTTTTCCAGCATCAATGAGGACTCTGGTGTTTAGCCTGCCCCGATCCGGGGCCCCAAAGTTTCATCAACGCGGTTTCCTGAGGACAGGGGCTTCCCCCTCGGTGGTGCCACATCGTCTGATCCATGTCCGTCTCCAGGCCGCGAGTCGGTCATCTAGATCCCCCTCGCGATGGCAAGTGTCTTTCGCCACGTCAGCAGATCGGCCCTCGCCCTTGATTTGCGTTGCTCCACTGGCAGGTCTGGCAGTTCCAAGACAGAGAACACGTCGGCCCTCCCCGACCCTTTCGCCTTGGACGCTGCACCGTCGGATCCCCAGGCTGTGTCAGCTCGCCCGCAGCGCTATCCCGTGCAGTACCCTCAAGGCGATCCCTCGCTCAGTCTGTGCCACCTAGCGCGCTTGCAGTGGCCCCTCTCCCTTACCCCGCATGGCAACCAGTAGGCGCGCCCCCTCAGCCCCTCCCCCCTCGTGTCGCACCCGGCCCCGAGCGCTCATTCTCGACGTCGATGGCTTCCCCCCTCTACGGCCCCCTGCAAGGTTCTAAAGCTGTCGCACGCGGAGGTTTCTCGCAGTCTTGTCTGCTTCCCCCGTCCCTGGTCCCAATGCTTCTGGCCTGCTATCCCCTGTTTCCCCTGTCCCTGGGCCGTCAGTTCGATTCCCATGGCTGGCAAATCTGTCTTCCTCGAGCCTTCCTCGCTCGTTTTAAGTGAGTCGGCCAGACTGTTCTCCAACGCCAAGAAATTCACCCCTTTTTTTAGCAAATTTGTAGGAGCTGATGACGACATTACCCAAAGCTTTCTGGATTCGTGGAATGACGACGAGGTCACGGTGAAGGGCCTCCACTTCAAAGTTACTAAAGACTTCTTGACGGAAGTTACAGGCCTGCACCATGAGGAAAAGGGCAGAGTAGTCAGACGAGACAAGCATAATTGGGAGGAGGAGTTGTCCCGCTTCTCGGACCAGCAGTGGGATAAGGCGAATCTATTTCGCTCCCACCTCCCGGCCCCCTTCGATGAGGCCATCGTCCCGGTGATGCAGTACATCACCTGTGACGACCCGGACCAGCGGTTGTTTAGCTTCCATCTGAGCTACTTCAACCACCTTCGGGGGCCACGGTGGTCAGCACCCCCCGATTCTTGTTGTATTCCCTGGGTCTCTCCATTGACCGTGCTCGCAAAAGCCACTCCCGACCCTCCCACCAAGGCCTCATGGTCGTGTTGTACAGGCATGCCCTTGCCAATCAGTCGCAGCTCCACCGCATCCCTCCCCTGTCTTTTGTTCCTCCTCCTGCCTCGGTTAACTCTCCCGCAGCCTCCCCTGCTGCTTCCATTTCCAAAGAGACCCCCTCTCCCGAAGGCTCCCCTACCCCGAAGCATCGCAGGCCCACTCAGAAGTGCAAGACGCCGACCAAGGGCCCTGGCGGGGCCCCAACCCCGGGCGGCGCTCGCAAAGGCCCCTTCCCTGGCAGCAACAGGGCTGCTGATAGTTCCAAAAAGGCCAAAATGGAGGTTTCGGAGCCCACCGAGGTGAGTTCTGACTCCGGCAACAGAATGCAGAATTTGGCTATCAGGGCCCTGCTCGACACGGCTATTGGATCCCTAACTGCGGTAGCCCAAGCGGCCTCCTCCGCTGCCAATGCCCTGACCGAACTCCGACGCAGGCTGGGAGATGGCCCTGATAGGGAGTAAGGTTGGCTTGCCAGGGGCCCCGTCCCGGCCAGGACCGGGCACTGGGCCCACCAGTGCAATGGCTTTCAGTTTCAGCGTTGTTGACGACGGCGGTTTCTGGTTTTTGGTGGCTTCACGCCAAGTTTTGACGTTATGCGTCCTAGTCTATTTTTGTAGTCACCAGGGCCCCGGGCCTCGGTTCTTTGCCCTTGGGCGCAGCCCCGATTTTTATTCATTTTCTCAGCCTTGGCTTCTGATGTAACTAAGGTTTTGGGATCCTTTTCTAAAAAACCCATTGTAAATACATCGCTACTTATAAAAAAAAAAAAAAAGTTTATTTGAATGTAAGATAATAGATCAAGAAATATAATCTCACTCTCCATGACCATGATATTATGAAGTTGTATGTATGTTTTTGTTTTTCAATGAATTTACACAGGTTTTTATGAGGGGTTTTGGCCCCCTCACGCTGAGTGGGGTTTGAAACTTGGACCTTTTAAAGAGAGGTCAAATCCTTTACCACTGGAATAAGCTTGTAGTTATGAAGTTTGTAGTTATGAAGTTACATGTATATTATTAGTTATTTGATTAAAAATATTTTGGACCTTTACAATGTATATTAAATTCAACTAACACTAATCAATCACTCTTTATGGATTTGAACTTTGAGAGTATATGTCTATGATCCTATGTTTCTTAACCAAACAACATTGCATTGGATTGTGAGTGTCATAATTTTTTTCATAACTCCCTTGCAATGAACCCAAATGAATATGATTTTTTATTTTCTTTGTATGCTTAGACTTAACAAATTTTTCTATCATCACGAATGGGATACCGAGTGGTTTTTTTGGGGTTCAAAGAGGTATTAGGCAAGGTGATCCCTTGTCTCCATATCTTTTCATTTTGATGGTTGAAGCTTTAGGAAGATCAATTCTTGTTGCTACCTTGTCCTCTAAGATTAAGGGCATTAGGTCTGCTAGTATTGCAAAGGCAATTTCTTGTCAACAATTTGTAGATGACACTGTACTTCTTGGGGAGGCTACTTTGAGAGAGGCTAAGGTATTCCTGAATATTTTGTAGTTGTATGAGAAAGCTTCCAACCAACAAATCAACTTCCATAAAAGTCAAATATTTTTTGTGAATACTAGGGGCAGCTTCAACATAGAATTGCAGAGATTTTTGGTTTTGGCGTTGTTAACCTTCCTTCTTTATATCTAGGTATGTCATTTTTTATTGGGAGGATGAAGGAGTTGTGGTCTCCTGTGTTGAATATGATTCAATGTAAGTTAGTTGGATGGAAAGGTAATCTCCTAAGCCAAGCAGGTAAGTTGCAAATGCTTCAAGCTACCCTCCAAAACATTCTTGTCTATTACATGTCTCTTTTCATAATATCCTTCAAAGTAAGGAGGATTGACTAGATATTTAGGATATTTCTATGGGCTAGGGTGGAGGATAAACAAAGGGTGTCCCTTGTCTCTTGGGACAGGGTTTACTCTTCTAGGAAAGAAGGTGGTCTTGGAATCATAAATTTGTTGTTGTTCAAAAAGGCATTGATTATAAAAATAGCCTGGAGATTATGTGTTGAGGAGGACCAATTGTAGAAAGATATTATGAGAGGTAAATATCTGGAAAATCACATTCATTTTTTTAGAAGTGTTGCTCCTTCTAGGGGCTTTGTGATATGGAATGGTTTGTTGGGGGTCAAAATTTTGGTTACAGAGGGTATGCGGTGGTAGATTGGGAATGGTAAGGATGTGTTCTTTTGGGAGGATACTTGGATTCTTCCTTAACCTCTCTTTCTTAGTCTCAAGTTTTATGAGTTGAAGGCTCATTTGTCACTGAAATATGGTGAAAAAGTAATTGATTACATAATCATCACTTATGGCAAGAGGATTTGGAAGCATCTGACTTTATATACAACTGATCTTAAGATCCTTCAGAGTTTGGTAAGTTTGAACATGTTGTTGCAATAATACTTTCTTCCTCAACAGAATGATAGGGACTTCCTTCTATGGACACATTCTCCTAAAGGCCTTTTCTCTATCAAGACTGCATATGAGGCCCAATCATTGTCTAGGGGAGGATATTTTCTAGAAAAAAAGGTTTGGTATCCTCATTTGATCCCCAAGATTACATTTTTTTGTGGTTGTGTTTGCAACAAAAAAAATTTGATTGTTGATAATTTATGTAAGAAAGGATTCCATCTTCCCAATATTTGTCTCTTGTGTTCTAAGGATGCTGAATCTGTGGATCATCTTTTCATCCATTGTGATTTCTCAAAAAAGGTGCTCAATGCTTTATTGGATTCTTTCTCCATCAAATGGACATTACCTTGAACTTTCAAGGAACTTTTCACTCAATGGAAATCCCCCTTCATCAATCACAACCTCACTAGGGTGTGGGATCCGGTTCTTCCTCATTTTTTATGGGGTATCTGGTGGGAGAGGAACAAAAGAATTTTCAAGGATATTACTAGGGATGAATCCTTTATCTTTAGAAAGATTAAAGTTGCTATTGAGAATAACCTGACTATCTTTGATGTTGGAAATGGTAGGGAGGAAGTTGTGGAGAAAGAGGTTGTTGTTAGTTGGAATCTGAACCTAGAGAATTATGCTTATGCATTCACTATTCAAAAAATATTGACTACTTGATGGCATAAAACAGCTAAAGAGTGGGTCATTCTAAACTTTGATGGGGCTGCCAAGGTAATCCTAGGAGGGTTGGTGGGGGAGGTGTTGTCAAAAATAATAATGGTGAGGTCATTTGGGATTGCGTTGAAGATTATGGTATTCAAACCAACCACCTAGATGAATCTAAGGCTCTTTTCTTGGGTGTTCACCAGGTTTTTGAGAGGGGCTTCAGAAGACTTCTTGTTCAAGGTGAATCCTTGAACATCATTCACGATCTGCAGGTTGTAAAAACTAACAATTGTTTCATCTTGAATATTATTAAGGACACATCAAAGATTCTGGAAGGTATGTTAGAATTTAAAATTGAGCATATTTATAGGGAAGGTAACCAGGTTGCTAATGTTATGGCCAATTTGGGGGTGGATAGTGGCCAGTTCAAAATTTGGAAAGACAATTTCCCTTTGTGGTTAATGACAATTGTTTCTTTGGAAGCATTGGGCCTACCTATCCAGTAGGTATTTTTATTGTCTTTCTGCTTGGATGAGATCTTAGTTGTGTTCTAGTGATCCTCTCTTTAGGGGGTCTTTTTTGGGGGGTTGACCCTTTTGCTCCCTGGTGGTTACCATTCTCAAGGAATATGCTTAGTGTTTTTCCTTCATCCTTGCTCTCTGAGTTTGGATTTTTGTTATCTGCATCTTGATGTATTTACTACCCTTCCAGTCTTATGCAAAAATAGAGCAGGATCATTGGTGTCTCTAAAAGAAAGTTGAATAAAAATTCTCCTTTATGCCCTGCTAAGTGGTGGGTTGGTCTTTGTTTTTGGATGGTTGTTTTAGTTTAATTTTTATTTCTTTTGGCCTTGGAGGCTCACATGTGCTTAATTAGTCTTATCTTTTTTTGCCTCCTCTAATGTAAACGGTTCTAGGACCTTTCAAAACCCTAGTTTTTCACCATTAATAAAAAAAAAATATAAGACCATACATGCCTAGATATTTTAATGTTCATATTAGACATTGTACAACTACTTAAGATATTTAGAGATATTTCATCTAAATTAAAAGTTAATTTTATATTAAAATCAAAACATCTTGAGCATGGATAGTTAACATGTTTCATCTTTTAAGTATAAATTTTTAGATAATGTTATTTAAAATTTGTGTCATTTAAGTATTTAACATTTTAAATTATTGTATTTAATTTAAATTGTTGCAATTACTTTGGTGCTTTGATATTGAATATTTTTCTTTATATATTGAATATGGCTATTAAGATATATAATATTGTAGACACCCAAAAGTCGCACATGGTTGCCTGTAATCACTCGTAGGCTTGCATAGACACTTGTAGGCTTGCATAGGCCATTGTAGGCCATCGTAGGCCATCATAGGCCATCATAAGCCATCGTTAACCATTATAGGCCATCATAGTCCATCATAGGCCATTATAGGCCATCGTAGTCATCCATAGGCGCAAAAACCTACAAAACTACACAAAATGCACCCAAAACACCTTCTACTTACAAAAGGGCCACTTACAAGCCCCTTTAGGTCACCTAAGCCCTCTCCTACACCTAATTAGGGCCTCCATGGGACCATTCCCTCCAAAAACCCTAATTATTCTAATTACAATTCTAATTTGGAAGTGACTTTTCACTTAAGTGCACTTTATCACCTAAGTAGGTTTAATTAGGGTTAAAATCCAAATTAGCCCTAATCCTACCCTCACACATGTGTGCACCCACTTAGTTAGGATATTTTATAGGATACCTAACTTAACCCTCATCTAACCTAGGGATTAGCTAATCAAGGTTAACCCTAATCCTAGCTCACACATGTGTGCACCTAGGATATTTCCTTCAAGGCACATGAAGAGATGACTAAGCATGCCACTTTATAACCCTAACTTCACCATGATAAGACTTGACCTTAGAGTCTAGTGTACCTAACTCCCCCTAGCCTTGGTTCCCTCTATAAATATAGGGTCATTTCCTTCATTATTCTAACACTTTCCCTTTTGGTTAACATACCCAGACTTTGACAAAATTGTACCAAAACCCTTTTTGATAATTTTACACCCAACAAATAGCAACAAACATTATCTAGAACACATTCGAAAAACAAATTCTGACCAACAGTCAACACCAATCTAGTTCGCACCCCACCGTACGAACCTGAGCTCTAGTTCACATGTCTCCATGTGAACCAACCCTACAACAAATTTACAACTCTAAATCAGGTATGCATTTAGCTCTAGATAATTTTTACAACATTTCTATCAGTTTTTATCATGTTTTTCTTCATTTTTATGTCGATTTATCTTCATAAACATGGGGTCTAATCCAAGACAGGTCCTCAAATGAACTAACTCCTTTTTGCAGGCCTAGAGTAGGTATAAAGAACATCTTCAAGCAAACTACTGGTGGCACACGCACACAGAAGCCCACCTACATTTAGGGCATTGAAAAGACTCCACAAGTTCACCCATACTTACATTGAAAGAGAAATAAAGACATGTCTCTAAGGAGACTATGTTGTAACACTCTTTTTAATTCAATAGTAAAAGAACACTTCACACATTCTATTAGTTTTGGAATTGGTGACTTTTTGCATGTTACATTCTAGCATGCCTGGTGGGACCCTCACAAAAAAATTGTTTTAGAATAGTTTTTTGGCTAATCTAACTCAATCTACAACTTCATTTTGCCGTTTCAGGTACTGTGAACACAAAACAGAGCCCAAAAAAGCCCTAAGATACACTTCAAGCTTTTAGATAATAAGTTGTAGGCTTCTAAACCCAATTCAGACCCCACCCTATGAACCAACGGTCCAATTCACACCCCGCCATGCAAACTCTACCAAACTACTTCAGAACAACCTGAAATTGTAGAGGCTTGCAACAAAGACAGAAATAATTCCATCTGATACTATAGGAGTCAAGTATTTCTCTCAGGACCACACTTTTTCATCATTCCTTTGCAAAGAAATTTCCCTCTCAAATGCATCAAGTCATTTTGGCAAATTTTCTTTTCAAAGCACATCAATTAGGGTTTTTAGTCATTTCAAAATAAATTAGGTTGAATCATTTCAAATCTCTTTTATGTCCTTTAGACTAAAGTTGCATTCCCTTTCCAAGTTATTAGAGTATGTTGTCATTTATTTCCAACTTTTTAAATCACTTTCAAATTGTCTTTTAATGCACTAGATAGGTTTTTGAAATCCCTTTTCAAATCACATTTAGCTTAAGATTTTCAATCTCTTTCCAAATCGCATTTAGATTAGATTTTTCAATCCCTTTTCAAAAGCATTTAGAATAGGATTTTCAATCTCTTTTCAACAACATTTAGCATCGGATTTTCAATCTCTTTCCAAATCACATTTAGATTAGATTTTTCAATCCCTTTTCAAAAGCATTCAGAATAGGATTTTCAATCTCTTTTCAACAATATTTAGTGTAGGATTTTCAATCTCTTTCCAACTCGCATTTATATTAAAATTTTCAATCCCTTTTCAAAAGCATTCATAATAGGATTTTCAATCTCTTTTCAAAGCATTTAGAATAGAATTTTCAATCTCTTTCCAAATCCCCTGGGTAACTTACATTTTCCCTTTCATGTCATTAGATTGGGGTTTCAAATTTTTTATATCATTTAGATTAGAAATTTCCCATTTCTTTCACAAATCCCCTGGGTAGCTCATATTTTCCCTTTCATATCATTAGATTAGGGTTTCAATTTCTTTCTAAACGCATGTAGAAAAATCGTAAATTCCTTTTTCATGCACCTTGGTTTTGTTTTTTTAATGCTTCGTAGAGTAGATTTCTTTTTCCAAAAATGCATCTAGGTTTAGTTTCATTTCAAAAAGCATACAAATCTAGTTTCATTTCAAAAAGGCATATAGGTATAGTTTTCCTTCTAAAAAGGCATTTAGCTAGTTGTTTTTACTTTCATATCATCGATAGCAAACACACTACCAAACACTCACGTATCATACACAGTGGTAAGATTGGATTTCATCACCAATCTCCACTTGATATTGGTGACGTTAGAATTCATCTCCTTCCATCAACTCGCAGCCTAGACACCATAGTAGCCCCAAAGAGTGGTTTTTCGGACTTCATCATTGGAATATCCCCTACTCTTAAGACTGGTTTTTCGGATTTTATCATCAAGAGGGACCTTCAGAGTGGGATAGGATTAGATGCCTCTATTCACAAGGCTCACATAATTAGTGAATAGGTAATTGTCTTTCTTGACTAAGCTCACCCAAGAGTGAAGCGGCCACTCGACTGGGCCAGTAGCAGGTCTTAGACAATGTCACCTCTTCTTGTGAGAGGATTCTAGACTCATTAGCACATTTTGTGTTCCCCCCATTTGGTTCTCATTTTACTGCATCTTTCTATTCAGGTTGCCACTTGCCTATTGAGACACTATTTTATTATGTGCACCCTTGGGTGTTGCATGAGGTTCCATGCCGATGAAACTCCTATTATTTCTAGAGTTTCATCCCACTTCCCGTGGTATTTTCTAGAGCATAAATCAACATCAAAACACACAAAAATAAATAAACATTTTTTTCCTTTGCTTAGAACTGATTCTAGTTACATCTTGTATTATATGCTCACAAAATTGGTTTCAAAACATTCACTTGTTAGCAACCCATCTACTGGTTGTCTGCAACTTACCACTTTTAGTTTTCTATCAGATTCATTGTCTGGGTCCTATTTGCATAACATTGTGCAAACCAATTTTTTGTAGCATAGGTTTGCATCGCAACATGCAAACTCCATTCTAGTGCACATAATCACACCAAATTTCATAGATTTGTCCAAAATCTTACATGGAGCACATCCACAGGTTCATATTTGCATTTTTGAGCAATTTTGAGCACTCGATCGTAGTACACAACATCATACCTATTGTTACTTGTAGTCGAGCATGCGAGCAAGCACATCTTAAGGAAGAGGCTTCTTGTGCCACCTTCAGTCAGTCAATTCCTCTCGTTCCCTTCACAAGGGAAGCATCTACGTCTATACCTAATCTAATTACTGGTTTTGTGCCATATCACATACTTACCATGTCCCATGGTGAGACATTCATCTCTAGTAACATGCTTTCCACATCGTTTTGCGAATATCAACCTCTTCTCCCTTAGTTTCCCCCATTGAATCCATCATCCACATTTTGTGACCAAGTCATCTATACCGCTCCAAGAAACCCACCTCCCTTCTTCACTATCGATGAAGAAACTCTACCTAACTCACCTACCTTCGCTCATCCTTTCCTTCAGGATCCTTCTCATTCTCTTCTCGAGGATGACCCTTATTTACTCAATCGTCCTCTCCTCGAAGTTGCATCATCCACCCTTATCATATGGATGAATTTAAATCCCTTGTCTTCCACCTCGAGCACTCAGGTGCCTTCATCACAATCACCCTCGCAATAATCATCATTACGACAACAACATACCCCACCCACATCATCATACCAATATGCTCCTCAAGTGCCACAACAACCATCTCCACAATATTCATATTTTCCATCTTTTAATATCACATCGCAAACACCCTCTCAAATGCAACAATACATTCCCCACCAACATCAATATATCCTATCTTCACAAATATTTGTGGACACGTTCACCACGCCCTCCTCTCAAGCTTCTACCTTTGATGCCTACACTCCTTCATCATCACTTCCTCCACCTACATTCCCCTCTTTAGAGATATATGGTATGCCATTTTCCATTCCACCTCCACCCTCATCTACTTCCAGCTTTTGACTCCCTCCACCTCGCCCATTCTTGGATCCTCCTTCCATTCCTCTTTCTACCTATAATCCACTCTATCCATAATATCTCACTAATCCTTTGTGTTATTCTTCCCAAAATGAATTCTCCATTCATCGTTCATCTGGTCCTATGCAAGTGCCCTCCTTTGGCACATCATCTCACCTACCACCTGCATCCTTTGCCCAAACACCACTACCTCCACCATAGTTTGTCGTGCCTACATTCTTCATGATACATCCTTCTTGGTCACCGTCTCCCACTGTGCAACCATTATAGTAGAACCCTATGCAGCAGCCACAAACCCCACAACCATATTATTTCTATCCCTAGTAGATGTCTGCTCCATAGTAGAACATCCCATTGGCCTCGGTATCCTACATCATTCAACAACCGAATCCATAGGAGCACCTATAATACATTCCTACTTCACAATGGAAAGAAAAACAACTTAAGTATCCTCCCCATTCTTAATATTATACTACCTTAGTATAATCCATCGCGCCTCCATCACCCAAACTTCAACTCTTGCAAGAGCAAGTTAAGATGTTGAATCTTTGCCTTGTTGGTTATGGGCCCCAAAAACCCACATACAACAAGTTGTGCAACGAACTTGCTTACCCGTCAGTTCATATTCCTCCTTACCCATACCACTTTAATATTTTGAAGTTTTAAAAATACAAAGGTAAGTAAGACCCTCATGAACACATCAATAACTATCGCTTTACGTGTTATCAACTCCATTACAATAATCTCCTCATGTTACGTACCTTTGCTCTCTCACTTGGGGTACAAGCTCTCGATTGGTACAACATGCTCCCATGCCATAGCCTGTTCACGTTCGAACAGTTGGCTAATTTATTTTTGGAACATTTATCCATCAATATCAAAAATAAGATAAACTTTTTTGATGTCTATGCCTTACAACATGTTGATGATGAATCTATCACAGATTTCATTTCTCAATGGATATCGGTCATCCATGACCTAGCTCATTGTCTCCCATCCGCTGAACTTGTCACACTATTTGCTAAAAGCTATCACAAACACATCTCCACACCTCTACAACTTCATCTTAGTCGCACATTTGATGAAGCCATTGCTCAAGAAAAAGTCATCAAGGACATCAAAGTCCAATCTGACAAAATCAAACTTTAATAGAAGCCATCTTACGCTTTAAATTCTTGTTTCAATTACAATGCATCAAATCAACCCTTCTCTAAACTGTCACAAACCAATCTAGTGGCAGTAGTTTCTCTAGCTTCTTTGTCAATATCATAACCTCCTCATCCATAATAACAGATGTTCTAGACTAACGCACCTCCTCCATCTAATCCATGAAAATCTTACAGTTCCCATCCTCAATGCCTACATATCAATTGGACTCCACTTTTTGAGCCTCTACCTGCTTTATTTTAGAGGTTGTTTTATGTTGGTCATGTTACGTTAATATACATTCAACCCATAGAACTAAATCGACCCAAACCTCATGGGCACATCGAATAGGCATTTTGTTTTTACCATCACCAACGTGGTCATGATGTCATTTCTTATCGTACCTTTCATGACTTAGTCAAGAATCTTATTGATCATGGTACTATTCAAGTTTTAAACCCCCTCGCACCATAAAATCAAAATCCGAGTATTTATCAGAACCCATTACCTGAACATGGGAGGACTAATCCTCACAGGATTCAACCCATTCAATAGGCCCAACCAAGGCAAGTCAATCATATCCATCATGATCCTCCATCATGTGGAGTGGTTGGCATGATTAACATCACTACTCATAATCAACGTTATCTGCTATATCAGGATGTGTCCATTACTCCACCTCCACCATCATCCACTTTCACTTTTCCCCTTCTTCCACCTACATAGCATTCCTTTTTGCTATGTTGCATTCATCATTCTTCCTTTCCCTAAATATTCTCCTCAACTTTTTCAATTTCCTTTTCTTTTTCTCCACCATCATCCATTGATCATTTCACTAATCATGTTAATTTTTCGTTTCAAAAGGCTTGAAATTGCGCATTCATAACTTCCAAAATAAGGGTCATCTTTGACCCAACTTTTATCCCATCATTTCATCTCCAAATTTCCTAAAACTTTCACCATTGGATCAGGATTGAAAATAGATTTCCAAAATTATAATTTTTATCCAATTATAACATCTTTTGGTCTCCCAAACTACCAAAACACTGCACATGGGTCAAACAGTCTAGGTTCGCACCCCGCCATGTGAACCTGGTTTTCACACTGCCACACAAACCCAGGTTCACACAGTGCCATGTGAACCTCTAATTTTCTATTCCATTATTCATGTTATGCATGGATATGGTCCTGTATAATGCCCATTTGCCTTTTCTACCATTCCTGACATCTCATTGCTCATCATTTTGCAATCACATATTCATCATTCCACTATTCATTTTAGTAACATTCTACAATGGTTTTGTTAATTTGCTCTACATCTTCCACAACTAGGGAAGTTTCTCATTTCCTTCCAATTCCATCATTCATGATTTGGAGGAGTTTCTCTCTTTCCACCACACTCTCCACATCTAGTGGAGTTTCACTTCCTCCAAATCCATAATTCAAGACTGATGGCAATTTCATTTTCTCCCAATCCATTATTCAACACTTGGACAACTTCACCCTCTCCCAATCCATCATTCAAAATGGGGGCAACTTCTTTTTCTCCCAATACATAATTCAACACTAGGGGCAACTTCATATTTTCCTAACCCTTCATTCAACACTGGGGTAATTTCATTTTTCCCAACCCATCATTCAAAACAGGGGTAATTTCACCCTCTTCCCAATATATCATTCAAAACTGAGGTAACTTCATATTCTCCCCATCCATCATTCAAAATGGGGGCAACTTCACCCTCTCCCAATCCATCATTCAAAATTGGGGTAATGTCACCTCCCAAACTATCATTCATAATTGGGGTAATTTCATCTTCTTCCATTCCATATTTCACAAGCGAATGAGGGGTTTTATCTCCTTTCTCTTCATCATTCACAACTAACATAATTCATATCATTTTCATAAAATATTTATGACTGGGGGATTTTTCTCCCCTTCCTTCTAAATGATTTTGCAATTAGGGGATTGAATTCCATTTTCAAACCACTTCTACGCTTAGGAGAGGGTTTTTACCTCTTTCTAACCATAGTTCTCTTTCACGGAGTTAATCCTCCTTGCACATTCACACTTCACCACCTCTCATCTACTCATGATGGTGCCACCCAACATTGCACTCACAAATAAATCACCATCAATCACATAACATTGCTAGATCCTAAAAAAAGTATCATTTTGTCAAAGGTGGCACCCTTTGCCTCACCCTCATCAAATCAATCAAACGCTAGGTTCAAAAGGTTACATCCTTTTGTCAAATGTGGCACCCTTTTCCTTGCCCTCATCAAATCAATCAGTTGCTAGGTTCAAAATGTTGCATCCTTTTGTCAAAGGTGACACCCTTTGCCTTTCCCTCATCAAATCAATCAATCGTTAGGTTAAAAAGGTTGCATCCTTTTATCAAAGGTGACACCCTTTGCTTCACCCTCATCAAATCAATCAATCACTAGGTTCAAATGGTTGCATCCTTTTATCAAATGTGGCACCCTTTGCCTCACCCCCATCAAATCAATAAATCACTAGGTTCAAAAGGTTGCACCCTTTTGCCTTACCTCCATCATAATGGTTTTTCCAAAAAAAAAAGGTTTCTCCAAGATCCTCAACAAAACATTATTTTTAGAATCTCTTAGCAATCCAGGTTTCTTCAGAATCCTTAACAAAATTTTGGAACATTATTTTTATAATCTCTTAGCAATCCAGGTTTCTCTAGAATCCTCAACAAATATTTGGAACATTCTTTTTATAATCTCTTAGAAAACCAGGTTTCTCCAGAATCCTTCGCAAAATTTTGAAACATTATTTTTGGAATCTCTTAGAAATCCAGGTTTCTCCAAAATCCTTAGAAATTTTTTGGAACATTCTTTTTAAAATATCGTAGCAATCCAGGTTTCTACAGAATCCTCAACAGAATTTTGGAACATTCTTTTTAGAATCTCTTAGAAAGATAGGTTTTTCCAAAAACCTCAGCAAAAATTTGGATAGGTTTCTCTAAAAACCTCAGCAAAAATTTGGATAGGTTTTTCAAAAGAACTCAGTAAAAATTTGGATAGGTTTCTCCAAAAACCTCAGCAAAAATTTGGATAGGTTTCTCCAAAAACCTCAACAAAAATTTGGATAGGTTTCTCCAAAAACCTCAGCAAAAATTTGGATAGGTTTTTCAAAAAATATCAGCAAAAATTTGGATGGGTTTCTCCAAAAACCTTAACAAAAAGCTGGTTAGGTTTCTCCAAAAACCTCAGCAAAAATTTGGATAAGTTTCTCCAAAAACCTCAACAAAAATTTGGATAGGTTTCTCCAAAAACCTCAGCAAAAATTTGGATATATTTCTCCAAAAACCTCAGCAAAAATTTGAATAAGTTTCTCCAAAATCTTGAGCAAAAATTTGGACAGGTTTCACCTAAATTCTTAGCAAAATTTAGACAGGTTTCACCCAAATCCTTAGCAAAATTTGGATAGGTTTCTCCAAAAAACCTCAAAGCATTTGGAACATGCACCATAGGCTCATTTTCAAATTCCTTTCCCAATGCATTAGGTTAGATTTGATTTCATGAGGAAGCATTCTAGCTTAGATTCCTTTCAAAAGAATTTTTCTTTAGTTTTCATTTCACAAGCATTAGGTTATATTTGATTTCATGAGGAAGAATTCTAGCTTAGATTCCTTTCAAAAGCATTTTCCTTCATTTTTTTATTTCAAAATGCATCTAGATTAAGCTTAGCCTAGCATAGACATAACATCAACATAGCCTAGCCATAGACATAGTCTAGGATAGCATAATCATAGCCTAGCATAGGCATAGCATCAGCATAACCTAGCCATAGACATAGTATAGCATAGCATAATCAGACTAACATAGGCGTAGCATCAACATAGCCTAGTCATAGACATAGTTTAGCATAGCATACTCATAGCCTAGCATAGGCGTAGTATCAGCATAGCCTAGCCATAGACATAGTCTAGCATAACATACTTATAGTCTATCATTGGCGTAGCATCAACATAGCCTACCCATAGACATAGTATAGCATAGCATACTCATAGCCTATCCATAGACATAGTCTAGCATAGCATACTCATAGCCTAGCATAGGTGTAGCATTAGCATAGCCTAGCATAGCATACTCATAGCCTAGCATAGACGTAGCATCAACATAGCCTAGTCATAGACATAGTCTAGCATAACATACTCATAGCCTAGCATAATCACTCGTAATCACTCATCCAGGCATACTACCACTCTTGTAATCACTCGTAGGCTTGCATAGGCACTAGGCTTGCATAGGCACTTGTAGGCTTGCATAAACACTTGTAGGATTTATTTAAAAAAAAACTACAACAATAGAAAAAAGCATCACAAAAAAGAGAATCGAAAGGAAAAGGGATAGAAAACAAAAGGAAAAGCCTCCAAGAGTACTACCATTATGCTTGACCCTCTTTGGTCCTTCGGTTTAACATAACATCATGGGACTATTTCCATCGTCGCCATCAATAGGCTCCAAGAGCCTGCCTGCTAGTGGAATAGTCTTACAAGTGGTGATACATATGTCACATTAGTGACCTTCTCTAGTACATATTATTATGCACTTGTGGATAAGCTAGCTACTTTGGCTAAGTTTACAATGGGTTAGTCCAACCTCCCTCAAAATGAATAAATGAACATGTGCACACATAGGTCCATGAACGATTCAACCTTAGTTATGATAGTTAAGATATCTTCACGATATTGATTGGCCACTAGATCAGTTTGATTCTTCATACTATGTCATTTGAGCTCCTAGAAAATATTTTAAACATTCGCTATGCTTGATAATTAGGGTTGTGTAGCATCATTGCTGACTCTGCTTGTCACATGTGTCTTCTTAATCACACTTACATTTTCTCATTCGTTGCATATGCTCATGATTTGTTACATCTCTTTCATGTGCATCTTGTACACCTTAGTTAGTTTGTACACCCCATGTTTTCATATTTTATGTTCTAGTCATTGGTCAGTATACTTATTCATTTATTTTTGATTAACCATGATAAGTAAGATGGTATCCATGCAAGGTGGAGTACCCTCCATTTTTCTACATTCTTATATACCACATGTACACAAGTTATCACATATAACCTCTACACATCATCAATCATACATACTCATTTTTAGTTAGGTTCATCGTACCTAACACACATCATTCATATCAAAACACATGTACACATTACATACACATAAAATCACACACATTGTATGTAGGCACAACATAAAATCATCATGTGCACCCTTTACAAGGCTTGAAATTGTGCACTCATCGCTTCTAAAAGTAGAGTCATATTTGCTTTTCACCTATCAAATCATCTCCAAATTTTCTAAAACTTTCACCATTGGATCATGCTTGAAAAGAGCTTTCCAATGGTATAAGTTTTATCTAATTCTGACATTGTTTGTTCCTCAAAACTACCAAAATACTACACATGGGTCAAACAGTTCTGGTTCACACCCCACCATGTGAACCTGGTTCACACCCTGCCAGGTGAACCTGGTTTACTCCTCGCCATGCAAACCAACTCTCATCACATTATTTTCACCTTTTCTTCACTTTTTTAGATTCTTCTTCATTTCCCACCACTATTTGTCTAATTTTTTCACCTTTTATCATCATTTTCCTCTATCAATCGACTCATCACCACATTTCATTCATATTATTGCCGATTCCTTGCTTGAGGTGGTATTCATACACAAATCCACTTTGCATGCGATCAAACAATCAAATATCCAAATCACAGATATCACATCTGTCTACAAATTTTTTTGCTGAAGATTATATCAACCTAAATACAATTCCAATCAGACATTTATTAGATCATGAGAGCCACATACAAAAGCATAAACATCTTGATTTCATTCTATATATCGACACTGACCACATACTAAATTTTACGCCTAACATGTCTAGACACATCTTGCCTTTATTTTGTATATCGACACTGACCACATACTGAATTTTATGCCTGATTTGTCCTTGCCACTTAGTTTTAATGATTTGATAAAAGTTATCATGTGCTCATCAATTAATCAAAAGCAAAATTTTGAATAGGCATGTGTCGAATCATATTGTGTTGGTCGTAGAAACAAAGCAGTCTTAAGTTGCCCTCACAAGCAACCAGTACAACATTGCAAAATGTTGTACTAAATTGGCAAATCATGTGTTCACCATCATGTTTCATTCGTAATCATCCACATTCATCCATCCATGCATTCTTCATCCTTCTAATCACCTCATCACCTTCTTATGTCATATTTTTGTACTAAATTGTGTCTTACACAACATACTACAAAATCATAATCACTCATAAGCTTGCATAGACACTTGTAGGCTTGCATAGGCCATCATAGGCCATCATAGACCATTGTAGGCCATTGTAGGCCATCATAGTCCATCACAGGCAATCGTAGGCCATCGTAGACCATCATAGGCTATCATAGGCCATCATAGTAATCCATAGGTGCAAAAACCTATAAAACTACACGAAACGCATCCAAAACACCTGCTACTTACAAAAGGGCCACCTACAAGCCCCTTTGGCCACCTAATCCCTCTCCTCCACCTAATTAGGGCCCCCATGGGACCATTCCCTCTAAAAACCCTAATTATGCTAATTACAATTCTAATTTTTTAATTTTTTTTTTTGAATTTACATGGTGGAATCGATAGCCGCCACGAATCCGGGTAGGCTGTCCAGCTTTTATGGCCGCCATAGTATTCTGCATTGTCCGCCCTAGAAGCCGCCACATAGATATTCATGTAGTCTGTCCCTATAACCACCATGCCACAATCATTTTAAACCTTTTATGCCGTTGAAAGCACATTACAATTCTAATTTAGAAGTAACTTTTTACTTAATTGTACTTTATCACCCATGTAGGTTTAATTAGGGTTAAAATCTAAATTAGCCCTAATATTACCCTCACACATGTGTGCACCCACTTAGTTAGGATATTATAGGATACCTAACTTAACCCTCATCTATCCTAGGGATTAGCTAATCAAGGTTAACCCTAATCCTAGCTCACACATGTGTGCACCTAGGATATTTCCTTTAGGGCACATGAAGAGGTGACTAAGCATGCCACTTCATAACCCTAACTTCACCATGGTAAGACTTGACCTTACAGTCTAGTGTACCTAACTCCCACCTAGCCTTGGCTCCCTCTATAAATAAAATGTCATTTCATTCATTATTCTAACTCTCCCTTTTGGTTAACATACCCAGACTCTAGAAAAATTGTACCAAAACCCTTTCTAACAAGTTTGCACCCAACAGACATCAACAAACATTATCTGGAACACATCTAAATAGCAAATTCTGACCAAAAATCAACAACAATCCAGTTCGCATCCCACCATGCAAATCCAAGCTCCAGTTCACATGCTGTCATGTGAACCAGCCCCACAATAAATCTGCAGCTCTAAATCAGGTATGCATCAGTTCTAGATAGTTTCTATAGTATTTCTATTATTTTTTATCATGTTTTTCTTTATTTTTATGTTGATTTGTCTTCATAAAGTCTAATCCAAAATAGGTCCCCAAATGAACTAACTCATTTTTGTAGGCCTATAGCAGGTATAAAGAACATCTTCAAGCAGACTACCGGTGGCACACGCACACAAAATCCCACCTACATTGAGGGCATCAAAAAGACTCCGCAAGTTCACCCATACTTGCATTGAAAGAGAAAGAAAGACCTGTCTCTAAGGAGACTATGTTGTAACACTCTTTTTAATTCAATAGTAAAAGGATACTTTGCACATATTCTATTAGTTTTGGAATTGGTGACTTTTCACATGTTACAAATATAAGAGATGTATATGAAATATAATTGGATATCTTGAATGTACCTAGAGTATATTAAATAATTAAATTATACATAGGGGAATCGATTACATCCCATTCATTTTTTACTACCAACCAAGGTTCAAATCTTGGAGCTGCCCCTTATAACCCCTATACCACCTCGTTGTTAATGACTCGATGTGAGGGGGACCAATGGTGGTTCGATATTGGAACCATCGTCATCGGGTTGGCGTGTACTTAGCGGAATCACTACCTTTACCCCAAACAAGGCTAGCCTCCAAGGTTTGAACTTGGGTTCATTCTTGATAAGCACCCATAACTTACCAATCCATCCAACCCTTCTTGAAGTGGCATTTTAAAAAAATAGCAGTCTACAACTAACATTTTTAATCCTTACAAAATAAGAAATGAAATAGATAAGAATGTGCAAACAAGTTATAATTTTTCATTCCTTGATGTTGTTGTCATACGTAATGATGAGATTGACATGTTAAGGAGAGCAAGCTCTAGTTTCAAAGATCGACTAAGTTTTTTCCTCATCAAGTCAGATGTTGATCAATCCCTCTTCTAGTTCCCTTTCTTTCCCTCTTTTTTAACATCAATTGGAGTTTAAAATTGATAGGAAAAACATTTTAAGAGGTCATAATGGCACGGTCCTAGGAGGGGAGTAAATGCATGTAGGATTAATGCCCCCTAGGCACCCCAAAAACATAACTATTTTTTTATTAAAATATATTTATTTAACAAATTAACTAGGCTTGTCCTTGTCCACTAATTGCATCATCACAAATACAAAATTAAATGATATTATTCACAGTGGATGGTATAAGGTTAGACTAGAATTACTCAACTTAAATTTTGGATGTGGATGACTGATAGTTGCACTAATAACCAGACAAGTTTTGGATGAGGTCAGAGACGAACAATCATTACATAATCATTATAAGTGCCCTAAGGTTTTAGAGAAAGAACAAAATTTACACAACATTTAAATGTCATAAAATAAGAAATTGCCATACCACTAGATTTAGTTCCCAACATAATTTCTTAACCTAAAGGATGGTGTCATGATTGTTTATGACAAGCAACCACACATGGTTCTAACTTTACCCTTCGAATCAAACCATTTAATCAATACAATATTATCTATTTATGGTTCCAATAGTGTCTTGTGCCTGATTCATTATAAGAGACAATGACTCATTTTTTCTGCAAAGGTATTTCTACCTTTGTTTAAATGATTTACACAGATATAAACAATGCAGAATGTAAAAGACGAAATCGAAGGAATATGAATACGGAATTTAGTAAACGAATGGAAACAAATGCAGGCCACTTAAGGTGGGCACACCCTTGCGCAGAGGCAGATGAAAATATAAAAAGATAAGATGAGATAATTCTTCAATTAATTTATTATGAACCCATATATAGTGAATTTTACACAATTGGATAATATAGCCGACTCTTCATGTTTGGAGTGTAACATGACTCCCCTCCTCGGAAAGCTTTGTCCTCAAAGCTGGAAATGTCTGGAAGATACTTTCAGGTTCCCATGTGGCATCCTCCTCTGGTAAATCTTGCCATTTAATGAGAAATTCTTGAATCTGACGTGATCTCAGTCTTTGAATTCTATGTTGTAGTATATCTTCAGGTTGGAGATGTATATGCAAAGGTATTTCTACCTTTGTTTAAATGATTTACACAGATATAAACAATGCAGAATGTAAAAGACGAAATCGAAGGAATATGAATACAGAATTTAGTAAACGAATGGAAACAAATGCAGGCCACTTAAGGTGGGCACACCCTTGCGCAGAGGCAGATGAAAATATAAAAAGATAAGATGAGATAATTCTTCAATTAATTTATTATGAACCCATATATAGTGAATTTTACACAATTGGATAATATAGCCGACTCTTCATGTTTGGAGTGTAACATTTTCTTTGCACCAACCTCATTGGTTCTTGATGCTACTCTTCTTCTAGTGTGAACATTGATTCCATCATTGATGTCAATTTCAACATTCGTATTAATGCTAGTTATATGGGCAACACTTATAGGCTTGTTGTCAACCTTTGTAGTCTTGGTGCCAACTTGTGGAATTGAATTAACGCTAACTTTGACTCCTCGATGCCATATTGAAACCTACATATTATGGTGTTAAAACATATGATACCACGACCAACTTTTAGCACCCACCTACTTGGCCCTAAGGAGGTAACAAGTTTAAGATAAGTCTTCCTAAAGATTGTATTAATACATACTTGAAATACAATTTGATATGAGAACTTTCATATGGCCTAGTCTAGGTTTGTATTCCCTATAAGGATTTTAATTACATCCATTTTACTTAAGTGGAATTTCAACACCCACCTTTATCCAACATTGTTGAATAGTCATGACTCAACCCCTTTCTAAGGTATGAGAATTTTGACTAGGGCCTAATTTTGGTTGATTTCTTTCTATGTAATGGATCCTTATAGAGGTGCACCCATCCAGGTTGGTTACATGGGAAATGGTTGGTATTGTAAGTGTTTGGATCAATGCCTCTACCTGGGATTCGTGCTACAGTGAACAACCAGGTTCTAGCACTCCTTTAGGTCAATAACTCATTAGCTTTATTAAAGTCACAGGCATGACTAAAACATAGTGTATAATGTATTTCATTTGTTTATAGGTGTAGTTATAGAGTGCATAGAGAGTCAATAACTTTCCAATTTTAGTTAACTATTTTTCATGCATGTAGCTTAAGCAAATGCTATTTTATCCATTTAACCATTGATGATTCTATCACTAAATAATATATGCATACTATATTATAATTCATGCATCTAATTTTCAAAACACACATATTTTTCCTTTATACATGAGTGGAACATAGAATCAGTTAAGGTTCACAACCTAGCCATTGGAGAATTTCCAATGTTCATTAGTTACATAGTTGATAAAACAAACATTTAGATTTTAATATAGTAGGTCTTAAATTCCCATCAATCAAACCATTTTGTTTCATAGTCTTACAACTTTCATCCATACTCCATATGTTGCACCACAAATATTTCTCGCTTTATTATACAAGGTCCTTGTATATTTATAGTTGTGAGGTTAAATGAATCCTCTAGTGACTCCAACCTTCCTAGGCACAACCACAATTAAAGCAAGGATTTACCACCCTTCCTCTCTCCAAACCCCACAAGCATTTAAAAAAGAAGATAGTATATGGCTTTTGTTTACCATCTTACTAGACTAGAAACACAATCACACAAAGACTATAATGCAACAAAATGGTCATATGATCAACAACCATATAAAATGGTAAACACATGAACACAAGAAGCATGCAAGATATTGTGTTAAAATATTCATCATCCTCATAGTGGGTTTGACACACATGGATTGCATCCACCTTTGAAGAATCCCAACTTACTTTGGCTATTTCCACATATAGGGATTGCATCCCTTCTTAGAGAAGTGAAGCTTGTTTATTTCCATGCTAGTGATTGCATCCCTCTTTGGAGAATTTGCTTGCTCTAACATATTTGCATAATAAAACCAAGTAGAACAAGAACACTAACCAATGCTTATGTGACTGCATTTGATCTCCTAACAACCTCCCTGAGTTAGGTTGGCATATATGGATCTCATCCATCCAGAGAAGTCACACTTGCTTCATATAGGTCACTTTTTATCTAACCTTGAAGATGTCACACATGCTCCATAATTTATTAATAAGAGGTACTCCTCCACTCCTCTCCCATGATCTCTAACATGGATAAGTAACCAATTAGCTCTATATTAACATTTAGTAGCTTTTTCTACCCTTTAACCTAACACCTTGTTTGAAATTCAAATACATGTATTAATAATTGGTCATTGTATTGAAACATTATAGGCCTAAACATGAAAAAATATTTTTTGAACACAAGGATAATCCCACATATGCATATACTATTGGGTTCTATAGATATGCACATCTCACTAGATCTAGCACAAACACACTATATAGAGGTTATATTGTTGCATCCATACCATAATATTTAACCCATGGATACTATATAGAGGATATTGGTCAAGGAGAGGATTATTATTTTTAGTTTTCTTGCCATTCATTCTATTATGGTTATTTAGTTTAGTTCATGAATGCATAACTCTGAGTTTTTACTGTTGTTGGTTTTTCTTAACCCTCTAGAATAGTTCTTCCACTTGTCTCTCCCATTTTACTCCCTTTTATTGTGTGTTCCTTCTCTCTCCTTTTTCCTCCCCTTTACTTACCCAACTCCCTCAGGATCCTCCTACAATGCACCTCCTATATACATATCCCTTATAGAAGTAACCATTTCATCTACTCCCTTATCCCCATACAAATTTGATTTTGGATAGGAAAGTGGAATTGATTATACCACTCTAGTTTTGGAAAATAATCACATACTTCTCCCTTTTAAGAAAAAAATTGTTGCTCTCCATTTAAAGAATGATTATTATCTATAAGTAGATCTAATTTTGTATAAGGTGGTGGAATTAATTGCAAGGACAATACAAAATTTAAATTTTATTATTTCTCTAGTTTCATTCATTTATTTCGAACATTGAAATTTGATTTGGTTAAACAAGTGTTGGCTGGTATTGGATCCCAAATATCTCTCTTTTATCACATTGGGATTCTCTAAGTCTCCATACTTGTTAAAACAAATAAAGCTATTGAGGTCATTGTTTAGAGATAATAATTTCTCATTGTCTATATGGATTTATTAATGATAACTTCTCCTTGTCAAGATATGATACATGCAATTACACCCAAAATTGACCTTTAGCACAATATAAATTATATGGACATCTTGGTTTCTAGATTTCAAGAATGCCAAGACAAAATGATGGTAACATAAAAGCTATATATTTTTGAATTGCTTTATTGTACCTAAATTATGGTCTTCTACACTTGCAAAATACAAGAACACATTTTTTTTCCCATAATTAGCACAATTTCATAATTTCATCATCATCAACTATTATATGAATTCACACAAGGAACATCACATCTAATGCTACATCATATCATAAAGCATGGTTCATCACATAAACATTCCATATTTTATTCATCATTTATAATCCATATAAATACTTTTTTAAATAAAGGGGTAAAAATTTATTGATAAGAAGACAAGATTACAGAGTACAATGAAGCCCCCAACCAGGACTCAAATAAACAACAAAATAGGCTAAAACCACCAAACAGGGTCGAAATCCAAAGAAAATAACAAGAAAAAACCACATTAAGTTTGGATATCCTTGTGGATCAACTCCCAGAGGTGCTGAGATTCCTCAGCTGGGAGACTCTCCTAGTTATCCATAATCCAAGGACCCAAAAGCTTAGAAGCCCATCTGGCAAAATAATCAACAACCCCATTCCATTCCCTTCGTATGTGCACAAAGGAGAAAAATTTGAAGTCTTCACTAATTTTGAGAATCTGAATGGCCATAGAAGCCAACTGTTAATTAACATCCTCCAACCTTTTTTTGGTTAAAATATTAACTATAATTTGAGAGTCGAACTTGCAGATGCTCATGTGCTAGCCAAGATAAAATCCCCTTTACAAGGCCTCAAGAATCACAAGAGCTTCCATAAAATTGTTGGAGTGAACATATTTATAAGTGGAAAATAAAAATCTGACCACACCAGTAGAGTCTCTCCCAACACCGCCAATTCCTACATGTCCAGGATTGCCCTTGGATGACCCATCAGTATTAATTTTTAAAACTCCTCCAGGTGACAACCTCCAACTACCATCTCTTTGAACTTTCTTGTTGAGTTGGTGAACCCTGCTAGGGTGAGAAGAGTCCGCACCAATCCCAAAGAGACTAAGGGCCTACCGTACCTTCTCCTCCCTAAATTCCAAAAGAGGATCCACATCACATTTGCTATGGATAGTTTCCTGAACCATACACAAGATCCTTTTCTAGATCTGTTGAACAACCAAATGTCTACCCTAAAATATGTGATGGTTTTATTCGAGCCAAATCTGCCAGATGATGCAAGAATAGCCCAAATTCCAAGCCACTTGGAGGAAGGGGGTATTGGTTAGAGGTCTTCCCAAACTTCTCCAAAACTCCACCAGGGAGAGCACATGAAAACAAGGATGGTTTCAGGAACTCCACCAATGGTGTCAAATGTCTTTGGTAAGGGAGCATTGGAAAAATAAATGAGAAGAGTCATCCTAATTATTACCACAAAGGACACAAAAAGAGGGACCTTGAAATCCCCTCTTCCTCATGTTATCCCAAATGAGGCATTTATTACGAGCGACCATATAAAGAAAGAAGTCACATTTAGGCCGAGCAAATCTGTTCCACATATTTTTCCACCATGTGACAGGGAGGCTCTCGAAATTTTGCATATCAAGAACATGATAACCATAGACAACAAAGTAGGTTCCCTTATGATCAGGTTTCCAAGACAAAATTTCTTTACCCCTTAGCAAAGAGCAGGGTCTCCCTGCAAGAATAAGAGCAAGCACATCTCTATCCTTGATCAATCCCCCTGGGGCCATTCCTATGAATCTTTCCACTTGTACATATCTATATTACCAAAAGGTTGGATTCTTTTAAAGTCCTCCACATGATGTTAGCCTGCTTCCAAGAAAAAAATGCTTAGGGAACGTAACCTGAGAAATTGAGTCAAGATAGGAGGGTAGCCATCCCAAGAATCCTCCTAGAAAAAAGCATCTAATACTTGATTACAAATCTAGAACAAACCCTACTTAATTAAATTAACCCCTCTTTTTAGAGTGTCCCAAATAACCTAACCTTTCCCAACCAAGCTGATTCTAGGTATCTCAACCTCAGAAATACCTCTCAAGTACTTACAAGATAAGATTATAACCCAAATCTGATCTTGAGAAGTACACCATCTCCAGTGGAGTTTTGAAACCAAATCCTACCAAAAAAGAGTCGTCTGTCGTAACCCAAGGCCTCCCTCTTGAACCAACCTACAAACAGAATCCCACCTAACCAAACTCCATTTAGATTGAAAATTTTTTGTAAACCACAAAAACTATCTTGACAAAGCATCCATGTCCTTGATAAAACGAGAGGGATCAGTTTGCACAAAACACATGTGAATGGGTAAAGCTTGAAAAATAGTTTATAAAAGCAACACTCTTCCTGCAAAGGAGAGACACTTGATGGTCCAATGCTTTACCTTCCCTCTAAAAGAATAAACTACCAATAAGATCTAGGCAGAGGATGAGATGAAATCAGAGTACCAAGCTAAATGGAGGGGGGATTTTTGACCTGGAATCTTAGAATTATAGCAATCCTAGTTTGAATAAGAGAAGAGGTATTGAAGAAGAAAATAGAAGACTTGTCCTCATTAATCAACTACCCAGAAGCACCAGGATATATATCAAGAGACCGTCTAATGTTTCCTGCTTCCCTAGTAGTAGAAACTCCCAAAAAAGTTGTATCATCAACAAATTGAAGGTGGGAAAGAGGTGGCGAACTACTATCCCACTTCCAAACCTGAATGAGACCATGCCTAACTTGAGACTTGAGCAGTCTTCCCAACCCTTCCACCATAATTATAAAAAAATAAGGATATAGAGGATCTCCTTGCCTAAATCTCCTCGAGGCTTCAAATAGCTCCGACGACTCATTATTAACAAGATCAGAGAACGAGGAAGAAGAAATACAACTCATCACCCATCTAATCCATTACTCCTCAAAGCCAAAAGTAGCAAGAACTTTCTACAAAAAAGACCATTTGACCTGGTCATAGGCTTTTTCCATGTCCAACTTAATGAAAATAGAATTCTATTAGAAGTTTCCATCAAGTGAATAGCTTTCGTAGCAATAACAACCCCATCCAAGATTTTCCAGCCAACAACAAACCCACCTTGCTCCTCAGAGATGATTTTGCTCAACCATATATTTAGCCTCTCAGCAATAATTTTTGTAATGATCTTATACACAATATTGTAGAGAGCAATAGGCCTAAATATATCCAACGAATTCACTCCCTCCTTTTTTGGAATAAGCACCACAAAGGTAGCATTTAGGTCCCTTAAGATATATTTGTTCTTTTGGGATTCATGGACCAACTCCAAAAGATCAAATTTGATTAACTCCCAAAACTCCTGATAAAAATCAATTGGGAATCCATCCGGGCCCATGGCTTTCTCTTTTTTCATCTTGAGTACAACAATTTCCAACTCCTCAAGGGATATTGGGCCCATCAAATACTCATTCATATCTCTAGATATAATTGAGGGAATACAATTTAGAATAAGATTTTCATCCTCATCATCTGATCGGGATTCCTCCTTGAAGAGAGATGAAAAATACCTCCTAGTCTCTTCTGAATTCTCTATAAAAGAAGCAAAAAGGACACCGTAAGAATTCACAAGAGAGGAAATCGAGTTACCATTACGACGGGCCTTAACTAAGTTAAAAAAGAAGGTCGTGTTCCTATTCCCTTCTTGAAGCCAATCCTCTCGAGCTTTTTGTTTCCAAAAAAATTCTTCCCTCAGCTCCCATTCAATGAGTTCTTTCGCAACCTTAGATTCCTTAAAGAGAAGATCCTTCATGAGTCCATGATCTCTAATCTTTATTGAAGCTTCTTCCACCTTCTTAAGAGCCACCAACTTAGCCAAGGAAAGGTTCCCAAAATTTAGACTATTCTACCTCTTCAATTTATGCTTAACAAATTGTAGTTGCTTCATAAAGGAATATATAGCGGTGCCATGAGAAGGTTTGCCATTGGTCCACCAACCTCGCATGAAATCATGAATCTTAGGATCTCGAAGCCACATAAGTTGAAAATTAAAGGAAATTTTTTTCTTTAGCCCAAACTTAAGAGCAGATATTTTGATAGGCCAATGATCAGATCCCCTACCCTATAGAATCACATAACTAGAGCTTTTGTTATTACCAATCCAAAAACTAGAGATCAAAAATCTATCTAGTCTCTCTGAGATAGACTGTTCCCCACATCTTCTATTGTTCTAGGTAAGGATCCCATTATCTGGCTTGATGTCAACCAAGTTCAGGGCCTAGATATGAGCACTAAAGATAGAAGAAAAAGGCTTTAGATGATCAAATCCATTGCGTTTCTCCTCCAGACAAGCGATAGAATTAAAATCTCCAACCAAAATCCATGGGTATAGGGGATCCAAACTTCTCACAAAGCCAATGTGCTCCCACAAATTTACTTTACCATTGTAATCAATAGGAGTATACACATTTGTAAGTAGGATGGTTTCACCATATTCATTATCATACCCGATCATCAAAATAGAACATTTGTTGGAAATCCAAGTAAGAGGAGAGATTTTAACCGGATCCCATAAACAATCAATGCCACCAACATATCCACATGCACCAATACACTGGTATTGAACCCTTCTCCATAAATTGGGAGCAATATTAAACATACTATCAGTAGCCAATTTAGTCTCATGAATAAACACCACATCCAAAGAATGTACATGAATCAAATCACGAAAAACTTTTTATCTGGGGATGTTGTTCAACCCCCTTACATTCCATGAGAGGATAATAATTTTTGGGGGTTAGAAAAATGGGAGTCCAATGTTCTCACCAAGACTGACTCCACCAAAGTATTCCCCATTAACTTAATTTTATCTTGGTATTTCTTTTGACCCACCTTCATATTCTTATCTGAAGCACCTTTTTTAATTGTTTTCTACTGCAATCCCAACATCGTAGGAGTTTTGCAATCCAAGGATGATTGCATCAGTGCCTGAGTAGGAGAGAGCACAACTATATCTATGCCACTTTTTGAAATAGTTTTCCTTCCAAGGATAGAGCCAACCATATCACCTATACTTCGAGCCAAAACCATATGTTCTTCATTTAAACCCACTAGATCTAATTCCTTAGGTTCCACCTCAAGAAGAGACATCTAATTTGGCCTTGTTATATCTACATCAGGTAGCAATATTTTAGGTAACTCCATACACTGATCAAGATCATCCAGTATCTCAAAATGGTTGAGCAAAGCATCTGGCTGGCTATCCTTAAGGGATATTTTTACCCTTATTCCTTTGTTTAAGGGTTTTACACGAACAAAGCCTTCCTTATCCTGATCGCATTTCTTTATCGGGGCTTTTTCTTCATCCAGATTTTGTGCAGATTGAGAGGGCCTGAGATTTAAATCCATGGATGGGATAAACTTAGGATATTTTCTTTGCATGTGGTCGTATTCATGAAAAATCTAGCAATGAAATGGAGGAGCTTCATAGTCAAGTTGTTGAACCCATGTAGATGATTCAAATTGTATTTCAACAAAATCTGGAATAAGATTGTTTAAATCAATTTCGACACAAATATGGGCAATAGAAATTACCTTTTTCTCCATCGTCTGTTGTGATGGTCCAACCGACTTCCCAAAATGGGTAATCATATGCAATATGTTGTTTCTCTAGAATTTCAATGAGAGCCACGGGAGCCAAACCCACACTAGAACCCACAACGGTTGCTCCTTTGACGGGTTGAAACCCACATACCAAGGTTTAATAAAGAGTCCAACTTGGTTACATAAATAGGGACCCCCTTTAAATGCTTTGTTATGATCTGTAAGACAAGAGAAAACATCATAAAATAGCTATTTGCACTCAGCATCACCTCCACATCATCGTCAAGGTTTCAAGTATTCTTAATCCAAGCCTCCACAAAGGGAAGAGAAATTTGGATGCCCATAAATTTTCCAGTAAGCGCCATTAAATACTCCACATATTTTGCCACTGAGTCTGGTTGAACCACTAGAATCGGCCTGGCTTCACATCATTCCGAACAACCATTGTTCTTTAACAAACAATTCCCAAAATGTATTGGGAAATCCTATTCCTTCCAATCATTTTAGATGAAAAAATGTCACTAGCATGCATGCTATGTGATGGGCCCGACGCCATTGCAACATTCCTCCAGTCCATCTCAATCATCTCATTCTCCTGCCATTACTATGCTAAACCCTCATAACATCAAAAAATCATCCATAGAAATACTTATATCCATATTATCCTAACAATTATTTAGAAATTTAGGTTAATCAAAGGGTAAAAAATGTGGCATTACATCCTCCCCATAAGATCTGTCTTAGAAGTGAGGTAAATAGGCATGGAAAAGTTTATTTTATTTTGTGGAAATCTTCCTATGTGGATGAGTTTTTATTATAGCTATCTCATTGGACCAAGACTTGATCTATAGTTCCATTCCTAAGTTATTTAATCCTTCTATCTACTATACTAATAGGATTAATGTTGAGGTCTTCATCTACTTCCACTTACAATCAAGTCCAATCAAGCACATGAGAGATATCAATAAAGACACATGAAATATGTTATGTATGTGAGATAAAATAGGTGGAAGAGCAAGAAAACAAGCTAATGGTCCTATTATTGTTAGCTTTTGATGGTGTATGCCAAGGGAGAATACAATCACAGGATATAAAATATGCAAAAATGTAAGATGCTGAAATATGCTATTAATGGAAAGTGACAAAAATGATACAATGCAGTATGGAGGAAATGAACACTCCAGAACTGATGCTAAAGAACTACATTGTATCCATCACCAATCTATATGGTGATCTACCCAATATACCTACTACTACCTACAATGATATCTAATCACTCACTATGAGGCCCTTTATATAGAAATATGGATTGCTTGGCCAACACTCTACCTAGCTGTACAAGGGGACACCTTGCACATTTACAACTTGCACATAGACACTTGTGCATTTATTATATTACTTGAAGTAACTAGCTAACTACCCCCTAAAGTAATCTACTACTCTAGTTATGTACCAAGGGTGGTACATTTACATGACCCAAATGATGTAATATACTCTAACACCCCCCTATATTACATTATTTGGGTATTGAAGACTTTAGTCTTCAATATGGATCTTCTTCTCTTGAATAGTCTTTGGCTTCAACCGGTTCTTCTTCTTTTGCAGTAGTCTTCATGTTATATCCATTGTTCCTTGTTGTCAGGCATCTTTGATGAACTAGAGATCTCATAATTTTACATGTTGCAAGTGGATCAGGGCAGCTCCATTTTTCCTCCTTTGATTCTTTGTATAACATGCTTCTTTGATCTTCACAAATGTTAAGCTTGAACTTATTGTTAGTGGATGCTTCTGAAATGAGATCTTGAAAGAAGCAATCTATTATGTGTAGTAATATTTCTTCATGACTTCTATAGTACTTATATTTATAGTAACAGAAGAAAGATAAATGGTTCTTTCCTCCACAATATTTACAAGGATGGAGGCTCCAGCAGTTCACCTTTTCATGACCAAATTGGTTGCAGTAAGTGCATAGTAAAGATATTCCAACTGCTTTGTTATCTATTTTAGGAATATCATGTTTATCTATCTCCTTGATGAGATACTTAAACCATATGTGGATAATTGAAGCAATTTCATTCTTACTTTGTTCATACATTTGTATGATATCTTTTTGTTCAATACTCTTTTCTTCTCCTATATCTTCATTAGTGCAGTTATCACCAATTTCTTTTGTTGTCCCATTTGAAGATGTAACGGATGGATCTATATTTCCATTATTAGAAATCCTTTTAAACTCTATTGATTCTTTCCTTATGTCTATATCTTTCTCATTATTATCCATTGAATCATCAATCATGCTTCTAATCCAGATTGGTACTTTTCTTAAGCCTTTTCTGATAGCATTATTCAAGATGTTAGTAGACATCCTTATGGCTCCCTAGATAAGAGTATATGAATTAATTTGATAAAACCTTTCAAGTCTTAGCTTTTGTAGAATTCCTTTCTCCCAAGTTAAGAGATGTAAACTAATTTGATAAAACCTTTCTTGGAATTAGGTTTTGTAGGCTTCCTTATATCTCCCTAATAATTAGAATATGCTTAGTTCACCTTCTAAGTTGATTTTGTAATGTTTTGAGAATAATCAACTTTTTAATTTTGCCTTATCTTTCCCAATGAAGTATGCTTTAATGGTTGGATTTCTTTTTGTCTCCTTAGAATGAGTATGAGATAATTTTTACCAATTAATTCCAACTCTATATGTAGGCAATTGATTTGCTTCTCTTTCCAATAGATTAATTTTCTAAATTCCAATTATATGTATATAGTTTGAAGTAGTATGCCTTATATCTCCCTACTTTTTGGAATATTAGAAAATAATGGTATTTGCAATTTAATAATGATTTAATCAAGGTTGACAACCTTATATCTCCTACTTGGTTAATTGCAAATATGAATATTCAATACCTTGAAATAAGCTTGCTTGATAATTACTAATGCTTGATAAGTTTATTCCAATGCAATAGTCTATATCACCTTATAACTCCAATTTTAATTAAAGCAAGCAAATTTAATATTTACCTTAGTAAGGCTTGATGCTCTACGTATCCTTGAGTAGCTCCACGTACTTTGATGGCTGGTTGGTACGTATCTCCAATGTTGTATTAATGTTGCTTTGACCTTGCTGTCCAACGAAGGGCCTGCGTGCTCTTTCTTCGAACTCTGTGCTTCCACAATGCTTATTTTGGCTTGGTCTCCTCCTTAATGGGCGCTTATCACCATGAGAATTTAATGTTGGTTTATGATAGTCCTTGTTGCCTCCTTTGACTCTGATTTTAGCGTGCTCTTACTCACTCAAACATTGTAATTTTGCTCCAATTTCACTTCACTTATTTACCTTGGAGTTGAATGCTTATATAGCTACATGGCACGTGCGCCTTGAGTAACGTCTGAGGTGGTTTTTAATTCTTATTTGAGAGATATCCAAGTGGATTTTGAGCTTCAACGTGTATGGGGCTTCTTTACATAATGCTTGAGGCTGGTTTCAACGCCTTCTTGAGTAACGCTCATGGCTAGAATTAATGCTTTCTCCAAGTGGCTTATGAGCTCCGATTGTAGGTGAAACTATTGTAATGCTCCTTCCTATCAAAGATGCTTCGTAACCTTCTAAAATTCGAGTATTTTCTTATGAGATGAGTATTTCTTGTCAGTGGTGACAAGTGGTAGATTGCATGTATTTTCCCTCCAATGCTTTCTCTTCTTCTATATACTCCCCTTGCCAATGTAAATCCAGTTGTTTCTTGTTCTTCAATGCTTCTTCCAAGCAAGCATAGGTTGGCTCTTGATTCGATGGAGGTCTTAGGAGCTTAGAGATGGTTCTATGGTGGTCCAAGGGTTGGTTTGAATGCTGCTTCTCGATGGACATCTTCTCCAAGAAAGAGCTTGGGTATTGCTTCTTTTGCTCTATGCTTTTGCTTTCAATATGCTGGTTCGAATGCTCCCTTTGCAATGTACAATAGATGATGGCCAACGTAGATGGACAATGACCCTTTTGTGATATCTTGTGCTTTAGGTTGATTGTTGAGACTGCCTACTTTCATGGCTGTAAGGGTGTTTTTAGACACCATAATGAGAGCTCTTTGTTAGCTCTTCTCTCTTGCTTCGGATAGTGCTCCTCTACGATCGCTTGTATGATGTTCCTCACTTGTGGAGGATGTGTCCTTAAGACACTCAAATTCTGTCCTCTTTCCTACGTAGGACAAGATGTTATGGTGTAGAATAATGTAAATAGATTTGTAATACAATACCTTGATTTTGTACCTTCTCTTTTGCAAGCTTCTTTTGCTAGTTTTAATGGTGGCTTCTCTGTACTATTTCTTGTAGGCAAGGGCTGATTGATGTTGTCTTCTCTTCTAGACAACTCTCTCCTTCACTTGGTTAATATAGTAATGAACCCAAGCTAATAATCATGTAGATAATATGCCCTTGAAGGAGTAATTTCTGCACTAATATTTTACCTGTAATGAGCTCTTAGTGCACCTTGAATCTGAGACTCACCAAGTCTCGATTTTTGGCTTCTTTTCAAGGATCTTAATGGTGGATTTCTTCTCCACTCCTTGGAGGAATATGATTCTATTTGGTGGCTTCTATAGGCCACAATACCTTGCAAGTATTGAGTTCTGAATAGTGTCTTTAGACACTTTGATTATTTGCAGATTTTTGTGTCCTTGATCTTAACAATCAATACACAAAATAACCCTTTGAGAGTAACTAGTTTAATGAACAACTAGTATAGTGCAATGAACCAATAATATTTCTAACTTAATGCACTTTAATAATCTCACCTTATTGCTCCTGTTAATAAGCTCTCAAAGTAGTTTCAAATGCACTAATGATCACTGCAAATTTCTTAATGTAGTCCTCTTCTCAATAATTAGATAATAGGAAGAATGTATCTAACTCCTATTAATGTGCAGGTAATGAACCTTAATAGAAACTATCTTCTGCACTTTCTTTGAGGACTTAAAATGCAACCTTCTATTTTGCAACTTCCAAATTCTAATAAGGTGCTTAATGAAGTTAAGTAGTAATCTGAATTAAGTGTTCAAGTAATGAACCTTTTGCACCTAAGTTGCTTACCTTTGATGATGAATATCTTGATGAGTTGATTCACCAAATTTCTTATCTAGAATGGTGGTTGCTCGTAGCTATGAATGCTTCTAGTCTACTGCTCTAAAATTGTAGTAGATGATTTCAACTTCTCCTTCAAGATCTGGCCTGGAACTCCAAAGTCTTGTAGCTAGTAATGCTATCTTGATTGATGTCCTTTAGCAATCAATCTATTCACTGAAATGTTATCCTTCTAGAACCCTTTCAATATTTTGTTATGAATCCAGCAAATATCTATCTCTGAAATGTGCCTTCTTTAGCTATGAAGGGCAATCTCCAAATCTTCTTGGATTTGGTAGGTTTCTTCTATCTGAGTTCTGACTTCAAACAAGATTTTCTTCTCAAGAATCTAAAGGTCTTGAGGTCTTCACAAATCTTCTCTCTGAATTTTGACAAATTATTTGCCAAATCTTTCTCCTTTGGGCTTATTTTCGGATGGCGACAATTGTCCCAAGTTCTTCCACTATCTTTTGTAGTGAATTTCTCCAATGAGTTCTCCTAGGAACTTCTTTGATGGCTTCTCCAATTTCTGCAATGAGGCTCTCCAAGCCTTCTCCTTGTTTCTCCTTGAGACCTCTCCAAGGTCTTTAGTCTTGCAACTTCTCTGGTCTTCTTGATGAGACCTTTCCTTCAACCTTCAACTATGAAAGTGTTGGCAATGAGATCTTCTTCACGGATCTCTAGAACAAGAATTTTTGATAGTCCTTCTCTATCTCTTCCAAGGATGGAAGTTCTTCAATGAGACCTTTGATGGGTCTCTTCAACTTCTTCTAGAGGAAGTCTTCAATCAACAAAGGAGATCACCAATCTCCTATCTTTCATGGACTCTTCTCTGGAGTCTTCTTCAAGTTCAAGGCTTCTATGGCCTTTTCTTCTAGATCAAGGCTTCTATGGCATTTTCTTCTGGATCAAGGCTTCTATAGATTTTTCTTCTAGATCAAGGCTTTTGTGGCCTTTTCATCTACAATGTGTTGGTCTGCAATAGGGCTTCCCTCAGTTTCCTTTTCCTACAAGAAAGTATTAGTAAGATGATTCTAAATCTTGTCAATGACGAATCTTCACTAGTTGATTTGTCAATCTAGTGGAATGAATGTTGAGTCCTAGTCTTCACGAGTTTTTCTACAACTCTGTGGAAAGACTCTAGCCAAATGTAATCTCAAAATTCTAGAACTGAGATTTGCTTCTCCTCTCAATATTTCTTGTGACTTTCCTATTCCTAGTGACCTATTGTGGCTCTCCCTATTCCTATTGATCTATCATGGCTCTGATACCACTGTTAGCTTTTGATGGTGTATGCCAAGGGAGAATACAATCATAGGATATAAAATATATAGAAATGTAAGATGCTAAAATATGCTATTAATGGAAAGTGATAAAAATGATACAATGCAGAATGGAGGAAATGAACACTCCAGAACTGATGCTAAAGAACTACATTGTATCCATCACCAATCTATATGGTGATCTACCCAATATACCTACTACTACCTACAGCGATATATTATCACTCACTATGAGGCCCTTTATATAGAAATATGGATTGCTTGGCCAACACTCTACCTAGTTGTACAAGGGGACACCTTGCACATTTACAACTTGCACATAGACACTTGTGCATTTATTATATTACTTGAAGTAACTAGCTAACTACCCCCTAAAGTAATCTACTACTCTAGTTATGTACCAAGGGTGGTACATTTACATGACCCAAATGATGTAATATACTCTAACAATTCTATCAATAATTTTAGAAGTACCCATAAATTAGGATGCAAGTTTTGACCTTTTTTAAAATTGAATAGAACTTTTGTGAGGTCAAAATCTAATAATTACCTTATCACCTACTTGAAAACTCCTCTTTGAACTTTCAACATCATTATAGCTCTTTTTCCTATCTTGGGCTTATTTGATCCTTTACTTGATTAATACCACCTAGTCTTCCATATCCTAAAACGTTTCTAGCCTAAAGGCAATTCTATTCTCAAGCCCATCCTAACTTCGTAAGGTCCAACAAGATTTTCTATATAATGCTTCATAAGGTTCTATTTCAATAGAATTTGAAATGACTAGAAGTTGACATTTGATCTAACAACAAGTAATAACACAAGTCATTCAGAAACATATGCTTTATTCATTATCAATTTTGTATAGGTTACAAATAGGGAGAGTTTCCCCTTTTCTTTATTTTAATAAATAAGCAATATAGGCCTGATGCCTCCTTCTAATGTCCCTTAGTGTAGGTGGGCTTCGTTGTATGCGGACCACCCCTGGGTTGCTATTTGTTGGTGTTCCTTTCCTCCAAATATGCTGAATAACCTGAAAGAAACTTGCAAGAAAGGGTCAATACGTTGGGGGGCTTGCCTTAGTTAGGCCCCATATTTAAGAAGATAAAATAACTGTAAAAATGTAACATAAACCAAAATAAAATATGTAGAAGGTAATAATATGCTAAAACAAATCTTACCTCCCAAATTTGGGGTGATTTAGGGTTTGTAGATGCACTTCGTGACCTGGGTTGCTAATTGGGGCCAGATTCACAAGGCAGGCTACAAATTGAGCTGTGATGCTCTTCTGGTAAAATCTCTTCGATAGATAGATCCTAAGGCAGTTGTGGTGCCTCTGTATGCTATCAAAATTCGTCTGTATGCGTCAGGAATGGACTATGTACTATTGGCTTTCCATTTATGCAGAGTAACTGTACTTTGTTGAATATGGGAATCAAACTTAATTAGGGGTTTGGGACCCATTATTTATAGGCAAATGCAAGGTATAGGGGGGGTTAGATAGACTAAACCTAGATTTGATTCTGACTAGGGTTAGGTTAAGAAATGCTATGTGGCAACATCATATTATAAGTAGGAAATATCCTATCCTCACACATGTGTGAGGAAGGATTAGTGCTAATCCTAATTAGGCCTTAAGAATATTTAGGGGAGGATTAAAAGAAAACCCTAGGAAACCCTAAATTGGCACATGTGGGAGGATTTGATTAACACTAATTATGAATTAAGAGTTAATTTATCCAACTTTGCCCTAAAAACGGGCTTAAGTGAAGTCAACATTAAATTAGAATTTTATAATTGACTTTTAATTTATTTTACCAATTAATATGCCGTGGGGGTGTCAATTGAGTGTAAATGGGCTATGCATCACCTCAGGTTTTCATCTGAAGGTATCTTGATGCATAAAATGTGGTTTTGAGGGTTTATTAGGTTTTGGACCTGAAAGCCATTTGTGGAAGTCTACACATTACTATGGTGAACTTATGGAAGTCTACGCATGACTACACGTGTACGCATAACTACAATAGTCTATAATAGATTAGGGATGTTTGGAATCACCTATAAAAATGCAAAAATAGCAATGTGTGACTTTTGGATGTCTCCATTTTGCCCCTTTTTGTACTATACTATGTAGAACATAGTTTAATACAAAAATATGAAGTATTTGTGCAAAAGGAAAAGGGATAGAAGGGGAATGGAATCCAATCAAAGGGTATGTAGTCGCTCGAAGCATGACCATACAAATCAATTGGGTATCCCAGGAAAAGAAGAGAAAGAATGGAATCTAATCAAAGGCATGTAACCGCTCGAAGCGTGACCATACAACATCAACTTGATATCCATAGGGAAAGAAGGAAAAGAGGAAAGATATAAAAACAATGCTAGTAAGAGAAAATGAATGATTATGTATGCAATGATGTGATTTTGTCGAGTCCGTATGACATTTATGATGCCATACTAGTTTCTTGAGAACGACAACTTTTGACTGCTTTTCTTTTGTGACCAGATCAACATGGTCCAAAAGTATGATTAAGACAAAAGCCTAACTAAATATTTGTTGTTGATTGATCGATGAGAACATGGCGACAAGTATCAAACCATTTGAGCTAGTTTAACATTTGGATCATCAACTTGTGACCATATCAGCGTGGTCGCGAAGTCCATTTCCAAATGTTGCGCTAGGATTGATCAAACGTATCATCCATTGTGTACTCGATGTACATGAATGCTAGATTGACTTCTCCATGGTAATGTGTAACTCTCCTGATGTAACCCATGTATGTTTGGGATTGAGATTATAATCGTATGATAATCTTCAACAAAAAAATTCGTAGATAAATGTGCTAACCGTGCTTTTAGATTTTTGATGTTGTGGTTGTATGTAAAGCTGACTTTGGATATGAATACCACCTCAAACGAGGAATCAACAATGAGGTGAATGGAATGTGGTGATTTGATGATGCAGTGATTAATAAAGATACCAATGCATGATGAATATGATTACTAATACGAAGATAAAAGAATGGGATCTAATCAAAGGTATGTGGTCGCTCGAAGCGTGACCATACAAAATTTACTTAGATAGCCAAGAAGGAGAAGGAAAAATAATGGGATCTAACCAAAGGTATGTAGTCGCTCGAAGGGTGACCATACAACCTTGAATGGATAGCCTAGAAAAAGGAGGGAAAAGAATGGGTTCTAATCAAAGGTATGTAGTCGCTCGAAGCGTGACCATACAACATTGACTGGATAACCAGGGGGAGAAGAGAAGGAAATAAGGAAAAGAGGAAAGAGATAAAAATAATGTTAGTAAGGGAAAATGAATGATTATGAATGCAATGATGTGATTTTGCTGAGTCCATATGACATTTACGATGCCATACTAGTTGCTTGAGAATGATAACTTTTGATTACTTTGCTTTTATGACCAGATCAGCGTGGTCCAAAAGTATGATTAGGATAAAAGCCTAACTAAATATTTGTTGTTGATTAATTGATGAGAACATGGCGACATGTGTCAAACAATTTGACCTAGTTTAACATTTGGATCGTCAACTCATGACCATATCAGTGTGGTCATGAAGTCCATTTCCAAATGTTGCGCTAGGATTGATCAAACGTATCATCCATTGTGTACTCGACGTACATGAATGCTAGATTGAATTCTCCATTGTAACGTGTAACTCTCCTGATATAACCCATATTTTTTTGGGATTGAGATTATAATCGTATGATAATCTTTAGCAAAAAATTTTGTAGACAAATGCGCTAACCGTGCTTTTGGATTTTTGATGTTGTGGTTGCATGCAAAGCTAACTTTGGATATGAATACCCCCTCAAACGAGGAATCAACAATGAGGTGAATGAAGTGTGATGAATGGATGATGCAATGATTGATAAAGATACCAATGCATGATGAATATGATTGCTAGTAGGAGGAGAAAAGAATGGGATCTAATCAACGGTATGTAGCCGCTCGAAGCGTGACCATACAACATTGATTGGATAACCAAGAAGGAGAAGGGAAAATAATGGGATATAATCAAAGGTATGTAGCCGCTCGAAGCGTGACCATACAACATTGACTGGATAGCCAAGAAGGAGAAGGAAAAATAATGAGATCTAATCAAAGGTATGTAGCCGCTCGAAGCGTGACCATACATCATTGATTGGATAGCCCAGGGGAGAAGAGAAGAAGGAAAGAAGAATAACAGGAAAGAAATATAAACAATGCTGGTAAAATAAAATGGATGATTACGAATGCAATGCTATAATTTTGCTGAGTCTATATGACATTTACGATGCCATACTAGTTGCTTGAGAATGACAACTTTTGACTGCTGTGCTTTTGCGACCAAATCAACGTGGTCCAAAAATATGAATGTGACAAGTTTGTTGGTAAAATGCAATGTGTATTTGCAAGTGGTGTTAAAAGGTAATTTTTAGAGGCTCCTAGGGTTTTAGAGGGCCTTTCCCTACTTTTTGGGGATGTTCTGGTGTATTCTCATTGAATTCATGACTCGGGTTACAATTTTGACCCCATTCACGACCTGGGTCACGATTTTGACCTAACTCGCGACCCAGGTCACAAAACGGTAGCTAAGTGATATTTAAGCCTAAATATGCATGGTGGGGCCTCATTTGGACGATGCACATGTGTGGAAAGTGACTTGGGAAGACTTTTGACAGTACGAGAGAAGCGTGGGTGGAGATTGCGAGAGCAAAGATGACAAAGGGACATAGACCAGTTGGCATCAAGCGCGGGGATCCACCGATAAGTGATCTTTTGCCTTGTTTTGTTTATATTTTATTTTCTTGGGAAAATATGAATGAGGGGGGGAGGTTTTCGTCCCGATTTAAAAAAAATTGTAAATTTTAAGTAAAATTTGAATACGTAGTGATAAACGGGCCAAATGGGTACCCAAAAGTGTGGTCGGTTTTTCAATTGGATTTGTTTTGTCACCAATTTGACCGGGTAATGGGTAGAGTAGGTGTGAAGTTTGACTGTTAGTTTTTGAGGTAACGATGTACTGACATTGATATGTTTTTGCACTTTGTTCGCTAAAGTAGGAAATGGGTATTCCGTTATGCGACTGTTTTATTTTTTTGATTTCGTTTGATGTGATTTCGGTATTCGATGGTTTGAGGTGTAATGTGTGAACTCTAGGGTGTTAGATCTGCCATGTTAGAGGTAGAATATCTAAAAACTAATGACACTTTCATCGTAGAAGGGTAAAATGGGTGTCCAAAAATGTTGGTTGTTTTGGTAGTTGACTTCATTTGACATGCCTTTGATTTGCGTGCCATGGTGTAGATAGTAGTAAACTAAAAATGAGCTATAGGGAGCCCGATGTAGACTATACTTGATGTCAGTTTGAAATTCCACCACTAAATGGGCAAATGGGTATCTAAAAATGTGACTGTTATTTTTAGATTGCGTGCCTAGATATGTATTTGGTTATGGTGTTTTTAGGACAGATTTGATTGTTAGATCTGTGTTGATTGGTGCTTTGTTTATTAATTTTGTCGACACATTTACCATTAAGTGGGCAAATGGGTATCTAGAAATGTGATTTGTTTTTGTATGTCATATTAATTGATCAAGTTTTGGATTGCGTGCCATAGTAGCTATACAGTTGAGTTTGTTATTGGTTGTTGGGTGACCAATGTGTATTGTTTGTCGTATGTGCTTGGAATTTTGCCATGAAATGACAAAATGGGTATCCAAATATGTGATTGTGTTGTTGATGTGTTTTATCATTTTATTTGTACGTTATTTTGTCTCGAGATGTGTGCCAAATTAAATGTTTTTAATTTGTAAATTTTGAGTGATGATATTGGATGTGATTGATTTGTTATGTGGGTTACTGATGTGTGTTGTATTGTGTGTTGAACAAGTGAAGGCACTTGAACCCCGTCATCGGGTGAGAAAGTTTAAGCAAGGTTTTGAAAGGTTGATGAAGACTGAGGAAGAGTTGCAGTGGTTAGATGACATACACTTCCGTGGTGTGTGGGAGTGTAAGAGCATCTTCACCAATAGGGCATATGTGTCTGCCTTATGTGAGCGGTGGGATGCAGATAGGAACACATTTCATTTTCCTATGGGGAAATGATCGTGACATTGGAGGACATGTATCGCATCTATCGACTATCGATTGAGGGTGTTCCTATGAGGGTAGCCAAAGATGGGAGGAAGGATACAATTTTGGAGAGATTCTTTAGGGATGGGTGGAGAGAGATCGATGCTGCCAAGATGGACTATGAGTGGTTGTGGTGTCTAAAGAAGATATTCGATAGGTAGTGTGTGGCGATGATGATGATCTCTACATATGCCCTTCTTGATAGTTCTGGGTTTGTGTTTACCTGGAACATGCTGGACATAGTTAGTGGCCTAGTGGAGCACAAGGTTGTGTTTGCCTGGGTGCTTGCACTCCTGGCCCAAGTATACCATGAGTTGCATGATGTGGTTTGGGGTAGGCGGATAGGATTGAGTGTGATTCCCTTGCTGCAGGTATGGGCATGGGAGCACATAGTCATTGAGAGGCCCTCTTTTTTACCTCACCCTATACACGTGGAGGATAAGGAGCTTCCTTACACCTTGAGGTGGAGTACGGAGGTGAAGCAGGGTATGAAGAGGCCTCATGAGGGTAATCTAATTTTGTGGAGGATTAAGTTTAGGGAGTTGATGGCGGATGACATCACATGGAGACCATGGATGGGTGAGGTGAGGTGGAGGGAGGATGGTGAGCAGCTGCAGGCTATACGATAGGGTAGATGGTTGGTGGGGAGATATACTCTATAGACTGAGTACTTTTAGTTTGATCGAGTACAACGCCAGTTTGGATTATGACAAGGATGTTCCAGGGACTCCTATTATTTACTTCAGGTGATAGGGAGACAGAGGAGAGTACCATATTGTACCACCTTGGGTTAGGGAGAGGGACCCTCCTATGGATATCCCAGATGTAGGGGATGCAGGGATGACACCGAAGTTTGACGCATGGTGGGTGCTACAGTCTTGGGAGCCTGGGAGAGGTGTGGTGGATCGGTGGGTGGCACCTGCTGCTGGGGAACCTCCACTAGAGAGGAGGGCGAGTAGGAGGACTCGGGCTAGGGTAGCGAGTATAGCTACTATTGAGGAGGAGGTTCCTCCGTGATGGTCACGACATCGCGTAGGTGCTTCGATGAGTACCTAGGATGTGAGGGTAGAGGAGGTGGATGTGGGTGTAGATGCTAGGGTAGAGTAGACTGTTGGAGCACAGGATGAGGGAGGCGAGGTGGCCGGTATGGGTGGTATCGATGATACCATTGATATTGGGGTATTTGTTGATATAGCACAACAAATTCCCAATGACATTTTGGAGAGGCTAGTTGCGGAGGATGTATAGGGATTGCATGATCGGATTCAGCAGTTGGAGGGAGACATGGTGGAGATGAGGGCTACTATGTCTAGGCAGGATCAAGCGATTAATACTTTGACTAGTCAGTTAGCGATTGAGGCCACTAAGAAGATGATGTGCGAGACTACTTTGTTGGTGTGCAGGATTCCTCTACCCGATTATGCTTGAGTTGTGGTGCAATCTGGGTCACAATCACAGGTGCGGGTGCCATCACATCAGAGTCAGCGTAGTGCAACTACTGTGGGACAAAGAGGTGCTAGGGCTGAGGTTCAGGATCAACCTACTATGGATCCAGTGTCGGAGTTCAAGGGATAATCGAGCTAGGCTACAGAGATGCGAGTGAGTCGTGAGGGCTATGGAGAGACTCCTAGTGGGAGCTAGGATAGCTGTTCCTGATTGTAGCCTGCGGGTATTTTTATTTTGATGATATATGATGATGGGCATGATCTCAGGTTGTAGCCTTCGGGTATTTTGTATGGATGATATATATATACTTTCTTGATTTTGGCTATTATATATACATGTGTTATTTTGATGGTTTGAAATGTGTTCTTGTTTTTGTTTGCATGGATTAGCATAACATAATTTGTAGATATGTCTGATGAATAGATATACATGTATGACATGGTTTAGATCTATTATCGTATTGTGGTATAAATGGATTGTATAATAGTGTTATGATTGTATTTCCAATGCGATATGATGTGATATCAAATATGATTTCGTAATGAATGTATGTATAGTGATTGTGATACTATGATGTGATTTTGAAATGCATATGGGATGAATGCAATAAATGTAATTTGATATGAAATGCATGTAGGATGAATGCAATACTATAATGTGTATCAAATGTATTTGACATAGATGCATGTATGCATCTATGGACTTACTGAAATGCGCCAAGGAAGCACTTGTATCGTTGCATTTACCTGTATGGATGCTATCCATTCCATGATTTTAGGATCAGTGGATAATGTAAGGCATGTGTAATGGTTTTGACTAACATAGTTATGACAATCAAATCTCAAACCCTTAGCTATGCAAGTTTTGTGGTAACTTATAACATGATCGGGTTGGTTCAAAATCTATCTTGGACCTATGTGTGTGAATGTGTAATGTTCATTTATCCATTTTGAGGGAGGTAGGATTAACCCATTGTAGATGCTACCGTACTAGCTAGCTCATCCATCCACAATAATGATTTCTACAAAAGCGAGATGCTAATGTAAGAGATGTGTTGTCACCTGTAAGATTATTCCATTGGTAGGCAAGTTTTTGGAATTATCCCATAGTGTTATGTTGAACCTAAGGACCAAAGGCGATAAGCATAACATGTGTGATATCAAGAGGTATTTCCTTTTGTTTTCTCGCCCTTGTTCTAGTGTTGACCTATCTCGATTGTGGTAGTGCTCTTTTTCATTTTTTTTTTCTTTTTTCTTTTTGCTCTTTTTGTATGGGCGATGAAGTTTGTTTTCTACCCAGTTATTTAATTTTGCTTATGCTTGATCCCTTTGTTTATCCCCAGGTCGTATGTTGACCATGCAGGTGATAGGATGAGCAGGGGATATCGTTCACTAGATGGTGATATCTACTCAAGATGTCCTCTTTCCTAGGCTCAAAATTGTTAATGTGTAACCTGTTGTGAGCGATTCATGAGAGAAGTTGAACCAGCCTAAAAGACCATAAGAAGAATGTACAAGACTCAGTAGCTATGGGTGATACTTGATTGCCTAAACTACAGAGTAGTCAAAATTAAACACGACACCTATGTATACCCTAATCCTGAAAAGGGGGAATGGACATCCGGTGGTGATGCTAACAAGTGCGTGTATTATTCCCTGGGGGGGATTTGGGGGAGAATGGACAAACAGAATTAAAATTTTAACTATAAACAAGCATATGAAAGTATGTGCAATGAATATAACATAAGTGATGCAAGTGGAGGAATGCGATATTTACAAGAAGAAAGGTATTGGTGTGGAGGGGAAATTTTTAGAAGAACCTATTTATAGAATGAGTAAAGTGTAAGTAATGATGAAAAAAGCATGATGCTATGATCATGGTTGCCCCAGCGTGTGGGGTGTGTGTGTGTAGTATATGTATAGGTTGTAAGTGTATGTAATAGTCACCCAGAAGAAGGATGATGTGAGAGTGGAATGTACAAGTGGAAGAAGTGAGAAGAAATAGGCATTGGTAACCAATCAAGAAAAGGGGATCACCAACGGCTAACAATGATAGAAGAGAAGAAACAAATCAACATATGTAAGAAGTAGAAGAATGAGATAGAAGAAGATGAGTAACTAACACTACTATCGAGCGAAATGGCGTAGATCCGGACGAGAATGGGATGGTGAAGTGATGACATGGCTAGAGTTGCGGCTAGATCCATAGTTGGAAATATTATGAATATAGCGGGTGGGTGCTATTAGGGTACTGTAGGGTGGTAAAGTCCTGGGAGTGGTGCGACGCAGAGGACTGACAAGTCGGCTAAATAGAAAAGAACGCTCTGGTGATGGGGTACGCTCACCGTGCAACATGTTGTGCACTAGGGTTTCGAATGATCTACACTCTTCGATATCATGACCTAGATGGCGATGGTAGATGCAAAATTGATTCTCATTGTAATTGCATGGTTTAGGATGCGAGGGGTTAGTAGGTTGAATCTCAGGTAGGTCAATAAGACCCTGGTGCATGAGATGATGGAACATTTCAGAAAGGGGCGTATGTGGAATAGGCATAGGATAGACGTATGGCTCTGCTGGAGGTGAGCGAGGTCTAGGTGAAAGATGATCTGGTAATGGAGGCATGGGTCTAGGTTCCGACATGGGTTGATTCCTGGGTTCGGGGAAGGGATCTACATGGTGGTGAGGATGGATGGGTCATGGAAGACTACCATGGGTGAACGTGGCAATGACAGTGGCTCATCTACAACTCTAGAGCTTCGATATGGGAGATGAGATGTTGTATCTCATGGTGTGGTGGTGATGGTATTGGGGAAGGGGGTGAGCAAGATTCCAAGGTGAATGGAATAGCTTGATGCATGGTAGAAAAAGGATAGGGCTGCGATGAGGAAGCAATGAAGTGAAATGACTATGGTGATCGTAAGATTGGCTAGGGTGGTAAGCCTCACAGTGGTGAAGGTGGTGTCTTGAGGACCGGTGGCATAGGCGATGGCCCTAGGCGGTGATGCAAATGAGAAAGAGGGATGTTTGCATGACCGGCTTGAGTAGCTTGGGTCACGTGGGCTTGCAAATCTTGGGCATAGGTAGACTCACCATTGGGAAGGGGAGCAGGTAGAAATGTAGGGTGAGGTTGATGAGGTGTGTATTCCCTATTAGGTGGGTGGTAAGATCCTATGGGATGTTGTGGATGACTTGGAGGTGAATAGTGATGTCTGAGATCATCAAACGGATGGGAGGATGATCCTTATGCTTGCGGTTGGGTGGATTCCTCTTTATCATCGAAAGAGGACATGGTGATCTGGTTGTCGCCAGAGTGTGGTGAATAGGATGAGCCTCATTGGCGAGGGGAATGGTGTCGAGGTGAAGTGTGGTGACCTGAATGGGATGAGTGCGAGGAGCGCCTGGTATGAAGGGTGATTGGTGGTTGGGCGAGATCGGTCGATGTAATGGGTTTTTTCTACGGTTGTAGATGGTCCTACATGGTGGTAGGTGAGGCCGCTGTAGAGCTCTCCTACTGATGATGTGAGTCCTGCAAAAGGAAAAACAAATACCCCAAGCATAAAAATGGTAGAAAGGTGAAACATACATGTATAGAGAAATAATAAAGCAAAAATAACAGATTCACATGGTGATGTGCTTGGTGATTTATTTCTAACACTATGTGACACTCGTGATGGTGACTGTGTTTATGAATCATGCATTGAAAGCACGAAGGTGCAAGATGTTGATGGGTTTAGGATCATTAAGGCCTTCAAGATTTGCCAGATGATATGCTCCTGAACCGTATTTGTGTGTGATAATAAATGGACCCAACCAGTTTGGGATGAATTTATCGCACTGTTGGTGAGGTTGACTTGTGATTTGCTGGTTCTCCTTGAGAACCAAGTCACCAATATGATATTCACACTGATGTACCTTACTATTGTAGGCACGACAAAGGCGATATTGATATACTCATGTGTGCTCGATGGCATGGATGCGACGCTCATCGAGGAGTGTTAGTTGATCTAGATGAGCTTGGTGAGTAGTGTCATCGTCAATGAAATATTTCATGGATATCCATAAAGAGGGTATCTCCAGCTCAAGGGGTATGATAGCTTCTTCCCCGTAGACAAGTGAAAAAGGTGTTGCCCTAGTGGGAGTATGAATGCTCGTACGATATGCCCACAAGGCTAGGGGCATTTGATTATGCCAGTCCCGGTGAGATTCTGCTATAGTTTTATGAAGAATAGAACAGATGGTTTTGTTAGTGGCCTCTACCTGGCCATTTCCTTGAGGGTAATATGGGGTCGAGAAGCTATGATGTATGTGAAATCTATTGCACAGGGCTCGAACAGTTTTGTTTTTGAAAATTTTTCCATTATCTAAAATAATTTGGGAGGGAATTCCAAAGTGGCATATGATATGCTCCATAATGAATGTTGCAATTTTGGTCCCTGTAGTTTGGACCACTGGGATGGCTTCAACCCACTTTGTAAAATATTCTATTGTTGTAATGATAAATTTATGATTGCTAGAGGATGCAAGTGTAATTTGTCCAATTAGATCCAGGCCCCATTGGGAGAAGGGCCACATGGACTGGATTGGTTGAAGTGCTTGGGATGGTAAATGTGTTAAGTTGGCATGTTGTTGGCATTTGATGCAACGTTTGACATACTCGCAATAGTCTTGCTCCATTTTAAGCCAGTAGTAGCCCATACAGAGAATGCGTTTGGTAATCGCCATGCCACTGAAATGGCCATCACAAGGAAAATCAAGTTTGAATAAAAATGGGAGTGGTTCTCCTTCATGTGTAAATAAAACAATGTCTGCACCCCCAACGTGGAGACACCTGGACCCGTCAAAGAACATGGTGAGGTCAGCCATGAATTCTGGTGCGACGTACTCCTCATCTTTGGTTATGTGAAATATAGAGTCATCGGGGAGTTGGATGAGTAGGGTTTGATTATCAGTTATAGGGGCTTCAACTAGTTGGTCAATAATGACTTGCCCTTTGATAGAATTTTGAGTTACGAATTCTAGTTCAAAATCAGTTAGGAGCATAATCCATTTAGTTGTGTGGGAGTTGTGATAACTTTTGTTCATCATATAACGTAGGGGATTATCTCGGGCTATGACAAAAGTTGTGTGGTTTAACATATAGTGTCTTAGCTTCTGGGTGGCGAATACTACTGCTAGGCATAGCTTCTCCATGTACCATATCTAGTTTCATAACTAACTAGCATGCGACTAATGTAGTAGATAGCTTGCTCTTTGTCGAGAGCATTCTTTTGAGCTAGGAGTGTACCTAGCGCAAGCTCTATGGATGAGATTTATAGAGTTAGTGGTAATTATGGATGCGACGGTGACATGATCGGCGATAATGTGAGGTAAGTTTTGATAGCATTGAATGCGGATTGACAGTTTTCATCCCATTTAAAGTGTACTCCTTTTTGTAGGAGATGATTGAATGGTTGGTATTTGTCTGATAATTGTGCTATAAATCTACGAATAGAGGTAATCTTGCCCTAGAGGCTGCATAATTTCTTTAAGGTGGTAGGAGGAGGCATCTCGATGATGGATTTCACTTTACTAGGATCTAATTCAATGCCTCATTGGGAGACAATGAATCCTAGTATTTTTCTTGATGTAACACCGAACACACACTTTTTTGGATTGAGGCGCACGTTGTGTTCTAGTAGTCGATCAAAAATCTGACGGAGATCTTCGAGATGGTCGACACATTTCTTTGATTTGGCTATGAGGTCATCTACATAGTCTTCCATATTTTTGTGCATTAGGTCATGAAAGATGTAGGTCATGGCTCGTTGATAGGTTGCCCCAGTGTTTTTAAGGCCAAAGGGCATGACCTTGTAGCAAAAAGTCCCCCAGGGTGTTGTGAAGGAAGTTTTGTGTTGATCAACTGGGTTGATCCGAATTTGATTATATCCAAAAAATCCATCCATGAGGGAAATCATTTCGTGACCTGTGATGGAGTCAATGAGGGAGTCAATGTTGGGTAAAGGGAAGTTGTCTTTGGGATAAGCTTTGTTTAGGTCATGAAAGTCTATGCAAATGTGAACATCACCGGATGGTTTAGGGATAGGGACCATGCTGGATACCCACTCGGGATAGTCAATGGGTATTATGAAATCAATGTCTAGGAGATTTTGAAGCTTAGATTTTACTATCAATGCGATAGTTGGATGCATGCATCACAGCTTTTATCTTACTTGTTTGGCATTGGGATCTAGTATAATATTATGCACTACTACGGCAGGGTCAAGTCCCGGCATGTCTTTGTAAGACCATGTAAACACTTTTATATACTTGCGTAGGAAGTTCGTGAAGGCGATGCACTCCTTGGGTGAGAGGCTAGTGGCTAATTTGAGGATGTGTAGATTTTTTGGATCATCACCGATGTCTACGTTAATCGTGTCCTCGATGAGCATGCGAGATCCGTTGCACAACTATTCAGGGATAGGAATGAGATTGAAGTCATCAATGGCCTCACTGAACTCGAATTCATCATCTATGTAAATGCTCGTGTGATGGACTTGAGGGATTTGGGGAGACATGGATGAGGAAGGGGTATTTGCTGCCCGCAAGATGTGAGGAGAGAGAAGAAAGTCTCCAGGTGCTGGTATGTGTGAGATGTGTGCAAGATCGATAAATTTTGGGTTTGGGGTATCGTCTCAAATTCATTGGTGGTTGTAACGGAGGGGAGAATGTAAATCTACCTCAACCATGTTAATCGATGTTGTAGGTGAAGTAGGTGGGGTAGAATCTGGTGATGGAGGTTGGATAGGTTGTGCGCATCCTAAGAGGCTCAAGGGAGGCCATAGGATGACTGGTGGTGAATGAGGACGAGAGGCTGCTCTATGCAACTATCTATGTATAGGTGGGAATACAAGTAGGCATATCGGTGGTGGGTCAGGCGGCACTGGGTTTGGCTCTATCGGTAGTGGATTAGGCAGAATGGGATCTGACTCTATTGGTGGTGTAGCCAAAGATAAGGTAGCAAAGTGTTCTGCCAATCACTGAACATCACAGAACAAAGAGGTATCGAGTGTAGGATATTCTTGGAAGAAATCATAGGGGACGATGATGGTTGATGTGGGTGAAGGCATGTCTTCTAGCATGTCCATATCAATGTACTCTTCCAAGGTGTGTGTTGGGCGTGGAGGAGGATGCAAGGATAGATCTTGGATCTCATATTCTAATGTATAGATGGTGGTTGGGCGATAACCTAGACCAGTTTTGTCAGTAGGTGATCGGACACGAGGGTTAATGGGTGTACGTAGCCCTTGCTCATAATGACCTAACCCAAACCCATGCCAATGAAAGCATTGTAGGTAGCACAAGGAAAATTGATGGTTGGCTAGGTGTGTAATTGCATCACCAGAGCTAGATTATGGTGGTGGAGAAGTTGGTGAGGGGATCAAAGAGTCTACTCCTACATACACAAAGTTGGTGTGGTTTTTGGGACTTCCTAACTGTATGACAATTCCAATAGTCAACACCGAGGCTGAGGGATGGCCAAAATATTGGGTAGATTGGATAGGGGTGTCACATACATGGGCGTCACGTACATTATAGTCTCCTAGGCCATTGTTTGTCATGAATATGGATATGCGTGGTATGGCACGCTCTGGTGATTGGGGTGGCATATCCGAATTAGACGAAGAAGGAGAAAGTTGGGATTCCCTGATGGTGGTAGATGAAGGGTGTGAAGGTTCATCTGAGCTGGGTGTTGGTTGTTTGGGTTCATGATGTTTGGTTTTTGTGGCTTGAACAGGTTGTTTGTTCTGCATAGGGGATGGCATCGATGTAGGTGCAGGGATGCGTGGAGACATGAATGTCTTAGGTTTTGGTCAGAAGGGAAGAGGCGATGTCTGTGGTGTAGGAAGGATAGGGGCTTCCATATGCGAGGGTGAAGGAGGTAATGTAGTCGGTTGTATGATGGGTGGAAATGGTGGTTGCGACACCGTGGGTGGAAATTGGAATGGTAGAGGTTGAGAGGGTTGTGGAGGCCATGAGAATAGCGGTGAGGAAGGTATAGTATCAGTTTTGGGTCCCCCAACATGTGATGCTAATGGTGCAGATATCGAGGCTTGTGTTGTTGATGAACACTGGGATGTTGGGGTGGAAATTGGAGAGGATACCGATGCTCCTACTTACTAGTGAGAAGATACAGGGAATAGTTGGGAAGATGAGAATGAAGGCGTAGGGGGAAGGTCTGCGATATTACAAAACTTAAAGGGGTCTCCATCGGCTAGGACACAATGAACAAGTCCATTGTGGACATACTTGAGGCAATGATGCAATGTGGATGGGACACACTGCATGTCTCTGATCCAAGGGCGACCAAGGAGAATATTGTATTTCATTTCTCCTTGAATGATGTGGAAGAGGATGGGGATCGTATGGATGCCTACATGAATGGGTAGAACTATGGATCCTATGGTAGGTCTCATGGAACCATCAAAAGCACACAGGTCTAGGGAAGGTGTGGTGAAATATGTTGGAGGGAGGTGTAGGTGATGCAGGGCTACTGTGGATATGATACTGATGGATGAGCCCATGTCAATGAGTACCCACTTGTAGGTAATATCATTGATATTAGCTTGTATGTGGAGGGGAGGTTCGGCTCCTTCACCAACGAGTTTCGTTATCTCATGGTCATGAAAGCTAATTGAAGGTTGAAGGCATCATGGGATGTTCCCTATGAAATTGACAAAAGCATTTATGTCATGTGTCTCTAAGTCAATGGAACGTAGGATGTCATTCAAAGCCTCACGATGGGGTTGAGATTGTTGTAGGAGGTCAAATATGGATAGCCGCATGGGGGCATTACGTAGTTGATGGGTTAGACTACCACGAATGGTAATCACATTTTGAGGTGGTGGTGGTACGGTGTTAGGCCTTTGGGGTATTTGTAGGGACGTAAATTGGACATGGGGAGAAACAATAGGTGTTGTCTGGGGTGACGGGTACCGTTGGTTTCTCATAGTAATGTTGATCATGCCTACTACTCCATGCATGATGGAGGATCATGATGGACATTGTTGACTTGGTGAGGGGGTGCTGGAGGATTATTTGGAGGTCTAGGGGAATTGGGTCCTCTATGATCCGATAGAGGGTTTTGGAAAATTCCTAGGTTTTGGTTCTGTGGGGCTAAAGGGTTTGCTACCTGAATAATGCCCCTATCGATTAGGTCTTGAACTTACCCCCGAAAGGAGCGACACGAATCGATATTATGGCCACGCTACCTATGAAAGGGACAAAAGAATTGCTCATTATAGTCATGAGATTTAGGTGCATTTGGATCCAATGGGTGGATGTCGGGTAGAACAAGATGGTTACCCTCGTACAATCTATGGAATAGGGTTGGTAATAGTTTAGATAAGGGTGTAAAGTTGTACGGTGGACCCTATGGGTGCATTCCATGGTATTGTTGTGGTCGAGGTGGGGCAGGCACATTAGCTTGGAGCGCTTGTGGTTGCGGTGTATAGGGTGGAGGAGTCGGTACTAGTGCTAGGGTAGCAGCTGTGACTTGGTTGGTTTGTTGTGGTCATGGGTAAGGTTGATTCGGTATGGGTCTGTTGAAGTGGAAGTTGGAGTTATAGTTGGTTTTAGCTCTCAAATTAATCTTCCTAGATTGCACCTTAATATCTTTGATCACTTTTGCTTGTGATATAGCATCTTCAAAAGTACGACTTTGGTGAAGTTGGAGGGATGTGGAAATGTGTTTATGGTAGCTCTTGGAAAAGAGTGTCACAAGATCCGAGGTGGGGAGGCTATGGGCGAGATCATGAATAATCGCTCTCCATCTAGCAACAAACTCAGTGATGGGTTCATCGTCCACCTGTCGTAAGGCGTAGACATAAAAAAATGTGGTCTTTTTCTTGATGTTGATGGAAAAGTGCTCTAAGAAGGAATTGGCCAATTGTTCAAAGGTGTATAGGCTATGGCATGGTAGCATGTTGTACCAATCCAATGTTGGCCCAACGAGGGACAGGGAGAAGGTACGCAACATAAGAGGGTTACTACTATGAAGCTGGTAACAGGATGAGTGGTAGTTGCTCACATGTTCTCTGGGATCTTCCTTACCTCTATACTTGTCAAATTTTGGTATTTCGAAGCGATAGGGATAAGGAGGGATAGGGACTAATGGATGTACTGGCTCATTGCATAGTTCATCATAGCAAGGCTTTTATGGCCCATAGCTAGAGGTGCGTAGGTTCAACATTTTGACTTCATCTCACAAGAGTTGAAGTTTGGGTGTCATAGGAGTTGAAGGTTGGGCTATGATAGGCTGACCTTGTGGATGTGGTGGATATTGGTATTGTTGTTCTTCATAATACTATGGGGAATACTTTTGTACCTGATCATGATAAGGTGGGTACTGGGCAACATGTGTTGTCGTGTCTACAGGCACACTAGGTTGTGGGGTAGGCATCTATTGAGGATAATAATACTATGACTAGGCAACATGCGATTGTGGCATGGGTACTTGTTGGTTTGGAGCCTGCTGTACTAGTTGGACCATGGGTGGTGATGACCAAACTGGAGGAGGTGTAAAGAAGCTAGGTGTAGCTGGTGGTGGTGTAGGTGTCGGTGCTACTGGTGCTAGGGGTGGTCGAGACAAGGTATCAAAATACGGGATCTGTCTCTACCCTAGAGGGTAGGAAGTAGGGAAGCTAAACTGTGTGGAATAATTTGGTTGAGTAGGTGCATAAGCTATTGGTGTCGGTCCATAGGTAGGATGGATATGGGTAGTGGGAGCCTAAAAAGGCATAGGTGGTGGTATCCTAAAGGTCGTCATAGGCAAATGTGGCTCCAAGGGTTGGGCGTCATGCACTCCGGATACCTGTGAGATAGGCGAGAATGTTGTTGAAAAGGTGGGATAAGCTACCGAGGTAGGAGCTTGGGTTGAGGGGAAAGTGTAAGTGTATACTCCCACTTGGGTTTGTGTCTCTTGCTCCTGAAGAGGTTGTTGGGAGGTACCCTCAGATATGGTGAAGAACGACTCTTGGGAAGAGGATGGTTGGTACTCTTGTGAGGAGTACGGGCGTGAGGTTTGAGGGAATGCTTGTGGTTCCTGTTGGGTAGGGATCTATTGTGCAGTTTGGAAGGATGGATTATGGCTTCCTATAGTGGATGAGGATGGGTCCGACACCATTCCTATGATAGGGGTGAATGATGCGACCTCAAGATGGGTATAGTTTAGAAGGGAGGAATCATTCTCAAACAGGGATTGAGATAGATTCTGGAAAAAGGGGTGTGCAAAGGTGGGTGACGTAGGCATGACCTCCTCATCTATGGTGAAGGCTGGAGGAGACTGTCTTGGTGCTGTGTAGATTACATGGTCATAGAACGTGGTCGGGGGATTAGGTGAGGATGGGGCTAAAAAGAGCGGGTAATCCTCTGTGAGTGAAGTAGCGAGAATTTCACTCAAAGTTGACGTCTTCTCATGAGGCATCATGTGTGTGACTTGTGCATCGGATTCTATGCATGAATCAGATGTGTCTATAATCCTCTTCTTCATGATCAAAGGAGTAAGAGTGTACTGACTAGAGGAAGGGGGAGGCCATTCCTCCATAGAGCGTGATTTCTCACGCGCTCTACTACGGGTGACCACAGGCATAGTGGCATGTGTCAAAGGGGGTTTTTAAGAATAAACCCTGTGTGATGTAGACTCAACTGTGTCTACTATGAGTGTGAAGTAAGTGACATGTTGTGTGTAGAAAAACAATATATAGTGTGGTGTGTTGAGACCGATCTGTGATCATGCAAACAATGGTAGACCAAAATCAATTCTAAATGCTGAGAAAATAAAAGTGTTATGTTTGTTTTGTGTGTTATAATGTTGATACTCCCTATGTAGAATCATGGGTAATGGAGTGAATACTCTAGAAAATCGGGAATGTTGTCAATAACAAACCTCCTACAACACCCAAAGATGCACAGGATAGAATGGTACCGCAACGTGCGAATGGTGACCTATATGGAAGGTGTAATTAAAATGGTATCCTGAAGGGGTGGAACTCACTATGTTGAAGCGAGTTCACAATATCCTCTCACGAGAAGAGGTGGCACTATATGAGACCTACTACCGGCATACCCATGCTTTCGCTTCACCCTCGAGCGGGCTTAGTCAAGAATGATAGTTACCAATTCCACAAATTATACAAGCCTTGTGGATGAAGGCGCTAATCCTGTCCCACTCCGCAGGTAACCACTGGTGATGAAATCCAGGGCCCAATCACAAAAGTGGGGGATTTTTCGATGATGAAATCCATAAAACCGCTCCTATGGGGCTACTAGGTGTCTAGGGGGGTGAGCTGATGGAGAGTGAAACTCGATCCACACCAGTCTCGAGCGATGGATTGGGGATGAAGTCCAATCTCACCACTTGTTTAAGGTACCACGTGAGTGTGTGTGGGTTTATGTTTTTCTAATGATGTTTACAAGATAAGAAACTAACTAGTTGCCTTTTCAAAAGAAAACTAACCCTAATGCCTTTTCGAAAGCAAATGATTAGATAGCTTAAGATATTTGTAAAGAAATGAGCTAGTCTAAATGCCTTTGTGAAGCAAACTAATCTACTTTGCAAAACATAGAAACATGCAATCCAAATGTGTGTGGAGTAAAGGGGATTATGAAACCCTAACTTGAACTTTCAGAATGTAAAATTCTTTCAAAAATATAAGAGGGGATTAGAAACCCTGATTTCACTTTGGAATGTAAAGTTCCTTTTAGCAATGTAAGCTATGAATGAAGGAAGAACAACTTAGGCTTATGCCATATGTAAAAACAAAAGACAAATGCAAATTTATTTGAGAAATAAATTTTATACACTTGTTGGAAAGTTGCAGGTCCTAAAAATTTTAGAAACCCTAATTCTTTAACTACTTTGCAATGAACCCAAAACTAGGCCTAGTAATGGTCATTCAACTAGTAAATGTATTTCTACTTCCAAAACTTGCAACAAAGGCAGAAAAAATGAAAATACCTGCATTCTGATGCTAAGGGGGGTTTTCTTGGCCCCTGAAAATATCACCCCAGCTGATTTGGGGGTTTTTGAGGTGTATGTGCTCAAATCATGACCCGGGTCACGAATTTGACCTAAATCGTAGGGTGGGTCACGAATCAGGTTTAGAGGCTTCAAATCAAGAGATCTGATGGCCTAGGAAGATTCCTAGGGCTTTTGAGGCTTCAGTGAAACATATTTTTGGTACTTGCAAGACACATAAATAGAGGATAATGTCATATTTATAAGAAAAATGAATCTAGCACTATCCGTTGTGGGGGTCCCATCGGGCATGCCAGAATGAAACGACCAGAAGTTGAAATTTGATCTAACAACAAGTAATAACACAAGTCATTCATAAACATATGCTTTATTCATTATCAATTTTGTATAGGTTACAAATAGGGAGAGTTTCCACTTTTCTTTCTTTTCACGAATAAGCAATATAGGCCTGATGCCTCCTTCTGATGTCCCTCAGTGTAGGTGGGCTTCTTTGTATGTGGGCCACCATTGGGTTGCTATTTTTTGGTGTTCCTATCCTTCAAATATGCTAAATAACCTAAAAGAAACTTGCAATAAAGGGTCAATACATTGGATGGCTTGCCTTAGTTAGGGCCCATATTTAAGAAGACAAAATGACTATAAAACTGTAACATAAACCAAAATAAAATATGCAGAAGGTAATAATATGCTAAAACAGAGCTTACCTCCCAAATTTGGGGTGATTTGGGGCTTGCAGATGCACTTCATGACCCAGGTCGCTAATTGGGGCCGGATTCATAGGGCAGGCTACGAATTGAGCTGTGATGCTCTTCTGGTAAAATCTCTTCGGTAGATCGATCCTAAGGCAGCTAGGGTGCCTCTGTATGCTGTCAGAATCCATTTGTATGCATCGGGAATGGACTATGTACTATTGGCTTTCCATTTCTATAGAGTAACTATACTTTGTTGAATATGGGAATCAAACTTAATTAGGGGTTTGGGACCCATTATTTATAGGCAAATGCAAGGTGCAGGGGGGGTTAGATAGACTAAACCTAGGTTTGATTTTGACTAGGGTTAGGTTAAGAAATGCTATGTGGCAACATCACATTCTAAGTAGGAAATATCTCATCCTCACACATGTGTGAGGATGGATTAGTGCTAATCCTAATTAGGCCTTAAGCATGTTTAGGTGAGGATTAAAAGAAAACCTTAGGAAACCCTAAATTGACACATGTGGGAGGATTTGATTAACACTAATTATGAATTAAGAGTTAATTTATCCAACTTTGCCCTAAAAATGGGCTTAAGTGAAGTCAATATTAAATTAGAATTTGATAATTGACTTATTAATTGATTTTGCCAATTAATACCCCGTGGGGGTGTCAATTGAGTGTAAATGGGCTATGCATCACCTCGGGTTGCCGTCTGAAGGTATCTTGATGCATAAGATGTGGTTTTGAGGGCTTATTAGGGTTTTGGACCTGAAAGCCATTTGTGGAAGTCTACATGTTACTATGGTGAACTTATGGAAGTCTACGCATGTCTATGCATGTCTACGCGTGTCTACGCATGACTACAATAGTCTACAATAGCCTAGGGATGTCTGGAATCACCTATAGATATGTAGAAATAGCAATGTGTGACTTTTGGGTGTCTACATAATTATTGTAACTATTATTGTAAGCAGATTCAACCAAACTTCAATACTTCTCCCACTACTTGGGATGGTCCATAACACATATTTGTAACATATTTTCTAACAATTAATTTACTCTTTTCATTTGCTCATATGTGATTAGGATAGTATACTATAATAAAGCTCAATTAGATACCTAATGCACTTTAGAAGTTAGGAATCTCAGTTTGATATAATATTCTTAGGTACTCCATGAAGTTTGAGGATTTTGTAGTGCCCACTCAAGACACATAAAAACAAAACCCTAAAACTACACTTACAAAACCCATAACACACTTAATTTAAAGACACAACTAAAGAATTTATCATGAAGTAAGAGTATTTCCTTTGATCAAGGTCATCAACTACATAATTCTCCTTTTCATTGGTGTAAAACACCTCAAAATCATAGTCACACAAGAATTCCACCCATCTCTTCTATCAAGCATTGAGGTTAGATGATTAGTCCTAAGCTCAAATTGTTGATCCAAAAAATAGTGCATCCACATGGTAAGAGTGTGCATTATCAATTCCACCCTTAATTTATGCATAGGATATTGATCTCAAGGTTCTTGAGCTTCTTGGACTCATAGTCAATCACACCACCTTCCTACATTGACACTCCACCTAATCCTTTAATAGATGCATTTGTACATACATAATAGTGTTTGTTGGGATTAAGCGTTGTTGGAACCCATGCATTGTTCAATAACCTCTTCAACTCTTGGAATTATACCTTAATATTATCTTAACACACAAACTTCTTCCCTTTCCACATTAAGGAAGTAATAGGATTACCAATTTAAATAAATCCTTCATGAATTTCCAATAATTTACTACTAGCCCCATGAAACTTCTTACCTATATAATATTAGTTAGCATAGACTATTCCATAATTGCCTCGATATTTGATGTATCCACTTATAATTATTTTATGAAGATGACACGCCCCATATACAAACCCTCTAATTGAAATAAAGAGCACTTCAATATCATAAAATATAATTTCTATTTGCTAAGGTGTTGTAAAATCTATTTGAGATGATCTTCATACTCTTGTGAATTCTTAGAGTATACCAAGATGTCATCAAGAAACACCGCTATTGTCATGACCCACCTTGGCAGGACTTTATATGAGATAGAAAATGTATTGGATTTACTATTTCAATGCCAGTATTGTTTACATTATGGTTATGTAAAATGTATTTGTAGCATTGGTTATGTTTTGTAAATATGGTAGTGTTGATATCTTGTGTGTTTGTAGGACCAGGTACTTTCGAACGTGGTGAGGAAGTCGACCACCGAGATCGAGGTACCAAAGAAAAGGGAAATGATGTTGATGGCTTGTTCATTGACAACTCTAGGGTAAATGATACCCTCATATAGTTGCATTTGCATATATGTGTGTTTATGCGTAAAATGGATTTGGTAAAAGGATCCTCTTCAGAAAGAATTAATAGATATAGAGGTTCTATTAATTCTTGATCCACCTAATACCATGCTAATCATTAATATTAGTATAGGTATTGTTTGAATTAATTAATTATGGAGATGATTAATATTGTTCTATGCTTGTGTTAGTTTTAATTAAAGTGATTAATGTTAAGAATTACTAATGCATTTTGTTTTATTAATACCCCTATTATATTTTCTAGTAAAACAAGAAAAATGAATATATTAAAATGAGATATTTTAGAAAAAATAAATCATATTATATAAATAAAGATCTTCCTTTGTCGTCTTGCGTAGATGGACATTTATTTTTGGTAGATTTGAAATTTGGGACTTTTAATTTTCTTTTTTTTAGATCATTTTATTCTATGAAGAGGGAGGAAATATGAAGGAAGGAGGCTGAAAGTTTTAGAAATATAGTGAGAGGCCTTTGGGGTTGAAATAATATTGAAAGGAACTTTGGAGACCATTTTGGATGAGGAATCTTGAAGGCTAGATGGGAGAAAATTTTAGAAGCAACTTGAGGATGATTATTAGGTTGGATATTTCTTATTCCTAGCTATGCTTTGATGCTATTGTAATATGTGTATGTTGCTAAAAGCTTGTTGTGTCAGGGTGTTTTTGAGATGCCCTATTTTTATTTGATGAATGCCTTTGTTGATAATAATCATGGGAATACAACCTCCCTTTTTCATATTATTAATCTTTTATAAGAGCCTTAGAAAGCTTTAAAAGACTTAACAACTTTCTCTTACATTTGTTTTATCATTCGTCAATGCTTCATGGTGAGAGAATAATGATTTCTTTGATCGTTGTTAAAGGTGTAGGAAACCTTATTTCTATTATAGTGGTGGTATTTATAAATGAAATATTTTGTTTATTTAAAGTAAGGTTCCTACTAGTCATTTCCTTGACTCGGTTATTCAACCTGTAAGACCTTGGCTCTTCTCGTCCAAGCATTAAATATGTGTACCTACTTAGTTTTAGTGGAAAAAGGAGAAGTTGTAGGGTTTTTGTCATTGCAAATTTGAAGGATATGGTTTCATAAGGATCAACCTTAGGTTATTTGTTTAAATGTTTTCCTACCACTATAGCATGATGTCTCTATGCTCAGGGAGGCGTGGGAAAGGGGAAGACCACTTAGGCCTTTTCTCTAAGTATCCCACATAGGATACCTAGAGAACTTGAGTGCACCTTAAAGGGAGATTATCTCCCATAAGGTTTCGACCAGAGGGGGTGGTCGAGGTTGCTCCACTTGGTGGGTTGTCCTACACTATTTGGAGGCACATATGCGTAGATTTGTGTTATGTTTGATTTTGTTGTTTACCTTGCTGACTTGTTGACTAGTTGACCCTATTTGGTGTTGTTTGTCTTCTTGGTTTGAGCAGATGAGTTTGTCGATGTGTGCTCCTTTGGGGTGGTAAAGTTTTTATTTAATGGTTGATTTTTGAATAGTCCCACATTACTGTGGGAGGATTACGTGAGTGTTTAAAGAGGGAAAGCTACATCCATGAATATGACTACGTCATGGTAGTCAAGAAGAGGCTACACTTTGGTGGCCTTGGTAGCACTAGTTGATGGAGTGGTCAACTATGTTGACCCGATTGATTGTGAAAAACTGTGTTACCCACCTTTGACTTGGCTTGAATATTGATCAATTTGTGACGTGCAACTTGATTGTTGACTATTTGTCCTATTTGGATGTGGTTTAAATACTCAATTAACTATTTGATTATGATTAAATGAACCTTTTTGGATTATGAGAATTTTTATTAATTGAAAGAACATGCTTTTTGATGATAAGAAAGGATTATAGGTATATTTTTTATTATTTGAAAGGCAAGTTTGTTATATTATGGAAATGTAATAGAGCTTAAAGATTAAAGCTTAGTCTTCTTTATACAAGAGAAGAACTTATTTTTATAAAGGAACATAGTGGATAATATTAATGGAATTAAACTTAATTTTATCCATGAATGATTTATATTGATAAGTTTATACATTCAAATGATCGGATTTGAATGTATTTAAGCTTTTAATTTATGGTTAAGAATAGATACGTTATCTATTTTAAGATAAGTATGGGATTCTTTGAGTATGCTTCTATGAAAACTGAATAGAAGTAAGTATTGGGTTATTCTATGCTTTTGTTGAAGTTGAATGTAAAATTATAGACTATTTTGGAAAGAGAATTTGCTATCTGAGAAGTAAAGAGACTAGTGGGAAAATATATTGAAAGAAGTATGGGCTTCTTTATGTTTTAGATTGCATTTGTTGCATTTTAAAATGAATCATACATAGATGCATACATGTGGGTGGAAAGAGCTATCCTGATCCCTTACACATATCCAACCTTGCACAAAGATTAAGGAGGACACATTTGGAAAGAGGAACAAATCATTCTTTTAAGAGTAAATCTCATGTTGTACCTTTCTATGAAAATGATGTAATTAATTAACTTGTAATGAGAGTTTATTATATGTCGTATTGAATTGTATCCTTGAAAGGAAAGAAAATGATGTATGCTTTGGTTATTATGTAATTTAAGTCTCTTTAATTATATGTAATAGAATATGGTATTATTTTCCAAATTTATGTTGGATGCAAGGAAAGTCTAAATGTATCTTTGGAAGAGAAATTTAATTACTTTTATATTAATCTTGTAAGATTATTATTACTGAAGTCCTTAATGATGTTGTTATGATTTACATTACATTTTGAATTTATGCCATTCTAATGCTTCATAAAGAGAGATTGGACGATCTTTATGAATGGTATAATGAATTTTAGATGATTGGAAAAATGACTTCTAACAAATATTTATGCTTATGTATTAGAAGTATCCTACTAAGATGTGAAGTGTTTATACATGCTAGTGATGCTTGGAATCTTATCTTGGTTAGCAATAAGGACTTTGTTCTTTAGAAACTTAGAAAGAGATAGAGAGAGAGTTAATATAAGGGACTATGGGTCCCTTTTAGAAGGAAACTCCGAGTAACCTTGTTTCAAAACTTCTCCTTAATGACCTAAACTTAGGTAGTTGTGGGAAGGCAACAATTAGGTTATAGTATCGATGAATGGACTATCATACGAAGTGATAGATGATTTGGTTGGCTCATCGCATAGATGAGATGAACAATTAAAAATTTACCTACATAGATGGACTTATATATGGTAAAGGAAGCATAGAAACCTTATGCCACTATGCTTAGTACACTTACATAGACAACTTATGTATGGTGTAGGGATGAGTGTACCATTTTGATAGACAAAAGGGATAAGTTGGCTCATTTTAGAGATGAGACAGACAACTTAATCATAAGGTATTACGTCAATAGATACCTTCATAAAATGACTTATGTAAGGTGGAGAGTTATAGATCCCTATTGAGTAAAAAAACATGTTCTCTCAAGTTAGTTTTTAGTTTAGTTTCTTTTTGGGTTGTTACATTTGGTATCAGAGCTCTAGGTCGTAGGACTAGAAGCTTCCATGGAATAAGCTAAAGACTTTGATTGCTTTATATTCCATTGAATCACTCCTAGAAAGTGTAGCTTTTTTATATAGCATATTGTGTGGAGCAAGTATGACCATCATCATTATTAGGTGATTGATAATGAGTAAACACATATAGGAATACTATATTACGTGGAGCAAGTATAACCATAGCTATTATCAAATGAAGGATAGTAACTTAAGTTAGTTTAGAAGTATAAAGAAGCTAACCACAAATAGTTTGACTTAGCTTTTTGAGTAGGAATAGTACCTTATGTGGAATAAGTGTGACCATTGATATTATCAATAGATGATAATATTTTAAAAGGAACACCTTACATGTAGTAGTGTGACATTGATATTATCAAAGGATGATAATATTTTTGATAAATCATGGGGATGAAGAAACTAACCCCATTTAGAAATACAATTTTGGAAGAAATTGTAACCTAACTCAACTCCTTTTAAAGGATAAGGATAATGGTACCTTGCAGCAAGACAAGCTTAACCCATATTAATACCAGGAAGGTAAATCTTGAGTATTGGTAGAGCTAGCCAAGAACTTGAATAATATTAGAGTATCCAAATTAATTGGTAAAAATCAGTCGAGACATGGCTGTATGAATTGGAAACATATATTTTCCTGAGGAATTATTCTTTAGTAACCCAAATAATAGAGTTACCCTTTAGATTACAAGATGTAGCTTTTAAATGGTGGAATGATTTCAAAGTTGGCAAGAAGATTCAAGTAATGAAACTTCAGTAGATGGTTTTGTTCAAGCCATAGTTAATTTTGAAGATAGACTTCTCTATTGTTATATAATTTCCATATTCATGAGTAGATCATTCTTGAGGTTCATAATTTGAGAAGAGATTTTTAATGTTCATTTTAACCATAAGCAAGATGGTTTCCAAAAGTGGGTAGGCTTTGGAAAAGTTCTAAGCGGTGTAGCTTGGACTGTGATAAATACATCTAGTGGTACTCTAAACATTAAATTGTGCTCTTTACTTATTATGAACATTAATTGTGATCCTTGTGAATTTGGACTATGAATATATCATATAGTAGAAGTGGGGAAAGGATAGATGAGGAATCTATTCTTGAGAGGAGTATGGGATCCTCTCAAAAACCAACTATTCTTAGTTAAGTTTTGATCATACTTAATAAGAAGGAATAGATGGGAAAATCTATTCTTGGTTAAAGTTTTGATAATACTTAATGAGAAGGAATATATGGGAAAATCTATTCTTAGTTAAGTTGATCATACTTAATAAGAAGGAATATATGGATAAATCTATTCTTAGTTAAGTTGATCATACTTAATGAGAAGGAATAGATGGGACAATCTATTCTTAGTTAAGTTGATCATACTTAACGAGAAGGAATATATGGGAGAATCTATTCTCAATTAAGTTGATCATACTTAATGAGAAGGAATATATGGGAGAATCTATTATTAGTTAAGTTGATCATACTTAATGAGAAGGAATAGATAGAGGAATCTATTCTTAGTTAAGATGATCATACTTAATGGGAAGGAATAGATGTGGAGTTCTATTCTTAGAATTTGAACATTCTTAGTAGAAAGAGTAGATGGAGAATCTATTCTTGAGAGGAGTATGAGATCCTCTCTCTAAGTTGTTAAAATATATATACTAGATATCAAGACTAGTAAGCATCTGAAGGTACATAAAACCATCTTAGGAGTGGATTGTAAGATTAGAACATGATAAACCTATTGAACCTCAAGATCTTGAAAAAGGCTTATAGTTGTTTTGACCCATAGCACATTGAATTAATGGACCAAGTCAAGGATGTGTGACATCAAGATGCGTATTGCAGTGAAATTCAACCCAAAATAGAAGGAAATCCTAAAGAAAATAAAGATTTCAGCATTAAGGATGGACTCTAATGCTTCAAGGACCAAGTAATTATACCAAAAATTGGTAGTCTAAGGAGTTTGATTGTATGGGAAGCACATAATTCTACTTATTTTTCTCACCTTGGAGAGTTTAAGATGAGGGAAATTAGGAAAAGGACCTTCTTCTAGGAGAATATGAAGAAGGATATTATCAATTTTTTTTGCTCAACGTCGAGAATGCCAGAAAATGAAAGTTGTGCATAGACATCCAGTAGGACAATTGTACCCACATGCTATACCAATGCATAAATTACAAGTCATACCAATGGTTTTTTTTGTGCGGGTGTTACAAATTATAAATGGAAGACCCAGTCGGGCATGGAGGTGAGGCCAGGAAGATTCTAGAATCTCATTCCAAAATATAAGGAAGCAAACTCTAGAATTTTGTAGGGTCTAGTAGGACCAATATTTTAATAAATACACCACTTGGGATATAATGGATGAGATAAAAAGATATTTTCTTTATTTGTTTGAAAATGTAATATAATAATTTTACTGCAAGAAAAACACAAGGGACTATGTTTAGTCCAAGGGGGGTAGTATGTCATGACCCACCTTGGCAGGACTCTGTATGAGATAGACAATGTATTGAATTTACTATTTCAATGCTAGTATTGTTTGCATTATGGTTACGTAAAATGTATTTGTAGCTATTGACAATTTTGTCACATTTCTTAAGGGGTAAAAAAGGGTCAAATTTTGTACAGTATTTTGTAAAGTTTTTCTTTGTTGTTTTTTATTTTGAAAAGTTGCAGCAATTTTGGCTTCCAATGCCACCCCTTTGTATATAAAGTAGAAAAGAAAGAACTTCGCTGCCGAACAAGCTAGAGAAAAGAGCTTCGCCGAGGGAAAATGAAAAGAGCTTCGCACCCGAAGCGTTTCCAGCACTACTTCGGGTAAAAGTTTTGCGAAGTAGTTTCATCGAAGTAAAATACAAAGAAAAGAGAATGAAACTACTTCATGCCCGAAGCGTTTCCAGCAGCTACTTCGGGCGAAAGTTGAGCGAAGCGGCGTTCAGAAGAAAAAGAGCTTCGCACCCGAAGCATTTTCAACACTGCTTCGGGTAGAGTTTCTTGCGAAGTAGTATCACCGAAGTAAAATACAAGGGTAGCGATAAAAGGAACTTCGGGCCCGAAGCGCTTCAAGTATTTACTTCGGGCGAAAGTTGAGCGAAGCAACATCCAAAAGAACAACTTCGCCAAAAAGCGAAGGCAAGAAATCTACTTCGGGCCCGAAGCATTTCCAGCAAATACTTCGGGCGAGATTTCTGCGAAGCGGTGTTGCCGAAGTAAAATACAAAGGGAGAAGGATGAAACCACTTCGCATCCGAAGTATTTCCATCAAATACTTTGGCCAGAAAACTAGCGAAGCGGGACTCGAAAGAGCATTGAAAATACTTCGCCAGAAAGTTGTCGAAGCACTCACTTCGGGCCCCTCCATCAGCGAATCATTTTTACTTCGCCAAAAGTCATTGCGAAGCATTTGCTTCGGCTAAATTTCATGCGAAGTACTTCTACCCGAAGTAACAAGTCATGGAGAATGCAACATCTTTTGCTTCAGCCGAAATCTTCCCGAACCACAGTTTTGAAAGAGGATCGCAGCGAAGTATTTCTCCAAGGCATCGGCGAAGCAATTTTGTCAACGAAGTGGCAAGGACAAAGAGGCCCATTTTGCGAAGTAAATATGCTTAAGTAAATATGCTTCGACACTCCCCACCCCCGAAGCAATTTTGCGAAGCTCAATTTTGTGAAGTACAAACCAAAGAGGAGTTTTTGCTTCGGCCCAGAACCATTGCGAAGCGAAGTTGTGAATGAAAACTTAGCGAAGCGCTTCACGGGCACGCGTTCCAAGCTGGGTATTTTCTCGAGGTGATCAAGTGCCTCATAAATGCAATTTTTCATGCCCGATAAGCTCGTTGCTCATTTTTGGCAATCAAAAATGAAGTATCAAGCCATGATGGAGAGCCCGACGAGCATGGCGGCCACTCGAGCACCGCACCCGGAGACCAAGGACGTCCAGACGGCTCATCAATGCACCTTTCCATGGTTGACCCGGTCACGGTTGCCAGTTTTGGTAACAGATTTGAGAGCTCGATCACGAGAGCCTCGGGGAGCCGAATTCTCAGGGCTCGAGGGCGTACTTCTCATTGCTATGTAATTATGACTCAGAGGCTCGGGTCCTCTATAAAAACCTAGGCATTGTAATAGAAAAAGGGGGGGAACTATCTGCTAAGAAAGCTGTTGTAACTTGATGTCCTGCGATTAATACTAAAAAGCTTTGGGCTCAATTCTTCTCTTTTATGCTGCCTTCTGTGCTTGATTCTTTTGTCTTTCTTCGTTTGTATACCGAGATGTTGAACCCTGCGTCCGGTGTGTGATCGGGGACTGTACCCTAAAACTCATTCTGAAGGATACATAGGAGTGGAAAAATGTCTTATTAGCTCTCTTTTATGCTGCCTGTTGTGCTTGATTCTTTTGTCTTTCTTCGTTTGTACACCGAGAAAGTTGAACCCTGTGTCCGATGTGCGATCGGGGACTGCACTCTGAAACTCACCTGGAGGATACATAGGAAGGTTGATATTGTGTTTCTTTCATTTATTCTTGGTGTTCTTTGCTTCCATTCAAGTTGCCAGTTAGTGATCGTGCTTCCTGTTCTCTCCCACCTTAAATCACCAATTTCTCTAACCCTCACTCCTTTTATCTCTTTCCTGCACCCTTATCTTCAAACACCCAAGTAGTTTAGTATAGGAGCCAGCCTTTCTCTAGAGATTGGCATGAGGGGCATCTCTTCCCTTCGGCATTTCAATGTTGGTCCAGGTCTAGGGCGCATACATTCACTCAAAATCCTTTCCTAGGCAGATTTGATGACCAACAGTTTTTGGCACGCCCGGTGGGACCGACTGTGTCTGTCTCAGTAAGATCCATAACCAGTCAAGGTCCCATATTTTAAATCTCAAACCCGTCTTCACCGGGGCCAATAGTTCTAACCAGTTCTCGGTGTGACCCGGTCAGTCTCACCTGACTAGTGGTAGTGAGGACCGATGCCCTCATTACTGAAAGACTCTTAGCATCTGGCGACTCTGTTTACCCAAGAATCTTTAAGTCGTAAAGACCAGTACCAAAATTCTGTGCCTTCATGCAAACGAGATGGAGAGTTAAGAATAAAGGAGAGGAAACCGAGTTCTTTGAGCTAGATATTGATGCCTTTGGGGAGCAATCAAGGTTGGTCACCCCCGAGTCACTGTTACAAGGAACATCCGCTGTTGGTGAACAAGGCCTAACTCCTGATAGTACATCATTTAATTTTCCTCCCAATCCTCCCAACTCACCGAAGCGTCCTAGTGCCTCCATTCCTATTAGTTGTCCTATTAGCAATCAAGGGAGAGCTTCGAGAATCCTTGTTTCTCAAAATCCAGGAGCAAGTATGGCACAACAACAACAACAACAACAACAAATGCAATAGCCACCACCACCCAGGTTGTCCCCAACATGGGATTCTTTGTCACCACTGAATCTAGTGGGACAAGGGCAAGTGCCGCCTGCTACCATAAAGAAGATCCCAATGTTCGATGGAACTGGGAAGACTGCTCTAGAGCATATCCAGGACATAATATCTCTGGCGGTGATCCATGACATTACAGAAGAGCAAATTATGGTAAAGCTTTTGGTCCTTTCCCTTAGAGGAAAACTCCTCTATTGGTATAGATCTCTACCACCCGATAGTATTACGGGATGGGACCAGTTAGCTGATCAACTGATGGGAAACTTCAATGAGTCTTGTGATCCTACCTCTCTCTTGCATCAGTTCACTTCGATCAAGAGACATCCACAAGAAGAGATCATAGATTTCAATGTTAGGTTCGCTCGAACCTAGCAGAGAGTGCCAATTGGACTTCGACCAACCGACGAAGCTGCAACACTCTATTTCCTTTGGGCTTTCAATCTTGATATCAGTCTCATGGTAAGATATTCTAACGTTAATACTTTTCTCGAGTTATATGAGTTAGCCAAGAGGGCAGAAATGGATTTGATAGCTATGGGCAAGCTTCCCCAAAGGATGTCGACGCCCATACTTCTCGAATTCCTTCAATTCCAGTATGCAAGCGCAGCCGCTTCGCAAATCTCTACAACCCCTGCACTCCCGATTTCATCTTGGAACCCGAATCCTATCGTGTCTCAAATCACCGCTCCACAAATTCACTTCCCTACATTTTCAACTCCACAGCCCACTATCACTTCGGCATTTCCTGTACTACCAGCACCACCTCAACACCCCGCCCTACCTCCAATACCGACGATGGCTTCATTGCCACTCGTTCCAAAAGTCGATGATATACAAACTAAAATTCTGTAGGAGATGCAATCTCTGAACTCTACAGTTCAGATGTTGTCCAATGACATGACCATTGTGAAGAAGAAGCAAGCATAGCAAGAATTCCTATCGAGAAGATCTTATCCTACGCCTGCGCTTACCAAAGACCAAGCAGTTCAGCAAGGGAAGGCTTCGACGAGAAATGCTGCGATTGATGAAGCCCCGAGCACCTTCGACTATGTATATTGGTGCTCTACGTGCAATGATCCGCATGAAGAGAATACCTGCACGCTGCACCAACACTATGTACAAACGCTGGCAAATAGTAGTCATAGCGGTCAAGTCAACGTCATTAGGCAGATGAGTCAGAACCTGACAATTGGCGAGGAGGAGCCGGTTGTAGTGCTTACCAGAGGAGGAAAGAAGGCAATAGAAGTAGATGCTACTCAGATGGCTCCTTCAAAAGAGCAAGTTCGACCCGAGAAAGGACAATCATCTTCTTCAGCTTCGAATGAAGCTCCTCCACCTGCATCGATCAAAGAAAAGGCTCAAAAGGCCTCTGCCGAACCACCTCAGGCAGAAACTAAGGAACAGGCTAAGGAAAAGCTCAAGTTTCCTTCACTGACTAAGCGGCAAAGAGTTGAAGCTACAGAGTAGTATCGCACAAGATATGAACCCAGAAAGGAGCCCGAAGCGCTCAAATCCCTAGCATACAACATTGTAGAGGAGTTGAAGAAGATTCCAGCCAAGATCAGCTTGTACGATGCATTGCAACTACCTGGACAAGTAGACCTGCTGCAAGAATCATTGAAGACAATTAAAGCAAAAAAGGTGGCACCGCTTGCTCTTGTGCAGACCCTATCCACATCCATCACGGGGAAGAACAGACCACCTCCATTCTACCTATCCCTACAAATGGAAGGGTATATTGTACATAACTGCATGATCGACTCTGGGGCCGCTACAACAGTAATGCCAAGAGCAGTCTGCAAAGAAATAGGGATGGAATATACGTGAAGCAGCCAAGGTGTACTCCAGTTGGATGGTACTCCAGTGAAGACTGTAGGGGTGATCAAGGACATTCCTATCCGACTACATAAGATGCCTCAGATCACGGTCATACAAGAGGTAGTGGTAGTCGACTTGGAGCCATATTTCAGTATGTGCTTGTCAAGGGAATTCACGGCAAAGCTGGGCGGATATCTATCTATGGATTACTCTCATCTGGAGATTCCATTCAAAGGAAAGAAGGTGAAGATCTACAATGAAAAACCTTCTTCCTTTCTTGTGCAGAAGATGTCCGAAGAAGAAAGCAGCGAACCAGTGAATGCAATGGTGGAGGAAATAGAGCAGGTAGACCTGGTCGAGGAATCTCTTGCGCAACTAAGTTATGAAGATGAGTTCTCATTGGCAGACTTTAATGCCATGGTAGAGACCGAGATAGGGTGTTATGCGATCGCCAAGCCTAAAAAACACTCCCAACCAGAGAATAGAACAAGTGCCCAAGAAGGACTATGGAAGTTGTTCTTCGATGGCGCCCGATGTAAAAATGGCATCGGGGTAGGGATTCTTCTAATTTCACCATCCAGAGAGCAAAAGGAGTATTGCTACCGGTTGACATGGAGCTGCACTAACAATGCAATAGAATATGAAGCATTATGCCTAGGACTCAAGAAAGCTGACAAGTTAGGCATAAAGCATCTCCAAATCTTCGGAGATTCTGAACTGGTTTGCAACCAGGTCACAAACAGGTGTACCTCAAAGAAGCATTATCTAAAATCATACCGCAACAGGGTATGGGACCTGTTCGACCAGTTTGAATCTCTCAATCTACAGTCAATCCCACGAGAGAAGAACCGACATGCCGATGTTCTGGCATCCATCGCAGCCAAGTACTCTCCAATAGAAGACATGGTGCACAAGCCCAAAGTTGTGAGGATGATCTACAGACCCTCTATCCCAGACAAAGATCTGCATTGGCAAGTCTTTGACAATGATGAGCAGATTGTAAATTTCATGATCCAAGAAGCCGCCACAGTCGAAGACAGAAGCTCTGATGAAGGAGAATATGAAGGGCTGATTCAATTGAAGAATAACCACGTTCCCAAGGGACTAATCACCCTTGAAAGCCTCTTTGATCAGAATGACCGAGCCCTCTCTCACATGATCAAAGTCAATGAAAAGCAATATCAGGATTTAGAGCTTGAACCTGGAAAAGCAATAAAGGTTGGAACCGATTGCACTTCAGAGGAAATAGAACAGATCCAGTCTCTGTGCAGGAAAGTTTTTTGACATAATTGCTTGGTCTTATCAAGATCTCAGGGGATACAATCGGTAGCTGGTTCAACACACAATCGAATTGCAGGAGGGGGTCAAACCCTTTCGACAAAAGCAAAGACCGGTTAATCCTAAGATCGAGGTCCTAATGAAGGCCGAACTCCTGAAGATGCTCGAGGCGAAGATCATTTATCCCATCAAGCACTCTTCATGGGTAGCGAACCTGGTCCCAGTCAAAAAAAAGAATGGAGATATACGGCTATGCGTGGACTTTCGCAACCTGAACCAGGCTTCCCTCAAGGACCACTATCCTCTCCCACAAATCGATCAAATCTTGCACTCGATGGGTTGGAGCTCAACGCTTCTCTCTGCTCGATGGTTTTTCTGGATACAATCAGATCTGGGTCAGGGACGAAGACCAGCACAAAACAACATTCACCACCAAGTGGGGGACATTTGCTTACCAGCGAATGCCATTTGGCCTTTCGAATGTTGGTGCCACTTTCCAGAGAGTGATGGATCTTGCTTTTGGCGAGCTTCTAAATAAGGTTATCATCATCTATCTAGATGACATGACCATTTTCTCCCGAAGAAGGGAAGATCACCCCACACATATACAACAAGTTTTTGAAAAATGCCGAGAGTTTGGCATCTCGATCAATCCAAAGAAGTCCATATTCGTAGTCAGCGAAGGAAAGTTGTTGGGACATGCGATATCAGAAAAGGGCCTCGCTGTAGATCCTGACAGAGCCGAGGCTCTAATGAAGCTCCCACTCCCAACAGACAAGAAGGGACTTCAATATTTCTTCGGCTAGATCAACTTCGTGAGGAAGTTTGTCCCTGACTTCGCCCAAGTCATCAAGCCAATGTCCCAACTCCTGAAGAAGGGCACCGAATTTAGTTGGACGAAAGAAAGAAAGGAAGCATTCGAAGAGATTAAGGCTCGAATCGCTCAGGCGCCGGTCTTGATCAATCCTGATTACAGTAGGGATTTTATCCTATATGCTATAGGGGAGCCCGAAAGCTATGCTGTTGTCCTGACACAAAAGGGGGAAGATGGCGAGGAGTGCCCCATCGCGTTTCTGAGCCAAGTGATCAATCCCCATGAAGAGAAATATAATTTCATAGAACGTTAGGTGCATGCAGTAATGAAATCCCTCAGAAAGTTCAAACAGTTCATCTCTCAAAGTCGGGTCATAGTCTTTGTCATTCACCCCGACGTGCGCAATTTCATCATCCAAGGAGAATTGGGAAGCAAAAGAGCTGGTTGGGTGAACAAGATACAGGAGTTTGACATTGAGATCAAGCCCACAAAATTGGTTCGCGGTCGTGCATTGTGTCAAGAATTAGCGAAGAGCGCAGCGGCCGAAGTGACAGAATCTCAGTGGGATGACTTACCAGCTGAAGAATGCTTCGCTAACCAGGAAGAGGACGAGAAAGACTGGGTCAGTGAAATAGTTGAATACTTCCACACTGGCAGTTGTCCTTCGCATCTAAATGCTTCACAGTGAAGACATTTCAGGATGCGGTCCTCCCGATACACTCTGCGCCCCGAAGGCCTATTTTTTAGGAATATTGATGGAGTCCTTCTCAAATGCATCAAAGATGATGACAAAAGAAAAGTTCTAGGAGAGTTCCATTCAGGACTATCTGGAGGTCACTTCGCAGGGAGAACAATGGCACTAAAGATCATCAAAGCGGGTTATTATTGGCCCACACTCTTCGCTGATGCCTTCGTCGTTTGTCGCAAATGCGAGCAGTGTCAGAAGTTCACCGACCGAAGCAGAAATGCTTCGATGCCCCTTCATCCGATACAAGTAGAAACTCCCTTTCAGCAATGGGGGTTGGATTTTATAGGGGTCGTATCACCGAACTCCTCTGCGGGACATAAGTTCATCCTGACCGCAACTGACTACTTCACCAGGTGGGCCAAAGCGATTCCTACAAAGCATGCAGATCAAGAGACTGTAATCGCCTTCCTAGAAGGATTGATCACCAGGTTTGGCATCCCCGAAGCGATCATCACGGACAATGGCCCTGGCTTCACAGGTGCTAAAATCAATGAATTCCTCTACAGATATGGGATATATCATAAAGTATCCTCCAATTATTATCCACAGGGCAACGGCTTGGCAGAATCCACCAATAAGACTCTGTTGAGGGTGCTAAGAAAGCTCGTAGAGACAAACAAAAGGACTTGGCACCTCCTTCTAGATCAAGCTTTGTGGGCCAATCGAATTTCTGTCAAGAAGTCAATCAAGACTTCACCTTATGCCTTGGTCTACGGCAAGGAGGCCATCTTACCCATCCATGTAGAAATCCCTGCACTGCAGCTGTTAGAGGCAGAAGATGGAGTTAGCCCAATGGAAAACAGGTTAGCTCAGCTGCTACAACTAGAGGAAGATCACGAAGAAGCCTACCAGAACTTCGCTAAGCATGCTCAGGTCACCCGAGATTGGTTCAAGAAGAAATCATCCGATCGCACATTCAGAGTGGGAGATCTGGTATGGAAGTGGGACTCCTGGAAAGCCAAGCCTGGGAATCATGACAAGATGGATGCCTTCTGGGATGGGCCATTCGAAATCATGAAGGTGAACTCGGCCAACTCATTCATCCTCAAAGATGCAGATGGCCAAGTTTTGCCGATCTCTGTCAATGGTCTTCATCTGAAGACTTTTCACCGCTAAGTTTAAAATTCTTTTTTTGTGCAAAAAAAAAATGTATGTATATGTACTTTTGTATATATTTCATGTGTGTATATACATCCTGCTCCAAGATTGCATAAACCAACAACTACACTTCAAAATCTCCTTCGGAGACCTTTTATGCGAAGGAGCAGTTGCAAGGAGGTTCATCGCGAAGCATGTTACTCCAAAAGGAGCCGAACCAAAATTCAAACAAAGGCATGAAAAGAGCTTCGCACCCAAAGTATTTTCATAGCCACTTCGGGCAAAATTTCCATAAAGCAGTTTTCAAAAGGGTAAAGCTTCGGTAAGTGACCTTCGCAAGGCAGAACGGCATCATGGCGAAGGAAAAGTACTTCAGGCCCGAAGCATCAAAAGGCTATCCGAACCAAAGGTTCACCGTGAAGCATTTTTCAGCATCAAGTTCCACTTCGCCGAACCGACCACGCGCGAGGTGGAGAATTTGAAATGTGCCTCGGAGAACGTGTCGACAATAGCCTTGAAAGGAGTACGAAGTGGATGAATTTAAGGCAAAAGGTGGTGGAGCACTTCCCGAGGTAATCGAGTTAGAAAAAGGGAAAGGAAAAGCTCGCACCAAGGTACGAGGTGGCAGCGGGTTGCGTCTCCAATACAAAGTGTAATCATCGAAGCATGTAGCCCTGTGTACCACGTCGCTGTAGAATCGATTTAAGAATACGGTAGCCTCTTCCGTTCGAGGTGTAAATTTAATTTTGGTAGGTGCCATAAATTCAGGTGGTTGCCTTTTTAGGTTATAAAAGCGAATTCCTAGCAAGAGGGAAGTTATTTGTCCATCAGTTCAAGCTAGACTAAGAACCTTCAGATACTCTGCAACCCTCCTATCCTTTGCATCTGGCCATTCGCATTAAAGCCCTCTATATCAAGAACTCTGCCGCTATCACTTGCAACATGGGAAAGAAAAACTCCAAGGAGAAGGGGAAAGAGCCCGAAGTTGTAGGCCCCAAAAAAACAAAGAAGGGCAAGGAAGAAAAAGCATACTCCGAAGAAGCTAAGTCTCCCCCTTCGACCCGAAAAGCAGCCAATGGAAGAGGGGGACGACTCGGAAGAAGAACAGCTTGTGGAGCCACCAATTGATGGGTGGGAGAAGATCAGAGACACACAACTCTCTAAGGGTGTATCCGATCTCCGACGCACCATAGAGTTCATGACAAGCAGACTCACCCCAGAAAATAAGAGAGCTGCTGCATATTACTCCTAGATTTACTGGTTTTTAACCCCGCCTGCTCACCATTGTCCCGAGCTGATCTACGCTATCGCACAGAATTACCAACCTGCGTCCAGGCAAGTGTTAGACGCTTCGGGTCACAAACTATTTTCCATCCTGAAGGAAGATGTACAAGCAGCCTTCGCACCACAACAGGGTCCGCCCAAGGGCTATTCTGTTCGCAATGTCATCTTAAGCGAACAAATGGAGAGATTCACCTCCAACAACTACATATTGAAATTCTTGCGTGAGAATCTCAAGAGCGGGCTACCTTCAAACAAGCTGCCCCAGATGCCCTTACCCTTGGAGGCCTTCAAAAACATCGATATTTTCTCCATCATTGCATGGGTGGCGGGCTTGTCAACAGATGCTTCAATACAGCCCTGGCAGGTGTCTTTGGCCGAATGCATTTCAAGAGGGGAGTTTTATGCCCCTGACGCTTCAAGGCCGAACACCAACCCAGTTTTCTTTGATTGGGCGGAATGGGTGGCCCGAACCCTACATACAAGGCTCACTAGCATGAAGAATTCAGCAACAGGCCAGTACTTCGCACCCTGTTCTTTTCTTGTCTGGTTGTACTTCTACCAAGTTCATAAGCGGTTTCCCCATATCGCCATCTCTCCAAGCGGCAAGGATGGAAATCCTCTAGCCGATGTATCAATGGACTCCCCTCTTATTGAAGGAAGAGTCCTATTATCCTTTTAATCAACAATTTTTGGGACCCGCCATGCATCTGTTAAAAGGTTCTTGTCCTCGGGTACCACTCAGTTTGAGAGATAGAGTGGTGCAGGGAAAAAGGGGGGACGTTTTCCAATTGACACAGGGACTGGTGATTCGCCTGTTCGGCTTCATAGGGAAGCCCTTCCTGTTACCAGTCTACCCCTCTGAATATCAGTTCGCATTGGAAGTCGCTCGACAGAGCGACTCTACAAATGCAATATACGGTCACGATCGAAAGTGGGCACATACCTGTGACTTCCCCTTCAGGATGGGCGTAATCGAAGTCTTTGCCCTAAAATAGAACATTTTCCTAGAGGAAAAGCTTGCCGATTTTGGCCTACTCCAGATTCCTCAGCAATGGCTCTATGATCCTTTGGGCGTGATGAGGGATCATTTAAAATTCAAGAACTTCCACATCTGCCCTCACCCCGAAGTTGTGGAACAAAGGAATAACCCCAATGGAAAAGATCTGGAGTGGCATTTGGAAAGAATGAGGACATTGCCTCCATGGCATGAGTTCTATCCTATGGAGGTCGAGTTCGACCCTGATCAGTATCCCCTCCCGACTCCAAGCTCCACATTTTGGAAGAAGGCAAGGGACAATTTGAAGGAGGAGGTAAAATACTGGAGCGAGGAAAAGCTTCGGGAATGGTGGATAATGAGAGTCCATCATCAAAAAGTGAACTCTTATGGACTCTTAGCATCGGATAAAGACTTCACGATTCTTTATGACACCAATGTCGAAACCTGGAAGTCTATATCCTTTGCGGATTTTGTTCCCCCGACTACCCCAAGGTCAGGCGAAAGCCCAGGTGGAGCTAAAGATGCTTCGAAGAAAGAAAAAGAATTAGGGGCCGAAGCCACGCCTGCAACACTACCATAGAAGCCATCGAAAATCCATGACACAAGTGCCGAAGAGGCAGAGCAACCATTGGAGAGAAAGAAAAGAAAGAGGCAGGAGCAAATTCAAGTGCCTCCGAGCCACCCAAAGCGCCCTCGCACAAAGCCTACAAGTACTCCTGTTGAATCACCTGCATCAGGCCCGGTTGAAGCAAATATTGAGGATGCAGGGCCACCAAGTGCTGAGACGGTCCCTGAAATAGATATCATTGATGTGGAGGAACTCCTCCAACAAGAGAAAGACCCCGAAGTAGAAGTTGTGGAGGTCGGGAGTGTTGAAGCCCAAAAAGGACAAGAGCCAACCACCCAAGATGTCACCACGACCGCTTTGCCAGGAGGGCACGCAGGTACGCACTCTCTTCCCTTCGCCTTGGTCTCCGACGCATCCACGATAGTCCTGATTGAAAGTCCTCATCAATCTCTCCATCCCCTACAAGGTCAATCCCCCACTCAGATACTGCCCATTGCCAGTCCAATCCTGCATAGCTCCACTCCACCCGAGTCGTCTGACCAGGACAGGCCCGTTGAAACCACTTCGCCTACCCATGCCGCCGTTCCTTCAATCCTAAGTCAAGGCGAAGGTAGTGTCCCAACACCAAGCCCCGTAACCCACTCTCCCATAGCTCAAAGCATAGTCCCGCTTGCCAAAGCCCCTGCTACACCCGTCTCTGAGCCGTCAGGGGAATCTTTCCCCGTTAGTTCTTTATATTTGTTCACACCTTTGGCTGGAGATTCGGCCTTTTTTGAAATAGATTTATCTTTAATAAAGGAGCGCCCCTTGGCCGAGAAGCTACTCCTAGCTCGACAAAATATAGAGAAAATGTTGAAGGAGGCAAGAAAGAAAAGAGGGCGATCTCTGGCCCAAGTTGAAAAATGTGCGGTTTTCGACTTGAAGGGCGGAAAGTTACATAAGGTTAGGAAGGTCCCTAAGGTCCAGAAGCCTCTGGATGAAATGACTCCAGCTGACTACGACTACCAGGAGAAGACCAAGGACCTGGAGCATTTAAATATAGATGACGAATCCGCATCCATGCATGTCAGGGTTGAAACTTTTTGAGCACATGCAAATATTGCCAATAAGCATAGGTTTGAAGCAGAAAATGCCAACATCAAGTTGGAAGAAGAGCTGGCTAGGATCCGCTCCGAGCTGGAGGATTCGCAGAAATAGTGCAAGTTGTTGAAAAAAGAAACACATGCCCTCAAACAACAAATTCTACAATTGCAGTCTTCGACCGAGCAACAAGCACAAAAATAGGCCAAAAATGAGCTAAAAGCCAAAGAGCTCGAGAACAAGATCTTGCAGGCCAGCAAGCAATTGTTCAAAAAAGCAAACCTGGAGCTGTTCGACAAAGGTAGAATCAAGGAGATCCGCTCTCACCTGCTCAAAGGTTTCAGATCTCGGGCCTCCAGTGCCCTATCGATTTTAATTTATGTCACCGAAGCTCAACATGCCATTGCTAAGGAGGGACCAATAGTAGATGAGGTGATCCAAAAAATCAAGAGGTGACTCAAGCTTGCCTTTGAGGTCCAAAGTATTAGATATCAAGACCTGCAGGTCACTGCTATGAGTCGAACGGCTAGGGATTGGTCTACTGCCCAAGCCACTGTTCGCGCTTTCTTCTCCAAGGTGAAGAAAGCGCAAAAGGCGAAGGACCTCCTAGATATATTTGAGCAGGAGCAACGCACATCAATGAGTTACTTCGAAGACCTTTCTTCTTTGGGTTTCCCGAGTTTCACAGACGATGATGGGAACCTTCTCACCCGAGAAGAACTTAAGCCGACGTGGCTCCATTTCGAAAGTGACGTCTCTAAAATTGATGAGTGGGAAGAGCCAGTCACAGAGAGGACAAGTCACCGACTTCATCCTGAGACACTGCAAAATCATGGCTTGTCTGAATGACCTAGGTGCAAGAATCAAACACGCCGACATAGGGCAGATTGATCGGTTCCATGTTCTGGTCAAGGCACTCGAAGACCAAGAACCATTTCAGAAAGGGGTCCTGGGCTCACGTTCACCGAACCATGAAGAGAATCCATGACCGTCTTGTCCCATCACCACAGCAGGAGGCCACGCCAGCAGACGAAGGAGCAGAGGAGGAAGAAGAAGCAGAAGAAGGAGAACAAGAACCAGCTACGGAAGCGCTCCCAGAGGAAGAAGGAGGAGAAGGATCGGGAAAAGACTCTGGCCCAATGGATCAAAATTAAAGGGTTCTCCCACCGAGACGAGCTCGTTGCCCCGTGAGCCGCCAAGAATGTTGACAATTTTGTCACATTTCTTAAGGGGTAAAAAGGGGTCAAATTTTGTACAGTATTTTGTAAAGTTTTTCTTTGTTGTTTTTTATTTTGAAAAGTTGCAGCAATTTTGGCTTCCAATGCCACCCCTTTGTATATAAAGTAGAAAAGAAAGAACTTCGCTGTCGAACAAGCTATGAAAAGAGCTTCGCCGAGGGAAAATGAAAAGAGCTTCGCACCCGAAGCGTTTCCAGCACTACTTCGGGTAAAAGTTTTGCGAAGTAGTTTCGCCGAAGTAAAATACAAAGAAAAGAGAATGAAACTACTTCGCGCCCGAAGCGTTTCCAGCAGCTACTTCGGGGAAAGTTGAGCGAAGCGGCATTCAGAAGAAAAGAGCTTCGCACCCGAAGCATTTTCAACACTGCTTCGGGTAGAGTTTCTTGCGAAGTAGTATCACCGAAGTAAAATACAAGGGTAGCGATAAAAGGAACTTCGGGCCCGAAGCGCTTCAAGTATTTACTTCGGGCGAAAGTTGAGCGAAGCAGCATCCAAAAGAACAACTTCGCCGAAGAAGGAAAGTCCAGAAAACACAAGAAAACTACTTCGGGCCCGAAGCATTTCCAGCAAATACTTCGGGAAGTTTTATGAAGCGGTGTTGCCGAAGTAAAATACAAAGGAGAAGGCAAGAAAACTACTTCGCATCCGAAGTATTTCCAGCAAATACTTCGGCCAGAAAACTAGCGAAGCGGGACTCGAAAGAGCATTGAAAGTACTTCGCCAAAAAGTTGTCGAAGCACTCACTTCGGGCCCCTCCATCAGCGAATCATTTTTACTTCGCCAAAAGTCATTGCGAAGCATTTGCTTCGGCTAATTTTGTGTGAAGTACTTCTACCCGAAGTAAAAATTGCTTCGGCCGAAATCTTCCCGAACCACAGTTTTGAAAGAGGATCGCAGTGAAGTATTTCTCCAAGGCATCAGCGAAGCAATTTTGTCAACAAAGTGGCAAGGACAAAGAGGCCCGTTTTGCGAAGTAAATATGCTTCGGCACTCCCCACCCCCGAAGCAGTTTTGCGAAGCTCAATTTTGTGAAGTACAAACCAAAGAGGAGTTTTTGCTTCGGCCCAGAACCATTGCGAAGCGAAGTTGTGAATGAAAACTTAGCGAAGCGCTTCACGGGCACGCGTTCCAAGCCGGGTATTTTCTCGAGGCGATCAAGTGCCTCATAAATGCAATTTTTCGTGCCCGGTAAGCTCGCTGCTCATTTTTGGCAATCAAAAACGAAGTATCAAGCCATGATGGAGAGCCCGACGAGCATGGCGGCCACTCGAGCACCGCACCCGGAGACCAAGGACGTCCAGACGGCTCATCAATGCACCTTTCCATGGTTGACCCGGTCACGGTTGCCAGTTTTGGTAACAGATTTGAGAGCTCGATCACGAGAGCCTCGGGGAGCCGAATTCTCAGGGCTCGAGGGCGTACTTCTCATTGCTATGTAATTATGACTCAGAGGCCCGGGTCCTCTATAAAAACCTAGGCATTGTAATAGAAAAAGGGGGGGAACTATCTGCTAAGAAAGCCGTTGTAACTTGATGTCCTGCGATTAATACTAAAGAGCTTTGGGCTCAATTCTTCTCTTTTATGCTGCCTTCTGTGCTTGATTCTTTTGTCTTTCTTCGTTTGTATACCGAGATGCTGAACCCTACGTCCGATGTGTGATCGGGGACTGTACCCTAAAACTCGTTCTGAAGGATACATAGGAGTGGAAAAACGTCTTATTAGCTCTCTTTTATGCTGCCTGTTGTGCTTGATTCTTTTGTCTTTCTTCTTTTGTACATCGAGAAAGTTGAACCCTGCGTCCGGTGTGCGATCGGGGACTGCACTCTGAAACTCGCCTGGAGTATACATAGGAAGGTTGATATTGTGTTTCTTTCATTTATTCTTGGTGTTCTTTGCTTCCATTCAAGTTGCCAGTTAGTGATCGTGCTTCCTGTTCTCTCCCACCTTAAATCACCAATTTCTCTAACCCTCACTCCTTTTATCTCTTTCCTGCACCCTTATCTTCAAACACCCAAGTAGTTTAGTATAGGAGCCGGCCTTTCTCCGAAGATTGGCACGAGGGGCATCTCTTCCCTTCGGCCTTTCAATGTTGGTCCAGGTCTAGGGCGCATACACTCACCCAAAATCCTTTCCTAGGCAGATTTGATGACCAACAAGTAGCATTGGTTATATTTTGTGAACATGGTACTATTGATGTCTTGCGTATTTACAAAACCAGGTGCTCTCAAAGGTGGTGAGGAAGTCGACCACCGAGATCGAGGTACCAAAGAAAATGGAAATGATGTTGATGGCTTGTTCATCAATAACTCTAGGGTAAATGATACCCTCATATAGCTGCATTTGCATATATGTGTGTTTATGCATAAAATGGATCTGGTAAAAGGATCCCCTTCGAAATAAATTAATAGATATAGATGTTCCTCATATTAATAGAATTAATATATTAAAATGATATATTCTAGAAAAAAAATTATATTATATAAATAAAGATCTTCCTTTGTCGTCTTGCGTAGATGAGAATTTATTTTTGGTAGATGGGCTTTTATTTTTTGAAAGTTGGGACTTTTAGTTTTCTATTTCCTTTATGAAGAGGGAGGAAATATGAAGGGAGGGGGCTGAAAATTTTAGAAATATAGCGAGAGGCATTTGGGGTTGAAATAATATTGAAAGGAAATTTGAAGACCATTTTGGAGGAGGAATCTTGGAGGCTATATGGGAGGCGATTTTAGAAGCAACCTGAGGATGATTATCAAGTTGGATATTTCTTATTTCTAGCTATGCTTTGATGCTATTGTAAAATGTGTATGTTGCTGAAAGCTTGCTATGTCAAGGTGTTTTTGAGATGCCCTATTTTTATTTGATGAATGCCTTCATTGATAATAGTCATGGGAATATAACCCCCTTTTTTCATATTATTAATCTTTGATAGGAGCCTTAGAGATCTTTAAAAGAATTAGTAGCTTTCTCTTACATTTGTTTTGTCATTCTTTGATGCTTCATGGTAAGGGAATAATGATTTTTTTATCGTCATTAAAGATGTAGGAAACCTTCTTTCTATCATAGTGGTGGTCTCTATAAATGAAAGCTTAGGTTCATTTAAAGTAAGGTTCCTATTAGCCGCTACTCTAACTTAGATATTCAACATGTAAAACCTTGTCTCTTCTTATCCAAGTGTTAAATATGTACACTTGCTTAGTTTTAGTGGTAAAAGGAGAAGTTGTAGGGTTAATTATTTTGCCATCACCAATTTGGAGGATAGGGTTTCCTAAGGTTCAATCTTAGGTTATTTTTTTAAATTTTTGCCCGTCATCGCAGCACGATGTTGTAGCGCAACATCTCCACACTTGGGGAGGTGTGTGCAATGGGAAGGTTGCTCAAGCCTTCCCTCTAATTATCCCACATGGGATACTGAGAGGGCCTGACTGCACCTTAAAGGGAGCTTATCTCCCATAAGGTTTTGATCATAGGGTGTGGTCGAGGTTGTTCAATTTGGTAGACCACCCTATGCTAGTTGGAGGTGCATATGCGTAGATGTGTGGTGTGTTTGATTTGGTTGTTGACCTTGTTGACTTATTGACTAGTTAATCCCCTTTGTTGTTGTTTGTCTCCTTGGTTTGGGTGGTTGAGTTTGTCGATGCTTTCTCCTTCAAGGTGGTTAAGTTTTTATTTAATGGTTGATTTTTGAATAGTCCCACATGGTCATGGGAGAAATACGTGAATTTTAAAAAAAGGAAACCCACCCCTATGAAGATGACTACCTTGTGGTAGTCAGGAAGATGCTCCACTTTGGAGGCCTTGGCAGTGTTGGTTGATGGTGCAGTCAACTATGTTGACCCGATTGACTATGGAAAATTGTGTTACCCATCTTTGACCTAGCTTGAATGTTGATCAGTTTGTGATGTGTAGCTCGATTATTAACTTTTTGTCCTATTCAAATGTTGTTTATTAACTCAGTTAGTTGTTTGATTATGATTAAACCAACCTTTTGGTGTTATGGGAATTTTGATTAATTGAAAGAAAGACTTTTTGATGATAAGAAAGGATTATAGGTATCTTTTTTATTATTTAAAAGACAAGTTAGTTATATCATGGAAATGTGATAGAGCTTAAAGAAAAAAGCTTAGTCTTCTTTATACAAGAGAAGAAAATATTTTTATAAAGGAACATAGTATAATATCAATAGAATTAATCTATTTTATCCATGAATAATTTATATTGATAAGTTTATACTTTCAAATGATGATATTTGAATGCATAGAGTTTATATTTAAGCTTTGAATTTATGGTTAAGAATAGATAGGTTATCTATTTTAAGAGAAGTATGGGCTTCTCTTGGTATGCTTCTATGAAAACTGAATAGAAGTAAATATTGAATTATTCTATGCTTTTATTGAAGTTGAATCTAAAAAAATAGACTGTTTTGGAAAGAGAATTTTCTTACTTTTCAAATTAGTGGGAAAATTTATTGAAATAAGTATGGGCTTCTTTATGTATTAGATTGCATTTGTTGCATTTTGATATGCATCATACATAGACACATGCATGTGGATGGAAAGAGTTGTCCTAATCCCTTACACATATCCAAACTTGCACAAATATTAAGGAGGAAAATTTTGGAGAGAGAAACAAATCATTCTTTGAAGAGTAAATTCTTATGTTGTACCTCTATATGAAAAGGATGTAATTAATTAACTTGTAATGAGAGTCTATTATATCTCATATTGAATTGTATACTTAAAAGGAAAGAAAATGATGTATGCTTTGGTTCTTATGTAATTTAAGTCTCTTTCATTATATGTAATAGAGCATGAAATTATGTTCCAAATTTATGTTGGATGCAAGGAAAGTCTAAATGTATCTTTGTGTAGACACCAAAACCTAGCCACTTGTCATCCATCCACATAATCCAATCACATCCATCCATTATTTATATATGTATATTTATGTATAGTTTATATAAATATAAATATTTTATATATTTATATTTATATATTTTATATATTTATATATATATATATATATATATATATATATATATATATATATATATGTATGTGAATAAATCACAACCATTCATCACGACTTAATCTCAGTATTGTATCTAATTCCATCTAACTTGATCCATGTCACACATCAAAGTTATAATCTTAGCCATCCATTATGTTTTAATCTTGACCACACGTTGGTGTCATTGAAACCCTAGCATATAAAAGGCAAGTTATAAAAGAGCATTCACTTTTATGAATAAGGTTAAGCAATCATTCTAAAGGTTAAGCACTTTTGTTAAGTGATCCTTTGATTTGTTAAGGTTTGAGAACCCTTACATCCATTTCCCTCTAAAACTCTAGCATCTCACCATCATCCTCTCCTCTCACCACCTCTATACCCTCCATTTCTACTGCCAAATCCCTTGCAAACTAAATCTGATTCTGCAGTACCCTTCCCAGAAACCCCTGAACATTTTTGAGCATTCCTAGAATGCTCTTGAGCATTCTAGGGATGTTGAAGGGTATTCATAGCCCATCCAAAAAACTCTAGGGTGTTTCTTAGACTTTCCATTTACTACCACCACACCCTCAAATACTTTTGGATATTTGTACACCATCAGATCATAGATACAGGAATGTAGATCAAAATCATAGGTATAATCTTCACAAGGTGAAAGGATTTATTGTTTTACATCTTACGTTTTCTATACTCAGCTTGCATTTCATAATTTATAGCACTAGGGTTTGTAGATTTGCTTGTTTTTATAGAGGGCCTCACATAGTGGAGCCCTCACATATACTATTGACCTATTTGGTGTTATTGATCTAATTGTAGGTTATAGGAGACATATTCTTGAAGGATATTGCAACTAGGGTGGCCTCGTAGGGATACTCAAGCCCACACACAACTTGTTTGGAGCAAAAGACGATGCAAAAAGACACCAAATATTCTTTGTAAACAAGGGTTTTTAAACCCTTCTATTGTAAACTTTGAATCAATACACATTTTGTTGTAACATTGGAGATCAAGAATCCCACCACATTAATATCAATATTATAACTTTATTGTGCAATACATTGTGTGTTGATTTTAATATTGTTATCTAGGTGTTGTCAATTTTTGCTTTACAAAATGGTGATCATGGTGGGACCCCCAAAGGGTTTCTTATTTTAAATACCTTGTTAATATGATCTACTTTTTTGTTTCTATTGTAGGTTTTCAAATATTTGATAGCATGAAAATCATGAAACTCGGGTTTTTAGGAGCAAAAAAATTTGATTTGTGGTCGCATAGATGCCTTACTGCATTCGAGGGACACCCTACTACATCCAGGATATGCCTCACCATGTTTAGGAGACTCTACATCGCATCCAAGAGATTTGGGAAGAAAAAATGTAGGATTCCTGGTAAGTCAGAATCAAACTCCACCTTCATTTTGTTTTTGCTTTTTACAGAGAAATTAAAAAATATATATTTACTTTCTGTTTAAAAAAGAAACACATTTTGCATATTAGGCATTTAGAAATATTTCTTCATATAGTTTACACATAGGATAGATCTGCACTTGTGCATCCATCTTAGCTGCATTAAAACATTCATCACATTAGGTTTAAGTTTTTTCTTATTTTAGTGTTTTTACCTCTCACTTGGAGTGTTGCTTGCAATGAAATGAAACGAAAGCATACGTAGATGCATTCTAGGCTAAATTCTCCTATCTTTTATTCTTTTAAGTTGGAACAAGTCATTAGTATTCGAGCATACTCCCACTGTTGGAATTGCTTGATGATTCAGGGTGGAAGAACTAGGTGAACCCTCCACTGTTGGAGTCACTTGAAGATTTAGTGTGGATCTTAAGCGGTGTACCCTAGATTATTTTGAGAAACTTGATATTAATGTTGTTGGTTACTAGCTTAGATGAGTAAAATATGGTTACTTGGCATTGTATGAACACCATAGATAACAAAAACTTTAAAAGGAATCACACATGATTGCATGGATAAATTTAAACATCAGTGAGTTGGACTTCATCACCAACCATTGATTAAGTCTAGCGACGATGGTTTCATCTCCATCCACTGTCTTGTCTCGTAGACATCTTAGCAACCAATGAGAGATTTTTTTGGAATTCATCACCAAGAAAATCCTCATTTGCCATTCACCTTACAAATTCATCCTACATAGTAGCTTAGGCTTAGGCACATCAAAACACAACAACAACATAAAAAAATATTGTTACAAGACATAAGATTCAATAGTTTGTTTTATTCTGTGTTTTTTTATTATCATTACACATTTTCACAAATATTCCCCATATTCACTACCCTAGTTGGATCATTAGCTTATGGTTTCAACTTGAAGCCAATCCAAAATCATGAGTCAAGCATCCACCAACCAACCCACTTCATCTATGGAGTGCATCACCTCTTTTCCAGCCACTTTTGTGGCTAACCCCATAAGTGTGACACAAATAAGCTATTCTGGTTTTCTGCTAGACCTTTTCTTTCTGCATTTACTTCAAATACAAATGTGATGGAAAGGGCTATTCACAATTTCATCCTAGATATTGACCCTTACAAACCTACTGAAACCCGCATTACATACATAGATATGGATAAGGTTGGAGCTTACTTAAGACCAATTAGACTAGTCTTAGAACAACTTAACATTCTACATAGCCAAGTTCCTTCTTATCAACAAGAAGTTACTCATTCACATCTCACCAACTTCATCCAAGTTCATACTAACCCTCTTTTTAAGGCATCATCTACACCTTCACAACACATATCTCCACCACAACATAGCCAATTACCTTCCATCCCATCTACCTGTACCACCACCTATACCAATCCTCTATATGAAGCACATATCAATGTAGCTTTGCACATTCCATATACTATGCCATCCACTACTTCTCATATAGTTGTGATTCCTTTTGCAACTTAACCCCACCAACTTCCACTAATATGACCAACATTCATATCTCACCACCATCCATTTCCACCACACAATCTACTTCAAAAATTACCATACAAAAAACATGGCAGCACCTTAATCAACTACTCATGGGTTAGAAAGACACTCGTTCTTATTCCCAATAACAAATAAAGATAGAAAATTTCAAACCCCATTACATCCCAAGTCAACCAGTCTGTTTCACACCTGACCTATCTTGGGTATCATCATCTTCTCAAGTTGCTATACCCACACCTCCACTCACCCCTACCAATCCCACTTCCACAATCCAACACATTCACATTCCCCTAACCTCGTCCCCATTTCATCAACAACAATCAGTCCACCACCAAGTCCACCACCATGCCCAACATCATCAAGTACCCTTCAACCCATTTGGCCATCAACACCACATTTCCCCTCACCAATCTGCATACTCCACCTTCACATAATATTAAAATAGTTTAGGGCTCCTCACACATGGAGAAGAGCCTAAAATCCAAGTAATGCAATAGCATATTGATAGCTTGATTTAACATACTCATCGTATGATGTACCAAAAGACTACCTTGAGACAACTAGTCAATCAACCTATCTATTTTTGGTACCATCACTGTCATATCCAATAAACTTCACAGTAATAAAATTTGATAAATTTAAGGGGATTGAGGACCCTTGAGAGCACATCAACACCTTCATTCACTCATGCTTCTAGATTCAACACCAAGATGCTTTGATGCTCAATACATTTCCTTAGATATTTGGGGGATATGCTCAATACTGGTATAATCATCTACCCCATCACATCATTTTTACATTTGAACAATTGGGCAGATCAATATTTAGAGAGGTTTTTCCTCAATGTTCACAAGAAGACCACATTAACTGACCTGTACAACCTTAGACAATTCGAAGAAGAGTCGATCTATGATTTTAGAAACTGTTGGACGACAATTATTACTAAATTGCCATTCTCCCTACTAATGGAAGAACTAACCCGAATATTCATGAGGAGTTGCTTAAAACCCATCTCCTTGTTGTTGCAACAACAATACAGAAAATTTGATGAGACTTTTACCCAAGTTTGTGTTATTGAAGAGATAAAAATCCAAGAGAGTGAGATAAAGCGTAAGAAAAAGGAATGGCAAAATAAGGGTCAACAAAAAGGAAATTATTTTGGCCAGTCAAAACCAAATCAAGTGGTCTTGAGTCGATCAACAATGAATCAACAACAACAACAACCAGTGTAAAAACAACCACAATAAATCAATTATCAAGTGGCTCCCTCACCTCACTAACCTCATGCCACAACACCAACTATAGAAAATCAGAAACATCGACAATCCACTCGACAAGACCACATCTTCACACCTTTACCTGAATAATACGCCTCCCTTTTCTACAGGTTGTATGACACCAATGCTATTACCTTGCTCAAAATCATACTGGAAGATCAAGTTAAACATGGTAAGGTCTATAGGAAGTACTTATTTTATCCTTTTCATAGACATAAAGGATATAACATTAACAAATTCTAGTCATTTAAACACATGGTGCAAGATTTGATAGAGCTAGGGGTCATCATGTTTAATAGTCCTTTAGCCCAACAAAATCAAAACCTTAGTATATACCAAACACCACTTCCTCATCATGAGGAATAAAAACAAACAATAGGGGGATCAAATACCATGACTCCTCCTAACCAAGTTAACCATGTGCAACAATATCAAGGTTTTGTGGGGGCTATCCACGTAGTCACCCAAGGACAAAGAAGCACCAACAGACAAAATGAACAATAGCAAGCAGTTCACCCTCCTCCAACACATCAAGCAAGTGTGTCTCAACAACCTTCCAATTCATCATCACCCATTTATTTCTCTACCAATTCATCCCAACCCATCCATTTTCCAAGTTGTTCATCACAACCAATTCATCCCCCAAACCATTCATAAAGACCTATCATCTCATTGAGTAGTTGACTGAAAACTAGCCTCAATATGGCTTCAGCAAAACTATCTATCTATGAGCTCATACAACAATCTCCCCCATATCGTGAGGTATTAATGGAAATTCTAAAATCTATTGAACTCCAATATCAAGATACTAATACCTTCAATAATTTCATGGGGAGCATTTGAACATGCATGGAGCCATCCATCACATTCTCTAATTTTAAAATTAAATCAATTTCATCAAAATCAGTGGACCCTCCATTGCATATTATGGATCAAGTTGATAGGAATCCACTTAAAATAGTGCTAATTGACATTGACTCCTCCATCAACATCATCACCACATCCACCCTTCAACATCTCAACCTTCCACCATCACATATAACGAAATCCACATTCACCTTAAGAGCATTCAATAATGTTATTTATTCCATAGTTGACACTGTCATTTCACCCATAGAAGTGGGGGTAAAAATGTTGCACACCATGTTCCACATCCTAGAGGGGTCCATGGCTTACAATGTACTCCTACGACACCCCTGGATTAGGGAGATGAGATGTGTCTCTTCCATTCTACATCAATGCTTAAAATATATACATGAGGGGTAAGTTATTTGCATACTAGCAGATATCAAACCGTTTAAGTACTGTAATTTCATCTCAAATCCCTACAAATATACACTTACATCAACCCACCTATTCTTGATACAATCAACCACATCATCCACTATTTCTTCATCCAAAGCTCCTATTATTGAGGAGCTCCCCATCACTATCCCACATCAAGCCTCCAATTCCACACCCCTATCCTCATCTTAGTCAACTACATGTACATATGGTCGAACCCAATCCACACCATCCACATCATCAACATCAACATTGACTACCATTCCATCCACATCAGCATCATCAACCATTCACCAAACCCTTCAACCAAATCCATCTTCATATTCACCAACTGATGTCTCACAAGTTGATTTAATATATTGTGAGATGCCATTCCAACACATGTCCCTCCTACTACCTAAGTCACTAGTCATCCATGAACCTTCCACTTCTACATCCACTCCATTTACCTTAGCCACATCCTCACAAGTGGCATTCCACCTCATCAATTCTAGCATTGCTGAATACATGGTCCAAGACATCACGGTTACACCGTTATGTATCCAAACTATGAGGGATTATGATCATCCATACGATCCACCCTTATCCATAGGAGTGGTGTACAACATGGGTTTAGAACCTAATCGAATAAATTTCATATATGGGAGGGCCGATTACTCACCGATCCTCCTCCTCTTGATAAATCCAAACAACCAACCCTTGACAACATAGAGTGCATGATAGGTTTTCCTTCATGATACTTTCATCGAGTCAATTAGTAAGGTTATGGCCTATGATGACATGTATAAGGTATGCATGATATTATTGACACTCCGTTTCGAGAAGCGCATGACCATTTAGGTTTAGGCTACCACTTCCATCCCACCATTTCCTCTTTTGAATAGGTTTTTCAAAACCTCCATTTAAATTCAAAAGAGGAAACCAACCACAACGATGACTTTGAGGAGGAATTCTATGAAGAATACGATGTAATATTGATAGATTGTGATGAATCCAAAGAGGAATCAACACCCATCACTCCATTCACCAAACATTATGAGCATTACCTCAAAATGTTCTCCATCCACCATTCCATTTTCCACTTGCTTCTCCCTAGGGAGAAAACTAAACCAAATGGTGAACCACCACCTCCACTTTATTGATCCACCTCACCGAAACATTTTGTAACATATGTACATAATTTAAAAAAAACAAAATTCAAAAAATAAAAATAAAAATTATGTGCATTGCATGTGCATGGATTTTATCATTTGCATTTACAAGTGTTGCTTGTTGCTATTCAGATTCCAAAAATCTCCTTCATCGATTCTAAAAAGTAGGTCAAACCACCCAATATATTTCCAACCACCATTCCCCCACTAAGTCATCATGAATTCTAATGACTTATTCACCCCACTCCATAATCCATATGATTTGGCAAAACCAATTCTAATTGACATTAGCATCATTGATATGGAACAAATTTCATCGCCACCATCCTTTGTCGAATTTATCCTTTCTGAGGAATTATTAAGAGCTTCCATCACTTACATTTCTCCATCACCTTCACCTTCACCTCTGCCTTCACCTTCGCTTTCACCCTCGGATCCTAATTTTTTATAGGCATACATGGAAGAGATCGAGTCAGATGAGTTTGATAATGTCCTTGATGATATTCATCATATCCTAATGCCCCATCAGCTTGAGGAAGTTTCTCACATGTCCATTGAAGATACCATTTGTCATGACCCTCCCAGATGGACATTTGAATATGGAAAAAATAATGTATTAACTAATGATGCTTTAATACTCGATTTTGTGCAATTAAGTAGCTATGCAATATTAATAGATATTGAAGAGTATGATACTGCTAAAAAATTACCAATGTGTAGGATCAGGTGCACTTGTAAGTGGAAGAAGTTGAGTCATCCACCAAATACGAGGGTACTTGAGGTTGGGGAAGTGATGACAAGGCAACTCGAAGGTAACAAGGATGGATACCTTCATATAGGCATGCATTCGATTAGGGATAATCATCAATAGCTAGCCACCTTGAGCCCTAGACTGATGGTCTAGTAGCTATCGTAAGTTCTAGAGGTTGAGATAGGTGACTAGATTGACGAAAAGACTCCCTCTTTGTTTGTTGCACTTGCATGATTGTATTTTACTTTAGCACTATTGGCCTTAATAATTGGTGAGCTATGAATGAGTAGGTTGTCTTCATAACTCCGTGTATGCCCCGGTAAATGGAATAAGCAAAGATATATCAATTTAAATAAATAGTTGATTTATTTGAATAGCAAAGATATATCAATTTAAATAAATAGTTGATTTATTTGAATAGCAAAGATATATCAATTTAAATAAATAGTTGATTTATTTGAATAGCAAAGATATATCAATTTAGATAAATAGTTGATTTATTTGAATAACAAAGGGATATCAATTTAAATAAAAAAAGTTGATTTATTTAAAAAGAAAGGATACATCAGTTTGAATAAATGGTTGATTTATTTGAACAACAAAGATATATCAATTTAAATAAATAGTTGATTTATTTGAATAGCGAAGAGATCACTTTAAATAAATAGTTGACCTACTTGAATAAAAAAGAAATAACATTGTAAATAAATATATGATTTATTTTAAAAATGCTAAGGGAATTCCATTTGAATAAATGGTTGATTTACGTTATAGGGATAAAGAGTTTTCATTCAAATAAATGTATGATTTATTTTGGATTGATAAAGAAAACCTCTTTTGGAAATGGTTGTTTATAAGAAATAAAAGAATCACATCAATCAAATAACCCTTCTATTTCAAAATAGCAAGCATGTTTCATTGAATGAAGGGGATAGGCATGGACTGTCAAATTATGGAGAAATTTATTTAGTCAAGGTGACCAACCACTATTGGTTTAAGTATGATAAGACCACCTACAGTGAATGGGATAGGCACCCTTTGGAAATTTGATCAGCCGGCTACATGAAGCTCCCTTTGACATGAAGGGATGGCCTCTTAATGGCAAGTGTCTTGGGAAGGCAAAGGAGGGAACACTCTCCCTAACATTTGATGAATGTTGTTGGGAAGTTATGGAAAGTAGGTGGTGGGCGAAGTCCAAGGAGAGGGATGGTGTGAGAGGTGTACTGGCAAGAGGATGCGAATGAGGTAGGAGGATACAAGAGGAAAATAAGGTAGAGAGGAGAAAGGAAGGAACAATACGACGAAGTGATGTGAAGCAAAGGCAGAAGCCAGTGAGAAGGAGATAAAGGCAATGAACGTTCAAGTGCAACCCGAACAGGCTATTGGTGACCAATGATACTAGGTTGAGATCATGAAACTTTAATAAATATTAATGCTTTCATTTATTGGTTTAAATTGTTACCCAACTTGGGTTCTCCTCTATTTCATCGACCCTTTTTGGCCATGGTAGCCTGCTTCATTTAGAGTGTGGAGTTAGGGTGATGAGGTGGTCCTTTGACCATCCTTTTAATGAATCCATCATAGGCTTGTGACCACGTGTAATTCCTCATCAAGCCTTAAGTATCCTTGACTGGTCAGTTGTTTATGGTAGTGCCTCATTTAGTATAACACTATAGCTATTGCTCGAATAGCCACCTACTGTTGGTAGCGTAGATGACACTTAACCTAGATATACCTTATGGTAAACCATCCACATGATTGAATGAGTCCCCATTTTTATACGACCAATCATGTTGTATAGTATAGTAAGCTTTAATCCCATGGATATTAGAGTAGCATTGTCATTGAGATGGTTGACCACATCATGATTGTTGTTTGATGTCATCGTGGATAGTAGAGTAGCGTTATCATTGAGATGGCTGATCCCATCGTGGATGTCATTTGACATTGTCATGAATGACCCGACCCCATCACACTATGCTAAGAAGACCCCTGAATACCCCTGCCTACACTCAGGTTCGCTGTGATCAGAGGTCATCTCAATCGTGTCTATCGTTACCTATATCTACTCTATGTTAAGTTGTCCTCCTTTGCTAAGAGCTAGCCACAGGTTAGTCACTACATAGGTGATAGCTTAGAGTATGTTGGGAATGGAAAGAGCCTGAATGTATTTCATTATCTAAAATAGTGTATTTTAGGGTAATGAAAGAATGAGTTTTAAATATGTTTCATTATCTAAAATAGTGTATTTTAGGGTAATGAAAGAATGAGTTTTTAAATGTATTTCATTATCTAAAATAGTGTATTTTAGGGTAATGAAAGAAGAGGATTTAAATATGTTTCATTATCTAAAATAGTGTATTTTAGGGTAATGAAAGAATGAGTTTTTAAATGTATTTCATTATCTAAAATAGTGTATTTTAGGGTAATGAAAGAATGAGTTTTAAATATGGTTCATTATCTAAAATAGTATATTTTAGGGTAATGAAAGAATGAGTTTTAAATGTATTTCATTATCTAAAATAGTATATTTTAGGGTAATGAAAGAATGAGTTTTTAAATGTATTTCATTATCTAAAATAGTGTATTTTAGGGTAATGAAAGAATGGCTTTAAATGTTATTTCATTATCTAAAATAGTGTATTTTAGGGTAATGAAAGAATGTAATATTTCATTATCTAAATATAGTGTATTTTATTAATGAAATTAAAATATTTCATTATCTAAAATAGTGTATTTTAGGATAATGAATATGAATGTGGTTTATTTTGTAAATTAAGGGTATGGGACTTTAATTTATGAAATGAAGAAAAAGGTTTATTTGAAGATTAAAGTAGTTGGCTTTAATTGGATAATGAATATGAATATGGTTTATTTTGTAAATTAAGGGTATGGGACTTTAATTTATGAAATGAAGAAAAAGGTTTATTTGAAGATTAAAGTAGTTGGCTTTAATTGGATAATGAATATGAATATGGTTTATTTTGTAAATTAAGGGTATGGGACTTTAATTTATGAAATGAAGAAAAAGGTTTATTTGAAGATTAAAGTAGTTGGCTTTAATTGGATAATGAATATGAATATGGTTTATTTTGTAAATTAAGGGTATGGGACTTTAATTTATGAAATGAAGAAAAAGGTTTATTTGAATATTAAAGTAGTTGGCTTTAATTGGATAATGAATATGAATATGGTTTATTTTGTAAATTAAGGGTATGGGACTTTAATTTATGAAATGAAGAAAAAGGTTTATTTGAAGATTAAAGTAGTTGGCTTTAATTGAATAATATGTGAGAACCTAGATTATTTAGCAATTAAGGGTATGGGACTTTAATTGTTAAGTAAGGGTTAGACCATTTATTGCAAGTAGAGCATATGGCTTGATGCATGGTTGAATAACTCTCATGAGTAGATGAGAGGGGAAATAGAAAGAGTAGTTTCTATGATATCAACTATGCATTAGAAAGTTGAATTGCTTGGGTTATTTGTATAGTTGCAATTTGGCAATAAAATAAACAAATGCATTTAGAAGCATGTCTATCCTGATCCATGAGTGTCCTGATCCCCTACTATCCTCACTTGATCGATGGAAGAGTAGGAGGACCAAAGTCATAAGATGGACCAATGCACAAGTTTGCTCTCTACCTTACATCTTGCTTAATTATGCAATAGATTAGATTTATGGGGAGATTTCCCTGATGAAATTGATGTAAAGTATTGTTTGAAGGTATGGGGTTTACCATACATACTTATGTAATAAATGAACAATATGACTGATGCACCTTGTATTTCATTATTGAATGTGATTGTATTTATATCCTTTCTATTGCATGTTATCCTTTAATCATTGCTTATTGTTTCAGTTATCTTTTGCTTGTTTAATGATTCATGTTTTGTTAGATTTAGTATCTAGACCCATTCTTTATATTCTTGTTTGAATAACTTTCATATAATTCAGTAGTAAGTTCTAGGGTGAACTTAGAGGTTAACCTAAGGGCTTGAGACCCCCTTAGGGAGATTGGTACTAGGTTTAGAAGATCATACCAGAGTTAAGATAGCTTGTCAGAGGATAATATTGATAGCTTAACTCATAGTGCACGTAGCATACCCACACATAATGGCTTGTGTGGAATATGGAGATGCGTGTACACCTTCTAATGATTGAAGGTGGTAAGTCTAGCTCATCAAGAATGATGAGATGGATGGACTTATGTGCATAACATAAGATATGCCTACGTAGAAGGGACTTGCGTGAGGGGAATCTTGTGTGGTATAGTTCTTGAGAAACTTAGGGGTTGTTAAACATTAAGTTAGTCTAAGGTTGGTTAGGGATTTATGAATCCCTCTCCTTAGTCAAAAAAAAATTCTTTCTATTTTTGTGTGTTTCTTGTTTCTTGATTTTTGGGTCATTACATTTGGTATCAAAGCTCTAGGTTCGAGGGTATAGAGCTTCTTATGTGCTGAAAGAGATTTGGGAATCTCCAATGAAGGCTTGCTTAGGTTTAAGCTAAAATATGGGATAACCTAGAGTCTCTGCTTATTTAGAATCTAATGGAATTGATCCCAAGGGAAGATGAATGTTATGATACCTTAGTATGGGCTTTGGTGTTAATGATACATCATAACCTTGGAACCTTATCCTAATTAGATTTCTAATGATTAGCAAGAAGAACTCTATAATGTGGTTTGAGTTAGTGATTCAGTTTAAGATGAAGTTGTGATCTAATTCTTTTCTTGGTTGAAATCAGATCAAGATGCCACCTAAGGCCAGGATAGAAAGACCTCCACCTAGACAGACTCGACAAAGTAATGTCGAAGAAGAGATCCAGAATGAGGGTCCAGAAATTCCCAATATGGGAATAGAAGATCTCACTACCATAGTTGTTGAATTACAAGATCAGTTAAGACAAGTGCTAGAAACTATTGCGAACCAAAATTCACAAGCTAGAGATTCAAAAGTTAACCAAGTTGAGGGGCTGACGATGGAACAGATACAAGCTAGAACCCTCTTAGAAAAGGAGATAGTAAGAGACCTAAAGAATATCTATATCTCCAAATTCGATGGAGAAGGAGAGGGAGATGCAGTTGAGGCTTGGTTAAGGGAACTAGAAGTTTTCTTCATAGTAAAGGGATATTCTTCAAGAACCCGAATGGTTTGGGCTACTATTTACCTTGAAGGAGCTGCCCTAGATTGGTGGGAAACTTATTATGAGGAAACTAATATTGAACTAGTAGACATTCCATGGAAGGAATTTATAGTCATATTCAAGAAGAGGTTCCTCACAGAGCATTTCTATGCTCTAAAATTTGAGGAGTTTGCTAGTCTAAGGCAAGGAACCAACTTAGTGGAGATATACTACAGGAAGCTGGTAAAGTTGTTGAAGTATGTACCCACCTATAATGAGAAAATGTGGATTCATAAGTTTACTCATGGGTTGCAATCTAGGATAAAGCATGATGTAGAGATGCAGGAGCCTAAATCATTGCAAAAGGTATATGACCTAGCAAAGAAAGTAGAGTCACACTTCTATTATAAATATGAAACCTTGTCTGAGCAAGAACATTAGGAACTAAAGAAGAGGAATAGCAATGGGGTTGTAAAATGGGAGGTTGAACAAGAATGAAAGGCTAAGAACCCCCAAAACTAGAGAAGAAATTCAATGGAAGCCAAAATAAGTTCAAGAAGAACTTTTATAAGAAAGGCAACAAACCCAATAATGCTAAGCCTCAACCACAAAAACCACAAGTTTTAGTTCCAACGATTAAGGGTGAGGAGCAGAAACTAGAAAAGTGACAAGGGCCCAAGGATGGGTGTTACCATTGTAGAGGGCTACATTTTGCTAACCAATGCCCATACCGACCAGGGCCAAGTACATCCAACATTAAAGGAAAGGAACCTATGCATAAGATCTACGCTACAACTAGGAGTTAGAATCTTGAGGGGCAAACCACCCCATTGATCATAAAAGGTAAGATTTTTGATAAGCAAGTAAATATATTAATAGATAGTGGAGCCACTGATAGTTTCATTTCTTGTAAATTAGCAAAATATATGCCAGAAAGGCTAGGGTATTTGGCTCATGGATGGAAGGTTGAGTATGGTTCTAGATAGACCTACTCCATAAACCAATATTTCCCGATGATGGAAATTACTTTAGCTAGTGGGACCATGGAAGGTTGCTTATATGTAGCCCCACTTCATGCCTTCGATGTGATCCTAGGGATGGATTGGCTATAGGCCCATAAAGCCATAATCAATTTCTAAGATAGATGGATCAAATATTCTAAAGGAGGCAAGGAAAGGCTACGAATTCATAGTGAACAAGGGGTATTCAAACCCTAGATGTTGTCAGCTATGTAGTTAAAGAAAGCCCTCAGAAAAGGAGGGATTGTCTATGTAATAAAGTTGAATGAAGTTGATAAAGACCGAAAGAAAGAGGTGTTGGAGACACACCCAATTTTATAGGAATTCAAGGATGTATTTCCTGAGGATTTACCTGGGCTCCCTCCTATGCGAGAATTTTATTTCACTATTGATCTTATACCAGGAGTGGAACCCATTCATAGATCTTCGTATAGGATGTCACCCATCGAGATGCAAGAATTAAAGGTACAATTGCAAGGGTTATTAGAGAAAGGGTTGATAAAACCAAGTGTGTCACCTTGGGGTGCACCTATTTTATTTGTGAAAAAAAGATGGATCCTTAAGATTGTGTATTGACTACAGAATGTTGAATAAAGCTACAATCAAGAACCAGTATCCCCTACCTAGGATCAAAGATTTATTCAACCAATTAAGAGATGCCATGATGTTTACCAAGATAGATTTAAGATCAAGGTATCACCAATTGAGAATACATGAGGAGGACACTCACAAGATGACATTTAAGATGAGGTATGGGCATTATGAGTTCACAGTCCTACCTTTTGGACTGACTAATGCCCCAACCACCTTCATGAATTTAATGAACAATGTGTTCAGAAGGCACCTAGACCAGTTTGTCCTTGTATTTCTAGATGATATCCTAATATACTCTCAAAACAAGGAAGAGCATGATAAGCATCTCAAGATCATGTTAGAGTTACTAAGGGAAAATCAACTCTATGGAAATCTAGCCAAGAGTGATTTCTATGTTTTAGAGGTACGCTATTTAGGGCATATCATATCAGTAGAAGGAATTATTATGGATCTAGAGAAGATCAAAGCCATATTAAATTGGCCACCCCCTACTAATGTTACCAAAGTAAGAAGCTTCATGGGGTTAACGAGCTATTACAGACATCATATAAAGGATTTCTCAAATATTACCTCAACAATAACTAACCTCCAGAAGAAAGGGAAGGAATTCAAATGGATGAAAAAGTGTGAAACCGCTTTTGCTTTGTTGAAGTAAAAACTCACTACTACACCAATATTGAAGATTCTAGATCCTCAAGGAGATTTTATAGTATGCACTGATGCATCGTTGGAAGGATTAGGGGGAGTACTCATGCAAGAAGAGTTAGTAGTAGCTTATACTTCGAGAAAACTTAAGAAGCATGAAGTCAATTATGCTACTCATGATTTAGAGCTAACCACTGTGGTGTATGCTCTCAAGGTCTAGCACCATTATCTGGTAGGAAGACCTTTCGAGTTAAAATTAGACCATCAAAGTCTAAGGTACATATTTACCCAACCAATACTCAATGCGAGACAGAGAAGGTGGATCGAGTTTCTCACTGAGTATGACTTTGAAATTGAGTACATAAAAGGGAAAGAGAATAAGGTTGTAGATGCCTTGAGTAGAAGGAGACACATAGCAACCATAACCAAGAGTCACATAAAGCTCATGGACCAAGTGAGGCAAGAGCAAAATCAGGATGAATATTGCCAAGAAATTCGAGCTAGAATAGACAAGGATCCTGAGAGCAATAAGGAGTTTGGGGTGATAGATAACCTTTTGTGTTACAAAGGAAGAATCATCATACCAAAATCAGGGGATTCAAGGAAGCTAATAATGCAAGAAGCCCATAGATCTCCTTATACAGCTCACCCTAGAGGGGTAAATATGAGGGAAAATATGAAGAGGACCTTCTTCTGGGTAGGAATGAAGAGGGATATTATAGATTTTGTAGCTCGATGCCTTGAATGTCAGAAGGTTAAAGCAAAGTGCAAGCATCCCGCAGGATATTTGTACCCACATAGTATACCTACACAGAAATGGTAGGTCATATCAATGGATTTTATAGTAGGTTTACCTAAGACCAGGTACCAACATGATGCAATCCTAGTAGTAGTCGACAAATTGACCAAGGTTGCACACTTTATACCTGGGAGCACCAAGGATGATGCTCAAGTGGTGGCTAATAGATTTTTCAAGGAAGTGTTTCGATTGCATGGATTTCTGGAGGTAATTATATCGGATAGGGATTCCAAGTTCACTTCTAAATTTTGGAGAGCCCTTCACCAGGAAATAGGCACAAAGTTGCACATGAGTTCAGCATACCACCCTAAAATAGATGGTCAAATAGAGTGGGTAAACCAAGTACTAGAAGATATGCTCCGCATGTATTGTATGGATCACAAGTCTCACTGGGAAGACTATCTACCATTGGTAGAATTTACCTACAATAATGGGTATCACTCATCTCTGGGAATGGCACCTTTTGATGCCTTGTATGGGTGAAAGTGTAGAACACCACTATCATGGGACAACCCAGAGGATAGAACTGTGATTGGACCAGAAATGGTTAGAGAAATGGAAGAGAAAATAAAGGTAATCAGGCAAAGACTCAAGGAAGTTGCTGATAGGTAGAAGAGTTATGTCGATCTAAAGAGGACTCCAAGAGAGTACTCGATGGGAGATAAAGTGTTCCTAAGGGTCAAACCAATGAAAAGTGTGATCAAGTCCACAAAAATGGATCCACGATTTGTAGGACCCTTTGAGATCACTGAAAATATTAGTCTGATTGCATACCGACTCGCCTTACCTCCTAATCTATCAAAAATCCATGACACTTTCCACATATCTTTGCTTAGAAAGTATGTTGCTGACCCTGAACATGTGTGGGATGTTTCTAATTTATAGATGGCAAACCTAGAGGCAATTGAAGTGATGCCAGTAAGGATTCTTGAATTTCGCTCTAAGGCTATGCAAAATCAGACCCTTGAGCAATGTAAGGTCCAGTGGGACCATTTCTCTGAAAGGAATGCCACTTGGGAGAAAGTGGTGGATATGCAAAAATATTTTCCTTTTTTGTTTGATGATCTCTAAAAATTGTAATAATTTGTTTTTGATTGTGTATACTTGTGTAAAACTGAGAAACACCGGGACGGTGTTTAGTCCTAGTGGGGGAGGATGTCATGACCCTCCCAGATGGACCTTTGAATATGGAAAAATAATGTATTAACTGATGATGCTTTAATACTCGATTTTGTGCAATTAAGCAACTATGCAATATTATTAGATATTGAAGAGTATGATACTGCTAACAAATTGCCAATGTGTAGGATCATGCTATCATAAGTTCTAGAGGTTGAGACAGGTGACTAGATTGATGGAAAGACTCCCTCTTTGTTTGTTGCACATGCATGATTGTCTTTTACTTCAGCACTATTTGCCTTAATAATCTGTGAGCTATGAATGAATAGGTTGTCTTCATAACTCCTTGTATGCCTTGGTAAATGGAATAGCAAAGATATATCAATTTAAATAAATAGTTGATTTATTTAAATAAGCAAAGATATATCAATTTAAATAAATAGTTGATTTATTTAAATAGAAAAGATATATCAATTTTAAAAAATAGTTGATTTAATTGAATAACAAAGATATATCAATTTAAATAAATAGCTGATTTATTTGAATAACAAAGGGATATCAATTTAATTAAAAAAAGTTGATTTATTTGAAAAGCAAAGATATATCACTTTGAATAAATGGTTGATTTATTTGAACAACAAAAATATATCAATTAAAATAAATAGTTGATTTATTTGAATAGCAAAGAGATATCACTTTAAATAAATTGTTGACCTACTTGAATAACGAAGAAATAACATTGTAAATAAATATATGATTTATTTTAAAAATGCTAAGGGAATTTTGTTTAAATAAATGGTTGATTTACGTTATAGGGATAAAGAGTTTTCATTTGAATAAATGTATGATTTATTTCGGATTGATAAAGAAAACCTCTTTTGGAAATGATTTTTTATAAGAAATTAAAGGATCACATCAATCAAATAACCCTTCTATTTTGAAATAGCAAGCGCGTTTCATTGAATGAAGGGGATAGACGTGGACTATCAAATTATGGGAAAATTCATCTAGTCATGGTGACCAACCACTGTTGGTTTAAGTATGATAAGACCACCTGCATTGAATGGGATAGACACTTTGGAAATTTAATTGTTCACCTATGTGAAACTCCCTCTAACATGAAGGGATGGCCTCTTAATGGCAAGTGTCTTGGGAATGCGAAGGAGGGAACACTATCCCTACCATCTAACGAATGTTGTTGGGAAGTTATGACAAGTAGGTGGTGGGCGAAGGTTGAGGAGAGGGGAGGGTGCGAGAGGTGTATTGGCATGAGGATGCAAAGGAGGAGAGAATGAGGAGGATACACGAGGAAAATATGGCAAAGAGGAGAAAATAAGGAATGACGTGATGAAACACTACAAAGCGAAGGGAGAAGCTAGTGAGAAGGAGACAAAGGCAACGAACATTTGAGTGCAACCTAACAAGCTATTGGCAACCAGTGATACTAGGTTGGGATCATGAAACTTTAAGAAATGTTAATGCTTTCATTTACTGGGTTAAAATATTACCCAACTTGGGTTATCCTTTGTTTCATCAACCCTTTATAGCCATGGTAGCCTGCTTCATTTAGAGTGTGGAGTTAGGATGATGAGGTTGTCCTCTGACCATCCTTTTAATGAACCCATCATAGGGCTATGTCCAGGTGTAATTCCTCACCAAGACTTAAGCATCCTTGATTGGTTAGTTGTTTATGGTAGTGCCTCATTTAGTCTAACACCGTAGTTGTTACCCAAATAGCCACCTGCTATCGGTAGCATAGATGGCACTTAACCTAGGTCTACCTTATGGTAAACCATCTGCGTGATCGATGGAGTACCCATTTTTAGATGACCAATCATGCTGGATAGCATAGTGATCTTTAATATCATGGATGTTGTGTTGTCGTTGATATGGCCGACCATGTCGTGGCTATCATTTGACGTCATCATGGATAGTAGAGTAGCGTTATCGCTGAGATAGCCGACCCTATCACGGCTCGTTTGATGTCGTCGTGAATCACCTGACCTCATCGCGCTATCGTCAACACTAGGAAGACCCCTAAATACCCTCGCCTGCAATTTGGTTCATTGTGATAAGAGGTCATCTCATTTGTGTTTGTCGTTATCTATATCTACTCCGTGTTATGTTATCCCCATTTGCTAAGAGCTAGTCGTGAGTTAGTTGTTGCATAGATGATAGCCTAGAGTATGTTGTGAATGGAGAGATCTTATATGTGTTTCATTATCTAAAATAATGTATTTTAGGGTAATGAAATAACGAGTTTTAAATATGTTTCATTATCTAAAATAGTGTATTTTAGGGTAATGAAAGAATGAGTTTTTAAATGTATTTCATTATCTAAAATAGTGTATTTTAGGGTAATGAAAGAATGAGCTTTAAATATGTTTCATTATCTAAAATAGTGTATTTTAAGGTAATGAAAGAATGATTTTTTTAAATGTATTTCATTATCTAAAATAGTGTATTTTAGGGTAATTAAAGAATGGTTTTAAAATATGGTTCATTATCTAAAATAGTGTATTTTAAGGGAATGAAAGAATGAGTTTTAAATATGTTTCATTATCTAAAATAGTGTATTTTAGGGTAATGAAAGAATGAGTTTTTAAATGTATTTCATTATTTAAAATAGTGTATTTTAGGGTAATGAAAGAATGGGCTTTAAAAATGGTTTATTATTTAAAATAGTGTATTTTAGGGTAATTAAAGAATGGTTTTAAAACATGGTTCATTATCTAAAATAGTGTATTTTAGAGAAATGAAATAATGGTTTTGAAATATGGATCATTATCTAAAATAGTGTATTTTAGGATAATAAATATGAATGTGGTTTATTATGTAAATTAAGGGTATGGGACTTTAATTTATAAAATAAAGAAAAAAGTTTATTTGAATATTAAAGTAGTTGGCTTTAATTGGATAATGAATATGAATGTGGTTTATTTTGTAAATTAAGGGTATGAGACTTTAATTTATGAAATGAAAAAAAATATTTATTTGAAGATTAAAGTAGTTGGATTTAATTAGATAATGAATATGAATGTGGTTTATTTTGTAAATTAAGGGTATGGGACTTTAATTTATGAAATGGAGAAAAAGGTTTATTTGAAGATTAAAGTAGTTGGTTTTAATTAGATAATGAATATGAATGTGGTTTATTTTATAAATTAAGGGTATGGGACTTTAATTTATGAAACGGAGAAAAAGGATTATTTGAAGATTAAAGTAGTTGGTTTTAATTGGATAATGAATATGAATGTGGTTTCTTTTATAAATTAAGGGTATGGGACTTTAATTTATGAAATGGATAAAAAAGTTTATTTGAAGATAAAAGTAGTTGGTTTTAATTGGATAATGAATATGAATGTGGTTTATTTTGTAAATTAAGGGTATGGGAGTTTAATTTATGAAATGAAGAAAAAATCTTATTTGAATATTGAAGTAGTTGGTTGAATAGTATGTGAGAACCTAGATTATTTAGCAATGAAGGGTATGGGACTTTAATTATTAAGTAAGGGTTAAACCATTTATTACAAGTAGAGCATATGGCTTGATGCATGGTTGTATAACTCTCATGAGTAGATGAGAGGGGAAATAGAAATAGTAGTTTCTATGATATCAACTATGCATTAGGAAGTTGAATTGCTTAGGTTATTTGTATAATTGCAATTTGACAATAAAATAAACAAATGCAATTAGAAGCATGCCTATCCTGATCCATGAGTATCTGATCCCCTACTATCCTCACTTGATTGAAGAAAGAGCGGGAGGACCAAATTCATAAGATGGACCAATGCACAAAGTTTGCTCTCTACCTTACATCTTGCTTAAATATGCTATAGATTAGATTTATGGGGAGATTTCCCTGATGAAATTGATGTAAAGTATTGTTTGAAGGTATGGGGTTTACCATACATACTAATGTAATAAATGAACAATGTGACTGATGCACCTTGTATTTCATTATTGAATGTGATTGTAATTATATCTTTTCTATCGCATGTTATCCTTTAATCATTGCTTATTGTTTCAGTTATCTTTTGCTTGTTTAATGATTCATGTTTGTTAGATTTAGTATCTAGACCCATTCTTCATATTCTTGTTTGAATAACTTTCATATAATTCAATAGTAAGTTCTAGGGTGAACTTAGAGGTCAACCTAAGGGCTTGAGACCCCCTTAGGGATATTAGTAACTAGGTTTAGAAGATCATACCATAGTTAAGATAGCTTTTCAGAGGACAAGATTGATAGCTTAACTCGTAGTGCACGTAGCATACCCACACATAAAGGTTTGTGTGGAATATAGATACATGTGTACACCTTCCAATGATTGAGGGTGGTAAGTCTAGCTCATCAAGAATGATGAGACAGATGGACTTATGTGCATGACATTAGATATGCCTACGCATAAGGGACTTGCATGAGGGGAATCTTGTGTGGTATAGTTCTTAAGAAACTTAGGGGTTGTTAAAAATTAAGTCAATCTAAGGTTGGTTAGGGATTTATGAATCCCTCTCCTTAGTCAAAAAAAAATTCTTTCTTTTTCTGTGTGTTTTATTTCTTGATTTTTGGGTCGTTACACCATTGATGTGAACCTTAGTTCAGATGCAAACAATCAATAAATTGTCAAACTTGGAAAAATTTTATCCACTGCTAAACAAGAGCAATTGATTACTATCCTTAAGATAAATAAGGCTATATTTGCATGGTCCTACAAAAATATGTCTGGTCTTGACCCTAACTTGGTCATCCACAACTTAACCTTACATCGTGATGCTAAGTCGATCAAACAAAAACTGGGAAATATGCATCCTACCATTGCCCTCATGGTCAAATAAGAGCTTCAAAAGCTATTAGATGTGGATTTCATTGTACCCATTGAATATCCTTAGTGGCTTTCAAACATGGTACTCGTTTGCAAGCCTAACGTGGCGATATACATTTGCAATGATTTTCAAGATCTTGATAAAGCATGTCCTAAGGATGACTTCCCTCTACCAAATATTGATAATCTTGTCGATACTTGTGTTGGCCATGAAATGCTTTATTTAATGGATGGTTTTTCATGATATAACCGAATTTGAATCAATCTTGATGACCAACATAAAACAACATTCACAACACCTTGGGGGAATTTTTGTTACGAGGTGATGCTCTTTGGCCTCAAAAATGCAAGTGCCACTTATCAACGTGCCATGACATACATCTTCCATGACTAAATGCATAAGATCATTGAATATTATGTGGAATATCTTAGAAAAATTTAAAACCCAACACGAGCACATTGTTATCTTAGAAAAAGTCTTTGATCGACTTCTAGAGCATAATGTAAGGTTGAACCCCAAAAAGTGTGTCTTTGATATCACATCGCGCAAAATACTAGGATTAATTATCTCCAAAAGAGGTATTGAAGTGGACCCAAACAAGGTCAAGGCCTTCATGGAGATGCCTCCCCTAACAAACTTGAAAGAGTTACATAGTTTACAAGGAAAGATCTAATCAATCCATCATTTCATTGCACAACTCTCAGACAAATGCAAGCCATTCAATCACCTAACACAAAAGGGCATGATATTTTCATGGATAGATGAATGTCAAAAAGCTTTTGATGATATCAAGCAATACTTGGTTTCTCCACCAGTATTAACTCCTCCTCGTTCTAAGGTCCTTTTCCATATTTATGTCTTAACAACAAAATTTGCATTAGGGACAATGCTTGCTCAAAAAAATGAAAATAACTGAGAGCAAGTTTTCTATTACATTATTCAAACATTGGTAAGCTATGAAACCAGATATGCTTATGTTGAAAAACTATGCTTATTAGTGGTTTTTGCCACTAATAAACTCAGACTCAGACATTACATGCTAAGACACACTACCTATGTCATAGCTAGAGAAATCCCTCTGTGTCACATGATGTCTCACACTTACAACAACACCCGCATCACAAAATGGATAATTATTCTCACAAAATTTGATCTTGAGTTCATCAGCAAAAAATCAATTAAAGTTCAAGTAATAGTCGATCAACTTGCGAAAGCTCCACTTCTTAGTGATCAACCCTTAATTATTGATCTCCCAGATGATTCAGTATTTACCATCACTGAACAATAAGAAGATGTCATTACTAAGGAATATTTTGATATCACACTATTCTTTAATGTTTCTAAGTGCAAAGAAGGTCAAGGTGCAGGAAATGTGTTTCATACACCCTAGGGGGTACCGATTCCATTACCATTCAAACTCGATTTCCCATGCACAAACAATAATGTAGAGTACAAAGCCTTAATCTTAGGACTTCAAGGAGCCTTAGCTATGAGCATAAAGCGTATCGAGATATTTGGTGATTCTCAACTTGTTGTTCATCAAGTAAACAAAGAATACCAATGCAAAGAACCAGTCCTAAAACTTTATCATGAAGTAGCATAAAATTGCTCACCAAATTTGACTGGTATGAAATTGATAGCTTACCTAGATAGACTAATATATTTTCATATGTGATGGCCTCTCTAGGATTATTTATTCCAAAGAACTCCGAAGGAGTGGTACAAACATTAATTGTCACAACAATCTCTAAATCTGCAATTTTTCTAGGTGAGTCTAAAGATGAGAAGGAAATATACTTCCTTCATGTAGAGCTATATGAGCCTTGGTCTAGCCACATAAAGCCTTCCTCAAGTTTGGAACACTCCCATGAGATATGTCACAAACTACTAAATGGACTTTCAAGAAAAAAGCAGCTTGTTTCATTCTCTTAGGGACGTGTTGTATAGATGTGGTTATGATGGAGTCCTCCTTCATTGTCTCGAGCCTACCGAGGCATAACGAGCAATATCAGAAGCTCGTGATGGTACTTGTGGTGGTCATTTTAGTGGAATGGTCATCACAAAGCACATTTTACACATGGGTTATTATTGGCCCACCATGGAACGTGATTGTTGTAATTATGTCAAGAAATATCAAGAATGTCAACAACATGCTAATTTAACTCATGTACCATCACAACATTGCAGCCTATTCAAAGTCTTTGGCTATTTTCACAATGGGGCTTCGACTTGATTGGTAAAATTTTGCCTCCTTACTTGGGACAACAAACATTCATCATCACAGCCACTGAATACTCCACTAAGTGGGTTGAGGTAATTTCTCTAACCATTATGACAAGACCTCGAATTGAGGAATTTATACTTTAGCATATTATCTATTATTTTGGTATTCCCTCAAAAATCATCTTTGAAAAAATATAATATCCAGAAAAGTTTCTTGACTCCTTATTACCCATAGAAAATGGACAAGCTAAGGCAACCAATAAGATCTTGATCATTATTCTCAAGCAACTTGTCAAAGAAAATCATCGAGATTGACAATACTCAAATTCCCTTGGTATTATTGCATTATCGAACAAGCATCCGCATGCCTACTGGGGAAACACCATTCTCATTGGTCTATGGTGTCGAAGCCATCATGCCTCTTGAGCTCGAGATCCTCTCATTACGAATTTTACTACAGGAATTCATAGATGATGATACCGCTAGATAAGCATGTCTTGACCAACTCACACTCCTTGATGAAAGGTGAATCAATGCCTTAGAATATTTATGAGTATATCAATATCGTCTCAAGCATGCTTACAACATCAAAGTTCATCTACATTAATTTCAAGTAGATCTTGTCCTTAAATAAGATCAAAAAACACCAATGCATTACCTCATCTTCGTGATAAATTCACGGCTAATTGGTTAGGTCCATATATTGTCACCCAAAAAGTGGATCAAGGAACATATAGACTTTCTAGTTTAGAGGGAGAAGAAGAGCTTGAACCACTTAACATCATGCACTTGAGAGTGTTCTATGCTTAATGTGATTTACATATATTTATATATACATGGCTAATACACAAAAATATTGCATTCATACACATTGCATTTCGCACATTGCACTTCACAATCACATTGCACTTCATTTTGATGCATTTCATCCACCATATTAGGGATCATTTGTTAAGTTTAGATAATAATTGATCCAATAAATCTTGTTTCCTTAATCAAGGGCATCTTCCAAGTTCACATCCATTTCATTACACCATTTCATAAGTCAATTTACCATTTATACTATCACCTCATTACCCCTAGGTGTTTTTGGTCACTCAGCCACTCCTAGTATTTCAAACAAACTCCAATACATGTCAAATTTTCTCTAGGACCAAGATACATTTTTACTAAATAAAATATTGAGCTCTAGTATTGACTCTAACACTCTTGCACCAAACAAATATTACACTTTAAAAAACATCTTGTGTCAAAGAGGAATAACACCATGATTGGGTTGAACCTTGAAGTAAAAAAGGTCATCTTTGCTTATCCCATTATGCACATAGTCCAAAATAAAAAATAGTGGTCTTTACCACTACTCACATTACCAAAACAAAAGAATGAGTAGTAAGGATAGGGTACATTTCTCATCACACTTTGGTTAAGAATCCGATTTCCCAAAACTCTAACTCTTTTATACATCACACAACATAGATCCTCAAGTAGTAAGGATAGATCTAAATTTCCATCCAGATGGTTAGGTAGTCTGAATCTCCAAAGCTTAGAGATCAGATTATTAGACTATGGAGCTAACCTCTACTGGGGTTATAGATGCTTGATTGGTAGTGGAGTACGCTTATGCGTGGCAACACGTCTCTCTTGATGAGACCTCTGATCGCACATAAGGACAAGCTAGCTTCCTCGTCTCCTCCATTATAGGTTTTGATATTTACTCAAGATGTGTTAATGAAATCACTTGCACACACATTGGCTCTTGATTGCCTTGAGTCATTACCACACTCATGATTTGGTAATTGAACATCCACTGAACACACATTTGGTCTTATAGAAATTAGATAGAACTTAGTGAGTTTGTTTGAAATCACAAGTATGTTTGGGTCTCTGCAAAACAATTCCAAGTCAGCCATCCATAAGCTACAACACCATCCATATCATTACCACATCATCACATGAGTCTTTCATTCAATATACCACCATTATGGTGCCCCTGATTAAGCAAAAACAATACACATGGTAAAAAAAAATCTAAACTACAAAATGATCATTAGCATATCAGTTCATTTGCATTATCATCATAAAGCATACACATCATCATTTCATTGACATCAATCACACACATATGCATTCACACAAACATCCACATAAATTTATAAAACAAAAGTAAAAGCCATGTAAATTATATATATATATATATATATATATATATATATATATATATATATATATATATATATATATATCACATGTACAATGAATTCCCAAAGGCTACATACAATGGAGCACCAAGGCTCATATACAAAAAGTGCATCTAAGCACCGGCTAGTGCCAGTAGATAGACCCTTATGACCCCAAAGAAGCCCTAGACCTAGAGTCACTACGCCTAACAGACCCTGCTATAGAAGAAGAAGGTTGATTAGGTATCTCAATGTGGTGCTGCATGAGCCAATCCTCCAAGTCTTGGATATATGCCTCTCGAGATCGTAGGTGTAGTACATCATTCCTTTGATGAGATTCCCTCTACCTCATCTCTTTCTAAAGCCTCACTATCATATCCTTACCTCTACCTCCTACCATCCATATCTCTAGATTCACCCGTATCCAAGCATTCTCGACATCCCGAACCGCTATCACTACATCTTGAGCTGCTATCACCGCATCTCACTCTTCCACCATCTATCAAAGTTGGTCTAGCTCTACCTCTAGCCTTGCCCACTCCTCCTCACTCTAACCTAGATGTCTTCCCAAAACCTCCTCTATATCATATCTACCACCATCATTGCCTCCAATATCTAGAGGCTACTCTATTGTGTCCCTCACCTTCCTGTTGAAACAATTTCATCTCTGAGGTCAAGGAGCCTCCTCTATCGTTGCCTCATCCTCATCCTTGCCACCCTCATAAACCACCTAAATACCCATGGTGGTTGTGAAGTGAACCATGCATCATACTCCATTGTGGCCCCAACATCATCCACATCCAAGAGAGAAATCTCCTCATCATCCTGATACTATACCTGTTACTCCTCCACACATGGTAGAATCGACTCATCTTATCAACACCTATAGAGTACTGACACATTTGGAACTCCCTACATTAGCCAAAACTATCATTAGATAAACTCCACCTCACTCCCATGCCACCCAACCATCCATCTATCTTGTTGAGTCCTCCACAGTTGCTCTCCATCACTAGGCCACTTAGCCTCTCGCCATGGCCTCCAACACACTTGATTAGATATCAAGCCTGCCCATAGCCTGCACTCCTAGCCATTATGACCAAGATGACTCGGTTGCACCTCCTCAACCACCCACTATATCAAAGCATAGGGTTTATCCCTATCCCACTCCTTGTGAGGCAATCCCATGGGACGAGCCACACTAAAGTGCTCCCAGCCCCAACACTGCAACATCACACCCCAACACTGTAAAATCACACTACAACCTAGTGTTGTTAGGCACCAATATGTTGGCCAACAAAAACATGATTAGGGTAGGCAATGCCTCCAACTCCTACCTCACATACATAGCCAAATACCTTATCCCTCCACCTCAAATATTTGCATCCCTCCATCCATCTCATCTCATGCTCCTTATCGTGTCCAACTTAGACACACAACCCCTCCATCAACACTCAAAAGATGTGATATACATCTTCTAGTGTCACCATCATCTCCTTGATTGGGAGTTGGAAAACCCCCCTATCCAGATCCTATCTCTCATCCAAGGTTGAGATATACCCCTCATCTGCCCTCACCACCTCAATTCGGGCTACCCCAGCCAACCCCATATCCTCCAACTTATCCCAATATTCCTTCTGTAATGTATTTCTCACCCCTGGTATAATTGGTGAGAATTGATGTTGAGCCTCTAATATTAACAACTACAACACAACATAATTGCACATGCATTACCATCACATTCATTGCATAATCAAAAACATAATTCAAAAAAAATATTGCAAAAATCCAAACAAGAGTGCCAAGAGCACTTACCTTAGCTATCTGCACCTCCATGCCTACTGCCACCTCCACTCCATCCATCGCCATTACCACACTCCTTCACTCACTCACTTCCATCAGACGTTGCTTTTGGAACTCATGAATGTAGAAATGAATCTAATTTGGCCTCTGTAGCCCTCTTATAGCTATTTTTTGTGCACTCAAATGCCCATGAGCATCTGTAGAGCACAGTCAAACACTTCCCTACGTCTGCCATGTGATAGACGCTATCCCGCATCTAATATTGCTATGGACGTTAGCCAACATCTAGCTCCAAAATGTTGCAGAATGATCAAAATAACTCAAAAATATAGCTTACCATCACAAAATCACTCCAAATTCATCCATACATCCATTTCATCATCCCATTATGTAGATACAGATTTATTTAGATGTTTCATTTTTGTTTGTGACCAAAAGTTACAAAAATACCAAAATTGCATACAAAAGCCTCAAAACGGCCCAACATTTTACAAATTTACCATTTGTATCATCCTAGTCATTCATCACAAAATTAGATCACATTTTGTGATAACATGGATTGATTTGGACGGTTAAATCTTGTTTGCGATCAGAAGTCACAAAGTTGTCCAAAATTGCTCCAAAACCATTCCAAAACAATTCCAAATTTCACAAAATCATCCAATTCACTCATCAATGCATCTCCATATACATTTCACATCATAAATCATCATTTCCACTTTGTAAATTACATTTATCATTATATTTCCATTCAAAATTTTCCAATTCCACTCACATTTTTCAAGTGAACCTCGTATCTAGTGATAAATCCTATTCACTTGGTGATTACAACGATTGGTTATCCATGCAATTCGATAGGATGGGTAGCTCAACATAAGGACACTTGCCCATCATCCAACATCCTCTTGTTCAAAATCAAATTATATTTGGTCCCTCATTTTTCAAGTGAGACTATGCTTAGATTAATTTTCTCAAATATTGTCATTGATGGCCTTGTCCATGGGGCTTGAAACACGGATAACTTCCAATACATCATCTATTTTACATCTACAATATTTGGGGACACATGCCTATAGTATTATTGGTTCCTGGTGGAAGGAATTTCACTACAATCACTATATGGCACTAACCCCCCATAGGTTGACTCTTTATCTTACATTTTCATCACTTTACATTTCAATGGCGCCATAAGGCACATTATTCAACAACATAGGACCACCCCAAAACTTGGGGTAACCAAATTTTATTTTGATATCCTAGAATGGGATACATATTTTATATCATTAATATCATCCACATTTCCAAAAAACCCCTTGCATATGTTGGGCAAAAACAGAATACACCATACACCTACATTTACATCTACACTATCATTCACAATTGGTAAAAAAAAAAAACCCTTATTTTTTGGGGCAAAGAATAGAATCAATATTTGCATCATCATCTATGTCACTTTCCTAACTTATACATCACATTTACATCCACATTTCCAAAAACCCCCTAGCATATTTTGGGGTAAAAACATAATACATCACATTTACAACCATATTTCCAAAAACCCCCTTGCATCCGTTGGGGAAAAAATAGAATACATCATATTTACATCCACATTTTCAAAAACCCCCTTGGATATGTTGGCGTAAAAATAGAATACATCATATTTACATCTACATTCCCAAAAACCCTCTTGCATTTATTGGGGCAAAAATAGAATACATTACTCACTCACATTTACTCCCACATCTTCACTCATTTTCCAATTGAGGGGGTAAGATACACCCACATTCTTGTTGTCTTCAAGATCTTCTTGCCCTCCAAGGAAAGAAAGCTACTTCACCAAACCAGGTATCTCTTATTTTTGCACCATATTGTGTTTCATGCAACACGATACAAAAATGGGTATCTATAGACACCAAAACCTAGCCACTTGTCATACATTCATATCATCCAATCACATTCGTCCATTATTTATATATGTATATTTTTTTATATTTTATATATAAATATAAGTATTTTATATATTTAATATAAATATATATATATATATATATATGTGAATAAATCACAGCCATTCATCACAACTTAATCTCAGCCTTCCATCTAACTTGATCCATGTCACACATCAAAGTTATAATCTTAGCCATCCATTATGTTTTAATCTTTATCGCATATTGGTGTCATCAAAACCCTAGCATATGGAAGGCAGGTTATAAAAGAGCATTTAGTTTTGTCAATAAGGTTAAGAGGTCATTCCAAATACTAAGCACTTTTATTAAGTGGTACTTTGATTTTTTAAGGTTTGAGAACCCTTGCATCCATTTCCCTTTAAAACCCTAGCATCTCACCATCATCCTCTCCTCTCATTACCTTCGTACCCTCTGTTTCTGCCATCGAATCTTTTGCAAACTAGATCTGGTTCTGCAGTACCCTTTCCAAAAACTCCCAAACACTACAGAGCATTACCAGAATACTAATAAGCATTCTAGGGATGTTGCAGGGCGTTCATAGCCCTTCCAAAATGCTCCAAGACATTTCATAGCCTTTCTTTTTATCACTGCCACATCCTCGAACACTTTCAAGCGTTCGTACGCCATCAGATCGCAAATACATGAACATAAATCAAAATAATATGTATAATATTGAAAAGGTAAAAGGATTTATTGTTTTACATCTTACATTTTTTGTACTCAGCTTGAATTTCATCATTTATAGCACTAAGGTTTGTATATTTTCTTGATTTTACAGAAGGCCTCACACAGTGGAGCCCTCACATATACTATTGACCTGTTCAATGTTGTTGATATGATTGCAGGTTATAGGAGATATATTCTTGAAGGTTGTTGCAGCTAGGGTGGTCCCATAGGGATACTCAAGCCCACCCACAACTTGTTTGGAGTGAAATACGATGCAAAAAGATACCAAATATTCTTTGTAAACAAGGGTTTTTAAACCCTTCTATTGTAAACATTGTATCAATACACATTATATTGTAACATTGGAGATCAAGGCTCCCACCACATTAATATCAATATTATTGTCTTCATTGTGCAATACATTGTGTGTTGATTTTGTTATTGCTATCTAGGTGTTGTCAATTTTTGCTTTACAATTTGGAAGAGAAATTTATTTTTTTTGTATTAATCTCATATGATTGTGATTAATGAAGTCATTAATCATGTTGTTATCATTTATATTACATTTTGAATTTATGTGATTGTAGTTCTTCATAAAGATAGATTGCGTGATAATTATGAATGGTATAATGAATTTTAGATGATTGGAAAAATGACATCTATCAAATGTTTATGCTTATGGATTAGAAGTATCCTACTAAGATGTGAAGTTTTTATACATGCTAGTGATGCTTGGAATCTTATCCTAGTTAGCAAGGACTTTATTCTTTAGAATTTAGAAATATATAGAGAGAGAGAGAGTTAATATAAGGTATTATGGGGTCCCTTTTAGAAGGAAACATTGGGTAACCTTGTTTTACAACTTCTCCTTAATGACCTAAACTTAGGTAGTTACGGGAAGGCAATAATTAGGTTATAGTATCAATGAATGGACTATCACGTAAAGTGACAGATGCTTTGGTTGGCTCATTGCATAGATGATATGGATAATTAAAACTTTACCTACATAGATGGAATTATGTATGGTAAAGGAAGCATAAAAACCTTATGCCACTAAGCTTAGTACACCTACATAGATATACTTATGTATGGTGTAGGGATGGGTGTACCCTTTTGACGGACAAAAATAGATAAGTTGGATCATCACAAAAATGAGACAGACAACTTAATCATAAGGCATTATGTTAATAGACACCTTCACATAATAATTTATGTAAGGTGGGGAGTTGTAGATCCCTATTGAGTAAAAAAAATTACTCTCTCTCGAGTTGGTTAGTTTTTAGTTTAGTTTCTTTTTAGGTTTTTACAGCTATGAACTTGTCCCAATAATTATAAAGAAAGTTGTTCATCATCCCCATAAATACAAGTGACATGTTGTTCAATCCAAAGGGAATGATTATACATTTGGAGTGGTCATTATAAGTATGGAATATCATTTTGTGAATATCAAACTTCTTGATCCTAAATTGATGATGGCTAGATCATAATTTAACCTTTGAAAATATTATACCTCCTCATATTTGATTAAATATATTATCGATATGAGGCAAGGGGTATCGGTTCTTAATGGTTAACTTACTACTGATAGACTATGCACAACCACATAGTTTGATTCTTCTTCTAGACAAATATTATGGGTGCACCCTAAAACATTTGTACAACAACTCCAACTTAATATTTATCTCATTTAATTCTACTACCATCATGTGACATAGGTTCTTAGGAATAGAATTTGTTCGTGGCAACAAGTTAAAGGAAAAATCCATAAAATGGCATTAGATCAACCCGTTAAATTCCTCAACTTTCAAGGAGAAGACCTAGGTTCAAATTTTGGCAAGTGATACATGTATAGTAACCAAGCTATTGTAATACCATGATATGGTGATGATGTAATGTAGGTGGGATCCATTTCAATACCATATAACTAATTTAAAAAGTTAATATAAAAAATTAACTCATAAGCTATAGACCTCCCAAGTAACTCTTCAAGAAAAACATAAAAAAAATTCTTTAACATGGGGTGAGAACCTAATGTGGTTTCCTCATCCTACTCCTAAGAGTTGATTTTACTAATAAACATCACACACTTCTTCCTCATATTTCTCTTCAATCACACTATTTAAATGGTTTAGAGAGACACTAACCAACTCCTTCCCCAAACTAGCACTCTATAACCTATGTTGGTACAACATTTTACTTCCATGGTATAACAATCTATATTTGCTTGGTATCTCCTTAGCCAATCTATGTTCAGGATTATATTTTAAGACCCCAAGCAGGTCACTAAAATGTCACAACTTGTGGACCATCCCTCTAACTCAATCTTACATCCACCAACATTTCCTTTAATGGATTGGTAAGAGATTAAATCCATGACTACTTACCCAAGATCATTGTACCTCTACTCATATTTCCTTATGTCTATCTCTAAGTTTAATGGTAAGAAAGGATGTTGAATCTTCAATATCTATAGGAATAGTGATAAGCTATTAAAAACAATACTTATTATCTTGATGACCAATTCTTGATGTTTGGCCTATTAGTTATTAACAACTATAAATAGATGATGTTATGGTGGGACATTATTGCGTACCTCCTAGAAATTTTGGGACACTCCATGGTATACCTCCAACACATGGAGTACTCTATTGAGTAGTGTGACCCACCATACTCAAGGTATGCTCTAGTGGGGTCAAAACTAGGAGTACTCTATGCTAGTCTCATGGATTGGTACTACTATTAAGGAGATTTCAACTGATAAGTGATGTGGTGGTCTCAACCTCAAGTGCATTCCATAACCGCTATTTCATCTAACTATCCCACCATGACCCTAGTTCCAATGTCTTTGTGGAGGATGTTGTCCTTGGTTCCTCTAAGTCAGATATGGTATCATGCTCAATTGCATTGAAAGGGGATATTATAGTTGTCATGCCTACCTCAACTGGGTTGACAAAGAGTCCCTTTGAAAATCAAGTAGCCTTTAAAAAATTCCAATAGGCCTATTCATCCCTTGGGATCTAGCTTGAATATTGGTATTTAAGGGTCCTCCAAGTCCATCCTCTTCTAATATGACCATTTGATATACCTCATACAATGTGGGTAACTCATTTCTCCTATTAATATGTGTTAGATACAAGCACATCCCATATAAGAAGCAATTCACAAGTATAACCTTGTCTCCAAAGGATAAAACATTGATCATAATATTTACAAGTTATTGCTCATACTCTATGACTATCTTAGATCCTTACTATAATTGGTAGAATTCATGGGTAATGGTGAAGACTTTGGAACTCTTCATAGGAGGTCCAAGATTTAAATCATATAGGGGTAGGGTTGTACACCATGCTTTGGTAATTGGAGTATGGCTGGATAACCATGTATTGGATAAACAACATCCTCCATGAGTATTGTCCCATATGGCCTATAGCCTTATGGACGTTAAGAACTACTTTACCTTTTACATTTTTACCTTTCGACATAAACCTAAGAGATGTACTACATTCAAAAGTATTTGTCGAGTTGCTCCCAAATGAAACTTATATGATCATACCCTATCACAATCCCATAACCATTGTTCCACCTAGCTATTCTACCATGAAATTATTTCTACTACCTTTATGGAGGATGTTGTGCCTGGTTCCTCCAAGCTAGATATGTTGTTGTGCTCCATTACCTTGGAGGGGGATATTGTGGTGGTCATGCCTACCTCAACTAAGTTGACAAAGAGTCCACTTGAAATCTAGGTTGACCTTAAAAAAGTACAATAGACCTATTTATACCTTGGTATCTAGCCTAATCATTAGGCTCTAAGGATCCTCCAAGTTCATCCTCTTCTAATAGGGCCATTTGATATACCTCACCCAATATGGGCAACTCACTTCTCCTAATAATACATGCTATAGAAGGGACACATCCCAGATAAGAAGCAATTCATGAGCATAACCTTATCTTCAAGAGATGAAACATTGATCAAAAGCCCTATAAACTATTGCTCATACTCCATAATTATCTTGGACCCTTACTACAATTGGTATAATTCCTACCTAATGGTGAAGACTTTGGGACTCTAAATATGAGGCTCAAGGTTTGAATCCTATGGGGCTAGGGTTTTACACCATGTTTTAGTAACCAAAGTATGGTTGGATAACCATATATTGGGTAAACAACATCCTCCATGAGGATCATCCCATATGGCCTATGGCCTTGATAATGTTAAAAAATACTATACTTTTTACCTTTGAACATAAATTTGTGAGATGTACTTCATTCAAAAGTATTCGTCAAGTTGCTTCTAAGTGTCACTCATGTGATCATACCCCATCACAACCACATAACCATTGTTCCACCTAAATATTCCACCATGACCCTAGTTCTACTACCTTTGTAGAGGATGTTGTCCCTAGTTTCTTCAAGACAAATATTATGTTGTGTTCCACTACCTTAGAGGGGGTCATTGTGGTGGTCGTTCCTGCCTTCACTAAGTTGATGGAGTCCCTTTGAAATCTTGGTTTCCTCTAAAAAGTCCGACAAGCCTATTCATCCCTTGGAATCTATCTCGATAATTAGGATCTACTATCCCTCAAAGTCCATCATCTTCTAATACGGACATTTGACATACCTCACACAATGTGGGCAACTCACTTCTAATAATATGTGCTTGAGAATGGCACATCCAAAGAATAAGTAATTCATGAGCATAACCTCATCTTTGGAGGATGAAATATTGATCAAAATATTTATGGACTATTGCTCGTACTCCATGACTAACTTTGATCCTTACTACAATTGGTATAATTCGTGCCCAACGGTGAAGACTTTGGAACACTAAATAGTGACAAGGCTAAATATTACCTTCACTTTAGTTTATCAATATAGTGTGGTTTCTACAAGTTGTATGTGTTAGGTATGTAACCACTACAGGTTTTGGTAGGGGTTTTATACTTCTTAATTGCAAAAAATAAATTAGAAATCACTTGTTCAAATAAAATTATGCTAATGGAAGTAAATTCACACTCATGCTCTAAAAATTCAAATAAAAAAGTTGTAGAAAGATAAAGAACAAAATTTAAATCATCTGCTTTCACTATATGCATACTATTATAAATAGATGCTATTCTAATTAAGTTCACTTTACTATAGATTTAAAATGTGCATTAATTTGCAGGCTAAATAAACCAAAAACTAATGTTATGTTATTGTTTACTTTCTTCCTAGGAGTCAACCAAAAAAATCATAATAATATGAATGCGACAAAATATAAAACAATACACACAACTAGAAATACATAAACATGGAAGATCACCACATCATACCTACTCAAAATACAAAATAAGAAATGTTCCACCTCATCTTAGAGTAGGCCCTAGCTCTGCAACGGTGTGGAAAGAGAGACTAACTCAAGACTAATGTATAATTTATAGATAACTTTATTATTCTCAAATATAATTGGTAGGTACCTAAGATAAGTATTTAATATTATAATATTGTATAAATATTATAATATTATATTAGATGTAATTATCCCACATGCATTGATAAGTGGTAGTGGTGGGTAGTTAGGCATTATAAATAGAGATAAATAATTATGAAGAGGATATGACGAGAAGAATATTGTATTTATCTCAAGTTGAGGTATTGTAAGGAGTGGCTTCCTTTATGTGGTCCCAAAGCATGTCATATATAGAATAAAGCAATTACCAAAGAATTATTAAGAGTAACTATCAATAAGGAGCTTGTGGGAGTTTTTTCAGTACTCTGCTATGTGTGTCTGCAGCTTTTTGTTTCTCCACTGTTTCAAGGAAGGGATCTGTGTCTGTTTTTTTTTTTATTAATGATGCAGGTGTGTTTTCTTGGGGTATACCCAAAATGCTGTATGGGAAGTTTCTTTTTGATAACAGGCTATGTGCCTTACTGGATGCAATGGCTTTGGTGGCATGTATAATTTACATAAATAGGATCCTTAGTAAGGACATGTTCATCAACAGCCTTGGGCTGATTTTTGTAAAAGGTTTTGGGTCAACCTGTAAAACCCGGTATTAATGCTATAGTATCTTATCTACAAAAAATAAATAAAAAGAGTGGCTTCCTTCCAATAAGGAGCATTGTATGGTGTTGCCCTACCTCAAGGGTTTGAAATATAAATTGAGAACATTTGAGTAATTTGCATTGATTGTGTTGATTTATTATTCATTGTGGTTGTTTCTATAAATTGTAATAATTTCTATGGGTGAGCAAGGAGTTATATCTGAATGTTGTTATTTTAGTAAATGTGAATAATATTTTGGTAATAAAAAATCAGGTTCTTAACAAGTGGTATTAGAGCAACCACCTGAGTTTGAGTCACAAAGCGAGTGACAAGGAGATCTATTGGCCTAAAGTCTTTAGCAGAGCGGGTGACAAGGAGGTATGTTGACCTAAATTCTGGGTTGTGAAGCATGGTGGGATGTTATGATCCTAGTGTATTTAGATTTCACTAATGTCTTAAGATTTTGGTGTAATTGATTGTTACATTTAGTATTAGATCAACCACCTAGGTTTGAGTCACAGAGAGGGTGAGAAGGAGGTCTACCGACCTAGAGTCTAGAGTTTGGTTTCCAAAGTCATCCGTAGAGCAAAGCATATGACAAGGAGGTCTATCAAATTAGAGTATATGCTATGGAGCATGGTGGGATGTTATGATCCTGGTGTATTCAGATTTCACTAAAACCTTGGGGTTTTGGTATAACAATTTGTTACATTTGGTATTAGAGCAACCACTCGGGTATGATTCATGGAGAGGGTGACAAGAAGGTCTATTGACCCAGATTCTAGAGTCTAGTTCCTATAGTGGTCCATAGAGAAGAGTGGGTGACAAGGAGGTTTTTCGACCTATATTTTGGGCTACAGAGTGTGGTGGGATGTTATGATCCTAGTGTATTCAAATTTCACTAATACCTCAAGATTTTGGTGTAACAGTTTATTATATTTGGTATTAGAGCTCTTTCCAGGGCCATGTTTCTTTGCAAAAGGTTAGTACCAAAGCACTTTTTAGGGCCATGTTTTGTTGCAGAAGCTTTAGTACGAGAGGATACTCTAGGGTCAATTTCAACTGTAAAAGTTTTGATGCTTAATAAGCACCTGCATTAGGCTAATAACCTCTTGCAAGATCGGGTGTAAGTCTTGACTACTTAACTAGGGGAAGTACTTGGGCTAATAATTGCCATAAAAAGCATTATAAGGAGTACCCTAGGAACCTCAAAGTAGCTAGTTTGAGTGTGTTGCTAGTGAAAAGGGTCAGCGGCTCCACACCCTGTTAGCAGTATTTTTACCCTATGTGAGTATACAAAGAGTTTTCATTTAGAGGTAAAACCATGGTTGATTTCTCATCAATTGTTGTTGGTAATTAGAGAGTGGTACTCGCTTAGACAACCTTTATGGCCGGTGAGATTTACCTTAAGCCATTAGGAAGCCATAGTTTGGGGCCCAACTTGTTTCCATTTTTTTTATAGTAGTGCCATACAACCATTAGAAACAACTTTAGAAAGAGTCTCTACATAGTTTCCATAGTCTACAACAAGTTCCACAACTTTAGTAAAGTAGACTGTTTGTAGTTTACGAGAAATCTAAAAGTGGTAATTGTTTTAAAAAAAAAGAGATAAGTCTATAGTCTGGTCACAATAAAAAAAATAGTTTATAGAGCAAGTTGTTATCAGTATATAAAACAAAAAATTCCATAGAGTAGCAACTTGCAGTTTGGTAGCAGTTGAAAAAAAGGAGGTTCTGCATTTTGGTAACAATTTTGAAAAAAAAGAAGTCCATAGTTTGGTAGCAGTTTGAAGTGGTATTTTGTTATTAAAAAAATCCAAGTTTTGAAATTTTTGGATTTGAGGTCATGGATTTGCTAGTGTTCATTAGAAGGAATGATGATACTAAGGGATGGTGGAGAATTTTTAAATATTTAAATAATTTTGAATGGAAAGGTAAGGTTTATAATTCTTTTGATGGGGCAGCTACATCATGGCTTATAAACTTTCAATGGACCCATCAATATAAATTCACATGAGAGAAATTTGAAGATGCATTCTTAATCATATGGGTGTTTTGGAAAACTGAAGTTAAAAACCTAGGTTTTACACCAAAACCTCGAGGTGTTAGTGAAATGGAAATACATAAGGATCATAACATCCCACCACACTCCACAACCTAGACTCTAGATCGATAGACCTCCTTGTCACCCTCTCCATGACTTGAACCCGTGTGGTTGCTTTGATACCACTTGTTAAGAACCTACTTTCTTATTATAGAAATATTATTCACATTTACTGAAATAACAACATTCAAATATAACTCCTCCTTGCTCACCCATAGAAATTATTATAATTTATAGAAACAACCACAATGAATAATAAATCAACACAATCAATGCAAATTACTTAGTATTCTCAATTTATATTTCAAACCCTTGAGGTAGGGCAACACCGTACAATGCTCCTTATTGGAAGGCAGTTGTTGGAAATATGAGCAGGATTTGTTGTCATTGATGTTAAGAATCAGTTTCAGTGAGTAGGACAAAAGGAAGGATGTCAAGAGTCAGTTGTGCAAGAAAAAGTTGCTTCTAGACCTAAGGAAAATAATATTATAATATCCCTAATTATGATATTCAATATGGTCAGATGAGGTCTAAAGAGCAACAAGAAGGCCCAAGAAAAATAATATTATAATATTAAATGTCTAAGGTTGAGACCTAAATATTAAATTAATTATAAATTAGTTATAATAATTTCATTATAAATTGGGTCCGAGGTGTAGACCAATTGGTTCATCCAAACCTCATAAGGGGGACGGAGGTCCAAGGTCCAAATCTCGGGCCTTGTCAGACTGAATGCTTGTCCCTTTCCTGGTGCTTTCAGTGGTGTAAAATGTTTTAAATGATTGTGGCATGGAGGTTATAGGGGCAGACTGCACGAAGATCTATGTGGTAGCTTTCGGGATGGACAACACAGAATATTGTGGCGGCCATAAAAGCTAGAAAGCCTGCCCAGATTCGTGGGGGCTATCGATTCCACCATGTTAAAAAAAAAATTCATTATAAATTAATTTGATTAACTCTAAAGAGTTATTAAATTAATTATAAGTTAATTATAATTTAATTATAAGTTATTTTATAACTTAATTTAATAAACCCTAAAGGATAGGGTTATAAGGGCATCAAGTATTTAATAATTTGAATTAAAAATTGAATTAAAATGGTCGTCGACGTTTTGAAAATATGACATAATGCATATAATAATGGGCAAGTTTCATTCAAATTATTATCCATGCGATCAATTGAAATCCAAAGTAATTCATGTGCAAAGAGGAGAGAAGTATTCACATGTGTTTTGAAAGGTTTAAGGAAATAGAGCAAAGGACAATAGTGGGGAGCCCACTTCACGTTGCAAGGTGCTTGGTAGCACGGTTGGCAGTCGATGGCTGTGCTAGGACGTTGCAGGCGCAAGGTCAGGGGTTCGAGTTTCGTGGTCTTTGTTTTGCAAGTGGAGAATTTTTTTTATTATTGCATCGTCAAGGAAGGTTCAAAGGGAAGGCATTGCCTTTCCCTTTTTTTGGAGGCACGTAGCCCACTTGGTGGGTACACGGTGTACAAAGGTGCTTGGGGAAGAAGGTTCGCGTGTTCAAAACCAGCCGAGGCCCCTTTTGGTAGTTGGACAAGGTATGCGCTCACATTTGCTAAGGTTTGATTGTTGCATCCAAAATTGCAAAGGTGGAAATTATTTTTTTAATTTCTTAAAGTTTGGTTAGTTGGAAATTGCATATTTAAAATGGATTAAAGAGTTATACAAGGGAGATAAAAGGGCATGCAAAGTTTTATTTTTGTGTTAAAAATAAGAAAAGGATAAATAAGGTGTGCCAAGGGTGTTAGATATTTTGTTGAAATAAAGTTATATTATAAAGATTTTTTTGAAAGGAGAGATAAGGCATAATTGATTTTTGATATTTTGACTTAGTGAAATAATTTTGAATAGAAATATTAAGGAAATTTTTTTGTTATCTAACCCTTGAGACTAGTAAAGAGAGTAATTGTGATTGAGACAGATTTTAAGGTCAAAACTTCATCAAACAAAAGGTATGGGTATGTCTTCCTTTTGAGTGAAATATTGTTGGCTGTTGTGAATGCTAAGTTGGAGTGAAAATGATTGTTTGATAAGCATTGTTGAGTTTGGTTTTCTGGAATAAAATTTCATACTAAAAAAATTGTTTGATAAGAATTGTTTGAAATATTGAAGTAAGCTTTCATATGCTTGAACTAGATTTTGTGCAAAGAACATGAGTATCAATGTTATGTGAAGTTGAGAGCTATCTTGAACTAGCATTTGTGCAAAGAACATGAGTATCATTATTATGTGAGATTGTTTGATAAGCATTGTTGAAAATAAATGAGTAAGTGTTCATATGCTTGGACTAGGGTTTGTAAGCAAGGAGTGTTTCATTGAGTGATTGATTGAGTGGAGTTGATTGAGCCTAGTGAAGTGGAAGTGTTGAAGTGATAGTTCAAGTTCTATGAAGCAAATTGCTTCATATTATGATTTGATTTTGAAAAGAGTGTGAAAGTGATTGAGTGTTGTGCAAGAGTGAAACATATTGAGTCTCTAACCATTCTCTATATGTTTATGTGGTTAAGTAAGAGAGTTTGAAAGTGATTAAGCATTGTTGTGAAACATATTGAGTCTCTAACAATTCTCTATATGTTTCTATGAGATTGGAAAAGTTCTAGTGAGCACTTGTTGAGCATATTTGAGGTAAGTCTTTGTGAAGACTTGTTTATCAGATTGAGCAAGTTCTAATGAGGACTTGTTGAGCAGATTTAAGGTAAGTCTTGGTGAAGACTTGTTGGGTGGATTGGACAAGTTCTAGTGAGGACTTGTTAAGTATATTTGAGGTAGGTCTTGGTGAAGACTTGTTAAGAATATTGGACAAGTTCTAGATAGGACTTGTGTATATATTAGTGTGAGCTTTTGTGGAAGCTTACAATGCAGATTTGAGACAAGTCTTTGAGAAGACTTCTGAGCAAAGTTGATTGAGTGATTTGTTCAAACCTTGGGTTAATGTTTGGAGCAAATCTAGCAGAGTTGATTTATGATTGAGTTAAGCTTTGTGTTAAGGTTTGAGGACATATTTGTGGAAATAGTTTGGTACAGATTTGAGGACAGGTTTGTGCCAGACCAGAGATAGATATTGAGTAGATTTATGCTAGACCGAAGGACAAAGTTTAGTATAGATTTGAGACAGAGCTGAGATCTAGCTTTGGAGGTGACAAAGTATAAAGGACAAAATTCTCTAGTGGATAGAGGTCCATTAGCTAGGGTAGTGAAGATATGTCTTCTGAGTGAGGGCAAGAATCTTCAGTGGATAGAGATCCATAAGCCAGTGCAGTGGAGGCAACAATTATTTTAGAAGATCATTAGCTAGAGCAAAGGAGAAGGAGTTCTCCTGTAGATAGAGATCCACAAACTTGATTAGCGGATTGGTGTCTCCTTTGAACAGAGGTCCATAAACTTTGTAATAGGGAAAGGATTCCCAAAAGAATTATTAGAGAAAATTTTATAAGGAATATTTTCTCCATGTAGTAGCCCACATTGGGTGAACCATGTTAAATCATGTCTCTCATGTTGTGATGCTTTGTGTGATGTTTACTACTTTAATATTTCTTATGTTATCATATGGATTGAAAAGCAAAAAGTTTTATCTTATACAGTTCACACCCCCTCTCGATATAAGCACATGTTCTTTAGAAGCCACTCCTTATAATATCTCAACTTGAGATAAATACAATATTCTTCTCCTTATATCCTCTCTATGATTATTTACCTCTATTTATAATGTCTAACTACCCACCACTCCCACTTATCAATGCATGTGGGATAATTACATCTAATATAATATTATAATATTTATACAATATTATAATATTAAATACTTATCTTGGGTACCTAACATTCCATCCCCCTTACAAAATATTTCATCCTCAAAACATAAAAAGAGACTAAACAATATGTTCTTCTGAGCTTTGATGTGAACTGGTATCGATCTCGATCATCCATCCATCCCAGTGAAACTTTGATTGGTGGTGGTCTTTGTTGATGTTGATATGCCCTTATACCATTTGAATTTTTAGAAGTAATCCTTTGGTTCCATGTGTTGGAGGTATTTTTATGCTGATAATAAGTATCACTCTTTTTCATCCATACTTGTTTGCATTTTCTATTTGAGTATCCAATACTGCTTTGTTGGCTCTACACTTTTGGTGTCTTGCTATGGTAACTCAAATTATGGGTCCATTTGTTTCTTGATGTTGTTGCACCACTCTAAAAAATAGATTCACTATGTTTTATTTTCCAAACACTACCATAGTTGTTGCCCTTTTGATTCCATGTAGAACCATAATATTTTTTTCCAAAGCCATACCTCCAATATTGTTGTTACTCCTAGTGGTGTGGGTGGTGATATATTGCAACCTTAACCTAATGTTCTGTTATCTTTAATTGTTCAGTATTTTGTTATTTCCTTTTATGTTCCTTTATCATGCTCTCATCTCTTTGTTTGTCCTTGGAATCTACTTTTTTGTTCATGATTTCTGCTATTGCCTCCTCCTTCACCTCTATTTCAAGTTTTACTTTTTTTAATTTGTTTTAGAGTTTCCTTGATCTTTAACACAGTTTCTTGGATATTTGTTGTTGTTTTTTCCCATGCTATTTTTGTTTTTGTAGATTCAACTATTGATTCTTCTATTGGATTCTCCACTTGTTCCTCTACTATAACTGCTTCTTGTTGTTCCTTGGATTTTGACTTCTTACATTGGGAAATATCTTGTATTGTTAATTTCTTTTTCTTACACCAAAATTTCATGAACTTATTTTGTACATTAATATTAACAGTACCCAAATAATTTAACTAAGGATAACCAAAAATAATGTCTGCATCATCAATATCAATAGCATAAAAATCTAAGTGTAAAATATATTTGTCAATGGTGATTTTTAAATCTTCAAAATTTTGAACATTTGTACCCTCAAGTTGTATGTCTTTTATTTTCTTTGTTTGAACTTGTAACCTCTTAGCCAAAGACATATTAATGACATTGTATTTACTACTAGGGTTTATATAAATAATAACATTTTTCTTCTAGATGCAACCATGAACCTGTAAAATATAATTTTTTTAAATTGAACAATTCCCTCTAACCACTCTTTGACTTATCTGATACCAACAATATGGTTCTTTCAACTTGCATGTTGTCATCTGCATTTTTTCTTTCATCATTTTTATTTATTTATTTTATTTCTTTTAAAACCTGTTTACCTCTTTTGTCAACTTCATATTTTCAAAAATTTCTACACAACCTTTGGTGTTTTCTTCAATCTCTATACTATCATCCTTCTCTTTTTCTTTTGTCAAGTTTTTGCAGATTATTTGCCTGTTTATTTCTTCTATCAAATTTTTTCGTATTTTCAATTTTTCTACATAGCCTTTGGTGCTTCCTTTAGTTAGTATACTATCATCATTCTCTTTTTAATTTGCTAAGTTTTTACAAATTAGTTATCTATTTATTTCTTCTACATAGTGTTTGGTCTGCATGTTTATTTTGTTTATTTCTTCTGTACATTTTGGCAAACACAAACCTTTTTTAACAGTATTCAACTTATCTGACATCCAAGTGCTTCCTTCAATTTGCATCCTGTCAACCTTATCTTTTTATTTTTCTAACTTCGTGAAATATTTTAATTTCTTTTCAGTTCCAAGTGTTCGACCTCGGTTTTAACTTCAATTATTAAGAATGCATCTTCAAATTCCTCTCGGGTGAATTTATATTGATGGGTCCACTGAAAGTTTATAAGCCATGATGCAACTTCCCCATCAAAATAATTATAAACCTTACCTTTCCATTCATAATTATTTCAAGATCTAAAAATTCTTTGCCATCCCTTATGGTAGGGTACCTAGGAATAGATATTTGGGGATATATTATTATATTGTGTAAGGGTTGGCATGGGCCACACATAACCCAAGGTTGATTGTATTATAATATTATAATAAATAAGTTATGCAACACCTTAGCATCATCATTCCTTCCAATGAACACTGGCAAATCCATGACCTCAAATCCAAAAATTTCAAAACTTAGATTTCTTTTAATAACAAACTATCACTTCAAACTGCTACCAAACTTTGGACTTTTTTTAAAAAACTGTTACCAAACTATAGAACCCCCATTTTTTTAACCACTACCAAATTGCAGACTGAGTATTTTAGCACTGTTACCAAACTACAACTGCTATTTTATTGACTGCTACCAAATTACAAGTTGCTACTTTGCAAACTATTTTTTTACTATGACCAAATTGTAGACTTCTCTCTCTTTATTTTTTTTAACAACTACCACTTTCAAATTTTTGGTAAACAACAAACTATCTACTTCGTTGAAGTTGTGGAACTTGTTGTAAACTATGGAAACTATGTAGAGACTCTTGCTAAAGTTGTTGTTGATGGTTGTATGGCACTACTGTAAATTTTTTGGCAATAATCTAGGCCCCCAAACTTTGGCTTTCTAGTGGCTTAAGGCAAATCTCACTGGCCACAAAGGTTGTCTAAGAAAATGCCACTCTTTGATTACCAAAAATATTTCCCTAGGGAATAATTGATGAGAAATCAACAATGATTTTACCTCTAAAAAATAACTCTTTGTATACTCTCATAGGGTAAAAATACTACTAACAGGGTGTGGGGTCGTTGACCCTTTTCATTGGCAACACACTCAAACCAGTTACTTTGGGGTTCCTAGGGTACTCCTCATAATGAGTTTTAGAGAAATTATTGGCCCAAGTACTTCCCCCAGTTAAGCGGTCGGGACTTACACCCGATCTTGCAAGAGGTTATTAGCCTAATGCAGGTGCTTATTAAGCATAGAAACTTTTGCAATTGAACTCAATATTGGAATGTCCTTTGGTACTAAAGCTTCTGCAACAAAATATGGCCCTAAAAAGTGCTATGGTACTAACAATTCTACAATGAAACATGACCTTGGAAATTGCTTGGATACCAAATGTAACGAATCGTTACACTAAAACCTTGAGGTATTAGTAAAATCCAAATACACCAGGATCATAACATCCCACCATGATTTGTAGCCTAAAATCTAGGTTGAAATATCTCCTTATCACCCGCTTTGCTCCACAGACCACTCTAGGAATTAAACTTTGGAATTTGGGCTGATAGACCTCCTTGTCACCCTCTTTGCGACTCAAACCCAGGTGGTTGCTCTAATAACAAATGTAATGAACTGTTACACCAAAACCTTGAGGTGTTAGTGAAATCCGAATACAACATAATCATAACATCCCACCATGCTCTGCAGCATAGACTCTAGGTTGGTAGATGCCCTTGTCACCCGCTCCACTCGAGACTCTTGATCGATGACCTCCTTGTCACCCACTTTGCGACTCAAACCTGGGTGGTTGCTCTTATACCACTTTTTAAGAATCTAATTTTTTATTACTAAAATATTATTCACATTTACTAAAATAACAACATTTAGATATAACTCCTCCTTGCTCACCCATAGAAATTATTACAATTTATAGAAACAACCATAATGAATAATAAATCAATAGTTGTAAGCTTACTGCAATGGTAAGGGCTTTGGTCTCTCTTTGGAGAGGTTCAAGGTTCAAATCCCACTTAGTACAAGGGGACTAGGACCCCTCATAAAAACCCATGTAAAATTAAGTTTTAGTCCATAGGATTTTGAGCAATTGGTGGGTAGCAAAGAGTATAACACTCTAAACCAAGGTTCAAATCTCATGGATAAACCTTAATATTTTAACCCCTAAGGGCTAGGTGGATTGGTAGTTGCTTGTCTGGTCAGGAACTTACCAAGAAGCAACCCAGGTTCAAACCTTGGGGATAGCTTATTTGCAAAGGTAGTAGTTTGATCTAAATCCTCTGAGTGCACACCATATAAACGATGATGGTAAGAATTTCAAGTGATCGATGGTCCCTCTCACATTGGGTCAACAAAAATGATATGGAATAGGTTTGATGGGAGAAACCCCTATGGTTTGAACCCTACATTTTATAGTTACTAAAAATAGTGTGGTTATAACCAACTCTCCTATGAATACAAAAAATAAAATAACAAATCAACACAATCAATGCAAATTACTCAGATGTTCTCAATTTATATTTCAAACCCTTGAGGTAGGGCAACACCATACAATGCTCCTTATTGGAAGGAAGCCACTCTTTAAAATATATCAACTTGAGATAAATACAATATTATTCTCCTCATATCCTCTCTATGATTCTTTGCCTATATTTATAATGCCTAACTACCCACCACTCCCACTTATCAATGCATGTGGGATAATTACATCTAACATATATTATAATATTTAAACAATATTGTTTACTTTCTTCCTAGGAATCAACCAACAAAATCATAATCTTATGAATGTGACAGGATGTTAAACAACACACACAACTAGAAAAACATAAACGTAGAAGGTCACCACAACATACTCAAAATACAAAATAAGAAATTTTTCACCTCATCTTAGAGTGGGCCTTTGCTCTGCAATGGTGTGGAATGAGAGACTAACTCAAGACTAATTATAATTTATGTATAACTTTATTATTCTTAAATAGAATACATAGGAAAATCACTCGTATAGAAGACTAACTATATGCTAATATTCTCCCTAAAATCTTCATTGCTTTCTTGTCTAGCTCTCTGACCAAAGTTTTTAATCAAAATACATAGCTATAATTATAATCATAGGCTCATACAATAGACAACACTCATTTTGGTTTACAATGAAAAATAAGCATAAACACAACTATAACAATAGCATAAAGTAGAACACAAGAATCTCTATCAAGCCAACTTCAAAATCTATGCACTTAAAAACGGTCAATTTGCCTTGTTGTGATAACAATTATTGTTGTTGGGTTTCTAGAATATGTAGTACACCATTTTTGTCTAGTGTAATTTTGGTTAAGTTTCCATATTGTCATTAAATGACATCATATTGGTTGTTACACTTTGGTGAATGTTGACATCATTACCTCCATTGGGTTTACATCCATTGGACCACTTCATTTGTTGCACAATCTCTCTAGGCTAGTCGTTGCAACCTTCTTGGTTCTAGTCAACATAGTCTTCAATGCCAACTTAGCACAATATTCAGTGCTCCAAGCTATGAGGTCCCTTCAATGCTTTGAACTGCAAAGTTCCTCCAATGCTATCCCAACAAAATCACTTCAATGCCCAGTCATTAGAGGTACTCTAGTGTTACCCATTCTCTATTCCTACAAAAAATCAAAACATACTTTCTAGGACAAAAGACTTGTTATTTAGGTTTTAGATATCACATTCTACTCTTGCAAAGCATATAAGTATATCCTCTCTAACTTGGTACCATATTTATCCTATTTGATATGCCTATTTATAACATTTAGGTAAACCATAGTTTAACCCAAGGTTACTTGGCACAAAAAGAGGTACAAAAGCTATACCAAATGAATTCAATTAGGGTCCCATCACTCCTCCAGCTAAGACCAATGCATGTCCTTATGCATTTGCCTCCTCCAACAAGATACTGAAGTCAAACTTAGTAGTTTTAATGGGGAAAAATTGCATCTTGATGGTAATAGCCTTCAAATTGAGCAACCTTCTACATCCATTGTTCAAAATATTCCATGCTTTATCATAGAATAAGATAGAATGGAGCTATTGGAGTCAATATAAGTGGAGGTATAATTGCAACCTTATCCATCTGAATCTTAGGTCCTTAATGATGGTGGTCATTACTTGAGCTCTACAAATGGTCCAACTTAGATTCCTCGTGAATATGGGTTCCCATTTCCAAAAATATATAGTCAAATCCTCCCACCTATGGTTGTAATCTAAATCAACTACCCCAAATTATAATTTATAGTAGGATTTAAATTCTTGTGTGCACTATTTAAGCTTATTCTCATACTCTACCTAAATGTTTTCATGCCTTACAAGCTCCAAATGTTTATGGATTGTAGGGTCATACTTGGGAAACTCAAAGCGCATCAACAAACCTATCTTCCTTTTCTTGATTTTATACTCTGCTACTCTATTCTCTCTTTGAACCTGATTGCATAAAGTAGATATAAATGACCTTAATTGTACATCCCAAACATAAATGTTGGGGTGGAAATGAAAATATTTAGTCATAGCATACTTATGAACATAAAATTCACACAACAAATTCTTATATTCTGGGTTTCTATGACTATAAACATTCAAGAATTTTGTAATTGTTTCCAAGTGATGAACATGTCCATAATACAACTACAAGAGTTATCGTCGATAAAATTGTTCCCTTAGGAATAAGCTATACATTTAAGCTGGTATTTTGCATTCAAGTAATCTTTCAATAAGGTGGTGTGCATAATTGAACTTCACTAGTAATTTATAATTTTTTCTTATTGCTCTTCCATATTATATTTCAATTTCTTATTATTTTCACTATAAACCTTGAGAACTTGAATCTTCTACTTAAATTGATATATACTCCTTTTCCCATCGTGCCATCATTGTATTGTGCTTGTCTAAGGTGATTATATTTGGAAATGTGCATAAATTTGGCTTTGGGGGATCCTAGGGGTTAGTTTGTGTCCCATATTCCTTTTGTATCTTAGCCAATTCATGTGCCTCTAGTGGCTACTCTATGATTTTCATGTCTTCCCTTGCTTGCCTTGATATGTTTGAATACCCTAGGGCAATCTTTGGAAATCCAATGCATGGTTTAGTAGTTCTTCCAACTCCTCCCATTGGTTAGAGATTTCTACTAACTATATAAGGATGTGTAGTGGTTGGTTAAGAATCTCCTTAGATCCTTCTCACGGTTGGATTGTTGAGATTATTTTCTTCTTGATCTGTGTTTTAGATAATTGGTCTTAGAGTTGGGATATCTATGTTTTATTATCTTACAACAAGCTTTTGGTTGCTGCAAATTTTGACTGTAGGGCCCAGATAATTATCTTGTTCCCTTCCAAATCTAGGTTATTGAAATCAATATCCTCCTCCCATAGTAGCCTAGGGATACTTGTTCCTTCATCCTATTGCTGCATAGTATATTTAGGAGTTTTAATTTCTACTTGCATGTCCTATAACTAACTTTGTAGGTCATCCCCTCATGGGTCATAGGATGTTGCAATCCTTTTAAAGGTACCTCCTCTGGGATCCTATCCTCTACTTCATTTGGATCCTCAACTAGTGCATGCTCTAGTTTGGGCTCTCTCTTTGGACTTGCTTCTATGGAGGTGTTTGGTGGGACTCTTGAGATTTTACTATTATGGAGCATGTACGTCTCCTAAAGCTGACATCATCAATATCCTCTTTTGGCATGACAAGTGTCATCCTCTTGTGCCTCTTTTTTCTTTTGGGTACCTATGGAGCATCAAGGATTTTTAACTTCTTGGGTGGTTTCAAAGTGATGTGGATTTTTGGCTCTTTAGGTAGCTTTGGGGCTTTAGATGTCCTAGGTAGATCTAAAGCATCATAGGTCCTAGATAAATTTTGGGTATCGAAATACCTAGGCACTTTGAATGGCTTCAATGTCTTCTTAGGTTCACATACACTTTTATCCAAGCCAATAGGTTCCTTTGGTCTCTATTCCCTTCCTTCTAACTCTAGTTCTTCTAGGAATGTTAAATTCTTGGTGGGCTCTATTGCCCTGGACATCTTAGGGGTGCTATGCATCTTCAAATATGGGGGCTCTGGATAAGGATTTTGGTTAGTTTTTACAATATATTTTTGCCATATTTTCTCACTCTTACCACCAACCCTGAAGCAATGGTGGTAAATCAATTTATTCAAGTTGTGGTGTTTCGACATGTATTTCTCAGCTTGCTATTTGGTGGCCATATCATACAAAATAAAATTTAAATAAAAAGGTAAATCGATATGACAATTTGAATTTTACTCATCATGGTGGAGGTCTACGAAAATATTTAGATGCGACCTAAAGAGCATTACAAACTACCCATCATAGGTCAAAAACTTCATTACCCATGAAGCTACTAAATTCCAAAGTCATGCTAGGCTCACCCACTTCAAGCCTTTGCAATGTTTTTCTTAAATTTCATATCAGGATCCATATCTCCATATCTATGAAATTGCATAAACAGTTTGGCTATTAGACAAATATTTCTAAATAAGCCTCACCCCTCCTTAGGGATTCATAAAATTTTATTGATTTGTGTTCCCTACTATTTTTTGTAGATTTGAATTAACTTGTCTAATTTCATCATTCTCAAGGCAAATCATGAGTGGTTTCAAAATTTCCCTCTCTAAATACTTAATGAGTTTTCCCTACCTCATATTTTAATTTTGAATGGCAAAATACAAGGCTTAGATGACTATATATCTAATGAAAGAACCGGGGTTCAATATCGTACACTCGAGTATAAAATTGTACAAAAGAAATTCACAATATAAATTTTATTTTCAAGGGTAGATAGAAATAAACTTGGTTGAGCCCTATTAGTCTTCACAATCCATATGTTAACCTTTAACATTTTGTTATATTTGCACAATGAGCCATTTTCCCTTATAGTATAAACAGTAGACCCTTGTATGGGGTCTACATTAAACCATATCCTTTGTAAGTCTAGTTGTATTGGAGAGAAAAGTTGTTAACTTTTGAACTTCTTTTTCTTTTTCCTTCAACTTGGAAGTTTTCTTTTGAAACTTCTTCTTTGGTTATACAAGTTCATCTTGTTGCTCTCTCAAAACATGATTGTAATGTGCTTTAATGGCTCAAATATCCTTTTCATGCTTAGAAAAGGAAATACATCCTTTCTCATAGGATTCAATTTTTACCTTTCATTTAGTTGCTTCACCTCTAGCCACTATTCATTTCATCTATATACTATGGATGTTCTCTACCTTACTCCTTTATCTAGCAACTTCAACCTTGTCTAGAGTTAATTCTTCCCATCATTTGTAAATTTCTTTTGTATACTTATCTAAGTAGGCATAAGACTTAGTTTTTTTTTGGCAACATGATATATAGAAGAGTCATCATTGTTAATATTCAAAATTTTACCCTATCCCATTCCTCTACCCTTTCTTCAATAAGCTCCATGGTTTCTTAATTAAACCTTTCTTTAGTATGTTAAAATATCTAAGGTTTCACATCAATCCTCTCTTCAATATGTTCTATAGGTTGAGGTTTTTTCGTTGCTCTTTTATGATGTTGCTTCTGCTAAAGCCTCCAAAGGTTCAACATATGATCTTATAGATCTAAATGTTATCTTCTTATTAAGCAATGGTGGAGGTGTTATTTCTCTATTATCCTCTCTCATTATCGAGCCCTCCTTAATTCTCTATCTCTAGTACTATTACTTTACCTCTAAGCCCTCAATGTAGCTCCTTTAATTTCCACTTTGGGGTCCAATTCCATAATTTATATGGAATAGCTCCAACATATCCATGCCAACTATTTTTTTATCATTAACTTGGGCACTAGGATAAGGTAGTTGACCCTTGAGCATTAGGGTTAGGGTTAATGTGATTTAGTCTATAAATATAAAGAGTTAAGTTACAATTGTAATTATCATTCATGTTTGAATTTTAGTCACCTCTATTGTGCATATAAAACATTGCCCTCTCCAAGCGGCTAGGATTTGTACTAATTTAGAATCTAGAAGTTTTTACTTGTATTATTGATATTACAACATTGAATCTAAATTACTAATTCCAGTGAATGTTTACTTTTATGCATTATTTAATTACTACTGATAATTTTGTATTTCTAAAAATTATTTCATTTCAAATGATATTAGAGCATCAATATTGGCTCCATGTATGTGCAACACAAGGACATGCAAACCATTCCAAAATCTTTTTTAATCAATTATGCTTCTTATCTCTTTGTAATTCTTCATTAAATTTTTTCAATCAATCTTCTAGCAAAATATTATTATATGATTATTATTTTTGAATGAAAGAAAGGGTTTTGAAAGGATCCCCAAACCTTTAATAAAATTTTATTGTATGATATTTTGATCTAGCTATGGTTATTTCCTTTTTTAAAACGTAATTAAAAAATAAATAAGGTATTAGGATCATTTAGGGGGACCCATCTGATTGTAATAATCTCTTCGAGCTGGTCAAAATAAGGGTTATCTCTAGAAACGCTTTGGGAATTGGGTGTGTTATGAAATTTTTAGGAGGTCTATCTCATTACAATTATCTCTTCAAGCTATTCAAGGTAAAGGATATTTTTTAAGAAGTGATCTAAAGGATTCTTTAATTTTTTGTATTTTCTCCTAGTGTATGAATGCATATGGTGCTTCTACTAGTTCATTGTATATCAATAATCTATTATAGCACATTGGTCATTCATAGGATGTGTGCATGAGCAAAAAGAAGCATCAACCCAAAAAAATAGTAAACATCATAATACCCATTCAAATATCAATAGTTTTGTATAGCATGTTCTTTCTTCTTTAAATACCATGGCTTAACTTCCTTCAAACACTACCCGTCTTTCCTTCCCCCTTATCAACACCCCTCCTCCTACTGCTCCTCTAGTTGGTAATGTATTTCTCAATACCATTAACCTTATTTTTTGATCTTATCTTATGAAGCAAGAAATTTTGGTTAAATTTATCAATGACTCTCACAATAAAATAAAGAAGACCTTAGATGTCATCCAAAATCATATTGGTCTTTCCTCCAATAAAAGTTCCCTTTATTGAGTTTTAATACGTCATTAGGGAGTAGCCTTAGGGCATTTTATTGGCATCAAATCCAAAGGGACACTAATATTATAAAACAAGCATCTACTAGGATTTGTCGTTTAGTCATAGATCTCCAAAATCCCATGGTAATTACATGGTTACCTATGCTACCAAGGGCACTCTTGCATATATGGGTGGTTTTAATTTTGGCTTTGTTATTGATCTTGACCCATCTGTAAGAGGTGCTTCTAATGTCCTTACTTAGCCTTATGATGTTCTTATTCCATGCATCAACATTCCAACCTTTGAGTGTGTCAATCCACATGGGTTATTGGCCAAGATGGATAATCATTTGTCTACACCATATGTCTAAAGAAGCTCATGTTATATTAATTGTTACTAAATTAGGAACCCATGCTCATCGATGGTTATTGTGTTAGCTTTGCTAACATGGAACTCTCTTATGTGGCTTTAATTTTAAAGTGTTATCCTCCATAAGTTTGATAATTGGTCTTCCATATCATACGTGGTCTATTTTATGCAAATTAAGCAAATAGAATTGGTTGAGGATTATTGCACAAAATTCACAAATATGATCATCTTCACCTATAAATTGGATCTAGTGGTAGTGGTATCATACTTTTGCCATGGTCTTAAGGATGAAACTTAGCGATAAATTGACATGATCAATCCATACACCCTCGATAATGTTGAACATGTAGCTCTAGTGATAGAAAATAAGCTCTACTTATACCATCCCCAACCCAAACATGACCTCAACTCTCAATGACCTTACTTCAATAACCATAATAACAAGCACCCCTCAGGATTCTTCTATTTAAATGTTGTTCACACTATCCTTAATATCATGCTTGTGAAGAACATTATAAATTTAAAGTGGAAGAAAAATAAGTAGTAGTGTCAAAAGATGAAGATTTATTACAATAGAAGACACTAACTAAAGTAGCCAATTCTAAGCATGAGAATAATATCATTGCTCTTTTTTATTTTACCCTTATAAGACTCCAGGCTCACCATACCATCAAGGTCTAAGGATTCATCAAACATTATTGCATTAATGTGTTGATTGATTCAAGTAGCATAACATTTTTATAGCAAAACAAAAAATACTTTGGGGTAGTATATTTATACTTTCACCTAATATAGATTTCAAGTGTTGATTGCAAATGGGGTCAAATTGAGTGTGTGTGTGTGTTGAACAACAAAGGTTAATATCTAGTTGGGTGATTATACTTGGTTTACCCATCTCTTCATCATGAACATAGGAAGTGCAAATGTCATCTTGGGAGCACAATAGCTATCCCAACTTGGCAATGTTACTATTAATCTATGAAAATTATATGTCAAATGGATGAAGAATGTAAAGGTAATTTGTCTCTAAGGAATCCAACCTCCTTCCTCCAAGGTGGTTAGTTCCTAAAACATGGAAAATACACTGAAGAAAGGTAGTCATACATTCTTTTCCCAAGTCGATTGCATGGAATTTTAACCTTTAGAGCCACTTTTTCTAGCTCTTCCTTCAAACCTACAAAATACTATGGGTCATTATGTGAATATCTTTGGTGAACCGATGGGCCTTCCCCATAAATACATATATGATCATGCCATCCATCTAGTTATAGGAAGTCAATTTTCTAACATTTTTCCTTATTGTTATCCCCATCCCCAAAAGTTTAAGATTGAGAAGTTGGTCTATGAAATGTTGGAGCGAGGAATTATATTTTTGAGCATCAATAATTATTCCTCTTTAGTGGTTATGGTGTGGCATAAGTACAACTTTTGGGGCATGTGTCCTAATTTTTGACCTCTTAACAAGATCACCATCAAAGATAAGTTTCTTATCCCTATTATAGATTATTTTTTAGATGAATTACATGGAACTAAATACTTCATAAAACTTGACTTGTGCTTTGGGTCCCATAAAATTTGGATTAGAGAAAAAAATATCCCAAAGACTATTTTTCACATGCATAAGGGTCATTATGAGTTCTTAGTCATGCCCTTTGGTCTCACCAATGTTTCTTCCATTCTCTAAATAATTATGAATTCTATGTTCTATCGTTTTCTCTACTATTTAGTAATATTTAAATTTACAAGTCTTGGAAAGCTCATCTTGTCCATGTTGACCAAGTTATCAACCTCTTATAGAAGGAAAAACTCAGTTAAAAGTTCCATATATTTCTTTGGGGTCCATGAGGTGGAATACTTAGGACATATAGTATATTAGGAAGGATTCAAGATGTATCCTAACAATATCAAAGCCATGCACAACTGGACCTTACCCAAATCTCTTAAGAAACTCCATGTAATTTTAGGTCTCACCAAGTACTATAGGAATTTAATTTGTAATTATGGCAAGATTATTGCTTCTCTCATTTCTCTCACTAAGAAGGATAAATTTATTTGATATAAAGTATATTTCCAAGACTTCCATTCCCTAAAAAAGGCTATTTGCACCACCATTTTTTTGGCCACTCTTGATTTTAGCAAACCCTTTATAATTTACTGTGATGCTTCAAGCATAGGTATTGAAACTATTTTGATCCAATATGGACATCCTTTGGCCTTTGAAAGCTAGAATATATCTAACAAGAATATATGTTGATCCACTTATGAGAAGGAAATGTTAGTTGTTCTACATGCTAAAGAGAAAGGGTGATCTTATTTATTGGATCGATACTTCATCATTAAGACTGACCATAGTAGCCTTGAGCATTTTCTAGAACAAAATCTCTCTTGCTCAAAATATAATAAATGGTAAACAATGATCTTGGGGTATAATTTTTCATTAAGTATAAGAAGAAAAAGAAAATTGTAGTGGTTGATGCTTTGTCTCGTAAACATGAGGACATTGGTGTTGTTAATTCTATATCTAGTCCTATTCTATAATAGCTTTTCTAGCTTCGAGAGGACTGGTTTTCTAACCCCAAGACTACTAGCATTATTCATGATGTAGAATTTGGATTTTTATTGCCTTCCTTTTTTCACATGTTGGAGTTAGTTATAAGAAGGATCACGTTTATCTTCCTCCATCCTTGACTGTTAAGACTAATGTTCTTCAAGAATTGCATGCATCTCCTTTGGATGGGCATTCTATATTGTTAAAAATGTACCAAAGGGTGAAGTAATATTTTTCATTAAAAGAGATAAAAGGGAATGTCAAGACCTTTATGGATAAATGCAAGGTATATTACTAGAACAAAGAGAAAACTAATAAATCTCTTAGTTTTTTGCAACCCTTGTCTATTCCTTATTGTCAATGGAAGCACATTTCTATGGATATGGACTTCATTAATGACCTTCCTAGCTATAAGGGTGAAAGAATGATCTTTGTGGTAGTAAATTACTTTTCAAAGTATGCTCATTTTTGTGCCCTACAGTATCTCTTCTCAATCAACAAGATTGCTAAGGTATTCCTTAATTCTATTTTTAAATTACATGGCATGCCCCAGTCCATCGTTAACAATCATGACCTTGTCTTCATTAGAAATTTTTGGAATGAATTATTCTATCTCAGTGGTACTGAGTTGAATATATCCTCTTTTTATCACCCTTATTCACATGACAAAATATATATTGTCAACAAATGTTTGGGTACTTAACTTTTTTGCTTTGCCTAAGAAAATAAATATCATTATGTCCATTGGCTCTCTTTAGATTAATAGTTGTATAAAAATTCTTACCATTCTTCCATCAAAATGTCCTCATTTGAGTCTTTATATGGTCAAAAATATCCATCAATAGAAAACAATGTTCCAAGATCCTCCAAGGTGGCTTAGGTGTATGATTTTTTATAGTAGCATCAACTTGTGTTAAATCTCCTTAAAATTAATTTGACACATGTCAAAAAATACATGAATTAACAATAGTACTTGCATTTTTCTAAGTGTTTACCATTGAGGATATGGTATATTTGCACATCCATCCCTATTATCAATTGCCCTTGAAGACCAAGCCTAGTTAAAATTTGGATCCTCAATTTTATGGTTCCTATAATCTAGTTTGTCATATTGGTGAGGTGGCATATTAGTTGACGCTTCTACCATATTCCTACATCCATCATGTCCTTCATGTTTCTTGTCTTAGACAAGTTATAGTCCAGAAGGTGCACTCCCAAATGGAGTTTCTAGCACTTAATGAAGAAGGTCAAATATCTCTCCATTCAAAAGTAGTGTCATAGTCCCAATTTTGTATTCTATGGTCTCCCCAAATCTAGGATTTTCTCATTAAGTGGTAGGATATCCTATAATAAGATGCAACATAGGAGCCTAAGATAATTTTAGTCATTTCTAACTTGAGGACAAATATTTCTAAGGGGGTATCCATGTAACAACTCTAATATAGCCATGTCAACTATCTTTAGTATCATTAGCCCAGGCACCGACATAATATAGTCAACTTTTGAGTACTAGGGTTAGGGTTAATGTGATTTAGTCTAGAAATAAAAAGATTTATGTTGTAGTTGGGTTTATGATTCATATTCAAATATTAGTTGCCTTTGTTGCACATATGAGACTTCACCTTTTTCATGTAGCTAAGAGACTTTTCCCTCTCTAAATGGCTAGGATTTATATTGATTTAGAATCTAGGATATGTTTTATTAATGATTTTTCACATTGAATCTAAATTATTATTTCTAGTGGATGTTTACTTTTTCATATTATTGAAATGTTACTGCTATTATGGTATTTATGGGATTTGTTTCATTATACTAGATCAATATAGAAGGAATTCATAGTTCACCTATATGTGGAGGATGAAGTAGATGAGTCATCTTTCTTGACCCTAGGTTTTTAATCCTTTACCTATTCAGGGTACTATGACTATGCATGTGGGGATTTTGTAGGTTCCTCTTCTAACTTCCCTCTTATTATTCTCTAATTCCAATGAAACTTTCCCATGAAATTCTTGGCCTTTGCCTAATTGGAACACCCTTATTGAGAATTGGAACAATTCCATGGTGGAAAAGACTAGTTTCTTTTCCTATATAGAGTTATGGGTTACCTCTTCCAAATATTTCATCAATAAATATGAGATTTTGATCCTCCTATGGAAAAAATGGGACATAATCTTCAAATTATTTAAGAAAATAAAATCATGGTATTCTTTGTAAGTAATGTACTTGAGTGTGTTGAGGACAGTTTTATCCCAAGGTGCTAGTAGTGATTTTCTCTTAGTCCACTTTAATATTATATCTACCTCCTCACCCTCTAGCCAAAATTTCTTTTGATAGATATATGTTTTTGGTTTACTTTTATACTAGTGTGTTCCTCCAATCAACAATCTTGTAGAATTAACAAGTTGAGTATTTTGTGACTACAATATTGATTACCTTGATTTTGTATGTGTGTCCTTGCATTGCACTAGAAAACATGAGCTCAATTTCTTCATGATGCTTTTTTAGGTGCTCAAAATAAGCCATCCATTTTACGTTGTCAAAAATTTGACACTTGTCTATTTATTCTCACTTTATTGGTTGTTTTATTTTTTTCATGCTTCTACTAATGTCCTCCCATGTCGTCAACTCTTCTCTACTTAATGGTGTTAGCTTTTGAGGATATATGCATTGCGAGAGATTTAACATAGGTCCTAATAAGATGCAAAAAATATGAGAGAAAGTGATTTTGCAATATGACTAAAATATACTATAAATAGAAAGTGGTAAAAATACAATGCAGTATGGAGGTGTGTTAGAAATAGATTATATTACATCATTTAGGTCATGTAAATGTACCTTCCTAGGTACATACTTAGGACATTAGATTACTTTAGGGGGAAGTTATCTAGTTACTTCATGCAATGTAATAAATGCACAAGTGTCAATGTGCAAGTTGTACCTTGCACAACTAGGTAGAGTGTTGGCCAAGGAACTTGTCTTCCTATATAAAAAGGGTCTCATTGTAACAAGCATGATATAGAGAAGCTTAGAGCATATTCATAGGTAGTAGCATAGTGTTGTGTAGATCACCATATATTGGTGATGGGTGCAATTTAGTCCAATAGCTTTGTTCATGGAGTGTCAATTTCCTTCATAGCTACATTGTATTCATTTGTGTCATTTCTATTTATAGCATCTTTCAGTCATCTTGCATATTTAATTTCTTTCATATTATTTTGCATATTGTGAATTCTATCTCCCATTGTATACTACATCAAAAGCTAACAGTGGATCAAATACACGGTAGATCTAGCCACAACAGATCAATAATAAAACCACCATTATTATTGAGATTGAGTTTTTTTGTCAACCCGACGTGCTGTTGGACCAACCATTGTCAAAAACTCTTAGAAGAGTCTAGGTGGTAAAATTAGGAAGAGCCACAAGTGAGGACTAAAATAAATCTCAATTCTATAAATATTGAGATTACATTTGACTAGAGTCTTTCTACAGAGTTGTAATAAAAACTCATGAAGACTAGGACTCAACGTTTAAGCCACTAGTTTGAAAAATCAACTAGTGAAGATTATTATCTCTAGATTTTTATGTTCTTTTGCTCCAGTATCTAACAAGGTAGAAGACTAAATTTTTTAAATACCTCAAGAAATGTCTCATTACAAGAGTTACAATCCTGTAAATTGTAGAAGTAAAGAAAAGGCCACAATAGCCCTATAGCAGACTCAAGGAAGAAGAGACTCCAGAAGTTGAGTCATAGGAGGAGATAGGAGATTGGTGATCTCCATTCAAGATTAATACCTGTAGAGCCTAGAAGAAGAATAGGCCACATAAGCCTTGCTCCAGAAGAAAAGGCCATAGAAGCCTTGATCCAAAAGAAAAGGCCACATAAGCCTTGATATTGAAGAAAAGGCCACATAAGCCTTGATATTGAATAAAAGGCCACAAAAGCCTTGATATTGAAGAAAAGGCCATAGAAGCCTTGATACTAAAAAAAGGGCCACATAAGCCTTGATCCTAAAGAATACTCCAAAATATATTATTTGATTTAGAAGCAGATTAATATTTCAGTACTAATACTTTATTGTAGGGAAACTAGATTCAATGAGTTGGGAAACTTCCTACAATAAAGTTAGAAAGAGTATCTTCTTCAGAATCAATCCAACACCTAAAGTAAAACTAAAGGTAAAGATATCAGAAGAAGAGCTCATTGAATAACTTCCAGTCTTGGAAGAAGAAGTAGTAGTAGGAGAGTCCTGCTCGAATCTAGAAGTAACAGAATTAGAGATCTAAGAAGATCTTACCCCAACACTTTGAGGAGGAGAAGGTTGAAGAAAAGGTCTCAAGGAAGATCATAAGAAGCTACAAGATCAAAGACCTTGGGGAGGTCTCAACAAGCATCTAGTAAAAGGATTGGAGAGCCTTAATGAAGAAATCATCAAAGGAGAACTCATTGGAGAAATACACTACCAAGGAGAAGCCCCTAGTAGTGAAGGAATTGGAACAATTATCACTGTATCGTTCCAAATTTTCTGCACCCTTACCTTCAGGCTAAAGGATTCACGCTTGGAAGGGGGATGCGGGAAGGATGGGACAATACCTCGGACTGAGAGGCCCTTTGAAGGTCCCGCCTCTCGGGGGAGGGGTATTAAGGTGATTTTTCGACGGATGGTGGGTTCACCAGGAAACTTTTGAATGGCAGTTTCCATGCCTAGGTTGGGAATATGTTTGATGTGTTCAATTTTATCTTTAATCATTCAAATCCTAGGTTTGGCCAAATGAATCTAAATTGTTCTATATGAAATGTAGATTTAAATGAATACAGAAAATAGATTTGAACAGAAAACACAGAAAATAAGCTAGATTAAAAGGTCATACCTAATACGGATGTCTGTTGGAGGTTCTGATTTTTGAAGCAGTCAAGATCGCCTCTGATATGATAGGATCGTTTGTGATCATACAGTATCATCTGAGATCTGACGAATTCGTCTGACAAATTCGTCAGAGACCTGCAATCAGAGAAATAGATACAAAACATAGAAAATGCAGCAATGCTAATAGAGGAAAATGGGGTAAAATGACAATAATAATATCAAACTGATAATTATAAACAAAAACCTAAATGCATTACAATGATTTAATGTCAAATTATGATTTATCATGCATTTAAGCTATATGGGTGAACTCCAGGATGTAAAATAGTAATAAGTCTAACTAATGCAAAGCAAAACAATAGATAATGGAGAAAGAATGCAAACTCAGGGCACTGATTGCCCCCAATATTGACTGCAGTCGAAATTGTCTCGAATTGATGCGAGATCGTCCGAGATTGTACAGGATCGTCTACGACGATCTGAGCTTGCTCCGACTAAAGAATAACAAAGTTCCTACAAACAAACTTGGAAAAATATGAAGGCAAATGGTAGTCTAAGACATTCTAATGCATGTAAAACTCGAAGTATAGAAAAATTTAGCTAGGGGAATGTCAAGGGGAGGGCCTAAGATTAAATAGGCATAGGAAGGAGGTTGGGAGGTTGGAGATCATCCCAATTTGGGAGATCTCCAATGGGGGAGGTCTCTAACCGTGTAGACACGCGTTTGCCCAGGTTAGAGACATCGTTGAAACAGAAGCTAATTATGAAAAATCAGTTTTGGGACGAAATCGTCTGGACATCCTAGTCCAGACGAAATCGTTTGATCTAAGGCGATATCATCTAATCGGCGACGATATCATCCAACGGTCACAACAAATCCTAAAAATGGCGTAGAAAATGAGGAAAGCGGTTAAAAGGCGGTTCGGGGTTGAAAATTTGAATTTGAATTATTACTAAGGTAATTTTAATTATTGCTAAGGTTTACTGCGCCAATTTTAGGGTGCTACATTTTGCCCCCTCTTTAGCAAATTTTCTGAAGAAAATGCGTTAAAGATGAGTTCTTCTCGATCTACGAGAAAGAAAAAATTATTCCCATTTTTAGGCGACGATTCTAGGTCGAATCGTACAACTTACTATGGTGCCCCCTCCGTGTTTTTACCCAAATTGAATGTTTGAGGTAAAAACGCGGAAAAGCAAAATTTTAAAATGTTTTTAATTGTTTTTGAATAAAATTAAGAAAAATAGGGTAAAACCCTAATTCATTGTTACTGTTCATTTTTATTGATTTCTAGAGCTCTGCAGACAAGATGGTTGAGACAGTGCACAAATCGACAGAGGTCCGGCGCGGGCTATGGGTAAGGGTCTAAACTTAGTTTAGAATGCTTTAATTTAGAATTTCATGCTTTTTAGATCAATTTTGACTGATTTTTGAGCATCGCGGCCGTTTTTGGGTCGTCGACATCATCGAGACGAAATCGTCTCGATATCGTCGATTTCGTCCAAGGGCGAAATCGACAATATGGGGACGATTTCATCCAATAAGGGATGATTCCCTCATGCAAAATCGAAAACGAATTCGCTCAAATTTGGGATGATATCGTTTAATAGTGGATGATATCATCATTTGTATGAAAGTGAACTTATTTTACTTGCATTTTTAATTAATGATTTATTAATGATTTTTATTATTTTGTTGTTTATGTTGCAGAGAGGATTACTAAAGATCTAGGAATGGAAATATGGCGGACTGAGGGATGACTTGGCCACTCTATCTTAGGCAGAGTGAGATCAGATGGCTCAGGTTGGCTTGCAACACATGGCAGATATGCCGCAAGTTTCTACAGATATGGGGCTATTGACAGCCCTAGTAGAGAGGTGGTATTCGGGTTCTTCTTGTTTCTGGTTACCAATAGGGGAGATGACTCCCACACTAGAGGATGTATGGAGGATTTTGAGGATCCCCATATAAGGATGGCTAATAACTCCTGCGGCCAATCAGGGCCACGCGATGATGCGACTGTGCGAAGATCCGAGCTTCGCCCTTGAGAAGGGTGAAGTGAACATCGAGTCGCTACGCCAGATGCCTGGGGCATCCAGACTGACACAGGTTTTGGCTGGGGGGGTAGGTGGTCTGCTGCTATGCCATCAGAGTGGATGCAGACTACCATGGCTATTGACAGATGTGGTCTACAAAATGAGAGACCACAGATTCAGGTTTGCTTGGGGGAGCTTTGTTCTATGTCGATTGTATAGGATCCTACATGGGGTCGTATACAAGGGTGGTCGATGTCTAGTTATGACATCACTATTACAGGTTTGGTGCTGGGAGCACATCGCGGTGTAGAGGCCAGTAGGGCTCCCACTGATAGGGATTGATGGGGAGAGGCCCCAAGTTTTCTACTGGTGGCTCCGGAGAGGGTCACAACGACGGATAGATCTACCAGTGTCCCGGAGACTACTTGATGACCTTGTCTCCAACCAGATCACCTGGAGGCCTTAGAGAGATCATCCAGGGTGGGTCGAGGACAGACAAGAGCTGTCTCACATCAGGCGAGTCTGCTGGCTGAGGATGGAGAGGGGAGAGGTGGAGCTCCATCACTACGACCAAGTTTTGAGGCATTTTGTTCTACAGCAGGGGATCCCATCTCTCGGGGATTACAAGTTTTCTCGGACTATCTAGGATAACACTACAGTTAGCGGGGCTCCAGATATACAACGATTATGGAGTCAAGATGTGGATGATGCCCCCATCCAACCAATGGATGGTGACAACACTAGGGTTACAGACGGCTATGATGCCTGGTACGCAGGCATCTGCCCTCCTCGGATGACGAGGGCTCAGGGTCTGATTTATGCAGTTGTGCATCGAATGGGGAGGTAGTGCCAGGCGGCAATTGAGGCAATATAGGGTCACAACAGGAGAGAGCAGAGGAGACCACAAGCTCAGTAGAGGCCACGACAATGGGAGAGGAGGGAGGAGAGACCCCCTTCTCCATAGAGAGAGAGGCTGTCATCGCTCGATAAGGGTAAGGGTGTTGACACAGGGGAGAGCAGCGAGACAACGACTCTCTGAGCTGAGGTTGCCCGCCTTCAGGCTCAGGTGCAGACATTACAGGATGAGACTACATGGCTTAGAGCTCAGGGCGAAGGAGCGAGCACTCGATATTTAGCACGGGCTATTATCCAAGTTACATTCTATCAGGCTTTATATTACCAAGTGGTGTTAGCAGAGCAGAGGGTTCCATTACCAGCTCATATTGCAAAGCCTGTCGTGATGGGGTCATCTAGGACATCATCACGATCGACATCCAGGACTCATGGCACCAAACGGACTACGATGGGGCCACCTCCTCCACCTCAGAGCGGGAGAGGAGATGAGGTTGAGAGCTTGAGGGGTTCTCGAGGCTAGCTACTACAGACTACATTGCACAGATTGATATAGTTTTTATATTATTGATGGAGGATTGAGTATGTCGAGGTATATATTATGGCATACCGATCTAGTTTTGAGATGATGTATAGATTATTGATATATATAGATGAGATATTTTTGATCATATGACTTGTCTTATGTGTTTGTATGATGCTTTAATGTTTTGAATGATTGATTTTGATGATTCATGTAATTATGTCGTTTGGAAATATTATGGTTTGAATGTCATGCTTTTAAAATTTAAATGAAATAATCTGATGTAAACAAATTGGTTGTTGTGATGTGATTTGATAAAAAAATAAAAGGGGACTTTTAACAATAATTTCAAAGGACATTGTCGCTATTATAGACCATTTCATGGAGTCGCCGCTCACTCGGTCTTCAAGCTAATCCCAGTATAGAAATATTGTTAAAAGTAAAAGAGTGCTTAAGATACTATCTTAAGACTTTGTTGTGATGATGCAAATGATGATGATGATGGTGATTTGTTTTCAGACTTTTCATAAAATAGCATGCATGAAATATTTTAAAATGATTTTTGCTAGGCATAAATTCCTAAGTGTGATAAAATTTTGAACAATTCCTTAGAATTTATACCATGGTTGCAATATTGAATTTGAACATAATGACATGAAATAGAATAAGTATTCGTTCTTTGAAAGCATAATTGTGTAACATAATGATTTAAGTCATATGTTTTTTATGATTTTAAATAAATGGGAAATAAAATTAGTTCGATGGTTTGCGCTAGGCATAGAATGATAGATATAAACTTATACCATCATCGCGAAATCCAAAAGAAGAAAATAATAGTTTTATTGCATGGTTGATTTTTAATTGTTGAAAATAAAAAAAAATATGAAGATGAGGACTTGCGCTAGGCGAAAATTCTAATTTTTGTTTTGGAACTATACCATCGTCGCGAAAGTCAAAAGTTATATATAAATGTAACTTTATTGCATGTTTTTGAAAATGATTTTGATTTTTTTGGTAATGCATGTGGTTGTCTTTATACTAAACAATTGTTCTTAGAGAAGAAAATGAAATTATTCTAGACAATTTGCAAAAATATTTCAAGGTATCTTAAAGACAAAAGTTAGATTTATAAGGAATCCCATGTGCGTATGTGAGTTCATTTCCAATCTTGATTTATCATAATGATACACAAAATCTCTCAAATACAAATGTGTGTGCAATTGTATTGTTCATTTACTAGTTTTGAGCAAGATAATTTGATACAAGTAATTTGAATTAACCAAATAAGTGTTCATTAACCATGATTTAGATGCATATAACCGTACCAGACTACTATGTAAGTCGGGTTATCAAGAGCTAGCTAATCCATAAGCGGACATAGGTCTCGTACAAAATAAGGTCGCTAATGTGACGGACATATCACCACGCTAGGAGTTACCCAAGGCCAAGTGGGTTGGGCACAAACCACCTGTTATGGGGCTTACCTCACAGTTTTTGAATAATTGAGAATTCCAGGGATTCAAGCTCATCAACCCTTCTTTTCTTTTCAATGGGTAGGGAAAGGGATTTTATTGCTTTTGCTTTTGCTTGTTTCTCTTTTGCTTCTTTTTTCTCTTTTTTTTTTTTTGTACTTTTGTATTGTTGCTTGATATTTGAGATAATGCTGAAATATTGCTGTGATGGTACAAAATAACATTTTTTTCTTTCTCTTTTTCTTGAACTTTTCTTTTCTTCCTATGCTAGGGATACTTGCTCGGATTAGTCTGTAGAGCAAGGGATTTTTATTCTGGGTAGGGTTGAGCTTGTCCTTTTGTCAATTCTCAAAGATTCTAGACCATGTGCATGATAGGATAGCAGGGGAAACTTTTCGCTCAGGAAACCAGTTCTACTATGTAGCATCATATCGAATTTGCAATGAAAACATTTTAATATGAAAAGATATACTTAGTTCAAGTAAATAACAAGATCAGTTCTCTATGCTCAAAACTTTATTTAATTAAACTATGGACTTTGATATAAGAGAGATTAATAATCATACCAAATAAATCAAGATATTTATTCATGTGAATGTGAAAGTGTGGGATTCCAAATAAATGCTAATTTATCCAAAATAACTAAAAATATAACTGCAATACTTCACAGTTTGACAGGTATAAAATAAAAGATGTTTTTGAAGATTTTGATGATTTTGAATGTTTTTAATGTTAAGTGATGAATTAAAAGAAATACAAGGTGATTGTTTTTTGAAATGTTTTAAAGAAGTGACTAAAAAATAATATGCAAAACAAATATATACAATGATGAAAGGACCAATTTTTATGCGTAGTAACGTTTAAGATGCATAATATTCATAGGTTCTTTAAGTTCTTTACCATCTAAGGTAGATAATTTGTATGCTCCCGATTCAAATTTAATAGTGATAATATATGGTCCAAGCCAATTGGGTTCAAATTTACCTTTAAGGTCTTTAGTTGCATTAGTATTTTTTTTATTTTCTTTTAAAACAAGATCGCCGACCTCAAAGGATCGATGACGAACTTTCTTAGCATATGATCTTTTAAGCTTTTTTTGGTTGGCACGAAGGTGCTCCAAAGCATTGATGCACTTTTCATCTAGGAGTTCTAGCTGACTAAGTTCTTGTATAAAAATAACCTTCAACAGTTGTTCTAGTTCTCCTTTGACTAGTAAGGCCATTTTAGGATGCATTTTTCTAAGTTTTTGTTTAACAGGTTTAGCATCCGGATGGACTACTAGGTGATGCATGACTACAGAAGGGTCTAAACCTGGCATATCTTCATATGTCCAAGCGAATACATCTTCATATTCTTTAAGGAATGCAATGTATTGCTCTTGTTTTTCTTGACTTAATTCTGATCCAATATTGATTATGTGGGGATTATCCTCAATTCCAATGTTAACTTTAATGACATTTTCTACTTCCATATGTAGATCTCTTTCAAAATTAGGTGGGGCGGGTGAAATTCCCAAATCTTGTAATTATTTTAAGGTTAACTTGGATAATTCATCTTCAGGAGTCGTGGCCTCAAGTTGGGCTATAGTAGGTATAGAACCATCAAAATAAAAACCATTGTGTAACATCTCTTCAACGGAGACATCATGGAAAATATCTCCTTCCAACTCATCATCGGATTCAACAATCATTTCGGGATAAGCTATGGATAGCATATTGCATGTAAATGGCTGATTTTTTAGAGGTAAATCATCACGCCCATCCAAATAATCTTGATAACATATGAGTTGATCATCATCTTCAAAAGGGAAGGGTTGACCCTTACTAGGAAATAGGCCCACACCACATCGGGTGGGCCATGGTTCTACCTCAAAGGGTTATTTCATACCATCTTGGAAAGGTCCCAAGACTTTCCCTTTATATCCCATTTTAAGCATTATAGGTTTAGCTTTAATATACTCGTTAGTAAAATAACATCGAGCATATCCCTCATGATGAGTTTTGATGTTCTTGGGTATTCTTCCAAAGTCATATCCCTTATAAATGAAGGCACAACTCCCGACTTGGTAAGTACTTCCCTTAGGTTATGGGAGGCCCAAAGTACGAGGATATGGCGGTAAATTACTTAAGATAATGGAATTTTGCATAGAAGCATTTGTTTTTTTTTATATAAGAATGTTAGATAAATCAGGTAAGAGTTCATCAGAAAGAGCATAAGATGTAGAAGGATCATTCCCTATATATTTAGATGTGGAAGGTAGGATAGATGTGGATAATGTGGAGGTGTTAATAGATGGGTCTATAGGTTTTGAAATGATAGGGACAGAACATGAAGGATTGGTTGTGGATTTAAGATCTTTTTGAGGTTCTAGAGTGGTTTGTTTAGAAGATTGTTTAGATGAAAAATAAGAATTAGGATGTGTGGATGACAGAGCAGGGCAAAATTAGACTCCAACAGGTTCTGCCAAAGCACACATATCAAAGGGTCTAGGATCCCCATGGATAGTGACCAACAGGTTTTTAAATTCGAATTTAACACATTGGTGTAAAGTTAATGGGACAGCCCGCATTGCATTGATCCAAGGATGACCCAAGAGTATATTGTATGATGTGGGGCAATGTACAATAAACACGATCGTATCTAAGGTTCTCGGACCAACTTGCAATGGGATGGTGATAACTCCACACGTTTCTTGTGTTTTGTCATTGAAAGCTTTTATGATCATGTCAGTTTTCTTCATTTCATCACTTCTAAACCCAAATATTTGGTAGAAGTCAAAAGTGCAAATATTTAGAGATGAACCATTATCAATCAAAACCCTTTTGACTACTACATCTCCTATTAGGGCAGTAATATATAAGGGGTTATCCTTATGTAAACTATGTTGCGGGATATCTTTATCTCAAAAGTCAATACAATCAACTTCTCTAGTGATGATAGTATTGGTCATGGCTTCAGGTTGAATGTTTTGTGGTACCATCATTTGGCTTAATGTGAGCATCAATTCATCTCTATGGGTAGGAGAAGATCTTAATAAGTCCAAAAGGGAAATTTTGGCTGTAGTATTGGATAATTGCTCGTTAATATTATAAGGAGGTTTAGGTTGAACATTAGGAGCATGATTCCCTTTATTGGGATTTTTCAAAACAAATGGGACTGATCCATTGTTCTGATTTGGTTCTTGTTGAAAATTTTGAGCTTGTTGTCTAGTAACGACTTTGATGGTACCTACAATGTTATATTGAGGATGTTGAATAGGTCTCGGTCTAGCATTTATAGCTTGTTCATTAGAAAGGAACTGATTAGAAGAGGTTCGAGTAGTAACTCTTCTAGGAAATGGTTCTTTCGGAACCATAGAATCTGTGATAGGTTGAATAGGATTTGATTCATATTCAAAACTATTTGATTGATTTGAAGTGATTTCCATATCACTTTCAGTATCCGATTCTACATCACTGAGATCCGATGTTTGAATATTATGGAGGGGCCTGGTCATGACCATGGATAAAGTTGTGTCAAATTTTTGTAAATCATGATTAGGTAAATGTTCGCTAATAGTTCCTACATATCGGGTAGGAGGAGGGACATTATGATGCTCAATTTGATTGGCCACCTCTTTACCACATTTTGGTAAAGGATGTTGAAATATATCTAATGATTGATTAGCATTTTGATTCTGATTTTGGGGAATGTTCTTTTGAGCATTATTAGGAGCATTTTGTTTAGGTTGGAAGGCTTGCACCTCCATCTCATTGTTATCAATCAAATCTTGTATTTTATGTTTTAACATTTTACAAGAGTTGGTAGAGTGTCCAGGCCCTCTATGGAAATCACAGTGTAAATCGGCTCTGTATTCGGGTATGGTTGGATCAGGTTCCCGGATAGCCGATAATTGAATCAAACCTCTTTCGAGTAATTGGGGTAGAATAGTTGATAATGTTTGATTCAATCTAGTAAACTCTTGAGGAGGTTTATCAGAAGGTTTTAATATAAATTTTTTTGTTGTCTTCGTTGTATTGATATTAGCAACATTTACTGCTGTCAGTGACTCCGTCACCTACAACTTGTTTGCTTTTATATTGATTTCTGGATGTTTTCTCATCATCTTTCTTCCTAAGCTGGCCTCTCCTAATGAGGGCATCTTCTACTCTTCGAGCTAAGTCTATAGCCTGATTGAAGGTAGTTAAGGTAGCAGTTGATAACTCATAATATATTTGTTCTTGCAAATTATTAATAAAAATGTCCAACATTTCCCTATAAGGTAGCACAAAGTGCAATTTTCCTGTCAACTACCTCCATCTAGCTAAGAAATCAACAAAACATTCATCTTTGTCTTGTTTTAAGTTGTACAAATCTTTAATGGTTACATGCCTTTCGATAAAGGCACTAAATTGATGCATAAAAGATTCAGCGGTCTCTTCAAAATTTCTCAAAGAATGAGTGGGCAATTGATAGTACCACTCTAAGGCCATTCCTCCTAAACTTTTCGGGAACATTTTTAGTAATAACAAGTCATCATGTCATATATCATGACATGCTATCCTAAACATGCGAATATGCTCTATGGGATCTTCATTTCCTTTATATATAGGCAGGACGGGCATGGGAAAGTGTTTAGGGTATGGTTGTGCTACAACTATAGGATCTAGAGGTTGACTACACATCTCTCAATAATTGTACGAGGGACGGTAGGGATCTATCTGGTCCATGCGAGAAGCTAACTGTTTCACCATTGCTTCCAGATTACTGGTTTGCCCACCATATTGATTCGGTAGGGCATTAATATGAGACTTGTGAGCATATGATGGAGGGACATGAAGATTAGATGCTATATTGTTATTGTGTAAATTGTTGGTAGGAAGGGTGTTATGAAGAAGTTTTGAAGTTGTATTATGTTGTATCCCAGATTGTTGAAAATTAGTGTTTGGCTTGTTTTTAGGTTTTTGTCGATTTGAAGCATATTGATCAATAGTTTGGCGAAATAAAGTAGTGAATGAAGGTCTCTTTTGTGTGGGCATGATTTTAGGCTCAATAACAGGTTCCTTAGGAGGTTGGGTAACCTGTTGTTTTTGCATGTTCTGAATTATAGCGGCCATATCCATATTGGATGGTCCGACTTTATCACTTTCTTGATCAACGAAAGACAAGGGATTAGTGTGTATGTCAAACATATGTTCCATGGCTGCTTGAGTGTCACTAATTTGTCCTCTATCAATACGAATTGCCATATTAAGAGCACCAATATTATTGTTGAAGAATTTCCAAAAATGATCTATGTTATCAAAAGTAACAGTTCCATCTAGAGCCATTCTAGGGGATGAGGATCCTTCCTCTCTAACATTTTCTTGTTGTTCATTTTCTTCAACCAGGTCATCTTCTGGTTGTTCTAGAGTTTCTCCTTCTGGAATTGGATCCTCAGAAAGGGCATTTAATTTTTTGTTTTTCTTGCCTAACCAATCTTCTTCTTCTTCTTCTTCAGTTTGTTTACCATTCCTAAGTTTAGTCTTTGTGCTTAAACTTAGATTTCAGCAAATATATATATTTTTATATATATATATATATATATATATATATATATATATATATATATATGCAACAAGATTAAGAGGTATATATTTTAATTATATACCTACTATAGTATTTAAAATAAAATGTTTTGATTTTGTTATGTTTTTTTTTTTTTTGGTTTTAATAACAATATTATAAAGATAACAAACAACACACAAAACGCAAGAAATAATAATAATGAAAACAATGATCTAGTTTTCTATAAATAAATTTATAAATATCATTAATGGGCTCAAGTTCTTCAGGAGTCATGAAATGTTCTTCTTCAAATTGAAAATTTTCTTTCAAGAATTTGACAAAAAGTGCTATAGTGATATTATCTGTTTCAGATTTTGTTTTGTAGAAGTAAAGCTCGTGGCAATACTCTCGATATAACACAGCTCTAGGAACTCTCCTCCATATTTCCCTATCCGTAAGAATGACCTCTTGATCTTCTACATGACCTAGGAATTGGTGTATAACAGTTGCGTTCTCAAGGTATTCCTCGAAGGTGAACAATTCTGAAGACACAAGAGCTCTCCTATAAGCTAACCACCTATGGAAAGCTCTCTAAAGTTCATGATAAAAGATGAGTTGATGAGGATCCAGGATTCTATCTAGGGCAACCCTCTTGATTTGTTTAAGTTTTGTTGATCTAGATGAAATGATACCTAGTCTCCTATTAAGTTCGTCCCACAAAGGCGGGACTCTGTATGTTTGAGATGTTCTAGACAAAGAATCAACCTCTATGGCTATTAATTGATTTTTAACATTTATAGCAACTGCTTGTCTTTTCTTAGGAGCTACCATCTAAACATGATATGCAACTTAGTAGTTTTCTAATGATTTTAAATGCATCTATTTTTTTTTTTGGTTTTCAAAAGGTTTTTAGTTTCATGTCGGGTTCACCAAAATGTATCGTTCCAAATTTTTCGCACCCTTACCTTCAGGCTAAAGGATTCGCGCCTGGAATGGGGATGCGGGAAGGATGGGACAATACCTCAGACTGAGAGGCCCTTTGAAGGTCCCGCCTCTTGGGGGAGGGGTATTAAGGTGATTTTTTGATGAATGGTGGGTTCACCAGGAAAATTTTGAATGGCAGTTTCCACGCCTAGGTTGGGAATGTGTTTGATGTGTTCAATTTTATCTTTAATCATTCAAATCCTAGGTTTGGCCAAATGAATCTAAATTTTTCTATATGAAATGCAGATTTAAATAAATACAAAAAATAGATTTGAACAGAAAACACAGAGAATAAGCTAGATTAAAATGTCATACCTGATCCGGATGTCTGATGGAGGTTCTGATTTTTGAAGTAGTCAAGATCGCCTCTGATATGACAGGATCGTCTGTGATCAAACAGAATCGTCTGAGATCTGACGAATTCGTCAGATCTCAAACGATCTTGAGAAATAGATACAAAACACAAAAAATGCAGCAATGCTAACAGAGGAAAATGGTGTAAAATGACAATAATAATATCAAACTGATAATTATAAACAGAAACCTGAATGCATTACAATGATTTAATGTCAAAATATGATTTATCATGCATTTAAGCTATATGGGTGAACTCCAGGATGTAAAATAGTAATAAGTCTAACTAATGCAAAGCAAAACAATAGATAATGGAGAAAGAATGCAAACTCAGGGCACTGATTGCCCCCAATATTGACTGTAGTCGAAATCGTCTCAAATTGGTGCAAGATCGTCCGAGATTGTATAGGATCGTCTGCGACGATCTGAGCTTGCTCCGACTGAAGAATAACAAAGTTCTTGCAAACAAACTTGGAAAAATACGAAGGTAAATGGTAGTCTAAGACATTCTAATGCATGTAAAACTCAAAGTACAAAAAAATTCAGCCAAGGGAATGTCAAGGGGAGGGCCTAAGATTAAATAGGCATAGGAAGGAGGTTGGGAGGTTGGAGATCATCCCAATTTGGGATATCTCCAACGGGGGAGGTCTCTAACCGTGCAGACACGCTTTTGCCCAGGTTAGAGACGTCATTGAAATAGAAGCTAATTATGAAAAATCAATTTTGGGACGAAATCATCTGGACGTCCTAGTCCAGATGAAATCATCCGATCTGAGGTGATATCATCTAATCGGCGATGATATCATCCAACGGTCACAACAAATCCTAAAAATGGCACGAAAAATGAGGAAAGCGGTTAAAAGGCGGTTCGGGGTTGAAAATTTGAATTTGAATTATTACTAAGGTAATTTTAATTATTGCTAAGGTTTACTACGCCAATTTTAGGGTGCTACAATCGCCATCCAAAAACAAGCCCAAGAGAAGAAGAATTTGGCAAGGAGTGCCAAATATCATAAGACCTCAAGATATTCAAAATATTAAGAGGAAGATCCTGCTTGAAGTCAAAATTCGATAAGAAGACTTGAAGACAAGAGAAGCCTACCAAATTCAAGAATATTTGAAGATTGCCTCTCACAAAAAAAAATGAGGAGACTAAAATAGGATAACAAGCCACCAAATCCTAAGCTCGTGAAATAAAGTTCGAGATCATATTTTTGTGAAGAAGGAGCTATTTAGGATAGCCTACAAAGAGCTACAAGATCTTACTCAAGGCAACAACTTGGTGATCTTAAACACCAAGATCCTCTACAAGATCTACATCCTCTACAGAAGTTGCAAAAGAGCTACAAAACATTTCAAATAAATGTAAGCAACTGTTGGTGCAAGTAGATTCATTAGTTGGATAACTTATCAGATTCATTAGAGCACATTATTTGGATTAAAGTTGCAAGAAATAAAACTAGATTACAGTCTTAAAAAGTGCAAAGAGAGAAAAGTTTCTTTTAATGTTCATTTACACATTAGTTAGGAGTTAATTAGATTTCAAAACTACATCTATCAACTACCTATCATCTACTTTAGAAAAGAAAAATAAGACTAAGTCCTACAATATTAATTGTAGTGAAATTGCAGAATAATTATTGAAGGTTCATTTCAAATTATTCTTGATTAAGTTGCAGTAAATTGATTAAGTGCATTAAATTGAGAGTTTATTGGAGTGATAAGGTGAAATTTCTAGTGCATTAAAAGTGAAATATTATTAGATTCATTTGCACTATTCTATTGCTCTCAAAAATACTATTGTTGTGTTCTTGAAAAGGGCACAAAAGCAGAATTTGACAAAGTGTCTAAAGACACTATTAATGCACAAAAATATACAACACATAGTGGCCAAGAGAAACCACAAAAAATATATTGGAATCCTCCAAAATTTGGAGAATAAGACAACTAACCAAAATCAGAAATAGAAGCTTCAAATATTGAGACTTTGTGAGTCTCAAATCCAAAGCATTACAGGGTTAGTTGCAAGGAGAAAAGTGCAGAAAATTGCATCAAATAAGGAGCTTCTATATATTTCTATCCAATTTTAGATTTGTCATCAAAGTATCCAAGAAAAAAGAGGTAGGTATCTAATAAAATATACAACCTCAAAACCCCTACATTTCATTCAAAATTTTTGCCACAAAACCAGAAAATCAGACCTGCAAAAAGGAGTGCAAGAAAGGGTGCAATAAAGGCATCTTATTTACAAATATTGTTACATTATATTGAAATTATCTAATTCGTTCTATGCAGGAAAGAGGGTAGAGTTGAAGGTGCCCTTAAGGCACAACATTCTCAAGAAGAGTGCAGCTGAATACCAGCATAAAGAAGCCTCTAAAAAGGGTTCACATCGTGCATTGGTTATACAACCACAACAAGTAACCTATAAAGCACAAGAAAGGTGTCACATTGCTCACTAAAGGAGACAAATCCAGTAGTACATAAGCAAGGGAAATCAAAGTAAGCAAATTGGAATCGTACATCTCATCAAGAAGCATTCAATACTACCATTGAAGTATCAATAAGTCTCCACCAAAGTGCTATCATTCGAACTCCATTCAAGAGACATCAAAGCCCCACCAAAGATCCTCTAAATATCTACCAAATATTTGCCATAAGTATTGCTTGGCTGGAACCATCTCAACACCATAAAAATACAAGGAAGAAGGTGGAAAATTACATTGAAAATCTTTCAAGAAGGCAATGATAAGACTAGGGTATGCAAGTGCCACTTTTCATTCTCCAAAAGAAACCCTAAACGCCATCAAAGGTATGTTGGAATTTCACACATGTGAGAAAAATTGTTACAGCATCTCTTTGGTGCTTATAGTCCATGTGGAAGAGGATTTACATTCAGCCATAGTTGTTACAAAAGGAAGCCTTATGGAAAATACACTATGAAGGAGTAAAAACGCTTCAGATGTTACACTTGTGACAGACATCCAAGAATATATTTGAAGCATTGAATGTAACTGTTGTGACACTTATCACTCATTAACAATTGACCACCTATTAAAGGTGCCTTGGACCAGGGAGAATGTAGCATTCAAAAGTATTTATAAGCATCAACGTTTAGCATTTTGCAATCTTTGCGCATAGGGCTGAGTTACAGCATGGAACCAAGGAGGAAGAGCCTTAAATGTCTTGGTCAAAATAAGTCAAAGGTAGAAGGTGCCATAGTTGGAGATTAAATCCAAGATTTCCATTGGAGGGAATGGTCAAGGCAAAGATACTCACATTGCAGCCATCTCACATCCAAAAATAGCATGTATTTGAATAATGCAAGTTAATACTTATTCCCTACTTTAATATGCTTTCATTTAAGGGAGTTGTAAGGTTGATAAACCAAGGTCAAAATTAGAAGAAATTAACCATATTGAAAGCAAAGCATCAAAGGAAATAATTTATCAAATTAATATAATATTTGCAATATATACCATAGGAAAAATAAGGATTTCTACTAGAAATAATTTTTTAAATATTTGCAAATATTATTGTGTTCTAATTTTCTATATTTGGGAGCTATAAGGGTTACAACACCAAATTAGGTTACTGAAAATTAGAAACACAAAAATCAAATCCTAAAGGATATTAAAAGTGGTTATTAATGTTTTTTCTAAGGTTGGAAATTTATAATATTCTTGTCTCAAAAATTCTCAAAAAGGAAAAAATAAATCCAACATTAAAACCTATTCAAATTTGGAAAAAGTGCTTAGTTCAATAGGAGCAATAAGGGATAATAGAAGTTGATTTTGGTATTTACAAAAACTTTACAAAATCAACCAAAAATTGAACTACATTTTACAAAAGCACTATATACATCTTATATCTTATCCAAAACATACTAGGGAGTCATAAGGAATTCTACAAAACTTGGTAATATCAGCATTTATCAAAGATTATCAAGTTGTAAATTCATTGGAAAATATAAGCTTTCTACAAAACCTAAAATTCCATTAGGTGTATATACTCTCATTACTAGGGAGACATAAGGAAGCCTACAAACCTAAGGATTAATATAGGTTTTATCAAATCAAGCTTATATATTAGGGAATTATATCCTACCATATCTAAAACTAGGGAGCTATAAGGATGTCTACTTCTCAAAACACAACAAACACTAATAATTCCTTCAGAAAAGAGAAGGCCAATGCCATAAAACTTGGGATCATGAATCTACTCATGAAATATGAAGGAATGTTAGATCTAACTTCAAAGGTAATTCATATTAAATCCTTAGAAGATAACTTTGATACTATGTTATCTTCACGCTCGTATCTATGAAGCAATTGACAATGGGAAAAGTGATATTTCACTTTCCCTAGACTTTGTGAGTATATTATACTTGACATTGCTCACATATAAACACTACAAGAATGAAAATGTAGAACACAAATTATTGATATAACTACTCAAAAGGAAGGTAGAAATTAATGAATCATATCTAGAAAAGTTTTTTCAATCCTTGTGCAGCATTGGCACTTCAGGTTCTACTAACTCAAGATCTTATCATGATGCCTTAAGTGGTGGTTTAGAATATTTTGTACATATTGAATACATGAAAGAAGAATCTTCCTTACAAGAACCAAGTAGCAGCACAACCACCTATGAAAGCATAGAAACCAGAATCAAAGGTAAAGAAGAAGATAAAGCAGATAAAGGAGGAATACAATGCAAATTCAATTGAAAGAACTTTTAGCTTCAGCTACAACTTACTTTGCATCATATGAAGACTCAAATTATTTGTTGAACCTGATCATAGTAAGAAATGAAGGAGAATACAAATTTTATTATCCAATGGAAGGAGATCCACATTGAAGACTAAGTCTTCAATACCCAAATAATATAATACAGGGGGGTGTTAGAAATAGATTATATTACATTATTTGGGTCATGTAAATGTACCTTCCTAGGTACATACTTAGGACATTAGATTACTTTAGGGGGAAGTTATCTAGTTACTTCATGCAATTTAATAAATGCACAAGTGTCAATGTGCAAGCTATATATGTGCAAGTTGTCCCTTGCACAGCTAGGTAGAGTGTTGGCCAAGGAACTTATCTTCCTATATAAAAAGGGCCTCATTGTAACAAGCATGATATAGAGAAGCTTAGAGCATATTCATAGGTAGTAGCATAATGTTGTGTAGATCACCATATATTGGTGATGGGTGCAATGTAGTCCAGTAGCTTTGTTCATGGTGTCCATTTCCTCTATAGCTACATTGTATTCATTTCTATCATTTCTATTTATAGCATCTTTCAGTCATCTCACATATTTACTTTCTTTCATATTATTCTGCATCTTGTGAATGTTATCTCCCATTGCATACTACATCAAAAGCTAACAAGGTGATGGTCACTCCATTAATATAAGCTAAAGAACTACATTGTACTCCATACAAGAGTTCTACCACTATCTACTACTCTCTACTATAATGCACTTGATATGCTTGATATGTACTTGATATCTCTATGAGGCCCTTTATATAGGAAGAGAGATTCCTTGGCCAACACTCTACCTAGTTGTACAAGGGGACACCTTGCACATTGATACTTGTGCATTTATTACATTTCTTGAAGTAAGTAGCTAACTTCCCCCTAAAGTAATATCCTACTCTAACTATGTACCAAAGGTGGTACATTTACATGACCCAAATGATGTAATATACTCTAACTCTAACACCCCTTGTATTACATTATTTGGGTATTGAAGATTTCAATATTCAATATGGATCTTCTTCTTGGTCTTGGAGTTTGTATTCTCCTTCTCTATTTTCTATAACTTGTTCAAGCAAGTAGTTAGTGTCTTCATAACCTATTGTTCTTGTTGAAAGAGCTTTGACTTCATAACCATCTGTAGGTTCTTCCAGTTCTTTTATTTCTTCTATCCTTTGAGCTAGGTGTCCTTTCTGATTCCCTTTTCGATACTCCAATTGGGGATAATTGGTTGGATGCTAAAATTACTTTTGATGAGGATTATTTTGATATTTTCATGGTTGAAATCTACTTCCATTGTTCATCTAATTTCCTTGATTCTGATTTCTGGGATTGAATCTACAATAGTTAGTACTATGACCTTTTCTTTTGCATATCTGAAAATACCTATTATACCATGGTATTCATCCTTTTGATGATGAAGCAATATTCCCCTATGGATTGTCTTTTGATGCCAATGCAATGTTAGTCATTTCATCTTTAATTGTATTCTCTACCTCATATTCTTGAAGAATATTGATTAGGTCATCAAAAGAAGTATCTTTACTTAGGACTTGTAAAGATGTAACCAAATTTTTGTAGTTGTTTGGAAGTGCTCTCATGGTTACTTGAGTAATAAATTCATCTTTAGTCTCTTCTCCTAGGGTTAATAATTTCTCTTTAATATCTGCTACCTTCCTTAGGAATAGTTCTATGCTCTCACCACTATTCATTTTTAGGGAATGTAGTTGAGTTTGAAGATGAAGGATAGTGGCTTTATTTTTCCCTTCAAATATCTTCTCTAAGCTTTTCCATGCTTTTGTAGATGTCTTTGCTGAACTGATATAAGGTTGTATTTCATCAGTGATAGCAAAGGTTATTATCATTAGGTCTTTTGCATCATTTTCTTCAAACTTTTGAATCTCAATATCACCTGTGCTTGGTCTTTTTGTTGTTCCTTGAGCTATCTCCCAAATTTTTTCATATACTAAGATTGCTTTTACCTTATTTTTCTAGGAGAAATAATTTGGACCTTTAAGTAATTGGGATTCTACAAGAAATAATTTGTTTGATGCCATGATGATCCTTGTGGTCCTCTTTTAAATTCCCTAGTATTGATTTGATGATACCTTTGTGAAATTTATGTTTTGTAGAATGCCTTATGTCTCCCTAGTGATTTTGATATGCTAAAGTGCTTTTGGGAATAGTAGTTCAATTTTGGGTTGATTTTGTAATGTTTTGTAAATAACAAAAATCAACTTTATTACACCTTATTACTCCTATTGAACTTAAGCACTTTCTAATTTGATGAGGTCCTAATGGTTGGATTTATTTTATCCCTTTAATGTGGTTTTGAGACAAGTATACAAATTAATTTCCAACTCTTGATAATCCTTAATGAACCTCCTTTTATAGCCTTTGATATTTGATATTTAATGTTTCTAAATTCCAATAATTTATTTGGTGTAGTATTCCTTATAACTCCCTAATTTGGAATATTAGAAAACAATAATATTTGCAATAATAGGGTTTTAATTTCCAAGTTGAAACCCTTATACCTCCTACTTTATTATTTGTAAATATAAATATTCTTGAAATTTTCTTGCTTAATATATTACTAATGCTAAATGGATGATTGCAATAGTAAATATAATGTACCCTTATAACTCCAATATAACTTTAGTTTATAGCAAGCAATAAATAATATGAGATTTTACCTTAATAACCCTTCTGGATTATCTTACCTTGATGTTGTGAGGTGGTGTATTTGAAACCTTCTAGAATGTGGTGCTCATGGGCATTCAATGCCTTCTTTGACCGGCGTCGGTTTCTCCCTTGAGTAGCACTTCTCTCCTCTGTAAATGGTGTTGATATTCTCCTTAAGGAATGCTTGGTCTATGACAAATATCCTCCATAAATGGGGTGTTGGTATTTCTGGTCTATGATAGCTTCTTAAATGTAGACTTACACCTTTGAATGGTGCACAAGCTTGAATTAGCCTCCTCCCTATGAACGTGCTTCACACCATTCAATGCTTGACTTCCTTTGACCTCGTTCTTCACTCCTTATCCAAAATGGGCACCTTAAATAGGATTGTTTCCTTATAAATTTCTAATAAGTGTCACTTAGGCATTACTAAGTAGGTGATGATATTCCTCCAACGTACCTTTATGCAATGATGAGTTTGGTGGTAACCTCCCAAATATTTGTAACTCATTTTTAGGTGAGCATTGGATTATTCATGAATATTGGGGTGCTTAGAACTCTTGTGCCAAGTGGCACTCAAGGCTTGTGCATGTAAGACTTTCTTCTAATGCTCCAAGGATGAGCATTGTAACCCTATATTTACCTATATCTTTGTATTGTACGTTGGCTTGCTATGTTTCTTGGAATGCAAGTGTTTTCTCTTCTCCTTTTGCATATTGTCTTGATGAGGATAATGGGTGGCTCCAGTTATAATGCTCCAAGGTTCTATGGTGCTCCTAATGGTGGTCTTGTGGCAACTTTTTGTGCTCCTTTTTGGTGGTCGTTCTCTCCAAGTAATGGCCTTGGGTATAGCACCTTTCCCTTGTTCCTTTATGCTATTTTTGTAGCTTTAACAGCCCCTTGTGCTTAGCTTGATAGTGCTATTCCACATAGATAATATCCTTCTGTATGTTGTCCTTTATCTATATAGACTCATATGATAATAGCCTCTTGTAATAGCTCCAATATTGTAGGTGAAATGCTTGCTTCTAGGGCTGGATTGGACGTGGAGAAATGGTGTTTTTAAACACCTTGATTTTGAGAAGTGCGAGCTCTTCGGTGGCTCTTTCCTCTTGCTCAAACTCTGCCCTAAAACCTGCTGAGATAATGGTCATGTTGTTTCCTGCAATGAGAGATTCTTTTGTCCTTTTTTTGAAGGAACAAAAGAGGTGCTTTGTAATAGTTAGATTTGCACCAATATGACGAACCTTTTTTCTGAAATCTTTTTTTATTTTGATGAGGTAGCTCCTTGCCTTCACTAATCCTCTTCCTTGGATAATTTAATAAGAGTTAATCCAAGCTAATAAGATACTCTTAATATGTTGATTTTAAAGTAAGGATTTTTGCACTTTGCACTTAAATGAAACCCTTATATATTCCTTGAATCTTGAGACTCACCAAGTCTCGATTTGAGGCTTCCTTCAAGGACTTTAATGGTGGCTTCCTTCTCCACATTTTGACTTGTATTGGTGGCTTCTTTTGGCCACGAAATGCTGCAGATTTTGTGCTAGTTTTGTGCCTTTAACAATCAAAACACAAACTAATTTCTTGAGAGTAACTAGTTAAATATCAACTAGTATAGTGCTAATGGATTAATAATGCACTTTAATGGTAACAATAATCTCACCTTATTGCTCCTGTAAATAAACTCTCAAAGTAATTCCAAATGCACTTAATAATATCTGCAACTTTTAAGAGTAATATGTAAAGAACCCTTAATGAATAATCTGCAATTTTCACTACAATCAATATTGTAGGATGTAGTCTTCTTGCTTTCTAGATAGATAATAGGTAGGTGATAATTTTCTTTCTTTCGAAAAATATCCAACTCCTATTTAATGTGCAAATATATCTTAAAATGAACTCTCCTTTTTGCACTTTCTTGAAGACTATAATATGAGCCCTTCTCCTTGCAAATTTAATCCAAATATGGTGCTTAATGGAATTTGATAATGAACCCTAATTTGAAGTTCAACTAATTGCACCCTAGTTTCTTACCTTTAATGGCTTCTATCATAGATGTAGATCTTGGTATTTTGATTCACCAAGTTGCTACCTTGTAATGGATGAATTCGTAGCTTCTTGTTGGTTGTCCAAAATAACTTCTTGCTTCACCAAACTATGGTCTTGAACTTTTTGTCTTGAGCCTAGGGTTTGGTGGCTTGATCCTTCCAGTGATCTTCGATTTTTTGTAGTAGGTTCAAAAAGTCCTTGCTTCTGAAATGTGCCTTCTTGTTGTGAGAGGTAATCTCCAAATATCTTGGATTTGGTAGGCTTCTTCTATCTGAATCTTCCTTCAATATTCTTGTTGAATTATGACTTCAAACAGGATCTTCTTCTCAAGATTCTGAATATCTTGAGGTCTTCACTGGATTCTTCTTCGGGATTTGGCACTCTTTGCCAAATTATTCTCTTCTTGGGCTTGTTGTCGGATGGTGAAAATTATCCCAAGTCCTTCACTATCAGGAGCTTCTCCTTGGTAGTGGATTTCTCCAATGAGTGCTCCTAGGAACTCTTTTGATGATGCTTCTATGAGAGGCTCTCCAAGCCTTCTTCTTTTCCTCCTTGAGACCTCTCCAAGGTCTTCTATCTTGCAGCTTCTCTGGTCTTCCAACTGAGACCTTTTCTTCAACCTTCTACTTCTGGAAGTGTTGGTGATGAGATCTTCTTCTCGGATCTCTAAAATCTATTACTTCTATGATTAGGAACAAGACTCTACTAGTCCCTATTTATCTCTTCTAGGATTGGAAGTTTTTGAATTAGATATTCTCTAGATCTTTTCATCTTCTTTTGAAAGAAGCATTTAATCATTAAAGGAGATCACCAATCTCCTATTTCATGGACTCTTATCTAGAGTCTTCTTCAGGATCTCTTCTCTGGATTATTATTCTGAATCCGGTTCTCTTCTTTGAAGTCTTATTCAAAATTAGGGCTTCTATGGCCTTCTCTTCTGTATAAGGGCTTATGTGGCCTTTTCTTTTGGATCAAGGCTTCTATGGCCTTTTTCTTTTGGATCAAGGTTTATGTGGCCTTTTCTGTTTTTGCACTCTATAGGTATTAATATTGAATGGAGATCACAAATCTCCTATCTCATCCTTGACTCATCTTCTGGAGTCTCTTCTTCCTTGAGTATGATATAAGGCTACTGTATCCTTTTCTTCACTTCTGCAATCTATAGGATTGCAGCTATTGTAATGAGACCATTTTTTCAAGATCTTTGAAATATTTAGTCTTCTTCTTATTGTTGCAAGTTTGGAATAATCCTAAGAAGATATTCTTCCTAACTCTCTTGTAGAAAGCTTCCCACACTACACCAATAAAGGGCTTTAACGATGACTAAATTAAGGTGGTTTTTTATGATGGTAAAAAATTTCCCTAATAGATCCTAAGAGGGCGGTTTATAATTGCCCTCTTAGGATAACCACCCTCTTAGGGTCACCCTAAGAGGGTGGCTATAAACTACCCTCGTAGGACTAAGACGATGGTTATAAACCACCGTCTTAGGGGTTAGACTAAGATGTTAGTTATAAACCATCATCTTAGGGTGATCTAAGAGGATGTTTTATAACTACCTTCTTAGGGATAAGAGGGTGGTTATAAATCATCCTCTTAGATCACCCTAAGACAAAAATTAAAGGGTGGTTTATAATCGCCATATTAGGGGAACCCAAATTTTTTTGGGGTCCCTTATGAGGGTGGTTATAAATCGCCTTCTTAGAGACGGTTTTTATTTTTTTTAATACGTGATCTTAAACCCCTACACGATGACATCATTGTTTCTTTGAAGCTTCATAAATAGATAGTTTATCGCATCTTAGCTACTACAACTAGTCTATCATGCCTTAGATACTCTAACCTCCATGTCACTCCTTAGCTACTCTAACCTCCACACTGCGCCTTAGCTACTACAACTATCACACCTTAGCTACTGTAATCATCGTGCCTTAGCTACTGCAACCTCCACACTATGCCTTAGCTATTGTAACCTCCACACTACACATTAGCTACTACAAAATTCACACTATGCACACAACCTAGGGCTCCCGAGCTTTGACTCATGTTGTTCATTTATTGGTTGGGGTTTGCCTTGGAATTTCTCAAAAACTTCTAGGGTTCCTGTGCTTTGATTTGTGTTGTTTATTTTTTGGCTAGAATTTACCTTGAAATTTCTTTGAAACTTTTGCTAATTTACTTGAAATGCCAAGAGATGAGGGTCGAAGCTAAAGGTACAGAACAGAGCATGAAGATAAATTGTAAGGCATCCATAATTACATCTTTTGCCAAGTTCTTAATATATAAAATAGGAGCTAGAATTCCAAGAGTATAATTCTTAAATATTGGAAGGGCTAGAATCTCAATAGGAGTCAGCTTGCCAGCTTCTATATAAACACGTAATTTTTGAATATTATCAAGGTTGGGTATACACCATTTTTAGAAATGAATTTTTATTAATAAGGTACCAATTTATTTTTTTGAGGCTTATGCATGTTTGGTAATCCTCTTTGGATATACAAGTACTATATACAATTTATACAAGTAATATATCAACTACAAAAAAGAAATCTTGTTTCTGACAATAAGCTATAAATAATATTTCTTTAAGTATAGCATGTTATGGAGTCTTGAAAAAAAAACTATAATATTTTGCATGATTTTGTACATTGTAATATATTTTTAGGACGTTTAAAAAATTTATTATCAATTTTAATGAGTTGCGATGAAGGGGCAACAACTTGTTAGTTTAAGTTCTAGGTCTACAAATATAACACTTATATCTCAATTATCTGTAAATTTCATTTTCTTAGTTTAAGTTCTAGGTATACAATTTATGTATATTTAGAACAATTACAAGATATTTTTCATACCCTTACATCTAGCTATCGTATGGAAGTCCATGGATCAAGATGCCTTGCTAAACTACTTTCCAACAAAACCATTTTCATCTCTTGAGAATTAAATTATTTCCGCATATTTGATTTGTCATTTAATTTTTCAGAGAATTCTTTACCCTAGATGGGGCTTATGTATATGATGGTGCCTAGTGAATTTCTAAAGCTACCTAGTTAATGAAAATATCGTATTAAAAATATATACATTTGTAAATATTTTTGTGTCATATATTTTTTTCTTTTCATATATTAAACATATATGCTTTTTCTAATGTTGTATCTAGTCATATCCATATTAGATCTAGAAAATTTGTCGTATCCATATCCGATTTCATACCAGTATTAGATATCGTATCTATTTCCATCTAACATAGATATTATCATTAAGAGCTACCCACAAAGGCACAACCATCTAGCACTAACCAAGTTTCAATGAGCTCTTCCCTATAAGATATCTAGTTGTGCTTCTAGAGCACAACTACATATCTTAAACATTAAAAATATAACTACATATTAAAAACATATACATTTGTAAATATTTTTGTGTCATATATTTTTTCTTTTCATATATTAAACATATATGCTTTTTCTAATGTTGTATCTAGTCGAATCCATATTATATCTAGAAAATTTGTTGTATCCATATCTGATTTCGTACTAGTATTAGATATTGTATCTATTTCCATCAAACATAGACATTATCATTAAGAGCTACCCACAAAGGCACAACCATCTAGCACTAACCAAGTTTCAATGAGCTCTTCCTTGTAAGATATCTAGTTGTGCTTTTGGAGAAGCTATCAACACATCCTTGATAAATTTAGTAAATGAAGAACCATATATTGCCAACTGAGTAATGAAGTCATTTCAAAATATTAGCAAGTTAAGAATATTAAAATTTTACCACCGAATTATTTTTTTATTTGCATTAAGGGGTTCAAGGCTATGACATGGTAAAGAGCCTTTAGAATTTTACTGAATGGGATAAGACGACCTTAAGAAAATCTAGAGATCAATTCTTTTAGTTTAATATTATACCATTAAGCAACCATGTATAACAAAGATATATTTTCAAAACTTGAGGACATCAATATTATGCACAATTAAGTCATCATTTTATATTTTGATTTCATCTTGTTCATAACATTGCAATATGAAATCTTGTTTCTTTACAAAACAAACTCATAAATAAACTAATTATTGTAGGGAAAAAAAACACACATTCTTCTTTATGGTTTAAGTGTAAATAGAAATCACCTACTTATTGTCTCCATACAAGAAATCCTCGCATATCATTATAGATTTGGGATTATAGTCTCCTAGTCTACTATGGTCAATGACATAGGACTAAGTAATTAGCAAGTTCATTTGTTATTTTATCCATTGTTCAGATGGTAAGCACTGATTTTCTATGTTCTATTTGTTTGATGATAAATAATAAGGGTGCTATATACACAAATTCAAACAATAACAATATATTTTACTGCTTCCAATCCCTACACAAGAGCAATACAATATGCTTTGTTGTTGGTAGTGGTATATTATTTAAGTTGTCCACTATATATGACCTCTTTTCTTGTAGCATTATAAGGCAAAGACCACAACAATTGGAAATCAATTTTCGTTGCTTGCTAAAATTTACAAAGGCCATGCATGAATCATCTTATAGTTGGTTATGTTATCAAAAATTATTCTTTAAGTAGGATCTTTAAAACATCACAAACTTCAATTTTTGAGAAAGAAGCCATAGTTATTTTATATTATAATCTCATGCTAAAAGGTTAACCTCAACACAAGTGAATAAGATCAAGATAAGTGCTAAAATTATTTAGGTTTCTAAATTTTCCTTAGAAGCAAGGATTTTTGTGGCAAGTAAAAAAGAGAAAATGTTCATAGGTATCCATAGAGAAAAAATCATAGAAATAATAGTTGACATTTATTAGTCATACTATTATCTCCAAATTCTCTACAGATCTGCAATAAACATTTGTGACAGTCTATGTGTGACACTCAAAATAATAATATTTTTGTATAGGGCCTATGTAGCATATTTGACCTTTAGAAGGCCTCTAAAATTATTGCTTGCTTAAATAAATTGCACTTCTAGTAGATTGACAGATACAATTGTAATAACATAGTTGCATTGTATACCTAATCCTCAGCCAATATGACTCCAGTGCTACGAGCAAATATCTCCATTCACCATCTATTGGTTGAAGTTGTTTTTTCAGATCATCAAGCTCTTAGAGTGTCTGTCTTGTCCTGTGCCTATGTTATTTTTTTTAGGCTTATGCATGTATGGTAATCCTCTATTTTTTTATGGAAAACATCCCAAATGGGATACCACTTTTGGGTAAGTCCCAAGGAGGCAGAGGTACCTATTTCACCAAAAATTCCTAGGGCTTGCACCTAGCTTGCCCCCTTTGGCACACTCAACGAGCATGCCTAAAACAACAAAAACAATAACAAACAAACATAAAAACAAAAACAAACATAAAAAAAAAAAACAAACGCAAAAATACAACATCAAAAAACAAAGACAACTAAACAAATAAATAAACAAACAAAATAAAAACCACAAAACAAACAAAAACAAAAAAAACATAAAAACAACAGAAAACTCAAAAAAAACAAATAAACAAATAAATAAAAATAAAAAATAAAATAACAAAACACATAACACATGAGAAATTCATAAAAAACAACAAAACAACACACAAACACTTAAAAAAATAAAAACAAAAAACTCAAAAAACAAAAACACAAAAAAGAAGGAAAAAACACAAAAACATAAAACACAACAAAAACACAACTAAAATGACTCAAAAACAAAATAATACAAAAAACACACACACCCTTCAAGAAACTAAAAAAAAGGAAAACAAAAAAAAACAAAACACAACTACGACCTTTCTAGGCCAAAAGACTTTTAAGGCAAGATTCAATAGAGGAAACATAAGAAATATATGTCTAAGCTAGGGAGCTAAAATACCCTGATCAAACCAAAGAGAAACAAAAAGGAACTAGGTACCTCTAGTACTGGAACCATCCAAATAAAGGATAAAAAGTAGAGCTTCCCTTATTTGTGAAGCCCACCATTTGGGAGGGTGGCCATAGCAAGTAAGATCACCTTTGTCCAATGCCCAATTAGCTAAAGCATCAACACTCCTATTATGTTCTTTGACCACATGATTGTAATCCACTTTCAAAAAGCCCATCTAGATTAATTAAATATTCTCAACAATTATTTTTATTCTCCAATCAACCTTATGATTCTTAGGAGTCTTCAAAAGATTAATCATGATTTGGGAGTCAGATTCAACCAACACCTTTTCCCATCCAACCTTAGCAACCTCTTGAAGGCCTTTGAGGATATCATACCCCTCAGCAAGGTTATTGGAAAGGATACTTAAATTCTTAGTAAAAGTGAAAACTAGGGAGCCATCTAAAATTCTACCAATTCCTCCTACACTAGCTTTTCCAGGATTTCCCTAGAGGCTCCATCGGTATTGACTTTTCCATAATCCTTAGGAGGAGGATGCCAATTCCTTGTTCTTTCCATTTTGTAATTACTCACATTCCCTTTAAGACAGTTGCCCTTAGAAGAGTTAATCTTCAATATTTGCATCACTTGATCCCATATTTGGTAGGAATTTTACGGGTGATTAAGGAGTTGTTGGACTGATTCAACTAAATTGACAATGGTCTTTTGCCAGGTATAGTGAATATCCTTTCTTTCTTGATTGAAAATATGGTTTTTCCTTTCATTCAAGATATTCCAAGGTAGAATGGTAGAACCCATCCAAACAAACTGCCTAATGAAATGATCAGCACCCTCCTTATTAGGCCAATCCCTCCAAAGCTATTCAAAAGTAGAAAAATTGGACCACTGTAAGACAAGTAAGATGGTCATTCTCCTCCATAACTCAGAGGCTAAGGTACACTTAATAAAAATATGGCTAAGATTTTCCACATTATTTCCACACATTTTGCATCTAAAAGGGCCATGAAAACCACGTTTCATAAGTTGCTCACCAGTTAGCACCCTACGATGCAATAAAATCCAAGTAAATAACCTCACCTTAGGCTAGAGATTTTGAGCCCACAACTGAGAAAATATATCATAAAATTGGTTGGGATTATTATGGCATAAGGTCAAATAACCTTGAGCAAATGAATACTCACCCTTAGTAGTGTTACTCCATCCAAAGCAATCTTTATCATGGGACCAAGAGAGAGATCTCATATGCAGGATGCGTTGGATATCTTGTCTATGAATTTTTAGAATTTGAATAGGCTAGTCCTCAATAGGAATACAATATCTACCAACCTCTGAATTACCAGTATGGTATCGACAGTAATTAGCCACCTTTCTCCAATTAGCTCGATGAAGCTCCTCCATCCAAGGCCTCCAATTAGGAAATTGAGTTATTAAAGGTTGGTGACCATCCCAAGAATCTATCCAAAAATTTGTCTGATGGCCATTATGAATGATCAAAAATAAATTTTTCTTAGTTAAATCTTCACCAGTCTTAAGAACTGCTAAAATGGAAGAACTTTTGGTAGGCCATTGATAGCGAACAAGGTCTTTAGGACTTTTGTTCTTAACATATTCAGCACGAAGATTATTGGTCCAAAGGGCATTGGGGTTATGTAAAATCCTCCAATACAATTTACTACCTAAAGCTTTGTTGTTATTAATAGCAGACCAAAATCTTAACCCCCCTTTATTATTAGGAATACATAAAGTGTCCCATCTCACCAAGACCCATTTTCTTATCTCCTTAGTACCACTCCAAAGGAACCGATGATTAATGTGATCCAATTCTCGAAGAACAAACTTTGGGATATTAAAAACGATAGAAACATAAATAGGTATAGCTTGAAAAATAGATTTTAGCAAGGTAATTTTGCCTCCAAAAGAAAGCCACCTATTGGTCCACTTTCCAAATGAATTTTTAATAATAAGGTACCAATTTATTTTTTTGAGGCTTATGCATGTTTGGTAATCCTCTATGGATATACAAGTAATATATCAACTACAAAAAAAAAATTGTATTTATGAGAATAAGTTATAAATAATATTTCTTTTAGTATAGCATGATATGAAGTCTTGAAAAATAAACTATAATACTTTGCATGATTTTGTTCATTGTAATATGTTTTTAGGATGTTTAAAAGATTCATTATCAGTTTTGATGAGCTCTGATGAAGGGGCAACAACTTGTTTGTTTAAGTTCTAGGTCTACCAATATAACACTTATATCTCAATTGTATACAAAATTTATTTTGTTAGTTTAAGTTCTAGGTCTACGATTTATGTATATTTAGAACAGTTACGAGAAATTTTACATACCCTTACATCTAGCTATCATCTGGTAGTCCACGGATCAATATGTCTTGCAAAATTATTTTCCAATAGAACCATTTTCATTTCCTGAGAATTAAAATTATTTCCACATATTTGATTTGTCATTTAATTTTTTAGAGCATTTTTTACCCTAGATGGTGCTTATGTATATGATGGTGCTTGGTGAATTTTTTAAGGCTACCTTACCCCAATGTGATAAGAAATAGTACTCTTTCACAATCAGTCCTCTTCTATTTTTTTGTATGAATATTTTAGGTCATTTGATCAAATCCATAAGGATTGAAGGCTTAACACAGCCTCATTTCCATAGTCTATCATAAATGAAAATACTGGCAAAGGATGAGCAAAGAGATAATATTATGATAGTGCCCGAGGAAGTCACATTGCAAAGTAAATAATAATAATTTTCAAGGTGTTTATCACTTCCAAGATTAGTTTAAGCAATTAATTTCAAATATACATACTTCACCTATACTTTACTTCCAAAAATTTCACCTCACACTCTAGTTTGTACTTCATGTATGAGTCTACAAACATGAAAAGGATAAGTGGTTGAAGAAGGAGCATTCAACAATCTGGTTTGAAAAAACCTCAAAATTATTTTTCAACTAAGGAATATCTCAGGTCAACACCTAGAGGATGCTCCACACCATGCCCTATACACTAGTCAATTGAAAGGGTATTACACAAATTCATGGCAACCTCATTAGGTACAAATTGAATATAACAACTAACTGACTACGTTCTTGTCATTATTGTTTGGTAGGGCGTGAAGGCAATAAATGGTTTGAATAAGCAAAAGAATATGGAATAGAAGATATGGCAATTGGTGTCAATAACTTTCATTCATTTCATATGTCCCCATAAATGTTTAACTGATTGTCCTTCATATGAGGTGATGGACATGTTTTTTCTTGTACAAGGAGTGGATAACTTAATGTAAGTGAAAGGTCCCACTTTTGGTGAACAAACATTGTTTATTATAGTTATGTTTATATTTTTAAGATATTATTTTTGGTAATAATAATGTAGAACATTGCCTAGAATTGTCATGATTTTGTTAATTTATTGTCTCTGGCTATTATCCAATCATGTGGGAATTATGTCAACTATTATATTAATTGAAAAATAGAATAGACTATTAAATTCTTCTACATTATAAATTTTTTGCATGTAAAATATTGAAGTTTGAAGTTTGAATACAACCAGGTGGAGGTGGTAGGAATAGAACCTATGACTCTTTGTTCAACTTTGCAACAAATAATTATTTTATTTTCCAACACAAGCCATAAATACAAAATCATCACAACATTGGCATCAATTTCAATTCTTAGCAACTTTTGGATACAATAATCTTCTCCACTCTTTTGCCAAGTCCCATTTTGATGTGGTCAAACCGGACTACAAAGTCCTTACATCATGTAAAATTGTGTGTGTTCAAGTAGGTTCTTGTTCCACAGGACTAGTTCATATTCCCTTCATAATAGTCTTTATATTTTTAGGTTTTACAAGTATATGTCCATATGCAGTTTTTGCAAACTTATGGTTACAATATTAAAAAATTTGAGGTAGTTTTCATTAGATGTGTAGTGGACTTTCACCTCATACTCTAGTTTTTACTTCATCTATGAGTTTACAAACATGAAAAGGATAAGTGGTTGAAGAAGGAGCATTCAACAATCTGGTTTTAAAAAACCTCAAAATTCCTCTTCAACTGAGGAAGATCTATGGTCAACACCTAGAGGATTCTCTACACCATGCGCTACTAAGAAAACTATATAAAAAAACCAAGATGCAGGACACATTGGAAAAACCATCAAAAATTTTTCACTGTAGAACTATCCAGCTGATGAAACTCTAGGAAGAGTTGTACCAATGGAATACAATTATGTCTATAAGAGAAGAGGAAAGCATGCAGAGAGAAATAGGGAGGAAGTAAGGGCCCAACATGAGATATAGTGCCATATGAGGACAAGAATTCTCCTTACAGATAAGCTATTTATACTTTTCACTCCCACAATGGCCTTCCCCAACAATTTCTTTATATACATATACACGAACTTTATGAATATTTTTATTGAATGATATTTTTTCGTTTAGTTCCTTAATTGTAAAAGTTAATGCCCATGGAGGCAGGATGCTCTATCTTTGTACTGTTACCATTAGTTAAGAAATCAACCATATCTTTATACATCCATAGGATCTTCAAATCATGGAAATGTCAACTTTTTTACCACATATACCTGATTGTATTAGTTGGACAACTAGTTGATCATGGGGGGATGCTTGTCACATTTTTAACCTGGGTGATTGTTATGGTAAGTGTCTCACCTTCTTGCAACACCACATCGTGATGGACCTCAATTCAATAATCCTATTACAAAATTGTTCTATGAAAATTTCTTGAATTTGGGGCAGCATGAACACTAAGTTGTTTCGTATTGCTAGGAGAAGATATATATACTTAAAATCTTAGGACAAGTGATTGAGGTGATTAACATAGAAATGAATAGTAAGTGGTTCTTATGATATGTAGGTAACAGACTACTAATTCATAGGGGTGTTCTTTAGGGCATGGGATCTGTAAAGTTTAAATTTTATCAATATATGTTTTTATTTGTTAAGTTAGAAAAGTGCATTTTTAAAAGGAATGCTAACCTTTTACATCAATAGATATGGCCAATCACTGTCCATTTCACCAATAAGGATTTCCCTCTAGCATAAAGCCTATACCAACCGTGTAACAACAAACACACTTCACTAACCACATCCAAAACTAGAAAATCAACATACACCTTACATATCTAAATATCATATACTCTATGCTTTCATGGAAGCCTCTTCCTACTTATCCCCACTATCAATTCATGTAGCATTATCATTGTCAAATAAATTATTATGTGCATTGGGATATCATTCCCCCATTCCTTTATGGCATCTTTCATAACTCCTTCGTTAGCAAGACCATCTGTTACCCTGTTATCTTCTCTATAAATATGATTGATAGACAAATTCTCGAGTCTATCCAAAAGAGCTCAAGCTTCCACCATCATTAAATCAATAGTTCATGCAGCTAATTGTACTCCCTTTAAAATGTTCATAATATTTTTTGAGTCTCCTTCAAGTATGATCTTATCTAGATTGCAATTGATAGCCAAAGAAATTCCTACATAAGCTACTCTTGCTTCGGTAAAATGACTTATCTTTTCACCTAGTGGTTCAAAAAATGCTTTGATTACCTTACCCAGATGATTACAAATCACCCCTCCAGCTCTCGCCAACCTGGTATTACCTTTTGAGGCCCCATAAAAATTAAATTTGAATGATCCAACCGACGACGGTATCCATTTTACATAAGTTATGGTATGAACTTGAGGTATTGGTAATTTCTCTCTAACTCCCCAGCATTCCAATATTTGTCTTTCCTAATCTGATTCCCATACCTCCTTGAAGCATATAGTGTTAAAATTCTCCATCAGGAGACTTCTTGCTCTGTTCCAAACCATTTCCCAGTCCATTTTCAAGTCAAGGATTTTTTTGTTTTTTTCATTCCAGAATCTCCACCAAATATTTGAAAGGCTTAGAATCTACAACTTCTTGATTCTTCTACCTTTAAAAAGAGGCTCCCATTGCAATTTCAAGTCTGAGATAGTTCTAGGAAAAACCCACTAAACTTGGAATTCACTATAGAGCTGATAAAACAAGTTTTTGGTAAAAGAGCACTTAATAAGTAGATGATCAATGCTTTCCTCCTCTTTTCACACAAAACACATCTATTTGGTAAGGAGAAACCATATTTTTTCAAATTATCTTGGGTCATAATTTTACTATGCATAACCATCCACTAAAAAATAATAATCTTAGGGATGAGATATTTGTCCCAAACCTTTACATGGGGCCACACTAGCCCTATACCTTCCGCCAAGTTATAACCAGACTTCAAATAATAATCTCCACTCTTTGTTTTTATCCAAATAAATATATCATTCGATCACCAATGGCTAAGGATGTAGGCATTAAGGCATCTATTAAGACTTTCCAGGTGTGGATGCAAGTCCTCATTAATGTTCTCAGCATAAAGCTGATTCCAATTCTTTATGCCATTTTCTTCCACCATATAATTCCGAACCAACAATCCATAAATAGGAGTCAGGATTTTTCTTAAGTTTGCAAACCTTGGGATCTCACAAAGGGGAGAGTTAAAGAGCCAAGTATCCTACCAAAATCTCATGTTAACACCATCTCCAATATACCATCTACAGCCCTGCTAGATCAGAGGTCTTACCTGTTGAAGGCTATTCCAGAAACTAGACCCCTTAGGGGGGTTGAGATTTTATAGGAAGGAGGAATTACGTAAATACTTAGCTTTTACAAATTTGACCCAATGAGTGTCTTCTTCCTTCGTCAACTTCCAACCCAACTTTCCCATTAGAGCTTTGCTCAATTTGGGAAGATTTCTTAGTCCCAAGACCCCATATTTTTTAGAGGTACATAATTTGTTCCAAGAAAGTAAATATATTCTCTTCTTTTCCTCAGCCCCAGACCATAGAAAATTCCTTTAGATCTGTTTAATTTTTTTGCAAATCGATACTAGCATTTTAAAAATTGACATGAAGTAAATAGGTATACTTTGAAGGTAGGATTTCACAACTTGGGCCTTTCCTGCCTAAAAAAGAAGAGAGCCTTTCCAGGAAGATAGTTTCTTTGTAACATGTTCAATAACTAGATCCCACAAGGCTTTCTTCATACTCCCTAAATAGGTTGCTAGAAAATCACCTATGCCATAGTTGAAGATTCTTGCTCTCTACAGTTGGAGAGCTCTGGAGGTATTCACAAAAAAATCTTGTTTTTATTAAAATTTACCTTTTGGCCTACTGCAAGCTCATAGAAATACAAAATAATCTTAATATGTCTTGCTTGTGGAAGAGATGATCTTGTCAAAATTAGAGTATCATCCATAAACTGTTGAAAATATATCAATTTCAAAGTGGAAGTTGGCATGATACCTTCTCTGTCTCCTCTATCTATGGTTGTTGTGAAGGCTCTACCCATAGCTTCAGCTAAAATTATAAATAGATAAGGGGACAAGGGGTCCCCTTGTCTCAACCCCCTCTTGCTAGGAAAATAACCCACTGCAGATCCATTAACTAAGATGGATATCATCACATTGGAGATGCATTTTTTCATCATAGATATCCAAGCCTCATGAAAACCAAAATGTTTGGAGCACTTTAATCAAAAAATCCCAAGAAACTGTGTCGTATGCTTTATTCATATCCAATTTAATAAACATACCTTCCTTTTTTTATTTAGAGACAGAGTGCAAGAGCTCATGGATCGAAATGATCCTATCAAGAATTTTCCATCCCTAAACAAAACCCCTTTGGTGTTTGTCAATGATAAAAGGGAGAGCCATATTCAGTCAGTTTGCAAGGACTTTGGACAAAATTTCGTAGAAAGTATTACACAAGCTAATTAGGCGGTAATCTGTAAAGATTTAGCACTTGCAATCTTTGAAATGAGGGCTAAGAATGTATAATTCACATCAAAAGGGATCATTTTAGAGGTCTGAAACTCCTTAACTGCCAAGGTGACCTCATTGCTAATGATGTGCTAAAACTTGTGATATAAGAGCATCAAAAACCCATATGGGCCAGGAGATTTGTCTCCCTTCATGGATAAGACCGTCTCTTTAATTTCCTCGTCTATAAATGGGCTGAGGAGATAGTCATTTATCCTATTTGTAATATTTAAGGGAATATGGCCTAACAATAGGTTCATCGTCTCTTCATCTAGCTCTGAATCCACTCCTAATATATCTTGGAAAATTTGAACAGCTTCCCCTCTAATTTGGAAAGGATCCCTTGTAGAAGAACCATCAACAATCTTGATCTCTTGGATTTTATTAAAAAATTTGTGCCTGAGAGTTGAAACATGGAAAAACCTCGTATTCATTTCCCCTTACTTTAACCATAAATCTCTTGATTTCTATCACTAGAAAGCCTCCTCACACGCTAGAGTATTGTGCCAATCACATAGAAGATCCTTTTCTCTAGTCTAAACTTCCTTCGAATACTCTCCCAAGCGCATAGAGTTTTCTAACTCCATGAGTTGTTGTTATAAAGCTACCTTTTTAACCATAATATCCCCAAACGTCTCTTTATTCCACTATTTTTAGTTTCTTTTAACAAATCTCAATTTCTTTGCTACTTGATTCAATCTATCCTCAAAAAAATCTTGCTGCCACCAAGATTGAATCTTGTTCGCTAAATCAAAATGAAGGATACACATCTTTTCAAACTAAAAAAAGGTAGCAAAGAGCCTTCTCTTATTCGTTGTTTCCCAAATCAAAGGATTATGGTCTGATCCAATTTTTGGGAGGGTCATGAGAGTAGTGTCCCTAAAATACACTAACCTCTCCTAAGAAAACAACACCCTATCCATTCGGATCTAAATATATTGACTCCCCAACTACCTATTAGTCCAGGTAAACTTTATTTGTCTAAGCTCCAAGTCCATCAAAGCATTTGAATTTATAAAATCACGAAATTTAATCATACTCTCTAAATATCCTTCAATGCCTCCCTTATTATCAAACGAATATAGAGGGGTGTTGAAGTCCCCTACAATGATCCATGGGATACCTACAAATACATGCCTGAGTTCACTCAATTCCATCCATAACCTTCATCTTCCAACCACAGTAGTGGGTGCATAAACATTTGTAATGATCCAAGAGGAATTATGCTCCTTCGAAAGAAGTAGATAGCACAAAAATTATCTTTTGAGATAATTTTTTGTCCTTCCAATTTATTTGGGTCTCAAATACACATCATTCCTCCTAAGGAGCTCATTGAGGGTTGAGAAAAAAAGTCTACTCCTCTCCAAATCTTGTCTTTAACCATTGCTAAGTTTACTTCTACCACCTTTGTCTCTTGTAATAGCAAAATGTCTAGGTGATTATCTCTTCTCAACGTTTGTACTGATCTATGTATTCTAGTCCCGTTGAGACCTCGTACATTCCATGACAAAACCTTCATTTTTAGATTTAGCTTATTTCTTCCCCCCCTACCCAAATTGATGATGGTTTGTGTACCTTTGGCTATCTTTGTCATTGTTTCCCTCTTCCTTACCTCCATTAAATGGGTTTTAGCTACAATGTGTTCCTTACCAACATCAAGGGGAGTTCTCTTTACTTTACTCCTAGTCACCCTTGAGGGCGCCATCGAAACCTCCTCTGAATCGAAATCATCTCGTGTTGGAGCTACAGGCTTCACCTCTATATTTTTTAGGATCTGCTTATCTTCCCTTAACGATTTTCTAGCTTCATCCTGTCTGTCCTAATTTGTAAGAATTATGTCAATAGGGTTAACCTCTATGTATGCTTCTAGAGTTTTTACACTCTCCTATTGTACCCCCTCATGATTTACCCATTGTGTCTCCTCTAGAAATTCCACTAATTCAGTTGGGTCTCCCATTTCATCCTCTTCAACTCCTCTCAAGCAAGAAAAATATGTAGGGTCTACAAAGTCAAGGGATTCCATAGCTCTAAGGGGGCTGGACTACCACAACTCCATAAGAGGGATCTTCCATGTGTTCCTCCTCAGCCACCACAGTCAAATGGTGTGAGGTACTTGCTTTCTTTTGATTATCCACCACAAGATCCATGCCTTTACCCTGCTCTACATCTTTACTCTCATTCCTCAACCAAAATTTCTTATTGGGAGCTTTCTTCTTCTTTGGGTAGAAGCTTGAGATATGACCTCTCCCTTTACAAATATCACAAATGGGAGAAATATTTTCATACTCCAGCCTCTTAGTCTAGGTACCCACAAGGGACGTTAGGTTTGTTGTTTTCGGAAGCTTGCTATCTAGATCAACATTAACACAAATTCGGGTAAACACCATATGAGACTTTAGCCTGGTTACCCTATCAATGGTAAAAAAGGTACCAATACCATTTGCAATAGCCATTAAAACTTCATTGTGCTGATATTGAAAGGGAAGGTGATGTAATCTTACCCAAACAATGACTCTGTTGAGACTTTGGGTGTGAGGATTAAAATCCACATCCCATTTTATGAGAAATAGGTTACACTTCCCCATCGACCATGGTCCTCCACCTAGAATTTTTTGCATGTCACTTACCTTAGTAAGTTTTATCATGAAGAACCCATTTGGGAGCGCCACAATATCCATGCATCCCATTGGTTTCCATCTAGTGAAGGCCCACCTTCGAATAGTATCTATATATGGCCTTGTCCCAAAAAACTTGCCCACAAAATTATGTTCCCTTTCGCCTTCATGTTAAAAATTATCTCTAAGTGAATGTTGAGAATGCCATATTTAACTCTCAAGTTTAAGTGGCTTACCAACAAAGGAATATTAGTAGCAGGTTTAGAACCATATACCACCTAGGATAGATTTGACCATTTTTGGAAATGATCATCATCTTAGGGTGACCTAAGAGGATGGTTATAAACTATCCTCTTAGCCCTAAGAGGGTATTTTATAACCACCCTCTTAGTCTCTAAGAGGGCGGCTATAAATTGCCCTCTTAGTCTCTAAGAGGGTGGCTATAAACCGTTATCTTAGGCCTAAGAGGGTGGTTTATAGCCACCCTCTTAGAGACTAAGAGGACCCTCTTAGTCTCTAAGAGGGTGGCTATAAACCGCCCTCTTAGTCTCTAATATGGTGGCTATAAACCGCCCTATTAGGCCTAAGAGGCTTAACCCTAAGAGATTGGTTAATAACTGCCCTATTAGTCCTAAGAAAATGATTCACAACTACCCTCGTAGTCCTAAGAGGGTGTATTTTAACCACCCTCTTAGACCCTACAAGGGTGGTTGTTTGAGGTGGTTTTTAGCCACCGTCGTATATCGTAGACATTTTACGATGCCCTTATATACGATGGTTGAATAACCACCTTTAAATATCTTTAAGGACGGTTTATAAGCATCGTTAAAATATTTTTTTTTTGTGTAGTTCCAACCTTTTTGTGATCTCCTTTTCCTGCAACAAGTTGTTAGAAACTAGAATAGAAGAATTTATAATTCTGGGGATAATAATATTCACTAGTTGATTTTTCAATCTAGTGGTATGAATGTTGAGTCCTAGTTTTCACGAGTTTTTCTACAACTCTGTGGAAAGACTCTAGCAAAATGTAATCTCAAAATTTTTATAGTTGAGATTTATTTCAGTTCTCACTTGTGATTCTCTCTAATCCTATTGACTATTGTGGCTTTTTTTATCAATTGATTCCTAATGGCAGTGTTTGCATGCAGCGGTGCACAATGGCAGATCTGGTTTGTAAATATGTAGGCTAACAGTAGTAATGGTGACTCTCCCTATTCCTATTGACCTACTAAACTTCTCTTATGATTACTTTTGCAAGTGACGATGCACAGTGGCGAGTCCAATTTGCAAAAATGCAAAGAAGAACTATGATGGATGTAGGCCCCCCTATTCTCATTTCACCTGTATCTGATACCACTGTTAGCTTTTGAGGATATATGCAATGGGAGAGATATAACATAGGTCCTAATAAGATGCAAAAAATATGAAAGTGATTATGCAATATGACTAAAATATACTATAAATAGAAAGTAACAAAAATACAATGTAGTATGGAGATGATGGTCACTCCATTAATATAAGCTAAAGAACTACATTATAATCCATACAGGAGTTCTACCACTATCTACTACTCTCTACTACAATGCACTTGATATGCTTGATATGTCCTTGATATCTCTATGAGGCCCTCTATATAGGAAGAGAGATTCCTTGGCCAACACTCTACCTAGTTGTACAAGGGGACACCTTGCACATTAAAACTTGTACATTGACATTTGTGCATTTATTACATTACTTGAAGTAAGTAGTTAAATTCCCCCTAAAGTAATATCCTACTCTAACTATATACCAAAAGTGGTACATTTACATGACCCAAATGATGTAATATGCTCTAGCTCTAACAAATGACATTCCTTCACTATAATTTTTTTCTATTATGATAATGATAATAAATATTATTTTTAATAACTTTGGCTAGTTATTTTAGATCTCTTTATTCTATAGGTAATTATTTTATGCATGCTACTCATGTGTCTTGCGTGATTTGTCCCATTGCATACCCAAGGTGATAAATATGACATTATTTTTATAGATAAATAATGACTCACATTCTCATCATGTTTATTATGTAAAAGGTGCATGACCTATCCTACTCTCATGTCCTTAAGCACTTCTTCCTAAAATCTCCTCCAACTAATCATGTTAGCATCCTCAACAAGTACTTATCTACATGTAGAGGATAAGTTAACATGGTGTGACAAAATATGTTATAGAGGTGCATGCTTGGATATGAGTGTTAGTTATCAATAGGTGGTTAAATAAATACATGTAGGTGTAAGGGATATTTATTTTTCGTTTTACACATGGTGAAAAAGATAACTACCTATAGATGGCATATTGGGAAAGCATCGAAAAGTAAGAGAACTATTACAAGATCCTATGGTAAGGTGGATATGGGTGATAAGGACAACAAAAATGACAATGAATATAGTTGTTTTAGATGAATACAAAACAATAATATAAAAATGAAATACTTTTACCTTATTACCTAAAAATATGATGATTGGACGTGTAGACACCCAAAACGTGTCAATTTTGTAGTCACCTGAAACCATTTTGGCTAATTTTGTAAAATCCTCCAAAATACCTAATTTCTTTCCAAATTCATCTAATTCCCTCCAAATCCCTCTAATTCCTCTCTAATTTCTTCTAATTCCTCTTTAATTATCTTCTAATTCTTCAAATCCTTCTAAATTCCTCTAATTTCCTCTTAATCTTCCTAATTATCCTCTAACTCTTCTAATTCCTCCCTAAACCCTTCTAATTTCTTCTTAATTCATTTAATTTCCCCTAATTCTCTCTAGATGTATCTAATTTCTTTTAATCATCTTTAATTCATCTAAATTCTCTTAATTCCTCTAAGTTTTTCTAATTTCCTCTAAATCTCTTTTATTTCCCTAATTCCTCTCTAATTTCTTTAATTGCTCCTAATTCCCCCAATTTGCCCTAATTCCTATCTAATTCCTCTATTTTTTCTAACTCCCCTTTAATTCCCTAGTTTCTCTTAATTCTTCTTAAATTCTTCTAATCCCCTCTTAATTATCCTAATCCTACCCATTTTTTAAAAATTCCTCTTTTAGCCCTTTAATTTTCCTTAAAAATCCCATAGCCCTAACTCCCCTTTCTAATCCCTAACCAAATCCCAAGGGGAATGCACATTGAATTTTTAAATTCTAAAACAAATCCCAATCTTTCCCCAAATCCCCACTAAATCTTCTAGAAAATGCCCCCATTAAATCCTCATGTCCCCTCAAATCCTCCTACATCCTCCATGCACTTCCATAGGAATTAAAAATTCACCCCTACACCCCTAATCAAATCCCAAATAAAATCCTAAAATAAAAATTTAAATCCTAACCAAATCCCCAAAATGTCCTAGCCCCTTCCCAAATCCCCATCAAATCTTCTAGGAATCCTCCCCATTAAATTCCTCATGTCCTCTAAAATATTCCCACACCCTCCTTACATTTTCCTAGGAATTAAAAATTCCTCTCATCCCAAGGTCAAATCCCCTCATTAATCCCTAAGTACCTTCACATCTCCCCATATCCCCTTTTAAGAATTTTAAAATATCACACATCCCCCCATGTGTCCTTTTTGAAATTTAAAATTGCCTCACATCTCTCTAGGCTCCCACCTCCCCATGCAAATTAATGGTGCACATTATCCTAAGGAGAATTCTCTAGATTTTCTTTGGTTTTCTCCACTTCCACTTATATTCCACCTAATTCCAAGCCATTGTCTTGTCACCTCCCCCTCTCCTTTCCAAAAGCCTACAAATACACCTTTCCTCTCCTTCATTTGCAACATATATGCTCTTATATGCCAAAAATTTGCTGAAATTTCTCTAAGATCTACTTATGCATTGTAAGTAAAATGTTTTAGTGTGCTTTTTAAATTGTTTTAAGTTTTGCTTAATGCATTAGCTTAGATTTTTCGTTATTGCATTTTTTTTTTTGTAAAACAGGTGCTACTCACTAGTTTGTCGTTGGTTGTGTGTAGGGCTCTTGAAAGCACGTTCTATGAAGGATGGTCACTAAAAACCCACCCAACCCTCTTTGTGGCATAGAAAAATTTGTTGTACTATTGTATCATTATTGTAAAAGGGGCATATTCCCCTTTGGAAGTCCTCTTTGTAAAATCCCCAATGGGGGCTATTTGTAATAAAATATTTACTTGTAATATCTTTTAAATTGTTCAATGAATGGTATTTTTCTATGTCATACACTATGAACTATGGAGATAGATTCTTAATATGTTTGATAAATTCATGGTGATGAATGATAGAATTGAAGAAAGGTTAAAGCAATGGCGAAGCACTTTTAAAGTGAGGCATTATAAACAATCTAGGATATATCGAAAGATACAATACTTTGGATTGTATGGTTGGAAAGGAATAAAATAATATTTAAAGTAAATGAAAGTAGGTTTGAGATAATGGAAAGGAATATTTGTTTATCCATAAAGGAGTCTAAACCAACACTATCAACTCACCCAATCCCTAATTTTGAAGTAAAGAGACTTGATAGATGGATTCAAGTCATCAAATGAAATTTTAATGTTGAGTACAAGAGAAACAAAAGGAAGAACAAGAACATAGAGTGGAAAACATTGGAAGTGGATTTGGTCAAATTGAATTTTGATGGAGCATCTAAAGGAAATCCTCGACTGGGAGGAGGAGGAATAATTAAAAATAATAGGGCAAGATTGTCACATTATACCTCCAATAATGTATTTAAGACAAATAATGAAGTTGAAGCTTGGGCAACATTGGAAGGGTTTAAAATATGTAGGCAAATTAAATGGAACAAAGTATGGATGGAAGGCGAATCACTAATAGTAATAAATGAAATTTTGAGGAAAGCAAAGGCTCCATGGAACATACAAGATATCATTGTGGAAATACAAGACCTTGCTATAGAGTTTGAATAAATTAGACTTACATATATGTTAAGGGAAGGAAACAAATGTGTAGATAGGCTAGACAATAGAGGGGTTTTAATAGATGATCATGAAGTTAAATTCTCTTTTCCATGGTTAGAGGAAGTAGTAAGTTTAGTTGAAGCTAAAAAGAAAATGTTGACTCCCTAAATCAAATAATGATTAAGATTTACTTTAATGTTCTCCATAGGTAATATTTGTTGTATTTTAACATTAATGTATTTTTATATACACTATTTATTACAAGTCTTCTGGTTGAACTTATGCTTTAGGAAAGAAACTAGCAATTTAGATCTTATAAAGCAGACTTTGATAACAAGAAGTTTTGGAAATATTACTCTACTAAGATGTAGTGGGAATATAATAGAGATGGAGTTTTGGTATTATTAAGGGTGATGTAGGAAAATGTCAAAAAGAAGGATGCTAAATTTTGGAATATTTATATTTACAAAGAAAAGTAAAAAAGATCTATAAAATAAAAATTCAGAATTCAGAATTTTAATGAAAAGAGATGTAAATATCTACTTATAGCAACTCAATTGAGATGAGAATTGAATCTATTTATAAAATCTCAAGCTTTAAAGGATAGAGTTGTGATTTGTAAAATGTGGGGGATCTAAGTGAAACCCCTTTTTCTTCATTTTTTTCTTTTAAATATTTTTTACCTATTCATATTTTTTTTTGTTGGAGAATAATGGGTTGTACTCAGGTCCTCCATCCTTGACAAATCACAACTCTCTTCTTTAGAGCATGCAAGTTTACAAACAGATTCAATTCTCATATGAATTGAGTTGCTATAGATAGAAACCTACATCATTTTACATAAAATGTCTAAATTCTTGATTTTCATTTTCTAAAACTTTTTCAAAATTTTATGTGAATACAAATATTTTAGAATTCAACATGCTTCTTTACTTTTAGGATTCTTGACTTTTTCCAATAGTAGCCTTCCCAATACCAAAATTTCATCTCTACTATATATGCATTGCATCTTAGTAGAGTCATATTTCCATAACATCACACTATCGTAGCCTGCTTTATCAGATATGGATTTCTAGTTTCCTTCTTGAAGCACAAGTGCAACAACAAAAATTGTAATACATAGTTTATATGAAAGCACATTAATGTTATAAAGTAAAGCATATATTACTAATGGAAAATATTATAGTAAATCTTAATCACTATTTGATTCAGGCAATCAATATTTTATTTTCAACTTCAACTAAACTTACTACTTCCTCTAACCAAGGAAAAGAGAATTTAACTCAATGATCCTCAATTAAAACCCCTCTATTGGCTGGCCTATTTGCACATTTGTTTCCTTCCCTTGATGTATATGTAAACATGATTTCTTCAAACTCTATAGCAAGGTCTTGAATTTCCATAATTATCTCTTGTATGTTCCATGGAGTCTTTGCTTTCCTCAAAATTACATTTATTACTATGAGTGAATCACCTTCCATCCATACTTTATTCCATTTCATTTGTTTGCATATTTTAAACCCTTTCAAAGCTTCCCAAGATTCAACTTCAATATTTTTCTTAAATCCACTATTGCAAGCGTAATGAGACAAAAGCTCTCCCTTATTATTTATAATTATTCCTCCTCCTGCTAGTCCTAGATTTTCTTTAGATGCTTCATCAAAATTCAATTTGACCAACTCCACATCTGGTGGTTTCCAATTTATATTATTTACCTTTTTTTTGTTTCTCCTATTCCTAACATCATAATTCCATTTGATGACTTGACTCCATCTATCAAGGCTCTCTACTTCCAGATTAGGGATTGGGTGAATTTATAGGGTTGGTTTAGACCCCCTATGGCTAAACAATCCTTCCTTTTCATTACCTCTAAATTTATTTCATTTCCTTTAAATATTCTTCTATTCCTTTCTAGCCATACAATACAAAGTATTGTATCTTTTGATATATCCTAGATTTTCTATAAAATATCACTTTTAAAAGTGCTCTGCCATTTCTCTAACCATTATTCAATTCTTCCATTCATCACCATGCATTTACCAAACATATTAAGAATCCATTGCCATAGTTTCTAGACTATTGAGTAGTGTCCCAAGAGATGGTATATACTCTCCTCCTCTATTTTACAAAGAACACATTTTGAAGGGCCATGAAAAGCCCTTTTCATAAGGTTATCTCAGGATAAAATTCTTCTATGCCCTACTAGCCAAAAAAACATTTTAACTTTAGGAAAGCTCAAGCTATCCCAAATATCTCTCCATATTCTTGTGATATTCCTATTTTGATGGTATTTTATATTATATCCACTTTTTGTTGTGTATTCTCCTGAGCTATTCAACTCCCAAATCAACTTATCCTTGGCTCCCCTCGAAATAATCATTGTTATATTTCTACTCAACTGCCTCCTAGCATCAATGTCTTGTATACTTGTAAAAAATATTCTTTCCATTTATATCTTCCTTCATGTGTTAGAGTATATTACATTATTTGGTACATGCTAATGTACCCCCATGGTACCTTCATGGTACATTTATAAATAATAGATTAGGGTTGAGTCATAGTTTAGAGTGTGAGTTATATTTCCCCTTTTATGTAAGTGTGAATGTGCAAGAAATGCACAAGTGTCATGAGTGTCATGTAAAGTTGTAATGTGCAAAAAATGCACAAGTGTCATGTGATTTAGTGTGCAAGTTATGGAAGTGTAAGAGTCATATTTAAGTGTGCAAGTATTATAGAGTCAAGTGTTCATCAAGTATGCAAGTTTCAAGTAGATAATCCAAGAGTCATGAGACTTGGCATATGGAAAGGAATAGTCAAGTATCCAAGAGTCACACTAACATGACTATTTTATGGAGGTAATAATCCATAAGGAAGTATCAATATACAATGATATAGATACAGTCACAATCACGATCAGATCTATCATTGTAAGAGAAAGTGAAGAAATAATGATTGCATATATTTTGAGCAATTAATATTTTAAGTTGGTCTACATGCTTAGTATATGTATGATTAAGGCTATTTACATTCATATTGTTGCTTGTTATTGAATGTTATCTGATTTATTATAAGCCTTATTTTACATATTAATTTGCTCATAATATTCTACTCATATCATTATCTTGACCTTACTATATTATGGCTATATTTGATCCCGTTGGAAATTTGAGTTAATTTGAGGTATTTTATGTTGTCATTGATGTCACATGGATCATATTTAGTTTTGGTGGCAAAAGCACTTCATAGATAATCATCTATGATATTTTAGAGAGCATGGATATATACAGGGTTTTTATGAAAACCAAGGCAGGCAAAATAAAAGGTTTTATTTAAAACCATGGTGGGCTTATGTGGAAAGGACTTTTCTTAAAAGCCAAGGTGGAATTTTGTTTCATCGAAAAAGGACCTCCGATGATGAAGATATTAAAGTTTAAAGTTTAAGTTTAAATTAATAGAGGGCCGACCTATGTGCAATTAATGGAGGTTGGCATATATATATATATATATATATATATATATATATATATATATATATATGTAAAGGTTTCAATTTATTTTGGAAAGGGGGCATATTATATATCGTTGGAAAGCTTATTTCGAGGGCTATTTGACTAAATTATTTAGAAGGAGAAATAAGGTATGTGTAAAGAGATATTTCTGATTTTGCAAAGGGGTTCCAAAAGTGAAGTTTGCCTTGTTCTTTTTCAAGAGGATTAATGTTTTCATGAGGTAACAAGGTATGCAATATTGTGGTTTATTTTATTTTATGGTATAAGTGATTTTGGGAGTGGAAAGGTTATGCAATGTTTTGATTTATTTTATATTATGGTTCAAGTGTTTTTAGGAGAGATAAGGAAGTTGTGCAATTAAAGGCCTTGGTGATGATTATTGAAAAGTGGAGTAATGTTGATTATTTTATGATCTACTAACCCTTGTCAATATTGGCAAAAGAATTTTGTGATTGTGGTAGAATTACAAAGAGGTTTTTTCATCTTCATAAAAGGTATGGGAACATTCTCCTATTGATTGTTTATGGTGGTTGATTTCTGAAATACATTGGAGGGAAAATGATTGTTTGTGATTTCCTTTTCGAAAGTGGTTGGTTGAATGCTTCAAGGTTTTCTAAATTGAGAGTTGTGTCTAAACCTTGTTTGATAAGCATAGTTGTTGAAGCCCATTGGTTGTAAAAGAACTTGAGTTAGAAAAGAACATGAGTATCATTGTTATTTGAGATTTGTGGTTGAGCATTGTTGGAAACATTTGAGTTGGTTGATACATACTTGGACTGGGGTTGTGTGAGAAAGAGTTGTTCCTTGTGATGATTGGTTGAGTTGAGTTGATTGAGCCTAGTGAAGCAGAGTTGCATTAAAAAAACATATACAATCCACCGAAAACCAGAAATGCTAAAAGAAGCCAAAGATTTCCATTACTTTCTTTCTAAAAATGAGGATCCCAAAAGAAGAGCCCTTTTACAATTTCAAAAATTCCCACTTATGCCTTATTTTCCCTTTTTTTCCCACCTAAAACTTGAAATTTCAAATTTCAAATTTGGGGCAACTTGTGGAGGTCATAACTTCGTGCTGGTTGACTCGATTGACTATTACAACATATTTTTGGAAATGGTATGAAATGATCTAAGCGGGGTGACCCTTAGATCTTTTTTCCAAGGCTTGTGTCTAGCCGAAAATCCTCAAATTCGACCTGTAAGACCTTTAAAAATTTCCTGCAAGAAAAACTAGTTTTACTAGTTTTTACTAGTTTTTACAAAATTAAACAATTACAATCTTTTTTGGGTGATGCAAGATCACTTTTACACCATTGGATGCTCCTGCATCAGACACCCAGGGTAAATTGAGAAGTGACCTTCACTTCTTTGTTGTTGGAAGAAAACCAAGGCGTTCAACCTCAGCCTTCTGTTAGTCTCACAATGACACTGAGAGGGGGGGTGAATCAGTGTAGCTCTTAAAAACTTAAATCTTCAACTCTTAATGCCAAAACAATGAAAACTTAAAACCCAATAAAGCAAATATACCAAAAGAGCATCACACAACACAAGATGTATCGAGGTTCACCAATTTTGGCTACTCCTCAAAATTGACTGTTTGGACTCCCATCCAAATCCAACCTTTGCAAAGCAACAAATTTACAATCAATTTACCAGCACACACTGGAAGGAGCACCAACCCCTGATTTATCTGCAACAACAAAAAGGAGCACCAACCCCTGATTTATCTGCACCAACAGAAAGGAGCACCAATCCTTGATTTATCTGCACTAACAGAAAGGAGCACCAACCCCTGATTTATCTGCACCAACAGAAAGGAGCACCAACCCCTGATTTACCAACACCAACTGGAAGAATCACTAACCCTTGATTTACCAGCATCAACTGGAAGGAGCACCAACCCCTAATTTACCAGCACCAACTGGAAGGAGCACCAACCCTTGATGCCAAGCACCAACTTGGACTTATGTTCTGAAACTAGAAGATTGGCATAAAGATGCCTTCACTTTTAGAAGACCCTGACTAGTCTATTGCTTTCTCAACATCGCCCACTCTTCACAAAACACACACCCTGCTCGCTCTCCTCTTGCTCTCTTTGCAAGATTAAATCTGCCTCACTTTAATCCTGAGCGCTTTCACTCTTTTTTAGCGGCATTTTAATTCTCCACGCAGACCTCCTTTTATAACAAAGTTCTGACTCTATTTTTAACTTCCATATTTTCGCATGCAACCCGTAACTGGCCCTATAACTGTCATTTTGACTTTAGTTCACTGTTCTTATTTTAGCTGCATGATTTTTCTCTAAGAATCTGCACCTGTAACTATCGTATCGACTTTAGTTAACTCTTCTTATTTTAGCTGCATGATTTTCTTCTACAACGGCCCCTGTAACTGTCGTATAACTTCAGTTAACTATCACATATCTTATTTCGACTGGGTTCTCTTCTTAGCTCGTGCCAAAGTGACCTGTCATGAAATCACAAAACTTTTGCCTCTTTGTCCTCTTCTCGGATATCGCCCGTGAAAACACATGTCACGATATCGCGACACTTTCGCCTCCTTGCTTCTTTTCTTGGCTTGTACCCGTGAAAACATAACATGTCGCGATATCGCGACACTTTTGCCTCCTTGTTATTTGGTTTGTACCCGCAAAAACACAACATGTCGTAATATCGCGACACTTTCGCCTTCATACTCTTCCTCTTTACTTTTGTCACGATATCGTGACACTTCTGCCTTCTTACTTTCTCTCTCCTCCTTTAGTCGTGAAAATGCGACATGTCGCGATATCGCGACACTTTTCCTTCTCTGCCTTCCTGCTCTTTTCAAGTCGTGAAAATGTGACATGTCGCAATATTGCGACACTTTTCCTTCTATGCCTTCCTGCTCTTTTCAAGTCGTGAAAATGCAACATGTCGTGATATCGCGACACTTTTCCTTCTCGGCCTTCCTGCTCTTTTCAAGTCACGAAAATACGAGATGTTGCGATATCGCGACACTTTTCTTTCTCGGCCTTCCTGCCCTTTTTGAGTCACGAAAATGCGACATGTCGCGATATCGTGACACTTTTTCTTCCTTGCATTTTCTCTTGCCTTCGGGTCACGAAAATGTGACATGTCACGATATCACGACACTTTTTCTCTCGGACTCTCTCTCTTGCAATATGTCATGAAATCGTGACACTTTTTCTTCCATACAATCTCTCTTGCAATATGTCGTGAAATCATGACACTTTTTCTTTCGGAATCTCTCTCTTGCAATATGTCGCGAAATCGCGACACTTTTTCTTCTATACAATCTCTCTTGCAATATGTCGCAAAATCGCGACACTTTTTCTACTTGCATTTTTCTCTTCCAACATGTCACGAAATCGCGACACTTTTTCTTCCGTACTATCTCTCTTGCAATATGTTGCGAAATCGCGACACTTTTTCTACTTGCCTTTTTCTCTTCCAACATGTCACGAAATCGTGACAATTTTTCCTGCTTGCGCTTTCTCTTCGAACATGTTGCGAAATCGCGATAGTTTTTCTTGCTTGCGCTTTCTCTTCGAACATGTCGCAAAATTGTGATAGTTTTTCTTGCTTGCGCTTTCTCTTCGAACATGTCGTGAAATCGCGATAGTTTTTCCTTGCTTGCTCTTTCTTTTCGAACATGTCGCGAAATCGCGACAGTTTTTCTTTCTTCTCAACATGTCGCGATATCGCGATAGTTTTTCTTTCTTCTCAACATGTCGTGATATCGCGACAGTTTTTCTTTCTTGCTCAACATGTCGTGATATCGCGACAATTTTCTTCCTTGCTCAACATGTCGCGATATCGTGACAATTTTTCTTTCTTGCTCAACATGTCGCAATATCGCGACAGTTTTCTTCCTTGTGATTTTCTTTTGATTTTTAGCATATGGGCCACTTCGATCTTTTGGATAATCACTATACATACTCTGAAGAACCTCTTAACTCCTGTCCACTGCATCAACCGATCTGTCTGACTGTGTTGACAACAATGACAATACTGTTGCTGCACCTTGGTCAACACCTTCGACAACCAAGATGAATCTTCAACAGGCCTGCCCTTCCACTTAACCATATATCTTGCATACTGCCTGTTTCTTGTAATTTTTTCTACATGGGTATCTAGGACCTCTTCTATCTCTTCTATCTCTGGAGTAGATGTGGGAATACTCCACAATTTTGCGACTGGTCCGCCATTATTGTCACCTTCATGATATTCTACCAAATCTGAAATGTTGAACACAGGTGATATATTCATCCCACTTGGCAATTCTACCTCATAGGCATTCCCTGAATCTTGTTTCCCTATGACCCTGCATGGTCCAAACTTCTTCATTTTTAACTTTTTATAGGTTTTAGCAGGAAATATTTCCTTTCTCAAGTGAACCATAACTTGATCTCCCACTTGGAACTCCTTAAGTCATCGCTTCTGGTCTTCTCTTGTCTTGTACTGAGTGTTCATCTTGTTGATATGTTGCTTCACTTCATCATGCAAGCTCTTCAGGTGCTCTACAAATTCCTCAGCCTTGGCATTGCTCTTTTCCCCTCTATCCATATTTCTCAACTCAGAAGCATTCCTTGGGCTTCTCCCATACACAATATGGAATGGGGATTTATTAGTACTCCTATTGACAAAATTATTGTATGCAAATTTTGCCTGTGGTAAAACCAAATTCCATCCCTTGGGCTCATCTCCTACCAAGCACCTTAGTAGATTTCCCAAACTTCTGTTCATCACCTCTGTTTGTCCGTCAGTCTATGGGTGGTATGCAGAACTGAATTTTAGGTTTGTCTTCAATTTCTTCCATAGGGTCCTCCAGAAATACCCAACAAACTTGGTATCCCTGTCAAAAACAATACTCTTTGGTAGACCATGTAGGCGTACCACCTCTTTGAAAAATAACCCTACAACATGAACTGCATCATTAGTTTTTTGACAGGGAATAAAATGTGCCATATTCAAAAACCTGCCAACCACCACAAATTTGGAGTCATTCCTCCTTTGTGTCCTTGGTAAGCCAAGAAAAAAATCTATGTTGATGTCCTCCCATGGCCTATCTGGTACAGGTAACGGTTGATATAATCCAGTGTTCTATCTCACACCCTTGGCCATCTGGCATACTCTGCAACTCTATACAAACTTCTTCACATCTTGCTACAACTGTGGCCAATAGTAGTTCTCACTAACGAGGGCAATGGTCTTATCTCGACCAAAGTGTCCAACCAACCCTCCACTGTACTTCTCCTTGACCAGATTCTCCCTCATTGAACTCCTTGGAATGCATAATTGATTTCCTCTTAACAACATCCCATCTTGGATTAGAAAATCCAACCACTTAGTCATGTCTAAAGTAATAGGTGTTAAGCAAGCCCTCCAAGCCTCTGCAAAATCAAGATCTTCGAGGTACAAACCTTTAAGTTCGTCAAATCCTACAACTTCTACCTTCATTTCTGTCAACAAACACTGCCTTCTATTTAAGGCATATGCAACTATATTTGACTTCCCACTCCTATTCCTCATCACAAAGGTATAACTTTGTAGAAACTCAACCCACTTTAAGTGCCTCTGATTTATCTTCCCTTGGCTACTAATATACTGTAAGGCCTGATGATCAGTATATAGAACAAACTCTTTTGGCAACAAATAATGCCTCCACTTCTTTAGAGCTTGAACTATAGCATAAAACTCCTGATCATATATAGAATACTTCTTCCTAGCATCATTGAGTTTCTCACTAAAATAAGCAATAGGTTTACTTTCTTGACTCAACACAGCTCCTATGGCACTACCACTAGCATCACAGTCTACCTGAAATACCTTATTGAAATATGGAAGTGCTAAAACAGGTTGTTCTGTGACCTTCTTTTTCAACATATCAAAGCTCTTATCTACTCCTAAGGTCCACTTAAATTCTTTCTTATCCCCTCTCATTGTTTCTGTTAGGGGTGCACAAATACTACTTAAATTTCTATAAATGTTTTTGTAAAAACTTGCTAGACCATGAAATGATCTTACCTCAGTTATTCTCCTTGGAGTAGGCCATTCAATGATAGCCCTCACATTTTCTAGGTTGATTTTTAGACCTTCAGTTGAGATGACAAATCCTAGATACACTAACTCCTTTACAAAACTGCACTTCTTCAAATTAATCAACAATTGCTCCTCCTTCAACTTCTCAAAAACTCTTCTGATATGCATCAGGTGCTCTTCCAGGTTCTTGCTAAATATTAAAATGTCATCCAAATAGACAATGATGAATTTTCCTAAAAACTCCTTCAATACCTCATTCATCAACCACATGAATGTGCTTGGTGCATTGGTTAGCCCAAATGGCATGACCAACCACTCATACAAACCCTCTATGGTCTTGAAGGTTGTCTTCCACTCATCCCCTTCTCTGACACGAATTTTATGGTACCCACTCTTCAGGTCAATCTTTGTGAAGTACTTGGCTCCACTCAAATAGTCCATAATGTCATCCATCCTTGGAAATGGGAACCTATATTTTATGGTGATCTTGTTAATAGCTTGGGAGTCTATACACATTCTCCACTCTCCATATTTATTTGGTGCTAGTACTGTAGGTACTGCACATGGACTCAAACTCTCCCGAATCAGTCCATTTTTCAGCAACTCTTGGACTTGTTTGTTTAGCTCCTCACTTTCTACAAGAGTCATTCTATGGGCTGCCTTATTGGGTAAACTAGATCCTGGTACCAAATCTATATGGTGACTGATCTTCCTCACTGGTGGCAAACCCTATGGTACATTATCTGATATAATATTTGGAAATTCTTCTAACATACCTGAGACTTCTATTGGGGTATCTTTGCATTCTTCTTCCCTAACTCTAAGAATTAATGCATAGCACATATGCTCATGTTTCAAACCATCTAAAAACCTTCTACCTTCAACTAAACATATTCTGGCACTACTACATACCTTTTCATCCACCTCCTTTAGGGGCTTCAACTTATGGTGCACTCCATTATTTATTAAGGAGTAAGTGTTGGCACGCCCATCATGCATTGCACACTGATAAAACTACCACGACCTTCCCAATAGCAAATGGTAAGCATCCATAGGCAGGATGTCACATAGGACCTCATCACAGTAATTCCCAATATTAAATTTTACCAAGCACTGCTCACTGACCAAAGCCCTATGGTCCTTCTGCAACCATGCAATCTAATATGGATGCGGGTGTCTCTTCCTCTCTAACTGCAGTTTGGTAACCATTCCTACAACTAGGTTATCTATGCTACCATTATCTATGATAATATTACAGACCTTACCTGCACATTTACACCTTGTGCAAAATAAGCTCTTCCTCTGATCTGGATCTTTCTCCTCATTCAACAAGGCTCTCCTTGTTATTAGTACTTCTCCTCTTTCTGCTTCTTTAGAGTGCTCAAATTCAACACCTTCATCAACAACAACAGCTCGGGCATTACCTTTAGGCCTCCTATTTGTTCCTCCTTGGTGTTGTGGACACTCGTATGCTTGATGTCCTTCTTCTCCATAGTGGAAATAGGTTCCAAAAAATCCTCCTCTTCCAAACCCTCGTCCAAACCTTCCTCTTCCTCTCTAGTAACCATTATTTTGATAGTTATTATTCTGCTCACAGGGGTGGTAAGAATTTTCTCCCTTCTGGTCTTGACTATTGCTTGTATCCCCAATTTTCTTTTGGTCCTCATTCTATCCTCCATTTGTTCTCCCACCAGTTCTTCCACCACAACCTCTTCCTCTATTTGCTTTCAAACCTCTTGTTCAACTTCTCCTCTACCTTCAAGGCAAATTGGTAAGCATCTTCAATGGTGGTCATCCTGACCAAACTCAACTCTTCTTGAATACTTGCTCTTAACCCATTAATATAATGGGCTACCTTCTCCTTGTTGGCCTCAGAATGGCCTGTTCTAATCAGGATCTTATAGAACTCCTATGTATATTCTTTGAAAAACTTACTCGATTATCTCAAACCCTACATTTTCTTGAGCAGATCCAACTCGCAATTAGCTGGAATAAATTGTCTCTTCAACTTCTCCACCATCCGCTCCCACCTTGTTATCCTTTATTTTCCTCTTTTGTTTTTGTCTAGCTGCACTCCCTTCCACCATATGCTAGCATGACCCTTTAGCTTGGTCTTAGCAAACTTGACCCTCTCGGGATCTTCTACCTCCTCATACTCAAAGTATTCCTCCATGTCATTGATCCAGTCGATCAACTCTTCTAGGTTGAGATTTCTAGAATACGTGGAGACATCAAACTTCGGTCTCTTTCCAATCTGTGATATGGCCTTATACAATCTGGCTTATGTAGGATCTACTACCTCTTCTTCTTCTTCTTTGAACTGGGCCTCTTATTCTTTAGCTTCATCTTCACTCCCTTCTTCTCTCTTGGATCAAACCCTCTACGCAGCTCCTCTTGCAGAGCTTGAACTTACCTCTGCAAAGATTTGAAATCTTCTTCTGGCACCATATTTCTCCCACCACCACGGTTTCTTTGTGGAGGCATTCTGCTCACTTATCCCACAAACCCTAACCACAGATCTTGGTGTAAATTGCCTCACGTTTGATGCTCTATTTACATACTCAGGAACTCTCGCTCTAATACCACTTGAAGCAGAGTTGCATTAAAAAAACACATACAATCCACTGAAAACTAGAAATTCTAAAAGGAGCCAAAGATTTCCATTACTTTCATGCTAAAAATGAGGATCCCAAAATAAGAGCCCTTTTACAATTTCGAAAATTCCCACTTATGCCCTATTTTTCCTTTTTTTCCCACCTAAAACATGAAATTTCAAATTTGAAATTTGGGGCAACTTGCGGAGGTCATAACTTTGTGCTCGTTGACCCGATTGACTATTAAAACATATTTTCAGAAACAACATGAAACGAGCTAAGCAGGGCAACCCTTGGATCTTCGTGCAAAGGCTTGTGTTGAGCCAAAAATCCTCAAATTCGACCTCGAAGACCTTAAAAAATCTCCTGTAAGAAAAACTAGTATTACTAGTTTTTACTAGTTTTTATAAAATTAAACAATTACAATATTTTTTGGGTGATGCAAGATCACTTTTACACCATTGGATGCTCCTGCATCACCTAGTCAAGTGATGTGTGAAGTGATTGTTCAAGTTCTATGAAACAAACTATTCCATCATTCTATGTTGAGTTGAGATTAAGATTAGAACATATTGAGTCTCTAACAATTCTCTTTATGCTTCTATGAGTTGATTTGAGTTGAGTTGAGATTGATTTGGGTTGAGAGTGATATTAGAACATATTGAGTCTCTAACAATTCTCTTTATGCTTCTATGAAGTTAATTTGAGTTGATATTGCCATTCATTGTTGAGTTCATTTTGAGTACTACTTGAGCATGATTGATTGAGCCTTTGAGAAGGCCTTTGGGACAGATTTGAGGACAGTGTTGGGATAGACTTGAGGACAGTGTTTGGACAAGTTCTTAGTGAGCTTGTTGGAGCAGATTTGGGCAAGTTCTTGGCGAGCTTGCTAGAGCATATTTGGTTAAGTTCTTGGTGAGCTTGCTAGAGCATATTTGGGCAAGTTCTTGGTGAGCTTGCTAGAGCAGATTTTGACAAGTTCTATGTGAGCTTGTTATTCAAAATTTGACAATTTTTGTGTGAGCTTGTTAAGTAGGTTCTATGTGAACCTATTGAGCAGGTTCTTAGTGAGCCTATTGACAAAGCTTTGGAGGTGACAGAGTACAAAGGACAGAGTCTTAGTGGATAGAGATCCAGCAGCCAACACAGTTGAAGATAGATCTGAGTGAGGAGTCTTCAAGTGGAGAGACATCTAGTAGTTAGTACATCAAAGAGACAGAGTCTTCTAGAAGATCACATAGCCAGAGCAGAAGGGGAAAGAGTTATCCTATGGAAGATATCCACAAACTTGAGATTAGGGGATCAACATATCATTTGGACATAGATCCATAAACATTGTAATTGGGAGTGATTCCCAAAGAGATTGATTGAGAAAGTTTTAGTAAAATATTTTCTCCGTGGAGTACCTCACATTGGGGGAACCACGTTAAATATTATGTCTCAATTGTGTGTGGTGACTTGTGCTCTTGCTTACTACTGCTATCTGATTTATTAATGCACACTGCTATATTTGGTTATTGCAATTAAGGACATTAATTGATATTGGTTTGGAAAGAAAGTAAAAATTGGTCTTATACTTTTCACCCCCCCTCTCAATATAGGCTTGTGTTCTTCACCCGTGATATCTAACTTGTGATATTTGTGGTAGTATTAAGGCTTAAAAAGCCATCATCCTAATCATTGTAAAAAATGTTTGAAACCCTATGACCATATTTATCTTGAAGTAATCTCATCCATGGTTTCAAAATTGGATCTAGATTGGGTGGTTTTTTATCACACCAAGTATCCATCCAAATATAATTGTTTTCTCTAATTCCCACCACCCACCTTAAACCTTTAATCACTAGATCAATTGATTTTTTTAAATTGTTTCGTTGTGTAGAACCATTTGGTAGAGATATTGTAGTAAATATTAAGCTTGGATCATTAGGCTCAACATACTTCGATGAATATTTTCCCATTGTCTTTGACTCTCTTTGTAAAATATCCAAATTTGTTGATAGGGTGAAAAATTAGGGTTTTGAAAGGGCCTTGACCTTTTAACAAGGAAACCGCCTTAACTGAGCATGAAAAAACTAAAAAAAAATAAAGGTCGAACATAAAACAACCAGAGAAGTAGGATAATAGAACAAAACAAAGAGAAGATAACATAGAAGGTCAAAATAGTCTTTAGCACCAAAAAGCTAGGATCCAGACAACAAAACTAGGTTGAAAAACACAAGATAACACTAATAACACTACACAACCCAAACTTTGGAGCCAACAAAGAAAACCAAATCAAAAGGAATATAGTAATTTTTAAAACATCCATTATTGAATTTAGCAAACCAATCCTGAGAGACCAACACTCTATCAAGGCAAATTTGAATAAGAGCCTTGCCCAATATTCTGTTCAACCACATATATTTTTGCCCTCTCAAATCAACATCCATGAGACCACTAGAAGAAACAACTTGGGTGAAATCCTCCATGCTATTAGTAAACTCCTTAGAACCACCAATCTTATCGTTGGGCATAAGAGCGATGTTAAAATTCCTAGAAATCATCCAAGGGTAATTGTGGAAGTGGCTTCTAAGGTCCAGCAACCCCTCCCATACTCTTCTTCTCCCCACTAGGGAGTTGGGGGCATAAACATTTGTAACAATCCAAGAGAAATAAAAAATAGTAGAATAGAACAAAACTGAAATAAACCTATCATTCTTCTAAATATAGTCATCTAATAAAGTGTTCAGATTCCAAAGGGTCCAAATGCTCCCAGATCCTCCTGTAGCTTCACTTGTTGCTCACTCTGCATTATTCCAAACATCTGTCTTTATCGATTGCATGTTTCTTTTAGAAATTTTAGTTTCTTGAAACAGTATAAATTTTTAAATGATTATTACTCCTAAGGTCCTTGATCACCTGATGAGTGGCAAGGGCATTCATTCCTTTGACATTCCATGATATCAACTTCATTTTTTAGACATTCCATGATTTTGCCACCCCTTTTTTGTCTCTCGTTGCCATAATTCATTGTTCGAGGGTCTACCCACTTTATTTTCTTTCCCAACATTGACTACCTTTTTAACTTGATGCTTTAGTCTCATGCTTGGGACTTTCTCTTTTCCTTTCTTTGTCGATCCAATATCCTGATCCTTGAGCTCCTCCTCATTATCCATGGATTGGATCAGATAATTTTGGGGGACTTCAACACCTTCATCTTACCATCATTGGATCTACCTTTATTTTTATTTTGAAGACAACCTTCTAAACTAGATCTCGGGGTCATTGTTTCCATTTGGTTCAACTTCTCTCCCTGTTGTAAAATAGAGTCTTCTCCACATCCCAAAGGGAGCCTCATTTCCACCTCAACTCTTTATTTTAGAATTGCTTCCTCTGTGATATTATAAAGCTCTTCTTTATTGGTCATCTTAAAACCAATACCATTTTCCTAGAGCAAATAACCCATCTTTTTATCTCTCTTTTTCACTTCATAACCTTTCCTTTTTAGGTCTACATTTTCCACAATCTCTCCTTCCTCAGGCTCAACTGACACCTAAAAGTTATTCCTGCCCACCACTAATATTTGAGTTGACTGTTCTCCCTTCTCAAAAAATGATGAGTTAAGAGTTTGGCCCTCTGTTCCTTTGTTCTTCTGAAGAGGATCTAGCTTTTCCCACACCTTCATGATTTTCGGTTGCTTAACCAAACAACTACTCTAGAGATGACCCGCCCGATTACAATTTCTACACAAGATCGGAGAGTTCTCATATTCAATATTCTGATTCCAAGTCCCCACCTTGGATTTTAATAGGATAGATGAAGGAAGAGGCTTCTCCAAATCCACATTAACACATAATCTTGCATAGATCATTCTGCTCCGAGATTTTGTAGGTATATCAAAACTAATCATTTGGCCCATAGATTTGGAAATACCTTTTATTATGTCCTCATCCCAGTAGTTGATAGGTAAGCTCAGAAGGCACACCCAAATAGGGGTAATATTGATATTTTTAGATTTTGGATTAAACCCTAGGTACCATTTCCTAAAAAATAAACCCTTCTTCCCAAAAAACCAAGGACCTTTCAACAAAACATCTGCCATATCCTCCTAAGAGGTAAAGGAAAAGAGAATAAATCTTTTGGAAAGAGCCACGACTTCCATATGACCCCTCAACTTCCATTTCCTAGTTGCCCACTTCCTTATTGTGCCCATGTCTGGATTGAATCCAATGAAATTCCCCACCAACTTTAAGCACCTAGGATCAAAAATCATGAGACCCCACCAAATATTTAGGCAAATACAACATTATCCCTTGGAAATTCCTTTGCCAATTGTTCCATCATCCTAGATCTATCATCATCAATGTCGAAGCCCAAACCTGCCATCGCCAAAGCCAAATCCTAAATTTATCATCATCAAAGCCAAAGCCTATATCTGTCACTATCGTCGAAGCCAAAGTCCAGATCTGCCTCTACCAAAGCCAAAGCCCAAATCTATTATTGCTGAAGACAAATTCCAGATCTGACATCATCAAAGCTAAAGTCCAAATCTACCATCAAAGCTAAAGCCCAGATTAGCCATCAAAGCAAAATCCTAGATCCACCATTTTCGCCAAAGACAAAGCCCATATATGTTGTCGTCACCCATGTACAATCTCCAAATTAATTTTCCCTTAAGAGTTAAGTTTACATCCATAAGAACTCTTAAACTGAGACCTCCTCTAGTTTTATCATCACACAACTTGCTCAATTTCACTGAAATTTCATTTTATAATGTAATCTTGACCACAAAAGTGACCGTATAATAAAGATTATACTTTTTTCTATTAATTTTAGCATAGTATACAAGGACATATAGTAAGTTGGAATGACCTGTAAGACTAATTTAAGCAACTGCACTCTTCCTTATAACGATAACCATCTACCTATCCATGCTGGTAGCTTATTCTAAACTTTTCTTATAACTAGATTCCATAATTCTATCCTCATTCTCCCCTCAAATAAGGGTATCCCTAGAAAAGTTGGTAAATTTGCCTCCTCCATTTAAAGTAACCTACATATCCTTGGTTTGATTTTAGTTGAGGTGTTTAGGAAGTAAATTTTGGATTTTGTCCTATTAACTTACTACCCCAATGTTCTTCTGTATTCCTTTAATAAGATATTCAAAGCTTTGGGCTCATTTATCCTTGCCCTCCCAAAAAGGGTTGTATCATATTTAAATAATTAATGGGTGATGTTGTCGATGTTATTACTAGTGTTAAGTACATTTATAAGCCCACATCTATAAGCCTTCTTCAAGTTCCTACCTAAAACCTTTTCCATAATAATGAACAAATATGGTGATAGATGATATCCCTATCTAAGGCCTCTCCTGACTTTAAATGATTCTGTTACTAACCCATTGATTGTCATTGAATATGAAACTATAGAGACATAAGCTTTAGTTCATCTGACCCATTTCTTCCCAAATCCAAAATCTTCTAATATTGTAAAAAAATTCCATTTAACCATACCAAGTTTTAAGATCATTACTTTCTCTTTTCTTGAATTTGTTGAATGCATAACTTCATGAGCTACTATGATCCCATACAGAATTTGTCTCCCTTTCACAAATCCTCCTTGCTCTTTTAAAATAAATTTTTCTAACAGTGGTCTTAACCGATTCACCATTGCTTTGGAAATAATATTATAAGCCATATTACATAGGCTTATAGGTTGAAATAAATCAAACAATTTTACATCCTTCTTTTTTGGAATCAGGGTAGGATATGTTGCATTTATTTTATAAGGTAAGTATTGTTTTACCCTAGACTGCTCCACTACCACCAATCAAGAATCCTTCACTATATCCCAATTATGTTGATAGAATATTGTAGAGATCCCATCTGGACCTGGGGATTTTTCCTTATTAAAAGATAAAAGAGCTAGATGAACTTCTTCCAAAGTAATAGACTCCATCAATTTCATATTGCCTTCATTTCTTATAACTGAAGGAACTTTTTGTATAAATTTATCATTAAGAACTTCGAACTCCTTTGATACTAGAATATTATGATAAAAATACCTTACCTCCTTTCTGATTTCACTCTGGTATTCAATCCAAACCCCTTCTATTGATTTAATTCTAATAATTATGGATGTTGATCTTTGTACTATAGTCATCCTATGAAAAAATTTGTGTTTTTATCTCCTTTTAACTAAGTATATCTTGATTTTAATCTCCAAATTTTTTCTTCCTTACTCAAAATATTATGATATTCACTAGATAACTCACTTTCCTTCAAGTTTGGATTATTATGATCACCTTTTTAGAATTTTGAAAGTTTACCTTTTATTTCTTCTTTCTTCTAAAAAATATTTCCAAAAGTGTTCATGTTCCATTCTTTTAATCTAAAAATCATTGATTTAATTTGTTTTGGAAGTGTATACAACCCACCGTTTATTGAATAATTCCACATTTGTGCTATCATATCAACAAATTGAGGATGATATTCCCACATATGCTCATATTTAAAATATTATATTTTTTGATATGAGAGAACGCATCTCTCTAATTTTGGCCTCTCCTATTGTTGGTCCATGTATAGTTGTCTTCTTCAAACTTAACCTCCCGTAGATTATTATTTTGAATTAAAGTTGAGAAATTTTTCATACTTTGGGTTAGTTTCCTAATTCCCCCAAAATTTTCATCTAATGTGGTTATGGTATTAAAATATCCTATGTCATGAATCGAGTTTCTTGGTCTTTACTTCTCATAAAGGCTTCAATCCCACTCCAAACTTCTTATACACTTGACTGAATTGTAGGTCTATAGTTATTGATAAGGATGAAAAAAATATCTACAAAGAAGCATGTGACTAAAGAGGTTATCCAATGCCTAGTTTTATGAATGATTATACAGGAGGTTCTAATAGGATTCCAACAAGTTAGAATTCCTCAAGTCACTCCTTTAGAATCTATACCATCCCAATCACATCTCGCCCATATTGCTTTCATAGTTTTGGAAAGTTCTTCTTTTGTCATTTTAGTTTCCTGGATACAAAGAATATTAGGCTTATTACTTAAACATAGGTCCCTGACACACCTATGCTTTGAGGGGGTATTATCCCCCCTTATATTCCATGAGATGGTAATCATGTCTCATTAGGGGCTATCGGCCTCACCTACGAATTACCAATATAATTTTGTTGTTTGGTAAAGAGAAGTTCAACGAAGTTAGTTTGTGTTCCTCTCTATGTTTGCTCTTGATTCCTTGAATCTTTCTTGATAATTTGAGGGTTTTCCTCTTTTTCTTTGCCTGTATCAGAAGTAGGTCTTATTATTCTATTCCTCAATATTCTTTCACAACTTTCTTTTTCCTCAAATTTATCCTCTCTTGGCTCTACTATGGAAGCTTTTGACTTGTCTTGCTCATTTTTTTGTATTTCTTTATTAATGGTAGAGGAACTAACATCTAACACTAGAGTTTCTTTACCAATTTTTTTCTCCTAAATGGTGCATGGTACTTGAAGAAAGTCTTCAAAATCTAATTTGACACATTATTTAGGTTCATCAAGAATGTTCGTCCCTAAATTGAGATCATATTGAATAGACAATTCCTTATTAATATGACGAACCTGTTGTACTAAATTCTTTAAGCTTTTGTATACTTTTTCTTCATAGGCTAAAGCCTCAAAAGAGTTGGTATTTATTCTAATATCCTTCCTTACCGGTCTCCACTATTTATTTGCTTTCATTTCTCTATTTCTATTTTTTGGAACTTTAAAACCATCGTCATCCATATCCATTTGTAAGTTTCTCTTACAATTTTCTATATAAGATTATGTTGGACTCTTCTTAGGGCATGATGTCTCAATATGCCCCGCCTCATGACATCTTCTACATCTAAAATATATGTTTTCATAATCTATGGTTTGGGTCCATATCTTATCCCATTCTTAAGAATTATTGATTATGTAAAAGGTTTACTCATATCAATCATGACCAATACCCAAGCATAAATAACCAATAATCAATATTTTGTAGTTTTTGAAATCTCAAGGAATTTTCCTAGAGCGTTGCATATTGCCTTAAAGGTATCCATTTCCCAAAACTCAATGGGCAACCTATATATTCTAACCCAGACTGGTACTAAGGATAGATTTACACGTTCAGGTGAAAAGCCTTCATACCAATGGGTAAGGAAGAGTCTTGCTCTTCCCATAAACCAAGGACCCCCATTTTAGGATTCTATCTCTTTCTTCCCTAAAACAAAAAATGGCTAGGAAGAAACCTTTGGAAAGAAAGGATAGAATCACTCTTGGATATTTCAAACTCCTATCAATCCATTTTCTCAAAGTTGAAACCCCTAGCAAATACCCATTAAATTTACCAAAAATCGCCCTATATTTGAGCAACAACGATCGATCCTCTATGGTTTTCTTACTAACCTCTACTACTAGAGATAATTCTAAAGATTTAGCTATAAATCGATCAATGAGAAGAAAACTAAAACTCAAAATTTACTAAAATTTGCCATAATATCTTATAGCGAATATAATATTTGTTTGATAAACAAATTATAATAATTTGCAAGCAAAATTTCTAGGAGAAAGAAGGGAAAAAAGAAACTTAACTAAAAAATTCTATGCTCAAACAAAATATCTTGCCTCACTAAAGCCCTAGCCCTCCATTGCTCCTTCCATCATCCGAACCCTGGCTGATAGATATTTGTATTTTTGTTTTTCATGACTTGAAAATTCATCACTGCCTTTGTTCCGGATGGCTGACTTCACAGGGTCTTATCTCCCTCAATATTGCTTGAATTCCTTCATATGATCACTCATTTAAAAACTCTTCAAATTTCACACAAAGTGGTGAAAGAATCAGCTGAATTTCATAAAGATATGACTTCTAAAAATAAAATATTTTTTCAAAAAAATAATCCTAATTCTTTAAGAAGTTAATCATAAATTTCCAACTTACCTCTTCATCTTTTATATAGAATAAAAATTTAACAACCCAACTAAATAAAAAAAACTTAATAAATTTACATAAATAATGTAACTTTAGTGGATTTAAATAAATGATGAGAAAGAGGTTTCAAATATAATAGTATTGAATTGTACACAATAAGAAATTGAATAAACATATAAATATCATCCTTAGGAAGATTATTTCGTGTGACATATAATCATGTAAAAGTTAAAAATTACCTTACAAATAAAAATAAAAATAAAAATAATCTTATATAATTTACAATCATATAAAAATTAAAAATTATTTTTAAATAAAATATTTTAAAAATTATCAAATGATAAAAATTTGACTGAACACAAATTTAACTGATTAAATACACAGTTAAAACGTCGATTGATTCTGGTGACATAATTTTTTGAGTTTTAAACCATTTATGGAAGGCTTCAATAAATTCTTGAACACAAATTATTATTTGTGAAGTTCTTGAGTACTAATACATGATTATATTTATCGACAACCTGGAAATGTTCAAATTCCATAATCAAAACGAAGAATTCACGTCTCTTTAGCACGTTCGGATAAGATCTCCTCTGTCTTTTTCATGACATACAGATAGCGATGCAACTACTTACATAAATTGCATCCTATATAGACTAGAATCCAAGTGGGTAGGACTGGGTTTAACTTGCAATTCCTCGCTTTTATCAAAATCAGCGATGGCGGCCATCACAGTGTCCCAGATGTTCTTCACTAGCGGGAAAAAATTGGAGAGACGCAGAACAAGCACGTCAATTATCAAATTTTCACAAATGTCACACTTATCCTCACGATTTATCCCTGGCACCGCCAGAGCAAAACCGGGCAGAAGTTTCGTGCAGGTGTGTTTTTCAAATTGTTTTTTTAAGTTATTTTAAATCACATGTAGACCTCTGATTTGTGTCATAAAGGTTTTGTGTTATGCATTGTTTGAACTAAAAGAAATAAAGAAAGCCATGGGATTTTGATAGTTACCAAGAATGGAAGGAGAAGACTTGGCGAAGCAGATGAAGGAGATGGCAGCTGCACAGAGAAGATGGGAAGCTCAGGTACCTTAATGCCCCATGTCAAAGAGAAAAGAGATACTTTGTTTCTGCAACCTTGCACTTCTTGTTTGATGCAACCGTGCAGCTACTTTGAGTTTAATGCTGCCAAGATGTTTACTCTTTACTGTTTTTGTTAGACCAATGAGAGCTTATTATAAACAACCTGGTTAACTTAGCCCTTGGGCTGTGGTTCAATGGTGGGATTGACCGGCACACACGTTTCTGGGAGTGAATGAATGAAAGAAAGATTTTAATTACGTCCGTGAGACCTAAATATGGTCTATGGGATCTTAAATATGGAAGTACAATTACTCAAATTATATCATATGATCTTTAATATCTTTGAGAAGGTTGTTCCTTCTCCTGCTGATTTGTGTTAGCAATTCTCCAACTTTTTTTATTTTACTGTCTTCAAATAAATCTGTCATAATCTCGCTCTTAAGTGTTTCTTTGTATTTGTCACGGATATCTCAAAAACTCGGGCATTTATAGATGAAGTGTTCCTCTGTCTCTACTGCCCCTGTGCTGCATAGAGTACATATATTTTCTTCCCATTGTTCTTTGGGCGTTGTCCATCTCCCTGTTTCACATCTAAGCCTATGAGAGCTAGTCCTTATCTGAGCAATGAGTATTTTTTCCTTCCACTTGATTTCAGCGCCTATATACGCTTTTTCTTTGTGGTCATACGTTGGGTTAAAATTTGCAATATAATATTGTCTTTTTCCTGTTTGCATTTTTCCACCCACTTATGAACTTTTCATTCACATAATTTTTTATGTCTTTGTAACCCCAGATTTGATCTGGCATCTTTGTTCTGTGGAGTAGTCTATTCTTGTAACAAATAGTACTATTTGAACAAGTTTCTGCCACGTGTTTTTTTAAATAAAAATTTGAAATTTAAATTATAATTTTGATATGTTCAAATCAAAAAGTGAAAATTATAATTTAAATATGTGAACAATGCAAATTAGAACTTTTACAATTAAAAATTTCAATTTTTGATTAATTTTAATAGCTACCAAAAACAGGTGGTGTACCACCAAGTGCGAAACGAATAACAGCTCGAATAACTAAAAACATTTTGGCAAGTTTTAGATTATACACCACTTGGAATCATTTTGACAAGTTTTGAAATACACAGAGAGTTTTCTATTTTCACTGGAAAATGTACATTGGACATTTTCCACTTGAAACTTTCTGGCGGATAAGGAACAGCCTTGGTTCACTGGTGAAGTTGTTTCATTGCTGAACAGTCCAGTCCACAGAGGTTCCGTTTCAGCATAATTGTAAAAGGTCCCTATAGTTTAACTTCATGGTTACTTCTCAGACGTTGGCATCTAAGTATGGGAAGATTTTTAGGAAAAATAGACATGTCAATAAAATTTAGGCTTTGGATAAGATACCATCGTAAAGCAGGAAGGCACATGCTAGTCCTATGATTTGAACTTTTGAAATTACTGAAGTGTTAGGTCAAACATACTTTCATTAAGGTAAACATACATACTCTGCCAAATGTGTGTGCAGAGAACTGCTCTGAGTTACCACAAAATTCTTTCATCAGGTTATTTAAGAAATTTGCTGCCTCGATGGCTCACCAATTCATTTAGGCGACCGAATTGAGAAACAAATAACTTCATATAGAATGGAAACCATAGTGTGGGGGTCACAATGTCCAACTGATGTCACTTGTTGGAACTACGATTGTAGCCAAATTACTAAGGCTGTAAATGTAGAAAGGAGCCAATGCCTGATCTGTGGGTTTGTCAATTCTTTGCCTATGCTGTGTATTTTGAAATTATGCCAAGACCATAATCTTCTGACAAGTAGCATATCATTCTAGATGGCCACTAGCCTATTGCTCTTAAGTTTGTTAGTTATGGTCTTAATTCATGTATCATCAGAAATGTTGGTACCTTTCAGTGCGTAAAACTATTTTCTTTCATTCACATTCATTTATATACTACACATCTTAAACCTTGTTGAATCTTATTCCACGTAAGAATGATTAAACATCCATTTACATAATATTCAGCAGATACATCATCGACCGAACATTCACACAAAATTGCAGACCAACCATAAGGTGTGAAGCATATATTCCATTATATTGTATCCAGGTTATGCATGCAAAGCAAATTTTAACATTGAAGCGCTGACTTCATTCAAAATTTCAAACCATTCCTTACGTATGAAAGGAAATGAGAATGAGTTGATAGTTACCATTATTTTTAATTTTTATACTTTGGTTACATACAAGAATTATAAGAATATGAACAGTTTAACTAATATCAGTAGCAAAGAATTTTACAGGTGGTATTGCTGAGCTGTAACAGTTGCTGCTGTTGCTCCAGTTAGATTGCTGCTGCTGTTTACCAATCATTTAATCTTCTATCTTCCTACCAATATCAATGCTGTTGAAACATCCAATATATGCCTGTGCCTGGTGAAATCCTCCCAATCAATGTCGATTCTGTCTGTTTTGCCTTTATGTTGTAGACATCCATCACCTTTGCTTGAGATAATGATGCTTTCTTCAATTCTGCTTCCACTGTCATCACCCCAACTAACCACCTATCTAGCATACCATTGACATTACATTGCACTTGACAGCCAGACCAAGCCAAAAATCCCAGCAAGATTCTTCTCTGGACCCAACTATTTATGTCACCGAAGACAAGCTAGAAATAGGGGTAACCAATATATCTGCAAATTCTGTTGAAGGCCTTGATAGAGTTTGAGTCATAGTTACCAGGTTCAAAAAATCCAATTCGCTTGATAGGTTAAAAAAAATTGAAACCTTGATAGAGTTTGAGTCATAGTTACCACGTTCAAAAAATCCAATTCGCTTGATAGGCTTAAAAATTTGAATCCTTGATAGAGTTTGAGTCATAGTTACCACGTTCAAAAAAATCCAATTCGCTTGAGAGGTTTAAAAAATTTGAAAATCTGGAATCTCCAAAAAAATTCAAAAAAACTTTATGCGGAATATTTGTGTGTTTGTGAGAGAGAGAGAGAGACTAAAGACATTAAATATATAAAATTTTACAATATTTCATGAGCAGAAATTTGGAAATATGCTAAGACGAAATATGGATGATGAAATGTATGGGTTCAAACTTTAATTACATTAATATATATAATTATATCCATCAAAGATTCAAGGCTAATCTTGAAACATCAACACCTGCTACAATATCAAAATTTTGTATATTATTTTCAGATCTACTCTATTTTTAGATGGGCAGAGGCTGGACCAGATCGTGCAAATCTGGCATGACCAAAAAAACTGGACTGGACCAGATTTTGTTCAGATCCAGTCGGATTTGGTGACTATGGTTTGAGTAGTGCTGCTTGGTCCTGCCCAGGTCCTATTGCCATCACTAGATGTACTTTCCACCCTTGAAAACATATACAAAACAAGACAAACAAAAATGCACTCCATTATAAGGGTTGCTTTGATAAGTGTCCATGACTCCATACCTCTGATAGTTGTTGCCAAAATTGGGTGACTAGATCTTTTTAATGCTGTAATTTGTCTACCAGATGAAAGTTCGTAATTGCTTGATAATGATTTATATAATGAAACTAACAAACAAAAATCTCAAAATTATTGAACTAGGAATCTTCACTATCATTACATATGAGAACACAGCCTTAATAGAGTTTGAGTCATACTTACCAGGTTCAAAAAATGCAATTTGCTTGAGTGGTTAAAAAAATCTGAAAATCTGGAATCTCTGAAAAAGTTCAAAAAAACTTGATGTGGAATATGTGTGTGTCAGAGAGAGAACGAAAATTGCAAAATGGTTGAAATAGGAATCTTCACTATCATTACATATGAGAACAAAGCCTTGATAAAGTTTGAGTCATACTTACCAGGTTCAAAAATCCAATTGTTTGAGAGGTTAAAAAAAATCTGAAAATCTGGAATCTCCAAAAAAGGTTCAAAAAAACTTGATGTGGAATTTGTGTGTCTCTGTGTGAGAGAGAGATAGAGATATAAGTCTACAAAATAAAGACACAAAATATAAATTCTTTTACAACAAATCATGAGCAGAAATTTGGTAATATGCTCAGAAACAAAATGGTTTTTAAAATGTATGGGTTTCAAACTTTGATTACATTAAAGTATATCCATCAAAGATTCAAGGCTAATCTTGAAACATCAACACCTGCTACAATATCAAAATTTTGTATATTATTTTCAGATCTACTCTATTTTTAGATGGGCAGAGGCTGGACCAGATCGTGCAAATCTGGCATGACCAAAAAAACTGGACTGGACCAGATTTTGTCCAGATCCAGTCAGATTTGGTGACTATGGTTTGAGTAATGCTGCTTGATCCTGCCCAGGTCCTATTGCCATCCCTAGATGTGCTTCCCATCCTTGAAACATATACAAAAGAAGACGAAAAAAATTGCACTTCATCATAAGGGATGCTTTGATAAGTGTCCATGATTCCATACCTCTGATAGTTGTTGCCAAAATTGGGTGACTAGATATTTTTAATACTGTAATTTGTCTACCGGATGAAAATTCATAATTGCTTGATAAGGATTTATATCATGAATACTAACAAACAAAAATTGCAAAATGGTTGAACTAGGAATCTTGACTATCATCACATATGATAACAAATCTAGGAAGTTTGAGATCCCACCATTATGTAGACATTGCCAATGTTGGCAATGTCATTATTGGTATTGTTTTTTTTTGGCAGTGGTGCGGAGTACAGTGGAAATGTTCCTCCAGCTATCAGTTCTAGTGTTGGTAACCTTCCTCACAAGTCAGGAACTCTTGCCACATCTGCAACATTTTGAGTTGCAATGATTTGAATATATATCAAGCATACATATTCATTTTAGGGTGAGCTTTTGCATTACACTCAAGACATTATAGATCTTCCTTTTCAACCAGTTGAGCCTCCTGGTCATTCAATCATTCTACTTGTTAAATGTATAGTTCACTTTTATCTACTATTCAGAATGATATATGTTGACTATAGTATCAGAATATAGGGTATGAACTATTTAGCTTTTGATCTTCAGCCGAGCGGGACTCTCAAACGTGAGATGTAAGTCTAATGGACAGAGATTAATCTAGGTAGGTGGTTATCATCTTGATAGGCCCTAGTGTGGTATTAGGTGAAACTTTGTGAGGAACTATATCTAAAGTGATGAGTAGATTTTTCTTCAGAATTTTGAAGACAAGCTTTTCTACCTATAAAGTGGAGAGGGCTTTGACAAGAAATTGTTTAACAAGTTTTTAGGAAAACCCTTTTTTAAGGCTTCTTGAGAGATTGAAAAACCCTTTGTTGGTGGTCTCGTTCTGAGATAAGGCTTTAATGATCACAATATCATGGCATTTCAACAAATTGTATCATCATGAGCTGCCTTATCACGAAAGTGTCCATCTCAATGCAGGTATTTGAACTTGGTTTGCCCTCATATGATTGTATCCCATTTACCATTTCTACATAATGCCTTAAGACTTTGAAAATGTTAACACTAGGGCAGATCTCGTAAAGAACATGAGGGTGGGCTTGCATCCATAATATGGTTACATTAGGCACTAGGTCCATGCATTGCCATAAGTTTGACCCCTACCTCCTCATGGCTCCACAAGGTGCTTGCTTGTGGTATTGAAACTTTGTCTTATGCTATGAAACTCCTCACTTCCCACCCCTTGCCCCAAATCCATATGTTAAGGTTAATCTCGGGCAGAAACGGTAAAACACAAGAGGGTGGGCTTGGGTCCATAATATTGTACACTTAACCCTAAGTCTATGGCCACTAGATGGATGCATTGCCATAAGTTCGACCCTTACCACTAGGTGTCCTCATTCCTCTTCAAGGTGCCTACCAATGGGATTGGAAACTTGGCGTATGGTGTGAAACTCCTTGCTCCCCACTCCTTGCCCCAACCTAGTCAGGCACAAAGTTATAAATTACATAGCTAGAGTTTTGTTTTTATTGTATTTTATTTTGTATAAATAAAGTTCCCATATAAGTGTATTGTAGTAACAAAGGGTTTCATGGGATTTTCATTGTGTTAGAAATAGTCATTGTTTCAAATGACTTTTTTCATGAGTGGTCATTTACTTCAATCACCTTTTAGATTTTATTAATAATCATAAGTTACGAGGACCCATAAAGCACATAAGTATCTCAAGCAATGTTAATAACAGAGAGAGAAGATACCAACACATCAACTTGGGGACTCTCACTGCAATGCCTTTTTTGGGATTGACAAAGTTCTTGCTACATGTAATTCCTTGTAAATCATTGCATTGTTGAAGGAGTGACACACTTTGAGGCACTTGTTTTTCATCCCTACACTTGGAGACATTATATTTGTGGAACTTTGTCCTCTGAAGACTGACATTTGCGGCTATTTTAATTGGTTGTATGGGATTGAAATGGGTCCCACCTGCATTACATCATCACCACCTAGTGATATTAGAACAACTTGGCTATTAAGCATGTATCCCTTGGTAAGATTCGAACTTGGGTCTTCTTCTTGAAAGTTGAGGAACTTAATCGGTTAAGATAATGCCATTTAATTTGACACTTGTGACTAGTAGTGGCTATTGTTTTTTAATTTTTTGAGGTCCTTTTTAAATTCAACTTTTTCATAATTAAATGTGATTCAGATAAGAGACATTAGAGTTCTACTGTGGTTGTTTTTTTGAGGAGCATGTCATTCATGATCTTGATTATACATGGTACTTTATTGAGGTTTTGAGTGATCAAAGCATAACTCAAAGTTATTTTATCATGGTGCTTTGTGCTTGTTATTTTTTTGGTTGATCTTTGCACATTGGTTTTGTATATTGATGTTTTTGCACGCTTGGTGCTTTCACACTTGGATCGAGACTTGTAGTTGTGGTACACATGGTTTGTTGCACACATGTTTTGTCCATGTGTTTTTTATGTCACAATTTTGCTTGGGCCTAGGGCAACATGGATCAATTGTGTACATACCTTTCTAATTTATGGTTGGGCATTGGGGGCCAATATTTGGTTACATTTGTGTTGCAGGTAATTAGACAAGCACCCTCTCATATAACTTTTAGACATGCACATCCACTCTTACATCCCCCACACAGATACGTACTTATAGACATAATGGGATTGGTAGGTGGTTGGCAACTACTCGACTACTTCCAAACTACCAGTTTACATAAAACATTAAAAATACCCCATTACATTACAATACTACAAACACTTTGCCACGTGCATATTTTACAAACACTTTCCATGCATGCATTTGTACAAACACTTTTTCATGTACACATACAACACTACATGACAACTTATTAGTTATTACAATTATGTGCACACACATCTGCATATATGCATTTATACACTTTAATATTCATTCATGCATATATGTCAAACCGTCTACCTACAGAACTTGTTAGGCTTGCTGAAATTGGACTCATTGAACATGTTTGACTTGGCAAACTTGTTTGACTCATTGGAGTTGGACTTGCCAAACTTTTGCTTGTTGAACTTGGACTTGCTGAACTTTCGTTCGCCAAACTTTGGCTTGTCAAACTTCCATGAGAAGCTGGTCTCTTCCCTCAAAAATTTTGCCTTCACTCTGATGAAAACCTTACTCATGTCCTCCAACACTCAACACTTCTACTTTGGGCTAGGCGACTTAGGTCTTAGCTCAGACGGCCTAGGCCCAAACAGCCCAACTCTTGATGGTTAGGGCTTGGGACCAGACGACCCTAGCAGCTAGTCAGACATCAAACAATCTCCTTCTTCACTGTCTGCATTACTCACTTTGCCTTTGCACCCACTTGATGAATTTCTCCTTTGGAGGCTTGCGTGCATATTTCTTCCTAATTTGGACTGAGATGCACGGTCATTGCATTGTGTACCACAGTCTCTTCATCTAGCACTTGCACAATTCCACCCAATTGTGCAGTTTTAACCACCTATAGAATCTCAGCCAATTGCGCAACCTCCTCTTCATGCGTAGCTTCAATTATATGCTCAATCTCCACCTCCTTAATTATAATCAAGTTCACCTCCTCAACTGGAATTAGGTTCATCAAGTTCACCTCCTCTATTTCTTGACTAGTGTTGTTACTCTTGTCCAACTCTTCGAACCCTCTACACATCATTGGTTCGTCTTGACTTGTAGTACTTTGACATCCACGTGCGAAGTGCTCCCACAAATGGCATCACCAACATTGCACAATGGTTCTACCCTCAGTATCATATTCACTTCACTGTCTTCCAATTCTTTGGCTGTTGTCACGGACTGCACCATCAATGGCATCCCTCCTTGGTACAATCTCCCTTTGTGTTGCACATACTTGCAATGATGATTTTAAGTCTGTACACATGTTCTCTGCGTTGCTCTCATCATTGGAGTCATCTCTTAAAAGTTACTCTCTTCACTGACTTCTCGACCCCAACACTTGGATGATGCCCTCAAATCATCCTCCAAACTACTCTTGTTTTCAGAATCATCACTTTCGCTGCCAAAGTCACTCTCATCATCAAAGTCACTCTTGTCTTTGGGGTCACTTGTCCCCAGTAACATGAATCCCAACATTTAAATAATGCCTTTGCTTTGCTTTTCAAGTTCAAGGCCTGCTCAAAGGCCTCTGCCTTTGCTTTGCTTTTCAAGTTCAAGGCCTGCTCAAAGGCCTCTGCCTTTGCTTTGCTTTTCAAGTTCAAGGCCTGCTCAAAGGCTTCTTGATATGATTTTGGAGGAACCACCCTAATCTTCTTTTAATACACATGAAGAAGGCCCTCCACAAACCACCTTTTCTTCAATGTGTCTGATGGATCCTCCAAATAGGTAAACAACCAGCTCAACCTTTGGTTGTAGGACTGAACAGACCGTCTCACCCTATTCGATTCTATAACTTTCAACAATGACCTCATTTTCATTGTGGAACAACCAAATTCCTTCATTAACTCTTTTCAAGTTCAGTATTTGCCCTTTGCCAATCTCATGTACCAATCCATTGCAATTCCACAAATGTCGTAGGGAATAACTTCCTTCAATCAACTTCATTCTTCTACCATTGGATTTCTACATTGTGACACAAACTTTCCAATGTTTGATGGGTCCTTTGTTTCACCACCATGAAACATGGGACACTTGTGCGTTATACTAAAATTTGTCTTTGTCGTGACTGGTTGGTTTGATATTGTTAGTGTTTGTTCACGTGTCTCACCCTTTTCGTGCACGTCGGTCAACGCATCCCATCGCAATTGCTTTTGTGCCAGACTCTTGCCTTGTGCACCATGAAACGTGCGAATCTCTAGTTGATCCGATGTCGGACTCCTGCCCCACTCGCCATCGAGCACACAAACTTGTAGTTGTTGTATTTCCAGAATCTGTCATGCGCACTATCAGAAATGCCATCATGCATTTGTACTGATGTCGGACTCCTGTTTTGCTCATTGGACAGACCAACTTGTAATTGCTTTGGTGCCAAACATTTGTCATGCGTACGGTCTACCACACCACGTGCTCCAACCTTTCCCAAGCTTTCTTTTTTTAAAAAAGAAAAGGACATTTATACTAATGAGAGAGCAAAACAAGTTTATCCAGTACATAGCTTGGAGAAACTATTCGAAAGAAGGAACAACCAAGAATAAATGACAAAGTTTTAACAAGAGAGCAATTAGAGACTCTATAGCTAGCAAGGGCGCCAAAATCTGCAGGAGTTCTAGAATTTCCATAAGCACCGGAAAGATTAGAGATGCCAGAAACTCCACAAGCACCAAAAAAATTAGAGGCACCAGAAACATAGAAGGCATTGAAAAAACAGAGAAGCTAGAGTTTGGATTTTTTGAAATATACCATAATCCAAAATGCAAGAAGACATCACTCAGACAGATGGCACCAGAATTAGAAGTTCGATGTGTGAGTCTATGAAAACTTTGGTGCTCGAGTCTTATCAAAAACTTCAGCACTTGTAACATTTGAAGAACTTTGATGCTCGAGACAGTTGGAAAATTTTGGCGCTTGGGACTCCAGAGCTCAGACAAAATTCTGGAACTTATACTATGAGTCAGATACAGGAGTGCCAGATTTTTCCAAAGTGCTAGAAAAAATAAAGGAGCTAGAGTCTTAAGTATTTCTGGAATTTGCATATGTTCTGTTGATTTCATGTTCTTGTGCTCCACTCCTCTATTGTTGAGCTCTTTCCCTTATGATTCTAAGAATGAAACACTCTTGCCTTATAGCATTGTTGGTGAGTGCATCTGCTTTTTTATTAAATTTCCTTTGAATGTGGAAAAATTGGACATGAGTAAACTGTTGAATGAGCATCTTTATTCTATTCAAGATGATGTGAAGCTGAAGAGAGTTGACCTTTCTGTCGTTGGAGAGAGCTTTTATAATGAGGGCAGAGTCTCCATAGATATGCAAATTTTTTATTTGTTGATCTATTGCCAGTTTCACTCCCATTTCACAAGCCAACGCCTCTACGACATTGTTAGAAGTGGCACCTAAATTGATGCAATAATTGATAGTAGGTGATTTTCCTTCTGCCATGATCACACCCCTACTATTGCTATGCCTGGATTTGCCTTGGATGCCCCATCAAAGAACAAAGCAGGAAGAAGAATCTTTGGAGGAGTAAAAGTAGGAATGTTCGTGTTGGCTGAAACAAAGGCTTGAAGATCATATTGACTGATTAGATTTAATTCTTGAGCATTCAAGCTTTGCTGATTCTGCTTATGCTTAAAGACTGCTTTCAAATTAGTAACTATTCCTCTAATTATTCTTTTAGAGAGAGCACTATTTTTCCCCCTTTGCCTTCAAAAATCAGTCTATTTCTATCTTTCCAAATGTTCCAAATAACAAAGAAAGGTATGGCTGTCCAGAGAGATTTGATTAGTGGCTTCCCTTTGAGGCCCCATTTGTATTTAGATTGCCAATTAATTAGGCACTCTTCCGTATTCAAGGAACTTGATAGGGGAGAGCCCAATCGATTGGCTACTTGAATCCATATTGGAATAGCTGATTTGCACTCAAAGAATAGGTGGGGCATGGTGTCACTATTCTTCATGCATCTGGAACACACATGGGGACCCACTATATTCCTCTTTTCAAGATTGTCACCTGTTAGAATCTTGTTTTGTAAGACCAACCAGGTAAAGATTTGAATCCTTGGAGGTAAATTTATTTTCCAAATAGAGGTCAATATTTTATTGGGAGCTCCATCTAGTTGCAATTGAGTACCGCTCTAGATAGTATAATCTCTTGATTTGTTAATCTCTCCCCAAATAAGTTGATCTGGACAATGTTGTCTTAATAATTTCATGCTGCTGTTTTTTTTCTTGAAATGGTCCCATTTTGTTGCTAGTGATGGTGGCAATATAGGATTCAACCATTCCACTATGTTGTTGCTCCAATGTAGGAGATCATTAAGCTTAGATATTTGTGAATGTTGAAGCTCTACTTTAAGGGATGGACTACAACTGCTAAGTAAGGGAGGCTTACCAAGAATAGGGTCAGACCAAGGATTGATTTGTGAACCATCTCCTAGGAGCTAGGAGACCTTGCTAAGGATCAAATTTTTGGCTTCTACTATATGCTTCCAAATTAGAGATGCTCTAGGTTTTATGCTTACATTTCTTAAAAGATGTAATCTTGATGTGGAGTCTACATATTTAGCTTTCAAGATCCTTTTCCAAGGGGAGTCTGTAGGCTGAGATAAATGCCATAGTAGTTTAGCTCCTAGATATTTGTTGATAATTTTAGTTTTCATTATTCCAAGGCCACCTTTATTTGTCCCTATAGTAATTGAGTCCTAGTTGACCAAGTGGAACTTTATTTTTTCATTTTGTTTACCTCCTTGCCAAAGGAAACTCTTGATTATTCCATCAAAATCTTGCAGGATACTTTTAGGAGCATGGTAAACTAAGAGCTGGTATATAGGGAGCACTGATAGGACTAACTTGATTAACACTCTTCTTCCTACAAGACTCAACCATCTGTTACTATAAGTCTGCACTCGCTTCTATAGTTTTTCAATGGTTGGTTCCCAACTTCTTTTTGGTTTGAGATGGAAACCCATCGGGACTCCTAGATATCTAAAGTGTTGATCAACTCCTTCCCTAAATCCAAGTATTTTGGCAAACCCTCTATTTTCAGTAGGAGAGGTATTGATTATGTAAAATTGATTTTTTTTGTAGTTGATTAAAGCTCCCAAAGCTACTTCAAAGCAAGAGAGACAACTCTTGAACTTTCTAATATTGTATTTAGTTGCTTCTCCTAGCAGGATAGTGTCATCAACAAATTGGGCATGCATGAAAGGTCTAATACCTCTATCAACTCTGATTCCTTGAAGATCTCCAGCCCTTCGCATGTTGCTCATGGCTCTTCCTAAAGTTTCTACTAGCAGGATGTAGAGGTATGGTGAAAGGGGACAGCCTTGGAAGATTCCTCTAGAAGCTTTGAAGAAGGAAGAAGGATCTCCATTGATTAATGGGGAGATCCAAGGAGCTTTGATGCATGCTCCTATCCATCTTACTAGATGAACCAAAAAACCAAACTTTATGAGAACTTTTTCTAAAAATTGAAGATTGACCCTGTCAAAGGCATTGGTCATGTCCAGTTTGATAACTATATTTTTTTATTTGGAGTGGGAGTAGGAGTGAAGAGTCTCATGCACCATGATAATATTATCATAGATTTGCTTCCCCAGAATAAAACCTCCTTGTTCTTCTGAAATCAGCTTATCGAGCAACTTTTTAATCCGGTTAGCAATAATTTTTGTCATAATTTTGTAAGAACAGTTGCAAAGAGAAATTGGTCTAAATCTATCAAAGGAACTGGAGTTCTTCTCTTTAGGAATTAAAGCAAGAAAGGTTGAATTAATAGCTCCAGAAAGCATACCTCTTTTTTTGATGTCTTCTATCATACTCAACAGGTCATCTTCAACTAGGTAAAGAAATTGTTGATAGAAATTATTCATGAATCCATCTGGACTAGGAGATTTATCTTTTGGAAGAGAGCTTATCACTGATTCTAGTTCTTCTTTAGTTACTTGAGCACACAGAGTAGCTTTGTCCTCTTGATTAAGGATGGAAGGAATATTTTGGAGTAGAAGGTCTTGAGCTTGAGGGTCACCTAGTTCATGAGTGAGCAGCCTAGAAAAATGCTCTTGGGCTAATTCTTTTGTCTTATCTTTCTCATAGTATGTGATGCCATCCTTCTCTATAGCTCTAATAGTGTTCCTGTGATAATTTTGTAGAGTTTTGAGATGGAAATACTTGGTGTTTTTATCCCCTTTTTGTAGCCAAATCATTCTTGATTTTAGTCTCCAATGTGCCTCCTCTTCGGAGTTAAGTTTATACAAATCAGCCAACAACTCTTTTCATTGATCATTATGTTGAGTTAGAGGAGCAAAATCTTGTATATCCGTCTCCAATTTCTCAAGCTGATGCAAGATTATTTCTTTTCTTTGGGCTGGTTTTTTGGATAACCATTTTCTTATTTCTAACTTGAGACGTAATATTTTTTCTTTCCAAATATCTTGTGGCCTTGTTTGGGAGGTTTTTTGTTTCCAGCTATTTTCAACCAGTTTACAAAAATCTTCCTGCTCTACCCATCATGGATTTTATTTGAACCAAGTCTTTCTGCTGTGCTGGCTGTTTTGACCCCATTCCAGAAGAATTGGTTTGTGATCAGAAATTGCACTTTGAACTATATGGCTGGAAAGTAGAGGGAAAAGAGCCAGAAGGTTTTCACTCACTAAAAATATGTCTAATATTTCTGCAATATAATGAATTCCAGATCTTCTATTTGTCCAGGTAAATTTCCCTTTTTGGGGAATAATGTCCTGCAGGTTTTCTTGAAATATTATTTGAGTTACTAAGTCTCTTATAGCATCAGGAGTCTTGTTTCTCCTTGTCTTTTCCCAATGTGCTAGAGTGACATTTAAGTCCCCTCCTATTATTAGATTTTTTTGGTTGTTCCTGCCTGATCGAGTGATGTAGTTGATTCCAAGCTTCTCTTTTTAGATTTGGACTATTTGGCCCATAAAAGTTAACAAAGGTTATGCGTGTGCCATTAGATAAATCAAAATCTAAGGCCAACCAATTTCTTTGTTTATATCTCCCTACATAGGTTAACTTTTGTGGGTCCCAAGCAGTTATAAGCCCACCTGAAGTGCTTGATGAACTTATAGCCTCATATTCAGAGTGTCTCTAGATTTTATTCCAATCTAAAGCCACAACATTGTCCATCATTTTGGTTTCTTGCAATAAAATCACAAGAGGTTTATGGTTTTTAACAAGTTCAGATAGGTAGTTTTTCTTTAGGGGATTACCCAATCCCTTGCAATTCCAAGAAAGAGCTATCATTTTTTAGAGGACTTCTTCTTTGGATAAATTTCCAAAGTGGTCTGAGATTTATTCTGAATATCCTTCTAGGTTTGCTCTTCCCTTAACACTTGATTAGACTTTCTACCCCTTGCTACTGAATGGGTTGCCGGAGTACCTCCTAGAATGACTATTTCCACATGTTGAGTTTCTTCAACCTCCTCTTTAGTTTCTTCACTAGAATGATCTGATTCTTTAGTGAGATTCACCTACAGTAATCCATCAGAGGACTCTGGTCCTTTGTTTAGATTCTCTTGTTGGGTATCCTGAGGGGCTATTTGTTCATTAATAGGTTCACCCATTATTTCTATGCCTATGTCTTGATCTGCATTATTAAGTTGTGGTTCTATTTCCTCCTCTGCATCAATTGTGAGGATAGAAAATCTATTAGATCTTTGGGGATCTTGTTTTCTTTGCATGGCCCTTTTATGACTTCTTGATCTATGAGGCCTTCTATTTTTAACAGTTTGGAAATTAATTTCTTTTTCTTTCTCAACTTGTTTTGCCTTAGAAGGGCAGTTTCTAGAGAAATGTCCATACTGGTGATAGGTAATGCATTTGAAGGGGATATGTTCATAATCCAATGGCTGCATATAAACCCAATCAAGGACCTTGATTTCTATATTTTTTGGAAGTCATTTTTTCAAGTTTACTCTGACACAAATACGGGCACAAGAGGCATTGTTTGCCTTGGGAGGGGCCCAATCTACATATTTCCCTATTGTGTTTCCTATAACCTCTAGAGTGGGTTTATTCCACAAATGCAGGGGCAGGAAAGGGAGACGAACCCAGATTGAAACTTCTTTAGGTTCCTCTTCTTGAGGGTCAAATCCAAGAGTCCAAGGAGTCAAATACAAAGGGCTTGTTCCCAAAAACCTGGGACCACGATGAAAACAGAGTCTTTTTCTTCAAATGAAGGAAAGATAACATCAAAATAGCCTTTGCCAATCATCATAAACTCAAAACTAGAAGTTTTTGAACCCCAAGAATTATTTATCCACTTCTCTATTGTATTTGGGTTGGGCCACATACCTATAAATTTGTAGATCAAGGCCTGGTTTGAAAGAGCCAAGACTGGATGTTGAATGAAGTTTGGAGGCACCTCTACAACTAGAACCTCATCCAACTTCACCACAAAGGGACTTTTGGAACTAGAGTTCTATGATTTAAATGCTTTGCGTGGATGTGCATTTAGAACCTCGGCCATATTGGTCATCTTGCTCTGCTCAAAAGGCAGATTGTGGGGAAAAAGAGAAAAGGGTCCATTCCCAGATTTGAAGAGAGACGTAACTGTAGCCATTACTAGATCCGACAAAACCCTAGATCATTCACAAGAATGTAAGAATCTTTTAGAAACATTTAACCCATGTGCATTATTAGCTCTCACAACATGATGATTGTTTGGCCACCGCATCACAACTTATTGTTTCTCCCAACCTTTCTTGCCAAACTAAATTTTCTCCTTTGTCAAACTTGTTAGCTTCATCATGCCCAACTTCATTGGCGCAAACGTCCATATTTGTGCTCATGTCTTTACTTGTGCGAACTTGTCCATATGCATGCATGTCTTCGCTTACATGGACTCGTTCGTTTGTGCGTGCATCTTCATTGCCGTCATGCATGTTCCCGGTATGTGTGCACACTTGCACAGACTTCTTTGTCGACATGTGCACTTTCATTAGCATGTACTTCCATGCCAACATGCACATCTTCACTTGCATAGACTTTTTTGCTGACTCGCATGTTTGCTTCATGTGCAAACACTTGTATGTTACCTTCATGCGTGAACACTTGTATGTCTCCCTCATGTGTGAACATTCATACACCTTCGTGTACAGACACTTGCATGTCTCCTTTGTGCACGGACACTTGCACATCTTGTACAAGCACTTGTGTGTCTCCTTTGGGCGTGTATGCTTGCGTGTCTACTTCACATGTCGGTCCTTCGTTAGACAAACAAATCTGTCTTCTTTTGTTGCAACCTTCAATTTTCCCTCTTCCCAAGGGAAACTACGTTGTCCATTGATTGCATTGTAATTATCCCATTGTTGTCATCACGTACCTTCCTGACTGATGTGCTTGTCACAACTCCATGTCACCAAACTCAACCCAACTTCGAATAGGCAACAACGCTAGAATGTAGAAATGGAATACAACACATTGCAATACAATTCCATTACCACTTATATAAACAAAATACACAATGGGAATACTTACAAATGCAAATGGATACATTGCATACACAACACGTATCCTACACAACAACTATCTGCAATGCACCATACTTCAACGAACAATCTACCAACAAGCAACTCTATCCAACAATACACTTCGGCCAACAACTACAACCACTCTCTCTCTTTGCTATATCTCTCACATAGTTGCATACTTATAGGTATGACGGGATTGGTAGGCGGTTGACAACTACCCAAATACCACCAAACTTCCCGTTTGCATAAAACATTAAAAATTCCCCATTACATTACATAAAATTACAAACACTTTGCCACGTGCACATTATTACAAATACTTTGCCACGATCACATTACAACAAACACTTCATCACATACACACACAACACTAGATGACAACTTATTACAAACACTTATGCGCATACATACACATATACATTCCTATGCTTAAACATGAATTCATGCAAACATGTCAATTTGTTTGTCAACAATAGTCGCCGTGGTGGCTTTGGTTTTCAAAGTGATCTTAGATTGTTCATGCCTGATTATAATGCTTGGAAAGTAGAATGTGTCCTGTCAACTTCAATTATTAGTTTGGAAGTACATACCTTGACAAGTCAAGTCCCATTGATGACCCTGAGAGGAGATTTGCAACAACAATTCTGAGTTGGTCTTAGTTTTCATAGTGATCTTGGATTGTTCACACCTGTATATGGTGCATCTACTAGCTCATTGATGGTTTTCTTTCCCTCGTTTTTTTTTAAATAATAAATTGGCTATGAAATGGGCCCCACCCATATTATGTCATCACTGCTTATTGTGGTATTTCAATAAATCACTTTATTGTGGTGTTACAACAAACTGTATTGTGATGGGCTGCCTAATCGTGGGAGTGTCCATCACAGTGCAGGGAGTTGAACTTGGGTTGCACTCATATGGTTCTATCTCATATTGCCATTTCCTCACAATGCTTTGAACAGGGTGTTTGGTTGATTGGGTATATGGAGATAATGGACTTAATATTACTTCAAATTCAGATACAATTGTTAGTTGTGGTGAGCCTTCTAACCCACCGGGGCAGAAGAATTTGACATAGGTTCAACAAATTGATCCCAGATGGATTGATAGTAGACAATGGAGGCATTTTTGCTAGCATTTGAATTGATGGTATTCCAGACCCAGTTTCAACTCCCATCTTTCTCCTTGGTTAGCTGTAACACTTTCTGATGCATGTATTTTACTTGCTACTGCTTGCATACCTTCCAGTCCTCTTTCAAATGGGTTCTTATCCTTTACAAACCTACTTTTATTTTCAGCAATATGTGATGCTTCTAGCCCTGATGTGATCATATTCTTGTTACTCAGCCATGAAAGGATCATGGATATTTCTTCGGCAATGTGAACTGTTTCTTCAAGTCCTGTATTGATGATGCTTCTGATAATACTGTTAGACATGTTGTTGCCCGTAAACCTACTCATTGTTCTGTTTCTTGACTGCCTTCATTGTACTAGATGACGTTAGTTTTGTACATGTTATTTGGATGTTTATATTGTTCTACAATATTATGAGTCAGTTAGGAGAACATTTAGTAGTTGGTGTGTAGGTCTGTCTCTGCCACCACCCCTGTTTTATTGAGAATGATGTAAAATTTATTAATTGACATGCTATCTAATAAAAATTTTATATGACAATTTTGACCTATTTTACTTTTCATAATTCATAGATTTATTCTTTTGCATGAAAGATATGCATCTTGGAACATTTGTTAGCTATTTTGATTTGAAAATATCATAAACACAAAGGATAAGTTTTGTAAATGTTATTTTAGGGTTGGGTTCCACCTTGTTTAAACTTTAAACACCTTCATATGTTATAACTTAGCTAGTCCAACCATCGACTGTATCCAACAACAAAATTTTAGCAAACACTAGGATACTTTTAAGGATAGTTTTGTGAATGTTTCATTTTTTCCAGCTGGAGGCCTCATCACGAACTGCATTTGTTCATGAAGAAGAATGATATAGCCCTCTATAAGTTTTTACTTAATCTTTAAACTGAAATAAATTAAATATCCATACCTTCTAATTTATATGAACTTTTGAGAATACATGCACTTGGTAATACCATCCGGCTCATCCTCCAACAGAGCAGGCAAGTTGTCATTCTTTATGTACTTAATAATTATATCAACAACTATGTCAGGCTCAAAAAGTATAACTGCCATCAAATCAAGAATTTTTGATAAGAATCAAATTCATAACCTTGTACTTGTGGATATGGGTCCTTAACCATTTTACTGGGTACTTGATAGATCATTGTTCGCAACATTACTGTGACCCTTTTGAAAATTGATGCCAAATTGTAAAATACAATCTTATTTGTTCCCTTATCTTGCAACTCATCAATACGAGAAAATAGGAGGTTGTTGGGGTACAATAAACTTCCTAATAACCCAGACATATTGTGATAGATTACAGACCATTTTTAATGCTATTTGAGAAGTATGAGTGCCACTCTGCTACAATATGTGCCAATTTTAAAGTAGTGACAACGTAAGCCTTTCTTGTATGCACCTCAAACATTTGGTCTTAGATTAGTTTCATCCTTTTCCAGTTCTTGAACTCTTGTGTTGCAGTTGGAATCACATGCTCATGCTCTAGTAATATCATTATGCATACTATGCCATTTAAAATATTTTATAAAAATAAACTATTTACTTTGTGTGGTTGCTAGGGTGGCTTATCTTAGTGTGATGTATTTGCATTGAATACTAATTTCAACTATATTGTAATGGGTAAAGTTTTCGTATTCTTTCCTCAGCTACAAAGAAAGGAAGCAGACGGTAAACATATTTCTAACTAGCAAGTTATAAAAGTATTTGCAAAAGCACTCTACCCGGATACTTAAGAGCATAATCATGGATCTACTATTCGACTTATATGATCATGTCCAAGGATGTTTTTTTTTCTACATGGGTATTAATCTTGAGTACAGAACTATATTCCATTCTAGTTTCTTAGTCATATTTGCTTTTTGAGTTTCTGTTTGCAATGTATAATTTAACTAGGGTGTGATATCAGGACATAATGAAAAACATTCAATATGCTTTGTGAGATCTAGAGTATTGTCCAGAAAAATATCTTGAATTGTGGAAATAATTTTTCATAATTGCCTATCCATGGCGTTGAAGTGCGACTGGTGATAATGTTTGGCTTACAAAGAGCCTACCAGCATTCAAATCCCATGGTTGCTATGATGATACAGTTTGTTGTAATACCACCGTAAAGTGGTCTATTAAATCATCACAATAATGTGGTGATGATGTTATATGGGTGAGGCCTGTTTCAAACCCATATAACCAAGTTAGAAAAATGGGGAAAAGAAAAAATTAAAGAAAGACACCTCATGATTGCTCACTATGTAAAGCTTCCAGTTCACAACTATCAAATTCTAGTTCACAACTATCAAATCAAGAAATTAGCAGGAGATGACTGCAGATTTTGATTGTATAACAAGTACAAGTTAATTGTAGTTGACATTTTTTAATAGTACAAAGTAAATAGTTAAAGAATTCCAATCCACCCATTTGTATATTATCTATGCTTTCAGTTCTTCCTTTGTAATGTTACTAACAACATGTTCTTCCAAAATTCATTAACTTTTAACTTTTATGGTGGTTTACAATAAAACAGAATCCTTTCTAAGCGTTTGGCTGATCCCAACCATATAATCATATGCCAATCTCTTGTATAGCCTGTATTGCACAAGATAGTTTCTTTAACATATGATGGGTATCTCTTACCATGCTTTTGAGCATTTATGAGTGTCATCAACTTAAAATTTTAAATATACTAATTTGTAGTGTAATCCAACTAAAATTAGGCACATTTAATCATGATATATGCCTTCATTTCATATTCGTCTTACAGGTTAGAGAGGGAAAAGTAAAGGCACTAACACCAAAAGAAGCAGGCTATGCAATACAGCTTTCAGACAAAATTCTTCTCGATGTTCGTCCATCAACAGAGCAGAAAAAGGTTTGATTTTAACTACTTACGAATTAAGAATAATGCTGGATGATGTTTCAGAATTTCAAAATAAAGTGCTTTGGTATTTATTTATTGGCTACTTTAGCTTGTTAATTTTTCATTCAAATCAAATGATCCATATTTCATTAACACCATTTTCCTCAAACTTGTACTACATGTTTATGGGGTTAAAGAGAGAAAGTATATTAAATATCAAGAGTAACCATTTGATAAATTTCAAAGGTGTTGGATATAGTCAGGGGTGTACCTCAAAACTCTTTATTAAAGGTTGGTGAAAAAGGAGGGAGAGCCACATGCAGCTGACAAGATTCCACACATGACAAACAAGAATGACTTCTCTCATTTCCTTGGTATGTGATGCAAAATGGGGAACCTATCTTCTACTTGTAGGAGGTGGGGGAGAGTTCTTCTTGTCCCCACCCTCCACTCTCTCCTTCTTCCCATCAATCTCGTCATTGAAGATCATCTGCTATGCATTTTTCACCTTCCACATCAATGGGATTTCTCTTCCATTTATAATTCTTCTTTTTTTGGTTTCTGAAGTTGCCAACTTTACTATTGATGAGTGCTTCCCAATACTCTCTAGTGGGTTAGTTTAAGCAACCCTTATTATATTTTACTTTCTTACTACTAATTAAAGAATATATGCCCATTTGAAAACATCTATAATTCCTTTTTGAATTTAAAGGAGTTCATTTTCTTGAAATGTATTGTTCTTCAAAGCATAGCATCTTTCCTAACTTGTTACACATGTTATTCCCATTATTAATGAATAAGTTTAAATCTATTTAAAATGGAACAAAAGTTAATCATTAAATTGATGATTCTATACAAGTCCAAGGCATTAGGGAGCAATGATAAATGACATGCAATTGTACAAGGGCAGCCCTAATTTAAATCCCCATATTGTGATGGACACTCCTCCAATATGGTGGCTTGCGCAATAATTCAGTCATGATGTATAGATGGGGTCCGTTTCAGTTTTATATAATTGATTGGAAAAAATTAATGAGACTATACTTGGCTAACTGTAGTAGTAATAAATGAATTAACCCTTCTTCTAGTCATATTGTTTTTACCTAAACCCAAATTAACCAACTAAATGTTAGCCGATTAGATTATGACCTCTTTTCTTTTAATTAGAATCTTAAAACACCAGATGTTAGCACTAAGTTTAATAATTCAAGTGCACAAAATCATAACCAATTTCAATTACCATTACTAAATAAGTATCAGGCCATAAAACAAACTCCCTTGACTACAACATTGCCAGGTTTACATCTTTTGACGAGCACCTTTTCATCCCTATCTTACAACAATCTTGACAAACTCATATCTCCAATAATATGCATATGTTCTGATGGGCCCTCCTACCCCGAATCCAAGAAGTTCCGTTTGTTGGTCTCCCCCTCCGGGAGGATGGCTCAAACTAAATTTTGACTGGGCTTCAAAAGGAAATCCTGGCATAGCTGGCGTGGGTGGAGTCATAAGAAATGACAAAGGTGATATAATTGTGGCTTTTGCAGAAAATTTATTGATTCATTCTTCCCACTTTGCTGAGGCAAGGGCCGCGTATCAAGGAATCAAATTGCTGATTGGCTTGGGAGCAAAAAGCGTTGTGGACGAAGGAGATTCATTAAATATAATCAACATTCTGAAATCTTCCGCAAATCCGAGCTGGATCATTCATAATATGATGGATGAGTCGATAAGACACCTCAGGCTGATGGATCAGTTCCAGGTGGTGCACATTTATAGAGAGGGTTATGGGCTGGCGGATTGCCTTGCAAATTTGGGGACCACCCAACCCGGATTCTCGGTTTGGTGTGACTCCTTTCCACCAGAGCTTTCAATCTTTCTGAATTCCGAGGCGAATTAATATCTGTCAGATGTTTGTTCTCAGTTGGTGCAGGACGATCCATATTTTTATTAGCATGTTGCGCATGAGCAATATTTATTGCACTAGGTTGAATTTGAATTTGAATATCTAGGAGAACGTTGGCTCCGGGCGCAAAGTTCTCAATATCCTTTCAACGTCTTTCCAGAAGATGATTAATTGCTGTGGCGATCGAGGTGGCTTGAATGACAACTATCTTTGGTGCGGGACTTCCGTGCCAGATTTGGGCAGGGCTAGAACCTGTTGTTTCCAAGAAAGGGATGTAATTAGTGTCATTCCTAAAAACTCCTTTCTCTTTCTAACGTACCTTGTTGGATACTCTTGGCAGTTGTCCCTCCTGTTCGTGTGGGCAGGTTTTTCCAAGTCTGTAATCTGTGAATCTTCTGGGGAGTGCAATCAGTATCTCTTTGTTCTGTTCAGATCTAGTCAGTTGGTCTTCCCGAGGCTGACTTGCCAGTGTTTCGAAATGCTGAAGTTTCTTCCATGCTTTCCAGAAACTTCACCTGGTGGAGGATAAACAAGAATCCATTGTGGGGTCTTTGAAAATTGTTGTTGGCATTTCGGAGGACGTCTTCCGCCTTGGCGGGGAAGTCATATCAGAGCTGGAGGGTGGTTTGCCCGTGATTTATTTCTGCTGGCCTGCCACCTTGGTCTTTTCCCGTTGTGTCCTTATTGATTTTCTGTCTTTCGGGGCTGGTTGTTATTGTGTTCTTGGGTTGTTGCTGACTGGTTTTTTCCAGTGTGCTCCCATTGTGTTTTTCTCCTTTTGAAGATGATGTAAAAGGTTGAGGGAATCCTTTCAAAACCCTTCTTTTATAATCTAACCAAAAAAAATAATATGCATACTAGGTTGTATCATTCACATAGAAGTCTTTTAGTTATCATAGGATCAAAGAGTGGAGAGATTCCTGTTCTTTTGGTGTCATGTTACTTGCTAGATGATGACATCCTTTGCTTTTCCATTGTTCTTTTATCATTTCATTTAGTCAAAGATTGTGTGCACAACAAACAAGAATGACCTTCTTTATTTCCTTGGAAGGTGGCACAATATGGGGAACCTGTCCTCTACTACTGGGAGGTGTGAGAGTCTATCTCGTCCCCGTTCTCCACTCTCTCCTCCTTTCCCTTCAGTCTGGCCATTGAAAATCATTTGCTGTGCATTTTCACTGTCCACATTAATGGGCTTTCCCTCTCATTTGTAATTCAAGTTTTCCTTTTATTTTCAAAGTTGTCATCATTGCCATGAACTAGGATTTCTCACTAATCCCTAGTGGATTAGTTTAGGTTTAAGCAACTCTGTCTTTTATTTTCATTTCTTACTACTAATTAAATAATATATGATTATTTGAAAACAAAAATAATGTGTTTTTGAATCTAAGACATTTATTTTTCTTCAAATATCTTGTTCTTCATAGCTAGCCTCCTTGCAAACTTGTCTCACGTTATTCACAGAAGTAAATGAGTCTAAAATCTATTTAAAACAAACCAAAATTGATTATAAAATTATTGATTTCATACTATTCAACTTACCATATTGATATGCCAATCCTTACCTATTTTTAGTGAAACCCAAATTAATTGTTTAAATGTTTGCTAGTTAAGGTATTGGCCTATTTAACTTTCTTTTCCTGTCAATAGAATCTTGACATGCAAAATGTTAGCACTAAGTTTAATAATGTAAGTGGTCCAAGTCATCTGCCTGTTAAGTTTTTTTCTTTCAACTGGTTATATGGGATTGAAACCTGCCCCACCCATATTACATCATCACCACATAGTGGTATTGCAACAAAGCTTGGAAATTATCCATGTATCGCTTGGCAAGATTTGAACCTTGGTCTCCACCTTAAATGTTGAGGAATCTAACCGGTTGAGATAATGCCACTTGATATCTGCCTGTTAAGTTATGAATTGCTAACTATAAATTTAATTGACAAGGTTTGTTAAAATAGCCAAATATTCAAACCAATAAAATAATTTATAACATAAATTCATTATAAATATGTAATCAGAGGGTTATCAACATAAAAATTAATTCTATCTAGAAAACTCCCATAACACGTGTATGTATGAAAGAGTCTCTAGAGCATATAATAAACAGTACCAACTTCTTTGGTATTTCTGAAGGATCATTTGCCATAGATGGTAGAGTTTCTTTGAGATGTTCCTTGCACCCTTTCAGGATTACCCATCTAGGCCTGCTTGGTCCGAATTATTCTTCTATGGATATCATTAGAATTTGTATCAACTCTTTCGTGCTAACCACATAGGTTGTTTTTATATTCGTCATTTTCAAACAAATTAGGGCCAACTTTTTCACCTAACCATGGCCTTCATCAACTTTATGTGATTGATCAGATGTCATAGATATTTTACTTATTACACAATTATCAAATCATAGGGTTATAGTTATGCTTTTCTTTCTGTTGTAACAAATTATACTTTTTAGTTCCATTATACTACTTTAGTCATAGGTGGATAATAATATAATTACTTTGTTTCATTCTTTATCATTGTCTTTGGCGATGGGTCTTTCTTTTCACATGGTTGGTTTTTATATTCATACTCCATGATATAACCTTTTTGACATGTTCAGGGTTTACCCACCATGGGATTGCCTTTACCTAGTGTCTTATGTTATTGTGCTTTTAGTTTTTTAGTTTTACGTTACTGTCATACTTTTAAACCTTGCAGTTCATTTTTGAGCTCCCCTTGATAATGTCATTGCTTTTATCTTTTCTGTTGACCTACTTTGATCACTTGTGGATATAATTATAATCTCTCTCTTTTGGATTATATCCTTACTTTAATGATTGTTGTACAGAATAATTCTATAGACAGCAGTTCTGAGGTGGTGCGAGCTCAGGCGCCACCAAAGCAATGAGTACATATGCATATGCACTACACATATGCAAGCAATTTTGTATGTACATAGTTTAGAGTTTGTATGCAGATTATGTCATACTTGCATGAGAATGCACGACATAAGTCTTTTATTTAGAAGTGAGGGGTTAATTTTTGTTTGTAGAATGAGTTTGAGCAGGTAGTTAAGTTGTTATGCAACTACTTTCCACTCACTTGGTTGCATATATACATCCCTTACTTCCATATTTGGTATCAAATTGTATTGTTAATCATGTATTGCATTGCTGATTTTGTGTTGATGCATTGCTGTTCTAGTTGTATACATTGTATTGTACATTTCTGGTAATATAATTACTTTGTGTGATCTCTTTTGCATACATGCCTATTGTTCCTTTTAATATTGCATTGCTTTGTGTATTCTTTCTTGTACCTTTCATTATGTGGAATACCAAACCGTTGTGCTACATTTGGCATCATTGCCTTAAAGAAATAAAGGTTTGCGGTGACACTAGAAGTGACACAAAAATTTGAATGAGTGACAATCCACTGGGTGTATGTGGACAATGACAGGCGAGAGAAGAGCCGACGCGAAGCTCCAAAATGATCACGCAATGAACAATGTGACCAACAAATGAATTTGGTGGTGAATACTTGTGTGAGGACATATGTGGGGATGTGCACAAAGATGCACAACTTGCAATGCAACCAGAATAGTCCCTACCATGGATGGAAGGAAGACAAGGTGTTCAAAATACTGTGCCCATTCAAACAGAAAAAAGTCATGCGAACAATAGCGACAACATCGTCTCAAAGGTGGGAAGAGTTTCATCACCAGAGATTGAATGTGTTCATCCCCACTGGGAGGAGGAAAGTCTTGAGAAGGAAGGACGATTTCCAATGAGGGAAAAAATGAGCAACAAATTTGGTGGGAGACATTGTAGATGTTGGTAGAAGATAAGCATATGATATATATTTGATGCAATGAGGAAGATGTGGGTGCAATTGAACAAGCTCGTGCAAGTGAAGACATATGCATTGTTGAAGATGATGGCACAAGTGAAGACGTGCATGCAGACGAAGATGTACACACAAGTGAAGACCTATTCATAGGTGTGGATGTTCGCATAGTTGAAGATGTTCATGTAGACAAAGATCTCACACATGAAGTAGATTGTGATAGAAAGGATTACACTAACAAGGTGTTTGAGTGGTAACTCCAACAACAACATGAGTGTGGAGGAGAGAGTTTAGAGGTGTGAGGGACAAGAGTCCAACAAAAAGACCACCACAACGGAGTGTGTTGTGGAGTAATTCGATTACTTTGTGTGATCTCTTTTGCATACATGCGTATCGTTCCTTTTAATATTGCATTGCTTTGTGTATTCTTTCTTGTACCTTTCATTATGTGGAATACCAAACCGTTGTGCTACATTTGGCATCATTGCCTTAAAGAAATAAAGGTTTGCGGTGACACTAGAAGTGACACAAAAATTTGAATGAGTGACAATCCACTGGGTGTATGTGGACAATGACAGGCGAGAGAAGAGCCGACGCGAAGCTCCAAAATGATCACGCAATGAACAATGTGACCAACAAATGAATTTGGTGGTGAATACTTGTGTGAGGACATATGTGGGGATGTGCACAAAGACGCACAACTTGCAATGCAACCAGAATAGTCCCTACCATGGATGGAAGGAAGACAAGGTGTTCAAAATACTGTGCCCATTCAAACAGAAAAAAGTCATGCGAACAATAGCGACAACATCGTCTCAAAGGTGGGAAGAGTTTCATCACCAGAGATTGAATGTGTTCATCCCCATTGGGAGGAGGAAAGTCTTGAGAAGGAAGGACGATTTCTAATGAGGGAAAAAATGAGCAACAAATTTGGTGGGAGACATTGTAGATGTTGGTAGAAGATAAGCATATGATATATATTTGATGCAATGAGGAAGATGTGGGTGCAATTGAACAAGCTCGTGCAAGTGAAGACATATGCATTGATGAAGATGATGGCACAAGTGAAGACGTGCATGCAGACGAAGATGTACACACAAGTGAAGACCTATTCATAGGTGTGGATGTTCGCATAGTTGAAGATGTTCATGTAGACAAAGATCTCACACATGAAGTAGATTGTGATAGAAAGGATTACACTAACAAGGTGTTTGAGTGGTAACTCCAACAACAACATGAGTGTGGAGGAGAGAGTTTAGAGGTGTGAGGGACGAGAGTCCAACAAAAAGACCACCACAATGGAGTGTGTTGAGGAGCAGGTGGAATTTTGGTACTATATCGGATCTGATATTCATGTACATGTGAAAGTGGTCATGAAGTACTAGTGTGGACATCAATAGACCCCTAAGCTTTGAGAATGTGTCAAAAGAAGTGCTATTCAACGAGCGGAGTAATTCGATGACCACACCACAAGAGCAAGCACAAGTACAACACAACTGATATTGGTTGCTACAAGGGGAAAACAAAAGTGCCCAAACTTTTTAGGGAACGAAAGGAGGATCCCATCCGCCATCGACACTTGCATGACTACATGGAGGGAAAGTGGAGTTACAAATGAAGTAGTGTGGATGCAATTATTCCTAGTGACACTTAGGGGAGTTGCCATGGATCGGAACCTATCACATCAAACTCTATTTAACAAATGGGACAAGGTGAAGACCGCTTTTGAGATAGAGTTTTGACTTTTGCATGATGATCAATATTGGTCATTAATGTTCTTGTATTGACCAATATGGGGGTTTATGCAATAATTCAGTCATGATGTAATATAGATGGGGTCCATTTTGAATTTTGCACGATGACCAATATTGGTCATTATTGTTCCTGAAAATGATCAATATGGTGGCCCGCGTAATAATTCAGTCATAATGTATTTATTGTTCTTGGAAGTTGTTTTGTTACACGAATATAGTCTTCTAATTTTAAGCCTTTCTCTTTGTTCTCTTGTTGTACAATTTGATGAATGCCCCTCTCAATGGATGCCAATTGTGGTCTACACTCGTGAAGGTTACAAAAAAACATTGGGGTTCCTAATCAGAGTGTTCTAACTTGGATTCCACTAACACTTGATAGGCTTTTTTTTGACCCAAACTCGTATGCGGGGCAAGACTCTAACAATAAACTTGGCATAATACTTGAAAAATAAGAAAATACATAAAATAGTATTGTCTCTATGAAATGTCAAAAATAATTGCAATTCTTTTACATTTGCCAACAAAATAACACAATTGAAATGGAAAAACAAGCCATAGCTCTACTAACATCTATGATCTCCATCATGTTATAAGAAAATCAATGATAGCAATTTGACGCAAAGTAAAGACAAATTGTATATCAAACTTCAAAACATGTTTCAAAGTTACAATGTTACCATAAATAATATGAAATATCAAAGGATGGATCATAAGTTAGAGTAACTATACTCTAGATGATGTACTGGCATATCTGGCCCTTGTATGGCTTAAGCCTTCCCCACGAGCAAATGTATCCCTCTTGCACCTCTCAGAGGTTTTGGTTGCGGTGTTAAGTGCCATTCTCTGCCTCCAAGACTGTCTTTCTCTCCATTGGTTAAGTACCTTTGGATGTTAGGAGGTGAAGTCAATATCTAGATCTCCAATGTTCTTCAGCAGCGAGGTGTATGGTGGTGCAGTTTATTGTGATCCATCCCCACGCAGTGTTCGTATGCGCCGGGTGTGTCGAGGGGAGTCGCAGGGGGGAACCGGTCAGGTTCCCCCTGCTCGGGGGTTCGGGGGTGGAGCCCCCGACCCGAATTTTTTGGTCGTTCGTACAACCGTATGTTGTGAGAGGCAGCGAACAGTTTTCTGGAGTCTTCTTTTGGGAGAGGAAGCAAACAGTTTTTGGAAGAGGAAGCGAACAGTTTTTTGGAGTCTTCCTTTTTCGGAAAGGAAACGAACAGTTTTTTGGAGTCTTCCTTTGTTTTTCTATAAAAGGGGAATGACCCCTTGCATGTAAAAGTTGATTGAATGTAAAAGTTTGCCGAAATCAATAAAATATCGAAGCTGCCATTGCCCTGTGGTTTTTCCTGCACACTGCAGGTTTTCCACGTAAAAATCTGTGTTACTGTTTTTCTGTGTTATTGTGTTTTCTGCTTGCACGTAATTTGATATTTTCTAACAAGATGATGCATTGGCATATCTGGCCCCTGTATGGCTCAAGCCTTCCCCACGAGCAAATGCATCCCTCTTGCACCTCTCAGATGTTTTGGTTGTGGTGTTAAGTGCCATTCTCTGCCTCCAAGACTGTCTTTATCTCCATTGCTGCTCTTTGCACCTCTTCCCCAGTGGGCACTGTCTCTTCCTGTCTAGCTGCTTGATATATCCACTTTTTATTGCTCTCATCAAATTTGTGTTCATCATGCTCAATGGTCTACTCTATTTGTGGATGAATCTTGTCCAAGTGTTCCAAATTGGTTGAGGTTCTATTCATTTGTCTATGGTAAAAGCAAAGATTATAACATACAAATATTATGTCATTCCACCTATCTTGGGCCAACTGATTGTGCTTGTTGGAGTGAATGTGTTCAGATGTAATCCAATTGCACTTGCATGCAGAAGAGTTACATGACTGGATCAAAATTCAGATAGCAAGCCTTTGAAGATGTTGTGGGAATTCGACATGAAAAGAGCCCCCTTATATGTCTACAAAATTACAAATACAAGCTGAAAATTATTTATTTATTAAAAAAAAAAAAAAAAAATCATTGCCTGACATACTGGAATGTTTTTGGTCTATTGCAATTGAACATGGAAAAAGCTCACCTATGCCCATTCTATAGATTTGGAGCTTCTTGTGGATTTGTCCCCTTATAGCTCGTTTGGGCATTGTCATCTCAAAGCACTTGTGCAATCATTCCATAGCCCTCATATCAGCTTTGAATTTTTTAGAAAATTGGGAATTTGGGTTCAAGAAGCATCCACTGCATGTATGGACCTGTGAAGTTGAAATAATCATGTTTGGTCAATAATATCCCATATGGGACGATAATCACTCACCATCCCTTTGTAGAAGGATCTGATGGCTTCCTTGGCCAATCCATCTCCTTATATACATAACCCATTGGTGCCTTTTCTTTGTCAACCACATGAAGGAGCTTTATCACCTAGTATACCTATGTTGACTAATAATATTGAGCAAATACCATTTTGTCATGTCTTGTTCAACATTTATGTTTATACAAAACTTATATAAATGAAATAGTTGTATTTTTTTTAGTTTACAAATGCCATTCTGTTAAGATGAAATTTAAGAATCTTTTAAAATTGTAGATTTATTCTTCATTTTTGACGAGATATTTTCTAATGGTTTCTAATCTTTATTTTATAAATGGATATAATGTTCTGGGACAGGCTTGGGTCAAAGGTTCAATTTGGATTCCAGTTTTCGATGTTGACAAAAGGCTAGATCCTGGAACAATATCCAATAGGATTTCAAATTTTGCAATGGGTGGGTCTCTTTATTTTTGTCCTTGAGCATTCTCTTCAAAAAGATTATATGTATTGATATATATTATCTTTTCCCTTTCTTGAACAATTCATTTAATTTTGAATTTATTTAAGAAAACTGTGTTAACCACAGCCATTGCCTTTTTGATTCAGATGCAATGCATGACTATGTGCTGTACATGTTTATAAATATTTGCATAAAAGATTAATTGTCACAGGTGAAAATGAGGCCCAGTTACAATTTACAAATATAGGGTTGTGAAGAGAATAGCAACTGAATATGGAGACGTGTCTTGTATCTTTTTTTTGGGACCCTTTAGAAACATTGCATCTCAAAAGATATATTACTTGCAAACATGATATATAGGAAATATCATAAATACACATGCACTTACGCACGTAAACAAAAAAAGAAGAAGAAAAAGAAGCATATTCTTTGTATTCACACCAATAATTTAAGAAATAAAGGAGGATTCTATTAGAAGGATGACAATTTGGGTTCTGTTGGTTACGAATCTGCCATTTAGGAAAGGATTTTGATCTTTTGTGCCCTAGATTCGCCCAGCAGATTGAAAGGCCGGGAGGAAGAGATGCCTCCCGTGCCAATCTCCTGGAGAAGGCCGGATCCTATACTAATCTACTATGGTTTTAAGATAAGAGAACAGGAAAGAGATTGTAAAATGCAGAAAGAAATGTAAATAGCATGTGGTTATGGTGGGAAAGAACAAGCAACACGATTACTAGCTAGTACCTGTTGCCACATTTTGCACGGGCTGCAATGTTTTCAGTTTTGTAAGAGTGCTGCTCTTCCTTTTCCCTCTTCCTCTCTCTCTCTTTCTTCTTCTCTCCCTTTCTCTCTCTTCCCTACATTCTCATTCTTTCCCCCTTTTCTTTTGAGCCCCTCAGTCGGATCTCAAATTTGACAGCAGTTGCCCTGAAAAATGGCTAAGTGTTAGGGCGAAATCCGACTTCGCGCGAAGTCGGAGTGCACCCTCCAGTTGGAGCGCAGCAGGAACACAAAGTGCAAAGTTCGTACTTCTCCCAGTTTTGGTGCGAAGTTCGTACTTCTCCCAGTTTTGGTGCGAAGTCCGACTTCTCCCAACTTTCTGAGCGCACCTTGTAGCAGGCTGGCAGGCTGGCAGGAAAAATGACTAAGTGCTGGGGCGAAGTCCGACTTCGCAGCGAAGTCGAACTGCTCCCCCTTTCCAGGGCGAAGTCCGTACGGCGGCAGACATCAGCTTTCACCTGTGCACAACCCGACTTCGCAGCGAAGTCGGAGTGCGCCCTTGACAGGTGCGCAGTAGGGAAATAAACTCAGAAATGCATCCAAGGCATGAAGGCCTCCCCGACTGCGCTGTTTTCTGCCTGCGCAACCCAATGACGCTCCGATCCTGAGAGAAGTTGGATAAACTGCCTTTCAAGGCAAGCACGTGTCAAACAGCATCATCTAACAAGTGTCCAGCTTCGGGATCTGAGCCAAGACGTGCCGAGCAAAAGGACGAGCATGGGCTGCACTACTTATGCCAGCTGCCTCATTTAAAGCTGATTAGAGGTTCCACCTGCTCCAGGTGCCCGCATTCCTGCCGATGAGAAGTTCTATCTAGCGCGCTGCCACGTAGCTGTCCGGCCTTCAGGGGAACCATGCTGCAGGTACAGTCCTGTCCGACAAAGGTCAGCATCAGCAACTCCATAGCTGCTTTTGTCAGCCAATGTTTGACTGGGACTTTGTGCCCATTAATGTAACGGGAGGGACTCGGGCTATAAATAGCCACCGCATTTTCATTGTAAAGCGGTGGAAGGGGAATGTTTGTTAGGGAACCATTGTAACCGTGCTTCTGCTTATAAATATAAAGTATATGCCTGGCTCTGTTCTACTGCTTTTATTTTTTATGTTGCCTCTACTTTACATGTCTGCTTTACGTTTTCCTGTGTCACGGCTCGTTGATTCGTTTCAGCATTTGGTGGTCAGGTATACCTGAGGCATTGCTTGTGTCATGGCTTGTTGATTCACTTCAGCATTTGGTGGTCAATCCTTCAGTTTGTGTGTTGTGTTTATGTTGCTCTCCGTAGTGGTGATTGATGCATTGCCGTGCTGTTAGTTCTCCTTGTAGGGAGAATGTTTGCTAGGGGATCATTGTAGCTGTGCGTACAAATTCTCTGCACAACACACATACTTGGATCTGACATCTCTTGGTTGCTTTCTGTTTATGTTACCGTACGTAGTGGTGATTGATGCATTGCCGTGCTGTTAGTTCTCCTTGTAGGGAGAATGTTTGCTAGGGGACCATTGTAGCTGTGCGTACACTGCTTTATACGAAAAGTATACTAGACTTTGCAGTTTCTGGCTATGCTTTGTATTTATAATGCAGTAAGTAGTGGTGATTGATGTGTTGTTGTACTGTTAGTTCCCCCCACCCAACTCCAATCACATTTGTAAATTCTTTCCGCATTTTTATCTCTTTCCTGCACTCTTAGCTTAAACCAAAACCCACAAGGAGCCGGCCTTCTCCGGAGATTGGCTCGGAAGGCATTCCTTCCTTCCGGCCTTTCTAGCTGGTGGGTGAATCTGGGCGCATTAACACAAAATCCTTTCCTCATGGCAGATTCGTAACCAACAGTTTCTCTGGCACGCCCGGTGGGACACTTGTCCCACATTTTAAGAGAGAATATCTAATCGGTCTCCACCTGGCGCAACAGTTTCTCTGGCACGCCCGGTGGGACCCGGAGTCCCACATTTGAAAAAACTCAGGCTCGTGTTCACTCGGGCCGACAGTTTATTCTGAGCACTTGGTGGGCCAAGGAAGTTTCCCACCCCCAAACAGAATCGAAGCACTGGTGTTCACTTCATTGCTGTTCAAAATCAGAGCACCTGGCGACCTGCACGAACGTATCTTCTGAGTCTGAAAGACCGGTCCTAGCACCTTCATGCAAACAAGAAGGTGGCGAGCAAGGGATCCGAGAAACCCGCCTGACTTTTACGAATTGGACATCAACGCTCGAGGCGAAGTTGTCAGGCTGGCTGATCAACAAGCTCGTGTCGACGAAGCCGAGGCTGAAATTCAAGAAGAAGCCGAAGCTGAGGCTCGGAGGAGCTGAGTACGAAATAGAAGAGGCCGAGGAAGAAGAGGAATCTACATCCTTGGAAGGTACCGACACCGAGTATACAACCGACGGAGGAGAAGAAGAAGAAATGGCTGCCCAACAGCAGAATGACAATGATCTCTTCCTGGCGGTGGATTCTACAGGGCCCTTGGCCCCGGTCGGACAGACAAGCCGTACCCCCCGCCGCTTTAAAGTCCATCCCTACGTACGACGGCTATGGCAAGACAGCGTACGAGCACATCCAGGACATCCTTGCCCTGGCCGCATTGCATTCCATTACTGACGAGAGTGTGAAGACCCGTCTGCTGGCCCTTTCCTTAAGGGGAAAACTTCTCTACTGGTGGAGATCGCTGCCAGAGGGATCCATCACAGGGTGGCCCCAGCTTGCCAGAAGGCTCGTGAAAGAATGCAACGAGTCTGCTGACCCTACTTCTCTGCTGCATCAGTTCCAAAGTATCCAGAGACATCCTCAAGAGGAGGTGTCTGACTTTAACGTCAGGTTTGCGAGATCCTGGAAACGGGTACCTCATGAACTTCGGCCTTCGACTGGCATGGCTGCTCACTACTATCTGAGATCCTTCAACTCAGACATATGCCTGCTGTTGAAGATTGCCAGAATAGACGAGTTTCCTGCTCTGTACGAGGCTGCCCAGCAAGCTGAAGCTGATATTATTTCTATCGGCAGACTCCCGTCCAGGGTGCAGGAACCCATTCATCCCGACTTCCCCAGATCCCAGTATCCTCCTGCTTCTGGTGGTGCGCCATCCACATCAGGGCAGCAACCCCAGCAGCAATGGAATCCGGTGCCGATCGTAACTCCTTACGGCCCGCCTCAACTGCATTATCCTCATCCGCCTCCTCCTGCTCCGCATTTTCCAGCACTCCCTGCTCCTCCGCATTACGCACCTTATTCCAATCCTCCATTAGCCGCATTGCCTCCACCGGCACAGTTGCTGTCTCCTGACAGTAACATTCAGAATACAATCCTCCAGGAGGTGCGGGCTTTGGCCTCAGGATATCATGCCATGTCCAATGACATGACCGCTCTGAAGAAGAAGCAGGCCCAGATGGACCTCGTTCCTAGGAGGCCATATCCGCCCTCGGCACTGACAAAGGACAAACCCCCAGAGCACCAGCTGCAGAGGCGTCCGCCTTCGAGAAATGCTGCTATAGAAGACCCACCTGGTCCTTCCGACCAGAGTTAACCGAGTGCACTACGTGCAATGACCCGCATTCGGAGGAAGATCGCACACCGCACCAGCACTACATCCGGACTTTGACGGAGCGCCATAGAGGACGATGAACTCTACATGATCCTGGACGGCGAAGCCAACTTTGCCCTCCGAGAGGAGAATCTAGTGCCGCCCGCCAAGGAAGAAAAGAAAACTGCAGATGCTGCCAAGCCTTTGCAAGTTTATGCCAGAAGAGAAAAACCGCAGCCCGTTGGGCTGCCACCGTACAAGCGGTCGTGGCCCTACACAGCCCAGGAGAAGGCATCCAAAGACAAAGCTCCAGCCAAGCCTCCTCCGGCAAAGGCAGCCCCTGTTCCAGCCAAACCTCCTATAGCAAAAGCTCCAGTTTCGGCTAAAGCTCCCGTACCTCAGCCTCCAGTCGAGACCAAAGAACAAGCACAGGAGAAGCTGAAGTACCCGTCTCTGACCAAGAGACAGCGAGTTGAAGCTACCCAGCAGTACCGGACGAAGTATGAGCCGGCGAAAGAAGCAGAAGGAGCTAGCACCTCGGGCTACAGCATAGTAGACGAGTTGAAAAGAACACCTGCTAGAATCAGCATGTACGATGCTCTTCTGCTCCCAGGCCAGGTGGATCTCGCCGGCAGGAATCTCTCGAAAAACATGAAGAACGGCAAGCGGATACAACTCCGCTGTCCCGGTTCAACCTCCGATGGCCTCGACCACTGGGAAGAACAGACCGCCTCCCTTCTATCTGTCTTTACGGATGCAAGGGCACATAGTACACAACTGCATGGTGGACTCTGGCGCTTCCACGACTGTGATGCCGAAAGCCGTCTGCGATGAGATCGGGATGGAGTACACACGGAGCAGCCAAGGCGTGCTGCAATTAGACGACACCCCTGTCAAGACAGTTGGTGTCATAAAGGACATCCCTATCCGGCTGCATAAAGCTCTCGACATTGTGGTCATCCAAGAGGTCGTGGTCGTTGACCTGGCTCCCTACTTCGGCATGTGTCTCTCTCGGGAGTTCACTGCGAAGCTGGGCGGGTACCTGTCTCTAGACTACTCACACATGGAAGTGCCCTTCAAAGGAAGGAGACTGAAAATTTTTAATGAGAAGCCTTCCACCTTCCTAGTAGAGAAGATACCCGGAGGAGAGTTGGACTGCATGGTCCAGCTGTCGGAGGAAGAACTGGTGACGGTAGAGCTGACGGAGCAAGCCCTCGAAGTGCTATAGCTTGAAGATGAGTTCTCTTTGCGGGATTTCAATGCCGTGATTGAGACAGAGCAGGGCTGTTACACCGTTGTACAGCCCGAGAGGCTTGACAAGTCAGCTGCAAAAGAAGTGGGACCTGCACCTGAGAAGCTGTGGAAGCTTTTCTTTGACGGCGCGCGATGCAAAAATGGCGCCGATGCAGGGGTGCTTCTGGTTTCTCCGACCGGGATCCAGAAGGACTATACCTACAAGTTGGCCTGGAGCTGCACTAACAACTTGGCAGAGTACGAAGCCTTGTGCTCGGGTTTGCGAAAGGCGGAGAGGCTGGGGATTAAACACCTGTAGATCTTTGGAGATTCAGATCTGGTGTGTCACCAGGTTACGAATAAGTGCGCCTCCAAACATCACTATCTCAAGGCGTACCGCAACCGGGTGTGGGACCTGATGGAGTCGTTTGACTCGTTGAATGTCAAGGCCATATCACGTGAGAAAAACAAGCACGCTGACATTCTGGCGTCTGTTGGAGCTGTTGGTTACGAATCTGCCATGAGGAAAGGATTTTGGGTTAATGCGCCCAGATTCGCCGACCAACATGAAAGGCCGGAAGGAAGAGATGCCTTCCGTGCCAATCTTCGGAGAAGGCCGGCTCCTTTTGGGGGGGGTTTTTGTTTAAGCTAAGAGTGCAGGAAAGAGATAAATGAACAGAAAGAATTTACAAATGTACTTGGAGTTGGTGGGGGGGAACTAACAGTACAACAACCAACAATCACCAATACTTACTGCATTATAAATACAAAGCATGACTGAGAACTGCAAAATCTAAGTGTACTTTCTGTACTAAGCAATATACGCACAGCTACAATGGTCCCCTAGCAAACATTCTCCCTACAAGGAGAACTAACAGCACGACAATGCATCAATCACCACTACGTACGGAAACTCAAAACAGAAAGTAACTAAGAGATGTCAGAACCAGGTATATGTGTTATGCAGAGATTTTAACCGCACAGCTACAATGGCCCCCTAGCAAACATTCTCCCTACAAGGAGAACTAACAGCACGGCAACGCATCAATCACCACTACGGACAACAACGTAACACACAACTGATGGAACTACTACCACATCTAGTCTATGAAGTTCAGAAGTGTTTGACCATCAAATGCTAAAATTAACAAGCCATGATACAAACAATGCTAAAGGCGCCTGATCACCAAATGCTGAAAAGAATCAACGAGCCGTGACACAGGGAAGCGTAAAGCATAAAGCGTAAAGAAATAAAAGCAACAGAACAGAACCAGGCATACAAATTATATTTATAAGCAGAAGCACGGTTACATTGGTTCCCTAACAGACATTCCCCTTCCACCCTTTACAATGAAAATGCGGTGGGTTTTTATAGCCCGAGTCCCTCCCGTTACATTAATGGGCACAAAGTCCCAGTCAAACATAAACTGAGAAAAGCGGCGAAGGAGCTGCAAATGCTGACCTTTTTTCGGACTGGACTGTACCCGCAGCATGGTCTTCTGGAAGCTGGACAGCTATGTGGCGGTGTGTTGGGCAGAACTTCTTCTTGGTGGCAGTTGCCGAAGTGTAAAACTGTTGGGAGGAAGACCCTCCTTTATAGCTCTCAAAGGGACCTCGGGGAACGTAACCTTGATATGCGAACGGCCGCCAGCTGTCATGATGCTGGTCATAGAGAACCGAAAAGTCGTCATCTACGGCCAGATTTCTCCTCGTGGATTTGTCGTGCTGCGTGCGGCATCTCATCTTCCAGCATTCAATAATCTTTTCTTTTGGCCAGTTAAGGCCTGCTATCTTGGATAGGAATTTTTTAAACCCTGGAGATGAGAACTGGTGGTCCGGGTTTCGCTTGGGGTCATATGTCACCTCCTCGCAAGAAAAATCCTGCCAGGGAGGAGAAGCTTCCATCAATTCAATTTCCCAGTCAAGGTCCACATGGACCACATCGCATCTATCTTTGGTTATATCCGCCCGGGGCGTAGATGTGTGAACTTTCCCCTTATCCCGTACGGGTCGTACTTCCAGCACTGCGGCAACAGAACCAGGCCAATACGGGAAAACTCTTGCTCGAGGTAGACATGCTGTCCTACCTCAGTAATCTCAACGTTTGCCCAGGAAAGAGGATATTGAAAAATCTGTCCTCTTTTCTTTCCTAGGCCGAACTCCTCCTCAACATAGTCCATCTGTCGGGCAACCTCCATCCCAAACAGATGCTCCGTGCACCAGTAGGGCAGCAAATGGGGTTTGCCCTTGAATCCGTAGATTCTGACCACAATCCCCTGCGTCAGTTTGAAAACGTCCCCGAGCTTCTGATTCAGCAAAGAGTTCGTCATTTCTCGCGGGGGGCGGGGGATTTCGCTTTCGCTGAAGACTGACATGACCAATCCCAAAAAGTTGAAGTTAAACTTGTAGTAGGACCCTTTCCGGTATAAGTCATCCGTCCAGTCATAGACGGGCTGTGGCTCTCCCTTCTCGTTGACCTTCTTCAGGTTCGGGATCGGCATCCGGGAGTGCAAATGGTACAAACAAAGCCAAGCTAGAACAGAACTGAAACGAAATTCGGTGGACTGCTTCTTCTGGATCTTCACCAGGCTGGAGTGAATGGCGTATGCCAGCACCCGCCTAGTCGAAAAAGATGGGACGCTTTCCACTTCTCTGCGCCGCTGGTTCGTAGGATTCCCCACACAGGAGACATTCTGCCGACGCTAGCTGGTACGGCTGTACTAGCTCATCAGAGTCGCAGCCGAGGATCCATGCCAAAATGGTGTATAAATATTTGCTCTGAAACCTCGCCAAGGGCATGGGGCCGGTTGGCCACTGTCCAGCTGCAAGCGGGGCGTTCAGCTCTGAATTGAGGAAATCCCTCATCCGTTTGGTATGCGTGAAGCGTCCCGCTTGCTCGCCCAGATTTATCTTTCTGACAATTGTGCTGGAGTCATACTCCAACCCTGGGGCGAAAGCTGGTCGGACAGTCTCCCTGCGCAGCGCGAACAAGGGTTTACCGCCGGAGCTGCAAATCTGTCGGGTAACTGGTCTGTAGTGTCTGACAATCAAGTCTACCAGCTCCGGGCATTGATGGACAGGAGGGCACAAGAATCTGAAAAGGTTGGACTTGTACGCCGCTCCGAAATGGTGAGAGGGCGAAACCTTGTCGGCCCAGCTCTCCACATTTGTCCGCAGCTTAGTCAGGCTCATAGAAAACGAGCCGTCCACGTATCCCGCCAAGTAATTTACCGGAGGTGGTGGGGCTTGCCCACGCTGTACTTTTTTAGGCCGGGACTTTGACTTTCGCTCCGGCGGTGTTTCACTTTTGAAAACACCTGGCCGTGGTAAATCCTCAGGTTCGCACCCTTCGCTGGATTGCGCTGGCATTGGCATCTTTCCTCTATCCATCTCTCCGAAACAGCAATAATTACAAGTTCAGGGCGTCTCCAGCAGATTTCGCTGTCACAGAATAATCTGCACACCCAAGGAATAATCTGCACAGTTTGGCATGTCTGGATGCATCTGACCCCCTTTTCTAGATAACGACAACGTCATTAATGCCGCGCAGGAGGGGGTAGGTCGGCTGGAGTTAAGTTTCTTGGGTGGCTGCGCAGGAGAATGTTTGAAAAAGGTACCCCGGCAGCCGTGCCATGCTCTTTTTATTGCACTTTTCATTGAGGACTGTGCAATCATTAACTTTTCCTTGAACGCTGCGCCATGGCTGACGTCACTGCCGCAATCTGGGCACACTGCTCAAGAAAGAACCCTTGGTGCGGAAACCCACTTTGAAACGGTCACAATGCGCCTTGGGCCCAGCTTGGAACCTTTTTGAATATTTTATTCATTTTTTTAAACCATTGTCCAAGCTGGCCCAGAAAACGAGGCGCAGTCGGACTTCGCCCAAAGTTGGGCGCGATCCGACTTCGCCAAAAAATCTGGCGCAGTCCGAACTTCGCGCGAAGTTCGCATTGAAACTGTTCCTGCTTTCTTTTTTTTTCTTCACGCGCCCAAGGGTTGAGCGCAGTCCGGCCCTTTCAAACTTCGGAGGAGAGGCAAACCTTAGAACTTTACGCCTCCTTCGGACCGGGTGCACGAGCTGCGCTTTGGAAATGTAGCGCGTTCGGACTTCGCCCGAAGTTCGGGCGAAGTTCGAACTTCGCGCGAAGTTCGCACTTCGCGCGGAGGTTGTGCGCAGTTCGAACTTCGCGCGCAAGCCGGCCGAAGTCGGACTTCGCGCGCGAAGTCGGACTTCGCTCAAAACTGAGCGCAGTCCGTTCTTCTTTGTGCCTTGCATTTTTCCTTCATTCAAGCTTCGCATTTTGGCTGGCGCGCAGCCCGACTTCGCTGCGAAGTCGGGCTTCGGCCAACACTTAGCCATTTTTTTGCCTTTTTTTTTTTTCTTCACTTAACCAAGCAGCCCGAACTTCGCCCCTTCTGAGGGGCGACGACAGACTTCGCTGCGAAGTCTGTTTTCTCTCCCATGTCGCAGTTAAGCTCAAAAAATAAAAAATTAAAAGCTGAAAGCTGGAAACTGTACATGCTGGAAAACAAAAATGCATAAGGGAAATTTTTACAAAGAAGGGCCACTCGGGCACCTTCAGCAGCGGTAAATTTTTAAGTGGAACCCGTTAACAGGGATAGGTAGGAGCTGACCCTCCATATCCCGAAGTACATAGGCATTGAACTGGTTCACCCGGGCAATCTGATAAGGGCCCTCCCAGAGGGCATCAAACTTCCCGTGATTGCCCGGCTTTGCCTTATATGAGTCCCACTTCAGCACCAGGTCCCCGATTTCAAAAACTCGGGCAGTGGTGCCTTTGGCAAACCAGCCTTGAGTGGCAGCAATATGATCAGTGAAGGCCTGGTATGCACTTTCTCTGTCTTCTTCCAACTGCAGGAGTTGGCACAGTTTGTCGTCCACCGGGTCTCCGCTGCTCCTGTCTTCGTCCAACATCCATAGGGCAGGGATCTCAATGTGGGATGGCATGACAACCTCTTTGCCATAGACGAGCGCATAGGGGGACGTTCTGATGGATTTCTTGAACGCAACTCTGTCCGCCCACAGCGCCCGGTTCAGGAGTAAGTGCCAAGTCCGCTTGTTTCTGTCAATGGTCCTCCGGATGATCTTCGGGAGGTTCTTGTTAGTAGACTCGGCAAGGCCATTCCCTCGCGGGTAGTAATTAGAAGACATCTTGTGATAGATGCCAAGTTTGCCAGTGTACTCCGTGAGTACAGCGCTCGCGAATCCCGGACCGTTGTCCGTCACAATTGACTCGGAACCCCGAAGCGGGTAATCGTGCTCTCAATGAACCCGATGACCGTTTCTTGGTCTCGCGTTCTTGGTCGGGATTGCCTCTGCCCACCGTGTGAAGTAATCGGTGGTTGTAAGAATAAACTTGTGTCCGGCAGAGGAATTAGGCGAAATCACCCCAATGAAGTCTAGACCCCATTGCTGGAACGGAGTCTCGGCCTGAATCGGTTGAAGGGGCAGGGGTGCTTTTCTGCTTCTGCCAGCAAACCTCTGGCATTGATCACATTTAGAACAGACCGCATGAGCGTCTGCAAATAGAGTGGGCCAATAGTACCCAACTCTAATTATTTTTAAGGCCGTTGGCCTTGAAGAATGATGACCCCCAGGCATCCCGGAATGAAAATCTCCGAGGACCCTAGGCTGGTCCGATTTTCTGACGCACCGCAACAGGATGCCGTCGATGTTTTTGAAGTAAAGCCCCTCGGGGCGAAGAGTGTACTTAAGTGCACCTAGCCGAAATCTCCTTCGTTGTGAGGCGTTCAGGTGATCGGGACATCTTCCGGTGCAAAAAAATCTCACCAGTTCATCTGTCCAATCACTCCCCTCTGATAAGGAGTCGGCTAGGTAGATGCGTGTCGCTGTGTCCTCCCACTTACAAGGCGGAGATGCCGGCTACGCCGCTTCGGGCCAATTCCCGACACAAGGCTCGGCCTCCGATAAGCTTGGTGGGCCGCACTTCGATGTCGAACTCCCGGATTTTTGCAATCCATCCCGCTCTCTTGTGACCCGGTTCTCCTTGTAAGATGAAGCTTCGAACGTCCGGTGAATCACAAAGACAGTAGTTTTGCTCTGGGAGACAAAATGCCTGAACTTTCGGAGGGATTTCATAACAGCGTGAACCTGCCGCTCTATAAAGTTGTACTTTTCCTCATGCGGCTGAATCACTTGGCTCAAGAACGCTATGGGGCGCTCCTCACCATCGTCTCCCTTCTGAGTTAGGACTGCAGCCGTAACTTTCGGGTTCTCCCACCGCATAAAGGATGAAGTCCTTGGAGTAGTCCGGGTTTGTCAACACCGGAGCTTGCGCAATCCGAGCCTTGATTTCCTCGAAGGCTTGCTCTCTCTCATCATCCATTCGTAATTTGTATCTTTTTTCAGCAGCTCGGCCATAGGCTTGATCACTCGTGCGAAGTCCGGAATGAACTTCCGCACGAAGTTAATCTGACCGAAGAAGGACTGCAGCCTATCAATGGGGGCTGGCAAGCGAACGAGGGCTTCTGCTCCGTCAGGGTCAATGGCGAGGCCTTCCTCGGAGATGACATGTCCCAACAGACTTTCCTTCCTTTACCGCGAAGACAGTCTTCTTCGGGTTTATAGAAATGCCGAATTCTCGACACCTCTCAAATATTTGCCGTAGGTGTGAAACATGATCCCCTCGTTGGTGAGAGAAAACAGTCATGTCATCAAGGTAGATGACAATAATCTTATTGAGCAGCTCTCAGAAGGCCAGGTCCATGGCCCTTTGGAATGTGGCACCAGCATTGGATAAGCCAAACGGCATGCGCTGATAGGCGAACGTCCCCCACTTGGTGGTGAACGCCGTCTTATGCTGGTCCTCGTCTTTGACCCAAATCTGGTTGTAGCCGGAAAATCCATCTAAAAGTGAAAATCTCTGGGCTCCAAAGAACGATATGTAGAATCTGGTCGATTTGGGGAAGCGGATAGTGGTCCCTGAGGGAAGCCTCGATTTAGGTTTCTGAAGTCGACACGGAGACGAATGTCGCCATTCTTTTTCCTCACGGGCACCAAATTCGCGACCCAGGATGAATGTTTGATGGGGTAGATGATCTTGGCCTCCAAAGATCTTCAAGAGCTCGGCCTTCATCATGGCCTCAATCTTCGGATTCACGGCCCTCTGCTTCTTTCGGAATGGCTTGGCGCCATCCTCTAGCTCAATGGTATGCTGGATGACAGCCTCGCCATACCCCTTCAAATCCTCGTAGCACCAGGCCACGATGTCGGGGAACTCCTGGCACAGTGATCTGATCTGCTCAAGTTCCTCCGACGTGCAGTCTGTTCCGACCTTGATAGTTTTACCAGGTTCAAGTTCCAGGTCAGCATACTGCCTCGGGTCTACTTTGATCCTGTGAGATATTGCTCTGTCATTCTGATCAAAGAGACTCTCCAATGTAATCAGTCCTTTTGGGACATGATTATTCCTTAACTGTATCAACCCCTCATATTGCTCGTCATCAGGGTCTCTACCTTCGATTACACACACTTCGTTAACCAGGAATGTGACGATCTCCTCGTCACAACTGAACACCTGCCGTGGGTGTCCTTATCGTGCACGTAAGGCCTCGTAAATAGTGCGAACCGGCTTCGGTTTCGGACAACGTCATCACCGGAACGTACTTGGCTCCAACAGACGCCAGAATGTCAGCGTGTTTGTTTTTCTCACGCGATATCGCCTTGACATTCAATGAGTCGAATGACTCCATCAGGTCCCACACCCGGTTGCGGTACGCTCTAAGATAGTGCTGTTTGGAGGCGCACTTGTTCGTAACTTGGTGACACACCAGCTCTGAATCTCCAAAGATCTGCAAGTGTTTGATTCCCAGCCTCTCCGCCTTTCGCAAACCCAAGCACAGGGCTTCGTATTCCGCCGAGTTGTTAGTGCAGCTCCAGGCCAACCTGTAGGTATAGTCCTTCTGGATTCCGGTTGGAGAAACCAGAAGTACCCCTGCACCGGCGCCATTCTTGCATCGCGCGCCGTCAAAGAAAAGCTTCCACAGCTTCTCAGGTGCAGGTCCTACTTCCTTTGCAGCTGACATGTCAAGCCTCTCGGGCTGTACAATGGAGTAACAACCCTGCTCTGTCTCAATTACGGCATTGAAGTCCCGCAAAGAGAACTCATCTTCAAGCTGTAGCACTTCGAAGGCTTGCTCCTCGCTCCACCGTCACTAGCCTCTTCCTCTCGACAACCGGACCATGCAGCCCAACTCTCCTCCGGTATCTTCTCTACTAGGAAGGTGGAAGGCTTCTCATTAAAAATTTTCAGCCTCCTTCCTTTGAAGGGCACTTCCATGTGTGAGTAGTCTAGAGACAGGTACCCGCCCAACTTCGCAGTGAACTCCCGAGAGAGACACATGCCGAAGTAAGGTTCCAGGTCAACAACCACGACCTCTTGGATGACCACGATGTCGAGAGCCTTGTGCAGCCGGATAGGGATGTCCTTTATGACACCAACTGTCTTGACAGGGGTGCCGTCTAATTGCAGCACGCCTTGGCTGCTCCGTGTGTATTCCATCCCGATCTCATCGCAGACGGCCTTCGGCATCACAGTCGTGGAAGCACCAGAATCCACCATGCAGTTGTGAACTATGTGCCCTTGCATCCGTAAAGACAGATAAAAGGGTGGCGGTCTGTTCTTCCCAGTGGCTGAGACTGTCAAAGGTTGAACCAGGACAGCGGGTTGTATCTGCTTGCCGCTCTTCATGTTCTTCAGTGATTCTTGCAGCAGATCCACCTGGCCTGGGAGCAGAAGAGCATCATACATGCTGATTCTAGCAGGTGTTCTTTTCAACTCGTCTACAATGTTGTAGCCCGAGGTACTAGCTCCTTCTGCTTGTTTTGCCGGCTCATACTTCGTCCGGTACCGCTGGGTAGCCTCAACTCGCTGTCTCTTGGTCAGATACGGGTACTTCAGCTTCTTCTCCCCGGGCTTGTTCTTTGGTTTCAGCTCGGAGGCCGAGGTACGGGAGCTTTAGCCGGAGTTGGGGCTTTTGCCATAGGAGGCTTGGCCGGAACAGGGCAGCCTTTGCCGGAGAAGGCTTGGCCGGAGCTTTATCTTTGGATGCCTTCTCCCGGGCCGTGTAGGGCCACAGCCCGCTTAGGACGGTGGCAGCCCACCGGCTGCGGTTTTTCTCTTCTTGCGTAAACTTGCAAAGGCTTGGCCGCATCTGCGGCTTTCTTTTCTTCCTTGGCGGGCGGCACTAGATTCTCTTCTGGGAGGGCAAAGTTGGCTTCGCCGTCCAAGATCATGTACAGTTCATCGTCCTCTATGGCGCTGCCGGCCAAGGTCTGGATGTAGTGCCGGTGCAAAGTGCAGTCTTCCTCCGAATGCGGGTCATTGCACGTAGTGCACCAGTTAACCTGGTCGGAAGGACCAAGCGGGTCTTCTATAGCAACATTTCTCGGAGGCGGACGCCTCTCGCGGCCGGTGCTCCGGGGCTTGTCTTTCGTCGCCGCCGGGGCGCATATGGCCTCCTAGGAGCGAGGTCCATCTGGGCCTGCTTCTTCTTCGTAGCGGTCATGTCATTGGACATGGCATGATATCCCGAGGCCAAAGCCCGCACCTCCTGGAGAATTGTGTTCTGAATGCTACTGTCAGGAGGCGGCAACTGTGCCGGTGGAGGCAATGCGGCTAATGGAGGAGGGTTAGAATAAGGTGCGTACTGCGGGGGAGCAGGAAGTGCTGGAAAATGCGGAGCAGGAGGAGGCGGGTGAGGATAATGCAACTGAGGCGGGCCGTAAGGAGTTACGACCGGCGCCGGATTCCACTGTTGCTGGGGTTGCTGCCCTGATGTGGACGGCGCACCACCAGCAGTAGGAGGATACTGGGATCTGGGGAAGTCGGGATGAATGGGTTCCTGCACCTTGGACGGGAGTCTGTCGATGGAAATAATGTCAGCTTCAGCTTGCTGGGCAGCCTCGTACAGAGCAGGAAACTCGTCTATTCTGGCAATCTTCAGCAAGAGGCATATGTCTGAGTTGAAGGATCTCAGATAGTAGTGAGCAGCCATGCCGACTGAAGGCCGAAGTTCGCGAGGTACCCGTTTCCAGGATCTCGCAAACCTGATGTTAAAATCAGACACCTCCTCTTGAGGATGTCTCTGGATAGCTTGGAACTGATGCAACAAAGAAGTAGGGTCAGCAGACTCGTTGCATCCTTTCACGAGCCTTCTGGCAAGCTGGGGCCACCCTGTGATGGATCCCTCTGGCAGCGATCTCCACCAGTAGAGAAGCTTTCCCCTCAGGGAAAGGGCCAGCAGACGGGTCTTCACACTCTCATCGGTAATGGTATGTAATGCGGCCAGGGCAAGGATGTCCTGGATGTGCTCGTACGCCGTCTTGCCGTAGCCGTCGTATGTGGGGATAGACTTTAAAGCAGCAGGGGGCACAGCTTGCTGTCCGACCAGGGCCAAGGGCCCCGTAGAGTCCACCGCCGGGAAGAGATCATCGTCATTCTGCTGTTGAGCAGCCATTTCTTCTTCTTCTCCTCCGTCGGTTGTGTACTCAGTGTCGGTACTTTCCGAGGATGCAGGTGCTTCTTCTTCCTCGGCCTCTTCTATTTCGTACTCAGCTCCGCCGACTTCAGCTTCGGCTTCTTCTGGATTTCAGCCTCGGCTTCGTCGACACGAGCTCGCGGATCAGCCAGCTTGGGAACTTCGCCTCGAGCGTTGATGTCCAGTTCGTAAAAGTCAGGCGGGCTTCTGGATCCCTTGCTCGCCACCTTCTTGTTTGCATGAAGGTGCTGGGACCGGTCTTTCGGACTCAGAGGATTTGTTCGTGCAGAGTCGCCAGGTGTTCAGATTTGGAACAGCAATGAAGCGAACACCGGTGCTTCAATTCTGTTGGGGGTGAGAAACTTCCTTGTCTCACCAAGTGCTCAGAAACCACTGTCAGCGCCAGGTGGAGACTGATCAGAAAATCTCTCTTCAAATGTGGGACCCGTGTCCCACCGGGCGTGCCAGAGAAACTGTTGGTTACGAATCTGCCATGAGGAAAGGATTTTGGGTTAATGCGCCCAGATTCGCCCACCAAAGCATGAAAGGCCGGAAGGAAGAGATGCCTTCCGTGCCAATCTCCGGAGAAGGCCGGCTCCTTTTGGGGGGTTTTATGTTTAAGCTAAGAGTGCAGGAAAGAGATAAATGAACAGAAAGAATTTACAAATATACTTGGAGTTGGTGGGGGGGAACTAACAGTACGGCAACCAGCAATCACCAATACTTACTGCATTATAAATACAAAGCATGACTGAGAACTGCAAAATCTAAGTGTACTTTCCGTACTAAGCAATATACGCACAGCCTACAATGGTCCCCTAGCAAACATTCTCCCTACAAGGAGAACTAACAAACACGGCAATGCATCAATCACCACTACGTACGGAAACTCAAAACAGAAAGTAACTAAGAGATGTCAGAACCAGGTATATGTGTCATGCAGAGAATTTAACCGCACAGCTACAATGGCCCCCTAGCAAACATTCTCCCTACAAGGAGAACTAACAGCACGGCAACGCATCAATCACCACTACGGACAACAACGTAACACACAACTGATGGAACTGCTACCACATCTAGTCTATGAAGTTCAAAAGTGCTTGACCACCAAATGCTAAAAATCAACAAGCCATGGCACAAACAATGCTAAAGGCGCCTGATCACCAAATGCTGAAACGAATCAACGAGCCGTGACACAGGGAAGCGTAAAGCATAAAGCGTAAAGAAATAAAAGCAAGAGAACGTAACGTGCATACAAATTATATTTATAAGCAGAAGCACGGTTACATTGGTTCCCTAACAGACATTCCCCTTCCACCCTTTACAATGAATTCATGGTGGGTTTTTATAGCCCGAGTCCCTCCCGTTACATTAATGGGCACAAAGTCCCACTCAAACATTAGCTGACAAAAGCGACGAAGGAGCTGCAAATGTTAACCTTTGTCGGACTGAACTGTACCCGCAGCATGGTCTTCCTGGAAGCTGGACAGCTACGTGGCAGTGTGTTGGGCAGAACTTCTTCTTGGCAGGAATGCGGGTAGCTGGAGCAGGTAGAACCTCCAATCGGCTTTAAATGAGGTCACTGGCATAGGTAGTGCAGCCCATGCTCGTCCTTTTGCTCGGCACGTCTTGGCTCAAATCCCGAAGCTGGACACTTGTCAGATGATGGATGATGCTGTTTGACACGTGTCTGCCTTGAAAGGCAGTTTATCCAACTTCGCCTGGGATCAGAGCGCCATCGGGTTGCGCAGGCAGAAAACAGCGTAGTCGGGAAGGCCTTCATGCCTTAGGTGTATTTCCGAGTTTGTTTCCCTACTGCGCACCTGTCAAGGGCGCACTCCGACTTCGCTGCGAAGTCGGACTGCGCACAGGTGAAAACTGGTATCTGCCGCCGTACGGACTTTGCCCCAGCACTTATCACTCTTTTGTCACCGCCACTGCCAGTTACAAGGTGCGCCCAGAAGAGGGGCGAAGTCGGACTTCGCACCAAAACTGGGCGAAGTACGACTTCGCACCAAAACTGGGCGAAGTGCGAACTTCGCACCAACACTTAGCCATTTTTCAGGTAACTTGCTGGAAAGTTTAAAATTCAACTGAGGGGCTCCAAGAAAGGGGGGAAGAAAGAGAATGTGGGAAAGAAAGAGAAAGGGAGAGCAGAAGAAAGGAAAATAGAGGAAGAGGGAAAAAGAAGAGCAGCACTGTTACAAAATTGAAAACATTGCACCCCGTGCAAAATGTGGCAACAGGAGCCAGGTACGTTCCGGCTGATGACGTTGTCCAGAAACCGAAGCCGGTTCACACTATTTACAGGCCTTCTGTGCCTGATAAGGACACCCACTGGAGTGTTCGATTGTGACGAGGAGATCGTCACATTTTTGGTTAATGAAGTTGGTTCAATCGAAGGTAGAGACCCTGATGACGAGCAATATGAGGGGTTGATACAGTTAAAAAATAATCATGTCCCAAAAGGACTGATTACATTGGAGAGTCTATTTGATCAGAATGACAGAGCTATATCTCATAGGATCAAAGTAGACCCGAAGCAGTATGCCGACCTGGAACTTGAACCTGGTAAAACTATCAAGGTCGGGACAGACTGCACTTCGGAGGAACTTGAGCAGATCAGATCACTGTGCCGAGAGTTCCCCGACATCGTGGCCTGGTGCTACGAGGATTTGAAGGGGTATGACAGAAATGTAATCCAACATACCATTGAGCTAGAGGATGGCGCCAAGCCATTCCGACAGAAGCAGAGGGCCGTAAATCCAAAAATTGAGGCCATGATGAAAGCAGAGCTCTTGAAGATGCTGGAGGCCAAAATCATCTACCCCATCAAGCATTCTTCCTGGGTCGCGAATTTGGTGCCTGTGAGGAAAAAGAATGGCGACATTCGTCTCTGTGTCGACTTCAGAAACCTGAATCAAGCTTCCCTCAAGGACCACTATCCGCTTCCCCAAATTGACCAAATTCTACACATCGTTGCTGGAGCCCGGAGATTCTCACTTCTAGATGGATTTTCCGGCTACAACCAGATTTGGGTCAGGGATGAGGACCAGCATAAGACGGCGTTCACCACCAAATGGGGGACGTTCGCCTATCAGCGCATGCCTTTCGGCTTATCCAATGCTGGTGCCACATTCCAAAGGGCCATGGACTTGGCCTTCCGAGAGCTGCTCAATAAGATCATTGTCATCTACCTTGATGACATGACCGTTTTCTCTCACCAAAGAGGGGATCATGTTTCCCACCTGCGGCAAATATTTGAGAGGTGTCGAGAATTCGGCATTTCTATAAACCCGAAGAAGTCTCGTCTTCGCGGTAAAAGAAGGTAAGTTGTCGGGACATGTCATCTCCGAGAAAGGCCTCGCCATTGACCCTGACAGAGCAGAAGCCCTCCTTCGCTTGCCAGCCCCAATCGATAAAAAAGGGCTGCAGTCCTTCTTCGGCCAGATTAACTTCGTGCGGAAGTTCATTCCGGACTTCGCGCAGGTGATCAAGCCTATGGCCGAACTGCTGAAAAAAGATACAACTTACGAATGGACCGATGAGAGAGAGCAAGCCTTCGAGGAAATCAAGGCTCGAATTGCGCAAGCTCCGGTGTTGATAAACCCGGACTACTCCAAGGACTTCATCCTGTATGCGGTGGGAGAACCGGAAAGTTACGCCGCAGTCCTAACTCAGAAGGGAGACGATGGCGAGGAGCGCCCCATAGCGTTCCTGAGCCAAGTGATTCAGCCGCATGAAGAAAAGTACAACTTTATAGAGCGGCAGGTTCACGCTGTCATGAAATCCCTCCGAAAGTTCAGGCATTTTGTCTCCCAGAGCAAAACGACTGTCTTTGTGATTCACCCGGACGTTCGAAGCTTCATCATACAAGGAGAGCCGGGTCACAAGAGAGCAGGATGGATTGCAAAAATCCAGGAGTTCGACATCGAAGTGCGGCCCACCAAGCTTATCAAAGGCCGAGCCTTGTGTCAGGAGCTGGCCCGAAGCGCTGTAGCCGGCATCTCCGCCTGTAAGTGGGAGGACACAGCGACAAGCATCTACCTAGCCGACTCCTTATCGGAGGGGAGTGATTGGACAGATGAACTGGTGAGATATTTCTGCACCGGAAGATGTCCGGATCACCTGAACGCCTCACAACGAAGGAGATTTCGGCTAGGTGCACTTAAGTACACTCTTCGCCCCGAGGGGCTTTACTTCAAAAATATTGACGGCATCCTGTTGCGGTGCGTCATGAAATCAGATCAGCCCAGGGTCCTCGGAGATTTTCATTCCGGGATGCCTGGAGGTCATCATTCTGCAAGGCCTACGGCCTTGAAAATAATTAGAGCCGGGTACTATTGGCCCACTCTATTTACAGACGCTTATGCGGTCTGTTCCAAGTGTGATCAATGCCGTAGGTTTGCCGGCGTAAACGAAAAAGCACCCCCGCCCCTTCAACCGATTCAAAGCCGAGACTCCGTTCCAAAGAATGGGGTCTAGACTTCATTGGGGTGATTTCGCCTAGTTCCTCTGTCGGACACAAGTTTATTCTTACAGCCACCGATTACTTCACACGGTGGGCAGAGGCGATCCCGACCAAAAACGCGGACCAAGAAACGGTCATCAGGTTCCTTGAGAGCCTGATTACCCGGTTCGGGGTTCCAAAGTCAATTGTGACGGACAATGGTCCGGGATTCGCAGGCGCTGTACTCACGGAGTACACTGGCAAACTTGGCATTTATCACAAGATGTCTTCTAATTACTACCCGCAGGGGAATGGCCTTGCCGAGTCTACTAACAAGAACCTCCTGAAGATCATCAGAAGGACCATTGACAGGAACAAGCGGACTTGGCATTTACTCCTGAACCGGGCGCTATGGGCGGACAAAGTTTCATTCAAGAAATCCATCGAGACGTCCCCTTATGCGCTCGTCTACGGTAAAGAGGCTGTCATGCCATCCCACATCGAAATCCCTGCCCTATGGATGTTGGACGAAGACAGGAGCAGTGGAGACCCGGTGGATGACAGACTGTGCCAACTTCTGCAGTTGGAAGAAGACAGAGAAAAAGCATACCAGGCCTTCACCCAGCATATTGAAGCCACTCAAGGCTGGTTTGCAAAAGGCACCACTGCCCGAGTTTTTAAAATCGGGGACCTGGTGCTGAAGTGGGACTCATATAAGGCGAAGCCGGGCAACCACGGGAAGTTTGATGCCCTCTGGGAGGGCCCTTATCAGATTGCCCGGGTGAACCAGTTCAATGCTTACGTACTTCGGGATATGGAGGGTCAGCTCCTACCTATCCCCGTTAACGGGTTCCACTTAAAAGTTTACCGCTGCTGAAGGTGCCCAATGGGCCCTTCTTTGTAAAAATTTCCCTTATGCATTTTGCTTTTTCAGCATGTACAGTTTCCAGCTTTCAGTTTTCCATTTGTTTGAGCCAAAATGCGACAATGGGAGAGAATACAGACTTCGCAGCGAAGTCTGTTGTCGCCCCTCAGAAGGAGCGAAGTTCGTAAAGGGGCTGCTTGAGTAAAGGAAGCAAAAACGGCTAAGTCCTGGCACGCTGCCCGACTTCGCAGCGAAGTCGGGCTGCGCGCCGGCCAAAAGGCGAAGTTTGAAAGAGAAAACTGCAAAGGCACGAGTGTTCGGACTGCGCTCAATTTTTGAGCGAAGTCCGACTTCGCGCGCGAAGTCCGAATACACCCGGCTCGCGCGCGAAGTGCGAACTGCGCCCAGCTTGCGCGCGAAGTGCGAACTTCGCGCACACATCGCGCGAAGTGCGAACTTCGCCCGAACTTCGGGCGAAGTCCGAGCGCGCTCCATTTTCTGAGCGCAGCTCGTGCACCCCATCCCAAAAGGCAATAAACTCTAAGTACTCGCCAACTCTCATCCGGAAATTGCAAAGGTCGGACTGCGCCCAATCCTCGGGCGCAGTAGGAAAAGAAAGGCAGCAACAGTCTCGATGCAAGTGGCAGTTCGGACTGCGCTCAACTTTGGAGCGAAGTCCGACTGTGCGGGCGAAGTCGGATCGCGCCCAACCTTGGGGCGAAGTCCGACTTCTCCCTGTTTTCTGGGCGCAGCTTGGATGGTTTAAAAAATGAATAAAAAATTCTAATGCTCCAAGCGTGGGCCCAAGGCGCATTGCGACAGTTAGAGATGGGTTTCCGAACCAAGGGGCTTTTTCTTGAGCAGTGTGCCCAGATTGCGGCAGTGACGTCAGCCATGGCGCAACGTTCGAAGTTAAATTTAATGATTGCGCAATCTTCAATGAAAGCGCAATCAAAGAAGCATGGCGCGGCGGTCGGGGTGCATCTTCCAAGACATTCTCCTGCGCGGCCACCCAAGAAACATAACGCCTTCACTTGCCAGCCGACCTACCCCCTCTTGCGCGACATTAATGACGCTGTCATTATCTAGAAAAGGGGGACTGATGCATCCAGACATGCCAAATCGTGCAAATTATTCCTGCGACTGTGAAATCTGTTGCAGGCGTCCAGAAATCTTAATTATTGCTGTTTCGGAGGGATGGACAAAGGAAAGTTGACAATGCCAGCGCAATCCAGCGAAGGGCGCGAACTGGAGGATTTACCGCAGTCAAGTGTTTTCAGGAGTGAGACACCGCCGGAGCAAAAGTCAAAATCCCGGCCAAAGAAAGTACAGCGTGGGCAAGCCCCACCACCACCGGTTAATTACCTGTCGGGATACAAGGACGGCTCGTTTTCCATGAGCCTTACTAAGCTGCGGATAAATGTGGAGAATTGGGCTGACAAGGTTTCGCCCTCTCACCATTTCGGAGCGGCGTACAAGTCTAACCTTTTCCGGTTCTTGTGCCCTCCTGTCCATCAATGCCCGGAGCTGGTAGACCTAATTGTCAGACATTACAGACCAGCTACCCGGCAGATTTGCAGCTCCAGCGGTAAACCCTTGTTCGCACTTCGCAGGGAGACTGTCCAGCCGGCCTTCGCCCCAGGGTTGGAGTATGACTCCAGCACGATTGTCAGAAAGATAAATCTTGGCGAGCAAGCGGGACGCTTCACGCACACAAAAAGGATGAGGGATTTCCTCAATTCAGAGCTGAACGCCCCGCTTGCAACTGGACAATGGCCAACCGGCCCCATACCCCTGGAAAGGTTTCAGAGCAAATACCTATACACCATTCTGGCGTGGGTCCTCGGCTGCGACTCAGACGAGCTGGTACAGCCGTATCAGTTAGCGCTGGCAGAATGTCTCCTATGCGGAGAATCCTACGAACCAGCAGCGCAAAGAAGTGGGAAGCGCCCTATCTTTTTTGACTGGGCGGACTGGCTGGCATATGCCATTCACTCCAGCCTGGTAAAGCTCCAGAAAAAGCAGTCAACTGAATTTCGGTTCAGTTCTTTCCTGGCTTGGCTATGTTTGTATCATTTGCACTCCCGGATGCCGATCCCGAACCTGAAGAAGGTAAATGAGAGGGGAGAGCCACAGCCCGTCTATGATTGGACGGATGACCTATACCGGAAAGGGTCCTACTACAAGTTCAACTTCAACTTTTTGGGCTTGGTCATGTCAGTCTTCAGCGATGGTGAGATCCCTCGCCCCCGCAGAAATGACGAACTATTTGCTGAATCACAAGCTCGGGGACGTTTTTAGACTGACGCAGGGGATTGTGGTCAGAATCTACGGATTCAAGGGCAAACCTCATCTGCTGCCCTACTGGTGCACGGATCATCAGTTTGGGATGGAGGTTGCCCGGCAGATGGATTACGTTGAAGAGGAGTTCGGCCAGGGAAAGAGAAAGGGCCATATTTTTCAATATCCTCTTTCCTGGGCGAACGTTGAGATATCAGAGGTGGGACAGCATGTCTATCTCGAGCGGGAGCTTTTTCGCATTGGCCTGATTCTGTTGCCGCAGCGCTGGAAGTACGACCCGTACGGGATAAGGGGAAAGTTTACGCATATCTGCCCCCGGGCGGATATAATCGAAGACAGATGCGATGTGGTCCATGTTGACCTCGACTGGGAGATTGACTCGATGGAAGCATGGCCTCCGTGGCAGGAATTTTACTGCGAGGAGGTAGCATATGACCCCGAGCGAAACCCGGACCACAAGTTCTCTTCTCCAGGATTTAAAAAATTCATCTCCAAGATAGCAGGCCTTAACTGGCCAAAAGAAAAGGTTGTTGAATGCTGGAAGATGAGGTGCCGCACGCAGCACGATAAATCCATCAGGAGGAATCTGGCCGTTGATGACGACTTTTCAGCTCTATATGACCAGCACATTGCCAGCTGGCGGCCTTTCGCATTTCGAGATTACGTTCCCCGAGGTCCCTTTGAGGGTTATAAAGGAGGGTCTTCCTCCCAACAGTTGTACACTTTTGCAACTGCCAGCGCGGGCCCAGCAGACATCCAAGTGGACCCAATGCAGCCTGTGGCTTCCAAGGTGGCGCCTGAAAAGGCGAAAAAATTAGTCAAGTCAACGCCCGAGGTGATTCCTCAGGCACAAAAGACGCCAGCGCCGCCAGCGAGCGGACCGGTCGCGGCAGACCTTCTGCAAGTCAAACCCCGGTACAAGTTTACCGTGGGAACATCAGCGCCCGCTGCACCTGCTTCATCTCCTTCCCCCGATCCAGCCATCGCTCCAGAAAATAAAAAGAGGAAGAGAGTTGAAAAGGTCAGGCGACCTAGTCTGACAGTGCAGCAGCCAGTCGCAGAGCCGCAGCCGCGTTCAGCCGCTCCAGAGATTGTTTCTCTGGACAGTCCCGAGCCAGCCGCCGGAACCAGAATCGCAGACATCCATCCAGCATCGGCTCAGGCGGAGCCCGCAGGTACGTTTGCTGCCCCACTCCCTCTGATCTCATCTAGCCCTACTCCTACTCCATCTCCCGCTCAATCCGAGCAAGTCATGGCCGCATCTTCCTCCCCATCTCCACACCCTTCTAGCGGCCCCCATTCTTTCAACCAGTTTGCTCAGGACCCTAACGCCTCCCTATCCCTGAGTCAAACCCCAAACCCTTCACCTGTGGTTAGTGCTGAAGCCGCGCGTTCACCGTTGCACCCATCGCCTCAGCCGCTTGAAACCCTTCCAGCATCAACCGCTCCTATCTCCACTTCCCGGTCGCCCTCAAAAGCGGCCGCCCCTTCCAAAGTCCGTCCGGTTTCTCCTCCTTCCCTTCCCGCAGAGAGACGTCTCGCCAGAACCCTAGGCTGGGGGAACCGGACTTCATGGACGACCTCCGTAACACGGATGATTTGCCTCTGGCAACGAGAGCCGTAGAATACCCTATCTCTTTCCTCCAAAACCTGAAGCGGAGGAGACCTGAAGAGATAGCCGCCCCGGTAAAGCGCACCAAGTTTAACTTCGAGAGGAGAGTGCTTACGACAGAGAAGATAATCCCGAAAGTGAAGAAGCCTCTCCGGGAAATGACCAGGGCGGACTACGAGCTCCAGACAAAGGAGAAGAGCTTTGATGATATTCACCCGCAATACGAGATTCAGGGAATCCTCCGTAAAGCGGATAATCTCCTTGTCAAAAATCTGGAGGAACAGGAAGAGCTTTTCCGGTTGCAGGACAAGACAAGACAGCTTGAAGAGGACCTGTCCAGGTCCACTGAGCAGCTGGAAGCGGCGCAGCGAGAAATAGATGAATTAAAAGCCCAGCTGGCCGCTTCTCAGCAAGAAGCCGCAACGGAAAAGCAGGCAGCCCTGGAGCAGATTTCTCAGCTCCAGGAGTCTTTGAAACAGGCGCAGTCGCAATCTGCAGAGAAAGCATCTCAAGCGACGGTCTTTTCAAAGAGCAAAGTTAAGGAGATGCGGGCTGATCTGCTGCGGGGATGCAAGCCCCACACATATAAGGCTATGTCGGTCCTGGATTTCACACTCAGGATCCAAGAAGTTTCTGCCCAGGGAAAGCCTGTGGTAGAGGAGGCCGAACGCCAGGCGAAGCAATGGCTGGACCTGGCAATAAAACTTCAAGAGCGCGAGCGCGAAGGCCTCCAATTCTCCCCCATGTCCTCATTCGCTGTAGAATGGGCAGATGCAAGGGTAACCTTGCATAAATATTTTAAGAAAGCAGAAGAGGTGAGAGTTGCCAGACGAATGCTGGATGCATTCGAACATGAAAAAGACATTTGTCTGGCTCCTTTTCACGCTCTCGCTGAACTAGGGTGCCCGGGCTATGTTGAGAATGGTGAATTTCTCACCCATGAGCAGGTGAAAAAGAATTGGCTGTCCTTTGAAGCAGATACAGCTGAAATTGATAGCTGGACTGAGCCAATTCAAGAAAGTCAGGTCACCCAGATGGTGTCCAAGTGCTGCAGGATCAGCTCCTACTTCCAGGAGCTGGGAAAAAGATACCTCACCATCGACCTGCACGCGGTCGCTGCATTCCACGCAGCATTAGAAGAAGTTGCTGACCGCAGACCATTCGAAGCAGAAGCCTGGGGCCAAGCCCAAGCCGCATACAACCGCATCTGCGAGGCGGAAGCCAGTGCTGGAGAGCATTCGGAAGGTGATTCTGAGGAGGCAACTGCCGGAAGTGGATCTGAAGAACAGTTGCCGCGAGGAGAACAGCTAGAGCAGCAGAAAGCAGGGGAAGCAAGTTCCTCTGCACCCAATGGATGAAGGCATGGATTCTTTGCGCCGAGGCGAGCTCGACACCCCGCGAGCCGCCAGAAATGTTGCCACATTTTGCACGGGGTGCAATGTTTTCAGTTTTGTAAGAGTGCTGCTCTTCCTTTTCCCTCTTCCTCTCTCTCCCTTTCTTCTTCTCTCCCTTTCTCTCTCTTCCTTGCATTCTCATTCTTTCCCCCTTTCTTTTGAGCCCCTCACCCGATCTCAAATTTGACAAGCAGCTTGCCCCGAAAAATGGCTAAGTGTTAGGCGAAGTCCGACTTCGCGCGAAGTCGGAGTGCGCCCTCCAGTTGGAGCGCAGCAGGAACACAAAGTGCGAAGTTCGACTTCTCCCGCTTGGTGCGAAGTTCGACTTCTCCCAGTTTTGGTGCGAAGTTCGTACTTCTCCCAGTTTTGGTGCGAAGTCCGACTTCTCCCAACTTTCTGAGCGCACCTTGTAGCAGACTGGCAAGCTGGGCAGAAAATGACTAAGTGCTGGGGCGAAGTCCGACTTCGCAGCGAAGTCGGACTGCTCCCCCTTTCCAGGGCGAAGTCCGTACGGCGGCAGAAATCAGCTTTCACCTGTGCGCAACCCGACTTCGCAGCGAAGTCGGAGTGCGCCCTTGACAGGTGCGCAGTAGGGAAACAAACTCAGAAATGCACCCAAGGCATGAAGGCCTTCCCGACTGCGTTGTTTTCTGCCTGCGCAACCCAATGACGCTCCGATCCTAAGAGAAGTTGGATAAACTGCCTTTCAAGGCAAGCACGTGTCAAACAGCATCATCCGACAAGTGTCCAGCTTTGGGATCTGAGCCAAGACGTGCCGAGCAAAAGGACAAGCATGGGCTGCACTACTTATGCCAGCCTGCCTCATTTAAAGCCGATTAGAGGTTCTACCCGCTCCAGCCTGCCCGCATTCCCGCCGATGAGAAGTTCTACCTGGCGCGCTGCCACGTAGCTGTCCGGCCTTCGTGGGAACCATGTCGCAGTGACAGCCTCCGTCCGACAAAGGTCAGCATCAGCAACTCCATAGCTGCTTTTGTCAGCCAATGTTTGACTGGGACTTTGTGCCCATTAATGTAACGGGAGGGACTCGGGCTATAAATAGCCACCGCATTTTCATTGTAAAGTGGTGGAAGGGGAATGTTTGTTAGGGAACCATTGTAACCGTGCTTCTGCTTATAAATATAAAGTATATGCCTGGCTCTATTCTACTGCTTTTATTTTTTATGCTGCCTCTACTTTACATGTCTGCTTTACGTTTTCCTGTGTCATGGCTCGTTGATTCGCTTCAGCATTTGGTGGTCAGGTATTCCTGAGGCATTGCTTGTGTCATGGCTTGTTGATTCATTTCAGCATTTGGTGGCCAAGTACTCTTGAACTTCATCGATTAGAGGATACATAGAATAAATTTGGTAGCAGTTCCTTCAGTTTGTGTGTTATGTTTATGTTGCTGTCCGTAGTGGTGATTGATGCATTGCCGTGCTGTTAGTTCTCCTTGTAGGGAGAATGTTTGCTAGGGGATCATTGTAGCTGTGCGTACAAATTCTCTGCACAACACACATACTTGGATCTGACATCTCTTGGTTGCTTTCTGTTTATGTTACCGTACGTAGTGGTGATTGATGCATTGCCGTGCTGTTAGTTCTCCTTGTAGGGAGAATGTTTGCTAGGGGACCATTGTAGCTGTGCGTACACTGCTTTATACAGAAAGTATACTTAGACTTTGCAGTTTCTGGCTATGCTTTGTATTTATAATGCAGTAAGTAGTGGTGATTGATGTGTTGCTGTACTGTTAGTTCCCCCCACCCAACTCCAATCACATTTGTAAATTCTTTCCGCATTTTTATCTCTTTCCTGCACTCTTAGCTTAAAACCAAAACCCACAAGGAGCCGGCCTTCTCCGGAGATTGGCACGGAAGGCATTCCTTCCTTCCGGCCTTTCTAGCTGGTGGGCGAATCTGGGCGCATTAACACAAAATCCTTTCCTCATGGCAGATTCGTAACCAACAGTACCCAAACCAACAACAATCAAAACAAAACATGTAACAAAAACTAACACTGTGATTCTTTCCTATGTATCCTTCATTCGGTATTCCAGATTCACTTAATTGCCAATGCTTTAATCCAGAATGTAGAATTACAGCAATCAGAAAAATAAATGAATATAAGCAGAAATACTTGTAGAAGGCAGCATAAAAGAAAGAGGCAAATGTCAGAGCCAAAGATGCTTTGTATTAGAAGCAAGAGTCTGTTTACAACAAAGCTTTCTTAGCGTAATGTTCCCCCCCTTTTACAATAAAAGTTGACTGCTATTTATAGTAGAAATTTCCCCCCAATTACAATGATGCACAAATTCCAAAGACTGCAAAAGCTGTCGAGATTTGACCCTTGTTAGCCGTGAGCGTACCTGCAACAAGATTCACTTGAAATTGGTACGGCTTCGGACAGATATGGTGGTTGAGAAGGCGATTCTGATTAATGCGGTAGGTGTGGTACAATTTGTCTCTGAAGACACCATCAATGCTTACCTACCCTGTCCCTGAAGTGCGCCTTTAGCTCTGATAAGACTGGTTCAAATCCCGAAATCTGTTCGTCTATGGCCTAAGTTTGAGGTTCGCCAAAATAGGGGGTGGCGACGACGAGGGTCTCCAGAAAACAGCAGCGACGACGGGAGTCGCTCAACAATCGAGCGATCGACGTCAACATGCACCTGAATGCCTTAGAACCTTTTGGAACCCTTCGCCCGCGGTCGCCGGGATAGAGCGGCGACGACGGGGGTCGCTCCAAAATGGAGCGACCTCGGTCAACTCTTAAAACATTGCACTTGCTGGCGGTCGCTGGAAGAAAGGGCGACGACGGGCGTCGCTGGCAGAGTCGGGCGACGACGGGAGTCGCTCCAAAATGGAGCGACCGCCGTCAACCAACACTTAGAACTTTATTGATTTCTTTCTATCCTTGCTGCCTCGAGTCGTTGAAAACTGGAGTGATGACGGGCGTCGTTGGGGGCGACGATGGGAATCGCTCCAAAATGGAGCGACCGTCATCAACCAACACTTAGGACTTTTTTGATTTCTTTCTATCCTTGCTGCCCTGGGTCGCTGAAAACTGGAGCGATGACGGGCGTCGCTGGCAGAATTGAGCGACGACGGGAATCACTCCAAAATGGAGCGACCGGCGTCGACCAACACAGACAAATTTTTCATCATTTTTTCCCGTCGCCCACGGTCGCTAAAAACAGAAGCAACGCCGGGCGTCGCTGAAAGAGTTGGGCAACGATGGGAATCGCTCCAGAATCAAGCGACTGGCATCAACTATTCATGCTTAGGATTTTTTCACTTCTTTGCTTGTTGCTGACAGTCGCTGACGCCGAAGGTTGCTGGGATAGAGCAGCGATGACGGGAGTCGCTCCAAAAAGGAGCGACTTGCGGGAAGTCCATACTCAGACAAATTTTGACAATCTTTTTCCCGCTCGCAATGCATTTTGGTGTTGTCGTCGGTCGCCGGAGAGAGAGGCAAAGCTGGGAATCGCCGAAAAAAGGGAGCGACTCCCGGGATCGCTCAAAAAGGGAGCGACCACGGGAGTGCCCCTAACTTAGAAAAATTCAGGGCTTTTCCCAGACTTTGCCAGAACCTGCTGAGTACTGAAACTGAAAACTGGAAACTGAGAAGCCGAAACATAAACACTGCAAATCTGGAGACTCGGGAAGGAGAAAGAGGAGGGTCTGATCTGGGAAAGGCAGCAATCTTCAAAATTTTCAAAATTTCCACCCCTTAGCAAAATGTGGCAACAGGTTCTTCCACTGTTGGTTGGTTTGAGAGAAATCTACCTAAGGCTGTTATTAATGAGCGAACCAAAACATCTAATGTCATATGCACAACCATCAATGACTAACTGCCAACCTATTACCTATGAAAACTACTTGTTATCAAGCAATATTGGAATTTGACATGAGCTGGGAAGGCATCCATTGGATTGTTTTTTTAAGTTGGGGCACTTATTGCAACAGTCACCCATTTTTAAAGCTCAGTGGGCATGCCACTTGGTCAAAGTAACTTTGTGTTTTATGAGATTTTAAGTGATATAACATGCAATTAACTATAATAAGGTGCAAAAAAAGAAAACATTATGGGACAAAGAGTTGGATATGCCTCTATCTAAGATACAGAACCTTTTTATGGCTTTAGGAAGGCTTGATTGTACAAAGTGGAACTGTTGCTGCATATCCAGATCTAGAAGAAAGCACAAGATTAGGGAAATGGGAAGAAACCAAATAGAAACCAAGAAGAGTTCTGTCATCATCATAAATTATTTATGACCTCATTATGACATTGCCAGGGCATTTAGAGTGAACCGTTTAATCTTTTAAATATAAACATGGTTATTTAATCTCCCTTGGCCAGTCTAAACCATTTTCACTACATTAGTTAACTATATGTAGTAGCCGTTTGTCCTGATATTATCCGTGGTAAATAACAATTAATGCATATGGCCAGTGTTAAGTGAAACACCTTGAATTTGCCTATAGAAATTTGCTCAAAAATGTACAGAATGTTCCTCTGAAATTTGGTAGGGGAATTGCATAAACGAAAGGGCATTTGATTAAATGTGTAAATGCCACTTTCAACAACAAACGTGGTCTTCAGCCAGTCCTCCTCGACAATACTGATTTGATTGTAGATTGAAAATCCATCCAAAAATGAATAGATTTCATGCCTTGCTACCTCTTCCAAAATCGAATCAGTAAACGGGATCAGAAAGGAATTTTTGATTGTCACTGTGTTTAGGCTTCGAATATCCACACAAATGCGGATCTGGTTGCTCTCCTTCTTTAGGCTGATGATGATGGGCGATGCCCATTCACTCACTATCACTTTGAAGAGTATGCCCACATCCAACATCTTCTCAATTCTGCATTGACGAAGGCCACGTACTTCGGGTTCATCCCATACTACTTTCTTTTCACAGGTTTCGTGCCTGGAATCAATGGAATCTAATGTACGCACAACTCCGGTGGAATCCCTTGAAAATCCTTGTATGTCCATGTGAAAACCTCCTTGTACTGCATGGAAATTTTAAAATTTGCTGCTTTTAAAATAGAGTCTCACTCGTACCTGCAATAGATCATCTTCTCTTCCTTGTCTTCACCAAGGTTCACCTGCACCATCTTTGGTCCTTCGTACTTTATGGTGTCAGGTTCGTTTGCCACTTTTGCCACATCAAAGGAATATGCCAACCTCTCATCAATCTATGCATCGCCAACATTGTACTTCATAAAGTTTGGTGGGAAAGATATCTTCTCCTCCTATTCGATGTTTGTGGCTAGGTTTGGACTTTGATTGCTATCACCAACTTTGTATACACCATGAAGTCCATCATCCTGGTTTTTGTCCTCCGTACTTATGCACATGCAACTTGGTTGGAAGACTTCATAGTCTTCCATTTGTTAGTGGAGTTGTGCTCTGTCCAAGTGCCCTTTGTCCTCTGTGCACTTTTCCAACTCCAACATTCCTTCTTTGTTTGGTCCTCGTCCACCTGTCCGATCTTCTGCATTTGATGAAGAGCTGCTAGATTCATCAGACATCGCTAACTCCATACTGATGGACTAGTTCTTAAAATTAATTATGTACTTGTGCTGGCCCTTATTGAATGTCAAGTGGTCCTTCTCCCAATTGTGGTTTACCTTTGCTGTGCATAACCACTCACATCTCAAGAGTGCATTGGAGGATGGTTTTTGCATGGTAATGACTACAAAATTTAGAATGAACATTTGATCAATGATTTTTACTTTTTGTGCAGTTAAGACACCTTCCATCATGATGCCATATTGGTTTGTGCCATATAGTTGGAAATTGGTGACCACAAAAATGGTGCCCCCAAGTCTTTCTAGGTCTTCTCAGGTAAAACATTCGCACTTGAACCTTTGTCCATGATCACTTGTGTCAGCTTGTGGTTGAGCAACTCATTGTGGATCAATGTTGGTTTCTTCTTGGCATCTATCATCAGGACCTTCGGGTCAATGTATCTTCGCAATCTTCCTTACTTCTAGTTGGCAATGCATTTTGTTGTCTTCCTCGTCCACATCACTTCTCCGACTATCCCATAAAGCTTCGGTATTGTGCAAAGTAAATTGGGCATCTTGATTGCCACATTCGTGTCAAGTACTTGTGTTGCAAACTATTTGGCTGATGTCTCCTCTTCAATGGGGATGGGCTTCTACATTTTTCTCTTGTTGCTAGTCTTGCATATTTCTTCCTTCAATTGCACATGTGCCTCCTTCCGTTTCTCCTTCTCCTTAGCAAGGTTTTGTATTGTTCCATTTTCTTTGCTTGTGCCTAGATCACCGTCAACACATTCTTCTCCTTGCCCTTTTGTTTGTCCATTTGAGGCTCCTCATTGTCAATAAAATTGATATTTTGCGAGTTATTGGTACTCGCCTTCTTCAGACAATTAGTGAGTTACACATCATTGCTGTACTATTCCTGCTTCCTCCAGTCGGTGCATTTGTGTAGTTTTGTGCGAAGTGTCCTCACTTGTGACATCTTTGACATTGGATGATTAGCCTTCCATAGGAATCGTATTGCAACCCTCTTTTGCTGCTGCCTCCATGGGACCAGTTACTCGATTGTGGTTGTCTTTGTCCCTGGCAATTGTTCTAGTATCTGCCTCTAGTCTCTCCTTGCCCGCTTTTATAAGTGCTGGTTTTTCCTCTTTCTTGTCCTTATGCACTGTCAATGTTTGGTGCGTCGCACTGCATAAGTTGAACGAACATTATGCAATCGCACGTCCCTCAACTTCACAAATGTTTGCAATATGGCTTTTTCGGACAATTTGTGTTCGTGTGTCCTTCGGACTTGCAGTCTGAACACCAAATGTCCTTCTCTTTCTTCTATTCAGCCTTCATATCATTGATCTTTCACTCCAGGTCCTTCCACATCGCCTAGATCATTGTGCTAAGATCGTCTCAATCACTGTCAGAGTTATTATCCTGATCATGACTCATGCTCTCGTCGCTTGCTGCTGCTGCCTTCATTTTGCTGTCTAGGTTCAAAGGTTCAATTTGGATCTCAGTTTTCAATGTTGACAAAAGGCTAAATCTTGCAACAATACCCAAGAGGATTTCAAATTTTGCAATGGGTTGGTCTCTTTACTTTTGTCCTTAATCATTCTCTTCAAATAGATTATATGTATTGAGACCTCTTATCTTTTCCCTTTCTTGAATACTTCATTTAAATTTGAATTTATTTAAGAAAATTGTGTTAACCACAACCATTGCCTTTTTGATTCAGATGCAATGCATGACTATGTGCTATACATGCTTCTAAATATTTGCATCAAAGATTAATTGTCATACGTGAAAATGAGACAGTCACAATTTACAAATAGAAGGTTGTGAAGAGAATACTGACTGAATATGGAGACGTGTCTTGGGACCGTTTAGAAAAATTGCATCTCAAAAGACATATTACTTGCAAACAAGATATATAAGAAACATTATAAATACACATGCACTTACACACATGCACACAAAAAAAGAAGAAGAAAAAGAAGCATATTCTATGTATTCACACCATTCATTTAAGGACCGAAGGAGGATTCTATTAGAAGGATGATGATTTGGGTTCTTCCACTGTTGGTTGGTTTGAGAGAAATCTACGTAAGGCTCTTATTAATAAGCGAACCAAAACATCTAATGTCTTAAGCACAACCATCAATGACTAACTGCCAACCTATTACCTATGAAAACTACTTGTTACCAAGCAATCTTTCGAATTTGACATGAGTTGACTGAAGGCATCCATTTGATTATTTTTTTAAGTTGGGGCACTTCTTGCAACAGTAACCCAATTTTTAAAGTTCAGTGGGCATGCCACTTGGTCAAAGTAACTTTGTGTTTTATGTGATTTTAAGTGATATAACATGCAATTATCTATAATAAGGTGAAAAAAGAAGAAAACAATATTGCTTGGGACAAATAGTTGGATATAACTCTATCTAAGATACAGAACAATACTTAACTTTTTATGGCTTTAAGAAGGTTTGATTGTACAAAGAGGAACTGTTGCTGCATATTCATATCTAGAAGAAAGCATTAGATTAGGGAAATGGGAAGAAACCAAATAGAAACCAAGAAGAGTTCTGTCATCATCAGAAATGATTTATGACCTCATTATGACATTGCCATTGCATTTAGAATGAACCATTCAATCTTTTATATTTAAACATGGTTATTTACTCTCCTTTGTCCAGTCTAAACCATTTTCACTACATCAGTTAACTATATGTAGTAGCTGTTTGTCCTGATATTATCCCTGTTAAATAACAATTAATGCATATGGTCAGTATTAAGTGGATGTCATTTATTGCACATTCGAGTCTATTTTTGCTCTCCATTGAGCAGCAAGGGCTTGAGAGCAAAACCGGTGGGATATGGGGAAAGATCCTATTCTTGATATTAGCAGAACCACCTGTAGTACAGTGAGTGCATTCCCAATTGAAGGAACAGGAAAAGTAAATGACAAGCAATTGTTAACAGCAATAACAATTCATACATGCACAAAGAAAGATCAGAGACAAGATATCAATTGAAACTGCACATTGTCATTGATATATTCAGAATATGAACAGCAATATCACCATGAACACAACAATGATATTCAGCAATGTCTGCATCCAACATACATACATGCAACATCTGCAACACTATCACACATATCTGCAACATAAATGTTTATTGCTGAAATGTAAGGGGCCTATAAATAAGGAATCTGGTAGGGAGGTAGTTGCATAATTGCGCAACTACCTCATACCTGTCCTCCAACTAGCAACTAATGGCCCACTGCATGACAAATGATTACTACTTGACAAACAACTCAATGTACATGCATAATGACAAACACTTGTCATGCAAGACAACATGGTGACTTTCTACAAGCACTTTGTGTGCAATCTACATTATTTACTTTCTATCAAAGAAAACTGTACAATCAAAATGTATTTGCGTATTCATGTCTGTACGCATACTCCTAAGTACGAGGTGGCACTTGAGATGGTGCCGTGTCAGAACTGGCTACTACATCTGCCCTTCCCTCTAGATTAGTTGATATCCTCGTCAACTGCATATGCTGTCCCTGGGATGTATGTTGTGGAGATGGCTGAATGCTGAAAGGCTCAACACCCAATCCTCAAGTCTGTCTTCAATGCTTCAGTCTCAGCTTTCAGCCTGGTGGCATAGGATGAATATTTTGCCCATTGGAATCCATAGTGCTGCAATTTCCCTTACAACTCAGCAACTTTTGCCTTAAACGCTGCATTCTCCTCATCCTTAGTTGCAAGTTGCTACTCCTTGGACAACTTCTCCTGCTTAAGTTGCTGAATTTGCTGAAACAACTCCTTGTTCTTCTTTTTGAGCTTCTCCACCTCCTCTCAGCTCCTTGCTAGTTCATTTTCCAACTCTGTTATACAGAGTCATGAACTACTTGCTGCCCCGCCTTCAAATGTGAACTATTGGTCATTTCATGGAATGTTTGCAGACCTACCGTCAACTATTGTATCTAATAAGCCAAATGGTTCAGCCTAGCATAAGTTGACTCCATTTTGGCTACCAACTTGAACTTTTTCACTGTCGCAAGGGTTGGATAAGTCTCAAACTTATCCTTTCAATATATATATATATATATATGGTGGATGTTGGTACAAAACCCTTGTACCCTTTGGAAGCTTTGTCACCCTGCTTTGTCACCCCTAGCATGGTTTGAATGCCACTACCCTCAACCCCAGCTTCCATGGCCAAGTCTATGTCATCTGGGCCAACTTCCTCATTCTTGCCTAATCGTGCGTCCAACTTGTCAAATTGGCTACTTCGGTCTCCACTTTTAGTGTTCCAATCTGCCACTACCCGATGGCATTGGCATCAAACTCATTGCTTATCCTCTCCATTAGCCCCATCATCTTGCTAAAGAAGTTGTGAAGTTGTTCGTCAATGATGTCACCACTCAATGGTGGTTGACTCAACTTCGAGAATTCAATCATCATGTGTTTGCTTGAATTGCTTTCCCATCTAACTTCCTAATCATCCTTGCTACCACTTGGGGCTTCATCATCCACCTTAGGGCTTTCATTGACTGCATTCCCCTTTGACTTTAGCTCGGATCAGTGGCTGTTCTTCCACTTCTAGCATGTCCTCCTTCGTCGTTGCTTGTTTTCGTTGGCCAACTTCCAAACTCCTTGGTGCTGTTTCCAACACCCTCGTGCAATTTTCGAGGTCATTTCCATGGGCATCGCCTTCAAAGGAAGGGAAGACATGCACCTTGCTACTTCTACAAACTCCTGTAGAAGTGTGGCGAGAGTCTCCTGATTGAATGGAGGAGGTGTTTGCCATCTCATCTACCAAATCTGCCACCACATCTCCTTCTAGTTTAAGTGTACAAATCCTGGTGGCCCCATATCCTCTGCGGGTGTTGCATTAAATTCTTCTAAAGCAATATTTGTCTCCTCTATCGCCTTTGATCTCATCCACTGCTAACTCCTACTATGCTGCCACTGTCTCTTGCGCATCTGCATCTGGTGTTGTTCCTTGCTCTAGCTGCTGATCTCTTGCAACCCTTTGATCCTCCACCTGCTTCTTTTCCTCTATGGTATTTGCTTGCACCTTCTCACCTCCAATTTGTGCAAGCATTACACCCTGTACCTCCTTAGTGATCTTTTGCTTCACCATCCACACAGTCACCATTGTTTGTATCACAATGAATGTTTGACCTTTCAGTGGAGTGACCTGTAAGTGAATATTTTGTCCTTAAGCATGTACAGGAATAAACTGTCCTCCCTGCTGTTGTTTCCATTGTTGTTGTTATGCACTGCCTCTCTACATTGCCTATTCTATAGGTGGGTTCATCTTCCCACCGTTCCCAACAATAAAAAAAACACAACTTTGAATGAGATGGCTCTTGGGGAGGTATGATTTTTACCACCGGCTTTGGTTGTTGAGGCTACGGTTGTGGCTGCTTCCTTTGTTCCTACTCTTACCTCCTCATCACTTCTCGTAGTTTCTAACTCTTCCGTCAATGTGTCAATATCATCCTCGTTATCCTCTTTTGACGACTCAACTAATCTCACAATTGGTGTTGCCTTCCTCTTCGTCGTTCTTTTGCTCCAGAGTATGTATCTTTTGGGTACAACATCTGCACATTGATTGATTGACGACAAACCCTTGACAATTGTTTTGGAGCCCCATTCCAATTTCTAGGTATCGGAATCCTCTTGAGTGCTAAAACATCCAATAACAACCCAATGGCATGAAATGCCATTGAGAAGTTCTTTGTGACTTTGAGCATAAAATTATGAATCCGTTCTACCAAATATGATGCCCAATCAAATTCGATTCCGTCCATGATTCCCTACATGTATGGAATGAGCCAAGTGGGCATATCCAGGGCTCCCTGTTCTCTTGACAACGATGTCATGATAACACACATTGCACACCTCAATTGCTCTATGTTGAGCTAATACATTTTCAGCCTCCTGCTGCCATTCCTTGTCAGCTTGTTTGCTTCCTCCGGTGACAAGTTTGAGTACTTATTGACAATTTTGTTTAGTTTAAAAGGGTCCACTTCCTCCTTGCAGGTAGGTCAGCTGGTCGGGCTAGGCGAAATGAACACTCTCTTGAAATCATTTGCATCAAAAGTGACTCAAACTTCTTTCCTCCAAATCAAAATTTTACTCCATTTATTTGCATCGCACTTCTCTAGCATCTGTAGCATGTAGGACTCGAAGTGTACCAAGGCATCGCAAAACGATGACCTCAATAGGCTCTAGGGATCGTATTGCCACCATCTTTGAAAAATCTCCCCTATTGGCGACATCCACATGATCTTTTTGAGAGGAATCTGCATCCTCTCCTTCCCCTTGCCTTTCTATGGGGATGTTGCCTCCTTCCCTTTGTTGCTGTTTTTCTGCTGCATGCTTGGTGTTGGTTTAGGTGTCTATGTCCTGGATTGTGATATCAAATTGTTGCCCGAAGCATATCTCTGCCAAGAATATCTCCTTTTCTCCTTTTGCTTGTTGAACATGCTTGAAAAAGCTGACTCCAAATGCACCGTCCTGTGTCCTTGCCCCCTGTCACTACACTAGACTTTGCTTTGGGGCATATCTGGAGGTTTATCTTCTCAACTCTCTATCCGGTTTGCTCTCAACAATCCTTGGCCTGTGATGCATTGCTCCTTAGATAGTTTTAAACTTGTTTTGGTCTCTTCCTTCTCTTGGTCCACTTGTATCTCCCATGTCGACAATTTGAAAAAATTGTCATGGCTGATGTGTAACTACATGTGGTCTACAATGTAGACACATTGTCTCCACACAATCACACAACTCATGTTGTGCCCTAGTTGACTTAACAACCATTGTTTGGTTAGGGCATTCGCCAATTTCCTCTCTTAGGCAGTTAGGGTTTTTGCCCTTGTCACTTCTTTCTCCATCCAAATAGCTGTGTGCCTGCACCCAACTTCCCTCACATCGTTCCCTTGGCTTTTGCATTGTTTTGGACAACAAATCTTAGGCTTTAAATGACCTACTTCAAGATTTGGATGATCTTGTCTTGGGCCCAAATGACCCATTGGGCTGGCTTGGATGGACGACCAAGCTTGCTTGCCGGACGACTTGACTTGTGGCTAGATGGCTTGTGCTAGCTGGTCCCTAGGAAATGGCCAAAAGAATGCACACTCGAACTCTTTTGCATCCTCGTCCGTTCAATTGCTTCTGATCACCCAACACATGTTCCAAACCCTCACAATTTGCCAAGCTAGGGGTTTTCTTGCCCAAATGCTTAATTTTTCCACCAAATTGCTGAATTCCATAGTTGAAGATTTGAAACCCTCTGCTAGTCTGTTGTGTTTCACTGTCGACATGTTCATTCCCTTTACGGACACATTGATTTTGCTATTTTTCCCCTTTTTCCAGCAAAATCCTTGCTGATTTTGGCGGCTAGGTTTGGGAGCTTCTTTCCATGGCTATAGGATTGGACTACTAATGATTTATTTTCATTGGGTTCCAAATTTTTATCTACCTCAGACAAGGGTTTTTAGCAAAATCATTGGTTCTCCTGTTTTCTCTTCGTGCCCTAGTCGGACATTCACGATGATAATTACTTATGTTCCGCAACCGCTGAATTTCCCACCATTAAAAACCTTGTCTTTGCTCCTCTATAGCCCTAGCATGTGCCCTGGCTTGTGCCCTAGTTGGTGCTGTTTAGTTGTTCGTCTTTTGTCTTTCCTTGGCTCTCTCGTGCATAGCTATGTTGCAAATGAATGGAACTTAGTTCTTCCCCCTTTTTATAAGTTGTGCCAAGTAGGGTGATACTTAGCATGCATGTGCCAAGCTTGACACCCTACTTGCAACTACCTGTTTGTGTTGCTCAATGTGCCATGTTGAGTCGCCATAGGGGTTTGGTTTCATCGACGACTGGATGGTGGGATAGGGCTGTTAGATTATGGTGTCTCATATCATGTAAATTCTAATAACTAATTATTTTGTAATAGGACGTCCCAATCAATTCTAGGTAATGGGGTCCTAGAAGTATTTACTTGTCAATAAATTAGGTAAAAAAGATGATGAAACAATGTATTAAATTGAGGCACATAGGAATTAACGCCCTAATTGGACGTTGAAATTATTAAAGCATGTAGGGCCCATTCTTAGGATAACGATGAGCTGGGTGGTGGAGTTTTTTTTTTTTTTTACATGGTGGAATCGGTATGGGCGGTGGAGTTAAGTGAAGCAACCCCCTTAATTGAAGGTGGAACTGGAGACTTGATGGATAGAGATAGAATAGTTAGAGCTGAGTTAAATATTCCGTCTTATCTTATCCATGCACAACTCCTTTACTTATTTAAGGAGTCGTTGGAATTCATTTTGTACATCTTCATCATTCAGGTTTGGTGTAGAGGAAAATAGGGGAGGATTTGGAGCTTTGTGTAGGAGGATTGTTGATTGTGCATTTGGTAATAAATCTCTACACAGGAGGCTGGTCCTGATTTTTTTTCCGGGGTTTTTTCCCGAAAGGTTTTCCCCGTCAAATCTCACTCTCTCTTTTTCTATGTGTGTGAATTTTGTATATATTCTTTATGTTGAAAGGTTTTCCCCGTCAAATCTCACTCTCTCTTTTTCTATGTGTGTGAATTTTGTATATATTCTTTATGTTGCTGGTATAACTTAAATGCAACTAGATAGAGGCTGAAAATTTAATTCTGAGATTATAAGGAACACATTAACTGCTGTGAAATGTTTCTTGTATAGAAATTAAGGACTGCCCATAAGAATATATATGGCTGTAAATCATTTCAGAACTCTGAAATGAATTTACAGCAGACTTTCACCTGTTTTGTTGACACTAAAAAAGTCTATTGCAATTTTTCTGCATGTTCTATTTGATTGTAAATGTAAGACAGCAATCTGTTTCCTTAATGTACTGGCTGTACATGAATTTACAGCAGGCTGATTACAACTCTCCCTAGAAGATTGAATGTTTAGGAATTATTTCCGCAGCTTTAATTCCTTACAAGGGCAGGCCTGTTGGCTAGATGCCCTAGCTAGATGGTTGACCAGTATAGGCTAACGACCGTCATTTCAGCCTGGACAGCCTAGGGCACTAGATGACTTCCTTGATCATCGAAATGACCTTCCTTGCCGGCCAAACGACCTGGCTCATTGGCCAAACAGCCCGAGCTGGGTGCCTAATGAACTGAGGGTCTTCTTGGAGCCAAAAAGCCTCCCTAGATGATTGGGGAGGGTCCCTGATGCCCCCCACTTGGTTTGGCTTGTCCCAGAGGAACCTGTCATGACTGAATAAGATGACATATCAACAAATGAGTTGATTGCGCAATTACTGAATACAAGTAGTGTGAAAGTATCTAGTTTACTATGTGCAAGACCGTAGCTATATGTGAGGGTAGGAGAGATGGTGTGGACAAGAAGAGTGGAGGAGCTGTGACGCAAATTGGAAGCAACAAAAATACAGAGAGATCAGTATACTAACTCGACAGTCTTGATAATAGATGCCAAGAAGAAACCATTATTGATCCACATTGAGTTGCTGAACCATAAGTTGACGCAAGTGATCGTGGATGGAGGTTCAAGTGTGAATGTATTGCCTGAAAAGACGTGGAAAGATTTGGGGGCACCATTTTTGTGGTCTTCCAACTTTTGGTTGTATGCCACAAACTAATAGAGAATAGAGGAGTATTGACTGCACAAAGAATAAAAATTATTGATCAGGTGTTCATTATGGACTTTGTGGTGATTGCTAAGCAAAAACCAGCCTATGATGCATTGTTGGGACATTGGTGGGTACGCACGACAAAAGTAAACCACAATTGGGAGAAGGATTGCTTGACATTTAAGGAAGACCAGCACAAGTATGAGATTGAAGAGTCAGTTTGTAAGTGAGGATTTGGCGACATTCGCTGAGTTTGAGAGTTAAGTGTTGGAAGATAAAAACGGATGTGAATTAAATGGAGTGTTGCAGTGAGAAGAACGCATTGAAGACAAGCACTCAGATAGCGGACTTCTACATTTGTAGATGGAAGACTACAAAGTTTTTTAGCCAACCTGCATGCGTATCAATGTAGAGGAAGAGGGCCAAGATGAACCATCATGGAGTGTATACAAGATTGGCGAATGCAATCAAAATACCAAGTTTGCAGCTAAGGCCAAAGAGGAGAAGTTGACCTTTACACTAAATTTTGTAGAGTATAAAGTAAAACTGAACGATTGGTCATTGTATGGGAAGAAGGACGAGCATTTGAAGGCATTGGAGGAATGCATGAGGTTGTGTATGAATGCTTGATTGTCCTTGAACCCAAAGAAGTGCAAGTTGCTAGTACCGTACGGAAAATTACTCGGGCATGTTGTATGTAAAGAGGGTTTGAAGACCGATCTTGACAAGATACGAGTTGTGATGAGCATGGAGGAGCCATACTACTTGAGTTTGTTAAAGTCTTTTTTGGGACATGTTGGGTATTATCAACGCTTAGAGTTGTGATGAACATGGAGGAGCCATACGACGTGTGTTCTTTAAGTCCTTTTTGGGACATGTCACATGTTATTGATGCTTCATCAAAAAATTTGCACAAGTCTCACACCCTTTGGATGTGTATGCAAGAAATGTTCCTTTTAGATGGATGAAGGAGATCAAAAGGCCTTTGAGGAGCTGAAGGCAAAGTTGGTTTGCGCACCCATTTTGGTATTTCTAGATTGGGAGGAGTTTCATGTCCATGTTGATGCATCCAATTTTGCAATTGGATGTGGATTGGCCCAAGAGGGACAATATGGGTTGGATTAGCCCATATATTTTTCAATTTGGTTGTTGTCTTGTGTGGAGAAAAATTACAACACTACGGAGCAGGAAGCCTTGGGAATGGTGTGTGCGGTGCAAAAGTTCAAACATCATTTGCTCACCAATCCTTTTGCTTTCTTTGTGGATCATCAGGCATTGTTGTATTTGATCAAACCGACTATTCACGGATGAGTTAGCAAGTGGCTTGTCATGTTGCAAGAGTTGGTGTTTCGAGTGGTAGTCAGATTAGGGAAGAAGCATGTCATAGTGGATCGGTTGCCAAGGATTCAATCAAGAGAGCTTGCAGAGGGAGGAGTGTTGGATGAATTTCTAGACACTCATTTGTTTTCAATTATTGCACTACCGTCATGGTACAAGTATGTGGGGCAATACTTGTTGATAGGTGAGTTGCCGAAGGAGTTGACGATAGTAGAAAAGAAAAATATCATTGTGAAGTCAGCACCATTTCAGTTGATAGCTGGATTGTTGTACAAGATCAGACCTGAACACCCATATTTGATAGTATCATAGTTGGATTTTTACGTACACCCATATTTGATAGTATGCTACGTAACCATATTACTTCACAGACAACTCGTGCAGCATGGTATTTTTGCCTTTGTAGATGACAGTGCCACTGCATGTTGTTTCTTGCTGTGCCATTGGACAAGTCTAGATCTTAGATGAAACACATATCCAGATGTTGACCTCCTATCATCTAATATCCAGTATAATTTGAGTCTGTGTATCCTTGTAGGAAAATATTATTATCTTCTTATACCCCAGGCCATATTCCACTATACCATGAACATAATGTAGTATCTTCTTTGCTGCCTTACAATGACTCACCTTAGGTTCTTGCATAAACCTAGAAAGATAACTCATAAAAAATCTAATATCAGGCTTGGTATTTGTCAGGTATATGAGACTCCCAATCAGCTGACAATAGAGTACCATATACCTAAGGTGAATCATCATATTGAGACAATTGTAAACCTTCTCCATTGGTGTTGCCTTTGGTTTACAATCTGTCATCTAGTATTTTTCAAGTAGTGTCTTGCCATACCTCCAAGCCAAGACAATAGTGTAGAAGTCTCAAATTTGTCATGTCAAATGACTTTTTTCAAGTTATTCTTCACAACATTTACTAGATCATTTGAATTACTAGTAATGATCAAATCATCAACATACAACACAAGTATCAATACCTCAGATCCAACTTTCTTAAGATAGAGATTTGTGTCAGAGGGACTTTTGGTGAAACCATATTGCAGTAGGTGATCATCAATTTTGATGTGCTAGGCTTTGGGAGCCTACTTCAACCTATACAATGACTTGTTCAATCTGCAGACCTTTTGATGTTGCTTATTGACAACAAAGCCTTCAGGTTGTGTTATGTATACCTCTTCTTCAAGATCACCATTAAGGAAGGCACTCTTGACATCCATTTGTTGAAGTTTCCAACTAAATTGTGTTGCCAGTGCATAGAGTATACGAATGGTGGTAATATTCGTTGGGGTGCAAATGTCTGAGCATAATCAGTTCCTTCCATTTGTGCGTAGTCCTTTGCAATGAACCGTGCCTTATACTTCTCAATGGATCCGTCTACCTTGTATTTGATTTTGAAGACCCACTTGTAACCTATGGGCTTCTTTCCTTTTGGCAGATCAACAAGATCCCATGTTTTGTTCTTCATCAAAGATGTATATTCTGCATCCATAGCTGCCTTCCATTGTGGCAAACTTAGTGCGTCCTTCATTGATCTTGGTTCTGAATTTTCCATCATTGAAGTCAAGCCCAGATTTACTTCCTACCATGTGCTATTGCGAGTACATGGCCATGTGGAAGTGAGGTTAGGTGGTGCATCGAGTGTAGCATCTCTACTAGTACTAGTGAGCCATTTTGGAGTTTTTCTTTGTTGTGATGGAGCAACTACTACAGGTTCATCAACAACTTCTGGAACTTCTTCATGAACTTCCTCATCTAACTCAACTTTTGGAACTTCTTCATGCACTTCCTCATCTAATTCCATTTAGGAACAAACTTTGGGAAGACTGGTTGAAGCACCACAATAGTCTTTGAACAGTTTTGAGGGAATGAGTGTATGAGTAGGGAGAGCCAAGTTGTCCCACTTGGAATATTGGTGCAACGCAGGAAACTAAAGACATGAATTTAGGGTGGTTGTCCGGGACAGAAGTTGGAGAGCAACCCATTATGGAGTAGGAAGAGTTGGAACCTCGACCAACTTAATGGCAAAGAAGAGAGGAGACAACGATCGCTTACTGATGCAAATATGTGAAGAATGGAGTTTGTAGCAAGGGAAATACCCGACCACGAACCCCAGAGCGAAGAAATTGAACAAGAGGCTATAGGGCAGTTATCCTACAACAAATGATATGTTGGGATACACAAATGTTGCATGAAGAATATGAGACTCTGCATAGGTACAATTCGCAAATGAGGAAACAACTTGTTCAAGAAATTGATAACACAATACAAACCCTCAATAAAAGGGAAGCATAGAGATGACAAGAGTTGAATGATCTTGAACAACATAGGCTAACTAGAGCAGAAACAATGGAGATATTGTGGAGAGATATTTTTGAAACACCTACATCTCAAGAAGGGGATGGAAGGAATTGGCAAACTGATAGTAGTAGCTTATTCTCCACAAGCTCCTACGAAATCAATATTAACTCTAGTAGCAATAATATCTCAAACTCACCTTTGATGAGGCAATCTAGGAGAAACTTGATGAGAGCTTAGCCAATTCCCTAGTCAAAGGAAAGAAGGAATGCCCAAAATAACTCTGAGGAAGAAAGGCAAATTCGAAGGTGATCGGATGACAAACTAGCAATGGTTATCACAAGAGAAGCCAAACCTAGTAGTTCTCAAGGATTACTAGGTACCCCTATATTGTAGGAAATAGGTAACTTAGGCAACTCAAGGAGACCATTAGGTCTTCTTAGTCATCTAAGGTTACCTGGCCAAGGGAGGAGTTTGGTTGGCCTCCCTCTTGGTAGCTTGAGGGGAAGAATTTTCCCTCTTGCTACCCCTAGGTTGCATGGTTGATAGGATGGGCCACAAGGACCATTCTTTGATCGTGCACAAAACAACCAACCATTGTGTGACCATCAGGCTGGCCTGTTAGGACCGCCTTGTAGCCCACGTTAGAACCAAAGACACTACAATAGACGGTCGAGGACTTGGACGAACCTTAGACAACCTGGAGTTGGGAATAGGCAGCCCCTATTATGGAGGCTTGCCTGATGGAAATATTAGAAGTTAGGGAATCATCACGAGGAAGATAAAATAGAATTACAAAAGAATGAAATTAGATAAGGCAAGAGAGAATTCAACAAAACAAGGAAGAGTTACGAAGATTGGGCCATCAGATAGGTCCAGTTAGACAAACAAATATTGGTCATACAAGGCAAGTGTCAGAGGGCCCTCAATAGGCTAATAGGACAACAAAGGGCTGTCAACAGGTTGACAGGAAGATAGAGGGCTGTCAACAGGTTGGCAAGATGACAGAGTATAGTCAGTAGGCTAGTAGGACAACAGGGTGCAGTCAACGCGATGTCTAGACGACATGTCGCCGTTAGGAGGGTCATTAGACGACAAGGTACCTTCAGGAAGAAGGCCAACCAACTTGGTGCAGTCAACGCGATGTCTAGACGACATGTCGCCGTTAGGAGGGTCATTAGACGACAAGGTACCTTCAGGAAGAAGGCCAACCAACTTGGTGCTGTTAGGAGGATGGGCAAACAAAAGATTGCCTTCAGGAGGATAGGCAGACGCCAAATTGCCTTACAAATGGACCTCGGATGGTAGGAAGCCATTATCACGAGACAGAGGAAGAGGAAAATTGCCGTCAAAGAGAAAATGCATTCATCCATAAAAGTTGATAAATCCAAGTTTAAGTGGTCTTACGAATCGTATGATAGAGGTGACATGTGGACTTTGTCATGATGTAAATAGATTTAAAACTATAAATAAAAATATAAAAAGACAAAAATAAAAACAAGCTGGAAAAAGCATTGTCAATCGCATGCAGGGTGGTGAGGTGTTGGTCATATGATAGTTTGGCCTTGGTGAAGTAGTAGTTATTATACTATTATGCATGGGCAACGACCAACTTCTACACTTATAAATAGAGGTAGTCTGAGGGAAGTGAGCGCTCAAATTGCTTACGCTTGTAGGTGAGACGAAGGAGATTCAGAATAAATTCTAGATGCAGGACGCAGTGCAAGAGGGAGCCGTGTAAATTTGCCGACATTGCTAGAGCGAAATCAGAGAAGTATGCTTTAGAGCGCTTTGAAAGGAAGATGGAGGACAATCGTACAAATGACTACCTAAAAACTGAGTTGTGGTCACGAGGGTTTCCAGATGAGGGTGAAGTAGCTAAACTGATGACAGAAGGGAAAGAGGGCGTCTGTGCGTGAAAATAAGGGCAGACGAGATTACCATATGGAAGGGGGAAGGGTCGTACGAGTCAAGGAGAAAACGACCAAGTTGTAGAATCCATCGTTGTACAAGTTTGTCGCACATAAGGAAACGTTGTCTGGAGCCGTAGTCAGAAGGAAGTGTCATTTGAAACTGTAGTCAATGAAGTGCTGTCTGGAGTTGCAGCCAGAGGAAGTGCTGTCTGAAACTGTAGTCAAAGAAGTGCCATCCAATGCCGTAGTCAAAAGGAAGTGTTGTCTTTGAAACAGTAGTTAGATAAGTGTCGTCTAGAGCCACAGTTAGAAGAAGTTTCGTCGTATAAATCTAGAAGTTTGTGACAATAGGATTGTTAGTAACACTATGACACTGAGAGGGGGGGGTGAATCAGTGTAGCTCGTAAAAACTTAAATCTTCAATTCTTAATGCCAAAACAAAGAAAAGTAAAAACCCAATAAAGCAAATATACCAAAGAGCATCACACAATACAAGATGTAACGAGGTTCACCAGTTTTGGCTACTCCTCAAAACTTATTGTTTGGACTCCCATCCAAATCCAGCCTTTGCAAAATATCAATTTTACAAACAATTTACCAGCACCCATTGGAAGGAGCACCAACCCCTGATTTATCTGCACCAACAGAAAGGAGCACCAACCCCTGATTTATCTGCACCAACAGAAAGGAGCACCAACCCCGGATTTATCAAAGCACCAACTGGAAGGAGCACCAACCCCTGATGCCAAGCACCAACTTGGACTTCTGTTCTGTATCTAGATGATTGACATAAAGATGCCTTCACTTTTACAAGACCTTGACTGGTCTATTGCTTTCTCAACATTGCCCACAGTTCACACAGCACATACCTATGGCTCTGCTTACTGCACTTTGGCGGCCCTCTTACAACCCTCTTGCTACGCTTCTTACTGCACTCTTACGGCTCTCACGGCTCTGCTTAACGCTCTCTTACAGCATTCTTCCAGCCCACTTCTTGCAGCACTTTCACTCTAGTTTGAGCAGCGCTTTCGCTCTCTTTCAACCGCACATTTAATTCTCCACACAGACCTCCTTTTATAACAATCCTTTCGCTTTGAAACTCTAGTTATAACTCCTTTTATTTCTCATATTGCACTTGTCAATTGTAATTATTTCTTTCATATTCTCATCTGCCACTTGTCAATAACTCCTTTTGTATATATAGAGTGGGCATTACGTTACATGCAACGAATTGACACATATACCTTTACCATGACTGTTCGTATTCTCCTTAGTGACTGTTCGCTTTCTTTTCTGTGCATGCATGCGTTTTCACTGTCACTGCACCTGTAACTGACGTACTGACTTCAGTTAACTCTTCTTATTTTATCTGCATGAATTTCTTCTACAACTGCACCTGTAACTGTCGTATAACTCCAGTTAAGCCTTCTTATTTTAGCTGCATGTTTTTCTTTTACAACTGCACCTGTAACTGCCATATGGCTCCAGTTAATTGTCACTTATCTTATTTCGGCTAGGTTCTCTTCTTTGCTCGCGCCAAAGTGACCTGTCGCGAAATCGCGACACTTCTGCCTCTTTGTCCTCTTCTCGGCTTTGCACCCGCGAAAACACATGTCGCGATATCGCGACACTTTCGCCTCCTTGCTCTTCCTCTTTACTTTTGTCGCGATATCGCGACACTTCTGCCTTCTTACTTTCTCTCTCCTCCTTAAGTCGCGAAAATGCGACATGTCGCGATATCGCGACACTTTTTCTCTTGGACTCTTTCTCCTGCACACTTTTTCGTCCGTACTATCTTCCTTCGCTTTGGACCGCGAAAATGAAACATGTCGTGAAATCGCGACATCTTTTTCTCTCTCCTCTTTCTCTTCGCTTTGGATCGCGAAAATGAAACATGTCGCGAAATCGCGACACCTTTTTCTCTCTCCTCTTTCTCTTCGCTTTGGACCGCGAAAATGAAACATGTCGCGAAATCGCGACACCTTTTTCTCTCTCCTCTTTCTCTTCGCTTTGGACCGCGAAAATGAAACATGTCGCGAAATCGCGACATCTTTTTCTCTCTCCTCTTTCTCTTCGCTTTGGACCGCGAAAATGAAACATGTCGCGAAATCGCGACACCTTTTTCTCTCTCCTCTTTCTCTTCGCTTTGGACCGCGAAAATGAAACATGTCACGAAATCACGACACCTTTTTCTCTCTCCTCTTCCTCTTGCAATATGTCGCGAAATCGCGACACTTTTTCTACTTGTCTTTTTCTCTTCCAACATGTCGCGAAATTGCGATAGTTTTTCTTTCTTCTTCTCTCTCTTCCAACATGTCACGAAATCGCGACAGTTTTTCTTTCTTCTTCTCTCTTCTAACATGTCGCGAAATCGCGACAGTTTTTCTTTCTTCTTCTCTCTCTTCTAACATGTCGCGAAATCGCGACAGTTTTTCTTTCTTCTTCTCTCTTCTAAACTGTCGCGAAATCGCGACAGTTTTTCTTGCTTGCGCCTTCTCCCCCAACATGTCGCAAAATCGCGACAGTTTTGCTTGCTTGCGCTTTCTCTCCGAACATGTCGCGAAATCGCGATAGTTTTGCTTGCTTGCGCTTTCTCTCCGAACATGTCGCGATATCGCGACAGTTTTGCTTTCTTGCTCTTTCTCTCCAAACATGTCGCGATATCGCGACAGTTTTTCTTTCTTGCCAACATGTCGCAATATCGCGACAGTTTTCTTTCTTCCCAACATGTCGCGATATCGCGACAGTTTTTCTTTCTTGCCAACATGTCGCGATATCGCGACAGTTTTCTTCCTTGTGATTTTCTTTTGATTTTTCTCAAATGGGCCACTTCTATCTTTTGGAAAATCACTGTACATACTCTGAAGAACTTCTTAACTCCTGTATACTTCATCAACTGATCTCTGAAGAACTTCTTAACTCCTGTATACTTCATCAACTTTTGCTGCACCTTGCTCAACAAATACTCTGAAGAACCTCTTAACTCCTGTCCACATCATCAACTGATCTGTCTGACTGTGTTGACAACAATGACAATACTTTTGTTGCACCTTGCTCAACAATCTCCCCCTTTGGAATTGTTGGCAACACTCATGCAATCTCCTGTAATTCTTCTCCCCCTTTGACAATAATACCAAAGGGCTACTGCAGACTCCCCCTGAGTCCATGCACAACATTCTTAGGCACATGTTATGACAGTTAGCAAAAATTACAAATATGAGCACAAAGATAATTAAATATATAAATTCTCCCTCTGCATACAACACACTGTCACTGCAATATATTCTGCTTCTGCTATGGATAAGAAAACTGACTCTTGTTTCTTACTGTTCCATGCGACCAATCTATCTCCACGATAGAATGCACCTCCATTGGTACTCTTTTTGTCATCTACACATCCTGCCCAAATCTGCATCTGGAAATCTGTCCCAGCACTGTCCTCAAATCTGTCCCAGCATTGTCCTCAAATATTTCCCAAAGGCCTTCTTCAAAGGCTCAATCAATCAACTCAACCAATCATCACCAGGCTGGAAACCATCTGGCTGCTCATTATAAACCTCTCCTTCAATTGTTATATTATAGAAGACTCTGTCACTCTGCTGCACTGACTGGTGGACCTCTCTCCACTTGAAGAATCCTCACTCAGATCTATCTTCAACTGTGTTGGCTATTGGATCTCTATCCATTGAGACTTTGTCCTCTTTACTCTGTCATAGGCTCACTAAGAACCTGCTCTAGCAAGCTCACCAAGAACTTGCCCAGATCTTATAGAATCATAAAAAGAATTGTTAGAGACTCAATATGTTCTATACTTAATGCTCAACTCAATATAACTCAACTAGATCCGTTTTTTCATAGAAGCATAAGGAGAATTGTTAGAGACTCAATATGTTCTATACTCAAATCCCAATCTCAACTCAACTCAACCAATCACCTCAATGAACATCCCTTTATTACGAGATCCTAGTCGAAGCATGTATCAACCAACTCGTGTAAGCATCGAAACACATATTGACCAGGGCAACATTCTTTCATAACCAAATCATCTGAACTATTATAATCCTTAACTTTGGACAATGGCAGTAAGAACCATCACCAGTACAACAATGACATACAGCAATACTACCAATAATGACAACTCTCAATTTAATCACCACCCTTCACGGCACTACCACAAACAACTGTATGAACAGAAAACACACTTTGACAGCTATACAACAACTCCCCGACTACTTTCCTTTCATCCTCAGATAACCACACAAATACATAGGAGCATTAAAATAAAACTTTAAGATTGCTCCCCCTGAGGATGTGCTACCTGGAGTCGCTTAGAGCAATAGAGGAGTAATCTCCTTCAGTCCAAGGAGACACGATTTCCTCTCTTCTTTCTTTCTCCAACCTTTCTTGAACTTGGGCTTGAGGTTTCTCAACCGCATCCCTGTTTTGAACCTTTTCGTAAACTTGAACATTTCTCTTGGGTGGTTGTCTCTTGTGCATCCTTGATGGATGATTATTTTCCTTTCTTTGATACACATGATTTCTTCCCTGTCTGTGTTGCATTCTTTGTGTCTGATGAAATCTGTTGTCTTGCCTTAGATTGGATAAAAAGGTTCTTGGACAAAACCTTGCTATGTGCCCATGACCATTACATTTAAAACATTGCACATGGTGTTCAACAGATGTATTTCTACCAGCATAACTCTTTGATCTTTTATTCAATCCACAATAAATTGCCTTGTGACCATAATGGTTACATCTAAAACAATAGCCATTAAAAGCATTATTATGAATAGAGTGAGAGTGATAGAACCTCTTTTGTTGTGGTTGCTTTGCTGTAGATCTCCTTCGAGATTTTCTTCCTTTTGAAGTTTCAGCTTCAAACTGTTCTTGCTTTGATCCATCAGCAGTGGACTTCTTCTTCTCTGCAGATTTAGAAGATGAAGGTTGTTCAGCTTCATATCCAAGACCAAGCTTAGACATGGGGTTTCTTTGTTGCCTTATCATTTTATCTAGCAACTCTGTGCTCTTCTCAAATTTGAGATTTGTATTGGCCTCTTCTAGTTGTTTCTTCAATAAAACAATCTCCTCTTCTTGTTTGCTGCAAACATCGCTTTTATCATCCAGGTGTGACTTCAAAGCTTCTTCTATTTTCTTGGCTTTATGAATTTGCAAGAAGAGATCTTCAATATTATCCTCATATTCTTCCAACTTCTTGGACAGTCTTTTGTTCTGTTTCCTTTCTATATTCAACTCTTCAAGTGCAGCGATCAACTCACCTTCTAGATATACTTCACCCTCAAGGTTTTCATCACATACTTCAGAATTCACTTCTTCTATCTTTTCTAGTTCAATCTTCTCTTCCACAGGAACTGAAACTGATTGAGATGCCTTATTTGAGGAGGATCTATTCTTCTTACCCATTGCGTACTAATCCAAGATCAACCCTAGCTGATTTAGCCTGATAAGGGAAACTGGCTCTGATACCAATTGTTAGTCTCACTATGACACTGAGAGGGGGGGGTGAATCAGTGTAGCTCTTAAAAACTTAAATCTTCAATTCTTAATGCCAAAACAAAGAAAGCTAAAAACCCAATAAAGCAAATATACCAAAGAGCATCACACAACACAAGATGTAACGAGGTTCACCAGTTTTGGCTACTCCTCAAAATTGACTGTTTGGACTCCCATCCAAATCCAGCCTTTGCAAAATATCAATTTTACAAACAATTTACCAGCACCCACTGGAAGGAGCACCAACCCCCGATTTATCTGCACCAACAGAAAGGAGCACCAACCCCTGATTTACCAGCACCAACTGGAAGGAGCACCAACCCTGATGCCAAGCACCAACTTGGACTTCTGTTCTGAATCTAGATGATTGACATAAAGATGCCTTCACTTTTACAAGACCCTGACTGGTCTATTGCTTTCTCAACATTGCCCACAGTTCACACAACACATACCTATGGCTCTGCTTACTGCACTTTGGCGGCCCTCTTACAGCCCTCTTGCTGCGCTTCTTACTGCACTCTTACGGCTCTCACGGCTCTGCTTAACGCTCTCTTACAGCATTCTTCTAGCCCACTTCTTGTAGCACTTTCACTCTAGTTTGAGCAGCGCTTTCGCTCTCTTTCAACCGCACATTTAATTCTCCACACAGACCTCCTTTTATAACAATCCTTTCGCTTTGAAACTCTAGTTATAACTCCTTTTATTTCTCATACGCCACTTGTCAATTGTAATTGTTTCTTTCATATTCTCATCTGCCACTTGTCAATAACTCCTTTTGTATATATAGAGTGGGCATTACGTTACATGCAACGAATTGACACATATACCTTTACCATGACTGTTCGTATTCTCCTTAGTGACTGTTCGCTTTCTTTTCTGTGCATGCATGCGTTTTCACTGTCACTGCACCTGTAATCGACGTACTGACTTGGGTTAACTCTTCTTATTTTATCTGCATGAATTTCTTCTACAACTGCACCTGTAACTGCCGTATAACTGCAGTTAAGCCTTCTTATTTTAGCTGCATGTTTTTCTTTTACAACTGCACCTGTAACTGCCGTATGACTCTAGTTAACTGTCACTTATCTTATTTCGGCTGGGTTCTCTTCTTTGCTCGCGCCAAAGTGACCTCTTTGTCCTCTTCTCGGCTTTGCACCCGTGAAAACACATGTCGCGATATCGCGACACTTTCGCCTCCTTGCTCTTCCTCTTTACTTTTGTCGCGATATCACGACACTTCTGCCTTCTTACTTTCTCTCTCCTCCTTAAGTCGCGAAAATGCGACATGTCGCGATATCGCGACACTTTTTCTCTTGGACTCTCTCTCTTGCCTTCGGGTCGCGAAAACCCGACATGTCGCGATATCGCGACACTTTTTCTCCTGGACTCTCTCTCTTGCCTTCGGGTCGCGAAAACCCGACATGTCGCGATATCGCAACACTTTTTCTCCTGGACTCTCTCTCTTGCCTTCGGGTCGCGAAAACCCGACATGTCGCGATATCGCGACACTTTTTCTCTCGGACTCTTTCTCCTGCAACATGTCGCGAAATCGCGACACTTTTTCGTCCGTACTATCTTCCTTCGCTTTGGACCGCGAAAATGAAACATGTCGTGAAATCGCGACATCTTTTTCTCTCTCCTCTTTCTCTTCGCTTTGGACCGCAAAAATGAAACATGTCGCGAAATCGCGACACCTTTTTCTCTCTCCTCTTCCTCTTGCAATATGTCGCGAAATCGCGACAGTTTTTCTTTCTTCTTCTCTCTCTTCCAACATGTCGCGAAATCGCGACAGTTTTTCTTTCTTCTTCTCTCTCTTCCAACATGTCGCGAAATCGCGACAGTTTTTCTTTCTTCTTCTCTCTCTTCCAACATGTCGCGAAATCGCGACAGTTTTTCTTTCTTCTTCTCTCTCTTCCAACATGTCGCGAAATCACGACAGTTTTTCTTTCTTCTTCTCTCTCTTCTAACATGTCGCGAAATCGCGACAATTTTTCTTGCTTGCGCCTTCTCCCCGAACATGAGGAGATTCAAAATAAATTCTAGATGCAGGACGCAGTGCAAGAGGGAGCCGTGGAAATTTGCCGACATTGCTAGAGCGAAATCAGAGAAGAAGTATGCTTTAGAGCGCTTTGAAAGGAAGACGGAGGACAATCGTACAAATGACTACCTAAAAACTGAGTTGTGGTCACGAGGGTTTCCAGATGAGGGTGAAGTAGCAAAAGTGATGACAAAAGGGAAAGAGGGCGTCTGTGCGTGAAAATAAGGGCAGACGAGACTACCATATGGAAGGGGGAAGGGTCGTACGAGTCAAGGAGAAAACGACCAAGTTGTAGAATCCATCGCTGTACAAGTTTGTCGCACATAAGGAAACGTTGTCTGGAGCCGTAGTCAGAAGGAAGTGTCATTTGAAACTGTAGTCAATGAAGTGCTGTTTGGAGTTGCAGCCAGAGGAAGTGCTGTCTGAAACTGTAGTCAAAGAAGTGCCATCCAATGCCGTAGTCAAAAGGAAGTGTTGTCTTTGAAATAGTAGTTAGAGAAGTGCCGTCTAGAGCCACAGTTAGAAGTTTCGTCGTATAAATCCAGAAGTTTGTGACAATAAGATAAACCAACAACGTGACAACAGAGAATGTAATACAAGTCAGCAAGTAAGACGATAAAAAGGGGTTGTACAATCAAATTCGAAGCAAAGTTGCTAAGCTGGATGCATAGAAGGCCAAACATTTTGGACAGAATTTGGCAGGCAGAGCAAAAGAGGAGCCCTACTTGTCGTAATGACGAAAGGACGTACAAAGCATAGTCACGTAGGATGCTCAAGAGCAAGTGATAGAGACTATGGCTCAAACATGAGCCGAGGTAGTGAAAGGCAATTGCGACAAAGGCCAAATGCCATCATTTCGGAAGAAAGAGAAAGGGATGCTAGACCTCAGGAAGCAGAAAGAAATAGAGAGGAAGAAGGTACCCATGAAAGACATTACTTGGGTATAGTCAGCAAGAGAGTATTTGCGGACGTGGTGGGAAAAGGCTCCAATAAATCATTCGTTGCGGATGATGCTACAAAATGCAGGAGTTAATTTCATATTGCAGATCCCCAATTTTGACAAAATTCTTTAAGGAGTATTTGCTGCAAAAGCTGCAGACATACAAACCGCAACAACATGCCAACAAAGTGAGAGTGGGTGATCGAGAGCTGATTGTTGTATTTTCAGCAGGCAACTTCAAGGAACATTTGGGTTGCCAAATCATGGAATACTGGTAGTAAAAGACTCAATAGATTCAAACCGGTGTAGACAAATGATCCATGAAGTAACGGATCTCACTCTAGATGAAGTACAAAAGTTGATGTCGCATGGGAGCCGAGTAAAGTAGCAGCAGTTGAGGAATGAGGAGCTGCAATGCACCATGAATGTCATAATGGCAAGACTCTCCAGAGAACAACAAGCCTTGGAGATACCCATATGGCTCATACCTTATATGCAAGGGGTAGCAGCTAGCATAGCCTATGATTGGGCATCCTACCTCTCATACCGCATTAAGAATTTCTTGATGCGGAACACGAAGAATTTCTCAATGGCATTCCATGCCATTGGCTTGCTGATAAATGCTATGACAAGGAATGAGCTGGACAAGCTGGTAAACTGGATCCATGATGAGGAATGGATGATGAGACATGCCAACATCCATTAGATGCAACCATGGGAGTTGGAGATTGGCAGTATTAGTGTAGGCGGTAAATCTTCCTCCCAGAAGAAGTAAAAAGTGTACAGAAATTGATTTGCAATTTTGGCAAAGTTTTGTTTGACTTTTGAACAAGTTTTTATTTGTAATTTTGATAAAGTAAGATGTGAAATGAAATGCACATCAAATTAGATATAAATAAACTGAAATGTAAATAAATCCAAATTAAATGACCTTAGGTGAAATAAGAGTGAAATTAGAGTTTGATAAAAATTAAAATGAGAACTTCAGAAAAGTGCAATTTATTAATGTATGTTCGGAGGATACGGGGTGGCGGTTGTAAATGATGTGCTGACCCAAGAACCGCTTGGAACGGCCTGGGGCAGGCTTCCTAAGGCCCCCCTCCATTTTTGTTGTTGTTGATCCCAAGAAGAAGAGACGTATGTGTAAATACTGAACATAAAATTGCAGTATGTGAAGGTTACAGTTGTTTGTTGCTGATATGCTATTGTTATTCTGGATTATGGCAGCCATTGTAATTGCACATCCATTCTATGTTTCTGCCAACAAGATGATATCATCCAGTCATGGTTATACTTGCAGTTTTCCCAATGCATGTGTGTGTTATTGTTGGTTGTCAATGGAGACGTTCTGTTTTTTTTTTTTGAAAAAAAATGAAAAAACTTGTATTAACACAAAAGACAGTTACAAGAGGGAGAAAGGGCATCCCAACCAAGCGCAAAGAGACCAGAAGTACAAAGGGCGCGAAAACGCGACATGTCGCGAAATCGCGACACAAAACCAAACAACCGCCGCGCCACAACACCCAGTCGCGATAACGCGACAAGTCGCGAAATCGCGACATGTCGCGATATCGCGACAAAAAGCGCCGGAACCACAACACCCGAAAAAGGTCGCGAAATCGCTACAGCACAGCACCAAATCACCCAAACGCCAAAAGTGTCACGAAATCGCGATGAGAAAGCCTTAAAGCATCTGCTCCCCGAAACTGTTGCGAAATCGCGACGAGGACCCCTTTGATCAGCAACTTTGAGAAAGTGTCGCGACATCGCGACGACTTTTCCTTGGAGCCCCACTTGGCCGGAAGTGTAGCGAAATCGCGACAAGAAAACCAATGGGCGCCCCATCCGTAAAAGTGTCGCGAAATCGCGACATGTTCAGCCCCGAGGTGCCCATTACCAAAACAAGTCGCGATATCGCGACGTTTTTCCTACAAGCTGTTTTTTCTCCAGAACTGTAGCGAAATCGCTACAGGTTTGCCCCTGTGCTTCCTTTCCATAAACATGTCGCGAAATCGCGACAGGTTATCCATTGGGAGGCTTTTCTCAAAAAGGTCGCGATAACGCGTCGGTTTTTCCCCCTTAACTAAATTTTGCTCAACACATCTCAAAATCGCAACAAGGATGCCCCTATGAGTCCCTTCCTCAAAAAAGGCACGAAATCGCGACGGATTTTCCTTAGAGTAGCTTTTCACACAGATTGTCGCGATATCGCGACGGTTTTTCCCTTTCATGCAGTTTTTCTCAAAGCGTCGCGATATCGCGACACTTTTCCTCCAGCAGCAAAACCTACCAAAAAGGTCGCGACATCGCGACACCTTCTCATCAACGACCACGACGACGCAACATGTCGCGAAATCGCTACAATAATCCTCCCAAGGCCACAGCAACCAGAAGGGTAGCGAAATCGCTACAGTTTTCCAGGATAGGTCGCGACAGAGCAACAAGTCGCGACAGAGCAACAAGTCGCGACGGAGCGACATGTCGCGACGGAGCAACATGTCGCGATAGAGCGACATGTCGCGACCGCGACAGAGCAACATGTCGCGAAATCGCGACAGAAAACCAAACAGGGTCACGACGACGCAATATGTCGCGATATCGCGACAGAAACAAACCTTAGTCATTTTTGAGCTCATGGATGTAGAGATCGTTCCAGGCCACTCCGAATCTCTTCATCTATCATAGGCATATCACTGTGCAGCTGGACACCTACCTCTTTCTCAGCACCCATCTTCGCAAGGAAGTCAGCTACCGTGTTCAGATTTCTACTCACATACACAGGGATGACATCATCTAACTCCCTCCATAACTCCTTGATTTGAGATATCAACATCCGCAGTCTCCAGGCTTTTAAAGAGAAATTCCGCAAGCAATCTAGAGCGCCGATCAGGACTTGAGAATCAGATTCAAGAATTATCCTCCGGTGACCCTGCTTAACAGCCCAGATAGACGCGGACTTAATGGCCAAGGCTTCGGCTTCATTGTTCGTGGCTCTGCCCAATCCCTGCAATTCCCAGTAAAGAACCGCACTCGAGTGATCCCGACAAACAACACCAATTCCTGCGTTGCCCGGGTTGCCTTTTGCAGCCCCATCAGTATTGATCTTGATCCAGCCTTCAGGGGGAGGTTTCCAGCATGATCTATCTTGCCTCTCAAGACCCTCAACCCCCTCTTCAGGATGCCCAAGAGTAGCCTGATTCTTTTCATTGGCAAAAGTAGCAACAGTTTCTGTGACTTTGCTCCAGATGACCTGCCAAACACCGTCAATCGAGGAGAAAGTGTTTCTAAAGATCCGGGCGTTTCTCTCCAACCAAACTTGCCACCAAATGAAGAGAAAGCCTAACGCCGACCAGTTCGGAGAGCTATGGAATTGAACCTGCCCCTTTTCCATTTTTCCCAAATATTGGTACGATTGAGAACACCATTAGCCTGGAGTTTAAATTGCGAGAACCAGCGTTCCCAAATCTGATGAGTAAAAGGACACTCAAAAAACAAATGGTCTGCAGTTTCCTCATGATGGAGGCATAAAGCACATTGAGAGGGGCCATTGAAACCCCTACGTCTGAGATTGTCAAAGGTGAGAAGACCATTATGCATAAGTTGCCAAGCGAAGAAGTTCACTTTCGGCCAACCCTTTGAATGCCAAATCCTTTTCCAATGCTGAACCGGAAAAGAGTGTGGGGGAGGCTCGGGGAGGATCTCTTCATATCCAGCATTAACTGAGTAGACCCCAAGGCTTCCATAGCCCCAGGCTAATTCATCTTCCTCATCCTTCCCCGTGAGGAACCTTTATGACAATATTTTTTGCAGGATAGGCACCAACTCCGGAGAGACGGTAGTTGGCCACTCCTCCCATCGCTTAAACTTTTTAAAAGTATACCCCCCCAAATGAGTGGTAAGAAGATACTTATCAATAAGGATCCAACCATAGGCTTCTAAGGCGGTCATGATAGGTTGTAGCTCGGGGAACATAACAATAATGGGCGGATCTCTGGTCCCAAGAGTCCGTCCAGAAGCGAGCCTTGTCTCCTTTCCCCACTTTCCAGAATAATTGATCTTTGATAATCTGGGACCCAAGCTTGAGAGTCTGCCACACTAAAGAACCAGGACCTTCCAAGGGAAAGCGACCCACCTCATTGGGATGGACATGCCCCAAATATTTACTGGAAAGAATTCTGCTGAAGAGAGAGGATGGCTGAGAAACCCACCGCCAATACAGTTTTCCAGCCAAAGCCCTGTTATTAAGCATAGAGCATCTCAAGCCCAGCCCTCCTTTATCCTTAGGCTGGGTAACTTTGTCCCACCCAACCAAGGCCCATTTTTTCTTCCCTTTTGCGCCTTCCCATAAAAATCTTCTAGCCATTTTGTCCAACTCTTTCCGAGATGGTATGAGGGGCAGTCAGTATTGAGAATTTATAGATCGACAAAGCCTGAATAACTGATTTCAAGAAGGTTAATCTACCCCCGTAGCTTAGCCATTTATGGGCCCAATGATTCATTCTGTCTTTGATGCCTGCTAACAGGTTCTTCCAAATATCAACATTTAACTTTTTGAAATGAAGGGGAACCCCCAGGTAAACAATTGGAAGAGAGGTCCTTGTGAAGCCCAGGATGTCAATAACACGCTCCTGAAGCCGTTGGTCGAGATTGAAAAAGACCACTTTGGACTTCCTGTCATTAAGAACCTGATTTGAAGCCCTTAGGTAGACATTCAAAGTATCTCTGATTCCTCTAGCTTCCCGAAGAGTGGCCGCACCAACCAGACCCGTATCATCCACAAATTGCAAGTGAGTCAGAGTTTCCTCCCCAACCTTGATACCAGAAAGCCGACCTTGTTGCCTTCTCCTCAAAAACAGTCTTCCCAAACCTTCAGCCAAGAGAAGGAAGAGATAGGGAGAACAAGGGTCTCCCTGGCGGAGCCACGGGAGAGCGCCGAAAGGAAGCGAGGGAAGGCCCTTAATGAGAACAGAAAAAGAGGGAGAAGAAACACAACTCATAACCCATGCAATCCATTCCTGAGAGAAGCCAAAGGCAGCCAGCATTTTCGACAAGAAGCACCACTCCACCCGGTCATAAGCCTTGGACATATCCAGTTTAATGAACATGCCTTTGTTGCCCGAAGTTTGCATTGAATGGATGGCCTCCTGGGCCAAAATCACCCCATCCAATATTTGTCTTCCCTCAACAAAGCCCCCCTGTTCAGGAGAAATGATGCTATGAAGAAGGGGTTTAAGCCTCTCAGCCATTATCTTAGAGATGATTTTGTAAATCACATTGCATAAAGCAATAGGCCTGAAATCAGAGATATGAGTCCCCGCTTCCCCTTTCGGAATTAAAGCAATGAAGGTGTGATTGATCGCCCTGAGCATTCTTCGATTGGATCTGGATTCCTCAGTAACAGCCAGAACATCCTCCTCCAAGGTATCCCAGAAAGCCTGAAAAAATTCAATAGGAAAGCCATCTGGACCAGGAGATTTTCCAGTACTCATACCAAAGACCACATTTCTCAGTTCATCCCTTTCAATGGGTCTAAGCAGGGTCTGATTGTCCTCTTCAGAGATAATAGGAGGAATAACATTAAGAACTTCGTTACGAGCCTCAATATCTTGCTTTGCATACTTTCCTTAAAAAGTTTAGAAAAGTAATCGATAGCATGGGAGTGCATACCGAGGAATAGTATCGAAGACATTTCCCTGTTCATCTTTGAGAACTTCCATATTGTTCATCTGTCTCCTAGCACAAGCTGACCGATGAAAAAATTTGGTATTTCTGTCCCCTTCTAATAACCAAGTATTTCTAGCCCTCTGTTTCCAGTATAACTCCTCTTGGTTGTCAATGTCCTCAACCGCTTTACGCAGTTCGTCATCTTCAGATTTGAGTTGCTCAGTAATTGACCCTTCCCTAAAAAGTTTCTGAACCTCCTCCCATCTAGCCACCAAGGGAGCCCTTTGGGACTGGAAATCCGACTTATTTCCTTTCCTCCACTGTTTCAATTGAAATTTGACAAATTGAAGCTGTTTATGAAATTTGAACATTGCTGTCCCAAAAGGTGGACGGCCTTCCATCCCACCATTGAGAAATTTTTTGTCGAAGGTCCTCCTTTTGTAACCAAAAATTCTCAAATTTAAAAGGCCTATAGTGCTGTCCTCTCGAAGTCCCTCCCTCAAGCAAGATGGGAAAATGATCCGAAATAGGGCCCTCCAAAATCTGGAACTTAAAAGTCCATTTAACAAAAGCCTCCTCCGAGACCAAAAAGCGATCTAACTTGACCTTCCTGCTATGTGGCTCCTTTCTCTTGTTTGTCCAAGTGAAAAAAACACTAGGGCCTTGAACGTCCACTAGATTAAAGGCCTGAACTTGGGCAATCAGAAGCCGATCCCCTGGGTCCAAAGTAGGGGAGCCACCTTCCTGGTCCCGGACAGATAATTTTGCATTAAAATCCCCTGCAATAATCCAGTCATAACACTCCCTGTTTGCTCTCATATTGTGAACAGCGTCCCATTGGAGCCTCTGGCCTTCAAGATCTTGGGCCCCATAAAAGTTGGTTATAAGGATCAGCTCAGAATTGAAGTTATTTCTGAAAAGAGAAGAAAGAACACCCCTACAAGCTACATGTTCTAAAGCAGTCCAGACCGGAGGGTTCCAAAGGGTAACAATTCCCCACTGAAGCTCCTTGGGCAGCCACGTCCATATACCCAGCTCCCCGCCAGATTTTAGTAGCGGTTTTACTCATAATATCTAAAGACATTTTGGTCTCCTGAAGAAGCAAAAAATCTGTTTTTCGGTTTTCTAAGAGTCTTTGAACAGCAGATTGATGGGTTCTCTCTGTTTAAACCCCTAATATTCCAAGATTGAATAATCATTGAAAACCTTGTGAGCGAGTAAGAATCAATGGACCTCACCAATCCTTCATTGATTAACTTATCTCCTTGGGCTATTAGTAATTCCTTATTGGATTTTCTTCCCGCTCCTTGAGAGTTATTGTTTCTTGATCTCTTTTCCACATGGGAAATCCCTAAAGCAGGCCTCTCTCTGTTTTTATCTGCATTTCCCATGGTAACATCTTTTATAGCCGGCTGTGTTGGGGAGTGTATAACCAAGGCCCCTGGATTCTCTGACTGCAGGTACTCAGCTGGCACAGTCACCTGTTCTACTACGGGAGTGAAGGAAGGAGAAACAAGAGGTGGAGTGTTGACATTCTCACCATTCCCAACCACTCCTTCCATAGATTGGTCCTCCAGATCCACTAATGACTTGAAAATTTCATACCGATTGTTTGGCTTGAGCTGTACCTGCTCCTTGCCATTTTTCTTTTTGTTTCTCTTTCGTTTCACCTGTTCAAAGCCATCCTGTTGAGCATCAGGACCTGGAGAATTGCTAGAGGGTTCATTGACCGGACTAGACTTACCCTCTCTAGGGCGGTTTGCCATTCCACTCGGAGCCTCCGTTTTTGTGCTCACTACGTTTGGGCAGAACCTTGCCAAATGTCCATGCTTATGGCATACTCGGCACCTGAAAGGTAGGGCCTCATAGTCTAGCTCTTTGGATCCAGGGTACTCCTGCTAGCTCAAGTTCCACCTCAGCTGGTAGAGGCTGACTAATGTCCATCTCTACACATATTCTAGCAAAGATAGTAGAATTGCCCTCTATGGTATCTTTGGAGACTCCCAGAAATCTGCCTAGGGAATTACCTATTAATTCCAAAACCTGCTCACCCCAAAACTCCATCGGGAGAGCGTACGGCGGATCCAGACCGGGACAGCCGTGGGTTCGATGCGGGGGTCGAAACCCACTCTCCAGGGTTGGACAAATAACCCTGCTGGTCCATGGTTTCTCTTCTCTGATTCAAATGCTCTGTTTCTATCTGCTAAAGAAGAGAAACTTATGATGAAATACCCATTGCTTATAGGCCATAGAGAGTACTCACCGTGTGGCTCCCAGTTCTGACGAACCCAGGTGTGCAGAAAATTCAGTGTGGGCCGGATGCCCATGAATTTGCAGATCAAGTCGTGATTAGCTCGGTAGACGATTGTATCTTCGACCAGCATTGGTTCTATTACAATCTTAGGCCTGGAGGAAGATTGTGGGAGGCAACCATTAACGCGGTGAGCATGTGGGCCATTGGCAACAGTCTTGAGTATCGATTGAAAAGCATTCCGCTGAGCTCCGTCCGTGGAAGGCGAGGGAAAATCTTTCAGTTTCTCAGCATATGAGGTCTTTCTCCCAGCAGGGAGAAACGGGGAGGAGACCCCATCGGGCCCTCCCGGAACCACTACAGAACCTTCAGGCGAAAGCAGAAACAACCCCCCAAAGCCCTAGGCAAGATCTTCGGGCCAGAGTCCCTCGAGCAACACCAGGCGCCGTCACAGAAAATTTCCCGCCAAAAGCCAAATCGCCGAGCCGAATCACAGAAAGTTCCAAATCGTGTTCCACTCAGACGTTCTGTTTGTTAATGTAAGGTATGCAAAGCATTATCATAGTGCATAGAACTGTATTTTGTAGTGCAGTAGAATTAGATTAATTGCAGGTTACAAAGAGGGTTGAGAATTGTAGCAGATTGTACGATTGGGTGCAACAACAATGAGTTTGGCAGTTATTAAGTGGTTATGGATCGTACAGTTGGGAAGTCGTATGAGGGAACACAAAATCATGTTGCCCATGATGAACTTGCTTCTTGAGTGATTTCGTAGCATATAATTTGTCATTGTGTGATGGTTGGAGAGACTTCCATTAACCCTGCATTGGATCGTGTGATAGGCAAATCATACATGAGGACCAATTGGTGCACGAGGAGGATCGTACAAAAATGCAACTGAGTGAGTTGTACGACTAAAGGTGATTGTATGATAGGTCCATCGTACGATCATGCATTGTACGGTCAGTGTTGTCATACAACAAATTTGGTCGTACGATTTGGGGATTGTTTAGTTGACACTATAAACATGCTGTACAAAAGTAGGTTTCATTCCTGAATTTCTCGCCACCCCCTTTCTAGGAATACCAACACTCGTGCTATATTTGGCACCGTTTTCGAGGATTGAACCTGGGTCAGAAAAGAATTTTGGTCTTTGAGAGATGACACAGAAGTCATCACAGAAATATATGCTACAAAGCAAAAGAAAGATGAAGATGTTAAAACATACAATAGAAGATTGAAACAACTCATTGATAAAATGGAGATTCCACAAGCTGATGATTTGGTTAAGAGATGGTTTATTTATTGATTATTGCCTAAATATAGGAAGAAGGTGAAGGTTGTACCATCATCAACATACGCAGAAGCATTGGAGAAGGCAAAGAATTTTGAGAGCGAGAAAAAGTAGACAACGGTTGGGATTGTAGCAAGGTTCCATGAGCCTTGGGGACGGGGGGACGAGGGGACGGATTTTCGGGGACAAGGGGGGACGGCAGGCCAATTTTAGGGGACGGCTCGGGGACGGCTGGGGGGACGGTTGGTATAATACTATGAAAATTGAATTTTTTTAGAAATTTAGAATAATCTACACATTCAGAATTCTACACACAACAAAAATGATATTAGGATATTCATATTGATATTAGTTACTAAGTGCAGCCATTTAATCGTTTCAACAAATATAACTTGAAGGTTCAGCCAAGGATATCAAGTGCCATCTGCCAATTTCTACTAGTTAACCAAATTAGTTGCTATTGCTGAAGTAATGAATGCCACATTAGTCAGCTTTTACAAGTCATCATTTTCAACAATGTACTAAAGAACATAAAGAACAGATTAAAGCAAAAGTTACAGTATTCTATGAAGATTAAAGCAAAAGTCACAGTGTTTTAAAATTACAGTGTTCTAAAGTAAGCGGATTTGTCATTGAAGTCAATGTCCTAAAGCAAAAGTTACAATTCTCTCATTGAAGTCAACATCCTAAAATCAATGGGATTTGTCTCTTTGTAAGAATAAGACAAGTTGATGCCAAGCATTCCTCATCTGTATTTTCTCAATGGAAGTGTATGCAAAGCAAACAATTTAGGCCACTTTTCAGTAAATCTTTATAGCAACAAAGGAACACACATAAAAGCAAAATAGTGAACATGAATCTAATTGGATGCTATCTGTTTTACAAAATCTTCGTTCTTGAACATTAGATAAATCAGCAATAGAAGCATTTTGGACCATGGTTTTTTTCCCACCAAATAAAGTGCTATTCCAGTAAGAGTTATCATGCCACTTTTACTAGCCAACAACTTCATCATGTTTTTACCTTACATGATTTTCTGAATTATGAACCTGAATTAAGACATGCAAAGCCATGATCTAAAAATGTTTTCAAAAATGCAGTCAAGAGGCACGCTGTTCAGAGTCCTGTAAAACTTGCTTTTTTCACTTTTTAACATCCTACAATTTAACTATTTTTTTCCTTGTCAGCTTTCTTCTCAAAAGATTTTGATTAACCTTGTTTAAAGGGATTTTGTAAATTTATGCTTATTGATTTTGTATTCTTGGTTTTTCTTTGGAACACTATTTCCAGCTCTCTCCAGACTGTTGTTACACAATGTAGTATTTGAGTACAAATACCTGCTTTGATCATCTGTGGACATTAAGAAACTTCCTTTCTTTCTAAGTAATTTTCACTAGTATGAGTAGGGTCTCCCTTTGTTACTCTTTATGTTATTCAGTGATCTCCGCTTATTATATCAACAATATTTATCCCTCACTTGTAATTTTAGAATACTGTAACTTTTGTTTTAATCTTCATAGAAAAAATTGGCCGAGGACTTGCTTTAGAATACTGTAACTTTTGCTTTAATCTTCATTTGTGGAATATACTAAAGAACAGATTAAATTTTCATTTTTATTTTTTTTTTTAGTTTTTCTTTTGGTTGAGGACGGCTGGGAGTCCCTGGGGACGGCCTGAGCATGCCCAAAGGGACCCAACCGTCCCCAGGGACATCCCGAAATAGGGGACGTCTCGGGGATAGGAGGCCGTAGGCCTTAGGCGTCCCCGGGGACGTTTCCCAGCCGTCCCCCAAAAGAGGGATGGGGGGAAACGTCCCCAATGCCGTCCCCCCGTGCTGGGGGACGCGGGGACGAGGGGACGCGTCCCTCAGGGTGGGGGACGCGTCCTTGTGGAACACTGGATTGTAGGCCATGCTAGGAGTGAGGACTTGGATAGGGATACCGATGGCGAGGTACAAAATGACTTCTTTGAAAAGATGATCAAAGAAGTCAAAGGCGAAGTGAAGAAGGACAAAAAAGACATATGATGTACAGACTGTAATTCTGAAGGACACACCAATGTAAATTGTCCTAAGAATGCATATTGTAATATATGCAATGTGTTGGGACATCCGGTTACCGATTGTCCATTAAATTTGAAGGGAACAAAGCACCAAACTTTGACAGTGCAGGAAGAAGAAGAAAAATCAAACACTCCAAGGAATGGACAAGGGGCAACCGATAGTGGTGTAGGCAATGTCAAGGCAATCGATAGGGAGGCCATAGTCGGTTGTAGTATGAAGTGGATGGTAGACCGATCATACAATGTCACAATTGCCAAGAGTGGGGGCACTTTGCAAAGAATTGCCGTGCTCCTCAAATAGGAGGGACAACAAGAAATAATGTATCGCACGTGTTGATGGTGGTCTAGGCAAGCATAAGGAGGTGAATTGCCCGAAGAAGGCGGGTACAAGTAACTCAGAAAATGTCAATTTTCTTGACATAGAAGGGCCTCCTACTAAAAAACAAGTCAACAGAAAAAGACGTGCTTGTCATTACAAGAAGTCAGGCTAAGAAGGATAAGTATCCTAAACCTGCCATAGAAAAGGAGAGATGGCAGGAGGCACAAAAGGTGATTAAAGAAGAAGTTGAAAAAGCAAAACAAGAACGATTGGTTGGACAGAGGAAGTTAAAGAAGCCATTAGGCTTAGAGGAGACGGTGTTAACACTAGAACTGGTAGCACAAGTATTGAACACGATGGTAGAAGTAAAAGTGGCAAGTTTTCTTGGCACAATACCGTTGTTGCATGAAGTTATATGAGAGGAACTACAACCGCAAACAGTAATGAAGGTGCAAAGCTAGCTAGTAGAAGTGAAGAAGGATCACTTCATTGATCCAATAGTATTAATGATCGATGTTGGGAAGAAACCAACATTGATTCATATTGAGATATTGGATCACAAGTTGACACAAGTAATTGTTGATGGCGGATCAAGTGTTAATGTGCTCCCAGAAAAGACATGGAAAGAGATTGGGGATCCATTTCTATGGTTGCCGAGTTTCAAATTATATGGCGCAAACCAGTATGGGATTGAAATGAAAGGAGTCTTGATAGCTCAAAAAGTAAAGATTGCAGATCAAGAATTCATCATGGATTTTGTTGTGATCACAATGAAGAAACCAGCATATGATGCACTGCTGGGGAGAGGTTGGTTAAGAATGGATAAGGTGAATCACAACTAGGAAAAAGATCGGTTGACATTTAAGAAAGGGCAGCATAAGTAAATGATCAATTTGAAGAACCCAATGATCAATGAATATTTGGCCACAACTGATGAGTTAGGAAGTTCTTCAGTGGAATATGATCAGTATGATCCCAACAAAGAAGGAATTTTGTACCTAGAAGAGTGAAGTGAAGATGAGAATTGATCAAATAGTGGACTTCTTCATTGGCAAATCCTGAGCGAATCTTAGATAATTGATCCACTATAACATGCTTCTTTTCTAGGTGTAACCACTACCTGAAATACAAATTCTTGTAACATGACGAGCCATCTACTCACTCATCCGTGTACAATCAGTTTATTTATCAAATACAACAATGCCTGGTGGTCAACGTAAAAATAGAAAGGATTGGCTAGCAAATAGTGTATGAATTTCTGAACGGCATACACCATCCCTAGTGCTTCCCTTTCGGTCTTACTTTAGTTCTTTTCGCTCTTGACAGCAATCGACTTGCAAAATAGATAGGATGATCAAGCTTAAATTGTCCTTCCTAAACCAATGCACATCCAATTGCAAAATTGGATGCATCTACGTGGACATGGAATTCCTTGTCCCAATATGGAATTGCTAGAATGGGTATACATATCAACTTTGCCTTCAACTCCTCGAAGGCTCCTTGATGCTCTTCTATCCATTTGAAAGGAACATTCTTTCTGGTTAAGGAATCTAATGGGTAGGACACATGGTTAAAGTTCTCGATAAACCTTATGTAATATCCTATAGATCCTAGAAAGGTCTTCAATGAACTCACGTCATGTGGTTCCTCCATATTCACAATGACGCAAATCTTATCAGGATCCATCTTCAGCCCTTCCTTGCAAACTGTGTCCCAACAGTTTTCCGTATGGTACCATCAAATTACATTTTGCTGGATTTAAAGCTAGGTGAGCATTCATACATAGCTTCATGTATTCTTCTAGTGCTTCTAAGTGCTCATCTTTCTTTCCATATATTGACTAGTCATCTAGGAAAGCTTTGAACTTTCCTATCGACTTTTGCTCAAATGTATACAAAATAATCCTTTGAAATGTGGTAGGGGCGTTACACAACCCAAATGGCATCCTATTATATGCGTAAATACCATTCTCCACAACAAACGTTGTCTTTAACTTGTCCTCCTCTACGATGCTTGTCTGATTGTAGTTGGAAAACCCTTCCAAGAATGCGTAAATTTTGGGTCCAGCTACTTCTTCCAAAATAGAATTAGTAAAGGGGATTGGAAAAGGATCCTTTATTGTGACAACATTTAGACTTTTAAAGTCTATGCATTTACGGATTCTTTTCACTTCCTTCTTCAAAGTGATTGCAATCGCTTACGGTGACTTTGAAGATTATACCAGCAACCAACATTTTCTCAAATTTTGCATTAATCAAGGCTGCGTACTTCGGATTCATCCTATATGGCCTTCTTCTTACTGGTAAGGCTCTTGGAATCAACTGAATCCGATGTACACACAACTCTGGAGGTATCCCTTTCAAATCTTTATATGTCCATGCAAAAACCTCCTTATACTGTAGGAAATTTTTTAAAGCTGCTGCTTTTAGAAGTGGATCCCATTCATCTCCACAATGGATTATCCTTGGTTCCTCTTCACTTCCTAGATTTACATCGACCATCTTTGGTCCTTTATATTTAATACTTTCTTGCTCGTTCGTTGCCTTTACCACATCTACTGGGTGTGCTGGGTTTTCATCTATCTCAACATCACCAATTGTATATTCTGCATTTTTTTTGGGAAACATCCATTTTTCCTCTTCTTCCTTAGGTTCAGCCTTCTTTTCATCAATTTCATCATGAATTTCTTTAGTCTCCTTTGTCTGTATACAGAGGCAGGTGGGTGGAAATACCTCGTACTCCTCCATTTACCAATGAAGGAGCCCACTATCTGATTGGTTTTCATCTTCATTGCATTCTTCTAGGTACAACATTCCTTCCTCATTTGGCTCATGCATACTATCTTTCTTCGAAGAACTACCTGATTTGTCCGTTGTCGCAATGGCCATTTTCAAATTAATCATATACTTGTGCTGTCCTTTCTTGAATGTAAACCGATATTTTTCCCAGTTGTGATCAACTTTGGCCATTTTTAGCCATCCTCGTCCCAACAATGCATCATATGCTAGTTTCTGCATTGTTATCACTTATCACAATGAAATCCATGATGAACTCTTGGTCTGCAATATTTACCTTTTGAGCCGTCAAGACTCGCTTCATTTCGATACCACATTGATCTGCGCCATATAATCCGAAATTCAGCGACCACAAAAATGAAGCTTCTATCTTCTTCCACATCTTTTCTGGGAGCATGTTCACACTTGAACCCCCATCTACAATGACCTGCGTCAACTTGTGATCCAATATTTCTATGTGAATTAATGCTGGCTTTTTTCCAACATCAATCATTTGAATAGTTCGATCAATAAACTGATCCTTCCTTTTAACTTCTTCTTTTGGCTGGCTTTGTAGTTCCATCACCCTTTGTGGCTGCAATTTTTCTCTTATAATTGCATGTAGCATCGGTATGGCATTAAACAAATTTGCCACCTTCACCTCTATTGTTGTGTTCAAAACTTGTGCAACCAATTCATGAGTCGACGTCTTCTTTGAGCTCAATGGCTTCTTTAACTTCTTTTATTTGGCTAGCTTTTCTTGCTTCACCTTCTCTATCTCTTCCTCTATTACCCTCTGTGCTTCTTGCCATCTTCCTTTTTCTATGGTAGGATGGGGATACTGATCCTTTTTCGCTTGCCCCCTTGTAACTACCAGTACATCTTCCATCTTCGGTTTGTTCTCCATAGGAGGTTCTCCAATGTCAAGAAAGTTGACATTCTGCGAGTTGCTTGTACTTGCCTTCTTTGGACTATTCACCTCCTTATGACTGCCCGGTCCACACCAACAACACATCTATGGCACATTATTTCCGAATGCTCCTATTGCCTGAGGAGTGGGACAATTCTTCGCAAAATGTCCCCATTCTTGACAATTTTGACATTGATTGATTGGTCTTCTGTCCGAATCATGCTGCAATCGACTCTAGCCTCCTTGTCGATTGCCTTGTTGGTACTACCTGCCTCCCTGGTGGTTATTCCTAATTTCCTATAACCACTATTGGTTGCGCCTTGTTCATTACTAGAGATGCTTGGTTTTTCCTCCTCTTCGTCTTGCATCACCATCATTTGGTTCCTTGTGCCTCTTAAATTGAACGGACACTCGCTGATCACATGTCCCAGTACCTCACATATATTACAATATGCTCTCTTCGGATAGTTTGTGTTTGTATGGCCTTTAGACTTACAATCCGAGCACCATATATCCTTTTTGTCTTTTCTTACTTCGCCCTTAACCTCTCTAATCATTCTATCAATCTCCTTCATGGATTGAATGGCATTATGGAATTCCTCCTTTTCACTATCAAAATCATCACTTCTAATATGTCCTCCAATTCCTGCCATTGTCTGTTTAGATTAACTCTCAAAGTTCCTTGCCGCTGTTTGTTTAGCTTAACTTGGTACGATCGTCATCTTCTTTTTATATCAAGGTAACAATCCATCGATAAACCATCTTTTGACCATACCATTGGTTGGTGGCAATTCCATCTTATCTGTAAGTTGCTTTAATATTCTGTTATAAGTTTTAATATCCTCATCCTTCTTCTATTTGGTAGAATAAATTTCAATTATTATTTCCGTATCATCCCTTAAAGGTCTGAATTCTGTTTTGATTTCATCTATCAACATATTCAAGGAGGTAAAGGGTTGTGTACTCTCTTTAAGTACCAATCAATTTCCATTCCTCGCAATGTGGCAAGAAATACTTGTAACCATTTTTCTTGTCGTCTAACTCCATTTTCTTTCCAAATGGTTGTGCAAGTGCCCATATGCCTTGTAGGATCTTCTTTCCCCTCCTGTGAAGGGTGGGCATTTTTTTTTGTCCAATCTATTTGCAACATGCGCCATCGATAAGTGGTTATCTTCTCCCACTTCCTCGTCACTGGACAAAGGCTCTAATGGTATTTCAGCCCAATGTTCCTCCATCCTTGGTGGCTCTATTGGCTGTTCTGTTTCCGGTACTTCAATCCTAGGCACCTTGTCCACTCGTGGTGTCTCTTGACCCTCCGTGTTTCCTTCAAATAGTCTCCTTCCAAACTCTGGTGCACTTCCACTTTGCGACCTTCTTCACGAATATACGAATTGTGGATCTAGTCTACTTGCCCAAACACTCACGTGGGGTTGCTTTGGTGCTTGACTCCCGTCCTCTGCACTCCTTAGCAAACTCCTCCCCTCTTGCTCGAGTGTTACCATCCACACTTCTCTCTTTGTGCACTTTCCACGTTGGTGTCTTCACTTACACGAATGTGTGCTTGAGCTATTTGAGGTACTTTGTTCTTTGTTGTTAACAACAACATCTGCCACCTTTCGTTATCCTCCTCTTTAGGACTCAGTTTCTCTTAACGGTAGTACGTGATTCTTTAAGTTCCTTCTTTGAGTTATCCTCGTGCTTCGTCTCACTAGCACTTGATCCTCTCTGCGACCTCATCTTCTACGTCCTTGTGGAAATGCATCTATCATCCACCTTCCTTTTGTCACACGTATTAATCCTTACTTTGACCCTCCTCGCTCCAACAATTTCAAAGATGCCAAATGTAGCACGAGTGGCAATATTCGTAGTAATGAGATGGTGACAAATTCAAGAACTGAACGGTACTACAATCATGCGATTGTTGACACCGTCGTACATCCCTTGAGACTATACGGTCTCACTTGTACGGTAACAACTGTACGACATTGATTGTATGACATAGTCCGTCGTACAACACAAACTTTCATATGATGCAATCCTTTGTACGGTCGTACGATCCAACTTATCGTATGACCCAATTCTTTGTACGGTACAGTACAAGATATTCCTAGCAATCCTTTCTCCTAGCGTACGGTAGTGATTTGTAAAGTAATCACATGTACAGAATCACCATGTAGCAATAAACATTTAAGTTGCAATAATCCTATATTGCCTCCTATGATATTTGTCGTACGGCCTGCAATGGCTGCAACTTCCACGATTAGTCTCAGTCTTCTCTGCAACCTGCAATTGCTAACAACCCAATGGCAATGCAAACAACAACATTTCTATATCCAAACCATGGATTGAACATCCTGCAATACTATTCTAATACTGCATGCAACATTCTAACAAGTACATCCATAAACAATAACACAGGCTGCAAATAAGTGCAATGGCTGCATTGTATTATGATTCAATAACTGCTGTAACAAGCAGTAAATGACAATATAGTTATATCAACGTGCAATCCCTACAGCACACTATTACAACCACCAAGTGGTAATATAGTTATATCAACGTGCAATCCCTACAGCACACTATTACAGCACACTATTACAACCACCAAGTTAATCAATATAGTTATTTGATTCTTGCCCGGGCTGTTCCAAGTGGTTCCCAGGACAGCACACTATTACAACCACCATCCTGTAACGTTTGCATAGATTAACTTTTCCTAAGGTCTAAAGTACATTTTTATTAATATTTCATTTCATGTACATTTCAGCCTAATTCCACCTAATTTCACTTTAATTTCATTTGACATCATTTCTTCTAATTTCATATACATTTCATCTAAATTTTGCTTTATCAAAATTGCAAACAAAACTTTGTACAACTTTTATTTCTTCTTTTTCTGAGAAGCAGTTTTGCCGCCTACAGTAGCCTCCCCCTTATGGGTGCACATCTGTTGGAGGCTGGGATACAAGATTTTGTCTCTGAAATGGTCAAGCCTTCTTGTGTTGCGCTCATTTGGCAGCACATCGGATCAGGATCCTTCACTTGCAAGGATGTCCGTAGGCCCCCCTTGGACTATCTTGAACGTTTCGACCATTTGTGGGCTGCTTCATGGACCATGCCTTTTGTGGCATGAGGTGAAGAACTCATGCCCTTCAGTGAGAATCCCTTTCCCGTATTGCCATCGCAAGGATGTCCACTGGCCTCTTGGACCTCATAGGCATTTCAACAAACACTCTGTAGCATTATCCCATGGGAATGCTGATGAATAGATGATCCCCTTTATAGATAATATATGGCAACCAGGAAACTATGGTGCTAGAATTTTGAACATTGTTGTCTTGCACGTTGTCCTTGTGTATCCATGTGAGAAAGTCCATAACAATGGTATCCAAGACAGTGAAATATTTTCTTGTGCAAACACATACAATGACAAAAAATCAGAAAAAATGTATTCAAAACTTTTATAATAGGAATAGCATACCAAGAAGGGCCAACTACAACAAAACATTGATTTTTGTCGTATGAAATTGTTGAAGAAAAAAAGTCCCAAGTATAGTTTATGTATCCAAGATCCACATTAATGAAGAAATCAGTGGACATTACTTTATACACCTATCTGTTCATAACTTAGTGACTCAAACTTCAATCTCAAAATTCTAAAGGTCTGCAAGCAATGATTAATACTTTTTTTTTTGGTAAGTTGGAGATGTTATTTATAAGGGTTTTAACTGGGTCCCCACCCCAGATGTACAAACATTTGTAGTAGCCGAGAATTCTTTAATACTACAAAATCCCTTTCTAAAAGGGATGGACCTGTTGGCAATTTTGCCACATTAAGTCTTTTGATAAATTTTGGCCTAAGTATGGAGCTTTCAAGCGGCGAAGAGCATCTCTGAGGTGTTCGGGTTTTCGCGGGCCATAAACGGGGGTGATAAAATGGACAAAATGAGCTCTGGATATTTTATCATTGCAAATCTTCTCGCCAGCTTTCCGACGATATATTATAATAGGCGATCGGGTTAGCGGATCAAAAGTTATGGCCCCGGGAAGCAGAACCAGGAAACCCAGTTTTTTGTGCGACGCCCAGTTTTTGGTGCGAAGTCCGACTGCGCCCAGTTTTTGGTGCGAAGTCCGACTGCGCCCAGTTTTTGGTGCGAAGTCCGACTGTGCCCCGTTTTTGTGCGAAGTCCAACTGCGCCCTTCTTCCTTAGCGCACTTGGAAACAGGCTGGCAGGAAAAATGACTAAGTGCTGGGGCGAAGTCCGACTTCGCAGCGAAGTCAGACTGCGCTCCCTTGTCTGTGTGAAGTCCGAACGGCGGTGAGAATCATCAAGTGCCGGTGCACAACCCGACTTCGCAGCGAAGTTAGATTGCGCCCTTTGACCGGTGCGCAGTAGGGAAATAGGCCAACCCGACTGCGCTGTTTTTCACCTATGCTACCCGATTGCGCTCTAATCCCGGGCGAAGTTGGATAGACTGCCTTTCAAGGCAGACACGTGTCAAGCATTATCATCCGACAAGTGTCCAACTTTGGGATCCGAGCCAAGACATGCCGAGCAAAAGGACAAGCATGGGCCGCACTACTTATGCCAGCTGCCTCATTTAAGGCTGATGTGAGTTTCCACCTGCCTCAGCTACCCGCATTCCTGTCAATGTGAAGTTCTACCTAGCGCGCTGCCACGTAGCTGTTCAACCTTCAGGGAGACCATGCTGAGAGTACAGTCCTGCCCGACAAAGGTCAGCATCAGCAGTTCCGCGGCTGCTTTTGTCAGCTAATGTTTGACTGGGACTTTGTGCCCATTAATGTAACGGGGGAACTTTGGGCTATAAATACCCACCACATTTTCATTGTAAGGTGGTGGAAGGGGAATGTCTGTTAGGGAACCATTGTAGCTGTGCTTCTGCTTATTAATATAAAGTATATACCTGGCTCTGTTCTACTGCTTTTATTTTTTATGCTGCCTCTCCTTGATATTTCTGCCTTACGTTTTCCTGTGTCATGGCTTGTTGATTTACTTCAGCATTTGGTGGTCAGGTATTCCCGAGGTATTTCTTGTGTCATGGCTTGTTGATTCACTTCAGCATTTGGTGGCCAAGTACTCCTGGACTTCATAGATCAGAGGATACATAGAATAAATTTGGTAGCAGTTCCTTCAGTTGTGTGTTATGTTTATGTTGCAGTCCGTAGTGGTGATTGATGCGTCGCCGTACTGTTAGTTCCTTGGAGGGAATGTCTGTTAGGGGACCATTGTAGCTGTGCGTACAAATTCTCTGCATAACACACATACTTGGATCTGACATTTCTTGGTTACTTTTTGTATTTATGTACCGTCCGTAGTGGTGATTGATGCGCTGCCGTACTGTTAGTTCCTTGTAGGGAATGTCTGTTAGGGAGCCATTGTAGCTGTGCGTACACTTCTTTATATAAAAGGTATACTTAGATTTGGCAGTTTCTGGTTATGCTTTGTATTCATGTTGCAGTAAGTAGTGGTGATTGATGTGTTGCCGTACTGTTAGTTCCCCCCACCCAACTCCAATCACATTTGTAAATTCTTTCCGCATTTTTATCTCTTTCCTGCACTCTCATCTTAAACCATAAAACCCCACAGGAGACCGGCCTTCTCCGGAGATTGGCACGGAAGGCATTCCTTCCTTCCGGCCTTTCAATGTTGGTTTGCGGGTCTAGGGCGCAATAACAACAAATCCTTTCCTCATGGCGGATTCGTAACCAACAGGACCCACTGAAAAAGTACCATTCCCGCGCAGGGGAAACAACAGACAAAATTCCCTCGCAGGGGAGATTAAAGCCGGTAGAAGCGGACTGCAAGCCCATGCAGGGGCTGAACGACACAGACAAAAACAACCAAGGGCCCGGGCTAAGGCCCTTACTAAAGATATATAATCCCAAAACACAAAAAACCATGGAGTCAGAAACTTGCGCACTGCCACCCGAACAGGGATTTTTGGATACCTGCAGGAAGTTACAGTTTTGAAGCAGGTCAGGGATCAATCTCCAGGACCTCCTCACCTGCATGTTCACCGTTCTACTGGAGGGCTTGTTTCAGAGCTGAGCTCGCACTTTCAAACGCCACGATAAAGCTTCTGAGGAACATTCTTGTCAGCCGGTTTGAGATGCCAGAGGTCAGAGCCGAATCCTCGCTGGCGTCGTCACCCTCCAGGGGAGGGCGGGAATTCTGGATTGACTTGGCCTTGGTTTTTTTGGTGCGGGATGATCTTCGGACATGAGGGGAAGCCTCTTCAGTTCTCACCCTATGCTTGCCCAGGGGAGTATTTTTGCTATTCGAGGGAGCAGGATTGGACGGTGAAGCGGTGGTTTTGGCAGGGGAGGCAACAGCCTTGGGAGGGGAGGCGGAGGGATTGACTGGGGAAGCAGAAGGCTTGGGAAGGGAAGCGGGGGGATTGGCAGACACGGAGAGCTTGGCTGGAGAAAGAGCAACACTTGCAGGGGTGGCGGGCAATGATTAATACTTAGCAAGCAAAAAGTGTTAAAATATTATTGTAAAATAATGGAAAAGTTAACAGCCAGAAGTGCTAAACTAGATATGTAGGTCTTAAAACTTGATACCCAAGATTTCATAGTTCATTATCTCCAGATCAGTGATGGAAATCATAACTTTACACTCAAAATTGAGAATTCTAAACAGCCATAGAAGAATGCCCCAAATGCAATAGATACAATTTAAGAAAATGTTGGAGACCTAGGTATTAGAATGATCAACCTCACAACAAAGAAGCAGAAGCAAATAGTTTAGCACACAAAGAAAACAAAATGTGTACAACACTCATAGGAAAACATTTAAGAAATCTTAACCAACAGAATTTTTCTCCATTAGAAGAAAAGTTAACTGAATAATGTTAAAGAAGAATAGAAGAGAGAAGAGGAGAAACAAGAGGATAGAGAATAGAGAAGAGTATCTCCCATTGCACTTTCAATATGTATTGCATTCACTCTTATTACGTTAGGTGGGGACTTTTTTACATAACCACATTAACAATTAACTGTCTTTCAGCTATTAATTTACTCGTACACACCAAGACCTAACTAAGTCTTGATTAACATGATGACTTCTAATGACACATAATATTATTTGTACACAATATATATGCTAAGATAAATATGGTCCAAGGTGAAGACATAACCTTTTGTTGATTTGCTATCATCAATTACCCACCCTAATACTTATCCTTGTATCCATCTGGTTTGAATTTTTTGTTTCATTTAAATAACATGCCAAAAATTTAGAGTTTCTTTGATATGCATCAACAATGTTTTTGCTGCATACTGTTGAACACGGAAATCATCAAGTGCAATTTGTGCTTGTGACCACAGTTCAACATGAATGAGAAGGGTTTTACTTTCCCCAACCTCCGGATCTTGGGCTGGTTCCCTTAACTTTGCTGAAAACATAAAAGAAAAACTAATCTGTGTGCAAAATTGAAATCTATGCTAAGTGCATGAAAAGTAAATCTAATCTACTTTGTTGGAGAAAAGGGTGCGAGAAAGAAAACAATAAACCAAAAATATGGCCAAAGCTGTAGCGAGGTTCAAGGTTGGTGAAATCAACAACTCTGACAGGTACCAAGCAACTTCATTGTGATCAAATCTCCGAAGTAATCAGCAATATTATGAAGAAAGGACTAATAGAGGGAAAGAGGGCAGAGCTGCTAGTTCCATGCATCCATGAATCAAAAGCCGTAGACACAATTATTCATGAATGTCAAGCACAATTCTTCACTTTTTGATCTCAAAATTGTTGAGTACAACAATCTCCAGAGAGTAGCTCCGGTATGCTGGGTAGCCAAAAGACCCTTACAATGAGAATCATTTCTTATTGATACTTGAAAAGTAAAAACAATCTAATTTTTGGACTACTAGTTCAAAATTTCATGTGGGCACAATGCCCAAAATAGACACACAACTGGAGTAAGGCGCTGGTTGCTTTGAGCAGGGTGATTCGGGGTGTGGGGTACGCCGGTCACTCTGAGAAGGGCGCTCCAGGGAGTAGGGCGCATGGCTCAGAGAGAGGTGCACTCAGAGTGAAGTGCACTGTCTGAAGCAAGGCACTTTTTATGTTCTGACTTGGTCTCCTTCATGTTCTTTGTCTCATTTTGCATGGCTAGCATTTGTCTGGAGGCAATGGTAGTAGTCTACTACTACACATACCAATGTTTCATCATAGGACAATGCAAAATTGCGGCAGTATACCATTGCACTTGACCCATATCAGGTTTAGTAATTGTAAAAAGTTTCACCAAAAAAATCCTATGTATTATCTTTTAAGAGCAAAACCAACCTACATTGCTGTTTTGCTTGGAGCACAATCCTTCATTTGGAATTTGATGAGCATTTATGCTACATCTTGGTCTGAGAAATAAATCTTTGATGCTTTAGTTGCCAAACTTCAATGCATCATATGAAATGTTTTGCAAAGATTTGCTTCTTCTTGTTCAATCATGCAAATGTTGTTTGCAGTATTTATCAAATCATCAACACTTAGAACCATAATAACAATCTCATCATGGGAGATTTTAAAATATCAATTTGGATGAGTTCCTTCTCTTAAAACCTGTCTTGAGATATCAATTTTCTCATTACATGCTTGGGCGCCTTTAAATTTGTACAAACCCTTGGCTAACCTACATACCATCCTCTTTCCTGAAACAATAGAACCCTGTGATTGCTTCATGTAGGCTTCTTCATCCAAGAAACCAATTATGAAGTACTTCAATGAACTTGCCACCTAAACTGTATTTCAATGGCCATAAACATCTTGATGGCTATCAATTTGGAAGTAGGTGCATAGTTTTTTAATAATCTATACCTTCATGTTGTTTGCAGCCTCTCACAACAGGTCTTGCTTTGTGTTTGTTTGTCAAACAATCTGCAAACAATTTGGTCTGCTACACCCCTTGCAACCAATGGGCTTTTTACGTAGTGACAATTTAACTAGTTTTCATGTTTTGTTCTTCATCAAGGCATCATATTTTACCTTCATAGCATCCCTCCAAACTTGTTCTCAATCATCCTTATCAAATCTAATTGGATCATATGAACCAGTAACCATTCATCAAAGCAAGATCCGCTTGATATGATGATCGAGTTCTTCCATCTTTGAACAATCTATTTGGCTTTGTGTTTTCCAAAATTTTATAAACCACTTGGGCCATTTTACAATTTCTACTTATTCCCAAAGAGGAGAACAAAGAACATAGAAGTGTGTCTTTCATTGTACGCAATAAATGACTTGCATATGCACTTATAATATCCGGTAAGTACTTCGGTACATAATATTTTAGCTATTAACTACTTTTCAACAATTGCCACTAGCACACATACCTAACTGCTAATTATCGTGACTCCTAATCACACGTAATACGATTTATGCAAACTAGACATAATAGGATAATTATATCTAATGGTAAAAGTGTGCAGATTTAGGATGCAGCCCCAACCTTGTCTATAAAAGCCCAACAGTTTAAAGCCAAATCAGACTAAACTCATGGAGTTGACTCACTTGAATTGGCCACCATTCAAATGTAGGATAACTACACACCCTACATTATAATACAATCCTACAATATAGTGATCGACTATATTTTGACATAGTGACATTTTGAAATTACAACAGAGTCATTGAATATAAATAGATATATGATCATGAAGTCTTAACTTACACAAGTGGTAATGTTCTTGAAATTTCAGAAGGTGGATGACTTAATTATGCCTTCAGTGTTCCATATTCAACTTCAAAGGTGAATTAAGAAACACAATTATTGCTATGTAGTATTCATTAAAGGGATTGTGGAGTAAAATTGTAAAACACATGTAGAAATCAAATTCAAATCCTTATTCAACAAATACATGTATGTCTTCAGACATGACTTACCTCAGGACTTTCTACACCAAAGAGTTATAGACTATTAAAACTGAACTCAGCCCCAATACTAAACCAACTGTTAGGCCCATACATAGAATATGCTATCTAGAGTCTAGACTATCAAACTGAACTCAGCAGCAATAAATGACCAACTTTTAGACCCCTACATAGAATATGCAATGCAAAAAAGCAATAAGTTAGAAAACAACTTCAAGAGTTTATAGAGGAAGGATACACATAACAATCAATATTCCCCTTTGATGTGCTATGTCTCTTAGTGAAAATGAAACATGTGCCCACAAGATGTCTATGGAATATAGATCATTAAATATGGTTAACTTTAAAAGATAAGTATTCCTCACCCTAAACATATTAATTTAAAATAGAAACTAAAAACGAAAAAGAAAACAATACTAACCCTTGAAGGATCTATGCTCTTTATAAGATGGACTTTAGTAGCCATTGCTAAGTCAGAACTATGGAAATCGATGACTCTAAAACAACCTTAATGACTAATGACCACCATAAATGTATGGTCATGACTTTAAATTTTTAATGTTGCCTCCAGAACATTTTGGGATTTTTCATGACAATGATGAACAGAATTATTGCCTGTACTTAGGAAATAGCATTGTCATATTCCAAATGACATTCAAATTTTCAATAAAAACACTGAAGATCCATATTCAAATTGTCATATTCTAATTGTTTTTTTTTTAAATAATCAAGTTTGTAAATTTTGTTTTTCTTCTTAAGGAGATGCTTGCAAATCCTGTTGCACATGTAATGATATTTGAGGATGTCTGCAAATCCTTTTATTGGTGGCTTGCAATTTCTCCTTGGATATGCATTAATATGAGCTATTTGAGGACAGGTTAAAATCCTTCTATTATTGGGAGTTTGTAAATTGTCCTATTAATATGCATTTATCGGAGAGTCGAGGATGTCTATACATCCTTCTGTTAATTGGAGTCTGTAAATCATTCGATGTGCTTTTGAAGAACAGTTGTAAATCTTCCTTTTATCATGGTCTGTAAATCATCTTACGAGATTTGATGGTGTCAATAAACACAAACACAAAATGAGAGGCTCTGCATTAACCACTTGAAAATTTCCAGTAAGAAGGCGTAATTAAATAGTCTTTACATATGATCCTTGATATTCTATTTCCTGTGTGACATGATTCTTGACCTTGCATTTTGTATGCAATGTGTGATTCATAATACACAGACTTCGAAACATAAATCCATTCCCAAAGATTATTACGACCCCAAAACATTATAGGTACTTTACAACTAATAACCCATTAATTAGACCTTTTTTCTTAATTACCAATAAGTGAATGCAAATGCCCATACATGTAGCTCCAATTACTATTAATTTGATTAAAATTGTCTTCAAGCCTGTTACTTTTTCCATCCTTCCGTGTCACTTATAAACATGTTGAATAGACTGAAATTCTTGTTTGAGGTGATACAGAGTGTTAACCATCTTTTTCTCATCCATAGCCTTATCAAACTGGTTGAAGGCGTTTTGCAGATTGTATGAAGAAGTGCTTAGTGGTAGTCTGAAATGATATGTTTTTGCTTGTTTTTCTTTTTGGAAAGCATGGATCATTTTGTCCTTGTCTTCCACTGGAATGAAATCTCTGCTTGCAGATGGTTCCCTTATTGGGCAGCAATTTAATTTCTTTCTTGTTCGATTTGGAATCATTTGTGTTTGCATAGAAGTCCATCTTCTGGTCAGACGTTATTATTAATATTCTATTTTTAGTAAATTTCCAAGTGCACTTCCTAACAATACCATTAGAAGTAAACATTTAAATAAGGGATGTGGAAAATACATTGTTTTTGTGTTTTGACAGCCAGATACTAACAAGAAACAAAACTTCCATTGTGCAGGAGGTTGGTGGAGTGGGATTCCTTTGATGGTATACAATGAGTGCGCACTTTATTCTGCATCTTGTGTTGGCTTACATGTTTTGTCTTGTGTCTTTTCAACAAATATTTTCTGTTCCCTTGTTTATGGCTGAAATGTTGTTTTATCTGCAGCAAGTTCATTAAGGAGGTGGAAGAAAAAGTTAGCAAGGATGCTAATATAATTGTGGCATGTCAAACTGGGATCAGGTAAGTTTGCCTTCCTAAACATCCATGGTTGTAGCCATTAATTTTTAACATTGGAAATTTTGTTTGGTAATAGGAGCATTGAAAATTATTAATCTCATCATGCATCTATAAATTGGTAAAACTGTGATACAGCTGTTTTCATCACTAGTGTCGAGAAGGTAAAATGTCATATTGTACACACAATCCCACTTGTTAATGCATGTGTTTTGGAAGCAGAAAAGTACCGTTTATTTTGTATATAGTATTTGGGTTTTCTTTTAATTTGCCATGTCTGATTCTATCAGTTGATCAAAGTATTTACATCAAGCTTAATATAAGGTAAATTTTATATCATATTCATCAAAGCGCTTTCAATCTTATTCTCTCCAAGGCCAAATACAGTATGATCTTGCAAACCCAGATAATTTCATCTGTATGCATCATGCAGTAAAATCAACCTGCATAGTTACAGATATATGTTGCAAATGTGCGCATATGCAAGTGGCTCAAAGTTGAGGTATTACACTTTGCTATAAATGCTGATTTTGATACTTTGTAATATCTGACACTTATTTCATTCATGGCATTGTGATGCAATGGTAAGTGGCCTGGAATTCTATGAGGAGGGCCCAAGTTCAGGTCCCTGCGTTGTGGTGGACACTCCACTGATAAGGCGGCTTGTGATAATACGGTTATGGTTTCTTGTAGTAACACCATGATAATGTGATTTGTTGAAATACAACTCTAATGCGGCTATGATGTAATATGAGTGGGGCCTGTTTCAATCCCATATAACCAATTGGATGGGGGAAAAAAATCTAACCTTATTTTAGTTATTTCAAATGAACTTTTGGCTTATGAAAAGGACATTGTGACATGAATACTTTATATAGTGTAGGTGCATGGCCAACGAAAATGACTGGAATTGTCTCCTTTAGATGTCTTTCAATCATGTTTTTTTGCATTTGTTTTTCTCTGAACAGATTAAAACAACGTATGCTCACTATTGCTCTTCCTTCCTTTGGATATCTGTGTTTTGCAACAATGAGAATTTGCAATGGACACTGTTCTCAACTAGAAGATGGTTGATTCTTTTTATTTTTTCTTTGAGAATTCTTCTGTATCTCTCAAACACTGTTGAGTATGGGAGACTTTGAATTGGAATATATTTGCCACAATGTTCTTCATTATTTCTGTCTTTTTGAACTTGAATAGCCAGTGAACAAGGGATGTTTTTTGTTTTGCTTCAAAACTGGACTCCTCATCAGGGTATATTTGCTTGTTGTCTATAGGACATTTTGTTGTATGTTCTTCCTTAAAATAGATTCTTCAAAAACTTGTTCATCTGCAAATCGTCTAGGCTTCTGGACTTTTGCATTTACCCTCCTATCTTTTACATGAACCCCTAACGCTTTTTATTGAACTAGTCCTTTGTACTATATACTCTGCTCATTCAAAATTATATAGTTATGGATTTCAATTGGGCAAGATTTCCATCTCTAACTGCCTGGTCTATATGCCAATGACAGTCTTTGTGCTAGGGTTTCCTCATTTTGCTAATGTAATCAATAATGATCTTCTCTTTCTAGTATTTGCTTATGGATGGGTGAAGGGGATGTCTATTTGCCTCATACAACAGCAATTCCCTCTATTAGTGTATAACGTTTGACACCTAGCATCAAAATATGATGCTAGATTGAAAGTAAAAGGGAGCAAAGCTGAAAGTAAAATATGTTTTATCATTCCTTGATGCTCTTTAGTCGTACTATGGCTTCTTTAAAAGAGGAGAAGTTCTTGTTGAGGGAGTTACAATTTGGTTATATCACAAATGGTTAACTTGAGATGACCTTTATTGACTTTATTTGTTAATTAATTTTGATTACAAATTGGGTTGCCATCAATGAGCAACTCTGAGAGGATCCCACAGTGGATGCTATAGAAATGGAATACAACATACTGCAACACAATTCCATTACCACTTAAATAAACAAAATATACAATGTGAATAACTTACAATTACAATGCATACACTGCACACACAACATATATCAGACTGCCCGACACAACAGTTCGGATGACCCATCATAGCAGTTCAGATGACCTGACAAAGCAGTTTAGACGACCCAGAAGAACAGTTTAGATGACCTGGCACAGCAGTTCAGACAGCCCGACACATCTCAGATGACCCGTCACAGCAGTTCAGACGGCCTGCAACAGCATTCAGACAACTTGATACACCACTTCAATACCATGCCAACCTTGATACCCACGTACCTTGCCAACAACATAGATGAATGAGGGAGGTGCTTAATTTATACAACTACGGAGGTAGTTGCATCCACCAACTTACTAACTACCCAACACCTCATCATTTTCTTAAATGACATTTGACTTGTATTTACATTTCATTTCATGACTCACTTTATGACTAATGACTTATCTATACATAACTTATACTTCATATACAATATGACATCACGACTTCATAACATCAAATATATCAAAACTCTTAATGTGCACGTACTTGACTTCCAACGCACTTATTCATTGATTATGCAGACATGTCAATTTGCTTGCCTACATCTATCCCCTCCTCTAGACTTGTTGGCGTCCTCGACGACACATGAGCTGAACACTAGGGATAGAAGCATTGAACACCATACTGGAATCTCTTGTTGCGCTCCTACCGCTTTCTCGTCTTCCAAACATCTTTTGCAACATATTTCACTTCAAATTGCTTCCAACAATACATTGTTATGCAATTTCTCACTCCACTTTCTACAATTAGTCATATCATCAACATGTCCAACATGACGGGCAACGCCTGTCGCCACTTTTGTCGGGAGTCAAGGCTTTGGAGCCCCCTTGCAAGGTCAAGGGGTAGCATCCCTTGTGAGGTCTTGGGGCAGCATGCCTGCATGGCTTGAGGCAACGACTTGAAACCTCAACAGTGAAACCATTGAAACCCTCATTGTTTGAACTAAATTTTTCTCCTTGCTTGCATTTTGGTAGCCTTCACTCGACCCACTTAAACAACTTCCCCTCAACTCCGAATTACTTCTCTTTGGCTCTTGACGACTTCTTTGTGGCTTTTGATGGCCTTGCTTGACAAACATCCTTTAGTCTCAAACGACTCACATCCTGGCCTGGACGAACCTCTTAAGTTAGATGGCCTTGGGCTAGGCGACCTACTTTCTATAACAAATAGTCTGACTTTGGACAACTTGCTTCAGAATAGTCCTATTTCAGGCGGCCCAAGTCTGTATAGCCTACTTCTGGGCGGCCCTGCCTCAGATGACCCGACTTTGTACAACCTACTCTTTTGTTTAGACTTCCCACATGGACTTCCATACAATCTTCTTCTCTCGCCATACAATCCTCTAGATAGTCCACACCATGCTCTCTTCCTATAGGGAGCAAAGAAGCAACTTACCAAAAGAAAAAGAAGTAGAGATGTGTATAGTTTTTGTGTTGGAATGAAATTGTAATTAAATGCATATGAAATGCAAGTGAAATGTAAATAAAATGAAAGGCACATGAAATGTAGGCGAAATGAAATGTAATGCAATTTAATAATAAATTGCAATTAGACTTTAGGCATAAAGGTTAATATTTGCATATGCCATATACGTCCAAATCGGGGTGGCGGTTGGATGTGCTGTCTTGGGAAGCTGTTGTTGGCAATGGCCAAGGACATGCATTAAATAGAACCCCCCCTCTTTCATTTGTAATATTGGACAATGTATACAAGATAGCCATTGGTAAGAGCACTAAGGAGAGATTGCTCATTGTTTATGCTGTGAGTATGCAGGTCTGGTTGTGGAAGCATTGAGGATTAAATCCTGCATGTTGTAATTGTAGTCTGCCATTGCTGTTTAAAGCAGATGTCATTTGAATGCCAATACAATTATGCTATTGCAGATTATTTGCAGTCTGATTGCAGTCTATTCATATTCTATTTATGCTATGTATGTTGATGGGATTGCATGTTGTAGTGTATTGGATACTGTTCATAGTTGCAGGTCATAGTATTTGTCTGCCATAGTTGTAGGTTACAGTTGTTATTGTGTTGCAGTAGTTGCTGTCCATAATTGCAGGTTTCAGGGTAAAACTGAAGGAAGATTGAAAGTTAGTTGCATACTGTACGACACTGTGTTGTAGTCTTGAGAGATGACTGTCCTATTCTCCAATATTGTTTGGCAAAGACTGTAGCATTGTACGTGTGATTACTGTACAAGAAGACTATTCCTAAAGAGTTGTAGTGTCATAAGCAGGAGACTGTATTGTACTGTGCCATTCAAGACTACACCATACAAGTGAGACCGTACTGTCTTAGGACAATGACACTATACAACTGCAAGGAAAGTCTTATGACTGCAGTCCCGATAAACTCATAAGTCTGTCATTCCATTTCCCTAGTATCGGGAATCTCGCCACTCGTGCTATACTTCCAATTAGATGAACTCCTCCTTGCCTCAAACTTTGTGTTGCTTCATTCTCTTCCTTCGAAAGCTCTGCATGATCTCCAAATAGCTCACCATCATCTTCCTCCAAAACTTGGGCTGCAAACGACCTTGCATGACTACCGGACGATCATGATCTATCTTCCAACGGCTTGGGGTTTTCATCTGACAGCCTAGGGACAGTTTGAGGCTCAGATGGCCTAGGGAGGGTCCAAATGGCCCTCTCCTTGGGATAGGCAACCCAAGGGTCGCCCAAGGACTTGCTGTCTCCGCTAGACGGTTGGGTCCTAACTCAAATGGCCTAGGTTTAGACAACCTAAGCTCTAATAATCAAGCCTTGGGTCTAGATGGCTAGACAACCCTAGCGTAGCATGGTGGTAAGTATTCTGAGAATGGAGGACAAGATGACGGATTTAGAGGCCAGATAAGACTGCAGTCAATGCAGTTCTTTTCAACATTTTGCACTTGAATGACATCAACACTTGACTTGTACGACAATATGACTTGAACGACACTTCCACTAGAATGACACTTGCACTGGAACAACAAAGTGCTAGAACGACACTTGCATTGGAACGACAAACACTAGAACGACAATGTGTTGGAACAACACTTATTAGAACGGTAGGATCAACTCTACTAGAACGAAAAGTATTCCACACTATTGGAATGGCAACTTGCATTGGAATGGCCACAACCAATCTACTAGAACAACATGCACAACAAGTCAACACCACTGGAACGTCAACCTCAGCAATTCCACCCGTACAACATTATAGACTGCAACTCCCTTATTCCAAGTTTTGATTGTGACAATGATACTTGCACACAGAATCCAACACACAACTACCAACTACCAATGGCAATCATACTGTACATAGATTACACACATCATGGATAGAAGATGAGTCATTTGCATTACTCAATAGTATGACATTACAGAGTCTTGTACAATGCATACACAATCTCTCCTAACACATGCTCTACGTATGCTCATACATATGGTTTGCCAATGCACGACTTTAGTCTGTATATGAGTGATTGATTGTCTCTCCATGGTCTAGTAGTCTCAGATGAAGGAGGGGGATCTATTTATGCTTTTGGTCTTGGCCATTGCCAACAACAACTTCCAGGACAACGCACCACCCAACCGTCTCCCCATTCGGACGTTCACATAGCACCCTTAATACATACTATAGTCTATTGCAATTTATCAAACTCATGATTAAATTGCATTACATTGACATTTCATCTACATTTGCATTTGCATTTCACATGCATTTGACTCACATTTACATTTACATTTCATTACACTTTATTTACACTTAGTGCATTTTGCACTTATTTCTACTATGTTCACTACTTTTTGGGAATTCTAGAACTAGTGCCTACATTTGCCCTCCCATTTACTTTGGTTGATGTCCTCGCCAACGTCTGTTTGGTTCTTGGGGACTCGGCTGCTGTTGTTGAGGTGTTGGAACAAGTACTCCTCCCATCTCCATGATTTGCAGCTTCAATGCCTCTTTCTCATCCTTCAGTCTCTTGGCATAATTATGGTATCTAGCTCCTTCTATACCATAATGATTGGCCCTTTGTTTAGTTTCAGCCAATTTTGCCAAGGGTTCTTTCTCCCTCTTTGCAAAGGCATCTTCGGCTTCTTTCCTCGCTTTCTCAGCCGCTTCTGCAAGCTGCTCATCTCTTTCTGCAATCAACTACTCTTTGTGCTTCAATTCCTTATTCTTCGCTTCCACCATCTGTTCTTTGATTGAACACTCAGATTTTAGTTGTGCAATTAGTACACTCTATTCCTCCTGAGTCTTTGTCCTCTCCTCAACCTCTTGCTTTAAAGCAACTAGTTTTGCCTCAGCTTCCTCTTTCGCTTTCTTCATCTCCTCGTACTAGTTAGCATGTGCTTCCTTTGATTGGTGGATCTTTTGCAATCCTGTAGCTAACCACTCAATCCAGTATGCCAAGAAATTAATTCTTGCATACATCTTCACCAATTCAGGTGAGATCTTCTTGTACTCCACACCTGCTCCATCTTCTAGACAAGGCATCAAGTCTGTTGCATCCATATATATTCTGGCTGGTTGCTTGTATATTGTCATTGTTCTTGTTGGCAATTCTTTTATTCTAACCATCCTTTGTATATTACCAGCTTCCATTTCCCATGGCTGCTTTGATGGATTTCAACGAGCTTCTTTGTCCTTTCTCCATATTGAACCTACTGTATTAATTTATCTATCTCTTCATATACCATCAGTTGCCACTTCTTCAATTGTCTAACACAACCCATCCTAAATTCCAATCTTGTTCTATCCATAATTTGTCATCTTTTCAAAGAGTAAATCAATCTGTTCCTCCACATGATCTCCTACATCTGGTGGTTGTTTGAGATTTGGCACTTCAATTATGAAATGCTCACTTGTTTCCTGTGGAATTTCGACCTCTGTTTCTTCTCCAATGGGGATCTCCTCCCTATCTCCTTGATTGTCACCTCTCAAATTGATGTTTTTCTTTGGTGCCTTGCCTCCTAATATTGGCTGCTTTGTAGTATCATCCAACTGTTCTATTCTTTGGCTGTTACTCTCCTTATCAATTTGAATTTTCCTATGAGCTGCCTTCCTTTCTCCATTTCTTTTGCTAACACTGTCTCTTCCCTTGCTAGTTGTTTCCCTTTCTCTATCACTTCTTTTGGCATTGTCTCTTCCCTTGCTAGATTCTTTGTTGTGGATGTGATCTCAAATGGTAACTCCTATTGCAACGAAGGTGATGCACATAGATCTATCTGTTGCTGAAACTTTGCAAAAATATCAAGTGACTCTATTCACATTTCTCCCACCGTTTCGACCTGAATTGCATCCATCGCATCCTATACCTCTCTATCCATATCCACAACTCCTAATTTTTGTGCCTACTGCGAAGTCCGTCTTCTCTCTCTGCAGTGTCTTCTTGGATCTCCTGCTGTACCAACCTCCTTCGCCTCTTCTCTTGTTGTATGGACTACAGTTCATCATCATCTAAATCCTCACTTGCTTCATCATCCAACTAGTCCTTCCTCTTCAATATTTTCTTTGTTCTCGCTGGAGTATTTACCTTTGTAAGTGGCATCACATTGATCCACCTCAAGATCGTTGGCTCCTGCTCCGCTATCTCCCTTGGAGGATTCAGTCCAGGAAATTGCAACTTATCTTGTGCCACAACATTCATTAACAATGCAATAGCGTGAAACGCCATCGAAAAGTTTTTGGAATACCTCATCAAGAAATTCTTAATGCACTATGATAGATATGTTGCCCAGTCATACGCCACACCCTCCATAATTCCTTGCACATATGGTATGAACTAGGTGGGCATTTCCAAACATTGTTGCTCTCTTGACAGCTTGGACGTTTTTACGTTCATGGCACACTACAATTCCATTGTCTTCAATTGTTGTTGCCTTACTCCTTGGTTTCCATACTTCATTAGCTTCGCAACTTCCTCTAGAGTTCCACCGGATCTGATATATTATATCCTTTTTAACTGATAATTCATGATTTGGAAATCTGAACGTTCTTCGAAAATTGTCATGTGAAAATACCACCTGCACCCACTTGTCACCAATCTTCACTTTGCTGGCGTTTTGCTGTGGATTGTATGTTCATAACATTTGCAACATATAGCTCTTGAAGAACTCAAAGTTTGGGATCTCAGTATGCAACTTACGCTTGCATTCTTGAACACAACTCTCAGTGGGTGATCTATTGCGCTTGCCTTCCACTAGTTGCGGCAAAATTCTCCCGTCGATTGTTGCCATGTAATGTCCTTCAATGGTATTGGCATCCTTTCCTTCCCCTTTTGAGGTGAAGCCTCCACTCTCTGCTCCTCGAGAGTGTTAGCTTGAGGTTGTTCCCATGAGTGTCCACTATGCTGCCTACTACCTCGCTCTGCATCAAAATTGTGTTCCTTCTCTCTTGCTTGGACACGCTCAACGAGACTTTTTTGGATTCCTCCTTTGCTCCTGTTCCACCCGCTCCATTCTTTTGTGGATATTAGGCCTCCTCTGCATTTGTCCATCAATTGCAATTGCTCCTGTTGACAATCAACTATTGCTTGCATGACCTCCGTTGTTTGCTTCTAGCACTCATACGACAATTGTCGTCTGCTTCCAACACTTGTATGACACTTGCCGTCTACTTCTAGCACTCGTACGACACCTACTGCTTGCTTCTAGCATTCGTACGACAGAAAATTGATTTGTACAACAACCATTTGCTATTGACTCATATTGTAGTCGTCTGGTTCTTTCACTTGTATGGCACCTTCTGTCTGAGATTGACTCATACAACAGGCATTAAATTCACTTGTATGACACAACTCACTTGGTAGCTTCGTCGCTCGACTCGCACGACAACCTCCTATACACATCTTCTGCACAGTTTGCATCACATTTACCTTTCCACTTCCACGCCATCCGCCTGCCACTTCTCAGCCTTCCCACACCTTCAAGGCTACAACTAAACAAGTCTTGCAGGTTTTGTTTGTATGGTTATACAACCGTTCGTACGACAACAATTACTTTTAAAAAAAACCCTTATGCTGTACGGTTATGCTTTTTCAGCTCTTTGTTTGTGCATAATTTCTTCTAGGGTACCATCCTTCTTCTGCAACTCTTCATCGACAGCAGTTGTTTCTTTCCTTTTTTTACCAACAACTTCTATCCTGGCACGACTCTTGCTTCGGCAATACCTTGTGCACTTTGGCACGTCTCCTCCATCGGCGATGCTTTGCGCACTTCTCCACCAAATTGCATTTGCCCAATTGCAGCTCCTTGGTGCAACCTTTGCCCTCCCTCTTCGTTCGACGTTGAGTGCAAATGGATACTCAGGTCTCCTCGGTTGCTCCTATTTACAAGATTGGCACGGTGGGTGCCGCCTATTCATAACTGTTCTCTAGCTGCCACCTCACTACCTTGCATGCAACTGCTATGCTTTTTATTTTCTTTTTGTCCTATTGTCTTTTTCTATTATTATTTTTTTTTCAAAAATGGAACACATTGTCTAAAACTAACTGCACCATACAATTCATACGACCACTGCAACTACCACTTCTATTGCGAAATTTGTTGAAATATTTGTCTCTTCCTACCTTCAGTGACCATCTGCCCGATTTGTCATTTGATCCCTTGCAATGGAATGGCCTGCTTTTACCTGTTCGTCAGTTGTACAATGGTTTGTCGCACAAGTGGTGTCATTTGTATGACAATCACTTGAATGACCCTTTCCACTTGTATGACAAGCCCCATTCGTATGACCCTGATCATTTGTATGGTATGCTGTATTTGAACGATCGTCATCATGTTGGTTTGTACGACCATCTCTAGCGTTGCGAGATCATATCGGTACTTGTCTCGTCCATTCAGGTTCTTCAGTATCTTGTCCTTTTCTTTGTCCACGTCATCGCCTTTGCCTTCTTTCTCTTCATGACAATCCAACCTCAAGCATGTTCCTTTCTTCATTTCTTCCCCTTGAGCGGGCCTTCCTAACTTGGGATTGCCTATTCCTTCCTCTAGGCTATTCGAGGTCTGTTTGCGCCCTCCTTTGGTTCCTCACTCGTCTATTGTGGCATCTTCCGTTTGGACGTAAGCAAAGAGGTGGTCTTGACGGGCCAACCAACTGGTCACGTCATATCTGGTTGTTTTGTAAACAAACTAAGGAAGGTCCTTCCAGGTCTTCCTACTGATCATGTGGCCTAGGGGTAGCCAAAGGGAAGATCCTTCCCTACAAACTACCAGGAGGGAGGCCAACCAAACTCCTCCCTTGGACGGGCAATCATAGACAACCAAGAAGACTTGATGACCTTCCCAAATTGCCTACATTGCGTATGTAAGTGGTGAACTCAAACTACCACTACTTGTGTTGAAATTGATTGCATGTGAGCTACTACTCAAATCACTAGAGCTTGTGGAGGACATACTAGTGGTATTTGTTCGCTAGTTCCTTCCATCTCCTTCCTGAGATGTTGGTGCTTCAAAAACATCCCTCCACAATATTTGAGCTGTTTCCTCTCTACTCCATCTTTGTTGCTCCATTTCATTCAACACTTCTTGTCTCCTTGCTTCTATTATTGTCAAGATTTTGGATGGTCCTTCCAATATCCTGAGCAATTTGTGCCCTCATTTGCGCATTACGCCTTCGCAACTCTTCATACTCTTCTGAAACATGTGTATTTTCAGGCGTATCCTTTGTTGTTGGACACCAACTTGTGCTAATGGCTCATGTCATGCTCACTGTTGCCATTTCAAGGTTCATGCTTCGGTCGTTCTCTACTTATGAATTCCATTTGCCGCACATCATCATCTGTAAGTGATCTAAGTCTCCTTTCTTCTTCCATGTCTGGGAATTGTACATGCACCCGTACATGTCTTCTCTCTGTGGGAAGAGGTTCCAACTCCTCTTGTTCTATCACGGGCTGCTCTTCTTCATTCCCAAATAATCGCCTCAATCCTAGATCACTCTCTTCTCTTCCTTCTTCTGCATCCTCTTCTTGCTTGGTTTGGCTTGATTCTCCTTCTTCCTGAACCACTATCCCTTCGAATTCTTGTGAAGACTGATGTGGTGTTGTAACCAACCTTCCTATACTTTTGTCATCCTTTCTCCCTGGCTTGAAACCAACCATATTTACTTATGCTTTCACTTGATATGGTTTCAATCTCAACCCATTAACTTTTTTGGGAATGATTGTCTCATCTAGTTTTTGCAATTTTACTGTGCCATTATCCATCATCTCAATCACTTGGAAGGGTCCAAGCCATAAAGTCTTCAGCTTTCCTGGCTTGATCTCTCTTTTGCCATTATATCTCAAGACCAAGTCACCTGGCTTTAATTCCATCTTTCGCAGGTGCTTGTCATGCCACAACTTTCTTTGTTGTTGGGCAATCTTCGTTGCCCATTGTGCCATCACCCTCTTTTCATCCAGTTTCACCAGTGTCGTGAGCCTCTCCTCTAGGCTCTCCTGGTCACCCAAACGGTTCTGCACCGCCACTCTCAGACTTGGTACCAAGAACTCCACCGGCACAACAGCTTCCTGCCCGTACATCAACTGGAATGGTGTATGGTTTGTTGTTGGCTTAAAGGTAGTTTTGTACGCCCATAAAATTGTTGGCAATCTCTCCTCCCAATTAGCACCTTCAACTCCGCAAGTCTTATACATAATGGAAACCAAGACTTTATTCGTTGCCTCTGCCTGCCCATTCGCCCTGGGATAGTATGGACTCGATAGCGAATGCAAGATCTTGAATTCCATGGTCAACTTCTTAATGACTTCATTGACAAAATGGCCTCCTCTGTCACTTGTTAGCTGCAAAGGTATTCCAAACCTTGTGATCACTTGCTCGTACAAAAATTGAGCTGTACTCTTTGCAGAATTGTCCAATAGTGCTCTTGCCTCTACCCATTTCGTCAAGTACTCCGTTGCCACCACTATGTATCGACACTTCCTTCTCCGGCTTGTTCGCAGAGGTCCCACAAAATCAAGACCCCATCTCTCAAATAGCTCCTGTGGTTGTGATGGGTGTAACGGCATAAAGTCCCTTTGTAACGACTTCCTAGCTCGTTGGCACATATTGCACGCCTTGAAAAACTCCTTCGCATCGTGATAGAGGGTGGGCCACCATAGCCCTGCCAGAAGCACCTTCCTTGCCGTCGCATTTGGCCCCATGTGCCCTCCTGCCAACCCTTCATGAGCTTCTTTTAGCGTCACGTTGACTTCCTCTTCCATTACACATCTTCTCAAAATTCCATCAGGTCCCATCTTATACAACAAGCCTGCTATCAACTGAAAAGGTGCTGACTTGATGATGATTTTCTTTCTTTTTGTTGCCGGTATCTCCCTCGATAGCTCTCCCATCGACAAGTATTCCCCAATCAACTTGTACCACGACGGTATCACGCTAATTGCAAATAGTTGAGCATCAAGAAACTCGTCTGATACTCCTCCCTCCGTAGGTTCCCTTGAGCGAATCCTTGACAATTGATCCGCTATCACGTGTTTCTTTCTAGGCCTGACCACTACCCGAAATACAAACTCTTGCAATGTGACGAGCCACCTGCTAACTCATCCGTGAATAGTTGGTTTATTTATTAGGTACAACAATGCCTGATGATCCACATAAAAAGCAAAAGGGTTGGCTAGCAGATAGTGTCTAAACTTTTGTACTGCATAGACCATCCCTAATGCTTCCCTTTTTGTCGTGTTGTAGTTCTTCTCAGCTCTTGATAGCAACTGACTAGAAAAGTAGATGGGTTGATCCAGCCCAAACTGCCCCTCTTGGGCCAATGCACATCCAATCGCGAAATTGGATGCATCTACGTGGACATGAAATTCTTTATCCCAATTTGGAAACACTAGAATGGGAGTACACACCAATTTTGCCTTCAGCTCCTCGAAGGCCTTTTGATGTTCCTTTGTCCATCGAAAAGGAACATTCTTGCGTGTTAACACATCTAATGGGTGGGACACCTGGGCGAAGTTCTTGATAAACCTTCTGTAGTACCCGATCGTACCTAGAAAGGATTTCAACGAGCTCACGTTGTATGGCTCCTCCATGTTCATCATGACGTGAATTTTATCAAGATCCGTCTTCAACCCCTCTCTACTCACTACATGTCCCAACAACTTTCCATATGGTACCAACAACTTACACTTCTTTGGATTCAATGCCAAACGAGCATTCATGCATAGCCTCATGCATTCCTCCAACGCCTTCAGATGCTCGTCCTTCCTCCCATACAAAGACCAGTCATCCAAGAAGACTTTGAATTTTCCAATGGACATTTGCTCGAATATATAGAGAATGATTCTTTGAAACGTGGTCGGGGCATTACATAGACCAAATGGCATTCTATTGTACGCATAAATGCCATTCTCTACCACGAACGTTGTCTTTAACTTATCTTCCTTAGCAATGCTTATTTGATTGTAGCTAGAGAACCCATCCAAAAATGAGTAAATCTCATGTCCAGCTACCTCCTCCAAAATTGAGTCAGTGAATGGTATTGGAAAGGGATCCTTAATTGTTACGGCATTGAGACTTTGAAAGTCTACACATGCGGATCTGGTTTGCTTCTTTCTTCAAGGTGATCACGATCGGTGACACCCACTCGCTCATTGTGACCTTGAAGATTATGCTTGCATCCAACATCTTCTGATTTCCGCATTGACTAAGGCTGCATACTTAGGATTCATCTTGTATGGCCTTCTCCTTATTGGTAGTGCATCCGGAATCAATTGAATCTGATGTACACACAGTTCTGGCGGTATCCCTTTTGTTAGAAAAAATAGCAAAATTTTGTGCAATCAGAAAACACAATAATGCAGAAAAACAGTAACACAGTTTTACGTGGAAAACCTATAGTGTGCAGGTAAAACCACGGGGCAATGGCAGCTTTGATATTTTATTGATTTTGGCAAACTTTTACATTCACTCAACATTTTTACATGCAAGGGGTCATTCCCTTTTTATAGAAAAACAAAGGAAGACTCCAAAAACTGTTTGTTTCCTCTCCCAAAGGAAGACTCCAAAAAACTGTTCGTTTCCTCTCCCAAAGGAAGACTCCAAAAAACTGTTCGTTTCCTCTCCCAAAGGAAGACTCCAGAAAACTGTTTGTTTCCTCTCCATAAACTGCACCACCATGCACCTCTCTGCTGAAGAACATTTGAGATCTGGATATTCACTTCACCTCCTAACATTCTCCCACTTGAAGTCAATATACAGGAATTCTTTGCCTATGTTTTTCCATCCAAGTGCCAATTGCCCAATGCTGCCCTTATAACATTTTCAGCAAGCCTAGAGAAGTTTTGCACCACTCAAACTTCTCTGTCTTGATCAGCTTTGTAAGCATTTCTGCAGGATTCACTTCAGTATTAATTTTCTCCAACAGGATCCTACCTTCATCTACCATTTTTCTTATAAAACGGTACTTAACATCAATGTGTTTCGTGTGATCATGGAATGTTGGGTTCTCCACTTACGGAATAGCACTTTGGCTATCACCATGCAACAGAATCTTCTCCTGCATTATCTTGAAGTCTCCCAACAGTAGTTCTAGCCAAATTGCCTCTTTGCTGGCATGAGTGGCTGCAATATATTCTGCTTCAGTGGTTGATAAAGCCACTACTTACTGCAACTTAGAAGCCCAACTCATAGCTCCACTAGCAAGAGTGAAAGTATATCCTGTAGTGGACTTTCTCCCATCTCTATCTCCACCATAATCAGAATCCACAAAACCTTTAACTTGCAAATTTTCCGATCCATAGTAAATAGCAGCATCTGAAGTGCCTCTTAAATATCTAAATATCCACTTCACCGCATTCCAATGCTCCTTACCAGGATTTGCCATGTACCGGCTGACAACTCCCACTACTTGGGCAATATCCGGTCTGGTGCTCACCATGGCATACATGAGGCTTCCTATTGCTGATGAATACGGTACATGAGACATGCTTGTCTTCTCTGCTTTTGTTCTAGGACATTGGTTGGAAGACAATTTGAAGTGTGAAAGAAGTGGGGTACTAACTGGTTTTGCATTCTGCATATTGAAGCGTTGCAGAATATTTTCTATATATGACTTTTGACATAACCAGATCTTCCTTCCTATTCTGTCCCTGTGTATCTTTATCCCTAAAATTTGGTTTGCTGCCCCTAAATCCTTCATTTCAAATGTCCTAGCCAACTTGACCCTTTAGATCAATGATTTTCTTTATGCTAGGGCCTGCAACTAGCATATCATCTACATACAACAACAAAATAATAAAACTGCCATCATCAAACCTCTTATAGTATGCACAATGGTCACCTTCGTTCCTGCTGAAACCTTGGCTCTTCATGAATTTTCGGTACCACATCCTTGGCGCTTATTTCAATCCATATAGAGATTTCTTGAGTCTCCAAACCAAATGTTTTTTTGCCTCCAAACCAAATGTTCTTTGCCTCCATAGCTCTCAGGCTGATCCATATAAATCTCCTCCTTGAGATCACCATGCGGGAAAAACAGTTTTTACATCAAGCTGCTCCAGTTCTAAATCTTATGCTGCTGCAAGTGCAAGTAAAACTCTAACTCAGCTTCACAGCTGGAGAGAAAATTTCATTAAAGTCTATACCTGACTTTTGTACATATCCTTTTGCCACCAAGCGAGCTTTATAGCGTTCCAACAACCCATCGTTGTTCTTCTTTACTTTGTACACCCACTTGTTTCCAACAACCTTTCTTCCAGGTGGGAGATCCACAAGTTCCCACGTTTTATTCTTCAAAGTGCCTCCATTTCCTCCTCCATGGCTTTCCTCCACTTTTCTACATTCTCAGACTCTCTAGCTTCCTGAAATGAACTAGGCTCACCATCAACAGTTAACAAAGCAAAAGAGGACTGAAAAACAAGAGAATACCTTTCCGGACACTTTTGAGGATGTGTAGATCTTCTAACCCAATGATATGTTGGTTGTGGCTCTTGGTCTTCTGACTATTGTGGCTGCTTTGCATGCTGATCAGAAGCTTCAGCATGCTGAATTTCATTTTCATCTTCGTTCATATCTACTTCAACTGGTACAACATTGGGTGTTTGCTGTACCTCCTTCCTTTGCATGGATTTTTCATCAAAAATGACATCCCGGCTAATAATTACCTTGTGGGCAGTAGGATCCCACAGTCTATACCCCTTCATTGTATCTCCATAGTCGAGAAAAACAGATTTGCTTGATTTGGGGTCAAGTTTGGATCTTTTCTCTTTAGGCACATGGGCAAATGCATCACAGCCAAAGGTACGCAAATGAGAGTAATCAACTGGCTTACCACACCAAACCTCCTCCGGAATCTGTCCATCCAACGCAGCTGTAGGTGACTTGTTAATGAGGTAAGCAGCTATATTAACAGCCTCTGCCCAGAACCTTTTATCCAACCTAGATGCGCTGAGCATGCTTCTTGCACATTCCATGATTGTGCGATTCATCCGCTCAGCCACACCATTTTGTTGTGGAGTATATGGTACAGTCTTCTGGTGCTTAATTCCTTCCTGCATACAAAATTTATCAAATTCCTTGGAGCAATATTCCCCCCATTATCTGACCTGAGACATAAAATAGGCTTGCCCAAACTTTTCTCTACTCATGCTTTGAACTCTTTAAACTTCTCCAAAGCTTTCGACTTCTTCAAAAAATAAACCCACGCTCTCCTAGAATAATCATCTATAAAAGTCAAAAAATATATAGCATCATTTAAAGCCTGAGTGGGGACTGGTCCAAATATATCCAAACGTATAAGTTGCAGAAAATCAGAACTCTTACTAGGGCTTGCAGTAAACCGAACCCTCTTTTGTTTACCAAAAATACAATGCTCACACAAGTCTAAATTACAAGACTTAATCCTAGAAAGCATACCATGGTCATGCAGAATTTTCAAACCTTTTTCACTCATATGGCCTAGGCGTTGATGCCATAGCATTGCATCTTGAGCATTTCTGGAATTTGCTGTTGTTGCATGGTTTGTCACCGTATCACCGGACAAATGATATAGGGTCCCATAAGATTCTCCTTTTGCTACTACAAGGGCTCCTCTAGTAATTTTGCAATAATTGTTATTGAAAGTGATAGAATACCCTAGCTTATCCATCATCTTGATTGAGAGCAAATTCTTCCACAAATCGGCACATGTTGTACATCACATAACATCCTTTCCCTACCATCGTCCAACCTAATCCCGATGTCCCCTCTTCCCACAACTTCTAAAGGATGATCATCACCCAAGTAGACCATCCCACCACTATGTGGCTATTATTTGACAAACCAGTCTGTGTGGAGACATGGAAAGATGTACCTGAGTCTAAAACCCTGGTATATAGAACAGATCTGCTGTTGCTGATACGAAAAGCCTCACATGTTGTCTATCTCTCCCGAATCTACCGTCATGGTCTCAGTGATGGCTGAAATTGCTTTTCACCATTTCTTTTCCTTTTTTAGCTGCCAATAATCCTTATTCGAGCGCCCTGGATTCCCACAATGCCAACACTTCCCTTTCAACTTGCATCCTCTAGACTTAGATTTGGACTGTGATCTACCTTGTTGACTCCTCTCGAAAGATCGACCTCTCACAACTAGGGCTTCATTGGTTGAGGGTTCCAAAGATGTTTTCCACCTCAACTCTTCTGCCAACAAAGCGGCTACCACATCATCAAAAGTTAGAGCTCTTGATGATGAATTGTTGATGGTCATCACCAAATGATCCCAAGTCTCCGGGAGGGAACAAAGTAGGGTGGTAGCTCTGTCCTCATCCTCCATATTCACATTAACTGAAACCAATTTACTAGATTAGGGTATTAAACTCATTTAGATGATCTACCACAGATGAACCCTCCTTCATCCTTAAGCTATAAAGCTGTTTTTTCAGAAAAACCTTATTTGTTGCTGATTTCGTCTCATACAACTTTTCAAGCTTCTTCCAAAGGGCTTCCACGGTCTTTTCTTCAACAACATTGAACAAGACGGAGTCTGCTAGGCATAGACGGATTGTAGAAACCGCCTTCTTGTCCAGCGTTGCCCACTCATCTTTCATGTTGCTTGGTTTACTCACGACCCCTTTCAAGGCTAGGGCTTGGTCATTTTGAACCAACAAATCCTCCACCTTCATCTTCCATAGGGCAAAGTTCCTGCCATCAAACTTCTCAATCTCGAACTTGGTTACACCTCCTATCATTGTTGCAGCTCCCACTCGCACAAAACCCTAGGCTCGATACTACATGTTAGAAAAAAACAAATATTATGAGCAAGTAAAACAATAATGCATAAACAAAATAGTAACACAAATTTTTACGTGGAAAACCTGCAATGTGCAGGTAAAACCACGGGGCAATGGCAACTTTGTTATTTTATTGATTTTGGCAAACTTTTACATTCACTCAAAGTATTACATGCAAGGGGTCATTCCCATTTTATAGAAAAAACAAAGGAAGACTCCAAAAATTGTTCGTTTCCTCTCCCAAAGGAAGAGTCCAAAAAATTGTTTGTTTCCTCTTCCAAAGGAAGAGTCCAAAAACTGTTCGTTTCCTCTTCCAAAGGAAGACTCCAAAAACTGTTCGTTTCCTCTCCCAAAGGAAGACTCCAAAAACCTGTTTGTTTCCTCTCCATAAACTGCACCACCATGCACCTCTCTGCTGAAGAACATTGGAGATCTGGATATTCACTTCACCTCCTAACACACATGTGGATTTGATTTGCTTCTTTCTTCAAGGTGATCATGATTGGTGACACCCACTCACCTCAACTGCATTTCAAATCTTTGTAGGTCCATGTGAAGACATCCTTATATTGGAGAATATTTTTTGAAAGTTGTTGCTTTCAACACTGGGTCCCAATCGTCTCCACAATGGATTATCTTCTCTTCACCTTCATTGTCGAGATTAATCTCAACCATCTTCGGCCCCTCGTACTTGATAGTTTTAGGTTCACTTGCCGCTTGACCACGTCTATCATGTGTGCTGGCTTTTCGTCGATCACAACATCACCAACAATATATTCTGCAAATGTTTTTTGGGAATGTCCACTTTTCCTTTTCCTCTTTTGGTGCAGGTTTCTCTCTTTTGCTACTTTCACCGATCTCAAACACACTTCCTCCTTGTTTATCATGGTTTTCTTCATCCTCCTCTGCCTGAATGCAAAGACAAGTGGGCAAAAACATCTCGTAGTCCTCCATTTGCCAATGGAGAAGTCCACTATCCAATCACCCCTCATCTTCTGTACACTCTTCCAGATGTAGCACTCCTTCGTTCGGTTCATGTCCGTTGTCTTCATTTGAAGACATTGTCCGACTTATTGGAAGTTGTGAGATCTTCGCTTACGGACTGATTCTTCAAGTTAATCATATACTTATGCTGCCCTTTCTTGAAAGTGAGTCAATCCTTCTCCCAATTGTGATTGACCTTCGCCATGCGCAACCATCCTCTCCCCAACAATGCATCATATGCTGGTTTTTGCATGGTTATCACAATGAAATCCATGACAAACTCTTGATCAACAATTTTTACCTTCTGAGTCGTTAAGACTCCTTTCATTTCGATCCCATACTGATTCGCACCATACAACTTGAAATTTGGAGACCACAAAAATGGTGCTCCAATCTCCCTCCATGTCTTCTCGAGCAAAACATTGACACTCGACCCCTTGTCGACGATCACCTACGTCAACTTATGATCTAGCAACTCAATATGAATTAATGCTGGCTTTTTGCCAACATCAATCATCAATACAGTTGGATCAATGAATTGATCCCTTCTCTTCTTAGTTGCTTCTTGTTGGCTTTGTAGCTCCATCACTCTCCTTGGCTGCATTACTTCTATTGTCGCATATAGCTTCGATAAGGTACTAAGTAAACTCGACACTTTGACGTCCATTGTCGTATTGAGTACTTGCACTACTAGCTCTTAGGTTGACGACTTTTCTTCAGGCTTCGTCCACTTTTTCTCTTCAAGGAGTCACTCTTGCCTGGTCTTCCTCATTTCTTCTTCAATTACATCATGTGCTTCCTGCCATCTCTCCTCTACGGTAGGGTTGGGGTATTGGTCCACTTTCTTTGCTTGACCCCATGTAACTACAAGCACATTGTTCTCCTTCTATTGTTGGTTCATTGGAGGCTCTTCAATGTCAATAAAATTGACATTCTACGAGTTGCTTGAGCTTGCCTTCTTTGGCATTTTGCCTCCTTATGACTACCGGTCCACACCAACGACACATCAGGGTATTATTATTTCCGGAGTTGTCTCCGACTGGCTGATTTTGACAATTACGTGCGAAGTGCCCCCACTCTTGGCATCTTCGACATTGAATGATTGGTCTGCCATTTGCATCATATTGCAATCGACTCTGTCCTCCTTGCTATCAATTGCCTTGTTGTGGTTGTCTCCCACCTTGGCGGTTGTTTCTATATCCGCCACTTGTTGTTGCTTGTCCATTCTTTGATGTGCTAGGTTTTTCATCCTTCGCTTCTTGTTGCATCGACAATGTTTGGTGTCTCAAACTCCTTATGTTAAATGGATAGTCTCCAACCGCATGCCCTTTCACTTCACAAATGTTGTAGTAGGCATTCTTTGGACAAGTAATATTTGTGTGTCCCTCTGTTTTACAATCTGAACACCAAATATCTTGTCTCTCCTTTTTCTCCTTTGCATCTCGAGCCATCCTTTCTAGGTCCTTCCTCATGGCCTGGATTGCCACGTGTAGATCGTCACGGTCACTATCTGAATCAGATTCCTTGTAGTGACTTAGGCCTGTTGCCGTTTGCTTAGCTTCACTCTCCAATGTGATTGCTCTGTTATACGCCTCTTTGTAGGTAGTTGGTGGGACTACCTTCATCTTCTTCTTATATTTTGGCAACAATCCGTCAAGGAACCATCGCCTTTGCAGTCCATTTGTTGGTGCAACTTCCATCTTATTGATGAGTTCCTTTAATCTTCTATTATAGGATTTGATATCCTCATCCTTCTTTTGTTTCGTGGCATAGATTTCTCCGATGATCTCAATGTCATCTTGGAGTCTTCTAAATTCTTGGATGAATGCTTTCATTAACACTTCCCATGTTGCAAAGGGTTGGTCTTTCATCTTCTTCAGATGCCAGTCCATTGTGATTCCACGCAATGTCATTGGAAATAATCAACCATGATTGCTCGTCTTCCACTCCATTTGCTCGCCATATGGTTACACATGTTCCAATATGGCGTTTTGGGTCTTCCTTCCCGTCACCAAGGTGGGCACTTTTGCTTGCCCGTAGCTGCTGCAACTTGTTCCATACTTGCCATAGGTGGTTGTTGTTCTTCATGTCATTCTTCTTCACTTGGCGCTTCCTCACCTTGCACACTATCACCAGCAAACAATCTTCGACTGATATTAGCACTTTGCGACCTCCTTCACAAATATACATGCGTTGGTTCTAGTCTATTCTCCCAAGCACTCTCCTATGGTTTCTCTGGTGCCTGACTCCCATCCTCTGCACCTCTTGGCAAACTCCCCCGCTCTTGTGTCCAACGTTACCAACCAATCAACGTCGTCTCCACGTGCTCTCTCCACGTTGGTGCTTCCACTTGCGTGAACATTCTCCACGGTCTTTGCTTCATTTGCTCGCGTATTACCTTGAACTTCTTTTGTTGTTAACAACAACGTTTGCCACCTCTCGTGTGATTCACTTGGATTCTCCTCCTCCCGAGGACTCCACACATGTTCAACTACTAGCTCTTCAAGTTATGTTTCTCTAGACTGTAGTACTTGGTTGGCAATGTTTTGCTCAACACCCCTTTGTTGAGCAATCCTCATACTCCTCACAGGAATCTGGCTATCTCTTCGACCTTGTCTTCCATGTCCTTGTGGTAGTGAATCTGTCATTCACCTCCCCACACTTCACGCGTGTTGATTCTTCTTCAACTAGACCCAATTTCTATTTAGCAATGACAACGATGCCAAATGTAGCACGGTGGTAAGTATTCCAAGAATGGAGGACAAGATGACAAATTAGAGGCCAAACAAGACTATAATCAATGTAGTTCTGCTCAACATTCTGCACTTGAACGACATCAACACTTGACTTGTACGACAATATGACTTGAGAAACACTTCCACTAGAACGACAAAGTGCTAGAACAACACTTGCATTGGAACGACAAAGTGCTAGAACGACACTTGCATTGGAACAACAAGCACTAGAACGACAAGCACTAAAACGACAGGGTGTTGGAACGGTAAAGTTTTGGAATGGATTTTGTTAGAACGACAGGATCAACTCTACTAGAACGACAAGTGTTCCACACTATTGGAATGAAAACTTGCATTGGAACGACCATAGCCAATCTACTAGAATGACATGCTCAACACCACTGGAACAACAACCTTAGTAGTTCCACTCATACGGCGTTCTGGACTGCAACTCCCCTGTTCCACATTCAGACTGCAACAATGATACCTACACATAGAATCCAACACACAACTACCAACTACCAATGGCAATCATACTGTACACAGATCATACACACATCATGGATAGAAGATGAGTCATTTGCATTACTCAATAGTACAACATTATAGTCTTGTATAATGCATACACAGTCTATCCTGACACATGCTCTACGTTTGCACATACCATGATTAGATCTAAATACACGGTCTTGAATGAAGGAGAAGGGGGTCTCTTTATGCTTGTGTCCTAGTCCTTGCCAACAACGGCTTCTAGGACAACACACCGCCCAACCGTCTCCCCATTCAGACATTCACATAGCACCCTTAATGCATACTATAGTCTATTGCAATTTATCAAACTCATGATTAAATTGCATTACATTGATATTTCATCTACATTTGCATTTGCATTTCACATGCATTTGACTCATGTTTACATTTACATTTCATTACACTTTATTTATTTTTGGTGCATTTTGCATTTATTCCTACTATATTCAATACTTCTTTTTGTGAGTTCCAAACCAGTGCCTACACCTAGAAAACGGTCAGACACTGAACAATCTCTCTCTTCATCATCTGTATCATTCACTCCGTCATCTACATCACTCATTTTGTTGTCTACATCAACCACTTCTATAACTTCTTCCTACATATCTTCAACTATTTGTTGGATTTCTGCCTCTTTGATTGAAATCAAGTTCACCTCCTCAATTGCAATCAGGTTCATCAAGTTCACTTCCTCTGCTTCTTGGCGGGGGCTGTGACTCTTCCTATGCTTTGAAGTCTCTACATAGTAGTGGTTCATATCGACTTGCAACACTTTGACATTCACGTGCGAAATGCCCCCACAAATGGCATCACCAACATTGCACAATGGGTCTTCCCTTAGTGTCATACTCAATTCAACGTCGTCTAGTTTTTTGGTAGTCGTTACAAACCTCATTGCTGATGACATCCCCCATTGTTACAATATTTCTTTGTGCTGCATATACCTATAGCAATGATCTTGTGCTCTTCGAGTCATACTCATCCTCGGAGTCATCATTCTTCTCTTCAGAGTCGCTTCACTGACTTCTCGACCCCAACACTTGGACAATGAACTATTCCCATTCTCAAAGTCATCACTCTTATTGTCCGAGTCACTGTTAACATCAGAATTACTTTCATCTTCAGGGTCACTCTCGTCCACATTAACATGATCCCAACACTTTAATGATGTCTTTGTATCACTTTCCAAGTTCAAGGCTCACTCCAAGGCCTCTTGATATGATGTCGGAGGGACCACCTTGATCTTCTTCTAGTACATAGGAAGAAGTCCCTCTATGAACCACCTCTTCTTCAATGCATTTGATGGATCTTCCTCTAGATGGGTAAACAACCCACTCAACCTCCGGTTGTACAAACAAACAGGCTCTTTCTCACCTTGTTCCATTTTATAAATTTCAGCAATGACCTCATCATCATTGTGGAACAACCAAAATTCCTTCATGAATGCTTCACGCAACTCATCCCATGTTTGGTACTTGCCCTTTAGCAATCTCATGTACTAGTCCATTGTGATTCCACGAAATGTTGCAAGGAATAACCTCCTCCAATATACATCATTATTTTGTCCTTTTGCTTTCCATATCATGAGGCAAATTTTCCAATACCTGACTGGGTCTTTTGTTTCTCCTCTATGAAATGTTGTACACTTACATGATATGCCAAAATTGGTCTTTGTTGTGACAGGTTGACTTGAAATTCACAGTGGTTGTTTGCGTATATCTCCTTCATGCACATCATTAGGTACACCTCACTGGAATTGTTCTCGTGTTGGACTCTTGTCTTGCGCATCATGAAACGTGCCAACCTACAATTGCTCCAATGTTGGACTCTCGTCTCGCTCACCATTGAGGACACCAACCTGTAGTTGCTCTAGCGTTGGACTCCTGTCTCGCCCACTGTTGGACATGCCATCTTGCATTTGCATTGATGTTGGACTCACCATCAAACACATCAACTTGCAATTGCTCTAGTGCCATGCATTCTTCATCGTCATGCAATTCCTCACCACCGCATAACTTGCTATAGAGTGATTCTTTGCCGCTATCAGGTAACTTTGTCGTCATCACGTAATTCACCACTGTTGACATGCAACTCTCCGTCGTTGACAGGTAACTCACAGTTATCGACATGCAAATCTCAACCGTTGTCACAAAACTCTCTGCGCACAAACCCTTGTGCATCTCCTCTGTGTGTGTCTGCTTGCATGTTTGGTTGCGCATCCACTTGCACGTCTGCTTCATACATTGACCCCTCGTCAGTGTCAACAAAAAAGTCTGCATGTTCATCTGTTTTGTTGGCTGCATTATAATCATTCCATTGTAGTTGTTGTGCACCGTCTTGAGTAATTTTCTCGTCACAACTCCATGTCACTAGGCTTGAGCCAATTTTGATCAGGCAACGACACCAGAATGTAGAAATGGAATACAACATAAAAACATATATCAGACTACTTGGCACAACAGTTTGGACGGCCCAACATAGTAGTTCAGATGGCTCAGTAAAGTAGTTCAGACAGCCCAAAAATACATTTTAGAAAACCCAACACAACATCTTAGTTCAGACGGCCCGGAATAACAGTTTAGATTGCCTGCAACAAAATTTAGATGGCTTGATACAACACTTCAATACCATGCCAACCTTTCCTTCCATGCCAACAATACAAATGAATGAGGGAGGTGTTTTATTTATACAACTAAGGAGGTAGTTGCATCCTCCAACTTACTAACTACCCGACACCTCATCATTTTCTTAAATTACATTTGACTTATATTTACATTTCATTTCATGACTCACTTTATGACTAATGACTTATCTATACACAACTAATACTTCACATACAATATTACATCACGACTTTATAACATCAAATATATCAAAACTATTAATGTGCGTGTATTTGACTTCCAACGCACTTGTTCATTGATTACGCAAACATGTAAATTTGCCTGCCTACAGATGCACTTAGAGGTGGCAACATTAATGCTTGCTAAGAGGGCAATACTATATACGGTAAGATTGGGTAGAGTAAGTTGAGTTAAGGTTGTGAGATACAATGTAGACTTGTCTTGCATCTTAGTGAACACATGGAACCATAATTATGACATCTTCAAGTTGAGGGCCACCAAAGTGGCTGCACTCAATCTTAATGATGTGTAGAGGATATATGGCTTGATATGCTTAGGTCAAGCAGTGAGAGTAGTTGCGCAAGGGGAGCACAATGAGATGCAAATGTCGTGTATATTGAAGGGCATGATGGTGTGTTAAGTAAAGGGAGGCAACGTTCGAGCCAAAGATTTTGCAAAGAGGGCTACCCAAGATATGCATAATAACCATGGGAATCTTGTCAGGAAGAATCCACATGGGTCAGGAGATTGGATTTTTGTTGACATCATAACCATCCAATTTGATAGGAAATTGAGAAGTGGACAATGTTTGTTGGCAAATGCTATGATGTGTGATTTATATCAAGTTCATCATGCGTGAATAGGTGGCTAGGCACCAACAAAATACATACACCTTCTTGTTGATGGTGTGGGCATATGTGAGGATCCCTGTTTCTTGGCCAACGAGGGGTAGTTTCCACCCTTGTAGACCTGATAGAGGACATGATGAGGGATTTCATCGAGGATCCCTACTTGATGGTAATATGGCTAGCTACTGATGTTACTAGGTCTCAAATATTTTTATGATGTGAACAACACCATCTTTCTACATACGGCCAACACTTGTCAAGACAACAAAGTGGTCAAGTAGCTATGGGACCACAACCATAGGTAGAGGTTAGAGCAATCCTAGCACTATTAGCAACATATAGATTGACAACACTAGTGGCTCCACAACTAGCAACATGTACATTTGGGGTAGGCTACAAGTTGAGGACTAAACACCGACATAGCTGTGACAAAGCTGCCTTTAGCAATAGAGTGGCACCTCGATATTGCATAATAGGTTTGTCACTCAAACTCTAGTTATAGAGTGGCTCCTTGATATTGTATAATAGGTTTGCCATTCAAACTCTAGTTATCCTAGTAAAGAGGAATTAAAATTGGCATGGATACATTCTTGATGAATGTGTATGTATTATGCAAATGATGTATAGGTACAAATTTGTTTGGTTAAGATGGTGTTGAGAAAGCTATCACCAAAGTTTGCCCTGGCATTGGACATTATGTACTTGGCAATTATAGGCTGTTTTTTGCATAGCAATCACCACAAAGTCCATGATGAACACCTGATCAATGATCTTTACTTTTTGTGAAGATAGTACTCCCTTCATCTCTATTCCGTACTGGTCTGCTCTATACAACCAAAAGTTGGGAGACCACAAAAATGGTGTGTCCAAATCTTTCCATGCTTTTCGGGCAATACGTTCATACTTGAACCTCCATCCATTATTACTTGTGTCAACTTATGGTTCGACGACTCAATGTGGATCAGTGCTAGTCTCTTCACGACATCTATCATTAAGATTCTTGGGTCAATGAACCGACCTTTCCGTATTTGTGTTACTTCCAGTTGGCATTGTGGCTCCTCCACTTTGCATGTCCACATCATCTCTCCCACCGTTGCATATAGCTCTGGTACTGTGCATAGTAAACTAGATACTTTTACTTCAATACTTGTATTCAGCACTTGCACAACCAACTGGTTTGTTGACATGTCATCTTATTTAGTTGTGATTGGTTCCTTCAACTTCTCCTAGAGCAATCTCTCTTGCTTGGCCTTTCTTATCTCTTCTTCAAGCTAGACATGTGCTTCCTGCCATCTCTCCTTTTTAGCAGGATTTGGGTATTGGTCCACCTTCTTTGCTTGTGCCCAAGTTAATTCTAGCACATGTTCCTCCTTTTGCTGCTGGTCTTGTAGAGTCTCCTCAATGTCAATAACATTAGTAATTTGAGTCGCTTATACTCGCCTTCTTAGAGTAATTTGCCTCCTTATGATTGCCCAATCCTCACCATCTACACATCATTGTAGTATTGTTTCCATTGCCCCCTCCCATTAGAGCATTTTGACAATTGCATGCAAAGTGTCCCCACTCTTGACATCTTGACATTGGATAATTGGCCTCCCATCTGAATCATTCTCCGACCGACCCTCTCCTCCTGTGGATTGATTCCCTTGTTGTGGTTGTCGTCTCCCTTGGTGGTTGTTTAGGTATTTGCCACTTGTTGCTCCTTGTCTGCTTTTTGAAGTGTTGGACTTGTCTTCCTTGACCTCCTTTTGCAATGTCAATGTCTAGTGTCTTGCACTTTTTAAGTTAAACGAACAATTGGCAACATATCTCACAACTTCGCAAATGTTGCAAAACGTTTTCTTCGAATAGATGACATTGGCATGTCCTTTTTATTTACACTTAGAGCACCATATGTCCTTTTTCTCTTTTTCCGCCTTTGCATCATTGATCATACGTTCTAGGTCCTTCCACATGGCCTGGATTATTGTAGTCAAGTCATCATGATCACTATCAAAATTGTTGTCTCGATCATTACTTGTACTTCCTCTGCTTGCTACAGTTGTCTTCATTTCGCTTTCTCAATTCAATGCTCTATCGAAAGCTCCTTGGTAGGTAGTTCATGGAATTATCTTCAGCTTTCTCTTGTACTACAACAACAATCCATCTAAGAACCATCGTTTTTGCAGTTCATTTGCTAGTTTTGCTTCCATCTTGTCAATGAGTTCCTTTAAACGATGATTGTATGACTTGATATTTTCATCTTTCTTTTGCTTTGTCGAGTAGATTTTACCAATATTCTCCATGTCATTGCAAAGCAGTTTGAATTATTTACTGGATTTGGTCTTGAGAAGGATGGTCTTCTTTTTTAGATGCCAATCCATTGAAATTCCATGCAATGTTTTAGAAACAATCTTGGCCATGAATCTTCATCATCTATGCTATTCACTTTCCATATCGTCTCACACATTCCGATATGGCGTTCTGGGTCTTCCTTTCCATCTCCCATAAACTTTGGGTATTTTTGGTTGCTCACAAATGCAACAATATTAGCCATATGTGGATGTTCGTCTCCACTCAAGAAACCTTTGTATGATAATCATTCTTCCACAAATAATCTTCGCTTGCTACTTTGTGCTCCCACACTTCGCAATCTCCTCTGTGAATGATGAGTGTCGGATCTGGTGTCTTGAGCACACTCTCTTGCGGTTGCCATTGTGCTTGACTCTCGTCCTCTACACCTCTAAGCATTCTCCCCCGCACTTGTGTTGGCATCACCAGTTTGGCGCCTTCTCCTCTCCACCACTTGCACAAACATTCTCCTTGGCCCAAACCTTGTTTTCTTGCTATGCCTCCACTTGCGCTTTGTCCTCCATTGTTAAAAACATCTGCCACCTCTCGCGGTCCTTGTACGAACTTCCTCTTGAGGGTTCTAAACTTGTTCGACTTCTGGCATTTGTATCTCCTCATCAACAAGCGTTGTCAATATTCTTCCTTCATGCAAATATTTGTCACTAACATGCAAGTCGTCCTCGTGCTCAACACGTCCACATTCTTGTTCTTGCTATTGTGCGATTCTCAAACTCCTTTGTGTTGACTGGTCTCTTGCTCTTCCGTGTCTACGTCTCCCACATCCTTGTGGTAAGTTATCTATCATACACCTCTCTTGTCTTCAAGCTCCACATGGTGCTGGTTCGAATTTCGAATGACAACGACACCAAATGTAGCAAGACGGCGGTATTCTACGCTTTGGGAGGAACAATTATGAATGATAAGCTAATTGCTCAGCAACTTCCAAGATGTAGCTAGATAGTTTGCATCAATCTTCCTCCGACGACCCTGCACAACACAATTTAGAAGGCTAATTTTGACGTTCAGATGGCCTGACAATGTTCCTCAAACAGTTTAGCACTAGCCTAGATGGCTTGCCCTCTAGTCTGATGACCCAGGTTTGCATGTGACGACCTTGCAATAGTCCATATGACCATTTATGAACAAAATATGGCGAACAAAATACAAGGTAACAAGGTTTGGATTTTATATCGACTGCAATAGTCAATCAATATAAATAATGCAAATATCACAAAATATTGGTTGAATGATGAATAGATATTAACAAGGTATTGCATTACATATGAGCCTGTACAGTCACATAGCATACTACTCCCAACATACTGCCTTCTGTATACACAACATCTGCTTCTATGCAAAACTATCATGTGCATATAATATCTCGAATGAACTCTCTTCTTGGCATTCATAGAATTTATCCAGTGTATACGTATATATGTATGTACCCGCTCAATTGAATGAGGGGGTCTATTTAAACTACGAGGAAGTTAGTTATTAACAACTACCAACACCAACACCTCATCTCTTTTTACATTTGTCTTGCATTTCATTCCATTACCTGCCTATGTGACAACTCACTCATTCGCACATGACTACTACTTATCATTACATTATTTCATGCAATATTACAACGTTACAATTTTATTCAAACTTTATTATGTGTACTTGACTTCCACACATTTTATTTTTGACTTTTATTTCTTGTGACTTTTATTTCTTGTGCTGATGTGGCAAGTGAGAACTAGAGCCTACAATGAATTGAGGGTAAAGAGTTCTTACACTAAGGTTCAACCATATAAGGAATCATTGGGATGATTGACAAGGAGTTGCATCTTTGGAGTGGGTCTGGCTCATCAAGGGGGCATCAAGGGCCTCGCCTTTCATATGACGAAATACGTGCATGATAGGATAGTCTAGATGTAGGCTAATATAGATGAGACGTGGAGGCCTAATGATGTTATATTGATCAACGATATAGCTTCATTCCCATATAACACACTTTATTTTCGTCATGGTGTTAGATTGATATGGCACACAATGGTGGGTATATAATGACATAATAAAAAGCACATGACACCTAATGCCTAAGAATGAATTAACTTGATCACACAAATTATTCCTATGCATGATTCAAGTGGCGATAGCATAACGCCCATGCTATTTCCATGGTGATCAAATTACATGCACTCATGAGGTGGAACTTGAGCACTATGTGGTTGGGTGAGAGTGAGAATAAAGATATGATGGTAATTAATTGAAAATTTTGTCCATTTGGTCTAGTGTGGGGTAGTAATTGTGAGTTGACTTGCATGCTAAAATGTGCTATGAACCCTATTCTAGATGCTTCCCTTAAGCTGAATTATGAACTCATGGGATAAACATAGTAATTTATATGATATGAAACAAGCCCTACAACTAGTGCAATGAAGGTGGAATCAACTAGAAGGCAGAACCATAGGTGTGTGTAACTAGTGTCTATTGACACACATGGGAGATAAGGATGCAAGATCCTTAATTATGATCTTGCGATGTAAAAGGTGACAATTTGGTACAATCTCAACTTCTTGAGAGCACTTTGAGCATTCTCTTACCCTCTCCACTCTAGCGAAGGATGCAACTAAGAACAAAGAGATTAAGATGCAAGGAGAGTAATATGGGTGCAACTCCTCGGGAGACTGTTACAAGAGGCTCAACATGCAACAAGATAGGTTTGTCTAAGAAGTTGGATGTTTGCAAGGGACAAATGAATATTTAAAATGGTGAAAAATATGTACAAGCATCTGCAAGGTTGGTCAGGGAAACACACCATCAGGATCATACCCTCATGACCACACATATTCAATATTGGTAGTAAACGAAAGGCAAAGGAAACGTTGGAATGTTGGGGTGGCGAAGTTGGGCCCCTGTAGTAGCTCGCTACTATCATTATGCTCTAAATGGAGATTTGTCGCACAAGCTGAGGTAGACGACAAAGCAGGGTAGAAATAAACGAAAATTGGCTAAGTGTTTGGAAGCAATGCGCTCCGCTCTACTTTGCTTTGAGTGAGCTCCACTCCATTTAGAGCACCTCGTTTAGACTGCCCCACTTGGAGTGCCTTGCTTGGACAGCCTTATTTAGAGCGCCCTACTCGGACCGCCCTGATTCTGGTGTGCCCCCCATGAAATTGTGAATTGCTAGTCCAAAATTAGATTAGGTTTTTATTGTTCAAATATAAATAAGAGAACAATTCTCATTGTAAGGGTCTTTTTGGCCACCCAGCATACCAGAGCTACTCTCTAGAGATCATTGTACTCAACACTTTGAGATCAATAAAACAAAGAATTGTGCTTGACATTCATGAATGATTGTGTCTTTGGCCTTTAATTTATGAATGCATGGAACTAGTAGCTCCGCTCTTTTTCCCTCTATTAGTTGTTTCTTTGTGATATGGCTGATTATTTTGGAGATATGATCACAGTGAAGTTATTCGTTACCTGCTAGAATTGTTGATTGCAACATTGAATTTTTCTACGGCTTCAACTATAATTCTATTTCTTGTTAGAATTGTTGATTGCATCAACATTGAACTTGTCTACGGCTTCAACTATAATTCTATTTCTTGTTTTCTTTCTCTTACCCTTTTCCTCACAAAGTAGATTAGATTTACTTTTCATGCACTTAGATTAGATTTTATTTTCTGCACAATTAGTCAGTTTATTTTTACATTCTCAGGAAAGCTGAAAGAATTGGCCCAAGTTTCGAAGGTCAGGGATTGTAAAACTCTTTCCATCCATTTGTTGAACTATGTTTACGGATGCAAATTGTACCTGACGATTTCTGTGTTTAACAGTTCTAGCTTGCTTAGCGGGACACACAAGTGCAACTTCGGTTTAAGCCTGAAGAACACCTAATCAGCCTTCCTACTTTGTTATTGAGTTCTTAAAACCCCTTCAGTCCTTTCTTATTTTTATGATGAATGTAAATAAAACCTAGACCCTAAGGCATATCTCGTCCTGTTCCATGGTGCTGATTAAGTCTAGCCATTTCTCATTATTACACTAATGATAGGCTTTTTCATTGGTGTTAATATAGGTTAACATCTTTGCATTGACATTGTATGTATCTTGAAGTTTACCAAAATTTGTGATAGACCCAGATACTGTATTTTCTGTATATTGCTTTATGTCGTAAATGTTATTGATACTTACCCGCAATTGCTTTTTAACTGCATTGTAATGTAATTTCTGGTATCTATATTCCTTTTATTTTTCTCCTTTCCCCCATTATGAGATGGGAATACCTATAGCATTGTGCCAGTTGAATATCTTTGGCTGTACCAGGTTAGTTGTAATGGATTTTGTTTTTCTTTCCCTTGTTCCTTAATATGTAATTAGTTAATTTGATTACAGCTGTAACTTTTCCACTGTCACATTGTTCTCAGTCAGTGTAGTTTAGATATACATTAAGTTTCAAGATATACATGCAAAAGTGCATGTTGATGCCTACAATGAGTAATAAGTGAATTTTGTTTGTTTTTTTAAAGATCCTTAGCTGCTTGTGAGCAACTATACAATGTGGGTTATAGAAATTTGTACTGGATTCAAGGAGGATTAAATGCTGCTGAAGAAGGGGTAAATTCTATACTTTGTTGGATATTTCACATTTATTATTGAGGACTTAGTCTCTTTCTACTGCTAGATTTCCACTTTGTATTGGTATAACACTCGTGACAATTCAGAATCCCATAAAAAATTTATGGGATGCTTTTCTTTATTATTTTAATCCTATTCTGTATTTGATGAAACTAGGATCTTGAAAGGAGTGGCCCACAACCTTTGAAATTTGCTGGTATAGGTGGAATCTCAGAATTTCTCGGGTAAGGAGCAACTCATTTATTGTCAGTGTTTGTTTTATTTTCCCTCAAAGAAGCACCTGTTTCATTTTTCATTGGGTATAGAAAATTGTTGTTTGGTTTGATCTTTTTATTGAAATAAAGTCATTATGTATATTTATTCTCCAAGGTAGGCATTATTTGTTTTTTTCTTTTCCAGCTTGAACAGATTGAATTGTTGGATAATGTTTACTGCATATGTAATTCATGCTATGTGGATGTGTTCTTGCAAATGGTTCCTGTTGTTCTTTAGATTTGAATAACTTTTCTTCTTCTTTTTAAATAGATCTTGGAAAAACCTGTAAAGGTTGTTTTGTCTTTGATATAGCCAAATAGTCATGTTACCAATATTGTCAACTAAAATTCAAAGAATCATCAGCTGCTCATACTACTTTTCGTAAATCTTCATGACAGTGTGAAGAAACGTACATGAGTCATGCCCAGGGTTTGTTTATATTAAGCAATTGAGTCATTAGGCAAATGTAACCTGTCTCATTTTAAGGGAGATTGCTTTAGGCATGCATAGTAAGCTTTTATTTCTTATTCCAATGCAAACTAAGATTTGGTCTCAATTGTAGCATGGTAAAAAAATAGTGCCTTCAATTAATAGCAAATTTATACTCCATGCAGAACTTACTGTATGATATTGACATGTTTATGTAGGCAAAAAGGTTCAATTAGATACATTACCAACAAATAGCAGGATAAAGATCATCTACATGAATGGATGTATGTGTAACACACACACACTCAAGCACAAGGGCAACATGAAATTATCAATTATTACTAACATTGCCCTATAGGGGGCCAATTATATGGGGGGCTGATTGTAGAAATTCATAATGCTTCGAATGGACCAAATGAAGTCAGCAAATTTACCCATATGACTGTATCAACATAGGAAGGGACATGAAAACAAAGGAAAGGTATGAAAGATTGGTAGGGTTCTCTTAAACACCAAATATCTTCACTAACAAATGAAATGATCTCCAACCAATATGAAAAATGGTTTGTGAGTGGGAGAATAACTACTCCCACAACTCAATGGAACAAATCCGAGTAATTGTCAAGCCGACAATCTATTAGATCACATTATAATACATAGATCACTTTATAAGGTGAAAAATGGCTCATAGGCAAATATAATAATACATCATAGATGGAGCAATTGGCTCAAGATCAAGATTTTTTTTTTCGCTAAGTCTGATTTCTTAAGTGTTCTGCTCGATTTGAAAGCAAGTTTGGAAGTTGCTAGAAGTGAGTGATTTGCTCGACTTAGCAAGCAAATGGCTCGATTTGACCTACAATTTCACAGGTTGAATTTAGAGTGATTCGCACGAATTTTTTAGTGCTTGACCCAATTATGCTTGAAAGTTCACCATTATTTTGTGCTTAGATTTTGTAGGTGCTTTGCAAATGGCGACTCTGACATGAATTTCAAAAAACTAAAATTGTCATAAAGATGACTTCGACAACATTCAAAAGACACCATAAACCTAAATTTGACCTCATGCACTCAAGGTAGAATCTGAGTCAATTTTTGCACAAGTACAGGACAACAAACTATTCGCTTGATAAAGTGAGCGATTCACTCCAAAATGGTGAAATGATTCCAAGTTAGATTTAATGAGTGATTTGCTCAAGGACTAGGAAGTGATTTGCTAGGAAAGACAAGTTTTTCCTCCCTTCCTCATGGGAAGGCGATTTTCTCTAGCCCCACGAGCGAGTTGCTCTAAGTGATGCACTTGGGCAATACTTTCTTTCTGCAAGTTTTTCCAAGTTTAGATACGCAAGCGAATCGCTTGATAAAGCATACAAATCACTTGACTTTGTGAGCAAATTGCTCAATTTTTTAGTTTACTAAAAGGTTGTGTATAGTGAGTGAATCTCTCCAAGTTTCAATTGAATTGCTCACGTCGACAGTTTACTGAAAGTTCCATTTTGGTTGTCAATTGTTGGTCTTCAAAATATTTTCCAGAAACAAATGAAGCAAAACATTCACTCAAATCTTATATAGAAAGCAAAAGGACGAAAAATAGATTTGGTGGGCACCCATAGGCAATATAAATAATCACTATATCTATAGATATTATTACACAATACTCCCATTAAGAAAATGAGGAGTGTGAGGGGGTATTTATACCAATACCAAACCCCTAATTACATAATAATGCTTAACCTAAGTTGATGTAAAAAGAGGAATTTAGGTTAATTACAAGATATAAAGAGGGTTTAACCATAACAAGGTTAATATAAAACCATAGGGATTACATAATCAAATATTACAAATAATTAATACATTGTACAATGAAATTCCTTTAGGCCTATCCAAAGCATTGCACCATGTTGGCCTTGGCAATGAACCAAATTTTAAATTTCATCATGTCCCCATAATTTGAACCGAGGGGTCAAGGAGAGAAGACATTAGTGATAATAATATCCCCCCATAATGGATACTCAAGTGGGCCTTTGTAGTTGAGGTAGATCCTTCAACATCACCCTCATCATTTGGAAGACGTCCACCAAGCTTGAAGAATTCAACTTCAATCCTTTGCAACTTTAGTAGACAATTCTTTGTTGGATGTCCCTCCCTCTTACAATATTTGCAGGTCTTAATTTTCTTTGAATATTTAATCTGGCCCTTGAGCCCCTCGGTCTTTGCCTTCTTAGATTTAAATTCCTTTGTGTGAGCTTGTATTTGTGGAGATCCACCACACTTTTGCATTGCCAAAACTAACTAGGAGAGAAAAAAACTAATCAAGAGTAAGAGTCTTCTGAGATTCAAAGAACATGGGAATCGTATGAACCATTAGGTTCAACATACGAAAGGAAGGGGAGAGATTAGTAAGGACAATATTAATGTATTTTGCATCATCTTTATTTTTGCCTCTAGAAGATGCAATATCTGCCCTCAAAGCCTTGAATCTCACAATATAGTTCTCAATGTTATCAAACTCAACTAGTTTAAGAGAGGAAAGCTCCAGTTCCAAGCAACTTACTTCAATAGTATTAACCTTCCCAAAAAGCTCATGTAGTTTTGACTATAACTAGATAGGGTCACTCTCTTATTTGATGTGGAAAAGCAACTCTAGTTCAGTCAACAAGGAGAACATGCCTAGAGCTTCTTCTCTTTAATGGTGAGTTTCATTATCAAGAACAATTGCTTTATCCTCCTGAAAGATGCAACACAAGTTCTTACTTTGTAGCAGGCCAATCATTTTAGTTGACCAAACACTATCGTTTCGTCCATTAAGGTGAGTAACAAAGGCTTTGTGGTCCATATTACACAATTCGACCCCTAACATCGCAACAAGTTCGTTAACTGATGCCAACAGTGCGTAGAGCTTGGAAAATCGTGTGATTTGAAAAAAAGGCTCAAAAAACTTTCATATGCAAAAGATATGACCTTTGGAAGTTTTGCCCTAATAGACCCCAAAATATAAAAAATTAAATGCTCAAACCTTAAGGTTTCAAATGCCAATCGCAACCCACCACTTGGCAAAATTCGATGTGTTGTTGTGCTCCATTCCTAGTTTGCAACTTCAACTGTACTTTACCTAATCGTTGCCATTTGTTTCCATTTCATTGGTTGAGTATATATGTATATGCAAAAATTTGTTTTTCATGGTGCATGAAAGCCTCACATCGACCTCCACGTTAGTCGATACATCCGCCTTGTTCGAAAGCTAAAGAAGTGTGTCGGGTAGGATTCAAACTAGTCTTACTAGGCCAAAACACATCCTGTTGGCCAAGACATTAGTGTGTCCTTTGAGACACTTGCTCCTGATGCACAACAAAACAAGCATATCCAACATGTTGATTGTGCAATAGGTGCTTGACCTAGAGATTTGAACATGAAAATAATTGCCTGCAAGGGTCTTTGTGAGCATGGCATGACCAATCAACCAAGGCCAACAGAGGTTTCTGATATGGTGATGCTCTCATAGGAAATGCCTCCCAAAGCCTTTGCTAGCAAAAAGACTCTGCCCGACTCGAACTTGGGACCTTCCACAAACATCTAAGTGATGGCTCCTCTAGCCATCAAGCCACATCTACCATTTGCAGTTATCAAAGAATAAGATTGCAAAAACATGCGATATTGTTGTAGAGTTGGTTAGCAATGCCTCAAACCTATGACCAATGGTAGTCTTGACGGAAAACAATGACCCTCCATCCAATTTAGGTGCCAACCAATGCAGTGACCTAAGATCATCGCCTTTGTAGTGCGCGACAGTTCATCTGTGCCGGCAAATTGCCAAATTTTTCAAAAAAATGTTTCATACAGGGTATTTTTTGAATTCAAACAATGGCGCCAAAGGCATTTCATGCATCTAATGCTGTAGCTATTGCATGGAAGGTTTGATGCATTTTGAATATAGAAAAAAAACCAAAAATGTTGAGAGATCCTTGACAATAACAAGGAAGGAACTGGATTAGGCAAGAGATCTCCAATAAAATTGAAAAGAAGAATTGGAATCAACATGGAACAACCTCCCTGCTTCTTTTGCAAAGATCCTTATGAAGCAATGAGAGAAACTTTGCCCTAGTGTTTGGAAGAAAAATTGGAGTCATTGAACTATCTTTATGTGTGACCAAGCAATGCCGTTCCACACCCACTCTGATACCATATTGGAATTCACAATATTTTCCAAAAACAAACGAAAGTAAAACATTCACTCAAATCTTATACAAAAAGCAAAAGAAGGATGAAAGAGAGATTTGGTGGGCACACATAGGCATCATAAATAATCACTATATCCGTAGATAATATTACACAACACTTTAATTAAGAAAATGAGGAGTGGGAGGGGGGTAATTATACCATTACCAAACCCTTGATTACATAATAAAATTTAACCTAAGTTGACAAAACAAGAGAGATTTAGGTTAATTACAAGATACAAAGAGGGTTTAACCATAACAAGGTTGACTTGGGCCCATAGGGTATGCATGACAAAATATAACAAATAATTAATACATTATACAATGAAATGCCTATAGGTCTATCCAAAACATCGTACAATGTCGGCCTTGGCCATGAACCATATTACAAGTTCAACACAAATTGCATGGAATTACAAGCAAGTTGCTCAATATAGACAATGTTTTGAGATTTTGAAGTAATTTTTCATAGATTTTAATCTTGGGACTCTATCTATGCCGAAATGTACACAAGCATATGAATATGTAATCTAAAGCCCCAAAATTTGGAAAAGAACATCAATCGATGGACATCATCACTTATCATTGAATGAATGCTAAAGGAAAGAGAGAAGAACAAACTAGCACATGGGTGCATCAAGAGGACAAGTTCAAAGCAGTCCCGGTATCTTGTACCATCTTGTCAAAAGGAAAAAGCCTCATGGCCAACCAAGTTAGCCAAGGCCTTACACCACCTAAACTAGGCTACCCAAGTTAGCAAATGAATTAATAAACGACTCTAAGAAACCCTACTTGGTCTAATCAAGCTCTTATGATGACTCACACAAATCCCTTGTACCAAGTGCCAGTTGATGTATTTAAGCTCATGAATAGACCACTCTTCATACATTAGCTTTACAACTGGCCTATGATGTCTAATATATAAAATGCTCCTCCTACAAATACTCCTTCAACACTAACATTTCCAAAATCTCTCCAGTTCAGTTGTAAGCCCCAATAAGATCTTTAGGCTTAAACCTAAACCTTGCCAAAAATAAGCAAGCAATGATTGAACAAATGGGGTTGCAAGTGTCTCAAGGAAACACCCAGGGATTAACATTGCCTCCAGCAAACCAAGTGTAGTAAAATGTGCAAGGCCCACCTCCTTAAAGCCAACAAATCTTACAGATGGGAATGAACTATATCCCTCTACAATAGGACATTCAACCATCTAATCAACAATGGGCTTACCAAAATCCACTGCCTCAGTATCCACCATATTACCCTCCATACCTATACCCTCCTTACCACCCGTACTTGGCTCTTGGCTACACAATGTACCCTCATCAACAATATGGTAATCCTCCTCATCAAAATAATCCAGGTGCACCCATAAGACCCCAAAATCAACTTCCTGATCGGACCTATCAAGGTCCCTTGAATTTTTTGGTCTACTCTCCTATACCCTCGACTGCTATGAAGGCTTTACCTACCTTCGATGGGAATGGAAACAAAACAACCATAGATCACCTCAGGGAGCTATTGATGCTCAAGTCACTCCACCACATCCAAGAGGATATAATGTTACATTCAGTGATATACTCTCTTCATGATAAGGTTGCTTTATGGTATAGGGAATTGCTAGATAATTCTGTGACTAGTTGGGCATCAAAAATAGAACCTTTCACGCGTAGGTTTGGTAGTGGGAAATGGGTATTTAGTTTTCTTTCAATTAAATATAATGCAAAGACACCCTCACGAAAATATTCACGATTTCAACACTAGGTTCTTAAGGAATTTGAATTTAATTTTGCAAAATGTTAGGCCAAATGAAGAACAAACATTGTCATACTATATCAAGGGTTTTCTTTTTGATTTAGCGCTAACAATTTGTAAGGCTAACCATTGAACACTAGTTTCCGCATTTGAAGAAGCAACTAGAGGTGAAGATGTTTTTGTTAGGGAAGGAAACATCTCTCTTGCCCCGCCAATGGCCTATGCATCCCAAGTTTCCCAAAATACACCAATATTGAGTACGACACCCATGTTTTCTCCTATCCATCCATCCATTCTTACCCATTGCCATACATCATTACTCATTTGGCTAAAATGCATATCCACAGTAGATTTTTAGTTTTTAGCCACCGGTTCTAGCCCTCCTTGCTCCATCTAACCTGGGTAATGAGCCCAACAACTTTGCAATGAATAAAATGTTGGAGGTAATTATGACCTTGGTAAATTAGAACAATGCTACGAAACAATAGTGATACCAACCACAAAATTGGCAGTCCGAAAAAACCATGTACTTGACAAAAGATCAAGTGCATTGACAAGGTAATAACCAAGGGGTGAATCAAGTTCACAATCACATGGTTAATGCCAATGTAGAAGTTAAATTAGCATAGCGTCTTCTTGGCAAAGACATGTATGACCCCATTGAAAGCACGAGTGCCATTAGACATTCTCAGACTGTACAATACACTCAACAATGTCAGGTTCAACAAGGTGTTGACACATATCAAGTTGCCCCCATAGCAAATTGTGCTATATATCAATAGTCTTAGGCTATGCAATCGATACCTACCTTGCCCAACCCAAAAAATTCTATATTGGCAAATTTCAACGTCTTAGAAACAGATGAAGAGTTGGATGATGCCATATTCACCAATTAGCAGGGAGTTGAAACTAGAGGAAAAAGAAAGATGTCTAAAAAACAATCATCTAGTAAGCATTGAGAAAGGTACAACAACACCTAGGAGGAGAAGGCTGCCTTTCCAATTGAAATATAAAGGGCCTATCATAATGCAAAAGGAAAATGAAAATACCAGAAGAGAAGCAACAAACACACCTTCAAAAGGGAATCAAAGAATAGTAGACAAAGGGAAGGCACAAATGATCGACGAAAGAAACAGATAAGTAGTTGAAAAGTCAACCGAAAAGGAAGGTGACAAGAGAAGATATCCACTGTAAAGAGAGGTTGATATACCCTTCTTATGTGCGAAGGGCATCAAACAATTCCTAGGCAACCCCCAAGTTTTACTGCAAAAAGGGAGGTCCCCTTTACAAAATTCAATATCGTGGAAGAGATGAAGAAGATGTCGACGAAGGACAACATGCTAGAAGCTTTAGCTTTGCTTGGGCAAAGAGACCTACTTCGAGAAGGACTGAAAGACCAAAAATAGGTTATGCTCAAGGCTGTTTGTGAAGAGATGAGTCTTCCTTACACTAAGATGACTAGACACCCAATCTAGACAAATGGGATGAGAGTCAATGTAGTAGGTTTTCTCAAGGTTTTGGTCATTACCATAGCCCGATACACCAGATTTGTGGTAGTTCAAATGGTGTTAATCGTAGATCTACCCCCATACTTCAAAATGTTGCTATCTAGGGAATGGACATTGAAACTGTTAAAGGATGGCTATCTAGCATTGGATCATACACACATAAAGGTGCCCAGGGATGGAAAAGTTATAAGGATTGAGAATGAACCATCTTGTAACTATATCTTACACAAGCTAGAAGATGAAACACAATGAATTGGAACAAACTTTCAAAATACATTGATGATGGTGAGTTTTAGGAAGATGACCAAGATGCGGAGGTAGATAATTGATGCACTACAAGATGACGAAGATCTAGAATTCGATTACGAAGAAACAGAGTTGGGAAACTCCCTAATAAAAGAGACCTCTTCCAAAATCCTCTCCTTGAAAAGCCACAGAGCTGAAAAGAGATGGGCAATGCACTTTGATGGTGCCAGAATTGGAAATGGAGTAGGCATTGGGGTACAATTTATTAATCCTCAAGGGGCACAAATTCGTTATGCTTGTAGATTGTTATTTAATTGCACGAACAACATGGCCATGTATGAGGTACTCTGTATTGGTCTAGGAAAAGCAGAAAAGATTGGGATTAAAGACCTCAGAATATATGGTGACTTGGAATTAATAGTGAACCAGGTCAATTTCCAGTGTGCCACGACGAATAAACAATTGAAGTGTTATAAGCATCTAGTTTGGGATTTGCTTGAAAGCTTCAACTCCTTGGAAATCAAAGCAATACCCAAAGAATGCAAAAGCAGATGAATTGGTGAGGTAGTTTTCAGGCCAACAATCCCAGATAACTTTGATCATTGGCAAATATTTAATAATGATGAACAAATCATAGAATTCCTAATTAGAGAGGCCTAATATGCCAAAGAGCAAAATGAATATGAGGGTGATATTAAGGAAAGGGTCATATAGCTCAAGTCAAATTAGTTACCAAAGGGCCTGATTTCGCTAGAAAGCTTGTTTAACCCAGATGATAGCTCAAGGAAAAGCAGTCTTAAGGTGGAGTCTTTTGCATATTGCCCAGTCGAGGTAACTAAAGGGAGGATTTTTTTGCTCGGGAGGGACTATACTCAAGAAGAATATGATATTTTCAAAGAACTTTGCGGTAAATACAAAGATAATTGCTTGGTCATATGAATATCTAAAGGTTTACGACCGCAATGTTATATAGCACACCATTGAGTTGGACCTTAATGCTAAACCTTTTTGAAAAAAGTAGAGGCCTATCAACCCTTAGATACAAGCAATAATGAAGAGAGAGTTGCTTAAGCTCTTATAGGCCCACATTATATTTCCTATCAAGCATTCTACATGGGTCGCTAATATGGTTTTTGTATGCAAGAACAATGGAGATATTAAACTATGCATTGATTTCAGGAACCTGAACAAGACATTATTGAAGGATCACTATCCATTGTCTACTATTGATCAAATATTACAAAATGTGGCAAGCTCACAAATGGTGTCACTTCTAGACGGTTTCTTTGGGTATAATTAGATTTGGGTCAAGGATGAAGACCAACATAAGACGACCTTCATCACCAAGTGGGGGAATTTTGCATATCAATGAATGCGCGTCGGTCTGTCAAATGCCAGAGCAACTGTCCATAGAGCTATGGACATAGCTTTTATAGGGCTTGTGGGGAAGATCATCCTTATATACCTTCAAGAGTGAGAAGATTGAAGAATGTGAGATATTAGTGAAGTGAATATGAGAAGCTATTGAAGGAGGGATTTGAGGAAGAATTGCTAGAAAATAATCAGAAGATTAGAGATTATTAAAAGGAGATATTGCTGGAGAAAAGTGAGAAGATATATGGTTGAAAGAGAATGTGAGTAGATTGAAGAATGAGTTGAAGGATACATAGTATTGTAAGTAGACTAGAGGAGAGAATTTTGGACGAGTTGAAAGATACAAAGAAAGAGTAGATTGGAATGTTGACGAGAGTGAAATATTTGGAGGGAGATTATCAAGTTTGGACGTGCAGTGGTTGAGAACGCATTATTTTGATCGAGTGACGTGTTGCTATTATGGAAACTAGAAAATTTGAGGAAACTCTGGTGGATGAAGCCAAAAGTGGAGGACAAATTGAAAACAAGAGCATTTGCTGGAAGATTGTTGATTAGAAGAGAATGTGTTCGAATTGGAAGGAGTTAACATTGGATGTGTAGAGATTGTAAACATGTGAAGCCGAGGAAGAATGAAGTTATTGAACGTGTAACCAAGAGCACAATCAAGTTGGAGAGAAGTTGAGAGCTCGAAAAAATATGTGACATTGAGAGCACAAGAAAGATGCAGATGCAAAGCTGAAAGCATAGGCAAGGAGGTGAGGTTTTTGGAGGAGAAGTTGAGTTGCTATTTGAAAATTGGAGGAAAGTATAGAATAGAGATTTTTGGTGAAAACCTTAGCAAGGAGAGTAATTGATTGTGAGGTTTTTGGAGGAGAAGTTGAGTTGCTATTTGAAAATTGGAGGAAGTATACAATAGAGCTTTTTGGTGAAAACTCTAGCAAGGAGAGGAATTGACTATTACTGTAATGCTTCTGATGCAATTTTTAATGCCTGACATAGTGACTACATTACAAAGCCATTTCAAGAGTTGCTTGATTGAGCAAAAGATTCGTTAAACAAGTTGTAAGGGTAAATGCTATTTAACGTGAGCCTTTTTTAGATTATTTGGTTGAATTACATTACGGGCGTGCATTTGATTATTTGCTGGAATTATAAGGTTTGTCTTAATTATTAAAGATTTTTTGGAGACATAAGGGATGGTTTAAGACTAAAGTGAATGAAGTAATTAATTAATTGGAGAAATTAATTAATTAAATGAGAATATTTGGAATCGAGAAATTGGAAAATTGCTTTGGGAGACATAAGAAGGAATTTAAAAATTGAAAGTTTGATTGAAGGAAATTTTAAAATTGGAAATTTGAATCAAATTTGAAAATTGATAAATGATTGATTGATGAAAAGTTTATTTTAAAGAAGGAATGAATTAATGGGAGATAGAAGAAAATTAAATGTTTGAGATTTGAATTGAAGATTGAGGAGTGAAATTGTGAAATTAAATATTTGGAGTTATAAGAAGTGCAAATTGGATTTGAAGAATTAATATTGAATAAGGAATGAATGACAATATGAAGGAGAAATAAGTTGTTTTTTTTTAAAGTTGATTGAAGAGAAATTGAATTAAAATTGTTGAGAGAAGAATTGACTTGTGGAAAATCATTATGGAAGATATTCAAAACGAACATTCCAATGAAGATAGCAGATGACAAGGTTTACCATGTACAAGGATCTGGGAATGTCACACTTGGTTTACCATATTTTGAATGCATATTAGAAGATGTGTTGTATGTTCTAGGTATAACAAATAACCTCATTTTAGTATCTCAATTGGTCAATAAAGGAAGAACTGTGGAATTTAAATATATCAATGGAAATAAAAAATGTCTCATTAAGAGATAATAAAATTGAAGCCATGGGTTCTATCAAGAATGGAATATTTGCATTGGATGTAATGGGAATATCACAAAATGTTTTAAATCAAATTTTGCCATAGGAGCAAAATCAAAAGAGATATTATATTGAGCATAAATCTCTTATGGCAAAGAAATGAAGAACAGGACAATGGAACAAGAACAACATCAACAACATGATCAATGGATGAAAATAGGAAGAAGACCAAAAACGAAGATTGAAGACTAAAAGTCTTCACACCAAATAATGTAATACAAGGGATGTTGGTGGTATTACATTATTTGGTACCATTGAGTACTATTGTAAATATTAGAGTGGGAGTGAATTTAATATTTGTGTTTAAAGTATGTGATAGAGTGTGAAGATTGTTTTGTGTTATGTAATAAAGGGTGAAAGGTGTCAATTGTGCAAGCGTGAGTTGTGTATGCAAGGTGTCAAGTGTGGAAGTGAAGAGTCATATGAGATGTGTCAAGATGTGAAGTAGGAGGTTATGGAATCATGATTCTTTGTCATAATGTGAGGCATGTGAAAGGTTGCATCTCCCATGAGGAGAGCAAAAGTCATGAGAATTATTATATATTGGAGACAAAGCTCCATGCAATGTAATCAAATGATTTTGTAATGTGAGATATTATGATTTATGAATGTAATAGAAAGTATTTTGTTGTGCAATACTTGTGTTACTTGTGAATGTGATTTTATGTGAGTGATATTTGATCTTGGAGAAATTTACCTGTGAGATATTAAGGCATATTTGTCAGCATGATGCAACTTTTGTCGACCCACAACTAAATAACCACCACTAAAACAATGTAAGGCATGAGACCATCCATAGGCACAACTTGCGAATACATGAGAGTATGCATAAATCTCGTTTTTGCATGGGCACATTGTCCCCTTAAAATAAATAGTTTTGAGAATTTTGTAGTTGATAGGCAAATGGGGCCATTTTTTGACCAGACTGATATGAAAGGTATTTAATATGAATGCATGCAGCAAATAGATGAAGTTTACATCTGGTGCATCAAAATTTTGGTAAGGTATCTTGTGGGCATATACTGCAACATTTTTTCAACAAGATCTCTACCATGATGTTTTCTAGCAATTATACAAGATTAATATATTTTGATAAGTGGATGTCTTAACTGGTAAGATGATTATTTACTTTAGATATAAAATCCTTTATATTTTATTTGAACATAAAACACTCTCAATGTCCTTCAATAGAAAATAAATCACTTTTGCAATGAATCATATAGATTGTGACCAAAAAGTTCGATAACAAATAAGTCTAGTACACATGACAAATAAACACATTCTTCAAAAAAAAAATCAAAGAAAACACAATCACATAGTTAATATTTAGATGCATTTTATGTGATGTTGATAGAAATATAGACACTTTTTATGACCCAAGATGGATTGAGTGGGCCAAAGAATTGAAACTAGACCATTAAAATTGAAAGCCTACATGCTTGGTGTAGTCCAAAGTCCCGCACATTGTGGTGCACTTGAACAAAGACATAATCACAATAATACAATTTTTTTATAAATAATCTAACATACATAATAAAATAATGCTTTTTCCTTTTATTTCAAGTACAAAAATAAATACAAATAGTCATGCATGAGACCAAAGTCATAACATTAAGTCCAAAATTTCTCCTAGAGCATGTCAAGGTAAAATTATCTCATAAATGCTATCACCCATTTAGAAGCATATAGAAGCATAATGAATCATATTTTCCAACATCTCATCCAAAGCTACACAATTTTCTTGTCCTTAAGACAATGGCATGCACGAAGTAATGTTGCATAGTTTGGGTACCTGAATTAAATGTCACGATGTAGTAATACAAAGACCCATACAAAAGCATAATGGACAATGCCTGTCCATTTGTCTTTCCTTAGAAACAATGTCAAATATATGATATTGTTGGAGAATATAGGTAGGTGACTAGAATGCCAATATTGAGCATTGCTATGGCTTTGGGATTAGTCAAGGGCCTTGTTAGAGTTGACACATTAATAGTTGCTTTATGTAGACGGGGAAAATGTTCTTTCCTCTTAAAAGTCTAATTAATGTCAAGCATGCGTGGGGGAGATTCACTGGAATATTTGCTTCTCCACTTGAGGGTCTCTTTCCAAAGGAGACCCCGAGAATATGGATATTCTCAACACGATTAGACCCCTACTCAATGCTTTTTTCTCACGCCTTGTAGAAGTTGATGTTATGCTTGTTTGATTGGTGTTTTATATGGGTTTATTCAAAGAAAACACCTAAGGCTTGGATCACTAATATCTTGACTCTTTTTCGAGCCTTAATGATTATTTAAGACTTAAAAATGAAGATCATCTAAATGCATGCTAAGCTTATATCACACAAATGCAAGAATACAAGAACTATCTTATATGCTTTTCGATTTTGATGAGTTTAACTAAGGAGATTTTGATATTTCAAGGTAAAACAAGAGAGGATGCAAGAAGACAAGTTAGCCTAAATGCAACTAAATGATTTTTGATTTCTTTGCCTATGTGCTTGAAAATGAAGGAAAACCTAATATTTCAGACTAAGGTTACTTGATTGAATGATTTAGATGCGTTTTGTAAAGCAATTAGGGTGTTTTGTAAAGCAATTAGAAAGTTTTGTAAATCAATTAGGGTTTCTACTTAGAATTCCTTAATTCCCAAATGAAATGTGATTTACAAATGTAAAACAATAAAATACAGAAGCAAAACATATAGAAATGGAAGTTGTAGAGCTTAAGGAAGTGCCTAATGGCAGAATCACCTCCTTTGGAGCCTTTTTGCCAAATTTGTAGCCCCTTGCGAATTTGGTTGTCTAAGGAGAATTTTGGTACCTACACAAGTTAAACAAAAAAAAATAGGTTTTCTGATTTAGGAGGTTTGTCTGAGAGTTGGATAGGGTAGAATACTTGTCTAAGCAGTTGATTAGACCCCCTGTTGAAAGAAATTTTGAGTTTTCTTGCCTCTTGGAGTGGAAATTTGACTTTTACCAAATTCACCACTAGGCTTACCAAATTTGCCACTGGCGAATTGGGTCGGTGGCGAATTTTGTTCTATGTATTTTTAGAGAGCCAAATTCACGAATGACTGTGCAAGGTGGCAAATTTGGTTTGAATACGGGGTCGAGGTAGTTTTGAAGGTTTTTTTGGGTGAAATTTTGCAGAGTTATGGGCTGAAATTGTAGGAAGATGATCCTAATAGTGTCTACTACTGATTTGAGTGCAAAAGAGATAGTAGATACCACAAATCTTCCAATTTGTGTTCTAAATGGATGCTTTAGTGGAAAGTAAGAGAGGTTGCTTCAATGACTATTTTGAATAGTCAAAGAGGTATGAAGGAGGCTATGAACCTGTAGAAGAGTTAGGAATATAGCAAGGTAACTTATCTATATCCTAATCTTCACAATGCTTGCAAGAAGAATGAGAAATGACATCAAAAGCTCTTAGGAATATGAAGAATGTGCGCATGAAACACAATTTTTACCAAGATGCATGCAAATGGAAGGTAAGGGAAGTTGTTAGTGGGATAATAAGGTAATGAAAACCTTATATCCAACACTAAATAATAGCTAGATAGTGAAATGAAATGCCTAGAAAGCTTTGAGATGCTAATGAAAGCAAAAAGCTAGAAATGCTTGAAAATAAGGGGTTAGTATGCTCGAATACTTAATGCATGAAAGTACAAAAGCATGGAGAGATGAAAATATGGTTAGAGTGCATGTAAATGAGTATGATTAAGGCTGCAAATAGAAATAAACAACTATCTAATGCTATGGAGAAAGATGCTTAAAATAACCCTATAAGATGAAAGGGTTAATAACAAGATGGAGGCCAAAAAGGTGATTCTTCAAAACCTACAAAAGAGATGTTAGATGCATAAAGAAGGCCTGCAAATCCTTGAAATAAGACCTGAAAATGATGGTGTTAAAGCCTACAAAACAAAGGTAAGCTTCAAACAAGATGAAAGTATGCAAATGAAGAAGAAACTATGCAAGTAAATGAAGTTAGCAAGCTAGCAAAGCTATATTTAAGAATCTAAAATGAAAGGGTCAACAAGTAAATGAAGGAGAGAACTATGCTAGATATGATTTCACCTAGCTATGGCCTCTCCCTTGCACTAAGAAGATCTCCTTGCATTGCCTAGTTGCCTTCCACAAATGCTTGCAAAAAGATGAAAAGTGCTTGAAAAAGCTTGAAGAAATGAAAGATGCTTGAAAATGGAGTTGCTAAGGATCTTGGTAGAGTGTAATTACTCCTGAAGATCATGCCAAATTCCGGCCCAAGGGGTTGTTTAAAAAAGGATTTGGGGGAAGGATTGGGGGGAAAATTAGTTAGGATCAAATTGCAATTTGTAAATCTGATTAATTCTTGGAGCGTGTGAGGTCAGAGTAGGTGGTGGGAAGAAAGAATCCACGTGCTTCTAACATTCTTTTGAGATATTTTGACCGTTATCCAAATTCGCCACGGTCTTGAGTGGCGAATTTGGTCAGGAGTCAAACTCAGTTGACTAGATTTGATTTTGTGCAGTTTGCCAAATTCACCACTAGTCTTGCTAAATTTGTCATTGGTGAATTTGGTTAGTAGAAAATTTGGTAAAGGTTGACAAATGCCCCCAAATTACTGGGTTTTGTTTGGGTTAAGGTTTTAAGTTGTTTGAGATCGGTTTTGATGTCTTTTGCCTTGTTGTTGTGTCAAAATTGGGTGTCTACACTTTGGCTACCATGTCATAATCAAACTTAGTGTTGTGTGTGGAGTTTAAATGGTCCTTTATGTATCCGCCACCAATATATATCCTTAGCAATCAATTTTCAAACTAACAATCACAAACATCATGGACCTATTCCAAAGTGTGTAGAAATCAATAAAGATTTGCCTATTGTGCTATCTATTGAACTTATTACCTACTCTATCTACATAGATATTACCTCTAAGCACCTCCACTTAGGTTTTGTGTTTTCTAAGATAACTCACAACTTATATGCAACAAAGGTTTTAAATGAGCCTTAGGCATGGGTTATAACTAACCATTAACGATACAATGTAAAATAAAATAAAGAATGTTCATGTCATCTTCTTCACAACATTTTTCTTTTTGTTTTTTTTTTATTATTGATAATCGGGTTTTGAAAGGGTCCCAAAACCTTTATTTGATTTTAAAATGAAGTTTGGGTTTTAAAACCTGGGTCATCTTCTTCACAATATAACTTCCTAAGTGTATGGGTTTTAAGATGAAGTCTGGTAGACTTAAATCATAAAAAATTTCAACATCCATTTACAATCATCATTAGTAGGTCTTGTCCATAACCATGTACTACCTCTATTACCATTCAATGATCTTTAACAATTTGGCTGATTCAATTGATCCTCAACGAAAATTTAACATTTAAACTTTATGGATGCTTTGTATTAACTTGTATTAAAATAGTAGAAAACCTCCAATAAATTGTCATTTTTGAACTATATTTACTTTTCCTACATGGTATTGCTTCAAGTTATGAAAAATACATAAACAATATGTTTATAATGTTTTCATGACATGTTTTTCATCATCATTCAATAAAAATGTATTGTTGCTAGTTGTTCACTTTATATTAAAAGTTATATAATTCCATGTGGATGCTATGGGGACATGTTGAAACCTATTTGGAATTAGAGTGGAATTTGGCCACACTATACCCCTTCTTTTGGATATCCCTTGATATATATACCATGTAGTACAAAGAATTTTTCTTATAATAATATGTCCAAATAAGTATAACTAACATACTTTTCATTTATTGTGTTAATATTTTTCTTTTCAATGATCATTAAAAAAAAGTTCAAATACTAGGAACACTAACCACTATCACAACTATTGGCTTCTCTTCTTTTTTGATGCAATAAACTTTACAACTATGGTATAATGATGTAATATGCTTGAATAATTTTTAAAAGTTTCTTTTTATTAGTTGAATGCATGACATCAATGTCTTCTCTTGCTGTGGAATTCTTAAGGTCAATCTAAGCTCAATCTCCTACATTCAATTGAGTGTACAATACCAAATGTCAACTCAAGACCTTTCAAGGCTCAATCAGTGTAAATTTTGAACATATTAGATTCCACTTTGGGATTGTATCAGTCTACCATTTGGCACATTGCTTTTTTGTATTATGGGTGGCAAGCATGCTACTTGATGGAAAGGTTATATGATACTTGTGTGCATATATATTATTTGACTATTTAATTATCATAATTTAATATTTTCACATATTGGATATATAGTTGGACAGATCAACAAAGGTATGCAGCCAAGAAAGAAGGGTGGGGTTATCGAGCAATGTTTTTTGGTCGTTTGGTAAGCATTTTATATTCATTTTGTTGGTATTTTAGTTAAAACCACAATAATTTGTTTATCTTGACATTTTTAATAAATAATTGCATTTTATGATATAGGTGGGAGTTATTCTACTTGTAGATGCTCTATTTATAGGGGCACAACAACTTACTCGCACCATGCAAGAAATAAGGCTATAAAGACAAGTTTTATGGATGGAAGTTTTGATAAAGAGAAGATTGAATTTAGTCCATATTGTATATATTGAATTAGGGCAAATACATAAGTAAATTGATGAACCCATCTATAGAAAACTCCTTTTAAACTATAGGTATGTTTGCTTTTATTATTAAGTTTAATTATGTATATAATTAAACATCGTAGGTCATGTATTCAAAATTAATACAAAATAGTCCTAGGGGGGACAACGCAACGGTTTGGGCTTTGTCTCTTCTTTGGGAGGTTCAAGATTCAAACCGCGATGTGGGCGAGTGTGTGAGGGGGTGGGTGTGTATGACTATGTTTGGTCCCTATTGATAAGCTCAACTCTCACCCTTATGAGAGGTCATGGTGGGATGAGGATGCCCAACCCTAAGCATCGATCATAGGGGTTTCTCACACTAACCAAATCTTAAAAAAAAATACAAAATAGAAAAATAATATTTAAATATTTCATCCATTCTTTTTTTCCTAGAAAATTTGATCTATTTTAATAGTACACATTATTTTTCAAATGCAATAATCCTTGATATAAGCAATTGTGATAGGATTTCACAATAAACAAATCCTTTACACTTAAGTAGATATGGCTCATATATAAAACCAAAATTTTTAAAGGGAACATAAATCTTATAGCTCTTATTCTTTATGTATCTTAATTAAACTTGAAACTAAAAAATACTAAAAGTAAGGTATGCACATCAAATAGAATATACGAGGTAAGGCAAGACAACTCAATAAATGAACAATAAATAAAATAAATAATAATGCCATGCAAAAACAATTGTACATTAGATATATTCTTCTAAAGTTGATGTACTTGATCTTTTTATCATATTTGCATCAATAGAATAATTGAAAATAAATTTGATCACATAAAAAGTATATTTAAGAATACAAAATAAATGGTTAGAAGGTTAAGGTGGTCATTTTTTATGCATTATAATGTTATTATTTGCATATTAGGTGCACCAATATTATGCTATAATTATTTTGACAAGTTTATTACACAAATTATTTTTATACTACTTAGACATTAAATGTTACAATGAAAATGTCCTTTTCGGGACACCAAATATGTATGTCTTTGGCATTTCGTTTGGGAGACCCAAGTGCGAATCATTGGCCCTTTCAAAAAACCTTCTATTTACCCTAATAAAAAAATGTTACAATGAAAATAAATAACAAAAAAGATCATATTACTAAACCTTTCACTATCTCTTTCATTTGTCTTGCTTTGTATTTATGCATTAATTTTTTTTTAGTTTAAATTTGTTTATATTAATTTTTATTAGTGGTAGTTAAATATAAGAAGCTTTGTGTATTTTATTTATACTATGCAAAAATCCATAATTTAATATTGTATTGAAATAGGTGTGTATGAATTTTATGTAAATAAGTTTATAACATAGAAAACATTCTATAGCTACTATTGAGGGCCACTCTTATTAAGACACCAAATTGTTAGGTCAATTAGATTATATCTAGCTTGCCTTTCTATTAAAGATATTTTTCATTATTTTAAATGTTATTTTCTCTCTAGTAGAATCTTAATATTATTTTAATTAAGAGAGAGAATCTCCTTTGGTTAGTCACCTTCTATAATTTGAATAGTACTAAGATGAATATCAACACTATGATTGCCAAAATTATCTATCACCTTATTTCCTTCTTTATAGATATGTTGAATTTTTCAAGATATTGCTTTCATCAAAATTGATAAACATTCAAAATAATGCTATAATCGATCCAATCCCGATGTCTATTTTTTGAAAAAATTAATAATGAGTTCCCCTCATTAGAAACATATCTCCATCCTTTTTCATGGTTGTTTTAATTCCTATAGAAGTGCCTTATCCTATGCATAGTCGTGTATGGAAATGCCATATGGTTCTTGGGTTGATGAGAATTTTGCCTTCCTTATCTCAACAAAGACCACCTTTGCCAACCTTTCTAACAGTTCCTTTGGGAACACCATCAAAATTAGGTTTGATGATCAAGTTTTCTACATTTCATTTTCATCATGCATTGATGTGGATTCTTTGTATTACCTCCATTGACACAAATCAAATAACATGAGCTCAACCAGTTAAATTCCTCGACTTTTAAGGAGACTAGGTTCAAATCTTCCTAAGTGATACATGCATGATAGCCAAGCTAATTATAATACCATTATGTGGTCATGATGTAATATGGGTGGGGTAGAATATATATATATATATATATAAAGGTTTTGAAAACTATATAAATATGGCCCCGTGAGGGATATCGTAGTGTTTTGTCTTTGGGTTTTCAAAACCTAGTAAAGGGGACTACGAGCCATTTCAAAAACTCATGCCTTACCCTAAAATTTTAATCAAATGACATTAGCTCAATCAGTTTGATTCCTCAACATTTAAGGAGGAGACCCAGGTTTGAATCTTGCCAAGCGATACATAGATAATATCTAAGCTTTATTGTAATACCACTATGTAGTGATGATGTAATATAGGTGGGGTCTATTTCAATTCCATATAACCAATTGAAAAAAGGAAAATCTATATAAATATTAATTATATTGAATCACAACTATAGTAAAATATCTAGAATGATAGTGATTGTAGATTTTGATGCTAGTGGTATGTAGAGGAAAAGGAGGAAAGAACAAAAATCCAAAATCACAATAACAGATAAATATGCAAAATCACAGTGGCAACAAATTTTGACCCCATGGGTACATAGAGAAAAAGGAGGAAAGAACCAAAAAGTCTGTCTTGAAACCCTAGGAGAAAAATGAACTAGACCTAAGACAAGCATCTTTAAACCTAGTGAAGAGGGAGCTCAACCAAAAACATAGTGGTAATAAAATATCCAGAATCACAACAGTAGAAAAATATGTAGAATCACAATGAAAACAAATTTTGACCTTGATGGTATGCAGAGAAATAGGAGCAAAGAACAAAAATCTAGAATCACAGTAGTAGTAAAATATCTAGAATTATAGTAGCAACATATTTTTACCCCGACGGTATGCAGAGAAAATAGAACAAAAATGTTTGTCTTGAAACCCTACGAGAAAGACAACTTGAATGTGAGACAAGCATCCTAAAATCCCCTTGCGAAGAAAGAGCTCATCCAGAAACATAGCAACAACATATTTTGACCTCGACGAATTTGACACAATTTCACTAACACCTTGGGGCAGGGGTCGAACCTTACCATTTTCCCAATCATACTTACCTTAAAGAGGAATAAGTCCTCTCCCTCTCTATTTTTAAGGTTCATGCCAAATCTTGGACCAGTATATACGTACCCGAACGACCCTTGTGGATGAAGAGCTTCCTTTCAACCTTCTCCTTTTGATCCAAGGGATGCCTCTCAAGTAAGCTTTTTTAGGGGTTGGAAATGGTAGAACAAGAAAGAAATTTGAAATGGAAATATTGGAACAAAGGAGGGATTGTGGGAGGAGGCAAAAGAATGGGATAACAAGATCGAGATGGGGATAAGTGAATTAGGAACATTCTCTGGTGTTTATGGAAAAAGTGGTATAGCAGGGAATGAAAAAGATTTGAAATGATGAACCCCCCAAACATGACCTATGGAAATTCTTATTGGGGGTCGCCAGTACATCTCAAGACAATTAGGTCCCACCTTCTAAGGGTATTCCTCATGGACCTAAGGAGAACGAAAAAAAAGGTCCAATTGGCACCAAAGCGGACTTGATGGACCGATATCATGAAAGGAGATAAAGGAGAATATTTAAAAGAGAAATTTTTGATAACCCCAATGTTAGCTTTTGATGCTAAAATACTTAATGAAATGCAACCACAAGGTATAAAATGAGCATGCAATATTAAATATATGATAATGGCAATATAATAAGCATGTAAAACTCATAAGAAACTTCTATAATAACTCATAAAACTGCCATTAATGAAAGCTCACGAAAATGGGATCTTCATACAAAATGTGGAGATCTCAAATGCTCCATTCTTCATACATGCTCTACATTGTATCTAACTTGAGCATGTACTCTACTCTAATGTGCTCTTGCACTCTCTCCTCTATTTCTCTCTACTACAAAGGCCAATATATAATAGAATATGACTCTTGGCCTTCCATATTCCTATGACACTTCATCTTCCTATTTATAGACTCATGTACACATGGACAACATGCACATTTACATCATCAAGTACCTTGCACATTCTAACAACACTTGTGCATTTATTATATTGCATAAAGTAACTACTCAAATCCTAATCTAAGACACACTCCTAATCTAAATATGTACCCAAGATGGTACATTAGCATATACCAAATAATGTAATATATTCCAACACCCCCCTATATTACATTATTTGGTTATTGAAGACTTTAGTCTTCAATATGGATCTTCATCTTTCATATGTTCTTCAGCTTGATCAGGTTCTTCTTCTCTTCTTCTTTAATCTGTAGATGGCTAAGTAATCCAAAATATTTTTGTCCTCTCATCTTTCTCATTCTGAATCTTCTATTTCCTCATCGACTTTTATGATAAATAGATTTTCCATTTCTTGCAATTTGTTCCTCAGAAAATCCATTAGTGTTGTTTTGAACTACAACAATATCTTGTGAGATCCCAATTGAGTCTAGGGCATATATATCATTGTGGATTGATCCTGTAGCTTCTATCTCATTTTGATTTATAATGAGACACTTATTTACTCCATTTATATATCTAAAATCAACCATTCTTTTACTCTCTACCAACTTGGCTACTGAAATGAGATTTGATGTTAAACCAAGAACATACATTACATCATGTAACAAAAGATTTGAAAATTATGTACTAGGTGTTACACACCCATATCCATGTATAAGATAGGTTTTGCCATATGCAATTTTCAACCTAAGATTGTTAGTGACTTCAAGGTAATCAAACCATTGTAAATTTCCTGTCATGTGATGACTTGCACCAGAATCAATAAACCAAATATCTTTTCCATTTTGACTTATAGAATTATTTGTGCTTGAAGTAATTTTGCATTTTTGATATGGAATATTATATGGATTTTGATCTTGAATCCTTTCATAGTGTATACCTTGTGATGATATGTTCCTCTTGCTAACTTGTCCATTATCTTACAAATAGTTTTATTGTTGTATTCCTTATGTCTCCCAATCTATTCAACTTCTAAATTTTAACCTTCAATTTGAGTATACGATCATCAATAAGAAAAATCAAAGAGAAATTCTTTTAGGTGTTGAGATTAAATAATGAGATTTCAACAAATTCCCATATAATCAAATACTACCTTTCAATTCTTCAAATTTTGTAATATACTTTGTAATTTCTAATGATCAAACAATGATTTTGTCAAGAATTTAATTTTTCAAATTTCTAGGTAGTATTCCTTTTAGCTCCCTAGTATAAGATCAAATTTGATAATATCTTTTCAATTCTTGAGTTTTGTAGAATACCTTGTATCTCCCAAATATTTTGAATATAATATGGTCTTGATAAAATGCTTAGCTTTCTAGGTTACCTTTGAGTTGAAAACCTTTTTACTCCCTAATGTTCAACTTTTACTCTTCAAGATAATCACCTTATTTCTCCCTATTTATGAATAGAAAGCTAAAGATATTTTGATGCAATTTCAATTTTGATGAGGTTCTCTATTTTCAAGACCTTTAAGTTGGATTCCTTATGTCTCTTTAATTTGAGCAAGAGACTAATATCAAAAGTAAATTTTCCAACTTTCTAGCAACTCTATGTTTTGCTTCTTTCAATTTTCAATAATATAGTTTCTAAATTTCAATAACTTAAATTTGGTGTTGAATTCCTTATAACTCCCTAGTTGGAAATTTAGAAAACAAAGGTATTTGCAAATTTAATATTTCTATTTCAATGTAGAAATCCTTATTCCTCCAAGTTAAACTATTTGCAAAATATTTCTATGTAATTTGAATGAGGTAATTTCAAAACCTTTCTAAAAACTTCTTTCTTCAAAAAACTTCTAAGGCATTCAATAATTCTTCTAAGGTTGTAAATCTATACCTTATTTCTCCTTTTATTAAAAAACCTTGAGTATAATGAATTAATTAACCTTGACTTCAATATTATGCCTTGTATCTCCTTAATATTTTGCAAAGGTTTTAAATTAGACTAAATATTTCTTACCTCCTTTAATATAGCGCTCCAAAGCTTTGTCTTGCTTACTTTATTCTGCAACCTGCACTCTCAAGATGCTCTTCATTCACTATGATGCATTCAATGCACTTTGATGCTCAATCTCCAATGCTTTGACTCTCCAAATTGCATCTTTCTCTTCCCTTCATCATAGCGCATATGCACTATTCTTTCATGCTTCACTCTCTCCTCTTCTATTCTTTGTATGTGTTCAAGTGGCACTCTGACCCATGCCTTTATTGCATGTAGAAGGTATTACTTACATGATGATTGGTGCTTCTCTTCCATCAGGACACTTGGCATTCAAGTTGATGCTTCTTCTAGGGTGCCTAAATACTCCTTGGTGGTTGGTGCTTCGTATCCTGGGTGACAAGTGTCTTTTACACCTATAGCACTTGTCGATGAATGTTACAACTTCCTACCTCCTTGGTAACATTCGAGTTTTCACTATGCTTGACTTGTTTGTCCCCTCTGCAATGATGGTTTCGCTTCCTTGGTGCTCAGACTATGATTTAGCTCTCCTCATGATGGTTGGCACTCTGTGTCTGATGTGCCAAATGGAAAACAACAACCTTATCTCTTCACCTTACGTACCATATGATTGCTTGATTCTTCAATACCTTTCCTTTCAATGTAACGCTCATTAATGAGCAATCTTCAACCAATTCTAGTGCTCTTCCTTCTATTTCAATAGGTATACATTATGTTGGTCATTACTCAAGTGTCTTACCTTACTTTTGTATTATGTAGCAAGCATTATATCAAATGATGCAAATGATGATTAGCTCTCCATTGTCCTCCTTTCAATGACCTTGTATTGAGTTTATGCAACCCTAATGGTGGTTCACTTAACTTCACCAAAGCTCCTTCGATGGTGATTCTCTTCCTCAACTATGTTCTCAGTTGAATGGTGGTGGTGCTCTAGGTAACCTTCTTTGATGATGGTGGTGGCTCCTCTACATTGACTTGGTGGTTCTTCCACTTCTTTGGTGGTTGCTCAACTTGGCATCGATTGGTTTCTTTCTATTGGTGGTGCTCTTACCTCTTTGTTCGGTAGTTGGCTTGCTTGGCACTTTGCTACATAAATGGCACTACTTTTGGGTGCTTAACTTCAATAGAGCTTTATGCTCCTTTGTTATAATATATTATCAACTATTGTACATAGCTCTAGAGAGACACTAGCTCATACCTTTCTATTACTTGCCCCCTATACTTTCAGTCCTTCTTAAATAGTTACACTAGCTTTCTTGAAATGGTGGCTTTCTTATCCAATATGGTGGCACCTCTTCTCTTTGCCAAGACTTGGTAATGGTGGTTTTTCTTCCATGATAGCTTCTCCTTGTTGGCTACTCTTCCATAATGACTCCTCCTCATCTCTATGCTTGGTGGTTTCTTCTTTGGTGACTCCAAGCTTCTAATTTATGCCAAAACTTATGCCTTTCAAATAGAATAATACTTCTATTCTTTGTTGTAAACTATTGACTTATTTACTTTCCAAGAGATAGTAAGGATTTGATATTTTTCCTTTCCTTATATTATTTCTAACTTCTCCTTTCTTTGTTGCAGGTTTTAATCCCTTGGGAATGCTATCTTCTCCAACTTTGAAGATATAAACTTGAGACCTTTCCTTTGGCTACTTTAAAAACTCAAATGTGGTGCTTTTAAAGACTTAATAATAAGCTAATGTGAACGTTCAAATAATAAACATTTATAGCACCAATATTGCATACCTTTTGGTCTCCTTTTGTAGCTAGGTTTCTTGGTGATTTGATTCACCAATTTGCTGCCCCAAATTTGTAAAAATTGCAGCTCCAATTCTTATTGCTTTGCTGCCCTAAACTTGTTAATCTTGTAGCTCTTCTTGCTATCCAAATCAGCTCAAAAACTCCTCCAATTCGTAGCTCTATGACTCTTCAATTTGCTGCCCAATATTGCTTTCTAAAAGCTTTAACTATCTGAATCCTTCTCCTTTAGATTGTTGTCCAAAACTCCTTTATTTTGCAGCTTCTAATGCAGCTAATTCCTTCTTTGTTTCACTATCCAAAAACCTTTCTAAACTCCTAAATTTCTCCAAAATGCAGCTATAATATCTTCTCTTAATGTTGCTCAAATTTACAGCTTAATACTTCTTCAAAATGCTGCTTCAAGAACTGATTTCTTTACCTTTATCTTGCTGTCCAAAAATAACAATCAATTCCTTCAAATCATTGCCTTCTTTTGCTGCCAATTCCTCCTTCAATTCGTTGTTCAAGGACCTTTCAAAATCTGCCCAACTCTTCTCCAAAATGTAACTTTATGTCACCTCCAATTTGTTGTCCTATGACTCTTCAACTTCTACTACGAAAATCAGTGATCTTCTCCTTAGCAAATCAGCCTTCAAGCCTTTAATGGCAGTCTTCAAATCTCTCAAATTGGTGGCCTCTTCTACCTTCTTTCTCCTCCTAAATTATGACTTCAAACTTGGCCTATTTAGTTGGCCTTTTTCTCAAGAATCTAAATGTCTTGAGATCTTCAAGAATCCTTTCTAAAATTTGGCAACCTTCTTGCCAAATCCTTTTTCTTTTGGGCTTGTTGTCGGATGGTGATAATTGTCCCAAATTCTTCTTTTTAGGAGCTACTCCTACTTGCAATCTTCTACCTTGAGCTTTCTTCAAATCTCCTCCAATGGCCACTTCTTCAACTTTCTTCAATAGGGCTTTTTCTAGCCTTCTTCTTCTTTCTCCTTTCAAGTTTTTCTTGAGACCTCTTCTCTTGGGTCTTCAAATTCTACAGCTTCTCAAATCTTCAATAGGACTTTTCTTAGCCCTCTTCTATCTTCAATATTCAATCTTGTAACTTCCAAATCTGAAAGTTCTTCAATGGGACCTTTTCTTGGGTCTCCTCCTTCTTGATCTGTAGTCTTCAATATTTTATAGGGACCTCCTTCTTGGGTCTCCTTAATATTCAATCTTCAATATTCTATGGGGACCTTCTTCTTGGATCTCCTCAATCTTCAAATGTCTATTTTTATGCAACAAAGAACTAATCCCTGCATGAGGAAAGCACATAGACTTTCAAGCAATCGAAGATGAAATTCTTCTCTATCCATTGTAGGAAGCTTCTCAACTTCTGAGAACTAATTTTCTGTAGCAAAAAACTTAGATAGTAGCAAGAAAATCCATGCAAATATCTAGATCTCTATAAATCAATAAACATCACTAGTTATCCTTCAATCTAGTGGAAAGAGATCTATGTTGAGTCCTAGTCTTCACGAGTTTTCCTGCAACCCTGTGGAAAGACTCTTAGCCAAAAAGCAATTCTGAAAATACTAAAAATGAAATCTCCCTATCTCCTCTCAATCTTCTTGTGGCTCTCCCTATCTCCTATCAATCTACCTTGTGCTCTGATACCACTATTAGCTTTTGATGCTAAAATACTTAATGAAATGCAACCACAAGGTATAAAATGAGCATGCAATATTAAATATATGATAATGGCAATATAATAAGCATGTAAAACTCATAAGAAACTTCTATAATAACTCATAAAACTACCATTAATGAAAGCTCACGAAAATGGGATCTTCATACAAAATGTGAAGATCTCAAATGCTCCATTCTTCATACATGCTCTACATTGTATCTAACTTGAGCATGTACTCTACTCTAATGTGCTCTTGCACTCTCTCCTCTCTTTCTCTCTACTACAAAGGCCAATATATAATAGAATATGACTCTTGGCCTTCCATATTCCTATGACACTTCATATTCCTATTTATAGACTCATGTACACATGGACAACATGCACATTTACATCATCAAGTACCTTGCATAAAGTAACTACTCCTAATCTAAAGATGTACCCAAGATGGTACATTAGCATGTACCAAATAATGTAATATATTCCAACACCAAAAAAAGACAACAAACTAGTGGAAATTTTTATGTTGAAAATGAACAATTATCTAAATATAAAATTCATTAGAGCTTAGACCCAACATTGAGACTATAAAAAAATGGGATGTTTCCGTATGAAAACCAAAGAGTAGGTTAGAAATATCTACACTACCTAAAGGATTATTTTTGGCATCCTTCTTGGCCCAAGAAGATTACAACAAAACTTTTTAGGATCACCCATGGTTCATTGGAAAAGTTTGACTTTTCATGAGAAAATGGAGATCAGGCTTCAATTCTAACATGAAAAAAATTAATATGGTGCAACTTTGAATAAAATTTATAAGCCTTCCTTAGGAATTATAGGATGATGATGTCTTATAGGCATTGCAAGGTTGGTGGGACATTTCCTAGCCTTCGATTCAACAACTAAGCATAGGAAAAGAACCACCTTTGCTCGAATTTGTGTAAATACAAATATCGGGAAGGTGCTACCATCCTCCATTAAATCACTATCCAGGTTTTTAATTTGGGATTAGATGATCAAATATGAGAATGAACCTTTCACCTGCTACTATTGCTCAAAAATAGGACACCTGGCTAGAAACTGCCTAATCAAGAAAACAAGATTGTAAACATCTCAAGAGCAAAATTGGAGGAAACAACTTTTGGTTAATGGAATGGAGGATGGAAAAATATTGATATCCAAAAAAAAATGTTAGAGGATGAATCCACTACAGATGAGACTCATGTACCATCAAAGGATCAAAAAGGCAAGAGGACAAAGAAAATAGACAAGATGTGATGAATACAACTTAGAAGCATTTAGAGGAGAATTCCTAAATCAAGATAGACTTTCAAAGTGCAAAGAAGAAAGAGGAGGGAGATGAACCAAAAGACTCTAGGATTGAGGATCAAGCTGAGACAATAAGCCTTACAAAGGAACCATAGGAAGATCAACATGCCAAGGTAGAACTCACTCCTAAGATTGTTAAATATTCTTTAAATATTTCAAGCAAGGTTCCTAATATTGAAAATGAAATAGAAGAAACTCCTTTGAGCTTGATAGAAAAATGGAGATCAAAAGGAGTAAATCTTGAGGAAGAACCAAAAATAAGTATGCAAGAAATATGAAGAAGGTTGTAGATGTAGGAAGTGATTCCAAAAAGACAGTCATAAGTATTACTCTAGCTGAGACCAGGATAAGAGAGATTGTTAAGGACCTGGACAATGGTACACAGATAGTAATAAAGTGAACTGGTGGATTGAAGTCCACCAATAAAAACTAGAAATAAAAATAATATCTTGGAATGTTAGGGACATGAAGGCTCCTAATTAACAAAGGTTGGTTAAGATCATGAGGAAGGATAACCAACCTGATATACTCTTCAAGAAACAAAAAATGACTATCAAACCTTTGATTCTACGAAGAATTGCATTTGGATAAAATTAAATAGTGTAAAAATGGATGCTAGGGGAGCTCCATGAGGAATTATGAACATTTGGAATATTGATTTATTTGATGGTGAAGTTGTGGTCAGTAGTAGACATCAATTAAATTTCTTGTTCACATTTGAATCAAACATTTATGTGTTTCTAATCACTAATATTTATGCTCCAAATACATGTAGAGAGAGAAAGGATCTATGGAGAGACTTAGATAGAATCAAGAATAACATTGGAGACATTAAATGGATAATAGCTAGATATTTCAATTCTCCACTATCTCTTGGAGAAAAAAATGGTGGAACCCAAGGTTATTCAGAAAGTAAGGACTTAAGTGAATTCATTTCTAGGAGTGGAGTTATAGATATTGATATTAAAGATGCAAAATTTACCTAGACTAATTGTAATTTAGGTGATAACATTATTTAGGTTAGATTAGATATTCCTCATCTCAAAAAATAGATCTCTTAGAACATTGAATGTTGTTTGTCAACTCTTCCTAGGATAGGATTTGATCATCCTCTTACCATAAGATTGGAGATGCTAAAGAAGGAAGGACACAATCCTTTTAGATTTGAATTGATGTGGTTACTCCACCCTAAGTTTTAAGAATGCAATGGAGGAATGGTGGGAAATTACCATTCATGGCTCTAACATGTATTGACTTGTGAAGAAGCTAAAAAATGTGAAAGTTTGAAAGAAATTAGTGTTTGGGAATATATTCAAAGAAAAAAATAGAAATTCAAAAAAAATAAAAGAATTAGAGGAGAATATAACTTTGGGGCATATTGTAATGACCTTGGACAATCAAACAAAAAATATATATATATTTTTAACTAAGGAGAGGGATTCATAAACCCCTAACCAATCTAAGTTTCACCTACTAGTTTAATTCCCCTAAGTTTACCTGAAGAGCTACATCTCACGAAATAACCTCACATAAGTACTATCTATGTAGGTGTACTATGTGATACTGTAAATAAGCCTTATCCATCTCATCATTTTTGATGAGCTAGACTTATCACCTTCAACCAGTCAAAGGTATACACACATCCCCACACCATACACAAGCTAGTCTGTGTAGGTATGCTACGAGTATTACGAGTTAAGATATCCATATCGCCTCCACGATGAGCTATCTTAACTTAGATGTATACTTCTCACAACATAGTTTCCATTATCCCTAAGGGATATCAATACCTTAGGTCTTTCTATGTTCACCCTAAGGGGTCTCAATCCCTTAGGTCACCCTCTAAGTTCACCCTAGAAATTATTACTATTTTTTTTTGAAGAAAGCAAGAGCTATTCTAGATACTAAATCTAACAAAAGATATAACATTAAAAGCATACAAGAGATACCAGGAAAGAAGCAACACTAAAAGAGAATAACATTGATTGAAAGAGAATATAATACAAAATATAAATAATTCAAATAATAAATTAAAAGGTATAATATTCATCATTCCACAATTATTACATACATCATAGTATGGTAAAACCTCCATACTTTAAGTAATACATCATAATAAATTAGGGATATATCCCTATAAATCTAGTCTATTTGTGCGTAAGTAAATAAAGGGTAGATAGAAAGCAAACTGTTGCATTAGTACCATATGTCTCTTCGGTCCTTCCTCTCTTTCCATCGATCAATTGAGGATAGTAGGGGATCAGGGCACTCATGGTTCAAGATAGGCATGCCTCTAATGCATCTAACATTTACTTTACCAAATTGCAACTATACAAATATAATCAATCTCTAACCATCTAAGGCATAGTTTTAGTCACAAAAGAAACACCACTTTTGTTTTCCCCTCTCAAATACCATTAGAGAGTTATTCAACATGCATATCTTAGATCATGGTTTTTACTTTAATCAAATTTGTCTTTGTTTAATAGATCAAAGTCCCATACCCTTCATCTATAAACAATCCTTTCATTTATTTACTAAATTAAAGCCTACTACTTCAATTTAAAAATAAATAATTTATTTTCATTTTATAAACCAAAGTCCCATTACTTCAAATCCATAAAACAATCCTTTCATTTATTTGCTAAATTAAAGCCTACTACTTCAATTTAAAAATAAATCATTTATTTCTCTTTTATAAACCAAAGTCCCATTACTTTAATCTATAAAACAATCCTTTCATTTATTTACTAAATTAAAGCCTACTACTTCAATTTAAAAATAAATCATTTCTTTCTCTTTTATAAACCAAAGTCCCATTACTTTAATCTATAAAACAATCATTTCATTTATTTACTAAATTAAAGCCTACTATTTCAATTTAAAAATAAATAATTTTTTTCTCTTTTATAAACCAAAAAACCATTACTTCAATCCATAAAACAATCCTTTCATTTATTTGCTAAATTAAATCCTACTACTTCAATTTAAAAATTAATCATTTCTTTCTCTTTTATAAACCAAAATCCCATTACTTTAATCTATAAAACAATCATTTCATTTATTTACTAAATTAAAGCCTACTACTTCAATTTAAAAATAAATCATTTCTTTCTCTTTTATAAACCAAAGTCCCATTACTTTAATCTATAAAACAATCCTTTCATTTATTTACTAAATTAAAGCCTACTACTTCAATTTAAAAATAAATAATTTCTTTCTTCATTTTATAAACCAAAGTCCCATTACTTTAATCTATAAAACAATCCTTTCATTTATTTACTAAATTAAAGCCTACTACTTCAATTTAAAAAATAAACCAATTCTTATTTCCATAAATTTAAAGATTCATTCCTTAAATTAATATAACCCATAAAAAGTTTCTTATTTGATTAAATAAAACTTCTCATAAATTAATCAAACAACTAAAGAATTGTGTGAGGGTTACTTGATAAACGACTAAGTGCAACCCTAACCACCTAGTACCCAAAGGCATAACTAAACCTTGAGCAAACACAGCGACCAACGCCCTCTCCTAAATCTGATTTGGACCTACAAAGGTTGAAACATATCCACGATCCCAATGAACTAGGCATGATGACTGTTGCAATGGAGTCGAAAGGTTGTCATGTCGATGTGGCGTGCGTAGGCCCCTAGCGAACCATTGATCGAGGAAGAACTTTACCTACTGTGATACTAGGAGGTAGACGCTTCTCAACAAGCTTTATATAGACAAGGTCTAAGCTTACATGGTCAACCATTCAAGTGGTCTTAACAATAGAGGGCAGAGCTAAGGTGAGCTGGAGGTTTAGCAAAAACACCTGATGCCATAGAGCGAGACCTGCTGTGGCTCTCACCATGATAGTACACATAATACCCATACTAACACCCTACACCTTACGGATAACAAGCCAAGATACAAGATAAAAATTCCTAGGCTATAGTTAACTGAAAGCATGACCATCATCTAAGGTATAAGCCTTATGAATGCAGAAGGGTTTCCTTAGCAAGCTCTCGCGAACCAGGCCATATTACACCCAACACAGGGAAGGCATTCAATCGGATATATGGCCTCAAAGATGGCACAAACAATAATGATAAACATCTAACATTAAAGGTTTATGACCAATCAGTTACCAACCTAATAGCTTCAATGATGGAGAAAGGGATGAATCTCTACATCTAGTTTTCTTTCCAACTTGTTGGTTTTCCTAGGTGCGCTTCTCCAGTCCTTCGCCTTGCTCTCCTCCTCTCTTCTTGTTTCTCATTTCTTTTTTTCTTCCCTCCTCCCCTTTAGGGTGGTCTCTTCCTTCCTTCCTATCACCTCTACATTCTTCCCAAGGCCTACGAAGTCCGTTATACCACCCACTTCTTGGTGAACTCATAATTTTCCCTTTGCCAACATTTAGTTTATCCCTGTCTGAAAGGATTGTCTATAATATTTCACTACCCATTTCAAATCTAATTGCTTCAAGATCTGCCAAAATAAGCGTTACTTCTTTCAAGGATGGTATAAGCCTTCATCCATCTGGTCATGCAAAATATTGCGTCCAAAGAGAAATATAACTTCTAAAAGATGCCTTAAAAGCAATAAATGCCTTAATATTCTTCGAACGCAGGTCCATTATCATCATTAATTAATTTTATTTTATTTTTGAAATGAAATTACATTTATCATTTTAAAATAATGACTTGCTATATATATATATATATATATATATATATATATATATATAATCACAAAATAGAAGGTTTTCTTCTCTATCAATTACTAACATCCTTTTCATAATTTTCTTTTAAGGGCATACAAGGAGTTTTTAAAAAGCAACATCTTATGCACTTTTTCCTCAAAAACTATTGATGTAGCAAGTGATGAAGTAAAAGATAAATTAAACATATGCACAAACAAAAAGGGAATCTTTCCATCAACCTAGTCATCCATCTCAACTTAAAGAATTTATGATAGCTACCAGGCTATCAACTTGGGCTCAAGGTGACTAGCTATTGACGATTATCCCTTACCAATAATGCATGCCTATATGAAGGTATCCATCTATGTTACCCTCGAGTTGCCTTAATCATCATTTACACAACCTCAAGTACCCCAGCTTCTGGTGGATGATTCTGCTTCTTCCACCTACGAGTGTATCTGATCCTGCACATCTTGGTAATATGTCAGTAGCACCATGCTCTTTCAAAACAACTAAATATCACATAGTTGGTTCAATTGCCAAAGTTAGGTATTAAAATAACATAGATTAATACATTGTTTTCTTTGTGCCAAAAAGTCCACCAGGGAGGGTCATGACACGTATGAATGTTGAATTGTATCGAAGAGCAAGATCTACTATCTGAATATCACTCTTTAACAACAAAAGAGTAAATATTTTGGAAATAGAAAATCTAGGGCCCTTTGGTTGAGGGAGGGGGATAGGAACACAAGATTTTTTCATATCACCACCTTGAAGCATAAACAAGCTACCAACATAAAGGAAATCATTTTTGAAGAGGGTATTCTGATCAAGGATGATGAAAAGATAAAAGAGGAAGCAATATCCTTTTATAGAAATCTACTTACATTAGATATGGATATTAATGAGGAGGCCATAGAATCAATTCTCCAACATATCCCCAATCTCATTTTTGAAGAATCAAATGAAAACTTGTTGGATCAAATTAGTGAAGCTAAAATCAAGCATGCCCTTTTCTCTATGAAAAGGGACAAAGCCCCTAGACCTGATGGGTTTCTAGTAGGATTCTTTCAAGCATGTTGGGATATTATTAAAGAGGACTTAGTGGTAGCTATCCAATATTCTCAAAGATCGTGTAAGGTCTTGAGAGAATTGAATAATACTTTTCTTGTCCTAATTCCTAAGAGACAAGGGGTTAAGGGATTCAAGGATTATAGACCCATAATTTTATGTAACACCACTTATAAAATCATAACAAAAGTCATGGCTAATAGGATGCAACCTATCTTGAACCAGATTATATCAAAACAATAGGGAGGGTTTGTTTAAGGTAGGCAAATTCTAGATGGTATTATTACTATTCATGAAACCCTCCATTCCTTGTAGAAAAATGGAAGAGAAGGTATGATTTTAAAATTAGATATGAATAAGGCACATGAACAAATTTTTGGAGAAGTTTTGTTTTTGGGAGAAAAATGGAGAAGATGGGTTTTGAGTTGCATAACAACTCCTATGTTTTTGATATTACTAAATGGCACTTCAGTAGGATTTTTTGGAAGCAATAGAGGTATGAACATGGAGAAAATCTATCCCTATACCTTTTATTTATCATGGATGAAGCATTAGGGAGAAGTATAATAACAAGAAGAAATAGAGGAGATATTAATGGAGTTATATGGACCTCTTTGAAGCCAGTATCACATCATTGGGGAAAGCTACTATGAAAGAAGCTAAAGGCTTCAAAAAGTCCTAAAGAATTATGAGGAAGTTTCTCAACAAAAGGTGAATTTGAACAAAAGTAAAGTGTTCTTTATTAACACTCCCCTTGAAATATAGAGAAGGATATTAAGATCATTAGGATGTGAGGTTGGGAATCTACCTTCAATCTATTTGGGCATGCCTTTATTTTGTGGGGAAAGACAATACTCTATCTAGGGTCCTATTATTGACCAATTCCAATGGAAGCTCGCTAGATGGAAAGGTAGTTTGTTAAGCCAAGCTAGTAAAATTCAACTTGTTAAGAGTGTTTTGCAAATCATATTGGTCTACTTTCTCTCAATATTTAAAATTCCAGTCAAGGTAGCCAATGTTTTGGAGAAGATCCAAAGAACCTTTCTTTGGACAGGAGTTGAAGAGAAACAAATATTAGCTTTGGTGGCTTGGAAGAAAGTTTGTAAACTAAAAAAGCAGGGAGGACTGGGTCTTAGAAATATTAGAGTTAAATGAAGTTCTGGTAGGTAAAATTTGTTGGAGAATGATGAGAGAACCTGACAACCTTTGGACCAAAATTATTTTAGCTAAGTATTTGGATAATCAAGATAAGCATAGGGTGCTTACTATTTGAGACCCTTGCAAAGGTTTAGTGATATGGAATTTCCTAACTCAAAGCAAAAAATTCTTGTGGAGAAATGTGAGATGGAGGATAGGGAATGAGAACTATATATCCTTTTGGGAAGATACATGGCTGGAGAAAAGGCCTCTAAGAAGCATAGACAAATGGAAGAATATTAAGGATGACATCAGAACCAAATATGATGACTACATTCACAATTACATTGAGGTAGCTAAAGGGGAAAGGAGATGGATCCAACTTAGCCTAGATTCTCAAGATAAAAACATGCAGGTCTAGGAATTGAATGAAAAACTGGAACAATATCATTTAGGACAACAAGTTAGGGAAGATGAAATAATATGGGCAACAAATCCATTAGGTGAATACAATGTAAAATTAGGTTATGAGAACATCTCTCCATAGGAAATAGGAGGTTATAATTGGGGAAGTATATGGGGAAATTTTTTCACTCCTAAGATCGAACTCTTTAGTTGGCTAGTGGTTCAAAATAAGATTCTAACTTTGGATAATCTATAGAAGAGAGGATTTTAATTCCCCAATATGTGCTATCTCTATGGAAACAAGGAAGAATTAGTCAATCATTTGTTCCTAGAGTGTGATTTTTCTAGAAGGATCCAACAACTATTACAAAAAGATCTTGGTGTAGCATGGGTCTTCCTAAATAATATTTTAGATTAGATCACCCAATGGGTTAATCCTTACAACAACAATAGACCTAAAGCATTGTAAAAATTGATACATGTTCATTTTATAATGGGTATTTGATTGGAAAGGAATCAGAGAATTTTCAAAAATGTTAAAAATCTAGTTTTAGATTATTCTTGAATATTAAATCTAGTATGGTAGATAACTTGTTTGTCATAAATTTCAAGGGTATGAAGCACCATATGAATATAAAATTGCAACCAACTAGAACCTTAAGGAGATGAAAGGGGTACAAGAAGATGGTAATAAGAAGAAAAGATCAGAGGTAAAATGGGAAAAGCCAAAAAATGGATGGTTTAAGCTCAACTTTGATGGAGCAACTAAAGGGAATCCAAGAAAGGTAGGGGGTGGAGGGATCATTAGGGACTCACAAGGAAATATTGTTGGAGCATATGTAGATTACTATGGAGTAGATACCAACCATGTGGCAAAGGCCAAGGTGTAGCTGATAGGACTCAAATTAGATAGGAATATGCAAATAAGGAAATTAATCATTGAGGGAGACTCTCTAAACATCTTGAAAGGTTTAAGATAGGAGAATTTAGTTAGTTGGAACATACATGATATCATTAATGATGCTATCTATATTAAGAATGCATTTCTATCCAATAAGATCAAGCATATTTATAGGGAAGGAAACAAGATAGTAAATTGGATGGCAAATTGGGGAGTACAAAGAGGCAACAAGTTTGTAGGAAAAGAGTCAGAAAATCTTCCTAACATCATCTTGGAGATGGCACAATAGGAAGCTACTTAGAGATGATGCAATTTTATTATGATAATTCCAAAGAAGTGGAGGAAATATATCTACTACAAGGGAAAAAAGGATGATGAGATCATTAGAGTGGAGACTATTAGAAAAAACAACTTGAAAGAGGAATATTATGAAGTAATCTATCTATGGCAGTGTTGACTCATTGGGATCAGGCATGTAGTAGAAGTATATATAATATAGTCTTCTTGATTGTCTTTGTTTTTGAGATTTAGCCATGGTTACTTGGTTTGTTTTTTCGTATGTCATTAGCTTGGAGTTCAGGTGGCTTACTCAACACCTATTTTTCTTTAATATTTTTAGATTGCTCTTGTTCTTTTTGTGGTTGTCAAACTTATGTTATACTAGTAGTTTTGTATCTCAATCCCAACTAGTGGATTATATTTTATTTTTTTTTGATATTCTTTGAATAGGTGGTGCTCTTATCTCTTGTTTAGTCTTTGAGATTTCAAGCCTCTTTGTAAAAGGGAAAGGGACCCTTTTAAAACCCCTTTTTTATCTTTATAAAAAAATAAGGGTGGGGTCTGCTTAAATCCCATATAACCTATTTAAAAAAACTCCAATGTCACATATCACCCCTTATATATATATATATATATATATATATATATATATATATATATATATATATATATATGCGTGTGTGTATACAAATCTTGTAACCAAAAAAATGAAACTATTTTTGGCACCTTATACTTTCTATGATGAACAACATCCTTGTAAACATTATGCGATTGAAGAAACAAGATAAATCCAAACTTGTACATAATCTTGAGATTTACCTTTTTGAAATTCTATTATTCTTTTCAAGCTATGAATTTTGATAAACTACAATAGAAATGATATTCCACAATTTATTACTTTAAATTTGAAATAATTTCTTTAATATTTTATAAACTCTTCTAATATCAAGGGAGCAACCCAATAGATTAACATTTTTTTAAAAGTATCACCAAATGGTAAAAGCAAAGGAAAATTAACAAAGTAGATGATCTCATGTTTTTAGCTCTTTACATAAAGACACATTTAAAGGGCCCATAATATCCTCTTATTTGCAAACTATCACTCAAAAGGATTTTTCTTTGGATGGCTAACCAGACAAATGTTGAGGCCTTATGGAAGTCCTCAAGTGACCAAATACTCTTCCAAGGGAAACCCTTGGGAGTAGGAAAATTTGATTTATCTATAGTCTTATACATCAAATTTATTGACTATCCACCATCTTTTAATGGACTTAAAATCAACTTATTATTTAATAAAAATGGGAGTATAGAACTCTTGAAACATCTTTGGAGTTCATTTGTTCCTTTTTTGAGGTCCCCTCAACCAAAATGCCAATAAAAATCCATGATTTGGAATTATTGCTCACATTTAACTTTTAACATCTACAAGCTAGATAAACGTGATCCAATAGTTGTCACTTTGGATCATAAATAAGAGGATAATGCTTCAACCCGTATTAGAGAAAATTTGTTAAATTCCCCCCATTGGTTGATTACCTAATATTTTTTTTAATTACTTGCAAACTCTTTGATATTAAGTTATGTGTTGTTGATATTAAGTTATGTGTTGTTGAAATCCTAGGTAGGGTTTTTGCCTTGTTAATAATTGTATTGCACATATAAAGGCTAATATATTTTTGAAAAAATAATTTTGCTCAACTCTTTCCTTCATTTTTAGAAACTCTTCAATTAATTTTTGCCTCTAATGTCAAACTCTTAAATCTATAATATTGCACGCCTACCCTTCTAATGTTCTACATTACATATTCATTTTGTAAAGAGGAATCCCTAAATTTCTTCTCATATCATTTCCAAAGAAAATATCATTGAATTTTATCAAAATTGGATGATATACCTATTGTTAATCTTGAAAGTGACAACATATATAGTTAGATTACAATATAGCCTTTATTAGTTGAATTTCTTCTAAACATGGTTAGTAATTTACCTTCCCAACCAACTAGACAAGATATAATTGTATCTAAAATTTGCTCCTAAACTCTTTTTATTCTATTAGATAGGAAAATACCTAGATATATTGATGGCAATCTTCGAAATTTAAACTCTAAAATCTATGCAATGCTCTATTGTAAATCAATGACATTGTTGATAAAAATAATGTTGTATTTGACTTACTAACCATCAAATGAACTTCTCATCGTATGATAATATTGATTGAACATAGATATTTTCCACAAAGGGATACTATTAAATGATGTCAGCATAGCCAACTAGACAATACATTGGCCAAAAAAAGGAAAAGGTTAGAAATAATTAGGGAAAATAATTGATGCATGGAGATATAATGTAAAAATGATATCAACATGATAATCACCTAACAAAGTAAATAAAGGAACATCAGTGTTGATTGGCTTAGTCGACCAACAAAACCAAGCACATCAAAGTGACATTAGCAGCGAGAGCCATGTCAAGAATGGGGATCACATGAGCATCAAAATTACAAGGTAAACATGGAGGCCAAGGAATGTATAGAGGTAATTAAAAAATATAAAAAACATCTGCATTACTCACTACCTTTGATGTCATCAAAATGCTAAGGAATATCACAAGGGGATATGACATGTCAACATGTCAAGTAACCAAAAGGAAGTATAAAGCTACTCAGTACTTGATACCATTGATTTGTTAGACCAATTAACTTGTTGACTTATTGAAATCGTCAATTCAATGATTGTAATATCGATTCACCAACTATTTCAAGTGTGGATTTGGAAAGGAAAATCAAAATAGATGCTTGGAACATATATGAAGGGGTCAATTATTTGAAGTAAATCTTGAATAGAATGAGAAACCCTAAAGTTGACAAGGCACAAGAAAAGTGGTATCAGACCATGAAACAATTGATAAAAAATAAATAAAGAATCTAATTTACAGATAGGTTAATTGTATTATTTTTAATCCATGAGGTTGATTGATCATTTGATCACATCCACTCGTTATATCCAATGCCTTGAAAATGGGATTTTCAATCCCCTTGACCTCCAAATTCAAGATGATTTCCCACTTACGTTGATATAATCTAATCCTATTTTATTGCAGAAAAGCAAATATTTCAAGGTAAGAGTGCAAGAGAGATTTGTAGATTTGGAACCTCACAATGCATAGCAGGGATTTTTTGGGACCCATACTTCCCTGGAGGCCTCTTAACAAAGGAGACCTTGAAGATTGATCTTCATGTGAGGGGTATCTACTTCCAAGTCTATGTTTATGTTTAAATTCATGTAGTTTTTTATGATTCAATTCAACAAACACCTAAATTTTGTGTCTAACAAGCCTTTTCAAGATAAAATTTACTAAAATTAAAGAAATAATCACCTAAATTTGTGTGCAGAATGCAATCAAACAAGATTTCCAACCTAAAATGCTTTTCAAGTTTGAATGATGGGCTATGCTAAAGAGAACTTTTTATTTTCTAGGGAAAACAAGAGATTATGCAACAAGCAAATTAGCCTAGGATGCAACTATAAGACTTTGATTTCTTGCCTAATTGCCTTTTGTGAAAATAAATTTGATTATCCTAAAGTGTTCCTTGATTTTTTAAAATAGGTGTATTTTCAAGAAAAATTATGGGAAATCAAAGATCAAAAAGTAGAAAATGATAAGAAAATAGTAGATAGAGAATTGCAATGATAGAGGTACCTATTTATAGTCCTAAAAAAAATCACCATAGTTGAGCATGAACACCATTGTGAATTTGACATTGACTGGCGAATTTTAAACCTGTAAGATTTTAAGGAAAAAAGGTTAAATAGGTTTGTTTTAGCGGGCTTGTCTAAGTACAGAGAGATGATATTCTATCTTCCTAGCTGATAAGACTCATTTTTTGTATAAAAAAAATTAAATATACCTTGTATTTAGAAGTAGAATATGAGTTGTCAAATTTACCACAATTGAGCAAATTTGCCACAATTGAGCAAATTTACCACTTGCAAATTTAAAAATGGTTGGTGAATCTAGATAGTGTAAAAATAAATTCAAAATCACTAGTTACTAGGGTGAGTGGTGATTTTGACTTGCAACTAAGAATTAATGGATTTTGAGAAGAAATTTGAGGTTGATTAGGTCAAATTGGTCCAAAATCAACAAGAGGCGCTAAAGTCATCAATCCCCAAGGCCTATGATTTGAATATTTACAAAAACTTGCTAGATGAACTATAAATGTCCTAAAACTTGTGATATTAATTGTATAAAGTAGAAAGGAAGTTTTAATGATGGTTGTTTCTTAGGAATTCAAATGAGAATATATGGATGCCTAAATGTCAAGAAAATGCCCTAAAATACCTACAAAATAGGGTAAGAGGATTTTAAAGGCTAATAAAACCAATGATATGATAAATGAAATGTAATTAAATGAATATTATATGATGAATAAGGTAATATGCTAATGCTATAACTCAAGGGATCCTGCAATAGGGATTTAATAGTGTTCTTGAGCCCAAAAGAGGAGATAATAATGATCAAAACAAGTGCAATTGCTATAACATGACAAGTAGAATGTTATTATACCCAAAAAAATATTAGTATGAAGGAAAAATATGTGTACAAATCCTGTAAATAAAAGATAATGTAAAGTTACACCAAATATTAATGACCAAAAAAATGGAAGCAAAAATCTAGATAGTAAAAATGAACATGTAAAGCTACAAATGAAATGATAATGAGCATGCAAAATGATTCTTACATTTAATGGAACTACAATAAGATTATATTAGATGAACTAGACATGAATACCTGCAAATAACAAGGATTAGAGATTACAATGCTTAAATAAAAATGAAATAGAGTTTTAATATGCAAAATAAAATGAAATAACCCTACAAATGATTAGAGATAAGAAAATAAATAGAGGTTTATTCCAAATAAAGTAAAGAAGACACAAAAAACTTGTTAGAGTCCTGAAAATACATATTATACGTAATAAATGATAATAATTATGAAGATTAATGGCTACAACAATAAGAAACTCAAGTTAGCAAGTCCAAAATAAAAGGGGAATGCATGAAATCAAGACAAGGATATGAAAAGAAAGAGGAGCTAGGGAGTATACTGCATAGCAAGACCTCCTTCTTGCACCAAGCTAGCCTTCTTACCCCAATGCCCCTTTGCCTTGCTTCACTTGCCCAAATGCTTGGTGGAGAAGCTCCAAATGCAAGAATGAGAATGAAAGAGAATGGAGAGAATTTTTAGTAGAGTAATGCTACCAAGAATTGTGTTATGAAATGTCCATCCCAAGGGGTCTATTTAAAAATTTTGGGAGGGCTCATCAAGGAGGGAAAGAGGGTCAAATATTCCTTTAGGACAAGACCAAAATTTGAATTTTGTAGGCTTGAGGAGTGGTCTAGGCATGTGTGATCTGAGCATGTAGTGGGACTTAGGAATCCACATGCTTTTGGCTTGTGCCATAGATTATGTTCATATTATTAAATTTACTATTGAATGCCACTGGTGTTTTTGCACTTGATTGGAAATTTTGGCCAATGGTCAAGTTGATCAGTCAAATGACCAAAAATAAATATTTTTCAAATTCGCTACACTTGATCAAATTTACCACTAGTGAATTTCAAAGTGAGTGACAATTTTTTAAAAGGATTTATTTAATATCATGATTGCTTGGGTTGAGTTGATTGATTGTTGGTGTGATGCCTGATGTCTTTACCTAGAGTTAAGAGTCACTAGGTGTGTCAAATTTGGGTGTCGAAATTTTGCTCCATTTTGATGTGATTATTATGAAATCATTGCATCAAAATAAATCGTAGGACTCTAATTTTGACACTATGATGCTTGTTGATGTTTTCAAATGCTATGTTGAAGAAATGATTACTATTGGAGCTGATTTAAAAATTTGATGATTGATTAGTATCATTGTTGCATGTATGCATCAAAATTGATGTCCCATGGGTACTTTGTAATTGATACCCTATGGGTGCCCCCTTGAGAGTTGTCCCAGAATGTGTTTTGGAGTCAAGTCTTGATAAAATGGGGTGCTAGAGTGATTGTTGAAAGAGTGAAAAGCAAGTTGGAGGAGAGTCGTATTAGGGAGGGTTGGGTGGGTAAAAGCAAGAGAGGGGGAAAAATGAATTCATTTTAATTGTGCAAGGTTATGAATTTGGAGAGCTTGTGAGTGACTACTCAAAGTTTGTTTATGAGTACCAAGAGACCTATGCATTGTGTAAACTTGTTTCAAGGGTTGAAATAGACACTAGAGGAGGTTTTACAAGTATGCCCTAAAATTGAGTTTAAATTTTTATGGGGGGTCATTTTTTTATATTATTTGAATTTGTGGTGTTTTTAACACTAGTGGCGAATTTTCTGGTGGTGTTTTTGCCACTTGTGGAGAATTTGAAAAAGTAAGAAAAATGAGTTATAAATGTGTTGATTTAGTTTTGGTTGTATGGTTTGTAGGGATTATGGGTGTTGGTGAATCAAGAGTGACGACTGAAAGTGATGGAAAATATATTAAATTTGGTTGATGATGATAATATTATCATACTTGTCATGGATAGCTTGGATCATGTGGAATACATGAGAAATCTAGAGTTTGACTAGATGCTTCTGGCAACACTAGCTGAGATATTATATCCTACGACAAATATCTTTTAACTACCTATTGGTGATATGATTGTGACACTTAAGTATGTGTAGAGGATTCTTCAGATTCCTATGTAAGGAGTTTCAATCTATCTTGTGAGTGATGACAGGGTTGGTAAGGAGTTATCAAAAAAGGATAAGAGATATTTGAAGATGCAATCAGTATTATTCATTAACAATGCATACTAGGAAAGCCACATAAATAATATTACTACATTATTATGTTTGATCGTATCCTAGATTATTATGGTAGACATAAGTTGACAAGTGCTTCCTTGGGGATGAGGAGAGGTGATAGCTGATATGTGGGATCATGGGACTATCTATGCATAAGGCCCTAATTGTCTTGGCTAGGCTATATAGGACACTATATCGGGTAGCTTACCATAGTGGTAAGAGCTTGATTGGTTGCACTCTCCTATAGGTGTGGGTCGAAGAGCATATAGTAGTGAGACAACCAATGATAGATGGGTCAAGGACACTACATTTGGAGAGTTTTGCATAATTCTAGGTTGGTAGAGAGTTATAGACCCACTCAATATTTTTTGATATAGACTTGATAGACGATTAATGGGATGTGAGCTATGCAAATTACTTATCATCCATGGAAATGCTGGTATAGGTGGATCGAGGATGACTAGGAGTTATCTCGGGTGAGAAGGAACCAATGGGTACATTATGGATGAAAGAAATATGAGATTTATCATTATGATAGGGTGGTTTTCTAGTTTGGGGAGGTCCAATGGATACCAAAGATAAAGGATATGTGGATTCAACAAATCACCTAAGAGAGAATGTTTGATACATTTGACTTGCTCTCCTTTATATAGGAGAATACAGATGATCCTAAGAATAAAGATATAGGTATGGATGATCCTAGAGTGGTGATAGACTACATAAGACGGTATGTCAATTTTTGACTAGAGTGGGTGATACAAGAGGAACTGCATGGAGAGTGAGTGGCGGTAATTGAGGAGATAGTGAGGATCTTGAGGGGCATTGCCAGAGATTAAGTAAGGAAAGATTTCCTCAAAGGACTTCTATATAGGTAGCTAGAAGAGATATCTAGGATGAGAGTAGAATAGAGGATGCCCAATGGGATGTGGATCCTTTAGCAGTGGTGCCTCTAGTGCTAAGAGTATTGGTTTTTTTATGGGTGTCATCCTTATGTATTCTTAACTGATGATACCCTAATATTAGATCAATCTTTGTGAATATTGTGGCATCCCTTAGTTGATTAAACAAATATTTGATTCTAGGTAGCAAGTATAAATTCTTGATTGTAGCCTTGTTAAGCATTTTTAATCAATACACAATCTTAAATAATCATCTTTCTTTTTCACAAATAAAACTAGTGCACCCTAAGGTGACACCTTTAGTTTTATCTATCCCTTTTCTAATAGCCCCTGTAGTTGCACCTTTAATTTCTACATCTCTATAGGATTCATCCTATATGGATATTTATGGATAGGTTTTGCTCTTGGAATAAAGTTAATAGTAAAATCAAAGTCCCATATGAGAGGAAGTCTAGGTAGGTCCTCAGGAAACACATCCTTAAAATCCTGTAAAATAGGGTTTTTCTCTAGCACTGCCCCTTTTTTATCTTCTCCTACTTCATTGAGTTTTATTACATAGACTATACCTCCCTTCTTGATGGATTTCTTCAACTACATAGTTGATAGCATCTGGGGTTTGAATGCTCCCTACTCATTATAAATCCTCAATATTTCCTTGTCATTTTATGTATACTCAATCCATTTGTCTTGGAAGTTGATCAAGGATTTATAGGCCTATAACTAGTCCATACCTAGGATCACATAAAAAGCATGAAGTGGAGCTACATACAAGTAACATTTAGTGGTACCACTAGTTAGAGTAATCTCTACCATTGAAAAATATTGGTTTACTGAGTAGGTTTTCCCAGAACCATATCGACCTTCCATCCATGAGCTAAATATCTTAGCCTTTTTGGCATATCCCTTTATAAACTAGAAGAAATAAATCTATCTGTGGCCACACTATCAATTAAAATTTTTACTTCTTTATTAAAAATCTTACCTTTAATAAGCATTGCGATGGCTTGTCGCTCCAGCTTTTGATTTTTGGTTGCATCATAAATCGGGTGTGGAGGTTTTTCCCTTGGTACTAGATGTACTCAAACCTGGTTGATGCAAATATTAAGTGGCATAGTGAGGGCATTTGCAATTATAACACCCATCCTTGAGTCCTTGTCACTTTTATGACTTCTATTCCTCCATCTTACTTGTTGGGACTAAAGTTTGTGGTTTTTGAGATTGAGGTTTCACATTGTTGGGATTGTTGTTGGTTTTATTTTGGAATTTCTTCTTGAAATTTCTCTATTTCCCATTATTTCTCTTCTAAAATTTTTTAGGGTTCTTGGCATTTTTATCTTGTTCTTCTTTCCATTTCAAGAATACTTGATTATTCCTTTTCTTAAGTGCTTGTTGGTCTTGCTCAGTCAAGGTAGAATAGTTAAATTGTAAGTGGGACTCTACTTTCTTTGCCAGGTTATACGCTTTCTATAGTGAACACATTTCATTATGTTTACTTCATGCTTCACTCTTGATTCTAACCCATGAATGAACTTATGAACCCTCATCTTCTCATCACAATCAGGTACATACTTTAGTAATTGTACCAACTTTTTATAATATATCTCCATAGTTTTGGTTCCATGTCGAAGGTTGTCAAATTCAAATTTTAACGCATAAAAGTGTTCTGTGAGGAATCTCTTTTTGAATATTTTGACAAAATATTTCTATTTAATGTTGATAGGCTCGATATTAGTATTTTCATAGTGAGTTTCCCACCAATCTAAAGTGGCCCCTTCTAGGTATATTGTGGCCCAGACTGTTTGGGTTCTTGGGGAATAGCCATTCACTGTAAAGTAGACTTCTAATTATCTTAACCAGGCTTCAGCCACATTCCCATCCCCTTATCCATTGAACATATTTATGTGAAATTTTTATAGATCCCTAGCCACTTCTTTTTCCAAAAGGGTTATAGCTTCCAACTATTATATAGTTAGTTCGTCAGCTTGGTGAATTTCTAAATCTCTAGCTTGCAAATTTTGATTTGCAAGGGTTTCCAAAATTTGATTCATCTAATCCTACATGGTAGAATTGTAGCAGTGATGTTTTCTACCTCTCTATTGGAAATTTCAAGATTCTAATCCCAAATCTCTTCTTCGATATTATTTTATCAATTCTTCCTAGTTGAAGGCGTAGGCATTTCTTTTCTAACCTTAGATTCCATATATCTTGTGACAACCAATAAGAGAAGGTTAGGTTATAGTTCCATCCTTGAACTGAACTACTAAATCAAGCCATAATATAGAGTTCTCTTGCTAAAAACATCAATAATCTAATTAGGGTAATATTCTAAGGTTATGACGCAACTTCAATGCCAAGGTCCATAATTTCTTATAAGTAAGGCATCATAACTTTCAAATTACCCTTGATGTTGATTCCCATTAGATTCTAGCAAGTAGGGGATTCTAGGTCTTCCCAAATTTAGCTTGAAACTTAATCCAACCTTCATTGAAAGACATACAAATACTTTTAGCACACTAAGAAGCTCTATACCCTCATACCTAGAGCTTTGATACCAAATGTAATGACCTAAAAAAAATCTACAAGAAAAATACACATACAAGAAAATAATTTTTTTTTTGTTAATTACTCCGGTGAGGGATTCAAAACCCCTAAACAATATGTGGTTGTAGACACCAAATCCTAGCCATTCATTATCCACTCATCACCATCAAATCATAGCCAATCATCCATTAGTTATATATATATATTATATTTATATTTTTATATATTTAAATATATGAATAAATCTCAGTCGCTCATCATGTCTTAATCATGGTCACTCATTCAATGTAATCTATGTCACTTATCAAATCGCAATCTCAGCCCTTCATCATGTTTTAATCTCAACCACTCATTGATTTTATCGAAACCCTAATATGAATCAAGGGCAATCATAAAATATTATTCACTTATCATGAATGGGGATTGAAATCAAAAATATTAAGAGGTTTAACATTCTATTATCACATTCACCCTTCAAATTCGTGCAAACCCTCACCACCGCCATATCCATTATTCGATCCATGGAGCTTCTACAAACCAAATCCAAACATCGTAGAGCATCTAATCCAGCCCATAAATACCTAAGGGCATTCCTCAAACGTTACAGAGCATTTCCAAAACATTGTAGGGCATTCACCAGATATTGCATTGCATTCATCGAGCCCTCGAACGCTTTTGAACATCCACTGTTAGCTTTTGATATAATATGCAAAGGGAGATAACAATCACGAGATGCAGAATAATATGAAAGAAAGTAAATCTGCTAGATGACTGAGATATGCAATAAACATAAATGATATAAATGAATACAATGTAGCTATGGAGGAAGTGAACACTCCATTAATAAAGCTACTGGACTACATTGCACCCATCACCACTGGATGGTGATCCACACAAAACTGTACTACCTACGAAGATGCTCTAAGCTACTATGTCACCGACTCTCCTTGTTCTATATCTATCTAACAATGAGGTCTTCCTTATATAGGTAAAATAGGATACTTGGCCAACACTCTATCTAGCTGTACAAGTGACACCTTGCACATTTACAACTTGCACATTGACACTTGTGCATTTATTACATTGCATGAAGTAACTAGATAACTTCCCCTAAAGTAATCTAATGTCCTAAGTATGTACCTTGGAAGATACATTTACATAACCCAAATGATGGAATATAATATATTTCTAACACCCCCTATATTACATTATTTGGGTATTGAAGACTTTTAGTCTTCAATATGGATCTTCATATTCATATTGAGCTTTGTACTCTTCCTCTACATTCTTTGTAACATGTTCAAGAAAATAGTCAGTATTTCTATAATATGTTACATTTTTTGATAGAGCTTTCACTTCATAATCCTCTACAGGTTCTTCCAGTTCTTCAATTTCTTCTATCCTCTAAACTAGGTGACCTCTCTAATTTCTCTTTTGATATTCTAGTTGAGGATAATTGGTTGGTCACTAAAATTATTGTTGATGAGGGTTCCTTTGGTATTGTCATGGTTAAAACTGATTCCCATTATTCATCTAATTTCCTTGGTTCCTATTTTTGGGATTGTATCTGCAATAGCTGGTACTATGGCCTTTCTTTCTACATATCTAACAATACCATGCTTTCTATCCTCTTGTTGATGTAGCAATATTTCCCTATGGATTATCTTTTGATGCCAATGCAGTGTTAGTCATCTCATCTTTCAAGGTGTTTTCTACTTCATATTCTTGAAGTATATTGACCAAGTCATCAAAAGAAGTATCTTTACTTAAGACATGTAAAGATGTTACCAAATGCTTATAGTTGTCTAGAAGTGCTCTCATGGTTACTTGAGTAAGAAGTTCATCCTTGACTATTTCTCCTAAGGTCAACAATTTCCCTTTAATATCTGCTACCTTCCTTAGGAATAGTTCTATGCTTTCTCCACTATTCATTTTCAATGAGTGAAGTTGAGTTTGGAGATGAAGAATAGTTACCTTATTATTTCCTTCAAATATTTTCTCTAGGCTTGTCCATGCATCTGAAGATGTTTTAGTTGAACTGATATAAGGTTGAATCTCATCAATGATAGCAAAGGTTATTATCATTAGAGCTTTTGAATCATTTTCTTCAAACTTTAGGATTTCAGTTTCACCTGTGGTAGGCCTCTGCGTTTTCCCTTTTACAACATCCCAAAGTTTTTCATACACTAAGATTGCTTTCACTTTATTTTTCCAAGAGAAATAATTAGGACCCTTGAGTAGTTGAGATTCTGCTAGGAAGAATTTATTTGATGCCATTTAGATCTTCCTAATATCAAACCTTAGATTTGTAGGCTACCTTATATCTCCCTAATGATTTTGGAATATGATATAGTGCTTTTGTAAAATAAAGTTCAATTTATGATTGATTTTGTACAGTCAAAAATCAACTTTTCTAACACCTTATTTCTCCTAATTGAACTAAGCACTTTTCCAATTTTTGAAGAGGTTTTAATGTTGGATTCCTTTTGTCCCTTTTTGAGAAATTTAGAGACAAGAAAAATATAAATTTCCAACCTTAACAAAAAATATTTAATAACCTCTTTTTATAACCCTTAGGTTTTAATTTCTAATTTCCAAAGACCTAGTTTGATGTTGTAACCCTTATCACTCCCAAATTTGGAAAATTAGAAAATTAATAATATTTGCAAAATATTAAAGAAATTAATCCAAGTCGAATTCCTTATTTCTCCTAGGTTGAGATGCAAATATTATTTTAATTTGGTAAGTTATCCCTTATAGCTTTTGCTTTCAAAAAACTAAATTTTCAACCTTAGCTTATAACCCTTATATCTCCAAAATTGAAAGCAATAATAAAGTGGGATTTAAACCTTACCTTTTTTATGCTAATATCCTCACTATTCGGTGCTTCCTTTGGCTGAATATAACAATGATGTTAAAGTTCCCTTGGGTGCTGGAATCAATGGAGATGCTCATATTCAATGTTGGAATGTAGACATTGCTGAAATAGGAAGGTTTGACCTTCAAGACTAGGAGCCTTTAATGCTCCTTCTTCCTTCCTTCCATATTGTGCTTGACTAGCTTTGACTATGTTTCACTCTACTATGATATTTGGACTTTGGAAACCTTTTATTGGAGGAGTAAACTTGAGCCTTGTGACACGTGTCATATCCATTACATATGAGTGCTCCTTCTCCTTTTATAATGTAACTCTTTCTTGTTCAATACCTCTGGTCACTTTGTAATGTCTGCTCACTCATGTGGGACTTGAGGAGAATAACAAGTGTCACCATGTATGCTTGAGCATTGAGAGTCAAAGTTCTTGTAATGTATGCACCTTAGAAGATTGATGCCAAGTGGCATTCACACTCTCTACATGAAGTCCTTCACTGTAACACCTTCCAAGGAGATTATTATAACTCCTTAAGTCCTTTCATATGCCATTCCTTTGCTTTGCTATGTTTCTTGAGCAGCAAGTAAACTTATCTTCTGTAGGTGGATTGATGAGGTGCTATGGAGCTTGAATAGTGATTTTGATGCTTCCTTTGGTGGATGATCTTCACCAAGTTTAAGGTTTTGAATGTAGCTCCTTTTTTCTTTATCTTCTATGCCTCCAATGTATTAATTCCTATGCATCTTTGTAGTGTAGATGTTGTCCATTTCACGTTGGTAGATGTATTCATCTCATGTTGGTAGAAGTAGATGCCTTCTCTTTGTAGTGTAGATGTTGTCATCCCATGTTGGTAGATGTGCACTCTTTTATCTACGTAAATGTAGCTTTGATGATAGCCTCTTGTGGGCTTTGTTTTTGCAGGTTCGTCCATCCAAGATGAGCCCTTTGAGTGGCTCCTATTGCTTGGGAAGAAGAGTGCTTACGTTCGACCTTTCTTGGCTGCTTTTTCCTGTAGATATTGTGCCTTTTGGGGACACATTCAAATCTGCTCTTGGGCTGTAAAAAACCAGATTAAAGTAGTGCAATAAAATGTACTATATATTGTACATAAACCTCCTTTGATGCACCTTCTTTTGCACTCTTATTTCAGATCTGAAATTCTGGTTTTATGGCAGATTTTCCTCCTGCAATACAAGGGTTTTGAGGTTGTCTTTTATGAGTAGACACCTTCCCATTTTTTCTTGGACACTTTGATAACAAATCCAAGCTTAGATAACAGTAGATAGAAGCTTTTTAGTTTATGCAATTTTTTGCATTTTCTTTTCTTGCATCCAATCTTGTAATGCTTTGGATTTGAGACTCACCAAGTCTCAATATTTGAAGCTTCTATTTCTGTTTTTGGTTAGTTGTGTTCTTCTCCAAGTTTTGGAGGATTCTAACCTTTTTGGGTGGCTTCTTTTGGCCACTACGAGTTGCAGATTTTTGTGCTTCAATAGTGTCTTTAGACACTTGATACAAATCAGATTTTGTGCCCTTCAAGAACACAAAACTAATTTCTTTTGAGAGTAGTATAATAGTGCAAATAAATCTAATAGAATTTATTTTTAATGCACTAACAATTTCACCTTATCACTCCAATCAACTCTCAAGATAATGCACTTAATCAATTTACTGCAACTAATCAAGAATAACCTTAAAATGAATCTTCAAGAGTTATTCTGCAAATTCACTACAACTAATATTGTAGGGCTTAGTCTTCTTTTCTTTTTCCAAAGTAGATGATAGGTAGTTGATAGATATAATTCTGAAAATCTAATCAACTCCTAATTAATGTGCAAATGAACCTTAAAAACAACCTTTTCCTTTTTGCACTTTTGAAGACTGTAATCTACTTTTTCTTCATGCAACTTTAATCCAGATAAGGTGCTCTAATGAATCTGATAAGTAGTCTAATTAATGAGTTAGTTAGCACCAGTAGTTGCATACCTTTTTATACTATAGCTCCTTTTTTCACTTCTGTAGAGGATGTGGATCTTGGTGTCTAAGATCACCAAGTTGTTGCTTCGAGTAGGATTTTGTAGCTCTTTGTAGACTGTCTTGAATAACTCCTTCTTCACCAAATGATGGTCTCAAACTTTCTTTCATGAGCCTAAGATTTGGTGGCTTGTTCTCCTCTTGTGATCTCCTCCTTCTACTGTAGATTTGGAGAAGTCTCTATCTCTGAAGTGGTGCCTTCTTGCTGTGAGAGGTAATCTTCAAATCTCCTAGATTTGATGAGCTTCTTCTATCTTCAAGTCTTCTTATCGAATTTTGACTTCAAGAAGGATCTTCTTCTCAATATTCTGAATGTCTTGAGGTCTTTCACTAGATTCTTCTTCTAAAATTTGGCACTCCTTCCAAATTATTCTTCTTATATTTGGCACTCCTTGCCAAATTCTCCTTCTCTTGGGCTTGTTGTTGGATGGCGATAATTGTCCCAAGTCCTTCACTATCAAGGGCTTCTCCTTGGTAGTGGATTTCTCCAGTGAGATCTCCTTTGATGATTTCTTCAGTAAGGCTTTCCTAGCCTTTTCTTGGATGCTCGATGAGACCTTCCCAAGGTCTTTGATCTTGCAACTTCTGCTGGTCTTCCCTTGAGACCTCTTCAACCTTCTACTCCTGGAAGTGTTGGTGGTGTGATCTGCTCCTGGATCTCTGATTCTGCTACTTCTAGATTCAAGTAGGACTCTCCTAGTCCTTCTTCTTCCAAGTCTGGAAGTCCTTCAATGAGATCTTCTCCTGATATCTTTTGCTTCAGGTGTTGAATTGATTCTGAAGAAGATACTCTTCCTAAATTTCTTGTAGGAAGTTTCCCAACTCACTGAATCTTCTTTCCCTACAACAAAAATATTAATACTAAAATCTTAATCTACTTCTGAATCAGATATTCCTTTCGAATTCTTCTTCAGGATCAAGGCTTATATGGCCTATTTTAGTATCAAGGCTTCTATGGCCTTTTTAGTATCAAGGCTTCTATGGCCTTTTTAGTATCAAGGCTTCTATGGCCTTTTTAGTATCAAGCTTCTGTGGCCTTTTTAGTATCAAGGCTTCTATGGCTTCTACTTCAAGGCTACTATGGCCTTTTTATTCAAGGCTTCTATGGCCTATTCTTCAAGGCTACTATGGCCTTTTTGTATCAAGGCTTCTATGGCATGTTCTTCAATATGCAATGGAGATCTTTAGTCTCCTAGCTTCACCATACCTCTTCTTCAGAAGTCTTCTTCCATAGTGTTCTTCTCCTGCACAAGGAACTAATCTCTGCACTATGAGGGCACATCGACCTTCAGGCAATGAAGTTGGAGTCTCCTAGATTTCTATCATAGGAGGAGTACCAATCCTCTGAGAATTAATTATCTACAACAAAAGAAAATTTGGGTAACAGTTAGCAAATTCTAGATATCCTGGATCTTCACTAGATGATCTATCAATCTAGTGGATTGAATGTTGAGTCCTGGTCTTCATGAGTTTTTCCTATAACTCTGTGGAAAGACTCTAGTCAAATGCAATCTCAGTATTTTTTGGGACTGATATTTCTTTCAGTCCTCACTTGTGACTCTCCCTAATTCTACCACCTAGATTCTTCTGAGATATTTTGATAGTGACTGGTCCAATGGTGCGTCAGGTTGACAAAACACTCAGGCTCAATAATGATGGTGATTTTCCTATAGACCTGCATAGACTAGATCTACCATAGCTCTGATACCACTATTAGATTTTGATATAATATGCAAAGGGAGATAACAATCATGAGATGCAGAATAATATGAAAGAAAGTAAATCTACTAGATGACTGAGATATGCAATAAATAGAAATGATATAAATGAATACAATGTAGCTATGGAGGAAGTGAACACTCCATTAATAAAGCTACTGGACTACATTGCACCCATCACCACTGGATGGTGATCCACATAGAACTGTACTACCTACGAAGATGCTCTAAGCTACTATGTCACTGACTCTCCCTATTCTATATCTATCTAACAATGAGGCCTTCCTTATATAGGTAAAATAGGATACTTGGCCAACACTCTATCTAGTTGTACAAGTGACACCTTGCACATTTACAACTTGCACATTGACACTTGTGCATTTATTACATTGCATGAAGTAACTAGATAACTTCCCCCTAAAGTAATCTAATGTCCTAAGTATGTACCTTGGAAGATACATTTACATAACCCAAATGATGGAATATAATCTATTTCTAACATCCACGTGGTCTTAGATCAAACTAGCAGAAGCGTAGATTCAACAATTTAGGTATTAACAATGTTATTGGTTGTTTCTGGTTTATATTTTCCTGCATTTCCTTTATACTTCACAAGCATTGCACTTAGGATTTTGTATATCTACATTTTATAGAGGACCTCACACAATGGAACCCTCAAATGTACCACTAATCCACTTTTATGGCTTATTTGTATGCAAGTGCAGGAGATTTTTTCATTAATAGTTATTGCAGCTTGGAGTGGCCCCATAGTGGATACACAAGCCCACTCAACCCTTGTTTGGAGTGAAGAATACTTGAAGACATCACAGTTATTTAATTGAATAAGAGGGTTTTACCCCTTTGTTGTAATTATTGTATCAAAGCAAGCAACATTTTTGTAACCCCTTATTTGGAGCATATTAATGTATAAGAGTGGAGATCTAGGCTCCTTGATTTAATAATAAACGAGATCTTTAATTCTATGTGTATATTGTTGTTTGTTTTGATTCGTTGTTAACACTGGTGTTGATATTTTTGGCTTTACAAAATGACGATCATGGTGGGACCCCCAAAGGGTTTCATTTTTTTATTTTTCTTGTGATATTTTGAGTTGTTGATCTATGTTTTCTATTTTTACTGTAGGTTTTTAGAAACTCAATTGTGAAAAAATTGTGAAGTCCAAAAGTAGAGTTTTTAGAAGTTTTTAGGGTTCGATATATGCTCACGTAGATTCCATACCACATCTGGGGGATGCCACAGTGCATCTGTGAGATGCCACTGAGTATCTATGAGATTAGGTACTACATCCAGGAGATTCGACATCACATCTGTGAAGTTGGGGAAGGAATACGTGAAGCTTCTTGGTAAGTTGTTTTAAAACCCCATCTACATTTTTTGTTTTTTAAAAGGAAAAAAAATATATTCATCTTTCTCTTTTTAAAAAAGTAATACACCAAGCATTCTTAGGCATCCTTGGTATTTTAGGCATTTTTTTTACAAAAAAAAAGGAAGTGCATTTTAGAGTAGCGATTTATTTGTTTACAAAAAAATCATATAGACTGCATTTAGGGGTAGATCTACACTTGCAAATATATTTTAGTTGCATTAGGATTTTCAAATTTGTCTTGGTCTATTTTTGAATATGTATGTTAGAAAAATTCTAAGGTTTATTTGGAATTCATTCACTACAATTTGGCTCAAGGTCTCTATTATTTATGACATTCTATTTGCTACTTTGTTTGCCTTATGTGCTTTTGCTTATGTTTTAGGTAACAAATTTGAAGTGCATATTAGTTGCATCTTAATATAGTTTTTATTTTCATTTTAATATTCAAACACCATAGAAAATAAAAACTTAAAAGGAACTACACACACTGCATGCTTCACTTTTAACATTAGCAAATTGGATTTCATCACCAATCATTGGTCGAGACCAGCGACGGTGGGCTTCATATCCATCTGTTGGCTTGTTACCTAGAAACCATAGTAGCCCATAATGAGTGTCTTTTCAAATTTCATCACCAAAAATTCCCCTAATTTTGGGTGCACCCAAAGTAGGAAGGACTAGTAATGCCCTTTTACCATGGGGCTCAATAATAAGTGGAACATAGTTGTCATTATTGTTTGAGCATGCTCGAGTGTGAAGCAAAAGCTCGATTGGGCAAGTAGTAGGACTCAAACAGTGCAACCTCTATTGGGGGGTAATTATGATTCCTTAGGTTTACCTTGAGCTAATCATACCCTTAGGAAGCCATCTTTATTGTTCGTGATTTATCCTTCATTAGAGGGGTGGTTTTGAACACACCATTTTAGTTGCATCCATCATTCACATTGTATAGTTGTTCTAGGCTTAGGAGTCTTAACATCAAAACACACGAAACCAAAAGAAAAAATCATAAAAAAAAAGAAGAAAAACAATTTTTTTTTACAAAGACATAGGAAACACTTGTTTGCTTGATTTGTGTGTTTGTTCATTTTTCATTGCAATTACATTTTTTCACACATGCACCTCATACATTTGTTATCCTAGCCTACTTATAACTTATGGTATTGACCCAAAATCAAGCTAGATTTATGAGTCAGGTGCCCGCTAGCCAACCAACCTCATCCATGTAGTGCTTTACTCCTTTCTCAACCACTTCTATGGCTAACCTATCGTATGTGGCACAAATAAGATATCTTGACTTGTTTGTTGGACCCTCTCATGTGGCATCTACTTTCGATGTAGATACACTGTAGAGGACAATTCACACTATCATCCTTGAAAATAAATCATCCACACCAACTGACCATTGCATCACTTACATAGATTTTGATAAAGTCAAAGCCTATTTAAGACCAACCAATTTGATTCTAGAACTACTTAACATCCCATCCATACATGTTTCTTCCTCTCATTAGGAACTTATTCATATCCCAAAAATTTTAACCAAGTCACCACCAATCCTCTTTTTGAGGTTACATCTGCACTGCCACACCAAATTCTTCCACAACCATTAGCCAAAGGCACCTCCATTCCACTTATCTATACTACTACCCAATCCAACCCACTATATGAAGCACAAGTTAATGTTGCTTCACAAATTCCATCCACCATTCCATTAACATCATTTGGATTTACCATCCCCCATTAAGTTGTGATTCCTTTTACAAATTACCCTCCATTAACCTCAACCAATATTTCCAACACTCACACCATGCCAACATTTTCTCCCAACACAACCACACAATCTACATTTGAAATTTACATACAATAAGTATGGCAACATCTCAATCAACTTATTATGGGCCATCAATATGCTCATTCTTACCAACAATAACATGAAGGTAGTAAATTTCAACCATCCACTCACATCCTCACAAAATACCTTTTTCACCCTTGACCAATCTTGGGTATCATGACCACCCATGGTCACTATACCTACCCGAACACTACACCACATCCATGCCATATCAACAACTCAAAACACCACCATACCTAAAAATTCACATTATTAATATTCACCTCATCAACACCACACATTCCACAATCAAATTCAACAAAAAATTCAACAACAGTGCATTCATCCATTCATGTTTCAGAATCCAAGAGAACTATACCTTAATGATCCAAAATTTTCCTTAGACATTAGGGGGGATGCCTTATAATGGTACAATCATTTTTCACATCACAGTGTTTATACATTCGAACAATTGGTGGAAAAATTCTTAGAAAGGTTCTCCCTCAATGTTAGAAATAAAAATATCTTGACCAACTTGTATAATCTTAGACAATTTGAAGAAGATTCGGTCTATGAATTTGGATACCATTGGAGGGTAGTCATTACAAAATTGTCATTCGTCCTCCAAATGGAAGAATTAACATGAATTTTCATGAGGAGTTGTCTAAAACCTATCTCCTTGTTGCTTCAGTTACAACAATATAGAACATTTGATGAATCTCTTGCCAAATCACGAGTTATCGAAGAAATCAATATTCAAGAGGGTGAGATTAAACCCAAAAATAAAGAATGGAAAAACAAGGACCAATACAGAGGGAACTATAATGGTCAATCAAAATCTGGACAACTGAATCAAGTGGTTGTGAGTCAACCAATAATGACTCAACAACCCCACGTCCATCATCAACAATAATCATCATCACAACAACAACTGCAACAAGTGTCATATCAAGCGGTTTCATCCCCACAATAATTGCACATTCCAATGTCAACTATGGAAAACCATCAACACCGATAGTCTATTTGGCAAACTCACAATTACATACCACCACCTGAGTCATATACCTCCATCTTTTGAAGGTTGTATGATACATATGAAACACCGAAGTCAAACCTAAGGATCCGACTAAACATAAAAAGAGCTATAAGGAATTTTTTTTTGTCTCTTCCATCTCTATAAGGGCCATGACATCAATAACTACTTTGCATTCAAATACATTGTGTAAGACCTACTAGACCTAGGGGCCATTAAGCTAGATAGTCCCTTAGCACAACAAAACTAGAACCTTGGTATTTAAAAACACCACTTCCTCATCATGAGGAAACAAAAAAAACAATAGGGGTATCAAATTCTATGAATATCCCTAACCAAGTCAACCACGTGCAATAATACTAAGGTTTTGTGGGTGTTATTCATGTGGTAACCTGAGGTCAACGAAACACAAATCATGAACATGAACAACCTCAAGTAGTGTAATCTCCTATGGCACCACCAGCAAGTGTGTATCCACAACCCACCAATCCATCTCAACCCATTCATATTTTTACTAATTCATCTCAACCAACTCACCTTCCAAGCTGTCCATATCAACCCATTCATCTTCTAAACTATCCACCATGATCTATCATCATGCTAATCAGCCAACTGACAAATAGTATCAAAATGAATTCAGCCAAATTATCGATCTATGAGCTTATACAACAATATACCCCACATCATGATGCATTGATGGAGATTTTGAAATCCATTGAGCTTCAAACTCAAGACTCTAATACCTTCAACAATTTTGTGGGGAGAATTTGAACATGTATGAGCCTTCTATCTCATTATTTGATTTTGAGATCAAATCAATATCATTATAATCACTAGATCCTCCACTACACACCATGGCTCAGGTTGATAGGAAGTATTTTAAATGAGTATTAATTGATATCGGCTCATCAATCAACATCATTACCACTTTAGCACTCCACCATCTTAATATTTCACCTTCCCACATCACCAAATCCACCTTCACCTTGCAAGCATTCAATGATGCTCTATGTTCTATAGTTGGCACTATGGTATTACCCATACAAATGGGATTCAAGATGTTTCACACTATGTTTCATATCCTAGAGGGGGCATGGCCTACAATGTACTCCTTGGATGCCCCTGGGTAAGGGAGATGAAATGTGTTCCCTCAATACTACATCAATGTATGAAATACGTACATGAGGGATAAATTCAGTGTATACCTGTAGATATTAAACCATTCAAATACTACAACTTCATCTCCAACCCATATGAATCCTCACTTCCATACACCCACCTATTCTTAACTCCATCAACCTCACCATCCACTTCATATCACAATACTTCATCCAAAGCACCCATTCTAGAGGAAATTCCCATCATTGATCCACATCAGGCCTCCACTTCCACACCCCAAACTTCATCACAACCGACAACATGTACATGTGGTTGGACCCAATCATCACCTTCAACATCCATACAAGGGGACATCCCTCCATATCATCCACATCACCAATCACCATTTATTCATCATCATTCATGCAACCTACTTCATAGGCACCTATCATCATTTCATCCACACTAGAATCACCAACCATCCATCAAATTTCTCATCCAAACCCATATTTATCTCCACCAACTGATGTCTTACAAGTCGATTTGATAGATTGTGAGATGTAATTCCAACATACATCTCTTCCCTCATCTGAGCCATAAGCCACTCTTGAGCCCCACATATCCACATCCACTCCATCCATCACATAATCCACACAAGTTGCAGTCCATATCGCTAGTCCTAGTATTGGCGAGTATGTGGTTCAATATATCACAATCCATGTGATCCATCCCTATCCATAGGAGTAGTGTACAACATATTTTCATCCCAAAACAAAATCAATTTTGTATATGAGGGGGTTGATTCATCATCTGATCCTTTTCCCCAAATGAACCTAAGCAGACATCCTGTGCCAACCTTGAACACATGACCAATCTTGATTTCCCATCATGATATTTTTGTCAGGTTAATTGGCAAGGATATGGCTTAGGATAACATGAAGAAGGCATACATGATATCATTGAACCTTAATATCGAGAAGCGCATGACCGTTATGGTTTGGGATACAATCCACAATATTCCACTTCCTCTTTTTAATAAGCCTTTTAATACCTCAATCTAGATCATGAAAAGGAAAACTATGCTTATGATGACTTTGATGATGAATTCTATGAAGAATACAATATCATATCAATAGCTTCAAATGAATCCGAAGAGGAATCAGTCCCAACCACTCCATTCACTGAATAGGATGAGTATTATCTCATAATGTTCCCCATCCATCAACCCATATTTCATTTGCTCCTCCCAAGGGAGTGAGTTGAACCAAATGGTCAACCACCACCACCACCTTGTCCATATCATTGAAAACATGATATAAATGTGTAAAAAAAATAAATAAAAATGACATTGCATTTTTGCATTTGCATATCCTAGTTATTTACATTTATATGTGTTGCTTGCTACTATTCAAGTTCTCAAATTTCATTCATCTACTCCAGGGGCAAGGAAAACCACCCTTTACATCAAAACCACCATTACCCATTGAGTCAATATGAATACGGTTGACTTGTTCACACCACTCCATAACCCATATGATTTGGCAAAACCAATTTCTATTGACATAAGCCTCATCGACATGGAACAAATTTCATCACTTTCATCTCTTTTTGAATTCATCCTTTAAGAGAAATTATTAAGAGCTTCTATTACTAACATTCCTTTGCAACCTTCACTTTCACCTTCACCTTCACCGTCAATTTTGACTATTTTCCAGGTATAAATGGAAGAGACTATGCCAGAAGAGTTTGAAAACATCATTGATGACATTCATTTGATTTCAATGCCCCATCAGCTTAAGGAAGGTTCACACATGGCCATTAAAGAAAATATCTATGTGAACCTAAGCATATATCCAAATAATCCATTAATTGTGAAACTTGGAAAAAGTTTATCCGCTGATGAACAAGAGCAATTCATAGATCTCCTCAAGAGAAATAAGGGCATATTTGCATGGTCTTCTTGCCAATTTTGCCACACCTTGTTGAAATTCATATTGTATACAGTTTTGAGACCATTCATTATAAAAAATTCTCTTTTTCCATAGAAAAATGGTTAAGATGTGGTTATGTTGTTGTGCTTTCGTCGGTTGTCTCGTTTAGTTTAAAACTATACTCTATTGCTTTATGTGGTTCCTCATCTTTGTTGTACTTTTCCCTGTTATGTTGCATGCAAAATTGTGAATGTTTTAGCATGGGTATTTTTTTAATGGTTTCGCTTCCTTATTTTCATCTTTAAATCCTCTCTTTTCTTATCTACACATATGGCTGTAATTTCCAACACTTAGACAATTGAATGTGTTTTTATGCTGAATTGTAAAATCGCTCTGGCAAAGGGAGTGGGAGGCCAAAAAATAATATAAAAGAGCAAATGCAACTAAGTATAAAAATCTAAACATAGTCAGAGTTGCAGGTGCTCCTCTCCTGGAGCGAATTCCCAAAGTGCTCCACCCATGGAGCGACATTTCAAAAACAACAAAAACAAATGTAAAAGAGGCTAAGTATGAAAATCTAAATGTGGTCAAAGGGCATAGCACTCTGCCTAGGAGTGCCTCTCCAAAGCACTCCATCTAGAAAGTTCTTGATGGGAAAGAGAACACAAAGCATGAAGAATATGAAAAAGGCACTAAGGGTGAGGATGCAATAAAACAATTCAAATGGTCAAAGGTTAAAACGCTCCACAATTGGAGCGCCTCTCCAAAAGTGCTCCACTAGTGGAGCGTCTCTCCAAGGCAAAGTCGAAATAAAGTAGAAAACAAGTTAGTATCTTAATTATAAAAGATAACTCCCAAGTAAAGTCAATATGGTCAGAGAGCAAAGCGCTCCACAAATGGAGCACCCCTTCAAAAGTGCTCCACAGGTGGAGCACCCCTTCAAAAGTGCTCCACAACTGGAGCGCCTATTCAAAAGTGCTCCACAACTAGAGCACCTCTCCAAGGCAAGAAATATAAAAGAAGTCAAGGCAAAAGCAGTCAATTTGGTCAAAATGTAAAGCACTCCACTAGTGGAGCGCCTCTCCCAAGCGCTCCACTAGTGGAGCAAACTCCTCAAATGAGTGACTAAGAGAAACCTTCCAATCGACTCCAAGTTGCATTCTGTAAATCCAGATTGACTGTTTCAGGTCATTGTTGGAACCTTCTGTCTTCAATGCTCAGTTATATGAAAAATCTAAATTGACTGTTTGAAGTCATCATCAAGATCAAATATGCCTGTCATGAGAGAGGTTGAGCATTAATGTTTTAAGTGGTAGATTTCTATAAAATCCAATTTCTTCTTTGTAACAAAGTATGGATAACTTCTACTAGAGAAGAAGCTATGTACTTCGAAATATTCTTCCAAAATAAATTCTTCTAGCTTCGGTTTTAATTTCTCTATCCCTGTGTATGACTTATATTATGTAATTTATATTAAATTAGTCTCTTTATTACATAGTTTAATTCTATTTTCTGGATTTCACTGTCAATAGAGGACTAGGCCCTGGAATACTTGTTGGAGTTTACATAGCTCAGAGAATTTAATACTGGTTTTGTTAAAAGTCTATTGTTTTGATTGTTGTTGGTTTAAGCAGTTGGGCTGTCTATCGTGATTTTAGTCCATCGCCTGATATTTTTGACTTTTAGCCATTTCTCATTCCTTTCATTTATTTTATTCCTTTAAGTATCTTCTTAACCCTTATCTCCAATCCCCCATTTTTATTTTTGAAACCAACCCTATTGGATATTGCCATGGAGGACATTCCTTTCCTTCAGGAATTCAATGCTTGGCAGAAGACCTAGGGCACTGTAAACTTAGAAAACATGTATCTAGGCCGGTTCAATTGCCAACAGTTTTTGGCACGCCTAGTGGGACGCAAACGTTCCATGTTAAAACAATATTAAGAAGTGATGTTCATCTTATTATTGTCAAATCTGAACATCTGGTGACTCTGTTGAACTCAAATACCTCCAAGTCTTGAAGACCAGTCTAAAAACTCACACCTTCATGCATACAATATGGAGAGTTAGAAACTCAGAAGAAGAAGAAATCTAGTTCTATGAGCTTGACATCTATGCTCTAGGAGAACATCCTAGGGTGGTTAGGCCAAATAACCCACTAGACAAGACATCTTCACAGGAAGCTACCTTTGCTACACAGACTCCAACTCTCGATAGCACAACAACTAGCTTACCCCCAAATCCATCAAATTCTTTGGATCATCAGTATACTTCGGCTATACCGAACGTTCAATTAGGTACTTCAAGTGTTCTGAATATTCCATCTCAGCAAGTCCTACTGCCTCCACCACTCTATACAAATCTCCCACCCATATGATGTAGCCAAATTTTCCCAGGCTATTCTCAGCCTAGAATCATACAAGACCGCTCACCTTGTAGGCTCAGCACACAGTACCTCTCGCAGCCTTGAAAGCTTTACCAACTTATGATGGTATGGGAAATATGGTGCATGAGCACATCCAAGACATCATGGGACTTACAACTATTCACAAAAGAAGACATCATGGTGAAGCTGCTAGTTCTTTCACTGAAAGGTACGCTCCTCTACTGGTACTGGTCACTTATGCCCAAAACCATCACCTCATGGGACCAACTGGTGGGCCAACTTATAAGGGGCTTCAACAAACAAGCAAACCCCTTCTATCTGTTGCACTATTTCATCACTATTCAAAGGTATCCTTATGAAGAGAGCTGACTTCAATGTCAGGTTCACCCGAACCTGGTAGAGAGTCATTGACGACCTTCGACCCACACCTGAGCAGGTTACATTCTATTACTTGAGAGTGTTTCACTCAGATATTAGCATGAGAATATGAAATGCTAATATCATTACATTACCCACTCTATATGAGCAAGCATGGAAGGTATAATCCAACCTGGTAGCTATCAGGAAGTTACCTCCCAAGGTGACGACTTCGATTTACCCAAAATTCCTATAAAATATGTACTCGAACACATCCACTCTACCTAAATCTCAAATGTATCCTAGCCAACCATGGAATCCAACCCCTCAGTATCAAGTGGTACCCACTCCATAATTCCAAGCACCTACACCTCCATATCAAGCGCCTGCTATCCCTCAGCGTCTAGCTCCTATCCAGTACCTGGTATTGCCTGCATCATTGGCTCCATTGCCATTATTTGTAAGTCAGGCAATCACTAATCAAGCAGCTGTAAATGAAGCCCAGGCCAAGGAGCTACAATAGGTGAAGGTATACATGAAGATGATGGCAAATTAGATGACCATCATGAGGAGGAGTTAGGATGACCAAGGGTTTCAACAAAGAAGATTCCTCCTCCCCGATCATGAAAGAACAAGCATCATCTGCTCACTGATAGCTCAAAAGAAATTTAGCTGTGATGAGTAGTAGAGAAGCCAATGTTTCAGATCTAGCATATTGGTGTACCACATACAATGATCCACATAGCAAAGAAACCTACATGGTGCACCTAAATTACATCCAAAAAATATCCAGTGGCACTTACAAATAAGTCAACATGATCAGGGAAGTTGGTCATAATTTTATGATATCTTCTGTTGAGCAAGTCTTAGTCCTCACTAGAGCTGGGAATAAGTCTATTGAGATAGATTTAGCTTATATGGAGATACTGAAGGTTCCAAAACCATCTAATCCATGGAACCAAAAGACCCAACCTCTAACAAAATCTCTAAATCTAGTAGCGACCTCAGAGGAGTCCGAATTGTTGAAGGACTACTTGCCACCTCATGCTAAAAAAAAGTTGTTCTAGCCTAAAGCTCTGACTTCTCAGTTGTAGGTCAAGACACAAGACCAGGCTGGGGAGAAGCTCAAATACACCTTTCTAACCAAATTCCAATGGGTATATGCCATACAATAGTACCAAAAAACATATGAATCTGCAAGGGCATCAAGAGAGCCAAGCACTTCGACATACAATATAGTTGAAGAAATGAAGAAGACCCTCACTAAGGTAAACATCGATGATGCTCTCCAAATCCTGGGTCAAGTTGACCTTTTGCAGGAGTATCTCAAGTCTACTAAAGTTAAGGAGAGTAAACCGATGCAGATGATGTTTGCATCACCATTAACGACTTCAACCACAGGTAATAATCGACCCTTGCCATTTTACCTTTCCCTTCGGATGGAAGGATGGATCATGTATAACTGCATGATCGACTCTAGCATTGTGACAATTGTCATGCCCAAAGTAGTATGTGAGATCATGGGCATATAGTATACTCAGAGTAGTCCTAGAGTACTGCAACTAGACAAAACTATCATAAAGACGGTAGGAGTTATCAAAGATGTTTCCATCCAACTCCACAAAATACCGTAGGTTACGATCATCCAAGAGATCATGGTGGTCTACTTGAAGCTATACTTTAGTATGTGCCTCTCATGAGAATTCATAGCTAAGTTGGGAGGCTATCTCTCCCTCGAATACTTACACTTGGAGATCCCATTCAAGGGAAAAAAATTTAAACTCTTCAATGAGAAGCCTACCACTTTTCATGTTGAAAAACTCAAATATGAGGAAAAGAGCTCGGTCTCTATCAACCTAATGGCAGAATAAATGTAAATGGTAGACCTAATGAAGAAATCTATTGGTGAGCTTTGGGTCGAATATGAGTTCTCTATGATTGATTTTAATTTTGCCATTGGGGCCTATTTGGTGTGCTATTCACTCACAAAGCCTAAAAAGGCTAAAATAGAAGCACCTGTAGAAGAGTCCCCAACACTCGATCAGCTATGGAAGTTGTACTTTGATAGTGTGTGATGTAAGAATGGCACAAGAGTTGGCATCACGCTCATTTACCCATTAGGAAAGCAAAAGACTTATTCATACAGGCTCGCATAAAGCTATACAAATAATACAACGAAGTATGAGGCTTTATGCCTCAGACTCAAGAAAGTCCAAAAGCTCGACATTAAGCAGTTGCAGGTATTCAAGGATTTCAAATTGATATGCAACCAGGTTACCAGTAAGTGCATGTCCAAGCAACACTATTTGAATGCGTACCACAACAAGGTGTGATATTTTCTTGAATCCTTCACCGCACTTAAAATCAAGTCAATTTTGCGAGAGAAAAATAAGCTTACGAATATCTTAGCCTCCATCGATGCTCGATTTTCATCGATATATGACATGATGCATAAGACAAAGACGGTGAGGCTGATCTACAAGCCTTCTATACCTGATAAAAAACTCCACTAGTAGGTGTTCAACAATGATGAATAACTTGTTAATTTCCTGGTGAATGAAGCCTCCTCCATTGAATAGTGAACTATGAATGAAGAAGACCATGAGAGATTGATTTAGTTTAAAAATAACCACATCTCTGAGGGTTTGATCATGCTATAAATTTGCTTCAACTGGAATGATAAGTCTATCAGCCACAATATCAAGGTGGACCATAAAGAGTTCATGGACCTGGAGTTGGAGCCAAAAAATATTATCAAGGTAGGGTCCAACTACATAGTTAAGAGCTTTAGTAGATTTGTGTCCAGTGCAAAGAGTACCTTGACATCATCGCTTGGTGCTACCAAGATCTAAGGGGGTACGATAAGAACATCATCCAGCATACCATTGAGCTGGAGGAAGGAGTAAGATTATTTAGGCAGAATCAACAGCTCATCAACCCAAAAATTGAGATACTGATGAGGGTTGAGCTTCTAAAAATGCTTGAAGCAAAAATCATATACCTGATCAAGAATTCATCTTGGGTGGCCAACCTTGTTCCAGTATAAAATAAGAATGGTGACATTCGCTTGTGCATTGATTTTTGAAATCTCAACCAAGCGTCGCTCAAAGATCACTACCCACTACCTCAAATTGATCAAATCCTTCACGTGGTGGTGGGAGCACAAAGGTTTTCCTTGCTATATGGCTTCTTTGGCTACAACCTTATTTGGATCAAGGATGAAGACCAGCATAAGACTACGTTCACCACCAAGTAGGGGACCTTCACCTACCAACGCATGTCCTTCGACCTTTCAAATGTTGGAGCGAATTTCCATAGAGCAATGGACCTCACCTTTGGTGAACTATTGAATCATGTCATCATAATTTACTTAGATGACATGATAGTATTCTCCCATAAGAGGGAGGAACATGACCTACACTTATAAAAAGTTTTTGAAAAATATCGAGAGTTCGGGATCTCCATCAACCCTAAGAAATCAATCTTCGTAATGAAAGAAGGAAAGATACTCAGACATATTATCTCTAAAAAGGGATTAACTTTTAATCTCACTCGAGCTAAGGCGCTTCTCCACCTTCTACTGCCAGCAAATAAAAAATCCCTGCAGTTCTTTTTTGGATAGATAAATTTATGAGGAAGTTCATCGCTGACTTTACCCAAGTAATAAAGCCAATGGCCGAGCTCTTGAAGAAGGACTTTGAATTCAAGTAGACCGATGAAAGGAGGCAGGATTTTTAAGAACTTAAGGAATGAATCACTCAAGCTCCGATCCTTGTCAACCCTGACTATTCAAGATATTTTATTTTATACACTGTTGGGGAGCTAGAAAGCTATGTAACTATTCTGACATAAAAGGGCAAAGACAAAGATGAGGGCCCAATAGCGTTCCTTAGCCAAATCATCCAGCCACATGAAGAAAAGTTTAATTTCATTGAATGACAAGTGCATGCGGTGATGAGGTCACTTTAGAAGTTATGATATTTTGTATCTCAGAGCAAAACAATAGTGTATGTGATACACCCAGATGTTCAAAATTTCATCATCCAAGGCAATTTGGGCAATAGGAGAGCTAGATGGATTGCTAAGATCCAATAGTTCAACATCAAGGTATGCCCCACTAAGTTGGTATGAGGTATGGCGCTTTACTAGGAGCTGGCTAAAAATGTTACAGTCGAAGCTGCGAATCCCAACTCGAAAAACCCTATGCCAAATAACAATCTTTCCAATCTATCGGTTGACAGTTTAGATTGGACAGACAATCTGGTTAAATACTTTGAGATAGGGAGGTGTCCTCATTTTAATTCTTCATAAAGGAGGAGATTTTACCTACAGGCTAGCAGGTATGTCATGATTCTTAACAAACTATTTTATAATAACATCGATGGAGTTCTCTTGAGATGTATCAAGGAGTCACAGAAGATGAAAATCTTGGAAGAATTTCACTCCAAGATTTCGGGAGGATATTTTTCTAGTAGATCGATGGTGCTAAAGATCATCAAAGCGAGCTATTATTGGTCCACCATTTTCCCTGATTCTTTCAAATTCAACCATCACTATGATAGTTTCCATTCCTACTCGGGTAGTACTAGGAATGCATCGCTTTCTCTCCACCCCATCCAAGTGGAATCCTCGTTCCAATAATAGGGTTTGGACTTTCTCGGGATCATCAATCCCAACTCCTCTATCGGCCATAAATATATTTTGACCACCACAGACTACTTTCACTTGGTGGTCAGAAGCAATTTTGACCAAGTAGGCTGACCAAGAAGTGGTTATCTCCTTCCTTGAAGGACTTATCACTCACTTCGGTGTACCTGAAGCCATCATTTCTGATAACGGTTCTTCTTTCATCGGTGCAAAAATTAGTGATTTCATGGTTAGGTATGGAATCTATTTGAAAACCTCATTTAACTATTACCTATAGGGAAATGGACTGGCATAATCCACAAACAAGAACCTACTATAAATATTGAATGTCACCCTCCCCCTTTAAAAGGTTATTTTTGTTTTATTTTAGCCCGTCCGTTCAGATTGTGCCAAATATCGTTGAGAGATAAGTTACTTTCAAAAGCATGTTCTAAAATATAAAGTGTAGTGTTTTAAAAGGTGTTGTGTGTCCATACAATCAAAGCACCCCCACTCCTCATCAGCTGAAACATGTCCTCTAGAAGATTTGTACGGGCTCCCATCCCAATAAGCAGCACGCACCCCAAGGAAGTGTCCTTATCCACCGCCATTATTTATCATTTCCAAAGGCAACCACCCGTGCGTGGGTAATTAAAGATGCACGTTTGCATGCACGACCTCTACCAACATTATTTTTAGGTGCCCTAGGTACAAGGTGGTAGATTTATTAGAAAAATTTCTAACCCTATGAAGTGTTTCCAATCTCTCCATTGCCCTAGCATCCTGTTTGCGTTCAGAACTTCTATCGGTCTAGAGTGTGAAATGCATTCGTGCGCTTGATAACCATGGGTAAAACAAAAGACAAAACTAAGGAGAGGGCACCGAAGGAAAAGGCACCCAAGGAAAAGGTGACACTTGCTGGAGAGTCCAGCTCGAAGAAGCAAAAGAAGCCATGAAAGTGTGAAAGGAAACCAACACTCCTAATAGCCCCACTGAACAACATATTTCTGTACTGGGACTGCCTAGTAACCAACAAAGATATGGAGCAATTACGCCAATATATAGAGAAGGCACATAGGGAGGACCCAACAGAGAACCCGTTGGCTATCGTCTACCATTTACACCTATTTTTCTATATGTGCATGCCTATATGTCACTATTCATAATTTTTACAGGTTGTCTCATGGTTTTATGACACCTAGTCAAGGATAATGTGAAACACAAAAGGAGAGACATTATTCGCTATTACAACTAACATTGTCTAGGATTCTTTTGCCTGTGGGAGGAAGCAATCATCTAAATTTACTCGAGGAAAATCCAGATCAAGAAAGAGGGTTTTAGGTATCATTCGATGCTGGAGATCTACAACTTTGTAAGGGAGCAGTTGGGAGGTGCAACATCATCTGACGAATTTTCCCAACTGTCGAAGCCTCCAGAGAAATTCGTCTAGCCTAACATCTACTCCATTCTAGCATGGGTAATGGGCTTGCAATATAAGATTTGGTATCTAATTGGAAATTCTCCATGGCACAGGCCATATTGGAGAACAAAATTTATTTTCCCTCCAAAGTTAGGTCAGACGCTATTCCTATTTTTTATGACAGGGCAAAGTTTTTGGCATGATAGTTGCATGGATGTTTGGCCTATGTTCAAAACCATAGAGTAGACTAGTTCATACTCTGCTCCCTCTTGGTGTGGTAATTTTTCTAAAAATTGCACCAAAAATTCCCATACATCACAAAAAAATAAACAGATGAGGAGGGTAGAGTTATACCAGTTTATCTCTAGATAAACAACTTGTCCATAAACGAATCATATTATGTCTTCAACCAAATTTTTCTTGGGCCAGCACTAAAGCTGATATACAACCATTGTGAGCAAGTTCCTATGGAGTTGAAGTATAATATGGAGGCTGAGCAATGGGGAGATACATTTATGCTCACACAGGACTTGGTTATCTGGATCTACAGGTTTACAAAAAAGCCTTTTCTGTTACCCTAATATGCCATGCCCTATCTGTTCTCTCTAGAAGTCACCCGATAGCTCAACTTCACTAATGAGGTGTACGGGAAAGGTCGAGGAATAAAATTCATAGTTTCTACACCTTTTGAGTTTGGATATGTCAATATAACGCAGTTTGGCCAGAATGTCGTGCTTAAAGTGACACTTTTGGACTATGGGCTGGTTGAACTTCCTCATTGTTGGAGATGGGACCCACTTGGCATCATCTAGAGACACCTCAGAGTGAAATATTTTCATCTTTGCCCTTGCCCCTACATGGAGAAGCAGCGTAATAATTCGTTGGGCCTCAAGCTAGAGTGGCACATGGATGAAATGAAGCCCTTGCCTCCTTTGTTAGATTTTTACACCATGGAGACTGAGTATAACTGGTAGGGTACCTAGGAATAGATATTTGGGGATATATTATTAAATTGTATAAGGGTTGGTATGGGCTATACATAACCCAAGGTTGATTGTATTATAATATTATATTATATTATATATTTTTATTATAATAGTAGTAGGCTCCCCAAAATAGAATAAGAATATGGATATATAAAGAAGAGATATTTGTCATTGTAATCATCAATGAAGAATAATTTTATGTAATCGTCTATGTCCATGAAGTGGCCTCTCACCTTGGGATATCTTGTGGAGTTATTCTTTCCTTAAGGATTATTATTGGTGTTTCCCTACCTTAAGGGTATTATCTATCTCTCTCTCATTTGTCGATTGTTATTGTGGATAATATATTGTGGAGGAATGATTTGATATTTTTGCATATTGGTGAATGATTTATGTTAATCATAATAAAGTTATGAAACAAGTGGTATCAGAGCAACGATTTTGGAAAAGTGGGGATTTTTGTGTGAAATTGTAAAATTAGGGCAATTTTTTTGAGAAAAACATCTTATCTTTCAAGAGTCATATCTCTGTGTAAGTTTATCTGATTCAGGAAATTTTTGGATCAAATTGTGCAAAAATTGAAGAGCTTTAAAATAAGTGGTCATATGAAGGAATATGATCATTATTGAGAGAGATATGACCTTTTGAATTTAGTCACCCAAAACAAGGATAATGATGAATTTCTTAGATTTTTTCTAGAAAAAAACATCTCATCTTTTAGAAGCCATATCTTTGTGAATTTTTATCCAATTTAGGCGATTCTTGGATCAGTTTGTGCAGAATTTGAAGAGCTTTAAAATAAGTGGTCATATGAAGGAATTCAAGTAGTATTGAGGGAGATATGTTCTTCTAAATTCAGCCATATGGAATAAGGGTAGCGACAAATTTTCAAGTCATAAATTTTTCAAAAGATAAAATTTGTTTAGTTTGGGTAAGCAAATTAGTTGCACTTTATTTTGTTTTGAAAAAAAATTGTAGATCTAGTTGTCTCTATGGAATTTTAGCTTCAACTCAGTCGGAAGAAGTTTGTTTCCATAAAACCCTAGTTTGCATTAAGGCATGATATATATTGTCAAAAAAACCTAGTTTGCATTAGGGTATCAACTATGGAGCTACAAAATTTTTTAGGGGAAGATGATATTGATGTTAGGGATTGGTGGTAAAATTTTAAATCCTTGAATCATCGAAATCCTATTTGGAAAATTACGCTTTATTTTTATCTTCATGGAGAAGCTCTTTTTTGGTTTTGTAAAATTCCTCGCGTCTATGAAGATGAACTAACTTGGGAAACAATGGAGCATGCATTCTTGAGTAAATGGAACCCATATAAAAAGATAGCTAGTTTGAAGGTCACCATCAAGGGATATGAAGAAGAAATAAATATGTTTCAGAAAGAACAAAAGGAAATAAAAAGAGAGCTAGCAAATTTCAAATAAGTGGTAGAAGATAAAAAATATGTCAATATGCAAACAGAGGAAACCATACCTTTGGTAGAAGATAAAATAAAAAATGGACAAAGGGATTTGTTTGAATCTAAAAAGTCTATTTTGTAGGTTCATGGAAGCATTCAAAAGGAACAGGTTATTATTTCCATTGACCTTGGTAGCATATATAATTTTATTAATATTGTTATGGCTATGAAGTTGTAAGTTCAAGCAACAAAAATTAAGGACATACAACTAGAGGGTGAGCATGTTCAGATTTTTGAAGATCACCATGGATAAATATGTTTTACATTCATATTTCTATGCTATTGAGATGGATGAGGAGGATATTGTTCTTGGTTATCCTTGGTTAGATTCTTTGGGTACTATTAACATTAATGTGCAAAAGAAGTTTATGAAGTTATGGTACAGGAAAAAGAAGATAACATTATAGGATATTTCTCATCTTAAGGAGCAAGGATACAAGGAAAATCAAGAAGTGGTTGTAGAAGAACAAATTGAAGAACCTGAAATAGAATCCAAGAAGGTAGTAGCAACAATAGAGTCCATGGAAGAAGTAGCAACAACTGATTTAGGGGAAATAACAGTAACATAGTCCAAGGAAGATTTGATAGAAGAGCACAAGGACACACCAAACAAAGAGAACATGAAAGAACAATGTGTAGAATAATTTAAAACAATGGAGCCAAATGTTGAGAAGTCAAATAAGGTAGAACATCAAGTTAATGTTGCACCATATCACCATACACACCACCATGAGCGACAACATTCTTGGAGGTATGGCTCAAGGCAACAATATTATGGTTCCACATGGAATCATAAGGGCACCAACTATGGCAGAGTTTGGCAGAGAAAGCATAGTGATCCTAGTTTTCAGAGCGGTTCATCAACATCAAGGAACAAGTGGACCCATCATTCAAGTTATCAAAATATAGCAGCAGAAGCATGGAGCCAACGAAGCATATTTGGATACTCAAGTAACAAAATGGCATACCAACATCAACATGTTTCACTTGGATGGATGGATGATCAAGATTGGTACCATTTGCTAACATTTCTTAGCAAATCATATTATCATGTTTCTTCATATTTTTTGAGGATGAAACATTTGTAAGGAGGGTGGCATGGTAGGGTACCTAGGAATAGATATTTGAGGATATATTATTATATTGTATAAGGGTTGGCATGGGACATACATAACCCAAGGTTGATTGTATTATAATATTATATTATATTATAATATAATATTATATTAGTAGTAGTCTCCCCAAAGTAGAATAAGAATATGGATATATAAAGAAGAGATATTTGTAATTGTAATCATCATTGAAGAAGAATTTTATGTAATATTCTATGCCCACAAAGTGGCCTCTCACCTTGGGAGATCTTGTGGAGTTATTCCTTCCTTAAGGATTATTATTGGTGTTTCCCTACCTTAAGGGTATTATCTATATCTCTCTCATTTGTGGATAGTATATTGTGGATAAATGATTTGATATTTTTGCATATTGGTGAATGATTTATGTTAATCATAAAAAGTTATGCAATAATAACCTGATAGTCAATTCAAAGCAGATATTGCCTAGGGATTTTTTAGCGATAGTGAGGGTCAGAGATCTGTAGTGGTCAGAGGATAAAACTAAACAATTATGGATCATGAGGGTCCACAATGATAAGATATCATTGAACAACCCACTAGCTATTGATGATAAGTTCTCAAAGATTTATAATAAGAACATAAATACTTATCAACCTCTTTCATTTGGTGATATTGTTCCTTGTGGTGGATGCAACCCTAACAAAGTAGATGATCAGGCAGACCCAAGGCACAAGGTGCAGGGTAAGGGCAAAGCCATTATGGGTGAACCATTATGTATTGGTAGGAAGAAGCCAGTGCCTCATCAGAAGGAAAGCACCCCCTCTAAGAGAAAGGTTGAAACACCGGTTGAAACACCTCTCTTGGAGTAGGTCATAAAGAAGTCACGCACCAGCACCCAAAAACCCTTTGGAGTAATATTTTGGGTGGTGCTTGATACCCCTCCAACAACCTCTACCAAAATGGCTATGGTAATGCAGGTTGAAGAGCAAAGATATGAAGACATAGGGCTCGTCAACATGGATACACCAGATATGGAGGAGAAATGAGAAACGAAGGTGTAACACCCATCTTCCTCAACTCCCTTAGTCACAAAGCCTAAAGGTACATGTTTATATCCTTCCCCTTCTTCTTCCCCATCTACATTACCAGTTTCCATAATATCGGTGTCTATTTGCTTGACACCTGAAAAAGTTTGTTTTAGTAATGATTGTAGTGCCCCTTGTATCAAGTGCACCCCCATTGCTACAATCTACGTTTCCCTTCATTTTAGTCTTCTTGGCATTATCTGTGCCATCATATACATCATTTTATGTTCCTTCATCTGTAACTTTCAAGTCCTTCATGAGGAACCTTAACGCCTTTTCAATCTCTAGCATATAAGTGAGACCTTTTTCTATGTCACCTCCTCTCACTTTGTCTTCAGGGTCTGCTGATTTCTCAACATCTAAATCGATAATTTTTGCTGTGGCAGTCCAGACCCAAGTGCCTTTGAGGGTTAGCGCAATCGCTTCCCCTCCCATTTCCCATAAAATGTATGATTTTGAGCCCCCTCTCCCACTTCTTCCCTTCATGCTAGTCCTTGGAATAGGCATTCAGGAGCCATTGGAGTTTGAGCTAGAAATGATTCAATAGTTTGTTGTCGCGTAGACAATCCACAAGGCATGCATGAATATGATCCACTATCAAAATGACCATAGAAAGTGATAAGTGTAGGCTATGACGCAGACTTAAAAGGCTTGCATTATCGATCTAGAGATGATGAAGCTACATACCATTGAGAAAATACCACTAGTCCAGAAATCCTTGGGGGAAATGACCCCAATGGATTATGCTTTCCACCATATTGAAGAAGACATGACCAGGATGAACACAACATAAAATATGGGGGATGTCCAAGTTGGCATGGGTTCCATTTATACTCATGGTGAGTATTATAAGGACCACTTCTTCAAAGTGCAGTCCAAAAATGATGAGCTCAAAGAGGCCCTAGCAGCGGCAAGAAGGCAGATTGAAGCATTGGAGTTTAAGTCAAAGAAACAAGTTGAAGTGCTAGAGTTTAAGATTAAGTAGTTGAAGAAATGAATTCAATCACTTGAGGATGAAAATAATTAAGCATCCAAGCTATGCAACAACCATGTGAGGGCACACGCCCAAGAAAACTAGGAGATATAGGCGCTCACTGTCCAAAGAAATGAGTTGCAAGCTAAGTTTTTAGAAAGAATAGAGTAGCCATTTCCTTTCTCTAAGGAGCACCTCAAAGAGATGCATCTATAGTTCCTGGGAGAGTTCATGGTAAGAGCAAAAAAGGTAGTTACAAACTAGACATTTTTCAAAGAAGCGCATGAGGCAATTATTGTTGGTAGTCCAATCCTAGAATTCGCTTAGGCAGACATCAACTATTGGTTGGACTTGGCCACACAGCTCAAAAAGGTTGAATATTTGCATGTTTGCCTTACCCCTATGAGTGATATGGCTTGATCATGGTCAACGACAAAGACAAATTTACACTACTTCAAAAATGTTGAGCTGGCCAAAAAAGATTACCTGCTCTTGGACTCCCTTATGCAAGAAAGAGAAGTTTTGCTAAGATATTTTGATACCTTGGATAAAATTGGCATACCAAGATTCACTAATCTAAAAGGACCCATCCCATCGATTGAGGATTTAGAGCCTGCATGGTCTACATTCATTGATAGTACCAAAGACATTGATGCTTGGGAAGTCTCGACTCCTGATGCACAGGTAATTCTCTTCATGGCCAAATACACCCATATCGAATCTCGTTTATAGAAGTTTGAAAGGATGCTAGAATTTTTTGATATGGAGCGCATCGAGACATATCGCTGCCTAATCCAAGAGCTTCAGAAGTAGTCGAATTTCCCTTTGGAGCCTTAGATTGATGCTTCTTAGTTTACAAGCATGTTTTTAACAAGTCTCTAGACAAATATCTCCCTCAACTACCTAAGCCAAACAAAGAAAAGGAAGCTGAAAGTGAGATTAAAAGGCTCAAGAGACAAAAAAATAGGAAGAAGGGACAAAATAAGAAGAATCAAAATATGGAGAAGAAGAAGATAAGGAGTCCAGCATCAGTGAGGAAAAATCAAAGGAGCAGTCCAAAGACTTTGAGAGTAAGGAGGACTCCACTGCCCAAGGATAAGGGCCTGGGATCTTCACATTGAGGTAGGCTCAATGCCCTACGATCCACTAGATGTGTTGCCAATTTTGCCGCACCTTGTTGAAATTCATATTGTATACAATTTTGAGATCATTCATTGTAAAAACTTCTCTTTTTCCATAGAAAAATGGTTAATATGTGGTTATGATGTTGTGCTTTCACTGGCTATCTCATTTATTTTAAAACTATACTCTATTGCTTTATGTGGTTCCTCATATTTGTTGTACTTTTATACATGTTTTATACTTTTCCCTATTATGTTGCATGTAAAATTGTGAATATTTTAGCATGGGTATTTTTCTGATGGTTTCACTTCCTTATTTTCATCTTTAAATCCTCTCTTTTCTTATCTGCACATATGGCTGTAATTTCCAGCACTTAGACACTTGAGTACATTTTTATGTTGAATTGTAAAATCGCTCCAGCAATGGGAGTGGGAGGTCAAAAAAGAATATAAAAGGGCAAATGCGACTAAGTATAAAAATCTAAACATAGTTAGAGTTGCAGGCACTCCTCTCTTGGAGCGAACTCCCAAAGCGCTCCACCCATAAAGTGACATTCTAAAAATAGCAAAAACAAGTGTAAAAGAGGCTAAGTATGAAAATCTAAATGTGGCCAAAGGGTAGAGCGCTCCGCCCAGGGAGTGCCTCTCCAAAGCACTCCATCTAGAAAGTGCTTGATGGGAAAGGGAACGCAAAGCATGAAGAGTATGAAAAAGGCACTAAGGGTGAGGGTGTAGTAAAAGAAGTCAAATGGTCAAAGGGTAAAGTGCTCCAAGAGTGGAACGTCTCTCCAAAAGCACTTCACTAGTGGATCACCTCTCTAAGGCAAAGGCAGAATAAAGTAGAAAATAAGTTAGAACTTTAAGTACAAAAGACAAATCCCAAGTAAAGTCAATATGGTTAGAGAGCAAAGCACTCCACAGATGGAGCGCCCCTTCAAAAGTGCTCCATAGGTGGATCACCCATTCAAAAGTGCTCCACAGCTAGATCACCTCTCCAAGGCAAGAAATATAAAAGGAATCAAGGCAAAATAAGTCAATTTGGTCAAACTGTAAAGCGCTCCACTAGTGGAGTGCCTCTCCCAAGTGCTCCACTAGTGGAGTGAACTCCTCAAATGAGTGACTAAGAGAAATATTCCAACCGACTCCAAGTTGCATTCTGTAAATCTGAATTGACTATTTTAGGTCATTGCTAGAACCTTCTGTCTTCAATGCTCAGTTATCTGAAAAACCCAAATTGACTATTTCAAGTCATCATCAAGATCAAATCTGCCTATCACGGGAGTGGTTGAGCATTAATATTTTAAGTGACAAATTTCTTCTATAAAAGTTGGCTTCTTCTCTGTAACAAAGGATGGATAACTTCTACTAGAGAAACATCTCTGTACTTTGAAATCTACTTTTGTAATAAAGGCTTTTAGCTTCGATTTTAATTTCTCTATCCCTATGTATGAATTATTCTGTAATTTCTATTAAATTAGTCTCTTTATCACACAGTTTAATTCTATTTTCTGTATTTCACTGTCAATAGAGGACTATTCCCTAGAATACTTATTGGATTTTACATAGCTCAGAGAATTTAATACTGGTTTCTATTAAAAGTCTATTGTTTTTATTGTTGTTGGTTCAAGTAGTTAGGCTATCTATCTTGCTTCCAGTCCATCACCCTATATTTCTAGATTTTAGTCATTTCCCATTCCTTTCATTTATTTTATTCCTTTCAATATCTTCCTAACCCTTATCTCCAATCCTCCATTTTTATTTTTGAAACTAGACCTACTGGAGATTGCCATGGAGGACATTCCTTTCCTTCAGGTATTCAATGCCCGACAGTGGGCCTAGGGTACTGTAGGATTAGAAAACCTGTATCTAGGCTGGTTTGATTGCCAAAATGTCTTATAATGACATGCTTGATCTTAACCCTAACTTGGTTGTCCATAACTTAACCTTGCATCCTGATGCTAACCTAGTCAAACAAAAACTAAGAAAGTTACATCCTACCTTAGTCCTCATGGTCAAATAAGAACTTAAAAATTTGTTAGAAGTGGGTTTCATTCAACCCATTGACTACCCTGAGTGGATTTCAAATATGGTACTCATTCGTAAGTCTAACGAGGTGATTGGTATTTGCACTGATTTTCAAGATCTTAACAAAGAGTGCCTTAATGATGATTTTCCTCTACCAAACATTGATACTCTTATTGAAACTTGTGTTGGCCATGAAATGGTATCTCTAATGGGTAATTTCTCAAGATACAATCAAATTTGAATTAATCCTAATGACCAACACAAAACAACATTTACAACACCTTGGGAACTTTTGGTTACAAGGTGTAGCACCCTAAAATTGGCGTAGTAAAATTGTCATAATTACATTCACCTTAGTAAATAATTTAAAATTCAAATTTAACCTCCCAAATCACCCGTTAACCACCGGGTAATCCGTTTCCCCATTTTCTGTGCCATTTTTAGAGGTTGTTTTGACCGTTTGACGATATCGTCGCTAATCAGACAATATCACCCCAGATTTAACGATTTTGTCTGGGCTAGGACGTCCAGACGATCTTGTCGCAAAACTGATTTTGCAAAATTAGCTTCTGTTCTAATGGGCCTCTAATCCAGGCAGAAGCGTGTCTGCACCGTTAGAGACCCTCCCCCATTGGAGATCTCCCAAATAGGGATGATATCCAACCTCCTAACTACTCCCCTAAGCCTATTTAGTCCCTAGGACATTCCATTCCCAACCCCTGGCTGAAATTCTCTGTAACTTAGCTTCATGCATGTTAAATCATCCTAAGTTTTCATTTGTAGTAGTCCTATATCAATTTTGTTGCAGGTATCATCTTGTTTTTCAGCCGAAGCAAGCATACATCGTCGCCAAAGAACCTGTTCAGATCGGAGACGATCCTGTCGAATCAGAGATGATTTCGTACTGATGCGAGACGATCTCGACTACAGTCCACATTGAGGCAATCAGTGCCATAAGTTTGCATTTCTTCACCTTTTCTTTGTTGTTTTATTCTGCAAATTAGCTAGTTTATTTGATATTTTATGTTATATTGCATTTTGGAGTTCACCCATCTAGATCAAAGGCATAATTAATCCATAATTGTGATTTAATTAGCATCATTCATACATGTTTCGGTATTTAAGTTTCAGTTCAGTGTTGTCACTGTTATTTTGCACAGTTTCCCTCAACTAAAATAGTAGTATTCTCTGTATTTTGCATCTGTTCTTCTTTTTGCAGGTCTCTGATGGATTCGTCTGACGAATTTGTCAGATCTCAGACGATCTTGTCTAATATTAGACGATTATGTCGAATTCCAGACGATCCTGACTGCTTCAAACATCAGAATCTTCATCAGACATCCGGATCAGGTATTCTTCTTATTCTTCCTTAATTTTTTTGTTTTTCTATCTTAAATTTGTTCTTTGTATTTAGTAAATCTACACTTTCATTTAGATTAATTTAGACTCATTTGGCCAAACCTAGGATATGAATGCTTAAAGTTAAAAACAAACACATAAAAACACATTCCAAACCTAGGCGTGGAAACTGCCATTAAATGTTTCCTGGTGAACCCACCATCCGTCGAAAAATCATCAAAATACACCTCCCTTGAGAGGCGGGACCTTCGCAAAGTCCTCTCAGTCCAAGGTACCGCGACATCCTTTTCCCATCCCCCTTCCGGGCATGGATCCTATAGCCTGAAGGTAAGGATGCGAAAAATTTGGAGCGATACATTTTGGTGAACCCGACGTGAATGCATCATAACCTTTTGAAAACAAAAACAAAGAAAACAAAAAAATAAAAAATAAAAATAGAACAAATAAAACATAGATGCATTTTAAAACATTTAAAGTTTAAAATCATGTTTAGATGGTAGCTCTTAAGAAAATATTAGCAGTTACTATAAATGTAGAAAACCAATTGGCAGTCGTAGAAATCAATTCTATGCTTAATGTGCCTGAAACAAGTAGAAATCAATTCCTGTGGAACGAACTTGATAGAAGACTTAGTCTCATCTCATCTAGGTCCACATAACTTAAGCAAATCAAGAGGCTAGTCCTAGATAGAATCCTGAATCCTCATCAACTAATTTTTTATCTTGAACTTCAGAGAGCCTGCCATAGATGGTTAGCTTATAGGAGAGCTCTAGTATCTTCAGAATTGTTCACCTTCGAGGAATACCTTGAGAACGCAACCATTGTGCACCAGTTCCTAGTTTGTGTAGAAGACCAAGAGGTTGCTCTTACAGATAGGGAAATATGGAATAGAGTTCCACGAGCTGTGTTATATCGAGAGTATTGCCATGAGCTTTACTTTTATCAACCAGCATCTGAGACAGATAATATCACTATAGCTCTTTTCATCAAAATTTTAAAATAAAACTTTCAATTTGAAGAAGAACACTTCATGACTCCTGAACAACTCGAGCCTATTAATGATATTTATAAATTATTTATAGAAAACTAGATTATTACTTTCAGTCTTATTTCTTGCATTTATTGTGTTGATTGTCTTTACAATATTATTTCAAAAAAAAAAGAAAAACTAAAAAACATAGCAAAAACTTAAACATTTCATTTCAAATATTGTAGTAGGTATATAGTAAATATATACCTCTTAATTTGTTGCATATATATATATATATATATATATATATATATATATATATATATATTTGCTGAAATCAAAATTTAGCACCATGCCTAAACTTAGGAATGGTAAAGAAACTTTAGGAGAAGAAGAAGATTGGTTACAAGATACAACTAGAAACCCAAATGTCCTTCCTGAAGATCCAACTTCGGAGGGAAAAACTCTAGTTCAACCAGAAGATGACCTAGGTGAAGATAAGGAACAAGAAGAAAGTGTTAAAGAGGATGGATCCTCATCCCCTAGAGTAGCTCCAAATGGAACTATTGCTTTTGACAACATAGATCATTTCAAGAAATTTCTCAGTGATAACATTGATGACCTTAATGTAGCAATTCGTATTGATAAAGGGCAAATTAATGACACTCAGGCAGCTTTGGAACATATGTATGATGTGTGCATTAATCCCTTATCTTTCATTGATCAAGAAAGTGATAAGGCTGGACCATCCAATACAGATATGGTCTCTATGATTCAAAACATGTCAAAACAACAGGCTATCCAACCTCCTAAGGAACCTGTTATTCAACCTAAAATCATTCCCACACAAAAGAAACCTTCCTTCACTACTTTATTCCGCCAAACTATTAAGCAATATGCTTCAAGTAAACAAAAACCTAAAACGAAGCCAAATACAAATTTTCAACAATCTGAAATACATCATAATACAACTTCAAAATTCCTTCATAATACTTTTCCTACCAATAATTTGCACAATAGTAACATGGCATCTAATCTTCATGTTCCTCCATCATATGCTCACAAAACCCATGTCAATGCCCTACCAAACCCATATGGGGGGCAAACTAGTAATCTGGAAGCCATGGTGAAACAGTTAGCTTCGCGTATGGACTAGATAGATCCCTACCGTCCCTCATATAATTATTGAGAGATATGTAGTCAACCTTTGGATCCCATAGTTGTAGCTCAACCATACCCTAAGCATTTTCCCATGCCTATCTTGCCTATATATAAAGGAACCGAAGATCCCATAGAGCATCTTCGCATGTTTAGGATAGCATGTCATGACATATCGCATGATGACTTGCTATTACTAAAAATGTTCCTGAAAAGTTTAGGTGGAATGGCATTAGAGTGGTACTATCAATTGCCCACTCATTCTTTGAGAAACTTCAAAGAAACAACGGAATCATTTGTCCATCAATTTAGTGCCTACATCGAGAGGCATGTAACTATTAAAGATTTATACAATTTAAAACAAGACAAAGATGAATGTTTTTCCGATTTCTTAGCTAGATGGAGGTAATTGACAGGAAAACTGCACTTTGTGCTACCTTATAGGGAAATGTTGGACATTTTCATCAACAATTTACAAGAACAAATATCTTATGAGCTATCGACTGCTACCTTAACTACCTTCGATCAAGCTATAGATTTAGCTCGAAGAGTAGAAGATGCCCTCATTAGGAGAGGCCAACTTAGGAAAAAGGATGATGAGAAAACATCCAGAAATCAATATAAAAACAAACAAGTCGTCGGTGACGGAGTCACTGACAGCAGAAATGTTGCTAATATCAATGCAACAAAGACAACAAAAATATTTATATTGAAACCTCCTGACAAGCCTCCTCGAGAATTTACTAGATTAAACCAACCCTTATCAACTATTTTACCTCAATTACTCGAAAGAGGTTTGATCCAATTACTAGCTATCCGGGAACCTGATCCAACTATTCTCGGATACAGAGCCGACTTACACTGTGATTTCCATAGAGGACCTGGACATTCTACCAACGCTTGTAAAAGGTTGAAACATAAAATACAAGATTTTATTGACAATAATGAAATGGAAGTGCAAGCCTTCCAACCTAAACAAAACCCTCCTAATAATACTCAAAAGACCATTCCCCAAAATCAAAATCAAAATGCCAATCAAACTCTAGACATATTTCAACACCCTTTACCATGACATGGTAAAGAGGTAGCCAATCAAATCGAACATCATAATGTTCCCCCTCCTACCCGATATGTAGGAACCATTAGCGGACAATTACCTGTTCAGGATCCTCAAATATTTGACACAACCTTATCCCTAGTTATGACCAGGCCCTTACATAATTTTCAAACTTCTGATTCTAGTGATATAGAATCAGATAGTGAAAGTGAACTAGAAATTACTTCAAACCAATCGAATAGTTCTGAAAACGAATTAGATCCTATTCAACTCATCACAGATGCTATGGTTTCGAAAGAACCATTTCCTAGACGAGTTACTACTCGACCTTATTCTGATACATTCCTTTCTAATGAACAAGCCATCAATGCTCAATTGAGACCAGTTCAGCGTCTTCATTATAACATTGTCGATACCATTGGAGTCGTCACCCGACAACAAGCTCAAAATTCCCAACAAGAACCAAACCAGAACGATGGATCGGCTCCATTCATTTTGAAAAACCCCAATAAAGGTAATCATGCTCCTACTGTTCAACCTAAACCCCCTTACAATATTAATGATCAATTGTCCAATACTACGGCCAAAATTTCCCTTTTGGATTTATTAATATCCTCTCCCACCCATAGGGATGAGTTGATGCTTACATTGAGCCAAATGATGGTACCTCAAAACATTCAACCTGAGGCTATGGCCAATACTATGATCACTCGAGAGATTGATTGTATTTACTTTCGAGATAAAGATATCCCACAACACAATTTACATAAGGATAATCCCTTATACATTACTGCTCTAATTAGAGATGTAGCTGTCAAAAGAGTTTTGATTGATAATGGCTCATCTCTAAACATTTGCACTTTTGACTTCTACCAACGATTTGGCTTTAGAAGTGATGAAATGAAGAAAACCGATATGATTATCAAAGCTTTTAATGACGAAACACAAGAAACATGTGGAGTTATTACCCTCCCATTGCAAGTTGGTCCTAGAACCCTAGAAACAACCGTGTTTATTGTACATTGTCCAGCATCGTACAATATACTTTTGGGTCGCCCTTGGATCAACGCCATGCGAGCGGTCCCATCAAACTTACACCAATGTGTTAAATTTGAGTTTAAAAATCAGTTGGTCACTATCCATGGTGACCCTAGACCTTTTGATATGTGTGCTTTGGCGGAACCCGTTGGAGTGCAATTTTGCCCTGCTCTGTCGTCCACACATCCTAGTTCTTATTTTTCATCTAAAACGCGTGAAACACACACCCATAACTTCACCTATTTCCCCTCCATTAATTTCATCCTCCTATATAAACCAACAACCCTCTAAACAAATCATTTTAGAACCTCAAAAAGATCTTAAATCTACAACCAATCCTTCAAGTTCTATCCCTATAAATTCAAAACCTATAGACACATCTATCATTCCTCCCACATCTAAAGATATAGGTAATAAGCCTTCTACATCTTATGCCCTTTCTGATGAACTTTTACCAGATTTATCCACAACCTTAATATCAAAAAAAACAAATGCTTTCATGCAAGATTCAATTCTTTTAAATAAATTGTCGCCATCTCCTCGTACTTTGGGCCTCCCACAACCTATGGGAAGTACTTACCAAGTCGGGAGTTGTGCCTTCATTTATAAAGGATATGACTGGGGAAGAATCCCTCGAAATATCAAAACTCATCATGAAGGATATACTCGGTGTTATTTTACCAATGATTATATTAAAGCTAAACCCATGATGCTTAAAATGGGATATAAAGGGAAAGGCTTGGGACCTTTCCAAAATGGCATGAAAGAACCTGTCGAGGTAGAACCGTGGCCTGCCCACTGTGGTGTGGGCCTATTTCCTAGTAAGGGTCAACCCTTTCCTTTTGACGATGATGATCACATCATATGTTATCAAGATTATTTGGATAGGCATGTTGATTTGCCTCTTAAAAATCAATCGTTTTCATGCAACATGCTATCCATAGCTTACCCTGAAATGATTGCTGACCCCAATGAAGAGTTGGAAGGAGATATCTTCCATGATGTCTCTGTTGAAGAGATGTTACACAATGGATTTTATTTTGATGGTTCTATACCAACTATAGCCCAACTTGAGGCCACTAATCCTCAAGATGAATTATCTAAATTAACCTTACAAGAATTGGGCGTTTCACCCGCCCCACCTAATTTTGAAAGAGATCTACACATGGAGGTAGAAAACGTCATTAAAATTAATATTGGAACTGAGGACAATCCTCACATAATCAATATTGGATCAGAATTAAGTCAAGAAAAACAAGAACAATACATTGCATTTCTTAAAGAGTATGAAGATGTCTTCGCTTGGACATATGAAGATATGCCAAGTCTAGACCCTTCGTAGTCATGCATCATCTAGTGGTCCATCCGGATGCTAAACCTGTTAAACAAAAACTTAGAAAAATGCATCCCAAAGTGGCTCTGCTAGTCAAAGGGGAGTTAGAAAAACTCTTGAATGTTATCTTTATACAAGCTATTGATTATGCGGAATGGATCTCAAATGTAGTTCCAGTCACCAAGAAAGAAGCTACCAAAGTTAGGGTTTGCACAGATTTTAGAGATATTAACGCTGCATGCCCTAAAGATGACTTTCATCTTCCAAACATGGATCAAATCATTGAATTTACTGCTGTGAGTGGGATGATGTCCTTAATGGATGGATTCTTCGGTTATAATCAGATCAGGATAGCTCCTGAAGATCAGGATAAAACATCCTTTATTACCCCATGGGGTACCTTTTGCTAGAAATTGATGCCATTTGGCTTAAAGAACGCAGGTGCAACTTATCAACGAGCTATGACCTATATTTTTCATGATATGATGCATGATATCCTACATGATTATGTAGATGATATTATAGCTCTCTCTATTATTGAAGATAATCATTTACATGATTTGAGAAAAGTTTTTAATCGATTATGAGAATATCTTATTCGATTAAATCCGGAAAAATGGGGGTTTTAGTTTCTTTATGTGGTATTGAAATAGACCCTCTCAAGATTGCGGCCATCACTGATATGCCCGCACCTACTAATATATCTAAGTTACGAAGTTTACAAGGTAAACTTCAAGCTATCCGTCGCTTCATTGATAAGCTGGTGGACAAAACTGGTCCCTTTCTTAAACTCCTTAAGAAGGATGTCCCTTTTAATTGGGACACAGAATGTAGAGAAGCTTTTGAACTTCTCAAACAATACCTCATTAATCCACCTGTGCTTTCACCACCTAAACCTGATTGCCCATTTCTCCTATATATTTCAGCTTCAGATTTTGCCTTAGGAGCTATGTTAACTCAACTTGATGATGAAAAGTGAGAACGTGCTAATTATTACATTAGCCGAACCTTCATCAGTTATGAAACCCGCTACACAGCATTAGAAAAATTGTCTGGCCGTCGTGTTTGCTACGCAAAAATTATGACACTATATGCTTAGTCAAAAAACTTATGTCATTGCTAAATACGATCCCTTAAGGTATCTCATGAGTCGACCTTATTTATTGGGTCGCACAGCCAAGTGGGTTCTTGCTCTAAGCGAGTTTGATCTCACATTCATAGGACGAAGTCTCGTTAAGGGTCAAATCATAACAGATCAATTAGCTGCTGCACCCTTAGAATCTACTCATCCCCTTATCATCGAATTTCTTGATGAATGCCTTCAATTAGAGGCCGACCATACTGAACAATGGTCCTTATACTTTGATGAAGCCTGATGCATGAGTGGGGCTGGTGCGGGTATTATTTTAATATCCCCACAAAAACATCTTATTCCTCTGTCCTTCAAATTGACATTTGCTTGCACCAATAATACTGCTGAGTATGAAGCTCTAATCCTTGGATTACGAGCTGCCCTGGCGCTAAAAATTAAATATCTTTTAGTTTTTGGTGATTCTCAACTGGTTATAAACCAAATTAATGAAGTTTATCAAACCAGAGATGATAAACTGCGCCCATATAAGGCCTATGTTTTACAATTAATGTCTTTATTTGATCAAGTTACCTTGGAAGCTATTCCTCGAACTAGCAACCATGCAGCTGATGCTATGGCCGCAGCTGCATCTCTCCTGCCCTTGGAGTTAGATGACGAATATGCCACTATCATTATTCGTCGACTCCAGGAACCTGCTTCAAATAAGTCATGCTTAGAGCATTTGGATGTGTTTTTAATCAATGAAACTACTCCTGAACCTTGGTATATGGACATATTTGATTTTCTCCAAAATGGGACATTCCCTGCCAATTCTAATAGAAACCAGCGACGGTTATTACGTCGACGAGAAAGTCGATTTGTAATAATTGGCAATACTTTATATAGGAGATCTTTTGAAGGTATCCTATTAAGATGTTTAAACTTAGAAGAGTCTAAATTAGCCTTGAGTGAAGCCCACAATGGATCTTGTGGAGGACACTTTAGTGGTAGTATCATTGCTAAAAAGCTCCTTCGGATAGGATACTTTTGGCCTACCATGGAAACGGATGCACATGAGTATGTGCGCCATTGCGACAAGTGCCAGAAACATGCTGACCTTGTCCATGCGCCTGCCCAAGAACTGTAGGCTATTTCATCTCCTTGGCCCTTTTCTAAATGGGGTTTAGACATTATTGGAAAAATCAATCCTGTGTCATCTGATGGACACAAGTTCATCATAACCACCACTGAGTATTTCACGAAGTGGGTCGAAGCTATGCCTTTAGCTTCCTGCACTGGCACACAAGTCTCTAAATTTATTTTTAATCAAATCATTTGTAGGTTCGGAATTCCTGCAAATCTCATCTCTGACAATGGAACTTGTTTCAAAAATAAAGATGTTAAAAAATTATGTCAACAATATAAGATTCAACATCGCTGGTCCACTCCCTATTATCCTCAGGGTAATGGTCAAGCAGAAGCATCTAACAAAACCTTAATCAAAATTCTCAAAATATTGGTCAATAAAACTGGCCGTGACTGGCACATTCAATTATACCCAACCTTGTGGGCCTATCGAACTAGTGTTCGAACCCCCACGGGAACTTCACCATTTGTTTTGGTTTATGGTGCTGAAGCAGTTTTTCCATTTGAATTGGAAGTTCCTTCTTTGGCTCTGCTACTTCAAGATACCGAAGTAGGAGATGAATATTGAGCTGGCAGACTCAATCAGCTGGAACTCCTAGATGAAAAATGCATCAATGCTTTGGAGCATCTCCGTGCTTACCAAAACAAGCTTAAAAGATCATATGCTAAGAAAGTTCGTCATCGATCCTTTGAGATCGACGACCTTGTTTTAAAAGAAAATCAAAAAAATACAAATACAACTAAGGACCTTAAAGGTAAATTTGAGCCCAACTGGCTTGGACCATACATTATTACTGCTAAATTTGAATCAGGAGCATATAAATTATCTACCTTAGATGGTAAAGAACTTAAAGAACCCATGAATATTTTGCATCTTAAACGTTACTATGCATAAATTTGGTCATTTCATCCTTGTATATATTTGTTTAAAATATTTCAAAATTACTTTCTTGTATTTTTTTCAAATTTATAAAAATTCAAAAACATCAAAAAAATTTATAATCATCAAAAATCTTCAAAACTATTTGTTGCATTTATTTATGGCACTTGTTAAATTCTTTGCTCAAAAACAAAAATAAAACCAAAAATCAAAATAATGATAAAAATATAAAAACAGCAATATGCTTGACTCTTTCGAAACCAAAACAATATAAAGAAGAAAGAGGGAGTCAACATTCTCAAAACTTCTCAAAAGTGTTTATATATATTTTCTTACAATGTTGCAGTCATATGTTTCACATTATTTTGGATAAATTAGCATTTATTTGGAATCCCTCACTTGCACACTCACAAAAATAAATATCTTGATTTTATCTGGCATGATTACTAATCTCTCTTATATCAAAGTCCACAAAATTCAATTAAATAAAGTTTGAGCATAGAGAATTGATCTTGTTATTTACTTAAACCAAACACATCTTTTCACAATAAAATGATTATATTTGTAATTTCCATGTTTTGCTACATAGTAGACGTGATTTCTTGAGCGAAAAGTTTCCCCTACTATCCTATCATGCACATGGTCTAGAATATTTGAGAATTGGCAAAAGGACAAGCTCACCCCTACCCAGAATAAACATCCCTTGCTCTACAACTAATCCGAGCAAGTATCCCTAGCAAAGAAAAAGAAAAAAAAAAAAACAAAGGAAAAATGTTATTTTATATCATTACAGCAATATTTCAAGCACTATCTCAAAAATCAAGCAAAAAATACAAAAAGAAAAAGAAGCAAAGTTCAAAAGAAAAGCAAAAGAAAGCAGAAAACAAGAAAGCAATAAAATACCTTTCCCTACCCTTTTAAAAGAAAAGAAGGGTTGATGAGCTTGAATCCCTGGAATTCTCAATTATTCAAAAATTGTGAGGTAAGCCCCATAACAGGTGGTTTGTGCCCAACCTGCTTGGCCTTGGGTAACTCCTAGCGTGGTGATATGTCTGTCACATTAGCGACCTTCTTTTGTACATACCTATGTCTGCTTATGGATTAGCTAGCTCTTGATAATCCGACCTACATAGTAGTCTAGTATGGTTATATGCATCTACATCATGGTTAATGAACACTTATTGGGTTTCTTCAAATCACTTGTATCATATTATCTTGCTCAAAACTGGTAAATGCACAAAGCAATTGCACACACATTTGTATTTGAAAGATTTTGTGTATCATTATGATAAATCAAGATCGGAAATGAATTCACATATGCACATGGGATTCCTTATAAATCTAACTTTTGTCTTCAAAATACTTGGAAATATTATTTTTGCAACTTATTTGGAATAAATCAAGTACAGTTGCTTACCATAAAGACAACTATATAATAGAAAAATCAATTTTTTTTTTTCAAAATATACAATCAAAACATATATATCTGGTTGACTTTCGCGACGATGGTATAGTTCCAAAACCAAAATTAGAATTTTATGCCTAGCGCAAGTCCTCATTTTCATATTTTCTGTTTATTAAAAAATCAACCATGCAATAAAAATCTCTTTTTGATTTTCGTGATGATGGTATAAGTCTATACCTACATATTCTATGCCTAGCACAAATCATTGTAACAATTTTTATTCCCCATTTAAAATCATGAAAACCATATGACTTAATTCATTATGTTACACAAATTATGATTTAAAAAAAACAAACACATTTTCATTATTTCATGTCATTATGTCAACCTTCAATTTTGCAAAGATGGTATAATTCCTAAAGAATTATCCAAAATTTTATCACACTTAGGAATTTATGCCTAGCAAAAATCATTTTAACATTATTTCATGCATACTATTCTTTTTATGAAAATCTGAAAACAAACCATCATCATCATCATTTGCACCATTACACCAAAGTCTTAAGACAGTCTCTTAAGCACTATTTTACTTTTAACAATATTTCTATCCTGGGATTAGCTTGACGATGGAGTGAGCAGCGACTCCATGAAATGGTCTATAATAGCGACAATGTCCTTTGAAATTATTGTTAGAAGTCTCTTTATTTTTTATTACATCACATTACAAACAATCAATTTGTTACCTCAGATTATTTCATTTAAAATATTATAGCATGACATCAAAGTTATAAATTATAAAAACGACATAATTACATGAATTCTCAATCCAATCATTAAATCAATCAATCAAACATAAAAACATCATAAAAATACAAGACACAAGTCATATGATCAAAATATATATCTCATCTCATATATATATCAACAATATATACATCATCTCAAAACTGGATTGGTATGCCACAATCTGTACCTCGGCATACTCAATCCTTTATCAACAAAAAAATAATAATACAATGTCAGTCTGTACAAATTTGTGCAGCCCTCTAGCCTCGAGAGCCCCTCGAGCTCTCCGTCTCATCTCCTCCCCCACCCTGAGGTGGATGAGGTGGCCCCATCATAGTCTGAGTAGTCCTAGTCCTCGACCGGGATGTGGTCCTCGATGACCCGATCCTGATCGGATCTACAATGTTGGCTAGCAGGGATAGTCTGTCCGCCTCTGGCACCAGCTGATAATACAATGTCTGATAGAAAGTGAGTTGGGCGATAGCCCGTGTCAGCTCTCCAGAGCTCGCCCCTCCGCCCCATGCCCTGAGGCGTGCAATCTCATCTTGTAGCTGTGCCACCTCAGCTCGGTGGCATGCAGCCTCATCTTGTAGAGTCTGCACCTGTGCCTAGAGACGATCTCTCTCTGCCCAAAGAGTAGCCATCTCACTACTCTCTCCTGTGTCAATGCCCTTGCCCTTATTGGGTGATGGTAGCCTCTCCCTCTGTGGAGATGGGGGTCTTGCCTCCCTCCTCTCCCTCTGTCGCGACCTCTCCTATGCCTATGGCATCCTCAGCTCTCTCCCGTCGTGACCCTGGGCTGCCTCCATTGCTGCCTGGCACCGCCTCCCTATCTGATGCACAATTGCATGTATCGGACCCTACGCCCTCGTCATCCGAGGAGGGTGAATGCTTGCGTACCAGGAATCATAGCCATCGGCTACCCCTGTGTCGTCACCATCCACTGGCTGGATGGGGGCATCGTCTGCGTCCTAGCTCCAAAACCACTGCATGTCTGGAGCCCCGCTAACTGTGGTGTTATCCCAGACAGTCCGAGAAAACTCATAATCCCTCAGAGATGGGATCCCCTGCTGCAGACCGAACTGACGCAAAACTTGATCATAGTGGCGGAGCTCCACCTCTCCCCTCTCCATCTGTAGCCAGCAAACTCGCCTGACGTGAGCCACCTCCTGTCTGTCCTTGGCCCACCCTGGATGCTCCCTCCATGGCCTCCAGGTGATCTGGTCTAGGACTAAGTCATCCAATAGTCTCCGAGACATAGGGAGGTCGATCCGTCGTTGTAACTCTCTTCGGAGCCACCAGTAGAAGACTCGGGGCCTCTCCCCATCTACCCCTGTTAGAGGAAGCCCTACCGGCCTCCGCACTATAATGTGCTCCCAACACCAAACCTGTAGGAGCGATGTCATCACCAGACATCGACCGCCCTTATACATGACCCCATACAGGATCTTGTACAATCGACATAATACATAACTGCCCCAAGAGAACCTGTAGTCGTGGTCCCGCATGTCGCAGATCACATCTTCCAGCATCCACGGCACCTTGCACCCGCTCTGGTGGCACAACAAAAGTCCACCAACCACTCCAACTAGCACTCGTGTGAGTCTAGATGCCCCAGGCATCTGGCGCAGTGCCTCAATATTAACTCTGCCCTTCTCCAGGGTGAAGCTCGGGTCACCACACAGTCGTCCCATAGCGTGGCCTTGATTGGCCGCGGGAGTGATCAAGTGTCCTTATATGGGGATTCTCAGAATCCTCCATACATCCTCTAGAGTGGGAGTCATATCCCCTGTCAGTAGCCGAAAACATGAGGAACCCGAATACCATCTCTCTGCTAGGGCTATTAGTAGCCCCATATCACGTAGACACTGTGGCATCTCTGCCACATCTTGCAAGCCGGCTTTGTGCCAGCTGATCTCGCTCTGCTGTGTGAGAGCGGCCAAGTCATCCCTCAAACCTCCATACTTCCATTCCCTACTCTTTAGCAAACCTCTCTGCAAACATAAACAACAAAACAACAAACAATCATTAATAAACAATTCAAGTAATTAATAATGCAAGTTAAAATTCAATTTTATGCAATTGATGATATCGCCCACTATTGGACGATATCGTCCCAAATTTGAGTAGAATCGTCTTCGATTTTGCAAGCCAAAATTGTCTCTAATTTGACGAAATCGTCCCCCTTTCGTCGATTTCGCCCTTGGGAAAAATTGACGAAATTAAGACGATTTCATCGAAATCGGGATGATTTCGTCCCGACGACGTCGACGGCCCAAAAATGGCTGCGATGCTCAAAATTCATCTAAAAATTATCTAAAAAGCATGTAAAATCAAATTAAAGCATTCTAGTTAAGTCTAGACTCTTACCCATAGACCGCGTCGGACCTCTATCAATCTGTGCATCGTCTCCACCATTTTTATTTCAGAGCTCTAAAAAACCAGAAAATAAATAGTAAAAATGAATTAGGGTTTTACCCTATTTTTCTTAATTTTATTCAAAAATATTTTTTTGCTTTTCTGCGTTTTTACCTCAAACGTTCGATTTGGGTAAAAACACGGAGGGGGCACCATAGTAAGCTGTCGTACGATTCGACCAAGAATCATCGCCTAAAAAATGAGAATAATTTTTGCTTTCTCGTAGATCGAGAAGAACTCATATTTAACGCATTTTCTTCGAAAAATTTTCTAAAGAGGGGGCAAAATGTAGCACCCTAAAATTGGCGTAGTAAAATTGTCATAATTACATTCACCTTAGTAAATAATTTAAAATTCAAATTTAACCTCCCAAACCGCTCGTTAACCGTCGGGTAATCCGTTTCCCCCTTTTTCGTGCCATTTTTAGAGGTTGTTTTGATAGTTTGATGATATCGTCGCCGATCAGACGATATCGCCCCAGATCTGACGATTTCGTCTGGGCTAAGATGTCCAGAGGATCTTGTCGCAAAACTGATTTTGCAAAATTAGATTTTGTTCCAACGGGCCTCTAATCCGGGTAGAAGTGTGTCTGTGCCATTAGAGACCCTCCCTCATTGGAGATCTCCCAAATAGGGATGATCTCCAACCTCCTAACTACTCCCCTAAGCCTATTTAGTCCTTAGGACCTTCCCTTCCCAACCCCTGGCTGAAATTCTCTGTAACTTAGCTTCATGCATGTTAAATCATCCTAAGTTTTCATTTGCAGTAGTCCTATATCAATTTTGTTGCAGGTATCATCTTGTTTTTCAGTCGAAGCAAGCATACATCGTTGTCGACGAACCTATTCAGATTGGAGGCGATCCTGTCAAATCAGAGATAATTTTGTACTAATGCGAGATGATCTCGACTGTAGTACACATTGAGGCAATCAGCGCCATAAGTTTGCATTTCTTCACCTTTTCTCTGTTGTTTTATTTTGCAAATTAGCTAGTTTATTTGATATTTTATGTTATATTGCATTTTGGAGTTCACCCATCTAGATCAAAGGCATAATTAATCCATAATTGTGATTTAATTAGCATCATTCATACATGTTTCGATCTTTAAGTTTTATTTCAGTGTTGTCACTGTTATTTTGCATAGTTTCCCTCAACTAGAACAATAGTATTCTCTGTATTTTGCATCTGTTCTTCTGTTTGCAGGTCTCTGACGAATTCGTCAGATCTCAGACGATCTTGTCTGATCTCAGATGATTCTGTCGAATTCCAGACGATCCTGACCGCTTCAAACATCAGAATCTTCATCAGACATCCGGATCAGGTATTCTTCTTATTCTTCCTTAATTTTTCTATTTTTTTGTCTTAAATTTGTTCTCTGTATTTAGTAAATCTGCACTTTCATTTAGATTAATTTAGACTCATTTGGCCAAACCTAGGATATGAATGCTTAAAGTTAAAAATGAACACATAAAAACACATTCCAAACCTAGGCGTGGAAACTGCCATTAAATGTTTCCTGGTGAACCCACCATCCGTCGAAAAATCATCAAAATACACCTCCCTTGAGAGGCGGGACCTTTGCAAAGTCCTCTCAGTCCGAGGTACCGCGACATCCTTTTCCCATCCCCCTTTTGGGCACGGATCCTATAGCCTGAAGGTAAGGATGCAAAAAATTTGGAGCGATACACAAGGTGATGTCATTTGGCCTTAAAAACATGGGTGCTACTTATCAATGTGTCATGACGTACATATTCCATGATTATATGTATAAGATCATTGAATACTATGTGGATGATCTATTGGATAAATCTAAAACACATCAAGAGCATATTGTTGTCTTAGGAAAAAAAATTGATCGACTTCTCGAGCATAACGTTAGATTGAACCCTAAGAAACGTGTCTTTGGTGTCACCTCAGGAAAAATCCTAGGGTTAATTGTGTCCAAGCGTGGCATTGAAGTGGACCCAAACAAGGTCAAGGCCATTATGGAGATGCCTCCCATAAAAAAAATTAAAAGAATTGCATATCTTACAATGAAATATCCAATCAATCTGTCGCTTCATTGCACAACTCTCAGATAAATGCAGGTCATTCAATCACCTGCTACAAAAGGGGGTGACATTTTCATGGATAGAAGAATTTCAAAAAGCTTTTGATGATATCAAGCAATACTTAGCCTCTTTGTAAGTCTTAACTTTGCCTCACCCAGGGATCCCCTTATTTATGTTTTGGCAATGGATTTTGCATTAGGGACAATGCTTGTACAAAAGAATGAAAAAAATCATGAGCAAGCAGTTTACTACATTAGTCAAACCTTGGTAAGCTACAAAATCCAATACACTTATGTGGAAAAATTGTGCCTAGCAATAGTTTTTGCCACTAAGAAACTCAAACATTATATGCTATGTTACACCACTTATATCATAGTTAAAGAAAACCCTTTGCATTATATGATGTTTTGCACATACAACAATACTCGTACCACAAAATAGATAATGCTTTTAACAAAATTTGACCTTGAATTCATCAACCAAAAATCTATTAAAGGTTAGGTAATAATCGATCAGCTTGTAGAAGCTCCACTTCCTAATGATCAACCTTTAGTTATTGAGATCCTAGATGATTCAATATTATCGTCACTGAATAGGAGGAAGATATTATTCCTAAAGAAGATATAGATATCACCCTATTCTTTGACTATTCCAAGTGCAAAAAAGGACAAGGTGCAAGAATTGTGTTTCATACACCATAAGGGATACCTATCCCATTATCATTCAATTTCAATTTTCCATGCACAAATAATAATGTAGAGTATGAAGCCCTAATCATGGTACTTAAAGCAGCTATAGTCATGGGCATAAAGCGTATCAGGATATTTTGTGATTTTTAGCTTATCATTCATCAAGTAAATGGATCATACCAATGCAAAGAACTAGTCTTAAAAAATTATCATGAAGTAGCATCATAAAATTTGAATGGTATGAGATTTATATCTTACCTCATTCAACTAATAGATTTGTAAATATGATGGCCTCTCTAGGATCATTGATTTCAAAGAACTCCGTAGGAGAGGTACAAACAATAATCATCACAATAATATGTAAATTTGCAATTTCTTGTGCTAAATCTAAAGATGAGAAGGATGTTTGCTCATTCACGTTGAACCATATGAGCCTTGGCTTACTTAGGTAAAATAATTTATCAAGTTTGGAACACTCCCATAAGATCTTATCATAAACTACCAAATGAACTTTCAAACAAAAGGTAGCTCATTTTACTCTCTTAGGGGACGTGTTGTATAGATGTGGTTATGATGGAGTCCTCCTTCGTTGTCTCGATCCTATAGAGGCACAAAGAGCCATATATAAAGCTCATGATGGTACTTGTGGTGGTCACTTTAGTGGAATAGCCATCACAAAGCATATATTACGCATGGGTTATTATTGGCCCACCATGGAACGTGATTGTTGCACTTTTGTCAAGAAGTGTCAAAAATATCAGCAGCATGTTAATTTAACTCATGTGCCATTATAAGCATTACAACCCATTCAAAGTCTTTGGTCTTTTTCACAATGGAGTTTAGAATTTATTGGTAAAATCTCACCTCCTTCCTCGAGACAACACACATTCATCATAACTACCACTGAGTACTTCACCAAATGGATCAAATTAATTCCTCTAACCAACATGACAGGTCCTCGAATTATGGAGTTTATACTTCAACATATCATCTATTGCTTTGGTATTCCCTCGAATATAATCTTTGATAATGGAAATTCTTTCAAAAACAAGGATGTTCGAGCACTTTGCGATAAATATAATATCCAACATAGTTTCTCGATTCCTTACTACCCATATACAAATGGACAAGCTAAGGCAACCAATAAGACATTGATCGCTATTCTAAAAAAAAAAGTTAAAAAAAATCATTGATATTGGCATACTGAAATTCCCTTGGCATTATGGGCTTATCAAAAGAGCATTCACATGTCTACCGACGCAACGCCATTCTCATTGGTCTATGGTACCAAAGCAATCATACCTCTTGAGCTCAAGATTCCTTCACTACACATTTCATTGTAGGAATTCATAGATGATGATACTACTAGACAAGCACATCTTGACCAACTCACACTCCTTGATGAAAGGTGAATCAATGCCTTGGAGTACTTATGAGTATATTAGGATCATCTAAAGTGTGCTTACAATGCCAAAGTTCATCTACGTGAATTCCAAGTAGGGAATTTAATCCTTAATATAATCAACAAAACACCAATGCATTACCACATCTTCAAGATAAATTTATAGCTAATTGGTTAGGTCCATACCTTTTCAAACAAAAAATGGGTCCACGAACATATATGCTTGCTAGTCTAGAGGGAGTAGAAGAGCCTGAGACATTGAACATCATCCACTTGAGAGCGTTCTATGCTTAATGTGACTTATATATATATATATACACATGGCTAAAAATACACAAAATCAACATTCATACACATTATATTTCACAATCACATTCATGTCATTACAATACATTTCATCCACCATACTAGTGATCTTTTGCTTCATTTGGATAACAATTGATTCAATCAATCTTGTTACATTAATTAGGGGCACCCTTGAGTCCACATACATCTCATTTATATAGTTCATAAGTCATGTCACCATTTGCACTATAATTACATCATGCCTAGGTGTTTTCGGTCACGTAGTCACTCCTAGTGTTTCAAGCAACCTCCAATGCTTGTCAAGTTTCCTCTAGGACCAAAAGCACATTTTCACTAATAAAGTTTTGAGTTTTGTAAGTTGACTCTAACATTCTTGAACCAAACACATATAACACCTATTAATAACATCTTGTGTCAAATATGGATAACACCATGATTGGGTTGAACCTCAAAGCAAAAAAATCATATTTGCTTGTCCCATTATGCACATAGTCCAAAATCAAAATGGTGGTCTTCACCACTAACAACACTTTAAAATAAAAAAAATGATTAGTAAGGACAAGGTAAAATTCTCATCACACCTCGGTTGAGAATATGATTCTCCAAAGCTCTAACTCTTTTACAAATCACACACAACATATCCCCAAGTAGTAAGTATAGCACTAAATTTCCATATAGATGGTTATGTAGGCTGATTCCCCAAAGATTAAAGACCATTTAATTGGACTATGGAGCTAATATCCATCGAGGCTATAGACATTTTATTTGTAGTGAAGTATGCTCATGCATGGCAACACATCTCTCTTGAAGAGACCTCTAATCACACATAAGGACAAGCTAGATTTCTGGTCTTCTCCATGATAGGTTTTATCTCACTTTACACAAGATGGAGAAATGAACTCACTTGCACACGCATTGGTTATTGATTGGTTTAAGTCATTACCATGCTCATTATTGGTAAATTAACATTCATTGCACACACATTTGGTCTCTAAGAAATTTGATAGAACTTAATGAGTTTATTGGAAATCTCTAGGATTTTTGAGTCTTTGTAAAATAATCATAGATCAATCACCCATAATTCAAAATATCACATACATAGTTACATCACTACATGAGTCTTTCACTTCATATCCCACCATTAGATATTTGTGTCCTTGATTAAGCAACAATGATTACATTGGTCAAGCAAAATCTAAACTACTACACATGATCATTACAACATCAATTCACTTACATTATTATACATTGTCATTATATTATCATCCATAACATAATATACACATACATTCACACAAAATTCATATACAAAATAAAATCCACACACACACACACACACACACACACACACATATATATATATATATATATATGTGTGTGTGTGTGTGTGTGTGTGTCACATGTACAAAGTACACCCGAAGGCTATATACAATGGAGCACTAAGGCTCATATACAAAAGTGCACCAAGAGGCACCAAATAGCACCCAAAGTTAGACCCTTCTGATCCTGACAGGACAGGACCCTGAGGAATCCTAGAGTGAGAGTCACTATACCTAGATTCACTACACCTAATAGATCTAGATACAGAGGAGGAAGGTTGCACTAGTAGTCCAATGCCATACTACATAAGGAAATCCTTAAGCACCTAAATGTAGCCATCCTAGGATCAAAGCTGTAACACATCCTATCTATGATGAGCATCCCTCAATGCCAACTCTATCTAAAATCTAGCTATTGCATCCTCACCTCCACCTATCATAGTATGTGCCTCCAAATTCATTTGTAATCGAGTATTCTCAGCATCCCATGCTCTTATACCTACATCCTGCTCCACCACTATCCATCAAAGTTGATCCTACTCCTTAACTAGGTTGTCTCACTCTGCCTAGAGTGCAACCCACTCCTCCTGACTCTGACCAAGAGGTCTATTCAGAACCTCCATATCACCCCCACCCTTGCCATCACCTCCAATATTATGAGGATGATCTATTATGACCCTTGACTATCTCCCCACTATTGGATCGATGATATCTCTAATGTCTAGGAGTCTCCTCTACCTCAAATGCCACCTCTCCATCATCATCACTAGCCTCATCCACCACCTAACTCGATGCTCATGTATGTTGAGAAGTGAACCAGATATTATATTTAGTCATGGTCTTGATATCATCCATGTTTGGGAGATCCATATTCTTGTCATATTCATACTCCACTCATCATGCCTTAGCACTGGGTAAGCTCAGCTCATCAACCTGATGCATGTACAACACTAGAGAATCAGGTACCCCATGTCATATACTAAACTATCGTAGCACCTGTGATAACTAGATCAACTCCACCTCACTACCATATTGAAAAACCACCTATTTGGCCTACCTAATTCACCATAGTTGATCCCCATCAATATGCCACCTAGCATCTCACTATGGTCGTCAGTACACCTAGTCAGGTCTTAACCCTACCTATAGATCTGTGCACTCCTGGTCACTTAGACCAAGATGAATCAGCTATATCTCCTCAACTGCCCACCATCTCAATGCATAGGGATGATCCCTATCCCACTCATAGGGTAGGCCTATAGGATGAGCTATACTAAAATACTCCCAACCCCAAATTTGAAGTAGCACATTGTAGCCCAATCCCTTCCCCCTACCTCTTCACCTCATATAGATCCATGTATGTCTAAGCTAGCAAATTAGGTGCCTAAGCATACACCCAAGGCTCATCGATCATATAGAATACAACTTACTCATATTCTAAGGAAATTAGCATATGGTGTTGTTAGACACCAACACTAAAGCCAACACAAACATGACATAGGTTGGTAGTGACTCCAACTACCCCTGCACGTACATATCTAGGTATTTGATGCCACCATTTTTTATCTTCATATCCATCCATCCATCATAAATAATTTGACTCATCTCATATCCCTTATCGTGTCCAACTAAAACATACAACCCCTCCATAGGTACTCAAAATATGTGGTGCACATCCTTAAGCATCATGGTCATCTCCCCTATTGGGAGCTATAAGGTCCCCCTATTCATATCCCACCACTCTACTAAGGTAGAGAGGTACCTCTCATCGGCCCTCACCACCTCAATCTATACACATCCACCCAATACTACCTGCTCTAGCCACTCCCAATTGGTCTTATGCAGTACCTTTCTCACCCATGGTAGGATAGGTGAGAATCGATGTCAAGCCACTAGAATCCTCAACTGTAGCACAACACAAAAGAAAATGCACATCAACATCTCATCCATTGCATAATCAAAAAAGAAAAAACTAAAAATATTACAAAATCAAACAAGAGGGGTAGAAGAACTTCCCTTTGCCACCAGTCCATGAACTCCAACCGCCACATTTGCTCCCTCCATAGCCATCACCAAGCACTTGCACTCTTCTCCTTTTAGATGTTGCTTCTCAAACTCTCAAATGCAATAATGAAATAAAAATTCACCCCTACAACCCTTTTATAGTTGATATAGCACACCCAGATGCCCCAGAGCATCTATAAAGCATGCTCAAAAGTCACCATGCATCTACAGACTAGTAGATGTTTCCCCATGTCTACGTAGACATGGATGCAGGCCAGCATTTGTCTTCAAAATATTACAAAAGGGTTTCCAAAAGACCTCAAAATATAGCAACATACCTTAAAATCACCACAAAATCCATCCATACGTTCATTACATCATCCCATTACGTTTTGTGATAGCTTGGATTGATTTGGGCATGTAATTTTTTTATTACAACCAAAAGTCATGAAAACACCTAAAATGCTCCAAAACACCCCAAAACAATCCAATTTTTCACAAAACTACCAAATACACTGTTCCAAGAATTCTTCACATCATTACATCATATTTTTGTGATAACAGGGATTGATTTGGGTGTTTAATTATTTATTGCAACTAAAAGTCATGAAAATGCCTCAAGTTGCTTCAAAACGTCCCAAAATAGTTTCAGATTTCACAAGACTATCAAATACATTCATCAATGCATTTACATATTCATTCAAGATTGTCATAATCCACTTTCATTATTAGGTGCACCTCGTATCTAGTAATTTACTCTATTCCCTTAGAAATTGCAATGATTGGTTATCCATGCAATTCGATCGGATGGGTAGATCACCATAAGGACGCTTGCTCATATCATCATCCGACATCCTCTTGTTTGAAAATAAAATCATTTTGGCCCCTCATTTCTTGAGTGAGGCTGTGTTCATACTAATTTGCTTAACATTATCATTGATACCCTCTCTGTGGGGTTACAAATATGGAAAAGCTCCTACTTCATCATTTTTGCATTAAGGAATTTGTGGGATCATTGGGTAGTGAATTGGGTTCCTTTACTTCATTATTTACTTTGTATTTCAATGAAACCAAAATGTATATTTTTCAATAACACCGAATCACCCCAGAATTGGGACTATCAAATTTGAATTTGATGTCTTACATCACATGCATCCATTACACTATCCAAATAAAAAACCCTATTCTATTGGGGCAAAAGCAAATTTTATCAATCCATCACAATCCCTATCCTTCTAGGGCAAAGGTAGTACCATCCAAATCAAAAACCCTTTTTTGTTGGGGTAAAAGTAGAGTCAATCAATCCATCACAATCCCTATCCTTCCAGGACAAAGGTAACATCATCCAGTCAAAAATCCTTTTCTATTGGGGAAAAAGTAGAATCAATAAAATCCATTGCATCATACACATCCATTGTACCCATAACATTCACGAAATCATTCACATTCATTGCATCATCCACGTTCTATCAATTGGCTCATGAGATTCATTCTTCATTCATTCATCAATTAAGGGGGTAAGCTATGACCACAATTTTTTTATAATCTTCTTGCACACTGGCGAAAGAGTCCATCCCATAAAACTAGGTGTCTCTTGTTTTTGCATTGCATTGTGTTTCATGTAATGTGATACAAAAAGGGGTATTTATAGGCACCAAATTCTAGCCACTCATTATCCACTCATCATCATCAAATCATAGCCAGCCATCCATTAGTTATATATATATTTATTTGTTTATTTATTAAATAAATATTATATATTTATATATATGAATAAATATCAGCCATTCATCATGTCTTAATCTTGGTCACTCATTCAATGCAATTTGTGTCACTTATCAAATCACAATCTCAGCCCTTCATCATGTTTTAATCTCGATCACTCATTGATGTCATCGAAACCCTAACATGAATCAAGGGAAATCATAAAATATCATTCACTTGTCATGAATTGAGGTCGAAATAAAAAATATTGAGAGGTCCAATATTTTGTTATCACATTCACCCTTCGCATTCGTATAAACCCTCGCCATCACCATATCCATCATTCGACCCTCAAAGCTTCTGCAATCCAAATTTGAACGTTGTAGAGCATCCAATCCAATCCACAAACATCTCAGGGTATTCCTTGAATGCTGCAAAGTATTTCTAAAATGTTGTAGGGCATTCGCAATATACCGCATTGCATTCATCTATCCCTCAGATGCTTTCGAGCATCCATGTAACCCTAGATTAAACTAGTAGAAGTGTAGATTTAGTGATTTAGGTATTGACAAGGTTATTGGTTGTTTCTAATTTACATTTTTCCATATTTTTTTTACACTTCACAAGCATTGCACTTAGGGTTTTGTAGATCTATATTTTATAGAGGACCTCACATAGTGGAGCCCTCATATGTACTACTAATTCATTTTTTGAGGCTTATTTGTATGCAAGTGTAGGAGACATTTTCATTAATAGTGTTGTTGCAGCTTGGAGTGGCCCTGTAGTGGATACACAAGCCCACTCAACCCTTGTTTTGTGCAAATAAGATCTAAATATACCGTAGTTGTTTGATTGAATAGGAGGGTTTTACCCCTCTATTGTAATTATTGTATCAAAGTAAGTAATTTTTTTGTAACCCCTAATTTTGGGCATATTGATGTATAAGAGTGGAGATCCATGATCCTTGATTAAATAATATACGAGATATTTCATTCCATGTGTATATTGTTTTTTTTATTCGTTGCTATTACTACTGTTGATAATTTTTTGCTTTACAATGGTTTATCTAATGTTCAATTTTAATAAGATTCCCAACTATCCTATTGAGTTACATCTCACTAAATACGCTACACAAGTTCATCTATGTAGGCATACCATATGTTGCTGCAAAATAAGTCTATCCATGTCATCATTATTGATGAGCTAAACTTGTTACCTTCATTCAATCGAAGGTATACGTCCATCTCCATACCATACACAAGTCCATATGTGTAGGTATGCTACGTGTACTACGAGTTAATCTATCCATATCATATTCACGATGAGCTACCTTAACTCAGATGTAATCAATTTAGTTTTCTTAGTTAACATTATCCCTAAGGGGGTCTCAATTCCCTTAGGTCTTCCTATGTTCACCCTAAGAGATTTCAATCTCTTAGGTCTTTTCTAAGTTCACCCTAAGGTTTAATTTTCTTAGGTTATTTTCATGTTAACAAAATGACAAGTTTAATTATATCTACTCAATCAAACAAAGATCCAAAGTCATAAAATATATATAAGACGCTTAGAAATGAATCAACATTTAAATAAGTAAGCATTTAAGTAAATAAAAACTAAACAACAAGGCATAAATAATTCATAAAGATAAATTAAAGATACATTTCCCATCAATTTAGCAACTATTACATATATTCAAGTATGGTAAAACCTCCATACTTATAAAATAATAAAGTAATACATCATTTCCCCTAGGGATATCACCCTGTAATACTAATCTATATGAGCATAAGAAAATAATTACTTAATTAAATCAAACCGATGCTTAGGTTCCAGTTGCCACCGTTGGTCCTCCTTGTCTTTTTGCCATTCATTTGAGGATAGTAGAGGATCATGGCAACTCTCAGTTATGATAGACATGTCTCTAAATGCATCTAGTATTTACTTTACCAAATTGCAACTATACAAACTTAATCAAAGTAACTAACCATCTACTAAATATTTGATATCATAAAAGAATCCCTACTTTTATTTTCACCTCCCAATTACTCATAAAGAGTCTTTCAACAAATACAATTAGATATCAGGTTTGCTTTAATAAATCCATTCCAACCTTTATTCAACAAATAAAGTCCTATACCTTTATTCATCAAATAAACTAGGTTTCTTCATTTCCATAAATCAAATCCCATTACTTAATTTCACAAATAAATAATTTTTCTTCATTTCTATAAATCAAGTCTCATTACTTAATTCTTATAAATAAACGAATTTTCTTAATTTCTATAGATTAAGTCACCTTACTTTAATTCACAAAATAAACCATTTCCTTTATTTCTATAAATCAAGTCCCAATAATTAATTCATAAAAATAAACTATTTTTCTATATTTTCGTAAATCAAAGTCACCTTACTTTAATTCACAAAATAAACCATTTCTTTTTTCTTTTTTAAAGCGAAAAACCCCTTGCGGGGCCGCCTTGGTCTAAGAGACCACGAACAAGGGGTTCTACACCGTCAAAGTCACCGGGGGTCGCACTCAGCCCTGCCCGCATCAACATTATCAATTGGATTTTTGATACCCATTTCAGCTTTTTGGTAGGGTGGAGATTCGAACCTGGGACCTCCCTTGGAGGATTGCCCTCTCCTCTCCAACTCACCTACAACACCTAGGTAATAAACCATTTCTTTTATTTCTATAAATAAAGTCCCATTACTTAATTCCTAAAAACAAACTATTATTCTTTATTTTCGTAAATCAAAGTCACCTTATTTTAAACCATTTCCTTTATTTCTATAAATCAAGTCCCATTACTTAATTCATAAAAATAAACTATTTTTCTTTATTTCCATAAATCAAAGTCACCTTACTTTAATTCACAAAATAAACCATTTCCTTCATTTCTATAAATCAAGTCCCATTACTTAATTCATAAAAATAAGCTATATTCCTTTATTTTCCTAAATTAAGTCCCATTGCTTAATTTATAAAAATAAGCTATGTTCCTTTATATTCATAAATTAAGTCCCATTACTTAATTCATAAAAATAAACTATTTTTCTTTATTTTTGTGAATCAAAGTCACATTACTTTAATTCATAAAATAAATCGAGTCTCATTACTTAATTCATAGAAATAAGCTATGTTTCTTTATTTTCCTACATTAAGTCCCATTACTTAATTTGTAAAAATAAGCTATGTTCCTTTATTATTCAATAAAACATATACTAAGCAACAAAGTATTTAACAAGGAACAAGCGGCTTCTCTAACCTAAACAATCTACATTCTCCTAAATATTGTTGAACCTTATTCTGGCAACTCCGTGACTAACTAACAAAGGTTGGAGGACATAGCGTCGATCCCACGACAGAGGAAGCTAACAAGAATCGATAGGGCAACAACCAATTGTAGAAGAGAGAACCATGAAACCCTCCTACTAACACATAGGGAAACCGACATATAACAAGGGATGACTTGTGGGTTTGCTACTCAACAACAGGTGAATGACATAGCACATCACATCCAATCTAAAATATCACTCAACAGGGGAGTTATAGGTTACCCATAGTCGTCAAGGGGTTGATTGTGGTTCAAGCAAATACCAGCCAACATAGACTATGCAGCGTGGAGGACTCGCTTGGCAGACAAACACGTAGATAGAGAAAGGTTTAATATCAACCGAGAAGGAGCTCTCCTCACGTGAAGGCACTTAGGCTTGGGTTTAATAGCCAAACTAGGGCAAGGAAGCACAACCTAGTATTTACATGACCCTAGCTTGATATTAATAACAATAGGCATGTGACTAAAGAAGAGAGAAGGTCTCGTAAACCTAAGTAATAACTTAGTAGGTGCGCAGATAAAGGATAAGTCAATGTCAAATAGATGAATCGATGCAATAGTAAAAAGAACCACTGGTAGTGACAGGCTTAGATAGAAATATTGAGCACAACTCTCTTCTATCTATTCTTTTTGCAAGTTTATAATAAAACAAAGAGATATAGCTTATTATCCGACCTCAAATCTTTTTGGCACAATTTCTCTGAACATTGAGCTCTTTGGTTTTGATCCTTGATAAGTCTTACCTTTTTCTCCAAGCATTTGTCGTCTCCTTTTGTTTTTTTTCTTCCAGAATGATAAACCTCCCAACTTCCCAAGCTTCTAGTCTTATCCCTTCCCTAAGTTCATATTCTGCCATTACTTGCTTTTGACTCCACGATGGTATATTGGGATATTATCCCATTATTTATTATTATCCATATTCTTCCAAGTTTTTAACATAAATGGGGCTCCCCTTCTTCCAAAGTTGGCATAAGCTCCCATTTATTTGAACGCATGAACATGTCACGTTCTAACAAATTATTTATATATAAAATAATATTATTTAAATAAAAGCTTAAATTATTTTAAAATGAAGTTTTATCATTTAAATAACTTACTTATTATTTAAAAAAAATGAAATTCTTTTTCTTCTTTTTCAAACTACGGCATGGGCGAGTGTGTGAGGGGGTGGGTGTGTGGTGGCTTTGTGTTAAATTCTCTATTGATAAGTATATCTCTCATCTTCATGAGGGGTCATGTTTGGGAGGATACTGTGTCGGTCATAGAGGTTTCTCACAATAACCATATAAAAAAATGAAATTCTGTTATCATTTAAAATAAACTATCTATTATTTTATTTTTTGTATTTACATGGTGGAATCGGTAGCCGCCACAAATCTGAACAGGTTGTCCAGCTTTTATGACCGCCATAGTATTCTGTGTTGTCCGCCTCGGAAGACGCCACATAGATCTTCGTGCAGTCCGCCCCTATAACCACCATGCCACAATAATTTTAAACCTTTTACGACATACTATCTATTATTTTTAAATGAAATTTTTTTATCATTTAAAATAAACTATCTATTATTTTAAAATGAAATTCTTTTATAATTTAAAATAAACTATCTATTATTTTAAAAAAAATTATTTTATCATTTAAAATAAACTATCTTTTATTTTAAAATGAAATTTTTTTATCATTTAAAAATAAACTATCTATTATTTTAAAATGAAATTCTTTTATCATTTAAAAATAAACTATCTATTATTTTAAAATAAAATTATTTTATCATTTACTAACATTATGATAACAAATTCAAGCAACACAAGGAGTTTTGAAAGCAACCAGCTTATGCATGCTTTTCAAACCAGTGATGCATGAAGTGATGAAGTAAAAGACAACTAATTCGATGCAACAAGGAAGAGGGAATCTTTCCACCAACCCATCCACTTGTCTCAACCCAAGAATTTATGATAGCTACTAGGCTATCAATTGTGGCTCAAGGTGGTTGGCTAGTTGACGATTATCCCTAACCGATAATGCATACCTATATGAAGGTATCCATCCATATACCCCCGATTTGCCTTAGTCATCACTTCCTCAACCTCAAGTACCCCATTTTGGTGGATGATTCTACCTCTTCCACCCATGAGTTTACTTGATTCTGCACATTAATAATATATCAATAGTACTATATCCTTTCAAAATAGTAAACTAAGCATCGCATAGCTTGTCCATTTGCATACAACTAAGCATCAAAGCATCATAAATTAATACATAGTTTTCATACCAAAAGTTTGTCAGGAAGGTTCATGACAAGTACAGTCAAAGGTATACCCTAAGTAAACCAAGTTTCCCAATTTTCCTAAAGAGTTACATCTCATCCAATACCCTACACAAGTTTATTTGTGTAAGCATAATGTGTGTTACCACAAATAACCTTATCCATCTCATCCTTCTTGATGAGATAAACTTATCACTTTTAGTGAAGAACACAAGCTTATATTGAGAGGGGGTGAACAATATAAGACCACTTTTTACTTTTCTTTCCCAAATATTATTATCCAATATAATCAATGGAAATATCAATAGCAGTAACCAAAGTAATTCATAAATCATCACACATAATAGAGACACAAATTTAATGTGGTTCACCTAATGTGGGCTACTCCACGGAGAAAATATTTCACTAAAATTTTCTCAACAAATCTCTTGGGAATCCTTTCTCTATTACAATTTTTATGGACCTTTGTCCAAAGGAGACACCAATTCCCTAATCAAGTTCATGGATCTATATCCATAGGATATACCAATCCCCATAGCTGGTTTATGGATCTCTATCCATAAGAGAACTCCTCTTCTTTGGATGGTGATCCTCTAGAAGACTACTACCTCCACTACATTGGCTTGTGGATCTCTCTCCACTGAAGACTCATATCCTCACTCAAAAGACCTTTGTCATCACTATCTTATCTAATGGATATCTATCTACTAGATACTACTATTCTGTGCTCTATCACCTCCAAAGCTCACTCTCAACTCTATCTCAAATATGAACTAAACATATGTTAGTCTTACAATGACACTGAGAGGGGGGGTGAATCAGTGTAGCTCTTTTAATCTTGAATTTATAGCTCTTAAAATAGAAGCAATTAAAACTTATGACAAGATACAACAAGAATAACAAAAGAGCATCACACAACACAAGATTTAACGAGGTTCACCAATGTGGCTACTCCTCAAGAATGACTGCTTGGACTACCATCCAAATCCAGCCTTTGCAAAGCAACAACTTTACAATCACTTTACCAACACCCACTGGAAGGAGCACCAACCCCTTATTTATCTGCACCAACAGAAAGGAGCACCAACCCCCTGATGCCAAGCTGCAACCTAGACTTGAATTATGAATCTAGAAGATTAAGAGAATGATACCTCCACTTTTACAAGACCCCGACTAGTCTGCTTCACCTTTGCGATCTCTGCGCACTCTGCTCTCTCTGTGAAATTACTTCACACAATTTGTTGCATCACAGTCGAACGATCATCTTCTCCCTTTTGCGCACTCTGCTTCCTTTGCAAATTTTGCACTTAGCACGATTCGATACGACTTGCACTCTACGCTCTATGACCGAACTTCACGCACTTCAACAACACTTCAAATCTCCAAACAACCCTCCTTTTATAACAGAATGTTTGAGATGAAAACCCTAATCTTAGTTGGCTGTAAATCCTCATCTTAGTCGATTTTCATGACATCTATAAACCCTAATTTTAGTCGGTTGTTCATCGGTCTTCGTCGACTTCAACTTAACCGCGAGAATACAACATGTCGCGATATCGCGACACTTTTTCTCCTTGCTCTTTCTCTTAGCTTTGACCCGCGAAAATACAACATGTCGCGATATCGCGACACTTTTTCTCCATGCTCTTTCTCTTAGCTTTGGCCCATGAAAATACAACATGTCGCGATATCGCGACACTATTTTCTCTCTCCTCTTTCTCTTTGCTTTGGCCCACAAAAATACATGTCACGATATCGCGACACTATTTTCTCTCTCCTATTTCTCTTTGCTTTGGCCCACAAAAATACAACATGTCGCGATATCGCGACACTATTTTCTCTCTCCTCTTTCTCCTTGTATCGGACCATGAAAATGCTACATGTCGTGATATCGCGACACTTTCACCTCCGTACACTTTGTCTCTGCTTTTGTCGTGATATCGCGACACTTCTGCTTCCGTACTTTCTCTCTCGTCTTTGAGTCACGAAAATGCGACATGTCATGACACAAAAATGTGACATGTCGCAATATCGTGACACTTTTTCTCCTTGGCACTTTCTCTTACCTTCGAGTCGTGAAAACGTGACATGTCACGATATCGCGACACTTTTTCATTCTCTTCCTTCCTGCTCTCTTCAAGTCGCAAAAATGTGACATGTCACGAAATCGTGACACTTTTCCTTCTCTGCCTTCTTGCTCTCTTCAAGTCGTGAAAATGCGACATGTCACGAAATCGCGACACTTTTCCTTCTCTGCCTTCCTGCTCTCTTCAAGTCATGAAAATGTGACATGTCGCGAAATCGTGACACTTTTTCTTTCTCTTCCTTCTTGCGCTTTCTGTCGCGAAATCGTGACACTTTTTCTTTCTCTTCCTTCCTACGCTTTTCGAGTCACGAAAATGCGACATGTCATGAAATCGTGACACTTTTCCAACTCACTTTCTCTCTCCTATTTTAGTCGCGAAACTGTGACATGTCACGAAATCGTGACACTTTTCAAACTTGTTCTCTTTCTTCGAACTTGTCACGAAATCGCGACACTTCTTCCTGCTTTCTCTTTTTCTTCCAACATGTCACGAAATCGTGACAGTTTTTCCACTTGCCTTTTTCTCTGCCAACATGTCACGAAATCGTGACAGTTTTTCCACTTGCCTTTTTCTCTGCCAACATGTCGCGAAATCACGACAGTTTTTCTTGCTTCTTCTCTCTCTTCCAACATGTCGCGAAATTGCGACAGTTTTTCCACTTGTCTTTTTCTCAGCCAACATGTCACGAAATCGTGACAGTTTTTCCTGCTTCTTCTCTCTCTTCCAACATGTCACGAAATCGCGACAGTTTTTCTAGTTTCTTCTCTTTCCTCCAACATGTCATGAAATTGTGACAGTTTTTCCAACTTTTCTCTCTCCTCCAACATGTCACGAAATCGTGACAGTTTTTCTTGCCTGATGTATATGTCGTGATATCGTGACACTTTTCTTACTTGTCTTTTTCTTTGATCTTTTGCAAATGGGCTACTTTGGTCTTCTTGGAAACTCACTGTCCATACTCCGAATAACCTTTGAACTCCTGTCTTCTGCATCTGAATAGCTTTTGAACTTCTTGTCCACTGAAACACCAAATCTATCTGAATGTGTTGACAACAATGACAATACTGTTGTTGCACCTTGCTCAACAATCTCCCCCTTTGGAATTGTTGGCAACACATGTGCAATTTCCTATAACTCTTCTCCCCCTTTGACAATAATACCAAAGGGCTACTGCAGACTCCCCCTGAGTCCATGCACAACATTCTCAAGCAAAATTGATTATACTTAGCAAAAATCATGAACATGAGCAACAAGATAATCAAATGCTTAGATGCTCCCCATGAGAATGTGATCCCTGTAGCTAGTCAATCTTTGGGAAGTGTGACCACTCCCAATTTATTGCGAAGGTACTCAAAAACTTCCTTGGGCAATGGTTTTGTGAAAATATCTGCTACTTGCTCTGTAGTTGGAACAAAATCCAACTTAACCTCACCTTTTGCAACTTTCTCCTTCAAGAAGTGATACCTAATAGCGATGTGTTTTGTGCGTGAATGCATAACTAGATTCTTGGAGATGTTAATGGCATTGGTGTTATCACACTTAACTGATATTGGTTCACTGAAGCAGATACCAAGATCTTTTAGGGTTTGTTTCATCCATAATACCTACGTACAACATGTTGTCGTTGCAATATATTCTGCATCTGCTGTTGATAAAGAAACTGACTCTTGCTTCCTACTGTGCCATGCAACCAATCTGTCTCCAAGATAGAATGCACCTCCACTGGTACTCTTTTTGTCATCTACACATCCTGCCCAATCTGCATCTAAATATGAAATAAGGGTGAAGTCTTTACCTTTTGGATACCATAACCCATACTCCATAGTACCCTTGAGATACCGAAGAATCCTCTTTACTGCTGTCACATGAGTCTCCTTGGGATTGGCTTGAAAATGTGCTACCATGCATACTTCCTGCAAAATATCTGGTCTGGTAGCTGTCAGGTATAGTAGGCTTCCAATCATAGATCTGTACATGGTTTGATCAACAGGTGGAGATTTGTCATCTTTGCTCAACTTGCGACTGTCGTCATGGGAGTGCTAACTGGCTTACAATCCTCCATTGTGAATTTCTTTAACATCTCTTTTACATATTTAACTTGAGAAATAAATATGCCCTTCTTACTTTGATTAACTTGCAAACCGAGGAAATATGACAGTTCACCAATCATTGACATTTCAAATTCTTTTTGCATCTTATTTGCTAAATCTTTACATGACTCATCTTTGCTGCTGCCAAATATGATATCATCTACATATACAACAAGAACAATAAGATGCCCATTTTTTGTTTTGACATACAGGTTACTATCCACCATACCTTTCTTAAACCTTTGTTGAGTGAGATAGTTGTCTAGTCTTGCATACCATGCTCGGGGTGCCTGTTTTAAGCCATATAAAGCTTTCTTCAACTTACAAACAAAGTTGGGATTATCACCAAGTTGGAACCCATCTGGTTGCTCAATATAAACCTCTTCTTCAAGTTTCCCATTCAAAAATGCTGATTTCACATCCATTTGATAAACTTTGAAATTCTTGTAGACTCCTAAAGCCAGAAACATTTTGATTGCCTCTAGTCTAGCTACTGGTGCAAACGTTTCCTCAAAGTCAATGCCTTCAACTTGTGCATACCCCTTGCATACCAATATTGCTTTATTTTTGACTACCTGTCCATATTCATTCAATTTGTTACGAAAGATCCATTTAGTCCCGATTATATTTTTGTTCGCAGGTCTAGGTACTAACTCCCAAGTTTTGTTTTTCTCGATCTGGTCTAATTCTTCATTTATTGCCTTCATCCAACCTTCATCTTTGCTTGCTTCAGCAACATTCTTGGGCTCAATGTTGGATAATAGAGAGTAGTTACTTGCTACTCTTCTTCTTGTTTGAACACCAACTTTGGGGTCTCCAATTATTTGATCTCTAGGATGATTTTTTTGCCAGCTGCTTGTTTTGAATTTCTTATTCTCTTCCGCTTCTGAATCACAACTTACATCATTTGAGTCAATTTTTTGTATCTTTTCAATTTCATTTTCCTCATCTCCTTCAATAACCTCTTCATAGATTGGGTAGTTCGTTTCATAGCTAATTACTCGTTCTTTACCTTCATCAAACTTAACATCAGCACTGTCCACAATTTTCTTTAGCCTTTTGTTGTAGCATTTGTAAGCTTTGCTTCTAGACGAATAACCAACAAAAATACCTTCATCTGCTCTATCTTCAAACTTACCAAGATTATCTTCAATTCTTTTGATATAGCACTTGCTGCCAAACACTCTGAGGTATTTTGTTGTTGCCCTTTTATCGAACCACAATTCATAAGGAGTTTTGCTTTCATGTGTTCTCAGCATGTACCTATTTTGGATATACATCGTAGTATGGACTGCTTCTTTCCAAAATCTGTCTGCTACTCTGCTTTCAGCCAACATAGTCCATGCCATTTTCTGCACTGTCCTGTTCTTTCTTTCCACCACTCCATTTTGCTGAGGTGTCTTGACTGCTGAGAACTGTCTCCTAATACCGTATTTTTTACAGTATTCTGCAAACTCCTCTGAAATGAATTCTCCTCCTCTGTCTGATCTTAAACATTTGATCCTCTTTCCTGTTTCATTCTCAACTTGGTTTTTGAAAATTTTGAACATATCAAAAGCTTCTGATTTATGCTTCAAGAAAAATATCCATGTCATTCTGGAATAGTCATCAATGCACAACATAAAATATTTGTCACCATTTATGCTTTGTGTTCTCATGGGTCCACATAAATCGGTGTGAATTAGTTCCAAAGGTTTGCTTGTGTAGTATTCTTTTGTTTTGAAAGAGACTCTAGTTTGTTTCCCCTTTTGGCATGAAGCACAAATGTTTTTTGCAGGTTTGCTGATGGTGGGAATTTCTCTCACTGCTCCTTTTGAGGTGATTTTTACTAGGTTATCAAAATTGATATGACCGAGTCTCTTGTGCCACAACCAATTTTCTTCTTCCTGTCCAATAAAACAAGCTCCTTCTGAAGTTTTTGAGAGCGTGTACAGGTTTCCAGATGTTCTTGATCCAGTTGCTATCAATTTTCCACTATTTGTCTTTCTGACTTCACAACCCTGCTTCTTAAAAACTACCTCATGACCTTTATCACAAATCGACTTACGCTCAACAGGTTATGTTTCAAACCATCCACAAACAAGACTTCTTCTGACTTAATTTTTTCGTTAATAATTTTGACTGAACCTTTGCCAACTATCTTAGCTCCATCATTATTTCCAAACTTTACTGAACCACCTTCATATTTCTGCAACTTCTCAAATTTCTGTTTGTTACCTGTCATATGACTGGAGCATCCACTATCAAGTATCCATGGCACATATTTATTCTATGCTTTAAATGTTGTTTGTACAATTAAGGATTCCTTTTCTTCCTTAAGTTGTTCCTTTTCTTTCCACTCCATTTTGATAGTGGTTTTGGGCTCTTGTTTTGCCTTTCCCTTATCAACAACTTGTGCATGTTTTACGAGAATTTTTCTATTTTGTCTCATCCTGTTTGGTTGAACTTTTCTTCCCTGAAACTGATTTGATGAAAATGTGCTTCTACAGTTTCTTGCAATGTGCCCAAAATTGTGACAGTTATAACATTCTACTGTATAATTCATCAGAGGAGAAAAAGCATTTCTACTGGTGAAATTCCTTGGTCTAACATTATATTTGCAGTCTGAGATTTTATGTCCATAGCCATTGCATTTAAAACAGAAACCAGAGAAGGGATAATTGAACCTGGGAGATGGTCTTTGCCATGTTGCCATAGGAGCCATAGGAGCCATAGGTCTTCTTCTTCTTTGATGTGTGACATTGGTGAATCCATCATTGTCAGTTCTCCTTTCGAGCCTGGCATTATTGCTTTCTTTTGCATGAGGCATTTTCCCTTGATCAACCTGTTTCTTATCTTCATTCTTTGTGGATTCTACATTTTTGGCCTTTGATCCACTTGATGATTCTCCTTCGATGAAACCCAGACCAAACTTGATGCCTGCAGGTCTTTGGTCATTTATGATCTTATCCAACTTCATAGAACTTTCTTCACGTTTGTGATAACAACTAATTTTCTTATTCATCTCTTCTAGCTGCATTCTCAAACCAATAGTCTCTTCTTCTAGCTTGTTGCAATAGTCTATTCTCATGGTTATTTGCACTTCGAGATCTTCAAAGATTTTCTTGGATTCTTCTATCTGTACTTTCAAACTGGTTATGATTTCATTTGCATCTGCAAGCTTTCTTGAAAGTTTCTTATTCTTTTTCTTTTCTATCTCCCACTCTTCAAGTGTAGAGATCAACTCACCTTCTAGATCTACTTCAGCCTCAGGGTTTTCACCACATACTTCAGAGATCACTCCTTCTTTTTCTGATTTTGCTTCTTCAAATGCCATGAAAAGAGCTTCACCTTTTTCCTCTTCAGACTCTTCTCCGGAGCTATCTTCTGATGAACTGACATTCTTGGAGATGAAACTTCTCTTCTTGAAGTTGCCTTTTCTGAAGTTCGTTTTCTTCCAATCACTTCTTTCATGGTGCGATCCTTCATCATTTTTGTTCTGCTCTTTAAGTGGACATTTAGTCACAAAATTCCCGATGCCTCCACAGTTGAAACATTTAAATGGTAGCTTCCCTCTGTATTTTCCTTTTCCCTTTTTTAGCTTTCTAACAAAGTTTGCTTCCATTTCATCTGATGTCCCTTCTTCCTCGGACTCTTGTTTAGTGTTTTTATTTTTAAGGGCTTTAAAAGCCGCTTCTCTATCTGTGGGTTTAGATCTTCCTATCCTCATCTCATATGCATTTAAAGACCCATACATCTCATCTATACTGAAATAATTTAGATTTTTAGCTTCTTCTATTGCTAAGACTTTGGAATCAAACCTTTGAGGAAGAGATCTTAGTACCTTTTTCATGATGATAGAGTCTCCAATATCCTCGTCGAGTCCTCTGATCGCATTAATGATTCCATTGACTCTCAGCATATATGCCTCAATGTTTTCATCATCGTTCATTTTCAATGCTTCGAACTGAGCTCGATGTGTCTATAACTTGGCCTCCTTGATCTTATCGTCTCCTTCATGAATACTCCTCAGTTTGTCCCATATCTCTTTTGTCGTATTACAGTTCATGATCTTCACTAGTTCACTATCTGCTAATCCGCACATGAGAGCATTTTTTGCTTTTGAGTTGTTTTCAAACAGTTTCTTTTCGTCGACCTCTTTTGGAGGAGTGATGGGAATTGTGTATCCACTAACTACTGAATCCCAGATGTCGTAACCCAAAGCATAGAGATATGTCTGCATCTTGATTCTCTAGAACGCGTAATTAGATCCATCAAACAATGGTGCTTTGTTTGATGAGAAACCTTCACCACCTGCCATTGTGTTACTTCCAAGATCACCCTAGCCGGTTAAGCTTGTATAGGAACTTGGCTTTGATACCAATTGTTAGTCTTACAATGACACTGAGAGGGGGGGGTGAATTAGTGTAGCTCTTTTAATCTTGAATTTACAGCTCTTAAAATAGAAGCAATTAAAACTTATGACAAGATACAACAAGAATAACAAAAGAGCATCACACAACACAAGATTTAATGAGGTTCACCAATGTGGCTACTCCTCAAGAATGACTACTTGGACTACCATCCAAATCCATCCTTTGCAAAGCAACAACTTTACAATCACTTTACCAGCACCCACTGGAAGGAGCACCAACCCCTTATTTATCTTCACCAACAGAAAGGAGCACCAACCCCTGATTTACCAGCACCTACTGGAAGGAGCACCAACCCCTGATGCCAAGCTGCAACCTGGACTTGAATTATGAATCTAGAAGATTAACAGAATGATACCTCCACTTTTACAAGACCTCGACTAGTCTGCTTCACCTTTGCGATCTCTGCGCACTCTGCTCTCTCTGTGAAATTACTTCACACAATATGTTGCATCACAGTCGAACGATCATCTTCTCCATTTTGCGCACTCTACTTCCTTTGCAAATTTTGCACTTAGCATGATTCGATATGACTTGCACTCTGCGCTCTGTGATCGAACTTCATGCACATCAACAACACTCTTAAATCTCCAAATAGCCCTCCTTTTATAACAGAATGTTTGAGATGAAAACCCTAATCTTAGTCGGTTGTAAATCCTCATCTTAGTCGGTTTTCATGACATCTGTAAACCCTAATTTTAGCTTTGACCCACGAAAATACAACATGTCACGATATCATGACCCTTTTTCTCCATGCTCTTTCTCTTAGCTTTGGCCCATGAAAATACATGTCGCGATATCGTGACACTATTTTCTCTCTCCTCTTTCTCTTTGCTTTGGTCCACGAAAATACAACATGTCACGATATCACGACACTATTTTCTCTCTCCTCTTTCTCTTTGCTTTGGCCCGCAAAAATACATGTCACGAAATCGTGACACTATTTTCTCTCTCCTCTTTCTCCTTGTATCGGACCGCGAAAATGCTACATGTCGCGATATCGCGACACTTTCACCTTCGTACACTTCGTCTCTGCTTTTGTCGTGATATCACGACACTTCTGCTTCCATACTTTCTCTCTCCTCCTTGAGTCGCGAAAATGCGACATGTCGCGATATCGCGACACTTTTTCTTCTTGGCACTTTCTCTTACCTTCGAGTCGTGAAAACGTGACATGTCACGATATCGTGACACTTTTTCATTCTCTTCCTTCCTGCTCTCTTCAAGTCGCGAAAATGCGACATGTCACGAAATCGTGACACTTTTCCTTCTTTGCCTTCCTGCTCTCTTCAAGTCGTGAAAATGCGACATGTCGCGAAATCGTGACACTTTTCCTTCTTTGCCTTCCTGCACTTTTCAAGTCACAAAAATGCGACATGTCACGAAATCGTGACACTTTTCCTTCTCTGCCTTCCTGCTCTCTTCAAGTCGCGAAAATGCGACATGTCACGAAATCGTGACACTTTTTCTTTCTCTTCCTTCCTACGCTTTTCGAGTCATGAAAATGTGACATGTCACGAAATCGTGACACTTTTTCTTTCTCTTCCTTCCTGCGCTTTTCGAGTCACAAAAATGCGACATGTCACAAAATCGTGACACTTTTCCAACTCACTTTCTCTCTCCTATTTTAGTCGCGAAACTGCGACATGTCGCGAAATCGTGACACTTTTCAAACTTGTTCTCTTTCTTCGAACTTGTCACGAAATCGTGACACTTCTTCCTGCTTTCTCTTTTTCTTCCAACATGTCATGAAATCATGACAATTTTTCCACTTGCCTTTTTCTCTGCCAACATGTCACGAAATCGCGATAGTTTTTCCACTTGCCTTTTTCTCTGCCAACATGTCGCGAAATCGTGACAGTTTTTCCTGCTTCTTCTCTCTCTTCCAACATGTCGCGAAATCATGACAGTTTTTCCACTTGCCTTTTTCTCTGCCAACATGTCGCGAAATCGCGATAGTTTTTCCTGCTTCTTCTCTCTCTTCCAACATGTCACGAAATCGTGATAGTTTTTCCAGCTTCTTCTCTCTCCTCCAACATGTCGCTAAATCGTGATAGTTTTTCTAGCTTTTTCTCTCTCCTCCAACATGTCGCGAAATCATGACAGTTTTTCTTTCCTGTTGTATATGTCGCGATATCGCGACACTTTTCTTACTTGTCTTTTTCTTTGATCTTTTGCAAATGGGCTACTTTGGTCTTCTTGGAAACTCACTGTCCATACTCTGAATAACCTTTGAACTCCTGTCTTCTGCATCTGAATAGCTTTTGAACTTCCTGTCCACTAAAACGCCAGATCTATATGACTGTGTTGACAACAATGACAATACTGTTGTTGCACCTTGCTCAACAACATAGTCCTTCAATCTAGCATAAATCTACTCAATCTCTATCTCTGATCTGTACTAAACACAGTCCTTTGGTCTAGCAAAAAATTGCTCAATATCTATCTCTAGTCTACACTAAACATAGTCCTTTGGTCTAGCACAAATCTGCTCAATCTCTATCTCTGGTCTGGCACAAAATTATCCTCAAATATGCACCAAAATTTGTCCTCAAATATGTCCTTAAGCCTTAACACAAAGCTTGATCCAATCACAAATCAACTCATCTAGAACTTCCCCAAACCTTAACTCAAGGTTTGAACAAATCAATCAATCAACTCTGCTCATAAGTCTTCTCAAAGACTTATCTCAAATCTATCCACAAGTCCTCTACAGGACTTGCTCAAATCTTCTCAACAAGTTCTCACTAGAACTTGTCTAATATGCTCAACAAGTCTTCACTAATACTTGCATCAACTCTGATTGTAAGCTTCCACAAAAGCTCCCACAAATATATCTTTAAGCTTTCACAAAATATTCCTCAACTCCGTCCTTAAGTCCACTCTAAGACTTACGTCAAATCTGCTCACAAGCTTTCACAAAAGCTTATTCAACTCAACTCAATCTATCACAAAAAACCTCTTCAATCACATAAACAAGATTCACACATAATCTTGTTTAATCTCACATAAATATATAAAGAATGGTTAGAGACTCAATATGCTTCACACTCACAACAATGCTCAATCACTTTCAATATCTCTTGTTTTACCACATAAATATATAGAGAATGGTTAGAGACTAAATATGCTTCACACTCACAACAATTCTTAATCACTTTCAAACTCTCTTGTTTAACCAAAGAAACATATGGAGAATGCTTACATACTTAATATATTTTACACTCACGCATCACTCAATCACTTTCAAACTTTTCTTAAAATCAATTAAGAATAAAAATTATTTTTTTCACAGAACTTGAACTATCACTCCAACACTTCCAATCAATTATACTCAATCAACTCCACTCAACCAATTAATCAATGAAACACAACTTGCATCCAAACCCTAATCGAGTGTTTCACTATACTTCCAACAATTCTCACTATGGAACTCAACCTTAACTCAAGATGATTCCAAATTCACATAACAATGATACTCATGATATTTCACAAAACCTTAGTTCAATATAGTTCTCAACTTCACATAACAATGATACTCATAATATTTCACAAACCCTAATCATGCACATGAATTCTCACTCAATATTTCCAACAATGCTTATCAAACAAGGTTTCCAGCATCAACTTTCATTCCAAAAAAATCCTCATTAATCAATATTGGATATCTCAAAACCAAACTCAACAATGCTTATCAAACAATAATTTTCACTCCATATTAGCATTCACAACATCCAATCCAACAATATTTCACTCACAAGGAATATGTGCCCATACCTTTTGTGTTGATGGAGATATATCTTCAAAACCTGTCTTAACCATAATCAAATTTTCTTTGCCAATACTAGGGTTAGGTAGCAAAAACCTATCTCAAGATCTCCACAAAATAATTTTCCCAATAATTATTTTACCATACAAAAATATCAAATCTCTTAGTACACCTTATAATCTCCAAACTTACACAATATAAGTCAACATCTTTATTATGACAAAATACACAACAATTTCCTTTATACACTTTATCACTCCAGCTTTATAAAATAAATTTCAATCACAAAAAAATCAATTTAAAATATTTTAAATTACTTCACCTTATACCTCCCTCAAAAACTTATAGCTACCTTTTAGAACTCACGAAACCCTCTAAGAAATTTTTCAAATTTCAAAACCTTTGGAGAAATAAAATGTGCATATCATACCTCTGACTTATTCTACCCACCAAAATATCTTCAATGAAATTTGAACACACGACGTAGCCTCTCCAACACCCTAGCCCCAATCTAGGCCACCAAGTGGGATACGTGCCCACATGAAACCATAGGCACTTGATTCCCTCTTTATCCTCCTCATAAAAAAATCAAACGAAAATGAAGGCCTATTTCCTTAGCAAAACAACAATCACATGGATCGAACTCATGATCCCTTCCTTGCAAACCTTAGCTCTTTCTCAACTATCACTTGTGCTACCACCACAGGTGGAACTTTATATCCATGACACAACCTTTATTCACTTGTCTGCCTCCAATCACTTCAAAATGCAAATTTCTCTTCTTCCTTGTAATGTGGTGCATGATATTTTCTTTATTATTGCATTCGAAGGTATATTATCAAGGTATTAGAAAATAAGACTTATTTATTTTATAAATACACATGCTTCTTGTCTTTTACATGTCGGCCAATTTTGAATTTTAAAATTTGAATTAGATTTTAAATATTAAATTTAAAAACGTTTGACACTCCTTATTAGTTTAAATTAAAATATTTTAATTTAAATTAGATATTTTTTAATCTGCTTATGGGTCTTTTCAACTTGAACCTTGTTTTTCTTCACCTTGTTATTTGGCCCAAAATATTATATTATTATTTAATTTAAACTTGCTTCTCCTTCCTTGGGTCGTCATCCTTTAGGCCTTTTTAGGCATATAATATTAAAAATAAATATTATATCCTATTCCTTTTCAATACCTTCTTGCTTTTGGAAAAACTACTTGATGTCCTTAATGATGATGAAATTTAAACACTATTCTCTTGACATCAATGACAACAAAAATACACAAAATTTCCAATAATCTCCCCCTTTGTCATTGATGGCAACCCCTTCTTTGAACAATTCCTTTTAGAAAATATTTCACTAAAATCTCCTCAAAAAATCTCTTGGGAATCATTTCTCTATTACAATGTTTATGGACCTCTATCCAAAGGAGACACCAATCCCCTAATCAAATTTGTGGATATCTATCTATAGTAGATACCAATCCCCTTATCTAGTTCATGGATCTCTATCAATAGGATAACTCCTTCTCCTCTGCTATGGTTGGTGATCCTATAGAAGACTACTGCCTCCATTGTACTAGCTTGTGGATCTCTCTCCACTTAATACTCATGTACTCACTCAGAATACCTTTATCCTCATTGCCATTGATAATGTATCTCTATTGGATACTACTATCCTTTGCTCTGTCACCTCTAAAACTCACTCTCAGCTCTATCTCAAATCTGCACTAAACACAATCCTTCGATCTAGCATAAATTTGCTCAATATCTATCTTTGATCTACACTAAACACAGTCCTTTGGTCTAGCATAAATCTACTCAATATTTTTCTCTGGTCTACACTAAACATAGTCCTTTGGTCTCGCATAAATCTGCTCAATATCTATCTCTGGTCTGGCACAAACTTGTCCTCAAATCTGCATCAAACTCTATCCTCAAATATTTCCTCAAGCCTTAACACAAAGCTTGATCCAATCACAAATAAACTCTGCTAGATTTTCCCCAAAACTTAACTCAAGGTTTGAAAAAATTAATCAATCAACTCTACTCACAAGTCTTCTCAAAGACTTACCTAAAATCTATCCACTATTCCTCTCTAGAACTTGCTCAAATATGCTCAACAAGTTCTCACTTTAACTTGTCCAATATTCTCAACAAGTCTTCACCAAAACTTACCTCAACTCTGCTTGTAAGCTTCCACAAAAGCTCACACAAATCTGTCCATAAGCTTTCACAAAATATTCTTCAACTCTGACCTTAAGTACACTCTAGGACTTACTTCAAATCTACTCACAATATTTCACAAAAGCTTATTCAACTCAACTCAATCTATCATAGAAAACTTCTTCAATCACACAAATAAGCTTCACACAAAATTTTGTTTAATCTCATAGAAACATATAGAGAATGGTTAGAGACTCAATATGCTTCACACTCACAACAATGCTCAATCACTTTCAATCTCTCTTATTTTACCACAGAAACATATAGAGAATGGTTAGAGACTCAATATGCTTCACACTCACAACAATGCTTAATCACTTTCAAACTCTCTTGTTTAACCACAAAAATATATGGAGAATGATTAGAGACTCAATATGTTTTACACTCACACAACACTCAATCACTTTCAAAATTTTCTTCAAATCAATTAAGAATAAAGAACAATTTTTTTCATAAAATTTGAACCATCACTCCAATAATTCCAATCAATTATACTCAATCAACTCCACTCAACCAATTACTCAATGAAACACAACTTGCATCCGAACCCTAATCAAGTGTTTCACTATACTTCCAACAATTCTCACTATGGAACTCAACCTTGACTCAAGATGATTCCAAATTCACATAACAATGATACTCATGATCTTTCACAAAACCCTAGTTCAAGATAGTTCTCAACTTCACATAACAATGATACTCATAATATTTCACAAACCCTAATCATGCACATGAAGGCTCACTCAACATTTCCAACAATGCTTATCAAACAAGGTTTCTAGCATCAACTTTCATTCCAAAAAAATCCTCATCAATCAATATTGGATATCTCAAAACCAAACTCAACAATACTTATCAAACAATCCTTTTCACTCCAACTTAGCATTCACAACATCCAATCCAATAATATTTCACTCACAAGGAAGATGTGCCTATACCTTTTGTTTTGATGGAGATATGTCTTCAAAACCTGTCTTAACCACAATCAAATTTTCTTTGTCAATACTAGAGTTAGGTAGCCACAACCTATCTCAAGATCTCCACAAAATAATTTTTCCAATAATTATTTTACCATACAAAAATATCAAATCTCTTAATACACCTTATAATCTCCAAACTTACACAGTATAAGTCAACATATTAATTATAACAAAATACACAACAATTTCCTTTATACACCTTATCACTCCAACTTTATAAAATAAATTTCAATCACCAAAAAATCAAAATAAAATATTTTAATTTACTTTACCTTATACCTCCCTCAAAAACTTATAGCTACCTTTTAGAACTCATAAAACCCTCTAAGAAATTTTCCGAATTTCAAAACCTTTGGAGAAATAAAATGTGCATAGCATACCTTTGAATTATTCTTCCTACCAAAATATCTTCGGAAAAATTTGAACATACGACATAACCTCTCCAACATCCTAGCCCCAAGCTAGACCACCAAGTTTGCTACGTACCCACATAAAACCATAGGTTCTTGATTCCCTCTTTATCCTCATGAAAACGTCAAACAAAAATGAAGACCTCTTTCCTTAGCAAAATGGCAATCGCGTGGATCAAACTTGCAATCCCTTCCTTGCAAGCCTTAGCTCTTTATCAATTGTCACATGTGCTACCACCGTTGGTGGAACTTTCTATCCACGTCACAACCTTTATTCACTCATATACCTCCAATCACTTTGAAATACAAATTTCTCTTTTTCCTTGTAATGTGGCACACGATCTTTTCTTTAGTATTGCATTCAAAGGTGTATTATCGAGGTCGTAGGAAATGAGAATTATTTCCTTTATAAATACACATGCTTCTTGTCTTTTACATGTCGGACAATTTTGAATTTTAAAATTCGAATTATATTTTAAATATTAAATTTAAAAACCTTTGGCACTCCTTATTAATTTAAATTTAAATTTTAATCAAAGATTAAAATATTTTAATGTAAATTAAATCTTTTGTAAACTGCTCATGGGTCTTTTCAACTTGAACCTTGTTTTTCTTCATCTTGTTATTTGGCCCAAACTATTATATTATTATTTAATTTAAAATTGCTTCTCCTTCCTTGGGTCTTCATCCTTTGGGCCTTTTTAGGCATATAATATTAAAAATAAATATTATATCCTATTCCTTTTCAAGACCTTCTTGCTTTTGGAAAAACTACTTGATGTCCTTAATGATGATGGAATTTAAACACTATTCTCTTTACATCAATTACAACAAAACTACTCAAAATTTCCAATATTTAGTATAGTTGAAGGTATATTCCCATCACCATACCATACACAAGTCTATCTGTGTAGGTATTCTATGCGTATTACAAGTTAAGCTATACATCTCATCTTCATTATGAGCTATATTGACTCTCATGTAATCAATCAATTTACTTAGTTACCATCACCCTAAGGGGATATCAATCCCTTAGGTCCTTTCTATGTTTACCCTAAGAGGTCTCAATCTCTTAGGTCATTTTCTAGGTTCACCCTAATATCTCATTCCTTTAGGTTACTTTTATGTTTAGCAAGAATACAAGAATGACTCTATTTACTTAATCAATCAAAGAACAAAATCCATAAAGCATACAAGAAGTACTTTTAAAGGAAGCAACATTTAAATGAAGATAACCATTAAACAAAAGATAAATCTAGATAACAAAGCATAGATAAATCATAAAATTAAGTCAAAGATACATTTTCCATTCATTCAATAAGCTATTACATATATCTAAGCATGGTAAAACCTCCACAATTTTAAATAATAAAGTAATACATCATATTCATTTAGGGATTTCTCCCTACAATTATAGTCTATTTGAGCATAAGTAAATTATTGTAGTTATAAATCAAACTGCTGCATTGGTTCCAAATACCTCTTAGGTCCTCCTTTCTTTCCATCATTCATTTAAGGATAGTAGGGTATCAGGGTAACCCATGGTTTCTATGAAAGACATGCATCTAAATGCATCTACTAGTAACATAAAACTAGCATATTTACTGTTTACTTTGCCAAATTGTAACTATACAAACTAATCAAAGAAATCAACCATCTACTATCTAGTTTATATCATAATAATGTCTTCACTTCTATTTGTATCTCTCATTTATCCAAGGAGAGTCATTTCAATAGGTATAGCTAGATTACAAGTCTTTAATAAAATCATATCCAACCATTGTTTCAATCAACTAAGGTTTCATTCCTTAGTTAAGAAAATAATCTATATTCCTTCTATTTGAATTAATCAAAGTCTCATCCCTTTAATTAACCAAATGAATATAAATTCCTTTATTTACATTAATCAAAGTCCCATACCTTTAATTAAAAAAATAAACTATCATTCATTTATTTACATTAATGAAAGTCTCATACCTTTAATTAATAAAATAAACTATCATTCCTTTATTTACATTAATCAAAAATATCATTACTTCAATTAACCCAAATAACCATCATTATTTTATTTACATTAATCAAAGTCCCATACCTTTAATTAACAAAATAAACTATCATTCCTTTATTTACATTAATCAAAGTCTCATACCTTTAATTAACAAAATAAACTATCATTCCTTTATTCACATTAATCAAAGTCTCATACCTTTAATTAACAGAATAAATTAGCATTCCTTTATTCAAATTTTATCAAAGTACCATTATTTCAATTAACCCAAATAACCATTATTCCTTTATTTACATTAATCAAAGTCTCATACATTTAATTAACAAAATAAACTATCATTCCTTTATTCAAATTAATCAAAGTCCCATTACTTCAATTAATCCAAATAACCACCATTCCTTTATTTACATTAATCAAAGTCCCATACCTCTAATTAATGAAATAAATGATATTTCCTCTAATTAAAAAGGTTTACTAATTAATTAACAACATAAAATCCTTTCTCATAAAGATAGTCAATGATTCTCCCATTTCGTTAACAAGGGTGTTTGACTACAAAATCTACATTTGACAATACATGGATAACTCTCAACCAAACAAGGTTCACCAATAACAAGGGTTGACTAACAATGAACACGCTAGCAATGTTCAGTAAGGTGGCATCTACAATTTGAGGTGCTCAAGGATGTAGCATTGGCCAACATATCCTTGGCCAGACAATGCTCAATAGTTGTCACACTTAAAATGGGTGTCACCCAGGGTTTTACATGTCTTAAAAAATAACACTACTAAGACACAACAACGAGGTGATTGGTTTGGTTTTAGTCAAATACTTAGAGCCAAAAACTCATGGTCGATCCAGAGGGGTTCCAAGCTCCAAAGGATAAAAAGAAGTAACCAGTCTAGGAAGAACAAGAGATAAAAGAAGATGAAATAGAAGCCTATGGATTCCAAAGCAAAGATATTGCTAAAATCCAAACTCAACTTCCTTAACAGTCCAAAGGGGTTGGTTTACTCGTACCAACTTGTGTATTCCTTCAAATGGATAAAATTACTTCTCTTCGAACGCTATCCATGCAATACGTCTCCTTATCCTAGTTATTCATAGCTCCTCCTCCATGTTTTTCCTTTTCATTTGTGTCTAACCTCATCTTTATTTTTTGCCCATCTTAAAATATGGAGAGTTGGTTCAACTTTCTCTCTCCCTTGTCCAATCCCCACATTACTTCCTATCTACCTCCATTTACTCCCCCTCCTCCCTATAGTGGTAGGATAGGATATTTCCATTTTAAAAATATTCTTTCCTCTTTTCGAAGTCGACCATAAATGAGGTTCTTCTCCTCTAGTTGGAAGGAGACTTCTACTTTACCAACGGATGAGCTCGCACATCCTCTCACTAGATTTTAATAGATCTTATTATTCAATTAAATAAAAACTTTTATTATCATTCAAATTAAAATTTAATTATTAATTTAAATAAAATTCCATTTTTATTTAAATAAATATTTTACATTAATAAAATTCTTTTATTATTAAATAAATAAAGTCTTAATACAAATTTAAACAATATTCAACTATTATTTAAATTAAGATCTTATAAAATTCTTAGGTCAAGAAATTATTATCTATTTAATATAGATTTTAATATCTATTTAATATAGATTTTAATATCTATTTAAATAAAGCTCAATTATTATTTAATATAGATTCTTTTCATCAACATACAAGTTCTTTCACCATAACTAGCAAAATGCTATACTAACAACAATTTAGGGAATTCAAAGGCAACCAAATTTATGCACACATTCCAAAACCAATATGTTTTTGAGTGATGAAGTAAAAGATAATCAATCAGATGCAGTAAACAAATAAGGAGTCTTTCCATCAATCATGTCACCATCTCAGTTGGAGAATTTATGATAGCTATTAGGCTATCAACTAAGTCTTTATATGGTTGGTTATTGATGATTATCCCTTAAACCGATAATGCATACCTATATGAAGGTAGTCATCCATGTTACCCTCGAGTTGCCTTAATCATCACTTTCCCAATCTCAAGTACCCTATTTTTGGTGGACGATTCTATTTCTTCCACCTACGAGCATACCTAATCCTGCACATTGATAATCTTTTAGTAGTACCATGTTCTTCAAAGATAAATCAATATAAGCATTATATAGTCATTCATTTGCAACAAAACTAAGTATCAAATTACTATTGATCATCACATAGTGTTTCCATGCCATAAGTCCTGCTAGGGAGGGTCATGAAATACTACCCCCTAGGACTAAACACCATCCTAGGTGTTTCTATTTTACAAAAATAGAAAGTGTTACATTATATTTTCAAACAAGAAGGGAAAATATTTTTTGCATATCCTCCACTTTTCCCAAGTGGTATTTCTTTCATAAAAATGGTTCTATTGGACCTTACATTTTTCAGGAGTCTGATTCCAAATAGACTTAGAAAAAAACTCAAGAATATTCATCAGCATTACTTCAATAGCCTTCAGGTTTGCCATTTTAAATTTAGAAACATCCCACACATGTTCAAGGTCAACAACATATTTCTTAAGCAAGGATATGTGGAAGGTGTCATGGATATTTGATAGGTTAGGTGGTAAAGCAAGTCAATATGCCATCAAGCTAATATTTTTAGTGATCTCAAAGGGTCCCACAAACCGAGAATCCAACTTTATGGATTTGATAGAACTATTCATCCATTTAACCCTCAAGAATACTTTATCTCCTATAGAGTATTCTCTTGGGATTATTTTTAGATTGGCATAACTTTTCTATCAATCAACAACTTTCTTAAGCCTTTGTTTGATTACTTTTAACTAATCCTCCATTTTTTTTATCATATCTGGTCCAATCACAACTTGATCTTCCAAATTATCCCTAGACAATGGTGTTCTACACTTTCAATCATACAAGGCATCATAAGGAGCCATCCCCAAGGAGGAATGATGTCCATTATTGTAGGTAAACTCTACAAAATGTAGATAGTCTTCCCAATGAGACTTTTGATCCATGTAGTACATGCAGAGCATGTCCTCTAGTACTTAGTTTACCCATTTTGTTTGACCATCAATATTAGGGTGGTATGTTGAGCTCATATTCAATTTTGTGCCTATTGCACGATGTAGAGCTTTCCAAAATTCAAAAGTAAACATGGAATCCCTATCTGAAATGATTATTTCAATAAACCCATGTAATCAAAATACCTCTTTGAAAAAATTATAGGCCACTACCTGAGCATCATCCTTGATGTTCCTTGGTATAAAATGTGCAACTTGTAGGTCAAAAATGGCTACATCCATACTTAAAGCTAAAATTTTGCAAAATTTGGCTAAGTATGAGAAAGAAATGCAAAAGCGCTGAAAAAGACCCAAAATTGAGAAGCACTGAAATAAACACAAAAGCGAGAAATCTGGTGAGTTTGCGTTTCTTTGCTTTCTTTGTATTCACCATGCAAAAGTGGAAAAATAGAAAAGCACTGCGAAAGAGTTGAAAATGAGAAAGCGCTAAAAGGAGGTTAAAGTATAGAAGAAAAGTGGACCGCGCTTCTCGACTTCCTTTGTATCTAGTGCATGAAAGAAAAGCGTTGAAAAGGGCCCAAAATTGAGAAGCATAAAAAAAAAAGTAGAATGAAGAAGTTGTTCAAGTCGTACTTCTCATCCATATTTGTGTTAGCTGTGCAAACGAGAAAGTGCTAAAAAATAGCCAAAAGGAAGAAGCACCAAAAAAGGGAGAGATATAAGAAGGATGAAGAACAACACTTTCTCATCCATCATATAGCTACAATGCAAATATAAAAAGCACGAGGAAGGATTACAAACCAAAGCAATGCAAATTTGTGCTTCTCAGACTCCTTTGTCAGGAGCATGCAAAATGGAAAAGCATTGAGTTGAAGAAGAAAAGGTAGAAAAGAGTGACTAAGAAGAAGGGTCGCGATTCTCTTCCTCCCTCATTGACACCACGCAAATGAGAAACAGTGCTACAACCATCCGATGGTCAGATCTATGACCAAAATTAAACTTCTACCTCCCTTAAGGGTTTTTGGTGAACTTTTGCATGCGTAATCCAAGAAGTAGGGGAAAAACTAAAATTGATGCCATAGAAGCTGAACAGAAAGCAGTTACAGCCTAGAACCTTCCAGAACATCCTATTAAACTAGATTCAGTTGAGAGATCAAGGAGAGAGAATTGATTTCAAGAATCACCAATGATGATGATGAACTCAACCAGAAGGTCATTGCAATAGAACCAGAAGGGCATAGTTGGTAGGCATCATGAACAACAAGTGGTTAGAGAAACCATGAGAAAATAAAATTTCCCTATAATGCTTGAGAGTAAAATGACTATTGTAAAACCTATAAATAAGGGCAGCAACCTCCTTCCAAATGGTCAGCTCTAGAGTGTTTGCTTGCACCACTATGTAAATCTCTGCAAATTGATGAATAAAGTATTACAAGGGATGTTTACCTCGAATTTGTGCCTATGTTGAATGGTGGACTTGATTCTTAGATATTATCTCATCTTACTGCTATGGTTAGTCTATTATATTAATTTGAAAAGCTAACTTAGAGTAGATCGAGTTAATTGTTTCTGCATACATGTTTATCGAGAATTCTATTTTTATCAAATCAGGGTATTGATATTATTCTACTAAAATTGGATAATCAATATTTCTAGATATTTGGAATAATTTTGTGAATATGCAAAACACCATTTCAATAATGTAACTGCATAATTTTTGAATGTTGTTAATCCTCTAGGATGCTTTCTAAAATCATTTGTTAAAAGATACTATGTGGATGTCTATGTTGTTAGCTTCACCCATCCATATTAAATCTATTTATTTCTAACCCTATCATTTCTATCCTTAACCTTCCTATATTTGAGCTAAATAGAGTCAACACTCATTAAGTTGACAAGGAGCCAACCTTCTCTGGAGGTTGAATCAAAGTAGTTTGATTCTCCCAATGTTTAGTCTGGGTTGTGATCAGTGGGTGCTCACCTTCAAATCTCAAGAGATGATAATCATAGTTCTAGTATGAGCTAGATGACAAACTAGGCTACAATAATTTTTGGCATGCCCGATGGGACAAATCCACCACATATGTTTTACCCAAAGGAATCAAAATTTAGTGAATTATTTTGACCTCATATGCGGAGAAAGTAAATTCACTTGGTGACTCCCTAAAAATAAAATCTAGTAAAGCCTCAATCCTAACTTTTAAATTTTCATGTTCACTAGAGGTGCAACTAAGAAAAGTGAACAACCTACAAATTTCTATGAGTTATTCTCAAGATCTAAGTATCCTAGATACTCTTCTTCTAAAACTTCCATAGAAGAAATCCCAACAACATCCTCTTCTTCAGATTCTTCTAGCACTCAGACCAATATGGCAGAAGAATGGGATGATGTTCTACATAATTATCCAGATTGGGATGCCCCAACTCCACTATCATTTCTAGCTTCACATGACATTCCCCAAGATACTATTAAAGCCATCCCGACCTATGATGGCATTGGAAGAACAACGTATGAGCATTGTCAAGATGTATTATCAATGGTAGTTGTTCATAACATAAGGCATGAAGATGTCATTGTAAAGTTATTGGTTCTTTCTTTCAGAGGTAAAATTTTGCATTGGTTCAGAACCTTGGAAAATGGTTCTATCAAGAATTGGGCTGATTTGGTAGGTCCTTTTGTAGAAGAATTCAATGAGTCTGTAGATCCATTCTCACTTCTGACTCAGTTTACAATCATTCAGAGACACCCACAAGAATCAGTTTTAGATTTTAATCTCAGATTTAGTAGAACTTGGAAAATAATCCCTAATGAGTTTAGACCTACTTCTCCCTTAGCTTACAGATATTACATCAGAGCTTTAGGGCCAGATATTGGCTTGCAAACTCAAAAATATGGAATCACCATATTTCCTAATGTTTATCAAGTAGCAGTTCACATTGAAGACATCTTGATTTTAGTTGGAAGATTACCCTCCAAGCATGTTACTCCATATACTCCTGAAATCATGTAGCAACCCTCTATCCCATCTCTTCCTTCCATGAATCCTATTCCTATTGCAACTCATCTCTCAACGGTAAACCCAACTCCAAAGTTACCTACTATCGTACCTTTTCCTCCTCTTCCATCATAACCATCTCAGGATTCCTTAGTACTTCTTGATATTCAGAATTCTTTGAAAACTATCAACAACAAGGTCAATGCTATAGAGAAGAGAGAAGTTGAGAGGTCTCAACAAAGGATATTTCCTTACATAAATAAATATCAAAAGCCTAGTTCAAGCAATAGTGTAGGACCAAGGGTCAATACTAATCAAGAAGAATATGATTTAAATCTTGAAATAACTCTAGTTAATATCTGGTGCTTGGTTTGCAATGATCCACATGACCCTGAGTCTTGTTATATGTATCAACATCATATCCGAAAAGCTATAGAAAAAGTAAAAAATAACCAGAAAGGGAGAATTAATATGCTGAGACAACATGAGAAAAAAGAGGAAGAACCTAGCTCTTCCAAATCAGAACATGTCACAGTATTGACTAGATCTAGAAAGAAACCAATACAAGTTGATTCACAGAAATTGGGATCATTTTAGGTTCCTTCTCAGAATAAGAAGGATCAACCCTTGTCAAACAAGGACAAATTCCCTATTCCTCAAGCTACTACAGAGTTAACACCCCAGAGATATGAAAAGGGTAAAGTTGCACCAAAACCAATATACAAGGATAAAGAACAACCAGGTTCTAAAGAGGAAGCTAGAGAGAAACTACAATTCCCCTCTATCACTAAAAGGTAGAGGATTGAAGTTACCCAATAGTACAGAAGAAGATTCAGAGATATGGATAGAAGGGAAGAGAGAAATCCTTTGGATAAACCTAAATTTAACATTGTAGAAGAGCTTAAAAAGACACCATCAAGAGCAAGTCTCTATGATACTCTTTTCCTCCCTGGTCAGATTGATTTGTTAAAAGCATCTCTTAACAAGAAATATCAAGGAAAATATATGGCTACCATGCTCAACCAACCCCCAGAATAGAGACAACTAACACCTACTACTTTGAAAAATAAGCCTCCCCCATTCTATATTTCCTTAAGAATGGAGGGATGGATTATCCATAACTGTATGATTGACTCTAGAGCATCTACCATGGTAATGCCCAAGGCTATTTGTGATGAGATGGGTATGGAATACACCCACTCTTGTCAAGGTATTCTACAACTAGATGGTACCCCAGTGAAAACTATGGGAGTAGTAAAAGATGTATTAATGAGGTTGCACAGAGCTCCTGAAGTCACTATTGTACAAGAGATCGTAGTGGTAGACCTTGAACCCTACTTTGGCTTATGTCTTTCTAGAGAATTTACCACCAATATGGGAGGATACATGTACTTAGACTACTCTGGTATGATGATACCTCATAAAGGAAGAAGGATAAGATTGATTCCTAAAAATCCAGTCACTTACCATATTGAGAAGATAGAAGAAGAAATGTACAATCACTCAGTTATGGAAGAGCTAGAACTGGTAGAACTCTTGGAGGATTTGGAAGTTGATGATCAACTACCTTTCCAAAATGATCAAGCTCTGCTAGAGACAGGATTGGGGACATATAGTATAATATCAAAAGTAGATAAGAAAATTCTTGCAATCTCCAATCAATCATTAAGAGAGTCCAAAATTTGGACAATGCATTTTGATGGAGCAAAATGCAGAAATGGAGTTGGAGCAGGTGTAGTTCTAAAATCTCCATCCGAGGGAACAAAGAGTTTTTCTTTTAGACTCGCATGGTCTTGCACAAATAATACTATAGAGTATGAAGCTCTCTATTTAGGGTTAATGCAAGTAGAACTGATGGGCATCAAGATGCTAGACATTTATGGTGACTCAAAACTGATCGTCAATCAGGTCACTAAAAAGTATAGTAGTAAGCATCATTATCTAAAAGCTTACAAGAATAGAGTCTAGGACCTGATGGAATATTTTGATGCTTTGAATTTATGGGTCATCCCTAGACAACATAATTCTTTGGTAGATGCATTAGCTATTAAGGGAGCTAATTTCTCTCTCTTAGTAGATTATGGATCTCCAAAAAATAAGAGAGTTAAACTAGTTTTTAGGCCATCCATACCTGATAAATAGGTTTACTAGCAAGTCTTTGAAGATGATGAACAAATTATAGATTTTTTAATCAAAGAAGCAGATTGTGCTCTTTCAAACGGTGAGCTTGTTCAAGAGTTTGATCAAAAGGGGATGATTCAGTTGAAAAACAACCACATACCCAAAGGCTTGATTACTCTAGAGAGCTTATTTGATAATGAAGATGGCAAAATATTAAAGCAAATGAAGGTCGATGATCAAATCTACAAAGAAATTGAGATGTAGAATGGAGAAAAGTTGAAGTTTGGTATCTAATGTACTATAGAAGAAACTGAGAGCTTTAGAGCTTTATGTCACAAGTATCAAGATATAATAGCTTGGACTTATGATGACTTGAAGGTATATGATAAGAATGTCATCCAACATACTATCGAGTTAGTACTGAATGCTAGACCATTCAGACAAAAGCAAAGGGTAGTAAACCCCAAGATTGAAGCAATTATGTGGGAGGAATTACTTAAGCTACTAAGAGCTAAGATAATTTACCTAGTCAAACACTCAACTTGGGTAGCCAATCTAGTCCCAGTAAGGAAGAAGAATGGTGATATTCACCTTTGTGTGGATTTCAAGAATCTGAATCAAGCTTCTCTGAAAGACCACTACCCCTTACCATAGATGGACCAAATATTACAAATGGTAGTAGGGGTAGAAATATTCTCCTTACTAGATGGTTTCTCTAGGTACAACCAAATTTGGGTAAAAAATGAAGACCAACACAAAACTACATTTACAACAAAGTGGGGCACTTTCACCTACCAAAGAATGCCATTTGGTCTATCAAATGTTGGTGCTACTTTTCAAAGAGCTATGGATTATGCATTTGGTAAATTGATCAACAAAATAATTCTGATATACTTAGATGATATGACTATGTTCTCACATGAAATATAGGATCATATTTGTCATTTAGAACAAGTTTTCTAGAAATGCAGAGAATTTGGCATATCATTAAATCCTAAGAAGTCCATCTTTGTAGTTCATGAAGGAAAGTTGCTAGGGCATGTAGTATCAAAATAGGGGATGTCTATTGACCCTGATAGAGTGAAAGTGCTACTAGAATTACCCCTCCCAATGAACAAGAAGGCTCTGCAATATTTCTTTGGGTAGATTAATTTTGTAAGGAAATTCATTTCAGATTTTGCTCAGATTATAAGACCAATCTTAGAATTGCTCAAAAAGAATGTAGATTATAAATGGATTGATAAAAGAAAGCAAGCATTTGAAATGATCAAATAGGCCATCGCCATAGCTCCTATATTAGTCAATCCAAACTTTGATAGAGACTTCATTCTCTATGCTTATGGTGCTGAAGAGAGTTATGCCATTGTACTAACCCAAAAGGATGAACAGGGGAATGAACATCCTATCTTCTTTTGGAGCCAAACCTTGCATGAATACTAGGTAAAATACAACTTCATAGAAAGGCAAATATTTGTAGTCATGAAGTCATTAAAAAATTTTAGACAATATCTAGCTCAGAGCAAAACACTGGTCTATGTAGTCCATCCTGACGTAAGAGCTTTCATATTACAAGGGGAACTTGGTGAGAAAAGAGCAGGTTGGATTACAAAGATTCAAGAGTTTGACATTGAAATTCACCCCACCAAGGTGGTAAGGGGTAGAGCTCTCTATCAAGAATTGGTAGCTATAACAAATCCATGAGAAGTAGTGTGCCAGATCAAAGAGCTAGATCAAGAAGGTGAGATTCTCCCACAAGAAGCTGATTGGATAGATCAACTCACAAGTTACTTCCAGACTAGGATCTATCCTCAAAATCTCAATGCTTCACAAAGGAGGAGGTATAGGCTTCAAGCCTTGCATTATACCATAATATCTGGAGAACTTTACAGAAAAAATCTTGATGGTATTCTCTTAAGATGCATAAGAGAAAATCAAAAGCATAAAGTCCTAAAGGAATTTCATGATGGACCATCTGGAGGCCATTATTCGAGAAGATCTACTACACTAAAAATTATAAGGGTAGGTTATTTCTAGCCTAATATTTTTTTGATACTTTTAAAATTTCTAGAGCTTGTGACAAATGCCAGAGATACACAGGTAGAAATAAAAAGGTTGCAATACCTCTACAACCAATACAGGTTGAGCAACCTTTTCAATAGTGGGGTCTAGACTTTGTAGGAGAGATCAGTCCTAATTATTTAGTAGGCCACAGGTACATCTTAACTACCATAGATTATTTCACTAGATGGGTGGAGGCAATACCAACCAAGAGGTGCGATCAAGATGTAGTGCTCGAATTCCTTGAAACTCTGATCACCAGGTTTGGAATCCCTGAAGCTTTAGTAAGTGACAATGGCCCAACTTTTATAGGAGCCAAGTATATATAATTTTCTAGAAAATATGGTATTTAATTGAAGAATTATTCAAATTATTACCCACAAGGAAATGGCCTAGTAGAATCAAGCAATAAAAATCTCCTCAGGATGCTCAAAATATCGTTAGAAGACAATAAGAAATCTTGGCATTTGTTGATGAACCAGGTATTATGGGCAGATCGAATTACCATGAAAAAATCTATAGGTACATCTCCCTATACTCTGGTCTATGGGAAAGAAGTCATGCTACCAATCCATTTAGAATTGCCAGCTTTGAAATACATCAATGATAGTGATTCTGATAAAGAAGACCCTGTGAATGAAAGACTGCTTCAACTAATGCATTTGGAAGAACAGAGGGAGGAATCTTACCAGAGGTTCCAAAGACACTTATCATAGACAAAGGGTTGGTTCGACAAGAAAACCACACTCAGAAAGTTTAAAGTTGGTGACTTGGTTTTAAAATGGAATGTAGACAAAGCCAAGCCAGGTAAGCATGAAAAGTTTGACTCATTCTAGGAAGGTCCCTTCCAAATAGAATCTATCAAATAGAAAAATACCTTCCAGTTGAAAAATCAAGAAGGAGAGGTGCTACCCATCCTAGTGAATGGATATCATCTCAAGTTGTACATCCAATAGTGAGTTTTCCCCTGTGTATCATATGTATCATAAACTTGTAAATATTTTCATTTTTTGCACTTTATTTTATGATAAGGGTAACTAAAAGATAAAAGCTAATCCATGGTGGCAAGTACCCTTACAAGCCACAATGCCCAACTATCTCATAAGTCAACCATGCTACATGGCTCATAGTGGCACCACCTCATTACAAGAAAAGAATGTTTTTCTACATAAACGAGAAAAGAGATATCCGAGGAGGATTACACTCAATCAAGAAAAGCTCAAAATAAATAGGGTCCATGATCCAAAGCAAAGCCAACATTGTATTTTATAATCCCAAGTATGAGAAGTGCATACGTGTCCAAGAAGCATCATCAACCTCAAAGGTGACCCAATCATAGGAAGCAATGGCATCGATATTGTTTCACATGTAGAGGAATATTGTAACCACCTCATTTAAATCACATGTACTGAGATGACTATATGTTCGATATTGCTCAACAAAGTTTACTCTTGCTACAAAATTTGATTTCTAATATTTGTGCGAAGGTAAAGAGAGTAATTTTCTACAAAGCAACCAAGAGCTCAGAGTTTTCTTTTAGAGGGAAGTAGTTCAATTCCACCTAGAACCATGGCATCACCATCTGCTACTACCAAGAAGACCACTTCTAAGGAAACCCAAGTCAGTAGTCATTTCTAAGATAATGCAAGCAAAATTGCTGATACGGTTACCACCTTCAAGGAGAAGTCCCAAATGAGGATAGAGGTAGAACAAAGGGTCACAAAGTGCATATCATCCTCAAACCCAAAGGTGATAGTGGTAAGTTCATTACTATATTTTTACATGTGTGATTCTATGCATCCATACCCTGAACTCATCCAAGCTATCATAAAAAATTTAACCCCAAGCATAGGACTATGCAAATATTCAAAGGTAAAACCCTAATGCATTTCAAATTTCAATCCTTCAATAATGCTTTCACCCCAGGATAGAACTAGGCTTAAGAGCCAAAGAATTTTCCACTAAGGCCCAAGCTCAATATTATGCCCTAAGTAAGCATGCTGAAGGGGGAAGGAAATTTTCTAAATTGGGTGGCAGAAAATTAGATAAATCGGGACATGATGAATACCTCTTCCCCATCAAATTAGAAGAATTCAAAGATCCAAAACTTTACTCCATGCTAGCCATAATTTTGGTTTACAGTCCAACAAACAAGTATACAATTGGTAGATAGCTACGACCCATTACATCTCCAACCCAAAAAATTATGAATCCTTTGGATACAACAACAACCCAATATTCTTTGATTGGCCTCAATACTTAGTAGTTTGGTCCCAAGAATACCTAATCCAGATGAAAGAGAAGAAGGAAGGGGCCTCATTTAGATATTGTTCCCATTTGGCTTGGCTTTTCTTCTACTTTAACCATGAAGAGTTGCCATTCATCCCTACACAAAGAGCAAATCCTGATGGAACCACTCGACCCATCTATAAATGGATGAATGCTTTGAGAAAAGGAGAGTATTTTTATAATTTCAATAGAGAATTCCTAGGACCAGCTTTGAAGCTGATAAAAGGAGAAATCCCTAGAATTCCCCAATTAGCAAGAGATATTTTGAGGAAGAAGGGCGAAGAGGAAGGTGACTGGTATATCTTAACAGAAGGGATAATCATTCATATATATGGTTTCACTGAGAAACCTTTTGTCCTACCCCACTATGTCATCGAGCGAATTTTTTCTCTAGAATATTACCACTAGAAGGATTATACTAACATCATATTTGGAATAGGCAAGGGTAGGAAAGGCACCTGCACCTATCCCCTAAAGGTGAGTGATATAGTTGTTAGTAAAGGACAACACAAAAGCATTACCAAATACATGCAAGAAATGGGTTTAGTAGAGCTTCCTCACAGATGGAGGTATGACCCAGAAAATAAGTTCTTGAGAAAATAAATGACCCAAAAACTCAAAGATTCAAGAGAACTCTCTGACCCCACTATGAGAAATTCAGAAACAATGATGAAAAATCTGAATTAGAGTGGGATGTTCAACATATGGAGGCACTACCCCTGGAGAGACTTCTATGATCAGGTGGTAGATTATGAGCCAAAAAATCACCCAACGCATGTTTTTATAGAAGATGATGTTAAAGCTTTGGTGAAAACAAAAACTTGGAATTCTGCAAAGTTGTTTGAATTTTGGAAAATACGGGTAGAAACAGATACCATAAGCTCCAAATATCCTATAAAAATTGATAGAATATTCGAAGAATATTATGATTCACATGCTGACACTTGGTAGGGCACCAAAAATTCCTAGCACTAAGATTCAAGAGGCCTACAGGCCAAACAAAGGAGGCAAGTAATGAATAGGCCATCAGGTCAAGGTTGAAGCCTTTTACCATTCGAACACCCCCATCCTCTCCTCAATGAACAAAGAGTACTATAAGAAGATATCCCTACTGGGAAGGGCAAACAGGTTGCTTTCCAATCCCCAATAGGGGAATTACAAACATATGGGCCAGGTGCTCACCTAATGCAAAGGCAAGGGTACCAAGGAGGAGGATTGGGTCCTAATGAGTCAGGTAATGTAGGACCTATCCTAGTTGAGAAAAGACCAAAAATATTAGCTCTAGGAGCATCTAATGAGGGTTATGTGGAACCCAGATATAGAGGTAATCAAGATCAAGTCATGTCTAGGACTTATATTGTGAGATTCACATATTCTACCTCTCCTCAATGACAAGAGCATCCTAGTACTTCACAATCACATGATCAAGAACCTATTCAAGAAGAGAAATCAGTAGTTGATATCTCTAGGTCACAATATGTAGCAACCCTTTTTGGAATGCCTCAAGAAGAGGAACAAGAAGAGAGGAAAGAATGAGAGAAGAGGAGAAGAGTTCAAGCTCCATAAAATGAGTAATCAAGCATGGATCAAGATGCACATCAGTCCCCACCAAGGGACTCAAGTACATTCTCTATCTCTTCTCCCTCTAATCTTCCACCTCTAAGTTCCCAAGAAAAACTCCCCTCCCATTCTAAAATTCATGTCTCATCAATAGAGGTTCCCCCTCTTGTATCACCCCATGTTGTTACAACCATCCCAACTCCATCCATGCAACATCCATTAGTTTCCATTAGAGACAATCCCACTTTCACAACCATGAGACCTCCCACAATTCCATCTACAATATCAGTAGGTCCACAAATCACAACACCACTTCCTCCTCCTACATCAATAGAAGCTATGATAACTACTCCTTCACACCAAGATTCCACTATTTTAACCTCTCCACTCACCCCTATAAGTTTGGGGTCATATTTGATCACCACATCTATTCCAACCACTAACTCTATTGTAGCTCAACATCAAAGAATAGAAGAGATAGCATTCAATGCAATAACCTAGTGGAATGAACAGATAGCTAAACATTCAGAAGAAATAGCACAAAAAATAAAATTACAGATTGATCCAATATCAAAAAAGGACAAAATACACTATCACTCCAAAAGTGAAGAAACCAAGAAAGGATATGACTATGGAAGACTATGAAATAGTTGATAAAACTATAGATATTATGCAACTACCGGCTTATGATGAGTTGGTAATGGACAAAGCTCATATGGATACAATATTCTTACAAGGAGATGTTAGAAGAGAGGAGAATGAAGGGATAAAACAAATAATAGAGCATTTGGAGAATTCTCTTAGAGAACGTGAAGACGTGGCCAACTCCCTCAGAGATGAGGTGAAAGAGTGGTAATGTAAATATCATGAAATAGCTAATTTCAAAGAACAAGTAGAGGGTCTTCAAGCCCAGATAGCAGCTCATAGAATAGAACAACTAGATAAATCAATAATTATTGTTAGAAAGAGCCAAACCTACTGGGTTCTCTAAAGAAATCATAAAGCAAGCTCAAAGAAGGGTATGGTCAGAGATCAAAGTAAAAAGTGTAGAAGCTAAGCCAATTTTTATCTTTTTAGATGAAGCCACAAATGAGTTAGTAAGTGCAAGGAATACCCTTCAAAAAGTGAAATATGAGCTTCTACATAAGATAGCCCCAATAAAAAATTTGTAGACTAGCAAAGACTAAGTCTAGAGTCATGGTTAGACTCATTTCAAATAAAAAATGGTACATAGCTAAGGGAATAGCCAAGGATATTCTAGACAAAAAAAAATTACTATGGAAAGGTCTACAATTGCTATCTAGGCTGGAGGAGAAGACTAACAATATGATGAGCAAACTCTCCCACCTTAGGCAACTAGGATTCCTTGACTACTTTGGAGAAGATCATCAATTCATCGAAGAAGCAATACTATCAAGTTGTATAGATTCCATCATACAAGATGACTCTAAAATAGAAGGGTGGACTAAACCAATCCAATAGGAACAAGTAATCCAGATGATCAAGAACTTGATAGAAATAAAAGATGTCATCTCTAAATTAGGAAATGGTGGTTCTGAACCATCCCACAAGAGGTTATCCAACTTACAAAGACTCCATCAAAACATATCATTAATACTAGGAATTCCAAAAAAATATGGAACAAGCCTCGAGTGCACTAAGCCATGTTACCCAACTACTTAGTGAAGAAGATAATGATGATATCAATGTCACCATAGAGGAGAGTGAAGAATATGAGTATGATAATAGGTCTGATGATGAAGACCATGAAGAAGGGGAAGAACAGATTGATGATGAAGTCAAAGAAGATGAAGAAGATGATGAAATTCATGAAATCATCCCTAAAAAACTAGAGATCAAAGTGGTTCACCTAGAAGAAGAAGAAGAAGAGAAGGGAGGATGAATAAATTGGTCTAAGCAAGAGACCTATCAGAAACACATTTTTGAGGAAGTTTTTTGTAGTCTGATAGAATTCAAAAATAAATAAAGTATGAACATGTAAAAGAGCCTCATGCTCATGGCATTGAAGATTGCTAAGAAGCTACCTATAAGAGGAACCCTCTTGAGAATTGAGAATCATTTTTGCTTCACAAATAGTTTCTTCATGACTATTAGCTAGGATGTTTTATCTCTAATCAAGAAGTTGGTAGTCATGAAGGAGCAATTTTTGAGCCATGATGTTGAGTCTAAGTTCACCATTCATTTCCCTCCATATCATTTCACAAATCCCTACCCACTCCACTCCTCCATCCATTTCCATGCATCCCAAATCATACCTTCCATCTCATCCCTATTTTCCATTCCATAAATCATTCATCCCCATCAACTCCATAAACCCAATGAATAAGGCTCTGAGTTCTTAAACCTTACAAGCAAGATTCCCTAAGAGGTACCAATAATGTAGGCCAAAAATGGCTACATTCATACTTAAGCCAAAATTTTACAAAATTTGGCTAAGTATGAGAAAGAAACGCAAAAGCACTGAAAAGAGCCCAAAACTGAGAAGCGCTAAAATCAACACAAAAGTGAGAAATCTAGTGAGTCGCATTTCTTCGTTTTATTTGTATTCATTGCACAAAAGTGGAAAAACAAAAAAGCATTATGCAAAGGTGGAAAATGAGAAAGCACTAAAATCAAGCTAAAAGTAAGAAGTCTAGAAAGACCGCACTTCTCAACCTTCCTTGTATCAAGTGCATGAAGAAAATACTAAAAGGCCCAAAACTGAGAAGCATAAAAAAAGTAAAATAAGAAGTCATCAAGCCACACTTCTCGATCCATCTTCACATAAGCCACACAAATGAGAAAGCACCAAGAAAAAGATAAAACTAAGAAGCACCAAAAAGATAGATATAAGAAGAATGAAAACAATGCTTTCTCTCCACCTATCCATAAAAAAAAAATAAGCAAAAGTGAAAATATAAAAAAAAATAATAATGAAAAGCCATGATTCTATTCCTCCTTCATTGACACCACATAAATGAAAAATAGTGCTACAACCATTCGATGGTCAGATCTATGACCAAAATTGAACTTCTACCTCCCTTAAGGGTTTTTGGTGAACTTTTGCATGCATAATCCAGGAAGTAGGGAAAAACTAAAACTGATGCCAGAGAAGCCGAACAAAAAGTAGTTACAGTCCAGAACCTTCTAGAACATCCTACTAAACTAGATTCAGTTGTGAGATCGATGGAGAGGAATTGATTTCAAGAATCACCAATGATGATGATGAACTCAACCAGAAGGTCATTGCAATAGGACCAAAAGGGCATAGTTGGTGGGCATCATGAATAACAAAGTGGTTAGAGAGATCATGAGAGAATCAAATTTCCTTATAATGCTTAAGAGTAAAATGACTATTGTAAAACCTATAAATAAGGGCAACAACCTCCTTCCAAATGGTCGGCTCTAGAGTGTTTGCTTGCACCACTATGTAAATCTTTGCAAATTGATGAATGAAGCATTACAAGGGATGTTTACCTCGAATTTGTGCCTGTGTTGAATGGTGGACTTGATTCTTAGATATTATCTCATCTTGCTGCTATGGTTAGTCTATTCTGTTAATTTGAAAAGCTAACTTAGAGTAGATCGAGTTAATTGTTTCTGCATACATGTTTATCGAGAATTCTATTTCTGTCAAATCAGGGTATTGATCTTATTCTACTGAAATTGGATAATCAATATTTCTAGATATTTGGAATAATTTTGTGAACATGCAAAACACCATTTCAATAGCGTAACTGCATAATTTTTGAATGTTGTTAATCCTCTAGGATGCTTTTCTGAAATCATTTGTTAGAAGATACTATGTGGATGTCTATGTTGTTAGCTTCACCCATCCATATTAAATCCATTCATTTCTAACCCTACCATTTCTATCCCTAAGCTTTCTATATTTGAGCTAAATAGAGTCAACACTCATTAAGTTGACAAGGAGCCAACCTTCTCTGGAGGTTGAATCAAAGCAGTTTGATTCTCCCAATGTTTAGTCTAGGTTGTGATCAGTGGGTGCTCACCTTCAAATCTCAAGAGATGATAATCATAGTTCTAGCATGAGCTAGATGACAAACTAGGCTACAACACAACCTTAATCAATTTTTTGACTATTACAAGGATTGCATCATGTTAATACCTAGTCTTGGGTAAACCTACTATAAAATCCATGGATATGACCTACCATTTTTATGTAGGTATAGCATGTAGATATAATTATCTTACAATATTCTTGCATTCATCCTTAAAATTCTGATATTTGAGACATCGAACGATAAAATTGGTAATATCCTTCTTCATCCCTATCTAAAAGAAGGTTCTTTTCATGTTTTCCTTCATTTTAGCTCCTCTAGGATGAGCAGAATAAGGGGATATATGGGCTTCTTGCATTATTAGCTACCTTAAATTTCCCATTTTTGGTATGATGATATTTTCTTAGTAGCACAAAATGTCATCATTCATGCCAAACTCCTTATTACTCTTAGGATCCTTGCTCATTTTCGTCCAAATTTTCTTGTAATACTCATATTGAGATTGCTTCTTCCTTATCTGATTTATCAGACCCATATGACTTCTGGTTATGGTTGTTATATGCTTCCTTCTACTTAAGGCATCGATAACCTTATTTTCTTTCCCCTTTATATACTCAATCTCAAAGTCATATTTGGCAAGAAACTCGACCCATCTCCTTTGGCTCACATTGATTATAGGTTGGGTGAATATATACCTCATACTTTGATGGTTAGTTCTCAGCTCAAAGGGCCTTCCCAAAAAGTAATGATGCCATACTTTTAGAGCATGCACTACTATAGGTAGTTCTAAATCATACATAGCATAATTAACTTCATGCTTCTAAAGCTTCCTTGAAGTGTATGCTACTACTGACTCTTCTTGTGAGAGTACTCCTCTTAACCCTTCTAGTGATGTGTTCGTGCATACTAAAAATTTCCCTTGAGGGTCTAGAATCTTCAATATTGGTGATGTAGTGAGTTTATGATTTAGCAATACAAAGGAAGCTTCACACTTTTTTGACCACTTGAATTCCTTTCCCTTTTTTTTGAAGGTTAGTTATTGTTGTTGCAATCTTGGAGTAATCCTAAAAATTACATCTATAGTAGCTTTTCATCCCCATGAAGCTTTGCACTTTTGTCACATTGGTAGGGTGTGGAAAAATCAAAATGGCTTCAATATTCTCTAGGTCTACTGCAAACCCTTATGCATATATAATAGCCTAAGATATCATACCTTCATAACATAGAAAACACTTTTAGCTAGATTTCCATAGAGTTGGTTCTCCCTTAGCAACTCTAACATGATATTGAGATGTTTATCATGCTCCTCCTTGTCTCAAGAGTATATTAAGATATCATCTAAAAATACGAGGACAAACTGATCCAGATGCCTCCTGAATACATTGTTCATTAAATTCATTAATGCATCTAGGGCATTGGTTAGTCCAAAGGGTAGGACTATAAACTCATAATGTGCATACCTAGTTTTAAATGTCATTTTTTGAGTGTCCTCCTCATGTATTCTTAATTTATGGTAACCTAATTTTAGATCAATATTTGTGAATACTATGGCATCCCTTATTTGTTCAAACAAATATTTGATTGTATGTAAAGGGTATCAATTCTTGATTGTAGCCTTATTAAGCATCATGTAATAAATACATAGCCTTAATGAATTGTCCTTTTTGATAAATAACATCAGTGTACCCCATGGCAACACTCTTGGTTTTATTAATCCCTTTTCCAATATCCCTTGCAGATGCACCTTTAATTCCTGCATCTCAATTGGATTCATACTATATAGATAGGTTTCGCTCCTAGCATAAGTTCAATGGTAAAATAAAATTTGCACACAAGAGGAAGTCCAGGTAAATCCTTCAGGAGCACATCCTTAAAGTCCTACAAAATTGGGTGTTTCTCCAACACTTCTCTTTTTTTATCTTTTCCAACTGCATTGAGTTTTACAACACGTATTATCCCTCCCTTCCTGAGAGCTTCCTTTAGTTGCATAGCAAATAGCATCTAGGGTTTAAATGACCCCTATTCCCTATGAATTCTCAATATTTTATCTTTTTTTGAATACTCAATCCATCTATCTCAACATTGATCAAGTCTTTATGGGCCTATAACCAATCCATCCCTATGATCACATCAAAAACATGAAGTGGAGCTACATACAAACAACCTTCAGTGGTACCACTAGTTAAATTAATCTTTGTCGTATTTGCTAGGTCATGCGCCTTCTGTAGTGACTTAGGTTCATGCATGTTTACATCATGTCTTGCTCTTGACTCTAACCTTAGAATAAACTTGTGAACCCTCATCTTCTCATCATAAGTGGGTATATACTTTAGTACTCATACTAGATTTTTGTAGTATATCTTCACAGTTCTGGTCCCTTGTTGAAGGTTGGAAAATTCCTCAAATTTTAGTGCATAGAAATGATCTATAAGGAACCTTTTCTTGAAGATGACTACAAAGTCTTTCCATGGAAGATCGACAACTTCAATATTATTTTCCTCATGGTAAGTTTTCCACCAATATAAAGCATCCTCTTCTAGGCATATTTTGGCACAAACTATTTGAGTTCCTAGGGAATAACCCTTCACTATAAAATAAACTTCTAATTTCCTTAACTAGGATTCGACTGCATCCCCATCCCCTTCTCCACTGAACTTAGAGATGCAATTTTTTTCAAATCCCTAGCCAGTTCCTTTTCCAAAATATCTTTGAATTCCAACTATTTTGTAGTTAGTTCATTGGCTTTTCCAACCTCTAAACCTCTAGCTTATGAAATCTAATTTATAATAGTTCTCAATATTTGCTTCATCTGATCCTGCATGGTGGTAACCATAGTAGTGAGTTTTTCTACCTCTTTGTTGGAATTTCTTGAATCCTGTTGGCATTTTTGCCACATTTTTTTGTTTTTTTTGTTGTTGTTGTTCATGCAAAATAATGCACAAATTGTAGAGATACTCACTCCTCTGTTTTTCCCTCCAAGCACCTCGAAAGGGATAATTAGTAAAAAACAAACATCTCTACAAGTTTTGTGCCAAAGCAAAGTAAGTGAAAGTTGTCGCGATATCACGACATGTCGCATTTTTGCGACCTGTCGCGTTTTCACGGTGTCCGATGCAGAAAAAGGCTAAGCACAAAAAATGTCACGAAATCGTGACATGTCACATTTTCGTGACCTATTGCGGTTTCACGCTAGCAAGCAGCAAAAGGGAGCAGTAAAGGCAAAGTTGTCGCGATATCGCGACATGTCGCATTTTCGCGACAAGAAAACGAGGAAGGAGCAAGATGGTACGAAATGTCATGATTTCGTGACTTGTCACATTTTTGTGAGGGATAACATAGAAAAGTACAAGGCGAAGAACATTGTCATGATTTCACGACATGTCGCATTTTCATGGAAGCAAGAAGACGAAAGCCAAACGAAGGGAGAATGTCATGATTTCATGATATTTTTGGAAACAAAGCCAGGTGGGAGAAAAATGTCATGATTTCATGACATGTCATGTTTTTGAGACTAAAGAAGACAAAAGGACAAGGCAGGAGCAAATTATTGCGATTTCACGACAAGAAAGCGAGGAAGGAGCAAGATGGTACGGAATGTCATGATTTCATGACATGTCAAATTTTCACAATAGAGGCGACAAAATGAAGGAGAAGACAGAAAAATGTCATGATTTCGTGACATGTCATAATTTCGTGACTTGTCGTATTTTTGCGGGGATAAAGCAGAAAAGACAACGCCAAGTACGGAATGACGTGAAATCATGACTTGTCACATTTTCGTGACAAGGAGCAATGAAGAAGCAAAACAGAGGAGAATGTCACGATTTCATGACATGTCGTGGAGACAAAGCCAAACGGAGGAAGATGTCACGATTTTGTGACATGTCATGGAGACAAAACAAAACAAAGGCAAAATGTCGTGATTTCGTGACATGTCATGATTTCGTGACTTGTCGCATTTTCATGAAAGTAAAGAAGACAAAGCCAAGCGAAAGGAAAATGTCACGATTTTGTGACATGTCATGTTTTCACGACTGGTAGCAACAGGAGAGAGCAGCAAGGGAAAAATGTCATGATTTCGTGACATGTCGCATTTTCACGACAGAAGCGACAACAAAGGCCCAATAAAGTTTTGTCCGCATTTTTCTAAGCTCTCCAATTGGTTTTGAGATCGAGGTCAAAGAGGCTCCAAAATTAAATGTTTCCCAACATTTAATTTAAATATCAAAGCTCTCCAAAATTTAATATCAGATGGGAGAACGTGTTAAAGCATGCAGTTTTCAAAGCCACCAAGATTAAAGATGCCTCCGGTATTAAAAGCTCTTGTTCGTGATCTCCTAACACTTCAAGCATGCCCCGAGAATAGTCATTTAATGAAGAAATATGGTCCCTTGTTTTCGTTTGATTTTCAAGCTTGATCCATAAAAGCAGGGAATGTGATTTCTCCGAGGCAGATTTAGGGGGATTGTTTCTCTTTTCAAGTGCATATTTTGTGGATCTCCTCTTCAAAATTTGTTTTATGTTTTAAATGCTGCGATTCAAAAGAGAGAGGGAAGACCTCTATAAATACTAATGTACATCTCAAGAAAAAGGGGAGGACCTTTTTGCAAAAATTGAAGCAAAAATCCTAGACGCATTTTGCTCTGTTCTTAGAGTCTTTTGAGTTGGTGATCCAAACTGATGTTCATGTGATGCTTTCTGTGTAATTCACTTCTGCTTAGTTTTAGTGCTAACATATAAGTTGAATTCTACTGTTCTAAATTTGGCTATGTTTTCATTTGAACATTTGAAGTATAATTGAAGGCAAACTTATGGTCAATGTTTGATCCAATTTTTGTATGTGCATTCTAAGAATCAGTTGTTGCTTATCTTCGGGATTTAGTTTGAGGTTATTTGCTATCTGAGGTTGTTCTCCCTATCAACTGTCGGCTTCGGCCATATTTCCATCTCTTTCTGTTATTTCTAACCCTGAACCTTGAAACCAGTTTAGATTAGTTTGGGAGCCAGCCCTCTCTGGAGATTGGCCCGGGAGACTTCTCTTTCTCTCGGCCTTTCAATGTTGGTCGGGTCTAGGGCGCATTTTATATGACTAGGCGGATTCGTGACCAACAGTTTTTGGCACGCCCGGTGGGACGATATGCAACCAGACAAACCACCCCCAGGGACTCACAAGTCCCATATTTTGACACCCGAAGGAATCAAGATTTTGATGAACTGTCTTGACCTCAAAGCGGAGATTGTAAGTTCATCTGGTGACTCTGTTGAGGGTGACTGTATAGTACCTAGAAATCTCCAATCGTGAAGTTGGTGAAAATATTTGCTTCATGATCACGAGATCAAGAGCCAAAGAATCAGAAGACCCAGTCGAATTCTTCGAGATCGATGTTCAAAACTGGAGGGAGCGCTCAAGATTGGTAAGTCTTGTGAACCCATCATTTGCTATCTCTTCGTAGGTGGTGGGTCATTTTGTGCCATCTTCGACTCCTCCCAGTACTGCTACGAGCTTGCTAGTACATCCAAATCTAGCAGTGCAAATGGCTGGTCAACAACCTCCTCCACGTCAATTTCCTGCTTGGAACCATTCGGGAGCGTTGGACCTGCCTTTTCAAAATCTAGTTCCTACTGCAACATTGAAGGCTTTGCCTACATACGATGGGACTGGAAAGACCATGTATGAGCATGTGTCAGATGTGGCATCCTTGGCTACAATTCATAATATCACAGATGAAGATGTCATGATAAAATTGCTCGTGTTGTCACTCCGAGGTAAGTTATTGTGCTGGTATAGATCCTTGTCTCCCAACTCCATAAATTCATGGGATCAATTAGCAGAGATGCTAATCAAAGGGTTCAATGAGAAAGTGGACCCATTTTCTTTGTTGCATCAATTTACTAATATCAAGAGGCATCCTCAAGAGGAGATAGTGGATTTCAATGTTAGGTTTGCCCGAACTTGGCAGAGAGTTCTTGATGGTCTCCGCCCTACTAATGACCAAGCGACATTTTACTTTCTTAGGGATTTCCACTCAGATATTAGTATGAACATTAGGATGTCCAATGTTCAAACCTTTCCTGCACTATATTCCCAGGCATAGAAGGCTGAGGCCGATCTGATTGCCATTGGGAAATTGCCTCCAAAAATGACTATGCCCATTTTTCTCGAGCTTCCACAATACCAGCATACAGGTGCAACCTCCACATCTTACACTGCTCCATCCATGTACCCTTCATCTTCATGGAATCCTCCCACAACTTTGGTACCTATGATTCCCATTCCATAGTTAACCTCTCCAGTTCCAACTCCTGCATTACCTTCTCCACCAGTTCCATTACCTCTACCGGCACCGCCTGTGTCCTCAAGCCCAGATCCTCAATTGGTTGTTTTGCAAGAAATTCAGTCGGCCATGAGAGCCCTCACTAACAAGATGACATCTATGGAGTGGAGAGAGGCGGAAAGGAACTTTCAACCATGAATATTTATTTCGGCGATAACTAGAGAGCAAGTTGCTCCTAGCAAGGCTATAGAGAAAGTACCTGAGAGGAACTCAGCGATCCTGGTAAGTGAAGAAGCTGGCCCTTCTGAAGTTTCACATGAGCCATCTTACTGGTGTTCTTCATGCAACGACCCACATGATGAGTCCACTTGCATGGTCCACCAAAATTATTTACAAGTTCTTACGGGGAGCCGTATAAACATGATTCGAGAGGTGGATCATAATTCCGTGATGTCTCCTGAGGAATACATAGCAGTCTTGACACGCAGTGACAAGAAACCAATGGTGGTAGATCCGGCTAAGATGGAGCCATTGAAAGTGCCTCCTGCACAAGCAACAAAGCAACAAATACCTACAAAGACTCATGATCCTCCAGCCCCGCAACAAGACCCACCTATTTTGTCGAAGGATTTGCTTCCACCACAAGCAAAAGAGAGGTTGCAAGCTAAGGCTTCTACCTCCCAGCCGCAAGCAAAAATGAAGGAACAAGCTAGAGAGACGTTGCGGTATCCATCATTGACTAAACGATAGCGAGTGGAGGCCACCCAACAATATAGAAGTAGATTTGAATCTGCTAGTGGAGGGAGAGAGCCGATTTCGATGGAGTACAACATCGTCGAAGAACTCAAAAGGATACCAGCCAAGGTAAGTCTGTATGACACCTTGCAGCTGCTTGGACAGGTGAATCTCTTACAAGAATCCCTGAAGACCACACAAAGTAAGGGGAAGGCTCCAGCCCAGGTAGTTATGTCTCAAACTCTGACCTCTTCAGTCACAGAAAAAAATAGACCACCACCTTTTTATCTTTCATTGAGAATGGAGGGACATGTGGTGCATAATTGCCTCATTGACTCAGGAGCAGCTACTACTGTCATGCCTAAGGCAGTATGTGATGTCATAGGCATGGAATATACAAGGACTAGCATGGGAGTTTTGCAGCTAGATGGTACCTCAGTAAAGACGGTGGGCGTAATTAAGGATGTTCCTATCTCCCTGCACGCCATGCCTCAGATTACTGTGATCCAGGAGATCATAGTAGTGGACCTAGAGCCATGTTTTGGTATGTGTCTCTCCCGAGAGTTCATGGCTAAACTCGGGGGTTACCTTTCTTTGGATTTTACTCATTTGGAGGTGATCCATAAAGGTAAAAAGGTGAAAATTTTCAATGAGAAGCCTTCCACATTTCATGTGGAGAGAATAGATGAAATGGACAGGTTAGAAAATTTGGTGCACATGATGTCTGAAGAATTTGGTGAGCTTGACTTAATGGAAGAAGCTTTGGAAGAGCTCCACCCAAAAAATGAATTTTCCATGGCCAATTTCAACGCCAATTTCATAACGAAGAAAATGAATTTTCCATGGCCAATTTCATAATGTGAAAACACAGTGTTACCTTGTACATATATAAAAAAAAAAAAAAAGCACTACTTGTAGGAGTCCTCCTTTGTATAGAGTTCGTCAACTTCGGCTCCTTTTGCACACGAGCCCGTAGGTATGTCTATTTCTCTCTTTTTTTCTTTTCCTTCCCAGCAGGTAGTGGCTTCCATCTACTTCTTTCTTCCACTTCCTTATTTTCATTCCCTTCCTCTCCCACTCCTTCTTCCACTGTACATAATCAAGCCACTACTATTGTTTCTACTCCCCTCTCTGATGTTCCCATTTCTTCACTTCCCCTTTCTTCCAATCCTTTGTCTTTTGAGCACTTCTCCATAGTTCCCACCGCTTTCTCCATCCCATCTACTTCCATTTCATTATCTATTTTCATGGAATCCCAGTAGCTGGTAGCACAGTAGCGCCCTCTTCAGTTGTTGTATCTACCGCTTCTACTCCTCCATCTTCCACCATTCCATCATTCACCATTCTCGTTCCATGGCCTGCACATCTGCCGGTCATCACCCCATTCATTCCCATTTTTGCAACCCAGGTGCTTCTCACCACTGCCATGGAGATCCTTTCACAGCACCTGGTGATTACCCAGCTCAACCGAGCTAGGCAAAATGCAGTAGTTAAAGGAATAAGGGAAGTTCTGCTATTCCACAAATTTCTGTTGAAAGTCCTATTTTAAGTGTCGAGCGCCAGCAAGAGCTTGTTGCAGCAGCCCGCAGAGATGTCCAACATCAACCAACACTCACTTCTTCTACTCCTCCAACTTCTTGACTCTGTTGCCCAATGAATAAAGGCTTGGGGTTCGTGCATACAGCAGAACTGTATACCCCGAGAGCCGCCAAGAATGTTGGCATTTTTGCCACATTTTTTGTTTTTTTTGTTGTTGTTGTTCATGCAAAATAATGCACAAATTGTAGAGATACTCACTCCTCTGTTTTTCCCTCCAAGCACCTCGAAAGGGATAATTAGTAAAAAACAAACATCTCTACAAGTTTTGTGCCAAAGCAAAGTAAGTGAAAGTTGTCACGATATCGTGACATGTCGCATTTTCATGACCTATCATGTTTTTGCGGTGTCCAATACAAAAAAAGGCTAAGCACAAAAAATGTCGTGAAATCGTGACATGTCGCATTTTTGTGACCTGTTGCGGTTTCGCGCTAGGAAGCAGCAAAAGGGAGCATCAAAGGCAAAGTTGTCACAATATCACAACATGTCGCATTTTCATGGTAGGAAAGCGAGGAAGGAGCAAGATGGTATGAAATGTTGTGATTTTGTGACTTTTCATGTTTTCGCAGGGGATAACATAGAAAAGTACAAGGCAGAGAACATTGTCACAATTTCGTGACATGTCGCGTTTTCACGGAAGCGAGAAGACGAAAGCCAGACAAAGGGAGAATGTCACAATTTCATGAAAGTTTTGGAAACAAAGCTAGGCGGGAGAAAAATGTCATGTTTTCATGACTAAAGAAGACAAAAGGACAAGGCAGGAGCAAATTGTCACGATTTTGTGACATGTCGCGATTTCGTGACTTGTCTTATTTTCGCGACAGGAAAGCGAGGAAGGAGCAAGATGGTACAGAATGTCACGATTTCGTGACATGTCACATTTTCGCAACAGAGGCGACAAAACGAATGAGAAGATAGAAAAATGTCATGATTTCGTGACATGTCGTGATTTCGTGACTTGTCATATTTTCACGGGGAGAAAGCGAAAAGGACAACGCCAAGTACGAAATGTCGCGAAATCGTGACTTGTCACATTTTTGCGACAAGGAGCAGCGAAGAAGCAAAATAGAGGAGGATGTCATGATTTCGTGACATGTCGTGGAGACAAAGCCAAACGGAGGAGGATGTCACGATTTTGTGACATGTCATGGAGACAAAACAAAACGAAGGAAGATGTCGCGATTTCGTGACATGTCGCGATTTCGTGACTTGTCATGTTTTCGTAGAAGTAAAGAAGACAAAAGCCAAGCGAAAGGAAAATGTCACGATTTCGTGACATGTCATGTTTTCACGACTGGTAGCAACAGGAGAGAGCAGCGAGGGAAAAATGTCATGATTTCGTGACATGTCGCATTTTCATGACAGAAGCGACAACAAAGGCCCAATAAAGTTTTGTCTGCATTTTTCTAAGCTCTCTAATTGGTTTTGAGATCGAGGTCAAAGAGGCTCCAAAATTAAATGTTTCCCAACATTTAATTGAAATATTAAAGCTCTCCAAAATTTAATATCAGATGGGAGAACGTGTTAAAGCATGCAGTTTTCAAAGCCACCAAGATTAAATATGCCTTCGGTATTAAAAGCTCTTGTTCGTGATCTCCTAAACACTTCAAGCATGCCCCGAGAATAGTCATTTAATGAAGAAATCTGGTCCCTTGTTTTCGTTCGATTTTCAAGCTTGATCCATAAAAGCAGGGAATGTGATTTCTCCGAGGCAGATTTAGGGGGATTGTTTCTCTTTTCAAGTGCATATTTTGTGGATCTCCTCTTCAAAATATGTTTTATGTTTTAAATGCTGCGATTCAAAAGAGAGAGGGAAGACCTCTATAAATACTAATGTACATCTCAAGAAAAAGGGAGGACCTTTTTGCAAAAATTGAAGCAGAAATCCTAAATGCATTTTGCTCTGTTCTTAGAGTCTTTTGAGTTGGTGATCCAAACTGATGTTCATGTGATGCTTTCTATGTAATTCACTTCTCTTAGTCAAGTGCTAACATATAAGTTGAATTCTGTTGTTCTGAATTTGGCTATGTTTTCATTTGAACATTTGAAGTATAATTGAAGGCAAACTTATGGTCAATGTTTGATCCAATTTTTGTATGTGCATTCTAAGAATCAGTTGTTGCTTATCTTCGGGATTTAGTCTAAGGTTATTTGCTATCTGAGGTTGTTCTCCCTATCAACTGTCGGCTTTGGCCATATTTCCATCTCTTTCTATTATTTCTAACCCTGAACCTTGAAACCAGTTTAGATTAGTTTGGGAGCCATCCCTCTCTGGAGATTGGCCCGGGAGACTTCTCTTTCTCTCGGCCTTTCAATGTTGGTCGGGTCTAGGGCGCATTTTATATGACTAGGTGGATTCGTGACCAACAAATCCTCATCAAAAATACCTTCTTCGACATTACTCTAACATGTCTGCTATTTAGGCTTAGGTCTCTCTTTTCTATCCTTAGGTGCCATCTAACTTGATGTCATCCAATAAATAGGATTAGTTTTTAGTTTCACCTTGAACTAAACTATTAATACAAGCCAAATACAGAGTTATCTTGCTAAAACCATCTATACTCTAATTAGGGGGCACGCTAAGCTAGATAGTAGCTTAAATGCACATGTCTATTCTTACTATAAGTAAGGTGTCATAACATTCTAGCCACCCCTAGGGTTAGTCCCCATTAGATTCTTAGCAAGTAGGAATTCTAGGTCTTCTTGACTTTATCCCAAAGTCTGAAATAGAAAGACATCCAAATCCCTTAAGTACATTAAGAAGCTCTATACCCTCGTACCTAGAGCTCTGATACTAGATGTAACGATCCAAAATCTAGCTATAAAATAATATAAGAAAAGAAAAAAATTGGAGGGATTCATAAGCCCCTATCCTATATTTAGTTAATCTATGGTTTAAGTTTACTAAGTTTTCTCAACTTCTCTAAGAGTCACATGATATGTTCTACAGATAAGTTATCTATCTCATCCTTCTTGATGAGCTAACTTATCACCTTTAGTATAGTCAAAGGTATGCCCTAAGTAAACTAAGTTTCCCAATTTTCCTAAAGAGTTACATCACATTCAATACCCTACACAAGTTTGTCTGTGTAGGCATATTGTGTGTTACTATAAATAACCTTATCCATATCATCCTTCTTGATGAGCTAAAATTATCACCTTTAGTACAATCAAAGGTGTACACCCATCACCATACCATACACAAGTCTATTTGTGTAGGTATGTTACATGTATTTCAAGTTAAGCTATTCATCTCGTCTTCACGACGAGTTATCTTGAATCTGATGTAATCAATCAGTTTACTTAGTTACTATCATACTAAGGGGGTCTCAATCCCTTAAGTCTTTTCTATGTTCACCCTAAGATGTCTCAATATCTTAGGTCACTTTCTAGGTTCACCCTAAGATCTCATTTTCTTAGGTTACTTTTATGTTTATCAAGAAGACAAGAATGACTCTATTTACTTAATCAATCAAAGAACAAAATCCATAAAGCATACAAGAAGTACTTAGAAAGGAAGAAACATTTAAATGAAGATAATCATTAAAAAAAAAAGAAATCTAGAGAACAAAGCATAGATAATCATAACAGTAAGTTAAATATACATTTCCCATTCATTCAATAAACTATTACATATATCCAAGTATGGTAAAACCTCCATACTTTTAAAGAATAAAGTAATACATCATATTCATCTAGGGATTTCTCCCTACAATTATAGTCTATTTGAGCATAAGCAAATTATTGTAGTTATAAATCAAATTGGTGCATTGTTTTCAACTACCTCTTAGGTCCTCCTTTCTTTCCATCGTTTGTTTGAGGATAGTAGGGGATCAAAGCAACCCATGGTTCTATGAAATACCTGCATCTAAATGCATCTATTAGTAACATGAAACTAGCACACTTACTATTTACTTTGCCAAATTGCAATTATACAAACTAATCAAAGCAATCAACCATCTACTGTCTAGTTGATATCATAAGAATGTCTTCACTTGTATTCTTATCTCTCATTTATCCATGGAGAGTCATTTCAACGGGTACAACTAGATCACAAGTCTTACTTTAATCAAATCATATCCAACCATTGTTTCAATCAACTAAGGTCCCATTCCTTAGTTAAGAAAATAATCTATATTCCTTCTATTTGGATTAATCAAAGTCCCATCCTTTTAATTAACCAAGTGAATATAAATTCCTTTATTTATATTAATCAAAGTCCCATAGCTTTAATTAACAAAATAAACTATCATTATTTTATTTACATTAATCAAAGTCCCATACCTTTAATTAACAAAATAAACTATCATTCTTTTATTTACATTAATCAAAATTCCATTGCTGTAATTAACCCAAATAACCATCATTCCTTTATTTAGATTAATCAAAGTCTCATGCATTTATCTAAAAAAATAAGCTATCATTCCTTTATTTACATTAATCAAAGTCCCATACATTTAATTAACAAAATAAATTATCTTTTCTTTATTTACATTAATCAAAATCTCATTACTTCAATTAACCCAAATAACCATCATTCATTTATTTACATTAATCAAAGTCCCATACCTTTAATTAACAAAATAAACTATCATTCCTTTATTTACATTAATCAAATTCCCATACATTTAATTAAAAAAATAAACTATCATTCCTTTATTTACATTAATCAAAGTCCCATACCTTTAATCAAAAAAATAAACTATCATTCATTTATTTACATTAATCAAAGTCCCATACCTTTAATTAACAAAATAAACTATCATTTTTTTATTCAAATTAATCAAAGTCCCATTACTTCAATTAACCCAAATAACCATCATTCCTTTATTTACATTAATCAAAGTCACATACCTTTAATTAACAAAATAAACTATCATTCCTTTATTCAAATTAATAAAAGTCCCATTACTTAAATTAACCCAAATAACCATCATTCCTTTATTTACATTAATCAAAGTCCCATACCTCTAATTAATAAAATAAACTATATTTCCTCTAATTATAAAGCTTTACTAATCAATTAATAGCATAAAATTCTTTCTCATAAATATAGTCAACGATTCTCCTATTTTGTTAACAAGGGTGTTTGACTACAAACTCTATGTTTGATTTCATTAACATAAAGTATCCCACTTATAATTAAAGATTCTCTTATTTAAATATAATGCATAAGTTAATTACATTTTCAATACAAACCCTTAAAACTGAGAAGGAGCTACTCTACTAAAGGTAGTACAATTGCTCAGCAAACAAAGGGCGAACACCCTACCAAGGTAACATAGGATGTGTTGGTCAAAATAACCACACCTAGGGAAATAAGGAGTAATCTTCTCAAGATTTTGCTAAGTATGGAGAACAATCACGATCGGGTGACTTTTTGAAGGCCTAAGGTAGGGCTAAGGTGGAAAGTCATGATTTCATGATATTTTGAAGGCCGAAGACAAATCTAAGGTAGAAAGTCACGATTCCATGATATTTTGAAGGTCGAAGACAAAGCTAAGGTAGAAAGTCATGATTTTATGACATTTTGAAGGGCAAAGACAAATCTAAGGCAGAAAGTCATGATTTCATGATATTTTGAAGGCCAAAGACAAAGCTAAGGTGGAAAGTCATGATTTTGTGATATTTTGAAGGCCGAAGACAAAGCTAAGGTGAAAAGTCATGATTCTGTAACATTTTGAAGGTCGAAGACAAAGCTAAGTGGAAAGTTGCAATTCTGTGACATTTTGAAGGTCGAAGACAAAGCTACGATAGAAAGTCACAATTTCGCAACATTTTGAAGGCCAAAGATAAATCTAAGGCAGAAATTTGCAATTTCACGATATTTCAAAAACCAAGTGAACACATCTAAAGAGATTAAGGAAGATCATCATAACAAGAAGATATCCAACCACTTCCAGTTGAGGATTCCATGCTCCCTCAACAGCTTCTGAACCATATTGAGCCTAAGGGCATGATGTTGTAACAACTTTTAGTTTTTTGTTATGTAAAACTCTTATATATAGAATGAGTAACCTAAACAAATGGTTAGCTCTTAGGCATTTACAAGGCTATGTATACAGACTTCTGAAAGCTTAATAAATATCATCCATTCTAGTTCTTAGCTCATTGGTGTTGCAAATCAAGTATGTATGTGTTGTCTATTGCTAATTAAATCTAAGGTTGAATGTACTCTACATTAATTCTTACTCTGAATTCCTACATTAACGTTCGATTAGATCTGCAATTAACTTCATGGATAAGTTGTGTTTAAATAAGACATTCACTAGGATTTTTAGTTTCTATGTTTTGGTTATGTTATGCTTCTTTACAAAAGGTTGTCGTATTTATTTTGTTTTTGCTTAATCTGTACCATTTTAATCCTCTAGCCATAGCTATATTTCCCTCTCTTTATGCATTTCCCTCTCTCTCCCTTTTCCTAAAAGAAGCAAATGAACCAGCCTCCTCTGGAAATTGAACCAAGTAGACTTTGTTCTGACCTGGTCTTTTAATGTTGGTAAAGTCTTGGGCATAAACCAAAGATAGATTTTTCTCCAACAGTTTTTGGTACGCTCAGTGGGACCCAAATCGTACACAGTATATAGATCAAAGCCTTGGTGAATAGCTTTGCCCTATCAATATTTTAAAATCACCTGGTGACTTTGCAACGGAAAGGAACCCTATAAATGCCTTTATCCAACTTTTGGTTATGCACCGTCTTTTATGATAACTAGATCTAAAGCAAAAAATTTAGAAGAACCCATAGAGTTCTTCGAACTACACCTTGGTAGCCTCTAGGCTAATATTGTTTTAGTGGCCAGAATAGCATCTGCATATACCCATAATATAGGATACACAAATCCTTTCCCTACAGCCCTCCCTAGTACTGCTGCTAGTGGAACTTTGACTCCAGCTACTCGTATAATCATAATGGTTGCAAATTAACCAATCCTACCTTACTCCGTATGGAACCACATAGGTCCCTTAAATTTGGAAGCTCAACATTCGATTCCTACAACTGCCTTGAAAGTGCTATCCCAATATGACGACACTGGAAATACAACTTATGAACATTATCAAGGTGTAGCCATGCTAGCCCTGATTCATAACATCCACGAAGAAGATATTATGATAAGATTGCTAGTAATTTCCTTGAAAGGAAAAATGCTCTATTGGTACAAAGCTCTTCAAAATCAGACTATATCTACTTGGACCCAACTCGCTGGTAAACTAGTGGAAGAATTCAATGAGTAGGAAAACCCTTTCTCCCTACTAAGTCAATTTACTATTATCTAGAAACACCCCCAAGATGAGCTTGTAGATTTCAATATCATATTCAGTTAGACTTGGCAGAGAGTACCTGACGGTTTGAGACAAACTCACAAACATGTGATGTATTACTATCTGAGATCTTTCAACTCAGATATAAGTATGGCGATTAGACTGTACGACCCCAAGGAGTGCACACCATAGCCCCTGCTTGCAATTTATTTAATTATTATATCAAATGGATAAGAAATACAGCAAATAGATGTGCGTAGCATGGAAATAAAAGTGGAGGGAAGAAAGTAGAGAGGGGAGGGCTCTGGTACCTCCCCTGCTCCCCCTCCCATGGCTCCTAGTTCCTGCCTAGTCCCTGGCTCAACCCAGGTCATCCCTCCCGGGGAGTGGTTGTTTGCAGATGATCTCCTGGAGGGAGATCCTTCTCCACTATCTGCGCCCCTCCCAGCCGGCTAGGGTTTCCTTGGTTGTTTTTTCGAACTGGTGCTTCCCAGGGATCCCTGTTTGGTTGGGGATCCCTTCCATTTTTCCCTCAGGCTTCCCCCTAGGGTTTTTTGCAGGTTATTCACGTGGATCTGGTCCCCTGTGTTTCTCGGTGCGGTGGAGGTGATGGTTTAGGGTTTGGACAACTTCCCACTATTTTGGTTCCTAAGGATCCCATCCCTGTGACTGGTTCCTCTTCCCGCTCGAGATTCCTAGTCCCTAGATCCCTGGTCCCTTAACCTGCTATTTCTTTTTGTTTTGCCGGGACGGGATCCTCTTCTTTTTTCTCGGGGCGGGTTCATCGTGGTGCAGCTCTCTGGTCGCTTCCCGATGGGCTGGATTCTCTCTGTGCTGGCTGTCGACTTCCTACAGGATGGCTCTCACTGAACGATATGTTTTCCCGGTGGGTGGGATGGTTTCTCCACAGGGCGGGATCCACCAAATCCGTCGGTTTTCTCACGAGGCGGGATCCTTTCTTTTCTGCTGGTTTCCCGGATGGCGGGATTTCCCTGCTGCTTCCCGCTAGGCGAGACTGTTTGTGGTGGTTTTTACTGCTTCCCGCAAGGCGAGATTTTATTGTAACGGTTTTTCTTTGCTTCCTACTGGGCGGGATCTTCTCGATGGTGGTTTTTGGCTACTCCCCGTTGGGTGGGATCTCCAAAACTACTTTCTTTCTTATTTGTTTGTTTCCCGCTGAGAGGGATTGTTTCATGCTTACTGTTACCACTGGGCGGGATTTCTATTTTGGTGTTCGGTTTCAAGGGATTGATGCCCTAGGCCCATTGCTTATGTAATCAGGTTTTGGGATCCTTGTTAAAACCCACTGTAAATACAAACACTACTTACCAAAAAAAAAACATGGAAATAAAAGCAACAAAGAAAGATCTTCTTGTTATTATTGATTTCAAAGCTGAATCCGATTACAATGTTCATCCCTCTGAGGGATACCCAAATTTGATACAATGGATTACAAGCAGGGAAACAAATGGTGGAATAAACATCCCCTCGCAAAGGGGTGGTGCACTTCCTTAGGCTTCTCGATAATGCACACAAACTTGTCTGAGGGCTCACAGATGCCTCCTTCTCCTTCTCTCGTTAAGGAGGGATCTCGTGCTCCGAATGTCTTGAACTGGTCCTGTAAACCTGTAGATCTGCATACATGGAAACAACAAAGCACGCTTAGTAGTCCGGGCTGCCTCCTCGGATGAGGCTGTTAGTATCAAACCTGATAAGCAAGATAAATAAGCATAATATGATTAAATGCAATAAAACTAATGAAAAATATGGGCATATCTCAGGGAACAATAATGTAAATGCATACAGTAAATCAGATCTATGCTAGAAATAAATGTTGAAGTAGAAAGTAATTGAATCTAATGCTAGAACAAAGAAACTAATGTCAAAACCCTAGGTTATGCCTATGGGCCACTGTCCAAGATAACGGCCATGAAATAGACCTTTCTCCTCACGATCCAAGGGCTGTAGCACTAGGTTCTCTGCTCCAATTGATGTTCAAGGGTCACCGGATGTGTCAAATACATGGAATGGTGGTGAATAATAATGGATGTGAATAGCGGATGCATAGTCTCTCCTCAGCCGGATAGCACTTCGTTGCTCCTCAAGGGTGCATAGAGTCGCTCTCCAATCTGATAGGGCTTCGCTGCATAAACTCTAAAAATCATGGATCTTTTGCTCTTTGTGGGAGAGTCCATATGTAGACTTCCCTCTCTCTTAGATCTGGACCTTGGCTTCCTGGAGAAGCTTCAATCCAAATCTCATGCGACTGACCATCCCGGGTGGAAAGCATCAGTCACAAACTAGCATTGAAGGGGTAGTTAGGAGGAACTCAAGTAGTTCCTCACCAAAATCTACCTATAAACAATGCAAAGTGTAGTCAGACTACATGATCTAGGCCCATATTCATGGCTAGACTATGCATGGTGCTAGCCGCTATCAGGTTCAATGGCTAGGTGTGGTCATTGTAGTCTTCAGAGCCAGATATGGTGGTCGCTCTACTTGAGAGCGGCCAAGCCTGGATGGGCTAGAACTACCCTTTTGAGTGGTTAGGACCACTGCTTGCTCTTGGAGAGATCCAAGAGGATTCATATGGTCTATGAATGTGTCCATATGGGTAGTCTCCTAAACATGACATATTTTAGGTGTCTACAGATACCCTTTTTGGGATGCATTATGGGAAAACACAATGCAGAGCAAAAATAGACCACCTAGGGTCACATTGTAGGTTGGATGATGATCATTGATCTGATCAACATTGGATGCCCTAGTCATGTAGGAGGTGCGCATCCTAGAATCATTGCTTCCAATAGGGTGGAAGGCTTAAATTTGTGGAAGTTTGCACTCGTTCATCAAGTGATCGGGTAGCTTTAGTACTACTATAGGTCCGAAAGGAGGAGAGCTACAAACTTAACTATCATGTTTGTTTTTTCCCCAAAAAAGGGTAAGCTTATGATAGTTGTTGGCAATGATTCATAAGATGAACACAATTTGACATGATCGAGTGATATTTTGTTGACTTTGATTATGATTGTTTGAAAATTTTGACTACCCCCTCAAGCGACGAGTCGATGAGGAAAGGACAATTAATAAAGTGATGAGTCGCTTGACCAAGATGAATGATTTGGACCTCTTTAGAGGGTTGCTTTTATTGTTATAGGGTAGTTCCCATCCAGGTGTGATTTCAACCATTTTTGGTAATTGTACATCTCTATCCCATGGGGCGGTTCGACCATAATGGCCTTCTTAGGGAATCAAGGTGATAGCAATTCTATTGTAGCTTGTGTTGAATCACTATTTGTTATAGGAGAAATGAGATGGATCCTCGCTCCCATGGGGTAGTCCGACCATCATGGCCTTCTTCGGGTTTGAAGTGAAGCGTCTCAATTCTACCTTAACTATTTTGCCCCAAGTGGCCTTATGGTAATTTACTCATCTTGTCGAATTGCATGGAGCGCTAGTCACTGCAATCACCAAGTGTATAGAGCAAATAACTGATTACGAGGCTCAATTGAGATTTTGTTGTTATTTGATTTTTTTGTGTTAATTTGAATTTTATGATATTTTGGATTTTGATATATGTAATTTTTTTGGTATTTGTGCATATTTTGGTTGTTTTGGACCACTAGGTATGCTTGATGGCCTATTTTGAGGTGCTTTATGGTGAGAAATTGAGTAAATTTCTTCTTATTTCTTGATCATTATCAGGTCCAATGACCCCCAATTGTTGCTTCATGGCCACTATCAAGTCCAAAGCCAGAAAGTGGCCTTGATGCAAGGGCCGAGGCTTGAGTTGAAAATATAAAAGTAAATTTTAGGGTTTTACCCTTCATTATTTCTAGCTATCAATTGCACTTTTGAGCTCTGAGGTGAGAAAGTGTAATTGTGACATGGAGTGCTACCAGATTTGCTTTTGATTTGGATGATATGGCCGAGCAGGGGGAGGCATCTACGAGCGAAGGAGCCAGAGCTTCATGGGTACTCTACCAACCTAATTACTTATTTAATTTAGTAAAATGAACCTAATTAATTAATTGGTAAATGAACCTCACTAAACTTATTGGAAATGAACCAAAACTATCAATAGGTCTAGGCTAGGTTTAGTTTTAGTGGGTCCAGGCTAGTTTTAGGAATTTTTAATTTTTATGATTTTTGGCCCAAGGGGGAACGTCATTGGCATGTCACCCATAGTCGCTACCACTTAGAGAGGCTAGCCTAGCTTGATGTTGGCTACTGTCACCATAATGACCAGTTTAAAATCCAATGGTAAAATTTTTAACCATTGAATTGGCTTCATACCGCTTTATGGCCACTCCTAGATGAGGCAAGAGGCTTTACTTATTTTTTATTTTTAAATTTTAAAGAAATTTAATTGATTTTTTGCAATTTTGAAGTGTAGTTTTTGATTTTTTGAATGTTTAGGTGCACTTTATCATCTTCAATTAGATTATCTTGCACCATTTTTTTATGCATTTATTAGTTTGTTAGTGCATTTGATTTAGGCATTTATTTTGCACTTCTAGATTTTATCTGCATGGGCTCGAGACCCAAAGTTGCTTGTGGACCTTTTGCCTAACATGGATGCCATGGAATAGGATTGGCTTGATGCTCATAGCCTCTAGTATGTTACTAGGATTCCAATGATTATGTTGGATCAGGCCTATCTTACTACCTAGCCCATAGATGGGACCCCAGGACTAATACCTTCCACCTCCCTACCGATGAGATGACCATTACACCGGAGGACATCTACAGGATCTTCAAGATCCCTTTTGATGGAGTGCCCATTATTTCTTCCCCTAATGCTAGAGATGCAGTATTTGCATGGGTCTTTGGGAGACATGCCACTACTGCCTTCTAGGATACTCGATCTGGCAGGGTATTAGTTTCTCGATGGTATCAGGAGGATGTTTTCTCGAAATGTTGTTGATGGTCATTTACAACATCCTTATCCTGACTACTCTAGAGTGAGGTTCCCATGGAACCTCTTAGCTATGGTTCAGGACCTAGTGGATAGTGAAGAGCCTATCATCTATGCTTGGGGAGTGCATTACTAGCATAGTGCTATGATGAGTTATACCAAATTCAGTGTCATGGATGGGCCAACATTACTTACAGCTTGCTCCTCTAGATCTAGGGATGGGAGCACATCAAGGTGGACCATCCAAGAGGTCTACCTATTGAGTTCACTAATATAGAAGGAGGCTCAGAGCTATGGGTCTAGATGGCCGAGAGTGCGAGGAGCATAAGAGTCGATGCCATGTAGGAGAGCTCTCTCACTACATGACATCTTTGACTAGCTTGTAGGCCTAGGACATCATCTGGAGGCCTTACTATGAGTGCCCTACTTGGAGGGATCCAACTAGTTTCATAGCTCAGACTCGACATGACCGATGGGTTATCGACCGTAAGGATGGTATCAGAGAGTTCTATTATTCCAAGGTGCTCCGATAGTTTAACATTCAATAGGATGTTCCCCTTGAGCCAGTTGTATACCATCAGATTACTATAGAGAAGAACCTTCCACCACCTAGAGTTACAGTAGTTTTAATGAGTTTGGCTAATGTCGAGGTTACAGAGGTGTATACCCAGTGGTGGGTTACATGATTATGGTAGGGTGGTGACCACCTAGGGTAGTCTATGGATGAGGCAGAGGCTGAGGATCCTGATGGACATCGAGTGTAGGCTCAGATAGAGGATTAGGGGTAGGTAGAGGAGCAGGTGGTAGAGGAGCAGGTTGCCCTGATGAGGAGGAGGAGTTAGCTCTCAAGGAGTAGGAGTCCCCTCTTCAAGCTCAACTACACTAGGTAGAGGCTGAGCTCTAGTCATCTCAGATTTAGGTACAATAATGAGATGCTACTATTGCCATCATAGGTTGCACATGTCACTATCGAGCGAGATCTACCCAGTACTTTATAGTCGCTCCTACTATGTAGAGGTCCTACAGGTTTGGATATAGGGGTGAGGTGAGATGTCTAGGGGATCATAGAGGAGAATGAGGACCAGATGGCATCAGATGCCACCTACATCATCACTCTGAGGTCTCAGGTTTAGCTACTAGGTGCCACTCCTAGGGAGAGACCCACAATAGGGGGGTCACAACATAGTATGCGGACTACATCAAGGTAGTCTTTGGTCTAGCCTAGCCAGAGGACCAGGACCCATACAGAGAGGACTATGGGGACTAGCTCCCATCATTCACACAGGGACAGAGCCGAGGGTAGAGGCGAGGTAGGGGCGCAGGCCTAGGTTGATGATCTTATTGTATTAGCTTTATTTTTGAGTGTAAGGTCGGGTGACCTACACAGTTGTAGCCTTATGGTGATTTTGTACCTACATGTACTTATTTGACACACATTTATATGATATCTAGACTTTGAGACTCATTATGTGTATCTTTTATGATTATATTTTTATGTTTATGTGATGCAAGTATATGATGTTATGCTATATGATGTGATGTGATGCTTTAGATGTTATGATGTGGATGTGTAGGTGGACTACTTTATGATTTTATGCTATGTGGTGTGGTTTGGTTAGATGGCATGATCTAGATGATGATGATGGATGCATATATGGATGCAATGCTTATTGTTAAATGCATGTTTAATTTTGGTGTATTGTATGCATCTAACTTATGTTGTTATGATATGGTAAATGAAATGTGTTATGCATTATGATGATGATCTAATGTGAATGAACCTGTATGCTTTAATCACTTAAAACATATGGTATGATGTGACATGGGTTTTGACAATCTAATGGATGACACCATATAATGTATAAAAATCATGAATAAATAATAACTCTTATAATAAGAATTAATCATTTAAACATCCAAATGTGAGATGAGATGATGTGATATGTATGTACTTTCTTGATTAGCTTATGTAAATTAAAATATATGCACAAAATAGTTAGTGGTCATCTAAATATCATTGTTGACATTCATCCGATATCTATCCTATTTCATGGATACCCTTTAATGAACAAAACCTCCTAAAGAAAGTTGATGATGTGAGTGATGATATGAATTGTTGCTATGAGGGGATTTTTGAGGTTTTCCATGAGACTCAAACACCCTAGTTGCTCCATCAAAAGTTGTATACTGATCATACAGAGCTTCTAAAGGATAAAGTTTTTGTTATGAAGACCTAGATACTCATTATCCCTATGTGTGCAAATGAATATATTAGATAAAACATAAGCATACCCTAGTGCTAGGTGGGATTCATTCAGCCCATTGTTGTATTGGGGATCCTCAAATGTTTATCCTGATCCTAAGTTGGACTCAGTTGGATTAGACCACTAGGCGGTACAAGACACCTAAAGCTAGCTCTTCCACATGCAAACATTGGTCTATACAAAAGCAAGATGCTAATGTGATAGACATATCATCATGCATAAGGATACCTTATGATTCATTCATGCTGAGAATTCTAAGGATTCAAGTTCAATACTCCCTTCTTTTCTTCATATTTATTTGGGATACTTGCTCATGCTTAGTGATGAAAATCATTATTTATTTTAAATTTTTTTTCTTTTGAGCAAGGGATTTATGTAGTGATGATAATCACTGTTTATTTTGTTTTTTGAATTTTGCTTTGTTTAGGATTTTTGCTTATTTTGATTAAAGCAAGGGATTTCTTTGGGTAGGGATGAACTTGTCCTTTTGCCAATTCTCAGCATTTCTAAACCGGTCGCACAAGGGGATGAGCAAGATAAACTTTTCACCTTAGGATACCTAATACCACTTCATAGTGTTCATATTTCCCTTGTTCCAACTAGGATCTTAGTGTTTTGATTAGTGATAGGATTTTGAAATATACCAGGTGCTATCAAAACTAAACCTCACCTATTAAAAGCTAAGATAACTTTCTACAAAGTTTGATAAAACCACTAGGTATGGGTGAGTGACCGAAAAACCCTAGTATATTCCTCATAGCAATAGGAGGGGTTGTGTTGAAAAACATAGTTACACACATGGGTGATGGATGATGATGGATTTTGAAGATGCATGATTGATGTACAAATGTGGTGTCATTTGTAAGATTGTGAATACAACCTACTAAATGCAAATGCAATGGATGTGAATGCCTAATGCAATGCAACTATATGGATGCAAGTGCGAATGCATAATGCAAATATTTTTGTATTTTTGATGCTTTCAATTGTTTTTGAGTTTTGATTATTATGAATGTTTTTGAACTTTTTGATTTTAAATTGTTTTGACCAAAGGGCTTTAAGATGCCTTTGGAGCCTTTTGTGATTTGACCAAAGGGCTTTAAGATGCCTTTGGAGCTTTTGTGATTTGACCAAAGGGCTTTAAGATGCCTTTGGAGCCTTTTGCTTTTAATGTTTTCTTGTTTGTTTGGATTTTTATGATTTCTATTGTTTTTTAAAATTTATTTGAATGTTTTTGATATTTTGTTGATTTATGTGTGAAACACCTTTAGATGAATGATGTTGAGAGGCTCTAGCTCCTCAACACCCTCTAGCATTGTTAGGTGATATGCCCTAGGTCCAATCTTCTCAGAGATGATATAGGGACCTATCCAATTGGCCATAAATTTATCTCACAGATGCGATGATAGATTTGAGTTCTATTGGTTTTCTTTAAGCACAAGATCCCCAACTTTAAAGTCTCTCAGGTGGAATTTATTGTTATAAGCTCATGTTAGATGATCCTGGTAAATATGAAGATGCTCAAGAGCATTAATGCGATGTTCATCCAGAAGGGTCAATTGATCCAAGTGAGCTTATTGCATAGTGTCATCATTGATGAACTCTTTCAATGTGATGCGCAATGTCAGAATTTCCAACTCTAAGGGCATAATGGCCTCAATACCATATACAAGCAAAAATGGTGTTGCCCTAGTGGGCATCCGTACGCTAGTCCTATAAGCCCATAATGCCAAGGGCAATTGCAGATGCCAATCCTTATGATTTTCTTTCACCATCTTCTTTAAGATGGCTACTATTGTCTTGTTTGAGGCCTCTACTTGCCCATTTGCCTATGGATAGTATGGTGTCATAAAACTATGTTGAATGTTGTATTTGGTCATTAAAGCTCACACATTTTTGTTTTTGAATGATGGACCATTATCCGAGATTATCTTGAAGGGTACCCCAAAATGATAGATGATGTTGTGAAGTATGAACTCCATAATTCGAGGTCCAATTATCGAGGTTAAGGGGACCACTTCCACCCATTTGGTGAAGTACTCAATGGTCATTAAGATAAACGTATGTCAACCCAAATATGGGGAGAAATATTTCTAATCAGATCAAAACCCCATTGAGAAAATGGCCAAGCCACCTGAATGGGTTGTAAGGCCTGAGATGGCAAGTGCATCAGATTTGCATGATGTTGACATTTAACGCATTTCTTGACATACTCATAATAATCCTTCTCCATGGTGGGCCAGTAATAACCCATTCGAAGGATGCGCTTGACAATGGCCATGCCACTGAAGTGGCCACCGCATGTACCATCGTGAGCTTGCAAAATCACCCAAGCTGATTCTTGGGGCTCTAAGCAATGAAGGAGGACTCCATCATAGCTTCGATGATACAATATACCTCCTAGCAAGACATATCTTATCACTTTTTGCTTGAATGCTCATATTTTAGCATGCGATAGTCCCTATGGGATGATTCCAAGCCTCAGGAAATCTTGTAATTGGGATAGCCAATCCTGATAAGCTACAACCTCAATAGATAAGATGACTTGTTCCTCCTACAATTCGATTTGCACAAATGTAGATTGAGAAACAACCTTGTGGTGAATAGTGGTACCATTCTCCGTAGGACCCTACGAGATCAAGGACCCCCAAGGTGCCTTCTCTAAGAAGTCTTTGGCTTTACAGAACTAGTCATGGTCTGGCTCTATATGAATCATGTTGACTGATTCCTTGTTATCAAAAGCCTCATGCTGCATCATTGAGTGTGAGAGCATTTTCACATGAATGGTAGTGAAATCAGTAGATGGATTCTGAGGGATCAAGGATCCCAGAGATGCCATGGTGTCTATAAATATATTTGATGAATGAGGGATTGCCTCGATGTCATACCATTCTAGTTTAGCTAGATATGTGTCAACAAGCTCCTTGTAAGCTTTCAGGATTGGATCCCGACATTGAAATAGTCCCTTGACTTGGTTGACTATGAGGAGGGAGTCATCGAAGATATTTAGCCTCTTGATTCTCATGGTGATGGTTGTTTGGAGACCCAATATTAGGGCCTCATATTCGGTGTTGTTATTAGTGCAAGGGAAGTCTAGCTTGAATGACAAGGGCATTGGAGCACCTTGTGGCATGAAAAAGATAATCCCTGCACCACCTCCTTGCTCACACTTTGAACCATCAAAGAACAGAGTCATGTCAACTTTATTTTCTAGTTCTTCGAGTTTGGGTGCTTTTGATAATGCAAAGACAACATCATCAAGAAGTTCTATGGTGAGGGGCCTACTATTCTGAAGAGGTACCTCAGCCAGATGATCAACTATGACTTATCCCTTGATGGACTTTTGGCTTATGAATTCTAAATCAAATTCTATCAATAGCATGATCCACTTTGTAGTACGTGTGTTATGATATGTCTTGCTCATCATATACTACAAAGGATTTTGTTTGGATATTACATATGTCGTATGGCTCAGCATGTAGTGGCACAATTTCTTGGTTGCAAAGACCACTGCTAAGCACAACTTTTCTACGTATGCATATCCTATTTCGTAGCTCACCAAGGTGTGGCTGATGTAATATATCACTTGTTCCTTATCTTGTGCATTCTTTTGAGCCAACATGGTGCCCAAAGCAAAATTGATAGTGGATATATATAATAGGAATGGCACGTCTAGCCTTGGTGGAGCTAGGACTGGTGGTGTTGCTAGGTACTCCTTGATTTTAGCAAAGGCTTGCTGATATTCTTCATCCCACTAGAATGGGACCCCCTTGTGTAGTAGTCGATTCATGGGTCGATATTTATCTGATAGTTGTGTGATAAATCACTTTATGGATGCTACTTTGCCCTATAAGCTCCTTAGTTCTTTGATGTTTGTAGGTGGGGCCATTTCTAGGATAGCCTTTACCTTTGTTGGGTCTACCTCGATGCCTCATTTAGAAATGATGAATCCCAAGAGTTTTCTAGAAGTTATGCCAAAGATGCATTTCTTGGGATTCAACCTGACATTGTGCTCAATCAAGTGATCGAAGACCTTTCTGAGGGTCTCAACATGCTCTTCTCATAGCAATGACTTGGCTAGTAAGTCATCGATGTAGTCTTCCAAGATCTTGTGCATGTAGTCATGGAAAATGTATGTCATAGCCTATTGATATGTGGCACCAACATTTTTAAGACCGAATGGCATCACTTTGTAATAGAATGTCCCCCATGGAGTGGTGAACATAGTTTTATGTTGGTCTTCAAGTTTAATCCAAATCTGATTGTAACCAAAAAAACCATCCATTAGGGAGAGCATCTCATGACCTACAGTTGCATCTACAAGAGCATCTATGTTGGGCAATAAGAATGAATCCTTTAAGGTTGCCTTATTGAGATCCCTAAAATCTATGCAAATGTAGATTCTTCCATCAAGTTTTCCTATGAGCACCATGTTTGATACCCATTCTGGATAGTCGATGGGAACAATAAAGACTACATCCAATAGTTTTTGCAACTCATTCTTAACCATCAAAGTGATGGTTGGATGCATCTTTCTAAGCTTCTACTTGACCAATTTCTTCATGGGGTCTAGCGAAAGGTTGTGGACAACCAACTTTGGATCTAGCCCCAACATGTCTTTGTAGGTCCAAGCAAAGATATTTGGTCTCTCTTTCAATAGAGGAATTATGATGGCCTATTCTTCTGGAGATAAGCTTTCTCTAAACTTGAATTTCTTTGGTTGAGAAGGATCATCATTGATGTCCACCTCGAAAGTCTCCTCTATTGCCATATGTGACCCCTCCTCAAGATGGTGAGGAGTGGGGATTAAATGGATGTCATCTACTAGATTTATAGTTCCCACTAACTTAGGGTCGAGACCAGCATGATAGACATCATGTGTATAGCCTGGTGCAAAATGGAATGGTTGTAGCATCTCTTCATTAGGGAAGAAATATTTAGGCTCTAGGGGTGAATCAACATGATCCCAATCAATAGCATCTAAGTTAAGACACAATGGTTTTGAAGGATCTACTAGGTTATGGAGTGGAGTGGTCAAATCAATGGAGATCATGTTGATGGATGGAATGAAATCTCTAGGACCACATGGGTGAAACTCTACATCAATGGTGTGCCCTCCATACTCATGATGAGGCTCTAGGGGCATAGGGATCTTAGGATCCAGTCTATGGATAGATGAGATGATGGGATCATTAGGCAACAATAGCTCTCTAAATGTAGGTGGATCAAGGTTGACCATGTGATGAATGACATCTAGATTTATTGGTCTCCCCAGGAAGTGAAGGTTATGATCTATGGTGTGAAGTAACACTTCTCTTTCAACAAGCAGATTGACTTGTTGTAAGTGACAGCTCAAGATAAGCCATCTCGATCTCATCCTCAAAGTCATCATTGCTTATAAAGAAACCATTGATTTATTTCTAGCCCTAGGATGGGGTGTTGACTTACCTATTGATGCCTAAGATAGGCCATCTCAGTCTCATATTCATAATCATCATCACTTATGAAGAATCCATTGGCATTTACTTTTGGCCCTACCATTTGGCTCGCATGTCTAGGCCTATGAAGGCCATCTCAGTTGAGTCCTCTAACTCATAGCCACTCTCATATGACATGTATCCACCCTCATTCATATGTATTCACTCTCATATAAGATGTATCCACTCTCTATGTGGCCTATCCAAGCAAGGTTTTGCACATATCAAGGCCCATGGTAGGCCAGGCTAGCTTCATCTTCATTCTCACTTGGGACATAATCATACTCCTCTCACTCATATCCATGCATTGGCTCTTCCTCCCATAGGATGGCTCCTGATGGGGGTGCTTCAAGAGAGGATTCAGGGTGATACTCATCAGGTGGTGCAATATTGACCATAGACACCCATCCATCACCCAAATAGTTTCTGCTAGGGGGTTGATAGGGATTCCAATCAATGTCCTCCCTAAACCCAATGCTTAGCCTATCTAGGGCTACTACCAAAGAATCATCATGACTCTATATTTGATAGCCTAGACCACACCTATCAATAGGTAGTTGGTACTATGACTAAAATGGAGTGACACCCTTGCTCATATAGGCCTAGGCCATAGCCATGCCAATGACACTACTCAAAGTATCTTAGAGCAAACTCAAGATTCGACAAGTAATGAACATTCATGGTGAATGGTTCATCCTCATCCCTTTCAATATCAAGAGCAATATGGGCATAATCTAAACCAACATATATAAATTTGGTTTGATTAGGGGGAACCCCTAATGGCACTACTATCCCTACTGGAAGATTTGGGACTCTTGGACATCCCATGTCTTGTGCAGACTCAATAATTGGCATGAAAGTCATATTCTACACAAGATATTCACCTAAACCTATGTGGGCTAGGTGAACTATCACCTAGGGTGCAGATGATATTATTGATGATGCAAGTGAGGTAGGTTGAGGTACCTCCTCGACTATTTCTTGGGAATATTCCTCCTCCATGGGAGTAGGCATTCCTACAACTGCTATGGTCAGAAGTTCCTTGGGTCCTTCCTCCACTAGGGGTGCTTTCAACTTCTAATTATCTTTTGCCTTAGATGTCGAAGGATTTTTAGAAGTGCCAATAGTCTTAGATGTAGGAGGTGGTGCCGATGTGGATGGGTCACCTCACACTGATCTACTTTTATTCTCTAGTTGTGTGGTTGGGGATGAAGGCCTTATGTACAAATGCATTGATGGAAGGACAAAATCCCCTGACAAGTCAACTTGATGCATGTACTTGAATGACTCTTCATCAGATGGAACCACATGAACTTGTCCCTCATGCACATACTTGATGCATTGGTGCAAGATTGAGGGCATGCACTACATGTCCCTGATCTAGGGATGCCCTAGAAGGATGTTGTATTGCATCACCCCTTCCAACACATGACACATCATGAGGATGGTCTTATGTCCTACCTTTATAGGTAAAATGACTGTACCCACTATGGAGCACAATGCATCATTGAAAGCCCTCAGCATGTAGGAAGTCAAGATAATGTTGGACTTAGGGATCTTCAGGTGCCCTATAGCCTTTGTAGTGATGATGTTGATTGATGAGCCCATATCGATCAAAACTCACTTGAAGGGTATGTCATTGATTGATGCAATAATATGTAGAGGTGGGTCTACTAAGGTAGTAGGAACTACCTTAATTTTATGATCATAAAAATGAATCACGGGCTCTTGGCACTATTGCACTTGCCCCACAAAGTGTGTGAATGCATCTGGGTTCTAGGGCTGGAGCTCGATTGATCTCAAAATCTCCATCAAAGTCTCCCTATGCCTAGGAGATTATTGTATGAGCTCATAAATGGATAACTTAGCTAGATTCATTTGTAGATTTTGTTCTAGTCTACTCCAAATAGTTACCATAGGTCTCGTTGGTGGACCTAGAGGATTGTTTTGCACCTATCTCTATCGAGGTGCAGCAAGATATTAATGGGAGCCACTGGAGGCTATGGTTGCCCATATCTCCGACTCTTAGTTGCCATGTTGACTATCTCAACCATTTTGATGCATCCCTAAATAGGTGGCTCAACTCAAACCTAGTTGACTTGGGTGCCTGATCTCTAGGGGCCTCATGATTTGGCAATGGGTTCCTGAATATACCCATATCTCTATTATCGAGAGCTAGCGAGTTGTCAACTTTTAGCTCTCCCTTTTCAATCATATTTTGCACAACATTCTTGAATCCGATGCAATTTTTGATGTCATGCCCCTATATCCTATGATATGGGTAGTATTGATCTTCCCTATATCCCCTTGGCTTGGGATGGTTAGGGTCAAGAAGTTGTACATCAAGAAATATTATCCTCTATGCCTCACTCAACTGATTAAATATCGACTACATCGATTCATTTAGAGGTATGTAATAATGAGGTGGTCGACATTCCTTGTTTTAGCCCTAGTTGTTCTTAGGGTCATAGTTGGTCGATGGGGGTGAGCCTAATAATTCTAGGGTTGCTATCCATTCCCCTCCTTTGGCATGGCCAATACAACCTGATTAACCTGAGCAGGCTTGGCCTACTTCTACTTATTCTTATCATTCTGATTGTTCTTGCTCCACTCTTTCTTGTTGTGGAGCTTGAGGTCTCCCTCATCGACCTTTATATCTTCAATAATCTTGGCTTGAGCCAAGGCTTCTTCGAATGATTCATATTACTATAGTTGTAATAACAGAGAGATGTGTTTTGCATAACTCTTTGTGAACATTCAGATGAGTTCTTCAGTGGGGATGGAGAATGATAGTTTTACCATGATTTTTCTCCACCTATCCCCATAGTCCATCACTAGCTCATCATCATACTACTTCAAATTAGCCAGATCAGATAGGTTCACCTTATTCTTGGCACCGAAGGAGAAGCATTCAAGGAATGCATTTACCAGTTGCTCAAAACTGGTGATGCTATGCTTGGGCAACTGATTGAACCATTGAGTCGCTATGCCCGAGAACATCATGATGAAGGTTCTCAACATTAGGGCATCATTCTGCTCAAGGTGGAAGCATGCATTCATGAAGTTGGTCATATGTTCTTGTGCATCTTCCTCTCCCTTAAACTTGTCTAGCCTAGGCATCTCAAAGTGCCTAGGATATGTGAGACTCGAGACTGAGGGGCACAGAGGTTGGTTGTGTATCTTGCTCAATGTCAGCTTCTATCCACTTATGTCCTACTTCTCGAGAGACTTGACTCTCTTATGAGTGTTTGGTATACCTTCAAGGAAATAATATCATGTTCTTGAAGGTTTACTCATGGTGGTAAGGGAGGTAATCCTATGTTTGCCCGATTTGGGCATCTATACTCATCTCCCATAACCATGGATGGAGGTTCAAGATATGTCTATTCCTGATCTTCCATCCCTACCTATTCCTCATTGAATTGTGTTTGTTCGAGGTCCAGGTGTTGTTGATGTTGTGAAGTGTGGTGAGCATGCTCATTTCCTTACCTAGTGCTTCTCTCCTACTGAGAATCGACATGTCTCTCATGTTGATATCTCTCACCACCTATGTGTGCATCTGCTCGAGCTAGCCTCTCTACTAGCTCCTCATGCTCAACTCTTTCTTCTCTTGAGCATTGTTCTTGTAGGCATAGGTACCTCTTCCTTCACTCTTCTTGCTCAAGAGCTTCTACATGCTCTCGCTCGATGCGCAACGCTTCCTCTAACCTACGTATATGATCAGATCGACCTACTACTGAAGGTTCATGCCTTTCTAACTCCATGCGAGGAGTTCTAATGTTTAGGCCCCTCGAGGAGGCTCCTACTATGTGCTTGCCCTTGTCCACCAGGGTGACTTATTCTATGTACTATGTTATGGGTTGAGTACCCCCATGATCAAAAGTAGTGTATGTGTTGTGGGGTCACTTTGAAGCTTCCCTAGTTCATTGGTGCATCTAGTAGCTATGCTACATGAACTTCCTAAAGTAGAATGTTTAGTAGCAATACTTCTTGGAGCTGGTCTCGAGGGAACTCGATCCAACTCATCAAGTTATTGGGTTCTCCATGGTTGATCCCATAGAGTCCCATTGGCACCAATGAGCTCATAATCCAAGGGTACCCTCCCATATACAAGGAGGTTATAGGATATCCTAGGTCTACGACTAGGTGTAGCCCTAGTGTCTTACCCCTTAGTGGGTTGATCTATCCTATGTGTATCATGTGAAGCTTGGGGTCTTGCAACCCCTACATGCCTATGCGATGATGGAGGCCTTGATGCCTCCTCATGCCAATGTGATGATGGAGGCCTTGAAGCCTTTACATGTCTATGTGATGAGGGAGGTCATGATGCCTCCGCATGTCGATGTGAAGAGGGAGGTCATGATGCCTCCATTGTCTATACGATGAGGAAGGCCTTGAGGCCTCCTCATATCTATGTGATGAAGGAGGTCATGATGCCTCCATGTGTCTGAGTGATGAGAGAGGCCATGAGGCCTCCTCATGTCTATGTGATGAGGAACCAGGATGTGGCTCTCTTGTTAGGGTTTCTCGAGGAGTCCCCCAAGGGTTGAGTTGTCACCCCTAAGACTTGTCAAACTTCATCCGATGACACTATGGGTGGGTGGCTCAATGCTAGTGTGACTATGAGTGTGTGGAGCATCCATTTCTACCTCGATGGTGGACCGAGGGTGGTTGCTTCGAGTGTATACCATGGTGACTTATGAGTTATCTTCTTAGGTGAATTCCAAACCACACAAACAAAACAAGCAGATGTTTATCTCTTTTAAGGATTTATGTATGTGTTCCCTAAACTATTTGGTGTGTTTTGATTCATTGGATATATAAGCTAACTCTCATCATGTTTTGCACTTTTTTTGGATGGTATACTTAAATTTTTTAAGGGATTTCACCTATATACTTACACAAGCCAAATATGGTGATGAAATCCATACTCAATGAGGTAGCATAGGTACTACCAACCCTCACCCAACACCTCATGCACAATGATACACCCCTCAAGGAGGAGTGCATGCTATTTTGCATGGTTAGGATAGTTCTTGGATCAGCCTTGGCCATGGATGGGTCCCGATGATACTCTTTCTCATGAGCCAACCAAGTGGTAATGACCTCCATTATTGGTCTCGATCAACGGGTTGGATGTGAGAGCCCAATATCATTGATGTTAAAGATAAGACGTGATGTGTGTGGGGTTATTTTTAACCTTGCATGTAAACAAAATGCATCACCCAACAAACATGATCTTTCCTATATGCCTAAGATAAAAGATATTTCATTTCAGAAAGATGCATGTATTCAACTTATATGAACTTCAAAGAATGCATTCTATTTTATGAATTAATGGCCACTAGTTAGGCCGCATGCAAGCAAACTAAACACATAGAAGCCTAGCACACTGGAGACTAGGGTAGACCTTACAAGAAGAGGCCCATTATTCCTAGAAGCACCTAGAGAAAACTAAAGAAAATCCTAGGAAACATCAAATGCATTTTATTTTTCCATTTTTCCTTTATATTTTCCTGATTAAACTATGATTTCACTTGCTATTTTTAGAAATAAAAATTTGTAGATAGAGAAAAAAAAAAATAGAGGATGCTACCAACCTCAAATCCTCATCTGATGATGAACATTCTACCCTCTACCACACTTTTTTATCGTTATTGACCAGAGTGATGCTCTAGCATGACTATAAGAGCGGCTAAGATATTCTAGTTGCTATCAACCAGAGTGACCAAAACCTATGGTCATTATCGACCAGAGTGGCCAAACCTACACATAAAAACCCATAAATATCAATAAATCGACAAAAAATAAAAACCTAGTGGGGGTCCCACCATGATCACCATCTATGCGACCCGAGGAGCATGCACCACAACCCCACTTGCAATGAAATAATTATTATATCAAATGGAAAAAAAGAACACAATATGCATAACTCAAAAATAAAAATAACAAAGAAGATCCTCTTTTTATTAATTTCAACAATGAATCTGATTACATATTCATCCCTCTAAGGGATACCCAGTTTTTGATACAATCGATTACAAGTGGGACACATGGTGGATAAATATCCCCTCACAAAGGGGTGGTGCACTTCTATAGGCTTCCCGATCCCACACAAACTTGTCTGAGGGCTCACAGATGCCTCCTTCTCCTTCTCTCATCCAGGAGGGATCTCATGCTCTGAATGTCTTGAACTGGTCCTATAAACCTATATCTGCATACATGGAAACAACAAAGCATGCTTAGTAGTCCAGGCTACCTCCCTAGATGAGGCTATTAGTATAAAATCTGATAAGCAAGATAAATAAGCATAATATGATTAAATGCAATAAAACTAATGAAAAACATGTGCATATCTCAGAGAACAATAATGTAAATGCATACATAAATCAGATCTATACTAGAAATAAATGTTGAAATAGAAAGTAATCGAATCTAATGCTAAAACAAAGAAACTAATGTCAAAACCCTAGGTTATGCCTACGGGCCACTATCCAAGATAACGACCATGAAATAAACCTTTCTCCTCATGATCCAAGGGTTGTAGCACTAGGTTCTCTACTCAAATTGATGTTCAAGGGTCATCGGATGTGTCAAATACATGGAATGGTGGTGAATAATAATGGATGTGAATAGTGGATGCATAGTCTCTCCTCAATTAGATAGCACTTCATTGCTCCTCAAGGGTGCATAGATTCGCTCTCCAATATGATAGGGCTTCATTGCATAAACTCTAAAAATTATGGATCTTTTGCTCTTTGTGGGAGAGTCCATATGTAGACTTCCCTCTCTTCTAGATCTAGACCTTGGCTTCCTAGAGAAGCTTCAATCCAAATCTCATGCGACTGACCATCTCAGGTGGAAAGCATCAGTCACAAACTAGCATTGAAGGGGTAGTTAGGAGGAACTCAGGTAGTTCCTCACCAAAATCCACCCATAAACAATGCAAGGTGTAGTCAGACTATGTGATCTGGGCCCGTATTCATGGCCAGACTATGCATGGTGCTAGCCGCTATCAGGTTCAGTGGCTAGGTGTGGTCGTTGTAGTCTTCAGTGGCCAGATGTGGTGGTCGCTCTGCTTGAGAGTGGCCAAGCCTGGATGGGCTAGAACTACCCTTTTTGAGTGGTTAGGACCATTGCTTGCTCTTGGAGAGATCCAAGAGGATTCATATGGTCTATGAATGTGTCCATATGGGTAGTCTCCTAAACATGATGTATTTTAGGTGTCTACATAGACAATCTCACATGCTTGCCTTCCTTGAGATTTATCAAGAAGCATAGAAGGCAGAGATAGACCTGATCACTATTGGAATATTCTCGACCAAATTGATGATGCCCATTTTCACAGATCTACCCCAAGCATTAAGTATTACTTTTCCAACTCCTACTTCAACTTCTAACACTAGTCTTCCTAAATGTACTAGACAACCTAACATCCCAGTAATATAGGTACCCCTACTCTCCCAATGCTCCCTGCAATTCCTACACTCCCTACAATAATAGTTCCATAAACTCCAGAGCCCCAACTTGTCATCCTGCAAGATATGCAAGCATTATTCAAAAATCTGGTGAATAAATTTACATCAATGGAACGAAGGTAAGTTGAAATAAATTTCACCTCAAGGAGGTTCTCATAAATAACAAAGGATCAAGCATCCATGAGTGGCAGAAGTTATGATAAATCTAGCATTGTTTATGCCAATGAAGATAGCGAACCTAGTAATGCTTCAACAAAGTCAAATTTTTGGTGTTCCACATGCAATGACTCCCATGGTGAAACTTCTTGTATGATTCACCAACAACAGGTACAAAAGGTAGCCATTGAGAAGGCTGAAAGAAGTCTCAAGGGTCAGGTAAATATGATCAGGGAAGAAAATCATAATTTTATGATGTCTTTTGTTGAACAAGTAGTTATTCTTACCAGATAAGGAAATAAACCCTTACAGATTTATCCCCAAGACCTCAACTCCCTAAAGGTGCCTTCACCTATAAGGAATCCCATTGATAAAAGAACCTCTTATGAAAAATCTTCCTCAAGTTCAAGCTAGAAAGATGAAAAAAGTCATAAGGAAGACCGCAGTTCCTCCCATTCAGTTAGATCCTTCTAATTCTACAAAATATTATGTCAATACCCCAAACGTTCGGTTGTTATTGTAAGAGCATCTATTAGACTTTATTCCTGAGGAAGCCATGCCAAAAGCTCTAGTTTCCTTGGATAAATTCAAAAACAATGAGTTCTTTTCCATGCTGGCCATGGTGGTAGGGTTGGAAATAGATGCATAGGTCTATGGGTGGCAAATAGCAGTAGCACAGTGCATTTCCAATCCAAAGTTCTACGATGCATCCCATGTAGACATGAGTAGAGTGCTAATATTCTTCAACTGGATGGAATACCTAGTCTATCAACTGCATGCAGGGCTTTTCAAATTACAACGATATCTCCTAGATGCCTTCAGATTCTCCTCCTACCTGGTATGGATTTTCTTCTATTTTTAGGCAAAAATATTGAATTTCATTCCTACCACATAAATAGATCAAAAGGGAAATATCTTGCATGTATGTGAATGGATGTTGCTCCTTTCGAATGTGGGCTCATATTATCATTTTAAAATGGAATTCTTGGGCCTTGCTTTGAAAATCATATATGGCGCTATACCGATAAATCCACAACATATGCGAGATACCTTGAGGCATCCCCATATAGAGGAAGGAGACTGATTTATTCTAACATAGGTTGTAGTCGTTAGGCTCTATGGCTTCATAGGGAAGTCCTTATTACCTTATAATGTTACCAAGAGATTATTTGCTTTAGAGTATGTAAGGAAAATAGAGTTCACTAATAGCAAATTTTGCATAGGAGCACATTTGATAGGTACTTACCTCATGCCTTTTCAATACGAGGGAGTAACAGTGTCAAAAAAGGGAGACAACAAAAAAATCGCTCGAATTCTAAGAGATCTAAAATTAATAGAGCTACCATAAATATGGAAATATGATCCTGAAGATAAATTTTCCCAGAGGCAGGCAACCCTGAATAAATCCCCTTTCAATAAATTTCACTTATTTTACAGACATATCAATAAGCAGGACAGGAATACTGATGAAAGTCAACCATTAGAGTGGCATGCTAAGAAAATACAACCATTGTTCCCATGGCACAATTTCTATTTGCACTTATCATATTGATTCCCTGAAGAGAACCCATCCCATAAGCTAAGTAAAAATATGATTGAAAGCATCAAGTAGAGAGGGGAAGACTGGGATCATACCAAAATATTAGCTTGGTGGAAAATATGATGCCACAGACAAACCTTCTCCAAGTACGAGATGAAAATTGACAAAGAAATCTCTTTGAAGTACAACGAGAACCATGATAATTGGTCTGAGACTAGTGGATAAAGTCCCTTTGGTAATAAATGGTGTTCCCCTCAAACAAATTTAAAGAAATACTAAAAAGGATAAAGGGAAGCAAATCACTATCGAACAAACAAAGATCCTTAAAAGGAAACATTGGAATTTCATTCCTCCTTCTGGATTAGACATAGAGTCTGATGATAGTGCTCAGCTCATACACAAGAGTAGAGCATAATAAAAAAACCAAAAGCAGAATTAGAGAAGGGAGGATGCCAAAAGAAAAGGAAAAGAGAAGAAACATCCTTTGAAGAATCAAAATAAAATGAGGAATCATAAGTTTTTAGGGAATCAAAAGAACACGAAGAATAAAGAGACAAGGAAGAAAAAGAGGATCAGGAAGGAATAGGAGATATCTATGAGTAGAATATTGAGTATTAGGATATAGGAAAACAAATGGTTGAGACAGAAGAAGAGGCTCCCCCAAAAGAAACCCCCAAATGGGAGCAAACCCTGACAAAAGTAACAATGGGCGTTGATGACTCAATCCTAAAGTAGATCGTGGAAGCCTACACCAAAATATCGTAGGGGACTAGTAACACCATTCCACCAAAGGACTCAAGTATACCTCCTATAAAAATCTCATTACTCCTCCCTCTCATCATTCCCAAAAGAATTCCCCTTCCCATTCTAAATATTGAGGTAATCCTTCTCCCACATCTTCTCACCAACCTCCACCATTGCCATCACCTGCTCGTCAGCCCCCACCATCAACTTAGCAAACTCCACCAGCATCCTCCTCTACTCATGGAGGATCCCTCACAAAAAAATTGAGCATGAAAGCCCCTCTATCCACCACTCCTTTCCCTTATTCCACCAACCTTCTAAGCTTCCAAGCTATACAAACTGCTTCTCCTACAAGAAACCCTACTATTTTTAAATTTAATAAATTGAATAAATCCACCTTGAATGCTACTACATGGCTGAAGTTGTAGAGCTCCCAAAGTTCTAATGATACAATCCATGTTAGAGAAGGATTAGTGCTAGATCCTATCAGCATGCAGCATTCCACCATGAAGATGACCCCGCTCATACAAAAGCCATAGAAATACATGACCTTGGAGGACTATCACTTAGATTCCAATGGATGATGAGTGGGGGAAGGCTCATACTCACATGGAAATAATTTATCTGAACACTAAGTTCTACAAAGCTAAGTACCTCTGGGTCAAACAATAAAGAAAGCATTTGGAAGAAGCCCTACATCAACAAAAGGCAATAGAAAAGGCTTTGAAAAATGAAGCCAAAAAATGGAAGCAAATGTTCGATGAAGTGGCCCCCTACAAAGAGAAAGCAGCAAAGGCTGAAGAGTAGATTCAAGTATTACAACAACATGTTGAGGACCTTAAAAAGAAACTATCTAACAGTGTTGATAAATTCAGTGGGTTTTCCAAGGAAAAAGCAAGGACAATAAGAAGGAACATGCTTGAAAGTATCAATAAGATGACTCCAAAGGCTAGGTCCACAGTCTCATATCTTCTCAAAATAAAAGAAATTTTGAGCCAAGTAGAATATGAATTAGAAGCATCTATTAGGCTCTTGGTAACAAGGTTATCAGCAGCCAACAAAGTTCAAGTCCTGGCAGATAGCACGCAAGTCGTAATCAGATATAGAGCACGGGATAAAAATTGGTCCTAGGCCAAATTAGTTGTCAAAAATTTCTTCAAGAGGTACAAGATAGTGACCAAAAGTGCCAAGCTCATACAGGAGCTCAAAGCAGAGGTTAAAGTAATTCTAAAACATGTAAGCATAGCTAAAAATTATGGCATGCCAAGCTTTTGGGACAACAATTCAAATCTCCTAACAAAAGATGAATTGAAAGCTACCTAGAAGAAATTTGTAGAATATGAATCAGAAATTGATAGCTGGGAAGAGCTTGTTCAAGAAGACCAGATTTTAGCATAGCTCAAGATATTACCCAGATGAACGCTTGTCTGTATGAGCTAAATATGAAATCAATTTTTTTATCATATGACAAGATTGAAGAATTGGAATATCTATACAACATTTTCAAGGAGAAAATAGATATCAATGAGGAAACCTAGAGGAAATCCTGCATCACCTATAACGAAGTAGTAAAAGAAAAGGACAAATAGGAAAAGGCCAAGAAAAATTTGTCAAGCAATGCAACAACTCCTAACCAAGGTGAAGCCAAAAAATCTACTGAGGAAGATACTCCAGAAGAATGAACGCCCCCAAAGCAAGAAAAAATTTGTACTTGGTATCATTCCCCTTTTTTTCCCTTTTTTTTTTAGGTTGTTTTTGTTTACTTCATTCCCCAATGGATAAAGGCTCTAGGTTCTGACATTCTACTAACAGAATTACCCTAGGAGGTGCCAAGAATATTGGTCAAAATGACCACACCTAGGGAAATAAGGAGTAATCTTCTCAATATTTTGCTAAGTATGGATAACAGTCACAATCAAGCAACTTTTTGAAGGCTTAAGGTAGGGCTAAGGTGAAAATTCATGATTTCATAACATTTTAAAGGCTGGAGATAAAGCTAATGTGGGAAGTCGTGATTCCATGATATTTTGAAGGCCGAAGACAAATATAAGATAGAAATTCATGATTCCAAAATATTTTGAAGGTCAAAGACAAAGCTAAGATGAAAAGTCATGATTCCACGATATTTTGAATGCCAAAGACAAAGATAAGGCAGAAAGTCACGATTTCACGATATTTTGAAGGCCAAAGACAAAGCTAAGGTGAAAATTCATGATTCCATGACATTTTGAAGGCCGAAGACAAAGTTAAGCGAAAAGTCATGATTTCATGATATTTTGAAGGCCGAAGACAAAGCTACAGTAGAAAGTCATGATTTCATGACATTTTGAAGGTTGAAGACAAAGCTAAGGCGAAAATTCATGGTTTCATGACAATTCAGAAACCAAGTGGACCACGATGTCTAAAGAGATTAAGGAAGATCGTCATAACAATAATATCTCCAATCGCTTCCAGTTGAGGATTCCATGCTCCCTCAACATCTTCTGAACCAGAATGAACCTACAGGCATGATGTTGTAATAACTTTTAGTTTTTTTGTTATGTAAAACTCTTATATATAGAATGAGCAACCTAAACAAATGGTTAGCTCTTAGGTGTTTACAAGGCTATGTATATAGATTTTTGAAAGCTTAATAAAGATCATCCATTCTGGTTCTTAGCTCATTGGTGTTGCAAATCAAGTATGTATGTGTTGTCTATTGCTAATTGAATCTAAGGTTGAATGTACTCTACATTAATTCTTACTCTGAATTCCTGCATTAACATTCGGTTAGATCTGTAATTAACTTCATGAATAAGTTGTGTTTAAATAAGACATTCACTAGGAGTTTTAGTTTCTATGTTTTGGTTCTATTATGCTTCTCTACAAAATGCTATGGTAGTTGCTTTGTTGTTGCTTAATTTGTACCATTTTAATCCTCTAGCCATTATATTTCCCTCTCTTTATGCATTTCCCTCTCTCTCCCTTTTCTTAAAAGAAGCAAAGTAATTAGCCTCCTCTGGAGATTGAACCAGGTAGACTCTGTTCTGACTTGGTCTTTTAATGTTGGAAAAGTATTGGGTGCAAATGTAACCAAAGGCAGATTTTTCTCCAACAGGATGTTAACACCATACTATGAGCCCCAAAATTATAGATGACTTATTGGAAGATATCCAACTTATGGCCAACTGAATGAATAGAGACACCAAGGCTATCTCTACCCACGTGGTGCTATGGTGGCTCTCCAGTAGTATCCCCCTTCACACCCCAACCCTACCTACAAAACCTACTCACGAGGAGATGAGTCACCATAGAAAGGCATAGGATTGGTCACGATTTTTCCATGAAGGTTTGATGTCAAAAGGATGATTTAGGCAAATAAATGAAACACCCTATCCCAAAAAAATTAACATCTTCAATATTATGGTCATGGTAGAGACAATACATGGATAACTCAACCAAACAAGGTTTACCAACGATAATAGTTGACTAACTATCAAACTGTGCAATGTGAATTATGAACACACTAGCAATAATTAGCAAGGTGACATCTACAGTATGAGGTTCTCAAGGACATAGTGCTAGCTAACATATCCCTATCCATACAATGCTCAATAGTTGTGCTTAAAACAGGCATCACCTAATGTTTTACATGTCTAACAAGAGAACACTACTAAGATATAGCAATGAGGTGACTGGGTTGGTTTTAGTCAAAGACTTAGAGCCAACAGCTCATGATAGATCTAGAGGGATTCCAAGCTCCAAAAAGATAAAAAGTAACTAGTCTAGGAAGAATAAGAGATAAAATGATATGAAACAGAAGCCTATGGATTCCAAAGCAAATATATCGCTAAAATCCAAATCAACTTCCTTAATAGTCCAAAGGGGTTGGTTTACTTGTACCAACCTATGTATTCCTTTGAATGGTTAAACTTGGTTCTCTTCGAATGTTGTTTGTGCAATATATCTCCTTCTCCTAGTTATTTGCAACTCCTCCATGTTTTTCCTTTTCGTTCGTATCTAACCCTCGTCTTTCTTTTTTGCCCATATTAAAATATGGAGAATTGGTTCAACCTTATCTCCCCATTGTCCAATCCCCAAATTACTTCATATCTACCTCCATTTGCTCCTCCTCCCTCTGGCGATAGGATAAGATATTTCCATTTTAAAAACATTCTTTCCTCTTTTTGAAGTCAACCATAAATGAGGTTCTTCTCCTCTAATCGGTAGGAGACTTCTACTCTACCAACGGATGAGCTTGCACGTCCCCTCACTAGATTTTATAGAAGATCTTATTCAATTAAATGAAAAACTTCTATTATCATTCAAATTAATATTTTATAATTAATTTAAATAAAATTCCATTTTTATTTAAATCAATATTTTACGTTAATAATATTCTTTTATTATTAATTGAATAAAGTCTTGATATAAAATCTGAACAATATTCAACTATTATTTAAATTAAGGTCTTATAAAATTCTTAGGTCAAGACATTATTATCTATTTAATATAGATTTTACTATCTATTTAAATAAAGCTCAATTATTATTTAATATAGATTCTTTTCATCAACATACAAGTTCTTTCACCATAACTAGCAAAATGTTATACTAATAGCAATTTAAGGAATTCAAAGGCAACCAAATTTATGCACACATTCTAAAACTAAGATGTTGTTGAGTGATGAAGTAAAAGATAATCAATCAAATGCAAAAAACAAAAAGGGATTCTTTCCATCAATCTCGTCACTCGTCTTAGTCGAAGAATTTACGATAGCTACTAGGCTATCAACTAAGGCTCTAGGTGGTTTGCTATTGGCGATTATCCCTTAAACTGATAATACATGCTTATATGAATGTAATCATCCATGTGACCCCTGATTTACCTTAATCATCACTTTTCCAACCTCAATTACCCTTATTTTTTATGGATGATTCTATTTCTTCCACCTACAAGCATACCTGATCCTACACATTAATAATCTATCATAAGTACAATGTTCTTCAAAGATAAATTAATCTAAGCATTATATAGTCATTCATTTGCAACAAAACTAAGTATTAAATTACTATTGATCATCACATAGTTTTTCCATGCCATAAGTCCTGCCAGGGAGGTTCATGACATAAGGGATCAGAACAACTCATGAAACTATGAATCATGAATTTACTAGATGATCATTTAATCTAGTGCATCTAAATACCAAATTGCAACTATACAATCACTGATCCATCTTTGCAAATCATCCATTCAATATCTAGGAAGTATCACTTTTACTTCATCATATACCCCTTAATCAAGATTCATACTATATCATAAATGCCTTACCTTATATTTGATTAACAATTAAACTCATTTGTTTCTTTAAATTATTAAGGTCCCATAAACCTTAATCAATTAAATACTTAATTAACCAAAACATAAACAATCATCATTAAATAATTTTTAAATAAAATGCCTAACTACCAATTTCAATTCCCTTTAAAAAATATATTCCTAAATATCTAACCCAACCCTAAATAGAGAGTGCAAATTCCCCCTTTTTTAAAATATTTCAATAAACAAGAACAACCCTTCTTTCTATAATTCTTATTTCCATGAGTATAAAGTCCCTTTATAAAATAAATTCCATTCAATTCAAACTTCTACTCTTAAATCATATATACAAACTTCTTTATTAAAATAGAAATTCATTCAATCTATACATCTATTTTTCTCTAAATTATATGAATAAAAATTCTTTACAAAATATAATTCATTCAATCTATACATCTATTTTCTCTACTTCATATAAATTAAACTTCTTTATAAAAATAGAATTCATTCAATCTATAAATCCATTTTTAAATTGATTTAATCAATGTCCAAATTCATTTAATTAATTAAGAATTTACTTAAATTTTTATCTAACTTAAATTAGTTTAAAATATTGGTTTTCAAACTACAAACAAAAGACAAACCCATCAAAATGGCAGGTCTGCAATTGAATAGGCCTCCATGTGGCCTACGCACTGCCAACTAGTGCATGGATCAACCAACAAACTCACACAAGACAAGCTCCAATAGTGCCTAAAGGCAGATCCTTTGGAGCCCTACCCCTAACTACCACAAGGTAGTTGAATATAAGTGGGGAGCTTTCCCCCTTATATGATCCATCTAGACTTCTAATGCCAACGGTGTGGGACAAATCACCACAGAAATGCTAAAGGGTGGTTTGGTATGCAAAAACCAACACAACAAGGCCATGTAACATCTGCTCACCAACTAGAAGAACCTGAGGCCACAACAACCAAAATTCAAGGTAGTCAAGTATCTTGCATGCTTGGCTTAACCAGTAATGGGTTCTTGGTCTCAATTTAATTTTTCCCTAAGCCGTCATACGTCCTATATGGTATAAAGATGATATTACACAAAAATGAGGGCATGATAGGCTTACGCAAAATCCCGATGGAGGGACCTCTACAAACTCAAAAATATTCCCAAGTACAACTTAGCTAACAACCTTGCCAAACCTAGCTCTCTACAAGCAGAAGATATCTAAAGAGGTTTTATAAAAATAACAGGCTTAACAAAGTACACCCATACAGTATAGAAACATAACAACTAGGCTACAATCTCCCATATCGAACAAGTGATGTCAATCCAACTCCAATCAAGCTAAGAGGTACAGGCGTGGTTCCAAGGTGGTTTGAGAATTGGTCGACAGTAAGTTGCACAGTCTAGATATGTTGACAAGTGTCGCTTACAACACTTGACTAATAGCAACCTAGGGTCGAGCTAGAGACTTAGAAAATACATAGGGCCCTATCTAAAACCATTCATGTAAAAGCTTTAGCAAACAAAAGGGTGATTAAATTCATCGCTTGAAGAGGCTTAAGCAATAGCACCAAGATCGTTCCAAGGATTTCAAGTTCAATGTAAATAAAAATGAAGCAAGATAACAAGCAATAATTTACTTTTAATAGTTAAACCATGTTGTAAGTTTTCCAGCCTGGTATAGAGCACTTCATTCCTTGAATAGCCTTTGATTACTTTTCCTAAGCTTGTCTGATCTCCTTTTGTCTTTTTGCTTCTCAACCCCCTCCTCGCAAATTGGTCTTCTTATCATGGGCCAAAAAATACCTCTGCCCAACAACCAAATTACCGTCATCCATCAATGCTACCCGTTGTCTTAAAGTCTTAGCTATCCAAATTGTAGTTGGTCAAGAAGATATTTCATTTTTAAAGGTAAATATAATCATCATCTTCCCATGCTTCATCTTGAAGCACTCCTTTCCAATCTATATTTTATTTTTTTAATATAAAAGAATGCACATTCGAGAAGCTTATTACCTCATTTTTAAATTTGTAAAATAGAAAATTTCTTCTATTATTCAAAATATATTTTCAATCCAAACCCTTTTAAGTTATTCAAAGCTAAATATTATTTTAAATGACAACTCAATTTTTTTAAATAATATTCATTATAATAATTGAAATATGCAAAATGCAACACTACAAACAATGCTTTGATCAAAATAAAATGCAAGATAACACAAGTTTGCACAACAGAATAAATTATTTATTGATGGGGGGAGCTTAGAAACTCCATTGTTACAAGCTTGGATCCTTGAATCCTTTTTGATACAATGATACAACAATTTAGGGTTCTTCGAAACCCTAAGAAGCAAGGTTGTGGTGTCTTCAATCGTGTCTTGATCCCAACAAGGTTGAGTGGGCTTTTCGGATATCCAGGATTGGGCCACTCTAGATGCTGATGTAGTATTCCTGATCTGCACACAAGGACACATGAAATAGTTAGTAGTATATGAGAGGGCTCCACAGCATGAGGCCCTTTGTAAGCAATAATAAAAATACTAAGTATTGTAAATGAAGTGGACAAAATAGAAAACACATGTAATGCAATAAATCAATTTAGGGTTGATTTGTTTTACCTTTTCACTATCTTCTGATGCGTGATGTCTGATGCAGGTGGTTTGTGCGGTGATGCCCTAGCATCACCCGGAGGCTAGGGGGACTTCAATAATGGGAGCGTAAAACACCCGCAGGCACCTGACGACTATAGAAAATATCCGTGAGCGCCTAGCAGCTGATGGGTAATTTTGCAGAATCAGATCGAGTGAGGACGTAGGTTGCGGCAGTGGATATGGTGAGCGAGGGAGGTGAAATACGATGAATGGACTCGATAACTCAGGGCACTCAAAACTTAGAGCAAATACTTAGAAAGAACTCAAGGTTTGAGCCATCAAAATAGCTCCTACTTATAGTCTAACCTAGGGCATGCTAGGGTTTCAACGACACTAATCATGTGGCTGAGATTAAAGCACATCCAAGGGTAGATAATAAGTTTAGGGTGTGGCATGGATTAAGGTGAATGAATGGATGAGATTAGATGAAATCTAATGGCTAGGGTTAATTCACTTAAATAAATATATATTTATTAAATATATATCAAATATAATATTAAAATATTATTATTTAAACATATATAAAATAAATATATATAAAAAATATGAATAAATAGATCGAAAAGGTGAGAAAATAGGAATGGTGGGCAAATTGGCTAGGGTTAGTGAGTGGAAATGGCAAGGCAAATGGATGGGAAGGCAAATGGCTAGGATTTGGTGTCTACAAATGCCCCTTTTTGTACTGTATTGCGTGAAACACAATGCAGTGCAAAAATACGAGACACCTATTTTGGCTAGGTGTAGAAGCAACTTCTCTCTCTTGTTGGAATACGAGCTTGAAGATAAAAGAATAAAAGAATTCGAAGTTTTGTGTAGCTTACCCCCTCAATTGGTGAATGAGATTACGGATGAATCTCACGAGCCAATTGAAAAATCTATGCAAATGAATGATGGATAATGTGATACCATTTTTGCCCCAACGGTGGGAAGGGGGTTGGTGGAAAATGTGATACCATTTTTGCCCCAATGGTGGGAAGGGGGTTGGTGGAAAATGTGATATGATGTGTCTATTTTTTCCCCAACAGATGAAGGGTTTTGTGCAAATGTTAGGTGATCAGGACGATATGAATGATGTAAAATTTGATATCATTTTTGCCCCAACGGTGGGAAGGGGTTTTTGCCAAGTGTAGATGCCATGATCATGTAAGATGTATCCCGTTGTGGGAAAGTCATAACCAAAAATGGTTGTCCCCAAATTTGGGGTGATTCGATGTTGTTGAAACACTTTGCCTTTTTGGCATCATTGATATGCAAAATGATGATGCAAAAGGAAAAAGTATCAACCTTGGATGGCCTGCTAGTGATTGTTTGGATAATTCCCACAATTGGAACCAATCATCCTAGCTAGTACCTATCTCTAAGGTGTTAAGGAGATTGTGAATGATGAAATTTGAGTTTTTGTCCATGTTTTAAGCCTCACGAACTAGGCCATCAATGACAGCGATTGTGCAAATTGTTCTTGGCAATGTTTCACTCTAAAGATGAGGAAATACCAAATATGATTGTAATTTCGATCAAGGAGATAAGTGATGATGATCATGATCAAGTGTCCTTATTGTAAGTTATTCATCTTACCAAATTGCATGGACCCAAATCGTTGCAATCGCCAAGTGTGTAGAATAACCCACTAGATACAAGATTCACTTGCATGTTATGTGAACTTGGCAAATATGGAAATGATGATGTGAAATGATGTGGAGATGATGTATGATTGATGACATGAATTATGATGGTCGTTTTGTGAAGATTTTGGCCATTTTAGGTGCTTTTGGAATCTATTTTGTGAATTGTGGTCAATGTGGTCGCAAATGAGATTTATGCATCCCAAGTAGTTGGAATCTTCACAAAACTTGATAAAATGATGAAATGCACTGGTGAGTGAAATTTGGAGTGATTTGGTTGGGGGTAGCTACTATTTTGTGCTGATTTGGCTTTTGTCCATTCTGACGTGAAATGCCCATGGATGCCTACGGTCAGTAGGAACGTTCGTAGGTGCTTCAGTGCACCAAGAAACACCCATGGGTGCCTCAAGCCGCCTAAAATAGCTATAAATAGCTTGTTGGGTGAAATTTCAAGCTCATTTGTGCATCTGCAGAGTTTGAGAAGCTATGTCTAAGGAGTGAAGGGTGAGTGAGGAGTGAAGTGAGGTGAAGTGTTTGGAGCGCGAAAGCTATGGCGGCGGAGGGAGCTGGTGTGGAGGTCGGGGCTATTGTTGGGGCATGGATTGCCAAGGTAAGACTTTGCTTTATTATGTATTGTGCAAAGTTTTTTTTTTTGCATTATTAACAAATGTTTTGTGTTGTGTTGTAGCTTAGAGTTTTGGAGGCTCAACACCATTTTTCACCTCTCATTCCTGGAATGAGGAAGGCGATTACGGGGGATGAGTGGGAGTTGCTCAGGGAGGTGGGGCTAGCGGAGGTAGCCCGACTAGATGTGGTGAGGGCGGATGAGGGGTACCTCTCTGCCTTGGCAGAGAGGTGGGATGCTAACAGGGGGATGTTTCAGCTCCCCATGGGTGAGGTGACTATGACCTTGGAGGATGTGTACCACATCCTCAAGGTGCCGATGGAGGGTCTTCGGGTTGAGGTTGGCCTCAACCAAAATATGGAGATGAGGAGGATATTTGGGGATGCATAGGAGGGGGTGAAGGTGGAGAGCGGAGGCATCCCTTATCTATCCATGTATGTGGACAAGGATTTGGACCCCCTTCGGGCATTGGTGATGTTCGTGTTGGCCAACATTGTGGCCCTGAACAACACTAGGTGCAGGTTCCCTTGGAACCTGATAGGGGTGGTGAGCGATATGCTCACCATGAGGCAGGTGTATGCATGGGCTCCCACCTTATTGGCGTAGGTGTACCAGGAGCTTTATGAGGTGATGAGGTAGGGGTAGAAGGGATTGGGATGTAGCCTACTACTGCAATGCTAGGGATGGGAGCACTTCAGAGTTGCTCGACCGGAGGGGCTACCTGTGGAGGAGTTTGGTAGGGAGCAACCCTATGCTAGGTGATGGGCATTGGTAGAGGAGGTGCAGTCGAGTCATCCCGTGAGGATGATTCAATGGTACAGGGATTTATGGGTGGGATTGACATCCGCCCAAGTGGTATGGAGGCCATGGTTGGGTGCCCAGTGGACTGGGGATGGGGAGCATCTACGATGGGTGTGGTAGGGTAGGTGGGTGATTGGGAGGCATAGGAGTGAGGCGGAGTACTTCTAGTTCACCCGAGTACTCCACCAATTTGGATTGAGGTAGGATGTCCCAGATGAGCCCGTACGATATAGGAGACATCGGGAGGAGGCAAGGCTACCATGCACGGAGCCATGGAGGGTGGCTTTGGAGGATGATGAGGGGATGGATATCCTAGATGTGGAGGATGTGGGGATGACCATGGAGTATGATGCATGGTTTGTGGTGTAGCCACCATGGGTACCACCTCAAGGAGTTGCTGATGGGGGTGGTAGTCGAGAGGCTAGGGGTGAGGAGACTCAGGATGTGGGTGTCCTAGAGATGCAGGGTGCGAGGACCCAGGATGCCCATAAGAGGTAGTGATGCCTTCGCTCTAATAGTCAAAGTCGAAAGGTGAAGGGTGTGACATAGCAGGCACCCGAGGTTGGGGGAGATGGTAGATATGGGGAGGAGATGGAGGGGGTTCTAGATGTACCCTCAGGCCAGAGCGAGGAGTGGGCACAGCTGGAGTAGTAGGTGGTGGAGCGAGACGCGAGGATTGCGGCTCTCTAGGTAGAGCTAGCAGAGCGAGAGCGATGGCATGAGGTCGACATATGATACCTTCACTCTCGACATAGATACATTGAGGCATTGGAGGATAGGTTGATGGAACATCATATTCCACTTCTAGATCCTCCAACCTCATCTGCATCCGAGGGTGCTAGGCATAGTCAGTCTAGGTCTAGGGCTCCTACTAGGTCTGAGGATCTTGCTAGGTCATAGGGGTCCTCTTGGAGGATGTAGCTAGTGCTTAGATGCACTTTTTGTATATGAGCCTTGGTGCTCCATTGTATGTAGCCATTTGACACTCATTGTACATGCAATATTCAATAAAAAAAAAAAAAAAAAATATATATATACATGGCTTTTACTTTTGTGTTATATTTTTGTGTGAATGCTTTTTGTGGAATGCATGTTTATGTTTATGATTAATGCATATGAGATGTTATGGATGATTAATGCAAGACGGAATGTATGGATGCTAATGATCATTTATGGTTTAGATATTTTTTTTGGCCATTTTTTAGCATTATTGTTTAATCAGGGGCACCAAACTTGGTGGCATATGGGGTGAATGACTTATGAAGTGACATGGATGTTAACATGGAAGAAGATATGGATGTTGATATGGAAGAAGATATGGATGTTGATATGGAAGATTGCTTGTTTTACGGAGACTCAAACATCCTAGTGGCATCAAACAAACTCACTAAAACTACCTAATCCTTCTAGGACCAAATGTGTGTGTAGTGAATTCATTTACCGAATCAAGAGCAAGGTAATGACCCTTGGCAATCAAGAACTAGTGTGTGTGCAAGTGAGTTCATTAACTCATCTTGAGTAAATTGGGTAAACCTATTATGGTTAAAACCAAGAGGCTAGCTTGTCCGTATGAGCGGTCAGAGGTCTCTTTTAAAAGAGACATGTCACCATGCATGAGTGTACTCCACTGCTAGTCAAGCGTCTATAGCTCCGGTGGAGGCTAACTCCATAGTCCATGATTTTTGTTTTTGATTTCTTGAATTTTGGGGATGACTACCTAACCATCTGACTGGAAATGTAGTACGATCCTTACAACCCAATGATCAGTGGTGTGTGATGTAAAAGGTTTAGAGCTTTGGGGAATCGGATTCTCAACCTAAGTGTGATGAGAATTGTACCCTATCCTTACTACTCTATATTTTGAATTTGAAGCAACTATGATAGTGGTGCAAACCACTGTTCTTATGGACTATGTTGCATGATGGGACTAGCAAGGATGACCCTTTTCACTTCAAGGTTCCTACCAAGGATGGTGTTATCCCTCTTTGACACAAGATGTTTTTAAGATGTGAAAATTGTGCTTGGTTCAAGAATGCTTTTGGAATCAGTTCCCAAACTCAATATTTTCTTAGTGTATATGTGCTATGGTCCTAAAAGGACTCGACATGTTTATTTGGAGGTTTCTTAAAACACTAGGAGTGGTTGAGTGACTGAAAACACCTAGGAATTTGTGAATATGGCTTGTGCGGATGGCAATTTGACTTTGTGGAATGGTGTGGGTGACTTTGTGAAGGTGCCCCTGATTAAGGCAACATGACTTTTGTTGGACCAATTAAGACCTTGAATAAATGATCCCTATATGAAATGTGGAATGTGGATGTGAATGCAATGTATGAAATGCAATTATGTGAAATGTGACATGCAATGTGAAATGTGGGTGAATGCATTATTTTTGGAATGTTGAATGTAAGTGAAATGCAATGTTATGAATGAAAGGTGTATGTAGAATGAAATGCAATGTTATGAATGAAATGTATGCAAATATTTTTGTGTATTAGCCATGTATATATAGTAATAAAATCATGCATAGAATGTTCTCAAGTGTATAACATTAAGTGGTTCGGATTCTTCCTCTCCCTCTAGACTAGCAAGTCTATAAGTACCATTACCCACTCTTTGTGTAACTATGTATGGACCTAACCAATTAGCCATGAATTTGTCACGAAGATGCGGCAATGCATTGGTGTTTTGTTGATTCTCTTTAAGGACAAGATCTCCTACTTGGAATTCACGTAGATGAACTTTGGCATTGTAAGCACGTTTGAGGCGGTCTTGGTAAACTCATAAATGCTCTAAAGCATTGACTCACCTCTCATCAAGAAGTGTGAGTTGGTCAAGACGTGCTTGTCTAGCAGTGTCGTCATCTATGAATTCTTGCAAAGAAATTCGTAAGGAAGGGATCTCAAGCTCAAGAGGCATGATTGCTTTGGCTCCATAGACCAATGAAAATGGTGTTGCCCCTGTAGGCATGTGGATGCTTGTTCGATAAGCCCATAATGCCAAGGGAATTTGTGTATGCCAATCTCTATGATTTTCTTTGACAAGTTTCTTGAGAATAGCAATTAAGGTCTTGTTGGAAGCTTCAACTTATCCATTTGCTTGTGGGTAATAAGGAGTCGAGAAACTATGTTGAATGTTATATTTCTCGCAAAGTGCTCGAACATCCTTGTTCTTGAAAGACTTGCCATTGTTTGAAATGATTTTTGAGGGGATACCAAAACGACAAATGATGTGATGAAGGATAAACTCCACAATTCTTGGACCTATCATGTTGGTTAGAGGAATTGCCTCAACCCACTTTGTGAAGTATTCAGTGGTTGTGATGATGAAAGTATGTTGTCCCGAGGAAGGAGGTGAAATTTTACCAATTAGATCTAGGCCCCATTGTGAAAAGGGCCAAAGGCTTTGAATGGGCTATAAATCTTGTGATGGTACATGAGTTAGATTAGCATGTTCTTGACACTTTTTGCAATGTTTGACATAGGTGCAACAATCACGTTCCATTGTGGGCCAATAATAACCCATGCGTAGAATACACTTTGCAATGGCCATTCCACTAAAATGACCACCACAAGTACCATCATGGGCTTTAGCTATGGCTCTTTGAGCTTCGCTAGCCTCAAGACAATGAAGGAGGACTCCATCATAACCATGTTTATACAACACGTCCCCCAAAAGAATAAAACGAGCTACCTTTTGCTTGAAAGTGCATTTGGCAGTCCGAGACATATCAGATGGGAGTGTTCCAAACTTGAGAAAGGCTACTATTTGGCTTGACCAAGGCTCATATGAATCCGACTGGATAAAGCAAACATCCTTTTCATCTTTTGACTCAACATGAGAAATTGTAGATTTAGAGACTGTTGAAATGATAAGGGGTTGTACCTCTCCAAAGGAGTCTTTTGGAATCAAGGATCCAAGAGAGGCCATCGCATCTACAAATCTGTTAGTCAAACGTGGAAAACTATTGATTTCATACCAATCAAACTTAGAGAGCAACTTCATTGCTACTTCATGATAAAGCTTAATGGTAGGTTCTTTGCATTAGTATTCTCCATTGATTTGCTTGACAACAAGTTGAGAATCACCAAATATCCTAATACGCTTAATGCTCATAGCTATAGCTGATTGAAGACCTAAGATTAAGGCTTCATACTCTACAGTGTTGTTTGTGCATTGGAAGTCTAGTTTGAATGACAAGGGGATAGGTACCCCCTGTGGTGTGTGAAATACGACTCCGACACCTTGATCTTTCATGCACTTAGAGCCATCAAAGAATAGTGTGATATCAACATCTTCCTCCGGAATGACATCTTCTTCTTGTTTAGTGATAGCAAATACCGAATCATCTGGGAGCTCAATAATCAAAGGATGATCACTAGGTAGTGGAGCTTCCGCAAGTTGATCGACTATTACCTGACCTTTAATGGATTTTTGGCTAATGAATTCTAGGTCAAATTTAGTAAGGAGCATTATCCATTTAGCGGTGTAGGTGTTATTGTAAGTGTGGGACATCATGTAACGTAGAGGATTTTCTCTAGCTATGACATAAGTTGTGTGGCTAAGCATGTAATGTCGAAGTTTCTTAGTGGAAAAAACCACTACTAAGCACAATTTTTCTACATAAGCATATTTAGTTTCATAGCTTACCAATGTTCGACTAATGTAGTAGACAACTTGATCTCAATTTTGTTCATTCTTTTGTGCAAGCATTGTCCCTAATGCAAAATCCATTGCTGAGATATAAAGATAAAATGGGACCCCCAAACGAGGAGGAGCTAAGACTGGTGGAGAAGCTAGGTATTGCTTAATGTCATCGAAGGCTTTTTGACATTCATCTATCCAAGAGAATGGCACCCCCTTTTGTAGTAGGTGATTGAATGGCCTACATTTGTTAGAAAGTTGCACAATAAAATGATGAATTGATTGGATCTTTCCTTGTAAACTATGCAATTCCTTTAAGTTAGTTGGGGGAGGCATCTCTAGGATAGCCTTGACCTTGTTGGGGTCCACCTCAATGCCTCTTTTGGAGATAATGAATCCTAGAAGTTTTCCCGAGGTAACACCAAAGACACATTTCTTGGGATTCAACCTTACATTATGCTCTAGGAGTCGATCAAAAACTTTCTCCAATACACCAATATGTTCTTGTCGAGTTTTGGATTTAGCCAAGAGATCATCCACATAGTCTTCGATAATCTTATGCATGTAGTCATGGAAAATGTATGTCATGGCACGTTGATAAGTGGCACCTACATTTTTGAGGCCAAAGGGCATCACCTTGTAACAAAAAGTTCCCCAAGGTGTAGTGAATGTTGTTTTGTGTTGGTCATCAGGATTTATTCGAATCTAGTTGTATCCTAAAAACCATCCATGAGTGAAAGCATTTCATGGCCAGCGTAGGTGTCAACAAGAGTATCGATGTTTGGAAGAGGGAAGTCATCCTTAGGACACGCTTTGTTAAGATCTCGAAAGTTAGTGTTGTAACCAAAGAACTGAGCACAATTTATTTAAATAAAAATAGAGAGAGAGAAGTAATTTTGCCAAAATGCCCCTTTTTGTATTAATGGTGATACAATGTGTTACAAAAAGGATTTTTGAATTGCCCCAAGCGTGTTGGGAGCAATGTTACAATGCTTCTTCCTGTCTATCTGATATCCAATGCTTTCATGGAGGAGGGGAGATCTTTCGGCTCTTTCGTAGGGTGTGGTGTTCTTCGTTCCTCTATTATAGCTTCAAAGGGGTGAGTGGGCTTTGGTATCCAGCAAGGGACCACTCCAGCTTCAGTAGCTTATCCAAAGTACCTGTCACCTGCACACATTCCAACCAACAAAAGGGATTAGTAGCACCTGTATATATGAGCAATGAGAATAATGCATGCATAAACCCTAAGTAGATAATAATATGAAACAAACGACAGAACAAATCAACAAATAAAAGCCTTGCTAATCAAGTGAATTCTATTATAGATCTTTGATGTGCGTGCGATTCATGCTCGGGACTGTGGAACCACGAGAATGCGGTTGCGGGATGGAAACCGTGGACCTACGGTTGTGAAACCGTGGATGCATATTTTTGACTATAAAACCATGGGTGGGCGATTTTGGCTGAGATGACAGGTTACCTCGAGATGCGTGCCAATGATCGGATTTGAGCTCACGCTCTCAGTTTCTCATCGGGTCTGGATGTATTTCGGTAGCCTATCGGTATGCAAATTCAGCTCCCTTTGTTTGGTGGATTGATGGTGCCTTTATAGGCTGCCTAGGGCTTTGGAGGGGAATGTGAGGTGGCAAGCCTGACTTGCCAAGTGGCAAATCTGGACTACCAGGTGGAAGGGGCAGTTACAGTGAGTCACTCAATGTGGCTCACTTAACTGGGGTGATGTGGCTCCAAGTGGAGTGGGATGTGGGATGTTGTTTTATGTGAAGGGACAAGGGGACAACAACAAAGGAGTTGTGGCATGGGTGTTGGGAATCTGTCTCATGTGCAAGGACAAAGGGGACAGGAGTGGGTGAGATGTGGCATGGATGTTGGATGAAGTGTCCAGGACACATGTCCAATGGGTGGACAAGGTATCCTAGGGTGATTTTCCTAATTAAATAAATTAGGAAAATATAATGATGTGCAGGATTTTATATCCCTAAGTTAGAACTTAGGCATATATCTTTATTATGCAGGATTTGATGGTGAGGTGGTGAATGTGAACTAAAGGGTGCTAGATTTTGGTGTCTACAGTTGCCCCTTTTTGTACCGTGTTGTGTACAACACAATGCGGTGCAAAAACTAATGACATCTAACTTTATTGGACGAATGGGTTCATTTCTCTTTGACACATAGAATGAATGAATTTAAAATTTTTGATTTGTTTGCTTACCCCCTCAATTGACGATTGGGTAAAGGTTGACACCCATAAGTCAATTGACAAAATACGGATGTTGAAAGTGGGTTGTTTATTGAATGATGTTGATATTGTTAATGAATTTTGTCTTGATTTCTTTGTGCCCCAAGCTTGGGATTATTTGTGTTCTTGCAATTTTGCTTTTGGTTTCATTAATGTGTAGAATACATGGTAAAAATCTGACCACTCTTTGAGTTTTCGTCCACTATGACTTTAGCAATTCCTTCCAAATGATGGGTTTAAGGAACCAGTCATCGAGGATTTGATGCTCAAGTGGTTTTTGATTATTACCAAATTGTTGTTTGTTGTTCCGCTTTTGACCCAATGGAAGGTGTTGTAGGATTACCTTGGCAAATCTGTTTTAGAACACATTTAAGCTCATAGATTTAGGGACCTATCGACTTGATTCATTGTTGCTTGTTGTGATTTTTGAATGAGTTTCCTTATGGTGATTTACCCATCCAACCGGATTGCATGGATTGCTAGTCGCTGCAACCGCTAGGTGTATAGGATAATCCACTAGATACGAGTTTCACTCCAGATGATTAGGTGGATTGCATTTTTTTTTGAAACCGTTGACTTGCGGTTATTTTGGCAAAAAACATGGATTTGCGTTTTCCTTTATGAAACCGTGTTTCCACGTTTTGCACCTCAAAACATGGGTTTGCATTTTTGCACGTCGCAAAAAATGTGGGCGCATGTTTTTCGTCGCTAAAAGTGGCTATTTATAGGTTGCTGTCATTTTCAAAATCATTCTGCCAGTTGTCATTGGTTGATTGGTTGAAGTGATGAGTGAGATGGAGGTTGGCGAGGGGAGCGGTGGTGGTGGCTCGGCTGGAGCGGAAGTTGGTGGTCGGTTTGCAGAGGTAGGCGATTTGGCCTTTTTTTTTTGTTTTGCATTTGTTTTTCTTGTTTGATAATTAAGTGGGCTGGTAAATTATTATTGTTTGCTCATTAAGACTGGCTTATGGTAGGTAGAAAAAAAATCAATTTTTGCTTTTATTACCTAGGGTAGGTAAAAAAAATTTCCTTTTTTTTTTTTTATTACCTAGGGTAGGTAAAAAATTTTTTTTTGTTTTATTACCATGATTAGGTAAAAAAATTTTTTTTTGCTTTTTAATACCTAGGGTAGGTAAAAAAAATTCGTTTTTGTTTTATTACTCATTAGGTAAAAAGTTTTCGTTTTTGCTTTTTAATACCTAGGGTAGGTAAAAAAAATTATTTTTGTTTTATTACCTATGTTAGGTAAAAATTTCTTTTTTTGCTTTTTATTACCTAGGGTATGTAAAAAAAAATTCATTTTTGCTTTTATTACCTAGGGTAGGTAAAATTTTTTCTTTTTTTCTTTTATTACCTAGCATAGTTAAAAATTTTTTTTTTTTGCTTTTATTTCTAGCATGTTGTGCTAATTTTTATTTTTTTTATATGTTTTCTTTTCAGGTTAAGCTTCTTGATGCTTGGCATAGGTGGCCGAGGACCATTCGAAAAGTGCGGAAAGCACTTTTTGATGATGATTGGACTTTACTTCAGACCATTGGTTTAGACGGTTACGGGCGGTTAGGAACCGTCCGAGCTGATGAGGATCTCCTTTCGGCACTTGTTGAGCATTGGAATCCAGACAGGGGCACATTTCAGCTCCCAACAAGGGAGCTGACTATCACTCTCGAGGATATCTACCGTATCTTTCACGTTCCTATCGAGGGTCCTACCATTCATGTTGGCCTTGACAAGAAGGAGGTCCTTTTCCCTCTATTTGGTGAGATGTGGGACATTGATTGCAGTAGGGGCGACATTGTGTATTTGGATCTCTTTACAGCTGGCAGCTTGGGTGCATTACCTATCTTTATGATGTACATATTGAGCAACATGTTGTTGCCCAATTCCATGGGATCGAGGATCCCATGGAACCAGGTGCCTATTGTTCTTGATTTGATAGCTGATCCTCGTCGGTTAGCCTAGGCTCCCGCTCTTCTCTACGAGGTTTATAGTGAGCTCTATGAGGTGAAGAGGCATGGGCATAAGGGCTTGGGCTATAGTTTGTTGCTCCAGATTTGGTGTTGGGAGCATATTATCATTGGTCGCCCTATTGGTTTGCCTTGTGGCATGGATGCCACCTCTCCCTGGGCATACAGATGGTTACTCAGTGAGGAGGTCAGTCGATCTATTGCAAGTGCTTCAGAGTTCAGAGATATCTTGAGTTCTCTGACTAGGGACTTGATGTGTTGGCAGCCTTGGAGGGGTTTGGATTGGGTGACGGATGTAGCGGAGCTTCATCACATTAGGCGGGGATGATGGGTTGTTGGTGCCCATTTGAGGGATATGGAGTTTATCCAATTTTCTCATGTACTATGGTAGTTTGGTCTTGTTCAGGATGTTTTGGATGTGCCTATTACATACAGGTGATGGGGTGATGAGTTGGGGTTGCCTGTTGCTCCTAATTTTTGGTGAGTCGATGATCCTGCTGATGACTCAGACTTGGAGGTGCTTGACTTGGATGATGTTGGCATGACTGCTGAGTATGATGCTTGGTTTGTGAGTCAGCCTCTATGGACTCCTAGTGTCATTGTAGATGATGATGGGAGTGGTGACGATGTAGATGTGGGTGGATGGGTTCCTTGGTCGATGAAGCACCGATGTGGTAGCTCTTCGAGAGCTGACACGGGCATGAACGTTCAGCAACCTAAGGAGGGTGGTGGCGATGATGATGAGGGTTTACCTCCTCGATGGTCAGAGGAGGAGTGGGGGATTCTCCAGGCTGAGAGAGATAGCCTAGATTTGGAGTTGGGTCGAGTGAAGGCCGAGTTAGCATGGTATCAGGGTGAGGTGACTCATCTTCAGGCTGAGGTGGATGGGTTATGGGTTGGACCTAGCAGCACTGCTCTGGCTGCTAAGGATGCAGAGATCACCAGACTTGGTGGTGAGATTACCCATTTATAGGGTGAGCTTTCTCGATTGTAGTCAAGTGCTAAAGGTGATGATTCTACTTTGACTATTGCTTCTCTATGGGCAGATATTTCTTAGAGGGTCGCTCGCTAGGGTGTTGATTTGAGGAGCCTGCGTAAGTAGGCTGTCTACATCGAGATGTTGGAGAACATTCTTCATGAGCATCAGATTCCTTTACCTATTCCTCCTTCATCATCTGCTGCCACTGCTACCCGAGGGACTGAGACGAGTCGCAGGACTCATCATACTTCTAGCTCTCATGGGGCTTCTACAATGCAGGGTCCACGGAGGGATCCTGCTGGCACTAGCTAGTTGTTGTATTGCCTTATTTTTGTTTTTTGTATATTTTATCTTAGTATGAGCCTCAGTGCTTCGATGTATACTACCTTCGAGCATTTTGTACTTTGTAGACTTTCGTATATATATATATATATATACATGGCATATTATTTTGGTATTCACATGTGTTATTTGTATATGCATTCTTCTTGTTTATGCTTTGCAATGTTTATATAATGCAATCTAATATTTCTATGGTATTGCTATGATAATGAATGCAACTGAACTTGTAAAATGCATTTGATTTTTATTCATGTAACTAAATGACGGTATTCATGTTGCTCGTGTAATATTTTTTAGCTCAGAGTATTTGACCTTTACTCGTTCATATTTGCAATTGGGGGTATCCCACTTGATTATTCTTTGTGGTGATGTATGTGGTATGTATAAATGGTATGTGGATTGTGATATTGATTATGATTTGGTTTTTGATATGTAACTGAAAGTATTCTCAAATACTCAAAGAAGCTAGTAATGTTAACCATTTTTCTTGATGTTATCTTACTTTCTTTAGGACCATATTGTGTGCAAGTGAAGTTCTTTTACTAAATCTTGTGTGTCGATGACCCTAAGCAATCCAGAACCAGTGCATGTGATTGTGATGTTTATTGCCCCATCTTGAGTAATTTTTGGATGGTACCTTTCTGGGTTTTCCTTTTGGCTAGCTTACCCGTATGTGCGTTCAGAGGTCTCCCTCTTGAGAGAGAGACATGTCGCCCTGCATGAGTTTACTCCACTGCCAGTCAAGCATCTATAGCCCCGGTGGAGGCTCACTCCATAGTCCAATGGTTTGATCTTTAAGCCTTTGTGATGACTACATAACTTTCTGAGGGGAACATAGTACGATCTTTTCAGCTTTAGAGATCTGTGGTGTGTGTTGTTAATTGTTTTTTGTATAGAGTTTTGGGGAATCGGATTCTCAACCGAAGTATGATGAGAATGTGACCCTATCCTTACTACTCTACATTTATTTATATTTGTTGTTTCACTGTGGTAGTGGTGATAACCACTATTTTTGTTTTTGGACTATGTTGCGTGATAGGGTAAGCGAAGAATTTTACTTTTTTCGCTTTGAGGTTTACCCAAATTGGCATTATCTTTCTATCATTCAAGATGTTTTAAGATTTGTAAAAGTGTATTTGGTTCCAGATTGCTTTTGGGTCAATCTACCATACTCAATATTTTCTTAATGTGATGAAAGTGCTTTGGTCCTAAAGAAAATTGGACACTTCATGAAGTTTGGTTTTTCACTAGACATGTTTGAGTGACTGAAAATTGTATGATATATCATATATGATGTGTATGGTTTGTGAGTTGTAAAGAATCTTAGTTGAATACCCCCAACTCTTGGAACTTGTTTTCTTGGTCATATCATCACCACTATTAAATATTACTGAGCAAGGGATGGGATGGATGCAACTATATATATATATTTTTGTGTATGAACATATAATTGAAATGCAAATGCAATATGAAAAATGCAATTTAAAATATGTCTATTTACAATGTGAAATGCATGCAATGTTGTAAAATGAAATCTTTTGTTTATTTTTTATTTTTATTTTTATTTTTATTTTTAGCCATGTACATATATATACATATATTGCAAGTCGTTTTATGCATAAAATGCCTTTAGGTGCATAATGTTCAGTGGTTCTGGCTCCAATTTCCCTTCTAAATTGGAAAGTTTGTACGTTCCTTGTCCCAATTTTTGCTTTACTATATATGGGCCCAACCAATTTGCTGCAAATTTATCCCTTAAGTGCGGTAAAGCATTAGTATTTTGTTGATTTTCTTTGAGCACTAGGTCCCCCACTTGAAATTCATGAGGATGGACTTTTGCGTTGTAAGCGCGCTTGACTCTATCTTGATATACTCGTAAATGTTCTAGAGCATTGATACGTTTCTCATCAATAATTGTCAATTGGTCAAGACGCGCCTGTCTAGTTGTATCATCGTTCATGAATTCTTGTATCTCGATTCGCAAGGATGGTATCTCGAGCTCTAATGGTAATATTGCTTCTACATCGTAAACTAGTGAAAATGGTGTTGCTCTTGTTGGCATTCTTATGCTTGTTCTGTAAGCCCATAGTGCTAAAGGGAGGTGAGTATGCCAATCTCGATGATTATCTTTTACCACTTTCTTGAGAATAGATATGACTATTTTATTTGTTGCTTCATCTTGCCCATTTGCTTGTGGGTAATAAGGTGTTGAGAAGTTGTGTAGGATTTTGAATTTGTTGCACAATGCTCTAACATCCTTATTCTTAAATGACTTTCCATTATCAAAAATTATTTTTGAGGGTATTCCAAAATGATAGATAATATGCTGAAGTATAAACTCCGCTATTCGAGGTCCAATCGTAGTTGTCATTGGAATTGCTTCCACCCATTTTGTGAAGTATTCTGTAGCAGTTATGATGAATTTATGTTGTCCTGATGAAGCAGGTGTTATTTTACCAATCAAGTCAAGGCCCCATTGTGAAAAGGGCCACAAAATTTGAATGGGTTGCAAATTTTGTGATGGCACATGGGTCAAGTTTGCATGATGTTGGCACTTTTGGCATCTTTTGACATATTTGCAATAGTCATTTTCCATTGTCGGCCAATAGTATCCCATGCGCAATATTCTTTTTGCAATTGCCATTCTGCTGAAGTGACCACCGCAAGTACCATCATGGGCTTCTGATATTGCTCTTTCTACTTCAATTGGATTTAAACATCGTAGTAATATTCCATCATAACTACGTTTATATAACACATCTCCAAGTAAAGTGAAATGAATGGCTCTTTGTTTGAATGTTCTTTTTGCAGTTCGTGTCATTTCTATTGGTAGTGTGCCTGACTTGAGAAAATATTTTATCTCATCAAGGTAAGAATTGTAAGGTTCGACATGTATCAAACAAACATTCTTCTCACCTATAGATTCTGCTTTTTGAATTGATGGTTTAGACACTGTTGTTATGATTAGCGGTTGCATTTCTCCATGTTCATTTTTAGGGATGAGAGATCCCAAGGAAGCCATTGCGTCCGCAAATCTATTTGTCGATCGTGGCAAGTTACTAATTTCATACCAGTCAAATTTTCCTAGCAACTGTAATGCTACTTCGTGGTATTTCTTTAAGACTGGTTCTTTACATTGGTATTCTCCTTTTATTTGGTAGACAACCAATTGAGAATCACCAAAAATGCTTATTCTTTTTATTCCCATTGCTATAGTTGATTTAAGACCTAGTATTAAGGCTTCATATTCTGCATTATTGTTAGTGCATGTGAAGTTGAGTTTGAATGATAAAGGAATGGGTATTCCTTCAGGTGTGTAAAACACAACTCCTACACCTTGCCCTTTTTTGCACTTTGATCCATCAAAGAACATTGTCATATCTGCTTCATCCTCAGGTGAAACTACTTCTTGTTCTGTGACAGAAAATACTGAATCATCGGGAAGCTCAATTATTAATGGTGTATCATTGTGCAGTGGAGCTTTCACTAATTGATCAGCTATCACTTGCCCTTTTATGGATTTTTGACTTGTGAATTCGAGGTCGAATTCTGTTAAAAGCATTATCCATTTAGCAAGTGCGGGTGTTGTTGTAAGTGCGAGTCATCATGTATTACAGAGGGTTTTCTCTAGCTATAACATAGGTGGTATTGCTTTGCATGTAATATCTAGGTTTCTTGGTGGCGAAAACCCATTGCTAAGCATAACTTTTCGACATAAGCATATCTTGTTTCGTAACTTACCAATGTTCGACTGATGTAATAAACCGCTTGCTCTTTATTTTTCTCATTCTTTTGTGCAAGCATTGTTCCTAAAGCAAAATTTGTTGCAAAAATGTATAGGTGAAATGGGACTCCTATTTTTGGTGGCGTAAGAACCGGCGGTGAGGCTAGATATTTCTTTATATCATCAAATGCCTCCTGACATTCAGTTGTCCAAGAAAATATCACTCCTTTTTGTAACAGGCGGTTAAAAGGCCTGCATTTATCTGAGAGTTGCGCAATGAATCGTCGAATAGATTGGACTTTTCCTTGCAAACTTCGCAACTCTTTCAAGTTTTTGGGAGGTGACATTTCTAATATTGCTTTTACCTTGCCTGGGTCTACTTCAATGCCTCGCTTGGAAACAATGAATCCTAGAAGTTTTCCTGATGTGACACCAAATACACACTTCTTAGGATTTAACCTTACCTTATGTTCTATTAATCGATCAAATGCCTTTTCTAGCACATCTATGTGTTCAAGACGCATTTTTGATTTAGCAATAAGATCATCTACATAATCTTCGATTATCTTATGCATATAATCATGAAATATGTACGTCATGGCACGCTGATATGTAGCTCCTACGTTCTTTAACCCAAAAGGCATCACTCTATAGCAGAATGTCCCCCAAGGCGTTGTAAATGTTGTTTTATGTTGATCTTTAGGATTAATCCGAATTTGGTTGTATCCAGAGAAACCGTCCATTAAGGAGAGCATTTCATGACCAGCATAGGAGTCTACTAATTGATCAATATTTGGCAAAGGAAAATCATCCTTGGGACACGCTTTGTTTAAATCTCAAAAATCAGTGCATACTCGTATCCCCCCATTCGGTTTGCGAATGGGTACCATGTTTGAAAGCCATTCAGGATAATCGATTGGTACTATGAAGTGTACATCCAATAACTTTTGCAACTCTTCTTTCACAATTAATGCGACTGTTGGATGAACTTTCCTAAGCTTCTACTTGAATGGCTTGGCATCATGTGCTAGCGTAAGGTTGTGGACTACCAAGTCCGGATCTAAGCCAGGCATGTCTTTGTAGGACCATGCGAACACTTCCTTATTTTTAATAAGCATGTTTATGATGCTCTCTTTTTCTTCTATGGATAATTATTTTGCTATTTTGACAATCTAGGGATTATCCACATCTTCACTAAGGTTCACATCTATAGACTCTTCTATTAGCATGTGAGAACCTTCCTCTAGCTGATGTGGAGTTGGGATGAGGTGGATATCATCTGCCACATTTTCAAATGTGTCTGGGGTGTCCCCCTCTATCTCAGTTTGAAAAACTGAATTGTTTGATGATGAAGGTTGTTGCGGAATATAAGCGTTTGAAGCACGCAACAACTCTTCGGATAGGATGAAGTCAGTAGTGGATGGCGGGGATGAAATCTTGTCCATGGCTATGAGACTGGTGTCGATACAGATCGATTTTATCTCATCATATGGATTGCGGAGTGGGGTGAGCAAATCAATAGAAATCATGTTGACTTGATGGAAATGAGGTGGTTGTGATTCAAGAATTGATGACTCGTATTCTCTAGGTTGCAACTGACCTAATGTGTGTGATTGGTTTTGTTGTATGCTTTGCCAATGTGATGGAGGAGGTTCTGGTTCAGGACCCTCACACTCTTTGTTTAGCCAAAAAAGTGTGTGGTCTATTGGAAACTTTTGTTGATACCAGTTATCCCTTTGCATGGTTTCTCCATATATTATCTCTTCCTGAGGTTCTTCTTCTTCTTGATTAAGCCATTCAGGATGTGCTTCATCTTGGAGCATTCTCCTGGCTTGTATCTCAAGAGCATGGTTGATAAAAATCATTTTAGTTTCATCATCATCACTGTCACTCATCCAGAAGCCATTAGCATTTGTATGAGGTCCTAGTATTAGTGGCTCAAGGTCTTGCCTAAGGTATGCCATCTCAGTAGGATCTTCATAATCTACTTCTCATTGTAAAGCTTGCTCTCGAGGGTAAAAATTGTGGATTTGGTATCTACTTTCCATTTGTTCATCCTTATCATTAGGTTCATCCTCCTCATCGCTCTTTTCCTCCTCTTGTTCGCATTCTATGTCAAGTTCTTGGAAAGCTTGATTAAGCGAAGAGCTTGCGATGGAAGGTTTATAGCCTAGACCGGAGCGGTCACTTGGCTCTCTATATTTTGGTTCAATAATGTGGTGAAGACCTTGTTCATGTCTTCCAAGTCCATATCCTTGCCAACTAACCCTTCAAAAATATCTCACTGGGAAACTTGGGTTCGATAGATAATCAATGTTTTCATTAAACTCTTGTAAAGAGTTGTCATTTTGAGGAGGTGGGTTCGATGAAGAATCCATCCCTCCATATATGAAATTGATTGCATTTGTTTGAGAACCCATTCTATATATATCACCAATAGCTAAAGGTGGGTCACGAGGGCAACCATAATCTCTGACTGACTCGATAGGTGGTGTAACTATGACACTTTCAATAATGTACTCACCAATACTTGGATTGGTGAGATGTACTACAACTCTAGATGGTTGTGTGGCTAATGGCTCGGTGGATGAAGAGGGTTCTTGAGCCTTAGCTCTTGGCTCTGTTGGCGGCGGTGGATTATCTCTAACAGGTGGCCCTATTTGTGAGACTACGGGTTCTAATGACTATGAAGTAGTGGTTGATGATGTGGGTTGTGCTTTGAATGTGAATGGTGGCTTTGAATCTAGAAGTGTACTAGATGGAGTTGGCAATTGATTAGCAGGATGAGTGGGTGTAATTTGAAAATGAAATGCGGTGTTTGAAGGATGCGCTGAGCTAACGCTTTTGGATGTGAAAGTTGGGTCAACTATAGGCAACTCTTCTGGAATGGGTGCTTTTGATGATGTGGTGTTTGATGGAATGGTTCTAATGACTAGTGGTTGGATGGTTAGATGTGTTGATGGGAGTAAAGGCTCATATGGATTTGAAATAAAGTTGCAGTATTTGAAAGGTTTAGTGTCAGCTGGTATGCAATGTACCTTGCCTTCATGCACATATTTTAAGCATTGATGCAATGTTGAAGGCACACATTTCATTTCCCTAATCCAAGGGCGTCCAAGAAGTATGTTATATTGCATTTCCCCTTCCAATATGTGAAAGAGAACATGTATTGTTTTCACCCCCACTATGACGGGAAGAACAACATTCCCTACAGTTGAGCATAAAGCATCATTAAAGGCCCTAAGAGTGAATGTGGATGTTGTGATGTGAGATGATGGGACGTTGAGCTTCATCATGGCAGGTGTGGTAATGAGGTTGATTGAAGAACCTATATCAATAAGCACTCTCTTGAAGGGTTTCCTGTCAATGTGAGCTACTATGTGCAATGGCGGATCAGGTGAATTTGCTGATATTTGTTTTTCCTTGAAGTCATAGAATACTATCGAGGGTTCCATGCACTTTTGCACACTACCCACAAAGGAATTGAATGCATTGGGGTCTTCTTATTGTACTTGAATAGACTTTAAAATTTCCATCAATGCTTCCCTGTGAGGTGTTGATTGTTGTATTAGTTCATAAATTGACAATTTTTCTGAAGCCATCTTCAAACTCTATGTTAACCGATTGTTCAATGTAACAATAGGGCGGTTGTGGAACGGTGGTGGTGGCCCACTTGATCCAAGTTGTATGGGCACATTAGTTGGTGATGATGTCGGAGCTTGGGTTGTGCGATTAGCTTACCTTTGTCCATGGGTAACTATACTGATAGCCCCTACAAAACCTTGTGGTAGTTGAGACACATAATTAACCTGATTTGGAGGAACTGTAGAAGTTGATGCTCCCATCGATTGTTGATTCGCCTCTCGATGTGGCAAAGGTGTCTAATATATGCCTAGGTTTTGGTTATTTTGGGCTAGTGGGTTGTCAATTTTGATTGTACCCACTTCCAATAAATCTTGCACAATTCCTTTAAATCCATGAAAACCTTCAATATCATGTCCTCTTTGTCTATGATAGATGCAAAAGAGGTGTTCTTTGTAACCTTTTGTCTTTGGTTTGTTAGGATCATCAGGTTTCATTTCTAGAAAATTAAAAAGTTTTTCCGCATACAACTTCTGAAATACTAATGAATATGGCTCTTGTACTGGTGTGTAATTTCTTTTTGGCTTAAAATGACGTTGTTGCCTTTCCGCAGGTTGTGTCTAATTTTGTGCCTGCTGTGGGGGTGGAACCGCTTGATAATTTGATTGGTGTGGTTGTTGTTGTTGTTGTTGGGGTTGTTGGATTTGTGTTTGAGCCGGTTGATTTGATTGTGGTTGGCTCAAAACTATCTGATTAACCTGTGTGGTCTTGGATTGACCGTGGTTATTCTCCTTTTGATTCTTATTGTGCCACTCTTTCTTCTTAGGCTTAATCTTGCCTTCTTGAATTTTGATTTCTTCAATCAGTTTTGCTTGGGCAAGTGCCTCATCGAATGTTCCATACTGTTGTAGCTGTAGCAATGAAGATATGGGTCTACCAAAACTCTTCGTGAATATTCGTATTATCTCTGGCATAGGGAGTGAAAATGGTAACTTGATCATGATTGATCTCCATCTATTTACAAAGTCATACCCTGATTTGTCGTCATATTGTTTTAGGTAAATCAAATCATTCAATGTTGTTTATTTTCTAACATTTAGGGCAAATCTTTCCAGGAACTGGTCTGCTAGTTGTTTAAAGGTAAAAATACTTTGATGCGGGAGGTGGTTGTACCAGTCTTGGGCTTCCCCCCCTAATGTTTCAAGAAATGTATGTAATAGCAATCCATTGTTGCTTTTGATTCTAAAGCATGCATTCACAAATCTTGTTACATGCTCACGGGGATCCTCTTCTTCTTTAAATTCAAGCTTCGGTATTTGGATATCATGTGCATATGGCGTCTCTGGTACCGAAGTGTGAATAGGGTGATTGAGTAGTTGCCTTAAATTTGGCTTTTGGTATTGCAAGCCTATGGTTTGCATGGCAAGACTATCAATCTGACTCTATAGAAACCGGTATCTAGGATCATATACAGGATTGACACTCGAATGTACTTGATGTTGCTGGTAATGGGGTGGATTGTATGTAGGTTGGGGATGATAAGACATGTTTGGCGAAAATGTGTTATGGTATGGATGTTGAGGGATGTTATGATATGGATGGGGTGATGGAGGTATGACATTATACTGACCTACTACGTTAGCATATGGGTGTGGTGGTTGATTGTGAACCATAGTGGTAGATGGAGGACGCATTATCCAAGATGGATCTTGGATAAAAGCATTAGGTTTATGAGATGTAGGTGGAATATTTTGCTCAATCCCTTGCAAATGTTGGTTAGGTTCAAGGTTCATGCTATGATTAGCATTATCTAAAATCATTTGCTACAATTGTAAGAAATTATGTTGCATAGAAATTCTATTTGACATAGGGACTGCTACCTGTGATGTGGTGGACTGAATTGGTTGTGGAACAACCATGGTAGTGGAGGTGGATGGGGGGTAAGTAGAAAAGGGTATCGCTACTGACTATGGAATGGTATGAGATGTATGTCCTACAAGTGTGGATGGAGGAATGGATGTTGGGGCTTGCAAAACAATAGGAATTATTTCATACAAGGGATTAGTGGTAATGGTCATTTGTTGTGATAATGTGGGGGGAATATGGTTGGATGACAATGGTTGATTGGCTAATGTTATAGCAATCAACTCAAAGAGAGGATTGGTGAAAATCTATTCTGACTATTGTGAATAGGTGAATATGGATTCTTGTTGTGATGAGGGTACGACACATGATGGGATGGAGAGTGGTGGTAATGATGGGAAGACCATTCCAGTTGCATTCAAGTACATTCTAATAGTGTCCATATCTATCATGGTGACCTGACTGTCTACCACTGTAGGAGGTTCACTCCTAGGTATCTCAGGTATAGTTATGTGAGTAGCTCTATGCATAATGTCTATGTTCATGTTGGTGGCATTACTAGAAGGCCCTACATTAAGACTCTGGGACACAGAAAGGGGTATACATACTTGTCCCACCATCGAAGTGTAAGGGACATTACCAAACTGAGAGGCCATAGGGGAAGGCCACTGACTTCAGTTTGACACTAGTTTCTTAGCTTGATTACGAGTCACTACCATACGCTACTATGTGGTAAAATGCGGAGTAAGACTATCTATGCAAGTAAAGTGGCAATACAATGCAATACAACACACAAAGCAAATAAACACACAAAATTTTTTATGCTAGATTTTTGTATATATATATATATATATATATATTTTTTTTTTTAATTTGTTTGGAAAATGAAAAAGGTGTGTGTTCAATTTTTTGCCCCAAATGAATCTAGGATTTCACCTGTATACTCGTAGCTCGACAACCTGGTTGTGAACTCCAGGTCGCGTAATCCCACCTATAATATGTGGTAATGAAGTCCATACAATGCCAGGGAGCACAAGTCCTACCAATTCCTTACCCAATTTTCTCGCGTTCTATGATACACCTCTTTGAAGAGAGATGTGTGCTATCACCCACGGGTTATGATGGATCTTGGAACCGGCCTTGGCTAAGAACAGGGTATAATGTTGGTGGTTCAATGATGAAATCCAAACCCGATGGTGGTGAAATCCAACCATTTTCCAACGTTTATGTGAGTGTGTGGTGGTTTTTTTTAACTCGAATGTTATGCAAAATTACTATGCAATTCTGTTTCAATGGTCTAAATGTAGAAAATCAAAAAATAGAGAATTAAAGACAACAGATCAAGGGCAAAAATACCAATTTTAGATCTAATTTAATCAGATTCTATTTAACAGGGCTAATCGTGAGTGCGTGATTAGTTATGGTAAACCGCGGGTGCATGGTTTGCCAACTGCGCATCTGCATTTAAGATATCCCAACCATGGATGCGCGGGTCCTTTCTGTCAACAAAAATCGAATAATCTTATAGACCCGATCTTGAAATAAAAACCTGAGCTATTCCTAACCTGTTGAATGCAAGATGATCTATTTTCTACTATGCAAATGCAAATTTTTTTTTATGAATGCAAGGTTTTTAAGTACTTTCTTCTACCTCTAAGACCTAAGTGCACACAAAGACATACAGGACTAGGACTCTTAATCTAGTTAAATGCAATCTAAATTGAAACTAAGACAAAAATTAGACAGGAAGCACAAAGTACATACCTGTGTTCCTTCCTACTGTAAATCGTCGACCCACATTTCTGATGCAGCAACCGTGCTTCTGCATTTTCTCAGGTAAAAATCGTGTGTCTACGTTTTATCCTGCCAGGAACCACGTGCTTGCATTTTCTCAGACAAAAACCGCATTTTTGCATTTCCATAGTAAATAATATGATCGCAATATTTTCTAAATATATCGATTTTAGGTTTAATTTGTGCGCATTTTGAATTCCTGAAACCTGTAGGTGCAGACAGAGATTAGTAAACAAATTTAGATAGCAAGGAAAAAAAAAATAGGACCTTTATGGGGTCCCATCATGATCGTGAAAACAATTTATTTAAATAAAAACAGAGAGAGAGAGAGGGAAGTTATTTTGCCAAAATACCCATTTTTATATTAATGGTGATATAGTGTGTTACAAAAAGGATTTTTGAATTATCCCAAGCGTGTTGGGAGCAATGTTACAATGCTTCTTCTTATCTATCTGATATCCAATGCTTTCATGGAGGAGGGGAGATCTTCCGGCTCTTTCGTAGGGTGTGGTGTTCTTCATTCCTATGTTACAACTTCAAAGGGGTGAGTGGGATTTGGTATCCAACAAGGGACCACTCCAGCTTCAACAGCTTATCCAAAGTACCTATCACCTGCACACATTCCAATCGATAAAAGGTATTAGTAGCACCTGTATATATGAGCAATAAGAATAATGCATGCATAAACCCTAAGCAGATAATAATATGAAGCAAATGACAGAACAAATCAACAAATAAAATCCTTGCTAATCAAGTGAATTTTATTATAGATCTGTAATGTGCATGCGATTCATGCTCGAGACTGTGGAACTGCGGGAACATGATTACAGGTTGGAAACTGTGGACCTGTGGTTGTGAAATCATGGATGCACATTTTTTATTGTAAAACCATGGGTAGGAAGTTTTGGCTGAGATGATAGGTCACCTCAGGATGTGTGCCAATGATCAGATTCGAGCTCGCGCTCTTAGTTTCTTGTCGAGTCTAGACATATTTCGGTAGCCTATCGGTATGCAAATTTAGCTCCCTTTTTTTGGTGGATTGATGGTGCCTTTATAGGTTGCCTGGGGATGTGGAGGGGAATGTGAGGTGGTAAGCCTAACTTGCCAAGTGGTAAATCTGAACTACCAGGTGAAGAATCAATAACCCCATATATAAAATTACTGCTATTTGGATCTGAAACCATATTGTAGACTGATCATATTACCAAAGGTTGGTCACGTGGGTGATCGAAATCCTTAGAACTAAGGATGGTGAGGGGTGTGATGGTGATGTCATCGACCATGTCTTCACAAATACCAAGATTAGTGAGATGGACTTTGACTTGGGATGATATGGGAGGACCATGTTCAGGTGATGGATCAAGAAATGGTGGAAATAAAGGTATCTCACAATCTATCCATTCAACTTGTGAGACATTGGGTGATGATGATGGATTGGTTTGGGAAGGTTGTTGGATATTTGATGATGATGAAATGGATGGTAATGATGTTGATGACAAGGACTGACTATGACCACATGTGCATGTAGTCATAGATGATGATGATGAGGATATGGTGGTTTTATGAGGATTGGTTATGGGGAGCTCTTCAAGAATGGGATCCTTTGATGAAGAGATTGATGAAGTGGTGGATGGATTGGATGATGGTGGGATGAAAATATGAGTGGAAGGGAGCATGGACTCATAAGTATTTGAGATGATATTGCAATACTTGAATGGCTCGACATCTGCTAGCATGCAATGTACTTATCCCTCATGAACGTATTTCAAATATTGATGTAAAATGGAGGGGACATATCTCATTTCCTTCATCCAAGGTCTTCCAAGGAGTACATTATACGCCATGGATCCTTCCAAGATGTGGAACATTGTGTGTAATATTCTAGCTTCGATGGGTAAAACAATAGTGCCAACTATGGAACACAAAGCATCATTGAATGCTTTGAGGGTGAAGGATGACTTAGTGATGTGAGATGGAGGAAGTTTCAAATGATATTAGGATCTTGTGATTACAATTCGATGGATTTTAGAATTTCCATTAATGCCTCCTGATGTGGGGAATATTTTTGGATTAGCTCGTATATTGACAATTTGGTGGATGTCATTTTCAAACTTGTGGTTAATCGACTACTCAATGAGATGACTGGTCAGGGTCGATAATTGATGGGTGGATTTGATGGATTTAATTGACTAGGTATATGAATGGGTGATGATGAAATTGGGGAAACTTGGATGGGTGGAAATTTATATGGTTGTGAGACACTTGCAGGAGGTTGTTGCCTTTGTTTATTATTATGTTGACCTCTAGTGACCACATGAATGACCCCTACAAAACCTTGGTATTTTTGGACATGATTGACTTGGTTAGGGGGAGTTTTAGTGTTAACTCCCTCTACATTTGGTTGCACCTCCTCATGATGAGGAAGTGGTATTTGAAATATACCAAGGTCTTGGTTTTATTAAGTAAGAGGTTTGTTAACTTAAATTTCTCCCAAGTCAATGAGGTCTTGGACTACATTTTTAAAGATATTGCAAATGTTGATATCATGCTCGTTTTGCCTATGATAGTGGTAAATTAAGTATTCTCAGTAATTTTTACCCTGCTTGGTGGGATCATCAGGTCTCATGTCGAGCAAGGAAAGTTTATTCATCTCATATAACCTTCTAAAAAAATAGGTATATGACTCCTCTAGTGGGGTATATTGGCGATTCTATCAAACAAACTGTCATTGGGGACGGTTTTCCACAGGTGTCACTATGTTTTGAATTGTTGGAGCCTATGTTGTTGAGAGGACCGCATGATAGGAATTTTTTTGTGGTACTTGTTGTATAGTTTGTTATTGTTGAGCCATTATCGGTTGGCCCATGACCACTTGATTTTCTTGATTAGATTGGGTGGCTCGGATAGCCTATGATGATTTTTGTTGGCCTAGATAATTGCTTTTGTATTGGCCCTTTTTTTGCCATTATTTCTTCTTAGGCTTAATGATGCCTTCTTGGATTATGATATCCTCAATTGCACTAGCCTGAGCTAAATTTTTTTCGAATGATTGATAATTTCTTATTTGGAGCATCCAAGAGATGGGTTTTAAGAAAATCTTGGTGAATAGCTTAATTAGCTCGTCCATTGGTAGGGTGAATGGCAATTTTGTGATGATAACCCTCCAACAGTTTCCAAAATAATAGATAGACTCATCATCTTATTTTCTTAAGACATAGACATCAGATAATGAGATCTTCTTTTTGACATTTAAGATAAAGCAATCAAAGAATTTCTCAATCAATTGGTCAAATTTATAAATACTATGAGTTGGAAATTGATTTTACCATTCTATGGCATCTCCTCCTAATGTTTGAGGAAAATTTCAAAGCATGAGAGCATTATCGTCTTGAATTCTAAAGCATGCATGAACAAAGGTGCTCACATGTTCTTTGGGATCCTCAGATCCCTTGAATTTGTCAAACTTGGGTATTGTAAAAAATTTTGAATATGGCAGGGTTGGCACCAAAGGATGAATTGGTTGTTTGATCAATTGGCGTAAGGTTGGTTTCTGGTTTGAAAATCTAGGAGTGAATTGCATCAATTGATCAATTTGTTTTTGCATGGCCTCAATTCAAGGGTCTTCCTTAGGAATGTGAAAACCCTGAATTACTTGATGAGTTTATGGTGGAGTGGAGAAATGTTGTGGAGTGACTAGATGATGAGGAGACTGTATTGATGATTTGGTGAATGAGATGGAATATGATGATGAAATGATGGGTAATTATGAAATGACGTTGATATATGAGGATTATGGCTAGGTTGGCCAATTAGAATAGGATAGCTAATAGTATGGCTAGATGGGGAAACATGGATAGAGACCATCAAAGACTGTGGTGCCCATGATGGACCCTGGTTGATAAGGGGAGTCTGAGTAGAGGTAGGTAAAGGTTTAGGGTTAACCTATACTTGTTGTTGAGAGTCTTGATGTTGCCAGGCAATTTATTCAGGTAATCCCATACCTCATTGATTTCCCTATAAGAGGCTAAGGGTATGTAGGTAGAGGATATGGAATATGTAGCTTGGGATTAAGTCACATTAGGTACGATGATTTGGGAGGTTGGGATTTGTGAAGCAATATTCACATGTACTTAAAACAAAGGATTGGTATAAGTGGAAGTATATGATGTTCTAGGAGCATAGGAAGGTTGGGGAATGGATGTCTAAGAAGGTGCAACAGATGCCTTAAAGATAGGGTTAGTATACACCTGGGTAAAGGTAGGTGGTGGCTAGGAATAGATAGGCTCTTTCTATAGAGTAGATTCATGTCTAGGCGAGTTGGGGATAGACTCTAAGACATAGTTAGAAGACTTCATGAAGGCTTCTACTTTTGCCATGTCTATATGGGTGATGTGGTGGTTTATAGTGGGAGAGGATGGCTCCTATTCGGGCATGGCCATGTGGTAGGCTGTGGATGGCAAGGAATGTGAGAGACTTGCAAATAAATCTACCTATGTCATATTCAGGGTATCTACCACTGAAGTGGTGGGGAAGGTGGATGAAGGTTCCATTAATTTTTCTTAATTTATTTCTTTCTTTTGATTACGATATAATACCATAAGCAAAGTAAATTAGGATGCAAATTAGAATACCAAATGTAACACAAGAACCATAATGCTTAATAAAATAAACAAACAATGCTAAGGCTCAACCAATGTGGCTTATATCATTCATAAATTATCTCTTTTTAGTATATGTTTATTTTTATGTGCCAGTTTTGTGTGTTTTGATTTTCTAATCTCTTGTTAATGAAACAAAGGTGAAAAACTATGGCTAGGTTAGGAAAACGAGATTCTTGTTGGTGATGAAATCCAACAAGTTTTCTCAAGGGTATTCCTAAGGTATCTAAGGGTAGATATTGGTGGATGGATATGAATGTTACCATCACCAAATCTCAAGCAATGGTTGGTGATGAAATCCAACCACTATTATTTTGCATGAATCATGATGTGTGTGAATTCTTTTTAAGGTTTTATGTTTTCTATTATATGCAAAAAATGTTAAAAATAATCAATTTCATAAACATAAATCATAAGCCAACAAAATATTTCCAAGTTCTCCAAAGGGCGTGAAGTACACCGCTTAAGACCCCCTGCCTAAATAGCAACTGGAGGGTTCGTCCACCCCTCTGCCTGGAATCACCCAACTGGCAAGGATACTTTTGGCAAATCCAATATTGTTCCAACTTAGATAGATGAAATAAAATTGTCTCTAACCCTAAAATGCAACACTAAGTTATGCAATTTACAGTTCAAATGCACACAAAATGCAACAATTTACACTCAAAAAACAAAAACCCTAATCTAAATATGAGGATGAAATGCAGATCTAAAATGCAAAACTAATATGCATTCATTTCCATATATTTTTAATGATGATTCATTTTATTATTAAAAATTTGAAAAATACAAAAGATACTCAAAATATGTAAAGCAAAAAACTAGGGTTTTAGATCGTAGACTTACTAGAAAGCCTACGTTTTTGTTCCTAACTCTCTGTAAACATCCCTAGGCACTTTTTAATGTTGCTAAGATGCCTGTAGATGCTTCTGTATGGCTGTAAACATCCTTGGGCATTTTTGGATAGCCTTTGGATGCCACTTGGCACTTTGCGCACCTTCTACAAACTTTTACAAACTTTAGAAACCCTAGATCCAGCAAAAACTATGAAATCCATGCTTCTAAAAAATTGTAATATGATAGAAAATAGAACACAAATTAGTAAAATAGATCATAAATGGAAATCCTTAGGGGGACCCATCGTGACCGCCATTTGAAAGATGCAAAATGCAACACTACAAAAAATGCTTTGATCAAAATAAAAATCAAAATAAAATACAAGATAATACAAGTTTTCACAACAGAATGAATTCTTTATTGACGATATTGCTAAATATTTAAGCTTAACCTTGTTAGATGAGTCTATGCCTAGGGTAGTCCCCACCTCCTACGGGTTGGTTTAAGCTTAATTTTTATGGAGCGGCTAAGGACAATCCTAGCAGAGCAGACGCTGGTGGCATTGTGCGAGATCATAATGGGAATATGATGCTTGCATTTTCTGAATATTTGGGAGCAAGGACGAACAACAAAGCTGAAGCTAGAGCTATGTGGATAGGTATTCAAATGACTCAAGACTTAGAAGGAAATTTGATCATAGAAGGAGACTTTATGCATGTTATAAATATCCTCAATAATTGGAAAACACCTCCTTGGAGGATTAAAATAATTGTTGAAGAGGCTAGGATCCTTTTCCAGGGAAGATAAGACAGAAAATCCCAACATGTCTTTCGAAAAGCTGACAAATTTGCTGATAAGCTGGACAATATGGGTGTCGATGGTGATGCACTTTTCAAATGGGAACACGGTGTCCTGAGCAAAGTAGAGGAGCTTATTCAACAAGAATGCCAAGAATGATAGACGAATTTACCAAAAGGGAAGGCACTGTAATTTCGAAGAGTATGAGTATTCCCATATCTTTTTTTAAATGGACACACAATAAAAATTATTTGAGCTGTCAGTCTTGGTGGATGCTTCTTGGAAATACCACAAAGACTAATGGGGACAGTCACATGTCAGATAACATGGCTCCTAGTCATCTTAGTAATTTGAGGTTGGTTGATAATCATAGGGTAGGAAGGAAATGATAATATTATACTTTGAACCAGAGCCACATGGACCACTAGATAGCCACTGCCATAAATCTAGCCAGCAGGTTCACTTCTCAAAGGTTGATTGGCCAAGACGGGATGTGGTCCCAAACCATGTCATATACGGAAGAAAGCAATTACCAAAGAATTATTAAGAGTAACTATCAATACAGAGCTTGTGGGAGTTTTTTTAGTACTCTACTATGTGTATCTGTAGATTTTTGTTTCTCCATTGTTTCAAGGAAGGGATCTGTGTTTGTTTCCTTTTTTGTAATTATGATGCAGGTGTGTTTTCTTGGGGTATACCCAAAATGTTGTATGGGAAGTTTATTTTTTATAACAGGCTATGTGCCTTAGTGGATGTAATGGCTTTGGTGGCATGTAGATTTTACATATATAGGATTCTTAGTAAGGACATGTTCATCAACAGCCTTGGGCTAATTTTTGTAAAAGATTTTGGGTCAACCTGTAAAACCCGGTATTAATGCTATAGTATCTTATCTACAAAAAAAAAGAATTATTTATTGATGAGGGGAGCTTAGAAACTCCATTGTTACAAGCTTGGATCCTTGAATCATTTTTGATACAATGATACAACAATTTAGGGTTCTTCAAAACCCTAAGAAGCAAGGTTGTGGTGTCTTCAATCACATCTTGATCCCAACAGGGTTGAGTGGTCCAGGATTGGGTCACTCCAGATGTTGATGTAGTATTCTTGATCTGCACACAAGGACATAGGAAATAATTAGTAATATATGAGAGGGCTCCATAGCGTGAGACCCTCTGTAAGAAATAATAAAAATACTAAGTACTGTAAATGAAGTGGACAAAATCAGAAACACATGCAATGTAATATATCAATTTAGGGTTGATCTGTTTTACCTTTTCATTGTATTTTGATGCGTGATGCCTGATGTAGGTGGATGGTGCAACGATGCCCTAGCATCATCCAAAGGCTAGGGGAACTTTAATAATGGGAGCATAAAATACCCGTGGGCACCTGAAGACTATAGAAAATGCCCATGTGTGCCTGGCGGCTGATGGGGAATTCTATAGAAGCAGATCAAGTGAGGACATAGGTTGTAGTGATGGATATGGCAAGCGAGGGAGGTGAAATGTGATGAATGGACTCGAAAAATTAGGGCACTCAACAACTTAGGGCAAATACTCAAAAAGACTCCAAGGTTTGAGCCATAAAAATAGATTCTACTTATAGTCTAACCTAGGGCATGCTAGGGTTTCAACAACACTTATCATGCGGTTGAGATTAAAGCACATCCAAGGGTAGATAATAAGTTTAGGGTGTGGCATGGATTAAGGTGAATGAACGGATGAGATTAAATGAAATCTAATGGCTGTGGTTTATTTATTCATATAAATATATATCAAATATAATATTAAAATATTATTATTTAAACATATATATTATAAATATATATAAAATATATAAATAAATAGGCAAAAAAATGGGAAAGCTATGATGAAGGGCAAATGGCTGGATTTTAGTGGTGGGAATGGCGGGAAGGCAAATATGGAAGGTGAATGGCTAGGATTTGGTGTCTATAATAATAACTTATTATAATTATTTTCTAATTTGTCATATTAAAGAATAATATTTATAATTATTCTAAATCAATTATAATTATTCTTTATTATTTAAATAAAACTTTATTTAAATAATGTATATATAATATAATATAATTCATTTATTATTATTATTATATATATAAGTATACATACACATATTTTTTTTAATAATTATATACCCATACAAATTAGTAGGGTATAATTCGACAGGTTTGGGGTAATGGACCCTCTATATCCATTTACCCCATTTTTCTCAATGGAACCCTTTAACCGATCATTTACATACAACAAGAAGCAAAACAATTAATCAAGTGCATCAAACAAGATGGGAATTTTTCCATCAGCCTAATCACCCATATCAGTTGAAGAATTTACGATAGTTTCTAGGCTACCAACTTCGACTCTAGATGGCTAGTTTATTGATGTTTATACCTTAAGAAATTATGCATACCTATATGAGGGTAGTTATTCATGTTACCCTGAATTGTCTTAGTCATCACTTCCCTTTTCAAATAATCCATCCTCGATGGTTGATTCTACCTCTACTTGGTGCTACACATCGACAACACATTAGCAATACCATATTCTTCAAGATGAATCATTATAGCTAGTGCAACAATATTTTAAGCATTTAAGCAAGGCATTCATTAGTAATTCATAGATACATAGTCTATCAGCCAAAAAAGGATCCTTCTAGTTTGGGGTGTGATTATCTACTTGTAGATAAAGCTTCTTGTGAGCTTATTTGTGAGAATACTCTTCTAATATGATGAGAAAGACTATAAAATGATAGTAAATATTTTTTTCTCACAATGAAAGGGTTGAGATAATAAATTTTGAGAGTTGTAGAGTTTTTATATATGTTATGTCTACCTTTCGACTCTTGTATATGGTGACATAAATCAAATAAGTGTAATGATTTTATTATTACCGTGGCTTGTGGATTTATCTAGTCAAGTCTTTTAAGGTTTGGACATTTTCTTTTTGTTTTAATATTGAACTAAAGGTTATGATAATATGTGATTCAATTAGTGGAGTAAGAAAAGTATACTAGATATTGAAATATGTATTCCTTATATCCAATTTTAAGATATACTTAAGAGTTTTAATCTCTATCTCCATATAAAGCAACTTATGACAACCTAACAAATTTGTTAAAAGGTTTCTAATGGGATTTCTTATAACATAAGTTCTTTCATAAAATAGCCTAGGATATCTTATGCTTTCTAAGAGACGAAGGTGATATACACCTCATTAATCTATATAGATAAGGTATTGCCCTCTATATTAAATGGACAATGGATGTTGTAAAAGGATTTGGAACACACTATATCAATTTTTGGATATCATATGCAAAAAAGGGTTGGTTTGACCTAGGACTATAGGCTCTTCTCATCATACCAATCACAACCAAACTCATTGGATCATTCACTATGCAGGGCATTTGGAAAGTATAGAAAAAATTTAAGCCTCATATTTTATGGGTTGATGATTATTTACACATAGATAAATCCATTACTTCTCACTTTTTGTGGTGGAAAATTAGTTTACTACCATTGATATCCTTTAAAATTTTGTTAAAATTATTAATCTTATTTTATAAATGATTGCTTGATGAGAATGAATCCCTTGGATCCAATTTAAAAAACAAATTGATCTTGCTTTGCTAATATAAGAATAATTTTAAAGATATGCCTAAGACAACATTGAATGAGTTTACCCTCACATATTTTATTGCTTAATTGAGGAATTGGTGGTGGAACGTAGATACTTCTTTTCAATTTTTAACTCTAGGGTTACTATAAGGATTACTTTCTCATCCACTTGATTTCTTAGTATTACTTAACTACAGGAGGAATTTATGATATCACATATAGCTTGAGCATATTGCTCTTAGAAATTTTGGAAATGGATTCTTGAAACTAAAAGATCTATCTTTTTATGGTGTGTTTTTTTAATAAAGTTGACATATTAAGAAGTATATGCAAAAATGGAAATTGCTCCACTCGTTTGCACATGTCATTAACCAAAATAATAAAATACTTGTTTTGCTTTTTTCTTAGATTCCAAAATGCATAAAATTAATTTCTATTTATTTAAACCACACCATTTAGATCCTATTTTGATTTTGTTAGTTTTATTTAGGGGTACCTTTCATTATTTGGCATGCATAGCTGGTCTAGGGAATATTTTTAAAATTGACATGTTAGTCTAGTTTTGGAAATATGGAAATTAGGATTTTCTATAATGATGTTATTTGTTGATGGAATAAAAGAGCTAGTGTGGTGTCCAGTGATTATTTTAGATGCTTAGCCAATATAAATGTGCCTTGAAATTACAACTTTTAAAATAAATAGTTACTTAATATGACACTTTTTACATTATCGATAGAATATCTCTAATACAACCCAAGCATTTCGATACATTTCAGGATCCATGTGTTATCATAGTTATAGTTATAATAGATTTCATAATATGCATTACCTTAATCCATTGGCTTATTTATTGAACATTGAATGAGTAAATTTGGATATCACCATCAAGGTAGAATTTGGGATTTCCCTATCATTACCTATGATAATTTTTCATGGCTAGTCTTAAGAATTTTGTTGACAATTTATGATGAAGTATTTTTGATAACATGAATGTGATTCATATCAAATGGCATGAGCCTAAGTGGTTAAATACATCAATTTTCAAGTGGAATACCAATATTCAAATCTTATTAGGTGATATATGCATAATTGTGAAATGTTTTAATACCACTATGCAATTTATTATTGAAATACCATTATAATGCATTTATAATGTAATATGGGTGGGTCCCATTTCGATCACATATAATTAATTAGAAAAATAAGACATCATTATATGTTATTAGTAGGAGGGATTTGTACAAGATATACGAAAAATATAGATGACATCATATATTTTTAGTTTACAATGAAACATATAGCAAAACTATTCATTTTAGATGTAGATGCAAGAATAATAATAATTTTATTTTTTCGACAAGGACAGTGAAATGGTTAGGACTTTGGCCTCTCTTTGGGGAGGTCCAAGATTCAAACCATGATGTACCCAAAAAGGGATAGGTTGAATGGTAGTGGCCAACCGTTTACCAATTGGTTACCCTAATTTGATGCCCTAGAGGATTAGGTGTCTTGTTGACTTTGTCTAACCCAACGGGGTAGGGTTTATAGTGGCAACACCAAATGGTGTTACCAATTCCCCTATGTATTAAAAAATAATTTAACTTATTAGATTTATATGCATTCATAATTAATTATTAATAAAAACCTTTGTAACATGATAAATTTAATTTTATGAGTGTTTAATTTAAATACTAAAACTTTGTTTTATTTTAAAGCCTATTTTATTTATTTTTATTTTTCACACCTTAAAACCATGAAAATATTAGATAAAAATATACCACATATCAACCTTTTTTTATTTTTTTATTGCCCATATAGGATTTAAATGGGCCTCACTTGTATTACATTGTGACCACAAAGTGGTATTACAATAGCTAACAATTATGCATGTATGGATTGGCAAGATTCAAACCTAGATCTCCTCCTTGAAAGATGAGGAATTTGACCTATTGAGATCATGTCATTTGATTCATATCAAACTTTTTATTAAAATATATACATCAAAATTATGTTTTTCTAGCTATTAATCAAAGTGTTGGTCAAACATTTTTCTTTTAATCCTTTTATATTAAAATTTTATTTTTTAATAAGTTATGTTTGGATTCTATTTAGGGTCACTCCCATGAAAACAACAAAATATTACATATTTTATTAGGTCAACTAGACCATACCTAATATACTTTATCATCAAAGATATTTTTTGTCTCCCTCAAACTACTATTTTCCCCTATCAAATTCTTGATATCATTTTTAATTAAGAAAAATAATCTCTCTTGGTTATTTGCCTTCAAAATTTTGACTTTTGCGAAGACAAAATCAACACTGTGATTGACTAAATTACATGTCACCTTATTTCTTTCTTTGTACACATGTTGACTTTGTCACAAGATCCAACAAATTTTATCAAAAATATCCTAAATTTGATAACTTTCTATCTTGGGTGAAAAAATCCAATAAATATATTTGAACACACAATAGTCAATGAAAATTACATATATAACACCTAAAAATTTTCAAGTATTTGTCTTCCATTTCAACATCTAGTTGAATTCATTTTAATTATATAGAAAAATAAATATTGAAAGAAAACAATTTAAAATATTTAAAATACAAGGAAAAAAAATTGTAGCACAACTCATTCATAGCTCCATTACAAATCTATATTAGTTTTGTATAATATGTGAAGCTCTTTGTACATATTTATATCTATTTCATATATTTACATTAACAAAACTATTTATTATCTTTTCTAAATATCATGACTATCATATTTACCAATACATTCATGAAAAATGGAATCAACATATTACTAGCAAAGAAAAGATAAATCATAGATAACACACCACGGTATGAAGGGTGCTCTTAGACACCAACTATATAACTAACTATAGAATAATTATTCCTAACTAATGAAGAAATGGTTGGTCTCAATGGTCATAAATACCCAAATTACAATTGGTCTTAGGTCAAGTTTAACGAACTAAACTTAAGGTTTATTATTATAATATTAAAATAAAACCACCTACACAAGGTGTACAATGACCCATATGGATATACAAATGAATACAATGCAAAGGTTAGTTGTGGCCTCAAGTAAAACTTAACCACATATACTAACATCCCTTCTTAAGTTGAAATGGGGACATAGAGAGAGATTCTTAGTAGCCATATCCCCTTAAGGGACACTCTCCTACTCCATGATGCTCCTGTAATCACATAAAAGGCACCTCAAGCATGACCTTAGTCTGTATATTCCTTATATTATCTATTGAAGGCACATAGACTAGATAAAGCATCTTATGGTTATGAATCCATAAACCATAATGTCTCCAAGCCTTGTTATGTTTTGTCCCATAATGAAAAAAGTATATTATGGACAAGCTTGATGGGACTATAATTATCACAATGAAGGTTCACCAAAAATTGCTAAGGGGAGGACGACTACTTCAAAATAATGGACATCCATCGAAGGTGTTTGACGACCTCATTAGAAGCATAATACTCCACCTTTATAGAATATTGGGATATGATGGACTATAATTTATAACACCAAGAGATCAAATTAAAATCAAGAAAGAAGACAAAGCCCATGGTAGAGGACTATGGGTCCAAATCATTGACCCAATCCACATTAGAGAATCCTATCAATATTAAAGGTGCTCCTATTGAATACTGAATACCCATTTGATATATATCTTTGATTTACCAAAGGATCCACTTAGTTGTTTTCTAACAACTCTCATAGGGTGCCTATAAATACCTAGAATAATAAATGATAGTAAATGCAATGTCTACCCAAGTATTGGTGAGATAGATAAGTCCTTGATAATTAACCAATATATAATGGCATCCACCAAAGAAGCAATATATTTTCCATGAATATTTAGGTAAGACACAAAGGTAGTTTGAGTAGGCTTACACTCCTCCATATCTATCATCTCAAAACTATCATGTAGTCATTAATTTATCTCCTAATTGATGATGTTGAACATACAATGATAAACAAAATCATCAACATACAGCACAATCACCAAAATTTGATAATCTTAATGCTTGATGTAAGAATTCCGATCTACCTCACACCACCTAAATCCATAACTGAGTAAAAAAGAATGAATCCTCTCATACCATGCACAAGGAGCCTACTTAAGCATATACAAGAACTTCTTGAGATGATAAACTAATAAAGAGCAACCATAAAGCTCAAAACTAGGTGGATATCACATATGGTTCTCCTCCTAAATATCCTTACGAAGAAATGTATTCTTAATATCCATTTAATGTACCTCCCACCCATATGAAATGATAATATAGAGAATCATACTAATAGATTCCATTTATGCAATGGGAGCAAAAGTCTCTAAATAGTCAATTCCCTCCTTTTGAGAAAAACCCTTAGCAACAAGGCATACCTCATGCTTCTCTATTGATCATTATAAATGTACTTGGTATGATAGACCCATTCACAACTAGCAATGACCTTCCCTTCACGAAAAGGAACAAGATCCCATGTTTGATTCTTTATTAATGATTCATAATATACCAACATGGCACCCTCCCACTCTAAACAACTAAGTGATGGGATCTTTAAAATGATAAACCTTTAATATGAAGGCTAGATAGGAAGCCTTTTGATGGTGCTCCTAAGAGATAATAGATTTGAGAATCCTAAAAGAAGAGATCAATCTTACTTGGGTATTGACCAATCAATATAAGGTTATGGCACATCCTCCATACAAATATTGTTAGAAGAAAGTATTGAATAATCTAACACATACATTCAATATTTATGGCTAGAACCATTGCATAATACATAGGAGGATCAAGGTTATCAAAAATAGGAACAAAACTAGAGTACATGATGATGGATAATCTAGAATGAAGATGTAAAACTAGAACCCTCTAAAGGTCTCAAGTTGATAGGCTAAGAAGATGGAACAACTAAAATGGATCCAACAATAATCTTTGAAGAAGTAACAAGTTTCTTTAAAGGCATATAATATTATGTAGGTGGAAAGATATCTTCTACTAAATTAATGGAAAGTGAGCCAAAAGGGGATGATGGAAGCACCTCATCAAATATCACATATCGTTAAACAAGGTTTTGCTTGATTAATCTATAAAGTCAATAAGCCTTAAATGTATCAAAATGTTCCACATGGATGCAAAAAATAATACTTCATAGTAACCTTGTCCCTTGTATCTTTGATAATGTGATCCCATGTAGTTGAACCAAAGATATAGAACTAGAAAATATTAGGCTTATCTCATGTTTATCTCTCAAGAGGTATCATAAATGACTGTCCAAGTTAGAATCCTATTGGTGATATGTATGGCATAATTTAATATTTTTCCCTATAGTTTCATCTACTTGGCATATTACATGTGTCTAGCCATCTCCATAATGACCCTATTCTTCCACTCAACAATATTATTTTTGCTTAAGTGTATGGTGAATAGTCCTTTAAAAAATACCATGAAGATCCAAAATGTTATCAAAGTCATGGTTGACATACTTAACTCCTTCATATTATTGAAGATACTTATCTTCTTCTCAAAATTATCCTCTAAAAGAGCTTTGAAAACCTTGAATTTACCAAAATATTTATCTTTGGTGCAAATAGTGTAAAGCCATATATACAAGAGAAATCATCACTAGAATTGATAAAGTACTTATTCCTAAAAATAGAAGGATAATCCATTGGGCCAAAAATATCACCGTGAATGAGCCCTAATGGTTGAGTGGTATTCTTATATTTCCCTTTATAAAAATATTCTTGATGATAATTCTCCAAAGTACACTCCTTACAAACATTACTAGGAAGAGAGATAGAAGGATGATAGTATGTCATCTATAGCCTACCCATATACACTATAGTTAATATGTCCACGTCTATGATGTCAATGCTTGCTAATAGCATATGCCTTGGTCAACATAGCAAAAAAATCTATATTCTTGGAGGAAGAAGAAGAAAAAGAGGAAGGGTATTCACAAAGCTTATACATTTGATCAAAGTCATTACAATACCTTAAGGCTATTGTCTTAAAACCATCATCAATATTCCTAGTAACCTATCTATTAGGATAGAATTCCATCTATTTGTTAGGATGAGTAATGTGATAAAAAAAACATTAAGGTTGTGCATGAATAACATCTCCTAATAAGGAGGCATAAAGAGTTACCTCACCACGTCCAACTATTTATGAATCATTGCCAATGACCACATGCTTACTACAATGTTGTCCATTGTAATATTCAAAGTGTAATATGACTTATGGTCCAATCCGACATTGTATGATGTAATCTTGTATAGGCCTATGGAAAATCATTGTAAAATTGTATTTATTTTATTGTAATATTTTATGCAATCCCTATGGTCTGTGATTAACCTTGTTTATGGTTAAACCCACCTTATAACTTGTAATTAACCTTAAGCCCTCTTGTTATGTCATCTTAGGTTAAACTCTTTTATGTAATTGGGATTTTGGTATTGGTATAAATACTCCCCACCACTCCATCCATTATATTGGAGTATTGTGATTCTTATCTATAGATAATATAGTGATTATTTATGGTTCCTATGAGTTCTCACTATCTATATCTCTTTTGTCATTTCTTATGCTTTCTATATAATATTTGAGTGTATGGATTGCTTTTGTTTATTTTTAAAAATAGGTGTGAATTCCAACATGGTATCATAGTGGGTATGGAGCTTCATCATTTGGTCATGTAGAAATTTTATTTAGAGCCTCTAATATTTCTTCTAAGTTCTAAGATGAATTACTTCTCAAAGCTTCATAGGCAACTTCAACAAAAGAGGTAGAGGGAAATCCAATTTTTCTTTATATAATTATTTTATTTTTTAGAGAATTTATGACTACTCCAGGTTATAGTCCATTATTATTTCAATATCTTATACCTTTTTTTTGCAGATCCAAACCACTTATAGCAAAAGTATTGTCTCTTTGACTTCAAAATCATGTCTTGATTTTTTCATGGAGAGTCAAACATTGTTTCCTCATAAAGAGGACTTGGTGAAATTACAAAGCATGGAGAATTATGATGCTTTCATTCCACTTGCGAAATTTGGTGCCTTGGTCAGAAGAAAGAAAAAGAGATGTATTTATTTACCTCTATTAAAATCTTGCACACTATGTCCATTTAAATGGTTGGAGCTCTTTATTATTATGGATCGGGATGCTCTTCTTCACAAAGAGGACACATCTTTGGACCTGAGCAATGATGGAAAAAGTAAAGTTAGATGTGCATGGAATAAGGGAAATCTACCTTTTGTTGTAAGGAGGAAAAAAAGAAAGTTATTTCTTATTATTTTTACTTACAGAATAATCAAAAGGAATTTTAGAATTTTTGATGTTTTTCAAAAATGCCACTCTAGGGCTATTTTGGATGACAAACTTCTAGAGGCCATAACTTCTGCATACGAAAGCATTTTGAGCCTTTTTTTAAATCACATAATTTTTTGAGTTCTTTGCATTGATGGTATTTGTTAAAACTTACTACAAGTGCAAGGACATATCGTTGTGTGATTTTTTTCAAAGTCTATTACCTTATTCTAAAAGGGAAAATTGAACGTATGCTATGCAATCAGAATCTTTGGTCTATTTTTATGGGAGATGCAATTAGATTTATGATATTTATAACAAGTTTTTAGCCTTTTAGAGGCATACAGAAAAAGGATTTAGAATGTACTTTAGTCAATCCCTCTTTCTCCTTTAAAACCTATTCATAAATATCTAATATTTCATGATCTTTTACTTCTATTATTTGTTCATATACTCTTGGAATTTTGTAATGGATATTTTCATATATAGGTTCATGTAAAGCCTATTTTAGTGATGGAAATTAGGTGTTATAAGGGCAAGTTGAAGTTTCTAGATAAGGTGATTTATGTTGTAAAAAGAAAAGTTATGTCTCCAAGTCTCACCTTATGCGACTATAGAAGATTGAAGCAGTTTTCTTTTAAAGGTAGTAATATTGGCTTATCTTACTTATATGGAGCCATAGTGGAGGTGTCTTGGACATGTGTGGGATTATATGATATTGGAAATGATGACTACAATCCAACTTAAGGAGATTCTTATGTAGAGGTTTTTTTGCATCACATATTTCTAGATGACGAGGGGGATCTAGATGAATTTTTCTTAAGTACAGAGGCCCATTAGAGCATCCATTATGGGGAAGAAAATATTATTATTACTAATGTATTCTCTCTATATATATATATATATTATTTTTTATGATTTTTGTAAAAGATTTAACTAGATGGATTGTTTTTGTTCATTTTTTTAAATAGTTTTAAATTCCAACATATAGTCAATCAAAAGATGATGATGCTTCATCATGTGCCATGTTGCTCCTAAACCTACAATCCATTCCTCTAAATATTTTTAGGTTCAAAAAGCTAAATGAATAATGATGCATGCCTATGAGGTCTTCCCCTCATCATCACTATCATCTATAAAAATAAAAAAGAAGCATCACCACCCAACCTTCTTGGCTACTTTGCCTTCTTGATATCCTACCAACAAATATGTACCTTGTATCCTTCATTTTATAAAAACCATAAATTTATTCTTGAATGGCTTCTTGGATTTCTTCTCTTCTTATCGTTATTTCTTCTTAGAATCTAGCTTGGACATTTCCTTTCATGATCTTGAATAGAGAGAGAATGATTACTTCACTACATCTTTTGAGATTGTTGGTGGAGAAGGTATTTGAACACATCATCAATTATAGGTGTTGGAGTCTTAGGGGAATACATCTAAAGCATCTTAAAGAAGATAATTGTTATTGTTGAAAGTGTAATTTGACTTATGACCAAGGTTGATATTGTATAGCATTCTATGATGTACTTTTGTATATGCCTACAGGAATTCATTATACAATGTACTTAATTATTCACTTATGTAAGCCCTATGGACCATGGTTAACCTTATTATGGTTAAACCCATCTTAAACTTTGTAATTGGCCTAAATCCCACTTATTATGTTAGCTTAGGTTAACTTGATAATATAATTGGGGTTTTTGGTATTGGTATAAATACCCCTCACCACTCCATCAATTGCATCGAAGTGTTGTGATCCTTATCCATAAATAATACAATGATTATTTTTCATGCTCATATTTTTTATATTTTTTGCTTTCATTTTTATCTCTTTATGAATTTTCTATGATATTTGAGTGGATGCATTACTTCTATTCATTTATAGAAATAGGTGGGAATTTCAACATGATATCAAAGAGGATATGGAGTTGCCTCACTTTGTCATGTAGAAAAGTTATTTAGATCCTTCAATCCTTCTTCCAAATATGAGAATTTTTTCTCCTTGAAGTATCATAAGCCACTTTTGCATAAGGGACAAAAAGGAGTTTTTATCCTTTTTTATCTACTATTTTCAAAGCTATTGGAAAAATATACCTTGTTTCTCATAAAAGAGCTTTAAAATTCCAAAATGAGGGATTATGGTTCCATGCTATTAAAAAATATCAAAGAATACATGTGTTCAAAAATTTTATTCCATAACCCAAAAAATGTGTACATTCAAATTTGAAAATTTTATTTTCATATGCTTCTTCTTTGGCTTGGCACCCTCTCAAAATGGAGAGAATGACACGTTTATTCAAGAATAAGGTACAACTTTGCTAAGTGGATAAATGCCAATGTGACTAAGAGAGAATTATTGAAGGCATTTGTATAGTAGAGGTTCGAATTTGAATCCCTAACAATATTTTTTGAGATATATAGATACAATAAGTGTCTTGAGATGACAATTTCCATCTCAACTACCGCTACAATATGGTACTTCAAATTATGTATGAGGAATAAGAGGGCACAAGTTTTAATTACATCTACCTTATTTTTTTAAACAACCTAGGTAGGTTATTATTCTACTATGGAGGCACTGACATCTTTGTCATCACCATGCATGACAATACATTGGTCAATTGAAAGATATTTACAAGGGAATTTCTCATGTTCAAATCATGTGTTGTCATTTTCTTTTGTCGTTGGTATTGGTTGAAGGTGGTTTATCTAAAGGAAAGTCACCTTTCCATCTCAATAGTGAGCTTCATGAGATGGTTAGCACAAATTACTTAGTGCAAGAAAGACATTGATTTGAAAGTCTCTAATGTTATTCACTCTTTGTGTAAGGAGAGATGGCTTTTTGGCTAACATGATGATCGACATGGTGGTGTTTAGTGCTTGTGACATTCATTTTTACACTATTTATACACATCCAACCAATCATAATTATGCAACTATTAAACCCATAGTCTTATCAACAATCTAATAACGATCAAGCAACATATAATAAGTGGTAAACACTAGCAAATCAATGGACACCAAGTGGAACTCTAGATTGAAAACTATATTTCTAAGGTTTGTAGTGAAAATTTTTAACATTTGAGGTCCATTAGGGCAAAAAAATTGAAAACCATAACTTTTGCATACAAAATTATTTTTAGCCCATTTTTTCAAATTGCATGATTTTTCCATCTCTTCACATTGGTGATATTAGTTCAAGGATTTGTTACAGTGTTAAGGATCAATTTGTGTAAGATGGATCCTCGAGCCTATTTTACTCAACTCAATGGATGAAAGTATAGCTTATGGTAAACTCAAATGATTGATTTATTGCACAACAAAAACCTACGGTTTATATTTTAATAGGAGAAAGGAGCAACCCTTGATGATGAAACTTGACAACATAAGCAAGAAGAAGCTCTTGGTCTACTTTTATTGAATTAGACTTGCTTTTCCATATCAAGGAAGAGAATGAATCTATCAAGGAATGGTTGAAAGTGCATGAGTAATTTGTAAAAATAAATACATCTAAAGTAAATCTTTTAGAATTAGAGTTTTCTTCTCTCAAATTGATTGATTTTAATAACATGGAGGACTATATTATGAGATTCAAGGCATTAAGGGTACATCTTTCATCTTTAGGAGATAAAAATAAAGATAATGTAAAATGTGTCAAAATCATTCTTTCCAATCTCTCCCCTCCTTTTTAGATATTGAATATCATGGTTCATGTAGTCCCTATGTATTTGGAAACACAAAAAAATTTATCTCTTGATCAATTTTTTTCTCTTAATAGTTCATTTTCAAGTAGCAATAAGAAATTGCAATGGTACTTTTCATGTACATGCTCATGCAATGGAATTCAAAACTAAGGAGAAAAATACCTAGGGGTCCAAGGTATAGGTTAAGTTTTCAAAAAATTCAAAGATCATTTATAGATACCATGTGAAGGAATGACATTCTACAAAAAATTGCTTTCTAAAGCTACAAAGGATTGAAGCTGAATTTATTAGAAAGTTCTCTCATCTTCTAAAATGGGGATTTATATGGATCTTCCTTAACTATAAAGACTCACTTAAGCATCCATTGTGGAGGAGAGATGTTACTATCACTAGCGTCTTCTCTCCTTAGCCCCTTAGTTCATATTAAGAGGGGGTTTTGAAAGTATAATTTGACTTTTGGACAAGGTTGACATTATATAGCATTGTATAATGTACTTTTTTATATGCCTACAAACATTCATTGTACAATGTATTTAATTAATCACTTATGTAAGCCCTATGGGCCATGGTTAACTTGATTATGGTTAAATATATCTTATACTTTGTAATTGATCTAAAGCCCATTTATTATGTCAACTTAGATTAACTTGATAATGAAATTGGGGTTTCTGACATTTGGTATAAATTCCCACCATCACTCCATCCATTGGATTAGAGTGGTGTGATCCTTATCCATGGATAATACATTGATTATTTATGGTGATCAAGAGAATCCACAATTCTATTGGAATTCACTATATTTTTATAAGTGAACATAAGCAATACATGCACTCAAATATTATACAAAAATCTTAAAAGGATGAAAAAATAAAAAATTTACTCAAATATTTGGAGGAGCCCATAGACACCATAACTAAGCACTATACAATATGTAGATTACATTCACAACACTCTAATCAACAAATGAGGAGTGAAAGGGGGTATTTATACTTATACCAAACCCAAAGTACATTATTAAGTTTAACCTAAGCTAACATAACAAGAGAGCTTTAAGGCGTTGGTGGTTGAGGCCAAAAGAATTAAATACATCCTGCAACTATACAAGGACGCTGCTAGTCAAAAAGTTAATTTTAGTAAAAGCAAGTTATATTTCTTGAACACCCTCATTCAGAGGTAAGGAAGGATTGCATAAATTTTAGGGTGTGATATAGCAAACCTCCCCACTTCGTATCTTGGTCTCCCTCTTTTCATTGGTTCTTCGAGAGAGTCAATGTGGGATAGGGTTATTGAAAGAATTAAAAAAAACTTGCTAGATGGAAAGGTCATCTTCTATCTCAATCAGGAAATTTGACCCTCACTAAGGCCTCTCTTCAGAGCATTCCAGTCTATTTCCTCTCCATTTTCAAATCCCTTGTGAAGGTTTTACAAAAATTTGAGAAACTCCAAAAAAAAAAAATTATGGACTAGATCAGAGGAAAAAAAAAGGATACACCTTGTAGGATGGACCAAAGTGTGCATACCCAGGTAAAATAAGGGCTTAGGTCTAAGGAGAATTGCTCATATGAATTTAGCTTTACTAGCTAAGCAGGCATGGTGCCTCATTTCTGGTGAAGAAAATGAATGGACAGCTATCATCAAACGAAAGTATCTTCAAAATGTGGAATTTATAAGTGACTCAGTTCCAATCAGAGGTTTTGCTTTTTGGAAAGCAATTCTCAATTGTAAGGAAATCATCAAAAAAAGTTTTAGATGGGTTTTAGGCAATGGTGAGAGGATAAATTGCTAGAATGACAGGTGGGCTAAGGATGAACCACTGACGCAATATCCTAACTTAGCCTAAATTAGAGATATCATGGAAGAACTCATTGACATAAAAGTCTTTGATTATATGGTTGAGGATAGAGGTAGAATGAAGTTGAAACAAATAAGGATTCAGGGATTTCAAATGGGATCAAATGATCTTTGTAACATTCTCGAGCAACATTTTATCCCCATGAGACCCAAGGAAGATCAAGTGACCTAGGCTCCTACGAAAAATGGGCAGTTCACTGTTAAATCAACTTACAAGCTTTTGCTTGATGATAAGGATTTTGTCCTCCAAAAGGACTTAGTTTGGATAAAAATTTTAATTCTAAAAATTTTAGTCTTTTCATGGCTGGTTATCCAAGGAATAATTCTAACCATTGATAATATGATGCGTAAAGGTATTTGTATCACTAATCATAGTTATTTTTGCAGGGCTAATTAGGAGACCATTTATCTCATTTTCCTTGAGTGCCCTTTTTCCTTGATTGTTCTAAGTGGGGTTTTTCAGGCCTTCAATATTTCCTGGGTTAAAATAGCCATCGTACTTGATTTTTATTTTTATTTTTTATTTTTTTAAGTGAAAAACCCCTTGCGGGGCTGCCTTGGTCTAAGAGACCACGAACAGGGGGTTCTACACCGTCAAAGTCACCCGGGGTTGCACCTAGCCCTGCCCGCACCAACATTATCAATTGGATTTTGGGTACCCAATTCAACTTTTTGGTAGGGTGGAGATTTGAACCTGGGACCTCCCTTGGAGGATTGCCCTCTCCTATCCAACTCACCTACAACACCTGGGTGCCATCGTACTTGATTTGTTCGTCCAGTGGCCTTGCCCTTTTTTAATCCAAATACTTAGATACATGTGGAAAATTTGTCTCAATCACTATCTTTGGCAGATGTGGTTAGAAAGGAACCATAGAGTCTTTAATGAGTCTATCCATGATCATCAAACTATCATTGCCAGGATCCTATCCTTTGCCAACAAGAATGTGAACCTTATCCATTTTTATAGTCGTAAACCTCATCTACAGGAGACCACGATTGCTCAATATTTAAGATTAACCTTGTTAGATGAGTTTGTGCCTAGGGTAGTCAACCGCAAAGCCAATTTTAAGTGGTCCCCACCTCCTACAGGTTGGTTTAAGCTTAATTTTGATGAAGTGGCTAAGGAAAATCCTGGCAAAATAGGATTTGGCGGTATTGTGCCATATCATAATGGGAATATGATGCTTGCATTTTTTGAATATTTGGGAACAATGATGAATAACGAAGTTGAAGCTAGAGCTATATGGAGAGGCCTTCAAATGAATCAAGACTTAGAAGGCAATTTGATCATAGAAGGAGACTCTATGTATGTTATAAATCTCCTTAATAATTGGAAAACACCTCCTTGGAGGATTAAAACAATTGTTGAAGAGGCTAGGATCCTTTTCCAGGGAAGATATGACAGAAAAGCCCAACATGTCTTTAGGGAAGCTAACAAATTTGCTAATAAGCTGGCCAATTTGGGTGTTTATGGTTACAGACTTTTCAAATGGGAACATGGTGTCCTGAGTGAAGTAGAGGAGCTTATTCAACAAGAATGCCAAGAATGATAGTCAAATTTACCAATAGGGAAGGCACTATAAGTTCGAATGCTATGAGTATTCCTGTATCTTTTTTGAAATGGACTCACAATAAAAAAAAATTGAGTTGTCAGTCTTGGTGGATGTTGCTTGAAAATACCACAAAGACTAATGGGGACAGTCACATGTCAGATAACAAGGCTCCTATTCATCTTAGTAATTTGAGTTTGGTTGATAATCATAGGGTAAGAAAGAAAAGGCAATATAAGACTTTGAACCAGAGCCACGTGGACCGCTAGATAGCCACCGCCATAAATCTATCTAGAGCCATGTCATATATGGAAGAAATCAATTACCAAAGGATTATTAAGAGTAACTGCCAATCTGAGAACTTGTGGGAGTTTTTTTAGTACTCTGCTATGTGTGTCTACAGCTTTTTGTTTCTCCACTATTTCAAGGAAGGGATCTATGTTTGTTTATTTTTTTGTAATTATGATGCAAGTGTGTTTTCTCGGGGTATACCCAAAATTTTGTATGGGAAGTTCTTTTTTTATAACAGGCTATGTGCCTTACCGGATGTAATGGCTTTGGCGGCATGTAGATTTTACATATATAGGATCCTTAGTAAGGACATGTTCATCAACAACCCTGGGTTTATTTTTGTGAAAGGTTTTGGGTCAACCTATAAAACCCGGTATTAATGCTATAGTATCTTATCTACCAAAAAACAAGAGAGCTTTAGGTTGTTACAAGTTATAACGTGGGTTTAACCATAACATTGTTAACTACCCATAGGGCTTATAGAATTAAATATTATAATTTATTAGTATATTATACAATAAAATGCCCTAAGTCCTATCTAATACATCATACAATGTTGGCCTTAGTCATGAACAAGATTACAACTTCAACACCCCCATATTCTAAATCGAGGGGCTAAGTATAGAAGACATTAATAACAATAGTATATCCCCTCATAATGGATGCCCTAGTGGGCCTCCTTATTTTGAGGTAGACTCATATGGATATCCCCATCATCTAAAATTTGTTGCTACAAAAATATTTCCAGCACAAAAGTCTCCATAAACTAGACCATAGTCACCATTGTTACTATTTTACACTCCTACACACATCTAAAAATACTTCTACTAAGACTTCAAATGAAAAAGAGAAGTCAAGATCACCACCTCCTTTAAAAATAATCTCCTTTAATATTCTATTATCGTATAAGGTATGTCTAAAAGGTATAATATTTCCTATTATGACATACATCACCCTATTTGAAGACTTCCTCTTGCCCTTGGGTCACTTGATTTCAGTCACCAAAAGAAGCTTTGCATCAACCTACTTAAAGGAAGAGTTATAACAAACATCCAAGAGTCAAGAAATAGAAGAAGGAGATCATGAAGGATTAGATCTTCATAAATAAGTTGAATCAATCATCTAAATGAGGAAGATGGATTGACTAAAGCACATCCTAAATCCTTTTCTTACAAGCCTCCAAAAGACTCAAAATTGACTACAACTATCACAAATCCATATATATCTCCTAAAAAATTAGGCCACATATTATGATTGTGTAGAAAATTACAAAATTTCCCTTTCAAAATAGGGTAGTAGGGCTTGGGGACTATTCCACATAATTTAGTCCCTAACACTATAAAAAATTCATGAATTGATGTCACCAATGTGTAGAGCTCAAAAAATATTTTGACTTAAAAGAAATGGTCTCAAAACACTCTTGTTTGCAAAATTTATGGCCTTCAAAACAAATCCCAAATAGCCCTTGAAAATGAAAAATTAAAGCCTCTAACCTTAACAAAGTGATATCCAATCACTCATTGCCACTTATCACTCTTTGATTTGTTTCTACTTTTCACTTATTGTCTGCCACTTTAGTGCTTCTTCTCTAGTGTTATTGCGATAGTTGGAGCATTTTCATTGGATGAGACCATTTAAATATCAAAAATATGATAAGGCATGGCATCAAGAGGGTCCATTTTGACTTAATATCCATTTTTATGTCCAAAATATGCTAGAAGGAATCCAACCTTGGTCTCTTCCATGCCAAATAAAATGTGCTAATCGTCGTGCCATGGAAATGGATGGGAAGTAACAACCACAATTTACCTTTTCTTCTCCCTCTCTACCTTAAAAAACATAGAATATAGTCGGTAAAGGGTTCACACACATGACCTTTCTCCCATAGAGCCAATCCACAAACCATTGAGCCATTATAGCTTGATGTAAAACTAAGATGCCTTCATAGAGAAACATTTTTTTGGAATCTTATGATAGTCAAAATGAGTATGGGTTTTGTGTCCTCCTAGATTTAACCATTAGCTATAACCACCACACTATAATAGCATTCAAAATATAGCAAGGATGCTCTAGACTCATGATAACTAGATATGCAGGGAGGAGGCTCTTTTTCATGTAAAAATGGGGGATGGAAAATCAAACTCATCTATTTTTCCCTTTTACACATTTATTTTATGTTCCCTAGCCATAATGGAATCTATCCCACATGGAGGGAGGTGTGTCCCTTCCCCATGGAGAAGAGCTCCACATGCCCAAATTTGCACCAAGTGAAAGTGAGTGCATGTGCCAATGGATGTCTGCATTAAATTTAAAATATCTTACTATTTTTTTAGACTATTGATCAATCTTCTACTTCCTACATTCAATGGCCTAGGATCAAAATCCCAACATCTGAAGCAATTATTCAAACATGCAAAATATTTTACCTTTAGTGATTTTAAAAAAAATGGATATGGAAAAAACTTCTTTGCCTCTTGTGTGAAAATATATGTGAGACATAAAAGGAAAAGATGCCCAAGGTTCAAAATAAATATCAAAGACACCAAATTGCATTTCTATGTGACCAAGTGAGGTAGCTCCATACCCACTCTAATACCATGTTGGAATTCAAAATATTTTCTAGAAAAAAAACAAAATAAATCCATCCACTCAAATCTTATACAAAAAGTATAAAAGGATGAAAAAGAGAGAAGAGAGATACGAAGATCTGCAAGAAACCATACACACCATAATTAATCACTATACAATCTATAAATTACATTCACAACACTCCAATAAACAAATGAGGAGTGAATGGGGTTAATTATAACGATATTAAAACCCTAGTTACATAATAAAATTTAACCTAAGTTGACATAACAAGAGAAATTTAGGTTAATTACAAGTTATAAAGTGGGTTTAACCACAACAAGGTTAATTATGGCCCATAAGGCTTACATAGTAAAATATTATAATTAACTAATACATTATACAATGAAATTCCTTTTAGGTTGACATGAAAATTTGGGCTTTTGTAGAGAGGTTGAAATGACAAGCAAGAATGGGACCGATAGAGGTAGCAATTTTGGCAATGTCAAGAACGGTGAATTAGAGGCAGAAAGCATAGGAAATCAGGTTGTTGTCCATTCAGGACCGAACCTCGATCATATAACAAAAGAGATAAACTTAAGGTTGAGTTAATATATAGACCCGAGAGGTCACACAATTGATAGAGGAAAACGATCATGGTCACAAGTGGTGCTAGGCAATCAAAAAATCCTAGAGACCAAGTTTGACCTGAATATAGAAGGAGGTAATTTATTCATTATGAACAACCTAATTTATATGGTGATCGAGCAAGGAGCCCAAAACTTGGAAGGAATATTCATAGGGGTTAGGCTCGACCTGGATGCAATCAAGAAATGGGCTTCTACGAAGTGGAAGTCGAATGGTCATATGGATATAATTGCTTTGCCAAGGGGGGTTTTTTATGGTAAAACTAAATTGTAGTGTTCATTTGAAAAAGAATTTTAGAGGGAGACCCTTGATTTTTGAAATGCAAGGCCTCTTCCTAAGGAGATGGGGACCCGAGACCCAGATTTTCACATAGGCCCTTATTTGGATAAGGTTGCCTAACCTCCCATTTCACTAATGGAATGATGAAGTGTTTGTCGATATTTCTAAGGATATGAGACATCTGATTGCAATAGATTTGGTTACCAAAACCAAATACCATATTATCTATGCTAGGTTATATATTAATGTGGATCTAGGGAAAATGTTACCTGAATAAATATGTTGTTATTAAAATTAGGGGTTTGGATCCAACTTCTAGAATATGAGAATACCCCTTTGAAATGTGGGGTATGTAATAATTTAGGGCACATAGTGCAAGCATGTCCAAACCAGGAGCAACCTTCCCAAATCTAGAAAATGTGGAAACAGAAGAAATATGTACAAGAGAGTTCTAAGAAGAAAGAGGATGACCTAGGAATTGAAAATCCTTAAAGTGATCTAAGTAATGTAAAAAATAAGTAGGACACTACCGAGGAGAACCAAATTACATCAAAAATTGAAGGTATGTGATGATAAACCTACCTAAAAATGAACAATGTACTTACTTCTAACTCCTTTTATATTCTAGAAATTTTTGCTTTTGAAGTAGAAGGTAATGCTTCATTGGAAAAGGTGGAGGAAGGAAATATACAGTTAGAAATTGTTGAAATGGTATATGAACAGAACCAATTATTTTTGAAGAAAATAGAAAATCAGTTGAAAGGGAACCTAGAGAAGCTAGTAGAACTAAAAATAAAATCCCCAACTCTAAGTCATCAAACTAGACATCAAAAGAAGATTAGAATTGATGTGGGTGTTATTAAATATCAAGGAAGATCTTCCAATCATAATATTAGAGAAAGAGAAACAAAGATAGGTATTTCCAATGGAATCCAAACAATAATTGCCTTGGGTGAGGGAAGTAAAAAGCTGCTCAAAAAACCTAAAAAATGAAGCTTCTTTCATGGAACATTAGGGTACTCAATGCCTCGACCAAGCATAGACTAGTCCAAACATTGAGAAAATAAAAGGGTCCACAAATAATTCTTCTTCAAGAAACCAAGTTGGACCTTCAAAACTTAGAACCAATAAAACAAAGGATTTGGAGGGAGGTTGGTTTTGTAGCAAGCCCTACCCTAGGAGCTTCTAGGGGGCTTATTAGTCTTTGGGATAAAATTAAATTTGAAGACTCATTTTTCAATCTATCATATGTATTACTTTACTAATGCATTATAAATAGAATGACATGCATTGTATTTTAACCAATGTCTATGCCCAACTAAAAGAAAAAAAAAAACTTTGGGATAATCTAAGTCATTAGGGAGAGGCTTTTAAAGGAATTCCTTTGATTATGGCTAGGGATTTCAATTCCTCACTAAATCCATCTGATAAGAAAGGTGGAAATCCCATTATCACATAGGGGATGTCTGATTTTACCTAGTTTATCAGTTATAATAAGATTTTGGATGTTGACCTGAGAGGAACCAAATATACTTGAAACAACAAGTGTATTGATGATCAGCTTATTCAAATTAGGCTAGATAGAGTTTTAATTTCTAGAGAAAGTTTCAACTTCTTATAAATACTCTTATTTTAGCTCTTTCAAAAATAGGTTTAGACCATAACCGCTTGCTATGTGAAGTGGGGGAAGTAGAGAGATTCTTTAGAAGTCCTTTAATATTTGAAGGGATGTGGATTAGGTATGAAAACTTGGAGACTCAGATTGTTGATTTGTGGAAGGATGATTTCTCTAGAATTTCCAAAATTGCCAAACAACTCCAATATATTAAGAAGAACTTGAAACTTTTGAATAAATATATTTTTGGTCACCTATTTAAAAAAAATACTAATCTAAAAACCTAACTTCAGAATATTGAAGATTTGGTGGCTAGGGAAGGCCTATCAAAGGATGTGAGAATCAAGGAGAGGCATGTTCTTGCGGATTATCATAACACTTTAGCCTATGAATAAACCTTGTGGTATTAGAAATCAAGAATAACATAGCTTAAAGAGGAGGATCACAATACAAAATTATTCATTTTTTCTTCTCTTAGACATCGGAGTACCAACAAAATTATTGAAGCCTTTAAAGTAGATGGTCAGTTATGTAATGGCCCAATTGAGATGAGGGAAGAAGCAGTTAAGTTTTTTACAAATATTTTGGGAGTGGAATATCCCCATAATGAGGAAGCAATGATTGATATGTTGCAAAATATACCATCCCTTATTACTGAGTAGAATGAATACTTACGAAGCCCTTTCAAGGGTGAGGAGATAAAGAGAGCCCTCTTTGATATGAGTGGAGACAAAGATCCTGGGCTTGATGGTTTTCTTGTGGGTATTTTCAATGTTTTTTAATATTGTGGACCCAAAAAATATTGAAGTTGTTAAGGAGGTACAAAGGAATCATCAAATCCCTAGAGATGTTAATTCTACCTTCTTAGCCCTCATTCCTAAGATTGTAGGAGCAAAGTCTTTTTTAATTCAGACCTATTAGTCTTTGCAACACCTTGTATAAAATTTTGTCTAAGACTCTAGTGAATAGAATCAAGGTGGTGCTTCCTTTTATTATAGATCCTCAATAGGGGGGTTTGTCAAAGGAAGGCAAATTTTGGATGGCATAATAACCATCCATGAAATTATCCATTCAATTGAAAAAAGTGGGGAAGAGGGGATGCTTTTAAAACTAGACATGAATAAGGCTTATGACAAAGTTTCTTGGGTTTTTTTAATTAGAGTGTTGAGGAGTTTTGGTTTTCATCAGAATTGGATTGATCTCCTAACTGCTTTTTTTACTTTACCCATGTTCTCAATTTTGGTGAATGGTTTAGCAAAGGGATATTTCCAAAGTAAAATAGGGCTTAGACAAGGTGATCCCTTATCACCTTATCTCTTCATAATTTTAGTTGAAGCTCTTGGAATATCTATCACTAAATCCACCACTAAGAGGCATATAGGTGGTATTAGAACTACCTTAACTTTAAATCCTATCTCTCATCAATAGTTTGTTGATGATACTATCATCACCTTAAAGTCCTCCATTCCTCAAGCTAGGGAGTTGAAAGGCATCTTGGAGAATTATGAACTTGCAGCAAGTTAGAAAGTAAACTATGGAAAAAGTAAGATCTACTTTCTTAATACTCCGACAATTAGACAACAAAAAATTGCTAGAATTTTTAGTTGTGGAGTTGGTGACCTTCCTACTACTTACCTTGGGATGCCATTTTTTAAGGGAGAGAAAAGGAAGAATTGTGGAACCCAATGGTTGAAAAGGTCTCAAGAAAACTAGCAGGTTGAAAAGGAGCTTTGTTGAGTCATACTGAAAAATCTTGGTTGGTGAAATATTCACTCCAAAGCATTATGATTTACTCTGTCCCTCTTCAAGATCCCAACTAAGATTTTTGACAAGATTGAACAAATTCAATGGAATTTTTGTGGTCTAGGTAAGAGGATAGGAAAAGTATTCCTTTGGTAGCTTGGTACCACATCTATCAGAAGGAGGTTGGTGGTCTTGGTTTAAGGAAGTTAAGAGAAATGAATAAGGCCCTATTGGGTAAAATAGGATAGAAACTAGCAATTTTAAAATATTCTAATTGGGTAAATATTTTGCAATCCAAATACGTAAGGGATGTGAACTTTTTTGATGATAGGGATCTAGTCTATGGAATAGTCTGTAACTAATTAGACCTTTGTTGCACAAATGGGATAGATGGGATATTGGAAATGGCATGAGAGTACACTTTTGGAATGATTCCTAGTTGAAAAATATTCCCCTTAAGGAGGATCAAGAGGTTGGATGCCTTGAACATGACATATCCCAAAGGTTTAGGACTATGGTCCAAGATTACATAATATTGGTTGGTGGTAGACCATTATGGCAAAATATTTAGACTATTGAGTGAGATCAAAGGGAAATTCAAGCAACTCAAATGTTAAATAGATTATTGCAATTGTATACCCTAAATGTTCATGAAGATGAGGGCACTAGATGGTGGAATCCTTCAAAGCAGGAACTTTATACAGTTAAAATAGGCTATTTTTTTTATTAAATAAAAGGGAGTGGGTTGGCTTCTAGCTTATAAGGTTCGATTGAGAAATTTAACTCCTAATATCTCTTATTTCTACTAGCTTGTTGTTCAAAATAGAATTTTGACTCTAGATAACTTGGCAGAATGAGGATATCAATTTCCTAATCAATGTAGTCTCTATAAAAGTGAGATTAAGGATGTGAACCACCTTTGTCTTAAGTTTTCCTTTACCCAGGAAGTCCTCTCATGCATTTTGAATAAGTTTCATATAGCATGGGTTTTTCCCAATTCTCTGTCAGATCTATACCTCCAATGGTGCTCCCCTTTTAAAAGCAATAGACTAAGCTTGATTTGGAACCTGAATCTCCCTCATGCCTTATGGGGGAATTGGAAATAGCAAATAGCCATATCTTTAAATATAATAAGAGGAACAATAATTTAGTGGTGGATAGAATCTTCTCTTATTTTAGATAATGCTAAGTTTGTTATCTAGGAAGGAATTAAAGAATTTGGGTAGGAAAATAGAATTGCAGGAGGATGAAAGTTGACCCCTGTTAAAGTCATGGCTAATTCCACTTCAAATATATTCAAAGAAAACACTAAATGGAAGCCTCCTATTGTAGGATGATTAAAGTTAAATTTTTATGGGATGGCTAAGGGAAACCCAAATTGGCTGGAGTTGGAGGTATAATTAGGGGTGAGAATGGTAAAGCGATGAGAATCTATGAAGAGGCTTTAGGAAGTCAATCCAACCATTTTATAGAGGTGTGTGCCATGTTTCAAGGACTTAAGCAGTTGAATGAGATCTAGACTAAGAAATTTGTTATAGAAGGGCATTCCCTTAATGTGATAAATATGATGAAAATGAATTTAGAGATCAATTGGAATACTGCCACTATGATTGAGGAATCCCAATGGATGATTGATAAAATATAAGTGGTAGATTTTAAATACATTTATAGAGAAGGCAATAGTGGAGCTGATTTTATGGTGAATTTGGAAATAACTCAGGAAGGGCTCTATGTTTGGGATCATGATTTCTTTCAATTAGTAAAAATGAGGGAAGAGTTAGAATGTAAGTTTGAAACTAGGGTCAAAGAGTGTTTTTTTCCTAGATAGATCATGAGGACATATCAAAGAGGGGTTTAAAAGTAGTCCAAGTAGGCATATGGCTGAGAAAGATATGATGGTTTCAAATAAATGAAATAAATTGTACCAAATGACGAGGTAGGATTGGATAGAGAGCATAATAAAATATATTGGGAATAGTAACATAATGAATTGTAGTGGTCTTCACCATCATTCTTATGATGCATGGCTTGAAGGAGAGGTAATTGGAATGATGATTTTTAGAAAGGAAATCATGGGAATATTGGATCTATCCAACAACGGTCCCTGTCTAGATTTCATGACTTTTACTTGTATTACTAATATTTGTTTTATGAATTACAGGTTGGCTTATATGAACTCTTGTAAGGTGGATTGGACTTTAGAAGCATCTCCAAGTTCCAATATGATTTTAGTTACACTCACAGGATCTTACAACCTCCAAATAGGATACATGCAAGATTACAAGACAATTATGATTGATTACGGGAAGCATATAGTTGCATGTGTTGGTGCTATAATTGGGAAGTTAGAGAAGGCAATTTCCAACTTAAAGAAAAATAGAGAATCCTAGTTTTTTGGTAATGGAGGACAAAAATCTCAAGTTGGATCCTTTGCTCTTGAATGTGGACATGGAGGTCCAATATATTCTAGAGAAGGGGTATTTTGGTCTTTTCTAAAGAAATTTGAAGGTTTTGATTTAGATTTATCTAAAAAAATCACCTATAATTGGTCAAGCGAGAAGGTGAAAGCTTCTAGCTATGATTTCATGATTAATATGGCATTGCTAGAGGAAGTCGTCATCTTTGTGGTTGAGGAAGAATGCATTCGTAGAGAGAAACATTCCTTGGCAAGGGATATGAAAAAAATCTTTGAAGCAGATGAACGTCCTCATAGAGAGGATAATGATGTTGCGAGAGAGTGCTCCCTCAACCTTGGAGAAAGGTAGTCCAATGCAGTATGCTTTACATTGCTTTGGATTTGAAAGAGACCATTGTTCACAACTTCCACTTTACCTTCCTAAACTTTCTATGGCAAGGAGAATTAATATTCTTGTCTTCCTCTACAGATCGATAGAGAAGATTTTTGTTGATGTGCAAAAAGGTAAAGTGTTTGTGCCTTTACATCAGGGTATGTTTCTAACAATTTTCAAGCATATCATGACAAAGTAGGGTTTTTTGGGTAAAATCTTATGGGAGCCCAAAGATATGAATATGAAGGGATTAAGAAAGAAGATAAAGTTGGTGAAAACCAAATAAGAGTTGGGGTCTAAATATTTGAGGAGCAATTCTTTAAAGGAGGAGTCTATTAATTCTAAGGAGAAGTCACCTATGCACATTGCTATAAGAAAAAAACCTTCTCCAAAAAAGGAGATCCAACTAGTGATATTAGGCAAGAAGATCAACTGATAGTTGCCAAACATGCCTACAAGCTTTGTAGGTTGGATAAACTAGTCCCAAAAGTAATAATTGGTGGATCTTTCAGACCAAGAGGAGAAGAATATGTGAGCTAGTATGAGAAAGGGACTCAGGGATCACCTACTCCGTGATCTTCTCCAGATTTGACCTTGAAGAACGAGCATGATGGGATGATATGGGCACGCACAAATTAAGCACTTTGGAAGACTCTATATTAGAGTCATATTAATTTATATTATGTGTGTTGTGATTTTGAAACTACTTTATCTTGTGTGTGGCAGTTCGATAATTAGTGGCATAGTGCCCTTTTCTATTACAATGTTTGCACACAGTATTTGAGTTACTAGTTCCTTGAAAGATACTATGTTGTTTTATTTGTCCTTGACTAGTTTGATATCATGATTTTTTATGTTGACCATTGTGAGAACCTTATCCTTGTCTTTTGTCTTTGCCTCGACCATGGCCTCAGCCATGAATTTTCTTACCTTGACTATTTCAAAAATTTGCATCTTCATCCACCTGAAAGGCTGAGTTGCCAGGGTCAAAACTCATGAAATTTGTGTCCAAGGTTTTTCAATTTCAATGAACTTTTTTTCTAAGGCTTTAAAGTTGAGAGTTTTAAGGTTCCACTAGTTGATAAACTGGAAAGCAAGTTCTTGTAGTATAGAATGTGAAGATAAACAAAAAATGAGAAAAGCCCATGTGATACATTAATTTTTGAAGTCTTTATCAATGACCTATTCAATAGGGTGAAAGAGGTTAATGGTGGAACTAGAGTGTCATTTTTTCATCTTTATTTTATTCATCTTGAGGATTATGAACAAAATCTAGGTCAAATTTGGTGTCAAAGTTTTTCTTAAAGACTTCGAGAACTGACCATGTTGTATCATGCTTGGCTTCATCAATCAAATTATGAAGGTGATATTATGTGACAAGTAGGATGCTAGCACAAATTTAGTCATCTTTTATCTACCATTTTTCTAGGGAAGCAACATCTATGGTGGTGTGGGATTTGCATCCAAGTGGTTATGTCATAGGTTCTCAAAATGTGTCACTATCCTAAGGCTTGTGAACCATTGATCCTAATTATGCTTACCTTTGATGGTACATCAAGCATTTTTTTTGAAGTTGGAATTCATTGTGACCTATATCACTACAAAGACCTAAAAGAGGTGTGTCAAGGTGTGAACAAGGAACAAATGACTAAGTGAGGAAAAATGTACCAGTAAATAATGAGCCAAGTGATGACAATGAATGAATGTGATCCACTAGACCTTGCTCACCATACAAGTGGAATATATTTTACAAATAATGAATTGTACAAGTGGCTATGAGTCCTGATGCAACAGGATGATGATGTGGCTAAATCTAAAGTATTGAAAAAAAGTTGTGTAGTCCAAATTGAAATATTGCATATGAATGTAAAAGCTAATATCTCCAACAAATGATTGTGTAGACCAATATCTCCAACACTATATTACACAACTGAATGCCAAAGTGTGGGATGTACAAAACTAGTAACCTCAATCTAATGAGTGCAAGTAGATGAGGTGCTAAAAGTTGGAGAGGTATAATGAGCTTGTCTCAAATTAAGGCCTTCACTTGGATGCCCATATACAGATGCTCGATGATGAAATCCAATACATGATGGATCCCAAGTCCTAGTATTCCTCACCCAGTTTATTGTGGTCAATGATATACTCTCTAAAGATAAGTACGTTCTCTATTCCACGACTATGATAAATATTGGATTGGCTTATTTTTAATCTTGATTAAGAGTTCTTAGTTTTTTTAGCACAAGCAAAAGTATTATCCCTTTCCAAAGGTTCATGGGTATGGCTAACCCCCTTCACTGTGTATTCTTATTATGTTCAATTTAGCTTTAACTCACAAGATCTTTAATGCAAATTTCCCACTATAAAGGAAGTAGTGCCTTGTCACGAGGTTAGGCTATTGAATGAGTCATTGAATGCATTCCTTTTAGGGATGATGCAAAGATGTGAATTGATTTGCAATGAAAGAAATCTAATGAAAACTAAATTTAGACTTGGAGTGCAAATGGAGTGCTACTACTATGCTAATGTGGCAGTATGTATGTTAGATGTGATCCACTAGACCTTGTTCACCATCCAAGTGGAATCACTTTTACAAATAAGGGCTATAAGTTAGAAAAAACAATGTGGAAAATTTTGTAAGCCACTTATACAAGTACAATGGAGAGGCTATAAGCTTGATATGCTATCAAAAAAAATATGATTAGTTTACATAGAGGCTAATCCGACTGTATGGCTGTGTAAAAACAAATATAGTCAATTTACACAGAGGTTTTCGAACTCTATCAGATCCAAATATTTGATATTGTATGGTTGTGTAAAAGTGAATACAGTTAGTTTACACAAAGGCCATTTAACTCGATCAGATCCAAATTTTGGATATTGTATGGTTGTGTAAAAATGAACATGGTCAGATCCAAGTTTTGGATACCTACCAATAGATATACAATCTAAAATCTAAAATAAAAGGAAAATCTATAGAAACCTCATGCAACATCCTCATGCAAACAGAGATACAAGCTAATATCTACAATAAAAAGAAAATCTATGGAGGTTTTATGAAACCTCATGCAACATCCTCATCCGAGGAGGAGAGGAGAGGAATGCAATAATTATCCAAGCTTGTTTGTGGGAGGGGCAAGCATACAAGCTCTAATACCACTTGTAGCAAGGATCAATGTTAAGTTCTCAAGCTCAACCACATGAAATAAGAAAAAAAGGAGAAGATTTTCAACAATGGAGAGAATGAAAAATCACATTTCTTCCTTTGTGTTATGGAATTATATATTGAGAAAAATGAGATTAGGGTTAGGGTTCCCAAATCCATATTACATGAAATTCAAATGAATATGAAATGACATTACACATTAAAATAACTATTCTAATGAGGTCTTATTAAATCCTCTAAATAATTAATTAGGAATCTAACTAATAAACATGACCTTGTAGCATTAACATGTCTTCAATTGATCCATTGTGTCCTTACAAAATATAGTATCCTACATGTATTTCTAACAAGAAATAATATTATCATAACAAAGATCTTGAAAACTATACGAATTTAAAAATAGGCTTGTTGTGGTTGATCCACAACACACCCAAAAATTGGGGACCCACCTTTTTTGCATGCTTTCAAAGAAAACTGCAGTGGCCCAGATGCTAAAAAAATCAAAGGAAGAGCAAAATATAGCAAGAAAAAGAAAGTGTCGTGATATCGCGACATGTTGCTCCGTCGCGGCCGAAAAAGAAAATTTGTCGCGACATGTCGCTCCGTCGCTACCCAGAAATGAAAGTTGTCACGATTTCGTGACATGTTGCTCTGTCGCTGCTGAGAAAAATAAAGTGTCGCAATTTCACGACGTGTTGCTCTGTCGTTGTTGAGAAAAGAAAAGTTGTTGCGATATCGCGATATGTTGCTCCGTCGCGGCCAGAAATGAAAAAACGTCGCGATATCGCGACATGTCAAGCTTTCGCAACCCAAGCAAGCAGGAAGAGGTGTTGATCAAAAATTGTCGTGATGTCGCGACGTGTTGTGAAATCGCTGTCCAAAGAGGAGAGAGAAAGACAGAATGGAAAATTGTCACGAAATCGTGACATGTCACAAAATCGTGGTCAAACCAGTCAAACAGGGCAAGGCACTAAAGTTGTCGCGATATCGCGACAGGTCACGTTTTCACGGCTCTAAGCAGCGAAGTGGTACGAAAGGAAAATATATCGTGATTTCGGGACATGTCGCATTTTTGCGGCCAAATACAGCAAGAGCAGCCTGACATAGAAAAGCGTCGCGATTTCACGATGAAAAGCTAGCAAAGTGGTACGAAACGAAGAAGCGTCGCGATTTCACGATAGAAAGCTGCAAGACAGCTCCAAATGAAAAGTGTCACGATTTCACGATAAGAAGCAGCGAGACATCCTGAAAGAGAAAGATGTCGCGATTTCGCGACAGAAAGCAACCAAGTAGTATGGAACGAAAAATTGTCATGATTTCGTGATAGAAAGCAGAGGATGGTGCAAAAGAGAAAAGTGTCGTGATTTTGTGACATGTCGCGTTTTCGTGGCTAAGTGCAACAAAACCCAGCGATAGAGAAAAACGTCGCGATTTCGCGACAGGTTGCACCCACATGGCCCGATAGCATAAAAATGTCACGATTTCGCGACATGTCTTATTTTCACTGTGCATGAAGGCAGGAAAGGTTGCAGGCATAAAAATGTCACGATTTCGTGACATGTCTCATTTTTGCGACGCATGAAGGCGGACAAGGCTGTTGGCGGGAAAATGTCGTGATATCGTGAAATGTCGCGTTTTCACGGTGAAAGTAAAGGAGCAAAGTTGCATGCATAAAAACGTCGCGATATCGCGACATGCTATTTTTTGTCACAATTTACACGAGGCCGTTACAAAACATGCAAAAAAGTGCAAAACACGTGGCGTACATGTGTAAGGGCTGTAGAGGCGTTACAGTTCACAGAGAAGATCAAGCGTCTCAATGTCGAGCATAAATTCAAAAGCAATGAAAGGCGGGAAGGTGAAACAAAGCAATTTGGAAGACAAAATGAACCGTCATGGAAGGAGAAGCAATTTACCAGAACTTTAAAAGCAAAAGCACAGATTGGTACGAGGGTCAAAAACCACTGCTGGCAGAGTTGCAGTGCTGAAGGCGAGAAGCCATTTTGGGCCTGCTTTGGAGTGTTTTTCTTCTAGTTTTGAGAAAACTGGAAGTTTTTTTGTTGTATATTGACCAATTTTAATACAGAAAATTCAGAGAGTTGCACCTCATTGGCAAGAAAGAAGGAGTCATTTTCTGCATGCAACATTAAATTGTTTTATTTTCCCCTTTCATATTTCTAGGCTTATAGGTGAAGTTTAATGCAAGTTCTCTTGGTTGCTTCATGCGAATGTCTAAATCTAAAATTACAGTCAAAACCCCAGAGACCAGCACTTAACTTATCTGGATTGTGCGTGTTTGCAGGTTCAATAAGTTAGGTTGCATGCATGGAAACCTCATTAGCTTCGGTTTTGTCAGAATAGGATTGCATCACCCTGAATGCATTTCATTTTTATTTTGCATTTTATTTTCATTTTTTTTTTTGCACTTTATTTTCATTTACAGGCATTAAAATTAAAAAAAATAAAAATAAATAAAAAACTAAAAATTTCAAAGTCTGAAAATAGAATATTTCCATTTCAGGGCCAGAATTTCATTTTCAATTTTGTTTTTTCATTCATGAGCAGATGATGATATTCCCTTCATAAAATTCCAATTTCATTGAAGGGGTTATATTTTATGACATTTCATAAATTTCCATTTTGAAGTTACAGCATGGTCATATAGGGACCAAATCACATTTGCTTTATCAGGGTTCAATGAACAATCATTAAAGTTTCACAGTAAAATAAACCACAGTGCCCCTTGTTTTCAGTTACTTGCAACCACTAAGGTGTTCCAAGCATTTTAATTGAATATCTTCATTTGAGATCATCAATACACAGATGCAAAATGCTAACATAACGAGAACCTTGGAGAAGTTACTTGTTTAATTTCTTTGCAAGCAGAGGATTTAGAACCCAAATCCTATCGGAGAGTGTGTTTTCACAATTGGGTGAAAATACCACTCAACAGATTGGTGCTAGAAGGAGGGCTGGATGGGTTTATTTTAGTGAGATTTAAAATTTTTGTATATTTCATGCCCCACTGATTGTTATCTTTAGTCTTCTAACACCACTCAACAGATTGGCGCTAGAAGGAGGGCATGAAAAGGTTTATTTTATCATGATTTTAGATGCTACAGGTTTATAATTGTTTGAGAGCTTTACATTGCTTAATATTTTAAGTCCATTTGATTAGCATCTTTGGCCTCCCTCCTCTAACACCACTCAATAGATTGGCGTTAAAAGGAGGGTCAAACGGGTTTATTTTAGTGTGATTTAAATTTAAATTTTTGTATGCTTTAGTCCTCTAACACTCAATAGATTGGCACTAGAAGGAGGGCCTGAATTGGTTTACTTTTTCTATTTATGTTAAACAATTCAAGTATGTTGTATATCATTCTAACGCTTTTTGATTGTTCATACAGAAACAATGTGATTTGATTTAATTTTGAAAATTTTGGTTTTGACTAACAAAGTGTTGTTTCATGCAATTACTTTCATTTGATTTTTACATCTCTTGGTTGATGCTAACTTGATTTTTTTTTACCTTGCAGGTTGAATATTCAACAGATTTGGTTCTAAAATTACATTTTAAGTTTCACTAATGGCAACACTTGAGGAGCAAATGGTATCCTTGAGAAAAGAAATGATGTCTCTAAGAGAAAGAATGGTATTAATAATGGAGGATCATTATAAGGGTTTGTCTATACCTGTGGTACCCTATCAAATTCCTACAATGTTATTGGATTTTTTATGGTGTTTTAATCAAGAGGTGCCACTAGGATACTTGCAAAAACTGCATGTCTACAAGAATACATTATGTCAATTCTAGGTGTTCTATGAGGAGGTAGCTTGTAAGTTATTTGCATACATTTTGGATGATAAACCATTCTTTTGGTACAACCAACTACCCATGGAGGTTAGGAATTCTTGGATACAACTAGAAGCAACCTATCTTTATCATTTTGGTAATAAGATTGACTTAGAAATCTTGAAAAATTAGTTTACCTCCATATGTAAGGAGCCTAATGAATCCTTGAGTCAATTCAATGGAAGATTTCGTGAGTTGCACTCCCAAATGTGGGAAAATTTTAACACGTTAGAAGAGGAAGCCATGGAAGTATACCTAGGAGCCATACACCCCACACTTGTTGCACACATTGAGAAAAAAATGAGTGGTTTGTCTCTAGAGAAAATCCATGAGATCTTAGAAGAGATAGAACGACAAGGTCTTGAAGAAGAAAAGGCACAACATGTTCACATGAAATATTTTTCTTTTGATGCCAGCCTACACCAACCATCAAGCATAGCACCCTCCACTCCAATGATACCTAAGGTAAATGATCAAGGGGATGAATTTGAATATCCAAATTTTACGACCACCTTGGATATAGTCCAAGAGGAGGTGCAAATTGCTAAAACAACATCCACTAGTGAGGATTATGTAGAGATACACGATTATCTAGATGAAGGGGTTCTAAATTCAACAATGTTTGATATATGTGATAGGACGGAACCTACCATAGAATTGAATGAAGTGGTTGAAAGTGAAATTGGAAGAAAACCAATAAATGAATTTGAAGACATGATAGAGTTTCACCACTTGTTCTTGGAAGATACTATTGATGAGATGTGTAAAATTAAGGATCAAGAAATTCTTCACCCTCCAAATTGTGATAAAACTGTATCATGGGTTACTAATTTGGACAATGATAGCCTTATAAATTTGAATTCAAAAAATAACCCACTTTTGGAAATAATTGAACCATCTAAGGAAGGTGAAGATGAATTTGATGAGAAACACATTGATGAATTGGAGGATGTTGAAGAAGTAGTTGAACATCACCACTTGATTTTGGAAGAGGATTATTATGATGCTTGGAAGAAGTGGGAAGACTACACTCTCTCCAAAACTACTAATGAAACTTGTGTGCCAATTGATATACAGGACAACATAATTGCCTACTCAAAGGAAGATATTACAACTCCTGTACAATTTGAGGATGTTTTGGAAGAGGGTTTCAAATCTCATCAAATTTTGGAAGATTATAATGATCCTATTGCCAGGGACAAATAAGAAAAAGAATTTATGAATGAATCAAAAGATCATGCCACAAACATCATGGAATTTCATGCCATGGATTTGGATGACAATTTTCACAATGGTTGGGGGAGATATGATAATGCATTCTTTTCTCACATCCCTATAGATGAAACTCATATTTCACTTGATATGCAGGATGTTGAACCTTCTACATCATATGAAGATCTCATATTCACAATATTTGAAAAGGTGACAAAATTCGATCATGTTGAATATAAATTCATTGAAGGTGGGGATGCAAGTTTGCAATGATGATTTGGAGGATTCAAATGAAGAGATACCATGGATAGTGAACAAAGAATTGGAACCAAATGACAAAGATATTGATCAATTGGAAGCAACTCAAATGAAGGATCATCAAGATGAGTCATGGGACATACACTTTGACCAAGAATGTTTGAGGATTGAAAAGGATGACCATATTTTGAATTTAAATAATGTTTATGGTGAAATGTCATTAAAGGTAAATGAAAAATAGGGTATGATTTCTATTTACACCTTTGATAACATTGTTTTAATGAATGAAAACGAAGTTGATGCACTTGAATTGTTAAATAAAATTCATCAACAATTACTAATTGAATCTAGGGTAAAAACTTTTAATGATCCTAATTTAGTAAATATCCTAGATGCTTGCAAAATGCTGCACAAATTTGATTGGCCTACAAATTTGGAAAATAATTTGGCTTTAAAATTTTTAGAAATAGGCTCTTGCTTACAAAGTCTCATTTTGGATAAAGAGAGCCTAATTCTAAATCATGAATGGAATTATGAGGTTTATACCTTAAATAATAGACAAGAAAGAATTGAAAATCAATCATTGTCTAATCAATTTGAAAATTTGAATCTCACCTATGAGAATACTAATGGAACTAAATTTAATTGGTGGGGTGAGAGAGGAAAGTTGAAGTGGGTTGCATTGTTTGGTCTAATATTATTTTTGTTGGATTCCTACAACACTTGGCATGCATATCACATTATATTTTTGTTGAAGTGTTCTAATCATGTTTGGGATCCAGGAAAGTGATAGTCCAAGCTTTGCATCATCTTGTATTATATTGTACATTTGTATATAGATTTTGGTTTTTTGGTATTGGTTTGTGTTTTCAAGTTTCATTTCTAGGGATTCTATTTGGGTTTGGTTTCAAGTTTTGTGTGTTAGTCCTTTGGACATGATTTGAGATGTAAAAAAAAAAATGATGAAAAATTTGTTTTTGAGGCGTTGACTTATGTCTTAGGTTTGGAGTTTATGAAACATTGGAATTGTGTTGTAGAAAGCTCCACAAGTAACACAAACATTTAAATGATATCGTTTGAATCTTGTGATGCATGAAGTTGTCAGTTTTACACATTATGGTAAAGTAGATGATATATTCCAAAAGAAGCAGTGCATTCACATCTCATGTCACATTCCACATGGCATATATACATGTCATCTCAAGTTACATTTTCATTTCATGTGCAATCAATGAGAAGGTGTCGAATCCTCTTAGGGTTATTCTATAACATAAAACATAAAAAAATCCTAAGGTTGGGAACTGATGTCCGAACTATCTTGAACCAAGCACATTCCATGCACATTAAAAGAATCTTGAGCAAAATGGTCAAAACCATACTTGGATGAAAAGGTAGGGTGAAAAGAATATTTCATGTCTGTCCTATCATGCAACATAATCCTTAAAACAGTGGTTTTTACCACTTCCATCAAGCTTAAAGTCTAAAACCAGAGTAGTAAGGATAGGATTAAATCCTCATCGTACTTAGGTTGAGGATCCAATTCCCCAAAGCTCTGATTTGACCCACATGGAGTAGTAAGGATAGGGCATAATTCTCATCTCGCCTAGGTTGAGAATCCGATTCCCCAAAGCTTCCATTTTTCCCACTTAATCATAAAGCTTGGATTGGAAGGATAGTACTACATGTCCTCTGCAAAGGATGGGTAGTCATCCCAAAGGTCCAAGTAACAAAATTAACTAATATTTCCCATTTTGTCTTAATATTGGATTGGAAGGATCGTACTACATGTCCCTAGCAAGGATGGGTAGTCATCCCGAAGGTCCAAGAAATAAAAATATTTTCCATTTTCATCTTAATATTGGATTGGAGTGATCGTACTACATGTCCCTAGCAAGGATGGATAGTCATCCTAAAGATCCAAGAAGTAAAAAAAAAAAAAAAAAAAAAAAAGAGAATTAATGAAGCCAAGTCATGGATTATGGGGTTAAGTATGCTCATGCGTGGCAACATGTCTTGTCTAAAAGCAAGACCACTGATTGCTCATATGGATAGACTAGCCTGACCATTTCTTCCATAATTGGTTAAATTATTTTGCTCAAAGTGAGGTAATGAATTCCAAATCAGAGTAGTAAGAATAGGGTTAAACTCCCATCTCGATTAGGTTGGGAGTCTGATTTCCCAAAGCTCCGATTTCACTTTCACTTACACATGGGTTCAAGATAGTAGGGACTCATAACCAACTTTGGGATCTAATAAAGCAATTCATTATACATATAGTTGATCCTAAGAGGGTTTGATAATCTTGAATGTTTGTGTATGATACTAGAAGGACTATGCATTTTATAAAAGCAAAATCTCTTAGCATATTCATTAGGTTACACAAATCATTCACAATCTCACATATGCATTTAAGTGAAACTGATAATGGAATGTTGATCAAGTTCAAGCGATAGGGAATGAAAACACATTGCACACACCGAGCTGATACTTAATAATTTTGATGATTCATGTATCTCTAATCTATGGGCATTTGTTTATGTTTCTTATGTGCTAACGCCTGTTTTCGAGTTTTTATACTTCCAGGTTGGGTTCTCATCAAATGCTCAGGAGCATTTGACAGCAGAGTCACCATTTGTTGTGGCTGATCCACAACACACCCCAAAATTGGGGACCCACCTTTTTTGCATCCTTTCAAAGAAAACTGTAGTGGCCCAGATGCTAAAAAAATCAAAGGAAGAGAAAAATATAGCAAGAAAAAGAAAGTGTCGCGATATCATGACATGTTGCTCCGTCGCGACCAAAAATGAAAAGTTGTCGCGATATCGCGACATGTCACGTTTTCGCGGCCCAGACAAGCGAAATGCAGTGGAACAAAAAAGATGTGATTTCGTGACATGTCACGTTTTTGCGGCTAGGAGCAGCAGAATGCATCATGAAGAGAAAATGTCGTGATATCACGACATGTTGTGAAATCGCGGGTCATAGAAGAGAGAAATACAAATTGAAAAATGTCGCGATATCGCAACATGTCATAAAATCACGATCAAAATAGTCAAACAGAGCAAGACATCAAAGTTGTGATATCGCGACCTATCGTGTTTTCGTGGCCCGAAGATGAGATGAAGCGCAAGGAGAGGAAACGTCACGATATCATGACATGTCGTGTTTTCATGGCACAGATCACAAGGTAGACTTACAATGAAAAGGTGTCGCGATATCACGACAGGTTTTGTTCTCGGGACTTAAAATGAAAGGATGTCACGATTTCGCGACATGTTAAGTCATCGCAGCCCGAAACAAAAAAATGTCACGATTTCATGACAAAATGCATCTGCACTTCCTAAAATAGAAAAACATCATGATTTCGTGATAGAAAGCAGTGAGACAGCCCAAAAAGGAAAGGTGTCGCGATTTCACGATAGAAAGCATCAAAGGGGTATGAAGCAGAAAAACGTTGCGATATCGCGACAGGTCACGTTTTCGCGGCTCCAAGCAGCGAAATGGTACGGAAGGAAAATATGTCACGATTTCGCAACATGTCATGTTTTCACGACCAAATACAGCAAGAGCAGCCTGAAATGAAAAGCGTCACGATTTCGCGACAGGAAGCTGCGAGACAGCCTGAAAGAGAAAAGCGTCGCGATTTCATGACAAAAAAGCAACCAAGTAGTATGGAACAAAAAATTGTCGCGATTTCGTGACAGAAAGGAGAAGATGATGCAAAATATAAAAGTGTCGTGATTTCACGACATGTCACGTTTTCACGGCTAAGTGCAACAAAACCCAGCGATAGAGAAAAACGTCGCGATTTCGCGACAGGTTGCACCCACACGGCTCGATAGCAGGAAAATGTCGCGATTTCGCGACATGTCTTATTTTCGTTGTGCATGAAGGTAGGAAAGGTTGCAGGCATAAAAATATCATGATTTCATGACATGTCTCATTTTCGCGGTGCATGAATGCGAACAAGGCTGTTGGCAGGAAAATGTCGAGATATCACGACATGTCGCGTTTTCACGATGAAAGTAGAGGAGCAAAGCTGCATGCATAAAAACGTCACGATATTGCGACATGCTATTTTTTGTCACGATTTACACGGGGCCGTTATAGAACATGCAGAAAAGTGCAGAACACGTGGCGTACATGTGTAAGGGTTGCAGAGGCATTACAGTTAACAGAGAAGATCAAGCGTCTCAATGTCGAGCATAAAGTCAAAAGCAATGAAATGCGGGAAGGTGAAACGAAGCAATCTGGAAGACGAAACGAACAGTTGTGGAAGGAGAAGCAATTTACCAGAACTTTAAAAGCAGAAGCACAGATTGGTATGAGGGTCGAAAACCGTTGCAGGCAAAGTTGCAGTGCCGAAGGCGAGAAGCCATTTTGGGCCTGCTTTGGAGTGTTTTTCTTCCCCTTTTTCTGGTTTTGAGAAAACTAGAAGTTTTGTTGTTGTATATTGACCAATTTTTAATACAGAAAATTCAGAGAGTTGCACCTCATTGGCAAGAAAGAAGGAGTCATTTTCTGCATGCAAGATTTAATTGTTTTATTTTCCCCTTTCAGATTTCTAGGCTTATAGGTGAAGTTTAATGCAAGTTCTCTTGGTTGCTTCATGCGAATGTCTAAATCTGAAATCACAGTTAAAACCCCAGAGACCAGCACTTAACTTATCTAGATTGTGTGTGTTTTGCAGGTTCAATAGGTTAGGTTGCATGCATGGAAACCTCATTAGCTTCGGTTTTGTCAGAATAGGATTGCATCACCCTGAATGCATTTCATTTTACTTTTGCATTTTATTTTCATTTTTTTTCTGCACTTCATTTTATTTACAGGCATTAAAAATAAATAAAAAAATAAAAAATCTCAAAGTCAAAAAATAGAAAATTTCCATTTCTAGGCCAGAATTTCATTTTACAGTTTTGTTTTTCATTCATGAGCAGATGATGATATTCCCTTCATAAAATTCCAATTTCATTGAAGGGGTTATGTTTCAAGGCATTTCATCAGTTTCCATTTTGAAATTACAACTTGGTCATATAGAGATCAAATCATATTTGCTTTATTAGGGTTCAAAGAACAATCATTAAAGTTTCATAGTAAAATAAACCAACATTGCCCCTTGTTAACAGTTACTTGCAACCACTGAGGTGTTCCAAGCATTTTTATTGAATATCTTTATTTGAGATTATTGATACACATATACCAAATGCTGACATAGCGGAACCTTGGAGAAATTGTTTCTTTGCAAGAGAGGATTTAGAACCCAAATCCTATCGAAGAGTGTGTTTTCACAATCGGGTGAAAATACCACTCAACAGATTGGTGCTAGAAGGAGGGCTGGATGGATTTATTTTAGTGAGATTTAAAATTTTTGTATATTTCATGCCCCACTGATCTCATATTCACAAGATTTGATTTCCCAAATCTCTAATTTCACTTTCACTTACACATGGGTTCAAGATAGTAGGGACTCATAACCAACTTTGGGATCTAATAAAGCAATTCATTATACATATAGTTGATCCTAAGAAGGTTTGATAATCTTGAATGTTTGTGTATGATACTAGAAGGACTATGCATTTTATAAAAGCAAAATCTCTTAGCATATTCATTAGGTTACACAAATCATTCACAATATCACATATGCATTTAAGTGAAACTGATAATGGAATGTTGATCAAGTTCAAGCGATAGGGAATGAAAACACATTGCACACATCGAGCTGATACTTAATAATTTTGATGATTCATGTATCTCTGATCTATGGGCATTTTTTTATGTTTCTTATGTGCTAACGCCTGTTTTCGAGTTTGTATACTTCCAGGTTGGGTTCTCACCAAATGCTCAGGATCATTTGACAGCAGAGTCGCCATTTGTTGTGGCTGATCCACAACACACCCCAAAATTGGGGACCCAACTTTTTTGCATGCTTTCAAAGAAAACTGCAGTGGCCCAGATGCTAAAAAAATCAAAGGAAGAGCAAAATATAGCAAGAAAAAGAAAGTGTCGCGATATCATGACATGTTGCTCTGTCGCGACCGAAAAAGAAAATTTGTCGCGATATCGCGACATGTCACTCCGTCGCTGCCCAGAAATGAAAGTTGTCATGATTTCACAACATGTTGCTCTATCGCTGCTGAGAAAAATAAGGTGTCGCGATATCGCGACGTGTTGCTCTGTCACTGTTAAGAAAATAAAAGTTGTCGCGATATCGCGACATGTTGCTCCGTCGCGGCCAAAAATGAAAAAATGTCGCGATATCGTGACATGTCAAGCTTTCGTGGCCCAGGCAAGCAGGAAGAGGTGTTGATCAAAAATTGTCGCGATTTCGCGACGTGTTGTGAAATCACGGTCCAGAGAGGAGAGAGAAAGATAGAATGGAAATTATCACGAAATCACGACGTCACAAAATCGTGGTCAAACCAGTCAAACAGGGCAAGGCACTAAAGTTGTTGCGATATCACAACAGGTCACGTTTTCGCGGCTCCAAGCAGTGAAGTGGTACGGAAGGAAAATATGTCACGATTTCGCGACATGTCGTGTTTTTGCGGCCAAATACAGCAAGAGCAGCCCGACATAGAAAAGCATCACGTTTTCACGACGAAAAGCTGGCAAAGTGGTACAAAATGGAGAAGCATCACGATTTCGCGATAGATAACCGCAATATAGCTCCAAATGAAAAGCGTCACGATTTCACGACAGGAAGCAGCGAGACATCCTGAAAGAGAAAGGCATCGCGATTTCACGATAGAAAGCAACCAAGTAGTATGGAACAAAAAATTGTCACGATTTCACGACAGAAAGCAAAGGATGGTGCAAAAGAGAAAAGTGTCGCGATTTCGCGACATGTCACATTTTTGCGGCTAAGTGCAACAAAACCCAGCGATAGAGAAAAATGTCGCGATTTCACGACAGGTTGCACCCACATGGCCCGATAGCATAAAAATGTCGCGATTTCGTGACATGTCTTATTTTTGCTGTGCATGAAGGCAGGAAAGGTTGCGGGCATAAAAATGTCACGATTTCGCGACATGTCTCATTTTCACGACGCATGAAGGCGGACAAGGCTGTTGGTGGGAAAATGTCGCGATATCGCGACATGTCGCATTTTCACGATGAAAGTAAAGGAGCAAAGCTGCATGCATAAAAATGTCACGATATTGTGACATGCTATTTTTTGTCGTGATTTACATGGGGCCATTACAGAACATGCAAAAAAGTGTGGAACACATGGCGTACATGTGTAAGGGCTGCAGAGGTGTTACAGTTCACAGAGAAGATCAAGCGTCTCAATGTCGAGCATAAAGTCAAAAGCAATGAAAGGCGGGAAGGTGAAACAAAGCAATCTGGAAGACGAAACGAACCGTCGTGGAAGGAGAAGCAATTTACCAAAACTTTAAAAGCAAAAGCACAGATTGGTACGAGGGTCAGAAACCGTTACGGGCAGAGTTGCAGTGCCGAAGGCGAGAAGCCATTCTAGGCCTGCTTTGGAGTGTTTTTCTTCCCCTTTTTCTGGTTTTGAGAAAACTAGAAGTTCTGTTGTTGTATATTGACCAATTTTAATATAGAAAATTCAGAGAGTTGCACCTCATTGGCAAGGAAGAAGAAGTCATTTTCTGCATGCAAGATTAAATTGTTTTATTTTCCCCTTTCATATTTCTAGGCTTATAGGTGAAGTTTAATGCAAGTTCTCTTGGTTGCTTCATGCGAATGTCTAAATCTAAAATTACAGTCAAAACCCCAGAGACCAGCACTTAACTTATCTGGATTGTGCATGTTTGCAGGTTCAATAAGTTAGGTTGCATGCATGGAAACCTCATTAGCTTCGGTTTTGTCAGAATAGGATTGCATCACCCTGAATGCATTTCATTTTTCTTTTGCATTTTATTTTCATTTTTTTTTTCTGCACTTTATTTTCATTTACAGGAATTAAAATAAAAAATAAATAAATAACTAAAAATTTCAAAGTCTGAAAATAGAATATTTCCATTTCAAGGCCAGAATTTCATTTTCAGTTTTGTTTTTTTTTTCATTCATGAGCAGATGATGATATTCCCTTCATAAAATTCCAATTTCATTGAAGGGGTTATATTTTATGACATTTCATAAATTTCCATTTTGAAGTTACAGCATGGTCATATAGGGACCAAATCACATTTGCTTTATCGGGGTTCAATGAACAATCATTAAAGTTTCACGATAAAATAAACCACAGTGCCCCTTTTTTTTGAGTTACTTGCAACCACTAAGGTGTTCCAAGCATTTTAATTGAATATCTTCATTTGAGATCATCAATACACAGATGCAAAATGCTAACATAACAGGAACCTTAGAGAATTTACTTGTTTAATTTCTTTGCAAGCAGAGGATTTAGAACCCAAATCCTATCGAAGAGTGTGTTTTCACAACTGGGTGAAAATACCACTCAACAAGGCTCAAAATGCTTATGCTAAAGTTATGGTCCCAAATGTTTTAGCCCAAAGGCCATGAAATATGCCACCAAAACCTTTGAATATTTTAAAAAATACCTTCAACAAATCTTATGTTACAATTTGATGTTGAATGGATAGCTAAGAAGGTGGCAACTATGCAATAACTAGGCAGACCACTAGGAAAAGTATAAATGAACCAATTGCTACCAAGTTACATTGAGTTGGGCAAGGGGTTCCACCTATGCATGGACTAAGCAATCCACTACATAGATACTAATTGAACTAGTTACTACATTGTATCACTAATGCAAGGAAATAATCACCACATAAATATCAAATTTATTATTGATTGGTTAAATGACTAAGCAAATAAAAATTATTATTCTATGATGTGGCTTGAGGTGGTTGGCTATTCCTCCTTATAGGTAAAATTTTGGTTTTATTACCTCCACCTAGGTGCCACATTGGGTACCAAACTCACAACAAATCCATGTAAACTAAATCCAATTAGGAACTTAAAATTGATAACTAGGGGACACCAAGCCTTCATACACTTCCCTATATCAATTGGTTTATGGGATAGTCAAGTCTCAAAATTATGCTTGTTGGATACATCTACCATGTATAAAAGGGATGAGGGTGATCTAGACATACACCCAAACAATCTCTAATAGACTATTGAGATTTCGTACCATGCACATAACAAAGTTATCAATACACCCTCAAAATATCATGCATGAAAGTCAAACATGCATCCCTTTAAAGTCTAATGGATTATCCATAATGCACTAGTTGCATTATCATTAAGATTATGTTATAGATTGGCATAACCATTCAAAAAAGAAGCTCAATAACCTAGGTGGGGGGCACTTGCACATACACATCCTTATATCTTCATCAAATGATCAAGTCTTCTTGTAAGTGTCAAAGCATATCACACATTTGCTAAGATTTTTTCAAACAAAATACCATGGTTTGAACCCATGAAATCTTCCAAAAGGATTCATAGCACAACATGCTTGGGTTATTCCACTAAAAAACATAGTGGATACATGTCAACCATTGCTTATACATGACCTATCACATATTTTATAAATGCACAAACTTGCCTATATTTGTTGCTTTGTCGCCAGATAAAGGAATATTCTCCTAAATATTTTGATTTCAATTTTTTTTTAAATTTGGAGGTAAAAAAAAAATAAATGATAAAGGTACCTAATGACAAAATTACAAAATTATTGAATTGGGATTCTCCTATAATTCTATAAAGAATACAAAAACATTGATGGTTTATCCATATATGTTACAATTTACTCTATAGAACCTATTTCTCAAATACAACCAATCAAGACATCCTTTGTCACCAAAACAACATAAGAGTCATTGGATCATTTTTACAAGTTTATCAGGTGGATCAAAGGTCTTTGCCATGTATTAAAGTCTACTTATGACTTTTCTCACAACTAGGGATAGTGGTGTTGGATAATATTACATTATTTGGTAGAAATTTAAATGTACCTTATGGTACAAATGTAAATATGTAAATATTAGAATAGGGTGTGAATCTATAGTTTAGGTGTGTGATTTATATTTCCCCTTTATGTATGTGTCTATGTGTAGGATGTGCACAAGTGTCATGTAACAATGTTTGCATATGTGTAGAGTGAGAAAGTGTGCAAGTGTCATGTATCTATATGTGCAAGTGTGTATATGTTAGAGTTTGCAAAGTTTCATAGAGTAAAGTGTGCAAGTGAGTGAAAATAGAGAGCCAAGAGTCAAGTATACAAGAGGTACAATAAGAAGCCAAACTGCATGAGAGGTTTATCTTATGTATGGAATAAGAAAGGATGCATCTCCTAGATATGTGAGGTGAGCAATAGATAAAGTATCCAAGAGTCACCTTTCTAAGGTTATATTATGGGGATAAAGCTCCATGTATTGTATTCAAGAATCATATGAATATTGAATGAAGCTTGTATACAATTTGAGCAATATTATTATAAGTTTTCTTCATGTTATTGCATGAATGATATTGACCATTTATTTCATATTATTGTTTTTATTTTCATGAATTTTTATGTTCATTGATGTTGGCTATTTATATTGAATGCTCAAATATTGAATAATATATTTTGATCCTAAACATTGGGACTTATGATAATCGGTCTAAAAATCCAACAAGTGGGAAAACCCAACCTCTTCTTCTAACCATGCAAATTGCTCGCTCATTTATGTTATACTGATGCCAAAAAAATCTAAACTAGGGAAGGAAATGGTTTTTTTATTAAAAAATCCATAAAAGGCAACCAGATTTTACAAAAAAACATCGAAACTAAATCCTTTATTTTTAGCAAAACTATTATTTCATTAACCAAGCCCTCATTGTAATAATCCATCATAAAAAACTAATTAACCAAAGGAACTAAATACCAAAAACATAAAATATGATGTACTTATCGATGAATATTTCTCCTTAGTTAGTGACTCTTTTGTAGCATAATGAGATCCTCATGATCCAATCTCCAACTAGCGTTTTTTGGTGAAACCCTAAAAAAACTACTTGACACACTCTTTTTCAAACTTTTTCCAACAAAACACATTGCTTTTAGAATCACCATAGAAGAATGTATGCAAAAATTTAAGGTTAAGAAACAAAGATTCACACCCTCTTTGATACTACATTAGATTTATCGATATATTAATGAATGAATAAAAACAACACATTACCTCGCAAAGAAAATATAAGTCATAGATAAGCATAACATGATATGAAGGGTGTTCTTAGACAACAAATATCTCATTAACAAAAGAATAAATCTTTCCAAACAATGAATAAATGGTTGGCCTCAAAGGGTATGAATACCCAGATTACAAGTTTTAAGGGCCCTCCTTGGCATGACTCATTCTTAAAATTCGATTCATGTATTGATGGGTGGATATCTAATGCATAATATTTTGTTATGTTACTAAAATATGTGGTAGATATACTTTATGCTTTAATTACTTGAAATATTGTATTGTTGATGAATTTGTGGTTGCAGGGCCAGGTACTCTTACCGGTGGATCAGTATGGGACAACCACTAGAGTTGAGAGAAAAATTGGTAAATGATGGATGACTTATTCATCAATGGCTCAAGGGTAAAATGATACCCTTCATTTAATGCATTGCATATATGCTTTTTGTTTGAATACGCGTTGGACCATGAGATTGTTATTGGCAAAGAAGTCATCCTTAGTAGGTAGGGGATAATGTTTTAGTTATCTTAAAAATTTACCTACTTAAGGATAAAACAATGTGGTGTATTATGGATTTGAAAAAGTCTTTGTTTTGCTTGAGTTTTGGAAGCATAGATTTGATGGATTAATCCAATGAAGTATTAATATGTCTAGTAATATTAATACTTGAAATATTAACAATTAATATTAAAATTTGATATTAATTGTTAATTAATTAATCCAAGTACCTTATTGCTAGAAGTAATCATATTGTGATTGAGTGATTAGATATAGTTTCTTTAACATTTTTTTTTAATAATTATTTGGAATTCCTAATGTTGGAAACATTAAGAAAATATTATTAAAAAGAATAAATTAATTTAAAAAGAAATTCAAATGAGCTTTTTGTTAATGTTTGCCAAGAGTACGTTACGAGCTTAACATCATGGAGGGTATCCAACTCAACAAGAGAGATCATGGAAAGATCTTTGAATGCTTGGGGTAGCGGCAAAAGCTATTTAAGAGGGTGGATTTTGGAAATTTGAGGATTATCAAAGGAGATTAAGCATAGTAGAAGGAAGGAGTAGGACAAAGGGAAGAGCATTGTAGATTGCATCCAAGATGAGGTATTTACACTTGGTTTCTATGTATAATTTTAAGATGATATTCTTGAGATTTTATTTATATGTTGCTTAATTCATGCTTTGCTTGTATGGTTTTTTCGAGCGTGAGCTTGGCATGTTTCAACTTTTACTAGTTGTTTTAGATGGCCTGTTTGTTTAAATGAGAGTTCTTTGTCCTAGCTAGTTTTGGGTTGGTTGGTTGTTTTTTATAGATTCCTTTCTAGTTTTCTCTTCCATAAGCGTTGTATATTATTTGGAACTCTTCTTTGGTGGTCATGTTAGAATATGGTTTAGGAGGCAGTTTTGCTGGACCAGGCATGTGAGACTTCAACCTGATATTACCTTAGTGGAGGGTGTTTGAATTTTTGTGTGGTTTATTATATGGTACTTATTCTTGTTGTCCTTGCTTACAGTGCCTTGGAATTTTTCACCTACGAGGAAACCATAGACGTTGGAAACTGTTAGCTTGCATTGGAATACAAATGGCGTATGTTGCTTGTCTTGTTGCTATCGAGCATTTCTTTAATCATGTAGCTTATGCTGACATGTGTCTTCTCCTTTATAGATCCTCTATGTCTTATTTGGTTTACTTAGTGAAGGTGTAGAAGCTTTTGCTCTTTAAGTGAGATTGGGGTAAGATATCTCTCTTATTTTTTCTTATATAAATTTATAAAAAAATTTAATGATTTTTGATAGAAGGGTATTCTAATATTTCTTTGGTAAATCATTATTACCTTGGAAATAATAGCTATGGTTTTATGAGATATTTTAGTTAAAGGAAAATGAGTTATTATTATGTGTTCATTTACTTAAGTAAGTTTGGAGTATTTGATATTTTGGAGTGCAATTATGTGTTCTTTTGTTCTTTGAAAAAAAAATAAGTAATGGATTATTTTATGAGTTCTTTTACTTAAAGGAGATTGGAATATTTTATGAAAAGAGAATAGCTTAATTATTTGTGTTCTTTTATTTAAAAAAAAAAAATGTTAAGTTATAGAATTATTTTATTTTATTCTTTTTTTATAAAAAGGGAATAGCAAATTATATTCTATTTGAGTTGCTTGGTTGGAAAATTGGTATGGGTTTTGTAATGAAAAGAACTTAGGTGTTGATTAAATTTATAATGGTTTCCTAAGACTTGAGTAGGTAGGGAAAACATTATAGAGAGAAGTATGGTATTCTCTCCTTTATTGCTTGAAATGTATTTTGCATGGTTTCTTGCATTTATACATAGAGCATGTTAATTGTAAAAAGGATTAGGGTATTTTTTATAAATGTCTCATCTTTTAGGAGCCATATCTTTATGAAGGGTTATCTGATTTAGCTGATTCTTGGACCAACTTGTGCATAATTTGAATAGCTTTAAAATGAGTGGTCATATAAAGTAATATAAGCAATATTGATAGGCATACAATCCTATGAAGTCAACCATCCAGAACAAGGGCAGTGATAATTTTTCAAGTCACAAAAAATAAATTTGTAAATATTTGTCAGTTAAGGTTTAGATGATGGGAAGAGGAATGAAGGGCTAGGACTTTAGTGAGGCAAGACATTCTATCTAGACATGGAAGTTTTTAGCTAAGTTTTTTTTCCTTCTTTATCTTACAAATTTTGCATGCAAATTATTATAAAATTTTTATTAAATATTATATTTGTTATTAGGACATTCAGATAAATTTCAATATATTTTGAGTTTTAGTTTCCTTTCCATGGATAAATTATAGTTAAATCCTTAGAATCATCTCTATTGGTAAAGGTTAGTGAGTGCAGCTCAAAGAGATCCTCATTGCTCCAAGATAGAGCAGATTTTGTTCAATTTAATGGGTATTGGCTAGGGGCTTCAGTCTTGAGAAAATGGATTGATAGGAGTTGGAAGTCTCCAAGAGTGATTTTATCATTTATTCCCAAAGGTTTCTTCCTAGCAATTTTTTTTCTAGGGAAGAAAGAGAAAAAATCCTAAAAGGGGGTCCTTGGTTTATGGGAAGAGCAAGACTCTTTCTTACCCATTGTTATGAAGGCTTTTCACATGAAAATGTAAATTTATCCCTAGTACTAGTTTGGATTAGGATGTTTAGGTTAACCATTGAATTTTAGAAAATATATACCTTCAAGGAAATAGGCAACACTCTAGGAGAAATCCTTGAGATTTTAGATACTATGAAAGACGGATTCTTGGCTACTTATGCTCGAATATTGGTCATGATTGATATAAGTAAAGCTTTACTAGATTAAATCATTCTTAAGTATCGGGATAAGATGTGGATCTAAACCATAGATTATGAAAACATATATTTTAGATGTAGAATATGTCATGAGGTGGGACATATTGAGAGATCATGCCCTAAGAATAGCCGAGTAGAACCATATGTAGAAAACTACAAGAGAAACTTACAAATGGTTATGGATGAAGATGGTTTTCAACTTCCAAAAAATATATCTAGAAAAATAAAATAAAATAAATAGTGGAGACCAGTAAGGAAGGATATTGGAAGAAATACCAACTCTTTTGAGGATTTAGCCTATGAATAAAAAGTAGATCAAAACTTAGAGGACACGGTACAATAGGTGCAACATATTAACAAGGAATTGTCTATTCAGTATGATCCTGATTTAAGGAAGAACATTCTCAATGAACCTGTGGAATGTGTCTTATCAGATTTTGAAGACTCTCTTGAACTATCATGCACCATTCAAGAGAAAAAAAATGATAAATAAAATGTAGTTTTAGAAGTTAATCCTCTGCTATTAATAAGGATATACTAGAAAATGAGCAAGACAAGTCAAAAGCTTCTATAGTAGATCTAGGAGAGGATAAGTAAGATGAAAAACAAAATTGTGAAATAATATTGAGGAATAGAATAATAAGACCTACTCCTGATATAGGCAAGGAAAAAAGAGGAAAACCCTCAAATTATCAAGCAAGATCTAGGGAAGCAAGAGCAAACATAGAGAAATGAACACAAACTAAGTTGGTTGAACTTATTTTTACCAAACAATAAAATGATATTGGTAATATGCAAGTGGGACCAATAGCCCCTAATGAGACATGATTATCATATCATGGAATATAAGGGGTGCTAATGCCCCCTCAAAGCAGAGTTGTATCAGGGACCTTGTTTAAGTAATAAGCCTAATATTCTTTGCATCCAAGAAATTAAAATGATAAAAAAAGAAGTTTCAAAAACTATGAAAGTGGTATGGGCAAGATGTGAATGGGATTCTATGGATTCTGAAGGAGTGGTAAGGGGAATTCTAATTTTTTGACATCCTTCTAGAACATCTTGTGTAATCATTCATAAAACTAGGCATTGGATAGCCTCTTTAGTCACTTGCTACTTTGCAAATATTCGGTTCATCCTTATCAATGTCTATGGACCTACAACTTAGTCATGTAGATTAGAAGTTTGGAGTGGGATTGAAGCCTTTATGAAAATTAAAGACCAAGAAATGCATTTCATGATCATAGGAGATTTTGATACCATAACCAAGTTGGATGAAATTATTAGGGGAATTAGGAATTTAACCTAAAGTATAAGAGATTTCTCAGCTTTTCTTCAAAATAATAATCTATGGGAGGTTGAGTTTGAAGAAGACAACTATACACAGACCAAAAATAGGAGAGCCCAAAACCTAATAGCAAAAAAATTAGACAGGTGCATACTCTCATATCATTGGCTAAATGAAGGAACTTGTGCTAAACTTAATACCTTAACAAGGATTGGTTCAGATCATTGGCCAATAAGAGTTAAAATTGTGGTAAGTGAATTAAAAAAAAACATATTTTAAATATGAGAATATGTGGGAAGACCATCCTCAATTTGTTGATATGATAGCACAAATGTGGAATTCTTCAGGAAATGGTGGGTTGTATGCTCTTCCAAAATAAATTAAATCTATAAAATCTAGATTAAAAGAATGGAACAAGAACACTTTTGGAAACATTTTTGAGAAGAAAGAAGAACTAAAAGAAAACTTTCAAAATTCCAAAAAGGTGATCATAATAATCCAAGCTCAAAGGAAAGGGAGTTTCTTAGTGAATATCATAATATTTTGAGTGAGAAAGAGAAATTCTGGAGATTAAAATCAAGATAGGCTAGGTTAAAATGAGATAAAAATACATTTTTTTCTCATAGGATGGCTACAGAGATCAACATCCAGAATTAGTATAATTAAATCAATAGAAGGGGTTTGGATTGAATATCAGAGTGAAATTAGAAAAGAGGTAAAGTATTTTTATCAGAATATTCTAGGATCAGAGGAGACTAAAGTTCTTAATGATAAACTTCTTCAAGATGTACCTTTAGTTATAACAAATGAAGATAATAGGAAATTGATGGAGCCTATTACTCTAGAATAAGTTCATTTAGCTCTTTTCTCTTTTAATAAGAATAAATCCCTAGGTCCAAATGGGATCTCTATAGCTTTTTACCAACATAATTGGGATATAGTGAAGGATTCTTTATTGGTAGCAATGGAACAGTCTAGGGTAAAACAATACATACCTTATAAAATAAATGCAACATATCTTACCCTAATTCCAAAAAAGAAGGATGTTGAATTGTTTGATTCTTTTAGACCCATAAGCCTATGTAATATGGCATATAATATTATCTTCAAAGTGATGGTGAATCAATTAAGGCCATTATTAGACTAAATTATTTTAGAAGAGCAAGGAGGATTTGTGAAAGGGATACAAATTCTGGATAGGATCATAGTAGCTGATGAAGTTATACATTCAACAACTTCAATAAAAGAGAAAGCAACGATATTAAAACTTGATACGAATAAAACATATGATATGGTTAAATGGGATTTTATTTTACGAATTTAGAAAAACTTGGTTTCAAAAATAAATGGGTTAGACAGATTAAATCTTGTGTCTCTATAGTTTCTTATTCAGTGTTTATCAATGAGTTAGTAACATAATCTTTTAAAGCCAAGAGAGGCCTTAGACAAGGATATCCTTTATCTCCTTATTTTTTCATTATTATGGTAGAGGTTATGAGTAGGAACTTAAAGAAGGCTTACAAATATGGGCTTATAAGTGGACTTAATATTAGTTATAACATCAATAGCATCACCCATAAACAGTTTGTAGATGATACAACCCTTTATGGAAGGGCAAGGATAAATGAGGGTAGAGCTTTGAATAACTTTTTAAAGGAATACGAAAGAGCATCAGGGCAAAAAGTTCATAGGACAAAATCCAAAATTTACTTCCTTAACACTCCGGATAATATCAAAGCAATATTTTATAGGTTACTTCAAATGGAGGAGGTAAATTTACCAACAACTTATCTAGGGATGCCTTTATTTGATGGGAGAATGAGGATAGAATTATAGAATCTAGTTATTAGTAAAGTTCATAATAAAATATCAACTTGGAAAGGTAGATGGTCATCGTTAGCAAGAAGCGTGCAGTTAATTAAGTCAATCTTACATGCCATTCCAACATTATATGTCATTGTATACTATACCAAAATTAGTTGAAAAAAGCTTAATTTATATTATGAGATCCTTTTATGGTCAGGTTTACATGATAAAAGTAAATTTTCTTTTGTAAAATGGAGCAAGGTGTGTGATGATAAACACTAGGGAATATCTTGGTTTAAGAGTTCTTACGAATGCAAACTTAACTCTTAGGGGTAAAGGAATATGGAGATTGTACAAGAACATTCAAATACAATGGGTAAGAATTCTTCTAAGTATGTTGAGCCCAATGACCCAAGTTTAATATTTATTTCATTCTCTCTACCAAATGGTTTTGTTCTTTGGAATGGTTTAAAAAAATATGTTGATCTAATGATTAAAGGTTTAATATGGGTGGTGGGAACTAGAGAAAAAAATTTGTTTGGATGGATACTTGGTGTGATAAAAAACCACTCAATTTAGATTCAATTTTGAAACCTTTGATGAGATTGCTTCAAGACAAATATGGTTATAGGGTTTCACACATTTTGTACAAGGATCCAAAAGGAAGATATAAATGGAAAGAAGTTTTTTTCACAAGTCTATAATACATTGATGCTAGCAAGAAATTGAGTAGAAAGATAACAACTATGATTATTCAAAGGGGAGCCAAGGATAAATTGATTTGGGAGTTGAATAGCTCAAGAGATACACAACAAGAAGTGGATATAATGTAGGGCACCAACAAAATAGTAATATCACTAGAATACGGAGAGATATTTGGAATAGCCCAAACATTCCTAAAGTTAAAATATTTATTTGGCTAGTAGGTCATAGAAGAATTGTATCTTGGGATAACCTTATGAAAAGGGGTTTTCATGGCCCCTCTCAATATGTTCTTTGTAAAAATGATGAGGAGAGTATATACCATCTCTTGGGACATTTATCAATAATTTTTTTTTTTTTTTTATTTGTGGAAAACATCCCAAAAGGGATGCCACTTTCGGGTAAGACCCAAGGAGGCGGGGGTATCCATTCCGCCAAAAACGCCCAGGACTCGGACCTGGCCTACCACCTTTGACATACTCAAGGAGCAAACAAACACACAAAACCAATTTAAAAATAAGTAAATAACAACAAAAATAATAAAATAAAATAAAAAACATGCTCCTTGAGTGTGTCAAAAACAAAAGCACAACCAAACACGCACAATAAGATAAAAGAAACCACAACACAAACCACATAGAAAAACACAAGAACCACATAACAAAACACAAACAAGACAAAAACAACAGAACACTACAAAGACATAACCCAAAAAAAACAAGAAAAATAAACACAACCAAAACCTAAAAAATTAAAAAATAAAATATAAAATAAAAATAAAAAACAACCAACAACAGACAATAAACAAAAACAAAAAACATAGAAAACACTCACCCATAAAAACACGAAATAACACAAACAAAGAGAAACCCAAGAACAAGAACGAAAAAAAACACAAGAACAATAACAAAAAACATAAAAAAAAAAAAAAAACAACAAAAACACAAGAACAACAAAAAACAACACAAAGAACACAAAAACAAAACAAAACAAAAAAACCCACCCACCTTAAAAAACTAAACAAAAAAAACAAAAAGGAAAAAAGAAATAAAAAATGAACAAAACAATGACCTATCTAGACCAGAAGACTATTAAGGCAAGAATCAACAGAGGAAACAAAATAAAGAATAGAATGAGCTAGGGAACTAAAAAAAACTGAATGAACCAAAGAGAAGCAAAAAAAAAAACAAGAAGAAACTAGGTACCTTGAGCTGGAGCCATCCAAAGAAATGATAGAAAGAAGAGCTTCCCTAATTTGAGAAGCCCACCATATAGGAGGGTGGCCATAACAAGTAAGATCACCTTTGTCCAAAGCCCAATTAGCTAAAGCATCGGCACTCTTGTTTTGATCTTTGACCACATGATTGTAATCAACTTTCAAAAATCCCATCTGGATTAACTGAATCTTCTCAATAATTCTTTTTATTCTCCAATCCACCTTATGATTCTTAGAAGGATTCTTCAAGAGATTAATCATAAGTTGAGAGTCAGACTCAACTAACACCTTTTCCCATCCAACCTTAGTAGCCTCCTGAAGGCCTCTGGGGATACCATACCCCTCAGCAAGGTTATTGGAAAGAATACCCAAATTCTCGAGCAAAAGTAAAAACCGGGGAGCCATCGAAAGTCTACCAATTCCTCCCACACTGGCTTTTCTAGGGTTCCCTCTAGAGGCTCCATCGGTATTGACTTTTCCAAAATCCTTAGGAGGAGGTTGCCAATTTCTATTCCTATCCATCTTACTAATACTCACATTCCCTTTAAGTTGGTTGCCCTTAGAAGGTTTAATCTTCAATATTTGCATCACTTGATCCCATATTTGGTGGGAGTTTTGGGGGTGATTAAGGAGATGATGGACTGATTCAACTAAGTTGGCTATGGTCTTTTGCCAAATATAGTGAATATCCTTCCTATCTTGATTAAAAATTTGGTTGTTCCTTTCATTCCAAATATTCCAAAGAAGAATGGTAGAACCCATCCAAACTAAGTGCCTAATAAAATGATCAACACCCTCTTGATTAGGCCAATCCCTCCAAAGCTGTTCAAAAGTAAAAAAATTGGACCACTTGTAAGCCAAGTAAAGTGGCCATTCTCCTCCATAGCTCGGAGGCTAAAGTACACTCAATAAAAATATGGTTGATATTTTCTACATTCTCTTCACACATTTCACATCTAAAAGGGCCATGAAAACCACGCTTCATAAGTTGCTCACCGATAAGCACCCTACGATGCAATAAAAGCCAATTAAAGAACCTCACCTTAGGCCAGAGCTTTTGAGCCCACAATTGAGAAAATATGTCGGAAGAATGGTTGGGATTATTATGGCATAAGGTCAAATAACCTTGAGCAACTGAATACTCACCCTTAGTAGTGTTGTTCCATCCAAAACAATATTTTTCATGGGACCAAGAGAGGGATCTCATATGAAGGATGCCTTGGATATCTTGTCTTTGCCTTTCTAGGATTTGAATAGGCCGATCCTCAATAGGGATCCAATATCTACCAACCTTTGAATTACCAGTATGGTACCGACAGTAATTAGCCACCTTTATCCAATTAGCTCGGTGAAGCTCCTCCATCCAAGGCCTCCAATCGGGAAACTGAGTTATCAAAGGCTTGTGACCATCCCAAGAATCTGTCCAAAAATTTGCATGTTGACCATTATGAATGATCCAAAATAATTTTTTCTTTATCAAATCCTCACCGAGTCTTAAGAAGCTGCTAAAATGGGAGAACCTTTGGTAGGAAGTTGATAGCGAACAAGGTCTTCGGGACTTTTGTTCTCGGCATATTTAGCACGGAGATTATTGGCCCAAAGAGCATTGGGGTTATGCAACATCCTCCAATATAATTTAGCAGCTAAAGATTTGTTGTTATTAATTGAAGACCGTAATCCTAACCCCCCTTCACTCTTAGGAAGACATAAAGTATCCCATTTCACCAAGGCCCATTTTCTTTTCTCCTTAGTACCACTCCAAAGGAAACGATGACTGATTTGATCCAATTCTCGAAGAACAACCTTTGGGATATTCAAAATGGAAGAAACATAAATAGGAATAGCTTGAAGGACTGATTTTACCAAGGTGATTCTACCCCCATAAGAAAGCCACTTGTTGGTCCACTTTCCAATTTTCTTCTTGACTTTGTCCAACAACCAATTCCAATCTTTATTTTTCTGCCTTTGAATATTTATGGGAATACCTAAATAAGTGATTGGAAGAGAGGTCTTCTTATATCTTAGTTTATCCAAGACCATGGATTCCTGTCTAGCGGAAGCGGTGAAAGAAAATAACTTTAGATTTGTCTTCATTGATCAAGCTGCCCGATAGCCTTAGAAAAATAGCTAATGATTTGCTTAATATTAGAAGCTTCCTTAACTGTAGCTTTACCTAAAAGAGTAGAGTCATCCACAAATTGAAGATGAGAGATAGGTCTAGCTCCATGAGCAATGGTAACTCCCTCAAGGGTTTTGTTTTCCCTCTTTTTGGTTATAGTCCTACCCAAGCATTCAACAAGAATGATGAATAAATAAGGGGATAGCGGGTCACCTTGCCTAATACCTCTAGAAGCTGGGAAAGACTGAGAAGGCCTGCCATTGATAAGAACTAAGTAGGAAACTGAAGAGATACATCCCATAATCCAATCCATCCAATCCTTAGAGAAACCAAATTGCCTCAAAACTTTGATAAGGAAGTGCCAATCCACTCTGTCATAAGCTTTGGATAAGTCTAACCGAATGAACATGGAAGGAGAATTTTGCATATCCATGGAATGGATGGCTTCCTGAGCAAGAACTATCTCATCTACTATTTGACGTCCTTCCACATAACCCCCTTGCTCTAGGGAAATAATCTTATGCAAAAGAGGCTTCAACCTTTATGCCATGATTTTAGTAATGATTTTGAGAAGAACATTACATAAAGCAATAGGTCTAAAAGCTGAGATATGATCAACCTCTTGAGCTTTTGGAACAAGAGTAATATAAGTTTTATTGATAACCTTCAAAATTTCTTTGGCTTTCTGGCTTCTTCCACCACCTCTAATAAATCAACATGAAGGATATCCCAGAACTCTTGGTAGAACTCAATAGGAAAACCATCAGGACCCGGGGTTTTCCCTTTTTGCATTTTAAAAACTACTTGTTGAAGCTCATTGATAGTAACGAGGAGCGAGTCAAAATAGAGTTCTCCTCAGAAGTGATAAGAGAAGGGATTGCTTGAAGAACATTATATTGTGAAGCTGAGTCAAGGGGAGTAGCAGCAAAAATATTGGAAAAGTAATCAACAACAATAGAGTTCATGCCATCCCAAGTATAAACAACATCTCCAGAATCTGATTTTAAGGAAGAAATAAAGTTGTGAGATCTTCGAGCTAGAAGAGATTTGTGGAAGAAATTTGTGTTTCGATCTCCTTCTTTGAGCCATTGAATTCTAGATTTTTGCTTCCATAAGATTTCTTCTCTTTTTTCCCATTCCTCTAAATTGAGTTGTGAGTTTAATTTCATCTGCACTTCTCTTCTCTGTGAGGCCATCTAAATGGATTTTCTTATTCAAATTTTCAAGATGAGCAATAACTTCATGTTTTTTTTATGAACATCCCCAAACTCTTTCCAGTTCCAAGTCTTGATTTTGGATTTAATGTATTGCAGTCTTTTGGCAAAATAGAACATCTTAGTCCCATGCCTAGGTTTACCTTCCTTCCACCATTGTTGCACATGAGGTCTGAAGGAAATGTCTCTAAGCCACATTAATTGAAAATGAAAAGGAGAGAAACTCACATTGGTTTTCCACATTTCCACCATGGTGGCCAATGATCTGAACCGACATTATTAAGAGTCTTCACTTTAGGAATGTGACCATGGATTAAGAAATTTTTAGAGAGCAAAAACCTATCCAATCTCTCCATTATACAAGCTAAGCCTTGCCTTCTATTAGACCAAGTCATAAGGCCATTATCCGGTTGGATATCCACAAGATGGAGGTTTGCAATATATTCGCTCATGAGGTCGGTGCTTTTGTCCAAATTTCTATTTCCCCCCATTTTCTCATCCAGAGAGAGGATGGTATTGAAATCTCCTCCGATCAAGATCCAAGCTTTAGGAAAATGAGAGATAATATGAGTAATATCCTTCCACTTGTCTTCTTTTTTCCTCCAAAGAAGTCGGAGCATAAACGATAATGCAGAGCATAATCTGGTTGGAATGTCTACTTTGAATAGCTATAGCCAACAAACCCCAACTGCCAACCATATGGTGAATAACTACCTCTTTTGGATCCCAAAGACAAGCAATGCCACCCGAAGTCCCTTGGATTAAGTCCATATCCTCCATTGACATCTTTGTTTCTTGAAGGAAAACAAGATGTGGATGATTTATCTGAATCATTCTTCTAATTTCATTTTGTTTTGAAAGACTCCCTTTGAGTCCTCTAATATTCCAAGTGATGATCTTCATTAATACCAGGGCTAAAAAAGTTGGGAAGGGCATTAATCTTACCTTCCTCTACAAGCTTTTCACCTTCTTTTACCATATGATATTGATTGGTCTTGCGACCTACTTTTTGATTAGAATCCATCTTCAATTTTTTTTCCCTGTTTCTTGACTTATTCCAATTGAATCTGAGATGGCTTCTAACCTTGAAGAATGCTCGTACACAGCCAAAATTTTACTAGATGGTTCAATGGAGTCTATATTGGGACCTGCATTATTTGAAGTTTTGACATTTGAAATATTGTTTTTCTTGTGTAAATTTTCTCCTTTTTTTCTATTGAAAACCTTTGATTTGTTGGTTTGTCTCCGAGTTCTTCCCTTCATATTTAAATTGTGTTTCTAAGATTTTAGTTTCCATTATTTCCTCTTCCTCACTTGGGACATCATTTGTGGAAAGGATTTCAAACATATTAGCAGATGACTTTGATTGATCCTTCATAACTGGTTTTTCTAAGTGTTCTTCTTCTTAGGTATTTGGAAACCTGCTGAGTTTATATCTTCTTTCTTTTGATCAGGAATTTTATTTGGGCAAGCACTGGCCAAATGACCATATTCATGGCAAATTCTACAATGAAAAGGAATGTTCTCATAGTCCACTACTTGCTCCCAAGTGTCTTCCCCAAATTGTAATGTGATCTTTTTAGGTAGGGGTTTGTCAAAATCCATTAAAACACAAATTCGAGCATAAATAATATGTTCAAAATTTTGAGTACAATCAACGATCATCATAAAAGTTCCTAAAGAGTTTCCAATTGAAGAAAAAATAGTAGGATTCCAAAATTCAATAGGGAGGCCAAAGAGTCTAACCCACACGGGAGCTATAGAAGGCATCTCTTCTTCGACTTTAAATTTAGTATGCCAGGGCTTCATGAAAAGCCCTGCCCTTCCAAAAAACCAAGGACCCCCTTGAAAAGTTTTCTCTCTATCTTCATTATTAGCAAATAAAACAAGAAAATAACCATTTGGATAAATAGAGATTTGTAACTCACCTTTAGTTTTCCGTCTTTTTGCAGCCCGGACTTTGAAAGCGAGATAGACTCGGACGAAAACCCACGAACCGACAAATTAGTCCTCTTTTTTCCAAATCTTCAATGCCGAACTGAATGTTACCCATATCAAGCTTAACAATAGGAGTTCCATCGAGTTGCTTTAAGACATCCCGACTCCGTTTTCCTGGGATCAATCTTAGGCATTCTTATAGGTTTATGGGAAGCCCTAATATTGATATTAGCATTGGGCTGAATCTGTCCACCATGAAAGGCATCCCTAAAATTCATTTTTGGGACTGAGTCTTCAAAATTCTTACCCTTGATAGGGGTTTTCACAGTAGAATTATTTTGTGGGTGCACCTTAGCACCAGATTCACTTGAGATATGAGCCATTTTTTGATCAACTGCTTGAAACTTGTTTCGTGATCTCTTTAATCCTTGCCCTAGACGTCGTGGAAAGGTATGGTTTTCACTTTTCTTTTGTGCAGCAAATTGGAAGCCGTTGTCACTCAAGTTCACAGTATGATCTGTTGAAAGACAAATTTCTAACCCATCTTGTATCCCCTGCAACATTTCTTGCTAAAATATTGAGAATAAACCACAAAAATATTGGCCGCTAGGGCCCGAAGGCCCTAAAAACCAACCTCTGGAGCTGCTTGCACTCAACCCAGATGAAACCCTCGCATAGCCGCTTGCCAAATATGTCGTTCACACATAGGGATGCACTAGGATCTGTGTTGCTCCAAATGATATCTATCAATAGTTTGGAAACTATGGAAATGGATTCTTAATATGTTTGGTGAATGCATGGTGATAAATAATGAAATTGAAGATTGGTTAAAGCAATGGTAGAGCACTTATACAAGTGAGGCTTTACAGACAATATGGGATATATCAAAAGATACAATACTTTGGACTATATGGCTAGAAAGAAATAGAAGAATATTTAAATGAAAGGAAAGTAGTTTAGAAGTAATGAAAATGAAGATATTTTTAGCCATAAAGGAGTCTAAAACAACCCTATCAACTCACCCAGACCCTAATATAGAAGCAAAGAGCCTTGATAGATGGAGTCAAGTCATTAAATGGAATTATGATGTTGGGTACAAGAGAAGTAAAAAGAAGGCAAAGAATATAAAGTGGAAAGCACCAGATGTAGAGTTGGTTAAATTGAATTTTGATGAAGCATCTAAAGGAAATCCAGGACCAATAGGAGGAGGAGGAATAATTAGAAATAATAGAGGAGAGATATTGTCTCATTACGCTTTCAATAGTGGATTTAAGACAAATAATGAAGTTGAAGCTTGAGCAAATTTAGAAGGGTTAAATATATTCAAACAAATGAAATGGAACAAAGTATGGATGAAAGGTGATTTTCTTATAGTAATAAATGAAATTTTGAGGAAAGCAAAGGCTCCATGGAACATACAAGAGATAGTTGTGGAAATTCAAGATTTTGCTAAATATTTTGAAGAAATTAGGTTTACATAGACATTAAGGGAAGGAAACAAATGTGCAGATAGGCTAGCTAATAGAGGTGTTTTTATTGAGGATCATGAAATTAAATTCTCCTTTCCATGGTTAGAGGAAGTAGTAAGTTTAGCTGAAGCTAACAAAAAAATGTTGACTACCTGAATCAAATAATGAATAAGATTTATTTTAATGTTTTCCATTCGTAATATATGCTTTATTTTATAAAAATAATGTGTTTTCATAGACTATTTATTATATTTTTTGTGGTTGCACTTTTGTTTCATTAAGAAAACTAACAATTCATATTTAGTAAAGTAGTCAAAAATAATGATATGTTTTGGAAATAATACTCTACTAAGATGCAATGCATAGATAGTATTGGTGAAGTTTTGGTATTGTGAAGGCTACTATAGAAAATTGAAAAGATCTAGAAAATGAAAATTAAGAATTCAAACATTTTATGTAAAATTATATAGGTTTCTAGCTATAGCATCTATTTGTAAACTCTCAAGCTCTAAAGAAGAGAGTTGTAATTTGTCAAGGGTGGGGGACCTAAGTACAACCCCTTATTATCCAACCAAAAAATACATAGAGCATGTTAATTTGCATTGATTTAAGAGTTATCTTGATCCCTAAAGTTTTCCTAAAGTTTGTGGGAGATTCCTTTCATGAAGAAGATCATGAAAAGAAGGTGGTGCAAAGGCCACTTGGGTGGACTTGCTCTAGTGTATTTGGGAATGAAAAGTTGTTATGTAAATGGAAGTTTTGTTATGTAACACTTGGTTATTTTTATTCCTAAATTAAAAAGGCTTGGAAGTCTCCATGTAAATGTTATGGAATATTTGGTTTTTGAGCAAATGAAATAATAAGTTAGCATTATGTTCTATTTTAAGCTTGCTTTACTAGCTTAAATTAATTAGATGTTTTATGCTAGCTTTATGTGTAGATGTTAGCATTATGATTAATTTAATCATGATTTAATTTAGAGAAATGTTCCTTTAATGCTAGTATTATGTTGGAATTTATGTTTTATTTAAATATGGGTTGAAATGTTCTATCTAAATCCAAGAATCTAGCATTGTGTTATAGCTAAGCATGTTATTTCCCTTATAGCACTTTAATTATTTTTATGGAAGAGATGTTACATTGTTTTATGTAATTCTTAGATTTGGTGGTGGTTCTTAGGTTTGGATCTAGAATCTTATTAGGACCCTAGAGTTGAAGAGTCAACCCAATCCTAGGAGGAGTTGTGGTGATGCAATAACTAGGTAGTTGTGAGTCTTGGAAGGAGTTATGATGATGCAATAGCCAAGTTCTCACGAATCTAGGAGTTGCAATGATGCAATAGCTATATATTCATGATTGATACACCTTGAATGGTGAGGATCGAGTGTTTATAAAGTATGTAGTTAATGGGATCATTCACAAGATAACAATGGTGGTGCCTTGAATGGTGAGGTTCAGGTGACCATGCTCATTACCAGGTGATGGTAATGACCTTAGTTAGTCCATGGAGGTGTGGTAACTAAGCAACAAGGCTTTACGTTAGAATATCCTACATAGATGGTGTCATGACCCTCCCAGATGAACCTTGGAATAAAGAAAAATAATGTATTAACCGATGATGCTTTAATACTCGATTTTGTGCAATTAAGCAACTATGCAATATTATTAGATATTGAAGAGTATGATACTACTAACAAATTACCAATGTGTAGGATCAGGTGCACTCATAAGTGGAAGAAGTTGAGTCATCCACCAAAGACAAGGGTACTTGAGGTTGGGGAAATGATGATAAGGCAACTCGAAGGTAACACAAATATATACCTTTATATAGGTATGCATTCGGTTAGGGATAATCATCAATAGCTAGCCACCTTGAGCCCCAAACTGATGGCCTAGTAGCTATTGTAAGTTCTAGAGGTTGATACAAGTGACTAGATTTATGGAAAGACTCCCTCTTTGTTTGTTGCACATGCATGATTGTCTTTTACTTCAGCACTATTTACCTTAATAATCTGTGAGCTATGAATGAATGGGTTGTCTTCATAACTCCTTGTATGTTTGGTAAATAGTATATAAAAAAAAAAAGGGGATATCATTTTTAAATAAATAGTTGATTTATTTAATTAGAAAAAATATATCATTTCAAATAAATAAGTGATTTATTGAAATAATACATAAATAAAATATTCTTAAATGAATAGTCAATCTGAATGGAATGGTAAAAGATTATTATTCTAAATAAATAATTATTATTTTAAATAAATAGTTAATTTATTTAAAGTAGTAAAGAGATCTCATTTTAAATAAATGAGTGATTTATATTATGGTTATAAAAGCTTTCATCTTGGAAATGTGTTAGTGGTAAGCAAGAGACCTCCCGCTCTGGGCGGAAGGTCACTTTTTCATTTTCTTGCTCCCTCCTTGGCTCTTCTTGAGGTTTTCCAAGTAGATCTACTTTCCTTTGGATTTCTAGGCAAATCTCTTTTTTTTTTGGTGGATCCGTAGCGAGTTAAGGAGGTGAGAGAGCAAGAGACCTCCCGCTTCAAGTAGGAGGTCACGTTTTCTTTTATTACTCCCTCTTTAGCTCTTCTTACAAATGTTTAGACAGATCTCCTCATTTCCTATGGATTTCCAAATAGATCTCCTTTTCTTCTAATGGATCTTTAGTGCACTTAAGAGGTGCCCCAGTGCGGGATCAAGAGACCTCCCACTTTGGGCAAGAGGTCACCTCTTCAACTTCTTGCTCCCTCCTTAGCTCTTTCTAGGGTTATCAAGCAGATCTCTTGCTTTTCTATGGATTTCCAGGTAAATCTCCTATTTTTCCTAGGATTTTTGGCCCTTCTTGTCGCTGCTTGGTGCTTGGAGAGTCTCCAATCCCTTTTCTGCTTCTTCCTAAGGTGTTCCAGTAAGTCTTCTTGGGTGATGTTGCATGGTCGAACAAACCTGGTTTAGACATGGTGTGGGGGTTTCTGTTCTTGCTCCATTTAGGGATCTATAGAGCTCTTCCCTGTAGTTTTTTCTTTGGCCATGGGATAGGGACATGCACATTATTGCCTATAGGATAAACTCTTTGTTCCTCTCCAGATCTTGGCATTGCTTCAGAGTGGGCTCTAGTTCTTTCATTTTGCTTATCGGGATGGTCATTTGCTGGTTTTTTCTAGGCTTGGGGGAGGTCCTGATTGTTCTCAGCTGAGTGTTACCCATGGTTTATGATTCATAATTGGGGGTTTAGGATTTTTGGTGGCTTTGATACATTTTTTTTGTTTGCCAAGATGGTATTTCACTGGTTTTGTTGCGCTTGGGAGAGGCCTCTATTGTTTCTAGTTGAGAGTTTTCCATTGTTCGTGGTTCATGGCTGGTGTTTCGAGGTTTTCGGTGGATGCGTTCCTTTGATTAGCTTGCCAATATGGTCATTCACTACCTTTTATGGTCTTGGGGAGGCCTTAGATTTATAGTTGAGTGTTTTCCATTCATTTTGAGGCTTTTATCCAGGGGTTTCTGTTGGATTCCTTCTCATATTTTTTGGTCTTGGAGGGGACCATGTGCTTCTTTGCATTGTATAAGGATTTTGTGGGTTCTCTACTGGTGGTAGGGTTAGGGTTTCTTGAAGATTTGGGCATCCTATTTACCAAGTTTTATCTTCAACTATGCTTCAATTTCTTCTCTAGATCGCATGGAAGCTCTTACGGATGGTCCAGTGTTATTTCATGGATGACCCTGGGCTAGTTTACAGATGGATCTATGTTGGTTTTTGGGTGGTCCATTTCCTTTTGCGGGTGGTCTTGATTCGTTTGTGACTGGTCTTGTGTGGTTTGAAGATGGTACTGATTTGTTTGTGAATGGTCCTGATTCGGCTTGTGGATGATCCTGTTTCATTTTACGGATGGTCCTAATTCATTTGTGGATGGTCTTGATTCATTTGCGGATGGTCCTGATTCAATTGTGAATGGCATTTTAAATCTGAGGTTTTCTCCTGTGTGGGAAACCCTTTTCAAATTAGTGTGAGGTTTTCTCCTATACAAAAAAAACCCTTTTCAAATTTGTGTTTACCTTTGAGGTTTTCTTTGTTGTCCCTACGAGGGCTTCTCTTATCAGCTTGTGTGGATTCTTTTCTTGCTCTTGTGTGGGCTTCTCTTTTTTTGTTTTAGCTATTTTTCTCCAATAGCCCATAGAGGATCTATTTCTTCAACTATTTTTTGGCTGGGATATCTTCTTCCAACCTTCATCCTTTTTGTAAAAGGTTATGGGTTCCTTTCAAAATCCCTTTAACCAATCAAAAAATAAATAAAATCTTTCATCTTAAATAAAATATGATTTATTCCAAAAAACTTTGGTTGTTTATACTAAGAAATAGAAGAACCCTATTAAAGTGAATGGCTATAGACTGTAATTAAGTTGAATTGATGTGGAGCATGCTTAATCCAAATAGCTAGTCATTGTTGGTTTGAATGTGATAAGACCCCTTTTGAGGATGGGATGAATCACCTTCAAAGATTTGATCAGACCAGCTATGTGATGTTATGTCTCCTTAATGATAAATACCTTGGGTAAATGGAGGAGAGGATATTCACACCTACTGCCTAATAGTGTTGATGGAGAGTTAAGGTGGATAGGTGGGGGATGGTAGTGGAGGAGAGAGGATGCGATTGGATAGGAGGGAGAGAGTACCCAGTTGGAAAGGAGGCTATTGGAGGGAGAGGATGAAGGAAGTGGGAGAGCAGTGGAGAGCACACAAGAAGTGGGTGATGACATCTTCTAGAGCAATATAGACAACCAACGAGAAAAAAATACTAGGTAGGACTCATGATAACATTTAATAAATAATAAATGTATTGTGTTTTTCTTTCTCTAGTTTTTAAATGGTTTTCCTTGTTGTGGGATTTTGTTGGTTTACATCAACTTCTTTAGAAGCTATGGCAGATCCTTCCTTAAATCTTGTAGTGCTAAGTTTTGAGAGGTGAACCTCTATTTACCACCTATTAGCAATATGAAACCATGAGGGCTAGTAGCCATGTTTAACCTCCTCGATTGTGCATTAAGCATCGCACCTCTACGATTTTGTTAATCACACATAGTCGATTGGTCTTTGGTAGCACCTGTGTGTATAGCTTGTTGGTTTATAGTAGCATTATAGTATTGGTCTATGGTAGTACCCGTATTTGTAGTCAATCAATTGTGCCATCCCATGCTCATCGCCATGACCATTGATCTAAAGGATGACCTATCATAGGTTTAGATAGCACTAAGGTTCAGATAGCACTAAGGTAGTTGTTCACTCATTTGTAGGGACAATCCTCCACCTTGATGCTCGCATCCATGCTATGTTTGTAGTAGGATCCCAATCACCTTAGAAAATCATCCTCGGGTTTGACTGCATAGTACTATTGGCTACGGTAGCGTTGGATCGATTCATCACGTTGTGGTTAATGTTGGTATGTAGGGTAACTCCCTCCTAAATATTTCACCTACATCTAGGTTGTTGTAGTGCGAGTCCTATTTGTAGTGATTGTCACCTCTATGCTGAATACTCCCTTATTGGTATTTTGTTCTTCCTCCATGAGAGTCTTGGTCATTGGTCAATCTTCACATAGGAAGGCAATCAAGCCATGCCTGGTTTGGCAAAACCTTTGTTGTTATTTCATTATATTTAATGGGTAATGAAAGGGCAGAACCTTTGTTATTATTTCATTATATTTAATGGGTAATGAAAGGGCATAACCTTTGTTGTTATTTCATTATATTTAATGGTAATATTTAATGGGTAATAAAAATGTAAAATCTTTGTTGTTATTCCATTATATTTAATGGGTAATGAAAAGGCATAACCTTGTTGTCATTTCATTATATTTAATGGGTAATGAAAGGGCGAAACCTTTGTTGTTATTTCATTATATTTAATGGGTAATGAAAAGGAAGAACCTTTGATGTTATTTCATTATAGTTAATGGTAATATTTAATGGGTAATGAAAGGGAAGAACCATTGATGTTATTTCATTATATTTAATGGGTAATGAAAGGGTAGAACCTTTGTTGTTATTTCATTATATTTAATGGGTAATGAAAGGGCAAAACCTTTGTTGTTGTTTCATTATATTTAATGGGTAATGAAAGGGAAGAACCTTTGTTGTTATTTCATTATTTAAAATAAAATAGAAATTGGATAATGAATGTGAAATATGGTTTGTTTTGTAAATTAAGGGTATGGGACTTTAATTTATGAAATGAAGGAAAAAGTTTATTTGAATATTAAAGTAGTTGGCTTTAATTGGATAATGAATGTGAAAAATGGTTTGTTTTGTAAATTAAGGGTATGGGAATTTAATTTATGAAATGAATAAAAAGGTTTATTTGGCTTTAATTGAATAATGAATGTGAAAATGGTTTGTTTTGTAGATTAAGGGTATGGGACTTTAATTTATGAAATGAAGAAAAATGTTTATTTGAATATTAAAGTAGTTGGCTTTAATTGGATAATGAATGTGAAATATGGTTTGTTTATAAATTAAGGGTATGGGACTTTAATTTATGAAATGAAGAAAAATGTTTATTTGAAGATTAAAGTAGTTGGCTTTAATTGGATAATGAATGTGAAAAATGTTATGTTTTGTAAATTAAGGGTGTGGGACTTTAATTTATGAAATGAAGAAAAAACTTTACAAGTAGTTGGATTTAATTGGATAATGAATGTGAAATATGATTTGTTTTGTAAATTAAGGGTATGGGACTTTAATTTATGAAATTATTAAAAAAAGTTTATTTGAAGATAAAAGTACTTGGTTTTAATTGGATAATGAATGTGAAATATGGTTTGTTTTGTAAATTAAGGGTATAGGACTTTAATTTATGAAATGAAAAAAAAGGTGTATATGAAGATTAAAGTAGTTGGCTTTAATTGGATAATGGATGTGAAATATGGTTTGTTTTGTAAATTAAGGGTATGGGACTTTAATTTATGAAATGAAGAAAAATGTTTATTTGAAGATTAAAGTATTTGGCTTTAATTGAATGATATGTGTAAACCTAAATTTAGCAATTAAGGGTATGGAACTTTAATTGTTAAGTAAGGGTTAGACCATTTATTGCAAGTAGAGCATATGGCTTGATGCATGGTTTAATAACTCTCATCAGTAAATGAGAGAGGAAATAGAAAGAGTAGTTTCTATGATGTCAACTATGCATTGGAAAGTTAAATTGCTTGGGTTATTTGTATAGTTGTAATTTGGCAATAAAATAAACAAATACATTTAGAAGCATGTCTATCCTGATCCATGAGTGTCCTGATCCCCTATCATCCTCACTTGATCAATGGAAGAGCGGGAGGACCAAATCCATAAGGTGGACCAATGCACAAGTTTGCTCTCTACCTTACATCTTTCTTAATTACACAATAGATTAGATTTGTGGGGATATTTCCCCGATGAAATTGATGTAAAGTATTGTTTGAAGGCATGAGGTTTACCATACAGACTTATGTGATAAATGAACAATGTGATTGGCACCTTGTATTTCAGTATTGAATGTGATTGTATTTATATCCTTTCTATTGCATGTCATTCTTTAATCATTGCTTTATGTTAAGTTATCTTTGCTTGTTTAATGATTCATGTTTTGTTATATTTAGTATCTGGACCCATTCTTTATATTTTTGTTTGATTAACGTTCACCTAATTCGGTAATAAGTTATAGGGTGAACTTAGAGGTTAACCTAAGGGCTTGAGACCCCCTTAGGGAGATTGGTACTAGGTTTAGAAGATTGTACCAAAGTTAAGATAGCTTTTCAGAGGACAAGATTGATAGCTTAACTTGTAGTACACATAGCATATCCACACATAATGTCTTGTGTGGAATATGGAGATGTGTGTACACCTTCTAATGATTGAAGGTGGTAAGCCTAGCTCATCAAGATCGATGAGATGGATGGACTTATGTGCATAACATAATATATGCCTATGCAGAAGGAACTTACGTGAGGGGAATCTTGTGTGGTATAGTTCTTGAGAAACTTAGGGGTTGTTAAACAATAAGTTAGTCTAATAAGGATGGTTAGGGATTTATGAATTCCTCTCCTTAGTTTAAAAAAAAAAATTATTTCTATCTTTGTGTGTTTTCTTGTTGTTTTATTTTGGGTCATTACATATGGACTTATGGAAGGGTTAGGGAACAAGTGTTCTCATTTAAGTGTTATGATCCTTAAAGGAGCATTCCTATTTTGTGGTCAATTTGTCCTATACCGATAAGGGTATGGGAAAGTTGGGGTGACCACTTTGGTGTCCTTCTAAATAGTGAGGTTTAGTAAAGTGAACCCAAAAAATATAGGATGTTGGCCACTCCTGTCCACTTGAGTGTCATTTGTAGAGATGTTAAACTCAAATGTGGTGATACCTTGAGAATGTTGCAAATAATATTAGGACTCCTTTGTGAACCCTACTTGTAATCTATATATATACATCTTGGGTTGGTGTTGGTGGGTTATTACACAAGTGACATCAAGTAAAGGTTAAATAATGGATGTTAAGATCTATTATTATAATATTATAATAAACCCACCAATACAAGGTGTATGATAGGCCACCGGGATATACAAATAAGTACAATACAAATGTTAGTCATTACCTCAAGTGTAGCTTAACACCACATATTTCAACAATGACAATTTTTATAGCTAATTTTTCCAATGAGGATTTTCTAAATAATTATCCTTGTCGAACTCAAACACAAACTTGAACTACATAACATAATATGTTAGCATTTCAAAGATATTACATACATCAATGATTGATTTCTAAAGTAATTTAATTTTTTATCCAATCCTTGTATATATTTTTCTTAACAATATTAATAATAATTTGTGAATGCATATCAATTATATATCTATCATTCTCCTATGGCCATATTTATCCCTATAAGAAGTACCCTAATACTTTACATATTTTTTTGTTAAAGGCTCCATATAATTATAAATAAGTGAGGAGAATGCTTTCTTTATTATCCCAAAAATGACATATCTTTTAGGCTTTCTAGGGTTTTCTTTAGAAATAAATTAAAACCAACTTTTGATTAAAACAATGTATGGACATTTTATTTTATCATGGATCAATGCATATCTATTTTATTAACTCCATTGTTGTATATCACCCTTGCATATATATTCAAATTCTATTACAAATGGTTACCACATGTTCCATACTTGATGCTTCCCATGATGAGCACCATGCTTGTAAGCATTTTTCAAAATAGGCAACAATATGAATTCAAAATTAGATGTGATTTTGAGGTTTGCTTTTGAAACTTCTATCATACCTTTTAAGTAATAAATTTCAATAAATAATGGTCAAATTAATCCTTTACAAAATGTTTAATTTGTTAGTTTTGAAATAATTTATCCAACATTTCATCAATTCTTCTAATGTTCGTAGAGCAACTCAATATATTCTCATTTTTTTTTAAATTATCTCAAATGATGGAAGCAAATGTACAATGAGAAACTAAATGATATACACAAACCACACCTAAAATATCTATAATATTTTCTTGTTTGAAAGCTACCCCCACTAAAAATTTTGCTTTTATATTGCTAAACAAAGAAGTTTTGAGGCCTTAGGGAGGGCGTTAAATGACCAGACACTTTGCCAAAGGAAATATTTGGGAATAAGAACACTTAATTACTCCAAAAAATTATGTCCTAACTTGATCAAGTATCCACCATTTTTTGATATATTCCAAACCAAATCACTCTTCCAAAGAATATTGACAAATATAATTCTTGAAATATATATATATTGTGTGGAACACATCCCAGAAGGTATGCCACTTTCGAGTAAGACCCAAGGATGCAGGGATATTTTTTAAATATATTTTAAATCCCATCCATTGTTTGCTTAAAGTCCTCTCTCTAATAAAACCCCAAGATCTAGAATTTTTGCTCATATTTCTATAGCTTTTGTACTTTTAATATCTGCATTCCAAAAAGGTCCAAGCTAATTATTTCCATTTGGACTAGAAATAAGAGGATAAGCCTTTAACAAAACATCAAACTAAAAGTTTATAGAATCAAACTAAACTCTCTGATATGAAGCTCCATGTTGTTAAACCCCTAAGAAGAGTACATTTTCTTAAATGTTTTATTGCATCTATAGAATCTTATATCTTTTTAAATGAGAATTTTTTGCCAACTTTTTTCTTTAAATTTTTTATTGCTTCCATAGAACCTTATATAATTTAGAGTATTTTTGCCCCACTCTTTCCTTGGTCTTTGAGTACATTCCATCCATATTTTGTCTTTAATGCCAAACTCCTAAATATACAATTTCACAAGCATACCCTTCCAATATTCTTTGCTCTACAAACTTTATCCCATTGGCAAATAGAAAACCTAAGTTTGTTGGACATTTTGAGTAGATAATTTGTCATTGATGTTAAGAGTGAGTGGTCATTGATGTCAAGCTTTCAACACCAGTCAGTGGCAGTTCAGTAGCCAACATCAGTTTCAGGTTCTCCAGTTTCAGTTGATCAAGACCCGATTTCAGGAGATCAGATGTGGACCAAAGTGCAAAAGAAAATGCCCAAGTAAATAATATTATAATATTTTTATAATATTATAAAAGGAGGTTTTAAATTAATTATAAATTAATTAATATAATTTCTATTATAAATTAATTTATAATTTAATTTACTTAACCTAAGTTATGTAAATTAATTATTAATTACTTTTAATTATAATTATTAAGTTAATTTATATTAATATTTTAACCCAAAGGTGAGTTATTAAAATAATAATTCAAATTTTAATTCGAATTACTAAAAGTGCTGACATGGGAGAAAAATTAAATTGTGTATAAAAAGGGGGATCCACCCACCTTAGAACTTACCATAACTTCGTTCGAAAATTAATGTGAATTGCTTGCGACGTGTGCTACAACGAAGTGGAAAGAGTAGTGTACTTTGAAGAAGTCAAAAGGCGCACGAGGCATAAGGTGGAGGAAGTTATTTTTCCTTCACATGGGGACTATAGCCCACGTAATGGGCTCCCAAGTGCTAAGGTGCGTAGGCCTTAGAGATACGGCGGATCGAATCACGCCGAAACCCTTTTTGGGGAAAGCAAGGTATGCATTGGAATTTAGGCACCGAAAATTTTAGAAGTGGTTGTTGAAAAATTAAAAATTAAATTTTTCATTATATTTGGTTTATAAGTTTGCATGGGGAGTTATAAGGGTTATGCAAATTAAATTTTTTGATGTCATTTGCTTTAATGATTGGAAAGAGTTTTAAGGTGTTTGTGAAGTGTTGGATATTATTTTAAGTTGGAGTTTATAAGGTGTATCAAAGAAATTATTTTCATGTATGGTATGATGAGTGTTATTTTTAAAAGGAAGTAATAAGGCATAAATTGAGTTGTGATTATCTTGTGTCTAAGAAATATTTTTGAGAAAGTGTTGAAGTGATATTGTTGTGTCTAACCATTGGAATTGGAAAGAAGAAAATTGTGATTGAGACAGGTTTTTCTAAAGGCACCTTTACATCCAACAAAAGGTATGGGCATATTCTTCCTAGTGAGTGATTTTTGAAAGTTGTGAATGAAAAGTTGGAGTGAAAAGGATTTTTTGGTTAAGCATTGTTGAGTGTGTTTTTAATTAATGCTTCAAGGTTTTCTGGAATTGAGAGTTGTTGATAAAACCTTGTTTTATAAGCATTGTTGTTGAATTGATTAAGTTGAGTGAAGAACTTGAACTAGGGTTTGCAAAGAACATGAGTATCATTGTTATGTGAGATTTGTTGATAAGCATTGTTGGAAACATTTGAGTGAGTGTTCATATGCTTGGACTAGGATTTGTGAGTAAGGATTATTTCATTGAGTGATTGATTGAGTAGAGTTGGTTGAGCCTAGTCAAGTGGATGTGTGAAGTGATAGCTCAAGTTCTATGAAACAAATTGTTCTATATTCTAAATTGATTTGAGAGAGAGATTGAGTGTAGGTGAATGTGAAGCATATTGAGTCTCTAACAATTCTCTATATGTTTATGTAATAAAATAAAGATTGAAATTGATTGAGAGTTTGTGAGTATGAAGCATATTGAGTCTCTAACAATTCTCTATATGTTTCTAAAAGAGTGAGTAAAAGTGATTGAGCATTGAGGTGAATGTGAAGCATATTGAGTCTCTAAAAATTCTCTATATGTTTCTAAAAGAGTGATTGAGCATTGTGATGAGTGTGAAGCATATTGAGTCTCTAACAATTCTCTATATGTTTCTAAAAGAGTGATTAAAAGTGATAAAGCATTGTGATGAATGTGAAACATATTGAGTCTCTAATAATTCTCCTTGTGTTTCTATGATATTGGACAAGTTCTAGTGAGGACTTGTTGAGAAGATTTGGACAAGTTCTAGAGAGGACTTGTGGACAGATTTGTGTGAGATTTTGTGGAATCTTACAATACAGTTTGAGAGCAGAGTTGGATAAGTTCTAGTGAGGACTTGTTGAGCAGATTTGGATAAGTTCTAGAGAGGACTTGTGGACAGATTAGTGTGATATTTTGAGGAAACTTGCAAGGCAAATTTAAGATAAGTCTTTGAGAGTACTTGAGAGTAGAGTTGATTGATTGATTTGTTCAAACCTTGAATTAAGGTTTGGGGCAGATCCAACAGAGTTGATTTGTTATTAAGTCAAGCTTTAAGTTAAGGCTTGAGGATAGAGATTGAGGATAGATTTGTGCTAGATCGAAGGACTGTGTTTAGTGCAGATCAGAGGACGAAGATTGAAAACATATTTGTGCTAGACCGAAGGACTGTGTTTAGTATAGATTCAAGGACAAAGTTTGGTATATAGATTTGAGGATAGGTTTGTACTAGACCAGAGATAGAGATTGAGCAGATTTGTGCTAGACCAAAGTACTATGTTTAATACAAATTTGAGGTAGAGCTTTGAAGATGACAGAGTATAGAGGATGACAGTATCCACTGGATAGAGATCCATTAGCCAGGGTAGTGAGGACAGGTGTCTTCAGTGAATAGAGATCCATTAGCCAGAGCGGTAGGGGCAACAGTTCTTCTAAAAGATCACCAATCAGATCTAAGAATAAAGGAGTTCTCTTGTGGATAGATATCCACAAACTTGATTAGGGGATTGGTGTCTCCTTTAGACAAAGGTCCATAAACATTGTAATAGGGAAAGGATTCCCAAGAGATTGATTGAGAAATTTTTCTCCATGGAGTAGTCTACATTGGGTGAACCATGTTAAATTGATGTCTCTATTGTGTGTGATGATTTGTGCATTGCTTTGATTACTGTTGTTGATATTGCTATCTTTACATTGCATAATATTTATTGGGAAGGAAAAGTAAAAATGGGTCTTATACTGTTCACCCCACCTCTCAGTATAAGCTTGTGTTCTTCAAATTATATCCATGTATCATTTCTAAATTGAATATCTTCAAATCTTGTCAAATTTGGATGTTGTAAATCAAAGGGAGTGTTAATGAAATAGATTTTAGGATTTATCATCTTTTTTTTTGGAGAAAAATGGGTTGTACTCAAGCCCCCAACCCTTGAAAAATCATAATTATCTCCTTTAGAGCTTGATATTTTACAAGCATATTCAATTCACATCTCAATTGAGTTGCTATATCTAGACACCTACATCATTTTTCATAAAAAAATCTAAATTCTTGATTTTCCTCTTCTAGATCTTCTTCAATTTTCTTTGTAAATAAAAAAATTCAAAATTTAGCATCATTCTTCTTGACATTTTCTTGTAGTAGCCTTCATAATACCAGAACTCCACCTCTACTATCTATGCACTACATCTTAGTAGAGTAATATTTCCAAAACTTTGTGTTATAGTAGTTCACTTTACTAACTATGGTTTATTACTCGATGCACAAATGCAACCACGAGACTGTAATAAATAGTTTAGTAGTCTCAAAAAGTTGAAAGCACAAGTTTTCATATTAAAAAAATATATATGCATAATAACTAAACTATGGGTCATTATATAAAACAAGTGGAATTCATTTTAATGTCAAATAACCAATATATATATATATATATATAGATAATCATTTTAATGAGTTATGAAATTAATATCATTCATATTATAATGATATTTTAACAAATCCATAATGGTATTATTTTAATATATAGTTTAATAGTCTCAAAAAGTTGAAAGTTCCAAGCCATACTTTGTCCCATAATCTAACCAACAACTAAAATAATCCATTCAACCATGAAGTCCTTATGATATCATCTTCTTTTGCTCAACATACAAAACTTCTACTCGCTTCATGAAATCATTATCCATTTTACCAAATATGGATTGTTAGTTTCCTCTAATGCATTGATCTATAATGGATTCCTTGAAACATTTTGTAGTCCTCTAGAATATTATTTTAAATTTATTCATGTTGCATTCATCTAAACTTACTATTTTCTTTAATAATGGAAAATATAATTTCACTTCATGGTCCTCTATAAAAATCCCTCTATTGGCCAACCTATCTGCACATTTTTTCCTTTCCCTTAACATGTGTGTAAACCTAATTTCTTCAAACTCTATAGCAAGGTCTTGTATTTCCATAATGATCTCTTGTATGTTCCATAGAGCCTTTGTTTTTCTCAAAATTGCATTCATTACTATTAGTGAATTGTCTTCCATCCATACTTTATTCCATTTCATTTGTTTGTATATTTTTAATCCTTTCAAAGCCACCCAAGCTTCATCTTCATTATTTGTCTTAAATCCATTATTTAAAGTGTAATTAGACAAAATCCCATCCCTATTATTTCTTATTACTCCTCCTCCTCCTATCGATCTTGAATTTCCTTTAGATGATCCATCAAAATTCAATTTGACAAACTCTACTTCTAGTGGTTTCCACATTTTAGTTTTTACCTTCCTTTTACCACCATCATAATTCCAATTGATGACTTGACTCAATATATCAAGGCTCTTTGACTTAATATTAAGGATTGGGTGAGTTGATAGGGTTAGTTTAGAATCCTTTATGGCTAAAACAATATTCCTTCTCATTACCTCTAAACTGCTTCCCTTTCCTTTAGATATTATTTTGTTCTCTTTCATCCATACAGTACAAAGTGTTTTATCTTTTGATGTATCCTAAATTGTCTATAATGCCTCACTTTTAAAGGTGATCTTCTATTCCTTTAACCATTCTTCAATTTTACATTCATTAACATGCATTTACCAAACATATTAATAATCCATTACCATAGTTCCTAGACTATTCACTATTGAGTAATGTTCCAAGAGATGGTCTATACTTTAATCCTTATTTTTTACATAGAATACATTGTGAGGGGACATGAAATTCCCTTTCCATTAGGTTATCCGAGGATACATATTTCCTATGGCCTACAAGCCATACACAAATTTTGACTTTTGGAATGTTAGGACTATCACAAATATCTCTCCATATTCTTGTAGTATTCCTATTTTGTTGGCGCTTTACATTATATATGCTTCTTGTTGTGTATTCTCCTAGGCTATTCAATTTCCAAATTAGCTTATCCTTGACTCTCCTTGGAATAATCACTAATGCTATCTTTTTGCTCAACTGCCTCCTAGTAACAATGTCTAGTATACTTGTAAAAATTCTTATTTCCATTTGTATCTTCCTTCCTGATACTTGTACATAATGTTTGAAAACCTATAACTATATTTATCTTGAAGTAATCTCATCAATGGTTTTAAAATTGGATATAGATTGAGTGGTCTTTTATCACACCAAGTATCCATCCAAATAGAATTTTTTCTCTAGTTCCCACCACCTCTCTTAGACCTTTAATCACTAGATCAATTGATTTTTTAAATTGTTCCATAGTTAAAATCATCTAGTCATGAGAATGCAGTAAATATTATGCTTAGGTCATTGGGCTCAACGTACTCAAAATAATTTTTTCCCATTGTATTTGACTCATCTTGTACAATATCCAAATTATGTTTCCCCTTAGAGCTAAGTTTGCATATATAAGAACTCTTAAACCAAGACCTCCCCTAGTTTTATCATCACACACCTTGTTCCATTTCACCAAAGAAAATTTCCTTTTATCATGTAATCCTAACCATAAAAATGACAACATAATATAGATTAATTTTTTCTACTGATTTTGACATAATATACAAGGACATATAATATGTCATAATTGCTTGTAAGGGCAATTTAATTAGTTGTACTCTTCCTTCTAATGATAGTCATCTACCTTTCCATGTTGGTAGTTTATTTTGAATTTTACTTATAACTAGATTCCATAATTATATCCTCACTCTTCCCTCAAATTAAGACATCTCTAGATATGTTGCTAGCAAATTTGCCTCCTCCATTTTAAGTAACTTGCACATCCCTTCTCTTATTCTAGTTAGAGTTTTTAGAAAATAAATTTGGATTTTGTCCTATTAACTTTTTGCCTTGATGCTTTTTCATATTCCTTTAATAAGTTATTCAAATATCTAGCCTCTTTTTCCCTTGCCCTTCAAAAAATGGTTGTATCATCTACAAATTGTTGATGGGTGATGTTGTTGATGTTATTACTAGACTTAAGTTCACTTATTAGCCCATATTTGCATGCCTTCTTCAAGTTCCTTCTCAATACCTCTACCATAATAATGAACAAATATGGTGATAAAGGATCTCCCTATCTAAGACCCCTTTTGGCTTTAAATGATTTGTTACTAGCACATTGACAAGCACAAAATATGATATTGTAGAGATACACGCTTTAATCTATTTAACCCATGTCTTCCCAAATCTAAAATTTTCTAATAATACAATTTTTTTTTCTAATTTAACCCTATCATAGGCTTTATTCATATCAATTTTTAAGATTAATGCTCTCTCTTTCCTAGAAGTTGTTGAGTGCATTACTTCATGAGATACTATATCCCATCGAAATCTATCTCCCTTTCATAAATCCTCTTTTCTCTTATAAAATAATTTTGTCTAATAATGGTCTTAACTAATTTGCCATCACATTGAAGATTATCTTACATGTCATATTACATAGGCTTATGAGCCTGAATGAATCAAACATTTTTGCAATTTTCTTATTTTGGGATCAGGGTAAGATATGTTGCATTTATTTTATAAGGTTATAGATACCTAAAATCAAACCATATAACTTAGACCAATTTTGCTACAAAGATATAAAATAGTCAAAACCAATGATGACAACTGATCTAACCCTATAATTTGCAATTAAAACCCATCAAGAGCAAATCCACCACCTTGGCATGAATTCACCAACAAGTGAATTTGCTTTCCAATCAGGGTATTTGTGCTTAGTACAAATTTTCAAATCCCCTACTAGATTGGACCTATAATGATCAAAATTAGTGAATTTGTCAACTACGTGAATTTATCAATGACATATTCATATAGGCAATGTATTCATGTCTAACGTGCAACCCTTATTACGAACCTGCCTATAACAGTCAATCAAGGTAAGGTTGACTTTGCCCATCATCCGTGTTATTATAGACAACCAACAAATGGAGAAGGTGGCTAACTTTCCCCCAACTTCCTCCACCTACCCAAATCAGCCCTAATTAGGGAGCAACTAATTATGCTTAATCTGTTAGCCCAATCATCTCCTAATCACCCCATGTAATAGGCCACCTCATATTTTATCTTTAGGAAACCCCCAAGAGGGACAACTCTATAAATTGGCCCTTTGGGATGGCACTTATCATCACTCTCTCAGGTATCAAAGCTTTGCACGAATTTGACATCACATTTGTTTATTGAAGTGCTACCGAAATTCCTCTACAAAGTCATCTTCAAGCAAAGGGGCACCTTGTGTATTTGATGGAATTTTGGTGATAGCATTCTTGACTCATCTGATTTCAATATTTGCTTATTATTAACATTTTGTGATTCAACTCTTTGTATGTATTTATTTATCTTTTAATTTTTTAATCCAACCTTGTGTTGTTAAGCATCTCTTTTAGTTTTTTTAGGCATCTTAGGAGTCAAAAAAATAGAAAATATCTCCTAGGGTTCCTAGAGTATCTATTGTAAGGATCTAAAACCTTTGTCAACTTAACATTTATTTTTTTTGTCATTAAAAATGAATTTTCCACTTATATCTAACCTAGATGATGTATTCACTCTAGGTAGTCAAAATTGTTGGTTCATGATTTTAAGCCTTTGTTCTCACCTTCTTATCACAAAAGTGGATATACCACCTATAAATATTTTAGGTGATGTATTCATTATCCTTCTGCATGACCCTATGCCACCTTGGTAGCCTAGCATCTAGTTTGTTCAACTTTACTCGGTGCATATTTTTGCCATCTCTTGTTAACCCCTAACTTTGTCCCTACTCTCTAACAATTTGATTCTACTATTTTAAAAAATTTGCTGGCTATAAAGTCTTCTTGTGACGAATTCGCTACATGTATAACAACATCCATTCCATAGATCAAATTCAATTTTTCTTATGTATAAACAAGGGGCCTAACTATGCGAATAAGGAAATTATCTACTTGTTGTTGTTTGGCAGGCCCCAAACTTTGATGACCTATTTTTCTATTTATTTTATAGGTTTTAGCAAATTCTTCAGTTGTAGGTTTTCCAGGCAACGTATTCACACATAGGAAAAATATTCACTACAACTGTCGAGACAAGCATACCTTATCCTCCTATTTTTAAATATTAGTGAAGGTTTTTTGTTGAATTTTGATTACATATCTTGTTGATTTATCTTCAAAAATACATATAAAAAGGAAATGTAAAAAAACACTTAGTTTAAATCTTGTATTTTTACTTTGTTTTCTTAGGCATTTAAACCAAATTGTATATATATTACACTAGGGTTCATTGTGTGATTACATCCTCTTTTGACCCTTGCATTTTAAAAAGAAGAAAAGAAAAGTTTTATTTTGCATTTTTTTTTTTTAGAAAGCACTCATCAAAAGCAAAATTGCATATAGGCTAGCACCTTGTATTTTACATTTTGTTCTCATATTGTATTTCATCAATATCTTGTGCATCAATCCATAGGATAGACTAAAACTTAGGTGTTTACTAAATTGTACACATCAAAACTAGATTAGAGAAATCTATAAGCCCTTGGTGAACCTAAAAATCCCCTTCCACCAAAGATAGACCAGATAAAACGTAACCTAACAATGTGTTAGTAGTAGGGCTCTCTCATTTGGGTGTGGATGACCCTTGAGGGAATGAATCGGAGGCCAATGTCCTCGTGCACCTTTTGGAAACCCACAAAGGTATGTACTATTTTATCTTAGACTGATCCACTACCACTAATAAAGAATCCTTCACTATTTCTAAATTATGTTTATATAATGTTGTAGAAATTCCATTTGGACCTAGGGATTTATACTTATCAAAAGAGAAAAGAGCTAAATGAACTTCTTCCAAAGTAATAGGCTCCATCAATTTGCTATTGTATTCATTTTTGATAACTAAAGGTACTTCTTGTAGTAGCCTATCATTAAGAACTTCAATTTCCTCTAATATTAGAATATTATGGTAAAAAATCCTTGCTTCCTTTTTTATTTTGCTTTGGTCTTCAATCCAAACCCCTTCTACTGATTTAATTCTACTAATTCTATATGTTGATCTTTTTATTGTTGTCATCCTATGAAAAACATTGTGTTTTTATCTAATTCTTTTAACCAAGTCTGTCTTGATTTTACTCTCCAAAATATCTCTTCCTTACTCAAAATATAATGATTACACTAAGCAACTTCCTCTCCTTCGAGCTCAGATTATTGTGCTCATTTTTTTGGATTCTTGAAAGTTTCTCCTTTAGTTTTTATTTCTTCTCAAAAATATTTTTGAAAGTGTTTTTGTTCCATTCTTTAAATATAGATGTCAATGTTTTAGTTTGTTTTGGAAGTGTATACAACCCACCATTTCTTGAAAAATTCCATGTTTGTGCTATCATATCAACAAATTGAGATTGGTCTTCCCACATCTACTCATATTTAAAATATGGTCTTATTTTGAATTCACTTACCACCATTATAACTCTTGTTGGTCAATGATCTAAACTAATACTTATCAAGGTATTAATTTTAACACAAGTCTCTTCATCTAGCCAATGATCTAAGAGTATGCATTTGTCCAAATTTTCTAATATCAGGTTTTGGCCTATCTTATGGTTGGTCCATGTATAGTTATCCTATTCAAACTTAACCGACCATAGATTATTGTTTTGAATGAAAGCTAAGAAATATCTCATACTTTGGGTTATTTTCCTAATTCCTCCAAATTTTCATCCAACTTGGTTATGACATTAAAATATCCTATGATCATGAATCGGGTTTCTTAGTCTTTACTTCTCATAAAGGCTTCAATCCCACTCCATAATTTTAATATGCTTGACTAATTTATAGGTTCATAGATATTGATAAGGATGAAACGAACATATGCAAAGTAGCATGCGGCTAATGAGGCTATCCAATGCTTAATTTTATGAATGGTTTCATGAGAGGTTCTAATTGTATTCCAACAAGTTAGAATTCCCCTACTGCTCCTGAATCCACATCTTGCTCATACTACTTTCATAGTTTTGGAAACTTCTTTGGCCCCTCTTATGAATTACCAACATCATTTTGTTTTTATGGTAAAGATAAGTTCAACCAACTTAGGTTGTGTTCCTTTCTCTATGTTTGTTCTTGCTTCCCTAGCTCTCACTTGATAATTTGAAGGTTTTCCTCTTTTTCCTTGTCATTATCAAGAGTAGGTATTATTATTCTATTCCTCAATATTCTTTCACAACTTTCCTTTCATTATATTTATCCTCTCTTGGCTTTGTTGCTGAAGCTTTTGACTTATCCTACTCATTTTTTGGTATTTTCTTGTTAATAATAGAGGTATTAACATCTAAAATTATGTTTTCTCTACCACTTTACTTCTCTTGAATGGTGCATGGTACTTTAAGGGAGTCTTGAAAATCTAATGAGACGTATTCCTTAAGTTAAGTAGGAATTTTCATCCCTATATCGAGTTCAAACTAAGTAGACAATTCCTTGCTAATATTATATTCCTATTATATCATGTCTTTTAAGATCTAAACTACTTTTCTTCATAGGCTAAAGCCTCAAAATAATTGGTGTTTCTTCCAATATCCTTACTTATTGGTATCCATTTTTTACTTACTTTAATCTATCTGGACCTTTTTTTTGGAAGTTGAAAACCATCCTCATCCATTTACATTTGTAAGTTTCTCTTATGCTTTTCTACATATGTTTTTGCCAAGCTCTTCTTGGGGCATGATCTCTCAATATGCCCCACCTCGTTACATCTTCTACATATAAAAGATATATTTTCATAATTCATGGTTTGGATTCATAACTTACCCCCATACTTAAGAATGATTGATTCTAGTAAAGGTTAGTTATTATCAATCGTGAACATTATTTTGGCATAAATAGCCAAGACTTCATCTTTTGTAGTTTTTGAAATCTCAAGGAATTCTCCAAGAGTGTTGCATATTGCCTTGAAGGTATCTATTTCCTAAAATTCAATGGGTAACCCATACATCTTGATCCAGATTGGTACTATGAATAGATTTATGCTTGAAGGTGCAAAGCCTCCATACCAATAGGTAAGGAAGAGTCCTGCTCTTCCCATGAACCAAGGACCCCATTTTAGTATTATATCTCTATCCTCCTTAGAACATAAAATGACTTGAAATAAACCTTTGGGAAGAAAGGATATACTTACTCTTGGAGACTTTCATTTCCTATCAATCCATTTCTCATAGCCAAAGCCCCTAGCCAAGACCCAATAAATTTTTCCAATAATGGTTTTATCTTTGAGCAAGGAGGATCACTGCTCTATGAGGTCCTACCTAAAGTCTACTACTATGGATGGTTTTAAGGATTTAGTAGTAAATCAATCCATGGTAAGGACACTATAACTCAATATCTATTGAAATTTACCAGTCTATCCTATATTAATTATATTATTTGAAAATAAATCTACAATAATTTACATGTAGAACTTTGAAGATAATCAAGACTAAATGAAACATAGCTAAAAATTCTATGGCTAAACAAAATTTCTTCCTCATTGATGCCCTAGCCCTTCATTGCTCCTCCCATAATCCAAACTGTAGCTAACAAATATCTACAATTTTATTTTATTATGACTTGAAAATCATCACTATCCTTGTTCCAAATGGCTAACTTCACAGGGTTGTATCTCCCTCAATAATGCTTAGATTCTTTTGTATGACCACTTATTTTAAATATCTTTAAATTCTGCACAAATTGGTGCAAGAATTGCCTGAATTGAACAAACCTTCACAAAGATATGGCTCCTAAAATATGAGACATTTTTTCTATAAAAAAATACCCTAATGTTACCCTTGTTCCAAATGGTTGTTTTCACATGGATATATCTCCCTCAATACTACTTGGCTTATTTTGTATAACCGCTTATTTCAAAGCTCTTCAAATTTTGCATAAAATGGTGTAAGAATCATCTTAATTGAACAACTCTATGCAAAGATATGGCTCTTGAAATATGAGATATATATATTTTTTAAATTGCCCTAATTGTGACCAGATAAGAATCCTCACTCACAAATATTCATTTTTTAGTGTTCTTTTTTATGTATAATGTTCAACATCTACATTGGATTTTATTACATTAACCATCTAGTAGCCTTCTCATAACATGATAGTGTTGATTAAAATTCCATAGCATTGCTAATTAAGGGATGACCTAAAATAAATTGTCATGAACAAATTAGAGATGATATTTAGACTATTTGTCACAGCTTAATACCTTTTGATGATGCCTTCCACCTTTACCTTTAAGAGAGCTTCCCTAACATTTCAATAAAAATAATGAAGAAATAAGGATATTATGAGTGACCTCAAAAAAGAATATAGGATAATTCAAAGTATTCAATGGGGATACATTGATCAAACTATAATATTTTGGTTTTTGGTAGAGTGATTTGTTGATGAAAAATGAGCGGGAGGGCAGCGGAGAGCGGAAGAAGGCCTGGAAGCCCGACTCGGGGATCCACCTTCCAGGACTCTGGCTCAGGCGGTCTAGAGTCCGATCCTCTAGAGGAAGGAGAAATTCCTCCCCGTCAAGAAAAACCCCCCGACAAAGGTGTTTTTCCACCTTTCCAGGGCTCGTACGCCCAGGCGGTCTCAAAGGAGTCAACCTCCCCGACCCCATCTCAACCCCTGATCCCATCCGGTTCCAATCTGGTGATCCCAGGCAGCTTTCTAAATAGTTACATCGATTAGGAAAAGTTCACCCTCATTGGCAAGTTTATTGGGGGCAGACTAGACATGGAGACGATCCGAAAATGGGCCTGTGGCAAATGGCGAACTAGTGGCAGCATGCAAATAGTGGCCCTATCCCGAGGGTTTTTTGCGATCAGGCTGAATAATGCAGAAGATTCCTGCAACATCCTTTCTGGTGGACCCTGGTTCCTGGGGAGACGGAGCCTATTCATCCGCAGATGGGGAGAGGATTTCGACCCTGAAACTCAGAACATCAATGTGGCGCCTATCTGGGTTCACCTTCCGAACTTGCCTTTCCAATGCTGGCATGAGGACATCCTGAGAGGAATTTCCCGCACCATTGGCGAACTCATCGTTGTAGATTCCTCCACCAAGGTACGCTCCCGAATGGTTCATGCACGTATTTGTGTGAATGCCAACCTTGAAACTGAACTTCCCTCCTTTGTTAATCTCTTCAAAGATTCGACCCTTTTAAAAAAACAACCTCTTGAATATGAAAACAAACCTTCCTTTTGCTCCATCTGCAACACTCAAGGCCATTTGAATCACCAATGCCCCCAGACTCGGGCCATGAAATACGCCTCGCATGTTTCAAGCAGAAGAGGCAGAAAAACAAATGGATCTAGGCAAGATGGTGAATCATCAATCCAAAGAGAGGATCCCCCTAAAGCTTTCCCAGAAATCCAAGGTAATGGAGAAGTGGGTCAAGAAGGAATACCATCTGAAAACCCCCATCCCCAAGAAGCGATCCTTATCCCCACCACCACCATCGGACCTCCCCTAAATCCTCCCGAGGTTGTAGTAGCTAACGAAGACTCCCCAACCCCCATCCTCCAGGAAATCGAGAACTCCCAACCCCCTCAATTTCTATCCAGGAATTATAGCCCAAAGAACACTAGGAGCAAGACACAGGCTATGGACATCGAAAGTGAGAAAAAGAGAGGGCGACCTTCTGCCAATGACCAGCGAATCAGAGCAACCGAAGACGACATAGCAAATGGTTCCCAACGGACCTTATTCACTGACACCGTCGATCCCCTGAAGGAAGATTCCAAAGGCTCCAAACCCCCCTTCCAGCAGGCGAAGGGAGGCAAAAAACCTCACAAATCTACTAGATGAAGATCCTCTCCTGGAACGTGAGAGGTCTCAATAGTGCAGCCAAGCTAAGACTTGCTGCTAATATTCGAAAGGAATCCAAACCCTCTATCTTCATCATGCAAGAAACCAAAAGTGACGAGAGCTCCTCCAAAAAAGCCACCAGGATCATCTGGCATCATGGTGAAGCCCTGTACAGTCCTGCCCAAGGATCCTGCGGAGGACTGATGTGCCTATGGGATCCGTCTCAAGTGGAAGGTAGACTTCTATCCTCCTCCAGCAGAGTTATCAACATTCTTTTTCATTGCATTTCCAGTAATCGGTCTTGGATCATGTCCAACCTGTACGCTCCAAACTCTCCCCTAGAGAGAGCTGACTTCTGGAAGACTCTCACCCTGATGAGGGAATCCTTCAGCACCATCCCTTGGATTGTTGGAGGGGATTTCAATAGCCCTCTGTTCCCAACAGAGAAAAAAGGAGGATTGGCTGCCACCCATCGCACCACTGAAGATTTTAGGGACTTTGTTGATACTAACGAACTTATTGACATTCCACTCAAAGGAACACTCTACACTTGGAGCAACAGAAGAATTGGAGGTGGACTGATCCAGGTCAAACTGGATAGGTTCCTGATTTCCCAGGAAGCCATTCCATTTTTTGGTGATGCGTCCCTCTCAGCACTAACCAAAATAGGATCGGACCACAATCCCATCCTCCTTGAGGTGGGTAAACCCCCTTCCTTTCGAACCCCCTTTCGGTTCGAATCCATGTGGCTCAATCACAAGGACATTCGAGGGGAGGTGGGCCAGTGGTGGAATCAACAAGTCAGGGGATCACCTATCTTTCGGGTGACACAGAAGCTCAAGTTCACCAAAGACAAATTGCGGATTTGGAACAAAGAAGTTTTTGGCAACATTTTTGTCCGCAAGAAGGCACTTTTAGATCAGCTCCAAGCCATTGAGAGGAGAATTGAAGCAGGAGACTCTGGGGCTACAGTCAGGGAAGAGGAAAGGAACCTGCTTGCCGAATTTCATAACATCCTGGCCAGGGAGGAAACCTTCTGGAGACAAAAATCCAGGGAACTGTGGATCAAAGAAGGAGACTCTAACACCAGGTTTTTCCATGCTTCAACAATGAGGCACAGGGGATCCAACAAGATTAGCAAGATCAATCGCAGTGATGGATCAAATACTGAAGATATCTACGAAATCAGATCTGAGGCCGTCACCTTCTTCCAAAACCTCCTAGGATCCCCCCGAAAAGCTCTGCTCGGGCCAAATCTGCTCTCCTGGGAAACATTCCTAGCCTGGTTTCCCGAGAGGCCAATTCCTCCCTCCTCAAACCCTTTTCGGATGAGGAAATCAGGGACGCGGTGTTCTCCATGCAACCCGATAAAGCCCCTGGGCCGGACGGGTTCCCACCCCGTTTCTACCAAGCTTTCTGGGAGATTGTAGGATCGGATGTCTATGCAGCTATCCGAGATCTGCAATCCCGGCCCATTCCTCGGGCTGTCAACTCTACCTTCATTGCGCTGATTCCCAAATCCCCAGATTACCGATCCATGGCAGACTTCCATCCCATAAGCCTGTGCAATGTCCTATATAAAATTCTCACCAAAGCAATGGCGTCTAGAATGAAGCCCATCCTCCCCTCCATCATTGACCCTTGTCAAGGAAGCTCGGTCAAAGGCAGGAACATTCTGGATGGAGTCATTACGGTTCATGAAACCCTTCATTCTGCTTTCCAAAGCAAAAAAGCAGGCCTCCTCCTCAAGCTTGACATGACTAAAGCTTTCGACCGTGTTGATTGGGATTTTCTCCAGGATGTTCTTCTAAAATTCGGTTTCCATCCCAAGTGGGTCCAGCTGATCCACAATTGCTTCTCCTCTGCATGGTTTTCGGTACTGGTCAATGGGTCCCCCGCTGGTTTCTTCCCCAGCGTCAGAGGCCTCCGCCAAGGGGATCCTCTATCCCCTCTTTTGTTCATCATTCTGGCAGAATCCCTCGGCAGATCCCTATCAGTGGCCAGAGTGGCAGGGAAAATTACAGGCATCCAAGTGGTATCCAACTCCACTCCCATCACTCATCAGCAATTCGTCGATGACACCATCCTCTCAACACAGGCGTCTGTCATCCAAGCTAGAACCATCAAGCACATTCTTTCCCTCTACGAAAAAGCGACAGGGCAGCAGGTTAACTTCTCCAAAAGTAAGCTCTTCTTTGTGCACACCCCCCCTGAGCGTCAGGCCAGAATTGGGTGGATTCTTGGTTGCTCTGCAGGATCCCTCCCATCCTCCTATTTGGGGCTTCCTTTATTCTGGGGAAGGCCGAAAGAGAGCATGTGGAACAATGTCCTGGAAAGATTTCAGCGGAAGCTAGCAGCTTGGAAAGGCAAACTTCTGTCCCAAGCGATGAAGGCCACCCTCTCAAGATCCACCCTCCAAAGCATTCCCATTTACTTCATGTCAGTTTTCACACTCCCCAAGTCAGTTTGCAAACAAATTGAACACATCCAAAAAATATTCCTATGGTCGGGATCCGAAGACAAATCCAGGATTCCCCTAGTGGCATGGGACACAGTCTGTAGAAGTAAACAGCAGGGGGGCCTTGGCTACAAAAAACTAGCCGAAATGAATATAGCCTTGTTGGGCAAACATGCTTGGAGGATCATCTCTAAAGACCCAGCTGAGTGGATCCAATTGGTGTCAAAGAAATATATGGGCAACCGCTCCTTCCTTGACTCAGTCAACCACCCCAATGGCTCAGCATTTTGGAAAGCAGTGATCCACACCAAAACGCTAGTTCAAAAAGGTCTCCGATGGATTCTCGGGGATGGACGCAGCATTGACTTTTGGAGCGACAGATGGCTAACGGATGAACCCCTGGGTGACAGGGCAGATCTTTCAGGGCTACAAGCGATTTTTGATACAAGCAGGGGAAGGAAGGTGTCTAATTTCATTGAATGGGAGGGTGGCCAACCCCGGTGGAGGATCCTCTATGGCAGCAGCCCTGAGATTTCTTCCCTTAACCTCATGCTTCAAGCGACCACTATTCCCTCTGAGCGAAGGGTTGATAAACCCACCTGGGCTGGGTCGGACAAGGGCTTTTTCACTGTCAAGTCTGCTTACTCCCTTCTCACCCCTCACCCTGTATCGTCCTCCCACATTGTCTGGAAAAAGCACCTCATCCCAAAAATTGCTTTCTTTTCTTGGCTAGCCTTCCAAAACAAAGCTCTTACCACTAAGAACCTCATTAAAAGAGGCATTCCCCTTCCTAACAGATGCTTCCTGTGCCAAGCCAATTGGGAATCCACCGATCACCTCTTCCTCCATTGCGACTTCACCTCGGCTGCGTTTAGCTTCATCCTCTCTACCTTTCAGATCCAATGGGCTCCCCCCAAGTCCCTGTGCGAAGCTTTCCTCCAATGGCCCCAACCTTTTTTTAACCATAAGCTCCGGTTCCTCTGGGACATATGCCTTCACCACTTGGTCTGGCAAGTCTGGCTTGAGCGTAATAGCAGAGTCTTTGGGACTTCTGTCCGGGATCCTCCCTCGGTCGCCACTAGAGCCCTTGCCTTCGCTTCCGAGAATGTCGACCTCATTCACTGCTCCAGTCCTCTTTCGACGTCTCGGGAAGGCCTTATCCTCAATTTTCTCAATATCTCGAGCGGACCCTCCCTGGAGACCTCCTTGCCTCACCCTCGGGCTCTTACTCGGTGGAATCCTCCCCCCCATGATTGGATCAAGCTAAATTTTGACGGGGCGTCCAAAGGAAACCCTGGAGCGGCGGGTGCTGGAGGCGCTGTCAGGGACCATCGAGGAGTGGTTTTACTTGCTTTCTCTGAAGATCTGGGTCATCAGACCAATCATGTTGTAGAAGCCAGAGCCCTCTGGAGAGGACTAGTTCTCATCAAGGAGGATCCCCGGGCAGTCATCATAGAAGGCGACTCCATGAACATCATCAATTATTTGACTAAGGCTGAGACCCCTGCATGGCGGGTTTTCAACACCATCCAGGAAGCCCGGCGAATCCTCCGAAGCAAGACCCACAGGTGCCAACACATCTTCAGGGAAGGGAATTCACTGGCCGACCACCTGGCCAACAGAGGATCCTCCTCCTGCAATCTCACCATTTGGGATCACGAGATCCCACAAGATATCTCTGACGTGGCAGCGTCAGACCAAAAAAAGGTTTAATGACCCATGTCAGATCCTCAAGCAAGACCACGTCAGTCAATTTCTTCCAGCCAATCGGGCCTCCTTTGGCCTTATCAGCATCGAATCATCTGCCTCCGAAAACTCAAGGAGCACACGGGAGGATCCTCAGGCGGTCAGGAGGATCCCAAGGAAAACTAAATTCGATGGCGAGTCCTGAAATTCTGCTCGAATCAGGGTTTTTGATTCTACTGTGTTTTTGCTAGAAATGTTTGTTGGGATTTACTGATGTTGGGTTTGTGGTTAAGAGATCTTTTTTGTAAATTGGTTTGAGACTAGCTCTTCGGTCTCAATCTTGCGGCCTTAAAGGTGTTCCTTTTTTTGTAATAAGGTTTTGGGATCCTCTTAAAAAACCCGCTATGTATATATTGCTACTTAACAAAAAAAAAATTACAATATTTTGGAGTGTTATATCAACATCAAATCTATTCACTGCCTTGATCAAAATCATTTTTTTATGAGAATGACATATGTATAAAACCCTAGAAAAACATATCATATGATTTGCTCATATCTAATTTTATAAGAATGTTTATTTTTCCCATGGAATAAAGATACTATATAGCCTCTTATGCAATGATTATACCATCAAAGGTTTTATCACCATAAAGAAGACTACTTTGTTCCTCTAAGGTATACAATTTAACATGTTTTTCAATTGTTTTCCATAATTTTTAAAATTATATTAATAATCATGTTAAAAAGGCTTTTTGGATTGGATTATCAATATATTATATCTACCTTTATTAGGAACAAATGCAAGAAAGGTGGTATTGATTTCACTTATTATTGTTTTCTTTTTTCTAGCCTCTTTAACTACAACCAACATATCAATCTTTGACATATCTTGAAATTTTAAAAGAACATTATAGGAAGTCCATCAAGGTTAGGTTTCTATGAGAGTGGAAATAGAAAATTGCCTCCTATATATCTTTAATGAGATATTTCTCATCAAAATTTCACTTTATTATTGTATGATAATTGATAAGATATTTTTCTAAAGATCACCCTTTGACTCCTTATTATGCCCACCTTTTGATAGAATGCATTTGAAATAATCAGTTTCTTTATTCCTAATCTCTTCTTCTTCTTCAATAATTATTTATAGAGATTTAAAATATTTTAATATAATATAAGGACAAATATATTTTTACTATGCATTAAAAATTTGGTATTTCTATCACCTTTCTTAAGCCATCTCTCCTAGATTTTTAAGCCCAATACAACTTATGTAGTATGTTATGATAATAAAAAAGTAGTTATTTTTCTTATACATAAGCATGTTGATCTATTCAGTTACTTTCTATTATCTCTTATAAATCCTCAAGCTTGGATTTAATTTCCTCCTTTGTCGTAAATATGTTACTAAAGGATTTGATCTTCTAGATCCCATTTAGATGTTTCATATTTTGAACAAATTGTACATACATGATAGTTGAAACTTTACTTCATCCCACCACAACATAACCACTTGTAAAAAATTAGGGTTTTGGAGTCACATATGTTAAAAACCTTGGGTTCAATAGGGAGACCTTGGGTTGCGACAGACAGCTCTTTCTAGGTAGGCTTTGGCTATAAAACTTTATTGGAGATGGTGTACCTCTCAAGATCATATTTGGACTAAAATCCTGTCTTGTAAATACTTGAGAGGTATTTATGAGGCTGAGATCCTTAAAGTCAGCTTGGTTGAGAAAGGTTCAGTTATCTATGACACTTTGAAAATAGGAGCTAAATTAATTAAGCAAGGTTTGTTCTGGATTTGCAATCGAGGATCAAATGATCTTTTCTGGGAGGATTCTTGGGATGGCCACCCTCCTATCTTGACTCAATATCCCAGGTTATGTTCCCTAAGTATTTTTTTTCTTGGAAGCGGGCTAGTCTCGTATGAAGGACTTTAAAAAAATTAAATCTTTTGGAAATCTGGAGATGTACAGGTGGAAACATTCATAGGAATGGTCCCAAGGGGATTGGTCGAGGACAAAGATGTGCTTGCTCTTATTATTGTGGGGAGGCCCTATTATTTGTTGAGGAGTAAAGATATTATGGCTTGGAACCTTGATCCTAAGGGAACCTACTCTATAGCCTATGGTTGTCAGGTTCTTAATAAGCAAAAGTTTGAGAGTCTCCCTGTCACATGGTGGAAAAATGTGTGGAACAGATATTCTAGGCCAAAATGTAAATTATTTATCTAGTTGGTAGCTCGTAATAACTTGGGATAACATGAGGAAGAGGGGATTTCAAGGCCCCTCTTTTTTTGTCCTTTGCAGTAAGAATGAGTATGACTCTTCACATTTATTTTTCCAATGCTCCCTTTCTAGAGACATTTGGCACCGTTGGTGGAGATCTTGGAACAATCCTTGTTTTCATGTGCTCTTCTTGGTGGAGTTTTGGAGTAGTCTAGGCAGACCTCCGACCAAGGCCCCTTCCTCCAGGTGGCTTGGAATTTGGACCCATATTGCATCATCTGGAAGATTTGGCTCGAAAGAAACTATCACATATTTTAAGGCAGTCATTTGGATGTTCAACAAATCTGGAAAAGGATCCTATGTATGGTTCAGGAAACTATCCATAGAAAATGTGATTAGGACCCTCTTTTGGACTCTAGGGAGGAGAAGGTACGACAGGCCCTTGGTCTCTTTGGAGTTGGTGTGAACTCTTCTAGCCCTAGCAGGGTTCCTCAACTCAACAAGAAGGTTAAGAGATATGGTAGGTGGAGGCCACCCCCTAGAGGGGTTTTAAAAATTAATACTTATGGGTCGTCTAGGGGTAATCCTAGACATGTTGAAATTAGCGATGTTGGGAGAGATTCTGCTAGTGTGGTTAGTTTTTTATTTTTCATTTATAAAGGTGTTCACTCCAACAATTTTATGGAAGCTCTTGCGATTATCGAGGCCTTGTAGAGGGGGTTTTCTCTTGGTTGGCACAAGATTATCTACGAGTCTGAATCTCAAATTTTGGTTCATATTTTAAACAACAAAAATATGGAGGATGTTAATTGGCAGTTGGTCTCTGTGGTCGTTCAGATTCTTAGAATGAGTGAAGATTTCGAATTTATATCCTTTGTGCACATTCCAAGGGAATGAAATGGGGTTGCCGATTACCTGGTCAAAAGGGCTTCTGAGATGTTGGATCATTGTATTATCGATAACTGGGAGTCTCTCATTTGGGGACTCTCAACACCTCTCAGATTTGATCCACAAGGATGTTCAAACTTAATGTGGTTTTTTCTTGTTGTCTTCTTCAAGTTTCGACCTTGTCTAGTGGTTTTAGCCTATTTTGTTGCTTATTTGAGTCCTAGTTGGGATCTCAGTTGTATTCTTTAATCCAAATTTTTTATCAATAATTTTTTACCCCTTTATTTAAAAAAAGGGAATATTAGTTACATAATAGAAAGCTTGGATAAGGTAACCAAGCAAAGGACATAGAGGAGAAAGTTTTATAGCAAGGAAGGTAACATTAAATCATTGTTTTCCACCAAGGAAGTAGAGCAAGAAGCTACCTCATCAAGGAAGAGAGAAAACTTGAAAAGGAGAGATTTAAAGATCTCAGAGTATAGGTGTAAATTAACGTATTCTATTCTAACTATTGCAAAGCTATTTGCATTACATTATTGCACCATACTCCTCTTGTCCTACATAGAAAAAAGAGAACAAAAGATAGAGTGTCTCAAAGACACTAAAAAAACCAGTATAGTATGTCTACAAAGCGACCATATCATCAAGTTTGTAGAGCACAATTTAAGTTGAGGAAGAGAGTTAATAAAAGGCTCAATAGTCGAGTTTCAAGGTGTCTAAAGACACCAAATCCAGTGCCATTGGACTCATGAAAAGAGTACTTACAAGCAGTAGAAGAGAAGTAACCTACAACATCAAGGAACCTACGTAAGGCATCATTATATCCATTGCAAGTCCAACATAAATCAAGAAGAGTAACACAAAGGATAATGAAGTGCAAGTTACAAGAGTACAACATACACAAGTTAAGTAAAATATCAAGATGCAAACAAGGAGTGCATTACCCAAGCAATAACTTGGATGAACAACCAGCTAAGAGGACAACATTGAAGCACCTAAAGCCACCATTGTTAAAGTAGAACCGCCAACTAAGATGGCATAATTGGAGCATCTTAGAATCACCATTTCTGAAGCCAACTTCGTGAGAGAGTAGCACCACCATTTGCTGAAGAAATAATGTTGAATCCAAGCAAGAATAACTTGTATTCTTGAACAAGAAGCATTAAGAAATAAAAGATGTTGAAGGTCCATTTGCATGCAAAGTAAAGGAGTGCCACTTGCTACCTCAAGCTAAGGTATCTTGTGCTACTTGGCACAATAAAGGAAGATGCCTAAATATTCCTTTTAACACCTGCGTAGGAAGGGAGCGCCCAAAATAGGAGTAACACCCATTTTGAAGTGTTGAAGGCATCTTTGAAAGGTTTAAGGTATATTAATCATTACACATCATTCAAGAAAGACAAGAGCATTGAAGACTCACCAACTAATGCTCACCAAGAATATAACCCCCAAAGTGCCACATGGCTAGTGTTCCAAGAAGAGAGAAAGCATATTAAAGCACCCAAGGTGAGAAGAGTGCGTAGATTGGAAGCACAAGATTGAGCATTGAGAGTCAAGTGTTGAAGTGAATTTAAAGAGGAGATAGACTATCATATGGCGCCCATGAGCAATAAATGCTCTCTATCATAAAAAAGACCAAAAAACACAATGCTAACACTTGGATTAAAGAGTCAAACTAGAAGCCAATCAACACACACATTTCACAATACAAGGAAGGTGAATATTTATATGATTTAATATTTGCTTTCCTTAAGTATAAGGAGTTATATGATGCTTAATATAAGGTTGAATTTTATTTATTACTACATTGGAAAACTAAGCATATACCAACCTTAGAGAATTAGATTGCAATTAAAGCAAAGGGAATATATCTTAAAAGATATTACAAATTGCATAAAATTCAAACATTAAAAAATCTGCAAATAATTAATTAGGAGATATAAGGTTTTCAATATTGAAAAATTGAAATACTAGTGTTGTGGCTAATCCACAACACACCCCAAAATTGGGGACCCACCTTTTTTGCAGGCTTGCGGATGAAATCCCGGTGACCCAGATGCTAAAAATGAAGAAAAGAGAAAAAAATGCCTAAGTGTTGGAAGTGTCGCGAAATCGCGACCTGTCGCGCCATCGCTGTCGAAAAACAGAAAAATGTCGCGATATCGCGACATGTCGCTCGAAAAAATGAAAAGTTGTCGCGATATCGCGACATGTCGCTGGAAAAATGAAAAGGTGTCGCGAAATCGCGACATGTTGCTCCGTCGTGGCCCAGGCAGGAGAGAGAAAGGCAAGAATGAAAATCGTCGCGATTTCGCGACGTATGGAGCTGCCACTGCTTGGAAATGAGAAGTGTCACGATTTCGCGACGTGTTGCTGCGAAAGGTGTACGGAATGAAAATGGTAGCGATTTCACGACAGAAAGTAGGAAGAGGGTGCCAAGCGAGAAAAGCGTCGCAATATCGCGACAGAAAGCTACAAAGCACGCCGAAGTGAGAGAAACGTCGCAAAATCGTGACAACATTGAGCAAAGAGGTGCCGAGGGAAAAACGTCGCGAAATCATGACAGATTGTGGTGGAAGGCATGAACGAGAAATCGTCGCGATATCGCGACATGTCGCATTTTCGCGACTCCAAGTAGCCAAAGGTGTACGAAACAAAAATGGTAGCGATTTCACGACAAAAAAGCAAGAAGGTAGTGCGAGCAAGAAAGACGTAGCGAAATCGTGACAGGTTGCGGTTTCGCGGCTCCGAAGCAGCGAAGTAGTACGGACAGAGGTAGCGTAGCGATTTCACGAAAAATTGGCAAATGTACGAAAGAGTAAAATGGTAGCGAAATCGCGACAGAATCGACAGGAGGACATGAAGCGCGAAATGGTCACGAAATCGCAGAAAAAAGAAAGGCAAAAGAAAGTTTTAAAGTAAGAAAATGTCACGATTTCGACAAATGCAAAGGTGTACGAGAAGAGAAACGTCCGATTTCATGAAAAGGCAAGATTACAACAAACGAAAAGGCGTCGACGATTTCGCGACAAGTAAACGAGAGGGTACGAAATGGAAAAGTGTCACGATTTCGCGACAGGTGGTGAGGAGATGGCCCGAAGCAGAAAAACGTCGCGATATCGCGACATGTCTCATTTTCACTGTGCAGGAGGAGAAACGATGTTGTTGGTCGAAAACGTCGCGATATCGCGACATGTCTCATTTTCACGGCCAGGAAGGTGAACGGGCTGCATGTTGTTTTGTCACGTTTTGCACGGGAAGACGTTACAGAAGGCGCAGAAAACATGAGACACGTGGCATACAGGTGTCAGAGTTATAGAGGCGTTACATGCAGAGGTAGATTTCGAGCGTTTCAGAATCGAGCATGAAGTAAAAGCATCGAAAAGGCAAGAATTTGAAAAGTCATAGGCTGGGAGGTGAAACGAAGAGACACAGGGAGAATCGAAGAGCCGCGCCAGATAGTATAAAGCCAGAAGTGCAGATTGAAGAAGGGGTTGGAAATTGCTGCTTGCAGAGTTGCAGAGACAAGGGCTTCATGCCATTCTGGGCCTGCACTTGGGCAATTTCCTTCATTTGTTCTGGATTTGTAAAACCTGGAACATTCTGTAATTGTAATTGATACATCATTTTAATGCAGAAATACAGAGAGTTGGCATTTCATTGATGAGAAAGAAGGAGTCATTTTTGCATGCATGATTCAATGTGTTATCTTTCCCTTTCAGATTTCTAGGCTTATAGGTGAAGTTGAATGCAAGTGTTCTTGGTTGCTTCATGCGAATGCCTAAATCTGAAACTACAGTAGAAACCCTAGAAACCCGCACCCGGCTTATCCGAATTGTGCGAATTTGCAGGTTCGATGAGGTTGGGTTGCATGCGTAAACCTCATTGTCTTCGGTTTTATCAATCAAGATGGCAATACTCTGGACGTAGCTTAGTTGCATATTCATTTGCATTTATTTTTATTTTTAAACCCTTATTTATTTTCTGTATTTTAATTACAGTCATTTAAATAAATAATTGAAAACCCATCAAAGCTCAAAGTCCATTGCAAATCCAAATTAAAGTGAACTACAGTGCCCCTTGTTAACATCCACTTGCAACCCTAAGGTATTCCCTGCATTTACAGTGAGCAGCATCATTGGTGTTTTAGAATCAACATAAGAGGAACCTTGGAGAAATTACTTTCTTTGCAAGCAGAGGATTTTGGGACTCAGATCCTACCGGAGAGTGTGCTTTCACAATTGGGTGAAAACACCACTCAACATATTGGCGCTAGAAGGAGGGCCGAATCGGTTTACTTTATTTTGGTTTTCATACATGAATAATATCTTTTGATTTAATTTTGAAATATTTTCTTAAAGCTCACAAACAGCTAAACTGTAGCTTTTGCTTTCTTTTGTTGCAAGTTTTCGTTGAAATAATCGAGGGTTTCATCAGGCAGGCTGGACCCACCGCGTCGTATTGCAACCAGGTCCCAAACAACCGGGGAAACCATTTTTCATGACCTTACTGGTACTCCCAAGAGTAAAGCCAAGCAAGTCGTAAGCTCACCAGTCACAAAAGACCTATTTTCTCCAGGAACATCGAGTGGATCTACGCCCGTAATATCGCTTGCCACTAGTGTTCCTATTGTCGATAATATCTCTACCGCTATTGTAGGTTTGTCTTCATCAATTTTGAGTCAAATGGCTCAAGCTCCAGCAGCTCCTTGGTATGGAGCTAATAATACTCCTTTGAACATTGCTGGGGATATCCATGAAATCCCCAAGAACATTGAAATATTTCTGCCTAAATACAAGCCAGATGGCCTAAGAACAACAGAAGAACATATCCAAGCCTATAGGGATGTTTTAATTAGGCTGCAAGTTCAATATGAAGATGTGGCCTGCAGACTTTTCCCCATGAGCTTAGATCCAATAGCATATGAATGGTATATATGCTTGCCAACTGGTTCAATCACCTCTTGGACACAAATGGAAAATGCCTTTGTCAATCAATTTAGGTCACCCTTAGATCCCGCAACTATTTACAATCAGTTTATTACATGCAAAAGGGGCCAAGGGGAACCGATCATAATGTTTAATCAGAGATTCCAAAAGTGCTATAATAGAGCAATTAGGCACTTTGCCATCGATCCCGTAGTGGCTTTGCAGATATATTTTGGGGCATTGGACCCCATGACAGCCATGTTTGCGAGACGTAATCCTCAAGTCACCACGCTGGCTTTAGCCTATAACGAAGCCATGACTATCGAGCAACAAATGACACCACAGGGCTACGGGTTTACCCAGATGCCTGTGATGGGACAGTATGCTCCATATGGTCAAGCTCCCTAGGCAAATCAACTCATGGCACCACAAATGCCAAGCATGAACGCCTTCCCATATCAGCAGCCGTATCCACCAAAGACCCGCGTATGCACCCATTCCAATCCAACCAATCACATCCATTCCACCTGTCCCTGCATTTTTGCAGAACAGTCAATCAACTATGCAAGGAACTAGCCAAGTCAATCCTCAAGCCATAGTTCCTTTTCCAAATCCAACCCCGATTCAAAGTGTCAATCCATACGGGAATCAAATTCCTCAGAACCCGACCCAAATGTTGAATCAAGACCCCATCAATTATGCGAATCCAACGGGGGTTAACAACAATGTGATTCCACCGAAGGAGATTTATTCGAAGGTCGAAGAGCTCAAGAAATTAGTTCATAAACTGAGCAATGACAGGGTTCAACAACAGAAGTATGAGTCCCATGCCCCTCACCCAAATCAAAATTTTAACAATAGAGGGAGGCACTGGAACACCAAGCCAAACAATGGGGGAGTACCCGCTCCCATTGCTAATCAATTAGATACTTCTGCAGGACCTAGCCAATCCAATTCTCTTTTGAATCTTTCAGATTTGGCGTGGGAAAGGGGGTGCAGGTTGCACAACACGAAAGAACACAATGAGAGGAATTGTCCTGAAATTGCGAGATACACTCATTGTCTTCAGGCACAAGTTGATGATTTGGAACTGGTATCAAATGAGGGTCCATCACAACATCAAGATGATAATATTATGGTGATGGAAACCGTATATCATCAAGAAGGTGAGAGTGAGGAAGAAGAAGACGAAATTTTGGAATAGGAGGTGCAAGCTTTTCGAGATTTTAGGAAGGGGAATCATGGATACCATTTGAGAAGTAAATCTAAAACCCCTAAAACTTCATCAACACCTCCAAACAACTCTATTCTTCCTCCCGATACTAAGGCAAATAATAATCCTCCCCTCCACTTAGAAGAGAAATGTCTAATGATGTGCGTAAGACATCAAATTCGAAAAGCCAAACTATGACATAGTGGAGGATCTAAAGAAGTCCAAATCTAGCCTTTCGTTCTTGGACGCAGCTAGATTGCCAGGCCAAAAGGAGGCATTGATAAAAGCGTTGAACTCACCTGATCAAACGTGGAAAGGAAAAGGAGTTGAATCCCATCTCATTTTGCGAAAGGAGAGAAGGGATGTCCCGCCATTCTTACTGACTCTGAGAATTGCGGGTAAGAATTTGCATAACTGTTTGGTGGACACAGGTGCCACGAGCAACCTCATGCCTGCAGAAATATGTAAGATGCTAGGCCTGCAACCTGTTTCATCCAAATGTACAGTCCTGCAACTGGACAGATCAGAGGTAAATGTAGTGGGGACTCTATATGATGTCAAGATTCAATTGAATTCTGAACCCAGGGTTCAGCAGGTTGTGGACATTCTGGTGGTTAATATCCCAAGTAGGTATGGAATGTTACTTGCGAGGGATTGGATGAAAACTCTGAATGGCTATTTTTCAACAGACTGCTCACATATGTGGCTACCATGGAAGGGAATTGCAAACCAAATCAGAGTGGAAAATGAACCGAGGCTTAAGGATATTATAACAGATTTTAACAAGCCGAATGAAGTTCAATTTTCTGAGCCAGAACTAGGAGTTTATGCACTTGATGTTGAGGAAGCAGCTGAAGAGCCTAAGGAGGAGGCACATCTTGGTAGCTCTTCTGATGAAAATGATTTCACGTGGTTGCTCAGGTTCGATGGATCAAAATCTAGACAGGGAGCAGGAGCTGGAGTCGAGCTCACTGGCCCCGGAGGTAAACCATTATTAGTCGCTACTTACAGACTGCAATTTCCTTGCATGAACAATGTGGCAGAATACGAAGCATTGATCTTTGGTTTACGTCTAGCATTGAGCAAACATGTTAAATGCTTGAAGGTTTTGGGAGATTCTAAGTTGGTAGTCAAGCAAATCAAAGGACAGTATACATGCCGCGACAGAAGACTGAGCCTTTATAGAACTAGGGTTATGGACCTCATTGAGGAATTCGACGCATTCAATATAGCCCTTATTTCCAGGAAAGGAAATCGAATAGCAGACTCTCTTGCAGTCGCCACGGGCATGTTAAACCCGGTTGATATAAAAAGATGTAAAAAGTTTTCTATTGAACTGGTTCCTTGTCCATCAATACCCGATAATGTAAAGAATTTCCAGGTTTTTGAAAGTGACAGACATATTTTCAAATTTGTCACGAACTCGGGTATTTTTGAAAATCAGGTGATTGATGAGGAGCAAAGGTGGCAGGATGAAACAGAAAATGAAATTGAAACTGCGTATCAATCCAACAAAATTCCTAAAGACGTGGTTTCATTGGAAAAGATGTTCGACATGGGATGCAAGACCAAGAAAGGAAAAGGAGTCCCACTCCCTAAAGATGCATGTGATTCAATTAATCTAGGGAGTGCAGACAATCCAAAGGAGGTGTACATAGCAAAGGCATGTACAGAGGAAGAAAGGAGCAATATAATGCAGGCATTGAAACATTACATAGATTGTATTGCTTGGAACTACAATGAGTTGAAGACATACAACCAAAACATTATCACACATACCATCCCTTTGAAGCCAGACTCCAAGCCTTTTAGGCAAAGACAACGAGTTGTTAACCCGCTATTGGAGCCTTTGATCGAAAAGGAGGTTAAAATATTATTGGAAGCGAAAATCATTTTTCCCGTTAGGCACTCAACCCGGGTGGCTAACCTCGTTCCAGAGAGAAAAAAGAGTGGAGAGATTAGGTCGTGCATAGATTATCGAAATCTTAATAAAGCCTCTCAAAAAGATAATTATCCACCGCCATCAATCGATGAAATTCTACAAATGGTAAATGGATCTGAAATGATGTCCTTTCTCGATGGGTATTCTGGTACAACCAGATTCTTATACATCCAGATGACAGGATGAAAACAGCCTTCACTACCAAGTGGGGGACATTTGCATATAAGAGAATGTCGTTCGGACTATTAAATGCTGGTGCAACTTTTCAACGCGCCATGGATTATGCATTCAAGGGGCTCATAGGCAAATGCATCATCGTGTATGTGGATGATATCCCAGTTTTCTCGAAGAAGAGAGAGGACCATGTCAAAGATTTAAAGAAAGTGCTTCAAAGATGCAGAGAACATGGAATTTCCTTAAATCCCAAAAAGTGCATTTTTGGAGTAATAGAAGGAAAGTTGCTGGGTCACATTATTTCAAAAGAGGGCATATCCATCGACCCAGAAAGGATACAAGCTATCCAAAACCTACCTCTCCCGAGTAGTAAAAAAGAATTGAGATCTTTCTTTGGGCAGGTTAATTTTGTGAGGAAGTTTATCTCTAGCTTTGCCGAGATAGCCAAACCTCCGAACAAGATGCTCAAGAAAGATGTGGATGTAAAATGGAACGAGGAAAGTAGAGTGGCCTTCCGTAACATCAAAGATGCCATCTCCAGAGCTCTTGTCCTTATAAGCCCGGACTACTCCAAGCCTTTTTATATTTATGCTTTTGCATCGTAACACTCCTTCGCGAGTGTCTTAACCCAAAAAGGCGAGGATAGTGCCGAAAAACCCATAGCATTTTTAAGTGCCCCCTGAAAGATGCTCAATTAAGGTATTCGATCCTTGATAAGCAAATGTACGCACTTTTTAAAACGGTGAAAAAATTTAGGCACTACATTGTACACAAAGAGTTATTGCCATCGTGCCCGACTCTACTGTCAAGACCATGTTTTTACAAAATGAACTAGGTGAGAAAAGAGGGAAATGGATTTCCACCATCCAAGAATTTGATCTCGAAATCCAACCTATGAAACTAGTTCGAGGACAGGGACTGGCGAAGGCGATCGCAGAAAATAATCCGCAAATAACAAGCCAATGCTCGAATACATAATACATTGCTAAGGATGACTGGTATGTTGATATTGTGCAATTTTTATTGACTGGTAAGTGTCCTTCTAATCTGAATTCAACACAGAGAAGAGCTTTAAGGCTTAAGTCTGTCAATTATCTGATGAAATCTGGTGTGCTTTACAGGAAGAATCATGAAGGTATCTACCTGAGGTGCTTGAACAAAGAAGAAGCCGCCAGGGTGTTGCAGGAATTTCACGGGAAACATGGAACTGGTCACGGTGCGGCCAATGCTACAGAACATCAAATCCTGAGAGCAGGATACTACTGGCCGCATATTTTCAAAGATGCACATGCCCATGTACGATCTTGTCATATCTGTCAAGTGGCTGCCAATAGAGAGAGAAATGCAGCCATGCCCCTACAACCTGTAGTTGAAATGAGACCATTTGCACAGTGGGGACTAGATTTCATCGGGGTTATTAACCCAAATTCTTCTGATTCTCATAAATTCATATTGACAGCTACAGTCTACTGTACAAGGTGGACAGAAGCGATTCCTACTAAACATGCCACCACAGACGTTGTAATTAAATTCCTTGAGGACCATATTATAACAAGATTTGGAATGCCCAATTCTATTGTCAGTGACAATGGTAAAGCGTTTATTTCTACGCAATTTGCAGATTGGGCATATGATAACAAAGTGAGCTTAAAGTTTGCATCCAATTATTATCCTCAAGGAAATGGGTTGGCCGAATCTTCAAATAAGAATTTGTTGAATACCATTAAGAAGTTGCTGGAAAAGAACCCTCGGGACTGGCACAACCAATTGAAGTTTGCCCTTTGGGCAGATAGGACCAGAGTGAAAGAGTCCATAGGGAATACTCCCTATCATTTGGTCTATGGGCAAGACCCAATATTTCCTGCAAATTTGAAGTTGCAGACCTTACATTTCATACAAGAGTACTTGGGGATAGATGATCAAGTTGAAGCCAGGTCAAGTCATTTGTCTGCACCTTGATGAAAAGAGAGAAGAGGCCATGAATCACATGAATAAACACCAGGAAGTTATCAAAAGATGGTTTGACAGAAGGGCCAAAGTTAAATCATTCAGAATTTCAGATTTGGTATTACTATGGGACAAAAGACATGAGGAAAAAGGGAATCATCAAAAGTTTGATTGTCTTTGGTTAGGCCCATATCAGATTTCAGAGATTCTTGGGAAGAATACCTTCAGGCTAAAAACTTTAGAAGGGAGAGATTTTATGCTACCGGTTAATGGGCAGATTTTAAAGCATTATTTTAGCCCTTAGGTTGTGAGATTTTTTGATATTATTCTTTCGGTTTTGGTGGGAGTTTTCAGTTTTTTGTTTTTATTGTTTAGGATTGTTAGTTTAGCTAGGATTTTGGTTGTGGATTTGATTTCAATTGACATGTTTTGTTTATTCTGATAAAAAAAAATAATAATAATAATAATAATAATAAAAAAATGAGATGTCAACTTATGCTTAAGGTTAGGAGAATATGAAATATTGGAATTATCCTGTAAAAGCTCCACAAGTACCACAAGCATCTTAAGTTATATTGTTTGATTTTGTGATGCATGAAAGAGTCAGTTTTGCATGACAAATCATTTTCATTTGCAATTCAAGAGATAATGCATTCATGTTCCATCTCACCTTACATACATTTCATCTTAGTTGCATATGCATCTTAAGTACATGTCATTAAAGTATGTCAAATCCTCTTAGGGTTGTGTTATAACATAAATGTAAGTAGGCATCCTAAGGTTGGGAACTGAGTCTTGAGATATCTAGAACCAAGCACGTCTCATACATTAAAAAGGATCTTGAGCAAAATGATCAAAACCTAACTTGGAAGAAAAGGTTGGGCGAAAGAGGTTTTTCATGTCTATCCTATTATGCAACATGATCCTTAAAACAAGTGGTTTTGACCATTTCCATAGAGCCTAAAGCCTAAAATCATAGTAGTAAGGATAGGGTTAAATCCTCATCGAACTTAGGTTGAGGATCCAATTCCCCAAAACTTTGATTTGACCTACATGGAGTAGTAAGGATAAGGCATAAATTCTCATCTCGCTTAGGTTGAGAATCCGATTCCCCAAAGCTCTTATGTCTCATTTCATAATAAATATTGGATTGTAAGGATCGTACTATTTGTCCTCTATAAAGGATGGGTAGTCATCCCCAAGGTCTAAGCAACAAAATTAATATTTTCCATCTACATCTAAAATCTTGGATTGTAAGGATCGTACTACTTGTCCTCTGCAAAGGATGGGTAGTCATCCCCAAGGTCTAAGCAACAAAATTAATATTTTTCATCTAAAGTTTGGATTGTAAGGATCGTACTACATGTCCCTAGCCAGGATGGGTAGTCATCCCCAAGGTCCAAGAAGTAAAAAATAAATTTTTCCCATCTCATATTTATATTGGATTGTAAGGATTGTACTACTTGTCCTCTGCAAAGGATGGGTAGTCATCCCCAAGGTCCAAAGAAATGAGGATAAGTTTTGGATTGTGGGGTTAGATATGCCCATGCATGGCATCATGTCTTGCCTCAAAAACAAGACCACCGATTGTCTAGAGGGTTAGACTAGCATGACCATTTCTTCCATAATTGGTTTAATTATTTTGCTTAAAGTGAGGTAATGAACTCTAAATCGGAATAGTAAGGATAGGGTTAAACTCTCATCTCGGTTGGTTGGGAGTCTGATTCCCCAAAGTTCTGATTTCACATTCACTTGCACATGGGTTCCAGATAGTAGGGACTCATAACCAACTTTGGGATACAATAAGGTAATGAATTAGTGGATCCTAAGAGGGTTTGGCAATCTTGAATGCTTGTACATAATAATAGAAGAATGACTATGCCTTTTACGAAAGCAAAATCTCCTAGCATATTCATTAGGGTACACAAATCATTCACCATCTCACATATGCATTCATGCAAAACTGATAATGGAGTGTGGATCAATTTCAAACGATAGGGAAAGAAATTCATTGCACACACTGAGCTAATACTTGATGATTCTGATGATTCATGTACTTTTGATCTTTGGGCATTTGTTATATTGCTTATGTGCTAACACATGTTTTCGAGTTTGTGATATGTTTCAGGTTGGGTTCTTACTAAAAATGCTCAAGAGCATTTTACAGCAGAGTCGCCATTTGTTGTGGCTAATCCACAACACACCCCAAAATTGGGGACCCACCTTTTTTGCAGGCTTGCGGAAGAAATCTCGGTGACCCAGATGCTAAAAATGAAGAAAAGAGAAAAAATGCCTAAGTGTTGAAAGTGTCGCGAAATCGCGACCTGTCGCGCCATCGCTCGAAAATAGAAAACGTCGCGATATCGCGACATGTCGCTCCGTCGCAAAAAAGAAAAGGTGTCACGAAATCGCGACATGTCGCTAGCAAAAATGAAAAGTGTCGCGATATCGCGACATGTCGCTGGCAAAAATGAAAAGGTGTCACGAAATCGTGACATGTTGCTCCGTCGCGGCCAGGTAGGAGAGAGAAAGGCAAAAATGAAAATTGTCACGATATCGCGACATGTAGCTCCATCGCTTGGAAATGAAAAGTGTCACGAAATCGCGACGTGTTACTCGAAGGTGTACAAATGAAATAGGTAGCGATTTCCCACGAAAGCGAAGAAAGTGCAAAGAAAACCGTCGCGATATCGCGAAAAGCTACAAAGCACAAGAGAGAAACGTCGCGAAAGAAGAGAAAAAAGGAAAAAAAGAGAGGAAATAAATGGGAAGGAAAAGAAATCTCGCGAAATCGCGACATTCAGGATCAAGTAGAAAGCGTAAAAAAATGGTAGCGAAATCGCGACAAAAAGCAAGAAGGTAATGAGCAAGAAAGGCGTAGCGAAATCGCGACAGGTCGCAGTTTCGCGGCTCAAGCAGCGAAGTAGTACGGATGGAGGTAGCGTAGCGATTTCACGACGAAAAATTGGCAAGTGTACGAAAATGTAAAATGGTAGCGAAATCACGATAGAATCGACAGGAGGACATGAAGCCAAATGGTCAAACAGGAAGAGAAATGTCACGATTTCGAAGAGAAGGGCCGAGAAGAGAAACGCGGATTAGAAAGAGAAAACGAAAGCGTCGCGATTTCGACAAGTAGAGAGGGTACGAAACGAAAAAGTGTCACGATTTCGCGATAGGTGGTGAGGAGATGGCCCGAACGAGAAAAGCGTCGCGATATCGCGACATGTCTCATTTCACGGAGAGGAGAAACGATGCTGTTGGTCGAAAACGTCGCGATATCGCGACATGTCTCATTTTCGCGGCCAGGAAGGTGAACGGGCTGCATGCTGTTTTGTCGCGTTTTGCACGGGAAGACGTTACAGAAGGCGCAGAAAACATGAGACACGTGGCATACAGGTGTCGGAGTTGCAGAGGCGTTACATGCAGCGGTAGATTTCGAGCGTTTCAGAATCGAGCATGAAGTAAAAGCATCGAAAAGGCAAGAATTTGAAAAGTCACATTCTGGGAGATGAAACGAAGAGACACAGGGAGAATCGAAGAGCCGCGCCAGACAGTATAAAGCCAAAAGTGCAGATTGAAGATGGGGTTGGAAATTGCTGCTTGCAGAGTTGCAGAGACAAGGGCTTCATGCCATTCTGGGCCTGCACTTGGGCAATTTCCTTCATTTGTTCTGGATTTGTAAAACCTGGAACATTCTGTAATTGTAATTGATACATCATTTTAATGCAGAAATACAGAGTGTTGGCATTTCATTGATGAGAAAGAAGGAGTCATTTTTGCATGCATGATTCAATGTGTTATCTTTCCCTTTCAGATTTCTAGGCTTATAGGTGAAGTTGAATGCAAGTGTTCTTGGTTGCTTCATGCGAATGCCTAAATCTGAAACTACAGTAGAAACCCTAGAAACCCGCACCCGGCTTATCTGAATTGTGCGAATTTGCAGGTTCAGTAGGTTGGGTTGCATGCAGAAACCTCATTGTCTTCGGTTTTATCAATCAAGATGGCAATACTCTGGACGTAGCTTAGTTGCATATTCATTTGCATTTATTTTTATTTTTAAACCCGTATTTATTTTCCTGTATTTTAATTACAGTCATTTAAATAAATAATTGAAAACCCATCAAAGCTCAAATTCCATAGCAAATCCAAGTTAAAGTGAACTACAGTGCCCCTTGTTAACATCCACTTGCAACCCTAAGGTATTCCCTGCATTTACAATGAGCAGCATCATTGGTGTTTTAGAATCAACATAAGAGGAACCTTGGAGAAATTACTTTCTTTGCAAGCAGAGGATTTTGGGACTCAGATCCTACCGGAGAGTGTGCTTTCACAATTGGGTGAAAACACCACTCAACAACTAGTTTGCAAATATTATTACTTTCTAAATTCCAAATTAGGGAGATATAAGGAATATTACATCAAACTTTAGTTTCTTGGAATTTAGAAAATTGAACCATTGAAAATTGAAGGGTAAAGGAGCAAAATCATTAATTGATCGAAAGTTGGAAATTGCATTTCACATTAGTATCTTGCACTAATTTATAATACATTAATCCAACTAAAAGGTCTTGAAGGAAAAGAACCTTATTAAAACTTGAAGGTGCATCATCATTTATCTTTAGCTTTCTACTTACTAATTATTAGGGAGAAATAAGGTAAGAAAGTGAAGTTGAACATTAGGGAGACAAAAGGAATTCAACTCCAACTAATAAATCTAAGCACACTATCAGGTTCATAGTGCATTCAAACACTTGCAAGATATAAGGCATTTCACAAAACTTGTAATTAAAAAGTTCTTAGCAAGGTTGAGCATATACTTGAAACTAGGGAGTCATAAGGTAGACTACTACAAAGAGTTCTATTGATTGATCATATACCACAATTTCTTAAATGGAATAGAAATAGGGACATATCATCACAAGGCACACTACAAAAGGATTTAAGATCAAGATACATACAATAGACCACATCAAAGATGTAAAATTAGTTCTAGCACAAACAATTCTACAAGTCAAATTGAAAAGAACATTTGGTATATTGATTCCGGTGCTAGTCATCACATGATAGGAAACTTACAATGGTTTTATTGCCTTGAAATCACTAATAATTATAGGTTGAAAATTGCAGATGGTAAAACCTATCATATACATGGATATGGGTGTGTAACACCTAGTAAATAATTTCCAAACTTTTTGCTACATAATGTGATGTATGTTCCTAGATTAACATCTAATCTCATTTTAGTAGCCAAGCTAGTAGAAAGCAAAAGGATGGTTGATTTTAGATACATAAATGGAGTCAATATGTGTCTCATCATAAATCAAAATGAGATAGAAGCTACATGATCAATTCACAAAGATATATATGCTCTAGATTCGATTGAGACTTCACAAGACATTGTTGTATTTCAAAATAATACTAATACATTTTTTGAGGAACAGATTGCAGAAAACAAAGAACCCATACATCATAAAAGCAGACGGGGAAATAGAATATTCAAAATTAAAAGGATGAGAGGACAACAAAACTATGCACTACTTGGCCATCTACAAACTAGAGAAGAAGAACCTAAACAAGATGAATAATATTTGAAAGACAAAGATCCATATTGATGACTAAAGTCTTCAATACCCAAATAATGTAATACAGAGAGGTATTAGAGTATATTATATTATTTGGTACATGCCAATGTACCACCTTGGGTACATTATTATATTAGGAGTTTATCTTAGATTAAGGTTTAAGTAGTTACTTCATGCAATGTAATAAATGCACAAGTGTTAGAATGTGCAATTATGTAAATGTGCATGTAGTCCACATGTACATGAGTCATAGATAGGTAGATGAAGAGTCATGGTTAGAGTAAAGGCCAAGGAACACATCTTCCTATATAGGTCTTTGATAGTATGAGAAAAAGAGAGAGAAAGGAATGATGTCAAGATATAGAGTTGGTATAATGTAGTTCTTCAGTAAAAATTATGGAGTGTTCAAGTCCTCCATTACATTGCATTGTACTATTTTCATGAGCTTTCATTAATGACATATTACTGAGTTATTGCAGAAGTTTATTCTCTTATTTTCTTGCATATTATAATGTCATTATCATATACATATCATAGCTTGCTTATTTCACATATTGTGGTTGCATTTCCTTTAGTATACATCATCAAAAGCTAATACTAACATAATCCACTTTACCTGATCTAGATTGTTAGTTTCCTTTGTGATGCATAATTACAATCATAAGAACTATAATATATAGTTTAGTAGTATAAAACGTTAAAAATTCATGTTTAAATCTTATCAAGAGATATATGCATAGTAATTAAAATGTGGGTCATTATATAATACAAATGGAATACATTTTAATCACAAGTAACCAATTAAAATATAATATTTTATTGTTTTAATGAGTTATGAAATGAATCTCATTCATATTAAAATGACATTTTAATAAATCATGATGATATTATTTTACTAAATAGTTACCAATGTCAAAAAGTTGAAAGTTCCAATCCATACTATGTCCCATAATCCAATCAACAACCAACAACTCAAATAATAAATTTAACCATGAAGTCCATTTGATATCTTCTATTCAACATACAAAACTTCTACTTGCTTCACGAAATCATAGTTTGCTCTACCAAATCTAAATTGTTTGTTTTCTCTAATACATTGATCTATAAATAGATTTCCTAAAATATTTTGTAATTCTCTAAAACATTATTTTAAATTTTCTCCTTTTAGATTTTTATTGTCAACTTCAACTAAACTTACTACTTCCTCTAACTATGGAAAAAAGAATTTAACTTCATGACCTTCTATTAAAACCCTTCTATTGGCTAACCTATTTGTATATTTGTTCCCTTCCCTTAATATACGTGTAAACCTAATTTCTTCAAACTCTCGTATATTTGCACAATGATCTCTTGTATGTTCCATGGAGCCTTTGCTTTTACTCAAAATTACATTAATTACTATTAATAAATCACCTTTCATCTATATTCCATGCCATTTCATTTGTCTACATATTTTTCATTATTCCAAAGCCACCCAAGTTTTAGCTTCATTATTTCTGTTAAATCCACTATTGAAAGCTTAATGCGACAAAATCACACCCTATTATTTCTGATTATTCCTCCTACTCCTATTTGTCCTGGATTTCATTTAGATGCTCCATCAAAATTCAATTTGACTAATTCTGCTTTAGTTTCCACTTTATATTCTTTGCCTTCCTTTTGTTTTTTCTGTACCCACCATCATAATTCCAATTAATGACTTGATTCCATATATAAAACTCTTTACCTCAAGATTAGGAATTGTGTGAGTTAATAAGATTAGTTTAGAATCCTTTATAGCTAAACAAATCTTCATTTTCCTTACCTCTCAATTGTATATACCATGATATTTTAACAAATCATATAACTATCTAGTAACAAATTTTATTTTCAAAACATCCATATGCATTAATCTCCTCCTTAAAAATCAAAGGATTTAACCAATTAAAACTAATACCATTTTGTTTATTAAAAAAAATATTTTTAAAATCATCAACCTCATTCTTTGTTTTTAGATCTAAGAATAAGATTTCGAAAAATAGGCTTAAAGTTCTAATCCAATGAAGATAAAGCTATATACAATACTTCAATATTTGATTGAATAGACATATATACGGTGGTCTTTGTTTTTAGATCTAACAATAAGACTTTGAACTTTTAAATAAAAGACTTAAGGTTCTAGTTCAATAAAAATCCATATTTAATTGAATAAACATATATATCGTACATAACATCTTCTACCACTGTAGTCTTATAAAACCTATAATCTAATGAATTAAAAACTATTTTTTTTTATATTTACATATCTACTATTTTTTTAAGGAACCTCTATAATCTCTGGCCCACAACAAGATGTAGACTCTTTACGAAAACTCTATAATCCCTATCTTTAGCTCACTGGATAAAAACAAAGTCAAGAGGATCTAAACCATCAACCATCTAAAAATCAAAGCAGCTCAGGCACAAACACTTTACACTTTACCGCTACCAATAGACCTATCCCTTTATAAACATATCTTTACTGACTTAAATATTTATATTTAAATGTCCACTATTTCATTACACAATATTACAATACTACTTTGGGCATGCTTGCTCTTAACGAGGCATATACCGACTTAAATATTTATATTTAAATGTCCACTATTTCATTACAGTATATTACAATACTACTTTGGGCATGCTTGCCCTTAACGAGGCCTACACCGCTGGTCCCTTTCTCAAGGAAATTAACTGGTAAATTCGTCGTCATTTCACGTAACAATTTTTTGGCGTTGGGGTTTTATTCTACTCGATTTTCTCTAGCCTGCAGAAATTTTGCAAACAAAACAAAAGAGAACCCTAGCTGGAGAGAGGTTTTCTGCGCATCTCTCTGCAAGTCTGTCTGGTAACCGTCATATGTGACCTTTGCCCCTTTTTTTTTTGGTTTTTGGTTTTCCTGCTATTCAAAACGTAATGCAGAGTATATTGTTTTTCTTTAAATTTGCATTTCTATATACGTAACGAAACACATGGTTCAAATGATAACTTCACCTACATCTTCGGATGGTCATCAATCATGGATTAAGTTCATTTTTTCCACTACAAAATCTTTTATTGCATTGCGATTCTTGTACCAAAAAAATAAAGAAGGACAAGGGTTTTAACGAGGCATAACTTTGTTTTCTTTCATGGATCGATTCACCTCGTGTAAATAATCCAATCAAGTATTGGAATTAGTGAAGCTGTTCAAAAATTTAACATTAACAAGGGCTTATAATATTTTCTGAGATGGAATGATTCACCGACTATAAAAAATCTTTAGAATGTTACCCATTTCTATTGCAATACCATCGAATAAAAAATTTAAGTGGTCACGTTTTCAAATTGTTCAAGAAGAAAACTGGGAGCCAATACTTGTTGTAAGCTTCGAAAGATGTGTTTGTGTGCCCTAAGTGAAGACAACGTTTATTTCACCCATCGACTTGGTTAAAACACCTTAGCTGGTTTTGCATGAGATGTTGATGAAACAATTTTTGCATGGATAATCATAGGGTTGTCATGTACAGGAATGCAATGGTAGGGTTTCTGAATAAAGAAGTTGTCTCCAAATTAGTCTTAGTAAAAGGCGGGGTTCAAGCAAGGGTTACCTACTTCTCTAACTTTGTTCATTTATTTTGAGATCTTTGCCATGAAAGATCTAGAATGTGATGAAATTCCACAGTAAAGGTTATTCACAAATTTGGTTACTTAAATTTAAGTACGGCAGGGTTTGCAAACTTCAAATTAACCCTAGTAGAGAGTGGAGGGTAAGGAAGCCTTTGTTAAATTTCCAACTTTGTTAAACATATTTGTCAATTATGGTATAAAAAATCTGGAAGGTATGCTAATTGCATCATAGCTATTAGCATTCTAAATAATCTGGTTGCTTTATTTTAGTATGTCAAAGGTTTAAAAGGAATTTTTGAATGGGTTCATAATTGGGACAAGAAGTCACCTGAGATCTCTACAGAAGTTCAAGGCTGTAGACTAGTGGTTATCCATGGCGACTGAGATGAGCATAGAGCAAAAGCATCTTGTAGCACAGTAGTGGTATTCCACAATTGAAGTAAAATATAGTAATAAATGAGAGGAAAAATCAGCAACACACAGCATTCACAATGTACGAGAAAAAGATTATCAGAACTGAAATGGAACAAAACTGCAGTATATCATTTGCATTATGTATGGACAACAATGTACATTCAATTACAGCAGCAATTTGTTCATTCACAGTCACATGCAATTACATGCACAACACAGATATGCTCCTAGGCACATACAACTAGATGGCTGAATGAATGTTCTCTGATTATATCTGTATATAATTTGAAAATGTAAGGGGGTCTATTTATACTTTTTCGTGGGAAAGGGAGGTAATTGCCAGTGGCCACTTCCACAATTTCCTCGTACCTAACTCTAACTAACTACACCAACGTTCTAATTACATGACATTGTAATTACATGAACATTGAATTACAAAAAAATTTAAACCATATAAACATTCTAATTACATGAACATCTAAATTACACGTATGCTTATTTTGTCGAACACCTTGTGTTTGAACTACACAATGACACAAAATAGACAAAACTGTACGTACAAAAAATTATGTTGTGTACTTAGCTCTGTTTGCGCTCCTTCAGGCTTGAGGTGGCACCATGTCAGAACTGGCTCCTACATATCTGTCATGAAATAGAAGATCATGATTTCTTGATAGCTCAATATATCCCGGAATCAAAGCAGAATTGAATACATTTGTAGGCATGTTTCAGATGCTGTCATGAAAGAGGATGTTGTCAGACCAAAAAGTTGGAATTATGAAATTGGGCTTTCACTAACTTCAAGGTTTTCTAGTAAGTAGCACCAATAGAAACTAGGTTCCATGGAGGTTTCTTCATAGTTCTAAGTTTATAAAGGCAAGGGTGTTTGAGACATTTGCCAATTAGTATCAAATATGTTAGTAACATCAAATTTGGCTTGTCTGTCATATTGCACTTTTCAATCTAGAGTTGATGTTGAGGTGCATTCTATTCATCCCTTGATATGAATGTATCCTAACGTCACTCGTAGATGGGAAATTCAGCTCTGACTTGAATAACTCTAAATATTTATGGTTTCATTTTTTTTTTAATATGAGAACAAGGGGTTGTACTCGGGTCTGCCACCCCCACCCCTGACAAATTACATCTCTCTTGAGTGTTTACAAACAGATTCAATTCTCATATCAATTGAGTTGCTGTAGTCAAAAACCTGCTTCATTTTATATAAAATGTTTAAATTCTTGATTTTCATTTTTTTATCTTGTTTAATCTTTTGTGTGAATACTGATATTCCAAAATGCAATATCATTTTTAACATTTTTCTAGAGCCATCTTCAAAATACCAAAACTTCACCTCTATTATCTATACATTGCATCTCAACATAATAATATTTCCAAAATATCTTATTATCATAATCTACTTTACCAAATCTAAATCGCTGATTGTCGTAGGTTTTAAAATCTTATACTGTTGTTATATTAGGTTTTAGGTTTTTGGTTTGGAAGCTGTTTTGATAAATTTAAAATTGCCCTTCTGGATTTTGGTTTCTGCTACCCTAACAACTGATCCCTATTGCGTAAATTAAAAGATATCTCCATAGGGACAGCTCTCCTCCTGTTAAAATGCTGCAGCATCATAACTTTTTTGGGGGCCACCCTCCACTTTTGAGGTCTTGCCCGTAAAATAGGGTCCAAATTTTTCTTGAAAATGACGATTAGACACGTCAATTTACACACATATAGGAATTAGGAAAGGGATAGGGAATTGTCCACAGATTCATAGTCGCCAACTTCCCACTCCGGGAAAATAACTGAAAAGTCTCCCACGTTGTGTCATTTAAGTTTTAACGCCGCGGCCGTGTTCTGTATTAGCGTCAGTTGACGGCATTGTATTTTCCGTTTGTCCCACTGCATTTATTACCCTAACTGTACCCCATTGTTTTCTCCTCTCACTCTATCTCTCCGAGTTTGTGAAGGCAGGCTCCTCAGCAGAGGAGGTTATCGTCTGAAGAAAAGCAATATTGGTAAGCTCTCATAATTTTATCTTGTTCGAATTACTAAATAGACTTTTTTTTCTGGTAAGCAGATGAGCTTGATTGTCTCTCAATAGTTGGAGATTCAGAAGTCATTGAATTGGATCCTCCATTTATTAAATACTTTGCATCTATTTGCATTAATGACAACATTAACAATTATTAGGGTTTGGATTTGTGGTCAGTGGTGCCCTTATCAAATATGGCCGCAATGCCCACCGGTGGAATCGCTTTTAAATCTCCTTCTTTATTTTGCATGGTATTAATTTTCTCCAAGATAAGTTTATAAAATGAAAATCTAGAAGAAATTAGATTCTCTAAGAGTAGAATATTGGAAATCTAAGAGGAGACTAGATTTTCTTGGAGCAGAATATTGATGGGACTGGATTGGTAAAGATCGATTTATTACTAGCTTTGCTTTTTTTAAAGAATTGAAACCTACGTAGGTGCAAGTGCAAACTTGAAACAGAATATTCTAGGCAAAGTGTGAAAGTTCTAGGGTCTAAACCTAATCATATAAAGGGTAGAGTGGAAAATTTTTATTGATGCACCAAGTAATTAGGTGTGCTGTCCAGTCTCTGAACAAAAACTCACATTTATGTTTTCCCTTTTTAGAGTGGGAAGTTGAAGCAGTGGGCGCTTACTTATTGCAGGTGCAAATGTAAATGGAGGCAGGCCTGTTTCCTCCTAGTCACCTTAATTTTTTTTTTTGAAAAATCGAATCAACAGTCTTCATTCACGGGCATCGCATTACAATATATATATTTTTTAACATGTTGCAATGCATTTAGACGAGCAAACATGCATTATGTATCTTTAAAGAATCTTGAAGGCTTCTTAAATGATGGGCATACAAAGTTGGTCAAGGGATAATTTAAAAAGCAAAATATCCCGAAATGAAAACAGAAATCAAGAAATCAGAAACAGATCTACAACATAAACTTAACACATCAGTTTCTTACTAGCACATCTGCACTTCTGAGACAGATGATCAAGAATTTAGAAACAGGTCTACAGCATAAATTTAACTCATTTAATTTTTACTACTACATCCATGCCACATCTGTCAACCTATCTACACGCATACACGCATACGGATACTCCTCATTTATAGAGGAAATCATATATCAAAAGTTGGTTGGAGAAGTTGTATATCAAAGCTATGGTTTGTAAACCATGTGCTTACAAACCATAAGCCAAATCTCAAATTACCCTTCTACTGCATATGAATATTTAATCTTCCATCTACCATCATATGACCATACAATTAATGTCTGACTATCCTATTGACCAAGAGCGTTAAATCTCTAACTCTACCTTTTTACTGCCTATGAATATTTAATCTTCCATCTACCATCATATGACCAAATAATTAATGTCTGACTATCAGATCGACCAAAAGCATTTTCTCTGTCTGCTGTCAATGCCAAGGAATCTAGTAATAGGTGTAAAAGACAATGTTTCGATGCCCTGTCTAGTACAATCCTGAGGCACAGAGTAATAATGCTGTATAAAGTCATTCACTCATTTAGGACTATGATTAATGAATGGATGAAAGAAAGAATCAATAAGATCGAGTCAACTGTTGAAAGAGCCATACAATACTCATCTCTGTGATGAATAAGAGACTACAATGAGCCTTGCACATCTCTAAGAGGCAATAACAACTTTTCCACACCTCATGATATGTTGGCTAACTAAAGATAAAGCAAGTGCTGCTGTGAGTACAGTTCTGTTGCATAGCTTACAAATCTGTTGGTTTCTGGAGAGATGGTGATTTGACTTCATGCAAATATACTTTTAGTAAGAACTGAGAACAGACCCAAAAGTGGAGAAATGTTTTCTTATGTTTCACGATATATGATGAAGATAATATTCTCCCTATGTATTAGTTGGAAAATGTCCCCAGGGACATTGAGCTGAGCATTAGAGAAATCATATGACTAGGGACTTCAGGCGCACCCCATAAAAGAGAATGGCACATAAGGTTAGATGAACAAAATGATATTAAAGTCGGAACAGAATGGAAAATAAGGTTGAATGTCTATGCACTTAACAGTCATTAATGACTGCTTTGTCTTTACCTCTTTTTTGGTGGACTTTCTACTGTGATGAGTCACTTTTGGCAAGTGGTTGGATCATATGAAAGATCAAGACTGAGTTAGGTTTTTGGTATTTCTATACAGAGGCATAGCAGTTGACTGTTTTAAGTCTCTAGCATTAGCTTGGTAAATTTCTTTTTACATTAGGTAACTTTCTTTTGCTCCGGCAAATTTGCATTTAATTAGATACAACATGCCGAAATTTGTTCTAAATTTGAGGCATGGCAATTTTAGGGTCGCTGTTAGATTCTTGTATTTATAGTCCTTTGTGTATAATTGGGCCTGTCCCAAAAGGAAACAAGGGTGGAATAAGATAGCGTAGTGTCCTTGTGTTAAATGTTTATTAGATAAAAGGGTTTATCTTTCTTAGGAAAACATTTTTTTTTGTTTGATAGCTATAAGTGTTTGTATTTATAGCGGGTTTTAACAAGGATCCCAAAACCTGATTACATAAGCAATGGGCCTAGGGCATCAATCCCTTGAAACTGAACACCAAAACAGAAATCCTGCCCAGCGGTAACAGTAAGCATGAAACAATCCCTCTTAGCGGGAAACAAACAAATAAGAAAGAAAGTAGTTTTGGAGATCCCGCCACGGGGAGTAGCCAAAAACCACCATCGAGAAGATCCCACCCAGCAGAAGCACAGAAAAACCGTTACAATAAAATCCCGCCTCACGAGAAGCAGTCAAAACCACCACAAACAGTCCCGCCTAGCGGGAAGCAACAGGGAAATCCCGCCATCCGGGAAACCAGCAGAAAAGAAAGGATCCCGCCTCGCAGGAAAACCGGCGGATTTGGCGGATCCCGCCTTGTGGAGAAACCATCCCGCCCACCGGTAAAACATTCAGTTCAGCGAGAGCCATCCTGTAGGAAGCCGACAGCCAGCACAGAGAGGATCCAGCCCATCAAGAAGTGACCAGAGAGTTGCACCACAAGGAACCCGCCTCGGGAAAACAAAAGAGGATCCCAACAGCAGGGACCAAGAATCCCGTCCAAGCACAGAGCCCACCGAGGGACCAAGAATCCCGTCCAAGCACAGAGCCCGTCGAGGATTCACAAGAAAAAGGGGGAAGCTGTCCAAACCCTAAATCGTCACCTCCATCGCACCGAGAAACGCAGGGGACCAGATCCACGCGAATAACCTGCAAAAAAACCCCAGGGGGAAGCCTGAGGGAAAAAGGGAAGGGATCCCCAACCAAACAGGGATCCCTGGGAAGCACCAGTCCGAAAAAACAACCAAGGAAACCCTAGCCGGCCGGGAGGGGCGCAGATAGTGGAGAAGGATCTCCCCCCAGGAGATCATCTGCAAACAACCACTCCCCGGGGAGGGATGACCTGGGTTGAGCCAGGGACTGGGCAGGAACCAGGAGCCATGGGAGGGGGAGCAGGGGAGGGACCCGAGCCCTCCCCTCTCTACTTTCTTCCCTCTCCTCTTAGGAAAACATTTTGATTCTCTATTTCATTCTCACTTTTTTTTTGTTTTCTTCTCTTTCTCAACATCCTCATACATCTCTTCATGTCATTTTTCCTTTTCCTGCGCTTTGGTTTTTTGTTTAATTTTCTTGCTTGCTACTACATCCTCCTCCCTTGCTCTTCGTTTCTAGTACAAGGGGAACTGAATGCTCCATGAGGGCCAACTCAATTTTTATATCATCTAATTGTTGTTTGTCTGTGACGTCTTGTTCAACTTCTTTTTCTTTTCCTTTTGCCTCCTTTGGTGGTTGTTGCTTCATTTCTTTGTTTCCTTACACCCTAGGAAGGAAGGAATTCACTAAATGTCCATATGCATGACAAAAATAACAACAAAAGGGTAGGTTTTCATAGTCAATATCTTGTCTATACTTTCAAAAGACATAACCTATCTTCACCATCTTTACTAGTGGACATTGAAGATCTACCTTAACACATATTTGTGCATAAAATGCTCAAGATATTTTTCTCTTTTTGGGGTTGACATAACATATTCCCCTACGACATTCCCAATGCCCTTTAGGGATTTTTCCATCCAAAACTCCATTAAAAGATCAAATATTCAGGCCCAAACTGGTATGCTGTTCACAACTTCTTGATTTGTGTTAAACCCTAGTTCCCATGGTCACATATACAAACCTGAATGACCCAAGAACCATGGTCCACCTGCAAAAACCTTGATGCAATATTCTTCCTGAGTAAAAGATAATAGGAAAAAACCCTTGGCCATTACGGTTACAAAAGTTTTGCCCCTTAATGCCTATTTCTAGCAGATCTAGGTTTCAATGGCCAATAGACCTGGCCATGCTCCAATAAACTCACACATCATAACATTTTTTTAACTCTGGTACCTTATTTCAAATGTCCTCTTTATCCACTCAAAGCATAGAGTTGTTCTCCTCCACTTTTAACACTTGAGTTGTCCTTTGCTGTTTGAAACGATGGTTCCAAGAAGGGTTTTGTTTGCCAACTTTGTTTTTTTCTCTCATAATATCTACAAAAGAGAACTTCTTAAGATTTCTCCCAAAAAATCCTAAATCTAGAATGAGTGCCTCTTTGTTTATGGAATCCAAACTAGTCCCTAGATTTGATCCTTTACTTGCATTGACCCTAGAACCTGAATCATCTTCTTAAGATTTCTCCCAAAAAATCCTAAATCTAGAAAGAGTGCCTCTTTGTTAATGGAATCCAAACTAGGCCCTAGATTTGATCCTTTACTTGCATTGACCCTAGAACCTGAATCATCTGGTATTTCTTGACCTCTCTATTCACCTACTCCCAACACTAATAACTTAATATTATTATAATAAACTAATATATATTAAAATTAATTTGATACATAAAATAAAACAAATGACTTTCAACCTTTAACTAAAATAAAAGCATGTAAGACTACAAAATATGGTATTATCAACCCAATATAGTCTCACTTTAAATTTCATTTTTAAATACAAAACAAGTCATTGACATCACACTCTTATTTATCTTTTGATCATCATAATTTTTTCCCATTTCTATCATAAATAATGACCTATCATTACAAATTTTCTATTTTTTTATAAATTAATTATATAAAATTAAATTTAACCAAATTATATTATATTATAATTTAATATTTTAACCAACTATTATATAACATTTCAATCAAATTATTTATTTTACATAAATAATACTAAGACTATTTTCTCAGAAGATGTTTTTTTTTAATCCATAGGGGAGTTGGTTACATTCACAGTCCTTTTCTACTACCAAGTAGGGTTCAAATCCTGGGGCTACCCCCAACAACACCTATTCCACCTCGTTATTTAAGCCGACATGAGGAGGAGCATTGAGGGCTCAGGATTGGCATTGTCGTTGTCGGGATGATGCTTTAACTTATATGTATTTATCTAACCAAACTCAGATAAATGATGTACAACTCTACCTTTATTAGATTAAAAACTTGAAACTTGGAATATTTACAATTTCAAAATCTTATATTGTTTTTTTTTTTTTAATAAATAATATTAAGATAATTTTTCTAGAAGATGTTTTTATCTTTTATATATATATTTATTTAGCCATTAAATGATATACAACTCTACCTTTACTAGATTAAAAAATTAAAACTCTAAATGCACGTGAAATGTAATGACAATGTAATGCAATTTCATCACAAGTTTGATAAATTGCAAGACTATAATGTGCATTAAGGGTGTCATGAGTACGTCCGAAGGGGGGAGACGGTTGGCTGGTGAGGTGTCCTGGAAGCCATTGTTGGCAACAGCCAGAACCAAAGCATAAATAGACACCCCCACTTCATTTTCAAGACCATATATGTAGATCATGTATGCAGATGTGTGTGTGTAGGAGTAGATGTATCTTGTAGAGCATGTGCTAGGAGAGAGACTATGTATTGTTGTACAAGACTCTGTAATGCCGTACAATTGAGTAATGCAAATGATTCATCTTCTATCCATGATGTGTGTATGATCTATGTATAGTATGATTGCCATTGGTAGTTGGTAGTTGTGTGTTGGGTTCTGTGTGCAGGTATCAGTTGTAGCTAGAGTGTTAAATGAGGGAGTTTCAGTCTAGAACGTCGTACAAGTCGAACTGTTGAGGTTGCCATTCCAGTGAAGTTGGGTGTGCCATTCTAGTGGATTGCCTGTGGCCGTTCCAATGGAAATGCCATACAAGTAGCGTAGAAGAAGATTGAACCTAACACTTCCAACCAAGTGCAAGTTGAGTTGCTGTTCAAGCACGTCCCGTTCAAGCACGTCCCGTTCAAGCACCTTGCCATTCAAGCCAGTGCTGTTTAAGCACCTTGCCATTTAAGCACTTTGTTGTAGAAATGGTCAAGTGTTGATGCCGTTCAAGTGCAAAATGTTGAGCAAAACTGCATTGACTGCAGTCTTGTTTGGCCTCTAATCTGTCATCTTGTTCCTCCATCATTGGAATACTTACCACCATGCTACAAGATTTAGCAGGGAATAATATATTTACTTCTAGCTTTGAGCTGTACTTGAGTGCTGCATTCAAAGAAGACAATGCAATTGTAGGGTATGCTTGTGTACTGCCTTTTTTGCTATGTTGTTCAGGACACAATAGTGTTCATTATAGCACAAGAGAATCTAAACTGCCCTCATTTTCTGTACTGATAAAATATTTGCCCCATTTCTTTGGAATGCTTTTCTTCAGCAAGACATGGAGACAACGACACTTAATGATACATCAAGATGGACAGTATCTATTATTTTTCCTTATTATTCATCAACAAGAAAAATCTGGTGACTGATCATATTATTGTTTTATCCTCTTTCAATTTTTACCAAGTAGAATTGTCCCTACATGCCATTTGACTGTATGTGGCACACCCCATGTGATTAGACATTTTGCCCAATGCCATGGGTCACCATGTAGCACAGTGTGAGTTCCACCATTGAAGGAACATGAAATATTAAATGACAGCAAACATTAACAACATTCACCATTCAACATAATATTGAAGAAAAGAGATCAGAGACAAATGTTAGAAAATATCAAAATTATGTGCAAGCAGAAAACACAATAACGCAGAAAAACAGTAACACAGATTTTATGTGGAAAACTTGCAATGTGCAGGAAAAACCACGGGGCAATGGCAGCTTAATCTTTTATTGATTTCGGCAAAATTACATTCAATCAATCATTCACATGCAAGGGGTCATTCCCTTTTATAAAAAAACAAAAGCCGTTCGTTTCCTTTCCGAAAAAAAGGAAAACTCCAAAAAACTATTCGCTTCCTCTTCCAAAAAACTGTTTGCTTCCTCTTCCGAAAACTGTTCGCTTCCAGAAAACTGTTTGCTGCCTCTCACAACGTACGGACGCCCAAAAGCATTACGCGTGGAGATGAGACTGTAATTGCATCACCATACACCTTGCTGCTGAAGAACATTGGAGATATGGATATTGACTTCACCTCCTAACATTCTCCCACTTGAAGTCGATATACAAGAATTCTTTGCCTATGTTTTTCCATCCAAGTGCTAATTGCCCAATGCTGCCCTTATCACATTTTCAGCAAGCCCAGAGAAGTTTTGCACCACTCAGACTTCTCTGTCTCGACCGGCTTAGTAAGCATATCTGCAGGATTCACTTCAGTACCAATTTTTTGCATCAGGATTCTACCTTCTTCCACCATATTTCTTATAAAATGGTACTTAACATCAATGTGTTTTGTGCGATCATGAAATGTTGGGTTCTTCACTAACTGAATAGCACTTTGGCTATCACAATGCAGTGTAATTTTCTCCTGCATTATCTTGAAGTCACCCAATAGTCGTTCTAGCCAAATTGCCTCTTTGCTGGCTTCAGTTGCTGCAATGTATTCTGCTTCAGTGGTTGATAAAGCCACCACAGACTGCAACTTAGAAGTCCAACTCACACCTCCACCAACAAGAGTGAAAGTATATCTTGTAGTGGACTTTCTCCCATCTCTATCTCCACCATAATTTGAATCCACAAAATATTTAACTTGCAAATTTGTTGATCCGTAGTAAATAGTAGAATCTGAAGCGCCTCTTAAATATCTGAATATCCACTTCATTGCATTCCAATGCTCCTTACCAGGATTTGCCATGTTCCGGCTGCCAACTCCCACTGCTTGGGCAATATCTGGTCTGGTGCTTACCATGGCATACATGAGGCTTCCTACTGCTGATGAATACGGTACATGAGACATGCTTGTCTTCTCTGCTTCTGTTTTAGGACACTGTTCGGAAGACAATTTTAAGTGTGAAAGAAGTGGGGTACTAACTAGTTTTGCATTTTGCATATTGAAGCGCTCTAAAATCTTTTCTATATATGACTTCTGACATAACCAAATCTTCCTTCCTGTTCTGTCCCTGTGTATCTTCATCCCTTAAATTTGGTTTGTTGCTCCTAAATCCTTCATTTCAAATGTCCTAGCCAATTGAGCCTTAAGATCAAAGATTTCCTTCATGCTAGGGCCTACAACTGTTGGGAATGGAAATATATGAGATATATTACACATGAAAAGAGTACAATATATAGGCATAAGCCTATATGAAAAACATGACAAGTGTCAAAAAGAAGGCATAGTGCACATTATAATATTCTAACATTCCCCCTTAATGTGCACTATCCTAACTATAGAGAAAAAAAAGTCAACATTAGATAACATTCCCCTTTAATGTTGACTTCTCTAAAAGAACCCTATCATCCTCATTTATTACATAATTTGGTCTAGGCTCATGCTCTTTGCGCTTGGCTCTCCAACTATGAATAATGCTAGATCAACAGTGTATACATCTCGGTTTGTTGCCTCAGGGTCAGCCACTTCCTTGGATCTGTTGCCTTTGGGTCAGCTGTCTAAGTGCCTCAGGGTCATCCTGGGTGCCTCAGGGTCAGCCACTTCTGGGTCTGTTGCCTCTGCAGGTCATCCTCTAGGTATGTTGCCTCTCGTAGGTCACTAACTAGGTTCACCATGAATATCATCCCCCCTCATGGTGAAACTCAATCTAGAAGGTGTCGGTCTCTACCGAAAATGCACCTTAATACAAAATAAATACGAGCCATATAAGAGTGTCAATGCACTCAAAAAAATACAATATAAATGAGCCATAGTATCCAAATGTGGAGGAGAAGAAGAAAGAAGAGAATAGAATCTTCTGAAGTGTCTTCGTCTGTAGTCTTTAGAAGTTGATCCGGAAAAGTCCTCGGATAGAGTCTAGGGTGTCTATGTTTGTAGTCCCTAGAGTAGGTGTCCTTATGGTGACCATCTCATCCTACCGAAATGCATGGGTAACCAACTGTTGCATCCGCCAGGTTCTATAGAGAAGGTGACTAGGTACAAGGATCACATACATTTTGTTTTGGGAGTGTCGGGTTCAACCGAGAGTGCACTCCTTGATACAATAACTTTGAGGCTAGGCATAGACGGATTGTAGAAACCGTTACTTCTTGTCCAGCGTTGCCCACTCCTCATCTTTCATGCTGCTTGGTTTAATCACGATCCCTTTCAAGGCAAGGCTTGGGTCATTTTGAACCAACAAATCCTCTGCCTTCATCTTCCATAAAGCAAAGTTCCTACCATCAAACTTTTCAATCTCAAACTTGGTTACATTTGCAGTCATTATTGCAGCTCCCACTCGCACAAAACCCTAGGCTCTAGTACCAGATGTTAGAAAATATCAAAATTATGTGCAAGCAGAAAACACAATAATGCAGAAAAACAGTAACACAGATTTTACGTGGAAAACCTGCAATGTGCAGGAAAAACCATGGGGCAATGGCAGCTTGATCTTTTATTGATTTCGGCAAAATTACATTCAATCAATCGTTCACATGCAAGGGGTCATTCCCTTTTACAGAAAAACAAAAGCTGTTTGTTTCCTTTCCGAAAAAAAAGGAAAACTCCAAAAAACTGTTCGCTTCCTCTTCCGAAAACTGTTCGCTTCCAGAAAACTGTTCGCTGCCTCTCACAACGTACGGATGCCCAAAAGCATTATGCGTAGAGATGAGACTGTAAATGCACCACCCTTCACCTTGCTGCTGAAGAACATTGGGGATCTGCATATTGACTTCACCTTCTAACAACAAAATATCAGCACATTGCCTTTGATATATTCAACTATGAACAGCAAAACTTGACATGAATATACAATGAACAACAAATGTGTACATGAATCAGCGTATAACAAGTCTACTGCAGCAATATCTCAGTGACATCCAGCAAAACTTGACATGCATATACAATGAACAACAAATTTGTACATGAATCAGCATATAACAAGTCTACTGCAGCAATATATCAGTGACATCCAGCAACATGTCTACAGGCTGTCTACGGTACCGTTGCCAAAATATAAGGGGCCTATATATAATGTATTGGGTAGGTGAGGTAGTTGCTTAACTTGCACAACTTCCTCGTACTTGTCCTCCAACTGCCCATTGAGACCCTTACATGAAAAATGATTCTCTCTAATTCACACATGCATACTGACAACATTTTGCCATCTAACACAACATGGCAACACTTTCGCCATTTAAAACAACCTGGTGGCATAATGACAAACACTTTGCACGTTAACTACTATTATGTACAAAATGACAAAAACAACTATACAATCAAAATTGCTTGCATACACATTTCTGTAGGCATCCTTCTAATGCTCGAGGTGGTGCTTGACATGGCGCCATGTCGGAACTAGCTGCTACAAACTTGTCACTTGCTACTACAACCATGAAATAGTTGGGAAACCATTCAACTATTAGTAGGGACATGGACCTTGGAAAAGTTGAATTTTATTGGCCCTGCCCTTGGAAGGCTTTTTTCGCCCAAATTGACAAAAGCATGGTAATTATGACTACAGCAATGCAGCTTTCCCCAAAGCATAAAGGGTGAGGTGTGGACCTAAATGCATGGCAGTTAGAGAGCTTATGCAATCTGATCCTAGGAGCAAATTTGATTCTAAGATGTGGGTATGGACAGAGGGTCATTTGCCTCATTGTGAAATCATGGTCAGACAATTGCAAAAGCATTGGTGAACTTTCTCTTTACCATCAAGTGGGTGGATGACTTTTTTCCCATTATAGGAATTTGACTTATTTCAATTCTCTTAGTTTTCCCATTATAGGAATTTGACTTTCTGTTGACCATCATGTGGGTAGAGGATATACGGTGGATATACTCATTTGTCATCAAATTCTGGATTATGCTGTAGACCTTTATTGATCTTGGAAGCTAGAGGAGTGAGGAACGTAGATATCTGTATGTTGTGAATGAAAGAAACTAGTAGTTAGGTTGATGTGATGCTGTGCAGCCTAACTTTTTTTTTTATATGCGGATAAACATAGAGGGAGAATAGACAAGGATGAGAAGTGTCTTATAATGCATGGCTATATCGTTTTCATACTTATTATTACATCTACTTGTACTGATACTGACACGACACTGTTCACGGTGTGTGACTTACAGTGCCTGAAATATAAAAAATCCATCACTTTGCTTGAAACCTGGAAAACATTTTGACTTTCAAATCTTTATCAAGACTATGTTATTGACTTGGATTCATATTGCTAAAACACATGAGCATTTGTTAGAGTGCACCATCTTATACTGCAGGATGGTTTGGTTACAGGGAAAGGAATCTGTAAGGGCTGAGAATAACATTCTCAATATATGGGTCGGAAAGTGAGAAGTTTGTTCATAAATCCAAAAAAATTTGGCCAATCTCAGGCCGCTTGTACACCAGAAATTGTTTCATTTCTGTCTTGCTTGGCAGCACATGCAAATGACGATGATAAATGTGTGAAGGAGAAGAAACTTTTGATGGCATGTGCGGATGCACAGGTACTAATTTTTTTGTTCATATCAATATCCCTTTGCTCAGAACCATTCTTTCACAACCGAATGTATTCATGAAGTGGGCTTCATTCAGTACTTACATGATAGGATGTCTCTTTTATAAGTTTCATGTATTTCATTTTATTGTCTTACTTTAAGTTCCTTCCTGTAAAACAGAGTGGGAAGAAGAAGAAGCCTTTTGCTACCATTAATTACCACCTACAGAAACTTGCGAAAGGAAGAAAATTTGACTAATACTCGTTGTGGACTGATTTAAGCAAACTGTCTCTCCCATGTCTCTCCCATTAAGCTTTTATCATCACCATTTCTAGCCATCATGGCTGGAAAGCAATTTTCCTATGTTGAGAATGTAGACTTTGTTTGGATCCAAGTGGTTTGAGCTTTGAAGGTGGATGCCTTACCATTAAGGAAATCAAAATTCCTTTCTGGAATGTAAAATTTGGTAAATAATATCTGGAATTTGATATTTAAATTGCACTGCTTTAGCTTTCTAACTGTGGTTGAACACCCTGCTTTTGAGATATTCTACTGCACTGTGTTCATGGTGTGAGTCCCAAGTCCGTTCTTTTTTCATATTGAATTTGAGCGCGTTTCCTGTTGAGAAAACAATTCCTATTAGGTAGAGCAAAATCTTCAATGCTTAATATCATGTTTTAATTTTTTTTCACCAGTCTATTATTTGGCATTAACACTGCTCCTACTCTTCCTTGTAATGGCTGTTATTATGCATACAAGGAGATTTGTGAATCAGGTCCAAGCAAAATGGGTCGAATTTAAATCACAAACTTGGCTTGTCTGAATATGGGAAGTGCCCACAATATGGGAATTGTTGTCTATACCATAAATTTCTGATTAGAAAGGGCCATAAAATCAGTCATTCTATAAAATCATTACAACCTAAATAACAAATAATTTGTTTTTGATTTAATATTAGTTAACTTGTTATTTTCATCAGATCACTCATGTATGTTGAGAGTTGTGTTGGTCTAAGATCATTGTGTGCTCGCTTGATATATATAATTTGCAAGTGAAGGACTACATTTAATCTAAGTTCCAAACATGATGTTAAACTTTTTTTTTTTTCGATAATTTGTTTGTTAATGAATGAACATTAAAATTACTTTCTAGGGTGTTAGGGCTTTTTTTGAACACGGTTCTTTGTTTTTATTATTTTTCAAATAAAAATAAAGCATCCTTAAAAGAAAAATGATACGAGGCTTCTATGTAAGGGGTCTACCTGAAAGAGAAGGAAACTAAGGTGATTATAATTTTCTACTCAACTCAACTCCGTATTCAAATAACATTAGTCATAACCATACACATATGTTTGATGGTTACAGCCAAACCGCTCAGAGCTGTGACAACAAAAAGAGAACAATGTTTGAGTTTGGAAGAGGTTTGAACCTGAAGTGATATGTTTTAGCATCTTAAGAGTACTCGAGGAGGAGAGCATTTTCTTGAATTCGATAACACAACTTGAAAAAAAAAAATCTTTTCAACCAAATATGAGCAATGCCCTTCGAAAATAGGAATTATATAATATCTGAGTATTCAATAGATTTGTTGGGAACGTGAAGCCAAATGCATTGCTAGATGAAACATTCTGATAATGTTTATTATGTTCACATATTTTGGTCTTGTATTGCCTTTTTAACATGATAGGTGGATCTGGTTCTTTCTGCCAATGCTTACATTGTACATGTCTTCCATATAACTTAGGTGAGACGGGGCTACTTTCACCTTATGGCATAGAGCTAGAAACTAATCATCGTGGAATCCAATATCTCATTGTAGATTGGAGGGTCTTTAAACTTTTGCACAATGCTTTTTGCTTGAACATTGCCATGTCTTTTGTGTACCTTGCATTATTTCCAACAACCTCATTGCTATCATCATTTTGGGATTTTCTAGAGCATTCTGTGGTTGAAATATTTTTCTTCTCAAGGACATCAATGAAAGGGAAGATGAAGGGAGTGAGCATGCTTTTCCCATGTCCTTAGAGTGCGTAGTTATTTTAGAAGAGTGAAGTGATCTAAAGAATATTTTGTATTTTCCTAGAAGTAAATTTCAATTTTTTTGAAGGAATGGTGTATAATGCTTAATAAATAATAAGGATATTCTAATTGGTTTACAAGTTAGGCTAAATCAAACCCTAATAATTTGCTCTCCAAAATACATAACCTTAGGTGTTTTGGTTGGAAGAGTGAATTAAGCTAGAGGGCATTTTGTCTTTCCCCAAAAGTAATTTCAAATATTTATTGCTTATCATCAACTAAAAATTGTATAATACTTTGGGATTTTATAGATCCTCCACATGGAACAAGAAATTAAGGGATTAGATTGAAGATGTTCGCTCCCCGACCAAGGGGAACAAAAGAAAGGAGTTAGCCCAACCCCAAGCTGGGTTGGAGGAACCCATTACCTCAAAAATGTTAGCCCCTCAACCGGTTTCAAGGGAAAGGAAAAGCTGGAAACAAGTAGTTGTGGATCAACCAAAACCTAAATAGAAAGAATCGAGTTCAGATGAGGACATTCCCATTCTTGACTCGGTGATCACAACTTATGAGGAGAAGGAAGACTTAGAAGAGGAACTGACACCCAAGGTTGCAAAGGCAAAAAAAGGAACTCGGATACAACATCAGCCCCCAAACTCAGAGGGAGATTATCAACGAATGAAACTAAGAAGAGAAACAGAGAAGGAAATAGTTGAAGGAAGGCAGTCCACCTTGGACAAAACCTCCAGAGGGAGGAAATGAAGGTAATCTCATGGAATGTGAAGGGATTGAACGCACCCCATAAAACAAGACTTTCTAAGTCTTTTGTTCAGAAGCATAGACCAGATATTATGCTATTGTAGGAAACCAAGCTCAATTAGGCAAAAAGCTTAGAATTCATTGACTCTATGTGGGGGAAAGGATATGATATAGCAATGAAGGCCTAAGGAGATTTTGATGGCTTAATTACTACATGGCGAGAGGAGATCAAAAGAACCTTATTTTGCAAATCCAATAACCAGGAAACCGTCAATTTCACTTCTAAAAAATATAAAATTTTCATTACCAACATCTATGTTCCCAACCATCCAGGGTGGAGGAAACATCTATGGAACTGCCTAGTGGAGATCAACTCTACCCTAGGAAGGAATAGATGGTTGTTAGCCGGTGACTTTAACACTCCATTAACTACAACAAAGAAGAAAGGAGGAAGGATGGACTTCAATGATAGTATGATGAAGTTAAAAATATTTATGACTAACGGTAACCTGGTAGATATCAACCTAGAAGGAGCCCCCTTCACATAGTAAAATAGAAGAATATGAGATCAATCTATCCAAAGTAGGTTAGATAGAATGTTGATGAACAAGGACTGGTACAATAACAATGAAGAGATAAACCTTAAATCTCTACCAAGAATTGGGGTTGACCACAACCCTATTGTCCTAATCATAGGAGGTGCAAGACCAAAAATCTCACCTTTTAATTTGAATTAATGAGGCTTAAACACAAGAACTTTCACAACAACATGGAGTGGTGGAGTACTCCGGTCAGAGGAACAAAGATTTTTTGCCTGAATACCAAGCTTAAGAAATTGAAAAAGAATCTAAGGGTATGGAACATAGAAGAATTCGACAATATCTTCAAGCAAAAAGAAGAGTTGGAAGTCAACAAAAGAATTGAGGGACATGGGTACACAAAAGACTTGAGAAATGAGGAACATGATCTTCTTATTGAATATCACACCACCCTAGCCAGAGAAGAAACATTATGGAGGCAGAGGTCTAGGGCAACCTTGTTGAAGGAGGGTGATAGAAACTCTAAATTTTTTGTTCTACCTTAATTAAACACAGAGGGTGTTACAAATTAAGGAAATCTCCAATGGGCAAAATGGTAGTCACAAATGAGGAAACTATTGAGAAAGAAATAGTAGACTCCTTCAAGCATAGATTCAATGACAAAGGGGAAGAAAAAGAAAAGGATGTGGAAGAGATCCTAACCAACATCCCAAAATTAGTCACAACTTCAATGAACAAAATCCTTAATAAGAAGCTTTTCGAAGAAAAATAATGCCCTCTTCACAATGAAGAAAGACAAAGCTCCTGGACCAGATGGTTTTCTAGTCGGCTACTTCCACAGTTGTTGGGATATAGTTAAAGAAGATGTAGTAGGAGCAATCTAGGAGGCCCAAGCGAAAGGCAAGATAGAAAAGAGAATGAACAATACCTTCATAGCTTTGATAAAGAAGAAAATAGGAGCCACTTAGCTTGACAATTTTAGACCAATAAGCCTATGTAATGTGTCATACAAAATCTTAACTAAGGCTCTAGCAATGAGATTAAGCAAGATTCTGCCTTTCATTATCTCAGAACAACAACAGGACTTCGTCAAAGGAAGATAAATCCGAGATGGTATAGTGATTGCTCATGAAACCATTCACTCCCTTAAAAAATAACAATCATGCAAGCATGTTAATCAAACTAGACATTAGTAAAGCCTATGACAGAGTGTCCTAGAGGTTTCTGGACAGTCATGAAGAATTTTGGCTTTTCATACAGGTGGAGGAAACTAATCAACAACTGTATCTCCAATGCTACCTTCTCCATCTTAGTCAACGGGTCCCTTGCTAGCTATTTCAATAGCTTGAGAGGGCTTAGACAAGGGGACCCCATCTCCCCAACTCTAGTCATTATTATGATGGAAGCCCTAGGCAGATCTATAAAAAAACTCAAGAACATGATCTAATCAGTGGACTGCAAGTAACCAACAAAATCCCAAATATAACCCATAGCTAGTTTGTTGATGATACTTTGCTCATAGGAAAAGCCTCTGTAAAAGAAACCAAAGCTTTCAAGCTCATGCTCAACCCTTATGAAGGAGCCTCTTCCCAATATGTCAATTTTGACAAAAGCAAAATCGATCTCCTCAATACCTCCATCACCAAATAGAACAAAATTAAAGCAATCCTGAATGTGAAATTGAGAAACTACCTTCCTCCTATTCGAGGAACACAATCATTGATAGGCTCAATAAAAATCTTGCTGGATGGAAAGGAAACCTCCTTAGCCAAGCCGGAAAGATCCAGTTGATCCAATCCACCATCCAAAGCCTACCAATCTACATGTTGTCCATGTTCAAAATTCTTGTAAAAACTGCAGAAGTAGTTGAAGCCATCAGTAGGAATTTTCTATGGAAAGGTACAAAAGAAAGAAATAGATACCATCTAGTGAAGTGGGATAAGGTATGCCTGCCAAAAGCCTATGGAGGCTTGTGAAGCGATATAGCTTGATAGTTTGAATAAATCCAATATGAATGCATCCACTTAGAGAGGGTAGATCTTGTAGCCAATTGGAGAGGGCAAATCTCTTGCGATATTCACAATAAAGATTAAATATTAGTTGATGATGACAATTGAATAAATGATTCTACCTATAAATAGATGAATTAATCAATGAATGGATAGGACCCATCGAGGAACCAACATGACTATTGAGATCGTTACATGGCTCCCTCCCTCAAAAGCTTTGTCCTCAAAGCTGGAAAAGACTGGAAAATACTCTTTGTCTTCCATGTAGCATCTTCTTCTGGAAGTCCCTGCCATTTAATTAGGAATTCTTGAATTTGGCGTGTGTGATGATGGCGTAATCGGGATTGTAGTGTTGATGAGTCATATGCAAAATTTTTCAAATTTTCAACTCTCAAAGATTTGAAATATGACTTGCAAAAAATTCAACTCTCAAAGATTTAAAAATGCTAGCAACTAGAAATTGAATATTGATGATGATTGTAAGTTATTATATTAATTTTTTAAAAATGCTCTGCTAGGGTTTGATGCAAGACTGGCTGTGTGTTTTTCGTAAGGGTTTCAGTGGGAAAATCCTGTCTGCTGCATTAACACCGCCTTGAGGCGGTGTTAATGCACCCTTTTTAATGTTGTCGCTCATGCGATCGGTTCCATTTATTCCGAGTCTGTGGAGAGCTCAATGGTACGGGGAAGCGTCCGTGCAAGTTCATTCGACAATGTATCACGAGGTAAAGGCCACGTCCCCGAAGTCTGTTATTCCTTTGCATGAATTCCATACGACTTGTGAATGGTTTGAGAGTCATACCCTGGTGGGATATTTTTCCGGGTCGTATCCCATATGATACCCTTATTCGTTCATGGGTCCAGCAAGTTTGGGGCCCATATGGAGTCAAAGTGGAGAATGTACAAAACCTTACAAAAGGGTATTTCCTTTTCCGCTTTTCAGATCCAGCTCAAGCACAGAAGGTTTTGTCTAGGGGTCCATGGACTGTCCGTAATTCTCTGTTGATTTTGCAACCCTACTCTCGAAATTTCCAAGTCAGTGATCAAGCTGCACTAGAAGTCCCAATGTGGGTTGAATTCCCTGGTCTTCCTGTTCCTCTTTGGGGTTTTTTGCAGACTTTAGTTGCCCCCTTAGGTAAGTTTGTTTGCCTTGAGCCAGAAAAGTTTTTCTCCACTCGACCCACTAAAAGGGTTTGTATCAAAGTTGACCTTACTAAGGATTTGCAGGAGTTTATTGATATTAAAATCGAGGACCAATCCATAAGGCAAAGAGTTGCCTATATCAATTTACCCAATACCTGTTATCGGTGTCAATCTGCGACTCACAAAATTCGGGAGTGCCCTTTGATGGAATGGAAATATAAGGCAAATCCCTCGCCCACTCTTGCGGCTCCTGCTAATGGCTCGCGGGGAAACACTGAAGAATGGACTACTGTCTCTAGCAAGAAATCTCGTGGTACTAAGCAAGAAGAAGCTTTGATTTCTGTTGCACAACCTGCCCCTTCTCCTTCTCAAGACATGCAAGCTTTTGCTGAAGTTGTTCAAAATCCTGTTGATACGGCCCCTCCGGTTGTTGACATGCAACCCCCAGTTCCACCAGTGTCTCAACTTCTTTGGTCGGGCCCTTCTTTGGCCTCAGTGGTGGCAGCTCCAGATAATTCTTCAGTGGAGGAGGGTCGGGCCTTGAAGGTCCGTCACTCTCGTGGCCCTATTCAGAATGATAAACGTCGACAACTAAACAATGATGCTTTCCATTTGACCTCCAACTATTTTGGCTCACTAACAGGTTTGGGTGATGCAGAGGATGTCATGGAGATCATGCATCTTGACAAATCCCAATGATTTTTTTATCATGGAATGTTCGAGGACTGATGGACCCGGTCAGAAAATATTTGGTCCGAAATGAGATGTCAAATGTTTCTCGAATGCATGGAAGCCTCGATATTTTATGTCTACAAGAAGTTAAGATTTTTGATTTCAATCTACAGTGTACATGTGATTTTTTGTGGCCACGAAGTACCTCTTTTGCCATAAAGCATTCCCCGGGAAAAAGAGGAGCCGTTACTATCCTTGGGCCTCGATTACAGAAGAATGTTGTGACTTGGGGTGTTGACCCATCCAATCAAGCTATCTGGATTTTGCTCGAGATCTATGGAAAACCGCTTGGGGTGGTTAATGTGTATGCCTCAAATGTCGCTTCTAACAGATGCGAGTTGTGGAGATGGCTTGCCATGAATCTGCCATTTACCACTTGGGTGCTCTGTGGAGATTTTAATATGGTGGAGAAATATTCTGATAAGGTCAGTCATGTCTCGATGCGGTGGTGTTTAGGTGAAAGAGAAGCTTGGTTTTTTATGAAAAACAAGCTTCGCCTTTATGACCCTAATTCCTGCTTCTCGCCTTTCCGACTTCCCGTGAGCTCTTTGGTACACCTGGTCCAATTTTCAAGTTGCTTCTTCTAGGGTTTTGGTAAGATTGGACAGAGCCATGATTTTTGAGTGTGACAACTTTCAGTTCTTCCGTCTTTTGCCTTCTTCACCGTATGTGTTGACTTTGCTTGGTACTACACTGTCTGATCATTCACCTATTTTATTCTCGGTGGCAATGTTAAACTTTCAACCTAGAGTGCATTCTTCACAGTTTTACCTAAATGTTTCTTTTTTGCATAGCTTTAGCATGAAAGCTCATATATGCCGCATTTGGAATTTGATTCCTAGACCTGATGGTATTTCTGGAAGGATTGAATGGTGGAATGTTGCCATTCAACGAACCACTAAGGTGTTGCGAACTCTAGGTGTTGAAGTTGCAAAACGATGAAAACAGGCTAAGTCTGCCTTGCAAAGTGAGCTATCCAAAGCCTGTCTCAGGCTTGAAGCCTGTCCTTTCAACTCTGTTGCTCAATCTCAAGTTTCTTCCATTCGACATGAGCTAAAAAATGTTGATTTGTATGAAGCCAAAGGGGCTCAATTACGTGCTCGAATGCATTGGCTCAAAGTGGGGGATAGAGTGACCAAAGAATTTTTTCAGCGCCTCAGACCTCCTGCTCAACATTCTCAGTTTCAAGCCATTCAAGTTGATGGACAGAGATTTACAGATCTTTCAGACATTGTCAAAGTATTTATTTCACATTATCAAGGTGTTTTTGCTTCTCAACCCCTTGATGATGCTAGAAGGCAAGCTCTTGCTGATTGTACCATTGTTGTCCCCAACAAGCTTTCTCCTGAGCAAATGTTATTTTGTGACACTCCTCTTTCTCTGGAAGATCTAAAAATTGCCTTGTCACTTATGGCCAATGATAAGGCGCCTGGGCTTGATGGCTTCCCATGTGAATTCTATAAAGAATTTTGGGATATGCTTGGTTCTGATCTCCACAAAGTTTATCTTGAAGCCTTGCAATGTGGTTCACTGGGTTCCATTATTAACAAAGGCAATGCTAAATTTATTCCTAAGTCTAGATATCCTGAGCTCATCACTAATTGGAGGCCGATCACCCTGCTTAATGTGAGCTACAAGATTATTGCTAAAGCCCTTGCGCTTAAGCTTAAATCTCTCTTGCCTTTGATTGTCAGACCTGAACAAACTGGCTTTGTTAAGGGAAGATACATTCTTGATAATGTTCTTGCTGTTTGGGAAGGTATGGAGTGGGCAAGAAATTCTGAACAAGATGTTTTATTCATTAAGATAGACTTTGAGAAACCCTATGATAAGATGGAGTGGTACTTCATAACTGCCATGCTTCAGGCTCTAGGTTTTGGGCTAGTATTTGTGAGCACCATTCTTATGTTATTTCAAGATGCTTTAGCTGTTCTTACCTTGAATAATAGTCACTCTCAGTCAATTTCTCTTGGTCGCTTTGTGAGACAAGGGTGCCCTCTTGCTCCATCTCTTTTCATTCTTGCTACAGAGGCTTTTGGCTATTTGTTGGCCCATAAGATGGATCAAGGATTAATCAAGGGTATTGCTCTCCCTAATTTTGACCATCAGTTGGTCAATGGTCATTTTGCAGATGATTCCTTCTAAACGCTTCAAGAAGATGAGCAATCCCTTTCCTCGGCTATTAGTTGCTTAAAGGTGTTCTGTTTAGCCTCTGGTTCTTCTATACAATGGAAAAAAACATCCTGTTTTCGGCAATCTCAATCTCAACTGCCACACTGGTTACATCAATTCCAATGGACTTGGATTCATACAGGTGAGGTGTTTAAATTTCTTGGAATTCCTTTTGCATTTCATGGTTCCTCTGCTCAATTGTGGCAGTATGTTATTGATAAAGTGGAAAAGAAGCTTTCTTCTTGGACTAGTAAGAAACTTTCTCTGGCGAGGAAAATTTCAGATTTGTTCTAAGGTTTTAGCCACTACCCATGTCTATTATTCATCGTTGGGTTCCATCCAAATCTTGTTATAAAAAACTGGATAAGCTTCTGAGAGACTTCTTGTGGGCCAAAGACTCGTCAAGCAAGGTTTTCTTCGAGTAGCTTGGGAAATTTCTTTGTTTGCCCAAGGATTGTGGAGGCATGGGTTTGTTTGATTGTCACCGACAAGGTCTTGCCCTTTGTGCTAAATGGATCACCCGATCTTTAATTGGGGATGAATCTTGGAAAGTGCTTGGTCAGACATTGCATTTCTTCGGTTTGCTTCGGGGGAAGAAAATTTGGAAAGGGGTGGGATTGCAATCCATTCTTACCGCCTCTGTCTCTATTAAAGTTAAAGGTTCTTTTGTCATTCGAGTATTCGGAAAGCCTGGGAGGCCTTCAAACCCCGGCTTAGTTGGAAAGGGAGTTTTCGCAAAGCGGGTGCCTCTTTGTCTTCCATGAATATTTGGTGGTCTCCTGTTATCACTTGGCAAGGTTCTCCCTTAGCTCTGGTGCAGTGGGTCAGAGCGCAAAGGTTCTATAAGCGTGATATTGCTTCCATTTTTGATTTCTTCTCCCGACATGCCAGGTGTTGGATACCCTGGGAAAGTTTTTGTCAAATTCACAATTTAAATCCTGGTGATAGAGACACTTATGAGGTGGTTATTGATAGTATTCCATTTTCTATTTGGAGCAAACTACATAAGCATTTTCAAAAACCCTGGTGGTCAGATTGGTGTTGGCCTGGGGAGCTTCCTGTTTTGCAATATAAAGCTCATCTTGGTTACAAATGGCTCACCCCACAAGTTCCAATGGTTGATAAGCTCACTTTGAGATGGAATTTAGTCTCTCTTCCCTCCCAATGGAATAAGAGGTTTCGGATTGCTTGGGCTACTTATATTGAACCTAAACAAAGTTTTTTTGCTTGGAGTCTCTTACATCAAGGGTTACCTGTTGGCAGTAGGCTCAAGCATCTGGGTGTTCATAATCTCATTTGCCCGGTTTGTGGACAAGCGGAAGATTTACTGCATGTTTTTTGGTCTTGTGATCGGGCTCAATCAGCTTGGGAGTGGCTTCTTGAAATTTTCAGACCTTTTATGCAAGAGGATTTTACTTGGGTGCATGCTATTTTGGGTGACCCTATTACTTTTTCCTTCAACTTGGATGTTGTTTGGAATATTTTTAGAATTGGTACCTTGTTTTATCTGTGGAAGTCTTGGAATAGAGCTATTTTTTCTCAGCAAGATGTCGGACATGTCTTCTCTGTTGCTGATAAATATGATATATTTTTTGATTGTTGGTTACAGATTCAAGTACAGGTTAAAAAAGTACAGGTGGAGCTGTAGTACTTGCGTACCCTCATGGATCATTGGGGGAATGCAGCCTGCATTATGAGTCATGTGCATCTTCCTTCCCCTTCCAGGTGGTAGTAATTTCTTGGCTTCTTTCTTTTCGAATGCATATTTAATACTGTTTTGGCAGTTGTTATTGGCAGTTTGTGGGCTGTTTCTCACACTCTTGTATACTCTTAACCACAATGTATTGGTTTACGGGATGTGTTAATCCCACCCACCCTTTTTTTATGATTAAACATTATTTTATTAATATAATGACTTTTTCATCCAAAAAAAAAATTGCAATTTTGAAATTTTGCAAAAAGTGTGGTAAAAACTTCGTGTAAAAATATTGTTTTCAACTTGTAGAAATTCCGCACAACGGTCAATTCACTGACAACGGACAACGGTCAGTGAAAATTTCAAACTTAAGTCAACGGTCATCCAACTCAACGACAAGGTCGAATTCGGCAATGGGCAAATCCCGGAGGAGTCTGGCCAACGGTCGAATTTAGCAGGGTCTATGATCACCAACAATACAATTGCGGCGAGTGTCAACCAATGCTTACACGCGTGCCGACGCCGTCAGAGCGCGGAGGTGTTTATAAAGTGCCTATGAGTTCCCGCAGCTCCAATGTGGATTAAAGCCCTTAGAGTTGAAATAAACCGTATTGAAAAATTTGTTTTAATCCGTCGAAGTCAGCAATCGTCGAATACCATTAACGGTCAATTAGCAACCTTGAAGGATGTACTTCCAACCACCGGACGTTCCGGTGCACGGTGCGGGGAATGTGGCCACCATAGGGTGATCACACGTCATTTATGGCGCATTTGCACTTTTGAAGAACGAAATTTGGCCTCCACGGGACGAGTGTGGGAGAATTCCTTGTTGTAACAACTCGCTCAATCATTTATACTCGCCAGAAATTCGTCGGGATCAAGCTAATGAAGACTTCCGTCGGGGTAACAAAAAATATTGTTGGGAGGTTTGAATTGGCACCGGAAATGCTGCGAACGCCAACTGGCTGCCGTCTAATGTTTACCGGAGTTCGATAAATCTGCTACGTGATTTTCATCAATTGGTGGACGTATACGTTAAATTTTCGTTTGTCTCGTTAATTTGGCTGTTGCACTTGCGGAATTGATGTGAGATTATAATGTTAATTTTTTAATTTTTTAAAATTTTGGTTGATATTTCATTAAGCTCATTATTACATCAAGCGGTGGATAAACACCACTAGTAGGATTCTTAGTAAACTATTACATAATATATCCGCAATCATGTTAGATGGAAAGATTTCAACCTGAATCTCTACCACGAGAGTTTCAACTACCCACTTCTCTAAGTCTGTGGGCGGATTAATTTGTTAATTTGTCTTCTGCGCTTCATTAATTATTTTCGAAGTGCGTCCCGCTTCTACCCACAATATTTATTTTCGAAATGCGTACACGAGATTTTAATACGCGAGGAGGGTATCGTCTGTGAATGATATTGCTTTGGCTGCAAATATTCGAACATCTACACGAGTCGGAAACGGTGTACAACGACAGTTGGCCTGATGTTTGATTTGTTACCCGAATGGAAACAACACCGCTAAATTCTGCCGTCACCTAATACCGCTCCGGAATTGTGCGAGATGGCTTTGCGACAACGAGAGTGGTAGGATTTAACTGAAGATTGCCAAAAAATCAGTCGGAATGATATAGAAATTCCTCGATATTCCTTAGGTTGCCACGTGTCCGTCAATGAATGGTAGAAGATTTTAAGGTTTTAAAAATTTATCGCCTGCTATATTGAGCGAAAACCTTGGAAAATTATATTTAATAAATTTTAATTTAAGCCGATTAAAATGGCTTCGTTCGTCAGCACGGATCATGCAGGGAACAAAGATCTGAATGGCCTTGTTTTGATTTTAATGAATATCGTACGCTTAGTATAAGGCCCCCCAAAAAAATATAATCAAACACCGTTCGATAAAATTCTTCTCCAGCACTAAAAAAATTGTTTGTCATAAGCTAATACAATAATCAAACGTCGCTTACGCTTGGGAATTTATATATTCACAATGCCGTCTATGCCGTCTGCCACTGACGAAAATATTTATATGGTTATCTTAACCCGAAACGTCGCTGGAAACGTATAAGGAGGTACGTAAGGTGCCGTAACCCGCATGATCACGTCAGCCCACTAGTTAGACGTCTTTCAGTGGCTCTTGGAGAATTTGAAAAACATTAAACTTTAGGAATAATTTAATTTTTCTTCTTGGTGAGTAACTTATCTTTCACTGCGCGGACCAGGAATTCGTCGGAAGTAGAGAAGGTCATAGAAATACTCTAGACAATCAGATACCGTCCTAGTTGTTGATTCCCTCTGTAGATTCGTTCGCATGCGGTCTCCTCTATGAATGCACCTGCGAATTTCCTTGCCAAAAGCACACTACCTTTGCCGAAGAATCGTGTGCTCGTGAGTTATGTTTTAGCCGGGCGTGAATTGGAAGCAAGAAAAAACCTGTTGGTCAGAGATCTGCCTTAGGTATGAATTTGTCTATTCATGCGCCCTAGACCCGACCAACATTGAAAGACCGAGAGGAAGAAATGCCTCCCGTGCCAATCTCTAGAGATGGATGGTTCCCTTGCTATTCTAACTGGGGGGTTTAAAGATTAAGGAACTGGAAAGAAATGAGAAATGACTGAAAGGGATGGGAAACATGGCCACAGGCCAGATAGAATAGGGTTGATGAACTAACAACACTATAACTCTACTGTACGTCGAATCAAATAGCACTCAATACAGACAACTAAAAGAAATTAAAACTAGGCATCTAACATGCGCAATCTCCAGTGCTACTCCAGGGGTTCACATTTTATCAAAAGCTAAATCCAGATATTAGAATTCAAGCCTACAGATAAATCAGAGAACTTAATAGAAGATAAACAATAGAAGACATACACACAATAGAAGTCCAGAGTTAGAGCCAAACATCAACTATATTGATAGCAAAATTCGTATTACATCAAGCTTCTAGCAAACATCCATCGGTTTATAATAAAATAACAGAATTATAAAGAGAATTCTGGCGTTTGAAATATTTAATGCTCACCTGCAAAATGTGGCTGTGGCAATAAAGATAAGATTTGCAAGGAAAACATATATGAAATAGTAGGCGGGCATGGGTTGGAACTGATGACTCACTGGAATGTAGCCGCACCCCTTCAATGCTCTGACAGGTTCAGCTGGTGGCGCCATATCCTTGCTTGCTGGAACCGCCCTGGTGAAAGATAGGATTCTTCATCCCTGGAAAGTCAATCCCGAAAGCTTCCTAGACCGACTTTGCTTGGATGGATAAGGATGCACCTGGTTTGAAAGATGAGAAATGCCTGAGCTTTGGAAAAATGCAGCCAAACCACTTGCTGCCTTGAAAATAGTGCAGCAGTTAAATAGTCAAAGGACGAAGCGCAACTAACTTGTCCCGAACCTGCCCGGCGCTTGAAAATGGAGCGCAAGTACTTGGCACTCTGAAGATAGCGTTGGCGTTGAAAAGTCAATGACCAAAGCGCATAGGAATGAAGCACAAATGCCTTGCGCCCGAAAAGCAAAGCGCAAGCGTCTGGGGCATTGGGAGGCGCATCGATGTTGAAAAGTCAACGATCGAAGTGCATCAACTTATTGCGCATTTGCCTTGCGCTCAAGAAATGGAGCGCAACACCTTGGTGCCTCGGAAACAGTGCTGAATTTTGACAAGTCAAAAGGCATTGCGCTCAAATCAGGTGCGAAACTACTCTGCGCTTGGAAAACTGAGCGCAATGAATGGCAAACAAATGATAGTACCATAACGGTATGCATGCTAGCTAGGCAACAACAGAGATGGTGCGCAGGGGATTTTTGCACCATAGGTGGTGCGAAGGGGATTTTCGCAACAGAGGGGATTGAAAACTGATCCGAAAATGATTTTTGGTGCTACAACTTCCCGGGACCATAACTTTTGATCCGTTGACTCGATCGCCTATTGTAATATATCATCAAAAAATTTACGAAAATATCTACAATAACGAAATATCCAAAGATCATTTCATCCAATTTATCCTCTTTTAGGGCCCGTGAAAATGCCAACACTTCTGCATGTGTTTTGCTGATCTAAAGCTCCAGATGATTTCACTGGCGAAGTGCGCTTCACACTTAGGCAAAAAATTTGTCAAAATTTTTAATGTGGCAAAAATGCCAACATTTTTGGTGGCTCGCGGGGCATTGAGCCTGCCTCAATGCAAAGATCCCAGGCCTTTAATCCATTGGGCAACAAAGTCACAACAAAACATAGACACAAGAAAAAAAGTACCTTCCACTTTGAGTCAACCAGATCTGATGATGCCAAATCATACCACTTTGCTTTCCCCACCTTATTTATCAGCCGACCTATTTACACAAAAGTTTACGACATGATTGACATGTCACCACCACAAAATTGGCATTGGGCGTCTACCCAGTGAATCTGCAGTGTTCAGACCAGATCTGATTGTACTTCAGCTGATATTTGAAGTTTGATTGGCCTCCCAAAGTTTTCCAGGTTGCAAACAGGATGCAACATGGCAGTTTATCATGCATGCCAGTACTCATACCATTAATGAATAACATGGTGAAGAGATTTACCATATGGGAGCCTTATTTGAGTATCGGTTGCAGTGATGGCAATACCACCACTTTAGAGAGTCCACTGGTTGTGGGCTCTTGAGTACGGGTTCCTCTAACTCAATGTGACAGCAGGATTCTTCCGGTGATAGGCCTTCTGTCGGGATCTCCTCAGGATCAACCTCCTGATGAGGTATGCTTATTGGGTTTTGGCTAAGTACTTGCGTGCTATGCCTTGGGACACAAAAAGGGTGTAAAAATATGCCCTCTTTGCTATCAAAATTTGCCACTCGAGCATGTTTCCCTTTTTGGCCCATCTCCTAATGGAAACTGCAAGCAACCATATTATCCATTTCTTGAGCAGTGCTTACATATTCCCATCGTTGGCCTTGGACGAAATCTGCCTCTTGAGCTCCACATAGTTGCATTCCAGGTCTCTACACAGTTTGAGGGATATGCCATTGTGAATATTGTGCCAGATAGACAGGAGCGACAACCACCGAAGAGAATGATGGAAAGGCAGTTTCTCCCCACTGTATTTTTCCTGATAGGAGTAGAAGTCGCTCCGCTTGTACTGCTTCCTGAAAGACTTGAGGGAACCTTTGTTCCCCTGATTGCAGTAGGAGGCTTATGTCCGGGTGGAAAGCCCGAATATAGTAGAGGTGGGCCTGGGCGGGTGTCGGCTGGATTTTCTCTGGAATTTTCCTCCAACTCCTCCAAAATCGAACATTAAAGTCTGTGATGCCCTCTAGATGTGCTCTCGTGATGGTGGAGAGGTGCATCAAGAGTTGGAAGGGATCCTCAGAGCCGTCAAATGTATTTATGAGTGCTCCGACTAAGTCCTCCCATGAGCAGATGCTCTTACGCTCGAGCAGTCTCTACCACTGTAGCGCCCTTCCTTCTAGAGATAGGACCAAAATTTTGATCACGACGTCTTCGTGGGTTAGGCCATGGAGGATCGCTAGAGCAACAACATCTTCAAGGTGCTCTCGGGCCATTCCCTCAGTGCCATTGTACTTTGTTAGGGTCTTCAAGGTATTTTTGGGAATATCATGCCAACTTTGGAGATTCAGAGGGCCAGGATCATCCCAGCTGGGATAGCATACCTTTGCCATTATAGTAGTGGTTTGTAAATATCACGGTCCTTGCCACTAAGTCAGAGTCGCCAGGTGAACATTTTTTTCTCCGCTTGTGAGGTCAAGGCCGCTCACAAAACCTTGATTCCTTCGGGGTATCTTCTTTCAGCATAAAAGGCGTCTACGATCAAGAAATTTGGATCTTCAGCTCAACAGAGTCGCCAGATGTTCGAATTTAACATTAACAAGATGAACATCAACTCTTAATACTGCTTTTGATGTGGAACGTTTGCGTCCCATCGGGCATGCCAGAAATTGTTGGTCAAAGATTTTCCTTACGTATGAATTTATCTATTCATGCGCCCTAGACGCGACCAACATTGAAAGGCTGAGAGGAAGAAATGCCTTCCATGCCAATATCTAGAGATGGGCTGGTTCCCATACTATTATAACTGGGGGTTTAAAGATTAAGGAACTAGAAAGAAATGGGAAATGAATGAAAGAGATGAGAAACATGGCCACAAGCCAGATAGAATAGGGGTGATGAACTAACAACACGATAACTCTTACTATATGTCGAATCAAATAGCACTCAATACAGACAACTAACATAAATTAAAACTAGGCATCTAACATGCGTAATCTCTAGGGCTACTCCAGGGGTTCACGTTTTATCAGAAGCTAAATCTAGATATTAGAATTCAAGCCTACATATAAATCAGAGAACTTAATAGAAGATAAGCAATAGAAGACACAAAATAGAAATCCAGAGTTAGAGCCAGACATCAACTGTATTGATAACATAATTCATATTACATCAAGCTTCTAGCAAACATCCATCGTTTTACAATAAAATAGCAGGCTTATATAGAGAATTCTGCCACTTGAAATATTTAATGCGCACCTACAAAATGTGGCGGTGGCAGCCAAGATAAGATTTGCAAGGAAAACATTTATGAAATAGTAGGCGGGCATGGGCTGGAACTGATGACTCACTGGAATGTAGCTGCACCCCTTCAATGCTCTGACAGGTTCAGTTGGTGGCGTCGTATCCTTGCTTGTTGGAACCGCCCTGGTGAAATATAGGATTCTTCATCCCCGGAAAGTCAATCCCGAAAGCTTCCTAGACCGACTTCGCTTGGATGGATAAGGATGCACCTGGTCCGAAAGATGAGAAATGCCTGAGCTTCGAAAAAATGCAGCCAAACCACTTGCTGCCTTGAAAATAGTGCAGCAGTTGAAAAGTCAAAGGACGAAGCGCAACTAACTTGTCCCGAACCTGCTCGATGCTTGAAAATGGAGCGCAAGTACCTGGCACTCTGAAGATAGCGTTGGCGTTGAAAAGTCAACGACCAAAGCGCATAGGAATGAAGCAAAAATACCTTGTGCGCGAAAAGCAGAGCGCAAGCGTCTGGGGCATTGGGAGGCGCATCGACGTTGAAAAGTCAATGGCCAAAGCGCATCAACTTATTGCGCATTTGCCTTGCGCTCAAGAAATGGAGTGCAACACCTTGGTGCCTCGGAAACAGTGCTGAATTTTGACAAGTCAAAAGGCATTGAGTTTTGACTACTCTGCGTTTGGAAAACTGAGCGCAACGAATGACAAACAAATGGCAGTACGGGAATTACATGCATGCTAGCTAGGCGGCAGTAAAGGTGGCGTGCAAGGAATTTTCACACCAGGGGGGATTTTTGCACCAGAGGGGATTTTCGCACCAGAGGTGGTGCGTAGGGGATTTTCGCACCAGAGATGGTGGGCAGGGGACTTTCACATCTGAGGTGGTGTGCTGGGGACTTTCGCACCAGAGGTGGTGCACAAGGGACTTTCACACCAGATATGGCACACAGGGGATTTTCGCACCAGGGGGGATCGAAAATTGACCCAAAAATGATTTTTGGTGCTACAACTTCTCGAGGCCATAACTTTTGATCCGTTGACCCAATTGCCTATTATAATATATCGACGGAAAGCTTACAAAACTATATACAATAATGAAATATCCAAAGATCATTTCATCCAATATATCATCCTATTTTAGGGCCCACAAAAATACCAAATGTTTTTCATGCGTTTCGTTGATCTAAAGCTCCAGATGATTTCACTGGCGAAGTGCGCTTCACACTTAGGTAAAAAAATTATCAAAAATTTTAATGTGGCAAAAATACCAACAAAACTGTGATAACTATGTTCCTCCGTCGGTAATTTCTATTGGCCAGAAAATTACGACGACGCCAGAAGAGATTGGAATCCGCTTGCACACAAGAAATTTTTTTACTTTCTTCAAGACGAATTGATAAAAAGTAATCCAAAATTTTTTCACAGAAGAGTCTGCGGGAGGCGATATATGTGAAATGCAAACTAGTCCACTTCCCAAAAAAAATTGCGCAACTTCAAGATTTGGAGCTCTGATACCACTTGAAGCGATACAACTTGATAGTTTAAATAAATCCAATATGAATGCAGCCACTTGGAGAGGACAGATCTCGTAGCCACTTGGAGAGGACAGATATCTTACGATATTCGCAATAAATATTAAATATTTTTTGATGAGATAATTGAATAAATGATTCTACCTATAAATAGATGAATTAATCAATGAATGGACATGATCCTTCGAGGAACCAACATGACTATTGGGATCGTTACAACTTGGTTTTGAGAAACATGGAAACTCTCAATAGAGCATTAGCAACACAAATAGTTTGGAAATTGATAAAAGAAGATAGCAGCCTGTGGACCAACATAATGAGGTCCAAATATATCCAGGATAATGAGCCAAAAATACTCAAAAAGAACCGAATAATGGGAAGTTCAGCCATCTGGAACCATATTTATGAAGGAAATAGACAAAGGGTCTCGATGGAAGATTGGTAAAGCAACAAATGTGAATTTCTAGGAAGATAAGTAGTAAGACTCAGGAGCTTTAAGATCCAAACTTAGGAGAGTTAATAAAGACCCTTTGGGGCACTTTCTTCAGATATTACATAGTCAAACGGGAGATGGCACAAACACTTGGAGAATAAACAATAGGAACATGGTTTTAAGGCAAGATCTAGAGGGCCCTCCACGCAGAAATAGGAGATTGTCTTAATCTAGACTTAGAGGAACCTGGCCAATTAGAGTGGATCAGATCGACAACAAGAAACTATATAGTTAAAAGTAGATACAATGAAAGCCTAGATCTACCTTAGCAAAAAGCACCTTGGAGGAACTTATGGGGAAATAACTGTATTCCAAAGGTGAAAGTCTAACGTGGTTGGTTCTCCAAAATAATATACTAACTTGGGACAACTTGATTAAAAGAGGTTTTCTAGGCCGTAGTAGATGCCACCTCTGTAAAAGAAATGAAGAGACAACAAACGACCTGCTCATGAAATGCCCATTTGTTCAAGTTGTGTGGAACCAATGGATGAAGACTACAAAGCTATCTTGGGTCATGCCCAAGGAAATCCCCGACTGGTGGTATCAATGGATCCCACCCTGCAAGGAGAAGAAACTGATATGGAGCCTAACAATCACATATTTCCTTTGGTGTATCTGGAAGGAGAGAAATAGTAGGATCTTCAAAGGAAACACAAGGAGCTTTGAGGCTATTTTCAACCAGCTTCAAGTTAGTCTATCTGAACTAGTTATGCCCGAACAAATAAACACAAACCAATAGTGGAGATTAGTTTTGAGCCAAAACCAACAATAGATTCTCTTCTTGCAGCCAGGCTTCCAGATTAGTTTGGGACATCAAAGGAACATAACTACCCCATATGAGTCCACAATAGCAACCAACGAGTCCCAAAATCCAAGCTTCTAGATCCAAGGACTCCTAATGGATTTCAGATTGGAAGGATATTGGTGATGTTTTGCCAAACTCTCTCCCATAGAAGGTCTACTTGGTTGTTTGTTCAGACCAACCCCGATAAGGCAATTATCCGATCACCCTGACAACAACATGCATATACTAGGGACACTTGTCTGGATCTCCTCAACTATTCGAGCTCCACGCACAAAACTCACTGCTGAACTGTCAAGCATAGACACATAGGCCAGGTGCAAGCTCAATAGGACTAGCTTTTTTGAACTTTAGTGGTTTTTGCTGCCCTAAGACCCCTTTGGTTTCTAGCTCATTTTTCATGTAAAAGGGTGGGGGACCCTTCTAAAACCCCCTTTTTAAAATAATAAAAAAATGGATTTTAAAGAAATTTGAGACATGTTTTATATTTAAATGCATAATAAAAAATAAGGGCATTCTAATTGGTTTCTCCCGTAGGCTAAAGTAAACAACATACTCTCCAAAAACATACCCTAGGCCTTTTACAAAAAGTTTAACCATAAGTATTGTGTCATTGATAATAAAAAATACATATCAATCCATTTATCAGAAATGAAGAAGGAAACAACTCCAAAAACAACCAATCTAAGAAGAGTTGCAATAATTGTAACTATGATTACGAGTGGGATCTAATTCATGCTTAGAGACTTATTGTCTTAAGGATTCATACTAAAAATTATGAGAAGTCTTAATTATTGAAAACCTCATAAGATGTGTTTATGGAATACACTCATAAATATTTACAAAGTTATATACATTAAAATCTAATGTGTGTACAAGAGAACACATATGCCAAATACATAATGTTATCAAAGTAGGGATGATTTGGTATCATAAACCTTACTAATATGTATAAATTTATTGATATACATTAAAATCTATTGTGTACAAGAGAACACACTAAAGTAAAACAAATAAATATTATTAAAGGAGGATTTAGTTGGTATCATAAACTTGGTTGATATGCACTAACAACTACTTATCGCTAGTTTACTATCTATCATAGATATAGATGCCTACTTTTTGATGATGGTCAAGGAGTTTTAACTCAACAAGAGAAATTGTAGATTATCTACAAAGTCATTATTAAAAGAATTCTACCACTTGAAAGATTTTGAGCTATAATTATTATTTTAGAAATACATAATTTGTATGCTATTATGTTTAAAAATAGAGATGTGACCATGCAACTTAGCTATGATTTGATCTTTCATATATTCATGCATATGTGAAGTATCTTTACAACATAAACAAAATTATTTTGGATTGGCTTCATAGTATCATTATTTTTTAGGCTAACAACTTTTTGCAACTTATCTTAATATTATATCATAGCATCATTCTTGTGTAGAAAAACAATTTGATGGAACTTATTTTAATAGTATATATAGTACATGATCTCATTATTCTCTTTTAAAATACCGATTTTACGATTATGAGACCAAATTGTAAGATGCTCTCAAGGTTACACTTAATTGTTCCTTGGATAATGTACTTAATACACTCAATAATAATTAATTATTATAAAATTGCTTTTTCTTGAATGTTGCATAGTATTATTTAACTTCGAAGTTCTTTTCATATCCATATTATTATGCTACATGGATGTATGTTTGTTTCCATTTACAATTATTTCATTTCCTATTATTCATGTTGAAGCTAGATGTTAACACATTTAAATGTCTTGATTTATGACATTTATAATTATATTAATATTGATAGATATCTTTCCAACTTGAATCTCTGATTTTAATAAGTGTGGTGGTCACTACATTGTCTTTGTTAGGAACATTTTCACTTAATAACTTATAAGGAACAAATGAGGGCTTTCTATAATGACATTAGAGACTAAGGAGGAGATCTACTTAAACAACATTATAAATAAAATGAATGAAATTTTAGTGAGTCCACAAGTTGTGGTCATGCCATACTTCAATATATACAAAAGTAAGCCGAGTATATGATTAATGTAATCTTGAAGAAACATTGACTATGCCTAATATCTTGTTGCTCTTATTGGCACTACAATTTCTCCCCTACCTTCATCACCAGTAAATTATAGTGGAGTTATTTTATTTGTAACATTTTAAAAGTTTGTAACATGATTTCTTGATTCCAAAATTACCAACATTGGTTTGCAAAGGCGTGCTCCAATTACTTTGTTGATGACAAGGAAAGTGCAAGTGACCATATAGATTGTTATTAGGTGTCCATAGACATTGTTTGATCAATGTTGCTTTTATTCTTAATATTTTAACTAGGCCTCTCATTGAAGTTCATTTGATTGATATTCCATATTACCTTAACATTATATGTTTTGGTTTAATGAATTTGTTATTTTTTAAAATTTTAGTCTTGAACCATCTCTTGGCGAATATCTTGTTGAGTTAATTAGTTGTAGGTAAGGAGCACATGAGTCTATTTTGTAATTTTGGAAATATGGTATTCATTGAACTGTCATGTTCACCACAAAATATATGAAGTGCAAATCTATGTATTTATTAGATCCATCATCTTGTCCTTAAGAAACAAAAATTTATAAGAAATCAACATTAGGATACCTCTCCCTTATAGAAACTCTCCTATGGATACACAGTTCAAAAGAATTTCTAGTATAGATGCTAAGAAACTCAAGTCGTACAATAGAAATAAAGATGTTGTAGGTGGGACTCAGGAGGGATTTTTGAGATGACGGTGGGCGGGAAGGCTTCTGCGGGAGAGCACGGGAGCGCCAGCAGATCGAACCACGGGCACAGCAGGGCGGAAGGAGAGCAACCAGAGTCCGGGGGCACTGAGGAGTCCTTGCCATCCGAAGATGGTGTCGGCCATGGCAAGGATCCGCCAGACAAATGGGGAGGTGGACCTCGAAAGTCGTATGCTCAGGCAACGACTTCAGAAACCCTAAGCGACATCTTCACCGAGGAGCTGTTTCTGGCCAGGGACGAGTTGGACATCCCGACGAAAATTCTTTCAAGCTTCGTGGAATTTGAAAAATTTACCCTCATTGGTAAGTTTATTGGTGGTCGGCCAGATATGGAGACCATTCGCAAATGGGCGTCTGGCAAATGGAGAACCTCTGGTCACATGGAGTTGGCGGCCTTAACCGGGGTTTTTTGCGATTAGACTGAGCAACAAGGAGGACTACTGCAAAATCCTGGCTGGAGGTCCTTGGTTCCTGGGCCGTAGGAGTCTCTTTCTAAGGAAGTGGGGTATGGACTTCAACCCTGATACCCAGAACATCAACATTGCTCCAATATGGGTCAGGCTCCCGAGTCTCCCTCTTTTTTGTTGGCATGAAAATGTAATTAGAGGAATTGCCCGCTCCATTGGGGAGTTGGTCACCATTGACCCTCCCACTAGAGCTCGAACAAGATTTTTCCAAGCCCGTTTCTATGTCTTGGCGGACTTGGAGGCAGTCCTCCCCTCCTCCATCACTCTCCGGTCCGGAGGTTCCATTCTCCACAAGCAAGCCATTGCATATGAGAATAGACCAGCTTTCTGCCCCAGTGCAGTTCTCAAGGGCACCTCCAGCACAATTGTCCTCTTCAAAAGCCGGGGAAGAAGAAGCGGGATTCCTGTAACCCCTTGGAAAACGGTGTTGGTCAGGCGAAGCCCCCTGTTATGAAAGACCATAAGTCTCCAGGCCCATCCAGGGACCTTCACGAATCCTCCCACCCAGAAGAAGGAATCTCCCTCCAACCGGACTCTTAAGTGTGTGTTGCTAGCACCCTTCTAGGACCTCAGGTGGTGAAGGATCAGTTCCCCCCCCAACACACCTCACAGGAAGATTTACCAATTCTTCAATACCAGAACCCTTTCGAGTCCCAAATTGTGCTGGAAGATTACCTACTGGGAAGGAGGGGTGCCCCCCCCAAAACACCACTCAGTCAGGTCCACCCGAGCTCCAGGACTTGGGCCCTTTCGATTTCAGCCAGTCCCAAACCTTGCTAGAAGATTACCTCCTGGGAAGGAGGGTCGTCAACCAGATCGGACATATGAGCCCTCGAATTACTAGGAGTCGAAAGCAAAATGTGGATTATGGAAGTGTGAGGAAGCAAGGCCGACCTCCCAACAAAGACAGAAGAGACAAAGAGACGGCGATAGACATCGCGAATGGCACCCAATGTCTGCTGTTTTCAGATGACTCTGATACTCAGACGGGCGATGCACATGTGCCTAAACCTCCCTTCCAACAAGGAAAGGGAGGCAAGAAGAACCTCAAACTATCCAGATGAATCTGAAGTAGACCCAAGAGCATCAAAACTCGGAGGATCTGGAGGATTTGGACTAGCTGTGATATGTCTGAACTCAGAGGATCAGGAGGATCCGGAATTACTGTTTTCCTCATCTGGTGTTTAGCTGGTTTTGCTTCTACTCTCCAATGGTTCATTTTCTTCGGCTGTTACTTTTTGTTATCCTGTTTAAATTTCATTTTTTTCCCTGGGTAATCAGGCATAAATGCCTTTTCTGTAGCCTCCAGGCAATTATTTTAGGGGTTATGTTTCATTTTCTTCGGCTGTTACTTTTTTTTATCCTGTTTAAATTTCGTTTTGTTTTCTGGTTAACCAAGCATAAATGCCGTTTCTGTTACCTTCGGGCAATTAGTTTAGGGGTTACGATTTCTGTAATAGGCTTATACATAAATCCAGGAGGCATGATGCAAGGCTGATTTTGTACATAAGGTTTTGGGATCCTCTATAAAAACCCTTTGTTAATCTACTATAATAATTACCAAAAAAAAAATATGTTGTAGGTGATGGTGTTCTTGATTTCTATATTTATAGGAATAAAGTATGTATTGATACATTCTTGAAGATACATATAATAGGATACTTTAGAGGAAGTAATACTTTTACTTTTATGTATACTAGACATATGACAATTGATAGCATCAACAAAATCTTTTCCCAACCCAAAGTTAAAGTTATTATCCTTGATGTTAGCAAACCCATTCCTCATTGGCATGGAAAAAATTTTTTTTATTGGCAAGGGATTTAGAATTATTAACATGATGAATGTAGAATCTAACAAACTACTTTTCCCCCTAGACCTTTGGTACTAAATTTAATAAATATATTATTGCTAATGAAAGAATGTAATACTATGAGGCTTCAAAAAAGATGCTCATTTCTAAAGGTAAGCATCCTTAAAATAAAAAAGATTGAACGCCAATGATAATTCCTTTCTTGGTAATGGAAACAACCAAAGGCCACAATTTTAAAAATAAAATAGTATAGGGGGTCAAAAAAATCAACATTATAAACTTATCCAAAACAACAATTGCAAACCATCAAAGAACTAATGAGATGTTGAGAAATAAGCTTATTTCTAAGGGTAACGATCCTCAAATCCAAAAGTTATATGTCTATAATAATCCTTTTTTGATCATAGAAATAATTAAAGCACACATATCCAAAGACAAAATGGTAATATAGGTGAAGAGAATTGATGTTATATATCTCTCCACAACAATAAGGGTAAGCAAGGAGAAAATCAAACTTCTACAAGTTAGGTCAATGAGAGTGAAAATGATTTTGATGATGTGATGTGTAATAATAGTAGTGTTGAGAGAATCATCAATTTACTTGAATCCATCTATCCCACTTTTAAGGCTCGTAAAGATAAGAATGATCCCATAACTATATATATGTTTGCTCCACCTAGAGATCAAGACAATTAAAATGATAAGGGTAAATCTAAATTATAGGATCAAACAAAATCCAAAGTAGTTCCTTAAGTTAATTCCAAGATTACTTAATTTGATATTTTCTCTTAATGCTGCTAACCTCCACTTAATAAGGATTCTTATTCTCAATTTATTGTTCAAAAGGACATGAAAATAAACAATAATCCACTCAAGAAGCTTAATCAAGTTTTCAATGAAGTTTCAAATCAAATGCCTAATAAAATGTTTATTTCTAAGACCAATATGGATAGTGTATCTTATCAAGTTTGTTTTATTAGACCACCTTTGATGAAGTTGCCTACATTCTTGCCAAAATATCTCAATTGAAATTTGATCAAAACGTTTCCTTATAATAGAGAGAAATTAAGAAGAAAGTTAGATGATATGAATATTCCTTTACTACCTTCTCTTGATTATGGACTTGACATTCATTTTTGTGTTAAAGGATAACATATACAAACCATAATAGAAATATCTATATTGATAAAATTACATCCTTTAATTTGGTTTTGAAATTTCCTGAGGTGTATAACATTGTTGATTATCTTCCTAGAGGTAGTAATCATCTTTGATTGATTATCATGTTACTTGAATATAATATCAATAGAAGTTATCTATAAATATAGTGATATGTGTCATTTTTGCTTCACTTCTAGAGTATATTGGCTATTCTATGAATAACATTACAACCATTAGACAAAAGCATAAAGGCTTTGAGAGATTTGGACAAGTTCCTATTATTTTCTTTTGGTTAATTTTAGTGGTTGGTCCTAAAAAAATGAGAACTAAAGCTATGATCGTTAATTTCAATACTCTTCAAAATCCTATTCTACAACACCCATGGACATATAAGATGAAAGCGATTGCATATTGTGTTTTAATCTATTAAAATTGCTCATAAGAGTATGACTTCCACCCTTATCCCATGAGGTTTAGAGTAATTGGTAGGGAATGGAAGTTTCACATACTTAACCAAGATTCAAATCTCATGGGTGAATCTTAACAATTTAATCAAATGGCATGGAGCTCAATTGGTTAAATGCCTTGAATTTCAAGGAGGATACCAAGGTTTCAATCTTGCCAAGCATTATATGCATAATTACCAAGTTATTATAAGACCACTATGTTGGTATGTGGTCATAATATAATATGGGTGGGTCTTGTTTCGGTATCATATAAAAAATTAAACGAGATTGATTTACACTCTTAATAGTGATTTAGTTCCATGGAGTTGTGAACAACCTAGGCATACAAATTATTTCATCCATATAATGCAAAACTCTAATATAGTTCCCATGTATTAATATGGTCCTAGGTGGTCTTCCTAGTTCCATCCTAAATTCATGTTGAACATATCTAACATTTATGAATTGAAAATAAACAAAACATAAGATGCCATCTTGTCACTTCTCAAATGTTTGGTTAGAGTATTGCCTTCTCATTGATAACCTTAATCTGTAGCTAGTCTTAATTTGAGTGCCAACCTAATAGCCCCCCTATAAGGGACATAGTTTGTCATTTGAAAAAATTAATTCTATCTCAACTAGTTGATGCCACACATTTAAGACTGATAATACTTAACTCCATTAGTCATTTGAAATAATTAATTTTATATTGATTAGTTGATGCTTCATTTAAGACAATGATAATGCTTAACTCCATAATATTGCTTTATCGATGATAACTCGATAATCTTGTGTCTTTTATGCTCTTCCTATTCTTAATTAGTTTTAACTAATCATTGTCATTTAGATAGTTTGGTAGACTACCCATTAATTTTTCAATAATCCTTCATATAATGTGACTTTGCTTAAAAAAAACTATACCAAACCTAGATCATTGTAAGAAATAACAATCTCAACTCAAATGACTATTTCTATGAAAAAGGCACAACCTGATAGTCAACTTGTTAAAAAACCTATTTGGAAGATTGATAGGTTTCTTGTATTCTAAAATGTTTGCATGATTAGCAATCAAATTTTAAATCATTTTATAGGATTGAGTATACTTAATAGGATCAATTCAATTATATCTATATTATAAAGATAATTTCTCATCCCAACCGTTTACCTCTTGTTTAGTTTTTTTAAAATTTACTAAAAATGATCCTAATAGTCGTAAATCACTATTAAAAATGATCTTAATATACATAATAAAAATTAAGAATAAATTCAAAAAATCAATTTATGCCTATACCTACTTGTCTTGTCTTAGAAAGCACTACTAGAATTTCTTTATGCTTTAAAAAAGAATGCTTTTCTAATGTCATAAACATAGCAATCTTGATCTTCGTAAAATAAACTTGATCATTACAAGCAATTTGATTTCATTTACAATGTTGAGTTTGAGAAAATAATTTTAATATTTACACCTTTGCTCATGAACATTTAGAAAATGACAATACTAATAATGCTTAAGTTAATATTTAACAACATATTGAGAAGAAGCATAGGATTGTCAAAATTGTTGCTTGATTTTTTTAGAAATAATTTGTGCTAAATTACTTGGAACATAAGAATATATTTTTTAGAATTACATTGGGATGCTTAATGTCTAAATCCTACTCATATCATTGTTTATAATATTATTGATTCATGATGATCCAATGCTTATTTGCTAAACATAGAGAAAATTTACTCATAGTTGAGTTATGTAAAGTGAAAGTTAATAAAATCTACATAATTCTAAATCCATTAGGCTTGTGGACCCTTATGATTGGGTTTCTAACATTTTTCCCATTGAGAAAAATAAAAATATCATTCCCGTATTGATATTTAGAAACATCCTTCCTAAATGTCCTAAATTCTTTTTTTTAATATGTATTAATTCTATTATTGATTCTACTAATAGTTATGAAATGTTTCCACTAATGGATATATATTCTTATTACAATCAAACTAAAATAATACTTAAATATCAAGATCACACAATTTTCACTACCCTTTGAGGCATATTTTCCTATGTTATGCATTTTGGATTTAAGAATGGTGTTGCTAATTACCAAAAAAGATGTGGCTTATTTTTTCATTATGGTTAAAATGAATGTTGAATCTTATGTAGATGATATACTCGCTAAATCTAAATATAGAGGATATTAGTCTAATTATTTGAGATATATCTTTGAAATAATAAGAAAGTTCAAAGTTAGACTTAATCTAAATAAATATTTTTGGCATTACTTTTAAATATTGCTTGATTTTATAGTTTCAAAAAGAGGTACTTATGTCCATAAGAATAAAAAAGATGCTATTAGACATATGCCTTTTCGAATAATATTAAAGAAATCAAATATTTATGAAGAAATCTAAGAGTAATTAGAAGGTTCATTCTTGTATTTACATTTAAAGCACACTTAATTAAAATTATGCTGAAGAAATGTCAAGTTTAAATGGATCAAACATTGTGCTAAATTCTTTGAAATATATAAAGAATTTTTGGTTCAACAATCTGACCCTTCAACCCCCTAATTTGGACAAGTTCCAATTCTTTTACTTTTTGACCACTATTATCTCCATCACTAGTTCATTTTCTAAAGAGGAGGATGTGGTATTGAAGACACCATTTACTATATTGGTTAAACCATTTTAGACTATGAGACTCGATACACCCTAATAAAAAAGGATTGAATTGGTAAATAATTCACTTTGAAAGCTTGACTATTACATGCTTCATCAAACCGACTATTTCATGATTTGATATTTATCTATTTATATATTGATTTGAAAAACCTCCATTTCTGGTGATCCATGTTACAAGAAATGGGTTACTATCAAGAATTTACTAATATCCAAATTCTTATTCTTAACATCTTTGTGCAACCTTAGTAAACAAAGATATTCTATCCATTTCATGTTTGTTAGAAAATGTTAATTTGTCATCTACTTTGGCTTCAACTCTTATAACTAAGTTTAGTTCTTTTGGGCCTATCAAAGATGAACATGCATTATTAGATCAAAATCAAGAAAAAATAGATTCCACTATGAAAATAAATTCTAAAAATTCTAAGAAATCCATACTAGTAATGGAAAAGAAAGGTGAAGATCTTCAAAATGATACTTAGGATCTTAACTTGGATAGAGTCAAGAACCATATTTGTGTGAGAATAGTTGTCATTGTGACTAGTTATAAAAGCCTCATACTCTTGTTTGCATTTCCCTTTAGGTTTGAATGGAACAAAAAATATACTACAATATTAAACTTTAATCATGGATATGCTTACCACTAAAAATATGAAATTTAAACATCTTAAGTGCCTAGGTGATATGTAAATTTTATGCGAGCATGTGGTTAACCAATACATGGTCAAAAATGTATATCTTTTACCTTGTCACCATGTTGCTCAAGTGCTTAAGGTATATTTTGAGTCATTAAATATTAAATATAGTTCAATAGAGTTCAATCACTTAGTCAAATTTTTATCCTGTTTAACATCTATTTTCTCTCTTCATTAGAAGCTTCCATTGCTAGAATACTTACAGTACTTGACAAAATTACATTAGTACTAAGAAGAAGGAACTTGATGTATGCTTTATAGAAACTCAAACTATTCAATTTTTTTAGCAACAAGCATATCTTGAGAATGCTTCCTTCAAACAAAAGACTATTATAATAATAGTAATTTGAAATAAGTAATATGACGGGGCCAAAATATCTAAATAAAGTTGTAAGGGAGTAGGAAGTGGTTGTTTATGGTTGTGTCTCTTCTTAATTCCAGAATGGATGACTAGTAAGTAGCAAATATTTAGACTTATAATTACCCTAATTCTTACACCATTCAAGAGAAAACTTGATGTCAAAAGGTTTATCATTACAAGAGAAATAAAAGTCTCAGTTGGACTTTATTTGGTGATAATAATATAGAGAATTGAACTATTGAGCTATATCCTAATTTTGATGCATTTTGCTCTTAATTTAATAAGAATGGTTGTCATAATTATGCATTAGTCAATTGTATTTAAAATTGAAAGTTGTATGATAGCATGGGAATTTTTGAGATGGTTGTTTTGAAACAAAAAATTATTGTTTGGTTTTTTTGCTACAATATTTCCATTAGTATTAATATATATCACGAATGGAAGTACTCATGGACGGGTATGTTGCTTCATGATTTGTATCATGTTAAATATTATAAGCTTGATATGAGATGAGAAAATGTTTAATTATCTAAACTATGTGGTTGAACATGAGGTTAGACATACTAATTTGTTGATTTATAAGATGTATGGTTTACATGCATAATAATTACATTATCATGGAATTATAGAACTTTGGCCAAAGTTGTGAGTATACACTCATAATGTTCAACTATATATACCTCATTTATGAATGATACAAGGATATTGATATACATAATTTTCTTTATTCACTAATGGATATAATTTGTGCTTATGTTGGAGGGTTAGAACATTCAAGTAGGAAATTGAGATGGGCAATTCTAGTCAAAATTCAACTTGTTTGGGTGATGAACCACCGTGATGATGCTCTTCCTTCCAAATCTATTTTCTTGTTAGTAGGTGGTATGAAACAATCCGATACAAAAATTAAAAATAATATTAGTATATATATCTTGTAAATTTTGATAAAATATTTGTATTATTCTATGTAAAAATGGTCTTGTTTTTTATTTTAGATATAAAATTGATTAACTATGGCATGTTCTAAAGAAATGTAAGTTGAATATTCCTAAAGATTAATATATTCTTCCATGATGTTCATGTATGATTATTTCCTTATGAAATAAAGTATATAATCAGTAGATCTATCTTTAAAAAAATACGAGTTTACTACTCTTATCAAAATGATTGTCACTCTCAAAAATTAGATATTGTTATGCAACTACTCATTTGAACTTGTCGAAGCTTTATAAATGTAGTACATGTTAAAGTAAGACTAAATTATTTAATAGAATTATATATTAGACTAATAATAATAATAATAATAAATTATAAGGAAACAAAGAGGGGATTTAAGAAAAAGAATGTACACTTGATTAGTCACATGCTACATAAACGTGCAGAACCTTCATGATGGATGCACTTGATTAACTCCCATTTTTTGATAGTAAATTAAGTGAACATGATGATAAAGTTATTGATAATAAATACAACTTTATTAGGTCGAATCTCATCCTTTAATAAAATTTCACATGGATAGATCTCATTCTCTTGGATGGCTATTATGATAACTTGCTTAGATGGTATGAGTAACCAAATTGTACCTTGAGTATAAGTTAAACCCTTTTGGAATCATTATGCTAAAATTAGTATTACATCTAAACCTAAGACCACATGCCTAATAATATTTATCCCTTTCTATAAAATTCCTCCTATGACAAGGAAGTAAGTAAGAAGTTAGAACGAAAGTGTGCTAAAATATTTTTATGCTGATGTCAACAATGAATTTTAAAATCTTTGACAAGGCAAACATTCGTTGAGGTAGGGATAGGGTGGTAGAAATTGTTCCCACCAAGGTGAAAAAAGCACTACAAAAAATGGATGTGCCCCAAAAAGAAGTGAGCTAGAGCTTCTTGAGTAATGATGTTAGCCTAGGCCTCTAAAAGTTTTGGCATGATGAAAAGCATCCCAAAAGGAAATAAAAGGATACTAAGATTCTTGGAAAAAGGCACTTAGGCCATGTGGCAGTTGTTAGAATAGGAAAGCAACAACCAAAAAAGCAACAACCAAGTCAACAAGACATTATTTAAGATCCTACAATCATGACTGCTCGAGGCATGACAAAAGACATGTTGAAGATGTTGAGTGGTGCCATCTCATCCCTAATAATGTAGAGACATTTTTGCTCATTATTGTACATAGTACTTAGCTTTATATTATCCTAGAAAAAATTATAAATAGAGGAATACCCATCATTGTAAAGGGTAATATGTATCAACACTTGCCTATGGTAAGCTATATGTTTATGTTACTCTAGAATGCAATTAAGAGCTATTTGACTTACCCCAATTATTGTTTGTAGATCTCTTTACATGATATTTACACTTCTGGCATTTCTTGTTTGCTTTAGTTGAAGTCTTTCTATTAGGTTTAATGCTATTTGGTATTCCTTTGGTCTATCTATTAGGTTTAAACAATTTGAATTTCTTTGGTTAAAGCATTTGATATGCTAAAATTTGTAACATCTAAGCTAAATATATTTTTTGCATAGCATTGATTGTAGTCCATTATGCTTTGCTTGTACTAGGTGTCCTATGCTCATGCAACTTAAAGCAATGCTATTAGTTGATGTTGGAATATATTACATTATTTGGTACATGTTAATGTACCATATTGGGTACCTTTAGATTAGGAGTTTTTCTTAGATTAAGGTTTGAGTAGTTACTTCATGCAATGTAATAAATACAAAAGTGTTAAAATATGCAATGATGTAAATATGCATGTATTCCACATGTACATGAGTCTATAGGATAAGAAAATGAAGAGTCATAGGAATATGGAATACCAAGAGTCATATCATTATATATAGGCCTTTAGTAGTTTATATAGTGTTACATACCAAATATAATATAGCCGTCGGCTATATTATGAAAAAATTCATTTGATTATTATTAATTAGATCTAATTGTTTTGTTTTACGCATCTATCATCGTTTATAATACTTCATTTGCGATTTTGCTTATTGCCTTTACGGCGAGGGAGTGCCCACCTCAAGTGGAGATCCATTTATGACTGATTTATTCTCCATAAGTTTTTTATTTATTCGTTGAGATTCAAGTGTGATTTTATATTTTAATTGTATAGTGGACTGAGTGTTAAAGAGAGCAAGGGTTTCTCTCCATGTGGTATCAGTAATCAGGCAATGACCTACTATTCCGTTGGGGTCTCCTTCCGTGATAGCAGGCCAACAGAGTCAAACAAGAGGACAATATTGGCTACAGGCTCACAACCATAGTAGTCATCCCAATGTAGTGTTCCTCCATAGAAGACTAAAATGAACAATCCAATTTTATAGTAAAATTCGAACGATACGTGTCACACTACAAGAGGTAGTGAAGTTTAACGAAACACATCTCGTCATCAGAAACCAATGAAGACATGAGTCAAACAATGATCTCTCATGTGCTCCCAACACCGTCTGATGCTCTATCAACATGACAAAATTTATAGTAAATAATCACACCTTTTCCATTCCAATTCATCACAAAAATACTCTGTAACTCGCACGCTGCATAGAATACGTCGACAAACCAATCAGAGGCGAGTATTTTCCTTTTTCCTAAGGTTGAGCATATAATTTCATTTTTAAAAAAATTGTGTTCAGGATATTTATCCCACATCTATCGTGTGGTGGGTGTGAAGGGGTTTATAATTAACACAACACACCTTGTGTTTGTGACTTCGATCACACGAAGCCTCCTTGGTCGTGCGCACGCAAAGTTCTTGTCTTACGTGTCTTGTGAGTCCTACTTCCCATGTGTCATCGTCGATGCTAAGCTTTGTCCAGCACGTGTATTCTATGGTTTAGTTTGCGTGTCCTTGGCATCCTGTCCTAAAACCCTTATCATGTAGTATCAATTTCTGTTGTCTAGTCGTTAGTGTCCGCGTTAATTTCTGTCGTCTAGCCATGGTTTATCTTGCTTGGTCTAGTTGATGTATCGTGTGGAGTCTTGAGTCTTGTCAGGTATCAAGTAGGGCTAGTCTATTACTTATTAGTATATATCGCATCTCGTTCATCGTCATTTCATGTCTTGGTCTAGTCCTGTCGTGTATATCATCAAGAAATTGCCGAAAGTTGTCAACTAAACTTGTCAAAAGTTATCAAAATTAAAGTTGTCAAGAAATTGCACGAAAGTTGTCAAAAGTTGTCAAGTTAAAGTTGTCAAGAAATTGCCAAAAGTTGTCAATTAAATTGTCAAAAGTTGTCAAGGAGGTGAGCCCAAATTCAAATCTCAAATCCACGTCACAGTTGGAGTGACAGTTGAAGCGGAATACAATTTTTTTTCCAAATTTTGTAGAGATCAAAGATTAAAAGCTGCTAAGCAAGAGATTTTGGAAGGTGCATGAGAAGAAGTTGGATCAAAGGATCTGACGGTCGATTATCAAGCTCGAAAACTCCCAACAACAACACAAGAAGAGCTCGTCGAAGCCAAGGTACAAAAAATTCTCCTTCTCCTTCCGAAATTGGTAGTTTTAATCCGAGTCATCCAGTGGTCAGCCCAATGGCATCCAATTCCTCTCCAGATTCTGCACAAGAAAACGTCACCCAAGTAGAAAGTAATCATCCATTGATCAATGATGAGGTGTTAAAAGATTTAATATTAAATCTTCAGATGATGACTGCAAGCTTCAATGCATCTAGGAAACCGCCCCAACCAAATCCTTCTAGTTCCAATCATTGGAGTACGGATGTCTACTATGATGACTATACACACCATAGAGGTCAAAATAGTCAATCCTTGAATCACAATGGTCACCAAAATATTGAGGATGGGGGTAATGAAGAAAATATGGAGCAACAAAGAGGTTTTAACAGACCTTATCAAAATAACAACCAGAGACAGAGGAGTAACGAGGAACAAGATAGAAACAATGTTCACTCCCAACCAAGAGGTCCAACTGGAGTCAATTATCCATGCATTGACATGCCTACCTTTGAAGGCCAGGATCCACGTGGGTGGATTGCAAAAATGGAAGGCATCTTAGAATTCTACAAATTCCAGGAAGGGGACAAAGTCCCTTTTGCAGCAACCAAATTCGACACTGAAGCTTATCAATGGTTTACATGGTATAAACGTGAGGATCCCCAATATGCATTATATTGGGATACTTTCAGAAAAGCCTTTCTTCACAGATTCGACAAAGGTCCCACAGGTTCATACACAGTACGATTGTTGTCACTTAAGCAAACAGGATCAGTAGGGGACTATATTTCAGAATTCACCAGTATGCTTCACTATGCACAAGACCTACAACAGGACGTGGTAGTAGCGGCTTTTCAAAATGGATTAAAAGCACATATTAAAGTTGAAGTAGACCTACACAATCCATCCAAGTTGGATGAGTGTATAAGGATTGCTGATTTGGTAGAGACAAAGGCGCACATAGGCCCATCCACACGACGTGATTCATATGGGCGACCTCCATTCCACAACAACTCTTTCCACAGAAATGATCAACCGTCACGGTACTTCTGCTACAAATGTCGCACTCAACATCAAAAAGATCAAGCATGTACACCACGACAAAATTTTTAGATTGAATATGCCGACAAGGAAGAAGAAGAAATAGAGGAGTATGACGCACCTGAGGATCTCCCAGTTGAGGACCAAAATGAACACGACGAAGTTGTCGCTGAGGAGGATACCATGACTATTTCAGTACATGCTCTCATGGGGTTATCCTCTCACCATACAATCAAGGTGGCAGGTTTCATTCGAAAATAGAGGGTGATAGTATTAATTGATTCTGGAAGTACTCACAACTTCATTGATGCAAAACTTGCAAGGACATTGGGGTTGCACGTCTTCTCTTCTAATCAAGATCGGTTTCAAGTCAGAACTGCAAGCAGGGAAATTTCTCAATGTCTAGGTAAGACATCTTCAGTTTCATTACAAATGGGTACGTATACTTGGCAAGGTCCTCTTTTTGTTATGGAATTAGGAAATTCGGAAGTTATTTTAGGCGTTGCATGGATGGAACAATTGGAAACCACAGTGGGTTTTAACCACAAACATCGCTTTGTCGAATGGCAAGCCAATGGGAGGACTATTCGTCTTCAAGGACTACCCACACCTCCATCAAAAGTTGTAAGTTCACATAGCATGGAAAAGATATTAAGAAAATATGGTGGGGGATTCATAGCCCGAATCAATTGCATAGAGAAATTAGACCAAGATATACCTGAAATCAAAGAAGATGATCTCCAAATCATTGTGGCTAACTATGAGGAGGTTTTTCAAGAACCAAAAGGATTACCTCCCAAAAGATCTCATGACCATGCCATACATCTAGTGCCTGGTAGTCTTCCACCCAATGGTCGTCCGTATCGATATCCCCAACCCCAGAAAATAGAAATTGAGAAGATTGTCCAAGAGCTATTAGACCATGGTGTCATCCGTCATAGTACTAGCCCTTACTCCTCACCAGTAGTCTTAGCTCGTCGAAAAGACAATTCTTGGCGTATGTGTCCTGATTTTTGTCCTCTCAATAAAATCATGATCAAAGATAAATTTCCTATCCCTGTCATTGATGATTTACTAGATGAATTACATGGTGCCAAATTCTTTACCAAATTAGACTTACGTTCAAGGTTTCACCAAATCCGAGTTAGGGAAGAAGATATCCCCAAAACAGCTTTTCGAACTCATGAAGGTCATTATGAATTCTTGGTCATGCCCTTTGGTCTCACTAATGCACCATCTACATTCCAAAGTCTCATGAACCAGGTGTTTCATCCATTCCTACGAAAATTTGTTCTAGTCTTCTTTGATGACATACTCATCTATAGTAAATCATGGAAAGATCATTTAGTACATGTGGACAGAGTTCTCCATATCCTACACAAGGAAAAGTTGTTTGTCAAAAGATCTAAATGCTCCTTTGGTGTTCAAGAAGTTGAGTACCTCGGTCATATAGTATCTCAGGAAGGTGTTAAGGTGGATCCCAATAAGATTAAGGTAATACAAGATTGGCCTTTGCCTAAAACCATCAAGAAACTTCATGGTTTTTTGGGTCTCACGGGATATTACCGCAAATTTGTGCGTAACTATGGTAAAATTGTGGGTCCTCTCATGGCTCTCACCAAGAAGGATGCTTTTCAATGGTCAATAGTAGCTACCAAAGCCTTCGAGGCTCTCAAGGAGGCAATGTGTACGACTCCAGTTTTGGCCACTCCAGACTTTCAAAAACCATTTGTCATTGAATGCGATGCCTCAGGAACAGGTATTGGTGCAGTACTAATGCAAGAGGGTCATCCCTTGGCATTTGAAAGTAAACAACTTTCAGGGAAAAATTTGGGTAGATCCACCTATGAAAAAGAAATGTTGGCTATTTTACATGTAGTGGAAAAATGGAGGCATTACTTAATCAATAGTCGTTTTATTATTAAAACCGATCACAACAGTCTCAAACATTTTCTAGAACAAAGGTTTTCTTATCCCGAACAAAATAAGTGGTTGACTAAATTATTGGGATATGATTTTGTGATTGAATATAAGAAAGGGAAAGAAAATGTGGCAGTGGATGCATTATCTAGAAAATACGAAGATGAAGTAGTTATTAATGCCATTTCAGGACCATGTTCACAATGGGTGTCTCAGTTGCAGGAAGAATGGTTGTCCAACAGTGAAACAACTCAAATAATTCAAGAATTATCTATGGGTTCCTCTAAATACCCTCTTTTCACATATGATGACCAAATATTACGTAAGAAGAATCGCATTTACATCCCTCACAATTCACCAATCAAAGTACAGATTCTAGAGGAGTCACATGCTTCTCCTTCAGCAGGACATTCAGGGTTTTTGAAAACTTACATGCGGGTTAAACAATCCTTTTGTTGGAAAGGATTAAAAGCAGAGGTTAAGCAATGGGTAGCTGAATGTGAAGTGTGCCAACGCAATAAGGGAGAAACAATCAAATCACCAGGATTGCTTCAACCGTTACCTATTCCGGATCGCCAGTGGGAACATATTTCCATGGATTTTATTGAAGGTCTTCCTAAGTCGGAAGGTAAAACAGTAATTTTCGTGGTAGTTGATCGCCTTTCCAAATATGCTCATTTTCAGGCTTTACAACATCCATTTTCAGCAAGCAAAGTGGCCAAGGTATTTATGGATTCAATTTTTAAATTACATGGAATGCCCAAAAATATTGTAAGTGATCGTGATCCCATATTTACTAGCAATTTTTGGAGAGAATTGTTTCGACTTAGTGGTACCAAATTAAATATGTCTTCTGCATACCATCCACAAACAGATGGTCAAACGGAGGTAGTTAACAAATGTTTGGGTACCTACCTAAGATGTTTTGTTCAGGATAAACAATATCAATGGAGTCAATGGTTGTCATTGGCAGAATGGTGGTACAATACTTCTTACCATTCTTCCACTAAGATGTCTCCTTTTGAAGCATTATATGGAACGAAGCCACCAACAATAGCCGATTATGTACCAGGATCTTCCAAAGTGGCCCAAGTCGACGATTGGTTACAGAAGCGACAAGCAATGCTCACTATCTTGAAAGATAATTTGGTCCAAGCACAAAATCGTATGAAGCAGCAACAGGACAAGCAACGTTCAGAAAGAACATTCAATATTGGTGATATGGTATTCTTACGTCTTCAGCCCTACAAGCAGCTATCATTGAAGCTCAAATCCAGTCAGAAGTTGGCACCACGATTCTATGGTCCTTATAGAATTGTGCATCGCATTGGCGAGGTAGCATATCAACTGGAGTTACCCCAATCTTCTCGCATACATCCAGTATTTCATGTCTCCTGTCTCAAAAAGGTGATTGGCCAGAAAGTACACTCTCAGTCAGAATTACCAGTGCTGGATGAAGAAGGGCGTATCTATCTACAACCAGAAGAAGTGCTACAAACTAGAACACGCAGACTCAGATTTCGTCACATCCAGGAATTTCTCATCAAGTGGCAGGATTTACCTGAAGAAGATGCAACCTGGGAATCTGAAAGTATCTTCCAGTCATTTCCAGCTTTGAGGACAAAGCTTTCCGAGGAGGGGAGTCATGTTACATACCAAATATAATATAGTCATCGACTATATTATGAACAAATTCATTTGATTATTATTAATTAGGTCCAATTGTTTTGTTTTAAGCATCTATCATCTTTTCATTCACATTTCATTTGTGTCTCGCATAATTGCCTTTACGACGAGGGTGTGCCCACCTGAAGTGGCAATCCATTTATGACTAATTTATTATCCATAATTTTTTGATTTATTCGTTGATATTCAAGTGCGATTTTATATTTTAATTGTATAGTGGACTGATTGTTAAAGAGAGCAAGGGTTTCTCTCCATATAGAGTGAGTGGAAGATAGAGATATAGTGACATAGTGCTAGAGATTAGAGTAGAGTAGTTACAGTGTAGAACTTATATTAAGAATGAAGCATTTATCTCCACAGATTGTAACATGTTCCAAATTTTTGTGAGCTTTCATTAATGGCTATTTGATGAGTTATTTTGGAAGTTTTATATGCTATTTACATGCTTATTAGTTAGCCATTATCATAGATATAACATTGCTTTCTTATTTCATTACTTGTGGTTGCATTTCCTTTAAGTTTATAGCTTCAAAAGCTAATAGTGGTATCAAAGCACTAGGTTGATTGATAGGAAATTGAGAGATCCAAAAGAGAGATTGTGAGGAGATAGAAAATCATATTTTTAGAATTTTTAAAATTACATTTGGCTAGAGTCTTTTCACAAATTTGCAAAAATACTTATGAAGACTAGGACTCAACATTGATTCCACTAGATTGAAAAATCAACTAGTGAAGTTTATTTTCTCTAGATTCAAAGGAACTTATATTACAATTTTTTAATACTTTATTGCAGAGAAGAAGAGATTCAAATAAAATTTGGGAATATTACTACAAATATCTAGAAAGAATATCATATTTATAATCAATCCAATATTTGAAGCAACAAGTTGAATATTGAATATTTTGGAGGCCTTACGAAAAAGGTCCCATTGCAAGTGTTGTAGATTTCAAGAGAGAATATTGAAAAAAGACTCAAGAAGAAGATATCTACTGAATATTAAAGACTTTTCATTTAATATTGAAGAGAACACCCATAGGAGGTCTCATTTAATAACTTCCATATTTGGAATATTGAATATAGAGAAGGACTAGCAAAGGTCCTATTACAGATTTTAGAAGCAGCAGAATTAGGATATTTAAGAAAGAGATACCATTGCAAAAATTCCATATTTGAAGATTAGAAATATCAAGGAAGGTCTCATTTAAGTTTTGAGAAGACAAGAAGAGAAGCTATAGGATTTTAAAGGTCCTAGGAGAAGACCTCAAGCTACTTGAAATGAGAAAGAAGGAGAAGGCTAGGAAAGTTTCATTGAAGACTTGAAGAAGACCATTGAAGGAGATTTGAAGAAGGCCATTGAAGGAGATTTGAATGAGGCCATTGGAGAATATTTTAGAACTCAAGGGAAAAGATTAATAGCAAGGATAAGTTCTTGATAGTGAAGAATTTGGGATAATTATCGCCATATGAAAATAAGCCCAAGGGAGAAGGATTTGGTAAGAAGTTTGCCAAATTGTGGAGGAGATTAGTGAAGACCTCAAGACATTCATATTCTTGAGGAGACCAAATTTGAAGTCAAATTTTGGCAAGGAGATTGAAGGAGAAAGGAGCTAGAAGAAACCACCAAAATTGAGAAGTTTGAAGATTACCTTTGGAGGATTTGAAGGCTGATTTGGAGAAAGGAGTTTGCTGATTTTACAACAGAAAATTGAAGGTTTCTTGAAGGAAAGTTTCAGCTGCAATTTGGAGGAGTTTCCTACCAAAATTGGGAGATTTGAGGATAAAATTTAGGAGGATAAATTGATTGAATTAAAATATAAAAATTTAAGATTTAAGGATAGCAATAAAGCAAAAATTTGGGCAACATTAATAGCTACTAATTTTTAGAATTTTAGAGAGCTTCTTGGAGGAGAGTTGAAGCCACCACATCACATTTTCGAGTAGCAAGTTAGAGGAGTTTCAAAGCTGTAAAATAGACAAGTTTTGGGCAGAAAAGTAATCAAGATTAAAGACGTAAATTGGTGAGGTAAAGAGATATTTTGGACAACAAGTAAGAGCTGCAATTTCATCAAACACGAGGTAGCATCTATGTGACCCAAATCACCAAGAAATCCATCATCAAATCGAGGTTAAAAAGGTATGCAAATTAGGTGAAAAAGGTTCATTATTTGAACACTTATATTTGGTTCATTATTAAGTTTATTAAGCACCAAATTCAAGGTTTAAAAGTTGCATAAGAAGATTTCAAATTTAAAGTCTTCAAGGAAGTGCAGAAGATAGTTTTTGTTAGAAATAGAGTCTATTCCATCATTTGGGTTATGTAAATGTATCTTCCAAGGTACATACTTAGATTACTTTAGGGGCAAGTTATCTAGTTACTTCATGCAATGTAATAAGTGCACAAGTGTCAATGTGCAAGTTGTACATGTGCAAGTTGTCCCTTGCACAACTAGATAGAGTGTTGGCCAAGTATCCTATTTTACCTATATAAGGATGGCCTCTTAGATAGATAGATATAGAGTGTGGATAGATATGAACATATAGGTGGAAGACATAGTGTAGCATAGTGTGTGACACCATCCATTGGTGATGGATGCAATGTAGTTCAGTAGCTTTATATTGGAGTGTTCATTTCCTCCATAGCTACATTGTAATATTTTATATTTCAGTCATTCAGCAGATTTACTTTCTTTCATATTATTCTACATCTCGTGATTGCTATCTCTCCATGCTTGCTACATCAAAATCTAATAGTGGTATCAGAGCTATGGTAGATCTAGTTTGTGTAGGTCTATAGGAAAGCCACCATTATCATTGAGCCTGAGCATTTTGACAAACTGATGCGCCGCTAGACCAACCACTATCAAAAGCCCTTAGAAGAATCTAGGTGGTAGAATAAGAGAGAGTCACGAGTGAGGACTGAAAGAAGTCTCAGTTCGAGGAAATACTGAGATTGCAATTGACCAGAGTCTTTCCACAAGAGTTTTAAGAAAAACTTGTGAAGACCAGGACTCAAGATTCAAGCCACTGGATTGATAGATCATTCAGTGAGGATTATCCAGGATATCTAGAAATTTTCTAACTAGTGCCTAAAGTTTCTTTTGTTTGTAGAAAACTATTTCTCATAGGATTGGGACTCCTCCTACGATAGAAATCTAGGAGACTCCAACTTCGTTTCCCGAAGGTCGACGTGCCCTCATAGTGCAGAGATTGGTTCTTTGTGCAAGAGAAGAATACTACAAAAGAAGACTTCTTGTGAAGAGTTGTGGTGAAGTCAGGAGACTGAAGATCTCCATTGTTGAATCAAAGAACTTCACAAGTTGAAGAACAAGCCATAAAATCCTTGACATAAAAAGGCCATAGAAGCCTTGGAGAAGAGGCCATAGGAGCCTTGAAGGAGAAGCCACAGAAGTCTTAATACCAAAAGGTCATAGGAGCCTTGGTACTAGAAAAGGCCATAGTAGCCTTGGTACTGAAAAAGGCCATAGTAGCCTTGATAAACTTGAAGAAGAATATGTGATTCAGAAGCAGACTAAAGATTTAAGTACTAATACTTTGTTGTAGGGAAAGAAGATTCAGTGAGTTGGGAAACTTCCTACAAGAAAGTTAGGAAGGGTATCTTCTTTCAGAATCAATTCAGCACCTGGAGCAAAATCAAAGAGATCAGGAGAAGATCTCATTGCAAAAATTCCATCCGGTCAAGGAAGGAGAAGGAGAATAAGGACTAGGTGAGTCCTGCTCGAATCTAGAAGTAGCAGAATTAGAGATCCAGAGGAAGATCTCATCACCAACACTTCTAGGAGCAGAAGGTTGAAGAAAAGGTCTCAAGGAAGACCATCAGAAGCTGACAGATCAGAGACCTTGAGAAGGTCTTATCGAGCATCCAAAAAAAGGCTAGGAGAGCCTTACTAAAGATATTCTCAAAGGAGAACTCATTGGAGAAATCCACTATCAAGGAGAAGCCTCTGATAGTGAAGGACTTGGGATAATTATCGCCATCCGACAACAAGCCCAAGAGAAGAAGAATTTGGCAAGGAGTGCCAAATCTAAGAAGAAGAATTTGGCAAGGAGTGCCAAATATCAGAAGAAGATCCTGCTTGAAGTCAAAAATTGACAAGATGACTTGAAGATAGAAGAAGCTCACCAAATCTTGAAGATTTGAATATTACCTCTCATAGAAAGAAGGCATCGCTTTAGAGACAAAGACTTCTCCAAATCTGCATCAAAAGGAGAAGAACAAAAGAGGAGAACAAGCCATCAAATCCTAGGCTCATAAAAGAAAGGTCAAGACCATCATTTGGTGAAGGAGCTATTCAAGATAGTCTACAAAGAGTTGCAAGGACATTCTCGTAGCAGCAACTTGGTGATTCTAGACACCAAGATCTACATCCTCTATAGAAGCGATAAAAGAGCTACAACAAAAAGGTATGCAAATTTCTAGTGCAAATAGGTTTATTAATTCATCTACCTATTAGATTTGTTAGATGCACCTACATTTGGATTAAAGTTGCAAATAGAAAATTGGATTACAATCTTCAAAAGTGCAAAAAGAAAAAGTTATTTTTAAGGTTCATTTGCACTTTTATTAGGAGTTGATTAGATTTCAAAAATAGTTTCTATCAACTACCTATTATCTATTTTGAAAAATGAAAAGAAGACTAAGCTCTACAATATTAGTTGTAGTGAAATTTCAGAATAACTCTTAAAGATTCATTTTAGGTTATTCTTGATTAGTTGCAGTATATTCTTAGTGCATTAATTTGAGAGTTGATCAGAGTGATAAAGTGTAATCTTAGTGCATTAAAAGTGAAAAAACTTGTACTATTACACTACTCTCAAAAGAAATTAGTTTTGTGTTCTTGAAGGGCACAAAATCTGATTTGTATCAAGTGTCTAAAGACACTATTGAAGCACATAAATCTGCAACTCGTAGTGGCCTAAAGAAGCCACCAAAAAAGGTTAGAATCCTCCAAAACCTAGAGAAGAACATAACTAACCAAAAACAGAAATAGAAGCTTAAAGGATGAGACTTGGTGAGTCTCAAATCCAATAGCATTAAAGGATTGAATGCAAGAAAAGAATAATAAAAAATAAAAAGCTTCTATCTACTGTTGTATAAGCTTGGAATTATTATCTAAGTGACCAAGAAAAAAGGAGGAAGTTGTCTACTTATAAAATACAACCTCAAAACCCTTGTAGTGCAAGAGAAAAATCTGCCATAAAATCAGAGTTTCTGATCTGAAATAAGAGTGCAAAAGAAGGTGCATCAAAGGGAATTTATGTACACATTATAGTACATCTTATAGCACCATTTCAATCTGGTTTTTATAGTCTAAAAATAGATTTGAATCTGTCCCAAAAAGGGACAATAAACACAAGGAAAACAACCAAGAGAGGGCTGAATGTAAGCACTCTTCCCAAGCTATAGAAGCCACTCAAAAGGGCTCATCATGGATGCTTGAACCTACAGAAGACACAACATAAGAGAAGATCAAGTAGTGTACAAAGTAGAAGACACAACATAGGAGAAGATCAAGAAGTGTACAAAGTAAAGCAAATGTCAAAGGAAAGGAGCATTCATACCAAAGCATTTCTACCATTAGTAAATGCTAACAATGGAGTAAAGCATCAAGGAGTCTTCATCCAAGCGCTGCTATTCGGACTCCATTCAAGGGCCACCAAAGTTACTCCATATCTCCACCAAAGCTCCGCCACATCTCCACCACAACTCAACCATTAGCTGGAGACACTTGAGCATCTATGTAAAACAACAAGGATTAAGGTGGAAAATGCATTGGAGAGTCTTCATATAAGCGTTGATAGAAATAAAGGCATGCAACTACCACTTGTCATATTTTGAAAGATACTCTATAACACTCACAAAGGAGACGTTACACTTCTTGGTGCCCATACTCCAAACAGTGGAGTTACACACAACTTGACATACGTTACAAGAAAGATAGCTTGGAGACGTTGAGGAAGGAGTATTACTTGGACAATGCTCAAGAAAGAATAAAAAGAAATATTTTCAACTCAATAGTGACACTTGTCACTAGTAGTGGAGTGAGTTCAACACCTCCACAAACCAAATGAAGAGCTTCCATGAGCATCTAAGAACTCATAAAGTGACACTTGTCACTCCTCCTACCTCATATTAAAGATGGGTTGGACTTTGGAAAGGAAGCGCAACAGTTGGAAACACCATGAGCAGTAGTGGAAGCTACTCGAAAGATCGACGATAGATGCTCAACAAGATTTTAGGTGCTACATGGTAGGTCATCGGCAGAACGCTCGACAACTAGTCGGGAAGAATTCGGTAGAGTGATGATGGATGTTCGACACCAATTTGAGTGTGATTCGGTAGAGATCCAAAGCAAGGTAAATATAATTTGAAAACTCTTGGTCAACTAACATTCACGGAGTGCATTAAAGCCTTGGGAATCCATGCTCAAGAAGGAGAGTTTATAGCCACATTCACCCGACGTCATAAAGGTACACAACCTTAATTTCTTATTTGCTTTCAATTTCAAAAAGGGAGTTATAAGGTTATAAGATAAGGTTGATATATTATTTAAAATCAATCTTTGTTTGAAAGAAAAACTTAGGGAATTAATATAATATTTGCAAAAATATAACTTAGGAGCAATAAGGGATTCTACTTGGAATTAATCCATTTAAAATTTGCAAATATTAATGTGTTCTAGATTTCCAAATTTGGGAGTGATAAGGGTTTCAACTTCAAACTAGTTTTTTGGAAATTAGAAACACTTGAATAAAATTCCTAAGGGTTTCAAAAGGGGTTATCAAAAGCTTTTATTAAAGTTGGAAATTTATGTTCTTGTCTCAAAAAATTTCTCCTTAGGGACAAAAGATATCCAACATTAAAACCTCTTCAAAATTGAAAAGTGCTTAGTTCAATAGGAGTATTAAGAAGATTAAAAAGTTGATTTTTGATGCTTACAAAATTTGTACAAAATCAACCAAAAATTGAACTATATCTTGCAAAAGCACTATAGAATACTCCAAAACATAACTAGGGAGACATAAGGAAGCCTACACATCCAAGGATTGATATTAGGGAGATTTAAATGGCATCAAATAAATTATTCCTAGCAGAATCTCAACTACTCAAGGGGCCAAATTATTTCTCTTGGAAAAATAAAGTGAAAGCAATCTTAGTATATGAAAAACTTTGGGATGTTGTCAAAGGGAAAACACAGAGACCTACTACAAGTGAAACTGAAATCCTAAAGTTTGAAGAAAATGACTCAAAAGCCTTAATGATAATAACTTTTGCTATCACTGATGAGATTCAACCATATATCAATTCAGCCAAAACTTCTTCAGATGCATGGACAAGTCTAGAAAAAATATTTGAAGGGAAGAATAAGGTGACTATCCTTCATCTCCAGACTCAACTTCACTCTCTAAAGATGAATAGTGGAGAAAGCATAGAACTATTCCTAAGGAAGGTTGCAGATATTAAAGGTAAACTATTGACCTTAGGAGAATCAGTTAAGGATGAACTTCTCACTCAAGTAACCATGAGAGCACTTCCAGACAATTATAAACATTTGGTCACATCTTTACAGGTTCTAAGTAAAGATACCTCTTTTGATGATCTAGTCAATATACTTCAAGAATATGAAGTAGAAAATACTGTGAAATATGAATTGACTAACACTGCATTGGCATCAAAAGATAATCCATAGGGAAATATTGCATCTTCAGCAAGAGGACAGAAAACATGGTATTATCAGATATATAGAAAAGAAAGGTCATAGTACCAGCTATTGTAGATACAATCCCAAAAATTGAAAGCAAGGAAATCAAATGCATAGTGGAATATTTTTAAAAAATTGAAAGCAAGAAAATCAAATGCATAGTGGAAATCCTTTTCAAACTTGACAATATCAAAGGAACCCTCATCAACAGCAATTTCAGTGACCAACCAATTATCCTCAACTAGAATATCAGAAGAGAAATCAGAAGGGACACCTGGTACAGAGGATAGAAGAAATTGAAGAACTGGAAGAACCCATAGATACCTATGAGGTGAAAGCTTTATCAACAAATGCTACATATTACAGAGACTCTAATCATTTTCTTGAACAGGTTACAAAGAATGCAATAGAAGATCAAGAGGAAGAAGAAGAAGATCCATATTGAAGACTGAAGTCCTCAATACCCAAATAATGTAATACAAGGGGTGTTAGAAATAGAGTCTATTCCATCATTTGGGTTATGTAAATGTATCTTCCAAGGTACATACTTAGATTACTTTAGGGGCAAGTTATCTAGTTACTTCATGCAATGTAATAAGTGCACAAGTGTCAATGTGCAAGTTGTACATGTGCAAGTTGTCCCTTGCACAACTAGATAGAGTGTTGGCCAAGTATCCTATTTTACCTATATAAGGATGGCCTCATAGATAGATAGATATAGAGTGATAAACATATAGATATAGAAACATAGAGTGTAGCATAGTGTGTGACACCATCCATTGGTGATGGATGCAATGTAGTTCAGTAGATTTATATTGGAGTGTTCATTTCCTCCATAGCTACATTGTAATATTTTATATTTTAGTCATTCAGTAGATTTACTTTCTTTCATATTATTCTGCATCTCGTGATTGCTATCTCTCCATGCTTGCTACATCAAAAGCTAACATTTTTTAAAATATTAAAACCTACACATAAAGAAATAGAAGTTAGATATATTTCAAGAGAATAAAAATATCAACATCCTATTATCTATTGAAAGGAGAGAAGACATAATTCTAAAGGATAGATTGCATATACAAGAGTGCATAGTATAGTCATAAAAAAGGTACTCTATTTGCATGGTTTAAAAATCTTAGAATCATCATTAAAAGTAAACCAATCAAGGAAAAGTTTCCAAGGAGGAGAAGGCAACATTAAATCACATATACCATGGCTTGTAAAGGAAAGAGGTACCATTAACACGTCCAAAAAGGGCATCCACCATCTTGTGAAGGCAAGGTGAAGTTTGAAGGGGGTAAATATTAGTGCATTTTTCTATCTACAAACAGAAAGGATAGTCACCATAGCACCCATTAGCAAGCAAAGGAGAGTGAAAACCTACATATTCTATCTGTAAATCAACAAAATATTGAGCAAAGGAAGTGCCATACATTTTTGAGCACCCAAGTCTCACAACTCAACTTTTCCCATCCATTTTTTGTTGGCAATTTTGGGTACTTTGGGTACATTGCCTTTGCTCAAGTGTATAAGTTGTCATTGATGTCAAAAGGCATTTTTGTGTTGATATCAAAAAGAGTGTGATGTCAAAAATATCTTGAGAAGCTTCATAATGTTAAAGGGTTTTTATTAAAACCATGGTGACAAGGTTAAAGGTTTTTCTTAAAACCATTTGGACTCATTAAGGGTTTTTATTAAAACCAAGCTTAACTTAATGCAAAGGTTTTTACTTCTTGAAAAACCTTGAAGGTCCATGTTTATTATTAATAATTAAATTAACTCAAACCTTTGACAAGGGTCTAAGTTTAATTTATTATTAATAAAATAATAATAATTATTATTTTAATTATTATTAAAGGGTCTTTCAACCCTTAAGCGACGGAGAAAAAAGATTTCTTTCGCCGATGTGTTGCCATCGTTGGAGGAGCGCCGACGTCAAACAGTTAAGGAGAAATGGCTATATAAGTGGGGATGATTTTCTAAAGTAATAGCACCATCGATTAATTGGAATCTGCGATTTGTGTTTTCTCTATATCATTCGAATAGCGCTTGGCATCTGCGATTTGCATTTGCTTTGTATCATTCAAATAGCGCTTGGTGTCTTCGATTTGAGCTTGCTCTGTGTCTTCGAATCTTCGATTGACGTCTTTGAATTCATGCTTGATATTTGTCTTGGAAACCGTGCTTGGCATACTCGGATTTGAGCTTGGGCTGCATCCTTACTTTTATGCTTGACGTTAGTGGATTGGCAATTGCACCTGAACTGTGTTTTTCCAGACTGTGTTGTGAGATGATTAATGCAAGCATTCAGTGACTTACGTTTTGGACAACGCTCACCAGTTTGCATGTGGCTTGTGGAAGACATTTACGTTTTCCAGATTCTTGGCATCAAAGGAAGATAAAATATAGGGCAACACTATATTTCTTCATTGGGCACTTGTGACCCAACGACGGTGGCGTTGAAGCGAAGGCGCTAGAAGGCAGAGGTGCCGAGTTCGATTCTCTTCGTGGGTAATTTTCTTTTGGTCACGGTGTGCAAAGGATAGTGGTTGTGAAAGCACTGGAGGTATAAGGTTAAGGTATCATATTTGCTTTGACATTGTTTTATTGATGCTTAATGTTTATGTGGAGTAATAAGGTGTAAAGAGGTTTTACTTTGTATGTATATTATACTTCGGTGGTTTTTATTAAGTTGGAGAAATAAGGTGTTAATTTGGATCTTTATTATTGTTTATTATTGTATAGTTGCTAACTCTAATTGGTGGCAAATTGAGAGTTAGTGTTGTGACAGATTTTGAGTTCTCCTTCTTCATCAAAGTAAAGGTATGGGCAACTTCTTCCATGTATATTGTTGATGGTATATTTTCTGAAATTGAGTTTGGAGTGAAAAGGTTGTCTACTAGGTATTTTTTGGTGTAAATCCTATTTTTTGGATATTGAAGATTGTTTATGCATTAAAATCATTGATGAGTTTTTGGGTGAATGCATAATTCTGGTTGAGGAAGAGGAAGCATTTTTTGCACTAGGGTTTATGTTAGTAAGTCTTGCTACTTGCATTGAGATGATGAAACCCTAGTTGTTGGTGAAAAGAATATGAGTATCATTGTTATATGAGATATTGCATGGTTGGCAATTGTTGGGTTGTGTTTCATATTCTTGAGAAAAGCATACTACATCTATCTTATTCTTTTGAGATTGAGATTGAGTTGAGATTGATATTGGGAGTTAAGTATAGAACATATTGGGTCTCTAACAATTCTCTTTATGTTTCTATGAGATTTGAGATTGAGATTGGGAGTTAAGTATAGAACATATTGAGTCTCTAACAATTCTCTTTATGCTTCTATGAGGTTTATGAATCACATTGGGTCTCTAACAATTCTCTTTGTGGGTTCATGCTAAGCAAGTTTTTCTTGGTGAGCTTGCTGAGGTTTTGGACAGGTTTCGGTGGGGACTTGTGAGCAGGTTTTGGACAGGTTCCGGTGGGGACTTGTGAGCAGATTTGGACAAGTCCTAGCAGAGGACTTGTGAGCTGAGTTTTTGATAGTTCTATCAAAGAACTTGAGGACAAAGGTGCATTGGTTCTTTGAGAAGAACCTGAGGATAGATTTGGCAAGTCTTTGAGAAGGCTTGTGTGTAGAGGATTGATTTGTTCAAGAGTTGGACAGATCTGACAGACAGAGGAAGACTTGTACTAGACCGACTGACTGTGTTTGGTATAGGTAGCTGAGCTACTGTGGACGTGATCATAGAAGGCAGAGGTCTCTTAGGCTAAGCATTGAGGACAGGAGGTCTTCGGTGGAAAGGAGTTCCACGTGCTTGCAAGAGGTAGAGGCAGTTGATATTTTGAGGGATCATTTCCAGAGCAGAGGGAAGGTATCTCCTTTGAGCAGAGGCTCATAAATTCAGATGAGGGGAAGGTATCTCCTTTGAGCAGAGGCTCATAAATTCAGATTGGGGGAAGGTGTCTCCTTTGGGTCGAGGCTCATAAACATTGTAATTGGGAAGGTTTCCCAAAGAACTTTGAGATAACTTTTAGAGAAAAGTTTTGTGGACGTAGCCCAGGCATTTTGGGTGAACCACGTTAAAATTGGTGTCACTTTGTGGATGATATTGTGCATTGTTTTGATATTGCTTTGGGTATATTGCTTTACTATTTTGAAGTATAAAAGAAAAAAGTAAAAAGAGGTCTTATACTGTTCACCCCCCTCTCAGTATAAGCTTGTGTTCTTCAATTGGTATCAGAGCGGGTGCCTTCGAAAAGTTTAATAGCTTGAAGGAAAAGCTAGTAAAGAACACAATGGATCATTCAAGTGGCAATGCAACACCTATTCTTGATGGGTCTGATTTTGGTCTTTGGAGTGCAAGGATGAAGGTTCATCTAATGGCACTTGGGAATGAGGTTTGGGAAGTGATTGAAGATGAGTACACTATTCCTGAACATGGTCCTAATACTAAAGAAGAAAGGCTCCTACATCACAACAATTCAAAAGCAATGAATGCAATCCCGAAAGGCTTATGAAAGCAGATCTCACCAAAGTGATTCACTGCAAGACAGCTAGTGAAATGTGGAATCGATTGAAGGTGGTTCATACAGGTGATACAAATGTCAGAAAGGCCAAGTTGAGACACTTCAAAGGTATGTTTGAACAACTCAAGATGAATGATGATGAAAATATTAGTGACTACATGCTTCGTATGGATGAGGTTGTTAACTCCATGAAAGACTTAGGTCTTGAGCTTGCTGAAAATGATGTTTGTGATAAGATTTTAAGATCTCTTCCTAATAGATTTAGTGAAAAGATTTCTGCTATTGAGGAAGCTAAAGATTTGGATAAGTTGAAAAAGGATGAGCTCCATAGTATACTTGCAAGCATTTGAGTTGAGAACTCAAGTGAAGGTTGATGTCAAGAAAGAGGCAGCTTTCAAGGCTACCAAGAAATCCAAGGGTAAACAACTTCAAGAGAGTGATGAGTCTTCTAGTGATGAAGAGGCATATTACAACAAGAAAGGCAAGTTCTCTAGAAAGCACAAAAGTATGAAAAATGTAAGATGTTTCAATTGTGGAAAGTTTGGTCATTATGCTACTGATTGTACTGTTGCCAAGGATGAAAGTGATGAAGATAAACAGGATTGTAAGAGCAAGGATTCTGAAAAGCACAAGCATCATAGGAAAAACAAAGATGAGCAAAGCAATCAAGGAAAGAGGTACTCTCACAAGCACAAGAAGAGTTTCTACCTAGACAAGGCAAGTAAGTGTTCTAGTAGTGATAGTGAAAGTTCTTCAAGTGATAATGAAAATGAGATGTTGTTCATATCAGAAAAAGAGGAAGAACCAAAACATAGATTCATTATCATGAAATGTCTTAGATGTGGAAATTTTGGTCACCTTGAGGATGATTGCACAAATAATGATTTGGTTTCTAGTATGTATGAGGATGCTTCAGAAAACTATAAGGAAGATGCATGTATGGTTTTTGAAAAGGGTAGCACCTCTAGTGATAAGAAATCTGAAAAAGGCTTTGATGATTCAAAAAGCAAACATATAGAGGAAGGAGAAGTAGATCTTAAAGGTGAACTTATTAGTGCTCTTAGTGCTTTGAAAAAGGAAAGAAAGAAGAATGCTAGACTCAAGGATAAGTTAGATGAATGTTGTATGGAGAGAGATGATCTTATAGAAAGTCTTGACTTCTCTATAGCTAAGACACAAGAACTCAAGGATGAGTTAGAGTCTAAGGTTCTTGAGTATAGTGAGTTAGAACAGAAAATGGCTTCTTTGAAAGAGGAAACTAAAGAGTACAAGGATAAGCTTCACAGGTTTCAAGATAGCTCCAAAAAGGTTAAGTCACTCATCAAAGGTCAAAGAAAGACAACAGATAAAATAGGCCTTGGTTTTGTTAAGCCTCACAAGGAACAAGTTGGAGAGTCTAGTAAGAGACTCCAAAAGGAAGAGAGTTCTGATGAGGAAAGTATTTCAGATCATGAGTCCTTGAATGATAGATGCACATAAATAGAAAATAGAATTCAAAATGAGAAGAAGAAGTTTTTAGAGCCTAAGAGGTCAAATAAAGGAAAGTTTCAAGGCAGATGTTTTGCTTGTCACAGGTTTGGTCACATAGCTTCACATTGCATGGCTCAAGTGAAGAAGGTAAATGATAGTTTTAGAGGTGCTAGTTACTTTCAAGGGTATTGCTACTCTTGTCAACAGTTTGGGCACAAGGCAGTTTATTGCAAGGCAAATATCGGGAACAGGTTTGATCAAAACAGGTTTGGTCAGAATAGGTTTGGTCAGAATAGGTTTGGTCAAAATAGGTTTGGCCAGAACAGGTTTGGTCAGAATAGGTTTGGTCAGAATAGGTTTGGTCAGAACTGGTGGATTCAAAGAATAGGTATGCCTAAAAGAAATAACATTGTTACTTGTTATAAGTGCAACAATGAAGGTCACACAATCAGACAGTGTAGAGCTGAAATTCCAGAATACAAGAACAGGAACAATGGCATGATCAGGTCCAAGGATCAAGGCATGGATAAGAACAGGGATGAGAACAAGAACAAGAATAGTGACAGGAACAGGAATATGGACAAAGAGTTCAAGAGAAGGCCCGACAAGGAAGTTATAGATGCTGATGATGATCAGTGCCTAATGGGAGTTTTACTCCCACCCCAGAATTAATCACCTCATCAGGAGGTGGGGGAGGGACTAAGCTAAGAGGCTCCTTCTTAGTCCCGAGCCCCAAAGGTGGCCCTTTGCCATTGATGACAAAGGGGGAGAGATATGAGTAAGGGGGAGAGCTTCAAAGTGAAGAGGAAAGCTTCAAGTCAGGGGGAGCAAAACTTCAAAGGAAGATTCTCAATTGTGGGCACAGTTGGTCAGTTGTTAGCACAGTTGGTTTTAGTTTTGGCTCTTGAGAAGTGTTTTCAGTAAAGGTTTGCCATCAATGACAAAGGGGGAGATTGTTGGCAATTTTGGGTACTTTGGGTACATTGCCTTTGCTCAAGTGTATAAGTTGTCATTGATGTCAAAAGGCATTTTTGTGTTGATATCAAAAAGAGTGTGATGTCAAAAATATCTTGAGAAGCTTCATAATGTTAAAGGGTTTTTATTAAAACCATGGTGACAAGGTTAAAGGTTTTTCTTAAAACCATTTGGACTCATTAAGGGTTTTTATTAAAACCAAGCTTAACTTAATGCAAAGGTTTTTACTTCTTGAAAAACCTTGAAGGTCCATGTTTATTATTAATAATTAAATTAACTCAAACCTTTGACAAGGGTCTAAGTTTAATTTATTATTAATAAAATAATAATAATTATTATTTTAATTATTATTAAAGGGTCTTTCAACCCTTAAGCGACGGAGAAAAAAGATTTATTTTGCCGATGTGTTGCCATCGTTGGAGGAGCGCCGACGTCAAACAGTTAAGGAGAAATGGCTATATAAGTGGGGATGATTTTCTAAAGTGATTGTACCACCGATTAATTGGAATCATTCGTGCTCGTGATCATTCGAATAGTGCTTGGATCTGTGATTTGCGTTTGCTTTGTATCATTCGAATAGCGCTTGGTGTCTTCGATTTGAGCTTGCTCTATGTCTTCGAATCTTCGATTGACGTCTTTGAATTCGTGCTTGATCTGTATCTTGGAAACCATGCTTGGCATACTCGGATTTGAGCTTGGGCTGCATCCTTACTTTTATGCTTGATGTTAGTGGATTGGCAATTGCACCTAAACTATGTTTTTCCAGACTGTGCTGTGAGATGATTAATGCAAGCATTCAGTGACTTACGTTTTGGACAGCGCTCACCAGTTTGCATGTGGCTTGTGGAAGACATTTACGTTTTCCAGATTCTTGGCATCAAAGGAAGATAAAATATAGGGCAACACTGTATTTCTTCATTGGGCACTTGTGACCCAACGACGGTGGCATTGAAGCGAAGGCGCTAGAAGGCAGAGGTGCCGAGTTCGATTCTCTTCGTGGGTAATTTTCTTTTGGTCGCGGTGTGCAAAGGATAGTGGCTGTGAAAGCGCTGGAGGTATAAGGTTAAGGTATCATATTTGCTTTGACATTGTTTTATTGATGCTTAATGTTTATGTGGAGTAATAAGGTGTAAAGAGGTTTTACTTTGTATGTATATTATACTTCTGGTGGTTTTTATTAAGTTGGAGAAATAAGGTGTTAATTTGGATCTTTATTATTGTTTATTATTGTATAGTTGCTAACTCTAATTGGTGGCAAATTGAGAGTTAGTGTTGTGATAGATTTTGAGTTCTCCTTCTTCATCAAAGTAAAGGTATGGGCAACTTCTTCCATGTATATTGTTGATGGTATATTTTTTGAAATTGAGTTTGGAGTGAAAAGGTTGTCTACTAGGTATTTTTTTTGTTGGTGTAAATCCTATTTTTTGGATATTGAAGATTGTTTATGCATTAAAATCATTGATGAGTTTTTGGGTGAATGCATAATTCTGGTTGAGGAAGAGGAAGCATTTTTGCACTAGGGTTTATGTTAGTAAGTCTTGCTACTTGCATTGAGATGATGAAACCCTAGTTGTTGGTGAAAAGAATATGAGTATCATTGTTATATGAGATATTGCATGGTTGGCAATTGTTGGGTTGTGTTTCATATTCTTGAGAAAAGCATACTACATCTATCTTATTCTTTTGAGATTGAGATTGAGTTGAGATTGATATTGGGAGTTAAGTATAGAACATATTGGGTCTCTAACAATTCTCTTTATGTTTCTATGAGATTTGAGATTGAGATTGGGAGTTAAGTATAGAACATATTGAGTCTCTAACAATTCTCTTTATGCTTCTATGAGGTTTATGAATCACATTGGGTCTCTAACAATTCTCTTTGTGGGTTCATGCTAAGCAAGTTTTTCTTGGTGAGCTTGTTGAGGTTTTGGACAGGTTTCGATGGGGACTTGTGAGCAGGTTTTGGACAGGTTCCGGTGGGGACTTGTGAGCAGATTTGGACAGGTCCTAGCAGAGGACTTGTGAGCTGAGTTTTTGATAGTTCTATCAGAGAACTTGAGGACAGAGGTGCATTGGTTCTTTGAGAAGAACCTCGAGGACAGATTTGGCAAGTCTTTGAGAAGGCTTGTGTGTAGAGGATTGATTTGTTCAAGAGTTGGACAGATCTCGACGGACAGAGGAAGACTTGTACTAGACCGACTGACTGTGTTTGGTATAGGTAGCTGAGCTACTGTGGACGTGATCATAGAAGGCAGAGGTCTCTTAGGCTAAGCATTGAGGACAGGAGGTCTTCGATGGAAAGGAGTTCCACGTGCTGGCAAGAGGTAGAGGCAGTTGATCTTCTGAGGGATCATTTCCAGAGCAGAGGGGAAGGTATCTCCTTTGAGCAAAGGCTCATAAACAGATTGGGGGAAGGTATCTCCTTTGAGCAGAGGCTCATAAATTCAGATTGGGGGAAGGTGTCTCCTTTGGGCCGAGGCTCATAAACATTGTAATTGGGAAGGTTTCCCAAAGAAATTTGAGATAAATTTTAGAGAAAAGTTTTGTGGACGTAGCCAGGCATTCTGGGTGAACCACGTTAAAATTGGTGTCACTTTGTGGATGATATTGTGCATTGTTTTGATATTGCTTTGGGTATATTGCTTTATTGTTTTGAAGTATAAAGGAAAAAGTAAAAAGAGGTCTTATACTGTTCACCCCCCCTCTCAGTATAAGCTTGTGTTCTTCATTTTTTATATATATCTTGATGCTAGAGGTTGATCTATCACACAAGTTCTAGGATCTAATAATAAATTTTCCACTTAAATTCTTTCCAGGCACACCCATCCTTACATATTGCATATATTTGGCTATACAAGAGTACTAGGTGTATTATCTAAACCAAGCTATCCATCTCATTGCTTACAATGAGCTAGCCTTTATTTTTCCTTTCACTCTATCAAAATAAACACACCCAATTCACACTCTACATAGGTCTCTTTATGAGAGTGATAGATGCATGAAAGAATTTGACTATCCCTCTCATTTTCATAATGAGCTAGCCATCCTGATAGTATACTTATTTCTAAATTAGATCGTAGAAATACTATGCGATCCTTCTTTCGCTATCTAGATGAGCTTTCCATATAGTACTTTCAACTATTCCCATATAGATGGACTCAACAACTTATCAATGGACAACTACTTAACTAAAAATAATGCATAAAACTAAATTACTATCCATGCCAAAAGGTGTCATTCTATCAAAATTTATTCTTCTCTTGGTCAAAATTTCACAAGCTTGCATCCTTAAATTATTCAAATCAACCCGTTTTAAAGACATCCAATGGTTTTATTTTTAACAACATAAAGAATTCTACTCAGGTGAGCCATTCATACATACTAATTTAGCCATAATTTTTAAAATATATAAATCTATCTCTCGATTATACAAAGACTATACCCAATATATTAACAAATTTGTTTGTTATAATATTTCATTCCACAAGTTATAAGTACAATAAGTTGATAAATTGATTACAACAATATATACAATCTAGATCATTTTTTCCCTTCATGGGATGACATAAAGTTCATCAAATACACAGACTTAAAACTAAATCCTCTTTCTTGAAGAACCAACATATTTGATTACCACATAAAAAAATAATTTTATTCATATTCAAGAAGCATAAAGCCATAAGATCAAATTCCTCAACAAGGTCGAATGCGAAGTATGAAATCTCCTACAACTGTTCTTACCCATCGTTGTCTCTTCAACATATTTATTGAGTTCCTACAATTCTATTTGCATGAGGTCTTTGGATTGCACAAGAAGTCTTTATCTAATACATACTATCATTTTATAATAAGTGTACTTGTAATGACCCAAAAATCAACAATAAGAAAACACATAGAGAGAAAATAATTTTTTTTACTAAGAAGAGGGATTCATAAACCCCTAATTGATTCCTACCATGTCTACAATTCACATCTCCTAAGTTTTCTAAAACTCCATGTCTCATCAAATACCCTTAACAAAATTCCATTTGTGTTGGTGTATAATATGTTTTCACAAATAATTTTATCCTTCTCGTCACCCTTGATGAGCTAAACGTATCGCCTTCAGTTAATCGAAGGTATATGCCCATCACCATACCATACAAAAGTCATTTGTGTAGGTATGCTATGCATATTACGAGTTAAACTATCCATCTCATTACCACAATGAGTTATCTTAACTTAGATGTAGTCTTTCCTACTTAGTTGTCAATCTCCCTAAGGGGTATTAATCCCTTAGGCCTTCTATGTTCACCCTAAGGGGTCTCAATCCCTTAGGTCACCCTCTAAGTTCACCCTAGAACTCTTAATTAAGTTTCTAATATTTAGCAAAAAAGCAAGAATAAATCATATTCTAAATCTAACAAGATATAATCACAATATATAAAAGACTAAAAAAAGACAACATTAAAAAAAAAACATTTTAAAGGTAAAAAAACTCATACAAAAAATAGATAAATAAAGTGGTAATTGGAGGTACACCTTTAATTAATTACACAAGCAAGTATGGTAAACCTTGCATACTTTTAAAGAATAATAAATTACATCATTTCATTAGGGAAATCTCCTTGCATAGTTAAACTATTTGAGCATAAGTAAATCATTATAAGAAGAATAAAATTGATGCATTGGTTCTGACTACCTCCTTGGTACTTCTCAAATTTCCCTCAATCATTTGAGACTATTAGGGGATCAGGCACTCATGGTTCCATGATAGACATGATTCTAAATGCATTTACTTAATTCATTGCCAAATTACAACTATACAAATTCAAACAAAACATCTAACCATTCATTGCATAGTTTATATCATAAAAATAACCATATTTATTTTCACCTCTCATCAACCATAGAGAGTTATCCAACTAATCAACTAGTCTTACAGGTTTTGCTTTGATAATTTTCTTTATAACCTCTATTTAAACAATTAAGGTCCCATACCCTAAACCTTTAAATAAACTAGGTCCCTTTATTTCCACAATCAAAGTTACCTTACATCAATTCATAAAATAAACCATTTCTTTTACTTTCACAAATCAAAGTCACTCACTTCAATTCACAAATAGTTAGGTTCCTTACTTCTACTAATTAAAGCCCCATAACTTTAATTAATAAAAATACATCGAACCATATTATTTTCACTAATAAAAGCCCCATAAATTTTATTAATAAAAATACATCAATTCATCTTATTTTCACTAATCAAAGCCCCATAACTTTAATTAACAAAAATACATCAAACCATATTATTTTCACTAATCAAAGCCCCATAAATTTAATTAATAAAAATACATCAAACCATATTATTTTCACTAATCAAAGCCCCATAAATTTAATTAATAAAAATACATAAAACCATATTATTTACACTAATCAAAGCTCCATAACTTTAATTAATAAAAATACATTAAACTACCTTATTTACTGGATGAAAACATTATAAGCTTATTTAATTTTACCTAATCTAAGCTTCCCTTAATTTATGAAAATGCTATAAAATTCCCTAACTACTAAATTAAGTTTTCCCTACTTAATTTAGGAAATACATCAAGGTTCTTCAGATAGCACAACACAACAAAGGTATCCAGGAACACACAGTTGTATGACTAAGGTGATACCCCATGACTTACAACCTTGAAGAATACAAGCTTATACTAAGAGAGGGGTGAACCGTATAAGACCAATTTTTACTTTTCTTTTCAAATCAATATTATGTAGTGTATATATAGCAGTATCAATAGCAGTAATCAAAGCAATGCATAAAACACCATATACAATAGAGACATAGATTTTAACATGGTTCACCCAATGTGGGCTACCTCCATAGATAAAATATTTTTTCTAAATATTTCTCAAATAATCTCTTGGGAATACTTCCCAATTACAATGTTTATGGACCTCTATCCAAAGGAGATGTTGATCCCCTAAATCTATATGTGGATCTTTATCCATAGGAGAACTCCTTCTCCTCTACTCTGGGTGGTGATGGTCTAGAAGACTCTGCCTCCAATGCACTAACTGTGGATCTATCTCCACTTGAAGACTCTTGTCCTCACTCAGAAGAACTGTCCTCAATTTCCTGGTTAATGAATCTCTATCCACTGTAGAATCTGTCCTCTTTGCTCTGTCACCTCCAAAGCTCTATCTCAATACTATACTAAACACAATCCAATCGGTCTAGCACAACTATGCTCAATCTCTTACACTAAATATAGTACATTTGGTCTAGCACAAATATGCTCAATAGGTTCACTTAGAACCTGCACAACTTTGCTCAATAGGTCCACTCAAAACCTGATCAAATATTCTCAATAGGTCCACACAAAACCTATCCAAATTTGCTCAATAGGTCCACACAGAACCTATCCAAATCTGCTCAACAAGCTCACACAGAACTTGTCCAAATCTGCTCAATAAGCTCACACAGAACTTGTCTAAATCTAATCAAAAAGCTCACACAAAACTTGTCCAAATCTGCTCAACAAGCTCACACATAACTTGTCTAAATCTGCTCAATAAGTCCTCTCTAGGACTTGCTCAAATATGCATTGCAAGATTCCACAAAATCTCACACAAAATCAGTCCACAAGCCTTCTCAAAGACTTACCTCAAATCAACTTAACAAGTCCACACAAAACTTGTCCAATCTCATAGAATCATAAAGAGAATTGTTATAGACTCAATATGTTCTATACTCAATGCTCAATCACTTTTTCAACTCAATATCATAGAAGCATAAAGATAATTGTTAGAGACTCAATATCTTCTATACTTAATTCTCAATCAGTTTTTCAACTCAATATCATAGAAGCATAAAGAGAATTGTTAGAGAATCAATATGTTCTATACTCAATGCTCAATCACAACTCAAATCAATCTCATAGAAGCATAAAGAGAGTTGTTAGAGACTCAATATGTTCTATAATCAATGCTCAATATCAACTCAAATCACAATATAGAATAGTTTGTTTCATGAAACTTGAACAACCACTTCACATCCACTTGACTAGGCTCAACCAACTCTACTCAACCAATCACCTCAAGGAACAACCATTTCTCACAACAATCCTAGTCCAAGCATATATCAACCAACTCAAAATATTCCTAATAATGCTCAACAATAAATCTCACATAACAATGATACTCATGTTCTTTTCTAACTCAAGTTCAAGTTCTTTGCATAACCAATTGGCTTCAACAACAATGCTAATAAAACAAGGCTTAATCACAACTCTCAATTCAGAAAACCTTGAAGCATTAAATCAACCACTTTCGAAAAGGAAACCCTAATCAATTCCTTTTCACTCCAAACTTAATTTTTAATCAAGCCAATCAACCAACTCAATAGAGAAGAATTTTGCCCATACCTTTTTGTTGCCAATAAGTTGTCCACAAAATCTGCCACACTTCACAAAAACTCTTTTCCAAAATCACATAATGGTTAGAGGACTTCAATTAAAATCACAATGCAAAATATAATTTTAAATACACCTTTTTACTCCAACTTAATTTTCACATCCACCAAAGTCCTTTTAGAAGAAAACCCTTATCAAAAAAAATAATCAACAAGTCTCAAAATAAATCTCAATTAACACTTTACCATAACTCCTTATACCTCTTGAAATATATCTCTCAAAATAATACTTTCCAAATAATAAAGATCTAATAATTATCAAAACTTCACCTTCAAAAATAATCACAAAAAACCTCTAATTAATTTTTTTTACTAAAACATTAATAAACCTTATAACATCATTATCACTCCAACCTTAGGGCATAACCATAAAATTATTAACACAAAAAAATATACTTGCCTCAAGGGGATTTGACCCCGCATATTTCCCTCACCACAAGCGCCTTAGCTGTGGCTAAGTTTGCCACACGAGCTACATACTCATTTGCAAAGGGGGAAGCACCATGTGCTTCCTCTTTGTGCTTTCCTTGCCCATGTTTAAAAATGTGTGCCTTGGTGCTTCCACAAAAAATCCACCAAAAAATTCTTCGCAAGAATCGAACGCACGACCTTCGTGCTACCAATGCCTTCATGCTTTCCAAGCTACCACTAGACCACACTATCCAATGCGAATTTGGGGTGGTATCTCTCCGTGTTATCCTGTACTCTCCTTTCCAAACATTTTAACCATGAACTCATTTTTTGCATGTGCCACTCAATAATCAATTGAGCAAGTATAGATAATAAACAACTTTGGGCATGCATTTATATTTCTCTTCCTCCTTTGTCTAAACGTCGACGATTTTATTGAAATGCATTACGTCGGTGCTTTAAGGCTTTGAAAGCCTTAGTAAACCCCAACCTTGGGTTTTAATAAAAATTACTTTTGGACTTTATAAAACCCCTTGCCTTATAAAATATTATAATAAGGATTATAATTATTTTATTTGGGTTTTCACCATGGAAATTTTAATATTATAATAACCACCATTATAATATTAATCCTTCGATAAAGTACCTTTAATATTTATTTATAAAATTTAAATTCATGCTGAATTTAAATAATTTATAAAATAAATATTATAACTCCTTTTTAACTTCTATCTTTTGCATTGTTTTCCTCGATATTTTACCTTCTTGCTGGATATCAAATAACCATATTTGTCACCTTTATTTCCTGCTAAAATTACTGATGACCTCATCTAGTGACATCAATGATAACTTTGACTTAGGGACTCAAAATATCCAACAATCTCCCCCTTTGTCATTGATGGCAACCCATATCCTTTTTACTGAAATCTGACCTTTATTTTTATTCTGCTCCCCATGGGACATTGCTCCCCCTAGGACAATGCTCTCTCAAATATCAAATCTCTCCCCAATACACAAATCACACAAATCTCTTCCCCTTTGACATAAATTACAAAGGGTCACCTTTGGGGCTCGGGGCTAAGAACGAGCCTCTTAGCTTAGCCACTCCCCCACCTCCATATGAGGTGGTTAATTTTGAGGTGGGAGTATTTATACTTCCTGAAAGCACTATTCTTTACATTTATCTTTTTCTATTCTTTTTTGAGTTTTCTGAATCCTCTGACTGTTTCTTTCCGAGTGATCATCCCTATTCCTATCATAATTCCTGTTCCTATTTTTGTTTCTATTCTCATACATGTTCCTGTTCATGTTCTTGTTCCTGTTCTCATCCATGATCATATTCCTATTCATGTTCCTATTCCTATTCATATCCATGCTCCTGTTCCTGTTCCTATTCATATTCCTGTTCATGTTCCTGTTCTTGTTCATACCTATTTTTGGAATATTTGCTCCACACCATCTTGTTGTGTGATCATCATTATTGCACTTATAACACTTAATGTTGTTATTCCTTGGATGTGCAACTGTTTTAGAATTTCTCCTAGTGAAGCCATATATTCTTCTGTCATGAATATTGCAATTCATTGCCTTATGACCAAACTCATTACATGAGTAGCATTACCCTTGGAAAAGTTTTCCTTTCCCATATTACTATCTTTCATGTGTCCTGCACTGTGAAGCCATGTGCCCAAACTTGTGACATGAAAAACATCTTCCATTGAAGCTTCCTTGTCTTGACCTCATTGGTATCCTGTTCTGATTGTTGTTCCATCCGTATCTTCTCTATGCATTGTTCCTATCTTTCTTGAACTCTTTGTTGTCCAACTCATCCTCTGATGTCTCACTCCCACTTACACTGTCTTCTTCTGATGTATCTTCTTCTGAAGTTTCTTCTTATTCAAGACATAAAGTAGACTCTTCTTCTTTTTTCTTTTGAACATGTTTTGAACCAAGACCTATTTTGGTTGTTTCTCCTCTTTGTATCTTGACTATTTTATCCACACTCTTTGCACTATTTACATACTTGTATAGCTTATTCTTGGAGTCTTCTACATATTCCTTTAGTATATCCACTTGTGCTAACTTCTCACATTTCAAGATATTTGCTTCTAACTTATCTTTGAACTTGCTTGCCTTAGCCTTTGATTTTTCTAGATCCTCTATGAGCAATAATATTTCTTCATCACATTCTTGAAACTGAATTTCAAGCTTAGAGTGTTGCTTTATTACCTTATTTACTATGTCAAGGGCATAGATAAGTTCTTCCTTGAGATCATAACCATTTTATATTGAATAATCCTCTATTTTTTAACCTTTTTCCATATCATTAATTTCTTTTGGCTTGTCTTCTATAGGATCACTGACTTCTTCTTCTAATGCCATTAGAAGATTTTCATCTAGTCTTTTAAATGCATCTTCAAAATCATCATCACTAAAACTATAACCATCCCTTGTGCAATCATCTTCAAGATTTCCAAATTTACCACATATAAAACACTTGAGAATAACTAGAGTCATTTTCTTAACTGGTTCTTTTTCTTCAATCATAAATAGGACTTCATCTCTATCATTGTATGAAAAACTAGCATCACTATCATTTGAGTATTTACTTGCATTATCCATATAGTAACTTCTCTTTTGCCTTTGGAATAACTTCTTTCCTTGTCTATTTTATCCATCCTTGCTTTTATTTTGGTGCTTATATATTTTTTATTCCCTGTACCTATGATCTTGTATTTCTTCATCATTTTTGTTCTTTGGCTCTTTACAATATATTACAAAATGTCTATACTTTCCACAATTGAAACACTTAACAAGTCTTATATCTATGGGTATTCTGGAACCTTTATCTCTTCTACCATAGTTAGCTTCTTCGTCACTAGATGCCTCACTGCTTGATTCTGACTTCTTACCCTTCATATTCTTGTTCACTTTGAATGCAACCTCTTTTGGAGGGATAGGATATTTTGTTCTTATCTCAAAAGTCGTAAGCATGCCAAGCAAATAATTCCTTGTTAGAGAATCACTATCAATTGATGTTTCTATAACAAAAATCTTTTCATTGTACCTCTTTAGAAGAGCTCTCAAGATCTTATCACAAGCATCAGATTCATCAACCTTAATTCCAAGACATTTCATATCATGTATAAGTTCATCAGCCTTGTTGAGATAGTCATGAATGTTTTCATCATCCCGCATTATTACATTCTCAAATTCTCCTTTGAGATTTCTGATCTTAGCTTTCCTGACACTTTTATCTCCTTCATATATGGTATGCAATAGTTCCTACATATATTTTGCTATTATACACTCCATAACCTTCATAGATTTTGATCTATGCAACCCTTTTATAATTGTATTCATAGCTCTTGAATTTGCATGCATTAGAAGCTTACATTCCTTGTTTGTAGGAGGATTGACTGCTGAATCATATCCCAGTTCCACTGCATTTCAAAATTCATTTCCAAGTGCCATTAGGTGAAATATCATTAGCATACACCAATACAAGAATTCACTTCCATCAAATAATGGTACTGCATTATTGATGGATCCGTCCCTTTGATCCTTTTGATCTATTGTGTTCTTAGACCACTTTTTCTTCAAGCTATCAAACTCTTCTAAAGGAACCCACTCTGATACCAATTGAACAACACAAGCTTATACTGAGAGGGGGGGTGAACAGGATAAGACCACTTTTTACTTTTATTTTCAAATCAACATTATGCAATGTATAGATAGCAGTATCAATAGTAGTGATTAAAGTAATGCTCAAAATACCATACACAATAGAGGCACAAATTTTAATGTGGTTCACCCAATATGGTCTACCTCCATAGAGCAAATATTTCTTCTAAATATTTCTCAAATAATTTCTTGGGAATCCTTCCTAATTACAATGTTTATGGAACTTTGTCCAAAGGAGATGTTAATCCCCTAAATCTAGATGTGGATACTTATCCATAGGAGAAATCCTTCTCCTATAATCTGGCTAGTGATCCTCTAGAAGACTCTGCATCCAATGCACTAACTGTGGATCTCTCTCCACTTGAAGACTCTTGTACTCACTCAGAAGACCTATCCTCAATGTCTTGGCTGATGGATATCTATCCATTGGAGACTTTGTACTCTCTACTTCGTCACATCCAAAGATCTGTCTCAATACTGTACTAAATACAGTCTAGTTAGTCTAGCATAACTCTTCTCAATATCTTTCACTAAACACAGTATATTTTGTTTGGCATAAATATGCTCAATAGGTTCACTCAGAACCTGCACAACTCTGCTCAACAGGTCCACTCATAACTTGATCAAATATGCTCAACATGTCCACACAAAACCTATACAAATATGCTCAATAGGTCCACACAGAACCTGTCCAAATATTCTCAACAAGCTCACACAAAACTTGTCCAAATATGCTCAAAAAGCTCATACAGAACTTGTCCAAATTTGATCAACAAACTCACACAAAACTTGTCCAAATCTGCTCAAAAATCTCACACAAAACTTGTTCAAATATTTTGAATAAGTCCTCTCTAGGACTTGCTCAAATCTGCATTACAAGCTTCCACAAAAGCTCACACAAAATTAGTCCACAAGCCTTCTCAAATACTTGCCTCAAATCAGCTTAACAAGTCCACACAAAACTTGTCCAATCTCATAGAATCATAAAGAGAATTGTTAGAGAATCAATATGTTCTATAATCAATGCTCAATCACTTTCTCAACTCAATCTCATAGAAGCATAAATAGAATTTTTAGAGATAATATATTGTATACTTAATTCTCAATCACTTTCTTAACTCAATATCATAGAAGCATAAAGATAATTGTTAAAGACTCAATATGTTCTATACTCAATTCTCAATCACAACTCAAATAAATCTCATAGAAGCATAAAGAGAATTGTTAGAGACTCAATATTTTCTATACTCAATGCTTAATATCAACTCAAATCATAATATATAATAGTTTATTTCATGGAACTTGAACAACCACTTCACATCCACTTGACTAGGCTCAACCAAATCTACTCAACCAATCACCTCAAGGAACAACCCTTTCTCACAAAATCCTAGTCCAAGCATATATCAACCAAATCAAAATGTTTCCAACAATGCTCAACAACAAATCTCACATAACAATGATACTCATGTTCTTTTCTAACTCAAGTTCAAGTTCTTTGCATAACCAATTGGCTTCAACAATAATGCTAATAAAACAAGGCTTAATCACAACTCTCAATTCAAAAAACATTGAAGAATTAACTCAACCACTTTTGAAAAGGAAACCCTAATCAATTCCTTTTCACTCCAAACTTAATTTTCAATCAATCCAATCAACCAACTCAATAGAGAAGAAATTTACCCACACATTTTTGTTGCCAAGAAGTTGTCCACAAAATCTGCCACACTTCACAAAAACTCTTTTCCAAACTCACATAAGGGTTAGAGGACTTCAATTAAAATCACAATGCAAAATATAATAAAGCTCAAATAATTATCAACACTTCACCTTAAAAAATAATCATAAAAAACCTCTAATTAACAAATTTTATTAAAACATTAATAAACCTTATAACATCCTTATCACTCCAACCTTAGGGCATAACCATAAAATTAATTAACACAAAAAAATCGTACTTGCCTCAAGGGGATTTGACCCCATGTCTTGCACTCACCGTGAGCACCTTAGCTGTGGCTAAGGTTGCCATGAGAGCTAGAGGCTCGTTCACAAAGGGGGAAGCACCATGTGATTCCTCTTTGTGCTTTCCTTGCCCACGTTTAGAAATGTGTGCCTTGGCACTTCCACAAAAACTCCACCAAAAACTTCTTCGCAAGAATCAAATGCACGACCTCCGTTCTACCAATACATTCATTCTTTCCAAGCTGCCACTAGGCCACACTGCCCAATGCGAATTGGAGGTGGTCTCTCTCCATGTTATCCTGTACTCTCCTTTCTAAATATTTTAACCATGAGCTCATTTTTTGCATGTGCCACTCAATAATCAATCGAGCAAGGATAGATACTAAATAACTTTGGGCATGTATTTATATTGCCCTTCCTCCTTTGTCTAAACGTCAGTTATTTTATTAAAATTCATTACACTGACGCTTTAAGGCTTTGAAAGCATTAGTAAACCCAACTTTGGGTTTTAATAAAAATTACTTTGGAATTTATAAAACCCATTGCCTTATTAAATATTATAATAAGGATTATAATTATTTTATTTGGGTTTTCACCATGGAAATTTTAATATTATAATAACCACCATTATAATATTAATCCTTCGATAAAGTACCTTTAGTATTTATTTATAAAATTTAAATTCGTACTAAATTCAAATAATTTATAAAATAAATATTATAACTCTTTTTTAACTCCTGTATTTTGCACTGTTTCCCTTGATCTTTTGCCTTCTTACTGGATATAAAATAACCATATTTGTCACCTTTCTTTCTTGCTAAAATTACTGATGACCTTATATGGTGACATCAATGACAACTTTGACTTAGGGACTGAAAATTTCCGACAAACCTAAGGACTGCCAAGCTCCTCACCAAGGTTTTGATAACATCACAACTACAAATTTAAGATAGAAACATAGTGCTAGTTCTACAATGTAAAGAGTCGTTCAAGGAGTTACACGTGGCATCCAATAATTGTGAGGAAAGCTACACAAACCCCCAATCATGTTTGAATCCCATAGAGGTTGACAAGGAATAACATAGAGTTTACTATCAACCAACCACCAGCTAATATCTATGTTTAATACTCCCTCATAAATTATGTTGTACAAGAAAGGTGAGAATACAAAGGCATTGAGTACTGGACTGGTTTAAGCCACTGACGAGCAATGACATAGCTCACAACAAGGAGGAATTATCTCACAACGCACTTACGAGTGACAAAGGTTTAAACTACCACTAAGGAGGAGGTCCCCTCACTCGAAGGTGCTAAAGCCTGGTTTAAATTCCATCATAATGTCAAAGGAAACAATCTATGGTTTACACTCTACACATGGTAGGGAGTCACAAGCACTACTTGCGTAGCTATGGTTTAGGTAGAGAAAAGGGTGCACATAGCTTCACCGAGCCTTGATAAAGGTTCTACTCTAAACACACACTACTACCATCTTGGTAGACTGATGCCATAGGGAGGAATGACTAGTACTAATAGGTTTTAAACAAAAATCCAAGCATGAATCTTTAATATCAATGAGCGTACACAGAAAGGGAAGTTAAGCCAACAACCAACCTGAAAAGATATCGCTCGACAATGAATGTCGATGTCTCTAGTTCTTATTCTAGAAGCTCTACTTTCTTCTCATTTCCTAGTGTTTTAGCTCTTCATTCTTCTCCAAGAATGATCAACCCATTTACTTTCTTTCCTCCCTTGTCATTTACCTCATAGGCCTATCTACCGCCATCAATTATCTCTGACATCTACACGGTAGATGGGATGCTTTTCTTTTAAAAAATATTATCTTTCTAGCCAAAGGATCTCCTTCTATTTGTTTGGTGGTGAGTGGAAAATGACTTCATGAATGCATGATCTACCACATTCTAGAATCCCCATGCTTCATTAAGAATATATTTACCATATTCTAGAAGCCCTATGCTTCATTAAGAATATATCTGCCATGCCCTATAATTCCATGCTTCATTGAATTAATAATAAAAAGGTTTATTATTTATTTGAATAAGATTTTATCTTATATATATAAATATAAGTTATCTATTAACTACAAAAAATGATTTCCTTTATTATTAATTTAGCCTTTTAAAGAAAATTTGTTAATCATTTAAAAAATAATCTATCTTTTATTTTGAAATGAAATTCGTTAATCATTTAAAAATAATCTATCTTTTATTTTGAAATAAAATTTGTTAATAATTTAAAAATAAAAACTTGCTATATGAGTTCTCAAATCATCCAAGGATTATTTTTATTTAGTAACATCATACCAAACATCTTCAAGCATCACAAGGATTTTTAAGATGGTTGATTTATACATAATTCTCAAACCAATGATGCAACTAGCAATGAAGTAAAAGACAATCACACATATACATCAGATAAAAAAGGAATCTTTCCATCAACCTAGTCACCTGTCTCAACCTCAAGAATTTATTATAGATATTATGCTATTAATTTGGAGCTTAAGATGACTAGTTTTTGATAATTATCCCTAGTTGAATGCATGCCTATATGAAGGTATCCATCAATGTTATCCTCGAGTTGCCTGAATCATCACTTCCCCAACCTCAAGTACCCTTAATTTTGGTGGATAATTTTGCTTCTTCCACCTATGAGTGTACCTAATCTTGCATAACTTGGAAATATATTAGCAGTATCATGCTATTTTATATAAACTAATCATTGTATAGTTGGTTCAATTGCTCAACTTAAGTATTAAAGTATCATAGATTAATACATTGTTTCTTTGTGTCAAAAATTTTGCCAGGGAGGATCATGATAGTACTGGTTACAAATATCATATCATTTAGATATACTTAGCACCATCACAATAGAAAATGGTATATTCTTCTTTAGCAAGCGGCTTTAAGTTCAATGAGAGATAAAACACACAATGCCTATATCTATATACAAAGAGACTCCTTTAATTTTTCATAGATACATATCACTCATAAAATTACAAATACTTATAAACAAAACTACACATTCATTCATGCTAAATTCAACTTAAACAAAGTGATTCATAATATGAAGCAATTCAGTCATTAATATTGAGTATAAACAAGATCCTTTCCCCTACGTGCATGATTCTAATTTTAACATTTATAAATTTCTTAACACGACCAACATCAAAACATCATTAAGATCACACTAATCATTTGAACTCTATTTAACCATAGGTTAACAAGGTCCAGTATGACGTATAACTATCAATTATAGTGACAAACCTCAGAGTTTAGTCTACATTCTCCATACCAAAATCTAGTTCCAAAATGAAAAGGCATTAACGAAACTAAATTTCATCTAGACTTATCCACTCCTCCCTAGAACATACACTCTTTTTGGCCATTAAATAATGCTTGAGGAAAGTGTAATGGTTTCATTACTAGAGGTTATTTCTAAAATTATTTTCTTTTGACACAACATCAACTCATTGTATTCCATGGGGTTCGTAATGGTAACTACGATCAAAATAGTCAACACACAATCCAACTAATCAACACAACACATTTCCAAAAACACTACTGATAAGGTTAATTCTTTGTCTAGTTTTTCTAATGACCACCCTATTACAAAATAATTAAAAAATACATCAACACCATCATTAATCTACTCAACCTTGTTATGGTCACCACAACAACCTTCGTTCTATTTGGTCATCGATAACCCTCTCCTACTAAAGAAGGAAGTTTCCAGACACCTGGTAACTAGCCATCTATTTCATTTGATATTGGACTTCCTTGAGATGCAATAAATTACCAATATCACATAAATTTATACAATCAATAACAACCATAATATATTCAACGGAGTGCATGTGCTTAGTTTCACAAGCAAGATAGTAATCTCTCACTACGTCTAATGATAGTGCAAAATATTTTTTATCTAACATATTAGAATTAGGTTTACTTCTTCTAATATCTATTACAACCGCTCTAAGTTATTTATCTCACGCTAGAAATCAACTTTGGAAAACTCATAGGATCATAAGTTCCTAGCATAAACCAGAGACCTCAATAAAATAACTAGAAAAACATGGTGTAAGCTCCACAAAATATCAGATTCCTGCAACTCCTATCATCTATCTTCTCCGTATTCGGTTTCTATCCTTCCTCTTTATTTCTACATCCTTAATCTCTATTCTTCTCTAAAATACCACCCATAATTCCCATCACCTCGCTTCTTGAAGTATCCATTAAGGAACAAACGTTAACACAACTAAATCTCAAACGTCCCTCTCCACTCAGAGTATGTGGGTGAGCGTTAATCCAAAAAATAAGATATCCAATACTCTATGATTTAAAACATCAGTAAATATAAATGTTTCCATCTACTATGGTTCTGGTTTGGTAACAACCCTACGTAAATCACTAATCTCATAAATACACAATTAAACAGGGTCACTAAATTCTTTTTTAAAAAATAAGCAAGCACCTTCGAACGGTAACTATACATATACATACACACACACACACACACACACACATATATATATATATATATATATATATATATATTTATGGTTTTATTTTTATGATATAAGAAAACAATCAAACTTAAGGGAAAACCCTCCCAAATATTTTTTTTTTGGAAATAACCAAAGCACTAGTCTTCCTTGTTCATATTCACACTATAAAACCAAATAAAAGCTGATTTCTTTTCCTTTAAAAAATAACTAGATAAAAAAATATTTATCTTTATATACATATATTTTTACACACACACACATATATATATATTTATCATTCCATTTCATTTTTTTAAAAAGGAATTCCTTTGAACTAAAGAAATCTCTCTTTAAAAGGTTATAACAAGTGAAATCATAACAGGGAAAAATTATATATAGCATTTATCCACGTTGCTTTACTTGTCCAAAATAAATCATAACAAAACATAAATTATCCAATGTAAAGCCTTCCAAGGGAGGGTCATGACATGAAGAAGGAGAAGAACGTTGCATAAAAGAAACCTACACTTGATTTGGCTACGTGGAGAAGTTAAAAGGAGTTACAACGCCAAATGTATAGTGTTTGAGATGAAAGAAGGTGCTACATTGAGTAGAAAGCATTAAGGATTTACACCTAACATTTACCATGTGGAAGGAATATTATGACCATCATCGCTACCTAGAGAACATTTCTTAAGTACAAAGAAGGCACCATTTGGAGATAGAACAACACATTTCATAACATAAGAAGATTAGCACCACTTGGAAGGAGAACAACCATAAGGAGGTTGAGGTATGTTATTAGAATATTGTAGCACTTGGGAAGAGTAGGAGGTGAAGAGACACTATTGCCAAGTATCATTCAATAAAAGAAAACTCCAAGGGAATTATAGCCACCTACATTGCATGAGTGACAAGTTTTATATTCTCCATGCATTAAGTAGATATCAAAGAGCACATAGATCACATGACAAGTAGGAGCAATTTTGAGGTAAATCCAATGCAAAATAAGGAGTGAGTAGCCAACAAGAGCATGTTGAAGAATACACAATTTCAAGGTGCCATAGTGAAGTGCATTGAATGTTGTCATAACATCGAAGGAGGAGAAGATTCTAGCACCCATTTCAAGCATTGCTTCAAAGTCAAAGGAGGAAGACTCAAATAGTGCATGCCTAGGTTTAAGAGGTATAACATTTATTTTAATTAAATTTAACTTTATAAAGTTGAAGGAGTAATAAGAAGGTTTATTATTAAGGTTGGAGCTAATTAACTATTAATACTTGAGATTAATTAGTTATTTGGATATATAAGGATATAGTACAATATTATATGCATTAATTAATATTTGAATACATTTTATAAATCTTGAAAGATTTAATTAAAAGCATTTGGCTTTATTTTATACAAGCATTAAGATTATTTACAAATACTTACTTTGGAGGAAAAATAAATTCTACATTTACTTTGGAACATTAAATTTGCAAATAACCAGTCTCTAAATTTCATCAATAGGGAGATATAAGGAGTTCTACATTAAACTTTGAGCATCAAAATTTAGAAGATCAAAATTTAGAGAATTGAAGAATATTTTATAGCATTGATATAAAGTTGGAAATTTGTATTTTGCATTAGTCTCTTGCTCTAATTTTTGAGACATTAGAAATCCAACTAAAAGGTCTACAAGGCAAAGAACCTTATCAAAAATTGAAGGTGCATTATCAAATTATCTTTAGCTTTCTATTTATTAATTCATAGGGAGAAATAAGGTGAAAATTGAAGTTGAACATTAGGGAGATAAAAGGGATTCAACTCAAACTAAGAAATATAAGCATACTATCAAGTTCATAGTACATTCAAGCACTTGCAAGATAGAGGTATTTTTCAAAGGATACTGCACTCAAAATCATTTGACAGATCCAAGTACTTTACAAAACATAAAGAATTAAAAAGGTCTTATCAAACTTGATCTTTTATTAAAATACTTGGGAGTAAAAAGGTATTCTACCTAGAGTTAAAATCTAAGCATTAATTAAGATTTGAATGAATTTTATAATGCTTGGAAGGTTTAATTAAAATCATTTAGCTTTATTTTATTCAAGCATTAGGATTATTTGTAAATACTTACTTTGGAGGAAAAAGGAATTCTACATTTACATTGGAACATTAAATTTGCAAATAACCATAATTTCTAAATTTCATTAATAGGGAGATATAAGGAGTTCTACATCAAATTTAGACCATTGAAATTTAGAAAATCAAACTTTAGAGAATTGAAGAAGCTTTTATAGCATTGATATAAAGTTGGAAAATTGCATTTTGAATTAGTCTCTTGCTCTAATTTTTGAGACATTATAAATCCAACCATAAGGTCTACAAGGAAAAGAACCTTATCAAAACTTGAAGGTGCATTATCAAATTATCTTTAGCTTTCCATTTATTAATTAATAAGGAGAAATAATGTGAAAAATTGAAGTTGAAAATTAGGGAAATAAAAGGCATTTAACTCAAACTAATAAACTAAGGATACTATCAAGTTCATAGTACATACAAACACTTGCAAGATAGAAGGTATTTTTCAAATCATATTGCACTCAAAATTATTTGATATATCCAAGTACTTTAAAAAACTTGAAGAATTAAAAAGATCTTATAAAACTTGATATTTTACTAGAATACTTGGGAGTTAAAAGGTAATCTACCTATATATTTGAAATACTACAAAATACTACAAAGTTGAAGATTTGAGAGATAGTATTTATTCAAATACTCAAAGCACTAGGGAGTTATAAGGTAGTCAACATCAATAGTTTCCTGAAAGATAAAAGAGTCTAGAAAATTATTCTCAAATATAAAATACTAAGGAGGAAGAAGAATGTCTACTTCAAATAATACTAAGAATAATGACATGGAAAATATCATTAGGAAGAAAAGGGCAAGTATTATAAAAATTGGTATTAGAATCTTACTTGAAAAGTGATCTATAGTGAATACTTAAGATAAAACTTTAAAACACTGGAATATTATCTACATGATAGAATCACTAAAGCAATTGATAATGGAAAGGATGATATTAAAATTCCTTTAGACATTGGTAGCATACTATACATGGAATTGCTTACATTCAATTTAGACAAGAATGTAGAGCAAAAGGAATTGATTGAATCACTTAAAGAGAAAAAAAAATAGATGAATCCTTTCTAGAAAAGATATCCTCATGCAATATTGATACTTCAAGTTCTTATAACTCAAAAAATTATCATGATGCTTTAAGTGGATTTTCAGAAGATTCTATACTAAAGAAGAATTGTGATGAGAAGGACAAAGGTAAGGATAAAATATTTTTGCAGGAATCTGGTGATAACACAACAATTCATGAAAGCATAAAGGTAGACTATAATGATGAAGATCAAGATGAAGAAGAAGAGGAACCTAACAAAGGAGGCATACAATGCAAAGTAAATTGAAGATAAGATGAAGACCATATTGATGATAAATATGAAGATCCATATTGAAGACTAAAGTCTTCAATAACAAAATAATGTAATACAGGGGGGTGTTGTGACATATTACATTATTTGGTACATGCTAATGTACCATATTGGATACATATTTAGATTAGGATATTGTCTTAGACTAAGGTTTGAGTAGTTACTTCATGTAATGTAATAAATGCACAAGTGTTAGAATATTTAATGATGTAAATGTGCATGTAGTCCATATGTACACGAATCTATAGGATACGAATATAAAGAGTCATAGGAATATGGAAGTACAATATTCATCTCATTATATATAGGCATTTAGTAGTGCATATAGAGTGAGTGGAAGATAGAGATATAGTGACATAGTGATAGAGAGTAGAGTAGATTAGTTACAATGTAGAACTTGTATGAAGAATGGATCATTGATCTCTACATATTGTAACAAGTTCCAAATTTTTGTGAGATTTCATTAATGGATATTTCATGAGTTATTTTAGAATTTTCTCATGCTATTTACATGCTTATTAGTTAGCCATTATCATAGATATAACATTGCTTGCTTATTTCATTACTTGTGGTTGCATTTCCTTTATGTTGATAGCTTCAAAAGCTAACAATTGAGCTTCAAATGCATTCAAATCAATATTTCTATCCATTTACCCTCTCATAAATTTTACTTTTATCTTTCTTTAGTATTTTTTATCAACTTCACAATGAACCCACCTTCTTCAGAGGTTGGATTAGAAGTAACACTGAGCCATCCAATATTGACATCGATCTAGGGCACAAATTTATACCTAGGTGCATAAAAACATCAAGAGAAATCAAGTAAACCATATAGGTCAATGTGACTAATTTTTTGTAAAATGGAAAAGGGAAACCCTTTCAAAACCCTACTTTAAAAAAATTATTTGGCGCAACTATAGCAAAATATTACATCAACAAATGTTACATGCCTCCAATCATGCCTCTAATAGTCTTATAAGTCTTTCAAAATGACTTAGTACACGACTACATACAAAAATATTGATTTCCAAAATATTTACATCAAGATTCATGCCTTTAATCTACCCATATGACTATTAAAGTGATTCACTCTAGCCTAACAACAAATTGAGTGTATTTATCAAGTGAATTGCTTATATTTGTTAGGTAGATCGTACAATTTTTCTAATTATGCTAACTCATTTCAACCAAACAATCCCTTTTTTCAAGTGAATTAATATTGGTTCAAATTGGATGGGTTTTACAAGTGGATCAATCCTTTCTATACTTAGTCAAATTTTAAGATTTTTTGGGATGTTTTTGTTGCTTGATCTTTGTTACTACATTCTCCTTCAAATTTGAAAAAAATTCAAAGGTAGTGTTGAGGTACTACATTTATAGATACCTCATGGGATATCAAGCTTTATTAGTATAATATCCTAGGTCTTCCCTTTATATTTGGGTATATAGTCTACATGATTGGAACATATACTTTAAAATTGATAAAACTTGTTAGTTCTCTTCAATCAGTCTTTGGTTGTTATAGCCCTAGAGAATTTTGACACTCATTATCATATAAAAAACACTAATATAAGGTGTTATACCTCCCCTATTGATACCTCAAAAGGGTTTTGTAACAATTCTTCCTATTTCCCAACTAGATTTTATAGTTTGGCCTAAATTAGTTTTATCCTCTCATATATTTTAGCTTCGTTCCCTTGGTTTGATTGGTCCTTTTCCTCTTTGATCATAGTACTTATGAAATCATCATCTAGGATGTTCATAAGAAATGTTAGGCATCCCAAAAACAATCAAACCTTAAATTTATTTATCCATTTTTTGTACTTGGTTTCTTAAGAATGCTAGGTTATTCTTGAAAGTCTACATGTTCCTCTTGACATCTAGGTTCTTTATCAAATTTTTAACTAGGTATTTATGATATATCCCTTACTACTATGGATGTGTTGTGATTATTGATGCAAGAAGTTTTAAGACCTCTTGATGCTTACTCCTTATAGATAATTTTTCTTTTACAAGTTTGATGGACTTATCAACCTATTCTAGGCTTTCTTTTGCAAAGGAGGTCAATCAAAAATATTCCTATGCATTCTTCATATCCTCCTTGATTTAACCCTAGAAGGGATTGACCCTTTGTATTTATTGAGATAACTTTAGGTCTATATATTCCTCTATAGATATCAAGGCTATCAACTCCAAAAATTAGTGATCCTTCTTGTTAAAATTTTATTGGAGTTAATTTTGTTCCCTTGTCAACTATTGCATGAGGTTTTTGAGCTCTTATTGGTTTTTCTTAGCTTCAATAAGTCAAGTTTTGAGGTCCTTGACTTGAATATTTAACTAATATTTATTAGATATTTCTACCTTTAGCCCCTCATTCTCTTGTTGGAGTTTATCCCTCTGTGCCTTTACCTATACCAATTATATCTTTATTTTTCTATTTTTGACTCGTTTTGGTGTAATATTACTAAAAATCTAACACCTAAAGCAATATGTAATCAAATTGACAAGATACATCATATAACCAATGCAAAGAGAAAGAGATAAAATAAATGGTGCCCATATTTATTCATATTTGTAAATTCTTCTTTACATCAAGGTTACAAAATATCCCTCTGAGGGATTAACCATTTTGATACATATTACAATCAATAATTCAAATGATAGGTGTCTTCAATAGATCTTTAGAATCCCCATAAACTAATTATAGGAGGGATTAATTTGGTGACCTCCACTTTAGGATGCTAATGAAGATGATATTGAAGATGATATGCTCTTGATAAGGCCTGTAACCTGCACACAAGGAAACCTACAAGACATCAATAGCAAGAGTCAAGCCTCTCAAGATGAGGCCATTTCATGATTATTGCAAAATATGAAGGAAATACATAAAGAAATGATAAGATGCATGAAAATACTGAAAGTAAAGCAGAAAGAATGCGTAAATACTAAAAGTAAAGCTGTTAATCTAGGTTAGGAAATCAAATAAATGCAATAAAAGGTAAATATATGATCTAAAACAAGGAAAATAATATTTAGACCATAGTTGTTATCAAATTGGGCGGTAGACTTTGTTAGCTGCTATCAACATCGACGACAACACTTGCAGACTACTGTTAAAAATAGTGACCGTAGGACAGAGGTTCTATTCTCTGAAACCCAGGCCTGATGATGATCAATTTTGATGTTGAATCGATTGACGTTCTTGGTGTGTTCTTGTAGAATGACTTAGGGTAGGAAATTGGTTCAATTCATGGTGAATTTGGTGCTTGAACAGGTGGATGTTTTCTCCTCAAGCTTCAATGGTCTCAATTGATGAATAGGTAGGTGTCATTGCACAATTGGGTAGCACTTCATTGCACCTCAGAGGGATGTCAATTCACTCATTGGTTTAGCCAAACACCACTATGGCAAATGCACATGAATTTCTCTAGACTTTTCTTGTAAATTTGGGGCCTTAAATAGACTCCCAAATTCTCCTCCTAGCTTCTCCAGGAAGCCAAGAACCTAATTCAATTAGGTTAGGGCCATTGAGAGGAAGCTTCTAGATGCTTCAAATTTGCCAATCGTTCTAGATTCGGTCGTTATTGACAAGCATGACTATGGATATAGCCAATGGGATCATCGATGGTGATAGTTGCCATCATTGATGACATCAACGATGATGGCTGAATAGGACTAGGATACCCTAATTGAGTGGTTAAAACCACTATTGGGTCTTGGAAAGGTCCAAGATCAGTCACATGGCCTAAAGAGGTGTCCATATGAGTAGCCTCCTCAACATGACATATTTTAGGTGTCTACAGATACCCCTTTTTGAGATGCATTGTGGGAAAACACAACACTGAGAAAAAATAGACAACCTAAAGCCATATTATAGGTTGATTGATGTTCATTGATCTGGTCAACATTAGATGCCCCAATCATGGAAAGGGCATGCATCTCAAAATCATTGCTTCCAATGAAATGGAAGGCTTAAATTAAGTACAACTTTTAACCTCTTGAATACTAATCGAACTTGATATTGTTATGAAGAGCAAAGGACTTCATGCTTCAAAAATGACAAAGCTTTGTTTAATTCAATATATTTACTTTTCCCCAACAAAAGGGTAAGCTTATGATAATTTTTAGCAATGATTCATGGGATGAATGCAATTAACATGATTAAGTGTTTAATTATTGATTTTGATTATGAATGTTATGATTATGACTACCCCCTCAAGTGATGAGTCGATGAGGAAAATGGCAAGTGATGAAAGTGATGAGTCGCTTGACCAAGATGACTGATTTGGAAAGTTCAAGATGATTACTGTTGTTGTAAGGTAGGTCCTATTACAATTATGATTTCAACCATTAATAGTAATTGTTCTAACCATAATGGCCTTCTTAGAAAATCAAGATGATAGCAATTCAATTTAAGCATGTGATGAATCACTATGTTCGATGATTTGATGAAATTTCATAGAAGAAATGAAATGAATGCCTCATTCCCATGGAGCAGTCCGACCGCAATGGCCTTCTTGGGGATTGAAGTGAAGACATTTCAATTTGTCAATGAATAATTTGGTTCAAATGGCCTTATGGTAATTTACTCATCTTTCTGGATTGCATGGAGTGCAAGTCGCTGCAACCGCCAAGTGTATAGGGTAAATAACTAGGATACGAGGTGCACTTGAAATTTTGTTTTATTTGATTTTTTTGTAAATTTTGTGATTTATGATGATTATGGACCGGTAGATATGCATTAATGTCCAATATGAAACTCCTTATGGTGAGAAAATGAGTGCATTTATGACTATTTCTTAACCATCTTAAAAATCAGCGGTGGAGATTTGCAAATCCTATAGCCGCTATCAATGTCGATGGGTGGGGCTGACCTGATCTATGATCGCTCTCAAGGTGGGTGATGACCAAAATTGCAAAATATAAAAGGCATTTTAGGATTTTTGCAAATTCATTATTTCTAGTTAGCTTTGGAGAATAGTGAGCTCTAAGAGAGAGGAGAGAAAAATTGATACAACGTTATCGAAACCAACCTATACCCTAATGGAATATCAGTCAGAGGCTTCCACGAGTGGTGGAGCCAGAGCTCCTAAGGTAGATTCTTCATATCTCACTCTCATGATTTGTGCATTTAAAATGAACCTCATTAATTAATGAGTTTAAATGAACCTCATTAAACTGTAAGTAATGAACTTCACCCCTTAGTTTAGGTGTAGCTTAGGTTAGCTTAAGGGGGGTAGGATTTTAAATTTTTTGTATTTTTGGGTGGGAAATGACCTCATGTGGGGTCTATCCCATGGCCATTGTCAGTGAGGGTGGTGCCCAATTTTCCAAATGGGGGTTATCATCATTGTGGATGGTGAGGTTCAAACCCCAATGGTAAAAAATTTGACCGTTGGTGGTGGCCATCGATGACATCGATGGTGGCCATGGTGGCCATTGACGTCATGAGTGACTGAGGACCTTAGGAGTTATATTTTTTATTTTTGCATGATTTTTTGATTTTTTTTTTTTTTTGAGAGTGAGTGATTGTGTTATAATTATCCTTTACTTGTATGTTAGACTCTGACAGCTTGGGGGTGAGAGCCCAATCTACTTCTTGAGTTGTGACCCTTATTGGATGATGATGATTGGGAGTGGTTTGGGGTGATTGGCCTCAAATATATTGTGAGATTACTGACGGTGATGTCGGACCAGTCATATCTCATAACCCTGGCCCATCGATGGGATAGCAGGACTAACACTTTCCATCTCCCCACTAGAGAGATGATGATGACATTAGAGGATGTCTACCATATCTTTAGGATTCCCATCGATGGATGGGCTATTGTTTCTTCTCCTACTGTGGTGAGGGAGATAATTTTTGCTCAGGTTTTTTGAGATAGATATGTTGTGGCATTGGGAGATATAGAGCATGGTGGGGTTCCTATGGATTATTGGTATAGGTAGGATGTATTCTCTCGATGATAGGTAGTTCTTATGCACATTATCTGTAATGTGCTACTACCAAACTCTTAGGTGTGAGGTTCCCTTAGAACCTCCTAGACATGGTTTAGGACCTGCTAGAGTGTGACCTAGAGCATCCTTTGATTATGGCATGGGGGAGCGCACTTATGGCATAGCTCTATGATGAGCTATATTATATTACATGATGGGGGTGAGTAGGAGTGGGATGCAACCTACTACTATAGATCTAGGGGTGGGAGCACATCCACATAGATCGACCTGGTGGATTGCCATTGGGTATAGCTACTTTGGTAGAGGTAGAGTGTTGCTATGCTATGAGGTGGCCATGAGAGGCAGAGGCTAGATGAAGCCATATGCATACTAGGGATATGACACACTACATTGGATCACTAACATGATTATAGTCGAGTCAGATTATATGGAGACCCTACCTAGGCTATCCTAAGTGGGATGAGGTAGGGAGATACTTGGCCTGAGTGAGGCATGGTATATGGCTCATGGGGTACCATGGGAAGGTGAGGGAGTACTTCCACTATTCTCGAGTTACTAGGTAGTTTGGGATTACATAGGATATGCTAGAGGAGCCAGTCCTCTATCACCATCGAAAGGTAGAGATATAACTTCCAGTGCCATAGGTGATAGGGCTTATAGAGGAGGTAGACCCTCCTATTGATGACATAGGTGCAGAGGACCCTAGGACCACTATAGAGTATGACACTTGGTGGATCTCTCGACTATGGTAGGGTGGTGGTAGCCTAGGTAGATCTAGGGATGAGGTAGTAGCTAAGGGAGGTGATGATGATGGGTGATGAGTGCATCGTAGGATGGAGGATGTATGGGGATAGGTAGCAGAGCATGTGGATGATCCTTAGGATGAGGAGGGTGAGGAGGATGCCCTAGATGATGAGGTCTCATAGCTATAGGCTTAGGTGCATAACTTATAGGTGCAGCTATAGGTAGCTCAAAGGTAGGTTATGGAGCGAGATACATCTCTCACTACTATGCAGAGTCAGTTGAGTGCAGGTCAACAATAGTGGTGAGGGTATAAGGAGGAGAGGACCACTCTCCAAGATTAGGTAGACTCAACTTAGACTACTATAGATACACTAAAAATGCAACTAATGGCTAAGATCATTGAGGTAGATGCTCAGATTACTAAGAGATATGCTTTTAGGGCACATTTAGGGATAGCTCTTATGGCTCAGGTTGCACCATTCACTCTGGCCACTCAGGGGCCAACAACAGTAGGTGATAATACAATGATCAAGATATTTAGGGGAATCCTAGATTGGAGTGTAGCTCATAGTAGAGCAGAAGCTATGCATATCATTGCCCTAGAGACTTGATTGGGATATTAGGTGGCACTCTACTAGAGAGGTCTATATAGGGGGCTCCCAGTGGAGTAGGCAGAGTGATTTTGGGTAGTCATCAGTGTAGCCCAATCATAGATCAAGTGCATGATCTAAGAGATCGATAAGTACTAGCTCTAGATAGCCTCGTAGAGATGGAGCTGAGGGTGGAGGTGACTAGGGGGTGTAGGCCCTATTTGATATGTCATGCTACTTATATCATTTTTGAGTGTAAGGTCTGAGGACCTACACAGTTGTAGCCTATAGGTATTTTTGTACCTCTATGTACTTTTGAAAACACACAAAAAAATATATATATGATACTCTCTATTTATGGCTCATTATGTGTATTATATCTTTGATTTTATGTTCATGGATGCATTTATGGATGCAATGCCTAGATGATGATGTGATTATGCTATATGTATGCGATGTACTAATGACATGCACTAGCTAGATGATAGATGTATGATTAGATGTTATGATCTAGATGTGTAGATGCACTACTATGTATGCTTATATGGATGCAATGGTGAATGTTAAATGCATGTTTAATTTGTTTCATTTATTTATGCATTTAATCTATGTGATATGATATGGTAGATGATATGTATGTAATGCATTAATTACATGAGGATGGTCTAATGCAAATGAACCTGTATGCTTTAATCACTTAAAACATAAGGAATGAATCTAATATGTGTTTAACAAACTAATGGTAGACACCACATAATGTATGAAAATCATGAATGAAAATGGTAACTCTTATCATAAGAATTAATCATTTAAACATCCATATGTGAGATGAGATGATGTGAGATGTATGGGCTTTCCCTATAAGCTTCTATAAATTAAAATATATGCATAAAATAGTCAGTGGTCATCTAAATATCATTGTTGATATCCATCCAATATCTATCCTATTCTATGAACACCCCTTAATAAACAAAAATTCATAAGGAAAATTGTGCATGATTTGATGAGATGATTTGTTGCTATTAGGGAATTTTTGAGGTTTTCCATGAGACTCAAACACCCTAGTTGATTAATCAAAAGTTGTATAATGACTACACAAGACTCCTGAAAGATATAAGCCTGTTAAGAAGACCAAGATATTCATTATCCCTATGTGTGCAAATGAATATATTAGATGAGGCATAAGACTACCTCATTTCCAGGTGGGTTTCATTCAACCCATTGTTGTAATGAGGATCACCATATGGTCATCATGATCCTAAGTTTGGATGCAATTGGACTAGACTACTAGGTAATACAAGCCACCTAAAGCTAGCTCATCCATAAGATGACATTGGTCTGTACAAAATAAGGTCGCTAATGTGACAGACATATCACCATGCGTAAGGATACTCCATTGCTAGGTGGGTTTCATTCAACCCATTGTTGTAATGAAGATCACCCCATGGTGGTTGAATACTGAATATTCCAGGGATTCAAGCTCATTACCCCCTTCTTTTCTTTTCATTTCTTGGGATACTTGCTCATGCTTAGTGATGAAAATCACTATTTATTTTACATTTTGTTTTCTTTTGGAGCAAGGGATTTGCTTAGTGATGAAAATCACTATTTATTTTGCTTTGTTTTGCTTTGGGAATTTTCTCATTTTGTATGAAAGCAAGGGATTTCTTTGGGTAGGGGGAGCTTGTCCTTTTGCCAATAATCAACACTCTAGACCATGCGCATGATAAGATGAGCAAGGAAAACCTTTCACTTAAGGTGACCAGGACCACTTTGTAGTGTCATCCTTCCTTGTTCAAACTAGGATTATTAATGTTTAAAATGTGATGGGATTTTGAAATATACAAGGTACTATCAAAACTAGACCTCATCTTCAAAAGCCAAGATAGCTTTCTAAAAAATCTGAAAAGATCACTAGGTATGGCTGAATGACCAGAAAACCCTAGTATACACCTGATAGCAACTCATAAGGTTGTGTTGAAAAACACAATTACTCACAAGGAATGATGAATGATGATGATTTAAGGATGCATGATTGGCATACAAACGTGGTGTCATTCGTAAGATTGTAAACACAACCTATCCTAATGCAAGTGCAATGGATGAAAATGCCTAATGCAATGCAATTAATGAATGCATATAATGAAATGCAAAATGTAAATATTTTTGTGTTTTTAATGTTTTGAATTGTTTTTGGATTTTATTGTTTTCTGTTTTTTTTGGATTTTTGATGTTTTTAGGGGGAAGGTACGATACCTTAGGTACCCCTAGTGTGTGTGCTACTCAATGAAAGTGAGGAAGGTGTGATACCTTTAGAGTTCTCACTTTGCTTCATTGATTGTGATGTGGATGGTGGGGAAGGTGTGCTACCTTGAAGACCCCCATTGTGCATGTCATTCACTGTAATGTAATCAGCCTACTTAGGAAGAGTGACAGAAATCAACTCTCCCTATTGGGGCATGGAACTCTGTGAGGTGCCAATGTTTTGATGGGGTAAAACAAGTGAACCATCTGCGTGGAGCTCATTCTATTCTACCATTTCTTTGACCACATTCTTGAATGAATAGCAGCCATGGATGTCATGCCCATTTATACGATGATAGATACAATAGAGGCTTTCATCATGTGACCTAGGTTTAGGTGTTCTTGGTTTGAATTTTGGTAATGTGATTGCATTTGCCTCGTATAGTTTTTGAAATAGGGCCAAAGTAGTCATAAAAAATGTGACTACTCGATGAGGTGGCTTGTTAGGCTTACGAGGATGTGGCTGACCTTGGGGTCACAAATGGGATGATGAGGCATGCATTGTGGTAGGCTGAGTTGAGATGGATGAACCATCTATGAGTGAAGCCTCCTTATCAATAAGGTCTTGAACCATATTTTTAAATCCATAACAATTGTGAATGTCATGGCCCTCTATTCGATGATAAAGGTAGAAGTGATCCTCCCTATAACCCTTAGGTTTAGCTCTGTTTGGGTCTAAAGGGTGTATATTAGGTAAAATGATAGCCTTAGCTTCTTGCAGCTTCTAAAAATGGTTGACATGGACTCATTTAATGGAGTCCAAATACGCTGCTAGTGTTTTGTGATGAAGAGAGGATGTTGATTTTGATGAAAGTGGTTGAGCTATAGGTATCTCAATTGTTTGCTTAGGTGGCTCTTCTTGATTTTTTGGTGTAAGGGATGGATCACTGACTATGCTTATTTTTTGGTTATCAATTCGAAGTTGATCCCTTTCAAGCATGTTCTATATTATGGTCTTGAAACTATGACATGATTGGATGTCATGACCATTTTGTCTATGATATAAATAATATACCTCCTCCTTATATCCATGGGGTTTTGAATGATTTGGATCTAAAGGATGAACCTCAAGCAAAGTGATGGCTTTTATAGCACATAATCGATTAAAAATTGATATCATAGGTTCGGGTAATGGTGTATAAATGCATGGTAACTAGTGTGGTTGATTCGATGCTTGCTCTTGTTGAGGCTTTTCTTATGGTTGTATAAGAGGTGGTTTGACCTCAGATGTGGTTTGCTTTTGTAGTTCTAGGCTTGTGAGATGGTACATGATTAATTGTAATGCATCATTTTGTTGATCCATTTACACCTCTATATTACCTAAGTGATCTAGCATGTGTTGCAAGATTGATAAGGATTTTATATGTATCATTATTGAAGGGTCTGGATGACTATCATCAACTGAAGGAGGTGAAAAAGTGGGTGCCAAAGAACCCTTAGGTAAATGTGAATCATAGGTCTCCTTTGTTTGAGAAGATGTGGATATCTCTTGATGATCCATTTTAATAGTTGCATCCACATGCTCATGTTTGTGACTCAATTCATGTTTCTGTTCCACTCTATAGTGTTTAATTGTGCTAGCTTGAGTACCCCTAGTTTGACATGGGGGAGACACCCATCCTTGCTCTTGTGAAGGTGCTATGAGAAATGAATTAGGTGTGACTAATTTCAATGGTGGTGGCACTTCTGATGTGGCAATAGTTTTTGATGGAACTATCCATTGTTTTGATTGATTTAGAGAAACTTGGTTCTCTATCTTGATATTGACCATTCCCACAAACTCGTGAGAAGGTGTTTTGGCTTTTGGACAAGTTGTGGATGGGTCATCAACTTGCCGAGGTGATTCTATCTTAGTTATGTCAACTGATGTTTTCTCCTCCTCATCAGGTAAGGTGATACCATGAGTTTTGCTAATGGGAGTAGGTAGCGATGGCTTGATGCAAGCTCTAGTCGAATGTTTTATGATTTCATCTAAATGAATGTTCTAGGGCTTGCATGTTGCAAGAGGTTCATGTGGTTCATTGATCTTTTTGTAGTACTTGAAAGGATCGGGATTGTTGTGAACCACGTACACTTGCCCTTGGTGCATGAATTTAAGGTGTTGATGCACTATGGATGGCACACATTCCATGTCCCTCATCCAAGGTCTACCTAATAATATATTGTATTGCCTCTCACCTTCTAAGATGTGACACAATGTAGGCATGGTCTTTATCCCAACCTGGATAGGTAGGACTATTGTGCCGACTGTAGGGGAAGTGGCATCATTAAAGGCTCTTAATGTGAATGTTGAGTCTATAATGTGTGAAGGTGGAAGATTCAGATGTTTCAAAGCCATGATAGTGATGATGTTAATGGATGAATTGGTGTCAATCAAAACTCACTTGTATGGAATCTGATTGATGCTTGCTATGATATGCAGTGGTGGATCGAGTTCGTTAATAGGGATTGGCTTAATCTCTTGCCTTTGAAATGTGATCACAAGATCCTTATATGATTGAATTGAATTCAATGGTTGTAAGGACTATGACACATGATCAACTTTGATTGGATTTTTTAGTAATGTAGACTGATCAAGGTATTTCTTGCTCCTCATTGTGATATTTATCATATCGATAAAGCCCTCATTGGGTGGGGCTATGTGTACCTCATTCATGTGCTCAATTTGATCATTTTGGACCTCATGCTTGGGTAAAGGATCTTTGAATATGTTAATTTGTTGATTATCGATAGCCAAGGGGCTATCTATTTGCAATTGGTTTTTGTCTAACATATTCTACACCACATTTTTGAATGAGATGCAATCTTGGATATCATGGCCATTTTGTCGATGATATACGTAATATAAATCTTCCCTATACCCTTTAGGTTTTGGGTGATTAGGATCAAGGGTGCGTATCTTAGGCAATATTAGAGCCTTAGCCTCGCATAGGTGGTTGAAAAGTGATGCCAAAGATTCAAGCAATGGCGTGTAGTTACGAGGTGTTCGACATTGTCATTTTTGTACCTAGTTCTCATTGCGCTAATTGTAATGCATTGGGGGAGGTTGAGCCTGATAGTTCGATTATTGTTGGCTCTTGTCTACTTTTGGAATATTCAACATGACTTGATTTACAAGTGCAGGTTTGGCCTGATGTGGTTGATTACATGTGTTCTTATTATTCCAATCCTTTTTATAGAGCTTCAAATCTCCCTCTTGGACCTTAATGTCCTCAATAACTTTGGCTTATGCCAAAGCCTCCTCGAATGTTGTGTACTATTGCAGTTGAAGCAACAATGATAGGTGTTTAGCACAACTCTTGGTGAACATCCGAGTTAGTTCAGATGTGGGAATGGTGAATGGAAGTTTTGACATAATTTTCCACCATCTATTCCCATAGTCCATAAGCTCATCGTCATATTGACATAAACTTGATAAGTCGGAAAGGTTAGCCTTCTTCTTGATGCCAAAGGAAAAGCATTCAAGGAAAGTGTTAGCTAGCTATTCAAAGCTAGTGATACTATGCCTTGGGAGTTGATTATACCATTCAAGGGTAGAACCCAAAAGTGTAATCATGAAAGTTCACAACAACAAGGCATCATCATCTTGCAACTAGAAACACAAATTCATAAAACTTATCACATGTTCCTATGCATCTTCATCTCCCTTAAACTTATCTAGCTTAGGCATTTCAAAATGTTTAGGATAAGCTAGACTCGGTACTGATGGGCAAAGGGGTTGGTTATGAATTTTTCTCAAAGTGGGCTTCTGATAAACCACATCTTATTTTTCGAGGGATTTAATCCACTCGATGAGCACTTTATATGCTTGAGATGAAATGATTTCATCCTCCCAAAGAGGTCTTCGGGGAGCAAGTGGTGGTAGGTTTCTATGGGAACGAGTTGGTTGATTGTAGTCATCGACCAAGTCCATAGAGGATGGTTCAGGATACAACTACTCTTGATCATCTTGTTTTGATTCCTCATATTGGTCATGCTCAGGTAGATTAGGTGCTAGGTACTATTGTTTCCTAGAAGCATGTTGTGAAGTGTGATGAGGATGAATGTCAGGTTTCCTAGTAGGTAGCTCATGATGAGATGTAGCACATCTCATATTATGTTGCTACCTATACTCACTAGGTGGGGGTAGTTCTTCTTGAGCTAATCTATTTGATCACTCTTCTTATTCCTTTTGCTCAAGGATTCATTGTTCTCTGAGGTGGTGCTCATACAAACGTTGGTGATGTAACCTTTGTCATTCCACATGTTCTTGCTCTAAATGCTCATGCTCATTGTGTAAGTCCTCCAATTGATCTTGGAGTAATTACTCTCTCTGAAGTGCGTTAGACCTAGGTAACCGATCTGATTGATCTATTGTATAAGGTCTTTGACTATGCAACTCTATGCGAGGGGTTTTATTTATCTCAAAATGTGCAACAAGGTTGGCAACCCTCTTCCCTTGATCAATCGAGGTTGCATTGACACCATGCTCAACCCTATGTTCGGTACCATCATGAGTGGATGGGATGGTTGTATTACATGGGTGCTTGGAGCACTCACCTTGGGCATACATATGCCACACTACATATTCGCTATGCACACTCTCTAAATGAGAATGGGTGGTAGAAGAGGCCCTATGGTTTGATATTCCAACACCTTGATCTAAGAAATCAAGTTGATGGGTTTTCCATGGTTGGTCGAGAGGTGTACCTCTTTCACCAATATTATGGTATGATAGATGACACCCTCCATGCTCGAAAGGATTTGGCACTACGATGGGTATGTGAATGGATGCAATCCCTCTACCTTACCCCTTATTGGGTGGATTTTGTCTCTTAGTATGATGAGATGAAGGAGGTCTAGAAATACCCTCATTTGGATCATGAGAAGATCTAGCATTAGTTCTCCTAGGTGGGGTTTCTTGATGAGATCCCCTATGAGTAGTGTTGTCTCCTCTAAGACTACCCGAACATCATTCAGGTATATTTTGGGTAGGTGTATTGCCTCTAGGGTAGTCTGTGCCCTCTGGTGCATTGGTCACCACCTCAGTCGTAGACTGAGCATGACTCTATGTGGTGACCATTTATTTTGAAATTATCTCATATGTGTTTTAGGAACAAATAAAGTATACAAATGTTTATCTCTTTTAAGGATTATTTGTGTGTCCTAAAAACTTGTCTTGTGTGTTATGATGTGTTGGAAATCTGATTTTGCTCTTATCGTGTTTGAAAATTGTTGATGATACTCTCAAATTGTTAAAGGATTTCACCTGTATACTCACAACGACAAACCCGATGATGAAGTCTAGGTTGTCATACCCACCAAGATATGGAGATGAAACCCATATCCAGTTAGGGAGCATAGGTCCTACCGATCCTCACCCAATCCATCGTGGGTAGTGATACACTCTCAAAAGAGAAGTGCATGCTATTTTCCATAGCTTCGATGGTTCTTGGATCGGCCTTGGCCATGATCGGGTAATGAAAAACTCTCAATAAGCAAGCCAACCAAGTGGTAATGACATCCACCATTGGTCTTGATCAATTGGTTGGATGTGAGAGCCCAACTCAACTGATGTTTAATCTTGAAACGTGAGGTGTGTGGTGTTCATTTTACTTTAAACAAAAATAACAATGCATCAAACAACACACCATGATATTTCAACTATATGCATGAAAATGATATTTTATATTTTAGAAATAATGCATGTAAAAGATGTTTCAGATTCAAAAAATGTAGATGCAAACTAAAATAGAACAACCTTTGAGCAGGCTCCAAGCATGCAAACCTACACACAGTTCTAACAATGGCCACCTATGTGAAAAGCGGTGCACAGTCATGGCCGCTATACATAGGCGCAATCAGAATCTTAGCCGCTGGCTTCTGGGGTGGCTAATAACAAAGGCCATTGTTCCCAGTAGTGGCTAACAACAAACAAAGAAAAACCTAGAAGTTTTACCTTAAATATTTCTCTATGTTTGCTAATTAGTGCTATTCTAGATATTTTCAAAAATTAGAACAAAATACAAATCAGATTAACTTACAGGTAAAGCCTAAGTTCAAAGAAGATGCTACCATTCTGATCTTCTGTGTTTTTTTCTAGCCACTGATGATCAGGGTGGTAGTGATGCTAGTCGCTGGAGCCAATGGTGATGGTGACTGTTAGTTGCTATCACTCAGAATGATTTACTTGCAATGAAAAAAAATAGAAAATATCAGTTAGTAGTATGGAAGAGTCCCGCACATGATCACCACTTAAAAGATTACTAAAACATCTAAATCTAAATGCAAATATGTAATCAAATTGACAATAACATCATATAACCAATGCAAAGAGAAAGAAATAAAAGAAATGGTGCCCTTTTTTATTAATATTAGTAAAGTCTTCTTTACATAAGGTTACAATAGATCCCTCTTAGGGATAACCAAATTTGATACAATATTACAATCAATGACTTCAAAGGGAAAGGTGCACTCTTCAATAGGTCTTTAGCATCTCCACAAACTGATTATAGGAGGGATTACTTCGATGACCTTCACTTCATGATGCTAATGAAGATGATCTTGAGGATGATATGCTCCTAATAAGACCTATAACCTGCACACAAGGAAACCTAAAAAATATCAATAGCATATGAAGCCTCTCAAGATGAGGCTATTTCATGATTATTGTAAAATATGAAGAAAATGCATAAAGAAATGATAAGATGCATGAAAATACTAAAATTAAAGCAAAAAGAATGCTAATACTAAAAGTAAAGCAGTTAATATAGGTTAGAAATCAAAGAAATGCAATAAATGGTAAATCTATGATCTAAAATAAGGGAAATGATATTCAGACCATAGCCACTATCAAAATGAGTGGTGGACTCTGTTAGCCGCTATCAACATCAATGGCAGCACCTACGGGCCATTATTAAAAATAATGACCGTAGGACAAAGGTTCTATAATATGAAACCTGAGCCTGATGATGATCAATTCCAATGTCAATGAATTGATGTTCTTGGTGCATTCTTGTAGAATGACTTAGGGTGGGAATTGCTTCAATCCATGGCAATTTGATGCTTGAATAGGTGGATGTTTGCTCCTCAAGATTCAATGGTCTCAATTGATGAATAGGCAGGTGTCATTGCACAATTGGGTAGCACTTCATTGCACCTCAGAGGGATGTCAATTCACTCATCAATTCGGTAGAGCTCCGCTATGGCAAATGCACATGAATTTCTCTAATTTTCTTGTAAATTTGGGGCCTTAAATAGACTCCCAAATTCTCCTCCTAGCTTCTCTAGGAAGCCAAGAACCTAATTTAGTTAGGCTAGGGCCATTGAGAGGAAGCTTCTAGATGCTTCGAATTTGCCAACCATTCAAGAATTCGTTAGATTCCAATGGATTTACTCGGCTCGGGTAGCCCGAGTTTGTTATAGACTCGACCGCTATCGATAGGCATGGCTATGGACATAGCTGCTATGATTATCAATGTTAACAGTTGCCACCATTGATGACATCAGTGGTGATGGCTGAATAGGACTAGGATCCCTGATTGAGTGGTTAAAACCACTTTTGGGTCTTGGAAAGGTCCAAGATCAGTCACATGGCCTAAAGAGGTGTCCATATGAGTAGCCTCCTCAACATGATGTGTTTTAGGTATCTATAGTTACTTTATTCTCAACTACAAAGTGACTAAATTTCATTATTGGATAAAGTGTAAGCTAGTTATCCAATCAGATCATTTTAGTATGGTTCCATCTTATCTAGGTCTAGCTTAGACACTCTAGTAGTTAGGTTAGTAGGAGTTGTTGCTACCATTGTGGGGTCGACTTTAGTTGCCTTGATAAAGTATACCTTGTCTACTATTGGAGGTCCTTTCTCTAAGTATCTTGTATTTATTATCCTATATTTTCTTCTTGATGACAAGGATGTCCAATGCCTTAATAACATCTATTTATTAAACCTTAAATGCAAATCTTGGCCTAGGTCTTATAGTTGCACTTTATGAGGGAGATATTGTAAACTTAGCTCTTTGGGATAGGTTCATGTGTATCATTACCCATAAGAAAGGTTGATAATATTGGGATGGTGGAAGTGCTTGACATGTGAAAATGGATTGTATAGGGTGAGAGGAGAAATTACACAATGATGATGGGAAGGAATAGGTAGGAGTGGGATGTCATGCTAATTTGACCAAGGTGGTAGACAGGGGTGACATGGTGCATGGAACTAATGGTTTTAAAGTGAGCTTGGATGATGGGATATGGAAAGGATGTAATAAGAGTGGTTATGACTACAACCATGGCTACTGAAAGTAGGATGGCTTTTAGAGAAATATGAGGTAGGATGCCTATAGGAGAAACATTAATTATACTAGTGGATGGTGAGATAATTGTAGAAAAATAATGGAAAGGGGAAGAAGTAGGGATAGAATAAAAATAAGGGTCTAAGAAATATAGGGGAGTAATATTATGTGATAGGGAAGTAGGAGTGGGAGTGGGTGTAGTAGTGGCCACTAGACTAAGCTATTTCCAACTTGGGGGAGTATCCTTGAGGAATTTAATCTTTCTCAAACTAGATTATATAACTCTACTATTGTTGATATCATGCCATTGTCATGTCTATGAACATGGACCCATATCTCTCAAACGTCTTCTTCCCTTTAATGAACATTTTTATAACTACCAAATTAACCACTACTAGAGTTGTCGATGTAACTAAGATAGTTGTCATGAGTGCTACTTATTTCTTGGGCTTGAACTTGTGAGGGGTCAAGGTACCTATTATTGCTTTACTTATGGTCTTAATACTTTTTGAACTCTTTGAGTGCCTCTTGTCCTAGGTGGAAAAAAAATGGTATTAAACAAACCATATCTTATGGACTTAGTAATTGTGTCTATTTGTATCTCATACTCTATCATTTGAGTATCTTGTAATCTATATTCTCTAGTTTTTGGAGCATCCCTAGCATTTTATGGGTCAACTTGATATAGGATTAAAGTCATTCATCTTGGGGTAGAAAGCATGCCACTCTAGGGGTTAGCATACCAACTATAAATCTTATATTTATACCCGTATTTGCTTCCTAAAGTGTAAAAGATATCTCCTTATCTAGGTTTAACTACTACTACACATTGTATCTCTTCTCATGTGCATAGAAGGTGTCTAAATTCTTGTCTTTTAAGGGTTTTCTCGAATATTCCTTCTAGGTCATAGGACCAATGATATCTAAGCTATTTAAGATTAGTCTCCCTCAATCATGATTATCCAACTAAGTGGAACCATGTAGAGTAGGATTCATACTCATGATATATTGCTTGAGTGGATAGAAGATGGTTTGCTTCTACCCCTTGAAACAGGGTTATGCATAAGCACCAAATATCATAAATTGGCTCTATTTAGGATTTTAAAAATTTTAAATTGGCTAATTTTGGATCCTTTCACTAGGGCCCATTCACCCAAAATTTATGGGGTGGAAGTTTTTTATGGTAAATTTTTCTATCATTGATAATAGTCATCTTATTTTTATTTTAATTCGCCGACCACTTTCACCCCATTCCATGAATAATTTTCCTTAAAATTATAAATGATTTTGTTTTTCCTACCAAATTCGCCTCATATACTACCCATATATATATTGTAGTGGGTACCGATAAACATACATCTAAAATAATCTAATTTAAAAATAGATCTAAAACAATAAAAAACTTGACAAGGTTATAGAGAAGTGTCTATTGACATAAGCTGATTGGTTGTAGAGGAGTGTCGATCAACATATGAATATTGGTTGCAAAGAAGTTTTGATCGATGTAAGATGATCTTCATAAGCTGATCAATTGTAGAGGAGTGTCAATCAACATATGACTATCAGTTGTAGAGAAGTATCGATCAATGTAAGATGATCGACATAAGCCGATTGGTTGCAAGGGAGTGTCGATCGACATATGCCTATCGATTGCAAATAAGGGTCAATCGACATAAGACAATAGATTATAAAGACTATCAACATAAACCGATTGATTGTAAAAAAGTTCCTATAATCGATCATCATACTTGTAGCCGATTGTGATGCTTGCATTCAATCATCATACCTGCAATCGATCATCATACCTACAATAAATTTTCATACCTACATCCAATCATCATGCTTGCAACTGATCATCATATCTTCAATTAATTATCATACCTGTAGTCGTTCATCATGTCTCCAATAAATCATCATGCCAGTAATCGATCATTATATCTACAATCGATCATCATATCTACAACCGATCATCATGCCTATAGTCGATCATCATGCCTACATTCGATCATCATGCTTGCAGTCGATCATCATGTCTACAACCGATCGTCATGTCTAAAATTGATCATCATTTTTGTAGTCGATCGTCATACATATCTTAGATCGATCATCATAAAACATAAAGGCTAAAAGTATTTCATTTTGGCCTAAAGCCTTTAAGTTTATCGTACATTTTTAGATTTTACAAACCGATATTCATAGCCCCCAACACGGAAAAATTCACCATGGTTTGAATTATTTTGGAGATAAATGAATGCAATTCACCATGTATACTTCTACATAATTCGCTAGTATTTCAAGACAATTCACCTTGATTTTATAAATATATTTTGGGGCCGATCCCTTATGCATAACCCTACCTTGAAATATTTCAAGTCTATGTAGTTGAGTTTCTTCCACATAGTCTAGCTTGAACATGCACTTTGGTTTTCATATAGGTAACTCAATAGGTATGATTGAGAATCCATAAAGATAGATGAATGACCTCATATTCCCTTAAGTAAGAATCTCCTCTTTATCATTTTCCTTTGGTTATCAACTATATTTTCTTATATGTCAATCTTGACACTTTTCTCCTAAAAGTTTCCATTAGGGATTTTTTGTTTCTTAGTAGGGTATGTTTATGTAGTCCACAATGGTTAGAGGTTTTTCATCTACTCCTACTTGGTCTAGCTGGAGTGTGGAAAACCAAAATTTCTTCTACTAAATGATAAACTATAGTAAGTATGAGGTACAATTAAAATTTCTTTCCTCTTTGAACTCTTTGAGTTGAATTTCCATTTGAACTAAGATACACTTGTCAAAGTAAATATTTTAGGAGTACCTTGGGTAGGTTTATACTAGCTAGAGTAGGATTGTTTTTTTCTATACACATTTTAGTTACTTCTATCCCTTAGGACCATGGATATTCTAACATTACCATATGTACATCTACCTTGAACTGACTCAAATCCTATGGGATACTAAAGTTAGATGGTAGGTTTAGTTTTTATAGGTAAGAGGTTAGGAAATCCTACCAATAGGTGTTATATTTCCTATAATAGAAGTCCTTTTAGGTCCTAGGGTTGTAGGAGATTCACATGGATAGTTCATTAGTGGATTTCAACATACTCATTATGAATCTTTACTTGATGTAAAAGGTTTATTTTTTACACTTAGAAATCCTAAAAATTATCGTCATTGGGTCATATCTATTTGTCACTACTATTCATTCTAGGTAGCTTAAAACTTATGGCATTGAATTCATAGCTAACATAGAAATCTAGATTTACCTAATGATAAATGAGTCTGTCTAGGGATTTATTCCTTAATTTCCCTTTGGTATGGGTGTAGCTCCCTACTCCACTCTCTAGTATGGATTGTCCAAATTATTTTCTAGTCCCTTTGGAGGTAGGGTGCCCTACCTCTTTCTCTTCCTTGTTGGATAATATTACATTATTTGGTAGATGCTAGAGTACCCCCATGATACTATTGTATATAAAATTTTAGAGTGTGAGCTATTAGAATAGGGTGTGTGGTTTATATTTTCTTTAAAGTATGTGTCAATGTGTAGGATGAGTCCAAGTGTCATGTAGTAAGGTGTGCAAGTGTCATGTAATTAAATGTGCAAGTGTGTCAAGAGTCATGTGTATGTGTCAAGTATGCAAGTGAAGAGTCACATGTATATGGCAAGATATAAAGTCAAGAGACATGAGAGGTTTGTCTTATGTGTGGAATATGAAAGGATGCATCTCCTAGATATGTGAGGAGAACAATAGTCAAGTATTGAAGAGTCATATTCTAATATTATATTATGGAGATAAAGCTCCATGTATTGTATGATCAAAGAATTAAGATATGTATTCAACATTGATTCATATATTAAATATCTTGTATATTTTATTTATAACATAGTGAGTTAGTTCATTGTGTTATATTTTATGAATGTTATATTCATTGAAATTGATATTATTTTGTAAATTTTCTTTCATATAATTTATATCTAATTTTGATTAGATATTGGATATTGGAACTTGTGATAAATTTGGCTAAAAATCCATTAGTGGTATGAGAGCTACATTCAAACCAAGTGAGAAGATTGAAGAATTGTCTATTAGAGACACATTTAAGCTAAGTAAGAATCTTGGAGAATTATCTATCAGAGACACATTTAAGCCAAGTAATAAGCTTGGAGAATTGCCTATAATAGACACATTCAATCCAAGTAGGAAGCTTAGAGAATTGTGCTATTAGAACCACACTCTATCCAATATTGGTAGAGCCATATTGGATAAAATATAACATCAACAAATTCTGGTGTAAATTTAAATTTGAGAATATTTGAAGGAAAAGTTACAAGTTGAAAAGCTCGCATAAGAGAATAACTCTGGTGTGAATTTAAAAGCATAGATAATGCTAAAAGAATATAAACTAATATATGAAAGGGATAGTGAATGCTGCTTGCTATTATGGAGAGGAAGACATAAAAAGAAATAGAGTGCTAAAATATTTTGGGTAGAAAATGCCATGATAAATTGTTGAAGGCAATAGCCTATTAAAAGGAGTCTAGATGTCAAGAGAAGTATTTTATTATAGAATATTAGCGGTTGAAGCCACCAAGATAAAAAAAATAATTAGATATGAGAGTCATTATTGTGAATTTAAGAATTATTGTCAAGGATTTGAGAGCCATCATCACAGATTTAAGATTTGTTGTCACAAATTTAAGAATTGTTGTCATAGAAAAATATTTGACATAAATCAAGGAGGAACCCGAGGTTAAAACCCATTGTTGTAGTAGCATCAAGGAGGAACCTAAAGAGAATAGAGGTAAAAATAAATTATTACAAAAGCATTTGGGAAGAACCTAAGAAGAAAAGAAAATGTGAGATCCATTGTTTTAAAAAAGCTGATTGAGATATCTGGTCCAAAGAACTAAGAATACTCCAAAAGAAAAGTGTCTAAGTCAAGAATGTAAAATATAATGGTTAATGTGAATATTCTAAAGTATGAAGGCTAGTCAAAGTGTAATGTTCACCGTGGAATCTCAGAGTACATTCATAATATTATTCCCTATTGCATGTTAAGGTGGACATGTCAAAAAGTGAAGTAAGTGAATTAATCTTGAAATTGCAAAATTTGAAAAGGGTATATTTAAAGTATATTTTGAGTGCTAGGTTTTTTTGAATTTGGAGTTATAAGGATTAAAAGGACTTGATTAAAAGAAATTGAATAGGATTTTTAAGGAAATCTTTGAAAAGAAATTTGAATTTTGGAGAGATAAGGACTAATTAAAATTGATATTTGATAATTTATTGATTTTATTATTGGAGATTGATTAATGAAAAATTTGACTGATTAATTTTACAAATTTGAAAATTTGATTATTTGAAGAATTTGATTATTTGACTAAAGAAATTAAATTTTAGAAATAAGGATTTCTACTCTAATTTTATTTTTGGAAAAATTTGAAACTTGATTGATCGAAGAAATTATTGATTGAACTTTAACTTTGGAGATATAAGGATTTCAACATCAAAGGATTTAATTATGGAAGAAATCATTAAAAATGCTTTTTCAGAAGAGAGTGAGTTGAAAAAATTAAAATTCTATACACAAAAATTGATGGATGATTTTGATGAAAAGAAAGATATGCCAGACAACTTGAAGAAAAAATTATCTTCAAGTAGAAAAAAATGCCAATGATGAAAAAATTACAACATTCATCAACTATTTTCCTAAAAATATTTTTGACGCATTGTGGAATTCCTAAAATGCTATTATACTGCCTACTGAAGAAGGAATAGTAATGTATATGGCATTACTCAATTTTGAGATTTATCAAGAAAAAAGGCAAGAAGAAAAATTGAAATGAAAATATCATTTGTGACATAATAAATTTAAATTCAGCTTATGTTGACTTCAATGTGGAATATTTAAATTTCAATATTCATAAGATGTATTATTGTGATGACTTGCTAATTCATTATCCAAAAGTCACACCAACAACCATACCACAACTAAATATGAAGACAAAAAGATCAAAGAAGAAGAAAATAAAAAAGATCAAAATAAAGATAGATGAAGACAAATAAAGTCTAATCAATATTATGGAAAACAATTTAGTAGATCAACACCAAAATATCAAGGAGTGTCAGAGTTAGAGCCGAAGAATAAAAAAAAGAGATTGAAGACTAAAGTATTTAATAACCAAATAATGTAATATAGGGGGTGTTGAAGAATATTAAATTATTTTGTAGATGCTAAATTACCCTCATGGTACTATTGTAAATATTAGATTAGAGTGTGAGTTATTAAAATACTATGTTATTTATATTTCCCCTAAAGTATGTGTCAATGTGTAGGACGAGTCCAAGTGTCATGTAGTAAGGTGTGCAAGTGTGTAGAGTGTGAGAGTGTGCAAGTGTCATGTAATTAAATGTACAAATGTATTAAGAGTCATGTGTGTATGTGTCAAGTATGCAAGTAAAGAGTCACATGTATTTGGCCAGACGCAAAGTCAAGAGACATGAGAGGTTTGTCTAGAGTGTGGAATAGAAAAAAATGCATCTCACAGATATGTGAGGAGAGCAATATTCAAGTATGAATAGTCATATTCTAATGCTATATTATGGAGATAAATCTCCATGTATTGTATGATCAAAGAATTAAGATATGTATTCAACATTGATTCATATATTAAAGTTCTTGTATATTTGATTTATAATATAGTGAGTTAGTTCACTGTGATTTATCATTGTTATATTTTATGAATGTTATATTCATTGATATTGATATTGATATCATTCTATAAATGAGATTTCATATAATTTATATATGAGTTTTATTAGATCTTGGATATTGAGACCTATGATTATATCTAGCTAAAACTCCATCAATGATATCAAAACTACAATCAAGCCAAGTGAGAATCTTGGAGAATTATCTATCAAAGATACATTCAAGCCAAGTAAGATGCTTGAAGAATTGTCTATCAAAGATGTTGGAAATTTTGAGTAGTTTTGTTGACATTGATGTCAAAATCATATTGGTTCAATTTCATCATCAGTAAGGACATCAAGTGGTTTTTCCAAAAGCAAGAGGATCTTGGAAAGGAATAGGATATAATATTTATTTTTAATATTATATGCCTAAAAAGACCCAAAGGATGGAGACCCAAGGAAGGAGAATCAATCTTAAAGTAAATAATAATATTATATTATTATAATATTTTGGGCCAAATAACAAGGTGAAGAAAAACAAGGTTCAAGTTAAAAATACCCATGAGCAGTTTAAAAAAGATTTAATTTAAATTAATAATGGGTGCAAAGGTTTTAAATTTAATATTTAAAATCTAATTCAAATTTTTAAACTCTAATTTTGCCAACGTGTAGAACACAAGAGCATGTGTATTTATAGGAAATAAATCTCATTTCCTAAACTCCTCGATTAATGACATACACCTTGGAATAAAAAGAAATCGTGCATTGTATATGTTGGAAGAAGAGAGTTCACATTTCAAAGCTTTGGTGGCAGATGAAGTAAATAAATGTAGCATCATGGATAGAGGAATCCATCAATGGCGGATAGCACAGGTGAAAGTTGAGAGAGTGCTAAGGCTTGCAAGAAAGGGATTGCGGGTTTGATCCATGCGATTGATGTTTTGCTTGTTAGAGGCCTTTGTTTTTTGTGGGCACTTTTCGAGAGGAGGATAAGGAGAGAAATGTGTGCCAAGGGTCCTATGTGGGCACATAGCCCACTTGGTAGCCTAGCTTGAGGCTAGGGCATTGGAGAGGCTACGTCATGTGTTTGATTCTCGCGAAGGACATTTTTTGGGCAGAATTGTTGAGAGGTATGCTATGCACGTTTTTATTTCTCCAAAGGTTTTGAAATTCAAAAAAGTGCTTAGAGGGTTTTGTGAATTCTAAAAGGTAGTTATAAGTGTTTGAGGGAGTTATAAGGTAAATAAAATTAAAATATTTTATTTTTGATTTTTGGTGATTGAAATTTATTTTATAAGTTTGGAGATTATAAGGTGTATCAAGGAAATTGTTGTGTATTTTGTTATAATGAAAATGTTGACTTATATTATGTAAGTTTGGATATTATAAGGTGTACTAAGAGAGTTGATATTTTGTATGGCAAAATAATTATTGGGAAAATTATTTTGTGGAGATCTTGAAATAAGTTGTGGCTACCTAACCTTGATATTGGCAAAGAAAGTTTAAGACAGGTTTTGAAGACATATCTCCATCAAAACAAAAGGTATGGGCACATCTTCCTTGTGAGTAAAATATTGTTGGATTGGATGTTGTGAATGCTAAGTTGGAGTGAAAAGGGTTTTGATAAATATTGTTGAGTTTGGTTTTTGAGATATCCAATATTGATTGATGAGGATTTTTCTGGAATGAAGATTATTGCTAGAAACCTTGTTTGATAAGCATTGTTGGAAATATTGAGTGAGCCTTCACATGCATGATTAGGGTTTGTGAAAGATCATGAGTATCATTGTTATGTGAAGTTGTGAACAATATTGAACTAGGGTTTGTAAAATAACTTGAGTATCATTGTTATGTGAGGTTTGTTTGATAAGCATTGTTGAATAAGCTTTCATTGAGTGATTGGTTGAGTGGAGTTGATTGAGCATAATTGATTGAAAGTGTTGGAGTGATAGTTCAATTTTTGTAATACAAATTATTCTTTATTTCTAGATTGAGTTGAAGAAAATATTGAAAGTTATTAAGCATTGTTGTGAGTGAAAATATTGAGTCTCTAACCATTCTCTATATTTTTCTATGGTAAAATAAGAGAGATTGAAAGTGATTGAGCATTGTTGTGAGTGTGAAGCATATTGAGTCTCTAACCATTCTCTATATGTTTTTGTGGTAAAATAAGAGAGATTGTAAGTGATTGAGCATTGTTGTGAGTGTGAAGCATATTGAGTCTCTAACCATTCTCTATATGTTTCTGTGAGATTAAACAAGAATCTGTGTGAAGCTTGTTTGTGTGATTGAAGAAGTTTTCTATGATAGATTGAGTTGAGTTGAATAAGATTTTATGAAATCTTGTGAGCTAATTTGAGTAAGTCCTAGAGTGGACTTAAGGATAAATTTGTGTGAGCTTTTGTGGAAGATTACAATAATATTGGACAAGTTCTAGTGAGGACTTGTTGAGCATATTTGAGGTAAGTCTTGGTGAATACTTGTTGAGTAGATTGGACAAGTTCTAGTGAGGACTTATTGAGTAGATTTGAGGTAAGTCTTGGTAAATAATTATTGATAAGATGGGATATGTTTTATTGAGGACTTGTTGAGCATATTTGAGGTAAGTCTTGGTGAAGACTTGTTGAGAATATTAGACAAGTTCTAGTGAGGACTTATTGAGCATATTTTATGCAAGTCTTGGTAAAGACTTGAGAGCAATTTGAGAAAGTTCTAGAGAGGACTTGTGGATATATTTGAGGTAAGTCTTTGAGAAGACTTGAAGAGCTAAGTTGATTGATTGATTTGTTTAAGCTTTATGTTAAGGCTTGGGGTAGATCTAGAAGATTTAATTTGTGATTGGATCAAGATTTGTGTTAAGGCTTGAGGATAGAGTTTGGTACAAATTTGAGGATATGTTTGTGCCAAACTAGAGACAGAGATTGAGAAGATTTGTTATAGATTGAGGGACTATGTTTAATGCAAATTAGAGATAAATATTGAGTAGATTTGTGCTAGAATTAAGGACTATGTTTATTGCAGATCAAAGATAATTATTGAGTAGATTTGTGCTAGATTTAAGGACTATGTTTAGTGTAGATCAAAGATAAATATTGAGCAGATTTATGCTAGATTTAAGGACTATGTTTAGTGTATATCAAAGATAGATATTGAGTAGATTTGTGTTAGATCGAAGGACTGTGTTTAGTAGATTTGTGCTAGATAAATATTGAGTATATTTGTGCTAGATTGAAGGAATGTGTTTAGTGCAGATTTGAGATAGAGTTGAGAGTAAGATTTGGAGGTGATAGAGCAGAGAACAGTAGTATCTAGTGGATAGAGATCCATTAGCTAGGGTAGTGAAGACAAAGATATTCTAAGTGAGGATAGAGTCTTCTATGGATAGAGATACACAACCCAAAGCAGTGGAGGCAATAGTCTTCTAGAGGATCACCAGCTAGAGCATAGGAGAAGGAGTTCTCCTATGGATAGAGATCCATGAATCAACTAAGGGTATTGGTATATCCTATGGATAGAGATACATAAACTTGATCAGGGGATTGGTGTCTCATTTGGATAAAGGTCCATAAACATTGTAATAGGGAAATAATTCCCAAGAGATTTTTTGAAAATTTTTTAGTGAAATATTTTCTCCATGGAGTAGCCCACATTGGGTGAACCACGTTAAATTGGTTTCTCTATTGTGTATGGTGATTTGTTCATTATTTTTATTATTTTTATTGATATTTCCATTGATATATTGCATACTATTGTTTGGTAAAGAAAAGAAAAAGGTGGTCTTATATTGTTCACCCCCCTCTCAGTATAAGCTTGTGTTCTTCAAAAGATACATTCAAGCTAAGTAAGAAGCTTAGAGAATTGTCTATCATAGACGCATTCAATCCAAGTAGGAATGTTGGAGGATTGTACTATCAGATCCACACTCTATCCAGTCTTGGTAGAGCCATATTGGGTAAAAGCTAGCATCAAAATTTTTTGGTGTGAATTTGAATTTGAGAATATTTGAAGGTAAAAGATTTAGGTTAAAAATATAGCATTAGACAACTTTGGTTTGAATTTAGAAGCATAGAGAACACTGAAAGAAGAGCAAAAAATATTTGAAAGGGATAGTGAATGCTGCCTAATAATATATTATGGAGAAGAAGCCATAAAAAGAAAGAGTGTTGAAATATTTTAGGTAGAAATTACCTTAATAAATTCTTGAAGGAAATATCCTATGAAAAGGAGTCTAGATGTCAAGATAAGTCTTTGAATATAGACTATGAGTGGTTGAAGCCACCAAGATCCAAAAAGGAATTAAAAGCAAGAGCAGTCATTACAGATTTGAGAGCTATTATCACATATTTGATAATCATTGTTATAGGAAAATATTTGATGTATATCAGGAACCTGAGGTCGAGAGCCATTGTTGTAGTAGCACCAAGGAGGAACCTAAAGAGAATAGAGAAATCAATCCATTGTTACAAAAGCACCAGAGAGGAACCTAATAAGAAAAGAAAAGGTGAAAGCCATTATTTTAAAAAAGTTGATTGAGATATCTAGTCCATAGAATAAAATAAAAATCCATATTATATGGTTTGAGTAACCAAAGAATACTCAAAAAGCAAAGTGTTTGAGTTGAGAAAGCAAACCAAAATGGTGAATTATAAGAGTCTCAAGCTTGAGGGTTGGTCTAAGTGTAACATTAATTGTGGAATATTAGAGCACATTAATAATATTATGTCCTATATGTCAAGGTGGACATAACAAAAAGTGAGGTAAGTGAATTAATTTTGAAATTGCAAGAAATGAAAAAAGGTATACTTGAAGTATATTTTAGTCACTAAGTTTTTTTAATTTGGATTTATAAGGATCAAAAGTATTTCTATCGAAGTGCTTGATATTGAAGTTTTTTTATTAAAAGAAATTGAATATGAGTTATAAGGAAATATTTGAAAAGAAATTTCAATTTTCGAGAGATAAGGATTGATTAAAATTGATATTTGATAATTGATTGATTTGATTATTGAAGATTGATTAAAGCAAAATTTTATTGATTAATTTTGTAATTTTGCAAATTTGATTATTTGAAGAAGTTTATTATTTGACTAAAGAAATTAAATTTTGGAGAAATTAGGATTTTGACTCCAATTTTATTTTTGAAAAATTTGAAAATTGATTGATTGAAGACATTATTAGTGGAAACTAGATTTTGGAACTATAAGGATTTCAACATCAAAGGATTTAATTATGGAAGAAATCATTAAAAATAAATTTTTAGAAGATAGTGAAGAAAGGTTAAAAAACTAAAATTCTATACATAAAATTTAATGGATGATTTTGATGAAAGAAAAGATATACCAGACAACTTGAAGAAAAAAATATCTTCAAATAAAAAATTCCAAAGATGAAAAATTATAGTATTCATCAACTATCTTCATGAATTTTTTTTGAAGCATGGTGGAATTCCTAAATTACTACTATATTTCCTACTAAATAAGGAATAGTAATGTACATGGCATTACTCACTTTTAAGATTTATCAAGAAAAAATACAAGAAAGAAAAATTGAAATGAAATATGTTAGTTGTGATACAATAGATTTGAATTCAACATATGTTGACTTCAATGTGGAATATTTAAATTCCAATATTCATAAGATGTATTATTATGATATTTACAAATTTATTATCTAGAAGTCATACTAGCAACCATATCACAGTTGAAAATGAAGACAAACAAATCAGCAAAGAAGAAAATAAAAAAGAGCCCAAGAAAGATATATAAAGACAAAGAAATTATAATCAATACTACATGAAATAGTTTAGTAGATCAGCACCAGAACATTAAGCAGTGCCAAAGTTGAAGCTGAAGAACAAAGACAGGAATCAAAGATTGAAGACAAAAGTCTTCAATAACCAAATAATGTAATATAGGGGGGCATTGGAGAAAATTACATTATTTGGTAGATGCTAAAGCACCCTCATGATACTATTTTAAATATTAGATTAGAGTGTGAGTTATTAGAATAAGGTGTGTGATTTAATTTCCTCTAAAGTATGTGCCAATGTGTAGGATGAGTATAAGTGTCATGTAGTAAGGTATGCAAGCGTGTAGAGTGTGAGAGTGTGCAAGTGTCATGTAATTAAGTGTGAAAGTGTGTCAAAGTCATGTGTGTATGTGTCGAGTATGCAAGTAAAGAGTCACATGTATGTGGCAATATGTAAATTCAAGAGACATGAGAGGTTTGTCTTATGTGTGGAATAGGAAAGGATGCATCTTTTAGATATGTGAGGAGAACAATAGTCAAATATTGAAGAGTCATCTTCTAATATCATATTATAAAGACAAAGCTCCATGTATTGTATGATCAGATAATTAAGACATGTATTCAACATTGATTCATATATTAAAGCTCTTGTATATTTAATTCATAATACTATGAGTTTGTTCATTGTGTTATATTATTGTTATATTTAATGAATATTATATTCATTGATATTGATATTATTCTATTAATAAGATTTCATATACTTTATATATGAGTTTTATTAGATCCTAGATATTGGAAATTATGATTAAATTTGGCTAAAAATCCACCATTCCCTCTCTTTTTCTTCTACAATTGTCTTGTTAATGGCTCTCCTAATGTGAATGGAATGGGTGATAGTGGAATATCATTATGTGGGTGATAGTGGTGGAAGGTGGTGAGGTTATTATGCTTTAGAAAATTAAGATACAGTGGATATAGATGTAGCATCCATGGACAGGAAAGAGGAAAACTAGTCAAAATCATAAAATTTATGATAAAATAGGTAAGTTTGGCTTTTTGAAGGTCAAATTAATATTCTAGCTAATTTAGGTAAATTTGATCACAAAAGAGAATAAAGGTGCTTGGAAGGATGGCTAAAATAGAAGGAATCCACTCATGGAGGAAAAGTAATTTACTCAAAATGTGGGGCAATATTCTCACTTAGAGGAGAGCGGTTCACTTACAGTTTGAGAGCAATTTGACATTGGTTTTGAAGTGACTTGCTTATGTTAGGGGACAGAAACATGTAGCCAATTATGAGGAGTTTAGAGCACTACATGTAGATGGATGTGAGGGCACCAATATTGCAAAGTGAGGATCTTTTATAGCCTCTTCTGGCTTATATAGACCCAAAGTAGCATGCATCCTATCTACACCTTGATATAAGCCACCTAGATGAGGGGATCAACCCATTAAGGGTTAGTTGCCCCTACCTATGATTATTATGGTGTGCCCTTTTAGGGAGAGCATCCCACTCACTAAAGCGAGTGGAATTATTACTTATATAAAGTAATTTTCTTACTTTAAGTGATTAGTTTACTTATTTTATCTTTTTGTTTATAACATAGTCCTTAACAGACCCAATAGACTGTTGACTTGGGATCAAAATATTTTTTTTTGAAAATTATAAAGAAATATATAAGAGGAAAAGGATAAGAAGAAATATACTAATAGAACTAAGAGGTAGGAATATATTTATCAAATTAATAGCTACCACTATGTACATATATATTATTTTGGATGAACTTTTTATAGCTATATAGATCAAAGATACTACTTATTCATAGAAATTGACAACATTACTCCCTCCATGGAATTAAGTCTATAGACATATAGCCTCATTATTTTAGTGATTTAATAGGGATTAATTCATGATAACTAAAAATTCTAGTATATCCCTAGCTTTGCTAAGTCCTCATCCCATTTGCCTAAAAGGTATCCTTTATATTCCACTTCTATAGGTCCTTTTGTAAAACCATATTTGAATGGCTTCTTGATGTTACATAGTACTTTTAAAGGCCTCCTCTATCTTCACCTAGGGATAGTAGTGTACTTAGCATTGTCTCTTAGGTTTATTTTTTATGTTCTCCAATTTGAGTTGTTATGGCATGTAAAGTGAAGGGAGATCGAGGTTATTTAATAACATTGCTTCCTTGCTATAGATTAACTTATTGAGAGATGACTTGGTAGATACCTTTGGTATCATCTTCTCTACCTATAATGATTTTTTGTATACCAATATTTTTGTGACTTTGAAATAGTACTTTAAATATTCTTGTGAGATTGGTCAAATCGGCCAACCCATTTCCCTAAGGTTTGTAGTTGGGTGAAATTTTGAGCAAGAATCCATACTTCAATATTAATTTCATCACTTTAACCCACTTGAAGTAAGTGGTATCATCTATGACTATGGTAGAAGGCACCACAAACCTAGTGATGTTATATTTGATAAATTAAACCACCATATCTTGATTGGCTACCTTGGCTAAGACTACTTTGACCCATATGGTAAGATAATCTATAGTGACGAGGATCCATCCATGGCCTACAATTGATAATGGGTTAACTTTTCATATGAAACTAGGGCCCTATTTTTGGAATGGTTAGTCACTATGATAGGCTCTAAAGGTATTAGGGATCTTATTTTTCTTCCCTTAAACATGCAATATGATCTATAATCCTTAAATTGATGGTAGAAATTGGTGAAAATGGTAGGCTAATAGTTTCTAGCTCTTAGGATTTTGTGAGCTATTATGGCTGATAATAAGTACCCTCCTTCATCATGATATTACCTAATTAAGGCCTCTTTCCTCTCTTCTTCTATGCAAAGGAGTAGAACATTGTCATATCCTTTTCTAAACAAGACACATTCTAACCAATGATAATGCATTACCTTTTGTCTAAGTCAGGCCTTTTTATTAGCTATCAATCCTTCTAGGACCTACCCTATAGACATGTATTTGCACATATCATCCATCCATCTAGTTTTACTATTGATACCTATTTCTTCCACTAGAGTCATGTGATATTCATAGATCATCTTTGCTAGACTTTTACATAAATCCTTTACCCTAATAAATTTTGTGGGTTTGATTTCAATATAAAATTATTGAATTTTGTTGACCCATTTGACCCTCTTTCTTCTAATTTTCCATGTAATATAGTAGATCAAACATCATAGTGTACTACAAAGATAATAGTCATGCTTTATGATAGATAGTATCTAAACTTCTTTAGAGCTTTCATGATGTCAAATACCTATTATTTGATCAAAATATACTTCTTTCATAGTTGTCAAGGGTTTGGATCATAAACTATATGGGGGTGCTATCTATATTGATTATTATTTTGAGTTAGGAAAACCATGATTCTCTCATCACTACCAAATACATATAGTCTAAAATCCTTAGAGAAACATGGATTATTTAGGATAGGGCATTTCATGGTGGCATCTTTGACATCTTGAAAGGATTTCTTTCCTTCATTAGTCCAAGGTCTTCAATGCATTTTATTTGATGAAGTTCTATAGTTAATACCTCTTTTGATACTATATGTCCTAACCATTTACCTTCATGAACAATAATAATGAACCTCTTAGGGTTTAAATAACTACTAAACTCCCTACAACAATGGGATACTAATGTAAAAACCCTAAAATCTATCCCAATTTTTTTTCTTTATAGGTTCAAAAACTAACCAAGACAATCAGAATAAATTCCATAGAAGCTTTTACCCACTTCCAAGTTTTAGATGCTGTAGAATCCCCTGGGTGGACAAGAGTAACCAATTCTCCCATATCATATTTTGGAGTTTAACTTGTACATTGCCCATACAGCTTAAAGGACACCTTTGAGTGGTCATCCCATTTTATTTCTCTCTTTTTAAGTAAATTTTGACCATAGCACATGGGTTAACCTTATCTCATTCATTTGAGATAAGGAATACCAATTCCCATAGTAGTGTTAGTCATTTCTTACTAGTGTTTTAGACGTAAGCTTCTTATAGTGTTATAATTTTAGTATAAAACTTTTGTGCACCATTAAAAAATAATTTAGATAACTTAATGGAGGTGATTATCATTAATGTGGCATCCCTCATTTGGTCACCCATCATTCAATCAGGATTTCCAATGACTACCACACCAAATGAAATCCCCCATATAAATTCTCCCTCATTTGTTCGGGTCCCTATGACTATCATTTGCATGATATCTCTCTCATATGGGTATCTCAATTTCTTTTGAAGAACCCATCAAAAGGATTTAGCTACAATGGAATTATAAGCTCACTTTCTCTTGGAGCACACTTCAGTGATCCATTACTAAAGTGCCCATTGTAACCCTAAGGGATTGTCACATCATGTCTCCCTTAGTTCCAGTCCTAATCTTAGGGGTCTAACTAGGTTGGTATTTTATTAATAAAACATTTCAAGGAGTAATCACCATATCCAATAAAAGAAATAACTTTATCATTTTTAATTTTATTTCTTCATTCAATTTTAAGATACACAATCGCATAATCCATGTTCTTTTGTAGGAAATAAATAGATACTAAACATCTAACAATGTTATTTTCTATCAAAGTATAATAATAAAATCCATATCTTCTTTAATTACAATGCATAACAATAAATTATTAAATACTAATAACAATTCCATAACAACACTTCACAAATACACAAAATATGCATCATGTGTCTTGGGAATTCTTTTTTGAGAGAAAAACCAACCTCAAAATGTCCATATTTATTTTCATTGCCAGTTTAATAGCCAGTCTATAAAAAGTATTACATTATTTCTTTTGCCATAGTATCAATCTGCTACATGAGTTTCTTATTTAATTCTTATTCCCTCCCATTACATTCATTTGCAAATTTCTTTTTACAAGAGCAAGGGAACCCCATAGTTCCCACACATTATACTTTATTCATTCTCTAATATATTAATACTCAAGAGTGCATTCCCTGGGTATATATTACAAAGGATTATTTGTGAAACCCCATAAGTTCCTTTCATTTTATTTGGCCTCCACATGAAAAATACCTTATTAAGATAATAATTTTCTCATTTCATAGAGTTTACCAAGTTTAGCATAAATGGTTACATATATAATCTTGAACATAGTTAGGATTCCATACAATAAATCAAACCAAGATTATAATAATCAAATGCTCAATTGGATCTTTTGCAGTCTAAAAAACATCATTTAACCTTCCCAAAATTCATAACATAATATTTCTAAATAAAGAAGCATATTTTAAACATCTAAGCCTATCAAGAGTAAAACAAAGTCCCTATTGTTTCTCTTTAATTAACTTCTAAAAAAATAATCCTATAGAGGGGGAAAACCACCCTACTGCGTACGATTCTCAAGGTTGGATTTGCAAAAGAGAGAGAGCCTTGAGGTGAATCATGGGATATGTGTTATTCTATACACTCACATGTGAAATAAAGGGAGGAAGGGTTCACCAGGAATGAATTTAAGGACTCATTCCAAGTCCACGGGATTTTAGGAATGTTTAATGTATTCGATTCAAGAAAATATCCTATGTTTGGCCTTTCTAGATATATGCTATAAAAGATAAAGGAAAATGCAAAAATATAATATGCAAGAATAAAAGAGATAACCCTAGGTTTTCAAGACAAAAAACCTTTAAGCAAGGGCTCAAGAGAAGATGCATAAATATAATTAATCCTAAATGCGCACTATATGTTGTTTATCCTTCAAATGCATAGAAATTAATTAAATGGATTTCTATTAAATTAGATCTAGGGTTTATAAAAAAAATATAAGGCACTCAAAAAATAACCTAAATATTAATTAGAATACTTAGCTTATATGGTGGTTGATCCAAGTTTTTTCTCCTTTATTCAGTGATATCAACAATTCATGTTCCTGCAAGATAACTTGGCAAACACATGGAAACTATAATCAACATTAGGGGGCCTCCTTAGGCCACTGTACAATAATTCTTGGAGGTATAATGGTCAATCCCCCTAGGTCTTTTTAGTTGACCGTTGAAAATAGAATCAAAACTTGACCTTTGGAAGAAATCAAGCATATCACAATCCAACAAAATAAAATGATGAAACCATAGAATATAATGTAGCACTATGAATTATATGTAGCCTATGATAAATATATAGAGTTTGAAACAATAGTTTACCCTTATATACAGTTTAGGCAAAATTGCACCCGTCACAAGCGATCATGATTTTGCACAGGTAAAATCATGCCCTGTAGAGACCTAGGCACGATTTCACAGAAGCAAGGTGAAAAACCTTAGATTAATGATGAGTAATACATGATACATGAAACCAAAATAGGTATGCAAAAGAGTTAAATCACCTGGAAGATAGTGAATAAGTAAACAAAAGGGTTGAGACCTCTCGAATAGTTGATCTCTCCTTAGGGATTCAACACAAATCCACCAAAGCAAGCAACAACAACCAATAATCCAATGCAGTAGAGAACAAATCACACTTCACAATTGAGAGTTTTCTTGCTTGTGGAAGAAGAAGAAGAATGCAGATCAATTAGTGAGCACATAAAAATACATGTAATCAATAATCATGATTCATTGTTATAATTATTTGTCGTGCTCTAGAAATGATTTCAAACCCTCATTATATAGTACATTTGAAGGTGAAATAGGTGGGAAAACTAAGGAGGGCCAATGTAAAACATGCCAACTTAAAGAAATTAGGGTTTCCTTGGACAAAAACCCTAAAAATAAAAATTGTGGCCCGTTAAGGGTAAACGTGATTTTGCATAGAGAGGGAAAAATGAGAAAAGAGGGGTAAGAAGCCTAATACTTGCCCTAGGAAAGTATAGGGGGTCTCCTAGAGGGCTCAAGGAAGATTGCCCACTAAAGTGGGTCAATTTTCTATGTCTACGTTTTTCCCCCTCTTTGATGCATTTATGGCCTAATAAATGTGTCAAATAAAATATGTAAACACTCACAGATAAAATATGATAAGAGAAAATTGGGTGGTTGGTTTAGAAAAAAAGAATGGGGCAAAAATGGTGCTATTTCAAATATTTTCTTATTTTGCATGCAAATTGAGGTATTAGGGACCTTAATAGCTCTTGGCTAGGGTGCCCCCTCAAGTTTCATGAGGGAAGACACATACCTCATGAAAAATCAAAAAGATAGATGTAGAAGAAGAGATATGAAAAGAGATAAAAAAGACAAAAGAGATGTGAAAAATACGGATAAAAGTGAAAAAGGAGTAAAACCCTAATTCATTTTTACTGGGCAGAAGAGGAGAAAAGAGCTATGGAGAAAAACTAGATATGGCATTACTAGTGCACCATTTAGAAATCGTGAGGGGCAAGGCCAACATGGAAGCATAGTGAGTAGAGGTAAGATAAAAAATGCTCCAATCATTTTCAAAAATTTCAAAATTTTCATGCTTTTTAGGTGGTTTTCTGCCAAAACCAATGGTTTTGCTGTGTACGACCCGAGCGCAATCTCACGATCTGATCATAATTTTACCTTGAGCAGTAGCGATGAAATCATGGCCAATGAAGAGGACAAGTGTGATTTCATGAAATCATGCCTTGCGAAGGACGGGGTATGAAATCACGATCCTAGAAAACTAGGTGCAATTTCATCGAAGGAGAAAGAAAAAATAAAGAAAAAAGAAAAGAAAAAACAAGAGAAGAATGAAAGGAGCAAGCAAACTACATTATAAAATTGCAAATATGAGACTTAGCAATTAAACTTAATTTTTTTTATTTTTATTTAGTTTTTAATTTTAATTTAATTTAATTTTGTATTAATAGAACTGATGAAAAATTATTATTTTTGTTGTGGATGCGGCTTAGAGTACTTGAGATTTGTGAGTGGTGGGAAATCTCCTTGGAGGTGGATCTGGACACACTCGAGTAGGCAGAGAGGGATAAAATAAAGACAATGGTGTTAGAACACCTAGCGAAGATGCCTCGGGTAGAGGCGAACATGGCACTACTGATGGATCTGGTGAAAAGATGCTATTTGGAGTTGTCTACCTTTTGGTTATCCATAGGGAATATGACCATCACATTGGAGGATGTGTGGTGCATATTGAACATTCCTATTAGGGGAATGGTAATTTAAAGAGCACAAGGGTGGCAAAAAACCTTGTAGTGATTTTTAGGAGGTTGGACCCACTGGGTGTGAGAGAGCACCATAGTCATAGACAACCTGGTGGGAAACTATGGGAAAGACCAGAGAGTTCGGTACACATGGGGTCCATATGTGATGTCCTGCTTGTACAAGATGTTGTGTACAAGTGGTATACATGGATAGTTTACATGATATTGCTCCAGGTATAGAGTTGGGAGTACATAGCAATGTAGAGATCAGATACACTACTAGGAGCATTGCCCACTTGAGACTAGCTAACTACATATAGATGGTCCATATACCTAGAGAAGGTCATGAGGACATACACTGGGAACCTACCACTAGTAAGGAAGATAATAGACAAGCTATGGGATGCCAATATTGTATGGCGATCTTGGCATCTACACCTAGGATGGGCTAAGAAAATAAGGAGCTGGCCAGGGTCAGGAGGATTAGATGGATGGCCATGAAGAGAGGGGATCCAGAGATCTTTTGATTTGACATAAACTTGAGGTAGTTTGGGATCTTACAGGGAATCTTGGACATAGGGGATTACTAGTATTTGAGAGTATATTAAGATCTAATAGGGATTAGATATGAGCCAAACCTAACCATATGTATAGAAGAGAACTTAGATGATCTTCCTTACATGGATACTAGGGTGGATGACATAGGAGTGGCATTTAGGTATCGATGATGGTACATAGGAGTCACACCTTGGAGGCTCTCCCCCTTGTACTAATACAGAAGCACCAGGTCATGTACTTGGGCATGTAGTAAGACTTTTTAGAGGTGGGTCATAGGGCCATAGAGAGGGAGTAGTAGGACCAGGAAGCCATGAGACAAAGACATGCACTATTTTGGATTGAGCTGGTGATAGAGGCGACCAGTGTTGTAGGGGCATCTAGAGTTACCACCATAGAGGCTAGGGTACCACCATGTAGAGGATTAGGATAGGCCTCTACATAACCAACAATAATTTGAGGCTAGGCCTTAGGATGATGAGACCTAAGGGAGAAGGTAGAGGTGCTACAAGCATAGGTGGTGACTCTACAAAGACATGTGGACCTGCTCCAAGAGGATAGGTCCAAGAGGATCGAGGGACTGTAGAGCTCTTTGAGTACCATAGAGAAAAAGAGGGATGCAAATCGAGTAGATTCTGATCATATCTAAGGATAGGTGAATCATCTAGACACAGAGTGCTAGAGGGCTCGCGTAGAGGGGATGGCTATCATCGGGAGCATCCAGGCTAGTGATGGGATCCACATTCTATAGGTAGAGCTATGAAGGAAAAAAGAGTGGATAGAGGTGGTAATTTAGTGGAATACTTTTTATGAGGCTATGTACTATTATGTGGTACCAGAGGGGTAGAGCATGATACTCCACCCATCCCTATAATCATATAGCAAGTCACAATATCAGTTACGAATAGTCTTAGTTTTATTGTTTGTGGGAATGTGACTGCCTGGACCACCTCCTTCAAATGGAGTAGAGGAGATAAGCTCTTAGAGTTAGGGCTAGGGATTGGGATGACATACTAATTTTTATTGTGGTATGTATCATTGGGGATTGGTTGAGTGTACTAAGACTAGACCGTGGTACACAAAATAGACACTCATGTATCTCTTTTTATTTAGTAATACAAAGTTGCTTCTTTTATTTATTTTATGTGTTAATGTGTGTGCATGTGATATGATTTGATTAAGTGTTATTTTAGTTTTATGTTTAATTATGTTTTATGCATGAAAACTATCTTAATGCAAAACTATATGAAATGCATGGATGAAATGAATGAGAGCATGAAAGAAGAAAAGACACAAGAAAGGAGGAAACAAGAAGGAAGAAGAAGGAAGAAGGAGAAGAAGAAGATCCAAAGGTCAACCATAAAAAATAGAGAAGGATAGGTGAAACATAGTATTTAAATCAACGTAGGTCACGACAGACCAATGTGATCAAACACTATGAATCGTATCAAAAATAGGGAGCTAAACCTACTATGGGTGTAGTACTCACCATGAGTGATGAAGTGTTGGAGTCTGACCCACTATGGGTGGTTGCTTGCTAATTGACTATTATGGGGTGATTACCCACTAGGATGTATACTAAGGCCTGCTAAAAATGGCCAAGGAGCTTATCCTATAATGGGGTGTTGAGCTCGCTGAGTCAAAAGGGAGTATAACCTAATAGGATATCATATCTAATAAGATACCTACTAGGATGTACAATTATCCCATGTGGGGTGCAATATAAGTGGATAAAAATTAGTAGGCAAGTGCTACCCTCGATAAGGGTTTGAAAATATGAAAAACACTTTGTGAGTGTTTGCAAATGTTCAAAAGAAGATAACCTTTGAGGAGGAAAAGAAGCAAAATAAAATATACATATATCCTTGTCTAAGAAAAAGAAAAAAAAACAAAGAATATTTGAAAATAAAAAATAAGTGACAAGGACATATTAACAAACTATCATCCTGGAATTTAGAAATATGATAAATCAATGTTTCTAAGATCAATGAAAATAGATCAAAGGAATAAAGTAACAAAAAAAAGAAGAAAGGAGTTGTAGAAGAATCCCTAAGTGGGGATCTTGCTAGGCATCAAAACCCTAGTGAAAAGTGCAATGTATGTGAGCTATGACCTAACTAGGTATCATCACATGCCATTATTGCAAGATACCTAGAAATCTATATGATCAAGCAATCATGAACAGGCAATCATGCAAAATATGACACTCAAGCATGTAGGTTGTGTTAAATATTAGGCAATCAATGCAGAAAAATGATAAGCACCAATGCAATATGAACAAGAATATGGATGCAATGGAAATGCAAATGCATAAATAAATGATAAATGATTATTTTTATGGGAATTTTTATTTTTTTATTATTTTTATGTATTATTTTTATTTTTATTTTGACTATTTAGAGAAAATAGGATGATATTCAACACAAAATCTGAATGTGTCTCCTTTCTTGACAAAATAAATAGGTGTACCATGAACTATTTTATCAAAGAAATCTCTAAAAGGTAAGCCTTCTTGATAATTATAATTACGAAGAGGCTCCTTCATAGCTCTTTCTTTGATATCCATAGCATGATAATCAATGCATTCTCAAACATAACCATTCTTTTTAACATAAGGAGGAGCAATTCCTAACTTCACAAGATCACTATAGGACAACGAAGTAGGGTCCTCTTCTAAAGTAGAAAGCTTATTTTTAGAGCATACAGAGTCAATCATATTACAAAAAAAGATCTTAGAAGAATAAGAGGGACCATCATCCACTTTTGATAATCTATGTATTCAACATAAGTCATAAGATGATCATCATTGTCAAATGGTAAAGGTTGGTCTTTGCTAGGTAGGAAACCTATGCCACATCTCCTAGACCAGATATCAACATCCAAAGGCTCTTGAATGCCCTTTTTTGTGGCCCCAAAACTTTACCTACATATCCCATACTAGATAGGATCTATTTAGGAAGTGGGTAGTCATTGGAAAGGTAAAAATGAGCAAAAGAATGCTCAATGGGAGAGGGGTTGCTACCATGTATATTTTCTTTTAAGGTAGTTCCTAAGAAGATAAAGGTACACATGCCAATATGTACAATATCACCATTATTATGGGGAAACCCATGGTTCTAGGTGATGGTGGTAGCTTGGCAAGATCCATAAGAGGCTCTCGAAGAAACTGATTATCATGATCCTGAGATGAGAAATTTAGGATATGTTCCTCACTCATTTTTAAATTTTGGAATTTCTTTGATATTTGAGATGAGGAACATGGAGAAACCATTTAAGAAATAGAAGGAAAAAGGTTGAACTCAGATTGAGCTTGCTCTACATTTGAGCAAAACTCAAATAGTTGAGGATTGTTCGGAATGGTGATAACTTGATTTTTAAATTCAAACTTTAGGTATTGATGAAGAGTAGAAGGGACGACCTTCATTGCATGGATCCAAGGATGCCCAAGAAGAAGATTAAAATATGTAGGAAAATGTACCACATAAAATAAAGTATCCAATATTTTAGGTCCAACCTTAAGGGGAAGAGATATGACACCACAGGCCTCTTGGGACTCATTGTTGAAATATTTTATAATGATATCAGATTTTGTTAAATATTCCTCTTTTAATCCAAAATTTTAAAAGAATTGATATGTACACAAATTGAGGGAAGAACCATTATCAATCAAGATTCACTTAATAAAGGTATCCCCAATAAGTGGAGTGATGTAAAGTGAATAATTTCCTTATAATTTTGAGGAAGGCTTATCATCATACGAGAATGAGATGTGATGTATCCCAAAAGATCCTACGACATCAACTATGGCATTAGGAGAAATATTTGAGGGAACAAATTGTTATTTTAGAAATTCCATCAAAGCATATCTATGGTTGGGAGAAGTTTGTAGGAGTTCTAAAACTAATATTTTTGTTGGAGTATTAGCTAACTGCTTTTGGAGATCAAATGAAACCTTGGGTTGTGGTTTCAACACTAAAGGTGGAGTCCCTGTATCTAAAACCTTTCTCTGATTATTCTTCAAAATTGAACTGGATTGTAGTATAGAATTCTACCCTTGCTAAGGATGCTGAGTAGGCTAAGTCTAAGCTTACCTTCTTGTAGTTATCCCAACCATTCCAACCATATTACCATAGGGAGGAGGCTCATTCTGATGAGCCACCTGATTAGCTACTTGTTGATTATGTTTTGGCAATGGATCTTTGAATATTCCCATACCTTATTTTGTAGTTGGAGCTTTTTGAGTAGGAATTTGATTATTTACTTATGGAGAACTCCTAATATCAATACATCTTGCATAGATCAGATCTTGAACCACATGTTTCAACTTCTTACATGATTTTTTCCAATGTCCTTCTACTCTATGATATGCATAATGTTGACCTTCCTTATACTAATGAGCTGTAGTATCAGGTTTCCTTATGGGAGGTAACTCAATTGTGTTGGCTTCTAAGAGTTATTTTAAAGTTGCTTCCATGGATATATTAAGCCTTGTAAAATTCCTTTGTGGAGGTTTCTAAAGTATTATATTTTGTAGGTTGTTAGTAACATTGTTAACAAGCCTACTATCCGTTCCACTATCACCTCCTGTGTGTTTATTCTTATGTTGAGACCTAGTAGGTTTCTCTTCTTTTATTTTGAGTTGGTCTCTTCTGATAAGAGCATGTTCTACTTTTCTTTCTAAATCAATTGCTTGATCAAAGGATGTAATAGTAGTAGTTTCTAATGCATAAGATAATTGTTCTTGTAAATTGCCAATAAATATCTCAAGCATATCCTTTGGAGGTAAAGTATATCTCAAGCATCCAACTAAACTTCTCCAATGAGCCAAAAATTCTGAAAATTTTTCTTTTCCTTTGTTTTAAATATAGACATCTTTCATTTTTACTTACTTTTCAATATATGCACCAAATTTTTGAACAAATAACTTTGTTGTTTCTTAAAAATTCTTCAAGGAGTAATTAGGTATCCAATAGTACCAATCTAATGCCATGCCACCAAGACTCTTAGGAAATTTTTTTAACAACATATCATCATATATGATATCATGGCATGTTGTTCTAAATATTCTTAAATGCTCTATTGGATATTTTGTCCCCTTATATATAGGTAAAATTGGCATAGGAAAATTCTTAGGATAAGGCCTAGCAGCAACAATAGGATCCAATGGTTGATTACACATTTCCTTATAACTATAAGTGAAACTTGAAGGCTGAATCATCTCAAATTTTGAAACCAACTACTTTACCATATTTGTTAGAATATCAACTTCTAGATTACTATTATGCATCATCCTTATATTCCCTAAAGGAGGGATATATGTGTGTTGAGGAACTAATTCTTGGATTAGGTTGGATGCATGGATACTATTGTTATATGTGGTACCTTACTAAAGTGGATAGCCAACATTTGGTGGGACAGAAGCAAAAGTGTTGAGATTAGAATATTGAGGAGGAAATTGAAAATAATTTTGAGTGACACTACTAATTGGAGGGACTTGTAGATTCCTTCCAACATTGGTGGTTATAGTAGTGGCATCAATTACCTGGTTTCTTAAATTATCAAGATGTATTGATTTAGGCAAGGGGTTATTTTGATCAAGCATAGGAGAGCTTATTGGAGGAGGAGGTGGAGGAGTCTCACCTCTTTCGATATGAGCTTCTCACTCCATACCCTCCAATATGTTATCTCTATTAGCTTTCATGAAGCCCCAAATATTCTCAAATGATGAAAATATGAACCTACCATATTATATTATTCGTCTGGATCTATGTTAGGATACTCTCTATAAATTTGATCATCTTTTAGGGGAACATAATCAGATTCAAGGTGCTTTCATTGACTTCTAAGGAAAGGAGCCATTAGAAGAGGTGAAAGGATAGAAGAGAATACTAACAATAAGCACACAAAAAAATATTTTTAAAGATGTTATTAATGATCTTCAACCATACAAATAAATTAATGATCTTGTTTAATATTTTAAAATAAAATAAGGTGTTCACATTAGGTTCACCAAATATGTAGAGGGGAAAACCACCCTACCACGTATGATTCTCAAGGTTGGATCTGCAAAAGAGAGAAGCCTTGAGGTGAACCATGGGGGTTGCATTGTTCTCTACACTCGATGTAAAAGATAGGGGCAAAGGGTTCACCAAGAATGACTTTAAGGACTCACTCCAAGTCCACAAGATTTCAATAATGTTTGATGTATTCAATTTCAAGACAATCACCTATGTTTGGCCTTTCTAGATCTATGCTATAAAATATAAAGGACAATGCATAAATACAATATGCAAGAATACAAGATCTAACCCTAGAATGATTCTTTCTTTGAATGCTTTCTAACCCTAGGGTTTCAAGATAGAAAAACTTTAAGCAAGGGCTCAAGAGAAGATGCACAAACAAAATTAACCCTAAGTGCACACTATATGTTGTTTATCTTTCAAATGCCTAGAAATCAATTAAATATATTTATTTTAAATCAGATCTAGGGTTTATAATAGAAATATAAGGCACTCAAAAAATAGCCTAAATATTAATTAGAACACTTAGCTTATCTAGTGGTTGATCCATGCTTTTATCCTTTGTCCAGCGATATCAACAATTCCTGTTCCTGCAAGATAACTTGGAAAACACTTGGAAAATATAATAAACGTTAGGGGGCCTGCTTAGGCCACTGTACAATAATTCTTGGAGGCACACAAATCAAGCCCCTTAGGTCCTTTTAGTATGACCATTGAAAACAATGTCGAAAGTTGACCTTTGGAAGAAATCAAGCATATCACAATAGAGTAGAATAAAATGATGAAACCACAAAACATAATATAGCACTATGTCCTATATGTAGCCTATGATGCAAATTTTGAGTTTGAAATAGTAGTTTACCCCCAGATATAATTCAAGATAAATCATACCCCGTAACAGGTGATCATGATTTCACATAGGTGAAATCATCCCCCATAAATACCCAAGCGTGATTTCGTAGAAGCAAGGTGAAACAACTTAGATTAATGCGAAATGACTAATGTGTGATACATAAAAAAAAACAAGCATGTATAAGAGTGAAATAACCTAGAAGATAGTGCATAAGCAAATAGAAGGGTTGAGACCTCTTAGATAGTTGATCTTTCCTTAGGGCTTCAACACAAATCCACCAAAGCAAGCAATAACAACCAATAATCCAATGCAGTAGAGAAAAAATCACACTTCATAATTGAGAGTTAGATTACTTGTGGAAGAAGCAGAAGAATGTCGATCAATTAGTGATCACTTAAAAATACTTGTAATCAATAATCATTATTTATCATTATAATTCCTTGTCGCGCTCTAGAAATGATTTCAAACCCTCCTTATATAGCGGATTTGAAGGTAAAATGAGTGGGAAAATCGAGAAGGACCAATGTAAAATACACCAACTTCAAGAAATTAGGGTTTTCTTGGAGAAAAACCCTAAAAGGTGAAATCACACCCTGTCAAGGCCGACCATGATTTCACACTATGCGAAATCATGCCCCATCAAGGGTGAGCATGATTTTGCATAGAGAGGGAAAAAAGGAGGAAAGAGGGGGGAGAAGCCTAACCCTTACCCTAGGCAAGTCTAGGGGGTCTCCCAGAGGGCTTAGGGAAGATTTCCCACTAAAGTGGGTCAATTTTTTGTGTCTACATATTCCTTTACTCATTAATAAGTATTTAACAAGATATTTAAGTCATTAAAATCTAATTCTATTAATGAAGTAACCATATTTAGGTTCATTTTTTTTTACCACATTAACTTTAATAAAATATCCATATCATGTCCCACTCATATGGTTTATATTTTTAATTTAAATATTAAATCCATAAGAGATTATTATTCCTTAATAGTTCATATTATCTTTGTTATGCTTAATCCAAGGATCATTTCTGTAGACACCTAAAATGCGTCAGGCCGAGGGTGAATACTCATATGGACATGCTACAAAACCATATGAAGGATCTTGGATAGACTCCAAGATAGAGCAGTGGTTCTAACCACTCAATTTAGGCATTTTGGCCTAAGTAGTCTGAACTGCAGCGCAGACCTGTGGTCTCTAGTCTGGACCATAGTTGTGACCTATGGTCTGAATTGGAGTTCAGTTAGGCCTTCCATCTGAGCCAAAATCAGTTGGAACGACCAAGAGATCTAGAAGGAGGCAGTTGGAGGATGGAATATTCCAAAGGCTTCCATCCCAACTGTCCTAACCAACCTTCTTGGTCTTGGCTTCTCCATGAAGCCATCCCTAGCCCTAGGGGCATGCTATAAGTACCCCCCATTTTTTCAATAGGGAGGAGAGGACAAAAGAGAGATAATTGGTATAGCGAAGCATTGGCAAATTATCGAGTGAGCTAATTGATCAAGAGAGCAGTGAAGCCCTATCAAATTGCATAACCACCTTGTGCATTTGAGAGCCCCTTTGCTATCCATTCAAAGACCAATTAGCCATGGATGCCCTAGGTGCCTAGGAGGATCAAGAAATACAAATATGGGTGAACGAAGGCCCTTCACAGTGATTTAACCACCAAATCTATCAGAGGACGACAAAGGTGACCCTTGAACATCAATTTGGACAAGGAGGTCAAGCCCACTGCCCCTAATTATGAGGGCAAACACATCATAGGTCAAACCGTGACTGTCAACCATGGTTTATAGTGCAGACCACCCATCACAGCTACGGTTTGCAATAGGTTAGATATCACCTTACTTAGTTCACTTTTTACCACATAGATTAGTCATGTTAGTCTTTTCATAGGTTTAATTGCATTTTTAGAGAAACTTTGACCATAGGAATTAGGCATTTTATGCATTGTAGTGGGTAGGAGTATATTGGATCTTTTTGATGTTTTATTGATTCTAATTTGATATTTGTTCAATGCATCATGTGCTTATTCATGTCTTGTATGTTGTAGTATAATTCTTGATACGATTAGAACAACTTAAAACCTTTCTTTATGCTTTCTTGTTTCATTAGTTTAATGGTATTTACATGTATGATTCTTTAAAGGGCCTCATCACGAGAGGATATCAATATCTATAATCGTGCACTGTTGTTTCTTGTTCACAGGGAGACAAGTGCAGAAAGGAGCCTATATCATAATCCTTCCACATCGCGGAGAAGGGGGTTAGCTCTACCCCAAGGCAGTTTGTGAGTAATCATCGGAGCAATGTACAAGCGTGCCTACCCTGTTGAGGGAATTGGAAATTGTAAACATTTGTATCATCTTTGGAGTGACCCTTAGGGGGCATTTTTGTAACCCGAGATCCTTTGAAATATCAATACAAGAAAAATTTGCATTAGTTGGCTTTCTTTGTTCGATTTGTGCATTTTTGTGTGGATCTTTGTGTTTTACGATGGTATAGATCAGTACACTAGCTAGGCGAGCACTCCACGGTTACGTCAGATGGCGATCACGATGGAACCCCATAATTTTAGCCTTGAATTATGACTATTCTTGGCTTTTTCTTTCCACAGGTGCTAACCGCAGCTTTCAGCTACGGTTATTTTTTGGCCCATGGCTATAACCTATAGTTTCCATTGCAGCCCGTAGGTCGAACCTATGGTTCATAGAGGAAGAAGACAACAGTAAGAAAATTAGTGGGCAACAGAGCAAGAGCTAAGGTAGCTCCCAATTTCACCTTTTGTATTGAAATTTCTACTTTGCATCTTTCCAAAGATCATCGAATCGCTGCAAATTAGGAAAAAAAATGTAAGGGGTCAATGAACAAGTCTTAGTTTGCATTCGATTTTCGTTTAGTGGAAAGGAATTGTTGGGAATAGTAGAGCTCTAAGTGTAGTCTGCCCCTAAATACAGTGACCTTGATAAATATTGTGTGTCATTTTCATTCTTGAGGTCCAATCAGTGGCCATGTCATTATAATTGCATCATCAAAATATCATGTAGGACATTAGCATGCATTATTTCTGAACTTGAAACGTTCCTTTTTTTTTCATGTACATCATGTAGGAATGGTCATTATGCTCTGTGATGCATTTGTCATTTTTGCAAAATAAAAGGAACCACACACACCATGTATCATCTAAACATCAGTGGCATTGGGCTCTCACATCCAACCCTCTTGATTGAGATCAACAGTGGATGTCATTACCACTTGGTTGACTCATTTGAAATTGTATTATCGAGACCCGATCATTGCCAAGGCCGACCCAAGAACTGTCCTATCCATGCAAAATAGCACACACTCTTCTTCGAAAGGGTGTATCGCTATGCATGATGTGTTGGGTGAGGGTTGGTAGTACCTATGCTACTTCATTGAGTATGGATGTCATTACCATATTCAGCTTGTGCGAGTATATAGGTGAAAGCCAATTTAACTGAGTTTAAAATCCAATAATATTTCAAAACACACGAGAGTTTCTAATACTGATACAACACATTTGAAAACAACATCAAATAGTTTAGGGCTCACAATCAAACATTTAAAAGAGATAATCACCATTTTTTTACATTGTCTGCATAATAAAATACATCTAGACATCAAGAACACAAATGGTGAACACACGGGGTGATCGGCAAAGGTCTAGGACCGATGCCCATGATCAACCCCCAACTGGTTCATAGCAGCATGTGTCGAGTCCTCATACACATGAGCAAACCGAATGACGTTCGACTAGCATTAGAGGTGACAACTCGACACGGGGAGATCCCATTGAGTGGACCCTTGATAGAGGAGCTTTAGTACACTCCTCTAGACATAGGACTAAGTGTGGAGCTTCTCAGCATGAGGATGCTCTGCCCCAAGGCCATTATCGAGACCGCACTACACGTGCGTCCATGGGATCGATCGAGGAATATGTGGTGTAGGGGACCAAGTTGGTTCCCATATGCACTAGGTCCACAGGAGGTTCTAACCCTCCACCATCAGAGTATAGACGAGTTAGAGATCCACCCATTCAGGGGCAAGAGGATAGGCTCACTTTCGAGCATAGGTCCACCCATACTCCCATGCGTGGCTCACCATGCAAGATCACCATTGATATATCAAAGGTGGGAGCTAATGGAACACCACCGCATGAGCGGTGGAGGTCTAGATAGCTAGATGGTCTAGGTAGTGTTCTTGAGTAGCTAGGCTGCAAGCCTACAACTCCGCCCACTCGTGCTCTGAGTGAGCATAGCGGTAGTTGTATCAAGATCACTAGAGAGCATGGAGAGGCTTCTAAGTGCCCTCATATCACACGTCCATCATTCACACATCTATTTGATGGGTACATAACCCATAAGGTAGCTCGCACATAGCACACATACCGAAGGCCTCCTACGACCAACTAAATCGATATATCACATAGATTGGTGTCCGAGCAAGCATGTTAGCTACTCCAAGATCAATTGGATGATGCTCGCCTAGAGAGGCAACATATTGAAGATGAAAATATTCAAGCGCAAAGGCTCTTACGATAGATATTATATGAGCAACACATGCACGAAGAGCATATTCTAGCCTAGAAGGAGTGCATAGAGCAGGAGGATCGGCTAGCCAGGGCTAGCCTATACCCTCACGAGGAGAATAGAGAGCGTGTGCATAGAAGGGTTGTGTCCCTAGCCGATATGCACGAGGAGCGAAGAGACGCTCGTACTCATGTCAATGCCCAACAGAGGGAGCGATTGCCATCACTCAATGATCTAAGATAGAGGCAGCATGAGCACATAGATGTAGACAGATACGATCAGGGGTACCCTGAGAGTTGTCGAGTTGAGGAGGAGGAAGAGCCATGTCCTCCACCTCCCTCGAAGAAGATGTTACCTCCTAGACCACCTCCATGATAGCTTAGGGAGGAGGACTTTTTATCTTCTAAGGTGTACAAGGTTTTGGCCGATAAGGTCAAAGCAATAGAGAGGCAAGGTGCGGCTATGCAAAAGCCGACACTGAGGAAGATACACAACGAACCTCTAGACCCCTCGATGCCTACACCTCCATATCTCAAGCATTTTGATATACCCCGATTGGAAAAATTCAAGGGTGATGAGGATGCACAAGAACATGTTACGAGTTTTTGGATGCTTGTTTCTAGATAGAGAGTCAGGATACCTTGTTGTTGCGCACTTTCATTATGACACTTTTTGGCTCGGCCTAAGAGTGGTTCAACCAACTGAAGAAACATAGTATTACTGGTTTTGAGTAGTTGGCCGATGCATTTCTTGAATGCTATTCATTTAGCATCAAGAAACAAGCCAACCTTTCCAATTTGGCTCTACTAGCTCAGCACGATGATGAGCCCATCGAGCAATACGAAAAGAGATGGCTTAGAATAATGGCAAAGTTGCCATTCCCTATTCTTACGATCAAACTGACCCGAATGTTTACAAAGAGTTGTGCCAAGCACATCTCGCTATTGTTGCAGCTACAATAGTATCCTACATTCGAGGAAGTTGTGGCGCAAGCCAGGGTGATCGAGGACATCAAGTTGCAAGAAGGCAACTTGAAGCTCAAGATCAGGAAAGAGGGGTTTAAAAAGAGTACTACGAAACAATAGGGCAAGTAGGCCCACGTGAATCAAGTAGTGCTAAATCTTGGAGAAGACAAGGGACAAAAAAAGCCTAATTATCAGGTTCAACCTCCTCCTATGCGTTACGAGACACGCAAAAACAACTATAAGGGCAAAAATAAAGAAGAGAGCCCACCTCACTAGTTCACACCCTTGACATAATCGATGACTTCAATTTTTCATCAAATGTGCAAGGCCAAGGCCATACGATTGCCTGAGGTCAAATTAGTAGATCCAAATGTGCCAAAGTCAAAGTGGCATCAAGACGATCTGTTCTGCATATTCCACAGAGTGAAAGGCCACAACATCGAGACATGTTGGTCCTTCAAACACATCGTGCAAAACATGATAGAAAAAGGAGAGCTGGTAATACCAGGCAACCCATAGACGCCCGACAAAAAAAACATGGGGATTTTCAAGAATCCATTACCTAATCATGAGGTACCTCATAACAATGTCGACCAGGTCAATCAAGTGTGAATCAAACCACCTACCCAGGGGTTCGTAGGTATGGTCAATGTTGTTACTAGACACGGGAGATACGATCAACCGAATCGACCTCATGCTCCCATTAGAATACAAGCTATGCCAGATCAATGGCCAACTCAGAACATTCTAGGCCCACCAACTAGACCGGTGGTGACCATAAGGAGCAAGTTAGTTCAGAACCTGCAGACAACTCCTACGAAGTTGTCAATATATGAGCTTATTTAGCAGTCCCCTAGACACAAGGAGACTCTTATGGAAATTTTGAGGTCCATTGAGGTATAGTCCCAAGATGCCCATGCATTTACAAATTTTGTGGGACATGTACAACAATGTCAAGAACCCACGATACAATTTTATGATCATGAAGTGAAGATGGTTCCTACTATTATGGCTGACCCATCGCTATTTCATATTATCGTGTGTGTTAACCACATGCCTTTCAAAAGGGTCTTGATCAAAAGTGGGTCCTCGATCAATATAATCATGACCAAGGCACTGAGCCACCTCAAGTTACCCAAGTCACATATTGTGCCTACCACCTTTACGTTGAGAGCATTTAACGATGCGCTATGCTCGATGGTTGGTACAATTGTTCTACCTATTTAGGTGGGACTCAAGACCATCTCTATGATGTGTCACGTGATAGAGGGTGCCATGCAGTACAAAATTTTGCTCGGGAGGCCTTGGATTCATGAAATGCATTGCATCCCCTCTATCTTGCATCAGTGTGTGAAATACATTCATAAGGGACAAGTTCACGTAGTGTCCTCGGACGAAGAACCATTCAAGTTCATGAACTTAGCAGATTTGCCTGGGGGTTTTGTACTCCCGTCGATGCACTTGGATATCCAACCTGTCTCATCGATTAAGATTCCAATAGGCAAACCAATAGCCCGTGCTCAACCATCGACATCTGTGTCACATAGATCTGAGCATACGACTACAACTTCTCTAAAGTCGACTGCATTGGTGATGCACCGACAAGTCGAGAAGCTAAAGGTAAAATTGGGTGAGAAAGTGGAAAATCATGTGCCCAGACCAATCACCAATGAGACTCCCACTCCCATGGATGTGGAAGAAACTCAAGACAAAGTCAAGGAGGCACCTCAACTTGCTTCACCTGCATCTTCAGTAGGGTCATATGCACCGCAGATGACCATTCATCTGGCTAGCATAGGGTTGGGTGAGTATCTTGTGCAAAATGTTACTTTCGAACCTATCCTAAAAATTGCACAAGAGATGGGCCGACCACACGCCCATCGATTTTTGATTGGATCTATAGTGTCGTTGGGTGAGCCACCCAACCAAACAAACTTTGTCTACGCAGGGCTGGATCAAGCGCCCACCAAAATGTTTGTAGATGAGGATGATGATGAGCCATTCACTATGAATGTGTGCTATCTATCCAACCCAAAATACGCCATGCGCATTTTTGAGTCGTATCATTGGCATGGGCATGGCATGGGTATTTTCAAACAAGGACATAGAAATTCACTCGAACCTCATTATCAGTTAGCTACTGATAGGTTTGGGTTAGGGTTACAAGTATAGGGTCATGACGATTTGCTTGCTACATCCTTAGATCACATGTACTTGAGTCTGGGGGACGATGTGGATTTTACTCCATATCACCCTGATCCTTCCAGCTATTGGAGGACTCGCTAGATGGTATTGTTTGTTACCATAGGGCCACCTGATTCATACCATGACGGGCCCTTAGAGGACAACCCTAGAGACAACCTGGGTAATCAAATCCATGGTGCTACCAATGACACTGGTATGCAGGGGCATGACCCCCATGTTGTAGGCGATCTTGAGTTAGGAGATCTTTGCGATGATGATGGAGAGGAGTCCACCTCCAAGATGAGTGGACCTAGTTATGATGCAGATGATGAGTCCTCAAAAGATGATCAATCTGAAGAGGAAAGCAATCCGACCTTTCCAAGTCCGACGTTCATACACCATCTGCTACCTATGGAACAAGTGGAAGAGACGAATGAGTGCTTCATAGTCGATAGTGATTATAAAGATGAAATAGAGGAGGCTTACTTAAAGCCTCACCCAATGGATCTCCCACTGCGCATAGACACAATAGAGTGGCCCATCCATGGTAGTGACCATAGTGATGTAGATGAGAGGATCAATTCCAAGCTTGTGTATCCACAATATCTATTGCCTAGGGAATCAAAGCGTGTTATGGAGGAAGTCCCTCCCAAAACTAAGTGCTCTGAGGAAGGAGTAGCACTAGTTTACGTGATAGTATCATATATACGATCGTTCTATTGGATTTATCCGGATAGTGATGATAGCGACCATAGAATCAGATACATGGGACCACATCTGCCTAATCACTCCTTAGAATAGGGGGAGTGACGGATTGTATTTGTACAATGATGATGAGGACTCGATGGAGATGGCCTATTTGGGACCTCACCACTTATGCAATAGGCCTCCACCTAGAGGTCCCCCACCTATTACAGCTGCAGGTTTGCGTCGGGAGATTAATATCCATCGTAGCCTGAGGGAAAGAAGAGAGCTCGAAGAGAGGTATCAAGAACTCTTTCCTGATCTGCCTACGTACATGGAGCTCCTTGAGTCGAGAGATCCCATTCTATAGCCAGTGCACTAGGAGGATCCAGTTATACGGACATCCCACAAAGAGGATCCATTTGTGCCCATACCATCCAAGCCAGATCTCGGGTATGGAAGCTATGCTTCAGAGATAGAGTTTTGTCCGTGTGGTTTCGAAGATCAATTCCATTCCATCAATATGGTCTCCGTTGATTTGACCACTCCACTCCGCAATCCAGTAGATCCGTCCAAACCACTGCATCTAAACATGGATGCTATCGATTGGGATCGCACTGACTCACCAGTCTAGCCTAAATATTTCTTCCCAAATGAAGAAATGTTGCAACCATTTCATTTTGCACCAGGCTGTGCTCATGATGTTTGTCACGCCAAGAATGCTTCCTAAGAGGAACATGTGAACCTGACTGATGACATCCATCTAATTCCTATGCCTCACCAACTTGAGGAGGGATCACATATGTCATTAGAGAAAACCTTCGATGTGGATATCAGTAAAGATCCCACCAATCCAAAGAAGGTTATATTTGGAGAGAGTCTCACTCTGGATGAGCATGATAGCATCATCCCTCTACTAAAAGAGAGACCTGATCTCTTTGCTTGGACTTACAAAGACATGCCGGGTCTAGATTCAAAATTGGTTACTCATAACCTATCGCTAGATCTGTCGAAGAAGCCAGTCAAGAAAAAACTCAGAAAAATGCATCCAATAGTAGCCTTAATGGTGAAAGACAAGTTACAAAAGCTATTGGACGTAGAGTTCATCATCTCCATCGACTATCCAGAATGGGTGTCCAATATGGTACCCATAGGAAAGCCAGATGGAAGGGTCCGTATTTGTATGGATTTTAGAGATCTCAACAAGGCAACACCCAAAGATTCATTTTCATTGCCAAATATCGATGCTCTGGTAGATGCCACCGTAGGTCATGAAATGCTCTCCCTTATGGATGGTTTTTTTGGATACAACCAGATTCGGATTAAACCCGAAGATCAGCATAAAATCACGTTCATAACGCCATGGGGGACATTTTGCTACAAAGTTATGCCATTTGGTCTTAAAAATGCTGGTGCCACATATCAGTGGGCTATGACATATATCTTTCATGACTACATGCATAAAATCTTAGAAGATTATATCGATGAATTACTAGCTAAGTCGTTGTTGTGAGCAGAGCATGCAGAGGTCTTAAGGAAGGTCTTCGATCACCTGATAGAGCACAATGTCAGGTTGAATCCTAAGAAGTGCGTATTTGGCGTAACTTCAGGTAAACTCTTGGGATTCATAGTTTCTAAATGAGGCATCGAAGTAGACCCAACAAAGGTCACGACTATTCTAGAGATGCGTTCTCCCACTAATATCAAAGAACTAAGAAGCCTTTAGGGCAAAGTAGCATCCATAAAGCGATTCATCGCTCAATTATCGAATAAGTGTCGACCCATGAATCGACTGCTACACAAGGGGGTCCCATTTGATTGGGACAAGGACTGCCAAGCAGCCTTTGTTGAGATTAAGCAATACCTAGAAATGTCGCTACTACTAGCTCCACCAAGGCCAGATGAGCCTTTTCTGCTATATATATCGATAATCGACTTTGCATTAGGGACCATGTTAGCCCAAAAGAACGTGCAAGGCAAAGAGCAAGTCATATATTACATCAGTCGCACCTTGGTGAGTTATGAGTCAGGATATGCATATGTTGAAAAACTTTGTTTAGCAATAGTGTTCGCTACCAAGAAATTGCGGCATTACATGCTAAGTCATACCACATATGTTATATCGAAACAGAATCCTTTGCAATACATGATGAGCAAGACATATCATAACACACGTACTGCAAAGTGGATCATGCTATTGATAGAATTTGATTTGCAATTCATCAACAAAAAGTCCATCAAGGGACAAGTCATAGCTGATCAACTAGCTGAGGCACCACTATCCAACAGTAGGCCTCTAACCATTGAGCTTCCAGATGATGCGGTCTTCATAATATCTAAAGCTCCCAAACCCGAGGAACCAGAGAATAATGCTGATATGACATTGTTCTTCGACGGTTCAAAGTGTGAGCAAGGGGGTGGTGCAGGAATAGTATTTTTCATGCCACAAGGAGCTCCAATGCCCTTGTCATTCAAGTTAGACTTTTTGTGCACCAATAATAATGTTGAGTACGAAGCCCTACTTTTGGGCCTCCACACAACCATCGCCATGGGTATTAAAAGATTGAACATTTTTGGTGATTCTCTGCTCATAGTCAACCAGGTTAAGGGGCTCTTTTAGTGTCGATGTCCCATGCTAAAAGCCTACAAAGATCTTGTTGCCACTTATCTGGCTAAACTTGAATGGTATGACATCGAGGCAATCCCTCGTTCATCAAATAGGTTCATAGACACCATGGCATCTTTGGGGTCCTTGATCCCTCAAAATATGTCTACCAATTTTACTACCATCCATGTTAGAACACTCTCACACCCAACAGCGGAGCGTGCAACCTTTGATAACAAAGAGTCAGTCAACATGATTGTCGTGGAACCAACAGCTGATTGGTTTCGTAGAGCGGAAGACTTTCTTAAGTAGGCACCCTGGGAGTCATTGAATTCTTAGAGTCCTACGGGGAGTGGTACTACCATTCACCACAAGGTTGTTTCCTAGTCTGCATTTGCAAAGCTAAATACGTAGGGGGAGCAGACCATCTTAGTAGTCAAAGCCGAGGCTTGTCAAAGCATGATGTTGCAAATCCAAGACTTCCTAAAACTTGGTATGATTCCAGAAGGATTGTCGCATGCCGCAAGACACACATTTAAATAGAAAGTGACTAAGTATGTCTTGATAGGAGATATTTTGTACCGACGTAGCTACGAAGGAGTCCTCCTTCGATGTCTTGAGCCCCAAGAGTCATCTTGGGCAATCTTAGAAGCTCACGATGGTACATGCGGTGGCCATTTCAGCGGCATGGCTATCGTCAAATGCATCCTTCGCATGGGTTATTATTGGCCCACTATGGAGAAGGATTGCAATGTGTATGTCAAGAAATGCGTTAAATGTCAGCATCATGCTAATCTTACGCACTTGCCATCACAGGCCTTACAGCCCATTCAGGCGGCTTGGCCATTTGCTCAGTGGGGACTAGATCTGATTGGCAAGATTTCCCCTCCATCATCAGGCCGACATACATTCATTATCACGGCTACTAAGTATTTTACAAAGTGGGTGGAAGCCATTCCCCTTACAACGACCACTAGAGCTCGCATCGTAGAATTTATTCTCGAGCATATCATATGTCATTTTGGGATACCATCCAAAATAATTTTGGATAATGGAACTTCTTTTAAGAACAAAACTGTGCAGGCTTTAACGTCTAAATACCGCATTAAACATAGTTTTGCAACTCCATATTATCCGCAAGAAAACGGGAAGCTGAGGCCTCAAACAAGACTGTGGTAGCCATATTGAAAAAGACAATGCAAGAACACCACAAGGATTGGCATATACAACTGCCCCTTGCATTATGGGCTTACAGGACTAGCATTCGGATGCCCATTGGGGCAACACCATTTTCACTAGTATATGGCACTGAGGCCATTATACCCTTAGAGTTGGAAATTCCAATGCTGCACATCACATTGAAAGAGTTCATCGATGACGACATCGCACGATAAGCTCACCTCGATCAATTGACGTTGCTTGATGAACATCGCGTGAATGCCCTCGAGCATCTCCGTGTTTATCAAGAGCACTTAAAACGAGCTTACAATATCAAAGTCCACCAAAGAGACTTTGAAGTTGGGGATCTTGTGCTGAAAGAGAACCAATAGAACTCGAATTTGCCGCCTGACATGCGAGACAAATTTACGGCTAACTGGCTAGGGCCTTACATCATATCTAAAAATATTGGTCCAGGTACCTATCACCTAACGTCGCTAGAGGGTGTGGACGAGCTTGAGCCTCTCAATATCATCCATCTCAAGGCGTTCTATGCTTGAGAGTGTAGTAAAGGCACCAAAGGCATCTGTAAGCCCTTTGGTCAACCCAAAAGCCTCGAGGGTTTTGTCAAAACCACTCGGTCATCCCAAAAGGCCCCAAGCTCTCTGATTAAGAAGCTTGGTCAAGTAAAGGCACCAAGGATTTCCAAAAAATCCTTGGTCAACCCAAAAGCCCCGAGGGTTTTGTCTAAACCGCTCGGTCATCCCAAAAGGCCCCAAGCTATCTGATTAAGAAGCTTGGTCAAGAAAAGGCACCAAGGATTTCCAAAAATTGCTTGGTCAACCCAAAGGCTCCGAGAGTTACTATAACTTCTCGGTCATCCCAAAAGGCTCCACGCCCTCTTGTTGAGAGTTTGGTCAACTAAAAGGTTCCAAAGGTGGCTATAAAACCTTTGGTCAAGTCAAAAGGCTCCAAGGATTTCTAAAAATCACTTGGTCAACCCTAAAAAGCTCCAAGGACATGTACTCGTCGTTTGGTCAAATATGAAAGCTCAAAAATCTATAAAAATCAAGAAAAATATGTAAAAGTCCAAAAAAAAAATTGATAAAGCTTAAAATCCAAAAATATTTGGATTTACATTTTGCATTTTCATGTGCATTCACACATGCATTTACATCATCATATTGCATTTAGGCATTTGTCATCCGTTGCATTCCACAGTAGAGTGTAATGCATTTATCAAAATTTTACAAACAATCACACGTTTGTATGACAATCATGCACCCTTGCATTTATCATAATTCATTGCATTCGTACACGATACCTGTTGTGGAGACCTATGTATGTGTATTAAGTTTTCCTGTCACTCAGCCATACCTAGTGGGTTCTTCAGATATTGTAGAAAGCTTGCTTTGCTATTATAGACAAGGTCATTAGTTGGGATAGTGCTCCAACATATCATAATCCCATCACTAAGCAAAACAATATAAAATCCTGCTAAGACGAGAGAGGATGAAAACCGTGAAAGCAATCTTAGGTATCTAGAGAGATGGGTCTCACGACCTGCTTATCTTGCAAATAGTCGATTTAGAAAGGTGTACTTTGGCAAAAGGACAAGAATTTCCCCTATAAATCCCAAAGTCACAAAAGTTAAATCCCAAGTTACAAAGTGCAAAAGTACAAATTTCAAGTTCAAAATGTAAAGTGACATAGTGAATCAAAAGCACTATAAAAATCCCTTGCTCAAAGAAAACGGTAACACGTGGACTAACAATGATTTTTATCACTACATATGAGCAAGTAAGAAGGGTGAGAACTTGAATCCCTGGATTGTACACCTTTTGAAAGCCATAGAGTGATCCTCGATCGTAGTAATGGGTTGGAAGAGTCTCGCCTACAATCGAAGGGGTAGTTCTATTGGGTGATCCCCAAACATAGAAATGGGTTGAAAGAGTCCCACCTGCATTTGGAGGGGTAGCCCTGATCAATTTGCAAGATGAGCTAGCTCTAGGTACTTAGGATTGTCTAGTTGTATAAGTCTAATCAAAGTTGAAACAAGGATGATACAATCGTATGAGGAACCCTATCTCACATATGGGTTGAAAGAGTCCCGAATGACATACGGGGTATGCTTACGATCTATCTAAAAATACTCACATGCACACATAGGGATTATGAATAGTTGGGTCTGTCGCGGCAAAAGCCTTGTCCAATATAAGCCTGGTATAGTTAGTATGTGATTTTTGGAGAGGTCTACTAGGGTGTTTGAGTCTCAAGGAAAACCCCAAAACATGCTCCAATAGCAACAAAATACCAAATCTCATTAGACTACAGAAATACGAGTCTTTCATTAATCAAAATGCATTTTACAAAGTACAATCAAACATATAAGATAGATACCGCATGAAGATCAAAAATGATGTTTAGACGACCATTGATTATATAGTACGAAATGACATAACCATTCATTAGCATGTCACCAATCCCTTTCACTGCATTTCATAAATGGGTGATTAATTGATTAAGTTCTTGTAATGAGAATTATCAATAATTTTGCATGATTGTTATACATTATGTGGTGTCATATTTTAAAAATTGATATACATAGTTTACATTCATTCATTATGTTTTAAGTGATTAAAGCATACAAGTTCATCTCCATTAGATTATGATTCCGTACATAATGCATTACCATACATTGCATAGCATATCATAAACTGCATAAAATATATGCATGCCCACAAAGCAAAAATAAATATGCGTTAAAAATAAACATCGCATCCATCTACATACATCATATGTCGCACATCTAATCATCTAGATCATTGCATATCATCATCATAAAGTAGAAAAGCTATCTCATGCATGACATCCATACATCACATCATATAAACATAGCATTTAAATACGCATTGCATCCATGTGCATCAAATAAACATAAAATAAAAAATTAATAAATACACATGTACACATAATGAGCCATAAAAGATCATATATATATATATATATGTGTGTGTGTGTGTGTGTTGTGTCCAAATGAGTACATAGGGAGTACAAAATGCCCGTAGGCTACAACTGTGTAGGTCCTCAACCTTACACACAAAATGATACATCAAAACTATAGTAGGTAGCTGCTATAAATCGGATCTAGGTTGCTCCCCCTATACTGGAGCTCTCGTCGCCTCCCTCTGCACTGTGCTTTGGAGCTTGCTCTCCTGGCTGACCTGGCACCTATGGTGGATCCTACTGTGGATCTTGCCTACCGCCAAAGCCTAACACACCCAACACATGGGAAACTGGTAACTGTAGTAGGCTAGTCCTCTAGCTAGAGGCCCCTGATGTCTACCCTAGATCTCTAGCCCTGGCCTGCGACCTCGCTGTGTGCGTGCTAGAGGACCTATGCGTCCTCTTAGTCTGGTGAGTCCTATGACTTGAGCTCGCTATGGACTACCCTGAGGTCCTGGACTTGGTATGCTGCAACTCTATTGCAAAAGGATCCTCAAGAACTGGTAGCCCCTGCATCTCTATGTAGCCGACCAACTGATCAACGTGGGCAAGCCGGGCTACATGCATCTCATTGGTCCTCATGACCATACCGCGTAGTCGCGTCACCTCAGTAGTCAATCCTGTATAGCTAGTGTACCTACTATTGGTATCGTAGGAGGCCCCATAATAGCTCCCCTCATTGCTCGCATGAGATCTCACTCTACCTCTACTGTAGTCCGCTGCACCTATGCCAACTCTAGGGTAGTCTGCAGTCTCTACACCTGGGCCTCTACATTAGTAGCTTGAGTCGTGAGCTCCTATATCTGGCCCTACACCTTAGTCAGGTGCCACTCCCTATCAGCCACCTTCACCTCTAGAGTGGCAATGGTGGTATCTCTCTCTCACTGTTGCATGTGAAATCGCCCAATCTGACTCTACAAGTCAGCAACCTGTGCTAGCAGTTGTCCCTCTGCACTATCAAGAGGGACCTCACCCTCCTTTGGAGCGTCCTCCTTAGGGTTGATCTCCGGTAGGTCCTCAATGGTGGCCTCTATGCCCCAACCACCCTTAGTACACTGGCGCACCCTATGCCCATCAGGATCTACCTCTGCCTCTGCCTCTGTTGGCTCTCGACCTAGAGGCCCGATACCATGCCATATAAATAGAGACCACCACCCGTCATAGTCAGGCATGGTCCCAGTAGCCTCAACTCCTGACTCTTGGAAGTCATTAGGTGCATCTCCTAGCGGTGGAGGAACTATCAGTGGGAGATCCCTCTCTAGAGCCAGGCATCTGTACCTTAGGGGCATATCTGGTAGGTCCTACACCATGCCAAACTATCGTAGGACATGAGAGAAAAATTGATACTCTCTCACCTCTAGCTTACGCCAGATGAGCCATCTATCTCGATGGGCCCATCGCAGCAACTCGTCCGCCTCCGGCCATACAGGACAATCCATGTAGGGGCACCAGACGACGTCCCTCGACCCAAGTGCCACAAAACTGATGATGTAATGTTGTGTGTCCCCAACATGAGCCCTATTATGGACACCCTCCTCAACACGAGGCCAGCAGGTGGTGTAGCACTGATGAGCGAAATCTAGGGTAGTGATGCATAAAGGTAGGTCAGTAGGATGCTCGATCCGGATATGCTACCACCCCCAGATCTGTAGCAAAAGGCTGCAGTTGATGCCCTTACGGCTTCACTCCGTAATCTGGTATAGCTCCCGGTAGAGCTGACATAGTAAAGTGCTCCCCTAGGCTAGCAGCAGTGGCTCCTCTGTCGAGCTCTGAAGCACCCTCCAAGCAAGGGCTAGCATGTTCTAGGGAATCCTCATGCCCGAGGAGTCTGGAAGGACAATATGAATGATGAGGTGCATGAAAAGGGCCTCTCGAGTAGAGAAGACGTCATCCCGATACTAGTCCTCGATGTGCACTCCTCCATGGTCTACATCATCCTGTGCGTCGGTGCTCTGACCACCAAATATGGCAGAAAAAATGACATCCTTTGCCATGTAGGCAGAGGAAACGACAACCTCATCGTCGATAGGGATCCTAAAGATCCTATAGACGTCCTCTAGTGTGATGGTCATCTCACCAGGAGGTAGGTGAAATGTGTTGGTCCGCGCATTCCAGCATCGGGCCAACGTAGTAATATAGGCCTGATCTACCCTAATGGTGGGTAGATCCATGACATAACCAAACTCGATGGCTCAGAACCATGCTTGGTCATCATCCGACAAGGCCTCATGGAGAGTCCTCATCAAGTCAGGCTCCCACACTCTAGAAGTTAACTTTTAAAAAAAAAAAAAAAACAAAAAAACATAATGTAAGCTAAATCTAGCTAAGCAGAGCTATAGAAAACTACAAAAAAAAACAAGCAATTACAGCCTGCAACTGCAACTTGCGGTCCCCAATTTGCAAATTGGGAACCGCAACTGCAAATTACGGTCCCCAATTTACAAATTGGGAACCGCAACTACAACTTGCGGTCCCCAATTTGTAAAATTGGGGGCCGTAGCTGAAACCTGTGGTTCCCATTTTGCCACCTGGGAACCATAGCTACCAGCTACGGTTTAGGAGCGGCACCCATTTTGGGTACCCTCCTAGACCACTAATGCATAAAAATTAAATTCTAATCTAACCTAAACTAGTGAGGTTCATTACCGATAGTTTAATGAGGTTCAATTTTTGTATTTATTAAGTGTGGTTTATTTTACTCATATGGAGTGCGAGGTCTCGATTTCGAGTTACCTTACCCGCACCCTACCCCCGGCTAGTCGATGGCTGATCAGGATCCACCATCAGGGAAGAATGAGTGTAAAGGTTGTTAAGTTTGACAACTTTCCATATCAGGCAATGTTTTCTCTCTTAGAGCTCTCAAATTGCTAAAGGTTGCAGGAAAATAATGAAAAATTGCAAATAGGATTTCAATTTATAGGTTCTCCTAGTCTCCACAGACCGCATCTGACACCCGCGGTCCACAAACTAGGGTCTTCCGCCCGTAGGTCTGACCTACGGTCCCCAAAATTTGACAGTGCAACCTAGGCCGTACCCGCGATCCACAACTAGTAATAAATGTGCTAAAAACCCATCGTGGGAAGGTTTGAAAAGGCAAATTAATGACTCCTAGTGGATAAAAATCAAAATAAATGATCAAAATTGCAAATTTGGTGACATTAAAAGCACCAGGATCAATCCAATAAATGCAAAATTAAACAAAAAAAAAATCATCAAAAAAATGAAAACCAAATGCGCCTCGTATTCAGTGATTTATCCTATAAACTTGGCGGTTGCAACGACTTGCAATCCATGCAATCCGACAAGATGAGTAAATCACAATAAGGACATTTGGGGTAAAATTGTCATTTCTTTTATGACATTTTTCAGCAAATCATCGACAATATGATTCAACACAAGTCTTCTTGAATTTGTATTAATTCGACTCTCTAAAATGACTATCATAGCCTGACTGCTCCAGGGGAGAGAGATGTGCAAATACTACTAAGCGTTGCAATCATAAGCTGAACTAGGCCTCGCCAAGGCATTTAAACGTCTCAAATCTAAAGTTGTTCAGGATCATTCATTATGGTCAAGCGATTTCGTCACTTTAGACATTTTCATTACCCTCATCGACTCGTCGCTTGAGGGGGTAGTCATAATTTCATGTCATAATCAAAATCAATAGAAGATCTCGGAGATCGTAGATCCCTTGATCTTGTCAAAATTGTGTTCATCCTTGCGAATCATTACTAACAACTATCATAAGCTTCCCCCTCCGCTTGGGGCAAATAGCAAATATGAAATTTTGTTTGTATCTCTCATCCTTCGATTATATAGGCCTAACTCCTATTGTAGCACCAAAGCTACCCGAATGTCTGATGATGAGTGTAGACCTTTCAAATGTAAGCCTTCCCATGTTGGAAGCAATGATTCCAAGATGCGCATCCTTTTGCTGGACCTGGGGCATCTAATGTTGATCAGACTAATGATCATCATAGAACCTATGACATCATTTTAGGAGGTCTATTTTGCTCAGCGTTGTTCGATCTCACAACGCATCTCAAAAGGGGCATCTGTAGACACCTAAAACATGTCATGTCGAGGGTGACTACTCATATGGACATGCTACAAAACCATATGAAGGATCTTGGATAGACTCCAAGATAGAGCAGTGGTTCTAACCACTCAATTTAGGCATTCTGGCCTAAGCAGTCTGAACCGCAACCCAGACCTATGGTCTCCAATCTGAACCACGGTTGACACCTACGGTCTATAGTCTGGACCATAGCTATGACCTGTGGTCTGAACTAGAGTTTAGTTAGGCCTTCCATCTGAGCCAAATCGGTTGGAACGACCAAGAGATCTAGAAGGAGGCAGTTGGAGGATAGAAGATTCCAAAGGCTTCCATCCCAACTGTCCTAACCAACCTTCTTGGTCTTGGCTTCTCCATGAAGCCACCCCTAGCCCTAGGGGCATGCTATAAGTACCCCCCATTTTTCAATAGGGAGGAGAGGACGGAAGAGAGATAATTGGTATAGCAAAGTGCTGGCAAATTATTGAGTGAGCTAATTGATCAAGAGAGCAACGAATCCCTATCAAATTGCATAATGACCTTGTGCATTTGAGAGCCCCTTTGCTATCCATTCAAAGACCAATTAGCCATGGATGCCCTAGGTGCCTAGGAGGATCAAGAAATGCAAATCCGGGCGAATGAAGGCCCTTCATAGTGATTTGACTGCCAAATCTATCAGAGGACGACAAAGGCGACCCTTGAACATCAATTTGGACAAGGAGGTCAAGCCCACTACCCCTAATTCTAAGGGCAAACACATCAAAGGTCAAACCATGGCTGTTAGCCATGGTTTATAGTGTAGACCGCCCCTCATATCTATGGTTTACAACAGGTTAGAGATCACCTTACTCAGTTCACTTTTTACCACATAGATTAGTCATGTTAGTCTTTTCATAGGTTTAATTGCATTTTTAGAGAAACTTTGACCGTAGGAATTAGGTATTTTATGCGTTGTAGTGGGTAGGAGTATATTGGATCTTTTTGATGTTTTATTGATTCTAATTTGATATTTGTTCAATGCATCATGTGCTTATTCATGTCTTGTATGTTGTAGTATAATTCTTGATACGATTAGAACAACTTAAAACCTTTCTTTATGCTTTCTTGTTTCATTAGTTTAATGGTATTTACATGTATGATTCTTTAAAGGGCCTCATCATGAGAGGCTATCAATATCTGTAATCGTGCACTGTTGTTTCTTGTTCATAGGGAGACAGGTGCAAAAAGGAGCCTATATCATAATCCTTCCACATCGCGAAGAAGGGGGTTAGCTCTACCCCAAGGCAATTTGTGAGTAATCATCGGAGCAACGTACAAGCGCGCCTACCCTGTTGAGGGCATTGGCAATTGTAAACATCTGTATCATCTTTGGAGTGACCCTGAGGGGGCATTTTTGTAACCCGAGATCCTTTGAAATATCAATACAAGAAAAATTTGCATTAGTTGGCTTTCTTTGTTCGATTTGTGCATTTTTGTGTGGATCTTTGTGTTTTACGATGGTATAGATCAGTACACTAGTTGGGCGAGTGCTCCGTGGTTACATTAATTTATTTATAAACCTTAGTTCTTATTTAAAAGAAGAATACTCCATCTTACCTAAATGGTTATCTTTTATTTTCCTAAGTTATTTCTTCCTAACCCTTAAAAATATTGGCTACTATTTCAATGATAAACATTTCTCTTTTTCACCATAACATGGCAACTTTACTATCCTTAATAGCATATACCTTAGCTATTTAATTAAAAAAGGTTATCTAATTTCTAAGGTGATCATAGTCAATTAAATATTACATTCAAACATTCACTAAACCACCTACAAGACCACTTCATAATTCACCGTGCTTGCCACACAGCTTCAAGCAAGGCTTGGACATTACCCTTGTGAAGGGCCCAAGACTACCACCATAGGTAGTCAACTATAATTTTGAGCTAAGCTAAAGGGTACTTTAGGTGCTTAAGAACCTTCCTACCCTAAGTGTGGGATTAAAATTGAAAAACACTTTTTTCCCTTAGGGTTTATTGAATGTTTGCACTCTAAAAAGTGTCACATGGGCAATCATGAAGGTTCTAGCTAGACACCACTTGGAAACCTCTACTCTACACAAAAAGTGCACAAAATATAAGGTTTGGTTTAAATTTAATTTTTCTTTTGCCTTCACACAAGGAAGACATTACACAATACAAAAAATACTATATTCGGCGTGGACAAGAGTCTCAAACAGGTTGCACGCTCAACTCAACCCTATGATTTTATAAGGTAGGGTCCATCAAAGGTTTAAAACTTTAAACCAACCCAATTCATGGTCCACATATTTAAAAACACAACTAGGTATGAACTATGTCACCCATTGGACATCTTTCTATAGGTCAAGAACAACAAGCATCACTATAGTATCCTAGGTTTACATAGCTATGTGGATAGCATTCACAAAATAAAGTGACTGATGGAGTTTGTATGTCCAGTCATAACACATGGTAGTGGCCATACTCAAGCGCTACATTCTCTCTCTCGAGTGCTCATAGCAACAAGCCAAGTATTCTAAAATGATAAATTTATCCTAATTATGGAGGTATATTGATGCTTACTCTAATCAAACAATATTTATTTATATGACCAAAATAAATGCCACAGTTTAGTTCTATCTCATAAAATTGAAGCACTATCTTCATAATATTTACAAAGATGAGTACCTTATATTGTTAGAAGAATATTTTCCTGAAGAAGTCACAATTGCTTTCCAGTGTATAGATCCTTTGATGCTCCTTTCTTCCAAATTAATATCCAAAAAGTCCTCTTTGTTTCACATGTTCTTTGATCATACCCCAAAGGTCAAAAATAACAACTCTCTTTTCTTCCTCTTCCTTAAGGGTTTTAAAGATAACTCAATGAGAAATTTCTCAAGATAATGAACTCACAACTGTCTACTATTGCATTTGCTAAGTTGGGTTTATTTACCAATTCAAAGCAAAAGCTATGTTATTATTTCATATATTCTAAAGTTGAGCATTGATTGTGTCTCTTTTTTGTTTTATTTTTTTCATTTTTCTTTTAATGAAGAAATATTAAACCTTATTAACATAGTTCCTTCATTAAGCATGTTAGAAGTGTTAATTTAATATTATTTAGCATACAAGTATATAAAAGACACATCAACTAACAAGGGTAAGCTAGATCTAAAAATAGATAACACATGTCAGATCATTTTGACTATATAAACCTTCAATTTTTTGGCCACTTGCGAAGGTGTTTATTCTTACAAAAAGGACAAGTCTTTTAGTACCATATCAATTATCATCAAAATCTCATAAAACCACATTCTATCATTAATGATTACACACAAATTCATTAATATTTTATTTTAAAAAGGTTGTCCAGGGGAGGGTCATGACATACTACCCCCCTTGGACTAAACATAGTCCTTTGTGTTTCACCAGTGTCATGTATTAAGATCAAAATTACATTTATTTATTCAAATAAATATGAAAAATATTTTTGCATATAAGCTAATTTCTCCCAAGTAGCATTCTTTTATGAGTACCAGTCCCATTGGACTTTACATTGTTCTAGAGTTTGATTCCTCATATATTTGGAATGAAACTCCAAAATATTTATTGGTTGTACTTCAATTGTTGCAAGGTCATTTGTCTACAAGTGAGAAAAATTTGATACATGGTCAAGATCAACTACATACTTCCTAATTAGGGATATATGAAAAGTATCATGGATCTTGGATAGGTTGGGTTGCAAGGTGAGATGATAAGCAACTGGACTTATCTTCTTGGAGATTTTAAAGGGTCCAACATAACTAGGATCCAACTTGGTTGATTTTATGGCACTCTTCATGGTTTTTACTCTAATAAATACTCTAGTCTCCTACAAAAAATTATCTAGGTGTGTGGTTTCTATCAACATAACTCTTTTGATGATCAAAGGCTTCATTTAACTTGATCTAATAATTTTTAGTTGTTCATCCATCTCTCGAAATGCATCTGGTCTGATGGCAATCCAATATTTTGGATTACACTATGAGAAGGGTGTTTAACATTTTATATTGTAAAATGCTTCGATGGAGCCATTCCCAATGAAGAATGATTCCCATTATTATAGGTAAATTCAATCAATTACAAATAATCTTTCCATTTAGTTTTTTGATCCATATAGTACATGCAAAGCATGTATTCCAAAACCTTGTTGACTCCCTCAGTCTAACTATCAATATTTGGATGGTAAGAAAAAATAATATTTAGTTTTGTGTCTATAGCCTGATGTAGGGATTTTCAGAATGCAGATGTGAATTTGGAATCTCTATCAGATATAATTACTTTAAGAAATCCATGTAGTCTAAATATTTTCTTGGCAAATCTGTTAGCCACTACAACTGCATCATCTTTTGTACTTCCTATTATGAAATGTGTAACCTTGGTAAATTTTTCCAGTACAATAAGGATTGCATCATGTTGGAATCTACTATTAGGTAGTCCCACATTAAAGTCCATGAATATTACTCACCATTTTCATATAAGTTTAACATGTGGATATAAAAAACCTTCTGGATGTCAGTGTTCAACCTTCACCCTTCTGATATTCCATATACCTAGAGAAAAAATCATTTATATCCTTCTTCATTCCTATCCAATAGAAAGTATTTTTCATGTTTTCCCTCATTTTGGCCCCTCCAAGATGAGCAAAGTAAGGAGATCTATGCATCTCTTGCATAATAATTCTCCTTAAATCACCATTTTTTGGTATGATAACCCTATATTTAAAACATAAGAGTCCATCCTTATTGCTATAATATTTATTTTCTTTAGGAGTTCTTGTCATATTTCCCTAAATATCATTGCAAAACCGATCTTAGGTTTGCATTTTTTGACTTGGTCCATCAAGTCTATATGGCTATGAGTTAGAGCAATTAAATGCCTTTGTCTACTCAAGGTATCTTCCACTTTGTTCTATTTACTTTTGATATATTCTATACCAAAGTTGTATTCTACTAGAAACTTGATCCATCACCTCTATCTTACATTCAGCCATGGTTGAGTGAAGATATACTTCAAACTTTGATGATCGGTTGTAAGCTCAAATAATTTACCTATTAGGTAGTGTCGCTACATCTTAAGGACATGTACTACCACTACTAGTTTCAAGTTACGTGTAGCATAATTGACTTCATGTTTATAGAGTTTTATTGAATCATATGCTACCATTGATTCCTCTTGAGACATGACCCCTTCCAATCCCTCTAGTGATGCATCTATGTATACTAAAAAAATTTCCTTATGGATATAGAATTTTTAGAATGGATGCGGTAGTGAGATTCTACTTTAATAACTCAAAGGCTACTTTGCACTTATCTATCCATTTAAATTATTTTCCTTTCCTATAAATATTGGTGCTTGGGTAGGTAATATTTGAGTAATATTTCACAAATCATCTATAGTAGCCTACGATGCCCATAAAACTTCACACTTCAGTCACATTGGTGGACTATGGCCAACTCACAATGGCCTCAATATTCTTTGGATCTACTACTATTCCATCAGCAAAAATAATATGCCCAAGATATTGTACCTTAGGAATATAGAAGTAAAATTTTGAGAGATTACCATAAAGTTGGTAATATCTTAACAACTCAAGCACTATTATTATGTGTTTATCATGCTCTTCCTTTTTTTGAAATATATCAAAATGTCATCGAAAAATATCAAGACAAACCAATCTAACTATCTTCAAAAAACATTGTTCATTAGATTCATGAAGGCCACTGGAGCATTAGATAGCCCAAATGGTAGTACTATAAATTCATAGTGTCCATATCGAGTCTTGAAGGTAGTTTTATGAGTATCTTCCTCATGAATTCTCAACTGATGATATCTTGACTTCAAGTTAATTTTGGAGAATATGGTTACCCCTTTCAATTGGTCAAAAAAATACTCTATTCTAGGCAAGGAATATCTATTTTTTATGGTCATTTTGTTCAACATTCTATAGTCGATACACAATCTTAGAAATCCATCCTTCTTTACAAAAAGGATAGGTGCACCCCATGGCAACACATTGGGTTTGATCAAAAATTTATATAAAAACCCATGGAGTTGTACCTTTAACTCTTGCATTTCTATAGGATTCATCCTATAAGGGGTTCTATATATTGAATCAGTTTCAGGCATTAGTTTTATAGTGAAATCAAATTCTCTTTTTGGTAGAAATCTAGGTAAATATTTAGGAAACACATCCATATGTTATTTCAAAATTAGGTTTTCTATCAAATACCTCATATTTCTTACTCACCTCTACTTCATTAAACTTGACCACAAAAATCATTCCACCCCTTTTTCATGGTTTTCTTTAGTTACATCATTGATAGTAATTGAGGTAAAAAAGAACCTTTTTCACTCGCAATTCATCTTATTTGTTTATCACTATCAGTGTAATTGATGCATCTATTATGGAAACTTATCATAGCCTCATGGGATTTTAACCAATCCATCCCTAGAAGAACATCAAAGGTATGGAGAGGAGCTACATATAAGTGCCATTCAATTTAACCGTTAGGTAGGATGAATTGTACATCAGGATAACATATATCCACATAGTAGGTTTATCTAGAATCATACTCTAATTTCGATCATTTCACCAAGAATCCTGGTCTTCTCGGTATATCCTTAAATAAATTATAATAAATGAAGATATATATTGCTCCACTATCAATCAAAATCTTAATATGCTTTATTAAAGATCGTACCTTTTGAAAGAAGTGGGGTAGTCTATCCATCTAGATTCTAACTTCCAATGGTTGCATTGATCTTGTGGCTTAGCTCTTCTGAATAATTACTAGTCTTAGCTTTCAATGGATATTGATTGGCATAATGAGGTCCTCACATATGAAGTAGCCTCTCTTGGGTCTAAAGTGTTTATTTTGATTCTATTCCTTAGGCATATCTATGGATCCTAGGTGATATTGTTGTTCAGGTCGATATTGTGAAAGTAGTCACATTGAAATTAAATAAAAACAATAATTACAAGGCTTATATAGTTTGGAAAGCCAAATAAACCGCTAACCACTAAGCCTATAAATGATCAACCTTACAATAGCCAAAAATAGAAGATGCTTATCAAAACCAAATGAAACTCCTCCTCCTAACTATAGAACAAAATAAATATCTACGTAGAGGATTTGATTCTAACATTCTCCCCCTTAAAGTTGAGAGAGCTGACAAGACAGTCTCTCAACTTTATATATTGAGCTTTAGCAACCCCTTTGGTGAAGATATCCGCCATGTTATCCAAAGTGCTGCAATGTTGAAGCTCAACTACCTGTTTCTCCACCATGTCTCGAATGAAGTGATACTTCATATCAAAGTGTTTTGACCTGCTATGGTGGATGGGATTATGTGCCAATTGGATGGCACTCATATTGTCACAAGTACAATCTTGTAGGACCACTTTGTTGCTCTCCAATTTCTTCAAGGACTTTTCTCAACCATAGAGCTTGAGTACTAGCATGTGTGATTGCTATATACTCAACTTCAGTAGATGACAATGCTACAACAGTCTGCTTTTTGGAACTCCATGTAATTAGTCCTGACCCAAGACTAAAACAATTCCCTGAAGTAGATTTTCTATCATCTATATTGCTGCCCCAATCACTATCACTAAAGCCAACTAATTTTACAGAATTACATTTGTGGTAATGGATCCCAAAATCCAATGTACCCTTTACATATCTCAGAATTCTCTTAGTTGCTTGAAAATGAAGTTTTGATGGATCAGCCATATACCTTGAAACAAGAGAAACAACATACTGAATATCAGGCCTTGTGTTGGTGAGGAACATTAGACTCCCAACCATGCTCCTATAAGTGGTCATGTCAACTTTTGGTGCTCCATCATCTTTGCTCAATTGGATCCCATGACCCGTGGGAGTTGCAATAGGCTTGCATTGCTCCATAGCAAATTTCTTAATCATATCTTGAGCATATTTGTGTTGACATATGAAGATCCCTTTATCTGTTTGATGAACTTCCATGCCTAGGAAGTAATGCATTAAGCCTAGATATTTCATTTCAAATTCTTTCATCATGGAGTGTTTGAACTCCTTATTCATCTTGGCACTACTACCCATGAATATTAGATCATCCACATATAAACATACAATGAGAATATCTTTACCTTGCTTCAGGTAGTAGAGAGTAGGTTCACTTTTGCTCCGAGTGAATCCATACTCTTGAAAGTAGCCATCAATGCGTGAGTACCATGCCCTTGGTGCTTGCTTGAGGCCATATAGTGCTTTTTTCAGTTTGTAGACAAGGTTCTCCTTACCTTGTTCTTTAAAACCTTGAGGTTGTTGCACAAAAACCTCTTCATTTAAGTACCCATTGAGAAAGGCACTCTTTACATCCATGTGCTGAATTTTCCACCCTTTGTGGGCAGCCAAGGAAAGTACTGATCCGATAGTCTCCTGTCTAGCAACAGGAGCAAAGGTCTCCTCATAGTCAATCCCATACTTCTGAGTGAAGCCTTTTGCTACAAGTCTTGCCTTGTGTCTTTCAATGCTTCCATCAACATTGAATTTGGTCTTGTAGACCCATTTGCATCCAACACATTTTTTACCCTTAGGAAGCTTCACTAGCTCCCAAGTATCATTCCTTTTTATAGAGGATATTTCCTCTTCCATGGCTTGTTGCCATACATCATGAGTGCATGCTTTCTCATAGCTAGATGGCTCTAGCTCTACATTAGTCATTAAAGCATAATTGACTACATCTCCCTTAGGTTCTTGGGAGTCATCATCACCATACATATGCAGATTTTCAAGTCTTTTTAAAACTGCATTCATTTCACTAGCTTGACTTCTAGTGTATCTTTTCTGGAAATTCTTATCCAACATTTGAAAATATGGATGGTGCTGAAGTGTTCTTTTACCTCTTGATGGAGAATCAATATCCATTGGTGAAGAACTTACTGATCTTTGTGGAGAAGGACTTGGAGTAGCATCTGGTGTACTTGAAGTAGTACTCATACTTGGGCTTGGAGGACTTCCTTTGCTATTTTTGGGCTGCACTTGCTGCACTTGCTGCACTTGAGAGGAACTTGCATCATGAGATCCATCATCAACAAAAAGTTTTTGATGACCCCATTCTCCCCCTTCATAAAAAATTACATCCCTGGAAAGTACAATTTTATGTGTTTTGGGATTGTAGAGCCTATATGCTTTGGAAGACTCACAATATCCAACAAAAATACATGCTTGAATTTTGGGGTCAAGTTTCTTTCTTTGCTCATCAGGAATGTGGGCATATGCAAGACAACCAAAAACCTTAAAGTGTTTTACATTTGGATTTTTGCCATACCATCCTTCATAAGGAGTAATCCCATCTAAACTAGAAGTAGGACTCCTATTCAAAATGTAAACACTAGTTCTTACAACATCAACCCAATACATGTTACTTAGATGCTTAGTTTGCAGCATTGATCTAGCCATTTCTACTATAGTGCGGTTCTTTCTTTCAGCCACACCATTTTGTTGTGGGGTGTAGGCAGTTGTGAATTGCCTTTTTATTCCACAATATTTACAATATTTTAGAAATGCATTTGAATAATACTCTCCTCCTCTATCAGTCCTTAGACTCTTTACAACAAACTCACTTTGTTTCTCTACATTATTTTTGAAATCTATGAAACAATCAAAAGCTTCATCTTTAGTTTTCAAAAAATAGATCCAACACATCCTAGAGAAATCATCAATGAAAGTGAGAAAGTAAGAATTGTTACCAATGCTTTTGGTTTGCATTGGACCACAAATGTCCGAATGCACCAATTGGAGTGGATGGCTAGCTCTCCACGCTTGTCCTCTTGGAAACTTGGATCTAGAGTGCTTTCCCAAAGCACACCCTTCACAGACCTCCTTGTGTTCATCAACTTTTGGAAGTCCACACACCATAGCTTGAGAAGTTAACAATTTCAAGCTTGCAGAATTTAGATGACCATATCTCAAGTGCCAAAGTACACTTGGATTTGCTATAGCAATACTAGCAAGTTGAGCACCTCCTTGTTCCCAAAACTTAAGAGGAAACAACCTATTCTGTGTCATAGGTACTTGGGTAACAACTCTATTACAATTGTTCTTATCAAAAATTACACATTTGCCTTCATAAAAAACAAGCCTATAATTTTTCTCCATCATTTGTCCAACACTAAGCAAGTTATGTTGGAGTTTGGGGGTGTAATAGATGTCATTTACCTTCTTGGTGCCTTCTTTTGTTGGAACCTCCATGGCTCCAATACCTTCAACTTGTAGAGCTTTGTCATCTCCCAACTTGATTCTTGATTTGTAGGTGGAATCCATTGTAGCAAAGAGCTCCTCTTTGCCACTCATGTGATTGGAACAACCAATATCCAAAATCCAAGATTCATTTAGACTTTGATCTGATTTTCCATAAGTAAGAAACAAATTTGAAGTTCTTCTTCTTCACCATAGTTGCCATATTGACCTCTTCCACCTTGAGAAGTCTTGGACCAACAATCTTTAGCAAAGTGACCAAGCTTGCCACAATTGAAACAAGCTTTCTTTGTTTTGTCACCTCCTCTTCCTTGATTGCCACTCCTTCCTTGATTGCCACCTCTTCCTTGATTTCCACCTCTTGCTTGATTTCCACCTCTTGAGCTGCTTCTTCCTCTACCTCTCCTTTGTCCTCTTCCTTGGCCTCTTCCTGCACCCTCATTGGATGAGAAATATTTGTCATCACCTCCATAGCTTGTTGAAGGAGAACCCTGTAATATTTCTTCATGAGACATCAAGGAACCAATTAGAGCATCAAAAGATAGGTTAGAAAGATCTTTTGACTCCTCAATAATGATAGCTATATGGTTCCATTTAGGAAGAAGTGTCCTCAACACTTTCTTCACCACTACTTCAGTTTTGATGTCATCTCCAAGGGTTTCCATTTTGTTTACAATGGATTTCACTCTAATGCAATAATCACCAACATTTTCATCATTTTGCATCTTTAAGTTTTCAAAATCCCTCTTCAAGGTTTGAAGCCTCACTTGCTTCACCTGATCACTACCTTGATAACTATCCTTCAAGGCTTTCCATGCTTCTTGGGCTGATAAACAGGAAGCAATCCTTGGAAAGATGCTCTTCTCCAAAGCTGCTTGGAGATGGTAGAGGGCAGAAGAATTGCTCTTTTGGGCATCCTTTTTGGTCTTCTTATCTGTTGCACTCAAAGTGGTCCAATCTGAAGGTTCTGCATAACCTTCTTCGACTACATCCCATAGTCCTTTGCCAATGAGTAAGGTCCTCATTTTGATGGACCAATACTCATAATCTAGCCCATTAAACTCTGGTATGGGTAGATTATTATTTGATGCCATTGTTTAAGAAATAAACAAGAAATACCTTTCTTTTATTCTTCAATACAAACAATGCACGATGCTTTGCAAAAGTAAATTACAGATTTAAATCAAATCTCACTCTGTCAATTCTCTCAGAGATGTCTTGCTCTACTTCCATAGGTTCACCTATCGCTTCATTGACAAAATTGTCAGCTACAGAATCACTGTCATCACTAACAATTATGATTTCAGGTGAATGTGGTTCTGGCTCCACTTGCTCAACAGAATCACTGTCACTAAGACAAATGATTTCAGGTTCTTGTGGTGCAACTTCAATAGATACTGACTCCTCAGGTCTGCTATCAAAAGAATTATTGTCTTCGGAATCACCATCGTAACCAACGTCAGGTACTCTTTGGTTTGCTATTACAAAGTTTTGGAGCTGACTAAAGATGGTATTCAGACCATACACTCACACTCTTTCATCAAATGCTTCAGGGGTCTCTCTTTCTAGAAGAGAATGTAGGGCAAAGTAGCTTCCATTTGACCTTATCATAATAGATTAATGGCTGCAAAATTATCCCCCTTTGATGCAAAGTTATCTCCCTTAAAGCAGAAAATCAACACTTATAAAGCCTTTTTGGGCTTGTTACAAAGATTGCCTCTTAGGCAATTGTGCAAATCATCTACAAAGATTGCCTCTTAGGCAATTGTGCAAATCATTTAATTGCAAAAAATAAAATTTTATCAAAGGTTTAATTAATAATAAAATTTAATTTTAACTAAAAAACCATTAAAATTAAAAAAATAATTTTAATTAAATTAATATTAAATTATTAAAAAAAAAAATTGACCACTAAAAATTTTTATATTACCTCTCGGTGGGATTCGATCCCCCGACCTCCTTGGCCACTAGCGCCTTAGCGCTCGATCGATGACCGACCGAGCTACCTGCCTCGGTGGGTATGAAGGGTAATGAACCCTTACTTGAACTCTGGCAAGAGTGCTAAGGGGCGGTGCTCTGCCACCTCTCCACCGGTGGCAGCTTTCAGCCTTCGCTTCACCTGGTGCTTGGCCTTAACTCTGCACTTGAACTTCACTCTTCCAATGGGGATGATCTTGTGATATCCTTCTCGACCTCCGCTCACCTTCCTATGCACCAAAATCACATGCTTGACTAAAACCTTCGAAAAACAACTCCCATAAGGTTGCAACAAACTCGCCACTAGCTACAAATGCCTCCCAGAAATTTTGTGATACATGCAGGCCCCTTTAAGCAATAATTTCTCTGATTTAAAACTTCATTAAACGGCTGTAAAAAAATTTACTACTGTTGTGACGACCAGAGATGTCAGAGGTAGTAGATTAGAGAAAAACTAAAGCAAAAAACACAAATGTAATCCGGCCAAAATCTCTAAAAAACACCTCTAGAATTGATTCTTGGCAGCAAAAATCCAATCTAACGTGCAAAAAAGTAAGGAAAAAATAAAAAATTTTAATTCCTGTTGATAGTTTCAATCTCGCATCACAATCTGGTTGGCACTTTAGACAAGGTGTTTTATCCCACATGCATGGGAAAATAGCTGAATGGTTGTTTAAATAGGTGAATACTCACCTATTGAGGTGTCTCCTCTCGGGGAGACTCTACCCGAGAGGACGACGCTCCTCAATGGCGGGCGGCCTCACCAGCTGCCAAGCGGGCCAAAATTTTGTTTGGTTGGTGCAATCCAACCCCGCATCAGTCCTTGTGTCCCTTGTACAGTCCAATGGTTGATCACCACGTAGGTGTGTCCCGTCCATCCGCCTTTCGTTTGTTTGCCAAGTCAGTGTCTGAGTCTAAGTTTCACCAAGTCAATGTTTGATTCTAAATTTCACCAATTTAGCTATGCTAGTCACATCAGGTGTCCACATCACCATTTATGTCCACATAGTCACATCGCCAAAATCATCCTTGTCTATTTCTGCCTAGGTATCTAAAAGGGGTTGGCCACGTTATGGCCAGTCTGTCCTTGGTCATCGCATGGTCTACGGTGGACATGCAAAATTGCTGTGTGGACTCCTCTCGGTCCACTTGTCCACTTTCGAGATAACTATAATGCCTCGACCCCTCCTCCACTCTGATACCAAATGTGAAAGTAGTCACATTGAAATTAAATAAAAACAATAATTACAAGGCTTATATAGTTTGGAAAGCCAAATAAACCGCTAACCACTAAGCCTATAAATGATCAACCTTATAATAGCCAAAAATAGAAGATGCTTATCAAAACCAAATGAAACTCCTCCTAACTATAGAACAAAATAAATATCTACGTAGAGGATTTGATTCTAACATATATTTATTGTAGGTATTATTAATATCATCCTTTCTCTTCCTTTTATATTCCTCTTATTTTCTATCTCTCTTTGTGTAATGAGAATATTTCTTGTTCTTATTTTGTTCTTTTTTCCATTGTTCAATCCTACACTATTTCTCTTCCTCAAGGCTTGATGATCCTCTTTTGATAGGTTAGCATAAATGAAGTAAGAATTACTTGGCAGTACATTTGTTTCCACCTGATGATCCACAACATATACCTTTTCTTGCTTTGCTTCCTTGGTGTGATTGGATTGAGTTGGTGCAAATTGTTTCTACATTTGAGGCATATCCTTGACCTTCCTTGTTCTAGATATTTCATTAATCCCCTTGCTTGAGTCTTCCAAATATAGATCTTCCTTGCTTCTTATTATAATGATAGGGAAGTTTACTTCTTGCAGAGCTCTAGTTGAAGAGTTAAGGCTCTCTAGAGTGTCTAACACCTATCACTGCTATTCTAATTGTTCTTGAATGAGAAAAACAATCGAAGTGAGATCTTCCACCACCCTACTTATGTCTCCCAAAATTTCCTCTCAAGATCTTCACTCTTCCCTTTCTTGACTGAGTGGGTTTGGATTTTAGATGTAATATCATCTTTCTGTCTTGTTCCTAGTGCCATTATTATTGGCTATTTAAGTGTCTTATATATATATATATATTTTATTTGTTGAAAACATCCCAAAAGGATGCCACTTTCGGGTAAGACCCAAGGAGGTAGGGGTATCCATTTCGCAAAAAATACCCAAGACTCAGATTTAAGTGTCTTATATTAGATACTATTCCATTTACTTCCATTAGAATTTTTATCTTTCAAATAAACTAACAACTATTCCTTTTAATAGTCATTCAAGAGTATCACATAACACACTTATGTTTTGTGAGGTGTCTTACCAAGAGAAAGATTAGTCTTTTGATAAATGGTATTTCTATAAACCACCATTCCCATGGGATTATTCCACTCATCCTTAGGTGCACATCGAAACCAATAATGACTAGGTTTTTTACAAGGTAGAATTTTATCAGAGTTTATATGTAGAAAGCGTAAAAAGATCTACAACCATGATCTGATACCAATTGTAACAACCCTAAAATCTACCCCAATTTTTTTTCTTTAAAAGGTTAAAAAACTAACCAAGATATTTTGGATAAATTCCACAGAATATTTTACCCACTTTCAAGTTTCAGATGTTGCAAAGCATCCCCTAGGTGGATAGGAGTGGCCAATTCTCCTATATCATATTTTGGGGTTTACCTTGTACACTACCCATACAACTTAAAGGAAACCTTTGAGTGGTCACCCCATTTCCTTTCTCTATTTTGAAGGATATTTTGACCACAGTGCATGGGTTAACCTTATCTTGTTCATCTGAGATAAGGAACACCAATTCCTATAGTAGTGTTAGTAATTTCTTACTAGTGTTTTAGGCATAAGCTTCTTATAGTTTTATACATCTCTTTTAGTATAAAAATACTATGCACCATTAAACTATCCTTTAGATAGCTTAATGGAGGTGATTATCATTTATGTGGCATCTCCCATTTGGTCACCCATCAATCAATCAGGGTTTCCAATGACTACCACACCAAATGACATCCCCCATAGGAATTATCCCTCATTCATTTGGATCCCTATGACTATTATTTGCACGATATCTCTCTCACATAGATATCTCACTTTATATTGAAGAACCCATCATAAGGATTTAGCTACAATGGAATTCTAATATCGCTTTCTCTCAGAGCACACTTTAGTGATCCATTACTAAAGTGTCCATTGTAATCCTAAGGGATTCTCACATCACGTCTCCATTAGTTCTAGTCCTAACCTTAGGGGTCTAACTAGGTTGGTTTTTTATTAATAAAACCTTTCAAGAAGTAATCTCCATACTCGAGAAAATAAATAAAATTATCCTTTTAAATTTAATTCATTCATTCAATTTTAAGATACATAATCACATAATCCATGTTATTTTACAGGAAATAAATAAATACTAAACATCTATCAATGTTATTTTCTATCAAAGCATAACAATCAAATCATTATCTTCTTTAATTATAATGCATACGAATAAATAATTAAATACTAATAACAATTCCATAACAATTCTTCACAAATACACAAAAGATGCATCATGTATCATGGGAACCCTTTCCAGGAGAAAACCCAGCCTCAAAATATCCATATTTATTTTCATTTCCAGTCTAATAGCCAATATAAAAAAAGGATTACATTATTCATTTTGCCATAGTGTCAATCTACTGCATGAGTTTCTTCTTTAATTATTATGCCCTCCCATTACAATAATTTGTAAATTTTGTTTTGACCAGAGCGAGGGAACCCCATAGTTCCCACACATTATACTTTATTAATTTTCTAATCTATTGATACTCAGGAGTCCATTCCCTAGGTAATTTCTTACAAAGGATTATTTGTGGAACCCCCATAAGTTCCTTTCCTTTTATTGGGCCCCATGCCCAATCCCTTATTAAGATAATAATTTTCTCATTTCATAGAGTTTACCAAGTTCAACATAAATGGTTACATATTTAATCTTGAACATAGTTAGGATTCTATACAATAAATCAAACCAAAATTTTCATAATCAAATACTGAATTGGATCTTTTGCAAAGTCTACAAAACATCATTATACCTTCCCAAAATCCATAACATAATATTTCTAAAGAAAGAAGCATATTTTAAACATCTAAGCCTATCAAGACTAAAAGAAAGTCCCTATTGTTTCTCTTTAATTAACTTCCCAAAAAAAGGATCCCTTTACTCATTAATAAGAATTTAACAAGATCTTTAAGTCATTTCAAAAGATAATTCTATTAATGAAGTAACCATATTTAGGTTCAACTTTTTTTTTACCACACTAATTTTATAAAAGAACCACATCATGTCCCACTCATATGGTTTATATTTTTAATTTAAAGATTATAAATCCATACAAGATTGTTCTTCCTTAATAGTTCATATTATCTTTATTATGCTTAATCCAAGGATTATTTCTTTATAAACCTTAGTTTTGACTCAAAAGAGGAATACTCCTTCATATTACCTGAAGGGGTTATCTTTTGTTTTCCTCAGTTATTTATTCCTAACCCTTAAAAACATTGGCTACTATTTCAATGGCAAACATTTTCCTTTTTCACCATAACATGGAAAATTTACTATCCTTAACAACATATGCCTTAGTTGTTTAATAAAAAGGTTATCTACTTTCTAAGGTAGCCACAGTCAATTAAATATTACATTCTAACATTCACTAAACCACCTACAAGACCACTTCCTAATTCACCGTACCCACCACACAACTTCAAGCAAGGTTTGGAAATTACCCTTGTGAAGGGTCCAAGACTACTGCCATAGGTAGTCAACTATAACTCTGATCTAAAGGGTACTTTATGTGCTTGAGCACCTTCCTACCCTAAGTGTGGGATTAAAATTGAATAACACTTTCCTAATTAGGGTTTATTCAACATATGCACTTTGAAAAGTACCACACGAGAAATTACAACGGTTCTAGCTAGGTGCCACTTGGTAGCCTCTACTCCACACAACAAAATCATACAAAAAATAAGGTTTGGTTTAAATTTAATTTTTATTTTACCTTCAAATAAGGAAGACATTACATGATATAACAAATATTGTATTCAACACATATTGGAGTCCCGAATAGGCTGCATGTTCAACTCAACCCTACAACTTCTAAATGTAGGTTCCATCGAAGGTTTAAAACTTCAAACCAACCCAAGTCATGATCTACATATTTACAAAACACAACCAGGCATGAACTATGTCACTAGTCAAACATCTTTCTATAGGTTGAGAACAACAAGTATCACTATAGTGTCCTAGGTTTACCTAGCTATGTGGATAGTAGTCACAAAATAAAGTGACTAATGGAGTTGTACATCCAATCATAACACATGGAAATGGCCATACTCAAACCCTATGTTCTCTCTCCCAAGTGCTCATAACAATAAGATAAGTATTCTAAAATGAAAAAGTTACCCTAATGATGGAGGTATTTTGATGATTACTCTAATCAAGCAATATTTATTCATATGACCAAAGTAAATGCCATAATTTTAGTTCTATCTCATATAATTGAAGCACTACCTTCATAATATTTACAGAGAGGAGTACCTTATATTGTTAGAAGAAGCTTATCTTGAATAAGTCATAAATTCTCACTGGCATATATATCCTTTGCTACTCACTTCTTCCAAACAAATATCCAAAAATTCCTCTTTGTTTCACACGTTCTTTGATCATACCCCAAAGGCCAAAAACAACAACTCTCTTTTCTTCCTCTTCCTTAAGGGTTTTAAAGAGAACTCAATGAGAAACCACTCAAGATAACAAACTCACAACTGTTTGCTATTGCATTCGCTATGTTGGGTTCATTTACCAATTTGAAGCAAAATCTATGTCATTATTTCATATATTTTAAAGTTGAGCACTTAATTTATCTCTTTTTTGTTTCTTTTATTTTTTCATTTTTATTTTTAAAGAAGATATATTAAACCTTCTTAACATAGTTCCTTCGTTAAGCATGTTAGAAGTGTTAATTTAATATCATTTAGCATACAAGTATAGAAAAGACACATCAATTAACAAGGGTAAGCTAGATCTAAAAATATATAACACATGTCAAATCATTTTGACTATATAACCCTTTAGATTTCTAGCCATTTGCGAAGGTGTATATTCCTACAAAAAGGAAAAGTCTTTTAGTACCATATCAATTATCATTAAAATATTCATAAATATTTTATTTGAAAAGGTTTTCCAGGGGAGGGTCATGATAACTAACTTGAAATGGTCAATATGATTACTCCTAGTTTTAGAAAGTACCATTATATCTTCAAAATATATGAGAACAATATTCCCTACAATCCCTATAGAATCTATGTCCATATCCCTTTGGAAGGTTACCCCTATATTTGATAGGTTGAACGACATTCACTAGTATGCAAAGATCCCTTAGTTGGTGGTGAATGCTATTTTTTGTTGGTATTTATATTTAAAAAAAATATTATTATATATTAAGAATCCATCCAAGAGAGACAACAATTCTAACCTACCTATCTTTTACAACATTTGATCAATGGTAGGTAATAGATGGTGATCCTTTAAAGATACCTTAGTCAAGTTCCTAAAGTCAACACATAGCCTTATATCCTTGTTTTTATTACATTCTAGGACTAAATTTGAAACTCATGGAGAGTGGTTGATCAAAAATATAATTTGATCTTGTATAAGCTGCAATAATTTATTCTTTATCACCACTTCTATTTTTTGGATTTACAAGACTATTTTTGTCTAAAGGGATTGAAATTATGATCCAACTTGATAGTATGTTTTATGATGTTTTGATCATAAATCTTAAGATCTTTATATGACCAGGAAATAATGTCTTTGTACTTTTCACATAACTCTTTAAAATTCCTTTTATTATTGAGTGTAATTTTTTTGAGCAGTAGACTCTTCCCTTCAACTACCTTGACTAGGTGATATGAAGAAGGTTTTATCTTGAGACTAGTTTTCTTTATACTATCATAAGGGTTAAGTAGAATATCCAGTGTGATCAAGCCCTTTGGTAGCTGACTTGATTTTAGTTGTATGACTCCATACTTTATTTCATATTCATATTCATTATTTTATTCATTGTATTGGAATTTCTGTAAGAATTTATGATTTGCTCATTGTTATTGAAGATCTACTAATGGTCGAAGTTATTAGGGACTACCAGTCCAAGGACTACGTCCAATTTTTTATTTTATACCACATATTATTGGTGGGGTCAATTTGAGATAATATTCTTACCAAATAATCTACCTTTAAATTCAATTCTCTAGGAACCACCTTGATTTTATATGTATCAAAACTCTCAAGAAAATCCTAGACTTGATGTTTGTAAGACTTAAAATGCTTGTTCTTTGTGGCACATTGGGAATCGACCTATTTTAGAATTATCTCAGAGCTATCATATATTATTCAATCCTTGATTCTATTATATACTAATGCTTTGAATGATTGTATTATGGTAGCAAAGGGTATTTACGTATATAGGATGACTAAAATAGGTATAACAAATCCTCAAACAAACTTGTAAAATACCTTGTCCTATACTACATGCATGTACCTTGTGAGGGGTGGTTATAATAATTTTATCACATGGTATATGATGTAATAAGCCATAACATACCCCCATTATTATATCATATTCTAAAAATTAAATTTTAGCATGATATAAGAAATTGAGAGAGAAATTACCCCCTTTAATGTAGACTTACTACTTAGATACTTAGGAGTATTAGGTTAATCCAATCATGTACTCCAAAATACATTTATTATAAAATGCTTATTAAATATTCAATTCTTGTAGTGTTTTTCTTCACTATATTTAATTGAAGCATGTGTTACCATTCATCCAATATTGCTTATTGAAATGATTGTTCTTTGATTTTTGTCTTACATATGGTAGAATGAAAGTTGTGTATGGAATATTTTATTGCTTTCCATTTCTTTATTTTCATTATGATCAAATATTGGATTCTTTCCAAGTTGTCTTTTTATCATAAGATCCATAATATGATAAATGAGATGTATATTTCAAATTCTATCTCTATCAATTATGCACACTTTTTTGATCCTTTGAATGATTCCATAACTGCTACAAATTTTTATTGAACTAAAATGTAGCAACATATCAATTGCTCTATGGTTAGAGTTATCCCATTGGGCCCCTATAGCTATTATCACTGTCTAAAAAATTCGTCTTTATCATAAACTTTGTTGTTAATCTTGATGATGTCATAATGCATATCATCATTTTGTATTTTCATTGTATGTAGTGTTTCTACATTTCTTGACAACAATCTTATGAGAGCCTAGGATTTGATGAAAATGTATTGATATCTTGTTTGGATCACAGAGATAATTTCTTTCAAGAAGATCTAGTTTGCAAGTTGTTCCATGCTTCTTTAATGATTTCTTCATAGTACTCCATTCATCCTAGAGATGCTTTTCTACTTGGAAAAGTGAGTAGAAAATGAATTGACTTTGATAATACCATATTTGTTCTAGAATGTATTGATTTTATTGTCCTTATAGGTCTCCCATAACTTATGCATGTAATATTTCCCTTTATATTCAGGTAATTTAACCTCTTGTTAGTTCCTTTTCTTGAAATGATTAACTGGTAGCACTCTTATTGTATGATGATTAAGATGTTTCCAAGTTTCTTGACTTGTTACATGTTTTAATTTATACCAAAATTGTTATTTTATCTTAGCTCTACTTGTGTGACAAACACATGTTATTTTTGTTATTTGAATTGATTCTCTTTGACTACATTATTTTGATGTTCCTTTCTCCAATCCTAATTTTGTTATTCTAAATATGATCTATTTTGCTACCGGTTCATTTGTCATGAAGGGGATACATACTTGAATAAAATATGCCAATAATCCATTATGATGTGTCTATTTCTTCCACAATATTCACATGTCTTTTGCATGTTGAAAGTACTTTAAGAATCATTCCTTTGATTCTAAAATATTTGAAAATTATTCCATTTTTGAAAGCACTATGGATGTCTCATACCTCTTTTGAATGGCTTCTTCTCTCTTTGACTTGTCACTAGTAATTGTTCTTATTCTTCTATAGTATGCAAGACCTCTACTTTTTAAAGTAGATTTACCAACTTCTCAAAGCTTGATGTTTGCTTAGTTAAATTTTATGTAGTCATAAAAAAATTGTACTTTACTAGGAGTGATATCAAAATAATGGGAACTAACATTTTATCAGATATCTAAATTCCTAGTGCTTGCAATGATGCTCATAATTCTACTATTCTCCTCATGAATACTTTCAAATTTTCTCCACTCTTCATTTTTAGAAAATAGAGCTAGCTTTGGAGGAATATAATCTAATTTTAATTCTTGGATTCAAATACTATCTTCAACTTCTCCCATGCATCTTTGGTTGTGGTCATATCTCTAATGTATGCTTGGATCTCATCTGCTACTTCAAACATGATAAAAGTCTTACCTTTCTATCTACCTTGTCAAAATTTATTTGATATTCTCCTTCTATAGTAGGATGGGTAGTGCTTCCATATACTACATTCCAAACATCCTAAAACTCAACTTGTGTCATGAGTTTGGTCTTCTAAGATGAAGAGTTTTGAGTTGTAATTTTACCCAATTGTGAAATTACACTCTCCCTTAGGGTTTGGATTCCAAAACCCTCTCTTGCAAAGAAGTTAAACAAACAACTTCTCCAAGGTCTCCGCTATATTAGAATTTGCATGTGTATTAGTAATCTCAATAAAAATATATCAATTCAATGCTAGGAACACCTTAGTGATTGCAAGTAACTGTAAACAAGGGGCATGTGTTGGTTTATTTTACCATGCTAATTTAATGATTGTTCATGAAACTTAACCAAAAGAAAATGTGAATTGGCCCTCATATGACCACGATGTAGTCCCTTAATTCCTTTTATCTTGAATGATTTTAAGATAGATTTTATCTTCCTTGATTAAATGGATTTTAAACAAGTTTTATCTTGCATTAAATCCTACTTTAAGCATGAAATAGAAAATTAAATCTATCTATGAATGTGAACTTAAAATGATGAAAAGATCCATTAAATTTAGATTTTATCATGAAGATAAAGAAAGCCTTTGATGTAATTGATAAATTGTTCCTCTTTGATGAAATTAATTTTCATAAAGAGATACCAATTTATTGCTTGAAAATAATAGCCTCATAATGTCATGATGAATTATCCCTCTTAAATGAAATTAATTTTCATAAAGAAGAAGTAATTTCATGCTTTAAAACCAAGACCTTTGATGTAAATTACCCTTCTTCAATGAAAAAATCAGAATTTTCATGAACAAAGGTGCATTTATTGCTCCAAAAATGATGGCTCATGAAATGCCATGAAATTTTCTTTTATGAAATTGAATTTTCATAAAGGAAAGGTCATATTATGTCTATAAATGAAAATGTAGAATTTAAAAATCTGATTTACCTCCAAAACTTAAAAAAATGAATTTCCCGAAATAAAAAACAATAAAGGATCCTTACTATTGGTGGGAAGAAAGTAGAGAGGGGAGGGCTCTGGTCCCTCCCCTGCTCCCCCTCCCATGGCTCCTGGTTCCTACCCAGTCCCTGGCTCAACCTAGGTCATCCCTCCCGGGGAGTGGTTGTTTGCAGATGATCTCCTAGAGGGAGATCCTTCTCCACTATCTGTGCTCCTCTCGGCCGGCTAGGGTTTCCTTGGTTGTTTTTTTAGACTGGTGCTTCCCAGGGATCCCTGTTTGGTTGGGGATCCCTTCCATTTTTCCCTCAGGCTTCCCCCTGGGGTTTTTTGCAGGTTATTCGCGTGGATCTGGTCCCCTGCGTTTCTCGGTGCGGTGGAGGTGACGGTTTAGGGTTTGGACAACTTCCCCCTTTTTCTTGTGAATCCTCGACGGGCTCTGTGCTTGGACGGGATTCTTGGTCCCTGCTGCTGGGATCCTCTTCTGTTTTCCCGGGGCGGGTTCCTTGTGGTGCAACTCTCTGGTCACTTCCTGATGGGATGGATCCTCTCTGTGCTGGCTGTCGGCTTCCTGCAGGATGGCTCTCGCTGAACGAAATGTTTTCCCGATGGGCGGGATGGTTTCTCCACAGGGCGAGATCCGCCAAATCCGCCAGTTTTCCCGCGAGGCGGGATCCTTTCTTTTCTGCTGGTTTCCCGGATGGCGGGATTTCCTTGTTGCTTCCCGCTAGGCGGGACTGTTTGTGGTGGTTTTGACTGCTTCCCGCGAGGCGGGATTTTATTGTAACGGTTTTTCTTTGCTTCCTGCTAGGCGGGATCTTCTCGATGGTGGTTTTTGGCTACTCCCCGCTAGGCGGGATCTCCAAAACTACTTTCTTTCTTATTTGTTTATTTCCCGCTGAGAGGGATTGTTTCATGCTTACTGTTACCGCTGGGCGGGATTTCTATTTTGGTGTTCAGTTTCAAGGGATTGATGCCCTAGGCCCATTGCTTATGTAATCATGTTTTTTTAGGGGTTACGATTTCTGTAATAGGCTTATACATAAAGCCAAGAAGCATGATGCAAGGCTGATTTTGTACATAAGGTTTTGGGATCCTCTATAAAAACCCTTTTTTAATCTACTATAATAATTATCAAAAAAAAAAAAAATGAATTTCCCAAATTATAAAATCCTTAAAAACAACAGTTTTCAAAAATTAATATAAAATCAAAATGACATCAGAATGAGTTTGAATCTATTGCGTATGGAATATTGATGCTCATTCTAGGCAGTCATGTATTTATTTTTGTCATTTTATTTTTTTACAATTTTTATTTTAATGTCTGAAAATTAAAATAAATCTGTAAAATAGAAGTTGGAAAATTGAAAAATAAAAATCTGCAACAAATCAAATGCTAAAAACACAGAAATGCAAAGCTTCATCAGTTTGATAGCACCCTGTACTGCAAAACTGTGTTAGGAATGGAGCCTAATTATGAGGAGGCTAAACAAAGAAAGTTTCTGGATTTACTGCAGGATGGGCAGGGAAAGTTTCCAGATTTACAGTCTGTTAGTCTACCAGAGAAAGTTTTCGAATTTACAACAAGACAGCCAGGGAAAGTTTTTTTTGTTTTTATCCCAAAATTAGGTGCTGGGAACTCAGTGTTAATCTTGGAATGTATTAAGAAAAGCAGTTTTTTTTTTTTTTTCTTATATATAGTTGTGAGGAAAAACATAGTATACAATGAAAATTACTGTGTTGATTCCTTGTAAATATAGAGAGGAAATTACAACAGATGTTTGTTGTAGGTTGTAACCCTCTATTGCTTAGATTGAGAAAGAAGGACTGAAAATTCTTGGTGGATGTAACCCACATTGGGTGAACCACGTTAAAATCGTTGTCTCTTCTACTGTGTGTTTGTCTTATTTTGTTAATTCTACTGTTAAAGTTTGAAACACTATAATTGCTTTTCTATATTTTATATAGTGATTTACTCTAACAAGTGGTATTAGAGCGGTTGTTTTGTTGGGTGCACTTGATAGAAGGAGAATTTCTAGATCAAGTGGGAGCAATGGCGGAAGAAGGGAGGTTTAGAGTTCAAAAATTCAATGGCCAAAACTTTCAATTTTGGAAGATGCAGATGGAGGATTACTTGTACCAAAAGGATCTTTACTTACCTCTTGATGGGGAAACAGAGGGACCTTCATCTATGTCTGATGAGGAGTGGAGTCTCCTTGATAGAAAGGCATTGGGTACTGTGAGGTTGTGCTTGGGAGCCACCGTAGCCTTCAACATCTCTGATGAAAAGACTACCAAGGGAGTCATGGATAAGTTGGCCAAGATGTATGAGAAACCATCAGCATAAAATAAGGTATTTTTAATGAAAAGGTTATTTAACATGAAAATGAGTGAAGGAGGATTTGTGCATGATCATTTAAATGAATTTAATATTGTCACTAATCAATTGCATTCAGTAGGATTGGATTTTGATGATGAGCTTAGGGCCTTATTAATCTTATGTTCTCTTTCGAAAAGTTGGAACAGTTTGGTAATGGCGGTAAGTAACTCTGCTTCAAGTTAAAATAAATTAGAATTTGATGATGTGGTTGGTGTGATACTCAGTGAGGACATGAGAAGAAAAACCACAGGAGAATCATCTAGCACCGCCTTAACTGTTGAGAATAGAGGAAGAGGAAGAGAAAGAGACAAGAGTTCACATCATGGCAAATCCAAAGGCAGATCCAAATCATGTGGAAAAGGAAAGCTACAATGTTGGCACTATGGCAAAAAGGGTCATCTCAAGGATTGTTGGCAAAGAAAGGGTGATGGAAATGAAGGTAATGATAATAATGGTAACACTTCAGAAGCCAATATTACTGGAAAAATTATACAAGATGCTTTAATCTTATCTCTTGATAGAAATAGTGATTATTGGGTAATTGATAGTGGTGCTTCATTCCATGCTACCTCACATAAGGAATACTTCATAGATTATGTTTTTGGAGATTATGGACAGGTTCTGTTGGGAAATGACCAACCATGTAAAATCATGGGTATTGGAAATATTTTGATTAAATCCCCAAATGGATGTCAATGGGCTCTTAAAGAGGTGAGACACATACTAGATTTAAAGAGAAATCTTATATCGACAAGTAAGCTTGATGGTGAAGGATACACGGTTGCATTCGGAGAAAATGCTTGGAAAGTTACTAAAGGTTCATTGATAGTAGCTAGAGGTAAATTGGTGGGTACTCTTTATTTACTTACTGATTTTTATCACTGCTCCATGAATTTAGTTTCTACAGGTGAGAGTGCATATTTGTGGCACCAAAGACTTGGCCATATGAGTGGAAAAGGTATGGAAATTTTACATTCAAGAAAGTTATTGCCTAAGTTAAAAGAGATTGATTTAGAATTCTGTGAGGATTGTGTTTATGGTAAAGCAAAGAGAGTTAGATTTCTCAAGGATGGCAAGGAAAGGAAGAAAGAGAAATTGGAGCTTGTGCACTCAGATGTTTGGGGCCCAGCTCAGGTAACTTCTCTTGGAGGTTCCTCTTACTATGTACTTTTTATTGATGATGCAACAAGGAAAACATGGATATATTGCATTAAGAATAAAAGTGATGTTTTTAATACCTTCAAGAATTGGAAAGCATTAGTTGAAAATGAAATTGGAAAAAGGTTAAAGTGTCTAAAGTCGGATAATGGTGGAGAATATTACAGAGAGAGAATTTGATGTGTTTTGTTCTAAAAATGGAATTAGAAGAATCAAGGTAGTTCCAAGAACACCTCAAGAAAATGGGGTTGCAGAAAGAATGAATAGAACCATCATGGAGCATGCTAGGAGCATGAGAATACATGCAAGCTTACCATTATTTTTATGGGCTCATGCTATTGATACTGCAGTATATCTGATTAATAGAGGACCGTCTAGTGCCTTGGATGGAGGAATTCTAGAAGAGCTTTGGATAGGTAAACCAGTAAATTATTCTTTCCTTAAGGTATTTGGATGTGAGGCTTTTATGCATATAGACAAAGAGAACAGAAATAAGTTAGATGCTAAGGCCCAAAAGTGCTATTTTATTGGTTACAGTATTTATGGCTTGGGTTACAAATTATGGGATTGTGATAACCGAAAATTCATTAGAAGTAGGGATGTCATATTTAATGAAAAAAACTTGTATAAATATTGGTTGCATGAAAAGAAACAAAAAGAGAAAATTACTGAATACATAGACCTTGATGGACACATAGAAAAGGTAACTCCAAAAGTGGTAGAAGATCAAAATGTACAGTAGCAGCAACAAGCACCTCAATCTCTAGAAAGTGTTGTTAGAATATCTACCAGGATAAGTAAAATTCCTCAACGTTTCTCTGATTATGTTTTGTATACTAATGTTGGTGAGCTAGAATGTTTTCAGGAAGCATTACAGATGGATACCAGGAATAAGTGGGAGCTTGCAATGAATGAAGAAATGGACTCTTTATTCCACAACCAAACTTGGGATTTGGTTGAGCTACCCAAAGGTAAAAGAGCTTTGACCAATAAATGGGTGTACAAGATTAAAGAGGAGAATGAAGGGCATAAGAGATACAAAGCAAGACTAGTGGTCAAGGGATTCGCTCAAAAAAAAGGTATTGATTTTGATGAGATTTTTTCTCTAGTTGTAAAAATGGCCTCTATTAGAGCTATTTTGAGTCTTATAGCTATAGAAAATTTGTATCCGGAGCAATTGGATGTGAAGACAACATTTCTTCATGGTGATTTGGAAGAGGAAATTTATATGCACCAACCAAAAGGCTTTCAGGTGAAAGGTAAAGAGGATTGGGTATGTAAACCGAAAAAGAGCTTGTATGGGTTAAAACAAGCTCCTAGACAATGGTATTTAAAATTTGATAAGTTCATGGCTAATCAAAGGTTTGAAAGATGTCAAAGTGATCACTGTGTATATTTTAAGAAAACTGGAAATGGTAACTATGTTATTTTGCTATTGTATGTGGATGACATGTTAGTTGTAGGAACAAATATGCAAGATATAAACATGCTCAAGAAGAAGTTGGCTAAATCCTTTGCCATGAAGGATTTGGGAGAAGCCAAACAAATCATTGGTATGAGGATAACAAGAGACAAGGAGAGTCACACTCGAAATTATCACAAGAAAAATACATTGAAAAAGTGCTTAAGAGATTCAACATGAACAATGCAAAGTCTGTTGCTACTCCATTGGCAAAGCATTTCAAACTCACCAAAGATTTGTGTCCCAAGACACAAAAGGAAAAATAACATATGGCTAAGGTTCCCTATGCATCAACGGTTGGAAGCTTTATGTATGCAATGGTTTGTACAAGACCAGACATTGCCCATGTAGTGGGAGTAGTGAGTAGATTTATGAGTAATCCGGGAAAAGGACATTGGCAAGCGGTAAAATGGATACTCAAGTACTTGAGAGGAACTTCAAATTATTCTTTAAATTTTGGAGGCTCTAATATATGCTTGAAAGGTTTTGTAGATTCTGATATGGTAGGTGATCTTGATGGTGGAAGTAGCACTACTGGCTACATCTTTACTATAGGAGGAGGAGCGGTTAGTTGGATTTCTAAAATCCAACATGTAGTTGCCCTTTCAACCACTGAAGCTGAATATGTTGCTACTGCAGAAGCAAGCAAAGAGATGGTTTGGTTGCAAAGACTAATGGAAGAACTAGGGAAGAAGCAAGAGGATAATAGGTTGTGGAGTGATAGCCAGAGTGCTATACACCTTGCAAAGAATTTGACATTCCATTCAAAAACTAAACACATCAAACTCAGGTATCATTTCATTAGATCAGTATTGGAAGATGGATCTTTGAAACTAGGGAAAGTTCACACATCACAAAATCCTGCTGATATGCTTACAAAAGTGGTGTCAAGAGAAAAGTTGAGCTTTTGCTCAACTTCGGTTGGCCTTAAGGAATAAGAGGCCATGATGAGAATTTTTCAGTCCTTGGTTGCAGTATGGTGCAATGGAATTAGTCTCCAAGTGGGAGATTGTTAGGAATGGAGCCTAATTATGAGGCTAAAAAAAGAAAGTTTCTGGATTTACTACAGGATGGGCAGGGAAAGTTTCCAGATTTACAGTCTGTTAGTCTACTAGAGAAAGTTTTCGGATTTACAACAAGATAGCCAGGGAAAGTTTTTTTGTTTTTATCCCAAAATTAGGTGCTGGGAACTCAGTGTTAATCTTGGAATGTATTAAGAAAAGCAATTTTTTTCTATTTTTTTCTTATATATAGTTGTGAGGAAAAACAAAGTATACAATGAAAATTACTGTGTTGATTCCTTGTAAATATAGAGAGGAAATTACAGCAGATGTTTGCTGCAGGTTGTAATCCTCTATTGCTTGGATTGAGAAAGAAGGACTGAAAATTATCGATGGATGTAACCCACATTGGGTGAACCACGTTAAAATCGTTGTCTCTTCTACTGTGTGTTTGTCTTATTTTGTTAATTCTGCTGTTAAAGTTTGAAACACTATAATTGCTTTTCTATATTTTATATAGTGATTTACTCTAACAAACTGAAGATGTGACAAGCTCATACATGCAACCTAGCATATTCAACCTGCATTTGCACAATATAAATACACTAAGTGATAGCTCCTAGGGTACAAAAATAAATTTCAGATTTCGAATATTCTCATGAAGTAACCAAAATGATGCATTAACTTCATTTATAAAGTCAAAAACTAAAACAGAAAAAGTAAAGCAATTAAAACAGAGAATGCAAAAAAATATCCTTCTTTCTTGTTAACAAGGCCAAAGTTTATGAAACAATCCTTGCATTAAAAATATTTCATTTTTTTACAGTCATTTTGGTAGTGCTTGGCCTTGCCAAAAAGTCCAGTCCTCTTCTAGTTTTCCCCTCTTGTATTTAACATTTCAATGCAACTTTTCCATTTCCACTAAAATCCTTCACTTTCTCTTCTGTTTGTTTGATCTTCAATGACATGTTTAGCTTGTAAATTTTCATTTCATTTCCAAGGATGTTCACAATAATTTTACTACAATCTTGCCATTTTCCCTATTTCTCCTCACTCTCCTTTGTTTTATCATTAAAAGGTATTAAAAATCATATTGAATCTTAAGCTAGGCCCTAGGCCCTTAATAAATTTGGGGAACATCTTCCACTATGGCTCCACGTGGGTATTCCTTTTTTATTTCCCACTGACCAATGCTTTGATTCATAATGTCCAAAATTTATGTTGGTCACATGAAATGTCCACATTCTAATAATGTCATTCGAATGTATGCCTCTCTATGCAATGATTTATCCAATTTTTACCAACTTCAAACACCCTTGGTTGTAACATTCGTAATTCACCTGGCTCGTATTGCATTTGCACGTCGGATGTGTTGTACCTGGTATATCCCTGCACTATCATGTCATTCGCTCTTGAGGGGTGCTTCCTCTAAATTATCATTGTTGTGATCCTAAATTATCTCCTTTTAAAGATGTTGCCTGAATCCTCACCGATTGGTGCTCGGGCATGCAAATTTTCCTCAATGTTTCCTTGTGCATGTCTGCAAATTTGATGTTCAACATTTATTCTTTACCAACTCTATAGTCGATGAAATCTACATGGTCTCATCGATCTACGTGCTCACTCTGTTCAATAATTTGTCTTGCTGGGTAACTCCTACTGCGATTGATATCCATGTCCCTCAACCTCTTTTGTGTTGACATGTCTACGTTGTGACATAGTCGAAAGGTTTGATGTTGCATTCAATGTAATATGCTTTTCTCCTTGATGTAATCTATCAGTCTAAAGGTCACCATATATACCTCGTTTGACCAAATCTATGAAACTGCACTTGAGCCAAGATGTCTTCTACACTATGTTTGCCATCTTCGCCCATATGCTGGGACATCATGCTATCCTTAGTACATCAAAATCAACAACATTCACTGTGGCACCGAGTGGTCAAACCCATTCATCCTATCTGTCATTACTCTTTGAAACATATGTCGTTCGGGCTATTGGAATCATTATGGTGTCTGGGTCGAGTCTCAACATTGTAACTTTCACATCATTATGGTCAACGAAGTTGGATAAACTATGACTCACTCAAAACTCCTATCATATCATTGCATCATTTTGGTTTTCGTAAACCAGCTACCATATCCAATCATGATAGCCAGTCCACGTTGGATATAACGGATGCTCATCCCAATGATTTTATGTCCATCCCATGGTTACGACATTCAATCTATTATGATCCCAATAAAACGGTTGTTGACACCTCCACAAATTTTGTCGTGTCGACTTGCACATTGCCATGCTCCATTGGAGATTCTTCGTCATCGGATGCTATTGCTCAAGTTATCCATTGTTATCTGCTATCTTTACGTGGGCCTACATGGACATCCCTAAATACTATACTTTGTCTATCATCAATGTGAAGGATCACAACGTATTATGGTCCTTGTCATATTTTCCCACATTGAAAGGATATCTGTAACCAAAGAACTGAACATAATTTATTTAAATAAAAATAGAGAAGTAATTTTGGCAAAATGCCCCTTTTGTATTAATGGTGATATAGTGCATTACAAAAGGATTTTTAAATTACCCCAAGCATGTTGGGAGTAATGTTACAATGCTTCTTCTTATATATATGATATGCAATGCTTCTATGGAGGAGGGGAGATCTTTCGACTCTTCCACAGGGTGTGGTGTTCTTCATTCCTTCGTCACAATTTCAAATGGGTAAGGGGGCTTTGGTATCCATCAAGGGAACACTCTAGCTTCAATAGCTCGTTCAAGGTACCTGTTACCTGTACACATACAAAACCAACAAGGGGGATTAATAGCACCTATATAGTCAAGCGGTAAAACCAATACTATTTATAAACCTATCACTGATATGAATATGCAAAGAAGATAACATAAAATATTCAATTAATAAAAACCTTGCTCAACATGTTCAATTACTTATCTCTGTTTAGGACTGTGGAAACGTGGTTGCAGGATGGAAATCATAGACTTGTGGTTGCAAAACCATGGATGCGCATTTTTGACTATAGAATCACAGGCAAACGGTTTCGATTGAGATGATAGGTCATCTCGGGATGCGTGCCAATGATCAAATTCAATATCACGCTCTTAGTTTCTCATCGGGTCTAGGCGTATTTTGGCAGCTTGTCGGTATGCAAATTCAGCTCCCTTTTCTTGATGGATCAATGATGCTTTTATAGGCTCCCTAGGGTTTTGGAGGGAAGTGAGAGGTGGCAAGCCTAGTTTGCCAAGTGGCAAATCTAGGCTGTTAAGTGGAAGGGGAAGTTAGAGTGAGGCATCCAGTGTGCCTCGTTTAACTGGGGTGATGTGGCTGCAAGTGGAGTGAAACATGGGATCCTATCCTATGTGAATGGACAAGAGGGACAAAATGGATTAGATGCAACATGGATGTTGGGAATCTGTCCTATGTGCAAAGACAAAAGGGGACAAGAGTGGGTGAGATGTGGCAAATATTCTAAGTGAAGTGTCTAGGACACATGTCCAATGTGTGGACAAGGTATCCTCAGGTGATTTTTCTAATTAAATAAATTAGAAAAATAGAATCATCTGCAGGATTTTATTTCCCTAAGTTAGAACTTAGGCATATATATTTATTATGCGGGATTTTATGGTGAGGTGGTGAATGTGATCTAGAGGGTGTCAAATTTTGGTGTCTATAGTTGCCCCTTTTTGTACTGCGTTGTGTACAACACAATGCGATGTAAAAACTAATGACATCTAACTTTATTGGATGAATGGAATCATTTCTCTTTGACACATAGAATGAATGAATTTAAATTTTTTGATTTGTTTGCTTACCCCCTCAATTGATGATTGGGTAAAGGATGACACCCATAAGCCAATTGACGAAATACGAATGTTGAAAGTGGGTTGTTTATTGAATGATGTTGATGTGATAATGAATTTTATCTTGATTTTATTTGTGTCCCAAGCTTGGGATTATTTGTGTTCTTGCAATTTTGCTTTTGGTTTCATTAATGTGTAGAATACATGGTAAAATTCCTAACCAATCTTTTGAGTTTTTGTACACTATTACTTTAGCAATTCCTTCCAAATGATGGGTTTAAGGAACCAGTCGGTCAAGGATTTAATGCTCAAGCGATTTTTTATTATTACCAAATTATTGTTGTTGTTCCGCTTTTGACCCAACAAAAGGTGTTGTAGGATTACCTTGGAAAATATGTTTTTGAACACATTTAAGCTCATATTTTTAGGGACCTAGCTGAATTGATTCATTGTTGTTTTGTTGTGAATGTTTGATGAGTTTCCTTATGGTGATTTACCCATCCAACCGGATTGCATGGATTACTAGTCACTGCAACCGCTAGGTTTATAGGGTAATCCATTAGATACAAGTTTCACTCTAGCTGATTATGATTGTAGATGATTATTTGGAGATTTGGTGATGTTTTGATTGATATATTTTTTTTGAAACCGCGGAATTGCGGTTATTGTGGTGAAAAACATGGATTTGCATTTTATTTTATGAAACCACATTTTCATATTTTTACGCCTCAAAATGTGGGTTTGCATTTTTGCGCATCGTGGAAAACGTGAGCGCATGGTTTTCACTACTAAAAATGGCTATTTAAAGGTTGTTATCACTTTCAAAACCATTCTACTAGTTTTCATTGATTGAGTGGTTGAAGTGATGAGTGAGATGGAGGTTGGCGAGGGGAGCAGTGGTGGTGGCTCGGTTGGAGTGAAAGTTGATGGCCGGTTTGCCGAGGTAGACGATTTACCCTTTTAATGTTTGTGTTTGTTTTGTTTTGCTTTTGATTTTCCTCTCTTTTTTTTTGTTTATGATGAGCATGTGAAATTTTTTGTTTGTGTTTCTGTTTACCATGAGTAGGTAAAAAAAAAAATGTTTTTGTTTTTATACCATGAGTAGGTAAAAAATTTTTGTTTTTGTTTTTATTACCATGATTAGGTAAAAAAAAATTCGTTTTTGTTTTATTACCATGATTAGGTAAATTTTTTTGTTTTTGTTTTTATTTCTAGCATGTTGTGCTAATTTTTGTTTTTGTTTTAATTTTTTTTGGTAGATAAGATACTATAGCATTAATACCGGGTTTTACAGGTTGACCCAAAACCTTTTACAAATATCATCCTAGGGTTGTTGATGAACATGTCCTTACTAAGGATCCTATATATGTAAAATCTACATACCGCCAAAGCCATTACATCCGGTAAGGCACATAGCTTGTTATCAAAAAGAAACTTCCCATACAATATTTTGGGTATACCCCGAGAAAACACACTTGCATCATAATTACAAAAAAAGAAACAGACACAGATCCCTTCCTTGAAATAGTGGAGAAACAAAAACATGCAAACACAAATAACAGAGTACTGAAAAAAATCCCACAAACTTTGTATTGTCAGTTACTCTTATTAATTATTTGGTAATTGCTTTCTTTCGTATATGACATGCTTTAGGACCACATCCTATCTTGGAAAATAAACATTGGAGAAGTGAACCTGTTGGCTAGATTTATGACGATGGCTATCTGGTGGTCCACGTGGCTCTAGTTCGAAGTCTTATATTGTCGTTTCTTTCCTACCCTGTGATTATCAACCAGCCTCAAATTACTAAGATGACTAGGAGCCATGTTATCTGATATGTGATTGTCCCCATTAGTCTTTGTGGTATTTCCAAGCAGCATCCACCAAGACTGACAGCTCGAATAATTTTATTGTGAGTCCATTTCAAAAAAGAGACGGGAATACTCATAGCCTTCGAACTTACAGTGCCTTCCCTATTGGTAAATTTGACTATCATTCTTGGAATTCTTGTTGAATAAGCTCATCTACTTTGCTCGGGACACTGTGTTCCCATTTGAAAAGTTCGTCACCATCAACACCCAAATTAGCCAACTTATCAACAACTTTTTTAGCTTCCCAAAAGACATGTTGGGATTTTCTGTCCTGTCTTCTTTGGAAAATAATCCTAGCCCCTTAAAAAATTATTTTAATCCTCCATGAAGGTGTTTTCCAGTTATTGAGGAGATTTAGAACATGCATAGAGTCTCCTTCTATGATAAAATTGCCTTCTAAGTATTGAGTCATTTGAAGGCCTCTCCACATAGCTCTAGCTTTAGCTTCGTTGTTCGTCCTTATTACCAAATATTCAAAAAATGCAAGCATCATATTCTCATTATGATCTCGCACAATGCCACCAGTGCCTACTCTTCCAATATTGTCCTTAGTCGCTCCATCAAAATTAAGCTTAAACCAACTCGTAGGAGGTGGGGACCACTTAACATTGGATCTAGGGTTGACTACCCTAGGCACAAACTCATCTAACAACGTTAAGCTTAAATATTGAGCAATCGTGGTCTCCTGGAGATGAGGTTTACGACTATCAAAAGGGATACAGTTCACATTCTCGTTGGCAAAGGATAGGATCTTGGCAATGATAGTTTGATGATCATGGATAGACTCATTGAAGACTCTATGGTTCCTTTCTAACCACACCTACCATAGATAGTGATTGAGACAAATTTTCCACATGTATCTAAGTCTTTGGCTTGAAAAGAGGTAAGGCCACTAGATGAACAAATCAAGTACGATGGCTAGTTTAACCTAAGAAATATTGAAGGCCTAAAAAACCCCACTTAGGACAGTCAAGGAAAAAGGGAACTCAAGGAAAATGTGATAAATGGTCTCCCAGTTAGCCCTGCATAGATAACAGTGATTAGTGATACAAATATCTTTACGCATCATATTATCAATGGTTAGAATTCTTCCTTGGATAACTAGCCATGAAAAGACTACAATTTTTGGAATTAAATTTTTAATCCAAACTAAGTCCTTTTGAAGGACAAAATCCTCGTCATCAAGCAAAAGCTTGTAAGCTGATTTAACAGTGAATTACCCATTTTTCGTAGGAGCCTAGGTCACTTGATCTTCCTTGGGTCTCATGGGGATAAAATTTTGCCCGAGAATGTTACAAAGATCATTTGATTTCGCTTGAAATACCTAAATTCTTATTTGTTTCCACTTTATTCTACCTCTATCCTCAACCATATAATCAGAGACTTTTTTGCCAATGAGTTCTTCTGTGATATCTCTGATTTGGGCGAAGTTAGGATATTGCGTCAGTGGATCGTCCTTAGCCCACTTGTCATTCCAGCAATTTATCCTCTCACCATTGCCTAAAACCCATCTTAAACCTTTTTTGATGATTTCCTTACAATTTAGAATTGTTTTCCAAAAAGCAGAACCTCTGATTGCAACTGAGTCACTTAGAAATTCCATATTTGAAGATACTTTTATTTGATGATAGTTGTCCATTCATTTTATTCACCAAAAATGAGGTGCCACGCCTGCTTAGCTACTAAAGCTAAATTCATATGAGCAATTCTCCTCAGACCTAAGCTCCCATTTTCCCTGGGTCTTCACACTTTGGTCCATCCTACAAGGTGTATCCTTTTTTTCTCCTCGGATCCAGTCCATAAAAATTCTTTTTGGAGTTTGTCAAATTTTTGGAAATTCTTCATAGGGGCTTTGAAAATGAAGAGGAAATAGACTGGAATGCTCTGAAGAGAGGCCTTAGTGAGATTCAACTTTCCTGCTTGAGATAGAAGATGACCTTTCTATCCAGCAAGTTTTTTTTGAATTCTTTCAATAACCCTGTCCCACATTGACTCTTTCAAAGAACAAATGAAAAGAAGGAGACCAAGATACGAAGTGGGGAGGTTTTCTATATCACACCCTAAAATTTTTGCAATCCTTCCTTGCCTCTGAATGGGGGCATTCAAGAAATATAACCTACTTTTACTGAAATTAACTTTTTGACCAGCAACATCCTTGTAGAGTTGTAGGATGTATTTAATTCTTTTGACCTCAACCACCGATGCCTTAGTCAATAGAAGGGTATCATAGATGAATTTTTGGTGAGAAACAACCCTGATGAGAGATGTTGCCTTGATTCCTGATATTAGCCTTAAAATACAAGTATTTCTTATGGTTCTGCCTAAATCTTCTGCCACAATGATGAATAACATGGGGCTAATAGGGTCCCTCTATCAAATTCCTCTATGAATTTCAAAGTAACCAGCAGTTGTTCCATTAACTAGAATCAAGAAACATACTTTAGAAATGCATTCTTTGATAAAATTAACCCATTGGTGGTAAAAACTAAACTTAAGGAGGACAACAATAAGAAAGTACCAATTTAGCCTGTCAAATGTTGTGTTCATATCAAGCTTGAGGGTAAAACCAAACCTGTTAGTCTTATGAGCAGAGTGCAGAGCTTCATGAACTGTGATAACTCCATCCAAGATTGACCTACCCTAGATAGAGCTTCCCTGGCATGGATATATGATGCGGGGTAGAACATCTCTCATTCTATTTGTAATGGCTTTAGTTAGGATCTTGTAATAAACATTGCACAGACTGATTGTCCTGAAGTTAGCCATAGATTTGGGGGTTTGATTCTTAGGAATTAGAGAAATAAAAGTAGAGTTGAGACCTTTTGGGATATGATTTCTTGCTTGGAATTCTCTGAAAATAGAAATCACATCCTCACTTACAATGTCCCAAAAAGCTTGATAGAAACAAGGGGGAAAACCATCGGGCCTCGGGGCTTTGTCTGGCTCCATGCTAAATAAGGCTTCCTTAATTTCCTCATCAAAAAAGGGAGCTAGAATCTTAAGGTTTATATCCTCATTTAGTATGCTAGGAATAGATTGCAAGAGAATATCTTTGGTCTCTTCATTGCACTGCGATTCCTTACCAAGGATAGAATTGAAATATGTTGGATGTGTCTCATCCTTTGTCGAGGAAATACTGTACGATAGGCACAAGAGGGTAGGAGGAGCGGAGCTCCTCACGAGGAGGGCGAAGCCCTCCCCGGGGGTGCCGAGGGGGTCCGGGGGGGTGGTAGCCCCCCCGACCACATCGAAGGCGATTTTCGGCAATGCCAAAAAAAAAATTCCCCCTTTTTTTGGAGTGATTGGGGAGTGATTGTCGGGATTCCCACGGTTGGTGGGTGGTTGGTGGGTGTGGGTGGTTTAGCCCATGGTATTGTGCCCATTGTATTCTAATACCACATAGTGGTTTAGGGTTGTGAGAGTTTCCTTTATATTTTATTGTAATGTCCCATTTTCGGGCAAGAAAGGAAAATAATAATATCAAGGAGGAGTGGCTCTTGTTTTTGCTGGAGTAGCCCACATCGGGTGAACCAGGGTAAATCTCGTGTGTCATATGTGCATTGTGTGGTGTCATTTCTTCTAAGTTATTTATTTTTGCATTATTTTTGGAATAAGTTTTTGTAGATCTCTTCATTTGGTATCAGAGCCAAGTTGTTAGCCATAGGGGGATGCCTTTATTGCTAGGGTTTCATTTCATTTGAAGGGTTTCTAGGAGGGAGAGAAAACCTATTTTGGAGTGTGAGTTTTTTGCAGAAGGAGCTTGAAGGAAAATGACAGGAAATCATTCAAGGATAGAGATCGAGAAATTTGATGGAAAAAGCTTTGAGCTATGGAAGTTGAAGATGGAGGATCTGCTCGTGGACAGAGATCAGTGGGTTGTTATTTCTGAACAAACGAAACCTGCAGGAACATCCGATGAAGATTGGGAAAAGATGAATCGGAAAGCAAGGAGTCTGATTCGATTGTGTCTTGCAGATTCAGTCCTAATCAACATTTCTGGAGAAGCTACTGCAAAGGATCTCTAGGAGAAATTAGGGGCTTTGTATCAATCTAAGTCCCTGGTGAACAAATTGTTCCTCCGAAAGAAACTGTACAATCTCAGGATGAATGAAGGAGATTCAGTTGTAGATCATCTGAATTCATTCAATACAGTGGTAAGTCAGCTTACATCTGTTGATATTAAGTTAAGTGAGGAAGATAAATGTATTACCTTGCTATGCTCTTTACCAGATTCATGGGATAACCTAGTTGTAGCAATTGGTAGTACAACTTCATCTACATTGAAGTTTGAAGATATTGTGGCATCTCTAATATCAGAGGATATGAGGAGAAAAGCCATGGAGGGCACTTCAAAGGAAGCCCTAACAGTGAGAGGGCGTGCCAAGGAAAAGGATAAAACAAGATACGGTGATAGATCTAAGTCTAGAGGTAGATCCAAGTCTCGTGGAAAGTTTGAGAGAAAGTGTTGGAAGTGTGGCAAGCCTGGTCACATGAAGAAGGACTGCAGATCAAAGAATGTTGATTCTGGAAAGAGGTCTGATGAATCCACTTCCATAGAGACACATAAATCTACTGATGAAGGAGGGGATGTATATCTGGCATCCTGCTCCACATGATCAGATAAAAATGATTGGTTGATCGATACTGGTGCCTCTTTTCATATGACTCCTCATAGGGGGTGGTTCAGTGAATATGAAAGATATGATGGAGGGGAGGTACTTGTTGGGAGATGATTCACCACTTAAGATCATTGGTCATGGAAGGGTGAAAATACTATTGCAGGATGGTAGGGTTAAGACCCTTCCAGGTGTGATGCATATTCCAGGCCTTGTTAGAAATTTAATTTTTGTAAGCAAAATGGTTGATGCAGCAGTAAATGTTAGTTTCAGCAAAGATTCATGCAAAATGGTTCGAGGATCAATGGTGTTAGCAAGAGGAGTTCGTATTGGAACTTTGTACAAGCTATTGGGAAGAACTATGACAAATGAGTGCAATAGCTCAACTATTTTTGAGGTTGAATCAGATAAAAGCTCAACACTCTGGCATCAAAGAATGGGACATATTGGAGAAAAGGGATTGCGTACCCTGCACACAAAAGGTATGGTTCATGGTATCCCTGATTGCTCAATGGTTTTTGATTTCTGTGAACACTACATTTATGGAAAGCAGAATCGTGTGAGTTTCCCATATGGTGCTGCTAGAGCAATAGGGATATTAGATCTGATTCATAGTGATATATTTGGTCCTGTCCCTATACCATCACTTGGAAAATCATGGTATTATGCTTCTTTTGTTGATGATTTTTCAAGATATGCATGGATTTATTTTCTTAAGAGTAAATATGAAGTGTTTGATAAATTTAGAGAATTTAAAGCACTTGTTGAAAATCAAACTGATAAAAGAATTAAGGTGTTGAGGTCTGATAATGGAGGAGAGTATTGTTCAAATAAATTTGAGGATTTTTGTAAGCAGTGTGGTATTGCAAGACAGAAGACTACTCCATATACACCTCAAAAAAATGGAGTTGCAGAGAGATTGAACAGATCTCTGATGGAAAAGGCTAGGAGTATGCTCAGTGGTGCAGGTTTGACACAGGAATTCTGGGCTGAGGCAGTGAGTGCGGCATGCTACTTGTAAAATCGATCTCCTACATCAGCATTGCCAGATCAAACTCCATTTGAAGCATGGTTTGGTAAGAAACCCTCTCTCTCACATCTTAGAGTTTTTGGTTGTGATGCATACATGCACATTCCAAAGGAGAAAAGAAGTAAGCTTGATAATAAGGTTGTTAAATGTATCTTTATTGGTTATAAAGATGGTGTTAAAGGATATAAACTTTGGAATCCAAAAACTAAAAGAACGATGTACAGTACAGATGTGGTGTTTAGGGAAACTAAAAGTGATCACAGGAAGGAAGTAACAGAAGAAGAACCTGAAAAGGTCCAATTTGATCTCATGGAAGAAGATCACACAGAAGAGGATCTAGTAGAGGAGCAGACAGATGAGGATCTGGATGAGGATTTGTATGAGGATGAACAAGAGGTTCATACACCTGTGGTAAGGAGATCAACATGGGAAAGAAGGCAACCTGAAAGGTACAGTCCATCTACATTTTCTACTTCTTTTGTATTATCTATTACTGATGAAGATCCTAGAACTGTTAGAGAAGCTATAAATTTTGAAGAGGTAAACCTTTGGGAAGAGGCCATGGATGAGGAAATGATGGCCCTGAAAAATAATAGAACATGGGATTTAGTGAAATTACCTAGTGGAAGAAAAGCAATAGGTTGTAAATGGATTTTCAAGAAGAAGCAGAATGTTGAAGGTAAAGTGGAGAAATACAAAGCTCGCTTGGTGGCTAAAGGTTATTCTCAAGTAGAGGGAATTGATTATGGTGAAGTATTTTCTCTTGTTGCAAAGCTAACCTCAATTAGATTTTTGTTATCTGTTGTTGCTACTTTTGATCTTGAATTAGAGCAAATGGATGTAAAGACTGCATTCCTACATGGAGATTTGGAGGAAGAAATCTATATGAGACAACCTGAAGGTTTCATTGTTGCAGGAAAGGAGGATCTTGTATGTAAGTTAAAGAAATATCTGTATGGACTGAAATAGTCACCTAGAATGTGGTATCAGAAATTTGATACTTATGTCTTAGGAATTGATTTTGTTCGTAGCAATGTTGATCACTATGTATATTCAAAGAAAATTGGTAATGTACTTGTCATTATAGTTTTGTATGTTGATGACATGTTACTAATTGGAAATAGTAAGAAAATGATCAGGGAAGTGAAGTCTCAGTTAGCATCACAGTTTGATATGAAAGATCTTGGCCCTGCAAATTTTATTTTGGGCATGAAAATAAATAGAGATCGTTCTAATAGAAAGCTATGGCTGGATCAAAAAAAATATGTTGAGATAGTATTAAAGAGATTCAATATGCAGGATTGCAAACCAGTGAAGGTACCTATTCCTTTGGGGGAAAAATTATTTGTTGAACAATGTCCAAAAATAGAAGAAGAGGTAGAAGAAATGTCCCATGTTCCTTATGCAAATGTTGTAGGTAGTTTAATGTATGCCATGGTATGTACTAGACCAGACATTGCCCATGCAGTGGGAGTTTTGAGCAGATATATGTCCAAACCTGGTAAAGAGCATTGGACTGTTGTGAAAAGGGTTTTTAGATATCTGCATGGTACTTCTAATTTTTCAATATGTTATGAGGGTACAGGTAAAGAAGATAGATCCTTGGATATAGAAGGGTTTGTTGATGCAGATTGGGCTGGAGATCTGGACAATAGAAGATCTACTAGTGCTTATGTATTCAATTTGTTTGGAGGAGCTATTAGTTGGATGAGCAAAAGGTAAACTATTGTTGCTCTTTCAACCACTAAAGCTGAGTACATGGTAGCCACCGATGGCAGTAAGGAAGCAATATGGCTACAAAGACTATGTGATGAAATTGGGTTCTTTCAAGGAGTTGTGAAGATAAATTGTGATAGTTAGAGTGCTATATTTCTAGCAAAGAACCATGCTTACCATTCCAGAATGAAGCACATTGATACAAAGTTCCATTTCAACAGGGACATGATTGAACAGAAGAAAGTGTTGCTAGAGAAAGTGGATACAAAGGAAAATGTTGTAGATGCTTTAACCAAGGCAGTTAGCACAGAAAAGTTCAAATTTTGTACAGTTGAAATGGGTTTGGCAAAGTATTCAACAAGTGGGAGAATGTTGGATGTGTCTCATCCTTTGCCGAGGAAATACTGTATGATAGGCACGAGAGGGTAGGAGGAGTGGAGCTCCTCATGAGGAGGGTGAAGCCCTCCCCAGGGGTGTCGGGGGTTCACGGGGGGCGGTAGCCCCCCTGGCCACGCTGAAGGCATCCACCGAAGGCAATTTTTGGCAACGCAAAAATTTTTTTCCCCCTTTTTTTAGAGCGATTGGCGGAGCGATTGTCGGGATTCCCACGGTTGGTGGGTGGTTGGTGGGTGTGGGTGGTTTAGCCCATGGTATTGTGCCCATTGTATTCTAATACCACATAGTGGTTTAGGGTTGTGAGAGTTTCCTTTATATTTTATTGTAATGTCCCATTTTCGGGCAAGAAAGGAAAATAATAATATCAAGGAGGAGTGGCTCTTGTTTTGCTGGAGTAGCCCACATCGGGTGAACCAGGGTAAATCTCGTGTGTCATATGTGCATTGTGTGGTGTCATTTCTTCTAAGTTATTTATTTTTGCATTATTTTTGGAATAAGTTTCTGTAGATCTCTTCAAAATAAGTTACTTCCTCCTTTCTGATTTCTGTTAAGTCCTGAGTAATAGAACCATCTACTTTTAAAAAAAAAATTATCTTGTTATTGCTTCTGCTTCTAAGCGTGGTGATCTGAAAAAAATTGGAATTTGAATCTCCATATTTTAACAAAAGAGCCATTGATTTTTGCCTCCAATAGATTTCCTCATAGGCCAAAATGTTATGAAACTCTGCTAGTTTTGTCCGCTCCTCCTGCCTAGTAGTTTCATCAGCATCACCATGTTGAATCATCTGATCAATTATCTTCAAAATTTCAACAACATGATTTTTATTTTCAAAGAGGTTCCCAAAGACCTCTTTGTTCCAAGTTTTAAGCTTTTCCTTAACAAAATTTAATTTTCTAGCAAGTTTAAAAGTTGCACTACCCCTGACAGGTTGTTGCCACCACTGAATTAAGTTATCTCTGAAACTAAAATGTTTGATCCACATAGATTGAAATCTAAAAGGTTTCTTGAAGGACAGAGAGTTAGGGATATCCAACAAAATGGTATTATGATCAAAGGTAATTTTAGGAAGGGATTGCAGGGTAGAATCACCGAACAGAGTTGTAGTCTCATTTGATAGAAAAAACATGTCAAGCCTTTCTTGAATGAGATGACATCCTATCCGCTGATTGCTACAGGTATAATTTTCTCCTCTATGTTTTACATCCATAAACATGTTGGAGTTCACAAAGTCATTGAACTCATCCATGCTCTTGATAGGTGGTCCATTTCCACCCATTTTGTCTGAAGGGTAAAGAGGAGTGTTAAAATACCTAGCCAAAATCCAGGGGACATTATGGAAGATTTCATTCAGATTATCTAAGTACTCCCACAGTAGAGCTCTCCCTTGAATTGAAGTCGAAGCATAAATATTTGAAAGGATCCACAACCTATTGTTGTTTATTTCTTTAAATAAAACACTAAGAACCCTATCATATTTCTGAATAATGGTGCCTTCTACTATCCGAGGATCCCACAAAGTCATAAGGCCTCCAGACGCTCCTCTGGCTGATTTGCAAACCATCTCCCCTTGATTCCAAATTTTTTTTGCTACTTTTTTTACTGAATCTCATTAGTTTTTGTTTCTTACAACATGATAATAGTTGGATTCACTTGATTTCTTATTACACTGACTTCCCTATGTTTGGGCAGGCCATTGATGCCTCTCATGTTCCATGAGAGGAACTTCATTTAGATTGTTTGGGATTTCTCCCTCTCCCCCTCCCTTGAGGGGTTTTCCTAATTTGTTGTCTTCAGAATTTGGAATAACCTGTTGAAACAAGGTTCTCTATTTTCCATTGGCAATGTCATTATCAATTTTAATTTTTTGATGCTCAACATTTGATATTCTCCCTCTTATTTTTTCACTACCAAAATCTATAGGAGACTTCACAGTGCTCTTGGTTTGTTTAGGACTAAAATGGGGGGAAGCAATTTGTTGCAAAACTAGACTGCCATATTCCTCAATCTGAAGAGTTTCACATATCTCCACCCCTACATCCAAATCTTCTCCTTTTTTCATGTATTCCCCTGGTCTGCAGGATGACTCCTCAGTAGGATTCACCTGGATCCTAGTGATGATGTTAGGGAGATGATATTTTTTATTTTCTAATGCCTCAAATTTCTTCCTAAGTTCTTCAAAATTAGGGTTTGGCTTTGGGATGCCCATTGGGCTTGAAGTATTTTTAGCATTAGGGTTTAAGGATCTCGAATTGGATGGGGATTCTAGAGATCAGGAATAAAGGTTTGGTTTTTTGATGCCCACGGGGCTTACAGTAATTTTAGCATTAGGGTTTAAGGATACTAACTTGGATGGGGATTCTAGAGAGTCAGAAAGGTTAGCCTGAAGGTTCTGGGCTTCCATGTCTTCCGATAATCCTCCTACTCCCATATTGGATAGAATTGAAAATTTATTTGAATCTAGAGGGTTGGAACTTACCTGAGTATTTTGGTTTCCAACAACCTGTTGTTTTCCTTTGTCTTGTTAGGACCTACACCCTTTTTTTTTTTTGGTAGACATAGTTTTCCTGATTGAAATTGCCTCTTCCAGGGAAACTCCTCAAATTTCCTTTGTCTAGCATTCCCTGCTTCTGCTTTTCTCTATTCATTGCCAGGTTAGGGCACTGATTGCATAGATGTCCTTGATTTTTGCATTTTGCACAAAATGTTGGTCTATTCTCATATTCTGCCAACTATTTTCAGTATTATTCTCCATAATCTAGCTCCACAAACCTTGGAAATTCATTATCCAAATTAGCATTTACGTATATTCGTGCATGAGTCATCCTTGTCCTAGCGAAGGTCGCATGGTCAATGGATATCAGGTACCCTATAGTTCTGGCTATGCCCTGCAACCAATATTCATTGAAGAACTGGGTAGGTATACTCGGGAGACGAACCCAAATAGGAGCAATGCTAATATTTTGCTTTTCAAGATCAAAATATTCACCCCATCATTTGAGAAAAAGGCTCCTTTTGCCCAAAAACCAAGGACATCCTATTAAAAGGTAGTTAGCATCCTCCATATTGTTAAAAAAGATAATGAAGAACCCTCAAGTTAGAGCTACCAACTCCAAGCTGCCTATCGATCACCATTTACCCGTTGCCCAAGCCCTGATAGTCTCCATGTCCGGCCTACCTCCCAAAAACTTGCCTACTAGGGAGACTTCTTCCATTGATAGAAAAAGGGCTCATGGAACTTGCCGACACTGAAATTTTATTATTTACTATAACTAAGGGCGAAAGAGAGAGAACCTCCTTTCTTTTTCCTCTAAGAGTCTCAGTAAAAGACAACCACTTCTTGGGCCCTACATTGTCCTTCATATCATTTTTGTAGGGGTATTTCTGAGGAGGGTCGGGCCCCTGCGTGATGCCCACCTCCAAATGTGCTGCATCTTGACCACCTTCCTCTGGATCCTCGCTTGATCCAAGCTCGAGGGATCTTGTTTTTATTACCATGATTAGGTAAAATTTTTCGTTTTTGTTTTTATTTCTAGCATGTTGTGCTAATTTTTGTTTTTTTTATATGTTTTCTTTTTAGGTTAAGCTTCTTGATGCTCGACATAGGTGGCCGAGGACCATTCGAAAAGTGCGAAAAGCACTTTCTGATGACGATTGGACTTTGCTACAGACCATTGGTTTAGATGGTTGCGGGCGGTTAGGCACCGTCCGAGCTGATGAGGATCTCCTTTCAGCACTTGTTGAGCGTTGGGATCCAGATAGGGGCACATTTCAGCTCCCAACAGGGGAGCTGACTATCACTCTCGAGGATATCTACCGTATATTCCGTGTTCCTGTCGAGGGTCCTACTGTTCGAGTTGGCCTCGAAAAAAGGAGGCTCTATTCCCTCTATTTGGTGAGATGTGGGACGTAGACTGTAGTAGGGGTGGCATCGCCTATTTGGACCTGTATTCAGATAATAGCCTTGGTGCATTGCCGAATTTCATGATGTACATATTGAGCAACATGTTGTTGCCCAATTCCATGGGATCGAGGATCCCATGGAATCAGGTTCCCATTGTTCTAGATCTCATATCTGATCCTCGTCGGTTGGCTTGGGCTCCCGCTCTTCTCTGTGAGGTGTACAGTGAGTTATACGAGGTGAAGAGGCGGGGGCGTAAGGGCTTGGGTTGCAGTCTTTTGCTCCAGATTTGGTGTTGGGAGCATATTATCATTGGTCGCCCTGTTGGTTTACCCTGTGGTGTAGATGCTACTTCTCCTCATGCATACAGATGGGTACTTAGCGAGGAGACTAGTCGATCAGTTGTGAGCGCCTCGGGGTACAGAGATATCTTGAGTTCTCTGACTAGGGACTTGATGTGCTGGCGGCCTTGGAGAGGTTTGGATTGGGTGACAGATGCAGTAGAGCTTCGTCACGTCAGGCGGGGACGATGGGTTGTTGGTGCCCATCTGAGGGATATGGAGTTCATCCAGTTCTCTCATGTGCAGCGTCAGTTTGGGCTCATTCAGGATGTTCCTGATGTGCCTATTATGTATAGGTGATGGGGTGATGAGTTGGGGTTGCCTGTTGCTCCTGACTTCTGGCGAGTCGATGATCCTACTGATGACTCAGACTTGGAGGTGCTTGACTTGGATGATGTGGGCACGACTGCTGAGTATGACGCGTGGTTTGTGAGTCAGCCTCTATGGACTCCTAGTGTCATCGTAGATGACGATGGGAGTGGTGATGATGTAGATGTGGGTGGATGGGTTCCTTGGTCGGTGAAGCATCGATGAGGTAGCTCTTCGAGAGCTGACATGGGTGCAGATGTTCAGCAGCCTGAGGAGGCTGGTGGTGATGATGAGGGTGCACCTCCTCGATGGTCAGAGGAGGAGTGGGGTATTCTCCAGGCTGAGCGAGATAGTCTAGAGTTGGAGCTGGGTCGGGTGAAGGCCGATTTAGCATGGTACCAGGGTGAGGTGACTCGCCTACAGGCTGAGGTGGATGGTTTGTGGTATGGACCTAGCAGCGATGCTCTTGCTGCTAAGGATGCAGAGATCACCAGACTTGGTGGTGAGATTACCCATTTACAGGGTGAGCTTTCTCGATTGTAGTCAAGTTCTGGAGGGGATGATGTTGCTTTGACTATTGCATCTTTACGGGCTGAGATTTCTCAGAGGGTCGCTCGTCAGGGTGCTGATTTGAGGAGCCTGCGTAAGTAGGCTGTCTACATCGAGATGTTGGAGAACATTCTTCATGAGCATCAGATTCCTTTGCCTATTCCTCCTTCATCATCTGTTGCCACTGCTACCCGAGGGACCGAGACGAGTCGTAGGACTCATCGTACTTTGAGCTCTCACGGGGCTTCTACAGTGCAGGGTCCACGGAGGGATCCTGTTGGCGCTAGCTAGTTGTTTTATTGCATTATTTTTGTTTTTTGTATATTTTATCTTAGTATGAGCCTCAGTGCTCCGATGTATACTGCCTTCGGGCATTTTGTACTTTGTAGACTTTCGTATTTATATATATATACATGGCATTTTTATTTTGGGATTCACATGTGTTATTTGTATATGCATTCTCTTGCTTATGTGTTGCTTTTTTGTATGATGCAATCTAATATTTATCTTTTTGCTATGATAATGAATGTAAATGAATATGTGAAATGCATTTGATTTTTATTCATGTAACTAAATGACGGTATGCATGTTGCTCATGTATATTTTTTTTTTAGCTCAGAGTATTTGACCTTTACTTGTTCATTTTTGCAATTGGGGGTATCCCACTTGATGATTCTTTGTTGATGAGGTATGTGGTATGTATGAAGGAAATGTGAATGCTGATATGGATTTGGTTTGATTTTTGATATGTAACTGCAATAGATTTTCAGAGACTCAAAGAACCTAGTAATGTCAACCATTTTTTCTTGACGTTATCTTACTTTCTTTAGGACCATATTGTGTGCAAGTGAAGTTCATTTACTAAATCTTGCGTGTCGATGACCCTAAGCAATCCAGAACCAGTGCATGTGATTGTGATGTTTATTGCCCCATCTTGAGTGATTTGGATGGTACCTTTTATTGGTTCTCCTTTTGGCTAGCTTACCCGTATGTGCGTTCAGAGGTCTCCCTCTTGAGAGAGAGACATGTCACCCTGCATGAGTTTACTCCACTGCCAGTCAAGCGTCTATAGCCCCGGTGGAGGCTCACTCCATAGTCCAATGATTTGATCTTTAAGCCTTTGTGATGACTACATAGCTTTCTGAGGGGAACATAGTACGATATTTTCAGCTTTAGAGATCTGTGGTGTGTGTTTGTAATTATTTTTGTATAGAGTTTTGGGGAATCGAATTCTCAACCGAAGTATGATGAGAATGTGACCCTATCCTTACTACTCTACATTTATTTATATTTGTTGTTTCACTGTGGTAGTGGTGATAACCACTATTTTTTTGGACTATGTTGCGTGATAGGGTAAGCGAAGAATTTTACTTTTTTTGCTTCGAGGTTTACCCAAATTGGCATTATCTTTCTATCATTCAAGATGTTTTAAGATTTGTAAAAGTGTATTTGGTTCCAGATTGCTTTGGGTCAATCTACCATACTCAAGATTTCTTAATGTGATAAAAGTGCTTTGGTCCTAATGAAAATTGGACACGTCATGAAGTTTGATTTATTTCACTAGATATGTTTGAGTGATTGAAAATTGTATGATATATGATATATGATGTGTATGATTTTGTGAGTTGTAAAGAATCTTAGTTGAATACCCCCAACTCTCGAAACTTGTTTTCTTGGTCGTATCATCACCACTATTAAATATTACTGAGCAAGGGATGGGATGGATGCAACTATATGTTTTTTTTGTGTATGAACATATAATTGAAATGCAAATGCAATATGCAAAATGTAATTAAAAATATGTCTATTTACAATGTGAAATGCATGCAATGTTGTAAAATGAAATATTTTGCTTTTTTTTTTAGCCATGTACATATATATACATATATTGCAAGTCGTTTTATGCATAAAATGCCTTTAGGTGCATAATGTTTAGTGGTTCTGGCTCCAATTTCCCTTCTAAATTGGAAAGTCTGTACGTTCCTTGTCCCAAATTTTGCTTTACAATATATGGGCCCAACCAATTTGCTACAAATTTATCCCTTAAGTGCGGTAAAGCATTGGTATTTTGTTGATTTTCTTTGAGCACTAGGTCCCCCACTTGAAATTCGTGAGGATGGACTTTTGCGTTGTAAGCGCGTTTGACTCTATCTTGATATACTCGTAAATGCTCTAGAGCATTGATACGTTTCTCATCAATAATTGTCAATTGGTCAAGATGCGCTTGTCTAGTTGTATCATCATCCATGAATTCTTGTATTGCGATTCGCAAGGATGGTATCTCGAGCTCTAATGGTAATATAGCTTCTGCACCGTAAACTAGTGAAAATGGTGTTGCTCCCATTGGCGTTCTTATGCTTGTTCTGTAAGCCCATAGTGCTAAAGGGAGGTGAGTATGCCAATCTCGATGATTATATTTTACCAATTTCTTGAGAATAGATATTATTGTCTTGTTGGTTGCTTCAGCTTGCCCGTTCGCTTGTGGGTAATAAGGTGTTGAGAAACTGTGTAGAATTTTGAATTTGTTGCACAATGCTCTAACATCCTTATTCTTAAATGACTTTCCATTATCAAAAATTATTTTTGAGGGTATTCCAAAATGATAGATAATATGCTGAAGTATAAACTCCGCTATTCGAGGTCCAATCGTAGTGGTCATTGGAATTGCTTCCACCCATTTTGTGAAGTATTCTGTGGTGGTTATGATGAATTTATGTTGTCCTGATGAAGCAGGTGTTATTTTACCAATCAAGTCAAGGCCCCATTGTGAAAATGGCCAAAGACTTTGAATTGGTTGCAAATTTTGTGATGGCACATGAGTCAAGTTTGCATGATGTTGGCACTTTTGGCATCTTTTGACGTATTTGCAATAGTCATTTTCCATTGTCGGCCAATAGTATCCCATGCGCAATATTCTTTTTGCAATTGCCATTCCACTGAAGTGACCACCGCAAGTACCATCGTGGGCTTTTGATATTGCTCTTTCTGCTTCAATTGGATTTAAACATCGTAGTAATATTCCATCATAACCACGTTTATATAACACATCTCCAAGTAAAGTGAAATGAATGGCTCTTTGTTTGAATGTTCTTTTTGTAGTTCATGTCATTTCTATTGGTAGTGTGCCTGACTTGAGAAAGTCTTTTATCTCATCAAGGTAAGAATTGTAAGGTTCGACATGTATCAAACAAACATTCTTCTCACCTATAGATTCTGCTTTTTGAATTGATGGTTTAGACACTATTGTTATGATTAGCGGTTGCACTTCTCCATGTTCATTTTTAGGGATGAGAGATCCCAAGGAAGCCATTGCATCCGCAAATCTATTTGTCGATCGTGGCAAGTTACTAATTTCATACCAGTCAAATTTTTCTAGCAACCTTATTGCTACTTCATGGTATTTCTTTAAGACTGGTTCTTTACATTGGTATTCTCCTTTTATTTGGTAGACAACCAATTGAGAATCACCAAAAATGCTTAATATTTTTATTCCCATTGCTATAGCTGAATGAAGACCTAGTATTAAGGCTTCATACTTTGCATTATTATTAGTGCATGTGAAGTCGAGTTTGAATGATAAGGGAATGGGTATTCCCTCAGGTGTGTAAAACACAACTCCTGCACCTTGCCCTTTTTCGCACTTGGATCCATCAAAGAACATTGTCATATCTGCTTCATCCTCAGGTGAAACTACTTCTTCTTGTTCTATGATAGAAAATACTGAATCGTCGGGAAGCTCAATTATTAATGGTCTATCATTGTGTAGTGGAGCTTCCGCTAATTGATCAACTATCACTTGCCCTTTTATGGATTTTTGACTTATGAATTCGAGGTCAAATTCTATTAAAAGCATTATCCATTTAGCAGTGTGGGTGTTGTTGTAAGTGCGAGTCATCATGTATCGCAGAGGGTTTTCTCTAGCTATAACATAGGTGGTATTGCTTAGCATGTAATGTCTAAGTTTCTTAGTGGTGAAAACCACTGCTAAACATAACTTTTCGACATAAGCATATCTTGTTTCGTAACTTACCAATGTTCGACTGATGTAGTAAACTGCTTGTTCTTTATTTTTCTCATTCTTTTGTGCAAGCATTGTCCCTAAAGCAAAATCTGTTGCAGAAATGTATAGGTGAAATGGGACTCCTGTTCTAGGTGGCGTAAGAACTGGCGGTGAGGCCAGATATTTCTTTATATCATCAAATACCTCCTGACATTCAGTTGTCCAAGAAAATATCACTCCTTTTTGTAATAGGCGGTTAAAAGGCCTGCATTTATCTGAGAGTTGCGCAATGAATCATCGAATAGATTGGACTTTTCCTTGCAAACTTTGCAACTCTTTCAAGTTTTTGGGAGGTGACATTTCTAATATTGCTTTTACCTTGCCTGGGTCTACTTCAATGCCTCGCTTGGAAACAATGAATCCTAGAAGTTTTCCTGATGTGACACCAAATACACACTTCTTAGGATTTAACCTTACCTTATGTTCTATCAATCGATCAAATGCCTTTTCTAGCACATCTATGTGTTCAAGACGCATTTTTGATTTAGCAATAAGATCATCTACATAATCCTCGATTATTATCTTATGCATATAATCATGAAATATGTACGTCATGGCACGTTGATATGTAGCTCCTACGTTCTTTAACCCAAAAGGCATCACTCTATAGCAGAATGTCCCCCAAGGCATTGTAAATGTTGTTTTATGTTGATCTTCGGGATTAATCCGAATTTGGTTGTATCCCGAGAAACCATCCATTAAGGAAAGCATTTCATGACCAGCACAGGAGTCTACTAATTGATCAATATTCGGCAAAGGAAAATCATCCTTGGGACATGCTTTGTTTAAGTCTCAAAAATCAGTGCATACGCGTATCCCCCCATTCGGTTTGCGAATGGGTACCATGTTTGAAAGCCATTCAGGATAATCGATTGGTACTATAAAGTGTACATCCAATAACTTTTGCAGCTCTTCTTTCACAATTAATGCGACTGTTGGATGGACTTTCCTAAGCTTCTGCTTGAACGACTTGGCATCATGTGCTAGCGTAAGGTTGTGGACTACCAAGTCTGGATCTAAGCCAGGCATGTCTTTGTAGGACCATGCGAACACTTCTTTCTTTTTGATAAGCATGTTTATGATGCACTCTTTTTCTTCTATGGATAATTCTTTCACCACTTTTACAATCTGGGGATTATCCGCATCTTCACTAAGGTTCACGTCTATAGACTCTTCAATTAACATGTGAGAACCTTCCTCTAGCTGATGTGGAGTTGGGATGAGGTGGATATCATCTGCCACATTTTCAAATGTGTCTGGGGTTTCCCCCTCTATCTCAGTTTGAAAAACTGAATTGTTTGATGATGAAGGTTGTTGTGGAATATAAGTGTTTGAAGCATGCAACAACTCTTCGGACAGGATGAATTCAGTAGTGGATGGCGGGGATGAAATCCTGTCCATGGCTATGAGACTGGTGTCGATATGGATCGGTTTTGTCTCATCATATGGATTGCGGAGTGGGGTGAGAAAATCAATAAAAATCATGTTGACTTGATGGAAATGAGGTGGCTGTGATTCAAGAATTGATGACTCATATTCTCTAGGTTGCAACTGACCTAATGTGTGTGATTGGTTGTGTTGCATGCTTTGCCAATGTGATGGAGGAGGTTCTAGTTCAGGACCCTCACGCTCTTTGTTTAGCCAAAAAGTGCACGGTCTATTGGAAACTTCTTTTGATACCAGTTATCTCTTTGCATGGTTTCTCCATATATTATCTCTTCTTGAGGCTCTTCTTCTTCTTGATTAAGCCATTCAAGATGTGCTTCAGCTTGGAGCATTCTCCTGGCTTGTATCTCAAGAGCATGGTTGATGAAAATCATTTTAGTTTCATCGGGTTCATCATTGTCACTCATCCAGAAGCCATTAGCATTTGTATGAGGTCCTAGTATTAGTGGCTCAGGGTCTTGCCTAAGGTATGCCAACTCAGTAGGATCTTCATAATCTGCTTCTCGTTGTAAGGCTTGCTCTTGAGGGTAAAAATTGTAGATTTGGTATCTACTTTCTATTTGTTCATCCTCATCATTAGGTTCATCCTCCTCATCACTCTTTTCCTCTTCTTCTTCACATTCTATGTCAAGTTCTTGGAAAGCTTGATTCAAAGAGGAACTTGCGATGGAAGGTTTGTAGCCTAAATCAGAGCGGTCACTTGGCTCTCTGTATTCTGGTTCAATTATGTGGTGAGGACCTTGTTCATGTCTTCCAAGTCCATATCCTTGCCAATTAACCCTTCAAAAATATCTCACTGGGAAACTTGGGTTAGACAAATAATCAATGTTTTCATTAAACTCTTGTAAAGAGTTGTCGTCTTGAGGAGGTGGGTCAGATGAAGAATCTACCCCTCCATATATGAAATTGATTGCATTTGTTTGAGAACCCATTCTATATAGATCACCTATAGCTAAAGGTGGGTCACGAGGGTGACTGTAATCCCTGACTGACTCAATAGGTGGTGTAACTGTGACACTTTCAATAATGTACTCACCAATACTTGGATTGGCGAGATGTACTACAACTCTAGATGGTTGTGTGGCTAATGGCTCAGTGGATGAAGAGGGTTCTTGAGCATTAGCTCTTGGCTCTACTGGCGGTGGTGGATTATCTCTAATAGGTGGCCCTATTTGTGAGACTACGGGTTCTAATGACTGTGAAGTAGTGGTTGATGATGTGGGTTGTGCTTTGAATGTGAATGGTTGCTTTGGATCTGGAAGTGTACTAGATGGAGTTGGCAATTGATTAGCAGGATGGGTGGGTGTAATTTGAAAATGAAATGTGGTGTTTGAAGGATGCATTGAGCTAACGCTTTTGGATGCAAAAGTTGGGTCAACTATAGGCAACTCTTCTGGAATGGGTGCTTTTGATGATGTGGTGTTGGATGGAATGGTTCTAATGACTAGTGGTTGGATGGTTAGATGTGTTGATGGAAGCAATGGCTCATATGGGTTTGAAATAAAGTTGCAGTACTTGAAAGGTTCAGTGTCAGTTGGTATGCAATGTACCTTACCTTCATGCACATATTTTAAGCATTGATGCAATGTTGAAGGCACACACTTCATTTCCCTAATCCAAGGGCATCCAAGAAGTATGTTATATTGCATTTCCCCTTCCAAGATGTGAAAGAGAACATGTATTGTTTTCACCCCCACGGTGACGGGAAGAACAACATTCCCTACAGTTGAGCATAAAGCATCATTAAAGGCCCTAAGAGTGAATGTGGATGTTGTGATGTGAGATGATGGGATGTTGAGCTTCATCATGGCAGGTGTGGTAATGAGGTTGATTGAAGAACCAATATCAATAAGCACTCTCTTGAAGGGTTTCCTGTCAATGTGAGCTACTATGTGCAGTGGTGGATCAGGTGAATCTGCTGATATTTGTTTTTCCTCGAAGTCATAGAATACTATCGAGGGTTCCATGCACTTTTGCACACTACCCACAAAGGAATTGAATGCATTGGGGTCTTCTGATTGTACTTGAATAGACTTTAAAATTTCCATCAATGCTTCCCTATGAGGTGTTGATTGTTGTATTAGCTCATAAATTGACAATTTTGTTGAAGCCATTTTCAAACTCTGTGTTAACCGGTTGTTCAGTGTAACAACAGGGTGGTTGTGGAAAGGTGGTGGTGGCCCACTCGATCCAAGTTGTATGGGCACATTGGTTGGTGATGTTGTCGGAGCCTGAGTTGTGCGATTAGCTTACCTTTGTCCATGGGTAACTATACTGATAGCCCCTACAAAACCTTGTGGTAGTTGAGACACATAATTAACCTGATTGGGAGGAACTGTAGAAGTTGATGCTCCCGTCGGTTGTTGATTTACCTCTCGATGTGGCAAAGGTGTCCGATATATGCCTAGGTTTTGGTTATTTTGGGCTAGTGGGTTGTCAACTTTGATTGTACCCGCTTCCAATAAATCTTGCACAATTCCTTTAAATCCATGACAACCTTCAATATCATGTCCTCTTTGTCTATGATAGATGCAAAAGAGGTGTTCTTTGTAACCTTTTGTCTTTGGTTTGTTAGGATCATCAGGTTTCATTTCTGGCAAATTAAAAAGTTTTTCCGCATACAACTTCTGAAATACTAATGAATATGGCTCTTGTACTGGTGTGTAATTTCTTTTTGGCTTAAAATGACGTTGTTGCCTTTTCGCAGGTTGTGTCTGATTTTGTGCCTATTGTGGGGGTGGAACCGCTTGATAATTTGATTGTTGCGGTTGTTGTTGTTGTTGGGGTTGTTGGATTTGTGTTTGAGCCGGTTGATTTGACTGTGGTTGGCTCAAAACTATCTGATTAACCTGTGCGGTCTTGGACTGACCATGGTTATTCCCATTTTGATTCTTATTGTGCCACTCTTTCTTCTTAGGCTTAATCTCACCTTCTTGAATTTTGATTTCTTCAATCAGTTTTGCTTGGGCGAGTGCCTCATCGAATGTTCTATACTGTTGTAGTTGTAGCAATGAAGAGATGGGTCTACCAAAACTCTTCGTGAACATTCGTATTATCTCTGGCATAGGGAGTGAAAATGGTAACTTGATCATGACTGATCTCCATCTATTGCCAAAGTCATAGACTGATTCATCGTCATATTGTTTTAGATAAATCAAATCAGTCAATGTTGTTTGTTTTCTAACATTTAGGGTGAATCTTTCCAGGAACTGGTCCGCTAGTTGTTCAAAGGTAAAAATACTTTGATGTGGCAGGTGGTTGTACCAGTCTTGGGCTTCTCCCCCTAATGTTTGAGGAAATGTATGTAATAGTAATGCATCATTGCTTTTGATTCTGAAGCATGCATTCACAAATCTTGTTATGTGCTCACGGGGATCCTCTTCCCCTTTAAATTCAAGCTTCGGTATTTGAAAATCATGTGGATATGGCGGCTCTGGTACCGAAGCATGAATAGGGTGATTGAGTAGTTACCTCAAAGTTGGCTTTTGGTATTGCAAACCTAGAGTTTGCATGGCAAGACTATCAATCTGACTCTGTAGAAACTGGTATCTAGGGTCATCTACAGGACTGACACTCGAATGTACTTGATGCTGCTGGTAATGGGGTGGATTGTATGTAGGTTGTGGGTGATAAGACATGGGTGGCTGAAATGTGTTATGGTATGGATGTTGAGGGATGTTATGATATGGATGGGGTGATGGAGGTATGATATTATGCTGACCTGCTATGTTAGCATATGGGTGTGGTGGTTGATTATGAACCATAGTGGTAGAGGGAGGACGCATTACCCAAGATGGATCTTGGATAAAGGCATTAGGTTGATGAGATGTAGGTGGAAGATTTTTCTCAATCCCTTGCAAATGTTGGTTAGGGTCAGGGTTCATGCTACGGTTAGCATTATCTAAAATCATTTGCTGCAACTGTAAGAAATCCTGTTGCATAGCAATTGCATTTGACGTAGGGACTGCTACCTGTGATGTGGTGGACTGAGTTGGTTGTGAAATAACCATGGTAGTGGAGGTAGATGGGGGGTAAGTAGCAAAAGGTATCGCTACTGACTATGGAATGGTATGAGACATATGTCCTACAAGTGTGGATGGAGGAATGGATGTTGGGGCTTGCGAAACAATAGGAATTGTTTCATACAAGGGATTAGTGGTAATGGTCATTTGTTGTGATAATGTGGGGGGATTTGGTTGGATGACGATGGTTGATTGGCCAATGCTACAACAGCCAACTCAAAGAGAGGATTGGTGAAAATCTGTTTCGATTACTATGGATAGGTGAATATGGATTCTTGTTGTGATGAGGGTATGACACGTGATGGGATGGAGAGTGGTGGTAATGATGGGAAGACCATTCCAGCTGCATTCAAGTACATTCTAACAGTATCCATATCTATCATGGTGACCTGACTGTCTACCACCGTAGGAGGTTCACTCCTAGGTGTCTCAGGTATGGTTGTGTGAGTAGCTCTATGCATAATGTCTATGTTCATGTTGGGGGTATTACTAGAAGGCCCTACATCAAGACTCGGGACATAGAAAGGGGCATACCTACTTGTCCCACCACCGAAGTGTGAGGGACATTGCCAGACTGAGAGGCCATAGGGGAAGACCACTGACTTTGGTTTGACACTAGTTTCTTAGCTTGATTACGAGTCACTACCATACGCTACTATGTGGTAAGATGCGAAGTGAGACTATCTATGCAAGTAAAGTGACAATACAATGCAATACAACACACAAAGCAAATAAACACACAAAATTTTTGATGCTAGATTTTCGTATTTTTTTTTTTAAATTTGTTTGAAAAATGAAAAAGACGTGTGCTCAATGTTTTGCCCTAAATGAATCTAGGATTTCACCTGTATACTCATAGCTCGACAACCTGGCTATGAACTCTAGGTCACGTAATCCCACCTATAATGTGTGGTAATGAAGTCCACACATGGCCAGGGAGCACAGGTCCTACCAATTCCTCACCCAGTTCACCCGTAGTCTGCGATACACCTCTCCGAAGAGAGATGCGTGCTATCACCCACGGGTTATGATGGATCTTGGAATCGGCCTTGGCTAAGAACAGGGTATAATGTTGGTGGTTCGATGATGAAATCCAAACCCGATGGTGATGAAATCCAATCATTTTCCAATGTTTATGTGAGTGTGTGGTGGTTTTGTTTAACTAGGGTGTTATGCAAAATTACTATGCAATTCTGTTTCAATGGCCTAAATGCAGAAAAGCAGAAAATAGAGAATGAAAAATAGTAAATCAGGGGCAAAAGTACCAATTTTAGGTCTAATTTAATCAGATTCTATTTAATAGGGCTAACCGCGGATGCACGGTTAGTTCTGGTAAACCGTGGGTGCGCGGTTTGCCAACCGCACGTCTGCGTTTGGGATATCCCAACCATGGATGCATGGGTCCTTTCTATCAATAGAAATAGAATAATATTATAGACCCAAACCTGAAATAAACACCTGAGTTATTCCTAATCCGGTGAATGCAAAATGATCTATTTTCTACTATGCAAATGCAGATTTTTTTTCAAATTTTCCTTGTTATTTTATGTGTGAATGCAAAATTTTAAGTTCTTTCTCCTATCCCTAAGACCTAAGTGCACACAAAGGCATACAGGATTAGGACTCTTAATCTACTTAAATGCAATCTAAACTAGAACTAAGGCAAAAATGAAACAGAAAGCACGAAGTACAGACCTATGTTCCTTTCGCTCCTTCCTGCTATAAACCGTCGACCCGCATTTCCCATGCAACAACCATGCTTCTACATTTTCAAACCACGTATCTGCGTTTACTTAGATAGAAACCGTGTCTCTGCATTTCCATAGTGAACAGTTCGGCCGCAAGGTTTTTTGAAAGTGTCGATCTAAGGTCGAATCCGTGTGCGTCTCGAATTCTCGAAACCTATAGGTGCAGACAAAGATTAGTAAACAGATTTAAAAAGCAAGGCAAAACAAAATGGAACCCTTAGGGGGTCCCACCGTGATCGCCATTTTTGTAACCAAAGAACTGAACACAATTTATTTAAATAAAAAAGAGAGAGAGAGAAGTAATTTTGCCAAAATGCCCCTTTTGTATTAATGGTGATACAGTGTGTTACAAAAGGATTTTTGAATTGCCCCAAGCGTGTTGGGAGCAATGTTACAATGCTTCTTCTTGTCTATCTGATATGCAATGCTTCGATGGAGGAGGGGAGATCTTCCGACTCTTCCGTAGGGTGTGGTGTTCTTCGTTCCTTCGTCACAGCTTCAAAGGGGTGAGGGGGCTTTGGTATCCAGCAAGGGACCACTCCAGCTTCAGCAGCTCATTCAAGGTACCTGTTACCTATACACATACAAAACCAGCAAGGGGGATTAATAGCACCTGTATAGTCAAGCGGTAAAACCAATACTATTTATAAACCTATCACTGATATGCATATGCAAAGCAGATAACATAAAATATTCAATTAATAAAAACCTTGCTCAACATGTTCGATTACTTATCTCTGTTCGGGACTGTGGAACCATGGAAACGCGGTTGCGGGATGGAAACCGTGGACCTACGGTTGCGAAACCGTGGATGCACATTTTTGACTGTAGAACCACGGGTGGGCGATTTTGGCTGAGATGACAGGTCACCTCGGGATGCATGCCAATGATCAGATTCGAGCTCGCGCTCTCAGTTTCTCGTCGGGTCTAGGCATATTTTGGTAGCCTATCGGTATGCAAATTCAGCTCCCTTTTCTTGATGGATCAATGATGCTTTTATAGGCTCCCTGGGGTTTTGGAGGGAAGTGAGAGGTGGCAAGCCTGGTTTGCCAAGTGGTAAATCTGGGCTGTTAAGTGGAAGGGGCAGTTAGAGTGAGTCATCCAGTGTGCCTCAGTTAACTGGGGTGATGTGGCTGCAAGTGGAGTGAAACATGGGATCCTGTCCTATGTGAAGGGACAAGAGGGACAAAGTGGATTAGATGCAACATGGGTGTTGGGAATCTGTCCTATGTGCAAAGACAAAAGGGGACAAGAGTGGGTGAGATGTGGCAAAGATTCTAAGTGAAGTGTCCAGGACACATGTCCAATGTGTGGACAAGGTATCCTAGGGTGATTTTCCTAATTAAATAAATTAGGAAAATAGAATCATGTGCAGGATTTTATATCCCTAAGTTAGAACTTAGGCATATATCTTTATTATGCAGGATTTGATGGTGAGGTGGTGAATGTGATCTAGAGGGTGCCAGATTTTGGTGTCTACAATATCCATGCTCCATTAGATATAAACAATCCATCTCCTACTGACGTGTATGCCTTTGATAATGACATAAATAGATTGAAAAAATGGCTTCATTGTTCTTCCTTTTTCCTGTCGCGGATAAAAAATATCTTTGTCCCGCTCATCTATGTGTATGGATTCGACGTTGGTCTTTGGTCACAAAATGTGATGCATTCGATGTGGTATTCAAGATGGCCCACCACGACATCTTCCCCATCAAAAAAATTCTTCGATCATGTTACACAAGTTCATCCCAACCATCGAAGTCTCCATTTTGTGTTCCAACTATCGACACAACCCATGCTGCATCAAATCATCTTTGACCCTTGGGTCCCACTTGCCACATTATTTTATGTCGTGTTGGAAACCCGTGACACGTGACTCACATCATCGAAATGGATGACATATTTCATCCCACAATAGAACTACGCATTGCTCCATGTCAATGGGATTCCTAAAATGCACAACCTCATCTACGCGGCTCACGTCAGATTAATCGAAGTCTTCAACATGAACGCCAAAATGGGGGGGTATTCATATGCTGAGGTGTCACTGATTACCTATCGCAAATCCTTGTTGGTCCTGTTGTCTTTCAAGAATGCCCCATTCTAACGTGGCCAAACTTACAACAAATATCTCCTTTGCCAGAGTCTTCTAAGTCTAGCTCTGACACTGAGTTGATGGGTCTCGATAGATGTGCCTTCATTGATGCCATTAATATTGCATCCAAAACTACCATGTTGCCAAGTCTCGACTATGTGTCCATGTCTCTCGTCGAGCACCTAAAACCTGCACACCAAAAATACCATTAGATATCATACCTATAGCCTTATAACCAAGACTAATAAAAGGAACACGAATGTTAAGTAAAAAAAAAATTGAGAGCCTTTTCGTTCATTCATTCGTGTAATATATTACATTATAATTATAATTATAATTTAATATAATCATAATTATAATTATATAGTATTTGTTTTTATTATTCCTTTATCTTTTTATCTTTCATTTTATATGCATAGTTATTTATTATTTATTTATATATCTATAGATATGAAATATATCTAGATATATATTTTTAATTAAAAGTTTATTTTTATTTATGCTTCATTTTTGTATATGTATATATAAACTATATACACATTTTTTTATTAATTTATTAATTTTTTATTTATTTATTTTTATCATTAATGTATAGAATCAATCCACCTTGAATTCTTTAGCTATTATGCTCCAAATGCACAAAGAAGAAAATTGAAATGAAACTTTGGACTTTAACCAATGATTTTGATTAAAATACTTTCGCAAACCTCTGGAGATCAATTAAAGCACACATCTAAATTCAAGCAGCCAAACGAGGAGGATGCAAACAAAAACTCACTACTTACCTAACCAAGCCTTGAAGGCAACAAAATTGACATTCAAAATGAATCAAAACTCCCAAAAACCAAAATTAAAAGGTGGGTCCCCAATTTTGGGGTACGTTGTGGAGCAACCACAACAAATGGTGACTCTGCTGGGAAATGCTCCTGAGCATTTCGGTAAGAACCCAACCTAAAATGAAAACACACAAGATTAGCGAGACACAATAATTTAGCAACGTCTCGAGAAGGTGGGGGTAAACAACTTTAGAATGAAAACAACTAATCCATCTGCCTTTGCTTAGTGTGTGCAAAAGTGATTCATTCCTGTATTTTTGAAAATCCTCCAGATTCCATCATCCCTTTCTGCATTAGGCTATGAAGTACAGCTCATGAAGTGAAGACTTTTATAGACAGAGCCCCACTACCAATCAGGTGTCTATAGCCCCGGTGAGGTTTATCTAACTCACCCGTGTGTTCACTTAATGCTTTGCAAAGTCCATCTATCCTAGGTGTGTCTAGACTTTCAATGCTCATTCTCTCTCTTTTTTCTTTTTTTCTCTCTTTCTATGTATCAAACTTTGCCTAGCCAGGGCCCCACTGCTAGTCAGGCGTCTATAGCCCCGATGGAGTTTTCCTGAACTAGATGACAGATTTCAAGAAATCTGTTGCATAGCTTGTACCTATGGAACTCTTGCAAAGCCTCAAGTCTCACTAAGGTTAGAAAGCCAGTAAGTAGAGCATTTTAGATTTTCGCCTAGGGTTGCATAATCAAGACAACTTCATCCTTCTTACTTCCAGAAACACCATTTAATGTGTGTGAGTCCCATGTGGAGCTTTGGCTAATCTTTCATTGTTCCACTTTCCACCATTTTGATCCCCAAAATCCAAGCATGATCACCAAATAACTCATCCCCCTTTTCTCGGGTTCATCAATATTTCAGATTAGGTGCTCAAACCTACTAAGCAAAGAAACATAACAACAACAGGGTCAAAGTCCCAATCTGATTTGATCGAGTTCTTCTATGTTTTTTTTTATTATTGATCTTTCAGCTCATGTACTCCAACCTACTAAACAAAGGTAAAACCAACACAGGCCAGAGACCAAAAGTTAGCGACCACGAAATATTACCCCTAAGCAAAGGGGACAACCCACTTCACAAAATTAAGAACACAAACCAAAACTATGTCCAACCAAAAATCAAGGACAAAGCCACACAAAAAGCAAAAACCAAAACTATATACAAATGTACAATATGGTACAAGATGGTGCAAAGCTTGGACTATCACTTTCCTGGATCCCAAACATGATTAGAACATTTCAAAATGCATATAACATGATAAGCATGCCAAATGTTGTAGGAATCCAACAAAAACAAGATTAAGCCAAACAATGCAACAAACTTCAACTTGCCTCTCTCACCCCACCAATTTGATTTAGTTCCATTAACAATCCCATAGGTGAGATTCAAATCATTAAATTGATTAGACAACATTTGATTTTCAATTGTTTCTTGTCTATTCTTTAAAATGTCAATTTCACAACTCAATTCCGAATTTAGAACTAGGCTTTCTTTTTCGAATATGAAATCTTGCAAACAAGAGCCTATTTCTAAAAATTTCAAAGCCAATTCATTATTCATGTTTTTAGGCCAATCAAATTTATGCAAAAATTTGCAAGCATCTAGGATATTTACTAAATGAGAATCATTATAAGCTTTTATCCTAGATTCAATTATTAATTGTTGATGAATTTGATTCAACAATTCAAGTGCATCAACTTCTTTTTCATTCATCAAAGCAATCTTATTAAAGGTGTAAGTAGAAATTAATCCTTGTTCTTCATTCACCTTCAATGGCATTTCATCATAAACATCATTCAAATTCAATAAATGGTCATACAAATTTTCACTTGAAGCTTGGATGCTTGGACACAAAAGGTTAGATTTTACCTTTTGCACATTTTCATTTACCAAATCTTGGTGAGGATTTGCAATTTCTTCATTGATTACCTGTTCATCAAACATACCAAAATTGGGCACCCAATTGAAAACATGTCCATCCTTTTCAACCCTTAAATCTTGTTGGTCAAGGTGTGTGTCAAGTAACCCATCTTGATGATCAATCATTTGAGTTGCTTCCAATAAATCAACCTCTTTGTCATTTGATTCCAACTCCTTGTTCACTATCCATGGTATCTCTTCATTTGAATCCTCAAAACAATCATGCGAACTAGTATCCGAATTTTCAATATCCCGAAATGAAAGAGCAGATTTTACCTCTTCCTCATCCAAAATAGATGAGTCATAAGAAATTTTTACCATTTCTTCCCTTTCTATTTCAACAAAATTTTCAATGAATTTATGTTCAACATGATCGAATTTTGTAACCTTCTCAAATCTTGTGAATGTAATATCTTCATATGAAGTAGAAGTTTCAACCTCCTGCATATCAAGTGGAATAGAAGTTTCATCAATAGGGGTGTGAGAAAATAACACATCTTCATATCTTCCCCAACCATTGTAAAAATTATCATCCAAATTCGTGGGATGAAACTCTATGGTATCTGTGACATGATATTTTGATTCATCCATCAATTCTTTTTCTTCTTTGTCCTTGGTAGTAGGATCATTATCATCTTCCAAAATTTGATGAGATTCCAACCCTTCTTCCAAAATATTCTCAAATTGTGCAGGAGTTGTAATATCTTCCTGTGAGAAAGTGATTGTGTTATCCTGCATATCAATTGACACAAAGGGTTCATTAGAAGGTTTAGAGTGAGCATATTCATCCAATTTCTTCCAAGGATCATAGTGATCATCTTCCAAAATCAAGTTGTGATGCTCAACTATTTCTTCAACATCTTCCAACTCATCAATATGTTTCTCATCAAATTCACCTTCACCTTCCTTAGATGGTTCAATGATTTCCAAAAGTGGGCTACTTTTTGTATCCAAGTTTGCAAGATCAATATCTACATTTGTAACCCATGATTCAATTTCATCACAATTTGGAGGGTGAGGATTTTCTTGATCATTAGTTTCAACAATCTCATCCAAAGTGTCTCCCAAGAACCAGTGGTGAAATTCTATTATGTCTTCAAATTCATTTATTGATTCTCTTCCAATTTCACTTTCAACCACTTCATTCAATTCTATGGTAGGTTCTATCCTATCACATATTCCAACACTAATTAGATTTAGGACACCATTATCTGAATACTCATGCACTTCTAGAAATGAACCCCTCTCTACACAATCCTCATTGGTGGATGTTGGCTTGGCAACTTGCACCTCCTCTTGGGCAATATCTAAGGTGGTTGTAATATTTGGACATTCAAATTCATCCCCTTTATCATTCACCTTAGGCATCATTGGAGTGGAGGGTGCTATATTAGATGGTTGGTGTAGGTTGGCATCAATAGCTCTAGAAGAACAATCTCTCATGGGAACATGTTGTGCCTCTTCTTCCATTTCCAAATCACACCATTGTTCTGCCTTTTCTAGGATCTCATAGATTGTATCTAGAGATGGGTCATCCAAATTTTCCCTTAAAGATGTAGCAAGTTTGGGGTGTATGGCTCCCATGTATACTTGAATAGCTTCCTCTTCTATTGTGTTAAAATTTTCCCACATTTGAGAGTACAACTCATGAAATCTCCCATTGAATTGACTCAAGGATTCATTAGGCTCTTTATGAATAGAGGTAAATTGATTTTGCAACATATCTAAGTCAACCTGATTACCAAAATGATAAAGATAGGTTGCTTCTAATCGGATCCAAGAAGTCCTAACCTCCATGGGTAATTGGCCATACCAAAAGAATGGTTTGTCATCCAAAATGTATGAGAATAACCTACAAGCAACATCCTCATAGAAAATTTGGCATTGAAATAATGTGCTCTTGTAGACATGCAATTTTTGTAAGTATCCTAATGGCACCTCTTGATTAAACTATCGTAGAAACTCCAATAACATTTCAAGAATTTTATGGGGTATCCCATGCATAGGAAAACCCTTATAATGATCCCCCATCATAGATACCATTCTTTCTCTTAGAGATACCACTTCAGCTCTTATATCACATGTCGCCATTAGTGAAACTCAAAAGATAACTTTAGAACCAAATTTGTTAGTCAAATAAAAATATCTTGCAAATAAGCATAAAATGACTAACAATTTTCAAATGAGTAAACCACAAAGATCATCATGTTAGTATCATCCAAAATATATGCATCAATTAAACCATGACATGAAAGAACATTCTCAAATTTACCAAAAGGTTAGTATTAACACATCATCAAATAGAGAATGTTAGAATCAATGAAAGTGATCAACAAAATTTCATTAGTCAAGACCAATGTCTTTGGATAAATCTTTCAAGTAACATGAACAATTTAGCATCTAAATAGCAATAGAATAAATCAACTCAAACCCTCTTAGCTCCCAAAGTGTTGAGTGCTAAAAGATTGCCAAAGATGCTAATCAAATGAACTTGAAATATTTAGCAATTAAAACTCTCAAAGTTACACCAAATCACATCATTCATGTATGAACAATCCAAAAGCATTAGATCAATGAAAACCAATGCATGAATTGCTTAGCATAAATAAAATAAAGTAAACCAATTCAGGCCCTCCTTCTAGCGCCAAAATGTTGAGTGGTAATTTTACCCAATTGTGAAATTACACTCTCCCTTAGGGTTTTGATCCCAAAACCCTCTCTTGCAAAGAAGTTAAACAAAACAACTTCTCCAAGGTCTCCGCTATATTAGCATTTGCATATGTGTATTAGTAATCTCAATAAAAATATATCAATTCAATGCTAGGAACACCTTAGTGATTGCAAGTAATTGTAAACAAGGGGCATGTGTTGGTTTATTTTACCATGCTACTTTAATGATTGTTCATGAAACCAAAATAAAAGTAAATGTGAATTGGCCCTCATATGACCACGATGTAGTGCCTTAATTCCTTTTATCTTGAATGATTTTAAGGTAGATTTTATCTTCCTTTATTAAGTAGATTTTAAACAAGTTTTATCTTGCATTAAATCCTACTTTAAAGCATGAAATAGAAGATTAAATCTATCTATGAAAGTGAATTTAAAATGATGAAAAGATCCATTAAATGTAGCTTCTTATCATGAAGATAAAGATAGCCTTTGATATAATTAATAAATTATCCCTCTTTGATGAAATTAATTTTCATAAAGAGATAACAATTTATTGCCTTAAAATAAGGGCCTCAAAATGTCATCATTAATTATCCCTCTTTAATGAAATCTAATTTTCATAAAGAAGAAATAATTTAATGCTTTAAAACCAAGACCTTTGATGTAATGATAAAATTACCTCTCTTCAATGAAATCAGAATTTTCATGAAGAAAGGTGCATTTATTGCTCCAAAAATGATGGCTCATGAAATGCCATGAAAATTACCCCCTTTAATGAAATTGAATTTTCATAAAGGAAAGGTCATCTTATGCTTATAAATGAAAATGCAGAATTTAAAAATCTGATTTACCTCCAAAACTAAAAAATAAATTTCCAAAATTATAAAAAACCCTTAAAAACAACAATTTTCAAAAATTAATATAAAATCGAAATGACATCGGAATGAGTCCGAATCTATTGCATATGGAAGATTGATGTTCATTCTAGGCAGCCATGTAATTATTTTTGTCATTTTATTTTTTTCAATTTTTATTTTAATGTCTGAAAATTAAAAAAAATCTGCAAAATAAAAGTTGGAAAACTGAAAAATAAAAATCTGCAATAAATCAAATGCTGAAAATGCAGAAATGCAAAGCTTCATCAGTTTGATAGCACCTCGTCCTGCAAAACCGAAGATGTGAGAAACTCATACATGCAACCTAGTCTATTCAACCTGCATTTGCACAATCGAAATAAACTAAGTGCTAGCTCCTAGGGTTCAAAAATAAATTTCAGATTTCAAACATTCACATGAAGTAACCAAAAAATGCATAAACTTCATCTATAAATCCAAAATCTGAAAGAGGAAAAATAAACAATTAAATCTGAACATGCAGAAAAATCTCCTTTCTTGCTAACAAGGCCTCAAATTTCTGAAACAATCCTTGCATTAAAAAAATATTTCATTCTTTACAAAGTCATTTTGGCAGCGCTTGGCCTTTGCCAAAAAGTCCAGCCTCTTTTTTCTCTCATTGTATTTAAAATTTCAAAATGAAACTTTTCCATTTCTTACTTAAACCCTTCGCTTTTGAAACGTCTTTTGTTTGTTTGGTCTTCAATGACACCATCCTTTTAGCTTCGAACTCTTCGTTTGGACATTTCCACGACGTTCACAATAATTTTGCATTGCAATGCTCACTCGATTTCCCCTATAATTCTCCTCACTCTTCCTTTAGTTTTATCATTTAAAATCTCTGCTAAAAGTCATATTAAATCTTAAGCTCTAGGCTTCCTAGAGCCCTAGGCCTCTCAGGCCCTTACGTACTACAATTGGGGAACATCATCCACGGTGAGGCTACCCCATAGGTATTCCTTTTTAAGTCTATCACCCAAGCGAGCACGGGGATACTGAAGCAAAGCCGATAGAACGGAGAAGATTCAAAATGTACACTGAACCAGACAAGAAATATCAGCACAAAAAAATTAAAGGGTTTGCGGCAAAGGGTTTTTGCGGAGCAAGGAGGGTTTGCGGCGGAGTATTGTATTAAACATCTATTTCATCGGGTTTACGGCAAGATACTGAAGCAGGACTGAAGCAGAGCACGGGGATACTGAAGCAGAGCCGATAGAACGAAGAAGATTTGAACTGTACACTGAACCAGACAAGAAATATCAGCACAAAAAAAATTAAAGGGTTTGCGGCAAAGGGTTTTGCAGAGCAAGGAGGGTTTGCGGCGGAGTATTGTATTAAACATCTATTTCATCGGGTAAGCATATTTTTTTTGTCCTCTTTCGATTTATAAAACAATTTAAGTAGGTAGGAGAAATACATTCGTTATAGGGGTTTGCGGCGAGAAGGTTTTATTATCGGCAAGGGTTTGCGGCGAGAGGGTTTGCGAGCAAGAGGGTTTTATTACATATTTATTTCATCGGATCAATAGTACGAGAGGGTTCGGCTATAAAGGGTTTGAAAATGGAAGAAGGGAAGCAACAATTGCAAGAACCAATATATGTCAATGAGAAACGGTATTGGAGGATATTAAGGCGTCGACAAGCTCGAGCAAGGGCAACAACAATGAAAAGGGCATATCAAAAAATAAAAATAAAAAATATTCTACCACATAAACGGGTGGAGAATAAGGAACAATCAAAGGCAAATCACCAAAATGAGTTTTCAGATGAGGAAGAAACTTACGGTCCCACAACTACACCACTCATGTGGGCACCAAGACTTTATGTGCAAGAGCTAATGAAGATGAAAGAGAAACTTGAAAGCATGGAAAGGAGGGAGAAATTAAGAGAAACTAAATCAGATGAGGTTATAAACACCATTCGGAGGCTGGAAAAAGAAAACAACCAACTCAAGGAGCAAGTGTCAAAGCTACAAAACCTTGCAAACATGGGTCAACGTGAATGGCATGTCCTCAAACAAGCCATCCATCCCCCAATCAATGATGCAATAGAGGTGGAAAAAACAAATGCAAATCAAATAAAAGAGGTACAGAAAACACTCCAAAACATTGAAACAAGAGAAAATGAGCTACGAAATGAATTAGCAAAGGCAAAGACATGGTCTCAAGTAGTAAAAGAACCAGTCAATCAACAAAAAGAGTTGATAGAGAAGCAAGTAAAAATTCAAATAACTAGAAGAGAAAGAAAGACATGAGAAGTTAACAAATATAATCATCAAAGGGTTGAAAGATTATGGGGACGGGGAAGACACAAATCGTTTAACCGGGGAACTTCTTGTCGGATCGATTACAATGGAAGGGTCGGATAAAAAAAGTAAGCGAGAATTGGCGAGTTGAGAGAAGGAGGCGAGAGATAGACATATTCGGGTCACATTGATGAGCTACGAGGATAAAATAAGGTTACTTAAAAACGAGAGGCATCTTTGAGAGGGTCACAATTTTATTTAGATGATGACCTAACATTTTTACGACGAGGAAGAAAGAAATAAGGAATGGGAAAAGGTGAGGGCGGCAAGGAATGAAGGGAAACGAGGCATATTTAAGAAATGGAAAGGCATACATCACATCTAAACAAATCCAAAATAAATAGGGAGTATGGCCCGCCGGGAACATCTTACAATGGTAAGTTGGAACTGTAGAGGTTTCCCTTGGAGAAGAGGACCCGGGTTAGGGCCCATTGCTAGAGACAAAGATATAATCATATTGACGGAAACACATGAACACGATGGATGTAGGACTCCAGAATTTGTGGGATACAAAAAAATAGCAATATGGAATAAAGCGGCAGAAAATGGCAAAGGGCATTGGGGTATTATGGTTTTAATAAAAGAGGAATGGGATAGGGTCATTAAAATTGAAAAACAAGATGAAAACAAACGGTACATCTGGATAAAGATCCTAGAAAATAAATCGGTTATTAGCATAGCGGCATGTTATTTTGCTCCCAAGAATTCTAAATTCTATAAGAAACATGACCTTACCCATACTCCTCCCTAAAAAGAGACATTTCAATATACAGTAAGTTGGGGGAGATTATATTAATTGGAGATTTCAATGCAAGGACAGCAAATAAGCAAGCTAACATTCTAGAAGGTAACGAAGATATTGAGATTAATCCTCTTTGGATGCCGAGAAGAGGAAAATCAACGAGTGGACCGAGGACTTGAGAAGATGAGCATGGGGCTATCACGCAATATGGAGAAGAGTTGTTAGGTCTTTGCGGCATATACAATTTGATTATTTGCAATGGGATGAACAAATGGAAAAATTCAGGAAAGTATACATGCAAAACATATAAGGGACAAAGTGTAATAGACTATGTAATATGCTCACAGAATTACATACCAAAAATAGAGGAGCTAGAAGTGGAAGATTCTCCGAGTGGAACTTAAGTCGAGATCACAACCCAATTGTTATGAAACTTCGAATGCATGGAGACAAACCAAGGGAAAAACACTTGCAAGGCAATCAAAATAAATATCCTCACAAGGGAAACATTCTCTTAACGGATGAAAATCAGCAGAATTTTAGAGCGGTATTAAATAATAAGTTACAGGAAAGGGAAGAACTACATCACAGTAGTAGAGATTACAGTAAGAGTGAATGGTTAATGCAAGTTATTCAAGAAGCTCTAAACAAATGCAAGAGAGCTAAACCTAAAAAGAAAGAAAGGAATAGCTTCCCAACCAACCCATGGTTCGATGAAGATTGCAAAAAAATGCGAAGATTACTAAAGGAACCAACGGGTAAAACAAGAGCAAACAAAAAAGCATATGAGAAGCTGGTAAGGGCAAAAAAAGAAGAATACACTAGAACAAGGAGGGAAGAATTGATTTATTTAGGGAAGCATGAACCAAAGAAATTTTGGAAGGAACTAAGCGTGAAAAGGATGCAAACTGAAAATAACATAACAGTTAATCGGTGGTTGGAGTATTCAAAACAAGCTGTATCGAGCGTAGTAACCAGCGGGAGACACCCCCTACTATCATTGTCAAGAAAGAACTTTTCACAATTGAAGACATTATTCAAGGGATAAAAAAGTTAGCAAGCTGGAAAAGCCCGTGACATAGACAATCTTCAAGCGGAGCATATAAAATGGGGGGTAGATATCTTGGCACCGCAAATCAAAGAAATTTTCAATGAGGTCATACAAAATGGCTTCCCTGTAGAGTGGACAACTAGCTTGACCATTCCTTTGTTTAAAAGTGGAGATGTAAATAATCCCTCAAACTATCGAACTATCATGATCAACCCTCTCTTTGCAAAGTTGTTTGGGAGTATGATAGAGCGTAGGATCGGCATATGGGCAGAAGAAAAGGGAAAGAGAGCAAAGGGGCAAGCGGGTTTTAGGCCCAAGCACTCAACTATTGATCACTGTATCACGCTCAGACACATAGTGGAAAAAATATGGGACAAAAAAGAGGAGGCTTTTTTTTTGTTTTGTAGACTTCAAAAAGGCATTTGACACGGTGCCTAGGAAAAAATTATGGAGCGAGAATGGAAGAGCTAGAGGTTCCAATTCACTACGGGGCAGCGGTTCACGAGACTATATGAGCATGTAAAGGCTAGAATCGAGAACACGGGAAGGGTTATCCGAATGTTTTGGTAGTGACATAGGTGTCAAACAAGGTTGCCCTCTATCTCCGACCTTATTTGGGTTGTACATTGACAAGTTAGAAGAATGGATAAACAAATTTGGGGGAGAGGGTGTGCATTTAGCCAAATATGTGGTAAAACTCCTCATGTATGCGAGATGATGTAATTCTTGTGGCCAAAACAGCCAAAGATCTAGAAGATCACCTTCAAGCTCTAGAACTCTTTTGTAAAGAAGTTGGGATGCGGGTGAACACGAGCAAAACAAAAATTATGATTTTTTCAGCAAAAAAGAAGAAGCAACAACTCAAATTTCGGTTTGCAAGAGAACCGCTTGATGTAGTAGTAGAATACAAATACATAGGCATAGACTTTCATGACAAACTTAATTGGAATACATGTAGGATGAAAAGAACTCAAAGTGGGTGGAGAGCACTATATGCACTTCAAAACAGGTGTAGGAATGCCGAGTTGTGGGATTGGAAGACCACCAAGGTCTTATTTGGCCTACTTGTTACACCGGTTATATTGTATGGTTGCGAGGTGTGGGCTAGTGGCACAACAAATGCAAAATGGAGGCAAATAGAAAGGATTCAAAAATATCTAATCACAAACTTTCTCAAAATTAAGGCCACAACCCCTTATGAAATTATTCTAGCTGAAGCTGGAATGTTCCCTTTAGAAGCAATTGCTATGACCAAGTTGTTATGTTACTTGAAAAAAACAGAAAACATGACAAATGATAGATGGCCTAGAGCGGCTAGGGACGAAGAGTTGCATAGGCGAAAGAATACGTGGATGAAACAAAATCAGAAATGGATGAAACGTTGGGAAATCAACATAAATGAATGCCCAAATGTCAACAAAGACATTAAAAATTATGTGAATGAAAAGTTCGGAAGTGGAATGTGGAAAAATGCAAGCGAGGAAAAGACAATATTATATTGCAAATTTTAACCCAACGTATGACCACAAGGAAAAAAGCGTATATAGGCGCTGAAATCAAGTGGAAGGAAAAAATACTCATTGCTCGAGATAAGGACTAGCTCTCATAGGCTTAGATGTGAAACGGGGAGATGGACAACGCCCAAAGAACAATGGGAAGAAAGGATATGTACTCTATGCGGCACGGGGGCGGTAGAGGCAGAGGAACACTTCATCTATAAATGCCCGAGTTTTTCAGATATCCGTGACAAATACAAAGAAACACTTGGGAACGAGTTTATTACAGATTTATTTGAAGACGGTAAAATAAAAAAAGTTGGAGAATTGCTAACACAAATCAGCGGGAGAAGGAACAACCTTCTCAAAGATATTAAAGATCATATGATATGATTTGAGTAATTGTACTTCCATATTTGAGGTCCCATAGACCATATTTGGGTCTCGCGGACGTAATTAAAATCTTTCATTCATTCATTCATAATGTCCAAAATTTATGTTGAACACGTGAAACATCCACATTCCAATAATGTCATTCGATTGTCCGCCTCTTTGCGCAACAATTTACCCGATTTTTACCAACTTCAAACATCCTCGGTTGTAACATTCGTAATTCACCTGGCTTGTACTACATTTGTGCGTCGGATGTGTTGTGCCTGGTATATCCCTGCGCTGCCACGTCGTTATCTACTGTCTTCACGCAGGCCTACGTGGACATCGTTGGATGTCCCACTTTGTCTATCATCAATGTGAAGGATCACCACGTATTATGGTTCTTGTTATCTTTACCCACATCGAAAGGGTATCCATGCTTCGTTCGGAATAAACAATCCGTCTCCCACCGACGTGTATGCCTTCGGTAATGACCTGTGCAGACCGAACAAATGGCTTCACTATTCTTCCTTCTGTCTGTCGTGGATGAAACCTATCTTTATCCCGATCATCTACGTGTATGGGTTCGGTGTTGGTATTTGGTCATATAATGTGACGCGTCCGATGCGCTATTCAAGATGGCCCACCACGATGGCTTCCCCCTCAACAAAATTCTTCGATCACGCCTGCATTTTACGTTTCAACTATCGGCACAATCCATGCTGCGTCAAATCATCTTTGACCCTTGGGTCCCACTCGCCACGTAATTTTATGCCTCATTGGAACCCCGTGGCGTGCGGCTTGCATCATTGAAATGGATGACATATTTCCTCCCACAACAGAACTGCGCATTTCTCCACGTTGATGGGATCACTCAAATGCACAACCACATCTACGTGGCTCACGTCGAATTCATCGAAGTCTTCAACGTGAATGCCAAAATGGGGGGAGTCTTCTAAGTCTAGCTTTAACGCTGAGTTGCTGAGTCTCGGTATATGTGCCTTCATCGATGCAGTTTATATTACATTCAAAACTGCCACGTTGCCAAGTCTCGACTATGTGTCCACGTCTCTCGTCAAGGTCCTGCAACCTGCGCACCAAAAAGGCCATTAGATATCATACCTATAGCCTTATAACCAAGACTAAGAAAAGGAACACGAAAGTTAAGTAAAAAAAAATTGAGAGCCTTTTCGTTCGTTCATCCGTGTAATATATTACATTATAATTATATAGTCTTTGCTTTTATTATTCCTTTATCTTTTTATCTTTCATTTTATAGGCATAGTTTTATTTATTTATTTATATATCTATAGATATGAAATATATCTAGATATATATTTTTAATTAAAAGTTTATTTTTCTTTATGTTTTATTTTTGTATATGTATATAAAAACTATGTACACATTTTTGATTAATGTTTTAATTTTTAATTTATTTATTTTTATTATTAATATATAGAATCCGTCCACCTTGAATGCTTGAGCTATTATGCTCCAAAGACATAAAGAAGGAAATTGAAATGAACCTTTGGACTTTAACCAATGATTTTGATCGAAATACTTTGGCAAACCTCTGGAGAGCAATTCACGCGCATATCTAAATTCAAGTAGCCAAACGAGGAGGATGCAAACAAAAACTCACTACTTCTCTAATAAAGCCTTGGAGGCAAGGAAATTGGCATTCAAAACGAATCAAAACTACCAAAAACCAAAATTTAAAGGTGGGTCCCCAATTTTGGGGTACGTTGTGGAGCAGCCACAACAAATAGTTATACCCAGACTTATTCCAGAATAATAATGCAAAATTAAATAACTCAGAAGAAAATAACAACTCACAAAATACATGCACATAGAACACAAGAGATTTATCCTGGTTCACCCAATATGGGCTACATCCAGCAAACAAGAGCCACACCTCCTTTTCTATTATTGTTCACCTTTCCCATAATGGGACATTACAATCAATATAAAGGAAACTCTTACAACCCTAAACCACAACGTGGTATTAGAATACCGTGGGCACAATACCATGGGCTAAAACCACCCATACCCACCAATCATGGGAATCCCACCAACGCCTCCGAAAATAGCTTCGAGAATATCTTCGAAAAAAAGGGGCCCAAAAGTTGGGGCCTGCCGTACAATACTTCCTCTACAAAGGATGAGACACATCCAACATTCTCCCACTTGTTGAATACTTTGCATAAAGGCTGTAATCAATGTTAGTTCCAACACTTGGTCTTGCCAGACCCATTTCAACTGTACAAAACATGAACTTTTATGTGCTAACTGCCTTGGTTAAAGCATCTGCAACATTTTCCTTGGTATCCACTTTTTCTAGCAACACTTTCTTCTGTTCAATCATGTCCCTACTGAAGTGGTACTTTGTATCAATGTGCTTTGTTCTTGAATGGTAAGCAGGGTTCTTTGCTAGAAATATAGCACTTTGGCTATCACAATTTATCTTCACAACTCCTTGAAAGAACCCAATTTCAGCACATAGTCTTTGTAGCCATACTGCTTCCTTACTTGCATCGGTGGCTGCCATGTACTCAACTTCAGTGGTTGAAAGAGCAACAATAGTTTACCTTTTGCTCATCCAACTAATAGCCCCTCCAAACAAGTTGAATACATATGCACTAGTAGATCTTCTATTGTCAAGATCTCCAGCCCAATCTGCATCAACAAAACCTTCTATATCCAAGGATTTGTTTTCTTTACCTGTACCTTCATAACAGATTGAAAAATCAGATGTACCACGCAAATATCTGAAAACCCTTTTTACAACAGTCCAATGCTCTTTACCAGGCTTAGACATATATCTGCTCAAAACTCCCACTGCATGGGCAATATCTGGTCTAGTACACACCATGGCATACATTAAACTCCCTACAACATTTGCATAAGGAACATGGGACATTTCTTCTACCTCTTCTTCTATTTTTGGACATTGTTCAGTAGATAATTTTTCACCCAAAGGAATAGGTACCTTCACTGGTTTGCAATCCTGCATACTGAATCTCTTCAATACTGTCTCAACATACCTTTTCTGATTCAGCCATAACTTTCTGTTTGAACGATCTCTATTTATTTGCATACCCAAAATAAAATTTGCAGGGCCAAGATATTTCATGTCAAACTGTGATGCTAACTGAGACTTCACTTCCTTGATCATTTCCTTACTGTTTCCAATTAGTAACATATCATCAACATACAAAACTATAATGACAAGTTCATTACCAATTTGCTTTGAGTATACACAATGATCAGCATTGCTACGAACAAAATCAAGTCCTAAAACATAAGTATCAAATTTTTGATACCACATTCTAGGTGATTATTTCAGTCCATACAGAGATTTCTTTAACTTACATACAAAATCCTCCTTTCCTTCAACAATGAATCCTTCAGGCTGTCTCATATAGATTTCTTCCTCCAAATCATCCATGAAGGAATGCAGTTTTTACATCCATTTGCTCTATTTCAAGATCAAATGCAACAACCATAGATAAAAGAAATCTTATTGAGGTTAGCTTTGCAACAGGAGAAAATACTTCACCATAATCAATTCCCTCTACCTGAGAATAGCCTTTAGCAACCAGGCGAGCTTTATATTTCTCCACTTTACCTTCAACATTTTGCTTCTTCTTGAAAATCCATTTGCAACCTATTGCTTTTCTTCCACTAGGTAATTTTACTAGATCCCATATCTTGTTCTTTTTTAGGGCCATCATTTCCTCATTCATGGCCTCTTCCCAAAGGTTTACCTCTTCAGAATTAACAACTTCTCTAACTGTTCTAGGATCTTCATCAGTAACAGATAAAACAAAGGAAGAAGGAAAAGCAGATGGACTATACCTTTCAGGTTGCCTTCTTTCTCGTGTTGATCTCCTTACCACAGGTGTATGAACCTCTGGTTCATCCTCTTCTGATGAGTGGGATTCTTCTTCCATGAGATCAAATTGTACCTTTTCAGGTTCTTCTTCTGTTACTTCCTTCCTGTGATCACTTTTCATTTCTCTAAACACCACATCTCTATTGTAAATTGTACTTTTAGTTTCTGGATTCCAAAGTTTATATCCTTTAACACCATATTTATAACCAATAAAGATACATTTAACAACCTTATTATCAAGCTTACTTCTTTTCTCCTTTGGAATATGCATGTATGCATCACAACCAAAAACTCTAAGATGTGAAAGAGAGGGTTTCTTACCAAACCATGCTTCAAATGGAGTTTGATCTGGCAATGCTGATGTAGGAGATCGATTCCACAAGTAACATGCCACATTCACTACCTCTGCCTAGAATTCCTATGCTAGACCAGCACCACTGAGCATACTTCTAGCCTTTTCCATCAGTGATATGTTCAACCTCTCAACAACTCCATTTTGTTGAGGTGTATATGGAGTAGTCTTCTGTCTTGCAATACCACATTGCTTACAAAAATCCTCAAATTTATTTGAACAATACTCTCCTCCATTATCAGACCTCAACACCTTAATATTTTTCCTAGTTTGATTTTCAACAAGTGCTTTAAATTCTCTAAACTTATCAAACACTTCAAATTTACTTTTAAGAAAATAAATCCATGCATATCTTGAAAAATCATCAACGAAAGAAGCATAGTACCATGATTGTCCAAGGGATGGAATAGGGACAAGACCAAAGATATCACTGTGAATCAGATCTAATATCCCTTTTGATCTTGTAGCACCAGATGGGAAACTCACATGATTATGCTTGCCATAAATACAATGTTCATAGAAATCAAAAACCATTGAGCAATTAGGGATACCTTGAACCATACCTTTCGTGTACAGGGTACGCAATCCCTTTTCTCCAATATGTCCCATTCTTTGATGCCAGAGCATTGAAATTTTATCTGATTCAGCCTCAGGAATAGTTGAGCTATTGCACTCATTTGTTATAGTGCTTCCCAATAGCTTATACAAGGTTCCAATCCGAACTCCTCTTGCTAACACCATAGATCCATGAACCATTTTGCATGAATCCTTACTAAAATTGATGTTCACTACTGCATCAACCATTTTGCTTACAAAAATTAAATTTCTAGCAAGGCCAGGAATATGCATCACACCTGGGAGGGTTTTAACCCTACCATCCTGCAACAATATTTTCACTCTTCCACGACCAATGATTCTAAGTGGTGAATCATCTCCCAAAAGTACCTCCCCTCCATCATATCTTTCATATTCACTAAACCACCCCCTATGAGGAGTCATATGAAAAGAGGCACCAATATCGATCAACCAATCTTTACTATCTGAACGTGTGGAGCAAGATGCCAAATATACATCCCCTCCTTCATCAATGGATTTATTTATCTCCGTGGAAGTGGATTCATCAGATCTCTTTCCAAAATCAACATTCTTTGATCTACAATCCTTCTTCATGTGTCCAAGCTTACCACATTTCCAACATTTTCTCTCAAACCTTCCTCGAGACTTGGATCTACCTCTAGACTTAGATCTATCACCAGATCTCGTTTTATCTTTTTCCTTGGCACACCCTCTCACTATTAGGGCATCCTTTGATGTGCCCTCCATGGCTTTTCTCCTCATATCCTTGATAATAGAGATGCCACAACATCTTCAAACTTCAATGTGGATGAAGTTGTACTACCAATTGCTACAACCAGGTTATCCCATGAATATGGTAAAGAGCATAGCAAAGTAATACATTTATCTTCCTCACTCAACTTAATTTCAATAGATGTAAGTTGACTTACCACCGTATTGAATGCATTAAGATGATATTACTATTGAATCCCCTTCATTCATCCTCAGATTATACAATTTCTTCTAGAGGAATAATTTGTTCACCAAGGACTTAGATTGATACAGAGCCCCTAACTTCTCCCAGAGATCCTTTGCAGTAGCTTCTCCAAAAATATTGATTAAGACTGAATCTGCAAGGCACAATCGAATTAGACTCCTCACTTTCCGATTCAACTTTTCCCAATATTCATCGGATGTACTAGCAGGTTTCTATTCAGAAATAACAGACCACTGATCTCTGTCCATGAGCAGATCCTCCATCTTTAATTTCCATAGCTCAAAACTTTTTCCATCAAATTTCTCAATCTCTATCCTTGAATGATTTGACATCATTTTACTTCAAGCTCCTTCTGCATAAAACTCCCACTCCAGAATAGGTTTTCTATAACTCCTAGAAACCCTAGATCCTCTTCAAATGAACTGAAACCCTAGCAATAAAGGCGTCCCTCTATGGCTAACAATCTGGCTCTGATACCATATGAAGAGTTATACCCAGACTTATTCCAGAATAATAATGCAGAAATAAATAACTCAGAAGAAAATAACAACTCACAAAATACATGCACATAGAACACAAGAGATTTATCCTGGTTCACCCAATATGGGCTACGTCCAACAAACAAGAGCCACACCTCCTTTTCTATTATTATTCACCTTTCCCATAATGGGACATTACAATCAATATAAAGGAAACTCTTACAACCCTAAACCACAACGTGGTATTAGAATACCGTGGGCACAATACCATGGGCTAAAACCACCCATACCCACCAATCACGGGAATCCCTCCAAAAATAGCTTCGAGAATATCTCCAAAAAAAGGGGCCCAAAAAGGGGTCACCAAAGCAAGGGCCTGCCATACAATATTTCCTCTGCAAAGGATGAGACACATCCAACATAGGAAGTGTAATTGTTTCCTCTTGACAATTGGAAATCTAACAACAAGAAATTTGGTGCTCCACTAGACATATTAGTCTTTCATAAATTCAAATATTCTTCTTTTTATTGAGTCTACCTGAAAAAACTCTTTTCAATGAGTATATATATATGACTATACATGGATTTCAAATGATGCCTTAAAAATGAGAGAGAATTGTGTCTCGTTGAGTAAAGGGAATTTTCTTCGAATATTCTCTTCTTTATAATTTTCCCTTTTTAAACCTTTCAAATAATGTTTTTTCAAAAGAATTAAAAAGAATAATCTCTTCTTTTTGTAATTTGCTCCTTTTAATTAAAAACAAATATTTCAAAACTTTTATATTTTTTAATGAATCTTTATACCATTGTTTTCTTCACTGATGTGAGGTGGTATTCAAATTCTTGATTGTATTTTTAAAAATAATTGCAAGCTTCTTCTTTCTTACGTCTAATTCTACACTTGTTCTTTCTTTTTTGAAATACATACTATTTTACCTCTATGATTTTTGAAACCTTTGATAGCACTATTTTATCGAGCAATATCTAGTTGTTTTACTCCTTTTTAGCAACTCTTTCTTCTATTCAGTATTTTTCAATAAATCTTGTCTTGTGTGTGCTCATGTGAGTGTTTATCTTTTTCTAGGTGTGCATACTTTACATCTAGGTGCATGTTCATCAACCAATGAGTGTCTTGCCTTGTGTGTGCTCGAGTGAGCATTTCTCTTTGACCAGATGCATATGTTTTATATTTTTATGCTTTACATGGATTTATTTAATATTTATAGTTTGCTTTTATACTTGATAGTGTGCATGAGATTGTAGGTTTTTGAAATGTCTCATGTGATGTTTGGATCTTGGTACAATCTTAATTTCTCTTCACTAGTATAGGTATTCCTAATTTCTAGCTTCATTTTGACTAGTATAGACATTTATTTTATGCCTTAATTTTTGATTGTGTAAGCATATCTTATTTTCTTCTCTACCTTCCTTTGGAGCAGTGTCTTTAGTCTTTAATCTTTCCTCTAATTTCAAAGTAGACATATTTTTTGTCAAATGTATCTTCTCTTTCCTTCAAGCACTACTTTTGCATATAATATATTGAAGAACATGTGCTTATACTGAGAGGGGGGGGTGAACAGTATAATATAAAACTTTTCCAAAAATAGTAGCATCAACATTAATAAAGTAGTAAACATCACACAAAGCATCACACACATGAGAGACATCATTTTTAACGTGGTTCACCCAATGTGGGCTACCTCCTTAGAAAATAAATATTTCTCAAATAATCTCTTAGGAATCCTTCCCAATTACAATATTTATGGACCTCTCTCCAAAGGATATGTTGATCCCCTAAATCTCAAGTTCATGGATCTCTTCCACAGGAGAACTCTTTCCCCTTCTACTCTGACTAGTGATCTTCCAGAAGACTCTGTCTCTCTGTTGCACTGACTTGTGGATCTCTCTCCACTTGAAGACTCCTCACTCATATTTGTCTTCAATTGTCTTGGTTGTTGGATCTCTATCCACTGAGACTCTATCCTCTGTACTCTGTCACCTACAAAGATCTATCAATAGGTTCACTCATAACCTGCTCAAATATGCTCAATAGGCTCACTTAGAACCTGCTTAAATCTGCTCAACAAGCTCACTCAGAACCTTTCCAAATATGCTCAATAAGTCTTCTCTAGAACTTGCTCAAATCTGCATAGCAAGCTTTCACAATAGCTTACTCAAAATCAGTCCACAAGCCTTATCAAAGACTTGCCTCAAATCAGCTCAACAAAATCTCAACTCAATCTCATGGAAGCATAAAGAGAATTTTTAGAGACTTAATATGTTCTATACTCAAATCCCAATCTCAACTCAAATCAATCTCAACTCAACAATCTCATAGAAGCATAAAGATAATTGTTAGAGACTCAATATGTTCTATACTCAAATCCAATTTCTTTCTCAACTCAAATCAAATCAGAATATAGAATAGTTTGTTTTATGGAACTTGAACAACCACTTCACACAATCACTTGACTAGGCTCAAACAACTCTACTCAACCAATCACCATAAGGAACAACTCTTTCTCACAAACCCTAGTCCAAGCATGTATCAACCAACTCAAAATGTTTCCAACAATGTTCAACAACAAATCTCACATAACAATGATAATCATGTTCTTACCTAACTCAAGTTCAAGTTCTTTGTACAACCAATGGGCTTCAACAACAATGCTTATAAAACATCCTTCACATAACAATGATACTCATTTTATTCTCAAACCCTAACTCGGGTTTTTCACACAACTAATGGCTTCAACAACAATGCTTATAAAACAAGGTTTTAACCATAAATCTCAAACCAGAAATCCTTGAAGCATTCAACCAAAAACTCTCAAAAGGAAACCACAATAAATCATTTTCACTCCAATGATATTTTCAGAAATCAACCACCCAATAAAATTAATGGAGAATATTTCCCATACATTTTTTATGCCAAGAAGTTGTTCACAAAATCTGCCACACTCAACACACTTTCTTTTTCCAATCTTAACAAGGGTTAGTGGACTTCAAATAATAATCACAAGATAAAGTATAACTCAATTTACACATTTTTACTCCAACTCAATAATCACATCCACCAAAGTCCCTTTATAGAAAAACCCTCTAAAAATAATAATCAATAAGACACTATTCAATTTCCACTTTATTCAAAACCCTTATTTCTCCTAAAAAAATGCTCTCAAAAATTCAAATCAATACCATAAGGCTCAAATAATCATCTATGGTTTTCACCAACAAAATAATTATTTAACCTTTTAAACACAACAAAGGTTTTCTAACCCTTATCACTCCAAACTTTAGAGCATTCAAACAAATTTTAATTAAAAAAATCGCATACCTCCCTCAAGGTGTTTTGACCACTTCACTTGCCTCATTGTGGTCACCTTAGCCACGGCTAAGGTAGCCAAATGAGCTACCCGCTCGTTCACAATGCAAAAGGGAAACAAATTCCCTTTATATGCTATAGGCCCACGTGCCTTAAATAAATCGTGCGCTCTTGGTGCTTCCACCACAAAGCACAGCAAAAGAACCTTGCCAAAAATTGAATGCATGATCTTGTGCTACCAAATGCCTTTGTGCTGCCCAAGTTGCCAATAGGTCACACTACCCAAGGTGACTTGGGTTTCGCATGTCGTCCGATTTATTTGTTGCTTCTACCACTTAAACCTTTTTCGCATGAGCTCTATTCGCTTTTTGAAAATCACATTAACAACAAGAGCAAGGATGATTTAAATTGAAGAATTTAATGGCATATACATATGCCTTCCATTTTCTCGAAAACGTCGATGCTTCCTCATGACATCGGTGGATAAAATTTTAATTTTATTTTTAAAATTTAAATTTAAATTTTAAATAATTTAAAATTTAAACTAAATATTTAAAATTAAATATCTCCATCATCGGGGCACCTTTTTCGATGAAACGAAAAGCCAACTTGGGTTTTAAGAAAAACCCATTTCAAATCATAGTGGTACTTGCATATGTCCTTTTGACATCAATGACAACTTTTTAGCTTAGGGACTCAAAATGTCCAACATATATATCCTTCATTTGATTATTTCATGGGGCATTTCGATCTCTTCTATTTATAATTATTCTATCATGGGGTCCTTTAATGCTTATGTTACCAGGAAAATATGATTCTTCTTTCATAGGATCATTTATTTGGACCTAATGAGTAGTGCCAAGAGTTTTTTTGCTTGTTATACTATTGGAGATAACATGCATTCCTTGCTATGTTCTAGTTTTAGAATTTCTTGTTTAGCTTGGAAGGAGATAAAGGCTTGAACCTTGTTGTTAGTTGAAGTTGAAACAACATTTTATTTTGTTTTCAACAAATTTCTTTTTTCCTCAAGGAGCATTTCTATAACAAGCTTGGACACTTCTAAAGTTTTTAATTGTTGCTTTCAACTGGTATTTGACACCTTCAATTATAGATATAAGAACTTTATATTTTACTTTCTTGTGAGATCTTTTGAGTTTGTAATCTCTTATACAATTTTTTTTAAATCTTGAGGAATTTTAATGACTTCCTCTTCTTGTAATATTTATGGAGATTTTCAATAGATTCCTTTGTAAATTTTTAGCTTTTCACTTCCTTTGCAAGTTTTTATGAAGATTTCAATAACTTCCTCTGTGATCTTTTATGAATCTTTTAATAGCTTCATTTTTTGCCTTAATTGACTTGGTTGTTAACTTGTAGGATTTTGCCTTTGGTAGGGGTTTTTCACCCTAAAGTATTTTAATCCCACCATGGAATTTCTCTTTATGGTGATAATTTGACATAGGGTAATTTTACCCTTGAAACATTTTTTCTCAAACTTAAAATTTTCTTTCCTTAAATAGAGTGGTCTTTGGCTATCTCTATGTCAAAGATAGAGGAGGATCATAAGGAGAATTATTTCTTTCTTCTACCTTCTATGATACCACATGTTTGATCTTAATGTTTCGAAAGATTGTATTATGGTAGTGAAGGGTATTCAAGTATATAGGACACCTAATTTAGGCATAAAACATCCTCAACCAAACTTACAATATACCTTGTCCTATACTACATGCATGTACCCTATGAGGGGTGGTTATACCACTTGACTTATCACATGGTCTATGATGTAATAACTCCTAATAGATTCCCATATTTGTAACTTTTCTTAAACCGGTACAAAGTGCTTCATAGTTAGCCAAATTATTGGTACAATTGAACAATAATGTATTAGGTATAATGAGTATGTGCAACTTACATATCAATGAACTACATATCAATTTCTACTCCATTCCTAGTTTTGGCACCATTGAAACATATAGTCCATATCTTTTCAACTCCTCAACTTATCACGGTGGTAATATTCAAAAGTATCTATGATGAGATAGTTTCCTAATTTGGTTCCTTCATATTTGACCTTGGGGTATCCATCGTCTTATAATACACCAACTATCATGTCTACTTTTGGATCTCGGCTAAGATATTCATCATATTTTATGAATTCTAACTTATTCTAGTTCATTATACTTTCATCCTCAAGCTTGTTTGAGAGGTAGTTGTAAAGTGGTTTATCTTAAATCCTAATTACCTTTCCATATTTGGGCATCTTCATATGAGTATAGTTCATATCTAGATAACCATATCCTAACAACTTATGTATCTATTCTCTAGATAATAGTATCCCAAATTACAAGGGTAGGTCCATGACTATCACTTCCTATACTACTATGAAATTTGAGTGTCTATCTATAGTTATGATTAGATATTTGATTTTCCCAACCACATTGAACTTTGTACCATCAAATTTAGATTAAGTACCTTGTTATATTAGTATAAAAAAGAGTATTTCTTCATAAAAAACTATGGGCATAACTGTGACTACTACACCCAAATTGACTATGTAACTTTTAAGAATATAATTTTCAATCTTGAGTGTCATAAATAATGAGAGTAGTTTTGGTATATTTGGTTTTGGAGCATTTTGTATAAACCATATTTTATTTTAGAGTGTTTTGTAAATTTGATGTATTGATATGGATGTTTGATGGATGTTTTTCCATTAAATTTTGTTGATATGCTACACCAGTCATAGTGAAATATGATTTATTTCCCTTGTAATAACTTTGATCTTGCTCTTTTGAAGCTTTCTCAAAGAGGTACCACTATCTTAGTAGGGCTAATGATTTTAGCATGCTAACCTTGGCTGAAATTTTCTTAATTTTCTTTGTGATACTAAATTTGAATTTGGCAAAGGTGTCTTCTCTTCTTGCTATGAATTTTGGATACTGCTTAGAGATAGTAGTTCATCCTTAACTTGTGAGAGGGGTATTTTAGTCATATTATTGCCTCATTTTTAAGCATATATATTTCTTTAATAACTCTCTATTTAATGATTTATTAGTGGATTCTCTATCATTTTTTTCTATTATAGTTTTGTTCCCTTTACTTGTCCTTTTATTTTATTATTTTGTGCTTCTCCCTCTCCCTTTTGAGGTGTACTTATTGCTTCTTTTCTTGTGTTCTTCTCATATTTCTATTGTTGTTCCATTATATATCCTTTATATGTTATATGTAAAGGTGACATCCCTATTATAAGGACCATTGTACTCTTCCTATATTTAGTTTGCTTATTAACTGATTGCTCTTTAAAAACTTTCCTCGTACCTCTGATTTCAACTCCTTTTTGATTGGCACATATGGAATCACTTTTTATAAAATTTTCTATGATTGTATTATTAGGATTGGAAAAGGAAGATATTGATTATGGATCCTAGGGCTATCAATGCATAGCTAGATTCACTATGGGGACCACTTAACCTATGATGGCAACCTGTTGAATCTAACACTGCTAATTATATTGGATATTTTGGGAATGTATAATGGTACCTAAACATTTAGTGGGACTGTGTATATAATTACATGGGAAGAATCATGCTAGTTTAACATCTATGTTGGCATTAACCATATGATTAATATCTAATTTTCTCCTTGATTAGTATTTTGTTGGAGCATCTAATCTTTTGTTCGATATAGAGTCTTTTGAGGCTGCTAGTTCTATGATCGTTTACACTATTATTTTTTTGGTATTATTATCATTTACAAATATCTTGATCACTTTGACTATTTCATTCATTGTAAACTTATTGTTGGGCTCATTACTAGAGTTGGATGGAACAAGGAGGGTTGGAAGTTGTCATTGGAAGACTACAATGGATGATGTTTTTTGGTTAGAATGAGTGACGATATATGGTGACATGGAAGGATGAATTTAGGTATTTTATTAAGGATTAGGAATAAGTGAAATGTTGTATGTGGAACTTAGTATAGGTGTATTTTGGAAAATTTGGGCTACATAGGCCATTAATGGAGTAGGGGCATTTTCCCTACTAAATGAGAACATCCTCTTCTTTTAATTCTACAAATAGAGTACAATGACTAGAATTACAAACTATTAAAGCTAAATTATATTTTAAACCTTTAGATTATTATGACAATGCTTGTTCTTCATTTGACCTAACATTTTATGGGGTTAAGTTCAAGGTTCTCAAGAATCTTGTATTGAAATCATGTAAATTATATTGAGGGTGTATTTTCATTACATTTATTGAAATAAAACTAAGAACCATTTCCCATGCTACCAAACCTATGCATAAATGGTTCTGATATTGATGCCTAACTAGTAAATAATTTTTCTTGTAATTCCTTATACCATAAGGGAGATTTATCATGAAGGGAATAGATTAGTAAGTGTACCATTATGTACTCTTAAATATAGTGAATTTATTTAAGCATTGATAGTTTAGTAAGGTAATCTAGTACTATCTTGTTCCCATTATTGTGAAATATGGGTAGTGCTTTCATAGCTATTGGGGGAATAAGATATTAATCACTAGATTTAGTGATCCTTGGTAGGTCTAGTAAGGAAGTGGGTTTTATGGCCTAGGAGGCTCCTTGATATTGTTTTATTGGGGAGAAGGTTAATTATACTATTTTTAGAGAGGAAAACATCACATAACCAAGAGGTAGGTATGGATAATATGATGGATATTGATGGTAAACCTACTATTGATTCAGAGGTGGTTGAATTTTATGTTGTGGATGGGGTATTGTATCCCTATATATTAAAATTATTGGCTTTATGGAGGTGGACCTTGCATATTTTTCTATGCCTAACTAGCTAGAGGTGATGTTAACCCTTAGGTATTTCCTTGGGACACCTATGACCCCATTTGCCTAGTCATCGCTTGCATGTTTTGAATTGTGTTCAGATTTAAATGAATTGACCTTATTGGAGTTAAGGATTGACCTAGAGGATGTTGAATGTATGTGATAAATTAGATCTAGGTGGGCTTTAGGCCAAAGGAGTACTTATACAAGGGATGTTTTACAAACTAGAGGTTGGTGGTGGGTTATAGAATTGACTTGCAAAGAGTAGGTTATTTGTATGGTTTTTCATGTCAATTAGTATCCCATATAGAGGGTTAGTGTGAGACAAGGTAGGGGCTAGATTATACAAAGTTAGATTTTCTAGAGATAAAAAATAACTCATTGTTGGATTAAGTAATTGATTTATGTGGCATGAGGCTTTGACTAACTAGATTTTCCATGGGGCTTTTAAATTTTGACGAGACAAGATTGAATACCAAAATTTCTTTAAAATAATCCTCTTGATGCACCCACATGATATTTTATATGTTTTTCTTTCCTTTAGTATTTATTTAGTGGCATGCAGTAATATCTACCATTTGGTGATATTTTTAATTTTCTAAACCTTTGATTGTGTATTCATAGAATTACATGTATATACCTATACGGAAAAATATTTAGGGTTAAAAATTATAAAAAACTATCTATTGAGTAATTTGCTCATAAAATTGAAGTGATTCACCTACAATTTTGGGGTGATTTTCTAGTAGGAAGCAATATTGTAAATGAAGTGCTTCACATAAAAGATGTAGGTGATTCACTTGCTATTTTTGAGAAGTTCACTTGGAAATATTAGACTTGGAAAAATTTTGTAGGAATAAAGGATCCAAGTAGATTGTTCAAAACAAATCATCTTTGAGATTGGAGTGATAAGGGAGGGAGGAAGAAACTTGTCTTTCATAGTGAATTGCTTTTTAGACTTGAAGTGAATCATTATCTAGATTTGTCTTAGACGGATTATAATGTGTCAAGGTGAATTGCTTACTTTTATCAACTGAATCTTATTGCTTTAACCTTTGGCAAAAAATTGGCTTAGAATCTCCCTTAAGTGCTTTTTGCCCATGGAAAATGCACATACAAGGTAATATTCAAGTTTTGATGTTGCTCAAATTCTATTGAAGTTATCATCCTTACAAAATTTGTGTAGTTCTAAAGTTCATATTAGAGTCATAATTTGCAAATTACCTACAAAATTTGAGCAAAAATAACAAAAACTTGGTCAATTTTAAGTCAAATTGATATTGGAATTAAAAACTTTAGTTTTTATCCTCAACAAATTACTCTATATTTTATCTATGAAAATATAAAATTTATTGAGTGAATCACTCATTGAGTTAGGGTAAATCATTTGGAAATTCCAAGAAAATCACTTGCTTTGGATGCCTTAGTGAATTTTTACGTCTTCACTCAAAGTGGAGTGAATATCTCTAAATTTTTAAGTGAATTGCTTTCTAGTCTTGACAATGACTTTTTTTCCAATTTAAGGCCAATTGCTCCATCCATTATTAATGTTATTTTAATATGAAAATTAATAAATTTAATGCAAATATAAGGAAAAATAATAGTTTGGGTCCCTTTGAGCATGCTATAAATTATATTGAACCTAGGAACTGTCTTTAATAATAATGAAGGTTTTGCACCCTCAATCTAAGTTTCAACAAGGTTGGACAAGATCACCATTGGATTCTCCTGAAATTTTGGATATAGGCCAGCTTCTAATTGTGCTTACATAAAACCCCTACAGTAATATAAACTAAATTTAATGAAAGTAAAGTGCAAAAAAGAATAATGCATGAAAAGTAAATACAAAAATAAAATTATTTAGAAGTTTAAAGTGCAAGAAACTTAAAAAAAATACGACTTTTACACCATAGTGAGGAAAGTGTATGATCAATAAAAACATGAGAAGTAAAATAACATCAATGTATACCCATTAATTTGAATATGAAATTGACGAGTGAATGACAAGACTGGCTAGAAGGGCCATGCCACAACTACCATGCACTTAGAAAACTAGGGGGTAATGACACTGATGAAATGGAATAAAGGAAGGCTAAAATTTAAAATAGGATCTTATGATAATAAAGGAAGTTGGTAATTCATATCCATTATTTTTTATTTTGAATTAAAGGCTCATATGTAATTTCATGCTTTAATAACAAATTTATTTTTTAGTGTTTCCACAAAGATAATTTATTAATTTTTAGTTGTATATTTCTTAAGATTTCAAGTCCCATTATTGCTTGATATCTTAAAAAGGCATAGTATTTAATTTAATTTTTTATATTTAATGTAGTTATTTATTATTTTTATATATAAAGTATTTGTTTCTCAGTTAGCTATAGCCTAAGAAAAATATATACATTACTTCTGTTTAAGTGAGGAAATAGAAGGAAATGGGATTTGTAAATGCTTGTTTGTATATCTATGAGATTATTTTTAAAAGCATCAATATTTAGCTTGGTGAGTGCATTTTTATATGAATAAGTGATAACTCTTAGCTAGCTATAATCTTAGAAAAGGATAAATCACCTTGTAAGACAGAGATAAGTAGTACTTCTAAGCAATAGATAGAAGGAAACATGATATTAGTGGTCGTCTTTCAAATTTATACATAAAATGTTTGTTGAATTTATATCAAAAGAAAAGATACATGAGAATGTTTTATTATTCATATTTTTCATTATTTTTTCTATATGTCATGGTTAAAATATAACATAGATATTACTTTAGTAGTGCTAGTTATTTATAGATGATTGATAAAAAATTATTCTATTTAGATTCAAAAGGTGAAAAAGAAGGTCTCTTCTCCTTTATATGTTTTGAAATGAATGATTTTCAATTATTAGATGGTTATACTATTAAAAATGATAAATAATGGTAATTTAGAGATAAATAGTGTTTTTACTTAAGTAGAAATAAAAGAAAATATGATGTATATGGATGTTTTAAATAATTATGCATTGAATTTTTAGTCAATGTACATGCTTCTAAAGAAATTCTCTATGATAATTCTTTATTATGGATATTTTTCATAGTTTTTACCTAAATGAATTGGTTAAAATTAATAGTAAAGGGGACGATTAAAATCTATTATAGATATTAAACTTGGTATCATTAATTGTTTATAAATGCTTGATGAAAATATATTCTCTCCTTTCATTCTAGAAAGAGTTAAATAGGAGGTATAACTTTGTATATATATATTTTAAAATGAATAAGAGATAAAACATAGTTGCCTATAGTCTTGGAAAATGATGAATCAACTCATAATATAGAGATAAAAAATGCTACTATATTGGCAAAAATATAAAGGAAATTGGTTGTTTTGAAAATTCATACATTTAATATTTGGTGAATGTGTGTTATGAATAAATATTTTAGAACTTTTTTTTGAATGATGGAATGGGTTTTGAAAGGGTCCCAAAACCTTATTACAAAGAGAAGACAAAGCTGAACAAGTCATAAATAATGATTACAACAATGAGCATTTGGAGGTGCCAACAAGATAGTAGATAAAAAGAAAAAATAGGTCATTAAGACCTTAGACATCAAAACCACATGCAGTTCCACCTCAGTAAAAATGAACAAGTCAACAAAATTAACAGGAAGATGAACATGGAGGCCATAGAGATGATCCCAGGATGGTGAAGGAAAGATACCAACTCATTCATTTAGCATCAAAGATGTCAGTAGGTGACGGGGCACCGGGGAACACCCTTCTGCACAAACCCTGCCTTTTCATTAAAAACAGTTAAAAATATACATGCAAAAAAAAAAATTACAGCCCGCGCAGCTTACAATCACTGGCCCTCGGCTTCGGCTCGCATTCTCTCCTCTCTGTTCTACTTTCTCCACTCTGTTCTCCGGTCCGCCGTCCCCTTTAAAACAAAATAATGGGTTTTTATAGAGGTCCCTTCCCTCTCGGCAATCAATGCCTCCACCTACCAACATTCTCGCTCGAATTTCCCTCCTCTCCGGGCTTTTTAAATTTTAGGTATAAATGCCCATCTGCTCGATCTACCCGAAGCTTGCATTAATGGCTTCTCTGCTTCGCCACTCTGATCGTCCCTCGCACTGTTGCTTCCTCCATCCTGCCCTTTAATGCTCACGATTGTTCTCAACAACCCGAGTACGTGTTCTCCACTTTTTAATTTAAACACGTAGCCGACCGTGTGCAACACTGTCCACCCCTTCTCTTTGTCACAACATACTTGGTACATGCGCCTTTCCCAATCATCATGATACACGTGGCAACCATGTGTTAAACTCGGCCGCTCTCGGCCGTCCGTTTGTTCTCTAACTTCTTTAACTCCCGCGGCTAACCAATGCTGTACCACGTGTCGACCGTCCGCTATTTTCTTCGGCCTTGACCTTACTTGGTCGTGGTCGACCCCTCCACCTTTGTCTTACAAAACTTCCTCAAATCGAAAAATTGCTTTGCCAGACCTCCCCCAAGCTGGAAAATGCACGATTGCTCGACTGCAGCCGGATGCTCCTGCATCAGACACCCGGGGTAATTGGAGAAGTGACCTTCACTTCTCGGATGTTCGACCTATGTTTCTTGTAACTCCTCCAAACAGTCATCGACCTTTACAACCTGCTCAAATTCTATTTCTTGGCAAAAATTTCTGCCTTCTACCAGACAAATTCTGGCATTGCTGCACACCTCATCCTCTGCAGATGGTTCTAACCCTGGCTCCCGATCCATACAGCCTCTGTCTTCTAAATTGCTACAAAATTCTGCTGCAGCCTATGGTATTTCCTCTTCTTGCATAGAAAAATCTATGCTTTCTTTCGGGCAGGTCCCGGTACTGCTATACTCCTCTACAACCTCTTTCATCTTCTCTTCTTTCTTTCTCCGTCTCTCTTCCCACCTTTTCTGTCGTTCTTCCTTCTCCCGTAACTTCATTGCAAGCCACTCCTTTTGCAACGATTTTAATTGCCGCTTCAAGGCTAAATACTCTTCTTCTGAAACCACATCCTCCTGGTTATCCCGTCTTCTTCGAGAATGCATTCTTTTTGCTCGCTTTTCTCACAACTTAACTGATCCCGGCGTAGCTACCTCACGTCTGGCGGTCTGCTAACACGCTCGAGAATCCTCAACTCTCCTTCTCTCTCAACTCTCCCGTAGGTCCTAGCGCAAACTGCCTCATGGCCGGCGGTCTGTTTACCCACTCAGGAACTCCCGCTCTGATACCACTGATGGGGCACCAGGGAACACCCTTCTGCACAAACCCTGCCTTTTCATTAAAAATAGTTAAAAATATACATGCAGAAAAAAAAATTACAGCCCGTAGGCTTACAATCATCGGCCCTCGGCTTCGGCTCTGTTCTCTCCTCTCTGTTCTACTTTCTCCACTCTGTTCTCCGGTCTGTCGTCCCATTTAAAACAAAATAATGGGTTTTTATAGAGGTCCCTTCCCTCTCGGCAATCAATGCCTCCACCTAACAACATTCTCACTCGAATTTCCCTCCTCTCCGGGCTTTTTAAATTTTAGGTATAAATGCCCATCTGCTCGATCTACTCGGAGCTTGCATTAATGGCTTCTCTGCTTCGCCACTCTGATCGTCCCTCGCACTGTTGCTTCCTCCATCCTGCCCTTTAATGCTCGCGGCTGTTCTCAACAACCCGAGTACGTGTTCTCCACTTTTTTTTTTTTTTTAATTTAAACACGTAGCCGACCGTGTGCAACACTGTCCACCCATTCTCTTTGTCACAACATACTTGGTACACGCGCCTTTCCCAATCATCATGATACACGTGGCAACCATGTGTTAAACTCGGCCGCTCTCGGTCGTCCGTTTGTTCTCTAACTTCTTTAACTCCCGCGGCTGACCAATGCTGTGCCACGTGTCGGCCGTCCGCTATTTTCTTCGGCCTTGACCTTACTTGGTCGCGGTCGACCCCTCCACCTTTGTCTTACAAAACTTCCTCGAACCGAAAAATTGCTTTGCCAAACCTCCCCCAAGCTGGAAAATGCACGATTGCTCGACTGCAGCCGGATGCTCCTGCATCGGTAGGCTTCACATCCTCATTCTTCTGAAGGTCCTTGAGTTGGTGATACAATTCATCTAGGACCTTAGTAGTTTGATTGTATAACATCCATGCAGTCTTGGCTACACAACGAATAGGATCACCTTTCTTAGCATGGACGAAAAATGATTTGCAAACCTAAAATGAAGCCAAAAATCTAAAAATCTTTCCAGCTGAATGAGATTGTGAAGGTTGAAATAAATTTCAAAATGGGATTACCACAAATTCCCAAAATCATGGGTAGGAAGGTTAAATAGGTGGGCAAAGAATAATAATCAACAAATAATTTTTTGTCAAAAGGTGACACAAAGCCGACAACAACTAAAAGCGACAGGTAAAACTTTTTCAATTCTAATTTTTTTTTTCTAGTGAGAAACACAGAAGATAAAATATGTCACAGAGGATAAAAAAAATATGCTATAAATTTACTTTTAGCTATGTAAATATGTACTATAATTATTTCTATGGCAAAAATAAATAGTTGCAAAAATTAATAATTATTTCTAATCTCTACGATTTTTTACATAATTTTCTTTTTTGTAAAATAATAAAAATTATTTTTATCTTGCAAATATGAAATAATTCTATGAAATAATTTTTGCAAATTTTTAGCCGCTGAAACAAATTTTGAAACTATCCCATTATTGAACCCTTATCTTGTCTACCCTTGTTTATAAAAAATGCCTAGATCTATGTTTCAGGAGATGAGTGAGCTCTTTTCCATCCAAAAACAAAACCCTAGTGACTCTGTGAAGAAGTTATTCCAAGATACCCGATGGTGGGATGCCCTTACAAAATTTCAAGGGCATGACCAAGGTGTGGTGAAGCAGTTCATTATGAACTACAACCCCACGACTATGGTCATCCATGTTGAAGATATCCCAATTGTCATCAATCCCAGTTTAATTTTTGAAACCTTGAGTCTACCTAAAGTGGGATAACCTTACTACAAGTCCTACTCAAAAGGTGTTAAACAATTGGTTGAGAAATTTGGAGAGCATTGCCTGTACAAAAGGGATAACCACCTCCTCAATTCCCCTTAAATAGCAAGAATTTGTTGTACTTATCATAAAATTATTCACACTAGAAATGAGGTTATATAGTTGTGGGGGATATCATATTAAAATGCTACTAAATCTTAAGTACCCAGGATAGAAGGATTGTATCATAAATTTACCATACTTCCTATATCAGTATCTCAAGGCTACAATTTTTCATGTGCAACCTAAAAATCATTATTATAGCCCTAAAATTCATCTGATTGTCCATCATGGATTAATTAAACTTTTACTTCTACAAAAAGCACATGAAAGCAAGATAACATGGGAGACTATTGTAGAGGAGTTCATACTGGCAGTTCATTTTGAGTCCAGTGATAGTGAATCCATTAAAAATAGTATGTCTGGTGAGGAATTAGATCTAGAGAGTTAGGAGAAGGAACACTAATATCCAAAATATAAATGCCATACCAGGTAAGCCAAACCTTCCCAACCTCCATAGAAAACCCAATGTGAAAAATATATTCCTAAAAATCATAAGATAAGAGAAATGTCTGGATATGAATCTAACTTACCTACATCTGAGCCAACCACTGAGTCTTTGACACATATTTTGGTGCAGTAGACTATGTTGCAAATCAAAATTGATAAAATCTGAGAAGATTTTGTAGAACACTCAAAGTTAGTTCAGTGTGCCCTCAATCTCTAGATAGACATGCTCAAGCAAATTGCTTCGGATAGGGTGACGAAACCTGCTGACCCCATTAATCAACCACCACCTATCGATGTATCTCCAAACAAGAGCTCTACAACCTATAGGAAACAATGAAAATCAATCAATTTTAGCAAAACCATTGACTTCACCAAGATTCTCGAAGAAGAAAGTTCACTACCATTTTTCAGTCTACTTCAACAAAATCATCCTTAGGAATCAAACCCCTCCACTAAAGCTAGAGCCTCATAAAAAAACTTGATCTTAAATGTTGGGATGCCCCCAGATATTGATGCAATCATTAATAATGTGGTTGCATCAGTAGAACAACCTCTGCCTTCCAAGATGTAGGATACAATGTAGGAAGAGGGATTTGTTGAGGTAGAACATGTCAAAATTATCATGGTTGAAACCCCAGCTATTGAGAAGAATGCCAAAGAACATGTGTAGAAGGTGAAGTATGAACGAAAATTTCTAGAAGAATGACTGCCATCCTCACGTATTTCTACCCAATGATCACAAGTCGAATAAAAACTAAAAACTTGATAAAATTATTTTCATGATTTTACAAACAAATTTTATAATGGTTATATCAGTTCATTTTTAAAGTATGCTTAGAATGATTTGTTTCATATACCTATAGATATATTTTATTTTTGTGATATATATATCTAAGAATAATATTGCTAATAATATTTATCCTTATGCTTTTTTTGATGATTGTTGTTACTGTTACAAGTATCTATCAGTCAAACAATTGCAAGAACTTATAATTCTTGGATTTGTCTAATTGTTCATGTAACAACTATACTGTCATTTTCATAAATATGTAGGGAAATTTTTGAAGAAAGTGTAAAATCTCATTTATTTATTGATATTTCATTTACTTCCAAAAATTTGGGATATAATATTTGATATATGTGCAGTATTTGTGATATTTTATTAAATCTCATTTTCTTCTTATGCATGAGGATATGCATATCTTTCAGTTTGGGAAAAATTATGAGTGTTTATTTAGCATATATTATATGTGATATATTGTTTGATTTATATATTTAAATCATGGATATGGTGATTTTAATGATTATTTCAATTATTTATGTAAATTATTAGTTAAAATGATGAATGCGGATTAAATTGATTAATGTATGGATTTTACACGAAATACGTGCAAGATGTGTATGATTGGATAGAAAAACATTGAAGGACGTTTCACAGGCGTATGATGCAACAACACAAGATTCAAACCAAAATTTGAACATGAGAAAAGATAGACCTAAAGATGACGATTCGAGAAGGTTGTAGATGCAGGTTACAAAACATAGTGGCTAAAATATGTTACAAAATACAGTGGCTGAAATATATTATAGAACACAACTACTGAAGAATATTACCGAAGATAGCTGCTGAAGACTTTTACCAAAGATATCTACTGCCAAGATTTACGGAAATATTTGACTAAGTCAACTTACCAATGCACTACGTGCCACATCAGTGACAACATGGCATCCTTACATGGCAACATATGTTACGAAATGATTCCACTCAACATAGTTGGTTGATTTGTCAAATATTATGGACAAGGAACTTATGATTATTGAATTTGTTGTAATTTTTTTTTATAAAATCATATAGTTAGTATGTTGATAGGTTGTCTAGATTCCAATGCAATATGGTATATAGTTGTATTTTTATATCTTACCAAATATTCAAATTAGATTTATTTTGTTATGTTCGTTCATAAATTACCACTTGTACCACTTAGGTTATGATTAAGTTCAAGTAGGATTAGGAAACTATGTTAGTTTAAATTATTTTTGTTAGGTACATAGTTGTCGCATTATCGAGCCAACAAAGCCACATGGAAAATATGTAGAAGAATTCTATTTAGAATTATCCAAGTCATATTATATATTATAAAAGGGAGACCTTTGAAAAAGTCTAATCGTCTAATAGTCAATTGCCTGGCTAATAAATAAATGTATGATGCTGAAATAATGTTGGAATGATTCTGTACATTTTTGAAGAAACACACAACTATGTACCCCTAAATTTCCAGTAATAAAACAACACTTTTATGGTAACTGTATCATTTATTGTGTCAATTACTGCATGATTTCCTTTATGTAATCATCATTTTATTTTCCCTGCATTCATAGAATAGAATAATGTTAGTAGTAATTATGCATATTAGTTACCGAGATAAAATAATTTAGGGGAGAAAGATTTACACTGTTCTCTAGGAGGCAGGGCCCACTCCTACAGTCAGTCCCTATTCTCTCACCCATATAATAGGTTAGAAATAGTTAGTACGTAAAATTAACTTTTGAATTATAAAAAAATACATTTTCATAGAGCATAAAGTAAAAATAGATAATCAAAACTAACTATTTGCATGAGGATCCTCACCAATAGGTAAAATCATCATTATTAGGTAAATGCACCAATAGGTAAAGTCATTTTTAGGTAAATATTATATTTAATTTATTGCATATTATTTCAATTTTTGCATAATTTTTGTTTACTACAATTATTATTTTTTTGCAAAACCTAAGACTAAAAGAGAATAGAATCAAGTCTAAGTATTAATCACTATGGTACAATCTATACTATATTTCTACTCTTTAAATCTAACCATGATTTCCCTGGATTGATATAATTAAAATTAATCATTATAGCTAGACAACATGATTACTTGGAGGCCTTTATATAGTGCTATGAGATGAAGATACCTTGAGAAGCTTGCGTAGGGTGCATTCCAAAGCTTTTGGATGTGAATCACTTTGAGGACCGTTTATGGTTAATGATGCTTTCAATCTTGGAGGTGTGAGCCTTGTGATACAAGAAAATTGTGGTATGGAGAAGGAACACCCATGGTTGGTTCAAACAAAGATTACCTTCAAATATATGAGCATATTGGGAATGATTAGCTTTATCGCTCAAGGGGCTTATGGCATGGGAAAGGTAAACCCAAGGTTGAATTGGGTCAGATTTACTATCTATGGAATAATCATCTTGGAAATGAGTAACCCATAGGTTAGTGAATCAAGCATTTTAAAAATGATTAACATAAAAAGAGACTAAGGTGGTGATGAAATCCATCAAGACACATAGGGGTCTAGTGCAAAGGTTAAAAAAAAATGAAGCCAAAATAGAGGAAGGATAGGTGGTGAAAGGATAGGGGTGGGATTAAGGGGTGATGGAGTTGGTGGGAAAGGGATTGGGGTGGCGGGTGACTGGGTTAGGATGGGTAGAGGAGTAGGGATGGAGATGATAGGTGGTAAGGTTGGGATGGATAGGGGAGTAGGGATGGTGATGATAGGTGGTAGGGTTGGAATGGATAGGGGAGCAAGGATGGGTATGAAATATGGTAGGTTTGGGATGGGTAGGGGTTCCATTCCCTACCTATCAACAATATTTTTATTCCAATTTATCACTAAAATTTTCCATGAAGTTCTTCATTATCCTCAAACAGAATACTCATTCTCTTCTTGGAAGCTTAGTCAGTAACTATTTGTTAAAATTTATTGTATTTCCCTATAATGTATCTCTAAAGTATGAAAAATTAGCCTTCCACCTTCTTGAGTTTGATGTTAAAGAAATGAAATTCATTTTTAGAAGCAACACTTATCCATATTATCAGAGTGGATTTATATCATAAACATCAATATTACAATGGGATATTATAGGGACCTAGTTAAGAATGCATCAATAGAGATCAAGTATAGTGAGATTTACAATTCTAAATCTTGAGGGTCTCTTTTTTTGAGTTAAAATTTCCTCCATATTGAGATTTACTTAGGTATGTTAAATATTTTGACTATAAAACAAAAAATATATTAGAAGAGTAAGAAAAATAATTGAATATCTAAAGCCTTTCACATTTGTATCTCTATTGAAGATATTAACATTCCTACAATCTATTATTACATAATAAAGAAAATTTCAATGCTGGAAATCAAATACAAATCAACAAAGTAAAGGTTACCAGTATTATTTCTCTTATTGATTAATGGTTCTTGAGAAAGGAGAGGTAATTCTTGAAATATAAAATCCTTTGATAGCCTTTAGGATTTCTCTTCTATTGAGAAATCCAAATGTTATAAATCATATAATCTGACCACCAAGGAACATTTAAGATACTTTAGGAAGGTTAGAAAACCCAAAAGAATCATTTACTATCTTCAATTTCATTAGAATTTATGACTAGTGCTTTACTCACTCTAATTAGTATGTCTACAAAATTAACAATGCACTAGTTTAGTATATAGGATTATAATAAAATAGTGCACTTGATTTATGAGAGCAATAAAATCACCAAAATCAAGATAAAACCTTAAATTAATTTCAAATTAATCCTTCCCATACTCATGTAATCCATTTTTTACTTTATTGGTTTCATCTAAATTTATGTCAATTAGTGCAATAGATATGGACTAATGCACTTATCAAGATAATTTTACATAGTTAATTCCTATTAATTAGGGGTCTTTTGGACCATTTTTAATAATAATAAATCATCTAATTCAACATGAATTATACATAATATTTGTAACAATAAAAATTATCTTCTTCCCATAGACTCCTAGTTAAAATTCATCATCTTCTCAAAATCTTCTTCAAACCCATCATAGGATGCTAAGGCAATATGCAACCAAGTACTATTGTTTCCTTAACAATAAATGGAGAAATTGATTCCTTTTCATCCCTAGGTTTTTTTTCTTCAAAAGGATTAGCTAATTCAAGTGAATTTAAGGTCATGGTTGTAAATCATTAATCAAGAAGGATTTTAGGCCGTTGAAGATAAAGATCAAGAAGAATCATAAAAAACAAGCACCTCAAATATAAACATCAAGTATAAGTCTTAATTAATAATCTTCATCCAAATTCATATACAAGGTTAGTACCCTCCAAGATTTGTATATCTTCTTTTCATCTTTGTCATTTATTCACTTGCATATTGGTTAATTACCATTACTCAATTACTTTAATACTTTTATGACCAATTTCTTTACATATAACATGATTTTTGTATGTGTGTACCCTATATTATACCTATGATATTACCCTTTACCATACTTAGATATTTCATTTAGGAATAAAATTATACCAGATCATAACCTGACTTTCTCAATCTTACCTTATTATTTATAAATTGGGTTTTATCTAGGTTTAGAATCAATCTTGTGTTGTCTTTATATATGGGGTTTAGTGAGTTCTTTGTATTATATAAATATATGAAAAACATCTTTATGAACCTAGCATCAATCACTCCCTATGAGTGGAGATCCATATATTGGTCTAATGTCACCTCAAGGTCAATATTAGGAAAAGTCCAACATGTATAGTATAAACAACCAATACCCTAAATATTTGAGTTATATGAAGATAATTGGCATATACTTAATAATGAAATTATAGAATTAAATCCAAGTGATATTACTAAAATCTTTTAAAAACCATAAATATCAAAATTTTACCTATCATTATTGATAAATTATGGTTCAATATAGATAAAGAAGGTATCAAGTAGACAATATCAAGAGACAATAAATAGAATAATGTATATGATAAAACTTTCATTATCATTTATTTAAAGAGAAAATCAAGAAGAATTTTCTCAAGTATTTTAAGAAAACAAGGAGCATTTCCAAGTCCCCCAAATAATAACATTTAAGCTTCATCAATAGTAAAAGAACATCTTCCTTATCAAGAAGTCACCACTACTAAAATAATGTATGTAGATCTTATACCTTTGTTAGAAAATAATAAAATTGAGATACATTCTTTTCCCTTCAATGATGAAGAGGAAAAGAAAGAACCATATAGTTACAAAGATGAATGACCACCAAATTTTAAATATGACAAAGAAAAACCTAGCAAAAAATTCCTTAGACATTAAATATGGTATAAATACATCCATTGTCAACCAATATAGAGGAATAAGAAATGTATTTAGAGGATTATCCATTCCTTAATAAGTGATTCAAAGATGAATCTTTAGCCTAAAGTAAACAAGTCTCTTCTTTTTCAAAGGTAGCCACTATACTAGGTAATACCTCAAGTTGCTTCCACCTACACAAAGTGAGGACCTATGTTGATATAAAATCATTTAACTCACATTCATAACTAATAATTTTAGACCAAATGGTTGGAACTAATAAGTTTTACATTATAAACTAGGGTTAAAATCTCATGGGTAAACCTTATATTTTACAATCTAAGTGGGATTAATAGTGGAGAATTTGGAACTCTAAATAGAGGTCCAAATATTGAATCCTATAGAGGTTAGGATTGTACACCATGCTTTGGTAACTAGAGTATGGTTATATAACCATATAATAGGTAAACAAAATCCTTCATGAGGGTTGTCTCATATGGCCTATAGCCTCTTGGATGTATAAAAGTAATTTATATTTATCTTTTAATAAGGATCATATTCATATCATCTTTAGGGACACCCTAAACTATATAAATCATTATGGTACAATACATAAATTTTTACTTGAATTTAAAGCACAAAATACCTTACATGAAGCCCCTTATGGAATTTGTATGGCGAATTCTAGTGATCATTCTAGTTCTAACAAGCTTCTTAGGTTAGTATATTATTAGATTACTATGGAAATCAATCATCATAATTTTATGTCTAAATGTGAGCCTTGCAACAAAATACATATCTTGTACATGCCCCCATACAAGAAACTAAATCTAGATGCACCTTGGCATTTTTTAGTATGGGAACTTGATCTTGTTATAGAAATTACACACATATCATCTAATGATCATAAATCATCATAACTTCCACTATATTTCATGTGGGTTGAGGCAATGTTGTTAGGGTGTACTATAGAAGTTATTATATATAGATTCATTTTTCATTATATAATTTTTAGATTTTGTATTCCTTATTTTATCATTATGGATAATGGTACGTGCTTCAACACAATTTTTCTTCACCATACTAACCCATAATGTAATGGATACTTTTTTTTTTGTAATAAATTATTTGCCAAAGTTTTTAAAATATTAAAAAATAAATTAAGAAAGATTGGAACATCAAGTTATATCTTGTTATGTTTTCTTATCACGAGTTATATAACTTCCATAGGGGCAACTATATTCTCTCTTATATATGGTGAAGAATATATATTACATCTACAAGTTTAAATTCCCTTTCTTCACGTTTCTTTACATTGTATCATAATTTTAGAAAATTTTAGAGAGGTAAAACTACATCAATTAGCAATTATTAGAGAGAAAAGACTTATTTTTTTAATTTAAAAAATATTTAAAAATAAATATATAGCAAACAATTATAGCAAAACATCAAATCAAAAGAACTTCAAGTTGGTGACCAAGTTTTAAGATTAGAAAAAACCCATGTAACAAACCCAAATTACCAACCCAACTCAAGATATAAATTTTGTTTGTACATATCTAACATGTCAATTTGCAATCAAGCTTGTTTGAACCAACATCAATCAGGATAATGAACATCCAAGAGAATTATGACATGGTCAGTATCAACTCTTGTAATAGGAGTGACTAGATCCTATCTAACCTCACAATCCATCATGGCGTTTATTAATTCCTTGTTTAATTATTTCTATCTCTCCTTTAATTAGGAAGTTTAGTTACTTAACTAATTGAATGTAACTTCAATCTTACTTCCTAATTCTTTGCAATGGAATACCATGCATATATTATTAAACAATACATAAATATTGTTTTACTCCCTTCAAGATTTTTACTTGAAACAAAGCATAACCCATTGTCTCATATTACAAGAGCCATTCATTAGCAAACCAAAGACACCATTTATTATTTTATCCAATAGCCTCAAGTGCAATTGTAAACCATTCTTACTTATGAAACATTGCTTGTAAATAAATCATGCATCATATAACACTCTAGTGATCATATTATAAGAAAGTAAATGCATCATCTCATGGAAAAGTAAATAATATTTAAATTCTATCTTATTCAATATCCATAATATAACTAATTATCATCATATTAGCGAGAAATTATAACATGCATAACAACAATTACAAACCACAAAATCGAGATACACAACATATATCCTGGGAATCCTCACGAGTAATAAACCCAGCTTCCAAAATATGTTTCTCCTCTTATTTCATAAAATTAGGGTGCCATACATACAAATATAGAAAGGCATCCCATAGATCCTTTCCTAAATAAAATTTATAATTAAAGGAATTAATTTGTTCCTTTTTCAAATAATAATGCAAATAAGGGAAATTCCACATTTCCTCTCTCTAAGCCATCAATACAATACACAAGCGACTCACTAGTTCTTATATCTACATGTTTATGAATGATCATAAGATTCATATTAAGGAGAAATATCATCAATTACCAAAGAGGGAACCCCATAATTCCCTTGAGAATGAATTCTAATTTCATTCTTCAAGGTTGTTGAACACTCAACCCTTAAAAAGATAAATTCTTCTAGCTATATTAGAAGAGTTCATTAGGAAATCATGCTTACATATATGTATATATATAAGCATATAAAGAAGAAATTTATTCCTCAATATTAGATCTTCAATCATAATATATCAATATTGAGAAGCTTAACCCAAATATAACAATAACTTATCCATGTAAACTATACATATAATTTTGATCCAAGAATAGAGTCCTTGTCTAACCTTATCCTTACCCTTCTATCCTTAAGGTTCAGGTCATACTAATTTTTACCATCCCATATACCCTAGAAATCATAGCTAGGAAAAGGATCATATAGGATCATTAATTGTATGACCAAAATAGTGAGGAAACCCTATAATTTCTTCCATTATTTCCTTGACTATACCCTATTCTATAAAATAGTATTTCTAAATATCATTGTAATTAAATCTAATCTTCACTATATTGGTAACATATTTACCGTAGGATTATCTCCAAATTTTTATTTCCTTCCTGCAAATTTGTGACTTGGATTATTATCAATTTTCTACCAAAAATTGATCTCATTTAATAATCCCTTTACAATTAATTCTAATGTATCTACTTTTCAAATTTATCCATGGAAATTTACTTTTAGATACTTTAATTGAATCACCTAATCCTTTATAAATGCATAATTCTGACAATTGGTTATCAATTCCTCATATATTGATCTAAATTTGTACATTGTCAATTGATAATCAATTGCATCTAGTAGCTATCAGGTTTACTCTTGCAAGTTGATTTATATATTTCCATTTATTAATTTCACCAATTGGTTAGCCAATATGTATCAAATTTATTCCCTAAATTTGGTATTGTACTTTATTCTATGGTTTCACACTTTTGGCATAAAAGAATATTTCCATTTATAAATTTCACCAATTGTTTAGCCAATACATATCAAATTTATTCCCTAAATTTGGTATTGGAATTTATTCTATGATTTCACGCTTTGGAAAAAAATAAAATCTTAAAGAATAGCTTAATTCCTCTGTTAGGTTAAGTATATTATAATCATAATATTGGATTGATTATTTTGACCTTGATGGTATAATCTTACCAAATAAAAATTTATAGGATTGTGAAAAAAATTAGGGTAATTCGTTTAAACTTACACATCTAATCAGTCAAATGATGGAGCCATCCGCAACCAATCGATCAACCAAAAAAGCTATCCCACAACCCAAGATTAAACATGTGGAACACATCCATTGGTTAGTTTCACACCAATCTATCGATGCCTAGCCACTTGGCTAGTGTGACCCCCATAGTGTGGTTACTCTAATAATGTGTTTCCCCCAATAAATACACCCAAAACACTCTTGTGCTACCAATATGGAATTATTTGTCCCATTACTACCAAAAATATTTTTCACCATCGTCGAATAACATAGTAATATGTGGCAGAATCGCCTTGGAAAAAATAAGTGGCAATTACCAGATCACACATTGCAAATGGCATCATCTACATTATCCAAATATACCTCTCATGGCACTAGTATTTTGGTGCGACTCTCATGGCCTTGGCTATAGGCTTGCATATGACCCATACTATATATAGAACCCATGTCCCAAAACACATAATGTATGGGATTTTAGTGTGATCAAAAGTATATCCCATGATGACTAACCTATTTGAACACTTCTTGAATTGAATTGGGAAACATCACAACAACCTCTTTTTATTCACCTATACTCTGGATATACCCTCTAGGTTTTATGGTTTGTTAATAAAAATGTGATGCAGGAGCATCCGGTGGTAGTAGAGCAATCTTGCATCAACAAAAAAAAATTCTAAGTGTTCGCCTTGATGTCGCGATATCGCGACAGAGAAAAGTGTCGCGATATCGCGACATGTCGTGTTTTTGCGACTCAAGAAGGAGAGAGAAGGCATGGAGCAAAAATGTCATGATTTTGTGACATGTCACAAAATCGTGATCGAAAGAAGACAGGAAAGGCGCAGAGCAAAAATGTCACAATTTTGCGACATGTCGTGAAATCGTGACCGAAAGAAGAGAGAGAAGGCGCGGAGCAAAAATGTCACAATTTTGTGACATGTCACAAAATCACAATCGAAAGAAGACAAGAAAGGCCAGAGAAGAAAATGTCACGATTTCACGACATGTCATGAAATCACGATCGAAGGAGCAGAAAGAAAGCAAGGAAGGAAACTATCGCGATATCGTGACATGTCACGATTTTGCGACCCAAAACAGAGAGAGAAAGCAGAGAGCAAAGTTGTCATGATTTCATGACCCGAGAGGCGAGGAGGAGGCAGAAAGGAAAGATGTCGCGATATCGTGACATGTCGCAATTTCGTGACCAAAAAGGAGAAAGAAGAGCCAAAAAGGAAAGATGTCGCGATATCATGACATGTCGCATTATCGTGACCAAAGGATGAGAGAAAGCGCAAAGGAGGAAAGATGTCACGATATCATGACATGTCACATTATTGCGACCAAAGGACGAGAGAAAGCGCAAAGGAGGAAAGATGTCACGATATCGTGACATATCGCATTATCACGACCAAAGGATGGGAGAAAGCGCAGAGGAGGAAAGATGTCGCGATATCATGACATGTCACATTTTCATGACAAAAGGACGAAAGAAGGCGCAAGGGAGAAGAAGTGTCATGATATCGCAACATGTCGCATTTTTGCGACCCATGGACAAGAGAAGATGCAAAGGAGGAAAGATGTCGCGATATCGCGACATGTCACATTTTTGTGACAAAAGGATGAAAGAAGGTGCAAGGGAGGAGAAGTGTCGCGATATCGCGACATGTCACATTTTCACAAAAAAAGGACGAAAGAAGGCGCAAGGGAGGAGAAGTGTTGCGATAAACGCGACATGTCGCATTTTCATGATCCAAGTCAGAAGGCGCAAAGGAGAAGTGTCACGATATCGCGACATGTCGCATTTTCACGACCCAAGGACGAGAGAAGGCGCAAAGGAGAAAAAGTGTTGCGATATCGCGACATGTCGCATTTTCACGACCAAAGTACGAGAGGAGGCACAAGAGAGAAAAGTGTCGTGATATCACGACATGTCACATTTTTGCTACTCGAGAAAGGCAGGAAGGCCAAAAATTAAAAGTGTCGCGATATCACATGTCGCATTTTCGCGTCTCGAACAGGGCAGGACGACAGAGAAGCCAAAAGTGTCACGATATCGTGACATGCATTTTTGCGACTCGAAGAGGGCAGGAAGGCAGAGAAACCAAAAGTGTCGTGATATCGCGACATGTTGCATTTTCGTGACTTAAAGAGGGCAAGAAGGTAGAGAAGCCAAAAGTGTCGCGATAGCGTGACATGTCGCATTTTCGTGACTCGAAGAGGGTAGGAAGGCAAAGAAGCCAAAAGTGTCGCGATATCGTGACATGTCGTATTTTCATGACTCAAAGAGGGTATGAAGGTAGAGAAGCCAAAAGTGTCGCGATATCATGACATGTCACATTTTCATGACCAAACAAAAGAAAAGAAAGGGCAGGCGGTTACAGGAGCCGTTACAGAGGAAACTGTCGAGCGGTGGGTATACCGAACATCATCATTGGTTGATAGGCGGATAGAGTCTACAGTGGCAGCACTGAACAACACATGGCACCAAGGTGCAGTGGAAGCAGACGAAGATCGAAAAGAAAGACGTTTTGAAAGCCAAGACAATGAAGAGGCACAGGAAATGAAACGCAGGGTCAAAAAAGGAAGGCAGAGAGTCACACCAGAGATGTTTAAAAGGGGAAGCGAAGGCATGCACAAGGGGTCAAAAAATGACTGAGATAGTGTTGCAGACATCGAAAAACTACCGAGACAGTGTTGCAGAAGTAAAGGCAAGAGGGCCATTATGGACCTGTTTAGGCTGTTTTTCTTCTAGAGTTGGAAATGTTATGCTGTACTGTAATAGAAAATTCTTCCTGGGTGGAAGATTTTGTAATAGAATTAAAAATAAACTACCTTTTGGGATAAAGGAGTTTATTTGGCAGATTACTGCCATTTCTATAAATTTTTCCAAGTTTAATGAATGAGAGTTTTGAGGATTTTGGGTGAGAGATTTTGAGTCCCCATCAGGTGGTATCAGAGCGGGAGTTCTTGAGTGTGCGAGTAGATCACTAAAAGTGAGGTAGTTTGCACCAGGATCTATGGAAGAGCGAGAGTTCCTGAGTGTGTAAACAGATCATCGAAAGTGAGGCAGTTTGCACCAGGATCTATGGAAGAGCTTAGAGTTCCTGAGTGTGCGAGTAGATCGCCGAAAGTGAGGCAGTTACACCCAAATCTGTGGAAGAGCGAGAGTTCCTGAGTGTGCAAGTAGATCGCCAAAAGTGAGGTAGTTTGCACCAGGATCTGTGGAAGAGCTTATAGTTCCTGAGTATGCAAGTAGATCATCGAAAGTGAGGCAGTTGCACCAGGATCTGTGGAAGAGTGGGAGTTCCTGAGTGTGCGAGAAGATCACCGAAAGTGAGGCAGTTTGCATTAGGATCTATGGAAGAGCTTAGAGTTCCTGAGTGTGTGAGAAGATCATCGAAAGTGAGGCAGTTTGCACCAGGATCTATGGAAGAGCATAGGGTTCTTGAGTGTGTAAATAGATCACCGAACGTGAGGTAGTTTACACCAGGATCTGTGGTTAAGGTTTGTGAGAAGAGAGTGAGGAAGAATACCTCCACGAAGAAACCATGGTGGTGGGAGAAATGTGGTAACTGAAGGAGATGGATGAAAAGAGTTTGCTGACAACAATGAGAGTGGAAGTTGTGAGGTTGGAGGAACTTAAGGGTTTGTACCCTGAAGACCCAAATTTTGTTGAAGCTTGGAGAGCTTGTATAGTCCCAGTTACTCTGGATAGGACTATCAAGAGGAGTACCGGTAAATCACCATTCCAAATTGTATGTAGGAGTAGTCCAAGGAATGTTTCTAAGTTGAGCTGAGGAGAAAAGAGTCGTGCTGAGGTTGAAGATTTTGCAAGATTTGAGATGTTGAAAAATAAGGTGACAGAACAGTATAGAAGTAAAGGTCACTTCTCAATCCACCCCGGTTGTCTGATGTAGGAGCATCCGGTGGCAGCAGAGCAATCTTGCATCAACAAAAAAATTTCTAAGTGTTCACCTTGATGTCACGATATCATGACAGAGAAAAGCATCGCGATATCATGACATGTCACATTTTCGTGACTCAAGAAGGAGAGAGAAGGCATGGAGCAAAAATGTCATGATTTCGTGACATGTCACAAAATCACGATCGAAAGAAGACAAGAAAGGCATGGAGCAAAAATGTTGTGATTTCATGACATGTCGTGAAATCGCGACCGAAAGAAGAGAGAGAAGGCACAAAGCAAAAATATCGCGATTTCATGACATGTGAAATCACGATCGAAAGAAGATAGGAAAGGCCAGAGAAGAAGATGTCACGATTTCGTGACATGTCACGAAATCACGATCGAAGGAGCAGAAAGAAAGCAAGGAAGGAAACTGTCGTGATATCGCGATAGGTCATGATTTCATGACCTGAAATAGAGAGAGAAATCATAGAGCAAAGTTGTCGCGATATCATGACATGTCACGATTTTGTGACCTGAGAGGCGAGGAGGAGGCAGAAAGGAAATATGTCATGATATTGCGACATGTCACGATTTCGTGACCAAAAAGGAGAAAGAAGAGCCAGAAAGGAAAGATGTCGTGATATCATGACATGTCACATTATCGCGACCAAAGGATGAGAGAAAGCGCAAAGGAGGAAAGATGTCGTGATATCGTGACATGTCGCATTATCGCGACCAAAGGATGAGAGAAAGTGCAAAGGAGGAAAGATTTCACAATATCACAACATGTCGCATTATCATGACCAAAGGATAGGAGAAAGCACAAAGGAGGAAAGATGTCACGATATCCTGACATGTCGCATTTTTGCAACAAAAGGACGGAAGAAGGCACAAGGAAGAAGAAGTGTCATGATATCATGACATGTTGCATTTTCGCGACCCATGGACGAGAGAAGGCGCAAAGGAGAAAAAGTGTCGCAATATCATGACATGTCGCATCTTCACGATCAAAGGACGAGAGGAGGCGCAAGAGTGAAAAGTGTCACGATATCGCAACATGTCACATTTTCACGACCAGAAGATGATGGGAGGCGCAAGAGAGAAAAGTGTCGCGATATCGCGACATGTCACATTTTTGCGACTCGAGAAAGGTAGGAAGGCCGAAAAGCAAAAGTGTCGCGATATCGTGACATGTCGCATTTTCACGACTCGAATAGGGCAGGAAGGCAGAGAAGCCAAAAGTTTCGTGATATCGCGACATGTCACATTTTCATGACTCGAAGAGGGCAGGAAGGCAAAGAAGCCAAAAGTGTCGCTATATCACGACATGTCGCATTTTTGCAACTTGAAGAGGGCAGGAAGGTAGAGAAGCCAAAAGTATCACGATATCGCGACATGTCACATTTTTGCGACTCGAAGAGGGCATGAAGGCAGAGAAGCCAAAAGTATCGTGATATCGTGACATGTCGCATTTTCGTGACCAAACAAAAGAAAAGAAAGGGTAGGTGGTTACAAGAGCCATTACAGAGGAAACTGTCGAGCGGTGGGTATACCGAACATCATCATTGGTTGACAGGCGGACAGAGTCTATAGTGGTAGCACTGAACAGCACGTGGCACCATGGTGCAGTGGAAGCATACGAAGATCAGAAAGAAAGACGTTTCGAAAGCCAAGACAACAAAGAGGCATGAGAAATGAAATGCAGGGTCAAAAAAGGAAGGCGAAGAGTCACGCCAGAGATGTTTAAAAGGGGAAGTGAAGGCATGCACAAGGGGTCAAAAAATGGTCGAGACAATGTTGTAGACGTCAAAAAACTGTTGAGACAGTGTTGCAGACGTAAAGGCAAGACGGCCATTCTGGACCTGTTTAGGCTATTTTTCTTCCAGAGTTGGAAATGTTGTGTTGTAATGTAATAGAAAATTCTTCCTGGGTGGAAGATGTTGTAATGTAATTAAAAATAAACTACCTTTTAGGATAAAGGAGTTTATTTGGCAGATTGCTGCCATTTCTGTAAATTTTTCCAAGTTTAATGAATGAGAGTTTTGAGGATTTGGGGTGAGAGATTTTGAGTCCCCATCAAAATGATAGAAAAATACGTAAACAGATTTTGAAGCTTAGGTAATAATTTGAGGGTAGAACCAAGACATTACGACACTAATAATAACCATCAACACCATGGAAAATATCCCACATACTACAATTTTACACATGTGATAAACCTCCTTTTTGAGAGATTTTGGATGTCTCAGACTTATTCGATGTAAGGTTATAGGAGATGTTTGGATCTGTGATTTGAAGGATTATCCCCAAAGGGTGATTCAAGGAACCTTCGATCATGATAAATTAGTTATATGTATCTTGAGTCATCGATTGCAATTGGGCTATAGGTTAAAATAATAGATAGAATGTTAGACCCCTTCAGATGGCTACTTGTTATCCTATTTTCCAAGAAATACAAATACAATCCTAGACTCCAACATTATGGTTTATAGTGGGTTACAGTAGAGAGATTTACATAGAATGACCTTTCCTTATCACCCAACTCAGTTATATCCAATTTTTGATGCCAAACAGGTCAAGGCTCGTATACTCACATCCAACAACATTATTAGAACATTTAAGGGTGTGGTACAAATAAGAAAATACATCCCATACACTTTGAGCAGTGGGTAGGGTATATGATAAAGGTTTTTGCATGAACTAATAGAAGTAGCCACAAAACGATGGCTGACCCAACCCCGTTGGTGGTGATTATGGTGGTTTGATCATACCCTATTAATGAAATTACAAAATATCTTTTTGATGATGACATGTAACTTCTAGGCACGTGCTCCTTTTGACATAAGATAGAAGTAGAAGGTAATAGAGACCCATGATATCATTTATTATGTATAGTTAATCATTTCTAATTATGAGTATTCCATCTATGTCTAATGATATCACAAATACCATATATTACTGATTGATAATAGGGATACATGATTAAATACATTACTGATAGTTAATCATTTCTAGAAGAGCATCCAATCTATGATATCACAGGTACCATACAATGGTTAATAAAACACAAGCACCTGGTAAGATTATATTACTACATATACATAAGCATGAGATCTGACCTAAAAAAGGATTTCTTCAAAGCTTAATTCCTTCAAGCTCCTTCCCGAGGTTACCTCATAAAATCACCAGAATCACTCCTCTTGACCAGATTGCATCTTGAAGTTACTTATCTTAGCCAAATGCCTTTGATTAAAACTTAGTTTTTCTCAAAGCCTTTTGATTTCTGATTTACCCAAGGTAGAGAACATACTCCCTAAGCCCAATATTTTCCTTCCTCCCCTTTCCAATTACTTGTCTCCCTTATTATAAATTTTCCTACCTTCCCTTCCTTCATGAGCAAGAAGGTGGTTTATTATTACTTAATTAAAAAGGTGCCCTTTTGAAGTCAACTCAAAATAGTGAAATCCCTTTTTATTATTTAAAAATTAGGAGAAAGGACAAGAGGAGATAAGGTGGGAGTACCTTGTTCATTTTGGGCCTTCCCTTTTTCCTAGGGTAACTTACAAGGTCAATCTTGGAACTGTTTTGAAGGAGTCATGTGGAATGGAGAATAGTTCCTCCACTAATAAAATATATACATTTTTATTATTAAATCATGACCTTGCTCTTTTGGGTCCATTTAAAATTGGATAAATTTTGTGGACACCTTATTGTAATAAATTAGGTTTATTAAACTAAATCTTTTTTTGTAAAAGATAAATTCACAAATTAATCTTTCACAAAAGCCTTATTTAATTTCTCCAAAACCTTACAAAATCCCAATTGCATTCCAAAACTCTCCAAATTAACTTGGTAGAGTGTAATTAGTTTTAATTAGGGATTTTATAGGATAATTAGAGTTTACCATCATCTAGATTTACTAATTAGACCCTCTTATTAATGCTAGGATTCATTAGTAATATTAGGCTAATATTGAAATTCGAGTATTAATTGATCCTTTGGATCAATTAATATCTTTAGAAAGTCCTAATAGGTGGGCTGTGACATACTCCCTCCCTAGGATTAAATACAATCCTCTATATTTCTTGTTAGTTCCTAGCTTAGTTAATGCAAAAAAACAATAAAGCAAGCATTAGTCCTTTACAAAACAGTTAGAACCATCATCATTTTCCTTATTTTCAGTGTCCTGTTCTTTATGGTAAGCAACATCTTCCATCTTTGAGAGTACCTAGACCTACAAGTACACAAAATATCAGCGGTACCATGTTCTTAAAGAAATAAAACATCCATATTGCATCAACAATAAGTATTGAAAATATCATCAATACATAATTTTCATCATAGAATCAAAGCATCAAAACACCTATCACTTCATAGTCAATGATAATAGAGTATTGAAACAATGGAACTACATAATAATTTCACATATATGACATGAAATTATATTTTTATAATAAGCTAGACATAATCTGTCTAATTAGGTGCATCAAATCCCTTTCAAAAAAGAGTATTACACCATGCCTCGTTAGCATTTTTTTTTGAGTTATCCTAATATAAATAGGTGTCATCAAAGAAAAAGACATAAAATCAAAAATATCACTTCAATATACCCATATATCTTAAAATTACCTTGGCAAAATCATTTACCACCACCAGTACATCATCCTTGATATCCCTTGGTGAACATATTTAATCAACCTATTGCAAGATTCATATCTCAAGAGACAAATGTCAAGTGCAATCCTCAAAAGAGCCTAAGGTACACCTCTTAAGAACCACAATATGTGGAGGGTTCACTTATCTCTTCCACTTTGATTCACCAATGGATCAATAGTGAGAGGAAAAGAACTTGAACACATGTAGTCTTTAAGTATCAACATCTAATAGCAATGATCATTTTATTATGCGTAGGATGCCCTTTGGGATTTTGCTTTTTGACATTTGCTCATTTTATGGAGGAGCAAGGAAATTTTTACTTTTTGGGATTTGCTCATTTTGTGGAGCAAGGAAATTTTTGCTTTTTGGTATTTTCTCATTTTGTGGAGCAAGGAATTTTTTTTTAGGGGAATATTGTCCTTTTGTCTAACCTCATGGCTTTCAATCACACAAATGATAGGATGAATAGGGTAAACCTTTTGTTTAGTGACCAGTGTACATAAGTCATTGTCTTCCCTAAACTCATTTTTTTTTTAATTTGCACGTGTTTGATCCATGAAAGAACTCTAGTCAGCCAAGGGAAGTCTAAAATTGTATTATAATCCAATGACGTTTGATAAAGTTTGATGAGATCAACTAAAATGGTTGACTAATAGAAAATACTTCCATTACTAATCAACCTATGCATAATATTGAACACAACATCATGATAGTTGTGATAACTAGTGTATGATGTTGTATGTAGTGAAATATGCCTATGTGCAAGTGAATGAACATAATGATGTGAGAATGTAGACATTGGTGAAATGCATGACAATGTGATGCGTATTTACAAGAACATGCACGACAAAATTTGTCATTGAGAAAGTGAACCAAGCATGATTGATTAATGTATATTTACATATCCAAAAATGGAGACAATGATACCACAGAAGTCTCCTGCAATGATATATGCATGGATGATATGGATGATAAATTATAAATATTTAGTGGTATCAACATGAGTGATTGGTGAAGAACTAAGAAGGAAGAAGAGGAAGAAGAACCAATCCAAGGTATGTAGCCACTCTAAGCGTGACCATACAACAAAGAGGAAAAAAGAAGAAAGGTGGATGATGAAGGAAAAATATGATCAGAGAAACATGGTGTGGTGTTGTGAAGTGGTTATTTTTATATTTTTTGTTTTTGTTGTTTTTATATTTTTGTTTCTTTTGTATTGTTTTTGTATTTTTGTTGCTTTTGTATAGAATGTACAAGAATGTGCAAGCCTTGATCTAGTAGAAGTGTTGGAGCTGATGTGATGAGGAGGAGTATTAGTACCCCCAATCCTGGGATTGATTAGATGAGAATGGGTATTGTCACCCCCAATCGTGAATGTGAAGATGACCAAACAATTTAGGGCCTTTGAAATGGAATTTGACCAATTGGATTTTGTGCCTTGGAGTTGTGTATTAATTTGGAATTTGGTTTTTAAAATGAAAGTCACTACTAAAAGTACGCAAAAAAAAATTACCCTTTATGATGAGCAATATCTATGCTATGGACATGAAAGGTAAATGGCTTGATGACGGGAGTGAGCCTGTACTTCTTGTAGGGAGAGACCTCTATGTTAAGGATATGAAAAGAAAAGTGCTTGATGATAGGAGTGACCTTGAACTTCTTGTAGGGAGTGACCTCTAAGCTAAGGATATGAAAATAAAAGTGCTTGATGATGGGAGTGGCCCTATGATTCTTGTAGGGAGTGCAATCTATTCCAAGGACTTGAAAATAAAAGTGTTTTATGACAATAGTGACCCTACACTTCTTGTAGGGAGTGATGTCTATGCTAAGGACATGAAAAGAAAAGTGCTTTATGATAGCAACCTTGAATTTCTTACAGCGAATGACCTCTATGCTAAGGATGTGAAAGGTAAATGGATTGATGATAAAAGCAACCCTGTGCTTCTTTGTAGGGAGAAAACTCTATGTTAAGGACATGAAAAAAAGGGTAAATTTCTTCTTTATTGGTACTTTATTAGTTTGGAACTTTATTGTGTACTTGGTTGGGTATGTGAGGGTTTTATTGGGTTGGAACTTGAGCATGGTGCATGTGTTTTTGGGGGAGCATTTGGGCATGTTGCATTTGTGGTTGGAGGAGCACTTGAGTATGCTACAATAGTTGTTGGGGGAGAACTTGGGCATGTTGTGTTTGTGTTTGGAGGAGCACTTGATCATGCTATAATTATTGTTGGGGGAGCACTTGGGCATGCCACATTTGTGGTTGAACGAGCACTTGAGCATGCTACAATTGTTTCTAGGGGAGAACTTGAGCATGCTACAATTGTTTCTAAGAGAAGGAATAAAAATAAGAGGGAGTAACAATGAGGTGGAAGGCATCTCCCTCAAAGGAGGTGGAGGAGTGTATGAAGGAGGGATGTTGGTGGAATGCTCCATGGAAGGTTATTCCTAAGCACGGGCTTGGTGTGGGTTTAGACTATAAGTAAGTGCAAATAGGATAGAATGGGGAGGGATGGACTTAGAAACGGTTGTGGAGGTTTTGGTCGTGGTGAAGGTTTTGGAGAAAGTGAGGTACAATTGATGCAAAGCAAAGCATTTAATCAAGCAAACAAACAAATGATGTTTTTTTTTTTAATTTTGGATGTGGTGCAATATTTTTATGATTTTGAGGGTTTTGTAATGTTTTTGTGATTTTTTATTTATTTTTATGTTTTTGGTGTGTTGTTTGAAATCCTATTCCGAAAATGACTTGGGCAGATGGAATGAATGCTACAAAAAAGGTAGTTTGTACAGATTCCCTGTCAAGGAATGTGACACAAATGGTCAAGATGGATTCCTATGATGATAGATAGATGATAGGTATCCTTAAAAGAATGATAAAATATTACTCTAAGAAGGGGCCATGATGTCTAAATTCTACTACTTTCCCAGTTGGACTTTCACTTCACCCTCGGGTGGGCTTGGATAAGAACATTAGTTGCATTCCATTAATTATTAAGCCCCATGGTTAAAGGGTATTTAAACCTAACCCACTCCAAGATGTACCAAATATTAAGGGCTTCTTGATGATGAAGTCTAAAAAAACACTTGTGGGAGATACTAGGGATTTTAGGGGGCCAATCCATGATGAGAAATGAAGGCCCACATCACATGATTGCTACCAACAATTGGTAATGAAATCCAGGTTGTCGATGTTTAAATGTAGCATGAGTGTGTGATTCAAGTTTATTGCAAAAATTAAACAAGGAGCACACAATGACCTAAATGATGTAGTATTTTTCGTTAAATGAGTATTTATCCTTTAATAAGAAGCAATGCAAGAAAAAAAAAATGACATACACAGACCATCTCATATTGAGACGGTTGTAGATAGGACTCCATCTCGACTAGAGACGCTCACAATCTAACAAATTTAACACTAAAAAGAATGCATTTAGCTACATTTTTTTATTTGTTTTTACTTATTTTTTCTCATTTTATTTTCAAGAAAATTAAGAATAGAAAGAAAAAATAAAAGGATCCTAATCATGATAGCCTATGCAAAATTTGATGTTGAAGGACGAGCAACTGCTTTGGGCCTCTAATTACTGACCATATCATGGTGAGACGATTTCAAAATAGGGATCATCTCAGGTAGATATGGTTTCACAATAGGTACCATATTGAGTAGATATGGTTAATCCTGCAACCTGCAATCACAAGAATAATTAAAAATTAGTCAATCTTGCAAATATATCAAATAGCAATATGTTTAAAACAATGGAGACTCGATCCCACCATGATCACCATTTGAAGGATGGAAATTTACACCATACAATGAACAAATACTACAGTAGTAAAAAAAAAAATTATATGTGAATTATTTGATACAACTTTAAATAATTTACCTTTAGAACAAGTAACAATGTAACATAAAAAAAGGAACACCTTTGCAATAAAGATGAAACATTGTATTATATTCAGAAAAGTCCCTTTTAATACACTTTGACCAATTTAGGGTGCATTTTACAAAGATATGTGCCAAAAGGGGAATCCCTTTTACAAATCAAGGATGGTGTCTTTATTTTCTTCTATGCCACAATCAATGTTGGAGGTGGGTTTTTCGTGACCACCGTGTTGGACTTGAACTTGTTGAATTTGTAACCTACACACATGTAAATAGACAAGGGTTTAGTAGCACCTGTCACAATGAATATGATAAATGACTAATGTAAATGAAAATAGAAAATAAGTATATTTCTTACATGAGTGATGATTTTAGCAGCATAACATTAGCATTCCCCTATCTTTTTCTTGGTCATGTGATGGTGCCTTTATAGGCCTTTGAGGGTTTTGGAGGGAAGTATAGGTGGTAAACTAGGGCTTCCAAGTGGTAGGGATTGGGTAGCCACCTATCCTGGGTAGTTGCTAGGGAGATGTGGTAGGTGGGTAGGTGCAAGTGGAGTGAGGTGTGATATGTAGCAAGTGGGTAGGTTGAAGTGAAGTGAAGTATGGAGGATGTCCCATGTGAAAGGACAAGGGTGAAATGGGTGTGTGAGAGGTGGCAAAGAGGTGATGGTGATGTGGCCAGGACACATGTCAAGTGGGAAGATAGAGTAATTATGCAGATTTTTCATATTTAATAAATTTGGAAAATATAAATTAATGTGTAGAAAAATACACCTAAGTTTAGACTTAGGTATATTATTTTACTATGCAAAATTGGAATGTGCAATGTGAATGAATGATGTGCAGGAATTATATGCCTAAGTTTAGACTTAGGCATATATTATTATGCAAAATTGTGATGTGCAATGTGGGTGAATGTACAGTAATTGATATGCCTAAGTTTAGACCTAGGCATACAATTTAATACCTAGATTTTGGTGTCCATAGATACCTCTTTTTGTACTATTTTGTGAAAAACATGATGTGGTACAAAAACAAAAGACACCTGGATTATTTGGATGGAGAAATGGACTCAGATATTCTTGATGCAAAGAATGAATGAATTGAAAATTTTGATGATATTTTTGATTTATTTCCTTACCCCCTAAATTGGTGAATGGGTAAACTATGAAAACCATGAGCCAATTGACCAAGTGTGGATGATGAAGGAGGTAGATAATTGCATGATGTGGATGTGATGTATGAAAATGTATGATATTTTGATCAACTTGATGCCCCAAGTTTGGGATTGTTTGTGTTTTACAAATTTACCTTTGGTTTCGTTTATGTGCAAAATGGTGGTAAAATATTCAACCACGTTTGGAGTTCTTGTTCACTTGTGATTTTAGCAATTCCTCCAAATGATGGCTTCAAGAAACCAGTTATTTAGGAATTTGATACTTGAGTGATTTCTAATTATACCAAGTTTGATTTGATTTTTTTTTCGCTTTTATACCCAATTAAAGGGGCTTAGGGATAACCTTGAACAAATTTGATTTAACACAACCAAGCTCAATGATTGAGGATTCTAGATGATTTGATGCCATAGTGATTTGATATTAAATGTTTGAATGAGTGTCCTTATGGTGATCTACCCTACCATCAAGTGTTAGGATAATTTACTAGATACAAGGTTCACTAAATGATGTGATGATGATGATATTTTTAAAAATGCATGATATGATGGATGTAAATGTTGGAAGTCAAGATCAAGTTGGATGCCCCAAGTTTGGGGTGGACTTGTGTTGTCACAAATTTACCTTTTGGTTTGATTGACATGCAATATGATGAAGTAAAGGAACCAATCACCCTAGGGGCTTGTCCTAGTGATTGTTAGCAATTCCTTAAAGCAAAATGATGAAGTATAATTTTTGTGTGTTTTGTAACCCCACAAAGTAGGCGTCAAAGACAACCTTGGGTAAATCTGCTTGAATGCATGCCACTCAAAAATTGAAGGACCAACCTAATTTAATTTTAAGCGTGATGATGTGAAATGATTTTGAATAAGTGTCCTTATGGTAATTTATCCACCCTACCGGATTGCATGGATAACCAATCACTTGAACCGCTAGGTTTCTAGAGTAAATCACTAGATACAAGATTCACTCAAGATGATGATGATGTGAGATGATTTGGAAGGTTCTACAATTTTTTTGTATCCATTTGCATTTGAATGGGAGTTGTGTAAGATGGTCACAAATAAAAGTCAACTTGTGTTGCCCCAATCATAACAAAAGATACTCATTTTAATGAGCATAATTTGCATGATTGACTGTTGACTTTGATTATGAAACTAGAGTTTGTTGATTTTGTCTATCCCTTTAAGCGATGAGTTGATGGAGAAGATATGAAATGATCAAAGTGATGAAACATATGACAATGGCTGGAATGAGATGGATGTTTTTTTTTTGTTATAACTATGATTTTGACCATTATTGGTAATTGCATACCTCTATCCCTTGGAGAAGTCAAACCATATGGATTTCTTAGAGAATTGAGATGATAACAATTTGATTATTTCTCAATGTGAATCATTGTTAAAGGCCCTTATGGTAACCTAACCATCCTACTGGATTACATGGATTTCCAGTCACTGCAACCACCAAGTATATAGGATAAGTTACTATATACAAGGATCACTTGAGGCTAAGTGGAAGAAGGAAATGTACACCTCTATTCCTTGGAGCATTCTAGCCACATGGCTTTCTTAGAGAGTTGATATGAAAGTACTTCTATTCTTTCAAGAGCGTGTTGAATTTATTTTTTTTACCAAAGTGATATATGTACCTTATGGACCCTTTTGCTTTTATTGCTTTTCTATTTTTTATTTTTGTGTTTTATATATATATTTATGGTTTTTATGTTTGCTGATTGATTGACCAAAAAAAATTGGGTACCTTTGGAGTTTTTTAGATTTATTTAACTAAAGAGGTATGTGCCTTTGGTGCTTTTTGAATTGTATTAATAATTATTATCCTTATGGTAATCTACTCCTCCTACCGGATTGTATGGATAGCCAATCACTACAACCACTAGGGGACTAGAGTAAAACACTAGATACAAGGATCACTTAAGGCTGAGTGGAAGTAGGAAATGCACATATTTATCCCATGGAGCAGTCAAATTTACATGGTTTTCTTAGGGAGTTGAGATTATAACACTTTGATTCTTTTGAAAGCCTTGTTGAGAATGAATTTGACTAAAGGAATTGGGTTACCTTTAGAGCTTTTTTGGATTGATTTGACCAAAGGAGTAGGTGCCTTTGAATCCTTTCGAATTGAATTGACCAAAGGAGTTTGTTTCCCTTGGAGATTTTTAAGTTGAAATGTGATCAAAGGAGTTTTATTCCTTTGGAGCTTTTTGAATCGGGTTGACAAAAGGGGTTGATTCCTTTGGAGCCTTTTGAATTGAATGTGACCAAAGGGATTGATTCCTTTGGAGCCTTTTGAATTGAATGTGACCAAAGGAGCATTTGTTCCTTTGGAGACTTTTGAATTAAATGTGACCAAAGAGATTTATTGCTTTGGAGATTTTTGAATTGAATGTGACTAAAGGGGATTGATTCCTTTGGAACCTTTTTTAATTGAATGTGACCAAAGGATTTTGATTTCTTTGGAGCTTTTTGAATTGGATTTACCAAAGGAGCTTGATCCCTTTGGAGCCTTTTTGAATTGAATGTGACCAAATGAGTTTGATTCCTTTGGAGCATTTTGAATTGAATGTGACCAAGGAATTTCTTTGAAGCTTTTTGAATTGGATTGACCAAAGGGGCTTGATCCCTTTGGAGCCTTTTTTAATTGAATGTGACCAAAGGGGCTTGATTCCTTTGGAGCATTTTTGAATTGAATGTGACCAAAGGATTTTGGTTCCTTTGGAGCCTTTTGAATTGAATGTAATGATGAAATACCTTATTGTAATCTACTCATCCTACTAGATTGCATGGATAACCAGTCACTGCAACCTCTAGGTGTCTAGAGTAGATCACTAGATATGAGGTTTGCTTGAGAATCTAAGCTAGTGAATCGAATTGATGAATACATGAAACTAAATAGAATTAAATGTGTTGTGTTTGTGAATGTGAATGTTTAATGTGTTTGTTGGGGTAGGTGTGAGATCTTGAAATCCCCCCAAGTTGCTTGATTGATTGTTTGATGTGATTGATGGGGAAGGTGTGAGACCTTGAACCTTGTTATTTGGTGTTGATGACGTGATTATTGGGGAATGTGGAAGACCTTGAATCCTCCCAGTTGGTTGACTACTTGATGTGATTATTGGGGAAGGTGTAAGACATGAACCCCCCTAGTTGGTGTTTTTGTGATTATTTATGTATTTGTGTAATGATAGATTGTTAAAATTTATTTTTAGGGTTTGCATGTGATGAAATTAATGTGTTATGAATGAATGCAATTGGTGGTGATGTATGCAAATGAATGAACAATATTTCCTGGGCCAATAATATCCATGCTAAATATGCTGAGAGCAAAAGTCCTAAAGACCTTGTTCGCTATCAAATTCCTACCAAATGTTCTCCCATTTTAGCAGTTCTTAAGACTGGTGAGGATTTGATAAAGAAAAAATTATTTTAGATCATTCATAATGGTCAATAGGTAAATTTTTGGACAGATTCTTGGGATGGTCACAAGCCTTTGATAACTTAGTTTTTCGATTGGAGGCCTTGGATGGAGGAGCTTCACCGAGCTAATTGGATAAAGGTGGCTAATTATTGTCGGTACCATACTGGTAATTCAAAGGTTGGTAGATATTGGATCCCTATTGAGGACTGGCCTATTCAAATCCTAGAAAGGCAAAGACAAGATATCCAATGCGTCCTTCATATGCGATCCCTCTCTTGGTCCGATGAAAAATATTGTTTTGGATGGAACAACACTACTAAGGGTGAGTATTCAGTTTCTCAAGGTTATTTGACCTTATGCCATAATAATCCCAACCATTCTTCTAACATATTTTCTTGATTATGGGCTCAAAAGCTCTGGCCTAAGGTGAGGTTATTTAATTGGATTTTATTGCATCGTAGGGTGCTTACTGGTGAGCAACTTATGAAGCATGGTTTTCATGGCCCTTTTAGATGTGAAATGTGTGAAGAGAATGTAGAAAATCTCAACCATATTTTTATTGAGTGTACTTTAGCCTCTAAGCTATGGAGAAGAATGACCACTTTAATTGGCTTACAGTGGTCCAATTTTTTTACTTTTGAACAACTTTGGAGGGATTGGCCTAATCAAGAGGGTGTTGATCATTTTATTAGGCAGTTAGTTTGGATGGGTTCTACCATTCTTCTTTGGAATATTTGAAATGAAAGGAAAAACCAAATTTTTAATCAAGATAGGAAGGATATTCACTATATTTGGCAAAAGACCATAGCCAACTTAGTTGAATCAGTCCATCAACTCCTTAATCACCCCCAAAACTCCCACCAAAGATGGGATCAAGTGATGCAAATATTGAAGATTAAATATTCTAAGGGCAACCAACTTAAAGGGAATGTGAGTATTAGTAATATGGATAGGACTAGAAATTGAAAACCTCCTCCTAAGGATTTTGGAAAAGTCAATACTAATGGAGCCTCTAGATGGAACCCTGGAAAAGCCAGTGTGGAAGGAATTGGCAGACTTTCAGATGGCTCCCTGGTTTTTACTTTTGCTGAGAATTTGGGTATTCTTTCCAATAACCTTGCTGAGGGGTATGGTATCCTCAGAGGCCTTCAGGAGGCTACTAAGGTTGGATGGGATAAGGTGTTAGTTGAGTCTGACTCTCAACTTATGATTAATCTCTTGAAGAATCCTAAAAATCATAAGGTAGATTAGAGAATAAAAAGAATTATTGAGAAGATTCAATTAATCCAGATGGGATTTTTGAAAGTTGATTACAATCATGTGGTTAGAGATCAAAACAAGAGTGTCGATGCTTTAGCTAATTAGACTTTGGACAAAGGTGATCTTACTTGTTATGGCCACCCTCCTATATGGTGGGCTTCTCAAATTAGGGAAGCTCTTCTTTCTATCATTTCTTTGGATGGCTCCAGTTCTAAAGGTACCTAGTTTCTTCTTGCTTTTTTTTTTTTTTTGCTTCTCTTTGGTTCATTCAGTTTTTTTTAGTTCCCTAGCTCATTTTATTATTTATTTTGTTTCCTATGTTGATTATTGCCTTAATAGTCTTCTGGTCTAGATAGGTCATTGTTCTGTTCAATTTTTTTTTTTTTTTTGTTTAGTTTTTTAAGGTGAGTGGGTTCTTTGTGTTGTTTTTTGTTGTTCATGTGTTTTTGTTGTTTTGTGTGTTTTTTTATGTTTTTTGTTATTGTTCTTATATTTTTTTCATTCTTGTTCTTGGGTTTCTCTTTGTTTGTGTTATTTCGTGTTTTTATGTGTGAGTGTTTTCTATGTTTGTTGTTTTTGTTTATTGTCTGTTGTTGGTTGTTTTTTATTTTTATTTTTATTTTAATTTTTTTTAATTTTTTAGGTTTTGGTTGTGTTTATTTTTCATGTTTTTTTTGGGTTATTTCTTTGTAGTGTTTTGTTGTTTTTGTCTTGTTTGTGTTTTGTTATGTGGTTCTTGTGTTTTTCTATGTGGTTTGTGTTGTGGTTTCTTTTATCTTATTGTGTGTGTTTGGTTGTGCTTTTGTTTTTGAAACACTCAAGGAGCATGTTTTTTATTTTATTTTATTATTATTTTTGTTATTTACTTATTTTTAAATTAGTTTTGTGTGTTTGTTTGCTCCTTGAGTATGTCAAAGGTGGTAGGCCAGGTCCAAGTCCTGGGCATTTTTGTTGGAATGGATACCCCTGCCTCCTTGGGTCTTACCCAAAAGTGGCATCCCTTTTGGGATGTTTTCCACAAAAAAAAAATGAACAATGTTGCCTTATTAATCAGGGGCACCAATATGATACTACTGGTTTGACCATATTTTGTAGGATGAAATGGACTATGATGTATGTGACTATGTGATGGTGGTATGGAATGGAATCTTACTTATGACTTTGTTTGCCTTAGGGATAAAGGATCTAGAGTTGTTTTACAAAGACTCAAATATCCTAGTGATCTCAAACAAACTCATCTATTCATCTCACAAATCCATAGGATGCGAAGGTTGTCCTAGTGTTTTCAAGTTTCTCAAGGATCAATTGTGCGTGCAATGGTTTTTTTTTTCTCATTATGAGCTAGGTCAAACTTATCAATTGTAACTTATACCAATAAGCTATCTCATATTAGAGTGGCCATAGGTCTGCATAAAATAAGGTCACTAATGTGATAGATGTGGCACCACACTTAAGGATACCCCATTGCCATGCGGTTTTTATTCCACCCATTTCTATAATGAGGATCACCCCATGGTTTTTGAGATACTAAGAGTAATAGGGATTCAAGATCCTTCTATTATTTTATTGCATTGGATTTTGGGGATTTTATTTTTGATTTTGCTCATTTTTGTGTTGGAGCAACATGCATTTTTATTTATTTTGTGGTGCTTGCTTATTTTTTAGGAAGATCAAGGGGATTTTATTGCTTTGTGGAATGCTATTTGGGATACTTGCTCATTTTGAGGAAGAGAAAGGGATTTTTTTATCTTTTTTTTGAGATGATTTTTGGGATACTTGCTCAATTTGAGGAAGATTAAGGGATATTTTTTTTGAAGAATGAAGGTGGAGCTTATCCTTTTGTCAACTATTTAGCATTCTAGACCATGCGCATAATTGGATGAATAGGAGAAACCTTTCACTTATGGCAATAGCAACTTTTGACTTCATTATTCTCAAGATTCACAATATTTTTAATGTTTTTTTTTGTGTGGTCCAAGAGGAAACTTGATTGACCAGGAATAACTTGTTGCATCTAAATATTATTTGATTTTGAATTGATATTTTTCAAAACACTAGGAGTGGCTAAGTGATTGAAAACACCTAGATTTTATTTTACGGATATGTTAATGACCAAAGGACCACTTAGACAGTTGTAAATGATTGTGATTTATGGATTAGTGACTAATTTTAAATCGAAGGTACCCCTGATGAAGGCAACAAGACATAGTACTAACAATTATTTATGACTTTAATGAATACAAATGGTACAATTGTGTAAATACTATGAAAGTGAAATGTGTCAATGCAATGAAAGTGGGACTATGAATGCAATTTATTAAAAATACAATGTGTATGAAAATGTTTTTATTTTTTATTATTATTATTTTGGTGTTTTTGAATTGACATGCGACCAAAGAGGTTTGTTTCATTTGGATATTTTTGAATTGCACGTGATCAAAGGATTTTTGGTTCCCTTGGAGCCTTTTGAATTGATGTTGACCAAAGGGATACCCCTTTGGAGTGTTTTTTATTGATTTGACCAAAGGAGTGTCCCCTTTGGAGCCTTTTGGATTGAATTGACCAAAGGGGTTTGGTTCCTTTGGAGATTTTTGAATTGAGTTGACCAAAGGGATACCCTTTTGGAGCATTTTTGATTGATTTGACCAAAGGGGTGTCCCCTTTGGAGCCTTTTGGATTGAATTGACCAAAGGGGTTTGGTTCCTTTGGAGCATTTTGAATTGATTTGACCAAAGGGATAGTCACTTTGGAATATTTTTGATTGATTTAGCCAAAGAGATGTCCCCTTTGGAGCATTTTGGATTGAATTGACCAAAGGGGTGTGGTTCCTTTGGGTTTTTTTTTTATTTTGATATGCATGTGGAAGGTGGTTCACTCCTAGGAGTTTTTGAAATGGTGACATGGGTAGTTGTTTGTGACCCAAAAAAGAAGTATATATAAGCACCCCCTTGCTCAACTATAGATGTAGCTAAGGCTTGTGAAGTTTGAGCATAATGCTCCATGAATGCAATTGCTTGGCTTTTGTTTATTTGTGTGTGATTTGGCTTGACTCTAGGTCACTACCATAAGCTGGGGTGAAATGAGGTGGCGAATGAAAAGGTATATGTGTAAAAATGTGATGGAAGCACAAATGAATAACACACAAGTCAAACAAAAAAACAATGTTTTCTAAATTTTTGCAGGTTTTTGTTTTCGATGTTTGATCTTTTGGATTGTTTTTGTATTTTTGAAGTTTTTGATTTTTTTTCGAGTTTTGGTGTGTTTTGATGTTTTTGGAATTTTGATTTTTTTTGGACTTAGAATGAGGGAACTCAACCAAGGTGGTGACTAGGAACACTAGTGCCAAACATGATGTTCTCAAAAGAGTCTAGGGTACATCGCTTAAAACCCACAATGTATGGAGGGTTCACCTAGCTCTTACACTCTAAATCGACAAGCGTTTCCAACAGTGGGAGGTAGTTTGAACACGAGTGATCTATTTCAGCTTAAAAGAGTACCCTATTCTATTTAAAGTGTCCAGGGGAAAGCCAGTGGAAGAAGGTCAATTCCAACGTCACCAGTATGAATTGGAGGTTGTTGATGAAGTCCAACCTTACCAATGTTATTGTGATACGTGAGAGTGTGTGAAGGTTTTTGTTTTCTATTTATTTTTAAACAAAGTGTGAAAAAACCAATTCTAAAATACAATCTAGGATTCATTTTTTATTTAAATGCGCACAAATGCGTACACAGAGCAAACAAATTAGCAAATTTCTGGCAATATTTGTTTTTTGATTTTGTGTGTTTGATGTTTTTGTTTCAATGCTTATGTAGAATGTGAAATGGAAGCTAAGGATGCAAAATGTGATACAAATAAATAGTTTTCCTAGAATGCTCTTATTATGAAAGTGAAATGGAGTTGAAGTTGTAATGTATTTTTATTTTTGAATTTTTTATTTTTTATTTTTATTTTTTGATTTTTTTTTATGTATGATTTTTTTATTTGTATGTTCTTTTTTTTTTTGGTTTTGTATTTTGATTTTGTAAAGGTTATTTTTTCTTGATTTTTTTTTTTTGTATTTTGAAATGTTTTTTTTTGGCAAATTTTTTATTTTTGTTTTTTGAATATTTTGTTTTATGTTTTGATATTTTTTTTGTTAATTTTTTTTATTTCTTGATGTTGCGCAGGCTGTGCACAATGTAAACCGTGTGTAGGCCTAACACTATGTAGGACTGCATCAAGTTGTGTGCAATGTAGGCCTGTGTTAGGTCATGCACAGTGTAGGCCTGACATAGGGCAGACATGCATAAACCTGATGTAGCATAGTTAGGCATAGGCCTAACACAGCACAAGCCTGATGTCAAGCCTGCACAATCTTTCATAGGTCTACGCAAGAGGACCACACAAGGATTTTGGGCAGTGCGACCCTTGTTTGGTCCTTGTTTTGATTTTTTTTTTAATGTAAAAAATATTTTTTTATTATATATATATATTAACAAAACGTTATTTTTTTGTTTATTTCAAGAAACAAGAAAAGGAGAATTAAAATGAAAAGACAACAAAAATAGAGTTGAAAACACCTACTTGGATTTCCAGCTCATGAGAAGGTTTCCACTATGAAATTCAAACCCTGTATTGCTCGTTTATGAAGATCTTGCTCTTACGGGATTGAAAACCTGCAACCACATAAAGAGATAAAATGTTACGATTTTAAAAATAAAAAGAAATAAATAAAATAGAAAAGGGGTAAGAAGACTATGATTGCCAATTTATAACATAAAAAAGGAACACCATTGCAATAAAAATAACACATTGTATTATATTTGGAAAAGTCCCTTTTGATACACTTTGACCCTTTTAGGGTGCATTTTACAAAGAGATGTGCCAAAAGGGGAATCCCTTTTACAAATCAAGGATGGTGTCTTTCGCTTCTTCTATGCCACAATCAATGTTGGAGGTGGGTTTTTTGTGACCACCGTGTTGGATTTGAACTTGTTGAATCTGTAACCTGCACACATGCAAATAGACAAGGGTTTAGTAGCACCTATCACAATGAATATGATAAATGACTAATGTAAATGGAAATAGAAAACAAGTATATTGCTTACATGAGTGATGATTTTAGCAGCATAACATTAGCATTCCCCTCTCTTTTCTTGGTCATGTGATGGTATATTTTTGGCCTTTGAGGGTTTTTGAGGGAAGGATAGGTGGTAAGCCAGGGTTGCAAAGTGGTAGGTACTAGGTAGCCACCTATCATGTGTAGTTGTAGTGAGTCACTAGAAGTGTCTAACTTAATTGGGAAGATATGGCAGGTGGGTAGGTGCAAGTGGAGTGAGAAGTGGAGTGAGGTGTGAGATGTGGCAAGTGGGTAGGTGGAAGTGGAGTGAAGTGTGGAGGATGTCCCATGTGAAGGAACAAGGGTGAAATAGGTGTGTGAGAGGTGGAAAAGGGGTGATGGTGATGTGTCCAGGACACATGTCAAGTGGGGAGATAGGGTATCTTATGCAGATTTTCCAAATTTAATAAATCTAGAAAATATAAATTAATGTGCAGAAAAATACACCTAAGATTAGACTTAGGTATAAAATTTTACTATGCAAAATTGGAATGTGTAATGTGAACGAATGATGTGCAAAGTATATGCCTAATTTTAGACTTAGGCATATATTATTATGCAGAATTATGATGTGCAATGTGGATGAAATGTACGGTAATTGATATGCCTATGTTTAGACTTAGGCATATAATTTAATATGTAGAATTATGTGATGAGATGCAAATACCTAGATTTTGGTATCTACAAATAAACATAAAATGATGAAGATAGAGTTTATATAGAAAAAATATCATAGAAATGAAGTATGCAAGAAGTGAGATAGGGTTTTGGGGAGCGAAAACTTGCTCCCAAGCCCTAGTAATCAAATCCGTACCACATAAGGAGTGGGTGTAAATTTGGCTTGCCAATTTCACACCTTGTACATACTAGGTGTGAATTTTGTAAAGATCCTTTTTATAATTTACAAAATGTACAAAATTAATGCAAAAATAATTAACGATCTAAAAAAAAAATAATGCAATAAAAAGTTGATTAGCCTATGGAAAAAGCAAGGAGCAATGAGAAAGTAAAGGTGGCAACCAAAAATTATATACCTCTCCTATCCTCAAGACTCATTCACTTGTTCACCAAGAGTAGCTAATCAAGAGAGACACATAAACAAAGCAACACAACAATCCAGAATAAAATATTTATAAAGAGAACTTTTTATAAAAGATAAGGTAGATCAAAAATTGAATTAGAACTATGTGAAAAAGGGAGTTCGATCCTTCTATTTATAAGAGGTTTGGAGTGGAAAAAATGTGGGAAATAAAAATTTAAACTCGAGCAAGGACCAACATCACAAAGAGCCAATACAAGGCTAGGTTTTTTGAGGGAAAAAACCAAGACTACCAAATTCATACCCCGTACTCGGTGGGTGCCAATTTGGTATGCCAAATTCATACCCTATACTAGGTGGGTGTGAATTTGGCAAGGCTAAAAAAAAAAGGCTAAACAAGGGGGAAAAGGGGCTCAAACTTGCACTTAGAAATTTTGGGGTGATTCCTAGGAATGTAAGGAAAATGACTCATCTTGATGGGTAAATTTTTCATGTCTATAATTTTCACCCTCTTTAATACATTTATGGGTGAATAAATATGTCAAAGAAATATGTAGACACCTATGGGTAAAGAACAGTGAACACAAAAAGGGGTGGTTGGTTTAGACAGAGGGATGGTACACAAATTATGTCATTTTGAACACTTTGAAATTTTACATGCTCATTGAGGCATTAATGACATTAATGTCTCTAAGACTTGGTTTCCCCCTCAAGTTTCAAAAGGAATGTAGAATTCTTGAAGAAACTTGAAATGGAAACATAGAAGAAAATAAAGCAGCAAACAAAAATATAGAAAAAATAATAATAAAGAAAAAAAGAAAATATGAGAGAGAAAAAGAGGGATAAAAAGAGAAAATAGTGAAAAACGAATGCATTTTCACTACAAGAAGAAGAAGAAAAGATATTTGTGTTGGAAATTTTGAATCCTTAAAGTTAAAGTTATCGTTGATGTCAAGAATTGAAGTTATCATTAAATATCAAGGAATTTGTCAAGAAACAAGTTATCAAAGTTGTCATTGATATTCTGGAAAAAGGCTTCTAATAAAGTCAAGATCAAGAGGAACAATGCAAAGGTTAAAGGCAAAGGGCTCCATAATATTTTTAAATATTATGTGGAAGCATAGGTTAAAATGTTTTCATAAAAACCCAAGAAATTTTATTTGCAAAGCTAAAGGGAGGTTTAATATTTATTTGATAAATTATTTAAATTCAAAATGAATTTAAATTTTATAAATAAATATTATTTATACCAAGGTGCAAAGTGAAAGATGGTTTAAATAAAACCATAGGGTTTAAAGAATTAATTTATAAAATTTAAATTCAAAATAATTTAAATATTTTATAAATTAATAAAGTTTCAAAGGAAATTCGAGCGTCGACGTCCAAAAACGTTGAGAGTAAATTGAGTACCGACGTCATGCATGATGGAAGAGATTTAGTATAAAATATAATGCCTTGGAGGTATTTCAAATTATCCCTTTGCTCGATGATAAAAAATGTGCAATTGTGTTTAAGTTTGTAAGGAAGAAAGAGCAGTGAAAATCTTGTTTATGCACTAGCAAATGTAGCCAAGGTGTGGCTAGAGACAACAAGCATAGCCAAGGAGTGGCGCAAGGCAGCGAGCATAGCCAAGGTGTGGCTAGAGACAATGAACGTAGCCAAGGTGTGGCTAGAGACAACAAACATAGCCAAGGAGTGGTGCAAGGCAGCGAGCGTAGCCAAGGTGTGGCTCAAGGCAGTAAACATAGCCAAGGAGTGGCTCAAGGTAGCAAACATAGCCAAGGAGTGGCGCAAGATAGCCAACATAGCCAAGGTGTGGCCTGAGGTAGTGAACAAATCCAAGGTGAGGTGTGGCCTGAAGTAGGTGAAGGCGTAAAGTGTGGAGACTCCAAGGGAGAACGTAGCTCCACGGTGGTGACAACCAAGAGGAAGGCACTTGGAAGAAGAAGCACTTCATGCGTTAATAAAACTGGTAATATTTTATTATTGTGATATTTAATTTTAATTTAGGCTAAGGTTGAATAAAGGAGAAATAAGGTTGTAATTAATTTAATGAATGCCTAAATTAAAAGGGAGTATTTATTATAAAGTATTGAGGTGAATATTCAAAATAGTATGGTGTTGGATATTATTTTGAGATTGGAGTAATAAGGTATACTCATGAATTAATATATGCATTATATTGTCATCTAATCCTTTTGAGATTGGTAAACAAATATTGTGTTATTATGGCAGATTCTTGAAGGTCATCATTATCAAGAAAAATATTTAAGCAAGTTCTGTGTGGACTTGTTGAGCAGATTTGAGCAAGTTATGTGTGGACTTGTTGAGCAGATTTGAGCAAGTTCTGTGTGGACTTGTTGAGCAGATTTGAGCAAATTATGTGTGGACTTGTTGAACAGGTTTGAGCAAGTTCTATGTGGGCTTGTTGAGCATATTTAAGCAAGTTCTATGTGGACTTGTTGAGTAGATTTGAACAAGTTCTGTGTGGACTTATTGAGCAGATTTAAGCAAGTTCTGTGTGGACTTGTTGAACAGATTTGTGCTATACCGAAGGATTGTGTTTAGTGCAAATTTGAGATAAAGATTTGGAGGTGATAGAGCAAAGAAGATAGTGGTCTCTAGTGGATATAGATCCATCAGCCAAGGCAGTGAGGATAGGTATTCTGATTGGGGACACGATTCTTCAGTGGAGAGAGATCCACAAGCTAGTGTAGTGGAGGCAGTAGTATTTTAGAGGATAACCAGCCAAAGTAGAGGAGAAGGAGTTCTCCTGTGGATAGAGATCCACAAAATTGATTTAGGGGATCAACATCTCCTTTGGACAGAGGTCCATAAAAATTGTAATAGGGAAAGGATTCCCAAGAGATTGATCGAGAAAATTTTAGTGAAATATTTTCTCCTTGGAGTATCCCACATTGGGTTAACCACGTAAATTATGGTGTCTCTATTGTGAGTGGTTTTTTATAAATTGCTTTGATTAATTTTGCTAATATTGTTATCTATACATTGCATAATATTGATTAGGAAATAAAAGTAAAAAGTGATCTTATACTCTTCACTCCCCCTCTCAATATAAGCTTGTGTTATTCAATTGGTATCAAAGCGCCTTCAAAAGAGTTTAATAGCTTGAAGGAAAAGCTAACAAGAACACAATAGATCCTAATGATATGGCCTCAAATAATTCAGCACCAGTATTTGATGAAAGTGACTATATGTATTGGAGTATGATGATGAATATCTACCTTATGGCACTTGGCAATGATATTTGGGAAGCAGTGGAATTTGGATATGATACCTTAATCAATCCTCCTACATATAAGGAATGTAATCTTCTACAACACTATAATTCAAAATAAATTAATGCACTTGTGAGAGGTTTGCATAGAACAGAGTCTATGAAAGTTATGCATTGTAAAACTGTAAAATAAATGTGGGATAAATTGTAAAATATATATGAAGAAGATAAAAGTGTCAAGAAAGCAAAGATGTGAAATCTCAAAGGAAAACATGAATATTAAGAATGAACGATGAGGAAAATATTAGTACTTATCTAATTTGAATTGATGAGGTTTTTAATGGTATGCAAGGAATTGGAATGAAGATTTATGAATCTAATGTTTGTGATAAAGTATTAAGATCTCTTCCAAAAAGATTCAATGAATAGGTTTTTGCTATAGAAGTGTCAATGGATGGTGATACTTTGACAAGAGATAATTTTCTTGGTATGCTCACAAAATTTGAGATAAGAACAAAATATCCTATTCCCTAGAAGGAAGCAGCATTCAAAGCAATCAATAAAACAAAGGGTAAGAAGTTAGAATCAAGCAATGAGTCATCTAGTGATGAAGAAGCTAACTATGGTAGAAGAGATAAGGACTATAGAAGATCTAGATATCTAAGATCTATTACATGCTTCAATTATGGAAAGTATGGATATTTTGCAATATATTTTCAAGAACCCAAGAACAACAATGGTGAAGAAAAATAGGATCACAAAATAGGGAATCAAAAAGATACATGCATCAGTAGAAAAGCAAGGATGGACAAAGTAGACAAGGAAAGAAGTTGTTTCAAAGGAAAAAGAGAAGCTACTATGCGAATAATGCAAGTAAGTACTCAAGTGATAGTGATGCTATTTTTTCAAACAATGATAGAGATGAAGTCCTATTTATGATTGAATAGAAAGAACCAGTTAAGAAAAGGACTCCAATCATTCTCAAGTGTTTTAAATATGGTAACTTTGGACATCTTGAATATAGTTGTACAAAGTATGGTTATAGTTTCTGTGATGATGAATATGAAGATACACTTGAAGGACCATATGAAAATATTCTAATGGAACTAGAAGATGAAAAAGGTGATCCTATAGAAGACAAGCCCAAAGAAAATGAAGATGCAAACAAAGGCAAACAAATAGAGGAATATTCAAAAAAGGATGGATATGATCTCAAGGGAGAACTTATCTATGCCCTTGAAACAATAAATAAGGTAAGAAAGCAAAAATATAAACTTGAAATTCAATTCCAAGAATGTGATGAAGAGAGAAGTTTTATCATAGAGGATTTAGAAAATTCAAAGGCTAAGGCAAAAAGGTTCAAGGATAAGTTAGAAGTAAATATCTTAGAATGTGAGAAGTTAGCACAAGAAGTATCACTACTAAGATAAATTTTAGAGGAATCCAAGATCAATATGAAAGGATTCAAAAATAGCTCAAATAACTTGGATAAGTTCATCAAGACACAAAAGACTACATTAACCAAAATAGACCTTGGTTTTGGACAAGCTCAAAAGAAATGGGAAGGAGAATCATCCTAAAGTTTTGGAGGAGAAGAAACTTTAGATGAAGATACTTTAGAAGAATATCATATAAAAGAAAGTGAGATATTTGAGGATGATTTGGATAATAGAGAGTTCAAAAAATATAGGAACAATGCACAAAGAAGATACAGATGGAACAACAATCAGAATAGGTCAAGAGAGACGTAGAGACCTATGAGGTCAAGACAAGGAAACTTCAATGGAAGATGTTTTTCATGTCACAGGTTTGGGCACATGGCTTCACAATGTAGAACACATGAAAGACAGGAATATGGGAACAAATAACTTTTCCATGGGTATTGCTACTCATGTAATAAGTTTGGTCACAAGGTAATGAATTACAACGTTCATGACAGAAGAGGATATTGCTTCACTAGGAGAAATCCTATGGCATTTGCACATCCAAGAAATAATAACATTAAGTGTTATAAGTGCAACAATGATGGTCACACAACAAAGTGGTGTAGAGCAGACATTCTAGAAATAGGTATGAACAGAAACAAGAATAGGAATATGAATATGAACATGAATAGGAACATGAATATGAACAAAAATAGGAACATGGATATGAACAGGAACATGAACATGAACAGGAACAAGGATGTGAACAGGAACATGGACATGGAAATAAACATTCAAAGGAATCAGAAGGATCAAATAATGAGGAAAGAGGATAAAGGTAAAGAACAGTGCTTTTTGGGAGTAGAAATACTCCCACCCCAGAATTAACCACCTCAAGAAGAGGTGGAGGAGGGGCTAAGCTAAGAGGCTCATTCTTAGCCCCGAGCCCCAAAGGTGACCCTTTGCCATTGATGTCAAAGGGGGAGATATTTGAGTAAGGGGGAGAGTTTTGAGTAAGAGGGAGAGACTTGGTATTTGAAGAGAGCATTGAGCCAAGGAGAGCAATGTCCCAGGGGGAGCAACACAGAAGAAGAAGTCAAGTTTTCAATAAAAAAAATTTGGGTTGCCATCAATGATAAAGGGGGAAATTGTTGGACATTTTGAGTCCTTAAATTTAAAGTTGTCATTGATGTCAAGAAATTAAGTCATTAAATATCAAGGAATTTTTCAAGAAACAAGTTATCAAAGTTGTCATTGATATTCTGGAAAACATAAATCAAGTGCTGATGTCATGCATGGTGGAAGATATTTAGTATAAAAGCTAATGCCTTGGAGGTATTTCAAACTATCCCCTTGCTCGATGATAAAAAATGTGTAATTGTGTTTAAGTTTGCAATGAAGAAAGAGCAGCAACAATCTTTTTTATGCACCAGCGAACGTAGCCAAGGTGTGGCTAGAGATAGCAAGAATAGTCAAGAAGTGGAGCAAGGTAGTGAGCATAGCCAAGGTGTGGCTAGAGACAACGAACATAGCCAAGGTGTGGCTAGAGATAGCAAACATAGCCAAGAAGTGGTGCAAGGCAATGAGCGTAGCCAAGGTGTGTCTCAAGGTAGTAAATGTAGCCAAGGAGTGGCTCAAGGTAGCAAACATAGCCAAGGAGTGACGCAAGATAGCCAACATAGCCAAGGTGTGGCCTAAGGCAGCGAACGCAGCAAGACGTGGCTTGAGGCAGTGAACGAATCCAAGGTGAGGTGTGGCCTGAAGTAGGTGAAGGCGTAAGTTGTGGAGGCTCCAAGGGAGAATGCATCTCCATGGTGGTGACAGCCAAGAGGAAGGCATTTGGAAGAAGAAACGTTTCATGCGTTAATAAAACTGGTAACATTTTATTATTATGATCTTTAATTTTGATTTAGGCTAAGGTTGAATAAAGGAGAAATAAGGTTGTAATTAATTTGATGAATGCCTGAATGAAAAGGGAGTATTTATTATAAAATATTGAGGTGAATATTAAAAATAGTATGGTGTTGGATATTATTTTGAGATTGGAGTAATAAGTTATACTCGTGAATTAATATATGCATTATATTGTCATCTAATACTTTTGATATTGGCAAAGAAATATTGTGTTATTATGGCAGATTCTTGAAGGTCATCATTATCAAGAAAAATATTTGAACAAGTTCTATGTGGACTTGTTGAGCAGATTTGAGCAAGTTCTATGTGGAATTGTTGAGCAGATTTGAGCAAGTTCTGTATGGACTTGTTGAGCATATTTGAGCAAGTTTTGTGTGGACTTTTTGAGAAGATTTGAGCAAGTTATCTATGGACTTGTTGAGCATATTTGAGCAAGTTCTGTGTGGACTTGTTGAGAATATTTGAGCAAGTTTTGTGTGGACTTGTTAAGCATATTTAAGCAAGTTCTATGTGGACTTGTTGAGTAGATTTGAACAAGTTCTGTGTGGACTTGTTGAGCAGATTTAAGCAAGTTTTTTGTGGACTTGTTGAACAGATTTGTGCTATACCGAAGGATTGTGTTTAGTGCAAATTTGAGATAAAGCTTTGGAGGTGATAGAGCAAAGAAGATAGTGGTCTCTAGTGGATATAGATCCATCAGCCAAGGCAGTGAGGATAGATATTCTGATTGGGGACACGATTCTTCAGTGGAGAGAGATCCACAAGCCAGTGCAGTGGAGGCAGTAGTCTTCTAGAGGATCACCAACTAGAGCAGAGGAAAAGGAGTTCTATTGTGGATAGAGATCCATGAAATTTATTTAGGGGATCATAATATCCTTTAGACAGAGGTCCATAAACATTGTAATAGGGAAAGGATTCCCAAGATATTGATCGAGAAAATTTTAGTGAAATATTTTCTTTGTGGAGTAGCCTACATTGGGTGAACCACGCAAATTGTGGCGTCTCTATTGTGTGTGGTGTTTTGTACATTGCTTTTATTACTAACGATAATATAGCTATCTATACATTGCATAATATTGATTGGGAAATAAAAGTAAAAAGTGGTTTTATAATATTCACCCCCCCTCTCAGTATAAGCTTGTGTTCTTTAATCTGGAGAAAAATATAAGAATGGTGCTTCCTAAACACTGTGTAACCATTGCAAGGGGTAAAGTTAGCACTACAACAGATCGAGCATAGGTATGGACCTAAACCCAACCCTAGACTAGGTTAGATTAGGGTGTGAATTATGTGTACTTTTATTTGTTTTATTATGCATGATTGGATGAATAAATGCATAAAATGCATGATGAATGAACTTTAAAATACAAAATGAAGTTAGCTTATGATTGAAAAATGAATAAACCTAATTAAATGAAATGCATGAAAAAAAGATCAAAGAAGTCAATGAAGGAAAAAAAATATATGAAGAGAAACAAGAAGTAAAACAAAAAACAATACTCCAACCAAATTTTTACCCCATAAAAACAAACTGTGAATTCCTCATAAAGAGAATTCATGCCCCATAAGAGCAGGGTATGAATTCGGTAAAAGAGAATAAAAGGAGGAAAAAAAAGAGAAGAAAAAAAGGATAAGGTCAATGAAAGGTCAAAGAAATAAAAAATATGGTTAGATCATGATATTTAAATCAACGTAGACCACCAGGGGTCAATGTGATCAAACGATTATAAGATAAGCAAAAATGAAAATAAAATATGGAGTGGAACCTTGTGAGGATGTATGCTTGCAAATGACTAGGGATGGAGCAAAACCCACTATGGATGTAGTTCTCACAAGTGACCAAGAAGCTATCCTATAAAGGTGTTATGCTTTCTATAAAGAACAAGTGTAGAGTGATACCCGCTATGGGTGTGATGCTCATTAATAACTGATGTGGAGAGATATCCACTAGGATGTATGCTTGTAAATGGTCTGATGTGGATTTTGGTGCTCACTTGGCATCCATGAAGCTATCCTATATGGGGTGTAATATTTGATTAATTTTCCAAAAGGAATGTAACCCAATAGGAGTGTGGTGTGTGCAAAATATGGGTGAGTAAAGCAAAGCATAGCAAAAAATGTGTATGTGTGCACATGTTAGATAGAAGGAAGATAGAATAATGAGAGAAGCAAGAAGTAAACAATATTATCTGTGTGTCCTTTTTGAAATTTCAATAGCTAAGAGACATGTGTAAGATAATAAATGGTTATATGAACACCATAAATGATATTCATGCGGTATCTACCCTATCCCACAAGGATCCCTTAACAATTGAAATATCAATAAGGAAAAGTGTGAGAAAAAGTAAGATGCATAGATAGAAGAAGTAATGTATATTCATTGTCTTGGAGAAAATAAGAAATGATTGAAAACTTGCAAAGGAAAAGGATATACAAGATATGAAGAACCATACCTCTTGACTTGGAGAAAAAATTTATGATAATTAGAACTTTAAAGATCAAGGAATATGTGAGAAGAGAAAAGAAGAAAAGAAATATTGATGGTAGTAGATGCAATGATATGAAAAATGCATGGAGATATTCCCTAGGTTGGGGGTTCTCTAAGCATCAATGACCTAGTATGAGTGCAATGCATGTGAGCTAAAATCTAACTAGGTTTCATCACTTGCCTCATTGTGAAGTCCCCAAGAATCTATATGCTCAAGAAGTCAGATGCAAGTATGATCAAGCAACAAAGTATCTATATGATAAGCAAGGATGCAAAATAGAAAATAATGTCAAGAAATTTATGCAAAGTATGATAAACAGTCATGTAGTATGAGAAAGCAAACCAAATGTAGGATGAAGAACGAAGATGTGAAATCTTGCATAATATCATTTTAGGTGAATTATGTTCATTGGTTGTTTAAATTATTTACCATCTAAAGTTACCAAGTAATAGGCTCTTGAGCAAAACTTAGTTGTTATGACAAAGGGGCCTAGCAAATTGGACTAAAATTCCCATTTAGATCTATGTGAGCATTTGTGTTCTTCTAGTTTTCCTTGAGAACAAGGTTCCCAAAATCAAAAGAATGAGTACAAACTCTCTTAGAATAAGATAAATTGATCCTATTTTGATAGGCTCAAAGATTCTCTAAGGCATGTATGCATTTTTCATCCAACAACTTCAATTAGTTTAAATGATCTAAATAGTACTCATCACCAACCGAGGTATCTTGCAACAAGATGCATAAATATAGGACTTCTAACTTGAAGGGGAAGACTACCTCAATATCGTAGACCAAGACATATGGGGTTGCACCTATAGGAGTTCACATGCTAATACGATATGCCCACAAGGTAGGATATAGCTAGATATTCTAGTCATGATCGGTCTTACTTACCAAATTCTTAAGGATATTAACTAAAGACTTGTTGGATGCATCGGCTTGACCATTACCCTAAGGGTAATATGGAGTTGAACATTTGTGTTGAATATTGTAATTAGCATAAAGTTTATGGACATCCTTGTTCTTTAAAGGAGTGCAATTGTCAAAGATAATTACCAAAGGAATATCGTATTTATAAAGGATCTATTTGAAGATGAACTTAGAGACCTAGGCTTCAGTCACCATAGCCAGGGGTATGGCTTCTACCCACTTGGTGAGGTTCTTTTTTGTCATAATGATAAAATTATGACCATAATACAGTGTGGGGTTAATCTTCTCTATAATATCTAATCCCCACATGGATACTGTCCAAGGAAAAGAAATAACCTGAATTCTTTGAGAAGAAGCATGAACAAGTTTGTCATGGCATTGACACTTGTCATAGCATTGAACATAGTCACATACATAATTCTCCATGGAAGGCCAATAGTAGCTGATTTGAAGGAGCTTCTTAGCAATACCATTGTCACTAAAATGGCCTCCACATGATACTTCATGAGCTTCACTAAGGGCTAGCCAGGCTTCATCAAAGTTAAGGCATCGAAAGAGGATTCCCTCAAAAGAACATCTATATAAAGTATTGCCAATTATGACAAATTGGCATGCTATTTTTTGCAAAATATTTCACTAATTTTAATCTAAACCATAATGTATTGAACCATCCTTAAGGAAATCAAATATGTTTTTGTACCAAGGCTCAGATTGAGAAACTTTAATGTTTAGGACATCTAACAAAATGAGGCTAGAACTAAGTGATACAAGATTTTGGAGTTGGAAAATAATAATAATTGGTTGAACATATTCTAACTCCAATGGGATAAGGGATGTAGCGACAACCATGGAATCCACATGGTAGTTGGAGGATCTAGGTACAGACTCTATGGTTACCTTATTGAAAGTGAACAAGAGCTTGGTGATAATCTCTTTGTAAGGTTTTAGTTTATCATCTTTGGTTTGATAAATGTTATTGATCTGATTAGCCATAAGTTGAGATTCACCAAAGATATATAGGACTCTAAAATTCAATTCTAAGGCTGCTCTAAGACCTAGGATTAAGACTTCATACTTTGTAGTGTTATGAGTGCAAGAAAAGCAAAGCTTGAAGGAGAGGAGAATGAGCTATTCTTGTGGGATGACTAGAATAATTCCAACACCAACACCCTTCAAGCATTGGGCTCCATCAAAAAAAATATTCAATACTTAGGCTCTTCTATTTCTAAGCTAAAAAAATTATCAAGAAACTCAGTGACTATAGGATGTGTATATTCTAGGGGAGCAACGACTAGCTAGTTAGAAATCACCTAAAATTTTATAGCCTTTTGACCTATAAAGGTTTTAAGTCGAATTCACTAAGGTCTAGAACCTACTTAGAAGCTTAACCTGAAAGGTAGGGCTTCAAATTTAAGTGGCAAGGAGGATTATTAAGTGGCAAGGAGTATCAAACTTCATGACTACCAATGTCTTATGGTTAAGCATGTAGTGTCTCAACTTTTGAGAATCAAACACTACAAGAAAGCTAATATTCTCTAAGGGAGTGTACCAGGTTTCATAGATAACCAAGGTTCTACTAATATTAGATGGTTCACTCTTTGTTCTAATCATCATGTTGAGAAAGCATAGCCCCCATAGCTTGGTTTGTGGCTACTATATAAAGTATTAAATGATTATTTGGTCTAGGGGGAACAAGGACAGGCGAGAAAATAAGATACTTCTTGAGTTCACCAAAGGATATTTGACACTCAAAATCCCACTTGAACACTACATCTCTCTTAAAAATATTAAGAAAGGGTTGAGACTTATAAGCTAACTAGACTATGAAGCGATGAATAGCTTGAATTTTTTCTTGCAATCTATATAACTTAGTCAGGCTACAGGGAGGAGGCATGTCAATGATAGCCAACATTTTGGCTCTATCTACTTCAATGCCTCACCTAGACATTATGAAACCTAAAATCTTGATAGATGTTACTCCAAAAAAGCACTTGAATGGCTTAAGATAAAATTTGTATTTTGAATTCTTTCAAAGATTTGTCTTAAATATTATACATGAGTTTTTTATTTATGGAGCAACCAAGGAGTTTATCCACATAGTCTTCAATAATGTCATGCATCATGTCATGAAAAATATATGTCATGGCTCTTTGGTATGTCACACCAGCATTCCTCAAGCCAAAAGGCATCACTTTAAAAAAAAATGTACCTCGTGGAGTTATGAAAGTTGTCTTAGACTCGTCCTCAAGGGTAATCATGATATGATTGTATCCTAAGAAACTATCCATGAGCGATAGCATTCCATATCTAGCAGAAAAGTCTAAAATCATATCTATGTTGGGGAGGGAAAAATCATCCTTGGGACATGCTAAGTTAATGTTCCTAATTTTAGTACATACTCTAATTGTTACTTCCTTTGTAGCTATAGGAACGATGTTGGAGATCCAATAAAAATAGTCAATGGCTTTGATAAAATTGATGTCAAGAAGTTTTTTGAGCTCCTCCTTGACTAAAAGGGTGACCTTAGGATGCATCTTCCTAAGTTTTAGCTTAATAGGCTTAACATTAAGCTTAAATACAAAATGATGCATAACAAGGGAAGGATCAAGCCTTGGCATGTCAGCATATGACTAAGAAAAATATCTTAGAATTCTTTTAACAAATTGGTCAATTGCTCCTGCTCATCCATGGACAAGGCTTTGCCTAACTTAAGGATTCTAGGACTTTCCTCAAAACCTATATTAACATCTAGGGTCTCCTAAATGAGGATGTGAGATTCATCATCATAGTGAGGAGGGGTAGGAATCGCTCCTAGTTGCTCAAGGTCTTTAGGAGACATAAGAACAAGGTCCACTTGAGAACTAGAAGACTCATCATGGACAATATAAGGGATTGAACCATCAAAGAAGCTATTTGGAGGATATATTTATGATCCATATCACAAAGAGTATCCCCTTTAGCATAATCCCTTGGGGTCACAACTAACTCAAGGTGCACCAAATTTATCACATTGCAAAATAAAATGTTAGAGGGATAAGGCAGTCCCTCATCCTCATTACTCCATTTCAAGCCATGATGATCCATGAATTTATCATAAGTAATAACTTGATCATCATAAATTAGTAAGGGTTGGTTTTTTTTTGGGATGTAACCTATGCCACATCACCTGATCAACTTCCAAAGGTTCTTAAATATATTTCTATTGTGGCTCCAAACCCTTACCTACATATCCCATATTAGACAAGATCTGCTTAGGAAGTGGGTAATCATTGGATAGATAACAATGGGAAAAGGTTCTCTCTACTGGAAATGGGTTTCCACTATGGATATTTTTTTCATGGGACATTTTTGCATAGACAAAGGTACATATATAAATGTGTACTACTTCACCCTTTTTATGGGGTAAACCCATAGTTCAAGGTGAAGGTGGTAGCTTTGTGAGGTCTAGAAGAGGATTGTCGTTGAGTAGATTAGATTAATCCTATGATGATATGATGATTAACGGTTCATTTCTTATCTTAATATTTTCAAACTTCTTGATTATTCAATATGATGAAGAAGGATGATGAAAAGAAGGAAAAGAAGAAGTAGAAGAAAGAGAAACAAATGGATAAAAATTGATGCTAGATTGAGCTTGCTCAACCATTGAACAATATTGGAATGGATGAGGGTCATATGAAATGGTGATAATTTTATTTTCAAATTCATACTTTAAACATTGATGAAGAGTAGAAGGGATAACACTCATTGCATGAATCCAAGGGCATCCACGAAGAATATTCAAATATGTCAGGAAAGATACCTCATAAAAAAAAGTATCTAAAATATTGGGACCTACTCTAATGGGAAGGGATAAAATACCATAGGCCTCTTGGGATTCATTGTTGAAGACTTTTATGATGACATCATAATTGGTTAAGTCTTCCTCCTTTAATCTAGAATTTTAAATTAAATTATATGTGATCATTTTTTAACGGAAGAACCATTGTCTACCAAGATTCTCTTGATAAACTTTTCCTCAATATACCCAGTGATGTAAAGAGGAGAATCCCATTGTAAATTTAAGGAAGGAAGCTTGTAATCATAAAAAGATATGTCATTTATTCCAAGGGTACCTACAACATTGGCTAGGTTACTAGGAAGAAAATATTGCAGAACATATTATTGACTTAGAAGCTTCAACAAGGCTTCCCTATGAATAGAAGTTTGTAAAATCTATAAGAGGGATATATTGGCTAGGGTACAAGCTAACTATTTTTGAATATTGAAAAAGACTTTTGGTTGTGGCTTCAACACTAAGGGTGGGTTTTATATACTTGTGCTCCTTTTTTTGGTACTCTTGAGAACTAAATGTGGTTTAGAGGGTTGGTTGGATGTAGAACTTATCTCCTACTAATATTTTTGAGTCGATTGAGCTTGAGCTTGTTGCCATGTAGTAGCTACTATCATACCCACCATGTTATTGTAGGTAGGTGGCACATTATGATATGATACTTTATTAGTTATATGTTATCCATTATTAGGTAGGGGATTTTGGAAGATCCCCATATCTTGATTAATTGTAGATGTTTTTGAGTAGGATATTGATTAGTTGGAGGTTTGTAGTTAGGGGTGGGTTGGGAGTCATCCATAACAAGATGACCCTCATATATTAGGTCCTAAACCATATGTTTCAACCTCTTACATGAATTCATCATGTTCTCCTCCACTCTATGATACCTATAATATTTATTAGGCTTATACCAAACTATTGTGGTATCGGGTTGCCTTATGAGAGGTAACTCAATCATCTTAGCTTTCAAGAGTTGCTTAAGGATTTATGAAATAGGTTGGTTGAGTCTAATGAAGTTCCTTGGTGGGGGTTTTTAAGGTTTTTCAAGTACCATCTTTTGCAAAGTACTAGTAGCATTAACATTGTTAGTTTACATATTTTCTAGTTACCCCATCACCAATGACATGCTTGTTATTATATTGAGTTTTCATGGTCCTATCTTATTATTTCCTTAACTTGAGTTGACCTCTTTAAATAAGACCGTTATCTACTCTTCTTGTCAAATCTATTACTTGTTCAAAGAACAATTGTTTTTCCAACACATATGATATATGTTATTGCAAATTTCCAATAAATATCTCTAACATGTTTTGAGTAGGTAAGGTGTATCTTAAACATCCAACGAGATAGAAAATATGAGAAAATTTCATATTTTCCTTGTTTTAAAAGGTATAAATCTTGGATGGTTATCCCTTTCTCCACATAAGCTCCAAATTATTGAACAAACAACTCATTTGGGGGATTGCTATTTCATTATTTTGTGGTTTAATGTCAGATGTCGTTGGGGAAAAATTGGAGGAGTCTTTATGATTGAAGGGATCTACCATATTTGGTTGCTTCTTCCACCTTATCATTACTCCTTGCTTCCTCCATCATCTAACCAAGTTCTTTAATTACATTTGATAGTCTTTAGGTCTATTTTTCATTGATTTGCATCACATTTTTCGATGTTTTGAGACTCAAAAAGTGCATCTAAACTAGATTCATGCCCCGCTCATACAAGATGTAAATTTAGTAAGGCATATTCATGCCCCTCATTATAATTTGGTCAATTAGGGCTTGGGAGTAAATTTTATCTTCCCAAAACCCTAATTTACTACTTGTATTTGTGCTTTCTATTGCTTGCATTTTGTTCCATTTCAGTTTGCTACTGCATGTTCATGTCATCTTAATTTTACTTGTTCCAAATATCAAATATATTTTAATTTATAAATGAAAATTAAAAGGACCAAGGGGGCTTGATTGATGCACCTCCAAGCTTAGTCATATAGTGACCTAAGCAAGCCCTCAAATGTTGATCAATTTTCTAGGGTTTTGTAAGTTATCACAAGTTGTAAAGCTATTTGGATATTCTTAACACAATTCAAAGCTGGGATCAGCCATCAGATGATGTAATTTCTCTAAAAGATATTTAGGTTGTTTTCTCTCTGTCCATTTTTTTCCAAACCTAGATTATAAGTAAAAAAATAAAATATTTAGCTTCATTTCTAGGTATTTGAAAGAACAAAAGCATATAATTTGCATTCTAGGGTTAGCTCTGTTTGTGCATTCTCTTAAATTCTTTCTAAAAATAAAAATATTCACTTTATTACAAGTTAGGATTTAGTCATCATTAAAAATCAAGAATCATTCTAGGGATAGTCCTTGTTTGCTTGCATCTCGGTTTATCCTATATTATTCTTTCATTTCTTAGCTTAGATTTTAGAAAGGCCAAACATAGGTGTTTAAACCTATGTTTGGAGTGATTCTTTAAACCATTCTTGGTGAACCCTTCAATCCCCAATCCCATGAGTGTAGAGAATATAACACACCCCCGTAGTCACCTCGGCTCCTAGTAAATCCAGGCAAGAATCATAGATGGTAGGGTAATTTTTCTCCTCTACATATTTGGTGAACTTGACATGAACACACATCTTAGTGTCCAAGATAGGAAACCTCTTCCTTTTGTTTTTCTTTTGAAAACTTTAAGCAAGACCACTAAATTTGTTTTTTTTTTTTTTTAATTAGAGAACACTAAAAATATGTTAAGAATATTCTTGTGTATATTTTTCTAGTTTTCTCCTCTATCCTTTCCATTTTATCCTAATGGCTCCCATTCTTAGGATCAAGTGAAAGCTCTTAGAATCTAATCATATTCCTCAAGATGATGATCAGATTCATAAAGAGAATCCTAATCATGAAGAAGAGTAAGAACATGTAGAAACTAATAATGATTTTAATCCTTATAAGATATCTAATGGAGGTTTCCTCTTTTCATCATTTTATCACATGTGGGGCTTTATAAAACACCATAAAGAGCCTTTGATTAAGGCTACGAAATTAGAAGCTTGACTTGAAAGATATGGGACTCGTTCTCCTCCTCCAACCATTTTTCCTAGGAATGTTTATACCAATCCATTTTTGAATCTTGCTATCATGTTAATTATTTTCATAATCCAACATTTACCACTACTATAACCACCAAAATTGAATAAATTCCACAAGCTCCTCCAATTAGTAGTGCATGTCAAAATTATGCTCAATTTCCTCCTCATTCTGCTTATCTCAACATACACGCTTCTATTCCACAAAATTTTAGATATCCTCCATAGTAAGATACCACATATCATAACCCATACCACAATAGCATCAATACCTCCAACATTGGCCAATTTCCCTTCCAATAGCCTACCTATACCCCTTCCCTATGGAACCTAGGGGTATTGAACAACAAAAATATTTATGTGTAAAGTTTAACGAATATGGTGAAAAAACTGGTTTTAAGAGTGGATATGATTCAACCTTTGAGTTTCACCTATAGTTATAAATAAATGTGTAATCAATCCTTAGACCCTATCATCACCTCTAGGCCCTACCCTAAGCATTTTCCAATACCAATTTTACCTATTTATAATGGAACAGAGGATCCAATTAAGCATTTGAGGATTTTTAGGATAGTGTGACATGATATTATATATGATGATATATTTCCCTAATAGCCTTGGTGGTATGGCATTGAAATGGTATTATCAACTCTCTCATCATTCTTTGAGAAATTTTTAAGAGACTGCAGAGTTGTTTGTTCAATAGGTTGGAGCATATATTGATAAAATGTATCTATGAAAGATGTTTATATGTTAAAACAACGTAAATATGAAACCTTTTCAGAATTCTTGTCTCATTGGAGAAGTTTAGTTGGATGCTTGAGATATACTTTACCTCCTCGAGACATGTTGAAAATATTTATTGGAAATTTACAAGAGTGAATATCATATGCATTGGAAATGTAAACTATTTGATAAAGAAATATACCTGGCAAGAAGGGTAGATCAAGCTCTTATTCGAAGAGGTCAAATTAAGACAAGGAAGGAAGAAGATAGGACCATGAAATCTCAGTATAAGAACACACATGTAGTTGGTGATGGGGTAACAGATAGTAGGCTTGTTAATAGTATTGTTAACACCCTACAAAAGATGGTGCTTAGCCAACCTAAGAAACCCCCCACCAAGGAATTTTACAAAACTCAACATGCCTATGATGGTGGTCCTAAAATAGATTTTGGAAGCTAATATGATTGAGTTGCCTCCCATAAGGTAACTCGATATCATGGCTAATTGGTATGAGCTTAGTCAGTATTGTGAGTATCCTAGAGTGGACGGACATATGAAAAAATTATGTAATAGGTTGAAACATATGGTTCAAGACCTAATTGATGTAGAATTCCTTGTTATCAAAAGTTCCTCAACCCAATACTCCAACAAAAAATCAACCTTCTACTCAAAAATCACCCATAACTAATCAAGACATGGAAATCTACCAAGATCCCCTACCTAATCATGGACAACAGATAACTAATCAAGTATCATATTGTAATGTGCCATCTCCCTACAATAATAAGGTTGGTATGATAGTAGTGAATACAAGGCAATAGGCTCAAGCTCAACCAAATCAATGATCTTAGCATGATACGAGTTCTACATCCAACCAACCTTCAAAATATCCCTTAGTTTTGAAGAGTACCCAAAAAAGGACCATGAGAGTAGAAAACCCACATTTAGTGTTGAAGCCACAAGCTAAACTCTCCTTTGACATTCAACAATAGTTGGATAGTACCCCAGCCAAGATCTCCCTCTTAGATCTTTTGTAGACTTCTTCTATTCATAGGAAATATTTGTTGAAGCTTCTATATCAACAATCTATCCCTCAAGACATCTCCCCTAGCACTATAGTTGATGTTCATCATATCACATTTTTAGATGACAATATTCCTTCCTTGGACTTTTGAGGGGATAATTCCCTCTATATCACTACATTTATTGGGGAAATATTTAACAAGAGAATCTTGATAGATAATGGTTCTTCGTTCAATCTATGCACTTATCAATATTTCCAAAATTTTGGATCAAAAGAGGCAGATTTAACTAAATCCAATGTCATCATAAAATCTTTCAACAACGAGTCCTAAGAGGTCTGTGACATTGTGTCCCCCCCCTTAGGGTCGGACCTAAGATATTAGATACTGTGTTCTATGTGGTGTCTTTCCCTACATATTTTAATATTATTCTTGAACGTACTTTGGATTCATGCGATGAGGGTTACCCCTTCTACTTTTTATTAGTATTTGAAGTTTGAATTTAAAGATCAACTTGACATCATTCCAGGTGACCCTCATCCATTCCAATATTGTTAAATGGTTGAATGAGCTCAATATGATCTCAATATATGTCCATTAGTTTCTTCATCTCATATTACCAAGTAAATTGAAAATTTAAAGTTAAGTGAGGAACCACTAATCAATATTTCATCACAGGATCAAGTCAACCATTTTCTTCATGAACCTCTTATGGATTTTTCCAAGCTACCACATTCATTGAAGACTATGGGTTTACCTCATAATAAGGGTGAAGTTGTACACATTGGCACATGTACCTTTATATTCATTGGAGTTTCCTAAAAAAAAATATTTGTGGTAGAAGTCCTCTTCCTGTAGAGCACTCTTTTACCCATTGTTATATGTCCAATGATTACCCACTCCCCAAGCAAATCCTATCTAGCATGGAATATATAGGTAATTTTTTGGGCCACAACAAAAAGGTATTCAAGAGCCTTTGGAATTTGAGATTTGGCCTGGGAGATGTGGCATAGGATACATACCCAATAAAAACCAACCTTTTCCATTTGATGATGATGATCACATTATTACTTATGCCAAATATTTGGATCATCAAGGCTTGAAGTGGAGTGATGAGGATGAGGGACCACCTTATACTGAGAGGGGGGGGTGAACAGTATAAGACCGCTTTTTACTTTTTCCTTTATACTTCAAAACAGTAAAGCAATATACCCAAAGCAATATCAAAGCAATGCACAAAACCATCCACAAAGTGACACAACAATTTATGTCCACAAAACTTTTCTCTAAAAGTTATCTCAAAGTTCTTTGGGAAACCTTCCCAATTACAATGTTTATGAGCCTCGGCTCAAAGGAGAAACCTTCCCCCAATCTGAATTTATGAGCCTCTGCTCAAAGGAGATACCTTCCCCTACCTCTCCTCTGGCTGGTGATCCTCTAGAAGACCTCTGCCTCCGCTGCCCTTAGCAAATGGAACTCTATCCACAGAAGACACCTGTCTTCCCTGCTCTGGCTGGAGACCTCTGTCCTCAACTCTATCACCTCAAAGCTGGTCCTCGAATTTGCACTAAACACAGTCCTTCGATCTAGCACAAATGTCCTCGTCCTCTGTCTTTGATCAGCACCAAACATAGTCCATCGGTCTGGCACAAATCTGTCCTCAGGTTCTTCTCATAGAACCAATGCACCTCTGTCCTCAAGTTCTCCTGATAGAACTATCAACCTCAGCTTCACAAGTCCTCTGCTAGGACCTGTCCAAATCTGCTCACAAGTCCTCACCGAAACCTCACCAAGTCCTCAATGGAACCTGTCCAAATCTTCTTACAAGTCCCCAATGGAACCTGTCCAAAACCTGCTCACAAGTTCATCAAGAAAAACTTGCTTGGCATGAACCCACAAAGAGAATTGTTAGAGACCCAATGTGATTCATCAACCTCATAGAAGCATAAAGAGAATTGTTAGAGACTCAATATGTTCTATACTTAACTCCCAATCTCAATCTCAACTCAATCTCAATCTCAACAGAATAAGATAGATGTAGTATGCTTTTCTCAAGAACATGAAACACAACCCTACAATTGCCAACCAAGCAATATCTCATTTAACAATAATACTCATGTTCTTTCCAACAACCAATATCTTTTCTCAACCAAATAGGACTTCAACAACAATGCTCAAAGATAAGGTTTAACCAACATCATTCAACTCAACACTAACCTTGAAGCATTCTACTAATCATCACAAGAAAAGGAAACAAGTAGAAATCCTTTTCCCTCCAAAGATATTTGAACAAAACAACCACCAACACAATATCACCAAATGCAAAGAATAACTTGTTCAAATCAACTCAATGGAGTAAGCCCAATATCATGTATCAAGTAAAAGCAATAACTTGATCAACCAACCTCTATGGAAGCAACTCAACCATCAACCTCAACACAGCCATCCAAGGGTTTCACCAACTCAAAGCAAGTATCAAGACTCACAACCATAAACCCTAGTGCACAATGCTTCCACTACCTCAAACCAGAAATATGCATTCACCAAAACTCTCATCAATGATAACAATGCATAAGTAGTCTTCAACAAACCAGAAACTAGGACTTACACCCAACCAAAGGAAACCTAGTTGAATACCTTTTCACTCCAATCTTATTTCAGGAAAACATACACCAATCATACTCATAAGAAGAATGTGCCCATACCTTATTGAAGTGAAGGAACCCCTTTGGAAATCTGCCACAATCACAAAATTCTTTTGCCAATCTTCACAAGGGTTAGTAGATCACAAAATAATCAACATTACTCCACTTTTCAATAATCATCACCAAAGCCTTTAATTGCACAACTTCCTTATCTCTCCTAAAACCACTTGTACCATAAAATAAAATAAATCACAACATTGCATAACCTTATAACTCCCAAAACCACTTATACCATAAAAGTAAAATAAATCATAAAACCTTTTAATCTCACAAAAATCTAAACCCTTATAACTCCCAAGGTCATGTGCCAAGCATACCTTATAAAAATTATTATATTGCCTCAAGTGCACCCACCTTACTTTGAACCCGTGTCACCACTCATGCAAACATCGAGGAGCATGCACTTCTATTTCTCCACTTAAAAACCGATGCGTCTTCCTAGTCGAAAAAATATTGCGTCGCGATTTGAACACTTAACTTCTCGGATGCTACACGCTTTGAAAGCTTACCTTCCACTTAGGCTATCTGCCCATGTAAGACGAAAAAGGTGTGCTTCGGTTTAGTCTTTTTGTTGGCCTTGGAATACGCAAAAACTTGTCCTCTTCTTTGCTCCCTCACGTGTTCGAGCGGATGCGAATATGTTTTATTCTTAGCCTTGCATTAACCACTCACCTTTGTATTTTCGCAAACTTTACTTCCTTCTCCCTTTCGATTGGCGTGCGCTCTGATCAAAGGTTCACTTGCTTATTTTTGTCATCAAAAAATCATTTTATCTCAACACTCCTTATTCCCGACTGATATCGCCTTTTTCGCACAATCTTAAATGAATTTATTAGCCTCATTTTATATGCACTAAGATGCATTACCAAACACGTCGGATTTTCCAAACATGTCGAAAAATACTTTAATTTAATTTTAAAATATTAATTTAAATTTTAAATAAATAAAATTTAAACTAAATATTTAAAATTAAATATCTTCATCACCGGGGCACCTTTTTCAACGAAACGAAGAGCCAACTTGGGTTTTAAGAAAAACCCATTTCAAATCTGTTGTCCATGGTTTTAAATAAAACCTTTTATTTTGTCTGCCTTGGTTTTCACAAAAACCCTTCCGCTTCTTGACATCAATGACAACATCAACACTTGAGCAAAGGCAATGTACCCAATGTACCCAAAATTGCCAACAATCTCCCCCTTTGTCATTGATGGCAAAACTTTACTAAAAACACATCTTCAAGAGCCAAAACTGAAATCACTCTCTTTGAAGTTTTGCTCCCCCTGACTTGAAGCTTTCCTCTTCACTTGAAGCTCTCCCCCTTACTCATATCTCTCCCCCTTTGTCATCAATGGCAAAGGGCCACCTTTGGGGCTCGAAACTAAGAATGAGCCTCTTAGCTTAGTCCCTCCCCCACCTCCTGATGAGGTGATTAATTCTGGAGTGGGAGTAAAACTCCCATTAGGCACTGATCATCATCAACGTCTATAACTTCCTTGCCGGGCCTTCTCTTGAACTCTTTTTCCATATTCCTATTTCTGTCATTTTTTTGATCCTTGGACCTGATCATGCCACTGTTCCTGTTCCTGTATTCTGGAATTTCAGCTCTACACTGTCTAGCTATGTGACCTTCATTGTTGCACTTGTAACAAGTAACAATGTTATTTCTTTGAGGCATACCTGTTCTTTGAATCCACCTGTTCTGACTAAACCTGTTCTTGTTATTTGCCTTGCAATGAACTGCCTTGTGCCCAAACTGATTGCAAGAGTAGCAATACCCATAAAAGAAATCACCCCTTCTGAAACTGTTATTTACCTTCTTCACTTGAGCCATGCAATGTACAACCATGTGACCAAACCTGTGACAAGCAAAACATCTGCCTTGAAACTTCTCCTTCTTCTCATTCTGAATTCTGTTTTCTGTTTCTATGCATCTATCATTCAAGGACTCATGATCTGAAATACTTTCCTCATTAGAACTCTCTTCCTTTTGGAATCTCTTACTAGACTCTCCAACTTGTTTCTTGTGTGGCTTAACAAAACCAAGACCTGTTTTATCTGTTGTCTTTCTTTGACCTTTGATAAGAGATTTAACCTTTTTGGAGCTTTCTTGAAACCTGTACAGCTTATCCTTGTACTCTTTATTTTCCTCTTTCAACGAAGCCATTTTCTGTTCTAATTCACTATACTCACGCACCTTAGATTCTAACTCATTCTTGAGTTCTTGTGCCTTAGCCATAGAGACATCAAGACTTTCTATAAGTTCATCTCTCTCCATACAACATTCATCTAACTTATCCTTGAGTCTAGCATTCTTCTTTCTTTCCTTTTTCAAACCACTAAGAGCATTAGTAAGATCACTTTCAAGATCCTCTATTTGATTGCATTTTGAATTATCAAGGCCTTTTTCAAGTTTCTTATCACTAGAGGTGCTACCCTTTTCAAGAACCATACATGCATCTTCCTTATCATTTTCTGAAGCATCCTCATACATACTAGCAACCGAATCATTAATTGTGCAATCATCCTCAAGGTGACCACAATTTCCACATCTAAGACATTTCATGATAATGAATCTATGTTTTGGTTCTTCCTCTTTTTCTGATATGAACAACATCTCATTTTCATTATCACTTGAAGAACTTTCACTATCACTACTAGAACACTTACTTGCTTTGTCTAGGTAGAAGCTCTTCTTGTGTTTGTGAGAATACCTCTTTCCTTGATTGTTGTGCTCATATTTGTTTTTCCTATGATGCTTGTGCTTTTCAGAATCCTTGCTCTTACAGTCCTGTTTATCTTCATCACTTTCATCCTTGGCAACAGACGAGTTAGTAGCATAATGACCAAACTTTCCACAATTGAAACATCTTACGTTTTTCATATTTTTGTGCTTTCTAGAGAACTTGCCTTTCTTGTTGTAATATGCCTCTTCATCACCAGAAGACTCATCACTCTCTTGAAGTTGTTTACCTTTGGAATTCTTGGTAGCCTTGAAAGCTGCCTCCTTCTTGACATCAACCTTCACTTGAGTTCTTAACTCAAATGCTGCAAGTATACTATGGAGCTCATATTTTTTCAACTTATCCAAATCTTTAGCTTCCTCAATAGCAGAAATATTTTCACTAAATCTATTAGGAAGAGATCTTAAAATCTTATCACAAACATCATTTTCAGCAAGCTCAAGACCTAAGTCTTTCATGGAGTTAACAACTTCATCCATACGAAGCATGTAGTCACTAATATTTTCATCATCATTCATCTTGAGTTGTTCAAACATACCTTTGAAGTGTCTCAACTTGGCCTTTCCGACATTTGTATCACCTGTATGAACCACCTTCAATCGATTCCACATTTCACTAGCTGTCTTGCAGTGAATCACTTTGGTGAGATCTACTTTCTGTAAGCCTTTCAAGATTGCATTCATTGCTTTTGAATTGCTGTGATGTAGGAGCCTCTCTTCTTTAGTATTAAGACCATGTTCAGGAATAGTGTACTCATCTTCAATTACTTCCCAAACCTCATTCCCAAGTGCCATTAGATGAACCTTCATCCTTGCACTCCAAAGACCAAAATCCGACCCATCAAGAATAGGTGCTGCATTGCCACTTGAATGATCCATTGTGTTCTTTACTAGCTTTTCCTTCAAGTTGTTAAACTTTTCGAAGGCACCTGCTCTGATACCAATTGAAGAACACAAGCTTATACTGAGAGGGGGGGTGAACAGTATAAGACCGCTTTTTACTTTTTCCTTTATACTTCAAAACAGTAAAGCAATATACCCAAAGCAATATCAAAGCAATGCACAAAACCATCCACAAAGTGACACAACAATTTATGTCCACAAAACTTTTCTCTAAAAGTTATCTCAAAGTTCTTTGGGAAACCTTCCCAATTACAATGTTTATGAGCCTCGGCTCAAAGGAGAAACCTTCCCCCAATCTGAATTTATGAGCCTCTGCTCAAAGGAGATACCTTCCCCTACCTCTGCTCTGGCTGGTGATCCTCTAGAAGACCTCTGCCTCCGCTGCCCTTAGCAAATGGAACTCTATCCATAGAAGACACCTGTCTTCCCTGCTCTGGCTGGAGACCTCTGTCCTCAACTCTATCACCTCAAAGCTGGTCCTCGAATTTGCACTAAACATAGTCCTTCGATCTAGCACAAATGTCCTCGTCCTCTGTCTTTGATCAGCACCAAACATAGTCCATCGGTCTGGCACAAATCTGTCCTCAGGTTCTTCTCATAGAACCAATGCACCTCTGTCCTCAAGTTCTCTAATAGAACTATCAACATCAACTTCACAAGTCCTCTGCTAGGACCTGTCCAAATCTGCTCACAAGTCCTCACCGAAACCTGTCCAAATTTTCTTACAAGTCCTCAACGGAACCTGTCCAAATCTTCTTACAAGTCCCCAACGGAACCTGTCCAAACCTGCTCACAAGTTCATCAAGAAAACTTGCTTGGCATGAACCCACAAAGAGAATTGTTAGAGACCCAATGTGATTCATCAACCTCATAGAAGCATAAAGAGAATTGTTAGAGACTCAATATGTTCTATACTTAACTCCCAATCTCAATCTCAACTCAATCTCAATCTCAACAGAATAAGATAGATGTAGTATGCTTTTCTCAAGAACATGAAACACAACCCAACAATTGCCAACCAAGCAATATCTCATATAACAATGATACTCATGTTCTTTCCAACAACCAATATCTTTTCTCAACCAATTAGGACTTCAACAACAATGCTCAAAGACAAGGTTTAACCAACATCATTCAACTCAACATTAACCTTGAAGCATTCTACCAATCATCACAAGAAAAGGAAACAAGTAGAAATCCTTTTCCCTCCAAAGATATTTGAACAAAACAGCCACCAACACAATATCACCAAATGCAAAGAATAACTTGTTCAAATCAACTCAATGGAGTAAGCCCAATATCATGTATCAAGTAAAAGCAATAACTTGATCAACCAACCTCTATGGAAGCAACTCAACCATCAACCTCAACACAGCCATCCAAGGGTTTCACCAACTCAAAGCAAGTATCAAGACTCACAACCATAAACCCTAGTGCACAATGCTTCCACTACCCCAAACCAGAAATATGCATTCACCAAAACTCTCATCAATGATAACAATGCATAAGTAGTCTTCAACAAACCAGAAACTAGGACTTACACCCAACCAAAGGAAACCTTGTTGAATACCTTTTCACTCCAATCTTATTTCAGGAAAACATACACCAATCATACTCATAAGAAGAATGTGCCCATACCTTATTGAAGTGAAGGAACCCCTTTGGAAATCTGCCACAATCACAAAATTCTTTTGCCAATCTTCACAAGGGTTAGTAGATCACAAAATAATCAACATTACTCCACTTTTCAATAATCATCACCAAAGCCTTTAATTGCACAACTTCCTTATCTCTCCTAAAACCACTTGTACCATAAAATAAAATAAATCACAACATTGCATAACCTTATAACTCCCAAAACCACTTATACCATAAAAGTAAAATAAAATATTACCTTTTAATCTCACAAAAATCTAAACCCTTATAACTCCCAAGGTCATGTGCCAAGCATACCTTATAAAAATTATTATATTGCCTCAAGTGCACCCACCTTACTTTGAACCCGTGTCACCACTCATGCAAACATCGAGGAGCATGCACTTCTATTTCTCCACTTAAAAACCGGTGCGTCTTCCTAGTCGAAAAAAGATTGCGTCGCGATTCGAACACTTAACTTCTCGGCTGCTACGCGCTTTGAAAGCTTACCTTCCACCTAGGCTATCTGCCCATGTAAGACGAAAAAGGTGTGCTTCGGTTTAGTCTTTTTGTTGGCCTTGGAATACGCAAAAACTTGTCCTCTTCTTTGCTCCCTCACGTGTTCGAGCGGATGCGAATACGTTTTATTCTTAGCCTTGCATTAACCGCTCACCTTTGTATTTTTGCAAACTTTACTTCCTTCTCCCTTTCGATTGGCGTGCGCTCTGATCAAAGGTTCACTTGCTTATTTTTGTCATCGAAAAATCATTTTATCTCAACACTCCTTATTCCCGATTGATATCGCCTTTTTCGCACAATCTTAAATGAATTTATTAGCCTCATTATATATGCACTTCGATGCATTACCAAACACGTCGGCTTTTCCAAACATGTCGAAAAATACTTTAATTTAATTTTAAAATATTAATTTAAATTTTAAATAAATAAAATTTAAACTAAATATTTAAAATTAAATATCTTCATCACCGGGGCACCTTTTTCAACGAAACGAAGAGCCAACTTGGGTTTTAAGAAAAACCCATTTCAAATCTGTTGTCCATGGTTTTAAATAAAACCTTTTATTTTGTCTGCCTTGGTTTTCACAAAAACCCTTCCGCTTCTTGACATCAATGACAACATCAACACTTGAGCAAAGGCAATGTACCCAATGTACCCAAAATTGCCAACATAGAATCCTTAAGCTAGGTAAAGTCTTGTCCATGGATGACCAAGGGCAGTTGACCAGTTTGTTGAAGGAATTTCATGATATTTTTTGCTTGGTCATATGTCAACATGCTAGGGCTTGATCCTTTCCTTGTTATGTATAATTTGGTATTTTTCCCTAGTGCTAAGACTATTAAGTAGAAACTTATGAAGATGCATCCTAAGGTCACCCTTTTGGTCAAGGAGGAGCTCCAAAAACTCCTTATTTTTATGAAGATGCATTCTAACATTATTTTATCAAAGCTATCGACTATTCTAATTATATCTCCAACATCGTTCCTATGGCTAAGAAGGTAGGAACAATAAGAACATGTATAAACTTTAGGAACATTAACTTAGCTTATCCCAAGGATTATTTTTCTCTCCCCAACATAGATATGATCGAATTTATTTGCTCATGAATGGTTTCTTGGGATACAACCATATCATGGTCATCCTTGAGGACTAGGCCAAGATAGCTTTCATCACACCATAGGGTACCTTATGTTATAAAGTTAAACCTTTTGGCTTAAAGAACACTAGTGCCACCTATTATAGAACTATGAATTATATTTTAATGACATAATGTATTATATTCTATAGGACTATGTGGACGATCTTTTGGGTTACACCATACATCAAAAGGATCATGTTCATGATCTAAAATGCATATTTGAAATATTTTGACATTTCATAGTTCATCTTAAGACCTTTAAGTGTGTGTTTGGAGTCACATCTTGAAATATTTTAGGTTTCATCACCTCTAGGTGAGGTATCAAAGTGGAACTTGCTAAGATAGTAGCTATCACTGATATACCTCCACCCCACACCCTAACCAAGTTGTGTAGCTTACAAGGTAAACTTCAAGCTATTCATTGGTTCATAGCTCAATAAACTGATAAGTGTCAACCCTTTCTTAAACTACTTAAGAAAAATGTTTTCTAGTGGGATTCCAAGTATCAACAATATTTTGATGAACTCAAAAGGTATCTCACTTTCCCACCTATCTTAGTTCCTCCCAGACTGGATAAGCATTTGATGTTTTACATAGCAGCTATAGCTCATGCTTTGGGAGCCTTGATGGCTCAACATGATGATCAAAATAAAGAGTGAGCTATCTACTACGTTAGAATATTGATTAGCTATAAAACCTAATATACTCCCTTAGAGAAGCTTTACCTTGTCGTAGTGTTTGCATCTTGGAAGTTAAGACACTACATGCTCAACCATAAGACATTGGTTGTTGTGAAGTTTCATCCTTTGCACTACTTAATGTCTAAGCTCCACCTTTTAGGTTAAGTTTCTTTGTGGGTTTTAGCCCTTAATGAGTTTGACCTAACATTCATAGGTTATAAGTCTATCAAGGGTTAGGTTATTACTGATCAATGAGCCTTTGCTCCCTTAGAAGCTACCCATCCCTTAGTCATCTATTTTCTTGATGAGTACTTTAGTGTTGAAGCTGGAGATCCAAAGTCCTAGAATTTATTTTTTGATGGAGCCTAATGCTTAAAGGGTGTTGATGCTGGAATTGTTCTAGTTACCCCACAAAAATAGATCATCCCCCTTTCCTTCAAGCTATTTTTTCTCTTGAATAAAAAATACTGCTGAGTAGGAATCCTTGAGTCTTGGTATTAGAGCATACTTAGCCTTGTAGGTTAGAGTTCTTTAGTTATTTAGTGACTCTCAACTTGTGATCAATTAGATTAAAAATGTTTATCATACTTAAAATGATAAGCTAAACCTTAAAAAGAGATTATCTCCAAGATTTTTTTCGCATTTAGTCGTGTAACCATAGAGTCTATACCTAGATCCTTCAACCACCATGTGAATTCCATGGTCATTGCTACATACGTTTTTCCCTTGGAGTTGGAAGATGATTGATGAGCCACATAATTGCTCATTTTTTGTATTCTTTTACCCATAACGTGTGGCACATTTTCTTGTAGATATAAATGTTTTATGGAAATTATATATAATTAACAGTTTATTTTGCATGTTATCTAATATTTGTCTTTAAGTGTAATTTGTGTAGATTTAGTGGAAATTGTTGCATTTTGGCATATATTCATCGAGGTCCCACTCGAACTTGACACTTGTAATTTTTATGAAGGAAAAAAATTTGTGGAATATCGTCGAGGGGTATGAAGTCAGGTGCCCAAATTCCTTTAAAGCGTCTGACTTTCGTTCAACACTTAACTATGAGGCACCTACTTACCGTTAGGCGCCTGCTTCTCGTTAGGCACCTGCTTCCCATAAAGTGCCTATTTCCATTAGGTGTTTACTTCTTGTTAGGCACTTGCTTCCCGACTTCTTCAAATGTGGTGCCTAATTTCCACTAATGCCAAACTATAGTACGACTCTATGGTCGACATAATAGAGCAAAATTTTAGCAACCAACATGAAAATAATTCCAACATTGAAACTGGATATGGGAAAACATCAAAGATGACTCACCACCCATTTTCTAGCTGCTACATAAATTATTTATGTAAATTGGATAAATAAATATCAAATGTATTCTGGAAATAGAATATGCTAAAATATCATGACATTTTTCTTGATTCATTTAATTAAGCAAGCAGTTGTAAAAGCGAATCATTTTCTGATTCGTTATGAGAATTGTAACAGGGTGTGGCTGCATATCTATAAATATGCAGGCCACCCCTGAAGAAGACCCCCCCAAAATTTCTTGTAAATTCTTGCTGCAGTTGTTAATAATTTTTTTGAATATTTTCTTGTAAAAATCATCTAAAGTGTTCAATGATAGTCTACCGTGGGTAGAACCTATTGGAAGCATGGGACCACTTACAACAAATTTCTTCCTTATTTCCCCTATTTTATGTATTTTTTTCATGGATTAATTTGTTTCTCTATTATTTCCCTTGTTTTTTGTGATTTCCAGCAAGGTAGTAATTTAGTTTTTGAACGCTTTCAATCTTGTTTTCTTAGATGTAGCATGAGATTATTGGTTTAAATAAAAACTTAGACCAATACCAAATACCCCGTCAAACCATAATCTAAGGGACTCATCTCCGAAGGAGAAATTATAAGCATATATTTTGCACGGCTGCTCACAAGACTATGAGCTAGCCCGGATTTATAATTAATTAGAGGTAATTAATTGAACCATAGAAAAAACTAACCGCTGTTTTACCCAAAATTTTGACACCGTTGCCGAGGAGTAGCCATTATAATTTCTTGTTCTAAAGGAAGCATAGTAGAATTAGTTTAGATTATTTTCTCCAGAACCCTTCAAATGAAACTTTGCATGAGTCCACCTAAGAACAGGGGACCAGATGGTCGTTTTGTCAAAAATAAAGAAGTTGTTTCCTAGAATCCTTTTGCTTCAGTAGAACCTAAACCTGAGATTGAACTCTCACCATTACAATATCCACCTGTGCATTAGCGGGAACACCCACTATTTGCATAGGATCCTTCTAAAATAATCCAACAGAATATTAGAGCAGGATCAAAGATAAGTAGAGTTCAATCTAAGGAAGATCTACTGAATGTCAAATGTTGGAAAGTAGTATTAGAAGGAACCATCTTGAATGCTGACTTATCCATCCTTTTGAAGGATAAAATAAATGAACTAGAATCATTGACAACTACTTTGAACAAAGTAGGGGTAGAAATCCAGTAGTAGAAAGAATGGCAGAAAATCCAGAGGAAACATCCACTAGTTTTAGTTTTCCAATAGGAGAGGTAGGAAGAGATCACAAGATGAAACACATCTCTCCTACCCACCTTCCAACCTTTAGAGGACTACCAATAGAAGATTAAAATATGTTTATGTTTAAATTTTATGTTGTATATAGATTTATGGATTACACCACAAATGCTCAGAAATTGAAATTATTCCATTCCACCCTTGATGATTCAGCTTTGCACTGGTTCATCAGCTTGGGGGATAAATGGATAACTACCTGGGAATAGTTGAAGAAAATTTTCCTATATTAGTATCAGTATTTTGGTAGAGCAAGAGATGTAAGATAGGAATTCCTAGACATAACATAAAATGAAGGATAATATATGGAATAATAGTGGGATAGGTTTGGCTTCAATTTGCAAACATCACTCCATTCAAAACTAGGAGATGGGTCCCTAAGAAGTATTTTTTTCTCAAAGTACTAACAAATGAATCCTTGGAAGCTTTAAACATGATCTCTAGGGGAGACATTTACCAACACTAAATGGACGATATTCGATAGTTGTGTCAAAAATTTTCAAGAAGAAAGGTTAAGTTAACCCCTAGAAATGTTAAGCAGTCGGCCACTGTCACTAAAATAGAAATAGGCAACATGCTTGAGGACCTTAAGAGCAAGATGTTATCATATTTGGATCTTCAAATTGATACTCTTCTACTTCAGAGAAAGAAGTAGGAGAATGAGGCAACATTGGCCTAATTTTATCCTAAATACAAAGGAAAACACCCCAGAAATAAGTGCCCAGAAGACAAATTTTGTGTATGTTCTTTCTGTAAGAAGGATCATAAAATGAAGTTGTGTCCACATTTAATGAAATCTAGAGAGGAACCTAAAGTAGCATAGGTATACTTCATGGATAATAGGAGTAACTAGCAAAAATATCCTATGGATAATAATATGTAATCAAAACTATCATCCTATGGGGGTAGCAATTACCAAAACAAAGGTCAAGCCCAACCACCCAACATGGGTTGGTATGGTCAACAACCTTGGAATCCATTTTTCCAAGGAGTAAATTCTTACAACCCTTACCCTTGGAACCAATACCATTAGCCTAGGTTGGAATAAATATCCACAACATACTACTCTAGCTCCACTACAACCAAGTCTACCTACTCTTCCTGCTCCAAGGACTCCTCAGTTACCAGCATAGCCAACAACAAACCCAAAAAACAAGCAACAACTAGCCTATCACATGGAAAACAAGATATACCCAATGTATAATATTAAGGTAGATTGCGATCCTATCCAATTAAGGTCTGAAATCAAGTAGGTGTAGAAGTCACTCCTCTTGTAGAAGAATATGAACCAATAGAAATAGAGAAAGGGGAATCACCCCTTATAGAAGAGGTAGAAGAATCAACACTTGTACATAACAAATAGGAGGTTCCACCTTTTCCATAAAGGTTGCAGGAACCCAATAAACCAATACAAATAGATTTTAACATCCTCTTTAGTTTAAAAAACTTAACAGTCACAATCCCTCTCTTTTAGGACATCAGAGACATACCTATTCATGGGAAGGCCATAAGAGAGCTATGCCTCAAGAAACCAAGGAGGAAACTAGCTAAATCAATTATTTTGGTAGGCCAGTTAGCTAACTTTATGTTAGGGAATACCTACAGCCATAAGTACTCAAATCCAAGAAGCCCTATGCTAACTGTAAAAATAGAAGGTTGTGTTTTACCCAACACACTAGTAGATTTGGGGGTTGCCATCAATGTCATGCCATTGGAGACCATGCAAAAACTAAATTGACTAATCTAAAACCCACTAAAATTATGTTGTAGTTGGGAGACAGGTCTACAATACTCCTTGATGGAATACTAGAAGATATCACTATTACAATAGATGCATGGGAGTATCCAACATATTTCTTAGTGTTGCAATCTAAGTTTGGACTAGGTGGATACCCATTAATCTTAGGTAGACCTTGGATGGAAATAAATGATGCTTACATAAGATGTAGATATGGTAAAATGACCATTTTATATGGTCAACATATAAAGAAACTGATCATACATCCACCTACATAGTCTGTAGATTTGTTGGGAGAACCTGAGGATGAAAATCAGAACATTGGTGGTCTATCAATGATCCAACCTATCATGACACTTGAGGAGTTGGAATATGAAAGTGATGAGGATAATATGATATCTCACTTTTTTCAAGGAGAAACCTCCTATCCTCATCCTAAGTTACCATTAGTGGGAGGAAAATACCATCATATTCAGCAAATAGAAGTTGTACCTGGTAGAATGTTGAATGTAGATAACAAGTTGATAGTTGAAAACAAACTAAACTGAAACAAACATTGGAAAAACATCAAGATTCCTTTGCTTGGGAGTATTATGACATGAGAGGAATAGATCCTGAGAACTGTACTCATAGGATATATCTGAAAGACCAGATTAAACCAGTAAGACAACCACAGAGGAGGATGAACCTAGCTATGAAAAACATTATCAAAATAGAGTTACAAAAATTCCTCATAGTTGGATTCATCTACCCCATTTCAGATAGTGAGTGGGTATCAACATTAGTGGTGATGCCTATGAAGAATGGAAAGTGGAGAATTTGTGTTGATTACAGGTTCCTTAATAAAGCAACTAAGAAGGACCACTTCCCTTTACCCTTTATAGATCAAGTCCTTGAAACCTTAGCAAACAAGAAGTACTTTTCTTTCCTAGATGGGTTCAATGGATACAATCAGATCCAAATAGGGGAGGAAGATCAAGATAAAACCACCTTCACTTGTCCATGGAGGACATTTGCTTATCGAGTTTTACCATTTGGCCTATGCAATGCACCTACCACATTTTAGAGGGTAGTTCTTAGAATTTTTCAGATATGATTGGAGAGACTGTGGAGGTATACATTGATGATTTAACTATATATGGTGAAACTTTTGAAACTGCCATAGAAAATCTATAAAAAGACACTTAAACATTGTGAGGAAACTAACATGTCCTTAAGAAATGAGAAATGCTATATGTTGATGCAGGAAAGGATAGTTTTAGGAAATCACCTTTCTACAGATGGGATTAAAGTAGATAGAAATAAAATAGAAGTCATCCAAACGCTGCTTACTCCCAAAACACAAAAGGATATTTGCAGTTTCTTAGGATCATTCGGTTACTATAGAAGGTTTATATTAGACTTTAGCAAGACTGCTAAACCTCTCAACACATTGTTAACTAAAGATGCTGGTTTTGTTTGGATTGAAGAATGTGAACAAGTATTCAACACCTTAAAGGAAAAACTAATTATTGATCCAGTGCTGAGAGGTCCAAATTGGACCATACCTTTTCATACATATGCTGATGCATCTAACAATGCTAAAGGCTCAGTACTGGGACAAAAATATGGTGATGATTTTTATGTCATCTATTATGTTAGTAAAAACCTCATAGGTGCTAAACTAAATTATACTGTCATAGCAAAATATTTTATTGCATTAATACATGCTCTTAATAAATTTCATCATTATATTATAGGTTATTAGGTATTTGTACACACTGACCACTCAATGATCAAATACTTAACAAATAATCCTAGGATTAGTGGTAGAATTATTATATGGATGTTGATTTTGCAAGAATTTGATGTGAAAATAGTGGATAAGCTAGGAAAGGACAATGTGGTAGCTGACTTCTTATCCAAGTTGACACCTCTAGACTATGAAGCTATAGAGGACCAATTTCTAGATGAGCATTTGTTTGCTCTGAATAATTAGATACTTTGGTACGCAGATATGGCTAATTATTTAGCCACTGGTAAAGTATCCCCTACACTTTCACCTCATGAAAAATTGAGTTTAATTCAGAAAAGTGTAGATTTATCATGGATTGATGGGTGCCTGTTCAAAATAGGACCTGATAAAATCATGATAAGATGTGTTTTTCGGGATGAAATAACTAAAATACTAAAGGCTTAATGATGAACCTTGTGGTGTCCACTTTGCAAGAAAAAGGACTGCATATAAAGTGTTGCAGGCTGGTTATTACCAACCTTCACTATTCAAATATGTAGTCAAGCATGTGATCTAGTGTGATCAATGTTAGAGGATGGGTAGACCTACTCTCAGATATGAGATGCCACTCCAACCACATATTCACATTGAACCATTTGATAAATGGGTGATGAACTTCATAGGACCTATTAATCCATAGTTAGGAGGTAAGAGGTATATCCTAGTTTATACTGACTATGTGACAAAGTGGGTTGAAGTACAGGCCTTGCATGATTCAAAGGAGAAAACTCTAGAAGAATTCTTGTATTTATCAATTTTTACAAGATTTGGGGTCCCAAGAGAGATCACGGTTGATCAAGGACCTTAGTTTACTTCAAGGATGATCCAAGAACTCATGCAATAATATAAAATCGGGCATAACAAAACCACTCCCTACCATCCACAGGTGAATGGGCAAGTTGAGGTGACCAACCGAGAGTTGGAAGAAATCTTAACAAAGACAGTGCAAAAACATAGGAAGGATTGGGCTACTAGATTACCAGAAGCAGTGTGGGCCTACACCTGGAAGACTACTACTGGTTTTACACCATTTTGGTTAGTCTATGGGGAAAATGTCATGATGCCTATAGAATTTGAAGTCAAAATACTTAGGACTACTGTAGAATTGAACATAAATATGGATGATGCACAAAAAGAAAGAATTCAATAGCTTAATCAACTAGATGAATACCGCCTTGTGTCAAGTGGAATGACTACCATACCAGGCCAAAGTAGATTAAATTGGAAGAATGGGAATTACTCTATGATTCTCAGTTCTAGGGAAGGAAGGGTAAGCTCATGTAGCATTGGATGGGACCATATGAAGTGACTAAATTCATTAATAATGGGGCTATAAGGATCAGAACAATAGATGATAGCAACATTACCTTAAAAATCAATGGCCACCACCTGCGTCCATACCATATGTTTGAAGAATACATGATTGAGTCTATATTAGGCATGGGGGAAACACCTATTGATTCTGATTTTATCTTTAGTGATATGTGGACCTAGTCCACATAGTCCCAAAGACAATTATTCTTTCAAAGTTTTCTTTTTTTTAGTTTTTTTTTTATTTTGCCAGAACAATCCCCTTTGTGCAACTGTTAGATAGCCTGGGAAACCTAGGCCTAACAAGCATAGGATATATGAACTTACACCTTCCAAGATTTTTGGGAGAATTTGTTTGCAGTAGGAGTAGCTGGTCCCCATTCAGAGAGGTGAATACTAAACTTGAACCTGTATAAGAGTGTTTGTATTGGTATCTTTGGACAATAAGACTCTCAATTGCTGGTTTAGGGGTGGATGTTGATTTTATTTTTGATTTTAAATCAGAAGCACTAAAGGGATTGATCAACCTGATAGCGCATATACAAGGACAAGTCAGCACCCATTGAATAAAAGAGAAGCACAATTTTTTTTGTATTTGATGGGAAGGCACCTACTTCCCATTATGAGAGAAGGTGCCTACTTCCCATTGTATGGTAGAAGGTGCCTACTTTCTATTGTATGGTAGAAGGCACTTTATCCATGTTATAAACTTCATAGTGCCTGAATCCCAGTATGTTACGAATATGGCACCTGCATCCCATTTTCTAGTAGATCAACACCTGACTCTTGGTTTATCTAACAGAATGACCGACTTCAATTTTTTGGAAAACTAACACCAATTCTTCTTAGCATATGTAAAAAAAATTGTATTAGCACCTGACAGTTAGCAAAAAGGTGTCTACTTCCTATGTTAAGCATAAGCATCTGATTTCTAAGGCACTTGCTTCCCATGTTAAGTAGAGTGTTTGATTACTAAGGTGCCTACTTCTGTCATTAAGTAAAGTTTTTGATTTCTAAAGTGCCTATTTTCAATTTCCAAGGCACCTGCATGCCATAATTTGAAAATAAGGTGCCTGATTTCCATATGAAAAGGGTGCCTTATTTCCATTTATTGCGGTCGTTTTCTACCTTGAAATAATAACATGTCAGCATTGGGATGTGGCCTGAGCCACGTTAACACCCCACATACGTGTAAATTAAAATCTATCATGGACAAAATTAAAAGTTGATATCAACCAACTTTTGAGGAGGGGATGTTTGTCGTCCCAAGGAGACATTTTTCTAAATTTTATTTTGAATTTTGTAGGATTTCTCGAATAAGTCATATTGCAACTACCAAGAACCAATCATGTCGAAGAAAATTTATTGCATGGGAACCATGGCCACTATTTTCCATTGCAGTGTGTCTAGTCATCAAACACCAACCAATAGTGATGCACCACAAATATTTGTGCATATGCACCCACGTAATGAATTTAGGTGCATGTTTAATTTTTTTCATTTTTTGTCTATATTGTTTTCATGAACATGTGTATCTATGGAAATGTGTTGGCACAATCCTCCATTATTACCTTAACCACTTGAAAAAATCCACTTGGCATGGTGCTATGTGGCATACCTCTGATTGGTCAACCATTTATGGGTATCATCTCCGCACAATCAAGCACATGTTTGAAGAAAATTTACTGCGGATAACCATAATCATTGTTGATTACAATAATTAAATGCTTGTATGCATGAAAGCAATTATTTTAAAATTTTATTACCAACTACTATGAAGCCACCTGTAAAGAAAGAAAAAAATAGAGTAGTGAAGCACAGTAGAAATTTGAAGAGGAAGCAAAAGCATCGCTAAGTAAATTGTGAACTAAAGGTAAAGCATGGGGGAACTAGAAGAATCATGACCTCACGAAGAGTGAGCTTATAGACTACTTAGATATTTTTGTAGACATATAAACACAGTTGGACACTGCAGAATGGATGGAATATTTTTTAATGGTCAGGTAGGGCCAAGATACAACAGTGGCAAATGAATCTGCAGCATCAATGAGGGATGGGATTGTGCACATACGGGGGTTGGATATTCCAATCACTGAGGACTATATCGCCAGAGTTACAAGCCTCCCTATGATAGGGGAGTGCATGTACAAGGAGGGTAACCTTACCCTCTATGCACAAAGATTTTTTGGAGCACCAACCGAGCACCTGATGCACATTGGATTGTCAAAATGTCACATTCTCGATCTTTGGAGGGTAGTTTTTGAGCAGATCCCCTACTTCTTCACATGTTCTAGTAGGTACTCTACACTAAATGCCATCACTTCCATTTTATCAATCACATCCTGCATGGGGATAAAATCAACATCCCACATTACCTTGCATGCACCCTTCGCAATTAGGCCATGCGATACCAGGTAGGTACAACCTCTACTCTGGCTCATCATGGCTTGATTTTGACCTTGGTGCGATATGTGGAGTCACATAAAAATGTGATAATTGAGGAAAATATGGGCACTAGTGCAGTGACAGGGGCACAAGCAGAGGGGGAGGTGCCTATTCAGAATGAACAGTTTGCCCAAGAGGTGACAGAACGTGCTGAGACAATGCCTGCATCCCAGCTTGCAAAAACTACAGGGGAAGCAGGACAAGCCTTGTCCCCTATTTTTTTCCAATTTGAAGAGGAAGCAAAATAGGCTCAGTCTTCTTCTGCCCCTCAATTTTATGATGATGTAGAGTAATATTTCATACCCATTTCCACCAAGATGTGAAGCATAAGAATAAAATCATCAAGGATCATTTCAATCTCATATGATGAGGATACACTAATCGATGAGCCCAACAAGGAGGATTACTTGGTCCAGATTTTACAGGACATTTTCAATGGATCAACTCCTTAATAGGAGGTGACCATGGAATATGTACCACCAGAAGACCAGGTGAAGGATCTGTAGTAAAAACTGTAGGTTTTAAGAGAGCATGCTTCCACTTGGGAAGCCAAATTTAAATAAGAACAGACTTCGTTTGAAGAGTATCGAAAGAAGATTGCATTAAAAATTCATAAATTGTATCAAAAAAATTAGCAACTACAAAGACAATTGCAGTTGTAGGACAGACCAGTAGGAGCCAAGCATCCAACCAAATTTGATGTAGTAATGCAAAATGATGGTGCAACCAAAGTTCTCCCTGCTAATACAGAAACAAAATAGGGAGATATTATTGCAATAGAAGTAGAGCAACCTTGTTCTACGTCTCCTATAGAATTATGAAGTTGAGGTTGAGGAGCCTCAAAATTTAGAACAACCTACAAATGAAGGATATGAGGAAAAGGAGATGGAGGACAAAAAGCCTCAAATTTTAGGCAAGGAGGGAGAGATAAAACACTCTCCAATTGATGCAGGATCCAGACAGCCTCAGGAGGAAGAAGCAGTCCCTGTTGAGCATCAATTTGCTACAGAGGAAGAAGAGGCTTAGTAGACTGAATCTCCTATACACTTGGAAATAGTAGTTGCACCAACACACCTTGGGGTACAACAAATAAAGCTGAGATCAAAGCAAAAAGCCACAAGGGCATCTCAGTGATGACCTAGAACTAGAGTGAGAGTTTTCGAGTTGAAGGCATTGGGCATCGAATATGATAAAGAATCAGATTTGGATTTTGATGAGGAATGGGAGGCAAAAAATAATTTTTTTGTTGCCCAAAAACAAAATTTGAAAAGCTCAAATAGGATATGGTAGCAGACAAGAAGAACTAGAAGAAGACTTCTAATAGGGTCTGTAAACAATCAAAAAAGGAGGCCAAGGAGCAATCTAACAGGCCTTACAAGAAAATTCTAATTTCCTAACCTGAGCAGTTCTAGAGTTTGTACGAATCAGTAGGTGATGAGCCTTCAAGGATGAAGGCATATTTTATATGATGGGATTTTTAGGCCCTATGTAACGTGCAGATATAGTATCCAATAGCAGATTTCCCCCGATGGAAAAAATAGAGGTCAAATCTAAGCTTGAGCTTGACCCAACAGGGGTAGATTTTCCCATAGCCAGGGTTTCTAATAAGTCTAGCATCCCATTTGGCAATGAATAATCAGTGCCCATGGCTGAAGAGTTGCCTTAACCATGAGTACTATAAAATGCTTGAGCCTGCATTCCAAAAGGATGCCACCAATTTCTTTGGTTATTATTTGAACATTAAAAAAGGTAAGGTGGCCTAGACTAGAGAATCACCCAAGAAGAGAGTAGGGCCAAGTGAACTAGTTCGGTGCAGCAAACACCAAAAATAGCAAGGTCAGGAGACCACTCCCAAGGCACCAAAGGGGTGAAAGCCTCAGGAAAAAGAAAAATCCAAGGCCACTAAGAAGAAGAGGATATAGACCAACATGGCTCACTAGAATGCTATAAATAGAACTGGTAATTACCAGTTCAAAGTCACATAGGGACGTGCCACCCCTTAAGCATGAGGGGATGATGAGCCACAAAATTACTCATTTTTTGTACTCTTTTCCCCATAATGTGTGGCACTTTTTCTTGTAGATATAAATGCTTTATGGAAATTATATATATAATTAATAGTTTATTTTGAATGTTCTCTAATATTTATATTTAAGTGTAATTTGTGTAGATTTAGAGTAAATTATTGCATTTTGGCATGTTTTCATCGAGGTTCCACTTGGACCTGGCACTTACAATTTTTATATAGGAAAAACATCTGTAGAATATCGACGAGGGGTATGAAGTCAGGCACCCAAATTCCTTTGAAGCTCTTGACTTCCATTTGGCACTTAACTATTAGGCACCTACTTTTTGTTAGACACCTGCTTCTCATTAGGTGTTTGCTTCCCATTAGGCACCTACTTTCTGTTAGGCACCTGATTCCCATTATATGCCTAATTTCCATTAGGTGCTTGCTTCCCGTAAAGCACCTATTTCTGTTAGGCACCTGCTTCCTAACTTTTACATACAAGGTGCTTGCTTCCCGACTTCTTCAAACGTGACATCTGATTTCCACTAATGCCAAACTACAGTATGACTTTGTGATCGGTACAATAGACTAAAACTTCAGCAACTAGCATGAAAATAATTCCAACATTAAAACCAGATATGGGAAAATATCGAAGATAACTCACCACCCATTTTCTAACTGCTACGTAAATGATTTATGTAAATCGATAAAATAAATATCAAACGTATTCTGGAAATAGAATATGCTAAAATATCATGATATTTTGCCTGATTCCTTTAATTAAGCAAACAGTTGTAAAAGTACATCATTTTTTGATTCGTTTTGAGAATTATAATAGGGTGTGGCCACATATCTATAAATATGCATGCCACCCCTGAAGAAGACCCCCTGGAATTTCTTGAAAATTCTTATTGTAGTTTTTAATAAAAATTTTGAGTATTTTTTTGTAAAAATCATCTAAAGCGTCTGGTGATATTCTACCGCAGGCAGAACCTGTAGGAAATGTGGGTCCACTTACAACAGAGTTCTTCCTTATTTCCCCTATTTTCTATATTTATTTTCATAGATTAATTTATTTCTCTATTATTTCCCTTATTTTCTGTGATTTCCAGCAAGGTAGTAATTTAGTTTTTAAATGCTTTCAGTCCTGTTTTCTTAGACATAGCATGATATTATTGGTTTAAATAAAAAATTCAATGAATACCAAATATCCCCCTAAACCATAATCTAAGGGACTCATCTCCGAAGGAGAAATTATAAGCATATATTTTGCACGGTTGCTCAAAATACTACGAGCTACCTCGAGTTGAAAATTAAATGGAGGTAATTAATTGAAACATAGAAAAAATTAACCAATGTTTTGCCCAACAATGATCAAGCATCGATTATGATTAAACAACTTTGGGAACCTACATCGCTTAGTTCTATTCTTGTTTCATTAAATATTTTGACCATCAGAGCTTCCCCATCTAAGCCATGGTATACTAAAATCTTTAATTTTCTTAAAGATGGTTTGATTCCTAATGATTTAGATTACAATCAACATAATCTTTTGCACAAAAGAGTGTGTTGATTCGTTATAGTTGGTAATACTTTATATCAATGTTATTTTGAAGGTATCCTCTTGTGATGCCTTAACTCCAATGAATCCTATCTAGCTCTTAGTGAGGCTCATGAAGGATCATGTGGAGGCCATTTAAATCGTAATGCCATTACCAAAAATATCCTTCAGATGGGTATTATTGGCCTTCCATGGAGAAATATGCATGTGATCATGTTCGATGTTGCAACAAGTGTAAACAACATGATAATATGATTCATGATACTTCTCAAAACCTTTAGGTTATTTCTTCTCCTTGGCCATTTTACATGTGGGGATTGGACATCATAGGAAAGATTAACCCAATGTCATCTTATGGTCACAATTTTATCATAATAATGATAGAGTACTTCACTAAATGGATCAAAGCCATACCTCTAGCCATGGTGACTAGAACTCAGATCTCCAAATTCATATTCAACCATATCCTCTATAGGTTCAGGATTCCTTCGATGATTATTTTTTACAATGACACTCCTTTCAAGAAAAAGGATGTCCATAAGCTTTGTGTTAAGCACAAGATTCAGCATAGGTGGTCAAATTTGTATTACCATCAAGGTAATGGATAATTTGAAGCATCCAATAATTCATTGATCAAGATACTCAAGAATTTTGTTAGTAAGACTGATCATGACTAGCATATCCAGCTTTATCCTACCTTGTGGGCCTATCACACTAGTGTGCGAACTCCTATAGGTGCATCTCTATTTGTTTGATCTATGAGATTGAGGATATTTTTTCATTCGAGATAGAGGTTCCTTCATTGCACATCTTGTTTCAATATTCCTCAATTGATGATGAGTATAATTTAGATCATTTGAATCAATTATAGCTACTGGATGAAAATTGCATTCAGTCCTTAGAGCATCTTCGAGCCTATAAAAATAGGCTCAAGCGATCTTATTCCAAGAGAGTTCAAAATCATTCTTTTGAGGTTGGGGACCTTTTCCTCAAGGAGAACCAAAAGAACAACAATGCTCGTTCAGATCTTAAAGGTACATTTTAGCACAATTAGCTAGGCCCCTTCATCATAACAGCCAAGTTTGGCTCAGGTGCCTATCGTTTAGCTTCTTTAAATGGTAAAGAACTTAAATAACCAATGAACATAATGTATCTAAAGAGATAGTATACATAGCTCTACATTTTCATATTGCATTTAGCTTAGTTTTCATACTGTATTTGGTTTGCTTGCTCATACTACATGATTGCCTATCATATTTTACATGATTTTCTTGACATTCTATTTCACTTGCATGTTGCTTGTCATATAATTGCATTGTTGCTTGATCATATTTGCATGTCTTCTCGATCATATAGATTTTTTGGGACTTCGTGAAGATGGCAAGTGATAACACCTAGTTAGGTCATAACTCACGTGCATTGCACTCATACTAGGGCTTTGATACCTAGCAAATCCCCAACCTAGGACCCATCTTCATGGATTTTCATCATTGCTCTTTTTTTCTCATGTATTTATTCTTTTATATTCCTTGACCTTGAAAGTATAACATGACCATCATTTTTCTCCAAGTCAAGGAATATAGTTATTTTTCTATATCCTTATCCTTTGCATGTTTTCTTTCTCTTTTTTGTCATGACAAAGGATATATGTTCTTTCTTCTATCTGTGAATATTGCTTTACCCATATTTTTTTCTTTCTTGATATTATGATTATTAAGAGATTATTTTGAGATAGGGTATATATTGTATGAAAATTATTTATGGCGTTCATCAGACCACTGACTATCTTACACATATCTCTTGCTTCTCAAAATTTCAAGGACACACATACTATTCTTCTCTTTTCATATCTATTTTCTCTCTTGGTTTTCTAGCTCATGCACACACCACACCTCTATCAGGTAGTACTCATTTTAGAAAATCAATCAACAACACACCATATTACAAGATAAGCTTCATGGCCACATGTGAGGAGCAACCTCCATATCGACCATTTGTGAGCATACATCCTAGTGGATATCTCTTTCTCTTTGACCATTAGAGAGAACTACACCCATAGTGGGTATCACTCCACACTTGACCATATTTGCAAGCATAACACCCTTACAGAATAGCTTAATGGCCACAAGCAAGGGGCATTCTCCATTTGATCATTTGCAAGCATACATCCTTATAGGGTTTTGCTCCTGTTTTATTTTATTTTTCTTTCTTTGATCTTTTGGAGATTTGCTTTCATTTTCTTCCATATTTCTTCTCTTTTTCCATTTTTTTGGTAGATAATATACTATAGCATTAATATCGGGTTTTATAGGTTGAACCAAAACCTTTTACAAAAATCAGCCCAGGGCTATTGATGAACATGTCCTTACTAAGAACTATATATATGGAAAATCTACATGTCGCCAAAGCCATTACATCCGGTAAGGCACATAGCCTATTATCAAAAAGAAACTTCTCATACAACATTTTGGATATACCCCGATAAAACACACGTGCATCATAATTAAAAAAAAGAAACAGACACAGATCCCTTCCTTGAAACAATGGAGAAAAAAAAGCTGTAGACACACATAGCAGAGTACTGAAAAAAACTTCCACAAGCTTTGTATTGACAATTACTCTTAATAATTATTTGGTAATTGCTTTATTTCATATATGATATGCTTTGGGACCACATCCCGTCTTGGCAAATCAGCCTTGGAGAAGTGAACCTACTGGCTAGATTTATGGTAGTGGCTATCTGGTGGTCCACGTGGCTCTGGTTCGAAGTCTTATATTGTCATTTCTTTCCTACCCTATGATTATCAACCAACCTCAAATTACTAAGATGACTAGGAGCCATGTTATCTGACATGTGATTGTCCCCATTAGTCTTTGTGGTATTTCCAAGCAACATACACCAAGACTAACAACTCGGATAATTTTTATTGTGAGTCCATTTAAAAAAGAGATGGGAATACTCATAGCCTTCGAAATTACAATGCCTTTCCTATTGGTAAATTTGACTATCATTCTTGGCATTCTTGTTGAATAAGCTCCTCTACTTCACTTAGGACATCGTGTTCCCATTTGAAAAGTTTGCCACCATTGACACCCAAATTGACCAGCTTATCAGCAACTTTGTTAGCTTCTCGAAAGACATGTTGGGATTTTTTGTCCTGTCTTACCTGGAAAAGGATCCTAGACTCTTCAACAATTGTTTTAGTCCTCCAAGGAGGTGTTTTCCAATTATTGAGGGTATTTATAACATACATAGAGTCTCCTTCTATGATCAAATTGCCTTCTAAGTCTTGAGTCATTTGAAGGCCTCTCCACATAGCTCTAGCTTTAGCTTCGTTGTTCGTCCTTGTTTCCAAATATTTGGAAAATGCAAGCATCATATTCCCATTATGATCTCGCACAATGCCACCAGCACCTGCTCTGCTAAGATTTTCCTTAGCTGCTCCATCAAAATTAAGCTTAAACCAACCTGTAAGAGGTGGGGACAACTTAACATTGGCTTTGGGGTTGACTACCCTAGGCATAGACTCATCTAAAAACGTTCATATTAAATATTGAGCAATCGTGGTCTCCTGTAGATGAGGTTTATGGCTATCAAAAGGGATAAGTTTCACATTCTTATTGGCAAACGATAGGATCTTGGCAATGATAGTTTGATTATCATGGATAGACTCATTAAAGACTCTATGGTTCCTTTCCAACCACACCTACCAAATATAGTGATTGAGACAAATTTCCCACATGTATCTAAGTCTTTGTATTGAAAAGGGGTAAGGCCACTGGATGAAAAAATCAAGTACGGTGGTTGGTTTAACCCAAGAAATGTTGAAGGCCTAAAAAACCCCACTTAGGACAGTCAAGGAAAAATGGCACTCAAGGAAAATGTGATAAGTGGTCTCCCAATTAGCCCTGCACAAATAATAGTTATTAGTGATACAAATACCTTTACACATCATATTATCAATGGTTAGAATTCTTCCTTGGATAACTAGCCATGAAAAGACTACAATTTTTGGAATTAAATTTTTTATCCAAACTAAGTCCTTTTGGAGGAAAAAATCCTCGTCATCAAGCAAAAGCTTGTAAGCTAATTTAACAGTGAACTGCTCATTTTCTGTAGGAGCCCAGATCACTTGATCTTTCTTGGGTCTCATCGGGATAAACTATTGCCCTAGAATGTTACAAAGATCATTTGATTCCACTTGAAATCCTTGAATCCTTATTTTTTTCTACTTCATTCTACCTCTGTCCTCAACCATATAATCGGAGACTTTTCTGCCAATGTGTTCTTTCGTGATATCTCTTATTTGGGCTAAGTTATGATATTGCGTCAATGGTTCATCCTTAGCCCACCTATCATTCCAACAATTTATCCTCTAACCATTGCCTAAAACCCATATTAAATATTTTTTGATGATTTCCTTACAATTGAGAATTGCTTTCCAAAAAGTAGAACCTCTGATTGGAACTGAGTCACATAGAAATTCCATATTTTGAAGATACTTTCGTTTGATGATAGCTATCCATTCATTTTATTCACCAGAAATGTGGTGTCATGCCTGCTTAGCTAGTAAATTTAAATGCATATGAGCAATTCTCCTCAGACCTAAGCCCCAATTTTCCCTGGGTCTGCACACTTTGGTCTATCCTACAAGGTGTATCCTTTATTTCCCTCTGATCTAGTCCATAAAAATTCTTTTTGGAGTTTCTCAATTTTTGGAAAACCTTCACAAGGGCTTTGAAAATGAAGAGGAAATAGACTGGAATGCTCTGAATAGAGGCCTTAGTGAGGGTCATCTTTCCTGCTTGAGATAGAAGATGACCTTTCCATCCAACAAGTTTTTTTTGAATTCTTTCAATAAACCTGTCCCACATTGACTCTCTCAGAGAACCAATGAAAAGAGGGAGACCAAGATACGAAATGGGGAGGTTTGTTATATCATACCATAAAATTTTTGCAATCCTTACTTGCCTCTAAATGGGGGTATTCAAGAAATATAACTTGCTTTTACTAAAATTAACTTTCTGACCAATAGCGTCCTCGTAGAGTTGCAGGATGTATTTAATTATTTTAGCCTCAACCACCGACGCCTTAGTCAATAGAAGGGTATCATCGATAAATTATTGGTGAGAAATAGCCCTAGTGAGAGATATTTCCTTGATTCCCGATATTAGCCTTGAACTGCAAGCATTTTTTATGGTTCTACCTAAAGCTTCTGCCACAATGATGAATAACATGGGGCTGATAGGGTCCCCCTACCGAATTCCTTTGTGACTTTGAAAGTAACCAACAGTTGTTCCATTAACCAGAATCGAGAACCATGCTTTAGAAATTTATTCTTTCATCAAATTAATCCATTGGTGGTGAAAACCAAACTTAAGGAGGACAACAATCAGAAAGTCCCAATTTAGTCTGTCAAATATTTTGTTCATATCAAGCTTGAGGGCAAAAACATACCTGTTAGTATTATGAGCAGAGTGTAGAGCTTCATGAACTATGATAACTCCATCCAATATTGACCTACCCTTGATAGAGCTTCCCTGGCATGGATCTATGATGCGGGTTAGAACATCTCTCATTCTATTTGCAATGGCTTTAGTTAGGATCTTGTAAGAAACATTGCATAGACTGATTGGCCTAAAGTCAACCATAGATTTAGGGGTTTACTTCTTAGGAATTAGAGAAATAAAAGTAAATTTGAGACCTTTTGGGATATGATTTCTTGCTTGGAATTCTGTGATAGTAGAAATTACATCCTCACTTACGATGTCCCAAAAATCTTGATAGAAATGAGGGGGAAAGCCATCGGGTCCCGGGGCTTTGTCTGGATCCATGCTAAACAAGGCTTTCTTAATTTTATCATCATAAAAGGGAGCTAGAAGCTTAAGTTTTATATCCTCATTTATTATGCTAGGAATGGATTGCAAGAGAATATATTTGGCCTCCTCATTGCACTGTGATTCCTGACCAAGGATAGAATTGAAATAAGTTACTGCCTCCTTTTCGATTTTTGTTAAGTCCTGAGTAATAGAACCATATGCTTTTTAAAAAAAAATTATCTTGTTATTGCTTTTGTTTCTAAGCGTGGTGACATGAAAAAACTTGGAATTTGAATCTCCATATTTCAACCAAAGAGCCCTTGATGTTTGCCTCCAATAGATTTCCTCACAGGCCAAAATTTTATGAGACTCTGCTAGTTTTATCCGTTCCTCCTGCCTAGTAGTTTCATCAGCATCACCATGTTGAATCCTCTGATCAATTATCTTCAAACTTTCAACAATCTATTTTTTATCATATTTTTCTTTTCTTTCATATTTTCATCCGATCATCCATGCACTTCATTTTTCTTTGTATTCATGTTAGATTGAATTTAGACTTTGCATTTAGTTAGATTCATTTATGCATTTCATTTAGTTAGAATAATCATGCATTGCATCCATTATATTTGTGATAACCATGCATCATTAACAATAAAATAAAAGAGATCATACACATAAGAGCACACATATTTCATAAATAATAAATCAAAGCAACTTGTATTACTCAAAAACACTAAGTGTGTGCTAGCCAATCAATGTACTATAGTAGAGAGCTTGGCACACTCAACCATCCCCAGGGATGCATGCCACAATCAAAATTAACATATCATCCCAAACCCTAGCCATGTGATCTTGCTCTCTCTACTTTACTCGTTGCAGGTGGTGGCGGAATCATATTCACATATTGTGATACAAATCATGTCAATGAATACGAGTGACTATATTATCATTAAGATGATGGTGGTGGAACCCTTTGATCTACTAGGATGGCATGGTAGTATTCCATATGGTAGTAGACCTCTCCCCACACTTTCCTCTCATATATCTCCATCATCCTATATAGCTCTAGTAATAGGTGGCCTACCCCACTCTGTTGGATACCTACAATGACAACCATCCCCTCTATCTGATCTTTTTGTTGCTCTCACTCCACCTAGCCCATCTCCCCTCTTAGGTGATTTTCCTCACCCCTCATTGTGTCTCCCTCCACTTAGTCATGTTCTAGTGCTATGTGTATGGTATCCATCTCTACCTACATAGCTACCACCATTTCCCATAGCACCTTAGTCTCCCATGCCTATCCTCCTATATCCACAGCCTCATTGGGTCCCACATGTGTTATCATGGGGGTAACTCTTATGGTTACCCATCCTCTTGAGCTAGATATCATGATGGTAACACTTGTGGTTGTCACTATATCCATCCAAACCTATGTCCATATTGGTATCAGTGGGTCTGTGTCCCTCTATCATCACTTTGTGGCATATCAAGTGATCTCTCAAAGTGCTAGTTGTAATTGCCAGCTCATAACCTAGCATATTTACAATAGCAGTGGTGGGGAGATCCTTGAGGGCTTTATACCCCTGTACAATCTCTTGTACTTGAGGGTCAGCTTGACATCATCCACCCCTAGATCCAAGTCCTCCTCCATCCATATACCCACATCAGGAGTGCCTTCGAATCCTAGTGGTTTTCTCCTAACTTGCCAGAACCAATAGTCCCTAAGGTGTAGAATCTCCTATAGAATACCAAACTAGCACTATACTCAATCAAATTGGTATAGATCCCACTTACCCTTCTCAATGATGACCCACTGGATCTTTCATACCCGATCTAGCTCCTTTGTGTCCTCTAGCTAACTAGGGTGTAGACACCACAATCACCATATGATCTAGTGCTCTTGTAGCTCCTCTATCACCCATATCCCTAGTGGTAAGACACCATCATATAACCTATGCCCATGATCATAGTGTCAGATCCACCTATATGTTGTTGGCCACTCCTCATTGGGTAATGGTCTTGGTAGTGCATTCGACTTTTGGATCACTATGTGTTTCCAACACCACACCTGGAGAAATGTCATACATACTAGCCCTATCTATCGCTTATACACGATGTCATGCAACATCTGATACAAGAAGGCCAACACATATGGTCCCCATGTGAATCTAACTCTAATATCATATGTCTGCCACTACTCTCGCCAATGCCCATGGTAGGTGATACCTACTTGTATGGCACACCAACATCCTTGCCACCACCCCATATAGCACAAACATCAGTGCTTCAACTCCATATCAATATGGTATCTCATTGACATGGAATCCACTCTACTATATCACATGTGCCGAATCCCCTTACATCATCTCCAATGCCACCATCAACACCTGTACCATGTAAATAGTCCTCCCATTGATAGGGATCCTCAAGATGTACCACGCATCCTCCAATGTGATTATCATCTCCCCTATCGATAACCAAAATGTGGATGATTTTGGATACCATCTCTCTACTAAAGTCATTAGTAGTGTCTTGTCCACCTCAATATAGGGTATCTCTTCCAAGTGTTGTAGCCCCACATTCTCTAGTATCTCCCTATCTATCTTTGTGAGCTCTCTAATAGCCTCCCAAAGTGTGCTCAATCACCTCTCTCTACTATTGAGTACATCGAGCTGCATAATCAACATTACAACATTAGAAATTCATCCTAAAAACTGAAAATCATTAAAATAAAAGGTATTTTTCATAAAATTGACCAAATTCATGCCTCAAGATAGCCAGGTGTGAATTAGGTATGGCCTCTTGACCAAATTCACACCTATTGACCAATTTGTGTTGGATATTTTGAGTAGATGAGTTGTCATTGATATCAAGAGTGAGTGGTCATTGATGTCAAGAGTCAGTTTCAGTGAAGCAATGCAAGTAGTTGAGTTGGCATTGATGACATGGTCAAAGGTTAGCAAGGCAAGGTTTCCTCCTAAGTTGATGATTAAAAGCTTTGAAGAAGGTTTGACGACCAAAATTTGAAGATCAGGTTGCAATGGAGTGCAAGTAAAAATTAATATTATAATAATTTATTATTATAATATTCAGGGCCATTCAAGGAAGAAAATACGTTATGTATTAGCCAAAATATTTTAAAATAAATGAATTTATTATTTTAAACCTAAGGCTAAATAATTAAATTAATTTTATTTATTTTTATTTAACCCTAAGGTTAAATATAAATAAAATTAAAATATTTTATTAAGTGGCAATTAAAAAAATTTAAATGAGCCGATGTCATGCAAACTGAAGGAAATATATATTTAAGGCTAAGTGCCTAAGGTGGAAGGATATGAGTTTTAATAAAAATACCAAATAACACTTACACGAATTCGTCTTCGCATGTGGTAGAGGGAAGTAAGTGAATTCATGATTTTCGAAGGAGAAGAAGTCAAAGGGGGAAGATCCTTATCCCCATTTATCCACTGCAGTAGCCTAGCTGGCAAGTAAGGCTTGCACAGTGCTTTGGGAGTCGTGAGGTGCAGGTTTCAATTTTTGCAAGGCACGGGTTTTGTTTGCTAGTTTTTTTGCCTTCGTGCATCGGTAGGAGAGGTGAAGAAGGAGCGAGCGCTCCTTGGCCTACGTGGGAGGCTTAGCCCATGTGGTTGAGGTCCTAGTGCTAAGGCGTGCATGACTTGAGAGGTCGTGGGTTCGAGCAAGGTGACTTTTGTTTTGGCGAAGGCTTCAATTAAGCGGTAGCGGTTTTTGCGGAGGATTCAATATTATAAGGTATGCTTTTGATAATTATCATGGTTGGGAGTTATAAGGTAGAAAAATATTTTTACCTTTCGCAATATTGGGAGTTATAAGGTGATAATTATTTTATATGCATAATTTTTGTAAGGGGTAATTAAATGCTAAAGTGTTTTATTTTTTATATTTGTGAGTGGTTAGAAAGTTAGATGGAGTTATAAGGTGTAAATTTTGGATTGAATTTTATTGTACCTTTTTCTCAAGAAGAATATCCTTGTGCGAGTTTTGAGATAAACTGTTGCTATCTAAAATTGAAGTGGCACAAGAAGGTTTGGCTATTCTGAGACAGGTTTTGAAGACACTTATTCATCAATCAAAAGATATGGGCACATATTCCTAGTGAGTTATTTTTGGATGTTGTGAATGCTAAGTTGGAGTGAAAAGGATTGTTTGACAAGCATTGTTGAGATTGATTGTTTAAGGCTTTTTTGAGTAAGAGTTAATGATAAAAACCTTGTTTTATAAGTATTGTTAGAAATATTGACCTATCTTGAACTAGGGTTTATTGAGCTATCTTGAGCTAGGGTTTCTGCAAAGAACATGAGTATCATTGTTATGTGAAGTTATGAAAGATCATGAGTATTATTGTTATGTGAGGATCACTTGATAAGCATTGTTATTGAAGTGATTGGTTGAGTGAAGAACTTGAAATAGGGTTTGCAAAGATTACGAGTATCATTGTTATGTGAGATTATTCGATAAGTATTGCTGGAAATAATTGATTGTTCATATGTTTGGACTAGGGTTTGTGAGTAAGGGTTATTTCATTAAGTGATTGGTTGAGTAGGGTTGTGATTGAGCCTAGTCAAGTGGTTGTGTTGAAGTGATAGTTCAAGTTATGTGAAACAAATTGTTATATATTCTAAATTGATTTGAGAAAGAGGTTGAGTGTTGTGGTGAAGCATATTGAGTCTCTAACAATTATCTATATGTTTATGTGGTAAAAATATATATTGAGAGTTATTGAGAATTGTGGTGAATGTGAAGCATATTGAGTCTCTAAAAATTCTTGATATAGTTTTGTGATATTGGACAAGTTCTAGAGAGGACTTGTGGACACATTAATGTGAGCTTTTGTGGAAGCTTACAATACATATTTGAGAATAGAGATTTTTTAGAATATTAAACAAGTTATAGAGAGGACTTGTGGACATATTAGTGTGAGATTTTGTGAAAGCTTAAAAGGCAGATTTGAGATAAGTCTTTGAGAAGACTTGAGAGTAGAGTTGATTGATTGATTTGTTCAAATTTTGAGTTAAGATTTGGGGTATATCTAGCAAAGCTTATTGATTCAAGCTTTGTGTTAAGGCTTGAGGATAGATTTATGCTATACTGAAGGACTATGTTTAGTGCAGATCAGAGGACAAAGATTAAGGATAAAATTATGCTAGATCGAAGGATTGTGTTTAGTGCAGATCAGAGGATAGATATTGAGGATAGATTTGTGCTAGACCAAAGGACTGTGTTTAGTGCAGATCAGAGAATAGAGATTGAGGATAAAGTTGTGCTAGACTGAAGGACTATGTTTAGTGCAAATCATAGGATAGAGATTGAGGATAAATTTGTGCTAGATCTAAGGACTATGTTTAGTATAGATTTGAGAATAGAGTTTGGTGCAGATTTGAAGACAAATTTGTGCCACACCAGAGACAAGGATTGAGCAGATGTATGCTAGACCTAAGGACTGTGTTTAGTATAGATTTGAGACAAATCTAAGAGAAATATTTGGAGGTGACAAAGTATATAGGATGATAGTCTCTAGTGGATAGAGATCCATTAGCCATGGCAGTGAGGACATATCTTCTAAGTAAGGATAGGAGTCTTCAGTGGATAGAGATCCATTAGCCAGTGCAGTGGAGGCAATAGTTCTTCTAGAAGATCACCAACCAAAGCAGAGGAGAAATGAGTTCTCCTATGGATAGAGATCCACAAACTTGATTAGGGGATTGGTATCTCATTTGGACAGAGGTCCATAAACATTGTAATAGGGAATCTATTCCCAAGAGATTTGTTGAGAAAATTTTAGTGAAATATTTTCTCCGTGGAGTAGCCCACATTGGGTGAACCACGTTAAATTGGTGTCTCTATTGTGTGTGATGATTTGTGCATTTATTTGGTTACTGTTGTTGATATTGCCATTGATAATATTGGATATTATTGTTTGGGAAAGAAAAGTAAAAATTGGTCTTATACTATTCACCCTCCCTCTCAATATAAACTTATGTTCTTCAATTTATATCAGAGTTGGTTCCTTCGAAAAAGGTTTAACAACTTGAAGGAAGGTCTTGCAAGAACACAAATGTTAAAGAAAGACAAAAGTAGAACCATGAGATACAAGAATAAAATAACACACATGGTCATGAAATAAAAGGAATATGAATTCAATGTTGTTATTTTTGGAGGAATAATGGAAATAGATTCAAGAGATGAATCAAGTAATGGAGAAATAACAATATTGATAAATTTTTGTACCAGATGTAGGAAGATAGGTCACCATGCAACTTATTGTCCACAAGAAGGTGAAGAATATTTTTTTCATGGTCAACTCGGTCATGATGCAAGTTATTGCAATGGGTTTAGTAGCGGTGAAGATGAATATGATACTCTTAGAATTGAAGTCCTAGAGGATGGTTCAAAAAAAGATAACATGGACAATCAAAACAGGTATGAAGAAGAAACTCTACTTTGGACAATAGAAGAAATTGAATATCAAATAAAAGAGAAAATTTTAGAAAAAGAGAAAGCCACACTTAAGGAACTTGTTGAGTTAAAAAAGGGAGAAATTAGAGTTAAAGGCTCAAATACAAGAGGATGATAAATGTAAGACAAAGCATCAAAAATATCTCTCTAACTTGAAAGATAATATTGAAAAGTCAAGGAGAATTGAAAAAGGTATGGTTGAACAGTCAAAGGTAAAAGAACTAAAATGTGAAAAAATTATTGTTGATTTCGAAGAATTAAAAAGGGAGAACTCGGGATTAAGGGTTCAAGCTCAAGAAGATGAGAAATCAAAAGAAGCTATTTTATAAGAGCTGACTAACTTCAAAATTAATATTGAAGAAGCAAGGAAAATTGAAGAAGGTATGGCTGAAAAATTAAATACAAAATATCTAGAGGATGAAAGACTAGAACATAAGATAGTTTCACTAAGGATGGAAGTGAAAGACTCTAAGGAAAAACTACACAAGTTTGAGAAGAATTCAAAGTTCTTGGATAGGAATATCAATGCATAAAGATCATCTGTCACCAAAATAGGACTTGGTTTTGAAGGAGAACAAGGGAAATAGGAAGCAAGAAAAGGAGAGTCAAGCTCAAGCACCAAAGAAGAAGAAGCTTCAGAAGAAGAAAGTGTAATAGAAATTGAGACTTCTAAGGATAAGTTGGAAAATATAAAGTGCAACAATAAAAGGAACAATGCACAAATATGGAATAGGAAACAGGACAGGGTAGAATATACTAAGAGACAAATGGGGTCAAAACAAGGTAATTTCAATGGATGATGCTTCTCATTTCACAGGTTTGGGACAAGGCTTCATAGTGTAGGAGGACACATGAAAGACATGAATATGGGAACTTCAGAAATATGTAGCTTTTTCATGGGTATTGCTACTCATGCAATCAGTTTGGTCACAAGGCAATAAATTGCAGGATCCATGACAAGAATATATATGGCTTCACTAGGAGAAATCCCAAGGCATTTGCACCTCCAAGGAATAAAAATATTAAGTGTTACAAGTGCAATAATGATGGACATATAGCAAAGTGATGTAGAAAAAAAAATTTAGAGACAAGCAGGAATATAAATAGTTAGAGGAATCAGAAGGATCAGATGAGAAGGAAAGTGGACAAAGGTAAATATCAGTGCTTACTAGGAGTAGAAATACTCCCACCCTAGAATTAACAACCTCAAGAGGAGGTGGAGGAGGGGCTAAGCTAAGAGACTCATTCTTAGCCCCGAGCCCCAAAGGTGACCCTTTGCCATTGATGTCAAAGGGGGAGAGATTTGAGTAAGGGGGAGATATTTGATTTAAAAGAAAGCATTGAGTCAGGGGGAGCAGAATAGAAAAAGGTTAAGGAAATTGTAAAGGATAATTGGGTTGCCATAAATGACAAAGGGGGAGAGTTTTGGATATTTTGAGTAGATGAGTTGTCATTGATGTCAAGAGTGAGTGGTTATTGATGTCAAGAGTCTGTTTCAGTGAAGCAGTGCAAGTAGTTGAGTTGTCATTGATGACATGGTCAAAGGTTAGCAAGGCAAGGTTTCCTCCGAAGTTGATGATTAAAAGGTTTGAAGAAGGTTTGACGGTTGAATTTTGAAGATTAGGTTGCAATGGATGGCAAGTAAAAATTAATATTATAATAATTTATTATTATAATATTCAGGGCCATCACGGCCATTTAAGGAAGAAAATCTGTTATGCATTGGCCAAAATATTTTAAATAAATTAATTTATTAATTTAACCCTAAGGTTAAATAATTAAACTAATTTTATTTATTTTTATTTAACCCTAAGGTTAAATATAAATAAAATTAAAATATTTTCTAAAGTGGCAATTCAAAAATTTAAATGAACTGATGTCATGCAAATTGAAGGAAATATATATTTAAGGCTAAGTACCTAAGGTGGAAGGATATGATTTTTAAATAAAATATCAAATAACACTTGCACGAATTCGTCTTTGCATGAGGAAGAGGGAAGTAAGTGGATCTACGATTTTCGGAGGAGAAGAAGAAGTCAAAGGGGGAAGACCTATGTCCCCATTCATCCACCATAGTAGTAAAGTTGGCAAAGAAGGCTTGCATAATGCTTTGGGAGTCATGAGGTGCAGGTTTCGATTTGTGCAAGGTACGAGTTTTGTTTGATGGCATTTTTGCCCTCGTGCACCAATGGGAGTGGTGAAGAAGGAGCGAGCGCTCCTTGGCCTACATGGGAGGCTTAGCCCACGTGGTTGAGGTCCTAGTGCTAGGGCGTGTGCTACTTAAGAAGTCATAGGTTCAAGCAAGGCATCGGATATTTTGGCGGAGGCTTCAATTAAGCGGTAGCAATTTTTGTGGAGGCTTCAATATTCTAAGGTATTCTTGATAATTACCATGGTTAGGAGTTATAAGGTAGAAAAACATTTTTACCTTTTGCCATATTGGGAGTTATAAGGTGATGTTAAATATTTTATGTGCATGATTTTTGTAAGGGGTAATTAAATACTAAAGTGTTTTATTTTTTTATATTTGTGAGTAGTTAGAAAGTTAGAGGGAGTTATAAGGTGTAAAATTTGGATTGACTTTTATTGTAACTTTTTCTCAAGAATATCCTTGTGAGTGTTTTGAGATAAACTGTTGCTATCTAAACTTGTAGTGGCATAATAAGGTTTGGCTATTCTGAGACAGGTTTTGAAGACACTTCTCCATCAATCAAAAGGTATGGGTACATATTCCTAGTGAGTGATTTTTGAATGTTGTGAATGCTAAGTTGGAGTGAAAAGGATTGTTTGATAAGCATTGTTGAGATTGATTGTTGAAGGTTTTTCTAAGTAAGAGTTGATGATAAAAACCTTGTTTTATAAGCATTGTTGGAAATATTGAGCTATCTTGAACTAGGGTTTATTGAGCTATCTTGAGCTAGGGTTTGTGCAAAGAACATGAGTATCATTGTTATGTGAAGTTATGAAATATCATGAGTATCATTGTTATGTGAGGATCACTTGATAAGCATTGTTGTTGAAGTGATTAGTTGAGTGAAGAACTTGAACTAGGATTTGAAAAGATCATGAGTATCATTGTTATGTGAGATTGTTCGATAAGTATTGTTGGAAACAATTGAGTGAGTGTTCATATGTTTGGACTAGGGTTTGTGAGCAAGGATTATTTCATTGAGTGATTGGTTGAGTAGAGTTGTGATTGAGCCTAGTCAAGTGGTTGTGTTGAAGTGATAGTTCAAGTTCTGTGAAACAATTTGTTCTATATTCTAAATTGATTTGAGAAAGAGGTTGAGTATTGTGGTGAAGCATATTGAGTCTCTAAAAATTTTCTATATGTTTCTTTGGTAAAAATAAATATTGAGAGTGATTGAGCATTGTGGTGAATGTGAAGCATATTGAGTCTTTAACAATTCTCTATATATTTCTATGAGATTGGACAAGTTCTAGAGAGGACTTGTGGATAGATTAATGTGAGCTTTTATGGAAGCTTATAATACAGATTTCAAGACAAATATTGTTGAGCAGATTGGACAAGTTATAGAGAGGACTTGTGGATAGATTAGTGTGAGATTTTGTGAAAGCTTACAAGGCAAATTTGAGATAATTCTTTGAGAAGACTCGAGATCAGAGTTTATTGATTGATTTGTTCAAACCTTGAGTTAAGGTTTGGGGGAATCTAGCAGAGCTAATTGAGTCAAGCTTTGTATTAAGTCTTGAGGATAGATTTTTTCTAGACCGAAGGACTATGTTTAGTGTAGATCAGAGGATAGATATTGAGGACATATTTATGCTAGACCGAAGGATTGTGTTTAGTGTAGATCAAAGGACGGATATTGAGGATATATTTGTTCTAGACCGAAGGACTGTGTTTAGTGCATATCATAGGATAGAGATTGAGGATAGATTTTTTCTAGATCGAAGAACTGTGTTTAGTGTAGATCAGAGGATAGGTATTGAGGATATATTTGTGCTAGAATGAAGGAATATGTTTAATACATATTTGAGGATAGAGTTTGATGCAAATTTGAGAACAGATTTATGCTAGACTAGAGACAGATATTGAGCAGATGTGTGCTAGACCGAAGGACTATGTTTAGTACACATTTGAGACAGAGCTAAAAACAAGCTTTGGAGGTGACAAAGTATAGAGGATGATATCTCTAGTGGATAGAGATCCATTAGCCAAGGCAGTGAGGATAGGTCTTTTGAGTGAGGATAGGAGTCTTCAGTGGATAGAGATCCATTAGCTAGTGCAGTGGAGGCAGTAGTTCTTCTATAATATCACCAACCAGAGTAGAGGAGAAAGGAGTTCTCATGTGGATAGAGATCCATGAATTTGATCAGGGGATTGGTGTCTCCTTTGGACAGAGGTCCATAAATATTGTAATAAGGAAAATATTCCCAAAGATTTGTTGAGAAAATTTTAGTGAAATATTTTCTCCATGGAGTAGCCCACATTTGGTGAACCACATTAAATTGGTGTCTCTATTATGTGTGATGATTTATGCATTGCTTTGGTTACTGTTTTTGATATTGCCATTGATAATATTGGATATTATTGTTTGGGAAATAAAAGTAAAAAATGGTCTTATACTGTTCACCTCCCTCTCAGTATAAGCTTGAGTTCTTCAATTTGTGGTCCACGATGAATTTTACAAAAAAATGCTTAAAAATAAAAAAATTACTCAAAAATTGTTATTTGCAGGTAAAGAACCTAATTTTAGCAAGTGGGTTGTGATCCATATCTTCACTTGGTCTGTAGAAGTTCTAGAATTCCCTCTCACCACAACATCCCAATGAGTTAGGAGCATAATTTTTCTTTTTCCTCTTCAGAGCTCTTTTCTCCTCCTTGCATGGTGAAAATGAGCTCAATTTCCTCTTTTCTCCCCTCCTTTTTTCCTCCCTTTCTTCTCTCTCTTCCTTTTTATTTTCTCTCATTTTCTTCTCTCTCCTCCCCTTCTTCATTTTCTCTCTTCTTATCTTTTCTCTTTATCTTCTTTGCTTTATCTTGCTTTTGCTTCCTTTTTTTGCCTTTTTTGAGTTTCCTTTAGGAATTTCACATTCCTTATAAAAACACAAGGGGGCACCCTATCCTTAGAGGCATTAATACTTCAATTTGCATGTAAATTTGTTCTATTTAGGATAACACCTCTTTTTGCACCGTTCCTCCATCCAAACCTAGCCACCCCTTTTGTGTTCATCATTTTTTGCACGTAGGCATCTACATATTTCTTTAACACATTTAGTTGACCTTAAATGCATCAAAGAGGGGGTAAAATGTAGACATGAAAAATTGACACATAAAAATGAGTCAATCTTTCCTTAGATCCTTAGGAAGCCATCCAAGATTGCTAAGTGCAAATTTGAGGCCCTTTTCCCCTCTTCCTTTGGTCTTTTTACTTAGCCTTACAAAATTCTCACCTGGTCCATTACAGGGCATGAATTTGGATTTCTAAATTCACACCCTATAATTACTAGGCATGAATTTGGTATTCTAAGGGGTTTTTTCTCAAAAAACCCTCCCTATGTTGGTTTATTTTGGCATTGGTCCTTGCCTATAGTGAACTTTCATTTTCCTACCATTTAGCCTTCCAACCCTCTATAAATAGAGGATTGGATTATTATTTTTTACCTAGATATTCTCAATGAGTCTTCTTGAGAATTCTAATCTTGACTTGCTCATTTGTTCATGCTAATTGGTGCTCTTATGTTGTGGGATTGTTATTTTGATGTTTTGTGCTTTGATGTCAGTTGCCCTTGGAAAAAAAGTGGAGGAATCTTGATGATTGGATGGATATACCATCTTGGGATGCTTCTTCCACCTTCTCATTTATCCTTGCTTCCTCCATTAGTTGACCAGGTTCTGAACTTTCATTTTCCTACCATTTAGCCTTCCAACCCTCTATAAATAGAGGATTGGATTATTATTTTTTACCTAGATATTCTCAATGAGTCTTCTTGAGAATTCTAATCTTGACTTTCTCATTTGTTCATGCTAATTGGTGCTCTTATGTTGTGGGATTGTTATTTTGATGTTTTGTGCTTTGATGCCAGTTGCCCTTGGAAAACAAGTGGAGGAATCTTGATGATTGGAGGGATATACCATCTTGGGATGCTTCTTCCACCTTCTCATTTATCCTTGCTTCCTCCATTAGTTGATCAGGTTCTTTACTTACAATTGATAGTCTTTAGGTCTATTTTCACTATTTTGCATCGTATTTTTTGATATTTTGAGACCCAAAAGTGCATCTGAACCAGATTCATGCCCTACTTATATAGGGTGCAAATTTGGTAAGCCAAATTTATGCCCCTCATTACAGGGCATGGATTTGGTCAATTAGGGCTTAGGGGAAACTTTTTGCTTCCCAAAACCCTAATTTCTTACTTGTATTTGTGCTTTTTATCACCTAAATTCTTATCCATTTCACTTCACTATTGCATGTTTGTGTCATCTTGCTTTTGTTTGATCCAAAGGTCAAAGATCATTTCATTTACAAATGATAAACTAAAAACACTAAGGGTTCTTGACTATTGCACCTCCAAGCTCAGTTATATAACAGCCTAAGCAGGCCCCAAACATTGATTAATTTTCTAGGGTTTTGTAAGTTGTCACAGGTTTTAAAGCTATTTGGATATTTTGGACACAAGTCAAATATGGGATAAACCATCAGATCAAATAAGTTCTCTAATAGATATTTAGATTTTTTTTCTCTACCCATTTTGTTCAAGACCTAGATCATAAGTAAAAAAATAAAATATTTAGCTTCATTTATATGCATTTGAAAGAATAAAAGCATATACACTACACCAAAAAAGGGCTTTAACGGTATCTAAAATAAGGTGGTTTTTTACGATGGTAAAAAACTTCCCTAATAGATCCTAAGAGGGTGGTTTATAATCACCCTCTTAGGATAACCACCCTCTTAGGGTCACCCTAAGAGGGCAGTTATAAACTACCCTCATAGGACTAAGATGGCAGCTATAAACCATCATCATAGGGTGACCCTAAGAGGGCGGTTATGAACCGCTCTCTTATCCTTAAGAGGGTGATTCATAACCACCCTCTTATCCTTAAGAGGGTGGTTCATAACCGCCCTCTTAGGTCACCCTAAGACGTTTTATAACCGTCATCATAGGGTGACCTAAGAGGGCGGTTTATAACCACCCTCTTAGGGGCACCCTGAGATGATGGTTTATAATCATCATCTTAGGTTATATATATTCTTATAATAAAATATGAACATCACATCATGATATGATGTGATGTTCATATTTTATTATGTGCATAAATATGCTTGCGACAACCCTAAGAGCATGACCTCAGAAGTGATTGCCTTTGATATAAAAACGTGCATTATTTTTTAGTTTTAGCAGGTAAACTTTCATGTTGTTCATTGTTTGGCTAGGGTTTGCTCTATATTTTTTGTGAAACTGTGATATCTACTACTTTCAAGTTGTTCATTTTCTGGTTGGGGTTCTTCACTTTGTTGAATAAATCTGTAACCCAAAAATCCATGATGGTTTTATTTTCTATTATCAAAGAGTATCCTTCACTAAGAATTCTCATAGAGTAGATAATATTCAAAATGGAGAGATATGAGGACCTAAGAAAAAACCGAAGGCATAGAACGAGGCATGAAGATGAATTTAATATTGGAAGAGATGAGGTTAGTTAGGTACAGTGAATTTTGCATTATTTATAGTATTTACTGTAACTTTTGCGAACCCATGTCCTTTTAGGGTTTGGAATTTTTTAGTTTGTAAAGTTGTGTTTATGCATGATATTTGTAAAATTTAAACCCTAGGATGATGTTAATACCCTTTTGAAATATAGTTTAAACCTTGGGGTGATATTAGTTTCTTGAGATAATAAAACTTAAACCTTAGGGCTTGAAATAAAATTTAAACCCTAGATTACCTTAATCGTGCTATTCATTTTTTGGTTGGGGTTTACCTTGAAATTTCTTTGAAATTGTGACATCTACTACTTTACCCCTGGTTCTTCACTTTGTTGAATAAATCTATAACCCAAAAATCCTTGTTGGTTTTCTTTTCTATAATCCAAGACTATCCTTCACTAAGAATTCTCACAGAGTAGATAAGATTTGAAATGGCAAAAGATGAGGGTCAAAGCAGAATCCAAAGGCACAAAATGGGGTATGAAGACGAATTTAATATTGGAAGAGATGAGGTTAGTTAGGTTTAGTGAATTTTACATTATTTTTGGTATTTACTATAACTTTTGTGAACCCATGTCCTTTTAGAGTTTGGATTTTTTTTGTTTGTAAAGTTGTGTTTATGTATGAGATTTGTAAAATTTAAATCCTAGGATGATGTTAATACTAAATATTCCATTGTACACCATCTATCCATCAAAATAGCCAACACATTATTACTATTTCAAATAGTAATTTAGGTATGGTTATGGTATTTATAAATAGAAATTAAAAGAGGGTAAATGAAAAGAAATAGGAAATAGAAGGAAGCAAACTCCCTAGAAGATTGTTTGGTTTTCTCATAATCTCCTGTTACATTGAATCACATTGAGTTACAAGTTTCTTTTTGTAAGAAATACTTGTATAACAAATTGTTTAACTATGAGTGTGGTCTACCAGTAAGGAGACCACTTGCATTATCAGTGATGTGACCCAGGTTCAATCCCCATGACGGATGTTTATAATAAGTATTTATTAAAAAAAAAAACAAATTATTTAACAAAATGCCTTAACAACAATATACATTTTAACTTTTTTCCATCTTTTCAAACTTTTTATTTTTTCACATGATTAAGAGTTAGACCTTGGATGATGTTGAATACACCCCAATTTTTATGCTTACATGATGTTGTGTATAAAAAAAGACTTGTTTAATGAAGTGTTATATGAAATGCTCAAAAGGTAAAATTCTTATCAATATAGAATCCATCTTTAAAAATTAGGTTCTCATCTCTTTTGATTCAGAATTAGCCCTTGGAAGTATAATCCAAGAAATACATCTATTTTTAACCTTGAATTTTGGTCTATTTTCATGAAAGGAAGTTTTTTACAATCAAGGAGTGGACAGTGAATGGGGGTTGTTGAAATGTTGGTGATGTGGTGTTTTGTGACATAAAATTCTAATTCTTAGGGACCAAGGACAATTTTTTTTGTAGTCTATCATTACAGTAGTCATTTGTGGTGAAGTATGTTGGATAAATCTAGATGCAAGATTTATAAATATTTGGAGTTCTCAGTAAACACTAAAGCATTGTGTAATAAATACTTGTTTGGTTTTCTCATAATCTCCTATCACATTGAATCACATTACGCTACAGGTTTTTTTGTGTAAGAAAAACTTGTATAAAAAATTGTTTGATGAAATGTATGAACAACAATATAAATTTTAACTTTTTCCCATATTTCAAACTTTTTATTTTTTTCACACGATTCAGAGTTAGACCTTGGATGATGCTGAATACACCACAGTTTTTTATGCTTACATGGTGCTGTATAAAAAATATCATTTTAAGCTTACATGGTGTTGTGTATAAAAAAGACATTCAATCAAGTGTTAGATGAAATGCTCAAAAGGTAAAATTCTTATCAATTTGGAATCCATCTTTAAAATTTAGGTTCTCACCTCTTTTGCTTCAAACTTAGCCCTTGGAAGTTTAATCGAGGAAATACATCCATTTTTAACCTTGAGTTCTAACCTATTGTCATGAAAGGAATTTTTTTACAATCAAGGAGTGGACAGTGAATGGGGGTTGTTGAAATGTTGGTGATGTGGTATTTTGTGACATCGAATTGTAATTCTTAGGCACCAGGGACAATTTATTTTGTAGTATATCATTATAACAATCATATTTAGTGAAGTATGATGGATAAACCTAGATGCAAGATTTAGAAATATCTAGAGTTCTCAGTAAACACTAAAGCATTGTGTAAGAAATATTTGTTGGTTTTCTCATTATCTCCTATCACATTGAATCACATTGAGTTACATACTGCTTTGTGTAAGAAAGACTTGTATAACAAATTGTTTGACGAAATGCCTGAAAAAAATATACATTTTAAATTTTCCCCATATTTTAAAAAATTAAATTTTTCACATGATTTAGAGTTAGACCTTGGATGATGCTGAATGCACCCCAGTTTTTTATGCTTACATGGTGTTGTATAAAAATGTTATTTTAAACTTACATGGTGTTGTGTATATAAAATACTTGTTCAATGAAGTGTTAGATGAAATGCTCAAAAGATAAAATTCTTACCAATCTAGAATCCATCTTTAAAATTTAGGTTCTCACCTCTTTTGCTTCAAACTTAGCCCTTGGAAGTTTAATCAGGAAATACATTTGTTTTTTACCTTGATTTTTGACCTATTATCATGAAAGGAAGTTTTTTACAATCAAGGAGTGGAAAATGAATGGGGGTTGTTGAAATGTTGGTGATGTGGTATTTTGTGACATCAAATTGTAATTCTTAGGCACCAGGGAAAATGTTTTCTGTAGTCTATCATTACAAAAGTCATCTTTGGTGGAGTATGCTAGAGAAACCTAGATGCAAGATTTATAAATATCTGTAATAAGTATTGTTTGGTTCTCTCATAATATTTTGTCATATTGAATCATATTGAGTTATAAGTTTCTTTGTGTAAGAAAGGCTTGTATAACAAACTGTTTGATGAAATACCTAAACAACAATATACATTTTAACTTTTCCCCATCTTTTCAAAAAAATTATTTTTTTCACATGATCAAAAATTTAGACCTTGGATGATGTTGAATATACCCCAATTTTTTATGCTTACATGGTGTTGTACAAACAATGTTATTTTAAGCTTACATGGTGTCTTGTATAAAAATACTTGTTCAATGAAGTGTTAGATGAAATTCTCAAAAGGTAAAATTCTTATCCATCTGGAATCCATCTTTAAAATTTAGGTTCTCACCTCTTTTTCTTTAGACTTAGCTCTTGGAAGTTTAATCTAGAAAATAGATCTTCTTTTTACCTTGAGTTTTGGCCTATTGTCATGAAAGGAATTTTTTTACAATCAAGGAGTGGACAGTGAATGGGGGTTGTTGAAATATTGGTGATGTGATTTTTTATGACATCAAATTGTAATTCTTGGGCACCAAGGATAATTTTTTTGTAGTATATCATTATAGCAGTCATCTTTGGTGAAGTATGTTGGAGAAACCTAGATGCAAGATTTAGAAATATTTAGAGTTCTCAGTAAACACATGGGTATTAATTAACCATAACAAACTAGCTTATCAGTGGAGAAGAGACAAGGGGGATATGGTTGATCAGGTTGACTACTCTTTAGGTTGATCATCTTGCTAGGTCTCCCTCTGAAATCTCTCACTTATTGTATTCTCCTTCTACTTTCTTGTATTGCAAAAAAAAAAAATTAATTGGTTATATGGGATTGAAATAGGCCCTACCCATATTACTTCATGATTGTATTACCTCTATATTTCATTGAACAACATAGTTGGAATACGACAAACTTTATTATCATGGAACCCTTGGGGATTGTAAAACTATTAAGGTTCACTCATGGGATTGTAACCTTGGCTTACTATGTGAAATATTACAACTACATTTATTTTGGCTAATATTTATCATTTGATTGGCTTCTTTGTCCATAGAGAAGTACTTTATTGTTGTTATAATTAAATCATGCTTATATGTGCTTGAAAATTTTATTTGGCTCTCAGATTGGCTCTTTCCTTTATCCTTGAGATTCATTGTATACTCAAATAACTTTTGTTATCCAAGTTTTTCTTGGGATTCTTTGTTCTTGACTATGTACCTCAATAATTTTAACCAGTTCAATATCCCTGAGGGTTTGTTTTAATTACTTGTATACTACACAATGACATATGTCTGAAACTCCTATTGGTAAGGTCTTTGGTATTTTTACATATTGGAACTTTGGTCTTCAAGATTTACATTTTTCACCTTCACTATTCTTGCACATGGGATCAGACTTGAAATTTTAAACAAGTGAAGGTCTATCTGCAACTAGTTTTCTACAAAGGCTACAATGTAACCACAAAGATTTAAAGCATTATTATTCAAGATCAGTTTTGCATACTATAAAAATTATCTTTGTCATACTTATTATCATTATCTGCATGCATAAAGTTGTATCAACAACATAGATATCTTTAAAGGATGTCCTAACTAAAGCCATACTACAACAAAATTTGTATCTTTGAATCCATTAAACACTTCATCAACTTTACTATCATAATTTATCTACAGTAGGAATTGTAGTTGGCTTCAAAGTAGCATCCTTACTAGCTATGTCTATCTTGCCAAGGCAACATCCTCAGTTATAATAAAAGCTTTCTTCTACATTTAGACCATGCACATGATAGAATTTTGTAGCCATGATTCTAGCGCTAGGGTGGTTGTGCCATTAATATCTTGCTAGGTTTCCCTCTCGAATTTCTCACTTGTTTTTGTTATTCAACTATTTTATTACATTTTTTGACAAAAGAAGGATGTCATACACACTTATCATTGAGCGTGTTTATTTTTTGTTTTGTTTCTTTCGATCCTTAATTGTTTGGGTAGCCCATGTATTTTTTAGTTTCTAATAGTTACTTCATCAATACTATAAATAATAAAATATAAACCCATTGTTTCCATACAAATGCAATCAACTATTTTGAGACAAATATTTATATTACATGCATTAGTATATCGATTTTCTTGATGTTTGACATAAGTTTATAGATTTGAGGTTGAGGCATAAGATACAAGTTGTATGCTTAGGTAAGGATCCATAGTCTTTGGATTTACCTTTAATAGACAATAGTTCCAACCATGAGTGGTTATTCTATTAGCATGGCCTCAAATTGATATTTCCTATCTTTGAATTGATATTTTCTATCTTTGAATTGATATTTTCTATCTTTGAATTGGGTATCTCTTCAACAAAGTGATTAATTCCCTGTCTTTGAATTAGAAACAACCTCTAAATTTTGCTTGCCAATATTTCCCTTAGGGGTATCATTTTCTTGCATTTTCTATTTAGCATTAGCAGAGTAACATGTACACCACCTTCAACACAATTATACCATTATTTTCTTTAATATTACAATTACATGTGTTTTGAGACTCATTGGATGCTTGAGTGCTTCAGTTGTGGTTGGCCTCTTGTTTGGATCCCATGCACAAAGTGACTGCAAAATTATTTGAATCTTGCTCCTTTAAATCATATTAAATATTTCTATTACATCATCAACTTTAGTAAAGGTGGAAAGCTTTCCCTGGAGTGTACTGTGTAGTAATAAGTTGCACAAGAAACTCCACTTACCTTGTGCAGGTTGTGCTTGGGCAACAGGATTATTATCTTTACTTTTAACAACTGGATCATCCTCAAGACTCAGAGCACCAACTCTAGCCAGGTCAATTGGGTCAATATTTTTTGTCCATCAAGTATCATGGACAAATCTTGGCTAGGAGCAGCCAGGTATGTCAACTATGTTATCTCCATTAACGAAGAAAAGTTGTGCTTTCGATCAGATCTACTCGTATAACTATACTTTCTTATTTTTTGGGGGGTTTGTTTGTAGAAATAGCGAGGACTATTATCGTGGGGTTCACCAATTCTTGGATTTCGCAAGAAAGAATTCAATGGACCCTGAAAGAACTAGATGTCCATGTTGAAAGTGCTCAAATATGGAAACTCTTGGTTTTTTGGAGGTTCGTGACCACCTGATTTGTCATGGGATTGACAAGACATATACCGAGTTTGTTTTGCATGGAGAACAACCCTCTAGTTTTGAAAAATATGCATCGAACACGTGCTCTACCACTGATGAGGGTCCAATTACCGAAGATGTACAAGATGACATCGTTGGAATGGTCAATGATGCATACGGATTGTTCAATGTCAATTGCCTAGAGAGTGGACCAGAACTGCTAGATAATGATGTTGAGTTCCAATCATCTTATGGAGCAGTTCTTGTTGATGAATATCGTAGCTTGCTCGAAGATGCCAAATGACCATTATACCTAGGTTGTACAAAGTACACAAAGCTATCGATGATCACTAAATTGTATAATCTCAAAGCAAAACATGGTTGGTCAAACAAAAGCTTTGGTGACTTACTAGAGTTGCTGAAAGATATGCTCCCAATCGATAATACAATTCCAGAGTCCACATATGCGATGAAGAAAATGATGAGGCCATTGGGATTAGATTATGTAATGATACATGCATGCATCAATGACTATATTTTATATTGGAAATATCATGAAAAGAAGCAAGCTTGCCCAACATGTGGTGCATCTCGATGGAAAGTTGACCCTCATTCACAAAAGGTATGCATTAATATTCCTACAAAGGTGTTGAGGTATTTTCCCATTATACCAAGGTTGAAGAGAATGTATAGGTAAGGGATTTTATTATATCATTAGCTTTGTTGTGTTTGTTTTGACTTTCAACATTGTTAGATGCGGTTGAAGTGAGTTGCTTTCTTCTTGTAGCTCTACAAAGGTTGCAAAGAATATGAGGTGGCATTCCTAGCACAAGAGTTCATATGGTAATATGTGACATCTAGTTGACTCCTCGACGTGGAAAACTATAGATGTTAAGTGGAAATATTTCACCAAGGATCCACGTAGTGTACGACTTGCAATGGCAACCAATGGGTTCAACCCTTTTGCTAACTTTAGTACTGCTTATAGTTGTTGGCCCATTGTGTTGGTCACTTACAACCTCCCACCATGGATGTGGATGAAGAGAAAATATTCAATGCTCACCTTGTTAATACCTAGACCCCAAGCAACCAGGCAATGATATTGATGTTTATCTACAGCCATTGGTTGATGACTTACATGAACTATGGACTAAAGGAGCAGAAATGTATGATGCATTTTCCAATACTACATTCAATATGAGAGCAATAATGATGTGGGTCATCCATGAATTTCCTACTTATGGAAACCTATTAGGATGTATGACAAAGGGAAAGGTAGCATGTCCAATATGCGGGGAGAACACTTGTGCAGAATATCTTAAATGTAGTAGAAATATGGCTTACATGGGCCACAGGAGATTCCTTCCTCTAGATCATCTATTTCATCATCAGAGGGCATATTTCAATGGTAAAAAAGAGCTCGATAAACCACCCAAACCTTTAAATGGGATGGAAATACTAAAAATAGTATAGGGAATCCCACCAAATTGGGGAAAGAGCAACTCAAATAAAAGGAAACGCAACATAGATGAGGATAGTGTGTTTGTTCCTATAGCAGGATGGAAGAAGAAATCTATATTCTTCAATCTATCGTATTGGGAGGTATGACATGCAAATTTCTTTCTGTATCTATTGTTATATCTCTCAATGTCGAGTAATTTCTATTTGATGTTGCTATCTATGAACAACATCTTCTAGTTCATCACAACTTGGATGTGATGCATGTGGAGAAAAATATCTGCGAAAGCCTATTCGAAACACTGCTAGGTATCGATGGAAAGTCAAAGGATGGCAAAAAATCCTATGAGGATTTAAAAATATGGGTATCAGGAACACATTATGGCTAGTAATGGATGGAAACAAGACATATCTTCCACCAACACCCTACAATCTATCGAAGGTTGAGAAAGAAAGGTTTTGTCATACACTATACAATATGAAAGTACTGGATGGATATAGTTCAAATATTAGAAAATGTGTCTCTATGAAAGAACTTAAGATCCAGGGCCTAAAATCACACGACTACCATGTTCTCATGCAATAGCTTCTTTTGGTAGTACTATGATATTTGCTTGATAAGCCAGTGCGACAAACCATTTGTTGGTTGTGCATGTTCTATAGGGATATATGCGCTAAAGTGGTGGATCCCATAAAAATAGAGAAATTATTGGTAGAGGTCGTGGAGACATTATGTTTGCTTGAAAAGTACTTCCCCCCTTCATTTTTTGATATCATGGTGCACCTAACTATTCACTTGGTGTGGGAGGTACATCTATGTGGACCTGTACAATATCGATGGATGTACCCTTTCGAGAGGTTTGTATGCATTCATCAGTTTCATAAACCACCATTTTTCTAATTTTTGTAGTGTCTCATCTAATCCAAATTGTTTGTTTCCTTTCTTAGAATTATGAATATTTTTAAGGGGTATGTAAAGAACTGAGCTAGACCCGAAGGTTGTATTATCAAACATTATCTTATTGAGGAATTTGTTTCATTCTGTGCAGACTACATGAGAGGTACAGAAGCAATTGGTGATCACCTTGGTCACAATGAGGTATGGAGTGATGAGGATGAAGAAACTATAATCGATGGGAGGCCTTTGTCCAGTGGTGAAGACTTTGATTTAGATGAAACTTCTTACGAGCAAGCCCATCGATGCGTTCTCTTTAACATGGATGAAGTTCAACCTTGGGTAGAGTAAGTAGATGTTTATTTGTTGTTGTTATATATGGTAGAATATTAATTAGATCCAACTAAGCTTGACAAAATTTGGGCCAAATCAGGAAGCACCTAAAGAGTATCAAGGAATCCAACCCCCGTGCAATGAGAGATGAAGGGGTGTTGCAAAAAATCCATAATCGAACATTCATCACTTGGCTACGAGATCAGGTTATTGTCTACTCTCTTGAATATGATCTTCGATATTTATACTGATTGTCATGTACTAAACATCATGTAATATTCTGCAATCATCTTTAAACTATTCTGCTTTGTTTTAGTTTCATGGAGATGAAATGCAACATAATGATGACTCCAACACAATAAAATGGTTGGCACGTGGTCCGAGGAAAGTTGCAACCAAACATTCAGGCTATTTGATCAATGGTTATAGATTTCATATCAAAGACAAAGAAGACCAAAGAACAACTCAAAATAGCGGTGTGTGTGTCGATGCTACTACTTTGTGCAGAGCAAGCACAAAAGACACAAACCCAATGCTTCAAACAATCACATATTATGGTGTTATTAGGGAAATAATCTTGTTGGATTACTATCAGTTTTGATACCCCCTATTCAAATGTGATTGGGTAAATATTCTTGATACGAGGAATGGATGTAGAAAGGATGAAATGGGCTTCACACTGGTCAACATGAACAGATTACTTGGCCGGGATAGACTACAAGATGATCCATTTATCCTAGCATCGCAAGCCAGACAAGTATTTTATGTAAATGATCCACTTGATACTAGCTGGTATGTGGTTCTCACATCACCTCCAAGAAGGATCAAAGACATTGAAGCATACGAGGTAGAATATGTCAGTGTCTTTGGAGCAACAGATTTTGTTGGACCTAAAACTGCACAAGATGAAAATGCAAATGATGGCAACATTCAATATGTCCATGAAGAATGTGAGGGTACATGGTTGGAAGCCTAATTACTGTACTTCAAAAGTAGTTATAATTAATGGAAATAATTAATGAGTGTTGTTAGACATTTTTTGTTCTATTTTTAGAAAACGCTAGTAGATAATTAATGGGCAACCAAGCTAGGAGTGAGGCAAGTAGGTATCCTGAGCATGAGGTTGGCCAATCAGATACAAGAAGGTAATTTGGTAAAAAAAAGAGAGAGAATACAAGTGTTGCTAGGGCATAGGATTAAGAGTCTAATCATGCATGCATGTTGTAATGTGTTGAAATGAAGGTTTATTGTGTTGAGTGTGTGTTAGTTATGAAATTGATGTTTCATGTTTGACTCTTAGTCCTAGTCCTTAGCAACAATACTTGATTTGTATAGATGGATATTTATGTATCTAATAAAAGTCTTAGGATACCCTCTCACCTCATCTCTGATGGTTGGGGTGGGTAGGGGTGTTTAGACATCTGCCCATTATATGGAGGGCTCAGGTTGTCCATTCACCTATATCTATAAATAAGAATTGCACTTGAAATAAGAATTATCCATTTACATATATAATCTTGTTTAGAAGGAATGATGAGATGGCCACAATGAAGGATGTTGTGGGCTCCTTCATTGCCTGGCCTATATCAAAGATTGCATTTTCTCCATTTACTTCTCCCTTAGTGGTCTATCTGCATAACTATTATTTTATTTTCATTTAAGCTTGCATTGAACTGAGTGTTTTTGTAGTTGATTTTGGTTTATGTAGTTGTTTATTAGTGTTTTGTTCTTCCCTTTTCAAAAGGGTTTATATTCTATTTATGGATAAAATCACTTCTACTCTATATTTGATGTTACCTCTTTTAGTTGTTGATATCTATCTTTATGAGTGACTCATTCATAGTCCTTGTGTTCTCTTATGTTGCTTGAAGATGATGGAACTTTTTCTAATAGAGGTTGTGACAAGATGGTGCTAGAGCTGAACTCATTTATGCAATTTTGGTTTAAAATACTACGAAAAGAAGATTTATATTATAAAACAATGGTAGTATTTTCACACAACAATGATGAGAATGTTTTACAAGTGTGCCTATTTTTCCCAGAAATAAATATTGGATATGAAGTTGAGAATGCTTAGTTATTTTTTAGGGAACATATTTTGGGCATAAATTTAGCCAAAGAATGGAACACCCAAGGTTTTCATTGTTTCAAAATCCATATCTCAAAAAATTGTCATTTCTTTGTTCATTTCTGAATTGCAACAAATGGTTGACTAAATTAAACATGCCCCCCAAAAATTTTATATTTTGATTTAGTTATCTGATAGTTTATTTTCCATCTGATGGATATTAGTAAGTTGGTGAAACTTTGAGTATATAGCACTGAGGTAGTTCTCCAATGTAAATATTATTTGTTTTTTACTAACTTTTAATGACAACTTATTACAATATATCATTTTATGTTTATAAATATGAACTATTTGTAATTTTTTGTTGACAACAGTTGATGAATCTTACTTATGTATAAGAAAATATTTAAAATACCCTAAAATATTTCTTATTTCAAAACAGTGAATATTTATTTCTCGCTTCAGCCACCGTCTATGAGGGCATCATAAAAATTCTACGACATATGACAACAACTAAAAACTGCTTCAAAGAACCACCTAAAGAACACAAGCTTATACTGAGAGGAGGGGTGAACAGTATAAGATAAAAAAAATTCTTCCAAATGATACCAACAATAATATGAATGCAATAATAAATCAATGCACAATTTCCATACACATAAGAGAGAATTATTTTACGCGAAAACACCCTTTCGAGAGAAAACCGCGACAAAATATTGCTTATATTTTTTTCAATAAATTTCATGGGCACCACACCACAGGAGACACCAATCCCCTATACAAGTTCATGGACACCAATCCATAAGATACACCAATCCTCTATACAATTTTGTGGACACCAATCCATAGGAGACACCAATCCCTATACAAGTTCATGGGCACCAACCCACGAGAGACACCAATCCCCTATACAAGTTTGTGGACACTAATCCATAGGAGACACCAATCCCCTTATGCAAGATCGTGGGCACCAACTCATAGGAGAAACCAATCCCCTTCTGCAAGTTCATGGGCACCAACCCATAGTAGACACCAATCCCCCCTCACAAGTTTATGGGAACCAATCCACATGAGACACCAATCCCCTTCTACAAGTTCATGGGCACCAACCCATAAGAGACACCAATCCCCTCTCACAATTTTATGTGAACAAACTCACAGGAGATACCAATATTCTATACTCAAGTTCTACTTTGAAATCTGCTCACAAATACTGCTCATAAACACTGCTTAAATTTTCTCCCAAATCTGATCCAATGTTCTGCTCAAGTGTGCTCAACAATATGATCCAAAACCCTACTCTTACTCTTTAAATTCTTTCCTTTTCTTGAGTTTACTTTCTTCAAACCAAAATATATTCTACCCAAATTTTGTTTAACCTACTAAACATATAGATGATGTACTTGTGTAGGAAGCTTCAAATGACCAAACTATTCTTTACATTCAATAATTCTGTCACTTCCACATGTCTCACATTTATTACATTTTAAAGGTAGATCTAGTCTAGCACTTGATAACTGACCTTGTAAATGTTGATTTGTAACTATCTTGTGCACCTTTACTTCTTCTTGTAGATAGCTAAAATGTCCTTCCTTTTCAATTGGATGCTTGGGTGAAGATGTGCATTAATCCTTTTACTATGTGACACCTTGACTTGTTCTTAGGTTCTAAAAATAATTATTTGTTGCCCCCACATTCATTTGAAACTCCTCATGATAAGATAAGCATTAAAAAAACTTTGGATAATTCAATTCAACCTTTCATTGCAAATTCAAATTACTCCCAAAATCTTAGTGCAAATTCAAACTATTCCCAATGGCTAGTGCACTTTCAACTTTCTCCCAATGGCTAGTGCAAATTCAAATTTCTCTCAACCATTAGTGCAAACTCAAATTACTCCCAACGGCTAGTGCAAACTCAAATTACTCCCAATGGCTAGTGTAAAATTTTCACTACACATTCATATTACTCCCTATGGCATGTTTTGAATAGGCTCAACGGACAATAGTGAGACAAGTAGACACGTGATACAACTGTGAGGCAAGTAGACACATGGATCGGCTCAGGTGGATACGTAGGCACAACATAGGTGGACATTCAAGCTTGGATATGAGGTGAGTAGACAAGCGAGCATAACTATGAGATATACAACCATAGGATGGATGGCAAATTCGACAGTTAGAGATAGAGTGGACCTTTCACGAAAGAACACATGACAAATTCAATAGCTAGGGATAGTTTGGAAATTTTACACTTGCAACGAATACCAAAAGGGGTCCTAATGTGACCATAGTCACATTTAAAACATAGTTCTTGGAAGTATATAAACTATGTGGAAGTGACACAAACAATGTGGGATTATGGGATTTCCTTCAAAAATGAAGCTAGACATCAGATGGCCAAACCAAATATGTGTACCTTTATTTAATGGCATGGTTTGTGCACTCCATGTATTTTATAAGCTTGCTCCCTTCATTGTTTTTCTAGGTTTTAGAACAATGCTCGTTGGTCACTTTTGTTGGACATCACTTTGTTTTCTAACTTCAAACTACACATCAGTTGATGCTTTGATCAATGCTGGTCAAGTTTCTCTATAATGCCTCCCACACAACCAGAGCAGAACTTCAATGAAATCACTTTTTGACCTCTCTTTTCTTCAATTCCCACCGCATGCCATTCTCTTCCACGAATCCATCATAATCATATAAAACACACACATTGTTTACGTAATTTGAGCTTTTTGATGATCTGACGATTCAAACACTTCAATAAAAACAATTTTTCCCTTAACTTTACCTTTTTTGCTATCAATATTTACCGTTGCTTTAATCTCCTTCATCTTTGCCCTAATATCCTTCTTCGCTTCTCTAAGCTCCTTCGCCATTGTCTTAATCTTTGTCGCTGCTCTAAGCTCCTTCACCATTGCTCTAATCTCATTTGTCGTTGAGCTAATCTTATTTATCACTAAACGATCCTTGTTGCTTGCACAAGTAACTCGAAGGCATCCATTTCTCAAATGAATTTCAACCTTTTATATATATACAACCTTTATTTATATGCACAAGGTCAACCTTTATTGATATTCCAAAACATTAACTTTATAATATTTATATTTAATATTTAAATATTATAAGGTTTAACTTTGTAATAATAATTTTTATAACTTTAATATTTAAATATTTAATTTAAATATTAAAGCATATTCTTTTAATTCAAAACATGATATTGCCAAAACTCATGAGCATACTTATAATTAAATTGTCCTTCCAATTCTACCTTTGACATCAATGACAACTCAACATTTCTAACATCGCCCTCTTAGGGTCTAAGAGGATGGTTAAAAACTTCCCTCTTAGGACTATGAGGGTGGTTGTGAACCATCGTCTTAGGACTAAGAGGGCGGTGGATTTTAACCACCCTCTTAGGGTTAAGACCTCTTAGGCCTAAGAGGGTGGTTTTAAAACTGCCCTCTTATGGTCCCACCCTAAAAAATATATAAAGGAGGTGATCCATGTTGGAGGGACTAGAAGTTAGGCCAAATAGTAATGTAATTTACAATTATACCACAAATGATTTAAATGCATGCATCAAAGATGCCAATTTTTTATCAAATCATATAACCAGAACTGAATTTACAAATGGAGAAATCAAAATTTTTGATGAAATGGAACATAGACATTAGTTCTTCAAAAATTCAGAAAACAACACATGCCTGCAATTGGTCTAAGAAATATTTTTCTAAAAATTGGGAAGAATTCTAAGGAAAGCTGCAAAAAGAGATTTGGTATAATAAGCTTCAATTCTATAATATAAATAGTAAACCAATAATGTAAATTCATGAGGAACACCTGTATGGATCGGTCTTTCCACAAACCAGAATATACAAGCCTACCCCAACACCGATGGACTTTAGAAGTCTTGATTGTAGCTTATTAGAGTGAACACTATTAGATTTTCCAATCTACAAAGTACACAACCCATAAACACAAAAAACATAAGTATGTCAAGTGCTCAAGGAAGACACTACCAAATAATAGTGTATATGTAATTCACTTAGCATAGACATGCAAGGGACCCCTATAAATAGAGAAAAGCTGGTAAGTTCATTAGTTGTAATGAGAATTGAGAACTATCTAATCCAATGTTTAATCTCAGATAATGTTTGATGCATGATTAACCTACGTAATGACATGTTTAATGCATGTGTAAGCTAGGCATGACATATATAACATAGTTGCGTGATTGCTCTACAAACCAAACCCCCTGCACTCCCCTTCTTAAAAGCAAACTCTAAGAATAAAGTATATGTTTGAATTTACTACTGTTGGATAGTTGTTGTTGCTGCTAGAGTTGAAACTGGTTTAGTGTATAGTTGTTGAACCCAAAAATTGGCAATTGCAATTTGTGCCCATGACCATAGTTCAACAAATGGATGGGGAGGTTTCTACTCTCTCGAACTTCATGTCAAGCCTTGATGTCTCTAAATAGATAGACTCAGGTTATAACACATCTAAAATCAACACCATATTTCAACTTGTAATTTGAATAGTTGAGTGGTAGATCCATTTTTTAGCATCTAGATATAGGCAGAAAAGGATTGTTATTATAACTTATCAACCCTAAGAAACCAGATTTATTAGTCAAACTCGGATCTACTTGGAGAGTTATAGAGCAAGCATTGCTTGGAGAGTTACAGATAACATATGCAATAAAAATGAAACTTGTGCAAATGTACTCTCTCAGATTAACTCCTACAATATGGTATAAACCGATGTAAAACTTAAATTCAACCTATTGATTAAAAAATACAATTAGTAAAATAACTCTCTATCCAAAGCATTTCAATTAGAAGCTATTAAATTGTTTGTTTATTTTTTCAACTTCTAACTTTCTAGTAGAATAAAAGATATATATTTTTTAAAATGGTTGACTTGAGAGATGATTCTAGATATAAGGACATCTAACTGAAGGATGTAGATGCATCCAGGTGCATGATAATTTAGATTGTATAGGTTGTTTAGATGGTAAGAAATCTATCACATAAACTCAAATAATGCCAATTGGAGGGCCTAATAGTTTACATGTTTTTTAAGTTATCATTCAACCATGTTTCGATAACCGGAGTATGGTTGGTGACCTTTTCTAGGTCTACAAACAAAATTTCTAATAAAGCTTGCTAAACAGAGTGAACCCGAGGATGATAGAAGGATGATTCCTTCAATGAAGAAACAAGCAATAACATATGATCAATTATGAATAGATCCCCCAGACTATTAATAGGTGGTAAGATTTTGCATAAATTTCCCATATCTGAAGGAAGCTTGTCATAAAGCTTTAAAGCCAACAATAATGCATCTAGATTTCCATTTCCATGTAAATCCCAAATTCATAAATTCAAGCAACAACCACTATACGGATATTCAAGTCAAGCCTTGATGTCTCTAAATAGATAGGCTCAGGTTATAACACATCTAAAATCAACACCATATTTCAACTTGTAATTTGAATAGTTGAGTGGTAGATCCATTTTTTTAGCATCCAGATATAGGTAGAAAAGGATTGTTATTCAACCTTGGTGACCTTTTCTAGGTCTACAAACAAAGTGTCTAATAAAGCTTGCCAGATAGAGTGAACCCGAGGATGACAGAAGGATGATTCCTTCAATGAAGAAACAAGCAATAGCATATGATCAATTATGAATAGATCCCCCAGACTATTAACAGGTGGTAAGATTTTGCATAAATTTCCCATCTCTGAAGGAAGCTTGTCATAAAGCTTTAAAGCCAACAATAATGCATCTAGATTTCCATTTCCATGTAAATCCCAAATTCACAAATTCAAGCAACAACCACTGTACAGATCTTCACGTCAAGAAAAGATAACCAAAATGATGCAAATACAAACAAGAATTTCACATTTAGAAAATTCTAATCACTATTTAGAAAAGGTATTCCAGTCATCTATAGTATGTGATTTCCTTAGTGGGTCAAAGTTGTAGGTCTACTCCCTAAAAATTTTTAGACATGGAAAAATCTTGTTTGTTCAAAATCCTCGGTTCTTGAATGTCCTACCAAGCATTCTCCATAATAGATTAAAATAAAATTAACAAGATGAACCAATTATATATGTGTTTGAATAATCATGCAAATGTCAATTTGCATAAAAGAATATATGTATTATTTCTCTAGGATATTTTGGAGAACATAATAACAAGTCCACAGGTAAGTTTATCAAAAACATAAAAGATAAAAAAGATACACTTACAGGGTTTGTTCAATCCATCTAGCACCATCTTGTCACAACCTCTATTAGAAAAAGTTCCATCATCTTCAAGCAACATAAGAGAACACAAGGGCTATGAACGAGTCACTCATAAAGACAAATGTCAACAACTAAAAGAGGTAACATCAAATATAGAGTAGAAGTGATTTTATCCATAAATAGAATATAAACCCTTTTGAAAAGGGAAGAACAAAACACTAATAAACAACTACATAAACCAAAATCAACTACAAAAATACTCAATTCAATGCAAGCTTAAATGAAAATAAAATAATAGTTATGCAGATAGACCACTAAGGGAGAAGTAAATGGAGAAAAGGTAATCTATGATATAGGCCAGGAAATGAAGGAGCCCACAACATCCTTCATTATGGCCATCTCATCATTCCTTCTAAACAAGATTATATATGTAAATAAAATTCTTATTTCAAGTGCAATTCTTATTTATAGATATAGGTGAATGGACAACCTAAGCCCTCCATATAATGGGTAGATGTCTAAACACCCCTACCCACCCCAACCATAAGATATGAGGTGAGAGGGTATCCAACTGCCAACCTCAGTATAACTACTCCCCCACCTTAAAATGAAGGATCCCACAACATCCTTCATTGTATCCATATCATTATTCCTTCTATACAAGATTGTTTCCTCTTATATGACAATTTACTTTCCAATAACCTTCACCCAAAGTTGACCATGTATAAGGTCTTAATATCACCATGCCTTCACTATATTATCATTATGGATCAATCAAGTAGCATTCCCTATCTTTATTTGGGATATTCATCAGTCCCTACATGGAAAATCAACAACATAAATTCCCATAGCATAATACAAACTAAGTCAACCATTTTATATTTAAAATAATAGTCATACCATTTGATGACTTCCAAAAGTATTAAATACACTTCACAACCAATGTTGTGTCCACTTATAGGCGTAGCATGTAGTGATGTTGCCTATGGAATTATATGCAAGGGATCATTACAACTTTAGGGGTGCAACATGTAAACATTTCAAATATAAAATCATGAAAAAATGACACACCTCTATCTATGCAATCCATTTCAAAATCTCTTCAAACTTTTTATCTTTCTCTACAAGCTTCTCTTCCATATTTTTCTCATTCTCTACAAGCTTCTCTTCCCACTTTTCTCTTTCTCTATCGTATGAGCTTGCATCTGCAACTTCTATATAACCCTCCACAAAAAATAATGTGATACTCCTTTGTCGATACCCCAAACTCAACCCAATATTTTAGGTCCTAAAACCTTGGTGAGGCATCATCCTTAATAGATTTATTTATGAAGCTCACAAATGATATTTCATCATCCAATTTTTTTGGCAACATCACATGCATAGTTAACTGGTAACATGTTAAAAAATAATCGATATAATAATGGTTTGAAGTTCAACATATTGCTATTTCCAAGGGAATGTCACTTACGATTGTCTCTACAACTTCTAGTGAAATAGGAGCCCCATCCTTCTTTGTATGAGTTGTCATCCACACAGTTGCCCTTGGTAGTGGAGTTTCCACATTTGGTTGGCTCTTCCTCTACAAGATATATAGTTGGAGAGACATGGGGATAAGTCATACGACAAAACAATATAGCTATGTTTGTCACATATAATGGATGAGTATGATAGAATACCATTTCATGCTCCAGTAGAGCATATCCTGTTTGACTACAAGTGTGCATGATGGATTGGTGAGATATATTTTATTTGTTCCTTTGCCTCACCACCTACAATGCAATGAAGAAACCAATATATAAATTCATTAGGGAGAGCAAGGTCAACAAAATTCACATGAACATAACAATGATATGAACTACCATAGTAGATTGGTTGGTACTTGCCTTAAACTTAACATTACTCTTACCATTCACAAAGGCTTCCCAATATTTTTGTGATACATGATATGGGGGATTAGCAATTCTATATTTATCATTATCATACTTATCATAGTGGTTTTTCACAAGTCGATGCTTATGTTCATGCCATTTGCTTGTCCATGGTCATGAAGACCCATTTCTTCATTATGTTCAAAATGATATATTTTTGCTGCATCAAACTAGTATCTTATTAGATGCAACATTTATATAAGTATTCAAAAAATGGACACTAGCTATGAATTGCATTGGCTAGAAAGTTACCATAATGAGTGTCCATAACTAGTTTTTAACTTCCACTAGGATTGCTCTCTAGTCTATATGGGTGATAGGGACAATCTCCCTCACAATCACCCCCAAGTAAGATGAAAACTTAATAGAATTTTTTCTATGGGTTATCCATTTAGATTGTAAATTATCTCCACCTTATATGTGTTGCTTGAATCTACTGCACATCTTTTTGGACCTCTCTTTCTACGATATTTAGTGTTTGAAGTGTGTGATGACCTGACATCAACACCTATAATATTGACACCATCCAAACATCATTATGCCATATAGTATGACAACAATGAGTAACCCAACATCATGAGCAAATTTCTTGTGTGGTCTACGTACCTTCTTCACTAGCCAAAGTATTATCAACCTCATTTCAAGTATTCTTACCATTAGATTCATTTATGTTATGGGTCACCTCCTTATCTTCCTTGTTAATGGAATGACGTAGCTGGTATCCTCCACCAGTTGCTACAATACACCATAGTCGATGATAAAACCATGATCAATTCTAATATGCCTAGGTCAACCACTATTGAACAACACTATCAAATTTCAAGTACTTACTAGCGTGCGAGGTGTGTGTCACTGAATCCTGATTTATTATGATAAACTCAACTACTTGTGGTATCTTTCTTGGTCTTTTCTTGGTATGTAAAAGAAAAATAAAACAAAAAAGCATGCAATTGGTTTAAATATATGTAATATACAGCTACCAAGGCTACCATCAAAATATTGATAAATTGGATCTTGAAGCTTAGCATTACACATAATTTATTTTGAATAATATATGGAATATTTTCTCTTAGATTACTAGATGAAAACCAAGTTATTATTTACGAACAACAATGATCTATTGCACCTCGTACATGTACAAAAGCAAGCAAGAAAGAAATTATATTATGTCCAAGAGTGACCAAAGGAGGTAAATGAAATTCAAAGACCACATCCAGTAAATTAATTATCTACTAGCATTTTCTAAAAATAGAACAAAAACGATTGGAACTCAACATCATTATCTCATAGTTCTTATCCACTCTTTGAGCAATTATCATTGAACAATTTGTATGCATCATTGACCATTCCAATGATGTCATCTTGAACATATTTAGTAATTGGACCCTCATCAATGGTAGAGCATGTGTTCGATGCATATTTATCATTCCAATGAGTTTTGCAAAAAAACTCATTTGCATAACCTAGTACATGTTTGTTCTAAAACCAGTTCTTTTCTTTCAACTAACTCTTCTAAGAAAAAAAGTAGAAGAGTCAGTTGAAAGAAAAGAATTGGTTTAAGAACAAAAGAAAGAGCCATGGTTAAATATCTCCATTAGCATTAGTTGTTGTTACCCTTAGAGATATTGAACTAGTTAAAATTATTGAGGTACACAATCAAGAACTAAGAATCCCAAGAAAAACTTGGATAACAAAAGTTATTCGAGTATACAATGAATCTCAAGGATAGAGGCAAGAGTTGATCTAAGAGCCAAATAAATTTTGCAAGCACATATAAGCATATTTTAATTATAACAATGACAAAGTACTCCTCTGTGGACAAAGACATAGTGGAATATGCCAAGCCTCTTTTAAGATATTTTTGAGCGAGAGACATAGTAGCTCCCAATAGAGTTGTTATTCCCCTATCCAATAGATTAATTATTAAATATAGCTCTAAAAGAAAAAATACTACCATAGTGGTGGCATGTATAAGAGCTGAAATAGGAGTAGGTCCTTCCATAGCATCAGGTAACCATACATGAAGTGGAAACTGTAGATTTGGCTACTGTGTAGTTGTAGTATTTCACATAGTAAGCTAAGGTTCCAAACCCATGAGTGAACCTTAATAGTTTTACAATCCCTAGGGATGCCATGATAATAAAGTTTATCATATTCCTACTATGTTGTTCATTGAAATACAAAGGTAATGCAATCATGAAGTAATATGGGTAGGGCCCATTTCAATCCCATATAACCAATTAAAAAAGTAATTGTAGTACAAGAAAGCAAAAATAGATGGTACAAATACTCACCTTTTTATAACTATGGTGAGCTTCATGTGCCACATACTCATAAGGTAGTTCATTCAGAAATAGACACTCAAGATACCTAACAACATAAATAGTATGCTTAACTTCCAACCAAAGGGTTGACAATGTCTAACAGTGTTGTAGTCTCCTATAATCTCTGCTTCTGCAATCCCATCATGCAACTATGAACATGGTCCATGTTTTAAAGCATGTTGTTATTTTATTTTACTTTTATATTTTGATTAGACATTAAATGTAATGCCACAGGGCTTTTCAAGTAAGGGTCCATTTACTCTGAGTTTACTAACAAAGAATACCCATCATAGGGATGATATTATAGCATGACATAAAGGTATGATATACCTAGAAAGTGAAAAATATGACCCCTACAAATCTAATAAAAAGTTTAACAATTAATTTTTTTGGAAACCTTTCAGGCTAGATGACTTAAAAATAGTCTTTGGTAATGCCAAGACTTGACCTAGTATGTTTTGATGCCCATGCCTTATGTTATTTGCATGTTACTTGTGTGAAGCTAGTTCCTTGAAGACCCAATGAAATTGAAGACTCAATAAACTAGAAATGTCTTACCATTTGCTTGAGGAACTTTGATTATTGCTTTTCTTTTGGTTGTTACATCCACACACAGTGCATAGGAAAAGGAGCTAATGCCCTACCATTGGCATAGCTTTAACACATACAATGCATAGGAAAAGGAGCTAATTCAAAAGCACAACTCTTGGTTAAATGAAGAGTTGACATCTAAAGTGAACACAGTTCTACAACAGTGCCAAACTAGTGCTGAAGTGGAAGTAGAGCTTTCTACTAAACTTTCAGAGGTAAGATTTTAGTTTTGATTGCTCCTAACCATGTTGGACCTTGCAAGTTTGTCTGAGTTATGTCTAACCTTTTCTAGGATGAGAAGAAAGGGAATGAGACTATAGGAGCATTACAGAGGAGTAAAGAAAAAGTGAAAGAACTAGAAGAAAAACTAGCATCAACAAGAGAGGTAACATATGGAATTTCAGTGTGTTCAATGGTCATTTTTATTTACATTTATTTTCATAAGTAGATTGTCCTCATTTTATGTTTCTATTATGTAAAGGAGCTACAATTTACTAAGCAAGATGTTGCTGCCAAAGAAGAGCATTTTACGATGGAAGTTGCAACTGTAAGTCTCAAATTGCAGATGCATATTTTGTCACCCTTCTCTTTTATATTGATTAAATTATATTTGCATAGCAAGTATTTTGGGAATGGAAATAATGCCTACAAGTTTAAATTATCTAGATATTAGAAATTTCATGTTATTATCCCTGCTTTACTTGAAAAGGAAGAAATAATTATGATAGAAGTTGATATTGTATTTTAAAGAATTTTAAAGATAGAAATTTGTTTACACAATTGAGATATAAGTGTTATATTGGTAGAACTAGAACTTAAACTAACAAAATGAATTTTGTAGACAATTGAGATATAAGTGTTATATTGGTAAACCTAGAACTTAAACTAACAAGTTGTTGCCCCTTCATCGCAGCTCATCAAAACTGATAATAAATATTTTAAACATCCTAAAAACATATTACAATGTACAAAATCATGCAAAGTCTTATAGTTTGTTTTTCAAGACTCCATAACATGCTATACTTAAAAATGTACTTCATTCCAAGGTTTGTTGGAATGATGAAGCAAGAATTCCTCCACTATTCTACCTTAGTTCTCCATTTGATATTTGTTATCCAACACTGAAAATGTCTAAATTCACAATTTGGATGTGGTCTAGTAGAATGACAGAGGACAGATGGATCTAAATCATAAAATGTATTCAATCTGATAGATGAGAAGTCTCTGGCATAACCTAAGTCCTGATCTCAAATCCCGTGTGCATCTCAGTTACCAAGTCATTTCATTGAATGATTTTAGATCTAAAAAATCAATCATATCCCAATATCACCACTATGAAAAGATTCAAATAATCAGATATTGGCAAGTTCGTATGTATGAGCATGGGCTCAAAACTATTTTTACCCTTGTGAATAATTTTCAAATATTTCTATTGGGTTTTAGCCATATCATCACCTTTCATCTAGTTGACAATGGGGAATGGCACACATGGACTCTTCTACGGTTACAAGGATCTAAGAAGCTAAAGAGAAGATTTTTATTTAGCTACAATACTTAGGATACCAAATCCACATCGACTTTCTAAAATTGAGACACATGCATATCATTATGAAACTGCTAATGTAAACATCTTGTAACCTTCCATTTTGATACCTTCAAACAATTCAAGAGTGTTCCAATCATCAGAGAGAGTTGCATGCTATAATGGAAGTTGTTAAACACAAGCAACAGTATACTTTGGGAAGAGATATGAGAATCCATACAGATAACAATTTTTTTCTAGCATGTTGCATCTAGCAAGTTACAATCCAACAAGTAGTGAAACAAAATAAATTTTCTTGCAATAGTTCTCTCATTGTAATCAGGCACAAGAAGAGTGTTGCAAATAGGTCAAAATTATTTAGATGAACTGATAGTAACAATATTGGTGAATATAGAGCACCAAATATTGTTGCAGGAACTCCTAGTCAGAGCAAATACAATGAAGACACCCTCCTTTGTTGTAGTTTATGATCAATTTCAATCTGGTAATGCCCCTCCTGATTTGATTTGAAAGGTCTAATTTTAGCTATGACTATGTTGTATGCTTGAAGAAGAGCACAAGCAGAAGCTTTAATCTGAAATAACTTTAAACTAACAAAATGAACTTAAACTTTAAAAAGCTTCAAATAACTTTAAACCAAATTTAAATCTTCAAAACATTTTAACTCCTCTACTTTCAAATAAAAACTTAAATAACATAAGTCTTCTAATCTTCAAATCTTAAAAAATAATTTAAAATTAAAAAACAACTAAATCCTAGTAGAAATCCTTTACGCTCCAAACCTTAAACAAATTTAAATCTTTTCAAAAATAAACTTCAAAAACTATTAGGGTAGAAAACCTTATAACTCCCATAGAAAACCTTATAACAAGTGAGAGATTCCATAGGGTTTTATTATAAATGGTATCTCTATCTCTGTTTTACTCCATGAATTGGACTCTAAATCATAAGTTTGTAGCAAAAGAGTTGTGTTTTCAAAATCATGGTCAACAGTTACAATGCCCAACAATAGAGTAAAATGACAATTGGAAGGATGACAAGTCATTGTCATAAACAACTTTACAAATTTTACAAATCCTAGACAAGAAGACCAAGATGCATCCAAAATAGAGTATTTCATAGAGTAATACAAAGTCCAAAATTTTATAAAAATACTAAGTCTCATTGCCAATCAGGGGCAGTAACAATCAGATGATTGAAAGGAAGAAAACTTGCATTTTATTTGAAAACTACAAGTACACAGACAAAAAGAAAATTTACCATAAATAAACTATAAAGATAACCAAACTACTAAAAGAAATGTAAATTTCAAAATAAGTCCATATAACATGAATAAAGGCCAATAAACAACAAACTTTTATTTTTGAAAGACATGCGATTGTTTCCCATACATGTCAGACAGAAAGGAATACATGAAATACATATAAGACACAACAACACTAGAACCAAGTAAAAAGGAATTCACATACTTTTTAACAGGGATCAATATCTCCCCTCCAAATAGTGCCAATTCCAGAAAAGAAAAGGGCATAAATGCCAAATGGAAGCATCCTGACCAAACCATATTTAGAAAAACAAAAATACAATTTGTTGCATGGGAACCATGGTTATCAAATACAATCTTATTTGGAATCACATTTGTTGTACTTGAAGTTTACTCTTTCAATATGGATTTGGTTAACGTTGCAGTTTGACTTAGAAAAATATGAAACTCTAATCCAATGTGATAGTCCGACATGAATGAAGTGGAATGCTCTAGTTCTAGTTCTGCTTCCAATAACAATGATAACAGAGGATATTTCATCAGTTTAACAATGGTATCTTGTAAAAATAACAATGAAAAGAGTAACTTATCAAGTCTATAAGAAGTGAAATGCTCTAAGTGTGCTTCCAATGACAGTGATAATAGAGAATATTTCAACAGGTTAACAATGGTATCTTGTAGAAATAACAATGAAAAGAGCAACATATCAAGTTTCTTCCTTGTTTTGTATAGTACAGTTTTGGAAGGATGTTGATATTGATAAACAAAGTTTTATACATTTTTATATAATTTTTATCAATTATTGTTATTATATATAATTCTACTTCCAATGATAGGATAACAAAGGATATTTCAACAGGTTGATAGTGGTATCTTGTAGAAATAACAATGAAAGGAGCAACATGTCAAGTCTATTCTTTATTCTAAATATAACAGTTCTATAAGGACACTGATATTGACATACAAAATTATATATATATATATAACTCACTTTGTTGGATTATTTGATATTTTTATAGCTTTTCCAGTGGACTATTTTTTCCATACTAAATGTAACACTTTGTACAAAGTTATGACCTTGATGAGAACAGGTGAATTTTTTTTCCTTTAGAGTCCACATATGGAATGGAAAGTTGTGAGCTTGATGGAAACCAAAAATAGAATTACGATGACCTAGAGAGGTTATAACACAACTTAAACCTTTAACTTTCCATCAAACATAAACCATTTTTGAGCTTTTGGAAAGGAAGATCAACAAGAACAAAACAACCATGTCCTCTAGCAAGATGCACTCATTTTTACCATAAATAAAAGAGAGTCGAGTTTAGTACATTCCATTTATTCTTGGCAACTAGTTTATATTATAATAAAAATATTATTTAATGGCTAAAAAATATCAACATATTTTAAAAAATTGATGGAGGTGGTCATTCTCATGCCTGCAAAACATAGAGCAAGCAATTCAATAGCCAACCACTTTTGTTTACTGATACGAGGTCTGACTTTAGACTGAGCCACATTGGTGAAAAGGCCAATGCTGCTATCTTGAAGGGTGCTAAAAATTAAATCTAAATGTGACTTTGAGTGGGTGTATAATTGGATGTGAAAATTCACACTAGCAGTAGAAAGAAAGGAACCTAGCATTTGTAAACACAACTTTACAAACTAGGGTTTAAATTTTACAAATCTAGGGTTTAAATTTTATAAATCTAGGGTTTAAATTTTACAAATATCATGCGTAAACACAACTTTACAAACTAAAAAATTCCAAACCCTAATCACAAAAATACCTGAAATAATACAAAATTCACTGAACCTAACTAACCTCATCTCTTCCAATATTAAATTCATCTTCATACCTCATTTTGTGCCTTTGGTTCTACTTTAGCCCTCATATCTCACCATTTTGGGTTACAGATTTATTCAATGAAGTGAAGAACCAGGGGTAAAGTAGCAGAAGTTCCAGAGAAATTTTAGGGTAAACCCCAACCAAAAAATGAACAACACGAATCGAAGCTCGAGAGCCCTAGTATGATAGATGATATTGTTAGAGATAGAGTATATTACATCATTTGGGTCATGTAAATGTACCTTCCTAGGTACATACTTAGGACATTAGATTACTTTAGGGGGAAGTTATCTAGTTACTTCATGCAATGTAATAAATGCACAAGTGTCAATGTGCAAGTTGTATATGTGCAAGGTGTCCCTTGTACAACTAGGTAGAGTGTTGGCCAAGGAACCTATCTTCCTATATAAAAAGGGCCTCATTGTAACAAGCATATAACAAGCTCATAGCATATTCATAGGTAGTAGCATAGTGTTGTGTAGATCACCATATATTGGTGATGGGTGCAATGTAGTCCAATAGCTTTATTCATGGAGTGTCCATTTCCTCCATAGCTACATTGTATTCATTTCCATCATTTCTATTTATAGCATATTTCAGTCATCTCATAGATTTACTTTCTTTCATATTATTCTGCATCTTGTGATTGCTATCTCCCATTGCATACTGCATCAAAAGCTAACAGTGGTATCAAAGCCATGATAGATCTAGCCATAGTAGATCGATAGGAAAACCACCATTATCATTAAGCCTGAGTTTTTTGTCAACCTGACGCACCTTTGGACCAGCCACTATCAAAAACTCTCAGAAGAGTCTAGGTGGTAGAATTAGGGAGAGCCACAAGTGAGGACTGAAAGAAATCTCAGTTCCAAAAATACTGAGATTACATTTGGCTAGAGTCTTTCCACAGAGTTGCAGGAAAAACTCGTGAAGACTAGGACTCAACATTCAATCCACTAGATTGACAAATCAACTAGTGAAGATCATTCAAGATATCTAGAATTTGTTAACTATTATCCAAAGTTTCTTTTGTTGTAAAAAATTAATTCTTAGATGATTGGGACACCTCCTACAATAGAAATCTAGGAGATTTCAACTTCATTACCCAAAGGTCGACGTGCCTTCATAGTGCAGAGATTAGTTCCTTATGCAAGAAGAGAATATTATGAAAGAAGACTCCTAGAGAAGAGTCATGGTGAAGTTAGGAGACTAGAGATCTCCATTGCTAGATTGAGAACTTCATAGAAGAAGAAAAGGCCATAGAATCCTTGATCCAAAGAAAAGGCCATAGAAGCCTTGATCTAGAAGAAAAGGCCACAAAAGCCTTGATCCAGAAGAAAATGCCACAGAAGCCTTAATCCTACAGAAGATTCCAGATAAGGGTTCCTAAACCAGAAAGAAGACTCCAGAGAAGAGTTCATGAAATAGGAGGTTGGTGATCTCCTTTCAAAGAAGTTGAAGAGATCAAGAGAAGATCTCATTGAAGAACTTCCAATATTGGAAGAAGAAGGACTAGGAGAGTCCTCTCAAATCAAAGTAGAAAATAGATATCTAGAAGAAGATCTCACCACCAACACTTCTAGAAGTAGAAGGTTGAAGAAAAGGTCTCAAGGAAGACCAGAAGAAGCTGCAAGATCAAAGACCTTGGAGAGGTCTCAATGAGCATCCAGTAAAAGGCTTGGAGAGCCTTACTGAAGAAATCATCAAAGGAGTTCCGAGGAGAACTCATTGGAGAAATTCACTACAGAATATAGTGAAATATTTGGGACAATTATCACCATCCAACAACAAGCCCAAAAGAAGAAGAAGAATTTGGAAAGGAGTGCCAAATCTCAAAAGACCTCAAGACATTCAGAATCTTGAGAAGAAGATCCTGCTTGAAGTTAAAATTCGACAAGAAGACTTGAAGACAGGAGAAGCCTACCAAATCTGAGAGATTTGAATATTACCTCTCATAACAAGAAGGCACCATTTTAGAGACAAAGACTTCTCCAAATATACAACAAAAGGAGAAGATTGCTTGAAGGATCAAATCACCAAAACCTAGGCTCATAAAAGAAAGTTCGAGACCACTTTTTGGTGAAGAAGAAACTGAGCAACGAGATCCTACTCAAAGTAGCAACTTGGTGATCTTAGACACCAAGATCTACATCCTCTACAAAAGCTACAAAATATTTCAAAAAAGGTAAGCAACTATTGGTGCAAGTAGATTCATTAATTGGATTACTTATCAGATTTGTTAAAGCACCTTATATTGGATTAGAGTTGCAAAAGAGGAAAATTGAATTACAGTCTTCAAAAGTGCAAAAAGGGAAAAGTTCCTTTTAAGGTTCATTTGCACATTAGCTTTGGAGTTGATTAGATTACAAAATTACAACTATCTATCAACTACCAAATATCTACTTTGGAAAGAAAAAGAAGACTAGTTCCTACAACTTTATTTGTAGTGAAATTGTAGAATAATTCTTGAAGATTCATTTCAGATTATTCTTGATTAGTTGTAGTAAATTGATTAAGTGCACTTATAAGTTATTTTGAGAGTTTATTGGAGTGATAAGGTGAGATTTTTAGTGCATTAAAAGTGAAATATTAGTGGGTTCATTTGCACTACTATATTACTCTAAAAAAGCTTAGTGTTTGTGTTCTTGAGAAGGGCACAAAATCATATTAGCATCAAGTGTCTAAAGACACCATTAGTGCACCAAAATCTGCAAATTTTAGTGGCCAAAGGAAGCCACCAAAATCAGCTCAATCCTCCAAGTTTTGGAGAAGAAAATAGCCATAGAAAATCAGCAAGGATTACCTCAAATCGAGACTTGGTGAGTCTCATATTCAAAGCACTATAAGTGCTATATTGCATCTACAAAAGTGGTTATAAGTTGGGTTCATAAAACCAACAAAAAGGAGAGTTGCATATTCAGAAGAACATCTCCAAAAATCTGCCATAAAATCAGAAAATCAAGAGTGCAAAAAGGTGCAAAAGGGGTGTTTTTATATCCTAAAATTATTACATATTGTTGCACCATTCTAAGTTGTTTTATGCAGGTGATAAGGCAGAGTTTGAGGTGCCACAAAGGCACATTATACAAGGTTAAAATAGTTGGACACTAGCACACTCCGAGCATAGCAAAGGAGCCTCTCAAAAGGCTCACATCTTCTCCATTATAGACAGCCGAACCTACAAGCCTTCAAGGGACAACACAAGGAAAGAACAACATCATATTTGAGAGCAATATTATCTACAAAGAAGGAAATACATAACAGGTTCAAAAAGGGAGAAAAGAAGGCATCAAAACCAACATGGAAAGGAGGACAAAATCAACACATTGAAGGTATAAAGAATAGGTGCTAAATCCAAGGTTTCAAGCTTGGAGAAAAATGTCCACCAATAGGAGCACCAAGATCAGCTACAAAACCACCATTAGCTCCAAAAAACAAAACACAAACCCCCCCACCCCCTCATCGAAGCACCTGCAAAAGAAAGAAGTTGCTTGCTCTCCAAGAAATGTAGCAAGCAAAAGAATAAGCATACGAAAGGGAATAGGAGGTATATCATTCATCTTGGAGCATTATAACAAAGAGTTACATGTAAAGTGCCACTTGGCACAAACCTCCTAAGGTGCCATCTTCATTCATAACATCCAAGAAACAAAGGATTACTTCAAGCGCTCAACCAAGGGAAGTTACAAAGAATAAAGAAGAGGTTACATTCATATGAGCACCACTTGTCCAAAGTTGGAAGATTCTAGGAGCGCCCATCTTGGAAGAGGAAGTCAAGCACTCACCAAGAAGACTGTAACATCTCATACATTACATACAGGAGCAAGACAAGTGCTTAGTAACTCCCATCTACTCCTCAAGCACCTATGAAGTGTAACTGCCATGCCACTTGTCATATTTGCAAATATTCTTGCTCCATTTAAAGGGTTCAATGACCAAGGGAGTTTGAAGCGTGCATATCCATTCAAAGCACTTCACATAGGGCTGAATTGTAGCATGGAGGAAAGTGAAAGAGCATTTAAAGCTCTAGTCAAAAGGAGCCAAAAAGTCATAGAATTTGGGTGCCATTCTTCAAGCTCCAAAACCAAGAGAAATCCAAGGCTATCCATTGGTTGAAGCATCCAAGGCAAAATACGTTGGCATTACTATCATTCATGCCCGAATACTGCACCAAAAATTGTGGACATCAATGTTGCAAGGTAAGGAATAATTCCCATTATAGTTTGATTTCATTCTTGGGAGATATAAGGATTATATACTAAGGTTGAAACTTAGAGAAATCAAACATATTGAAAGCAAAAATTAAAAGGGAATTAAGATATCAAATTAATTAAATATTTGCAATATTAAATATTGGAGTAATAAGGGTTACTACTGGAAAAATCAAATTTATAATATTTGCAAATATTATTGTGTTCTAATTTTCTATATTTGGGAGTTATAAGGGTTACAACACCAAATTAGGTTATTGAAAATTAGAAACACTAAAATCAAATCCTAAGGGATATTAAAAGAGGTTATTAAGGTTTTTGCTAAGGTTGGAAATTTATAATATTCTTGTCTCAAAATTTCACAAAAAGGGACAAAAGAAATCCAACATTAAAACCTCTTCAAAATTGGAAAAGTGCTTAGTTCAATAGGAGTAATAAGGTGTTAGAAAAGTTGATTTTGATATTTACAAAACTTTACAAAATCAACCCAAAATTGAACTACATTTTACAAAAGCACTATATCATATTCCAAAATCACTAGGGAGTCATAAGGCATTCTACAAAACTTGATAATAATAGCATCTACCAAATATTATCAAGTTCTAAATCCATTGGGAAGATATAAGCTTTCTACAAAACCTAAAATTCCATTAGGTATATATACTCTCATTACTAGGGAGACATAAGGAAGTCTACAAAGCCTAAGGATTAATAAAGGTTTCATCAAATCAAGCTTATATACTTCAATTAGGGTTCATATGTCCTAAAGTAGGGAGTCATAAGGTAGACTACAAAGAAAACCCTATCTCATTTCTTCAGAGTCCATAAAGAATTCTACTTCTTCAAATGGGAAAAGGAATGTCATACAATGAATGTAAAATTTGCTCCAATAGGAACCAATCTACAAAGCATGAAAACATGTGGTACATTGACTCAGGAGCCAATCATCATATGACAAGAAATATACAATGGTTTGACTACCTTGAAGTTGTTAAAGGCTACAAACTAAGAATTGTAGATAGCCAAACTTATCCTATACATGGATATGGATGTGTAACACCAAGCAAATCATTTCCAAATATTCTGCTACAAAAAGTATTGTATGTTCTTGGATTAACATTCAATCTCATTTCAGTAAGCAAGTTAGTAGAAAACAACTATATGATCAATTTTTGATATATGGATGGAATCAATACATGTCTCATCATGAATCAAGGTGAAATAAAAGCAACAAGATCAATCCATGGAAATACATATATCCTAGACTCAATGGAAATCTCACAAGATATTGTGGTGTTTCAAAATGATGCTAACATATTTTCAGAGGAACAGGTTGGAGAAAATGAAGAACCAGTACACCACAAAGGTAAGCATAGAAGAATCAAAATCAAGAAGATGAGAGGACAATTGCACCATGCTCTACTCAGTCATCAACAATCAGAACCAAATGAAGATACTCACAAAGAGAACAATAAAGGTGGCTGGATAGAAGATGAAGATGATGAACCTGAACAAGCCAAAGATCATCCAATGGAAGAAGATCCACATTGAAGACTAAAGTCTTCAATACCCAAATAATGTAATACAGGGGGTGTTAGAGATAGAGTATATTACATCATTTGGGTCATGTAAATGTACCTTCCTAGGTACATACTTAGGACATTAGATTACTTTAGGGGGAAGTTATCTAGTTACTTCATGCAATGTAATAAATGCACAAGTGTCAATGTGCAAGTTGTATATGTGCAAGGTGTCCCTTGTACAACTAGGTAGAGTGTTGGCCAAGGAACCTATCTTCCTATATAAAAAGGGCCTCATTGTAACAAGCATATAACAAGCTCATAGCATATTCGTAGGTAGTAGCATAGTGTTGTGTAGATCACCATATATTGGTGATGGGTGCAATGTAGTCCAGTAGCTTTATTCATGGAGTGTCCATTTCCTCCATAGCTACATTGTATTCATTTTCATCATTTCTATTTATAGCATATTTTAGTCATCTCATAGATTTACTTTCTTTCATATTATTCTGCATCTTGTGATTGCTATCTCCCATTGCATACTACATCAAAAGCTAATAGATATGAGGCTTAGTTTAAGCAATGTGGGCAGCTAAGCCAATGAACTATTAAAATAAAAATGAAAGCTTCTAAAAAACAATAATGTTAGTGCATGATGTGGAGGTTGTATCTATTTGCACAGTATCGGGCAACTAAGCCAATGGACTACTAAAAGAAAAATGAAAGCTTCAAAGAAACAATAATATTAGTGTGTGGTGTAGAGGTTGTATTCTATTTGTGTAGTAGCTAAGCCAAATGGACTTCTAAAATAAAAATGAAAGCTTTGAAGAAAAAATGATGTCAGCACGTAGGGGTTTTTAAGCCTACCTATTATGAGTTTCTTTATATAAAAAAACCTAAACCACCTCTAATAAGGTGGTTATAAACCATCCTCTTAAGGATAAGAGGGTGGTTTATAAATGCCCTCATAGGGACACCCAAAAAAAAATTGGGTTCCCGTAAGAGGGCAGTTATAAACCGCCCTCTTAGGTCACCCTATGATGGTGGTTTATAACCGTTGTCTTAGTCCTAATAGGGCGGTCATCCTAAGATGCCATTATAAACCGTCTTCTTAGGATCTATTAGCGTGATTTTTTACCATTGTAAAAAACCGCCTTATTTTAGCCATCGTTAAATCCATTTTTTGGTGCACTGTGGGTGTCTTGATCAAAGTAAGGAAAAATGGTTAGATTATGAGGAAATACTATCTAGTCTTGATATATGATACTAGTCATGATATATAAATACTAATTATCACGATCATTCGGTTGCATATTCTTCCATTTTTTTGGAACTTCAAGAATTTCAAAATTTTAATTTTGCAAAGAATTTTAAGATATTTGTTTTTAGTCTTTAAGAAATTTGACATGTTTTTGCATTTGCATAAGAAGAAATTATTATGTTCTAAATTAGATGGATTGAACAACCCCTGTAAGTGTATATTTTTATCTTTTATATTTTTGATAAAAATTCTTGTGGACTTGTTATTATGTTCTCCAAAAAATCCTAGAGAAATAATACATATATTCTTTTATGCAAATTGACATTTGCATGATTCTTCAAAAACATATATAATTGGTTCATCTTGTTAATTTTATTTTAATTTGTTATAGATAATGCTTGGCAAGACATTCAAGAACTGAGGATTTTGAACAAACAAGATTTTTCCATGTTTGAAATTTTTTAGGGAGTAGACCTACAACATTGACCCACTAAGGAAATCACATACTGCAGATGACTGGAATGCCTTTTCTAAATAGTGATTAGAATTTTCTAAATGTGAAATTATTGTTTGTATTTGCATCGTTTTGGTTATATTTTCTTTTTGTTTCAAAAATGTTTCATATATTACACTAGAAAATTAGAAATCTTACAAGAAGCTTCTATAATAAAAATCTTCTATCTATAAAATTAGTAAAATTAAAGTAGTCTTTAATATCCATGATCCTTATGGAGGATGTTTTTTATGTAATATATGGTTGTCCAACCATACTCCAGTTATCAAAACATGGTTGAATGATAACTTAAAATACATGTAAACTATTAGGCCCTCCAATTGGCATTATAGATTTCTTACTATCTAAATAACCTATACAATATAAATTATCATGCACCTAGATACATCTACATCCTTCAGTTAAATGTCCTTATATTTGGAATCGTCTCTCAAATAAGACCGTTTAAAATATATATATATATATTATTCTACTACAAAGTTAGAAGTTGAAAAACAAATAAACAATTTATTAACTTCTAATTGAAATGCTTTGGACAAAGAGTTATTTTACTAATTGTATTTTTTAATCAATAGATTGAATTTAAGTTTTACATTGATTTATACCATATTACAAGAGTTAATCTGAGAGAGTACATTTGCATAAGTTTTAGTTTTATTGCATATGTTATCTATAACTCTCCCAGCAATGCTTGCTCTGTTTGATATATATTTATATATATATATGAATGGAAGGTTGGAAAACTGGGAAGGAAGATCAAAAATTCTTTTTCAAATAATGTAGATCCTAGTTTGATTAATAAATCTGGTTTCTTAGGACCGATAAGTTATAATAAAAAAAAATGGATCTACCACTCAACTATTCAAATTACAAGTTGAAATACGGTGTTGATTTTAGATATGTTATAACCTAAGCCTTTTTATTTAAAGACATCAAGGCTTGATGTGAATATTTGTACAGTGGTTGTTGCTTGAATTTATGTTTGGTATTTACATGGAAATGGAAATCCAGATGCATTATTGTTGGATTTAAATTTTTATGACAAGCTTCCTTCAAATATGGGAAATTTATGCAAATTATTACCACCTGTTAACAGTCTGGGGGATCTGTTCATAACTGATCATATGTTATTACTTGTTTCTTCATTGAAGTAATCATCCTTCTGTCATCCTCGGGTTCAATCTATCTAGCAAGCTTTATTAGACATTTTGTTTGTAGATCTAGAAAAGGTCACCAAGGACCCAACCGCATGCCACTCTTATGAGAAAGCAAAGGAAAGCCAAAAGCACAACAGTCCAGAAATGAATGTTGCGAAGAGGCTTGTTAGTTTTTGGAAAGTAATGGTTGAAGGAACACTTTTGCCATCATCTCACGAGTGAAAACATTTGGCTATGGATATTTTTTCTTGTTTCTTCCAAGAATACCAACATCATTTGTTCGAATTATTTTGTCCAACATGTTTGTCCCATGGTTGCAAGATATTTTTTCAACCAAGGATAGTCATCTATACAAGGCTACTTAGTATTGCCTAGAGGAAGTAGTAAATTGGTCTTTAAATGATGATGAGTGTCGGGAAAAAATTATTATAGCTTTGTAAATTATCAGGAATGCTAAGTTTGAGAATATTTTAAGAAAAAAATAATAAAAACATTGGGCAGTAAATTATACATAGCAAAATGATCCTTAGTATTTATCTAGAAATTGGTTGGATTATTTTTAGAAGGAACTCCCCTTAAAATAGATAAAAGAACTTATCCAGATAATATTACCATGGAGGATGAAGATAGAGAATCAAGTCGTGGTTTTAAATCCATGGATGAGGATGATGAAAGCTTGTTAGGAATAGTAAATGATTCAGATGATGTTCAAAGTTTTAATTGCATGCAAAGTTGATTCATGAGAGTAGTTGTGAAACTTACTATAGATGAAGCTTATCAATTATATGCCTTTCCAAATAAGAAAATTGAAAAATTATGTAATTTATTAATTAAATAGGAAACAAACAACTACATGCAAAGTGTTTCATCACAAATGACTCCAAATAAGAAATTATAAAAATTAAGTGATTGATCAACTAGAGTCTACCTGAAATTTGAAGCCTATTGAAAATATCTAACATTTTTCCTATTTAATAATATACTATCTCCTTTCACACCAAACCAACACCAGTGGATGTGATGGTAAGTAAGCTCATATGCTATTTGCATGCAGGTTATGATGTTGAATCCAGGTAAAAAGATATACAACTGCACAATGTGTAGCTTTTTATACTACTACATATAATTTAGAATAGGGACAACTACATACAAATCGTTTGTGGTATAATTGCAAATTACATTATTTTTGGCCTAACTTCAAGTCCCTCCAACATCGATCACCTCCTTTATATATATTTTTAGGGTGAGACCATAATAGGTGGTTTTAAAATGTCATCTTAGCCCTAAGAGGGAAGTTTTAAACCATTGTCTTAACCCTAAAAGGGTGGTTTTAAACCATATTCCTAGGGTCTAAGAGGGTGGTTAAAAACCAGGCCTAAGAGGTCTTAACCCTAAGAGGGTAGTTTAAAACTTTCCTCTTAGTCCTAAGATGACAGTTTACAACCTCCCTCATAGCCCTAAGAGGGTGGTTTTAAACCACCCTCATAGATATTAAGAAGGCATTTTTTTGAGGTGGTTTTTAGCCACTGTCATATGCCACAAATGTTTTATGATGCCCTCATAGACAACGGTTTATAACCGTCGTTAAGGCAATTTTTGGTGTAGTGAGAGTTTACATTCTAGGGTTTGCTCTATTTGTGCATTCTCTTAAACCCTTACTAAAAAAGATTCACTTTATTGCAAGTTAGGGTTTAATAATCATTGAAAATCAAGAATCATTCTAGGGATAGTCCTTGTTTATTTGTATTTCTATTTGTCCTACATTTTTCTTTTATTTCTTAGCTTAGATTTTAGAAAGGCCAAAAATAGGTGTTTGCTCAATACACGTTAGACATCTCCATCCCAGACTTGAAGCGAGTCCTCAAAAAATTCCTAGTGAACCCTTCGATCCCCAATCCATCAAGTGTAGAGAATATAACACACCCCACAATCACCTTGGATCCCAACGAATCTAGATGAGAATTGCATGCGGTAGGGAAATTTTCCCCCTCTACACAAAGGAAGAGGGGAAGACAAATTTTAAAGAAAAGTAATATGGGGAGGCAAATTGTAAAGCAAATGAGTTGAAGGAGATCAAGTTTAATCTAGGTAAATCACCTTTATTATCCTCAAGTAGAAGAAAATATTATCCTTATAATAAAACTAAAAGTAGGGAATTCCTTGCACTTTAGGATTTCAAGAGCAGTATAATAAATAAAATCTTATGGAGGATATCTAGGGAAATTTAGGGTTTCCAAGCCAACATAAGAAAGTAATGACTGAGGATCATCTATTAGTTTAGAGTTTTCATGGCAACATAAAGAAGAAAATGCTAATGAGAATATTCTTTGCACTTTGGACTCTTTAGGACAACATAAATCCTTAGAAGATAAGTCTCATTATGAACAATATGAAAAAATAGAAGAGATTGATGAAGAAGAGAGTTTTGGTAGGAATGGAAGAAGGAGATGAAGGTCATCAAAGCATGAACAAAAATGAGAAAGAAACTCATAAGGATATTGATTTGGGAAGCCAAATTAAAATTATCGTAGGTGTTAACAAGAAGTGGGGCTAAGCCCACTAATAAAAATAAAAAGTATTGATGATGAAAATGATATCTTGGAATATTAGGGGTATAAAATAAAACCCCTAAAAAAGAGTTATTAAGAAATTAATAAGTTGTTATAGTCCTGAATTTATTTTAATACAAGAAATAAAATTAATCAATAAGGAACGTAAGGATGCTTTTAAGAACATTTGGAAGATGGCTGATTGTTTAGCAGTTTTCTCTACAGGAGCTTCAGGCAGTATTGGAATAATATGGGACAAAAGCAAATGGGATGGACAACTATAGAAGCAAAAAGTGATTGGGTTGCTGGATTATTTTGCAGGAAAGAGGAAAACATCAAATTTGGGATTATAAATGTATATGCTCCAACTATAGTTACTCCTTATGAAAGATGTTGGAAGGATCTTAACATGTTTTTATCAAATACAATGATGATTCATTGTGATTTATGGATTCTTGGGGTGATTTTAATATTGCTTTATCTTCTTTGGAAAAGAAGGGTGGTATTCCAAGATGGTCTAAATTATTTTTTCTTCATTTATCAATTCAAATGACCTTTGGGATGTTAGTCCATCAAGCTTTCAATATACATAAGATAATAGACACATTGGGCAAAATCATATAGCAGAAATATTGGATAGATTCTTGTTATTCAATAAATGGTTGTAAAAAAAGTATACAATCTCTTCAAATATTTTATTGTGACAAGGATTAGATCACAAACCCATTCTTTTGACTTGTGGGTTACCTAATAATGGTCATCCAAAGCCATTTTGTTTCCAATCTATGTGGCTCCAAGACCCTGATTTTTTCCAAATGGTTATGTTATGGGGGATGAATCAAAATTTGAAGGATCATGTATGTATAGGTTTGCTCAAAAGTTGAAATATTTAAAGGATCAAATTAATATATGTAATGCCAAATATTTTGGTAATATTTTTAAAGAAAAGAAAGAAATTGAATCCAAGCTCAAAAATTTACAAGAGATAGTAGAAATTAATGGAATGGATCATGATTCTTATGTGAAAGAAAAACAATTACTTTCAATTTATCAAAATGCATTGAAAAAGAAGTCATATTGGTTCCATAAATCTAGAGAGAAATGGCTCAAGAAAGGAGATAGAAAAAAAAAAAAATCATGCTACAACAAAAACAAAAAATTTGTTCATCATATCAAAAATATTATAACTCCAGATGGAAGAAATATTGAGGACAAAGAAGATATAAGGAAGTAATTAATTATTTCAAAAATATTTTATATTTCAAGAAAAACTTCTGCAAAATATTCCATCAATTATCACTCAAGGACAAAATGAAATCTTGATGAAGAAGATATCTATGGAGGAGCTCCATGAAGCAATTTTCTCTTTCGATCCTAATAATGCACGTCCCTGATGGATTTCCTACAATTTTCTTTTATTTTTTTGGATTTATTAAAGAGTGATATGTTAGTTGTGGTTGAAAAGGCTAAAAAAAGGAAGTCTATAATAAGTGATATCAATGCTACTTTTATTACTTTGGTTTCCAAGAAAGGCGACACAAAATATTTTGATAATTTTTGTCCAATAAACCTTTGTAATATGATTTATATGATCATTTCAAAAATTATGGCAAACAAGTTGAGGGCCATTCTAGGGTGTCTTATCTCAGAGGAACAAGGTGGTATTCAAGTTGCAAAAAATGGTCCCTTTGAATCTCATCTCCAATTTTTTGATGATACTTTTCTTTTGGGTCATCCCTCAATCAGTGAGGCCATGGAGTTTAAATTAATATTATCATGCTATGAGAATACTACTGGATAGTTGGTAAATACTACAAAATCTAGGATATTTTACTTTAATACTACCCTAGATTTACAACAAATTATTGTGAATATTTTGGGGTTTAAAATTGAAAATTTTCCATCAACCTACTTGAGTATTCCTTTGTCTAATAAAGGAAATAAAAAGGACCTTTGGATTTGTTTTTGGATAGAATGAAAGCTTGCTTGGCAGGTTGGAAAGGTAAGTTCTTAACCATGGCAGGAAGGCCACAACTCATACATATTATATTGTAATCCATTCCTATTTATATGATGTCACTTTCAAGATTACCAACAGGTTATGCATCAAAAATTGATAAAATTCAAAGAGGCTTTCTATGGAAATGTTGTGACAAAAAAATTAGGTTTCCTCTTTGTAAGGATAGGGTTTGCAAAGGAAATAATATTGGAGGAGCAGACTTACAAAATTATAGACTTATAAATTTCGTATTAGGAGCACAGCTTAGGTGGAGATTATTCAAAGATCAAGAAAAGAACCGGGTAAAAATATTTACTTCAAAAATATATAGGTTATCTTGATGCAATGAAATTATTTAGGAAAATAACTCTATCCAAAGGATCGTCAACATGGAACTTCATATTAGAGAGTTTGCAATTAATAACGAAACATATTAGATGGTTAGTCGATTGAGGGGAGTTATGCAAATTTTTGGTATGATGCTTGGTTGAAGCCTTATCCTCTTATCTATGACTCAAAATGGTAACCATTGGCTCAAGCATGTCTAGTGGGTAAAGGTCCAAAGGTCAAATACTATATTATTATGAGTAAAAACTCTAGATCATGGATTTCTTTTAGTAACCTAGTTGAAGGAGAGGAACTCAAATAAATTGTAGATGAACTTCAAAAGATGCTTCAAAAGTTTTTTTATCGATTTTTACATGAAAGGATGAGTTGGTTTGGAACTTATCAAAGGGTGGTGGATACTCGGCCAAGTTGGGATATGAGGATTTAGAAAAATCAAAATTTCCTTCTCCCAAATATTTTCCTTGGAAGAACGTTTGGTCATTAGAGGCTCTCCTTAAGACCTCAACATTTCTTTGGTTAGCAATTCAAAGTAAGATTCTTATAGGAGAGAGTCTACAAAGAAGAGGATATTATGGACCCTTCATATGTGCCTTGTGTGAGAAGGATCTAGGAACATCAGACCATATACTTTTTCATTGTCTATTTGCTCATATCATTTGGGGTTATTTTTTTTTAAATATAAAATTGTATTGAGTAGCTCCATCAACATTGAAAGAGTTGATAAAATGTTGAATTAATTATTTCAAAGGTAAAGCATTATGTATTCTTTGGATGATTGGCCCTACCATTATTTGTTAGAATTTATGGCTTGAAAGGAATAACAAAATTTTTAAAAATAAATCTCAAAATCATGCCCAAGTTTGGAACCATATTATTGTCTCTCTTGTAGAATGTCTACAAATATGGTGTTCATCATGGGAAGTCTCAATTGCAAAAAAAAAGAGGTGCTAATAACTTGGCTACATGATTTGAACATACATGGAAGAGTCATTTGTGACAACGGAATTAAAACAAAGGATCTACTTTGATCTATGGTAAAATATAAATGTCTAGAAATTGGGTTTATCAAAATTAATTTTAATGGTGCTTCTAAAGGAAATCCAGAAAAAATTGGTGGAGGTGGTGTTTTTAGAAATAATGAAGGCAAAATTCTCCTAATTTATTCAAAATATTATGGAACTTCAACTAACAACTATGTAGAGGCTAGGGCACTTCTTACAAGGATTAAAATTGCAGTAGAAAAAAGGATGGAAATATATTTCAATTGAGGGGGACTCACAAATTATCATCAATGCTATCAACAAAAATGGATGTGGAGACTGGATAAAAAATAATATTATTGTTGATATTCATCATCTATTACTAGAGGCAATCTCTTGGAAGTGTGAGCATATTTATAAAGAAGAAAATTGGGTAGCAAATAAATTAACAAATTATAGTGGTGATCTTCATTCCGATGAATTTCAAATTTTAGAAGGCAATTGGCCAAGTGAAATTTTTTCTCTTAATCAAAATGATGTCAAGGACCTGATTGTGGAAACATAACACTTCAAGGAAGTTGAAGAATATATTAAGAGAAAAAAGAAATGATAAATCTATGATAAAAAGATATACAAAGAATATAATATTTTGGAAGTCAACTAGCCAAGTAAGATTTTATCTCTTAATTAGAATGATGTCAAGGAGGTGATTGTAGAAACATTCGGAGAAGTTGAAGAATATACTTAACAGAAAAAAGAAATAATAAAACTATGATAAAAAGGTATGCTGCAACAAATACAATATTTTGGTATTTTAATGAAAGTAGTCCCAATAAAACCCAGATATAATTTATTAAAAAATAATATATATATATATACAAAGAATATAATATTTTGGAAGTCAACTAGCCAAGTAAGATTTTATCTCTTAATTAGAATGATGTCAAGGAGCTGATTGTAGAAACATTCGGAGAAGTTGAAGAATATACTTAACAGAAAAAAAGAAATAATAAAACTATGATAAAAAGGTATGCTGCAACAAATACAATATTTTGGTATTTTAATGAAAGTAGTCCCAATAAAACCCAGATATAATTTATTAAAAAATAAATATATATATATATATATATATATATATATATATATATATATATATATATATATTTATTTATTTATTTATTTATTTATTATTGCTATATAGGAAACTTTTATAATTTCTAAGTAAAAACAAAATCAATGAAACCCAACCCCTAAAAAAATAAGCACATATCTATGATGGCAAAGCATTTGTAAATACTCTTTTGATGCTCCAAACTTTACGGTCCTCACAAAAACATATACTATATGACAAAATACTTATCCACCTTAGTAATAAAATATTCGTCCATCAATATCAAAACGTCACGTGTTTATATCGTCCATCCTACTTGCACTTACTAGGATGCATGTTTTACAAATATTATGTTTATACACTGTATTAACACTTGTTTAGCGCGTTACATTTCTAATGACCCTAAATTATTTATGGAGCTGCTTTTGGAAATATACTTACCGACAAAGTTATTAAATTATTAACCACAAAACACATATCATATAGTTTTTTCTATTATAAAATTTTTTGTTCAAATATTATCCACAAATACCTGTCATATCATATTATATCACACGTACTTTATTAACTTATAAAGTCTAACACTCAAAATTTAATACTATTTATTTTTAGCAACTAGAGTATGGAAGGAAAGATGGCCCCAAAGAAAAAAACTGAGATTCCATTATTAGAAATAAATATTAATATTTATTATTAAAATGAAGTATGCTTTAAAAGCTTACTTTTACCGTCCATCAACAAAGAATGTCGGTCCTCCCCATTGGCTAGATTAAAGATATTTTTTAATAAAATAATCAAATGTCTATATCGTGGACATCTATTCCAAAAAATATTAAATCGCCAAGCTACTTTGACATTAATAATATTATTGCATTTACCAAATCGTCAACCAAAATTGTCGGCGCACTAACGTATCCCTTTCCTCTATCATTTTATTATACAATCATTGTCAGCTTAAGTGGGGCCTAATCAAATTTCAAAACAAAATTTAAGGTTTGAAATTAAAAAGATATGGCTTTTCATTAATCATTTTATTATACAATCATTGTCAGCTTAAGTGGGCTTAATCAAATTTTAAAACAAAATTTAAGGTTTGAAATTAAAAAGATATGGCTTTTCATTAATCATTTTATTATACAATCATTGTCAGCTTAAGTGGGGCTTAATCAAATTTCAAAATAAAATTTAAGGTTTGAAACTAAAAAGATATGGTTTCCATTAATTATGAGTTAAATCATATAATTTTTTTAAGTATGTAAAAGATATGGTTCTCCATTAATCATTAGTTAAATCATATAATTTTTTAAGGTATTATAAAAAATTCTAAACATTTTTATCCAACAGAAACATACACTCACCTATACCCTGATTAGAACCTTAATTAAATATATAACTTATAAACTTAATTCAAATATTACTTTACTTTTACTTTTATTTTAAGATTAAAAATTTGCATGATCTCCACTCTTAGTCCTCTATGCTCTTCCGTACAAACTAATGAGGGTAATGATAGTTATCTCTTGCATGTGAAGTCATAATTTTGGTAAGGTTCAAAAACATAATGAGGAGAAGAAGTTTTATGGTTCTTCACGTGGACCTGGAAATAAATAAATAGGGAGGGATCAAAGGATACAGTTATAATATAAATTTATATATTATTATTGATTGAACGTGGATATCTCAACAACCCACTAATGATTGATTTTAGTTTGGCAAACGATAACTAAGACATAGTATTTCAAAGGAGATGATGGAACTAATTATTGTTAATTTCAGGGGTGCTTAAAATATAATAGATTATAATAATATTAAATAAAATAATATTTTTTAATAAGTTAATAAATACCTATAATAAGCTAATGGTAATGTCGGTAATCATCGTTCAAGCATCGAATTATAATCCTATAAACACTTTAGAATTGCTCTATAGAACTTGCTTTAATACATTTATATGCTTTAATATAAATATATTGTTTTCAAAATTTTTAATTTAATATCATACTGTAATATATTAAATAGTATTAGTTTAATTAGTTAGATTTTTTAACATTCAAAGAATCTAGGTTTTAATTTTGTAACATTTAAAGAATTTAAGTTTTAATATTGTCAAGTGATACAAGTACAAAATCCACGCTGTGTTAAAATATCACTACGTTATGATGATAAAATACAGATGGGACTTGTACCCACGTGTTACAGGTGAGTTGGAGAGGGTATGGCAATCCTCCAAGGGAGGTTCCTGTTCGAATCTCCACTCTACCAAACACACATATGATATTTAATTATTTAAATTAAATATCATAGCATGATATATTGAATGACATTAGTTCAATTAGTTAGATTCCTCAACATTCAAAGAACTTAGGTTCTAATCTTTTCGAGTAATATAGGTGCAATATAATTAAAATATCACTACTTAGTGGCGATGTAATAAAAATGGGACTTGTACCCACTTGTACCCACGTGCTATAGGTGAGTTGGATAGAGTAGGGCAAGCCTCCAAGGAAGGTGAGTTGGAGAGAGTAGGGCTAGCCTCCAAGGAAGGTCCCTGGTTCAAATCTCCACCTTAACAAACGTACATCGAATGCCCAAAATTCAATTGATAATGTTTGGTGCGGTCGAGTGGTGTGACTCCCATATGATTTTGACAAGATCATGATTTCTCAAACCAAGACGATCCCGTCAAGCGTTTTTTTGCTAAATTCAACCAAGATGCTATGATATTTAATTATTTAAATTAAATATCATAGCATGATATATTGAATGACATTAGTTCAATTAGTTAGATTCCTCAACATTCAAAGAACTTAGGTTCTAATCTTTTCGAGTGACATAGGTACAATATAATTAAAATATCAAGATGCTATGATATTTAATTATTTAAATTAAATATCATAGCATGATATATTGAATGACATTAGTTCAATTAGTTAGATTCCTCAACATTCAAAGAACTTAGGTTCTAATCTTTTCGAGTGATATAGGTACAATATAATTAAAATATCACTACGTAGTGATGATGTAATAAAGATGGGATTTGTACCCACTTGTACCCACGTGCTATAGGTGAGTTGGAAAGAGTAGGGCAAGCCTCCAAGGAAGGTGAGTTGGAGAGAGTAGGGCAAGCCTCCAAGGAAGGTCCCTGGTTCAAATCTCCACCCTAACAAACGTACATCGGATGCCCAAAATCCAATTGATAATGTTTGGTGCAGTCAGGGTCGAGTGGTGTGACTCCCATTTGATTTTGACAAGATCATGATTTCTCAGACCAAGACGATCTTGCCAAGCGTTTTTTGCTAAATTCAACCAAGACGATCCCACCAAGCGTTTTTTTCGCTAAAATAAAAAAAATGCAGATAGGACCTCTCTCAATCCTATACAACCAAATGAAAATTTTCATGGCATAATAGAAAGAGTAGGTTAGCCCTTTCTAAAATTTGGTATAATACTTTAGTTTGTTTTTTAAATATGGTAGATTAACGTTGTTAATTTATTTTTAAATTGATTTTAAAAATAAAATATATTATTATTTTTCATTGAGGTTAATGTGAAAAAATCCTATAATAGATGCTCACATAATTGTTTATTCATAATTTTTTTATCAAATAATATTATAATAATAATAATATATTATTTTTAATTGGTTATATGGAATTAAAAATGGTTTTATTCGTGTATTTTTTAAACTCGTATTATATCATTGATCATATAATGAAACTACATCTTATCAATATTTGGTCACAAGCTGAGTGACACAATTACGCACACACACCCAATCCTGTTTTAAACTTGGGTCTTCCAAAAGAGGGCCCAAAGCCCTAACCAATGTGCTACCTCAAAGCTAATATTTAATTAACTTCTTTTTATTATTTGGTTAATGTGAGAAACCCCTACGACCATAGGGTTGAGCAGTCTCCTCCCAACCATGACCCCTCGTAAAGCTAAGAGCTATGCTTATCAATAGGGAATTTTACACACCCACCACACACATTTCCTCCCAACCATGACCCCTCGTAAAGCTAAGAGCTATGCTTATCAATAGGGAATTTTAAACACACCCCCTCACACACTCGCACATGCCACCTCGGTTTGAACCTTGAACCTCTCGAAGAAGAGCCAAAGCCCGAACCTTTACAGTGTCCTCCTCAAATAAACTTTTTTTTTCTTAATGTATCTAGTATATGTATTAATAATAGTAATCTTAAGTTTTGTTTGTTTTTCTTTTTTTAAAGAATGTTAAGTACAATTAGGGCCACCACCGTGGAGGCCACCCTCCCCATGATTCAAACTTAAGTATTCCAACATGACATCCTAGGCTAATATTTCTTGTGACAATTAACCTGTATTTTTTTTACAAGAGGTAATTTTATATATTAGTATCATTTTATATATTAGTATCATTTATGAACTAAATAATTGTATAGTTGTTATTTTTTCTACCAATTTTTTTTGCTTGTTCTAGAAGTGGCTACATCTAGTACAAATGTGAAAAGATGTTGGGATAAGAGAAAAGGTAGTAGTCTGGTTTGAATCGTGTGAGTGTGTGTCATAGTGATGATGATGGTGCAAATATTGAGCAATTGGTGGTTCTCTTTATGTCGGGTCAACAATAACAAGAAGAAATAGGTTTGGTGGGAGCAACCCCTATGGTTTGAACCCTACACTTATCTGTTACTAAAAATAGTTTGGTTGTGACCAACTCTCCTATGTAACAAAAAATGATATAAGAGAAAAATAGTCATATTCATAACCATATGCTTGGTATAGGTATCTCTAATTCATAAGGGGCTTGAATTCCATAATATACCATAAACATTATCTAGAATTCAATGTACTCAAGAAAGAAAAACACTTGTCCAACTCTTTGCAAATAGTCTAATAGCTTAGAGGAGCAAGCTCATAGTCTCATTTATGTCAAATTCTTCACCCCTATTAACATTGAGTCACAACATGTGCGTGCTCTTCTTCTACAAGTTGTTCTTGTAGGAGCTATTCCTACAATGGAATTTTTTTTCATATTAATACTTACCTCTACAAATTTTATATGATACCATTTTAAAGTATTTTGACACAATTTTTAATATCATTACACCAAATACAATTTTTAAATACTATGTAGAAAATACCTAAAAATTAATCTTTATTATTGATCAAAAAGGAATTGAAGGATTAGCTATGGAAAGAATTACAATAATTTAATGATTTATAAACAAAGACTAATAAGGATAACATATTAGAGGATTGTGATCAATTATAATTAGGACTATTGATCTTGTCATACCTTCATTTTAAACTTTAATTAAACTATTTTGATTGAATTTTTAATAAAATATAAAATTTATTATTATTTTTTCGTTCATTTATTATTATTATTTAACTCCATCCACCCAATGCATGCTTATTGGATAACTTCATTGGCAATCAATATGATCAATAATAAAAGCAATACATAACAAATGACATTGATACAAAAATTAAATTTTCCTACATTAAAGTGTTAAAGTAATATTGCATAAAGCGTAAATCAAGCTTTGAAATGCATACAAGAAGATGATATGGAATCCATATATGGATTTCTTTTTCATGAATAATTAAGTAAATTTCTCACAAATGGGTAAAAATAATATGAAAGATGAAAGGCTTGACAAGAAGTGATGGGAAAGATGCAAAGTTCAAAAAGAATTTGATGAGAATGGGTTAACGTGAATACATGTTTATAATGATAGAGTTAGTGTGAATAATCTCCTTTGTTTCACATGCCAAATCTAATTTTTATCTTAAATTTTCCATCCATGTTGTCATTTCAACATTGTATGTGCATAATATGAGGTTGGCATGAATGAACATGATTTATTAATTTTATAAAAATATTAAATTCACAATAGTTACCTACATTTAATTAAAATTATAATAAAATAATATTATTTAGTTCTAATTAACAAAAGTTGTTATTTCTTAATATTTTTCATTCATGATGCAACTCGGATAATGCGTTTGCATAATATAAGGTTGGCGTAGATGAACATAATTTATTAATTTAACAAAAATCAAATTATAATTCTTACCTAAATTTAATTAATTAAAATTGTAATTGGTCAATATTGCTTATTTTTTATGGGAGTCTTTGAGCTCTATGAGAGAATTTTTCAAGGGGGAAGCTTGGATTCTCATTGGGGACTTCAATACCTCCTTATACCCTTCGGATAAAAAGGGTGGTAGTGATTTTGGTTCTAAAAGTATGGAAGATTTTGCTGCATTTATTAATAATCAAGAGCTTATGGATGTGGATTTGAAGGGGTCTAAATACACTTGGAGTAACAGGCGTCTAGGCAATCAGAATATTCATATTAGGCTGGATAGGGTGTTAGTCTCCAAGGAAGGTCTTCCAGTGTTCGGAGATGCATCCCTTTGCTCTCTCCCCAAAGTGGGGTCCGATCATAATCCTCTGGTATTTGAAAAAGTCCCAAACTCTAGTTTTTTTCCAGACCCTTTAGGTTTGAGGCAATGTGGTTGCAACATCAAGGCTTAGAATCCAAAATTTTGGAATGGTGGTCTCAAGGTTTTTTGGGCCCTCTTATTTCTCAAGTGGCTTCAAAGCTCATATTTGTTAAAGCTAATCTTAAGGTTTGGAACAAGTACATTTTTTGGAATGTGTTCCAGAGGAAAAAAGAGTTGGCTGAATAGTTAAAGGAAGTTGAATTAAATTTGGAGTCAGGAGAGGTGACTGAAGGGGACAGACACAGGGAAAGAAAATTGTTAGCAGATTTCCATAATGTGCTAGCGGATGAAGAAATTTTGTGGTATCAAAAATCAAGATCCCTCTGGCTCCGTGAAGGTGATAGGAACACAAAATTCTTTCACACATCCACCTTAAGGCATAGGAGCAATAATAGAGTTAGAGAAATTATGAAATCAGATGGTGTTATCTCGAAGGATATTATAGAAATCAGGGAAGAAGCGGTCAAGTTTTTCAAAACCCTCCTCTACTCTAGGGATGATAGGGATCTTCAAGCTGAAGAGAGGCTGTTGCACCACATCCCCACCCTAGTTTCAGATGATATGAATGAAGACCTTTGTGCTCCCTTTCGGGATGAGGAAATTAGGGCCGTTGTCTTCTCTATGGGTGGTCTGAAAGCTCCGAGGTCGAACGACTTTCCTCCTATTTTCTTTCAAAGGTTCTGGCACATCGTAGGTGGTGACATATGTTCAGCTATGAGGGAAATTCAGGAGTCTAATTTAATTCTGGTTGATGTAAACTCAATATTTTTAGTTCTTATCCCGAAGTCGGTGGGTGCTAAATATTTCTCTGATTTTAGGCCCATTAGCCTCTGTAATACACTTTTTAAAATTCTCACTAAAACTATGGTGAACAGGCTCAAAGTATACCTTCCAATAATTATTGACCATCCTCAAAGTGGATTTGTAGCAGGCAGACAAATTTTGGATGGTGTTATTGCAGTGCATGAGTTGATTCATTCTGTAGACAAAAGTAGAAGGCCAAGAACTTTCCTCAAACTTGATATGCATAAAGCATACGATCGGGTCTCGTGGAGCTTTTTGCTTAGAGTTCTGGGGAAATTTGGTTTCAAGCCTTGCTGGATTAGATTGGTCAGAGCTTGTATATCATCAACAAAATTCTCAATCTTAGTTAATGGATCACCGATTGGTTACTTTAGCAGTTGTAGAGGCATTCATCAAGGGGATCCTATGTCTCCGTATCTGTTTATTTTATTGGCTGAGTCTTTGGGAAGAGCTCTGAAGGTAAATCCCATAGTAGTGGGAATCAAACCTACAGCTACCATTGACCCGATCTCACACCACCAATTTGTTGATGATACGTTATTATCCTTTTTAGCTTCAATCCCTCAGGCCAGAGCTATCAAAGAGATCCTCCAGGACTATGAAAGAGCGGTTGGGCAGAAAGTGAGTTTGAGGAAAAGTAAGGTGTTCTTCCTGAATACTCCTCTCGGTAGGCAGAGGAAAATTGCTGAGATCTTGGGATGTGAGATTGACTCCCTTCCATCAGTTTATCTGGGACTACCAATGTTCAAAGGGGGGATTAAGACTTCTCTATGGGAACCAGTTGTAGAAAGAGTTCAAAGAAAATTGGTGGGATGGAAAGGGGCACTTTTGAGCCAAGCAGGTAAAATTATGCTAGTTAAGTCTACTCTGTAGAGCATACCAGTGTACTTCCTTTCTCTCTTTTAGATTCCAAGAAAGATTCTTCAAAAAATTGAACAAATTCAATGATCCTTTCTCTGGTCTGGTTCTGAGGAGAAGAAGAAGTTCTCGCTTGTGGCATGGGATCAGGTGTGCAGTAGGAAAGAGTTGGGAGGTCTGGGCTTAAGAAGAATGAAAATGTTAAACAGAGCACTAATAGCTAAATAGGGTTGGAGATTGGTTCAAAAAGATAATGTTAATTGGGTTAAAATATTGGCAGCCAAATATTTAGGTAACACTGGTAATTTTCTCACAGATCCAAGTCCTACCCTTGGCTCAACATTCTGGCGCAACATTGTTAACAATCGCTCTGATATCATAAAGGGTGGAAGATGGGTGTTAGGTAATGGGTAGAGCATTGATTTTTGGAAAGACACATGGGCAGCTGATAGACCGTTAGAATCATATCCTCACCTGAGTCTGGTGGAACCAATCACAAGCCAAGATTTTGGGCCGAAGGTATGTGACTTCATTGTCTCTGTTAATGATAGAAAATGCTGGAAACCATTTGTTTTTTTGGGGATTTCGTAGGAAGAAGAAATTGCATTAAAATATCTGATGGACATCCTAAAGTGGATGGTTATTCCTAACCAGGATAGGCCAGATAGATTGGTGTGGGGGGTTGAGAAGGATGGTTGCTTTTCTGTTAAGTCAACCTACCTGATGTTAGATGTTCCCTTTGATCCCTGGTTTCCCGTTAGTAATATCTGGCTGAAGGGTCTTACCCCCAAAGTTAATGTTTTCTTTTGGTTGGCGGCTCAAGGGAAGTTCCTCACATTGGATAATTTGCAAAAAAGAGGATTGGTTATCCCGAATAGATGCTACCTGTGTGGTAGTGCTGAAGAATCACCTGTGCACCTATTGTCTGATTGTCCCTTCTCTCAGTCTATCTTCTCCCAGTTCCTGAGGACCATTAGTGTGGTTTGGGTTTTCCCAAAGTTGTTGTCTGACTTGATCGTTCAATGGAGGTCTCCCTTTCTATCTTCGCATCTTTGAGCTTTTTGGTCCTTTGGTTTACCTCATGTTTGGTGGCGTATTTGGAAGGAGAGGAATTCTAGAGCCTTTAAAAATATCTCCCATCCGGTTGAGTTCGTGGTACTTCATGTTGTTGCTACCATTGTTGAGAATGTGGATGCAATTTCTTTAGATAAGGTCACTTCCATTGGGGAGTTGGCGGTGGAGTCGGCTCTTGGATTTAGAGATTATTCTCCCAAACATTGCCCTGAAGCTCCTGCTAGACATACTACTATTTGGGAACCTCCTCCTCCTGGTTGGTTGAAGCTAAATTTTGATGGAGCTTCTAAAGGGAATCCAGGACCAATCGGTGTAGGGGGATTGGTTAGAGACTCTGATGGGAGGATTTTGTTGGCTTTCACTGAAAATTTAGATCGTCAGACCAATCATTTTGTGGAGGCATGAGCTCTCTTTCAAGGGGTTTGTCAACTAGAAATTTTGAATGGCAGGAAGGTAATTATTGAAGGGGATTCCCTCAATATCATTAATATGCTCAAAGGTGTTCAGGTCCCTTCTTGGATGATCACAAACGAACTTGCTGAAACCCAAAGATAAATTTTAACCCTCGAAGCGGTTGAGATTAAGCATGTTTACAGGGAGGGAAATAGATCGACAGATTTTTTAGCAAACTTGGGACTTTTGCAGGAAAGATGCACAATTTGGCAGGAGGATTTCCCAGATGGATTAAATCAAATAGATAATGAAATCTTGAGGAGATAATTTGTGTTTTCAAATGGCTCTGATCTACGACAGTAGGGATCCCTTGGGAAAATTTGTTGTTTGTCTTACTCGGCTATTATGTAGCTTTGTTGTTTGTCTATTTTGTGGATCCTTCTTGGTTTGCTATGTTGATATCTTTATTCATTGTTTCCAGTTGGTTGGTTGATCCACTCTTGTAAAAGGTTTGGGGCACCTTTCAAAACCCCTTCATCCATCTTATAAAAAAAATATATTACTTAGTTTTAATAAACAAGAATTATTATATCTCAATATATATCACCCATGCTCCAATACAACATTTATATGCATACAAAATTAATTTCCATTAGATATTATGTCTAGCAATTTATTCTTAATGGTGGATAGTTAAAGATAAATAAATTATATTTTTACCATTCTTAAACCATAGCTTTTAATCATAGTTGTTTAGAATTCTTAATTTTATTTTTTTAAACTAAACACTTCTCATTTGTTTAAGTGAATTTCGTAGAAGCTATAGTCTTATGCTTCATATTTGGATAATGAATTTGATTAGTAGACGACTTTGCATCTATAGTTGGCTTGTTGAGAGGAAGGTTGGGTAGTTAGAACCTCAGTTGGGGGATGGGAGAAGGAGGTTGGGTTGGTTGAAGGATATTAACATCTGGCGGTGTTCTGGGGTGGTCTCCTATCTTGGTTCATTCTAGGTCGCAGGATCTCTAGTTTGGTTGTTTTTACTGCATATGCAGGTGGGATCATTGGGTGGAATGATGGGCAACTAGAACCCTAGTAGGGAGGCTGGGGGAATGAGGTTGGGCCAATTGAAGAAACCTCAACACCCAAATTTGTTGATGGGTATATGGCTAGACCAAGCTACGGTTGGATTCCAATAGGATCTGTGGGATTTTTGCCTTCGTAGATTTTTGTGTTGGAGGGTTTTCCTATCATTGGTACACTATTGTAGATCTCCTCTTTCGGCTATTTTTTTTTGTCTCCATGGTGTGCTTCAGTTTAGGTATTTTATTTTGGTATTTTTTTAATTAAGGTAGGATGGCAAACGAGTTAGATCCCAGGGTTCCAACGCTCACATTTTTATTGGGTATCCTCCCTTTTTCTCTCTGAGATGTTGCATTTGGTGTTTCTTATTTTTTCTTTCCAAATACCCTAAGAGTGGTTTTCTCCAACGGGATATGTGATTTTCTTGGTTATTATTTATGATGTTTTTCATTTGGTGGGTCTTTCATTGGCTAGACGAGTGAGCCTTGTGGGCTTGTTTTTGATATGTTGTGGATTTTTTTTTTATTTGTGGAAAACATCCCAAAAGGGATGCCACTTTTGGGTAAGACCCAAGGAGGCAGGGGCATCCATTCCGCCAAAAATGCCCAGGACTCGGACCTGGCCTACCACATTTGACACACTCAAGGAGCAAACAAACACACAAACCCAATTAAAAATAAGCAGATAACAACAAAAATAATAAAATAAAATAAAAAACATGCTCCTTGAGTGTGTCAAAAACAAAAGCACAACCAAACACACACAATAAGATAAAAGAAACCACAACACAAACCACATAGAAAAACACAAGAAACACATAACAAAACACAAACAAGACAAAAACAACGAGAACACTACAAAGACATAACCCAAAAAAAAACAAGAAAAATAAACACAACCAAAACCTAAAAAATTAAAAAATAAAACAAAAATAAAAATAAAAAACAACCAACAACAGACAATAAAAAAAAAACAAAAAATATAGAAAACACTCACCCATAAAAACACGAAATAACACAAACAAAGAGAAACCCAAGAACAAGAACGAAAAAAAACACAAGAACAATAACAAAAAACATAAAAAAAAAAACAAAACAACAAAAACACAAGAACAACAAAAAACAACACAAAGAACACAAAAACAAACAAAATAAAAAAACCCACCCACCTTAAAAAACTAAACAAAAAAAAAAAAAGGAAAAAAGAAATAAAAAATGAACAAAAAAAAAGACCTATCTAGACCAGAAGACTATTAAGGCAAGAATCAACAGAGGAAACAAAATAAAGAATAGAATGAGCTAGGGAACTAAAAAAAACTGAATGAACCAAAGAGAAGCAAAAAAAAAAAACAAGAAGAAACTAGGTACCTTTAGAACTGGAGCCATCCAAAGAAATGATAGAAAGAAGAGCTTCCCTAATTTGAGAAGCCCACCATATAGGAGGGTGGCCATAACAAGTAAGATCACCTTTGTCCAAAGCCCAACTAGCTAAAGCATCAACACTCTTGTTTTGATCTCTGACCACATGATTGTAATCAACTTTCAAAAATCCCATCTGGATTAACTGAATCTTCTCAATAATTATTTTTATTCTCCAATCCACCTTATGATTCTTAGAAGGATTATTCAAGAGATTAATCATAAGTTGAGAGTCAGACTCAACTATCACCTTTTCCCATCCAACCTTAGTAGAGACCTCTGAGGATACCATACCCCTCAGCAAGGTTATTGGAAAGAATACCCAAATTCTCAGCAAAATTAAAAACCAGGGAGCCATCTAAAAGTCTACCAATTCCTCCCACACTGGCTTTTCCAGGGTTCCCTCTAGAGGCTCCATCAGTATTGACTTTTCCAAAATCCTTAGGAGGAGGTTGCCAATTTCTATTCCTATCCAATTTACTAATACTCACATTCCCTTTAATATGGTTGCCCTTAGAAGGTTTAATATTCAATATTTGCATCACTTGATCCCATATTTGGTGGGATTTTTGGGGGTGATTAAGGAGATGATGGACTGATTCAACTAAGTTGGCTATGGTCTTTTGCCAAATATAGTGAATATCCTTACTATCTTGATTAAAAATTCGATTGTTCCTTTCATTCCAAATATTCCAAAGAAGAATGGTAGAACCCATCCAAACTAACTACCTAATAAAATGATCAACACCCTCTTGATTAGGCCAATCCCTCCAAAGCTTTTCAAAAGTAAAAAAATTGGACCACTGTAAGCCAATTAAAGTGGCCATTCGTTGAAGAACACAAGCTTATACTGAGAGGGGGGGGTGAACAGTATAAGACCTCTTTTTACTTTTTCCTTTATACTTCAAAACAGTAAAGCAATATACCCAAAGCAATATCAAAGCAATGCACAATATCATCCACAAAGTGACACCAATTTTAATGTGGTTCACCCAGAATGGTTGGGCTACGTCCACAAAACTTTTCTCTAAAAGTTATCTCAAAGTTCTTTGGGAATCCTTCCCAATTACAATGTTTATGAGCCTCGGCCCAAAGGAGATACCTTCCCCCAATCAAAATTTATGAGCCTCTGCTCAAAGGAGATACCTTCCCCCAATCAAAATTTATGAGCCTCTGCTCAAAGGAGATACCTTCCCCTGCTGCTCTGGAAATGATCCCTCAGAAGATCAACTGCCTCTACCTCTTGCCAGCACGTGGAACTCCTTTCCATCGAAGACCTCCTGTCCTCAATGCTTAGCCTAAGAGACCTCTGCCTTCTATGATCACGTCCACAACAGCTCAGCAACTTGTACCAAACATAGTCATTCGGTCTAGTACAAGTCTTCCTCTATCTGTCAGATCTGTCCAACTCTTGAACAAATCAATCCTCTACATACAAGCCTTCTCAAAGACTTGCCAAATCTGTCCTTAGGTTCTTCTCATAGAACCAATGCACCTCTGTCCTCAAGTTCTCTGATAGAACTATCAAACTTAGCTCACAAGTCCTCTGCTAGGACCTGTCCAAATCTGCTCACAAGTCCCCACCGAAACCTGTCCAAAAACTGCTCACAAGTCCCCACCGAAACCTGTCCAAAAATTGCTCACAAGTCCCCACCGAAACCTGTCCAAAAATTGCTCACAAGTCCCCACTGGAACCTGTCCAAAACTGCTCACAAGTCCCCACTGGAACCTGTCCAAAAACTCAGCAAGCTCACCAAGAAAAACTTTCTTAGTAGGAAATCACAAAGTGAATTGTTAGAGACCCAATGTGATTTTTCAAACTCATAGAAGCATAAAGAGAATTGTTAGAGACTCAATATGTTCTATACTCAAATCCCAATCTCAAAACTCAACTCAAATCAACTCAGCTCAATCTCAATCTCAAATCTGAAAACTCAACTCAATATCTAAAATGGATAGGATAGAATGTTTTCTTTCAAGAACATGAAACCCCAACAATTGCCAACTATGCAAAGAATCACATAACAATGATACTCATGTTCTTTTCACCATCAATTAGGGTTTCAACAACAATGCTCATCAAACAAGGTTTAGTCAACCAACACCATTCAACTCAACATCAACCTTGAAGCATTCAACCAATCATCACAAGAAAAGGAAACAAGTAGAAATCCTTTTCCCTCCAAAGATATTTGAACAAAATAGCCACCAACACAATATCACCAAATGCAAAGAATAACTTGCTTAAATCAACTCAATGGAGTAAGCCCAATATCATGAATCAAGTAAAGCAATAACTTGATCAAACAACCTCTATGGAAGCAACTCAACCATCAAACTCAAAACAGCCAACCAAGGGTTCCACCAACTCAATGCAAGTAGCTAGACTCACAAATATAAACCCTAGTGCACAAAGCTTCCACTATCTCAAACCAGAAATTATGCATTCACCAAAAACTCTCCTTAAGGATAACAATGCATAAGTAGTCTTCAACAAACCAGAAAATAGGATTTACACCTAGCCAAAGGATACCTAGTAGAATACCTTTTCACTCCAACCTTATTTCAGAAAACATACACCAATCATACTCATAAGAAGAATGTGCCCATACCTTATTGGAGTAGAAGATAATTGAACCTTCAAGTTGTCACCACACACAACTCTCAAACTTCCAACCAAGTTAGGGTTAGAATAAAAAGAAATGAGCAATAATATAAACTTCCTTTATTACACCTTTTAGCTCCACTTCTTTAAACACAACCACCATAACATGCCAATAAATCAACAATCACGGACTCACACCTTATACCTCCATTTTTAATTTTAGCATAGCAAAGAATAATCTTAAAAATACATCCAAAGAAATATGCCCTTATTTCTCCTAAGCTTTTATTCAATGCTAATCACAAAAGCCAAAACTCATAAAATTTAATCACACCTTATAAATCGCTGTCCAAGAAACTCCGAATTTCACGGCATAAAGATATTTTAATAAAAACGTGTGTTACTCTAGCAAAGCACCCCCGTGAGACTCGAAACGGTGACCTCCGCCAATGCAACACCCAACAACAGCCTTCGCTGCCACTAGCCCACGCGGGCTACGAAGTTCACAAGTGAACTTCCCTCCACTTCACCCTCGAAAAAACTCCCGAAGACTTTTCAACCGCACGTGCTTCTAAGTCTTCCTTCGATCGCAGCGAATACAGAGCACAAACACCGCAAATTGCATTCGGGGAATTTTGAATTCATTAGCCTTCCAACCTTAGGAGTTGGAGATTAAATAGTCTCTTCGAAGACACCTTGACGTCGGCGAAAATAAAGACCATTTCGAAATTAATCAAAAGTCTTTTCAAAAAGGGTTTAAAAACCCTTAAATAATTTTAATAAATTAAGAATAAAAAAAGGTTTAAAAACCTTTAAGTATTTTTAATAAATTAAAAATAATTTCTCCCTTAATTAATTAAATAATTAATTAATTAAAACCTTGAAGGGTTTTAAATAATAATTAAATAAATAATAAAGAGAACCTCCATTGGTTTTAATAAAAACCATTTAACTTGGTTTTAATAAAAACCCTATCCAACTTGGTTTTAATAAAAACCGGTTTGGTTTTAATGAAAAACCCTTGCCAATGGAATCTCTTCGGATTCTCTTAAAAAGATTCTCTTGGAATCTTCCACCTTTGAAGCCAACACATCCTCTTAACATTAATGTCATTTCCTTTTGACATCAATGACAACTCATAGACAAGAAGCTAGGATCTCAAACCCAAAATTGCCAACATCCTCCACAGCTCAAAGGCTAAAGTACACTCAATAAAAATATGGTTGATATTTTCTACATTCTCTTCACACATTTCACATATAAAAGGGCCATGAAAACCACGCTTCATAAGTTGCTCACCAGTAAGCACCCTACGATGCAATAAAAGCCAATTAAAGAACCTCACCTTAGGCCAGAGCTTTTGATCCCACAATTGAGAAAATATGTCAGAAGAATGGTTGGGATTATTATGGCATAAGGTCAAATAACCTTGAGCAACTGAATACTCACCCTTAGTAGTGTTGTTCCATCCAAAACAATCTTTTTCATGGGACCAAGAGAGGGATCTCATATGAAGGATGCCTTGGATATCTTGTCTTTGCCTTTCTAGGATTTGAATAGGCCAGTCCTCAATAGGGATCCAATATCTACCAACCTTTGAATTACCAGTATGGTACCGAAAATAATTAGCCACCTTTATCCAATTAGCTCGGTGAAGCTCCTCCATCCAAGGCCTCCAATCGAGAAATTGAGTTATCAAAGGCTTGTGACCATCCCAAGAATCTGTCCAAAAATTTGCATGTTGACCATTATGAATGATCCAAAATAATATTTTCTTTATCAAATCCTCACCAGTCTTAAGAACTGCTAAAATGGGAGAACCTTTGGTAGGAAGTTGATAGCGAACAAGGTCTTCAGGACTTTTGTTCTCAGCATATTTAGCATGGAGATTATTGGCCCAAAGAGCATTGGGGTTATGCAACATCCTCCAATATAATTTAGCAGCTAAAGATTTGTTGTTATTAATTGAAGACCGTAAACCTAACCCCCTTCACTCTTAGGAAGACATAAAGTATCCCATTTCACCAAGGCCCATTTTCTTTTCTCCTTAGTACCACTCCAAAGGAAACGATGACTGATTTGATCCAATTCTCGAAGAACAGCCTTTGGAATATTCAAAACGAAAGAAACATAAATAGGAATAGCTTGAAGGATTGATTTTACCAAGGTGATTCTACCCCCATAAGAAAGCCACTTGTTGGTCCAATTTCCAATTTTCTTCTTGACTTTGTCCAACAACCAATTCCAATCTTTATTTTTCTGCCTTTGAATATTTATGGGAATACCTAAATAAGTGATTGGAAGAGAGGTCTTATTATATCTTAGCTTATCCAAGACCATGGATTCCTGTCTAGCGAAGCAGGTGAAAGAAAATAACTTTAGATTTGTCTTCATTGATCAACCGCCCGATAGCCTTAGAAAAACAACTAATGATTTGCTTAATATTAGAAGCTTCCTTAAGTGTAGCTTTACCTAAAATAGTAGAGTCATCCACAAATTGAAGATGAGAGATAGGTCTAGCTCCATGAGCAATGGTAACTCCCTCAAGGGTTTTGTTTTCCCTCTTTTTGGTTATAGTCCTACCCAAGCATTCAACAAGAATGATGAATAAATAAGGGGATAGCGGGTCACCTTGCCTAATACCTCTAGAAGCTAGGAAAGACTGAGAAGGCCTGCCATTGATAAGAACTAAGTAGGAAACTAAAGAGATACATCCCATAATCCAATCCATCCAATCCTTAGAGAAACAAAATTGCCTCAAAACTTTGATAAGGAAGTGCCAATCCACTCTGTCATAAGCTTTGGATAAGTCTAACCGAATGAACATGGAAGGAGAATTTTGCATATCCATGGAATGGATGGCTTCCTGAGCAAGAACTATCTCATCTACTATTTGACGTCCTTCCACATAACCCCCTTGCTGCGGGGAAATAATCTTATGCAAAAGAGGCTTCAACCTTTCTGCCATGATTTTAGTAATGATTTTGAGAAGAACATTACATAAAGCAATAGGTCTAAAAGTTGAGATATGATCAACCTCTTGAGCTTTTGGAACAAGAGTAATATAAGTTTTATTGATAACCTTCAAAATTTCTTTGGATTTCTTGGCTTCTTCCACCACCTCTAATAAATCAACATGAAGGATATCCCAGAACTCTTGGTAGAACTCAATAGGAAAACCATCAGGACTTGGGGTTTTCCCTTTTTGCATTTTAAAAACTACTTGTTGAAGCTCATTGATAGTAAGATGAGCAGTTAAAATAGAGTTCTCCTCAGAAGTGATAAGAGAAGGGATTGCTTGAAGAACATTATATTGTGAAGTTGAGTCAAGGGGAGTAGCAGCAAAAAGATTGGAAAAGTAATCAACAACAATAGAGTTCATGCCATCCCAAGTATAAACAACATCTCTAGAATCTGATTTTAAGGAAGAAATAAAGTTGTGAGATCTTCGAGCTAGAAGAGATTTGTGGAAAAAAATTGTGTTTCAATCTCCTTCTTTGAGCCATTGAATTCTAGATTTTTGCTTCCATAAGATTTCTTCTCTTTTTTCCCATTCCTCTAACTGAGTTGTGAGTTTAATTTCATCTGCACTTCTCTTCTCTGTGAGGCCATCTAAACGGATTTTCTTATTCAAATTTTCAATATGAGCAATAACTTCATGTTTTTTTTTATGAACATCCCCAAACTCTTTCCAGTTCCAAGTCTTGATTTTGGATTTAATGTATTGCAATCTTTTGACAAAACAGAACATCTTAGTCCCATGCCTAGGTTTACCTTCCTTCCACCATTGTTGCACATGAGGTCTGAAGGAAATGTCTCTAAGCCACATTAATTGAAAATGAAAAGGAGAGAAACTCACATTGGTTTTCCACATTTCCACCATGAGTGGCCAATGATCCGAACCAACATTATTAAGAGTCTTCACTTTAGGAATGTGACCATGGATTAAGAAATTTTTAGAGAGCAAAAACCTATCCAATCTCTCCATTATACAAGCTAAGCCTTGCCTTCCGTTAGACCAAGTCATAAGGCCATTATCTGGTTGGATATCCACAAGATGGAGGTTTGCAATATATTCACTCATGAGGTTAGTGCTTTTGTCCAAATTTCTATTTCCCCCACTTTTCTCATCCAGAGAGAGGATGGTATTGAAATCTCCTCCGATCAAGATCCAAGCTTTAGGAAAATGAGAGATAATATGAGTAATATCCTTCCACTGTCTTCTTTTTTCCTCCAAAGAAGTCGGAGCATAAACGATAATGCAGAGCATAATCTGGTTGGAATGTCTACTTTGAATAGCTATAGCCAACAAACCCCAACTGCCAACCATATGGTGAATAACTACCTCTTTTGGATCCCAAAGACAAGCAATGCCACCCGAAGTCCCTTGGGAACTGAGGGAAACCACTTTTCCAGCTGGCCAAATTTTACTGGAAATTAAGTCCATATCCTCCATTGACATCTTAGTTTCTTGAAGGAAAACAAGATGTGGATGATTTACCTGAATCATTCTTCTAATTTTATTTTGTTTTGAAAGACTCCCTTTGAGTCCTCTAATATTCCAAGTGATGATCTTCATTAATACCAGGGCTAAAAAAGTTGGGAAGGGCATTAATCTTACCTTCCTCTACAAGCTTTTCACCTTCTTTTACCATATGATATTGATTGGTCTTGCGACCTACTTTTTGATTAGAATCCATCTTCAATTTTTTTTCCCTATTTCTTGACTTATTCCAATTGAATCTGAGATGGCTTCTAACCTTGAAGAATGCTCATACACAACCAAAATTTTACTAGATGGTTCAATAGAGTCTATATTGGGACCTGCATTATTTGAAGTTTTGACATTTGAAATATTGTTTTTCTTGTGTAAATTTTCTCCTTTTTTTTCTATTGAAAACCTTTGATTTGTTGGTTTGTCTCTGAGTTCTTCCCTTCATATTTAAATTGTGTTTCTAAGATTTCAGTTTCCATTATTTCCTCTTCCTCACTTGGGACATCATTTGTGGAAAGGATTTCAAACATATTAGCAGATGACTTTGATTGATCCTTCATAACTGGTTTTTTTTTAGTGTTCTTCTTCTTAGGTATTTGGAAACCTGCTAAGTTTATATCTTCTTTCTTTTGATCAAGAATTTTATTTGGGCAAGCACTGGCCAAATGACCATATTCATGGAAAATTCTACAATGAAAAGGAATGTTCTCATAGTCCACTACTTTCTCCCAAGTGTCTTCCCCAAATTGTAATGTGATCTTTTTAGGTAGGGGTTTGTCAAAATCCATTAAAACACAAATCCGAGCATAAATAATATGTTCAAAATTTTGAGTACAATCAGCAGTCATCATAAAAGTTACTAAAGAGTTTCCAATTGAAGAAAAAATAGTAGGATTCCAAAATTCAATAGGGAGGCCAAAGAGTCTAACCCACATGGGAGCAATAGAAGGCATCTCTTCTTCGGCTTTAAATTTAGTATGCCAGGGCTTCATGAAAATCCCTGCCCTTCCAAAAAACCAAGGACCCCCTTGAAAAGTTTTCTCTCTATCTTCATTATTAGCAAATAAAACAAGAAAATAACCATTTGGATAAATAGAGATTTGTAACTCACCTTTAGTTTTCCATCTTTTTGCAGCCCAGACTTTGAAAGCAGATAGACTCGGACGAAAACCCACGAACCAAACAATTAGTCCTCTTTTTTCCAAATCTTCAATGCCAGTCTGAATGTTATCCATATCAAGCTTAACAATAGGAGTTCCATCATCTGCTTTAAGACATCCTGACTCTGTTTTCCTGGGATCAATCTTAGGCATTCTTAGAGGTTTATGGGAAGCCATAATATTGATATTAGCATTGGGCTGAGGCTATCCACCACGAAGGGCATCCCTAAAATTCATTTTTGGGACTAAGTCTTCAAAATTCTTACCCTTGATAGGGGTTTTCATAGTAGAATTATTTTGTGGGTGCACCTTAGCACCATATTCACTTGAGATATGAGCCATTTTTTGATCAACTGCTTGAAACTTGTTTCGTGATCTCTTTAATCCTTGCCCTAGACGCCGTGGAAAGGTATGGTTTTCACTTTTCTTTTGTGCAACAAATTGGAAGCCATTGTCACTCAAGTTCACAGTATGATCTGTTGAAAGACAAATTTCTAACCCATATTGTATCCCCTGCAACATTTCCTGCTAAAATATTGAGAATAAACCACAAAAATATTGGCCGCTAGGGCCCGAAGGCCCTAAAAACCAACCTCTGGAGCTGCTTGCACTCAACCCAGATGAAACCCTCGCATAGCCACTTGCCAAATATGTCGTTCACACATAGGGATGCACTAGGATCTGTGTTGCTCCAAATGATATGAAAATTGGTGGAGACATTCTAGGGTTTTTCAGGCATCTACCATCAAAATTTTAGCTTAATCCGAGTTCGGATGAGTGAGATATGACCGAAATGAGTTTGGTAGTTTGGGCAGTCCTCTTATGTTGTGGATTTTGTTGGCCAATATTTTCTAGTGTTGTTTTCTTAAACTAGCTATTGTTATGAGGGGTTGTCCTGTTACATGATTTGTTGGATGGATTTGTTGGTGATGACAAGATTTCCTTGTTCTCATTTCTTGTGAGGAGGATAATGCTTCGGTTTGGATGATCTTTATTTATAAATTTGTTTTAACTGATAGCATTTTTGTTTTTCTACTATTTTTCTCTATTGCTTTAGATTCCTGAGAACACAATGGTTTGACTGTGGGGCAATCTCTTTTATTTGCTTGATAAAAATCTATGGTTTATTTTCTAGGAGGTTGCTTCATGTATTTTAGGGTTTGATTTGTGGAAACTAGCTCAGTATTTCTTGATATATTATTGCTAGCTCTAAGGATTGGGGGTGCCTTTCAAAACCCTACTTGTGATAGGTTAAGGGACCCTATAAAACCCCTTCTACTATCAATTAAAAAATAAATAATAGTTTTAAAAATTTAATATTAATAATAATTATAGAGCTCGAATCTTACTACAGTCGTAAGGGCCTTGGTCTCTCTTTGAGAGGTCCAAGGTTCAAACCCCACTCAGTATGAGGGGATCAAGATCCCTCATAAAAACCTGTGTAAACTCATTGAAAAATAATAATAATTTTAACATTTACAAATATTTGGGGCATCCTCTTATTATTAATATATTTTCTTAAATAAAATAAAATAATTTTTAATCTTAAAAATAAGTTAAATAATTTTAATTTGACATTGTGTAAATGTGAAAAAAAAAATGTATAGTTACTAAGGTCATTAATAATATTTTGAAATCATTATACACTAGTTATATTTTATTTTATTTTATTTTTAATAAACTATATGTGGCTTCTATTGGAAGCCACTCCCATCAAAATACCAAAATAAAATATTACATTTGTTGATGGGTTATTTCAACCCTATCCATCTTGCCTTTTTATTAAAGATATTCTTCATTTCCTTCTCTATCAAATATATTATTCATCTTTCTTAAAGTGTTATGTTTCCAGAATCAACTCCTCGACATAACTTTTGTTAAGAGAAAATCTCACTCGATAAATTGCCTTATGAAGACAAAGATCAATAATACAATTGGCTAGATTATCTACTACCTAATTCCCTTCTCTATAGATATGCTCACATTTTTAAGAGATTACCTCCAACATAGTTGTTAGCTAAAGTTCCATATGATTTTGAGTGAGGAGAATTTTGCCTTCATTATTTAAAAAAATACCACTTCCACCAGTTTTCCTAGATATCCTTTGGAAGCACCATTATATTAATTGTGATAGACCCAATTTCTAGACATTTTTATTTTATCTAATTTCCTTCTCTATAGATATACTCACATTTTCAAGAGATTGCCTCCAACAATAGTTGATGAACATTGACAAAGATATTATTTTTTTATCTGATCTCCATATCCATTTTTGTTGATAGCTTTAATAATAATTTGTAAATCCCCTCAATTAAAATATGTTTTCTTTTTTTCCGTAATTTTAATCCTTGTCATAAGTGCCCTAGCCTCTACATAGTTGTTAGATAAAGATCCATATGAAATTGAGTGAGGAGAATTTTGCCTTCATTATTTAAAAAAATACCACCTCCACTAGTTTTCCTAGATCTCCTTTGGAAGCACCATTATGGCATGTGGTCTTTCTTACTCAGTTTGTTTATGGCTCATACCATTATACAATAAAATATTAAATTATTAAGTACCTATCTTTGTAACCCACTATAAATTATACAATATTAAATTATTAAGTACCTATCTTTACCTCTACATAGTTGTTAGTTAAAGTTCCATATTATTTTGAGTGAAGAGAATTTTGCCTTCATTATTTAAAAAAATATCACCTCCACTAGTTTTCCTAGATTTCCTTTAGAAACACCATTATGACATGTCTTTCTTAAACAATTTATTTATGGCTCGTACCATTATACAATACAATATTAAATTATTAAGTACCTCTCTTTGTAACCCATGTGGTGGTTCACCTTCCATGAGTTACAAAGTGCATAATAATATGACAATATTCTCTTTTATATATATATATATATATATATATATATATATATATATATATATGAATATGATATTATTCTCCTACCTATTTATAATTTGACATGTGACCATTTTTTTTTATTTGGTTAGTGTGAGAAACCCCTACGACCAACGCATAGGGCTGAGCAAGCTCTCCCAACCATGACCCCTCCTAAAGCCTAGATCTACGCTTATGATTCTATGACATTATTCTCCTACCTATTTATAATTTGACATGTGACCATTCTTTTTTTTATTTGGTTAGTGTGAGAAACCCTATTCTCCTACCTATTTATAATTTGACATGTGACCATTTTTTTTTTATTTGGTTAGTGTGAGAAACCCCTACGACCAACGATGACCCCTCCTAAAGCCTAGAGCTATGCTTATGATTCTATGACATTATTCTCCTACTTATTTATAATTTGACATGTGATCATTATTTTTTTATTTGGTTAATGTGAGAAACCCCTATTCTCCTACCTATTTATAATTTGACATGTGACCATTCATTTTTTTATTTGGTTAGTGTGAGAAACCCTTATGACCAACACATAGGGCTGAGCAAGCTCCCCCAACCATGATCCCTCCTATAGCCTAGAGCTATGCTTATCAATAGGGAATTTAACACACAACCACCACACACCCACCCCCTCACACACTTGCCCACATTGTGGTTTGAACCTTGGACCTCTTGAAGAAGAGCCAAAGCCCAAACCATTGCGCTATCCTAGAACATGTGACCATTCTTACTAAATCGTTAATTTATGGCTCATATCATTATACAATACAATATTAAATTATTAAGTACCTATCTTGGGTACCTAACATATGAGTAGCTTCTACTAGGGGTCACTCCATCAAAATATCAAAATATTATATTTGTTAGGGTCACTCCACCAAAATATCAAAATATTATATTTGTTAGGTCAAGCAAACCATATCCAACTTGCCATTTTATCAAAGATATTCTTTATTTTCTTTTCTATCAAATATGTTATTCATATTCCTCATAATACTATGTTTCTGCCATTAGTTCCATGACACCATTTTCATTAAGAAATAAAATCTTTCCTTCTCTATAGACATGCTCTCATTTCTAAGAGATTACTTTCAATATTAGTTGATGAACATCAACAATAATATTCTTTTTCATTAATTCTATATGCAAAAAATAAATAATCTTATATGTCATCTTAAACATAAATATAAAAAGTATTAATCTTTTGTGAACTTCAACTTTGTTCATAGTTAAATATTTATATAAAATTAAAAATATTCAATAATATAAATTATATAAACAAATAATTTTTAAATAAAAATAAATTTATTTTGATTGAACATTAAAAATTATAAAAAATAAATATTTATAATTTATTGTACTTGGGGGTGTAGTGCAACGGTTCGGGCTTTAGTTCTTCTTCGAAAGGTCCAAGGTTCACACCACGGTGTGGGTGAATATGTGAGGAGGTGGTGTGTGGGGGTGACCTTTCTGTTAAATTCCCTATTGATAAGTATAACTCTCAACTTTAGGAGAAGTCATGGTTGGAAGGAAACTCCTCAACCCTATAAATCGGTCATAGAAAATTTCTCACAATAACCAAAAAGTGGGGGAGTTGGAGAGGAGTGGGTAGTTGAAACTCTCGTGTTGGAGAGGCCCCAGGTTCAAATCTCTCCATCTCACATGTTTGCGGATATGCTATGTAATAGTTTACTAGGGACCCTACTGGTAGTGTGTTTATCCACCCGCTTGATGTAATAATAAGCTTAATGAAAGATCAACCAACATTTTAATATATATATATATATATATATATATATATATATATATATATATATATAAAAGCATTATTTGAATACGTACGTATTAAAGATTCTTATAATTACCTATCTTCTATAAAAACTAATTTACATTCAATATGATTAATGTAAATTATATTTTTTAAATATAATTTTATTTATTTATTAAAAAAGTGATAAGAAGTTCACTTTAAAATAATACAACGAATATTTCATTTATAACACAAAATAATAATAAGAAGTTTATGAGCCAAAGGGAAATCGTAACCACTTAAAACGAAAAAAAAAATTGAAATATTATGTAATATAATAATTATGACGAATCTTGAAAAGGGAAAACTAAGAAAAACACGATCTCTTCCGTGAGTTGCCTTTTCACTTGCTTTATATATGTTTGGAATCCAACATTGTACATTGAACTTCAATTTTAAAGGCAACCCTCTATAAATATATATATAAAACAAGGAATAACTTCTTATTTTTTTAAATGTTTAATTTTAAGTGAAGATTTTTATAGGAGTTTTGGATTTGAATCGTAGAAGAGATTCTTTTATAATTTATTTTATTTTGTTAATTAAATATTTATCATAATATAATATTAGATTAATTAGGAGGTCATATTTTTCATTTTTATAAATTGGCTATGTTTTATTCTTTTGTATTTAAATTTTGTATTTAGATATAATGTAATATATTCAAAATTTATAATTATAGAACTTGTTAAGAGTGATGGGTCCACCACTTCTAACATTATGGAGATCAAAGTTGAAGTTGTTTCATACTTCAATTTTTTTTTTGGAGATTGCAATCCTGTTTCAGACTTGGCAATAGATTTCATGCTCTATCACATTCCTCGATCTATCTTAGAAGAAGTCAACATCAAACTTATTGCATTTTTTTTCGATGATGAGATCAGACAGGCCTTATTTACCATGCACCCAGACAAAGCTCCAGGCCCAGATGGATTTCCTCCTCATTTTTTCCAGACTTTCTGGGATATTGTTGGCCAAGATGTTTGTTCCACTGTCAAAGAATTTCAATCTTCCAAGTCTATTCCTCGTTGTTTTAACTCCACTTTCATTGCCTTAATTCCCAAAGGCCCCACTACCAAACTCATGACTGATAAACCTATAAGCCTTTGCAATGTTTGTACAAGATTCTCACCAAAACCATTGCCAGAAGATTGAAGGATGTCCTACCTAATCTCATTGACGCTTAGCAGGGAAGCTCATTTCAAGGCAGATCTATCCTTGATGGAGTCATAACTATGCATGAAGCCTTACATTATGTGTCCCAAACTAAGAAATCAACTTTCGTCCTAAAGCTTGACATGAACAAAGCCTATGATAGGATTAAATGAGATTTCCTTACAACCATTCTGCTCAAATTTGATTTTCATCCAGACTGGGTTGAACTTATCAAATGATGCATCTCAAAACCTTGGTTCTCTATTCTTTTTTTTTGATAAGTAACGGAATATTTACAGCGGGTTTTTTAGAACAGGATCCCAAAACCTTAGTTACATCAGAAGCCGAGGCTGAAAAAATGAATAAAAACCGGGGCTGCGCCCAAAGGCAGTGATCCGAGGCCCGAGGCCCTGGTGTCTACAAAAACCGACTAAGACACACAACATCAAAACTTGGCTAGAAGCCACCAAAAACTAGAAAATGCCACCGTCAACAACGCAGAAGCTGGACGCCAGTGTGCCGGTGGACCCTGCGGCCGGTCCTGGCCAGGACGGGGCCCCTAGCCGGCCAACTTTACTCCCTATCGGGGCCATCTCCCAGCCTGCGTCGGAGCTCGGCCAGGGCATTGGCAGCGGAGGAGGCCGCTTGGGCAGCCGTAGTCAGGGATCCAATAGCCGTGTCAAGAAGGGCTCTGATAGCCAGATTCTGCATCCTGCTGCCGAAATCGGAGCTAACATCGACGGGCTCCGGGGCCTCCTGTTTGGTCCTTTTGGCGCTGCCAGCAGCCCTGATGCTGCCAGGGAAGGGGCCTTTGCGAGCGCCCCCAGGAGTCGGGGCCCCGCCTGGGCCCTGGGCCGGAGTCCTGCACTTTCGAGTGGGTCTGCGACGCTTCGGGGTAGGGGAGCCTTCGGGGAGGGGGTCTCCTTAGAAATGGAAGCAGCAGGGGAGGCCGCGGGAGAGGTAGCCAATTCAGGGGGGACAGAAGACAGGGGAGGGATGCGGTGGAGCTACGGCTGATTGGCCAGGGCATGTCGTATAGAACGGCCATAAGGCCTTGGTGGGAGGGCCGAGAATGGCTTTTGTGGGCACGGTCAATGGATAGACCCAGGGAATACAGTAGGAATCGGGGGGTGCTAACCACTGTGGCCCCTCGAAGGTGGTTGAAGTAGCTCAGGTGGAAGCTGAAAAGCCTCTGGTCCGGGTCGTCGTAGGTAATGTACTGCATTATCGGGATGATGGCCTCATCGAAGGGGGTCGGGAGATTGGAGCGGAATAGGTTCGCCTTGTCCCACTGCTGCTCTGGGAAACGGGACAACTCCTCCTCCCAATTATGCTTATCCCACCTGACTACTCGCCCCTTTTCCTCGTGGTGAAGGCCTGTAACATCTGTCAAGAAATCTTTGTTCACTTTGAAATGAAGGCCCTTTACCGTGACCTCACCGTCATTCCACGAGTCCAGAAAGCTTTGGGTGATTTCGTCGTCAGCTCCTGCAAATTTGCTGAAGAAAGGAGTGAATTTTTTGGCGTTGGAGAACAGTCTGGCCGACTCGCTCAAAATGAGCGTGGAAGGCTCGGTGAAGACATTCTTAGCAGCCATGAGGATCGAGCTGACAGCCCAGGGATAGGGGAGACAGGGGAAAACTGACCAGAGACGCGGGGCCCGGGGACGGGGGAAACAGACAAGACTGCGGGAAGGCTCAGCGCGCGACGGATTTAAAACCATGTAGGGGGCCGTAGTGGGGGGAAGCCATCGACATCGAGAATGAGCGCTCGGGGTCGGGTGCGACACGAGGGGGGAGGGGCTGAGGGGGCGCGACTGCAGGTTGCCACGCGGGGCAAGGGGGAGGGGCCACTGCCAGTGCGCCAGGTGGCACAGACTGAGCGGGGGAGCGCCTTGAGGGTACAACATGGGATAAAGCCACGGGCGGACTGACGCGGCATGGGGATCCGTCAGCGAAGTGATCGAGGCAAAAAAAGCGGAGAGGGCCGACGTGGAAACTGTCTTGGAACTGCCAGAAGAGCCAGCGGAGCAACGCAGGTCCAAGCCGGGAAGAGCCGATCTTCTGACGTGGTCGAGCACACTTGGCACCACGAGGGGGATCTGGGAGACCAACTCACGGGCAGGAGATGGGCCTGGAGCAGATGACGTGGTGCCACAGGGGGGAAAGTCCCCTGTCCTCTAGAAACCGCATCGGTGGAACGTCGGGGCCCCGGCTCGGGGCAAGCTAGGCACCAGGGTCCTCAACATTGCTGGACTGGTCTTGCGAAGTGATATGGACCAGAGCTTCGGGAAAATTCATAGTCCAGGTGGTGAAGGCGTCAGCTGAGATGCCTTGGTTTGCCATGAAATCGGTCGCCCTGTTGCCTTCCCTGTACACATGTCGGAAGGCATGATCGGGGAATCCCTGGAGGACGGAGAGGGCTTCCCGGATGAAGTTGTAGATGCGCCAGAAGCAATTTCCCGGGCTGCGGGCAGCTTTGATGATAACTTGGGAATCGCCCTCAATGATGACTTTTGAGGGAGACTCCCTGAGGGCGGTCAACCCGCTTAGCAGAGCTGCTGCTTCGGCGAAGTTGTTAGTCTGGAAGCCGAGCGGAGCAGCAAACGCCATGATCAGGGTCCCGTGGCAGTCTCGGATGACCTCGCCCACCCTAGAGGGCCCGAGATTGCCTTTAGAAGCGTCGTCGAAGTTGAGCTTGACCCAACCGGGGGGAGGGGCAGTCCACCTGGTCAAAGATCGACGGGAGGGGGCGGGGGGGGACCGAGGGGGAAGCTGAATGTCGAGGGAGGAAAGAAGGGTGGCTTCGCCCAGCCGTCGGGGTGCCTCGGTCAGGGGGATGGAGCGGGAATTCTCAAGGGCGAAGGTCACTGCCTTGGTCGCTATCCATAGGGGGGAACGAGATGGGGAGGAGAAGGCTCTGCTGTTGCGCTCCAGCCATAATTGCCAAAGCATATGGGGAAGGTAGGAACTCCAGAGGAAGCGGATGAAGGGATGGGCAAAGGGGTTGGGCCACTGCGATAGGAGGTCAGATATGGATTTGGGGGCCACCCACTGGATAGAGAATTGGGAAAGGATGAGGCCCAAGACTTCAGACGAAAAGGGACAGTTGATAAAGAGGTGATTGGTGGATTCCCAGGCAGCACAGCAAAGGAAGCATCTATTCGGGATCTGAAAGCCCCTCTTGATCAGATTCTCGATCGTCAGAATCTTGTTTTGGACGGCCGCCCAAACGAAGTGGCTGATTTTGGGGACCAGCTTCTTGGCCCACACCTGTCGGGTTGGAAAGGGAGCCTCGTCGGGGACTCTTTGGAGATTGTAGGCAGATTTGATAGAAAAGACTCCACTGGGAGTACCATGCCAAACGCATCTGTCATTTCCTCCGGAGGACGGGATGACAGTCACCTTGAGGAGGCACTGGAGCCTGGCAGCTTGAAGCGGGTGCCTGGGATCCAGGATGGGTTTCCAGGTAGCACGCCCCTGGTTCTGAGAAAGATAGGCCGCCACTCTGGGTCCTCTGTCCGCCAGCCCTGGTTTGAGAACGAGAAGCTCTCTGTCGGCAGTCAGGGCCTCATCATGAATCCATCTGTCATCCCAGAAGTCGATCTTGGCTCCGTCCCCGAGGATCCATCTGGTCCCTTTCTGGATTATGTCTTTGGTGGATATCAGGGACTTCCAAAAGGCTGATCCATCTCGGGGCTGAGATTCACTGAGGAAGGGGTGGCTATGGCAGTATTTTCTATGCATGATGCTAACCCACTCATCAGGGGTGTTGGTGTGCACCTTCCAGGCGTGCTTGGCCAAGAGAGCCTTGTTCATGAGGACTACCCGCCTGAGCCCTATCCCTCCCTCACCTTTGGGGCGATAGACCAGGGGCCAGGAGACCAGGGGAATCCTCTTCTTATCTTCGCTGCCCGACTAGAGAAAGCGTTTCTGAATTTGTTCGATGTGAGCTGCAATAGAGGCCGGGATTCTGAAGACCGACATGAAATATATCGAAATGCTTTGCAAGACTGCCGCCAAGAGGGTGGCTCTGCCAGCCTGCGAGAGGAGGTGACCTTTCCAGGGGGCCAGCTTTCTCTGAATCCGCTCAATCACCCCGCCCCACAGGGCCTTGGAGGACGCACCTATGAATAGGGGAAGCCCGAGATACGAGGAGGGGAGGGAACCAGGGGTGCAGCCCAAGATCCACCCGATTCTGATCTGCCTAGCCAAGGGGGTATGGATAAAGAAAATCGAGCTTTTTTGGAGGTTGATTTTTTGGTCGGCCGCCTCCTCGTACAGGGTCAAAATATGCTTGAGAGTTTTGGCTTGGGGGATTGAGGCAGAGGTGGCGAGGATGGTGTCATCCACGAACTGCTGGTGGGACACAAGGGGTAGGCCCGGCGCAGGCCTGATGCCTGAAATGAGACCGCGGGTCACAGCGCCCGAGATGGTACGCCCCAGGGCCTCAGCCAGGATGATGAAGAGGATCGGGGACAGGGGGTCACCTTGGCGGAGGCCTCTGGAGCTGGGGAAGAACCCGACAGGGGACCCGTTGACGAGGATAGAGAACCACGGGGAGGACACGCAGTTGTTGATGAGCCTGACCCAGGAAGGGTGGAACCCGAACTTAAGGAGGACCTTGGACAGGAAATCCCAGTCAACTCTGTCAAAGGCCTTGTTCATATCCAGCTTGAGCAGAAAGGAGGCCTTTTTGGATAGGACAGCCGAGTGAATGGCCTCGTGCATGATAATGACACCGTCAGTGATCAATCTGCCTTTGACCGAACTGCCCTGACAGGGGGCAATAATCAGGGGAAGGATATCCTTAAGACGGGATGCCATGGATTTAGTCAAGATTTTGTACAGGACATTGCACAAGCTGATGGGGCGGAAATCTGAGAGGGATCGGGCTGCCTGGGTCTTGGGGATCAGGGCTATGAAGGTGGAGTTGATACCTCTGGGGATGGATCTGGCAGTCTGCAGGTCCCGGGTGGTAGCACACACTTTCGGCCCGACGATGTCCTAGAATGATTGGAAAAATCGAGGGGGGAATCCGTCCGGGCCCGGGGCTGCCTCAACCTTCATGGAAAAAGTGGCAGCATGGATTTCGGAGTCAGACAGGGGCTGCACAAGCATCTGGTTTGCCATGGCCGAGACAGAAGAAGGAATATGTTCCAGAAGGGAATCAACCGCTTCTGGGGACGAGGGGGGGCTGTCACCTAGGAGCTCCTAGAAGAATTGGGTGGCTTCAGCCCGAATGTCCTCTTCTTCCTTGATGATTCTACCATCGCTGCCCACCAACTCAGCAATTCTGTTGGAACCCCTATTCCTGAGAGTCGACGCGTGGAAGAACTTGGTGTTTGCATCGCCATCTTGGAGCCACAGGGCTCTCGAATTCTGTCTCCAAAAGGTTTCTTCTCTGGCCAGAATGTTATGATACTCGCTGAGGGCAAGGCGTTCCTCTTCCCTGAGCCCCGGGTCTTGGGATCCTGCTTGAAATCTGGACTCGATGTCTTTGAGTATTTCTTTGAGTATCACTTTGTTTTCGAAGATATTGCCGAACACCTCCTTGTTCCATACCTTGAGTTGTTCTTTAAGGCGTCTCAGCTTGTGGAAGACTTGTTCAGCGGGGCGTCCAGGGACTGGGGGAGCCCACCAACGGCCTACCTGGGCCCGAAAGTCAGGGTGATGAAGCCACATGGACTCGAACCGGAAAGGCCTCTTGGGGGAGGGCCTATGATCGGTTTTGAGGAGGAGGGGCTATGATCAGACCCGATTTTGGGGAGGGCCAACAGGGTGGCATCGGAAAACATGGGCAGGGCTTCCTTGGACAAGAAAACTCTGTCTAGTCTGACCTGGATATGATTTGCTCCCGCTCTTCTGTTGGACCAAGTGAACCTGGCTCCTTTCAGGCTGACGTCCATGAGCTCGTTGAAGGCGGTAAAGGCTCCAAAGTCCTCCATGCTCTTGCCCTGCACCGTTGAGCCCCCACTCTTGTCAGAGAGGAACAGAGGGTTGTTGAAGTCCCCAGCCAGGATCCAGGGTAGGGGGGCAAAGGCTTCTCTCATCGAGCTAATTTCCTTCCATAAGGCCGCTTTCTCGATAGGACTATTAGGGGCGTAGACGTTGGACAGAATCCATGAGCGCCTTGACTTCACGCAATGGACCAGAATGTTGATGATTCTGGGGGACGAAGAAATGAGTCTTCCCTCGAAATACCGGGGGTCCCACATGCACAGCAAACCCCCGGCTGAGCCAGCCGTAGGGGTAGACAGGGACTCGCAATTGCGCCAGGTAGCTTGGGCTACACGTCGGGCAGTAGCGTCATCTATTTTGGTCTCCTGAAGGAGGAGGAAGGACGGGCGGTGATCCCTACGGAGTTGGCCGAGGATCCTTTTCTTAGGGGCCCCATTGAGGCCCCTGATATTCCAGGTGATGAGCTTCATTTGACACCCTTGAGGGGTCGCTTGCCCCCCTTCCCGGTCTGAGCGGGGGGTTTGGGTCGGATTGCGTCTGTCTTGGAGAAGCTTGCCCCAACGTCGGAGAGAGTTGTCTGGGAGCCGTTGGCTATGTCATCTTCGGTGAACCTTGTCCGCTGATCGCCTAGGGTGGGCCGCCCTCTTTTGAGTTTGCTACCAAAGTCTGTGGCAAAAGTCTTGCTTCGGGTCATCTTGGGGCTGACTTCGTCGGGCCCGGACGGAGAACTAGCTTCAATCTCTTCATCGGACCCCTCAGATCCGCACTCCAAGGGAGGAAGCCCAACAGGGATCATCGGGAGGGCCGAGAGGGGGTCGAGGGAGGGAGAGCGAGAATGGGGGAGGGAGACGGGGCCCCGATAGAGGGAGCCAATGGGGAAGGGGGCCCGGGTGGCTCACAAGCCTGGAGGGGGGCGCAAGCAGGGGCCTACGGGGAGGGATTCAAAGCGGGCAGGGAGGGAGAACCTGGGAGCGGGGCCCCGAGAGACGACCCAGGGGAGGGAGCAACGGGAGGGGAAACCTGGGGAAGACCGCCCTCCAGACCGGGGTCCATAAGAGAGTCCTTTGGGGCAGGAAGGGGGGCTCCCTTGGTGGTCCAGGCCTGGGATCTGGGGCCGTCGCGAGGGGGCCCTCGAGACGGGGCCCGCCCTGATTGAGAAGGGGGTTTGGGGGGAGGGCCTTCAACCTTTCTGGAAACCGGGCATTGGTGGGAGAGGTGACCCTGAGTGCTGCAGGTGGGGCAGAAAGTAGGTTTGTTTTCGTAGATCAGGGGTTGGCTCCAAAAGAAGGACCCAGAAGAGATGGTCACCGAGGAGGGGAGAACGGATTCGAGATTGGCGTTGACGCAAAATCTGGCATGCACCATTCGGGATCCTGCCTTGGTAGCGGGGTCAAAGGCCACCAGGTCCCCGATCGACTGAGCAATGAGTCTGAGGACGTCTTCGTGCCACAGGTGAAAGGGAAGGTCTGGGAGACGAACCCAGACTGGGGCGAAGTTGATGCTTTGGGTGCTGGGGTGGAAGTCAGCTCCATACCGCCTGAGGAAGAGGCTTTTGCGCCCCAGAAACCAGGGCCCACCCGATAGGATCTTTTCGGCGTCCTCACTGTTGTTTAGTTTGATAATGAAGAAGCCCTTGGTCAGGGCAACCAGCTGGATGTGCCCGAAAACCTTCCATTTGGTAGCCGCCCATCTGCGGACGGTTTCCATGTCGGGACGCCCTCCCAGGAATTTCCCTACCAGGGAGGCAGAGGAACCAGCTACCAAGGAAGAGTAGACCTCCTCCTGGATAGAAATGTGGGTGCCTTCGAGAGAAAGACCTAGCCCTAGGGCCCGGGAAGGGGCCCTGGTGCCCGCCAAGATCTGCTGATAGGAGGGTTTGGGCACGCCCGAGACAAAGCCCAACCCAGGATCTGGGGGCTTTAACCCCAGTCCTACACTCGCATCGAGGCTGGCCTGGGGGCCAGGGCCCAAGATGCCGACCCCACCATGGCCGCCAAACGGATCAAGCGTAGAGCCATCCTCTAGGCCCGTCGAGGGTCCCTACTGGCCCGGGCTCGGGATCCGGGTCAGGCACATCAGGGCATGCAGAGCCATCCTCTGGGCCCGTCGAGGGTCCTGCTGGCTCGGGACCAGCTAGCAGGACCTTCGACGGGCCTAGAGGATGGATTTGTGTGCCCTGATGTGCCTGACCTGGATCCTGAGCTTGATCCCACCCAGGAACCTACACCATGCATGAAAGTTGTCCCCAGCCTTGCGTCCGCTCCTGCTCCTACTCTAGCTCCTGCTGCTACTGCCGCCATCAGTAGGATTCCAGTCATCAAGGCACTTCCCTTTAACTATCCTTGGTTCTCTATTCTTATTAATGGATCCACAACAGGTTTCTTCTAGAGTAACAGATATCTGAGACAAGGAGACCCCATTTATTCCTTATTATTCATCATTGTAGCTAAATATCTTGGTCGAACCATCAAAGCTTCTTGCAGATCAAAACTTATTTCAAGAATTAAAGTTACATCTCAGACCAATCCTATAACTCACCAGCAATTTTTTGATGACACTATCATTTTCACATTTACCTCTATTTTTGAAGCCAAAGTCATCAAATATATATTGCTTTTATATGAAGAAGCAGCTCATCAAAAAATCAATTTCAATAAAAGTAAAATATACTTTTTCAATACTCTCGCTCAAAGGTAAATCAAAATATCCAAAATTCTTGAATGTTCTGTATCATCATTTCCTGCTACATATTTGGGACTTCCCCTATTAACATGTAATCCTTCTGACTCAATGTGGAATAATGTGATTGAAAGAACACATAAGAAATTGGTCGGATGGAAAGGAAATTTATTATCGCAAGTTGCCAAAGCCACTCTCACCATGGCATCCCTTCAGAGCATCCCATTTTATTTCATATCTGTTTTCAAAGCCCTTGCAGCAGTTTGTCACATAATTGAGTATATTCAAAAAAATTTCCTATGGACTGGATCTGAAACCAAGCAACGCTTCCATTTAGTGGTTTGGGACAAAGTATGCAAACCAAAGGACAAGGGAGGAATCAGCCTTAGAAGAGTCCATCTTCTAAATTTAGCCCTCATGGCTAAGCAAGCTTGGTGCTTAATCACTAATATTGGAAATGAATGGATACCTATAGTTAGAAGAAAATACTTGCAGGGAACAAATTTCCTTAATGAAATGGCCCCCACCAAAGGATATGCCTTTTGGAAGTCAATAATGAACACCATATTTCTAGTGAAAAAGGTATGTGGTGGAGATTAGGAGATGGTCATAGGATAGACTTTTGGAATGACAAGTGGATCAAAGGAGAACCTCTCATAAATGATCCTAATATGGTAGTCCTAAAATATTTCACCGATAGCACTTTTGGTCACAAAGTTTTTGACTTTCTAAGCTCCTACAACAACAAAAAAATATGGAAACCCATCAGAAGCATCACCCACCCAGAAGAGTCTAAAGAGTTGCAACTCCTAAACTCCACAATCATTCCCTCAGGTAATCTTAGGGATCAACTATTTTGGAAATTCACTGAAAGTGGGGAGTTCTCTATTAAGTCTGCCTACAGTTTACTCTTGACTCACGAGGAACCTTTATTCCCTTGCCATCTTGTTTGACCCAAATTTCTCATTCCTAAAATATCATTTTTTGCTTGGACTACCATTAAAGAAAAGATCCTTACCATAGATAACTTGCTCAAAAGAGGTATGGTTTTCCCAAATAGGTATTTTCTTTTTCTAGTTGACTAGAAGTCCCTTCAATACCTTTTACTTTCATGTCCTTTATCCTCTTCCATCTTAAACAAGATCCTTCAAATCTTCCACATCCTCTGGGCTAGGCCTTGTTCCATTGTTGAGTTTTTCCTTCAATGGCCTAATCCTTTCCACAATTCTCATCTCAAGTTCCTTTGGCAAATTTATCTTCATCATTTTTTGTGGTAAATCTGACTAGAAAGAAATCACAAAATCTTCTCTAACAAGAAGATGAATCATGACATTGTCACTAATAAAATCCTATCATTTGCCACTGAAAATGCCATCCTCATTCCTCTCTCCACTCATCCTGCCTCTAGCTTTGAGATGTCTTTGAGTCATTCCCTGAATATTCCTATTGTGAAAAATCAAACTCAGCCTTCCCCTAATCTAAGAGCTCACTCCAAATGGATCCCTCCCCCTTTAGGATGAGTTAAACTAAACTTTGATGGTGCAACTAAAGGTAGCCCTGGAAAATGATGTAAATCGGTTGTAAGAGGTAAAAATAAAATACCTCCCATTACATAAAAACTGCGGTAAATGAAAATCATATGTAAAACTCTCCATTTACATAAAAACTCCCATTACATAAAAATTGTGGTAAATGAAAATCATATGTAAAACTCTGCATTTACATAAAAACTGTAATAAATGGAAATAATCAGTAAAACCCTTCATTCACATAAAAACTACAGTACATTGAAATAAACCAGTAAATAATTTATTTTCTCATTCCTGGATTCACTTCCCCTTTTACAATGCAATACCAAGGGAATATATATCCCCAAATAAACCCTAAAAGAAAACCCTAAAACTTGAAGCCCTAAAAGAAACCCTAAAAATAAAAATAAAAAATTACTATTTTCGGCAAATTTATTTTTCCACCATAAAATGCCTTTTTAAGTAATTATTATTTTCGACAAATTATTTTTTCATAAAAATTTTCCTTTTTTAATAATTACTATTTTTGGCAAATTATATTTTGCGTCAAATAATTCCATTTTTGGTAATATTTAAAACTTATTTAAAAAAAACCCTCTAAAGATAGGCTCCTACATCATTATCCTTTGGTTGAAAAGAACTCTACTCCTACGAGTTCCTCTGATCAAACTCATAATCGCTCTCCATAGAGTGTCACACATCTACAAGTACTCCTCAAAGTACCAATCTCCTTTTGAGGTTTTATATCTCAAACCTCCTACAAGCACTACATAGTGTTAATTTATTAGTTCAAGGTTTGAAAATAGCAAACCTCCTGTAAGCACTACACAAAGTGCCAATTCTTCCCTCTGAGGTTTTTAATGAAAAACCTCTTGCAGACACTACACAGAGTGTCAATTTATTTCTTTAAGGTTTTACAAACCTTCTACAAGCACTATACAGAGTGCCAATTTATTTCTTTAAGGTTTTACAAAACTTATGCAAGCACTACACAAAGGGTCAATTCCTCCTTCTGAGGTTTTATATAAAAAAATCTCTTGCAAGCACTTACACAAAGTGACAATTTCTTTCTCTAAGGTTTTACAAACCTTCTGCAAGCACTACACAAAGTGTCAATCTCTTTCTCCAAGGATTTTACATAAAAAAACCTCTTGCAAGCACTTACACAAAGTGCCAATTTTTGTCTCCAAGGTTTTACAAACCTTCTGCAAACACTACATAGAATGCCAATTTTTTTTTTGAGCCTTTTGCTCTCCTCTCATTTTCTCTTTTTTTTTTCTTTCATCTTTTCTGCTCCCAACAAGATCCAACTTGCTCTGATACCAAATGATGTAAATCCAGCTGCAAGAGGTCAAAATAAATTACCTCCCATTACATAAAAACTGCGATAAATGAAAATCATATGTAAAACTCTTCATTTACATAAAAACTGCGGTAAATGAAAATCATATGTAAAACTCTCCATTTACATAAAAATTGTAATAAATGAAAATAATCAGTAAAACCCTCAATTCACATAAAAACTATAGTACATTGAAATAAACCAGTAAATAATTTATTTTCTCATTCCTAGATTCACTTCCCCTTTTACAATGCAATACCAAGGGAATATATATCCCCAAATAAACCCTAAAACTTGAAGCCCTAAAAGAAACCCTAAAAGAAAACCCTAAAAATAAAAAAATTACTATTTTCGATAAATTATTTTTTCATAAAAATTTGTCTTTTTTAGTAATTACCATTTTTGGCAAATTATATTTTGCGTCAAATAATTATATTTTTAGTAATAAAAATATTATTTTAAAACTTATTTTAAAAAAACCTCTAAAGATAGGCTCCTGCATCAAAAAAGTAGGTGTTGAGGGTATCCTCAAAGATCATATAGGAAGTGTCATCCTTACCTATGCAGAACACTTAGGAATTCATACAAACCAGATTGCTAAAGCCAGAGCCATATGGAGAGGATTATTCCTTACAAAAAACCAACTAGGCAGGCTTATGGTCGAGGGAGACTCACTCAACACAATTAACTACCTCAAGAATAACATAAATCCTTCATGGAGGGTTAAGGACTGCATTGAGGAAGCTAAGATTTTGAGTCAAAATCAACAAGAAATTATTTTCCAACACACATTCAGAGAAAGCAATAAGGTTGCTGACAAAGCCATAGGCCTAATGACTTGGACAAGTGGCATGCCACAATAAATCATTGACATTGTGGAACAAGACAAATCTATGATAACCAATAATAATGCCTGACCAATTAGCTATAATATTGTCTTTTTTGTTCCTTTTTGGCACCCACGTATCCTTGATACTTGGCACCATCAACATTAATGAGATTTTCAAAAGTTAAGAAAATAAAACTTGAGCTCCCTAAGAAGTTAGATAGAGCCATAATATCCTCATCACGTCTACAACAACTTGTGCCGAAAAAGAAAACCTTGGTAATTGACTCGGATGAGGAGGATAAGGATGTACCTAACCTTTGTCTAAAATAGTACATCATCAACTCGATTTCCAACTACATCTCTCACATTATGGATGTCACAGCCCTTTACCCTTAAACCCTATCAATGGGACATTAATTGGTCTTGTGATCAATTAACGTTCCATAGAAAGGGGGCATAGACCCTAAAGAATCCTAAACAAATTCTAATAATATTTTTTTATGAAGGATAGGAAAATATTAATTATCTTTTAGAGAAGATAATTAATTAGAAACTAATTATGAGGTCTTGTGAAAGATAAATTTGAGGAATTATCTTTTGCAAATATAACAATATAATAAATTAGGTGTAAACAACCTAGTGGAACCAATTTAGATGGGACTTAAAAGGACTATAGGATTGTTAAATATTATATGAACTATCCTACCCATTGGAAATACCCATATGGCTTCTCTATATTGGTAGAAATTAAAAGGGAGATCCCTTACCCTATCAATAATAGGATACTCACCTAATCCCTAGTGGACCCTTTCTCTACTCTTGGTTATACCTTACAAGACATGTTAAGTCACAATGGGTCCAAGGCATATTTTTAATATTATTATAATGTAGCCACTATTTGGCCCATGAGTGGAGAAGTGTCCTATAAATAAAGGACATTTTGTGAAGAAATGATCATCTAGGAAGTCCTGGAAAACCTAGGGAGTATGCTCTCCACCCTTGGTGGATAAAAAACTAGAAGGTTTGAGGGATTTCCTAGTTGAAAGAGGTATTCTGGAATGATTAGAAGGAAGCAAGCAACAGGGATTTAGAAAGCAATGGAAGAAGGCTAAAAAGAGACTGCTTTGAAAGAGAGACTGGGAGAATCAGGTTGGATCTCTTTTATTCACTATACTTTATAGGGATTTCTTTTATTTTGAATGTTAAAGCTTGTTTTGATGGTTAAACAATTAAAAAAATTGATTTGGTTATGCAACTCATTAATTATATGAGTGAAAGGTAGACTGTCTTATAATAAAAGCCCTCAAAGGAAAACTATTTAACCTTTAAAATTATGTTCTAATATTTGTATCTCCTTAGTCTAATTTGGAGAAAGGCCCGAAAGGTCCTTAATTTTGTAAATAAAATTGTCTATATAACTACTATTATATGATCTTTCTTTATAAAGAAAGAATAATAATAACAGAGTCCCCATCGAGGGTCAATCCTATGACCCCGTGTGGAAGAGCTTCTCAGCGTTGAGTTAGCATTCGGCCGCTCCACAGGACCTCACGAGATTAAAAGGGGTGAAGGAATAAAATGAATCCTACCCGAGCGTAAGAAGTGATTTGATTGATTTCGACAAAATCCGAAGAGGGTAATGTAGGTTAAATGGAACTCTGCTATGTTTTCTTCATCGTATTCATGATATGCAGGGATGGATGTCGTATTAGGCATATTTGGTTGCTATAAAATCCTCCGTAATACTCACCGAAAGTCATCCCATTCGACCACTATATATGTTGTACAAATAACCCCATTCAGCACTATCACCAATTATTTCCCCATTCAACACTGTCGCCAATCACTTCCGTCGCTCCTTTGGAGTTACTGCGTGTGATAATCGTAAAGTAATTAAGGTTTTGACCTAGGGTTTAATATCAATTATTAACCACTACTTCGTCGTCGCCCAAGTAGAGCATCCATGCTTGGGAGGTGCGGGCGGAAAATGGGGCTCCAAAACTAGTTTTTCTATTATTCCGCGTAATGAGAAACTTTAATCTCGAATTTCTCCTCTGTAAATAGACCTTAGGGGACCTTCCTTTAATTGTATTATTATCACTCTAGGTAATCATTCTGAACGCATACGTGCCCATATTTAGGAGATGCGGGCGAATAGTAGAATTATAAACCTTTGTTTCGTAGTACCACAAGGGATGGATTGAAGTGAACCTGATACCTGCACATTTACCTCCTATTCAAGTGTGGAATTCGTCTATGTAAATGTCTCGTATCACCTTGGAAAACAAGCAAGCAAAAATCCCAATATTTAACTGATCTTATGACTCATTTCATATGCCAATCACAACATCCTTCTATGCATAGTTACTCTCTTTTCGACAGTAGGAAATATATTCGGTCTTATGGATATTAATCTCAGACTTGAAACCCTAGTGGCATTAGAAGGTATCCGAAGAAGCTTGTGCACCTAGAGTCTAACGTGCAGGTACCACCTATCGTTTGGAACACTCCCTGATCCTGTCACGTGTCAAACACATCAAAACATGTACTCATGGCGTGGATAGGCATGAAGCTACATCGCGTATGTTAAAAGCTTAGAGGGCTTAATTAAAGGAAAAGCATTTCTAATCTAGGGTCAATTGTGATAGCAATGGTAATACTCTAAGAATTACTCATGTTCTTGTTAAACGTTACTAATGTAGCCATCAAACCATAGAGTGGAATAAATCTCCACTATAACCTATAAACCCTCTTATATGAGGGCGGAATAATAAAAAGGATCCTTCGATTGAAGGATACAAAAACATATTTAAGTAGGGATTAGAGTTAACATGAAGGAACTAAGAATAATAGAATCAATGGGTCTAATTGAGTACTCACTTATGCATATAATTATAAATTTTGCGAAAATAAATTGGCATGTCTAGGAATTAGGACTTGGGTAAGCTATCATCAATTATAAGGAAATTTAAAGCTAGTAGATATGGGTAGTGCAATTAAAATATAATTGGGTGATATGTAAGTTAATTTTGTACTATAAAATAAATGATAGCATTAATAATTCATGAATTAAAGGTATGGGACTTTAATTCATTGATTGATTTTATATCAATTATGAGGAATGAATTTGACATTCATTCTCAAGGGAATTTAAAGGATTTCCTTTTAAAGGTCGATAAGACTTCTTCGGAATATAATTCCAATGATTATCATAATCACATATGAGATGTTATAAATCCTTAGGATGGCTTAGAGAGAGGTACTTATAGATTCCTTAATTGCATCATGAATTCTGAAGGAACAATTGGATTCCTTATGGGTATGAAAAGTACCTTCATGTTATAACGATGACTTAGAGAAAGGAATTTGGAAAATTCCTCAATTGCATCGTGAACCTATAAAAAGGGCAGTTGTACCCTTGATTTGTATTTTTATTAAAAGGGATCCATAAATATCCTTCTTTATTTATAGTATTTTACATCTCAAATTTATGAATATGAGAAAATAGTATATTTTGGAGGCTGGGTTTATTCCCGTGAGGGTTCCCAAGATAAATCATTGTGTCACTCTATTTGTGGATGATGTGTTATTTCTTGTGCATATTGCTTTTGATTTCAAAATGATAATGATATATGTGATTGAGATGGTTAAATGGTTATATGGGATAATTATGCATGATCTAGGTTACTGCAATGTTTATATTGAATACTATTTATCTAGTAGTTCATTTATGATGCTAAGAATATATGCTTAACTTCTAATGTGTTAATGGTTAATGTGATGCGATTATGTCATTTACCTTATTGATTATATTGGATAGTTATGAATGATGCAACTAGTTAGTTTTACTCTTTGTAATCAATGGTTGTGTGGATTTATAAGCTGATCATAAAGGATTGAAATTATCACTTAAGTAGATCTCTCATGTGTTGTTTCAAACCTAAGGTTATGATGTAATGGATTTTACCATAAAAGGCTTCATTGATCTATATTCACTTCTTAAACACTCATGATGGTTTAAATTAGAACATAATGGAATTCAGAGTGGGATGAAACTCTCAAAAAGGTAAATTGGTCTTGATTTGTAAACCAAGACAGACCTTATATTCTAAACTAAGGAATTAAGTGTTCATAAGGAGGGATACTCCCATGTTGGACAAGTAATATCCTTTTGTAATGAACTTAAATGATTCATGTGTACAACAAAAAGGAATGCCTAAACAAATGGGTGAATAAATAAATCCTAAGAGGTTTAAAATTATATAATCATGCTTAAGATGATATTCCATGGATTCTATGAGTTTAATCATGATAGTGATTTTGTTATCTTAGAGATCCCCATCAAGAAGATGTGGATCGGATCTAAGATCAATGAATAACCATAGAAAAGGTTAGTTTCCATATCCAAGGCATTCACCTATATTTTGATCTCGATGGACAGTATGGTTAAGGGTGTTTTTTCCCTTTTTAAGTGGAATGAAACCTAACGCTTGGCCAACGATCTCATACCATAGAGGTATGAGGGTTTCATAGAAGCTAATCACTTCTACTCAAAGAGAATCTGATCAAGTCTCAATAGATCTTGATGCTATCTACCTTTATAAGTTTCAATCCAACTGGAATGGTTCTACCTTAAATCATGATTATGTTCCTTACCTCATGAAAAATATATGAAATAAAAAATAAAAATAAAAAAATTGAGTGGTTGAGTAGTGACAATTGGGGTTGTTACAATGGACCTCCGTAATGCCCTGAATTTGCTATTTTTCAAGAAGAAGTTTTTTGAGGATGATGGCAAGGACAATGCTATGGATGATGTCAAGGATGATGACAAGAAATCTATGGCTTCTGATAATGTAGAGGATGAAGGTGAGGACGAGTTAAAGGAAGAACCTAAGGATAAAGATGCTGAAGTTGAAGAGGAGGCTTAACGCTTTCTTGTGCATGTTCAGTTTTTGTCTTAGGGCATCCTCATGCTTTGCCCTTCCTATCCTTTTTTTGTTCCTTTTTGTCTTCCTTTGTGTGGGACTGCATTCCCATATTTTTCTCTACTTTTTCAACACTTTTGCTATTGATGTATTTAGGTATTGGAAGCCTGTCAAGACCTATTTTGAATGAAAATTTTAAATTATCAAAAAACAATTTCTAACTATAACAAGAACAATAAAAATAAATGGTTATATGAAACACCATGTGAATACAAAATTGTAATCAACTTATCTGTGATTAATTTCAAGAAAGAGTATGAAACATCATACAAATATAAAGTTGGAATATAAAGTTGTAAACAAGTGGAATCTTGAGGGGATGAAAGGGGTACAAGAAGATTATAATAAGAATAAAATATTGGAGGTAAAATGGAAAAAATCATATAATGTATGGTTTAAGCTCAATTTTTATAGAGTAGCTAAAGGGAATCCAAGAAAGGTAGGGGGTGGAGGGATCATTAGGGACTCATAGAGGAAGATTATTGGTGCATATGCAAATTATTATGGAGTAGATACCAACCATGTGGTAGAGGCTAAAACATTGCTGACTAGACTCAAATTGGCCAAGAATATGCAAATAAGGAATTTAATCATTGAGGGAGACTCTCTAAACATATTAAAAGGTTTAAGATAGGATAATTCAATTAGTTGGATAATACATTATATCATTAATGATGTTATCTATATTAAGAATGCTTTTCTATCCAACAAGATCAAGCATATTTATAGGGAAGGAAACATGATAGCAGATTGGATGGCAAATTGGGGGATACAAAGAGGCAGTAATTTTATGGTAAAAGAGTTAGAAAATCTTCTTAACATTATTTTGGAGATGGCACAACAAGAAGCTATGAAGATATGATAGATATAATGGGATCTGAAAAAATACATTTAGACTAATATTTGGAAAAACACAGTCAGATTGAGATTTGAAAATATAAAAATGTGAGAAACACAGACAAAGTAACATCTAGAAATAAAAAATCTAAAAAACACAGATACAGTAAGTTCTAAAAAACATAAATAAAGTGATATATAGAAACTAAATTTTTGAAAAACATAAACAAAATGAGATTTGGAAAGTCATAGACAAAATGAGATTTAGAAAACATAAATTTGAAAAACAGATAAAGAAGATCTAGAAAAATACAAACAAATCGAGATTTGAATTCACAGGGGCTAGGGTTTGGCACAATAATGGCAAGAGAAATACATACAGAGTGAGATATGAAAACATATGCATAATAATTGTTTTAATATTTTTAGAATGCTCTTGTTTTTCTTTTGTGGTTAATAAGATTTTGTTATTTTGGTAGGTTGTATCTCAATCCTAGTTTATGGACTGCATTTTGTTTCTTGTTAATATTCTTGGAATAGGTGGCAGTAGTCTTTTGGCTCTCAAGCCTCTTTGTAAAAGGGTAAGGGACCCTTTCAAAATACTTTTCTTACCTTATAAAAAGATTGTTGTATAACAATAGACAATTTAGCTATAGAATATAAAAGATATTATTAGATTAAAATTGTTTTTATTAGGGTAAAATCTATATTTTAGAAAGGGATTGAATATTTTTACATTCTTATATTGTTTTGTCTAGTTTTACCAACTAAAAAGTCTCATCTTCAAATATTATAGGACATTCAAAACATTGAACTACCTTATTTCAAAACTCTACAAATTTACAATCATTTCCAACATTATTTACTTTTATATATTTGAAGAGTCTCCAAACAATGAAACCCTCAACAAACAAGTCTACAGATCTCTATAAATGGTGCCCTCAATAGATAAATTCATATATATCTAGAAAATAGAACCCTCAACAATTAAGTCCACAGATCTTTAGATATTAATTAAAATTGCTATTGAAAATAGATGAAAATTTATTTATAAATTATTTTTAATAGTATTAAAAAAATAAATGTGGTAATTTGATCATTTTTATGTTTATTAATTGTTATGAAGGGTAGTATTTTGAAAATATGAACACAATTATATAATATATTTAGCCAATAATGATGTCTTAGTGGAATTCAAACTTTAAAAGGCAACTGGTCAAGGGATATTTTATCTCTTAATGAAAATGATGTTAAGAATTTGATTTTAGAAAATAGCAATTTAAAGAAGATAAATAATATTTTTGATAAAAATGTAAATGAAAAATATCTTTAATAGAAAGAGAAGTCTAATATGGTCTAATTGATACTACAACAAATATAATAGTATATATTTTTCAAGGGATTCATGATTTAATTTTTCTTATAGAAGCTTTTTTTTAGTAATCATATGGTGTTTATTGTCCTCATATCTATTTAAAAAGAAAGTTTGTAATAATATTTTATAAGGGTCTCACTGGATAATTTTGACCAAACAAATTTTATTGTACAAAAAATTGTTATCACAATATATTTTATTTTTTGGGAGATGTTATGTATGCATATGGGGACCTAAGACCATGAGGAGCACTAGCCTCAGGTGAGAAAAATTTACTTGAAAGATAGTGATTTGCTAGTTGTCTTATAAAAAATAATTATTTACCCATAAAATAAAATAATAATTTGCCTATGGTGTCACCAAGAATACCAAATCACTCTTTGAGGGCCAACAAAAATTTATATTTAAAGTACTATGTTGATGTTTGAGGTATGTTTTGGCATGAATCACAAGAATATGACCTACAATAAGGGTATGGAAAGTGATAATAGTGCCAAATTTGGTATACTAAGCAACTGTTTGCTATCTATATTGTATAATTTTATAATATTTTGCTAACTAGTGTTAAGGTTTGAGTTTACTTTATTTGCTATAAATAAGAGCCAAGATATCATTTGTGAGGTTCCTTTGGACAAACTTTGAATACTATATTGCTTTTGTATTAGGTGTAAAGGTGTTGTGATATTGTAATGAATGGATAAATTATGCATGGTATTGAAATATTAATTCTATGCATTCACATTTTCTCTTTAACTTAATTATATCTATAATTTTATCCTTATATTTCCTATTAGTCCCTTTTATGATTTATATTATAAATTGTCTTGATATTTTATTGATTGAAGTTGTTTGATCTTCTAGATATGTTGATTGGATCGAGCTCATCTATGCATTTGAGATTATATCTCTTAACCCTTTTTATCAATATTTTATATTAGATTGTTAGATTAGAAAGGATTGAACCTTCTATAGAATTTGATTGGGATAAAACCATTTCAACATACCTTCTATAATAGGGATTCTAAAACCAAAAGATGTATAACCCAAAAAGATGAAAGAGACTTGGCAGTCCTAAAAATCTAAACATCAAGGATCTAAATAAAGAGACAAGACCTATTTATTTCACGATTACACTTTTTAGTTAGGAATATGGACCAACCTATTCAACTTAGCCAATTTACATAATATACACAACTAATATAATTGGTGACTTAACAAATTCTCTATGGATCTCAACTTGTGTAACCTAATGTCCAGAAAGCATAGGATACATATAATATTACACAACAACATGCATAGATTTCCCATCAATAAGCTCAATAGGATACCCAACAAGAAATAATATAAAATACACGAGCTAAACAACAAGCACACATTGCTTAATAACTTTATCATAGTACACAAGTGCAATAAGCTCATTGAATACTATATATACAACAATCACAAATATAAATTGTGTGGTAATTTCAAGTGAAAATAAATCCTCAAAAATTTTACTTAATTGAATCCATCACGTTCCATTAAATTTACCTATCTATTTACCCATTTTCCAAGTGGTACTAAATGCTCTTTCAATGTTTGCTAAAGATGAAAAAAATACAATATTGGAATATATAAATAAATTATTAATAATAAAATTGATTAACCACATCTAAGAAGAAGATATTATGGTGTGATTATTAATATTTTTACTAAGAGAAAAATTTGCATTACGATAGAGAAGCCTAAAAAATGGGAAAGATACCAATTGGGCCATGATAATATACCTATTTATTAGAAGGTCCGATAAATTACCTAATGCATATTGAGTAATGTTTTAGTTGAATTCCATGATAAGAAATCCAAATGAGAAATTCATGATTTTAATATATATTCATATGCATATTATATTGAATCCTAGTCAACATTCACGCATTAAATAACACGCAATGACATACTACATAAGGGATTTATAATTTGATTTTCCAATGATTGTTAGAGTAGCAATTACATCATGCTGATCAAAGAATTCAAAGAAACTTCTTGTATTGAAGATATAATTATACAAGTAGAAAAATATCCACTTATGCTTACCATGGCTTATCTAAAAATTTACTTCAAACACCTAGACAATAGTTCTAGCCTCCCTATTGTCGATTAAACTATTACAAAATATATTATTTTAAACTTTACAAACCTATCAAAAATTATTATCATAAATACCTCAACCTTATATCATGCCATTACTAGATGTGCAATCACCAAACTCACATATATAAAAATAATCATCTCCTATGATACCTTCAACATAATACACTATGATATTTCTAGGATCATCAATATCAAGTACCACTATGTATCAACATCAACATGTAGTATTGCTTGGACTACATCAATACTTGGCCATACTCATTCCTCTAATACCTAAACCAACCATCATATAAATCAATAAGGGTGGATAAAGTCAAGTAGTAGATGACTGAGATGTTCTCGCTTATGAGTGATATATCTAATAAATTGATGATTAACTAAAGATATAGTTATGAAGAAAAGTATGATAGAGGTTGGAAATAAAGGAAGATGCCTTATGTATCTAAAGATCAAGTTTCTTTATAGGCATATAATATAAACATGATTAAATATTAGAATAATATGGGGAATTTAGTTATAAATATGAATGGTGAATTGAATAAGCTTTAATATTTATCGAACAATGAGGCTCACAATCCAATGGAATATACCATGGCTATACATAAAGTTCAAACAGTAACATACGTTAAACACCTTTATGCATCAAATAATCTATAATTATGATACAACTGGTATTGAATTTTCCTACTACAATTAGCTATGGTATGATCAACCTTCTAGTAGCAAATAAACAAGTGATTAACCAATAGACAACACTTGAATATAATATAGTGACGAATATAAACAATACAATATTTTCCAATCTTGGGTTAAATAGAAGGTGATTAAGGGTTCCATTTTAAGGATTAGTACTCAAAAATAATGGGTTAGAACTTATGGAAAAAGAGAGTTATGAAAGATAAACCTCAATAGTTTACCTCTAAAACTACTCCACAATATTAATCTAAACTAGGGATGAGTACTATACTATTGAGGAGATGATTATAATTACCACATGTCAAAGGAAAGGGTATAAAACCATTGAATTAACAAATGAATCAAATATAAGATAATAAGCCCAAATAAATCCAACCACAAAATCAATAGTATTAATCAATAAAGGAAAATGAATCTATCATTATTAGAATAATCCAAAAAATAGAATGAACAAATTAGAGTGCATGAGGCTACCAAGCATACCTTGAAAACATCCATACCTTACCAAAAAGATAGATAAGCCATTATGAGGTAATTCAAAAGGTTTATATTTTTTGATAAAGGGAATATAATAGAAATTAGGTTTATAGTTAAAGAAAACATTTATAACATTAAGTATAGTAGATACCTTATCATTACCTAGACAACATGATTCACTATAGGATGCCTTAAGAAAATTGTCACGATCCACCTTGGTAGGAATCATTTATGATATGGATTATGTATTGATGTGATGCTTCAATGATTAGTATTAATTGTATTATGGATTTTTAATTGTAATTGTTGTTTTATTTATACTAGATGAGAACATGGTATTGTTGATGTTATGCATGTTTGTAGAGCCAGGTAATCTCTTAGGTGGGAAAGGAAGTTGACCACCAAGAATGATATACCAAAAAAGGGAAATAATGTTTATTTTGATTGACAACTCTAGGGTAGAAATTATCGAGGGTAGGATTTACCTGCATATAGTTGCATCTTATTTCTGCATGCTTGAAATTTAAAACCATCAGCAAGGAAGTTTTCATGAAGAGCAATGGAGCCATTTTGAACAAAATTTGATAACTTGTAAGTTATTGGTAAAATTTCTACTTGGGTGGTTGATAAATTGTTTATTTTGTTTATGCTTGTTTAACATTTATTTTCTTCATATATGTTTGTATGCTTTGAAGATATAAATATTATCCTTGTTGGTATAATAAACTACAATGAATGTTTTGCAAACCTTTGAAACTTCCATATATTTCTTATTTTGGGTGAATCCGACAAAGAGATGCACCAAAGAAAGAATTATTAGGTGGGAGGACTTAATAATATTTTTTTGTCAATATCTTGGCTAATATTACATACTAGCTTGCAATATTGACCAAATTGGTTTGAAAGCATTAAATAATTAAATTTATTTTGAGTATTTTTGATGATAAGTTAACATTTAGCAAAGAAATAAATGTTGAAAGGTTATTGTTGAAGTTTGGATAATGCACAAGGTAATGGTGTTATTATCTTGATATTTAAAAGAGGCTTCCTTTTAAATTAAAAATATGGGTGCACATATTAAAGCTTTTAATATTATAGCCATGAGATATGGAGACGGTTAGATAAGTTTGGTATTTGGTTCCGAACAACGTTCATCATGATCTTATGTCTTCTTGGAAACAAGAAAAAAGAGCGACGAGGAAAAAAAGAGGCAAGAGAAAAAGATCTTGAAAAGGGAGGGAAATATTAGAATGGGACAATAAGTCAAGTGAGCAAGCACCATATTTTCTATGGATTCATATTAATAATCCTTTAAGAAAACAATGTATTTTCCATATGGTTTTTAATGGTAGATGTGCTTTGAATAGATTGAATAGCTTTTTAAAATTGAAGTTGCAGTCCTTTTTCTCCCCATTGAAGATCAGTAATGGCTACAATTTACTTTTATAATGGTCAATGTTTATTTTAACCTTTATACTTTAGAAATATTGTATATATAAAGCTCTCCATGTTTTAAATAGCTTTAACATCTATACTTCTTGATTATTGGGTTGTTTGTTTGGGTTTCCAATATCAATGAATTCAATATCTTAAACTATGGACGTCTTGTTGTTTGGAAGTAATTTTGATTTTTAGATTGCCACCAGTTGTTTTACTATGGATGTAACTAGAATGTGTGTCTTGAAGTTTTAGTTGTCTTGGTTATTTTTTCTTCTTCTAGAATTGTGGGTTCGTTGTTTTTGGATTTGAGCTATCCATTGATATAGAGAATATTTCAAAATTGAAAATAAGAAAAAAATTTGATGCCAAAATATGAAATACCTAGAGGTAAAATAATGAAAATGTCAAACTAGAATACCTTTTTAAATTTTGTAAGGAATTTAGAAATGTTGATAGCTCATCCATATCTACCATGGTTTTCTTTGCACAATATTTTTCTAGAATATAAAAAATTAAGATATCCTCTCTTGTCAATGCAACACAAAGTTGGACTATTTTAATAACATTTTCAAATGGATTGGAGGTCTACCACACACAAAAGTATTTTCATGAATACTTTGGCATCCAGGGACCACTAAAAATTATCTAGCCTCTAATAATGTTGCATAGGTACTAAAAATTTTAAAGCAAAAATAAAATGGATTTTTTTTTTTTAAATCTATAGAAGACAAGTGAGGGTTTCAAATATCCTCAAAAAGTTCAATCCAATTGTTATGGCATTAATCTAGTCAAGAAAAAATAAATCAAAGTCAATGAATATTTATCCTAAAGCAACAAAATTATTATATCACAATGATATCCAAACAATCCAAGTTCTCCTAGGGTTTTGGTGTATAACCCTACAAAAACTATCTAAAACACACAAAGCTACTCCTAAAATCACTCTTTTTCTAGAATCGTAATTGAAGGTTTATCCCCTCCCCCAAGGGAGAAGTTGGATCTTAGGTGATGGTAAATCCATTAATTTTTGGTAGGATGTATTGATTGAAGATCATTCTCTTGCCATGGACCCAGATATCACGATTGTGAAACCTTCTTCCAAAGCCCTGGGGCATTATAAAGTGGCTGAATTCATCACCATTATCAATGGTTGTAAGAGATGGATGATACCATCATTAAACATCAAGTACAAAGATGTGCATTCGGATTGATAGAGGATTGAGGTTCTTATGAATCGTCAAGTCTTACCCTTTGTAAATATGGAAGATAGAGTTTTTTGAGTAGGTAAATTTTATGGATCCTTTTCCGTTCACTCGGTTTATATTTTGACTCAGCCATAATTTTAGTATTGGAGCCCTACTAACAAAATTTAGATCCAAAATATTCTTCCTGAGATCAATTTATTTCTCTGGTTGGCTGCACAGAATAACATTTTGACTATTGAGAACCTTTAGAAGTAGGGTATGATGCTACCTAACAGATGTTCTCTATAAATTTGATCTGGAGATGATAGAGCACCTTTTCTGCAACTGTTCTTTTTCAGAGGGACCTATGCGGTTATTTTAGAGAATCTGGTAGTTATTTGGATTTTACCCAACTCTCTAAATGATATTATCTCTCAATGGGAACCCCATTTCCTTTTCACTAGGCTTAGATGTCTATGGAAATTCCTTTTTCCTCACTTCCTATGGGAATTCTGGAAAGAAAGAAATGCATGGGCTTTTAAAAACTCTAGATGTAGCATCCTTCAAGTGGGTCTTAGATCCCTATGGGGGGCTATGGATAATGTGGCTTCGAACTTCCCTAAGTTGGGAAATGGTGTTCAAAGAATTCTAGAGTCAAAAATTTATCTTGAGCAATCTCTTGGCTTTACCTCAGCTAGACCTTCGATCCAAACCCCCAATCTGAGACTTACTATAAGATGGAGTTATCCCCCCAGCGGATGGTTGAAACTTAATTTTTATGGAGATTCTAAAGGAAACCCAGGGTTACCCAGTGCAGGGGGAGTTATTAGAGATGAGAATGGTAGCATTGTGGTGGCTTCTGTCGAGCATCTTTCCATACAATATTCCTTATATGCTAAGGCCATAGCAACTTATCAAGGTATATTGATTTTGCAATATTTAGGGATCAAGAAGGTGTCGGTGGAAGGTGACTCCTTAAACCTAATTAATCTACTTAATTCAAACAAACCTCCAAATTTATGCCTAAGGAATACGGTGGTATAAATGAGAATAATCCTTTGAGAAATGGAGGAAGTCCAAATTACCCATATTTGGAAATAAGGGAAAAAATTGGATGACTTTTTGGCCAACTGGGGGGTTGCCCACTTTGGTAAGTCTAAGTGGAGGTCTAATTTCCCTAAATATTTGAATGGCCTTCTCATTGCAAAAAATTCTTAATCTATTCTTGGAGATCCGCACTCCTTGTGTGGAGACCCAATGTAATTTTCTCCATATGATAAGACAAGTAAAGGTCTATCATGGACACTTTAAAAGTTGCAATTGAATTTACAGAGGATGTGAATCGATTCTTGGGCCGCTTGCTAGATAATATTTCCTCTAGGAAAAAATTATATGGATTAATCTCAGGTGATACCTTGATTTTTCCTAGGAGTCTACCTAGGTACGAGTTTTTGATCACACGACCTTTGGTGTGGAAGACCTGATTTTGTGTCTATGCCCTATTGAGTGGTTGGATTTTGTTTGCCCTGTTTGGTGGTCCTCTGATTGATTTCTCTGTTGGGACTTTGTTTTGACCTCCTATGGGAGTGGTTGTTTCAGGTTGTGGGACCCTCTCAAAACCCTCACCTTTCAATTAATCAAAAATATTGGAGTAATTGTTATTATATTTTAATAAATAGTTATTATTTAATTATTCTTTTAAAAAAGTTTTGAAATAATATTTTTGTCATTTTTATCTCTAATAGGTTCATACAAGGCACATAATCAAAGGATCCTCTTCTTTTCATTTAATGAATTAGTTCCTTATAAGACCTTTTAATAATGAAAGATAAAAATTAAAATTAAAAAATATATATTTTTGTTTAATAATTAATATAAATATTATTATAATATATTTTAAAATATGTATTTAAATATAAGTATATTGATAATAAAATCATCTTCATAATGTTTATAAAAATATATAACTTCATTTAAAATAATAATTTCAAAGTAAATTATTTGCACAAATATAGGTTATATCAAGAACAAAGTGGATGAAAAAAATAATAATAAAGTGGATTAGGGTTATATTTGTTGGAATATATTACATTATTTGGTACATGCCAATGTACCATCATGGGTACATCTATAGATTAGAAAAATAATCTTAGATTAGGATTTACTTTATGCAATGTAATGCACAAGTGTGCAATGATATTTTGGTAATGTAAATGTGCATAGTTATCCCTATGTACATGTGTCAATAGAGTAGGAAGATGAAGAGTCATAGGAAGAGTGAGGCCCAAGAAACCTCCATATGAATAGTCACATTCCATTTTATTTAAATGGATGTATTGATGTAAAAGATATATGGCGAAGGAGAAAGAGTCACCCATGTAAGCAATGGAAGGTGATGTAATATGATGTATTTTGATCTCTTCATTCAATAAATATTTTTGAGTATTTTTGAGCATTTGTCATTAGCATTATTTGAGTTATTATATAGTAGATTATGAATTTATATGCTTAATTGATCAACATTATTATATCTTTCATATTGCAATTACATTGTTGATCTTGAGGCAATATTATTTTTAGTATTCATTCATCAAAATCTAACAATGGTATCAAAGCTATGGTAGATCTAGATATAAATTGAAAGAGTATAAAGATTTATTAGAAATGATTTCTAATGGTTAAGAAGAGACCAGTAATGATAAGATATTTCCCTTTGAAAAGTAAACCATAGAAGATAAAGAGATTTTTCTCTAGAAAAGTAAACCAGAGAAGATACAAAGAATTTCCACTCGAAAAGGAACTAGAGAAGATAAAGAAATTAGCTCTAGAAAAGAACCAGAGAATATAAAGAAATTTTCTCTGGAAAGAGAAACTAGAGAAGATATAATTTCTTACCGTGCTACATAAAAATAGTGACATTTAAGGATATACAAGATTAAAATCAAAATAGAAGAACATTTATAGGTCTTGTAGATAGACCTTGATATTGAAAAAGACAATATAGCTATTCCAAGAGCAAAATCAGAATAGAAAAATAGTTACAAGTCTTGAAGTTAGACCTTCATATTGAAAAGAGAATAGACCTATTCCAAGAGTAAAGTCAGAATAGAAGAAAATTTATAAGTCTTAAAGACAGAACTTGATTAAGAGACCCTTAGAAGAGGTCATAGTGATAATCTCGATAAAAAGAGGATTCCAGATTATTTGGCTAGAATATTTCACCTTGATTAAGAGACCCTTAGAAGATGTCCTATTGATAAGCTTGATAAAAACAGGATTCCAAATTATTTGGCTAGAATATTTCCACGGGGTTGAAAGGAAAATACGTGAAGACTAGGATTCAATATAGATTTGATTCCACTAGTTTTTAAGATAAATAGTGAATATTAATACTTCTAAAACATTGAATACATATGATTACTACTAAGTTTTTGTTGTAGAAAAGTAGACATTGAAGGAGGTCCAAGAAGGAGACCTTATTAAAGATTGAGAAGGACCAAGAAAAGGTTCTCATTGCAAGATTGCAAATTGAAGAAAGAGACCCAAGAAGAGGTCACATTAAAGAACTTCCAATATTGGAATATTGAAGATTGAAGACAAAATATAGGACTACAACAGGTCCTATTGTAGATAGAAGCAACATAATATAGAGATCCAAGAAAGATATCTCATTGAATAATTTCCCATAGTTGGAAAATTGAAGAAACCAAGGTAATGTTTCATTAAAAGCATTTACTAAGAGAATTGAAGGCTGTAGAATTAGAAGACCCAAGAATAGAGGTCTAAAGAATATTTTGAAGAAATAAAAGAAGGCAAGAGAAAGACTTATTATAGAACCTGAAGCAGTGACCATTTGGAGAGGTTTGAAGTAGAATATTACAAGCAGAAGGAGCACCTGACCAGAAGATTTTGGGATAATTTTCACCATATGATAACAAGCTCAAAAGGAAAAAGGATTTGACAAGAAGTTTGAATTTTTTTGAGAACTCAAGATATTCATATTCTTGAGAAAGAAGACAGAGATAGAGGTCATAGTTGAATTCAAAATTCAACAAAAAATCATAAGAAAGCAAGAATATTGAAGAGATCATAGTTTAGAGAGATTTGAAGATAGCGACAAAGTTTTGTAGGCTGATTTATAAAAGCACAAAGTTTCTAAAAGAGAAGTATAAAAAATATAACAAAAAGTAGAAGTAAAAAGCTGCAGTGTAGAGAAAGTTTTGGAGAAGGTTTTAGAAAATATTTGAACAACCAACTAAGAGAAGGTTTTATAGATATAAAAGTAGCAGATTTGAAGGCTTGAAGATAACACCAAATCAAATTTTTTAAGTAGAAAATAGAAGGTATTTAAGCTACAATTTAAGCTACAATTTTGAGTAGCATTGAAAGAGGAAAGGAAGCTGCATTTTAGAAAAATTTAGAACAGTTTTGTGATATCTTTGAGTAGCAAAGATCAATCAGATTTTAGTAGCATCTAAGGAGGAGTCCTCCTAAATAATTGAATAGTGAAAGAGCAACGTTTGAAGCTACAAATTACAAAAATAGCTAGTACATTTGAAGAAGAATAAAAAAGATAATTTTAAGTAGCAACTTGTTGAGTGGTGTTTTCACCCAATTGTGAAAGCACACTCTCTGGTAGGATCTGAGTCCCAAGATCCTTTGCTTGCAAAGAAATTTCATAAATAATTTCTCCAAGGTTCCTGTTATGTTAGTTCTTTGTATACCAATGATGCTGTTTAATTTAAATGCTGGGAATACCTTAGTATTACAAGTGGATGTTAACAAGGGGCACTATGGTTTATTTTAATTTGAATTTGCAATGGACTCAAAGTGAATAAATCTAAGAAATGAATCTATTTCGATCTTGAGCTTTGATGGATTTTTAGTTATTTATTTAAATGACGATAAAAATGCAGGAATAAAAATAAAGGATTGAAAATAAAGAAATGCAAATAAAAAATGAAACTAAACTACGGCCAGAGTGCTCCTTGTTAACATCCACTTGCAATACTAAGGTATTCCCAACATTTAAATTAAACAACATCATTGGTATACAAAGAACTAACATAACAGGAACCTTGGAGAAATTATTTGTGAAATTTCTTTGCAAGCAGAGGATCTTGGGACTCAGATCCTACCAGAGAGTGTGCTTTCACAATTGGGTGAAAACACCACTCAACAGATTGGCGCTAGAAGGAGGGCATGATTGGTTTACTCTATTTTGATTTTCTTACATAAGTAATATCTTTTTGATTTGATTTTGAAATCATCTCTTAAATCTTGCAAACGGCTAAACTACAACATTTTTTTTTTGTTGTAGGTTTTCTTGGAGATAACCGAGGGTTTCATCAGTCAGGCTGGACCCACCACGTCATATTGCGACTAGGTCCCAAAAAACCGGAGAAACCATTTTTCATGACCTTACACTCACTGGTACTCCCAAGAATAAAACCAAGCAAGTTGTAAGCTTACCAGTCACAAAAGACCTTTTTGCTCCAGGAACATCGAGTGGACCTACACCAGTAATATCAGTTGTGACTAGTGTACCTATTGTTAGTAATATTTCCACTGCTCTCGTAGGGTTGTCCTTGTCGATTTTGAGTCAAATGGCTCAACCTCCAGCAGCTCCTTGGTATGGAGCTAATAATATTACTTTGAAAATTGCAGGGGATATCCATAAAATCCCCAAGAACATAGAAATATTTTTGCCTAATTACAAACCATATGGCCCAAGAACTGCAGAAGAACATATCCAAGCCTATAGGGACGTTTTAATAAGGCTGCAAGTCCAACATGAGGATGTGGCTTGCAGACTTTTCCCCATGAGCTTAGATCCAATAGCATATGAATGGTATATATGCTTACCAACTGGTTCAATCACTTCATGGGCGCAAATGGAGAATGCCTTTGTTAATTAGTTTAGGTCACCTTTGGATCCCACAACCATTTACAATCAGTTTATTACATGCAAAAGGGGCCAGGGTGAACCTATCAGAACATTTAATCAAAAATTCCAAAAGTGCTATAATAGAGCAGTTCGGCATTTTGCCATAGATCCTGCAGTGGCCTTGCAAATATATTTTGGGGCATTGGATCCCATGACGGCCATGTTTGCAAGATGAAATCCTCAAGTCACCATGCTCGCGTTAGCCTACAATGAAGCCATGACCATCGAGCAACAAATGACACCACGGGGCTATGGGTTTCCCTAGATGCCTATGATGGGACAATATGCTCCATATGGTCAAGCTCCCTTGGCAAATCAGATCATGGCACCACAAATTCCAAGCATGAACACCTTCCCATATCAACAACCGTATCCACCAGCATCTGCGTATGCACCCATTCCAATCCAACCAATCACATCCATTCCACCTGTTCTCGCATTTTTGCAGAATAGTCAATCGACTATGCAAGGAACCGGCCAAGTTAATTCTTGGGCTATAGTTCCTTTCCCAAATCCAACTCCGATTCAAAGTGTCAACCCATACAGGAATCAAATTCCTCAAAACCCGACCCAAATTTTGAATCAAGACCCCACCAATTATGCAAATCCAACGAGGGTTAACAACAATGTGATTCCACCGAAGGAGATTTATTCGGAGGTCGAAGAGCTCAAGAAAATAGTCCATAAATTGAGCAATGACATGGTTCAAAAACAGAAGTATGAATCCCATGCCCCTCACTCAAATCAAAATTTTAACAATAGAGGGAGACATTGGAACACAAAGCCAAACAATGGGGGAGTACCCGCTCCCATTGCTAATCAATTAGATACTTCGGCAGGACCTAGTCAATCCAGCTCCCTTTTGAATCTTTCCGATTTGGCGTGGGAAAATGGGTGTAGGTTGTACAACACAAAAGAACACAATGAGAGGAATTGTCCTGAGATTGCTAGATACACTCATTGTCTTCAGGCCCAAGTTGATGATTTGGAACTGGTATCAAATGAGGGTTCATCGCAACATCAAGATGATAACATTATGGTGGTGGAAACTTTGTATCGTCAAGAAGGTGACAGTGAGGAAGAAGAAGATGAAATTTTGGAATAGGAGGTGCAAGATTTTCAAGATTTTAGAAAGGGGAATCATGGATACCATTTGAGAAGTAAATCTAAAGCCCCTAAAACCTCATCAACACCTCCAAACAACTCTATTCTTCCTCCGGATACTAAGGCAGATAATAATCCTCCTTCTCCACTCGGAAGAGAAATGTCTAATGACGTGCAGAAGATAGTCAAATTCGAAAAACCAAACTATGACATAGTGGAGGATCTAAAGAAGTCCAAATCTAGCCTTTCATTCTTGGACATGGCTAGATTGCCTGGCCAAAAGGAGGCGTTGATAAAGGCTCTGAACTCACCTGATCAAATGTGGAAAGGAAAAGGAGTTGAGTCCCATTTGATTTTACGAAAGGAGAGACGGGATGTCCCGCCATTCTTATTGACTCTGAGAATTGCGGGTAAGAATTTGCATAACTGTTTGGTGGACACGGGTGCCACGAGCAACCTCATGCCTTCGGAGATATGTCAAATTCTAGGTCTGCAACCTGTTTCATCCAAATGCAAGGTCATGCAATTGGACAGATCGAAGGTAAATGTGGTAGGGACCCTATATGATGTCAAAATTCAATTGAATTCTGAACCCAGGGTCCAACAGGTTGTCGACATTCTGGTTGTTAATATCCCAAGTAGATATGGAATGCTACTTGCAAGGGATTGGATGAAAACTTGGAATGGCTATTTTTCAATAGACTGCTCACATATGTGGCTACCATGGAAAGGAATTGCAAATCAAATCAGAGTGGAAAATGAATCGAGGCTCAAAGAAATCATAATAGAATTTAACAAGCCGAATGAAGTTCAATTTTCTGAGCCGAAGCGGGGGTTTATGCTCTTGACGTTGATGAAGCTACTGAAGAGCCTAAAAAGGAAACATGTCATGGTGGATCTTATGAGGAAAATGATTGCACATGGTTGCTCAGGTTTGATGGATCAAAATCTAGATAGGGAGCAGGAGCTGGAGTCGAGCTCACTGGTCCAGGGGGTAAACCATTATTGGCTACCTATAGATTGCGATTTCCTTGCACGAATAATGTGGCGAGAATACGAGGCATTGATCTTTGGTTTACGTCTAGCATTGAGCAAGCAAGTTAAATGCTTGAAGGTATTGGGAGATTCTAAGTTAGTAGTCAAGCAGATCAAAGGATAGTATACATGCCATGATAGGAGACTGAGCCTTTATAGAACTAGGGTTATGGACCTCATTGAGGAATTCGACACATTCAATATAGCCCTTATTTCTAGAAAAGAAAATCGAATAGCAGACTCTCTTGCAGTCGTTGCGGGCATGTTAAACCCGGTTGACATAAAAAGGTGTAAAAAGTTCTCCATTGAATTGGTTCCTTGTCCATCAATACCCGATAATGTCAAGAATTTCTAGGTTTTTGAAAATGACAGACACATCTTCAAATTTGTCACGAACTCGGGTATTTTTGAAAATCAAGTGATTGATGAGGAACAAAGGTGGCAAGATGAAACAAAAAATGAAATTGAAACTGCGTATCAATCCAACAAAATACCTAAAGACGTGGTTTCATTGGAAAAAATGTTTGACATGGGATGCAAGACCAAGAAAGGAAAAAGGGTCCCACTCCCCAAAGATGCGTGTGATCTAATTAATCTAGGGAGTACAGACAATCCATGAGAAGTGTACATTGCCAAGGCATGTACGGCTGAAGAAAGGAGCAACATAATGCAGGAATTGAAGCATTACATAGATTGCATTGCTTGGAATTACAATGAGCTGAAAACATACAACCAAGACATCATCACACATACCATTCCTCTGAAGCCAGACTCCAAGCATTTTAGGCAAAGACAACGAGTTGTTAACCCGCTATTGGAGCCTTTGATCGAAAAGGAGGTCAAAAGATTATTGGAAGAGAAAATCATTTTTCCTGTTAGGCACTCAACCTGGGTTGCTAACCTCGTTCCGATAAGAAAAAAGAGTGGAGAGATTAGGTCTGTGCATAGATTTTTGAAATCTTAATAAAGCCTCTCAAAAGGATAATTATCCATTGCCATCAATCGATGAAATTCTACAAATGGTAAATGGATCTGAAATGATGTCCTTTCTTGATGGGTATTTTGGATACAACCAAATTCTTATACATCCAAATGACAGGATGAAAACAGCCTTCACCACCAAGTGGGGGACATTTGCATATAAGAGAATGTCGTTTGGACTGTTAAATGCTGGTGCAACATTTCAATGCGCCATGGACTATGCATTCAAAGGGCTTATAGGAAAATGTATCATCGTGTATGTGGATGATATTCCAGTATTCTCAAAGAAGAGAGAAGACCATGTCAAAGATTTGAAGAAAGTGCTCCAAAGATGTAGAGAACATGGAATTTCCTTAAATCCCAAAAAGTGCATTTTCGAAGTAACAGAAGGAAAATTGCTTGGTCACATCATTTCAAAAGAGGGCATATCCATCGACCCGGAAAGGATACAAGCTATCCAAAACTTACCTCTCCCGGGTAGTAAAAAAGAATTGAGATCTTTCTTTGGGCAGGTTAATTTTGTGAGGAAGTTTATCTCAAGCTTTGCTGAGATAACCAAACCTCTGAACAAGATGCTCAAGAAGGATGTAGAGGTCAAGTGGAACGAGGAAAGTAGGGTGGCCTTTCAGAACATCAAAGATGCCATTTCCAGAGCCCTTGTCCTCATAAGTCCAGACTATTCTAAGCCTTTCTATATTTATGCTTTCGCATCAAAACACTCTTTTGCGAGTGTCTTGACCCCAAAAGGTGAGGATAGTGCAGAAAACCCCATAGCATTTTTAAGTGCGCCCTCTAAAGGATGCTCAATTAAGGTATTCCATCCTTGATAAGCGGATGTACGCACTTTTTAAAACGATGAAAAAATTTAGACATTATATTGTGCACAGCGAGTTATTGCCATCGTGCACGACCTCGTTGTTAAGACCATGTTTTTACAGAATGAACTAGGTGAGAAAAAAGGAAATGGATTTCCACCATCCAATAATTTGATCTCGAAATCCAACCTATGAAACTAGTTCGAGGACAGGGACTGGTGAAGGCGATCGCTGAAAATAATCCGCAAATAACATGCCAATACTCGAATACAGAATACATTGCTAAGGATGACTGGTATGTTGATATTGTGCAATTTTTATTGAATGGTAAGTGTCCTTCTAATTTGAATTCAACCCAGAGAAGAGCTTTAAGGCTTAAGTCTATCAATTATCTGATGAAATCTGGTGTTCTTTACGGGAAGAATCATGAAGGGATCTACCTGAGGTGCCTGAACAAAGAAGAAGCTGCTAAGGTGTTGCAAGAATTTCATGGGAAACATGGAACTGGTCATGGTGCGACAAATGCTACAGCGCATCAAATCCTAAGAGCAGGATACTACTGGCCCCACATTTTCAAAGATGCACATCCCCATGTGCGATCATGTCACATTTGTCAAGTGGCCGCCAATAGAGAAAGAAATGCAGCCATGCCATTACAACATGTAGTTGAGATGAGACCCTTTGCACAGTGGGGACTAGATTTTATTGGGGTTATTAACCCAAATTCTTTTGATTCTCATAAATTCATATTGAAAGCTATAGATTACTGTACAAGGTGGATAGAAGCAATTCCTACTAAACATGCCACCACAGACGTTATAATAAAATTCCTTGAGGACCAAATTATAACAAGATTCAGAATGCCCGATTCTATTGTCAGTGACAATGGTAAAGCTTTTATTTCTACGCAATTTGCAGATTGGGCATATGACAACAAAGTGAGCTTAAAATTTGCATCTAATTATTACCCTCAAGGAAATGGTCTGGCCGAATCTTCAAATAAAAATTTGTTGAACATCATTAAGAAATTGCTGGAAAAGAACCCTCGGGATTGGCACAGCCAATTGAAGTTTTCCCTTTGGGTAGATAGGACCAGAGTAAAAGAATCCATAGGGAATACTCCCTATCATTTGGTCTATGGGCAAGACCCGATATTTCCTACAAATTTGAAGTTGCAAACCTTGCATTTCATACAAGAGTACTTGGGGACAGATGATCAAGTTGAAGCCAAGGTTAAGTCAGTTGTTGCACCTTGATGAAAAGAGGGAAGAAGCCATGAATCACATGAATAAACACCAGGAAGTTATCAAGAGATGGTTTGATAGAAGGGCTAAAATTAAGTCCTTTAGAATTTCAGATTTGGTATTACTGTGGGACAAAAGACATGAGGAAAAAGGGAATCATCAAAAGTTTGATTGTCTTTGGTTAGGCCCCTATCAGATTTCAGAAATTCTCGGAAAAAATACCTTCAGGCTAAAAACTTTAGAAGGGAAGGATTTTATGTTACCGGTTAATGGGCAGATTTTGAAGCATTATTTTAGCCCTTAGGTTGTAAGAGTTTGATGTTATTCTTTTCGGTTTTGGTGGAGATTTTCAGATTTTGTTTTCATTTTTTTAGGATTGTTAGTCTAGTTAGGATTTAGGTTGTGGGTTTGATTTCAATTCACATGTTTTGTTTATTTTTATAAAAAAAAAAAAAAAGAGAATAAAATTGAGATGTCAACTTATGCTTAAGACTAGGAGAATATGAAATATTGGAATTGTCTTGTAAAAGCTCCACAAGTAACACAAACATTTTAAATTATATCGTTTGAAGTTTGTGATGCATGAAGTAGTCAGTTTTGTATGGCAAATATTTCATTTGCAATTCAAGAGATAATGCATTCATGTTACATCTCACTTTACATATACATTCCATCTTAGTTGCATATGCATCTTAGGTACAAGTCATTAAAGTGTGTCAAATCCTCTTAGGGTTGTGTTATAACATAAATGTAAAAAAATCCTAAGGTTGGAAACTGAGTCTTGAGATATCTAGAACCAAGCATGTCTTATACATTAAAAAGGATCTTGAGCAAAATGATCAAAACCTAACTTGGAAGAAAAGGTTGGGTGAAAGAAGTATTTCAGGTCTATCCTATTATGCAACGTGATCCTTAAAACAGTGGTTTTGACCACTTCCATAAAGCTTAAAGCCTAAAATCGGAGTAGTAAGGATAGGGCTAAATCCTCATCAAACTTAGGTTGAGGATCCAATTCCCCAAAGCTTTGATTTGACCTACATGGAGTAGTAAGGATAGGGCATAAATTCTCATCTCGCTTAGGTTGAGAATCGATTCCCCAAAGCTCTTATGTCTCATTTCATGATAAATCTTGGATTGGAAGGATCGTACTATTTGTCCTCTGCAAAGGATGGGTAGTCATCCCCAAGGTCTAAGCAATAAATTAATATTTTCCATTTTTTTTCCAAAGCTTGGATTGGAAGGATCGTACTACATGTCCCTAGCAAGGATGGGTAGTCATCCCCAAGGTCCAAGAAGTAAAAAATTAATTTGTCCCATCTCATCTTTATATTGGATTGGAAGGATCGTACTACTTGTCCTCTGCAAAGGATGGGTAGTCATCCCCAAGGTCCAAAGAAATGAAGATAAGTCTTGGATTATGGGGTTAGGTATGCCCATGCATGGCAACATGTCTTGTCTAAAAAACAAGACCACTGATTGTCCAAAGGGTTAGACTAGCATGACCATTTCTTCCATAATTGGTTAAATTATTTTGCTCAAAGTGAGGTAATGAATTCTAAATTAGAATAGTAAGGATAGGTTTAAACTCCCATCTTGGTTAGGTTGGGAGTATGATTCCCCAAAGTTCTGATTTCACATTCACTTGCACATGGGTTCAAGATAGTAGGGACTCATAACCAACTTTGGGATATAATAAAGCAATTCATTAGTGGATCCTAAGAGGGTTTGGCAATCTTGAATGTTTGTGCATGATACTAGAAAGTTTAGGCCTTTACAAGAACAAAATCTCTAAGCATAGTTTTCAGGTTACACAAATCATTCACAATCTCACATATGCATCCATGTAAAACTGACAACGAAATGTTGATCAATTTCAAACGATAGGGAATGAAATTCATTACACACACCGAGCTAATACTTGATGATTCTGATGATTCATGTACTTCTGATCTTTGGGCATTTGTTTATATTGCTTATGTGCTAACACATGTTTTCAAGTTTGTATACTTCCAGGTTGGGTTCTCACAAAATGCTCAGGAGCATTTGACAGCAGAGTCACCATTTGTTGTGGCTGATCCACAACACACCCCAAAATTGGGGACCCACCTTTTTACAGGTTTTCAAAGAAAATCTCAGTGACCCAGATGCTAGAAATCAAGAAAAAGGGGAAAAATTGCACAAGGATGAAAAGTGTCGCGATATCATGAAATGTCGCGCCATAGCTACCAAAAAATGAAAAGGGTCACGATTTCGTGACGTGTTGCGCTGTTGCGGCCGAAAACAAAAAAGTGTCACGAAATCACGACATGTTGCTCTGTCGCGGTCGAAAGAGGAGAGAGAAAGGTAGAATGGAAAGGCATAGCGAAATCATGACATGTCACAAAATCGTGGGTCAAACCAGTCAAATAGGGCAAAGCAGAAAAAACGTCACGATATCGCGACAGGAAGCGACAAACGGAACACGAAGCAAAAAGCGTAGCGAAATCGCGACGTGTCACAAAATCACAATCAACGTAGTCAGCGACAGCAGGTGGGCGAAACCGTCATGAAATCACGACGTGTTTGATTTTCGCGGCTTGCAAACGGGCGGAAGGCATGAAATGTAAAATGGTCACGAAATCATGACAAAACCGAGCCAAAGGCGATAAGGTCCAGCAGTGTAGCGAAATCGCGACAAGAACCGACACAAAGTGCATAAGTCAAAAGGTGTCGCGAAATCACGACGCATCGCGTTTTCGCGACGCGAGTGGACTAAAAGGCCTAAGTGGTAAAAGGCGTAGCGATTTCGCGCAACTTTTGGAGGAAATGTTCCAGACGGACAAAAATGTCATGAAATCGCGATAGAAAGTAGCGAAAGGGCACAAAGCGAAAAAACATCGCGATATCGCGACAGGTTGCGGCCGAAGGCGTACGAAGATGAAAAGCGTCGTGATTTCGTGACATGTCGTGTTTTCACTGGGTATGATGGTAGACAGGGCTGTTGGCCGAATAACATCGCGATTTTGCTACCTATCTCATTTTTTCTGTGCGGGCCGAGGAATAGTGTTGCATGTAGAAAAACATCGCGATATCGCGACAGGTTATTTTTTGTCGTGATTTACAAGGGGGCAGTTACAAAACATGCTGAAAGCGTGAAACACGTGGCATACAGGTGTCAGAGTTGCAGAAGCGTTACATGTAACGAAAAATTTTGAACGTTTCGGCATCGAGCATGAATTCAAAGTAACGAAAATGCGGGAATACGAAATGATGCATTCTGGGAGGTGAAGCGAAGTGACGCAGGGAGAAACCGAGAGCCGTGCCAGATAGTATAAAATCAGAATCATAGATTGGTACGAGGGTTGGAAGTTGCTGCTAGCAGAGTTGCAGAGACAAGGGCAACAGGCCATTCTGGACCTGCACTTGGAGCAATTTCCTTCACTTGTTTCGGATTTGTTTAACCTGGAACATTCTGTCATTGTAACTGATATATTATTTAATACAGAAACACAGAGAGTTGGCATCTCATTGATAAGAAAGAAGGAGTCATTTTGCATGCAAGATTTAATGTTTTACCTTTCCCTTTCAGATTTCTAGGCCTTTAGGTGAAGTTTAATGCAAGTGTTCTTGGTTGCTTCATGCAAATGTCTAAATCTAGAATTACAGTAAAAACCCCAGAAACCCGCACCTAGCTTATTTGGATTGTGTGAATTTGTAGGTTCAATAGGTTAGGTTGCATGCAGAAAACCTCATTATCTTCGGTTTTGTCAAAACAAGATGATAGCACTCTGGCCGTAGTTTAGTTTCATTTTTTATTTGCATTTCTTTATTTTCAATCCTTTATTTTTATTCCTGCATTTTTACCGTCATTTAAATAAATAATTGAAAATCCATCAAAGCTCAAGATCGAAATAGATTCATTTCTTAGATTTATTCACTTTGAGTCCACTGCAAATTCAAATTAAAATAAACCATAGTGCCCCTTGTTAACATCCACTTGCAATACTAAGGTATTCCCAGCATTTAAATTAAATAGCATCATTGGTATACAAAGAACTAACATAACAGGAACCTTGGAGAAATTATTTGTGAAATTTCTTTGCAAGCAGAGGATCTTGGGACTCAGATCCTACCGGAGAGTGTGCTTTCACAACTGGGTGAAAACACCACTCAACACAACTATAGTTGCAAATTGAAGAGTCTACTGATAGCAAAATAAAGGTATAATTGTAGCAAATACAAGATAGCAAGCTATAAATAAAGGAGCTAAAAAAAGGAGTGTTAATTTGATACCATATAAATTATTCTTGCAAAGTTTTTGAAGGTGCCTATTAAGAGTTTTTTGAGAATCAAATTTTAAAGTCATTTAGAGCTAGCAAAGAGGACATTTTTTAAGGTGTCATTACGCTAAGAAAAGATACCATTTCACACCATTGATTTTATAGAAAGCTTGCATATTACAAAAAAAAAAAGTTACATTTTAATAGGAGTGATAAGGAGTTTGATATATGCTATTTTGAAATAGAAAAATATCAGATTCATTTTACATTCATTAGTGAGATAGATTTACTCTCATTTTTAGAGAAGTCAACAAGATTATAACAACATTAGATTGAGTTGTTAAAGGAGTTATAACATAATGGTATATGTTTTTTTTTAAGTGAATGTAAAAGCAAAATTTTCCTACGTTTATGAGGAAGAAGATCCCTCAATATATAACAAGTTTTGGAAAGAGAAGAGCTCCAAGTTTTAGGTAGATTGTTGGTGTTTAAAAACACTAGATGTACAAATAGAAGTGGTAAATAAAACCACTAAAAGAGTGGTGAAAAACACCACCATATTGAGCATCATTCAGCACCAGAATACAAAGGGGTAAGCTCTACAATAAACATCCACCCATTTTTAGTAAAGAATCACGAAAAGAGTGCTAAAGGAAGAGAGGCATTAGAGCTCAAGATTTGGCCAGCCAAAGAAGAAAGAAGAAATAAGCTACAACCTACAAAATATCAATCCACATAAATACTACGTAGCACTGCCATTCTATCTACTCAAAGCAAGGTAGATTGTATAAAGAATAGAAAAATAAAGGGTATATTATTTAAAAAGATCATCAAAAGATCAAGATTCTAAATAAAATACCATAGAACCACCATTGGAGCATATTACAATTGGAGCCATCTGTAAGTGCGTCCAACGTCATCCAAGGAGAGAAGAAACCTCACACAATGCAGTTACAAAGAAACAAGAATACGTTGGAGAAAAGTGAAAGGAAAAAGGTATTGTAAAGCCTTGTAATTTCATACGTTGGAGAAAGGAGCACATGCATAAATTTTTGTAACACTTATCTTGAGTTAGAACATGGAATATTACCATTTGGTATAAGGGTCAAAGTTGTATCATAAGCCATAACATAAATCTCCAATAAAGAAGAGTGCTCAACGCTCTACATCATCACCTAGCACTCATGAAAGGTCTAGTAACTCCAAAACAAAAAGGAATATTGTGCCAAGTATCCATTTCATTATTTCATTAATGTTAAGCCACCAAGAAGGGATTCAAAGCATCTTATAATACCTGTAATATGTGGCACTTGACAAAATAAAGGAGAAGCACTTATATAGCCAAAGTAGCACTTATATAGTAAAGTCCAACGCCATACATAGTAAATTTAAAGAGGAGCATTAAAGAAAGAGTCAAAGCATCTTCCAAGCACCATACGTAGCAAATTCCAAGCAAGGTTGACCATAACAAGAAGCATTTAGAAAGTCAAGAAGGAGTGCCTGAATATTTGAGGTAATATATACCATAGTATTTTTCATATTAGAGGCTTATATTGGTAGGAGGAACTAAGAGAATATATTCTAAGGTTAATTTTTTTAAGATATTAGTGGAGTGATAAGTAATTTAAAACCTTAGAAAAATCATAATATTGTTTTTGAAGCCTTTTATCATATTTTGAAGAGCTTTTTGGGATTTGAAGTATTATATTTGAGTTTTGTAAATTTACATATTTAGATTTACAAAACAAAGTGAATATTTGCAAAATTGCTAAGGTTGGAGAAATAAGGCATACAACATCAAATTAGGATTACAAAATATTGTAAATATTATTTTTCTAAATTTCTAGAGTTGGAGGAATAAGAAATCCTACTTCAAATTAGTTTATGAAATTTAGAGTAAAATATTTTATTCATAAATTTGGGAGAGAAAAGAAGTTCTATATAAATATATTGCATTTGATAAGATTAATCTTTAGGTTCAAAATTATTAGAGATTTGAATATTTGTAAAGGATTGAAATTGCACACATTTATTGATAGAGTTGATATTAAAATTACATTACCTTTCAAATATTAGGGAGATAAAAGGTGTTCTACAAAATATAAAATTGAAAGGACTATATTGAGACTAGGGAGTCATAAGGAATTCTACTCCAAAAGAGATATGGATAATATCATAAAAGAAGTAATCAATTAAAATGGTGAAGAAATGTCACAAGCACTTAAGTTATATTCTCATAACTTAATATCAAATATTGATGAAGAACAAGTATTTAACATTCTAAAAGATAAATTGACTATGTTCTTCAAAGAAGCTAAAGAAGGAAGATTTACTACTTTTATGGAATTTCTTTATGGAAAACTTTTTAGATCCTCATGGGAATATCAAGATATTATTATTTCTACAAAAGAATGTCTAATAATGTATTTGTCATTAGTCATATTTGAAATCTTTCAAGAAAAGGTCAAAAAAAAATTCATATGATTATCCCAATAAAGAATCATTGACTTCAAGTCAATATTATTATGATGATCTACTAACTCATCTCACAAAAGGAACATCACAAGTGGAAGTGCAGGAATTGAGAAAGGAAAAAAATCAGATGAAATCAGAAGAACATGACTATTTGAAGCAATTAAGGCAAGAAACTGAATGATATCACTCTAATGATACATCAACACAATGTCTAGAACAAAAATCATCAATGAAGATACAAAAATAAAAAAATAAGAGTAGAAGAAGACACACCAGAAAAGTCATATTGAAATCATTCTACGCAAATCCAAGAAGATATCTCATTGAGATAGATTGATGAAGACCATATTGGAGACTAGAATCCTCAATAACCAAATAGCATAATATAGAGGGGTGTTGGAATATATTACATTATTTGGTACATGCCAATGTACCATCATGGGTACATCTATAAATTAGGAAAATAATATTAGATTAGGATTTACTTTATGCAATGTAATACATAAGTGTGCAATAATATGGTATTGTAAATGTGTATAGTTATGCCTATGTAGATGTGTCAATAGACTAGGAAGATGAAGAGTCATAGGAAGAGTGAGGTCCAAGAAACCTCCATATGAAGAGTCACATTCCATTATATATATATGGATGTATTGATGTAAAAGATATATGACAAAGGAGAAAATTCACTTATGTAAGCCATGGAAGGTGATGTAATATGATGTATTTAGATCTCTTCATTCAATAAATATTTCTGATTATTTTTTAGTATTTGGCATTAGCATTCTTTGAGTTATTACCTAGTAGATTCTGAATTTATATGCTTGATTGATCAACATTATTATATCTTTCATATTGTAATTCTATTATTGATCTTGAGGCAGTATTATTTTGAGTATTCATCCATCAAAATATAACAATATTTGATTTGTTTTCTTATTTGTATTTTAAATTGAATATTTATTTAATTTTAAATAATATGTATATATTAGGATGGTGAGATTTTGATGAAGTGGTGAATGGGAAATGTTAATTGTGAAGAGGTTTAAGTTTGAAATGTCTTATAGTTTTAAGACAATGTTTTTAAAGCTTTTTTTTTTATATACATAGGGGAGTTGGTTACGTCCACACTATTTTTAGTAACTTTCCTGTGTAGGGTTCAAACCGTAGAGGTTGTTCTAAGGAGGTTTGGACACACTCAGAGGATTTAGATTAGACTACTACCTTTACAACAAGCATGTCCCCAAGATTTGAACCTCAGCCTCTTCTTGGTAAGTGCCTGGCAAGAACGACAATTACCAATCCACCTAACCTTGGGAATATTTTTTATAAAATTTGTCATCATTATATTTTAGAGTTAAACAATTCATCTACATGTTAATTTTTAGTTAAATTTTTATTTTTAAATATATATTATATTTTTTAACACATTTAAAATATTTTTATTTTATTTCATTATATAAAAATAAGTATTTATTAAATTATATGTTTTTAATATATATATATATATATATATATATATATATGATTATTTGAATTAATGTTTAAATGTAAACCTATATCAAGTGTTAGAATTTAAATATCTTCATCAGTTTTTAAATATTTTTATTAAATAGAAGATATTAAAATAATATTATTTGTATTAAAAATAGGTTATATTTTATATTTTTAAATAATATTAATTTTATTAAAAATATAAGTTATATTTTATATGTTAATATTTAAAATGACCAAATGTTTGTCGAGGTTCCATTAACTTTGTTGAACTAAAGTTACTAGGGTTTATAATGACAACACCTAAATGATGTTAATAATTCCCTATATATTGTGATCGAGGAAAATGTTTCCCACTCCTTCTGCGTGCCCTGCGTCCTCCGCCCCTGCCCCTGCCTGTCTGCCTGCTGCTGGTGGGCCTTCGCCCGATGCTCCCTCCTCTGTCGTGCTGGAGCCTGGGGAGATCCCCCGGATGGCCCACCCTTTGGGCCCGACCCGGGAGGGACTACTGCAGTGTCGTACCTGCAAAAGGTTGTGGGGCTCCATCGACCCCTTCCCGCCTCTGATCCTGTTCGCCCTGTCGTGGACGGTGAGAACTTGGTCCTCCCGGATTCCCTCATGAAGGAAAAGCTTTCCTTCGAATCTCTTTCCCTTGTGGGCAAATTTCTTGGAGGGCGTCCCGATATGGAGTCCATCCGAAAATGGGCTGGCTTCAAATGGCGTGTGCTCGGAGATCTCCAGCTGGTGGCCCTTACCAGAGGTTTTTTCCTGATCTGCTTGAATAACCAAGAGGACCATGATCGCATCCTGACCGGAGGCCCCTGGTTCTTTGGCAGGAAAAGCTTGTTTTTAAGGAAATGGGGAGAAGATTTTTGCCCTAGCACTCAGGACATCAATTTCGTGCCTATATGGGTTCGTCTCCCGGAGCTTCCCATCCATTTCTACCATGAAGACATTCTCCGCTGGATTGGTGACTACATTGGGAAAACGGTGGCCCTAGACCCTGCAACGAAAGCCCGATCTCGCATGGCTTGTGCCCGCATTTGTGTCAATGCCAACCTTGCGTCCAAGCTCCCCACCCACGTCAACCTCATCTATGGCGATTTCCATTGGTGCCAGGCTATCGAATACGAAAACAAACCCCCCTTTTGTATCGAATGTAATTCCCAGGGCCACCTTCGATCGCAGTGTCCTTCCCTCAAGCCTCAACGACCAACTCAGGGCAAGGAGCTCCTCCATCCTAGGCGCGGTGATCGGCCATCCAGACCGACGAACAACAAGGGAAAGCGATTCAAACTGGTCCGCAGCAGTCTCCCGCTCCCGCTTCTTCTGCGCACCCTGATCAGGTATGCTCCATGTTTGCCTTTCCTAATAAGTTCGGTCCTCTCCTATCTATGGAGGATGAGATCCTCTTCCCCGAATATTTCCTCGCAACCAACCCCTTGTCCCAAGGCCTGTCATCCCCGTTACCTTCTGCATTAGGTTCCCCTCGGCCTATCCCTGCAACCTTCACCGATCCCCCCTCTGTAGAACCCCTGCTTACTCCTAACCCCTCCCCCTCTTCAGGCATGCCTATTGAGGATCCCCTTTCTCCCTCCAGCTCGGACTCGGACTCCTCGGACCAACCCCCTCCCATCATCACTAGAAGCAAAAAAGGCTTGGTGGACTCTGGTGCTGAAAGAAAAAGAGGGAGACCCCCTAACAACGAGCTAATCAGGAAAGAGGCTGATGACCAAGTGGCTGATGGAAGGCAACTAACCTTGTCTGAAACCCTTTTCAATCAACAGAGAGATGATAGCAGAAGTTCCAAACCTCCTCCTACCCTCAACAAAGGAGGCAAAAAACCCCCCAAATCGTCTAGATGAAGATCCTTTCATGGAACATTAGGGGCCTCAATAGCAGGAGCAAACAAAGGTTAGCTCGATCCATAAGAAAAGACCACAATCCATCTATTCTTCTCCTACAGGAAACAAAGATTGATGACGACAGAACCACTAGTATTGCCCCTAAGATCTGGAAAAAAGGTCAATGGGCAGCATCTCCAGCTGAAGGGACTGCTGGAGGCCTTCTGTGCATGTGGAACCCAGAAGTTGTTGAAGGAAGAATCATATCCTATTCTAGCAGATCCCTAAACATGGCGTTCTACTGCAAGGAAAACAAATTCACGTGGGTACTCTCCAACATCTATGCTCCCAACAATCCTATGGACAGAAACAACATGTGGGCCTCCCTGTCACTCATGAAGAGCGTGGTCTCTAACCTCCCATGGATGGTGGTTGGAGATTTCAATTCCCCCCTTTGTGCGGCTAAAAAAAAGGAGGAACCAGTGTGTCGGCTAAAAGCATCAGTGACTTCCAGAACTTTGTTCGTGATAATGAGCTCATGGACATTCAACTCCGGGGACATCAATTCACGTGGAGTAACAGAAGAGTTGGAGCGGACCACATTCAAGTTAAGTTGGATCATTTCTTCCTATCCCAGCAAGCTATTCCCTTGTTTGGTGATACCTCCCTCATTCCCCTTCCGCGCATTGGCTCAGATCATTCCCCTCTTCTTCTTGAGTCCAATAAAGCCCCTTCCTTCAAGACCCCCTTCCGGTTCGAAAGCATGTGGATTCTCCATCCGGAGCTAAAACTGAAGATTCAAGAATGGTGGTCCACCTCTGTCCATGGGTCAACCATCTCCCGTGTGTCTCAAAAACTGAAAATCATCAAAGAAGGCCTCAAAATCTGGAACAGGGAAGTGTTTGGGGACATTTTCAAAGCCAAAAAGGAAATCTCTGACCGCCTCTTGTTGCTGGATCACCTGGGTCAGCATAGGCCGTGGACCCCTGCGTTGAGGGATGAGGAAAAACACTTGCTTTCTGAGCACCACAACATCTTAGCCAAAGAAGAAACCTTCTGGAGGCAGAAGTCTTGGGCTCTGTGGCTCAAGGAAGGGGATGCCAACACTAGTTTTTTTCATGCATCCACCCTCCACAACAGGAGTACCAACAAGATCAAGGAGCTCCTTCTCGTCGATGGCACAACCACCTAGGACATTGTCAGGATTCGCCATGAAGCCTCCTCCTTCTTCAACAACTTGCTGAATTCTGAGCTTCCCCATGATGGGCCCGCCCAAGCCTCCCTCCTCAACAACATTCCCACTCTCATCACCCCGGAGATGAACCAGTTTTTGACTCAACCTTTGGAGGCCAAAGAAATCAGAGATGCCCTCTTCGCCATGAAGGGCGACAAGGCCCCCGGGCCCGATGGGTTTCCTCCCCGCTTCTTCCAAACCTTTTGGGAGGTGATCGGGGACGAGGTCGTCTATGCCATTCGAGAGATGCAGCACACTAAAATCATCCCCCGCGGGACCAACTCCACTTTCATTGCTTTGATTCCTAAGAGCCCCCACTGCAAATCCATGAATGACTTTCGACCTATCAGCCCGTGCAACATTATTTATAAAATCTTAACCAAATCCTTGGCTCAAAGGCTCAAGCAAATCCTCCCATCCATCATTGACCCATGCCAAGGGAGTTCTGTCGAAGGGCGGTCCATAACTGACAGTATCATCTCCCTCCATGAATCCCTTCACTCCTCCCACTGCAATAAGAAAGCTGCCATGTTTATCAAACTAGACATAAGCAAAGCCTTTGACAGAGTTGACAGGGACTTTCTGCTAAAAGTCATGGACAAATTCGGGTTTCACAAGGACTGGATTACTCTCATCAAAGGCTGCATTTCAGCCCCATGGTTCTCTGTGCTAGTAAATGGGTCGGCGGTTGGCTACTTTCCAAGCTCCAGGGGAATTCGTCAGGGCAACCCCTTGTCCCCTTTCCTCTTCATCATTTTAGCCGAATCCCTGGGCAGAACTATCAAAAAGGCTATCACTGATCGAGGTATTTCTGGGCTCCAGTCATCTTCACGCTCCCCCCTTATCCCACCAACAGTTCGTGGATGATACTATCATTGCAACTCTGGCTTCTGTCCCTCAAGCCAAACGCATCAAGCGGATCCTTGACACCTTTGCTTCTGCTACTGGCCAGGAGATTAATTACATGAAAAGCAGCTATTATTTTCTCCACACCCCGGGTCCCAGACAATGAAAGATTGCCCACACCCTTCAATGTTCCATTGGAGATCTTCCCACGACCTATTTGGGCCTTCCACTCTTCACCAAAAGCCCCAAGGCTGCTATGTGGGATGGGGTTGTCGACAGAATCAGGCATAAATTAGCCGCTTGGAAAGGCTCCCTTCTCTCCCAAGCTGCTAAGTCCACGCTCACTATGGCGGTTCTCCAAAGCATCCCCGTCTATTTTATGTCAATTTTCAAAGCTCCTGTTTCGGTGCATTCCAAGATCGAGCAAATCCAGAGATCCTTCCTTTGGCGTGGACCTAAAAATTCTTGCAAGTTTCATCTGGTCAGGTGGGAAAAGGTGTGTCAACCTAAGGCTCTTGGGGGCCTTGGATTGAGAAGGTCGGCTGATATGAATCTTGCCTTGGTGGCTAAACAAACTTGGAAGGTGCTCACCAACTTCAATGTGGAGTGGGTCTCCATGATTCATGACAAGTACTTGCAGCATAGCTCATTGCTAAACAACAACATCCCTTCCAATGGTTCGGCCTTCTGGAAAGCAGTTCTCCATGCCAGACCCCTCGTCTCCAAAGGAATCAGATGGTTGTTAGGGGATGGTTCATCTATTAGCTTTTGGGATGACATTTGGATTAAGGAAAAACCCCTCAATGACTATCCCTATTTTTTTGTGTTACGTCAGGACTCTGAGAGAGCTTGGGGCCGAAGAGTGAAAGATTACATTGACGACCAAAATCAATGGAGGAGCTTCCCAGGCAGGGCTGGCACCCGGTTATCCGAATTGTTAAGAACCGTCCTTATCCCCACTGTTGCTTCGCACGACCGTATGATCTGGGCCAAGACCGACAGTGGTGAGTTTTCCGTCAAGTCCACGTTCTCCCTCATTAGGGCTGCTCCCAGAACGTCCTTTCCCCCTGCTGCAGTTTGGATCAAGCATCTCATCCCAAAGATCAGGTTTTTTGCATGGATTGCTATCCAGAATAAGGCGCTCACCACTGATAATTTGATGAAAAGGGGGATCCCTGTCCCCAATAGATGTCACCTGTGTTTATCTGCTTGGGAATCGGTTAACCATCTATTCGTGGATTGCTCGTTCACTAGAGAGGGCCTCGACTTCTTGAACTCCTCCTTTCAGATACAGTGGGTCCATCCCAATTCCCTGTTGCAACTCTTCACCCAGTGGCCCACCCCCTTCTATCACCCCAAGCTTGCCTTCCTATGGAAGATTTGCCTCCATCACTTTGTTTGGCAAGTTTGGCTCGAACGAAATCGTCGAGTCTTTTCGGAGACCTCCATCGACCCTATTTCGATCGCCATCAAATCCCTGACCTTTGCCATCGAGAATTTCTAGCTCATCCCCTGGGTCTGTGCTCCCCTTAGCCCCGTGGAAGTCTCCATCCTTACCTCCCTCGGCATCCCCATCCCCAAGTGGGACCCCCCTGCCCCCCATCCCCGTTCCACGGTCGTTTGGCATCCCCCCATGGCAGGTTGGATCAAACTCAATTTCGATGGTGCTTCCAAGGGAAATCCTGGGTTGGCTACTGCGGGGGGTGTTGTGAGGGATCACAATGGCTCCATTATTCTTGCCTTTGCAGAGAACCTTCACCACAAGACCAACAATGTGGCCGAAGCCTGGGCTCTGTGGCATGGCCTCCAGCTCACCAAGCATCATCGTTCTGGGATCCACATCGAAGGTGATTCTGCCATCGTCATTGGCTACTTGACTTCCAACAAGGACCCCCTATGGAACATTAGGACTCTGATCAACGAATGTCGGGCCCTCCTATGCAGACACAACCAAGTGGAAACCAATCACGTGTTCAGGGAGGCGAATAGGATTGCTGACAGGTTGGCAAATATCGGCTTGGGTAAACGTTCTTTGGAAGTGTGGCACCACTCCTTCCCGCAAGATGTCCTTCGATTGGCGCTCTCGAAAGCCCACGACAGACATACCATAGTTGGCTCTGTGTCATGACGATTCTCAAAGCTTCGATTACCATGAGTCTTCTACGCAGCTGCATCTCAAGCTCTATCTATGCTGTGTCCCAAGGGGTTCTACGCCCTTTCAATGCTTCCCACGTGGCTTCCTCCCCCAATGGCTTCCCCCATCAATCCATGCCTACCTTATTATCATCCATCTCCACCCATGTGGACTTTTCCCCAATGCCCTTACCCCCGTTCTCCCATCCCCATATCGGCCTCCAGTCCACGTGCCACCATCCTGCCTGTTATGGCTTGACCTTCCAACCCCTCCTAACCTTTTTAAATCCTACTGCTAGGCCAATCCTCCCAGTCCTCGTCATTCTGCATCGTTGGCCTACGCTGGTTCTTGTTCAGTTCATATCTAGTGGTTTACGTACTGTATTGTGGGTCTTCCGGTTTTGTTGTTTATGTGCATTGGGTTGTCACAAGTTTGTCCCCTGTGTTGGTTTATCACTATCCTTCTCTTTGGAGTTATGTATGCATTTTTGATGTAAATCTGGGACAAGGACCCAGTTAAAACCCTCTTAATGATATTCTCTAACTTACCAAAAAAAAAATATTTAAAATTAAAATGAAAATAAAATAAAAATTTCAAATGTATTCTTAAAAAAAAAACATATAATTTAATAAATGCTTATTACTAAATAATGAAAAAAAAAAAAAATTATTATCTATATATATTATTTTTTTTTTGGTATAAGGTAGAGGTGGTTATAAGGTCCACAAACCTTTTACAAAGTCAAAATGGGCTGGTTCTAGCATCAAGCCCGTATAATCAAAATACAAAATGGATCTTTCTAAGACTCACATTAAGCCATACTTAGAGTCCACAATCCTATACTTGTCGCTTGACTATTCGAGATAAAACAAAAACCAAACAACACCTAGCACTTACTAACACTAGGTTGTCAGATCGTACACTTGTCACCTCCCGTGCCCCAAGCAAATGGGATGCCTTTTCTCGCCTAATTCCATCTCGTCGGATTACTCATCATCAGCCCTCTGATCTCCTGATGCTCTAACAGGTTTGATCTTAGCTCTTCTCTAGCAACCAACACCAATAGTTCTTGAGGGAAGTTATCCTTCCAAATTTGCATCTCCCCAACAAAAACTGCAATATTTGCCATTAGATCCGTCGCCTGGTTCCCTTCTCTGAAGGTGTGTTGGATTCGGGCATTAACCAAATGAGATTTATGAATCTTTGCTTCTAGGATAAGCTCCAATATGGTCCAGCTGGGGTCTTTATCTTCCTTAATTGCCTTGATTATATTAAGCGAATCCCCTTCAAAGATAACTTCCTTATAACCCTCAAGTTTGGCAATTCTCATTGCCTGCATGCAGGCTCGAGCTTCTGCAAAATGATTTGTTTGAGTTCCCAAAGGCTCTGCAAAGGCAAGGACCACTTTTCCTTCCTCATTTCTCAAAACTCCTCCCCGCTCCCGCAACCCCCGGATTTCCTTTAGCCGCCCCATCAAAATTAAACTTAACCCACTTTTGTGTGGGGGGTATCCACTTGACACCATCCCGTGGGTTGGTTGTAATGTCTAGGTCCTGGAATTTCCTCTCCCCGGTTCCACAAAATCCTCCTTTCCCTTAGAGACATGGTCTCATTTTTGAAGAAGAAAGTTTTCCAGCTTTTCTTTCAAAGCTCGATTATTTTATTACCACATAACCTGGGATCTTTCTTACGTCCTTTAAATACTCTCTTATTTCTCTCATTCCATATCCCCCATAAAAAATGGGGTAAGCCGAGCTTCCAGAGCCAAGTCAAAAGCTTTGCCCGGAAGGGGGAAGCCCACCGTATGCAGAAGTCAGACATGCTATTTGGATAGACCCAATCTATATGAAATTTGGACAGATCATTTGGAAGACTCGTACAAGAAAAATCACAAGTTAGAAATATATGAATTACAGATTCTATTGCTTTCTCACACAAGATACATCGATTGATGAATTGGAAACCTCTCCTTTGCAGATTATCTCGTTGTCGGGATCTTATTTTGAACTCGCCAACCAAAAGAAGAAAGCTATTTTTGGGGTTAAATTATTTAACCAAATAACGAAGTCGGAGTCCACCCATTGAATCCCGAGTGGATTAACTTATAGGCGCTTTTACCGAATAGATCCCACTTGTAGTTTTGCCCCAAATCGCCTTGTCTCTTCCTCCCCAAGGAATGATCGGGAACACCCTTAAAGCATCATTGAGTTTGGTTAGGGCCACCTTCTCTTGCTCGACAGATTATGAACTCGTGATTTTCTTCCAAGAAGAAGTTTCCGTGCTACAACAATAAAATCCCCTACTTTTCCTCCCATTTCCTTCGAAAGTTTATGTTGGAGGACCTGAAGGTCTAAGTTATCTTTCAGAGGGGCCTCTTCCAACCACGGGTCTTTCCAAAAGTCCACTTGTCTTCCATTACCAATTCTCCATCCGATGCCTTTCCCGACTACCTCCCGACATTCGAGCAAACAATTCCAAAAATAGGATCCTCTAGGAAGATTATCAGCTTTCAGGAAGTCCTGATTATTTCTGATATATTTTGCCTTAAGAAGTTTTACCCATCCCAATTGATCATTATTGATAAATCTCCATACCTGTTTGCCAATCAGAGCTTGATTCAATTCTTTCATTCTCTTTAACCCCAGGCCCCCCTGATCCTTGCTTGCACACACCTGATTCCATGCTACCAACGAAATTCTCTTTCTCTCCTCTGAACCTGACCACAAGAAGTTGCGTTGAATTAGCTCCAATGTAGCTCGGACCTTTGCAGGCATTCTAAATAGAGACATGTAGTAAATTGGAATGCTCTGTAAAGTAGTTTGAACTAATAAGGCTTTTCCTGCGGAGCTGAGAAGGCTGCCCTTCCACCCCGCTAACTTTTTTGAGATCCTGTCAATGACCGAGTTCCACAATGTAGCCTTCATTCTTCCTTCGAACATAGGCATGCCTAGATAAGTTGCTCGGTAGAAGCTCCTTTCCACAACCGAAGAGGTTAGCTATTCTTTCCTCCCTCCCACCAGGCGTGTTAAAGAAATAGATGCTACTCTTATTATAGTTTATGTACTGTCCTGCTTCTGTCTCATACTTGGTTAGAATTCTCTTCAACTTCCTAGCTTGAGGCACCGAGGCTTTGGACACAATGATTGTATCATCCACAAACTGTTGGTGAGACACTGGCCCTGCTGTTGAGGCTGGTTTAAAACCTTCCAATTGACCATCTGCCACCGCTGCTGAAATGTTCCTACCCAATGCTTCCGCTAAAATAATAAACAAGTATGGAGACAAAGGATCTCCTTGTCGCAACCCCCTTTCACTCTTAAAGTAACCGAAGGGTGACCCATTCACCATGACAGAAAATATTGTAGTAGAGATACAACTAAAAATCAACTTAATCCACTGGGGACAGAAACCAAACTTACCCAAAATCTTGGTGAGGAACCGCCATGAGACCCGGTCGTAGGCTTTATTCATATCAAGCTTTAGTAACACACCTGCTTCCTTACTAGTCACCATTGAATGAATAACCTCATGAATTGTGATGATACCATCCAATATATGTCGCCCTTTCACAAAGCCACCTTGGTTCATATCAATGATGAAAGGAAGGATAACCTTCAGCCTATTGGCGATTGTTTTTGTGAGAATCTTCATCAGAGTGTTACATAAACTGATAGGGCAAAAACTGGAAAATTCCATTGCTCCCACTAGTTTAGGGATGAGAACTAAAAAAGTAGCATTAACTCCTTCTGGGATTTCCATGTCCTTTTGAGCCTCAATTATAGCTTCCACTACATCATTGCCTAGGATATCCCAAAACTTCTGGAAGAAAGCTGCAGGGAAGCCATCCGGTCCTGGGGAGCTGTTACCATCCATGTCAAAAACGACCTTCTTGATTTCCTCCTTTGTGAAAGGACTAAGTAAGAATCCATTAAGATTATCAGTTACGAGGGGTGGAATGGCCGCCAACAGAGAGTCCTCTTCTTCAATAGTCGGATTTACATCTTCTAGCAACGATTTAAAGTACTCAACCGCTTCCCTCCTTATGTCTTCCATATCTTTGGTGTTAGACCCATCGGCCATCTTGATCTCCTTAATTTTGTTAGTACTCCCGTGGCGAAGAGTAGAGACATGGAAGAACTTTGTATTTCTGTCACCCTCCTTTAACCAACGCAGTCTGGATTTCCGCCTCCAAAAGGTTTCTTCAAATCCTAGCATCGTGTGGTATTCGGCCAATGCACTCCCTCTCCCGGTTTCTCGGATCCTCTCGTAAGTCGCTTCCGACTTCAACTTCTCCCGTAGTTCATTGATCTTGTCTTTTAGTTCTCGCCTTTTTAACAAAAATATTGCCAAAGGAAGTTTTGTTCCACTCTCTAATGTTAGCCTTCACATTCCTTAGTTTACATGCCACTTGGGCCAGCTTTCGAACCATTATACTTTTTGTCCCACCATTGGGCAACCAGATCCTTGAGATCCTGATGTTGGAACCACATAAGTTCGAATCGAAAGGGTCTGATGTATCTTTTCTTAGAGTCCTCCCCTGTTTCCCATAGAATTGGGTTGTGATCAGACCCGATTCTTGGGAGTGCCGTTAATGAAGAGTCCCCAAACCTCTCCAGGCATTCTTAAGAAAGAAGAAACCTATCTAATCTTATCTGAATTTGGTTTTCCTTCAATCTTTTGTTAGACCATGTATAGGAGAATCTACGCAGGTCCACATCCATCAGCTCATGTTGCTCAACAAAATCTCTAAACTCGTAGATATCAGCAGTTATTCTTTGAGAGCCCCCCAATTTATCTACAGGATTAAGGTAGCAATTGAAATCCCCCGCCACAATCCAAGGGTAGTTGGGGACCGTCTCCCTCAATTCAGCCTAGCCGACTCCAAAGAACCCTTCTCGGTCCCTCGTCTAACCGGAGCATATACATTCGTTAAGATCCACTCTTCCCGTGTGGTTTTATCCACACATAAGAGACAAATAAACCAACTAGACATCGGAATCACTCTACTATCAATCACATTTTTGTTCCACATAACCAAGTAACCCTCCTGTTGTTCCAGTGGCCTCTTGGCCTACTACTTCAGCTTCTCGCCAAGTCCTATTCTTAAAAGGAATAACTCTACTCTCCTCCATTTTAGTTTCTTGCAGTAAAATCATATCCGATTTGTGTTCTTGTCTAAGAGCATACAAAGCTCTTATTTTTGCAGGATTACTCTCACGAATATTCCATGAAAGGATCTTCATTTATGGGCTTTGGATCCTCGAGCCTTCGCCCCAAAGAGCAATACTGCTTGAGTGCCATCGACCACTCCTCGCTCTCGCTTCTTTTCGCCTTAAGGCAGCATTGCTAGGTTTCCCTCTTCCTACCGAACCATATCCCCATACATCCGCTCTAGGTTGAAGTTCCTTGGGATTTACTTGGCTTCTAGTAACCATCTTGGGTAGGTCAGTCTTGGTATTTGGGGTAACAATCTGGCTTTCCAGGTTAACTCGGTCTTTTTGACAATGGAGATGATTCCGTGCTCTTAGCTTCTTGATTAGTAGATTCTTTTTTCCCCGCTTTGGGGTTACACCGATCTTGGTGGTTCACCTCTTCCTCCCCGAGTATCCTTGCCTCGTATTATTAGTTTCCTGCTCCTTCCTCTCGATTTTTCTCCTCTAAATCCTTCTCTTGAGTCTCCTCTACCTCGATTCCACTTCTTGGTCGTCCATCTGATCTCCCTTCAAATGATTTAATGCATCAAAACCGTTCTCCACTGGGATGTTGATCTCCTTGGAATTTCTTCCCATAAATTCCTCTGCAGTACATGGGACCACTTCCACCGAGCCTCCATAGGCCTCCCGTATCACCCAATCAAACTTACTTGCCCCAGGGCGTTGATCTATGGGGTTCTTTCCTTTGTGATTTGCCTCTGAGGCTTGTTGTATCATCTTAGGAGCAGGTTGAGCTTGAGGGTTCCCATCAAAGGGACCAGCTCCCCTGTGAGAGGGTTTTGGGGCATAGGAATTTTTGGGAGGAGGGTTAAAACGTTGCCTCTTGCTTACAATAGGGCGAACAGGGTCTCTGATATTCAGATTTCGAGCTCCACGTCCTTGAGGCCCAGGTTGGGTAGGAATGGAGATTTGCGGGGGAGGGATATTATTCTGGGTTTGAGGATCAGTATTTTGGAGTGGGGGCAGGTTCTTGGAAATGCAAGTGGATACCCTGGTGCCCTACCTTCCCACAAACACTACACTTAAAAGACATATTTTCATATTCAAATACCCGAGTATGAAGGCCAAACATAGACGACAAAATAATGGATTTAGGGAGCTCTTTACTCGGGTCCGCCAACACACACATGCGATCGGACAGAGTCTTGTTTTGCTCAAGGTTGCAGGATCAATAGCTATTAGTTCTCCAATCTCTCGTAGCTATCCCGACCAATATTTGTTCATTCCGGAAAAGCGGAGGTAATCCCGGCATCTTAACCCAAATAGGAGCCAAATCCAAAGACTCGAGTCCGGGGGTTGAAATCGGGGGACCAACGCTCGGATACAAGCCCCTTTTCCCAAAAAACCAAGGACCTCCTTGGAGAGTCCTTTCCATGTCCTGTTCACATTGAAATGTCACCAAAAGAAAACTCTTGGGTAAAGCCTTAATCATCATACCGGCCCTTGGCTGCCATTTTTGGATGGCCCATCTCCTTATGACTTCCATGTCCGGCCTCACCCCCATAAATTTAGCCACCAAAGATGTTCTCGCCCTCCATAGCCACATGTCGAGCTAAGGAATCGGGACGTGCAACCTACCATTGATAGATTTTTGATTAAAACAAGAGTCGGATAATTTTTGCTTACCGCGAAGAGCATTAAGATATGAAGGTCTCCAGTTGCCATGTTTCTCTTTGTCTCCTTCTTGGGTCTTCCTTTGATCCCGACGCATAGAGTTCTCGGTCCCCCTCAGAGAAATCTTCAACCGCATCCGCCCAACGCCCTTGGACCGGTTCCAATAGAACTTCCTTGTCCACATCCTCCGCCTGGGGGCCTGCTATCTCGCCAGAGCCCCCACCTTCCACGTCTGCTGATCTGCCCTTTGAAGTCCCACACCTAGGGTTTGATGCCCCTAGACCTCTCGCTCCTCCTCCTTGCTGCTCCATCCGTCACCATTATCTATATATATATAGCACACACCATTACTCATAAAATACAATGGGATTTGAACCTTGAATCTTCCAAAGAGAAACTAAAGCTCCAATCACTATGCTCATAACACTTGAAATTTGATTGTAAACATATGTAAAATAATAATATATATATATAATATAAATAAATACAAATGATCACATTTTGATAGATGAACATGTTTTTTTATATATATACATAGGGGAGTTGGTTACACTATTTTTAAAAGAGGGTTTTGAAAAGGTTATCCTTTTATTTTACATTTATTTAGTCACATGATTTCAACCTTGTGTGGGTTGGATCAACTATTTATCCTAGGTGTTGAACCAAGGACTTCTTGGTGATAGATTGGACATGTTCTTTTTTTTTCTTGGTTAGTGTGAGAAACCCTATGATCAATGCACAAGGCTAATAAATCTCCTTCCAACCATGACCTCTCATAAATTCGAGAGCTATGCTTATCAATAGGGAATTTAACACACACCCACCACACAACCACCCCCTCACACACTCGCCCATGCTATGGTTTGAACCTTGGACCTCCCAAAGAAGATCCAAATCCCAAACCATTTCGTTGTACCCCGTGAGACCTTTTATTTAAAATTTTGTGGTTAGTGTGATAAACCCCTATGACCGATGCATAAGGTTGAGCAATCCCCTCCCAACCATGACCCCTCATAAGGCCAAGAGCTACACTTATCAATAGGGGAATAACACACAACCATTTGGGTATCAACAGGGTGGACACGAGGGGAATGAAGCCTTATCGACCTCTACCAGTACATAGGACATTTCGAACTGCACCTTGTATCTGTAGGGTGAACACATAGGGAATGAAACTTGGGTCGACCTCTACCAGCACCCAAGACTTTCACCAACTGTGATACACAAGCAGATAAAAACCTTATGTTAAGGAAAACTGTTCCTCATATTCCCTGGGGTCTAGGACTTTCTATTCTACGGGGCCTGTCCCATTCGGGTATACCCCTTAGGCTAGCCAAAGTTTTTTTTTGTATTTTTATTTAGGCTACTAGGCTTGAACCCCAGACCTCCCATTGAAATTTTGCCTCATTAAAAATTTATAAAATTTTACCTATATATGTAAAAGAATTTTTGCAGCGAAATTCATTTTGAGTGTTTTCGCCCCATGAAAAAGTTTGTTGAAATTATAGAAAAAAAATTGTTAAATTTTTTGAAATGTTGGATCGGTGCATTTTCGAAAAGCTTCAAGCGAAATGCCTTTTCGCTCTCATACACAGCGAAATGCCTTTTCACCCCCAGGTGCAACAAAAAATCCTTTTTTGGGCATTTTGCTAGCAAAATTACTTTTTGACCATTTCGCTGGAGAAATCACTTTACTGGAAATTTCACTCCGATTAATAGAAAAATTCCTTTTCACTTCATTTTTCAATGAAATTTAGTTTCCAAGACAGACCCCACTTTTGGCAGTGCAAGATTTTCCCAGGTGAATTCATAGCAAAACTCCATTTCGCCTAGGTTTGAGGTGAAACTCCATTTTTGAGCGCAACCTAGGAGAAAATATTGGCAAGTGCATATTCCAAGCACAAGTCTAGGAGAAATCCCATTTTGGGTATGACTTGGGTGAAATGGAGATGAAGGCCCGTTTTGGACAAAACTTTGAGCAAAAGCTCATTTTAGAAGCAAACACCATCGCCCCTACGTTTTTAGTGCAAATATTATTTGGAAAATGATTAAGGCTAGTAGAATTAATTCCTATGGTGACACAATAGATATATCTAGGATCACTACTGAAAAACTACTGAATTTAAGTATTGAACTCTTGATTCCAGTGTAATCATATTCATTTCCAAGGCACCATCATGAAGATTGAAATCAGACTGATGATCTCCACCAAAGCCCCGATACGCCATGTGACAAAATCATTGGACATTTCCCAATGCATTTTTTAATTGGTTCGTTGCTATTGCCAAGAAGAAATTGTTGCTATTTGATCTTTGACTAGCAGGTATTTTGTTTTAATGTACATTTAATTACAGAGGCACAACCCTCTATAAATACTAAGCATTTTGTTGTAAAAATGGACGACTGACATTATGCTAAAAAAACTTTGAGTTCAAATTTTTGCCTTAATCAAAATATGCTTAACTATGGTTCTAGGAGCAGTCTTTGTGTGTATGCTTTCTACTTGTTATTTTTGTTAGATTCATATCTTGATTAGATAAATTAAATTATGCATCTGAATTTGATTGCTGATGAAGAGTGAATTTTGAAATGTTAGCTAGAGGTTATCTTTGCAAGCCTGTGATTGGTTTCTATGTTATTATTTCGGTTAAATGTTGGTAGAACTTGATGTGGTTGTTTAGCTACTAGTTTATCCCCATATTACATTTATGGCTTATAGCCATATTTTCCATTCATTTCTATCATTTCCCATATATTTTTGTTACCCTAAGCTTATACCAATTTTATATTAGTACGAGAACCATCCCTCTCTATATATTGGCGCGAAGGACATATCTCTACTTCGGCATTTCAATGTTGGTAGGGTCTAGGGTGCACATATGTTATGTACTTAAGCAGATTCGTGACCAACAATTTTTGGCATGCTCGATGAGACCTTAAAAGTTCTACTTTGAGCAATATTAAGGTTTGATGTTCATATTTTTACTGTCTAACTAGAACATCTAGCAACTTAGTTTTACCTAGACGCCTCCGAACGTGGAGTGAACAAATGCTTTACTTCATGATCACAAGATCAAAGGCCAAAATTTTTGAAAAACCCATTGAGTTCTTTGAGCTTGACATCCAAATTTTAGGAGAGCATCCTAGATTAGTCACTCTAACTATTCCATCAGTTGCAACATCTTTACAGATAGCTAGTGTATTTTATGTTCCTTCAAGTCCCACTAGCACAACCACTAGCTTTCCTCCTCAAGTCAACACTCGAGTCCAAATGGCCCAAAATCCACCGCCTCAACCACTAAGATAGTTTTTGATCTGGAATCACTCTAGAGCTTTGAATCTGTAAGCTTAGAACCTAATTTTGCAAGTAGCATTGAAGGCTTTGCCTACTTACAATGATACGGGTAAGACAACTTATGAACATATTCAAGATGTGGCTTCTCTGGTAACCATACATAGCATTATAGATGAGGATGTCATGGTAATATTACTTGTGCTCTTTCTCAAAGGTAAGTTGCTTTACTGGTACCGATATTTACAACTTTCCACTATTACTACCTGGGACCAGTTAGCTAAATATATATAATATAAATAAATAGAAATGATATCATTTGATATATGAACATGTTTTTTTTATATATATACATAGGGGAGTTGGTTACACTATTTTTAAAATAGGGTTTTGAAAAGGTTATCCTTTTCTTTTACATTTATTTATTCACATGATTTCAACCTTGTGTGGGTTGGATCAACTATTTATCCTAGGTGTTGAACCAAGGACTTGTTGGTGATAGATTGGACATGTTCTTTTTTTTATTTGGTTAGTGTGAGAAACCCTATGTTAAATGCACAAGGCTGATCAATATCCTTCCAACCATGACCTCTCATAAATTCGAGAGCTATGCTTATCAATAGGAAATTCAACACCCACCCACCACACAAACACCCCCTCACACACTCGCCCACGCTGCGATTTGAACCTTGGACCTCCCAAAGAAGATCCAAAGCCCAAACCATTATATTGTACCCTGTGAGACCTTTTATTTAAAATTGTGTGATTAGTGTGATATACCCCTATGATCGATGCATAAGATTAAGCAATCCCCTCCCAACCATGACCCCTCATAAGGCCAAGAGCTACACTTATCAATAGGGGAATAACACACAACCATTTGGGTATCAGTAGGGTGGACACAAGGGGAATGAAGCCTTGTCGACCTATACCAGCACATAGGACATTTCTAACTACACCTTGTATCTACAGGGTGGACACAGGGGGAATGAAACCTGGGTCGACCTCTACCAACACCCAAGACTTTCACCAACTGTGCTACACAAGCAGATAAAAACCTTATGTTAAGGAAAATTGTTCCTCGTATTCCCTGGGGGCTAGGAATTTCTATTCTACTGGGCCTGTCCCATTCGGGTATACCCCTTAGGCTAGCCAGAGTGTTTTTTTTGTATCTAATGCAGGCTAATAGGCTTGAACCCCAGACCTCCTATTGGTATTTTTTCCACATTAAAAATTTGTAAAATTTTACCTATATATGTAAAATATTTTTTGCAGCGAAATTCATTTTGAGTGTTTTTGCCCCATGAAAAAGTTTGTTGAAATTATAGAAAAAAATTGTTAAATTTTTCCAAGTGTTGGATCGGTGCAGTTTCGAAAAAAATTCAAGCGAAATGCCTTTTCACTCTCATACACAATGAAATGCCTTTTCACCCCCAGGCATAGCAAAAATACTTCTTGACCATTTCGCTGGAGAAATCACTTTACTGGCAATATCGCTCTCATTAATAGCAAAATTCATTTTCAGTTCATTTTTCAATGAAATTCAGTTTCCAAGACGGACCCCACTTTTGGCAGTGCAAGCATTTCCCAGGTGAATTCATAGCAAAACTCCATTTCACCTACGTTTGGGGTGAAACTCCATTTCTAAGCGCATCCTAGGCGAAAACATTGGTAAGTGCATATTCCAAGCACAAGTCTAGGAGAAAGTCCATTTTGGGTATGACTTGGGCGAAATGGAGATAAAGTCCTATTTTGGACAAAACTTTGAGTGAAAGCTCATTTTAGAAGCAAACACCATCGCCCCTATGTTTTCAGTGAAAATATTATTTGGAAAAGGATTAAGGCTGGAAGAATTAATTCCTATGGTGACGCAATAGATATATCCAGGATCACTACTGAAAAACTGTTGAATTTAAGTATTAAACTCTTGATTCCAGTGCAATAATATTCATTTCCAAGGCACCATCATGAATATTGAAATCAGACTGATGATCTCCACCAAAGCCCCGATACGCCATGTGACAAAATCGTTGGACATTTTCTAATGTATTTTTTAATTGGTTCGTTGTTATTGCCAAGAAGGAATTGCTGCTATTTGATCTTTGACTAGCAGGTATTTTGTTTTAATGTACATTTAATTATAGAGGAACAACCCTCTATAAATACTAAGCATTTTATTGTAAAAATGGATGACTGACTTATGCTAAAAAAACTCTGAGTTCAAATTTTTGCCTTAATCGAAATATGCTTAACTCTGGTTCTAGGAGCATTCTTTGTGTGTATGCTTTCTGCTTTTTATTCCTGTTAGATTCATATCTTGATTAGATAAATTAAATTTTACATCTGAATTTGATTGTTGATGAAGAGTGAATTTTGAAATGTTAGCTGGAGGTTATCTTTGCAAGACTGTGATTGATTTCTATGTTATTCTTTCGGTTAAATGTTGGTAGAACTTTATGTGGTTTCTTAGCTACTAGTTTATCCCCATCTTACATTTATGGCTTATAGCCATATTTTCCATTCCTTTCTATCATTTCCCATATATTTTTGTTACCCTAAGCTTATACCAATTTTAGATTAGTACAAGAACCTTCCCTCTCTATATATTGGCCCGAAGAACATATATCTACTTCGACATTTCAATGTTGGTAGGGTCTAGGGTGCACATATGTTATGTACTTAGGAAGATTCGTGACCAACAGTTTTTGGCATGCTCGATGAGACCTTAAAAGTTCCACTTTGAGCAATATTAAGGTTTGATGTTCATATTTTTACTGTCTGACTAGAACATCTGACGACTTAGTTTTACCTAGACACCTCTGAATGTGGAGTGAGCAAATTCTTTACTTCATGATCACAAGATCGAAGGCCAAAAATTTTGAAAACCCCATTGAGTTCTTTGAGCTTGACATACAAATTCTAGGAGAGAACCCTAGATTAGTCACTCTAACTATTCCATCGGTTGCAACATCTTCACAGATAGATAGTGTATTTTATGTTCCTTCAAGTCCTACTAGCACAACCACTAGCTTTCCTCCTCAAGTCAACTCTCGAGTCCAAATGGCCCAAAATACACCGCCTCAACCACTAAGATAGTTTTTGATCTGGAATCACTCGAGAGCTTTGAATCTGTAAGCTTAGAACCCAATTTTGCAAGTAGCATTGAAGGCTTTGCCTACTTACGATGGTACAGGTAAGACGACTTATGAGCATATTCAAGACATGGCTTCTTTGGTAACCATACATAGCATTACAAATGAGGATGTCATGGTAAGATTACTTGTGCTCTTTCTCAAAGCTAAGTTGCTTTATTGGTACTGATATTTACAGCTTGCCACTATTACTACCTGGGACCAGTTAGCTAAATTATTGATCAAAGGGTTCAATGAACTAACGAATACGGTCTCTCTATTACATCAATTTACCACCATTCAAAGGCATCCATATAAGGAAATTATTGATTTCAATGTCAGGTTCACCCAAACTTCGCACATAGTCCCTGATGGTCTTCGACCAACTCCTGAATAAGCTACATTCTATCACTTTCGAGCCTTAAATTCTAACATTAGCATGGCCATCCATCAGTCCAAAATCGACACATTTCTAGCCCTATAATCTATTGCACGAAATATTGAGGTTGATCTGATTGCTATCGGTAAGCTTCCACCAAATATGATGATGCCTATTTTTCCTGATCTCTTGTATTATCTGTATTCCAACACATCTTCTCATTCCCTACCAATGTCCCCCATGTATTCGATTCCCTCATGGAATTTGAGTTCATCTTAAGTCATGATGATATTTTCTATCTTGTAATTACCTACTCCATCTATTCCACAACTACCTACTCTGATTCCATTCTCAACATTCCCATCTCTACCTGTACCACTTCCATTACCAGCTCCTCCAAAACCCTCAAATATCGATCTCCAAGATAAGTTTCTTAAAGAGATGCAATCAATGAACTCAACCATAAGAGCAATGAGCAATGAGATCACAATGATTAAGAAGAAGCAAGCTAAAAGATATTTATAGCCTGGGAGATTTCAACCTCTACCAATCACCAGGGAGCAAGCAACTTCAACCAGTAAGGTACCTAAGAGAACTTTGACCATATTAATAAATGAAGAACCTGACCCATCAGATAAAGTGTGCTGGTGCTCTACCTGCAATGATCCACATAGTGGGGAAACTTGAATGGTTCATCTAAACTAAGTGCATACATTGGTAGAAAGCTATTTCGGTGGTCAAATCAACATGATTACAGAAGTCTATCATAATTCCATGGCCCCTTCTAAAGAATAAGTTTTAGCTCTCACAAGAGCTGGAAGAAAATCCATCATTGTAAATCCATCTAAAATGGAGCCCTTGAAGGTACCTGCTGACTCAAAGGTACAAAATAAGAAAATACAAGTACAAGCAAAAGCACCTATTCTAGCATCCAATCTAGATGCACCTGTCCTATTAAAATATCTTTTAACTCTATGAGCAAAAGAAATATTATAATAAAAGGCTTCAACTTCATAGGCAAAAGCTAAAACGGAGGAACAGGCCAAAGAAAAGCTCAAATACCCATCCTTGACCAAGCATCAGAGGGGAGACATTATGAAGGAGTATCAAAGCAAGTATGAGGCTACCAATGAAGGAAAGGAGTCCAACACATCTACATACAACATTGTTGAAGAACTAAAGAGGATTCTAGCTAAGGTTAGTCTCTATGATGCATTGTAGTTGCCTAGACAAGTTGACTTGTTGCAAGAATCTCTAAAATTTGTGAAATATAAGGGGAATAATCTAAATTAGATAGTGTTAGCTCAAACCCTAATGAATTCACTAGAAATAATAGATCAACCCCTTTCTAATTATCTCTTAGGATGGAAGGTTGGATTGTGCATAATTGCATGATCGATTTTGGTGCTATGACGACTATCATGCCAAAGGAAGTCTATGACGTTATGGGTATGGAATATGCAAGAAGTAGCCCTGGAATTTTATAATTATATGAAAGCCTTGTGAGGATGGTAGGGGTCATCAAAGACATCCCCATTGTGTTGCATAAAATGCCTCAGATTACTATGATCCAAGAGGTGGTTGTGGTTGATCTGAAGTCATATTTTAGCATGTACATTTCAAGGGATTTTACTACCAAGTTGGGAGGCTATATGTCCTTGGATATTCTCATCTGGATATTCCTATCAAAGGAAGGAGAATTCAAATCTATAATGAGAAGCCTTCTAATTTTCATATAGAGAAGATTGAAGAAGAAGAAAATCCATGAATTTTGTCAACATGATGACTAAAGAATTGAAAGAATTATATTTAATGGAAGAAGTTTTGGATGAGCTTCGAATAGAAGATGAGATTTCAATGCTCAATTTTAATTCCATGATGGAGACTGAAATTGGCTATTACACCATTACCAAACCTGAAAAATCTAAAGTGAAGGTGTCTAATGAGAAAGATCCTATTCTAGATCAATTATGGAAGTTGTACTTTAATGGTGCAAGATGCAAGAATGATGCAAGAGCAGGTATCATTCTCATTTATCCTTTTGGCATATAAAATACTTGTTTTATCGGTTAACCTGGAATTGTACCAAAAACACTACTGAGTATGAAGCACTGTGCCTAGGATTGAGGAAAGCGAAGAATCTTGGGATAAAACAACTGTAAGTTTTTGGAGATTTGGACTTGATTGTATACCAAGTAATGAACAAATGTGTCTCCAAGCAGCACTACCTAAAGGTGTACCACAATAAATTTTGGTACCTATTTGAGGCTTACACAACAGTGAACATCCAAGTGATCTCATGGAGCAGAACAAGCATAACAATCTCTTGGCATCCCTTGGCACCATTTTTTCTCCAATTGATCATGTGGTGATAAAACCCAAGACTGTGAGGTTAGTTTACAGACCTTCAGTCCCTGATAAAAATATCTATTGGCAAGTGTTTGTCAGTGATGAACAGACTATAAATTTCTTGATAAGATAAGCTAGTACTATGGAAGAAAGAACACTTGATGAGGAAGAAGCTGAGGGATTGATCCAGGTGAGGAATAATCATATTTCAAAAGGATTGATTATTCTTGAGATTCTCTTTGATCAGAATGATAGAGCAAAGAAGCATAAGATCAAAGTGGATGAGAAGGAGTACACTAAACTGTAGTTGAAACCTAAGAAGTTGATCAAAGTTGGCACCAATTACACTTTAGAAGAGTTGGAGAAGATCAAGGAACTGTACCACAAGTACCCAGACATTGTCGCTTGGAGCTACCAGGATTTAAATGGCTACAATAAGGATGTGATCTAGCATACCATTGAACTACAAGAAGGAGTGAAACCCTTTAGGTAAAACTAGAGGCCAATCAATCACAAGATTGAAGCCTTGATGAAAGTGAAACTACTGAAGATGTTGGAAGTCAAGATCATTTACCCAATTAAGCATTCTACCTTGGTAGCAAATCTAGTCCTTGTGAGGAAGAATAATGGTAATATTGACCTATGTGTTTAATTTTAAAATTTGAACCAGGAATCCCTAAAGGATCATTATCCTTTACCTTAGATTGACCAGATTCTTCACATAGTTGTAGGAGCTCAAATATTTTTACTATTGGATTGATTCTTTGGCTATAATAAAATTTGGTTCAAGGATGAAAACCAATATAAAATGGTGTTCACCATGAAATGGGGAATATTTGCTTATCAATGAATGTTGGTTGGTCTCTCGAACGTCGAAGCAACTTTTCAAAGAGCAATGGACGTAATTTTTTGTGAGTTATTAAATCGTGTCATTGTGATTTATCTAGATGACATGTATGTCTTCTATCATAAAAGGGAGGAGCACGATCTACATTTACGATAAGTGTTCAAGAAATATCAAGATTTCAGAATATCCATCAACCCGAAGAAGTCCATATTCATGGTAAAATAAGGGAAGCTCCTAGGCTACGTAAGTTCTAAGAAAGGTCTAGCTATTAATCTAGCAAGAGTTGATGCTCTTCGAAAGCTTCCATTGCCAACTAACAAGAAGGATTTATAGTCATTCTTAAGGCAGATTAATTTTTTTTTAAAGTTCGTCATATATTTCATCCAAGTGGTAAAGCCAATGATTAAGCTTTTAAAGAAAAACATTGAGTTCAAATAGACTGAGCAGAGGAAGTGATTTTTCAAAGAATAAAAGAAAGAATTACTCAAGCCTCAGTTCTGGTAAACCTTGATTATTCAAAAGATTTTATCTCGTATGTAATTGGTGAATAGGAGAGTTATGTAGAGGTGCTCATGTAAAAGGGAGATGATGGAGATGAGTGGCCAATTGCTTTCTTAAGCTAAGTCATCCAACTGCATGAATACAAATATAATTTCATTGAGAAGCAAGTATATGCGGTGATGAAATTCTTGAAGAAGTTTCGACATTTTATTTTCTAGAGCAAAACAATAGTTTATGTTTTTCATCCAGATATACGGAGTTTCATCATTCAAGGAGATCTTGGAGACAAGAGACCTGGTTGGATCTCCAAAATCCATGAGTATGATGTTAAAATCTGACAAACCAAGTTGGTTCAAGGCTGAGCACTGTGTTAGGAGCTTGCAAGAAGCACTACCTTTAAATCCATATTTTACCAACTTGAAGATGCAATAAGTAGAAGTAATTTTGCTAATCATTCTATAGTTGATCGTGATTGGATAGAGGACCTTGTCAAATATTTCCATTCAAGGAGGTGTCCTTCACATCTCAATGCTTCATAGAGAAGGAGATTCAAATTACAAGCTCTCAGGTATGTGATGTTGCTAAATGGATCGTTCTACAAAAACATTGATGGAGTACTTCTTAGGTGCGTCAAAGAATCAAAGAAGCAGAAAATCCTAGAAAAATTTCATTCTGGATTGTTAGGATACCACTATGTAGGGAGACCCATGGCATTGAAGATCATCAAAGTAGGTTATTTTTGACCCAATCTCTTTATAGACTTTCAAATTTAGTCAAAGTTACGACAAATACCAAAGATATGTTTGCAAAAATAGGAATGCATCATCACCCCTTATTTCGATTCAAGTGGAAGCACCATTCCAGTAGTGGGGCTTAGACTTTATTGAGATCATATATCCTAATTCATCCACCAGGTATAAGTACATTCTAACTACGACTAACTATTTCACTCGATGGACCAAAGCAGTTCTAACCAAGAAGGCGAACCAGGTAACAATTATCTCTTTCCTTGAAGGATTAATCACTCATTTCGACATACCGAATACAATCAGTATAGATAATAAAATCCCATTCATCAGTGCCAATATCAGTGAATTCATGGGTAAGTATGAGATTTATTTAAAAATATCATCAAACTACTATCTACAAGGAAATGGCCTGGCCAAATCCACAAACAAGAATTTGATCAGGATTATGAAGAGGACTCTAGGAGATAATAAACGAAGTTGGCATCTACTCCTGAACCAAGCATTATGGGCTAATCGTATCTCAGTGAAAAATCTATCAAAATGTCCCCCTATTCCTTGGTATATGACAAAGAAGCAGTCTTGCCTATTCATATTGAATTATCGACCCTTCAATCCTTGCACTTACTTGAGAGTGAAGATGATGAATTCGACCCCATGAACGCAAGATTGCCCCAGATTTTATAGCTGGAGGAAGAAAGGGAGAAATCATACAATGCCTTCATGGAACATGCCTAAATGACAAAGAAGTGGTTTGGTAAGAAGGCTTTCAAGGTGGACAATCTGGTGTTAAAATGGAACGATAAAAAGGTAAAGTCGGTCAAGCATCACAAGTTCGAGATGATTTTAGAAGGCCTGTTCTAGATTTCTGATGTAAATCAAGTTAACTCATTTTATTTGCAAGATATAGATGGTCATGAAATTCCAATTTCAGTCAATGGTCTTCATTTGAAGATCTATTACCATTGAAAATATTTATTACGAATGTAAATATGTACATATTTTTGTTTAATATTTTTTATTGTTAAAAAATAAATGGCTAAGGATAGGAAACGAAATCCTTTTTCATTGTGAAGTGGTGTTTTCATTGGTGAAATTTATTTTTGCCAACGAAAAGCCTTCTTTGCCTCTTCTGCCTGAGAAAAAAAAGAAAAACGAACTGGAGGTGAAAAATTGGTCAGAACCCATGACTTCCTAGGAGGTCACCCATCTGAGAACTACTCCAAGAAAAAAATACTTAACTCTAGAGGTCTTGAAGAATTGGAAAACAAAAAGTCAACTTGTGTAGTATCTCTTTTGGATTCAAGGTTCTGGAGGTGTATAAAAGAACAAAAAAAATAAAAAAAAGGGCTTACATTTTTTGCCCTTACCTTGAAACCCCTCTTTTTTTTATTTTTTTGGGTCAAGTTTTTTTTGTGCTACTTTTACCTGGCCGAAAGCTGGTTTCGAAATTCCTTTTCATCCCTTTCAAAAAAAAAAATTCAAATAAAACAAAAAATAAAGGAGCGAAATGCCTTTTTGCTGGGTAGATGTGATTTTGCTAGCGAAAATCATTTTCACCAAGGAAATGCCTTCTTCGCCTCTCCTCGTATTTTTCGCCAGGGAAATCCCTCCTCTTTAACTTTTCGGGCCTTTCTCCCAATAGTGTTTGTTCGGCACCAAAATTGACAAAAACATGCATTAAAATCCTTTTTTGCTTTTAGGCCAAGTGGGGGTTAAATCATGCCTATTTTAGAAGGGGCACCCAAGTTAGGAAAAGCAACAAGAAAAATAGAAAATTAAAAATAAGGTGATTTCACCCATGCATCTTTGATTTTCAGAGCAAAACTCAAGATTGGCAATAATAAACCTCCAGTTGCATAATTTTTTGGGCGAACAAAGTAGCAAAAGATATTTTTAGAGCATAGGGGACCGAAAAGCCTTTTCGCCTTGCTTTTCCAGACAACCCCTAGAGTGCATGATGTTTCACCCATAAAAGTAGATAAAATTCCTTTTTTAGCGCCCCACATCAACGAAACGAAGCGCTCATCACACTTTTCAAAGCAAAAAAGCAGTAAGGCACATTTTCCAAAAATAATCGTTAACAACCAGTTGCACCCCCAAAGAAGGAAAAATCAATTTAAATATTAAAGCAACCAATTACAACGCTTAGATAAGACGTGGACGAAACCGATAAAACATTGGAAAGCATGACGTATCCTTGAAATTAGCTAGCATACAACAGGTATTTATTTTGGTAGGTGTGGTTAAAATTTTATAAAATTCTAAACATTTCAGTTCAAAAAATCAAAACAATTGCAGAGTTCCTGTGTAGAGTTTTTGCGAATTATTTTTTGCTCCAAGATTTGCAATTATTTGTCACTTGTTTGAAGAAAGCTAAAGATGCGGAAAAGAATCACAAAAGCCAAGAAGGATAAAGCTCATAAGAATATTGAACTAGAAAAGAGGCAGTAAAAAGCCATATAGGAGGAGGAAGAAGTAGAATTAACACCTTACTATGCCTGCCTGGCACAAGTCAGTGACTGTGTAATCACAAACAAGGGCGTGGAGAAATTGCACCATGATGCTGAGTTTGCTCTGCAGAAGGTGTCTGCTGAAAGTTCCCGTACCATGATATTCTACTCTCATCTCTTCTGGTACCTATGCACCCTTATCCTGAGCTGGTCTGGGCAATTGTATAGTGTTATAAATTTACTTCAAGAACTGTTCAAAATGCCCAAGGAGATCAATTGTTCAGTATTTTAGCTAGCTCCATAAGGGACGCATTCACTTGTGGTGCACGACCTCTGCTCGATGTCATATTTAAAAATCTCAACCTTATGGAGAAAGAGGATAGGTATCAATCCACTGTTCATATACGACAATTTATGGAAAACCAATTGTTGAAAATGCCATGTTTTGGGGAGTTTCCAAAATTACCAATGCCACCAAGGGATTTCAAGAGCATAGATTTATACTTAATGTTGGTATGGTTTATGGGATTGTCTTCGGATTCCATAGTGCATAAGTGGCAAGCATCGTTGGTGCAGTGCATTTTACAAGTGGAGTTTTATGTCTTGACTGCCATGACAGTAACCACAAATCCAATTTTCTTCGATTAGATGGATTTCTTATCATAGAGAATGCACTCGCGGTTGCAGAAGGTGCAAAGTGAGGAAGATGCTACTTTCAGGCACTGCTCCCCTATGGTATGGTACTTTTTCTATCACATGCATTCTCATTTCACTTTTATAGCGGTAAGGAAGACAGATGAAACAGGAAGAATGTTGTCGGTATATTCATGGATTTAGAGTCTGTACATAATAGAGTCCTATTATAACTTTAAAAAAATATTTTTGGGACTTGCCCTTGAGTTGGTTTATGGGGTATGTTATAGAGTGCCTCGAACAATGAAATCAGAGGTGGTTGATAAGAAAAAATGTGATATATTTTTGCTAACACAAGGAGTGGTGGTCAGACTTTTTGATTTTACTAGGAAACCTTTTTTGTTGCCATATTTCACCACCAAACATCTTTTTGTCCTGGAGGTAGCTCGACAAAGTGATTTTACAAATGATACCTATGGGACGGACAAGGAAAAGAAATCTACATGTGATATGCACTTCTAGTTCGATTATATGAGAGTGACTAAGTGCAACCAGAATGGATTGATTGCTAAGATACTATATGACCATGGGTTGGTTGAGCTTCCTCAATGATGGCAGTATGATCCTTTGGGTATTTTTGCAAGTTACATGAAAGCCAATAATTTTTATTGCTACCCCCGAGAAGATATATTACAATAGAGGAATAATCCTAAGGGGTGTGACCTTGAATGGCATGTTGAGAAGATGATGTAGCTCCCTCCTTGGCATTATTTTTATGATATGGAGGTCGAGGATGATCTGGTGAATCATCCAGAGCAAGTTCCTCCTCCTGGTTTATTCAATCAAATGAAAGTGAAACTGCCTTATTGGTCCGATGAAAATATTACCAACTTTTGGATCATGAGGGTCCATCAAAGTAAGCTCGAATCAAGTTATATGTTGGTAATGGATGATGCATTTCATTGATTTATTATGATCAGTGTAAAAAGTACCAACCCCTCTCTTTTGCTGACTTGGTGCCTTGAAGTATCCGCAACCTTGATAAAGAATAAGACATGGTGAGATAAAAGGAGGCATCAGTAGAAGAGAGCAATTATTAAAGAAGAAGAAGAAGAAGAGGAGCAACCATCACTCGAGGAACAAATTTTGCTCAAAAAGAGGAGCACAGGTATAAGGGTGTCATTCCCTAATATGGTGAAGAAGCCCAGAAGTGGGGTAGTTTCTGCGCTTAGCACAAAACCACCTCCTTCGCAGATGGTTGAGCAGACTATTTCTCAAGAGATACTCTCGACTCAATAGGTCCAGTCAATTTTAATGGTGACCATAGTAGATATGGAAGTAGAGGAGAAAAAAGCAGGGGAAGAGCAAGAGTCTCTAGCGCAACAGTCTTCGCTATCGTCTCAAATGGTATCAGAGCCCACATGTATGCATTTTATTTCCTCTTCTCTCTTTAAAAAGTACTTTGTGACCACTATCTCCTCATTCACAGTTCCCATTTCCACTTTATCTCCAAATACTCTACCCATCTCTTTGGTTCCCCTTTCTACCTCATAGTTGTAGGTCACTAGCGCTTCCCCAATTTCATCCATTTCCTCCATTTATTTATCCTCCAGTTCATTCACATCTGCCTTGAACCTATTTTCCCTTCCATTGTCCTCTGTTTCATCTTCCATTTCTTCTAATCTTGTTACCGCTTTAAGTACACAAGCCCCTCTCAAAGTAAGCATAACTACAACATCTTTCACATCTGTCCCTACTGTTGAGTCCAACCCTCAGCAGGCCCTTTTTCTATTTTACCTAGTTTTTGCAGTGCAGAAGCCATTGGCTTCTGAGATTGCTATTAGAGCACCCTATAGCAAAAAATATCAACAAAGTGTGGTAACATTTATCATAGTGATTGAAGAATCGCAAATGAAAGGATGCGCAAACCCTAGAAAAATCGATGAAGAAAGTGACTTTTGACCTAGAGGCTATTGAGGAGCACACTATGAAGATGGTTTCTCAGGTCCAGAATCCTCAAGGAGAGATGGTACCCAGTGATTATTCATACCAAGTCATCACCGAGGATCTCACAAAGATATATGCAACTGAGAAAATGGGTAATATACAGGTGGAGATGAGCTCAATCTACCTACATGATGAGCATTACAAGGACCGCTTCTTCTAGGCCGAGGCAAAGATAGTGAAGTTAGAAGAGGCTTTGGCAATACAAAAGGCTCAAATAGACGCTATGCAATTTGAATCTTAGTAGTGGTAGTAGAAGGTGATATGATGGGAGGGCCAAATCAAGTAGGCAGCCACACGACATCAAACAGCACAACAGGAAGCACAACAATAGATCCAGACCTTGCAAGCCTAGCTTCAAAATATGCAGAATAAATTTGCAGCAAAGGTGACACAGTCGGTGACCCTCACAAAAGATACAAATAAGGAGGCTCACAATAAATTGTTGATTGATTGCAATACTATTGTGATGAAGGTGACGTTAGTTCTCATGTTCCTCCAGGAAGTGCAAATAGTTGTTTCATATGGCAGATACATAGTGGAGTATACAAAGGAAAACATGGAGCCGAAGTTGGAGATAGCAATGAAGATTCAGGTGATGGCTCAAATGGATCTCCAATTTTTCCCACTAGGTGAGGTGGCCTACACTTGGGCAAGCGCCAAAATCACTCTATGTAGTTATTTCTCCAAGTTGAACCTAGTTAAAGAAGCTCGTAAGCTGCAAGAGATGTTTGAGCACGAGAAACATATTTCTTTGGTTTACTTTGATACGATAGCATCTAATGGATTCCCCAATTTCATTGATGATCGAGGGAATACTCTAGCAAGGAACCTAGATGTGGTATGGGCTATTTTCATAGATGATACTTCAAAAATTGATGACTTGGAGGAATCCATCACTGAAGAATACATGTTGGAATTAATGAGGAAATTCACCCGTATTGAGTCAGGATTGCTAGAACTCAACTAGAGTGCCAACTACATTGATTTGGAGTAGGTTGAGACCTTTCGATATATTGTGGATACATTCAATGCTCGTGAGGTGATTAGTATGAATGCCTGGTCAAAGCAGTTGCAGTGTATGAATCTACGGTGTCACATCTTAGGAAGTAGGAATAAGCTGGTGCAAGTATCAAGCAATCAAATGCAGCTAGTGGTAAAGACTCTGAGCCCAATGAATGAAGTCCTGGGATCGATTATATTCAAGTGAGCTGAATACCCCATGAGTCACCAAAAATGTTGGCATTTTTGCCACATTAAAGTTTTATAAAATTTTACCCATATATGTAAAAGAATTTTTTTAACGAAATTCATTTTGAGTGTTTTCACCCCATGAAAAAGTTTGTTGAAATTAAAAAAAAAAACTTTGTTAAATTTTTCTGATTGTTGGATCGGTGCTGTTTCGGGAAAAATTCAAGCGAAATACATTTTCCCTCTCATACACAGCGAAATACCTTTTCAGCTCCAAGTGCAGCGAAAATACTTTTTCGGGCATTTTATTGACGAAATTACTTCTTGGTCATTTCACTGGTAAAAATAATTTTACCAACAGTTTTGCTCCCATTAATAGCGAAATTCCTTTTCACTTCATTTCTCAGCAAAATCCAATTTCCAATATGGGCCCCACTTTTGGCAGCACAAGATTTTCCTAGGTGAAGTCATAGCAAAACTCCATTTCTGAGCGCATCCTAGGTGAAAATATTAGCAAGTGCACATTCCAAGCACAAGTCTAGGCGAAAGCCCATTTCGGGCATGACTTGGGTGAAATGAAGATGAAGGCCCATTTCGGGTGAAACTTTGAGCGAAAGCTTATTTTAGAAGCAAACACCATCACCCCTACATTTTTAGTGTAGATATTCTTTGGGGAGGGATTAAGATTGGTAAAATTAATTCCTATGGTGATGCAATAGATATATCCAAGATCACTGCTGAAAAACTGCTAAATTTAAGTATTGCGCTCTTAATTCTGATGCAATCATATTCATTTCCAAGGCACCGTCATGAAGATTGAAATCATACCAATGATATCCACCAAAGCTCCGATACGCCATGTGATGAAATCGCTGGATATTTCCCAATGTGTTTGTTAATTGGTTTGTTGTTATTGCCAAGAAGGAATTATCGCTATTTGATCTTTGACTAGTCGACATTTTGTTTTTATGTGCATTTAATTATAAAGGCGCAACCCTCTATAAATGCTAAGCATTTTGATGTAAAAATGGAGGAGAGACATTCTACTGAAAAAACTCTTTGAGTTCAAATTTTTACCTTAATCGAAAAATGCTTAACTCTAGTTCCAAGAGCAGTCTTTGTGTGTATGCTTTCTGCTTGTTATTTCTATTAAATTCATATCTTGGTTAGATAGATTAAATTCTACGTCTGAATTTGATAGCTGATGAAGAGTGAATGTTGAAATGCTAGTTGGAGGTTATCTTTGCAAGACTGTGATTGGTTTCTATGTTATTCTTTCGGTTAAATGTTGGTAGAATTTGATGTGGTTGCTTAGCTGCTAGTTTATCCCCATATTACGTTTCTAGCTTATAGACATATTGCCCATTCCTTTTTGTCATTTCCCATATCTTTTTGTTACCCTAAGCTTATACCGATCTTAGATTAGTATGGGAACTAGCCCTCTCTGGAGATTGGCCCGAAGGACATCTCTCTCCTTCGGTCTTTCAATGTTGGTCGGGTCAAGGGCACACATATGTTATGTACTTAGGCAGATTCATGACCAACACCTCCTTTTGAAGATTGAGGAAACTTACCAATAAGGTACTAGTGGAGGTTGGACATGTTTTTTATTATAGTAGAGGAATCGATAACTTGTTAAATTTTCTAAGCCTCATCGTGGGTTCAAATCTGCTCCTACTATAACCTTCAATTGCATCAGGTAAAATTTTTAATGTAGTTAGTAGCACTCCCATGGTATCCAGTACTACAAGTCCTAAGGGATTGGAACTATGGTCTTCGCGCTCTCACAAGAGTGTTCTGACCATTGAACCAGGTCCTCAGACCTTCATAGATGGACATGCTAATATTTACTTTGTTTTTTAATTTTTTAAATATAGATTACATTTCTTTTGAACACATTTAAAATATTTTTATTTGATAATGTGTATTTATGAACTTTATTACCATTTTTAATATGTATATGTTATTTTTAATGGATATATTTAAAACTTTTTACTTCATTTTAATTTTAATATATATATATATATAAGTAATATGATTTTAAGATCTTTAATTTGTTAAAAAAAATTAAAATCGTGTAAAGGTTGTAAATTTATAATTTTAAAATATATAATATTTAAATTCAAAACATACTTATATTGGAATGTTAATTCAAATTACAATAACTATTGAGATTTGATTGAAAAAATTGGTTCCATATTTATAAAATTATTATTTTGACAATTTTTTATGTGATTTCTTTGAAAGGTCATGGATCATGTTGCAAAAGAGATATGAAGGGATCTCCTTAATGTGATATTTGATTCTTTACTTGAGAGTTAGTGGAAATGGATGACAAAGAAATCACAAGGCTTTGTCCTAGCATCTACAACACTTATTCTACATGAAAATATAGAGGGATTTGATTCATGAAAATGGTGATAAGGCTTACATCTTTTAGACAATACTTTTGATGATAGTTGCAAGCATTGGAGCTTGAAATAAATGAAAATTTCTAATAATCCTTATGGAAGATGTGAATGCAAAAGGAGACCCAACATAGAGAATCATTACTTTGTGAATGATGGGGACATATTTTAGAGCTACTATTTTATTTCCTTTGTATTTTTCTTGCCTTATTTCTAAAACTTTAAAACTAAATCTGAAGACTCTATGCTAATTAAAAAAATATAATATGAAGATATGCTTAATTTTACAATTGATAATGAGTTAATATGTATGGTAAAATTTTTGTTATAAATTCTAGTGGTGTCAAATCCCAATAAATCCTTGTTGGAGAATATAAAGTTGACATTGTCATCTATAGCTAAATGTGTAGCATGAGGACTTGTATTAGAGCATTTTCCATAGAAGGATGTTTTGCATTTGGCTTACCAAAATGAGTTTTAAAGAGCAACTCATTGAAGAAAATTTTATTGATGAATTATTATATATAAAAAATGATGCGGAGAAATATTTAGAGTGATGTTATCATTTTTATGTATTTCTAATCAACTATAATTAAGGGCATTTAATGCAAAAGGTGGAGTTATAGAACATCATTCACTATGAATCAAATGCTTTAAGATGCTAGCTTGACTAGAATGGAATCATATTTATATTCATTAGGATGAAGGGAGTAATGAAGAAAAATTCTACACATGTGTGGTGAAGGAAGCAAGGGGAAATGGTAAGTTTCATATTGATGAATTCAAGAGATGATTTTTAAAAGGAGGTTGTAATATGCATTTGACCTCTAATAGAAAGCATAGAATAAACATTATTGTGGTTATAAATTAGAGTGTGTACATGACTCCTATGGGTTCTCACAACTAAGGTATCCTCCCTCTCTTGATCAAAGAGCATACCCTTTATAATAGATAGTTTTTGGTATCTAATGGTGAGGTTAAGATGTCAAGAGGAATAACCTATGCAAAATGATATTTAGGCTTAGATTGTGCGCTTCAAATTGGATGATGCATGTGATGATCATTGAAGAAAATTAACGTTGATAGTAATGCTTACATAAAGTATCTCCTAGAGGAGCATTTAAGGATTTTTGATACCCTCGCTAAAAATATTAACGACTTGCAAATAGAAGAGATCCAACAAAAACAAAGAATATGGTTTTGTAGGAATTAAATAGTATTGCTTGAAGAATTTTATAGGTGAGTTTTGATTATACCCTATGAGGTAATAGTGTATATTCTTGGACATCTAATGAGGATAGGGAACTATTCTAATATATGCATAACATAATAGTCTATATGCTTAGACATCTAATAAGGATAGGAAACTATTCTAGTAAGTAGATGACATAATAGTCTATATGCTTAGGCATCTAATAAGAATAAAAAAATATTTTAGTATGTTAATGACATAATGAGATATATGCATAAAGTTCACTATATAAATTCTTAATTTGATGATAGTGCTACTTCTTTTGGTTCTAATGACCTGACTTGTAAATAATATTTTGCATGATATCTTTATTCATTTACTTTAATTTTATGCTTTGAAATGAGTTAACTAAACTATATAAACAGTTTATAAATAAAGTAAAAAAATTATTTTTTATACAATACAATAAATAAATCTAAAATAAATACTTAATTTAATTAACAATATTTTAAAATAATTTGTTTTTTATTTTTAATAAAACATACAACCTTAGTTGTGAATTTTTTTCCTTTGTGACTCTGAACTTGGATCTTTAAAAAGAACCTAACACCTTTATTGTTGTTGTGTCCCAACAAAAACTTTATATTAGTTTTTAAAGATGGATAACCTCAACCCTTGAGGATGGTTATAATATTTTTAAGTAAATGCAGTATCATAAAAGCCAGATGAGTTGAATTTTGCAAAGTTAATGTTGACTTTTACACTGCTGCTTTTGGCAAGATAAAGAATGCTGAAGTAGACCACATACGTGGAGAGCAAGATAATCATATGCTCAAATGACATGCCATCATTTGGAAAGCACTTGGCGACTAAACGCCTACGATTTTAAATATATTTTAAAAAGATACTATCAATACCCCTATCACTACATTATGGGATACCGACACTCTTTGAAAATGGAGGGAAAAATTATTCCATAAACCATCCCATTGGAACTTATAATTAAGATTTAGAAAATTATTCAAGAATCTCAATTTGCATGAGTTAGATTCATACCCCTTTAGGGTTTGTACTTGAGAACGATCATGTGCAAGTCATTAATATATAGTCTGTAAGGTCAAGTGGTGGCCCACTGCACATGTTATAAGTCTTCCTTTTTTTCCTTCCAAATAAAAATAAGGAGCAGAAGAAAGGAATAGCATCCAATTTTTAACCAAAAGTCTTTTTTTTTTTTCCTTCCAAATAAAAACTAAGGGGAGAAAAAAGGAGTAGCATCCAATTTTTAACCCAAAAAACAAGGAAAGCACAATCAAGCCCATTTGACATTAATATATTTCCATCTTTAAAGTACAATCCGTACAGTTATCCCTACACTAAAGGTTACAGAGGCTTTCAAATGCTGTGTTTTAAACTAGACCCTACCTTTATAAAGGCGGTAGTGCCCTTTTTCTGGACGGTGGACTCCTCCCAGTTGGACCCTTCATCTTGGAGAGAACATTCCTTTCTTTGCCAATACTCAACTCATTTTTATTTTATTTTTATTTTTTTGATTTCTATCGAAACATTTCAATGATATATTGTTGGATTTTTGTTTAAGTTAGAATCACAGGAAAATGGACTCTAATTATAAGTACAATTATACTTCACATTGAAGAGAACATATTCTTTCTTTGCTAATACTCAACTCATTTGTATTTTTCTTTTCATTTGTATTTTTCTTTTTAAAATCTTCGTCTAAACATTTCATTGATATATTGTTGGATTTTTGTTTACGTAAGTTATCTAAATTAGAATCACAAGAAAATGGACTCCAATTATATGTCCAATTATAAAATTTTAGTGAAATAAATTGTTAAATCTGTAGTTTCAATCAACTTGCCTAAAAGTTTTAGGCGGGACTGTTCCTACGTATGCTTCTTTTAGTAGGGTGCTTCGATTGATGTGGGCATGCTTGAATTTTAGACTAGTAACTCAATTAAAAAAAAAAAGGCGATTGGCACAAATGATTGTGAACGTGAACGTGCCTTTCAGACATCAATGATTAACATTGACATGAAAGGGATGTTACTGATGCAAGTTTTCGAGACTAGTTGTAACTAGTTGTCTGTTGTTTTTAAGGTAACCTGCACCAGACTAGTTGTGATTACTTGTCTGTTGTTTTTAAGGTAATTGTCTCCTTCCGAGTTTAAAATGAATCTCCTTTCATGCTGGAAGTCCATCCTTTTTATCTATGCTTTCATGCCTATTCCAATTTAATAGTAACCCGTTTTTTTTTTTTTTTAAGAACTACTGCTAATGTTATCCCTGTAGAGGGAAACTCTCTTGACTGTTAAGACATATTGCCTCTGGGCCCTCTCCTATGGGGTTGTGGATTCCTACACCGTCTCTTAGTCTAAAACTGCAAAAGGCATTTGTTAATAACGAAGTTTCTTTATCGAAAGAAGAGTCGTAATTATAAGATGAGTTCAGTCCTGTGATTTGTTTATAACGAGGTTTCTTTGTAAGTGGAGTTCAGTCATCTCTTGTTTTCTTTAACGCATGCTTTGCAGTCAGAGTTCACCACCAATAGTAACAGTGAAGATTTTTTTTTTATGGTTAGTGTAAGAAGTTTTTATAATTGAAATATAAGATTGATTAGTTTTCTTTTAATCATGACCTTTCATAAAACTATATAAGAGCTATGTTTATAGGAGAATTTAACACACAGCAACCACACACCCACCCCTTCACACACTCACCCACATTTGGTTTTGAACCTTGAACATCTTCAAAAACCAAAACCCAAAAATTGTGCTGTACCCTTAGAACTGGTAACAGAGGAGAGATTGCGAAGTATCACCACCGGCCTTAATAATTATTACCTCTGGACACCACAACCGCCCACCACCGCCCAGGCCATTTCCTTCCTTCCTTCGCCATTGTAAATTACATCCTAAGCCACCACCATGCTCTGCATAGCATTACCTATAGCATGTTCTCGGTGCATAATGCATGATGTCTCTTTCCACAAATAGGTTTGTCTCTGAAGTCAAAACACTGTAGCATCCACTTCCTCTCTATTATAATGCAAGAGGTCCACTTTCTCTGAACCGAAACTTCCAAGCTCCCAGGTGTTGTTTTCGTTTGACTACAATGGACGCTGTCGTTCGTACTCCGCGTGATGATGATACAGCAATAGGACGGCACGCTGCTACTGCTATTTGAAAATGACACTCATGTGGAGCCCTCGGCCCTGGAGCTGCTTATATCACTCTTCTCAGGCATCCAATTTTGGCAGGCAAATTCTTCGCTGCACATCTTTATTCTTTCCTAACCCAAGAGAAATTCTTTCATCAGAAGAATGTCCCCCTTCAGTACCGACAACTGCAGAAGCGAAGTACCACCCATGTTGGCAACCCAGCCCGAGCTGGATTTTAATGAATTGAAATTTGTCGAAGGCCCGATTATAGTTGGAGGCGGTCCTTCTGGATTGGCTACCGCCGCATGCCTCAAGAAGAAGGGGATTCCCAGCATGATTCTCGAGAAGTCTGATTGCATTGGTTCTCTTTGGAAATACAGGACCTACGATCGGATTCATTTGCACCTTCCCAAGCGTTTCTGTGAGTTTCCTCTCCTCCCCATAAGCCAAGATTGTCCCGACGCCCTCACGCCTGCACAATATATTCAGTATTTGGAAGGCTATGCCCGCCACTTCGACCTTTGCCCGCGCTTCAACGAGAACGTCCTCTCCGCCACCTACGACGAGAGCTCCGCCCTCTGGACAGTCTGCACGGTGAATCACCAGAGAGGAAATTTTGGTATAGTCGAAAGGTATGCCTCTCCTTGGTTAGTTGTCGCTTCGGGAGAGAATGCTGTGCCTGCTCTCCCCAGCATTGAAGGCTTAAACTCATTCAAGGGGAATACTCTTCATTCCTGCTCTTACAAAAACGGAGTTGCCTTCCGAGGACGTAGTGTTTTGGTGGTTGGGTGCGGAAACTCTGGCATGGAGATTGCTTTGGACCTCCATTACTCTGGAGCTATCCCCTCAATCGTCGTTCGAGAATGTGTAAGTTAATCCTTTCCAAAACCTTGTCGACGTAAGGGCATGATAAACATTTTTATCGGTAAGACGTGCACCTGTTAATCCTTTCATGCACTTTGTTATAATATTTCCGCCACCTTTTTGAGGAACTTTCATAAGTTAAACCTTGTGGACGATGAATTTACAGGTGCACGTCTTACCGATAAAAACGTTCGGCATGCATACTTACACGCTTATCACAAAGCTGCTGAAATTATTCCCGGTGTGGGTGGCTGACAAGCTGCTGGTTCTGAGTGCATGGTGCAAGCTGGGGAGCACCTCCAAATATGGACTGAAGAGACCCAAGGAAGGACCACTGTCCATGAAAAACAGGCTTCGCAAGACACCCGTTCTGGACTTGGGCACCTATCCTCTTATCAAGAAAGGAATTATTAGAGTATGCGTTACCTTACCTATTTTTTTTTAACGAGTTAATGTGATGATATAAATCTAGTTTAGAATAAGTTAAGTTAAGAGAAAGGTTGCACAATTTCTTTGCTTTTTCCAAAGAAGTAACTTTTGAAAAATAATGCATCAATCCAATTTGCGAGTTTCTCAAATTGAACTTGGTATTTTTGTACTGAAGTGTTTTGATGTTCCACTACCTAGAGTTTCTCAAATTGGACTTGGTATTTTTTGTACTGAAGTGTTTTGATGTTCCACTACCTAGAGTTTCTCAAATTGAACTTGGTATTTTTGTAGTGAAGTGTTTTGATGTTCCACTACGTACCTTTTTCTAACTAATTAATGGGATAATATAAGTTTAGATTAAAATTTAGTTCCACCTTAATATTTATCTATTAAAACATTTATGTAAGCATTGGGATCATTACGGTACAGGTTCGTCCAGCTGTGGAGAGGTTTACAGAGAAAGGAGCCTTATTCATCGACGGCAGCACCGACGAATTTGATGCCATTGTTTTTGCAACTGGATACAAAACTAATGTCTTGGATTGGCTAGTAGTACGTACCAAAACGAGAAGATCGCTTCATTCATAATCACCTCCTTTTAATTTAGTTAACAATATGTTCTAATCGGCTATCCGTTTGTTTGCTTGGAACAGAGCGAAAATAAGTTTTTCAGCCCAGAAGGCCTTCCGAAATCTCGGAGTGGTGAATGCTGGAAAGGAAAGAACGGCTTGTACACCGTGGGTTTGTCAGGAAAAGGAAACCCTGGAACATGGGCAGAGTCGCAACAAATTGCAGACGACATAGAAGCATCTCCTCTTTGCTCAGCTCAGTCTGAGGCGCCATACAAGTCAAAGTTCGACATAAATTCTGAAAGTTACAAATTAGCAGTGGAAATCTTACAAAGAAGCATCTCCTCTTTGCTCATTTTTGTAAAAAATCTTACAAAATGAGACTAAGACTTGATGAGGGTGACAGGAGAAAAGGCATGTATATTATAACAATGCCGAATCCGGCATTTTTTATGAATGCACCATCTAGATTTTGTGTTCAGGAGATGAAAATTATCGTATTTTCTTTCATTTTGGGGGACTTCGTCCAATTGAAAAATGTTATTAGTTTAAAAGGCGAATCATGGCCGATAGTTGTAATCGAAATCACAAGCCCAGCCCATGCGAGTTAGATAATCAATTGAAAAAGGGCCCGTCTTCAACCCACCACGCTAATTTATTTATGATCCAGGACGACAAAGAATGTAAATAAATTTAATGCAAGCCGTCGCAATTTAAACGCTTACATGTAAAGGAAGATGCCGGTAATACACAATTTAGATAAGTTTTTTATGTTTCACAATTCTACATGTTTCAAATGGGCGATGTAATAAAGTACAGATTAGGAACAACTTATGATCCTTCCTCCGAATTTCATAAAACAATCGATTGCGATTAGCTTTTAAAAAAGTTATGCACACATCGTCAAAAGTACTTTAAAGCGCTAAAGTATAGAATTTTGTGAACTGATGTGAAGGTTAAATCTGTAATTTTAAATCAGTGGGGGAGTTTGCTTTTGTTTTTTTAACAGAGAAATATGTAACTTTATTTTAAAAGCATCTATAATGAAAGGAAGACATTAATAAAGAAGATGTCTTTATAAAGATGTTATGTTATTTATGATTTATACTATTTATATATAATAAAGGCATAATATATAACCTGGTATTAATATTTGATTTTATATAATAAAAATAATTTATATGTTATAAAAAATTTTAAAATTTTAAATGGTCAATTGTAAAAAAAAATATAAAAAACTTTATTTTTTTTTTTGTTGTTTTAGCAAGGGAGAAGAACAAGGACATTGAATGCCAATTTTTTTACTTCAACATCTCATATTTTTCATTAATTCTTTTCTTTGTCAACACTTCATTGCATCCTCCAAATGATGAATCATGTTATTAATATCTCTTTCATGCCTCTTGGACATCGTACAACGTTTTGTTTATGTCACTGGATGCAAGTTGACCATGCCATCTAATGTAAAGTAACCTCATGCTTCTTAAAGTAATTAAGAAGGTAATATTATCAATATAGATAACAATGTTACCTATAATGCCGAAACCTCCTAATTCAGTTTAGAAGATGAACCCAAAAAAAATATAAGTATTACACTGCATCTATTGGAATAAATAAAGCATTTTGAGCATTGAAAAGTCTTGCACGAGGTATCTATGGAAGGGAATTAAGTTGTAAGCATTCAAATGGTTTTTTAAGTTGACGAGATGTTGAAATAGAATCACACCTTCTTATTAGAATGATTTTGGTCTTTTAAAACTTCAAGAGTTAGGTCCGAGGTGTAGACCAATTGGTTCATCCAAACCCCATAAGGGGGTGGAGGTCCAAGGTTCAAATCTCGGGCCTCGTCGGACTGAACGCTTGTCCCTTTCCTGGTGCTTTCAGCAGCATAAAAGGTTTAAAATGATTGTGGCATGGTGGTTATAGGGGCGGATTGCGCGAAGATTTGTGTAGCGGCTTCTAGGGCGAACAACGCAGAATACTGTGGCAGGCATAAAAGCTGGACAACCTACCCAGATTCGTGGCGGCTACCGAATAATAATAATAAAAAAAAAGCTTTAAGAGTTAAACCAAACAAAAGAAACTTTTCCCTCTAATTAATTCTTGATTTACATCATTTTATTTTTTTCATTGATTTCCTCTTGAGTTTCACTTTCTAATATTCTCATTATCATGTGTATAATAGACTTGTTTTTGTATAAAGGAAATTTGTATCATAATGGACCATTTTTCCTTGTGTTAAATTGATGTGATTTTTTTTCTTACCTTCAAGTAGGGAAATCTCAAAGAAGTTTAAATTCTCCGCATTCACAATGAAATACACCCTCGTACAAGGTGGGAAATCTATTTCAAAATAATTATTTATTCTTTGAGAATGCAAGAAAATAAATATTACAATAGAATTTATCTACCAAATCTATTGATTTTTCTCTTACCTAGATGCAACAATATCAATGAAAAGGATTGTCATGCCTTGACTTATAATTAGCTTGACTTTGCTTCAACATGTCTTGAACCTTTTTGTGAATCAACTTGATTCTTGATTCTTTCCAATTTCTTAGTTTCTTTGTTTACTTCATGGTTGTTCACATAATTTTGCAAAATAATTAAAGTCTAAACCTAAAGCTAAAATTACAAATTAGCCATAAAAAATCTAAAATATGACACGTTACTAGATCCATGAAGTGCCCTATTATAAGCATAATAAATATGAGATAAAATTTCATCCCAAATCTTCAAATTATTCTATTATAATATTAAAAAAACAAACCAATATCTTGTTCAAAACCTTCATAAATCCTTCTCTTTGAGAATATAACATTTTTGACCTCTTCAACTTAAAATTCATTTTGAACGTATAAATTTTATCAAAAGGCACTTGGAAACCTATTATTCCAACATAACATTAATTTAAAACATGTATAAACAGAGAAAGAAATCCACAAAGATACTGAAATGGAAGTTTTTCACCACGATAGAGCGAAAGTGAGGGTTTGAAGAAAAACATATAGAGCATGTTGAAGAACGCAGAGTGCATACTTGAAGTGTTGATTGACAGTTATTTTAACCGCCTTGGCGGTGCGGTTGCTGCCAATTTTGGAGGTGAAACAGGGAATATTGTGTCTTTGTGGTTTTCGGGAATGAAAGAGTTAACAAATGTTGTTTATCGTGATGAAGACCACTATTTTATCATTTGAGTTTTGGGATGGGGTTTATATGGTCGTTGGTGTGAGGGTCCTGATTGAACAAAATTAGGGTTTGTTTGCTTGGATGAAATTAGGATTTATTTGATTCCGGATGGAGGGTTTCAACAAAGATGCATGTATTGAACCAAAAATGAATATTAAAGAAGCAATCCGTGGAGGACCACCTCAAACAGGAGGGGAACACAATCAACGATTGCCAAGGAAACCATTGAGGATGCCAAAGGTCGATTCAAGAAAAACATAGATGGGTTGCATGAAAGCAACTAATGGATCCCCAATAGTGAAGTTGGAAATAACGGATGTCTAGGAAGGAATAGATGTGATAGAGAGGACATGCCTAATTTGTCAATTCATGGGATTTCGACCGACTCTTGCTACCTTCAGGCAATGGGCTCCCAAAAATTGGAGCACTAAAGGTAAATTCGATAATTTTACTTACCCTAATGGCTACTTTCTTATTTATTTTTTAATTAAGAAGATAGTGAGAACATTTTTCAAGGGAAACCATGGTTTTTTGGTAGGGCAGGGCTCTTCATGAAGCCCTAGCATACCAAGTTCAAAGTTGAGAAAGAAATACCATCAACTACCCTTGTTTATGTCTATTTATTTGGTCTTCCGATAGAATACTGATATTCAAATATATTCATAATAATTGGAAATTATTTAGGAGTTTACATGATGACTTCTGATAGCACCCAACACTTAGAGCATATGATTTATGCAAGGATTTGTGTTTTGATTGATTTTGATAAACCACTTCCAGTGAAGATTACTTTACAATATGGAGAAGAAATATGGGAGCAAGTAGTAGATTATGAAAATATTCCATTTAGATGTAAAATTTGTCATGAATATGGCCATCTAGCCAAGGATTGTCTACATAAGGTCCCTAACAAAGAGAAATAAGATGGGGACTTGGCAGGGTTTCAAATCCCTAAACAAAAAAATACAAAGAAAAAAATAGTAACAAAAGAGAAAACAATAATTTCACCTAACACCTTTGATTTTCTCTCCACGGATGAGCAAGCAGATGATGAGGATAGTCAAATGGAAATAGTTATTATGGAAACACAATTTGATGAAGAGAGGGAACATGAAGGATTACATGATGAGAAATCACTAAAAGAGCTTGCCTTGATGCTGAGAAATAACAAGAAAAGAAAAAAAAGTACAATGTAGAAAACCAACCCAAGTACAAAACAAAAGGGCAGATTCCAACTACAAACAAAATGGATCCTAAAAAAGACCATACAAATTCCAATAGTAGTGTTGTGGCTCCAAGTAACCAGCCTATAGTCTCAACTGGAATGAAGCAAGAGACGAATAAAAGGATAAGGATGCCATAATCCTAAGGTTTATAGTTAGTCTCTTTATGGAAATGTTGGAAGCTTTGGCTATTTTGTTAAGCAATTTCTGATATTTTTGGAAATTTTCTAAGCTTTGGTTTATTTTTAGTGTTACCACTTTTTGTTTGATTTGTCATTAGTTCCATTGGCTTAGTTTTTGTTGTATTTGTTTTTCCTGATTGCGTTTGTGGTGTTGTTGATTCTTTTTGTTGTTTATGTTTTGGATTTGTTTTGTTTTGTTGTTTTTGTAATTTTTTTTGTGTTCATGTTTTGTGGTTTTTTGTTTGTGGTGTATTTATTTCTTTTATGTTTTTTTTGTTTTGATAGTGTTTTGTTATGTTGTGCTTGTGGTTTTTCTGTGTGTTTCATGTTTTATGTAATTTTATTTTATGTGTTTTTTATTGTGTTTTGCTATGTTGTTTGTGTGTTTATTTTATGTGGTTCGTGTTTTTTTATTTTATTTTGTTTTGTTTGATTTTTGTGTGTTTGGTTGTGTTTTTTTTGTCGACACACTCAAGGAGTATGCTTTTTTTGTTTTAGCTTTTTGTGTGTTCTTGTTTTGTGTTGTTTCAAGCATACTCCTTGCATGTGTCAAAGGTGGTAGTCCAAATGTAATCCCTAGGTATTTTTGGTGAAAGAGATACCCCTACCCCCTTGGGTCTTACCCAAAAGTGGCATCCCTTCTGGGATGTTTTCCACAAAAAAAACATGTATAAACCTACATAAAATACTTATAAGCATGTGCTTGACTCAACAAAATAAAATATCTTGAAACACAGTATTATATATCTCCCTAAATTGATCAACAATAAAAATAAAGTATTATTATTATCATTATAGGTATCACATAGAAAATCCAAATGGATGTTCTTCCATGGTCTAATGGCAATGGTGTGCACACAAGCAACTTTATATTATTTGAAATCTAATTATTATAAAAATAGAAACCTCCACAAATTTGATAATACCATCTCTCTTTTGTAGCCAAAACACATCTTTACAAGTTAACAATGGAATTCGTTCATATCAAAATGAAAATCAACATGAGAAGTATGTACCTATCTTACCAAATGTATTATTATACAATATTTGCCCAATTTATAGAATAATAAATATTTTGATTATCAACCATCCCTCCTTAATAAAAATTTTATAGGCTTTCAAAGTTGTTATATCTATGCAAAATATTTTTATTGAGAATATTCCTCTTAAAAAATCTTGATATCTTTATAGATCAACTTGCATAATAATACTAGTTGTAGAATTGGGAAATCTTAAAATTAAATTTGATCTATTTTGTAATTAATAACCTTTTGTACTTAATGAGAAGATAGAATTACCAAAAACAAACTTATCAATTTAAAATGTGTAGATTGTTATAATTTACTTTGAATAAACTATAAAGGTTAATGGTTTGGATCCATGATTATTTCTTTCTCCACAAGGTAATTCTTTAAATTTTCAATTGCTTGTGCCAAGGAGTATAATATCATCATTTAAGAGAAATTTTGTATAACTTTATGAAATAACATAATATGGTGAAAAATTAATATTCCTCTTTATAAAATCATAGAACCAATGATCTTAAATAGATATTATAAATTTGGAGATGTCAAAACTGGTGCACTATTAATTTTATGCCTCAACTATTAAGATGCTTTGACATTTTTCTTCTTCCAAACAAGATCTCTAATCCTAAAAAATAATAAATAAAAGAGGTAATAATACCTAAAAAGTATTAAATCACTTCTAAAAAATTGTACAACAAAAAATAATCTTAAATTCATTGATATTGACTAGAATAGACCAAATTAAAAATATTTTAAATTTTGATAGAATAGTGTTCAATTTACCACCATATAAAACAACACCCAAATACACCAAAATTTATTGCAAAGTTATATGATTTAGTTTGGATTCAAGATAAGTTTACTACATCTTTGATACCTCCTTAATTTGCTAAAACTTAATATAATAATTCTGATTCTCACTATAGACAAAAATATCATCCAAATCTATAGGAATAAAATAATCAATATATGGATGAAAAACATGATTCGTTACCATTAAGTATGTAGAAATATCATTAATAAAATAAATTAAAATCTAATAATTCATAAATACATTAATAAACTAAAAGAAATCTAATAATTCATAGAGGTTTTGTTTTAGCTTGAGGACTTTTTTTGCAAGTCCAATCATTCATAAATTCATTGCTTTATTTTAAAGTTTGTTATTCAGGTTTTTTATTCGTACAAATATGTTGATAACATTTGAAATCCACATTGGTGAAGTATAGTCATATTCAATGATTGGTTAAAAATATTATTTGTTTGAGGTAATAGATTAATGAATCTTAATGATAATTTTTTTTAATGCTTGATAGGCTTTACAAATCCATGTAGCATATTTCCTTAACACCAAAATAATGGATAAACTACAAGGTGATGACCTTTACCTAATGGTTTCTTCTCCAAAAACAATCATGTTTATCTTTTAAATCCACCATTATCATTAGATGCATAATATATAACTCTAAATTAGAAAATAAACATTTGATTTTAAATGGATACCATGATCAATTTAGCTATTTGGTGAAATTATTTTGTGTGCTTCATCTTTTAAAATTAAAAAAAAAAATCCTTTAAATATTTTATTTTCCTTTGAGTTAATTTGATATACAAAATATCAATTTCAATATCTTCTTCTTCATTCCTTTCTTCGATTAAGAAAGTACAAACTTGCAATTCATATTGACTAGTACCTTTGCATGGTTAGATAATACATGCATGATTAGTAATTTTCCTTTTAGTATTTTATAGAAATATTTTTGTCCTCATTTTGTTGAGAAGCACGTTTTCACTCTTCTCATAAAATTGCATTTATCAAAATATATAATATTTTGTTTTTGGTCACAATCAACATTGTACTTATATTGTATTGTTCTATCAGTTCAAAGACTCTTCTTATATTGTAATATGATTCATGTATTATATCATGATCTGCTAAAATATTGTTATGAGTACTATGAAACCGTTGATAGTGTGTTGTCAATGGTATTATAGTCTTGCTTACCCATTATTAGCTATAGATTATTTTAATTACTAGTGAAATATTTTGGGGGATTTAGGAACCATAATAAGTCTCTCATGTCTATTTTAAATTTTCATATTCTTCCATTGTGGATCTAGAAAATATATGATTTTGTTAGTTTCTTTGTTCTCTTATAGTAGTGCTTCCAAGGTTATGACTAATTTATAATTTCCATCAAATGAATATAAATAGATCCTCTACTATAAATTAAGTTGAACATAACCAAATTTATTATTTTTAGTGCTTTCTAAAACTATTACATACTGCTTGAATCCATGGAAAACTAGATAAAGACCAAACACACATATAATGAGGAATAACGAGCACAAAAATATAGACTTTATACAATATTTATGTGGAGTAAGCTCTAGGGAATAAACTCAACAATAATAGTAAGAAGAAAATCACTTTGTATTTGCCTTCACAAATCCTTTCCAATGGCTACAAGTATCATAAGGTCATAGTGGTCTTCTTATAGCTTTAAAATCATATTTTAATGTGTTTACCTACTATTTTTCTTGGTCATTCATCTTGCACTTACACTATAAGCTCATTTATTCTTGCTAGTCAACTCCATGCAAGTTTATGTATCATAAGAAGCCCTCTTTTCCTATCATTGTACTATATTTCTTAGTATACAATAGGTGTTCTCAATTTTTTGGAAGTTACTTGGTGACCTAGAGGTATTGAAGGTGATGTAGATGATTCTTTGTATTCCTTTGTCATCATGCATGTCCTTCTCATTTTCTAGCTAGTTAACGCCATTATAGTTAGTTTTTCGAAATACCCTATGTTTGAGTATCTTGAAGGATGAAATGGAGGAATTTAAACCTAAATTTTGTGGTCCTAACATGTCCAATACCATCACCAATATGTTATAGTAGCTTCATCATATTTCAATCTCAGATGGATGTTGAAACATAAATGTACAATAGATTTATTTTTATTATTTAATGGGTGAAATGCTTATATTTATTCATCAAAATTATAAATAATATATAATGCAATCCACAAATACTTTGGACAAGTAATAATATTACTTGAAATCTAATTAAATAAGTTATGCATGCAATTTTACCTCAAGTTTGAATTATTTTGCGTTATGTTTGGGGGTACTTGGAGATATACTTATTATTATTCAAAGAATACGTACAAAATTACATCTTGATTAAATTTATTTTATGGTATTTACGATGAAAATATGATCATCCCTTGCCTATGGTAAAAAATTAGATATTATTAACATTTTGGGCATTTTTTTTTTATAAATTTAGTTGATTAGTCTACTATGGATCATATACCTATCCAGTATAGTATTTTTTCCATCCAAAAGATTAACTTACTAAGAAAGTGAGAAAAAATTCAACCACTTTAGTCATGTGGTACCATTTTATTTTACCAACTAGTCGACCCTTCCTCCCAATCAAACATAACTCTTAGTATCCTTGGTAGGTGGAGTGATTATTGTTAAAAATTATAATCTCATTTCATTGACCAAGGTTAACACTAGTTGATGTAATCATGTGTAAGCCTAAGCCTATAGACAATAATTATGAAATGCAATTATAATTATCTATGTATAATCATAAGGGAATATGATTAACCTTTTCATAGTTAAACCATAAATTGAAATTGACCTTAAGTCTTTATGATATGTCAACTTAGGTTAATGATATTATGTAATTATTAATATTGGGATTTAGATATTGGTATAAATTCTTCCATCCACTTGATCCATATCATAAAGTATTGTGATACTTATATATAGATAATATAGTGAATATTGATGCTTGAGGGCACCCATCAATTTTTATCTATCACTCTTTTTTTTCATGCTTTTTTACTTTTATCTAAATTTTAAGTAAATAGATTTTCCTCAGTTAATTTTTAGAAAAAGGTGAGAACTTGAACATTGTATTAGAGTAGGTTTGAAGTGGCATTACTTGGCCACGTAAAAGGCTTATTCATAACCTCTAAGATTTCTTCCATTCACTAGAGAAAATTACTTCTTTGACCTTAATGAGCAGTTTTAGAATAAGAGGCAAAGGAAAAATCCTATTTTTATCCAATTATTATATTTTTTGAGAAGTAATACTTGCTCCAACTTTTATTCCATTATTATTATAAGACTTTTGATATTTTTTTTGCATGGATTCAAGCCATTCATAATAAAAGAAAAATTCCTACTTTGATTTTTGAAGGGTTTTTTGTTGGAATATATTACATTATTTGGTACATGCTAATGTACCACCTTGGGTACATCTTTAGATTAGGAGAGAGAGTCCTAGATTAGAGTGTGAGTATTTACTTTATGCAATGTAATAAATGCACAAGTATTATTAAAGTGTGCAAAGTATTTTGGTAATGTAAATGTGCATAATAGTCCATGTGCACATGAGTCCATAGAGTAGGAAGATGAAGAGTCTCTAGAAGAGTGAAGGCCAAGAGTGCTCCATATGAAGAGTCACATTCCATTATATATGTGTCTATGAGGTGTGTGTGTGTAAGAGACACAATTGTAGAATGAGAGTGTGGAGAAGTATGGTGTATTTGAGATCTTTATTCAATTGAGATACAATTTTCGTGAGCATTTGTTAATGGCATTTCTATGAGTTATTTTTGAAGTTATTTATGAGTTTTATATGTTTAGTATTTTACCATTATCATATATTTCATATTGCAACTTTATTTTAGATCTTGTGGTTATTTTATCTTAAGTATTTAGCTTCAAAAGCTAACAGTGGTATCAGAGCCACAACAAGGTTTTGTCTTGCACAAGTTTTAAAGTTGCAAAGGAGATTTCCATTGGTTAAGGAGAAACCAATGAAGTTGAAGAAATTACCTCTAGAAAAGAAAACCAGGGAAGATAGTATTTTTCATTGTGTTGAAGGAAAACCAGTGAAGGTTGAAGATTTACCTATTCCAAGAGCAAATTCAGAATAGAAGGAAATTTATAGGTCTTGAAGATAGACCTTGACATTGATGAGATTAAGAGACCCTAGAAGGAGGTCCTATTGAAAATTTTGATAGAGAGAAGAAGATTCTAGATTAATATTTGGCTAGAGTCTTTCCACAAGGTTGAAGGAAAACTCGTGAAGACTAGGACTCAACATAGATTTCTTTCCACTAGTTTTGAGAATAACTAGTGAAGTTTATTGATTTTAGAATTCTAGAAATTTGAATGTATTTGGTTACTATTGTCTAAGTTTTTGTTGTAGAAAATTAGTTCTCAGAAGTTGAGAAGCTTCCTACAATAGATAGAGAAGAATTTCACCTTCGGTTGCCTGAAAGTCTATGTGCTTTCCTCGTGCAGGGATTAGTTTTGAGTTGTAGCAAAAGAGTAGACATTGCAGATTAAGGAGGTCCAAAAAGAGGTCTCATTGAATATTGAAGACTATAGATTGAAGTTTGAAGAGACCCAAGAAAGAGGTCACATTGAAGAACTTCTAGATTTGGAAGATAGAAGATTGAAGATAGAGAAGGACTACAAAAAGGTCCTATTGAAGAGTTGAGAAGCAACAGAATTTGGAGATCCAAGAAAGAGATCTCATTGCAGAATTTCCATAGTTGGAAGATTGAAGAGATCAAGGAAATGTCTCATTGAAGTTTTTGAGAAAAAGAATTTGAGAAGTTGCTAAATTAGAAGACCCAAGAGAAGAGGTCTCAAGAGAATTTAGAGAAGAAGAAGAAGGCTAGAGAAAGCCTCATTGCAAAGTTGAAGAAGTGGCCATTAGAGGATATTTGAAGAAATTTCATGATAGAATATTGCAAGTAGGAGAAGCTCCTAAAAAGAAGAATTTGGGACAATTGTCACCATCCGACAACAAGCCCAAAAGGAAGAAGGATTTGGCAAGAAGTTTGCCAAATTTTGAGAAGATTTTTGAAGACCTCAAGACATTCAAATTCTTGAGGAAGAGGACAATGAAAGAGATCATATTTGAAGTCAGAATTTGACAAGAAGATTGAAGAAGGAAGAAGAATTGAAGAGGCCATAATTTTGAGAAGTTTGAGGACAGCCACGAAGGTTTTGAAGGCTGATTTGCAAAGGAGGAGGTTGCTGATTTTTGAGGTAGAAGTTGAAAGGTCACAGGACAACGAATTGAAGAAAGTATAGAGCTACGATTTTGAAAAGTTCAGGATAGATTTGAGAGAGTTTTGGGCAGCAAAGCATAGGAATATTTGGTAGCATTTGAAGGAGGATAATTGCTGCAAATTTGGACAGCAAGAAGGCAGCATTTGTAGCTACAAATTTTAGAGGTTGAAAGCATACATTTGAAGGAGAAATAAAGTGAAAGTTGAAAGAAAAGTTGATAGCAAGAGAGCTGATTTTTGGGTAGCAATTAGAGCTGCAAAATTGATGATTCTAGAGTAGCAAAGGAAAAGGGAGTGGAGCTGCAAAAATTCATAAATTCGAGACAACAAATCATCAAGAAGACTAGCCACAAAGGAGGCCATAAGAGGTGTGTAATATTGGTGCTATAAAAGTGTTCTTATACAAGTATTAAAAGTAGTTATTTCAAGTTTTTGAAAGCACCATATTAGAGTTGTTAAAAGTTAGAAAAAGGAAGTCTGAGTTAAGTGTCTCCAAGCCAAGGAAGGAGACATCATTATCATCCTAGAATATACAAAATATAACAACAAGATTTAGAGTTAAAAAGTGCTTGAAAGGGAGTGATAAGGAAAAGTAATATATGTTATTTTTTATAATCAAAATAAGTGCAGACTTGTTATAAGTTCTATTGAATAAAAGAAAGGTCGAATAGTGCTCAAATTTAAGGTAGATTTAAGGTGTCTAAAGACACCAAGAGGAGCACCAAAGTTGTCAAAAATATTGGTGAAGAAAAGTCACCAAAAAGAGTGGTAGATCCACCAAGCAAATGTGGAGGCAACACCATATTGAAAGAAGAGCCACCATATTGCAAAAGAAGCCACTAAGAGGAAGCTCAAAGTCATTCGTAGAGGAGCCAAGGTGACATTGAAGCACAGGAGGGAAAGCATCCAAGTAGTGCTTAGGAGAAGAGCCATCGAGCAAAAGAGAGGAGCCACCATCTATAGGAGAAGAGCCACCATGAAGAGCCACCAAGAGTTGTTTTAGAGAGCCACCATTGAAAGGTGGAGCCACCAAGCCTAGGAGGAGGAGTAGAGAAGTGCCTAAGTGGAGAAGAGCCACCATTGGAGAAGAGGAATTATTATTTGCAAACTCTAAAATGTAAGCAATAGAAGAGTCAATATTTGGATATCGAAAAGGCATAAGGAGAAACCAAACATCTAGGTTTTTGCAACTACCAAGAAGAGAAGTGAAGAATTGGCATCCATAATACTCTTTGTAGAGAAGACAATGTTGCATTGCTTTGTTGAGGATGTTACACAAGTGGCCAAGTGTTGGAAGAAGAAGAACGTAATCATAGAACATTATCTAGAGCTTGAAGCATTGAAAATATCATTTGCAAGGTTGGTTGAACGTTATAAAATTGTTCATGCCACTTGTCATGAGGAAGGAGTACCATAAGCCATTTGAAGTAAGAGAATCATTTTAGAATATGTTAGTAAGAGCAAGGAGGGATATTTGGCACCATTTTTCATTTGGTATTCAATAAGCCAATCATTACTAAGGGAAGATATAACATCTTGAAGTACCCATTTAATGCATGGGATGAAAATAAGCCAGCACAACCATATTTACTATAGCAAGGAGGATGTACGTTCATTTTTTCAAGCATCTTGGAATAGCTTGGAGTATAGTTGACTAGTCAAGGAGGAGAGAGAGTGCCTATTTTCCAAAGCAAGTCAGAATACGACAACAAAGAAGGAGCACCTCAAGTTTTGGAGGTAATTCATTTCATTTGAAATTAATTATATGCACAAGATAGGAGTTATAAGGTTGAAAGGAATTATTATTGTCTAAGGTTAAGTTGAAATTATTTTATTGGAGAGATAAGACCTTGAAGTAATATTTAAAACCTTAGAAACTTGATTATTGCAATTTGAAAGTTTTATGAAGATTTGAAGATTGATTTGAAAATTGAAGTAATTATTTTGAAGTTTTGTAATTAGATCATTTGAATTTACAAAACAATTTGAAATATTTGTAATTTGATAAGTTTGGAGAAATAAGGTATCTTACATCAAATTAGGAATACAAAACTTGTAAATATTCTTTTATAGAATTTCTAAATTTCTAAATTTGGAGTTATAAGGAATTCAACATCAACATAGATTTATGAAATTTAGAATTGGGGAATTATATTCTTGAAATTTGGGAGATAAAAGGAATTTAACATAGAAATTTTGACAAAGAAAAATTGCATTGATAATTTAGTCTCTAATTCAAAATTAAAAGAGACATAAGTTTGAAGACTTGAAAGATTGAAATTGCATTCAAATTATTGATTGATAAGAGGAAAATAAAAGTAGTTATTTTGAAGAATTATATTGAAACTAGGGAGATAAAAGGTTGTCAACATAAAGTCAAAAATTTGAAAATTATCCTTAGTCTATCATTCAAAACTAAGGAGAAATAAAGAATAGAGAATTTGAGATTGCATCAAATAATTATTTGATAAACTAAACTAGGGAGTCATAAGGTAGTCAACCTCAATGATTTTGAAAGATAACAGATTCTATCAAAACTATTCTCAATATTTAATACTAAGGAGAAAAAAGGATGTCTACTCCAAAGAGTTCATTGAATAATGAAATGGAAAATGAAATTAGAAAAGGAAGAGTAAAATTTATAAAATATGGAATCAAAAATTTGATTGAAAAGTCTAAAGGGAAGTTAGACTTAGTTTCAAGTTTCATCTATCTGTTGGCAATTTGAGTTATTTTGTGTTGTCATTGATGTCACATGGATCACATTGAGTTTTGGTGGCAAAAGCACTTCATAAATAATCATTTATGATATTTTGGAGAGCAAGGATATATACAGGGTTTTGTGGCACAAGAGGCATATAATATTTAATTTTTTAAATATTATATTAATGGTTTTTATTAAAACCAATGGTAAGGGTTTTTATTAAAACCGACGGAAAGGTTTTTTATTAAAACCAACGGAAAGGGTTTTCATTAAAACCATTGGAAAGGGTTTTTCATTAAAACCACTATGCTAAGACTTCTCCAAATTATGATGGATGAAAAGGTTTTCCAATAAAACCTAGGTGCAAAAAGTTTCATGGCGAAATTCAAAAGAATGAAGGAGATATCCCAATTCAAAGTTAAGAGGTGAATTATTAAATTTTTATTTAATAATTCTAAGGTCTAAAGTTGAATTACATTATCCGTCGACGTGCAAAGGTTGGGGAGATTAATAAAGTTCATCGACGTCATTCGAAGGATGGAGGTGCATATAAATAAAAGGTTAAAACCTTTGTTTATTGAAGACTTGACATAGCGCATGAGAGAGAGTCGTCGAAAGGGGAGCAACGAAGAAAGAAGGATAAATAACTTTCGATTTGAGAGCAAGGTCAAGTAAACAGTGTAGGAAAGTGATGTCACGCAGGAGCCTATAGCGCAATTGGTAGCGCACGAACTTTGCACAAGGTAGGTTCATTGTTCGAATCCCGCCAAGGGCAAAGTGTTTTGCTAAGAAAGTAAAATCGAGTTTCAGATTTGAGCGTAGGTTAAAGTTGGGTGTTTGGGATTAAATCCCAATGTGGGCTAACGCCCATGTGGTAAGCGCCTCACAGCGCTAGGCGAGAGGAACAGAGTTCGACTCCCGTGAAGGTGTGAAGGCGCATTGATTTTTGGCAAGGCATTATTTCAAAGGTGTGAAGGCGCATTAATTTTGGCAAAGGATTAACGATTTCAAAGGTTGTGAAGGCAACAAATTTTATATAAAGGTATTTATCTCTAGCGCATGGTAATATTTGTTATTACCAAAGTTTTGGTGCATTGAAAATCATTTCTATTATAACTAGGGAGTCATAAGGTATTTAGTGGAAATAAATGATTGTTGTATGTGTTAATGTGCTTAGGGAGTTATAAGGTGTAGAATTAAATATTTGTTATTGTTGTGTGATTAGGGAGATATAAGGTGTGGAAATAAATATTTGTGATTGTTGTATGTGGAGTTATAAGGTGTGGAATTAAAAATAAAAGCATAGGTGCTTGTTGTATGTGTTAATGAAATTAGGGAGTCATAAGGTTGAAAAGTGTTGAACTTGTTATATGTCCTAGTGCATGATTTAATTATGAAATTAAACTAGGAACTTGAGACCTAGTTAATTGCTACCTTGAGTTAGAAGACATGCACATGAGTTAGGGTTTGAAGTTGAAGACAAATTGCTTGATTATGTGCCTTGGCTATTGAGAGGAAGTGGATGGATTAGAAAATCAATTTTATGGATAAAATTGATGCTTGAGTTCCATGATTGCTTTAGTGGAGTTCATTGAGAGTATTGCCATTATTGAGGAGGTTTTTGCTATTGCTTTGAGGAGATTATTGTTGGTTACTTGTTAAGTCCATTGCCACTATTTGAGACCATTGAGGAGATCATTTGCTAGTCACTTGTGGATACATTTGTCTTTCATTTGAGGAGATCATTGTTGGCTATTTGAGAGCTCTTTGCTTGAGGGAGTTGTGCTTGTTTCTTGAGAGCTTATTGACATTGCATGAGGAAGATATTATTGAGAACCTATTGCTATCACTTGTGGAGATTGTCCTTGGTTGGTTGAAGTCCTCATTGTTATTTCTTGGAGAGGTTTCCATTAGAGAGCTCATTTGTCATCCATTTGAGAGTACCATTGTTGAGCATTGTTGTCATCCATTTGAGAGTACATTATTGAGCATTGTTGTCATCCATTTGAGAGATCATTTGTCATACATTGTTGAGATCATTGTGGATCATTGTTGTCATCCATTGAAGAGTACATTTGCCATTCATTGTTGAGCACATTGTTGAGTATTGTCATCATTCATTTGTTATCCATTATTGAGTTCATCATTGAGCCTTGCCTTCATTGATTTGTGGTTGAGATTTGAGTGCTACTTGAGAGTCATTGGTTGAGCCTTTGGGAAGGCTTTTGGGACAAAATTTTTGACAGATTTGAGACAACTTTTGTGCATGATTGGTTGAGCCTTTGGGAAGGCTTTTGGGACAGAATTTCTAGACAGATTTGAGACAAATTTTGTGCATGATTGGTTGAGCCTTTGAGAAGGCTTTTGGGATAGAATATTTGTGGACAGATTTGGGACAACATTTGAGCAGGATTGTTTGAGCCTTTTGTGAAGGCTTTGAGAATAGATTTGGGATAACATTTGAGCAGGATTGTTTGAGCCTTGTGAGAAGGCATTGAGGCAGATTTGTGAGCAGTGAAAGAGATAGGACAGAAATAGAAAACACATCAACACCAATTGCCTAGCTGAGCAGATCAATGGATAGCCTAGCTGAATAGATCAATGGATAGCCTAGCTGAGCAGATCAGTGGAGCCCACCTGAGCAGATCAGGATAACCTAGCTTTGAGCAAATCAAAGTAATCATTTGTATTGGGATAAGGATCCCTATTTCTTTGTGAAATATTATAAGGAGAATATCTTGTGGACTACCCCACATTGGGGGAACCATGTTAAATCTTGTGTCTCAATTGTGTGTGATGATTTGTGCACTTGCTTACTATTGCTATCTATGTTATTAATGCACACTGCTATATTTGGTTATTGCAATTGAGGACACTAATTGATATTGGTTTGGAAAGAAAGTAAAAAGTGGGTGCTATACTTTTCACCCCCTCTCAGTATAAGCTTGTGTTCTTCAATTGGTATCAGAGTGGGTTCCTTCAAAAAGGCTAACAGCTTGAGGGTAGATTCTACAAGAACACAGATGGCTTCACAGAATGGATCATCTACAAGTAAGGCTCCATTGTTTGATGGTAACAATTATGCTTTTTGGAGCATGAGAATGAAGAACTATTTGATATCACAAGGATATGAGGTATGGCAGATGGTTGCAAAAGAGTATAAGGTTGAAGGTGATCCCGAGATAGATAAGACTATCAAGAAATTGGTTGAGATCAATGCAAAGGCAATGAATTGTATTCTGAGTGGGCTTCGTGAGACAGATTTTGCAAAGGTCATGGTATGTAATTCAGCTAATGAAATGTGGACCAAGTTGCGGAATACCTATGAAGGAGATTCCAAGGTAAAGTTGGCAAAACTACAAACTCATAGAAGAAGATTCGAAGAATTGAAAATGGAAGATTCTGAAGATATTACAAAGTTCTTACTTCGAGTTGATGAGATTGCTAACACCATGAGAGGCCTAGGATTTGAGATGAAAGAATCAGATGTTACTCAAAAGGTTTTGAGATCACTTCCCATGAAGTATGATGCAAAGGTTTCAGCGATAGAAGAAACAATGAATATCGACAAGCTAACAATGGAAGAACTACAAGGAACTCTCACAACTTATGAGATGAGGATAGATAAGCATCAGGCTCCAAAGAAAGAAATTGCATTCAAAGCTTTAGAGAAAAATAAAGGGAAAGATCCAGAGATAGATAGAGATTCAGATAATGATGAGGAAGCTAACTTCATCAAAAGGAAAAAGGACTCAAGGAATTACAGGGATATGAAGAAAGTCAAATGCTACAAGTGTGGTGATTATGGTCACTATGCAAACAAGTGTCCACATGAAGAAAATAGTGATGATGAAAAATAGGATCACAGAAGAAAAGAAGAAGGAAAGCATAAGCATGACAAAGATGACAGGTACAAGCAAAGCAAGCATGAGAAGAAGAAAAGTTTTCGTAAGACTAAGAAAACTTTCTACATTGAGGAAGCAAATGATGGCTCAGATCACAGTGATAGAGATCACTCAGATGATGAAAAGGAAGAACATCTATTCTTAGGAATAGAAGGTGAAAGAGAACAATGCTTTGTGTGTGGTCAACGAGATCACAGATCAGGATATTGCAATGGCTTCAATGATAGTGAAGATGAAATGACATACCAAGGAAACAGGCAAAGACAAAGGATTCATGAGAGTTTGTTTGCTATAGAAGAAGATAATGATCTCAGTGACAGTGAAGATGAAGAAGGGTTTTTCTATGGGATAAAATAAGTAGAAGAAGAACTTCCACTCCAAACAGAAGAAGTTAAACAAGAGGATATTTCAAGAAAGATAGATGTCTCAGTTGATCTAAAAGAAGACTTCAATGATATCCATGAGCAACTACAAGAGGTTAAGGAGAATCTAAAAGAATTGAGATGTTCCATACTTGAGAAGTTTGATCCATCACATGACTCAAAAGGTCAAGATATTTTCACTGAGAAGGAAACATGTATTTTAGAGACAATAGAGATGGATGCCAGTTTGCTATTGGACACAAATGAAGAGAAATATGAAGAAAGTTCCAAAGCTCCTATGGCTCCAAATATCCAATTTGGATCTTGTTTTGAGATAGGTGAATCAAGTTCAAAAGGCAAAGAAATTCTTGAAGAAGAAAGCAAGGAAGAAGTTAAGGAAGAAGATTTGGATACCACAAAGAAGGATCAAGGATACAATGCACAAGTCAAAGATGATCACAAGGATAATGGTCAAGAAAGGTATGAGGAACCAAGGCATGAACAAAGGGCTTTTCAAGGACATTGTTTTTCTTGTAATGGATTTGGACACAGGGCTATACACTACAGGGTCTATGGATCAAAGAAGTTTGATTTTGCTAGAAGGAACTTCAAAGGAAGAAGGTATGGTTTTCAGGGACATTGCTTCTTATGCAACAGGATTGGTCATAGAGCTTCTCAGTGCAAAGGAAATGAGCAATATGGTTTTGATTATAGAGCTGCATAATTCAGAGGTCATGGTCAAAATGATTATGGAAATAGAGCTTCACAATACAGGGTTCAGGAAAGGAATGGATATGGAAATGATTTCAAGAAAGAATTCAGGATATGGGCACCATCCAAAGGCTACAATATCAAGTGTTTTAATTGCAATAACTTTGGACATATTGCAAGATGGTGTAGGACTCAATTCCAAATAGGTTCAAGGCAAGAAGGTCAAGCAGTTTCAAGGCAAGAAGGTCAAACAGGTTCAAGACAAGAAGATCAAGTAACTCATCAAGAAAAGGATATCAGAAAGATGTGGAAGGAAGTTGACAAAGGAAAGGAACAATGTAATATGGGAGTAAATGTACTCCCACCCCAAAATTAATCACCTCAAGAGAGAAGGTGGTAGGGGGGCTAAGCTTAAGAGTCATATATTTTAGCCCCATAGGTGTCCCTTTTGCCATTGATGTCAAAGGGGGAGAGATTTGAGTAAGGGGGAGAGTATTGAGTTAGGGGGAGCAGCCTCCAAAGAGAGCATTGAGATAGGGGGAGCAACCTCCAAAGAGAACATTGAGATAGGGGAGCAACCTCCATAGAGAGTATTGAGTCAGGGGGAGCAACTTTGATTTTCAGAAATGGCTTTTGTAGTGATTGTGGTGATTTGCATTAGAGGTGTTGCCATCAATGACAAAGGGGGAGATTGTTGGCAATTTGAGTTATTTTGTGTTGTCATTGATGTCACATGGATCACATTGAGTTTTGGTGGCAAAAGCACTTCATAAATAATCATTTATGATATTTTGGAGAGCAAGGATATATACAGGGTTTTGTGGCACAAGAGGCATATAATATTTAATTTTTTAAATATTATATTAATGGTTTTTATTAAAACCAATGGTAAAGGTTTTTATTAAAACCAATGGCAAGGGTTTTTTATTAAAACCAACGAAAAGGGTTTTCATTAAAACCATTGGAAAGGGTTTTTCATTAAAACCACTATGCTAAGACTTCTCCAAATTATGATGGATGAAAAGGTTTTCCAATAAAACCTAGGTGCAAAAAGTTTCATGGCGAAATTCAAAAGAATGAAGGAGATATCCCAATTCAAAGTTAAGAGGTGAATTATTAAATTTTTATTTAATAATTCTAAGGTCTAAAGTTGTATTATATTATCCGTCGACGTGCAAAGGTTGGGGAGATTAATAAATATTCATCGACGTCATTCGAAGGCATGGAGGTGCATATAAATAAAAGGTGAAAACCTTTGTTTATTGAAGACTTGACATAGCGCATGAGAGAGAGTCGTCGAAAGGGGAGCAGCGAAGAAAGAAGGATAAATAACTTTTGATTTGAGAGCAAGGTCAAGTAAACAACGTGGGAAAGTGACGTCATGGAGGAGCCTATAGCGTAGTTGGTAGCGCATGAACTTTGCACAAGGTAGGTTCATTGTTCGAATCCCGCCAAGGGCAAAGTGTTTTGCTAAGAAAGTAAAATCGAGTTTTAGATTTGAGCGTAGGTTAAAGTTGGGTGTTTGGGATTAAATCCCAATGTGGGCTAGTGCCCACGTGGTAAGCGCCTCAGGCGCTAGGAGAGAGGAACGAGTTCGACTCCCGTGAAGGTGTGAAGGCGCATTGATTTTTGGCAAGGCATTCATTTCAAGGTGTGAAGGCATTGATTTTTATTAATTTTGGCAAAGGCATTATTGATTTCGAAGGTTGTGAAGGCTACGAATTTTGTAAAAAGGTATTTATCTCTAGCGCATGGTAATATTTGTTATTACCAAAGTTTTGGTGCATTGAAAATCATTTCTATTATAACTAGGGAGTCATAAGGTATTTAGTGAAAATAAATGATTGTTGTATGTGTTAATGTGCTTAGGGAGTTATAAGGTGTAGAATTAAATATTTGTTATTGTTGTGTGTGATTAGGGAGATATAAGGTGTGGAAATAAATATTTGTGATTGTTGTATGTGGAGTTATAAGGTGTGGAATTAAAAATAAAAGCATAGGTGCTTGTTGTATGTGTTAATGAAATTAGGGAGTCATAAGGTTGAAAAGTGTTGAACTTGTTATATGTCCTAGTGCATGATTTAATTATGAAATTAAACTAGGAACTTGAGACCTAGTTAATTGCTACCTTGAGTTAGAAGACATGCACATGAGTTAGGGTTTGAAGTTGAAGACAAATTGCTTGATTATGTGCCTTGGCTATTGAGAGGAAGTGGATGGATTAGAAAATCAATTTTATGGATAAAATTGATGCTTGAGTTCCATGATTGCTTTAGTGGAGTTCATTGAGAGTATTGCCATTATTGAGGAGGTTTTTGCTATTGCTTTGAGGAGATTATTGTTGGTTACTTGTTGAGTCCATTGCCACTATTTGAGACCATTGAGGAGATCATTTGCTAGTCACTTGTGGATACATTTGTCTTTCATTTGAGGAGATCATTGTTGGCTATTTGAGAGCTCTTTGCTTGAGGGAGTTGTGCTTGTTTCTTGAGAGCTTATTGACATTGCATGAGGAAGATATTATTGAGAACCTATTGCTATCACTTGTGGAGATTGTCCTTGGTTGGTTGAAGTCCTCATTGTTATTGCTTGGAGAGGTTTCCATTAGAGAGATCATTTGTCATCCATTTGAGAGTACCATTGTTGAGCATTGTTGTCATCCATTTGAGAGTACATTGTTGAGCATTGTTGTCATCCATTTGAGAGATCATTTGTCATACATTGTTGAGATCATTGTGGATCATTGTTGTCATCCATTGAAGAGTACATTTGCCATTCATTGTTGAGCACATTGTTGAGTATTGTCATCATTCATTTGTTATCCATTGTTGAGTTCATCATTGAGCCTTGCCTTCATTGATTTGTGGTTGAGATTTGAGTGCTACTTGAGAGTCATTGGTTGAGCCTTTGGGAAGGCTTTTGGGACAAAATTTCTGGACAGATTTGAGACAACTTTTGTGCATGATTGGTTGAGCCTTTGGGAAGGCTTTTGGGATAGAATTTCTGGACAGATTTGAGACAACTTTTGTGCATGATTGGTTGAGCCTTTGAGAAGGCTTTTATGGATAGATTTGGGACAACATTTGAGCAGGATTGTTTGAGCCTTTTGTGAAGGCTTTGAGGACATATTTGGGACAACATTTGAGCAGGATTGTTTGAGCCTTGTGAGAAGGCATTGAGGCAGATTTGTGAGCAATGAAAGAGACAGGACAGAAATAGAAAACACATCAACACCAATTGCCTAGCTGAGCAGATCAATGGATAGCCTAGCTGAGCAGATCAGTGGATAGCCTAGCTGAGCAGATCAATGGATAGCCTAGCTGAGCAGATCAATGGATAGCCTAGTTGAGCAGATTAGTAGCCTAGCTGAGTAGATCAGTGGATAGCCTAGTTGAGCAGATCAGTGGAGAGCCTAGTTGAGCAGATCAGTGGAGCCCACCTGAGCAGATCAGGATAGCCTAGCTTTGAGCAGATCAAAGTAATCATTTGTATTGGGATAAGGATCCCTATTTCTTTGTGAAATATTATAAGGAGAATATCTTGTGGACTACCCCACATTGGGGGAACCACGTTAAATCTTGTGTCTCAATTGTGTGTGATGATTTGTGCACTTGCTTACTATTGCTATCTATGTTATTAATGCACACTGCTATATTTGGTTATTGCAATTGAGGACACTAATTGATATTGGTTTGGAAAGAAAGTAAAAAGTGGGTGCTATACTGTTCACCCCCTCTCAGTATAAGCTTGTGTTCTTCACTATCGAGAAGCATTAGAAGAAAATTTTGAAACATTAGAATACTATCTACATACGAGAATGTTTGAAGTAATTAACAATGACAAATATAGTGTTATGATTTTTTTAAATATTGCTAGTATAGTATACATGGCACTGCTTACACTTAAATATTACAAAAATAAAAACTTGAAACAAGAGTTGATTGAATCCCTTAAGAAGAAAGCAAAAGTGTATGAATCATTTTTAGAAAAATTATTTCATTCTTCATGCAATATTGATGCTTCAAGTTCATCTAATTCAGGGTCCTATCATGATGCCATAAGTGAATGCTCAAAAGGTTTTGTACAAAAGAAGATTTGTGATATGAAGGACAAAGGCAAAGAAAAATGTTTTTGCAAGAATCAAATGACAATGTGATATCATCTAAAATCTTACAGACTGACATCAATGATGAAGACAAGCAAGAAGAGAAAGAATCTGATCAAGAAGGCATACAAGTCAAAGTGAGTTAAGATATGAAGATCTATATTGAATATTAAAGTCTTCAATAACCAAATAATGTAATACAAGGGGGTTTTGGAATGTAGTAGATTAATTGATACAGGCTAATGTACCACCTTGGGTACATCTTTAGATTAGGAGAGAGAGTCCTAGATTAGAGTATGAGTATTTGCTTTACGCAATGTGATAAATACACAAGTATTATTAAAGTGTGCAAAGTATTTTGGTAATGTAAATATGCATAATAGTCCATGTGCACATGAGTCCATAGAGTAGGAAGATGAAGAGTCTCTAGAAGAGTGAAGGCCAAGAGTGCTCCATATGAAGAGTCACATTCTATTATATATGTGTCTATGAGTGTGTGTGTGTAAGAGACAATTGCAGAATGAGAGTGTGGAGAAGTATGGTGTATTTGAGATCTTTATTCGATTAAGATAAATTTTCATGATAATTTGTTAATGATATTTCTATGATTTATTTTTGAAGTTATTTATGAGTTTTATATATTTAGTATTTTTCCACTGTCATATATTTCATATTGCAACTTTGTTTTAGATATTTTTGTTATTTTATCTTAAGTATTTAGCTTCAAAATCTAACATGTTTTACCTTCTTCATGGAGAGTTAATTACCCTTTCCTCACAACGGAGACTTGGTGCTTTTTCAAATGAGAGAGGATTGTGGTTTTTTGTCCATGTGGGTGATTTGACACCTTGGATAAAATAAGGAAAATTAGGCATGATAATTTTTCTTGGATGGAATCCTATGTACCATGTTTGTTTGAATGGATGGTGAAATGTTTTGTAATGGTTCATGATACCTGTTGTGGATGATCCACAACACACCCCAAAATTGGGGACCCACCTTTTTGCAATCTTTCAAAGAAAATCTCAGTGACCCAGATGCTAAAAATCAAGAAAAAGGGGCAAAATTGCACAAGGAAGAAAAGTGTCGCGATATTGCGACATGTCGCGCGATCGCTGCCAAAAATGAAAGTGTCGCGAAATCGCGATGTGTTGCGCGGTCGCTGCCGAAAATGAAAAGTGTCGCGAAATCGCGACATGTTGCTCCGTCGCGGCCTAGAGAGGAGAGAGAAAGGCAAAATGGAAAGGCGTAGCGAAATCGCGACATGTCGCAAAATCACGGGTCAAACCAGTCAAACAGGGCAAAGCAGGAAAAACGTCGCGAAATCGCGACAGGAAGCGGCAAACGAGGCACGAAGCAGAAAGGCGTAGCGAAATCGCGACGCGTCGCAAAATCGCGGTCAACGCAGTCAGCGGCAGCAGGTGGGCAGAACCGTCGCGAAATCGCGACGTGTTTGATTTTCGCGGCCTGCAAGCGGGTGGAAGGCATGAAATGTAAAATGGTCGCGAAATCGCGACAAAAACGAGCGAAAGGGCACGAAGCACAAAAACGTCACGAAATCGCGACAGAAGCGAGTGAAAGGGCACGAAGCGAAAAAACGTCGCGAAATCGCGACAAAAAGCAGCTAAAGGGCACGAAACGGAGAAGCGTAGCGATTTCGTGACAGGTTGCGGCCAAAGGTGTATCGAGTGAAAAACGTCGCGATTTCGCGACAGAAAGCCGCAGGATAGCTCCAAACGAAAAAGAGTCGCGATTTCACGACAGGAAGCAGCCAAGGCGTACGGAGAAGAAAAACGTCATGATTTCGCGACAGAAAAACAGCAAGGTGTACGAAACAGAAAAGCGTCGCGATTTCGCAACATGTCGCGTTTTCACTGGGCAAGAAGGCAAGAAGGCTGCTGGTCGAAAAACGTCACGATATTGCGACATGTCGCGTTTTCGCAGTAAAGGCAAAGGAGCAAAGCTGCATGCATAATAATGTCGTGATTTACATGGGGCCGTTACAGAATGTGCAGAAGGCGCGAAAAACGTGGCGGGCAGGTGTCAGAGTTGCAGAAGCGTTACATGTAACAGAAAATTTCGAACGTTTCGGCATCGAGCATGAATTTAAAGTAATGAAAAGGCGGGAATATGAAACGATGCATTCTAGAATATGAAACGAAGCGACGCAGGGTGAAAAGAGAGTCGCGCCATACAGTATAAAATCAGAAGCGCAGATTGATACAGGGGTGGGAAATTGCTGCTAGCAGAGTTGCAGAGACAAGGGCTGCATGCCATTCTGGGCCTGCACTTGGAGCAATTTCCTTCATTTGTTCTGGATGTTTTAAGCCTGGAACATTCTGTCATTGTAACTGATATATTATTTTAAGGCAGAAATACAGAGAGTTGACATCTTATTGATAAGAAAGGAGTTATTATGCATGCAAGATTTAATGTTTTATCTTCCCTTTCAGATTTCTAGGCTTCTAGGTGAAGTTTAATGCAAATGTGTTTGGTTGCTTCATGTGAATGCCTAAAATCTGAAATTACAGTAAAAACCCCAAAAACCCGCACCTAGCTTATCAGGATTGTGCGAATTTGCAGATTCAATAGGTTAGGTTGCATGCAGAAAACCTCATTATCTTCGGTTTTGTCAAATCGAGATGGCAGCATTCTGGACGTAGTGTAGTTCATCTATTTTGCATTTTCTTTTTATTCTCAATTCTTCATTTTATTTTTTTGTATTTTAATTACCATCATTTAAATAAATAACTGAAAATCCATCAAAGTTCATAATCGAATTATTCATCTCATAAGATTTATTCATTTTGAGTCCATTGTAATTCAAATTAAAATAGACCATAGTGCCCCTTGTTAACATCCACTTGCAACCCTAAGGTATTCCCAACATTTAAATTGAACAAGCATCATTGGTATGCAAAGAGCTAGCATAAGAACCTTGGAGAAATTATCTGTTGTAATTTCTTTGCAAGCAGAGGATTTTGGGACTCAGATCCTACCGGAGAGTGTGCTTTCACAATTGGGTGAAAACACAACTCAACATCTTAAGTATTTAGCTTCAAAATCTAACATGTTTTACCTTCTTCATGGAGAGTTAATTACCCTTTCCTCACAACGGAGACTTGGTGCTTTTTCAAATGAGAGAGGATTGTGGTTTTTTGTCCATGTGGGTGATTTGACACCTTGGATAAAATAAGGAAAATTAGGCATGATAATTTTTCTTGGATGGAATCCTATGTACCATGTTTGTTTGAATGGATGGTGAAATGTTTTGTAATGGTTCATGATACCATTCTTCAGAAAGAGGGTGTAAGGTGCTATCTAAGTAAAGATAATGACATAATTACAAGACAATTTTTGGTTATTAGTTTAAATATTTCACTAGTTGCTTTTTCACTTACACAACTCAACATGATCTACGTGATAGGTTACTAGTTCTCTAGTATCATCACTACATTGATGGATGACACATTGGTTAGAGCAATGGCATGTTGATCATTTTTTGGGGGGGTGATTATGTTTTTGAATCTCATGTCTTCCCTTTTGATTAGATTATGTTTGAACTCTTGGAACTAAATAAAAATCATCATGGTGGTGTTAGCAAATTTTATAGTGTGGTGTTTGTAGCTTATGAGGCTATATAGTATGTGCAAAGTTATTTAGTGGTAGGATATCTTGGGTTTCAATCCCACAATAAAAAACCTTTGAAGTGCATTTGTTTAAGCATATAATGTAACCTTTATATGCATAAACGTTGAGGTGGTTTTTTGTTGTCTATAGGTACATTAGCCCTTGGATAGCCTGGCTAGTTTAAGATGCCTTACATGTAAAATAGCTAGATTTGAATCGTAGTGGCCTTTCTACTAGTTTTTTTTAGAATAGTATGGTGAGAACTTGGCTAATGTGGTAGATGACATGGAATTATACTATGATATATATCTATATATGGAAAATCAAATTGAGAGAAGTGCCCTTCCCAATTTATTGCTAGCATATGGTGAAAAACAAGTGGTAGAATATAAATGTTAGACATGAGTTTGTGTGTACCAAGTATAAAATTATGGTTTACTATAGATGTTATAAGGTTTGAGAGGTAATTTTTATTATCTTGAGGATCGTTAGGTTAAACCTTTTATAGGCACCATTGTTTCATAGGCAAGCATTTTGAGCCCTCTTTCTTAAATTGCATATTTTTTCAAGCTTTTCATATTGGTGGAATTTGCTCAATGATTTACTATAGGTAGAGGGAAGTCATATTGTTTGAATGTATTCAAGACTTTTAAAGCCCATTCAATGGGATAAATTTACATAATATCGTGGAATAATATTATTTGGTCCATATTTAGGTGAGAGAGGTAGATTTGAGGCATTGAAAGTGGTTATCGGACCTTTTCGAGGCACATAGAAAAAGAATTTAGAATGTGCTCTTCTCAATTTCCCCTCTTCCTATCAAATTCTTGAGATATTGGTTTATTTTATGCATAAAAATTTCAACCTTCATGATCTCTTCTCTCCTCTATTGCTCATCAAATTATTATTAAGGGTTGTAATGTCTCTTTTCGTAAATAGGTTCATGCAAAGCCTCTTTTGATGATGATGATGAAGTAGCCCAAAGGCAAGTTGAAGTCTCCAAAGGAGACTTCCACTATAAAATGGAAATATAGGTTTCTAGTTCTTGCATTATGTTATTATAGAAGGTTGGAGTAGTTTCTAAGAGGAAGTATCTTTGGATAGTACATCTTATATGGAGTTACAAAGGAGTTGTTCTTTGTATATTTGTTAGAAATGAGAAAAAATAGAAAACTCAACAATAATTTATTTCTCCAGCTAAGAATAATGTACATCCTTTATATATTTATATAGAATGATGTCTCTTAATTTCAAGAAAACCTTGGTGTTTCACCTTCACCTCATAATTTTTAGCTTCCATCAATCTCCCATGGGATGTAACTATTAATTTTTTCTCAACCTCATATGAGGTGAAATAATTATCAATTATTACTTTATATCAAATAATGTAATGATTAATATCTAACATTCCCCTTATTATTACATTATTTGATACAATAAATAAAGGTTAATATCCCCTATTTAATTCCTAGGGTGGTAAAATAAAATTGTGAACTGCCTTTAGCTCTTGCTCTGGCTATAAGTAATATCCACTAGGTTTGCCTTTTTAGTTTACCTCTAGTGTTAAGAGTATATTACATAATTTGGGTCATGTAAATGTACCACCTTTGGTACATAGTTCGAGTAGGAGATTACTTTAGGGTGAAGTTAGTTGGTTACTTCAAGTAATGTAATAAATGCACAAGTGTCAATGTGCAAGGTGTTCCCTTGTACAGTTAGGTAGAGTGTTGGCCAAGGAACCCATCTTCCTAAATAAAAATATCTCAGAGTAAGTGATTGAAAATCACGGTAGGCAGCAATAGTATAAAGATTAAACTCCATTAGTGATGGAGTACAATGTAAACCTTTAGCATATATTCATGGAGTGTTCATTTTCTCCATAGTAGCATTGTATTATTTATCATTTCTATTTATAGTATACTTCAGTCATATTGTAGAATTACTTTCCTTCATATATTTTGCATCTTGTGACTGCCATATCCCATTGTATACTTCATCAAAATCTAACAATGGTATCGGAGCCATTGTGAATACAAAAAGGAATAGGGAGATCCATTAGGGATCACCATTGCTACTGTTGGGACTACGTTTTTGTAAATTAGACTCGCCATAGTGCACCACCACTTGCAAAAAATTCCATAAGAGATTGGTTGTTAGAAAGATCTACAATAGATCGATAGGATTAGGGAGAGTCACAAAAACTGAAGTAAATCTTAGTTCTAGAAATACTGAGATCACATTTGGCTAGAGTTTTTCCACAAAGTTGTAGAAAAACTCATGAAGACCAAGAATCAACATTTACTCCACTAGATTGACAAATCAACTAGTGAAGAGTATTTAGAGATCTAGAGTTTTTCATGTTAACTATTGTCTAAAGTTTTTTGTTGCAGAAAATTAACTCCTAGAAGTTGGACCACTTCCTACAATAGATAGAGAAGGATTTCACCTTCATTGCCTGAAAGTCTATGTGCTTTCCTCGTGTAGAGATTAGTTTTTATTGTAGAAAAATAGACATTGTGAAAGATACTCTAGGAGAAGAGTCTTGGTGAAGTTTGGATATTGGAGATCTTCATTGCTAGATTGAAAACTTCACATTGTAGAATAAAAGGCCACAAAAGCCTTAATCTAGATGAAAAGGTCATAGAAGCCTTGATCCAGAAGCAGAGGCCACAAAAGCCTTAATCTAGATGAAAAGGTCATAGAAGCCTTGATCCAGAAGCAGAGGCCACAAAAGCCTTAATCCTGAAGAAGACTCTAGACAAGAGTATTTTATCTAGAATAAGACTCCATAAAAGAGTTTGTGAGATAGGAGATTGAAAATCTCTCTTGCTGATTGAATATTGCTTTCACAAGAAGCTAGAGAGATCCATAGAAGATCTCACTAGAAAAATTCTAATATTGGAAGAGATAAAGAGGGACTAGCAAAGTCCTATTCCTGATCTTAGAAGTAGAAAAACTCAAATATTCGAGAAGATCTCATCACCAACACTTCCACAAGGAGAAGGTTGAATAAAATGTCTCATTTAGAAGACAAGAGAAGCTACAAGATTGAAGACCTTGGAGAGGTCTTGAGGAGAAATAATTGCTATATTTTCTAACATCTAGTATTACAGCCTAGGTTTTTGTGTGAGTGAGAGCTGCAACAATGACTAGAAGTGTAACAAAGTTTGATGGTAGGAACTTCGTCGTATGGAATATGAAGGTGGAGGATTTGTTGGTTCAAAATGACCAAGCCCTAGCCTTGAAGGGGGTCACGAGTAAACCAAGCAGCATGAAAGATGAGGAGTGGGCAATGCTAGATAGGAATGCGGTTTCTAAAATCTGTCTATGCCTAGCGGACTCCGTCTTATTCAATGTTGTTGAAGAAAAGACCACGGAAGACCTTTGGAAGAAGCTTCAAAAGTTGTATGAGATGAAATCTGCAACAAATAAGGTTTTTTGTGAAAAACAACTTTATAGCTTAAGGATGAAGGAGGGTTCATCAGTGGCAAATCACTTGAATGAGTTTAATACCCTTATTAGTAAACTGGTTTCAATTAATGTGAAGATGAGGGATGAGAATAGAGCTATAACCCTACTTTGTTCCCTCCCAGAGACTTGGGATCATTTGGTGATGACCATCAGTAATTCACCATCGGGAGCTCTAACTTTTGATGATGTGGTAGCCGCTTTGTTGGCAGAAGAATTGAGTCGGAAAACATCTTTGGAACCCTCAACCAATGAAGCCCTAGCTGTGAGAGGTCGATCTCTCGAGAAGAGTCAACAAGGTAGATCACAATCCAGATCTAAGTCTAAAGGACGCAAGTTGAAAGGGAAGTGTTGGCATTGTGGGAAGCCAGGGCACTCAAAGGACTGTTGGTAGTTAAAAAAGGAAAAAAATGTTGAATTTCAGCCATCAGTTGAGGCCAGTACAACAAATTCTGGAGAGATGACAACATGTGAGACTTTTTGTATCAACAACATATATGTTTTATATACTTGGGTTTTGGACTCAGGTGCATCTTTCCACATTTCTCCTCACAGAGACTGGTTTGACTAATATCAACCATATAGTGGTGGGAAGGTCTACTTGGGTGATGATCACCCTTTAGAAATTGTGGGAAGAGGGGGCATAAGGATCAGGCTGGACGATGGTAGAGAAAGGATGTTATGTGATGTCCAACATGTGCCATATTTGCAGAAGAATTTGCTCTCAATCAAGATGATGGATAAGCTAGGGTATTCTATCACTTTAAGTAACAACTATTGCAAAATTACCAAAGGTGCTATTGTAGTACCAAAGGAAGAATCTTATGGGACCCTATATCGTTTATGCAGTGATACGGTGACAAACCATGCAGTAGCAACTTCTTTTTAGGATGCAATAATATTATAACATCAACGCCTAGGCCATATGAGTGAAAAAGGTCTAAAAAATATGCATGACAGAGGTATGCTTTCTGGGATTAAGTCTTGCAATTTAGACTTGTGTGAGCATTGTATTTTTGGTAAAAAAAAGAGGGTTTGGAACAGTCCCCACTCAGTCCTTAAATATATGACACCATTTAAGGATTGAGTGGGGACTGTTCCAAATATATGTTAGAAAATATATACCCCACTTCTTTCACACTTAAAATTGTCTTCCAACCAATGTCCTAGAACAAAAGTAGAGAAGACAAGCATGTCTCGTGTTCTGTATTCATCAGCACTAGGAAGTCTCATGTATGCCATGGTGAGCACTAGACCGGATATTGCCCAAGCAATGGGGGTAGTTAGCTGGTACATGGCAAATCCTGGTAAGGAGCATGGATATTTAGATATTTAAGAGGCACTTCATATGTTGCTATTTACTACGGATCATATAGTTTGCAAGTTAAATGTTATGTGGATTTTTATTATGGTGGAGATAGATATGGGAGAAAGTCCATTACAGGATATACTTTCACTCTTTCTGGTGGAGCTGTGAGTTGGTCTTCTAAGCTACAGTCTGTGGTAGCTTTCTCAACCACTGAAGCAGAAAATATTGCAGCAACTCATGCCAGCAAAGAGGCAATTTGGCTAGAGCGACTGTTGGGTGACTTCAAGGTAATGCAGGGGAAAATTGTGTTGCATTGCGATAGCCAAAGTGCTATTCAGCTAGTGAAGAACCCAACATTCCATGATTGCATGAAACACATTGATGTCAAGTACCACTTTATAAGAAATTTGGTGGAAGAAGGTAGGATCCTGTTGTAGAAAATCGACATTGAAGTGAATCATGCAAATATGCTTACTAAGTCGGTCAAGATAGAGAATTTTGAGTGGTGCAAAACTTCTCTGGGCTTGCTGAAATTGTGATAAGGGCAGCATTGGGTAATTGGCACTTGGATGGAAAAACATAGGCAAAGAATTCTTGTATATCGACTTCAAGTGGGAGAATGTTCAGAGGTGAATTCAATATCCAGATCTCCAATGTTCTTCAACGAGATATTTGCATGGTGGTGCAGCTTATGGAGAGGAAACAAACAAGTTTTTGTAGTCTTCCTTTGGGAGAGGAAACAAAAAAAAATTTGGACTCTTCCTTTGGAAGAGGAAACGAATAGTTTTTTGGACTCTTCCTTTGGAAGAGGAAACAAACAGTTTTTTGGACTCTTCCTTTGGAAAAGGAAACGAACTGAAGAACACAAGCTTATACTGAGAGGGGGGGTGAACAAGTATAAGACCTCTTTATACTTTTTCCATTATACTTCAAAACAGTAAAGCAATATGCCCAAAGAAATATCAAAGCAATGCACAATATCATCCACAAAGTGACACCAATTTTAACGTGGTTCACCCGAATGGTCGAGCTACGTCCACAAAACTTTTCTCTAAAATTTATCTCAAAGTTCTTTGGGAATCCTTCCCAATTACAATGTTTATGAGCCTTGGCCCAAAGGAGATACCTTCCCCCAATCATAATTTATGAGCCTCTGCTCAAAGGAGATACCTTCCCCCAATCATAATTTATGAGCCTCTGCTCAAAGGAGATACCTTCCCCTCTGCTCTGGAAATGATCCCTCAGAAGATCAAATGCCTCTACCTCTTGCCAGCACGTGGAACTCCTTTCCACCGAAGACCTCTTGTCCTCAATGCTTAGCCTAAGAGACCTCTCGCCTTCTATGATCACGTCCACAACAGCTCAACAACTTTGTACCAAACACGGTCGGTCGGTCTAGTACAAGTCTTCCTCTATCTCATCATATCTGTTCAACTCTTTGAACAAATCAATCCTCTCGCATACAAGCCTTCTCAAAGACTTGCCAAATCTGTATTCAGGTTCTTCTCATATAACTGGTGCACCTTTATCCTCAAGTTCTCTGATAGAACTATCAAACTCAACTCACAAGTCCTCTGCTAGGACCTGTCCAAATCTGCTCACAAGTCCCCACCGGAACTCGTCTAAAACTCGCTCACAAGTCCCCACCGAACCCGTCCAAAAGCGCTCACAAGTCCCCACCAGAACCTATCCAAAAACTCAGCAAGCTCACCAAGAAAAACTTTCTTAGTAGGAAATCACAAAGTGAATTGTTAGAGACCCAATGTGATTTGTCAACCTCATAGAAGCATAAATAGAATTGTTAGAGACTCAATATGTTCTATACTCAATTCCCAATCTCAAAACTCAACTCAAATCAACTCAGCTCAAACTCAATCTCAAATCTGAAAACTCAACTCAATATCTGAAATGGATAGGATAGAATGCTTTCTTTCAAGAACATGAAACCCCAACAATTGCCAACTATGCAAAGAATCATATAACAATGATACTCATGTTTTTTTCACCATCAATTAGGGCTTCAACAACAATGCTCATCAAACAAGGTTCAGTCAACACCGTTCAACTCAAAACACAACCTTGAAACATTTCACAATCAACATCAGAAAAGTAAACAAGTAGAACTCCTTTTCTCTCCAATATTGTTTGAACAAAAAGCATCCACCAACTCAAATCTCAATAGCACAAAACAACTTTTCAAATCATCAACAAAGAAGTAAGCCCGACACTTTAACCAAGTAAAGAATAGCTTGATTATAACCAATTTAATGAAAGCTAATGTCAATCTCAAAGCTGCCCACTTAAGGTTTCACAACTTCACACAAGAAGCAATTTTAACCTTAAAACATCATGCTTTCATTTCCATAATCAACCAAAAGCACTCTCAACATTACAAGAAATATGTATCCCTTATACACCTTATTTCTCCCTTATAGTCTTATCAACAAAAAACTTTATCTCTCATAAGAATGCAATAAGATAATGCAAACAACACTTTCAAAAGAATCTTTTATCAAAATAAAGCAAGCTTCAAACTCCTTATAACTCCTAAGTTGTTTTTCTCTCTAATAAACTTCCTCCATCCGCAAAATACACTAGCAAAATTTAATTTCGAAAATACCTTGGCCAACACCAAAAATCGCGCTATGGAGAAATTGCGCACGAAATCTAACACCACCCGTTGCGTCCACTTCAACGAAGAAAAACCCTTTCGCATTATTCGAACGCGGAACCTCTCGTTTGGGTAGCGCGCCAACAGTCTAGCCGCTACCGGTGCGACAAAGGCGTCCGGTGAGGTTTAAACCTCACTCTGTTTCCCTTGTACCTTCTGTGCCAGGGCTAAAATAAACAACGAGCCTCCCTGTCTTCTGACGCAAACGACGACGACGAAACCTTACGGCGGATACAAAAATGAACGGCGGATATCCGAACAGCGGATCACGAAATTACAGCGAGGAAGAAATCGAACATCAGATCGCGAATTCACAACAAGCAACACTTTTCGAAAATGCGGATGGGATAATCTTTGGAACAGTCCCCACTCAGTCCTTAAATGGTGTCATATATTTTCTAACATTTACAGATGATTATTCTAGGAGAGTGTGGGTTTATTTTCTGAAGAAGTCGAAAGCTTTGCAGAAATTTAAAGAGTTCAAAACTCGAGTAGAGAAAAGTTTGGGCAATCTTGTTTTATGTCTTAGGTCAGATAATGGGGGTGGATATTGCTCCAAGGAATTTGATAAGTTTTGTACGCAAGAAGGAATTAAGCAAGAGAATATTGTACCATATACTTTACAACAAAATGGTGTGGTTGAGTGGATGAATTGCACAATCATGGAACGTGCAAGAAGCATGCTCAGCGCATCAATGTTGGATAAAATGTTCTGGGCAGAGGCTGTTAATACAGTTGTTTACCTCATTAATAGGTCACCTACAACTACGTTGGATGGAAAAATTCCATAGGAGGTTTGGTGTGGTAATCAATTTGATTACTCTCATTTTTCTACCTTTGGCTGTGATACATTTGCCCATGTGCCTAAAGAAAAAAGGTTCAAAATTGACCCAAAGTCAAGCAAATGTATTTTTCTTGGCTATGGAGATTCAGTAAAGGGGTATAGACTGTGGGATCCTACTGCCCACAAGGTAATTATTAGCTGAGATATATTTTTTGATGAAAAATCCATGCAAAGTAAGGAAGTACAACAAACACCTAATGTTGTACCAGTTGAAGTAGACATGAACGAAGATGAAAATGAAAATCAGCATGCTGAAATTTTTGACCAGCATGCTAAACAACAAGTAGAGCAACCACAATAGTCACAAGACCAAGAGCCACAATCAACAGATCATTGGGTTAGAAGATCTACACATCCACAAAAGTATCCGGAAAGGTATTCTCATGTTTATCAGTCCTCTTTTGCTTTATTAACTGATGATGTTGAGCCTAATTCGTTTCAGGAAGCTAGAGAGTCTAAGAATGCAGAAAGGTGGAGGAAATCCATGGAGGAAATCGAGGTACTTCGCAAGAATAAAATGTGAGAACTTGTGGATCTCCCACCTGGAAGAAATACTGTTGGAAACAAGTGGGTGTACAAAGTGAAGAAGAACAACGATGGGTTGTTGGAACGCTATAAAGCTGGCTTGGTGGCAAAAGGCTATGTGCAGAAGTCAGGTATTGACTTTAATGAAATTTTCTCTCCAATTGTGAAGATGACAACTATTAGAGTTCTACTTGCATTTGTAGATGCACAGGATTTAGAACTGGAGCAGCTTGATGTAAAGATTGCTTTCTTGCATGGTGATCTTGAGGAGGAGATTTATATGGATCATCTTGAGGGCTATGAGGAAAGAGGCAAAGAGAGTTTGGTTTTCAGACTGAAGAAATCTTTGTACGGGTTGAAACAGGAGCCAAGGATGTGGTATAGAAAATTTGACACCATCATGAAGAGCCAAGGTTTCAGCATGAGTGAAGCTGACCATTGTGGATACTATAAGAGGTTTGATGATGGCAGTTTTATTATTTTGTTGTTGTATGTTGATGGTATGCTGGTTGCAGGCCCCGGCATGAATAAAATCATTGATCTTAAGGATCAGTTGGCTAGGACATTTGAAATGAAGGATTTAGGAGCAGCAAACCAAATTTTAAGGATGAATATACACAGGGACAGAAAATAAAGAAAGATCTAGTTAAGTCAAAAGTCATATATAGAAAATATTTTGCAGCGCTTCAATATACAGAATGCAAAACCAGTTAGTACCCAACTTCTTTCACACTTAAAATTGTCTTCCAACCAATGTCCTAGAACAAAAGCAGAGAAGACAAGCATGTCTCGTGTTCTGTATTCATCAGCACTAGGAAGTCTCATGTATGCCATGGTGAGCACTAGACCGGATATTGCCCAAGCAATGGGGGTAGTTAGCTGGTACATGGCAAATCCTGGTAAGGAGCATGGATATTTAGATATTTAAGAGGCACTTCATATGCTGCTATTTACTACGGATCATATAGTTTGCAAGTTAAATGTTATGTGGATTTTTATTATGGTGGAGATAGATATGGGAGAAAGTCCATTACAGGATATACTTTCACTCTTTCTGGTGGAGCTGTGAGTTGGTCTTCTAAGCTACAGTCTGTGGTAGCTTTCTCAACCACTGAAGCAGAAAATATTGCAGCAACTCATGCCAGCAAAGAGGCAATTTGGCTAGAGCGACTGTTGGGTGACTTCAAGGTAATGCAGGGGAAAATTGTGTTGCATTGTGATAGCCAAAGTGCTATTCAGCTAGTGAAGAACCCAAAATTCCATGATTGCATGAAACACATTGATTTCAAGTACCACTTTATAAGAAATTTGGTGGAAGAAGGTAGGATCCTGTTGTAGAAAATCGACATTGAAGTGAATCATGCAAATATGCTTACTAAGTCGGTCAAGACAGAGAATTTTGAGTGGTGCAAAACTTCTTTGGGCTTGCTGAAATTGTGATAAGGGCAGCATTGGATAATTGGCACTTGGATGGAAAAACATAGGCAAAGAATTCTTGTATATCGACTTCAAGTGGGAGAATGTCAAGAGGTGAATTCAATATCCAGATCTCCAATGTTCTTCAACATATATTTGCATGGTGGTGCAGCTTATGGAGAGGAAACAAACAGTTTTTTGTAGTCTTCCTTTGGGAGAGGAAACAAAAAAAAATTTGGACTCTTCCTTTGGAAGAGGAAACGAATAGTTTTTTGGACTCTTCCTTTGGAAGAGGAAACAAACAGTTTTTTGGACTCTTCCTTTGGAAAAGGAAACGAACTGAAGAACACAAGCTTATACTGAGAGGGGGGGTGAACAGTATAAGACCTCTTTATACTTTTTCCATTATACTTCAAAACAGTAAAGCAATATGCCCAAAGCAATATCAAAGCAATGCACAATATCATCCACAAAGTGACACCAATTTTAACGTGGTTCACCCAGAATTGCTGGGCTACGTCCACAAAAATTTTCTCTAAAAGTTATCTCAAAGTTCTTTGGGAATCCTTCCCAATTACAATGTTTATGAGCCTTGGCCCAAAGGAGATACCTTCCCCCAATCATAATTTATGAGCCTTTGCTCAAAGGAGATACCTTCCCCCAATCATAATTTATGAGCCTCTGCTCAAAGGAGATACCTTCCCCTCTGCTCTGGAAATGATCCCTCAGAAGATCAACTGCCTCTACCTCTTGCCAGCACGTGGAACTCCTTTCCACCGAAGACCTCTTGTCCTCAATGCTTAGCCTAAGAGACCTCTGCCTTCTATGATCACGTCCACAACAGCTCAACAACCTGTACCAAACACAGTCAATCGGTCTAGTACAAGTCTTCCTCTATCTGTCATATATGTTCAACTCTTTGAACAAATCAATCCTCTGCATACAAGCCTTCTCAAAGACTTGCCAAATCCGTCCTCAGGTTCTTCTCATAGAACCAGTGCACCTCTGTCGTCAAGTTCTCTGATAGAACTATCAAATTCAGCTCACAAGTCCTCTGCTAGGACCTGTCCAAATCTGCTCACAAGTCCCCACCGGAACCTGTCCAAAACTGCTCACAAGTCCCCACCGAACCTGTCCAAAAACTACTCACAAGTCCCCACCGGAACCTATCCAAAAACTCAGCAAGCTCACCAAGAAAAACTTTCTTAGTAGGAAATCACAAAGTGAATTGTTAGAGACCCAATGTGATTTGTCAACCTCATAGAAGCATAAAGAGAATTGTTAGAGACTCAATATGTTCTATACTCAATTCCCAATCTCAAAACTCAACTCAAATCACTCAGCTCAAACTCAATCTCAAATCTGAAAACTCAATTCAATATCTGAAATGGATAGGATAGAATGCTTTCTTTCAAGAACATGAAACCCCAACAATTGCCAACTATGCAAAGAATCATATAACAATGATACTCATGTTCTTTTCACCATCAATTAGGGCTTCAACAACAATGCTCATGAAACAAGGTTCAGTCAACACCATTCAACTCAAAACACAACCTTGAAACATTTCACAATCAACATCAGAAAAGTAAACAAGTAGAACTCCTTTTCTCTCCAATATTGTTTGAACAAAAAGCATCCACCAACTCAAATCTCAATAGCACAAAACAACTTTTCAAATCATCAACAAAGAAGTAAGCCCGACACTTTAACCAAGTAAAGAATAGCTTGATTATAACCAATTTAATGAAAGCTAATGTCAATCTCAAAGCTGCCCACTTAAGGTTTCACAACTTCACACAAGAAGCAATTTTAACCTTAAAACATCATGCTTTCATTTCCATAATCAACCAAAAGCACTCTCAACATTACAAGAAATATTTATCCCTTATACACCTTATTTCTCCCTTATAGTCTTATCAACAAAAAACTTTATCTCTCATAAGAATGCAATAAGATAATGCAAACAACACTTTCAAAAGAATCTTTTATCAAAATAAAGCAAGCTTCAAACTCCTTATAACTCCTAAGATGTTTTTCTCTCTAATAAACTTCCTCCATCCGCAAAATACACTAGCAAAAATTAATTTCGAAAATACCTTGGCCAACACCAAAAATCGCGCTATGGAGAAATTGCGCACGAAATCTAACACCACCCGCTGCGTCCACTTCAACGAAGAAAAACCCTTTCGCATTATTCGAACGCGGAACCTCTCGTTCGGGTAGCGCGCCAACAATCTAGCTGCTACCGGTGCGCCAAAGGCGTCCGGTGAGGTTTAAACCTCACTCTGTTTCCCTTGTACCTTCTGTGCCAGGGCTAAAATAAACAACAGGCCTCCTTGTCTTCTGACGCAAACGACGACGACGAAACCTTACGGCGGATACAAAAATGAACGGCGGATATCCGAACAGCGGATCACGAAATTACAGCGAGGAAGAAATCGAACATCAGATCGCGAATTCACAAGCAACACTTTTCGAAAATGCGGATGGGATAATCTTTGATCTTCATCGTGGGAGATTTATATGCATATTTCCCATAAACTCTTGACGTTGGCGAGGAGTTTAACACGTCGGTGGAGGAGTTTAACACGTCGGCGGAGGTCTTGGCTAGCGCCCACAATCTTAGAACATAGTGCCATCAAAGTTAAGACATTTGCGCCATGGGTTAGGAGAACCCAATGCAAACAAATATTTATTTAAAAATAATTAAAAGGAACCTTAACAAGGTTTTTAATTATTTAAATAAATACTTCCTCCTGGACCCAAATGCATTAAACTAATGCATCCACCTGTAATCTTTAAACCTGCCAACTTGGGGTTTACAAAAGACCTTTGAAACTGTCATGCCGTAACCTTCATCAAAAAAAAATGTTTGACATCAAATCAAATTCCTTCAAGAGCTTCTTGAAATCAATGACAACTTATACACTTGAGCAAAGGCAATGTACCCATAGTACCCAAAATTGCCAACACGAACAGTTTTTGGAGTCTTCCTTTGGGAGAGGAAACGAACTGTTTGTTTTTTCTATAAAATGGGAGACCCCTTGCATGTAAATGTTGATTAAATGTAATTCTGCCAAAACCAATAAAATATCAAGCTATCATTGCTAGGTGGTTTTTCCTACACAGTGCAGGTTTTCCACGTAAAATGTGTTACTTTTTTTCCCTGCTTTATTGTGTTTTTCTGCTTGCACATAATTTTGCTATATTTTCTAACATGGGCATCTTGTCCATCATAAAATTACTGTTTAACTCATTGTTTGAGTTGGATGGAGCAGGGAGGGCTAGATGTTACAGTTGAGAGGCTTTGGTGGATGATATGTTATGGCCAATATGAAGAATGATGTATGGTGAGAGAAGGATTAGTAGTAGCATTTGGCTAAGAATTAGGAATGGGAAAAATAGTGGGTGTAGAACCATGCATTGATGTGTTTTATGTAATATGAGCAGGGAAGGAGGAATTTTTCCTACTCTGATCAAAACATTTTCTCCCCTAGTTTTCTCTTCAAAAGTTGTAGCTAATGTATGATAGTTATTATTACATACCATTAGAACTAGGTCAAACTGTAAACCCTTGATGTAGTATGGTACTACTTGTTCTTCATTTGGCCTAACATTGAATAGGATTGAATTTAATATTATCAAGAATATAGTATTGAAATCACATATATTTCTTTGAGGATGTCTTTAAATTGTATTCTATTCAAACAAAAGAAAGCAACCATTTCCCATGGTACCAAAACTATGAGTGAAAGGATCTATAATCGATGTCTAACTTGTAATAAAATTATCTGGAAACCTCTTATACCATAAAGTAGCTTTGTCATGAAGAGAGTAAAATTAGAAGCATACCATTATACCTACCTCCTAGATGTGGTGGATCAGTTTGAGTGTTGACAATTCACTTAGGTGATCCAATATCATCATGCTCTTGTTCCCATCAGAGGTAGACAACACTTTCATAACTACTGAGGGAATGGGAGTGTGGACACCTAAAAGTCGCACATGCTTTCCCGTAGACACTTGAATACCTGCATAGACACTTGTAGGATTACATAAGCATTCATAGGTCATCGCAGGCCATCGTAGACTATCATAGTTATTCATAGGTACAAAACCTACAAAACTATGCAAAATGCATCCAAAACGCCTTCTATTCACAGGAGGGCCACCTAATAGGTCCCTAAGGCCACCTAATCCCTCTCCTACGCCTAATTAGGGCCCCATGGGACCATTCCCTACAAAAAACCTAATTAGGCTAATTAGAATTCTAATTTGCAAGTGACTTTCACTTAAAGTGCACTTCATCATTAAATTGGGTTTAATTAGCGTTAAGCATCAAATTAGTCCTAAACATTTACTCACACATGTGTGCAACCCAAATTAGTTAGGATATTTCCTAGGAAACCCTAACTCAACATTCACCTAACCTAGGGATTAGCTAACCCTAGTTAACCATAACCCTAGCTCACACATGTGTGAGGATAGGAAATTTCCCTTAGGGCATGTGAGAGGATGACTAAGCTTGCCACCTCACAAATCCTAACTTGACCTTAGTAGGACTTGACTCTAGGTTCTAGTACACCTAACTCCCCCCTGACCTTGGTTTTTCCTATAAATAAAGGTCCAACTCCCTCATTTATCACTATCTCCACTTTCAGCCAACTTACCAAAACTTTACCAAAATTGTACCAGAAATCACATCTGACAATTCTGCACCAACAGATAGCTACAAATAGCATCTAGGACCCATTTGGACAGAAATTTTGCTCCAACAATCAACAACAGCTCAGTTCACAACCCAACCTGTGAACCCATGATCCAGTTCGCATGTCACCATGTGAACCAACCCTACAGCAGATTTACAGCATTAAATCAGGTACATATCAATTTTAGACACTTCTCACAACATTTCTATCAATGTATCTGCGTATTTGAGTCGATTTGTCTTCATAAGTACAAGGCTTGACGAAGGTAAGCCCCTAAATGCACTAACAACCTTTTGCAAGCCTAGAAAAGGTACAAAAGGATACAAACAAGCAGACTACTGATGGCACATGCACAAAGAAACCCACCTTCATTGAGGAGCAATGAAAAACACTATCAGATGCTTCATATTTGTGATGAAAATAGGGAATAAATATCTCCATTGAAAGAGAAAATAATTTTGTAACCTCACTTCTAATGAATAAAGCAACATTTTGAATATTGTCTATTAGTTTTAGAAATGGTTGTTTTTGCTCACTTCATTATGGCATGCCCGATGGGACCCCCACTAACATTGTTTTAGAATAGTGCTCTAACTAATATAACTCTATTTACGACTTTATTTTGGTGTTACAGATGCTAAAAACACAAAACAAAGCCTATCAGAACTCAGACATACATCTCAGGCTTTCAGATTCAGAGTTTCAAGCCTCCACACTCAGTTCGCACCCCGACCCAAACCAGCAGTCTAGTTCGCACCCCAGCCTGCAAACTCCACCAAACTGCTTCAAAACAACCTAAAATTGCAGAGGTCTACAACAAAGATAGCAAGAAGTTTATCTGACACCACAAAAGTTAGGTAAATATCTCAGGACCCCACTTTTTCATCATTCCTTTACGAAGAAACTTCCCTTTTGCATGCATCACGTCATTTGGTGAAATTCCTTTGTAAAGCAAGTCAATTAGGGTTTTCAGTCATTTTAAAAATTAGTCAGGCTAATTCATTTCAAATATCTTTCCAAATGCACTTAGATTAGGGTTTTGCAATCCTTTCATGTTTTTTCAAATTTCTTGTCAAATCTCTTTTCAAATGCACTTAAATTAGGGTTTTGCAATCTCTTTCATGCCATTTACATTTCTCTTTCAAATCCCTTTCCAAAATCGCATTTAGGTTAAGTTTTTTAACTCCTTTCAAATCATTAGGTTTTACAATTCAAAATTTATTTCCAAAATCCTTAGGGTACATTTCAATTTCTTTCAAATTTCGTAATTCAATTCTCATTTTCCTTTCATGTCATCTAACTAGGACTTCAAATTTCTTTCCAAAATCCTTAGGGTACATTTCAATTTCTTTCAAATTTTGCAATTCAATTCTCACTTTCCTTTCATGTCATTTAATTAGAACTTCAAATATCTTTCCAAAATCCTTAGGGTACATTTCAATTTCTTTCAAATTTTGCAAGTCACATTTCAATCTCTTTTCATGTCATTAGATTAAGGTTTCTAACCTCTTTCACAAAATTGCATTTAGGTTAATTTTTCAATCTCTTTTCAAGACATTAAACTAGGATTTCACATCTCTTTCCTCTTTGCTTGCCTTTGTGCTTTCTAGATCAGATTTCATTTTCAAAATACATCTAGGTTAGTTTTCTCTTTTCAAAAATGCATCTAGGGTAGTTTTATTTTGAAAACGCATCTAGGGTTAGTTTCATTTTTAAAAGGCATCGAGTTAGTTGTTTTGCTTTCACGTCAGCGATAGCAAACACACCATCACACACCCACATGGCATACACAGTGGTGAGATTGGACTTCATCCCCAATCCATCGCTTGAGACTGGTGACATTGGAATTCATCTCCTTCCACCAGCTCTCCCCCTAGACACCATAGTAACCCGAAAGAGTGGTTTTCTGGACTTCATCTCCAAAAAATCCCCTACCCTTGAGACTGGTTTTCTGGAATTCATCACCAGAAGGGATCTTCGGAGTACGATAGGATTAGACGCCTTTGTTCACAAAGCTCACATAATTAGTGAACATGGTAACTGTTGTTCTTGACTAAGCTCGCCCTAGAGTGAAGTGAAAGCATGGGTATGTCGATAGCAGGTCTTAGATAGTGCCACCTCTTCTCATGAGAGGATTTTGGACTGATTAGCGCATTTTGAGTTCCTACCCTTTTGTTATCATTTTACTGCACTTTTCAATTCAGGTTGCCACTTGCCTGTTGATACATTGTTCTATTATATGCACCCTTGGGTGTTGTAGGAGATTCCGTGCCGACGACACTCCTATTATTTCTAGAGTTTCACCCCACTTCCCGTGATATTTTCTAGAAGCATAACTCAACATCAAAACACAAAAAAACAAATATTTATTTTTCTGTACTTAGCACTGACTCTAGTTACGCTTTGTTTGCATGCTCAAAAAACTAGTTTCAACACATTCACCAGTTAACAGCCCATCTGTTGGTTGTCTATAGCCTGTCACTTTTGTTTTTCTATTAGATTCATTGTTTGAGTTCAATTTACGTAGCACCATGTGAACCAATTTTTAGTAGTTCCAGTTCGCATAGCAACATGCGAACTCTATTTTAAGACACAAAAACCTACCAAATTTCACAGGGTTGCCCAAAAACCTTGCATAGAACACACCCAAAACTCAAGATTTTCATTTCTGGACAATTTGAACACCTAATTACACTACACAACACCATGTATGTTATTACTCGTATTCGAGCACACGAGCAAGCACACCTTGAGGAGACTTCTCGTGCCACCTCCAATCAGTCCACTTCTCCTCTTCCCTCCACACTCACACCTGACCTCCTTACAGGTTCTGAATCACTTCACATAGGCACTATGTTTCATGGCGAGACTTCTATCTTGAGTGATATACTTGCCACCCCATCCAACGAAAATCATTCGTTTCTTCCCCGCTCACCCTCTCCCTAATCCATCATTCAAAACTGGAGCAACTTCATCTTCTCCCAATCCATCATTCAAAACTGGGGCAACTTCACCCTCTCTCTAATCCATCATTCAAAACTGTGGTAATTCCATCTTCTCCTCAATCCATCATTCAAAACTAGGGCAACTTCATCTTCTCCCCATCCATCCTTCAAAACGGAGGCAACTTCATCTTCTCCCAATCCATAATTCAAAACTGGGACAATTTCATCTTCTCCCCGTCCCTCATTCAAGACCGGGGGCAATTTCACCCTCTCCCCAAATCCATCATTCAAAACTGGGGCAATTTCATCTTCTCCCCATCCATCATTCAAAACGGGGACAACTTCATCTTCTCTCAATCCATCATTCAAAACTGGGGAAACTTCACCCTCTTCCCAATCCATCATTCAAAATTGGTGCAACTTCATCTTCTCCCAATCCATCATTCAAAACTGGGGCAACTTCATCCTCTCCCCAATCCATCATTCAAAATTGGGGCAACTTCATCCTCTCCCCAATCCATCATTCAAAATTGGGGCAACTTCATATTCTCCCCATCTATCCTTCAAAAAGGGGGCAACTGTTAAAATAAATAATTATTCTCTTAAGATCTACTAGGATAGACTTACTTGAGTTACCACTCTTCCATGAGTCAGGTGAACTCTCAGTTTAGACTAGTTCAGATTGGATGAGTTGTAATCCAACGGTTCTCAATGATCAACTTTACTATTTATACAAAGTTCATCTATGAAATAAATCAATCAGTTCTACTCTTCTCTTCATAGTTTTTGTAATGCTTTGCATGTCTATTTTTTCAAAAAATTTAACACGGTACTAGAGTAGGATAGATTTTGCTAGCATTCTCTCTTGAAGTTTTTAGGAGCTTGTTCTTTGTATCTCTTGTAGACTACTCACTACATTGTTCAAGTCTACTAAAAAATATTTTATATATAGTTCTTTCTAACTATATATTTTTTTTAGATATATGTAAAAGGTTTCTTCTGAATGATAGTCTTTTTCAATCTGCAGAAAATTCACTACTATTTTAGTGAAATCAAAATTTTTTTTTGGTCAAAAATTGCTATCGCAATCTTGGCTTCGAAATTTTTTTTTAACCTTTTTATATCTCTACAATTTTTCAAAAATCCCAAGCCAATTTTTTACTCTCCTTTCCAAGGAGACTGCAGCAACCTTCGTTCAACACTTCAAGCAAGCCAAAGAGAAGGCACCATCATTCTTGTAGCAGCGATGTTCGCAAAGCTTTGTTAAGTCTCATTTGTTGAGACTGTCGAGGGCGCTAATTACTGTTGGTACCATACTGGTAATTCAAAGGTTGGTAGATATTGGATCCCTATTGAGGACTGGCCTATTCAAATCCCAGAAAGGCAAAGACAAGATATCCAAGGCATCCTTCATATGAGATCCCTCTCTTGGTCCCATGAAAAAGATTGTTTTGGATGGAACAACACTACTAAGGGTGAGTATTCTATTGCTCAAGGTTATTTGACCTTATGCCATAATAATCCCAACCATTCTTCGGACATCTTTTCTCGATTGTGGGCTCAAAAGCTCTGGCCTAAGGTGAGGTTCTTTATTTGGCTTTTATTGCATCGTAGGGTGCTTACTCGTGAGCAACTTATGAAGCGTGGTTTTCATGGCCCTTTTAGATGTGAAATGTGTGAAGAGAATGTAGAAAATATCAACCATATTTTTATTGAGTGTACTTTAGCCTCTGAGCTATGGAGGAGAATGGCCACTTTACTTGGCTTACGATGGTCCAATTTTTTTACTTTTGAACAGACTTTGGAGGGATTGGCCTAATCAAGAGGGTGTTGATCATTTTATTAGGCGATTAGTTTGGATGGGTTCTACCATTCTTCTTTTGAATATTTGGAATGAAAGGAACAGCCGAATTTTTAATCAAGATAGGAAGGATATTCACTATACTTGGCAAAAGACCATAGCCAACTTAGTTGAATCATTCCATAAACTCCTTAATCACCCCCAAAACACCCATCAAAGATGGGATCAAGTGATGCAAATATTGAAGATTAAATCTTCTAAGGGCAACCAACTTAAAGGGAATGTGAGTATTAGTAAGATGGGTAGGACTAGAAATTGGCAACCTCCTCCTAAGGATTTTGGAAAAGTCAATAATGATGGAGCCTCTAGAGGGAACCCTGGAAAAGCCAGTGTGGGAGGAATTGGTGGACTTTCAGATGGATCCCTGGTTTTTACTTTTGTTTGAGAATTTGGGTATTCTTTCCAATAACCTTCTTTGAGGGTATGGTATCCTTAGAGGCCTTTAGGAGGCTACTAAGGTTGGATGGTAAAAGGTGTTAGTTGATTCTGAATCTCAACTTATGATTAATCTCTTGAAGACTCCTTCTAAGAATAATAAGGTGGATTGGAGAATAAAAAGAATTATTGAGAAGATTCAATTAATCTAGATGGGATTTTTAAAAGTTTATTACAATCATGTGGTCAGAGATCCAAACAAGAGTGCTGATGCTTTAGCTAATTGGTCTTTGGAAATTTTGCTTCTCTTTGGTTCATTCAGTTTTTTTTAGTTCCCTAGCTCATTCTATTCTTTATTTTTTTTCCTCTATTGATTCTTGCCTTAATAGTCTTCTGGTCTATATAGGTCATTGTTTTGTTCAATTTTTTTTTCTTTTTTCTTTTTTGTTTTTTTGTTTAGTATTTTAAGGTGGGTGGGTTCTTTTGTTTTGTTTTTTTTTTGTGTTCTTTGTGTTGTTTTTTGTTGTTAGTGTGTTTTTTTTTTTTTTTTTTTTTTATGTTTTTTGTTATTGTTCTTGTGTTTTTTCGTTATTGTTCTTTGGGTTTCTCTTTGTTTGTGTTATTTCGTGTTTTTATGTGTGAGTGTTTTCTATATTTTTTGTTTTTGTTTATTGTCTGTTGTTGGTTGTTTTTTTATTTTTATTTTTTTTATTTTTTTTTTTTTAGGTTTTGGTTGTGTTTGTTTTTTTTGGGTTATGTCTTTGTAGTGTTCTGTTGTTTTTGTTTTGTTTGTGTTTTGTTATGTGGTTCTTGTGTTTTTCTATGTGGTTTGTGTTGTGGTTTCTTTTATCTTATTGTGCGTGTTTGGTTGTGCTTTTGTTTTTGACACACTCAAGGAGCATGTTTTTTATTTTATTTTATTATTTTTGTTGTTATTTACTTATTTTTATATTGGTTTTGTGTGTTTGTTTGCTCCTTGAGTATGTCAAAGGTGCTAGGCCAGGTCCGAGTCCTGGGCGTTTTTGGCAGAATGGATACCCCTGCCTCCTTGGGTCTTACTCGAAAGTGGCATCCCTTTTGGGATGTTTTCCACAAATAAAAAAAAAATTAATCCATCATTCAAAACTGGGGCAATTCCATATTCTCCCCAATCCATCATTCAAAATTGGGGCAATTTCATCTTCTCCGCATCCCTCATTCAATACTAGGGGCAATTTCATCTTCTCCCAATTCATCATTCAACACTAGGGGCAATTTCATCTTCTCCCACTTCATCATTCAAAACTGGGGCAACTTCATCTTCTCCCCATCCATCCTTCAAAACGAGGGAAACTTCACCCTCTCTCCAATCCATCATTCAAAACTAGGACAATTTCATCTTCTCCCCAATCCATCATTCAAAACTGGGGAAATTTTATCTTCTCCCCGTCCATCATTCAAAACCGAGGGTAATTTCATCTTCTCCCAATCCATCATTCAAACACTGGGGGCAATTTTGTATTCTTCCAGGTCATCATTTACAATTGGGGTTTTACCTCCTTCCACTTCATCATTCACAACTGATAAAATTCATAGCATTTCCACAAAATCTTTATGACTGGGGATTTTTCTCCCCATCCTAAATGATTTTGCAATTAGGGGATTGCATTCCCTTTTCAAACCACTTATACGCTTGGGAGAGGGTATTCCCTCTTTCCAACCAAAGTTTCCTTCCGCGGAGGTAATCCTCCTTGCACATTCACACTTCACCACCTCTCATATACTCATGATGGTGTCATCCAATATTCTACTCATAAATAAATAACCATCAATCACATAGCATTGCTAGATCCTAAAAAAAAAAGGCATCCCTTCATTAGAGGTTGCACCCTTTGCCATACATCAACAACTCATTCAAAAGCAATAGGTTTTGCCACAAACCTCTTGGCATTTGACCATCATAATCAATTGCTCGGTTCAAAAGGTTGCATCCTTTTGTCAAAGGTGGCACCCTTTGCCTCGCCCTCATCAAATCAAATCAATCGCTAGGTTCAAAAGGTTACACCCTTTGCCTTGCCTTCATTACATTGTTTTTTCCAAAAACTAGGTTTATCTAGAATCCTCCGCAAAATTTTGGAACATTCTTTTAGGATCTCTTAGCAAACCAAGTTTCTCTAGAATCTTTCGCAAAATTTTGGAACATTATTTTTAGAATCTCTTAGCAAACCAGGTTTCTCCAGAATCCTTAGCAAAATTTTGGAACATTATTTTTAGAATCTCTTAGCAAACCAGGTTTCTCTAGAATCCTCAGTAAAATTTTGGAACATTCTTTTTAGAATCTCTTAGCAATCCAGGTTTCTCCAGAATCCTCTGTAAAATTTTGGAACATTCTTTTTAGAATCTCTTAGCAATCTAGATTTTTCCAAAATCCTCAACAAAATTTTGGAACATTCTTTTTAGAATCTCTTAGCAAACCAGGTTTCTCCAAAATCCTCAGTAAAATTTTGAAACATTATTTTTAGAATCTCTTAGGAAATAGGTTTCTCCAAAAACCTAAGCAAAAATTTGGATAGGTTTCTCCAAAAACCTCAACAAAAATTTGGATAGGTTTCTCCAAAAACCTTGACAAAAATTTGGATAGATTTCTCCAAAAACCTCGACAAAAATTTGGATAGATTTCGCTACAATCCTCAACAAAATTTGGATAGGTTTCTCCAAAATCCTCAGCAAAATTTGGACAGGTTTCTCCATAAACCTCATAGCATTTGGAATACACACCTTAGCCCAGTTTTTGAATCCCTTTCCCAACGCATTAGGTTAGATTTGATTTTGTAAGGAAGCATTCTAGCTTAGATTCCTTTCAAAAGCATTTTCCTTCAGTTTTTTATTTCAAAATGCATCTAGATTAAGCATAGTCTAGCATATCATACCATAGCATTAGCATAGCCTAGCATAACATACTTATATCCTAGAATAGGTGTCGCATCAACATGGCCTAGCATAGCATAGCATTGCATAGACATAGCCTAGTGATACTCATAGCCTAGCATAGACAGAGCATAGCCTAGCTTAGGCGTAGCATACACATAGTCTAGCGTAGTCTAGCCTAGCAATTTTTCACTTCTTGATCCTCACAAAGATTTTGCTCCAAGGGGCAAATTTACTTGCTTGTACATTCTTGTACATTCAACATCAAACACAACAAACAATCCACAAAATGAAAACAAAAATGCAAACAAATCAAAATCATCCATTGGCGACGTATCTTGCATTTTATTTTCCTCTTTTCCACCAATCTTCTATATCACCTGGATTTATATCAATGTTGTATGGTCACGCTTCGAGCGGCTACATACCTTTGATTTGATCCTATTTTCATCTTCCCCTTCTTCTCTCTACCTCTTTTGGTTCTCGATCAATTTTGTATGGTCACGCTTTGAGCGGCTACATACCTTTGATTTGACCTTATTTTTATCTTCCCCTTCTTCTCTCTACCTCTTGTTTCTCTATCAATGTTGTATGGTCATGCTTTGAGCGGCTACATACATTTGATTTCATCCTATTCTTCTCTTCCACTTTCTCCTCCATTTCACAGGCTCACACAGGAACTTCTTGCACAGGCTTCAGTATGAACGTGCTAGAAGTGGTTCGAGACATTTCTAATTCTATTTTGAATTTCACTTAAGTGATTTTCTATTTTTAAGTTCACTTAAGTGATTCTATTTTGTAATTCACTTAAGTGATTCTATTTTGAAATTCACTTAAGTGATTTTCTATTTTTAAGTTCACTTAAGTGATTCTATTTTGTACTTCACTTAAGTGATTCTATTTTGATATTCACTTAAGTGATTTTCTATTTTTAACCTTACATCTCAAGATGAGATGAGATCTAATCTTAGGGTTAGAGAGATTAGGGTTACCTTTTTCAAGGATAAAAGGAGAAGATCAAGAGTGTTTTAGATACACAGACAAAGACACAGAAAAGAATGGGAGGAGAACAGATTGTTGAAGGAAAAATACAAGCTTAGGAGGAGAAGAACAGTGCTTGCTGGCTAGAAAAGCAGCAAGAGAGCAGAAGTGTTCTGCTGTAGCCGTAGCCTCTTTTATTTGTAATATTTCAGGTTCAGAAATATATTTAACTTCCGCTGTTCACGCTGTTTATGTTTTCCAGCCATCTGTGTGACTGTTGCATGTTTGAATAAATTATTCTCAGATCTGATTTATTTTAAAAGAACATAGGACAACAGTTATCTAGGGTTTGGAAAATTTACATGGTATCAGAGCTAGGTTCTGTGATTGAGATCCTCAAGGGTTTACAGCAGTAGATCACTGCTGGATATTAAGAAAAAAAACAGCAGTTAGGGTTTCAAGTGAAAAAAAAACAACAGTTAGGGTTTCATTTTTTTTTTGGCTTGAAGGACTAAGCTTATTTGCAGGACTGTTTTTTTGAGTCATTAATATTTCAGCAGTTAGGGTTTCAAGCAAATAAAAAAAAAAAAGCAGTTAGGGTTTCATATTTTTTTTGGCTTGAAGGACTAAGCTTATTTGCAGGACTGTTTTTTTTCAGTCATTAATATTTCAGCAGATCTCAGAAATGGCAGCAGCTAGCCTCAGATTTGAGGATAGATTGGAAGGTGCCTCCAATTTTTTGCCCTGGAAAGTTAGGGTAATGTTCTTATTGGAAGAGAATGATCTCTGGGATATTGTCAAGGCTGATGTGACTTTGCCTATAGATCCGCAGGAATTGGCAGCTCACAAAAAGAAGGAAGTGAAGGCCAAGCGGATGATCTTGGATGCAGTGAAGGATCACCTGATTCCTCACATATCCGAGAAGACTAAGGCAAAGGAGATGTTCGATGCCCTGGTTAGCCTCTACCAGAGCGAGAACATAAACAGGAAGATGATATTGCGGAACAAACTCAGATCTATGGAGATGACCAGATCTGACACCGTTACCAATTACCTAATGAAGATCACACAGATTCGTGATCAATTGGCAGCAGTAGGGGAGAAGGTTGAAGACACAGAGTTGGTGAACGTGGCACTTAATGGTTTCTCAGCTTCATGGGAACCATTTGTCAAAGGCATTTGTGCTCGTGAGAACCTTCCCAAATTTGAGAAACCGTGGGATGATTTCATCCAGGAGGAGACTCGGATGGAGTCAAAGGCCAACAAGAAAGGTGGTGACGATAACCTAGCTCTTTTTGGGCAAACCAAGAAGGGCAAAGGTAAAGGACCCAACAAGGGTGAGGTAAAGAATGAGGAGTCAACCTCACAGTCAGGGAAGAAGGACTTGAGCAAGATCAAGTGCTTCATTTGTCATAAGCACGACCATTATGCATCACAATGTCCAGACAAGAAGGGCAAAGGGAAGCAGCAGCAGATGCAGGTAGCAGCCTCTGCAAAAACTCAGATGAGTGAGTTTGCTGCCAAATTCGAGAAGGATTTCTCATTGGTCTCTTGCCTTTCTACCAACACGGTTCCAAGGAATGCTTGGTATGTGGATAGTGGGGCATCTCGGCACATGACATCAGCCCGACAATGTTTTACCAGCCTACAAGAGCAGGACTCAGGGGTTCAGGTTGAGCTTGGTGATGATACCAAATATCCAGCTTGTAGGAATTGGTACCATTCCTTTTCGACTCCAATCAGGGAAATTTTTAGACTTTGATGATGTTTTGTTTGTTCCGAGTCTCGAGAAGAACTTGCTTTCAGCTTTGGTTATGGAGGATAAGGGTTATGCAAAGGAGTTCAAGAACCAAGCATGTCCTTATTAGACCAAAAGAATCTAGCCCGAAAACAACACAAGTAATAGGGGTTAGAGAAGGCAGTTTATACAAGTTGCGGGGTGAACCTGTTCGAGCCCTAGTTCATAGCAGTAACAACTTGTGTGATTTGTGGCACAAGAGGATGGGGCACCTGCATCATAGAGTGTTGCCTATTCTGAGGGAGATAGTCACAAGTCTTCCAGAGTTCAGCATTGAGCAACAAGGAGTATGCAGAGGGTGCACGCTTGGCAAGCACGCCAAGGCTGTTTTCCCAAACAATGAGCATAGGTCTAAGAAGATACTAGATCTAGTACATTCGGATGTTTGTGGACCGATGTCAGTAGCATCAATTTCAGGTAGCATGTACTATGTTTCCTTTATTGATGATTTCTCTCGCAAGACATGGATCTATTTTTTAAAGACCAAGGATGAAGTCTTTAGCAGGTTTCAGGAGTTCAAAGCTCTAGTTGAGAACCAGACAGAGAAGAAGATCAAGGTCTTGAGATCGGACAATGGGGGTGAATATACCTCCAAGGAGTTCGATGGTTTCTCGCAAGCGGGCAGGAATCAAGAGGGAGTCGACTGTTCCATACAACCCACAACAGAATGGGGTTGCAGAGCGAAAGAATCGATCCATCATAGGGGCTGCTAGGGCCATGATTCATGACCAGGGCTTGCCAATGTTTCTTTGGGCAGAAGCATGCAACACAACAGTCTACATCCAAAACAGGTGTCCTCACAGGATCTTGGAGGACAAGACACCAGAGGAGGCATTCACTGGTGTGAAACCAGAGGTGAGTCATTTCCGCATCTTTGGATGTCCAATTTATATCCATGTTCCAGTAGAGAAGAGGACCAAGTTGGAGCCCTCCAATAGGAAGGGTTTATTTGTAGGATACAAGTGAGACTTCAAAAGCTTACGGTGGTTTATATTCCAGAGAAGAGGAAGACAAGTAGTGAGCAGGGATGTAAATTTTGAGGAGGACGTTGCATCCAGGAAGTCCCATGAGCCTATTCCAGTGATAGAGAATGAGGAGCAAGAAGCTCCGAAGGTTGAGCCAGGGTCACCAAAGACACCAGTGGTTTCCAGTTCAGAACAACAACCTTCAGGTGAGGAGGTGGAGACATTAGCCCCTTCCAATTCTATCAGGAGACCTCAATGGCTTACACAGACATTGAGGGATGCTGAGGAGTATGTTGAGGCTCCTAGCAACATGATTAGGGAGAGCAGACCTCCAAGGAAGTTTTCAAGCTACATGGCATTGATGAGTAACATCATAAATTCAGAGCCTACCAGTTTTCAGGAGGCAACAGACCAACAAGTTTGGCGGGATGCCATGGTGGAGGAGTACACCTCCATCATGAAGAATGATGTTTGGGACATAGTGCCAAGACCGGAGGGGAAGTCAGTTGTGAGTTCCAAGTGGCTCTACAAAATTAAGCATGCTGCAGATGGCAGCATCGAGAAGTTCAAGGCAAGGTTTGTGGCGAGAGGGTTCTCCCGGAAAGAGGGAGTGGACTATGAGGAGACTTTTGCTCCAGTCGCCAGATACACTTCCATTAGAGCAGTTATGTCTTTAGCTTCATCTATGGGATGGCAGATTCATAAGGGAGCCGTAAAGCTCCAAGGATATTCCCACAGATCAGCAAGTAGCTGATATTTCTGACCAAGCCCTTAGTGAAAGGGAAGTTTGAAGCATTCGAAGACAAACTTGGATTGGTGCAGAATTCCTTCCTCGCTAAGAGGGAGTGTTGAGAAATGTAGCTCGGACAGGAACTTCTTGCACATGCTTCAAGATGAACGTGCTAGAAGTGGTTCGAGACATTTCTAATTCTATTTTGAATTTCACTTAAGTGATTTTCTATTTTTAAGTTCACTTAAGTGATTCTATTTTGTAATTCACTTAAGTGATTCTATTTTGAAATTCACTTAAGTGATTTTCTATTTTTAAGTTCACTTAAGTGATTCTATTTTGTACTTCACTTAAGTGATTCTATTTTGATATTCACTTAAGTGATTTTCTATTTTTAACCTTACATCTCAAGATGAGATGAGATCTAATCTTAGGGTTAGAGAGATTAGGGTTACCTTTTTCAAGGATAAAAGGAGAAGATCAAGAGTGTTTTAGATACATAGACAAAGACACAGAAAAGAATGGGAGGAGAACAGATTGTTGAAGGAAAAATACAAGCTTAGGAGGAGAAGAACAGTGCTTGCTGGCTAGAAAAGCAGCAAGAGAGCAGAAGTGTTCTGCTGTAGCTGTAGCCTCTTTTATTTGTAATATTTCAGGTTCAGAAATATATTTAACTTCCGCTGTTCACGCTGTTTATGTTTTCCAGCCATCTGTGTGACTGTTGCATGTTTGAATAAATTATTCTCAGATCTGATTTATTTTAAAATAACATAGGACAACAGTTATCTAGGGTTTGGAAAATTTACATTCCCGCCTCTTCCATCATAATCATCTACATCAATCAATCACGTTGATGACCATGAGATATTAGCATTCAGTTTGATTATTTCATGCATCCATCCATGCCTTTTGGATTTGGTCTTGTACATAGAAGCCCATACTTTGGGTACACCTTCTTGCATCTATATATCTCACTTACTTTGCACTGTCAAGAAACACATTAGTCGCATCCTCCTATACATTTTTAGGCATTTTGTCGCATCATGTAAACATAACCCCCAGTCATGTTCTTTGTCTTCCTTGTACATAAGCATTCCATTGCTTGTATATATCACAACATCGGTCATATTCTTAGCTACATGTTAATAAGAAGTTTTTTTGTTGCTCAACCATTCATGGTTAGTTTAATCAACCTATATCGAACATCATCAAAATATACAGGATTTCAAGACTTTATCTAGATGAATTGAGTTTGTTCATGAACCATTCACACTTTACATCATAAGCAAATTTTGAGTCTAGGGAGGACAACACCTTGCGTAAGCCTCACCATGTAGCGAACAGTTTCCCCTGCTCATCTTATCATTTGCGTGATCAAAATACGACCTGGGGATAAACAAAGGGACAAACATAAGCAAAAACAGAAAATGGGTAGAAAACAAAAGGCAACGCCCACAAAAAAAAGAATCAAAAGGAAGAGGGGTAGAAAACAAAAGGAAAATACTCCAAGAGTATTACCGCTATGCTTAACTTGCTTTGGTCCTTCGGTTTAACATAACATCACGGGACAATTTCCATCGCCAGCAATAGACTCCAAGAGCCTTCCTGCCAATGGAATAGTCTTACAAGTGGTGATACATTTGTCACATTAGAGACCTCTTGTACAAATCAATGTGCGCTTATGGATGAGCTAGATACTTTGGCTAAGTTTGCAATGGGTTACACCACCTTCCCTCAAAATGGATAAATGAACATCATGTGCACACACAGGTCCATGAACGATTCAACCTCAATTATGGTAGTTAAGATATCTTCACAATATTACCTAGCCATTAGATCAGTTTGATTCTACATACTATGTCATTTGAGCTCCCATAAACTCTTTTAAACATTCGCAATGCTTGAGAATTAAGGTCGTGCAGCATCATCGTTGACTTTGTTTGTCACGTACATCTTCTCAATAACACTTGCATTTCTTATTCACCGCATCAGCTCATGATTTGTTACATCTCTTTCATGTGCATCTTGTACACCTTTGTTAGTTTGTACACCCCATGTTTTCTTGTTTCATTTTCTAGTCGTTGGTCAATGTATTTCTTTATTTGTTTCTGATTAACCATTATAAGTATGATGGTATCCATGCAGGTGGAGTGCCCTCCATTTTTTCTACATTCTTACATCTCGCATGTACATAGGTTATCACATATAACCTCTATACATAATCATTCACCATACTCATGTTCATTTAGGTTCATCGTACCTAGCACACATCATGCATAATCAAACACATTTAACATGTGCACATTACATACACGTAAAATCACACACATTGTGTGTAGGCACAACCCAAAATCATCATGTGCACCCTTCACAAGGCTTGAAATTGTGCACTCATCACTTCTAAAAGTAGGGTCATCTTTGGCCTAACGTTTCACCTACCAAATCATCTCCAAATTTCCCAAAACTTTCACCATCGGTTCGGGCTCGAAAGATCTTTCCAACGGTATACGTTTTGTCCAATTTTGACATCATTTGGTCCTCCAAAGTGCCAAAACACTATGCAGGGGTAAAACAGTCTAGTTTACATGTCGCCATGAGAACTCTAGTCTAGTTCGCATGCCGTCATGCGAACCAGACCTCGTGACAACATTTTCATTTTTTTGTTCACTCATGCAACTTCTTCCTCCTTTCCCACCACTGTCTGTCCCATTTTTTTCTCAACTTTTGTCACCATTTTCTTCTATCAATCAACTCATCACCACATCACCATATTTCATCTGCATCATTTTTTATTCCTCACTTGAGGGGGTATTCATACACAAATCCGCTTTGCATGCGATCAAACAATCAAACATCCAAATTATGGATATCGCATCTGTCTACAAATTTTTTTGCTAAAGATTATCTCAAGATAACAAAAACTCAATCCCAATCAGACATTTGTTAGATCACGAGAGCCACACGCACTATCAAACACGTCTTGATTTCATTTTGTATATCGACATCGATCACATACTGAATGTTACGCTTGATTTGTCCATGCCACTCGGCTCAAATGATTTGACAACTATCATCATGCACTCAACAATCAATCAAAAGGAAAAATCTGAATATGCATTTGTTCTATTCGTAATTGGACCACCTTGCATTGGTCGCAAAAAGTAAAGCAGCCTTAAGTTGCCCTCACAAACAACCAATACGATATTGCAAAATATTGTACTAAATTGGCAAAATTACTTGTTTCATCATCATGTTTCATTTGAATTCATTCATTTGCATTCATACACGCATTCTTCATCTTCTCACACCTCACCATCTTCTTCCATCATGTTTTTGCACTAAATTGTGTTTTGCACAGCATAGTACAAAAAGGGACAAATGTAGACACCTAAAAGTCGCACATGCTTGCATGTAGACACTTGAAGACCTACATAGACACTTTTAGGATTACATAAACATTCATAGGCCATTGTAGGCCATCGTAGGCCGTCATAGTTATCTGTAGGTGCAAAACCTACAAAACTATGCAAAATGCATCCAAAACGCCTTCTATTCGCAGGAGGGCCACCTACTAGCTCCCTAAGGCCACTTAAGCCCTCTCCTATGCCTAATTAAGGCCCCCATGGGACCATTCCTTAAAAAAAAAACCTAATTAGGTTAATTAGAATTCTAATTTGCAAGTGACTTTCACTTAAAGTGCACTTTATCATTAAATTGGGTTTAATTAGGGTTAAGCAACAAATAAGTCCTAAACATGTCCTCACACATGTGTGCACCCCAAATTAGTTAGGATATTTCCTAGGAAACCCTAACTCAACCTTCACCTAACCTAGAAATTAGCTAACCCTATTTAACCCTAACCCTAGCTCACACATGTGTGAGGATAGGATGTTTCCCTTAGGGCATGTGAGAGGATGACTAAGCTTGCCACCTCACAAACCCTAACTTGACCATATTATGACTTGACTCTAGGGTCTAGTACACCTAACTCCCCCCTAACCTTGGTTTTTCCTATAAATAGAGGACCAACTCCCTCATTTATCTCTCTCTCCACTTTCAATCAACTTACCAAAACTATACCAAAATTGTACCAAAAATCACATCTAACAATTCTGCACCGACAAACAACTACAAATAGCACCTAGGACCCATCCAGACATAAAGTTTGCTCCAACAGTTAACAGTAGCTCAGTTCGCAGCCTGACCTGCGAACCCGGGATCCAATTCACATGCCCCCATGCGAACTAGCCCTACAGCAGATTTACAGCATTAAATCGGGTACATATCAATTTTAGACACTTCTTACAACATTTATATTAATTTACATCATGTTTTTCTACATATTTGAGTCGATGTGTCTTCATAACTACAAGGCTTGACCAAGGTAGGCCCCTAAATGCACTAACAACATTTTGCAGGCCTATAACAGGTGCAAAAGGATATAAACAAGCAGACTACCGGTGGCACACGCACACAAAAGCCCACCTTCATTGAGAAGCAACGAAAAACACTATCAGATGCTTCATATTTGTGATGAAAACAGGGAATAAAAATCTCCATTGAAAGAGAAAATCATTTTGTAACCTCACTTCTAATGAATAAAGCAGCATTTTGAATATTGTCTATTAGTTTTATAAATGGTTTTTTTCCACTCGCTTTAGGGAGAATATGCCACTAAATTTAATATTCCTTGGTAGGTCCAATTGAGAATTTGATTTTGTGGTCTAGAAGGCATCCTGAGTAATTCTATTGAGAAGCATGGTTGTATTGCTTATGTGGATGCAACTAAGGATACATTGCATAACCATGAGGTAGGTAAGGAGGGTATGAAGGATATAGGTATAGAGGATAATTAGGCAAAGAATACTATGATGGTGTATTTTGATAGACCCATTGTTGATTTAAAGGCAAATGCATATTTTAATGGAGGAAGTTAATGTAAACCTTGTTATGGGACTTGTTGATTTAGAGGTGGTGGCCCTTGCACGTTTTGTTATACCTGACTAGCTAGATGTTGTATCAGCCCTTAGGTGTTTCCCTAGGACACCTATGACCCCACTTGTTAAGTTGATACTTGAGCATTTTGAGCAAGCTCTTGTTTTTTTAATTAACCCTAATGTTCCTACATTAGGAACCATAGATTGACCTAGTGGAATGTTGGACGTATTTCACAAACCGAATTCAAGTGAGCTCTCCATCAATGAAGTACAAGTAGGAGGGATGTTTTGGGAATCAGAGGTTAGTGGTGGGTCCATGTTACTAGCATAATATTGGATTCCAAACAGGATTTGTATGCGTTAAGGTCAGACCTATATTGGAACAAGTTTGGTTTGCTAAAGCATATGAGTAACTCATTTCTTGGCCTAAAAGACCAAATTTTGGGGTGTGAAGTTTGACTGATAGGGTTGACCATGGATATTTTACCTTTTGAGGGAACGGTATTAGATGTTGAAATCTCCCTAAACTTGTTATCTATATGGTCTATTATTTTCTTTTCCCCTATGTTTCTTCCATGATATGTGATGATATCTTCCCATTGATGTTCTATCTCTATTTTCTAATTCTTTGATTGTGTATTAATTATCTTGCACATACAGACCTGCACAGACAAAGTTTCAAGGTTAAAATTTATAAAATTTCAAAAACTTACCTATGAAGCAATTCAATTGCAATTTTAGGTGATTCTCTAGCAAAACATTGACAGAAAAATTTTACTCTTGGAGTGCTTTGCCTATGAAATGGAGCGATTTGCTTGCAATTTTGGGTGATTTGTTCACAATTTATAAATATAGAAAAAATATATATGAAAAGATATCCAAGTGAATCACTTATAGCAAGTAACTTTATAAACTAGAGTGAATCACCTTCCCATGAGGAAGGAATATTCTTGTCTTTCCCAGTGAATTTCTTCTAAAATTTAGAGTGAATTGCTTATAGGTTCTAACTTGGTGAGATTTTACTATTTTTTGAAGTGAATAGCTTGTTGGTTTGAGTGAATCGCTTATAGATTTATCTTTGGCATATGGCTTAGAACCTACCTTAATTGTTTTTTGTCCATGAAAAATGCATATACGAGGTCAAGTTTAAGGTTTGATGATGGTATAATGTTGTTTGAGTCATTGTCTTTACAAAAAGTTCCAATATTTTGGAGTTGGGATCGGAGTCACCATTCGTAAAGCACCTACAAAAATCTAGCACAGATAACAAAATGATGAATTTTTAAAGTTGGTTTGAGACTAGGAGTGATAAATCAAGTCTCTAGCCTCAAGGAATTGCTCTAGATTCAACTTGTGAAGTGCAGGAAAATCAAAGCAAATTGCTCATATAATTGAGCAAATCACTTGCAAAACTTACAAAATTTTCAAACAATCTACTCAAATAAAGGGAATCGCTCCAAAACTTGGAGTGAATCGCTTCCTAAAATTGCACTCAGAGAAAATTCACTCAATTTTGAGCCAATCGCTTCATAGTGTGATGAATGTGAATTCAACATGAAAATCAAGAAATTTTAGCCAAATTAAGTGAAATTTGAGGATGAGGGTTTGTCCCACCAGATGTGCTAGAAACAATGTTGAACTCCAAAATTGTCCTGGCTTCTATTTAATATTCGCATCCCAATTCTTGTTTCAACAAAGTTGGAAGGGAGTGTTAATGGATCCTCCCAACTTCCAAATTTATGCCAACTTCCCACTATCCTCATAGAATACCCATACACTAACCTACACTAATTGCATGAAAAGTAAAGTGCGAAAGATAAAATGCAAAAAAATTAAGTGCATAAATTTAAAATGCATGAAAGACTAATAGTGTAAGTGATTCAAAACAAATGTGGGTTTAAGCCATAAGGAGGCAAGTATGTCATCAATTAATGCATAAAAATTCTAATAACATCAATGTCCATCATTCATTATATATGAAATTGGTAAGTGAATTACAATATGGGCTAAGGGCAATGCCCCAATCATCGTGCACTTAACAAACCAAGAGGGCAACGCCACTGATGGAATGCATAAGGACTTGTCAATTTCTCACAATCTCATGAATTCAAAGCACAATGTAAGTTTCAGATATTATAGCTCTTAATTCTTGTGGCAAAAATATGATTGCAATGGATCCCTAGGCTTCCATTCATAGTAAAAGTTTACCCCTAAGTTACCTAGGGTAAGAAATAACTAATTCTAGTAGAAGTAAATATTTGGGGGTATTTTTAACAAAATGATACACCACCAAATGTTACATGTCTGTAATTATGTGTCTATTAGGCTTAGAAGGCTTCCAAAAATATTTATTCTATCACTAAATGCCAAAATGTCACTTTTAACATATTTGCCTTACCATCCATACTCTCAAATTTATGTCCTTACGACATTTCAAGTAATTCGCTCAAGCTAGCGAGCAAATCACTCACTTTTGCAAGTGTATCGCTAGTTGCCCTTGAGCAAATTTCTCCTTGGAGCCAATCAGGTCATGTTGCTAGTGAATTGCTCCATGGAGCCAATCAGCCTCTTTTGCAAGTGAATCAACACCTATGCTAGACTTAGATAAATTTTGGAGGAGTTGTGAGGCATCACTATCTAATTTCCCTATTTTATGCTCCTCCAAAATTTGCAAATCCCAAAGTAGTGGCAAGGCACTACAAGGGGTTCAAACTTAGGACCTCTTGCTTATAATGTCTTATCATAGATCATGATAGACACTATCCCCAAGGTGCCCCTTGGGAGATAAAAGGATAGGAAAATAAACAAAACAACAAAGAGAAGTGTCCCCTTTTATTTCTTACATGATGTAGGCTTGCACCATCATGATGCAAGCATGTGTTAGTCCATGCTTGAACCCCTACCAAGATAGGGAATATTCATTAGAATATCCCTTGGCATATTCTCTTTTTATATATATAAATTCTTGAACATAAAATTAAACATTTTTCAAATGCGAAAATGAGGCACCTAGAGGTAAATTGAGCAAAAGTGCTAAACTAGGACCCTCCTAAAATTTTGAAAAGAAAATCCAAAAATGCAAATGGTTCATTTGTATCTGTCAGGTTTGCCCTACATAATCTTTTTATCAAACATAACTAATCAGGGCATCCTTTCATGCCTATACAACACAAAATTTGCCAGGCCATTTTAGTAACTTTGTCAAATGACTTGGAGGTCTTTTCCAAGAGTGGAAGTCTACCCATTACTTCTCCAGGACCAAGGGTCTATCTAAAAAAGTTTAGCCTCTTCCTTTTGTTTTTCATGGCGACCAAGCAATCTATCCTTTCATTTGTGCTGGTATTGGACACAAGAAGCCAAAAGAGAAAAGGAAATGGATTTTTTTTTTTAACTGTAAAAAGAAATTGAGTTTTCAAAATACATTGAAAAACTCAATCCTAAAACTAAGGCATCCATATGGTCAAAAATAAAAAGAAACAAAAGTATTGAGTACTAATTATTAGAACAAAGGAACCTATCAATGAATTTTTTCTTACAGCACATCTACTAAATCTAGTGAAATCCTCACGACCCAAGTACACCTAGGATTTTTATTGAAAAACCCGTCAAGTCTTGTCATCAACTTTCAAAATAATTTTCTTAGCTACTCTAAACATAGTTTCTATTGGGAGAAGTGATGAAAGCAAAATTATTGAGAACAAGCAATTGAGTAATTAAGATTCACATCCAATTTGATACCATATTAGATTTTATAGCAGTTTCTATAAATGATTGGAATCAACTGATTACCCAATTTTTAGAAACAAATGGAATCAATAGACTACACAAATCAATCCACGAGCATGGTATAACATATTATTTGCAATTTTATATTAGAATCATCTCGTCCTTTCTTGATTTAAGGATTGTTTCATAATGTATGAGAGAAACTAGTACTACAAGGTTTTTCCTTCAAAATGTTCATAATTTTATATAGGAAAAGTATACTTATGTCCTATAAATATTATTATTTTCCTCTTCACCACCAGTCTCTAATTTCTTAATCATTTTTGTTATACACCAAACGCTTTTTCCATGTGACAACACTTTTGCTTATTAATGGCATTTTTTGCATGTTCAAGTTTTTGAGGTTGATTTTAGGTTAAGGTAGGATGAAGGCTTGAATTAGGATTGATTTTGAATATGAAAAACTGATAAGTCATCTTGACTTGGTTGCAAGAGAGGCTATAGACGTTGGACTACCAAGGGTAGTGGCCACACGCCTTAGAGACTAATTTGGTGTTGTTGGATTTTGCAGAACAGACTCTCTTGGTGGCAATAGGGTTGTATCATGTAGCCCAAATACAAAATGTGGAGTTCGATTGGGTTATTTTAACTACTTTAGCCAAATGTTGGTATTTGGAGACGAATGCATTTCAGCTACCTTGTAGAGTTGACCCTTGGAGGATTTTATCACATCTTGAGGGTGTTGATCAAACAAGCAGTAGCGATAAGTTAGAGTTAGTAGCAAAACCTAGAGCAATTCACAGGGGATACACAATTCTCAATTATACAATCAGGCATTGACATCAATGTCATGTATGTTGGAGGTCATATAGATAGACAAGGAGCATTGTTGGATACCTTGGTATCAGGAGTACTAATTAGTAATACTAGTTGGCGTGTCATGCACTAGGCTTGGGCAAAGGCCATTGCTGACATGCTACTCACTTCATAGAGTTGTGTGTAGGGGAGGAAGGGGTATATATCCTACTACATGCTACTCCAAGTTTGGGCATTGAATCATATAGCAGTGGTTTGGTCGCTAGGGTTTCCAGGACAAATGGTAAATGTTGATGCGCCCATAACATACCAATGGAACATTAGTTAGAGGGAGGTCAAGGTAGACAACATAAGGAACCACTAGATAGGGTTAGGAGGTTGGTGGATGACCTATAGAGAGCAACATGGAGACCCTACAAGGGTCACCTTGGCTTAACAAATGATTCATATCAGTTGGCTCAGGTTAGGCAAAGGTGGCTGGTGGGACCATAGGAATAGTGATAACTCTTCTAGTATGATCTTGTGGTCTGTCAGTTTAGGATGAGGTAGGAAATCCAACTGGATCCAGTGGGGTATTGATAGATAAATCAAGATCATGTGTCCAACACATTGTTAGAACCTAATTCCAATCCCAAGACGGACATTGATGACCCTCTCATTCTTGATTCATATGTCAATCTCAAACTTAGTAATTGTTATTGGAGCCAATACAAGACCTTCAAAATCGAGTCACAATAGTGGGGATGAAGATGGTAGAGGGGATACAATTGGGGAGTCAATCGAGGGGATCCTAGTAAGCATTCCTACTACTAGTACCAATAAAGGCAAGAGAAGAAGATAGTAATAGCAACACCAAGAGAAATAGTAGTCATGTTGATTATCATGACTGGGGAGGCAAGACCAAGCAAGTTGCCTCAATCTATTGTAGAGGCAAAGAGGGACATGTTGAGGTGGTCAATCTTCAGGCTACACTGGAAACAACCCTAGCAAAGCAGCATGTAGCACAAGTAGAGATAGCAGTACAAACATAAAAGTGTGATCACCTAGTCCAACAAACCTCAATGATGTAGTTGATTGTATAGGGTCTAACTATGGAGAGGGATAGTTGTGGCGAAGACGATGTAAGTGACAACCAGTTGGTCTGGCCATTACTAGGCTAGATGGCAAATGCATAGCAGTGACACGTAGTGGAGCTAGCTCATGTGCCGGTAGAGTTGACAATAGAGGTTGAGAGATTGACCTATTACTATATGACCTACTAGGTGATCATTAACTGCAATCACCTAGCAAGGCATGGACCCGTTCATGATCCATCACTCGCCAATCACAGTGATTTGTTAGGATGTCATTGCCGCTAGGAGAAGCAAGACGAGCCTAGGATATTGACTCATGGAGCTAGTTGTTAGGCTCCCTCTACAAGGACCAATTTTGTAGTTGTTGTAGGTAGACAAATCCACATTCCAAAAGAAGAAGAAATGACAATGCACAATGAAGGGATTTGCACAATTTTGAGTAAATGTACAATTGGTGTAATTGTACAATTGGAAAGTAAACGTACAATTGGTGTAATTATACAATTGAAAAGTAAATGTACAATTGGAAAGTAAAAGTACAATTGGTGTAATTGTACAATTGGAAAGTAAATGTACAATTTGGTGTAATTGTACAATTGGAAAGTAAATGTACAATTTGATGTAATTGTACAATTGGAAAATAAATGTAAATGCATGTGAAATGAAATGAAATGTAAAGACATGCAAATGAAATGTAATTTGATAAAAATCAAATTAAGACCTTAGTAAACTTTAATAAAGTTATTGATGTGAGTTACGGGAAACAGTTGTAAATTTTGAATTGTCTCAAGAAACCACTTTGGAATGTCCTGGACAAGAATTATAATCCCCCATATTCAATTTGTGTAGGTTGTTCATTCGAGGTATAGTTGTTGTGGTTGTTGTTCGTAGTTGGTTCATGGTTGTTCACAGGCTGGGCATAATGGTGCAATGTTGTAGTTGTGTATTGTTGTGTGCAGTGTTGTATTGTACAATTGTTGTGTAAAAGCAACCATGAATAATATAAATCCCCATTTAAGTCAGATTTGTGTATGCATGTATGGAAATTAGAGTGTAATTTCCCCAACTATATTATCTATGGAGTTTTATTGTTATTGCAAGTATTGTTGATTCCAAATCTGTGGAAGAAGTGCATGTTCATAAACTGTACAATAAACCATGTACTATTGTATGGAATGTACAATGAGGGTAAAACATGCTTAAATGACATTTATCATCATTGGTAATGATATTTATGCAACCGGTGTGCAATCAAAAAGTTACAAGATTACAAGGGTTTTACCAAACCGTACAGATAGTTTGCCAAACCGTACAATTGATAAATTATGGCATGAAATTGCATGTTTGAGCATTCTAAAATTAAATCGATGAATTCCCAAGTGAACAATTGCAAGGAGATTGGCAATTGGGAAATTACAACATTATTGGAGAAACCATACAATTGAATAGTTATAACCATACAATTGAACATTTGCAACCGTACAGTTGGAGAAACTGTATAATTGAACAGTTGTAACCGTACAATCGATAGTTGCACAGTTTTGGAGTTATACAGTTGTAATCGTACAACTGTATAGTTGTGAATATTTGGGTACAAATCACTAGGAATAATCCTAAAATATTTCATCACACCCCTTCCGGGAATACTCCCCTATGTGCTACATTTGACGCCCGTTGTTGTTGTGGAGGAATACCAAGGATCTAAAAGGGTGCTACATTTGGCGCCTGTTGGCGTTGTGCAAAGGACCTGTGTTGTTGATCTGTTGTCGTTGTGGAGAACACCAAAGGATCTACATTGTTGTTGAAAATGACTGAAGGTCTGGAATAGTTAGTAGCATGGAAGAAAGTAGAGGTGGATGATAGATATAAGTCTACAAAGACGTGGAAATATGAGACTATAAAGAGGTAGATGACAGTGAATTTTTCAAGGATGTGGACTCGTATGTTGCATTTAATTTCTACATCTTCGATACGTTGCCTATATGAGTTGGGGTTAAGCTTGGTGACATGGAGTTGTGAGAAGCAAGTTGCTTGGGAAGGTGCACAAAAAAGACCATGGAATCCAACCAAAGCCATAGATGAAGAAGATGATTTTTTTGATGTTGATGACAAACCGTACATTGAGATGTGTATGTTGGATTTGAAAAAAGGGAGGTGAAAGGTAGATTGTAGAGGGTCCGTACAATTGTACAACTGATAATCGTACAAATGATTATCATTAAAAAGCATTGCAAGGTTGTTCAATTGGTGTGCATCGTACAAAGAGAGCCATACGATTGGAGGAAAGAATTGCATAGCCGCATAAGAAAAAGAAAAAAGTGTATGGCTATTGGTAAAATACACCAGTTGCGCAAGAATTGTATGATTGTTGGAGGAAACCATACAGTCAAAGGAAGAATCGTATAATTGATAGAGAAAATTGTATAGTGAGAGGGAAAACTATACGATTACTGGGCAAATCATACAATGGTAGGGCAAATTGTACAATTACCATGCTAATTGTCATGATCCTCCCTTGGCAGACTTTTTGCTGGATGGATTTATGCTTTACTATGATACTTTGTCAATGGAAAGATTGACTATTTCATATTTTAATCTCGCAAGACAAATATATGTATAAGAAAATATGATGGATCTTGTTGATGGACACCTATTTATTCATGTTAAGTTTCTGTCAATATATGTTTTATGAAAGTATATGATGCTACTAATGGTTTTGTATGTTACAGGAACAAGCTTCCTCATTGGTGGAAGAAAGAGTTAACCACTGGAAACAAGATGTTGTAAGAAGGATGGATGTTTTTTTAAAGTTGATAGTCTTCTTCTAGATGGGTTTGCATTGGTATATAGAAATTCATTTCGTGAAAGAAGGAATGTTGGATGTCATTGGTTGTCACATGAAGGTTATAAAGAAAATCAGATCAAAAAAATTTTGGCATTAGTAGAGAAAGATCATCATTATTGCTTGACTAATTTCAATAATGATTAAGGAAATTCATAAATATGGTTATTGGCGGTTCTTGTTCTCCATTGTCTTCCTTGGAAGGAAACGTACCTATAGATGAAGAGGTCATTGAGTAGCAACTTAATGTGTTGGGGTGATAAATTTAGTTGTTGAATAACCATTTGATAAGGTTGATGCTAACCTCATGGATAATATAAGTGATAGTATTTAGATATTACAAGTGAATACTATGGGGAGGAGTGAGAGTAGGGTGAGTCTAAACTTTATGATGGTTGACTGTAATGCTTCATCATTACTCTGTGTAAGGAGAACGTACATAGTTATTGAAGTATTGCGCTCAACCATCAAAGACATCGGAAGGAGATAGGATAATGGAAAGAAGGTGTGAATTTTGAGGATATCGAGCACGAGAATGAGAGCGAAAAGAGGAAAAGATTCACTGACGAGCAATGGAGAGGAGGATAACGAAAACGAATTGTCCATTGTGCTTTCACGTGATATTCAGGTTAGCTTCAGATAAAGTTGTTTACCCTTCTGGTTTGAAAAATTGGAGTGTTGTTCTGGTTGAATGATTCCAATGAATTAATAATTATTCATAGTCTGTGAATTTGTTTGTTGAAAGACCATTTTCTTTCTTAAAAAGAATTAGAATTTGTTTTGAGTCAGGGTTTACAGCGAGCTAAATATGCTTTGTAATATCTTGTATTTATTTGTGACCCCTATAGTTGAATGGTTGGACACATCTCCATGCTACGTAAACTTTATCACCGATAATGTGAATAGCTTTACCATTTTTTGGCAGATTATGCACGCATGTTGGGTGAATTACGCCTCGGATGATGTGTGAGCTCTTAGTCTGATGTGTATCCTCTTGTAAAATCTTAAGAGGGTGCATTGTCTCTGTCGTTTAATATTTAGGGAAGTGAGTTGTGTGATTGATATCCGTGAGTCTGGTTTCTCCCTGGATGATAGTTGAAAAAAAGTAAAACTCTTGAGGGAAACTTTAATAAATATTTACTTACCTATATCAAGGAGAGCACCTGACACATTGACGATAGGTCTTGATTTGTTACAGTGTGTCAACAAAGACCTGACCATGTTTGTTTGTGTGGTTCAACAAGTAAAATATTGTTTCTACCATGGTGGATAAGCATTAATGTCTATTGTGCTTTGGATTTGAAATGATGAGACTGTCTATTTTAACTAAATGGACTTCGTAGGAGTATTAAGGCTTGGTAATTCTTTTAATTAAGAAACGTTTGAGAGGCTCTATGTTTGGTAGTTAAACGATTTTTAAGACATTCTTCGAGTTTCCTGTGGTGAGGAAAGGAGTTTCGTAGACGTCTAGTGTGGTGGTAATCTTAATTATGCTCACAATGGACCAGGGTGTTGTTGTAGAACTTCGTCCAAGGAATGCTTACTATTGTAATTCCTTGGTTAGAATAACAACAAAGTAAATTTGGTTAATGGTTTTACTTTGTTGAGTATCTGGTGCAGGAAGCGCCCAAGCTTGTTGGAAATTCTTACTAGTGTGAAAGATCTTCATGTTATAAAATATTTCCTTTGTTTTTAGGTGAATGATCTTTTGTTATCGTGTTTGCACGCACATATTTTCACACGTAATGTTGGTGACCTACATGAGGTATGTCGTAAGATCGTCAAGGATGTTAGCTACGTAGAGCTTGGTATAATGATCTGATTAACTTATTCTAAAAGTGTCTTCTTTATGCCACATTGATGGATGTACGTATTGTGATATTAATAAATGTTCCAAAATGATATTTGTATTATGTTAGTGACAAAGATGGTGTGTCTTGAGTTTGGTAATAGACTGAGTTGTGAATTAAAAGTCGAAAACGCTCTTTGTAATATCATGAGAAATATGGATTTCATAAGATGAGGGTAAATATATTTATGGGGTGTCTTTAACCTAAATTGTGAGACCATATTTTATTTATAGAATAAAGGATGTATTCATAATGTGTTTCTTAAGAGGTTGGAATACCTCTACTCCAATTTGAGGAGATACATTGTACCAATGAATTGATTGAATAATTCATGTTTAGAGATCCTAGGGTCATGGACTAACCCTAGCAGGAATTGAAGCCATTGGGAATGTCTTTAATTCAATGTAAGGAATTAACAATTCAATGATAAATAAGAGAATGATTTCAAAGCTGGGTTTTTCTCTACAGGGTTTTCCTAGGATAAATAATATGTTGTCGATTATTTTGTGGATATGTTTATCAATGAATGCATCTTAATGGTTTGGTTATATCTTAGGTTCTTGTTGGATGGTTAATTTATAATAGTTCATGCTTTTTTTTTGCTATGCATCAACTTCTTGTTATGGAATTCATGGGATAATTAAGAGCCTAGCTAGAAAGGCTTAGATAATGTATATGAAATGGTATATACCAGTTTATGGAAAGAAACTTGATTAATTTCTCATGTCTCCAATATAGAAGTAGAATTTATTTGCAACTTCTTTAGTGAACGAAAAATGTGAATATGATATGGGGATTCATGTAAGAAACGCTCATACTTAATCAAGTATTTACATCAGCAGGTGTAGAGGAATAGTTGAATGGATAATGTTTAAATGCTCTTAATAAAATGCGCATGATAATACCTAGTGTGTGGAAAGTTGAGGATTTGAGGCCTTAGAATCTAGACGTTGAGCAAGACTTATTTGGTGAAGGTCTAGCTCGTCAAAGAGATGATATTGATAGCCATAGCCTACCATGCTTAGTACATCTACATGAAAGGACTGATGTACAGTGTAGAGATTTGCGTGCCCCTTTCGATGGACTAAAGGGAATAAGCTAACTCATTGGAGGAATGAGAGTGATAGCTTAATCTTGTCTACTACCTAGTACACTTGCATAGAAAGACTTATATAAGGTGTAAAGATGGGAATGCTACATGTCTGGAAAGATTGAAGATATGAGACACATTGAGAGTAGGAATGAACAGCCCAAATCAAAGGTCATCAATACCCCGAACTAAACCTTAGACATCTAGGTGGATCAATATATAAAAAAAATGAATGGGAATTTTGGGTTATGAAATTTGGTATCAAAGTGCTCGGTTCATAGGGATACAGGCTTCCTTGTGTAAGATTAGATGGTGATGTGTAATAGGATACATAACCATGTAAGAGTTATACTTTGCATGAATAGACTTTTGTAAATAAACCAATCTTTTTATTATTTTCATAGCAAAATATTCACATAAATATATAGGGAATGTGACGGGAAGTTGAAGGAAAAAGGGGAAGAAACGGAGGGATAAGTAGCGGTAATATAGGAGGGAGAAGAGGAGGAAGAAGTGGAGGTATAAGGGGAGATAGAAGGATAAAGAATTGTCGACAAAAAAAACATGCCGACAAAACGAAGCTCATTCACATTACAGTATGAGAATAAGTTTTTTCTTGGCCACTTAGGATGAAGTGGCATTCACACTTGCAACATTCTCCCCCTTAAAGTTGAGAGGACTGACTAGACAGTCTCTCAACTTTATAAATTGAGCTTTAGCCATCGCTTTGGTGAAGATATCTGCAACATTCTCCAAAGTGCGGCAAAATTTAAGCTCAACAATCTCTTGCTCCACCATGTCTCGGATGAAGTGGTACTTCATATCAAAATGCTTCGTTCTACTATGGTGGATTGGATTGTATGCCAACTGAATTGCACTGATGTTGTCGCAGTAGATTCTGGTCAGACCACTTTGCTGTTCTTCAATCTCTTCCAGCACCTTTCTTAGCCACAAGGCTTGAGTACTAGCATAGGTGACTGATATATACTCAGCTTCTGTAGAAGACAATGCTACCACAGTTTGTTTTTTGGAACTCCAAGTTATTAGTCTTGATCCCAGACTAAAACAGTTCCCTGAAGTTGATTTTTTGTCATCAATGTTGTTGCCCCAATCACTATCACTGAAGCCTACAAGCTTTACAGTGTTACATTTATGGTACTGGATTCCAAAATCCAATGTACCCTTCACATATCTGAGAATTCTCTTAGCTGCCTGCAAATGCAGCTCAGATGGACTAGTCATAAATCGAGAGACAAGAGAAACAACATATTGAATATCAGGTCTGGTGTTGGCGAGAAACATCAAACTCCCAACCATGCTTCTGAAAGTGGTCACGTCAACTTTTGGTGCTCCATCATCTTTGCTTAATTGGATCCCATGTCCAACTAGAGTTGCAACTGGTTTGCAATGTTCCATAGCAAAATTCTTGATCATGTCCCGAGCATACTTATGTTGACAGATGAAGATCCATGTATCTGACGAATGAACCTCCTTTCCAAGGAAGTAGTGCATTATGCCAAGATCCTTCATCTCAAACTGCTTCATCATGGAGCGTTTGAACTCCATATTCACTATTTCATTACTGTTGGTCATCAAATCTTCCCAGGAAAGGATTTGGGTAAGTGTATGCGCCCTAGACCTGGACCAACATTGAAAGGCCGAAGGGAAGAGATGCCCCTCGTGCCAATCTCCGGAGAAAGGTCGGCTCCTATGCTAAACTACTTTGGTGTTTTGAGATAAGGGTGCAGGAAAGAGATAAAAAGAGTAAGGGTGCAGGAAAGAAATAAAGGGAGTAAGGGAAGAGAGATCAATGATTTAAAGTGGGAAAGAACAGGAAGCACGATCACTAATTAATAACTTGAAGCAGCAGCAAGGAACACCAAGAATAAACGAAAGAAACGCAACATTAACCTTCCTATGTATCCTCTGGGTGAGTTCTAGGATTCTCCTCCCTTTCGTCGAAATTCAGGGTTCAGAATAACGACGATTAGGACAAGCAAATATAACAGAAACCACTACCCACCAGGCAGCATAAAAGAAAACCAATATAGCGTTTTTCCTCCCCTATGTATCCTTCGGGCGAATTTCAGGGTTCAGTCCCCAATCGCACACCGAAATTCAGGATTCAGAGTAACAGTATGCAAATGAAGACAGACAAAAGAAATAAACACGGAAGGCAGCATACAAGAGAGAAATCGAGCCCAAAGCTCTTTAGTATTAATCGCAGGACTTCAAGTTACAGCAGCTTTCTAGCAGAAAGTTCCCCCCCTTTTCTTACATTACAATGTCTAGGTTTTTATAGAGGACCCGACCCTCTGAGTCATTATTACATAGAATGGCGAAGTATACTCTTGAGATCTGAGAAGTCGGCTCCTCGCGGCCCTCGTTACTGAGCTCTCAAATCCATTACAAGAACTGGCAACTGTGACCGAGTCAACCGTGGAAACATGCATTGATGAGCCGTCTGAGTGTCCTTGGTTTCTCGGTGCAATGCTCGAGTGGCCGCCATGCTTGTCGGGCTCTCCTTCAGGGGATCGATACTTCGTTTTCGATTGCCAAAAATGAGCAGCGAGCTTACCGGGAAAGTAAAAATGCATTTATGAGACACTTGATCGTCTCGAGAAAATACCCGGCTTGGAGCGCGTGCCCCTTTTGAGTCGCGAAAAGGTAACATGTCGCAATATCGCGACATTTCTATGTCTTCATCTTGGTTCTTCTTGCATCGCGAAAATATGACATGTCGCGAAATCGCGACATTTCTATGTCTTTTTCCTCTTTTGTTGCTTTTGGCCACGAAAATGCGACATGTCGCGATATCACGACACACTTTTCCTCTTTTGATCGCGAGAATGCAACATGTCGCGATATCGCGACACTTTTCCTCTTTTGGTCGCGAGAATGCAACATGTCGCGATATCGCTACACTTTTCCTCTTTTGGTCGCGAGAATGCAACATGTCGCGATATCGCGACACTTTTCCTCTTTTGGTCGCGAGAATGCAACATGTCGCGATATCGCGACACTTTTCCTTTCTTGCTCTTTCTCCTTGCTTTAAGCCGCGAAAATGCAACATGTCGCGATATCGCGACACTTTTTCCTTCTTTTGGCAAAGCTATCTTCTTTGGCTTGTTCGGCAGCGAAGCTCTTCTTCTTCATTTTATGTACAAGGGGGTGGCATTGAAAGCCAAAATTGCTGCAACACTTACAAATACTTTCGAAGCAACAAAAGAAATACTTTTGCAAAAGGAAACACTATACAAAATTTTGATTTTTTTTTTTTTCTCTACCCCTTGTGCAATGTGACAAAATTGTCAACAATTACTACCCATGAATATGAGATCATCCACATATAAGCAGACTATGAGGATGTCATTACCTTGCTTCATGTAGTAAAGGGTGGGTTCATTTCTGCTTCTGGTGAACCCAAATTCTTTGAAGTACCCATCAATGCGTGAGTACCAAGCTCAAGGTGCCTGCTTGAGACCATAGAGTGTCTTTTTTAGTCTGTAAACAAGGTGCTCCTTACCTTGCTCTTGAAATCCTTGAGGTTGCTCAACATACACTTCCTTTATCAAGTACTCATTGAGAAAGGCACTCTTCACATCCATGTGTTGAATTTTCCAACCTTATAAGCATCTAAAGCAAGAACTATTCTGATGGTCTCCTGTCTGGCTACAGGAGCAAATGTCTCCTCATAATCGATACCATACTTTTGTGTAAATCCTTTTGCAACCAATCTTGCTTTGTGTCTTTCAATGCTTCCATCAGCATTGAACTTGGTCTTGAAGACCCATTTGCATCCATCACATTTCTTGCCTTTAGGAAGCTTTACCAGATCCCAAGTGTCGTTTTTTATAGAGGTTATCTCCTCTTTCATGGCATCTTGCCAAATTTTCTGAGTACATGCCTTCTCATAACTAGAAGGTTCAAGTTGTGTACTAGTTAACAAGGCATAGTTAACTACATCTCCCCGAGGTTCTTGGGAGTCATCATCATCACCATACAAATGCATATTTTCAAGTCTTTGCAAAACTGGACTCATTTCACTAGCTTGACTTCTAGTATATCTTCTTTGAAAATTTGTATCCAACATCTGATGAGATGTATGATGTTGGAGTGTTCTCTTACCTCTGGATGGAGAATCAATATCCATTGGTGAAGAACTTACTGACTTCTACGGAGGACTTGGTGAATAAGTTGAACTAGAAGATGAACTTGGGCTTGTGGGAGGAGACTTTTTACCTTCCTATGGTGAATGTTGTTGCACCTGTTTAGAAACTGCATCATTGGATTCATCATCACTGAATATTTGGGGCTTACCCCATTCTCCCCCTTTGTCAAAAATCACATCCCTGGAAAGCACAATCTTTCGAGTCCTTGGATTGTAGAGTTTGTAATCTTTTGTGGTCTCACAGTATCCTACAAAAATGCATGCTTGACTCTTAGGATCGAGCTTCTTTCTCTGTTCATCAGGAATGTGTGAGTACTACAGTGAACCAAACACTCTAAAATGCTTGACATTTGGTTTCTTACCATACCATGCTTGGTAAGGAGTTTTCCCTTTCAAACTTGAAGTAGGGCTCCTATTCAAAATATACACACTGGTTCTGGTTGCATCTGCCCAATACATATTACTCAAATGCTTCGTCTGAAGCATAGATCTTGCCATCTCTACAATGGTGCGGTTCTTTCTCTCAGCCACACCATTTTGTTGTGGAGTGTAGGCAGCAATGAATTGCCTCTTTATTCCATGTTCTTTACGAAAATTCAAAAATTCATTAGAGGAGTATTCTCCTCCTCTATCTGTTCTGAGACACTTAACAAAATATCCACTTTCATTTTCAACTCTTGTTGTAAAATCTACAAAGCAATCAAATGTCTCATCCTTATGCTTCAAAAAATATATCCAGCACATTCTTGAAAAATCATCAATGAAAAGAAGAAAGTAAGAGTTGTTACCAATGCTCTTGGTCTGCATTGGACCACAGATGTCCGAATGCACTAGCTGGAGTGGATAACTAGCCCGCCATGCTTGCCCATGAGGAAATTTGGACCTAGCGTGCTTGCCCAAGGCACAACCTTCATAGACTTCCTTATTGTCCTGAACTTTAGGAAGTCCGGTCACCATTGCTTGAGAGGTTAACATCTTCAAACTAGCTGAATTCAAATGACCGTATCTCAAGTGCCACAGCACACTTGGATTTGAAATATCAACATTTGCTAATTGATCTCCCCCTGGCTGACCAAACTTTAAAGGGAATAACATGTTCTTTGTCATTGGCACTTGTGTAATGATTCTATTACTATTATTTTTATCAAAAATGGTGCATTGACCCTCATCAAAAAGCAACTTGTAGTTATTTTCTAACATTTGACCAACACTTAAAAGATTGTGTTGGAGATGGGGTGTGTAATAGATATCACTTACTTGCTTAACGCCTTCTTTAGTTGAAACCGTCATGGCTCCAATGCCTTCAACCGCCAATGACTTGTTGTCCCCCAACTTGATGTTGGATTTATAGGAAGAATCCTGGGTAGCAAAGAGTTCTTCTTTGCCATTCATATGATTTGAACACCCAGTGTCCAAAATCCAGGTGTCATTCAGGTTCTGATCTGACTGGCCATATGAGAGAAAGAGATTTGTGATCCCTTCCTCTTCTCCAAAATTGCCATACTGACTGCTCTGGCTGCTCCTGCTCCCTTGTGAAGCCTTTGACCAACAGTCACGAGCATAATGGCCAGGTTTGCCATAATTGTAGCAAACTTGTTTCGACTTGTCACTTCCTTTTCCTCGGCCTGGATGCTTTCCTCTGTTCTGTTGTCCACCCCTGTTCTGACCTCCACCTCTGTTTGAAGATCCTCCGCTGCTTGGGGTTCCACCTCATGGACTGTTCTTGCCTCTTCCTCTATACTGACCTCTGCCACGGCCTCGACCTCTTCCTTCTTGTGAAGCAAAGGCTTTATCATCTCCTCCATGGTTGGTGGAAGGAGTGTCCTGCAATATTTCTTCATGTGAAAGAAGAGAACCAATCAATGCTTCAAAAGAAAGAGTGGTCAAATCTTTTGACTCTTCAATAATGATTGCTACATGATTCCACTTTGGAAGAAGTGTTCGCAACACTTTCTTCACCATAACTTCAGGCTTAATATCTTCACCTAGAGTGACCATTTTATCTACTACAGCTTTAATCCTACTTTCTCATTTTCCTGCATTCTGAGATTTTCAAAATCTCTCTTCAGTGTTTGAAGTCTAACCTGTTTTACTTGATTACTACCTTTAAAGCTTTCCTTCAAAACTTTCCAAGCATCTTGAGCTGTGACACAAGATGCTATTCTAGGAAAGATACTTTTATCTAGGGCTGCTTGTAAATAGTACAGGGCAGAGGAATTATTTTTTTGGGCTTCTTTTCTAGTTTTTTTATCTGCAGCACTCAAAACTGCCCATTCAGCAGCTGTAGGTTTTGTATACCCTTCTGTTACAATATCCCATAAACCTTTGCCTATTAACAAGGTTTTCATCTTAATTGACCAATATTCATAATCACTACCATTAAACTCAGGAATCGGGAGACTTGTATTTGAGGCCATTTCTACTGCTTGAAATTAAACTTTGATTTGACTAATATAAGCAATAACAAAGCAAAGTAATTACAAGTTCAAATCAAATCTAGTTTTTTTTATTCTCTCACTAATTTCTTGTTCTTCTTGTTGTGGATCTCCCAGTACTGGATGCCCAAAATTGTCGGCAATGGAATCCTCGTTGTCACTGATGAGGATGATTTCAGGGGCAGCTGGCTCAGGTGGCTCCAATATTTGTAGAGAAGCACTGTCGCTGATTTGTGGGTTGGCTGGTTCGGGCTCTGCTGGCTCAGGCTCCACCGGCTCTGGCTCTGGAGAGCGTGGGGTATAGCTTTCACTGGATTGTTCCTCAGGCTCAAATGCAACTGAATTAGACTCCACTTTTTGTCCAAAAATATTGTCCTTTGAGTCAGCCTCGTATCCAGAATCGGGCTTCCTCTGGTGGGCTATGACTGCGTTTTGTAATTGGGTGAAAACTGTATGCAAACCGTATCTCCGAACTTTTTCGTCAAACCATTCGACGTTCTCTCTTTGTAAAAGAGAACAAAGAGCATGATAGCATCCGGTTGATCTGATCATCTACTCATCAAAAAAAAACTTCATTAGAGTCTCTGAGGTTAAAATTTTCACCCTTTTACAGTCGTTGAGGCTATTACAAAACAAATATTTAACCTTGAACGGGGTTCCAAGGGGCTATACGAGATGTGATTTTAATTATTTTTAATTTATATTTTAATTATTACAGATCAATCTTTAATAATTGTTTTTAAATAATTACAAATATAAAAGAATTATTGTTTTTAAATAATTACAAATATAAAAGAATTATTAAATCTTTTTTTTGGACTTTCAAAAAAAAAAAAATTGAAAACTTTTTTAGTGGAAAGATACTTTTTCTGGAGGTAAAAGTTTGTGGCACATTGTAAATCGCCCAAGGGGCTTGAAAAGCTTGATTTTTTGGAAAACTTTAAAAGGGCCATCTTTGTAAAAAGAGGGAGCATAAAAGTGTCGAGAAGCCTTCCGGAGCGCCCGTTTAGCACTTCCAGAAAATTTTGGACTCCCCGTCTCGTGAAAGGTTAAGTATGGTTCAAGAAAAACCCACTTTGTAAATCAATGCTATCATATGTCCGAAATTACTTTTCCTAGTGGTTCAACCATTGGATGTCTTTCTACAGCACCACTACATGCTTTTGATATTGTCTTAGGAATGAATTGGTTGCAAGCACATAAGGTTGTGATCAATTTCCAAGACAGATGGATTGAGTATAAGAAAGATAGCAGGAAAATACACAAGGTGTATGGCCTGCAAGGGGCTTTTCAACACCAGATCCTCTCAGCAATGCAAGTTAAGAAAGCCATTAAAAGGGGAGGAATAGTTTATGTCGTTAAGATAAATGAGATAGAAAATGAAAAGAAGGAATATGTGTTTGGAAACACCCAGTAATTCAGGACTTCATGGATGTATTTCCAGAAGATTTACCCGAATTACCTCTAAAACGTGAATTTAATTTCAAAATTGAGCTTAAACTCGGAATTGAGCCTATTCGTAGGGATCCTTATAGAATGAATCCCATTGAGATGCAAGAGTTGAAAGTGCAGCTACAAGGGTTGCTAGAGAAGGGATCAATTAGACCGAGTGTGTCACCATGGGGTGCACCTATACTGTTTGTTAAGAAAAAGGATGGTTCCTTGCGAATGTACATAGATTACAGAATGCTTAATAATGCAACCATTAAAAACATATATCTTTTATCCAGAATTGAAGATCTTTTCATTCAATTAAGATATGCCACCATTTTCTCTAAGATCGATCTGAAATTCGGATATCATCAACTGAGAATCCGTGAAGAGGATACTCATAAGACAGCATTTAAAACTCGATATGGGCATTATGAGTTTACTGTCTTGCCTTTTGGTCTAACAAATGCTCCAACCTCATTTATGAACTTGATGAAGAGAATTTTCAGGAAGCATCTAGATCGATTTGTTATTGTATTCTTTGACAATATTTTAGTATATTCCCATAATAGAGCAGAGCACAATCGACATATTAGGATTGTGCTAGAGCTGCTAAAAAAATCAATTATACGAGAATCTAAGTGCGACTTCTATGTGTTAGAAGTGCATTACTTGGGACATATCATATCAGCTGAAGGATATTTGTAGATCCTAAGAAGATAGAGGCCATATTGAATTGAATGACGCCTACAAATGTGACTGAAGTATGGAGATAGAGGCCATATTGAATTGAATGACGCCTACAAATGTGACTGAAGTATGGAGCTTCATGGGATTGACTGGTTACTACAGGCGCTATGTAAAATACTACTCCAATATAGTAGCTGCAATAACTAACCTTAATAGGAAAGGGAAAGAGTTCAGATTGACAGATAATTGTGAGGCAACTTTCAATTTGCTCAAGCAAAAACTCACTATAGCTCCGATATTAAAGATACCTTACCCACAGGGTAGTTTTTTTGTATGTACATATGCATCATTGGAAATATTAGGAGTGCTCTCACAGGATGGAGTAGTGGTAGCTTATGCCTCAAGAAAGCTCAAGAGGCATGAGGTCAACTACGCTACCCATGACTTGGAATTGGTAGCAATAGTGTACGCTCTCAAGATCTGGTGACATTATCTGATAGGAAGATCCTGTGAGTTGAGGACAAACTAGCAGAGTCTGAAATACATATTCACTCAACCTTTGCTCAATTCCAGGCAAATATGGTGTATGGAGTTTCTCATTGAATATGATTTTGGCATTGAATACATCAAAGGAAAAAAAACAAGGTTGTCGATGCTCTTAATAGAAGAAGACAGATTGTTGGTTTGACTTGTAACCATGTAGAGTTGATGGATCAATTCAGAGAAATGCGTTAGGATGTGTACTACAACCAAATTCGGGTAAATATGGAAAGGAGACCTGATGAAAATAGGAACTTTAGTATTAAGGATGAATTCTTATGCTTCAAGGATAGGGTAGTAATTCCGAAAGCCGATGACCTGAGAAAAATGATCATGAATGAAGCACATAGATCTCTATATTCTGGTCACCCATGAGGGACAAAAATGAGAGAGAATATGAAGAAAACCTTCTATTGGCCAGGAATGAAAAGAGACATCACTGAATTTGTTGTCCAATGTCTCAAATGCCATAAAGTTGAGGTTGAATACAGACATCCTGCAGGACTGTTGTATCCTCATGATGTACCTACACAAGAATGGTAGGTGATTTCAATTGATTTTATTGTAGGTTTTCCAAAGACCAAGTTCCAGCATGATGCAATCTTAGTTGTGGTCGACAGACTGACCAAGGTTGCGCATTTTATCCCTGAAAATACCAAGGATGATGCTGTGGTGGTGGCTAATAGATTTTCCAAGGAAATATTTAGGCTTCGTGGTTTTTCGAAAGTGATTATTTCAGATAGAGACTCAAGGTTTACATCCGAGTTTTGGCAAGGTTTACAGAAAATATTAGTCTTGTGGCATATCGACTCACCCTACCACCAAGTCTATCGAAGATACACGACACCTTTCATATATCCTTATTTAGAAAATACATTGATAATCTTGACCATAGTGTGGGAATTTTCTAATTTGCAGATGACAAATCCAAAGGCTATAGAGGCGCGTCCAGTAAATATCCTTGAGTTCCATTCCAAATCAGTGAGGAAAGGTATTCTAAAGCAATGCAAGGTCCAATGGGACCGCTACTCCGAGAGAAATGCTACTTGGGAAAGTAGCAGATATGCAGAGACACTTTTCGTTCCTGTTTGAGAATGCTATGTAATTGTTATTTTATGTTTGAACTATTTAAAACACAAAGGACTGTGTTAAGCCTAAGGGGGTAGGATGTCATGACCTTCCCTTGGCAGACTTTTTAGTAGATGGATTTATGTTTTGCTATAATATTTTATCGATGGAATGATTGACTATTTCATGTTTTAATCTCGCAAGACAAATATATGTATAAGAAAATATGATGGGTCTTGTTGATGGACAACTATTTATTCATGTTAAGTTTCTGCCAATGTAAGTTTTATGAAAGTATATGATGTTTCTAATGGTTTTGTATGTTACAGGAACAAACTTCCTCATTGGTGGAAGAAAGAGTTAACCAAGGAAACAAGATGTAAGAAAGGGATGGATGTTTTTTTTAAGTTGATAGAGTCTTCTTCTAGATGGTTTTGCATTGGTATATAGAGATTCATTTCGTGAAAGAAGGAATGTTAGATCTCATTGGTTGTCACATGAAGGTTATAAAGAAATCACATTTTTGATCTACAAAAAAGTTTTGGCATTAGTATAGAAAGATCATCATTATTGCTTGACTAGTTTCAATAATGATTAAGGAAATTCACAAATATGGTTATTGACAGTTCTTGTTCTCCATTGTCTTCCTTGGAAGAGGTCATTGAGTAGCAACTTAATGTGTTGGGGTGGTAAATTTAGCTGTTGAATCACCATTTGATAAGGTTGATGCTAACCTCACGGAGTGATAATATTTAAATATTACGAGTGAAGACTATGGAAGGAGTGAGATTAGGGTGAACCTAAACTTTATATTGGTCGATTTTAATGCTTCATCGTTACTCTATGTAAGGAGGAGAATGTGTGTAGTGCTTGAAGTACAACGCTCAACCACTGAAGACACCAGAAGGAGAGGGGATAGTGGAAAGGATGTGTTCATTTTGGGGATATCGAGCATGGGAATGAGAGCGAAAGGAGGGAAAAAAAGATTCACTAAGGATCAATAGAGAGGATAACGAAAACCAATTGTCCACTATTCTATCTAGTGATATCCAGGCGAATGGAGGACTATGAAAACCAATTGTCCACTGTGCTTTCGGGTGATATTCAGGTTAGCTTCAAATAAAGTTGTTTACCCTTCTGGTTTGAAAATTTGGAGTGTTGTTTTGGTTGAATGATTCCAGCTTGAATTAATGAATATGAAATTGTTTGTTGAAAGACCATTTTCTTTCTTAAAAATAATTGGAATTTGTTGAGTCAAGGTTTACAGCAAGCTAAATATGCTTTGTCGTTTCTTGTATTTTTTTGTGACCCCTATAGTTGAATGGTTGGACACATCTCCATGTTGCATAAACTTTATCACCGGAAATGTGAATAGCTTTACCATTGTTTGGCAGATTATGCATGCATGGTGGGTGAATTATGCCTCGGATGATGTGTGAACTCTTAGTATGTGACGTATCCTCTCGTACAATCTTAAGAGGGTGCATAGTCTCTATCGTTTAATCTTGAGGGAAGTGAGTTGTTCGATTGATATTTGTGAGTCTGGTTTCTCCCTGGATGATAGTTGAGAAAAAGCAAAACTCTTGAGGGAAACTTTAATAAATATGTACTTGCCTATATCAAGGAGAGCACCTGAGACATTGATGATAGGTCTTGATTTGTAACAGTGTGTCAACAAAGACCTGGACATGTTTGTTTGTGTGGTTAAACAAGTAAAATATTGTTTTTGCCACGATGGATAAGCATTAATGTCTATTGTGATTTGGATTTGAAATTATGAGACTGTCTATTTTAACTGAATGGGCTTCGTAGGAGTATTAAGGCTTGGTAATTCTTTTAATTAAGAAAAGTTTGAGAGGCTCTCTGTTTGGTAGTTAAACGGTCTGTAAGACATTCTTCGAGTTTCCTGTGGTGAGGAAAGGAGTTTCATAGACGTCCGGTGTGGTGATAATCTTAATTATGCTCACAATGGACCAAGGTGTTGGTGTAGAACTCTGTCCAAGGGACGATTACTGTTGTACTTCCATGGTTAGAATAATAGGAAAGTAAATTTGGTTGATGGTTTACTTTGTTGAGTATCTAATGCGGGAAGTGTCTAAGCTTGTTGGAAACTCTTACTAGTGTGAAAGATCTTCATGTTATAAAATATTTCCTTTGTTTTTAGGTAAATAATCTTTTGTTATCATGTTTGCATGCACGTATTTTCACACGTAGTGCTGGTGACCTACATGAGGTATGTCGTAAGACCGTCAGGGATGTTGGCTACGTAGAGCTTGGTATAATGATCTGATTAACTTATTCTAAAAGTGTCTTCTTTATGCATTGATGGATGTACGTATTGTGATATTAATAAATGTTCCAAAATGATTTTTGTATTATGTTAGAGACAAAGATGGTGTGCCTTGAGTTTGGTAATAGACTGAGTTGTGAATTAAAAGTCGAAAAGGCTCTTTGTAGTATCATGAGAAATATGGATCTCATAAGATGAGGGTAAATATATTTATGGGGTGTCTTTGACCTAAATTGTGAGACCATATTTTATTTATGAAATAAAGGATGTATTCTTAATGTGTTCCTTAAACCTCTACTCCAATTTGAGGAGATACATGTACCAATGAATTGATTGAATAATTCATGTTTAGAGATCCTAGGGTCATGGACTAACCCTAGCAAGAGTTGAAGACATCGGGAATGCATTTAATTCAATGTAAGAAATTACCAATTCAATGATAATAAAGAGAATGATTTCAAAGTTGGGTTCTTCCCTACAGGGTTTTCCTAGGATAAATAATATGTTGTCGATTATTTTGTGGATATGTTTATCAATGAATGCATCTTAATGGTTTGGTTATATCTTAGGTTCTTGTTGGATGGTTAATTTATGATAGTTCATGTTTTTTTTTATGCATCAACTTCTTGTTATTGAATTCATGGGATAATTAAGAGCCTGGCTAGACATGCTTAGATAATGTATATGAAATGGTATATACTTGTTTATGGAAAGAAACTTGATTAATTTCTCATGTCTCCAATATACAAGTAGAATTTATTTGCAACTTCTTTAGTGAACGGAAATGTGAATATGAGATGGGGGTTCATGTAAGAAACGCTCATGCTTAATCAAGTATTTACATTAAAAGGTGTAGATGAATAGATGAATGGATAATGTTTAAATGCTCTTAATAAAATGTGCATGATAATACCTGGTGTGTGGAAAGTTGAGGAGTTGAGGCCTTAGAATCCAGACGTTGAGCAAGACTTATTTGGAAAAGATCTAGATCGTCAAAGAGATGAGATTGATAACCTTATTCTACCACGCTTAGTACACCTACATATAAGGACTGATGTACGGTGTAGAGATTATCGTGCCCCTTTCGATGGATTGAAGGAAATAAGCTAGCTCATTGGAGGAATGAGAGTGATAGTTTAATCTTGCCTACTACTTAGGACACTTGCATAGAAAGACTTATGTAAGGTGTAAGGATGGGTATGCTACATGTCTGGAAAGATAGAAGATATGAGAAACATTGGGAGTGGGAAGGAACAATCCAAATCAAAGGTCATCAATACCTCGAACTAAACCTAAGATATCTAGGTGGATCAATATATAAAAAAATAAAATGAATAGGAATTTTGGGTTATGACACCAATTGCATTGTTGCAAGGCAAATCGTAAGATTGCCAATCAGCCTGTACAAGTGTATGTAATCATACAAATGGGCTGATAGATTGTACAAGCCAGGTTCAACCCAAGTTAAAGGGAGGTGTTGGTAAGAAAGCATGTTGGAGAAGAGTATTTGACACCACAACAATTGCAATAAGTGATGCACAATGGTGGGTGGGACAAGAGTCTGACATTCATGCAAATGGAAGATGGTGTGTCCACTAGTGTGCAAGATGAGAGTTCGACACTAGGAAAGTTGCAAATTGGTGTGCTCGATGGTGAGCAAGATGGAAGTCCGACATCGGAGCAACTGCAGAGTGGAACATTGTCTAATGAGCAGAAAGGGAGTATAGCAGAAAAGCAATTGTAGGGTGATGCGTCTAAGACTGTGTAAACACATGTTTTCAATGAAAAATCAACCTATCAAATCAAGGGCCAATTTGGGCATATAATGTAAATGTTCATTATTTCATGGAGAATCAATAGAAGACCCAGTTAGGCATTGGAGAATTTGTTGCATGTTGTGGAGAGCAACTGGGCAGACCAATGAGGCAAAATGGAGGTGGTTGTTTCCTGCAACATTTCGTGGGTTTGCAATAGACTGGTATATGAAATTACCAAAGGACAAGTTCTAGACATGGGAAGAATTGTGTGATGCATTTATGAAATAATTTCAATTGTACGATAATGAGGATGAGATCCTTACTGAAATTTATAGAATTATACAGGGTGAGAATAAGTCTCTTAATTCTTACAATCGAAATTTGTGTGGGTTGTTTGACCATTTTGAACAAGACCAATCATAGGCATTGAAGAGGATGTGGTTCATAAATGGACTTCTTCCTATGTATCGAATGAAGATGAAGATATTCCCTCCAAGATCATACCAAGAGGCTTTAGATTATGCCTTGATTTGGGAAAGTGATGCAAAATTGAATTGGCATCATGATGTAGATGAGAGTAGCTTAGAGGATGAAAGTGAATCTCATATTGAAGATGACTCAGACAATGAGAGTGATGACTCTGGGAAGGAGCGTAGTCCCTTGTTCAAAAATTTGAGTCAATAAGTCAGGGAATAAAATGACTCCAAAGAAAAGAATGATGAATTTGAGGATGATTGTAACTTAGAGAATTCAAAATCATCACCACAGATATATACAACCCAAAGCCAGGATGTACAAAGGAAGGATGTCATTGGTGATGTGGCGTGTGACAATCGTCACAAAAATAAAAGAAGCAAAATATAGTATGATACTGAGGGTAGACCCAATGTACAATGTTATAAATGCCAATTGTGGGGACACTTTGCACATGACTGTAAAAGTGTTACAAATGAGGATAAACCAATGATGCATACAAAATTTGAAGCATTAGAGAAGAGTTATAGCCCTTGCCAAGAAATAAGGGAGGTGGAGGTGAACTTGATGAGCATGATTAGAATTGAGGAAGTGAACTTGATTTCAATGGAGGAGGTAGAAATGCCACAGGTAGCCAAGACTATGCATGAAGAAGTTGCAAAAGTGGTTGATGTAGATAAGACAAAACAACAAAACAAAGTAGAGCCTAACATTATCCAAGATGAGTGTGTCCAACAAATCGTTACTCAAATGGAAAAGTTTGATGAACAAATAGAGGGCACTAAGAAGTGTTGTCATTTAAGTGCACGTCATACAAGTGAAGTTACCATACAATTGGAGGAAGAAGTTCCAACAGAACAGTCAATCGTACAAGTGGAAGATGTTCAAATGGAACAGCCAATAGTACAATTGGAAGATGTTTGCAAGGAACAGTCAATTGTACAATTGGAGGATGTTGTTCAAGAGGAACAATCAATTGTGCAACTGGAGGATATTTTTCAAGTGGAAAAATCAAATGTACAATTGGAAGATGTTCAAGAGGAACAACCAATTGTACAATTGGAGGATGTTCAAGAGAAATAGTCAATTGTACAATTGGAAGATGTTGCCCAAATAGAACCGATTATATAATCAAAATTGTCCAAGGAAGAATGGGATTGTATGATTGTGTGAAATGGAACTATACAATTGTTGGGTGGAACCGTACATTTGGCACAAATCGTACAACTGATGGGTGTGGTCTTATGGTTGGTACAAATTGTACAGGTAGTAAGTGAAATCGTAAAGTTGACAGAGATTGTATGATTGCAATTCAAATAGTACAATGTGAAACCATACAAGGTGAAATCGTACAAAATGGAACCGTACCATGTGAAATTGTACAAGGTGCTACCATACGAGGAGAAGAACGTCCATCCGTGGTTAAGACAAGATAGTTTAAGGCTAAATTTTAGCCATTTTGAGCCCAAAAGAAGCAAAATGGAATTGAGGGTGAGTTGTTTCAATGGGTCAAGAAAACACCACTGAAGTATCGATGAAGAGGAAAATTTGGCTTTGACAGTGATGGTTTTAATAGCTTCGTCGTTGAGGTTTTAGGGCATTGCCTCAAACCCTACGAGGGCTTTGCCCCTCGATTCCAACCTATATCGTGACAAGGTACGCGCAAAGGGCACTGCTCCTCGACCCCGCAAGGGTCGTTGTCCCTTGACCCTACACGGGGGTTCCCGTCCCCTTGATCGCCGACATAGGTGGCAATGGGCGTTGTCTGTCATGTTTGTCAGGATGGTCATGTTGATCATGTTGATGCAATTGATGATGCATTTGATTATGGAATATTGATTATCGGAATACAATGTGTTGTGAGAAGCAGATTGAAGTGATGCTAGTTGTAGAGGACCTTTGGAATAGAAGGAAGTGAAAGGAGCATGACAATTGATACTAGTACATTGTTCAACGCTTCTATCCCCAATGTTCAGTTCATGTGTCGTCGAGGACGTCGACCAGTTTAGAGGAGGGGATAGATGTAGGTAGGCAAATCCACATTCCAAAAGAAGAAGAAATGACAATGCACAATGAAGAGATTTGCACAATTGGAAAGTAAATGTACAATTGGTATAATTGTACAATTGGAAAGTAAATGTACAATTTGGTGTAATTGTACAATTGAAAAATAAATGTAAATGCATGTGAAATAAAATGAAATGTAAAGACATGCAAATGAAATGTAATTTGATAAAAATCAAATTAAGACCTTAGTAAACTTTAATAAAGTTATTGATGTGAGTTACGGACAACAATTGTAAATGATGAACTCTCTCAAGAAACCGCTTTGGTTGTACTATATGATTTTTTATGAATATATGGCATATGTAAGCCTTTATTTATGAGGGTGTCAAATTCATGTGATAAATGCTTTTGTTATATTGTGTTATGTTAACTTTGATTATGTTGCTTTGATGATGATGAGTAAATTTTGTGATGAATTGATAAATAATTATGTGCTAAAATTGAATTGATGATAGAAGTTTTGGGTTAAGATGCATGGATGTTTGATGTATATAGATGTTTGATGTAGAAAGATGTTTGATATAGATTACAAGTATAATACAAATATTTACAAAATGATGTGCCCAAGGGGACTTTAGATAATAATGTTATAAAGCCTTGATATGATAGATATAAAGATGTGCCCAAGGGGACTTTAGATGATGTCATAAGGCATTACTATGATACCAATAAATATGTGCCCAAAGGGCTTTACATAATGCCTTAAGGCATTAGTGTGATACAAAATATGATGCAGATAAAAATATGCCCAAGAGGGTTTTAGATAATGTCGTATGGCATTGTTGTAATACAAGATATGGTACATATAAAGTTGTGCCCAAGGGGACTTTAGATAATGACATAAGGCATTGCTATGATACAAAATATAATACAAATAAATATGTGCATAGGGGGGTTGTAGATAATATCATAGAGCATTGTTCTGATACAAGATAAATATATTACTTTTTGGTGCCCCTAGACAAATGTTGAAGGAGCATTTTTTTATTTTATTAAAAGTTGTAAATAGATTTGCCTCGAACAAATATTTGGAGGACTTTATAGACGCGCAAAATGGCAATATAATTGTCTCTAGACGGACATCATATAGGACTTCAGCTAGTGGATTTGCCTTTAGACAAATGTTATAAAGGACTTTGCCTTGCCTTTAGACAAATGTCATAAAGCACTTCTGCTTTACCTCTAGACAAATGTTGTAAGCACTTCTACTTGACAAATGTCATAAAGGACTTTAGCTTTTATACTTGTCTCTTAAATATGCATACACCATCCCCAATGCTTCTATTTTCCATCGTGATGTAATTCTTCTTTGCTCAAGACAACCACCGTCTAGCAAAGTATATAGGTTGGTCCATCCTAAACTACCATTTTTGTGCCAACTTGCACCTGATTACAAAGTTCGATACATAAACATGGACATCAAACTACTTCTCCCAATTTAGAAATACCAAAATGGGTTCATAAACCTTCACCTTCAACTCCTCAAAGCCCTATCGATGCTCCACCCACCTAAAAGGAACATCTTTGTGCATCAAAGAATCTAACCAATTTGACATTTGTGCAAAATTGTTTATGCCCTAGAAATAATTTCAATGAGCTTATATTAGATGGCTCCTCTATGCTCATCACAACACAAATTTTGTAGGGATTCATCTTCAATCCTTCCTTGTACACAACATGCCCTAGTAGTTTGCCATACACACCAACAGCTTGCATTTATTTAGGTTCAAATAAAGTTTAGGGTTCATACACAGCTTCATGCACTCCTCTAGTGCCTTCAATTGCTCTTCCTTCTTTCTCTACAATGACCACTCACACAAAAACACTTTGAATTGCCTATAGACATTTGTTTAAAAATATATAGGATTATCCTTTGAAATGCAGTAGGTGCATTGCATAAATTGAAAGGCATTCGATTATATGTGCATATTCCATTCTCCATGACAAAAGTTATTTTCAACCTATCATCCTCGACAATGTTTTATCTAATTGTAGCTCGAGAATCCATCCAAAAAGGAGTAGATCTCATGCCTTGCTACTTTCTCCAAAATTGAGTTCATGAAAGTGATTGGGAATGGGTCTTTGATTGTTAGAGCACCAAGCTCTTAAAATTTGCATAGATGCAAATTTGGATGCTCTCCTTCTTTAATTAATCACAATGGGGGATACCTATTCACTCAATGTCACCTTGAAGATTATCCTCGAATCCAACATCTTCATTTCAACATTGACAAGAGTTGCATACTTGGGATTCATTTTTTTAGGTCTAATATTGATAGGTTGTGCACTTAGAACCAAATGGATTTTAAGTACATTCTAGTCGAATCCCTTGTAGATCTTTGTACATCCATGCAAACACCTTTTATTGCATAAAAATTTTAAAAGTTGTCACTTTTAATATTGGGTCTTAATCATCTCCACAATGGATTTTCTCTTTGTCCTTCTCACTAAGGTTTACCTACACCATTTAAGGACCTTTATATTTAATCATGTTTTCTATTGCCTTTGCCACATCAAAAGAATGTCCCAAATTTTCATCAATTTCCACATCGATGACACTATGCAGAGTTGAAGGGAAACGACATTTTCTCCTGCTCCCCTCCAACTAGTATGGATTTGTCAAGTTGCTTTTTAAATACATGACTACATTCGCCAACTTCGTAAGTGTTATGAAGTCCTTCATCATGTTCTTCCTCATGTGTGCTAATGAACAGGCATGTAGGTTGGAAGACTTCATAGTCTTCCATTTGCTTGTGGAAGCAACCTGCTAACTAAGTTCCCATCATCTTTTGTGCACTCTTCTAGTTCCAACACTCCTTTGTTTGGTTCTAGTTCGTCCATCCTCTCTTCTTCGTCTGACAAGGACTTGCCAAATTCATCCAAGGATGCCAACTCCTCACTGACAAATTAATTTCTCAAATTGATTATATACATATGTTGTGCCTTTTTTGAAAGTTGGTTCTCCCAATTGTGATCTACTTTTGTTGTGTGATACCCCAAAAATGTATCATATGTTTGTTTTTGCATGGCAATTACTATGAAGTCCAGGATGAAACTTGTTCAATGATTTTCACTTTTTGTAGTATGTTCGTCTCAATGTCATACTAACCTACTCCATACAATTGAAAATTGGGTAGACCACAAAAATGGTGCACCAAAGTCCTTCCATGTCTTTTCAAGCAATAAATTCATGTTGAAAATAACATCATTGATCACTTGCATTATCCCATGTCTAAGCAACCCAATATGGATCAGTGTAGGATTTTCCTCGACATTTGTCATCAAAATTGTCGAGTTTATATATTGATCCTTGTTTGCTTGTCTTGTTGTAGTTGGACAATACGCATTCTCCATGTTGCCCTTCATGCATGTCAACTATCCAACCATCCCATAGAGCTTTGGTTTCGCACAAATCAAAAGACATTTTAATTGATGCTCAAGTCCAACACTTGAAACACCAGCTCTTTCGTTGATGACCATATCTATGAAACTTTGATAGGTTCATTTTGTTTTGTATTCCTTATATTGTTCTTTCCCTTCTCTTCATCCACTTGAACATGGGCTTCCTACCATTTTCCCTTCTCCTTGGAAGGGTTTGGGTACACTATCATTTTCTTGCTTGTGGGTGTGTTGACACCAAACACATGATCCTTGTCAAATTTATGAGTTGTTCTCCTTCTTCAGACAATTTACTTATGCTTGTCAAGACCAGACTAACAACACATTATTGTCACAATGTTGCCACCATCTCCAACTAATGTGTTTGTGCAATTTCATGCAAAGTATCCTCACTCCTGACATCTTCTACATTGAATGATCGACCTATCAGCCAAATCATACTACAACTTATTCTCACCACCATCACTAGACTTGTTTCCATATTGTGCATTGTCTTCTTCCTTGTTGATTACTATTATAATCGTCACTCATTCCATTCCACCCACTCTTTGAAGTGTTGGATTTGTTTCTTCCTTTTGCACCATAATTTTTTGGTGTCACGAATGGACAGTCGACCATCACATGTCCATTTATTTTACAAATGTTGCAGCATGCCTTCTTCAGGTAGTTGGTGTTTGTGTGCCCTTCCACCTTACACTCCAAACACCATATATCTTTCTTTTCCTCCTTCCCCCCCTTTACGTCATTGATAATTCTCTCCATGTCTTTCCTCATCACCTGGATGATTGCATTATGACCTTCCTTATCACTATTAGACTTCATGTCATCTATTTCATGAATCATACTTATGTCTATTGTCACAACACTCAATTTAATGCCTCCTAATACTTTGTCAATAGTAATACCTTCATCTTCTTATAATAGTAGTCCATCCCTGAACCACCATTTCTGCAATTCATTCGTCGGTTTTACTTCCATCTTCCTTACCAACTACTTCAGATGATAGTTGTATGACTCGATGTTTTTGTCCTCTTCCTTCATCACATATATTTCTCCAATAATCTCCATATCATCACAAAGCAACTTGAATTCTTTGGTGAATTTCTCTCTCAAGTTGTTCCAAACAATAAACAATTATTCTAATCTCAAGTGTCAATCTGTTAAAATTCCTTACATGGCTAGGAATAACTACACCTTTGTGTCTTCATATGTCACACCATTAGTTTTCCATATTGTTTCGCATATGTCAATGTCTCTTAGGATCCTCCTCATCTCCAATAAACTTCGAGCATTTATGCTTTCTCGTTGTTGCAGCCATTACTATTGAAGTTTGGCCTTATGGTACCTGTTGTTGTTGTTGTTGTTCATCGGACTCTCCTCCACTTGACAAACTCCCATCTAATGACCAATCTTCCTCCTATGGAAACAATCATGAATCAGTTTCAATTGCACTTGCACTACATGATCTTCCCATGTATACAAGGGTTAACTCTAGTCTCCCAAACACACTTCCTTGTGGTTGCCTCTATGCTTAACTCTCGTCCTCCACACCTCTTGGTACTCGTCCCTATGTTTGTGTCACCGCTAGAATCGCCACTTACTTAGGTTGGTATTGTGTTGTGTGATTCTCTCTATCATGCTCAACGTTGGCACATTCTTCACCACTTGCACAGACGTCTTTGTTGGACTGATTCACCTTTGATTGTTGCACGTCTTTCTTCATCATCAAGAACGTCTCCCACCAGTCAATTTGTCTTCTCCTTTTTGTCTCAAGGTTTCCTCTTCCCGAGGAGTCCACATGTTCTTCAACTCCAACGACGAAACCCCAACAACATCGCTCTCCACTATTAATTCTTGTTGCGTCCATGATCGCACTTCTACAACATAAGTTGTTTGTTACGCTCTTGTCGTGCTTTTTCATTTGTCACTTATTGCACAAGTCTCTAACTTCTTTGCATCGGCTCCTCTCGCCCATCCACATCCATGTCTACAACGTCCTTGTGTCAGATTACCTATCATTCATGTTCTCTCCTCTTCCAATGTCACCATAGTCACAAGTCCAAACTCAATGCAAAAACGATGCCAAATATAGTACAATAAGCATTCTGAATTAAAGGAACAAGAAAAGCAAATAACAAGCAATGTTAACAGTATTAACAATTCATACATCCGCAAAGAAAGATCGAAGACTATATCAATTGAAATTGATCATTGTCATTGATACATGCAAAATATGAACAATATCACCAGGAACACAATAATGGTATTCAACAATGTCTGCATACAACATTCATTTGTGCAATCATCTGCAACACCATCATACATATTTATTGCCTAAATGTAAAGGGCCTATAATGAAGGAATTCGAAAGGGGAGGCAATTGCACAATTAGCGCAATTACCTAGTACATGTCCGCCAACTGATAACTAATGACCCATTTCATGACAATTGATTACTACTTGACAAGCAATTTCAACATGCTCATATAATGACAAACACTCTGCCATGCAAATTTCTACTAACACTTCCAATCAAACTACGTTATTTACATTTTGATCAAAGAAAACTATACAATCAAAATCTTTATTTGCATACTCGTGTCCATACGCATGCTTCTAGGCACAAGATGGCACTTGGGATGGCACCATGTGAGAACTGACCTCTGCAAAATGCACAATAATATTGAAACTAGAGTTAATATGATAATAAAAACAATTCAATACTTACACAAAGTAAATTTCTGTAGAAATGAATGAATTTTAAACTATATGTTTCTCCAAGTTCCTCATTGATTTGTTTCCATCCAATTCTTTCATCTAGAGTCTTATAATATATTTTATTACAAGAATTTTGGCATAATCTTCTAACCTTGAGAGCAATTCCATTCCTCCAATAATAGTATAAGTTTAAAAAACTATTAGCAACAATATGTTATTTAGAAGTTCAAAATAACAAGAAATTTAAACTATCAACTTAAAAATTCTCAAATCAAACTTGTCTAATACTTTCTTTTTTGTTCCATTAAAACATTCCCTAATTACTTACTCAAAGCCTACAATCTAGTATGACCTAAGAGATATGCGTATACTATGAGATGGTCAAATTAACTAATAATTCATCATCTAAAGAGGTCTAAGGAGAGGAAGAATGGGTTGCATTAACTCATGAGACAAGTCCACATTGTGGTGCAGATCATCTCCCTTATATTATTCATCCTCATATTCACATAATTCTAAAAGAACTGGCTAATCACACGAACATGTGGTATCTGTATGTTCGCATCTTTATTGTGTTCAAATATTTATCTTCAATATGTCATTTGAATGCATTCTAATATGAGTCGTGTGTTTAGGTACTCCATGTTTAGATGTAGTGTTGCAGTTAGTTGATTCACTTCTACAAAAAATTGTGAAAAATGTTTACAATTGAAAATGGCTAATGTTAAGACCAAATAGTCTTGGCTTTAATTGATAGTTAAAATTCTTCCCTATGCCCCAAAGCATGATAAAACTATGCCCATAGGTTAGTGATCAAAATTTGCAATTCATGGTGATGACAACCTATCACATTCTAATCATTTTTTGTTATTTAATATAAGCTATAAAAGTATTTTTATAATATTAATATGATCACATTTTTAATATCTTATTATGGCAGGGACTAACCACTACGTGGCATTTGCAGTAAAGGAACACTGAATTAAGATAATGTCTAGGTATAAAGCTGGCCAAGTACTATTTCTTTTTTCCAATGAGTTACACAGGCTTTTATGAGGGGTCCTGGTCCCCTCATACTGAGTGTAGTTTGAACCTTGGACCTCTCAAAGAGAGGCCAAAGCCCTTACCACTGCAGTAAGCTTGCAGCTTACAGGCCAAGTACTATTTAAATTCATTCGTATTTCTGATTAACAGCGTGTAGTAAAATTTGTTGTGAACAATTCTCTCATACTACAACCCCCCACTATATAATGGCCTTTATGAAGGCATGATATAATGGCCTTTATGAAGGCATGTAGAATACAACTGGTACAGTTAGAGATAACAGAGTACAACAATTTGTCAAACGAAAGAAATTAAATAGAACTAAGAAATGCTATAAAATAGAAGATGTGAGAATAACATCAAGAACAAATTGATCTGCAGCATTTTACAAGAATAAGAAACCTTGTTAAGAATTAAGTAAAATATTAGTAAGTTATACACCTTAAATATAATATTTACTACGCTGTTTTTCCTTCAGTGCAGATTCAATGCATGAGCTCATATTCCAAACATTTCCATTATAGACAATAAATAAAATAATTACATGCCAATAACCCAGAAAGCTGAACCAGTAGCAAGGTACTTAATCTCACAAAGTTATTTGATTTGCTATGGACAAGTAACATAATATATTCAATCTACTAGAAGTTTTCCCATTCAAGTCCAGCAATTAGTAACAGCTGTAGATACCTATATTCCAGCGCCACTATGAAGTGAATCCTCTGCCACGAGTTGGCAAAATCCCTTTGTTGCATCTGCAATTCAAGAATAATTCAAACATTGTATCAAATCAAGTAATTTGCAAATACAGGTGATGTTCCTCTAGAAGAATGCAGACTATTGTATACATACTAAGTATTCCTTGATAATATAATTAAGAGCTTCTATATATACCATGTTTCATTGTAAGCGCCGGATTCTGATCATCAAGAAAGCCAATCACCTTAGCCGGGGTACCTGCAGCCATACTACAACCAGAACCATAGTTGAGAAAATCGGCAAAGAATCGGCATTTTCTAAAATTGGCAAAAATCGAGGAAAGAATCGGCAAAAGGAAGACTGAAGAAAATTAAAATTTTCATTGAAAAAAAAAAAAATTTCATGCATATTACAATGAAGTAATATTATGCAAATCAAATATTGCAATAAAAGCAATAACTCATGTCAAGACATCACACAAGGCTCAAGCTTTAAGTACAAATGAAAGTGACAAAACACATCTTGTATTGCTTATAATATGAAAAGGTACAAAGTTAACAAGGAAAAAAAGGTTTCATTTGTTATATGCCTGCACATGGAAACAAGTAACAATAAAGTTACAATCACTTGAAAAAAAGGAAAAAAAAAACATGAACCTTAAACCAAAAGGCTAGGGTTTAAGGTTTTAAATTGACACATTGACAGCTGAAAAATGGGCAAGCATACATAGTTATCAGGCAGAAAATATTTACTTAAAAAGAGGAGGAAAAAGAACCCTAGGGCCTAGACTAGGGTTTAGGGTTTAAACTTCAAGTTCAAAGTTCAAAGTTTCAAATTCAAACATTAACAGCTGAAAAATGGGCTTGCATACATAGTTACTAGGCAGCAATATTTACTTAAAAAGAGGAGGAAAAAAAACAAAACCCTAAACCCAAAACCCTAGGGCCTAGCCTAGGGTTTAAACTTCAAAGTTCAAAGTTTCAAACATTAACAGCTGAAAAATGGGCTTACATACATAGTTATCAGGCAGCAATATTTACTTAAAATAGGAGAAAAAAAAACTGAAACCTGTTCCCAGTTCTGCAACATAGTGTATAATTAGCTTTCCAGTGACCAAGGAGTTTTGTATCAGGTGCCCTGATGCTTTTCAGCTTTGAAAACCGAAGAGGAGCGCAGCACTTCGCTCCGACAGGTGAGAACAGAATGCGCCCAAGGCTGGGCGCACAAGATAGGCCGTGCGCAAGCCTTGGGCGCACTCTGGCCGTGCGCCCAAGAAGGCTGGGCGCACCCAGCCTGTTGTCTCTTTTGGCCTTTATGTCGGTTTCTCCCGAAGGCACTCCACATCAGCAATCTGAAGGGCATCCTTATCCGATCAGGTGCAGTCATTCTAAGAACCTTCCAAACTGGATGTTTCGGGATTTCAAGCATATCTTCCACGGAAGCGGTCCCCGCGAGTGAGGAGGTAGTGCCAGCAAGCTGAATCTGTCAGGGCATTGAAGGGGTTCAACACCATTTCTGAGGAGTCACCAGTCTCTGCCATGCCGGGTTAATACTTTGTGACTGTACTCCTTGTAATCCTTATCTTGGCTTCCACCGCCATATTTTGTTAATCAGCATTTATTGTTCAAGCGGCAAAACTCTCTATATAAGCCCGCTCTTTTATTGTAAAATGATGGATGTTTGCTAGAGGCTAAATGAAAACCTGAATTCTGCTATCAATACAGCTGATGTCTGGCTCTAAACCTGGACTTCTATTTTCATGTGTATGTCTTCTATTGCTCATCTTCTATTATTCTATGCTTTAACTGTAAACTTGAATTCTATTATCTAGATTTAGTTTCTGATAAGGTAGAGACTCTGGAGTAGCCCTGGAAATTATGCATGCTAGTTGTTTTGGTTTAATTTTTGTTAGTTATCTGTATTTGAGGGCTATTTGGTTCATAATGCAATAGAGTTATCGTGTTGTTATCACCCCTGTTCTATTTGGCTTGTGGCCATATTTCCCATCTCTTTCAATTATTTCCCATTTCTTTCCTATTCCTTTATCTCAAAACCCCCAGTTAGAATAGCAAAGGAACCAACCCCTCTCTAGAGATTGGCATGGGAGGCATTTCTTCCTCTTGGCCTTTCAATGTTGGCCGGGTCTAAGGCGCACTAAAATACAAAATCCTTACCTAAGGCAGATCTCTGACCAACAGTTTCTGGCACGCCCGATGGGACGCAAACGTTCCACTGCATAAGCAGTACTAAGAAGTTGATGTTCGTCTTAATACTGACAAAACCTGAACATCTGGCGACTCATACGAACTTCGGTACCTCCAAGCCTCACAGACCAGCTTAAAAGATCACACCTTCATGCATACGAGGTGGCAGGTTAGAAACTCAGAAGAAGAAGTCGAGTTCTACGAACTTGACATTGACGCTCTGGGAGAGCGTCCTAGAGTGATCAAGCCAAATATTCCACTAGACGGGACATCCTCGCAAGAATCTACTGTTGCTACACGGCATCCAACTCTCGACAGCACAGCAACTAGCTTGCCCCCAGTCCCGCCTAATTCTCCGGATCACCAACATACTGAAGTTCCACCTGGCGTTGATTTGGGTGCCCCAAGTGTGCTCGTTGTTCCGGCTCAGCCGCTCTAGCAAACACTCCAAGCAAATCCACCATCCCATATCACGCAGCCAGCTCTCGCTAGGCAATTTGCAGCTTGGGATCATACAGGCCCCCTGAATTTAGGAGCTCAGCATATAATACCACCCGCAGCCTTGAAAGCTCTACCCACCTACGATGGTACGGGGAAGACAACGGCCGAACATATTCAAGACGTCGCAAAATTGGCAACCATTCACCAGATTACCAACGAAGATGTTATGGTGAAGTTGTTGGTCCTCTCACTAAGGGGTAAGCTCCTCTACTGGTACCGGTCGCTGTCGACCGGCACCATTACTTCATGGGATCAACTAGCAAAGTAGTTGGTAAAGGGCTTCAATGAACAAGCAGACCCTTTCTCCTTGTTGCACCAATTCACCAACATACAGAGGCATCCCCAGGAAGAAATAGCTGACTTCAACGTTAGGTTTGCTCGAACCTGGCTAAGAGTCATTGATGGTCTTCGGCCCACCTCTAAGCAGGCGGCGTTCTATTACTTAAGAGTGTTTCATTCCGACATTAGTATGAACATCTGGCAGTCTAATGTCAGAACGTTCCCAGCTTTGTACCAGCAAGCCCAGAAGGCGGAAGCTGACCTGATAGCTATTGGGAGGATGCCTCCCAAGTCAACAACTCCAATCTACCCGGATTTCCCTCAAAACATGTACCCAAGTGCATCTGGTTCATCTACACCTCCGGCGTACCCTAGTCAGCCGTGGGTTCACATCCCACAAAATCAGGTAGTGCCCACTCCGCAGCCTCAATTACCAATGTCGCAGTATTTGACTCCTATGGTTCCGCAGCTACCAGTGCCTCCTCACTATCTTGCATTGCCTGCACCATTGGCACCATTACCGTTACCAGCGCCTCCGGCTCACGCAACGTTGAACCCGGAGCAGGCTAAAGAGCTACGAGATATATACGGGTTTATGAAGAATATGGCAAATGATATGGCTGTCATGAGGAAAAGCCAATTCCGAGATCAAAACTATCCACCGCGAACGCCTCCACCCCAAATCACCAGAGACCAAGCCTCTTTCGTCAGGAGACCTCAGGAAAGGAACTCTACGATGTTGAAGTACGATGAGGCTGGTACATCTGGCAGGGCCAGCTGGTGCTCCACCTGCAATGATCCACATAATGAAGAGGCCTGCGTGGTCCATCAAAATTATGTGCAAACGCTTTCAGACAATGGATTCGGCGGACAGGTAAATATGATAAGAGAAGCTGACCGCAATTATATGATTCCCCTGTCGAACAGGTTTCAGTTCTGATGAAGGCGGGCAAAAAGCCGATTGAAGTTGATCCGGTTCAAATGGAACCACTCAAGGTACCTACCGAGCCTAAGCAGCCAAGTAATAAAGTTGCCATGTCATCAGGGAGAGAGCCAGTTCAGGTCGGGGAGCCTGCGGACAATGCTCGGTTGAAAGACTACTTGCCTCCAAGGGCAAGAACAGGAGCCCCTCAGCCACAAACTTCTACCTCTCAACCCATAGCAGAAGCAAGAGATCAGGTGAGAGAGAAGTTACGATACCCCTCAATTACCAAGCGTCAGAGAGTGGAAGCTACTCAACAGTACCTGACATGGTACGAAGCCTCTAAATACGGAGGGGAGACCGGTGCTGGAGCATACAATGTTGTCGAAGAACTGCGGAAAATTCCAACTAAGGTAAGCCTCTTTGACGCATTACAATTACCTGGCCAAGTTGAGCTGCTGCAGGAATCCCTCAAGTCCGTCAAGGGCAAGGGGAGGCTGACTCAGACCATCTTGGCACAACCACTGACTACCTCTACCACGGGGAAGAACAGGTTGCCGCCGTTTTACCTATCTCTCAGGATGGAAGGATGGGTAGTGGACAATTGTATGGTTGATTTTGATGCTGCCACCACTGTAATGCCCAAGGCTGTATGTGAATTTATGGGCATGGAGTACACCAGGAGCAGTCCTGGCGTGCTCCAGTTGGACGGAACTCCGATCAGGACAATGGAAGTTGTAAACGACATCTCGATCGTGCTGCACAAGATGCCGCAAATCACAATAATTCAAGAAGTTGTGGTAGTTGACTTGGAGCCCTATTTTAGCATGTGCTTATTTGGGGAATTCACTGCCAAGCTTAGGGGCTATCTGTCCCTTGATTATTCACATCTGAAAGTCCCCTTCAGGGGGAAGAGCGTAAAGATTTTTAATGAGAAACCCTCTACCTTTCTCATCGATTGGATCCAGGATGTGGAGAAACCCATAGACTCTGTCAATATCATCGATGGAACGGAAAAAGTAGAAGAAAAGGTGGAGCTAATGGAGGAAGCTCTAGATGAGCTGCACATAAAAGATGAGTTCTCTATGCGTGATTTTTAATGCTATGATAGAATCAGACGTTGGGTGTTACTCGATAACTAAGCCCGAAAAGGCTAAATTTCCGAGTGATGCAAACCCCATGGATGATCAATTATGGAAGCTCTTCTTTGACAGCGCCCAATGCAAGAATGGCGTTGGAGCTGGGGTTGTCCTCGTCTCCCCATCTGGAATCCAAAAAACTTACTCGTACAGACTCGTTTGGAGCTGTACAAACAACGCCGCTGAGTATGAAGCCCTGTGTTTGGGGTTACGAAAGGCGGAAAAGCTAGGAATAAAGCAGTTACAGATATTCGGGGATTCTGAATTAATCTGTAGCCAAGTGACAAATTAATGTGTTGCTAAGCAGCACTACCTCAAAGCATATCGTAATAAGGTATGGGATCTGCTAGAATCCTTCTCGACTCTTAACATTCAGTCTATTTCGCGAGAGTGGAATAAGCATGCGGACGTTCTGGCGTCCATCGGAGCAAGATACTCCTCAGTCGAGGATCTAATGCAAATACTGAAGACAGTTAGGGTGATCTACAAACCCTCAGTGCCAAACAAAAATATTCACTGGCAAGTCTTTGACAATGACAAGCAGATCGTCAATTTTTTTATTAATGAGGCTAGAAACATTGAAGATAGAACCCTCAATGACGAGGAGTATGAGGGTCTCATCCAGCTGAAGAACAACCACCTCCCCAAGGGTCTGATAACCCTTGAAAGCTTGTTTGATCAAGATGACAGGGCCCTGCCCCACAAAATAAAAGTGGATGCAAAAGAATATCAAGAGTTAGACCTGGAGTCCGAGAAGACAATCAAAGTGGGAACTGATTGCACATTGCAGGAAATTGAACAGATCAGGGCCCTCTGCAAAGAATACCCAGATATTGTTGTGCGGAGTTTTTTGGACTCTTCCTTTGGAAGAGGAAACGAACAGTTTCTGTTTTTTCTATAAAAGGGGAATGACCCCTTGCATGTAAATGATGATTGAATGTAATTCTGCCGAAATCAATAAAAGATCAAGCTGCCATTGCCCCATGGTTTTTCCTGCACATTGCAGGTTTTCCACGTAAAATTTGTGTTATTGTTTTTTCTTGTGTTATTGTGTTTTTCTGCTTGCACATAATTTTGCTATATTTTCTAACAACTTTATAGATATTAATAAATAAATAAAATAAAGGAAAACAAAAAGATGAAATCAATTCTATAACTATAACAAAAAAGAATATATTTTATACTGAAAAATACTTGTTTAAATCCATCGATTTTGATTGAATGTTTATGTATGATTAGGACAATAAAATCTTAGTTCATCCACTTAAAAGAAAAAACTTACTATTTATATAATGACAAGTCAAATGGATATCGGTACATTCTTCCAATATAGGCCTCATCATTCATCTCGAATGGAGTTTAGAAGCATTTTGGCCTTTGTCATTGAAATTAAAGAAGTTTTCATTAAAGGAAAAGTAGTACTAAATTTTTACTAACAACCTTTAAATGACCCTGTTTACTTTCAATTTTGGTATGCTGTGTGTGTGTGTGAGCGTAATCATGCAGAAAAGCTTAGTTCATCCAATTAAAAAAAACCTACTATTGATATAATGACAAGTCAAATGGATATCGGTACATTCTTTCAATATAGGCCTGATCATTCATCTCCAATGGAGTTAGAAGCATTTTGGCCTTTGTCGTTGAAATTAAAGAAGTTTTCATTACAGGAAAAGTGGTACTAAAGTTTTAATAACAACCTTTAAATGATGCTGTTTACTTTCAATTTTGGTGTGCTGTGTGTTAGTGTGTGTGTGTGTGTGTGTGAGAGAGAGAGAGAGAGAGAGGTCATCTGGTTTCTGCAACACATGAATACTCATGCTTGAATTGCCAAGAAAATTCCATTGTTCTACAGAAGTAAAGTCTTGTTTTCCTGAAGAGGTTAAGGAATCTTGTATGGAACATATAAGAGCAGACAGGAGTGCAGGCAGATGTCAGAAAGCTGTTAAGAGTAGATTGAGCCATGGCCAAAGGGGTTTCCAAATGCCTTTATACTGCCACTTAAGTTTTGTATAAACTCATTTTTCCTAAAGTAATTATAGCCTTCATGTTTCCTGAGGGGCTTTTTTCCCCAAGAGGATTTAATTTAACCTTTCCTCTCACTATTGTGTGTGATGTCTTTAATCAATTCAAAGAGTTCATTTTGCAGATCTGAAGCCAGAATAGCTCAAGTTCCTGTTTTGCCTGGTGTAAGTATATGGTAGGTAATGCATATGTGGGATTTTAATCTGGATATCCAACTCCGAAAGGATCTGTGTGATGAATACCTGGAATGGCTACAAAGCAAAGGTTATATCATTCAATTCAAAATTGCTGATCAATTTGCAACACTGTTGATGGATTGACCAACTCAGTACTTGAATAGTGAATGATATCTCAAAGTTATTGAACTAGAGCCAATTGACAATGATTGGCATACTTGGCTAAACCTTAACCAAATATTTTTTGTGAGTAGTATTTACTATTTACAAAAGCTTGAATAAATATTTTTGAAGACAAGACCTGCATTAAGATAAACATGATGCAAGGTCTCTTAGATTACATTATCTTGACTTGATACTATAAAGAAACTTTGAGTTTTGATGTACTGCTAAGTGCCAAGCAATGTGTAGTTAAGTGAACTACAGAATTGATAATAAGAGGTTAGCATATATATTGGACTCTCTGCACCACAAGCTTGTTGACCTTCAAAGTGCTTCTATTGCACTACTTTAAATGTAGATAAATGATATTAATGATATTAAGCAATGTTACCGGTTCGGTACCCCTAGACCCCCGGATCCGGAAACGGTCCGTACCCGGTCCGGATCCGGGTTCGATCCGACTGTGGATCCGTCCAGGGTCCCGCCCGGGAGACCCGGATACGGCCGGGTCCGTCCAAGGACGGACCCGGCCGTATCCGGGTCTCCCGGGCGGGACCCTAGACGGATCCACAGGGAACCGGTCAACCGGTTCCCTGTGGGTCCGTCCAAGGTCCGGCCCGGGAGACCCGGATACGACCAAGGACGGACCCGGCCGTATCCGGGTCTCCCGTGCCGGACCCTGGAAGGACCCACAGGGAACCGAAATAAAATATTATTATAAAAATAATTAAATATTACTTTTAAAAAATTAAATACTAAAATAAAAAATTAAAATAAAAAATTCGAAGACTCCAGACTCCCACGTACTCCACCTGCTCCACCTACTCCCTTTACTCCCGTTGCAAGTGGCATCGCGAAGTAAAACAAAACATGAACTTCTAGCTGTTAATTCAACCATTCGTGATGTTGAAAACTTGAAACCCTCGCGGCGCAAAGAGCTCCTCCCACTCCTCCATAGCTCACGGTGTAAAGAATTCCTCCACATCCTAGCAGGTATGTTAGCTCTTCCTCTACAATGTTTTAATATTTTAGATTAATATTAGAAAAGTAAAGATAAATTTTATAAAAATTGTAGAAATTCAACATTAAAATTTAAAGTTTAAACAATTTCAAAAAAATTTACGATAAACCCTTCTCTCTGCAAACGCTCGGCTGTTCCTTTTCTCCTCTGCGAAGGCCTTCTATCTGCGAACGCTTCGGCTGTTCCTTCTCTCCTCTACGAAGGCCTTCGGCCCTTCACCTGCACAGTTTCTCCGAAAAATTTAATATACCACTATAGACAAGAGGGCCAATCCAAAAAAGTAGAAAAAAATAAATGCAGGTGATATGAATTTACCTTCCGTGTAATCCGTATCCGTCCTGGTCTTTTGCTGCTTCTGCCATCAGAAACCTGTACTATCTACTTTGAAAATTGGTTACTGAAACTCGATTTGCCTCGTAAGGGAATAGTTTTACGGTTACCTTCTCTGAGAAGAATGATATTCTTCTTCCCCTTGTGGCTGACTGTACTTCTCTCCACCTTAAAAACTAGCCCTCCTGAAGTGTCAGTCACCTTAAATAGCACGCCATGAAAGTCGTTGGCAGTTCTGATGAAAGTGAGCTCCGTCTTTTCTGAAGCGCAAAAGCTCTCACATACCACAGGGCAGACAGTAACCATTCTCCTACACAAGAACGCAGCCAAAGTGTTGGTTGCACCCCTCAAACACAAACTGCCCGTTATTTGTACGCAGAAAGGCCTCCACACGTCTGATTAGGCCTCCACATGTCTGATTAGGCTGGCGTATCTTAAAAGCCCCACAGCCCCACGTTATGCCAAAATGACGTCTCAGAATATAGCATAGTTAAACCAACTAATACCTTTATTATTTATAGCATGGCCCATGTATAGTTAAAGGTGAGAATTATTAAAGTTTAATTTTTAAAGTTAAACCAACTTTATTATAATATTATTTATAGCATGATCCAACTTGCCTGTTGTGATAAGAAAGAAGGGCTAGTTTGCGCTTAAATAATAATATACGGGGGAGGTTGAGTAGTGGGTACGATGCTTCCCTTATTAAATAATATAAAGGCTGATAAATAATCATTTTCTTCTTGTTCGGGTACAGTTAGCGTTACTGGTACTCCCGTGTTATTAATTAGTAAATGCAATTGAATGAAGAAGTTGAGGCGTGTGATTCATCTGAGCTTATGGAAAGGCTTGTAACTCTTAATGCCCAGGAGTTAGCTGAGCTTACGAAACCATACGGAATAATAATAGGGGGGGACTAACCGATTGATATGGGTGAACAAGGTAAAGCAACCCAGTTAAAGGTGAGAATTATTAAAGTTTAATTTTTAAAGTTAAACCAACTTTATTATAATATTATTTATAGCATGGCCCACGTATAGTTAAAGGTGAGAATTATTAAAGTTTAATTTTTAAAGTTAAACCAACTAATACCTTTATTATTTATAGCATGGCCCACGTATAGTTAAAGGTAAGAATTATTAAAGTTTAATTTTTAAAGTTAAACCAACTAATACCTTTATTATTTATAGCATGCCCCACGTATAGTTAAAGGTAAGAATTATTAAAGTTTAATTTTTAAAGTTAAACCAACTAATACCTTTATTATTTATAAACTAGGTTACTTTTAAAATTTAAACCTTTAATTATTAGGTTAATTACCTTAATAATTCGAGGTTACCTTACCTTATTAAAATTCTTACCTTAATTATAAAGGCAACCTAATTTATTCTTATAAATTTATAAGAATAAACTAGGTTACCTTTATTATTTTATAATTAAGGTAAGAATTATTAAACCTAATAATTAAAGGTTTAATAATTAAAGGTAAATCATTATAACTTATAATGATTTACCTTTAATTATTAAACCTTTAATTATTAGGTTTAATAATTCTTACCTTAATTATTTGTAAACTAGGTTACCTTAACTAGTACCAATTAAATTCTATCTTAACAGACTAAAAGTTTAAAGAATTATTAAAATTTTTACAAACTAAACTAAAATTCTTACAATTATACAAAATTCCAGGATTCCTTTATAATGTATAGTTTTAAAATAAAATTAAATTAAACTTTAATTTTATTTTATTTTAAAACTATACATTATATGTATAATGCATCACCAATAAACAAAGACTAAAGTATAAAAATGAAAATAAAAAAATGTTAAAGACTAAAGTATAAATAGTAAAACTTAGTCTCAATATTATATTTTAATTTTTATGGTACTTGTTAAATTTATAAATCATTTATCAAGTGAAAAAAAAAATTATTTTTTCTCACAACTTGCTGTCATTTTAATTTTTTATCTACAATTCCTTATTTCAGGTTCAAAGTTCATCAAGTAAAGAACAGATTTTTAGACATTCAGTTTTCACTTGCAAAGTATAAATTAGGATGGCAACAAGTGCAAGCTCAGTAGAGGCAAGTCCCGATTTAGAATTGATCCAAAAGCCCCACTATGGAACTATGTCACTATGTTAGAGCAGATTCCAGGGGGTGGGGGCTACATATGGATTTGTAATACCTGCAATGTTCGGTATAGTAGCTCATACAACCGATTGAAAGCTCATTTATGTGCTCTACCTGGCCAAGGCATCAGAGCTTGCCCAGGGTCAAAAGATGCACCAGTGTCAAAATCTGTGATATTGCAATACATAAAAGAACAAGAAGACGCAGATGCTTTAGCCACTTTACAATCAGGACATCCTTTGGCAAAGAAAGGATCTCGATCAAAGAAGCCACCTACTGCCCCATCTCATGCTGGCAACCCATTTGTGGTTGCACCCCATCCATTTTCAAAACACCTTCCACACACGAAGAGGATTCTTCTCTTTCACGGAAAAGAACAAAGGGACCATTGGAGAAGGCATTCCTTAACGAGTCTAGAGACATTGCAGATCAGATGATTGCACGTTGCGTGTATGCCAATGGCTTGTCTTTCAATGTGGTTAGATCACCATATTGGCAAGATATGGTGAAAGCCATTAATGATGCTCCAAAAGGGTACCAAGGCCCAGGTTATGAGAAGGTGCGCACCACTTTGTTGACAAAGGAAAAAAAATTTGTAGAAGATTCATTGCAGCCCATTAGAGATTCATGGGTTGAAACAGGGTTGTCCATCGTTTCTGATGGATGGAAAGATGCACAAAATCGCCCTTTGATAAATGTCATTGCAATAAGCCCCAAAGGGGCAATGTTTTTGAAAGCAGTTGATTGTGAAGGGCAAGTGAAAGATGCCCAATTCATTGCTAACATTTTTATTGAAGCAATAGAATCAGTGGGCTCTCAAAATGTTGTCTAAGTCAAAATGGACAATGCCAAAAATTGTAGAGCAATGAGGATGTTGGTGGAAGCAAGGTACGGGAATATATTTTGGACACCTTGTGCTGCCCATTCACTCAACTTAATACTGCAAAAGTTGGGGAAACAAATTGAATGGATAAAAGAAATTTATGCCGAGGCCGAAGACATTCAAATGTTTGTGACAAACCATCATATGTCGCAAGCTATATTCAGGCAATTCTCAAAATTGGAGGTGTTAAAGGTAAGAATTTTGTATAATGATGTTTAGTTTGTTTTAAAATTTGAAAACATTTTTGTTTTGTTGTCTAATTTTTTTATTTTACTAGGTTACTGAAACTCGATTTGCCTCGCACACAATCGTCTTGAGGCGACTTGTGAAAGTGCGAGAGGCATTGCAAAGTATGGTTATTAGTAACCTTTGGAGTGTATGGCGGCAGTCAAGCACTGAGAGGGCACAAAAAATAAAGATGTTGATCCTTAATGATGATTGGTGGGGTCGTGTTGATTACTTGCTCAAAATAACTGAGCCTATCATAAGCATGATCCGATTTGTAGACATGGATCAGCCATGTTTAGGAGAGGTATATGATGGGATAGACTCAATGATCGAGAAGATCAAAGCCATCATCAATGCAAAAGAGCAAGATCCCCATGAGACATTTTTCAAACAAGTGCAATCATTTGTAATTGAGCGGTGGAACAAAATGACGACTCCCTTGCATCTCCTTGCCTTTGCATTGAGTCCCAGATTTTATAGTAGTGAAATCCTTTCTTTGCCCGGTAGAGTTGCACCATATAAAGATATTGAAGTTAGTGACGGATACAAGGCAGCATTCAGAAGGCTATATCCTGATCCTGAGATTGAGGACATAGTTTCAACTGAGTTTGGAGACTTCATTTGCTCTATAGGACATAGCCTTAGCGCTTGCCGCGACAAATACAAAAAGGATGCTCATATTTGGTGGTATTTGCATGGGCAAACAACCCCAACCTTGCAATCTCTTGCAATCAAAATATTATCACAGGTTTATAAATTTTGAACTCTACTTTTATAGGTATAATTTCAATTTTTTATTTTGCATTGGTTTTGAAAAAATTTCACTTGTGATTTTCTTAATAGGTTGCAAGTTCGTCTTCATCCGAGCGGAATTGGAGTACATACTCCTTTATCCACTCACAAAAGTGCAACAAGCTGGCAGCAAAGAAGGCCGAGGAGTTGGTCTACGTGCATTCCAACTTGCGCCTTTTATCGCATATGCAATCAAACTATAGGGAAGGGCCAACAAAGCATTGGGATGTCAGGGCAGAAGATGTTGATTTAGATGCTTCCCACTCCCATGATTTATTACTTGACATAGAGGCTTTGGCTTCGCCAAGCCAACCGAGTGGTGTTGGTGCTAGTGCCAGTGGGAGTGGGAGTGGGAGTGCTAGTGCTAGTGTTATTGCTATTGCTTGTGGTTCTAATGAATCACATGTTGATGTTGATGCTTCTGATGAAGATATTGAAAATGAATATTAAAATATTTGATATTTCAATACGTGATAGTGTTGATGTGGTTCATTAACAATGCAAGTAGCCCAATTTTGAGTGCTTATACCAATGTGAAATGCTTAGCAAATGTTGATTTAATAAATGAAAATGTTGGTTTAGTAAATTAATATATGATGTTGATTTAGTAAATTAATATATTATTTTATTTAATTTTTGTACGGCCGAACCCAAAAAGAACCCAAGAAAAAAAAAAAATTGCCGTACCGACGAACCGGGTTCTTCGAACCCGAACCCGAACCCACAACGAACCGGTAACATTGATATTAAGTGCATATGGTAGAGTGTCTTTGAGGTTCTTATTTTTGTGGTTGACAGTACAGAGCATTGCAATGTACTTGAAAGTTCACAGTTATAAGATTTAAAGATCCGGATTCATATGGAAGCCCATAAAATCTGAAAATTTGGAGCGAAAATGATCTGGAAAATACAAATCCGATTTTGAATATAAACATTTATATACTAAGTTATACTTAATATAAACACGTCATTATATAAAATATAGAAGTAAATACACACACAAAACATTTTTTATAGTTTAAAGCTACAACTCAAAATCATACTGGAAATTTCTTTTACTTCAAAACTCTCTGGATCTAATTGGACCAATCCCGATGGCTGAAAAAATCCAATTTGATTCAGATTTTGTCCAAATCCAACTGGATTTTGTAATTATTCTTGAAAATCTAAATTAAATCATATTCTCAAGATGACCGCAAAGGATGATAAGATGAAAAGATATGAACCCCTCTATGATACATTGTCTATATTTTCTTTTTCTAAATACAGGCATAATAGTGCTCACTGTATAATAACTGCAAGTGTCCAAACTGCAGGATAGTGCTAAAGGATAGAGGTCAAGTTTCTATCAACACATGGCAGTTCACAATAATGGAATTCTCCTCATTGGTAAAATAACAAAGGGAAAAAAATCCATAGAGATCAGAGAAATCCCCATCTTCATCCATTATTCATATGACAGAAAAATATTAGCATTTTTATTCTTTACAGGATAATTTTGCATTTTACTCACTTGGGCTGGATGGTTGCCCATACCAAAAGATGGATAAGCTATGCCAAAGACATCACAAGAATAGTTTTATTTTTGGGGGGTTTTAAAACATATATTGGAATACTTTTATGTATGCCATTGACTCACACACCCAAGGACTGCCTGTTATAATAGGTCACAATCTAAAATTGTTTGTAATAGTCTTACAAATATTTATCGCCCTTATACTCCATTGTCAGACATAAGGAAAATGTATCATAGTTAATATGTGTTTTATGGTGAGATAGACAGCTGCATAAAATTACATGCCTTATCCACTCTACCTTGAGATAGAACTTTGGTGTTTTCAGCACATATCCACCTTTGAACAAAACCAGTAAAGAGATCATGAACTACTAATTTTCCTTTTCCTTCTCAAAACTCTTATTTATTTGGAATTTAGTTACAATTACCTTTTGCAACGAGTAGAGCTTCATCCCTGAAACCGGATTGCAAAAGAACTTTATCCCTGGCTATGGCTCAAAGAGTTTCGACCTTAAACATCCGAATTCAAAGAATATGGCCAGAAAACAACCATCTCTAAACTCTTTCTTATATATATTTTTATCCATGACTGAAAGCTCATTTCAACTCTCTTTCAGCTTAGTGAGATTATGCACCATACTGTGTATTAAAAATTATATAATGGTCATAGTTGACATAACTCTTTCAATGTACTGCAGATTTGAAGAACATTAATTTTCTCAGTTATGCAAGTTCTCCTATTTCATTATACCTCCTATTACATGTTAGGATTTATCCATTTTAGGACCAACCCTCGAGGATGTAATTAAATGCCATACAGTTGTTCCACTTCAGTGTAGTTTATCCTAATTTTTTTAGTCTAGATTAAGCTTATTTTCGTAGTACTTTTTTGTTAGTACAGTTTATTGTAACAGTTCTTTTCAACGAGTCTCATTGGAAAAAGATGTTAGATGGAACGAGAAAGTGAAAAAGACTGAAGGTATGGGTATTTTAGAGGAAAGGAGTTTTTCTTCTTTTAACTAAAGAAGACAAAGTTCTCAACTCTGTGAGCATAGATTTACGAGTTATCAAAAGAATGAAAGAAGTTTGGATGCATTGTGATTGACGGAGAGTGGCATCTCAATCTAAGATGTAATTATATCATAGATAGTGATTGATGACCAACAAACTCTTGTCAAAGGAAACATTAAAAGAGATGACATTATTGTCCTGAAGAAGAACAGTCCACATTAGATGACAGAAAAGGCTTGGAAAGGCCCTCTAAAAGCAAATTCAAACTCGAATTGTATCAGCAGTAGGATCCAAAAAATTTCTTAGAAGTTTGCATAGACCAGAAGTTGTGCTTGGGCTACTCCATTAACCATACAATTCACTCTATTGAAATGGAGTAGATACATTCCTCATTCTTTTCTTCCTCCAATGGGGAATAGTTCGGGGCTGTGCAGAGATCTTTGTCTTTCTCCATTGCACAAACAGAAAATTTTAACAGAAAGCAAGATATCATGAATATTCTGCCTCTAGTTGTATTGTGCAAGGATATTATTATTATTTTCTTTTATTTTATTTTTTTGTGCTGCGCATTAACAGCAGTGTTAAAGATATAGGAATGTCAAACACTAGTTAAAGAAATAGGAAAGTCAAACTGCAACAATCTGTTCTTAACAGAAGCCAAAAACTTCAATAGCCACAATTATAACATTTGGAAGAGAAACATGACTACTATATCTTACCATCAAGATCCCATGAGCACCGTTGAAAGACCACAAGCTACCAGTAAGGCTGGTGAAGATGCCAAGAGTATTCAAGATCAAACCAAATAAAAAACTGCAAAGCTCTCATGCTTCTGAGAAATCTTAGTGCAATACGAGATACAGCTTGAAATCTCAGGATGCACAGCAGCCTTCGAAGTCTTTGTTTAAAGGATACATACCAGACTTCAGATAAAGAGGGGGCTTTCTCTATGAAGAATCTTCTGCTCCCTAAAAATGGATGAAGAAAACTCCCTATAGCAGTACCTACTGACTATAAAGCATGTTTGTGAACAGTTCGATGTAATTGATCATAAAAGGAAAGAAGAATATATCGCTGCAATAACCTAAAGAAGATTGCCAGCCTCATCTGATGATCGTAACGAAACGACTAATCAAATATCTCAAGATTCTGATAATATATTTGATAGGCTATGTAACATACTTTTGGAGGACGACAATTGGATGAACATTTTTGAAAAACAAAAGAATCCTCAAAGAGTGCCTTTGCTATAAGAATGAAAGTCATGGCAGCCAAAGGGAAAGAGGTAAAACTAAATCCTCTTCATATGCCACAAGTAAATCTACCTGTAAAAACATTCGTTATTATTCTTCTGGAAAGACAGGTCATTACAAAGGGATTATATGAAGAGAAATTGCCTAGAAAATAAAAAATAATGAAATTCAAGACAGCCTCACATTGTACAACATGAAAGAAAAGATGAATATGCTTTTGTTGTTCCTCACATGTTTGGTATTTTGACTCTAGTGCTAGTAAATATATGACATGCAAGAAAGATCGGTTTGTCATACTTGTTGCAAACAACACAAAGTCTAAAAATGTGATTTATGCTTTACAGAGTAAAGATATAGAAGTCAAGTGCACCTCAAACTTGAAACAGGGAAAAAGATTTGTCTTTCATAATGTATCCTATATTCCTCACCTAATTAAAACTTGCTTTCCTCAAATAATATCAAAAGACAAGGTCATTTTTAGGTTACATTTTATGCAAATAGTTTTCTTGTGAAGAATAATTGGTGTAACATGGTCAGAGCCTCTAGTCTTAGCGAACATGATCTCTACAAGCTTCACAAGGTTGCTCCTTCACAAGCACATGCTTTGGTTGCCACCACAAGAACAAGCTCTTTCAGCATAAAAGGTATGGTCACCTAAATCTCCATTATTTTACAAATTTGGAGCAGAATGAAATAGTGGATGTTTTGCATCAATTACAAGATGACTACTATATTGGAATATCAAGATCCAATGAGCACAGTTGGAAGACCATAAGCTGCCACTAAGGAAAGTGCAGATGCCAAAAGTGTTCAAGATGTCCAAAGTTCAAACCAAATAAAAAAATTGCAAAGCTCCCATGCTTGTGGAAACTCTCAGTGCAATATGAGATGCTGCTTGAATAAGTCTAAAGCCAAGAAGATTTCTTTTTTTTTTTTAATATTAAATATAAAAAAATATAAGAATGAAATTTGTGCCGATGTTGGCAGGACAGCAATCTCAAAAACTCTTTGAAGAAGGCAATGCTTGTTAAGCAAAACAATTAAATTGGAGTTGGTGCATGCAGACAATTGTAGGCCATTGGAATTACCCCTGATTTTTAATGCCATTGAGTCTTTATAGGTGATTGCAGTAGGAAACAGGGTTCTTCTTTTTCCAATATGAAATTAAAGCATTTTCATTTTTTCAAGTAGTTTAAGATAGTTATAAAAAATGGAAATGGTCATTGTATTAGGACTTTAAGAACTAACAATAGAGAAAAATTTACTTCTAATCAGTTTGATGAAATTCTTAATAAGGAATTTATAGGCAACAAATAGCTCCCCATAAACATCATCAAAACATTGTGGTGAAAGAAGACACAGAGTAGCAATGGAGATGGTAAGAAGTATGTTGGAAGGAAAAAGTTTTTCAAACAAATACAAGACTGAAAGTTGTTCATACTACAATGTAGATGATTAACAAGATACCTTCAGAGGCACTTGAAGCCTTTACACCTAAAGAAGTGCAGATAGGCAGGAAACCAAATGCAAGCCACTTCAAAAATTTGGTTCCTCTGCAAATATTTTTGTTCCACATTAAAACCATTGTAAGTTGCATAAAGAAAACAATGTTTACTAGACATAGTGATCAAGACATATGACTTGGTTAATATCTCTACAAATAAAATGGCCATTAGCAGGCTTGTAGTTCATGAAAATGACAGTTTGCTTCAATCTGATACTCATATTCCATGACTGATTGACACTTCTAAATCAGTAGAAAGGAAGCTCATGGTTACGTCTAGGGTGTGTAAGTGTTGTTGGATAACTAAAGGACTAAATTTTCTAGGTTCCCCCAAATGATAATATCATTGATTCTGATGTTGATATGCCTCGAGTATAGGAGTTTATTGCTGATGATCCCAATTACCAAGTTCTTCACAATCAAGCTAGCTAGTTAGATAAGTGAGGAATAGACATAAATGCTTTCATTCCACTATTAAAGGAGTAAATGGAGAACTTGTCTAAATTCAGGTGGGAAACCTAGATGACAAGGTAATGGTATATGAATCATTGAGTTTCAGTAACAATTTTGCAATCTATGATGGCTAAAATCAGGTGTTAACCTACTTCCTGTGAAGAAGCAAAACGGAAACAAAAAATGGGAAATGGCTACACACAAGGAATTTAATGTTTCGATGAAAAATTAGACCTAAGTTCTTGTTGAATTACCTCTGAGAAAGAAGCCCACTGGGTGTAAACGAGTATATATAACAAAATTCAGGGCAGATAGGCCTTTGGACAAATACAATGCCAAACTGATGGCAAAGGGATGTGCTCAACACGAAGACATAGATTATTAAGAATCCTTCATTTCAACTGCAAAGATCATAAGAATCAGGTTAGCTCTAATCATTGCTTTGTAATTTGGCAGGAAACTATACAAAATGGACAAGAGTGCCTTCCACAATATTTAGCATAGTTACCAGGTTCAGAAATTTCAATTTGTTCAGAAATTCTAAAAAATCTGAAAATTTTGAATCTCTAAAAAGTGAATAATTATATACTCTAGTAAAAATTTTATCTTTATTTTTAAACTAAAAAAGAAATCTTAACATCATAGTAACAAGGTTTTAAACATTATCAAATGGCACTAGCTCAACAGGTTAAATTCCTCAGACTTTCAAGGAGGACACATAGGTTCAAATCTTGCCAAGCGATACACGCATTATAGTCAAGTTGTTGTTATACCACTATGTGGTAATGATGTAATACGAGCAGGGCCCATTTCAATCCCATATAACCAATTTAGGGGGAAAAAAACAAGGTTTTAAAATTTGGATTCATTTTAGAGGCCAAAAAACAAAAATTCAGAACTTCCAAAAATGTTTGGAAAATCCAGATACAGTTGGAAAAAAAAACCTATATCAAATACAAATACACAGTCCATGAGTATAACTTTACAGAAATATATTATATATAATAGATGTTCTAGAGTGCAAATTTATATTTTTTATCAAAGCATTGTAGTCAAGCCTAGTCAAACTTGCACACTGCTATTTGCAGACCAGCTTTGCTGTTTACAAGGAGGATATATTGAAAATTGACTTCATCTAAGAAGAATTACAAAACAATCATCTATGGAACAAGATGGTAGGTGGATGCTAGGCAGACTACAAATCATCTATACCTTATTTTCTTCTATGCCGTGCAAGTTTTAGGTTTTAACCCTTTACGTTTTCTGACTAATAATGTTAGAAATTATTTTTAACTTTACAGAGCTACAAATCCAGTCGGACTAATCCTGACAGTCTGTGAAATCCAGTCTGATCTGGATTTGAGTTCATAGAATTAGACACAAAGATTTGAGGTTGCAGGGAACGAGAATCTTGCCTGCAGACTGTTCAATGCCCTTTGTGGATTAAAATAGACTCCAAGGGCCTAGTATTTCAAAACTAATCTCCATCTTACAAGATCTAGATTCAAAAGAATCCCTTTTAATCCACATCTATATGTCAAAATTATGAAGGACGATATTATTATTCACATTACATATGTGGACAACTTAATCATCACTAGAAATGGACCAACACTATTTAAATAGGTAAAAGCAGCTTTATATTCTGGCATGACATGCTCGGGTCTCTTACACTATCATTTAAATAGTAGAGTTTTGGGAGACTAATCATGGAGGTTGTATGTCACAAATGAAGTATGCCAAAACCTAATTGGAAATGTTTTGTACTTCTACCATAATTGGGTAACCACCATGGAGACTTATCTAAAGCTATTGGCCAATAGTAACTCAAAACAAAATAAGTCATTCCCTGAAAATCTGTGGGCAGCCAGACACATCTTACATTCATAAGGCCTAACATCAGTTTTGTTGTAAGCTATATTTCCAAATTTATCAATGCACTAAAGATTGATCATTGGAAAACATCAAAACAAACTTTGAGATATTGATAGGGTACAACAGATTCTGGCATTCAGTATTAGGATACATGACAGTTTTCAGCTTGTTGGATATGCAAATGTTGATTGCAAAGGCTCTATAGATGACAAGACCACAAGAAGGTATATGTTTAGCATGAAAACAGGTTCTGTATTTTGAGAAAGCAAGAAATAGAGTACAATGAATCTTTCTCCAATAGAAGCAGAATACAATGTTGTTCTAGGGCCATGTAAAGTTGTTTGGTTGAGAAGATTGTTAATTTACAAAATTAAATCAATTAGAGAAAAGAACATTTCCCTCCAGTAATCAAACTGCAACGCTAAAAGCCAAATAGGTATAATATAAAAGATATGTGAAGAATCACAGACTAAAGGGGATAAGGTACAAATATAATACTAAGGAATGATCATAGGGTAGGGAGTGGGTGTAAATATATCCTAAAGTTGTTACTCTACAAATATATCCTTTAATAACTATTAATAAGTATATAAGTATATCACATGCCCTTCTTGGTTGGAAAGCTTTGACCCCAAAGAATCACTAGATTTCTCCAAGCCAAGAATGAATATATTCCTCTCGATCTAATTCCCTGTGTTTCCATTACAAAAAAAGGTTCCCAAAAGAGTAATTTGTTTTTTGAAGCATATGAAGATATGATCATCACAAATATGAAGAATATTAAAAAATATTGCCTCATTGAATAAGGACTAATCCATTTCAAAGTAACCTTGAAAGGTAACAACTCTGATCTTGATTCCATAAATATTTTCAAACATTTGGAACATACGATTTTTTTTTTTTAAATAACAACCAAAACCTTGTCATCTTTTAGGATGATGTGGGTGTCAATAAACTGATTGTCGACACCAACGTCTTTGATGATTATGATATTGATAAAGTACAAATTTAGTTTTGTGTAAAGTTCGTTTATTAATGTCATCTATATTGATTATCTTTTGAAAGGGCTCATCATTGAGATATCTGATAATATAATCATTTGTTGTGGATCAAAGATTATCATTATGTAATTCCTTCTTGTCAGTTTAAATTGTTTTGTCAATGACAACTTGAATACCAGTCTGAGATGGTTGTTTGACTTGAAATTCCTTGTCTAATTAGCTATAAATATTATGAGTAAAAATTTAATTATCAATTAAGGTCAATTCTTATTTGTGTGAACTTTTTTTTATAGCTTTAGAAGCTTGACCAAGAAAAGCATGAATGCGGTTATGAAGACGAGCACTTTATTCGTCTTCTTTGAATAAAGTTTTACTAATGCTTTGTAATTTTTGTTCAACTTATTCACATTCCATTTTTCAAGAAGAATATTTAATAAGAGAGATACCTTCAAGTTTATCCCAGATTAGAGCTTGTATAGGTTCAACATCAACATCATTCCACTAAATGGCCATCTCACTGTGAAGATGAAATCCATATAAAACTTGAAACTCTCAAATAAAGAATCAATAGAACATGTATGAAACTATAATGCTAAACCCTGAAAACCCTAAACTGCAAGTAAATTTGTCAGAGGAGACTTTCACAGCTATTCCCTCCACGAATATCATGCACAAAGCTGGGAGAGAAATAAGATTTTAGCTGCAATTGAAGCATATGAAATTACTAGTTTTTTCTGATACAAATTACCCTAGTTTGAAACACTTCCTAACATTGTAAGGCTCAATATAAGCCCAATAGAGACAATTGTAAACATAAGTACATGCCATCAAAAGGATGAAATTTGAGACAGCTTCCATTGCTCTGAAGATTCAAAATACAATCTAAGATTTCAAAAATGTTAATGAAAGTCTCAAGACACAGGTATGGTCTTTGTGTTGTATCATTCCACAAGTTATCAAAGACAACATTATTGATTTTAATATGGTCTAATTTCAAGAGCCTAGCACAAAAGGTATTCCATTCAAGAGGAAAATAATTCCAACAAAAGGTCACAATAAATACAACATAAAAATAAACACAATGGATATCGACCCTATTGGCGTCAACCCCTTCATTTCCCTTGTCAACGCCCCTAGTTCATAAATGATTGTAGACGCCTAGAATCTAGCATGAATTGTCAATGTCAACAGCTAAGGAGGTAGTGCAGGCAACTGTAGGGAACCTTAAGCTGATGCCCCAATACTTTTGTTCTCTGTTGGCACCTAGAAGGGACGAACTGCCAATGAACGTTAACATCATACTACCGAAGCCAACACTTTCAAGGAGGAACTTCACACCAAAGTTCTTGTCAATGTCAATGGACCTTGTGCACACATTGTCGACGCTCCATCATTGGCTTTCATTGTTGAAGTTCATCGAGATATTTGATAATATAATCATTTGTTGTGGATACAAGATTATCATTGTGTAATGCCTTCTTGTCAGTTTGAATTGCTTTATCAATGACAACTTGAAGACTAGTCTGAATCTCAGCTAGCGATGGTTGTTTGACTTGAAATTCTTCATCTAACTAACTACAAATATCATCCATAATTGAAATTTTCTTTTTTAACTTCATAAGCTTGACTAAGAAAAGTATGTGGTAATGAAGATGAGCAAGTTCCTCATCTTCTTTGAATAAAGTTTTATTAATATTTGTGATTTTTGTTCAACATATTCATTGAAATTCCAATTTTCAACAAGAAAATTTACTAAGAAATATACCTTCAAGTTTATCCCACATTAAAGTTTGTATAAGTTCAATATCAACATCATTCCACTAAAAGGTCATCTCATTGAGAAGATGAAATCCATATAAGACTTGAAACTCTCAAATATTTATTATATAGAACCCACCAAGTTTTTGCACCTTCATGCACCCCCACCCTCAAAAAAAAATAAATAAATAATAATATTATGTTGGTATCATCCAAGCAATTCATTATGTTTATGTTAAGACCAATATTGTTTTTAAAAAATCTTTTTAGGAAAAAACTTATAAAATTTGTTTAAACACCCCCTTGTGTACGTGCACTCACCTAGGTGTGTGCATGTGTGCTCAGATGTGTGTGAATATCCATAGGAAATATAGGAAAAAGTTAAAAATTTAAGATTTCATAGTTTCAAATTCAATGCAATTAACATGTAAATCCAAGTGTGTGTGGATATCCATATAAAAATATAGAACTTAAAAATTTTGAGATTTTATAGTTTCAAATTCAATGCAATTAACATGTAAGTCCAAAACAGATGTAGATCCTTCAACGTTAAAATGGGCAATGTTTCACACTACTTCTATTTTTAGTACCCATCCAAAAACTAGTAAATTTGCAATGGTTGTCAGATAGTTTTTTAACTGCAACTATCGTTGACTATAAGTCCATGTTAATGGGAGCAGTTGAGCATAATGAAGGCAATTTTTTTTCAGCGATGGCTGGAAAGGTTTGGACCGAGCCAAACCGACTATGCTTTGATTGGACTAAGTTCGCCCGAACCTGGTCACTACGAATATTTTATAATTTTCATAAATTATATAAATGAGAAATCCATAATCTTAATTTTTATTGATCTATCAAACTTTTTTATCCTCTATATTTCAAATTTTGATATTTGCTTATATATTTTGTTAGATATTGCCATCTATCATACATCATACACCTAAGCTGCACATCCAAATTTGTAAAGCACTGCACCCAATACCCCTACACGTACCCTTGAAGTTTGGTAAATTTGTGTTGGAATATATTACATTATTTGGTACATGCTAATGTACCATCTTGGGTTGATCTTTAGATTAGGTGTGTGTCTTAGATTAGGGTTTGAGTACTTACTTTATGCAATCTAATAAATGCACAAGTATTGTTAGAATGTGCAAAGTACTTGATGATGTAAATGTGCATGTTGTCCATGTGTACATGAGTCCATAGAATAGGAAGATGAAGAGTCATAGGTAGGTGGAAGGCCAAGAGTCACATCTCATTATATATAGGCCTTTGATAGAGAGTAAGTGTGAGAGAAGGTAGATAGCATAAGTGAGATAGTAGATGATATGCTAGATATAATGTAGAGCATGTAAGGAATATGGAGAGTTTGAGACCTCCATTTTAAAATCATTGTACTATTTTCGTAAGCCTTCATTAATGGCAGTTTTATGACTAGTTTCAGAAGTTCCTTATGAGTTTTACATGCTTAGTATAATACCATTATCATATATTTAATATTGCATGCTCATTTTATATCTTGTGGTTGATTTCTCATTAAGTATCTAGCATCAAAAGCTAACAATGGTATCAAAGCACAAGGTAGATTAATAGGAGATAGGGAGAGCCACAAGAGAGATTGGGAGGAGATAGGGAGATCTCATTTTCAAAAAATTTAGAATTACTTTTTGGCTAGAGTCTTTCCACAAAGTTGCAGGAAAACTCGTGAAGACTAGGACTCAACATAGATCTCTTTCCACTAGATTGAAAGATAACTAGTGAAGTTTATTGTATTTTTAAAGATCTAGATAATGCATTTGCTTCCTGCTATCTAAGTTTATTGCAGGAGATTAGTTTCTGGTTGCAGCAAAAGAGAAGATTGAAGATTGAGGAGACCCAAGAAGGAGGTCCCTATAGAAGATTGGAGATTGGAGATTAAGGAGACCCAAGAAGGAGGTTCCCATTGAAGACTGCAGATTGCAGATCGCAGATTGAAGAAAAAAGAAAGCAGCTCTATTACAGATTGAGAAGGAGACCCAAGAAAGAGGGCCCATTGAAGAACTCCCAGATTTGGAGATAGAAGATTGAAGATTGAAGATAGAGGAGGACTAGGAAAAGTCTTATTGAAGATTTGAGAAGCTGCAGAATTTGGAGACCCAAGAAAAGAGGTCTCAACCAAATTTGGAAGGAAAAAGAAGAAGGCTAGAGAAGCCCTATTGAAGAAATTGAAGAAGTGGCCATTGGAGAAGATTTGAAGAAAAGTTCAAGGTAGAAGATTGCAAGAAGGAGTAGCTCCTGAAAAAGAAGAATTTGGGACAATTGTCGCCATCCAACAACAAGCCCAAAAGGAAAAAGCATTTGGCAAGAAGTTTGCCAAACTTTAGAAAGAATTCTTGAAGATCTCAAGACATTCATATTCTTGAGAAAAAGGCCAGCAAAAAAGGCTAGATTTGAAGTCAGAATTCAACAAGAAGATTGGAGGAGAAAGAAGATAGAAGAGGCCACCAGATTTGAAGTTTGAAGACAGCAACAAAGGATTTGAAGGCTGATTTGCGAGGGAGAAGATTGTTGATTTTAACAACAAAAGTTGAAGAGTCACAGGACAGAAAATTGAATGTGACATATAGCTGCGATTTGGAGAAGATTTGGGCAGTTTTTGAAGTGCCCTTGAACAGCCAATTGAAGGAAGGCTTGACAGCAAAAGAAGGCAGCAATTTGGAGAAGTTAGGAGAGATTCTTGGACAGCAAGATAAGGAGAAGAAATCAGATTTTTGAAGCAGCAATTTGAAGAGGTTTGAGCTGCAAATTTGAGCAGCATTAAGAGAAGATATTAGAGCTACGTTTTGGAGAATTTAGGGGCAGATTTGCAAGAAGCATTGGACAGCATTTTGTCAAAGAAAGGTGCTGCAAATTTCAGAAGTTGAAGGCAGCAAATTGGACAGTGTTATTGCTGCAAAATTATACATTCCTGGACAACACAGAAATAGGCAGCAATTTGAGCTGCAAGATTGACAAGTTTAGGGCAGCATTAGAAGGAGAAAAGAGAGCTGCATTTTTGGAGAAATTTAGGGCAGATTTGAGAGAGCTTTGGACAGCAAAGCAAAGAAGAATTTGGCAGCATTTGAAGAAGGATAATTGCTGCAAATTATAAAAAAATTGAACAGCATAGAAGCAGATTTTTAAATAGCATTGAAAGCTGCAAAATTGATAAGTTTGAGGCAGCAATTAAGTAGAAAGGAAAGCTGTAAATTTTACAATTTCGGGGCAACAAAAAGGTGAATCAAATCACCAAGAAGATTAGCTACAAAAGAAGGCCAAACGGTATGCCACATTGGTGCTATAAAAGTTTATTATTTAAGCATTAAAATCAGTTTATTTTAAAGTTATAAGAGCACCATACTAGAGCTATTAAAATCTGCAAAAGATAGAGTCTTCAAAGCCAACGAAGGAGGCCGTATTATTGTCTAAGGAAAGGTCGAATAAGTGCTCAAAGACAGCGTGCTGAAGGTGTCTAAAGACACCAAGTAAAGGCACCAAAACTTGAAGAAGGTAACGCTCACATTGGATTAAAATCTGCAGCAAAAAGAAGAAGTGAGAGGACAAAGCCAAAGCAAGGATTAAGGTGCAAGTTTCTTAAGAGATTAATAAAATAAAAAGCAAAGGTTTTACCCAAGTTAAGAAGCTTGGATATCTGTCCGCACAGCGTTGAAAAGTTGTTGAGCAAAGGGGCGGAAAATCCACCAAGGAAGAGATATTGGAGCACCACCAAAGAAGGAGCCACTACTGTAGAAGAGGTGCAACCATTGACAGAGAAGAGCCACCACCAAGTGTTAAACAAAGAAGTGCCAGCAAACATTGGAGAGTTACAAAATACGTTGGAGAAAAGAAGAGGTGGAAGTTACAACTATCAAGTAGCAAAAGATATTGTGAGCATTAAGGAAGGGCAAGCAAGTTTGAGCACCAAAGAAAACTAGGACGTTACAGAATTACATGCAAGCGTTGAGAGGAGCGTAGCCACCATTTGTCACTTCGGTTGAGTACGTGAAAGAATTTGGATGCCACTTGGCATAGAGGAAAGAAACGCCAACAGCCATTGAGGGAAAGAAAACGCTTCAAACCAGCTATAAGCGCCCCTCGAGGAAGGAAGACACTTGTCAAATGTAATGCCTATATTGTCATAATTAGGCAGAGTAACGTAGCAAGAAGAAACGTCTAAAGAAGACGTTGACTGCCATGTGGCACATGAGAAGAGGATCGTTGACAGGTTGGAGGAGCCCAAACGATCTTCAGCGCAATTATTAAACACATTCAACGATCAGAGAACATAGAACGAGCACAAAGGACAGTCAAAGTCTAGAAGAGAGCGCCATACGCAAGGAAGAACATTAAATGCGGTAGCATTGAAGACTGAAAGGTAGACAGCGCCTAAAATAGCATGCAAGTTGCAGTCAAGGAGAAGCAGACTGAATACGTAGCGTTCCATTTACATAAAGGTACAAAATATTTAAATCAATTTGCATTTTATAAAGGTCAAGGAGGTATAAGGTATATCAATAATAAGGTTAAGCTTAGTTAATCTATTATGCTTAAGATTAATTAAATGAATAGAGATATAAGGAGATGAATTGATAAATTACAACCTTAGATGATTTATTAAATGCTTTGAAAGACTTAAGAAGTAGGAAGGGTTTAATTTGAAAGCCTTTTGAAATTGCTTTATTTGAAATTCAAGCATAGAAATATTTGCAAATAATTTAACTTGGAGGAATAAGGTTTTCTACATCAAAATTGAAATATTGAATTTGCAAATATATTTGTTAATTAGGGAGTTATAAGGAATTCATCACCAACATAAATTCTTGATTTAGAAACTATATTATTGAGAATTGAAAGATATAGGAAGCATAACATAGAGTTGTTAGAAAGTTGGAAAACTACATTGGAATTAGTCTCTTATTCAAATTGAAGGGACATAAGGAATCCAACTTAAAGTTCTTAAAGATAGAATATTTTATCAATTGAAATTGCATCAAAATTATCTTTAACCCTCTTCTCATAAATAGGGAGAATAAAAGTGTTTGTCTTGAAGTTGAACATTAGAGAGACAAAAGGGATTCAACAAAAAGGAAAACTTAGAAATCTAAGTATTTTACCAAAGCTATTTTAATTCAAAATACTAGGGAGCCAAAAAGTAATTCTACACCGAGGTGTTGTAGGTGAGTTGGAGAGGAGAGGGCAATCCTCCAAGGGAGGTCCCAGGTTCAAATCTCCACCCTACCAAAACGCTGAATTGGGTATCCAAAATCCAATTGATAATGTTGGTGCGGGAAGGGTCGGGTGCGACTCCCGGGTGACTTTGACGATGTAGAACCCCCTGTTCGTGGTCTCTCAGACCAAGGCGGCCCCGTAAGGGGTTTGTCGCTCAAAAGAAAAAAAAAAAGGAATTCTACCTAGAGATTCGATACTACAAAAGTTGATTATTGAAAAGATATTATCAAATTTGATCATATACTAAAAAACTAGGAGATATAATGTAGTCTACAATTATCATCATGGCAACAAATAAATTCATTCTTTATGAATCACAACTTCTTAAAGGACCTAATCACGCTTCATGGAAAAACAAAGTGAGGTCAATATTGATAGTTGAAAAGCTTTGGGATATTGTTAAAGGAGCAAAAACTAAACCTACTACAGATGCTAGAGAGATTCAAAAGTATGAATAAGACGAAGCAAAAGCACTTATGATAATAACATTTGCAATTACAGATTAAATACAACCATACATTAGTTCAGCAGAAACTTCTACAGAAGCTTGGAAAAATTTTAGCCAAGATATTTGAAGGAAGGAATAAAGCCACTATCTTGAATCTTCAAACTCAATTGCATTCTCTAAAATTAATAGTTGTGAGAGAATAGAACTATTTCTAAGAAAAGTAGCAGATATAAAAGGAAAATTGTTAACCTTAAGAGAAAAGGTAGAAGACAAGTTTCTTGTCCAAGTAATCCTAAGAGCACTTCCAGAAAGCTACAAGCAATTAGTCACATATTTACAAATTCTAAGTAAAGATACATTATTTGATGAGTTAGTCAATATACTACAAGAATATGAGGTAGAAAATTCAGTGAAAAATGAAATGACTAACAATGCCTTAGTCTCAAAAGATAATCCACAAGACAATGTTGTTTCATTCTCAAAGGGTAGATCAAGATGGAATAATAGATATTGTCAAGTCTACAGAAAGAAAGGGCATAGTACTAATTATTGTAGATTCAACTCAAGAAATCAGTATCAAAGGAATCAAACAAATTTTGGAAGCCAATCAAATAGGGCATTCCAACCAAGACAATATCATAATCAATATAATTCGCATCAGCAACAATTTCAGCGTCCATATACTTCTCAGAATCAATACAATCATCCTCAACTACAATATAGAGAAGGAAAACAAATAGGACACTTTGTTCAAGAGATTCAGGAAATTCAGGAACTGGAAGAACCTACAGATGAACATGAAGTTAAAGCTCTTTCAGCAAAAATAGTATTTTATGAAGATACTAATTATTTACTTGATCAGGATACAAATAGGAAGCAAAATAAAGAAAGCAGAAAAGAAGAGCTCAAGTTCCAGAACCAAGACGAAGACCATACAAGGGAGTGTTGGAATATATTACATTATTTGGTACATCTTTAGATTAGGAGTGTGTCTTAGATTAGGGTTTGAGTATTTACTTTATGCAATGTAATAAATGCACAAGTATTGTTAGAATGTGAAAAGTACTTGATGATGTAAATGTGCATGTTGTCCATATGTACATGAGTCCATAGAATAGGAATATGAAGAGTCATAGGTAGGTGGAAGGCCAAGAGTCACATCTCATTATATATAGGCCTTTGATAGAGAGTAAGTGTGAGAGAAGGTAGATAGCATAAGTGAGATAGTAGATGATATGCTAGATACAATGTAGAGCATGCAAGGAATATGGAGAGTTTGAGACCTCCATTTTAAATCATTGTACTATTTTTGTAAGTCTTCATTAATGGCAGTTTTATGAGCAGTTTCAGAAGTTTCTTATGATTTTTACATGCTTGGTATATTACCATTATTAATATTGCATGCTCATTTTATATCTTGTGGTTGATTCTCATAAAGTATCTAGCATCAAAAGCTAACAAATTGGAGAGGAATAGACCACTAACGCTCAAATTTTTGTTACAAACGAATGCTATAGACCACAAATTTGGAAAGTAACTCTAATGCAATTTCTTATAGATTCAAGGGGTATATATAAAAGATAAGTACAGAATCATTATATTAAAGGAGATCATGATTGATAGATTACTGATTGGATGATCATAGAGCAGGCGGTGAGTGGTGAATATGCATGTTAAGAAATATGACCGTATGGCTGTGACTCCACCAACATACCCTTTAAAAACTACTAATAAGTAATTAGGTGTATTACATGCTTTAAAAAAATTCAAGAATTTTCGGTTTCTTGCATGTATAAAATTTACAGAGTTTAACTATCATTTCATTCAATAACTCTGAACAGCAAAGATATTAGTTAGAATATTGTTCCACTTAAGAACAAATAGCAAGTAATCTCATAAAGCCTCCTCCACCTGATAAATTCATCAACTTCAGAGAGTAAACTCCATGCTGTACCCTGTATAAGGAAGGAAAATAGAAAATATATAATGGCCATCCAGTGGTTAAGTGGCTGACAGTTCGAAGGAAGTTTCAGATATTAGTTGATGGATAAAGCTCCATGAACTTTAGAGAGTAAACTCCATGTTGTACCCTGTATGGCCATTAAGGAAGGAAAATAGAAAATATATAATGGTCATCCATTGGTTAAGTGGCTGACAGTTCGAAGGAAGTTTCAGATATTAGTTGATGGATAAAGCTCCATGTAGTAATCCAAATGTGAGGCCTATTTTTTTACCCTAAGTTATGTGAGTTCTTCCTTCTTGTATTTCATAGTGTCTTCTATCTTTTGTCTTGTAAATTCTCAAATATCCAATATTTTAATCTTCGATCATCTGCGATGTAACATCACCACAGGATCTACTGCATACACTTGCAATATATTTGCATTCACGTCAACCCAGTCAGTGTCACCATCCAATTACTTCATGGAGGGACTAAAACTCAAACAGATTAAGTAATATGTAAAATATGTATTTGTAACTATTTAATTAATAGAAGAGGCTGTCACTCCAACCAGAATCATAAGACATACGTCCATTCTCATTCTTGGAGATAATGAGGACTGCCAACAAATATGGAGAAAAGCAATCGTATATTTAGTGTGCTGCTTGTTCATGCATTCAGAAGCCATGAACATTGAATACAAGCAAGTATGTTTATTGTAATTGTTTATGATGTCTCTATTTGACATGTATTCAATGCTCTCCTTATTCTGGTATCTAAAACAATCTAAGGCATACCTTGATCATCCTACAATGAAATAAAGAATCAATAGAATATGTCTGAAACTATATGCTAAACCCTAAAAACCCTAAACTAGAAATTAATTAGTCAAAGGAAACTTTCACAGCTATTCCATCCTCAAATATCATGCACAAAGCTGGGACAGAAATAAGAGTTTAGATGCAATTGAAGCATATGCTATAACTATTATATTCTGGTAGAAATTACCCTAGTCTGAAACACTTAATAACATCGTAAAAGCTCAAAGTAAACCCAATAGAGACAATTGCAAACATAAATATGTATCATCAAAAAGGATGAAAATTTGTGATACAGTTGCCATTATTCTGGATATTCAAAATGCAATCAGGGATTGCAAAAATGTGAGTGGAAGTCTCCAAACACAGGTAAGGTCTTCATGTTGTATCATTCCCAAAATTATCAGACAATTGATCTTAATATGATCTACTTTCATGAGCCTAGTGCAAAAGATATTCCTATTCAAGAGGAAAATAGTTCCAACATAAGCTCACAATAAATACAAGCTTTAGTTAAAAAAGCGTATGCTTAAAAGAGAATTGATTATTTTAGTGCTTTGATTACTGGGATCAAATTTTCCTTTTTTTTTTTTAAAACCAGGTAAAACCCTACTGGAAATATCATAAAACAAAAAACATACCACTAAATAAACAAATGCTACATTAAGGATTAAAATTAATACCTATGAGGGGGAATGTCCTTTAGAACCAGAGACCCTGCAGCCACCATAGCACCTTTTCCAACAGTTATATTTCCTAAAATTGTTGCACCAGCTCCAATAAGAACTCCTCCTCCAATTTTAGGATGTCGGTCACCAACTTCCTTCCCTGTTCCTCCCAAAGTCACACCCTAAACATTATTGCAGACAACAAAGTTAAAAGAAACTCAAAAAATATTTTACTATGCTTTTCTGAGCAAAATGAACTACAAGTGAAATGAGGTGAATCGAATTATATAAAAAATTCACACCATCATGGTTTTAGAACATCTAAATGTTTGATAAATTTGCCTAAAGAGGTCACTACTATTTTCTTAAGGCACATCATACTCACCTTACTCTTGTTACTGTTTCAGATTTAAGGCATGTCTAATCTTCAACTAACTACTCTGAATGCATTATATATAGCATTTTAGCTTGTTACAAATTAATCTATCCAATTTTTGTTTGCAACTTTGCATAAGGGTTCTTACCAAAATTGGCATGCTAAGCACAGTCTGCATTAGCCAACCATGGAGTCTGAAGTAGGTTAAAACATAAAACAAGCAAATCATCGTTGACCACAAAGGAAGAAACTCACATGATGATAATAGTCGGGTTTCATGTGAGCATTGTAGAAGGATGATACTTGCTATCTATCTTTGTAGCAAATGAATAATGAAATTATTCAGTTCATGATGGTTGGGATGTTTACATTGCAAATCAACAAATACATAACTAGCCACTACATGCAACATAAATATATTATGTTCTATAGAGAAATGTTTGAGAATCAAGTTATATGTAGTGCTATTATGCTGAATTTTTCTAAATTGTGAAAGAAAGAAATAAATATGTTAACATTTTTGAGCTCAAGTGGGCCTGACAGTGAAGAATTAGATACTCCAAATAGGAGGTTCAAGGTTCGAATCTAGAAGGGGGTAGGGTTGTATATGTAGGCAGATGACTAACACATCTGCACAAGTGCACATTTGTACAAATGTATGCGCACCAATTGATGATACGTGTAAATAGAACTGTCATATGTAAGTGTTGTCATGAAGTCTGGTTGTGTGTGTACGTGGTAATATATGTGTTTGTAATGATGTAATGTAATGTTATGAGGTATTTTAATGTTTTGAATTACATGCATAATTCAGTGGTAGTTGGGTAGTTGCCAACCGCCTATCGCCTCATAATACCCATATGTACACATCTACCTTAGTGAAGGGATGTTGTTGTTTGGGACTGCTTGTTGGAAAGTCCATCAAAGAATGTTGTTGGTTGATGCTGGTCAAAACAAGTCTATGTGTGTCACTTGACCAGACCATAATGCATTGCAGATATTTTTTGTACAGGATACATGTTGTGTGCATAGTGTATCTATATGTATATGTATATTATTCCCATTGTGTATTTTTGTTGATATATTTACAATGGAATTATATTGTAGTGTGTTGTATTCCATTTCTACATTTTGGCATTGTTGCCTATATGAAGTTGGGTCAAAATTGGTGACATGGAGTTGTGACGAGCATATCGCTTGAGAAGGTATGCAACAACAACAATGGGATAATAATAGTACGATTGATAAATTGTAGTCTCTCCCTTGGGAGGAGGGAAGATTAGAGTTTGCAAACGTAAGTGATGCAAGCCAAATGACAAAGACGTATTCACTAACATGTGAGATAACATACATGCAAACATGGATGTTCGTGTAGACGTGCACGTCGAAAAAGAAGTCTACACAAGAGAAGACGTGTTTGCAAACGTACACCCCAATGAAGTAGTTTGCACTAGAGAAGATGTGCACATAGACGATGCAAAGGATGAGTTCACACAAGCAAAGGCATGCATGCAGACAAAGATGTGTGCACAAGCAAAGACATGCATGCAAATAGACATGTTTGCATAGAAGAAGACATGCATGCAAAACAACTGAACATGTGTAGGATTTTAAACAAAATATAATTCAGTGCTCGCAATTTATAGATCTGTACATGTATTTGTACATATAGTCATACAATGTCTCTTGGATGTCTCAAGAGACTCATGGTGCTTCACCTTCATCTCTGACTATTCAGCTTCTCTCCAACTCCCATGAGGTGTAACATATTAATCATATAATGTGATAATTATTCAAAGAATGTAATAATGGTCTAACATACCCCCCCCACCCCCTTTTTACATTATCTGATATAACAAATATTTGAAGGTGTCGGTCATAGCCAAAAATGCACCTTGTACAAAAAATTACTACCCGCCTTAATGTTGAGGATAATGAAATTGTGGTTTGGCTCTATCTTTGGCACTTGCTCTTGCTTTGGCTCTGTCACTGGCTCTTGCATTGGCTCTAGCACTCACTTTGGCACTTTCCACCACACATTTAGAATCTTCCATATAACGTTGCACTGCTGGCTCTGTCATTGCAAGCTTTCAATGCAAAAGTCATGCATCTCTATAGATTCCCAAGATTGCATTACTTCATAGGAAAACTTCTATTGTGGTCTCTCTCAACCACCAAACTTCGTTTTATCCTTGCTTTCTTCTAAGGACAAAAACTTCTTTTGTAAAATCCATTCAACATTTCTTTCACTCTATCACATTCATCCATCCACAATCAACATGCACTTTGTGGGCACTTTGTGGGTCATTCTTTTTTTTGTGTCGACAATCTCTCTGAGAGTGATTAGTACGTCCACAAATCTCACAAGGACGCAAATTGTAACACATAGATGTCACATGTCTGAATCGTCCACAAGGACTGCAACAATCTATTCTAGAAGTTTTAGTCTCTGTATAGGTTTCTCTTTTAACAAACTAAATCTCACCACTTCTTGTAGGACCATCATAACCAAGGCCTTCATTATTTGGCCTTACATTTGGTTCTATGGGATTTCTCATGCCTTGCCCATTCCTTCCTAATGTTGTGCCACTGTATCCTATTCTTTTCATTAATTTTGATCCAATACCTTTTGTATGTTTCAAAACACCTAATTTCTTCATCATCACTATGTTCTTCATCAACATGGTCTTTGTCACAACCAACTCCACTATCACCGACAATGTTCAAACACCCAAAACCTTCATCATTTTTATGCCCTTCAACAACATGGCATTTGTCATGGCCTATGAGAACACGATGCTCATCTTCAATATTCAAATCACCGCAAGTGAAATCTGTCTCCGGATAAGATCACTTGTGTCACAACAAACATCTTATCACTATAGACTTCAAATCACCAATATCACAAGCAAAATTTGTCCTTTTGATAAATCGTTTATATCACAACGACCATTTGCCATCATAGGCTTGAGGTCGCTTGTGTCACAACAAGCATTTACCATCATAGTCTTGACCTTCAACATTTCATTTATTTCCCCTTGCTTTTTACGCTTATAGATATTAAGAGTGATTAATACCATGTGTACTATCTTCACAATATCAATATGAATGTAACAACATTTTCAAAATGGTCTTCACGAGCATTAGCTTCTTTGTGAATTGTGCATAAGCAACTTCTCAATGTTAAGAATTTTCCATCTTCATAAAGATCTTTACCTTGTGGGAAATAAAGATCTTTATCTAGTGTCACAGACTTTTGAACTTCAACTTGCTTCTTAGCTTGTTTCCTCTTTGTCTTTCCCATTTTGTAAAGTGATGTGAATGTTGCTTCTTGTAGTCTTTGGAATTTGTTTTCTTCAACACAATAGTGAAGGTTCCTTATGTCTCCCTCATGGTCCCCCTTTCTATACCACCAATACTATATACCAACCTTTCTATATACCTGTCCTTCCTATATACGTGTCAATACGTGGTAGAAGCTAGTCCTCTCTATATATGCGGTCATACGTGAGAGAGACCTTAAGGTATGTGCAAGAAAACAATACATGGTACCAAAGTAGGACGTTAAGGGATTCGCCCTATCAATGACACTTGCTTAAATAGAAATCCTTGTACGTGGGCATAACTTCCCTATATACTTGAAATTTCTCAATTTCAAGATTTACGTCTAACAATAGTGACAAATAAGGTAAAAAATGGAGTGGAAAAGAATCTCTCAACAAATGATTTCCTTATTTCTCCACGACAATTTATAGGGTCGTTGCCTATATGTCGTTCTGGCAACTTTATTAGGCTATAGACACATTAACTTAAAGCAACAACTTTAACTGTAAACGCAAGCCAAAGGTGTCATTTATACTGAACGCTACAAGTGTGCTAAAGCACATGTTTAATTTATGTACAATACTTCTTGACCACAAACCAACCTTCTCAAACAAAACTTTTTTGACAAATTACCAAATATTTTGACACCCAAAATACAATGACTCCTCACCATGCTAACACATAGCTCTCACCTTTTTAATATAGACCCTTGACCATTGACTAATTATAACAATGACATAATAGACTGACACTAATAACCCATCATTGGACAAAAACTTTCACAACATGAATCTTGAACTCACTTTGACATATATGGAAAAACACACACTCCACAAAAATGACAATTCACACCTTACAACCCACCTTGACATAATTTAACTTAAATAAGACACTTTTCATAGATATGTAAAAATATTTTGACTCATAAAAAACCTTGCTCATGACCCTATGGTTTTGATATACCCTCTTGACGACTAAAAAACATGGACCTCTCTTCTTTCTTTCTTTCTTTCTTTCTTGCTTTCTTTCTTTCTTTTTTTCCTTTTCTTTAACTATTATACTCTTCTTCTCTTCTTTTTTTTTAATATTTTCAAATATCTTTTGTTTTTTTCTTTTTTCTTCTTTTTTTAACCAAAAGTAAATGATCTAGGCTGACCTCTATTATAAAAACTTATATTTCCTTTCAAAGCGCCAACTCTTCTACCAAACTTCATATGCATGTAAAAGACAAACAAAATATTTTCACCCCAAGTCTTCAAAGGAATTTCACCTTTATTGGCTGACCATGCTTTCCACCCCCTAATTATTTCATTCCACTACCCTTCTCGGTTGGCAGACACAAACCAGCAAAGGGATATGGCTAGCGACCTTCTCTTTCCTCTTGCCTCGTGAATTTCCTTGGAACCCCAATTTTGAAAACAGGCTAAATACATGCCCAAAATCCAATAAAAATTAAGTCCAAGACCCTTGAAACTTTTCAAACGGTAGACAGTGAAAGGCTCTAGTTTCCTTTCAACCGAAGATAAATATCATTGGCTCCCTCAATTTGCCATATTTAGGAAAATTTTGTAACAGTCTCTTGCGCTGTAACAATCCCGACCAGCACCACAAACTGTAATGGCTAGGTCCTCAAACGCTCTCCTATGTTGTGCTCACTGTTTCAGCTCCTACAAAGCCGAATTTTTTTGGCAGCTTCTCCTTCGACAAACTTTGGAAATAATTCTGTTACGACTTCAATATAGCTAGTCGGCTATATTTCCAATTGATTCATTGATTTGTGATTTATTCATATTTATAGATGTAGGTTGATTTACATTTGATTATCTATCACCAATTTATTCATTTGCGTATTCGCAAAGGACTTAGCCCTCCTTAAGTGGCAAAGGACTTAGCCCTCCTCAAGTGGCAAGAATTTATTTGATTTATTCCATTCGATCTGTGTTTAAATTTGTTTTCACGAAGTTTCACAACAAGTGGTATCAGAGCCAAATCGATTTCAGCATCTCCCAGTGCAAAGAATTTTTTTACAAATCTGTTGCATCGTTTGTCTACTGGTTAAGTGTGATTTCCAAGCATATCACCATTCGGCTAAAATAGCCTGTGTGCGGTATTCAATCAAAACCAGGTTCGCCAAATTTCACAGCACCAGTAAGTTGATAGCCACTCGCAGACGTAGTCGTTTAACAAAGAAGTTGGTACCTAGCTTCCAGCGGCAGTATTTACAGGAACAATCCGGGTGATTTTTTTTAATACTAAGTTCCTCCATCCAACTACAACACACGACAAACCCTAACATCTACGCGGATTTGGCGAGAAGTTTCAGGCAAAATGTTCGGTCGTTTTGTGGTAAAATTACCACGTATATTAAATCACACATTCCAGTTTATAACCTTTATATTCGCCTTAAAAATTTCGTTTCAAAGAGCGAGAAAAATTTTCAACACATCACAAACGGCCAGCGCTGCTTAACCATCCATCAATTGTGGCACAACACGTGTCAACGACTATCCGTGTCAGTTGCAGTTCAATGTTTGTTCCCGTTCAGTTTACGTTGCGGAGCAAGAAGGAATTCCACGATGCCGTTAGCAGCTGAAATAAAGATTATTCAAAGTTCAAGGACATCAATAACCTCTAAATTAAACTTCGCCAACAAATCTGCACCACACCAGCTTGTCTTTCATCTTGCGAAGGTTTTTTTTATTATTAATTCGCGATAAAATTTCGCCGCTCCGAGTATAACATTCATTCGTCCAGGGATTGATAATCCCACATTTCCGTTGTGGCATTCGTTTTGGAGTTTATAATCAACAAGTCACAAGAGTGTATTGTGACCACCATCTGGTGGTTTACCCCCCTCTCCCTCGCGCGTCTCCGATCTCATAAGCCTGTCATTGTCCTCCAGGTGTTGCTATCTCCTATGCCAGTCATTGTCCTCCACATGTTCCTTCGATCATCGCCATCCTCGTCTTCCATCGTCTAGTCACCAATTGTCAGCTCCTAAGGTCAACGTCCTCCACGTGTTCCTTCGATCATCGCCATCCTCGTCTTCCATCGTCTATTCGTCGATTGTCATCTCCCTAAGGTCGACGTCCCGGTTTCGAAGGCTCGCTGACGTGTCAACTTTTCTGCCCACTCTTCATTTCTAGAGAAGTAGTTGTAGGGAAGATATAGCCGCTAGAAAGATTCCAGTCAAAAAAGTAAACGTTAGGAAACAGTTCAAAACCTTACAGATCGCTAGTCGTTGGAACCGATTAAGCTACTAGTCATTGGGGCGATTGAGCTACTAGTCGTTGGGGCGATTGAGCTGCTAGCCGTTGGAACCGATTGAGCTACTAGTCGTTGGGGTGATTTAGCCACTAGCCGTTGGAGCAAAATATAGTTGAAAACAACAAACTTTTTTGGTCAATTTTGATCAAATGTTTTGCAAATTTTTAAATCAAGTGCATGCGTGACCAAAACATTGCTAACAAGTAGAATAGAGGAGCAAATGGAAGATTACAAAGCGCCAATAATCCAAATGAAGGATCACTAAATTCACCAAGAAGACATCTGCGAAATAAAGGTGCGGAGCATAACTCTCCTCTTAGAATTAACAGTTTCAACCCTCACCACTGATCCATGGTTGCTCCAAATCAAGACAATTCCAACATCTCCCTACTCCCGACCACAATCGTAATGCGTCTAACCAAGAAGAATTTGTCATTAATCAAGAAGACCTTGTTTCTAAAATTCCCCTCACAGTAGACATCAATGTACGTGAGTGTTTGGGGCAACAACAACGAGACCTAGCAAATGTGTATTCAGTAGTACGAGAGATACAAGAGTCAGTGGATTTACTTCTACAACAAAATAAACAAGTCTCTCAAGCCATTGCCAACCCTCCACCTATAAATGCCAACCCTCCACCTTTATATACTCATCAAACATCAATACCTCCACAAACTTCCTTCAATTTTGATCCTTCAGCAGGTGATGCCTCTCGATTCTTAGAATGGCCTCATGATGCCCAAGTTCCTCATACCAACATGCCCACTTTTGAAGGATACGATCCTAGAGGCTGGATAGCCAAGATGGATGGTATTTTCCGTTTATATCGTATTCCTAAAACTGGTCGAGTTGCATATGCATCTTGTAAACTATGTTAGGAAAAACTCCAGATTTATCACCTGCAAGAGGAAGCACAATTACAAAAAAATATAGAACACGGAAACAGTAACACAAGTGACACAGAGATTTACGTGGAAACCTACAATGTGCAGGAAAAACCACAGCGCAATGGCAACTTCTCTTTTATTATTTTCAGCAAAATTTACATCCACGTCTTTCAACGTTTTCAACAACCTCTCTCACATATGCAAGGGGTCAAGTCCCTTTTATAGAGCAGAAGGAAGACTCCAAACTGTTCGTTTCCTCTTCCAATGGAAGCCTCCAAAAGACTGTTCGTTTTCGCTCCCAAGATTGTTCGTCTTCCGCATTCTTGTCGTCTACCTAGACGTCCACTCGTCTGACGTCTAATTGGCTTAACGTCAGGTTGGACGTCTACCTGGCTTGACGTCAGGCCGGACGTCTACCAGCCTAGACGTCTGGCAGCCCAGACGTCTGCCAGCCTAGACGTCAGGCCCAGACATTTGCCAACCTAGACGTCCGGTAGCCCAGACGTTAGGCCCAGACGTCTGCCATACTAGACGTCAGGCAGCCCAAACATCTAGCGGTCTAGACGTCTGGCCTGCTTGAACCTGCTGCAATCCTATTTCCTGGATGCCCGTACTGCATAGTGACTTCACTTCCTAACATTCTCCCACTTGAAGTCAATATTCAAGAATTCTTCTACCAAAGATCTTCATCCAGTGCCAATTGCCCAATGCTGCCCTTGTTATTCTTTCAGCAAGCCCAGAGAAGTTCTACACCCTTCAAACTTCTCTACCTTGACCGGCTTTGTAAGCATATCTACAGGATTCACTTCAGTGTCGATTTTCTGCAATAGGATCCTACCTTCTTCCACCACATTTCTGATAAAGTGGTACTTGACATCAATATGTTTCGTGCGATCATGCAATGTTGGATTCTTCACTAGCCGAATAGCACTCTGGCTATCACAATGCAACGTAATTTTCTCCTGCATTACCTTGAAGTCGCCCAACAATCGCTCTAGCCAAATTGCCTCTTTGCTGGCATGAGTTGCTGCAATGTATTATGCTTCAGTGGTTGATAAAGCCACAACAAACTGCAACTTAGAAGCCCAACTCACCGCTCCTCCAACAAGAGTGAAGGTATATCTTGTAGTGGATTTTCTCCCATCTCTATCTCCACCATAATCAGAATCCACAAAACCTGTAACTTGCAAATCTGTCGATCCAAAGTAAATGGCAACATCCGAAGTGGCTCTTAAATATTTGAATATCCACTTCACCGCATTCCAATGCTCCTTACCAGGATTTGCCATGTACAGGCTGACTACTCCCACCGCTTGGGCAATATCCGGTCTGGTGCTCACCATGGCATACATGAGGCTTCCTACTGCCGATGAATACGGTACATGAAACATGCTTGTCTTCTCTCGCTTCCGTTGTAGGACACCGGTTGGAAGACAACTTTAAGTGTGGAAGAAGTGGGATACTAACTCGGTTTAGCATTCTCGCATATTGAAGCGCTCGTAGAATCTTTTCCACATATGACTTTTGACTTAACCAGATATTTCTTCCTTTTCTGTCCTCGTGTATCTTCATCCCTAAAATTTGGTTTGCTGCTCCTAAATCCTTCATTTCAAATGTCCTAGCCAACTGAGCCTTAAGATCAATTATTTTCTTCATGTTGGGGCCTGCAACCAACATATCATCAACATACAACAGCAAAATAATAAAACTGCCATCGCCAAACCTCTTATAGTATGCACAATGGTCAGCTTCACTCTTGCTGAAACCTTGGCTCTTCATGAAGGTGTCAAATTTCTTGTACCACATCCTTGGCACCTGTTTCACCCCGTACAGTGATTTCTTCAGTCTGCAAACCAAATGCTCTTTGCCTCTTTCTTCATAGCCCTCAGGCTGATCCATATATATCTCTTCTTCGAGATCACCATGCAAGAATGCAGTCTTTACATCAAGCTGCTCCAATTCCAAATCCTGTGCAACTACGAGTGCAAGTAGAACTCTAATAGTAGTCATCTTCACAACTGGAGAGAAAATTTCATTAAAGTCAACACCTGACTTCTGCACATAGCCCTTTGCCACCAAGCGAAGTTTTATAGCGTTCCAACAGCCCATCGTTGTTCTTCTTCACTTTGTACACCCACTTGTTTCGAACAATCTTTCTTTCAGGTGGGAGATCCACAAGTTCCCAAGTTTTATTCTTTCGAAGTGCCTCGATTTCCTCCTCCATGGATTTCCTCCACTTTCCTGCATTTTCAGACTCTCTAGCTTCCTGAAATGAACTAGGTTCACCATCATTAGTTAACAAAGCAAAAGAGGACTAATACACATGAGAATACCTTTCCGGACACTTTTGTGGACGTGTAGATCTTCTAACCCAATGATCTGTTGGTTCTGGCTCTTGGTCTTGTGACCATTGTGGCTGCTCTACTTCCTGTTCTACTTGTTGTTCTACATGCTGATCAAAAACTTCAACATGTTCATCTTCACTAAATTCTACTTCAACAGGTACAACATTAGGATTTTGTTGTACCTCCTTCCTTTGCATGGATTTTTCATCAACAATTACATCCCGACTAATAATTACCTTGTGGGCAGTAGGATCCCATAGTCTATACCCCTTCACTATATCTCCATAGCCGAGAAAAACACATTTGTTTGACTTCGGGTAATGGCAACTTCTCTTTTATTATTTTCAGCAAAATTTACATCCACGTCTTTCAATGTTTTCAACAAGCTCTCTCACATATGCAAAGGGGTCAAGTCCCTTTTATAGAGCAGAAGGAAGACTCTAAACTGTTCCTTTCCTCTTCCAACGGAAGCCTACAAAAGACTGTTCGTTTCCGCTCCCACGACTGTTCGTTTCCGCATTCCTATCATCTACCTAGACGTCCACTCGTCTGACGTCTCCTTGGCTTGACATCAGGTTGGACGTCTACCTGGCTTGACGTCAGGCTGGACGTCTACCAGCCTAGACGTCTGGCTGCCCAGACGTCTGCCAGCCTAGATGTCTGGCTGCTCAGACGTCTGGCAGCCCAGACATCAGGCCCAGACATCTAGTGGTCTAGATGTCTGGCCTGCTTGAACCTGCAGCACCTGCTTGAACCTGCAGCAATCTTGTTTCCTGGATGCCTGTACTGCATAGTGACTTCACTTCCTAACAAACTAGGCACCCAAGCTTATAAATGGTTGTTATGGCAATTCCGTCAACATAACCAATCTCTTATGTGGCCTGAATTTAAGGAAATTTTCCTTAAAATATTTGATAAGGTTTCATCTTCATCATATGTGGTCCGCCTCATGGATCTCAAGCAGACCAGTTCAATAGAAGATTATGTATCAAAGTTCACAAGTCTTCTTACTTACACACATGAATTAAACCCAACAGTAGTGGTGTCTGCTTTCCGTCATGGTCTCAAGGATAAAATCTGAAAAGAAGTTGACATTCATGATCCATGTACTCTAGATGATGCTACCAAAATAGCTCAAGCAATTGAAACTAAACTTCAATATGGGGTGTCCTATAAACGTGATTCTAATTTTTGTCGACCTTTTCGCAATAATGAACAATCATCAAGATTTTTCTGCTTTAAATGTCGTTCTTATCATCCCAGAGATCAAGCATGTGCAGTTCGTCAAACCTTTCAACTAGAATTCGAAAATAAAGAAGAAGATATAACTCAGCAAGAGTCACCCACAAATACAAAACAACTCTCAGCAGATACTAATGAAGCAACACCAGAGGATGACACTATTGCTCTCTTAGTACATGCATTTATGGGGTTAACAGCTCATCATACAATTAAGGTACAAGGATTTATTAGGCACAAGCGTATTAATGTGTTGATTGATTCAGGCAGTACACATAACTTTATTGATATCAAAACTACTAAAGCATTGAACTTGTACATTAATACAACCAATCAAGATAAGTTCCAAGTTTTAATTGCAAATGGAGGAAACGCTCAATGTGTAGGTAGAACATCTCCAGTTTCAATCCAAATGGGAAATACACTTGGCGAGGAACTCTCTTCGTTATGAACCTGGGAAGTGCCAATGTTATTTTGTGCGTCAAATGGTTATCACAGCTAGATGATGTTACTTTTAATTTTCGAAGATTATATCTCCAATGGAAGGAGAACGGGAAGACTATTTGTCTTCAAGGAATTCAATCTCCACCATCCAAGATGGTGAGTTCCCATTGCATGAAGAAGTTATTAAAGAAGGGTGCTCACGGATTTATAGCTCAAATAAATTCCATGGAAGCTCAATCCTTGGACACTCGGGCGATTATCTCAAAGGATCTTCAATTTATTGTGGATAATTATAAAGAAGTCTTTAGCGAACCAAAAGGTCTACCTCCTAAACGATCACATGACCATGCTATCCATCTTGTTCCTGGTAGTCTTCCTCCTAATGTTCGTCCTTATCGCTATCCTCAACCTCAAAAGACAAAAATAGAAAAGATAGTACAAGAAATGTTAGAACATGGCATAATTTGTCCTAGCATTAGTCCTTACTCATCACCCGTGGTAATGGTACGTCGTAAGGATGACTCTTGGCGAATGCGTCCACATTTTCGACCTCTCAACAAAATTACCATCAAGGATAAGTTCCCTATTCCTATCATTGAGAACTTATTAGACGAATTACACAGTGCTAGTTATTTCTCTAAATTGGATCTTCGTTCCGACTTTCACCAAATCAAGGTTAGGGAAGAGGACATACCTAAAACCGCTTTTCGAAATCATGAAGGCCATTATGAATTCTTAGTCATGCCTTTCGGTCTTACTAACGCTCCATCAACATTTCAAAGCCTTATGAACCATGTTTTTAGGCCATATCTTCGTAAGTTCGTTCTAGTTTTCTTTGATGATATCCTAATTTACAGCAAATCTTGGAAAGATCATCTAACCCACGTTGACAAGGTTCTTCATTTACTACATAAGGAAAAACTTTTTGTTAAAATATCCAAATGTGCCTTTGGGGTCCAAGAAGTCGAATACTTAGGTCATATCGTGTCTCATGAAGGAGTCAAAGTAGACCCTCAAAAAATCAAAGCTATTCAAGATTGGCCTCTACCTAAATCCCTCAAAAAACTTAGGGGATTCCTAGGTCTTAAAGGTTATTACCTGAAATTCATATGCAATTATGGCAAAATTGCAGCCCCTCTCACAGCACTTACCAAAAAGGATGCTTTTAAAAGGAACGAAGCAGCTTCTCAGGCATTCCAAGCACTCAAAGAATCTACGTGCTCCACCCCAGTATTGGCTACTCCAGATTTTAGTAAACCCTTCGTCATCGAGTGTGACTTTTCTGGTACAGGAATTGGTTCAGTTTTAATGCAAGATGGTCACCCCTTGGCTTTCGAAAGCAAGCAACTGTCATGCAAAAATTTGGGGTGATCCACATATGAGAAAGAAATGTTGGCTATTTTACACGCCATCAAGAAATGGAGGCATTATTTACTCAGTAGTCGCTTCATCATAAAAACTGATCATAGTAGTCTTAAGCACTTTCTAGAACAACGTTTCTCTTATCCTGAACAAAACAAGTGGATGACCAAACTATTGGGTTATGATTTTGTCATTGAGTATAAGAAGGGCAAAGAAAATGTGGTAGCTGATGCATTATCCCGTAAATATGAATATGAAGTCTCCATTAATTCCATTTCTGGTCCTTGTTCTCAATGTGTTTCTCAACTTCAAGAAGAATGGTTGGTTGATACTGAGGCTGCTCAAATTATTCAATATATGAATAAAAGATCATCAAAACATCCTTATTTTTCATATATGGATGGTGTGCTACGCAAGAAGGATCGCATTTACATTTCACAGGGTTCCACTATTAAAACCATGATCCTTGAAGAATCACATTCATCTCCATCAGCAGGGCACTCAAGATTCTTGAAAACATATCAGAGGGTGAAACAATCTTTTTATTGGAAAGGATTAAAATCAGATGTCAAGACATTTGTGGCCAAATGTGAAGTATGCCAACGCAATAAAGGTGAATCAGTCAAATCTCCAGGACTTCTGCAACCCTTACCAATTCCGAACCGCCAGTGGGAACACATATCAATGGATTTCATTAAAGGTTTGCCCAAGTCAGATGGTAAAACAGTGATTTTTGTAGTTGTGGATCGTCTCTCCAAGTATGCTCACTTCAGTGCTCTACAACACCCATATTCAGCAAGCAAGGTGGCCAAGGTATTGATTGACTCCATTTTCAAGCTACAAGGCATGCCCCAAACTATTGTGACTGTGATCCCATATTTAATAGCCATTTCTGAAGAGAATTATTCCATCTCAGTGGTACCAAATTAAATATGTCCTCTGCATACCATCCCCAAACTGATGGTCAAACTGAAATTGTTAACAAATGTTTAGGTACCTATCTACGTTGCTTTGCTCAAGATAAGCAGTATCAATGGAGTCAATGGCTTTCATTAGCAAAATGGTGGTATAACACTTCTTTCCATTCTTCCCTCAAGATGTCTCCATTTAAAGCATTGTATGGGTTAAAACCACCAACAATCTTAGATTATGTTCCAGGATCTTCCAAAGTAGCTCAAATTGATGACTGGTTCCAGCATCGTCAGTCAATGCTCAACATTCTTAAAGACAACTTGATCTAGGCTCAAAATCGTATGAAGCAGCAACAGGACTTACATTGTTCAAAATGACAATTCAATAGTGGAGATATAGTTTTCTTGCGGCTGCAACCTTATAAGCAGTTGTCCTTGAAGATCAAGACCAGTCAAAAGTTGGCTCCTCGATTTTACAAGCCCTACAAGATAGTTCGTCGCATAGGTGAAGTAGCATATCAATTGGAGCTTCCACCTTCCTTCCGTATACATCCAGTTTTTCATGTATCCTGTCTCAAAAAAGTGATTGGCCAAAAAGTGCACTTCCAAACAGAGCTCCCAATACTAGATGAAGAAGGACGTATAACTCTTCAACCAGAAGCAATATTGCAAACCAAATCACGTCAACTTCGATCTCGCCAGATTAAAGAATTTCTAATCAAATGGCAGGAGCTACCAATAGAAGATGCTACATGGGAACCAGAAAGTATTTTCGAGTCATTTCCAGCTTTGAGGACAAACCTTTCGAGGAAGGGAGCCATGTTACGACTCCAATATAGCTAGTCGGCTATATTTCCAATTGATTCATTGATTTGTGATTTATTCATATTTATAGATGTAGGTTGATTTACACTTGATTATCTATCACCAATTTATTCATCTGCGTATTCGCAAAGGACTTAGCCCTCCTTAAGTGGCAAAGGACTTAGCTCTCCTCAAGTGGCAAGAATTTATTTGATTTATTCCATTCGATCTGTATTTAAATTTGTTTTCACGAAGTTTCACTACAAATTCCCATACACACGATAGCCAACTTCTGACTTCTATGCAAATGTGTCGCACGAAAACTCCATGACAAATAAAAGGGAGTTGATGCAGATAATTTTCCAACGAATCCCGATTTGCTACCGCTCCAAGGTAATGGAACTCCAAGTTGCACACTCTCGCAAATGCAATTATGTTGAAGCATGCAAGAAACTAATATTGCTACATTTTGGGTTTTACCCAAAGCAAACACTAATCAACGGATCTCAGCTGCTAATATCTTACTTCAAGCGACAAAAGCTTCTCTTCCAAAGCATGAAAAGGCATTATTAGTCATCGAGTTCAACCACATAGTAGTTGCACTCCATCGACACTCTAAAGTTAAACAATAACAAACAGAGCCAATACATTTAATTAATGACACTCTAATCCATGTGTTTGGCTTCCTGGATGTTTGCTTTTTAGTTGTTGCAAATCTTGTTTGTAGGTCTTGGAACCTAGCAGCTAAAGATAATGTGTTGTGGCAGACAAAGTACTTTCAATATTTTGATGATTGTCTTCCCAAGAATTTTACTACAAAGCAAAGTATGAATAAACTATTTGATAAAAAAAACTAGGACACGCAACCAGAATTTGTATGGGTTTGAAGTGGGGATACAAACTCACTGGCATGAAGCCTTCAAGAATGCATATAGAGGGTAACCATCCCAAGCTTTTATGTCAAACAGAGCACATGCTCATATTCGTGACAACCCACAGCCAGCTACACTGGGCTTTCTCTTAGATTCTCTGAACATTTTAGACTCTACGAAAACCTGTTACAACCCAAAGACCCATATAAATTCTGTAATACCATATATAGGATTTTAAACACAATATTTTATTTCATTGCTCACAATTTACAGATCTATACATGTATTTGTACATATAGTCATACAATGTCTCTTGGATGTCTCAAGAGACTCTTGGTGCTTCACCTTCATCTTTGACTATTCAGCTCCTCTCAACCTCCCATGAGGTGTAACATACTAATCAAATAATATAATAATGGTCTAACAACATGTTCACAAGGACGTGCACACGACAAACAAAGCTTTCAGTGACATACGTAACAACAAAGGTCATGCTGACGAAGATGTTTGTGACAAAGGGTGTATTGAAGGCATGCATGACAAATTCATGCACATAGACAGGGAAGTTTGCGCCAATGAAGTCGGGCATGACCAAGCTAACAAGTTTGATGAAGGAGCAAACTTGGGTTGGCAAGAAAGATTGATAGTGGTTGGAGCAAAATGTGTTCAATATTGCACATGACGAGAGTTTGGCGCCAAAAACTTTGTAGGTCGGTGTGTTTGATAGTGAGTAGGACGAGAGTCCAACATTAGAGCAAATGAAAGATGGCATGTCCAACAATGTGCATGATGGGAGTCCAGAACTAGAACTACAAGTTGGTGTGCTTGATGGTGAGCAAGACATGAATCCAATATCAAAACTACAAGTTGGCATGTTTCATGGTGTACAGGACAGGAGTCTAGCATGAGAACAATTGTGGTGTGGTGTGCCTAACGATGCATTTGACGAAAGTGAGACACGTTAACAACCATCACCTATGCCCAGCCAACCAGTTGCGACAATGACCAAGTTTGGAATAATGCACAAGTATCCCACGTTTCATGGTGGTGGAATAGAGGCTCTAGTTAGGTATTCAAAAATTTGCCTTACGATGTGGAAGGCCAATGGCTAGATGAATGAAGCAGATTGGAGAATGTTATTCCCTGCGACACTACATGGAATTACAATGGACTAGTACATGGGATTGGCAAAGGGCAAGTACCAAACCTAGTACTATAGAAGGGTTTGGGATTGCCAAAGGGCAAGGCTTGAGATAAGCAGGTAGAGGCAAAAGGGTTTCTAGAATTTTTTAATGTCAAGAGCATCCACAAGACAAGCCTAGAGACAGGTCATCTAAGTGATAGAAGAGGTCATCTCGCATGTGTAAGACAAAGCCAAGGATGAAGAGGGAAAAAATCTCAATGTTAGACTACACAAGTTAGAGATCAGTTATTTGGGCATCTAAGATGTTCGATCGCCTAGTCAAGTCATCCAACAGACGATAGAGTGACCATATGGGTCGTTTGGCCAACGAGACAGGTCGTTTGAGTCATTTGGTCATCTGATCAAATTGTCGTGGTCATTTGTTGTCAACCTAGGCTGTTTGGCCAGCAAGCTCGACCAACCGACCATCTAAGCTTTGAAGGAAGTTGTCCAGGCAAAGGCAAGGATCACTCGGATGATAGAAGAGGTCGTATGATTGATGGTCATTTGACTGTTGGTCGTTTGGGGTTTTGATTTTTGGTTGTCTAGGAGAGAATTGTCATTTGATTGATGATCATTTTCGAGAGATTGGCCATATGACTAATCGTCATTTAGGAGATAAGGTTCATTTGAGTGTTGGCCATCCTGGAGAGACAAATCATTTGACTAAGACCATCTAAGAGAGATTGAGTTGTATGACTATTTAGGGTATGAAGGCTATCGATGAGATCAAGTACAATGCCAACGGATAAAGGAGACTAAAGGAAAAATGGCTTAATTGTTAAAAAAATGAGACGTCTTCCATCATATCGTCTAGTAGTCGAGTCGTCAATCCACCCAATGTCAGGTTGTCTAGTCATCTTTCAGGGTCATCTGGCAAACGAAGATAGTCGTCTGAGATCAATCATCTAGGCCTGCCATTCAATGCCGATTGTATGGGCTTGTCAATAGAGACCATCGTCCAAGAGTGGCCGAAGAAGGTTGTCATCTAGGGTCATTCATCAAGGACTAGTCTATGGCAATCGTCGTTTGAGGTTGGCCGTTTGGACCTATTTTTTAAAGGCGACCAACAAGGACTATCATCCAAGGCTAGCCATCTAGACATGTCATTCGAAGTATATTGTCCAAAGCAATTGTCTGGGGGGGTGTCATTAGGGCCATCTAGTAGCAATTGAAGATTTGACCAAGGAATTGAGTGTTGAAAGTAGGTCAAGCGGAGGTCACCCAAATGTTGTCCATGAGAAAAATGTTGTCCGTGAGTGGAGTTGGATAATAACGAAGGGCACTACCCCTTGACCCTTAACATAGGCAACAACAAGCGCTACCCATCATACTTGTGATGCAATATGTTGCACGAAGTGGGGAAAGCAATCAACTAACAATTGTTGGCAGTTATTTGCAATGCAACCACTTGCAAAAGATGTAAGGAATAGAAGAAAGTGGAATAATTGCAACAAGAGATCCAAGCACCGTGTTCAGGGCTTCTATTTCCAGTGTTCAATTGGTCTATCGATGAGGACATTGATATGTCTAGAGGAATAGATAGATGTAGGAAGATGATTGGGCTGGTCTGCACAAGTGCACATTTGTACAAATATATGCGCACAAATTGATGATACATGTAAATAGAATTGGCGTATGTAAGTGTTGTCACAAATTATGGTTGTGTGTGTACGTGGTAATATGTGTGTTTGTAATATTGTAATGTAATGAGGCATTTTAATGTTTTGATTTACAGAGGTAACTCGGTGGTAACTGGGTAGTTGACAACCGCCTACAAGCCTTGTAATACCTATATGTATGCATCGACCTTGGTGAAGAGATGTTGCTGGCCGGGAGTGCTTGTTGGTAGAGTTGTTCATCGAAGCATGTTGTTGGTTCATGTTGGTCAAAGCAAGTCTATGTGTGTCACTTAACTGGACTATAATGCATTGCAAATATTTGTTGTGTAGGATACATGTTATGTGCGCAACGTATCTATATATATTTGTAAGTTATTCCCATTGTGAACTTTTATTGATATATTTACACTGTAATTATATTGTAGTATGTTGTATTCCATTTCTATAGTACACGGTGGTTTAACACATTGGATAAACAGCATCGTCCTATATGGCCTATGGCCATGTGGATGTTAAAAATTGCTTTCCTTCTTTCTTTTAATGAAAAAAATCATCTTTCTAGTCATGTACCTGCATTGTTTCTTCCTGTTATGGCCACTGTTCAGAATAAAATCCATGTATAACAATGTTTATTTCTTTAGATATTTGGCCAGCCTTAAAGGTCAAAATATCTAAACATCCAAGATCCCCTCTATGTCAGTCTCTGCAACCTTCACATCAAGCTAAAGTTCAAGACCCCAAAGAGGGATTAAGTTCAAATACAATGCTGACATGATCCAACCTGCTGAGTTTATGTGGAGGAGACTGCCATAGATGGGTAAAAAATATCAAAAGATGTTTGTCATTTTTGAAGAAGAAGATGGTCTTAATCAAAAAATTACCCAGTGGGACCACTTCAAACATTTCATGAATCTGAGGTTTTACCCTGTTAAGTATCCAAAAAATCTAAGGGCACAGTGGCTTCAACTAAAACAACCACTAGATCACAATTTCTGCAACTGTCAAGTCATGTTAAAGATCCAAGACCCCAAAGAGGTACCAAGCTCAAATATATTTCTGGTTTCCTTCCTAGAATTAGGCAAAAAATGGCTACCTTTGAAATAGATAACTTGGAGAGGCCATACAAATTAGCTATTTCTACTCAAGCTAAACTTGGATCTAAGTTTCAAAAGAAATGATCTAGTTCCAGTCAGCCATGCAGGTTCTTCTTCTTCTAACTCTTCCACCTCTAACACTCAATTCATTGAATAGTTGAAGGGTTCACACCATCTTCCTCCATCTGGTGATATAGGTAGGGGCATGCTACCAAATAATTCAGAGCTGCTAAGGACAATAATAAATCTAATACATTGTTCCAATGTTACCGGTTCGTTGTGGGTTCGGGTTCGGGTTCGAAGAACCCGGTTCGTCGGTACGGCAAATTTTTTTTTTTTCTTGGGTTCGTTTTGGGTTCGGCCGTACAAAAATTAAATAAAATAATATATTAATTTACTAAATCAACATCATATATTAATTTACTAAACCAACATTTTCATTTATTAAATCAACATTTGCTAAGCATTTCACATTGGTATAAACACTCAAAATTGGGCTACTTGCATTGTTAATGAACCACATCAACACTATCACGTATTGAAATATCAAATATTTTAATATTCATTTTCAATATCTTCATCAGAAGCATCAACATCAACATGTGATTCATTAGAACCACAAGCGATAGCGATAACACTAGCACTAGCACTCCCACTCCCACTCCCACTCCCACTCCCACCGGCACTAGCACCAACACCACTCGGTTGGCTTGGCGAAGCCAAAGCCTCTATGTCAAGTAATAAATCATGGGAGTGGGAAGCATCTAAATCAACATCTTCTGCCTTGACATCCCAATGCTTTGTTGGCCCTTCCCTATAGTTTGATTGCATATGCGATAAAATGCGCAAGTTGGAATGCACGTAGACCAACTCCTCAGCCTTCTTTGCTACCAACTTGTTGCGCTTCTGTGAGTGGATAAAGGAGTATGTACTCCAATTCCGCTCGGATGAAGACGAACTTGCAACCTATTAAGAAAATCACAAGTGAAATTTTTTCAAAACCAATGCAAAATAAAAAATTGAAATTATACCTATAAAAGTAGAGTTCAAAATTTATAAACCTGTGATAATATTTTGATTGCAAGAGATTGCAAGGTTGGGGTTGTTTGCCCATGCAAATACCACCACATATGAGCATCCTTTTTGTATTTGTCGCGGCAAGCGCTAAGGCTATGTCCTATAGAGCAAATGAAGTCTCCAAACTCGCTTGAAACTATGTCCTCAATCTCGGGATCGGGATATAGCCTTTTGAATGCTGCCTTGTATCCGTCACTAACTTCAATATCTTTATATGGTGCAACTCTACCGGGCAAAGAAAGGATTTCACTACTATAAAATCTGGGACTCAATGCAAAGGCAAGGAGATGCAAGGGAGTCGTCATTTTGTTCCACCGCTCAATTACAAATGATTGCACTTGTTTGAAAAATGTCTCATGGGGATCTTGCTCTTTTGCATTGATGATGGCTTTGATCTTCTCGATCATTGAGTCTATCCCATCATATACCTCTCCTAAACATGGCTGATCCATGTCTACAAATCGGATCATGCTTATGATAGGCTCAGTTATTTTGAGCAAGTAATCAACACGACCCCACCAATCATCATTAAGGATCAACATCTTTATTTTTTGTGCCCTCTCAGTGCTTGATTGCCGCCATACACTCCAAAGGTTACTAATAACCATACTTTGCAATGCCTCTCGCACTTTCACAAGTCGCCTCAAGACGATTGTGTGCGAGGCAAATCGAGTCTCAATAACCTAGTAAAATAAAAAAAATTAGACAACAAAACAAAAATGTTTTCAAATTTTAAAACAAACTAAACATCATTATACAAAATTCTTACCTTTAACACCTCCAATTTTGAGAATTGCTTGAATATAGCTTGCGACATATGATGGTTTGTCACAAACATTTGAATGTCTTCGGCCTCGGCATAAATTTCTTTTATCCATTCAATTTGTTTCCCCAACTTTTGCAGTATTAAGTTGAGTGAATGGGCAGCACAAGGTGTCCAAAATATATTCCCGTACCTTGCTTCCACCAACATCCCTGCTGCTCTACAATTTTTGGCATTGTCCGTTATGACCTGAACAACGTTTTGAGAGCCCACCGATTCTATTGCTTCAATCAAAATGTTAGCAATGAATTGGGCATCTTTCACTTGCCCTTCACAATCAATTGCTTTCAAAAACATTGCCCCTTTGGGGCTTATTGCAATGACATTTATCAAAGGGCGATTTTGTGCATCTTTCCATCCATCAGAAACGATGGACAACCCCGTTTCAACCCATGAATATCTGATGGGCTGCAATGAATCTTCTACAAATTTTTTTTCCTTTGTCAACAAAGTGGTGCGCACCTTCTCATAACCTCGGGCCTTGATACCCTTTTGGAGCATCATTAATGGCTTTCACCATATCTTGCCAATATGGTGATCTAACCACATTGAAAGACAAGCCATTGGCATACACGCAACGTGCAATCATCCGATCCGCAATGTCTCTAGACTCGTTAAGGAATGCCTTCTCCAATGGTCCCTTTGTTCTTTTCCTTGAAAGAGAAGAATCCTCTTCGTGTGTGGAAGGTGTGTTTGAAAATGGATGGGGTGCAACCACAAATGGGTTGCCAGCATGAGATGGGGCAGTAGGTGGCTTCTTTGATCGAGATCCTTTCTTTGCCAAAGGATGTCCCGATTGTAAAGTGGCTAAAGCATCTCGCGTCTTCTTGTTCTTTTTATGTATTGCAATATCACGATTTTGACACTCGGTGCATCTTTTGACCCCCGGGCAAGCTCGATGCCTTGGCCAGTAGAGCACATAAATGAGCTTTCACTCGGCTGTATGAGCTACTATACCGAACATTGCAGGTATTACAAATCCATATGTAGCCCCCACCCCCTGGAATCTGCTCTAACATAGTGACATAGTTCCATAGTGGGGCTTTTGGATCAATTCTAAATCGGGACTTGCCTACTGAGCTTGCACTTGTTGCCATCCTAATTTATACTTTGCAAGTGAAAACTGAATGTCTAAAAATCTGTTCTTTACTTGATGAACTTTGAACCTGAAATAAGGAATTGTAGATAAAAAATTAAAATGACAGCAAGTTGTGAGAAAAAATATTTTTTCTTTTCACTTGATAAATGATTTATAAATTTAACAAGCACCATAAAAATTAAAATATAATATTGAGACTAAGTTTTACTATTTATACTTTAGTCTTTAACATTTTTTTATTTTCATTTTTATACTTTAGTCTTTGTTTATTGGTGATGCATTATACATATAATGTATAGTTTTAAAATAAAATAAAATTAAAGTTTAATTTTATTTTATTTTAAAACTATACATTATAAAGGAATTTTGTATAATTGTAAGAATTTTAGTTTAGTTTGTAAAAATTTTAATAATTCTTTAAACTTTTAGTCTGTTAAGATAGAATTTAATTGGTACTAGTTAAGGTAACCTAGTTTACAAATAATTAAGGTAAGAATTATTAAACCTAATAATTAAAGGTTTAATAATTAAAGGTAAATCATTATAAGTTATAATGATTTACCTTTAATTATTAAACCTTTAATTATTAGGTTTAATAATTCTTACCTTAATTATAAAATAATAAAGGTAACCTAGTTTATTCTTATAAATTTATAAGAATAAATTAGGTTGCCTTTATAATTAAGGTAAGAATTTTAATAAGGTAAGGTAACCTCGAATTATTAAGGTAATTAACCTAATAATTAAAGGTTTAAATTTTAAAAGTAACCTAGTTTATAAATAATAAAGGTATTAGTTGGTTTAACTTTAAAAATTAAACTTTAATAATTCTTACCTTTAACTATACGTGGGGCATGCTATAAATAATAAAGGTATTAGTTGGTTTAACTTTAAAAATTAAACTTTAATAATTCTTACCTTTAACTATACGTGGGCCATGCTATAAATAATAAAGGTATTAGTTGGTTTAACTTTAAAAATTAAACTTTAATAATTCTCACCTTTAACTATACGTGGGCCATGCTATAAATAATATTATAATAAAGTTGGTTTAACTTTAAAAATTAAACTTTAATAATTCTCACCTTTAACTGGGTTGCTTTACCTTGTTCACCCATATCAATCGGTTAGTCCCCCCCTATTATTATTCCGTATGGTTTCGTAAGCTCAGCTAACTCCTGGGCATTAAGAGTTACAAGCCTTTCCATAAGCTCAGATGAATCACACGCCTCAACTTCTTCATTCAATTGCATTTACTAATTAATAACACGGGAGTACCAGTAACGCTAACTGTACCCGAACAAGAAGAAAATGATTATTTATCAGCCTTTATATTATTTAATAAGGGAAGCATCGTACCCACTACTCAACCTCCCCCGTATATTATTATTTAAGCGCAAACTAGCCCTTCTTTCTTATCACAACAGGCAAGTTGGATCATGCTATAAATAATATTATAATAAAGTTGGTTTAACTTTAAAAATTAAACTTTAATAATTCTCACCTTTAACTATACATGGGCCATGCTATAAATAATAAAGGTATTAGTTGGTTTAACTATGCTATATTCTGAGACGTCATTTTGGCATAACGTGGGGTTGTGGGGCTTTTAAGATACGCCAACCTAATCGGACATGTGGAGGCCTAATCGGACGTGTGGAGGCCTTTCTCGCGTACAAATAATGGGCAGCTTGTGTTTGAGGGGTGCAACCAACACTTTAGCTGCGTTCTTGTGTAGGAGAATGGTTACTGTCTACCCTGTGGTATGTGAGAGCTTTTGCGTTTCAGAAAAGACAGAGCTCACTTTCATTAGAACTGCCAACGACTTTCATGGCGTGCTATTTAAGGTGACCGACACTTCAGGAGGGCTAGTTTTTAAGGTGGAGAGAAGTACAGTCAGCCACAAGGGGAAGAAGAATATCATTCTTCTCAGAGAAGGTAAAACTATTCCCTTACGAGGCAAATCGAGTTTCAGTAACCAATTTTCAAAGTAGACAGTACAGGTTTCTGATGGCAGAAGCAGCAAAAGACCAGGACGGATACGGATTACACGGAAGGTAAATTCATATCACCTGCATTTATTTTTTTCTACTTTTTTGGATTGGCCCTCTTGTCTATAGTGGTATATTAAATTTTTCGGAGAAACTGTGCAGGTGAAGGGCCGAAGGCCTTCGTAGAGGAGAGAAGGAACAGCCGAAGCGTTCGCAGATAGAAGGCCTTCGCAGAGGAGAAAAGGAACAGCCGAGCGTTTGCAGAGAGAAGGGTTTATCGTAAAAATTTTTGAAATTGTTTAAACTTTAAATTTTAATGTTGAATTTCTACAATTTTTATAAAATTTATCTTTACTTTTCTAATATTAATCTAAAATATTAAAAAATTATAGAGGAAGAGCTAACATACCTGCTAGGATGTGGAGGAATTCTTTACACCGTGAGCTATGGAGGAGTGGGAGGAGCTCTTTGCGCCGCGAGGGTTTCAAGTTTTCAACATCACGAATGGTTGAATTAACAACTTAGCTTAGAAGGTCATGTTTTGTTTTACTTCGGGATGCCACAACGGGGGTAAAGGGAAGTAGGTGGAGTAGGTGGAGTACGTGGGAGCGAGTCTTTGAATTTTTCATTTTATTTTTTTATTTCAGTATTTAATTTTTTAAAAGTAATATTTAATTATTTTTATAATAATATTTTATTTCGGTTCCTGTGGGTCCGTCCAGGTCCGGCCTGGGAGACCCGGATACGGCCGGGTCCGTCCTTGGTCGTATTCGGGTCTCCTGTGCCGGACTCGGACGGACCCACAGTGGAACCGGTTGACCGGCTTCGTGGATCCGTCCAGGTCCCGCTGGGAGACCGGATACGGCCGGGTCCGTCCTTGGACGGACCCGGCCGTATCCAGGTCTCCCGGGCGGGGCCTCGGACGGATCCACAGTCGGATCGAACCCGGATCCGGACCGGGTACGGACCGTTTCCGGATCCGGGGGTCTAGGGGTACCGAACCGGTAACATTGCATTGTTCATAGAGCAATAACCTGGAATAAGTGCAGAGATTACGGTTGATAATCCAATAGACCCAGATCCTCAACTTCCTTTCATGATTTGTGATTATCCAACTGGCCCAAAAGCAGCCCTTTTAAACCACAATTGCGAGAAGGAATGCCTAGTCTGTAATTATTGATAATGAGAAACAGGAAATTCTTGTATCTCAAAAGATGATTGCAGATCAACAGCTTCCCAAAACAATCCACCCTATGTCTTATCATTTGGGTTGAGACAAAAATGTTGATCCAACCTTGGTTAAACAACAATCTACAGTCACTTTTTCCATTATGTGAGGTCACTCCCCTTGACTATTCTAAACTACTCCTTTGGCATTCTTACCAAATTGAGATATGTGGCATTCTTTGCCACCTCTTCTTATTTGCCCGGTTTTTCTTTCCTCTCTGGAAAGCCCATAATGAAATAGGTCAAAATACAGAAATACTTAACCATGTGTTGTAAACCAAGCGAAAGCAGATAACATAGGCACCCTTCCCCTTAAGGGTACTAGAAGCATTTCTCATGGAATGTGACAACCATAAAAGCTTTAGCAGTTGAAAGAATTCCTTTTTTCAGGCCCGGTGCTTGCTTTTCCTAATTTGTAACAGCCTTCTGAGACTGAATCAAATGTCTTATATTATCCCATAGGTAAGGTTCTTAAGAAAGGAAGACATCCCATTGCATATCATTCAAAAACATTTCCTGAAACAAAATAGAATTACAGCACATGTGACAAAGAATTCTATCACTTGGTTCAAGAATCAAGTGACGGAGACACTACATCCTTGGTACAGAAACTATGCTTCATAATAATCATCAGCCCTTTATGTTCTTGAATCATCCATCTAAAATTCAAGAAAAAGGACACCTGAAATGGTCTTCTTACATTCAGCAATTTCATCTTCTTATTAAGTATTAAAAAAGGAAACCTAATGGGGTTGCTGAGATGTTGAGGAAAACTCCTCCCAAGGTTCTGCATTTTCTCAGTACTACATTTCTGAATATGAGGATTGAAAATTACTTTATTTTCAGATCCCCACTTTCATCCAATTCTCACTTCCTTACACTTTCTTGATTATACATTAAGAGATGGTTTTCTATACAAATTGAATCAGTGTAATGTTCCAACTAATTCCCATGTCTCACACTCATTAAAGAAGTACATTCTTCATCATATGGTGGTAATTTTGGCACACTGAAGACCTTGCAGCATTTACAGAGATATTTCTATGGACCTTCTATAAGAAAACATGTGGAAGATTTTATTAAAAGGCGTTCATAATGCAGCCAATATAAGCCTTCTAACAGAAAGCTTGGTTTGTATCAGGCCACTTATAGTTCCTTCTCAGCATTGCAAATCCATCTCCATGGACTTCATTAGCGGGCTGCCTGCTAGTTTAAGGAAGCATGATTCTATATTTGCAATGTTACCGGTTCGGTACCCGTAGACCCCCGGATCCGGAAACGGTCCGTACCCGGTCCGGATCCGGGTTCGATCCGACTGTGGATCCGTCCAGGGTCCCGCCGGAGACCCGGATACGGCCGGGTCCGTCCAAGGACGGACCCGGCCGTATCCGGGTCTCCCGGGCGGGACCCTGGACGGATCCACAGGGAACCGGTCAACCAGTTCCCTGTGGGTCCGTCCAGGGTCCGGCCCGGGAGACCCGGATACGACCAAGGACGGACCCGGCCGTATCCGGGTCTCCCGGCCGGACCCTGGACGGACCCACAGGGAACCGAAATAAAATATTATTATAAAAATAATTAAATATTACTTTTAAAAAATTAAATACTAAAATAAAAAATTAAAATAAAAAATTCGAAGACTCCCGACTCCCACGTACTCCACCTGCTCCACCTACTCCCTTTACTCCCGTTGCAAGTGGCATCGCGAAGTAAAACAAAACATGAACTTCTAGCTGTTAATTCAACCATTCGTGATGTTGAAAACTTGAAACCCTCGCGGCGCAAAGAACTCCTCCCACTCCTCCATAGCTCACGGTGTAAAGAATTCCTCCACATCCTAGCAGGTATGTTAGCTCTTCCTCTACAATGTTTTAATATTTTAGATTAATATTAGAAAAGTAAAGATAAATTTTATAAAAATTGTAGAAATTCAACATTAAAATTTAAAGTTTAAACAATTTCAAAAATTTTTACGATAAACCCTTCTCTCTGCAAACGCTCGGCTGTTCCTTTTCTCCTCTGCGAAGGCCTTCTATCTGCGAACGCTTCGGCTGTTCCTTCTCTCCTCTACGAAGGCCTTCGGCCCTTCACCTGCACAGTTTCTCCGAAAAATTTAATATACCACTATAGACAAGAGGGCCAATCCAAAAAAGTAGAAAAAAATAAATGCAGGTGATATGAATTTACCTTCCGTGTAATCCGTATCCGTCCTGGTCTTTTGCTGCTTCTGCCATCAGAAACCTGTACTATCTACTTTGAAAATTGGTTACTGAAACTCGATTTGCCTCGTAAGGGAATAGTTTTACCTTCTCTGAGAAGAATGATATTCTTCTTCCCCTTGTGGCTGACTGTACTTCTCTCCACCTTAAAAACTAGCCCTCCTGAAGTGTCAGTCACCTTAAATAGCACGCCATGAAAGTCGTTGGCAGTTTTGATGAAAGTGAGCTCCGTCTTTTTTGAAGCGCAAAAGCTCTCACATACCACAGGGCAGACAGTAACCATTCTCCTACACAAGAACGCAGCCAAAGTGTTGGTTGCACCCCTCAAACACAAACTGCCCGTTATTTGTACGCAGAAAGGCCTCCACACGTCTGATTAGGCCTCCACATGTCTGATTAGGTTGGCGTATCTTAAAAGCCCCACAGCCCCACGTTATGCCAAAATGACGTCTCAGAATATAGCATAGTTAAACCAACTAATACCTTTATTATTTATAGCATGGCCCATGTATAGTTAAAGGTGAGAATTATTAAAGTTTAATTTTTAAAGTTAAACCAACTTTATTATAATATTATTTATAGCATGATCCAACTTGCCTGTTGTGATAAGAAAGAAGGGCTAGTTTGCGCTTAAATAATAATACACGGGGGAGGTTGAGTAGTGGGTACGATGCTTCCCTTATTAAATAATATAAAGGCTGATAAATAATCATTTTCTTCTTGTTCGGGTACAGTTAGCGTTACCGGTACTCCCGTGTTATTAATTAGTAAATGCAATTGAATGAAGAAGTTGAGGCGTGTGATTCATCTGAGCTTATGGAAAGGCTTGTAACTCTTAATGCCCAGGAGTTAGCTGAGCTTACGAAACCATACGGAATAATAATAGGGGGGGACTAACCGATTGATATGGGTGAACAAGGTAAAGCAACCCAGTTAAAGGTGAGAATTATTAAAGTTTAATTTTTAAAGTTAAACCAACTTTATTATAATATTATTTATAGCATGGCCCACGTATAGTTAAAGGTAAGAATTATTAAAGTTTAAAGTTAAACCAACTAATACCTTTATTATTTATAGCATGGCCCACGTATAGTTAAAGGTAAGAATTATTAAAGTTTAAAGTTAAACCAACTAATACCTTTATTATTTATAGCATGGCCCACGTATAGTTAAAGGTAAGAATTATTAAAGTTTAAAGTTAAACCAACTAATACCTTTATTATTTATAAACTAGGTTACTTTTAAAATTTAAACCTTTAATTATTAGGTTACCTTAATAATTCGAGGTTACCTTACCTTATTAAAATTCTTACCTTAATTATAAAGGCAACCTAATTTATTCTTATAAATTTATAAGAATAAACTAGGTTACCTTTATTATTTTATAATTAAGGTAAGAATTATTAAACCTAATAATTAAAGGTTTAATAATTAAAGGTAAATCATTATAACTTATAATGATTTACCTTTAATTATTAAACCTTTAATTATTAGGTTTAATAATTCTTACCTTAATTATTTGTAAACTAGGTTACCTTAACTAATACCAATTAAATTCTATCTTAACAGACTAAAAGTTTAAAGAATTATTAAAATTTTTACAAACTAAACTAAAATTCTTACAATTATACAAAATTCCTTTATAATGTATAGTTTTAAAATAAAATAAAATTAAACTTTAATTTTATTTTATTTTAAAACTATACATTATATGTATAATGCATCACCAATAAACAAAGACTAAAGTATAAAAATGAAAATAAAAAAATGTTAAAGACTAAAGTATAAATAGTAAAACTTAGTCTCAATATTATATTTTAATTTTTATGGTACTTGTTAAATTTATAAATCATTTATCAAGTGAAAAAAAAAAATATTTTTTCTCACAACTTGCTGTCATTTTAATTTTTTATCTACAATTCCTTATTTCAGGTTCAAAGTTCATCAAGTAAAGAACAGATTTTTAGACATTCAGTTTTCACTTGCAAAGTATAAATTAGGATGGCAACAAGTGCAAGCTCGGTAGGCAAGTCCCGATTTAGAAATGACCCAAAAGCACCACTATGGAAATATGGCACTATGTTAGAGCAGATTCCGGGGGGTGGGGGCTACATATGGATTTGTAATACCCGCAATGTTCGGTATAGTAGCTCATACAGCCGAGTGAAAGCTCATTTATGTGCTCTACCTGGCCAAGGCATCAGAGCTTGCCCAGGGTCAAAAGATGCACCAGTGTCAAAATCTGTGATATTGCAATACATAAAAGAACAAGAAGACGCAGATGCTTTAGCCACTTTACAATCAGGACATCCTTTGGCAAAGAAAGGATCTCGATCAAAGAAGCCACCTACCGCCCCATCTCATGCTGGCAACCCATTTGTGGTTGCACCCCATCCATTTTCAAACACACCTTCCACACACGAAGAGGATTCTTCTCTTTCAAGGAAAAGAACAAAGGGACCATTGGAGAAGGCATTCCTTAACGAGTCTAGAGACATTGCAGATCAGATGATTGCACGTTGCGTGTATGCCAATGGCTTGTCTTTCAATGTGGTTAGATCACCATATTGGCAAGATATGGTGAAAGCCATTAATGATGCTCCAAAAGGGTACCAAGGCCCAGGTTATGAGAAGGTGCGCACCACTTTGTTGACAAAGGAAAAAAAATTTGTAGAAGATTCATTGCAGCCCATAAGAGATTCATGGGTTGAAACAGGGTTGTCCATCGTTTCTGATGGATGGAAAGATGCACAAAATCGCCCTTTGATAAATGTCATTGCAATAAGCCCCAAAGGGGCAATGTTTTTGAAAGCAGTTGATTGTGAAGGGCAAGTGAAAGATGCCCAATTCATTGCTAACATTTTGATTGAAGCAATAGAATCGGTGGGCTCTCAAAACGTTGTTCAAGTCATAACGGACAATGCCAAAAATTGTAGAGCAGCAGGGATGTTGGTGGAAGCAAGGTACGGGAATATATTTTGGACACCTTGTGCTGCCCATTCACTCAACTTAATACTGCAAAAGTTGGGGAAACAAATTGAATGGATAAAAGAAATTTATGCCGAGGCCGAAGACATTCAAATGTTTGTGACAAACCATCATATGTCGCAAGCTATATTCAGGCAATTCTCAAAATTGGAGGTGTTAAAGGTAAGAATTTTGTATAATGATGTTTAGTTTGTTTTAAAATTTGAAAACATTTTTGTTTTGTTGTCTAATTTTTTTTATTTTACTAGGTTACTGAAACTCGATTTGCCTCGCACACAATCGTCTTGAGGCGACTTGTGAAAGTGCGAGAGGCATTGCAAAGTATGGTTATTAGTAACCTTTGGAGTGTATGGCGGCAGTCAAGCACTGAGAGGGCACAAAAAATAAAGATGTTGATCCTTAATGATGATTGGTGGGGTCGTGTTGATTACTTGCTCAAAATAACTGAGCCTATCATAAGCATGATCCGATTTGTAGACATGGATCAGCCATGTTTAGGAGAGGTATATGATGGGATAGACTCAATGATCGAGAAGATCAAAGCCATCATCAATGCAAAAGAGCAAGATCCCCATGAGACATTTTTCAAACAAGTGCAATCATTTGTAATTGAGCGGTGGAACAAAATGACGACTCCCTTGCATCTCCTTGCCTTTGCATTGAGTCCCAGATTTTATAGTAGTGAAATCCTTTCTTTGCCCGGTAGAGTTGCACCATATAAAGATATTGAAGTTAGTGACGGATACAAGGCAGCATTCAGAAGGCTATATCCTGATCCTGAGATTGAGGACATAGTTTCAACTGAGTTTGGAGACTTCATTTGCTCTATAGGACATAGCCTTAGCGCTTGCCGCGACAAATACAAAAAGGATGCTCATATTTGGTGGTATTTGCATGGGCAAACAACCCCAACCTTGCAATCTCTTGCAATCAAAATATTATCACAAGTTTATAAATTTTGAACTCTACTTTTATAGGTATAATTTCAATTTTTTATTTTGCATTGGTTTTGAAAAAATTTCACTTGTGATTTTCTTAATAGGTTGCAAGTTCGTCTTCATCCGAGCGGAATTGGAGTACATACTCCTTTATCCACTCACAAAAGTGCAACAAGCTGGCAGCAAAGAAGGCCGAGGAGTTGGTCTACGTGCATTCCAACTTGCGCATTTTATCGCATATGCAATCAAACTATAGGGAAGGGCCAACAAAGCATTGGGATGTCGGGGCATAAGATGTTGATTTAGATGCTTCCCACTCCCATGATTTATTACTTGACATAGAGGCTTTGGCTTCGCCAAGCCAACCGAGTGGTGTTGGTGCTAGTGCCAGTGGGAGTGGGAGTGGGAGTGGGAGTGGGAGTGCTAGTGCTAGTGTTACTGCTACTGCTTGTGGTTCTAATGAATCACATGTTGATGTTGATGCTTCTGATGAAGATATTGAAAATGAATATTAAAATATTTGATATTTCAATACGTGATAGTGTTGATGTGGTTCATTAACAATGCAAGTAGCCCAATTTTGAGTGTTTATACCAATGTGAAATGCTTAGCAAATGTTGATTTAATAAATGAAAATGTTGGTTTAGTAAATTAATATATGATGTTGATTTAGTAAATTAATATATTATTTTATTTAATTTTTGTACGGCCGAACCCAAAACGAACCCAAGAAAAAAAAAAATTTGCCGTATCGACGAACCGGGTTCTTCGAACCCGAACCCGAACCCAAAACGAACCGGTAACATTGTATATTTGTTGTTGTAGATCAGTTTTCTAAGATGGCTGTACTTATCTCGTGAAACAAAACTAGACAAGCTGCTGAATTGTTTTTTCAGAATGCATAGTGTCACTTTGGCTTACCATTCGCCATTATTTATGAGTTAAGTTACCAGGTTCAGGTTCGGGTTCAAGTTCAACAAGGATAAGAATCAAAAGAAATTGCTATTGAAAAAATTAGCTGTAAAATTCATCATAATATTCGAAAAAGAAAATAAATAGTTTCATTAGTATAGATATCTAAACTAGATATATGTAGGTACAAAGAACTACATATTTTATACAAAAATGATATTGACTTGCAAATCGATCTATGAATGAGTTGTCCTAAAATCGTTGCGCCCTGTCTTTTAACTTTTCCTTTAATTGTTTTGTTTCAACCTTCTTTTATAGATGTCGAATAGAGTCCAGTAGATGTGGGAATGAAAGATAGAAATAAAAAAAGTTTTAGGTGTCATATAACTCCTAAAGCTTTATATATATATATATATGATGGTTTTCATTTATTGTTGTTTGTTCAAATATAATCATTGAATTTGTTTGCCTAAGGTAGAAAATCTCCAAAATTTGGACATTTTTATCAAGTTCGCCGAATCTCTTGACAGTTTTTGAGCATGATTCTCAATTTCTTAGTTTCAAAGCACATTTAGCCAAACTAAATTTGACGTGGCCAATGTTGGCCCATACAAGGTGCATATGACAAATAGCCACCAATATTCATCAAGTATCCTAATAATCAGTCAATAGTCACAAAAGGAAAAACTCAGCAAACAAAATAAGTGTAATTATCAATGATTTTTACCCAAAAAGAGATTTGTTATTCCATTACAAATCCACTTTATAAATATGAAACAAACCCCAAATAATGATATTCATAAAAATGAGCAAAATATATTTATATTCATCATGTGCATCGGAATAGATAATGTTCTCCTCTTTTATTCTTATTGATAAACTTATTCTGATGCCTATAACAAGTATTTGTCCAGAAGATATATTTCTCACGTTTGTCAAGGATTTGTGAAATATGAGCCACATGGTTACTCCTCACTTCTCCAAGTAATTGCCAAGCAAGAGCTGCGCATTTACTCTTCAGCTTCTCCTTATAGTTGGCAGATACAAGTCATATGACTTGGGCTTTGAACAAATAGGACCAATAGAAATGAAATGAAATCATAGTAGCATCCACAAATGATTAGAATGATTGGAATTTGCTGAGGAATAGAACCTTGGTGCTCATACAAAAACAAGTAAACTAACTATGAAACTAAAAATCACGACACGGGATGGGGTGACCCATACAGGCTACAATCTGTTGAAAACTGCAAAAGAGTCGTCCACTTTCAATCTCTTCTGAATTTCTATGCTTGTTGATAATTCAGTAAATGAATGAAATCTCATATTCATCAGTATGCTTAAATTCATATGATGGCTCATAATTGTTTGACATGATTGAATTAGCATCTTTTCATAGTCATATGATATAATTTGTACCTACTTTGTTGGATAGCATTTCATGGGCAGTTCATACTTAACTACTATAGAGTCCATCATTATCATTGACATAATTTTTGTAAATAATTAACCATCCTTTTAATTTAAAAGCAGAAATGTTGTAATTTATAAACTTCAAATGAAAAGAACAGGTGTATCAACTAGAAATAAAGTTTATCAAATTTTAAGTGCCATGTGTTGTAGCAAACCTACCTGCAACATTGACACTCTATCTCCAACAACAGCAGTTTCACCAATGACTACACCAGTGCCATGATCAAGTAAAATGCCCTTTCCAATACGAGCAGCTGAACAGAAACCAAATTACAATTCATCTAAGTTACAGGGTTCTCTATGAATCAAAAAATCCTATTACTGATGAAATAAATAACAGTTTGTCAATACCAGGTCAACAAAGATGAAGCAAAGATAGACAAATAACCACAAACTTTATAAACACAATATTCAATCCACATTGTGCAATCTGCTTGCTTTTTGTTATACATTAATATGGCACGAAATAGAATTTCAATATGGTCAAGAATATGTGACAGACATATCCTATTCATCAGTTTCTCTATATGTTGTGATGAAATATAATTCTCACCCAGCTTCATCTTAAAGGGAATATTATATGTCAACATACCTGGATGAATATCCACAGCAAAGACCTGGAATTGAACAAGAGAATTACTGTATTTGATCAGAACCTCTAATTAATAGAAAAAAATTCATAACTGGACACTAATGACATTTAAGGAACTGCAGAAATTTTAGATCCAAGTATGGGTGCCTTCTTTAGAGGAAAACTCGCCTCACTGATGCAGCTTTGCAAAGCCAAGGCTAATACTCGTTGGCCTCGATTCCATAATGCATGTGCAACACGATACGATTGTAAAGCGTGATAGCCCTTTATTGAATGTATAAAACAAGCACAATAAGTATTAAACGTGAATTTTGTCTTTGTAGAAAGAAAGGAACATAAAAGACCACATATAGTATTATTTGTTAAATTATTTATAAAAATAAGAACAAATCAACTGGGTCTTCTCTCTAAGGAATTCTTCTATCTATTCAAACATAGAATGCAGACATCTGAACTTTAAATTTTGCTTCTTCAAAATATCCATTTGGAAAGACATCTTTTGAGAAAGATATAAATTTAAATAATAATAATAAAAGTGCCCCAACTCTTTGAAAAAATAATTTTCAAAAATATTTGTTCTAAGCTGCTGTCCCAACAGGGACACCGCAATGGTAAAAGGCATTGGGCTCTGCTAGCACAGACCCAAGTTCGATTCGTGGGAAGGGTGGCCCCTGATGCCCCCATCTTTTCAACCTATTCAAAAAACAAAAAAAAAAGCTCAAGGTGTAGGCTTGGATCAAGAATCTCACGTCTGAAGTTTGAATCAATTTCAATTGAGTATGTGCTTCTTGACATTAATGACCACAAATCTTTTGAATCATGATCACTGAACTCTATCCCACTGAATGCACAAACCAAAGGCTTGATACACAGGCAAACAAACAATACCTTCACGTTAATTAAAGGACATAAAATAGACTTACCCAATCATATTCAAATAACAACCTCCCTCCTCCTTCCTTTGTATGTGTGTGTATATATATATTAAAAATGGCATCCCTGTCCCCTTACCCATACCCTATCTCCTTACTCAATCATATTCAAATAATAACCTACCTCCCTAACTCCCTCCTCCCTCTTATATATATATATATATATATATATATATATATTAAAAATGGCATCCCTGTCCCCTTCCCCATACCCTATCTCCTTACTGACTATAGTGCTAGCATACGTCACTATAGATCTCGAAATGTTAATACAACTGGTATAGTACAGTATGCAGATGCATGAATGTGTCAATGCTTACATAAACTTTCATAACTGTGACATTTTGTCCAGAAAAAATAGAAGAATAATGGGACATAAATATCAAGAACAAGCTGCACGTGGGGTTGAAGTTCGACTGGTAAGAATGTTAAGCTCACAAAGAGCCCACCAGGATTTGATTCCCATGGATGTCTTGATAATACGGTTTGTTGTAATACCACTATGTGGTTCATTGAAATACCACAGCAATGCAGTCATGATGTAAGAGGTGGATCTGTTTCAATCCCATACAAACTATTAAATGTGTGTATGTACAAAAGTATATCAAGAACAAGTTAAGTCCAGGTAAGACTACCCTTTTGGTCTTACCTTCATCATTTATACAAGTTATGATTATCGAATAAGTCAATTTGACCTCAATTCTTAATCTCGGCCATGTTGGCTGTCAGCACCTCACGCTACACTGTCCGTCCAACCCCAACAAAACCTTAAACAAAGTGAGAATCTGACTGGACCCTTGACCTATCTAAACAGAAAACTTTGGGCTGTCTGTATCATAGTAGTGAGACTCAATGAGTCAGTAAATACTCAGCAAAAATTCGGCTAATAAATAATGTACTTTGAAATTTTCACAAAAATAAATGTTTTTCAATGTATTGACATCTATTTCACTGCCCCTGCTATGAGAAAACATTGAAAATGAGGATGAATGGAAAAAAATAAATTTTCCTTACTCTTTATGCATTCTTTTATTGACAGGTTAATGCCTACTTTTTGCTGAGTTCAAGGCTTTTGGGGGGTTTCTGAAAAAACTAGACAATTTTTTTTTAATTTTGTAAGATTCACAAGTCAAGTGGCAAATACTCATTTTTCTGACTAGCCAGTTCTTGAAAAATTCACCAAGTTTCATAACTATAGCCAGTACAATGTCTATACCTTATGAAAATGTGAACAATTTGAATTTTAAACCAGTGTTGCAGCTGTCACCTAGAAGATCTTCCCTAGGAGGTGTAACATGATGACTGTCAGAAAATGCTTTTGAAAAATTAGCATTCTCAAAAAATTATATTATTATGTAGACAGAAGCAATTCCTGCTAGATCTAGATAAAGTTGCAACAATTATTCATCCTCTGCATAATCTGATAATCTTCCTTCTTTAAATACTCAATAGGAGCAGCTACACCTGAACTCTTTGATGGTATATCACAATCCACAGGCAACTAAACCAACCTGCATGTTGCTTCCACTACTATGTTGCAACCTGTAAATGAAAGATGTGAAGAATGAATATAATACATCTCCAGTTTAGTAAGGTGCTTAATCATAATCAAACCTTCACATAAAAAGCTTTGTACAATTTTGTAGAAATGTCTTTGTTCAACAAGAAACTGCTGTAGATATTGTCTCACATTGATGGACAATGAACTTGTCATACATATCATTCAATGTTAACTATGAATTTGTTGCAGCAATGCACAACATGCTGAATCTTTCATGAAACTCATAATGTATACTATTATGTTGCTTCTTGTTGATCCATGAAAATGCCTGATCTTCTTATTTGCCCACACGATCACAATTCAACATTGAAAGAGGGGTTTAATCCTCTCGATTTCTGGATTTAGGCTGGCTCCCTGCTAATCTAACCTAATCTAATTGCTTGAGAGAAAACAGATGCACAAAATAAAAATAAATGCAAGAAAACAAATACAGTCGTGCGATTGTAGCAAGATTAGCATGTGATCAAATCAAAATATCCAGGAGTCACCAAATAACTTTAGTAAATCAGATCTTCGAACAACCTGCTATAAATCAGATAGAGAGGACTACCAGGAGACAGGAGGGCAAAGCCACTGATGCCACACATTCATAGATAAAAAGATTGAAGACACAATCAATCCATATAGGCCATGCACAGTCTATTCATTGATCGTAGTATGAGAAAGTAAGTACAATTGTAGTATGAGAAGATAAGTACAATTCTGATTTCAAAGAGTAGCTCTAGTATTCTGAATAGTCAGAAGGATCCTTACAGAATAAGCCTTGAAATCTAATTTGTATGAGAATAGAACTAACTTACTTCTAATTGCAGTAAAGTAAATCCTAATATTAGTTAGATGAATTAGTGGAATCTTCAAAAAGTAGAAAGCAAAAGGTTGCCCAACCAGCCAGATTTGGCATTAAAAGCTCCTTCACATGCCTTTAGTGCTCACCAACATCACTTGGATGGACAAATGTCCCTTCCCAGGCCGTTTTCTTGGGTTCTGCACCACACACACCTCAGACAGTGAATCGCTCCTTAAGACATCTTCCCCTGAGATTTTCCTTCCAAGTGCAATTTGCACCTCTCCATACTTGGCCAAATTTTGGGCCAGTTGGAGTAACTTCATTAGAGTGCAATTCACACCTCACAATTGAGTGCAATTCGCAGATCTCATTTAGAGTGTGATTCACACCTCTCTACACTTAGCCAATTTTAGGCCAGTTGGCTTTCATTGAAGTGCTATTCACAAATTTTAGGCCAGTTTGTTTTCATTGAAGTGCTATTCACACCTCTGGTCAAAGTGCTGTTTGCAACTCTGGTCAATGAGCTAATTGCACCTTCCCATACTTAGCCATTTTCAGGTCCCATAATAAGCAGCAAATCACATCTTCCAGTACTCAGCTAAATTTGGGGATTTTTGACATTCTTTCTCCTTCACTGAAAACCTGTCATCCTGGATTTTTCTGTAACTAGAATTGCCTCAATTTTGGTCCCAATCTCTTTCTACACAACTGCTTTCACTGCTGAAGGGCAATGTTAGCAGTTGGAATACTACACTTCTCCACTTTCCTAAAATAGTTTGAGTTTTCTGTATTGCTATGCTGGCAATCCATATGTATCTAAGCTTTCAATGCTGGATAAATGTCACTTTTAATGAAAAATGCCCATTAAGCTGAATCTGTTGGCCTAGAATATTAAGAAAGCTTCTTCAAGTGGTAAGTGAGTGATTGTTCAAATAATCATTGCCAATGTGCCAATGGAGCTGAGTGATTTTTGGAATACTCATTGCCAATCTGCACTCAAATGTGCTGCACCTACAAGAAACTGATGTTTTTGATTTCCAGATGCATATGGTAACCAATAGTTAGAATTGTAATTATTTTAGCACTTCCTATGAGCAAGGTGAGAAGGCGCAATGTGTGTTGTTGTTTCTTCATTTGTACCTCATTTGTGATCGGGGTTGAAGGCTGGATCACCTTGGGAAGTCATTCAAAGGCTGCCAATTTCATGACCTTCTTGATGGTGAAAAGACTCCTTTTGGGAAAATGGAAACAGCTGCAACACTTTAAACCCTAATTCTCCTATTTCATTCTGGAGGCATTTGGAGGCATCTTATTGCAAGTAATATTGGCTCCAGCAGGGCTTACAATACCATTGGTTGCAAGATAACATCCCCCTACCAGCCAACAAGGTTCCCTTAGATGCCAGTGGGATACCTTTGTTGACCAGCAGGGTTCTCCTCCTTTGCAACCAGCAGGATAACCTCACATGTTCTGAACATTTTTTGTGGAACATTCCAATCCAATGTCACAACCCACGCTTGAGGGTATGACTACATGGAACCAGCAGAGGCACAAAGCCATGAGCAAGGCTTGTGCAAGATTTTGGTATTTTTCCGACATTCTTTTCAATGTGGCGAGGTCTCCATAATGGTAGGGAAGAGTAGATGCCCTCACTGTTTATGGCCCAAGATTTAAGGTGCCCACTTATGATGATTTTAGGGGCCCTCTCCTTCAGGAATCTGTGGAGGATATCCAATTTTTGGTTAAAGAACAGCGCAAGATATGGAAAAAGAAGGGGTTGCACAATCATGTCCGATGGGTGGACCGATGAGAAGAATCGGACATTGACCAATTTGTGTTCCTCAAGTCAATGGATGCATCAGCACAAGTTAAGAGTGCCAAAATGCTTGTTAGGTTGTTGGAGGAGGTTGTGTTGGAGATAGGGAAGGAGAATGTTGTCCAAGTTATCACGGACAATGCAGTAGCGTATGTGGCAGATAGAAGGATTTTGAAGAGGAGATTCCCCACAAATTTTTGGACACCATGTGCACCATTGTCTCGATTTACTTTTTAAAGACATTGGGAAACTACCCTGAGTGTATAAGGTTGTAAATAAGGACAATTGCATTACAAAAATAATCTACAACCATACGTGGGTTCTCTAGCTAATGAGGCAGTTAAGTAGTGGAAGGGAGCTTATGCAAGCTGGAGTTACACAATTTGCCACAAACTTCATTACATTGCAAAATATCTTTGATAAAAAGGGGGCATTGAAGAGGATGTTTGTGAGCGAGGAGAAGTTGCTGCTAAATATTGACTCTCCAATGAGGGTTCTCTATCTTGTTGATGGAGAAAGATCACCAATGGGATACCTATATGAGGCCATGGATAAGGCCAAAGAGGATATTATCCTACCTCATTTTATAATTATTCCAAGCCCAAATACAATCCCATTTGGGAACTGATTGACCTATGATGGACTTCTCAGCTCCATAGCCCACTACATGAAATAGATACTACCTCAACCCCAAACTTTTTTATGATGATTCATTTGAGGTTGACTATGAGGTGATGTCGGGCCTTCAACAATGCCTTACCCGGATACTGTCAAATGAGGAGACTCGCAATATGATACAAAATAAGTTACAAGATTAAAAGAGATGTCAGGGCTACCTTTTCACAACCCCACAGTGCATAGAGGAAAGGGCAACTCAGAGGCCAGTAACCCTTATGAATCAAATTATTATTGATTCCGTCTTTTGATTTTGTTATTAATAATTATCTCAATTTACAATGACAAAAATTATAAAATTCCTTTTTTCATGGCATTTTATAGATTTATGGTGGGATGACTTTGGTGCCTGTACACCCAATCTTCAGCACTTTGCCATCAAAATTTTATGTCAACCATGCAACGCTTCAGGTTGTGAGTGCAATTGGAGTATGTTTAAGCACATTCACTCCAAGAAAATAGAATCATGCAGCAAAAATTGAATGAGCTTGTATTTGTTCATTACAACCTTTGCCTCCACCACAAAAAAATTACGGGATCAAATTATGAAGCCATTGATTTAGATGAGATTGATCCATCATATGAATGGATCACAGAGCTAGAGGAGGAGAAGTAGGAGCCTCTCTTTTCAATGGATGATTTTGAAAGTATGACAGAGGAGTTAGCGGGAAGGGCAGAGGAAGAGACATGGGCACAAAGAGAGAGGACTAGAGCTTTAGCAAGGGTAAAGGGCAAAGGCATTGCTAGATGCTAGATAGATTAGTTGACTGCAGTAGTGGGCCTATGAGGCATTTTGACACATTTTGTACCTTTTTATATGATAATCAATACAAAAATATTACTTGACATTAAAATTTCTTTAATTGATGTGTGTTTCGTCACTTTCATGTGTAGTTTAAGGTTGTATTGCTTGCAGTATTAATTTTGGATGTCTCTAATGTTAATTAATTGAGATATGCATTTAAAATATCCAATAAAAATTTTGTAATTTCTTTGTTTTTCTTTTCGGTGCCAAGTCCAAGTCCAAGTTGAAAATTGGCCTTGCTAAGTCCACACCAAGTCCAATTTTCTCTGCTATGATGACTATATTTCAATCAAGATTGTAAGTGCATGTTTATCAAGTTTATCTGTTGTCTGAGAAGAAAAACCTATGACTCTGAGTCAACAAAGAATTGCTTCAACCCCAAGAAAAACAGAAATAACTACCAATACATGGCTCTCACTAACAATAGGAATTAAGACTTGAAAAGTCTATAGAGAGCAGTAATCCTCATTCATGCCCCAGCATACATAATAGTTCTCTAGACTTCTCATTGGATACTCTTGTACTGTTGCTCTTTGTTTTCATCATGTGAAGGCATGGATAATTAATGTAGCACTGATTGAATGAATGCCTTTTTAGTGGAGAATACTCCCTTCTTGGTTACCTGGAAGCACAAGCAGAAGCTAGTAAAATCATAGTTAAAAATTCGGCCGAACCTAGTCTAATTCAAACCAAACCGGTTCAATTTGGTCAGAACCTATTTTCAGCCATCAATGAAAAAACTATGCCTTCATTATACTCAACTGCTCCCATTGCCATAGATACATAGACAAAGCCGGTTTCAGTTCGAAAGTATGTAATAACAACTGCCAATTTACTTCTTGTCGAACATCTACTAAGGCAGAAGTGGTGTGAAACATTACCCCTTTCAAAATTGAAGGATCTACATTTGTATTGGACTTACACATTGATTGCATTGAATTTTGAAACTATGAAATCTGGAATTGTCTGCATTTTTCTCTATTTTTCATAAATATTTTACATTACAAACTTACATATATACACATAATTTATCTTTCTAAACCAAAGCAACCGTTTTAAAAAAATGAACCTCCAAACTTCCTTGGCCTTCCGTTCAAACTGAACCACCCAAACCAACTAACCATGAGTAAAATAGACTACCTCTTTCAGTCTCAAAATATATGAGAGTCATCTAAGAGAATACTAGCAAAAACTAAGCACAATGGAACAGTGCTATCAAGTTTGAGGCTTCTTGTAATGTGCCCTTCCTGACTTATTAGTCCGACAGATGAGATTAGCCTACTCACGAGTTCCCGTTGGCTAAATTGGGTGGATGGGAACCCATGGTGATCATATTGAGGCCACTTTCAGTCTTTAGTTGCCGGTTTCGGTGATTTTTTTGGTAATTGGGAGGAAACTTACTATTTATAGTAAGTCATTTTGCTAGGGTTTCAGCCAGAGCGGACGGTACGACTGGATTGTTCGACGAAATGGGTATCCAAATCTATGTTTAGTTGGAGGTTTGGTGTGGCAGAGCCTAGAAATTTTAATGTCCGAAGATTTATCTATATAAAATTAAATTAAACATTTAATTTTATATACGTCATTATGTTTTATGAAAAGGTTATTTAGAAGTCACTTAAATAAATATTATTTCATAAAGTGACTTTAGTTGTGCAATAAGGGAGGATGTCTTAATGATGGAAAATAAAGAATATTCTAAAAGCAAATTTGAAATTGAAGTTTTTTCCCTCCAAAACCATCGACCTCTTTGGAAGACTCTATAAATTGGGGTTTGGGCATTCATTTTTGGGCATCCAGATTTGAGAACAAACTTTGGCATTTTGGGAGACCACTTGCAGAGGAATTTGCAGGAGTCGAGCTTATTGGGGACGGCAACCTCCAGTAAGGGCATCCACTTCGGGTATGAAAGATTACCCCTGGCGGATTTATTGTGGTGGTTTCATCCAGAAATCACACTAGGGCGTTATTGTGAAGTTTGACAGAAAAATTACAGAGAATATTGGAAGGGTTTGTGGCTCCATTCTTCATTGATATTAACAGCAGCCATTCCCTCTCTGGCCGTACCATGCAGGGCCAAAATACTGGTGCGATTCAGATTGCATACATCAGGGTTTGTGTTGCAAAGCCTTGACATCTTTATAGCAGGCATAAGGATCAGAAAACGTGGCATTCTGAGTGGAGATTCTGCAGAACATTGAACACACAGCCCTTGACAGCCGTACTGTACCTGACAGGAGCTAGGCGTGACAGTCTTGGAATGAATCGCTTGGGTTTGGGAATGATAACTGTGTCAAGAAGGGGCGGTGGCTAGTAAGGAGGACTCAGAAGTGCATATCAAGTGGGGAAGCCTGCAGATTAGTCAATATTAATCCTTTTCAGCCCTTTCAGATCGTCTGGTAAATATCTGATGTAAATTTCAGACAGTTATAAGTGTGAAATGTTTAACTTCAAACTATATTCCTTGATGGGTTTTGAGTATTTATGTTAGTATCCTTCCTTGTCCGAATTTCTGGTGTGTTTGTTGTATAAATCTGAAGTATTTGTGAGTTTGAGTAAGCTGATTAAGAGTTTCAGTTTCTTCCTAATTATTTTCAAAAAAATAAATAAATACAAAAATCATATATTGCAAAAACACAAAAAAATTAGAAGGCAGATCCGGGTGGGTTGTTACACTTCTGCCTCTCTAGTAACAGATTTACCAAAACAATTACATCCCAGGTTATTAAATAGAATATCTGATAAGAAACCAAAAGAAAAAAAATGCTAGCTGGTATCTTCTAGAATTTTTAGGCACCCTTATACCTCTAGGGAAAAATTATATGGGTTCCTGTGTGTTTTGAGCTCGTAACATCAAGTGAGCACTACAGTTACATTTTGGTCAAAGGCCAACATTGCATAGTTTACATTTAGAATGAATACTTGATTTGACCACAAAATAGAGTTCTTAGTAACCTAATTTTTATGATTCCATTATCACCTCTTGTCAGTTAACTTTATGGCAGAGTTTAACTTACTCCTTTTGCACATTTACTTTTTCGTTTTGGTCTAATGAGAAATATTTTAATTTTATTATTTACGTTATCACAATCTTATTATAATGCAACTTAACATGGTTTCTAGCTATTAATCAGAACATGCATTTTAGTTCATTTCTGAATTTGTTGCAGCTGGTTCATTTCTCATTTACGTCATATGCAAGTTCTTGTACTTTTCACAAATTAAATTTTATTTTGGTTCTTAGCTATAGCTTTGCATTAGTGTCATCCCTCCCAACAGTAAGGTCAGCCTAGGAGCACTTGTGGATAGATGACATTTATCATTATGTAAGGTCTTTCAGCCAGTTTATGGACACTTGTTGATTTAAATGCCATTGGGTAAGGCCTTCCAGTCAGTCTTCATGCAACAATTTATCCTTCAGCTCACATACTTGAACAAAGACATGGGTGACAAGTTGGTTGAAGTCCCAAATTATTGAAAAAATTTCCCTGCAAAACTCACAGAAAACCTAAACCTTAATTCTACCTCATTGATCACGCTCTTAGACTACTAAACCTATTGTACATTACTACATGCATTCTTTATTTCAGAAGAGGAATGCTAAAACCAATTTCACAAAATAAAAAATAAATAAGCAATATCTCCTTCTCATAGAGCTTTTCATCGGGATAAATTTAACAGTATAAAGACTCAGATTGCTAAATGTTCACAATTTTGTCTAAACTTCCAATGAGAGAGACAGTGACTATTCAAACTTTCAACTCTAATGAGTCAATTGTCAACAAGATGTGATCTCAATAGTGGCTTCTTGAAAAGTCTGACGAGTATTGAAATGGTCAGCATCGCTACCCATGCTAAGCATCCTGCTTTGGTACTAGATTCATTGAACCAAACTCACCTCAATCTATGGCACTAACTAGCCTCCTAGGGCCAACATGTTTTAATACGGCTTACATTTGGCAGTGGCACTCTTGGCTTCCTTCTCACAATGCAAACCTTAACATTTAGCAATGAGAATTGTCAGGCCTAATAATTTTTCTGCATCAAGTTCACTTGTGCAAAGTCGGTGATGAACCAAACACACTTTTGGCATAGGATCTTCCTTAACACCAATACTCAGGATCTCAACAGGATGCAAATTGTTCAACAATTGACATCCCAAGGCACTCATCTATTAACAAGTTTGTTGATGATCATACTCCAGAGGCTCTCATCCTCCAAAACCACAAGTGCTGGGATAGACCTGTAACCTTAAAAGTACCTTTACTCCCCCACCCCAAAAAAAAATTATATTACTAACCATAATTGTTGTATTCATGTGTTTTGGGTGTATGTCTGCAGGTAAAAGAAGATTGTCCATATACTAGCCAAAATATCTTTCATTAAAATTAATGATGTGACTGAAGAGATTAGACATGGTTAACTATTTTAACTTCATTGCCTTTAGGCATGTCCATAGATCTGCTAATTGGATATCTCATCATTTAGCCAATGAAGGCGTTAGCTTAAAGAATGAGGAAATTGTTGACAGCAATGAGGAATTCCTTAACAATAATACTACTAAATGCCGATTTGAGAAAATTTCAATTACCCAATTTTGACGGATTCATATATACATAATTTTGAATGTCATTGATATGGATTAAATCTCAAAGCACTAGATCTGTAATTGGTTTGGTCTTTTCTACTCTATTTCCACGATGTTGCTCAAGAACCATTTTTACATGGGCTTCTACTGTGATTTACAGTGAAGTTTGCCATTTTCCTAGCCTTGGAAAAGGACAGGCAAGAGGCAAGCGCAGGAAGGGCACAAATAAAATGAAAACAAGCCAAAGACACTACTGATGCAATAAATGTTTCAAGAGAGAAAGCTACTCTTACAGGGTTCAAGTCAAAAGCAAATCAAAAATTGCTGCATATACTTGATCAGTCTGTAGACTGGTAAATCATTTCATGACAGGAAGGCATTTGGGATGGTACTGTTAGAGGTCATGATATAGCCACGAAAGAACCGTTACACATCAGGTGGATTTATGGAAGGTTTTAAAGAAAGAAATTGATTATAAAATAGCTCATTGCTACTCTGAAACCAACACCAACAATTAATGATTGTTGTCAACTTGCTCGCAACAAAGATAAAAAGAACATTACAAATCAAGTTTGTTTCTAAAGATATTCTCTACTTTTGCATGAGCAAGGAGAAAGATCTTTTCTCTTCAGACTCACTCTGTTGGCATGAATATTCAGATGTTCAATGTTTTAAATGTGGATACTTACTAGGTACTGGCAATTTTGACCGAGGTCATTGATGTAAGGTGGTTTGCTGCCGCTGTTATCTTGGGTAGGTGGTTCAGGCATGAAGCTATTGTGAAAATTTCTACTCAATTATGTCATTAAGGTATGTATTTGCTTAAGTGTACTATAATGTTTATTCAACAATCTCCTATCTACCAGTTATACTTACTGATAATGCAAATTTTGTTTTATATATAATATTACGGTTTTCCTTTTTGCTTTATAAAGAAAATCTGGCAATTGAAACATGCTGGTATACTTAATATGCTTTATTATAGACAAAAACATTACCATCACTTTATCCTGCCTCCTATTCTTTGCTAGTAAGATTAGAAAAATTAGAAACAGCTTCAAATGTTTAACCAAACAGATACAGATTAGCATACCTTTAGGTACAGCAATGCCCAGCTATATGCCCTGCAAGAAGGGTCTCTGTCCTTGACAGCCTGAAAACAATCCACAAGTTTCAACAATGCATTTATCAAAAAAGATTCATCATAAGCCCTTACATTTTCCAAGTTCAATTTCCACCAATATAAATTCCCAAAAACCATATAAACAAGGAAATTTATGCAACCATTCATCTGGGCAAATTTTCTATAACCTGAACATCCAATCGTATTGACTGTTGAATATTGGCATCATTCATGAAGACCTCATCAAATACATCCATTAACTGTGTTGCAAGGAGAGTTGGATTTTGCAGCCGGTTTGCGAGCACAAACCCCAAAGCTCGCTCAAAACATGAATGAGCTAAAATACTTGCATACAAATAACTGCTTAACAAGGGCTCCTTCTCTGCCTGCCATTAATGGAACAATTCAAAATCTAGTAATGACATTTAGAAAAAAAAAATATATAGTTTCAACTAGCATTCATATTGTCAAAGCATAGAAAAAATGTACTTACTAAAACAAAAGACAGTTTTTCTTCCTTTAGGTTTAATGTAGTAAACAGATGTAAAAACAAAAGAAATGAAAAGGAAATGCCACCAGAGATTATAAAAACATTATGATATACATCCAACTTGAAAGACGGTAACAGTGGGAGAATTGGACCCAAGCATATAAAAGTCTCATTGAGCACTCTTTCTGGCTTTTAAAGAGGGCAATTCATTTTTTATAGTTAATATATGAGACCATCACACACCACTTGACCAACTAGTTAAGGATGTATTAAAGGGAAGACATTGAATGTAAGTATATTATTGTTGGCGAATCTTTTGAACAGGGAGACATGGTCTAATGTTAAGGCAGATCAAACCAAGACGAAGAATTAGGTTCTTGGGTTCACGATCCATTAGACATGTATTAACTTGTTTACAATGAACCAAAGGAAAAAAAAGTTCATGTGTTAACCCTTAACCTGTTTACAATGAACCAGAAAAGCCCATAAGCATGTGTTAACACATTCCTACTGAATTAAAAAAATAGTTGGTCATTCTTTCCATTCTCTGAAATTGTAAACATAAACACTATCCAGGTGATATTGCAGGATGATATGGCCAAAGTTGAAATGACTGCTGTAAGGTCCATCTGTAGCCAGAATTGGAAATTTGTTACACTCATGTGCATAATGTTGTAGAAAAACATTGAACTCATGTTAGATTTCAGTGTTTTTTTTCAATGAGTTTACACTGATTTTTATGAGGGATCCCCATCCCCTCGTACTGAGTGGGGTTTGAACCTTGGACCTCTCAAAGAGAGACCAAAGCCCTTACCGAGCCCTTAGATGTCATTTTTAATAAGGCTTATCGAGCCCTTTAAATCCAGAACTTTACCTTCTACTTTATCTTTAATGTTTTATCAAGTAACAAAAGAGGCACTAATGCCCATGGGGTTTCGACCAAGTGGTGGGGAACAAAGAGTTTCACATTGCAGACCAAGGTTACAATCGCATGGGTGAACCCTAACATTTATCCAATGCCATTAGCTCAACCAGTTAGATTCCTCGACTTTCAAGAAGGAGGCCTAGGTTTGAATCTTGCCAAGCAATACATGCATAATTACAAAGGTGTTGTATTACCACTATGCGATCATTATGTAATATGGGTGGGACCCCTTTCAATCCCATGTAACCCACTAAAAATCATGGTGTCCTTGGGTTCTGTGTATTAGTTCGATGTGTATAAATACATGATAGAAGCCCCCCCATCAAAGCATCTTCTCACGTACTTTTATCCTTGATTTATTCACTTCCTTTTGTGTTATTGATATTTTGTGGTGCCTATTAGCATCATCCATATCTCTAGTGTTAGATCTTATCATGTAATTTTATATCTAATCTATTCATTTCCTTTCATGTTATGGATATTTTGGATGTCTATTGGCTCCCTTTAAATCTATGGTGCTCTCTCTTGATTTGCATGCTTTGAAAGTTCTTTATTCGATCCTCATGTAAGATAGCATTATGTTCAAAAATGGTAGCAGAGCCTATGCTTTGACCCTTGAAGCTCCTCATCCTACCTCAAGAAGGCATGCTTAGAAGGTCATTACATCACAAAAAACTGCAGGATTGCTTGCCCTCCTACAAGCTGCATGGTTAAAGGAGTTTGGCTTCACTTGTTTAGTAAAATGGAATTAAGGATTTTAGGAAGACACCTCATTTTTGAGAACAAGATAAAGTTTTGGAGACCTGATCCAAAGAACTGTAAAAATAGAATACAACTCCATTACCACTTAGATAAACAAAATATACTATGGGAACACTTACAAATACAAATAGAAACAATGCACACACCATAGTAGCGAAAATCGCCGATTCCCCGATTTTTTCATTTGTCGAGTCAAATAGCCACAAATCGCCAATTCGGCCATTTTTTGGAATTAGTCGGCCACAAGCGCATGTGTAGAGGTTGCAGCCAATTGAGTTAAAAAGTGAATTTTTTTTTCTTTCATTTAACCTCTTGCAAATGAAAAAAGGAGTCTGCCTACCTGCTACCACCCCAACCCAAACACGCTAGGGCATCCTAAGAGCGAGCGGATTGCAGTTTGAAGGAATCAGGCAGCCAGCAACAGCCACCAATGGCGAGCGAGCAGATTACATTATTAATTGAAGAAATTCTCCATAAAAAGATGTTGAACTATCAATCCAAACTTATTGCTCAATACGCTTGTATATAGGAGTAATATTTAAAACCACAAATGATATGCTTGTTTATTGAAAAATTTAGTTCAAATAGTGAAGGTATTAATGGTTTTGTCATTGAGCGTGCAAAGGGTGTTGCCCCTCGACCCCACAAGGGGTGTCGCCCCTTAACCCTACAAGGGGGCTCCTGCCCTCTTGATCCCCAACACAAGTGGTGACCAGTGTTAGCAGCCAAGGCACAAAAAGAGGCATGGACACAATAACAAAGAGAGATTAGAACTTCTATTAGGGCAAAGGGCAAAGGCATTCAAAGATCTTGAGACATTGTATTTATCATGACTCATGACACATTTTGTAATTTGCACCTTTTTTATATTATAAGCAATACAGGAATATTTGAATTTTGGAAGTATTAAAATTTCTTTATTTAAGATGTGTTTTGTCACTTTCATGTGTAGTTTAAGGCTTTAAGTTTGTATCACTTGCCACTTTCATGTGTAGTTTAAGCTTATAGTCTTACATCATTAATATTTTATTTGCATAATGTTAATTCATTGTGATATGCATGAAAAAAACCTTTTTCAAATGAAAATTTGCATTTTCTTCGGTTATTTTTTTGGCCGATTCTTTCTCCAGACCGATTCCGAGTTTCTCTACTATGGTGCATACAACATATATCCTACACATCAATTGTCTACAATACATCACACTTCAACGGCCAATCTACCAACAACACACTTCAGCCAACTACAACATGCACACAACTCTCTCCCCCCCACATCCCTCACATAGATGTGTACTTATAAGACGAGATCATTAACCAATTGGCAACTACCCAACTACCCATTTGTGTAAAACATTAAAAATACCCCATTATTTTACATTATTACAAATATTTTTGCACGCACATATTATTACAAACAGTTCTCACTTAACACAACATGGCAATCCTCCACCATTTTACACAATATGGCAACATAATGTCTAACACTTTGTGTGCACACATTCGCACATATACATTCATATAATGGAACACGCATTCACTCATCCATTCATTCATTATGCAGACATGTCAATTCATCTAAATACATCTATCCCCTCCTCCAAACTAGTCAGCATCCTCGTTGACACATGAACTAAACAATGGGGATAGGAGCACTGAACACTATACTAGAATCTCTTGCCACACTGTCCTATCTTTTGCAACTGACTTCACTTCAAATTGCTGCCAACAACACATTGTTCTATGATTGCTGGCTCCACTTTTTCCGATCGATCGCATCACCAACATGACGGGCAATCCTTCGCCATTTAACACAATATGGCAACATAATGACTAACACTTTGTGTGCACACATTTGCACATATACGTTCATATACTAAAACACGCATTCACTCATTCATTCATTCATTACGCAGACATGTCAACTCATCTGCCTACATCTATCCCCTCCTCCAAACTAGTCAGCATCCTTGTTGACACATGAACTAAACAATGGGGATAGAAGCACTGAACAATATACTAGAATCTCTTGCCACATTGTCCTATCTTTTGCAACTGACTTCACTTCAAATTTCCGCCAACAACACATTGTTCTATGATTGCTGACTCCACCTTTTCCAATCGACCGCAACACCAACATGACGGGCAATCCTCCGCCATTTAACACAATATGGCAACATAATGAATAACACTTTGTGTGCACACATTCGCACATATACATTCATATAATGGAACACGCATTCACTCATCCATTTATTCATTAGGCAAACATGTCAATTCATCTAAATATATCTATCCCCTCCTCCAAACTAGTCAGCATCCTCGTTGACACATGAACTAAACAATGGGGATAGGAGCACTGAACACTATACTAGAATCTCTTGCCACACTGTCCTATCTTTTGCAACTGACTTCACTTCAAATTGCCGCCAACAACACATTGTTCTATGATTGCTGGCTCCACTTTTTCCGATCGATTGCATCACCAACATGACGGGCAATCCTTCGCCATTTAACACAATATGGCAACATAATGACTAACACTTTGTGTGCACACATTTGCACATATACATTCATATACTAAAACACGCATTCACTCATTCATTCATTCATTACACAGACATGTCAACTCATCTGCCTACATCTATCCCCTCCTCCAAACTTGTCGGCATCCTCGTTGACACATGAACTAAACAATGGGGATAGGAGCACTGAACAATATACTAGAATCTCTTGCCAGATTGTCCTATCTTTTGCAACTGACTTCACTTCAAATTTCCGCCAACAACACATTGTTCTATGATTGCTGACTCCACTTTTTCCAATCAACCGCAGCACCAACATGACGGGCAATCCTCCGCCATTTAACACAATATGGCAACATAATGACTAACACTTTGTGCGCACACATTTGCACATATACATTCATATACTAAAACACGCATTTACGCATTCATTCATTCATTATGCAGACATGTCAACTCATCCGCGATCTCGACCCCATTGTTATTTAATGTGGTTGCATTCCCAGCTAGATCACTAACCTGCCGGCCGGTGGCTCGATCTAGGGTTTATCTCTTTCCCCTCGACCTCTCTAAGAAAAAGGAGATAGGGTGCCGGAAAATAAAAGTCGCCAACGCCCTCTCCTCCTGGCCTGGCCCGGCTTTTCCAACAAGGGCCTTTACCCTTTTCAATGGTGGGGGAGGGGGGGCCCTTTCAAATAAAACCCCTTAATTTTGAGTTGAGCAAGGGCCCACGGCTTCTCCGGGCTTTTTTTAGGCTCTAAAGTTGTTGTTGTTTCTCTTTCCGGGTCGACCTCCTCCGCGATCTCCCAAGTTTTCTAATATATAAAGAAGCGACCGCTCTTAAAAGGATCCAATGCCGGAGAAAACCCTCCATGAAGTGCCGCCGATCCGGGAGAGTGGTCAAACAGGTTTCTATAGTATTTGGGCTCTATCTATAACGGTCAGGCGATCGAGTTATCCCCTCCTCCAAACTAGTCAGCATCCTCGTTGACAAATGAACTAAAAATGGGGATAGGAGCACTGAACACTATACTAGAATCTCTTGCCACACTCCTATCTTTTGCAATTGGCTTCACTTCAAATTGCCACCAACAACACATTTTTCTATGATTGCTAACCCCACTTTTTGCAACTGACCACATCACCAACATGACAGGCAACGCTTGTCGCCGCCTTTATCAAGGGGCAGCATCCCCACAAGGTTCAGGGCAGCGCCTTGAAACCTCAATGATGGAATCATTATAAGCCTTGTTGTCTAAACTGAAATTTTCTCCTTGTTTGCATTTTGGTGGCCTTCACTCAACCCTCTCAAACAACTTCTCCCTAGCTCCGGTCAACCTCTCCCTAGCTCCCGACAACCTCTCCCTGACTCCAAACAACCTCTTCTTGGCCTTAGACAGCCTGGCCTTAACATCTGACATACATCCCTTGGTCTCTGACAAACATCCCTTGGCCTAAGATGGCACACCTCTTGGCCAAACAACCTCCTTGGTTGTCTTGACAGCCTCCTTTCAAGTCTAGAGAGTCAAGGCAGGGACCAGAAAAACCTACCCTAGCCCAAGGGTCGTCTTGGGACCTCTTGCAGCTTCCAAACAGCCAAGGGGTGGCCTCAATGGCCCTCCCCTTGGCTAGATAACATGTGGGTCATCTGAAGTTGAGTCCTCTCTCAACCCCAACACTTGGACGATGCACTGCTCTATTCTCCAAACTACTCTTATTTTCAGAAATCATCACTTTCAGTACAAGAGTCACTCTCATTGTCAGAGTCGCTTTCAACATCAAAATCATTTCCATCTTAAGGGTCACTCTCATCCTCATTAACATGACCCCAACATTTTAAAGATGTTTTTGCATCACCTTCCAAGTTCAAGGCCCAGTAAAAAGCCTCTTGATATTATATCGGAGGGGCCACCTTGATCATTTTTTGGTACATAGGAAGAAGTCCCTCCACAAACCATCTCTTCTTCAATGCATCTAATAAATCTTCCTCCAAATGGGTAAACAGCCCACTCAACCTTCAATTGCAAGACTGAACACTCTTTCTCACCTTGTTAAATTCTATAAATTTTAGCAATGACTTCATCGTCATTGTGGAACATATGAAATTCCTTCACAAATGCTTCACACAACTCTTCCCAAGTTTGGTACTCGCCTTTTGGCAATCCCATGTGCGATTCCACGAAATGTCACAAAGAACAACCCTCTCCAATCTGCTTTTTCTTCTACCCATTCGCTTTCCACATCATGAGGCAGATTTTCCAATGCCTAACTAGGTCCTCTGTTTCACCACCATGAAACATGGGACACTTACACAATATGCCAAAATTGATTGTTGTCATGACAAGTTGATTCAACATCGACAACGGGTGATCGTGTGTCTAACCCTCTTCACGCACATCATAAAACGCATCCCATCTCAATTGATTTCGTGTCTGACTGACTTCCCGCACACCATAAAACATGCCAACCTATAGTAGCTTCGATGTTGGACTCCCCTCCCACTTCCCATCGAGCACACCAACCTACAGTTGCTCTAGTGCCAAACTCCTATCTCATGCACTGTCAAACATGCCATTTTGGATTTGCTCTAATGGCAAACATTTCTCATGCATTTTTTCTATCACACAACTTGCTCTATCACATTCACTCTTGGATTTTGCTGACACGTATTTCTCCATCATGGATTTCATCATCTTGCATTTTGCTATCATAGATTTAGTTGTCTTGTATTTTGTCATCTTGTATCTCGTCGTCAAATATTTTCTCGTCTCAGATTTAGCCATCACGGATTTCACCATCTCGTAGTCCACAAACAAATCCTTGTGCGTCTCCTTCATGCGTATCCGCTTACGCATATGGTTGCACATTTTCTTTGTGTGTCAGCCCTTTGTTACGGTCAACAAACAAGTATACATCTTCTTCTATTGCAACCTCCAATCTTCCCTCCTCTCGAGGGAAACAACATCATTCATCGGCTACATTGTAATCATCCCATTGTCGTCGTTGTGTATCTTCCTAAGTGATTTGCTCGTCACAACTCCATGTCACCAAACTCGACCCAACTTCGAAAAGGCCATAGTGCTAGAATGTAGAAATGGAATACAACACACAGTAATACAATTCCAATACCACTTAGATAAACAAAATATGCAATGGAAATACTTTCAAACACAAATAAATTCACTACACACATGTATCCTGCACAACAACTATCTGCAATACATCATACTTCGATATACAATCTACCAACAATACACTTTAGCCAACCATAACATGCACACACCTCTCTCTCCCCTGCATCCCTAAAATACATGCGTCCTTACAGATACAAGGTGATCAATAGGCAGTTGGCAACCACCCAACTACCTCCGAACTACCCGTTTACATAAAACATTAAAAATAAACCATTACTGTTCATTATTACAAACACTTTGCACACACGTATTATTACAAACACTTGTCACTTAACACAATATGGCAATCCTCCACCATTTAACACAATATGGCAATTCTCCACCATTTAACACAAGATGGACACATAATGACAAACACTTTGTGTGCACACATTCGCACATAAACATTCATAAACTGAAACATACATTTCATTCATTCATTATGCAGAAATGCCAATTCCTCTGCCTACAAGACCTTCTAAGTTTAAGAACACTAATGTGGTTCAAAGTTTGGCCTCTAGAGTGTCCGTTTGGTTCCATAATAAATAAACCAAAGATTTTGGGCAAGAATCAAATTTTAGAATATTTGGTTGAATTCGCAGAAACAATCCAGAAGAAAGGTGCACTTTAGTGTGGTTCACGTTGCTCTAGAGTTTTGTGGTTTGTGCTTCCATGTTTGAGCTATTGCATGTTGAAATTTTCTTGAAATGTCAACTTTTGACTATCAATGTCAGTCAAAAAAAATTGTAAATCTGGACAAGTGGGGAAAGATTTTACAAATCAGAAATTCTTGTAGCATTTTTTTTCCAAAAAAAGGCCTCATCTTTCAAAAGGCGTACCTCTTAGTAGAGGCATCAAATTTGAGAGATTCTTTAACGAGTAGATAGTATGCACTTGATTTGTTGAAAAGAATTAAGATGGAAAATAGCAAGTCTTGTTCCACCTCATATCAGCCAAAATTCAAACTCTCCAAAAGCTTGTTAGTAGTTCGCATTTAGTCGACACACTAAAATCAATATAATCATCATTGTCACTCTTGTTCCTAGTTTTATAAAGGATCCAAAGGAGAACTATATCTAGGATGCAAAGAGGATTTTACAATACATCAAAAGTACCTATCAGTTAGGGATCAAATATTCAAATAAGGGCAAGAATTAATTGGTGGGATAGTAGGAATCAGATTAAACAAATTATATTGACACTTGAAAATCTACTTCAAGATAGCTATACCATCATAAATCATGTCTAGTCATTTGGTTGTGCACAAAACATGTTTCACTGTCTACAATTGAGGCTAAATACATGGAACATAGACTTGTTCACAAAAGCAATAAGGATCCACATTCTTGTGGATGAACTTGGGCTTCCATAGAAGAGATTGAATACGACTTATTATGATAATCAAAATACTATATATGTATATTATTCAATGGCACACAACACAATCAAACATATTAACATCCACAGTCAATTTGTCACTGCATTAGACAGCTGATTTAGAAAGGAGTGATCTTCCTAGAGTAAGCAAGACTGACGACCAAGTTCAAACATCTTCACGAAGTTGTTGACAAAAAGCCAAGTACGTCAAGATCCTCTAAAAAGTTGCCAGTAAAGAATGATGTAAAAATAATGCCATATTCTTGGCCCCTCTGTCATGTTTAAGGGGTGATGTTAGAGATGAATGTAAACCTGACTCGTCGATCCTCTTTAATTTGAGATCTCACCTTGTATTTTTCTTTTAATTGGTTATATGGGATTGAAACAGGCCCCACCCTTACATCATGAGCACATAGTGGTATTACAACAGCTTGGCTATTATGCATGTATCATTTGGCAAGATTCAAACCAAACTTGCTCCTCCTTGAAAGTCAAGGAATTTAACCAATAGAGCTAATGCCATTGGATCACCTTGTATTTTGTACTTTTTTATTTTTTATTATTTTATGAAGAAACTAAAAATTGGCTTATGGTGTCCTTGGGATCTTTGTATTAAGTCGAAGCATATAACTACAAGTCAAAAACATCCCATCAAAGCATCTTATTTTCGCATAGTTGTCATTCTTCAAATCTCTAATGTTGTAGCTTGAATCAAATGCTTTGAATTTTTTTATGTGATCTGTTAGATAAAAAAATCACTATGTTCTAACTTTTACTTAGTTGTGGTACTTGTCGATTGTAGATTTCTATTGAGTGTAAAATTTGTTTTCAAAAACTGAATAATAATCTCGATCAATTTACCAATTAGTCAATCTATCTCATCAAGAAATTGTTGAAAATTTAACAAATTTTAAAGAATACAAGTAAAAATATATTGTTGAACATAATTTCACAATTGACAAGATGAATATGTAAGACTTGATTTGCAATGAGCTTGGTCAAAGAACCGAAACCTAAAGAATATACAATTGAACTACACAAATAAGGTTAAATGAAGATTTTCCCTTACGTTGCCTTGCCTGTGACCTTAATATAATTCACCTTTATTTTTATTAAGACCATGGAATATCGACCAGCAAGCAATTAAGCTAAAAGCATTAAAAATTGACTAACAATCTTGATCATAATTGGCCTTTATCTTTTAATAAGATGGTGGAATATCCACCAGCAGGCAGCAAAAATGGACCAATAAATCTTAATCCATTTACCAGTTAATCAATTTATTTCATCAAGAAAATGTTAAAAAAAATTGCAAACTTGTAAGGATTGAAGTACAAATATATTTTTAAACATAATTTTACATTTGACCAGATGAATCCCTAAGACTTATTTTCCCTTGAGCTGGCTTGCCTGTGACCCTTAAAAAATTCACCTTTATTTTTTATTAAGACAGTAGAACATCCAACAGCAAGAATTGAGGGTAAAAGCTTCAAAGGGTTCCCTAATAGCATCAAATAGAATAGAAAGTTTTAAACCTCCGCGATACTCAAACACCCTATGGAACAACAAATATTTATTGTCAAATATAATGGGTTATTTTACTTGTTCATTTAAAATCAAACAAGTTTACGTGAAAAGTTAAAGTAGACTGATTATTCTCTCCTTCTCGATGATTGGTCTTTTGCTACAGGTAAATTCAAAATCAAACAAGTTTACATAAAAAATTAAAGTTGACTGATTATTCTCTCTTTTTCAATGATTGGTTTTTTTGCCACTGATAAATTCAAAATCAAACAAGTTTACATGAAAAATTGAAGATTATTCTCTCTTTCTCTTTCTCAATGATTGGTCTTTTGTTACTGATAAATTCAAAATCAAACAAGTTTACATGAAAAATTAAAGTTGATTGATTATTCTCTCTTTTTTGATGATTGATCTTTTGCTACTCTCTTGCTTTCTAACCGGTAAATGTGATGGTGCAAGTTTAGCGGCATATTCCGTGGTTGGAATTTTGTTCCAAGTTAATACCTGTCTGCCTTGTTAGTGTAATGTGTGTTTGTGAATAATCTCACATTAACTGTATTGTGGGACTTGAATGGTTAATAAACCCAACACTTGTCATACTCTTTGCCAATGGGATAGCAGGCTTAAAGGTGCAAGTCCTTGGTTCCACTTTGTGGGATTCCTCACCTCTATTATAATCGAGTTTGGCATGTGTCTGGGGGCGGGCATCGAGTTTGGTATGTGTCTGGGGGCGGGCCCTCTTGCTTTCTAACTGGTTAATGTGATGGTGCAAATCTATTGATTGTTCCACATTAATACCTGTCTGTCTGCCTGCTTCTGATAAATTCTCATAACTTTTATATTCTTATTTATTCAAACATAAACATAGAAACCATTGCTAATGTTTCAAGATTAACTATCCCAAAAAATGTTATTAGCTTTGCATTTTTCTCAGTTTTCATTGCCATCGAAATACAGAAGATGCATATTCTTTCATCACGCCTAATAACTTGGCGGTACTTGTATGTTATAGATTTTTCCTTAGAGTAAGATTTGTTTTCAAAAACTGGCTAATAATCTTAATTATTTAACCAATTTTCCTCATCAAAAAATTGGTAAAAAGTTAGCAAATATATCGTGAAACATAATTTCAAAATTGACAAGATGAATCCGTAAGACTTGATTAAAAATATTCAAAGTCGACCGACAGGATCGATGGATTCCTTTAGTTCGAAGTTAAAATAATTTTTGAAGTCCTCATGTATTGCGCGTACCAAACCAGCCTATTTACTTACACTTCTAGATCTGTACTTTCGACATACATACCCCAGTCCCTGCAATGTTATACATACCTCTAAGCGAGCTTCGACCCGCATGGCGGCCCAAATAGGGTCCGCAGACATCAATTCCGTTATGTGCTTGCCCTCCTCAATCGGAGGCTTTGCCGTCGACCACGGAGGCGCCGACAACGACGGAGGCACCACCTGGCTCGCACACGACGACTTCACACGGGATTGCAATTCCTTAGCAGACGCCGCCGCGGCCGCGGCCGCGGCAGCCCTTGCCCGATTCAATCCCTGGCACCCGTTCCCATTCTCTGCCTCCACTGCCACCGCCTCCTCTTCCAACTCCTCCCCCTTACTTTGCATATACGCAGGAAACATATTTTCCCATTTTTCCTGACTGAATTTTTCCCTGTCCGACGACGAATTCGAATAAACGTGACCGTTGCGTTTATCTTCATCTCTGCCGTTCCCATTACAATAAGCTAATGTCCTTGCTCCTCTCGAATTTTGGTCTATGCCCTCCATTTGTGACCTCCAAAGACAATTCTCTGCTGCGACCTTCAATATTTTTCTCCAACTTTCTGAAAATCCGTAAAATTTCCCCCGTCCGATGTCTTTGTTTACGTTGCAAAAAACTGTGAGTGCGTCCCTGGAACTCCACCGCTTGTATTGACGTTGATAACTGCTATTAATGGCGGCGGAGTGCGGCAGGGATAAATCCATTTGCTAGAAAACCAAATTCCAAGTCGAACCCCCCGGGCCCCCGCCATTTGGATTGTATACATACAGGATAAAAATTGCACATAACATTAAAAAAATAATAATTCACATGGTAAATGTGCCATGTTGCTATCAAAGGTAAATTTTCCGACAAGTGGAAGAAAATCGAGAGCGTGGTTAAGATGTTTTGTTTTTTTTTGTAGCCGTTGATTTGCCGTTGGTTTAAAAGTCGAAAATCGAGAGCGTGGGTAAGATGTTTTTTTAGCAGTTGATTTGCCGTTGGTTTAAAGGATAAATTTATTAGTAATTGTTAAGTGTTTGTTAGTAGAGTATTATTTGGAATTTTTATGATACGAAATTGTTAAGGAACATCTTACAATGGTAAGTTGGAACTGTAGAGGTTTTCCTTGGAGAAGAGGACCCGGGTTAGGGCCATTGCTAGAGACAAAGATATAATCATATTGACAGAAACACATGAACACGATGGATGTAGGACTCCAGAATTTGTGGGGTACAAAAAAAATAACAATATGGAATAAAATAGCAGAAAATGGCAAAGAGCATGGGGGTATTATGGTTTTAATAAAAGAAGAATGGTATAGGGTCATTAAAATTGAAAAACAATATGAAAACAAACAGTACATCTGGATAAAGATCCTAAAAAATAAGTCAGTTATTAGCATAGCAACATGTTATTTTGCTCCCAAGAATTCTAAATTCTATAAGAAACATGACCTTAACAGAGAAGACCCATACTCCTCCCTAAAAAGAGACATTTCAATATACAATAAGTTGGGGGAGATTATATTAATTGGAGATTTCAATGCAAGGACAACAAATAAGCAAGCTAACATTTTAGAAGGTAACGAAGATATTGAGATTAATCCTCTTTGGATGCCGAAGAGGAAAATCAACGATGGGCAGGGACTTGGGAAGATGAGCATGGGGCTATCACGCAATATGGAGAAGAGTTGTTAGGTCTTTGCAGACATATACAATTTGATTATTTGCAATGGGATGAACAAATGGAAAAATTCAGGAAAGTATACATGCAAAACATATAAGGGACAAAGTGTAATAGACTGTAATATGCTCACAGAATTACATACCAAAAATAGAGGAGCTAGAAGTGGAAGATTCTCCGGTGGAACTTAAGTCAGATCACAACCCAATTGTTATGAAACTTTGAATGCATGGAGACAAACCAAGGGAAAAACACTTGCAAGGCAATCAAAATAAATATCCTCACAAGGGAAACATTCTCTTAACAGAGGAAAATTGACAGAATTTTAGAGCAGTATTAAATAATAAGTTACAAGAAAGGGAAGAACTACATCACAGTAGTAGAGATTACATTAAGAGTGAATGGTTAATGCACGTTATTCAAGAAGCTCTAAACAAATGCAAGAGAGCTAAACCTAAAAAGAAAGAAATGAATAGCTTCCCAACCAACCCATGGTTCGATGAAGATTGCAAAAAAATGTGAAGATTACCAAAGGAACCAACGGGTAAAACAAAAGCAAACAAAAAAGCATATGAGAAACTGGTAAGGGCAAAAAAGGAATAATACGCTAGAACAAGGAGGAAAGAATTGATTTATTTAGGGAAGCATGAACCAAAGAAATTTTGGAAGGAACTAAGCGTGAAAAGGATGTAAACTGAAAATAACATAACAGTTAATCAGTGGTTGGAGTATTCAAAACAACTGTATCAACGTAGTAACCAACAGGAGACACCCCCTACTATCATTGTCAAGAAAGAACTTTTCACAATTGAAGACATTATTCAAGGGATAAAAAAGTTAGCAACTGGTAAAGCCCGTGACATAGACAATCTTCAAGCAGAGCATATAAAATGGGGGGTAGATATCTTGGCACCGCAAATCAAAGAAATTTTCAATGAGGTCATACAAAATGGCTTCCCTACTAAGTGGACAACTAGCTTAACCATTCCTTTGTTTAAAAGTGGAGATGTAAATAATCCCTCAAACTATCGAACTATCGTGATCAATCCTCTCTTTGCAAAGTTGTTTGGGAGTATGATAGAGCATAGGATCAGCATATGGGCAGAAGAAAAGGGAAAGAGAGCAAAGGGGCAAGCACGTTTTAGGCCCAAGCACTCAACTATTGATCACTGTATCACGCTCAAACACAATGGAAAAAATATGGGACAAAAAAGAGGAGGCTTTTTGTTGTTTTGTAGACTTCAAAAAGGCATTTGACACAGTGCCAAGGAAAAAATTATGGAGCAGAATGGAAGAGCTAGAGGTTCCAATTCACTACGAGGCGATAGTTCACGAGACTATATGAGCATGTAAAGGCTAGAATCAGAACACAGGAAGGGTTATCTGAATGTTTTGGTAGTGACATAGGTGTCAAACAAGGTTGCCCTCTATCTCCGACCTTATTTGGGCTTTACATTGACAAGTTAAAAGAATGGATAAACAAATTTGGGGGAGAGGGTGTGCATTTAGCCAAATATGTGGTAAAACTCCTCATGTATGCGAGATGATGTAATTCTTGTGGCCAAAACGACCAAAGATCTAGAAGATCACCTTCAAGCTCTATAACTCTTTTGTAAAGAAGTTGGGATGCAGGTGAACACGAGCAAAACAAAAATTATGATTTTTCAAAGCAAAAAAAGAAGCAACAACTCAAATTTCAGTTTGCGGGAGAACCGCTTGATGTAGTAGTAGAATACAAATACCTGGACATAGACTTTCATGACAAACTTAATTGGAATACATGTAGGATAAAAAGAACTCAAAGTGGCTAGAGAGCACTATATGCACTTCAAAACAGGTGTAGGAATGTCGAGTTGTGGGACTGGAAGACCACCAAGGTCTTATTTGGCCTACTTGTTACATCGGTTCTGTTGTATGGTTGCGAGGTGTGGGCTAGTGGCACAACAAATGCAATATGGAGTCAAATAGAAAGGATTCAAAAATATCTAATCACAAACTTTCTCAAAATTAAGGCCACAACCCCTTATGAAATTATTCTAGCTGAAACTGGAATGTTCCCTTTAGAAGCAATTGCTATGACCAAGTTGTTATGTTACTTGAAAAAAAACAGAAAACATGACAAATGATAGATGGCCTAGGGCAGCGAGGGACGAAGAGTTGCATACGCGAAAGAATACGTGGATGAAACAAAATCAGAAATGGATGAAACGTTGGGAAATCAACATAAATGAATGCCCAAATGTCAATAAAGACAAAAAATTATGTGAATGAAAAGTTCGAAGTGGAATGTGGAAAAATGCAAGCGAGAAAAGACAATATTATATTGCAAATTTTAACCCAACGTATGACCACAAGGAAAAAGCGTATATAGGCGCTGAAATCAAGTGGAAGGAAAAAATACTCATTGCTCAGATAAGGACTAGCTCTCATAGGCTTAGATGTGAAACAAGGAGATGGACAACACCCAAAGAACAATGGGAAGAAAGGATATGTACTTTATGCAACACAAGGGCAGTAGAGACAGAGGAACACTTCATCTATAAATGTCCGAGTTTTTTAGATATCCGTGACAAATACAAAGAAACACTTGGGAACGAGTTTATGACAGATTTATTTGAAAACATTAAAATAAAAAAAAATTGGAGAATTGCTAACACAAATCAATAGGAGAAGGAACAACCTTCTCAAAGATATTAAAGATCATATGATATGATTTGAGTAATTGTACTTCAATATTTGAGGTCCCATAGACCATATTTGAGTCTCGCTGACGTAATTAAAATCTTTCATTCATTCATTCAAATGTGCTTGACTCTAATTTCTAGAATTTCTATGATATGAAATATATTGTTAAGGACTCGAAAATGTGCTTAACTCTAAAGGAAATTTTTGTAATCAAATGTTTTTGTTATCGTTCGTGTTTTATTTTCATAATTTTAAATTTAAAATGTAATTTAATTATATAATTTATTATACTTTAAATTATTTTAAAAATTGCAATCAAATTTTAACAATCTTGGCCTAGGCTTGGAATTGTGTATTATGCGCATACCAGTGCTAATCTTTGAAGTTGCTTTGGGGTGTAATTTAATGATTTGGGTTTTGGTATTTCAGAAGATTTAAGGTTTAAATTGTGACGTCGACGAGTGTGAGGTGTGAGGGGGTGAGTGGTGACTTTATGTTAAATTCCCAATTTGGAAGAAGAAAACTGCTCAACCTCGATCACAATTTTTTTTTACAATAATTAAATAAAAAAAATCCCTTATCCTGTCAAATAAGTTGACGACCACTCTCCACTCCACGAAACCTCGTAAACTAAAAATTGTAAAGACACGTTTTGTTGAGTATGTGTATATGGTACTATGCTTTTAATGATTTGTAAAAGCAGCCATCAACTACTAGTTCTACATAGTATATGTAATAGTAAACTTTGTTCGTATTTTAAATGGATTTGTAAAAGCAGCCATTTAAAATTGTATTTTAAATGGATTTGTTTGTTAGTAGATTGTTTTGGTTTGATTTTTTGAAGGGTTAAAGTTTTTTTAAATTTGTTTTTATTTAACGGGTTAGGAATGTTAGAATCTTATCCAAACATTATTTTTGTAATCCTTATTTGATTATGTAATGATTTGTTTTTAATGTGGGGATTTCTTTATAATGTTATTTTGTAATACTTTGTAATGGTATATGTCAAGTGAGGCATCTAGACAAGTGAGGTCATTTCATGTAAGCGATATCAAAAATGTAACCAATGTTCGGTAAAAAATTCTAGTTCGAGTGGCACCTTGCATGTAAATCAACTCTTGAGCATTAGGTTAGGGTTGCATGAAGTGTATCTTTAAAAAACATAGGTCGATGAACGAATGTATCTTTTTACAAATTAATGAAAGTATTGAAGGAGGTTGTCCCCTCGAAGAGACCTGTGATTTTGTGTTGTTTTGTGAGATTGTTTTAATTCTACATTTACATTTTGTATTACAATATATTGTTCTTTCATGAAATTTTGTTTTAATTACAATATTAATGTGAATGAGTTTATTTTTATTAGAAGGTTTCTAACAAGTGGTATAAGAGCGTTTTCTAGGGTCGAATTTCACTATGATTGCAACAATTCTTGCCCTTCCATTTTGACTGTTAGGTATAATTTTTTTGTGCTTTCAATTTTCTGCTTGTTTTTTTACTTAAAAAACAACAAAAACACTTTTTTTTTCTTGTAATAGTTTATTAGGTTAGAAACTTGGTGTCAGGGGTTTTAAAATATCACGGAGGAGTTGTTGTTATTGGTTAAGCTAGATTGTTCGTAAAGCATCTAGTGAAGTGAGAGGCAATCAATCTCCAATACCCAGGCTTATATCAAAATTGAGCTCCCATGTATCTTTGGTTATATCGAGAGACCACCTAAGATTAAGAGAAACCTTTAGCCCTAGGAAGATTTTTGACCTTGTATTATCCATAGTACATTGGACATAGCATCTGAAAAGATCACCCTCTCGTACTGTTGGAGAAAGAGGTATGCTCAAGGGTATGCGTAGAATCCTCCTTAAGTAATGGCCTGAAATATTGGTCCGAGCACTATCGTCAGTCACTATAGTATAATAGAGGTCCTATGGGTAGTACATACACCTTGACTTATAATACCTGGTTTTGTTGAAAGTTAAACCTGTAAAAAACTTCATGTTATGTTGAATATTAAACTTGCAACCAAAAATCCTACCATAAAAATTGAGCATACAGAGGAGACTTCCCTATCAAAAAATTATTGCATGAACAGAACAATGAAGTTGGAGAGGAACATAACAGTCAAGATAAAAATAGTTGAAGTTAGTCACAATCAAGACAAAGTTTGCCAGTGTAAGTAATAATCGGGTATAAATTCAGTCTAAGATAGTAACAATCAGGATAGAGTTGTCAGTTTCTAGTGTCAGTAGTAGTTGTCTATGACTATCAAAATTCATAGCAGACAATAAATTATTAACGATAGAGTCAGACTAAATACTCATCAGTACAAGGAACCATAGTGTTAGTGATAAAACAATGTCAGTAACAAACAGTGTAGAGATAGTGTCAATAATCAACAATGCAAAGATAGTGTCATAAGGAGTTGTTTGATAAGAAATCAATTTTCTCATCAAACCAATCCTCTAGTAGAAAAACCGACAACCCTCAAAGACAACATTTTTCCTAAAAAAAGCCTAGGGTGCCAAAAAACAGTGTTGTGATATTATAGCCCATTATGACCATCTCGACGAGTTGATTAGTTTGGTATATAGCCTCCATGCACTTTTTTCAAAATGCTAAAAAACTTCATTTTGGGGCCTAGTCCATTACGAGTGTCTTTTCGAGTTGATCATTTTGATATATAGCACCCAAACACTTTTTTGGCTCATTATTAAAAATAGTAACTTCTAAAACAATACTTCTATATTTAGTAAGTTAGTAGTAGTGGTCTAAATTCCACCAAAATGGCTAGTGGGAAATAGTGAAGGATTCTTTATTAGTGGTAGTGGAACAATCTAAGGTAAAGCAATACATACCTTAATAAGTAAATGTAATGTATCTTGCCTTGATTTCAAAAAAGAAATATGTTGAATTGTTTGATTCATTTAGGTCCATAAGCCTATATAATATGGCATATAAGATAATCTCCAAAGTGATGGCAAATTGGTCAAGACCACTTTTAGACAAAATCATTTTAGAACAAGGAGAATTTGTAAAAGGGAGATAGATTCTGGACATGATCATAGTAGGTCATGAAGTAATGCATTCAAGAACATCTAGAAAATAGAGCAATTATCTTAAAACTTGATATGAATAAAGCCTATGACAAGGCTAAATAGAATTTTCTTTTTTAAGTATTAAAAAAATTTAGATTTGGAAACTACAATATCATATTTAGTGTTGATCAATGGGCTAGCAACAAAATCATTTAAAGCCAAGAGGGGTCTTCGACAAGGAGATCCTTTGCCCTCATATTTATAAATCCTTATGATAGAGGTATTGGGAAGTAACTTGAAGAAGGCATACAAAGAGGAGCTAAGAGACAAACTTAAGGCTAATAATAACATCGATAACATCACCCATCAACAATTTCTATATGATATAGCTCTTTTTGGGAGGGTAAAGATAAATAAATCCAAAACTATGAATAACGTATCAAAGGAATGTGAAAGAGTATCAAGGTAGAAAGTTAATAGGAAAAGTCTAAGATGTACTTCCTAAACACTCCAACTAGAATTAAAGCAGGGATATGCAAGTTAATTCAAATGGAGGAGGTAATTTTACCAGCAACATATCTAGGGATGCCCTTATTTGAAGAGAAAATGAGGATAGAATTATGGAATCCAATTACATAATAAACTACCAACATGGAAAGGTAGATGGTTATCATTAGCATGAAGAGTGCAACTAATTAAATCAGTCTTACAAGTTATTCCAACATATTATATGTCTTGTATATCATGCCAAAATCAATAATTAATCTATATGATGGGCTCATTTTTATGGTCATGATTACATGATAAAAGGAAATTTCCTTTTGTGAAATGGAGCAAGGTGTGTGATGATAAACTAGGGGAGGAATCTAGGTGGTGAATATAACACAGAGAACCTATTGGCAGAAATAAGTCGGTATCTAGGTGTAGACATGGAAAATTAACCCACCCAAGTGGGTCATTTTTCCTAGAACCTTAAAAAGACCATCCAACTTGCCCAAATGCAAGTTTGGACCTCTCTTCTCCCCTATTTTCTCTTTTTTTCCTAGTTTAGCCAAAATCGTGATTGGCCCTTACGGGGCACTATTTTGGCAAGTTAGGATTTTCTCTTAGAAACCCAACTTTCGAGCCGACTTCTTTAAGCTTAATCCTCCCTTAGGTTTTTCCTACCCATTTGTGTTTCAAATCCCTTATAAATATAGGGTTTTGGATCTCCTTTTCACCCAAGAGGAAAGTAATAACAAGCATTCTACCTAGCAAGTTAAGAGAAAAATTACAAGCTCTTTGGCAAGTTTCTTCTGGTGTTATTATGTTGCATTGTTGATTCGCTACCCTTGGTGGACAAGTGTTGGAGCCTTGAGGAGAAGTCAACCATCTTATGGAGGTCTTCATCCTTTTGTCTACCTCTTTTGCTACCACCAAGTTGTTTCATGCATTTTGTCCTTTCTAGATTATTAACTACATTCTTATTTTCGTTCATTTCACATCGATTTGTTGTTGTCTTTGACCTATAGCAAAATCGTACCCCGTATTTACAAGGCATAATTTTGGTAGATCCAAGATCGCGAACTCCCTATTTAGGGTGTGATTTTGGTTGCATCAAGTCTAGGGGCAAGATTCACTCCCAAACCTTAGGTCTATGTTTGCATGTTGCATTTAGGACATAATATTGTTGTTTACATTCTGTTTTCTACACCGTTTTGTTTCATTGCAATTTGGGTGTCCATTTCCAAAAAGGGTCAACATTCACTCTGATTTCTAAAGGCCAACTAAAAGGACCTAGGGGGCTTGACTACTATGCTCTCAAGCTTTGCAACATAGCAGCCTAAGCAAGCCCCATAGTGTTGATCATATTTTCTAGGGTTTTGTAAAGCTATTTTTGCAAGTTGAAGCGGTGGGAGATTTCTTGACATAAGATAAAGCTTGGATCAAACATCAGTTCAAGTAAGCACCTTAGTAAATCTTTAGGCTATTTGTTGATTGATTTTGTTCATTTATGTTCAAACCTAGAATATAAATAAAAGGAAAATCATTTGATCATATTTTAGGTTTTTGAAATAATAAGAGCATATAGTGTGCATATAGGGTTTAGTATTATCTGTGTATCTCACTTGTACCCTTGCTCAAAGACAAATAATTTCATTTATTGCAACTTAGGGTTAGAAATCATTGAATCAAATAATCATACTAGGGTTAGACATTGTTTTCTTGCATCTTGTGTGTCTTGCATCACTCTTTTATTTTGCATAGTTTATAGAGGCCAGATATAGGTGATTGCTTAATTGAACACATTAAACATTTCCACCCGGACTTGGAGTGAGTCCTAAAATCATTCCTAGTGAACCCTTTCTCTTATCCATCGAGTGTAGAGAATATAACAACCATCACAGTCACCTCGGCTCCTAGCGTATCCAATTGAGAATCGTATGCGATGCATAGTTTTTCCCCTCTACATATTTAGTGAACCCGACATGAACACACGTCTTAGTGGCCAAATTAGGAAACCTCTTCCTTGGTGCGTTTCTTTTAAAAACTCTAAATAAGACCACTAATTTTGTGTGCTTATAATCAGAGAACATTAAAAACATATTAAGAATCTTCTTGCTTTATCTGTTCTCTTTCTCCTAATGTCTCCCAACCTTAGAAGTTAGTGAAGGCTTTCAAAATATGATGAGATTCTTCAAGAAGATGATCAGTTTGATAGAGAGAATTCTAATCTAGAAGAAGAAAATGAAGAAGCTAGTAATGATCTTGATCCTACTAAGGGGCCTGATGGAAACCTTATCTTTAAATCATTTGATCACATCTGGAATTTCTAAAAATATCATAAAGAGGCCTTGAATAAGGCCATGGATGACGAAGCCCGACTTAAGGAAGCTAATACTTCTCATCATCCGATTGTTTCTCCTCAAAATGTTCACACCAATCCATTGTTAGAATCTTCACATCATGCCAATCCTTGCCATAAACCAACATATGCTACTACTGTGACCACTAACATTGGGAGGGTTTTACAAGTCCCTCCAACTAGTAGTGCACATCAATATTATGTTAAATTTCCTCCTCATTCTTCTCATATCAATATTCATGCTTCTATCCCACCAAATATTAGTTATCCTCCATAGCAAGATACCATATATCACAATCCATACCATAATAGTGTCAATGCCTCCAACATAGACCAAGTTCCCTTTCAACAACCTACCTATACACCTCCCCCAGGGAACCTAGGGGTGTTATACAACAACAATCCTGAAATACAAAATTTGACTAATGTGGTGAAACAATTGGTTTCAAGAATGGATATGATTCAACCTCCTAGTTTTACCTACAATTATAGGGAAATGTGCAATCAACCCCTAGATCTTGTTGTTGGCTCTAGGCCCTACCCCAAGCATTTCCCAATGTCTGTTTTGACTATCTATAAGGGAACAAAAGATCCAATTGAGAATTTAAGAATGTTTATGATAACATGCCATGATATCATGTATGATGACATGTTATTAAAGACATTCCCTAAGAGTCTTGGTGGCATGGAATTAGAGTGGTATTATCAATTGCACAATCATTCTTTGAAGAATTTTGGAGAGACGGTTGAATTGTTTGTTCAATAGTTCAAAGCTTATGTTGAAAATAATGTGACTATGAAGGATGTCTATATGTTAAAACAAGGTAAGGATGAAAGTTTTTCAGAAATTTTGTCTCGTTGGAGGAGTCTAGTTGGACACTTGAGATATACCTTACCTCCTCGGGACATGCTTGAGATATTTATTAGGAATTTACAAGAACAAATATCTTATGCATTGGAAACAATAATTATCACATATTTTGACCAAGCAATAGATCTAGCAAGAATGGTAGAGCAAGCCCTTATCATAAGAGGTCAACTTAAATTAAGAGAAGATAGGACCACTAAGACACAATATAAGAGTAAGCATATGGCTGGTGATAGGATAACGAATAGTAGGTATGTTAACAATGTTGTTAACACCCTACAAAATATGGTGCTTAGCCAACCTCAAAAACCCCCAGAAAGGAATTTCACAAGTCTCAACATACCTATGATGATGGTCCTAGACCAACTTTTGGAAGCTAACAAAATTGAGCTGCCACCTATAAGGCAACCTGATACCATAGCTAATTGGTATAGAGTTGGTCAAAACTATGAGTACCATAGGGTAGAGGGGCACTTAACAAATTCTTGTAATAGGTTGAAACATGTGGTTCAGGACTTAATTAATGAAGGTCACCTTGTTATAGAAGGTTCTCGACCCAATCTTCCAACAAACAATCAACCTCCTACTCAACAAGCCCCCACAACAAATCAAGACATTGGGATCTTTCAAGACCCCCTACCTAAAAGTGGGCAACAAGCTGCTCATCAAGTGTCATATTGAATGCGCCCCCTCCTTATGATAATATGGTTGGTATGATAACAACATCCACAACACAAGCACGAATTCAATCGACTCAATGATCTCAATAGGAAACGAGTTCTTTATCCAACCCACCTTCAAAACCTCCCTTAGTTTTGAAGAAACCTAAAGGAGAACAAGGGTAGAAAACCTACCTTTAGTGTTGAATCCACAACCTAAATTCTCCTTTAACATTCAACAATAGTTAGCTAATATCCCATCTAAGATCTCCCTATTAGAGATTTTACAAACTTCTATTCATAAGGAAGCCCTATTGGAGCTCCTAAGACAACAATATATTTCTTCAAACATCCCCCCTAGTGTTGTGGTTAATTTATAGGTTCTCTTGGGATACATCACATCACATTTTTGAATGATGATATTCCTTCCTTAGAATTACGAGGGGATCCCTCCTTCTACATCACATCATTCATTGGGAAACATTTGTCAAGAGAATCTTGAGTGACAATGTTTTTTCCCTTAATTTATGCACTTATCAATTCTTCCAAAATTTTGGATTAAAAGATGAAGACTTGACCAAATATGAAATTATCATTAAAGCTTTCAACAACAAGTCCCAAGAGGCTTGCGACGTTGTATCTCTCACCCTTAGGGTCAAACCTAAAATCTTAGATACCTTTTATCCCACATCTTTTATTCTTCTTCTTAGACGCCCTTGGAATCATGCGATGAAGGTTATCCCTTCCACTCTTCATCAGTGTCTAAAGTTTGAATTCAAATATCAACCTATCACTATTTTGGGTGACCCTCATTCATTTCACTATTATTCAATGGTTGAGTAAGCCCAAAATGATCTTAATTTATGTTTGTAGCTCTAAAATTTTCTCACTCATTTCCTTCAAGCTAATGGATTCGCGCCTCGAAGGGGAATGAAAAAATGATAGGTCTACACCTCAAAGGAGAGGCACTTGATGTCGTACCCTCTTTGGTGATTTTTTGACAAATTGAGTGGGTTCACCAGGAAACATTTGTATGGTAGTTTCCATGCCTAGGTTGGGAGTTGTTTGATGTGTTCCTTTTAGTTTACTCGCATTCACCTAGTTTGGCCAAATGCAACTAACCTATGCTATATGCAGTTTGAATTCAAATCAATAAACACACAACAAATTACAGAAGATAAACATATGCAATGCTTAATGATTAAAGAAATTTCACGATCTTACTCAATCTGGATGGCTGATGTTGAATATTTTGCTTGTTGTAGGCGATATCAAGCTTATTCTGACGATATTGGATATTCGATTTGGTATCGACAAGTTTGATCTAATATCAACAGGTCTGATCTGGGAAAAAACCTGCAATTTCATAGATTGACAGCAAAAACAAAAATTTGCAGCATAATATGACCTTGATTAAGCATGAATTAGATCATATGACTTCACTACATGTGAATGCTTGAAAAGAAACAATGCAAATCTATGCTATAAATGTGAAATAATAGAATAAAATGTATATGAAGGTGAACACCTAATATGAAAATGCATTCTATGATTAAATAAATTGATAAATGTAATATTAAATGCTATTAAACAAGATATCAAATGATAAAAATGCAAACAATGGTCAAAGATTGCCCCCAAATGATTTGCAGGCAAGATCGAACTTGTTTTGATGATATCGAATGTCCGATCTTGTATCGTACTGCCCGATGCACACTTTCGGATCTACAAACCTGCAAAAAAGTATGAAACAAGCAAATGTGCTATAATACTAAGGATGCGAGAGCGATCAAAATCCAACAGGGAATCCAAGGAGAGTGTCTGGATTAAATAGGCAAGGGTGAGCTAGGGGGTGGGGCTAAAAAATAAGGGGAGTTATGATCTCTCCCAATCTGGACGATATTAGTTGATCTGATACCGTAACGTTCGTGTCATTGGCCAGGTACGAGCAAAATGGTTACAACAAAGTTTTGTTGTTTTACTATTCTGGGTATTTTTTAGTTTTGGACGAGATTGGACATTTGATCTTGTACAATGAGGTCTGATATCGTATCAGACATCCAATATCGTTCAAATAGAGTCGATATCATCAGGGGGTTAGAAACAAACTTGATATAGGTATGAAAATCGAGGTAAAAGGTTAGAAAGTAGTTTTAATTAGATTTTTGACATAGGGTAAATTGACATTTGCTCCCTCTTTAGCGTATTTAAAAAAATGCGTTAAAAAAATAATGACACGCTTTACGAGAAATAAAAATTTACTGCAAATTTTGTTGAAGCTTCAAATTAAACTGTAACTACATTAGGTGTGATATCTCCTTCAAGTTTTTACATCAAATTTTGCTTTTGGTGTAAAACTCAAAATTTAGGGTAAACTGAATATATAGAAAAGTTGGGTTAAAACATAATTCATTTTTTTCACTGTTGTTGACATTGTGCTCTAGGGAGAAAATTGCGGATGTCACACACCGAGCGGATGAGGTGCGATCGAGGCTACGAAGTGTAAGGGTAAGTATCTTGAACTTTTTTAGCTTAAAATTTTCATGTTTTAGCATTTAATTTTTTCAAATTTTGGATTTTTAGGGCACGACTGTCGTCACGCAATCAAGTCGGCAAAATCGAACCGTTTGGCAAAATCGACCCTATTTTGGCGATATTAGAATTTCGATATAATCAAAATAGGTCCGATTTTGTTAATATTAGCCAAATTTTGGTGATATCTATGAATATGATATCGTCAAAATAGATCCGATATTGAGCAATTAAGTCCGATATTACAAAAATAGGTCTGATCTTGAAAATTAGATCTGATCGTGCAATATTAAGTTCGATTAGTAACTTTAATAATTTGTTGCTTTATTTTGTTAATAAAAACCAGCTCTAAAGAACAGGGAGTGGAGATACAACAGTCTCCAGACAAACTTGAGTGCCATTACCGATGTAGAGAGGGTCACTATAGAGACGACAGGGTTTAGACATGTGGCAGAGATGCCACAAATCCCAATGGATCTAAGGTTGTTGACAACACTGGCCGAGAGATGGTATTCAGGATCCTCTTGTTTTCGATTACCGACAGGGGAGATGGTCTCGACACTAGAGGACGTCTGTAGATACTAAGGGTGCCTATCAAGGATATGTACATAGCTCCGTCTTGCAATCAGGGTCGGACGATGCAGTGCTTGTTAAGGGATTCGATTTTCTTGCTTAAGAAAGACGAAGTTAGCATTGAGAAACTTGACTAGATAGTTGGGTCTCTAGATTGACAATGGTGCTTAGTGGTACAGTGGCAGGACTATTATTATGTCATCTCAGTGGTTGTCATCTACCATGGACTCTAGTAGAGGTTATTTGCGATATGAGGGATTAGGGTGTGTGATTTGCCTAGGGTCCGTACATTTTGTTTCAAATGTACAGGACTCTCCATATGGTGGTATATAGAGGAGGTAAGGCATTGGTACTTACCTCTTTTCTAGAGGTATGGTGTTGGGAGTGTATAGTAGTTAGGAGACCTGAAGGACTACCATTGGCAGGGGTGGAGGATGGGAGACCCATAGTGTTTTGCTGGCACTTGCGCAGAGGTCACCATGGGTGGATTAGCCTTGATGCAATGAGGAGGCTGATGGATGAGCTGATTGTAGATGACATTTGTTGGAGTCCCTGGAGAGAGATTCCAGGATGGGGAGAGGATGGTTTTGAGTTGGCTCGCGTGAGGCGAGTTATTTGGCTTCAGATGGAGCAAGGTGAGGTGGAGCTGCACCGTGTAGACTGAGTTCTATGTTAGTTTGGATTGCAATAGGATATCCCTACGACTAGGGATGTCACATTTTCTAGGGTGACTCGGGATACTACGGTAGTGAGCGGTGCTCCTAACATGGCTCGCTTCCTCGACCCTTTGTCGAACGACAATGTGGTGGCCACGATAGATGGAAATGATGTTGGGGTGACTGCTAGGTATCCTCATTGGTATGCGAGCATCCGTCCTGCACAAATCACTGGGTCGAAGGGTGTGATTCACCAGGCAGTTGAGCAGGTATTCCAACAACGACGCACTGCTGGCCAATAGCAAAAAAATGCACAAGCACTCCCTAGGAGAGAGAGAACTTACACTAGGGGAGGACACCTGATCCGGAGGACATCTAGATCAAAGAGGGTTGTTGGGATAGGAGAGGGGTCTAGGGGAGCGAGGGAGGAGAGGAGAGCATCTCCTCAATAGGAGGGGAGACCTAACTCACCCGGGAAGGGCATGATGATAGAGGAGGGAGAGAGCAACGAGATGGTAGCTCTACGGGCGGAGAACGCGAGTCTAAAGACTCAAATTTAGACTCTAGAGGCAGAGCTACAGAGGCACGGGCTCAAGTGGATCAGGGAGCTAGAGCACCTGCTCCGACATCTTCCTAGTCGACTCGATCAAGGAGGAGCAGTTCAGGGGAAGAGCTAGCTCAGGCTCTTCAACTAGCAAGTTTCTACCAAGGATTATACTTTATGATAGTGCTTGCAGAGCAGAGACAACCAGTACCTGTGGAGTTGATGACTTAGAGCCGCTCGAGATTAGTGTCTCGCTCGACAACCTAGGCTACTACTATAGGGACGGTAAAGTTTCGACTACCGCGACCCCCTGGTGGGGATGATGAGGCTCAGAGCTCTAGAAGCTCGAGGAGACCATAGGGTGATATATGTATATAGTTTTTTGTACTATATCCCTTAGTGACTGAGTATGCCAATTTTGTAGATTATGGCATACCAGTTCGACTTCATTTTGTATATATATATATATATATATATATATATATATATATATATATATATATATATATATAGACCCTTTTTGTCTATGCGACTTTGAATGATTTGATTTAGTGGATGATTTATTGTATTTGCTTATGATGGTTGTATTACATAATCTTTATAATCATGCTTTGATTTTTGAATATTTTGATCATGCTTAACTTAAAAGGAAAATGGTTTTATAAAGTGTTTTTGGAGGTCAAAAGATGTTTTTGTGAAATGATAAATTTGATTTTTGAATATTTTGATATGCTTAACTTAAAAGGAAAATGGTTTTCTAAAATGTTTTTGGAGGTCAAAGGATGTTTTTGTGAGCCTTAAAAAAATTACCTTTATCTTTTATTAAGACAGTAAAACATCCAACAACAAGAATTGAGGGTAAAAGCTTCAAAGGTTTCTCTAATAGCATAAAATAGAATAGAAAGTTTTAAACCTCCACAATACTCAAACACCCTATGGAACAACAAATCTTTATTGTCAAATATAATGAGTTATTTTACTTGTTCTTTTAAAATCAAACAAGTTTACGTAAAAAATTAAAGTTAGATTGATTATTCTCTCTTTCTCGATGATTCATCTTTTGATACAGATAAATTCAAAATCAAACAAGTCCCAAGGTCTAGAGGAGTTGGAGAGTGGGTAGTTAAAATTCTTCACAAGTTGAAGAGGCCTAGGTTCAAATCTCTCCCCTCACAATGCTGCGGATATGCTATGTAATGAGTTATGACCATATAATAAATTCAAAAAAAAAAAAATCAAACAAATTTACATATGACCATATAATAATTAAAAAAAAAAAAATCAAACAAATTTACATGAAAAATTAAAGTTTGACTGAATATTCTCTCTTTCTCAATGATTGTTTTTTTTTTTTGCTAGTGATCAATTCAAAATCAAACAAGTTTACATAGATTATTCTCTCTTTCTCCATGATTGGTCTTTTGTTATTGATAAATTTAAAATCAAAACATGAAAAATTAAAGTTGACTGCTTATTCTCTTTTTTTCGATGACATATTCCGTGATTGAAATTTTGTTCCACGTTAATACTGTAATGTGTGTGTGTTTATGAATAATCTCACATTAACTGTGTTGTGGGACTTTAATGGTTTATAAATCCAACACTTGCCATACTCTTTGCCATTGCCATAGCAGGCCTAAAGGTGCCTTGGTCCCACTTTGTGGGATTCCTCACCTCTATTAACATTGAGTTTGACATGTGTCTAGTGACGGGCCCTCTTGGTTTCTAACTGATTAATGTGATGGTGCAAGTCTATTGGTTGTTCCACGTTAATACCTGTCTGTGATGGGGCAAGTCTATTGGTTGTTCCACGTTAATACTGTTTGTTTGTCTGTCTGCTTCTGATAAATTCTCATAACTTTTATATTCTTATTTATTCAAACATAATACTTGTCTGTGATGGTGCAAGTCTATTGGTTGTTCCACGTTAATACCTGTCTGTCTGCCTGCTTCTGATAAATTCTCATAACTTTTATGTTCTTATTTTTCAAACATAGAAACCATTGCTAATGTTTCAAGATTAACTATCCCAAATAATGTTATTAGCCTTGCATTTTTCTCAGTTATCATTGCCATCGAAATGCAGCGGATGCATATTCTTTCTTCAGATAAAAGAACATTATGTTCGACTCCTAATAAGTTAGGCGGTACTTGTATGTTATAGATTTTTCCTTAGAGTAAGATTTGTTTTCAAGAACTGGCTAATAATCTTAACTATTTAACCAATTTGTCTCATCAAGAAATTGTTAAAAAGTTACCAAATATAACGTGAAACATAATTTCACAATTGACAAGATGAATCCGTAAGACTTGATTAAAAATATTCAAAGTCGACGGACAGGATCGATGGATTCCATTAGCTCGAAGTTAAAATAATTTTTAAAAGTCCTCATATATTGCGCGTATCAAACCAGCCTATACACTTAACTTCTAGACCTGTACTTTCGACATACATACCCCAGTCCCTGCAATGTTATACATACCTCTAAGCGGGCTTCGACCCGCATGGCGGCCCAAATAGGGTCCAAAGACATCAATTCCGTTATGTGCTTGCCCCACTAAATCGGAGGCTTTGCCGTCGACCACGGCGGCGCCGATAACGACGGAGGCACCACCTGGCTCGCACACGACGACTTCACACGGGATTGCAATTCCTTGGCAGACGCCGCCGCGGCTGCGGCCGCGGCCGCCCTTGCCCGATCCAGACCCTGGCACCCGTTCCCATTCTCTGCCTCCACTGCCACCGCCTCCTCTTCCAACTCCTCCCCTTTACTTTGCATATACGCAGGAAACATATTTTCCCATTTTTCCTGACCGAATTTTTTCCTGTCCTCCGACGAATTCGAATATATGTGACCGTTGCTTTTATCTTCATCTCTGCCGTTCCCATTACAATAAGCTATTGTCCTTGCTCCCCTCGAATTTTGGTCTATGCCCTCCATTTTTGGCCTCCAAAGACTGTTCTCTGCTGCGACCTTCAATATTTTTCTCCGACTTTCTGAAAATCCGGAAAATTTCCCCCGTCCGATGTCTTTGTTTACGTTGCAAATAACTGTGAGTGCGTCCCTGGAACTCCACCGCTTGTATTGACGTTGATAACTGCTATTAATGGCGGCCGAGTGCGGCAGGGACAAATCCATTTGCTAGAAAACCAAATTCCAAGTCGAACCCCCCAGGCCCCCGCCATTTGGATTTGTATACAGGATAAAAATTGCACATGTTATTAAAAAAATTAATAAAATTGCGGATGGTAAATGTGCCAAATGTGCCATGTTGCTATCAAAGGCAAATTTTTCGACTTGTAGAAGAAAATCGAGAGCGTAGTTAAGATAGTTTTTTAGCAGTTGATTTGCCGTTGGTTTACATTTCCATTAGGTGGAACAAGAGTAGAGTATGGAAGTCTAAAAGGATAAATTTATTGGTATTTGTGAAGTGTTTGTTTGTGAAATGAAATAAAAGATTTTAATTAAGTTTGTGAGATTCAAATATGGTTTATGGGATTTCAAGTACAGAAATATAATTACTTAAATCATATTACATAATCTTTAATATTTTTGAGAAGGTTGTTCCTTCTCCTGTGAATTATTTTACTGTTTTCAAATAACTATGTTATAGACCTGTTTCTTTGTATTTGCCATGAATATTTGGAAAACTCAGGCATTTATAAATGAAGTGTTTCTCTATATACTATCACTGTGCTGCATAGAGTACATATCATTTCTTCGCGTTGTTCATCTTCTTATTTCACATTTAAGCCTATGAGAGCTAGTTCTTATTTGAGCAATAAGGATTTTTTCCTTTCACTTGATTTGAGCACATTTCTTCGCGTTGTTCATCTTCCTATTTCACATTTAAGCCTATGAGAGCTAGTTCTTATTTGAGCAATAAGGATTTTTTCCTTTCACTTGATTTGAGCACCTATATACGCTTTTTTCTTGTGGTTATACGTTGGGTTAAACTTTGCAATATAATATTGTCTTGCAATATAATATTGTCTTTTCTTGCTTGCATTTTCCCGCATTCTACTTTTAAACTTTTCATTCACATAATTTATGTGTTTGTTTGTATTTGGATATTTATTTATGTTGATTTCCCAACGTTTTATACATTTTTTATTTTGTTTCATCCATGTATTCTTTTGCCTATGCAACCTTTCGCCCCTAATTATCCTAGGCCATCTATCGTTTTTCATATTTTTTATTTTTTTCAAGCAACATGATAACTTAATCATAACATCTTTAGTTTGTGAATTATATAAATTCATTTATAATATATAAAATATTATTTCAGAATACAACGACAATCAAAAGATAAAATCCAATTTCTATATTTGAAATTTCTATGATACGAAATTGTAAAGGACTTAAAATGTCCTTGGTTCTAAAGGAAATATTTGTAATCAAATGTTTTATTATTGTTAGTGTTTTATTTTCATTATTTTAGAAAAAAGTTTTTTATTAATTTTCTTTTTTAAAATATAACTCAATAATATAATGCGTTGTATTCTACATTACTTAAAAAAAATTCAATCAAATTTTAACAATGTTGGCTTAGGCTTGGAGTTGTGTTGGCGTTTCTCTGTGCATACCCGCGTTAATCCTTGACCTCGTCAAATAAGTTGTCAACCACTCTCCACTCCACGAAACCTCGTAAACTAAAAATTGTAAAGACACGTTTTGTTTAGTATATGTATATGGTACTATGCTTTTAATGATTTGTAAAAGCAGTCGTCAACTACTAGTTCTACATAGTATATGTGAGAATAGTAAACTTTGATTTTTAATGTGGATTTGTTTACTAGTAAATTGTTTTGGTTGGATTTTTCTAAAGGTTAAAGTTTTATTAAATTTGTTTTTATTTTATGGGTTAGGAATGTTAGGATCTCATCGTAACATTCTTTTTGTAATTTTTATATGATTATGTAATATCGTAAGAATTTTTTTATAATGTTATTTTGTAATACTTTGTAATGGTATGTGGTAAGTGAGGCACCTAGACAAGTGAGGTTATTTCATGTAACCATTATAAAAAATGTAATCAATGTTCGGTAAAAGATTCTAGTTCGTGTGACACCTTGCATGTAAGTCAACTCTTGAGCATTAGGTTAGAGTTGCATGAAGTGTATCTTTAAAAGACATGGGTCAATGAACGAATGTATCTTTTTACAAATTAATACAAGTATTGAAGGAGGTTGCCCTTGAAGAGACCTGTGATTTTGTGTTGTTTTTTGAGATTGTTTTAATTTTGCATTTCAATTCTGTATTGCAATATATTGTTCTTTCATGAAATTTTGTTTTAATTACAATATTTATGTGAATGAGTTTATTTTTATTAGAAGGTTCCTAAAAAGTGGTATAAGAGCACTTTCTAGGGTCGAGTTTTGCTATGATTGCGACAATTCTTGTCCTTCCATTTTGACTGTTAGGTATAAATTGTGTTTTTGATTTTTTGCTTGTTTTTTTACTTAAAAAAACAACAAGAACACAGTATTTTTTCCTATAATAGTTTATTAGGTTAGAAACTTAGTGTTAAGGGTTTTAAGATATCACGGAGGGGTTGTTGTTAATGGTTAAGCTAGATTATCCGTAAAGCGTCTAGTGAAGTGAGGGGCGATCAATCTCCAATACCCAGGCTTATATCGAAATTGAGCTCCCACGTATCTTCGATTATATCGAGAGACCACCTAGGATTAGGAGAAACCTTTAGCCTTAGGAAGATTTTTGATTTTGTATTATCCATAGTACATCGAACATAACATCCAAAAATATCACCCTCTCGTACTGTTAGAGAGAGAGGTAGTATGCTCAAGGGTATGCATGGAATCCTCCTTAAGTAGTGGCCTAAAATATTGGTTCGAGCACTATCGTCAGTCACTGTAGTATAATAGAGGGCCTATGGGTAGTACATACACCTTGACTTATAATACCTGGTTTTGCTTAAAGTTAAACCTGCAAAAAACTTCATGTTATGTTGAATGTTAAACCTGCAACCAAAAATCCTACCATAAAAATTGAGCATACAGAGGAGACTTTCCTATCACAAAATTACTACATGAACAGATGAAAGAAGTTGGAGAGGAACATAACAGTCAAGATAAAAATAGTCAAAGTTAGTCACAATCAAGACAAAGTTTACCAATGTCAGTAACAATCGGGTATAAAATCAGTCTAAGATAGTAATAGTTAGGATAGAGTTATCGATTGCTAGTGTCAATAGTAGTTGTCTATGACTATCAGAATTCATAGCAGACAAGAAATTATCAATGATAGAGTTAGACTAAATAGTCATCAGTACAAGGAACTATAGTGTTAGTGACAAAACAATGTCAGTAACAAACAGTGTAGAGATAGTGTCAATGATAGAATAGTGTCAATAAACGACAATGCAAAGATAGTGTCATAAGGAGTTGTTTGATAAGAAACCAAATTTCTGAGCAAACCAATCCTCTAGGAAAAAAACCGACAACCCTCAAAGACAACACTTCCCCTAAAAAAAATTGGGATGACAAAAAACAATGTTGTGATATTATAGCCCATTACGACCATCTCGACGAGTTGATTAGTTTGGTATATAACATCCATGCACTTTTTTCAAGGTGCTAAAAAACATCATTTTGGAGCCTAGTCTATTACGATTGTCTTTTTGAGTTAATCATTTTGACATATAGCTCCCAAACACTTTTTTTGGCTCATTATTAAAAATAGTAACTCCTAAAACAATACTTCTATTTTTAGTAAGTTAGTAGTAATGGTTCAAATTCCACCAAAATGGCTAGTGGGAAATAGTGAAGGATTTTTTATTGGTGGTAGTGGAACAGTGTAAGGTAAAACAATACATACCTTATTAAGTAAATGCAACATGTCTTACCTTGATTCCAAAAAAGAAAGATGTTGGATTGTTTGATTCATTTAGGTCCATAAGCCTATATAATATGGCGTAAGAACAAGGAGAATTTGTGAAATGGAGATAGATTATGGACAGGATCATAGTAGGTCATGAAGTAATGCATTCAACAACATCTAGAAAATAGAGCAATGATCTTAAAACTTGATATGAATAAAGCCTATGACAAGGTTAAATAATATTTTCTTTTTTAAGTATTAAAAAAGTTTGGATCTAGAAAGAAATGGATCAGATGGATTAAATCTTGTGTTGCTACAATATCATATTCAGTGTTGGTCAATGGGCTAGTAACAAAATCATTTAAAGCCAAGAGGGGTCTTCAACTAGGAGATCCTTTGCCCCCATATTTTTTCATCCTTATAGTAGAGGTATTGGGGAGGAACTTGAAGAAGGCATACAAAGATGGGCTAATAGGTAGACTTAAGGCTAGTGATAACATCGATAACATTGAGGAGGATTCAACCATCTTGTGGAGGTCTTCATCATTTTGTCTACCTCTTTTGCTACCACCAGGTTGTTTCATGCATTTTGTCCTTTCGAGATTATTAATTGCATTCTTATTTTCGTTCATTTCACATTGATTTGTTGTTGTCTTTGACCTATCGCAAAATAATACCCCGTATTTACAAGGCACGATTTTGGTAGATCCAAGATCGTGGACTCCTCATACAGCGTGTGATTTTGCCTACATCAAATATGGGGGTAAGATTCGCTCCCAAACCCTAGGTCTATGTTTACATGTTGCATTTAGGACATAATAGTGTTGTTTACATTTTGTTTTCTACATCGTTTTGTTTCGTTGCAATTTGTGTGTCCATTTCCAAAAAGGGTCAACATTCACTCTTGATTCCTAAAGGTCAACTAAAAGGACCTAGGGGGCTTGACTGCTACGCTACCAAGATCTATTCCTATATGACATGGTGTTAATAGTATTTTGCTTGTGCTTAGGCAAAGGGTCTTGAAACATTCCTAGGTCTTGGTTAGAGGAAGTTGCTTGCTCAAAACTTCCTATTGTAAGGTGACCTTCATCAATAAGGTATTGCACAAGTTTTCCAAGGGTTCTACATTTATTTATGTGATGACCATTTGTGCTATGGTAACCACATTGTTATTCAACTTTATACGAGGGAAGCTTTTCTCTTTCAGGGTCATGTTGCCTTATGGGAGACAACACTATCATCTTTACCTCCAAGAGTTGTGCTAGCATTGATGATAAGGATTGGTTTAACCTAGTTAATTTTCTTTGAGGATTATCTTGGGCTTTGGCCAAGAAAAGTTTTTGTAGGGCAACATCAGTACCCACATGACCTATTTTAACATTATTATTGGGGTAGGAGTTAGTGACTCCATCACCCATTATATGTTTATTTTTATATTGTGTTTTAAAGTTTAAAGAATATAGTTTTTCATCTTTCTTTATAGTTTTTAATTGCCCTTTATGTTGGAGGGTGACTTCTATTTTCTTAGTGAAATCTATCACATCATCAAAGGAGGAGATGTAGGTCATCTCTAAGGGATACAAAAGGTATTCTTGGAGGTTGCATGTAAAGATACACAAGAGGTCTCTTTGTGGCGGTGCCAAAAATAGTTTTCTAACCAATGCCTACCACCAAGGTAGGAATTCATTAAAAGATTCATTTTTACCTTGTTTTAGTTGATATAAGTTATCAACCATGTATTTTTATTTTATATAGGTTATAAAATGTGAGATGAGCATGTCCACCAAATTAGCAAAACCCTTGATTGAGTGATGAGGCAATTCGTAAAACCATTCTAGAGCCTCACCACCAAGTCTTATAGGGAATTTATTTAACAACAATGCCTCATCATAGGCAATGTCATGGCATGCAATAGAAAATATTCAAAGATGCTCTATTAGGTCACCTTATCCCCTATACATCCAAAACTTAGGTAGCATAAAGTTTGGAGGATAGGGTTTGTTAATTTTAATAGGGTCTATAGGTTGATTACAACAATATTTATAGAAATACCTTTTTGTTGTGCGTCCTTGGATAGAGGCCAATTGTTGTCTAAATTTGGAATTTTCTTTTACTAGTTGTTCTAACTTAGAATTTATATCCTAAAATCCAACATAAAGGATTGGTAGTATGATAAATTGAGGTTGTGAATTGATTAGAGGATAATACTATGAGTTTGGATGGGTTGATCCACAAGGAACAACCATATTATTAGTTGCATAGCTTTTAGGGCGGAAAGGGTTAGTAGAAGGGATGGTGGGAATTGAAACTTGTGAAGAAGGTATATTGATGAAAGGGTTGGAAGTTATGAGATTTGAAGTGTTAGGTATACTAGCAAATATATCCACATTTTAAACATGTGGAACACTAGAAGGTTGAGAAACAGGATGATTTAATCTAAATGGTTTCATATTGAGAGGTAGAGACCCCTGATTCCTAGAAGATGACGGTATGCTAGGTCTTCTGTTTATGGTTGTGATTATGAGGGGACTAGACCTTATTCTATTTAATTTAGCTGGATTGACGTATAGATGCAAAGATCTATGGGAAGGGTCCCTTTGAGAGCTCACAGGGTTAGATCTATGTTATTGTAGAAGATCTAGAAGGGACTCTTCCATAGCTAAGGTGGTTAAGGGATCTTCTTCATCCCTAAGGACTTTTTGCATTGCCTCCCTATTTACTCTAACGTAGCTTAATGGTCCATTGAACTAAATACTACTTCCCCTTGTTCATTATAAATATGGGAAAAGGGATCTAGAGGGAGGATTTTCATCATCCTCTTCCTCTTCATAAATAGGGTTTTCAATTAATTTTTGCTTATAAAGAAGCTTAGGTAGGGAATTTAGATTTTGTGTCATTTGTTGCACAATATTATGAGTTATATAGGGTGGTTCGACCATGGTCAAGGGAGTTCAATTAATTAATGTTTTATCTCTAGAATTTTTAGAGCAAATAAGAGTTTTGTTTCAACCCTTATGTCACCTTAGAAAAACAACCCATATTATGACTCCCATTAGTCCCCTATAACATACTAGCTAAGGGATATTATCTTTACTAAGGTATAAGCTTAGTCAAAAGGAAGGATAGGGATCCAAGTGGTGTTTCATGTTGGGTTCACCAAAGATGTGGGCACCAAAAGGGGGATCCCAGGGAGGCATTGGCCTTGGTAGTTCTTTTTTCCTCAAGGACCCACACTTGGATGAGAGGACGTTGCTATCAGCCTACCGTTTATGTATTTTTTGGTATTTTATCTTTGGTGAGATGGGGATTTTGGGTTAACCAAGGGTATTTTTTCAGTTTCCCTAAATCTAGTAGAATGTGTTAATTTTGCAAACACCTAAAATTTTACACTAACCTAATTTCTAAATGTAAATATAATAGTGCAAATACAAAGTGAAAAGAATGATGCAACAAATAAGTCTTATATGCAATTTTGTTTCTTGACACTATTTTCTAAGATCTAACCTTTCGAAATAAAACCTCTTATTTTTTTTATTTCAAACAAAGATGACAAAAATATGCAGGAAGACAAGTTGACCTACTCTATGTAATTTTTAATTTGAATGGCTAAGGGGTGAAAGCAAAAAGCTAATGCCAAGCAAAAAGGAGGTTCCTTAATATCCTTTTTAAATTTTAAGTTTTTTACTAAAATACTCCTCTAGACATAAAATGCATCACCCAACTATACATGAACCCAAAAACTACCTAAGTATGATTTGAACTTTTTATGAAAACTAATCCTAAAGTAAAACAAGGAAGTAAAATTTTTACTTTTTCTTTAAGTAGAGGCGAAAGGAGAATGTTAGAATACAAAATTAGCCTATATGCAAAAGATACATGCTATTTTAAATTTAATTCCTAAATAAAATATTAAATACTTCCTTAAAATTTGATGAAAATCCTAAGTTACTCATTTAATAACTTCTTAATGCCTTATAATTACAATGAAAAGTAGAAACAAATAATAAATAATAAATAAATAGAAAACATAAGAGAAATCACTTATCCCGATGTGTCATGACCCTCCCTTGGCAAACTTATTCACGAGATGGATTTGTGAACTGAGATGATATCTTGTTGATGGAATGATTGACTATTTCATGTTTTGTTTTTGTAGGGCAAATATTTTATAGAATAATAAGATATATCTTGTTAATGGAATGACTGATTATTGCATATTTAATCTTCTTCTAGATATGATTTTATATGATATAATCTTATTTTAGATGTGGTTTCATTTAAAAAAAATGATTCTTTGCAAAGAAGAATGAATATTTATCTTTTGATTGACATTACTGCTTGACAATGATGTGGAAGGTTTGATAGCATTATTATTATTGGCTTGAGCTCAACAATGACTAAGGTTTTCATTAAAATTTTTATTAATGAATTAAGTGCTTCCATTTACCAAAGAAAGGAAAGCATGTTTGAAGAAATTCATTGAGTGGAGACTTACTAACCTCCTACTTTGTTAGATGAATTATTATTTCATTCTAAGTTTAGTCTGTGGCTAAATTGGTAATCATAAAAATGATAGTATTAAACCTTTTGTCATGATGTTGGAGAATAATGGTAATTGCATCATCGTGCGTTGGTTGGTATTTTCCTCCATCATCCAAATGGGAGGGGATGTGGGTGAGTTCGTGGAGATAGTGCACAGTCCATGAAAGCCACCCAAAATATTTGGATAATGGGAAATAGAGGCATTACTCGGGAGGAGGTTTTTGGTTTTGGAGAAGAAAGGAAGAACATGATGGTTTTTTTGGGATAGGAGAGGTGTGGTCCAGTTCCTCATCAAAACAAAAGAAGGGATGCATTAAACTCATTGGGAAAGGAGGTAACTACATTGAACCAGAAGCAATGAATCATAGAGGAATAGGTACGTATTCTCGATGTGTTAAAATGATGTTTTAATCTATGTTTGAACTGCTATGATTTTTGCTGAAGAAAGTGGAGGTTTTCAGAAATGAACATGTTATTTTAATTGAAATTGGTAGCTTTAAAAGAGCTTGATTTTATGACTTCGTTGTCTATGATTTTTGTTGAAGAAAGTGGAGGTTTCTAGAAATGAACAACATGTATTTTTAATTGAAATTGGTAGCTTTAAAAGAGCTTGATTTTATGACTTCATTGTCTATGATTTTTGCTAAAGAAAGTGGAGGTTTCCAAAAATGAACATGTATTTTTAATTGAAATTGGTAGCTTTAAAAGAGCTTGATTTTATGACTTCGTTGTCTATGATTTTTGCTGAAGAAAATGGAGTTTTTCCAGAAATGAACAACATGTATTTTTAATTGAAATTGGTAGCTTTAGAAGAGCTTGATTTTATGACTTCATTGTCTATGATATTTGCTGAAGAAAATGGAGGTTTCCATAACTGAACAACATGTATTTTTAAATTGGATGTGGTAGCTTTAAAAGAAGCTTTGAATTTATGACTTCATTGTTCGAAAATGATGATTCATGGGTGTTTAAAATATGCTTTCATTATGGAAAAATGATGCTTTTGATACATGCTAGAATACTTTGTATTCATTGTCGGATATGGTAAATCCCAGATTTTAGAAAGTTATATTTTAAACTAGGAATAACAGTGGTCAAGACGTAAGGATTCGATGGTTGTTTTATCTGGAAACAACGAAGTTCAGATGTGTGTAGGTGTGTTTCTACTTTGATATATTGGTGCTTTAGAACTATGCTAAAGTAATGTGCACTCATCGGATAAAATAGTAGTTTTTGGCATCATGAAAATTATGTATTCGAATTAAAATTTTATTATGAATACATCCTTGAACTTGCAGTTTAGTTGGTTGAGTCAATGGCTTATGAATAGAAGGAGGGGGTTATTCCAATAGAACATCACTATACCTTCCTACGATTGGGGAAGGGGTTTCATTTATTATATGTGCTGAGCTTTTATCCTTGTGAGCACTATGAATTGATGGAATAACTCTTCTTTACTTTATTGTTATCGAAAGGATGGTTGAGGCTCCGAGTCATCGCCTATCGATGCACCGTGATGCCTGGTTTTACCTGACTTATTGTGACTCACCGAACTAGAGATTGTGCTATTGAGTTGCCTTCTTTGGATATCTCTCTTGGATCGCTAAAAAACTATCTTATGATTTATGTGGTGGTTCAAATCTAATGGGATGATGGAAGTTTTCATGATACGAAAAGGGTCTTGTTTCATATTAACATGGAAGGATTCATATTTTTATGATGATGTAATCACTAACCTGGAGTTTGTTTATTGCAGAGATTGAATATACAACTAGATTGTGTTATGCATAAAACCGGATGTGGTGGATAAACAAGTTTGTATCAATATCGTTGGTTTCATGCTTATTATCAATATGGTATTGAAAAGAGTTGAGCATCTCTTTGGTGGGTTTAAATGTGTATTTAATTATGTATACTTAGGATTTTTAGGTATGCTTCAGGGAAAGAAAGAAAGTGGAGAGGTCTCTATTTACTCTCTACTTGTATTCTTTGTAGCGAGACCATTGGAGAACATTATGGGGTCTTCTCTAACGATCTCATAATAAGTCAAATTAGAGAATGATGTACTCAAGATAAGGAATCGATTTGCATGTATGATTTGAAGGACTAAGTCATTATGCAATGTGATCGAGATATGGAGTTTCCTATGCTTGAAGAGAAAGCATTATGGGGTGTTTTTAATTCAATGCATGGAGATGAGTTTGCACCGAAAGGTTAAAGGATTGGTTTATATTGAGGTCTCATAAGAATTTTTAGAAATTCTTATGTTGGAAGTAAGGCAAAAAGGAGTGCCTTTGAAATTCAATGTATGGAACCAATTATCTTATTAAATAAAATAAGGAAATGATTTAAGGTTGGGTTTATTCCCCATGAGGGTTCCTAGGATATATGAGTTGTTTTATGATTATATGTGGAGATTATTTATTATGGAATTTTCTTGTTAAATTGTTAACGAAATTCATATGCTCTCTAAATAATAGGAATCTCTTATGGTTTCCCTACTTTCATAAATTGTGCACTAATTCCTTGACAAGAATTTCTTGGGATGATTGTGAGCCTAGCATGATAAACTTAAATAATGCAAAAAATGGACTTAATAGATTACTAACGAGTCAAGACATGGATTGTGACTTATTCTTAAGACTAGCTCATCATGGAGATGAGAGGAATGGTCTAGACTCTATGTGCTTAGTTTACCTACATAGAAGGACTTATGTAGGTGAAGGGATTAGCATTTCCTTTTTGATGGATAGAGAGGGACAAGCTAGCTCATTGGAAGAATGAGAATGATAGCTATCATATAAGACACCTAGTACTCTTACATAGAAGGACTTATGTAAGGAGTAGGGATGGGTGTACCCATTGAGGGTTTTAGAAGAATAAGTTGACTCAAAGAAGTTAAGGGGTAGACAACTTAGCTAAGGACCACTAAGAACATAAGTCAACCCTAGGATAGAGTCTTTAATAAGTGGGTTTAAGACAATCTTCCAAAAAAAACATGTCAAGTGGGATGAGAAATTTAGGATGTGACTTTTTGGGTTGTGATATTTGGTATCAGAGCTCATGGTCATAGGACTATAAGCTTCCTTGCGTAAGATTAGATGATGGTGTGTATTAGGATACATACTCACTTAAGGGGCTATACTTCACTTGGATAGGGTAAATGATGGTAACCAAATCCATTTGATTAGTTAAGATAACTAGTTATTTAGTTAAAGGTAAGTGGTACAATTCGAAGAAGGAATTGTGACCTAATCCCTACTTTTTCTCTTGTGTGTGGCCAGGGACAATACCACCAAAGAGGAGGAGAGGGAGTGCTGTCCCATCAATAAGGTAGACATGATGAACTAATGTCGAGGTCAGGACCCTAGATGTAGAAATAGGCAATCCTACTAATGAAAGAGAAGACCTCACTGTAACAGTTGCTTTACTTCATGAACAAATGGAACAACAGAAGCAACTATTGGAAACCATAGTGAATCAGGATTCACAGGCTAGGAACTCTAGAGTTGGTCAAGTTAATGAACCCCCTACAGAGGCACAATAGGCCAGAATTTGGTTAGAGGTAAAAATGGGTAAGGATTTGAAGCACGTAAAATCCTCCAAGTTTAATGGTGAGGAAGGTGGTGATGCAATTGAAGCCTGGCTGAAGGAATTGGAAACCTTCTGCAATATGAAGAATTACTCCACTAGAACCCAAACATCCTATGCCACCTTACATTTATAGGGTGTTGGACTAGATTGGTGGGAGACTTTTAGTACAAAAAGAGGAATCGAGGTAGTTGACCTTAAATGGGAGGATTTTGTCACAGATTTTAAGGAAATATTCCTCACAGAGCATTTTTATGCCAAGAAATTTGAGGATTTCACCAATCTTAGGCAAGGAAATAAGATGGTGGAGGCTTATTATCAAAAATTTGTTAAGTTGTTGAAGTATGTGCCCACGTATAATGAGAAGATGAAAATCCATAAATTCATTTTGGGGGCAGATCCTAGGATAGGGCATGAAGTGAATATGCATGAGCCTAAGACCCTTCAGAAGGCCTATGACTTGGCTAGGAAAGTAGAGACTTATCTTAAGCCCTACTTTGATTATGAAGGGGTGTCTGAGTAGGACAAATAGGCACTCAGGAAAATAAATAGTGTTGGCTTCATGAAATGGGAGAGAGAAAAGACAAACAAAAGTTCCTAAGGGTAGGACAAAAGAAATGATAGGAAACAAGGAAAGTTTAAGAAGAAATTTTAGGGAAAGAATAACAACCATAACAACAATTATAACAATCACAACAATAATAATAACAAGCCACCACCGCAAGGGTAGCCTAACCCTCCACTAGTAGTGAAAGTAGAAGGATAAAAGTAAAAAACACATCCAGGACCCAAGGGTGGATGCTTTGATTGTGGAGGTCCACATTATGCCAATCATTGCCCGCTTAGAGCAGGATCGAGTTCGAAAGGAAAAGAACCTACTTACAAAGAACCTGCACACAAGGAACCTACTCATAAGATCTATGCAATGATAGGGAGTCAAAATATGGAAGGGCAAGCCACTCCTTTGCTTATAAAGGGTAATATTTTTGGTAGAAATGTTAAAATTTTGATAGATAGTGGAGCTATAGATAGCTTTGTTTCTACTAGTTTGATCAAGGATATACTAGAAAGGCTAGGAATCTTGGCACAAGGGTGGAAGGTCGAGTATGGTTCAGGATAAACCTACTCTATGAATCAATGCTATCCTATGACCAAAATTACCTTACCTAGTGGTATGACTATTGGATGTCTTTATGTAGCACCACTACATGCTTTTGATGTAGTCTTAGGAATGGATTGGTTGCAAGCACGTAAGGTTGTGATCAATTTCCAAGATAGATGGATTGAGTATTCAGAAGATGGTAGGAAAAGATAGAGAGTCTATAGTTCGCAAGGGACTTTTCAGCCCTAGATTCTCTCTACAATGCAACTTAAGAAAGCCATTAAAAAGGGAGGAATAATTTATGTAGTTAAGATAAATGAAATTGAAGAGGAAAATAAGGAAGAGGTGTTTGGGAAACACCTAATACTTCAAGAATTTAGGGATGTATTTCCAGAGGATTTACCCAGACTACCTCCAAAACATGAATTTGACTTCACTATTGAGCTAAAACCCAGGATAAAGCCTATTCATAGGGCTCCTTATAGAATGAATCCCATTGAGATGCAAGAGTTGAAAGTACAACTGCAAGGGTTCTTGGAGAAGGGATTAATTAGACCGAGTGTGTCACCATGGGGTGCACCTATGTTGTTTGTTAAAAATAAGGATGGTTCCTTACGGTTATGCATAGATTACAGAATGCTTAATAAGGCAACCATAAAAAATAGATACCCTCTACCTAGAATTGAAGATCTTTTCGATCAGCTAAAGGATGCCACTATCTTCTCCAAGATAGATTTGAAATCCAGATACCATCAATTGAGAATCCATGAAGAAGATACCCATAAGACAACATTTAAAACTCGGTATGGACATTATGAGTTTATAGTTCTACCATTTGGACTGATGAATGCTCCAACAACATTCATGAACCTGATGAATAGTATCTTCAAGAAGCATCTAGATCGATTCATCCTTATATTTTTGGATGACATTTTGGTTTATTCTTAAAATAGGATGGAGCATGACAGGCATCTTAGAATCATGCTAGATTTATTGAGAAAAAATCAACTATATGGAAATCTATCCAAGTGCGACTTCTATGTGTCAAAAGTATAGTACTTAGGACATATAATATCAATAGAAGGGATCACAGTGGATCCCAAGAAGATAGAGGTGATATTGAATTGGTCGATGCCCACAAATGTGATTGAAGTATGAAGCTTCATGGGTTTGATTGGATATTATAGGTGCTATGTGAAGGATTACACCAAGATAGCCTCTACAATAACCAACCTTTAGAGGAAAGGAAAGGAATTCAAGTGGACAGATAAGTGTGAGGTAACTTTTGAGTTGCTCAAGAAAAATCTCACCACAACACCCATATTAAATATTCTAGACCCTCAGGGTAATTTCTTAGTATGCACGGATGCATATTTGGAAGGTTTGGATGGTGTGCTCTCGTAGGATGGAGTAGTTATAGCTTATGGTTCAAGGAAACTGAAGAGGCATGAGGTCAATTATGCCACACATGATCTAGAATTGGTAGTGGTTGTATATGCTCTCAAAATCTAGTGATATTATCTAGTGGGAAGACCCTTCGAATTGAGGATCGACCATCAGAGTTTGAAGTATATATTTACTCAACCTTTGCTCAATGCTAGGCAAAGAAGATGGATGGAGTTTCTCATCAAATATGATTTTGGGATCGAATACATCAAAGGAAAGGAAAACAAGGTTGTCGATGCTCTAAGTAGGAGAAGACACATTGCTACTTTGACCCGCATCCATGTAGACTTGATGAATCAAGTCAAAGAGATGCAATATCAGGACGTGTACTACAGCAAAATTTAGGCAAATATGGAAAGGAAGCCCAAGGAAAGTAGGGATTTTGGCATTAAGGATGGTTTCTTATGCTTCAAGGATCGGGTAATAATTCCTGAGGTAGGTGATCTAAGGAAAATGATCATGAATGAAGCACATAGATCCCCTTATTTCGCTCACCCAAGGGGAGCCAAGATGAGGGAAAACATGAAGAAAACCTTTTACTAGCCAGGAATGAAGAAAGACATCACTGAATTTGTTGCTCAGTGCCTTGAATGCCAGAAAGTAAAGGCTGAACATAGACACCCTATAGGTCTGTTGTACCCACATGATGTACCCATGCAAAAATGGTAGGTGATTTCAATGGATTTCATTGTGGGTTTGCCTAAAACCAGGTTCCAGCATGATGCAATCCTTGTAGTGGTTGATAGACTGACCAAGGTTGCACATTTTATACCAGGAAATACCAAGGATGATGTCATGATTATGGCTAATAAATTTTCCAAAGAAATATTTAGGCTTCACAGTTTTCCTGAGGTGATTATTTTAGATAGGGACTCTAGATTTACATCAGAGTTTTGGTAAGCTCTACATCATGCCATAGGTACCAGACTAAACATTAGTTTTGCATATCACCCAAAAATCGATGGGCAAATAGAAAGGGTGAACCAGGTGTTGGAAGACATGCTTCACATGTATTGTATGGATCAAAAAACTCGATGGGAGGACTATCTACACTTGGTGGAATTTTCTTATAACAATGGTCACCATTCGACCTTAGGCATGGCTCCATTCAAAGCTTTGTATGGTAGGAGGTGTAGGACACCATTGTCATGGGATAATCTAGAGGATCGGGTTGTACTTGGACCAGATATGGTAAGGGAAATGGATAAATAGTTAAGGATGATTAGAGAGAGGCTTAAGGAAGTCACGGATCATCAGAAAAGTTATGTCGATCTTAAGAGGTTGCCAAGAGAGTTTTTAGTGGGTGATAGAGTGTTTTTGAGGGTGAGACCAAAGAAGAGTGCTATAAAGTCCACAAAACTAGATCCTCATTTTGTTGGACCTTTTGAAATTATAGAAAATATTAGTCCTGTGGCGTATCGACTTGCCTTACCACCCAGTTTGTTGAAGATTCATGACACCTTTCATATATATTTGCTTAGAAAGTACATTGCTAATCTTGATCATGTGTGGGATTTCTCTAAATTGTAGATGGTGGATCTAGAGGCCATTGAGGTGCATCCAATGAAGATCCTGGAGTTTCGGTCCAAATCGATGAGGAAGGGGACTCTGGAGCAATGTAGGGTCTAGTGGGACCACTATTCTGAGAGAAATGCTACTTGGGAGAAAGTGGTAGATATGCGAAGATATTTTCCATTTTTGTTTGAAAATGACATGTAATTATTGATTTAGAGATTTGACTTTGATGAAACATAGAGGATTGTGCTTAGCCTAAGGGGGGTAGGATGTCATGACCCTCCCTTGGCAAACTTATTCACGAGATGGATTTGTGAACTAAGATGATATCTTGTTGATGGAATGATTGACTATTTCATGTTTTGTTTTTGTAGGGAAAATATTTTATAGAAGAATAAGATATATCTTGTCGATGGAATGACTGATTATTGCATATTTAATCTTCTTCTAGATATGATTTTATATGATATAATCTTATTTTAGATGTGGTTTCATTTTAAAAAAATGATTCTTTGCAAAGAAGAATGAATATTTATCTTTTGATTGACATTACTGCTTGACAATGATGTGGAAGGTTTGATAGCATTATTATTATTGGCTTGAGCTCAAAAATGACTAAGGTTTTCATTAAAATTTTTATTAATGAATTAAGTGCTTCCATTTACCAAAGAAAGGAAAGCATGTTCGAAGAAAGTCATTGAGTGGAGACTTACTAACCTCCCGCTTTGTTAGATGAATTATTATTTCATTCTAAGTTTAGTCTATGGCTAAATTGGCAATCATAAAAATGATAGTATTAAACCTTCTATCATGATGTTGGAGAATGATGGTAATTGCATCATCGTGCATTGGTTGGTATTTTCCTCCATCATCTGAATGGGAGGGGACGTGGGCGAGTTCATGGAGATAGTGCATAATCCACGAAAGCCACCCAAAATATTTGGATAATGGGAAATGAAGGCATTACTCGAGAGGAGGTTTTTGATTTTGGAGAAGAAAGGAAGAACAAGATGGTTTTTGGATAGGAGAGGTGTGGTCTAGTTCCCTATCAAAACATAAAAAAGGGTGCTTTAAACTCATTGGAAAAGGAGGCGACTACATTGAACCAGAAGCAACGAATCATAGAGGAATAGGTACGTATTCTCGATGTGTTAAAATGATGTTTTAATCTATGTTTGAACTACTATGATTTTTGTTGAAGAAAGTGGAGGTTTCTAAAAATGAATAGCATGTATTTTTAATTGAAATTGGTAGCTTTAAAAGAGCTTGATTTTATGCTTTTCTATGATTTTTACTAAAGAAAGTGGAGGTTTCCATAAATGAACAACATGTATTTTTAATTGAAATTGGTAGCTTTAAAAGAGCTTGATTTTATGACTTCATTGTCTATGATTTTTGTTGAAGAAATGGAGTTTTCCAGAAATGAACATGTATTTTTAATTGAAATTGGTAGCTTTAAAAGAGCTTGATTTTATGACTTCGTTGTCTATGATATTTGCTGAAGAAAATGGGGGTTTCTAGAATTGAACAACATGATTTTTAAATTGGATGTGGTAGCTTTAAAAGAATCTTTGAATTTATGACTTCATTGTTCAAAAATGATGATTCATGGGTGTTTAAAATATGCTTTCATTATGGAAAAATGATGCTTTTGATACATGCTAGAATACTTTGTATTCACTATCAGATATGGTAAATCCTAGATTTTAGAAAGTTATATTTTAAACTAGGAATAACAATGGTCAAGATGTAAGGATTCGATGGTTGTTTTATCTAGAAATAGTGAAGTTCATATGCGTGTAGGTGTGTTTCTACTTTGATATATTGGTGCTTTAGAACTATGCTAAAGTAATGTGCACTCACCGGATAAAACAATAGTTTTTGACATCATGAAAATTATGTATTCAAATTAAAATTTCATTACGAATACGTCCTTGAACTTGCAATTTAGTTGGTTGAGTCAGTGGCTTATGAATAGAAGAAGGAGGGGGTTATTCCAATAGAACATCACTATACCTTCCTACGATTGGGGAAGGGGTTTCATTTATTATATGTGTTAAGATTTTGTCCTTGTGAGCACTATGAATTGATGGAATAACTCTTCTTTACTTCGTTGTTGTTGAAAGGATGGTTGAGGCTCTGAGTCATCGCCTATCGATGCACCGTGATGCCTGGTTTTACCTAACTCATTGTGACTCACCAAACTGGAGATTGTGCTATTGAGTTGCCTTCTTTGGATATCTCTCTCGGACCGCTGAAAAACTATCTTATGATTTATGTGGTGGTTCGAATCTAATGGGCTGATAGAAGTTTTCATGATACGAAAAGGGTCTTGTTTCATATTAACATGGAAGGATTCATATTTTTATGATGATGTAATCACTAACCTAGAGTTTGTTTATTGCAGAGATTGAATATACAACTAGACTGTGTTATGCATAAAACCGGATGTGGTGGATAAACAAGTTTGTATCAATATCATTGGTTTCATGCTTATTATCAATATGGTATTGAAAAGAGTTGAGCATCTCTTTGGTGGGTTTAAATGTGTATTTAATTATGTATACTTAGGAGTTTTAGGTATGCTTCAGGAAAGAAAGAAAGTGGAGAGGTCTCTATTTACTCTCTACTTGTATTCTTTGCAGCGAGATCATTGGAGAAGATTATGGGGTCTTCTCTAATGATCTCGTAATAATTTAAATTAGAGAATGATGTACTCAAGATAAGGAATCGATTTGCATGTATGATTTGAAGGACTAAGTCATTATGCAATGTGATCGAGATATGGAGTTTTCTATGCTTGAAGAGAAAGCATTATGGGGTGTTTTTAATTCAATGCATGGAGATGAGTTTGCATCGAAAGGTTAAAGGATTGGTTTATATTGAGGTCTCATAAGAATTTTGGAAATTCTTATGTTGGAAGCAAGGCAAAAAGGAGTGCCTTTGAAATTCAATGTATGGAACCAATTATCTTATTAAATAAAATAAGGAAATGATTTAAGGTTGGGTTTATTCCCCATGAGGGTTCCCAGGATATATGAGTTGTTTTATGATTATATGTGGAGATTATTTATTATGGAATTTTCTTGTTAAATTGTTAACGAAATTCATATGCTCTCTAAATAATAGGAATCTCTTATGGTTTCCCTACTTTCATAAATTGTGCACTAATTCCTTGACAATAATTTCTTGGGATGATTGTGAGCCTAGCATGATAAACTTAAATAATGTAAAATAGGGACTTAATAGATTACTAACGAGTCAAGACACAGATTGTAACTTATTATTAAGACTAGCTCATCGTGGAGATGAGAGGAATGGTCTAGACTCTATGTGCTTAGTTCACCTACATAGAAGGACTTATGTAGGTGAAGGGATTAACATTTCCTTTTCGATGAATAGAGAGGGACAAGCTAGCTCATTGGAAGAATGAGAATGATAGCTATCATATAAGACACCTAGTACTCTTACATAGAAGGACTTATGTAAGGAGTAGGGATGGGTGTACCCATTGAGGGTTTTAGAAGAATAAGTTGACTCAAAGAAGTTAAGGGGCAAACAACTTAGCTAAGGACCACTAAGAACATAAGTCAACCCCAGGATAGAGTCTTTAATAAGTGGGTTTAAGATAATCTTCCAAAAAAACATGTCAAGTGGGATGAGAAATTTAGGATGTGAATTTTTGGGTTGTGACATTTGGTATCAGAGCTCATGGTCGTAGGACTATAAACTTCCCTGCATAAGATTAGATGATGGTGTGTATTAGGATACATACTCACTTAAGGGGCTATACTTCACTTGGATAGGGTAAATGATGGTAACCAAATCCATTTGATTAGTTACAATAACTAGTTATTTAGTTAAAGGCAAGTGGTACAATTCGGAGAAGGAATTGTGACCTAATCCCTACTCTTTCTTATGTGTGTCCAGGGACAATACCACTAAAGATGAGGAGAGGGAGTGTTGTCCCATCAATGAGGCAGAAACGATAAACTAATGTTGAGGTCAAGACCCTAGATATAGAAATAGACAATCCTACTAATGAAAGAGAATACCTCATTGTAACAGTTGCTTTGCTTTGTGAACAAATGGAACAACAAAAGCAACTATTGGAAACCATAGAGAATCAGGATTCACAGGCTGGGAACTCTAGAGTTGGTCAACTTAATGAACCCCTAATAGAGGCACAACAAGCCAAAATTTGGTTAGAGGTAGAAATGGGTAAGGATTTGAAGCACATAAAATCCTTCAAGTTTAATGGTGAGGAAGGTGGTGATGCAGGCGAAGCCTGATTGAAGGAACTGGAAACCTAATGCAATATGAAGAATTACTCCAGTAGAACCTGAACGTCCTATGTCACCTTACATTTACAGGTCTTTGGACTATATTGGTGGAAGACTTTTAGTATAGAAAGAGGAATTGAGGCAGTTGACCTTAAATGGAAGGATTTTGTCACAACGTTTAAGGAAAGATTCCTCACAGAGCATTTTTATGCCAAGAAATTTGAGGATTTCACCAATCTTAGGCAAGGAAATAAGATGGTGGAGGCTTATTACCAAAAATTTATTAAGTTGTTGAAGTATGTGCCCACGTATAATGAGAAGATAAAAATCCATAAATTCATTTTGGGGGTAAATCCCAAGATAGGGTATGAAGTTAATATGCGTGAGCCTAAGACCCTTCAGAAGGCCTACGACTTGTCTTGGAAAGCAAAGACTTATCTTAAGCCCTACTTTTATTATGAAGGGGCATCGAAGTATGAAAAATAGGCACTCAGGAAAAGAAACAACGTTGGCTTCATGAAATGGGAGAGAGAACATGTAAACAAAACTTCCCAAGTGTAGGATAAAAGAAACAACAAGAAACAGGGAAAGTTTAAGAAGAAATTCTAGGGAAAGAATAACAATAGTAACAACAATTCTAACAATCGCAACAATAATAATAACAAGCCACCACCGCAAGGGCAACCTAACCCTCCACTAGCAGTGAAAGCAAAAGGACATAAGCCAAAAACACATCCAGGACCCAAAGGTGGATGCTTTGATTGTGAAGTTCTACATTATGTCGATCATTGCTCGCTTAGAGTAGGACTGAGTTCGAAAGAAAAATAACCTGCTTACAAAGAACCTGCACACAAGGAACCTACTCATAAGATCTACGTTGTAACTACCCTAAAACAAGAAACAAGAAACATACATAAAAAAAAAAAAAAAAATTTTTTTTACTAGGAGAGGGATTCATAAATCCCTAACTGACCTTAGGTTAACTTAATGTTTAGTAAAATCCCCTAAGTTCATTAAAGAGATACATCTCATGAGATTACCTCACGCAAGTCCATTTGTGTAGGCATATCGTATGTCATGCAAATAAGTCCATCCATCTCATCATTCTCGATGAGCTAGACTTATCACCTTCAACCATTAGAAGGTGTACACGCATCTCCATACTCTACATAAGCCATTTTGCGTACATATGCTATGTGTACTGTGAGTTAAGCTATCAATCTCATCTTTCAACAAGCTATCTTATCTCAGATGTAGTCTTTCCACAACCTAGTTACCATTCTCCCTAAGGGGTCTTAATCCCTTAGGTCCACTATGTTCACCCTAAGGGGGTCTCAAGCCCTTAGGTTATCCTCTAAGTTCACCCTAGAACTTGTTACTCATTCTTTATAAAGTTATTCAAGCATGAAAATAAAAGATAGATCTAGATACTAAATCTAACAAAATATAACCTATAAAACATGCAAAGATACTAAAAAGGAAACATTATACAAGAAGATAAACATTAAGGGAAAGGGATTTAAATATAAAACATGGATAATTCAATTAGTAATTTAAAGGTACATCCTTAAGACAATTAATCAACTATTACATATAAACATGTATGGAAAATCCTCCATACTTCAAAAAATATAACATCATTTTCATCAGGGAAATCTCCCCACAATTCTAATTTATTGGAGCATAAGTAAGTAAGTAAAGGGTAAGACAAACCAAGCAATTGAACCAGTTGTCATCCTTAGTTGTCCACCTCGTTCCATCGATCAATTGAGGATAGTAGGGGATTATGATGGTTCAGGATAGGCATACCTCTAAATGCATTTACTTTCTTTAATTTTCCAAATTGCAACTATACAATTTAATCAAGCCTTTAACCATCTAAAAGCATAGTTGATATCATAGAAAACACTCTTTCTGTTTCCCCTCTCATCAACCTATGAGAGTCTTTCAACATTGGATATAGATTACAGGTTTTACTTGGAATTAAATCACTCAACCCTTATTCAACAATTAAAGTCCCATACCCATAATTTCCAAACAATCTAGGTTTCTTTAATTAAAAAATAACCATTTCTCCTTTGTTCAATAAATTAAAGTCTCATACCCTTAATTCACAAACAACCTAATTTCATATTTATTTATTAAATCAAAGACAACTAATTGAATCCATAAATAAATATTTTTCTTTCATTTCATAAATTAAAGACCCATATTCTTAATTTACAAAACAAAACTAATTTCATATTTATTTAACAAATCAAAGTCAACTTCTTTAATCTAAAAATAAACGTATTACTCAAGTAAATATACATAATACTTTATTTTCCTTTATTTAATCAAATAAACCTATTATTAAATAAACATAATACTTTCTTTTATTTTTTTCATTGGGTTATATGGGATTGAAACGAGCCCCACCCGTATTACATCATCACCACATAGTGGTATTACAACAAAGTTTGGATATTATCCATGTATCATTTGGCAAGATTCGAACCTGGATCTCCTCCTTGAAATGTTGAGGAATTTAACCGATTGAGCTAATGCAATTCCTTTATTTAATCAAATAAACCTATTATTCAATTAAATAAACATAATATTTTATTTTCCTTTATTTAATCAAATAAACCTACTATTCAATTAAATAAAACATAATACTTTATTTTCCTTTATTTAATCAAATAAACCTATTATTCAATTAAATAAAACATAATACTTTCTTTTCCTTTATTTAATCAAATAAACATATTATTCAATTAAATAAACATAACACTTTATTTTCCTTTATTTAATCAAATAAACATAGTATTCAATTAAATAAACATAACACTTTCTTTTCCTTTATTTAATCAAATAAACCTATTATTCAATTAAATAAAAAATTACTCTTAGAATAACATCCTACACACAGACATTACACATTCTAAGAAATAGTCTACCCAAGTTAAAGCCACCTTAGCCCTAAGTTGTAAAAAGCATTCAGGGACCATGTCAGCGCTAAACTACATAGCTCCAGCCCAATTGCTCGAAGAGTTGGATGTCCGTCGTCAACACGGGCTCCCACAAGCCAGCTAAATAATGATGCACCCGCGACCCAACTCAACGATGCAACAAAGGACGACTTGGAGGTTTAACACTGGTTAGAAATCTTTGGCCACATGGTGGCGCAAACACAACAACCCAACGGAGCACTAGGTACACCAAACCAACCATCATTCAATGATGACACCAGAATGAGGCACAAGGGGAAATAACCCCAATTGGATGGAGATATCAGACAAGTGGCTATTATTATCGTGGGCAACCTCGGGTCCTACGAAGCACATTTACATACTGGTTACACAGGGTAGGAATTCCTTAGGTCAAACGACCCACGCAGGATTGGGTGAGCCTAATACCACAACAAGCATCAGTCCACAAATAGAGTTAGCTAGTTATTTGGTGCACACACTACCAAAGGAGGGATGTCAAGAGTCTTCATACCCAAGGCTCCTTCACTCAACGCCCACCTTCTACCTATTGGATGGTGGTAACCATACAAGGGCTCTACAAAAGGAAATCTTGGTCATACAATGACAACAGAGGATGGAAACATCGTTGATTTAATCCAGCACCTAGGAGAGGGTGCCAATGGTGATGTACAAGCCTCCACACTGGTTTTATAGTGGATACTAACACCAAACAAAGTAAAAGAAATCAAGTACAGTCTTACAACACCCAACGTAAGTCATCGAGGAAGGAAGAGAAGTTTAAATCAACCAACCTCAAAGTTAGCTCGATTCTACCAAGTTCTACCTGCCTGATTTTATCGTTGGTTTATGGGATGCTCGTCCTCTTAATAGCGATGGAGTCTTCTCTGGTCTGGTTTTTCTTTCACAGGCACCCATCATCCCTTCTTCCTCTTCAAATTGTTAGCCTAGCATGATAAACTTAAATAATGCAAAAAAAATGACTTAATAGATTATTAACGAGTTAAACCACAGATTGTGACTTATTCTTAAGACTAGCTCATCGTGGCGATGAGAAGAATGGTCTAGAATCTATGTGCTTAGTTCACCTACATAAAAGGACTTATGTAGGTGAAGGAATTAGCATTTCCTTTTCGATGAATAGAGAGGGACAAGCTAGATCATTGGAAGAATGAGAATGGTAGCTATCATATAAGACACCAAGTACTCTTCCATAGAAGGACTTATGTAAGGAGTAGGGATGGGTGTACCCGTTGAGGCTTTTAAAAGAATAAGTTGACTCAAAAAAGTTTGGGGGCAGACAACTTAACTAAGGACCACTAAGAACATAAGTCAACCCTAGGATAGAGTCTTTAATAAGAGGGTTTAAGACAATCTTTCAAAAAAAATGTCAAGTAGGATGAGAAATTTAGGATCCGACTTTTTGGGTTGTGACACGATGGCTGAGACAAAACCATCACCTGTAGCCTAAATTCTTGCCTATGCAAAACCATTGTTTTCAGATTTTTTGAATGACGAATTCACCAAGAACCTATAAAAAGAGATAGACTAGAAGAGAGATTAATTTTTTAGGGACCTTCCAAACAATTATAGATATCCAACTATCTAGGTACAGTCAGACCCCCAAATGTATATAAACAAAATTGAAATACCTAGAAATTGGATGATGTTTTACTTGTTGCAAAATTATCGCTTGAAACATAATTGGATGACAAATTTATTTTTAGAGAGAGGATAAAATAGGAAAATGCTAAGAGAGAAGTGGTGTTAGAGAGGTAGAGATATGGCCTTCGATAGATTGGGTGTCTTGATGTTGTGGCAATCTAATTTTAATAGAGTAGAGACAAATTCACCACCTAAAATAGGGATGGGTGGCAAATTCGATTATACACAAGAAAAGTAACAGGTCAAGGTTTAGAACTAACATGAAGAAGCCTAAGATGATAGAGACAAAAAATATATTAGCGGTTGTTGAGCAAGAAGGGAATGTTTTAGGCTGAAGAATTTGTGACTAAGGTTATCAAGAATGAAACCATTTTCTAAATAAGTTAGAGATGATAAATGATCCTATTCGTGAACAAAAAAGTGGGAAAAGGAAAAAATGCAATGTGAAGCTAGGGACATATAAAGTCAAGATATGGTAGGGAACTGATCCAATTGATAGACAAAGATTCAATGCAAAGTCCTATGGCAATAATGACCAGTTTTAATCCATCGCCTATACAAGCTTTAAGTCACAAATTCATTATGTAGGAGAAAACAAGACAAGGGTGACCAATGTCAAGTGTAGCCCTACTTTTGAAGGCTATTGGGAAGGGTTGTAGTGAATCAACTACCCTATAGGCATCCTCCAATGAGTTGCAAAGGAAAATACACACAAGAAAAAACTATACACAAGAAACTCGTTAGTAGCACAAGGAAAGATAAAATAAAACAATACAAATCCAGATGGAATGAAGAGAGAACAATAAACTAGGAAGAGATAAATGAAAATATAATATGAACATGAGATTCCTAAAACTACTATACTATGTTACCCAAGTCTTTATAAATAAGCAACCACTGTGCAAAAATATTTTAACATCTTGCAAAAGATATTCTCAAGTGAAATCTAAGCAACACTTCATTACTTCAAAAAGTCATGCTAAAATGCTACCTCAAGGAGTCCTTATATAGGTAAAGGTAGCCCCCATGGGGAGGGGATGAGGTGTTAAGTTATGGTGCGTTGGAGATTGTTGATGTCTAGTTAACTACCTTGATTGGTAGTGAAGTGTTGTTTAAGGCTTACTTGGTAGTTAGGCAGATTTGATGGAAATTTGAATGTCAGTTAGGAGATGCTAATTGTGACTTTGATTGCTGAGTCATTTGTGCCTGATTGAGAGTTGCTTGGAATGATTGATGACATCAATGATGCTGAATACCTATGAAATGCAGTTGCAGGTAGGATAATATGTTGGTTGCATGCCTAAAATAAAATCTATACCCACAAATATACCACCGACAAATTCATCAGCCAATGAATTCACAACTTTGATTATCATAGGTCAAACTTTGTGAGGGAGACATGAATCAGGCAAGAAAACTTATGTTTGTAAAATTTCCACCTAAGATTGTGAATTCATTGCTTGACAAATTCATCCTGAGGTAGTAAATTCACACAGGGCTGACCAAGCTACAAAATTTGGGTTTGAGGATGTGGATCATGGTTGATTAATTATTATGTGGATTTATGATGCAATTATTTTAATCAGGTGGGCTGATTTTAGGTATCTACAACTAGAGCATAAACCATCCAAGAGCAAACTACTAAGATCATTTAGCAAACAAAGTATGAGCTTGTTGTGAATCAAGATGTAATCAACTTTTTAGCCACTATGATATTAGCACAATCCCAAGGTTAAGGGTTGATAGACAAAAAGAAGACAATTAAGTAGCTAAAAATGATTCATAATGTTAAGTGACACCTAAAAGTATGGAAGGATACACTTTATACCCTTGAAAATCATATTCAAGATATGATAGATAAAATTTTGGAGTTGGTATATGCTAGGCTATTAAATATATTCAATGATTCAAACAAGCTCCTCTGTGAAGACTAAATATACAATATATTTGAGGAGAAGACCAAATTTAAGACTGATACCTTACTAGAATAGAAATAAAAGTTCAAGTTACAAGTTGACAAGCTATAGAGGCTAGTTAAAAAGTTGGAAGGGCTCTTAAACAATATCTATGAATACTTATGGAGGAGGATGTGATTCTAATCGATTTGGAACTACTAAAGGATTAAATATGGTAGGTTTAATTAAAGTTATTTCCATAATGATCAAGGAGGACCAACAAATTTTGTAGTTTTATTACAAAGCAATCAAAATTTGGTAGACACCATGTCGGATAGAGGCACGAATTGGGATCTCTTACAAGTCAAGCTTGGCACCCCATGAAGTCACTAGAAATGTAGTAACCTAGTTACTACCTTGGGATTATTGATACTTAGGAAGCTTATAAAATCAAGAAATTGATTAGTTAAAGCCTCGAGGATATCTATTTTACAAATTGTAAACAAAAGGTGTAATATACTCCAAGGATGCAATTATCTCACTCAAGAGCAAATCAATGTTGCAACAAGAGTGGATATCTCCCCTCTTAGGAACAAAATACTCATCGATGGGAAAAGTAGGACAAAGATGCATGGATATTATGGTAAATATATGGAAATGATTTTTTTAGCATTTTATGGTTCATATCCCATTTAGAATACTTCTAAGCAAGTTAAAGATGCAATTGAAGGCACATAACACTTGTTCATCATTTTACGAAAGATGACCCTATATTGATAGAATTGCTAGGAGTAGAAATTTCTCATTCTAGGTAACTCCTAGGTGAATATATTTCTATAAATACGATACATGGCCTCCATTGTTAACATATTTTGGCCATTAAGAAAATCATAACTACACCTTGTGAGTAACAGATCGTAATTATTCTAATTTTGGAATAATAGAGAGATTGTGCAAGACATTTGCTTTCAAATTGTGGCACTAATTTTTTGGATTATGGAATACATGGTGATTGTGGTGCTTTCCTTTTTCCTTATAGCCATTCCTTTCTACTATTTTAATTTCATATGTGGGGGATCACACTATTGTTATTCATTTTCTTCATGAATTGATTGATTATGCACTCTCCTTGCTATGAATATGGATTTATTTTATTTTTATGTACTTCAATATCTTACAATATTACCTGCTCAACGTTTATTTTTATGCATTTAATTAGATTAGATGAGTTTAGGTTAGTAAGGATAGTGGAAAGTGGGCTTAAATATGGAGATCGAAGGCAACACAATTCTTGTTCTTCCATTGTTGTTAACTAGATTAGTGAGGCATGTAAGAGGTTAGACTTTTTAAGATTCACAATTTTTGAGGTCCATGAGTCAACGTTAGTTGGCTATTTTACTTCCTCCTATTTCTTCCCTTAGTGCTTTTGAGGAGTGTATTTTGGGAAAGCATCATTAAGATTTCTTTCTAAAAAGGATGCTACACATGCTAAATGACCTTTGGAGCTCATTCATAATGATAGTTGTGGACCCATCATACTCCATCTCTCTCTAAAAATAAGTACTTTCTTACCTTCATCGATGATTTCTCCTATTAAGTATGGTTATACACCATTTATACTAAAAATGAGGATTTTGGAAAGGTTAAGGACTTTAAGGTACTAGTGGAGAATCAATTAAGAGAAGTATCAAGTGCTTGCGAACAGACAAAGAAGATGAGTATGTGAGTAATATTTTTTTAATTATTTCTTGACTCTTCATGGTATTACCTTTTAGAGGACTACCCATTATACTCCAAAGTATAATGGGGTAGTTGAGTGAAAGAATAAGGTCATTATGGAGATGGCTAGATGCATGTTGTATGCTAAGTTGAAGGAGCCGAATTTTTAGGATGAAGCAATGATTTGTGTAACACATATCATTAATAGGACTCCAACTCAAGCCATTTAGAGTATGACTCCTCTTGAGAGATTGATAGGTAACAAGCGTAATATGTATCAATTTTGTATCTTTGGATCCATAACATGGGCCCATATCTCCAATATTCTAAAATAGGAGGCATCAATAATTTATAGATGCATTTTGGTGGGTATTCTAATACTTCCAAGTCCTATTAGCTCTATGATCTTGAGAGACAAGATGTTATCATTCTACAATATGTGATCTTTATTGAGGTTATTTCAGTTGCTACTTTTGCTCCTCTTTTTAAGATTTTGACTAAGGATTCTTCTCCAATTTTTTAATGATCCAATATGCTCTTTAGAGATTCTTATTGGCACAATTGTAATCATTTGAACTTCTTCATCTTTTTATAGATATCATTTAGTTGGGTCTTTTGGTTTACCTCATATCCAACGCCTTCAATTTTAGATCCTCAAGTAGATGAGCTTGATACTATGAAGCCTTATGTAATTATGATGGATGTTGATGTAGATAATGAGTTTGGATTTTGGCTTAATTGCTTCAATTCTAGATTTTGATGTGGCTCCCCTATAGGATGTGCCATATTCTTCCATGGCTTTTCTAAGGATTCTCATCCCATTCTTTCATAGGAGTACCATTATATGGATCCCTCTTGAACTTTGCTCTCAATGGTTGATGACTTTGGAGATATTCTCACCCATTCCAAGTCTCAGGGCCATCTACAGTGGGAAGACACTATGCTTACTAAGTATGAGTCTCTAATGAAGAACAAAAAATGGGAACTTGTACCCATTTTGGAAGGGAAGAATGTTGCGTGAAAATGGGCCAATAAGACAAATTCAAATTTTTATGGTAAAGTGGAGAAGCACGAGGTATGTATTGTTACTAAAGAGTTCTCTCAGGAGGGAATTGATTACTCAAATATATTTCCATCAGTTGCTCAAATGAATTTAATTTAGATGATTCTTTTTGTAGCTACCTCTTATGGATAGAAGGCATATCAATTATATGTGAAGAGTGTCACTTGGTTTAAGCTTGATGGACTAACCCCCTTGGTATATCATTTAACAAAGTCCTTATATGAGCTTAAGTAAATGCCTCGAGTTGGTATGAGAAGATCCATTTCATTTTTCTCTGTTGTGAGTTCCATAATTGTAAGGCAAATCATGATGTCTACATAAAGAATAAAGATGGTTAAACATTGGTGATTGTGTTGTATGCTTTGATTTACTTATTATGGGTAGTTTGACCTATTTAATTCAAAATGTAAATTTAAAAATTTATGATATTTTTGAGATGACAAACTTGGGGTTTATATAGGCATTCAATTTGACCAACCAGTTTTTAAGATCATCATCTCTTAGCCCAAGTATACCTTGGATCTTCTACAATGTTTTAGGATGGAGGATTATAAAATTTCTTTACCCCATTTGTTTTTGATTTGAAGCTACAAGCAGATTGAACTACTCCTTTGGTGGATGATACTTTGTTTAAATTACTTATGGGGTCTTCTCTACCTCACCCACACTTGGATAGATATTGCACTTATTGTTAGATATTATTCCATGTATATGGAGACACCTTGTGAGAGTTATTAGACAATGACCAAGCAAATCCTTTAGCACATCAATGGTACATACTATATTTACTACTTAATTGGAACACCTATAATTTTGATAGTTTTTTAGATGCAAATGGGATGGTGATATGGACTAGCAATATTCTTGTTTTCTATCTTGGTTTTGCCTAGTCTCTTAGTGTTGTAGATGACAGTCCATTATATCTCATCTTCTATAAAATCTCAATACTATGTTACAAATAAGGCCACCAAGAACCTTTAATGGATTATCATGATATTAGTCAAGTGGGTATTTCCTAGTAGTTTTCAGTCCCTATTCATTGTAACAATTAGACCACTATTAAGCTTGTACACAATCTAGTGCTTCATCATGAACCAAACATATTGAGATTTAAATACACTATATGTGATGGAGTTATGTTCATGGGATACTTGATCTAGTCTATGTATTGTTAGTAGCGTAGGTAGTAGATATCTTAACCATAATCATGCTTAAAATGCCTTTTGTGAGACTATGAGAGTGTCCTTGAGTAGGAAATTGTCCCTTAAGGGGATGACTAATAAGGATATCTCTTCAATTACCATTAAGCTTAAATGGTTATGTTGAAATATATGGTATTAATCTTCACTTGACTGTACAAGAATATCTGTGTTTCTTTCTCCTGTGTTAAAGTCAACAAATTTGGTCTATTCTTTCCATGCCCTCATTTTGACTTAGGCTGAAACTCAAATACAGTATACTTTGCCTTAAAATGTCACTCTGTCGAAGATGTTAAAAATCAAAATTAATGGGAAGGCCAGCAAGGCAACCTTAAGTGGTTTGCAAGGCACAATACTTTTCCAATCCCTTGAGCTGTAGAGTCAGAGATCCACTCTCACACCATCTCTAACATAGCTGATAACATTGATGGACATAATTACCAGTAGTAGCTTCCACAAGTCGGTTGGCTTCCACAGGTAATGAAACAGTGCAACTTCGGTTGGCTTCCACAGGTAATGAAACAGTGCAACTTCGGTTAGCTTCCACAGGTAATGAAACAGTGCAACTTCGGTTGGCTTCCACGTGTAATGAAACAGATCGAACTGCAATGACTAAACATAAAGGGTGAATATTCCTGAAGATAGGGGAGTATTCAGAAGAGCAAAATTGTTGAAGACATCCATGCAGGTTTTGGCCTTTACGTTGAAGGGCTGCAAAAATTTCTTGACATGCATCCAAAATAATGCTCGAGAACGACCAAAAACCTGTGGGTTTGTCTGTAACGAGAAACATAAAAAACTTTGGTCTAATATACTCTGATAGACAAAGGGTATGTCGTCAGTTGTAGTTCTTTGGATAGGACTCATCACAATTCCTCTCTTGATTACTATTTGACACAAACTTTCCTATGCTTTGATACGAGATGAAAGAATCAAGCAAAAACAAGAAAAAAGAAGAATATGAAAAAAATACATAATCTTTTTCATTACAATAACATTCACAATGGCCAAGGTTGCACACACTTTGCTTCTATAAGGTACATGAATCCAATCACACCTTTTCTAGGCTTCAAGATGCATTTCCCTTTTTGACTTTATTCTTGATGTGCATTTTCTTCCCTACAAATGCAAATGATATTCATACATTCTTGGAGGTTTATTTTAGTGAGTTTGTACCTTTTAATTCCATTCTAAGATATCTTGGGTGACACACCACATGAAGATTGATATTTGTTCTTATGCGTAGGGTATTCCATTGTTAGATATCTAGAAGTTGCTTTTCCTTGAAGGTCTTATTGAACTATCGTGAACTTATATAAAGGTGAGGAACAAGCCATCCAATAGGATCCCTTCATCTTCAAACTTGCATATTAAAATTATTTCAAAAATGTTAAGTGATGAGTGTCCATTGCTTGTAAATGCAATAAAGGATAATCTTTGGATGGATAGTATTAGATGTAAGTGAGATCATACTAAGACCAATGAAATGGTTAATTTAAATATTAAATATATTTATAGTAGATTTAGGTGGTTTAAAAATAAAAATATATGTATATGTGCTTGTGTATATGTTTGTATATATATATTGATGGAAAGGAATAAAAGAATATTTTTTTGCTGGATAATAAGGGGTTGTACTCGGGTCCCCCAACCTTGAAAAATTACATCTCTCTTCTTTAAAGCTTGAGAGTTTACAAATAGATACACTTCTCATCTCAATTGAGATGTTATAGCTAGAAACCTGCATCATTTTACATAAAATGTTTGAATTCTTGATTTTCATTTTCTGGATCTTTTCAAATCTTTGTATGAATACAATTACTCCAAAATTTAGCATCTTTCTTGACATTTTCCTATAGTAGCCTTCACAATGCAAAAAATTCACCTCTACTATCTATGCCTTGCATCTTAGTAGAGTAATATTTCCAAAACATCACACTATCATAGTCCACTTTACCCAATCTGGATTGCTAGTTTCCTTCCTGAAACACAAGTGCAACCAAAAAAATTATAATAAATAGTCTAGATGAAAACACATTATTGTTACAAAAAAAATAGATATTACCAATGGAAAATATTAAAGTAAATCTTAATCATTAATTAATTTAGGTAATCAACATTTTTTGTTAGCTTCAACTAAACTTTCTACTTTCTCTAACCATGGAAAGGAAAATTTTACTTCACGATCCTCAATCAAAACCCCTCTATTGGCTAGCTTATCTGCACATTTGTTTCGTTCCCTTAATATATGTGTAAACCTGATTTACTTCAAACTCTTTAGCAAGATCTTGAATTTCCACAATTATCTCTTGTATGTTCCACGGAGCCTTTGCTTTCCTCAAAATTGCATTTATTACTATGAGAGAATCACCTTCCATCCATACTCTATTCCATTTCATTTATTTACACATTTTTAGCCCTTCTAAAGCTGCCCAAGCTTCAACTTCATTATGTCTTAAATCCACTATTGAAAGCATAATGGGATACAATCTCTCTTCTATTATTTCTAATTATTCGATTTCCTTTAGACGCTCCATCAATATTCAATTTAACCCACTCCACATCTTGTGGTTTCCACTTTATATTTTTGCCTTGTTTTTTATTCTCTTATACCCAACATCATAATTCCATTTAATGACTTGACTCCATCTATCAAGACTCTCTGCTTCCAAATTAGGAACTAGGGGAGTTGATAGGGTTGGGTTAGACTCCTCTATGGCTAAACATATCTTCTTTACCTCTAAATTATTATCCTTTCCTTTAAATATTCTTCTATTCATTTCTAGACATATAGTCCAAAGTATTGTATCTATTAACCAATCTTCAATTCTACTATTCATCACCATGCATTTACGAAACATATTAAGAATCCATTGCCATAGATTCTAGACTATTGAGCAATGTCCCAAGAGATGGTCTATACTCTCCTCCTCCTTATTACAAAAAACACATTGAGAAGGGCTATGAAAACCCCTTTTCATAAGGTTATCCCAGGATAAAATTCTTCTATGACCTACTAGCCAAACAAACATTTTGACTTTAGGAATGCTTGGGCTATCCCAAATATCTCTTCATATTCTAGTGACATTATTATTATGTTGGTGTTGAACATTATATCCACTTCTAGTTGTGTATTCTCTTGAGATATTCAACTCCCAAATCAATTTATCCTTAGAACCCATCGGAATAATCATAGTTGTTTTCTTTCTACTCAATTACCTCCTAGCATCAATATCTTGTATACTTGTAAAAACATCTTCTTTCCATTTGTATCTTCCTTATCGATCCTTGTACAAACTGTTTGAAACCCTATCATCGTATTTGTCTTGAAGCAATCTCATCCAAGGTTTCAAAACTGGATCTAAGTTGAGTGGTTTTTTATCACACCAAGTATCCATCCAAATAGAAATTTTTTCTCTAGTTCCCACCACCCATCTTAAACCTTTAATCATAAGATCAATAGATTTTTTTAAACCATTCCAAAGAGTAGAACCATTTGGAAGAGAGAATGTTGTAAATATTAAACTTGGGTCATTGGGATCAACATACTTAGAAGAATTCTTGTCCATTGTCTTTGACTCTCTTTGTACAATCTCCAAATAACTTTTCCCCTAAGAGCTAAGTTTGCATCTGTAATAACTCTTAAACCAAGACCTCCCCTAGTTTTGTCATCACACAACTTGCTCCATTTCACCAAAGGAATTTTCCTTTTATCATGTAAACCTGACCATAAAAAGGATCACATAATATAGATTAAACTTTTTTCAACTAAATTTGGCATAGAATACAATGACATATAATATGTTGGAATGGCTTGTAAGACCGACTTAATTAACTGCACTCTTCTTGCTAATGATAACCATCTACCTTTCCAAGTTGGAAGTTTATTTTGAACTTTACTAAATATTGGATTCCATATCTATCCTCATTCTCCCCTCAAATAAAGGCATCGCTAGATAAGTTGTTGGTAAATTTACCTCCTCCATTTGAAGCAACCTGTAAATTCTTGCTTTGATATTAGCAAGAGTGTTAAGGAAGTAAATTTTAGATTTAGTCCTATTAAATTTTTGCCCTGAAGCTCTTTTGTACTCTTTTAAAAAGTTATTCAAAGCTTTGGCCTCATTTATCCTTGCATTTCCAAAAAGGGTTGTATCATCTACAAATTGTTGATGGGTGATGTTATCGATGTTATTACTAACCTTAAGTCCACTTATAAGCCCATCTTTATAAGCCTTCTTTAACTCCCTACTCAAAACTTCTGCCATAATAATGAACAAATAAGGAGATAGAGGATCTCCTTGTCTAAGGCCTCTCTTGGCTTTAAAAGATTCTGTCACTAACCCATTGACCAACATTGAATAAGATACTATAGAGACACAAGCTAAATCCATCTAACCCATTTCTTACCAAAACTAAACTTATCTAAAACTACAAAAAGAAAATCCCATTTAACCCTATCATAGGCTTTACTTATATCAAGTTTTAAGATCATAGCTTTCTCTTTTCTTGAAGATGTTGAATGTATAACTTCATGAGCTACTATGATCCCATCCAAAATTTGTCTTCCTTTCAAAAATCCTCCTTGCTCTTCTAAAATGATTTTGTCTAACAATGGCCTTAATCAATTTGCCATCACTTTGGAAATAATCTTATAAGCCATATTACATAGACTTATGGGTCTAAAAGAATCAAACAATTAATCATCCTTTTTTTTTGGAATTAGGGTAAGATAAGTTGCATTTACTTTATAAGGAATATATTATTTTACCCTAGACTGCTCCATTGCCACCAATAAAGAATCCTTCACTATATCCCAATTATGTTGGTAAAAAGTTGTAGAGAGCCCATTTGGACCTAGAGATTTATCCTTATTAAAAGAGAAAAGAGCTAAATGAACTTCTTCTAGATTAATAGGCTCCATCAGCTTTCTATTGTCTTCATTCGTTATAATTGGAAAAACATCTTGAAGAAATTTATCATTAAGAACTTCGGTATCCTCTGAACCTAAAATATTCTGATAAAATGACTTTGACTCTTTTCTAATTTCACTCCGATATTCAATCCAAAACCCTTCTATTGATTTAATTCTACTAATTCTAGAAGATGATCTCTATACTATAGCCATCCTATGATTTTTTTTTGTATTTTTATCTCCTTTTAACCAAGTATGTCTTGATTTTAATCTTCAAAATTTCTCTTCCTTACTCAAAATATTATGATATTCACTAAGCAACTCCCTTTCCTCTAAGCTTGGATTATTATCATCACCTTTTTGGAATTTTGAAAGTTTTTCTTTTAGATCTTTTTTCTTCTCAAAAATGTTTCCAAAGGTGTTCTTGTTCTATTCTTTTAATCTAGATGTCATAGATTTAATTTGGTTTGGAAGAGCATACAACCCAACATTACCTAAAGAATTCCATGTTTGAGCTATCATATCAACAAATTGAGGACAATCTTCCCACATCTGCTCATATTTAAAATATGATATTTTTTTGAATTCACTTACCGCCATTGTAACTCTTATTGGCCAGTGATATGAACCAATCCTTGTTAAGATATTAATTTTAGCACAAGTTCCTTCATCTAGCCAATGATATGAGAGAATGCATCTATCTAATTTTTCTACTATTAGGTTCTGGCCTCTCTTGTTGTTGGTTCAAGTATAGTTGTCTTCTTCAAACTCAACTTCCCATAGATTATTATTTTGAATAAAAGCTGAGAAATCTTTCATACTTTGGATCAATTTCCTAATTCCCCTAAATTTTTCATTCAGCTTGGTTATGGTATTAAAATCTTCAATGATCATGAATCGGGTTTCTTGGTCTTTACTTCTCATAAAGGCTTCAATCCCACTCCAAACTTCTAATCTACATGACTGAGTTGTAGGTCCATAGACATTAACAAGGATGAAACGAATATCTGCAAAGTATCAAGTAACTAAAGAGGTTATCCAATGCCTAGTTTTATGAATGGTTATACAAGAGGTTCTAGAAGGATTCCAACAAGTTAGAATTCCCCCTGCCGCACCTTCAGAATCCATAACATCCCATTCAAATCTTGCTTAAACTACTTTCATAGTTTTTTAAACTTATTTTGTCATTTTAGTTTCCTAGATACAAAGAATATCAGGTTTATTAATTAAACATAGGTCCCTAATAAACCTATGCTTTGAGGGGGCATTAGCACCCCTTATATTCCATGAGATGATAATTATGTCTCATTAGGGGCTTTTGGCCCCTCTTGCGTATACCAATATCATTTTGTTTGGTAAAGAGAAGTTCAACCAACTTAGTTTGTGTTCCTTTCTCTATGTTAGCTCTGGCTTCCCTAGATTTTGCTTGATAATTTGGGGGTTATTCTATTCCTCAATATTCTTTCACAATTTTGTTTTTCAGCATATTTATTCTCTCTAAGATCTATTATAGAAGCTTTTGACTTGTCCCGTTCATTTTCTGGTATTTCCTTATTAATGGCAGAGGTATTAACTTCTAAAACTGCATTTTCTTTACCAATTATTTTTTCCTGAATGGTGCATGGTACTTCAAGAGAGTCTTCAAAATTTGATGAGACACATTCCTTAGCTTCATCAAGAATGTTCTTCCTTAAATTAGGATCATACTGAAAAAACAATTCCTTTCTAATATGTTGAAATTGTTGTACTGCGTCCTTTAAGTTTTGATCTACTTTTTCTTCATAGGCTAAAGCCTCAAAAGAGTTGGTATTTCTTCCAATGTCATCATAAAATCTTCAAAATTTTAATTGTAATCACACCAATATGAAGTGAGGTTTTAAACTTTCTAGTTCTAATAGTAAAGAATAACCAAGTTAAAAAATCATACCTTTGGGGTAATTTAAAAAATGACCTTTTAGGGAGGCTATACATGGTGCAAATTGCCATCTAGTCATTTTCCACCTTCTTAGTGGGAACCAACTTGCCAACCTATAATCTTGTAGTAGAATAAGAATAGGCTAGATTAAAGTACACAAAGGCTAGGGCCTCAAAGGGGATGCTATGTACATGGAGGACATCATTTTGCAAGGGAATTTCCTTAATTTGGTTAGGAAACAAGTAAGGGAAGAAGTCATTAGTAATAGAAAGCCATAAGAAGTAAAACTGCTAATCAACATAGAGTTTATGGAATTGTGGATGATCACCTAGTCAAACGCCAATCCATGATGATATAATCTTCATGTAATATTTTGTAACATCATGTATTTATTTTAATCGATTATAGAGTCTCCACATATTTTATTAAGTGTAAAATTATAGACAAACATGGTTTGCGAGAGCAAGAGTTATATGACCCTTGGAAAGTAAATATGAATTCAAGCACCCTTCAAGACATCAAAAGTATGATGAAAGAACGTGAATTCATTTTTGGGGAATGGACTACATGCTTAGATATCTTGGTAAATCCTTGGGATCTTATGATATTACTATTGGCATGAATTAGTTGGCTAGTTATCAAACAAAACTCGATTGTTGTGCTAAAAATATGGAATGTGCTTGTGACAAAGGAGAGAAAGTATGGATAAAATATTATGGTTCATCCTCTTTATTTACAAATAATCTTATATATGCATCTTAACAATGTTTTAGGAAGGGATATCAACTATTTGATATTATGGTCCATAATATTCAAAGTGAGAAAAAGGAAACAACTTAGATTCACATCTTGTTCTTAGTGAATTTAGAGACATTTTTCTAAAATAATTGCCAAGGTGACCTCCAACAAGAGATGTTAATTACTCAATTGAGATACTGCATGGTACAAAACCCATATCCAAGGCACCTTATAGAATGAAAACTATTGAACTATGTGAGATTAAGATATAACTTCATGAATTATTTCATAAAGGTTTAAGTTGTCCAAGTCTATCACCTCGAGGATCATTAGTGATATTTGTTGAATGAAGGATGGATCCATTAGCCTGCAAAGATACAATTAAGAATAGATACCCTTTACCTTGTATTGATAATTTTTTTGATCAAATATAAGGGGTAACAATATTTCTAAATATTGAATTAAGGTTAGAGTATTATCAATTACACAGTAAAAATTGATATTAAAAAATGACATTTAGAACTCGATATATGTAATATAATTTCATGGTAGTTCCATTCAGGTTAGTTAATGCATCAATAGTTCTCATGAGTTTGATGAATAATATCTTTTAAATATTTTTTGATAAGTTTGTGGTGGTATTTTAAGATTAGTATTTTAAGATTATATTCACCCAGGGGACGAAAAAAACATGAATGACATTTAAGAAAAGTATTGCAATTGATTAGAGAAGATATTTTTATGCTAAATGCTCCTTTTAAATATAGAAATTCAGTACTTAGGTCACATTATATTTGGGAATGGAATTCCAATGGATCCTTCAAAAAATTAAGGTAATTTTGGATTGACCAAAGCCTCCTAATATCTTTAAATTATAAATCTTGTGGCATTATCAGAATTATAAATCTTGTGGCATTATCAGGGTACTAACAAATATTTAAGTAGGATTTCTTTTAAATTGATTATCTTATTACCTCTTTACAAATAAAAGTAAAAAATTTTACTTAGAGAAAAAGACGCGAGCTTGTATTTCAGGATTTGAAAGAATTTATAACAAGTGCATCTCTTTTGGCTATTCCTAACTTGAACAAATGTTTTTTTTGTTGTTTATATAGATGCTTCTAAAGAAGTTAGGGAGAGTGTTGATTCTAGATGGATATGTGTTTGCTTCTAAATAATACAAACTCAAGGATTATAAACTAAATTATCTTATATATGAATTTGGGTCACCTTCCATAGTTCATGTTTTGACTATATAGAGGCACTACTTGCTTGGGAAAGAATGAACTAAAATTTGATCACCAAACTTTTAGATTTATTTTTATTTAATGTGATTATGATTTTTATATTTCATATACCAATGGTAAAGAGAATAATATTGCAAATGCTTTGAGTAGGAAATAACATATTTGTGTTGCCACAATGATAACAATAAAATTAAAAGATCAACTTTAAAATATATTACAAGAGGATACTTGGTATAATGAACTCAAGGAGGAAATAGAAATATCACAAGAATACAAAATTGGATGACTAAAGGTCAAAAGATCAGTACAAAATTGAAAAACGTTATGAGCATTAGAGTTGTCCAAGAAAGACTGGAAAGCCATCAAGAAAAAGGCATGGCTAGTCTTTTTCAATGTGCTTTCTGCACCAATGGTGAAAACTTTAATCGCTTGTTGTTTCAATGCTCAATGGCAACCATTACTAGGGATCCTTTTTGTACAGCCCTCCTCTGGAGAGCCCTCTTTCAGAATATCAGAGTTTAGAGGAATCTCAAAATAAGGATTAAGAAGCTAACCACTGTTCAAAGAACACTCTTATACTCTCACTGAGTCTGTCTGTCAATCAACAGCATGAGTTCCCTCAGCTCACTCGGGTATGGTCTAAGAAATGCAACCTCACAGTCAAATTAAAAACATTTTTTCCCCTTCCATCCCTTAGTTTGCCCTTCAGCCAGACTCCCTTGGTATGACAGTGTAGTTAAGGGCTATCTAGGCCCGACAGGCTCTGGAATACTCGTGTAAACTAAGAATGTGATGAGAACTCAGTTTCGACAGAGTTTGGGAGTTTGTGCGAACAAATTGGCCAAAATATTTCCATTATCTGAAGGACTAAAACTTTTAATCAAGCAAGTAATAACACCAATAAGAATTGGGAAGACTCGAATTTAGCAACTCGTCTCACATTACGGAAGGCCGAACCAAAAAGAATATCGCTGATCCTACTTATGAAGAAGATATACTCAATGTGCAGGGCCTTAAGAAAGATTGAAAGGATATAAGTTTACAGGCAGGTCAATTCTCCAACTGGGAAGCCGTTATTCCTAAAATCCAGCATGTTAAGAAGAATAATAGCCTAGGGGAAAGAGGCAAAAATCTATATGTATCAGACGTCTCATGCTCATCTCTGATCACATTTTAAAGATTTTGTTTCATCTTATTTCCAACAGTTTCCATTGTTATTCCATTTTGCTACCTCTTATTGGAAGCACTCTGCTCGGACTTCACTCAACCACATAAAAACCTCTAGACTGAAATATCGGAATGCAGAAAAATATGTCCCAATCAAGATTAAGCTCTGGTGCTTATGGAATGCCAGAATCTTCCTCTTGAGTTCCCCTGCAATGCTTCCCTTTGAAATTTCTGCTATAATATCCTATTGCCACGCCAATGTAAGCTTTGGGGTCTTGCTATTCTCATCTAAGCATTGGGGTCTCTTCTGTCAATGGCCCTGATCTAGATGACATGGTGCATAGTTCAGATTATGGTTATTCTAGGGCATTCACACAGAAGTTTTTTCCAGATTCCTAATGTCTATAAAGTCGGACATCCTATGCTTACTATGGGCACTCCTTGTAATTATCCATGTACATTTTGTGCCAAAATCAGTTTTCTCTCCATTTTTTGGGGAAAAAAATAACAAATAACCATAAACGCTCCAAAACTCTATAAAGCCAGTCAGGCGATGATTTATTAAGATTGCTTCTTGAAAGTCCGTCCTCAATTGGAATGAGGAGACCCGATTGCTATATGTACAAATATTACTACAAGAAAGTCAAATGGGTAAACCGTGCTTATTCATCCTGCTAGTATTAGTTAGAATCATAAATTTAAAAAAACCTGCGCATCATTCCCATTAGCTTTTAAGACCTGGGCCTCGCCATATCAATGGAAAATAATAACTTAATTTGTTTAAAAATAGATATTTGTTAAAATTTAATTGTAACCCATTTCAATTGAAAAAAAACCAATTTTAATTTTTTTGGATGAATATTTAGTTCTGACTTCGAACCCTGGCCATTCGACACGGTGCAAATTAAATTCAAGGCGATAAATATCGAAATTCCGGAAAGGCAAATTGGCAACCGAATTTTTTTTATTTATCTTTGCAGAAAGCTCAAATCAAATTAAAAGGCAGAGGCATAAAACAGACCTAGATTTCTCTGAACACGTCTTCAACAGCCAAACCCTGGTCCACATCTTCCTGCAGCTTCTTGACCGCATCGGAATACATGGCGGTCCTGAGAGCCCCATAGGTGGCCTTCTCCCAGGGTTTCTCCGCCAGGAGATTCGCCTCCCTCAGCGCACCTTCCAAAGTTAGGGCGGCATCCTCGTACAATCCATCCACCAACCCGGCTTCGAATCCACTAATCCCCGTGTACTTGACGCCCTTGAGCACCGCGTCTCGAAAAGCCTGGGGACCGAGCTTGCTCTTTAGCAACGCCAGAGCGCCTGGAGGCGGCACCACGTTGATATGTACGGCGCTGTTGTAAAGAAAACCACGATCCTTCCGCATGTAGCGGTAGTCATGAGCCATCGCCAAGAGGAACCCCCCCGCGGCGGCGTGGCCGCACAGCGCCGCCACGGTGGGCACGCTCATTTTCATCATGGCGTGCATAACTTTCTCGAATTCTGAGAGGAGGAAGGGGAATCGCGTCTGCGGGTCTTGTTTCATCCACTCCAGATCGAGTCCGTTGGAGTAGAATTTGCCATCGTTGGCGGTCACGAGGGCTCTCGCGTCCGACTCTTCGACGTTTCGGAGGGCCGCCAGAACGTCGGAGCAGAGCTGCGGGGTGAATGGGTGCTCGCTTTCACCTACGAATTTCAGCACGAAAACTTTCCCGTGGCGCTCCAGGCTGCACATTTTTGCGGTTTGAGAGTAATAATTCTGTCCAATCGAGATCCAGCGCCGAAACGGTGTGCCTGGATTTCTATGCGCACACGGCCGCAGTCCTGTAAATGTAATCGCTTTACTGAAGGCCATAAAGAGGCCTGTGTTTGCAGCTTTCATAAGCTGGCTGGCTGAAAGAGACTTATCATTTATAACGGCAGTACAATTGCGCTAAGCAATAAAAGGTTTCCTTTTCCTTGATCGAACTGAGGTGAAGGAGATGCTAATGATATGGTGTTAGGTGTCCAACAAAAACCTATTCTATATATTTTATATATAATATTAATGCCAAGTATAATTGGTTGGTCGTTATTTGTCTCTTCAGATATTCATTAAGAAGATAATTATTTTTGAAGGCAGTTTGTTTGCAAAGGTAGTGGTTTATCCTCCACCAATAACAACAATACAAATAAAAATCGTGAGAGACCAACTCTCCTCTCCTATGTAAGTATACAAGCCTTGTGGACATTTTTAGGTGGTCATTCAATAAAAAATTCAGATTTTCAATTATTGTAAGTCAAATTACAATTTTTGTCATAGTTGAATTATTGTTCACCATTTTTTCTCGTTTAAATATATAATCATAATTTTAAAAGTTAAAACCACAAGGGTTTCTCTTAACAAGCCTATTCGTTTCGTTGGTTTACACCTTGCACTTGATAGTTACAAAAAAAAAAAAATAGTGTGGTTGTAACCAACTCTCCTATGTATATATTAAAAAAAAACAAGCTTGACAGTTACGAAAAATAGTGTGGTTGTAACCAACTCTCCTATCTAAAAAAAAAAAAAAAAAAAAAAAATTGGCTAAACATATAGGAAAAGTAATCTAGGAAAAGTAACCTTGTTGACATATTATTATTTTTTGTTTTGTCCCATGGAGGACAACACAACGGTTTGGGCTTTGGCTCTTCTTTGGGAGATCTAAGGTTCAAACCGTGGCGTGGATGAGTTTGTGAGAGGGTGGATGTGTATTCAAAAAAAAATTAATATTTTCAACTATGGTAGGTCAAGTTACAATTTTTATCATAGTTGAATTGTTCACCATTTTTTTCACATTTAAACATATGATCAAAATTGTAATTTAAAAAGTTGTATCCAAATATGATAGATTTTCTCATGATAGATGAGTTTTGTTTGTATTGTTATTATTTCACTTATAATAGGATGATTCACATGTTGTCTGTTTATTTACATGCTTAATGCTTGTATCTATATATGACAAATCTTCTCAAGATAAATGAGTTTTGTAATTTCAAAAGTTGTATCCAAATATGATAGATTTTGTCATGATAGATGAGTTTTGTTTGTATTGTTATTGTTTCACTTCTGATAGGATGATTCACATGTTGTTTGTTTATTTACATGCTTAATGCTTGTATTTATATATATGACAAATCTTCTCAGGATAAATGAGTTTTGTTTGTTGAATTATGTCTATTGTTTGTTTCACTTCTCGTGTCATGATTCACATGTTGTTTGCTTCTTTATGTGCTTATGTGCTTAGCGCTTTATCACTAAGTGCAACTCTTTACTTTTATTACTGAAAACTTGGAAAAGATGCTTATACTAATAGAGTTATAAGGTTTCACTTATCTTTATTGAATATTTTTCTTTCTTATAGACATGGCTCAAAATTATTGTTAGCTCAAGCCCTAGGATAAGGTAGTCAGCCCCTAGCATTAAGGTTAGGGGTATTGTTGATTTAGACAATAAATATGAGGAGTTATGTTGTACTTGGGATCATCTTTCATACTTGAATCTTAATCACCTTTATTGTGCATATAAGACTTTGCCTTTTCTAAGTGACTAGGATTTGTATTGATTTGAAATTTAAAATTTTGTTACTCACATTATTAATTTTTTGGCATTGAATCTTAAATTTATTGTTGCAATATATGTTTTTTGTGCATTATTGAATCATTACTATTATTGTTGTATTTTTGGAAGTTATTTCATTACAAGTGGTATTAGAACAACAATCTGGGATCCTTGTAATAGTGTAAAAAAACAACAAAAAGACATGCAAATCATTTCAAACCCTCATACAATTTAGTCTACTTTCTATCACCCAAGTATTTTTCATCATGTTTTTTGGCTCCATCTTTCAATTCATTTTTCTTCTATAATTTTGTGAGTTAGTCGTCATTGTTTTCTCTTTTTTGATCTTGATAAATAAAAAAAGATCAAGTGCATCAGGACCCTTGCAGGAGATCCATCTCAATACGATCACGTCTTCAAGCTAGTCAAAATAAATGGTATCTCTAGAAACACTTTTTGATTGTCGGGTGTACCAAGATTTTAGCAGGAGATCTATCTCATTGTAATCATCACTTCAAACTAATCAAAGTAAGGTGTATCACTAGCAACGCTTTTCAAAAATGCTCCAAAGGATTCCTTTGGGTTTTGCTTTTGCTCTTAGTGTATGAATGAACCCATTGCTTCTATTGAATAGTTGTTAATCAATAGTAGTTTATAGCACATCGGTCATCTAAGGATGTGTGCATAAGAAAAAATAAGTATTAATCTAGAAATATTTATAGTCATTACAACATCCTTGAAGGTATCAATAACATTGACTCACATGTCCTTTTTCTTTAGATGACATGACTTTACCTCCTTCCACCACCTCTCCTCCTTCCATTCCTCCAATTAGTCTTACTATACCCAATACAATTGACCTTCAGTTGTACATATCTTGAGTCCCAAGCAAATAAGCACTCTAGCCTAGAGAAAATAGTTTCCTCCATCACTGAAGCTTAAATTTAAATATAGAATACCTTACAGTTCATCCAAAGTCATTTCAATTCTATCCCTATAGAGTGTTCCCTTGACCAAGATTTTTAATAACCCATTGGGCAACAACCATAGGGTATGTAATAGGCACCAAATGTGAAGTGTTACTAGTGTCAAAACATAGGCATCTACCAAGAAAAATCATTTGGTCACAAACCTCCAGTTTCCCATGGCAATCAAATGGATCCCTATGCTACGAAGGGCACTCTTCCAGGTATGGGTAGCTTTAAGTTAGGCTTTGCTATTGATATTTATTCCTTTATAGGAGGTGTTTTTAATTTCCTTTCTTGGCCTCATGATTTTCCCATCCCATGCATTAACATCTTGATCTTTGAGAGTACGAATCCACATGGTGAGATAGACAAGATGGATAATATCATTTATCTAGACCATGTACCTAAAGAATATTGTGTCATGTCGGTTGCTACTAAGTTGGGAATCCATGCTCATCAATGGTTGTCGTGAGAGCTCCATCGATACAAGACCTCTCTTATGTGGTCAAAGTTCAAAATATTGTTCCTTCATAAGTTTGACAAGGTATATTCTACTTTGTATGTGGTCAATTTGATGCAAACCAAGCAAATAGGATTGATTAAGGATTATTGTGTGAAGTTCATAATATTGCTCACCTATGCCAATTAATTAGATCCAATTATGGTGATCTCCATATTTTTCCATAACCTTAAGGTTGAAATCTTATAGAAAGTTGACATGTATGATACATGTACGCTTAAGGATGTTGAACATGTGGCTCTAGCAGCAAAAAAAAGATCTAATTATCTCGTCCCCAACCATAGCATGATTTTAACCCTTGACGATATTACTTCAATAATTGCAATGAAGGGAATCCCTAAGGATTATTTTGTTATGAATGTCATTCATGTCATCCTCGTGATTAGGCCTATAAAGAATGATGTAAGTTCCTAATGTTAGAAGATGAAGAACAAGATTCTTCATAGTAGGAGATACCAACCCAACTAATATATTCTAAGCATGGGGTCAATACCATGGTTCTCTTCATATTTCCCTAATGGGGATCTAGGATCACCATTCCATCAAGGTACAAGGATTCATCAAACATTAATGCATCAATGTGTTGATTGATTTGGGTAACACACAACTTTATTAACAACAAAACAACACAAAATTGGGACTATATATTAATACTTTGACCTAGGACAAATTCCAAGTATTGATTACAAATAGGGGTATAGCTCAGTGTGTGGATCATACAACTAAATTCACCATCCAAATGGGTGATTATACTTGATCTAGGCATATCTTCACCATGAATCTAGGTAGTGTAGATGTTATCTCGATAATGTTATTATTAATCTACAATGATTAAATGTCAAATGGATAGAGAATGACAAGGCCATTATCTCCAAGGAATAAAACCTCCTCCTTCCAAGGAAGTTAGATTCCACAACATGGAAAACATATTGAAGAGAGGCAACTGTGGATTCTTTCCTAGGTCAAATGCATGGAATGACGTTCTTATAAGTAATTTTTCCAACCCTTGTAGACTATTATTGATTGATATGCAAACATCTTTGGTAAACCCATGGGTCTTCTTTCTAGGCACACATATGATTATGTCATCCACCTTGTTCAAAGAAGATAGCCTTTAAATTTTCATCCTTACTGCTATCCCTAGCCTTAAAAGTATGATATTGATAAGCTGGTATAGGAGATATCGTAGCAAGGAATTACCCATCAAAGCATTAGTCCTTATTCATCTCTAATGGTTATGGTACAATGTAAGGATAAATATTGATGCATGTTTCCCATTTTTTTATTTCTCAACAAGATGACCATCAAAATAATGTTTTTAATCCCTATTATAGATGATTTGTTGGATGAATTGCATGGCATTAAATAATTTATAGCTTTAATTGCACTTTGAGTTCCATCAAATTAGGCTTAGAGAAGATGATAACCTAAGACTATTTTTATATGCATGAGGGTCATTATGAGTTCTTAGTCATGTCCTTTGGTCTTATTAATGCTCCTTCCACTTTCCAAAGTCTCATGAATTCTATTTTTTGTTCTTTTCTCCACAAGTTTGTATTAGTATTCTTTGATGATATCTTAGTTTATAACAAGGTTTGGAAATCTCATTTAGTTCATGCAAACCAAGTTCTCCACTTTTGTAGAAGGAAAAACTATTTTTCAAAAGATCCAAGTGTTCCTTTGTGGTCTATGAAGTAAAATACTTGGGATATATAGTATCTCAAGGAGTCAAGGTAGATCTTAACAAGATCAAAGACATGTAATATTGAACCCTACCTAAATCCCTCAAGTAGCTCTGGGGATTTTTATGTCTAATCGGGCACTACATAAAATTTATTTGTAGCGATGGCATGATTGTGACTCCTCTCGCTACTTTCACTAAGAAGGATGCCTTTGTTTGGTCTAAAGTAACTTTCCAAGCCTTTCATTCCCTAAAGGAGGCTATGTGTACCACCCCTATTTAGGCTAATGTTTATTTCAATAAGGCTTTTGTCATTGAGTGTGGTGCTTCAAGCATAGATATTGGAGTTGTTTTGATGTAGGATGGACACCCCTTGGCCTTTGAAAGAAAACAACTCTTTGATATAGGTTGATTCACTTATGATAAGAAAATGTTAACCGTTCTACATGTTGTAGATAAATGATAATCTTATCTGTTGGGGTGACATTTCATCATAAAGACCTACCATAGCAACCTTAAGAATTTTCTAGATGAATGTCTCTCATGCCTAGAATAGATTAAATGGTTCACAAATATATTAAGTTATAATTTCTTCATTGAGTACAAGAAGGGGACGAAGAATGTGGTGGTCAATGTTCTATCTCAAAAAAATGAGGATGATATTGATGTCAGTGCCATCTCTAGTATTCTTCCACAATGTCTTTTCTATCTTTAGAAAGAATGAATTAATGGCCTAGATATTGTTCACATCATTCATGAAGTGGAGAGGGGTACCATGTAAGAAGAATCATATTTATCTTCCCCCATCCTTAGTTTTGAAAAATAGTGTTCTCTAAGAATTGCATGCATCTCCTGTGGCTACGCATTTTAGATTTTTTAAAAACATACCAATGGGTGAAGAATTTTTTTCTTGGAAAGGATAAAAAATCAAATATCAAGATCTTTATGGTCAAATGTGAATTTTATCAGCAGAACAAGGGGGAACTATTAAATCTCCTAGTTTGTTGCAACCCTTGCCTATTCTTGATCACCAATGGATGCACATCTCCATGTATTTTATTGAGGGCCTTCCCAAATATAAGGAAAAAATGATGATATTTGTGGTAGTGGATTGCCTTTCAAAGCACACTCATTTTTATGCCTTGCAACATCCCTTTTTAGCTAGCAAGGCTGCCAAGGTATTCCTCAATTTTATTTTTTAAATTGCACAAAATTCCCAAGTCCATTGCTAAGGATTGTGACCATATCTTTACATTTTTTTAATTAATTATTTTATCTTAGTGGTACTTAATTGAATATGTTCTCTTCATAATCACCCTTAATTAGATGGCCAGATAGAGGTTGTAAACAAATGTTTGGATGCTTACCTTTATTGTTTCATATAAGACAAACAATACCATTGGGTTCATTGGCTCTTTTTAACCAAATAATGGTATAACACTTGTTACTATTCATCCCTCAAGATGTTCCTATTTGAGGTATTGTATGGTCAAAAACCTTCATTAGTGTCAAATTATGTTCTAGGATCTTCTAAGATGACCTAAGTGGATGTTTGTTATAGCAATGACGATTTTTGCTAAAATTTCTTAAAGATTATTTATCCTAGGCCCAAAATCGTATGAAGTAGTGACCATACTTACATCACTTTGAATGACAATTTGTTATGGGGATATAGTCCTTTTGTTTCTTCATCCTCATAAGCAATTTCCATCAATGACTAAGTCCAATTAAAAGGTGGCTTCTCATGTTTACAACCCCTACAAAATGGTTTGTTGCATTAGTGAAGTGGTATATCAGTTGTATTTTCCACTGTCTTCTCACATCTATATTGTCTTTCATGTTTTGTATCTTAAACAAATTATTGATAAAAAAGTGTAGACCTAGAAGGATATTCTAGTACTTGATGAAGAAGGACAAATCACTCTCTATGTATAAGTGATGTTATAGTTTAGAGTCCATAATCTACAGTCTCTCCAAATAGGAGTTCCTTATCAAGTGGCAACATCTTTCAAAAGAAGATGCAATGTGGAAGCTTAAGAGCAATTCCTAGTCATTTTTAGCTTTGAAGGCAAAGCCTTCTAAAGTGAAAGCTATGTAACAACTCCAATATAGCCACATTGGCTATCTTAATTATTGTTAGCTTGATCCCTAGGATAAGGTAGTTGGTTATGGAGCATTAGGGTTAGGGTTATTGTTGATTTAGTCTTTAATTATGAGTAATATTGTAGTTTGGATTACCTTTTATACTTGAATCTTAGTCGTATGTATTATGCATATGAGACTTTGCCCTCTTAAAGTGGCTAGGATTTGTATTGATTTTGTTATCTTTTAAGGATATGCGCAATGGGAGAGATCTATCACAGGTCCTACTAAGATGTAAAAATATGAAAGAATGGAATTTTGCAATATGATTGAAATATACTATAAATAGAAACTGGTAAAAATACAATGCAATATGGAGGTGATGGTCACTCCATTGATATAATCTAAAGAACTACATTGTGCTCCATCAAGGAGCTCTACCACTAAATACTACTCTCTACTATAAAGAACTTGATGAACTTGATATTCTTGATCTACTTAATGTCTATGATCACTCACTATGAGGCCCTTTATATAGGAAGATAGATTCCTTGGCCAACACTCAACCTAGTTGTACAAGGGGACACCTTGCACACTATAACTTGCAGATTGACACTTGTGCTTTTATTACATTGCTTGAAGTAACTAGCTAACTTCCCCCTAAAGTAATATCCTACTCTAACTATCTACCAAAGGTGGTACATTCACATGACCCAAATGATGTAATATACTCTAACAGATTTGGAATATGGATTTTTATTACTTGCATTATTGATTTTCTAGCATTGCCATTGATTTATTGTTTTAATGTATATTTTATTTTCACACTATTGAATTGTTATTGCTATTTGTAGACACCTAAAACATATTATTTTGAGGAGGCTACCTATATGGACACCTTTTCAGGCCATATGACCCACCTTGGGCATCTTTAGGGCTTAACAGTGGGTTTTTCTACTCAAACAAGGGAAAATTGCATTTTGTAGCTTGGATCATCATACCTAGAGATGACATCTAGAGGTTTCTCTACCCTAGGATGTCTAGCAGTCATGGCCACTCTACCCTTGGACGACCATACCTATAACAAACTCAGGCTCCCGAGCCGAAGGAAAATCATTTACAGGACAACTAAGCATCAACTGTCAAGCGTGAGAAGGTTCTAGAATTGGTGTTTGGTCTTCCTAGATCCTAATCATTTATTGATTTCTTGGCTTCTCCTACAAGCCAAGATTCCCATTTGGGAAATCTATAAGAAGATGCCTTGCCTTCATTCAAAACCTTGGCATTTCTAAGAAGAAAGGAATTAATGAATGAAGTGCTATCGGTTTGTTTACTAGAGAGAACATCCTCTCATAAGCAATGAAGTGCTACCCAAATCTCATTATGGAGATATCAAATGCAACAATGGAGTCCCTTGGAGTTTGAAGATCAAATTCAACAATCTTTCACCATCAATGACCTTATTTCATGCTAATTTCTACAATTCAATCGTGCTTCAAGTGTGCGACCCTTGAACAATCAATTTGGTAGACCAACCCCAGCATTTCTCACATCGGTCATGAAGAAATAGTTTGTTGTTCAGTGGCCATCTCACCCCGATATGACCCGTAGGCACCGTCACCCTGCCTTAGGATGGTCAGCAGGCTAGACCGCTCTACCTCAGAATGACCTCTCAGTGATATCTATTTTTACTATTTTTCTTGAGTATAGTAGGATTAGATTCATTCCATTTGTTTTCTAACATAGTTTAGTTCAGTTTTCATGCATTTGTTTATCATTTTCAACATTTCTTTTCAATTTCTTATCATGGATATGGACCTCATCATGAGAGGTTCCTCATTTGCTATTAATGTCTTGTGAGTGTTCTTGTGTGCAGATTTCAGATCTTGACAGGAGCTATCAACATAAAGATTCATCAATATTTATCTCACATTGTGGAGGTCACAAGAAACTCCTCCCCAATCAGTTTTGAGGGTGCAAATATTTTATAGGATACACCTACCATTGGTTCTTTATTGTAAATTGTATCAAATTGGTATCTATCCCTAAGAGGGATATCTTTGTAACCGCCTTGTAAAGGAAAATTTCAATATTAATGAGAAGGGCACCATTTATTTATTTTTTGTCTCATGATGGTTACATGATTATGCTTTCAATTTGATTTCATATAATTGTTTAGGTGTAGGATTTTTGCATACTACAGTGGCGATCATGGTGGTGGACTCTTTCCAAATTTCACAAATCTATCGCTAATTACTTGTTTTCTTGATTTTCTTGAATTGTAGGTACCACCATCCTAGATTGGAATGGTCAATAATCATAGCTGCCCTACCCTATGACGGTTAGCAGACCTCACGGTCCTACCTAGATATAACCTTGAAGCAGAGTTTAAAAAGGTTAGAAACAACACCTTCATCGGATGTAGGCTTCACTGTAAGTTTATATATCCCTGTTTTTCTTGCTATTCGATAAATAAATGTAACAATTTCATATTTAAGTAGAGAAAATACAAAAACTTTCAATTTTAATAGCTTGTTTATGATCACCCCTAGGTCAAGTGGCCTCTGTTTCTGGTCGTTGCTGGGTCAAGCAACCCTGTTTCTGACCATCCCTATGTTAGATGACCTCTACTACAGACCATATTACATAGAGATGACCTCTATTTGCTTATTGTGTAGATTGTGTGCTTGTTGCCTATGCAAAGGCTGACATCATATTAGGGTTTGCAATTTTAAATTTTCTAAAACTAAAACATTCTTATTTAGGAATTTGAAAATTTGAAATGTATTTTATGCATTAGAAAAAATCATTGATTGCTCTATGTTGCATTTTTCTTTTTGCATAAAATAAAAAGAACCCACACACACCACGTATCATATTAAACATCAATGAGTTGGAATTCACACCCAACCATTGATCAAGACCAACGATGGTGGCCTTCATCACCACCTCGTTGGCTTGTTTGTGGTTATTTCACACCCTATTTTGGCCAAGGCCAGTCCAAGAACCATCATAGGTGAGGACTGGTAGGACTTGGGCTCCCTCATCAAATTTGGACTTCATCACCAAATCTTGGTGGGTTTCACGACCTGGACTTCATCACCAAGTCTGTGTGTGAGAGTATACAGGTGAAATCCCTTAAATCGAGTAATTTCATCAACGAAAGCAAAAACATGAACAAGAAAGCAATAACAACAATAAATCAAAATACACAAGATAGTGTAGGAACTCAAAGAAATTTTTAAAAGAGATAATCATATTGTATACTTTGTTTATTTCTTTACTATTTACGTAATCAACATAAAATCCTACCATCCGATCTAGGACCTAATTTAAAAAAAAAAATCGAATTCAAAGGTTAGCAAGCTTTTCATTTCTCCAGCAAAAAATCTACACTCAAAAAATAAAAAATTATGCAAATCAGAGCTATAACGAAGAAGTTATAGTGGTTTTATCATTACTCTATTTTGAGTAATTTTTAAACCAAAAATAGGGGAAAATAGCACTAAAAAAGTCATAAAAAGCCCTAGACAACCCCAAAAATCCTCAAATTTATTTTGTTATCTTAGTTAGCCCCTTCTGCACCTCTCACAAAATTTTTGAGTCCTAACTCCTTATTTTCTCAAAATTCCTCAAATTTATCATTTTTCCACTAGCCCTGGTTGGCCAAATATTCCACAAATACAAAATTTGATCCCGAAAACACTTTTTTGAGTCCTAGCCCATTATGATCAGCTCATCACACTAATCATTTTTATATATAACACCCACAATTTTTTTTGAAAGTCAAAATTTTCTAAAAAAAAATGGTCGAGGGACCCCCCTTTCATGGAGTGGATCCAAATGCGGTTGAAAATAAGACCTCCAAATTAGAGAGAGAATCAGGCTCCACAACCAATGAACATCTCCAAATCAGTCTAGAGGACATGGCCATCCCTGAATGGCATCCCAAGTTTTATCATAACATCAATACCATCCATAGGGGGTCAAACCTTCGAGATATCCCTATTAAGGAAGCACCCACAGGTCCTCCAGAAAACCTTCCTGACTTGGATACCCTGATAGAATTTTATAAAAGGAACAATCCACCCATTGAGGGGCCTAGTAGGTCAATGTCATGGGTTCACATCCCAACTTGCTCTATACATCAATCAAAACATGAACATGAGTATACACCATGGCCTAGCCTGGATGAGCAAACCACCCCATTTGATCGAGCAAGTCACCTCCTACTCCTCATGGAGAGTACTTTGCATAAGCACATTATGCCTCTATGCAACCCAAATATACAGAGCTTACATCTAAGCCTAAATATCATTCATTCCTCATAGATGAGGAAGAGGACCCAAGTCATCCTCCTACTCCTCATGAAGAGTACTTGGTGCAACCATGTTGCATCTCTACATCACCAGACTATACAGAGCCCATTCATAAACCAAAATATCAGGTCAATGCAACCTTTAGGGATCATGGAAAACAAGTAATAGATCCTACTAGGGGAGAAAGACAAGACAAACCCATCCGTATTTCAAATACGAGGGTACATAGACCCCATACAAGTGAGCAACAAAATCATACTCATTAGGCACTTAGGCCAAATCTTAACCAACAACAACATACAGATCAACTCCAATTGGACCAACAACAATTAAATCAACAATGGGTGGACCCACAATGGGCACACCTACAAAGGTTGTATCAACGAAAGATACAACAAGAACAACAAAAGATACAACAAGAGCAATTGCAAAATGCATTACATGAAGTGGTGCTTACACCTAGCACCTATAGGATGCAACAATGCATAAGGTACCCAATACAATATCAAAATATTCTCCCTCGACCATGCCAAAATTACGTTCAACATCAAAGGCCACTACCTAGTTATCATCAAGAACCTCATACTCCTCAACAATACCAAGATCAACAAGAGGAGGAATTATATGAAGAGCCCCAATGGGAACATCAAGAACAAGTAGATACCTACCTTGAATCCATTTATGATGAGGTACCTAATGATCATACTTATCACCCACCTCAACATCAAAATTGATCCCCTCTACCTAATCAAGGGTGATAGCAAGCAGATCATATCATTTCTCCAAGGGCATACAAAGTGCTAACTGATCGGCTAAATTCATTAGAAAAACAAGCTCAAAGTTTGGTTTATCAAAAACCCACACTAAAGTAGCTTAGCAATCAGCCTTTGCATCCATCAGTGCCATCACCGCCATACCCATCACATTTTGAGATGCCTAAACTTGAAAAGTTCAAAGGTGACGAAGATGCACAAGAGCATGTGACAAGCTTCATCAATATGTGCTTTCATCTTCAAGACAATGACCCCTTGATGTTGAGAACCTTCCTTATAACATTAGCTAGGGGTGCTTTGGAATGGTATAATCATCTACCATGCCATAGCATATACACCTTTGAGCAATTAGTCAATGCATTTTTGGAACATTTTACCTTTAGCACTAAGAAAATGATAAACTTGACTGACTTGTCTAGCCTTCATCAATTTGATGATGAGCCAGTCATGGAATATGGCAATAGGTGGAGAAAGGTGATGTCAAAATTACCTTTCACCCTACCCATAATGGAACTAACTTGAATGTTTACTAGAAGTTGTTCAAAGTAGATCTCGCTCTTCTTACAATTACAATAATATCAAACATTCGAGGAGGCCTTAGCACAGGCCAAGGTCATTGAGGACATCAAGGTCCAGGAGGGTGATATTCAACTCCACAAAAGGGAATGGCCATACAAGAATATTAAAGGTGGCAACATGCAACAAAAGGTGGCCCTAGTCAATCAAGTTGTTTTGAGTATCCCTAGATCCTCAAACCAGGCCGCACCACCTCAACTACTAGTGCAGCCTAATTACCAGGCTCAACCTCCACTGGCCCAAAATCATATGCAATAGAATCAAATACAAGGCCAACAACATCGGCCACCATGAAAATATACTCATTTTCTAGAGACATTAGCATCGATCTTCAATCGATTATGTGAGGCACGAGCAATCAATCTTCCTGAGATCCATCCATTGAAACCTAATAAGCGTAGATCAAAGGGGCACAAGAAAAATCTATACTATGCTTACCATCGACAAAGGGGTCATGACATCCAGACATGTTACCCCTTTAGATATTTAGTACAAGATATGATCGAGAGGCAAGAGCTTCAGATTGGCAATCCTCTTGCTCCAAACAACCAACCAATAGGAGTCTTCCAAGACCCCTTACCCACACACGAAGCAAACACAACACCTACCAATCAAGTCAAGCAACCTAATTAGGTGCATATCAATCCACCTCCCCAAGAGTTTGTGGGAATGATCAGTGTTGTAACAGAGGACCAAGAATATCAAAATCAATCTACGCAACCTATGGCTTCATCCAACGTTTCATCTTTGCTCATCTCATCTCATCAAGACATTGGCATTGCACAAAATTCATTGCCACAATAAGAGGGGTTCAGTTTCTATCACTCCTCCTAGCCAATCCAATCACATCACATCAAGCACAATGCACACTAGGGGTGCTCAAGGTGTCACACCTTCCCCACCATCCACATCACAATCGATGAAGCAAATTGGGGATTCTAAAGGTATCACACCTTCCCCACATTCATCGATCACCACACACTTTGGGGGTGCTTAAGGTATCACACCTTCCCTCTAAAAATAAAACAATCAAAAATTACAAAAACAATTAAAAATCATCAAAATTTCACAAACAAATCAGAAAACACAAAAATAATACAAAACATCAAAAATACAAAAATATTTGCATTACATCACTATGCATTTCATTGCATTCATTGATTAGTTGCATTAGGCATATTCATCCATTGCACTTGCATTAGGACAAGTTGTGTTTACATTCTTACAAATGACACCATGTTTGTATGTCAGTCATGAATCTCAAATCAACCTTATCAATCATCATCATTTATAGTTTTCTTTATGAGATTTTGCTTATTAAGAGGTCCTCATAAGATAGGGTAGATATTGGATGAATATCAACAATGATATTTAGATGACCACTGACTATTTTATGCACACCTTTTAGTTTACAAAAGCTTATAGGGAAAACCCTCACATATCACATATCATTATCATCCACATTCCCCTTTATGAGTAACTATGTTTTTCAACACAATCAATGAGTTGCTATAGGGTGTTCACTAGGGTTTTCAGTCATTCAACCATCCCTAGTTCTCTTTTCAAATTTTGTAGAAAGCTATCTTGGCTTTTAGAAGGTAAGGTCTTGCTTTGATAGTACCTTGCATATGTCAAAATCCCAACACAAATTTACACATTAACAATCCGAGTTTGAACAAGGAAGGATGACACTACAAAGTGGTCCTTGTCACCTTAAGTGAAAGGTTTCCCTTGCTCATCCTATCATGTGCATGGTCTAGGATGCTGAGAATTGAAAAAAGGACAAGCTCCCCCCTACCCAAAAATCCCTTTGCTCTTCCAAAAAAATGAGCAAATTTCCCAAAAAAAACAAAATAAATAGTGATTTTCATCACTAAGCAAATCCCTTGCTCTAAAAAAAAATAGTGGTTTTCACCACTAAAATGAGCAAGTATCCCAAACAATTAAAAGAAAAGAAGGGGGTAAAGAGCTTGAATCCTTGGAATCCTTAGTATTCAAAAGCCATGGGGTGATCTCCATTACAACAATGGGTTGAATGAAACCCGCCTAGCAATGGAGTAGCCTTACACGTGGTGATATGTCTATCACATTAGTGACCTTCTTTTGTACAGACCAATGTCGGCTTATGGTTGAGCTAGCTTTTGGTGGCTTGTATTGCCTAGTAGTCTAGTCCAACTACGTCCAAACTCAGGATCACGATGACCATAGGGTGATCCTCATTACAACAATGGGTTGCATGAAACCCACCTGGCAATGAGGTAGTCTTATGCATCATCTAATATATTCACTATGCACACACAGGGATATTGAATATCTGGGTCTTCCTAGCATATTTTTATCTTCCAGAGTCATGTATAGCCAGTATACAATTTTTGATTGATCAACTAGGGTGTTTGAGTCTCATGAAAGACCTTGTTGTGCCCTCATAACATCTCACTATTTCACATCCATCATTTACATTTCACCATATCATTCCATACAATTCAGCTTCAAATGTATGACTTTTTGTGAAAAGGTTGACATTTTGATTCATGACTTTCATACATTCTGTGGTGCTTACACTTAGGTTGCTTTGCATCTTAGATTCATTCATTATGTTTTAGCAAATAAACACAAACATCAAATTTTGCATCATCATGTCATTAGCACATAACATACATGCATACATCTAGGCATATAATTTACATCTATGCATACGCGCTAAAATGTCTAGACATTCATCCATCATTCATCATTGCATCCATAAGTGCATCCATGCATAACATAACATAAGCAATAAACAAGCTCCAAAGGCACTTAAACCCTTTGGTCACATCAATTCAAAAGGCTCCAAAGGTACCCAAACTCCTTTGGTCAATTTCAAAAGGCTCCAAAGGCACCTAACCCCTTTGGTCACATCAAGTCAAAAATCTTGAGTGATCCTCATATCTAGTGATTTACTCTAGACACCTAGTGGTTGCAATGACTAATTATCCATGCAGGATGGGTAGATTACCATAAGGCCACTTGAACAAAAAAACACAAAAATATTCATAAATGGTCGAAATCAAAGTTGTAATGGGATCTTCCCCCCTTTCACTTTTGCAAAGGCCCTACAAAACCCAAATCAAGTCATCTTGGTCAAGCGACTCGTCGCTTTCATCAATTTCCATCTCCTCTATCAACTCATCACTTGAGGGGGTAGTCATACATCATAAAATTCATAATCAAAGTCAACAATCAAACACTCAATCATCGCTAAGTGCGTTCATTCAAGAATCATTGCCGAAGATAATCATGCACCCTCCTTGCTTGGGGCAAACAAACAAAAAGCAAAAACAAATTCAAACAAACTGGGCAACTACGCCTTCCTAATTGCCACTAAGGCTAAGGATTAGACTTAAGCTTATCTCCTAATTGCCACTAAGGCTAAGGTTTAGACTTAAGATTATCTTCTAATGCCCTAAATATTACCAAAATCAAGTTCTTCAACTTATCAAAGGCAATGGTTCAAAGATGCATGCTCTTTCCATGATTGGGGCATCTAACATTGATTAGATCAATGAACATCAATCAACCTTCAATTTGACTTTAGGTTATCTATTTTTGCTCTGCATTGTGCTTTCACATAATGCATCCCAAAAAGGGGTATCTATAGACACCTAAAACACGTCATTTTGAGGAGGCTACCTATATGGACACCTTTTCAGGCCATATGACCCACCTTGGGTAGCCTTAAGGCTTAACAATGGTTTTTACCACTCAAACAAGGGCAAATTACCTTTTGCAGCCTGGACCGTCATACCCAAGGACGACCTCTAGAGGCCACTCTACCCTATGATGGCCAGAAATCACGGCCACCCTACCCTAGGACGGTTGCACCTATAACAAACTCAGGCTCCCAAGCTGAAGGAAAATCAGTTACAGGACAACTAAGCATCAACTATCAAGCACGAGAAGGTTCTAGAAGTGGTGTTTGGTCTTCCTAGATCCTAACCATTTCTTGGTTCTTGGCTTCTCCTGCAAGCCAAGATTCCCATTTGGAAAATCTATAAAAATGCATCTTGCCTTCATTCAAAACCCTAGTCATTTTATATAACAAAGTGCTGCCAAATTATAAAGCAATTGGATGATAACGAAGTGCTATCGATTTGTTTACTAGAGAGAACATCCTCTCATAAGCAACGAAGTGCTGCTCAGATTTCATTCATGGAGCTATCAAATGCAACAATGGAGTCCCTTGGAGTTTGAAGATCAAATTCAACAATCTTTCACCATCAAACATCCTTATTTCATGTCAATTTCCATAATTCAATCGTGCTTCAAGTGTGTGACCCTTGAACAATCAATTTGGTAGACCAATCTCGGCATTTCCCACATCGATCATGAAGAACTAGTTCACTGTTCAGCGGCTATCTCACCCTGAGACGACTTGTAGGTGTCGCCACCCTACCCTAGGATGGTCAGTAGGCCAGACCACTCTACCTCATGATGGCCTCTCGATGATATCTATTTTTACTATTTTTCTTAGTTACAGTAGATTTAGTAGCATTCCATTTGTTTTCTAACATAGTTTTATTCAGTTTTCATGCATCTTTTTATCATTTTCAGCATCTTATTTTCAGTTTCTTATCATGGATATGGACCTCATCATGAGAGGTTCCTCATTTGCTATTAACATCTTGTGAGTGTTCTTGTGTGTAGATTTTAGATCTTGGCAAGAGCTATCAACATAAAGATTCATCAATATTTATCTCACCTTGCGGAGGTCACAAGAAACTCCTCCCCAAATCAGTTTTGAGGGTGCAAAGATTCTACAGGATACACCTACCATTGGTTCTTTATTGTAAATTGTATCAAATTGGTATTAAATCCCTAAGAGGGATATCATTGTAACCTCCTTGTGAAGGATAATTTCAATATTAATGAGAAGGGCACCATTTATTTATTTCTTGTCTTTATCTTGATGGTTACATGATTATGTTTTCAATTTGATTTCATATAATTGCTTAGGTGTATAATTTTTGCATACTACACTATTATTATATTTTGGAAAGTTGCTTCATTGCACATGGTCAAGTTGTAATACAAGTAGGATCAATTTCAATCTCATATAATCAATTAAAATAGATAAAGTTTATGTATAAAATGAAAATGAAATGTTAAATATTTTAAATTATAATAATTTCATGATAACACATTTCAAGGTCAAATGCCAAAAAAATTAATTTACTTGTGAACAAGGGTGAACTAGAAGCGAGGGTGATCCAAGAGTGTAAGCAAGAAGCATGAAACATGAAGCATTGTGCGAGCAAGGAGTGAGCACCACTTCTTCTTGTTATTGATCTTAGGAAAAACTCAAAAACTAAAGGATTCATGTAAAGAATATCTAGATAACATGGAAGCAAGTCATTTTTGAAAGTCCTTACTAGAAGTAAGGGTACCCTGGTTGGAAGTATGGATACCCTAGTTAGAGATAAGAGGAAGAGTGAATCTATAGAAAATTATATCTAGGTAGTAGATATTACACTAGAAGTGATTATCAAGGATGAAATGATCGAGCATGATATAATGGTTCTGGCAATTAGAGGTTTAATGTGTAAGTTCCATAGATATTGTTCAAGTTATTTTGAGATTCAAAATGGGATCAAGTGGAAGTAGGGATTGAATTCAAAGTACTCTAACTTTTCTCCCAAAATGATTTTTTTTCTTATTATCTTCTCCATTTCATAAAGACATGATAAAATAATGGATTGAGGCCCTTGGTTTAGGGGTAAAGATGCATTATATTTAAGACCATGAAGCGAGGATTTTTTTATGGAGATAGAGACTATTAAAAGGTTTCTAGTGTGGATTAGTATTTTTGGACTTCCTTGTCAACTTATTAATAAGGAGGTTTTGAATATTATTGGCAATACTTTAGGCAAGTTCATTTAGGAGGAAACAACTGCTAAGAAGAGAAGGCATGTTGTCTACAATCAAATATGTGTTGCCATGAATATGTTAAAACCTTTACCATGTTTCATTAAGATTAAATCTAAATCAAGAGAATGGGATCAACAAGTAGATTGTGAAAATATTACATTCTGATGTTGCAAATATTATGAAACTGGACACGTGACAAGAGATTGCAAACTGAAAATTATGGAGAAAGAGATGGAAATTTTAGGCACAATGTAAACTTCAATGTGAAATAAGGAGATCATTTCATAGAATAAAATGGTTCAAATCAAGGATTTTCCACTCCTAAGGAAGTGGTAAGAAAAATCCCTCTACATTATTAAATGACAAAGGCCATTATAGTTCACTCAATTCAACTATTAGAATAAAAAAATGACATAAGGGATAAGGAATTAAAATGAAAAAGTTAAAATATAGGAGTTAAATATGGGAAGGAATATGAGGAGGCAATTTTTAAAGCAGAGGAATATGGGGAGGAAACTTTTAAAAGTGAATGAGGCGAAGGAGGTCAAGTTAATCCAAGTAAATCATCTTTATTTTCCTCAAATAGCATAAGATCTTCTTCTTACAATAAAAATGAAAATAGTTAAAAGTGTATCCATTGCACTTTAGGGTTTCAATAGAAACATAGAAAAACATATGGAGGATATCCAACGAAATTTAGCAACATAAGACAATAATGACTATGGAGGATCATTTGTGCACTTTAGGGATTTTGGGGCAACTTAAAGAAGAAACTACTTTTGAATCTATTCCTTGCATTTCAAATTCTTTAGGACAACATAAAGCTTTAGAAGATAAGACTCATTATGAAAAATATGGAAAAATAGAAGAGATTTATGAAGATAAAAGTGTTGGTGGGATTGGAAATTGGAGAAGTAGACCATCAAAGCATGTGATGGGACTTAATATTAACCATATTTTCTATCATTTTTTGTCTTAATTTAATCCCAAAATGACTGTCTTTTGTGACCCCTTTGCGGATTCATAAGTATATTTTACCTATGTATGGATAAATAAAATTGTTTAAATAAGAACAAAAAAAAGGTGTTATTTGTTTGTTTTTTTAGCAAGTAATTATGTGTTTTATTAATAAAAGGGAGATGCTAAGTTGATATCTATGAAGAACATGTGCTTATACTGATAGGGGGGTGAAAAATATAAGATAAAACTTTTTTCTTTTCAAACCATATGATAACATCAACAATATTAAAGCAATAACCATTACACAAAGCATCACACACATGAGAGACATGATTTAACGTGGTTCACCCAATATGGGCTATGTCCATGGAGAAAATATTTCACTTAAATTTTCTCAACAAATTTCTTGGGAATCCTTCCCTATTACAATGTTTATGGACCTCTGTCCAAAGAAGACACCAATCCCCTAATCAAGTTCGTGGATACCTATCAATAGGATAACTCCTCCTCTGCTCTGGCTGGTGATCTCTTAGAAGACTACTACCTCTAGTGCACTGGCTTGTGGATCTCTCTCCACTGAAGACTCATGTCCTCACTTATAAGACCTTTGTCCTCACTTCCTTGGCTAATGGATCTCTATCCAATGGAGAATACCGTCCTCTACTTTGTCACCTCCAAATACTACTCTTACTTTGCTCTGTCTCTGTCTCAAATTTGTATTGAAAATTATCCTCTTTCCAGCATAAATCTGCTCAATCTCTATCTCAGATATGTACTGAACACTATCCTCTGCCCTACACAAATCTATTGAATATCTATCTCAAATATTTCCAACAAGTCCTCACTAGAACTTGTCCAATCTTATCAACAAGTCTTCACAAAGACTTACCTCAACTCTTCACAAAGACTTACCTCAACTCTTCTTGTAAGCTTCCACAAAATCTCACATAAATTTGTCCTTAAGTCCACTCTAGGACTTACTCAAATCTGCTCATTAGCTTTCACAAAAGCTTGTGCAAATAATTTACAAAACTTGCATACAAAAGCTTAACTACATCTCTCACAAAAAACCTCTTTTATCACACTAACAAGTTTCACTCATAATCTTGTTCATCCACAAAAATATATAGAGAATTGTTAGAGACTCAATATGTTTCACTTACAACCACTAAATCACTTTGAAACTCTTCTTCAACTCAATCCATAAATAAAGAACAATTTGTTTCATAGAACTTGAACTATCACTCCAACACTTTCAATCAAGAATGTTCATCAACTTCAATCAACCAAACACTCAATGAAACACAACTTGCTTACAAAACCTAAACAAGTGTTTCACAATACTTCCAAAAATTCACACTACAAACCTTGACTCAAGATAATTCTAATTTTCACATAACAATGATACTCATGTTATTTCACAACCCCTAATCATGCATATGAACACTCACTCAAATATTTTTAACAATGCTTATCAAACAATATTTTTCACTACAACTTAGCATTCACAAAATCTAATCCAACAATATTTCACTCATAAGGAAGATGTGCCCATACCTTTTGTGTTGATGGAGATATGTCTTCAAAAACTGTCTTAACCACAATCAAATTTTCTTTGCCAATACTAGGGTTAGGTAGCCACAACCTATCTCAATATCTCCACAAAGTAGTTTTCCCAATAAATATTTTACCATATAAAAATATCAAATCTCTTAGTGCACATTATAATCTCCAAACTTACACAATAAAGTCAACATCTTTATTATAACAAAATACACAACAATTTCCTTTATACACCTTATCACTCCAACTTTATAAAATAAATTTCAATCAACAAAAAATTAAAATAAAATATTTTAATTTACTTTACCTTATACCTCCCTTAAAAAAACATATCTACCTTTTAGAACTCACGAAACCTTTTAAGCAATTTCCAAATTTCAAGACTTTTGGAGAAATAAAAATGTGCATAACATACCTTTGATTTATTATGCCCACCAAAAATGTCTTCGGTGAAATTCGAACACACGACGTAGCCTCTCCAACACCCTAGCCCAAATATAGGTCACCAAGTGGGCTACGTGCCCACATGAAACCATAGGCGTACGATCCCCTCTATATGTCACCTCTCGAAAAATATGCCAAATGAAACAAAGGCTTCTCTCCTCTAGCAAAAATATCAATCGTGTGGATCGAACCCGTGATCCCTTCCTTACAAAGCCCTAGCACTTTCTCAACTACCGCCTGCACTACCACTGCTGATGGATTTCTCTATCCACGTCATTGCCCTTATTCCTTCGTCAGCCTCCAACACTTCAGAATACAAATTTCTCTTCCTCCAAGTAATGCACCACACAATTTCGTTTTCATTCGAAGGTGTGTATTCAAGGACTTAGGAAATGAGAATTATTTCCTATATAAATACACATGTTTCTTGTCTTTTATCGTAGGTCAATTTTAAATTTTTTAAATTCGAATTAGATATTAAATATTAATTTTAAAACCCTTGCACCCATTATTAATCTAAATTAAAATTTTAATCAAGGATTAAAATATTTTAATTTAAATTAAATATTTTGGAAACTGCTCATGGGTCTTTTCAACTTGGACCTTGTTTTTATTTACCTTGTTATTTGGCCCGAAATATTATAATAATATAATATTATTATTTAATTTAAACTTGCTTCTCCTTCCTTGGGTCTTCATCCTTTGGGCCTTTTTAGGCATATAATATTAAAAATAAATATTATATCCTATTCCTTTTCAAGACCTTGCTTTTGAAAAAACCACTTTATGTTCTTAATGATGACGAAATTTAAATAATACTCTCTTGACATCAATGACAACAAAACTACTCAAAATTTCCAACAATCTCCCCCTTTGTCATTGATGGCAACCCCTTTTTTACCATTCATTTTTATTTTTTCAAAAGCTTCTCCCCCTGAGAAACTGCTCCTCCTGACTGAATGTTCTCCCCCTAACTCAAATCTCTCCCCCTTTGTCATCAATGGCAAAGGGTCACCTTTGGGGCTTGGGGCTAAGAATGAGACTCTTAGCTTAGCCCCTCCCCCACCTCCTATCTTGAGGTGGTTAATTTTGGGATGGGAGTAAAACTACTCTCAATTTTCTTTGAAGATACTCAAAAGTCTCCCTCGAAAGTGGATTAGTTAAGATATCTGCAATCTGCTCCTTTGTAGTAACATATTCCAACCTGACCTGCTTATCTATCACCTACTCTAAAAAAATAATATTTGATTGAAATGTGCTTGGTCCTGGAATGCATCATCAGATTCTTTGAGATACTTATAGCACTTGTATTATCACACAATATAGGAATAGGGTGATCATGCTTTATATTGAAGTCCTCCAAAGTTTACTTCATCCATAATATATGTGTACAATAAACAACTACTGCAATATACTTTGCCTCTATTGTGGATAAGGATATCGATACCTATTTCTTACTTAGACAGAAGACTAAACAATCTCTAAGAAAGAATGCTTCACCACTTGTACTTTTTCTATCGTCAATGCTGCCAGACCAATCTGCATTTGTATAAGTTGTGAGAGTGAAACTGTCACTTTTGGGATACCAGAGCCCAAAATCCATAGTCCCTTTTAGATACCTAAGAATCCTCTTTACTACTACTACACGTGTCTCCTTGGATGATGCCTGAAACATTACCACTAATACCATTGCCTGCAAGATAGCTGGTCTTGTAGCTATGACATACAATAAGCTTCCAATCATAGATCTGTATAATTTTTGATTTGCCTTTGGAGATTCATCATCTTTACTTAACTTACATCCTATAACCATGGGAGTACTTACTGGTTTGCAATATTCTAACTTAAATTTATTTAGCATCTCTTTTATATACTTGGTTTGTGAAAGGAATACTCCTTTCTCTGATTATGAAATCTTAAGTCCAAGAAAGAAGGACAACTCACCAAGAATAGACATCTAAAATTTATTTTGCATGCTCTTTATAAATTTTTGACACATATTATCATTGTTACCTCTAAAAATGATATTATCAACATAAACAACCACAATTAGTAAGTCATTCCCTTCATTTTTGATGTATAGGTTATTGTCCACTATTCCTTTCTTGAAACCCTATTCCTATAGGTATTTATCTAATCTTGAGTACCAAGCTCTAGGAGCTTGCTTTAGTCCATAAAGTTCTTTCTTCAATCTGCATACATAGTCTAGCTTATCAGTCAAGTTGAATCCTTTTGGCTTCTCAATGTAAACCTCTTCTTCTAGAACACCATTTAGAAAGGTTGATTTAACATCTATTTGATATACTTTGAAGTTTTTGATGCTTGAGAAGGCTAAGAATATTTTGATTGCTTTAATTCGTGCAACTGGAGCAAATGTCTCATCAAAGTCAATTCCCTCTACCTGTGCATAACCTTTGCATACTAATATTGCTTTGTTTTTAACTACTTGACCATCTTCATTTAAATTTTTTCTGAATACCCATTTAGTGCCAATCACATTCTCGTTAGGGTTATGCATAGTGGTGAATATTCGCCAACTGGGCGAGCATCAAGATTTTTAAAATTGGAAATTGGCGAATATGAGGACCCTCGACCTTGGTCCATTTGCCTACAATTTTTAGTACCAATTTTTTATTAGGGTCAATTCACCATAATATATATCCAAACATAGGCATATTTATACTCGTTGGAAATCTCTTTTCAAGCCTGATATATTGGTGGTGTTTTTATGAAGTTATAAATAATTTAATAGGTCAAAAGTAGCTCCAAATATGACCTTATATTTTAGGGCTTCAAATACCCCAAATTTTGGTATGAAGATGCTCGATTTGATTTTCTTAGGATTCTCCATGATTCACCTTGATTTTGATTAGGATTCACCATTTTTTTACAAGTACATTTTAAGTCCAACCCCTTATGCATAACCCCGATTCTCATCCTTTGGTCGTGGGACAAGTTCCCGAGTCTTACTTTTCTCTATTTGATCTAGTTCCTCAATTCATTGGGTTAATCCAAAAGTCATCTTCACTTGCCTCATTGAAATATTTTGGCTCAATTTTGGATAACAAAGAAAAATTTGCTTGTTGATTTGATGTTGTTACCCTTCTCCTTGTATGTCTCTCATTTGGATTCCCAATTATTAGATCTCTTGGGTGATGTTTCTGTACATACCTGTATGGAGTCTTAGGAAGAATTATTTGTGTTTCTTCCTCTTCTCCTTTCGATTTCTTACATAACTCTTCTTGACAACTTCCATCTTTCTGATACATAATTTCTTGAACTGGTTCTCTTAACCCTATATTCTCATTAACTGTTACATTTATACTTTCTACAATAGTACATGTCCTTTTGTTGTAGCATCTATAGGCTTTGCTCTTAGTGGAATAACCAAGAAAAATTTCCTCATCACATCTTGGGTCAAACTTGCCCAAGTCTTTCTCTTCCCGTATTATGTAACACTGAGAAACAATGGTGAAATTGTTCTATTGATCAACAATGCATTACATAGTTTTATAGTTCTTGAAAGAACTAAAAATAGACATGGTGGTTGAGAGAAATCCTCTCAAACTTATTACAACAAACTAACTTAAAGATAGCTCTTATCCTAACAACATGCTAATCTTGGACTATGGTCAAACATTGACCAACCAAGCCAAAACCTCAACGTATGCTAATCAAATTAACTAGAAATATGTAAATCAAAACATTAAACTAAAACTAAATACTAGGACTTAATACTTAGGACTAAGGAGGCAATGTTGAAAATATTCCAACATTCTCCCCCTTGATGCTAAAGACACTCATGCAAGAGTTCTTTAAGCATCACAGAGTTGGAAGAAAATTTTTCTCTTACGTTTCCTCCAATCTTGAATCAAGAAATCAGAATTTGCAAAATACTTATGGTGGCACTCCTTCCACTCTTCATGTGGAATTTCCTGCAAATGCTTGAGTGCCTTCTTTTGTTGATTAGCTCCCCCTTCAACAAAAGTATCTCCTCTTGTGGTTTTCAACAACCACTCTCTTACATCTTTATCATTATGGTCTTTAAACCATGCTCTCACATTTTGATATTCTTTTACATATTCAACACTAAATAATACTCCACATGAGTATTTACAATTAATCATCTCACATAGATGATTATACCATACAACTCTTTCACATATTTTCACACAAAAAATCACAACAAATATGGCCATATAATGACCAACTACATATGCAACATAAAGTTGCTCCTCACACAAATATTCTCTCACAACAATGACTTTACAAGAATCCTTCTCCCAAGGAATTTTGAACACATCATTTTGATCCATGTGACCCAAGTTCTCCATCACTGTATTCTCTCCAAAAAGATTCTTCATCAAAGTTGTCTCAATGAGACAATCACCTTTCTTTTCATTCCTCGCTCACAAAAAACAAATCATTAATCATAAAAACATTACCTTTAGTATGAGTAGATTTGGTGCTTCCCATAAAGCTATTTTGTAGCAGTTCTCCTTCATTGTATGGTGCTTCAAGATCAACCATAAAATCTTCACTAATAGTTCTCCTCCTTTGTTCAATCCATGTTGGTGTGTTGAAACACCATTCATTCAAGCAATCATACATAGTTGCCTTTTCAAGACAACTCTCTTTCTGCAATGTAGTCACTCCAAGTGAGTGATCTTCATCCATGAGTGATGTTTCCTTTGCCATTACGATAAGAAAATCAGCAATCTCATTTCCATTTTCTGTTTCTATCTCATTTTTCACATTCTTCTCCCCTTTTAGAGGAACTCTAACAATTTTATCTTCTCCTTGTAGGAGATCTTCATTTTCTCTGTCAAGAGAGCATACATCCATTCCAAGTGAATGGTCTTCAAGACAATGGTCTTCCATAAACATTGCTTCTCCATCAACATGCCAACAATTTTGGTTGATCCTATTATCATCTTTATTCTCTCCCATGAGAATTTTAGGTGCATTATCCATAATACACTCTTCATTTATCTCCTCCATGAGATATTTTTTATCACTTTTTCTTCTATCAACAACAAATCCTCTTCTTCCTCCTCGTCCTCTTGAGGAATACACACCTCTTCTTATCTTTTCATCACAAAATTCAGCAACATATGCTTCCTCCATGAAGCATTCTTCATCTTGTTGGTTTTCTACATACATGCCTTCCTCTGCAAGAAATAATTCTCCATTACAAAGCATGACTTCATATGAGTCTTTACAAGACTCTTCAAAAACTCCTTCAAAAGGATCTAATTCAGAAATCGCTTCAAGGAAGCAAGGCTCCTCCTTGCTTAAACAATCTTCATGATTGTCACTCATGGCTTTATGGGTATCCTCATCAAACCCATAAGCATCCTTTAACACTTGCCATGCCATTGTAGCTGATCTACAATTGGCTATGAGAGGAAAAACATTCTTTTCCATTCCTCTCCTCAAATCCATAAGAGCTAAGCAATTTGCATATTGTCTGCTCCTTCTTCTCTTTTCTCTCCTCACCTTGTAGCTTATTCCAAGAGGGTTCCTCATAGCCTTCTTGAACTATATCCCATAAGTCTTGAGCCTTCAAGAAGGTCTTCATCATTATGCTCCAAATAGCATAATTATCTCCATTGAATTTGGGTACTTCCAATTCTTTATACATGGTGGCCATTCTGCAATCCACCATTCATCAATATTCCACCTAGCTCTCAGCCACTCCTTTCCTGTAGACTTCTGATATACTTATCTAAAAATCCACTAAATTTCAGATCCAAATTCACACAAATGAGAAATATGTGATCAATTTACTTTTGCCCTTTCTAGATCTTAGAGTGTTTTTGAGACAACCTCAATGTTCTTCACATAAATCAATCCATACAACTCCAAAATTTCTGAAAATTAAACTCTGTATTCTTGAGACAATAATCTGAAAACCCTCTAAATTTCAGAAGAAAAATCACAAAGGTGAAAAATATGTGATCATTTACTTTTTCCCTTTTTATCACAATTCCGGATCTAGGATTGTTGAAGGAAAAATAAATATTCACATAAATCAATCAATACAGATCCCAATGATCTGAAATTTTTTCTGAATTATGATTTTATCGAAATAATATTTCTCCCAAAATTTGAGAAGCAAATACCCTGTATTCCACCTTATACAACCATTTTATTGAAAAACTAAAAATGCTAATAAAATCAGAAAATTAGCTCCAAATCACCTGAAATTTTTACTGCATCCTCTTGATACAATTACCTAACAACCCTCAAAATTTCATAATCAAATACCTCAGGATTCGTGAGATATTAATTATTTACTCGAGCTCTTCCTTGCAAATCTGCTGAGTGCTGGCCACTTGAGTTTCTCTGACAAAGTGTGTGCTTCAGATCTCTTCACACCACTCTCCACAGGTTTTGATCCATCTGAGCAAACCTGCTCTGATACCAAATGAGAAACAATGGTGAAATTGTTCTATTGATCAACAATGCATTACATAGTTTTATAGTTCTTGAAAGAACTAAAAATAGACATGGTGGTTGAGAGAAATCCTCTCAAACTTATTACAACAAACTAACTTAAAGATAGCTCTTATCCTAACAACATGCTAATCTTGGACTATGGTCAAACATTGACCAACCAAGCCAAAACCTCAACGTATGCTAATCAAATTAACTAGAAATATGTAAATCAAAACATTAAACTAAAACTAAATACTAGGACTTAATACTTAGGACTAAGGAGGCAATGTTGAAAATATTCCAACAAACACTTGCTTCCAATTTTTTTGAAGTATTTCACAGTGGTTGGTCTTCCCTTCCAAAGCTCATATGGAGTCTTGTGATGGTTCACTCTTATTTTAGCCCTATCGATGATATAAACTACTGTGTTAACTACCCCCCTCCAAAAACCATCTAAAAGCTTGGATTCATTTAACATAGCTCTAGCCATATTTTCAACAGTCCTATTCTTCCTTTCAACAACTCCATTTTTTTGAGTTCTTGCAGCTGAGTATTATCTTTTGATCCCATGTTGTTCACAATAGTTTACCAATTCATTTGAGATAAATTATCCTCCTTTGTCTGATCTCAAACACTTAATAATTTTACCTATTTCATTTTCAACCAACTCTTTAAACGCCTTGAATTTATCATGTGCTTCTGAATTCTCTTTCAGGAAGGCTACCCAAACCATTCTGGAATAACCATCTATAAAAAATATGAAGTAACTTTCACACTGAATACTCTGTGTTTTGGTAGGACCACATAGATCAGTATGTATTAGTTTCAATGGCTCGGATGACATAAATCCTTTTGATTTGAAACTTGTTCTAGTTTGCTTTCCATGCTGACAAGGTGCACATATTGTGTTTTGTGGCCATTTTAGCTTGGGTAAATCTCTGACAACATGTTTATTGCTTATCTTCACTATGTTGTCAAAGTTCAAATGATCCATTATTATATGCCACAACCAAATCTCATCTTGTTGTGATAGAAAACACTTTTATACTTTAATCTTACTCAACATGTAGAGGCTATTTGTAGTTCTATTTGCATTTGCAATAATTTTTCCAGTTTTATACTTTCTAATCTCACACATACTTGGATGAAAGGTAATCATGTGCCCTTGGTCACAAAGTCGGCTCACACTTAGTAGATTGTGCCTCAACCCATTGACATACAATACATTCTTTGTTTTTGTTTTTCCATTATCTAAACTTAGAGTTCCTTTTCCACAAATTTTTGTTGATCCATTATCACTAAATCTCACTGATCCTCCATTAGTTTCTTTGACCACTAAAAATTTACTTTTGTCTCCTATCATGTGACTAGAACATCCACTATCAAGATACCATTATTTTCCCTTATCCTGAACATGAAGAGCTATTTGTACTAACATTGATCTAACTTTCTCATGCCCTTTTTCTCTTTCCTAACTGTTGAAGTTGTATTCTTTTTACTTGACTCAGGAAATACAATTTTACACCATCTAGCTTTGTGCCCAATATTATTGCACTTATAATATATGACATCACTATTAATAAGAGGTGTAAAAGCATTGAAATTTCTATTAACATCCTTTTTAACATAACCAATGCAATGTACAACTCTATGACCATATTTGTTACATGACAAACAATAGCCATGTAAGGGATTATGTAACCTGTTTGAATGCCATGGAAAATATGGTCGAGTGCTCCTCCTTTTGTTGTGATTAACTTTTATCCATGGTTCTTCTTTGCTTTATTCTTTCTTGATGTCTTTTCCTTCCAGAGTATGAGTCACTTGCTTATCTTTGTTTGAAGTCTCTGCTTCTTGAAGGCTTGACTCCTCTCTCTATTTCCCCAACTTTATATATTATAGTAACTTGGTCTTTTCAACTTCATTTCTTAGATAAACAATTTTTGCTTCCAATATTTCACATTCTGTTTCTCTTACTCTTAATAGATCTGTCATATCCTGTTCAATTTTATTTCCTTCTTCTACCTTTATTTTGAGTTCTGTGAGATTCTGTAGAAGTTCCATCTTTGCTTCTTCACCCTCTTGAATTTGATCCTTAAAACTTGAGTTCTTCTTTCTAATATTTTCCAAGTTCCTCAGAGCAACAAATAATTCCTCTTTTATGTCAAACATGGTCTCTTATTCATTATATGAAGTCATGTGTGTTTCTTATGGACCTTCTTCTAAGTTGTTAGTATTTTCACGAAGAGATCCACTCTGATACCAATTGAAGAACATGTGCTTATACTGATAGGGGGATGAACAGTATAAGATACAACTTTTTACTTTTCAAACCATATGATAATATCAAAAATATTAAAGCAATAACAATTACACAAAGCATAACACACATGCGAGACATGATTTAACGTGGTTCAACCAATGTGGGCTACGTCCACGAAGAAAATATTTCACTTAAATTTTCTCAATAATTTTTTTGGAAATCCTTCCCTATTACAATGTTGATGGACCTCTGTCCAAAGGAGACACCAATCCCCTAATCAAGTTTATGGATACCTATCCATAGGAGAACTCCTTCTCCTCTACTATGGTTGGTGATCTCTTAGAAGAGTACTACCTCCACTGCACTGGCTTGTGGGTCTCTCTCCATTGAAGACTCTTGTCCTCACTTAGAAAACCTCTATCCTCACTTCCCTGGCTAATGGATATCTATCCACTAGAGACTAATGTCCTCTAATCTATCACCTCCAAAGCATACTCTTACTTTTCTCTACCTATGTCTCAAATATGTACTAAAAAATTATTCTCTACTCGACACAAATCTGCTCAATATTTGCCTCAAATATGTACTGAACACTGTCCTCTACCCTACACAAATATGCTCAATATCTATCTCAAATTTATCCAACAAGTCCTCACTAGAACTTGTCCAGTCTGCTCAACAATTCTTCACCAAGACTTAACTCTGCTTGTAAGCTTCCACAAAAGCTCACACAAATATGTCCTTAAGTATACTTTAGGACTTACTCAAATCTGCTTACTAGCTTTCACAAAAGATTGTTCAAATCAATTATAAGAGATTAACTCAATCTCTCATAAAAACAACCTCTTTTATCACACTAACAAGTTTTACTCAAAATATTGTTCATCCACATAAACATATAGAGAATTGTTAGAGACTCAATATGTTTCACTCACAACCACTCAATCACTTTCAAACTCTTCTTCAACTCAATCCAGAAATAAAGAACAATTTGTTTCAAAGAACTTGAAATATCACTCCAACACTTTCAATAAAAAATGTTCATCAACTTCAATCAACCAAACACTCAATGAAACACAACTTGCTTACAAACCCTAAACAATTTTTTCACAACACTTCCAACAATTCACACTACAAATCTTGACTCAAGATAATTCTAATTTTCACATAACAATGATACTCAAGTTCTTTCACAAACCCTAATCATGCATATGAACACTCACTCAAATATTTTCAATAATGCTTATCAAACAATATTTTTCACTCCAACTTAGCATTCACAACATCCAATCCAACAATATTTCACTCACAATGAAGATGTGCCCATACCTTTTGTTTTGATGGAGATATGTCTTCAAAAATTGTCTTAACCACAATCAAATTTTCTTTGCCAATAATAGGGTTAGGTAGCCACAACCTATCTCAAGATCTCCACAAAATAGTTTTCCTAATAATTATTTTAGCATACAAAAATATAAAATCTCTTAGTACACCTTATAATCTCCAAACTTACACAATATAAGTCAACATATTTATTACAACAAAATACACAACAATTTCCTTTATACACCTTATCACTCTAACTTTATAAAATAAATTTCAATCACCAAAAAATCAAAATATATATTTTTAATTTACTTTACCTTATACCTCCCTCAAAAATTCATAGCTACCTTTTAGAACTCATGAAAACTTCTAAGCAATTTCTGAATTTCAAGACCTTTGGAGAAATAAAAATGTGCATAGCATACCTTTGATTTATTATGCCCACCAAAAATGTCTTCGATGAAATTCTAACACATGACGTAGCCTCTCCAACATCCTAGCCCAAAGCTAGGTCACCAAGTGGGCTACATGCCCACATGAAACCATAGGCGCACGATCCCCTCTATATGCCACCTCTCAAAAAACATGCCAAACGAAACAAAGGCTTCTCTCCTCTAGCAAAAACGTCAATCGTGTGGATCGAACCCACGATCCCTTCCTTACAAAGCCCTAGCACTTTCTCAACTGCCACCTATGCTATCGCCACTAGTGGATTTCTCTATCCACGTCGCTGCCCTTATTCCTTCGTCTGCCTCCAACACTTTGAAATGCAAATTTCTCTTCCTCCAAGTAATGCAATGCACGATTTCATTTTTATTTAAAGGTGTATATTCAAGGACTTAGGAAATGAGAATTTTTTCCTATATAAATGCACATGCTTCTTGTCTTTTACACGACCAATTTTGAATTTTTTAAATTCGAATTTGAATTTAAATATTAAATTTAAAACCCTTGCACCCATAATTAATTTAAATTAAATTTTAATCAAGGATTAAAATATTTAAATTTAAATTAAATCTTTTGTAAACTGCTCATGGGTCTTTTCAACTTGGACCTTGTTTCTCTTCACCTTGTTATTTGGCCCAAAATATTATAATAATATTAAAATACTAATTAATTTAAACTTGCTTTTCCTTCCTTGGGTCTTCATCCTTTGGGCCTTTTTAGGCATATAATATTTAAAATAAATATTATATCCCATTCATTTTCAATAACTTTTTGCTTTTGGAAAAACCACTTGATGTCCTTAATGATGACGAAATTTAAACAATACTTTCTTGACATCAATGACAACAGAACTACTCAAAATTTCCAACAATCTATTTCTTGTTAAGCATGTTTATATTTTTTGGTTAAGTTGTTGCCCAATACTACAAAAGGACATTTCCAAAAATACTACAAAAGGTTACTGAAGAAGATAGTTGTGTCCAACCAATAGTTCATGTATTACAATTGGTAGATGACAAAGTGATAGTTGGTAATGGATGGACTAACATTTGAAAGATAAGAGTTGGAGACTCTAGTTAAAATGTCTCAAATTTGGGATGAAAACCACATCAAATCCTTTGTAAGCTAGAGCTAAAAGCTGGAAAGATACGACATAATTATATTATGCTAAATAGAGAAGTAGTTGCTAGAATCTCTCTTCTACCTGAGAAATAACAGGGATGATTGCCATTCCATGATAGAACAAGTTAGATCTATTTTAGAATGTAATCTATTTTAGTATAGGTTGTTAGAAGATAAAAAATACATGAATAAGGGATTATCTATAAATTAGACATCCTAGATTATAATAGAAGTTAGAAAAAGTAGAACTTGTTTAGACCATAAAAATAAGGAATTGATTTGCTCACTTTCAGACATTGTTCTTTGTAAGGCATTTCTACCTAAAGAAATCCTAGTATGAATAAATTATTATTTTTATAGAAATCGTTGTTCCTATTTTTATGCTAATATTATTATTCTCTATAATTATGCTAAATTAAATTTTATAATTAATTAGTAATTAGTTACAAGGATGAATTCATATCTCGATTGTCTAGGTAACAACCTACCTTGTTCATTCGAGTATCTTGAATTCATGTCCCTATTAAAAAAGAATTAGGTTGTACGTAGTTTCTATTTCTTTCTATAATAGCTATAAATATTTCTTCGGTAATTTATTATTCTTAGATTTTAGTTGTAGCTATAGAAAATAGAACCAATCAACTGCATAAACTCCTTTCATTGGCTTGTATAAAGCACATTTCTTTTAAACTTGTAATCTTGGTTTGACAATTAAAGTGGGAAAGTTTAGGCCCAATATGTTTTGGTGCCATTGTTGGGGAAAGAGGTGCAATAATGTTAGGAATTATGTTTATTAAGGATTTTTAGGATTGAAATGCTTGGAGGGGCTAAGGAGTTCTACAAATTAGCAATAACCAACACTGGTTGCTAAGAAGGATTATTCAGTTCTCTAGTTGAGGAGCAATGTCAAAATTTAGGTTCTATAAACAATTTATTTTCAACAATTATTTATTTTATTTCATTTCAAATTATTATTTTTAGCAATTATGAGATTGATTTATTTCATTTTTGTTTTACACTGTTATTTGTTTTTACAATTTTGATTTATTTTCAATAATTTTTTTAATCTAAAGCATTTTTTTTTGAAGAATAATTTATTTGAGGTAAAAAGTATGAGTGGATGCATCACTAATGGGATAACCGTGGTACATTCATTTTTATAACTTCTAACCCCAAACCTATACAATTGCGTACTAGACAGTCTGAAGAGAGGATACCTATTGAAAAGGAGATTAGTGCTTTTACAATAGACCAACAATATTCCACTTTTGTATCTGCTAAAAATCAACCACTTGATACTATTGTTATTTCAATAGAAAAATATAATACAAATATATATTCAGCTATAAGAGTTGGACATATTCATCATTTGTTTACCCCAAGGTTTGAAGAGAAAGACCTATGGGTTGTACATCCCTCTACTCCTGATATTGAAGAAGTACAAACTAAAGAAGGAAAACAACCAATCAAACATATTTCTATTCCTAAAATAAAAGAGAGAAAGTTATAGGATCAAGACAAGTCTTCATCAACGTTTGCACTAACATCAGATAAGAAGCATCCTTTTAGATCTTGGTAGACTCTATGGGCAAGTAATATGGTTGATGAAATAGAAGAGCAATGAGAAGAATGGACCACATTCAATTTTCCAATATGAATTTCAAGAGGTGATACCAATGCCAATGGGTAGATGAAGAATATATCTCCTAAATATTTGGCCACCTTTTGTGGAGTGGTAACTGGAGATCCAAATCCTTTTCTTTTTGAGTTTGAAGTACTCTATTGTACTTATGATTATAATACATATGCATAAAATCTCAAACTGTTCCTATCCACATTAAAGGACGATGCCAGGGTATGGTTTATGGGCTTACTAGAAGACTCTATTACTTCATGGGATGACAATGAGGGGATGAAAGAAATATTTTTGGACAAATATCAATATTACTATAGAGTACAAAATCAAAAGGATGAGCTCTTCAAAATGACACAGAAAGAATATGAACCATTAGATAATTATATTGAGTGATTCAAATTAGTGTAGAAAAGAGGAAATATTGACTTGGAAGTAAGTCTAATCAAACCTATGTTTTTAAAAGGACTACGAGAAGAATCACTTGATATCCTTAATTTAACAGGAGGGGGAGACATTTCCATCCAACCAATTAAGAGAATTATGGAACTATGCACTATTTATTCTAGCATAAAACCAACAATGCATAGCCATAAATCTGCTAGAAAATCTAGAGTCACAAAAGGAGAATTGGGAGATCTACTATATAGTCTCAAAATTGAGATTATTCAAAAAAAAAAAAATTCTATGGACACATTAAATATGAAGCGGTACAAGATGGAACTTTGGTTGTTTACTATCCTCGTTATAGACATAAACATACACTTTGTGAATGCCCTTTTGACAAGATCTCAATCTACAATATTTATAATCAAAAGCACTCAACAAATAGATGTTGATATTTATCTATAGTGAAGTCAGCTTTGAAGGATCATGAACTGTAGGAAACTAAAGATGTTTACTTCATTGCTCAAAGAAGGACACATTAGGGATAATATACTCTAGGTATACCTAATGCTTATGCTCCTTTTGATAATTTTCTTTATGTTGCACAAAGAGGGGTACTGTTGGAACAAAATCTACCTTCGATTAATAGTGTTGCGCCTTAGACTTTGCCAACATTGAGTAGACAGACCTTGCTTGAGATCTTCTGTCTAATCTCCAGAGAAGGCTGGTTCCTTTGAGTTTTTAGAGAAAATGGAAACAAGAGATAAGGGAAATATAGCCTAAGCTAGAACTTTTCTCACGGTACAGATTAGACAACAACAAAAATGATGATGTAGATTACTACCTTTAGAGTTTTTTTTATATCTTCCTATAGAAAACATGAATTCTTGAGTGCGATTTTAGATGTTCATCTAAAATGTATGTAAATATCTTTAATATTCAACTCTAGAAATAAGGTTTATACATGCACAATCCAGATTTTAGAATAGATACATTATAAAACTTAGAATGAATAAAAGTTAAAACACCAGATACATACACTCGCATACCAGAATTCCAGAAGCCAGAGGAAGAATATCTCTTATTGCTTGTAATCCAATACATGTACATCAAGTCTGTAAACATCCAAGAGCCGACCCTTTTCATGGTCGACTCACTCCTATTTATACCCTAAAAAGAGTATCTTCTACTATGTACTTTTAATTTCCTCAATCAATTACAAGTAATTATCTGCAGTTTCTAAGAATATACAACGGATTTCCCGTAGATTAGATAGATTTCCTTCTGGCTAAATTTATATGAGCTTGTTATTCTGCAATCATCCAGCGGACCTGCCAGGTTATAATCAACTGACCATTCTTCAAAAATCAGCACCTGATGTCAGTGCATGCCCTAGTTGCCAAAAATATACTCTGCTTTTTTAGCGAAAACCAGACATGTCGTGAAATCGTGACACTCTTGTTTATTTGTCTGTCTACCCTTCTTGAGTCGCGAAAATGCAACATGTCATGAAATCGTGACATTTCTATGTCTTCAGCCTGATTCTTCTTTTTGCATCGCAAAAATTGACCATGTCACGAAATCGTGACACTTCCGCCTCCATAGCTCTTTGTCTTGGTTTTGATCGCGAAAACACGACATGTCGTGAAATCATGACACTTCTGCCTCCATAGCTCTTTGTCTTGGTTTTGACCATGAAAACGTGACATGTTGTGAAATCGCGACACTTATGCCTCCTTGCTTTCTCTTGTTGCTTTTGGCCATGAAAAAGGGACATGTTGTGAAATCGCGACACTTTTAGTCTCTTTAGCAGTTTTTCTATTCTTCTGGTGAAAATAAGCCATGTCACAAAATCGCGACATTCTCCCTAACTTCTACCATTTTATTGACGAACTTGGCTAAAATTGGCAACGTCGTGAAATCGCGACTTTTTCCCCTGCTTTCCCTCTTTGCTGTTTTTTGCCGTGAAAACTCGACATGTCATGAAATCGTGACACTTTTATTCCTTAGTGTATTTTGCTTTTTCTTTGTTCTTTAGCATATGGGCCACTTCGGTATTCTTTGAAAATATGCAAAAAAGGTGCATCAGCCATTTTTTGTAGTTAGTCACTTTTTGACTAACATTCTTGGCACCTTTCGAGGGATTTTTTGCTCGCAAAAATAAATAGAAACCAGGCCTTCATCCATTGGAAAACGGAGTCACCAACACAGTTGCAAAAAGTAAAATTTCAAGTGAAAAAGCAAAGATAAAAGAAAAAGAATGCACTTTGGAATATAAGTGATCTTTACCTTATCAAAACCTTTTTCTACCACTTAGGGATCTAACCTTTTTCTGAAGAACATTAAAAAAATCAATTCTGAGAGTTGGTCCCAGCTCTGGCTGCTAGTTGCTGACCCTGATGTTTAAATCTTCTAATTTTTTCCATGGCTGTAATTATCTCTTGATAAGTTTTGCAAACTCAATCCCAGTCTTCATATTCTAAATTAGAAGAATCAATGAAGAGTTGATATACATACTGCAACCCCTCCACTTTATCATAAGAAATGATCTTTTGCCTTAAAATTAGTTCTTGTAAACAGGATTTAATCTGTGTTAGCCTCTAGATCATCTCCATGACCTGCGTTTCTTCTATGGATTCCTGCCAGCCGTCTATGTCTGTTTCATCTTCAACAAAAGCTTTTATTGATGCTGAAAGGACCTCTTCATTCAACACTTTTGAACCATAATCCCAGAGGTAAGGAAGCCCATTATGGATAGCCAAATCAAGATTTTGGAGCAACCCTTTCGCTTCATCTTCAAGCTCGTGCAAAAACTTATTTCCCTATGCTATCAATTTGAACTTTCTAAAGAAGTTCTTCACTGTGATTTTATCTTGAGACCAGGCTTCACTTCTGAGCTTGGCTTCCAAGCTTCCTGGCATCTTCTCTGAAAAAATCTGAATTTTAGTAGCTGCATCTTTTCTTTTCAATAAAAATGCTTCGGCAGCTCCAAATTCCTATTTTACTACTTCGATAGTTTCTTTTACTTTAACTAAATACAATAATAAAGGCTTAGCCTTTAATACTAAAGATAACAAATATTTTAACAATTCTTTCCTCATGCTTTTTACTTTATCTTTTGAAAATCTAGAAGGAGCGTTTTGTTGTTCTTCCAACTGTTGTTGTAGCTATTGTATCTATGTATTCAATGCCTGAATTTGAGCTTTTGCTACACTCAAATTTTCTTTACATTTTGCCACTTCACCGACAACAACACTGAATTTATCCAAAAAGCTGTTGGAACAAAATCTGCCTTCGGTTAATAGTGTTGCGCCTTAGACTTTGCCAACATTGAATAGACAGACCTTGCTTGAGATCATCTGTCTAATCTCCAGAGAAGGCTGGTTCCTTTGAGTTTTTTAGAGAAAAGGGAAACAAGAGATAAGGGAAATATAGCCGAAGCTAGAACTTTTCTCATGGTACAGATTGGACAACAACTAAAAAATGATGATGCAGATTACTATCTTCAGAGTTTTCTTTATATCTTCCTATAGAAAACATGAATTCCTGAGTGCGTTTTTAAATGTTCATCTAAATACATGTAAATATCTTTAATATTCAACTCTAGAAATAAGGTTTATACATGCTCAGTTCAGATTTCAGAACAGATACATTATAAAGCTTAAAATGAATAAAAGTTAAAAAACCAGATACATACACTCGCATACAAAATTTCAGAAGCCAGGGGAAGAATATCTCTTATTGCTCGTAATCCAGTAACATGTACATCAAGTCTGTAAACGTCCAAGAGCCGACCCTTTTTCATGGTCGACTCACTCCTATTTATACCCTAAAAAGAGTATCTTCTACTATGTACATTTAATTTCCTCAATCAATTACAAGTAATTGTCTACAGTTTCTAAGAATATACAATGGATTTCCCGTAGATTAGATAGATTTCCTTCTAGCTAAATTTAGATGAGCCTGTTATTCTCCAATCATCCAACGGACCTGCCAGGTTATAATCAACTGACCATTCTTCAAAAATCAGCACCTGATGTCAGTGCATGCCCTAGTTGCCAAAAATATACTCTGTTTCTTTAGCGAAAACCAGACATGTCACAAAATCATGACACTCTTGTTTCTCTGCATGTCTGCCCTTCTTGAGTCGCGAAAATGCAACATGTCACGAAATCATGACATTTCTATGTCTTCAGCCTGATTCTTCTTTTTGCACCACAAAAATTGACCATGTCACGAAATCGTGACACTTCCGCCTCCATAGCTCTTTGTCTTGGTTTTGACCACGAAAACGCGACATGTCACGAAATCGTGACACTTTTGCCTCCTTGCTTTCTCTTGTTGCTTTTGGCCACGAAAAAGGGACATGTCGCGAAATCGTGACACTTTTAGTCTCTTTAGCAGTTTTTCTATTCTTCTGGCGAAAATAAGCCATGTCGCAAAATCGTGACATTCTCCCTGACTTCTACCCTTTTATTGACGGACTTGGCAAAAATTGGCAACGTCGCGAAATCGTGACTTTTTCCTCTGCTTTCCCTCTTTGCTATTTTTTGCCGTGAAAACTCGACATGTCACGAAATCGTGACACTTTTCTTCCTTAGTGTATTTTGCTTTTTCTTTGTTCTTTAGCATATGGGCCACTTCGGTCTTCTTTGAAAATATGCAAAAAAGGTGCATCAACCATTTTTTGTAGTTAGTCACTTTTTGACTAACATTCTTGGCACCTTCCGGGGGATTTTTTGCTCGCAAAAATAAATAGAAACCAGGCCTTCATCCATTGGAAAACGGAGTCACCAACACAGTTGCGAAAAGTAAAATTTCAAGTGAAAAAGCAAAGATAAAAGAAAAAGAATGCACTTTGGAATATAAGTGATCTTTACCTTATCAAAACCTTTTTCTACCGCTTAGGGATTTAACCTTTTTCTGAAGAACATAAAAAATTCAATTCTGAGAGCTGGTCCCAGCTCTCGCTGCTAGTTGCTGACCCTGATGTTTAGATCTTCTGATTTTGTCCATGGCTGTAAGTATCTCTTGATAAGTTTTGCAAACTCGGTCCCAGTCTTCATCTTCTAAATCAGAAGAATCAATGAAGAGTTGATATACATACTGCAACTCCTCCACTTTATCATAAGAAATGATCTTTTGCCTTAAAATTAGTTCTTGTAAATAGGCTTTAATCTGTGTCAGCCTCTGGATCATCTCCATGACCTGCGTTTCTTCTATGGGTTCCTGCCAGCCGTCTATGTCTGTTTCATCTTCAACAAAAGCTTTTATTGATGCTGAAAGGACCTCTTCATTCAACACTTTTGAACCATCATCCCAGAGGTAAGGAAGCCCATTATGGATAGCCAAATCAAGATTTTGGAGCAATCCTTTCGCTTCATCTTCAAGCTCGTGCAGAAACTTATTTCCCTGTGCTATCAATTTGAACTTTCTAAAGAAGTTCTTCGCTGCGATTTTAGCTTGAGACCAGGCTTCGCTTCTGAGCTTGGCTTCCAAGCTTCCTGGCATCTTCTCTGACAAAATCTGAATTTTAGTAGCTGCATCTTCTCTTTTCAATAAAAATGCTTCGACAGCTCCAAATTCCTGTTTTACTACTTCGGTAGTTTCCTTTACTTTAGCTAAATACAATAATAAAGGCTTAGCCTTTAATACTAAAGATAACAAATATTTTAACAATTCCTTCCTCATGCTCTTTACTTTATCTTTTGAAAATCTGGAAGGAGCGTTTTGTTGTTCTTCCAACTGTTGTTGTAGCTGTTGTATCTGTGTATTCAATGCCTGAATTTGAGCTTCTGCTACACTCAACTTTTCTTTACATTTTGCCACTTCACTGGCAACAGCACTGAATTTACCCTCCCATTTTTTAGCTTCCAGAGTAAGAGCCTTCTCTGCTATTTTTTGTTCTTTCACTACAGCCTCTAATTCCTTCCTCTTCTCCTTTTCTTTAAAAAACATTTCTTGATAATGTCCTCCTTGTAAGTATATGGTCCCAAAATGTGCTTGGGCTTTCACCCACTCATCTTGCATAGGCAGTTGAGATATATCTTCAGTTATCTCTTCTGCCTGGTAATCTTCCACAGTCATTTCTCCCTTTGATTTCTTAGTAATGGGAGTTAACTTCAACTTCTTCCTCTGCATATTAGCTGGGTCTAAAGCAATGATTTCTCTTACAGTAGTCGGTGCTTTAGAATCCTCAGCTGAATGTGAAGTCCACCAATCTAAAGCATTCCTGCTCACTTTTTTTAGATTTTCAATCTTGGCCATGGTGGAGTGTGACTCAGTCCCTTGAGAAGTTGTAACTCCAGCCGTCGGGATGTCAATGTTGGGGAGAAAAGGAATGGGAGCAGCTACGGATCCAACATTTAGCAGATTCTGGGAAGATGTTGCCATTTCTGGGAGAACAAGGTAATTTTTTGGCAAGAACATTATACTTTTGTTGATTTTTAGAAAAGGAGGGAGAATTACAATGGGAATGAGTAGGAGAATGAGAAGAAGAAAGTAAAGAAAACATACCTGTTTTCGGCTGGATTTGCTGTTGGTGTTCTTCTTCTTCTTCATGTTCACTGACGATCATTTCTTCACTCTGCGTTTTGTCTTTATCAAGAGTTTTCTTTTCCTCATCACTTTCGTCCAAGTTTATAATTTGTTTCTCCTGCTGCTCTCCTACCGTCAGGATCTCCTTTTTAACCAAAATTTGTTTTTTATTTTCACTCTTTTGGCTCTCTTGAGCCGAACTGGGTGGGCCGCGTGGGACTTCCTTCTATGAATTTTCATGCTCAACTTCCTGAGCATCTGCATCAAAGTTTTCTTCAGTCATTTGGGCTTGTTCACTTTCTTGAATCCCTTTCCCTGAGTTGTCTTCTGTCTCTTGAGGCTCTTGATCACTAGAAGAAGTTTGAATAATATTTTTGTCTTTTCTTCTATCAGCCATCATTTTCAATTTTCTCATTCTTTCTGCTACGGGTTCATCAGATTCTGTACCCGAGTCCGTAGGTGGAACGAATTTTACAATTTTTGAGGAATGATGTTTGGACGTCAGAGTATCTGCCCCAAGTGCTAGACGCTTCTCTCTTTGATGGACTAGAATAGGTTCAACTCTCCCCTGTCCTTCTTTGCCCAACCCTTTTCCATCATAACCCATTTTCAACATCATCTGGGCGGCCTTCGAACCATAAGTTTTTCCTTGCTCTTCAGTAAAAACCTCTTCTATCGATCTTTTCCTAGATGTCCTAGGTTTGGTCTGAACAAGGGGAAGATTCTGAGCCTCTGCAATTTCTTTTCCTTTACCAGCTTTGGGCTGTTGGGATTCCTCAGGTGGCTGGGATACTTCGGGAGTAGAAGAATGACTACTTCCTATGCTTGGAGGGATTCTAACAGGAAAACTTCCTCCCCAGGAGTCATGGTTTTCAGTATACCGAGTTTCGAACAGATTGTCATTTTTGGTGGGGTATCTCGATGAAATCGAATTTGTCTGGACTCTCATTACCCACCATTCCCAAATTTTTGCCACATCCCAATCTGGTCTACTCTTCTGAATCCTGGTGATTTTGCCCTCCATCAACTGATGAGCCTTTATATTTTCTGGGTCAAACTGAACAATTACTTCGTAAAAATCATGCCAAGGAGGCAAAGGCTCCATATTTTCTATGTGCCACTCCAGGGGTTCATCTTCTACGTTATTCCTATTTTCTTCAATATCATCCCTGAATTTAACATGAAATTATTTTTTATGTGTTTTATTCAAAATAGATTGTCTCTCAGCAAACCTGTTCATGGGGTCATATTTCCATCTTTGCGGAATCTCAATAAGACCCAATTTTCTCAAATACTCCGCTATCTGTTCATTTTGCCCCTTCTTTGAAATAGTAATTCCTTCAAAACTAAAGGGCATATTACAGGTACTGGTTTTCCCAATTCCAGTCCCGAATTTGACATTAATGCTTTCTGTTTGCCTAACATATTCTAAGGCAAAGACTCTGTCAGTCACATAATGAGGAAGTAAAAAGGGTTTGTCTGTAAACCCATACAATCTGATGCATACTCCTTGTGTTAGGATAAACCAATCCCCCTCCTCTGCAAACTTGGATTGTAATACCTTTTCCGCTTTGGGGGTCAATCTTGTTATTTGTCCATACATGATTTTTAGTGCAGGGCCCAAAAATTCCCTATTGAAATCATAATATGACTCGGATTTATATAACACATTAGTCCATTCATATACTGGAAAAATTTCTCCCTTCTCATTCTTATCATTCTTTGAAATGAAAGCTAACTCTTGAGACATAAAATAAAAGAATAACCACACCAAATATGAAGTGTATCTGAAAGAAAACTGGGTTCCAGCCTTCAATGCCGCCAAACCCTCATGAATTTCTGCACTTAAAAACTCAAGCCAGTCAAAGAAAATAGGTCTCACACTCCTGCTCATAACAACCGAATCATACATTTTGGGGTTCGACAAACATTCTGCTACAACCACCTGCCACTTCTGAACCTTTTCATCATTTTTTAGTCCAACAATCATGGCCAGGATGGAATATAGTTCAGGATTTTTAAAAGTTGCCATGTCAATTGGGGGTTCTGGTGGATTTACCCCTTCTGGAAGATCTTTTAGCTGAGTGGCTAGGAAACCCCTCACCTTTTTGGACGAGCCAAAATATGTAGCCTATTCTAAGGGGTCAAAATTCTTAGGTTCTAAGGGAGGGACACGGCCCGCAGCAAAAGCAGAAACAAAAGCATCTTTGGACAGAGAAAATAGAACCTTCCCTGAAAAATCTCTAACCTTTCTCTCCTTTTCATCATAGAAATTTGCAATTGCCCTTACCAATTCTGGGCAGGGATGAACAGGAATATATACATACCAGTACAAGAAAGAATGGTATGCAAACGTCGAAGGAGAGGACGCAGAAACCCCAGTCGCTACCCGGTTCTTTATATTGCTCCGAATCTCCGTCGGGTCCTTCCATGTTATTATTGTATCTGCAATTCGGGAGTCTCTGTCGATAAAACCAGTGCTGTTCTCCTCCCTTATTTTTATTACCGAAGTAGTCGGGGGTGATGAGGTAGATGCTACCTGGTTCTTCGCCTTCTTCGGGGCCATTATGAATTATCAGGTACACAGACTTTGAACTTCTTCTGATCGCTTCACAACTTCTTCCTCACTATGCTTTCTTCTTCAGGAGTTTTCAGCAAGTTTGCAAATGGCGAAATGCCTTTCCAAATTCTTGAATTTAATTTTATGTAGCTTGAGAGGACATGCAAAATTAATGCATTAAATGACGGTTGGTCGATTTGATTCGTCCATATTTCTTTGGTTTCCGTTCTCGCCACCTTCCTTAGGAAACTTCTAAAAATGCTCGTTGGCTCATTAAAAACCCACTTGGGGACTGGGAATTATCCCATGCCGAGAAAGATGCTACCTGACAGATTTATTATCTTCTTCCACTGAACCCCGGGCACGTGGTTGCTTAGAAACATTCGACGGTGGATCTTTAGAAATATTTCGAGAAACACACGTAACATATTTCAAAACATTCTTTTCTCATCATTCCCTCTTGCCGACTCTCAGGCGACCACGCGGCAACTCCGGATTTGAAAATGCAAAATAACAAGGGCAGACTTTTCCCTCCAGATTTTATTCAAAATGTCGGACTCTGATAGTCCTCAAAAATGATTCCTATTAGGCCGCGAAAAGGGAAATATTCACAAAACTCGAAACTTATAATATACTGTACATATAATGGTGATCTGTCCCTTTTACTGGAAATATAATTTTAGGTGAAATGCATTCACCGTGATGGGTAGAACCCATCCATCTTGATATTTTAACTGGAAGGCGTTGAATTGTTTTTCTGAAATAATTTCAAATGGCCCCTCCCAGAATGTGTCAAACTTGTCATGATGTCCTGGTTTCGCTTTCTTGACGTTCCATTTTAACACCAGGTCACCTATTTTGAATTTCCTGAAAGTGGTTTTCTTATCGAACCACCCGATTGTTTTCAACATATGTTTTTGATGATGATTGTAGGCCTGTTCCCTAGACTCTTCTAGCTGCAGAAGTTGCATCAGTCGGGCATCCATTGGATGGCCTTCATCTTCATTAACTTGGTTTAGCAATTTCAACGCGGGTATCTCCATATGAATCGGCAAAACAACCTCTTTGCCATAAACCAAAGCATATGGTGATGTATTGATTGATTTCTTGATTGAAATTTTGTCGGCCCACAGGGCTTGATTCAGGAGTGAGTGCCAGTTCTTCTTATTATCCTCTAATGTTCTTTTCAGGATTCTTAAAATATTCTTATTAGTAGACTCGGCTAATCCATTACCTTGTGGGTAATAATTAGAGGAAGTCTTCGGTAAATTCCATATCGACTGGCAAATTCGATCATCTTTGCACTAGTGAAAGGAGATCCATTGTCTGTAATCAAAGAGTCTGGTATGCCAAACCTTGTGATTAGACTCTCGACAAATTCTATCACCACTTTCGAATCAGCTTTCTTTGTGGGTACTGCTTCTGCCCACTTAGTGAAGTAGTCCGTGGCAGTGAGAATGTATTTGTGGCCTGATGATGAATTTGGCTCTATTATACCTATGAAATCCAACCCCCATTGCTGGAACGGTTCCTTGACTTGAATAGCTTTTAAGGGCATAGGCGCATTCCTGTTCCTCCCCACATACCTCTGACACTGTTCGCACCTCTGGGTCACTTTGTATGCATCTAGGAAGATGGAAGGCCAATAACATCCAGCTCTAAGGATCTTCAAAGCCGTGGTTCGGCCTGCATAATGTCCCCTCGAGAGACCCCCATGAAATTCATCTAACACTTTCTGCTTTTCATTATCGGGAATGCATTTCAACAATACACCATCGATATTAATCTTGTACAACCCTTCTATTTGAAGGGTATATTTTAATGCTTGGGTTCTGAATCTCCTTCTCTGGGAAGCATTCATATCTTCAGGGCATGACCCAGTCTGAAAGTACCTCACAAAGTCGTCGATCCAACCTGAACTTACTCTGTCTTGATGTTGCTCAGTGTTTGCCATGACGGGGTGGCTCTCCCCATATCCACTTGCAGCTTGCTTGGCCAATTCCTGGCACAAAGCTCTCCCTCTGACTATTTTAGTAGGACGTATTTCTACATCATACTCTTGGATGCGAGTCACCCATCCAACTCTTTTTTCACCCAGTTCTCCTTGAATTATGAAGTTCCTTACATCGGGATGAATAACATAAACCATCGTCCGACTCTGGGATAAGAAGTGTTTTAGCTTATTCAAGGATTTCATAATTGCATATACTTGTTTCTCTATGAAGTTGTACCTTTCCTCGTGTTTGTGCATGGTGGAACTCAGGAAGGCTATGGGTCTTTCTTCATCATCCGCTCCTTTTTGAGTGAGAACTACAACATAACTATCTTGTTCTCCGACAGCATATAGTATGAAACCTCGAGAATAGTCAGGGTTAACTAGCACAGGAGCTTGAGCGATGGCTTCTAGAATTTTTTGGAAAGCTTCTTTCCTTGGCTCTGTCCATTTGAAAGGAGCATCCTTTTTCAATAATTCAGTCATTGGTTTAACTGTATGGGCAAAGTCTGCAATGAATTTTCTGACGAAATTTATTTTCCCAAAGAAGGACTGCAAACCTTTCTTGTTAACTGGAAGCGACAACTCAAGAAGTGCCTTCACTCTATCAGGGTCAATTGAAAGCCCAACTTTAGAAATAACATGCCCAAGGAGTATTCCTTCTTCCACAGCAAAAATAGACTTTTTAGGATTTAATGATATTCCAAATTCTCTACATTTCTCAAATACTTGTCGTAGATGAGTGGCATGGTCTTTTTTGTTGTGAGAAAATACAGTCATGTCATCTAAATAGACGACAATAATTTTGTTTGCAAGCTCCCCAAAAGCTACGTCCATGGCTCTTTGAAAAGTTGCTCCTGCATTAGATAATCCAAAGGGCATCCTTTGGTATGCAAATGTTCCCCACTTAGTGGTGAATGCGGTCTTATATTGATCTTCATTTCTCACCCAAACTTGATTGTAACCAGAGAAGCCATCTAACAGAGAAAACCTTTCTGCTCCTACCACAGTATGAAGGATTGGGTCAATCTGGGGTAAAGGATAGTGATCTTTTAAAGAGGCTCTGTTCAAATTTCTGAAATCGACGCATAGTCTTATTTCTCCATTTTTCTTGTGGATCGGGACCAAATTTGCCACCCAGGTAGAGTGCTTGATTGGGTATACTATCTTAGCCTGTAGGAGTTTTAACAACTCCTATTTCATTAAGGCTTCAATTTTAGGATTCACAGGCCTCTGCTTCTGCCTAAAAGGTTTAGCTCCTTCCTCTAGTTCGATGGTATGCTGAATGACCTCTTTCCTGTACACTTTTAGATCACTATAAGTCCAGGCTATTATATCTGGATACTCTCTACATAACTATTTTATTTGCTCTAGTTCTACTTCTGTACAATCGGTCCCTACTTTGATCATCTTGCCCGGTTCTAGTTCTACTTATTTATACCGGCGTTCATCTACCTTGATCCTTCGACCTACAGCTCTGTCGCTATTGTCGAAAAGGCTCTCCAGGGTGATCACTCCCCTAGGGATATGATTGTTTTTTAGTTGAATAAGGCTCTCTTCGTCCTCTTCTTGTAACGCTCTATCTGTAGAGCAATTCATCTCATGAATCAAAAAATCTAGGATCTGCTCATCGTTCTCAAATACTTGCCAAAAAATGTCCTTGTCGGGCATAGAAGGCCTGTATATAAGTCTGACTATTTTAGACTTCTGAATAACATTACTGACTGGGCAAAAATTGGATCCTACTGACGCTAACAGGTCTGCATGTGTGTTCTTCTCTCTGGAAATGGATTTCATGTTTAGTGCTTCAAAATTTTCCAATAGATCCAACACTTTGTTTTTGTAAGCCCTTAGGTAATGTTGCTTACAAATGCATTTGCCTAGTAACCTGTTTAACAATCAGCTCTGAATCTCCATAGATCAACAGTTGTTTTGCACCCAGTTTTTTAGCTTTCCTAAGTCCCAAACACAAAGCTTCGTATTCAGCTACGTTATTGGTGCAACTCCATGTCAACCTATATGAAAAGACTTTTTCTTTTCCAATAGGTGAAATCAGAACAATTCCAGCTCCTCCTCCATTTTTGCACCTTGACCCATCAAAGTACAATTTCCATAACTAGTTGGCCGAATCACCTATTTTAGGGACAACAACAGGGAGCTTTTTTGGTTTCTCAATGGAATAGCTTCCCATTTCTGTCTCTATCATAGCATTGAAGTCCTTCATTGAAAACTGATCCTCAGATTGGAGTTCCTCCAGGGTTTCTTCCATTAAATCGATATTTTCCAATTCCTCAGACATCATGTTGACGGTGGTTGTTTCCTCCAGTATTTCTACGTGAAAAGTAGATGGTTTTTCATTGTAGATCTTGACTCTTTTACCTTTGAAAGGTACCTCCAAATGAGAATAATCTAGAGACAGATAACCACCCATTTTGGCCGTGAACTCTCTGGATAAACACATACCGAAATATGGTTCTAAGTCTACAACGACTACCTCTTGTATGACGACTACTTTTGGTATTCTGTGGAGTTGAATAGGGATATCTTTGATCACCCCGATAGATTTTATTGGAGTACCATCTAATTGCAACACACCAGGATGACTCCGAGTATATTCCATCCCCATTATGTCACATACGGCTTTCGGCATCACCGTAGTTGCGGCCCCTGAATCAATCATGCAATTGTGAACTATCCACCCCTCCATTTGCAAAGATAGATAGAATGGGGGCGGTCTATTTTTCCCAGAGGTTGACATAACATTTGCTTGTATAACATTTGAGAAGGAGGTATCATTCTTTAAATTTAGGGATTCTTGGAGGAGGTCAATCTGACCAAGAATTTGTAGTGCATCATACATGCTTATTTTGGAAGGAGTCCTCTTCATTTCTTCTGCAATGTTGAACGAAAGGGTTGCAGCTGGGGATACCTCAACACTTTTCTCCTTTCCACTAGTCGATGCGTCATATCTGTCTCTATAGACCTGCGTGGCTTCTGTTCTTTGTATTTTTGTCAATGAAGGAAATCTGAGTCTTTCCTTCGCTTGCTCTTGAGACTCGCTCCCTTTTCTAGGAGGAAATTATTTTCTTGGTGTAGTCGTAGAAGTCTGAGGAGGGTCAGAACGTCCTTTCTCATTAGACTAGTTTTTCTATGGAGTCGCCCTGGGGGCAGGAGGAAAACCTAGTGGTTGGAGTTCCTTAGGGTCGACTTGTAATGACTTTTTTCTCGATCTTGTCAGGACCGAGACTTGTTCCACGGATGGCATTGCCAAATTGTGGTGGACTTCTCTGATTATGTTCACTTGTCCCTTGCCGATTTCTTTGGCTCTCTCATTAATAACCGCTTGCACATGATGTTGATGAATCATGCATGAATCTTCTCCATGAGGATCGTTGCAAGTGGTACACCAGTAATCAGAATTAGTGGGTTCTCCATTATCTCCTGTCTCATTCGCATACACAACATTTTTTCTATCTTGCCCTCTACCACTCGTTGAAGCCCCATATTTTTGTATCTATGGAAATCTTCTTGCTTGGAGATTCCGTTCAGCTTCCCTCTTTTTCATGGATGCCATTTCATTTGACAATGTTTTCATTGTATCAATTATGGTCGTGTACTGGTCATTCGGGGGAGCTGATGCAAGGGGTAGGGATGGTAATGCAAGGAGTGTAGGAGGTGCGGCTATAGCTGGGAGAGCCTGCATTGATGGGAGTATAGGAAGTTTAGAAATTGACGCTTGGGAAAGTTTTGGTACAATTGGCAATAGACTCTTTGATGGATATCTCTTTGTAGCGATGAGATCAGCTTCGCCCTTTGCTGCCTCTAGATAGATCTCAGGAAAAGTGGTTACACGGGATTGCCTTATTATCATACTGAGATCTGAATCAAAAGCCCTTAAATAATAGCATATAGCTTGTTCTTCCATGGGTTTTATGCCCTGAGGTACTCTATCACGAGTTCTGGTAAATCTGATGTTGAAATCTTGGATTTCTTCTTGTGGATGCCTCTCAATGACAGTGAATTGATTCAGCAATGTGAAAGGATCCGCATGTATATTAAATTCATCGACCAGACGGTCGACGAGCACTGCCCAAGAAGTAATGGATCCAACGGGAAGCGCTCTGTACCAATAGAGCATCTTTCCTTTCAAAGATATAACTAGCAATCTGACCATTACATCTTCCTGAGTGATATTGTAAATAGATGCTAGCGATGATACATCTAAATAGTGCTCATCTACTGTTTTTCCTATTTCATCAAAAGTCGGAAATGCTTTTAGTGCAGCTTGTGGAATTTGGTGGTGTGCTCCCAAGTTCAAAGGGCCAGTTTGATTCCACACAAGATGCGTGGAGATAGGGGCACCTGCCATGGTTGCTAAAGGGGTTACAACTACTATAGGATTGCTTGCAGATGCTCCTACAATGGGTGTTAAAGAGGTGCTAATGGTGCCAGGTGGATTTGATCATGCGGCTAGCACAGGGTGTGCCTTTAGGCTTTCGAGATGTAGCTCAAAGAACTCGATGGGTTCTTCGGAGTTTCTAGCTCGGGATCTGGTTATCATATGGCTATATAACCAAAAAATTTTAGACAAGGTCTTTCTTTTATGGTCTAAATTTTATTGCAACGGAGTCGCCAGGTAGTTTTTTCTTGAGATTTTCAAATAAAAGGCTCTAAAGTAAAACACCAAAACTTATATAATACTGTGGGATTTGCTGGTCCCATCGGGCGTGCCAAAAACTGTTGGAACAAAATCTACCTTCGGTTAATAGTGTTGCGCCTTAGACTTTGCCAACATTGAATAGACAGACCTTGCTTGAGATCATCTGTCTAATCTCCAGAGAAGGTTGGTTCCTTTGAGTTTTTTAGAGAAAAGGGAAACAAGAGATAAGGGAAATATAGCCGAAGCTAGAACTTTTCTCACGGTACAGATTAGACAACAACTAAAAAATGATGATGCAGATTACTATCTTCAGAGTTTTCTTTATATCTTCCTATAGAAAACATGAATTCTTGAGTGCGATTTTAAATGTTCATCTAAAATACATGTAAATATCTTTAATATTCAACTCTAGAAATAAGGTTTATACATGCACAGTTCAGATTTCAGAACAGATACATTATAAAGCTTAAAATGAATAAAAGTTAAAAACCAGATACATACACTCGCATACAAAATTTCGGAAGCCAGGGGAAGAATATCTCTTATTGCTTGTAATCCAGTAACATGTACATCAAGTCTGTAAACGTCCAAGAGCCGACCCTTTTCATGGTCGACTCACTCCTATTTATACCCTAAAAAGAGTATCTTCTACTATGTACATTTAATTTCCTCAATCAATTACAAGTAATTGTCTGCAGTTTCTAAGAATATACAATGGATTTCCCGTAGATTAGATAGATTTCCTTCTAGCTAAATTTAGATGAGCCTGTTATTCTGCAATCATCCAATGGACCTGCCAGGTTATAATCAACTGACCATTCTTCAAAAATCAGCACATGATGTCAGTGCATGCCCTAGTTGCCAAAAATATACTCTATTTCAAACATTAGCGAAAACAAAACATTCAAAAAAGGACTCTTGTTTCTCTCTTTCCTTCTTGAGTTGCAAAAATGCAACATGTCACGAAATCGTGACATTTCTATGTCTTCAACCTGATTCTTCTTTTTGCACCGAAAATTGACCATGTCATCAAATCGTGACACTTTTCTCCATTCCATAGCTCTTTGTCTTGGTTTTGACCGAAAATGTGACATGTCACGAAATCGTGACACTTCTGCCTCCTTGCTTTCTCTTGTTGCTTTTGGCCACGAAAAAGGGACATGTCACGAAATCGTGACACTTTTAGTCTCTTTAGCAGTTTTTCTATTCTTCTGGTGAAAATAAGCCATGTCGCAAAATCGCGACATTCTCCCTGACTTCTACCCTTTTATTGACGGACTTGGCAAAAATTGGCAATGTCGCGAAATCGTGACTTTTTCCTCTATTTTTCCCTCTTTGCTATTTTTTGCCGTGAAAACTCGACATGTCACGAAATCGCGACACTTTTCTTCCTTAGTGTATTTTGCTTTTTCTTTGTTCTTTAGCATATGGGCCACTTCGGTCTTCTTTGAAAATATGCAAAAAAGGTGCATCAGCCATTTTTTGTAGTTAGTCACTTTTTGACTAACAGGTACCTCCACAATACCCATGGTCTCAACAACCTCAATGGCCCAACCAAACCAATTGTCTTCAAATAATCAACCTTGGCCACAACAAGATTGACAAAGCTAAAAACAACCACAACAGGGTTGGCAAGCCCAACAATGGCCACAACAAGACTTTCAACCTATTCAGCCTAATCAACATTAATATAGAGGGCATGCTCCTCAACATAAACAACACCTTTTGCTTGCCCCTGTTAACAATCCTCAACCACCAAAATAACCACATCTTCTAGCCTAGCTAGTACCCAATCCAAATAATTAACCAATATAATAGCTAGTGTATGAGGTTGAAGGAACATACTCTATTGACTTTCTACCCTATAATGAAATCCATTTATGATCAGAAAAAACATTGTCTGATCCTATCATTATAGAATAAATCGATGAGGAACCTCCTATATCTTCTAAAACTCCAGTCCTTAGGGAACCATTTTTAGTAACAAAAACACAATATTCTTCATCACAAGAAAGACTTGTTGTTTTTGAAGAAAGACCTATTATTTTTGAAGAAAAATATGATACTAAGTCTAAACCTGCACTTGAACCTCCTTTTCCTCATAGATTGACTTTAACAAAAGAGGTTTCTAAACTTGAGTTTGACTTAGTTGAAGAGTTGAGACATATTAATGTTAAGTTACCTTTGCTACAAGCTCTTAAATAAATTTCCATCTATTCCAAAATAATTAGAGAATTGTGCATAAAAAACCCAAGCAAAAAAAGAAAAAATCCCAAGACAATTCAAGTCTTAAGAAATTTTTTTGACTTAATGTCTGGAAAAATGATTCTTCCAAAATATGGCGATCCCAGAATTTCAACACTCAGTGTAAACATAGGATAAACAACTTGTAAAATGTTTTAATTGACTTTGTAATTACCATAAATTTAATGACTAAGTAATAATGGATAAACTAGGCTTACAAAATATGCGTCCCACACCTACTATCCTATAGTTGGCTGATATGTCTATTGTACAACTAGGAGTGTTGGACAATATTATGGTTAATGTAACACCATGGGAATATCCCATATATTTTGTAGTCCTACAAACTAAAACTAAGTTAGGAGGACACCCTTTGATACTTGAAAGACCTTAGTTATCCACTTCGAATGCTTTTATCAATTGTAGCTTAGGTAGCATGACCATCTAAGATGGCATGAGTACTAAGAAACTTACCCTTTATCCACCTGTCAAGCCTTTTGAATAATATTATAAGCATTTATGGATTGATGAACCAAAAGATGGAGAAATCATCTTGTCTTTGGCTATGCTCAATGCCTATGAACATAGTACTGAAGAAGAATTATGTGATACATTTATCATAAAAGAAGATACAAGTTCTTCTTTGGTTTATGTTCATAATGCTTTCAATTAGTTTAAATATGCATCAAACTTACAACCTAAATATCAATGGCAAGTCCTTGCCTATAGAATCCTCACGAAAGAAATTTTTTATCCTTTGGAATCCATCATTCCCCATAATAACAACAATTCATAGAACTTTGTTATTTGTCACAAACTACTTCCACACAAATATCCACTCAATTATTTTACCAATGACATTTGTGGAATTGATGCCAATTACTTGGCATACAAAAAATTTAAGTGTGCTCTGGAAAGATCCTCAACATTAATAGAGAATCAAAGCCACTTCAAGAGACATAATTAATGGATATCTTTACTATACATGATGCTTTTGCATGGGATTACAATGACATGAAGGGAATCCATCCCTGCATATGTACTCATTGTATTTTAATCAAATACGAATGTGATCCCATAAGACAACCTCAACAAAGGATCAATAAAACCCTAAAAGAAGTAGTTAAAGAGGAAATCTAAATGTTAGATTTATTTATCCCATATCAGATAGTCAATGGGTTTCTCCATTGGTTATTATACCAAAGAAAATAGTAAGTGGCAAGTCTGCATTGATTATAGAGAATTAAATAAAGCCACAAAAAATGATTAATTTCCTTTGCCATTCATAGATCAAGTCTTAGACACACTAGCTAGAAAACAATACTTTTATTTTCTAGATGGGTTTAGTGGTTATAACCATATTAAGGTAGCTAAATATGATCAAGATAAAACAACTTTTACCTATCCTTGGGTACATATGCTTATCGTGTTTTACCTTTCAAAATCTGCAATGCTCGAACTACATTTCAAAGAGCTATTATATCCATTTTTTTTGATCTAAACCATGATTGTGTTGAAGTATACATAGATTATTTTACTATCTATGGAGACACATTTGAACATACCTTAGAAAATATCCATAAAGTACTTGAACACTATCATATAAACAACCTCTTAGTCATAAAAAATCCTTTATGATGATGACTGAGGGAGTTGTTTTGGGACATAGAGGGTTATGCATAGTGGCGAATTTCACAAATTAGGATGAATATTAGGATTTTCACAATTTTAATTTAGCGAAAAATGAGGCCCTACACATTGGCCCATTCGCTCAAAATTTTTGGGACCAATTTTTTTTTAGGGTACATTTGCCCAACTATCATACTTATTAGTCCCTATTTCATGGAGCTTTCCCGCATAATTTTTGCCTTTAAATTATTATTATTTTTATTCCCTACCCCCATTATATATAGCTAACATGTGTTGGCATTTTTGCCACACTAAAAATAAATTTTTAAATTCATCCAAGTATGAAGTACATCCAATGGTGAAATAAAAATTGGACAAAATGATATTTAGATATTTTATTGTCGTAGATATTTTCTCAAGCTTTCCAACGATATACTACAATAGACAATTGGGTTAACAGATCAAAAGTTATGGCTTTGAGAAACTTTACCACCAGAAAATCAATTTCGGGGAAGAAAATGTAATTTCAAAGAAAGTCAATTTCACCCCCTTTTTTGGGCAAAAAGAGAAAATTTCCTAAAATGGCATTTCACCCTGAATTAAAATTTTCCAAAAATAAAAAATTTCCAAAAATAGAGAATTTCCAAAAATATAAATTTGTCGAAAATGGAAAGTTTTTGAAAATAGAAAGTTGTCGAAAATGGAAAGTTTCCAAAAATAGAAAATTGTCAAAAATGGAAACAATTGCGAAAATGGAAAAAAAAGAGCAAGTTTGAAGAAAAAAGGGGAAATAAAGCATGTTGTTAAAGTCAAAGTCAATTTCGCCCCAGATTGGAGCAAAATTCATTTTCGCCCCCATTTTTAGGTGAAAAATATTATTTTTTCCCTCCTCTGGCAATTAAAGATATTTTCAGGCGAAATCAATTTCTGCCTCAGTGAAGTTCCTTTCCAAAGCGCCATTGTTGCAGATATTTTTTGGGAAGGGCCAAAAATTGATGAAATTTAATTATTGGGGCACCGAAAGTGATATTTCCATAATCTCGGTTGAAGAGATGCCAGTATTAAATGCTCCTGTTCATTTCCAAGGCACCAACTATGGATTCCACTTCTTGTCAAAATGGAGTTAATTTTCTAGGGCGCAAGGTGACAATGCATCAACCAAAATTTAATGCTAAAGCTCCTAATTTTTATATGCTATTATTGTGATTTCAACATGCCGACTTTTGGAGCAATTTCCCATTGTTCATTTTTATTGATTTTCCAAGTGCACTCCATGAAAGAGGGATCATTGTTTCCTGAAGAATGTTATGATTTGAGTATCACTGTTACCAAGGAGAAAATCACTCTTGGTGGTCTTTGATTTGCCAACATTTTATTTTTGTATGCATTTAATGAAAGAGGCGCAATCCTCTATAAAACTAAGTATTTTGATGTAATAAGAGAGGATAGACATTCTACAAAAAAATACTTAAATTTTTCTTGCATCAATAGAAAGATATTCAGCTTCTGGTTCCTTAAGTAGTCTTGTGGTTGATCACTTCCTGCTTGTCATTTCTGCTTATGTTTATATTCCTTATTAGCTACTTTTAAATTTTGCATCTAAATTTAATTACTATTGGTAAGGGAATGAACACTGAAATGTGTTTTGGATGTTATCTCTGCAAACTGTGAGTGGTTCATGTGCTTACTTTTCTATTTTATGCTAATTCAAACTTGAATGTGGTTTCTTGCTATTAGTTTATCCCCACCGCACTTTTTTGGCTTACAACCATATTTCCATCTCTTTCTGTCATTTCTCATTTCTTTCTTGTTACCCTAAGCTTTAAACTAAATTAGATTGGTAAGGGAGACAACCCTCTTTGGAGATTGGCCAGAAGGAATTTTCAATTTCTCTCGACCTTTAAATATTGGCCGGTCTAGGGCGTACAAGTGATAATACTTTGTACTTAGGCAAATTCGTGACCAAAAACATGAGAGGAGTACTTATACTTTTGAAACATTAATTTTTCTCGATAGCGAGTGATATACAACAGGCGAGAGACAACAGATACTGGGCAACCGATATAGGGCAACTAACACTAGGTGATTGACATTGGATTATTGACATTAGGCGACTAACATTGGGTGATTAACACTAGGTGACTAACGTTGGGCGACTGACACTAAGCGACTGACACTAGGCAACTAAATATGGGCAACTAACATAGGACAACTAACACTAGGCGAATGACAGTGGGTGACTAACTGCATACGACTGATATCAGGCGACTGATAATAATTTCATAGTTTTAGGCATCAATATATCCAAACATAGGCATATTTGTACTCATTGGAAAGCTCTTTTTGAACCTGATCTAACGATGGTATTTTTATGAAGTTTTGAGATGATTTAATAGGTAAAAATTAGCCCTAAATATGGTGATGAGGAAGTAATGTCATCTTTGGATCAGATTGTGACCTATTAAACCATTTGAAAACTTCATAAAAACAACACCATTAGATCAAGCTCAAAAAGAGATTTCCAACAAGTACAAATATACCTATGAATATATATTTATACCTAAAACTATAAAATTATTGTCAATAACTTGTTGTCAGTCACATGTTGTCACTCACCATATGTTAGTCACCCACTGTCAATCGCCTATTGTTAATCGCCCATTGATAGTAGGTGACTTACAATAATTTCATAGTTTTAAGCATTAATATATATCCAAACATAGACATATTTGTGCTCGTTGGAAAGCTCTTTTTTGAACCTAATCTAATGGTGGTGTTTTTATGAAGTTTTGAGATGATTTAATAGGTCAAAATTGGCCCCAAATATGGTGGTGAGGAAGTAATATCATCTTTGGGGTATATTTTGACCTATTAAATCATCTCAAAACTTCATAAAAATACCACCATTAGATCAGGCTCAAAAAGAGCTTTCTAACGAGTATAAATATTCCTATGTTTGGATATATATTGATGCCTAAAACTATAAAATTAATATCAGTTACCTGTTGTCAGTTGCCTACATGCGACTGACATATGGTGAATGACAATAATTTCATAGCTTTAGGCATCAATATATATCCAAACATAGACATATTTGTACTTGTTGGAAAACTCTTTTTGAGCCTGATCTAATGGTGGTAATTTTACGAAGTTTTCAGATGACTAAATAGGTCAAAATTGGTCGTAAAGATGACCTTACTTTTTAGGGCTTCAAATACCTCAAATTTTGGTGTGAAGATGATTGATTTGATTTGATTGATCAAAAGGCCTACAAATATGAGGTAATTGATGAGCATTTTTAGTTTGACATTAATTTTTTTGTAATATTCCATCTAACATATGTTTTTTATGATCTTTCATCTATGTTTTGTATATTTGGACAATTTCGCCAAAAAATTATAAATTTTAAAAAAAAAATGGAAAAATTCACCACCTATTTTATATAAGTTTATACACGATTCGCCTTGATATCGAAGCTAATATGCCATTTTTTTACAAGTATTTTTACCCCTGATGCATAACCTGGGGACATTATATCTCCACTAAGGGATTAAAGTAGATCTGACAAAAATCAAAATCATTTCCTCCTTACCACCACCACAAAAACTAATAGATGTATGTAGTTTCTTAGGTCATGTCGGTTATTATCATCATTTTATTAAATACTTTAGTAAGATAGTTGTACCACTATTTCAATTACTAACAAAAGATATTGATTTCAAAAGGTATTTGACACTTTGAAGGACAAGCTCATTACTACTCCCATTTTAAGGGGTCCTGATTGGGCTTTATATTTTCATATTGATACAGATGCATCTGACCAAGCATTAGGAGTTGTTTTAAATTAGATTGAGGAGAACCAACTCTGTCATTTATTATATTAGTAAAAGTATTTTTGGTTCAAAATTGAACTATATAGTCACTAAAAGAGAATTTTTTGCTATTGTGTATGTAATCAGTAAATTTAGGCACTACATTATTAATTATAAAGTCTTTATTCACACTGACCACTTTGCCATTCATTATCTCATGGATAAAGCTATTGTTAGTGAAAGAGTGTTTCAATGGTTGTTACTATTGTAGAAATTTGATATTACCATCATTTACAAACCAAGGAAGGAACATGTAGTTGTTGATGATTCTAACCAAGTACAAGATAATTTTCCTGATGAATATTTATTTGCACTTTCTTTACGTACCCCTTGGTATATTGACATTGCAAATTATCTTGTTTCAAGAAAAGTTCTTGCTCACTTTTCTCCTAGTGAACATCAGAAGCTCATTCATGATAGTGCACCTTACTCTTGGATTGATGGAATTTTATTTAAATTATGTTATGATCATGTTTTTTTATAGATGTGCGTAAGAAGAATAAATCTATCACATCCTACATGTTGAGTGGAAATTTTGTCCAATTACAAATTCACCATCATAGTCAGGATTTTGATTAGAAAACCCTCTCTTGCAAAGAAATAAAGATTTCTCCAAGGTTCCTTTTACTTAATGTGTGCTTGTAATCTTGTGAAGATGTATAAAATAAGTGCTAAGAATACCTTAGTGATTTGCAAATAACTGTTAACAAGGGACCTCTGTTAGTATTATTTTATTGCTATACTAGTGATTGTTCATGAAACTTAAAAGAAAGAGAAAAATGTGATTGGCCCTCATATGACCACGATGTAAAGCCTTAGTTCATTTTATCTTAAAGTATTTTAGGTAGATTTTATCTTCTTTTGGTTAAGCAGATTTTAAACAAATTGTATCTTCCTTAAATCCTGCTTTGAGCATGAAGCAAAAACTAAAATCTACCTCTAAATGTGAACCTTAAATGATGATTGGATGCATTTAACTTGCTTTGTTAAACTTTAAGTTTGAAATAAAATAATGAAATGACTAGCTCTAAAATGTAGAAGCCTTTGACATGATAAATAAATTACTCCTCTTTAATGTAATTAGAATTTTCATAAAGAGAAGTTAATTTATTGCTTTAAAAATAATGGCTTTGAAATGCCCCATAAATTACCTCCCTTTAATGAAATTATGATTTTCACAAAGGAAAGTTAATTTATTGCTTGCAAAATGAAATGCAAAGCTTAAAATTTGATTTACCTTCAAAATGTGCAATTATGTCAAATTTTGAAATTATAAAATTCTTGATAAAACAACTTTAAATAATTTTTATAATTTTGAAATTACTTCAAACTAAAATTGAAACTGCATAAGATGAAACGTTAAAGCTTATCTAGAGACCCGTACATCTATTTTTGGAGTTTTAATTTTTATTTTAATTACCGAAGTTTTAAAAAAATTGCAAAAAGGTAAGGTTAGAAAAAATGAAATAAAATCTAGAAAATGGACCAGAATGCTGAAAACACTAAAAACAAAGTACTAACAGTGTGATGCTACCCTATTCCTATAAAACCGAAGATGTGAGAAATTTTGAATGTAACCCAATTCACCCGAAGTTGCATTTGCACAGTCCAAAGTGAATTAGGTGCAAGCTTCTAAGGAAAAATAAAATAAATCCATGCATTCAAACATTCAACAATGCTATCATTTAACTGCATAAAACACTGTCTATAAGCCTGAAAACATGGAGGGGAAAAATAGACATTAATTCAAACATTCAGAAATAAATCTCCTCCAATATTGTTAACAAGGTGCAAATTTCTACAGCATTTTGCATTAAAAACAGAAAGATAATAGTCCTTGTTACATTAGACTTCCAGTCTTGGCCTGCAAAAATGTCTAGCCCTTGCTTCTGATTTTGCATGGATATTTGAAACCCTTCGACTTGACCCTTCGTTTCACCTTTTTCCTTTCTTTTCCTTTCACTTCATTTGGCGTTGCATCGAAATTATCTTCATTCCATGCACATTCTCAATGTAAAAGACTATTTTGTAATGCTTGCTTTATTAATAATGAAGTTTTTTAAAGCTTCCATTTTAAAATAACGCTATTATTCGTATAGTTTTACTAACAACCAAATCCTTAACAACTCTTTGACACCATCATTCACATATGGAACTGCGCTATTTTGTTCACTTCGCTTCATAACAAATTTTCTTATGTTGTTAGTTTAGTAACTCCTTCGTGACCAAAACGGTCTCGATTGCTTTAAAAGCATGTATTAAAGATAATACTGACAACACACCTTTTATTATGTTCAAAACTTTCTATCGCCACATACTATAGATTGGCCGCCGACATTAACCATACACAATGTGCATTGTTGTTTTGTTTACATATTTGTTGAAAAATTTGTGGAGTGTCTTTCTCACCTCTCCAAACCTCATGTGACTATGAACCTATTTTTGACAAACGACAGCTTCTCGTCGGAGCTTCATTTTCACAACGATGGTATACCCCAATTTCGACGATGATGGTGTGTTACAGGTCCTAGTGATATCCACCTCACGAGTGCGTTACCTTCTTCCACTAGACCAAGTAATATCGCCATCTTCATACGATTTTAATGAAGTTCGCCCCCTTGGAACATGAATATTCCAGCTCGCAAATGCATTCGATCAAACATCACCGATGAAAAAATGAATTATCCACCCGTGGTTCGAATCCCAACATGCAAAATAGACCACGTTAGCTTTTTTTCTATGTTTGTCCGCATGTCATGTGTCATGTATTCCATGTCATTCATGTTGTGCCTTACATATCGTTCACCATGCTTCACCGCTCATGATCCAAATCACTGCCTCGATGACGTGTAATATTTATGTGGCAAAGTTAAAACATTGAATCTACCATATGATGCTCCTTCGTTCCTTTTCGGGACCTTTACACACTCCGTAATAGACTTGATGACACTCCTTACTGTTATCGGTGCGGTATCTCCTCCTGCAAGGGGATTGATTACACTATCGCTCATTATGGTATCTAGATATCCTCTATGTTATCACTGCCACATGGCTGTACTTCGTCTAGGAGTCCTGCCAACTGCGTACATCTGTGTCAACCTAGGGTCAGTATGGACCCTCTTGCCCTTTTCTTCGAGTTACGTCGTGAAATTGAGGTCGTCCACTGGCTATGTGTTCAGATTCTTCGTGTGGCCTATGCTTGGTGCTCACTGTGACAACATGGCATTTGTTTTATTTGTCCACCCAACACTAGCGACGTTTGTGGTATCTTGCTGCGTATCCCCCGTTGGGCTCCCCAAACTATGTCCCATTCAACAACATCTATGGAGTGTAGCTATAAGTCTGCGTAGGTACTGCCAAATTTGCCATGTCGTATCTCTATCACTCATTGTACTATCCTTCGTTGGTCGCGGGTCCATCATGCCATTGTCCCTAGCTCCACGTGGTGCCTATCGATGATATCCGCCCATTGGAGAAGTTTACTTTAAAACCTTGGGCCTACATCTTGGTAATCTACCAACATAAAAACAAGATATTACCATTATGATGTTACATATAAAATTTAAAAAGGGCTTAAAATTAAAGTTCATCCATGTAAATCTAATTCAAAATGCATTTATCTTGAAATGCAATCAACCCCAACATGGAAGTCCATTTTCTTTTATTCTCCTCTCTCTATATATATACAAGTTAATTTTAATTTTAATTTTTTATATACATTTTTTATTTTTTAAAAAGTGACTCAATCAAGGCTTAAATACCTTCAATCAAAACCAAAACAAGAAAACACTAAAATCAATATTTAAAGCCAAAACCAACAATATTAGCACAAGATATTAAAGATAATACTTGGAATTAAGCATTAAACCTAAACAACCCAAGACACTTTGAAAGAGAACAATAGGAAGCCTAAACCAACAATAACCCCTAGAATCTACACCGCTTGCCCATGGTAAGGGGCTTCTCAAAATCATCACTCGAAGACAACAAAATCCCCAAAAATCAAAATTTTAAGGTGGGTCCCCAATTTTGGGGCTAGTTGTGCAATGGCCACAACAAATGGTGACTCTGTTGGGAAATGCTCCTGAGCATTTCGGGTGAAGAACCCAGTTCTGAAAACAAACAAACCAAAGATCAAAAAAATATACATCATCTAGCAACATCCAAAGAAGATGGGGTAGACAACTTCAAATGGAAACACATGAATCATTTGCATTTGCTTAATGTGTGTGAAAGTGATTTCATTTTGCATGCTTGAAAACCATCCGGATTCCATCACCTGATTAGCATTTAGGCTATAGAAATATTGCTCATTAAAAGAATTTTATAGACAGAGCCCTACTTCCAGTCAGGCATCCATAGCCCCGGTAGAGTTTATCTACATTACCCATGGTTTAATTGATATTTTGCAATGCCTTTTTTTTTTTTTAAACAAGCTTTGTCTAGACAGAGCCCTACTACCAGTCAGGCGTCCATAGCCCCGGTAGAGTTTATCTAGACCTGGTGACTGATTTTAGCGTGTTTTCCTTTGCTTGCTTTTTTTTATAAGGCCTTGCAAAAGTTTATGCACCACATGGGTTAGAGAGTATTTGAAGTTAGAGATGGAGCATATTAGATTTTTGCCTTAATTTGCAAACCAAAATGACTTCATCCTTCAAGATTTCAAAGCATACCCTTTAATATGATGTGTTCATGTGTAGCTTTAGCAAAATGATTCAGTATTCCAAAATTCACTATCTTAGTCCCAAAATCTAGGAGTGGTTACTAAACAACTTCATCCCCTTTTCCTTGATCCACATGATAGGTAATTCACCCTTCATGACAAAGGAACACAAAAATGATCAAGAGGCCATTAGTAGCGACCACGAAACATCACCTCAAACAGAGGGACCAACCCAAAACACAAAACTCGTAAACCAAAACTAGCCTAACTAATGCAAACTAACAAGAAAACAAACAAAACTTGCCAAACCAAAAATTAAGGACAAAGCACAAAAACAACAAAACTAACACCAAAAGCATGAAAACCAAAACTATATACAATAATATACATATGTACAAGATGATGCACAAATTAGGCTATCACTTCCCTGGATCCCAAACATGATTAGCACACTTTAAAAGACATATATCATGATATGCATGCCAAGCTTTATAGAAATCTAGCCAAAATAAGATTAGGCCAAATAATACAACAATCCTCATTTTGCCTCTCTCACCCCACCAATTTGATTCCAGGGTATTAGCAATTCCAAATTGAAGCTTCAAATCATTAAATTGATAAGACAATAATTGATTTTCAATTCTTTCTTGTCTATTCCTTAAAATGTCAATTTCACAATTCGATTCATGATTTAGAATTAGGCTTTCCTTTTCAAATATGAGATCTTGCAAGTAGGAGCCTATTTCTAAAAATTTCAAAGCCAATTCATTTTCCACATCTTTAGGCCAATCATGCTTATGTAACAATTTGCAAGCATCTAGGATATCTACTAAATGAGGATCATTATAAGTTTTTATCCTAGATTCAATTATTAATTGTTGATGAACTTGATTCAACAATTCAAGCACATCAACTTCTCTTTCATTCAACAAAGCAATATCATTAGTGGTGTGAGTAGAAATCAACTCTAGTTCTTCATTCACCTCCAATGGCATTTCATCATAAATAACATTTGAATCCAATAAATAATTAGACAAATTTTCACCTAGAGTTCGGATGGTTGAACACAAAAGGTGAGATTCTACCTTTTGTACACTTTCATTTACCAAGACTTGGTGAACCATTGTAATTTCCTCTTTTTCCTCATGGTCTTTATCATCATCATCATCTTGTAGCACTTCATCTTCATCAATTACCTGTTCATCAAAAATACCAAAATTAGGCACCCAATCAAAAATATGTCCATCCTTTTCAAACCATAAATATTGTTGATCAAGGGATGTGTCAAATAACACATCTCCATGATCAATTACTTGAGTTACTTCAAATAAAGCAACATTTTTATCATTTGGTTCCCATTCCTTGTTAACCATCCATGATATTTCTTCCTTAGAATCTTCAAGACAATCATGAGAATTTGTACCCAAGTTTTCAATATTCCAGAATGAAAGAGGAGGTTTTACTTCTTCCTGATCCCAAACAAATGAATCATAAGAAACATTTACCATTTCTTCCTCTTCTATTTCAACAAGGTGTTCCATAAACTCATATTCAAAATGATCAAATTTTGGAACCTTCTCTATTTCTGAAATGGGCATGCCATTTTCTGATTGTACAAGAATTACAAGATCTTCATGTGAGATAGCATTTTCAGCATCCTGCATATCAATAGAAATTTCATCAATAGGGGTGTGAAAAACCAATGATTCTTCATATCTTCCCCAACCATTATAAAAATTATCATCTAAATTCATGGGATGAAACTCTATTGTATCTTTGGCATGATATTTAGATTCATCTATCAATTCTTTTTCACCTTTATCCACCTTTGAGGACTCAATTTCAAAAAATTCATCTTCCTCAGATTCATCCTCCTCAATTTCAAAAAATTCATCTTTTGGTGGGTCAAGGGTTTCTTCAGTGGGATCAATTCTTGTATTCTACTTTCTATGAATGTCCCAATCCTCTTTTGTGAATAATGACTCAAAGCCTTTTATTTCTAAAGGGTCATTATTTGGAACATGTTGGCTTCCTTGCTCAACCACTTCAACCATTTCATTTAATTCTATGGAAGGTCCCGACCTATCACATGTTTCAATACTAGTTAGATCTAGGACTCCTCCATTGCCTGAAATCATATTATTGTGAAAATCATTGAAATTTATCTTAGGAACATCATTCGAAAGATGATCAAGATGAGTATCTTGAAATTGATTCACACTTAAGAATGATGGTTGATTTTGAATGGTAGGTTGAGGTGCACAAATTGTTGGGTGGGTAAGGGAGGTATTAAATGGTTGAAGATTATACGATCCAAAACCCACACCATAATTTTGATGACTCAATTGTTGTTCAATTGCCATTGCTTGAGTATAAGCTTGGGATAAAGATGTGATTTGAGGTATCCCTCACAAATACATAGAGATTAATGGGTCAATAGCATTGAAATACACTTGGATAGCAACTCCCTCTAGAGGAACATAGGGTACCACCAATTGAGTATATAACCCATGGAACCTTTCAGTGAACAACTTCAAATATTCATTAGGTCCTTTACGGGTAGTGACAAACTGATTGTACATGAGGATTGGGTCAACTGGTTTTCCAAAATGACTAAGAAATGTTGCTTCTAGTTGAGCCCAAGAATTGATAGAACCTACAGGTAAACTGAGGTACCAATCATAAGCAAATTCATCTAATGTAGATGGAAACATATTACAAGCAACATCTTCATGCATAATTTACCATTGAATTAAAGTGTTCTTGTATGCCTGAATATGTTCCTCAACCGATTCTATTCCATCATGCCTAAACTGAGGTAGATGATCCCAAAGATCTGTAGGCATATGATGTGAAGGCCCAGGTATGTTTAAAGGACAACCTGCCATCCAAGAAGTAAGGAATGCCATTAGTGAACCTTAAAGAATACAACTTTAATACCAATTTTGTTAGTCAAAGAAATATCTTGCAAAGAAGCATGAAATGACTAACAATCCTCAAATGTTTCACATATAAATCATCATGTATATCAATCAAAAGATATGCATCAATTAAACCATGACATTAGAGAACATTCTCCAATTTGCAAAAAGGTTAGCATTAATGCATCATCAATTAGAGAATTTTTAAATCAATGGATATGATCAACAAAACCTCATTAGTCAAGACCAATACCTTCAAATAAACCTTTCAAGTAAACATGAACAATTTAGCATCTAAATAGCAATAAAGTAAACCAATTCAGGCCCTCCTTCTAGCGCCAATTTTATTGAGTGGAAATTTTGCCCAATTGCAAAATCACCATCACAATCAGGATTTTGATTAGAAAACCCTCTCTTGCAAAGAAATAGAAATTTCTCCAAGGTTCCTTTTACTTAATGTGTGCTTGTAATCTTGTGAAGATGTATCAAATAAGTGCTAGGAATACCTTAGTGATTTGCAAATAACTGTTAACAAGGGGCTTGTGTTGGTATTATTTTATTGCTATGCTAGTGATTGTTCATGAAACTTAAAAGAAAATGAAAATGTGATTGGCCCTCATATGACCATGATGTAAATGCCTTAGTTCATTTTATCTTGAAGTATTTTAGGTAGATTTTATCTTCTTTTGGTTAAGCAGATTTTAAACAAGTTTTATCTTGCATTATTAAACCCTGCTTTGAGCATGAAACAGAAGATTAAAATCTATCTCTAAATGTGAATCTTAAATGATGATTGGATTCATTTAATGTTGCTTTGTTAAACTTTAAGCATGAAATAAAATAATGAAATGACTAGCTTTAAAATGTAGAAGCCTTTGATATGATAAATAAATTACCCCTCTTTAATGAAATTATAATTTTCATAAAGAGAAGTCAATTTATTGCTTTAAAAATAATGGCCTTTGAAATGCCATATAAATTACCTCCCTTTAATGAAATTGTAATTTTCATAAAGGAAAGTTAATTTATTGCTTGCAAAATGAACATGCAAAGCTTGAAATTTGATTTACCTTCAAAATGTGAAATTATGTCAAATTTCAAAATTACAAAATTCCTTATAAAACAACTTTGAATAATTTTTATAATTTCGAAATGGCTTCAAAATGAAATCGAAATTGTTCTAAATGAAGCGTTAAAGCTTATTCTTCACACCCGTGCATCTATTTTTGGAATTTTATTTTTTTTAATTTTTATTTTAATTTCCGAAGTTTAAAAAAACTGCAAAAAGGGAAGGTTAGAAAAAATAAAATAAAATCTGGAAAATGGACCAGAATGCTGAAAATACTAAAAACAAAGTACTAACAGTATGATGCTACCCTATTCCTGCAAAACCAGAGATGTGAGAAATTTTGAATGTAACCTAGTTTATCCGAAGTTGCATTTGCACAATCCGAAATAAACTAGGTGCAAGCTTCTAAGGAAAAATAAAATAAATCCATGTTTTAAACATTCAACAGTGCAACCATTAAAATGCATTAAACACTATCTATAAGCCTGAAAACATGGAAGGGAAAAAATAGACAATTAATTCAAACATGCAAAAATAATTCTCCTCCAATTTTGCTAACAAAGTGCAAATTTCTGAAGTATTTTGCATTAAAAACAGAAAGATAACAGTCCTTGTTTTACATCAGATTTCCAGCCTTGGCCTCCAAAAATATCCAACCCTTGCTTCTGGCCAAAAATATCCAATCCTTGCTTCTGATTTTGCATGGATATTTGAAACCCTTCGTCCTGACCCTTCGTTTCAACTTCTTCCTTTCTTTTCCTTTCACTTCATTTGGCATCGTATCAAAACTGTCTTCATTCCATGCACATTCTCAATGTAACCGACTACTTTGTAACACTTGCTTTATTAATAATGAAATTGTTTAAATCTTCCATTTTAAAATGACACTATTATTTGTATAGTTTCACTAACAACCGAATCCTTAACAACTATCCGACACTGCCAATCACATATGGCACTGTGCTATTTTATTCTCCTTCATGACCAAAATGGTCTCGACTGCTTTAAAACCATGTATTAAAGATAATACTGACAACACACTTCTTATTCTGTTCGAAACTTTCTACCGTCACATACTATAGACTGGCCTCCGACATTAACCATACACAATGTCCACTATTGTTTCGTTTACATCTTCATTGAAAACTTTGTGGAGCGTCTTTCTCACCTCCTCAAACCTCGCATGACTATGAACCCGTTTTCGATAGGTGACAACTTCCCGTTTGAGCTTCGTTTTCGACGACGATGGTATGCCCCAATTTCGGTAATGTCCGATGATGATGGTGTGTTACAGGCCCTAGTGATATTCACCTCACGAGCACGTCACCTTCTTCCACTAGACCAAGTAATATCGCCAATCTTCATACGGTTTTAATGAAGACTGCTCCCTTGGAACATGAATATTCCAACTCGCAAATGCATCCGACCAAATATCGCCAACGAAGAAATGAATTATCCACCCGTGGTTCGAAACCCAGCATGCAAAACAGACCACGTTAGTTTTTTTTATGTTCATCCGCGTGTCATGTGTCATGTATTCCACGTCATTCCTGTTGTTCCTTACATGTCGTTCACCGTGCTTCGCCGCTTATTGTCCAAATCACTGCCCCGACGGTGTATAACATTTACATGGCAGAGTTAAAACATTGAATCCGCCGTATGATGCTCCTTTCCGTTTCGGGACCTTTACACAATCCATAATAGACTTGATGACACCCCTTACTGTCATCGATGCGGTCTCTCCTCCTACAAAGAAATTGGTTACACTATCGCTCATTACAGTATCTGGATATCCTCTGCGTTATCACTGCCATGTGTTTGTACTTCGTCTAGGAGTCCTGCCAACTACGCACATCCGTGTCAACCTAGGGTCAGTATGGTCCCTCTTACCATTTTCTCCGAGCCGTATCGCGATGTTGAGGTCGTCCACTGGCTTTGTGTTTGGATGCTTCGTGTGGCCTGCGTTTGATGCTCACTGTGACGGTGTGGCCTCTGTTTTATTTGTCCACCCGACACCAACGACGTCAGTGGCGTCTTGCCGCGTATCCTCCGTTGGACTCCCCAAACTGTCTCGATCAGCGACATCCGTGGCGTCTAGCTGTAAGTCTGCGTAGGCACTGCCAACTTTGCCATGTCGTATCTCTATCACTCATTAAACTGGTCCTTCGTTGGTTGCGGGTCCATCGCGCCATTGTCCCTAGCTCCACGTGGTGCCTATCCATGATATCTGCCCATTGGAGAAGTTTACTTTAAAACCTCGCGCCTACATCTTGGTAATCTGCCAACATAAAAACAAGACATTACCATTACGCTATTACATATAAAATTTAAAGGGCTTAAAATTAAAGTTCATCCAGGTAAAGCTAATTCAAAATGCAATTATCTCGAAATCCAAACAATGCCAACATGGACGTTCGTTTTCTTTTATTCTCCTCTCTCTTTCTCTCTATATATATATATTTAAGAAGTAAGAAGTGACTCAATCAAGGTTTAAATATTTTCAAATAAAACCAAAACAAGAAAACCTTAAAATCAATATTTAAAACCAAAAAAAAAAAAAAAACTTAACACAAGACCTTAACAATAATGCTTGGAATTAATCATTAAACCTAAACAACTCAAGACACTTTGAAAGAAAACAACAAGAAGCTTAAAACAACAATAACCCCTAGAATCTACACTACCTGCCCATGGTAAGAGGCTTCTCAAAATCATCACTTGAAGACAACAAAATCCCAAAAACTCAAAATCATCATTCGAAGACAACAAAATCCCAAAAACTCAAAATTTTAAGGTGGGTCCCCAATTTTGGTGTAATGGCCACAACACTACGTACATCACATGATGAGCCTTGTAGTGGGTACTTTGCTGCTAAAAGAACCATTTATAAAATCTTGCAAGTAAGGTACCATTGGCCATATTACATAAAGATGCTAATATTTATGTTGCTATATGTGATCAATTGCAAAGGATGAGAGATTAATTTTGATTGATGAAATGTCCCTCCATCCATAAATAGTTCTAGAACCCTTTGAGAAATAGGGCCTTGACTTTGTAGGTCCCATTAGCCCTGCTTGCTAGTTTAATGAGTATATTTTGGTATGCATAGATTATGTGACCAAATGGGCAAAAGTGAAGACTTTGTAGTAGGCACATGATGAGAAAGTTGCTAACTTTCTCTATGATAACATTTTTCAGTGTTTTGGCACACCTTGTGAACTTGTCATGGATTAGGGGTCCCAATTTATATCTGGTGTGATTGTAGCCTTTTTCCAAAAATATCAAGTTAATCACCCCAAATCCTCTACTTACAATCCATAATCTAATGGCCAAGTAGAGGCTACCAATAGGGAACTTGAAAATGTTTTGACCAAGACTATAGCATCACATAGTGCAAATTGGGTACACCAATTAAAAGTTGTTTGGGCCTACAACACCGCCTAGAAAACAACTATAGGTCTCACTCCTTATGATATAGTTTATGGAAAGAAAGCTCTAATGCCAATTGAGTTTGAGATCTAGATCTTAAGAACTGCCTTGCAGATTGGAATTGAACTTTCAGCAACTCATCAAGACATACTTCTTTAGCTTAATGCTTTGGATGAGATCCGACTTCAAGCATTACATTGGACTGAACTTGTCCAAACATAACAAAAGAAGTGGCATGACAAGCATATCCTTCCATGCACATTTCAACCAAGAGATTGGTCCTTACTATATGACTCCAAGTTTTAGGATTTCAAAGGTAAACTCCATACATGATGGTTAGGTCCTTATGAAATTGAGAAAGTTTTTGATAATGGTGTAGTGAAATTGAAAACCATTCATGACTCTACTTGAGGCTTAATGGTAATAGACACTATCTAAAATTATATCGTAAGTCACTTTCAAAAATTGATTTCATTCAGTAGGTCATCCTTCAAGCACAACTATAGTTCATGGAAAATCTACCTTCATTTGTAATAGAGCTTCCTACCTCTACATAAGAGCTACCTTTTACTCCAACTCATTAACTCTTTTCTTCAACTTAAAAAGAAACTAATAATGTCCTATAGTGAAAACCATTTTTTTGGCATTGCAAAACTAGGTATGAGAATGAAAACTAAATTTTTGGCTTTCCATCATTGAAAAAATATTTACATTTATAAAAACCTCTTTTGGGAGGTATAAATGGACAAAACACTTTTAAAAACCAGTTTACTGGTAGAAGTCTTCTGTTAAAAAATAAAAAAAACCAAACAATTTTTTTGTTCTTCTATAGATCCTCTCAACCGTTTCACTCTTCCAAAATCTAGAAGGTAGCTGCTATTGGATCATGTTGAAGAATGTACAACACCTCACATGTCCATACCACTCACAATAATACTCCTTGCTATTAAAACAAGTACTCTTTATTTATTTACTTATTTTTTAACAATTTATTTGTATATATGTATCATATATTTTTAATTTTCCATCACTATTTTTCCTCTTCTTTTTTCCCTATCCTTATTTTCTCGAGATATAAAAAATTTTAGTTGGGGGGGAATACTATCCTTTTGCCACAAATATTGCTTTTCAATACCTGTAAATGTTGCTGGTCTTGAATGAACAAAAAATAACACCATCAACAATATTTTGTAGTAAAGTCCTTTGTCGAATGGTTTCCTACATAAAGTCATTTGTGCCATAGTCTTCTATAGTGATACAATGAAAAAAAAAGTCAAATTAGTTTGAATTGACATGGCACACATAGATAAAACTAGTAAACAATTGGCTAGGTGATGTGGAAAGGGTAATTTAGTTGATAGTTGACTGGGTATAACTGGATGATAAGGGGATATACGTTCATGATTGGGTATAATTGACCAAGTATATAATGGGATAGATTGCATGGTTTGATAGATGATAGCTAGCAAGTTATTTTTATTAAAAAAATCAAATCCAAAATCTCTGCTATTATTACAAAAAGTAGTTATCATGGGACATGCATCCCAATTCAAACTAGCATGCATGAGAATCATCATCCTGCTTGCTTTTCCATCCTTTGCATGCATTGTCTATTGTGTTGTCAACCACGTCCATAGATTTATAGCCTCCACATTTTTACAACACTTGTAGTGCACCCATCTTCTACTATTGTGTTTAGTTTTCTATAACTGTGTTGTATTTTCTATGATAGACATACCACATTCGTTGTAACCATACGTCATTTTTAATAGCTATGTGCTCCACTTCTCATTGAAGATGCGTTTTGACCTCTACAAAATCTTGACAAATGCAAATAACAAGGGCTAATATAATTGCTTTAGCCCTCGTACCTTCCAATAAGGATGATTTAGAGAAAAAGAAAAAGGATTAAGAAGAAGAATTTGATGAATAAACCTCTAAAGAAGGTGATGCAAAGAAAGAATATTATGAGGAAGAGGAGGTAGAAAAGGATGATTATGAAAAAGAGGACTTAGAGGAGGGTAACTTATAAAAAGATAAGATTGATTCAGAAAAGATAGATGATTTAGAAGGTGAATCTAAAAGGTCTTCTTTAGATTCTCATGAATCCAAAACCCTTGCTAAATTTGTAAGATCCCAAAAGGGAAAGACTATTATAAAGAAAACCGCCTCTACTACAAAAAAGAAAACACAAACTCCTAAGAAATCTTAGAAGGGGTAGAGCATTGCACATAAATCTAGAGCTCCTACAGTTTTTAGGTTTGTAGCTCGTGCCTTAGCAAGGAGAAAGAGTAAAGAAATTTAGAAAGAGTCACTTGTTTCTAAGAAGAGGAAATAAAAAGTTTGTGGAAATATCTTGCAAGGATGAGGGATCTGCAAAATTTTATAGTCCTGCATAAGTTGCAAGGGATGTTCCTATAATAGAAGCTATAGAGACTACTATTGTAGAATTCTAGACTCCAACAACATAATCCACAAAGAAGGCTACTAAAAAATATGTGCTTGAAGGATTTCAAGGTCCATCCCTAAGAATTTCATGAATTACCTTGATAGTGAAAAAATATCAAAGAAAGAACGCAAAGAATAAAGGACACAATGGGTTAGATATATGGTGAATTGGACAACATAGAAAAACAACTGAATGAACTAGAGGCAACTGCTACTCTTTAGAGCATGCCTCAGGGTCAACCATCACTAGCTATAGGAGAAACTCTTAAGAAACATATGAAAGAGACATAGGGCCAGTCTGCCCCAATAACCACTCCTGAGAAGCACATGAAGAAGACATAGGGATAGTCTTCCTCAACAATCACTCCTGAGAAACCTAAGGAAAAAGAGTAGGTATAACAAACAACAAGTGTTAAACAAAAATCAAAATATGTTATGCATAAACCGACTAATGATCCAATAAAATGATCCAAGTATGAAAAGATGAAAAAGACATATTTTTAAGGACTTGGCACATAAAACAAGTAACTATCAAACAATTTTGCTCGGTTCTGATTGCATAAGGGACATGCAACATGTTCAATCAGGGAGTAAAATGATGGGACTTAATATTAACCATCTTTTGTATCCTTTTTGTCTTAATTTAACCCTAAAATGACTTTCTTTTGCTACCCCTTTATGGATTTATAAATATATTTTACCTATGTGTGGATAAATAAAGTTGTTTAAATAAGAATAAAAATAAGATGTTATGTGTTTTTTAATGAAAGTAATTATGTGTTTTATCAATAAAAGGGAGATGCTAAGTTGATATTTGTTTCTTGTTAGCATATCTATCTTTTTTGGTTAAGTTGTTGCCCAATACTATAGAAGGGCATTTCTAGAAATACTGTAGAAGGTTACTAAAGAGGACAATTATGTCTAGCCAATAGTTCCTATAGGACAATTGGAAGGTGATGGAGTGACAGTTAATAATGGATGGATTGGTAATTGGTAGAGAAGACTTGGAGACTCCAATAAAGATACCTCAAATTTGGGATGTCAACCACACCAAATCCTTTGCAAGCTGGAGCTGAAAGCTAGAAAGATAGGATAAAACTGTCGTATGCTAGATAGAGAAGTAGTTGCCAAAATATCTCTTCCATCTACGAAATAACGGGGATGACTACTATTCTAGGGTAGAACTTGTTAGATCTAGTTTATAATGTAATCTATTTTTGTATAGGTTGTTAGAATCTAAAAAAGATAAAAATAAGAGACTGCCTATATATTAGACATCCCAAATTATAATAAAAGTTAGAAAAAATTGAACTTGTTTAGACCATAAAAATAGGAAATTGATTTACTAACTTTTAGACATTGTTCTTTGTAAGGCATTTCTGCCTAAAGAAATCCTAGTACGAATAAAGTGTTATTTTGATAGAAATTGTTGTTCCTATTTTTATGCTAAAATTATTATTCCCTTTGATTATGCTAAATTAAATTTTGTAGTTAATCAATAATTAGTTGTAGGGACAAATTTAGATCTCAATTGTCTAGGTAAGGGCCCACCTTGTTCAGTCGAGTATATTGAATTCATGTCCCTACTAAATAGGAATTAGGTTGTAGGTAGGTTCTATTTATTTCTATAGTAGTTGTAGACGTTTCTTATTTTAGTTGTATCTATAGAAAATAGAACTGCTCAACTGCATAAACTCCTTTCATTGGCTCATATAGAGCATCTCTTTAAAACTTGTAATCATAGTTTGACAATTAAAGTGGGAAAGCTTAGGCCCATCGATAGAAACAAAAAGAAAAAGAAACTTAAAGAAATATCAATTTTGGAAGCCAAATAAAAATATCATGTGTTAACAAGAAGTGAGGCTAAGCCCACTAATAAAAGTAAAAACTAGTGATGATGAAAATGGTATCATGGAATATTAGGGGTATGAATAAGACCCCTAAAAAAAAGCTAGTAATGAATTATTAGGTTATTATAGTGTCAAGTTTATTTTAATACAAGAAACAAAAATTAAGTAGTGAGGAATGTAAGGATGCTTTTAAAAATATTTGGAAGATGGGTGATTGTCTAGCAATTTCTTCTATAGGAGCTTTAAGCAATATTGCAACAAAACAAGACAAACACAAATGAGATGGACAATTGTTAGAAATAGAAAGTAATTAGGTTTCTAGACTATTTTGCAAGAAAGATGAAAACATCAAAATAGGGTTATAAAAGTATATGCTCCAATTATAGCTACTCCTAATGAACAATGTTAGAAGGACTTTAGCATATTTTTTTCAAAAGCAAAGATGATTCATAATTATGATCTATGGATTCTTGGGGTTGATTTCAACACTACTCCATCTCATTTGGAAAAAAATAGTCGTACTCTATGATGGTCTAAATCGTTGTAATATTTTGCTTCATTTGTTAAATAAAAGGTCCTAATGGTTTAATTTATTTTGTTAATATTACCTTTAATTGATTATCTAATTTACTGAGACCTAATGTGCATAAAGATTAATTGCTTTAGTTAAATAAAAGCACTTCAATAGACTAATGTCATCAAATATTTTTTTCTAAACATTACATATGAAATTCAAACCAATATACTAAACATAAAAAAATCTTACCCTAGTTATATGGAAAAACACTTAAGCCATATATATATATATAGGGTGAAAAAATAGGATTTTGAAAGGGGCCCAACACTTTTACAAGAGAAGCCTGATTATATTGGAAAATAAAAACCATAGGCTAACAAAAGAGATCCTAGCGAAAATCACACACCTTTCCTCCTAGGAATGATGATGCTAAAGAAACACTATAAAAAGAAATGAATTACAAAGATACTACCCAGATGGACTAGACTCAGATTAAGCATTGTCTTTCAGCTCAATATCCTTGATAGAAATTGACAACTCACTTCATTCAATTTCTAATATTATTCATTCTAATAGGTTGACCTTCAACCTCTAATGCAACTATCCTTTGTAATGGCAGTAGAAAGTTGTCATCCCAAATTCTGTTTTGACTATGTTGGAATATGTAATGCAACATTGTGTAAATTATTCTTCGACTAAAATATAAAGTCTAAAGAATAATATTTGAATTAGAATATAATTCTATCTTATGTAAAATATTCCCACCCAATTAATAAATAAATTAAGGGTGCTAGGAATATTTAATTTCTTGGAAAAAAGTTATTTCCCTTTTCTAGCAAATATTAGAAAGTAACTAATCACTTTCTAATATTTGATAGATGCCACTTATCACATATCTCAAAGATTAGATTGTGATAAAATTAGAAAGTAACTAAAGCACTTTCTAATATTTGATAGATTGTGATAAGATTAGATTGTGATAAGATTTAGGGTTGTAGTAGAAAAACTTCTCTTTAAATAGGGGTGTTTTCTACTACATATTATCATATCTTATCACATCTTATCATATCTTATCATATCTTGTCATATTGACTTGTGTTGTAATATTATGTTGATGCATATTGTTGCATAACATTGAAGCATTCTTGTACTATTGAATCATTGAGTAATATAGTGAGCTTCATAGTGGATGTTTCCCTTCTTCATTTGAAGTAGGGTTTTACCACTTAATATTGGTGTTGTCGGTTTTTTCCTTTTTTATGTGTGATTGATCTTGTGGAGCATTCTTCGATCTTGGGGAGACTTTGCTTGTCTCACATTTGGTATCAGAGCGGTTGGGATCTCCATCAAGTGTCTTCAATCCTTTGAGGTGAAAAACCCATTAAGGTATATTTTTTTTTGCATGCATTTGATATTTGGGTATTTTATGTAAACTTATTTTGCAAATCTGCCATTAGGGTTTATAGATTTATTATGTTTTTAGATCTAGTTGTTAGATCTTTTGCAAACAGTATTTTCATTTTATATATATATATATATATTTTGGCATTAAGCTTTTCTTGGAAGGTTTTTGGAGCCAAACGGACCCCATGGTTGCGTCCGGAAGACCCAAAAACCCCTATTTCCATATATAGTCATTTTTTTTATTTATTTAAAAAAAACAATTAGTCTATATATATATATAAAAAAAAAACAGTTTTGCTTTATAAAAAAAACAGTTTTGTTTAAAAAAAAAAAAAAGTTTTGTTTTATAAAAAAAAACAGTTTTGCTTTATAAAAAAAAACAGTTTTGTTTTAAAAAAAAAAAAAAACAGTTTTGCTTTATAAAAAAATAGTTTTGTTTTTAAAAAAAAAAAAAATAGTTTTGTTTTTTTGAAAAAGTTTTGCTTTATAAAAATCTTTAAACTTTTTCATACCATTTTTTTTATTAATAAAATAAATTTTATTAATTTAATTGCATTTTTTAAAGCAATTTTTTGTATTAAAAATTATTATTATTCTCCTTAAAATGCAATATTTTTTTGTCTCACATTAACAATGGTTGTTTGTGAGTTTGCTTGTTTTGCAAGGTTATCCAAGTATGTTTTGGAGTATACAAGGCAATTTCGGATCAATTTTTTCACTCTCTTCCCCTATTTTTATTAATTTCTTCTAATCTCTCTCTAGTATTTGCTTGAAGCATACTGTAAATTAATGTAACTTGTATCTCTCATTATGAAAGTAAAAGAGAATGAAAGTGAGAGTGAGAGAGAGAGAGAGAGAGTGTGTATTTGTGTCTCCACTATCTCTTGTTCATCTTTCTTACATTTTGCATCTCAACTAATCTAACTACTAACTTGCTACTAAACAATCTACTAACCAACTAACTTGCAATTTACTAATTTTCATATTAATCAAGAAGGTTAAAAATGAATCAACTTCCTAACCACAACTTTAGTATTTGATTAAAATTTACTTAATCTTGCAACACAGTTTATATTTGCTAAACACCTATTAAATCCAAAAGAATCCGCTCTATCGGTAGCAAGTCCTTTTTGGGTCCTCGTACCCGTACCCTTTTGGGTAGCTTGGTTGACCTTGGGTGAGATGAATTGGCAATTCATTAGGCTATAGCAAAACCTTAAAATGAACACTAACTTACTAACTTATTGACTATCTAACATTTAACAAATGTTTTATGGTTCAATTCAAGTTAGTTTATTTTGTTGCAAGATGATTGTTATGGTTAGTTACCTTCTTATTGCAAGTTAATCTATTGCAAGTTGATCTTGGTTTATTCAATTGCAATATGGTTATAGTTGTTTATTGCAATATGGTTATAGTAGTTCATGATTATCTTTCATGATGATCAATCAACTATTGCCTTGGCTAAAAATCCTGTAATGCATCAAAGGACAAAACATGTTGAAATCCAAGCCCATTTTATCAGAGAGAAGGTATTGGATGGGACTATTCAGTTGGAGTATTGCCCATCATCTTCTAATTCTGCTGATTTGTTCACCAAACCTCTTCCCAAGGAGCAGTTTTGTAAGTTGAGGGACTCACTTGGTTTGGTGAAGTTGTCCTCAAGGGGGAATGAAGTGTAGTTACACTTGTGTGATGACAACTTCATCCTTATGAGGTGTTTTGTGCTATATATATGAGTTGATATTTGGTGGTATAATTGCTTTTTGCATCTCTTTTGAACATGGTACTTTCTTGTTTGCCTTGTGCAACTTTTGTACATGTTACTTTGTAGATGGCATTGTGCAATTATGGTATATGATGCAATTGCTTTATGCGACTCTTTTACATGGTACTTTCTTGTTGCCTTGTGCAACTTTGTACATGTTTTTTTATGTAGTTGGCATTATGCAATTGGTTTATCATGGTACTTTCTTGTTAGCATTTATGCTACTTTTGTACATGATATTTTATGGTTGGCTTTATGCAACCGTTGTGCACACTTTATTATTTTCATATACCTTATGCAACTCTTGTACATGGTACTTTTTTGTTAGCCTTGTGCTACTTTTGTACATGGTACTTTAGAGTTTGCATTATCATGGTACTCCTTGTTTGCTTTATGCAACTTTGTACATGATATTTTTTGATCAACTATATAGCACGTGACTATAAGTATGGCTTGGCATCTTTTTGTGATGACTTATAGTTCACTATTTGTTAGATCAATTTTGTTATCATCTTTGGATATTCATATATGTTGTGGTGAATATATTTATGATGATGTATCTAACTGATCTTATGTTGAGCTGCTTGTAGCTTGTAGGTACTTCCATTTGGGATTTTGTAGGCTTACTGAAGACACCCTTGTGATGTTTTCTTCTTGTCATTTGCAACCACTTGTGGTTGATGGATGGCTTTGTAAGCTGCTTGTATCTAAAGCTACTCCGTTGGGGGCTTGCAGTCTCATTTTGGCCCATTTTGTATTGGTGCCTTATTGTAGACCATTCTTGGTCATAGAAGCTCATTGTAACTATATTACTCATTTGATTCTCATCCCCGTTTGTATCTTTAGGGGGAGAATGTTTCTTTGTCTCATAATTCCTTTCCCCAATATTGCATTAAGGGGGAGTGTTGGAATATGTAATGCAACATTGTGTAAATTATTCTTAGACTAAAATATAAAGTCTAAAGAATAATATTTGAATTAGAATATAATTCTATCTTATGTAAAATATTCCCACCCAATTAATAAATAAATTAAGGGTGCTAGGAATATTTAATTTCTTGGGAAAAAGTTATTTCCTTTTTCTAGCAAATATTAGAAAGTAACTAATCACTTTCTAATATTTGATAGATGCCACTTATCACATATCTCAAAGATTAGATTGTGATAAAATTAGAAAGTAACTAAAGCACTTTCTAATATTTGATTAGATTGTGATAAGATTTAGGGTTGTAGTAGAAAAGCTTCTCTTTAAATAGGGGTGTTTTCTACTACATATTATCATATCTTATCACATCTTATCATATCTTATCATATCTTGTCATATTGACTTGTGTTGTAGGTTATGTTGATGCATATTGTTGCATAACATTGAAGCATTCTTGTACTGTTGAATCATTGAGTAATATAGTGAGCTTCATAGTGGATGTTTCCCTTCTTCATTTGAAGTAGGGTTTTACCACTTAATATTGGTGTTGTGGTTTTTTCTTTTTTGTGTGTGATTGATCTTGTGGAGCATTCTTCGATCTTGGGGAGACTTTGCTTGTCTCACACTATCCACCCCCATATTGGTCATAACATCAACAACATGATTACCTTCTCTATAGATATGATCAATTACAACATCACTCATCTCTTTTAGGATCCTTGAAGTGTCCTTTATAATGTTAAGTATAAACCTATTCTCTGTTTCTCCTGATTTCAAATCTCTAATAATGTTTAGAGAGTCCCCTTGGACCATAACTTTTCTATAACCTCTATCATATAATTGTTGAACTCCTAAAAAAAGAGCTTTGGCTTCTGCCATATGGTTGGTCTGAATTCCATAATCCTCTGCATAAGCCCATAAAATTTATCCTTTATCATTTCTAATCACTCCGCCCCCTCCTGCTCTTCCTGGATTTCCTTTGGTTGCCCCATCAAAGTTAAGGATTATCCAACCTTGTCTTGGTTTCATCCATCTTGTGTTCAATATTTTTTGGGTTGAGTCCATTATGCATGGTTTGGATTGTTTTACCTTCCACCCTTCAACAATCATTATTTCTTCTCTTTTGTCATACCCTTTAACCTCTAGGAGAATGGATAGATTGTCTTCAATAGCAACTTTGATTCTTTTGAATATATATACTTCATCCTTCATCTCATTCCTAAATATGTGTTTATTCCTTTCCCACCATATACCCCATATATAGTGAGGGAGAATTAGGCTCCATAATCTCGTTAGGCTCTCACTTACAAAGGGAGATCTCCATTGGTTAAACAAATCTCTAAAGGTTTGTGGCATGCTCCACTTGACTGAAAGAGAGTTCATTATAGCATAGAAAACTTTATTTGAACCCTCACAATGGTTGAATAAGTGGTCTACTGACTCAGCATCCTTCTGGCACAAAGAACAAATATTTGTCATTTGGAACCCTCTTTTGCATAAATTATCTATTGTTAAAATCTTATTCTAAAGGCATAACCAAAGAAAGAAAGCATTCTTCGACACAAAATTAGGGGACCAAACCTTCTTGACTGGATAAGCTCCTCCTCTAGGGGGAATATGAGCTTCATAGGCTGATTTGACTGAGAAGAGTCCTTTCGGAGAATGGTTCCATAGCAAAGAATCCTCCTTGTTGATTTGGGAGATGTGGAAGCTCCTAATCAACTAATTTAAATTCAAGAGACCCTGTTGAATATGAACTTCATCTGAATCTAAAGAAAGGTATTTCCATTTCTTTCTACCATGAAGACATTCTATATAATCCTTGACTTTTTTCCCATATTTAGCTGCTAGTGGAACCCACAACTCCTAAAAATCCTGTTTATTTATTAGAGGTTCCTGAAGGATCCAAGAATCTTCCCAAAAGAAAACTTCCTTCCCTTCTCCTACCTGCCATCTTATATTGCTCCTTAGAAAACTTCTCGTTTTTAGCACTACATTCCATATGGCTGATCCTCTAGGAGAAATTGCACTTCTAAAAAAGGGAATGTGATTTTCTAAGTACTTCGCTTTCATAATCTTTTGCCACAACAAACTTCCTTCTGTGCAAAGTCGCCATGTTGTTTTTGAGATTAAGGCTTTGTTAAAGAATTGTAAATTTTTTAGGCCTAACCCCCCAAGTTTCTTTGGAGTGCAAACTCTATCCCAAGCCACTAAAGGAAGTCTTTGCTTGTCTTCAGCCCCAATCCATAGGAATATTTTAAATATCTTCTCCATCCTCCTTCTAACCTTGGAGGGCATTTTAAACAGAGACATATAATAAATTGGCATGCTTTGTAAGGTTTCTTGAAGTAGCTACATTTTTCCTACTTGGCTAAGGAGGTTGCCTTTCCACCCAACCAACTTCCTTTGAATCCTATCCAACACCGGAGACCACATTTTCTCCTTCATGCATCCTAAAAAAAGTGGCATACCAAGGTAAATGGATGGGAGATTAGCAATATTACAACCAAATTTTTTTGCAATCCTCAATTGTAACTGTCTCTCTGTGTTCACAAAATAAATATTGCTTTTAATGAAGTTTATCAATTGATTTGATGCCCTTTCATATTTATGGAGAATATCTTTGATTTCCCTTGCCTCTCTACATGTAGCTTCTCCCATAATGAAAGTATCATCCACAAACTGCTGACATGAAACTGGTTTCGAACTCCTTGTTGGTTTGATACCTTTGATTCTACCTCTAGTTGTGGTTGCTTGCATTGATCTTCCCAATGCTTCAGCCATTAAAATAAAAAGATAAGGGGATAGAGGGTCCCCTTGTCTTATACCTCTTTGGCTCCCAAAGAAACCATAAGGTTTTCCATTTATAATGACTGAAAATTTGGCTGAAGAAATACAAATATTAACCCATTTCCTCCATTGGTCACTAAAACCAAACTTATGCATAACCTTATCAAGGAAATTCCATGAGACTCTATCATAGGCTTTATGCATATCTAATTTAAGAAACATACCTGGGTCTCCTCTCTTCTCTATCGAATGAATTATCTCATGAACAATGATGATTCCATCTAATATTTGTCTTCCCTGTACAAACCCTCCCTGAAGCGGAGAGATTAGAAAAGGTAGCAAACTTTTGATTCTATAAGCCAAAGTTTTTGTGAGCATTTTGTAGAGAGTGTTGCATAAGCTTATGGGCCTAAAATCCTTCAGAGATGATGCACCATATTTCTTTGGAATTACAACTATAAAAGTTGTATTCCATTCTTGGAGCAAAGAGTCAGAAGATTGAAATTCCCTTAATGCGTCTGAAATATCTTTCCCCATTATATGCCAATATTTCTAAAAGAAGCCAGTAGGGAATCCATCCGGTCCTGGTGCCTTATCCTTCTCCATACCAAATATAGTATTCTTGATCTCTTCATCTGAGAAAGGGATCAATAGCCTAGCATTCATTTCTTCAGAAATCAAGGTAGGGATATTCAATAAGAGATATTTTGTATCCTTTGGATCTTCCTCTCTATCTTTGGAAAATAAATTTTGGAAAAAAGAGATTGTGGCCACTGCAATCTCCTCTTCTTCCTTCAAAACTTCACCTATCTCCAAAATTATTTCCCTAATCCGATTTGCACTCCTATGTTTCAATGTGGACAAATGAAAAAACTTTGTATTTCTATCTCCATCCTTCAACCATAAAGATCTTGATTTTTACCACCAAAAGGTCTCCTCCCTAGCAAGTAGATTATGAAATTCAGCCAAACTACCTTTCTCCATCCTGTCTAATTCCTCTGATCTTCCCTCATTCTGTTCTTTCTCTTCAATTTCATGTAACTCTTTCATAATGGAGCACTTTTTGTGAAATATATTGCCAAATTATTCTCTGTTCCATTTCTTCAAATTTCTTTTTATGATTTTGAGTTTCTTTGATACCTGAAACATCTTTGTACCATACACATTCGATGCCCACCATTCCTTAATCAAACCTTCTAGATCCTGATGACTAAACCACATAGCCTCAAATCTAAAAGGAAGTCCTTTTGATTTCCTTTCCTCCATAAATTCTAGCAAAAGAGGGCTATGATCCGATGCTACTCTTGGCAAAGTCTTCAAGCTGTAACCATGAGCATTCGAGATCCAACTTACTGAAGCTAGGGCTCTGTCTATTTTGGATTGAATCAATCCTGCTCTGATTCTTCTGTTGGACCAAGTATATTTGGATCCTTGAAGTTCTATGTCCATCAACCCTAAGGAAGCGATAAACTCACCAAACTCCTCCATGCTGTCAGAGAAAAGGTTAGACCCTCCTTGTTTCTCCCTTGGAGAAAGAGTAGAGTTAAAATCTCCCAAAAGTAGCCAAGGTACATCCATCATAGTACCTAAGGAATTGAGGTCTCTCCATAGCCTCCTATCGATAGCCAAATTATGAGCATACACATTCGTGACCAACCAAGAAAAATTTGACTTCTTACATGTAAACAAGACCGAGAGAAACCTATCTGCTTCTTGGATTAACTTGCCTTCTATTGTTCTTGGATCCCAAAGCATCCACAACCCCCCGACACTCCTTGAGCTGCTCTACAAACTCCTTCAGATTTATTCCAAATAGATTTTTTTATTTTTTCAAAATTATTGATACCTACTTTGGTTTCCTGCACAAGGAAAATATCAGCTCTAAACTTCTTCCTATAGTCCTTCATTACCCTTTGCTTTGATGGGGCATTTAATCCTCAAATATTCCATGATATAATCTTCATCTTCTAGGAGATTGCAGTACTTTCCCTCCATTCAACTGCAATGTCTGTTGTGTGCCATCAACTACTTCTTGGGCTGCTTTCCTACTCCTCACCTCTACACTTTTGGGTCTTCCTCGCTTTTTGCCACTTCCCAAATCCACTATGTTTCTAGAGCTTTTGCCCTCCCTATTATGTTGCTCTGCTGAAGACTGGATTTGTTGTTTCTTGGTCCCTCTTTTGCTCTTCTTCATTTTCTTTTTATTCACTACCTCTTGGAAGCCATCTTCTTCTTCTGAAGAGGACCAAATATCTTCTGATTCCCCTTCTTGTTCATTGGGTAAAACCTCTTCCTCTCCACCACCCCATTGAGTCTCTCTTACCACTTCCTCCTCTTCTCCTTCTTGGGATAACTTTGTCTCCTCTCCTTGGGATAATTTTGTCTCTCTTAATTTATAAAATTATTAACTCATTGTTTTTTTTTTTAATTTGGTTAGTGTGAGAAACCCCTACAACCTATGTATAGGGCTCAACGTTTCCATCCCAACCATAACCGCTTGTAATACCGAGAGCTAAACTTATCAATAGAGGATAAACACAACCACACACACGCGTCACGGTTTGAACCTTGGACCTCTCGAAGAAGAGCCAAACCTCAAACCTTATCAATAAAGGATAAACACACAACCACACACACGACACTGTTTGAACCTTGGACCTCCTAAAGAAGAGCCAAACCTCGAACCGTTGTGTTGTCCCCCTCGGGACAATTATTAACTCGTTGTTATTGACTATGTCTCTTTTTATTACTTTTTCTTATTGGGAAGTAAGTGCAAGTTGAAAATTGGTATGTGTAAGAGTAAGCAAAGTGCAAATACGAAACAAGTGCAAGCAGAGAGCCCTCATATTTTCTTGCTCCTTATTCGAAAGCTTTTAAAATTTAAAAATAATAAAGGATTAATACGAGAAAAAGTAGGTAGCATGGAAGGAAAGTTATATTTGAAAGCCCTAATGGGTTGTATAGATGGTCAAGTGGAAGATAAGAGTTAGAGTGAATATATGGCAAGTCCAATCTAAAGAGTAGATGTTAAACCTGAAGTAATTATCGAGGATGAGATGATTGAACATCATATAATGATTCTTAAAAGCAAAAGGTTAAAATGTAAGTTCCAGAAATATTAGCCAAAGTTTTTAGAGATTAAAAATTAGATCAGGTGGAAGCGAAGATTGAATTCAAATTACTCCATAACTTTCTTTCTAAATGTTTTTTTTCTTCATCATCTTTTCAAGTTCAAAAAATAAGGATAAAATAATGGTTGACGACTCATGGTTTAGGGGAAGAGATGCTCTATGTTTAAGACGATGGAATAAATATTTTTTGTCTAGATAGAAACTATTAAAAAGCTTCCAATACGGGTTAGGTTTTTTGGACTTCCAAATCAACTTATTAATAGGGATGTTTTAAAGAACATTGGCAATACCCTTGGGGAATTCATATAGGGGGACCAACTATTAAGGAGCGAAAGAATACTATATGTACCTAGATATGTGTTGCTATGGATGTTTCAAAACCTTTGTTATTTGAATCAAGAGAATACGATCAACAAGTGGATTATGAAAACATTGCATTATGATGCCACAAATGTTATGAGACTAAACACATGGCAACAGATTGTAAATTGAAAATGGAGAAGACAAAAAAATATGGTCATGAGATAAACTTCAAGATGAAGCAAGGAGATCATACTATAGTAGAAGCTAGAGTAGATCAAGGATATTCTACTCCTAAAAAAAAAGGCAAAGAAAGTCTATCTATCAAATGACAAAGGTCATAATAGTTCACATGGATCAATCGTTAGAAGCAACAAAGAAGGATACATAGGATGAGGCAATACAATGTGCGAGTTCAAATTCGAAAGGAATCAAAGGTGCAAAGCAAGATGCGTAAGAAAATTTAAAACAAAGAAAGCGAAAGAGGTCAAGTTTCTTCTAGGTAAATAGCCTTTATTTTCCTTAAGTAATATAAAATCCTCTCCTTAGTATAAAAATGAAAGTAGTGGAGAGGTTATCCCTTGCACTTTAGGGTTTAAAAGCATAATAAAAAAACAAGCATAGAGGATATCCATAGTAATTTAAGGTTTTTAAGGCAGCATAAGAAGATAATTTCTATAGAGAAACAGCCCTACACTTTAATGTTTCTAAGATAACATAAAGAAAATATTGTTTTTGAGGTTATTTCTTGAAACTTAAATTTTTTAAAACAAAACAATCCTATAAATGATAAATCTCATTCTAAACAATATAAATTTTTAAAAAAAAATTAATAAAGATACAAATGTTGATAAAGAGAAAAAAAAAAAAACTTATATATCTTCACTTGCAAGGCTAAATCTCATGCAATCCTTAAGTGATATGCATGAATATAATTATCCAACAAAGACAACAATCACATAAAAACAAGGACAACAAACCACATATGTTGATCATGTCCAATTAGCCCATAAGCCTATAAAAGGCCCTCAATTCCCTTTGGAAGATGGCTAAGAAGATTTGCACCCCTTTGAAATCAGAGGCACTACGAAAAGGAGCATTTAAATCTTTTGGATAGGCACAACAAACTAGAAGTGTGAATATGTTTCAGTAAATTAGATACATTATCAAAAAAAAAATCTTGCTCTGCTTCGCTCACAAGTGTATAACCGTCATACTCTCTGCAAAAATATTATTGAAAAACAATTCGACATTTCTCATTTTCGATTTCCTTTTTGTTTGTCCAATAACAGAAATGGCAGAACATATCGATCACTCCCTTCAAAAATAAACCCGCTTCTGCCATGCTAGTACCCTTGTTGAGCTTCGGCAATGGTTTAAAGACGCATGAATAGAGTTCATCGTCATCCGAAGATCAAACAAATTGACCAACTTATTTTTAACTCTTTGGGTCCAAATTTCCTAAAAAGAAAGTGACTAAAATCTCTGAATCCATCTCAAAGACATATACAAGAAGTTATGTCAACAGTTTATCCTCAAAGAGATATCACCAATATACTTACCCATCTCTGTTGGATGACTACAGGTCAAAAGATCAGTACAAAATTGAAAAACGTTGTGAGCATTACAGTTGTCCAAGAAAGACAGGAAAGCCATCAAGAAAAAGGCATGGCTAGTCTTTTTCAATGTGCTTTTTGCACCAATGGTGAAAACTTTAGTCACTTGTTGTTTCCATGCTCAATGGCAACCATTACTAGGGATCCTTTTTGTACAGCCATCCTCTGGAGAGACTCTCTTTCAGAATATCAGAGTTGATTAGAGGAATCTCAAAATAAGGATGAAGAAGTTAACCCCTGTTCAAAGAACACTCTTATACTCTCACTGAGTCTGTCTGTCAATCAACAGCATGAGTTCCCTCAGCCGACTCGGATATGGTCTAAGAAATGCAACCTCAAAGTCAAATTAAAAACAATTTTTCCCCTTCCTTCGCTTCGTTTGCCCTCCAGCCAGACTCCCTCGGTATGACGGTGTAGTTAGGGGCTATCTAGGCCCGAGAGGCTCTGGAATACTCGTGTAAACTAAGAATGTGATGAGAACTCAGTTTCGACAGAGTTTGAGAGTTTGTGCCAACAAATTGGCCAAAATCTTTCCATTATCGAAAGGACTAAGACTTGTAATCAAGCAAGTAATAACACCAATAAGAATTGGGAAGACTCCAATTTAGCAACTCGTCTCATTTACGGAAGGCCGAACCAAAAAGAATATTGCTGATCCTACTTATGAAGAAGATATAGTCAATGTGCAGGGCCTTAAGAAAGATTGTAAGGATATAAGCTTAAAGGCAGTTCAATTCTCCAACTGGGAAGCCGTTATTCCTAAAATCCAGCATGTTAAGAAGAATAATAGCCTAGGGGAAAGAGGCAAAAATCTCTATGTATCAGAAGTCTCGTGCTCATCTCTGATCACATTTTAAAGATTTTGTTTCATCTTATTTCCAAGAGTTTCCATTGTTATTCCATTTTGCTACCTCTTTTTGGAAGCACTCTGCTCGAACTTCACTCAACCACATAAAAACCTCTAGATTTGAAGAATCAGAATGCAGAAAAATATGTCCCAATCAACATTAAGCTCTGGTGCTTATGGAATGCCAGAATCTTCCCCTTGAGTTCCCCTGCAATGCTTCCCTTTCAAATTTCTACTATAATCTCCTATTGTCATGCCAATGTAAGCTTTGGGGTCTTGCCATTCGATTCTCATCTAACCATTGGGGTCTCTTCTGTCAGTGGCCCTCATCTAATGACATGGTGCATAGTTCAGATTATGGTTCTTTCTTCTCTAGGGCATTCACACAGAATTTTCTTCCAGATTCCTAATGTCTATAAAGTCGGACATCCTATGCTTCCTATGGGCACTCGTAATTCTCCATGTACATTTTTGTGCCAAAATCAGTTTTCTCTCCATTTTTTGTTAAAAAAAATAACAAATAACCCACATTCTTCCTTGAATCAGGAGGTGGAGCTTCCAAACATTTCCACTGGGTTTTGAACCCGCGTCACTCGACAGCAGGCCAAACTCATTTCCTCTACCCTGAATCAGTTTTTCGAGAGCCAGATTTTTTAAATATAACGAAAAAATGTTATCTCAGTGGCCCTTATATGGTGGTGCTTAATCTGATTATGGCTCTTTAATTTAAAAGAGGTTCAAAGAGAATATTAATAAGAATACATATTATATAAAAAAATATATTTATGTTTATTTAACATGATATATAATCTTACCGTACCCTATCCTACTGAATTCGAACCTTAAATCCCTTAAAATTCTAAAATATATCACTCAAATTATAATTAACACTCCTAATGATTTACTAAGATTGCTCCTTGTAAGCCCGTCCTCAATTGGAATGAGCAGACCCGATTGCTATATGTACACAGATTACTACAAGAAAGTCAAATGGGTAAACCGTGGTTATTCCTCGTGCTAGTATTAGGTAGAATCATTAATTTAAAAAAAAACCTGAGTATCATTCCTATTAGCCTTTTAAGACCTGAGCCTCGCCAGATCAATGGAAAATAATAAATAAAACTTTAATTTTTTCTGAAAGAGAGTTACATTTAATTAACTTAATTCGTTTTTCTTTAATTTAAAAAAATTAATTTAAATTTTTATAAAAATATATTTGTTATAATTTAATTATAACTCATTTTAATCTTGTACAATCAATTAAAAAAATAAAATAAAATTTATTAAATATATATTTTTTTAAATTTATTTTTTGGGATGAATATTTGGTTCCGACTTCGAACCCGGGCCGTTCGACACAGTGCAAATTAAATTCGAGGCGATAAATATCGAAATTCCGCAAAGGTAAATTAGCAACCGGAATTTTTTATTCATCTTTGCAGAAATCTCGAATTAAAAGGCAGAGAAGAAGAATAAAAAAGACCTAAATTTCTCTGAGCATGTCTTCAACAGCCAAACCCTGGTCCACATCTTTCTGCAGCTTCTTGACCGCATCGGAATACATGGCGGTCCTGAGAGCCCCATAGGTGGCCTTCTCCCAGGGTTTCTCCGCCAAGAGATTCGCCTCCCTCAGCGCCCCTTCCAAAGTTAGGGCGGCATCCTCGTACAATCCATCCACCAACCCGGCTTCGAATCCACCAATCCCCGTGTATTTGACGCCCTTGAGCAACACGTCTCGAAAAGCCTGGGGACCGAGCTTGCTCTCTAGCAACGCCAAAGCGCCGGGAGGAAGCACCACGTTGATGTGTACGGAGCTGTTGTAAAGAAAACCACGATCCTTCCGCATGTAGCGGTAGTCATGAGCCATCGCAAAGAGGAACCCCCCCGCGGCGGCGTGGCCGCACAGCGCCGCCACGGTGGGCACGCTCATTTTCATCATGGCGTGCATAACTTTTTCGAATTCTGAGAGGAGGAAGGGGAATCGCGTCTGCGGGTCTTGTTTCATCCACTCCAGATCGAGTCCGTTGGAGTAGAATTTGCCATCGTTGGCGGTCACGAGGGCTCTCGCGTCCGACTCTTCGACGATTCGGAGGGCCGCCAGAACGTCGGAGCAGAGCTGCGGGGTGAATCGGTGCTCGCTTTCACCTACGAATTTCAGCACGAAAACTTTCCCGTGGCGCTCCAGACTGCACATTTTTGCGGTTTGAGGATAATTATTCTGTCCAGTCGAGATCCAACGCCGACTGAAACGGTGCGCCTGGCTTTGGCTTTCGATGCGCACGCTAATTTGCGGCCGGAGTCCTGTAAATGTAATCGCTTTACTGAAGGCCATATAGAGGCCGCTGTTTGTAGCTTTCATTAGCTAACTCGCAGTACAATTCGGCTATTCTTTGCGTAATCGAACTGAGGTAACCGACACGTAATGTTAATGAAATTGTGTTAGGTGCTCAACAAAAAAAAATCTTTTATATACAATGTTGATATTATGTCTTAGTAATCTGCTCTGAATTCTTGTCCCTCAAGCAGTTTTTATGGTTTGGATCCTGAGTTAACAGTTACTAAAAATGGTAGTAGCTCCTGTGGTTTGGACCCTATGCTTAAAAATAGTAGTAGCTCATGTAGTTTGGACCCTATGCTTGACGGTTATTAAAATTAGTGTGGTTGTAACCAACGCTCCTTTTTATATATATATAAACTCTCTAATGTATAAAAACATATTAAGCTAAACATATAGGAAAAGTAAGCTAGTGGATTTTTAGGTGGTCATTAAAATCAATCAAATATTAAGATTTTCAATTATAATAGGTTAAATTACTTTTATTGTAATTGATTTTTTTTTTTTTTTTTAAATCATAGTTAAATTGTTAGCCATTTTTTTTTATTTGGTTATTGTGAGAAACCCCTTATGACCGACCGACGCACAGGGCTAAGCAGTCTCTCCCAACCATGACCCCTCCTAAAGGGTCATTAAAATCAATCAAATATTAAGATTTTCAATTATAATAGGTTAAATTACAATTTTTTTTGTAATTGATTTTTTTTTTTTAAAAATCATAGTTAAATTGTTAACCATTTTTTTTTATTTGGTTATTGTGAGAAACCTCTTAGTACAGGGCTGAGCAGTCTCTCCCAACCATGACCCCTCCTAAAGGGTCATTAAAATCAATCAAATATTAAGATTTTCAATTATAATAGGTTAAATTACAATTTTTTTCGTAATTGATTTTTATTTTTGTTTTTTAAATCATAGTTAAATTGTTAGCCATTTTTCTTATTTGGTTATTGTGAGAAACCCCTTATGAATGACCGACATACAGGGCTGAGCAGTCTCCTTCCAACAATGACCCCTCCTAAAGTTGAGAGCTATACTTATTAATAAGGAATTTAACACAAAACCACCACACACTCACCTCCTCACACACTTGCCCACGCCGTGGTTTGAACCTTGAACCTCTCGAAGAAGAGCCAAAGCCTGAACCGTTGCGTTACACCCCCAAGTGCAAAATATTAAATAGTTGTTACCCATTTTTTCTCATTTAAACATATGATCAAATTTGTAATTTAAAAAGTTGTATTCATATATGATAAATTTTCTCATGATAGATGAGTTTTGTTTGTCGAAATCTATCTATTGTCATTGTTTCACTTCTAAAGTGAGGATTCATATTTACATGCTTAATGCTTGTATCTATATATGACAAATCTCAGGATAAATGAGTTTTGTTTGTTGAATTATGTCTATTGTTATTGTTTTACTTAGGGTGTGATATTTCACATGTTGTTTGCTTCTTTATATGCTTAGCTCTTTATCACTAATGTAGTGTAGCTCTTTATTTTAATTACTGAAAACTTGAAAAAGATGCTTATACTAATGGAGTTATAAGGTTTCCTTTGTGGTTTGGACCTTGTGCTTGACAATTACTAAAAATAGTAGTGGTTTGGACCCTATGCTCGACAACTACTAAAAATAATATGGTTGCAACCAACTCTCCTATGTATATATATATATATATATAACTTTCCTATGTATAAAAATACATAAGTTAAACTGGAAAAGTAAGCTAGTGGATTTTTAGGTGGTCATTAAAATCAATCAAATATTAAGATTTTCAATTATAGTAGGTCAAATTACAATTTTTATCATAGTTGAATTGTTATCTATTTTTTCTCATTTAAACATATGATCAAAATTGTAATTTAAGAAGTTGTATCCATATATGATAAATTTTCTCATGATAGATGAGTTTTGTTTGTCGAATTCTATCTATTATCATTGTTTCACTTTTGATGTGAAGATTCACACGTTGTTTGTTTATTTACATGCTTAATGCTTGTATCTATATATGACAAATCTGAGGATAAATGAGTTTTGTTTGTTGAATTATGTCTATTGTTATTGTTTCACTTATGGTGTGATGATGCACATGTTGTTTGCTTCTTTATATGCTTAGCTATTTATCACTAATGTAGTGTAGCTCTTTATTTTAATTACTAAAAACTTGGAAAAGATGCTTATACTAATGGAGTTATAAGGTTTTACTTATATTTATTGAATCTTTTTTCTTTCTTATAGACATGGTTGAAAATTATTGTTAGCTCAAGCCCTAGGATAAGGTAGTCAACCCTTGAGCATTAAGGTTAGGGTTATTGTTCATTTAGACAATAAATATGAGGGGTTATGTTGTACTTGGGATCATCTTTCATACTTGAATCTTAATCATCTCTATTGTGCATAAAAGAATTTGCCCTTTCTAAGTGACTAAGATTTGTATTGATTTGAAATTTGACATTTTGTTACTCACATTATTAATTTTTTGGCATTAAATCTTAAATTTATTGTTCCAATAGATGTGTTCTTTGTGCATTATTAAATCATTACTATTATTGTTGTATTTTTCATTACAAATGGTATTAGAACAACAATTTGGGCTCCTTGTAGTAGTGCAAAAAAGCAACAAAAGGGCATGCAAACCATTTCAAACCCTCATACAATCAAGCATGCTTCCTATCATCCAAGTATTTTTCATCAAGTTTTTTGACTTTATCTTTCAATTCATTTTTCTTCTATAATTTTGTGAGTTAGTTGTCATTGTTTTATTTTTTAATCCTGATAAATTAAAAAGTATCAAGTGCATCGGGACCCTTACAGGAGACCCATATCAATCTGATCATGTCTTCAAGCCAATCAAAATAAGGGGTATCTCTAGAAACACTTTTTGATTGTTGAGTGTACCGAGATCTTAGAAAGAGATGTATCTCATTATAAGCATCTCTTCAAACTAATCAAAGTAAGATGTATCACTAACAACACTTTTTGAAAATGCTCCAAAGGATTCATTTGGGTTTTTCTTTTGCTCCTAGTGTATAAATGAACCCATTGCTTCTATTGACTAGTTGCTAATCAACAATTGTTTATAATGCATTGGTCATCTGAGGATGTGTGCATAAACAAAAAGGAGCATTAATCTAGAAATCTCTATAATCATTACAACATCCTCGAAGGTATCAATAATATTGATTTGCATGTCCTTTATTTTTTAGATGCCATGGCTTCACCTTCTTTGACCACCCCTCCTCATTCCATTCCTCAAATTAGTCTTACTCTACCTACAACAATTGACCTTGAGTTATGCCTATCAAATAAGCATTCTAGCCTAGAGAATATGGTTTCCTCCATCATTGAAGCTTAAATTTAAATATAGAATACCTTAGAGTTCATCCAAAATCATTTCAATCCTATCCCTATAGAGCGTTCTCTTGACCAATATTTTTAATAACCCATTTGGCAACAACCATAGGGCATGTAATAGGCACCAAATGTGAAGTGTTACTAGTGTCAAAACATAGGTATCTTCTAGGAAAAATCATTTGGTTACAAACCTCCAGTTTCCCATGGTAATCACATGGATCCCTATGATGCCAAGGGCACTTTTCCAAGTATGGGTAGCTTTAACTTAGGCTTTGCCACTGATCTTGATTTTCTATATAGGAGGTGTTGTTAATTTCCTTTCTTAGCCTCATGATGTTCCCATTCCATGCATTAACATGTTGACCTTTGAAATTACAAATCCACACGGTTAGATAGACAAGATGGATAATATAATTTGTCTACACCATGCACCTAAAGAATGTTTTGTCATATTGGTTGCTACTAAGTTGGGAACCCATGCTCATCAATGGTTGTTGTGAGAGCTCCATTAATACACAACCTCTCTTATGTGGCCCAACTTCAAAATGTTGTTCCTTCATAAGTTTGACAAGGTATATTCTACTTTGTATGTGATCAATTTAATGCAAACCAAGAAAATAGGATCGATTAAGGATTATTGTGTGAAGTTCACAAGATTGCTCATCTATACCAATTAATTATATCCAATGGTGGTGATATCCACTTTTTTTCATAACCTTAAGGATGAAATTTTATAGGAAGTTGACATGTATGATCCATACACCCTTAAGTATGTTGAACATGTGGCTCTAAGCATGGGTTAATACCATGGGTTAAGACCATGTATCAATGTTTTGATTAATTTGGGTAACACAACTTTATTGACAACAAACCAACAAAAAATTGGGACTGTATATTAATACTTTGACCTAGGATAAATTCCAAGTATTGATTACAAATAGGGGCATAGCTCAATGTGTGGATCATACAACTAAAGTTACCATCCTTTACCATGAATATGGGTAGTGTAGATGTCATATTGATAATGTTACTATTAATTTGCAATGATTATATGTCAAATGGATAGAGAATGACAAGTTCATTTGTATCCAAGGAATCAAACCTTCTCCTTCCAAGGAAGTTATATTCCACAACATGGAAAACATATTGAAGAGAGGTAATTGTGGATTCTTTTCCTAGGTAAATTGCATAGAATGTCATTCTTCTAAGTCGTTTATTCCAACTCTTGTAGAATATTGTTGATTGATATGTAAACATCTTTGGTAAACCCATGGGTCTTCTTCCTAAGCACACATATGATTATGTCATCCACCTTCTTTAGAGCAGTTAGCCTTTAAATATTCATCATTACCGCTATCCCTAGACTTAAAAGTGTGAGATTGAGAAGTTGATCTAGGAGATGTTGTAGCATGGAATTACCCATCAAAGCATTAGTCCTTATTCATATCTAGTGGTTATGGTGCAATGTAAGGACAATAGCGCATGTTTTCCAAATTTTGATCTCTCAACAATATCACCATCAAAATAATTTTTCTTATCCTTATTATAGATGATTTGTTGAATGAATTGCATGGTATTAAATACTTTATAGCTTTACTTGTACTTTGGGTTCCATCAAATTAGGATTAGAGAAGAGGATATCCCTAAGATTATTTTTTGTATGCATGAGGGTCATTATGAGTTCTTAGTCATGTCCTTTGACTTAATGCTCCTTCCACTTTCCAAAATATTATGAATTTTATTTTTTGTTATTTTCTCCACAAGTTTGTGTTAGTCTTCTTTGATGATATCTTACTTTACAACAAGTTTTAGAAATCTTATTTAGTTCATGCAAACCAAGTTCTCCACTTTTTATAAAAGGAAAACGTATTTTTCAAAAGATCCTTGCGGTCAATACTTGGAACATATATTATATCAAGGAGTCAAGGTGGATCCTAACAAGATCACAGACATGTAATATTGACCCCTGCCTAAATTCCTCAAGTAGCTCTAGGGACTTTTAGGTCTAATAGGGCACTATAGAAAATTTATTTGTAACTATGAAAAGATTGTTACTCCTCTCGTTACTTTCTAAAAAGGATGCCTTTGTTTGGTCTAAAGTAGCTTCCCAAGCCTTTCATGCCCTAAAGGAGGCTATGTGTACCACCCCTCTTTAGGCTAATGCTTATTTCAATAAGACTTTTATCATTAAGTGTGGTGCTTCAAGCATAGATATTGGAGTTGTCTTGATGTAGGATGGAGACCCGTTGGCCTTTGAAAGCAAAAAATTCCTTGACAATAATCTAGGTTGATTAACTTTATGATAAGGAAATGCTAACCATTCTACATGTTGTAGAGAAATGACAGTCTTATCTGCTTGGGTGATATTTCATCATCAAGACCAACCATAGCAACCTTAAGAATTTCCTAGATGAATGTCTCTCATGCCTCAAATAAATGGTTCATAAAGATATTAAGTTATAAATTTTTCATTGACTACTTGAAGGGGATGAAGAATGTGGTGGTCAATGCTCTATCTCATAAGAATGAGGATGCTATTGTTGTTAGTGTCATATCTAGTCTTTTCCATAATGGATTTTCTATCTTTAGAAGAAATGAATTTATGACCTAGAGACTATTCACATCATTCATGAGATGGAGAGGAGTACCATGTAATAAGGATCATATTTGTCTTCCCCCATCCTCAGTTGTCAAGACTAGTGTTCTCTAAGAATTGCATTCATCTCATATGGCTAGACATTTTGGATTTTTTAAAAACATACCAACATGTGAAGCAATTTTTCATGGAAAGGATCAAAATAAAATGTCAAGATATTTATCAGTAGAACAAGAGAGAACTATTAAATCTCCTAGTTTGTTGCAACCCTTGCCTATTCTTTATCATCAATGGATCTGCATCTCCACGTATTTTATTGAGGGCCTTCCCAAATCTAAGGGTAAAATGAAGATATTTTTGGTGGTGGATTGTCTTTCAAAGCACACTCATTTTTATACGTTGAAACATCCCTTCTTAGCTAGCAAGGCTACCAAGGTGTTCCTCTATTTTATTTTCAAATTGCATGGAATTCCCAAGTACATTGCAAAGGATTGTGACCCTATATTTACTAATAATTTTTGGAAGTAATTATTTCATCGTAGTGGTACTCAATTTAATATGTCCTCTTCTTATCACCATTAGTCAAATGGCTAGATAGAGGCTATAAACAAATGTTTGGAATCTTACTATTGTTTTTTCACATAAGACAAGCAATATCATTGGGTTCATTGGCTCTTTTTAGCCGAATGGTGGTATAACACTTCTTACTATTCATCCCTCAAGATGTTCCTATTTGAGGTATTGTATGGCCAAAAACCTTCATTAGTGTCAAATTATGTTATAGGATCTTCTAAGATGACCTAAGTGGATGATTGTTATAGTAATGATGACTTTTGCTAAAACTTCTTAAAGATAATTTGTTCTAACCCCAAAATTGTATGAAGTAATACCCATGCATGCATCACTTTGAATGACAATTTGTTACGGGGGATATAGTCCTTTTGTTCCTTCATCCTCATAAGCAATTGCCATTAAAGACTAAGTCCAATCAAAAGGTGGCTTCTCGCTTTTATAACTCCTATAAAATGGTTTATTGCATTAGTAAAGTGGTATATCAGTTGTATCTTCCATTGTCTTCTCACATCCATATTGTCTTTCATGTTTCTTATCTTAAGCAAATTATTGACCAAAAAGTGTAGACCTAAAAGGAGATTCTAAAAGTTCCTTATCAAGTGGTAACTTAAGAATAATTTCTAGTCATTTTTAGCTTTGAGGGCGAAGCCTTCTAAGATGAGAGCTATGTAATAACTCCAATATAGCCACATTGGCTATATTAATTATTATTAGCTTGAGCCCTAGGATAAGGTAGTTGGCTATGGAGCATTAGGGTTAGGGTTATTGTTGATTTAGTCTTTAAATAGGAGTTATATTATAGTTGGGATTAGATTTTATACTTGAATCTTAATCGTATCTATTGTGCATATGAGACTTAATTATTTTCAAGTGGCTATGAGACTTTACCCTCTTAAAGTGGCTAGGATTTGTATTGATTTGGAATATGGATTTTTATTACTTGCATTATTGATTTTTTGGCATTGAATTTGAATTATTGTTTTAATGGATGTTTTCTTTTGCACATTATTGAATTGTTATTGCTATTATTATATTTTGGAAAGTTGCTTCATTACACATGGTCAAGTTGTAATACAAGTAGTATCAATTTTAATCTCTTATAATCAATTAAAAAAGATAAATTTTATAAAATGAAAATGAAATGTTATATATTTTTTATTATAATGATTCCATGATAACACATTTGAAGGTCAAATGCCAAAAAAAATAATTTATTCATGAACAAAGGTTAACTAGAAGCGAGGGTAATCCGAGAGTGTAAGCAGGAAGTATGAAGCATTGTGTGAGCAAGGAGTGAGCACCACTTCTTCTTGTTCCTGATCTTAGGAAAAACTCAAAAACTAAAGGATTCATGTAAAGAAAATCTAGATAACATGAAAGCAAGTCATTTTTGAAAGTCCTTACTAGAAGTAAGGATGCCATGTTGGCAATTTTGGGTTTGAGATCCTAACTTCTTGTCTATGAGTTGTCATTGATGTCAAAAGGAAATGGCATTAATGTTAAGAGGATGTGTTGGCTTCAAAGGTGGAAGATTCCAAGAGAATATTTTTAAGAGAATCCGGAGAGATTCCATTGGCAAGGGTTTTTCATTAAAACCAAACCGGTTTTTATTAAAACCAAGTTGGATAGGGTTTTTATTAAAACCAATGGAGGTTCTCTTTATTATTTATTTAATTATTATTTAAAACCCTTCAAGGTTTTAATTAATTAATTATTTAATTAATTAAGGGAGAAATTATTTTTAATTTATTAAAAATACTTAAAGGTTTTTAAACCTTTTTTTATTCTTAATTTATTAAAATTATTTAAGGGTTTTTAAACCCTTTTTGAAAAGACTTTTGATTAATTTCGAAATGGTATTTATTTTTGCCGATGTCAAGGTGTCTTCGAAGAGACTATTTATTCTCCAACTCCTAAGGTTGGAAGGCTAATTAATTCGAAATTCCTCGAATGCAATTTGCGGTGTTTGTGCTCTGTATTCGCTGCGATCGAAGGAAGACTTAAAAGCACGTGCGGTTGAAAATTCTTCGAGATTTTTTTTTTCGAGGGTGAAGTGGAGGGAAGTTCACTTGTGAACTTCGTAGCCCGCGTGGGCTAGTGGCAACGAAGGCTGCTGTTGGGTGCTGCATTGGAGGAGGTCACCGTTTCGAGTCTCGCGGGGGTGCTTTGCTAGAGTAACACATGTTTTTATTAAAACGTCTTTATGCCACGAAATTTGGAGTTTCTTGGACAACAATTTATAAGGTGTGATTAAATTTTATGAGTTTTGGCTTTTGTGATTAGCATTGAATAAAAGCTTAGGAGAAATAAGGGCATATTTCTTTGGATGTATTTTTAAGATTATTCTTTGCTATGCTAAAATTAAAAATGGAGGTATAAGGTGTGAGTCTATGATTGTTGATTTATTGGCATGTTATGGTGGTTGTGTTTAAAGAAGTGGAGCTAAAAGGTGTAATAAAGGAAGTTTATATTATTGCTCATTTCTTTTTATTCTAACCCTAACTTGGTTGGAAGTTTGAGAGTTGTGTGTGGTGACAACTTGAAGGTTCAATTATCTTCTACTCCAATAACGTATGGGCACATTCTTCTTATGAGTATGATTGGTGTATGTTTTCTGAAATAAGGTTGGAGTGAAAAAGTATTCTACTAGGTATCCTTTGGCTAGGTATAAATCCTATTTTCTGGTTTGTTGAAGACTACTTATGCATTGTTATCCTTAAGGAGAGTTTTTGGTGAATGCATAATTTTTGGTTTGAGATAGTGGAAGCTTTGTGCACTAGGGTTTATATTTATGAGTCTAGCTACTTGCATTGAGTTGGTAGAACCCTTGGTTGGCTGTTTTGAGTTTGATGGTTGAGTTGCTTCCATAGAGGTTATTTGATCAAGTTATTGCTTTACTTGATTCATGATATTGGGCTTACTCCATTGAGTTGATTTGAGCAAGTTATTCTTTGCATTTGGTGATATTGTGTTGATGGCTGTTTTGTTCAAATATCTTTGGAGGGAAAAGGATTTCTACTTGTTTCCTTTTCTTGTGATGATTGGTTGAATGCTTCAAGGTTGATGTTGAGTTGAATGGTGTTGGTTGACTAAACCTTGTTTGATGAGCATTGTTGTTGAATCCCTAATTGATGGTGAAAAGAACATGAGTATCATTGTTATGTGATTCTTTGCATAGTTGGCAATTGTTGGGGTTTCATGTTCTTGAAAGAAAACATTCTATCCTATCCATTTCAGATATTGAGTTGAGTTTTTAGATTTGAAATTGAGATTGAGCTGAGTTGATTTGAGTTGAGTTTTGAGATTGGGATTTGAGTATAGAACATATTGAGTCTCTAACAATTCTCTTTATGCTTCTATGAGTTTGACAAATCACATTGGGTCTCTAACAATTCACTTTGTGATTTCCTACTAAAAAAGTTTTTCTTGGTGAGCTTGCTGAGTTTTTGGACAGGTTCCAGGGGGACTTGTGAGCAGTTTTTGGACAAGTTCCGATGGGGACTTGTGAGCAGTTTTTGGACAGGTTTCGGTGGGGACTTGTGAGCAATTTTCGTACAGGTTTCGATGGGGACTTGTGAGCAAATTTGGACAAGTCCTAGCAGAGGACTTGTGAGCTGAGTTTGATAGTTCTATCAGAGAACTTGAGGACAAAGGTGCATTGGTTCTATGAGAAGAACCTGAGGACAATTTGCAAGTCTTTGAGAAGGCTCGTATGTAGAGGATTGATTTTTTCAAGAGTTGGATAGATCCGACGGACGAGAGGAAGACTTGTACTAGACCGACTGACCGTGTTTGGTACAGAGTTCTTCGAGCTACTGTGGACATGATCATAGAAGGCAGAGGTCTCTTAGGCTAAGCATTGAGGACATGAGGTCTTCAATGGAAAGGAGTTCCACATGTTGGCAAGAGGTAGAGGCAGTTGATATTTTGAGGGATCATTTCCAGAGCAGAGGGGAAGGTATCTCCTTTGAGCAGAGGCTCATAAATTCTGATTGGGGGAAGGTATCTCCTTTGAGCAGAGGCTCATAAATTCCGATTGGGGGAAGGTATCTCCTTTGGGCCGAGGCTCATAAACATTGTAATTGGGAAGGATTCCCAAAGAACTTTGAGATAACTTTTAGAGAAAAGTTTTGTGGACGTAGCTCGACCATTTGGGTGAACCACGTTAAAATTGGTGTCACTTTGTGGATGACATTGTGCATTGCTTTGATATTGCTTTGGGTATATTGCTTTACTATTTTGAAGAATAATGGAAAAAGTAAAAAGAGGTCTTATACTGTTCACCCCCCCCCTCTCAGTATAATCTTGTGTTCTTCATGCCATATATGAGATTATTGAGCATGATATAATGGTTCTTACAACTAGAGGGTTAATGTGTAAGTTCCATGGATACGGTTCAAGTTATTTTGAGATTCAAAATTGGATCAAGTGGAAGTAGGGATTGAATTCAAATTACTCTATGACTTTTCTTCCAAAATAAATTTTTCCTCATTATCTTCTCCATTTCATAAATACGAGATAAAATAATGGATTGAGGCACTTGGTTTAGGGGTAAAGATACATTATATTTAAGACCATGAGCCAATGATTTTTTTTATAGATATAGAGACTATTAAAAGGTTTATAGTGTGGATTAGTCTTTTTGGACTTCCTTGTCAACTTATTAATAAAGATGTTTTGAATAATATTGGCAATACTCTAAGCAAGTTCATCTAGGAGGAACCATTTGCCAAGAAGAGAAGGCATTTTGTATACAATCAAATATGTGTTGCCATGGATATTTCAAAATATTTATTATGTTTCATTAGGATTAAATATAAATCAAGAGAATGTGATCAACAAGTAGATTATGGAAATATTACATTTTGATGTTGCAAATATTATGAAACTAGACATATGACAAGAGATTGTAAAGTGAAAATGATGGAGAAAGAGATGGAAAATTTTAGGTATAATGCATACTGCAATGTGAAATAAGGATATCATATCATAGGAGAAAATGGGTCAAATCAAGGATTTTCCACTCCTAAGAAAGTGGTAAGAAAACCCCTCTACAATATTAAATGACAAAGGTCATTATAATTCACTCAATTCAACCATTAGAAGAAAAAATGACATAAGGGATAAGGAAATGCAATGCACAAGTTCAAATATAGGATTTAAAGATGAGAAGGAAGATAAGGAGACAAATTTTAAAGCAAAGGAATATGGGAAGGAAATTTTAAATGTGAATTAGGTGAAGGAGGTCAAGTTAATCCAAGTAAATCATCTTTATTTTCCTCAAATAGTATAAGATATTCTCCTTGTAATGAAAATAAAAGCAGTAAAAAGTGTATCCATTATACTTTAGGGTTTCAATAGAAACACAAAAAACAATATGGAGGATATCCAAGGAAATTTCGTAGCATAAGAAAGTAATGACTATGGAGGATCATCCATGCACTTTAGGGATTTTGGGGCAACATAAAGAAGAAACTACTTATGAATCTTTTCCTGTATTTCAAATTCTTTAGGAAAACATAAAGCTTTATAAGATAAGTCTCATTATGAAAAAGATGAAAAAATAGAAGAGATTGATGAAGATGAAAGTGTTGGTGGGATTGGAAAAAGGAGAAGCAGACCAACAAAGCATGTGATGGGACTTAATATTAATCATCTTTTCTATCCCTTTTGTCTTAATTTAACCCCAAACTGACTGTATTTTGCAACCCCTTTTTAAGTTCATAAGTATATTTTACCTATGTATGGATAAATAAAATTGTTTAAATAAGAATGAAAATAAGATGTTATTTATTTGTTTTAATATAAGTAATCATGTGTTTTATACATAAAATGCTAAGTTGATATCTATTTCTTGCTAAGCATGTCTATATTTTTTGGTTACTTTGTTACCCAGTACTGCAAAAGGACATTTCCAATAATACTATAGAAGATTACTGAAGAAGATAGTTGTGTCTAGCCAATATTTCATGAAGAACAATTGGTAGATGACAGAGTGATAGTTGGTAATGGATGGACTAATAGTTGGAAGAGAAGACTTGGAGACTCTAGTCAAGATGTCTAAAATCTAGGATGATAGCCACATCAAATCCTTTGCAAGCTAGAGCTAAAAGCTAGAAATATAGGAAATAATTATATTATGCTAAATAGAGAAGAAGTAGTTGCTAGAATATCTCTTTTACCTAATAAATAACAAGGATGACTGCTATTCCCAAATAGAACTTGTTAGATCTATTTTAGAATGTAATATTTTTTTGTATAGGTTTTTAGAATCTAAAAAGAATATGAATAAGGGATTATCTATAAATAAGATATCCCATGTTATAATTGAAGTTAGAAAAGGTTGAACTTGTTTAGACCATAAAAATAGGGAATTGATTTGCTCACTTTCAAACATTGTTCTTTGTAAGAAATTTCTACCTAAAGAAATCCTAGTATGAATAAAGTGTTATTTTGTAAGAAAATTTTGTTCCTATTTTTATGCTAAAATTAGTATTCTCTATAATTATGCTAAATTAAGTTTTGTAGTTAATTAGTAATTAGCTATAGGGATGAATTCAGATCTCAAATGTCCAGGTAAGGGCCTACCTTGTTCATTCGATTATCTTGAATTCATATCCTTATTAAATAAGAATTAGGTTGTAGGTAGGTTCTATTTATTTCTTAAGTAGATCTAGATGTTTCTTTGATAATTTCTAGTTCTTATATTTTAGTTGTAGCTGTAGAAAATAGAACCGCTCAACTGCATAAACTCCTTTCATTGGATTGTATAGAGTACATCTCTTTTAAAATTATAATCATGGTTTGACAATTAAAGTGGGAAAGCTTAGGACCATTATTTTTTGGTTCCATTTATAGGGAAAGAGGTGCCACAATGTTAGGAATTATGTATGTTGAGTATTTTCAGGGTTGAAATACTTGGAGGGGCTAAGGGGTTCTACAAATTAGCGATAAACAACACTAGTTGCTAAGAGGGACTGTTTAGTTCTCAAGCTGAGGAGCAATGCCAAAATTTAGGTTCTATAGATAATTTATTTTCAATAATTGTTTATTTTATTTGATTTCAAATGTTTTCAGCAATTATGAGATTGATTTATTTCATTTTTTTACACTGTTATTTGTTTTTGTAATCTTGATTTATTTTCAACAAGTATTATTGTCTAAAGCATTTTAGTTTTGAAGAATAATTTGAATGAAGGAAAAAGTATGAGTGGATGCATCACTAATGGAATAACTGTGGTAGAAACAATTGTGTACTAGCCAGTCTAAAGAGAGGATACCTATTGAAGAGGATATTGGTGCTTTTACAATAGACCAATAACATTCCACTTTTACATCTGCTAAAAATCAACTACTTGATACTACTATTATTTCAATAGAAAAAAATATAACTATATATTCAGTTATAGGAGTTGGGTATATTCATCATTTGTCTACCCCAAAGTTTGAAGAGAAAGACCTATGGGTTGTGCGTCCCTCTACTCCTGATGTTGAATAAGTACAAACTAAAGAAGGACAATAACCAGTCAAACATATTTCTATTCTTAAAACAAAAGAGAGAAAGTCATAGGGTCAAGCTGAGTCTTCATCAAATTTTGCACTAACATCATATATGAAACAACCTTTTAGATCTTAGTAAAATCTATGAGTAAGTAAGATGGTTGATGAAATAGAAAAAAAATGGAAAGAATGGACCACATTCAATTTTCCAATCCGACTTGCAAGATGTGATGCCAAAACCAATGGGTAGATTAAGAATATATCTCCTTCTGCTCTAGCCACCTTTTGTGGAGTGGTAACTAAATATATAGATGCTTTTCTCTTTGAGTTTTAAGTAATCTATAGTACTTATGAATATGTTACAAATGCATAAAAGCTCAAACTATTCCCACCCACATTAAATGATGATGTCATTAGATGGTTTATGCGCTTACTAGAAGACTCTATTACTTCATGGGATGGCAATGAGGGGATGAAATAAATATTTTTGGATAAGTATCAGGATTACTATAGAGTACAAAATCAAAAGGATGATCTCTTTAGAATGACACAGAAAGAAGATGAACCATTAGACAATTACATTGAGTGATTAAAATTTGTGTAGAAAAAATGAAATATTGACTTGGAAGAAAGTCTACTCAAAACTATGTTTTTAAAAGGACTATGAGAAGAACTGCTTGATATCCTCAATTTAATGGGAGGAGGAGACATTTCCATCCTACCAATTAAGAGAATTATAGAACTATGCACTGATTATTCTTGTATAAAACCAACAATGCATAACCATAGAGTTGTTGGAAAATCTAGAGTCACAAAAGGAGAATTGGGAGATTTACCAAATAGTCTCAAAATTGAGATTATTAAAACATTTTCTAGTTCTATGGACACATTATATATGAAGCCTATAGCACAAAATGAAACTCTGGATGTTTACTATCCTCGTTGTAAACATAAACATGCACTTTGTGAATGTCCTTTTGACAAGACCTTGATTTATAATATTTATGATCAGAAGCACTCAACAAATAGATGATATTTATCTATAGTGAAGTCACCTTTGAAGGATCTTGAACTGTAGGAAAATAAATATGTTTACTTCATTACTCAAAGAAGGCCACCTTAGGGATAATATCCTCTAGGTATACCTAATGCTAATTCTCCTTTTCATAATTTTTTTTATGCTGCACAAGGATGGGTACCTCCATAATACCCATGGTCTCAACAACCTCAATGGACCCAAAAAAACCAATGGCCTTAAAATAATCAACCTTGGCCACAACAAGATTGACAAATCCAACAATAGCCACAATAGGGTTGGCAAGCCCAACAATAACCACAACAAGGCTTTCAACCTATTCAGCCTAACCAACACCAATATAGATGGCAGACTCCTAAAAAATGACATATTTTGCTTGCCCTTGTTAACAACCTCAACCACCAAAACAACCACCTCTTCTAGCCTAACCAATACCCAATCCAAATAATTGATCAATACAATAGCTAGTGTATGAGGTTGGAGGAACATACTCTATTGAGTTGCTACCCTACAATGAAATCCATTTATGATCTTAAAAAACATTGTTTGACGCTATCATTATAGAAGAAATCGATGATGAACCTTCTATATCTTCTTAAACTCTAGTCCTTAGGGATCCATTTTAGTAACAAAAACACAATCTTCTTCATCACAAGAAATACTTGTTATTGAAGAAAGACCTATTATTTTTGAAGAAAAATATGATACTAAGTCTAAACCTGCACTTGAACCTCCTTTTCCTCATAGATTGAATTTAATAATAGAGGTTTATAAACTTGATTTTGACTTAGTTGAAGAGTCGAGACATATTAATATTAAGATACATTTTCTACAAGTTCTTAAAGAAATTCCCATCTATGCCAAAACAATTAGAGAACTGTGCATAAAAAACCCAGACAAAAAAGAAAAGATCCCAAGACCATTCAAGTCTTAGGAAAATGTTTTGACTTGATGTCTGGAAAAATGATTCTTCCAAAATATGAGGATCCAAAAATTTCAACACTGAGTGTAAACATAGGATAAACAAAGCTGTAAATGATTTTAACTATCTTAGTAGTTGCCATAAATTTAATGACCAAGGAATAATGGATAAACTGGGCTTACAAAATATACGTCCCACACCTACTATATTATAGTTGGTTGATAGGTCTATTGTACAACCAGAAGGAGTGTTGGACAATATTATGGTCAATGTAATATCATGGGAATATCCTATATATTTTGTAGTCCTACAAACTAAAACTAAGTTTGGAGGACACCCTTTGATACTTGGAAGACCTTGGTTATCCACTTCAAATACTTTTATCAATTGTAGGTCAGGTAGCATGATCATATGATACGGCATGAGTACTAAGAAACTTACCCTTTATCCACTTGTCAAACCTTTTGAATCATATGATAAGATTTTATGGATTGATGAACTAAAATATGGGGAAATCATCCAGTATTTGGCTATGCTCAATGCCTATGTAAACAATACTAAAGAATAATTATGTGATACATTTATCATAAATGAAGATCAAGGTTCTTTAGTTTATGCTTCGAATACTTTCAATTAGTTTCAATATATATCAAACTTACAACCTGAATATCAATGACAAGTTCCTTGCCTATAGAATCCTTAGGAAAGATAAATTTATCCTTTGGAATCCATCATTCCCCATAAGACCAACAATTCATAAAACTTTGTTATTTTCACAAATTGCTTCCACACAAATTTCCACTCAATTATTTTACCAATGATATTTGTGGAATTGATGCCAACAACTTGGCATGCAGAAAAGTTGAAGTGTTCTCTGGAAAGATCCTCAACATCTAGAGAGAATCAGAGCCACTTCAAGATACATAATTAATGGATATATTAACTACTCTACAAGATGCTTTTGCATGGAATTATAATGACATGAAGGGAATCCATCCCTCCATATGTACTCATTTAATTTTTATCAAATACGAATATGATCCCATAAGATGAACTCAACAAAGGATCAATCCAACCCTAAAAGAAGTAGTTAAAAAGGAAATCAAAAAACTGTTAAATATCAGATTTATTTTTTCCATATTAGATAGCCAATGGGTTTCTCCATTGGTTATTGTCCCAAGGAAAATGGTAAGTGGCAAGTATGCATTGATTATAGAGAATTAAATAAAGCCACAAAAAATGATTATTTTCCTTTGCTATTCATAGATCAGGTCTTAGACACGCTAGCTAGAAAATAATACTTCTATTTTCTATATGGGTTTAGTGGTTATAACCATATTAAGGTAGCTAAAGAATATCAATATAAAACAACTTTTACCTATCCTTGGGATACATATGCTTATCGTCCTTTACCTTTTGAAATTTGCAATGCTCCAACTACATTTCAAAGAGTTTTTATATCCATTTTTGTTGATCTAAACCATGAGTGTGTTGAAGTATACATAGATGATTTTACTATCTATGGAGACACATTTAAAAATGCCTTAGAAAATATTCATAAAGTACTTTAATGCTATCATATAAAAAACCTCCCTCTTAGTCATGAAAAATTATTTATGATGATGATCGAGGGAGTTGTTTTGGGATATTATATCTCCACCAAGGGGATTAATGTAGATCTAACAAAAATTAAAATCATTTCCTCCTTACCACCACCACAAAAATTGATATATGTACATAGTTTCTTAAGTCGTGCTTGTTATTATCATCGGTTTATTAAAGACTTCAGTAAGATAGTTGTACCTCTATTTCAATTACTAACAAAAGATAATTTCAAAAGGTATTTGAGACTTTGAAGGATATGCTCATTAATACTCCAATTTTAAGGGATCTTAATTGGGCTTTATCTTTTCATATTCATGCAAATACATCTGACCAAGCATTTAGGAGTTGTTTTAACTTAAATTGAGGAGAAACAACCCTATGAACATTTATTTGCACTTTCTTTACATACCCCTTGGTATGCTGACATTTCAAATTATCTTGTTTCAAAAAATGTTTCTACTCACTTTTATCCTAGTGAACACAAGAAGATCATCCATGATAGTGCACCTTACACTTGTGTAGGAAGAACAAATTTATGACATCCTATGTGCACCACATGATGAGCCTTATGGTGGGTACCGTGTTTTTAAAATAACCATTTATAAAATATTGCAAGTGGGGTACCATTGGCCATATTTACATAATTATATAAATATTTATGTTGCTAGATGTGATCAATGTCAAAGGATGGGAAGATCAGTTTTGATTGATGAAACATCCCTTCATCCATAAATAGTTCTAGAATCCTTTGAGAAATAAGGTCTTGACTTTGTAGGTCCCATTAGCTCTGCTTGTCAGTTTAATGACTATATCTTGGTATACATAGATTATGTGACCAAATGTACAAAAGTGAAGACTTTGCAATAGGCACATGATGAGAAAGTTGTTGAATTTCTCTATGATAACATTTTTCAGTGTTTTGGCGCACCCCGTGAACTTGTCATGGATTAGGGGTCCCAATTTATTTTTGGTGTGATTGTAGCCTTTGTCCAAAAATATCAAGTTAATCACCCCAAATCCTCTCCTTACAATCCTTAATCCAATGGCAAAGTAGAGGCTACCAATTGGGAAATTGAAAATATTTTGACCAAGACTATAGAATCACATAGGGTATATTGGGCACATCGATTAAAAGAAATTATTTGGGACTACAAAACCACCTAGAAAACAACTATAGGTCTCACTATTGAGTTTGATATCTAGACCTTAAGAACTACCTTGTAGGTTTAAATTGACCTTTTTGCAACTCACCAAAACATACTTCTTTAGCTTAATGCTTTGGATGAGATGTTGCTTCAAGCATTACATTGGATTGAACTTGTCCAAACACAACATAAGAAGTGTTATGACAAGCATATCCTTTCATGCACATTTTAGCCAAGAGATTGGGCCTTACTATATGACTCCAAGTTATAGGATTTCAAAGGTAAAATTCATACATGATGGTTAGGTCCTTATGAAATTGAGATTTTTTTTGATAATGGTGTAGTGGAAAACCATTGATGACTCTACTGGAGGCTTAATGGTTAATAGACACTATTTAAAATTGTATCACAAACCACTTTCAAAAACTGGTTTCATTCACTAGACCATCCATCAAGCACAACTATAGTTCATAAAAAATATACCTTCATTTGTAGTAGAGCTTCCTATCTCTATATAAGAGCTACCTTTTACTGCAACCCATTAACTCTTTTATTCAACTTAAAAAAATAATAATAATGTCTTATAGTGAAAACTAGATTTTTGGCATTGCAAAACTAGGGAAGGGAATGAAAACTAAATTTTTGGCTTTCCATATTTGCAAAAAAAATCCCTTTTATAAAAACATCTTTGGAAGACATAAATGGACAAAAAACCTTTTAAAACCAGTTTACTGGTAGAAGTCTTCTATTAAAAAAAAAAAAAAATCCAAACAATTTCTTCGTTATTCTATAAATCCTATCAACCATTTCACTCTTCCAAAGTCTGGAAGGTAGTTGTTATTGGATCATGTTAAATAATGTACAACACCTCACATTTCCATACCACTCACAATAATACTCCTTGCAATTAGAACAACAAGTACTCTTTATTTATTTACTTATATTTAACAATTTATTTGTATATATGTAATATATATTTTTAAAATTTTCATCATTGTTTTTCCTCTTCCTTTTTACCTATCCTTATTTTCTTGAGATGTAAAAAAAAATTAGTTGGGAGGAATATTGTCCTTTTGCCACAAATATTGCTTTTCATTACCTGTATAGATTGCTTGTCTTGACTAAACAAGAACGAACGCCTTCAACAAATTTTTGTAGTAAAATCCTTTGCTGAATGGTTTCCTACATAAAGTAATTTATGCCATAGACTTCTATAGTGGCACATGATGAAAAAATAAAGTCAAATTAGTTTAACTTGACATGGCATGCATGGATTAAAATAGTAAACAACTGGCTAGGTGTTGTGGCAAGGGTAATTCTATTGATAGTTGTCTAGGTATAATTGGATAGCAACGGGATATATACCCATGACTAACCATAATTAACCGAGTATATAATGGGATAGATAGCATGGTTTTATAGGTGATAGATGGAGGGTTATTTTTATTAAAAAATCAAATCCAAAATATTTTATGTTATTACAAAAAGTAGTTATCATGGGACATGTATCCCAATTCAAACTAGCATGCATGTGAATCATCACCTTGCATGTTTTCCCCTCTGCATGTGTTTTCTACTATATTTTCAACCATACCCATAGATTTGTAGCCTCCTTCATATTTTTCTAACACTTATAATGCACCCATCTTCTATAATTGTGTTTTGTTGTTTACAACTATGTTTTATTTTCTATGATAGACATACCACATTTGTTGCAACCATATCTCATTTTCAATAGTTATGTGCTCCACTTCTCATTGAAGATGCATTTTGACCTCTAAAAAATCCTACCTTATTCATAGATACAAATATCATTCTATATTTTATCCCAAATTTTATCATTACATTGCATTGCTCTGAGCCTTGTTTCTATAGGCATTTTACTATTTTATTCAGCCATGATTCTTTTTTTAGAAGGCTAAACTCAGTAAACATGGTGGGACCATGCAAGCACACTAAACCGAGCACTATAAAATCTCTATATTTGTCCAAGGTTATCAAGAATAAACTATGAGCAGTAGTGTGGTATCAGGCCATGAAGCAATTTTAGGATGGGAATGACGGTGTAACACTTGAATTCACAAAGAGTCTAGACTTAGAGACCATGACAACCAACATACCATAGCACATCATAGTGGAAGTCTCTTTTATTAGCATTAAAAGAGTTTTATGGTCACCCCTGACTAGAAATATGTGGTACAAAACCCTAGGACTTAAGGTCAAGGAGATTGTAGTTATGTTTGGGAAAACCTACACCATGGACGATCATAAAGGCACCATTAAGGGCATTTTTTGGTATTATCTACTAGATGTTTGGTAAGAGGTAAGTAATGCAATACTCTATTTTTACATTGGAAGGTCGATTTATGCATTTGTATGTTACCACATATAGTTTTTCCTAGTTGTGAAATTTCCCCAAAATAAGAAATATACAATTTGTCTTCTATTTTATTTGATTGAATCAATAAGGGTGATGGCCGTGACAGTCCAAAATGGACATCCCAATACATTGGATCATCATGGACTCATCAAACTATTAATTTTGAAACAACTTGAACAAATAATATGGTTGCTTTAGCCCTCGTACCTTCCAATGAGGATGATTTAGAGAAAAAGAAAAGTGATTAATAAGAATAAGACTTTGATGAAGAAACCTCTAAGGAAGGTGACACAAATAAAAAATATTATGAGGAAGAGGAGGCAGAAAAGGATTATTATGAAAAAAAGGACTTAGAGGAGGACAACTTAGAAAAAGAGAAGACTGATTTAGAAAATATAGATGATTTAGAAGGTGAATCTAAAAGGTCTTCTTTAGATTCTCAGGAATCCAATACCCTTGCTAAATATATAATATCCCAAAAGGGAAAGGCTATTATAGATAAAACCACCTATGCTATGAAAAAAACACAAAATATTGAGAAATCTTAGAAAGGGTAGAGCATTGCACATAAATCCAGAGCTCCTACAGTTTCAAGGCTTGTAACTCGTACCTTAGCAAGAATAAAGGGTAAATAAATTTAGAAAGTCATCTATTTCTAAGTAGAGGAAACTAGAAATATCTTGCAAGGTTGAGGGATCTACAAAATGTTATAGTAAATGCATATGTTGCAAGGGATATTTCTAAGGAATACCATGTTCCTATAATAGAAGCTATAGAGGCTACTATTTTAGAATTCTAGAATCCAACAACATAAGCCACAAAGAAGACTACAAAAAAATATGTGCTTGAAGGAGTTCAAGGTCCATCCCAAACTATTTCATTGATTACCTTGATAATGAAAAATATCAGAGAAATAATGCAAATAATAAAGGACACAATGGGTTAGATATATGGTGAATTGGACAACATAGAAAAGCAACTGAATGAACTAGAGGCAAATACTACTCTTTGGAGTATGCCTCAGGGTTAACCATCACCAGCTATAGAAGAAAATCTTAAGAAATATAAGAAAGAGACACAAGGCCAGTCTTCCCCAACAACCACTCATGAGAAGCATAGGAAGAAGACAAAGGGATAGTCTTCCCCAATAATCAATTCTGAGAAGCCTAATGAAAAAGAGTAGGGATAATGAACAACAAGTGTTAAACAAAACCAAAATATGTTACACATAAACTAACTAATGATCCAATAAAATGAGCCAAGAATGAAAAGATGAAAAATACCTATTTCAAAGGACTTGGCACAAAAAAGAAGTAAGCATCAGATAATTTTGCTCAGTTTTGGTTGTATAAGGGACATGCAACATGTTCAATTAGGGGGTAAAATTATGGGACTTAATATTAACCATATTTTTTATCCTTTTTTTCTTAATTTAACCCCAAAATGACTTTCTTTTGTTACCCATTTATGGATTTATAAATAAATTTTACCTATGTATGGATAAATAAAGTTGTTTAAATAAGAATGATAATAAGATGTTATGTGTTTGTTTTAATGAAAGTAATTATGTGTTTTATCAATAAAAGGGAGATTCTAAGTTGATATATGTTTGTTGTTAGCATATCTATATTTTCTAGTTAAGTTGTTGCCCAATACTATAGAAGGACATTTCTAGAAATATTGTAGAAGGTTACTGAAGAGGATATTTATGTCTAGCCAATGGTTCCTACAAGATAATTGGCAGGTGATGAAGTGACAATTGGTAATGGATGGATTGATAATTTGTAGATAAGACTTGGAGACTCCAATCAAGATACCTCAAATTTGGGATGACAACCACACCAAATCCTTTGCAAGCTAGAGCTGAAAGTTGGAAAGATAGGAAAAATCATCTTATGCTAAATAGAGAAGTAATTGCTAGAATATCTCTTCCATCTAAGCAATGACAATGATGACTACTATTATAGGGTAGAACTTATTAGATATATTTTTTATAATGTAATCTATTTTCGTATAGGTTGTTAGAATATGAAAAAGACAGGAATAAGGGACTGCCTATAAATTAGACATCCCAAATTATAATAGAAGTTAGAAAAAGTTGAACTTGTTTAGGACATAAAATAGGGAATTGATTTGCTAGCTTTTAGGTATTGTTCTTTATAAGGCATTTTTGCCTCAATAAATCCTAGTATGAATAAAGTGTTATTTTGATAGAAATTGTTGTTCCTATTTTTATGCTAAAATTATTATTCCCTTTGATTATGCTAAATTAAATTTTATAGTTAATCAGTAATTAGTTGTAGGGACAAATTCAGATCTCAACTATCTAGGTAAGGGCCCACCTTGTTTAGTCGAGTATATTGAATTCATATCCCTACTAAATAGGAATTAGGCTATAGGTAGGTTCTATTTCTTTCTATAGTAGTTGTAGATGTTTCTTCAATAATTTCTAGTTCTTAGATTTTAGCTGTAGCTATAGAAAAATAGAACTACTCAACTACATAAAATCCTTTCATTGGCTCATATAGAGCATATATATTTTAAACTTGTAACCCTAGTTTTATAATTAAAGTGGGAAAGCTTAGGCCCATCAATAGGAACAAAGAGAATTTGGAAGCCAAATAAAAATATCATAGGTGTTAACAAGAAGTGAGGCTAAGCCCACTAATAAAAGTAAAAAGTGGTGATGATGAAAATGATATCATGGAATATTAGGGGTATGAATAAGACCCCTAAAAAAAGATCCAGTAAGGAATTATTAGGTTATTATAGTCTTGAGTTTATTTTAATACAAGAAACAAAAATTAAGTAGTGAGGAATGTAAGAATGCTTTTAAAAATATTTGGAAGATGAGTGATTTTCTAGTAGTTTCTTCTATAGGAGCTTTAGGCAATATTGCAACAAAACAAGACAAACACAAATGAGATGAACAATTGTTAGAAGCAAAAATTAATTGGGTTTCTAGACTATTTTGCAAGAAAGAGGAAAACTTGAAAATGGGGTTATAAAAGTATATGCTCCAATTATAGCTACTCCTAATGAACAATGTTGGAAGGACCATAGCATATTATTTTCAAACACAAAAATGATTCATAGTTATGATCTATGGATTCTTGGGGGTGATTTCAACACTAATCTATCTCATTTGGAAAAGAACAGTCGTACTTTATGATGGTCTAAAGTATTGTTATATTTTGCTTACTTTGTTAATTCAATGGCCTTTGGTGTGTTAGTCTTTCAATTTTTCAATATACATGGGATAATAGATGTTTTAGACAAACTCATATAGCTAAAAATTGAATATATTCTTATTATCTAAGACATGGTTGCAAATAGAGTATACAAACTCTTTAGATATTTTATTGTAAGTAGGATTGGATCATAAACCCATTCTTTTGAATTATGATTTCCCCAATAATGGCCATCTAAAACATTTCACTTCCAAACCATGTGGCTCTAAAACCTTGATTTATTCTAGATGCTTATTTTTATGGTAGAATGTAGCAAAATTTGAGGAATCATATATGTATAGGTTTGTTCAAAATATGAAATATTTAAAGAATAAAATGAATATTTGGAATGCTAGATATTTTGGTAACATTTTTGAATAAAAGTAAGAAATTAAATCCAAGCTCAAAAATTTAGAAGAGATGGTAGAAATTAATAGAATGGATCATGATTCTTATGTGAAAGAGAAACAATTACTTTTTTTATTATCATAATGCATTAAAAAATGAGTCTATTGGTTTCAAAAATCTAGGGAGAAATGGCTAAAGGAGATAAAAGTACAATTTTTTTTATGTTACAACAAAAACAAATCTTCTTTTTGTCATATCAAAAGTATTTTCACTCTAGTCTAAAGAAATATTAAGGAAGAAGAAGATATAAAGAAGGAAGCAATTGATTACTACAAAAGCATTTTATCAGATACTAGGTAAGATAAGGAGGCACATTAGTTGCAAGCTTACTATAGTGGTAAGGGATTTGGCCTCTCTTTGAGAGGTCCAAAGTTCAAACCAAAATTAATATGAGGGGACCAAGATCCCTCATAAAATCCCGTGTAAACTTATTAAGAAAATAATAGTTTTTAAAAAAAGTGCTACAAGCTTACTATAATGGTAAACTTCTATGTTTTCATTTAAGAGACCCAATCTCAAATCCCATTTAGTACGAGGGGATCGGATCCCTCATAAAAAATAGTTTAAAATTAAATTTTACCAAATGACATTAGATCAATTGGTTATATTCCTCAACATTAAAAAGGAGGATACCCAGGTTCAAATCATGCCAAGTGATACAAGGATAATATCCAAGCCTTATTTTAATACCGTTATGTGGTGATGATGTAATATGGGTGGGGCCCATTTCAATCCCATATAACCAATTATAAAGAAATATAAGGAAGCACAAGATAAGATTTTACAAAATATTCCATCAATTATCACATAGGTACAAAATAAAAGCTTGATGAGGAAGATATCTATGGAGGGATACATGAAGAAGTTTTCTCTTTCCATCCTAACAAGGCACCTGGCCCTAATGGATTTCCTATAATTTTCTTTTAAAAAAATTGGAATTTATTGAAGAGTGATATGTTAGTTGTGGTTAAAGAGGCCTAAAAAATGAAGGCTACAATAAGTGAGGCTAATGCCACTTTTATTATATTGGTTCCGAAGAAATATAAGATAAAATATTTTGATAATTTTCATCTAATAAACCTTTGTAATATGATTTATAAGTTCATTTAAAAATTATGACAAACAAATTGAAAGGTATTGTAGATTGTGTTATTTTAGAGGAACAAGGTGACTTTTCTCATGGTATAGCAAATTTTCAAGAGGGTAGTCATGGCAAGGAAGCTGATAGGATGCAAGTATTCTTGATCACTAATTTGAAGAGATATTTTTTGTATGCTTAGATGTAAAAATGAAAGGGAAACAATCATATCCATTGCCTATTCATAACAACCTTTATGGACCAATCTTTCACATGCAAAATTAAATTGCACATCATGGAATAAATTGTTTTTACATGCAAGGTTTTTGATATGATGTCTTCATGACAATCACTTCCTTTGCTTATTTTCTTCTAAATATGATAGTCTAGAACTTACTTATATTGATGCCATAACATGTCTTTGCTATCCCTTACATCAAAAAATCACACTTTGGTCAAGGTTATGTCACTTATTTCTTTCTTTTTTCTCTCATGGGCATCAAGATGCAAAGGAATTCATTAACTTGACATCATGGATATGTTTTTCCTTGAATACGTTTAAGGATCATATTATTTATCTAATAGATCAAGGCTTCCGGAGAACTTGAAGCTCATCATTTGCATTTTTTTTACCTTGATAAATCACTCAAAAAAAACAAAGTTCTAAATTCAATATAGGTCGAAACTTTGGTGAAATGTTTTCTAACATAGGGTGATATCATCTCAATATTCTTGCAAACTTTTGCTACTTCTTTTCTAAACATTAGAAGTCATAATTGATGATTTTGGAATAACCACATTAGTCCATAATTATTTCTTTAGTCTAGTGTTTCGATATCTTTTACACTTAACAATCATCCTTTTTAGAACCCTTATTATTTTCTTGTTTGTATACTTGGCTAATACATTATCTTGTAGGCACAAATTTGAGGAGGTGTTAAAGAGGAACCCATATCATAATGAAATTAAAGTAAATTAACCCCTATGAATGAAGTGGCATTAACAATTATTACTGTTAAAGGTGTTCCAAATCTAATTATTACATATTTTGATAGTTGAATGATGGATTTCTAATTTACTACTTTGACTGGAATAAATTCTACCCATCTTATAAAGTAGTTAGTAGCTGCTAAGACCCAATAATTCCCTACACTAGATAGTATATTGATATTACCAATAAAGTAGTTAGTAGTTGCTAAGACACAATCATTCCCTACACTAGATAGTAGATTGATTTTACCAATAAAATCGAGCCCTAATTTTAGTTACTATGATTAGTTATAAATCATTAGGGTTGTCCTCCTTGTAGGCCCAAAAGGCCACATACTTAGAAAAATTTTGCAAAATTTTCAAAATTTGGCTGTGTTGAAATGTGCTCCTAACCACAACCCTGACTCAACATAATTTGTTCTACGTAATGGTAAGCATGGTCAAAAGGGCTTTCTGAGCATCACAAATCATGGCTTAGAACAAAATATAATACTCCCAGCTTAAGAAAAGGTTCTACACCACCTAACTCACAACAAGGTTCCACATCGCAATCAAGATTAGCCAAAGCATTTGGAAAGAAAACCAAATCCCAGTCTAGAACAAGATTCTATGCCGCACGGTCCAGAATAAGGTTTTCATGCCTCAACCCTAGACTAGTACACCCCTGCTCTATGCCACAATCAAAGTAGTTAAAATGCTAGGTTTTAGAATCCAAAGGCCATATTAGAACATGTTCTATGCCATGAGTGATGCAAATAGCTAAAGGTAAAGTTCCATGAGATGGTTCCATTTTAAAATAGGCTATTGGTTGCAAATGTGTCCTAGACCATGATCAAACTTGGTCAAAATTATAACTGGTGATATCAAACCATAGTTCATTGCATGATTTTTCTTTGCATAGACCAAAGAAAATATTTACATCATAACCCCAGATTAGCACACCCTTGTTCTATTTCACGTTCAAAATGGTCAAAACAATTGGACTTTGAGATCGAAGGGCCAGATTAGAACGTGTTCTACACTGTGAGTAATGAAAAGAGCTAAAGGCAACTTCACAAAGTGATTCCATTTTGAAACGTGTTGTAGGTTGCAAGTGTGTCCTAGGCCTTGATTGTTGAAGGTGTGCCAAGTATTTTAAAAGGTTTCAATCTTAGCCATCTAAGAGCAGATCAAGGGCCAAAATTGAATGCAAGATTTATTATGATATTAAGATGTAAGCTTCTATACGATCTGGTTCTAAGTTGAAATTGAAAATATGAGAATATGAGGTAACAAAAATCAAAATTCATGAACCGATTTAGTTCTAGATCAATGACAAGGTAGCCACAACAAGAACATGGGATATTCTCAATTCTTCTTGGCAAGAATCTACAGTTGGAAGCTGTGAAATTCAAACAACTTGTAGAGACCAAGTTGTAGGGGATCAAGGGAGGAGATAATTTCTTCTTTCTTCGATCAAATGGGAGTCTTCCACCTCAACATATTACTAATATAGTGCTTCAACTTCCTCGTAATATTCCTAATTCTTTCAAAACTATTCACTACAAAACTATAAATAGAGGTCAAACCTCATTTCAAGGGATTGGATCTAAAGTGTTTGCTTATGCTACTATTGTATAGTCTTTAAAAATTAATAAAAGAAGAATTACTTGGATGTTTACCTCAAAATTGTGTCTTATTTTTTATGGATTACCAACCCTTGAAGTCATTTTTGCTATTGCTACTATGCTTAGTCTATTCTACTAATCTGGATTGCTAGCTTAGAGCAAATTGGAATTATTCATGTCTAAAAATATGCTTAGAAAGGATTTATTTTTTTATTAGTCAGAGTATTAAATTAATTCTACTAATTTGGATTGTTAATACCCTAGACATTTGAAATAATTCTTAAAGCATGCTATTGTTCCTTAATGATGAAGATGACTGGTTTTGAATGATGTTAGTCTCAATTATCTTTTGTTGGAAGTTGATTTGTCAAAAGTTCTCTGTAGATGCCTATGTTGTTAGCTTTATTAATCTGCTATTGATTCATTACTTTCTTAATCCTTTCCCCTTTCTATCCCTATATTTATATATTTAACTGAGCTTAAACGAGTCAACATTAAGTTGACAAGGTATACCAACCTACTCTGGAGGTTGGGTTAAAGCATTTTTTATCCATCCAATATCAGGGTTTGGGATGTGATTAGCAGGTGTTCACCTTCCAAAAAACCATTGTAGATGATAGTCATGGTTCAAGTTTACCTTGATGTCAATTCAAACCCCAACAATGTTTGGCATGCCCGATGGGACACTGTTCAGAATATATTCATTTTCCTACTAAAGATTTTCTTGTATTTACCCAGAGGAATCAAGGTTTAGTGAATTACCCCGACCTCAGTAAGTGAATATTTAAGTTCACTTGGAAAATCTATAGGATTAAGATCCTAGAAGCCTTGTTTCAAATTATTGTTTCGATAATTTTAGTCTAGTTTCTAGTTTATATGTTTACTTAGCAACCTTGCCTAGATTCCCATAATTATATGACACTAGGAAAGCATAGAGGTCAGGTCTTATGGCTCACCAATATTATCCCACTTGGTATGATAATGGTCCTCTCAATATCTTTATTCTACAAAAAATTCCAAAGATTGCTCTAAGAAACCTACCTAGCTATGAAGGGAGAAAGAAAACCACGACTAAGAATTATCGAGATATAACTTCTTCTTGGTCGAATATCTACCTAATCATACAAACCTACATTTGTGCACCCTAGACATGGCCAAAATTGAAAGGATGGAGGAAAGGGATGTCCTCCATGCCAATATCCAAAGAGGATTGGCTCCTTTACTAAATACTACATTGGTTTAATACTAGAGTTGTACAAAAGAAATTGGAAATGATGGAAAAAAGCACTAGCTCCAACTCGACCGCTCAAGAAGGTTGATTTCAATCCCGTTGACATGGAAGCTCATACAACTAAAATCACTCCCCTAGTCTAGAAGCCACAAGGAGAAATGATGCCGAGTGATAATTTTTATGAGACCATAAAAGAGGACCTCACTACGATTGATCCCATGGAGAAAATTTGCAACATACAGGTTGATATGAGTTCGGTATACTTGCATGGCGAGTATTATAATCAAAGATATTTTGATCATAAAAATAAAATTATCGAAATCGAAAGTAACTTAGCCAAAAGTAGAGTGTAAGAGGAGAAGACAACCATAGAGAATGAACACTTACGTCGACAAGTAGGAGTGCACTTGAAATAAATAGATGCAACAAAAATAGAGATGCAAGCACTCAGGATGCAGTTAGAGGCCATACATAATCAACTGATAGAAAAGGCCACACAGGTTGTAGGTTTTTCTTCAAAAAACATCAAGGAGGTAAGCCTTCACTCGACCTAGAACTGCAAAAAGCTAGTCGTACAAGCAGTTCAAGTACTACATTACCTTTGGGTAGCCCAAATACAGATTCATATGGGATAGCAATTGATAGATAACACTAAGGAGATGCTGGAACCCTACATGGAGATGGCAGTAAAAATACAGGTCCTACCACATTCCAACATATATATTCACCCCCTGAGTGAAATGGATCATGCTTCGTCTGCTATAAAATTCATGCTGCATAGCTACTTTTAATGGATGGACCTAGTGAGAGAATGCTAAAAGATTCTTAATGCAACAGAGCGAGAGCATACTGTTTCCATGACTCAATTTAATGCTCTTGTCGATATGGGATTTCTAGATTTTACAGATGAATGGGGTGAACCTCTGCCGAAAGAACAATTGACATTGTATTGGAAGAAGTATATGGAGGATACCTCAAAAATTGATTGTAATATGGTAAAATATATTAATATTAACATACAATATTTTGACCGATATAATATGTTGCAGTTATATTTTATTTTTCTTCTTTGTTTTCTTGCATCCTTTTGGCTTGAAAATAATGGGTGTTTTAAGGAAAGTGACTGGGGGAATGGATTGGAGACTTTGGTTTGGATCACCTGTAAAACAGTTGTAAAATGGTGCATAAAAGACTAAATGCATAAAATGAGAGCTTCATTGGCTTCGCTGAAATTGAAAATCATGTTCACCTCAAGCAACGGGTGAAAGGCTCGTTTGCCTCACTTCGAGGCGAACATAAAAGAAGAAGAAATGATAAACTTTGGCTAAACGCGTTCGCCCTAACTGAGGGGTGAAAGCCCTATGCGCTCCTCATTGAAGTGAAAGAAGGAGAAATTAAAAAATGAAGTTTCAAAAATGGCTAAGTATTGACGTCACCCGAAGTCGAAATGAGGGAAGAAACGCATTCACCCCAAAGTTGGGGCGAAAGCTTCATTCACCCCACTTTGGGGTGAACATCCTCGAAAATATGGAGAGACGTGCTCGTAAAACACAATTGGCCAATTGAAGTTGTGATCGACAAAAGTTTTTTAAAGCATTGTAAAACTTAGCAAAAATTGGCAACTTTCAAAAGAAGGTGTGTTCACCCCAAAGATGGGGTGAATGCTTCATTCACCCCAAGTTGGGGCGAACGTATTTAAGAGCATGACTTTGAAAAGTCAGCTTCGTGTTCACCCTGGTTGAGGGGCGAAAGCTCCATTCACCCCTCCCAGGGTGAACGCGCCATGAATAGTAAAGCGAGCGAAGAGTCAAAAGTTTGAAGTGACTTTGAAAAGTCAACTTCGTGTTCGCCCCAAGAGGAAGGCGACAACCTCTTTCACCTCTTTTGGGGGTGAACGTAGAGTTTAAGAAAGCTATTAAAAGTGCTTTCGCCTGGAGTATAAAAGATTGATTGTTGTTAAATCAGGGGCACCCTCTTCACCAAGGAACATGATGAAAAGAGTAAATACGTGATTCGCTTACTGCTAAGTCTGGGCGAATTTTATTGTCAATAACGTCAACGAATTTCAAGAACACCCAAGGTAGGCAAATGAAGAACATTAAATGTTTGTGGTGAAGAGTAACTCAGGTTGTGGATCTCGAGCAAAGAGAGCAACAATATTAAAGGGGCAAGGCGATTTTCATGATTTCCAAGCAGAAGCGTATTTTTGAGGATGGCGAATGTACCAAGTCAACGACCAAGCCTTGCAGTTTTCCATGCACCGACACCCAAAAATGCCAATTTCCTAGAAGAATTTCCTTAAAAGCTGGATCACCGCCTCAAAAGAAATATTTTCAATGACTTCAAGGAGGAATTGTCTCACCAAGGTTCCTGATCTGTGAGCATTTTTGTCTTCATGTGTATTTAATGAAAGAGGCAAAATCCTCTATAAATACTAATCAATTTCCATTGTAAAAGGAGGTTAGACATTCTACAGAAAAACTATCCAAGTTCTCTGCATCAATAGAAGATACTTGGCTTCTAAATTTGCAAGTGATCTTGTGTGTGATTTCCTTCTATTTTTTATGCATTTCTATTTTATGCTCATATTCATTGTCTGTTGTTAAGTTTAAATTTTGCATCTGAGTTTGAACATTGTTGGTAAGGGAGTGAGTTCTGGAATGCGATCCTGGAGGTTGTCTCTGCAAGGTTGTAAGTAGATTCTATTGCCTTATTTTATTACATGTTGCTTTAATGCTTGGGTGGATTTCCTACTGCTAGTCTATCCCCAATCCTACACCTTCGACCTATGGCCATATTTCCCATCTCTTTTCATCATTTCCAATTTCTTTCCTGCAACTCTAGTCTTAAACCAGTGTAGGATTTAGTAAGGGAGCCAACCCTCTCTAGAGATTGGCATGGAGGACATTCCTTTCCTTCGGGCCTTTCAATGTTGGCCATGTCTAGGGTGCACAAACGTATGTTTGTATAATTAGGTAGATATTTGACCAATAGTTTTTGGCATGCCCGATGGGACCCCGAAAGTTCCACTTTCAATAGTATTAAGGTTTGATGTTCACCTTCATGTTGTATAGTTAGAACATCTGGTGACTCGATTCTACCCAAAAGCCTCCAAACATGAGGGCAACAAAAGTTGTGCTTCATGATTACGAGATCGAAGGCCAAAAATCCTGAAAATCCTATTGAGTTCTACGAACTTGATACCCAAAGGTTAGGAGAGCATCCTCAATTAGTTACCCTACATCGTACATCATCATTACCTCATACACCTCATACATCATCCACAACATCCTCACGATTAGCTGGTGTGTTTTCTGCTCCTACAAGTCCAGTTAGTACTGCTACTAGCATTCCCCAAGCTCAACCACACACACCAATCCACATGGCTCAGAACCCACCACCACAATAGCCACAACCACCAAGGCAGTTCCCAACATGGAATAGCTCAGGAGCCTTGAACTTACAAGCACAAAATCTAGTTCCCCAAGCAACTTTGAAGGCTTTGCCTACCTATGATGGTACTGGTAAAACCACTTATGAGCATATTCAAGATGTGGCTTCTTTGGCAACTATCCATGGTATTGTAGATGAAGATATTATGGTAAGATTGCTAGTGTTATCACTTAGAGGAAAGTTGTTATACTGATATCGATCATTGCTACCCGCTACTATCGCCACATGGGATCAATTGGTGGAACTACTGATCAAGAATTTTCATGAACAAGCTGACCCATTCTCCTTGCTACATCAATTTACAATGATTCAAAGACATCCGCAAGAGGAGATAGTTGATTTCAATATCAAGTTCACCCATAGTTGGCAAAGGGTTCCTGATGGTCTTCGGCCCATGCATGAACAAGTTGCATTCTATTATCTCAGAGCATTCAAATCTGACATTGGCATGGTTGTTTGATAAACCAATGTGAATACATTCCTAGATCTATACACACAGGTGCAGAAGGCTGAATCAGACTTAATCGCCATAGGTAAGCTTCCCCAAAAGTGACCATGCCTATCTTTCCTGATCTTCCACAACACTTATATTCAAGTGTATTTCCGTAGCCCATGCCTTCTATGTACCTAGTTCCCTCATGGAGCTTGGGTCCACCTCAAATCGCTCCGATTCCTATCCCACAACTTCTTGCTCCAAGATTTCCGTAGTTACCCACTCTAGTAACACCATAGTTGCCAGCACTCGTTCCTTTCCTAGCATTACCAGCACCACTAGTTCCACTACCATTGCCTACCCCATCAATACCTCTACCTTTATCGACACCTCCTACACCCTCGAATCTTGATCCCTACATGAAGTTATTACAAGAGGTGAAATCTGCTAATTCAGCCATAAGAACAATGTCAAACGAGCTTACAATAGTAAGGAAGAAGTAAGTTGAGGCTGATTTTTAGTCGAGGAGATTTCAAACACCACCTATTACCCGAGAGCAAGTAACCACTAGCAAGGGCCCTGAAAGGAACACAACTATGTTAACAAATGAAGAAACTAGCACATCGAAGAAAGCATACTGGTGCTCAACTTGCAATGATCCTCATGGAGAAGACACATGCATGGTGCATCTGAACTATGTACAGACGTTAGCCAAAAGTGTTGGTGGCGAACAAGTTAATATGATAATGGAAGTCGATCATAATTTTATGGTACCATCTTTGGAGCAAGTTTCAGTTCTTACAAGATCTGGAAAGAATCCGGTGATTGTAGATCCAACGGAGTTGGAGCCTTTGAAGGTTCCTGCAGAACCAAAGGTGCAAAATGAAAAAGTGCAACCACCAGTGAAAGTGCCTGGTGCGATGGTAAAGTAACAGGATTCTATCCTATTGAAAGATTTACTACCTAAGCAAGCTCAAGAGAAGATGAAGGCATCAAATTCACAACCTGCAACTGCTCAAGAACAAAATGAGGTGAAAGAACAAGCCAAGGAATGCCTTAGGTACCCATCATTGACTAAGAGACAAAGGGTGGAAGCTACTCAATAGTACCAGGACAAGTATGAGTGGGTTGTAGAAGAAAAAGCTCCTAGGGTTTCTAATTATAACATCATGGAAGAAATGAAGAAGATTCCAGCAAAGATAAGTTTATATGATGCATTGTAGTTACCTAGGCAAGTCGACCTGCTGCAAGAGTCTCTCAAGACTGCAAAAGAGCAAAAGAAAAGTCATTCTCAGATAGTGTTGGCTCAGACGCTACCTACTTCTACCACTAGAAAGAATAGGCCACCACCATTCTATTTGTCACTCAGAATGGAGGGGTGGATTGTGCACAATTGTATGATCGATTTTGGTGCTGCAACTACTGTCATGCCAAAGGTAGTATGCAAAGTAATGGGAATGGAATACATGAGAAGTAGTCTAGGAGTATTGTAGTTGGATGGGACTCCTAGTCAAAATAGTGGGAGTAATCAAGGATATTCCTATCATTCTACATAGCATATCGTAAATCACTATTATTCAAGAAGTAGTGGTGGTTGACTTGGAGCCATACTTCAGCATGTGTCTCTCAAGGGAGTTCACAACGAAATTGGGAGGATACCTTTCCTTGGACTATTCGCATTTGGAGATTCTATTCAAAGGAAGAAGAATCCATATTTATAATGAGAAGCCATCCACTTTTCATATAGAGAAATTGGAAGAAGAAGAAAAATCTCCAGGAGCAGTCAACATGATGATTGAAGAATTAGAAGAAGTTGACTTGATGGAAGAAGCACTTGGTGAACTTCACCTTGAAGATGAATTCTCACTCATGGATTTCAATGCGATGGTCAAAACTGACATTGGTTGTTATACTATAACCAAACTCGAGAAGATTGAAGAAAAGGTCCCTGATTCTCTAGACCTTGTTGCAGATCAATTATGGAAGTTGTATTTTGATGGTGCCAGGTGTAAAAATGGTGTAGGGGCTGGTATTGTTCTAGTTTCTCCTATAGGGTTACAAAAGACTTATTCATATAGATTAACTTGGAGTTGCATGAATAATGTAGTTGAATATGAAGCATTGTGTCTTGGCTTGAAAAAGGCTGAGAAATTAGGCATCAAACAACTGTAAATCTTTGGAGATTCTGAGCTCATTGTCAACCAGACCACAAACAAGTGTGTGTCAAAGCAACACTACTTGAAAGCTTATCACAACAAAGTATGGGATTTATTTGAGTCCTTCATAGCCTTGAACATTCAAGTGATTTCGTGGGAGCAGAACAAACATGTAGATATTTTAGCCTCTCTTGGTGCAAATTTCTCTCCTGTGGAACAAGTAGTCAGAAAACCCAAGACTGTTAGGGTAATCTATAGACCCTCAGTCCTTGATAAGAACCTCTATTGGCAAGTGTTCGACAATGATGAGAAAATAGTCAATTTTTTGATTAAGGAAGTTGCAAGCGTGGATGATAGAGTACTTGTCGAAGAGGAGATGGAAGGAATGATTCAGTTGAAGAATAATCACATTCCTAGGGGATTGATTTCGCTTGAAAGTCTATTCGACCAAAATGATAGGGCTGAGAAGCATAAAATCAAGGTAGATGCGAAGGAATATAAGGAGTTGCAGTTGGAGCCTGAGAAGATCATCAAGATCGGGACTGATTGCATGTCAGAAGAATTGGAAGATATCAAGAACTTGTGTTACGAATTCCCCGACATCATTGCATGGAGCTATCAAGATTTGAAGGGATATGACAAGAATGTAATTCAACATACCATTGAGTTGCAAGAGGGAGTAAAACCATTTTAGAAGAAACAATGACCTATCAATCCCAAAATTGAGGTGCTCATGAAGGTAAAACTATTAAAGATGTTGGAAGCAAAGATAATATATCCAATTAAGCACTCAACATGGGTGGCAAACCTGGTGCCAATTTGGAAGAAGAATGGAGATATCCGTCTATGCATGGATTTTTAGAATCTGAACCAGGCATCATTAAAATATCACTACCCCCTACCATAGATTGATCAAATTCTCCATGTGGTTGTTGGAGCACAAATATTTTCATTGTTAGATGGTTTCTCTAGTTATAACCAGATCTGGGTAAAATATGAGGATCAACACAAGATGACATTCACTACTAAGTGGGGCACGTTCACCTATCAAAGGATATCATTCGATCTTTCAAATGTTGGTGCTACCTTTCAGAGAGCCATGGACATCACTTTTGATGAGTTATTAAACAGAATTATTGTGATTTACCTTGATGATATGATTGTGTTTTTGCATCGCAGAGAAGAGCACATTTCTCATTTAAGGTAGGTGTTCAAGAAATACCGGGAGTTTGGGATTTCCATCAACCCGAAGAAGTCTATATTCATTATCAAAGAAGGAAAATTGTTAGGTCATGTGATCTCACAAGAAGGACTGGCGATTGATCCTACAAGGGCTGAAGCACTCTTGAAACTACCACTACCAGTTAACAAGAAGGACTTGCAGTCATTCTTCGGTCAGATAAATTTCATTCGAAAGTTCATTGCTGATTTTGCTCAGGTAGTGAAACCTATGACCGAGCTCTTGAAAAAGAACGTAGATTTCAAATGGACCGAGGCAAGAAGATAGGATTTTTGGGAGATCAAGGAAAGAATCACTCAAGCACCAGTATTAATCAACCCAGATTATTCCAAGGACTTCATTCTCTATGCAGTGGGTGAGCAAGAGAGTTATGTCACAGTTCTCACATAGAAGCAAGAAGATGGAGATGAAAATCCGATTGCCTTTTTGAGCCAAGTTATTGCGCCGCACCAAGAGAAGTATAATTTCATCAAGAAATAGGTGTACATAGTGATGAAATCCCTAAAGAAATTTTAGCACTTTGTCTCACAAAGCAAAATGATCATTTATGTTATACACCCAGATGTCAGAAACTTCATTCTCCAAGGGGAACTAGGTGACAAAAGAGCAGGTTGGGTCTCAAAGATTCAAGAGTATGATGTGGAGATCCGACCAACAAAGCTAGTTCATGGATGAGCTCTCTACCAGGAATTAGCCAAAAGTGCAACATCTGAATCATTGGCTATAATACAAAAAGAGGATATCGATGAAAGCATTTGTGCAAATCATGTTATGATAGGTCATGATTGGACAAAGGACCTTGTCGAATTATTTACTTCAGGGAAATGTCCATCACACCTTGATGCTTCACAATATCGGAGGTTCAGGCTACAAGCACTCAAATATGTCTTATTACCAAGTGGGTTATTCCATAAGAATATTGATGGAGTACTCCTCAGATGTGTGAAGGAATCAAAAAAGGAGAAAATATTGGAAGAATTCCATTCTGGCTTATCTAGTGGCCATTATGCAGGAAGGCCAATGGCTTTGAAAATCATTCAAGTTGGATATTATTGGCCTACTCTATTCATCGATGCTCATAAAGTGAGTCAAAAGTGTGATAATTATCAGTGATATGTTGGTAGGACTAGGAAAGGAGCATTGCCCCTACACCCGATTCAAGTGGAAGTACCATTTCAATAGTGGGGCCTTGAATTCATTGGAGTCATAGACCCACATTCCTCCATAGAGCATAAATACATCTTGACAATAATAGATTATTTCACCAGGTGGGCAGAGGCTATTCCTACCAAAAAAGTAGATCAAGCTACTATCATCTCTTTCTTGGAGGGACTCATTACCCGCTTTGGTGTCCTGGACGCTATTGTAACAGATAATGGGACTCCATTTATTGGGGCCAAGATTACCAAATTTTCAAGTAAGTATGAGATCTATCTCAAGATATCATCTAATTATTACCCGCAAGGGAATGGCTTGGCCGAATCCACCAACAAAAACTTATTGTGAATCTTGAAAAGGACACTAGGAAGCAACAAAAGGAGTTGGCACTTATTGTTGAATCAAGCTTTGTGGGCAGACCACATATCTATGAAGAAGTCTATTAAAGCCTCTCCTTATTCTCTCGTGTATGGAAAAGAAGTAGTTTTTCCCACTCATATTGAGCTCCCTGTCCTCCAGACCTTACAGTTGTTCAAAGATGAAGATGAGGATTACGATCCAATGAGTGCAAGGTTGGCTCAATTATTGTAGTTGGAGGAAGAAAGAGAAAAGGTGTATCAAGCTTTCACTGAACACACTAAAGCAATGCAAAAGTGGTTTGGAAAAAGACAACAGAGCGCAAGTTCCAGGTGGGAGACTTAGTCCTCAAATGGAACGAAAATAAAGCCAAGCTAGGGAAGCACCACAAGTTTGATGCGATCTGGGAAGGTCCATTTCAGATCTCTGTAGTGAATTTGGCAAATGCATACCATCTTCGAGACATGGATGGCTGGGATCTTCCGATTTCAGTAAATGGCCTTCATCTGAAGGCCTATGTTCAATAATTTGATTAAAAGAGGTATCACTTTGTAAATATGTACAAATTTTCTTTTCAGTATTTTATTTGCTTTATAAAATGATAAATAAAAAAAAAGAATGAGACATGTTCTTTTTAAAATATATTTTACCCTTGTTGTGTTAAAAAATTTGACTGATTCCAAAAGGATGACCTTACAAGAGTCCTAAGAAGGCGCCTTCAAAAAACATGTTTTACGACCAGAGGCACATGGTAAAAAGCAAGGCATTTTCACCCCATTCCAAAACATAAGACAACAATTACATAGAGAGGCGCTTTCACCCAAGAGAAGGGTGAAAACCCCATTCACCCCCTTTGAGGGTGAACGTACAAAGAAGAATAAAAGCGCCAAGTTAATGCGCTATGGAAATGGTCAAAATCGCGTTCACCCCAAAGAAGGGGCAAAACATCCATTCGCCCCTTGTTGGGGTGAACATGGCGATTAAAGCATTATCGCCAACTCAAAGGAAATAGAATAAAATAAAATTTCTTTTTTTTTAAAAAAAAAGAGGGAATTTTAATTAAATTTTTCAAATTATATTTTAAAATGCATGGTGCCCCTAAAAGCTATAAAAGGTGCGAATCCCCTCTTTCGTGAATGTATTTTAAAATTTAATGCATGCAATATTTGGGTTGATATAAATAACAAGAAAGGGGCACAAAAGTACAAGTTATACAGGGCATTCGACATGCAAGTGAATTTCAAATTCAAAAGGAATATAAAAAATAATATAAAGGAAAAAGCTAAAAGGAGAAAAAGCCCTAAAAACAATTGAGTTTTTTAAAAGGAAAATCATGCTTTTGCTAAATATGGGCAAAAAGGAAAAGCTAAAATGGTTTTAAAAGAGGGCATTCATTACGAATTCCATCAATCAGGTGGAGAGCACTTTCGGGGTGAAAGAAAAGAAAATCAAAGTGTGCTTTAGAAGAAATTTTGCCCTCATTATTCTTTGGAGCATGACGTTTTCAAGAGCAAAAGAAGATTAAGAAATCTCTCAAAGTGGTTTCACCCGGAACGTGACAAAGTTTAGAAAAGTGGGTGCATTAAATGATGCATTCTCGAGGCATTTAATTTAAAACGTGCACCCGAATTTGCATTGGAGGGAGATTTGAGGATCTCGAGGAGCAAAATCTCACACCATCAAAAGAGAAGCGTTTATTGGTTCGTAGGTGGTAGGGTTATCATCCCAAGGAAGCTTTAACATCCAGGGCACATTTTTTGATGAAATCGTATGACAAAGAAGGGCACACTTTCCAAGGATGATCTTGCAATGAATAGCAGTTAATATCATTAGAACATCGGGAATAGTGCTAGGCGAGTGAATCAAAGCACACGTTCTTCCAAAATTGCTCAAGGGAAATTTAGAATTTACTATGGTGGTTGGAAGGGTGCTCTATATAAAGGAATAGGTAAAAGCTACCTAGTTTAATTTTTAAATTTTTACTATCACTGTGTTTTCAAGCTATTGTTGCAAAAATTATAGAGAGATTTCAAGGTAACCACTAGAGAGAAATAATGGGAAAAAGAAGCAAAGAAGTGACAGAGGCTACAGAGCCCAAGAAGTCTAGAAAGAAAGAAGGTGGGTCGAAATCCAAAAAGGCTCGAAGGAACAAAAATGTGGATTTGGACCCGTACGCTGACACAATGGCAGAAATTGGAGACTATGTAATTACTAACAAGGGCATGGAGAAACTATGACAGGATGTGCAGTTCACAGTAAATCAAGGGTTAACAGTAGGAAGCCCATTGACGGTGCCATATCACTCACAATTATTTTGGTATTTGTGTATGCCCGTACACCCATGCCCAAAACTGGTGCAACTTATTGCTCGATTTTATAATCCGGTTACTAGGATGGTGCGAAAGGCAAATAGAGAAGTACTCTTTACTATTACCCCGAAGGAAGTGTAGGAGGCATTTGCTTGTGGTTTGAAGCCTCCTTCATACGTGATTACCAAGAAGTTACATACCAATGAGTAGGAGGATAGATATATCTCTACTATAACGATGCATCGATTCATGGAGATGCAGTTGATTAAGGAGCCATAGCTAGGGCAGCTTTCGAACCTACCAAAGCCGCTCACAGAATTTAAGAGCCTAGACATCTATTCAATGTTGGCATGGGTTGTCGGTCTACCGATAGATTCTACCATTCATAAGTGGTAGGTGGCTCTAGCGCAATGTATTTTCCAGGTAGAATTTTACTCTCCATCGACCATGAGGTAGGGCACCAATCCGATTTACTTCGATTGGGCCGATTTTATTTCTCGAAAACTGCATTTTTAGCTGGAGAGGTTGCAAACTGGGGAAGAGACGTCATTCATGCACACTTCTTTTCTGGTATGGTATTTCTTCTTTCATCTACACTAGCATTTCTCATTCATTACAGTGAGGCAAATGGATGAGAGGGATGAGCTTCTACCAGTTTACATGTGGACTTCCGCTCTATCAAGCAGGGAGTCATTTTATAGTTTTAACCGTTTGTTTTTGGGGCCCGCAATAGAACTGCTTTGTGGTACATGTGAAAGAGTGCCATGGGAGATGAGAGAAGCAGTAGTTATAGCAAAAAAATGAGACATCTTTCTGCTTACTCAGGGTGTGGTCGTAAGAATTTTTGGCTTCACGGGTAAGCCATTCCTACTGCCATATTTCACCATCGAACATATTTTTGCTATGGAGGTGGTGCACCAATCAGACTATGTGAATGATGTATATGGAGTAGGGCATGGTAAGAAGATGACTTGCAATATGCCTTTCAAGTTTGGCAGTATAGAAGTGAGCCAGGTAGGGTAGAATAGGTTACTCACAGTAACACTTCAGGACCTGGGGTTGATAGAACTACCGCAACGTTGGAGGTATGACCCATTGGGAAAATTCATAGAGATAATAAAGGCCAAGACATTTCACTATTGTCCACGACCTGACATTGAGAAAAAGTAAAATAATTTTGATGGACCTGACTTGGAGTGGCACATTGAAGATATGACGTCGCTCCCACCTTGGCATGATTGCTACGAACAGGAGGTTGAGTATAATTTGATGAAGTACAAAAATTAGATTCCTCCACCCGGGTTGTTTAGTCAAGTAAAAGAAAGTTAGCCCCTGTGGACCGAGGAGAAAATTACGAACTGGTGGATAATGCGGGTCCATCGAGGAAAAACCACATCTCCTTATGGGTTGAAGATGGATGAGGCATTTTTGGACACCTACGATGAGTTTGTTAATGCCTATCAACCCATCACTTTCACCAAGATCTTACCTCAAAGTTTCAAAGTTTCCAAAATTCTGATAGTGGTGAAAGTGAGGCAAAGGGAGAGCACCTGACAGTTGAAGAAGAGACTCTAGAGGAGGAAGAACAACAGTATGTGTTTCAATGAAGGTCATAGTGGATGAAGCATAAAATTGAGGAGGTACCTTTTCCAGAGAAGCAGACTATCCGAGATGCGCCCCCATTTCCCAAAGCTACGAAGAAACCAAGGACCGATGCCACTTCCTCCTCTACTACTGAAGTTTTGGTTGCTATAGTTCCCATAATTCTAGTTGTTTCAGTGACTGTTATTTCCTCTTCGATGGTGATAGATGCTCCGATGATGGTTGCGCAAATATTTTTGATGATTCATGAATAGGAGGAGGACCAGCAGTCGGAGAGCCCTCAAGTGGAGGTCATGAACATCGAGGAGGACGTGAACATTGAGGAGGAAGTGAAGAAGCAATAAGAGGAGATTATTTTGCAACCGCTTCCATCACTAGAGCACACGACACTTGCGCCCAAAGGTACATCTTCCTTTCCCTCTTCTTCTTCGGAGCATGTAGTGGTTGTTAGCCTATTTCCCTTAGTTTCTACATCTATCTCTCCACCTTTCAGTATGCCTTCTATGTCCATTTCGCTTCCCTCTTCTTCCCTTCCCAAAGTCACTACTGCTCCTTCTTCTATTCCCCTTTCTTTGGCCTCCCTTTCTTTCAGTTCATTTACATCAGGTCCAAACCCATTTTTGTGCCCTTCCCCTTCCATTTCTGCCACCACTTTCACCAAGGTTGTAAGTACACAAGCTCCTCCTAGAGTGAGTGTAACTACAACTAAACCTGGTTCCTCCACCCACTCCACCATTTTGGTCCCTCCCCTTCTAGCCATCTCATCCGCTTCTTTTGAGCCCGACCGCTCACAAATTTTGATACCTTTCACACCATTTTTGGAGTTGCAAGCACTACCCAAAGTTGAGGTGGCATCAAAGCAGCCCGACGTGGAGAAAATCAATTGAGCACACCTCAGTTCATCACAGTGGTTGAAAAGCAAAAGGTAAAAAGAAGCTCTAGCTCCAGCTCGGCCGCTCAAGAAGGTTGCTTTCGATCCAATTGCCATGGAAGCTCACACAACTAAAATCACTCCCCTAGTCCAGAAGCCACAAGGAGAAATGATGTCGAGTGATTATGTTTGTGAGACCATAATAGAGGACCTCACCAAGATTGATCCCACGGAGAAAATGGGTAACATACAGGTTGATATGAGTTCGGTATACTTGCATGGCGAGTATTATAAGCAGAGATATTTTGATCATGAGAATAAAATTATCAAACTCGAAAGTGCCTTGGCCAAAAGCAGAGTGCAAGAGGAGAAGACAGCCATAGAGAATGAACACTTGTGCCAACAAGTAGGAGTGCACTTGAAAGAAAGGGATGCAGCAAGAATAGAGATGCAAGCACTCAGAACGCAGCTAGAGGCCATACATAATCAACTAGCGGAGAAGGCCGCACAGGCTGCAGGTTTTTCTTTGAAAAGCATCAAGGAGGCACGCCTTCGCTCGGCCCAGAACTACGAAAAGTTGGCCGCACAAGTAGTTCAAGTATTGCATTACCTCTGGGCAGCTCGGATATAGATTCATATGGGGTAGAAATTGATAGATAACACTGAGGAGATGCTGGAACCCTACATGGAGATGGTAGTAAAAATTTAGGCCTTGGCGCATTCCAGCATACATATTCACCCCTTGAGTGAAATGGATCATGCTTGGTCTACTACAAAAGTCACGCTGCATAGCTACTTTCAAAGGATGGACCTGGTGAGAGAAGGCTAGAATATTCTTAATGCAATCGAGCGAGAGCATACTATTTCCATGACTCATTTTGATGCTCTTGCCGATATGGGATTTCTGGATTTTATAGATGAATGGGGTGAACCTCTACCAAAAGAACAATTGATAGCCTGGAAGAATTTCATGGAGGATACCTCGAAATTGATGCATGGGAGGAGCCCATCATAGAAGCGCAGGTGTTGCCTCTTATGCAGAAGTTCACTCGCATGGAGTTGGCATTGTTTGAGTTAGCCCAGCGAGTGAAACGCCTCAGCTTGGAAGACGTCCAGAATCTACGCTTTGTTTATGAGTCATTGAGTGTTCCCTATTTGTTTACCACTCATGCTTGGGAGGAGGTAGTCACAGTCTATGAGGTAACCTTCGAAAGCCTCAAGGAACAGGAGGAATGAGCAACAATAGAGCACACAATAGTAGAAAAGGTAGCAGAAGAAGCAGAGTGGGCAGAAGTACTCCGAGTAGCAGTAGAGGCTGAAGCCATTGAGAAGGTAGAAGAGGAGGCACGAAGAAAAGCATCTACATCAAAAGCGCCAGCCAAAACCGACAAGAAGACTCCATAGAAGCCCAATGGATAAAGGCCTAGGATCGCTTGCATCCATACGAGCTGGATACCCCATGAGCCACCAAAAATATTGGCAGTTTTGTAATATGCCACATTGAAATATTTTTGATGAATTTTTTATTGTAATGCGACAAAATATATTAATATTAACATATATTAATATACAACATTTTGATCGATATAATATGTTGCAGTTATATTTTACTTTTCTTTTTTCTTTTCTTGCATCCTTTTGGCTTGAAAATAATGGGTGTTTTAAGGAAAATATCTAGGAGAATGGATTGAAGACTTTGGTTCAAATCACATGTAAAACAATTGTAAAATGGTGCATAAAAGACTAAATGCATAAAATGAGAGCTTCATTGAAATTGAAAATTGTGTTCACCTCAAGCAATGGGTGAAAGGCTCATTCGCCTCACTTCGAGGTGAACATAAAAGAAGAAGAAATGATAAACTTTGGCTAAACATGTTTGCCCTAACTGAGGGGTGAAAGCCCTATGTGCTCCTCATTGAAGTGAAAGAAGAAGAGAAATTAAAAAATGAAGTTTCAAAAATGGCTAAGTATTGACATCGCCCGAAGTCAAAATGAGGGAAGAAACACATTCACCCCAAAGTTGGGGTGAAAGCTTCGTTCACCCCACTTTGGGGTGAACATCCTCGAAAATATGGAGAGATGCGCTCACCCAACACAATTGGCTAGTTGAAGGTGTAATCGACAATTTTTTTTTAAAGCATTATAAAACTTAGCAAAAATTGGCAACTTTCAAAAGAAGGTGCATTCACCCCAAAGATGGGAGTCCTTCATTCACCCCAAGTTGGGGCGAACGTATTTAAAAGCATGAATTTGAAAAGTCAACTTTACATTCACCCCGGTTGAGGGGCGAAAGCTCCATTCGCCCCTCCCGGGGGTGAATGCGCCATGAATGGTAAAGTGGGCAAAGAGTCAAAAGTTCAAAGTGACTTTGAAAAGTCAAATTCACATTCACCCCAAGAGGAAGGTGACAACCTCTTTCACCTCTTTTGGGGGTGAACGTAGAGTTTAAGGAAGCTGTTAAAAGTGCTTTTGCCTAGAGTATAAAGGATTGATTTTTGTTAAATCAGGGGTGCCTTCTTCACCAAGGAACATGATGAAAAGAGTAAATACGTGATTCACTTACTGCTAAGATCGGGCGAATTTTGCTATCAATAACATTAAATGTTTGTGGCAAAGAGTAACTCAAGTTGTGGATCTCGAGCAAAGAGAGCAACAATATTAAAGGTGCAAGGCGATTTTCATGATTTCCAAGCAGAAGTATATTTTTGAGGATGGCAAATGTACCAAGTCAACGACCAAGCCTTGTAGTTTTCCATGCACCGACACCCAAAAATGCCAATTTCCTAGAAGAATTTCCTTAAAAGTCGGATCATCGCCTCAAAAGAAATATTTTCAATGACTTCAAGGAGGAATTGTCTCACCAAGGTTCCTGATCTGTGAGCATTTTTGTCCTCATGTGTATTTAATGAAAGAGGTGAAATCCTCTATAAATACTAATCAATTTCCATTGTAAAAGGAGGTTAGACATTCTGTAGAAAAACTATTCAAGTTCTCTACATCAATAGAAGATACTTGGCTTCTAAATTTGCAAGTGATCTTGTGTGTGATTTCCTTCTATTTTTTATGCATTTCTATTTTACGCTCATATTCATTGTCTTTTGTTAAAGTTTAAATTTTGCATCTGAGTTTGAACATTGTTGGTAAGGGAGTGAGTTCTGGAATGCGATCCTGGAGGTTGTCTCTGCAAGGTTGTAAGTAGATTCTATTGCCTTCTTTTATTACATGCTGCTTCAATGCTTGGGTGGATTTCTTGCTGCTAGTCTATCCCCAATCCTACACCTTCGACCTATGGCCATATTTCCCATCTCTTTCCATCATTTCCAATTTCTTTCCTGCAACTCTAGTCTTAAACCAGTGTAGGATTTAGTAAGGGAGCCAACCCTCTCTGGAGATTGGCATGGAGGACATTCCTTTCCTTCGACCTTTCAATGTTGGCCATGTCTAGGGTGCACAAATGTATGTTTGTATAATTAGGTAGATATTTGACCAACACTTCTTTGTCCTCTATTCATAAAATCATATTTGAAGATGTCATGGTTAGAATATTTTATCCTTCAAAGGCAAAGTGCTATTGTGGTACAAGTCTTTAAAAGAAAAAAGTATTTCTACTTGGGCTGATTTAGCCAGAGCACTTATTGATGAATTTGATGATCCTGGAGGCCCCTTTTTGCTACTCACTCAATTCTCATTCATCAAGAAATCTTCTCATGAAAGCCTTCTTGATTTCAATGTTTGATTCAAGAGAGTGTGGAGGAGAATTCCCCAAGAATACTAACCCTCCCACCCTAAGCCTATCTCTATTATATCCACACATTTCATCCTAATTTAAGTATATTCATTCAATAGTCTAAAGAAAAAATATTTCCCCTTATCTTTTGAGAGGTAATCCAGGATGAAAATATGTTGATCATAGTTGGTAAACTGCCCTCCCGAGTAATAGATACCTCTTTTGATAATCCTCATAGCCCACTTCATTGTAAACCCCTAGAGGAGGTAAAGTCATGGCCATTGTAAGGAATAAAAAATGATGTTATTCCTAATTATCAAGCTAATCAAGTCTGGAGAGAACAAGAGTTGATAATGGTGATGCAACACATGGAGCAAGATGTAAAATAAGGAGAACCACATTTTGGGAAAGTCAAAAGGAGAGAAACCAACAATGCTATTGTAGACACCAAATCCTAGCCACTCATTATCCAGTCATCACCGTCAAATCACAACCATCCATCATTAGTTATTTATTTATATATGTATATATTTATATATAAATATAAATATTCTATATATATAAATAAATCCTAGCCATTCATAATCCATTCCTCATCATTAAATCATAGTCATTCATCATTTATTTATATATATGTATATTTATTTATATATATAAACGAATCTCAACCGCCCATCACATCTTAATCCTGACCACTCATTTAACATGACCCATTCCACTTATCAAATCACAATCACAACCCTTCATTATGTTTTAATCTCGATCGCCCATTGGTGTTGTCGAGACCCTAACATGTTTTAAGGGTAAATTATAAAAGGTTATTCATTTTGATGAATAAGGGTCTAAAAATTAAATTCTATCATCCCACTCATCCCTTCACACTCGCACAAACCCTCGCCATAGCTATATACCTCGTTCATCCATGCGACATCAGATTGAACCATCAAGAGCGTAGATCCAACAACTCAGACATATTTCGACAAGGTATCAAGTTTTATTGATTTACTTACATTTTCTTTATTTTTGCATTTTATTTAGCAATTATTTCAATTAGGGTTAGTATTTTACACTTTCATGTTTTAGTGGGCATCATATTGTGGAGGTCTCACAGGTGTTACTAACTTTATTATGATTTATTTGTGTGTAGTTTACAGGAGGTATTTTTATTAATGACTATTACAGCTTTGAGTGGCCCCACAAGATACACAAGCCCACTCACACTTTTTTGGAGTGAAGACGATCCAAAGACACCAACATTCATTTGAACAAGGGTTTTAAACCCTCTTATTGTAAAATCATTGTATCACAACAAGTTGTATATTGTGACCCCTGATTTTGGGGCATATTAATATTATAATAGTGGAGATCTAGGCTCCCTAAAATCAATATAATATCATTCTTCCATTGTGCAATATTTCTTATTGTTGATCTGTTATTATTATATTGGTGTTCATTTTTTCTTTACAGTTATGTATCTGTGGAAACCACCTTATTAAAGTTTATTGGTTGGATCTCATCAAAGATAGCTTCAATAAAAAGGGAGAATTAGAACAAAATGTAGAATACAAGAAGAAAGAAAGTGATAGCAATATTGTCTCACCCCTAGTCTCATCACCTGGTTTCCTCCATATAAAGGATCCAAACCTAAGAGCTTTGGTGGTGTGATAGCATTCAACACAATAGCTCCCCAACAAGAAGGTAATATTGATCAATATTCTCTAGCCTCTGAATCCTAAGAAGAGGAGAAGAAGAATCAGATATATATTCAAGAACAAGTGCCAGTACTAATATCCTTGAATCAAGAAAGATTGAAAGCTTATAAAAGTTTGTATTTTCTATATTTGACCCTAGAGAAGAGGAAGGAGAAGGTGATCCAATTCAAAAGCTTATTCAAATATTCTTTTCCACTAGGTAAAGAGTTGAGGAAGATCTGCTAATACCTTCAGAAGTGAATTTGGTTGATATCTCCTTGGAAAAATTAATAGAAAAGGGTAATGCAACTTCAAGGACCAAATTCTTAAGTGTTCAAAAGGAGCATTTTAGCCCATTTTATTTACCTCTCTTTTTGGAGAAATGTGTATTACACAATTGCATAATTGATCCAAGAGCTAGAATATCAGTAATGCCACTTGGGATCTATGAAATTTTAGGATTGACCATGGATACCATAGAACTAGAATGGTTATGATTCAAAGGGAGGCTTGTTAGAAAGGTGGCCATCTTGAAGCAGTTTGTAATGATGTTATGTGGACACCCTGATTTAGTCATCATACAAGACATAACGGTTGTTGATGTTCCTCCATTATTTAGCACATGCCTATCTAAAGGTCTCCTTAGATAGTCTAAAATTTATATTAATTAGAAGCCAAATCAGATGATTATTTTTGGAGCAAAGAATATAGCCAATGTATCTAGCCAAGGACTTCATCCCTTTTTTTAGAAAGATACAAAAAATACCAAACTAGTCTATTGAAGGGAGCTGACCATAGTACAAAGGTAAATATGTTTTTTTCTATAGGAAGGTCGGTCAAAACACTATCAAGGTTTATATTAGAAGTTGCAGAGCATATCTGTAATTAGTTTTTTTTCTTACTAGGAGACATGAAAGTTTTATTTTCTTAAATCCTACGTAAGTAATCAAAAAGAATTTTAGAAGCTAAAAATAAAAATTATATCAAGATCCTTTGTGCATAAATGAATATTTGTAGAAGGTTTTAGAATTTGTGATGCTTAGCTAGAAAACACTTGTTACTGAACTATATGTCATAGGGTGGACAATGTGTCAGAGTGGAAGATATTAAAAATAGGCTCGAAGATAGTTATGAGCTATCAAAAATTAGATATAGATAAAGGCTTAAGTTTGGTGCTATCTAGTAGAGATATTTTAGATTCAGAGGATGAGTTCACAAAAAAATTTGAAGCTAGGTGTAGGCACATGCACATATCACATTTTTGTGTACATAGTCGACAAGTAAATAAAATGATTGATTATAGTCATAATAAATAAGTAGGGTGAGCTCATGTGAGAGCATCAACCTTACATCATTTTGTACATATACTTAAGGTGAATAAGATAAGATTCAAAGGGTAGGCTAAGAAAATCATTTGATGTTCCAGAGGATCAAAACCTTGATGGATTATGTGTTACCTACCATAGTCGATAAAGCATGATGCACAACGTTTTCTACTTTATTTTGCATATTATGATTTTATTTTCATAAATTTTTTGCCTTATCCCCTTTGTTATTCCCTCCATCATTATTCTCTTGACTTTATAGCCCAATGAACAAAGTGAGAAGTTCTAGGGAGGTAGAGGGTGCATTTGAAAATTTAACATGACATAGGTAAGGCCATCAAAATTTGTGTAAACAAGCAAAAGTGTAATATGCATTACACTGTATAGTATGATGTCAGTTGAATGCACAAATGATACAAGTAAGAAACTCAGTTGATCCATGGATGTATAACTCAATATGATTTTGCAATCGTCATTTGATGAGAAGCCCTTTTTGGATCCAGCTTATATAAAGATGTACAATTATTAAACATCAAAAGGATGAAGTTATCAATAAATAGATACGCCTAAAAAGGCAAAAGAATATTTCTATGGAGAAGTACGAGCAACTAAAAGGGTTTCTACTAGCCTACATGAGATAACATAAGAGATGCAAGGAGAAAAGATGATCACCTAACCCATGGTAATCTATCTATCATGGAAAGAGCTTTCAACTCCAATGGAGGATACATACAAAGGTATGTTTTTGTGGAAAATTCTTTTAGTTTGTGTACCTCCAATTCTCCTATTTTGTTTTCTCTTTTCTCTATCTCTAGTGCTATAGTCCATCGTATATATATTTGTTTGTAATATTTATCCTTTATCGATCAGATTTTTAATGCATCCATCATCCCTCACCACCATGTCATGTCATTTTTTTGTTCCTACTCCTTCCATATTTATGTAATTGTACATTCACCCTAGTCTCATCCCACCTAGCTTTGTCCTTCATTTTATACCTGGTAGTAAATTCATTTCTTCTTGTATAGTCCCTTATTCCTCTCCTAATACATCTTCTAGGCTCCCTTTTATCCTTTAGAAAGTGTTTGATCCAATAAGGCTATCTAAGTTCTACAACTTTACAAGCAAAATCCTCCAAGAGGTACCATAATGTAGGCCCAAAAGACCACATACTTAGGTTTTTTTGTAAAATTTTTAAAATTTGGTTGTGTTGAAATGTGCTCCTGACCATAACCCTAGATTAGTGTAATCTATTCTACGTCATGGTCAACATGGTCAAAAGTACTTTTCAAGCATCACAAATCATGACTTAGAATAGAATATGATGCCCCTAACTCAAGACAAGGTTCTACACCATTTGGCTCATAGCAAGGTTCCACATCATGGTCAAGATTGGTCAAAGCATTTAGGAAGTGAATCGATCTTGATCTAGAATGAGGTTTTATACCACATAGTTTAGAATTTTTCATACCTCAACCTCATACTAGCACACCCCTGCTCCATGTCATGGTCAAAGCAGTCAAAATATTAAGTTGCAAAATTTAAGGATGGATTAGAACATGTTCTATACCATGAGCTATGCAAATAGCTAAAGGTAAATTTCCATGAGATGGTTTCATTTTACAATAGGTTGGTTGCAAATGTGTCCCAGGCCATGGTCAAACTTGTTTAGACTTGCAACTGGCAACATCAAACCTTGATTCAATGCATGGTTCTTCTTCGTGTAGACTAGAGCAAATATTTACATTGTGATCCTAGATTGATGAACCCTTATTCTATGCCATAGTCAAAATAGTCAAAAAATTGAACTTTGAGATCCAAGGGCTGGATTAGACTGTGTTTTACCTTATGAGTAATAAAAAAATAAAGGCAACTTCACAAAATGGTTCTATTTTAGAACGTGTGGTAGGCTGCAAGTGTGCCCTAGGTCTTTATTGTTGAAGGTGCGCCAAGCATTTTAAAAGGTTTCAATCTTAGCCATCTAAGAGTAGATTAAGGGATCATGTTGAATGTGATTGGAACAACATATAAATATGAGATTCATTGTGGTATTTAGATGCTAGCTTCTGTCTAATCCAGTTCTAAGCTAAAATAGAAGAGTTGAGAAGATGAAGTGATGAAAATCAAGTTCCATGAGCTGATTCAGTTCTAGACTGATGGCAAGGTAGCCACAATAAGAACAGGAGACGATCATGATTTCATCTTGGCAAGAATCTATAGTTGGAAGTCATGAAAGTCAAACAACTTGTAGAGGTAAATTTGTAGGGGATCAAAGGAACAAATGATTTATTCTTTCTTTGATCAAATGGGAGGTTACCACCTCAACATATTGCTGATATGGTGCTCCACCTTCCTTGTAATGTTCCTAATTATTTCAAAATTATTCATTGCAAAACTATAAATAGAGGTTGAACCCTCATTTCAAGGGGTCAACTCTAAAGTGTTTGCTTGCACTACTGTTGTAAACTCTACAAATTAATAAAAGGAGCATTACTTGGATGTTTGCCTCAGACTTGTGTCTTATTTTCTATGGATTACCAACCGTTGAAGTCATTTCTACTACTATTGCTATGGTTGGTATATTATGCTAATTTGGATTAGTATCTTAGAGAAAATTGGAATGATTCATGTCTAAAAACATGCTTGGAAATGATTTATTTTTCTAGTTAGTCAGAGTATTAATCTAATACCCAGGTGTTGTAGGTGAGTTGGAGAGGAGAGGGCAATCCTCCAAGGGAGGTCCCAGGTTTGAATCTCCACCCTACCAAAAAGCTGAATTGGGTACCCAAAATCTAATTGATAATGTTGGTGTAGGCAGGTTGGGTGCGACTCCCGGGTGACTTTGACGGTGTAGAATCCCCTGTTCGTGGTCTCTCAGACCAAAGCGGCCCCACAAGGGGTTTTTTGCTATATATATATAAAAAAGAGTATTAATCTAATTCTACTAATTTGGATTGTTAATACCCTAGATGTTTGAAATAATTCTTGAAGCATGCTATTTTTTCTTAATGATGAAGATGTCTGGTTTTGAATGCTGTTAGTCTCTAGTATTGTTTGCTGGAATTTGATTTGTCAAAAGTTCTTTGTAGATGCCTATGTTGTTAGCTTTATCCATCCAATATTGATTCATTACTTTCTTAACACTTTCCTCTTTATATCCCTATCTTTATACATTTAACTGAGCTTAAATGAGTCAACATTTAGTAAGTTGACAAGGTATACCAACCTACTCTAGAGGTTGGGTTAAAGCATTTTTAACCCATCCAATATCAGGGTTTAGGTTGTGATTAGCAAGTGTTTTTCTTACAAAAAACCATTTTAGATGATAGTCAAAATTTAAGTTTACCTTGATATCAATTCGTACCCCAACACTCTTATTATATATATAAACATGACATGCTTTATAATTCTTCACTCATTGAGAGCAATTTGTGAATATGGTTGGTCAATAATATCTCACTCTTAATATTTTTTGGGTTGTTTTTTAAGCTAAATAGTGGCCACCTTTGTCATGATATTCTATCATTAGATAATTAAATATTTTCTCTATAAAGCATCTTAGAAACACCTCATCACAACCTCTAGAAAAGAGTGTTATTGATCCAAAAATAATTTATGGACTTCATCCTAATTTTCTAGAGAGGTTTGATTGTTAAGCTTCCAGGAACATCTCTTGTTAGCATGTATTGCTTTATGTCATTAATCCATCTAACCAAATATCCTTAATAAATTACTTCTACTAATGCTATGTGTTCATATAAACATGCCTTGGATATATTTTTCACACAAGGCTCCCCCTCTCACCATTTTTATGGGATTAATTTTGATTTTAAAATTATATATCTTATTTATCCATGTTGCTTATTTTATCCCAATTAATCATGTAGGACTATAAACCAAACACCTAAATGTATAGTGAAAACAATGGTCTTCCTTTGGTATAAATAATATCAAAATTTCCTTAGAGCCATTATCATAGTTGTAGACACTAAAAATTGACCTAATTTTCATCTATTTTTCATCAATTCACCCTCATGTATCAACCCTCTAACCAACCAAGCCAAATTCACCTTTTTTTAGACCTAAAATTGAGTATTTATTGGTTTAAAAAAAAGCTAAAATTTGAACCAACTTTTCTCCTATGAAATCTTCTCCATTCTTCCCAAAACCACTTCTATTGGGTTAGTCTTAAAAATATTTTTTTGACAAATATAGGTTTACCTATATTTTACATCGTTTGGTCTCTCAAAATATAGAAAAACTACACATGGGTCTAGCTATTGCGATTGCATGATTTTCAAAAGTTTTAGTCCATTTAGGGTCCAAAAACCCTAGTGGATACCCTTGCCCTAAAATCTAATTTTTATAATTTTTATTTTTCTTACCTTGTCCCCAAACCTTCTATAAATAGAAGGGTTGGATTCCTTTTTAGACCCATCTTTGATTTTCTCCCATTTTTGAATGTTCCATGTTCAAACTACTTCCATGTTCTATTGCGATATCGTGTTCTAATTTCCATGCTCTCTCTCTCTCTCTCTCTCTCTCTCTCTCTCTCCCATTCACAAGCTTTCTATGACTTTTGTTCTTATTCAACTTTCTCATGTAATTGTGAGCTAGTTGTAAGTGGAAAGCAATAATGGATAGTGTACCAAGAACATTCTTCAACTCCATCAACATAAATGGGGATAGATGCTTACCTCTTGGGTTTGCCTCTGGTCCTTTATTTTTGCTTTTCATCTCTACTATAGTAAGTAGTTCACTTTTCTATTTCTATTGCATCATTATTCTGTTAGTTTAATGTTGGAAATATTAAGTATTTTGAGTTGTCATTGATGTCAAAGGATTGATGTCAATAGGTGAAGAACATGTGCTAATATTGAGAGGGGGGTGAACAATATAAGATAAAACTTTTTGCTTTTCAATCCATATGATAACATCAACAATATTAAAGTAGTAAAAATTACACAAATCATCACACACATTCGAGACATGATTTAACATGGTGCACCCAATGTGGGCTACTCCATAGAGAAAATATTCCTTATAAAATTTTCTCAATAAATTCTCTTGGGAATCCTTTCCCTATTACAATGTTTATGGACATCTGTCCAAAGGAGACACCAATCCCCTAATAAAGTTTATGGAACTCTATCCATAAGAGAACTTCTGCTCTAGCTGGTGATACTATTAGAAGACTACTACCTCTACTACATTGGCATTTTGATCTCTATCCACTAAAGACTCTATCCCCACTCAAAATATCTCTATCCTCACTTCCTTGGCTAATGGATCTCTATCCACTGGAGACTCTTGTCCTTTGCTATGTCACCTCTAAAGTCTACTCTTACTCTATTCTATTCTCTATCTCAGATTTGTACTAAACACTATCCTTCGGTCTAGCACAAATCTACTCAATATCTATCTCTGGTCTGGCACAAAATTGTCCTCAAATCTGCACCAAAATCTATCCTCAAGCCTTAACACAAATCTTGAATCAATCACAAATCAACTCTATTAGATTTACTCCAAACCTTAACTCAAGGTTTGAACAAATTAATCAATCAAATCTACTCTCAAGTCTTATCAAAGACTTACCTCAAATCTGCTCAACAAGTCCTCCCTAGAACTTGTCTAATCTGCTCAACAAGTCTTCACCAAGACTTGTCTCAAATCTGCATTGTAAGCTTCCACAAAAGCTTACTCAACTCAACTCAACCAATCACTTAATGAAAGCTTAGTCAACAATGCTTATCAAACAAACCTTACATAATAATTATACTCATGATATTTCACAAACCCTAGTTCAAGCACATGAAATCTTACTCAACATTGCCAAAAATGCTTATCAAACAAGGTTTCTAGCATCAACCTTCATTCCAGAAAAACCTTCATCAATAAATATTGGATATCTCAAAATTAAACTCAACAATGCTTATCAAACAATTCCTTTTCACTCCAACTCAACATTCACAACATCCAATCCAACAATATTTTACTCACAAGGAAGATTTATCCATACCTTTTTTTTGATGGAGTTATGTCTTCAAAACCTATCTTAACCACAATCAAATTTTCTTTGCCAACACTAGGGTTAGGTAGCCACAACCTATCTCAAGATCTCCAAAAAATAATTTTCAATAATTATTTTACCATACAAAATATCAAATCTCTTAGTACACCTTATAATCTCCAAACTTACATAATATAAGTCAACATCCTTATTAAACAAAATACACAACAATTTCCTTTAAACACCTTATCACTCCAACTTTATAAAATAAATTGCAATCACCAAAAATTAAAATAAAATATTTTAATTTACTTTACCTTATAACTCCCACTTTATAAAATAAATTGCAATCACCAAAAATTAAAATAAAATATTTTAATTTACTTTACCTTATAACTCCCTCAACAACCTTATAGTTTCCAACTTACAAAGACCTCTAAGCAATTTCCAAAATTCACAACCTTTGGAGAAGTAAAAATATTTTTAACATACCTTTCAACTAATCTACCCACCAAAACATTTTCGATGTGATTCGAACACACAACGTAGCCTCTCCAACACCCTAGCCTCAAGCTAGGCTACCAAGTGGGTTGCGTACCCACATGAGACTTTAGGTGCACGTTCCCACTTTATCCTCCTATCAAAAAGCACCCACAAAAAAACGAAGGCCTCTCACAAGCAAAACATCAATCACGTGGATCGAACCCGCGATCCCTTCCTTGCAAGCCTTAAAAATTTCTCAACTTCTGTCGGTGGATATATCTATCCACGATGATGGCCTTACACTTTAGTCTACCTCCAATCACTTTGAAACGCAAACTTCTCTTTCTCAACCAAATGCAACACTTAATTTTTCATTCGAAGGTGTGTATATTCAAGGACTTAGGAAATGAAATTTATTTCCTATATTAATACACATGCTCTTGTCTTCTACACATCGTCGAAATTTGAATTTAAAAATTTGAATTAGATTTTAAATATTAAATTTAAAACCTTTGCATCCATTATTAATTTAAATTAAAGTTTTAATCAAAGATTAAAATATTGTAATTTAAATTAAATATTTTGTAATTTGCTCATGGGTCTTTTTAACTTGAACCTTGTTTTTCTTCACCTTGTTATTTGGCTCGAAATATTATAATAATATAATATTATTATTTAATATAAACTTGCTTCTCCTTCCTTGGGTCTTCATCCTTTGGGTCTTTTTAGGCATATAATATTAAAAATAAATATTATATCATATTCCTTTTCAAGACCTTCTTGCTTTTGAAAAAACCACTTGATGTCCTTAATATGATGAAATTGAACCAATATGCTTTTGACATCAATGACAACAAAACTACTCAAAATTTCCAAAAATCTCCCCCTTTGTCATTGATGGTAACCCCTTTATTTTTACCATTACTTTTCCCTTGTAAAAAGCTATTTTTCTTGAGAAACTGCTCCTCTTGATTGAATGCTCTTTTCCTAACTCAAATCTCTCCATCTTTGTCATCAATGGCAAAGGTCCACCTTTGGGGCTTGGGGCTAAGAACGAAACACTTAGCTTAGCCCCTCCCCCACATCCTATTGAGGTGGTTAATTCTGGGGTGGGAGTAGAACTACTTCCAAATTTTCTCGAAGACACTCAAAGGTCTCTTTCGAAGGTTTCTTAGTGAAAATATCTACAATCTGCTCCTTTGTAGTAACATATTCCAACCTGACTTGCTTTTTTGTCACCTGTTCTCTCAAAAAGTGATACTTGATCAAAATGTGCTTTGTCCTAGAGTGCATCACTGGATTATTTGAGATATTTATAGCACTTGTATTATCACACAATATGGGAATAGGATGATCATGTTTTATCTTGAAATCCTCTAGAGTTTGCTTCATCCATAATACCTGTGTACAACTAGCAACTGCTACAATATACTCTACCTCTATAGTAGATAGGGATACTGATGCCTATTTCTTACTTATCCAAGAGACCAAAAAGTATCCAAGAAAGAATGCTCCTCCACTTGTACTTTTTTTTATCATCAATGCTGCCAGCCCAATCTACATCTGTATAAGCTATGAGAGTGAAACTGTCACTTTTGGGATACTAGAGCCCAAAGTCCATAGTCCCTTTTAGATACTTGAGAATCCTTTTTATTGCTGCTACATGTGTTTCCTTGGGTGTTTCCTGAATCCTTGCCACTAATCCCACTACCTGTATGATATCTGGTCTAGTAGTTGTGATGTAAAATAAGCTGTCAATCATAGATATATATAATTTTTGATTTGCCTATGGAGATTCATCATATTTACTTAATTTACATCCTGTAACTATGGGAGTACTTATTGGTTTGCAATATTCTAACTTGAATTTCTTTATCATCTCTTTTATATACTTGGTTTGTGAAAGGAACATCCCTTTCTCTGATTGTGAAATCTAAAGTCCAAGAAAGAAGGACAACTCACCAAGCATAGACATATCAAATTCATTCTGCATGCTCTTTGCAAATTTTTGACACATATTATCATTATTTCCTCCAAAAATGATATCATCAATATAAACAACCAAAATTAGTAATTCATTCCCTTCATTTTTGATGTATAAGTTACTATCCACTATTCCTTTCCTAGTAGGTACTTGTCCAATATTGAATACCAAGCTCTAGGAGTTTGCTTTAGTCCATAAAGTGCTTTATTCAATCTGCATACATAGTCTCATTTATCAGTCAAGTTGAAACATTCTAGCTACTCAATGTAAACCTCTTCTTATAAAACACCATTTAGAAATGTTGATTTAACATCCATATGATATACTTTGAAGTTTTTGAATCTTGAAAATGCTAAGAATATTATGATAGCTTCAAGTCATACAACTGGAGAAAATGTCTTATCAATGTCAATTATATTTCTTCCTCTTCTTCTTCTAATTCCTCATGAAACTCCTCTTGACAACTTCCATCTTCTTGATACACAATTTCTTGAACTGGATCTCTTAATCCTATCTTCTCATAAACTGTTATATTTATACTTTATACAATAGTGCGTGTCCTTTTGTTGTAGCATCTATAGGCTTTGATCTTAGTAGAATAACCAAGAAAAATAACCTCATCACATCTTGGGTCAAATTTTCCCAAGTTCTGCTCTTCCCGTCTTATGTAACACTTGCTTCCAAAAACTTTGAAGTATTTTACAATGGCTGGTATTCCCTTCCAAAGATCATATGGAGTCTTGTGATGGTTCACTCTTATTTGAGCCCTATCAAAGATATAAACTACTGTTTTAACTGCCTCCCTCCAAAAACCATATGAAATCTTAGATTCATTTAACATAGCTCTAGCCATATTTTCAATAGTCCTATTCTTCCTTTCAAAAACTCCATTTTGTTGAGGAGTTCTTGCAGTTGAGTATTATATTTCGATCCTATATTGTTCACAATAGTTTACAAATTTATTTAAGGTAAATTCTCCTCCTTTGTCTGATATCAAACACTTAATCCTTTTACCTGTTTCATTTTCAACTAACTCTTTAAACGCCTTGAATTTATCAAGTGCTTCTGGATTTTCTTTTAGGAAGGATACCCAAGTAATTATGGAATAATCATCTATAAACAATATGAAGTAACTTTCACCTTGAATACATTGGATTCTGGTAGCATAGATCAGTATGTATTAGTTTCAATGGCTCAGATGACATAAATCCTTTTGATTTGAAACTAGTTCTAGTTTGCTTTCCATGCTGACAAGGTGCACAAATTGTGTTTTATGGTATTTTTAGCTTGGGTAAATCTCTGACAACCTATTTATTGCTTATGTTGACTATGCTATGAAAATTCAAATGACCCATTCTCCTATGCCACAACCAAATCTCATCTTCTTATGATAGAAAACACTTTTATCCTTTAATCTCACTAAGCATATAGAGGTTGTTTGGAGTTCTACTTGCATTTGCAATGAATTTTCTAGTTTCTAACTTTCTTATCTCACATCTATTTGGGTGAAATTTAACCATATGACCTTGATCACAAAGTTGGCTTACACTTAGCAGATTGTGTCTTAACCCTTTGACATATAGTACATTTTCTATTCTTGTTTTCCCGTTATCTAAAATCAGAGTTACTTTTCCATAAATTTTTGTTGATCCATTATCACCAAAACTTACTGATCCTCTATTAGGTTTTTTGAGTACAAGAAATTTGTCTTTGTATCCTGTCATGTATCTACAACAACCACTATCAATAAACCATTGTTCTTCTTTACCCTGAGCATGAAGAGTTGTTTTAACTAACATTGATCTAGATTTTTCATCCCCTTTTCTTTCTTTCCTAATTGTTGAAGTCGTATTCTTTTTACTTGACTCATGTAATACCATTTTGCACCATATAGCCTTATGCCCAATATTATTGCACTTATAACATATAAAATCACTATCCATATAAGAGGTACAAAAGAATTGAAGTTTCTATTTACATCCTTTTTAACATAACTAGTGCAATGTACAACTCTATGACCATATTTGTTACATGAAAAGCAATAGCCATGGAAGAGAGTATGTAACCTGTTTGAATGCCTTGGAAAATATGGTCGAGTGCTCCTCCTTTTTTTGTAAGTAACCTTTGTCCATGGTTCTTATTTGCTTTCTTATTTCTTGATGTCTTTTTATTTTAGAGTATAAGTCACTTGCTTATCTTTGTTTGAAGTCTCTGCTTCTTGAAGGCTTGAATCCTCTTTCTATTTTCCAAACTTTATATCTTGTAGTACCTTGGTATTTTCAACTTCATTCCTTAGATAAACAATTTCTGCTTTCGATCTTTAACATTCTTTTTCTCCTGCTCTTAAAAGATCTATCATATCCTATTCAATTTTCTTTCCCTCTTCTACCTTTATCTTGAGTTCTGTGAGACTCTGTAGAATTTCTATCCTTGCTTCTTCATCCTCTTGAATTTGATACTTCAAACTTGAGTTCTTATTTCTAACCTTTTCAAGGTTCTTGAGAGCAGCAAATAATTCCTCTTTTATGTCAAACATGGTATCTTATTCACTCTCTGAAATCTTGTGTGTTTCTGATGGATCTTCCTCCAAGCTGTTAGTCTATTCATGGAGAGACCTGCTTTGATACCAATTGAAGAACATGTGCTAATATTGAGAGGGGGGGTGAACAATATAAGATAAAACTTTTTGCTGTTCAATCCATATGATAACATCAATAAATAAATATTGGATATCTCAAAACCAAACTCAACAATGCTTATCAAACAATCCTTTTCACTCCAACTTAGCATTCACAACATCCAATCCAACAATATTTTACTCACAAGGAAGATGTACCCATACCTTTTGTTTTGATGGAGATATGTCTTCAAAACCTGTCTTAACCACAATCAAATTTTCTTTGCCAACACTAGGGTTAGGTAGCCACAACCTATCTCAAGATCTCCACAAAATAATTTTCCCAATAATTATTTTACCATACAAAATATCAAATCTCTTAGTACACCTTATAATCTCCAAACTTACATAATATAAGTCAACATCCTTATTAAACAAAATACACAACAATTTCCTTTAAACACCTTATCACTCCAACTTTATAAAATAAATTGCAATCACCAAAAATTAAAATAAAATATTTTAATTTACTTTACCTTATAACTCCCTCAACAACCTTATAGTTTCCAACTTACAAAGACCTCTAAGCAATTTTTGAAATTCACAACCTTTGGAGAAGTAAAAATATTTTTAACATACCTTTCAACTAATCTACCCACCAAAATATTTTTAACATGATTCGAACACACAACGTAGCCTCTCCAACACCCTAGCCTCAAGCTAGGCTACCAAGTGGGCTGCGTGCCCACATGAGACTTTAGGCGCACGTTTCCCACTTTATCCTCCTCTCAAAAAGTACCCACAAAAAATGAAGGCCTCTCACATGCAAAATGTCAATCGCGTGGATCGAACCCACGATCCCTTCCTTGCAAGCCTTAGCACTATCTCAACTACCACCTGTACTATCACCGTCGGTGGATATTTCTATCCACGATGATGGCCTTACACCTTAGTCTACCTCCAATCACTTTGAAATGTGAACTTCTCTTTCTCCAACAAATGCAACGCTTGATTTTTCATTCGAAGGTGTGTGTATTCAAGGACTTAGGAAATGAAATTTATTTCCTATATTAATACACATGCTTCTTGTCTTTTACACGTCGATGAAATTTGAATTTAAAAATTTGAATTAGATTTTAAATATTTAAATTTAAAACCTTTGCACCCATTATTAATTTAAATTAAAATTTTAATCAAAGATTAAAATATTTTAATTTAAATTAAATCTTTTGTAATCTGCTCATGGGTCTTTTTAACTTGAACCTTGTTTTTCTTCACCTTGTTATTTGGCCTAAAATATTATAATAATATAATATTATTATTTAATTTAAACTTGCTTCTCCTTCCTTGGGTCTTCATCCTTTGGGCCTTTTTAGGCATATAATATTAAAAATAAATATTATATCCTATTCCTTTTCAAGACCTTCTTGCTTTTGGAAAAACCACTTGATGTCCTTAATGATGATGAAATTGAACCAATATGCTTTTGACATCAATGACAACAAAACTACTCAAAATTTCCAACAATCTCCCCCTTTGTCATTGATGGCAACCCCTTTATTTTTACCATTCATTTTTCCTTTTCAAAAGTTGCTTTCCTTGAGAAACTACTCCCCTTGACTGAATGCTCTTCCCCTAACTCAAATCTCTCCCCCTTTGTCATCAATGGCAAAGGGCCACCTTTGGGGCTTGGGGCTAAGAATGAGACTCTTAGCTTAGCCCCTCCCCCACCTCCTCTTGAGGTGGTTAATTCTGGGGTGGGAGTAGAACTACTCCCAAATTTTCTCGAAGGTACTCAAAGGTCTCTTTCGAAAGTGGCTTAGTGAAAATATTTGCAATCTGCTCCTTTGTAGTAACATATTCCAACCTGACTTGCTTGTCTGTCACCTGTTCTCTCAGAAAGTGATACTTGATCGAAATGTGCTTTGTCCTAGAGTGCATCATTGGATTCTTTGAGATATTTATAGCACTTGTATTATCACACAATATGGGAATAGGATGATCATGTTTTATCTTGAAATCCTCTAGAGTTCGCTTCATCCATAATACATGTGTACAACTAGAAACTACTGCAATATACTCTACCTCTACTATAGATAAGGATATTGATGCATATTTCTTACTTAGCCAAGAGACCAAAAAGTCTCCAAGAAAGAATGCTCCTCCACTTGTGCTTTTTCTATCATCAATGTTGCCAACCCAATCTGCATCTGTATAAGTTATGAGAGTGAAACTATCACTTTTGGGATACCAGAGCCCAAAGTCCATAGTCCCTTTTAGATACCTGAGAATCCTTTTTACTACTGCTACATGTGTTTCCTTGGGTGTTGCTTGAAACCTTGCCACTAATCCCACTGCCTGCATGATATCTGGTCTAGTAGTTGTGACATACAATAAGTTGCCAATCATAGATCTGTATAATTTTTGATTTACCTCTAGAGATTCATCATATTTACTTAACTTACATCCTGTAACCATGGGAGTACTTATTGGTTTGCAATCTTCTAACTTGAATTTCTTTAGCATCTCTTTTATATACTTGGTTTGTGAAAGGAACACCCCTTTCTCTGATTGTGAAATCTGAAGTCCAAGAAAGAAGGACAACTCACCAAGCATAGACATCTCAAATTCATTCTGCATGCTCTTTGCAAATTTTTGACACATCTTATCATTGTTTCCTCCAAAAATGATATCATCAACATAAACAACCATAATTAGTAAGTCATTCCCTTCATTTTTGATGTATAAGTTACTATCCACTATTCCTTTCCTAAAACCCTATTCTTGTAGGTACTTATCCAATCTTGAATACCAAGCTCTAGGAGCTTGCTTTAGTCCATAAAGTGCTTTCTTCAATCTGCATACATAGTCTGATTTATCAATCAAGTTGAAACCTTATGGCTACTCAATGTAAACCTCTTCTTCTAAAACACCATTTAGAAAGGCTGATTTAACATCCATATGATATACTTTGAAGTTTTTGAAGCTTGAAAAGGCTAAGAACATTCTGATAGCTTCAAGTCATGCAACTGGAGCAAATGTCTCATCAAATTCAATTCCCTCTACCTGTGCATAACCTTTGCACACTAATCTTGCTTTATTTCTGACCACATGACCATCTTCATTTAACTTGTTTCTGAATACCCATTTAGTGCCAATCACATTTTTATCTTTTGGTCATGGAACAAGTTCCCAAGTCTTGCTTTTCTCTATCTGATCTAATTCCTCATCCATTGCCTTAACCCAGAACTTATCTTCACTTGCCTCATTGAAGTCTTTTGGCTCAATTTTAGATAACAAAGAAAAATTTGCTTGTTGAGTTGATGTTATTACCCTTCTCCTTGTCTATCTCTCATCTGGATTCCCAATGATTAGCTCTCTTGGATGATGTTTCTGTACATACCTAGATGGAGTCTTAGGAAGAAGTCTTTGTGTTTCTTCCTCTTCTTCTGATTCCTCATGAAACTCCTCTTGACAACTTCCATCTTCCTGATACACAATTTCTTGAACTGGTTCTCTTAATCCTATCTTCTCATCAACTGTTACATTTATACTTTCTACAATAGTGTGTGTCCTTTTGTTGTAGCATCTATAGGCTTTGCTCTTAGTAGAATAACCAAGAAAAATACCCTCATCACATCTTGGGTCAAATTTGCCCAAGTTTTGCTCTTCCCATCTTATGTAACACTTGCTTCCAAAAACTTTGAAGTGTTTTATAGTGGTTGGTCTTCCCTTCCAAAGCTCATATGGAGTCTTGTGATGGTTCACTCTTATTTGAGCCCTATCAAAGATATAAATTGTTGTGTTAACTACCTCCCTCCAAAAACCATATGAAATCTTGGATTCATTTAACATAGCTCTAGCCATATTTTCAATAGTCCTATTCTTCCTTTCAACAACTCCATTTTATTGAGGAGTTCTTGCAGCTAAGTATTCTCTTTTGATCCCATGTTGTTCACAATAATTTACAAATTCATTTGAGGTAAATTCTCCTCCTCTGTATGATCTCAAACACTTAATCCTTTTACCTATTTTATTTTCAACCAACTCTTTAAATACCTTGAATTTATCAAGTGCTTTTGACTTTTCTTTTAGGAAGGCTACCCAAGTCATTCTGGAATAATCATCTATAAACAATATGAAGTAACTTTCACCTTGAATACTTTGGGTTCTGGTAGGACCACATAGATCAGTATGTATTAGTTTCAATGGCTCAGATGACATAAATCCTTTTGATTTGAAACTGGTTCTAGTTTGCTTTCCATGTTGACAAGGTGCACAGATTGTGTTTTGTGGCCTTTTTAGCTTGGGTAAATCTTTGACAACCTATTTATTGCTTATGTTGACTATGTTGTCAAAATTCAAATGACCCATTCTTCTATGCCACAACCAACTCTCATCTTCTTGTGATAGAAAACACTTTTCTCCTTTAATCTCACTAAGCATATAGAGGTTGTTTGGAGTTCTACTTGCATTTGCAATGACTTTTCCAGTTTTTGACTTTCTTATCTCACATCTATCTGGGTGAAATGTAACCATATGACCTTGATCACAAAGTTGGCTTACACTTAGCAGATTGTGTCTTAACCCTTTGACATATAGTACATTTTTTGTTCTTGTTTTCCCATTATCTAAACTCAGAGTTCCTTTTCCATAAATTTTTGCTGATCCATTATCACCAAAACTTACTGATCCTCTATTAGTTTCTTTGAGTACAAGAAATTTGTCTTTGTCTCCTGTCATGTGTCTAGAGCAACCACTATCAAGAAACCATTGTTCTTCTTTATCCTGAGCATGAAGAGCTATTTGAACTAACATTGATCTAGCTTTTTCATCCCCTTTTTTTTCTTTCCTAATTGTTGAAGTTGTATTCTTTTTACTAGACTCAGGAAATACCATTTTGCACCATCTAGCCTTGTGCCCAAGATTATTGCATTTATAACATATAATATCACTATCCATAAGAGGTGCAAAAGAGTTGAAATTTCTATTTACATCCTTTTTCACATAACTAGTGCAATGTACAACTCTATGACCATATTTGTTACAAGAAAAGCAATAGCCATGGAAGAGATTATGTAACCTATTTGAATGCCTTGGAAAATATGGTTGAGTGCTCCTCCTTTTGTTGTAATTAACCTTTGTCCATGGTTCTTCTTTGCTTTCTTCTTTCCTGATGTCTTTTCCTTTTAGAGTATAAGTCACTTGCTTATCTTTGTTTGAAGTCTCTACTTCTTGAAGGCTTGATTCCTCTTTCTATTTCCCAAACTTTATATCTTGTAGTACCTTGGTCTTTTCAACTTCATTCCTTAGAGAAACAATTTTTGCTTCCAATATTTCACATTCTGTTTCTCTTGCTCTTAATAGATCTATCATATCCTATTCAATTTTATTTCCTTCTTCTACCTTTATCTTGAGTTCTATGAGACTCTATAGAAGTTCTATCCTTGCTTCTTCATCCTCTTGAATTTGATCCTTCAAACTTGAGTTCTTCTTTCTAACCTTTTCAAGATTCCTAAGAGCAGCAAAGAATTCCTCTTTTATGTCAAACATGGTCTCTTCTTCACTCTCTAAAGTCATGTGTGTTTCTGATGGATCTTCCTCCAAGCTATTAGTCTTTTCACAGAGAGACCCACTCTGATACCAATTGAAGAACATGTGCTTATACTGAGAGGGGGGTGAACAATATAAGATAAAACATTTTACTTTTCAATCCATATGATAACATCAACAATATTAAAGTAGTAAACATTACACAAAGCATCACACACATGAGAGACATGATTTAACGTGGTTCACCCAATGTGGGCTACTCCATGGAGAAAATATTCCTTATAAAATTTTCTCAATAAATTCTCTTGGGAATCCTTTCCCTATTACAATGTTTATGGACCTCTATCCAAAGGAGACACCAATCCCCTAATCAAGTTTATGGAACTCTATCCATAGGAGAACTCCTCCTCTACTCTAGTTGGTGATCCTCTTAGAAGACTACTACCTCCACTACATTGGCTTGTGGATCTCTATCCATAGAAGACTCTATCCTCACTCAAAAGATCTCTATCCTCACTACCCTGGCTAATGGATCTCTATCCACTAGAGACTACTATCCTCTACTCTATCACCTCCAAAGTCTACTCTTACTCTATTCTATTCTCTATCTCAGATCTGTACTAAACACTATCCTTTGATCTAGCACAAATATACTCAATATCTATCTCTAATCTGGCACAAACCTATCCTCAAATCTACACCAAAATCTATCCTCAAATCTATCCTCAAGCCTTAACACAAATCTTGACTCAATCACAAATCAACTCTGCTAGATCTACTCCAAACCTTAACTCAAGGTTTGAACAAATCAATCAATCAACTCTGCTCTCAAGTCTTCTCAAAGACTTACCTCAAATATTCTCAACAAGTCCTCACTAGAACTTGTCCAATATTCTCAACAAGTCTTCACCAAGACTTATCTCAAATATGCATTATAAGCTTCCACAAAAGCTTACTCAACTCAACTCAACCAATCACTCAATGAAAGCTTAGTCAAAAATTCTTATCAAACAAACTTCACATAACAATGATACTCATGATCTTTCACAAACCCTAATCATGTACATGAAGGCTCACTCAATATTTCCAACAATGCTTATCAAACAAGGTTTCTAGCATCAACCTTCATTCCAAAAAAACCTTCATCAATCAATATTGGATATCTCAAAACCAAACTCAACAATGCTTATCAAACAATCCTTTTCACTCCAACTTAGCATTCACAACATCCAATCCAACAATATTTTACTCACAAGGAAGATGTACCCATACCTTTTATTTTGATGGAGATATATCTTCAAAACCTATCTTAACCACAATCAAATTTTCTTTGCCAACACTAGGGTTAGGTAGCCACAACCTATCTCAAGATCTCCACAAAATAATTTTCCCAATAATTATTTTACCATACAAAATATCAAATCTCTTAGTACACCTTATAATCTCCAAACTTACACAATATAACTCAACATCTCCATTATAACAAAATACACAACAATTTCCTTTATACACCTTATCATCTCCACACTTTATAAAATAAATTTCAATAACCAAAATTAAAAAAATAAAATATTTTAATTTACTTTACCTTATAACTCCCTCAACAACCTTATAGTTTCCAACTTACAAAGACCTCTAAGCAATTTCCAAAATTCAAAACCTTTGGAGAAGTAAAAATATGTTTAGCATACCTTTCAACTAATCTACCCACCAAAATATCTTCAGCGTGATTCGAACACATGACATAGCCTCTCCAACACCCTAGCCTCAAGCTAGGCTACCAAGTGGGCTACATGCCCACATGAAACTTTAGGTGCATGTTTCCCACTTTATCCTCCTCTCAAAAGTGCCCATGAAAAATGAAAGCCTCTCACAAGCAAAACATCAATCGCGTGGATCAAACCCGTGATCCCTTCCTTGCAAGCCTTAGCACTCTCTCAACTACTCGTTGGTGGATATTTCTATCCACGATGATGGCCTTACACCTTAGTCTACCTCCAATCACTTTGAAATGTGAACTTCTCTTTCTCCAACAAATGCAACGCTCAATTTTTCATTCGAAGGTGTGTATATTCAAGGACTTAGGAAATGAAATTTATTTCCTATATTAATACACATGCTTCTTGTCTTTTACACGTCGACGAATTTTGAATTTAAAAATTCAAAATAGATTTTAAATATTTAAATTTAAAACCTTTGCACCCATTATTAATTTAAATTAAAATTTTAATCAAAGATTAAAATATTTTAATTTAAATTAAATCTTTTGTAATCTGCTCATGGGTCTTTTTAACTTGAACCTTGTTTTTCTTCACCTTGTTATTTGGCCCGAAATATTATAATAATATAATATTATTATTTAATTTAAACTTGCTTCTCCTTCCTTGGGTCTTCATCCTTTGGGCCTTTTTAGGCATATAATATTAAAAATAAATATTATATCCTATTCCTTTTCAAGACCTTCTTGCTTTTGGAAAAACCACTTGATGTCCTTAATGATGATGAAATTGAACCAATATTCTTTTGACATCAATGACAACAAAACTACTCAAAATTTCCAACAATATTCCCCTTTGTCATTGATGGCAACCCCTTTATTTTTACCATTCTATTTTTCTTTTCAAAAGTTGCTTTCCTTGAGAAACTGCTCCCCCGATTGAATGCTCTTCCCCTAACTCAAATCTCTCCCCCTTTGTCATCAATGGCAAAGGGCCACCTTTGGGGCTTGGGGCTAAGAATGAGACTCTTAGCTTAGCCCCTCCCCCACCTCCTCTTGAGGTGGTTAATTCTGGGGTGGGAGTAGAACTACTCCCAAATTTTCTCGAAGGTACTCAAAGGTCTCTTTCGGAAGTGGCTTAGTGAAAATATCTGCAATCTGCTCCTTTGTAGTAACATATTCCACCTAACATACTTGTTGCAATATTAACCTAAATTGCTTATCTATCACCTGTTCTCTCAAAAAGTGATACTTGATCGAAATGTGCTTTGTCCTAGAGTGCATCACTAGATTCTTTGAAATATTTATAGCACTTGTATTATCACACAATATGGGAATAGGATGATCATGTTTTATCTTGAAATCCTCTAGAGTTCGCTTCATCCATAATACCTGTGTACAACTAGCAACTACTGCAATATACTCTACCTCTACTATAGATAGGGATATTGATGCCTATTTCTTACTTAGCCAAGAGACCAAACAGTCTCCAAGAAAGAATGCTCCTCCACTTGTGCTTTTTCTATCATCAATGTTGCAAGCCCAATCTACATCTGTATAAGCTGTGAGAGTGAAACTATCACTTTTGGGATACCAGAGCCCAAAGTCCATAGTCCCTTTTAGATACCTGAGAATCCTTTTTACTGTTGCTACATGTGTTTCCTTGGGTGCTGCCTGAAACCTTGCCACTAATCCCACTACTTGCATGATATCTGGTCTAGTAGCTGTGACGTACAATAAGCTACCAATCATAGATCTGTATAATTTCTGATTTGCCTCTGGAGATTCATCATATTTACTTAACTTACATCCTGTAACCATGGGAGTACTTACTGGCTTGCAATATTCTAACTTGAATTTCTTTAGCATCTCTTTTATATACTTGGTTTGTGAAAGGAACACCCCTTTCTCTGATTGTGAAATCTGAAGTCCAAGAAAGAAGGACAACTCACCAAGCATAGACATCTCAAATTCATTCTGCATGCTCTTTTCAAATTTTTGACACATCTTATCATTGTTTCCTCCAAAAATGATATCATCAACATAAACAACCACAATTAGTAAGTCATTCCCTTCATTTTTGATGTATAAGTTACTATCCACTATTCCTTTCCTGAAACCCTATTCCTGTAGGTACTTATCCAATCTTGAATACCAAGCTCTAGGAGCTTGCTTTAGTCCATAAAGTGCTTTCTTCAATCTGCATACATAGTCTGATTTATCGATCAAGTTGAAACCTTCTGGCTACTCAATGTAAACCTCTTCTTCTAAAACACCATTTAGAAAGGCTGATTTAACATCCATATGATATACTTTGAAGTTTTTGAAGCTTGAAAAGGCTAAGAATATTCTGATAGCTTCAAGTCATGCAACTGGAGAAAATGTCTCATCAAAGTCAATTCCCTCTACCTGTGCATAACCTTTGCACACTAATATTGCTTTATTTTTGACCACTTGACCATCTTCATTTAACTTGTTTCTGAATACCCATTTAGTGCCAATCACATTTTTATCTTTTGGTCATGGAACAAGTTCCCAAGTCTTGCTTTTCTCTATCTGATCTAATTCCTCATCCATTGCCTTAACCCAAAACTTATCTTCACTTGCCTCATTGAAGTCTTTTGGCTCAATTTTAGATAACAAAGAAAAATTTGCTTGTTGAGTTGATGTTATTACCCTTCTCCTTGTCTGTCTCTCATTTGGATTCCCAATGATTAGCTCTCTTGGATGATGTTTCTGTACATACCTGGATGGAGTCTTAGGAAGAAGTCTTTGTGTTTCTTCCTCTTCTTCTTCTGATTCCTCATGAAACTCCTCTTGACAACTTCCATCTTCCTGATACACAATTTCTTGAACTGGTTCTCTTAATCCTATCTTCTCATCAACTGTTACATTTATACTTTCTACAATAGTGCATGTCCTTTTGTTGTAGCATCTATAGGCTTTGCTCTTAGTAGAATAACCAAGAAAAATACCCTCATCACATCTTGGGTCAAATTTGCCCAAGTTTTGCTCTTCCCATCTTATGTAACACTTGCTTCCAAAAATTTTGAAGTGTTTTATAGTGGTTGGTCTTCCCTTCCAAAGCTCATATGGATTCTTGTGATGGTTCACTCTTATTTGAGCCCTATCAAAGATATAAATTGTTGTGTTAACTGCCTCCCTCCAAAAACCATCTAAAATCTTGGATTCATTTAACATAGCTCTAGCCATATTTTCAATAGTCCTATTCTTCCTTTCAACAACTCCATTTTGTTGAGGAGTTCTTGCAGTTGAGTATTCTCTTTTGATCCCATGTTGTTCACAATAGTTTACAAATTCATTTGAGGTAAATTCTCCTCCTCTGTCTGATCTCAAACACTTAATCCTTTTACCTATTTTATTTTCAACCAACTCTTTAAATGCCTTGAATTTATCAAGTGCTTCTGACTTTTCTTTTAGGAAGGCTACCCAAGTCATTCTGGAATAATCATCTATAAACAATATGAAGTAACTTTCACCTTGAATACTTTGGGTTCTAGTAGGACCACATAGATCAGTATGTATTAGTTTCAATGGCTCAGATGACATAAATCCTTTTGATTTGAAACTGGTTCTAGTTTGCTTTCCATGTTGACAAGGTGCACAGATTGTGTTTTGTGGCCTTTTTAGCTTGGGTAAATCTCTGACAGCCTGTTTATTGCTTATGTTGACTATGTTGTCAAAATTCAAATGACCCATTCTTCTATGCCACAACCAACTCTCATCTTCTTGTGATAGAAAACACTTTTCTCCTTTAATCTCACTAAGCATATAGAGGTTGTTTGGAGTTCTACTTGCATTTGCAATGACTTTTCCAGTTTTTGACTTTCTTATCTCACATCTATCTGGGTGAAATGTAACCATATGACCTTGATCACAAAGTTGGCTTACACTTAGTAGATTGTGTCTTAACCCTTTGACATATAGTACATTTTCTATTCTTGTTTTCCCATTATCTAAACTCAGAGTTCCTTTTCCATAAATTTTTGTTGATCCATTATCACCAAAACTTACTGATCCTCTATTAGTTTCTTTGAGTACAAGAAATTTGTCTTTGTCTCCTATCATGTGTCTAGAGCAACCACTATCAAGAAACCATTGTTCTTCTTTATCCTGAGCATGAAGAGCTGTTTGAACTAACATTGATCTAGCTTTTTCATCCCCTTTTCTCTCTTTCCTAATTGTTGAAGTTGTATTCTTTTTACTTGACTCAGGCAATACCATTTTGCACCATCTAGCCTTGTGCCCAAGATTATTGCACTTATAACATATAACATCACTATCCATAAGAGGTGCAAAAGAATTGAAATTTCTATTTACATCCTTTTTAACATAACCAGTGCAATGTACAACTCTATGACCATATTTGTTACATGAAAAGCAATAGCCATGGAAGAGAGTATGTAACCTATTTGAATACCTTGGAAAATATGGTCGAGTGCTCCTCCTTTTGTTGTAATTAACCTTTGTCCATGGTTCTTCTTTGCTTTCTTCTTTCCTGATGTCTTTTCCTTTTAGAGTATAAGTCACTTGCTTATCTTTGTTTGAAGTCTCTGCTTCTTGAAGGCTTGACTCCTCTTTCTATTTCCCAAACTTTATATCTTGTAGTACCTTGGTCTTTTCAACTTCATTCCTTAGATAAACAATTTCTACTTCCAATATTTCACATTCTGTTTCTCTTGCTCTTAATAGATCTGTCATATCCTATTCAATTTTCTTTCCTTCTTCTACCTTTATCTTGAGTTCTATGAGACTCTGTAGAAGTTCTATCCTTGCTTCTTCATCCTCTTGAATTTGATCCTTCAAACTTGAGTTCTTATTTCTAACCTTTTCAAGGTTCCTGAGAGCAACAAAGAATTCCTCTTTTATGTCAAACATGGTCTCTTCTTCACTCTCTAAAGTCATGTGTGTTTCTGATGGATCTTCCTCCAAGATGTTAGTCTTTTCATGGAGAGACCCGCTCTGATACCAATTGAAGAACATGTGCTTATACTGAGAGGGGGGTGAATAGTATAAGATAAAAAAATTTTTTCTTTTCAATCCATATGATAACATCAACAATATTAAAGTAGTAAACATTACACAAAGCATCACACACATGAGAGACATGATTTAACGTGGTTCACCCAATGTGGGCTACTCCACGGAGAAAATATTCCTTATAAAATTTTCTCAATAAATTCTCTTGGGAATCCTTTCCCTATTACAATGTTTATGGACCTCTATCCAAAGGAGACACCAATCCCCTAATCAAGTTTATGGATCTCTATCCATAGGAGAACTCCTTCTCCTCTACTCTGGCTGGTGATCCTCTTAGAAGACTACTACCTCCACTGCACTAGCTTGTGGATCTCTATCCACAGAAGACTCTATCCTCACTCAGAAGATCTCTATCCTCACTACCCTAGCTAATGGATCTCTATCCATTGGAGACTACTATCCTCTACTCTATCACCTCCAAAGTCTACTCTTACTCTATTCTATTCTCTATCTCAGATCTATACTAAACATTGTCCTTCGGTCTAGCACAAATCTACTCAATATTTATCTCTAGTCTAGCACAAACCTATCCTCAAATCTACACCAAAATATATCCTCAAATCTATCCTCAAGCCTTAACACAAAGCTTGACTCAATCACAAATCAACTTTACTAGATCTACTCCAAACCTTAACTCAAGGTTTGAACAAATCAATCAATCAAATCTGCTCTCAAGTCTTCTCAAAGACTTACCTCAAATATTCTCAACAAGTCCTCCTAGAACTTGTCCAATATGCTCAACAAGTCTTCACCAAGACTTATCTCAAATATGCATTATAAGCTTCCACAAAAGCTTACTCAACTCAACTCAACCAATCACTCAATGAAAACTTATTCAACAATGCTTATCAAATAAACTTCACATAACAATGATACTCATGATCTTTCACAAACCCTAATCATGCACATGAAGGCTCACTCAATATTTCCAACAATGCTTATCAAACAAGGTTTCTAGCATCAACCTTCATTCCAGAAAAACCTTCATCAATCAATATTGGATATCTCAAAACCAAACTCAACAATGCTTATCAAACAATCCTTTTCACTCCAACTTAGCATTCACAACATCCAATCCAACAATATTTTACTCACAAGGAAGATGTACCCATACCTTTTGTTTTGATGGAGATATGTCTTCAAAACCTGTCTTAACCACAATCAAATTTTCTTTGCCAACACTAGGGTTAGGTAGCCACAACCTATCTCAAGATCTCCACAAAATAATTTTCTCCAATAATTATTTTACCATACAAAATATCAAATCTCTTAGTACACCTTATAATCTCCAAACTTACACAATATAATTCAACACTTTATTAATAACAAAATACACAACAATTTCCTTTAAACACCTTATTATCTCAACTACAAAATTAATTCAATCACAAAATTAAAATAAAATATTTATACACCTTATCACTCCAACTTTATAAAATAAATTTCAATCACCAAAAATTAAAATAAAAATATTTTAATTTACTTTACCTTATAACTCCCTCAACAACCTTATAGTTTCCAACTTACAAAGACCTCTAAGAAATTTCTGAAACTTCACAACCTTTGGAGAAGTAAAAATATTTTTAGCATACCTTTCAACTAATCTGCCCACAAAAACATTTTTGGCATGATTCGAACACACGATGTAGCCTCTCCAACACCCTAGCCTCAAGCTAGGCTACCAAGTGGGCTGCGTGCCCACATGAGACTTTAGGCGCACGTTTCCCACTTTATCCTCCTCTCGAAAATGCCCACAAAAAAATGAAGGCCTCTCACATGCAAAACGTCAATCGCGTGGATCGAACCCGCGATCCCTTCCTTGCAAGCCTTAGCACTCTCTCAACTACCACCTGCGCTACCACCGTTGATGGATATTTCTATCCACGATGATGGCCTTACACCTTAGTCTACCTCCAATCACTTTGAAATGCGAACTTCTCTTTCTCCAACAAATGCAGCGCTCGATTTTTCATTCGAAGGTGTGTATATTCAAGGACTTAGGAAATGAAATTTATTTCCTATATTAATACACATGCTTCTTGTCTTCTACACGTCGATGAATTTCGAATTTAAAAATTTGAATTAGATTTTAAATATTAAATTTAAAACCTTTGCACCCATTATTAATTTAAATTAAAATTTTAATCAAAGATTAAAATATTTTAATTTAAATTAAATCTTTTGTAATCTGCTCATGGGTCTTTTTAACTTGAACCTTGTTTTTCTTCACCTTGTTATTTGGCCCGAAATATTATAATAATATAATATTATTATTTAATTTAAACTTGCTTCTCCTTCCTTGGGTCTTCATCCTTTGGGCCTTTTTAGGCATATAATATTAAAAATAAATATTATATCCTATTCCTTTTCAAGACCTTCTTGCTTTTGGAAAAACCACTTGATGTCCTTAATGATGATGAAATTGAACCAATATGCTTTTGACATCAATGACAACAAAACTACTCAAAATTTCCAATAATAGGTTGATGTCAATGAGAGACTGGTATGGCAAAAATATTATTCAAGGTTGAAATATTAAAGTGTGAGGTAAAATATTCAAAGAATGTATGAGGTAGTGAAAAAGGTGCAAAAGTTGTCAAGGCTTCAATATTGCAAGAAAATGACAAGACCCTACCTTCCTTAAAAATATTTAAATTTCAGAATTGGAGGCAAAAGTTCAAAAGTTTAAAAGTTATTATTATAATATTTTTTAAATATTATAATATAACTTAGGTTAAGGTTTTAATAAAAAGGATGCCATTCAAAATTAATTTATCTCCACCATCGACGTTTGAGAAATTATAAAATTATATATTTATTGAGGACTAACTCATTGGAGCTAAGGTTGTTGTGCATAAAATCATTTGAGCACATCGAGTACGTCAAAAATTTACAAGGGAGAGGAAGAAAACAACATGCACACACTTTTTGGGGTAGAAGCGAAGGGTCAAATAGAAGGGTGCACCTTCATTGTTCCAAGCTAGCAGGCTAGTGTAGCTGGTTGTTTGAGAAGTGCTAAGACACTGGCAGAGAGGAGGTCAGGTGGTCGATTCGTGGTAGCTCCAATTTTTGTTTGTATTTTGGTAAAGGATGAAGAGTGTATAAGCAATAAAGTAGATATCATGGACTTACATTTTGTGTGGGTGGCTAGCTCATGTGGCGGCTTAGCTAAAGCTAAGGCATTGATAGAGAGGAGGTCAGGGGGTCAATTTGTGATGGTTGCAATTTTTGTAAGGGTAAATTTTTTAATTAATCTCCTATGGTATGCACTGCTTAGGGAGTCATAAGGTTGGTTTAATTAAAATTTATTTTACCTTAGGGAGTCATAAGGATATGCTAAGAAATTGAATATCTTGCATTTTGGGATTTTCAAGGGTGTGTTAAAGGATGTGTTATTTTGCCAACTAGGAGTTATAAGGGTATGTTTTAAAATATTTTTTCTTGAAAAATATAAGTGATAAGGGTGATTTTAAAAGAGTATTGTCTCGCAAAAATTATAAAAATAAAATATAAAGGAATTAATTTTTGCATGTGAGAACTAGGAGTTATAAGGTATTTTGTGGTTTAAATATTGTGTGTATTTCTACATGGTGAAAGCAAGTTTGAAGGGTTTTGTTCATTGTTTAAAGAGCCTTGTTTTGAGAAATTAAAAGGAGTTGTAGAGTAATATCTTGTGAATATTTTTGAAGAGATATTTATCATGTGTATGATTGAAAAGTGCTATGCTAACTAACCCTTGAAAGTGGCATAAGAAAGATAAAATATTTTGAGACAAGTTTTGACGGAACTTCTTCATCAAATAAAGTTAAGAGGTATGGTGACACTATTCCTTATTTAAGATATTTTGTTGAGTGAATATTTATGAATCATAAGGTGGATAAATAAGGATTATATATGTGCATCATTGGAAATATTTGAGCTAGGGTTTGTGAAAAAAATTGTGCATCCTTGTTGAAAGAAATTGAAACACTTGAGCTAGGGTTTGTGAAACAAATTGTGCATCATTGATTGGTGAAATTGGAAACACTTGTGTTAGGGATTTTAAGAACAAATTGTGCATTCATTGTTTGAATGAATTTGTGAAGCTTTTTGGGCATTAGTTTGAGTGACATTGAATGTGGATGAGCAAGTGTGAAGAAACCAATTTTTATGAAGCAAGTATTATGAGCAGTGTTGAGCAAGTGTTATGAATATTTTTGAGCATGTGTTAGAGCAGGTTAAGCAGATATAGTGAGAATATTAGAGCAAGATTGTGAGATATTTTGAATAGGTCTTTTGAGAAGGCTTGTAAGCAATTATAAGTAGGGTATGTGAGTAGGATAAAGGTAGACTTATGCATGATTTTTTGGTATATTTGAGACAAAATTGTGAGCAGGTGTGATATAGACCAGTACAGGCAGTTGAGTAGATTTGATCAGAATTGAGTAGAGTTGAGAGCAGGCTTTGGAGCCAACCAGAGCAAAGGGGATAGAGTTATCCTATGGATAGAGGTCCACAAACCATAGCAGTGGGGATAGAGTTCTCCTATGGATAGAGGTCCATGAACTTGAGCACAAGGGATTGGTGTCTCCTTTGGACAAAGGTCCATAAAATTTGTAATAGGGATTTGGTTCCCAAGATTTGTTGAGAAAATTTATAAGAAATATTTTCTCTGTGGACGTAACCCACATTGGGTGATTTATGTTAAAATCATGTCTCTCATGTGTGTGATGATTTGTGCATTATTTACTGCTTTGATAATTTTACTGTTATCATTTGGATTGAAAAGTAAAAAAGTCTTATCTTATACTGTTCACCCCCATCTCAGTATAAGGTTGTGCTCTTCATTTAGTATTTTTATTTTAGATAGGTTTTTCACTTCATTTTTCTTGTATTCATTTTTAGTGTAGTTCACTTCAATATTTCTATTAGTTTAGTCATTTCTATCTTAGATAGGATTTTTAGTTCATTTTATTGCATTCATATTTAATATAGTTCACTTTAATATTTCTATTGCATTAATATTTTTGTTAGTTTAGTCATTTCTATTTTAGATAGGGTTTCAATTTCATTTTCCTACATTATTATTTAGCATAGTGTAGCAAAAAGAAATGAACACCAAACATACGAATCAAAAAGAAGAGATTGCAATATGAAAAATTATTTTTCTTTGTATTGATATAGGGGAGCCTAAATCTCTTAAATTTACAATGCTTTACCCTAATTTTTTAGGGGAGATATTATAATGCTCTCTTCTTAAACTACAATGCTATGAATGATGGTCTTCTAAACTCTCTAGCAAATGACTGGATGTCCTTCGCTCCTCTTCTACAACTCCAAAGGTGAGTGGGATTTTGTATCCTAGAAGTAGGACCACTCTTAGATCCAATAGATCTTCAGATACCTATCTCCTGCCCACATGAAATTCAAACAAGGGTTTAGTAGCACCTATATATATGATTGAAAACCAATGCTTGTAAAAACCAAAAGTGTAGTGCAGAAAATATAGATATTAAACCTAAATGCCTTGCTAACAATTTGAAGCTTATTGATCTTTACCACTTACGACTCTGATGCACTCTGAGTAACCATGGGTGCACGAGTGTGGATGTCCAATCGTAGAAGAACAGTTGTGACTATGTAACCGCAGACAAGCGATTGAGGTTGGATGGTATAAATATACAAAAAGAGCACTATGGGGCTTCGATTCTTCAATCTCCTTAGGATGTGTGTGAGCTCCTGGAGTGATTTTGATAGCTTGATAGTGTGTTATTTTAGCCTCATTTGGTTGATGGGGTGAAGGTGCCTTTATAGGCCCCTTATGATTTTGGAAGGAAATGGAGGTGGTAAGCTAGGATTTCCAAGTGGCACTCCTGGGCTGGAAAATGGTAGGGGCAGTTATAGTGAGTCACCTAGGGTATATCACTTAACTGGGGTGATGTGGATAATTGGTAGGTTTAAGTGAAGTGAGGTGTGAAGGATATCGCATGTGAAGGGATAAGGGTGACATAGGTGTGTGATATGTGGCAAGAGGTGGTGGTGATATGGCTCGGACACATGTCTAGTGATTAGGCAGGGTATTCTAGGTAGATTTTCTAAATTTATAAAATTTGAAAAATACTTTTAATGTGTAGGATATATATGCCTAAGTTTGGAATTAGGAATATATTTTATTATGTGGATTTGGCATGTGCAATGTGAATGGGGTTTTGCAAGTGCCTAGATTTTGGTGTCTACACATAGTTTCCTTTAATATTTCTATTGTATAATCATTTCTATTTTAGATAGAGTTTTTAATTTATTTTATTGCATTCATATTCTTCTTTTTTCAATTGGTTATATGGGATTTAAATGGTCCCCACCCGTATTACATCATCACCACATAGTGGTATTACAACAAAGCTTGGATATTATGCATGTATCGCTTGGAAATATTTGAACCTTGGTCTCCACTTTAAATGTTGAGGAATCTAATTGGTTGACGTAATACCACATAATTTCTTGTATTCATATTTAGTATAGGATAAACTTTAATATTTCTATTGCATATTTAGATAGGAATTTTATCTTATTTATTTGCATCCATATTTAGTATAGAACACACTTCAAAATTATCTTTCATGTATTCTTATGTGTTTGTTATAGTTTAACTTAGACATTTTAGGCATATTGCTATTTGTATTTTCTAGCATTTAGAGGAATTCACATTCTTTTTTTTAATTTTTTTTATTATACTAGAGGAATCGGTAACTCGTTACAATTTTCTACGCCTCTTCGTGGGTTCGAATCTCGCTCCTTATCACCACTATAACCTCCAATTATATCGGGTAAACCTTTTACACAATTGGCTATGCTAATGTGACATAACCATTAGTACTACGAGGCTCGAGGGATTGGAACCCGATATTACATGCATTTGCATCATTATTTTTACATCTCTATTACATTGAGAATATTTTTTCTTGTCTTTTGACTACATTTAAGTTAGTTTTTTTAAGTAGATTGATTGATAAGTGGGTTTTGAAAGGATCACAAAACCTTAATACAAAATGAACAACAAAACAATCAACTCAAAGGAACAACAAGCAAACCTAGGAAAACCTAGAGGGGTGCACCCAGTAGAAAAAAGATAAACTACAAGATGATCCCAAACTACAAAATAATCATCAATAGAACTAGCTAAAAGGAATAATAAGGAAACAAGGGCATTCCCAACAATAAAAAACAAACAATTATGGGAAGATCCCATATTACAAAATGAATCACTAGGATTCAATCACATCAAAGGGGAAAGACAAACATCAACCTTTAGTGATTTCCTCTTGGGATTCATTGGTATCGAGTTCAATGTTGAAGAGTTGCTTGAGCTGACTGTGGAGTTCATCCATGCTTTTGGCAGCCTAGTGGTAAAGCGTCCAAGCTGCTTTGGTTGTGTTAGTGACAATCGAGAGATTAATAATGAAGTTGGAAACATGGCTGAGGATGGAATTCTAGAGCACCTTGGTGGAAATTGACTCAAGAATGCATCCAATATTTAGATTATGATCAAGGGATACCCCTAAGGGAGTCCCCTCTATTTCACCTGTTTGAATGGGTGGATCCCATGGATTTTGTAGAGATTTCATCACACTTATTATTATGCACATATTATTTGATATATCGATGCCTAAAATAGGGGTCTTCAACTTTGAGTCCAGGGCGATGTACTTAGGATCATCATCATCACTAGGCACCTCATTGACAGGGGTGTCATGGCTGGGGCTATCCTTGGATGGATCAAGAGAAATTATATTGCAAGTTATGGCAATTTTTTAGTATGTTCTTCAAGGGAATGTTTATACAAAATGAGGTACAAACCCTGGTGGGTTGGGTGGGATGAATTCCTTTTTCTGACATTGTCTATCAAGATTTTAATGGATCATACAAGTAATCAGGAATGTTGATAAACTTGATATCTCTAAGATGGTTTAATAAGTCTAGGTGAAAAATATGCAAAGGAAAATTAATATTATCAAAAATAAGGAATTGCATGATAGGAATTATCACACGATCCCAGAGGGAAGGAAGGGAGGTTCTCATAATGCCACCATTTTTCCAAATAAAATTTTTACCTTTGTTGATGAAGTTTTTAATTTCCATCGCAATAGAGTGCCCATCCCACCTAATAGTTTGTCCATCATTAAGAAGACCAGACACATTATTCAACATGCAAATACTAATTTGGAACTCCAAAGCTCGGATGAAAATACTACTCTAGTTATAGGTTTTGACTATATCATCGAGCACTTGTAAATCATTACCACTAAATTTTTTTATAAAATGTATGAAACCATGGGACCCAAGGATATCTTTGATGACAAGATCAATTTGAAGGGACTCAAGCTCAAGGAGGGCCATGGGTGAATTGTAGGATATGGACCAAGGAAAAGGAGGCAATTGTGGATAATGAATTAGACAATTCCAAATAGTGGATTTATAAGATTAAACATCAAGCATGCTAAAGTTTCTAGACCAAGATAAATTTGGAAGCCATTACTAGTATCGATCAGTGATAGGGAATAGTTCGTGTGCCCTGGTGTGAAATATGCTCATCGCATGGGAAAGGTATCAATATGGAAGGATTACACTGGGTGCAATAGTATCTTGGAAATGATTGCAATCAAGGGTGGCATTTGAAGTGCTTCAGCCATAGAAGGTGTTGAAGACAACAATAGATGGGGTATACAAGTGGTCACCAAATATGGGTCTTCCAAGTGTGGTAAAATGGAAGAGTATGGGTAAACATGAAGTGTTATGATGGATGATAGTGTGGATGATGTGGATACAATATTTGATGTGGGTGGCCACGTGGAAGGAAAAGGGATGACAAGGATTAAATGAGGTAACCTAAGTAAGACAAAAGGTCAACATGTTGACTTTGATTATAAACTTGTGGTAAAAACTAATCATTGGTAAGAAATTCCATGTTGGACCAAGGGTTAGGCACCCACACTAGATGGCCATAAGGAAAGCTTCAAAAACATGATGGCCAATCATGGATAACAACATCAATAAGGGGTTGAGGAAAGTCATTACACCAAATAGTGAGGGACTCTTGATTGGGTCCCAAGCTGGCTAAGGAGTCAACCGTACGATTGGCTTCCCTAAAGACATGCTGAATTATGGTCTCAGGGTATTGGTAAAGGATTATTTTAGAATCTGAGATGATGTTGCTGACTCTCCACACTAGGACTTTATCCATTCTAGTGTAGTTGATCATATTCATGGAGTCACCTTTGAGGATGAACCTACAATGGAGGTCACACACAATGGAGAGGTCATGGAGGAGAGCTCTAGATTTTACAACATGGTTAGTTTGAGTGCCTAAATTTTATACAAAGGTGATGATGATTTTGCCATTATGGTCTCTAACAACACCATATCCTCCAACTCTTCCAGGATTCTAGGATTACCTTTGGAGGATCCATAAAAATTTAACTTTAGCTAGCCTTGAGGTGAGGGACTCCACTTAGCATTAGATCTGATGGTAGCATGATTTAAAGAATTGGAGAGCTTAGTGGATAGGTTAAAAGAAGAAATTATTGTGGCCTCAATACTAGGTTCAGGAGTTTTAGAACAAGGGATGAGTTGAGCATTTTTGGTGGCTAAACATAGTGCTTTGTTATCAACGGATATGGGGTCCTTGGAAATTATGGAGAAGGCTCTATTATTACACTCAAGCCATACCTAAAAAAGGAAGTGATAGAGGCATAGAGTCCATAAGAACTTGAATTTGGTGTTGTAAAAGGGATTAGGTCATTGGATAAAGAAGTCCATAAGAAAATTGGGAGAGACCCATACAATACTAAAGGTGGTTAAGAGAAGCCTAGGATTGCTTTTCAGAACTTTCACTTAATGAAAAGATGATGGGTTTATTCCCACCTAGATAAACATAGATATCAATGGTTTGGAATGGTGACACCATGTTTGATGAGATTTTTGATAGTTAAGATTCTATTTTGGGTAGCCACCTAAGAGAAAAAGCCAAATTTAGGAATGGGTTTTTTGCACCAAATGGTATTGACTAGAATCAAGCAAGTATGGATATTGTTTTACAAAATATAAGCAAACTTGATAGTAAAAATTCCATTATCATAGTCTCTCCATATAGGTTGGTCAGACAATCCCAAAGTAGGAATAACACATGAGTTAAGCAGGGAGGACAAGAAGTTAGCTTCTAGTGAGAGCTCTCTGATAATGGAGGAGGATGGGATGGGTTTCCAAGAAGGTTGACCTTGGGTATGCGTAATGAAGTTGGACACTTTGCTACCAAAGAGATGATTTATAAGAGGTTTTAAGCCAGTGAGGTCAGGATCATCAAGAAGGGGATGATCCTAGGCTCAAGGGTCCTTCTAGAAGTCAATGGATTTACCATCATCGAATAATGGGTTTGGTTTGGATGATAAAATTCTAGAAAGTAGAGCCAGGCTGAGGGATTCCTTCATCCATGAAACTGTGGTGTTGAAGATATTTTCTTTTGACTATGGAGACCCACTCAATGTTAGCATTGGTGAATATTTTCCAAGCTTGCTTTGCTATAAGGGCCATATTCATCTTACTTATCCTTCTAAAATATAGGTCTCCTTGAGATTTGGCAGAGAAAATTTTGTTCCACACCACAAAAGGGAATCTTCTTTTATTGTCTGAAATCGACCACATGAATCTTCTTTGGATATGTTCAATTTTAGTGTAAACTACTATATGAGCTTTGAAAATGGATAAAAAATAGATAGGTATGCTTTGGAGGTAAGCCAAGACAAGAGTTGCTTTGGAGGATTAACTAAGAAGGGATCCCTCCCAACCAAAAAGTTTTTTATGGAGTCTTTCAAGGACATTATTCCACATGTTATCGCTTGGGGTGCCTAAAAAAAGAGGAAGACCAAGGTAAGAAGAGGGAAGAGAAGCTATAGTGCATTCAAGGATACATACTATCTTAATTTGCTGAGCTACGGGTATAAATAAAATAAATTTTGCTTTTTATATAGTTTACCTTTTGGCCCACAACGTCCTCATAGAGGCTAAGAATAAATTTGATGGCTTTGGATTCAAAAATGAACATAAGGGTAGCTAGGATGGTATCATCAATGAATTGTTGATGGGTGATATGTCTTAGGAAGGATGCGACTTTAATACCTGATATAGCTCTAAAGGAATAGGTAACTTTAAGGGATCTTCCCAAGGACTCAAAGAGGATAATGAACAGCAAGGGGGATAAGGGATTACCTTGCCTTAGCCCTCTAACACTCAAAAAGTAACCAAAAACCAATCCATTGATGATAACAGGGAACCACATAGTAGTAGTGCAAGCATTGATGCAGTCAATATATTAATGGTGGAAACCAAATTTTTGGAGGAAAAAAAATGGAACTCCTAGGATACCCTATAGAAGGCTTTGTTCATGTCGATATTGAGGAACAACCCAGGTTTTTTGCTTCAAGAAATAGAATGTACAAGTTTATGGATGGTAATAACTATGTTAGTAATGGTTCTTCCTTGGATAGTGCTACCTTGATAGGGATCAATAATGAGAGGGAGAATATATTTCATTCTATTGATCATGACTTTAGTTATAATTTTATAGAGCACATTGCAAAGACTTATAGGCCAAAAATCTAAAACAGATTTGCAAACGCCTTTGGGAATAAGGACAAGATAGGTTGAGTTTACATCCCTAGGAATGACCTTTGAATTCTGAACATCCTAGATAGCTTTAATTACATCTCTTTTGACAATATCCTAAATTTTTTGGAAGAACTAAGGAGAGAAACCATCAAGGATTGAGTATTTTTCAGGTTGCATGGAGAAAAGAGTTTGTTTGATTTCATCATGAGAGAAAGTTCTAGTGAGTTGTGCGTTCATTTTAGGGGTTATGAGTTTGGGGATATGATAAAGGAGGGACTCATGGAATTGAGTGAAGCTAAGGGGATGGAAGCCAAGAAGGGATTCAAAGTGATTGAAAACTTCAAACCCAATCTCATGGATGTTGGTGGTGACAGAACCATCACTTTTAACTAGCTCCTTAATTTTTTTGGAGCTCCTATGTCTTAAAGTTGATACATGGAAGAATTTGGTATTGGAATCTCCTTCCTTGAGCCAAAGAGCTCTGGATTTTTGTCTCCAAAATATTTTTTCCTTTGCTAGAACATTATTATAGTAAGCTAGAAGACTCCTTTCCTCACTCCTTATTTGGATATCAAATTGTCCTTGATGAATTTGATCTTCAATGATCTGCAGTCTATCCTTGATGGTCTGTTTATTCTTGAAGATGTTGCCGAAGACTTCTCTATTCCACACTTTGAGATTAGATTGTATTTAAGTTAGACTGCATTATCATTTCCATATTTTCTTCCATTTCAATATTTTCTATTAGGTCCAAGGTGTAGACCAATTGGTTCATCCAAACCCCATAATGGGGGTGGAGGTCCAAGGTTCAAATCTTAGGCCTCATCATACTGAACGCTTGTCCCTTTCCTAGTGCTTTTATAGGCGTAAAAGGTTTAAAATGATTGTGGCATGGTGGTTATAGGGGCAGACTGCACGAAGATCTGTGTGGCAACTTCTGGGGCAGACAACGTAGAATACTGTGGCGGCCATAAAAGCTGGACAACCTGCCTGGATTCGTGGTGGCTATCGATTCCACCATGTAAATTAAAAAAAAAAAATATATTTTCTATTAGTTTACATCTCATTCTTTCTTGTTGTATTTTCTGTCTTTGCATCTTTGTGTGTTTGTTCTACATACTGTTAACTTGTCCCTTGCATGCATGTTTCTCATTTTCAAATGTCAAATATACTTTTTTCTCATATGGTCAAATAAAGGGACCAAGGGGGATTGAATTTCGTACATAAAATATTAGTTGTACAATGGCTCAAGCAAGCCCTCAAATACTAGTTACCTTTTTTTAATTTTTGTTTTATGCACAAGTTTTTTCGGGTCCATGACTGTAGGATTTAGGATGCAAATTCAGTGTGAGGACAAACACTAGAGACAAGTGCATGATACATTAGTCTATGTAGGTTGTTTGTTGTGTGTTTTCATCATTTTATACTTTCCAATAATTATTATAAGGATAAATCACATTTAGGAAAAATTAATTTAAAATTGTAAAATTTATTCTAGATTACAAAAAAAAAAAGAAAAATTGTTTTTGTTTAGGCATAAAATTGAAATTGCATGTAGTCTACACTATAGGTTATTTTTGTACATGCATCATTTTCTGCACTTTTAAAATTATTCCTTTAGATTAATAAATTTTTTTAGCTGCCATGGCCTCGTGGTTTTACCTACACACAACAGGGTTTTCACATAAAATAAACATTATTTTTTATTAATAATAGTGGACATTAATTCACCATCTTGGGTGGCTTCCCACATCAATGAATATTGTTGCATCTCTAAAATTATATATTATGATCTAAGTTTTATATTCATATTACTCAACACATCACTATTCTATTAGTTTGTGTTTATCTCTTTCCATATTAACTAACCTCCTACCATCACCATATAGTCACTTATTAACTTGACATATCTTGCTTCTAGATCTTCCTATAGTCTATAAATATCCTCATCCATGGTTAGTGGTTTAATATCTAACCATGCATCCTCCTAGAAGCTAATGGATCTACCATCCCCTACATTCCATTGTACTCCCTTCCATAATAACTCCTTTGCCTTCACAATGTTATTTCATAATGAAGACCCCAACATGGATCCTGTGTAGTAAGCAATCTAACATATTCCATACTATCTAAATATTTTTACTTCAATATTTTAGCCCATATTGATTGTCCCTCCTTCATAAATCTCCACCTTATATTTGAACCCAATGTTAGGTTGATGTTTATAATTCTTCAAAGGCCAATTCTCCTTATGTCTTAGGTTACCTATAGAAAATATGTTTAATATTTTCCATGTTATTCTAGCAGGGTTAATTCTAAAAGGTACTGGACATTCTCTATTATATTTTGAAGCAATATACTTAAGATAAAATTAACCAAAAGATCAAAATAAAGTTGTAATATGAAATATATGATAATGGAAATATTATAACAGTATAAAACTCAAAAATAACTTCAACTATAACTCATAAAATTACCATTAACAAATGCTCACAAAAATTGTATCTCCATTGAATCAAGAACTCAAGTACCCATACTTGCATACTACAAATCATGTCATGTCATTGTCCTCATACACACATTACACTACATATATAATGTAATGTGACTCTTCATATGGAGCACTCTTGACCTTCACTCTTCTAGAGACTCTTCAACTTCCTATTCTATGGACTCATGTGCACATGGAAAACTATGCACATTTACAATACCAAAATACTTTGCACACTCTAGTAATACTTGTTTATTTATTACATTGCATAAAGTAAATACTCAACCTCTAATCTAGGACACTCTTTCCTAATCTAAATATGTACCAAATAATGTAATATATTCCTATTGAGCAAAGTGCAGCAAAAAATATTGTCATTGTTGTCAACACAGTCAGACAAATTTATTGATGCAATGGACAAGAGTTTATTGAACAGCAAGGTGCAGCCAAAGTACAATGGATAGGAGTTCAGTGTTGAGCAAGGTGTTGTAGGAGGATTGTCATTGGTCAATATAGTCGGTTAGATCTAATGATGCAATGGACGAGCGGTTCGAAGTCACTCAGATGCAGAGGATAAAGTTCAAAAGTTAGTCAGATCATGAGTCCTTAAATGATAGATGCACAAAAATAGAAAACATAATTCAAAATGAGAAGAAGTCTTCAGAACCTGAGATGTCAAGAAGCGAAAAGGTTTTTTTTGAAAACCAAGGCAGTCAAAATAAAAAGTTTTATTTAAAATCATTGATAACAGATTTGAAATGGGTTTTTCTTAAAACCCAAGTTGGCTCTTCGTTTCGTTGAAAAAGATGCCCCGGTGATGAAGATATTTAATTTTAAATATTGAGTTTAAATTTTAAAGGTTTTTTGTGAAAACCAAGGTATTCAAAATAAAAGGTCTATTTAAAACCATGGATAACAGACTTGAAATGGGTTTTTCTTAAAACCCAAATTGGCTCTTCGTTTCGTTGAAAAAGATGCCCCGGTGATGAAGATATTTAATTTTATTTAAAATTTAAATTAGAATATTAAATTAAATTAAAAGGGCTGATGTGTTACTATTTCGTGGCAATAAGCTACAGGAAGGTGACAAAGGTGGAGAAGAGTTTGAGGCTGACAAAGTTAAATCTGGGCCAACGGATTTTAGGGTTTGGCAGCCGACAATTTCTAGGGTTTTGTAGTCGACATTCTTAGGGTTACGACTAGACGGATTTTAGGGTTTGGCAGTGACAAATTCTAGGGTTTCTCGATCCAACGTTCTTCTAGGGTTTGCCTCTAAAATTTCTTCTATAAAAGCAAGGGTTCTTCGAGTTTGAAGGATGGGGTGTTAAGATAAAGTGGGAATGCGAACATAGTGTTTGTGAAAGTGAAGTTCGTGTTGAGCAGAGAGCAGAATGTGAAACGACACAGAGTGTGCGAAGCGTGTGCGCAGAGAAAGCAGAGTGTGCAGAGAAGTGTGAAGGGCAAAGTTGATTGCAAAGTCTGGTCGTAGCAGTGCAGCAGACTGTGTGAAGTGATTACGCAAGAGAGAGCAGAGTGCATAGAGATTGCAAAGGTGATGTAGACCAGTTAGAGTCTTGCAATAACAAAGGTATATGTCAAACATTTTTTTATTCAATATTGAAGTCCAGTTGGTGCTGGCAAATTAAGGGGTTGGTGCCTCTTTCCAGCTTGGTCTTCGGTAAACAAATTGTCCGATTGGTGCTTGGAAAATTAAGGGGTTGGTGCCTCTTTCCAGTAGGTGCTGGTAAAATAGGAGTTGGTGCTCCATTCTGTTGAAGCAGATAAAGTTAAGGGGTTGGTGCTCCTTCCAGTTGGTGCTGGTAAACAAATTGTAAATTTGGTGCTTTGCAAGAGGTTGGATTTGGATGGGAGTCCAAGCAGCCATTCTTTTTGAGGAGTAGCCATTTTGGTGAACCTCGTTAAAAATCTGTGTTGTGTGATGTTCTCTTGTGGTACTTATTATATTTGTTTATAAGTTTTATCTGCTACAAATTTTTTTGAGCTGTCTATTCATGTTTTGGAATGCTACACTGATTCACCCCCCCTCTCAATGTCATTGTGATTACAACAATTCCAAAAACCCCCATGTATTACATTATTTGGTTATTGAAGATTTTATTCTTCAATATGGTCTTCGTTCTTTTGTTGGAGCTTGTGCTCTTCTTTTCTACTTTCTTCATTTTGCTCCTTGTTTGTATTCTAATCAAGCAAATGATTAGTATCTTCATAAAATACTACTTTTACTGAAAGTGCTTTAGCTTCATGTTCTTCTATATTTTCTTCTAGTTCTTGCATTTCTTGTATCTCTTGAACTAAGTGTCCCTTTTTATTTTCTTCTCTATATTGTAGCTGAAGTGGATTGTATTAATGTTGGAATTATTGTTGATGTGGTCTATATTGGTTTCAATATTGTCTTGGTTTAAATAACCTATTTATTCACTTCCTAATTTTTTTTGTTCCTGTTGGACTGATTCCTTGGATTAAATATATAGTAACTTGTACTATGACCTCTTTTCTTGCAAACTTGACAATATCTATCACTCCATTTTGTTTTATTCCTTGAGAATGAAGCAAAATTTCCTTGTGGATTATCTTTTGAGACTAAGGCATTGTTAGTCATTTCATATTTGATTGAATTCTCCACTTCATATTCTTGTAGTATATTGACCAACTCATCAAATGATGTATCTTTACTCAAAATTTGTAAAGATGTAACTAGGTGCTTGTAACTTTCAGGAAGTGCTCTTAAAATTACTTGAACTAGAAATTTATCTTCTACCTTATCTCCTAAGGTTAATAACTTTCCTTTTATATCTGCCACTTTCCTTAGAAACAATTCTATACTTTCACCATTTTTTAACATTTAGAGAATGCAAGTGAGTCTGAAGATTTAAGATGATGGCTTTAGTCTTTCCTTAAAATATTTTGGATAAAGGATTCCAAGATTTTGTAGAATTTAATTCTGAACTAATATATGGTTATATATCATCTGTAATTAGAAAATTTATTATCATAAGTGCTTTGGCTTCATCTTCTTCATATTTTTGAATTTACCTAGCATCTTTAGTAGGTTTAGCCTTTACTCCTTTAACGATATCTCAAAGATTTTCTACTATCAATATTGAACTCACTTTGTTTTTCCATGAGGTGTAATTAGGACCTTAAGTAGATGATATTCTTAAAAAAAAGAATTTATGTGATGTCATGACTAACCCTTGTAGACTTCCTTATCTCTCCCTAATATTTTGGATAATAAGTTAAAGATAATTTTGAATGCAATTCTAAACCTTTAAGGTTGACTTCCTTATGACTCCCTAATTACAAGAATACAATTTATTTTAATTCTAAATTTCTCAATCCTATGTTGATGTTGAATTCCTTATAACTCCAAACTTAGAAATTTAGAAATTCCATAAAAATATATTTGCAAAATTTATAAAATTAATTTGATGTAGAAATCCTTATTACTCCAATCTAATAAAATTGCAAATATTTTAAATTGTTTTATAAATGCAAAATAAAACTTTAAATTATTCCTTTAATTCCTTTAAACCAAATTTCACACCTTTATAAACTTCTCTAATAACAATAATCAAATTTCTATGGTTTCAAATATTAATTCTTATCCCTCCAAAATAAATAGTTTCAATTTTAACCTTAGAAAATAATAGTTATAAGCAACCTTATACCTCCTATCTTGAACATATAAATAAATTAAAATAAAATGAATTACCTTCAACCTTGAATGTGGTAATTCTCTTGGTCAATAGTGCTTGACCATCTTCTAATTGGTGCTCTTCCTTCTATGTTGTACATATGAAATATTTTCTTGGAAAGATTACTCTCTCTCCTCTTTAATTGGTTAATTGACTTCAACCTTTACAAAGGTGTTCGAATTCACACCTTATCGTTGTTTTTGTAACATATTTACTTTGATACTTTAACTCACTTGCTATATGTAACTTTTTTTTTTAAAGCAAAAAACATCTTGCAGGGCCACCTTGGTCTAAGAGACCACGAATAGGGGGTTCTACACCGTCAAAGTCACTCGGGAGTCGCGCCCGGCCCTACCCACACCAACATTATCAATTGGATTTTGGGTACCCAATTCAACTTTTTGGTAGGGTGGAGATTCGAACCTGGGACCTCCCTTGGAGGATTGCCCTCTCCTTTCCAACTCACCTACAACATGTAACTTAAATATCCTTCTTGCAATGCCAATTGGTGTATCTCCTTTTTACTTGTACCCAATCTTCAATTGATGAAACTTCTTGCATGTTCTCCTATTCCTAGTGCTTCTTTGCATATGCTCTTCCACTTTTAATTACTATGGGCACTTGAAATATTTCTAACCCATTGACCTTCCATTGTACATGTGCCACATGGCACTCAAACACTTCCAATGCTCCAAATTCGCTTCCCTTACTCTCCTTAAGCTTTTATAATGTAACTTTCATTTTTTTGATGATATTATGACACTGTGAGCATTAGTATTTGCAATTGTCTCACTTCCAATGAAGATTTAATGTATCATTTTAGCCCTGGTGTAATTTTGACACCCAAAATGCTTTATCTTCCTAGCATATGTCCATTGCATGTAACATTTCCTCCAATCCTCTTTTTGCTAGATAATAAGGGGTTGTACTTAGGTCTCCCACCCTTTACAAATTACATATATTTTCTTTAGAGCTTGAGAGTTTAAAAATAGATACACTTCTCATCTCAATTGAGATGCTATAACTGGAAACCTACATAATTTTACATAAAATATCTGCATTCTTGATTTTTTATTTTTTGGATCTTTTCAAAATTTTGTATGAATACAATTAATCTAGAATTTAGCAACTTTCTAGACATTTTTCTATATCATCCTTCACAATGCAAAAAATTCACCTCTACTATATGTATATACCAAAATATGGTCAATATGATTAGGCATCCACAAAAAAACTACTAAATTGACACCATATGGCCCCTTGGGTAGCCCTCAGAAGGCACACAGTGGTTCTAGCCACCCCGGGTGAGGTTCTAGAGGCTTCTAGCCTAATTTTGGGAGGTTTTGGACCAAAATTCACCATCATACCACCTTGGGATGGTGGCATAGTCCCACAATACCACCCTAGGATGGTGGTGAGCCATCATCCCAAGGTGGAATGGTGAACAAGTTTGACCAAGAAAAAGTCAAATCTGGGATAAATGACACCCAAAAAATGCCATTTACCCTGCCAATTGAAGCATGCAGGTCAGAGGGCACTGCATCCTTATGAAATACATCATAATGGAGGCAAAAAATAGATATTCTCTTCCACATCCAGTGCATGCCTCCCTTTTGACAAATGGCGCCTCCTGCCATGCATGTCCTTGCATGCCTTTTCGCACATAAGCCCCTTTGGGCTATAAAATGGATACAAGGTCCACACAAAAAACATAGGAAGAGGAGTTCTAGGATATGCAATGGAGTGCTGCCAAGATTTCCCCTCACATTATTGTGCTCTCTTTCCCTCGAAATCTCTTCTTAGCGAAGGAGGTTACCGGGTGACTTTAAGAGGGTCTTCTGGGCATAACTTTACCATACGGGTGAATTTCTTCACAAAATTTGATGAAAATACCCCTTAGAGTGTTTAGGACAATTCCATAGTAGTATTGGTAGCAAAAGGTGTGTAGAATTGGTGGGTATCCCACCCCAGGATGCCCTCTAATTAGTTGTAGTCACCACCGTCCCCTCTAGTACAAGGATAAATATGTGCACAATTTATTTAATATTTTTTAGAATTATTCTAGAATATCATAGGATGCTACAGTTAAAATTTCATGCAATTTGGAGTTATATTGGCCGAAATATCGCATTTTTAAGTTTTTGCAGGTTCGTAGGGCCCATCCGGGCACCCCAGGTGCATGCATATGGATATGTGCATAATTTTGAAAATATAACCACATTTGTAGTCTTAAAATGTTTATTTATGTATTCTATCCAAGTTTTATGTGTTTTGGACATGTTTAGGGGTGGGAATTGCTTGTCTTGGTCTTCGTAGGTTGCAGACAGGCAATGCAAAATTGAGGAACCTACGGATGCAAATTTAGATCTGTTTTTGGTTATATCCCTTAAAAAAATCCTATTTAACATCTACATAAAATTTCAAGTCATTCTGAGTTTATTTGATATGTTTTTAATATATATGCCCTTTACTAGTCTTTTGGTGCTTGTGGGGATTGTATGTTTTCCATCACACACACTTACTATTTGACCCTTTTGGATTCCTTGTGTGCAGGTGTAGGTTATTGTAAGGCATTGGGAAGGAAAAAAAGACATCAAATATCAAATATACAAGCAACGGTGGCATTGGCCTGCCCACCTCGATTGTGGGTACGAGGAAGGACACTGGATGTGCACCCGGAGTTTTTGAAGGATTTGATCCTTAGGAACCCAAAATTTGTAACAATTGTATCAAATTTGAGCCCTCAAGGGGAATGCTATGTAACATTGGATCCTTGGGCACCCAAAATTTGTAAAAATTGTATCACATTTGAGCCCTCTAGGGGAATGCTATGTAACATTGGATCTGATCCACCAAATTAATAAGAAGTATACTTGTTTCATTTTATTCCTTGTTGTTTGGTATTGCCTAATTTTCACATGCATGCTTTTGTTTGATGCTCATAAGCGATAGAGGATAGATACACATATTTTTATTCATAATTAGGTGCACCATTTTTTTGTACTTCATTTACAATCATGGTGGGACCCTTGTCCCTTGTGCTTTGGGTGAAAATATGACATCATTTTTGTAAATTTTGCCCTTTTTGTGTTGCAGGTGCTCCCCTCCCCACCCTGGAACGATGGCAGAACCTTTATCTGGCCCACCCTGGGATGGTGGCTTCACCATCCCACCTTGGGATGGTGGTAGGGATTCTAATCGTCCCACCCTAGAGCGTTGAAGAAACAGAGAAATTTCTGCCCAAAAATCTAGAATTTGGAGGTCTCAAAACTACTAATGTGAGTGCCTAAATCTTCTGTTTTTCTGCTGCATTTTTAGAGACTGTTAAAATTGGTTTTTCTTGTATCATTTTCTTGCATAGAAAGGTTAAAAGTCATATTTTTATTGCATGATGCTTCTTTGTTTACTTTCTTTTGATTAAAAGGAACCACACACACTTGCACGTTCCACTATAACATTGGTAAGGTTGGATTTCATCACCAACCCCCAATTCAGACTGGTGACGTTGGATTTAACCTACTTCCACCAACTTGCTCTTTAGATGCTTTAGATATAATAGGGAACTCTCTCAAGATGGAATAGGTCACTAATGTTCAAACTACCTCTCACTATTGAAAATATTGTTTATGAGTGGAAGAGCTAGGCGAGCCCCCCACAAGGATTTAAGCGGTGTACCCTAGAATATTTTGAGAAATCATGTTTTGCACTAGTGTCCCTAGTCACCATTTTGGTTGAATTCCCTCATTCTAATTCCACAACAAGAGCAAAGAACAACAACACACTGAAACCAGTTTAGGACAGACATTTAATCAGTAAAAAGATAATCATATTTTTTGCTTTGTGTGTTTATTATTTGGGACAAAACCCTAACCCTAATTTTTCAAAAATAAGGTTTAAAAAAATCTACTTTTTTATTCTGCATCCAATGGATCGAGAATCGTGCAAATCGGAGCTATAACAAAAAAGTTATTTTGGTTTTATGATTACTCTATTTTCGAAGCCGAAAATAGAGAAAAACTGCACTAAAACGGTCATATAATGGTCTAGACAACTCCAAAAATTGCCAAATTTGTTTTTTTCGTCTTAGTTAGACCCTTTTGCACCTCTCCTAGAATTTTTGAGTCCTAACTCTTCACAATTCAAAATTTCCCAAAAAATCCCAAAAGTGGGCATTTCCCCACAGGCCCCGGTTGGCCAAATATTCCAAAAATACAAATTTTTGATCCAAAAATCAAAATTTGGAGACCTAACCCATTATGATCAGATTGTCACACTGATCATTTTGATATATAACACTTATAGCCTTTTGTGGAAGTCAAAAGTTTCTTTAGTGTGGGTTTCCTTCAAGGTTTACCTAGTCAACACATTATGACAACTATGCATGGCTGAGCTCGATCACGAGCTAGTGAAGTAGAAAAATTTAGGAGAGGCCTTGAGTACCATCATTATAGGTATGAGGATCTCCTCACTCCTGCATGGAGTCCTGATAGTAGCCACCTTTGCTATTCTCCTGAGGATCTCATCATTCCTGCATGACACCCTAAAAGTCGTCGTGAGGTCCACTCCTCATTTAGAGGACCCGACCACCAAGGTACATTTACCAAGAAAGCATCAATGGGTCATTTACATGATCCAGTGGATTATTTGGTTAAACAACATCGATTCCAGTCCCAAACCAGATATAATCAGCCTTCCAAGGGGTCTAGCAGGGAGGTCTACACTTCCTCTACATTGTGGTCTTCACCACTCGAAACTCCCATCCAATAAGTGTTAGCAACCCAGAGTAGGGCTGTACGAAGTTCACATGTATCATCAGCCAATGTGACTATGAGCGAGCTTCTACTACAGTACTCCAAGCATTGGAAACCTTTCATGAGGATCTTGGATTCCATTGAGGTGCAACCTCACGACTCTGATGCTTTCACCAACTTTATGGAATACATACGAATGTACAAGAAGCCTACTATATCCTTTCAAAATTATGAGGTCAAACACGTACCTACCAATTCACCAGATCCTACTCTGCACATAATTGCAAGCATCAATAGGATCCCCTATAAGTGAGTATTGGTTAACATAGGTTCCTCAATAAACATTATTACCACAACTTCACTAAAGCATCCCAATCTTCCACCCTCGCACATTGTACCTTCCAAGTTTACATTACAAGCATTCAATGATGCTTTATCCTCCACTGTGGGCATGCTAATACTACTTGTTGAAGTCAGACAAAATACTATACCTACATTGTTCTACATCTTGGAGGGTGCAAGACAGTATAACATACTGCTTGGAAGGCCATGGATAAGAGATATGGAATGTGTTCCATCTATAGTGCATCAATGCATTAAATACATGGATGAAGGTAAGGTCCATGTGATTCATGCTGACCTAGACCCCTTCAAGTATTATAAGCAGGTGGATCATCCAAAAGGGCCTACAGTGTCACCCAAGCATTTGGATACTAAACCCAACAACCTTATCCAGAGTCCAAATGCAACCTTGCGGTTAGTCATGAAGCTACCTTCACCATCGCTAGTACCATCCTCTATCTATTCGAGAAAGGAAGAATCAGAAGAGCCAACTGCAGAAGCTCCCATAACTATCATCAATACACCTATATAAGATCTTATGACTCCAAAAAAGTAGGAAGAACCCACTGTTGATACGGATGAATCAAATCATATCATACCATCTTCACCTACCATAGTTGAGTACACAATTCAATTGACCTACCTAGAACTCGATAAGTGCATAGTACCCAATGCTACATTCACACCTCATTCAAAGATCTAGGTAGTCCCCCTACCAAGTTTCCATCCATTGATAGCATTCCTGATGCACCCTCTGAACATGGAGGCCAAGAAGATCATCTTGGATAAGTTGATGAGGCAGCCATGACTTGTCCAAATGCAAATGCATCTTCTCATGAGTTTGTGGGAATGATCAATGTGATGATAGAGAACCAAAGTCCTCTGAATCCATCTATGCAAATTGTGATACCATCAAACATTACATCCATAAAATAGGAGATACCACCGATGGATTCAGTCATGCCTACTCCATCTCATCCAATATCTCCACAAGATCAAGAGCATATGTACCCCCTAGACCAAAGTGGGGGTAGCCCAACTACCACAGTTGAAAACTCTGAGTTGGAACATGAGCATGAGCTAAATAAAGAACAAGAACATGTGGAGATAATCACTAGCTCCAATCATCATGAAGCATCCATATCTGATCAGAAAGTAGGGACTTTTGATCCACCCTTGATATTATCTCCCATCTCCCACACCTAGTTCACCTCCACCACCTATCAGTTGCCATCCAAATTCCTTAACAACCACCCATATCATTGCCTCCACTATTACCAAAACATATCTTGGATAGGCTAGCCGATGTGGAGGTACAAGTGAGTCACCAACAGAATGATTTACAACAGATCATGGATCAACTCACAAGCATTGAGTTACGGTTGAGTCATCCAAAATCTCAACCCCTTGATTTTTAGGACCAACCCACTCCTGCACAGTCCAATGTTAAGTCTCAAAAAAATCAAGGGCTAAACCAACAACGTCACCCTAAGCGACAATTTATGCCCATTAATGAGTCCATGGACTCTCTAATTGAACGACTCTATGCAGCAAAGGTAATTAATTTACCTGAGTGTCAACTTGTCAACCCTTAAGCACCTAAGCCCTATGGATATCACAAAGACCTATACTACAAATACCATAGGCAGAAGGGGCATGATGTGCATAGGTGCTTTAAATTGAAAAACCTGGTATAAGAAATGTTTTACAAGAATGATATTCAAAACAACAACCAACAAATTGACATAGTGCAACATATGTTACCTATAGATGGTAGTCAAGAAGAGCAACCTAAACAGGTGACTGAGACACATACAACCTCATCACCTTGTAAAATGAGTCAGTTGTGTTCACCTTGTTTAAGGCATCAATATCGTACTTGGACTCCATTATTTGAGCCCATGTCGATCATTTTTCACAACCTACAAGATACAAAGGCAATTGTCTTACCAGATAGACCCATGTTCAACCTAAATAGACCCAGATCTAAACTATATAGGGAGGATCATTCTTATCTCTAACATCAAATGAGAGGGCATGACATTAGAACTTGTCATGTTTTTAGACGCAAGGTCCAAGATCTTATTGATGAGGGAGATTTATCCATGTGTGGGTCACTCATTCTACCCCCTCAAGACATTAGCATTACCCATGATTCCTTGCCAAAATAGGGGGGTCAATTCCTATTGCTCCTCCTGGACAAGTCAATAACAACACATCAACCATAATAAATGCTGGGGGTATACAAGGTATTGCACCTTCCTCCTAAGAACACAAAGTAAGAAAAGTTACAAAAGGCTCCAAGGGAATCTACATATAGCTTGGTCATCCTAGAATGCTCCTAGGCAGTCTATGACCGTTTAGGTTACCCCAAAATGCCCCAAGGGTGCCTACATCCCACTTGGTCAACCTAAAATCCTCCTAGGTGGTCTAGAACAATCTAGGTCACCCCTAAATGCTCCAAGGGTGCTTATATCCCGCTTGGTCAACCTCAAAGTCTCCTAGGTGGTCTAGAACCATCTAGGTCACCCCTAAATGCTCCAAGGGTGCCTACATCCTGCTTGGTCAACCTAATGAAGAACACAGGCTTATACCGAGAGGGGGGGTGAACAGTATAAGACTTAACCAATTAATAATTTTAACTTTAGATAGTAGTGGCATCAACACAACATTAATCAAGATAGAAATCATCACACATTGAAGACCCATTTTTAACGTGGTTCACCCAAAAAGGTTGGGCTACATCCACAAGAATTTTTCTCTAAAAGTTATCTCAAAGTTCTTTGGGAATACTTCCCAATTACAATGTTTATGAGCCTCGTCCCAAAGGAGATACCTTTCCCCAATCAGAATTTATGAGCCTCTGCACAAAGGAGATACCTTCCCCTCTGCTCTGGAAATGATTCCTCAAAAGATCAACTGCCTCTACCTCTTGCCAGCACGTGGAACTCCTTTCCACCGAAGACCTCCTGTCCTCAATTCTTAGCCTAAGAGAACTTTTCCTTATATGATCACATCCACAGTAGCTTAGCAACTAGATTTGTCTTCAGGTTCTTCTCAAAGAACCAGTGCACCTCTGTCCTCAAGTTCTCTGATAGAACTATCAAACTCATTTCACAAGTCCTCTGCTCTTTCTACGCAATCACAACCACACTTGATCAAACTTCAACCTTTGCACCTCTGCGCAATCATAGCGGCATCGTCTTTGCATACTTTGCTTCCTTTGTCATCTTTCACACTTAGAATGATTTGATGAAATGCACTCTGCACACTACGATCGAATTTCACACTCTGCTCTCAATGATCGAACTTCTTGCTCTGTGCACTATCTGCGAACGTCGCACTTCAACAACACATTCATCGACCCGTCAACTCTCCAAACAACCCTCCTTTTATAACATAATTTTCATGATGAAAACTTTAATCTTAGTCGGCTATTATAACAAATGCAAACCCTAATATTTGTCGCTGCAAGCCCTAATCTTCGTCGGCTAAAATTTGACTTTGTAGGCTTCACTGTCTCTGTAACTCTTCTGTAGCTTCTGCCACAAAAATACATGTCACGATATCACAACACTTTTTGCTTTCTTAACCTCTTCTCGGCTTGCACCCGCGAAAGCAGAACATGTCGTGAAATCGTGACACTTTCGCTTCCTTGCACTTTTCTCTGCTTGCACTAGTGAAAACGGAACATGTCGTGAAATCGTGACACTTTCGCTGCCTTATGCTTTTCTCTGCCTTATGCCCGCAAAAATGGAACATGTCATGAAATCATGATGCTTTCACCTTTGAGCTCTTCCTCCTTGAATTTGTCATGAAATCATGACGCTTCTTGTTCCATGCTCTTTCATTTTTCTTTTGTCACGAAATCGCGACTCTTCTCCTGTTGAAGGCCTGCTTTCTGTTTCTATTGTGAAATCGTGACACTTTCTCCAACCGTATGCTTCCATCTCAATCTGTCATGAAATCGTGACACTTTTTGCATCCGTAAGCTTTCTCTTCAACTTGTCGTGAAATTGTGACACTTTCTGCATCCGTACGCTTTCTCTTCAACATGTCACGAAATCGTGACATTTCTTATTTCAAAACCTTTCCTTTGCTGCGTGTCGCAAAATCACGACAGTTCTTACTTGGAACATTTTCATCTACAGCATGTCGCAAAATCGTGATGGTTCTCACTTCGAACTCTACAGCATGTCGCAAAATCACGACAATTCTCACTTTGAAATCTATAGCATGTTGCAAAATCGCGACACTTTTTGTGTTACTTTCTCTCTCTTCGAACTTGTCACGAAATCGCTACAATTCACACTATAGACTCTCTCTTCTGCATTATGTCGTGAAATCATGACACTTTTTCTTTCGAAATCTCTCTCCTGCAACATGTCACGAAATCATGACACTTTTTCATCCGTACAACCTTCCTTGCAATATGTCGCGAAATCGCGACATTTCTGACTCCGTACATTCTCTCTCCTCTTTGAGTCGCAAAACTACGACATGTCGCGATATCACGACACTTTTCTAACTTGCTTTCTCTCTCCTTCTTAAGTCGCAAAAATGCGACATGTCGCGATATCGCGACACTTTTCTAAAATGCTTTCTCTCTCCTACTTAAGTCACAAAAATGTGACATGTCACGATATCGCGACACTTTTCCAACTTACTTTCTTTCAAACCTGTCAGCTTGGGGTTTGCAAAAGACCTTTGAAACTGTGATGCCGTAACCTTCATCAAAACAAATTATTTGACATCAAATAAAATTCCTTCAAAAGCTTCTTGACATCAATGACAACTTATATACTTGAGCAAAGGCAATGTACCCAAAATACCCAAAATTTCCAACAATCTCCTCCTCTGTCATTGATGGCAAACCTTTACTGAAAACGCTTCTCAAGAGCCAAAACTGAAACCAACTGTGCTAACAACTGAACAACTGTGCCCACAACTGAGAATATTCCTTTGGAGTTTTGCTCCCCCTGACTTGAAGCTTTCTTCTTCACTTTGAAGCTCTCCCCCTTACTCATATCTCTCCCCCTTTGTCATCAATGGCAAAGGGCCATATTTGGGGCTCGAGATGAAGAATGAGCCTCTTAGCTTGGTCCCTCCCCCACCTCTTGATGAGGTGATTAATTCTAGGGTGGGAGTAAAACTCCCAATTTCTCCCTTAGATACTCAAACGTATCTCTTGGAAGAGGTTTAGTGAAGATATCTACAATCTGCTCTTTAGTAGACACATACTCTAGCTTGACCTGCTTGTATTGCACTTTCTCCCTTAGAAAGTGATACTTGATGGAAATATGCTTTGTCCTTGAGTGCATTACCGGATTTTTGGAAATACTTATGGCACTTGTATTATCACTAAATATGGATATGGGTTGTTCATGCCTGACTTTGAAATCCTCCAAGGTGGTTTTCATCCATAAAACCTATGTACACCTAACCACTACTGCTATGTATTCAGCCTCTGCTGTAGATAAGGAAACTGAAGGTTGTTTCTTACTTAGCCAAGAAACAATACTCTTTCCCAAAAAGAATGCTCCACCACTAGTGCTTTTCCTGTCATTAATACTTCCTTTCTGCATCTGTATAAGCTGTGAGGGTGAAATCATCACCTTTGGGATACCAAAGCCCAAAGTCCATAGTGCCCTTCAGATATCTGAATATCCTCTTAACTGGTATAACATGAGAATATTTTGGAGCTACCTGAAATCTCGCTACTAACACAACTGCCTGCATGATATCTGGTCTGGTAGCTGTAACATATAATAAAATGCCAATCATTGATCTGTACAACCTCTGATCTGCCGCTAGAGATTCATCATCTTTACTCATCTTGCATCCTATAATCATTGGAGTACATACTGGTTTGTTGTCCATCATCCCAAATTTCTTCAACATTTCTTTGATATACTTTCCTTGAGAGAGAAATACACCATATTTTTATCAAGCAATCTGAAGACCTAAAAAGAATGACAACTCTTCAATCATAGACATCTCAAATTCCTTGTTAGCAAAATATTTGCACATCTGAGTATTATTTCCCCCAAAAATAATATCATCAACATAGACAACCATAATCAACATATCATAACCCTCATCCTTAATATACAAATTGCTATCTGCCACACCTTTCTTGAAGCCTTGCTCATGAAGATACCTATCAAGTCTTGAGTACCAAGCCCTAGGTGCTTGCTTTAACCCATACAAGGCCTTTTTTAGTTTACACACATAGTTTGACTGTTCTGAGAGAGATACTCCTTCTGGCTGTTCTATGTAGACTTCTTCTACCAACACCCCATTTAGAAAAGCTGAATTTACATCCATTTGATAAACCTTGAATGATTTGAAGCTTGAAAGGGCCAAAAACATTCTAATAGCTTCAAGACGAGCAACAGGAGCAAATGTCTCTTCGAAATCAACACCTTCTACTTGAGCATAACCTTTGCAGACTAACCTAGCTTTGTTTCTGACAATCTTTCCATCCTCATTGAGTTTATTTCTGAATATCCATTTTGTGCCAATGACATTCTTGTCCTTAGGTCTTGGAACCAATTCCCAAGTTTCACTTTTCTCTATCTGATTTAGCTCTTCATCCATTGCTTTTACCCAAAACTCATCTGCACATGCTTCACTGAAATCTTTTGGCTCAATTTGAGATAATAATGAAACATTTGTAGAATCATGTGAAGGAATGACTCTTCTTCTTGTTTTCCTGCTATTTGGATAACCAATGATCAAGTCTTTGGGATGATGTTTCTGAACATATCGTGAAGGAGTTTTGGGAAGCAGTTGTTGTCTTTCCTCTTCTTTATCTGAAACCTCTCTGAATTCTTCTTGATAAATTTCATCACTGAGTTCCTTGACTGGTTCTCTTATCTCTATATTTTCATCAACTATTACATTTATACTCTCTACAACTGTATGAGTTATTTTGTTGAAGCATCTATAGGCCTTGCTTCTGCTGGAATATCCAAGAAAGATTCCCTCATCACACCTAGGATCAAACTTACCCAAATTCTGATCTTCCCTTCTGATGAAGCACTTACTCCCAAACACTCTAAAGTATTTTACTGTAGCTGGTCTTCCTTTCCACAACTCATAAGGAGTTTTATGATGATTGAATCTAAGTTGGGCCCTGGTGATAATGTATACTATTGTACTGACTGCCTCTTTCTAAAAGCCATCTAAAAGTTTTGACTCATTTAACATAGCTCTAGCCATATTTTCAATAATTCTATTTTTCCTTTCAACTACTCCATTTTGTTGAGGAGTTCTTGTTGCTGAATATTCTCTTTTGATTCCTTGTTGCTCATAGTATTCCACAAATTCATTTGAAGTGAACTCTCCTCCTCTATCTGATCTTAAGCATTTGATTCTCTTGTCAGTCTCATTTTCAATCATTTCTTTGAAAGCTTTAAATTTTTCAAAAGCTTCAAATTTTTCTTTGAGAAAAGTAACCCAAGTCATTCTAGAATAATCATCTATAAACAGCATGAAGTAGCTTTCTCCTTGAATTCTCTGAGTTTTGGTAGGGCCACATAAATCAATATGAATAAGATCCAAAGGTTTTGAAGAAGTATACCCTTTTGATTTGAAACTGGTTCTGGTCTGTTTTCCATGTTGACACGGACCACAAATGTTGGCAATTTTGGGTACTTTGGGTACTTTGCCCTTTCTCAAATGTATAAGTTGTCATTGATGTCAAAAGGCATTTTTGTGTTGATATCAAAAGAGTGTGATGTCAAGAATATCTTGAGAAGCTTCATTGTTAAAGGGTTTTTATTAAAACCATGGTGACAAGGTTAAAGGTTTTTCTTAAAACCATTTGGACTCATTAAGGGTTTTTATTAAAACCAAGCTTAACTTAATGCAAAGGTCCATGTTTATTATTAATAATTAAATTAACTCAAACCTTTGTCAAAGGTCCAAGTTTAATTTATTATTAATAAAATAATAATAATAATTATTTTAATTATTATTATAGGGTCTTTCAACCCTTAAGCGACGGAAGTAAAATAATTCTTTCGCCGATATGATGCCATCGTTGGAGGAGTGCCGACATCAAACTTTATGGAGAAATGGCTATATAAGTGGGGATGTTTTTCCAAAGTGAGTAAAATGAATTATTAGACATCTGTGATTTATGATTGGCTCTGTATCTTGCGATTTGTGCTTGGCATCTGCGATTTTGCGTTTTTTCTATTCTTTTGAATAGTGCTTTGTGTTTTCGATCTCCGATTGACGTCCTTGAAATCATGCTTGTTCTATGTTGGAAACCATGCTTGGCATATTCGGAACTGAGTTTGGGCTGCATCCTTACCTTTATGCTTGACGTCGGTGGATTGGCAATTGCACCTGGACTGCGTTTTTTAGACTGTGCTGTGAGATGATAAATGCAAGCATTCTATGAATTACGTTTTGGACAGCGCTCACCAGTTTGCATGTGACTTGTGGAAGACGTTTACGTTTTCCAGTTTCTTGGTGTCAAAGGAAGATAAAAGAGAGGGCAGTGCTGTATTTCTTTGTTGGGCACTTGTGACCCAACGACGGTGGCATTTAAGCAAAAGCGCTAGACGGTAGAGGTGCCGAGTTCGATTCTCTTCATTGGGAATTTCTTTTTGGTCACGGTGTGCAAATGATAGTGGTTGTGAATGCATGGGAGGTATAAGGTTAAGGTATCATATTTGTTTTTGACATTGTTTTATTGATGTTTAATGTTTATGTGGAGTAATAAGGTGTAAAGAGGTTTTACTTTGTATGTATATTGTACTTTGGTGTTTTTACTAAGTTGGAGAAATAAGGTGTTATTTTGGATCTTTATTATTGTGTATTATTGTATAGTTGCTAACTCTAATTAGTGGCAAATTGAGAGTTAGTGTTGTGACAGATTTTGAGTTCTCCTTCTTCATCAAAGTAAAGGTATGGGCAACTTCTTCCATGTATGTTGTTGATGGTATATTTTCTGAAATTGAGTTTGGAGTGAAAAGGTTGTCTACTAGGTATCTTTTGTGTAAATATTATTTTCTGGATATTGAAGATTGTTTATGCATTAAAATCATTGATGAGTGTTTGGGTGAATGCATAATTCTGGTTGAGGAAGAGGAAGCATTTTTTGCACTAGGTTTTATGTTAGTAAGTCTTGCTACTTGCATTGAGATGATGAAACCCTTAGTTGGCTATTTTGATATTGATGGATGAGTTGCTTTCATAGAGGTTGTTGTTGATCAAGTTAGTGCTTTACTTGATACATGATATTGGGCTTACTCCATTGAGTTGATTTGAACAAGTTATTATTTGCAATTGGTGATATTGTGTTGGTGGCTATTTTGTTCAAATATCCTTGGAGGGAAAAGGATTTCTACTTGTTTCCTTTTATTGTGATGATTGGTTAATGCTTCAAGGTTGATGTTGAGTTGAATGTGTTGGTGGTCTAAACCTTGTTTGATGAGCATTGTTGTTGAAACTCTAATTGTTGGTAAAAAGAATATGAGTATCATTGTTATATGAGATATTGCATAGTTGGCAATTGTTGGGTTGTGTTTCATATTCTTGAGAAAAGCATACTACATCTATCTTATTCTTTTGAGATTGAGATTGAGTTGAGATTGAGATTGGGAGTTAAGTATAGAACATATTGGGTCTCTAACAATTCTCTTTATGTTTCTATGAGATTTGAGATTGAGATTGGGAGTTAAGTATAGAACATATTGAGTCTATAACAATTTTCCTTATGCTTCTATGAGGTTTATGAATCACATTGGGTCTCTAACAATTCTCTTTGTGGGTTCATGCTAAGCAAGTTTTTCTTGGTGAGCTTGCTGAGGTTTTTGGATAGGTTCCGGTGGGGACTTGTGAGCAGATTTGGACAGGTCCTAGCAGAGGACTTGTGAGCTGAGTTTTTGAGAGTTCTATCAGAGAACTTGAGGACAGAGGTGCATTGGTTCTTTGAGAAGAACTTGAGAACAGATTTGGCATGTCTTTGAGAAGGCTTGTGTGCAGAGGATTGATTTGTTCATAGAGTTGGACAGATCTGACAGACAGAGGAAGACTTGTACTAGACCGACTGACTGTGTTTGGTACAAGTAGCTGAGCTACTGTGGATGTGATCATAGAAGGCAAAGGTCTCTTAGGATAAGCATTGAGGACAGGAGGTCTTCGATGGAAAGGAGTTCCACGTGCTGGCAAGAGGTAGAGGCAGTTGATCTTCTGAGGGATCATTTCCAGAGTAGAGGGGAAGGTATCTCCTTTGAGCAGAGGCTCATAAATTCAAATTGGGGGAAGGTGTCTCCTTTGAGCCGAGGCTCATAAAAATTGTAATTGGGAAGGTTTCCCAAAGAACTTTGAGATAACTTTTAGAGAAAAGTTTTGTGGATGTAGCCCAGGCATTCTGGGTGAACCACGTTAAAATTGGTGTCACTTTGTGGATGATTTTGTGCATTGCTTTGATATTACTTTGGGTATATTGCTTTACTATTTTTAAGTATAAAGGAATAAGTAAAAAGAAGTCTTATACTGTTCACCCCCCCCTCTCAGTATAAGCTTGTGTTCTTCAGCAAATGATGTTATGGGGCCTTTTTATTTTGGGCAAGTCTCTAACTGCTTCCTTGTTACTAATATTGACAAGATTATCAAAGCTCAAATGCCCCAATATTTTATGCCATAACCAACTCTCATCTTCTTGAGTTAGAAAAAACTTTTCCTTTTTTATCTCACTTAGCATGTAAAGATTGTTTGGAGTCCTTGTAGCACTAGCAATGAGTTTTCTATTTTTTTCTTTACTTATCTCACATCTATCTGAAAAGAAAGATACTATGTGCCCTTGATCACAAAGTTGACTCACACTTAGAAGATTATGTCTTAGGCCTTCTACATAAAGCACATTTTCTATTTTGGATTTCCCATCCAAACTAAGAGTCCCTTTCCCACTGATTTTAGCCGACCTGTTATCTCCAAAATTGACTGTTCCTCTGTTTGTTTCTTTTAAGACCAAAAACTTTTCCTTTTCACCAGTCATATGTTTTGAACAACCACTATCAAGATACCATTTTTCTACTTTGTCTTGAGCATGAAAAGCAGTTTGAATTATCATTGACTTAGATTTGATCTCATTTCTCTTTTTAGTGAACTCAAGGCTAGATCTATCCAAACCGCACATCCTTGCTATATGCCCAAAATTCTTGCACTTGTAACACATGACATTTTTATTCATAAGAGGTGCAAAAAAGTTAACATTTTCCTTACTATGGCTATTCAAAGACTTATTGCAATGCATAGCTTTGTGACCAAATTTCTTGCAGGAAAAACAATAGCCATGGAAAGTATTATATAACCTGTTTTGATGCCTTGGATGATTGTTCTTCTTGTGACCAACTGGAATCCATCGATCTTCAGGATGAAGATTGATCTTGCTCGAAGACCTTGTTTCATGAATGGTCATACCATCCTTCTTTTGCTTTTCACACGGAGTATTCTGTCTAAGAGCCAACTGTTCCAACTTCACTCTAAGAGACATAACCTCTTCTTCTAGTTTCTTGCAATCAGCTTCCTTTTCTTTTAGAGCTTCTATCAGAACCTGTTCAACCTTCTTCCCTTCTTCAGCTAGAATTTTGAAGTCTATAACACTTTGAGACAATTATGATCTTGCTATCTCTTCTTCTTGACATTGATGCTTGAGAACAAAATTCTCTTCCCTGAATTTCTCAAGCTTTTTTATAGCCAAGAATAATTCACCTTTGAGATCAAACTCAACCTCTTCATATCTTTTTGAATCTATATTTTCCTCTGATAGATCCTTCTCCAAGCTGTTAGGCTCTTTCTAGAGAGACCCGCTTTGATACCAATTGAAGAACACAAGCTTATATTGAGAGGGGGGGTGAACAGTATAAGACTTAACCAATTAATAATTTTAACTTTAGATAGCAGTGGCATCAACACAACATTAATAAAGATAGAAATAATCACACATTGAAGACCCATTTTTAACGTGGTTCACCCAAAAAGGTTGGGCTACATCCACAAGAACTTTTCTCTAAAAGTTATCTCAAAGTTCTTTGGGAATCCTTCCCAATTACAAAGTTTATGAACCTCAGCCCAAAGGAGATACCTTCCCCCAATAAGAATTTATGAGCCTCTACTCAAAGGAGATACCTTCCCCTATGCTCTAGAAATGATCCCTCAGAAGATCAACTACCTCTACCTCTTGCCAGCACATGGAACTCCTTTCCATCGAAGACCTCCTATCCTCAATGCTTAGCCTAAGAGACCTCTGCCTTCTATGATCACATCCACAGCAGCTCAGCAACCAGATCTATCTTTAGGTTCTTCTCAAAGAACCAGTGTATCTCTGTCCTCAAGTTCTTTGATAGAACTATCAAACTCATTTCACAAGTCCTCTGCTCTTTCTGTGCAATCCCAGCCACACTTGATCGAACTTCAACCTTTGCACCTCTATGCAATCACAACGACATTGTCTTCACACACTCTGCTTCCTTTGCAATCTTTCACACTTAGAATGATTCAAAAAAATGCACTCTGCACACTACGATCAAATTTTGCACTCTGCTCTCAGCGATCAAACTTCTTGCTCTGCGCACTATCTGCAAACATCGCACTTTAACAACACATTCATCGACCCATCAACTCTCCAAACAACCCTCCTTTTATAATAGAATTTTCATGATGAAAACTTTAATCTTAGTCGACTGTTATAACAAATGCAAACTCTAATATTCGTCGATTGCAAGCCCTAATCTTTGTCGGTTAAAATTTGACTTTGTCGGCTTCACTGTCTTTGTAACTCTTCTGTAGCTTCTGTCGTAAAAATACAACATGTTGCGATATTGTGACACTTTTTGCTTTCTTAACCTCTTCTCGGCTTGCACCCGTGAAAGTAGAACATGTCACGAAATCATGACACTTTCACTTCCTTGCACTTTTCTCTGCTTGCACTAGCGAAAATAGAACATGTCACAAAATCGTGACACTTTCGCTGCCTTGTGCTTTTATCTGCCTTACGACCGTGAAAATAGAACATGTCACGAAATCACAACGCTTTCACCTTTGAGCTCTTCCTCCCTGAATTTGTCAGGAAATCACGATGCTTCTTCTTCCATGCTCTTTCATTTTCCTTCTATCACAAAATCATGACTCTTCTCCTATTGAAGACTTGCTTTCTGTTTCTGTCGCAAAATCGTAACACTTTCTCCAACCATATGCTGCCATCTCAATCTGTCACAAAATCATGACACTTTCTGCATCCGTAAGATTTCTCTTCAACCTATCATGAAATCATGACACTTTCTGCATTCGTACGCTTTCTCTTCAACTTATCGTGAAATCACGACATTTCTTACTTCGAAACCTTTCCTTTGCTGCATGTTGCAAAATCGTGACAGTTATTACTTGGAACATTTTCATCTACAGCATGTCACGAAATCGTGATGGTTCTCACTTTGAACTCTGTAGCATGTCGCAAAATCATGACAGTTCTCACTTCGAAATCTGCAGCATGTCATGAAATCATGACACTTTTTGTGTTACTTTCTCTCTCTTTGAACTTGTCACGAAATTGCGACAATTCGCACTACGGACTCTATCTTATGCATTATGTCGTGAAATCATGACACTTTTTCTTTTGGAATCTCTCTCCTGCAACATGTCATGAAATCGTGACACTTTTTCGTTCGTACAACCTTCCTTGCAATATGTCGCGAAATCGCGACATTTCTGACTCCGTACATTCTCTCTCCTCTTTGAATTGCGAAACTACGACATGTTGCGATATCGCGACACTTTTCTAACTTGCTTTCTCTCTCATGATTAAGTCACGAAAATGCGACATGTCGCGATATCACGACACTTTTCTAAAATGCTTTCTCTGTCCTACTTAAGTCACGAAAATGGGACATGTCGCGATATCGCGACACTTTTCCAACTTACTTTCTTTCGAACTTGTCATCTTGGAGTTTGCAAAAGACCTTTGAAAATGTCATGTCGTAACCTTCATCAAAACAAATTATTTGACATGAAATCAAATTCCTTCAAAAGCTTCTTGACATCAATGACAACTTATATACTTGAGCAAAGGCAATGTACCCAAAATACCCAAAATTTCTAACACCTAAAAGGCTCCTAGGTGGTCTAAAACTGTCTAGGTCACCCCTAAAATACTCCAAGGGTATCTACATCCCACTTGGTCAACCTAAAAGGTTCCTAGGCAGTCTAGAACCATCTAGGTCACCCCTAAATGCTCCAAGGGTGCCGATATCCTGCTTTGTCAACCTAAAAGGCTCCTAGGTGATCTAGAACTATCTAGGTCACCCCAAAATGCTCCAAGGGTGCCTATATTATGCTTGGTCAACCTAAATGCTCCTAGACGGTCTAGAACCATCTAGGTCAACCAAAAAGCCCCAAAGGCATCCATAAGCCCTTTGGTCCCCCCAAATGCCCCAATGGCCCCCAATAATCCCGTTGGTCACAAGTACATACATACATACATACATATATATATATATATATATATATATATATATATATCAATCAAAATTTTAAAAACATCAACAAAACAACAAAATACAAAAACATTGCATCGCATTGCACTTTCATACATATATCAATCAAAATTTCTAAAAAAACATTGTCAAAATTTAAAAAATTCAAAAATATTGCATCACGTCACATTGCATCTCATTGCATTTTATCGTCGCTTGCATTTAGGTATATTCATCATTAGCACTTTACATTTTAGAGTTGCTCATACATGTCTAGCACCATGATGGTACACTACTTACCGTTCAAAATCAATGTTGTGAAAGTACTCATAGTTCAATGTCGCAATTATCATTTTCACCCATATTTTTCACATTCCATATTTGTGTCCACCCCTTCACCTAGCATTTGTTTTAGAATGTCATTAGGGTTTTTGGTCACTCAACCATTTCTAGCTTCTCTTTAGGTTTTGTAGAAATCTAGCTTGATTTTTAGGAGGTAGATTCTTGCATTGATTATGCCTTGTATACATAATATCCCAAACATAGTTAAACATTAATAATCCAAGTTTTGTGCAAAGAAAGATGAAATCCATGAAGTGGTCTAGGTTACCTTAAGCGAAAAGGTCATCCTGCTCATTCCCCTGTGCGAATGGTTCAAGAATTCTAAGAGTTAGCAAAAGGACAAGCATATTCCCTACCTAATTCCCCAAAATAAATAGTGGTTTTCACCACTATCAAAAATCCCAATTCCCACAAATCCCCATCCCAAAAATATCAAAATTTCACAAAAATCAAAGCAATCAAAAGTCAAAATCAAAGAAATCCCAAAAGTTCAATATCAAAATCCTCAAAAAAAAAAAGCAAAAAGCAAAAAGCAAAAGCAAATTCAATAGTGGTTTGCACCACTAATCCCAAATCCCAAATCCCTTGCTCAAAAAAAAAAAATAATACAAAAAAAATAGTGATTATCATCACTACCCATGAGCAAGTATCCCAATAAAATTGAATAAAATAAGGGAGGTTGAGCTTGAATCCCTAGAATTCTTAGCATTGAAAAACCATTTAGGTGATCCTCATTACAGGTCTAGTGGATAGCCTACCTAGCAATGGCGGTAGCCTCCTGCATGATGATATGTCTATCACATTAGCCTCGTGCATGTGTCCAGACCAATATTTGCATGTGGACGAGCTAGCTTTTGTAACCTAGATTGCCTAGTGGTTTGGTCCTACTAAGTACAAAACCCAAGATTGTGATATTCATAGGGTGATTCTCATTCCAGGTTTTGTGGATAGCCTATCTAGCAATGGCAGTATCTTTATGTGTTTCACAAGAATGAACTCACTTGCACACACAGGGATATGACGTACCTTGGTCGTCCTAGCAGATTCAAACCTTGTCAAAAAGTCTTGCATAGTCAATATACAACCTTTGATCACATCATCTAGAGTGTTTGAGTCTCCTAAAAACCTCACCTACATTCTTTAAACATGTTATATCATTTACTCCATTTTTTACATCGCAATAATGGTTTCACATTTCCATTACAAAAAAAAGGAAGCAAAAACAAAGAGCGTTAATGTATTTTGTACAGTCTATAGTGTTCACATAGTATGCCAAATCATTAGCCATAATCCATGTTTTTCAATCATCCCATATTTCATCTCACTGTGCATCCATGCATATAGATAGCATCAAATCAAAGCAAATACACATGCATACATGATATATGTTTATCACCATTCCTTCATATCACAAAAGCATCCATATGCATACATAATAAGCATCCAACACATCTACAGAAGCAAATGCATAAATTGAATCCATCTCATAAAGAAATAAGGGAGACACATGATGACCATAACAAAATCTCATATATATATGGGGTAAAAAAAATACATCATAGTTTCCAAAAATGCTCGTAGGCTACAATAAAGTGGGTCCTTAGACCTCACAATGCTAAACATCCAAAAATCCAAAAAGAGTCGAAAGAGCCTCAAAAAGCCCCAAAGGTATCCATAAACCCTTTGGTCAACCCAAAAAGCCCCTAAGGTATCCATAAACCCTTTGGTCAACCAAAATGTCCCAAAGGTATCCATAAACCCTTTGGTCAACCAAAATGCCCCAAAGGTATCCATAAACCCTTTGGTCACCCAAAAAGCCCCAAAGGTATCCATAAACCCTTTGGTCAACCCAAAAAGCCCCTAAGGTATCCATAAACCCTTTGGTCAACCAAAATGCCCCAAAGGTATCCATAAACCCTTTGGTTACCCAAAAATCCCCAAAGGTATCCATAAACCCTTTGGTCAACCCAAAAAGCCCCTAAGGTATTCATAAACCCTTTGGTCAACCAAAATACCCCAAAGGTATCCATAAACCCTTTGTTCACCCAAAAATCCCCAAAGGTATCCATAAACCCTTTTGTCAACCCAAAAAGCCCCTTAGGTATCCATAAACTCTTTGGTCAACCAAAATGCCCCAAAGGTATCCATAAATCCTTTGGTCACCCAAAAATCCCCAAAGGTATCCATAAACCATTTGGTCAACTCAAAAAGACCCAAAGGTATCCATAAACCCTTTGGTCAACCCAAAAAATACCCCAAGGTATCCATAAACCCTTTGGTCAACCCGAAAAACCCCAAAGGTATCCATAAACCCTTTGGTCAACCCAAAATGCCCCAAAGGTATCCATAAACCCTTTGGTCATCTAACAAGCCCCAAAGGTATCCATAAACCCTTTGGTCAACTCAAAAAGCCCCAAATGTCTCCATAAACCATTTGCTCAACCCAAACAAGCCGCAAAGGTATCCCTAAACACTTTGGTCACTCAAAATGCCCCAATGGCATCCAGTAAGCCCATTGTTAAAGTATACATACATATATATATTAATAAAAAACCAAAAACAAAAACAACAAAACAACACAAAAGCCAAAGAAAAGGGTTCAACACCCACCAAAACAAGTCAAATATGATGTAATTCATTTAGGGTCAAGATGGAATGCAAACTTCTCATGGATGCATGGACAAGTTACTAATTCACTCCCCAAGAAGGCCATTATGGATAGACCACCCCATGGGAAGGAGGTTTTCAACTCTTTGCCTCCATGAAATCTCCATAGCATCATCCAAATCCTTTCAAAACTATGCCATTTTTCAATGAGAACAACTAAAGGTAACCTTAACAAACGTCATCTGGGTCAAGCGACTCATCGCTTTTCTCACTGGTCATTCCCTATCGACTCATCGCTTGAGGGGGTAGTCATGCTTAAAAAATTCATAATAAAAAATCAACAATTAAACACTCAATCATGCAAGTTGAATTTTCCCAACAAATCTTTGACAAAGACAATCATGCCCCTTCTTGGGGTAGAAAACAAGCAAATATCTCAATTAAGCACATAACAGGACAGATGAACCTGCCTGTTGGTAACCTCAAAAGTTACCAAAATACTTGGTATTTTCTAACGCCTAGGGTTATATGTCCCTTGAGCATACCTGGAAGTTGAAGAGAAACCAAGACCAATGTATTTACTGAGTCATATGCAAGGATTCAAGAATGCATGCTCTTTCCACGATTGGGACATCTACAGTTGGTTAGGTTATCGAGTAAATTTAATAATTCAACATTTTAGTAATCTATTTTTTCTTAGCGCTGTGCTGCACACAATGCATGTCAAAAAGGAGCATCTGTAGACACTAAAATATGGTCAATCCGATTAGCCATCCATAAACAATGAATAAATTGACACCATATGGCCCCTTGGGCAGCCCTCAGAAGGCACATAGTGGTTCTAGCCACTCTAGGTGAGGTTCTGGAGGTTTTTGGCCCAATTTTGGGAGGTTTTGGCCCAAAATTCACCACCGTCCCACCCTGGGATGGTGGCATATTCCCACAGTCCCACCCTGGGACGGTGGTGAGCCATCATCCTAGGGTGGGACGGTGAGTAAGTTTGACCAAGAAAAAGTTAAATTTGGGATAAATGACACCCTTAAACTGCCATTTACCCCGCAAATTGAAGCATGCGGGTCAGAGGACACTATATCCTTATGACATACTTCATAATGGAGGCCAAAAATAGAGATTCTCTTCCACATCCAATGCATGCCTCCCTTTTTACAAATGGCGCCTCCTGCCATGCATGCCCTTGCATGCCTTTTTGCACATAAGCCCCTTTGGGCTATAAAATGGATACAAGGTCCACATAAAAAACATAGGGAGAGGAGTTCTAGGATATGCAATAGAGTGCTACTGAGATTTCCCCTCACTTTATTGTGCTCTCTTTCCCTTGAAATCTCTTCTTAGCGAAGGAGGTTACCGGGTGACTTCAAGAGGGTATTTTGGGTATAAATTTACCATCCGGGTGAATTTCTTCACCAAATTTAATGACAATACGCTTAGAGTGTTTAGGACCATTCCCCGGTGGGATTGGTAGTAAAAGGTGTGTAGAATTGGTGGGCGTCCCACCCCAGGGTGCCCTTTAATTAGTTGCAGTCACCACTGTACCCCCTGGGACGAGGATAAATATATGCACAATTTCTTTCTTTTTTTTAAGAATTATTCTAGACTATCATAGGATGCTACAGTTCAAATTTCATGCAATTTGGAGTTATATTGGCCAAGATATCATATTTTGAAGTTTTTGCAGGTTTGTAGGGCCCATCCGAGCACCCTAGGTGCATGCAGATGGATATGCACATCATTTTTGAAAATATAACCACATTGGTAGTCTTAAAATGTTGATTTATTTATTCTATCCAAGTTTCATGTGTTTTGGACATGTTTAAGGGCATGGATTTCTTGTCTTGGTCTTCGCAGGTTGCAGACAGGCAGTGCAAAATTGAGGGGCCTACGTATGAAATTTCAGATCTATTTTTCATGATATATCTTCAAAACCTCCTATTTAACATCTCCATAAAATTTCAAGTCATTTTGAGTTGATTTGATATGTTTTTAATATATATGCCCTTTGCTAGTCTTTTGGTGCCTGTGGGGATTGCATGTTTTCCATCACACGCACTTGCTATTTGACCCTTTTGGCTTCCTTTTGTGCATGTGTAGGTTCCTATAAGGCATTAGGATGGAAAAAAATACATCAAAGATCAAATATACAAGCAGTGGCGGCGTTGGCCCGACCACCTCGATTGTGGGTACGAGGAAGGACACTAAATGTGCACCCGGATTTCTTGAAGGATTTGATCCTTGGGCACCAAAAATTTGTAAAAATTGTATCACATTTGAGCCCTCAAGGGGAATGCTATGTAACATTGGATCTGATCCACCAAATTAATAAGAAGGATACTTGTTTCATTTCATTCCTTGTTGTTTGGTATTGCCTCATTTTCACATGCATGCTTTCGTTTGATGCTCATAAGGGATAGAGGATAGATACACATATTTTTATTCATAATTAGGTGCACCATTTTTCCCTACTTAACTATCTATGCCTTGCATATTAGTAGAGTAATATTTCCAAAACATTGTACAATCATAGTTCACTTTACCAAATCTGGATTGCTAGTTTCCTTCCTGAAACAAAAGTGCAACCACAAAAATTATAATAAATAGTCTAAAAGAAAACACATTATTGTTACAAAATAAAGTAGATAATACCAATGGAAAACATTAAATTAAATCTTAATCATAAATTGATTCAGGTAATCAACATTTTTTTTTAGCTTCAACTAAACTTTCTACTTCCTCTAACCATGGAAAGGAGAATTTAACTTCATGATCCTCAATCAAAACCCCTCTATTGGCTAGCTTATATGCACAAATGTTTGCTTCCATTAATATGTGTGTAAACTTGATTTCTTCAAACTCTTTAGCAATATCTTGAATTTCCACAATTATCTCTTGTATGTTCTATGGAGCCTTTGCTTTCCTCAAAATTGCATTAATTACTATGAGAGAATCACCTTCCATCCATACTCTATTCCATTTTATTTGTTTACATATTTTTAACCCTTCTAAAGCTTCCAAATTTTAGCTTCATTATTTGTCTTAAATCCACTATTGAAAGTATAATGAGACAAAATATCTCCTCTATTATTTCTAAATATTACTCCTCCTATCGGTCTTATATTTCCTTTAGATGCTCCATCAAAATTCAATTTCACCCACTCCACATCTGGTGGTTTCCATTTTATATTCTTTGCCTTCTTTTTGCTTCTCTTGTACCCAACATCATAATTCCATTTAATGACTTGAATCCATCTATCAAGGCTCTCTGCTTCCAAATTAGGGATTGGATGAGTTGATAGGGTTGGTTTAGACTCCTCTATGGCTAAATATATCTTCTTTTTCATTACCTCTAAACTTATTTCCTTTCCTTTAAATATTATTCTATTCCTTTCTAGCCATATAGTCCAAAGTATTGTATCTTTTGATATATCCCATATTTTCTGTAAAGCCTCACTTTTATAAGTGCTCTGCCATTGCTTTAACCAATCTTCAATTTTTCTATTCATCAACATGCATTTACCAAACATATTAAGAATCCATTGCCATAGATTCTAGACTATTGAGCATTGTCCCAATATATGGTCTATACTCTCCTTATCCTTATTACAAAAAAACATTGAGAGGGACCATGAAAACCCCTTTTCATAAGGTCATCCCAAGATAAAATTCTTCTATGACCTACTAGCCAAACAAACATTTTGACTTTAGGAATGCTTGGGTTATCCCAAATATCTCTCCATATTCTAGTGATATTATTATTTTGTTGGCATTGAACATTATATCCACTTCTTGTTGTGTATTATCCGGAGCTATTCAACTCCCAAATCAATTTATCCTTGTCTCCCATTGGAATACTCACAGTTGTTATATTTCCACTCAATTGCATCATAGCATCAATGTATTGTATACTTGTAAAAAATCTTCTTTCTATTTGTATCTTCCTTCTCGATCCTTGTACAAAATGTTTGAAACCCTATCACCATATTTATCTTGAAGTAATGACATCCAAGATTTCAAAATTGGATCAAAATTGAGTAGTTTTTTATCACACCAAGTATCCATCCAAATACAAAATTTCCCACCACCCATTTTAAACCTTGAATCTTAAGATCAATAGATTTTTTAAACCATTCCAAAGAGCAGAACCATTTGGTAGAGAGAATGTAGTAAATATTAAAATTGGGTCATTGGGATCAACATACTTAGAAGAATTCTTGCCCATTGTCTTTGACTCTCTTTTTACAATCTCCATATAACTTTCCCCTAAGAGCTAAGTTTGCATTTGTAAGAACTCTTAAACCAAGACCTCCCCTAGTTTTATCATCACACAACTTGCTCCATTTCACCAAAGGAAATTTCCTTTTATCATGTAAACTTGACCATAAAAAGGATCGCATAGTATAGATTAAAATTATTTCAACTAATTTTGGCATTGAATACAATGACATATAATATGTTGGAATAACTTGTAAGACTGAATTAATTAACTACACTCTTCCTGATAATGATAACCATATACCTTTCCAAACTGGAAGTTTATTCTAAAATTTACTAATAACTAGATTTCATAAATCTATCCTCATTCTCCCCTCAAATAAAGGCATCCCAAGATAAGTTGTTGGAAAATTTACCTCCATTTGAAGCAACCTACAAATGTTTACTTTAATATTAGTAGGAGTGTTAAGGAAGTAAATTTTAGATTTAGTTCTATTAACTTTTTTTCCTGAAGCTCTTCCGTACTCTTTTAAAAAGTCATTCAAAGCTCTAGCTCATTTATACTTTCCCTTACAAAAAATGGTTGTATCATCTACAAACTATTGATAGGTGATGTTATCAATGTTATTACTAACATTAAGATTACTTATGAGCCCATATTTGTAAGCCTTATTTAAGTTCCTACTAAAAAATTCTACCATAATAATAAACAAATAAGGAGATAGAGGATCTCCTTGTCTAAGGCCCCTCTTAGATTTAAAATATTCTATCACTAACCCATTGACCAAAAATAAATAAGAAAATATAAAGACACAATATTTAATCCATATAATCCATTTCTTCTTGAAATCAAACTTATCTAAAACTGCAAAAAGAAAACCCCATTTAACCCTATCATAGACTTTACTCATATCAAGTTTTAAGATCATTTTTTTCTCTTTTCTTGAAGCTGCTGAATGTATAACTCCATGAGCTACTATGATCCCATCTAGAATTTATCTCCATTTTATAAATCCTCCTCACTCTTCTGAAATGATTTTGTCTAACAATGAACTTAATCTATTCACCATCACTTTGGAAATAATCTTATATGCCATATTATATAGGCTTATAGGTCAGAAGAATCAAACTATTCAACATCCTTCTATTTTGGAATTAGGGTAAGATATGTTGCATTTATTTTATAAGGTATGAATTATTTTACCCTAGACTGTTCCACTACCACCAATAAAGAATCCTTCATTATATCCCAATAATATTGGTAAAAATTTGTAGAGAGCCCATATGGACCTAGGGATTTATTCCTATTAAAAGAGAAAAGAGCTAAATGAACTTCTTCTAGAGTAATAGGCTCCATCAGTTTCCTATTGTCTTTATTTTTTATAATTGAAGGAACATCTTGAAGAATTTTATCATTAATAATTGTGGTCTCCTCTAAACCTAGAATATTCTAATAAAATGAATCTGTCTCTTTGCTAATTTCACTCTGATCTTCAATCCAAACCCCTTCTATAGATTTAATTCTCCTAATTCTAGAAGTTGATCTTTGTACTATAGCCATCCTACAAAAAACTTTGTATTTTTATCACCTTCTTTTAACCAAGTCTATTTTGATTTTGATATCCAAAATTTCTCTTCCTTAATCAAAATATTATGATATTCACTAAGCAACATGCTTTCATCTGAGCATGGATTACTATCATCACCATTTTGGAATTTTGAAAGTTTATCTTTTAGTTATTTTTTCTCAAAAATGTTTCCAAAGGTGTTCTTGTTCCATTCTTTTAATATATATGTCATAGCTTTAATTTGGTTTGGAAGAGCATACAACCCACCATTACCTAAAGTATTCCACGTTTGAGCTATCATATCAACAAATTGAGGATGGTCTTCCCTCATCTGCTTGTATTTAAAATATGATATTTTTTGAATTCACTTACGACCATTTTAACTCTTATTGGCCAGTGATTTGAACCAATCCTTGTTAAGTTATTAATTTTAGCACAAGTTCCTTCATCTAGCCAATGATTTGAGAGAATGAATTTGTCTAATTTTTTTGCTATTAGGTTCTAGCCTCTCCTATTTTTGGTCCAAGTATAGTTGTTTTCTTCAAACTCAACTTACCATAGATTATTGTTTTGAATAAAAGACGATAAATATTTCATACTTTGGGTCAATTTCCTAATTCCCCTAAATTTTTCATCCAACTTGGTTATGGCTTTGAAATCTCCAATGATTATAATTCGAGTTTCTTGGTCTTCACTTCTTATAAAGGCTTCAATACCACACCAAACTTCTAATCTACTTGACTGCGTTGTAGGTCCATAGACATTGATAAGGATAAACTGGATATTTGTAAAGTAGCAAGTGACTAAAGAGGTTATCCAATGCCTATTTTTATGAATGGTTACACAAAAGGTTCTAGAAAGATTACAAAAAGTTAGAATTCCCCCCGCTGCTCCTTCAAAATCCATAGCATCCCATTCACATCTTGCCCATACTTCTTTCATAGTTTTTAAAAATTCTTCTTTTGTCATTTTATTTTCTTGGATACAGAGAATATCAGGTCTATTACTTAAACATAGGTCCCTAATACACCTCGGATTTGAGGGGGCATTAAAACCCCTTATATTACATGAGATGATAATCATGTCTCATTAAGGGCTTTTGGCCCGTCCTGCATATTACCAATATCATTTTGTTGTTTGGTAAAGAGAAGTTCAACCAACTTAGTTTGTGTTCCTTTCTCTATGTTTGCTCTTGCTTGATAATTTGAGGGTTTTCCTATTTTTTCCTTGACTATATCAGGAGTAGGTCTTATTATTCTATTTCTCAATATTCTTTCACAATTTTTCATCATATTTATCCTCTCCTGGCTCTATTATAGAAGATTTTGACTTATCCTACTCATTTTCTGGTATTTCCTTATTAATGGCAGAGGTATTGACTTCTAAAACTGCATTTTTATTACCAATTATTTTCTTTTGAATGGTGTATGGTACTTCAAGAGAGTCTTTAAAATCTGATGAGACACATTCCCTAGGTTCATCAAGAATTTTCTTCCTTAAATTAAGATCATTTTGAATAGATGATTCCTTAATATGTTGAAATTGTTGTACTGTGTCCTCTAGGTTTTTGATATACTTTTTCTTCATAGGTTAAAGCCCCAAAAGAGTTGGTATTTATTCCAATATCCTTCCTTATTGGTCTCCACTATTTATTTTCTTTTATATTTTAATATCTATTTTTTGTAAGTTGAAAACCATCTTCATTCATAACCATTTGTAAGTTTCTATTGCGTTTTTCTACAAATTATTCTCATTGGACTCTTCTTAGGGCATGATCTCTCAATATGCCCCACCTCATGACATCTTCTACATATAAAATATATATTTTTATAATCTATAGTTTGGGTCCACATATTATACCCATAATTAAGAATGATTTATTTTGGTAAAGCTTTACTTACATCAATCATAACCAATATTTGATCATAAAAAACCAAAAATCCATCTTTTATCGTATTTAAAATCTCAAGGAATTCTCCTAGATTGTTTCCTATTTCCTTGAAGGTATCTATTTCCAAAAATTCAATGGGTAACCCAAACATCTTAACCCAGACTGGAACTAGGGATAGATTTACATTTTCATGTGAAAAACGTTCATACCAATGGGTAAGGAAGAGTCCTTATCTTTCCATAAACCAAGAACCCCCTTTTGGAATTATTTCTATTTCTTCCCTAGAACAAAAGGTGGGTAGGAAGAAACCTTTTGGAAGAAATTATAAAATAAATCTTGGAGACTTCCAACTCATATCAATCCATTTTATCAAGGCTGAAGCCCCTGGTCACTACCCATTAAATTTACCAAAAATTGCCCTATCTTAGAGAAAAAAGGATATCTCTAAGGTGCGCTCACTAACCTCTACCACTAGATATGATTATAAGAATTCAAATATAAATCGATCGATGAAAAATAAACTAAAACTCAAAATCTATTGAAATTTATCTGAATATCCTAGAACAAATATAAAATTTGATAAAAACTTTATAAATTTTTCATGCATAATTTCTATGATAAAGAAAGGGAAAAAAATTAGCTAAAATATTCTTTGTCTAGATAGAATGTCTTGCCTCATTAAAGTCTTAGCCCTTCATTTTTCTTCCCATTGTTCAAAACCTAGTTGAAAAACATTTGTAATTTTGTTTTTTGTGGCTTGAAAAATCATCACTGCTCTTGTTCTGATAGTTGACTTCACATGGTCGTATCTCACTCAATATTGCTCAGGTTTTTGTATATGACCACTCATTTTAAAGCTATTCAAATTTTGCACAAGTTGGTCCAAGAATCAGCTATTTCCTCAAATTCTTAACACTTGGACTTTACCCTAATTTTCAAGCGTTCTATCACTTGTACATATGTCTTTCATTTTCTTTTGTAGAAAAATCTCAGTTACATTCAATTAGACTCTTTGGATGAAATTATGGTATTGGAATTTAACTTTATAGCTTTGATTTATGTTTATGGTGGTGGGTATTACTTAGATGGTGGTGGATCTTCCTTGAGAAATAGTGGCACTTCCTTGGACTATGGTGGCTTTTCTTGAATGGTGGTGGCTCTCCCTTGAATGGTGGTGGTTCTTCCTTGAGCTATGGTGGCACTTCACTATACTAGATTGATGCTTTCAATTCTCCTTTGCATAGTGGCTTCTTCGTATCTTTAGACACTTAAAAATATTCTCTACCTTTAAACCCTTACTTGGTCTTAAATTTGCTTACAAAAATACTCTTGCTCTATTTATTTTACTCTAATAAATATGCACTTTTTATGACCTAAAAACAACATTAAATATTAACATTATTTCCTTCTTATTCTCATTTTCAAGTTACAAATTTTAGGATGCAAATACTACCAACTCCTTTTTCTTGAAGACTCTTTTTCAACTTCCCTTTATATTTTAATAAAGCTAATATGGTGCTCGTAAATACTTAATATAGAATGATTTTAATACTCCAATAATAAACTTATGTAGCACCAAAAATTCATACCTTTTTTATCTCCTTCTGTAGCTAATTTATTTGGAGATTGATTCACCCTTTTGCTATCTCAATATTCTATGTTTTGCACCTTTACTTGCTTGTACTTTGTTGCTTCAAAACCTATCAATTTTGTGGCTCTAATTCCTGCTCAAATACCAACTTGATCATTACCCAAAAAATATCTCAAATATACCTTGAAGTTTTCCAAAATCATAGCTATTTATCTCCTTCTAATGTTGTCCATAAATATGATTTTATGGCTTCAAATATCCTCCAAAACTATTCTCTCAAACTCTGAAACTCACAAATATTAGTGCTACCCAAATATTGTCTAATTTGTTTTCAATTTTATAGTCAATTTCGCCTTCGTTTCATTGTTTAAAATTGCAACAAAAATATCCAAAATTATACCTTATTTATTTTTCACGACCTCCTTCAATCTCTTGTTCAAGGGAACTTCAAAATCTACCCAAATATTTTCCAAATTATAGCTCTATACCTCCTGCAATCCTTAAATTCCTACCTTGAAAATCAGTAATCTTCTCTTTTTAAACCAGCCTTCAAAAATATTGTGGCTATCCTTAAACTTATCAAAACTGTGGCCTCTTCAATATTCCATCATCCTTCAATATTATTGTCAAATTTTGACTTCAAATATGATATCCTTCACTATATTATTTCTCAAGAATCTAAATGTCTTGAGATATTCAAAATACTTCTCCAAAATTTGGCAAAATTCTTGTCAAAAACTTCTTCCTCTTGGGCTTGTTGTCGAATGGAGACAATTGTCCCAAATCCTTCTTATCAAAAACTTCTCCTTGCTTATCTTTTTTCTTTCTCTAGATTTGTTCTCAACTTCTCCAATGGTCACTTCTCCAATTCCGTAATAAGGATTTCTCTAGCCTTCTTCTCCTTATACAAATTCTCTCAAGACCTCTTCTCTTAGGTCTTCTAATTTTGTAACTCCTTAATTCTTCTCCTCAAATCTTCAATGAGACCTATAATTGGTCTCTTAAATCTTCCAAATTATATAATGATATCTCTTTCTTGGATCTCCAAAATATTCTACTTATGAAATAGGACATTTTCTTAGTCCTTATCTATCTTCAATCTCCAATATTTTATCTTTCAAATTGGGAATTTCTTCAATATGACCTCTTTTGGATCTCTTCAACTTCTTCAATTTCCAGCCTTCAATCTCCCATATTCAATATTCCATGAGACCTTCTTCTTGGGCCTACTTAATCTTCAATGTCCACTCTTTTGCTACAACTCAAAACTAATCACTGCACGAGGAAAACACATAGACTTTCAGACAAATTAATGTGAAATTATTCTCTATCTATTGTAGGAATATTCTTAACTTTTGAGAACTAATTTTCTGCAAAAAAACCTTAGACAATAGCAACCAAATACATTAAAATTTACAAAACTCTAAAATAAATAAGATTCACTAGTTATTCTTAAAACTAGTGAAAAGAATTCCATGCAGAGTCCTAGTCTTCACTTGTTCTCCTTCAACACTGTGGAAATACTCTAGACAACTTGCAATTTGAAATCTCAATCAATCTATCAAACTTTTCAATAGTACCTCCTTCTAGGGTCTCTTAATCTCCTCAATATCAAGGTCTATCTTCAAGACCTGTATTTTCCTTCTATTCCAAATTTGATCTTGGAATGGATAAATGTCCAACCTTCACTAGTTTTCTTTCAACACATTGAGAAATACTATATTCTCTAGCTTTTCTTTTTCAAAAGTAATATGTTCAAATTAACTGGTTTCTCTTTAATTGGTGGAAATCTCCTTTGTAACTTTAAAACCTATGCAAGTCAAAACCTTGTTGCAGCTCTGATACCACTATTAGCTTTTGAAGCTATATACTTAAGATAAAATTAACCAAAAGATCAAAATAAAGTTACAATATGGAATATATGATAATGAAAATATTCTAAAAGTATAAAACTCAAAAATAAATTCAACTATAACTCATAAAATTTCCATTAACAAATGCTCACGAAAATTGTATCTCCATTGAATCAAGAACTCAAGTACCCATACTTGCATACTACAAATCATGTCATTGTCATTGTCCTCATACACACATTACACTACATATATAATGTAATGTAACTCTTCATATGAACTCTTGGTCTTCACTCTTCTAGAGACTCTTCAACTTACTATTCTATGGACTCATGTGCACATGGATAATTATGCACATTTACAATACCAAAATACTCTACACACTTTAATAATACTTGTGTATTTATTACATTGTATAAAGTAAATACATAACCACTAATCTAGGTCACTCTTTCCTAATCTAAAGATATACCAAAGGTGGTACATTAGCATGTACCAAATAATGTAATATATTCCAACATTTCCATGTATCCTTATCGGGGTTTAGGTTTATTAAGCTATTTTTAGACCCATATGGGCTATTTAGGGTTAAATATTTGAACCCATAGTTTTTAGCCCATGGTATTGTAAAAGTTGTTCTTGTGCTATTGTTATTTAACTACACTTGCATTAGGATTTGAAGAGAAACAAGAGATGAACATTATTGTATTAAAGATGGTTAAGTTTATACAATAAATAGATGTTATTGTGTTAGGTATTTTCTCGTAAGGGTTTTCCATGTGAAATATTATGTTGTGTGTATTTGTTATCTTCTTATTTTTTCTTTGATTCTATATGTACTATTTTTCTAGATCTAGTTTATTAAGAACTTTTGCTATGTATTTGGTATTAGATCCTATGGTCTTGAACTTGGGTAGTTTATGTAATTGTATGAAGAGATCCTATGATTCTTTATTTAATGATTACATGTAAAATTAAGGAATTTTCATTCTAGGGTTTGATATTCAAATCTTGGTGAGCTTCAATAGAGGTAGATCTGGTGAACTTTGACATCAATAGATCTGGTGAGATTCAATAGTGGTAGATCTAGTGAGCTTCGATAACGATAGATCTGATGAGATTCAATAGTGGTAGATCTAGTGAGCTTTGATAATAATAGACCTAGTGAGCTTCAATAACGGTGATCTAGTGAGCTTCGATAGTGATAGATCTAGTGAGCTCTAGTAGTGTTAGATCTAATGAAGAGATGCAAGGGTTTATGACTTGTTGCAGATCTGAGCATGTTTTATAAATTTGCTAAAAAATATTTGAGATGGTTTATTGGTTGTACCACAAGTTTTTGGTAAGTATTAACTACTATAACTAGTATAGCTTGTACCTAAAGAAGATACTGTAACTAGTGTGGTTGGATTATTAGATACGATAAATGGTGTAGCTTGTAGGGTTGTTAATGCTATTGTAATTGGTGTAGTTATACCCAAAAGAGATTGATGTGGATGTTAGTGGTGGTTGCCTAGTGTAATGTTCTCAAATTTAGCTCCAATAATCTTTGTAATGTTAAAAACAAATATGGTGTCAAAGATAGTATTTTATCTTTGTTAAAGGAGTAAGGGTTTCAAACCTATGATAAATTAATTCTTGAGTGGGAGCTATACACAAAAGAACATGGGTAAAAGAAAATTATGGAAAGCACACTGGTAGAGATTGAAAAATTTAATGGATAAAATTTTGAGTTATGGAAACTCAAGATGGAGGATATGTTGGTTGATAGATATCAATGGATTGTGATCTCAAGAATAAAACCAATATCAATAACAAATTAGGATTGGATGAATATCTATAGGAAGGCAAGAATTTCTATCAAATTGTACTTATCTAATTTAGTATTATTGAATGTATCGATAGAGACCATGACCGAGTCATTATGGGATAAGTTGAGAACTTTGTATCAAATAAAGTCATTGGTAAATAAACTCTTTCTCTGGAAGAAGTTGTATTCACTTTGGATGAATGATGGTGACTTTGTGGCCAAACGTTTGAATGCGTTTAACACTATGGTAAGTCAACTAAACTCTATTGAAATAAAAATGGATGAAGAGGAAAGGTGAATTACTTTATTCATTAAGTGATTCATGGGATAACCTAGTTATGGATATCACCAATACTACTTCTACATTGAAAGTAGAGGATATAGTAGGAACATTAATATCTGAGGAAATGAGATTAAAATATTTCAAGGATTATCATCAGAAGGATTCCTTGGTTGTGAGAGGCCATTCTCAAGAAAGAAACAAAAATAAATTAGGAGAAAGAAAATTGTGATCTAGGGGTAAATATGTTGCTTCAAAAAAAAGGAAATGCTAGAAGTGTGGTAAAATAGGGAATTATAAAAGAGACTATAGATCTAAAAATATTGATAATAGCCAATCATCTTATTAAGGAATTTCTATAGAAACAAAGACCACAAATGAATGTTCAAGGGACTTATTCTTAGCTTTAGCATGCTCAAGTGAATGCCATGACATATGGATGATTGACTTAGGTGCTTCCTTTCATATGACTCCTCATAAATAGGGGTTCTATGAATATGAAAAGATGAATGGAGGTGAAGTCTTATTGGGAGACAATTCGACATATAAAATAATAGGTTGAGGAAGAGTCAAGTTGAGGTTAAAATATGGAAGAATTAAAACCCTTCCTGGCATGTTACATATTTTGGATTTGGCAAGGAATTTGATATCCATGAGTAAGATGAATTCCATGGGTGTGATTGTGATATTCAATAAGGATAGTTGCAATATAGTTCATGGAGTCTTGGTGTTGCAAGGGGATTTTGTACATGAACTATATTCATACTTGAGGCTAGAACTATAAGTATTGACTGTAAAATCTCTTTAGTTGTAGAGGAGAATAATATGATAGAAGTGACTCTAAGTATTCTTGTAGTGAAGATAATGTTGTGACATCAATTCATGGGGTATATTGGTGAGAAAGGCCTTTGAACATTCAAAATGAAAGGTATAGCTAAAGAAAATTTTGATTGCCCATTAAATTTTGATTTTTGTGAGCACTATGTTTTTGGAAAGCAAACCCGAGTCAAGTTTCCTAGTAGTGCTACAAGATCTAAAGGAATTTTACATCTAGTTCACAGTGATGTGTTTGGACTTGCAAAAGTACCATCGTTAGGTAAATCTATCTATTTTGTTACATTTATAGATGAATTTTTAAGAAATACCTAGGTATATTTTTTACGAAAAAAATATGATGTTTTCAATAAATTTAAAAAGTTTAAGGCTCTTGTAGAAAATCATATAGAGAAAAAGATAAAGGTTTTGAGAAGTGATAATGGTGGTGAGTATTTATCTAATAAATTTGAGCAGTTTTGCAAGGATTATGGAATAGAAAGGTAAAAAACAACTTTCTATACTCCACAACAGAATGGAGTTGCAAAACAGATGAATAAAATATTGATGGATAAGACCAAAAGTATGCTAAGTGGTGTAGGGTTAGAAAATTTTGGATAGAAGTCATGTTAACTACTTGTTACCTCATCAATATATCTCCTACCTCAACTTTGGTGGACAAGACTCCATAGGAAGTGTGGGCTGGTAAGAAACCCTCTCTCAATCATATAAGGGTTTTTGGTTGTGATGCTTATATGTATGTCCCAAAAGAGAAAAGGACTAAGCTATAATATAATTATAAAAAAAAATATTTGTGGGTTATATTACTAGTGTTAAAGGATATAAGTTGTGGAACCTAAAAATATAGAAGATTGTTTATAGCCGTAATGTGATCTTTAGAGAAACAAAAGGGGTTTAAAAATAGGAAATGCAACCAAGCAAAGAACTTGAAATAGTTTAAGTAAAATTGGAATAGGAGGAAGAGCCTAGTGCTATAGAAGATTATGAACTATAGAGAGAGTTTGAAGAGGAAAATTTAGAGGAATAAGGTGAGGAGGAAGCTGAATATGCAAAATTTGGAACTCCAAGTTTGAGGAGATCAGATCAAGTGAGAAGCCTATTAGAAAGGTATAGCTCTTTAAATATTTTTTTTGCATTTAATATATCAATTACTAATGAAGAACCCAAGATTGTAAAGGAGGCACTTCAGTCAAGTGAGAATAAGTCTTGGAAAAGGGCTATGGAGGAAGAAATGGAGTCCTTGGATAAAAATAATATGTGGGACTTGGTGAAATTATCCTCTAGAAGACAACCAGTTTCTTGTAAGTAGGTATTAAAAAATAAGTACAATGTAGAAGGAAAGTTGGAGAAGTACAAGGCCCACTTGGTAGCAAAATGATTTTCTCTAGTTCAGGGAATTGACTTTGGTAAGAATTTTTGATTATGGCTAAACTAACTTCAATTAGATTTTTGTTGGCTATTTCTACTACTTTTGATCTTGAAATAGAACAGATAGATGTAAAGATAAAATTTCTACTTGATGAAGACATATATATGTCACAAACATAATTATTTAGGGTAAAAGGAAAGTAAGAATTGGTATGAAAGTTGAAAAAGCCTCTTTATGGCATGAAGTAATCCCCAAGAATGTGGAACAAAAAATTTGATAGGTCTGTTTTGACACTTGGGCTTAGAAAAAGCAAAGTAGATCCGTGTGTGTATTTTAAACAAGAAGGTAAAATTTTTGTTATGATTGTTCTATATGTAGATGACATGTTGTTAATTGGTAATAATAAGGAGATGATAAAGTTACTAAAGTCTTAGTTATCTTATGTATTTGACATGAAGGATTTGGGTGTTCCAAAATATATTTTGGGTATGGATATAATAAGGGATCGTACAAATAGAAAGTTGTGGTTAAATTAAAGGAAATATGTTGATTTGATACTACAAAGGTTTAGGATGCATGATTGTAAACCCATATGTACTCCATATCCTGTTGGTCAAAACTTTTCTGGTGAAAAATGCCCTAATACATATGATGAAATTGAAAAAATGCATCATGTTCCTTATTCTAGCAATGTTGGTAGTATTTTACATGCAATAGTCTATACTAGACTTGATATTGAATATGTAGTGGGAGTAGTTATTAGATATATGTCCAATATAGGAAAGGAATATTGGACTACTGTGAAGAGGATATTTAGATACTTGCATGGAACTTCAAACTTTACTATATGTTACTAAGGAAAATATGTATATAGTAATATTGTAAATCTACTAGATTTTATGGATGCTAACTGGGCTATAGATCTAGACAAAAGAATATCCATGAGTGCTATGCGTTTAGACTATTTGGAGGGGCAATAAGTTAGATGAATAAAAAAATCAATGGTTTCTTTGTCCATAGTAGAGGTAGAGTACATTGCAACAACTAATGCCAATGTGGCTACAGAGATTGTGTTCAATATTTGGTCCTAAGAAGAAGGTTGTGATAATTGATAGTGATAGTCAGAGTATAACATTTTTGGCCAACAATCCTACTTTTCATGATCGATCAAAACATATTGATATCAAGTACCATTTTGTGAGAGAGATAATTGAAGAGAATCAGGTGATGCTGTAGAAAATTGATAGAGAGAATAATGTTGCTGATTCAATAGAAAGGTTGTACTTGCTAAGAATTTTTCTTGGTGTAGAAGATCTATGGGTATGGTTGCCCTTGATAGTTGACAATGGTAGTTTTCAGCCCCTATGGAAAGTATTCAACAAGTGGAAGAATGTTAGAAATATGTTGAATATTTTCCATGTTATTTTGGTGAGGTTAACTCTAAAAGGTACTAGACACTCTCCATGTATCCTCATCGGGGTTTGGATTTCTTAAGCTATTTTTAGATCCATATGGGTTGTTTAGGATTAAATATTTGAACCCATGGTTTTTAGCCCATGGTATTGTAAAATATGTTCTTGTTCTATTGTTATTTAATTGCACTTGCATCAGGGTTTGAAGAGAGATGATAGATGAACATTATTGAATTGTAAACAGTTAAGTTTATATAATAAGGAGATATTATTGTGCTGGGTTTTTTCCCATAAGGGTGTCCTAGGTGAAATACTATGTTGTGTGTATCTGTTATCTTCTTTTTTTCTTTAATTATATATTTACTATTTTTATAGATTTAGTTTATTGGGGCCTTTTATCTTCACTGTCATACCTTCTCCTGTGGGATTAGAGGTAATATTATTCTTTCTTCTAAACCGGTCCATAGAAATAGTTTTTTATTCCTTCCATAGTATTAACCACTTTAAAAGACAATTTAAAAATTGATAGCTGATATACTAGGATGTCTTATAATGTACTCTTCACCATTTTTATTTTTATAGATTGGGTAAGTAAACTCCATTCTATCCTACCATATTATTTTAAAACTTTTCTATCCCATTCTATAAACACTAGAATATCCAAATATATAGAGGGTAGGGTTGAAATTAAGAAACCATCTCTCTAGTTACTCTTTTATGTTTTTCTATTATAGTTTTTATGACGAAAACATTTTTATTTTTCATATTATTTATATTATGGGATGCTTGTTCATATAGATCTAGTATCCTTCTAAACTCTCTAAATTTTTCCATTGTTGGTTTCCCTAGTAGTATTATGTCATCCACAAATTTTTGGTGAGTTATACCTTCTAGGTTCTATGTTGGCTTCAATCAGTGAAGTGTTCCTAAATCCTTCATTGCTCCTATACATATCTTCAAAGCCTCAATCATTATTATTAATAGGCATGGTGATATGGGATCCCGTTGCCTTAAGCCCCTACTACTAAAAAATATAGCTAGAGAATTATTTACAACTATTGAGAATTTAGCTCCTTTGTAACAAATACCTACCCATCTTCTCCATTGCTTTTTGAATCTAAAATTGAATAAGATCCTATCTCACAAACTCCATGACACTTTGTCATATACCTTATTATTATCAAGCTTAACTATCATTCCTTTCCTATCACAAACCTTTAAAGAATGTAAAGTTTCGTAGAGCATTTTAATCCATTCAAAACCTGCCTCTTTTTTATAAAACCCCCTTGTTGTTTTGATATAATAGTTGGGAGTATATACCTCAAGGTTATCACTTTTGATACTATTTTGTGTATTGTACTACAAAATATTATAGGCCTATAGTCCTTAAAAATTTTTAGTTCTAGCTTCTTTGGGATTAAGGCTAAGAATGTTTTATTGTGCTCCTTTAATACTTGTGATGTGACTTCCTAACTACCTCAATAACATCATTTTTAATAATGTTCCAAAATATTTGGAATAAATTTATTTGAAACCATTAGCCTTGGTGCTTTATCCTTATCAAGGGAGAAAACTGCTTCTCTCACTAATCTCCTTAGTCAATTGTTCATTTATTTCCCTTGTTATCAACCATGGTATATGCCGAATTATCTCATCAACTTTTGATTGATATTTTTTCATATATTTCAATAATAATATTTGGAAAAATCTACTACCTCTTATATAAATTATATTTCTTCTCTTAAGTTCTAGCCATATTATTTATATATCTCCTTTATTCCATATGAGATCTCATGATTTATAGTTGAGACATGAAAGAACTTTGTATTTTTATCACCTTCTTCTAACCATTGGTTTCCTTATTTTTATCACCAATAGGACTCATATTGAAGAACAAACACTTATACTGAGAGGAGGGGGTGAACATTATTAGACCACTTTTTACTCTTCTTTCCAAACAATATTATCTAATATATCAATGGCAATATCAACAGTAGTAATAAAAGCAATGTACAAATCATCAGACACAATAGAGACACCAATTTAATGTGGTTCACCCAATGTGGGCTACTCCACGTAGAAAATATTTCACTAAAATTTTCTCAACAAATCTCTTGGAAATACTTCCCTATTACAAAGTTTATGGACCTCTGTCCAAAGGAGACACAAATCCCCTAATCAATTTTGTGAAACTCTATCCATAGGATAAATATTTCCCCTTTTATAGTTTATGGATCTCTATCCATAGGAGAACTTCTTCTCCTCTGCTCTGGCTGGTGATATTCAAGGACACTATTACCTCCACTGCACTATTTTGTGGATCTATCTCCATAGAATACCTTTGTCCTCACTCATAATACTTCTATCCTCACTGCCATAGCTAATGGATCTCTATCTACTGGAGACTCATATCCTCTACTCTATCACTTCCAAAGCTTGCTCTTAGCTCTATTCAATCTCTATCTCAAATATGTACTAAACACTATCCTTCGATCTAAAACAAATCTTCTCAAAATTATGACACTAGTCTAGCAAAAATCTACCCTTAAATCTACACCAAAATCTATCTTTGCTATGGCATGAATCTATTCTCAAATCTGCACCATACTCTATCTTAAAATATATCCTCAAGTCTTAATACAAAGCTTGATCCAATCAAAAATCAACTCTACTTAGATATACCTCGAGCCTTACTAAAAATCTTAAACAAATCAGTAAATCAATTATGCTCTCAAGAATTCTCAAATACTTACTTTAAATCTATACGCAATTTCTCTCAAGAACTTGCTCAATCTACTCTCAAGTCTTCTCACAGATCTACCTCAAATCTGCTCAAAAAGTCCTATCTAGACCTTGTCCAATCTACTCAACAAGTCTTCATTAAGACTTACCCTAAATCTGCTCAACAAGTCCTATCTAGAACTTGTTCAATATTCTCAACAAGTCTTCACTAGACTTACCTCAAATCTACTCTCAAGTCTTCACCAAGACTTATCTCAAATATTCTTGCAATATTTCACAAAAGCTCACACTAATCTATCCTCAATATTTCACAAAATCTCACTCAACTCTGTCCTTAAGTCACCTCTAGGACTTACTCAAAATAGTCCACTAGCTTTCACAAAAGCTTATTCAAATCAATTGCAAAACTTGCATACACAACTCAACTTAATCCTTTCAGAAAACCTCTTCAATCACACAAAAAACTTTCACTCAGAATCTTGTTTAACCATAGAAACATATAGAGAATGGTAAGAGACTCAATATGTTTCACACTCACAAATCACTTTATCACTTTCAAACTCACTTTCAAATCAATTCAAAAATAAAGAATAATTTGTTTCACAAATCTTGAACTATCACTCCAATGCTCTCAATTAATAATGATCAACCAACTTCATTCAACCATTCACTCAATGAAACACAACTTGCTTACAAATCCTAACCAAGTGTTTCACTATACTTCCAATAACTCACACTATGGAACTCAAACCTTGACTCAAGATGATTCCAATGTCACATAACAATGATACTCATGTTCTTTCACAAACCCTAGCTCAATATAGTTCTCATTTTTACATAATAATGATACTCATGTTCTTTCACAAACCCTAATCATGCACATGAAGGCTCACTAAAATATTTCCAACAATGCTTATCAAACAATATTACTTAATAATGACACTCATGTACTTTCACAAATCCTAATCATGCACATGAAGGCTCACTCACATATTTCCAACAATGCTTATCAAACAATCCTTTTCACTCGAACTTTGCATTTCACAATATTCAATCAAACAATATTTCACTCACAAGGAAGATGTGCCCATACATTTTGTTTTATGGAGATATATCTTCAAAAACCTATCTTAATCACAATAAAATCCTCTTTGCCAGTTTCAAGGTTAGATACCAACAATTTATCTCAAAATATCCACTCAAAAATTTCCTTCAATAATTATCTCACCATAAAAAATATCAAGTCTCAAGTATGAAGAACACAAGCTTATACTGAGAGGGGGGGTGAACACTATAGCACCCACTTTTTAATTTCTTTCCAAACTAATATCAATTAGTGTCCTCAATTGCAATAACCAAATATAGTAGTGTGCATTAATTACATAGATAACAATAGTAAGCAAGTGCACAAATCATCACACACAATTGAGACACAAGATTTAAAATGGTTCCCCCAATGTGGGATAGTCCACAAGATAATCTCCTTATAATATTTCATAAAAAAATAGGGATCCTTATCCCAATACAAATGATTACTTAGATTTTCTCAAAGCTAGGTTGTCTTGATCTGCTCAGGTGGGCTCCATTGATCTGCTCAGCTAGGCTCTCTATTGATATGCTCAGCTAGGCTATCCACTGATCTGTTCAACTAGGCTATCCACTGATCTACTTAGCTAGGCTCTCCACTGATCTACTTAGCTAGGCTATCCACTAATCTGCTCAGCTAGGCTATCCATTGATCTACTCAGCTAGGTTATCCACTGATATGCTCAGCTAGGCAACTGGTGTTGATGTGTTTTTTTATTTCTATCCTATCTCTTTCACTGCTCACAAATATACCTCAATGCCTTCTCACAAGGCTTAAAAATCCTACTCAAATGTTGTGCCAAATCTATTCTCAAAGCCTTCACAAAAGGCTCAAATAATCCTACTCAAATGTTGTCCCAAATATGTCCACAAATATGTCCCAAAAGCATTCTCAAAGGCTCAACCAATAATGCACAAAATATATCTCAAATCTGTCCACAAATCTATCCTAAAAGCCTTCTCAAAGGCTCAACCAATCATACGCAAAAGCTGTCTCAAATCTGTTCAAAAATTCTATCCCAAAAGCCTTCCCAAAAGCTCAACCAATCATGCACAAAAGCTGTTTCAAATCTGTCTAGAAATTCTATCCCAAAAGCCTGCCCAAAGGCTCAACCAATGACTCTCAAGTAGCACTTAAATATCAACCACAAATAAACGAAGGCAAGGCTCAATGATGAACTCAATAATGGATAACAAATTAATGATGACAATACTCAAAAATGTGCTCAACAATGAATGGCAAATGTACTCTTCAATGGATGACAACAATGATCCACAATGATCTCAATAATGTATGACAAATGATCTCTCAAATTGATGACAAAAATGTTCAATAATCTACTCTCAAATGGATGACAACAATGCTCAACAATATACTCTCAAATGGATGACAACAATGCTCAATAATGTACTCTCAAATGGATAACAAATACTCTCTCAAATGGATGACAATGATGCTCAACAATGTACTCTCAAATGGATGACAACAATGATCTACATTGATCTCAAATGTATGGCAAATGAGCTCTCTAATGAAAACCTCTCCAAGCAATAACAATGAGGACTTCAACCAACCAAGGACAATATCCACAAGTGATAGCAATAGGTTCTCAATAATATCTTCCTCATGTAATGTCAATAAGATCTCAAGAAACAAGCACAACTTCCTCAAGCAAAGAGCTCTCAAATAGCCAACAATGATCTCCTCAAATGAAAGACAAATGTATTCACAAGTGACTAGAAAATGATCTCCTCAACGGTCTCAAATAGTGGCAATGTACTCAACAAGTAGCCAAAAATAATCTCCTCAAAGTAATAGCAAAAACCTCCTCAATAATGGCAATACTCTCAATGAACTCCACTAAAGCAATCATGGAACTCAAGTATCAATTTTATCCATAAAATTCATTTTCTAATCCATCCACTTCCTCTCAATATCCAAGGCACATAATCAAGCAATTTGTATTCAACTTCAAACCCTAACTCATGTGCATGTCTTCTAACTCAAGGTAGCAATTAACTAGGTCTCAAGTTCCTAGTTTAATTTCATAATTAAATCATGCACTAGGATATATAACAAGTTCAACACTTTTTAACCTTATGACTCCCTAATTTCATTAACACATACAACAAGCACCTATGCTTTTATTTTTAATTCCACACCTTATAAATCCACATACATCAATCACAAATATTTATTTCCACACCTTATATCTCCCTAATCACAGACAACAATAACAAATATTTAATTCTACACCTTATAACTCCCTAAGCACATTAACACATACAACAAGCATTTATTTCCCTAAACTCCTTATGACTCCCTAGTTATCACAAAAATAATTTTAATGCACCAAAAATTTTGTAATAACAAATATTACCATGCACTGGAGATAAATATCTTTATTCAAAATTCGACGCCTCACAACCTTTGAAATCAATAATTACTTTGCCAAAAATCAAAGCGCCTTCACACCTTCAAAATCATCAATGCCTTACCAAAAATCAATGCGCCTTCACACCTTTATGGGAGTCAAAATCTGTTCCTCTCACCTAGCACCCTGAGGCGCTTACCACGTGGTTGTCAGCCCACATTGGGATTTAATCCCAAACACCCAACTTCACATGCGCTCAAATCTAAAAAACTTAAGTTGCCTTCCTTAGAAAACACTTTGCCCCTGGTGGGATTCGAACAACAAATCTACCTTGTGTAAAGGTCTGTGCTACCAACTATGCTATAGGATCTTATGTGACATCACTTTCCCACGTTGTTTACTTGACCTTGCTCTCAAATTGAAAGTTATTTATCCTTCTTTCTTCGCTGCTCCCATTTCGATGACTCTCTCTCATGTGCTATCTCAGGTCTGAAATAAACAAAGGTTTTTCACCTTTTATTTATATGCACCTCCATCCTTCGAATTATGTTGGTGAATATTTATTAATCTCCCCAACCTTTGCACGTCGGAAGATAATGTAATTCAAATTTAGACCTTAGAATTATTAAATAAAAATTTAATAATTCACCTCTTAACTTTGAATTGGGATATCTCCTTCATTCTTTTGAATTTTTCCATCAAAATATTTGCACCTAGGTTTTATTGAAAAACCTTCTGATGCAGGAGCATCCGGAGACAGTAAAGCAACCTTGCATCTTACAAGTTTCTTTTTTAAGTTATTTGCATTTTGATCGATTAATTTCAGTGTTGAGGAAGGTTCTGTGGGGCAATTCTTGGTTGGAGGAAGTTTTAAGGCAAAAGGGAGAGGGGTCGCGAAATCACGACATGTCGCGATTTCGTGACATGTCGCGAAATCACGACCCCAAAAGTTGCAGTGTATTGTTTGGCGGGTTTCGTCGTGATATCGCGACGTCGCGATATCGCGACCGTTTTGCAAGGCAACGGAGAGGAGTGTAAGTTGTCGCGATATCACGACGGTTTTGCAATGTAGTGTGGGGAGGCTTCAGACGTCGCGATATCGCAACGTCGCGATATCGCGACGTCGCGATATCATGACCGTCTTCAGAGCAAGATAGAGGAGAAGAGACCTATCGCGATATCGTGACAGTCATGATATCGCGGCAAATCAAAAGCTGCCACGTGGCTTATTTTGAAGGCAGCATCGAGGGCTAAGACAAAGCCAGAATCATACCAAAGGGCTCGACGTAGAGGAGGCGCTTTCGGTCGTGATATCGCGACAGGTCACGATTTCGTGACCTGTCACAATATCGTGGCCAACCAAAGGCCGACACGTGGTGCAACATTGGTCAGCCGCGGGAGTTAAAGAAGTTAGAGAGCAAAGTAAGGCTCGAAAAAGAGAACAAACAGACGGCCGAGAGTTGCCGAGTTTGACTTGTGGACGACCACGAGTGACTTGACAATTGTGCAGGGCGCGTGTTCCAAATTTATTACATCGGAGAGAAGGCATGGCCAATTTTACATGCAGACAGCTACGTGTGTTAAAATGAGATGAGGGCCACAACCACGTATTTATGTATTGTTGGCAAAGTAACAGGTACGGACATTGAAACAGACACAGGCAATGGCCATTATGAAGGAGACCAACGCAGAGGAACAACCGGACTTAGACGGCGGTGCAGGTCAAGGAGGCCATTAATACAAGCTCAGGGATAGATCGGGCAGAGATTGTCATTAATGACAAAATTTTGAAAACCCGGGAAGGAGGGAAATTCAAACTGGAAAATCTTGTTTGGTGGGAGCATTGATTTTTAGGAGGACCGGGACCTCGTTAAGGACCCAAATTTTTGTATTAGTGCGGACGGCGGACCGAAGAACAGAGGAGAAAGTAGAACAGAGAGGGAAGAACAGAGCCGAAGCCAAGACCGGCCATTGTAAGCCTACGGGCTATTTTTTTATTTTAATGCATGTAAATATTTGAAATGGGAAAGAGAATGCAAAGTTTGTAAGGTCCCTGTTTTCCCATCTCCGTCAATGGTATCAGAGCCCATAGCTCCTGAGCGTACAACAGACCGCCGAAAGAGAGAGGAAGTTGTACCAGGACGTGTGGGAAGGCTTGAGTTCAGAGAATATGCCTCCGAGAAGAAACCCGGTGGGTGGCAGAGGCATGGCAACGGAAGATTTTTGGGCATTGCAGCGACAAGTCCAGGCCCTGCAAGAAGAGCTACGCAGAGGACGTGAGCCGAGAAGGGATGCAGACAGTGAGGATGAAGTGGAAGAGGAGAATGAGTTTGAAGAAGAGGAAGAATATGTAGATCCGGCCTAGGCCAGATTGTACAAGGCCATATCTCAGATCGGGAAGAGGCCATAGTTAGAGATTCCCACGTATTTCGGGAACTTGAACCCAGAAGAATTGATAGACTAGGTGAATGAATTAGAAGAATACTTCGAATACAAAGAAGTTGAAGACCCTAACCGGGTCAGATTTGCTAAGACCCGACTGAAGGGTCATGCTAGCATCTGGTGGAAGGGGGTACAGCTGGAACGGAATCGAAGAGGAAAAGAACGGATTACCAGGTGGGACAGAATGGTGGAGAAGTTAAAAATATAGTTTATCCCCGTTGACTATGAGCTGGATCTGTTACGTAAAATGCAAAGCTTGAGGCAGATGAATAGAACAGTTCAAGAATATACAGAGGATTTTTATAAAATTTCCATCAGAACCGGACACTTAGAAGCCAACAAAGAAAAGGTGGCCCGTTACATTAATGGGTTGAGACCGAGTGTGCAGGAGGAGTTGAGCTTGGTTCGGGTAAGCACCATCGAAGATGCTTACCAATTTGCTTTGAAAGTGGAAGAAAAGCTGAACCGAAAGTTTGACAGCAAGAAAAAAGTAAAAGGACCGGGAGGAAAGAACGGTGGAAAGAAAGAAGGAAAGGAAGAGAAGAAAGAAGAGGAGAGCAGCAGCCGAGGTCAGAAAGAAGAAGATGAAGACCCAAAACCGCAAGTTCAGAATGATAACTACCCGAGAGGAAGGGGTAGATCTGGACGTGGGAATGAAAGGGGAGTATTCCGTGGAACATGTTTCCACTGTGGTGAAGAAGGGCATCGTGCATTCGAGTGTCCACAACACCAGGAAAAGACGAACAAGAAACCGGTGGGTCCCGCCAGAGCAGTTGTGGCAGTTGAAGATGCTGATTCAGAACATTCTAAAGAAGCTGAAAAGGGAGAAGCAATGATTGTGAGGAGGACCATGCTGGTGGAAGAAGACAAATCTGAATAGAGGAGAAGCCTATTCCATACCTGGTGCAAGAGTGCAGGCAAAGTTTGCAATGTGATCATCGACAATGGAAGTACAGACAACTTAGTTTTCGAGGAGATGGTTACTAAGTTGCAGTTGGAGAGAAGGAGGCACCCACACCCGTATCGGATTGCGTGGTTGCGGAAGGACCACCGAGCTTGGGTTTGGGAATAGTGTTTAGTCATGTTCCAGATCGGGAGATACCAGGATGAAGTCCTGTGTGATGTATTCCCCATGGATGCTTGCCATTTGTTGTTGGGCAGGCCATGGCAATTTGATCGGAGTGCAGTGCATGATGGACGTGCAAATACGTACTCCTTGGTGAAAGATGGAGTGCGGCACAAGTTGAAGCCATTGCAGACCGAAGATGAGAAAATGTGCAGTAATGCCAGAATTTGTCTGGTAGAGGGCAAAAAATTCTGCCAGGAAACAGGATTTGAGCAAGTTGTAAAGGTTGATGAGTGTTCGGAGATTTTGCAAAGGAAGCAGACCGAACAACTTAGAAGTGAAGGTCACTTCTCTTGTTACCCCGGGTGTCTGATGCAGGAGCATCCGAAGACAGTAAAGCAACCTTGCATCTTACAAGTTTCTTTTTTAAGTTATTTGCATTTTGATCGATTAATTTCAGTGTTGAGGAAGGTTCTATGGGGCAATTCCTGGTTGGAGGAATTTTTAAGGCAAAAGGGAGAGGGGTCGCGAAATCGCGACATGTCGCGATTTCGTGACATGTCGTGAAATCGCAACCCCAAAAGTTGCAGTGCATTGTTTGGCGGATTCCGTCGAGATATCGCGACGTCGCGATATCGCGACCGTTTTGCAAGGCAGCGGAGAGGAGTGTAAGTTGTCATGATATCGTGACGTCGCGATATCGCGACATCATGATATCACGATGGTTTTGCAATGTAGTGTGGGGAGGCTTCAGACGTCGCGATATCGCGACCGTCTTTAGAGCAAGACATAGGAGAAGAACCCTATCACGATATCGTGGTAAATCAGAAGCTGCCACGTGGCTTATTTCGAAGGCAGCACCGAGGGCTAAGACAAAGCCAAAATCATACCAAAGGGCTCGACGTAGAGGAGGCACTTTCGGTCGCGATATCGCGATAGGTTGTGATTTTGCAACCTATCACGATATCGTGGCCAACCAAATGCCGACACGTGGTGCAACATTGGTCAGCCGTGGGAGTTAAAGAAGTTAGGGAGCAAAGTAAGGCTCGAAAAAGAGAACAAACAGACGGCCGAGAGCAGCCGAGTTTGACACGTGGACAGCCACGAGTGACTTGACAATTGTGTAGGGCGCGTGTTCCAAATTTATTACGTCGGAGAGAAGGCATGGCCAGTTTTACATGCGGACAGCTACATGTGTTAAAATGAGATGAGGGCCACGACCACGTATTTATGTATTATTGGCAAAGTAATAGGTACGAACATTAAAACAGACGCAGGCAATGGCCATTATGAAGGAGACCAACGCAGAGGAACAACCGGACTTAGACGGCGGTGCAGGTCAAGGAGGCCATTAATACAAGCTCAGGGATAGATCGGGCAGAGATTGTCATTAATGACAAAATTTTGAAAACCCGGGAAGGAGGGAAATTCAAACTGGAAAATATTGTTTGGTGGGAGCATTGATTGCCGGGAGGACCGAGACCTCGTTAAAGACCCGAATTTTTGTATTAGTGTGGACGGCGGACCGGAGAACAGAGGAGGAAGTAGAACAGAGAGGGAAGAACAGAGCCGAAGCCGAGACCGGCCATTGTAAGCCTGCGGGCTATTTTTATTTTAATGCATGTAAATATTTGAAATTGGAATGAGAATGCAGAGTTTGTAAGGTCCCTGTTTTCCCGTCTCCGTCACATTCTCATCCATCATAATTTGGAGAAGTCTTAGCATAGTGGTTTTAATGAAAAACACTTTCCAATGGTTTTAATGAAAACCCTTTCCATTGGTTTTAATAAAAAACCTTTCCATCGGTTTTCATAAAAAACCTTGCCATTGGTTTTAATAAAAACCTTTACCATTGGTTTTAATACAAACCATTAATATAATATTTAAAAAATTAAATATTATATGCCTCTTGTGCCACAAAACCTTGTAAATATCCATGCTCTCCAAAATATCATAAATGATTATTTATGAAGTGCTTTTGCCATCAAAACTCAATGTGATCCATGTGACATCAATGACAACACAAAATAACTCAAATTGCCAAAAATCTCCCCCTTTGTCATTGATGGCAACACCTCTAATGCAAATCACCACAATCACTACAAAAGCCATTTCTAAAAATCAAAGCTGCTCCCCCTGACTCAATACTCTCTATGGAGGTTGCTCCCCCTATCTCAATGTTCTCTTTGGAGGCTGCTCCCCCTATCTCAATGCTCTCTTTGGAGGCTGCTCCCCCTAACTCAATGCTCTCCCCCTTACTCAAATATCTCCCCCTTTGACATCAATGGCAAAAGGGACACCTATGGGGCTAAAAGATATGACTCTTAAGCTTAGCCCCCCCACCACCTTCTCTCTTGAGGTGATTAATTTTGGGGTGGGAGTACTTTTACTCCCAACTGTTCTCTCAAACACTCAAATATTTATCTTGGTAATGGTTTTGTAAATATGTCTGCAATATGATCTTTTGTAGGAACATATTCCAATATTACTTTTTGCTCTGTAACCTACTCTCTCAAAAAGTGATACTTGATTGGAATGTGCTTTGTTATGGAATGCATTACTGGATTCTTCGAGATACTTATAGCACTAGTATTATCACACAGAATAGGAATGGGATGATCATGTTCTATACTAAAATCTTTGAGAGTCTATTTCATCCATAACACCTATGAACAACATGCTGCCGCTGCAATATATTCTGCCTCTATTGTGGAAAGTGATATTGATGGTTGTTTCTTGCTTAGCCAGGAAACTAGGCAATCACCAAGAAAGAATGCTCCTTCGCTTGTGCTTTTTCTATCATCAATACTTCCTACCCAATCTGCATTTGTATATGCTGTGAGAGTGAACTTACTACTTCTAGGATACCATAGACCATACTCCATTGTTCCTTTGAGATATCTGAGTATTATTTTCACTGTTGTCACATGTGATTCTTTTGGAGTTGCTTGAAACCTTCCCACTAAACCAACTTCCTGCATTATATCTGGTCTTGTAGTTGTAACATATAATAGGCTACCAATCATAGATATGTATAGAGTTTGATTTGCATCAGGAGATTCATCATCTTTGCTTAACTTGCACCCTGTAACCATTGGAGTACTAATTGGCTTACTATCTTCCATTTTGAATTTCTTCAACATCTCTTTTATATACTTTGTTTGTGAAAGAAATATCCCTTCTTCTAATTGTGAAATCTGTAGTCCGAGAAAAAAGGTTAATTCACCAAGCATGGACATCTCAAACTCATTAGTCATGTTTCTTGCAAATTCTTGACACATTTTGTCATTGCTACCCCCAAAGATAATATCATCCACATAAACTTCCACAATCATCAAATCATTTCCCTTATTTTTAATATATAGATTGCTATCAACTGTTCCCTTTCTGAAACCTTGCTCTCAAAGATATTTATCCAATATTGAATACCATGCTCTAGGAGCTTGCTTTAAGCCATAAAGAGCCTTTTTCAATCTACATACATAATCTGGCTTATCTGCTTGATCAAACCCATCTGGTTGTTCAATGTAAACTTCTTCTTCTAAGTGACCATTCAAAAATGTTGATTTGACATCCATCTGATATACCTTGAAATTCTTGTAACTTGAAAGTGCCAAAAACATCCGTATAGCTTCCAATATTGCAACTGGTGCAAAGGTCTCATCAAAATCAATTCCCTCTACTTGTGCATATCCTTTACACACCAATATTGCCTTGTTTCTGATGACTTGACCATCTTCATTCAATTTGTTCCTGTAGACCCATTTAGTACCAATTACATTTTTTCCTTTTGGTCGTGGAACTAGTTCCCAAGTCTTACTTTTTTCAATCTGATCTAGTTCTTCCTTCATTTCTTTAATCCAACATTCATCACTTTCTGCCTCTCTAAAATCCTTTGGTTCTATCTTGGATAGTAGTGAAACATTTGCTTGTTCTGTTGAGCCTATGATTCCTCTTCTTGTCCGTCTTACATCAGGGCTGCCAATGATCAAGTCCTCTGGATGATTTTTATGAATATATCTTGATGAAGTTTTGGAAGGTATATTATGCAAATCTTCTTCATCTGAATCTTCACCCATTTCTTCCTGACAACTTTCTTCTTCTTCAAGAATATCTTCCTGAGATGGCTCATTTATTCCTGTTCTTTCATCAACTCTGACATTTATACTTTCCACCATGGTGTGTGTTCTTTTATTGTAGCATCTCATATGTAGGCCTTACTCTTTGTAGAGTATCCAAGAAAAATACCTTCATCGCATCTAGGATCAAACTTGCCCAAGTCCTTATCCTCTCTTTTGATATAGCATTTACTTCCAAAAATTCTGAAGTAGTTTACCGTGGGAGGTCTTCCTTTCCAAAACTCATATGGAGTCTTATGATGCTTCGTTCTAACTTGAGCTCTATTCATAACATAGACTGTTGTATTGATTGCTTCCTTCCAAAACCCATCTGAGATTCTTGATTCATTTAGCATTGCTCTAGCCATATTCTCAAGAGTTCTATTCTTTCTTTCTACTACTCCATTTTGCTGAGGAGTCCTTGCTGCTGAGTATTCTCTTTTGATTCCATGTTCTGCACAAAACTCAATGAACTCTATAGAGATGAATTCTCCTCCTCTATCTGATCACAAACACTTGATCTTATTTCTTGTTTCATTTTCTACCATTTCTTTGAATACTTTGAAATGCTCAAATGCCTCTGATTTCTCTTTCAAAAAAATGACCCAAGTCATTCTAGAATAATCATCTATGAACAACATGAAGTAGCTTTCACCTTGCAAGCTTTTGGTTCTCATAGGACCACATAAATTAGTATGAATCAATTCTAGAACCTTGGAAGAGGAATATTATTTTGCCTTGAAACTTGATCTTGTCTGCTTTCCATACTGACACTGTGCACAAATTGTATTTGAAGGTCTCTTTATCTTCGGTAGATCTCTGAAAATCTGTTTGTTGCTTATCCTTACTATGTTTTTGAAGTTCAAATGACACAACCTTTTATGCCATAACCAACTTTCTTCTTCTCGAGATAGAAGATATTTTTCCCTTTTTATTTCTCTGAGCATGTAGAGATTGTTATTGGTTCTTCCTGCATTTGCAACAAGCTTCCCTATTTTTGTTTCCCTGATTTTGCATCCTGTAGAGGAAAAAGTAACTGTGTACCCTCAGTCACAAAGCTGACTTACACTTAGTAGATTGTGTTTTAGACCCTCAACATAGAGTACACCCTGTGTAGTAGTCTTTCCATCATCCAAACTTAAAGTTCCTCTCCCTTTGATCTTAGCTGAAGCATTATCACCAAATCTCACTGATCCACTATTGTTCTCTCTTAGAGAAATGAATTTATTCTTATACCCAGTCATATGACTAGAGCACCCACTATCAATATACCATCTATCCATCCTGTAACCCAGTAGAATCTGCCTTCAAGCTTGTTAGTCTTTTCGAAGGAACCTGCTCTGATACCAATTGAAGAACACAAGCTTATACTGAGAGGGGGGTGAACAGTATAGTGCCCACTTTTTACTTTCTTTCCAAACCAATATCAATTAGTGTCCTCAATTGCAATAACCAAATATAGCAGTGTGCATTAATAACATAGATAGCAATAGTAAGCAAGTGCACAAATCATCACACACAATTGAGACACAAGATTTAACATGGTTCCCCCAATGTGGGGTAGTCCACAAGATAATCTCCTTATAATATTTCATAAAGAAATAGGGATCCTTATCCCAATACAAATGATTACTTTGATCTACTCAAAGCTAGGTTGTCCTGATCTGCTCAGGTGGGCTCCACTGATCTGCTCAGCTAGGCTCTCCACTGATCTGCTCAGCTAGGCTATCCACTGATCTACTCAGCTAGGCTATCCACTGATCTACTCAGCTAGGCTATCCCATCTCTCAGCTAGGCTATCCACTGATCTGCTCAACTAGGCTATCCACTATCTCTCAGCTAGGCTATCCACTAATCTGCTCAACTAGGCAACTGGTGTTGATGTGTTTTCTATTTTTGTCCTATCTCTTTCACTACTCACAAATATACCTCAATGCCTTCTCACAAGGCTCAAACAATCCTGCTCAAATGTTATCCCAAATATATCCTCAAAGCCTTCACAAAAGGCTCAAACAATCCTGCTCAAATGTTGTCCCAAATATATCCACAAATCTATCCCAAAAGCCTTCTCAAAGGCTCAACCAATCATGCACAAAAGTTGTCTCAAATCTGTCCACAAATTCTGTCCCAAAAGCCTTCTCAAAGGCTCAACCAATCATGCACAAAAGTTGTCTCAAATATGTCCAAAAATTCTATCCCAAAAGCCTTCCCAAAGGCTCAACCAATCATGCACAAAAGTTGTCTCAAATCTATCCAAAAATTTTGTCCCAAAAGCCTTCCCAAAGGCTCAACCAATGACTCTCAAGTAGCACTCAAATCTCAACCACAAATCAACGAAGGCAAGGCTCAATGATGAACTCAATAATGGATAACAAATGAATGATGACAATACTCAACAATGTGCTCAACAATGAATGGCAAATGTACTCTTCAATGGATGACAACAATGATCCACAATGATCTCAACAATGTATGACAAATGATCTCTCAAATGGATGACAACAATGCTCAACAATGTACTCTCAAATGGATGACAACAATGCTCAATAATGTACTCTCAAATGGATGACAAAAAATGTAAGGTTTTCAAATGTATGGCAAATGAGCTCTCTAATGAAAACCTCTCCAAGCAATAACAATGAGGACTTCAACCAACCAAGGACAATCTCCACAAGTGATAGCAATAGGTTCTCAATAATATCTTCCTCATGCAATGTCAATAAGCTCTCAAGAAACAAGCACAACTCCCTCAAGAAAAGAGCTCTCAAATAGCCAACAATGATCTCCTCAAATGAAAGACAAATGTATCCACAAGTGACTAGCAAATGATCTCCTCAATGGTCTCAAATAGTGGCAATGTACTCAACAAGTAACCAACAATAATCTCCTCAAAGCAATAGCAAAAACCTCCTCAATAATGGCAATACTCTCAATGAACTCCACTAAAGCAATCATGGAACTCAAGTATCAATTTTATCCATAAAATTGATTTTCTAATCCATCCACTTCCTCTCAATAGCCAAGGCACATAATCAAGCAATTTGTCTTCAACTTCAAACCCTAACTCATGTGCATGTCTTCTAACTCAAGGTAGCAATTAACTAGGTCTCAAGTTCCTAGTTTAATTTCATAATTAAATCATGCACTAGGACATATAACAAGTTCAACACTTTTCAACCTTATGACTCCCTAATTTCATTAACACATACAACAAGCACCTATGCTTTTATTTTTAATTCCACACCTTATAACTCCACATACAACAATCACAAATATTTATTTCCACACCTTATATCTCCCTAATCACACACAACAATAACAAATATTTAATTCTACACCTTATAACTCCCTAAGCACATTAACACATACAACAAGCATTTATTTCCCTAAACTCCTTATGACTCCCTAGTTATCACAGAAATAATTTTAATGCACCAAAACTTTGGTAATAACAAATATTACCATGCGCTGGAGATAAATACCTTTATATGAAATTTGCTGCCTTCACAACCTTTGAAATTGATAATTCCTTTGCCAAAATGCCTTACCAAAAATTAATGCGCCTTCACACCTTCACGGGAGTCAAACTCTGTTCCTCTCGCCTAGCACTGTGAGGTGCTTACCACGTGGGTGCTAGCCCATGTTGGGATTTTAATCCCAAACACCCAACTTTAACCTGCGCTCAAATCTGAAAAACTTAAGTTGCCTTTCTTAGCAAAACACTTTGCCCTTGGCGGGATTCGAACAATGAACCTGCCTTGTGCAAAGTTCATGCGCTACCAACTGCGCTATAGGCTCCTGCGTGACGTCACTTTCCTGTGTTGTTCACTTGACCTTGCTCTCAAATCAAAAGTTATTTATCCTTCTTTCTTCGTTGCTCCCCTTTCGATGACTCTCTCTCATGCGCTATCTCTAGTCTTCAATAAACAAAGGTTTTTCACCTTTTATTTATATGCACCTCCATCCTTCGAATGACGTCGATGAATATTTATTAATCTCCCCAACCTTTGCACGTCGGCGGATAATGTAATTCAACTTTAGACCTTAGAATTATTAAATAAAAATTTAATAATTCACCTCTTAACTTTGAATTGGGATATCTCCTTCATTCTTTTGAATTTCGCCATGAAACTTTTTGCACCTAGGTTTTATTGGAAAACCTTTTCATCCATCATAATTTGGAGAAGTCTTAGCATAGTGGTTTTAATGAAAAACCCTTTCCAATGGTTTTAATGAAAACCCTTTCCGTTGGTTTTAATAAAAAACCTTTTCGTCGATTTTAATAAAAACCCTTGCCATTGGTTTTAATAAAAACCTTTACCATTGGTTTTAATAAAAACCATTAATATAATATTTAAAAAATTAAATATTATATGCCTCTTGTGCCACAAAACCCTGTATATATCCTTGCTCTCCAAAATATCATAAATGATTATTTATGAAGTGCTTTTGCCACCAAAACTCAATGTGATCCATGTGACATCAATGACAACACAAAATAACTCAAATTGCCAACAAATTACACCTTATAATCTTCACACAATAACATTCAACATAATTAATTTCCTTTCTAACACCTTATATCTCCAATCTTTACACAATAATATTCAACACAATTAATTTCCTTTCTAACACCTTATATCTCCCAATATTTATTTACAATGTTAATTAAAAATTAAAATATTAAATACCCTTATGACTCCCTATCTTTCACCTTAGCAAAAATTAATCAAAGCACCTTCACAACTATCACGTGGCCCCCTAGCGCTATTCACACCTTGAAAAAAATAAATCAAGTGCTTACCTTATACAATGGCCCATGTTAAAATTAGCACCCTCAAGGACTATGCTCGACTCGAACCTATGACCAGCCGTCACCCTGATGCCTAAGCCCTAAGGCTTGGTTTCCATTGGGCCACACACCCAAGACAAAAATAAAGGTGCACGATGTACCTTTTACACCTTGCTCTTGGCATATTTCAAAATTAAACAAAAACCTTGTTGTGCTCAAAATGAAGGGGACGTGAATCGAACCCCTAACTTGCCTTGCACAAACACCTTAACCAGTCGTCAATTGCTGCTTGCGCTACCAAGCACTTGGTGAGTTATTTGATGCTCCACTTGGTCTTATCACAAGGTCTTCCCTTTTAATATTAACACATGCAAATCATATTTCTTCTCTTAATGCAGCTTACAAATTTCTTTTACTCTCTTGGGCATTCAAATTGCATGGATAATTTGAAATAAAAAATATTGCTCCCTTTTATACCTTTTGCTATGCACTCCAACACGTCGAAGCTTTCAATTTGAATTTTATGGTACCTTTAATATTTATTTAAATTAAAATTTTAACCTATGGTTAAAATATTTAATTTAAATAAATTAAATAAGTTTTTAATAATCTGCCAAATGGGTCTTTTAAGGATTTATTTCTTAAAGACTCCTTGGACCTCATTTTTCTTTATCTCAACCTTTTTCAGAATATTATAATATTAAATATAATAATATTATAATTTCCTTTTAAACCTGCTTCTCCTTCCTTGGGATTTCTTTTTAAACCTTCTTCTTCTTCCTTGGGTTTCTTCAATCTTTTAGGCCGCTTTAAGCATATACTATTAAAATAAATATTATATCCTATTTCTTTTAACCTCTTCCTTACCTTTTGGAAAAACCACCTGATGACATTAATGATGATGAAACTTGAACATCAATCTCTTGACATCAATGATGACAAAACTAGCTCAAATTTCCAACACATCTCTTGACATAATGGTGTGTAAATCTGAATTTAGATTATTTTCCTTTAATAATTGAGCTTGATTCATTTCACTCATGTTGATATCTTCTTCTAACTTACTTAGTTCCTTTATGATAAGTTCCTCTTTTAAATATATTTCCAAAGACCTTTTTGTTTCACCTCTTTACCTCCTTCATAGTCTTCAATTTACTTACCACAATGTGCATTTTAGATCCCTATACTAGTATATGCCAACACTTTTCCATCTCGATGAACATATCTAGGTGGTGTGGCCACATATATTCAAATTTAAATGGGGTATGTTTTCTATTAATTTCTAGGTTGCACCAAAATTGAAGTGGGTTATGGTATGAACTCATTCTTGGTAAGGGGATTGATTTATGCTCGTAGTTTCCTTGAAACCAATCCTTTGATAGTAGAACCCTATCTAATTGAACCTAAATCAAGCTATATCCTATCCTTCTATTTGAGCAATTAAACATGTTACCTCTTAGGTCTACATTAAAAAGGTCTACTTCAACTATAAAAATACCTATCTCCTCTATAATATCTATGTACTCTTGTGTACTTCCTCTCTTTTATATAGGTGTGATGGGTTTAAAATCACCCACCACTATCCATTTCAATCCTCTAAGTTGTTGTACCATTTTATCTACAACTCTCCATAATTTCTTTTGGGCCTTATTAGTGTTAGGGGCATAGATATAGGTGATCACAAAATCTAACTTGAATATTTTATTGTAGTTAGAGTTATTAATTGGTTCATACTCTTTTCTAATATTTTATCTTCATAGTATTTAGGATTCTGCATTGTAATTGTACCTACTAATGCCCCTTGGGATTCTTCATAACATCCTTCTCCACTCCATATTCCTTGTATATTACTCTAGTTTATTTTATTAAGTTTTATTTTTTGCAAGAGAAAATATCTTAGTGGTGGTTCTCAATTATATCTTTAACCAACTTATGATTGTTAGGGGCATTCATACCCCTAACATTCTAAATTAGTAATTTCATCTCCCTTGTGTTGCAGGATTCTAAATGCCTATATGCATTTTCTCTAGGGTTTATTATTTCCTATAAGCTTTATCCTCTTTTATTTCTTTGATCCTATTTTATTTCAATAATAGTATTTGTACTATTTTGGATTTCTCTCTTTCCAAGTTAGGATCTTTTTAGGAGCTTCTACTGATCCACACATTAGCTATTAATATTAGCTCATTGGATGTATCCTTCTTCTCGTATCTGATTTCTATTTCCACTGAATCACACCCCTTGATGGGATGCACTATTTCCTCATCATCATCTCTTTCTCTCATACCCACTTTTACCTATGTAGGATTCCTTCAATTTTGATCCATAATCTATGCTATATTTTATTTTAGAAATTAATCTAATCATTTAGCAGTAGTTGACTATTGAAAATATTAGGTAGTTTTTATTTTGAAATATTATTATTTAATGAATTTATAGTATTTTTATCTAAAAATATAACAAGATATATCTCATTAGTGGTAGTATAAATACTAATCATATTTTTAAGTTGTGATCTTTTGTTGGTGGATGCAACTTATTAATCATATATGCAAAAATAAATGCAAATTTCAATTGTAACATAAGGCTCTTCATCAAGTTATTATGATATCTTTATCTATCACAAAAAGACAAAAAGTTTTCTAATATTTCATTGTTTAAGGGTATAATTAAAATCTACCTTTAAAGAAAATAAGAGAAGAACATAAATTTTGACCCCTTTCCACCACACTTGCATATAGGGCCCTCATGCCATTGACACTTGAACTTGAGCCTTTCTCATGGAATACAACTTGTATCAATCACTTAGCTTAGTTTAATAGATAAAATATTAAGAGTCACCAATGGGATTAAAACCTTGGATTACAATGTAACACTCTGTGTTCCCCGCAGCTTGTTCCAAAGTCACTGAATAAAGAAATGATTTTTTTCAATGCAATTAGTATCCCATAAAGTTATGTCTTACAATAGACATCAAGGAGATTAAACTTTTATAATAAATATCAATGATATTTTTTAGTATCATAAAATTTAAGGATCATTTTGTAGTATCATTATATAAATATATATGTATATATATAAATAAATAATTAATGGCTAGTATTTGAGGATGCGTAGAAGACAAGTGGCTAGGATTTGGTGTCTACACATTCTTATATTAAATATCCTTACTTAAATATCTTCCTATTTCAATATCATATATTCATAGTGATTATTATAATGTTTTTCTAATATGGAATTACAAATACTAAAAGTTTTATTAGACCAAAAGTAGACATTAGGGGATGATATGAGGTGGCAATTTCTTTCTTTTCAATATTATCATTGTCTAAGATAATTATATGCCATCTAGGACTTAATAAATTATAACTAATACCAATTAATTATATTTAAAGTAGAAGTTAATATTAGCATTGTCTAAGATACTTATATGTCATTTAGGATATCATTAGTTATAGCTAATACCGATTAATTATATTTAAAGTATAAGTTAATGACCACTCATTAAAAGTTCATATGAAGATGTCCTTATATTAACAAAACTCAATGAAAATTACTTGAAGCTTTTTCTTACTTTTACTTTTATTTTTTTAAAGTATTATAACATGTATATGTTTTTAATAGATAAGAAACTAAAGTTGAAGATGCCATTGATATCAAGAGCTTGCAAAAAAAAAACTATATAAAAAAAGAGTATGTCTCTAATGTGAAATATTTATTTATAAAATCAAAGGTAATAAAGAATCATTTCAATATTTTTAATTATATATTGGTTCAACCAAACCCCGTAAGGGGGGAAAAGGTCCAAGGTTCAAATATCAAGCCTTGTCAGACTGAACGCTTGTCCCTTTCTGAGTGCTTTTAGTGGCGTAAAAGGTTTAAAATGATTGTGACATGGTGGTTATAGGGGTAAACTACATGAAGAAATATGTGGCAGCTTTTAGGGTGGACAACGCAGAATACTGTGGTAGCCATAAAAGTCGAACAACCTGCCTGAATTTGTGGTAACTATCGATTCCACCATGTAAATTAAAAAAAAAATTAATTATATCAAATTAAAATTAATATAAATATTCATATAAACATTTAAATTATTTTTTGTAGAATTTTATTGCTATATATTTTAACTCATTCCATATTAGATCTATATTTTCTTTTGTTCAAGTTTTTCAAGCTATAAGGCAAATGTTGAAGAAGTTTCCCCACCAAATTTAGGAATGACTATGGAAATTGTATGTTCAAAAACACTAATGCTTACAGTTTGTATGCATAATTATCTTAATTTTCAAGAAAATTTTTTAATCACTATAAATCATTTTATTTCCTATGTATTATCTTACTTAACTTTCTTCTTATATATTCTTATTTTCATTGTAAGTTGTAGCTTCATTGGTTCTATGAATTTGTTTCTAGGTTGAGGATGTTGTTTGGTAAGTTTGTACAAGTAATGACCATTATATATATATATATCTATCTAATGCCTTCAATTGAAAATAATGATATTATGGTTAATTATAAGTTCTAAAATGCATAATCAAATGGCATGAGGTCAACCAATTGAATTCCTCAACTTTCAAGGAGATCTAGTTCAAATATTATTAAATGATATATGCATAATTGCCAAGATGCTATAATACCAATATGTGATCAAGGTGTAACATAAGTGGAAACTTTTCAATCTCCTGCAAGTTAAACTAGTTTTTGGCTAGAATATTCATATACCATAAAATATAGATTTCCATTGCCAAGGATGGATGACATTATGGACTGTTTGAGTGGAGCCAAGTACTTCACAAATATTGACCTGAAGAGTGGGTACCATCAGATTCATGTCATAGAAGGAGATGAGTGGAAGACAACCTTCAAGACTAGAGAGGGTTTGTATGAGTGGTTGGTCATGCCATTTGGGCTAACCAATGCGCCAAGCACATTCATGCAACTAATGAATGAGGTATTGAAGGAGTTTTTAGGAAAAATTTTTATTGTATATTTGGATGACATTTTAATATTTAGCAGGACCCTGGAAGAGCACCTGATGCATATCAAAAGGGTTTTTGAGAAGCTGAGGGAGGAGCAGTTGTTGATTAATTTGAAGAAGTGTAGTTTTATGAAGGAGTTAGTGTATCTAGGATTTGTCATCTCAGCCGAAGGTCTAAAAATAGACCCAAAAAAGGTGAGGGATATCATTGAATGGCCTACTCCAAGAAGCATAACTAAGGTAAGATCATTTCATGGTCTAGAAAGTTTTTACAGAAAATTCATTAGAAATTTTAGCAGTATTTGTGCACCCCTTACAGAAACAATGAGAGGGGATAAGAAAGAATTTAAGTGGACCTTAGGAGCAGATAAGAGCTTTGATATGTTGAAGAAGAAGGTCACAGAGCAACCTATTTTGGCACTTCCAAATTTTAATAAGGTATTTTAGGTAGATTGTGATGCTAGTGGTAGTGCCATAGGAGTTGTATTGAGTCAAGAAGGTAAATCTGTTGCTTATTTTAGTGAGAAACTCAATGATGCTAGGAAGAAGTATTCGGTTTATGATCAATATTTTTATGCTATAGTTCGGGCTCTAAAGAAGTGGAGGCATTATTTTTTGCCAAAAGAGTTTGTTCTATATACTGATCATCAGGCCTTACGGTATATTAATAGCCAAGGGAAGCTAAATCAAAGGCACTTGAAGTGGGTTGAGTTTCTATAGAGTTATACCTTTGTGTTGAAGCATAGGAGCGGAAAGTCAAATAGAGTTGCAGATGCCTTAAGTAGAAGGTAATGTTTGTTGATAGAAATGAAGGTGGAAGTTGTAGGGTTTGTACCCTGAAGATCCTGATTTTGCAGATGCTTGGAGGGCTTGCTTGGCACCTGTTACTTTGGACAGGACTAAGTGGTTGGATTTTTTGATCCAAGATGGAATGTTGTTTAGAGGAAATCAATTATGCATTCCAAGGATTTCAATGAGGGAGAACCTAGTCAAGGATAAACATAGTGGAGGGTTGGCTAGACACTTTGGTCAGGATAAGACCATTGCCCTTGTTAGTGAGAACTACTATTGGCCATAGTTGCAGCAAGATGTGAAGAGATTTGTGCAAAGTTGTAGAGTATGCCAGATGGAAAAGGGTGTGAGACAGAACACTGGATTATATCAACCATTACCTGTACCAGAGAGACCATGGGAGTACATCATCATGGATTTTGTTCTTGGCCTACCAAGGACACAGAGGGGAAATGACTCCATATTTGTGGTGGTTGATAGGTTTTCAAATATGGCACATTTTATTCCCTGCCAGAAAACTAATGATGCAGTTCATGTTGTAGGTTTATTTTTCAAAGAGGTGGTACGACTTCATGGTCTACCAAAGGGTATAGTTTTTGACAGAGATACCAAGTTTCTAGAGAAACTTGTGGAAGAAATTAAATACAAATTTGAAATTCAGTTCTGCATACCACCCACAGACTGATGGACAAACAAATGTGGTGAATAGAAGTTTGGGTAATACTTGATAGGAGATAATCCCAAGGGATGGGATTTGGTTTTGCCATAGGTGGAATTTGCATACAACAATTTTGTCAACAAGAGTACTAACAAATATCCATTCCAGATAATATATGGGAGCAGTCCAAGAAATACTTCTGAGTTGAGGAAGATGGATACAGGGGAAAAGTGCAGTGCTTAGGCTAAGGTCCTTGCAGAGCATTTGAAGAGCTTGTATGAAGAAGTGAAGAAACATATTACTAAGATGAATATTCAATATAAGACAAGGGCAGACCAAAAGCGACGGTTTAAGGACTTTTGAAGTGGGAGATGAAGTTATGGTCCATATGAGAAAAGAAAGGTTTCCTACTAAAACCTATAATAAGTTGAAGATGAAGAAGTTTGGACCATGCAAAATCATAGAAAAATGGGATTCAGGCAATGCATATGAAGTGGAATTGCCAAGTGGGCTTAAAATATCACCTGTTTTTAACATTTTAGATTTGGTAGAATACCATGAAGGAGACAATGGTGAGGGACCAGTAGCAGAATTGTGGAATATTCCAACATCTACTCCAGATACGAAAGAGATAGAAGAGATCCTGGATACATGCATCGGCAAAAGTACCATAAATAGGCAATATGCATAATATCTGGTTAAGTGGAAAGGTAGACCTGTTGAAGATTCATCTTGGTTGTCGAAGGCTGAGGTTGAACGCCTTGGTTTTCTTTCAACAATAGAGAATTGAAGGTCACTTCTCAAAATTACCCTGGGTGTCTGATGCAAGAGCATCCAGTGGTGTAAGAGTGATCTTGTATCACCCGAAAAAAAAAATTGTAATTTTTTTTTATTTTGTAAAGCTAGTAAAAACTAGTTTAACTTGCAAGAAATTTTTGAAGGTCTTCGAGGTATTATTAATACTCAATATAGATTAAAATAATTAATATTAACATTCAATATTAATTAAGTTAATTGGGTAAGTAATTAATTTAATTATTATGTTTTCCTAGTGTTATGTTTTCACACTAAAATTAGAGAAATATTAATGTTGAATCAAGGATGATTTGTCTATGAAATGATAGGCTTATGAGTAATTGTAAAATTAATATAAACACTTTGAACCTTGTGAAAGAGGGGTTCATTTATTAAATTATGAATAAGTGCATTATTATTATTATTATTAATGGAAAATGGTGGTAAATTTATAAAACGAGAATCTTGAAAAAACAAAACCATTACCTTCTATCATAATGGGTAATAATATAGAAGAAGAAGATGGGGGGGGGGAAGAGAAAAGGGAACATAAATCAAAGGAAAAAATAAAAATAAAGGAGCACTAGAAGTTAGACAGAAGATTAGAAGAACAAATATGAAGTTTTAAGTTTTTTTGAGACCTTTGCTAGAGATAAAGGTAATCCTTTATCTAAAATGATTTAATCTCTTAGGAAGCTTACAACTAGTTTCCAATTTAAAGAATGATTGAAATTATTTGTTGGTATTCCCTTGATTAGTAAATTTTGATTACCTCATTTAAAAACACATGGTGATTATACTTATGATGCATTTGTATACAAATTAGTCTATTTAAGGACACATAATATTATCAACACATAATTTTGATTAGTCCATTTAAGGGCACACAATTGTATATAGGTGATTCCTTAGATATCATATTTGATTATTTTGAAGAAAAATTGATGCCCCTAGCTGATAAGGGTGTTCTTTAGGCAAAATTATCTCTTATATCTAGAGTATCTTTAAGTGAGGCACTAAGGACATTGATTTTATTGTTCATCCTTTATATGAGGCACCTTAAAAAGGGGGTTATTGAAAGACACTTAATATATTGGTCCATTTAAGGACACATTTTGATTTCATATGTTTAAAATTTGACCAGTTTGATTGGATTATTTAAAGACACATAAATAATCACAAAATTTATAAAAAACACATCCATTAGAACGATCTTGAGAAGATATTTCCAACGAGTATACATATGCCTATATTTGCATAATAATCAATACCTGTAACTACACAAAAATAGCACCTAGGCAAGACAAAAGTGAAAGTACTAGATGCAAGTGAAAGTTCTACTAGTGCTTTTACACCATGAGCTATGATTTTACACCTTTGACCAAATTTTAAATAATTTATCTCCAAATGGTTAAATTTAAAAAATTCTATAGTGAAATTAGAAGCATTGGCAACACTTATATTCCTTTATAAAGCTTTCAAATTTTGACTATTTTGGGATCACATTATTTAAAATTTGGTCAAAGGTGCAAAAATAATGCTTATGGTGCAAACATTTTGCTAGTGCAAAATCTTATATTTAATGCTTTTGCTTTTGTCCTACCTAGGTGCTATTATCTTGTAGTTAGAGGCATTGATCATTATGCAAATATGGGTAAATATATACTCGTTGGAAAGATATTTTTGAGCTTGCTCTAATGGATGCATATTTTTGAATTTTTATGAGGATTTGTAATAGATATTAGTGCTCCAAATATGCCATTACATTTATAGCACTAAATGCTCTAAATTTGGGCATTAAGAAGGTTGATTTAGATTGATTGATTAGAAGGCTAATAAGGGTTAATTGGTGAAAATTGCTAGACTTGAAGGTTGGTGAAATGTTTCAAAATTGGGTGTCTATAATGCTAAGCATGCCAAGTGCCTCTAATTCCATTTTATTTCCTATATTTGAAATTTGATCTTTAGTTTTATTAATGCATGCAAGATTTTTCAATGATCTTCTTGTTAGCATTTACTATATTTGCAATTTATTGTATATCCTCCTTAATGGGGATTTTATTTAATCCTCAATATTTTTATCTAATTAAGAACATATTCCATTTAATATATGATATTACTATTGAGGTTTATAATAGTTTGGATTTCCTTAGAAAGAACAATAACCTACAACATAATGTCAAAGTTATACCCAATCTAGTTGTTTATGATAACTAAGTACTATAACAAGCATAATACTTTATGAAACATATGTTTTTTAAAAATATAACAACATGAATTAGTAATCACATTAATATCTACTAGAAATTATAATAAGGTATTTTTTCATGATAATTTCTTAAGAAATATAGCTAAACATAAGCATTTTTATTTTTAATACACATTTTATATTAATAAGAAAATATCAATTGATCAAATACACATTGCAAGCATTTAAAATTTTTTAATGTCACTCAAGATAATTATAGGATAACTATGGGTGTTCCATAAATTATACGTAGTTTTTAAATCAATGGATTAGAATATGGATCAATAATTATCTTATATAAAATTAGATAAAGATGTACCTAAAAATCTTGGGATGGATTATGAAAAAATATTTTGGCTAAATATTATATAATGAGGATGTTAATTTATGACTAATATAAATTAAATTAATTTTAAGAACTTACTAAAACATTGATCTTTGAAATCAAAAGTTCTGCCAATAATGTGTAGTTCCATTAAGGATTATTGAAGACAATAGAATCACAACTGAGATGGAAACTTGATAGAGGTGATATTATATATAGAGAGTTAGATCGCAATGTAGTCTTTAACCTTCAAACCTTAGTTAAAAACTTGCCTTCCGACTCTTCTAAACAAGATCTCATTCTATCCCAATTGGTTTCTAAAACTCCTTCATCCTTTATGTTGATTGTAATTTTCCAAATTTAAACCCTAAAATATCCATAATATTATATTATAAATCTTAGGCAATGTTATTGAAAAATAAATTGGTTTTTATAGTACTAACTATCCAAAAAACATCGCATAACATGATAATATTGATTTAAATTTTATGGCCTTGCTAAGTAAGAGATGATCCCAAAAGAAAATATCATCAACTTAGAGAAAAGATTCAAAGGGACCCCTTTTTGCAACTTGAATACCTTTGAGTATATCTTTTAGTTTTACCTTTTGATTTTTTTTTCCTAAAATAATAAAGCAAAAATAAAATAATGGGTCATTCTAGAGGAGTCCATGAGATGATTCAAAGTATCCCATGAGGGATCCATTGATCAAAACTGAATGTTTTAGAGTGTTATAACATCTAATCCATTTACACCAACCTAATCAAAATTAATATTTTTGATAATTTTATATACAATATTCCAATAAACCCTATCATACACTTTGTTTATATCTAGTTATAGAAGTCTGTAGACACCTAAAACGCGTCATGTCGAGGGCGACTACTCATATGGACATGCTACAAGACCATATGGAAGATCTTGGATAGACTCCAAGATAGAGCAGTGGTTCTAACCACTCAATTTGGGCTCCTTGGCCTAATCAGTCTGAACCGTAGCCCAGACCTACGGTTTACAGCTGAACCATGGTTGAGACCTACGGTTTACAGTCTAGACCATAGTTGTGACCTACGGTCTTAACTGGAGTTCAGTTGGCCTTCAATCCGAGCCAAATCGGTTGGAACGACCATTTGATCTAGAAGAAGGTGGTTAATGGATGGAAGATTCCAGAGGCTTCCATTCCAACTATCCTAACCACCTCTTCTTGATCTTGGCTTCTCCAGGAAGCCACCCCTAGTCCTAGGGCATCCTATAAATACCCCCTCCAAATGGGGAGAAGATATAGATGATTTGTATAGCGAAGCATGAATTATCAAGAGAGAGTGAATTGATCAAGCGAGCAGCGAAGCCCTATCGAATTGCATACTGAATTCATGCATTCGAAGGCCACTTTGCTATTCACCCAAAGATCAATTTGCCATGGAAGTTCTAGGAGCCTAGGAGGATCAAGAAATACAAATCCAGGCAAACGAAGGCCCATCACAGTGATTCAACCGCCAAACCTATCAGAAGGACACCGAAGGTGACCCTTGAACATCAATTGGACAAGGAGGTCAAGCCCACTACCCTTGGAATTGAGGGTAAGCCTATCAGAGTGCTAACCATGGCTTTCAGCCATGGTTTATAGTGCAGACCGCTCACCAGAGCTACGGTTTGTAGTAGAGGTATAACCACCTTCCTATTTTCATTTCTGTATGGTTAACTAGATTAGATTAGTTGTTTTCATGGTTTAAATACATTTTAGCAGACTTTGACCGTAGAATTAGGTTAGTTTAGCTTCTTTATGTTTATGCTTCAATTAGGACTTAAATGGTTTCTTTATGCATGTTTATGCTTCATTTTATATATTTGATCCATGCATAGTGTAGCTGCTACTTTTCTTTACGCTATTATATGAATCTTGATTCAATTTGCATAGCTTAGAAGCACTTTTCATGTTTTCTTGATTATGCATGTTTAATGGTGTCATTATGCAATTTACCTAAAAGGGCCTCATCATGAGAGGTTGCCTATATTTTTGACATTCTTGTGTTGTTTCTTGACCGTAGGGAATAGTTTCAAAGGAGAACCAACTATCAAGTTCCTTCCCCATCGTGAAGAAGAGGGCACCTCCACCCTAGAGCAGTTCGTGTCATCCTGAAAGGCATTTGGAAATCACACCTACCCTTAAGAGGGAAACAATTGTGCACTCCTATTGTAATATTGTATCAAAATGATTATCCCTAAGAGGGATGTACTTGTAATTTGATTTTGACTTTGAATACAATGGAATAAAGCATTTTTCTTCTTGATTCATTTGTTGTCAATTTCTTGTTCTTGTATGCATGTTATATTTTTATCATTTATTGCAATAGGATCCATCGGGTGTGAGCCTTTTTGGTGGTTATAGAAGGTGATCATGGTGGAACCCCACATTTTTAGGATCTGACTATGTTTTACTTATTTTTGCACTTGTAGGTATAGACCACAGCTATCAGCTATGGCCCAACAACTGAACCATAGGTACAAAGCATGGTTTATAGTCAAAACCATAGATCAGACCTACGGTCTCCTACTGACAACACAGATAGTCAAATTTAGAATATCAGACAATGCAGGACTTGAGGTAGGTCCTATTTTCAAACCTCTATTACTTTTTTGCTCTCTATGTTTTTACAGTAAGTTTAATTCGAATGCAAATTAGGAAAAGAATTAAGAAAATGGTAAATCAATTATCCTAGTTTGCTTTCATATTTTGCTTTCAATAGAAAGGCACTACTGGGAACAACGGACCTCTGATTGTAGTCCACCCTAGGCTACAACATGCTTGATAGAGATGTGTTGATGGTTTGCATGTGTGAGGCCCAATTAGTGGCCATTTAGCATCATAATGTGCATAGTCTTAAAGAGCATCTAGAATAGCTTGCATTTTTTGAATTTGAAATGTCTTTCACTTGCATAGCATTTAGAAAATGAGCATGTATGCTATATGATGCATTTATTTTATGTACATTAAAAGGAACCACACACACCACTTGGCACTTAAACGCTAGTGAGTTGGGCTTGACATCCAACCACTAGTAGGGTTCAACGACGGTGGGTGTAACTTCCATCCGTTGGCCCAAATCCTATGAACCCTTGATATATAGACCAATACCGGATCCAAGAACCTTTCATACCCTAGAAAATTTGCATGTATTCTCTTCAGAGGGTATAACGTTGACTGGGGGAAAATGGGTGAGGATCTAGGAGGACCTATGCTCCTTGTCCAGGTGTGGGCTTCATTACCACACACGGGGGATTTACATGACTTGGAGTTCATAGCCAAGTTGTCGAGCTACGAGCGTACAGGTGAAATCCATTAAACTGAGAATAAAATCCAACAAGTTTTGCAAAACATGATAAGAGTTTCTACACTGATACAACAAATATTGAAAACACATCAAACAGTTTAGGACTCACTTTTAAAACTTAAAATGAGATAATCATTATTGTATACCTTGTTTGCTTAATAATAATACATTTAGACTCTAGGTACACAATGGTGGATACACGGGGTGGTCGAAAAAGGTCCAAAGCCAATGTCGATGACCAACCCCTAACCAATTCACAATAATACATGTCAATTCCTCAACCACATGAGCGAACCGAACATCGTTCGACTAGCATTCGAGGAGATAACTCGACACGAGGGGAGCCAGTAGAGCAAACCCCAAATAGAGGAGCTTCAGTACACTCCTCTAGGCATAGAATAGAATAGGAAACCTTCCAGCATGAGGGTGTTCCACTTGAGAGCCATTATCGAGACCGCAATGCACGCGCATCCACGAGATCGACCGAAGAGTTTATTGTGTAGGGGACCAGGTTGGTGCCCCTACGTACTAAGTCCACTAGAGGATCTATGGCTCCACCTTATGAGTATAGAAGGACTAGAGACCCACCCATTCAGGGGCAGGCAGACAGGCTCGCTATCGAGCATAGGTCTAACCATACTCCCATGCATGGTCCACCATGCAAGATCACCATTGATATATCAAAGGTGGGAGATAATGGCACACCACCGCATGAGCGATGGTGGTCTAGGTAGCTAGAGGGTCTAGGTAGTGTTCTAGAGTAGCTAGGCTACAAGCCTTCCACTCCACCCACTCAAGCCCCGAGTGAGCATAGCGTGAGTGTCATCCACACTACTAGAGAACATGGGGAGGCTTCTAAGCACCCTCATGTCACACACCCACTATCTACGCATGGTGGTTCATAATATAGGACACAATAAGAGGCCAATGTCATCTTCATAGATAGAGGCAAAGGCACAACACATCATTTCGATGGGTACAGAACCCACAAGGTCGCTCATACAAAGCAGGGATACCAGAGGCCTCCCATGACCGACCAGATCGATAGATCACATCGACTAGCATCAGAGCAAAAATGCCAACTCCTCCAAGATCAATTGGAGGATGCTCACCTAGAGAGGCAGTATTGAAGATGAAAATATTCAAGCACAAAGGCTCATAAGATAGAGGTTATATGAGCAGTGCATGCACGAAGAGTGTATCCTTACCCAGAAGGAACACATGGAGTAGGAGGATAGGTTAGCTAGGGCTGGCCTATATCCTCAAGATGAGCATAGAGAGTATACATATAGGAAGGCTTTATCTCAAGCTGATATGCATCAAGAGCATAGAGATGCTCATACTCATGCTAGTGCCAAACAGAGGGAGCGACCACCATCGCTCAATAATCAAAGGTAGAGGCAGCATGAAGAAGAAGGGAGATGGATACGAGCAAGAATATCCTGAGAGCTCCCGAGCTAAAGAGGAGGAAGAGCAATGACCTCCATATCGTACAAGGAAGACAATACCTCCTAAGCCACCTACACATCAACTTAGGGAGGAGGACTTTCTATCTTTAGAGGCCTATAAGGCCTTAGCCGAGAAGATTAAAGCCATTGAGAGACAAGGCATGACTATTCAAAAGCTGACATTGAGGAAAATCCATAACGAGCCTTTGGATCCTTCGATGCCTACTTTAGCTTACCCTGAGCATTTTGATATGCCCAGGTTAGACAAGTTTAAGGGTGATGAAGATGCACAAGAACATGTCACGAGCTTTTTGGATGCTTATTTTTAGATAGCAAGCAATGATGCATTATTGTTGCGTACGTTCATCATGACACTTTTAGGGCCAGCCCGAGAGTGGTTTAATCAGCTAAAGAAACATAGCATAACAAGTTTTGAGCAATTAGTTGATGCCTTTCTTGAATGCTATTCCTTTGGCATCAAGAAATAGGCCAATATTTTTGATCTGGCTATGCTAGCTCAGCGATGACGAGCCAATAGAGCAATACAAAAAGAGATGGAGGAGACTAATGGTGAAGTTGCCATTCCCTATTCCTACCATAGAGTTAACTCGAATGTTTACGAAGAGTTGTGCCAAGCACATCTCATTACTATTGTAGCTACAATAATATCCTACATTCGAAGAGGCTTTGGTGCAAGCCAAGGTGATTGAGGACATCAAGTTGTAGGAAGGCAACTTGAAGCTCAAAAATAGGAGAGAGGGACAAAAGAAGAGTGCCACAAAACAATAGGGCAAGCAGGCCCATGTAAATCAAGTGGTATTGAATCTCCAATGGGAGGACAAGGGGCAACAGAAATAGAATTATCAGGCCCAACCTCCCCCTATGCAATATGACAAGCGCAACAACAATTATAAGGGCAAGAACAAATATCAACGCCCACCTCGCCAGTTCACACCATTGAAGAAATCATTGACATCAATTTTCCATCAGTTATGCGAGGCCAAGGCAATCAGATTTCCCGAAGTCAAGATGATAGACCCCAATCAACCCAAACCAAAGGGGTTCCAAGATGATCTATTTTGCATCTTTCATAGAATGAAAGGCCATGACATCGAGGTGTGTTGGTATTTCAAACACCTAGTGCAAAATATGATCGACAAGGGTGAGCTTGTAGTGCCACACAACCCATAGGCACCCGATAATCAGAATATGGGGATTTACAAGAACCCCTTACCAAATCATGAGGTACCTCGAAACAACGTTGGTCAAGTTAACCAGGTGCGAGTCGAACCACCTACCCAGGGGTTCATAGGCATGGTCAACATTGTCACTAGGCATGGGAGATACGAACAACAGAATCAACCTCATGCTCCCATTCAAATACAAGCCACGCCGAATCAGGCGACACAAAATATTCTAGGCCCACCAACAAGACCGGTGGTGACCATAAGGAGCAGGTTGGTCCAAAACCTATAGACAACTCCTACGAAGTTGTCAATATATGAATTAATACAATAGTCCCGAGGCACAGGGAGACTCTTATGGATATTTTGAGGTCCATTGAAGTACAGGCCCAGGATGCGCAGGCATTTACAAATTTTATGGGACATGTACAATAGTGTCAAGAACCGATGATCCAATTTTATGATCATGAGATAAGGATGGTTTCTACAACTATGACCGACCCACCATTGCACATAATTGCATGTGTGAATCACATGCCATTTAAAAGGGTCTTGATCGATACTAGCTCATCGATCAACATAATAACGACCAAGGCACTGAGTCATTTGAAGCTACCTAAATCACACATTGTGCCAACTACATTTACATTGAGAGCATTTAACGATGCACTATGTTCGACTATCGACACAATTATCCTACCCATATAGGTAGGTCTGAAGACCATTTTAATAATGTGTCATGTGATAGAAGGGGCCATGCAGTACAACATTTTACTCGATAGGCCTTGGATTCATGAAATGCATTGTGTCCCCTCGATACTGCATCAGTGCATGAAATATATTCATGAGGGACTAGTTCACGTAGTGGCATCGGATGAAGAGCCATTTAAGTTTGTGAACCTAGCAGATTTTCCTAGGGGTTTCATACTCCCATCAATGCACCTGGATGTTCGATCATCATCACCAATAAAGAAACCAGGAGGTAAACCGGTAGTGCATGCTCAACCAATGCCATCTATGTCACACAGATCGGAGCACACCACTACCACTTCCTTGAAACCATCGACATCAGTCATGCATCGAGATGACAGGAAATTGAAGGTGAATATGGGTGAGAAAGAGAAAGAGCGTGAGCCCGAGCCAATCATCGAGGAGGTTCCCATTCCCATGGAAGTTGAGGAACCCCAAGACAAAGCCGAGGAGGCACCTCAGCCTACCTCACCTACATCTTTAGTAGGGTCATCCACACCATGGGTGATGGTACATCTCGCTAATACCAGATTAGGCGAGTACCTTGTGCAAAATGTGACCTTCGAACCAATTTTGAAGACTACACAAGAGATGGGCAGACCATCCGCTCATCGTTATCCAGTTGGATCGATGGTTCCATTAGGAGAGCCACCTAACCAAACTAACTTCATCTATGTGGGGCTAGATCAGCTTCCAACATGAGAGCCCATGGATGAAGATGACGAGGAACCTTTCATGGTAAACATTCATTATTTGTCTAATCCAGAGTATGCCATGCATATTTTTGAGCTATATCATTGGCATGGATACGACCTTGGTCTCTTTGAACAAGGATGGAGGACTCCATTGGAACCTCATTATCAGTTAGTCACTGATAGATTCGGTCTAGGGTTATAGATACATGGGTAGGATGATTTGCTCATAGCATCCCTAGATCATCTATACCTCAGTATGGTGGATGATGTGGATTTTAATCCATATCATCCGGATCCTTCCAAATTCTAGAGGAATCACCCTATGATATCTGTCATCACCATTGAGCCACTCGAAGATCATCATGAAGGGCTCCTTGAGCAGACTGAGATAGAAATGAACCCCAGAGATCAACTGGGACACCAAACCCATGATGCAATCGATGACATAGACATGCAAGGGTGTAACCCCATTACTACAAGTGATCTCGAGCTAGGAGATCTTTGTAATGAAGATGGAGTAGAGTCCACCTCCGATATGAGTGGACCAAGCTATGATGCAGATGAGGAATCCTCAAACGATGATGAATCTGAGGATGAAGTCGAAGGTGCTTATGTAAGGCCTTTATATGCATCATCTATTGCCTATTGAGTCGATACAGGATACCGAAGAGATCCTTCCCAACATTGATCATTCAAGGGAAGAGATCGAGCCAATTTTCTCGATAGCATCGTACATGAGGTATAATTATCTAATTTTTCTGGATAGCGATGACAACATGCAAGAAGTAAGATTCATGGGGCCTCATTTAGAGGAGCACCCTCCAGGAGTGGGGGTAAATGAAGGATTCTATTATGATAGTGATGAAGAAGATGAGTTAGAGAGGGCCTACCTTGGTCCTCCTTATTTGCGTTACCATCATCAACCCATCGACATCGATGAGGTCTATAGGCAGCTACATGTTGGTCCACATCTGAGAGCAAGATGGTTAAACTTGGATCAAATCCATCGGTTGGTTAATCCCCTTCCACCGACCTACATGCAGCTCCATGAGCCAAATGATCCTATTTTGCATTCAATGCATAGGGAGGATCCAATTATTCATAGTCCTCATAGGGAAGACCCTTTTGTGCCTATGCCATTAGAGCCAGATCGTGGGTATGAGGACTATGCAGATTTTATAGAGGTCAGTCCATGTGGTCCTGGAGATCAATTCCATTCCATAAACATGGTCTCCATTGATTTGACCACTCCACTCCACAATCCAATAGATCCATCTAAACCATTGTATCTTAACAAAGATGCTATCGACTGGGATCATGTTGATTCACCCATTGAGCCTGAGGATTTCTTCCCCAATGAAGAAATGTTGCAACCTTTCCATTTTGCACCAGGCTATGCATATGATGTTTATCATGCCAAAAATGCTTCCAACGTGGAACCAATCAACCCGAATGATGACATCCATCTGATTCCTATGCCTCACCAGCTTGAGGAGGGATCACATATGTCGATAGAGGAAACCTTTGAGGTGGATATCAGTGATGATCCCACCAATGCAAAGAAGGTTAAATTTGGAGAGAGTCTCACTCCAGATGAGTGGGCCACCCTCATCCCTCTACTGAAAGAGAGACCAAATTTGTTTGCTTGGTCGTATAAGGATATGCTAGGTCTAGACCCAAAATTGGTTACTCATAACCTTTCGCTAGATCTGACGAAGAAGTCGATCAAGCAAAATCTTAGGAAAATGCACCCAACAGTAGCCTTAATGGTGAAATATGAGCTACAAAAGTTGTTGGATGTGGAATTTGTGATTTCCATCGATTATCCAGAATGGGTGTCCAATATGGTACCCATGGGAAAACCCGATGGAAGAATCCATATTTGCATGGATTTTAGAGACCTAAATAAGGCAACACCCAAAGATTCATTTTTATTGCCCAATATTGATGCTCTCATAGATGCAACTATAGGTCATGAAATGCTCTCCTTAATGGATGATTTTTTGGTTACAATCAAATTTGGATTAAACCCGAAGACCAACACAAAACCATGTTTATAATGCCATGGGGAACATTTTGCTATAAAGTTATGCCATTCGGCCTCAAAAATGTTGGTGCCACATATCAATGGGCCATGACATACATTTTTCATGACTATATGCACAAAATTCTTGAATATTATATCGATGACTTGTTAGCCAAGTCATTGCTATGAGAAGAGCATGCAGAGGTCTTAAGGAAAGTCTTCGATCACCTGATAGAGCACAATGTCAGGCTGAATCCTAAGAAGTGCGTATTTGGCATAACTTCTAGAAAATTACTAGGGTTCATCATCTCCAAGAGAGGCATCGAAGTAGACCCAATGAAGGTCAAGGCCATTTTGGAAATGCGTCCTCCCACCAATATTAAGGAATTAAGGAGCCTTCAGGGCAAGGTAGCCTCGATAAAGTGATTTATCACCCAACTATCAGATAAATGTCGACCCATGAATCGACTGCTACATAAGGGGGTCCCATTCAACTGGGATGAGGACTGCAAGGCAGCCTTCACTGAGATAAAGCAATACCTAGCGATGCCACCAGTGCTAGCTCCACCAAGGCCAGAGGTGCCTTTTCTACTATATATATCGACAACTGACTTTGCACTAGGAACCATGTTAGCCCAAAAGAATGTGCAAGGCAAAGAACAGGCCATATATTATATTAGTCAAACTTTGGTGAGCTATGAGCTCGGGTATGCATACGTGGAAAAATTATGTTTAGCAGTAGTGTTCGCTACAAAGAAATTGTGACACTATATGTTAAGTCATACGACGTATGTTATATCCAAACAAAATCCTTTGCAGTACATGATGAGTAAGACTTATCACAATACACGTACTATAAAGTGGATCATGCTTTTGATAAAATTTGATCTAGAATTCATAAGCCAGAAGTCCATTAAGGGATAGGTCATAGCAGATCAATTAGCTGAGGTACCACTATCAAATAGTAGGCCTCTAACAATTGAGCTTTCAAATGATGCAGTCTTCATCATATCTGAAGCTCCCAAACCCAAAGAACCAGAGAACAATGTTGATATGACTCTGTTCTTTGATGGTTCGAAGTGTGAACAAGGGGGTGGTGCTAGAATAGTGTTCTTCACACCACAAGGAGCTCCAATGCCCTTGTCATTCAAGTTGGATTTTCCATGCACCAACAACAATGTTGAGTACGAAGCCCTACTATTGGGCCTCCACATAACTATCACCATGAATATTAAGAGATTGAACATCTTTGGTGACTCCTTGCTCATAGTAAATCAAGTCAAGGGGTTTTTTCAGTGTCGATGTCCCATACTGAAAGCCTATAAAGATCTAGTTGACACATATTTGGCCAAACTAGAATGGTATGACATTGAGGCAATCCCTCGATCATCAAATAGGTTTGTAGATACCATGGCTTCTTTGGGATCTTTAATCCCTTAGAATCCATCTACTAATTTCACTACCATCCATGTCAAGATGCTCTCGCATCCAACAACAGAGCATGCAACCTATGATAATAGAGAATCAGTCAACATGATCAGTGTAGAACCACAAGCTGAATGGTTCTACAAAGCTGAAGACTTTCTTAAGAAGGCACCCTAGGGGTCATTAACCTCTTAGAGTCCCATGGGGAGTGGTACTACCATTCACCATAGGGTTTTTTTGAGTCTGCATTTGCAAAAGTAAATACGTAGGGGGAGCAAGTCATCTTAGCAATCGAAGCTGAGATTTATCAAAATTGGATGTCATAAATTAAAGACTTCCTAAAGCTTAGTATAATCCCAGAGGGATTACCGCATGTCGTGAAGCGCACATTTAAATAGAAAGTGGCCAAATATGTCTTAATAGGAGACATCTTGTACCGAAGAAGCTACGATGGAGTTCTCCTTCATTTCTTAGAGCCCCAAGAGGCATCATGGGCAATTTTGCAAGCCCATGATGGTACGTGTGATGGCCATTTCAATGGCATGGCCATCATCAAGCGCATCCTTCGAATGGGTTACTATTGGCCCACTATGGAGAAGGAGTGCAATGCGTATGTCAAGAAATGCATTAAATGCCAGCATCATGCTAATCTTATGCACTTGCCATCATAGGCCTTACAGCCCATTCAAGCGGCTTGGCCATTTGCTTAATGGGGATTAGATCTTATAGGCAAGATCTCTCCTCCATCATCGGGCTGACATACATTCATAATCATGGCTACTGAGTATTTTACAAAGTGGGTGGAAGCAATACCCTTAACAATGACAACTAGAGCTCGTATAGCAGAGTTTATACTGGAGCATATCATAAGTCATTTTGGGATTCCATCCAAAATAATATCGGATAATGGAACGTCTTTCAAGAACAAAATTGTGAGAGCTTTGACATCTAAATATAGAATCAAACATAATTTTATGACTCCATACTATCTACAAGCAAATGGGTAGGCTGAAGCTTCAAATAAGATAGTGGTGGCCATCTTGAAAAATATGGTACAAGAAAACCATAAATACTGGCACATCCAGCTGCCCCTTGCGCTATGGGCTTACAGGACTAGTATTCGGATGCCCACTAGGGCAACACCATTCTCACTAGTATATGGCATTGAGGCCATTATGCCCTTGGAATTAGAAATTCCAATGTTGCACATCACATTGAAAGAGTTCATCGATGATGACACTGCATGACAAGCTCGACTGGATCAACTGACGCTACTTGATGAACATCACGTGAATGCCCTGGAGCATCTCTGCATTTATCAAGAGTGACTAAAATGAGCTTACAATGTCAAAGTCCACCAGAGAGACTTTGAAGTTGGGGATCTTGTCTTGAAAGAAAACCAACAGAACTCTAATTTACCACCAGATATGCGAGACAAATTCATGGCTAATTGGCTAGGACCCTACATCATATCTAAAAATATTGGTTCAGGTACCTATCACCTAACATCGCTAGGGGGTGTTGAAGAGCCTGAATCTCTCAACATCATCCATATTAAGGCATTTTATGCTTGAAGAGCATAGTAAAAGGCTTCGAGAGTTGCTTGTAACTGCTCGGTCATCCTAAAAAGCTCCAAACACTCTCATTAGTGGTTTGGTCAATAAAAAAGCTCCAAAGGCATCTGTAAGCCCTTTGGTCAACCTCAAAAGCTTCGAGGGTTTGCAAAACCACTCGATCATCCCAAAAGGCTCCAAGGGTCCCTAAAACCACTTGGTCATGTCAGTTAAAAGCCTCAAGGATTTGCTTATAATCACTCGATCATCCTAAAAAGCTCCAAAGGCATCTGTAAGCCCTTTGGTCAAATGCAAAAGGCACCAAGAGTTTCTAAAAACTGCTTGGTCAACCCCAAAGGCTCCAAGGATTCTCAAAATTGCTTGGTCATCCCAAAATGCCCCAAAGGTACACATAATCCCTTTGGTCAATCCTAAAAGCTCCAAGGATTCCTAAAAATTGCTTGGTCAATCTAAAGGCTCCAGAGGCATGTACTCATCGTTTGGTCAATTATGAGGCTCAAAACCCATAAAAATTATAAAATCAATAAAATCCAAAAAAATTGGTAAAGCATAAAATCCAAAAACATTTGCATTTGCATTTGAATTTTGCATTTTCATTTTGCATTTACACATGCATTCGTTGCATTACTGCATTGCATATAGGCATTCATCATCCATTGCATTCCATAATAGAAGGCATTGTGTTTGTCAATCTTACAAATGATGCCACATTTGTGTTTAAATCATGCATCTCTACATTTATCATAATCCATCATTCATGTGAGTAATTGTGTTTTTCAACACAACCTATAATGTTGCTATGGAGATATACTAGTGTTTTTCGATCACTCAACCATACCTAGTGGTCTTATCAAGAGTTGGTAGAAATCTTGCTTTGCTTTTGTAGCTAAGGTTCAGTTAGTATAGCCCTTAGCATATCAGAAGCCTATCACTAATCAACAAATTTAAACAATCCTAACAAGGACTAGGGGAAGATGAAAGCCATGAAGCAGGACCAGGTATCCTGAAGCGAAAAGAGTTATTCTTGCTTATCCCTCTATGTGGACGATATGGGAAATGTTGGCAGTTGGCAAAAGGACAGGTTAGTTCCCTATTCAGAATCCCTTGCTTACGATAAAATGAGCAATATCCCAAAGAGATATCCCACATCAATCCTCATGATTGATACCCTAGATCGATATCATAGATCGAATCCCCAGAGTGATATCCCATATTGATATCATAAGATCGATATTCTCAATCGATATACCAGAAATAATTTTTCCAAGTAAATCCCCCAAAGGAAAGTTTCTGAAGAAAATTATCAAATGTAAATGCCAAAAAGTGAAGATCGAGTGAAGATCAAAAAATAGGCTTAAATCAAAGTTCAAAGTGAAGTTCAAAAGTGAAGATCAAATGAAGATCATAAATCAAAAGTTCGAGCGGAGATCAAATGAAGATCCAAAATCTAGTTTGAAGAGAGATCAAATGAAGATCCAAAGATAGTTCAAAAAGAAGATGGAATCGACTCCCTTGCTTCACTACATATGAGCAAGTATCCCAAAAATTGAAGGATAGAAAGGAATGAGCCTGAATCCCTAGAATTGTCAGCACTACTATACCTTACGCATGATGATATGTCTGATGCATTAGCATCTCGCTTATGAACAAGACCAATGTTTGAATGTGGAAGAGCTAGCTTCAGGTGTCCTGCATTGCCTAGTGGCTTAGTCCAACTAAAATCTAAACTTGAGATTGGATAAGACATTTGTGGAACCCCTATCTTAGCAATGGGCTGAAATAATCCCGCCTGACATCGGGGAACGCTCGTGTCTTATCTTAAAATAATCATTTGCACACACAGGGATAATGAACAGTTAGGGTCTATCCTAGCAAAAGCCTTTTATCTCAGAAGTCTAGTGTGGTTAGTATGCAACTTTTGATAAGTCTATTAGGGTGTTTGAGTCTCATGGAAAACCTCAAAAATTTCTCCCATAGCAACAAAATGTCAAAATATTGCAACCATATAAATCATCAAATTGCAAAGTATCGAATCCATGATACATCATTATATAAAGCACAATCAACATATAGGATAGATACCGGATGGATATTAGAAATAATATTTAGATGACCACTGACTATATCGTGCATATTTTTCAAATTTGCAAAAGAAAATTGAATGACACATTATATCATTCGCATCATAAACATCGCATACCATTGCATTTCATATATGGGTGATTAATTGATTAAATTCTTATCTTAAGGATTTTCAATTACATTCATGATTTTTATACATTCTGTGGTGTCATCCATTAGATTGATAAACATATTTGCATTCATTCCTTATGTTTTAAGTGATTAAAGCATACAGGTTCATTTACATTAGATTAGCATCATGTAAATAAATCATTACATACATTAATGCATACAATAAAGCAATATCAAATATGCGTTAAGAAAAGAACATCGCATCCATATGCATCCATCACAAAAAGCACATCTAAGCATCTAGATCACTGCATATCATCATCATAAATCAAATAGCTATCTAGTGCATGTCATCCATACATCACATCATATAGCATCAACATAACATAAGCATTGCATCCATGTGCATCACATAAATATAAAATCAAAAATAAATGAGTACACAATAATGAGCCATAAAATAATGATCATATCATATATAAATATGTGTCTCAGAGTACATCGAGAGTACAAAAATACCCGTAGGCTACAAATGTGTAGGTCCTCGACCTTACACCAAAAATGATATATATCAAAAATATATCCTACAATAGTAGAGCTCTAGCTCTGATCTGCTCCCCCTATACCAGAGCTCTCACCACCTCCCTAGTACTGTGCTCAAGAGCCTGCTCTACCTGCTGCCCTACTATCTATTGTAGATCCTACTGAGAGCCCTGAGTACCACCTAGCCCGAAGAGGCCTAGCACTCGTCCAACTACCACCTATGCAATGGGCACCTCTATGCATCGGGACCTATGGCTGGATGTTGTAGTAGACTGCCCTACCTCCCTAGTCCTGGTATGACTATTATCACCATGTGTACTAGAGGACCTATGTGTCCTCTCACTCCGATGGGTGTGATGGCTCGAGCTAGTAGTAGACTATCCTATAGTCCGAGATCTAGTCCTTAGGACTCTAGAGCATATGGATCCTTGAGAACCTCTACACCTAGCATCTAAATATATCCAACTAGCTGGTCCACCCGAGCAACCCTGGATGCATGCCTATCATTGGCACTCATCAACAAACCCTACAAGCATTGAATCTCTACCATAGGATCCCGACCACCTAGTAGTACTACTAGTGCCACTGGAGGCCCCATAATCACCTGAGAGGATGGAGGATCCCCCCTCTATACCCTAAGAAGATCTCCTTCTACTACTACATCCCTCTATGCTAGTGCCAAGTCATGAGCATGGGTGAGCTCACCAACCTAGGTCTCTACTATGGTAGCCCATGTTATCAAGCTAGCAATCTACTACTCTACTTACATTAATCGATGATCTCTATCATCAACTATACCTATAGAGTAGCGATAGTAGTGTCTCACTCCCTCTACTATATCTAGAATCACCCAAATGACTCTACAAGTCAGCCACCTATGCCAAGAGTAGTCCCTCTACACTATCAAGAGGGACCTCACCCTCCTCGAGAGCCTCCTCATTAGGGTCAACCTCAAGAGCCTCCTCAACTATAGCCTCTATACCCTAACCACCCTCTATCCATTGGTGCATATTACGCCCATCAAGATCCACCTCTGCTCTGGCCTGATCTATAGCTCGACCTAGAGGCCCTATCCCATACCAACGGAACATAGACCACCATCCATCATACTCTAGAGTGGTCACAGCTCTATCAACTCCAATCTCCTAGAAGTCATCGAGAGCATCCCCTAGAGCCAGAGGCTAGATCCATGATAGATCCCTCTCCAAATCCAAGTACCTATAAGCAAATGAGATCTTCAGGATGTCCTCCACCATGCCAAACTAAAGCAGGACATGAGAGAAAAATTAGTACTCTCAGATCTCGACCTTCTGATCGAGTAACCATCTATCTCAATGAGACTATCAAAGCCTCTCGATCTCAGGCCAGTTAGGACACTCCATATAGGGCCACCACTCGATATCATCTAGCTCGAGTCCTAAAAACTATGTAATATAATGTTGGACATCGCCAGCATGGGTCCTACTCTGAAAGCCCTCCTCCTCCCGAGGCCACCAAATAGTATAGCACTGATGTGCATCATCGATATCTATATAGCAGTATAGCACTACAGATGATCCCCTGATGGCTCCTATCAGTTAACTAATATAGCTCTTGATACAACTAAGCCAATAGAGTACTCCCCAGGCTAGGAGTAGTGGTTGTCGGATAGAGCTCTGGACAACTCTACGCATAGTAGCTAAGAGGTTCCAAGGAATCCTTGCACCCGAGGAGTCTGGAAGCACATATTGCACCACCAGGTGCATAAAAATGGCCTCACACATAGAGAAGACATTCTTCCCCTACCAATAGCCAATGTGGACCCCTCCATGGTCAATGGCATTGAGCCTCCTCACTCCGAGCATCAAAGATGGCATCAAATACGGACTCCTTAGCACCAGAAGTCGAAGAGATGATGGCCTCACCATCAATGGGGATCCTAAAGATCCTATAAACATCCTCTAATGTAACTATCATTTCACCTATAGGTAGGTGAAATGTGTTGGTCCACACATTCCACAGGCCAACGTAGTCAAATAGGATTGATCTACCCGGATAGTGGGTAGATCCATGTAGTCAAAGTCGATAGCTCCGAACCACTCTCGCTCACCATCAGTGAGCTCTCCATGGAGAGTCTTAAGAATGTCAGGCTCTCAAGCTCTAGAGGTCAATATCTAAAATAAATAACATAATATAAGGAAAAATCTAACTAAAACAAGCAAAAACATTTAAAAATGATCTAAAAATCATCAAAAATAGTTAAAAATTGATAAAATTGCAAAAACATGTCATCATGCAGGCCTAAAAATCAAATTTGTCAATCAGACAAGTCAAAAATGCATTAAATGATATTAATTGCCTTTAAAAACTTAGAAAAATTAAAAATTTTACAATTTTTCCTAAAGTTGGCGAACCGGGTCAACCCTACGGTCCGCATGCGGTCAAAAATTGACCATTGGGATTTTGAATGTTGACCTATGGTCCCCAATTGACCAATTGGGAACCATAGTTAGTACCTACGGTCTCCAATTGAGATCCGTCGAGTGCGATACCGCGACCAAAAATGAAAAAATTAAATCTAAGCTACCCTAGCCTAAGATGAGGTTCATTACCAACAATTTAGTGAAATTGATTTACCAATTACTTAATTGGGTTCATTTTAAGTGGTAATGGATGTGAGGTCTTGGTTTTTGAGTTACCTTACCCTCGCCTCATCCTCGTGGCTAGAAGAAGCTTCCCACGCTGCCATCATCTTGTGAGTAGGTGTGCGGGTAAAGTGTGGTAGGTTTCAGGTGAGTTCTCAGCTATCACTGTCAGAGCTCTAGATTTGCAAGTCACTATCAAGGAATAATGAGAGACATTTGAAAATTGGACATTTTATAGGCCTCTCATATTTCTGAGACCGTAGGCCATAGCATGTTCCCAAATTTGCAAATGGGAACCGTAGACCCTAGCCATGGTTTGCAATTGGAAAGCAATTTAGTAAAATCCCACCATGGGAAGGGCCAAAAAGATAAATTAATGCCTCCCATTGGGTCAGAACTCAATAAAAGCAAATTAATTTGGAAATTTGGTGATAATCAAGCATCGAGATCCAATTAAAAATTAAAAATCTGGCTGAGATTATAAAGTACATTCAACCGAGGTCATCGCTATGACAATCCTTTCATGGAGCGATGCACCTCCCAACCAAATAAATAAGCTCAATTCATAATTCAAAACATTCAAAAAAATCAAATAATTAAAAACACCAAATGCGCCTCGTATTCAATAATTTACCCTATACACTTGGCGGTTGCAGCGACTTGCGATCCATGCAATCCGACAAGATGAGTAAATTACCATAAGGACATTTGGGGAAAAATTGTCATCATTGATCTGATATGCTTCTTTTCAATCCCTAAGAAGGCCTTCGCAGTTGAACTGCTCCACGGGAACGAGGCGTTGCATGTCATTTCTTCTATGACATCTTTTTCAGCAAATCATCGATAATTTGATTCAACACAAATCTGATTGGATTTGTATCAATTTGATTCCCTAAGATGGCTATTGTAGCCCGACTGCTCCATGGGATAGAAATGTGCAAATACTATTAATAGTTGGAATCAAAAGTTGAACTAGGCCTAGCCAATGCATTAATTTGCTCAAATCTAAATTTGTTCAGATCATCCATGGTGGTCAAGCGACATCGTCGCTTTATTCATTGTCATTACCCTCATCGACTCATCGCTTGAGGGGGTAGTCATAATATCAAATCATAATCAAAATCAATAGAAGATCCCTGAAATCGTAGATCCCTTGATCTTGTCAAAATTGTGTTCATCCTTGCGAATCATTGTCAACAACTATCATAAGCTTACCCCTTTGCTTGGGGAAAATAGCAAATATGATAATTTGTTTGTAACTCTCATCCTTTTGGTTATATAGGCCTAACTCCTATTGTAGCACCAAAGCTACTCGAATGCCGATGATGAGTGCAAACTCTTTCAAGTTTAAGCCTCCAAAGAGTTGGAAGCAATGATTCCAGGATGCGCATCCTTTTGTTGGACCTAGGGCATCTAATGTTGATCTGACTAATGATCATCATAGAACCTTTGACATCATTTTAGGAGGTCTATTTTTTCTCAGCGTTGTTCGATCTCACAATGCATCTCAAAAGGGGCATCTGTAGACACCTAAAATGCGTCATGTCGAGGGTGACTACTCATATGGACATGCTACAAGACCATATGGAAGATCTTGGATAGACTCCAAGATAGAGCAGTGGTTCTAACCACTCAATTTGGGCTCCTTGGCCTAATCAGTCTGAACCATAGCCCAGACCTATGGTTTATAGCTGAACCATGGTTGAGACCTATGGTTTATAGTCTAGACCGTAGTTGTGACCTGCGGTCTTAACTGAAGTTCAGTTGGCCTTCAATCCGAGCCAAATCGGTTGGAATGGCCATTTGATCTAGAAGAAGGTGGTTAATGGATGGAGAGGCTTCCATTCCAACTATCCTAACCACCTCTTCTTGATCTTGGCTTCTCCAGGAAGCCACCCCTAGTCCTAGGGCATCCTATAAATACCCCCTCCAAATGGGGAGAATATAGATGATTTTTTATAAAAATAATTATCAGAGAGAGTGAATTGATCAAGTGAGCAGAAGCCCTATCAATTGCATACTGAATTCATGCATTCAAGGCCACTTTGCTATTCATCCAAAGATCAGTTTGCCATGGAAGTTCTAGGAGCCTAGGAGGATCAAGAAACGCAAATTCGAGCAAACGAAGGCCCATCACAGTGATTCAACCACCAAACCTATCAGAAGGACACCGAAGGTGACCCTTGAACATCAATTGGACAAGGAGGTCAAGCCCACTACCCTTGGAATTGAGGGTAAGCCTATCAGAGTGCTAACCATGGCTTTCAGCCATGGTTTACAGTGCAGACCGCTCACCAGAGCTGTGGTTTGCAGTAGAGGTATAACCACCTTCCTATTTTCATTTTTGTATGGTTAATTAGGTTAGATTAGTTGTTTTCATGGTTTAATGGCATTTTAGCAGACTTTTGACCGTAGAATTAGGTTAGATTAGCTTCTTTATGTTTATGCTTCAATTAGGACTTAAATGGTTTCTTTATGCATGTTTATGCTTCATTTTATATATTTGATCCATGCATAGTGTAGCTGCTACTTTTCTTTACGCTATTATATGAATCTTGATTCAATTTGCATAGCTTAGAAGCACTTTTCATGTTTTCTTGATTATGCATGTTTAATGGTGTCATTATGCAATTTACCTAAAAGGGCCTCATCATGAGAGGTTGCCTATATTTTTGACATTCTTGTGTTGTTTCTTGACCGTAGGGAATAGTTTCAAAGGAGAACCAACTATCAAGTTCCTTCCCCATCGCGAAGAAGAGGGCACCTCCACCCTAGAGCAGTTCGTGTCATCCTGAAAGGCATTTGGAAATCACACCTACCCTTAAGAGGGAAAACAATTGTGCACTCCTATTGTAATATTGTATCAAAATGATTATCCCTAAGAGGGATGTACTTGTAATTTGATTTTGACTTTGAATACAATGGAATAAAGCATTTTTCTTCTTGATTCATTTGTTGTCAATTTCTTTTTCTTGTATGCATGCTATATTTTTATCATTTATTGCAATAGGATACGCCATCGGGTGTGACCCTTTTTGGTGGTTACATAAGCTTACTTGAGTTTTTCATGGAATGAAGAAAATAATTATCATATTGTACAATGAGTATACCATCCAAGGATTTGTTTACATGGAAAAAAATATATACAATATTCCAATAAATCCTATCATACACTTTGTTTATATCTAGTTATAGAAGCTTACTTGAGTTTTTCATGGAATGAAGAAAATTCTTATCATCTTGTACAATGAGTATACCATCCAAGGATTTGTTTACATAGAAAAACTACTTTGTTCATTGAGATAATATAATCTAGAATTATATATATATTTGATTAGTGTGAGAAACCCTTATGACCGATGCTCAAGGTTAGACATCCCCATACCACCATGACCTCTCATAAGGGGGAGAGTTGAGCTTATCAATAAACCATTTAACACACACTTGAACCGTTGTGCTATCCCCCCAAGACATCTTATAATTTATATTACAATGGCTAGTTGGATGAAAATTATTAAAATATTTGTCACACCTTTCTTGGGACCAATGCAATAAAGATTACATTGATAAAATTTACTATAATTTTTTTTCCTAGAATATTTAATTATGACCATCCATGTTCTTTTTTCAAGTCTCTTCAATCATGACCAACATATCACTTTGTAACAAATCCTAAATTTTTTGAAAGAAAATTGTAAGAAATCTATCAGGGCAGGGTGTTTTATTAGTGGAAAAAGAAAAATACCTCTTATAGCTCAGGCATAAAGTCCTAATCAAGATTTTATTTTTTTTGTGTAATAATCAATGGAATATTTTACAAAAGCATAGTTTAAGCCTCCTATATTATCTTAATTCTCATAGAATACCTTTAAAATAATTGATTTATTTCTTCCTAATATCTTCTTTTTCCTGAATACTTCATCTATTGTTCAAATATTTTTAACTTGATGAAAATCTAATTTTATTTTGATAGTAGCATTAAATTTTAGTATTTATATCCTATTTTATAAACCATCTCTTTGAGGATTTTTGGGCTGAATATGGATATTCCTTTTGTAAAATATTATAATAATAAAAAATAAAAAAAATATTATCATCTATTCTATTGATTTTTTCTATCTCTTATACATTGTTTTTTCAATGAGTTTACACATGTATTAATGAGGGGTTCCAATCCCCTCATACTGAGTGGGGTTTGAACCTTCGACCTCTCAAAGAAAGGCCAAAGCCCTTACCACTACATTAAGCTTACAACTTATATATTATATATTGTCAAGCTTGGATTGAATTTTCTTTTTTATTTTATATATGTTACCAAAGGACTCAACATTACAAATATTTATTTTCTTCTTTAGATATTTCATGTACATATATGGTGCTTCAAACCTTACTTCATCCATTTGTAACATAACCATTTGGAAGAAATTAAGATCTTGAATCCATGTAGATGAAATGTATTTGGATGACTATTATTAAGTAGATCACATATATCAAGAGATTGTGTTTATCATATAATATTTTCCTAAAAATTTCGAGAGAGATTCTATACTCTTTTTAGAACCATGTATTAAATAACAAAAATATTTCTAATATTTATACTCTATGACCTTATTTGATACATCTATTTTCCCATGTATATTTAAATTATTAAGGAATAGAATACCAAAAACCATTTGAATTGGAAAAAATCTGATTTATTTAAACCATTAGAAATTCCAACCTTCTTTAAAGAATAAGATAAAACTATGTTAAAGTTCCCTCGATAATCTATGAATCATAATTGCGAGGTTATTCCATTATCTATTATGAATAGTAACTATACTTAGAGCATATATATTTACAACTCCAATTTTAAAAATTTCCTCTTCTATATAAAAAGATGTCCTATTTGTGATTACTCCATATTGTTATAATGCCTCCTAAATCTCCCATAGAAAAATCCTCTAGATGATATCCATATTCCAAATGTTTTTGAATATATCCTTACATTCCTAATAAAAATTAATTATCTATAGTTTTATACTATATTGGATAACCTAAAGTGCTAGGAAAGGGATTAAAAATGCTTTCTTATTTATGTTGTGCTAAAAACCCTAAAGTATGAGGGATGAACTCTATACTACTTTCAATTTTATGACAAGGATATCTTATTCTACTATGTGATAAAAATGTATTTGCTCTAAAAAACTATGAAGATATTTTCCATTTAGTGAGGTAGAGGAGATTTATTTGCTATTTTTTTGAAAGCCAAATATATCCTTGCTTGATCTTGAAATTATTCAAATAAATAAATATATAAATATCATCAAAATGCAATATTTTTACAATGCATTTGTTGATCCCAACCTCTTGATTCATATTTAATCTTAATAAATTTTATAAAAAAATTTGAACTATCTATGGTGATAAACCTCCACCTAAGACGAGGTTCATTGCCAACAATTTAGTGAGATTGATTTACCAATTACTTAATTGGGTTTATTTTAGTGGTAATGGATGTGAGGTCTTGGTTTTTGAATTACCTTGCCCTCACCTCATCCGCCGTGGCTCGAAGAAGCTTACCCATGCTTTGCCATTGTGCTGTGAGTAGGTGTGTGGGTAAAGTTTGGTAGATTTTAGGTGAGTTCTTAGCTGTCACTATCAGAGCTCCAGATTTGCAAGTCACTGTCAAGGAATAATGAGAGATATTTGAAAATTGGACCTTTTATAGGCCTCTCATGTTTCGTGCGGACCACAGGCCCTGGCCACGGTTCCCAAAATTGCAAATAGGAACCGTAGACCCTAGCCACGATTTTCAATTGATAGGTAATTTAGAAAAATCCCACCATGGGAAGGGCCAAAAAGATAAATTAATGCATCCCATTGGGTCAGAGCTCAATAAAAGTAAATTAATTTGGAAATTTGGTGATAATTAAGCATCGAGATCCAATTAAAAATTAAAAACCTAGCTGAGATTATAAAGTACATTCAACCAAAGGTCGTCGTTATGAAAATCCTTTCATGGAGCGACGCACCTCCCAGCCAAATAAATAAATTCAATTCATAAATCAAAATATTCAAAAAAATCAAATAATAAAAACACCAAATGTGCCTCGTAATCAGTAACTTACCCTATACACTTAGCGGTTGCAGCGACTTGCGATCCATACAATCTGACATGATGAGTAAATTACCATAAGGAAATTTGGGGTAAAATTGTCATTGTTGATCTGATATGCTTCTTTTCAATCCATAAGAAGGCCTTCGCGGCTGGACTAATCCACGGGAATGAGGCGTTGCATGCCATTTCTTCTATGACCTCTTTTCAGCAAATCATCGATATTTTGATTCAACACAAATATGATTGGATTTGTATCAATTCGATTTCCTAAGACGACTATTATATCCTGACTGCTCCATGGGATAGAAATGTGCAAATACTATTAACAGTTGGAATCAAAAGTTGAACTAGGCCTAGCCAATGCATTACTTTGCTCAAATCTAAATTTGTTCAGATCATCCATGGTGGTCAAGCGACATTGTCGCTTTATTCATTGTCGTTACCCTCATAGACTCATCACTTGAGGGGGTAGTCATAATGTCAAATCATAATCAAAATAAATAGAAGATCCTTGAAATCATAGATCCCTTGATCTTGTCAAAATTACATTCGTCCTTGCGAATCATTGTCAACAACTATCATAAGCTTACCCCTTTGCTTGGGTAAAATAGCAAATATGATAATTAGTTTATAACTCTCATCCTTTTGGTTATATAGGAATAAATCCTATTGTAGCGCCAAAGCTACTCAAATGTCTGATGATGAGTGCAAAATATTTCAAATTTAAGCCTCCAAAGAGTTGGAAGAAATGATTCCAAGATGTACGTCCTTTTGTTGGACTTGGGGCATCTAATGTTGATCTGACTAATGATCATCATAGAACCTTCGACATCATTTTATGAGATCTATTTTTGCTCAATGTTGTTCGATGTCACAATGCATCTTAAGGGGCATCTATAGACACCTAAAATGCATCATGTCGAGAGTGACTACTCATATGGACATGCTACAAGACTATATGGAAGATCTTGGACAAAATCTAAGATAAAGTAGTGGTTTTAACCACTCAATTTGGGCTCCTTGGCCTAATCAATCTGAATCGTAGCCTAGACCGATGATTTACAGTTGAACTGTGGCTAAGAACTATGGTTTATAGTTTAGACCACAGCTGTGACCTACGATTTTAACTAAATTTCAGTTGACCTTCAATCCGAGTCAAATCGGTTGGAATGACCATTTGGTCTAGAAGAAGACGGTTAATGGATGAAAGATTCTAGAGGCTTCCATTCCAACTATCCTAACCACGTCTTCTTGATCTTGGCTTCTCCAGGAAACCACCCCTAGTCTTAGGACATCCTATAAATACCCCCTCCAAATGGGGAGAAAAGAGAGATGATTTGTATAGTGAAGCACTGAAGAATTATCGAGAGAGAGTGAATTTATCAAGCGAGAAATGAAGCCCTATCGAATTGTATACTAAATTTGTGCATTTGAGTAGGTCACTTTGCTATTCACCTAAAGATCAATTTGCCATGGAATTTCTAGGAGCCTAGAAGGACCAAGAAACGCAAATCTGGGCAAACGAAGACCCATCACAGTGATTCAACTGCCCAACTTGTCAGAAGAACATTGAAGGCAACCCTTGAACATCAATTGGACAAGGAGGTCAAGCCCACTGCTTGGAATTGAGGGAAAGCCTATCAGAGTACTAACATTGGCTTTTAGCCATGATTTACAGTGCAGACCGCTCACCAAAGATGCGGTTTGCAACAGAGTTATAACCAACTTCCTATTTTCATTTTTGTATGGTTGATTAGATTAGATTAGCTATTTTCATGTTTTAATGGCAGTTTAGCATACTTCTGACCATAGAATTAGGTTAGATTAGCTTCTTTATATTTATGCTTCAATTAGGATATTAATGGTTCTTTATGCACCTTTATTCCTTGTTTTACATATTTAATCCATGCATAGTGTAGCTGCTACTTATCTTTACACTATTATATGAATATTGATTCAATTTGGATAGCTTAGAAGCACTTTTCATGTTTTATTGATTATGCATGTTTAATAGTGTCATTATGCAATTTACCTAAAAAGGCCTCATCATGAGAGGCTGCCTATATTTTTGACATTCTTGTGTTGTTTCTTGATCGCAGGGAATAGTTTCAAAGGAGAACCAACTATCAAGTTCCTTCCCCATCACGAAGAAGAGGGCACCTCCACCCTAGAGCAGTTTGTGTCATCCTGAAAGGCATTTGGAAATCACACCTACCCTTTAAAAAGGGAAAAAATTATGCACTCCTATTGTAATATTGTATCAAAATGATTATCCCTAAGAGGGATGTACCTGTAATTTGATTTTGACTTCGAATACAATGGAAAAAAGTAATTTTCTTCTTGATTCATTTGTTGTCAATTTCTTGTTCTTGCATGCATGTTATACTTTTATCATTTATTGCAATAGGACCCATCGGGTGTGAGCATTTTTGGTGGTTACAGAAGCTTACTTGAGTTTTTCATGGAATGAAGAAAATGCTTATCATATTGTACAATGAGTATACCATCCAAGGATTTGTTTACATGGAAAAAACTGCTTTGTTCATTGAGATAATATAATCTAGAATTATATATATATATATATATATATATATATATATATATATATATATATATATGTATGTTATATATATATATATATATATATATATATATATATATATATATATATATATATATATATGTATGTATATGTATGTATATATACATATATATATACATATATATATATATATATATATATGTATGTATATGTATGTATATATACATATATATATACATATATATATATATATATATATATATATTTGGTTAGTGTGAGAAACCCTTATGATCGATGCTCAAGGTTAGGCATCCCCATCCCACCATGACCTCTCATAAGGGGGAGAGTTGAGCTTATCAATAAACCATTTAACATACACTTGAACCATTGTGCTATCCCCTTGAGACATCTTATAATTTATATTACAAAGGCTAGTTGGATGGAAATTATTAAAATATTTGTCACCCCTTTCTTGGGACCAATGCGATAAAGATTACATTGATAAAATTTACTATAATTGTTTTTCCTAGAATCTTCAATTATGACCATCCATGTTCTTTTTTCAAGTCTCTTCAATCATGACCAACATATCACTTTGTAACAAATCCTAAATTTTTTGAAAGAAAATTGTAAGAAATCTATCAAGGTAGGGTGTTTTATTAGTGGAAAAAGAAAAATACCTCTTATAGCTCAGGCATAGAATCCTAATCAAGATTTTACTTTTTTTGTGTACTAATCAATGGAATATTTTACAAAAGCATAGTTTAATCCTCCTATATTATCTTAATTCTAATAGAATACCTTTAAAATAATTGATTTCTTTGTTCCTAATATCTTCTTCTTCATCAATACTTCATCTATTATTCAAATATTTTTAACTTATGAAAAGCTGATTTTATTTTGATAGTAGCATTAAATTTTAGTATATATATCCTATTTTATAAGCCATCTCTTTGAGGATTTTTGGGCTGAATATGGATCTTCCTTTTGTAAAATATTATAATAATAAAAAATAAAAAAAATATTATCATCTATTCTATTGGTTTATTCTATCTCTTATACATCGTTTTTTCAATGAGTTTACACATGTTTTAATGAGGGGTTCCAATCCCTTCATACTGAGTGGGGTTTGAACCTTCGACCTCTCAAAGAAAGGCCAAAGCCCTTACCAATACATTAAGCTTAAAACTTATATATTATGCATTGTCAAGCTTGGATTGAATTTCATTTTTTATTTTATATATGTTACCAAAGGATTCAACATTTACAAATATTTATTTTCTTCTTTAGATATTTCATGTACATATATGGTGCTTCAAACCTTACTTCATCCATTTGTAACATAACCATTTGGAAGAAATTAGGATCTTGAATCTATGTAGATGAAATGGATTTGGATGACCATTATTAAGTAGATCACATATATCAAGAGAATGTGTTTATCATCTAATCTTGTCCTAAAAATATGTAGAGATATTCTATACTCTTTTTAGAACCATGTATTAAATAACAAAAATATTTCTAATATTTATACTCTATGAGCTTATTTGATACAACTATTTTCCCATGTATATTTAAATTATTAAGAAATAGTATACCAAAAACCATTTGAATTAATAAAGGGAAAAAATCTGATTTATTTAAACCATTAGAAATTCCAACCTTCTTTAAAGAATAAGATAAAACTATGTTAAAGTTCCCTCGATAATCTATGAATCATAATTCTGAATAATTTTTTAATGAGGTTCTTCCATTATCTATTATGAATAGTAACTATACTTAGAGCATATATATTTACAACTCCAATTTTAAAAATTTCCTCTTCTATACAAAAATATGTCCTATTTGTGATTACCCCATATTTTTATAATTCCTCCTAAATCTCCCATAGCAAAATCCTCTATATGATATCCATCTTCCAAATGTTTTTGAATATATCCTTACATTCCTAATAAAAAATAATTATCTATAGTTTTATACTATATTGGATAACCTAAAGTTCTAGGAAAGGGATTCAAAATACTTTCTTCTTTATGTTGTGCTAAAAACCCTGAAGTATGAGGGACAAACTCTATACTACTTTCAATTTTATGACAAGGATATGGTATTCACTATGTGATAAAAATGTATTTGCTCTAAATAAACTATGAAGGTATTTTCCATATAGTGAGGTAGAGGAGATTTCTTTGCTATTTTTTTGAAATGAAAATATATCCTTGCTTGATCTTGAAATTATTAAAATTAATAAATATATAAATATCATCAAAATGCAATATTTTTACAATGCATTTGTTGATCCCAACCTCTTGATTCATATTTAATCTTAATAAATTTTATACAAAGTTTTGAACTATATATGGTGACAAATATCCACCTAAACATAGTATGCTTTAACTCCTTACTAGTTGGTCTCTCTTGTATGAAATCCCATAACCTCTAAATTGTGAATTTAATAAGAAAGTACAAAAATGATAACCCACACCAAAAAATTTCTAATAGTTTCCATGTCCACATAAGAATTTTAACTTCATAGTTTTAAGAACAACCCATCTCTCCCTTAATAACATGGATGACCACTATTATTGTATTGCTAACTTCAAAATATAAAATAATAATAAAAATATCCTTTTAGTCATGGAATAATGTAGACTTAGTCCCTACTTTCATTTAATTCACTTTTGAATTTTTAAATAAGCTGGTCAATTTCTATTAAAATTACATATTAACCCTATATTTTTAAGAACCATTATATTATTATGGATCATCTCATCCTTGATAATCACTTACATATTAACCATCTATTTTTAAGAACCATAATATCACTATAGATTGTCTCATTCTTCATAACACTTCTATGTGTTGCAAATTTAATCAACCTTTTATCCTAAGTAAGGTATCCTTCCCATAAAGCTTCAATAAATGGATTTTTTTCCTTAAATTTTCTAGATTCCCTCCATGTATACATAGTCTCCAAAGGTAATACTCCCACAAAATTATTTTAAATTAAATATAATATTTGAATATTATCAGTTTAACAATATGACATACTTTTTTTAATTAAAATGATTGATTTGATATAAAGGTTCCTTACTATATACATATTATATTTAAGTTTTAGAAGTTTCTAACTATGAGACTAAAACAATTTATAGGACAAAGATTTAATACAAGATGGGGTATGGCCCACAACCCTACTCACTTTTGAATTCAAATCTTGGACCTCCTAGTCAAATTTCCAAAGTTTAATAACATCCAAGAAAATAATTGTTAAAAAAAGCCAAAAGTGTTGATTTTGATTAGAAGTTTCCCTATTTTTCCATTCTCAATTCTTCAAAAAGTTATATTGGTGAGTTTATTTTAGAGTGTCCTCATATGCAATCTTGATGTCATTGTATGCTTCACATTCCATGATAAAAAAAAAACTAGTCTCCATTACTTCTGTTGTGCAAAAGATACATATTCGTTCTAACCATGCTTCTTGAGGAATTGTCCATCTCCCAATTTTGCATCTAGGATGGCGTGAACTAGATATTAGTTGGGATATAAGTATTTTTTCGTTCCAATTGATCTTTGCATTTGTGTACTTCTTTTGGTTGTGTTTAGAGTTTATGTTGAATTCATTGATGTATAATTATTTTTTGCTTCCTAAATTTTTAGTCCATATGACAAGTCTAAATTTTTTCCTCACATACTGTTTAATTTCTTTGTTGGAGTTTGAGATCTCATTAATGCTCTATTTGACCATCTATTTATTGTTTTGTTTTATCCATATGTCTTATCTTTTATTTAATTTTTATTTAATTATTTGTTTTGGTAACATGTTATCTTTCATTCTTTGTATTTTCTTTAGGTTCTCCAATAACCTTATCATAGCTTCTACATCTAGTAGAAAAGTTATTGTTCAACAAGTAAAATCTCTAAGTTATTTGCAATTAGTCACATTTAAGTTCTTTCTATTTGTTTCCGTTTAAAATTTGATACATTACTAGCCCACACCTCACATGCATATGGCACAATTGAAAAATAGTTTTTTAATCCCACATCTCTGCTTTTCTTTACCTATTTAGCAATGAGTAGAGTGCCTTCATCGGGTTCGTATTAGTTTCATCTTGCTTATTCCTCAATTGATTTTGTTTTAAAAGTCTAACCCAAGATATTTGTATTATGTTTTTACCACTAAAGAATTTTCTTAAAATAAAATATATGATTGTTTTTGCTCTATCCAAAAAAAATATAATTTTACTTTTTCTAGTGTGCTTTAAAGCATTTAGATATTCTTTTAAACAACTCTCTTGCTAATCAAGATGAATTCAGATAAATAAGAAGTTTCACTATATAATTAACCAATTATATTCCCTCTCCTCTTATCCTTTCTACCTATTCCTCTAATTTATCAATATATAAATCAAATAAAATAAAAAACAATGAAGAACCCTATTTCACTCCAATATCACTTCCAAAACACTATAATGATCTTAAAATTATGATGTTTGCCAACACTTTTTATAAAGCCTGTTCACCAACTTTAGCTATACTATTTGACACTGTCAACTTTGACATTTACTTGTTGCCTAATTTTACATTTACTTATTGATAAATTAGATTAAAAAAAACTTGAACCAGATGTAAAATTAATATTTTTTTTACACGAGGAAAATTGCGTACAAAGTAGATGGAGTTAAAACCAATCAGACGAAAGCGAATGATGCCACAATGACTTGCACGAATTCATGTGAAGAGGGTAAATAATCCTCCAGTGACTTGCACGAAATAATGTGAAGAGGCTGAATAATCCCACAATGACTTGCACGAATTAATGTTAACAGGGTAAATAATCCCACAATGAATTGCACGAATTAATGTTAAGAGCGTGAACAGTCCACAATGACTTGCACGAATTAATGTTAAGAAGCTGAATAATCCCACAATGACTTGCACAGTTTACAAGCTTAAAAACCAGCATTAGACGTCTTGAAATTTGGTGGACGAACACATCAGGAACAGGAACATGATGGTGATGTTTGGGGGTAGGTGGTGGTCACTAATGTCCATAAAAGGCGGGAGCAGATGATACTGTCCTCGCAAAACAAGCGCCGCTTGTATTAAAAAGCTCTGAATATTTTAAACAAATTGATGCATGCAGTGATGTCGATGGCAATATTATTGGTTGCTCTCGTTATGGCCTTCCCTATCCACGGTTCCTGTAAGCCATTAGCCCCGGCTTTGATTGTGTTCGGAGATTCCACCGTAGATCCGGGCAATAACAATAATATTCGAACGTTGGTTAAGAGCAATTTCCCTCCCTATGGAAAAGATTTTGTGGGGCATAAACCCACAGGCCGCTTCTGCAACGGAAAGCTTCCCACGGACTTCATAGGTAATCATCGATCAATCTAATTTTGCACTGAAATAGAAATAACCAATAAAGAATCGAAAACACAACCCAGTACTATTATTTAGTTATTTTTCTTGTTTTTCTAATGTAATTATTTGTTTGAATTATTATTATGATGATGAAACACAGCTGAAGCACTGGGTATAAAAGAGACAGTACCGGCATATCTGGACCCAGGACTTCGGAATGAAGACCTCCTTACTGGAGTTAGTTTTGCATCTGCAGGCACTGGATATGATAACACAACTGCAAATGCTGTTGTATGTTCACACTCACAATTTTTTTCTTAACTCAAATATGTAGATTGTAGTTTTCTTCGTCATTAGGGCTCTAGGTGAGGGATCAGCTTGTAAACCCACCTAAATAGTGTGTTTTTTCACATGCTATTATTAAGGTCTCATAGTGGTGGTTATATTTGATTTGATTTGGGAGGCATGGTTTGATACGTAAAACATCCATAGATGAATCAAAGGGGGGAGTTATGTAACATTTTGTAAAAAGGTTTACTCCAGTTTCTTGTGTTTCGCCCACCTCGGAGATACTGTAATAGACTTGAAATATAGGGTATAATTTTTTACAATAGTAAATCTGTGATGAAACTCTTGGTCTGTTATTGCTAGTCTGCAATACCGATGTGGAAAGAACTGGAATACTTCGACGAGTATATAGCCAAGTTGGAGAAGGTAGCAGGAGCAGGAAAAGCCAGAAAAATTACAAGAGAAGCCATCTACATAGTCAGCGTGGGCAGCAACGATTTCCTTGAGAACTACTACGTCAATCCATACCGCCAGTTTCAGTACACCGTACCAGAATTCCAGGACCATCTTGTACAAATCGGTGGCCAATTCCTTGAGGTATAAGATCGTGACCCAATAACTCAGAAACTAAACACTGTACATATTCTTACTGCATGTTTTTTTTGGAACATGTTACAGGAGATGTACAACAAGGGGGCGCGCAGAATAGCCATTGCTGGGATTCCAGCACTGGGTTGCCTGCCCATAGAAAGAACAGTAAGAGTGTTCAGGCGAGGTAACAGCTGCGTGGATGAACTCAATCAACACGCAGCAGGCTATAACATAAAATTGCAAAAAATGATCGAGTCCCTAAGGATCAAACATGGTGACCTCAGAATTGTGTATGCAGACATATACAGACAGTTGATGGACATGGAGCAAAATCCTTCTAAATATGGTAAACACAGCACTATCCTAAATCCTAACATAGTGTTTAGAATAACAATTGCATGGCATAGGAGTAATATTATCTTTATCTGTGACTGATTATTTGCAGATATAAAAGTTACAAGGAAAGCATGCTGCGGGACTGGGCTACTGGAGTTTGGATATGCATGTAACAAGATGACCTCATTAACGTGCTCCAACGCATCACAGTATATCTTTTGGGATGCATTTCATCCTACGGAGAAGGTGAACAAAATTGTTGCCCAGGACTTAGTCCGTAATTATATTCCCAAGCTGATAGGCCCTTGAAATCAAAAGGGTCCTATCAATGTTGTGTTGTTCATGATATCTCAACATTGTCTAGATGATATGAAATCTAGGAGGAATACGATCTTAAAATTAATATGGCCAGTCGAAACAATATAGAACTCAATGCATTTTTCACGATATAATTAGTAGTTATATCAATGGATGAATTAAAATTTAATAAAAAGTATTGATAGATAAAACCAAATTTTAATCATAAAATATATTATTAAAAATAAAATAAAAAACATTTTTTTTTTTTTTACCTCGAGTCGTACGATATATTCCGTTTTGTTGTACAGGATGCATTTAATTAGGTAATAAATGTTTTGGCAATCTATTTTTTAATTAAAAACATTTATATTTTAAAAAAATTTAAAATAAAGAATCTAAAACTATGCCACTATAATGTTTCATAAAAACAAATAATCTATACCCCAAAGTTTTGGCTAGACTCTAGAGTCATATGCTCGATGGAATTCCTAGGTGCCCAATCACATTATCCCCAAATATGGGTTAGTAGGTAGTCGGACAAATGGTAAAAGTAAAGTATTTTTTAACATACATATATTGAAAAACAAAAATTAAAATAGTTTAGATATTTAGGCCGTTTAAATATTTATGAGATCCTAATTAGATTTTTGTTATCTAATGAGACTTTTCGATTTTTTATTTGGAGTTTTCATCTTTAACCTAATTTAATCCGTATTTTATTTAGATTGAAAATTGATTTGTTTTAAAATATATAATTAAGACATTTCAATTTAAGCATTTAAATTATTTTTTTAACTTTTTAATATTATTTGAGATAATATTAACTTGTGAAAATAAAATAGTCTCGTAATTATCTATTTATATTTATTTATCTATCTATGTGATAAAATGATAGATGGGTATTATAATGGATTTTTTTTGGTAAAGGAATAAGCATTTTTATATGTAATGGATGATTTGAAGACATCTTAACATAGATTCTTTATGAGGGGTGGCTTTTCTTCAAACATTGTAGAAGATAAAGGTAAAATAATATTTTATGTCTATCAAACCATAGGCCATATGAAATTATTATCATTGAGGATGTTATTTATCCAATATACATTTATCAACTAAACTTTAGTTATCCAACTATGATGTAAAACTTTACCTCCGTTGGATTAGAACCTTCGACCTCCTATTTAGAGTTCCAAAATCTTATTGTAATACCTACTCAAATTGTCAAAAATATACTTGTTAAGCCCAATCAAGTTGTAAAAAATATACTAGTGTAGCTATAATAATTCCAAGGAATTGGCCATAGAAAATAGATTTTGCAAACACAAGGACAATATTGTAAAATAGCAAAAATTTACAAACTTGAAAAAATTTGGCTAATTTTTTGATGCACATCAAATTTCTCAGGTGTTGTTTTATTCCTTAAGTGATTATTAGTTCAAGAGTGAACTGTTAATGAAGTGGATCAATTGTCTTAATTGGATTGCAAGAGAAAATTATCAACAAATTGGAGCAATTCATTACCTTCCTAGAGTCATTCACTTACATGCCTATGGAGGAATAGAATCAGCAACACTAATCCTGAGGAAGCTCTTTGCAAAGTAATTATTTATTATTTTGCAATTCCATAACTCATATTAAAATATTTATAAGCCATTTAGAGGTATATTTAGAGGTATGTAACATTTGGAGGTGCATCATTTTTTTAGAGATACCCAAAATATTTACTTTTACTAGGAGTAATAGTTTATCCCCTAAATCAAATTACATTAGCTCAATCAATTATATTTCTCACCTTTCAAGGAGAAGACCCAAGTTCAAATCTTGCTAAGCCATACTTGCATAATTGCCACACTATCATAATAATATTATGTGGTCAATGATGTAATACTAGTGGCACTTGTCTCAATCCCATATAAACAATTCAAAAAATAGTTTCTCACCTTAGATAACTTAAGGGTAAATCCCAATTATAAATAAGAGCCATAAAATCCATTGTAAAAATATTTTGGTCATGATAAACTACACTCTATGAAATACATATTGTACTTTATATATCATGAGATTATTAAAAAATTAACATGTCCTTTATGTTCCACCAATGACACTACCCTCTTAATTTCCTAAGTGTATGATGATTGAGGCATATCCCTATCTTATCATCCACTTAGAAATTTTATACTTGATAAATTAGAAACATTGATGCTATTATAATTATCATGTATTGGTTGATCACATACAGTTCCTTGCTATTGCTAGGGTTGTAATTTATTTGAATCCTCTGCACCCTTAATATTTTCATAGATTTTTTTCCATTCTTTAATTTTAATGCAATTAGTGTATATTAGCATAGGAATACTCGATAAATATAGTGAGAAAATTAACCTCAATTCAAATTTTAGAAGAAGCCATTGGCCCTTCCCTCCATCTTTGTTGAAAATAGAAATAAGATATATCATTAAATTAGAAGTCAAGATAATTCCTTAGTTCAACATAATTTTTTAAATACCTGATGGATAGATCCTCATTATTCATCCCTCACTATGCATTTAACTTATAATTTGGATAAATCTCTCAAATTTGGTATGAAATTTGAATTTCATGATAGCTGGAGCAATTGGCATAAAATTGAAGGAATTTTTACCAAGTCTAAACATAGGAGGTGATTCACTCTAAATATATAGTGATTTGATCAAGTTGAGCCACTCACTTGAAAATTAGTCTAACCCCATTTGAGGGAGTGATTCACTCTATATTGCTAGTGATTTGCTTCAAATATATCAAACTTATACAATTTGAATACAAAATTATTTATTGATGCAAATGACCTAATTTATCAAGCCTAGTCTCCAACTAACCTTAAAACTCATTTATTATTATTATTTGTGTTTAATATTTATAGGTGATTTGTAAATGGTGGCTACTTTACAAAATTTAGAAATATATATTTTTTGCAAGTCAAGTAAAGCAAGTTAGCATTCGATCAACACATTTATCAACTGTGACTCAAAATGTACATATTCCATTGATAGGAAATAATAAAGTTGAGTCTAAGAAATGTTTTTCCATAATCTTCACTCAGGAAGTGATTCACTAAAAAAGAAGATTAATTCATTTTGTTTGAGGCTAATCACTCAAAAAGTCATTCTAAATCCATCTAATGATTCACATTGATTAGTTAGCAGTTCACTCCATACCAATAAAATTTCTCCAAGTATAATTGAAGTAGCAATTTTCCTAGGTTCTATTGATCGATTCATTTAGAAAGATATTTCTACCAAAAATTCTTCAAGGAGAGTTATTCACACCAAAACCAAAGTAATTCAATAAGAGTGGTTCATCCCAAAATCAAAGCAATTTACTCTAAGAAATTTTCATAGACCTCTACTTATAAAAGTTTTTAAAGTTCAATTTATCAATGATTTGCTTGAGTCTACTAGCAATTTTCCCTAGTTCACTAGCAATTTGATATGAAGACCAAATTTTACAAAATTTTCTAACTTGGATTCTTAGTAGAAATTTAATCCAACTTGCTAGTGATTTTCTCTAACAACTATTAAGTCACTTGTATTTTCTAGCAATTCACTCTAGTTTGTAGGTAAATCACTTATATAATTTTTTTTATAAATATATAAATTTTAACCTTAAAACTCTATCTATGTAATTATGTACATTGGAGTATCTAGGTTGATGCTTTTTTATATTGTAACTATTATGAAATTCAATAATTTTAAATGAGCAATTTGATTCACCAAAAAAATTGGGGTGCTCCCCAAAGCCTGCCCCATGAATAGGGACAATCATACAAGCTCTTTATTCAACATACTTAGGCTTTGGATTTTGCTATGGTGGATCAAATATGGGGGAATCCTAATTTAATATAAATTATATCATGGTACCAAATTCCTCAAATACTTCACTACATGCAAGTTCCCTAGAGTTAACAACAATTTCTATAAAAACTATAGCCAAATATGCAAGCCCACTAGATAATGTAGAATCATCTACCACAACAAGTTATAAAACTCAAAAAATAATATAGCAATTCATGCAACAACAAGTTGTGGCACCAAATTACCAAGTTGCCAAATTCTCAACATCAACCAACATATGCTCCAACAAGACAATATATATACCAAAATTTGTATGGGAAGATGCAGTATAGGCAAGAACCTCAACAAAAAATTAATGATGTTTGTGCAGTAAAATTGTCTAGCTTATTTATCCCAAACCAATCAACAAAAAATGGTCCCATAGTATCAACAATTTCCTTAGTAATTATAGAAGGCTCAATAGAAGTAAATAAAAAGTCTTATCAATCCCCACTTGTAGATAACTTTTTTCTTATAAAGAGTCTCTTCGATTTAAAGTGCTCTAGTAGGAAAATATTTAGATATTAATTAGGTGCACAATTGAATGAATAATATTAATCTCAATTCTTAGTTCCTTGCAAAGTAGATCATGATCCAAAAAATTGTGTTTGAATTTGTAATATATTCTAGAACCATTCCAAAATAGTCATTCACCGTAATCTTATGCCAAAAAGAAGAAAATACAATTAAAAGACAACAATAAAGAATGAAATAAGTAAATGAAGGAAGAAAACAAGAAAGAAGTATAAGGTGGGTGACCATGGGAACCAAAATATATCATATTTTTTTCATACTTATATTACAAATGGACCTCATTGAGAGGTATTTATAATAATACCAAATCCCTAACGAGAGGTTAACCTCAAGCCAATATAAATTTAACCTTGAGTATAACCTTATAATAAAATAATAAAACATTACCCTATTAAGAAAGGTTATCCATAAAGGTTGATTAACCAATACCACTATGGGTGAAATATGAAAGGATATTGTAGGCTTACATGAACATGCCCATAGTATTATATAAATGATGAATGTGTGCAGGCTACATTCATGGTTATTATAAGCTATTCTTCATACTTTTACCCTTGGCTTAAACAATATAAGTTACAAAAATTTAAACACCTACATAATCTAAGTTGTTAGGGTTAAGGAGAGAAGGCATTAGAGAAAAAACCTCCCCTCCATAATGGATGCTCTAGTGGGCCTCCACTATTCCTCCATCATCATCTTCAACATTAGAAAGCTTATCTCTAGCCCTCAAGACTTTTGTCCCTATCTTTTTCAATCATGTAATGCAATTCTTGATGGAGTGTCATTTTATTTTATAATACTTGTGAGTGTTTAAATTATTTGAAACCTTAGAATTTCTCTTAGGCACCCAATCCTTAGATTCCATGGACTTGAAGTCTTTTGAATGAGATTGTATATGAGAAAGAGCTTCATTAATTTTTTATTTTCGTTTCATAATGGATTAGAAGCTTAAAATATCCTTCAAAAGAGATGGGTTGTGGCTTTTTAATAGTCATAGTATTCACATAAAAAACCAAGTAAATTGTATAAAAAAGAGGATAATTGTTAGAAGCAATAGATTTGACATACTTTTTCATCACTCTTACCTTGCCTCTTGTCATAGCTAGAACAACTTTTAGACCTTTGGAGTGATACATATAGTCTTCAACATTACTAGAATAGGAAAATTTTAAGATTGGAGAGATCTATCTCTATCGTGTTAATTTCACTAGAATTTACTTTTTCATAAATATATTTCAAATTAGATCATACCTCAATAAGATCAATTTCCTTTCTAATGTGGAAAAATGCATCTAGTTCCACTACATGAAGAATATTCCAAAAGCTTCCTCCTTTATCTTACTGAGTTCGTGATCATGAAGACCTTTTGATTCATTATTGGCAATGAACTAGATTTTTGCTCCTAATTATTCCTTCAATTTAAACTAGCTAAGTGTTATAATTTTATTCATTGAGATGAGTAACATACCCTAAGGAATCTATTTTACATTAAAACACTAAATAGATCTATAACATGTCTATAAATTGGTGTCACCACTACATAGAGTTTGAAAAATAATGTAACCTTAAAAACAATAGGCTCCAAACACTTTTATATGCAAAAGTGGTGGCCTTCAAAAGATTTGTTATAGTAGCACTCAAATTAGAAAAAAAAACAAATGTCAAATATTTGAAAAACTTATTGATAAATCTATAGTTACCACTTGGAACCACTATATTAGATGTTGTGTCATCAATCAATGAATGTGAGTTTCACAATTTGAATCATAAAATTGGTAGATTAGTCATGCTCATATGTATATATAAAAAAATTTAATGGGTTTTGGATCCAACAGGTCTTGAACTCACAATGACCTACTTTAGAGCAAGCGAGTGAACCATTGTACCATGCATACAACTGGGAGCATAGGAGAAAGAAGTTTAATTTGACTAATACGTAGACATTTAATTTTATCAATATTAAGAAAAGAAGTTCCATCACTGAGATTTAAACTTGACACCTCCCATATACAAGCTAATTTCCCAATCACTATGCCACTCACTACATTGAGGCTCTTGATGTCTTCCGTCCACTTAACATGTATGGTATTTTTATATTAGAAAAATACTTCAAAGAGTTAAGCTTAGGGGGTTTAAACTATTAACCTCCATTTTGCAACCAAGCCATCTAACCACTATGTTATTCTATCAAACATAATAGGAGGAAGAGAGGGAACCACTTTTAAATACTTTTTGAGAAGGGATACCAACAAATTGCTATAATGATTCAACCCTATGATGGCCTCCCAACCAAAAATTGCTTCTACCAATGGATATAGAAGATAACAATGATATGACTACTATAAAGTATTGGGATTCAAACATCCCTCCTTCCAACAAAAGGCACATGGCCTAATTGCCATATAATTCATGCTAGCATGCCATATCTACATAGAATGTGAATTTATGTGATAATAGGTCACACAAAAATACATGCACATGGCACATAAATTTTGCAAAATCAATAACACCAATTTTTTAATTTTAAAATTTAAAATTCAAAATTTGATCAAAGAAAATGCGACCTAAAATAATAAATTCTTCCTTTACTAATGAGTGATGCTACTTTGGATCTCATTCTAATACTATATTTGTATTTGTAATACTGTCTAAGACCATTCCAAAATATTCATTCACCATAATCATATGTCAAAAATAAGAAAAGGTAAATGAAATATAATGATAGAAAATGACATAAAGAAATGAAGGGAGATGAAAAAAATAAATGTAAGGTGGGTGCCTATGGGTACCCATATATATCACATTTTATTCACACTTATGATATAAATGGATTCTGAGTGATGGATATTTATAGTGATACAAAAATTCCCAATGAGATGCTAACTGCAAGCCGAAATAACCTTGAGGTTAACCTTACAATAAATTAATAATAAATTATCATTTTAGGTAAGGTCATTTGTAAAGGTGGATTAAACAATACCACTAAGTGTGAAATATGAAAGGGACCCATAGTCTTACATGAAAATTACCATAGGATTACATAAATGATGAATGACCATAGGATTACATAATCATATGCTTATAGGTTACATTGATGGTTCCCATAAGAACTTAACACTCTTCGCCTTGGCCTAAACAATATTATACTATACATATTTTAATAAAATATGGTATACCAACCCACCACACCTAGTAAATGAATCAACAAGGGTCAAACCACTCTACAATAGCAAGCCAACCTATATGAGTATCAAGATAACTTGTATCAAAATTTTTCTAATTTCCATTGATAATCAAAACATATATATATAGGTATTTTCAAGCCTTACATGATATTATTACATTCAATGGGCCTATTAGAAGCCCTTATAGAAGTTGTATGAGATCAAATTACCTTATAAGATAATAGGTATGTCAATTTACAGGATAATGTGGATGGTCATGTCAAATAATTTTGTTGAAAACCTACCTTATATCATTTAATTAAAACCTAAATAAACCTACTATTTGATTATTAATTCATTATAAGTCCCCCCAACAACAAAATCATTGGACTCCAATGCATTACAAAATAGGAATAAGGAAATTTTGGTGCACTACTAGCCATATTAGTCTTTTGTAAAAGTGAAATGTTTTGTTTCCATTAGATTGATCATGAAAAATTATTTCCAATGAGTATATATAAGCCTATAATCATAAAAAGATAAATGCCTTGATTTGTAATAAAAATAGTGTCTCATTGGGTAGAAAGAAGATAGGTGGAATTTTTTCCCTCCAAGTAGAATATTTAGGGAATATTTGGAAGCATGTTTTAGTGTTTTAACATTTCATTATGGTCCTCATTCATTTTCATAGTCTTTTATATATAGAAAAAATAACATAAAAGGGCATTATTGTGCCCACAAATAATGTATGTGGGATTAATGAGAATATGTTAGGATGATAAGTGCTTATATAGAAAGGTATCCATCATGTCAGAGTCATGCCATGACACCATAAGATAGTTTCCCAATGCATAGCATTTTTTGGAATATGTCTAGTTCTTTGGTGGATCAAGCTAGTGTAAATACCTTACATGTTCTATGGAGTGTACATCACATGAGTGACATGATGAAGGCCATCATGGTGTGATAGAACAATAGGATATATATGTACTAAATAGAATTTTCTACTTCATTGATGGAGAACAAGTAAAATATCTACCTATAGGTATGATATGATGAGTGATTGATGGGAGGCCCTTCTAGAAATTGCTAGGGTGGTAACACTACTGATGGTCATAGTTTTGGACATGGGAGGAACTGTGGGTGTGGATGGGATGATAGAAGTAGAGGCTACTTAGGTGGTAGATGAAGGGGGAAATTTGAGGGTTGCACTAGAAAATTCATGTGATGCATATAAGAGGCAAAAAAGCATGATGATGACATGTGTAGAAGATGAGAGAGCATGACATGTAGGTAGCACATAGATAGGAGAGTCAGGATGGTACCTGCTCTTGGGCATAGGTGCATGTGCATAAGATGAAAGTGGCACATAGAAGGAGACTTCGAAGGTATGTGCATAGAGTCAAAGAGTATGGTGATGGGGGGATGAGGTGCTAGTACACTAAAGTAGGTAGTACATAGGTGGGTTGTGCTTGGGCAATGGGTAAGGTTATACACAAATAGAGGTATGCATAGAATACACGTATACAACATAATCGGAACCACAAGTGAGTATATAGAGATGACCAGTACTATGATAGCTAGAGTGTGTTCAAAAATTATATATGGCCATCGAATCCACAAACCATAGAGTACCATGTTGTTCCATTTATTATTAGCTATAAGGGTGTTAGAGATGCTTGCTATGTAGGTGTGGATCATCAAGAAGGATGAGAGGAGATAGTCATAAAATTTCCTAGTAATGGCTAAAAATGAGAGAAAATGGTCATTGATATTGATAGAACCATTGAGAGCAATGAGCACTCAAATGATAAGACTAGCAATATCTATCACAATTTTTACAACCCCAAAATATGGCAGCGATGAATCCATAAATCCACTACAAATATTATAGTCAATATATGCCATGCCATTAAACAAATTTACCAACCTCCTAATGAGTGGTTTTATTTGTGTAGGCAGCCAAGAAGGTGTCCATAGAGGTGAGTGAGTGGTGATGTCATCGAGAAACTCTCCCAACCTAGCCATGTCAATTTTACCCTTCCATATCAGCAAGGGTATATTGTAAAGGGAAAATATGAGGCAAAGGTTAACCATAGAAGGTATGACACCAAATATCTCATATTTTTATAGAAATTAAGGATCTATACCTCCAAATATAGAGCCATATAGGCTAAATCTCCCTATATCTCAACTCATAAGTCTTCCACAAGTTTAAAATATGGATATATTTTCTAGTATACCCAATGCTTCAAATGTGATTTATTTTAATCCATTCTTTAGCATCCTATTCATACTAAATTTCCCTCTACTAAATATCTTTTTTAAAATAATATTAGAATTAATAACAAGATAATGTTTTTTCAATCATCCCATCCACATTCTTAGTATTATCCATGGATCAATTCACCACCCTAATTTTTAACACCACAAGTTTCTTATCCTAGATTCTAAGATATAAATACTATGTTAGAACATTTGGTTAAAGAAAACTCATAATTTAAGCAATAGTTAGCTTCTATCCAAGGATCCATAGGAAATAAGTATTCCTATAAGGACTACCATAACCAACCCATAGATCCATCTCTATTTTTGAATGTATAAGAAAGAAGTTGACAAAATGGATCACCTTAGAATATTTCAAGTAATTTACGATGATGTTGCCTATGATGAGGAATTATTATCAAATATCTTAACTAAAAGACTTGGTGGGGAGGCCATAGAATGGTATTTATAGATACTTCACCACTAAATCAAGAGCTTTGGTGATTTTATTGAAATATTCATGCAACATTTCTCCACCTACATCACATAAAGTGCACTATAGATGACCTATATCAACTTATGCAAGGTGAAAATAAGTCTTTCAATGGTTTTTAACCCATTGGAATTATTTAGTTAGGAAAATCCCTTTTACCCCACCACAAATATATCTATTACATATTTTCATATGCAATATCCAAGAGTAACTCTCATGCTCTTTAGAAATGAATCACATATCCTCTTTGGAAGATTTAGTAGACCTAGCAAAATAAGTATAAGATGTCCTTAACATAGGGGGTAATTAAAACATAAGAAGGAGGACAAGTCCTCTTCCTCTAACACAAAATGGTAGTATAGGAATAAGCATTTCATGGGAAATGGTGTAACCAACTCTCGTCCCATCAACAATCCTAAAGCAAGTAATATTAATAATTCTACTACAATATAGAAACTAGTTCTAACAAAGGCTCAAGAAAATCCTCAAAGAAAATTTACCAAGAAAAATCAATTACTATTCTCTATGCTAATAGATCTGTTAGAAGATGATAGATTTACCACCTACAAGAGCTCTTGACACTAACAGGTAAAATATTCCTTGGTTCAAGTATAACCAATAATGTGCTTTCCATAATATATTTGGTCACCAAACAAACAAATGTATCACTCTTAAGCATGTTGTACAAGATCTATCGATGAAGGTCATCTAGTGGTCAATGGTCCTAAACAACCTACACATTCTAACCAAGATATGGGGATCATTTAGGACCCTTTACCTAAACAATGATAAAATACTACCAATCATGTTTAATATAGGATTTTTTCTAGCTAGATTAGAACCTAGTAGGAATGGTTCAAGTTAGCACCATTAATAGAGAGCAAGCTAGATAAAGAGGTCAACCTTCATATATTCTCACTAATCCCCTTGGTCTTGCATCCTAGATATATTTTTGCTCCTAAATAACAACCTTTGGTTCTAAATCCCTAAGACAAAGGCAAGAGGGTGCTCAACCTATAAAAATAATTGGTATATGCACCAACCAAAATATCTATATTAAAGTTGTTGAGAACTTCATCAAGTCATAGAGAAAACTTGTTTAAGCTTTTAAGTGGGAAAATTGTGCCCAAAATTGTTAGCGCCAATGATTTGGCTAATGTGGTAGGGTCCCTTAGCATGAACCATGCAACTATATTTATTTTCTTGGATGAAATTACATCCCTCCTATTCTAGGAGATCACTCTTTCTACATCGCATGTAACATCAATGAGCAATGCATTAAAAGGTTCCTTATCAATAATGGTTCCATTATAAATGTTTATAGCCTTAAGTTTATTAATAAAATAGGGCTTAACAAGTAATATCTAGAGAAATTCAATATTATCATAAAATCCTATGATAATGAGGAGTGTAAAGCCACTAGAACTATAGTTCTTCCAATAAAAGTAGGGCCTCACATACTAAACACTTTGTTTTATGTGTTTCCCTATGATCTAAAGTACAATTATTTTTTAGGGTGACCTTGGATCCATGCAATGCAAGTTGTCCCTTCAAATTACTATAAATATTTAAAATTTGAATATCAATATAGTTGTATAGCATTGTGTTTGAAAAATATACTTTTTCTTACTGTCAAGCCATCCAATTAAAAACCCCATGGGCTTCTTATACTTATATAGATGATACCTTAAATTTTTTTTCTCCTAATTAAATAAGTACCAACCAAGAAGTTGAAACTAGTAGCCAACCTATAACAAAAGGTAAGAAAAATTTGAGGATATTAATCATATAAAAATCAATGATTGGTATAATGAGTTGCTAGCTTTAGACCTAGTTAGTCTAACCTTGTCACCATGAATTTTAGGATTTCCCTCTAGAAAAGGAATGACCATGCAAATTGGACGTTGTACCTTCATTTTTGTAGGAAAAACCAACAAGAAAAGCATTTGTAGAATCAATCCACATCCAATAGAGAGGAAGTATACCTGGGGTTATTTATCTAACCTTTAACTTATTCCTAAACTAATAATTTCTAAATTTGATTATAAAGGAAAAGGGTTATACCCTTATGAGCAAGGTATAAAATAACCTTTGATGCCTAAAGCTTGGCCAGAAAGTTAGGGATTAGGATACATCCCCAACTCCAATAAATGGTCACCTTATTCCTCTTTAAATAATAGTGATGATGAGGTGTGTATCTTCTCTCTCAAATCCCAAAGCAAGATCACATTGATGGAAGGGTTGGATTGGGATGAGTATGAGGATATGAAGCCTTCTAATTTTTAACTTTATGATATATTTTTATAACTTTCTCACATAAACACCATAAGCATTATGCATCTTGAGCTTATTAACAAAAATAGCCAAGATTCCCATGCAATCTATGAAAGTATCCTTGTTAATAAAAATGATTCAACTTTGACACAAGAAAATTATAACATTCTTCTTTAACCAAAGGAAATTTCCTTAGCATCTATTAATGACAATAAGGTGAATTTTTAACCACACATCCCTTCTAGGGATGCCCATGTAGATTCTCTTTATTAGGAAGACATCCCTAGTGAAGGTTCCCTTTACTTAGTTGCACATCCCTCATAGTCATAAAACCTTGAGCAATGGATTTTAGGGCCTCAAGAGCTTGAAAGTCTATGGGTTTTACCTACCCCTCCATAATAAGAAGACGAATCTCGTGTCTTGATAGAGGAAATTATTGTCATCAACTGAGGTTCCCAAGATAATCAAAAAATTATAAAGATAGGAAAGGTCTTTACCCAAGAAGAGCATGAAGAATATATAAAGCTTTTGATGGAATTACATAAAATATTTTCATGGTATTATGCAAACATGCCTGTATTAGATCTATCCTTGATAGTCTATCACTTGGTCATTAAACTAGATACTAAACTAGTAAAGTAGAAATTGAGGAAAATACATCCAAAAGTTGCTTTACTATTTAAATAGGATCTCCAAAAAATTAGAATTCAAATTTATCAAGGCAATCGACTACTGTGATTAGATTTCCAACATAGTACTTATAGCCAAAAAAAATATGCTATGTGTTTCTACAAGAACTTTTCAAACATAAACAAATATTATCCCAAAGAAAACTTCTCTTTTCAAAACATAGACATGATCATTGATTTCACTGTAGATTGTGGAATGCTATCCTTAATGGATGGTTTTTCTAGGTATAATCAAATTTGAATTGTACAGAAGACTAACCTAAGGCAAGTTTCACTACTACTTGGGGAACCTTTTGTTATGAGGTCATGCCCTTTGGTTTAAGGAATTCTAGAGCAATCTATCAATGTGTAATAACGTATATATTATATGATATAATGTACAATATCCTTCAATATTATATCAATTATCTTCTCAATAAATCTATAAAATGAGAAGATCATGTTAGGGATCTAAGACATAAATTTGAGAGAATAAAAGAATAAAAAGTTTTTATAAAATACTCCAAATGAGTATTTGGAATAACTTTATGGAAGCTATTAGTATTTACAGTCTCATGACATAGCATTAAAGTACACCAAGACAAGATATATACTATAATCAAAATACCACCTAAAAAACTAATGCAAATTTGAAGCCTACAAGGTAGTTTGTAAGATATTCAAAGGTTCATCTCTCAAGTGGTAGATAAATATCATTCCTTTTCAAAAAAATTAAGGAAAGGGACTAAATTCATCTGGGATGAAGAATGTCAAAATGATTTTGATGTATTGAAAACATATCTTCTATATCCACCAATACTTCTCCTACCTAATCTTCTTAAACCATTGTTGTTATACATAGAATAAATAGTCCATGCTTTAGGTGCCATATTAACACAATACAATGATCAACATAGGGAGAGGGAAATATACTATATTAGTAGGATATTTGTTATCTACAAAACTAGATACACCCCATAGTATTCACTTCTCAAAATTTGAGATATTACATGTTAAGTCACAAAATCTGTCATAGCTAAAGTCAATCCTTGATGATGCCTTATGTCCAAGCCCTATCTCTTAGGAAGGATAACTAAATGAGTAATAACCCTTAATGAGTTAGATATCGATATTTTTTGCCATAGTTATTTAAAAGGACAAGTAATAACCAATAAATTGGTAGAAAATCCTCTACTAGATAGCCACCCCATAGCAATCAAGTATCCTAATGAAATGATATGTAGCATTGATATGACACAAAAAGATTCCTAGAGACTTTACTTTGATGGCAAGTGATGTGTCAAAGGAATATGGGTATGAATCATCCTAGTATCACTATAATATATTGTCATCCCCTTATTATTTAAGCTTCAATTCTTGTGTAACAAAAACATGGTTGAATAAAAAGTGCTTACCCTTGGGATTTGAGTATCCCTAGAATTAAAGCTAACAACCCTCTCCATATTTGGATATTCACAACAAATCATAAATTAGATCATAAAATTTTATCAAACTAAAGATGATAAAATCAAACCATATAAGGATATTGTGGATAAGTTACTGGTTGTCTTTGACAAATTCACCATTGATACAATTCCATTCTCTAGTAATAATAAAGTAGATACAATGGACACAATTGCCTTGCTCATGCCTTTAGAACTAGAGTATGAACAAGTAACTATTGTCATACACCAAATGAAGTAACTTGCAACTTTGCAGTTGATTCAAGAACCCCTAGCAATATTCATAATAGAACTAGTTCCTATCCTTGACCCTTCGTACAAGGATATTTACAAATTCCTTAAGAGTGAAACTTTTCTTGAAGGTCTAAATTGAAATTAATGAAAGAACCTAAGACAATGATATTGTAGGTTCATAATAAGTAAAAACATCTTGTATAGGCATTCTGTCAACAATATCCTTTTGATGTGCCTAAATTATGATGAATCTAAACAAGTGGTTCAAGATGCTCATGAGGGAGCATATGGTCATCACTTCAATATAAGTTCCATTACTAAGAAGTGTATTTGAATAGGATATTAATGGTCATCCATGGAAAAAGATACACATAATTATATATAAAAAGTGAAAATTACCAAAAGCATGCCAATCTCATCCATGCACGTTTACAAGATATTCAATCCATGACATCACCTTAGCCCTTCTCCATTTGGGGGATGGTTATTATTGGAAAAATAAACCCAGTGTCATCTAATGAACATAAGTTTATCATTACCACAATTGATTACTTCATAAAGCGATTAAAGGTTGTGTCATTATCCTCTTCCACTAGAGTATAGGTTTCAAAGTTTTTCTTAAACTAGATCCTCTAATAATATGGCATACCCAACATGTTCATCCTAGATAATGGGACTCCCTTTAAGTACAAGAATGTTTCCAAGCTTTGTGTAAAGTTTAAAATTTAGCATAAATGGTCAACGTTGTATTATCCACAAGGTAATGGCCAAGCTAAAGCCTCTAACAAAAATTTAATAAAAATATTAAAAAAAATCATTAGAAAAGTAGGTTAGAATTTGCATTTGTAGCTATATCCTACTCTATGGGTGTGTTGTAATAGTATTAGAACTCCAACTGGTGCTACATCCTATGCCTTAGTCTATGGAACTAAGGTCATATTCCCTTTAAATTTTGAAGTTATATCTATTTAAATCCTTTTGAAGGATGCTTCTATAGGTAATTAGTATCACCACACTTTTCATATTCAATAGAAATTGCTTGATGAAAAACAGATCTACACCTTAGAGCACTTAGAGGTCTATAACCATTGACTCAACAAAGCCTATGGAAAAAGAATATGATCATGTTCCTTTGAAATGGGACCTGGTTATCAAATAAAACCACAAGAACACTAATTCTAAAGGGAATATCAAAGGTAATTTTGACCCTAATTGGCTAGGTCCATTCATAGTGGTAGTTAAATATAGGTTAAATGCATATTGATTGGGCACATTATATGGTAAAGTACATAAGGAACCTATAATTATAATTCATCTCAAAAGGTATTATGCTTGAATTTATATGTTTTCATTGCTCATGTGCCTAATTGTATGGTTGATTGCATGCATGACTATCTACATATAAAATATATCTGCTTGCTCTCATGTGCCTACTTGCATGATTACTTGAGTTTTTTTATCATCCCATAACATGATGAGGGGAATTCCATGATGAGGTGATGATGATCCTAGCTAGAAAAAAGAGTCACTTGTATTCCATTTGTAGTAGGTTACTAAGATAATGTACATCCTTGATGAATCTTTAACATCCTTCCTCATCCTCTTGATATTTGGGAATTTCAAAGGAAGTTGAGGTTTTGATGGCATGTTTTTTAAAATAGATGTCAGACATGGCATGGCTATGTATCAATACCTTATATTATCCTTTATGATTCCAAAATGTCTAGAGGGTTGCATTTCTAGATGTGCATTTCTTGCTTGATCATGTGCTTGTTAGAATCAACTGCCTTCCACATAATTGAATACTAATTCACTTGCTTGTGTTTATATGCTTGTTGCTTGCATACAAAGTCAAGAGATTTATTATGACCCATGATAATATTAGTTATAATAGATCACATTATAGATTGTCTTTTAGCTAGGTAACTAAGGTAGAAAATTGCTTTAGAAACTCTTTTATTATTGCACATCTCATCACTTTCTCAATATATCCACTATCTTATTTACATCATACTCGTTCCTTCAACTTGCTAGCTGAAGATATGCAAAAACTGTACACCTAAATGAAGAACATGTGCTTATACTGAGAGGGGGGTGAATAGTATAAGATAAAACTTTTTGCTTTTCACTCCATATGATAACATCAACAATATTAAAGCAGTAAACATCACACAAATCATCATACACATGAGAGATATGATTTTACGTGGTTCACCCAATATGGGCTACTCCACGAAGAAAATATTCCTTATAAAATTTTCTCAAATAAATTAGTTTGGGAATCCTTTCCCTATTACAATGTTTATGGACCTCTGTCCAAAGGAGATATCAATCCCCTAATCAAGTTCATGGATATCTATCCACAAGAGACATCAATATCCTTTGCTTTGGCTGGTGATCCTCTAGAAGACTACTGCCTCCACTGCTTTGGGTTATGGATATCTCTACACTAAAGATCTCTATCCTCTCTACCCTAGGAAATGGATCTCTATCCACTAGAGACTACTATCCTCTGCTTTGTCACCTCCAAAGCTTTTCTCAATCTCTATCTCAAATATGCACTAAACATTGTCCTTTGGTCTAGCACAAATCTGCTCAATATCTATCTCTACTATGTCATAATTTTGTCCAACAAGTTCTCTCAAGAACCTATCCACTCTGCTCTCAAGTCTTCTCTAAGACTTACCTCAAATATTCTCAACAAGTCCTTACTAGAACTTGTCCAATCTGCTCAACAAGTCTTCACTAAGACTTACCTCAAATCTACTTGTAAGATTTCATAGAAGCTCACTCAAATATATCCTTAAGATTTTACAAAAGCTTGCTTAAATCAATCACAAAACTTGCACACAATCTCAATTCAGAATATAAAACAATTTGTTTCACAGAACTATCACTCCAACACTTCCACTTGACTAGGATCAAACAACTCCACTCAATAAATCACTCAATGAAACATTCCTTTCTTACAAACCCTAGTCCAAGCATATGAACACTCACTCAATTATTTCCAAAAATGCTTATCAAACAATCTCACATAACAATGATACTCATGTTCTTTCACAAACCCTAGTTCAAGATAATTCTCAACTTCACATAACAATGATACTCACGATCTTGCACAAACCCTAATCATGCATATGAAGGTTCATTCAATGTTTCCAACAATACTTATCAAACAAGGTTTTTATCATCAACTTTAACTTAGAAAAACCTTTAACAATCAACTCAACAATGCTTATCAAACAATCCTTTTCTCTCAAACGTAACATTCACAACATCCAACAATCACTCACAAGGAAGATATGACCTTACCTCTTGTTTGAAGGTGATTTGACATCAAACACATGTCTTAATCACAACCACTATTTTTGCTAATACTAGGGTTAGATAGCAAATATTTTTCCTTAATATATTCTCACAAAGATATTTCACCAAGTCAAAATATCAAAACTTCCTCAACCTTATTTTTCCTTTCAATACAATTTTATTAACTTTGTTTTCAAAAAAATATCTAACTCCTTTGGCACACCTTATTAATCCTCTTAATAAGCTCCAAACACTCAAAAATCAAACCCTAAAATAAAATAATGCATATCCTTTTATCTCCCTCACAAAAACCTTATAGTATGCAATTTCCACTTTATAACCAAACACAAATATTTTCGCAGATTTCAAAATCTCTATAGATTTCAGAACTAAACAATTTTAGTGCATACCTTAGTCCACAAAATTTCCTCGACAGGTTTCGAACGCATAGCCTCTCCCTGTTGAGAACCTTAGCAAAGCGCGCGCCCACCATGTGGGCTACATACCTCCACACAAAGGGAAAGGCTACCACATTTCCTTTGTGTGGAGGTATGTAGCCCACAACATACCTTCCTTTGATCACCAAAACATAGAATACAGGATTCGATCCCTCAACCTCATGCCTGCCAAAGTCTTAGCACCGCCCTTTTCTACTAGTTGTGCTACACAACACCTTGGAATGTGATGTGGAATCCCCTCTACCTTGTCCTTTGTCCTTGCCTCTTAAATGCTTTAACACATGCAAATCTGCCACCTTTCCTTGTGCACGATTTACACTTGCATAGAATAATTTACATGGATAATATTTGCAATGGTCTTTGCCCCTTCTTATATGCAATGTGCCATGAGATTATAGACATCGACAATTTTGATTAATTCGAATTATTTTGAATTAAATAAACTTTATGCCCTCTTAACCCTAACTTTTAGGGTTTTAATTTAAATCATAAATTAATTTATAATTAACTTATTATAAATAATTTATAATTAACTTAATAACTCTTAGAGTTAATCAAATTAAATTATAAATTAATTTATAATGAAATTATTATAATTAATTTATAATTAAATTAAATCTCTAGGTCTTGACCTTAGACCTTTTAATATTATAATAAAATATTATAATATTATTTTTCTTGGGACTTCCTTTTGCCCTTTAGAACTAATTTGACCACCTGGAAGTTTCTTCTACACTTGATTATGAAACCTGAAACTGATGTTGCTCACTAAAATTGACGCTTACTGGTGTTGACTTCTTGACATCAATGACAACAAAATCTGCTCATATTTCCAACAATCTCCCCCTTTGTCATTGATGGTAACCCAATTAACTTTTACCATTTCCTTAACCTTTTTATGTTCTGCTCTCCCTAACTGAATGCTCTCCTAACTAAAATCTCCCCCCTTACTAAAACCTCTCCCCCTTTGACATCAATGGCAAAGAGTCACCTTTGGGGCTCTGGGCTAAGAATGAGAATCTTAGCTTATCCCGTCCCCCACATCCTCTTGAGGTGGTTAATTTTGGGGTGGAATTTTTACTCCCATTTTTACTTGAATATACTCAAAAGTCTCTTTTGAAAGTGGCTTAGTGAAGATGTCTGCTATCTGCTCCTTTGTAGTAACATATTCCAACTTGCCTATTTATCTATCACCTATTCTCTCAAAAAGTAATATTTGATCAGAATGTGCTTTGTCCTAGAGTACATCACTGTATTCTTTGAGATAATTGTAGCACTTGTGTTATCACATAATATTGGAATAGGATGATAATTTTTTATCTTGAAGTCTTCTAGAGTCCGCTTTATCCATAATACCTACATACAATTGGCTACTACTGCAATATACTCTACTTCTGCTATAGATAAGGACACTGATACCTATTTCTTACTTAGCCAAGAGACTAAAAAGTTTTCAAGAAAGAATGCTCCTCCACTTGTTCTTTTTCTATCATCAATACTACCAGCCCAATCTACATATGTATATGTTGTGAGTGTGAAACTATCACTTTTGGGATACTAGAACCCAAAATCCATAGTCCCTTTTAGATACCTGAGAATCCTCTTTATTGCTACCACATGTGTTTTGTTAGGTGCTACCTAAAACATTTCCACTAATCCCACTGCCTGCACGATATCTGGTCTTGTAGTTGTAAATTACAACAAGCTACCAATCATATATCTGTATAATCTCTGATTTGCCTTTGGAGATTTATCATCCTTACTTAACTTACATCCTATAACCATGGGGGCACTTACTGGTTTGTAATATTCTAACTTGAATTTATTTAGCATTTCTTTTATATAATTGGTTTGTGAAAGAAATACTCCTTTCTATGATTGTGAAATATGAAGTCCAAGAAAGGACAACTCACCAAGCATAGACATCTCAAATTTATTCTGCATGCTCTTTACAAATTCTTTACACATCTTATCATTATTTCCTCCAAAAATGATATCATCAACATAAAAAACCACAATTAGTAGATTATTCCCTTCATTTTTGATGTATAAGTTGTTGTTTGCTATTCCTTTTCTGAATCCATGTTCCTAAAGATACTTATCCAATCTTGAGTACCATGCTCTAGGAGCCTATTTTAGACCATACAATACCTTTTTCAATATTCATACATAATCTAGTTTATCTATTAATATGAAGCCCTCTAACATTTCAATATAAAATTATTATAGAACACAATTTAGAAATGCTAACTTAATATCCATCTGATATACCTTGAAATTTTTAAAACTTGAGAAGGCTAAGAACATTCTTATGGCTTCAAGTCATGAAACTGGAGCAAATGTCTCATCAAAGTTAATTCCATCTACTTGTGCATAACCTTTGCACACCAACCTTGCTTTATTTCTGACTACCTATCCATCTTCATTTATCTTATTTATGAATACCCATTTTGTGCCAATCACATTTTTGTCCTTTGGTTGTGGAACAAGTTTCCAAGTCTTGCTTTTCTCTATCTGTTATAATTCCTCATACATTGCCTTAATCTAGAACTTATCTTCACTTTCCCGATTGAAGTCTTTTGGCTCAATCTTAGATAGCAAAGAAAAATTTGCTTGTTGAGATGGTGTTATTATCCTTCTCCTTGTCTGTCTTTCATCTGGATTCCCAATTATTAGATATTTTGGATGATGTTTGTATACATACCTGGATGGAGTTTTAGGAAGAAGTATTTGTGTTTCTCATTCTTCTTTATCTAATTCCTCACGAAACTCTTCTTGAAAACTTCCATCTTCTTGATACACAATTTGCTGAACTGGTTCTCTTGAATCTATCTTCTCATCAACTATTACATTTATACTTCTACAATTGTGTGTGTCCTCTTGTTGAAGCATCTATAAGATTTACTCTTAGTAGAATAACAAAAAAAATTACCTCATCACATCTTGGGTCAAACTTGCCCATGTTTTGCTCTTCCCATTTTATGTAACACTTGCTTCCAAAAACCATGAAGTGCTTTATAGTGGTCGATCTTCCTTTCTAAAGCTCATATGGAGTCTTGTGATGGTTTACCCTTATTTGAGCCCTAGTGATTATATATACTATTGTGTTGACTGCTTTCCTCCAAAATCCATCTGAAAGCTTGGACTCATTTAACATAGCTCTAGCCATATTCTCAATAGTCCTATTTTTCCTTTCAACTACTCCATTTTATTGAGGAGTTCTTGTAGTTGAGTATTCTCTCTTGATTCCATGTTGTTCACAAAAATCTACAAATTCATTTGAGATAAACACTCCTCTATCAAATATCAAACACTTAAATCCTCTTTCTAGTTTCATTTTCAACCCGTTCCTTAAATTCTTTGAAATTTTCAGGAAAGCTACCCAAACCATTCTAGAGTAATCACTAAGCATATAAAGGTTTTTTGGAGTTCTACTTGCATTTGCAATGACTTTTCCAGTTTCCAATTTTCTTATCTCAAATCTATCTGGGTGAAATGTAACCATATGACCTTGATCACAAAGTTGACTTACACTTAGTATATTGTGTCTTAACCCTTTGATATATAATACATTTTCTGTTCTTGTTTTCCCATTATCTAAACTTAGAGTTCCTCTTCCACCAGTTTTTGCTGATCCATTATCACCAAAGCTTACTAATCCTCTATTTGTTTCTTTTAGTACAATAAATTTATCTTTGTCTCCTATCATATGTCTAGAGAAACCACTATAAAGAAACCATAATTCTTCTTTATACTGTGCATGAAGAGCAGTTTGAACTAACATTGATCTAGCCTTTTCATTTCCCATTTTTTCTTTTCTAATTGTTGAAGTTGTATTCTTTTTACTAGATTCAGGAAGTACCATTTTGCACCATCAAGCCTTATGTCCAAAATTATTGCATTTGTAACATATGATAACATTGTTCATAAGATGTGCAAAAGAGTTGAAATTTCTATAGACATCATTTTTCACATAACCAGTGCAGTGCATAGCTCTATGACCATATTTATTACAAGAAAAGTAGTAGCCATGGAAGTAATTATGTAACCTGTTGGATGCCTTTGAGATTGTGGTTGAGTGTTTCTCCTTCTGTGATTAACTCTCATCCATGGTTCTTTTTTGCTTTATTCATTCCTGATGTATTTTATTTCTAGATTATACGTTGCTTATATTTTTTTGAAGTATCTGCTTCTTGAAGACTTGGATCCTCTTTCTATTTTCCAAACTTTATATCTGGCAGTACCTTGGTATTTTCCACTTCATTCCTTAGAAAAACAATTTTTGCTTCCAATGTTTCATATTATGTTTCTCTTGCTCTTAATAGATCTGTCATATCATGTTCAATTTTATTTCCCTCTTCTACCTTTATCTTGAGTTTTGTGAGTCTTTGTAGAAGTTTCATATTTGCTTCTTCATCCTCTTAAATTTGTTCCTTCAAGTTTGAGTTCTTCTATCTAATACTTTCCAAATTCCTGAGAGCAGTGAAGAATTTCTATTTTATATCAAACATGGTATCTTCTTCATTTTCTAAAGTCATGTGTGTTTTTGATGGATCCTCCTCCAAGTTGTTAGTATTTTCACGGAGAGATCCGCTCTGATACCAATTGAAGAACATGTGCTTATATTGAGAGGGGGGTGAAAAATATAAGATAAAACTTTTTTCTTTTCATTCTATATGATAACATCAACAATATTAAAGTAGTAAACATCACATAAAGCATCACACACATGAGAGACATGTTTTAATGTGGTTCATCCAATGTGGGGTACTCCACGAAGAAAATATTCCTTATAAACTTTTCTCAAATAAATTATTTTCGAAATACTTTCCCTATTACAATGTTTATGGACCTATGTCCAAAGGAGACACCAATACCCTAATCAAGTTTGTGGATATCTATCCACAGGAGACACCAATCTCCTTTGCTCTGGCTGGTGATCCTTTAGAAGACTACTACCTTGTTGGACATTTTGAGCTCAGTTAGTTGTCATTGATGTCAAGGTGAAAAAGTCGTCATTGATGCCAAAGTGAACAAATGGAGCCATCATCAACACCATGGAGCACACCATTATTAACACCAGGAACAAAGCGAAGAGTTGAAGAATAAATTGGCAAAATAATATTTTATGAGGGTTTAATTAAACCCATGGTGGCAGAATATTTTAAATCAGATCAGTGGAGTACAAGTTGCAAGTTTAAATTTACCCCATGGAAGACTTTAATTTTATTAAAGTCAAAGGTTTTAAAATATAATTTATAAAATTTAAATTCTATTGGAATTTAAATAATTTATAAATTATATAAAGGTTTAGCTAGCACCGACGTCATCAAAATTAAGGAGCACCGACGTCTAAATTCGAATGGTGGTTTTGTGTATAAATTAATGCCCAAAGGGGCATTCGAAACTTACCCCTCGATGAATTAATTCCCATGCAAAAAGGTTGAAGGTATTTCGTGCATCGTGAACATTGAGGAAGAAGACAAAGAGCTTTGTCTTATTAGTGCCAGGGAAGAAGACAAAAAGAGGACAACGTATGGTTTGAGCCACATAGGACACGATGGTCCATTGGTAGCGCATGCTTTGCGAAGGCGTTGGGAAAGGAGGAGCCCACGTTCGATTCTCGTGGACGTGCCAAAGGAAGACTTTTTGTTTTGCATTCGATTTGAGCGCCAGGTGGTGAAGAAGGAGCACGAAGTGCTCGTTGGTTTTCAAACGTGCGTCTAGCGCATGCGGTGGTCAAGCCCACGGCTAGAGCGCTCGTGGAGGCAGAGATCATGGGGTCGAATCCCACTAGTGGCAAAGGTAATTTTTTGATTAAAATTTATATTGCCTAAGGTTTTATTAAAGGGTCATTTGGAGTTATAAGGGTTTGTGAAGATTTATTTTTAATTAAATTGCATTTGGAGTTATAAGGGTTTGTGAAGGATTATTTTTATTGGAAATTGATTTGTGCTATTTGGAGTTAAAAGGGTTTTTGAAAGATTGTTTTGTTGAGAAGGGATTTATGTTATTAAGGTTGTTAAAGAAAGAGGATTTGATTTTTGCTAAAGTTCTTCTTGCAATTGAAATTGATTAAAGAGGTTTTGAGTTATTGTGGTGGATGTTGAATTTATTATTAGTTGGGAGTTTATAAGGTGTGATTGGATAAATACTTTATGTATGTTGATGGTTGTTTTTGAAAGGTGGAGTGATAAGGTGTAATTGAGTATTTATATTATTTTGTGAGAAAATATTTACTCATCTAACCTCTTTGAGATTGGCATAGAAGTTGTTGTGGTTGTGGCAGATTTATGAGATCCCTTCATCATCAAGAAAAAGGTATGAGCACATTCTTCCATAGTTGAGTTGATTGATTGGTTTTCTGGAAAATAAGTTTGGAGTGAAAAGGACTTGATTAGGGTTTCCTTTTGAGAGTGTTTGAGTTAATGCTTCAAGGTTTTCTGGAATAAAGAGTTGTTATTAAAACCTTGTTTTATAAGCATTGTTGTTGAAGCCATTGGTAGTGTGAAGAACCTGAGTTAGGGTTGTGCAAAAGATCATGAGTATCATTGTTATGTGAAGATTGTTTTATAAGCATTGTTGTTGAAGTGAGTTGTTGTGCAAAGAACTTGAACTAGAGTTTGAAAAGAGCATGAGTATCATTGTTATGTGAGATTTGTTGTTGAGCATTGTTGGAAATATTTTGAGTTGATGTTTACATGCTTGGACTAGGGTTTGTGAGCAAGGGTTGTTTCTTGAGTGATTGGTTGAGTAGAGTTGGTTGAGCCTAGTCAAGTGGGTGTGTGAAGTGATTGTTCAAGTTCCATAAAACAAACTATCCTATATTCTGATTTGAGTTGAGAAAGTGTTTGAGCATTGAGTTGAAACATATTGGGTCTCTAACAATTCTCTTTATGTTTCTATGAGATTGGTTAAGTTCTATGTGAGCTTATTGAGCAGATTTGGACAAGTTCTATGTGGACTTGTTGAGCAGATTTGAGCAAGTTCTGTGTGAACTTGTTGAGAATTTGAGCAAGTTACTTTTGAATATTTTTGTGTGGACTTGTTGAGAGATTTGAGCAAGTTTTAGTGGACTTGTTGAGCAGATTTGAGCAAGTTCTGAGTGGACTTGTTGAGCAGATTTGAGCAAGTTCTGAGTGGACTTGTTGAGAAAATTGAGCAAGTTCTGAGTGGACTTGTTGAAGCAGATTGAGCAAGTTTTGAGTGGACTTGTTGAGCAGATTGAGCAAGTTCTGAGTGAACTTGTTGAGAAGATTTGAGCAAGTTCTAAGTGGACTTGTTGAGCAGAATTGAGCAAGTTCTAAGTGGACTTGTGGAGCAGAGTTTGGTGTAGATTTGAGGATAATTTTATGCTAGACCAGAGATAGATATTGAGAAGATTTGTGCTAGACCGAAGGACTATGTTTAGTGTAGATTTGAGATAGAGCTTTGGAGGTGATAGAGTAGAGAGGATAGTAGTCTCTAGTGGATAGAGATCCATCAACTAGGGTAGTGAGGATAGGTCTTCTGAGTGGGGATAAGAGTCTTCAGTGGAGAGAGATCCACAAGCCAGTGTAGTGGAGGTAGTAGTCTTCTAGAGGATCACCAACCAGAGCAGAGGAGAAGGAGTTCTCCTATGGATAGAGATCCATGAACTTGATTTAGGGGATTGGTATCTCCTTTGGATAGAGGTCCATAAACATTGTAATAGGGAAGGATTCCCAAGATATTGATTGAGAAAATTTTAGTGAAATATTTTCTCCATGGAGTAGCCCACATTGGGTGAACCATGTAAATTGTGGTGTCTCTATTGTGTATGGTGTTTTGTGCATTGCTTTGATTACTATTGTTGATATTGCTATCTATACATTGCATAATATTGATTGGGAAAGAAAAGTAAAAAGTGGTCTTATACTATTCACCCCCTCTCAGTATAAGCTTGTGTTCTTCAATTGGTATCAGAGTGGGTTCCTTCAGAAGAGTTTAACAACTTGAAGGAAAAGCTAACAAGAACACAATGGATCCTAAGGAGGTGTCCTCAAATAATTCAGCACCAATATTTTATGGAAGTGACTATATGTATTGGAGTATGATGATGAAGATCTACCTGATGGCACTTGGCAATGAAATTTGGGAATCAGTGGAATTTGGATATGATCCCTTAATCAATCCTCCTACAGATAAGGAAGGTAAGATTTTACAACACTATAATTCAAAAGCAATGAATGCACTTGTGAGAGGTTTGCGTAGAATAGAGTCTATGAAAGTTATGCATTGTAAAACTGCAAAAGAGATGTGGGATAAATTACAAAATATATATGAAGGAGATAAAAGTGTCAAGAAAGCAAAGATGTAAAATCTCAAAGGACAACTTGAAGCATTAAGAATGAATGAAGAGGAAAATATTAGTGCTTATCTAATTTGAATTGATGAGGTTGTTAATGATATGCAAGGACTTGGAATGAAGATTGATGAATCAGATGTTTGTGATAAAGTCTTAAGAACTCTTCCAAAAAGATTCAGTGAATAGGTTTCTACTATAGAAGTATCAATGGATGGTGATACTTTGACAAGAGATAAGTTTCTTGGTATGCTCACAACATTTGAGATAAGAACAAAATATCCTATTCCCTAGAAGGAAGCAACATTCAAAGCAATCAAGAAAACAAAGGGTAAGAAGTCAGAATCAAGCAATGAGTCATCCAGTGATGAAGAAGCTAATTATGGTAGAAGAGATAAATATTCTAGAAGATCCAGAGATCTAAGATCTATTAAGTGTTTCAATTGTGGAAAGTATGGATATTTTGCAATAGATTGTCAAGAACCCAAGAACAACAATGGTGAAGAAAAATAGGATCATAGGAACAGGGAATCAGAAAGATACATGCATCAAAAGAAAAGCAAGGATGGACAAAGCAGACAAGGAAATAAGTTCTTTCAAAGACAAAAGAGGAGCTACTATGCGGATAAGGCAAGTAAGTACTCAAGTGATAGTGATGCTAGTTTTTCAGACAATGATAGAGATGAAGTCTTATTTATGATTGAAGAAAAAGAGCAAGTTAAGAAAAGGACTCCAGTTATTCTCAAGTGTTTTAGATGTGGTAACTTTGGACATCTTGAAGATGATTGTACAAGGGATGGTTATAGTTTCAGTGATGATGAATATGAGAATGCACTTGAAGGACCAGATGAAAATCTTCTAATGGCTTTAGAAGAAGAAGTAAGTGACCCTATAGAAGACAAGCCAAAAGAAAATAAAGATGTGGACAAAGGTAAAAAAATAGAGGAATATTTAGAAAAGGATGGTTATGATCTCAAGGGAGAACTTATCTATGCTCTTGACATGGTAAAGAAGGTAAGAAAGCAACACTCTAAACTTGAAATTCAGTTTCAAGAATGTGATGAAGAGAGAAGATTGCTCATAGAGGATTTAGAAAAATCAAAGGCTAAGGCAAAGAGGTTCAAAGATAAGTTAGAAGCAAAGATCTTGGAATGTGAGAAGTTAGCACAAGAAGTGGCACTACTAAAAGAATATTTAGAGGACTCCAAGATCAAGATGAAAGGGTTTAAAAATAGCTCAAAGAACTTGGATAAGTTCATCAAGATACAAAAGACTACATCAAGCAAGACAGGTCTCGGATTTGAACAGAATCAAAAGAAATGGGAAGGAGAGTCAACTTCAAGTTTTGGAGGAGAAGAAACTTCAGATGAAGATACTTCAGAAGAAGACAATGTAAAATAAAGTGAGACATCTAAGGATGAGTTGGACAATAGAGAGTTCAACAAAAATAGGAACAATGCACAAAGAAGATACAGATGGAACAACAATCAGAATAGAAGACCAATGAGGTCAAGACAAGGAAACTTCAATGGAAGATGCTTTTCATGTCACAGGTTTGGGCACATGGCTTCACAATGCAGGACACATGTAAGACAGGAATATGGGAACATATAACTTTTCCATGGGTATTGCTACTCATGTAATCAGTTTGGTCACAAGGCAATGAATTGCAGGGTTCATGATAGAAGAGGATATGGCTTCACTAGGAGAAATCCTAAGACATTTGCACCTCCAAGGAATAATAACATTAAGTGTTATAAGTGCAACAATGATGGTCACACAACAAAGTGGTGTAGAGCAGACATTCCAGAAATAGGTATGAACAGGAACAAGAATAGGAATATGAATATGAACAGGAACAAGAATAGGAAGGGGAAGGGGAAGAATAGGAACAGAATGATGACATGGATAGGAACATGGACATGGATAGAAATAGTTAGAGGAATCAAAAAATTTAGATAAGAAGAAAAGAGGATAAAGGTAAAGAACAGTGCTTTCTGGGAGTAGAAATACTCCCACCCTAGAATTAACCACCTCAATGAAGGTGGGGGAGGGGCTAAGCTAAGAGGCTCATTCTTAGCCTCGAGCCCCAAAGGTGACCCTTTGCCATTGATGTCAAAGGGGGGTAAGATATTTGAGTAAGGGGGGGGGGAGAGATTTGATATTTGAGAGAGCATTGAGCCAGGGGGAGTAGTGTCCCAGGGGAGAAAACAAAGGAAAGGTCAAGTTTTTAGTTAAAATAATTTGGGTTGCCATCAATGACAAAGGGGGAGATTGTTGGACATTTTGAGCTCAGTTAGTTGTCATTGATGTCAAGGTGAAAAAGTCATCATTGATGCCAAAGTGAACAAATGGAGCCATCATCAACACCATGGAGCACACCATTATTAACACCAGGAACAAAGCGAAGAGTTGAAGAATAAATTGGCAAAATAATATTTTATGAGGGTTTAATTAAACCCATGGTGGCAGAATATTTTAAATCAGATCAATGGAGTACAAGTTGCAAGTTTAAATTTACCCCATGGAAGACATTAATTTTATTAAAGTCAAAGGTTTTAAAATATAATTTATAAAATTTAAATTCTATTGGAATTTAAATAATTTATAAATTATATAAAGGTTTAGCTAGCATCGACGTCATCAAAATTAAGGAGCATCGACGTCTAAATTCGAATGGTGGTTTTGTGTATAAATTAATGCCCAAAGGGGCATTCAAAACTTACCCCTCGATGAATTAATTCCCATGCAAAAAGGTTGAAGGTATTTCGTGCATCGTGAACGTTGAGGAAGAAGACAAAGAGCTTTGTCTTATTAGTGCCAGGGAAGAAGACAAAAAGAGGACAACGTATGGTTTGAGCCACATAGGACACGGTGGTCCATTGGTAGCACACGCTTTGCGAAGGCATTGGGAAAGGAGGAGCCCACGTTCGATTCTCGTGGATGTGCCAAAGGAAGACTTTTTGTTTTGCATTCGATTTGAGCACCAGGTGGTGAAGAAGGAGCACGAAGTGCTCGTTGGTTTTCAAATGTGCATCTAGCGCACGCGATGGTCAAGCCCATGGCTAGAGCGCTCATGGAGGCAGAGATCATGGGGTCGAATCCCACTAGTGGCAAAGGTAATTTTTTGATTAAAATTTATATTGCCTAAGGTTTTATTAAAGGGTCATTTGGAGTTATAAGGGTTTGTGAAGATTTATTTTTAATTAAATTGCATTTGGAGTTATAAGGGTTTGTGAAGGATTATTTTTATTGGAAATTGATTTGTGCTATTTGGAGTTAAAAGGTTTTTGAAAGATTGTTTTGTTGAGAAGGGATTTATGTTATTAAGGTTTTAAAGAAAGAGGATTTGATTTTTGCCAAAGTTCTTCTTGCAATTGAAATTTATTAAAGAGGTTTTGAGTTATTGTGGTGGATGTTGAATTTATTATTAGTTGGGAGTTTATAAGGTGTGATTGGATAAATACTTTATGTATGTTGATGGTTGTTTTTGAAAGGTGGAGTGATAAGGTGTAATTGAGTATTTTACATTATATTGTGAGAAAATATTTACTCATCTAACCTCTTTGAGATTGGCATAGAAGTTGTTGTGGTTGTGGCAGATTTATGAGATCCCTTCATCATCAAGAAAAAGGTATGAGCACATTCTTCCATAGTTGAGTTGATTGATTGGTTTTCTGGAAAATAAGTTTGGAGTGAAAAGGACTTGATTAGGGTTTCCTTTTCGAGAGTGTTTGAGTTAATGCTTCAAGGTTTTCTGGAATAAAGAGTTGTTATTAAAACCTTGTTTTATAAGCATTGTTGTTGAAGCCATTGGTAGTGTGAAGAACCTGAGTTAGGGTTGTGCAAAATATCATGAGTATCATTGTTATGTGAAGATTGTTTTATAAGCATTGTTGTTGAAGTGAGTTGTTGTGCAAAGAACTTGAACTAGAGTTTGAAAAGAACATGAGTATCATTGTTATGTGAGATTTGTTGTTGAGCATTATTGGAAATATTTTGAGTTGATGTTTACATGCTTGGACTAGGGTTTGTGAGCAAGGGTTGTTTCTTGAGTGATTGGTTGAGTAGAGTTGGTTGAGCCTAGTCAAGTGGGTGTGTGAAGTGATTGTTCAAGTTCCATAAAACAAACTATCCTATATTCTGATTTGAGTTGAGAAAGTGTTTGAGCATTGAGTTGAAACATATTGGGTCTCTAACAATTCTCTTTATGTTTCTATGAGATTGGTTAAGTTCTATGTGAGCTTATTGAGAAGATTTGGACAAGTTCTGAGTGGACTTGTTGAGCAGATTTGAGCAAGTTCTGTGTGAACTTGTTGAGAAGATTTGAGCAAGTTCTGTGGACTTATTGAGCATATTTGAGCAAGTTCTATGTGGACTTGTTGAGAGATTTGAGCAAGTTCTGATGTGGACTTGTTGAGCAGATTTGAGCAAGTTCTGAGTGGACTTGTTGAGCAGATTGAGCAAGTTCTTGAGTGGACTTGTTGAGAATTTGAGCAAGTTCTAGTGGACTTGTTGAGTATTGAGCAAGTTAGACTTTGAGTAAAATTAAGTAAATTTAGTGAACTTGTTGAGAATTTGAGCAAGTTTGAGTGGACTTGTTGAGTAGAATTGAGCAAGTTCTGAGTGGACTTGTGGAGAAAAGTTTGGTGTAGATTTGAGGATAAGTTTATGCTAGACCAGAGATAGATATTGAGTAGATTTGTGCTAGATCGAAGGACTATGTTTAGTGTAGATTTGAGATAGAGCTTTGGAGGTGATAGAGCAGAGAGGATAATAGTCTCTAGTGGATAGAGATCCATTAGCCAGGGTAGTGAGGATAGGTCTTCTGAGTGGGGACAAGAGTCTTCAGTGGAGAGAGATCCACAAGCCAGTGTAGTGGAGGCAGTAGTCTTCTAGAGGATCACCAACTAGAGCAGAGGAGAAGGAGTTCTCCTATGGATAGAGATCCACGAACTTGATTTAGGGGATTGGTATCTCCTTTGGATAGAGGTCCATAAACATTGTAATAGGGAAGGATTCCCAAGAGATTGATTGAGAAAATTTTAGTGAAATATTTTCTCCGTGGAGTAGCCCACATTGGGTGAACCACGTAAATTGTGGTGTCTCTATTGTGTATGGTGTTTTGTGCATTGCTTGATTACTATTGTTGATATTGCTATCTATACATTGCATAATATTGATTGGGAAAGAAAAGTAAAAAGTGGTCTTATACTGTTCACCCCCCTCTCAGTATAAGCTTGTGTTCTTCAATTGGTATTAGAGCAGGTTCCTTCAGAAGAGTTTAACAACTTGAAGGAAAAGCTAACAAGAACATAATGGATCCTAAGGAGGTGTCCTCAAATAATTTAGCACCAATATTTGATGGAAGTGACTATATGTATTGGAGTATGATGATGAAGATCTACCTAATGGCACTTGGCAATGAAATTTGGGAATCAATGGAATTTGGATATGATCCCTTAGTCAATCCTCCTACAGATAAGGAAGGTAAGATTTTACAGCACTATAATTCAAAAGCAATGAATGCACTTGTGAGAGGTTTGCGTAGAACAAAGTCTATGAAAGTTATGCATTGTAAAACTGCAAAAGAGATGTGGGATAAATTGCAAAATATATATGAAGGAGATAAAAGTGTCAAGAAAGCAAAGATGCGAAATCTCAAAGGACAACTTGAAGCATTAAGAATGAACGAAGAGGAAAATATTAGTGCTTATCTAATTTGAATTGATGAGGTTGTTAATGATATGCAAGGACTTGGAATGAAGATTGATGAATCAGATGTTTGTGATAAAGTCTTAAGAACTCTTCCAAAAAGATTCAGTGAACAGGTTTCTGCTATAGAAGTATCAATGGATGGTGATACTTTGACAAGAGATAAGTTGCTTGGTATGCTCACAATATTTGAGATAAGAACAAAAGATCCTATTCCCCAGAAGGAAGCAACATTCAAAGCAATCAAGAAAACAAAGGGTAAGAAGTCAGAATCAAATAGTGAGTCATCCAGTGATGAAGAAGCTAATTATGGTAAAAGAGATAAAGATTCTAGAAGATCCAGAGATCTAAGATCTATTAAGTGTTTCAATTATGGAAAGTATGGATATTTTGCAACAGATTGTCAAGAACCCAAGAACAACAATGGTGAAGAAAAATAGGATCACAAGAACAGGGAATCAGAAAGATATAGGCACCAGAAGAAAAGCAAGGATGGACAAAGCAGACAAGGAAATAAGTTCTTTCAAAGACAGAAGAGGAGCTACTATGTGGATAATGCAAGTAAGTACTCAAGTGATAGTGATGCTAGTTTTTCAGACAATGATAGAGATGAAGTCCTATTTATGATTGAAGAAAAAGAGCAAGTTAAGAAAAAGACTCCAGTTATTCTCAAGTGTTTTAGATGTGGTAACTTTGGACATCTTGAAGATGATTGTACAAGGGATGGTTATAGTTTCAGTGATGATGAATATGAGAATGCACTTGAAGGACCAGATGAAAATATTCTAATGGCTTTAGAAGAAGAAGTAAGTGATCCTATAGAAGACAAGCCAAAAGAAAATAAATATGTGGACAAAGGTAAAAAAATAGAGGAATATTCAGAAAAGGATGGTTATGATCTCAAGGGAGAACTTATCTATGCCCTTGACATGGTAAAGAAGGTAAGAAAGCAACACTCTAAACTTGAAATTCAGTTTCAAGAATGTGATGAAGAGAGAAGATTGCTCATAGAGGATTTAGAAAAATCAAAGGCTAAGGCAAAGAGGTTCAAAGATAAGTTAGAAGCAAAGATCTTGGAATGTGAGAAGTTAGCACAAGAAGTGGCACTACTAAAAGAAGATTTAGAGGACTCCAAGATCAAGATGAAAGGGTTTAAAAATAGCTCAAAGAACTTGGATAAGTTCATCAAGACACAAAAGACTACATCAAGCAAGACAGGTCTCGGATTTGAACAAAATCAAAAGAAATGGGAAGGAGAGTCAACTTCAAGTTTTGGAGGAGAAGAAACTTCAGATGAAGATACTTCAGAAGAAGATAGTGTAAAATAAAGTGAGACATCTAAGGATGAGTTGGACAATAGAGAGTTCAACAAAAATAGGAACAATGCACAAAGAAGATACAGATGGAACAACAATCAGAATAGGAGACCAATGAGGTCAAGACAAGGAAAATTCAATGGAAGATGCTTTTCATGTCATAGGTTTGGGCACATGGCTTCACAATGCAGGACACATGTAAGACAGGAATATGGGAACAAACAACTTTTCCATGGGTATTGCTACTCATGTAATCAATTTGGTCACAAGGCAATGAATTGCAGGGTTCATGATAGAAGAGGATATGGCTTCACTAGGAGAAATACTAAGACATTTGCACCTCCAAGGAATAATAAAATTAAGTGTTATAAGTGCAACAATGATGGTCACACAACAAAGTGGTGTAGAGCAGACATTCCAGAAATAGGTATGAATAGGAACAGGAACAAGAATATGAATATGAACAAGAATAGGAATAGGAACATGGACATGAACATGAACAGGAATAGGAACATGGATATGAACAGAACAGGAATAGGAATAGGAATAGGAATGATGACATGGATAGGAACATGGACATGGATAGAAATAGTCAGAGGAATCAAAAAATTTAGATAAGAAGAAAAGAGGATAAAGGTAAAGAACAATGCTTTCTAGGAGTAGAAATACTCCCACCCTAGAATTAACCACCTCAAATGAAGGTGGGGGAGGGGCTAAGCTAAGAGGCTCATTCTTAGCCCCGAGCCCCAAAGGTGACCCTTTGCCATTGATGTCAAAGGGGGAGAGATTTGAGTAAGGGGAGAGATTTAGATTTGAGTAAGAGGGAGAGATTTGATATTTGAGAGAGCATTGAGCCAGGGGGAGTAGTGTCCCAGGGAGCAAAACAAAGGAAAGGTCAAGTTTTTAGTTAAAATAATTTGGGTTGCCATCAATGACAAAGGGGGAGATTGTTGGACATTTTGAGCTCAGTTAGTTGTCATTGATGTCAAGGTGAAAAAGTCATCATTGATGCCAAAGTGAACAAATGGAGCCATCATCAACACCATGGAGCACACCATTATTAACACCAAGAACAAAGCGAAGAGTTGAAGAATAAATTGGTAAAATAATATTTTATGAGGGTTTAATTAAACCCATGGTGGTAGAATATTTTAAATCAGATCAGTGGAGTACAAGTTGCAAGTTTAAATTTACCCCATGGAAGACTTTAATTTTATTAAAGTCAAAGGTTTTAAAATATAATTTATAAAATTTAAATTCTATTGGAATTTAAATAATTTATAAATTATATAAAGGTTTAGCTAGCGTCGACGTCATCAAAAATTAAGGAGCGCCGACGTCTAAATTTGAATGGTGGTTTTGTGTATAAATTAATGCCCAAAGGGGCATTCAAAACTTACCCCTCGATGAATTAATTCCCATGAGAAAATGTTGAAGGTATTTCATGCATCGTGAACGTTGAGGAAGAAGACAAAGAGCTTTGTCTTATTAGTGCCAGGGAAGAAGATAAAAAGAGGACAACGTATGGTTTGAGCCACATAGGACACGATGGTCCATTGGTAGTGCACGCTTTGCGAAGGCATTGGGAAAGGAGGAGCCCACGTTTGATTCTCGTGGACGTGCCAAAGGAAGACTTTTTGTTTTGTATTCGATTTGAGCACCAGGTGGTGAAGAAGGAGCACGAAGTGCTCGTTGGTTTTCAAACGTGCATCTAGCGCACATGGTGGTCAAGCCCATGGCTAGAGCGCTCACGGAGGCAGAGATCATGGGGTCGAATCCCACTAGTGGAAAAGGTAAATTTTTTATTAAAATTTATATTGCCTAAGGTTTTATTAAAGGGTCATTTGGAGTTATAAGGGTTTGTGAAGATTTATTTTTAATTAAATTGCATTTGGAGTTATAAGGGTTTGTGAAGGATTATTTTTATTGGAAATTGATTTGTGCTATTTGGAGTTAAAAGGGTTTTTGAAAGATTGTTTTGTTGAGAAGGGTTTTATGTTATTAAGGTTTTGTTGGTCATGAATCTGCCTAGTCATATAAAATGCGCCCTAGACCCGACCAACATTGAAAGGCCGAGAGAAAGAGAAGTCTCCCGGGCCAATCTCCAGAGAGGGCTGGCTCCCAAACTAATCTAAACTGGTTTTAAGGTTCAGGGTTAGAAATAACAGAAAGAGATGGAAATAATAGAAAGAGATGGAAATATGGCCGAAGTCGATAGTTGATAGGGAGAACAACCTCAGATAGCAAATAACCTCAACTAAATCCCGAAGATAAGCAGCAACTAATTCTTAGAATGCACATACAGAAATTGGATCAAACATTGACCATAAGTTTACCTTCAATTATACTTCAAATGTTCAAATGAAAACATAGCCAAATTCAGAACAACAGAATTCAACTAAAACTTTAGCACTGGACTAAACAGAAGTGAATCACACAGAAAGCATCACATGAACAACAATTTGGATCACCAACTCAAAAGACTCTAAGAACAGAGCAAAATGCATCTAGGATTTCTGCTTCAATTTTTGCAAAAAGGTCCTCCTCCTTTTCTTGAGATATACATTAGTATTTATAGAGGCCTCTCCTATCCCTTTCGCATCACAACATTTAAAACATAAAACAGATTTTGAAGAGGAGATCCACAAAATATGCACTTGAAAAGAGAAACAATCCCCCTTGGAGAAATCACATTCCCTGCTTTTATGGATCAAAACTAAAAATCGAACGGAAACAAGGGACCAGATTTCTTCATTAAATGATCATTCTTGGGGCATGCTTGAAGTGTTAGGAGATCATGAACAAGAGCTTTTAATACTGGAGGCATCTTTAATTTTGGTGGCTTCGAGAACAAACTGATTTAACACGTTCTCCCATCTTGCGCACATAGGTAAACAACAAAACATTTAATCTTGGAGCCTCTCTGACCTCGATCTCAAAATTAGTTGGAGAGATTTTAAAACATTACTTTGTTCGATCCTTATCTTCTCCTCACGTTCTCCTATGCAATTTTGAAGAAAAATGCGGACAGAACTTTATTGGGCCTTTGTTGTTGCTTCTATCGTGAAAATGTGACAGGTCACGAAAATGCGACATGTCGCGAAATCGTGACATTTTCAACTTACTGCTTTCTCCTATTGCCACCAGTCGTGAAAATGTGACATGTCATGAAATCATGACATTTTCTCTTGCTTGGTCTTCTTGTCTTTCACTTCTACGAAAATGTGACAAGTCACGAAATCGTGACATTTTCCTTCATTTTGCTTTCTTTCCACAACATGTCATGAAATCTGCAAATTTTTCTTTGCCTTGCTTTGTTTCCATGACATGTCATGAAATCGTGACATCTTCCTCTGTTTGGCTTTTTCACTACTCTTTGTCACGAAAATGTAACATGTCATGAAATCATGACATCTTCCTCCTTGGCTCCTGTCTTTTCTACTTTCTCACCATGAAATCATGACAATTTCCTCCTTCTGGCTCCTTTTCTACTTTCCTATTGTGAAAACACGATGAGTCGCAAAATCGTGACAATTTTCACTCACTTGGCTCATGTCTTCATTATTTTTGCGAAGTCGCGACAAGTCACGAAATCGTGACATTTCCTCCACTTTGTTGGCTTTCATCTTCAACAAGTCACGAAATCATGACATGTAATCTATCTTCCCCTTTGTTTCTGCTTTTGCCTCGCAAAAATGTGACATGTCATGAAATCATGACATTTTTCTCCCTCTTGTTCATTATTTCTTTCTCCTCAAAATTTGACATGTCACAAAATCATGACATTTTCTCCTCCTTTCTTCTTCTTTCGCCATGAAACATGACATGTCACAAAATCGTGACATTTTCTCCATAAAATTGACATGTCACGAAATCGTGACATCTATCCCCTTCTTTTTTCTTTTCACTTTCTCCCCATGAAAATGTGACATGTCGTGATATCACGACAATTTTTCTCTTCTCATTCGTTGCCGCTTTCTATCGCAAAAATTCGACATGTCACGATATCATGACATTTTTCCTTAGCGCTCCCCTTTGTTGCTAAATTGCGTGAAATCGTGACATCTTCCTATCACTTTGCTTTGTTTCCACTACAAGTCACGAAAATGCGACATGTCACGATATCACGACAACTTTGTCGTTACTACTTCCTTTGTTGTTTCCTAGCGCAAAAACGTGAAAGGTCACGAAAATGCGACATGTCGCGATATCGTGACATTTTCTATGCTTAGCTATTTTCTACATCGGACACCACGAAAACATGACAGGTCACGAAAATGCGACATGTCGCGATATCGCGACATCTTATACTTACTTTGCTTTAACACAAAACTTGTAGAGATTTTTGTATTTTACTTATTATCCCTTTCGAAGTGCTTGGAGGGACAAACAGAGGAGTGAGTATCTCTACAATTTGTGCATTCTTTTGTATGAACAACAACAAAAACAATGTGGCAAAAATGCCAACATTCTTGGCGGCTCTCGGGGTATACAGTTCTGTTGTATGCATGAACCTCAGGCCTTTATCCATTGGGCAACAGAGTCAAGAAGCTGGAGGAGCAGAAGAAGTGAGTGTTGGTTGATGTTGGACGTCTCTACGGCTGTTGCAACAAGCTCTTGCTGGCGCTCGACACTTAAAATAGGACCTTCAACAGAAATTTGTGGAATAGCAGAACTTCCCTTATTCCTTTAACTACTGCATTTTGCCTAGCTCGGTTGAGTTGGGTAATCACCAGGTGTTGTGCAAGGATCTCCATGGCAGTAGTGAGAAGCACCTAAGTTGCAAAAATGGGAATGAATGGAGTGATGACCGGAAGATGTGCAGGCCATGGAACGGGAATGGTGAATGATGGAATGGTGGAAGATGGAGGAGTAGAAGTGGTAGATACAACAACTGAAGAGGGTGCTACTGTGCTACCAGATGCTGGGATTCCATGAAAATAGATAATGAAATGGAAGTGGATGGGATGGAGAAAGTGGTGGGAACTATGGAGAAGTGCTCAAAAGACAAAGGATTAGAAGAAAGGGGAAGTGAAGAAAAGGGAACATCAGAGAGGGGAGTAGAAACAATAGTAGTGGCTTGATTATGTACAGTGGAAGAAGGAGTGGGAGTGGAAGAAAGAAGTAGAGGGGAAGCCACTACCTGCTGGGAAGGAAAAGAAAAAGAAAGAGAAATAAACATACCTGCGGGCTCGTGTGCAAAAGGAGCCGAAGTTGAATTTTTTTCTTTTATTTTTATTTTTTATTTATGTACAAGGTAACACTATGTTTTCCATCAAGAAATGTAGGCTTTCAAATGAAAGTCATTCACTGAGATAGGAAGTGGATTACCTTCCAAGTCTTCAAGATAAAATGAATTTGCTGAACTTGTACTGGCAATCTGGAATGGACCCTCCCACAGAGCATCAAATTTCTGGTGCATCCCTGGCTTGGCCTTCTTTTCATTCCACTTTAAGACTAAGTCACCCACTTTGAATGTGCGGTCAGTAGAACCTTTGTGAAACCATTTTGATACCACCTGTGAATGCTTAGCAAACTCATCATAGGCCAAAGAACGTTGCTCTTCCAGCTGCAACAACTGAGCCAATCGTATGTTCATGGGATCCATATTTTCTTCATCGTCCGAGAATTCCTTCAATTGCTGCAAGGTAGGAAGTTCTAAATGAATAGGCAATCTTGCCTCTTTCCCATATACCAGGTCGTATGGTGAAGTCTTGATAGACTTCTTGATTGAAATTCTATCTGCCCATAATGCCTGATTCAGTAGAAGGTGCCAAGATCTCTTATTATCCCCCAAGGATCTCTTTAAAATCCTCAACAAGTTCTTGTTTGTGGACTCTGCCAAGCCATTACCCTGAGGGTAATAATTGGAGGATGTCTTCAGAAAAATACCGTACTTGTTTGCAAATTCACCTAGCTTGGCTCCAATGAATGGAGTTCCGTTGTCTGTGATAATGGCGTCAGGAATGCCAAAACGCGTGATCAGTCCTTCAATGAAAGTGATTACCACATCCTGATTTGCAGCCTTGGTTGGAATGGCCTCAGACCATCTTGTAAAATAATCAGTAGCCATCAAGATGTACCTGTGTCCATCTGAAGAGTTTGGATCAATGATCCCAATAAAGTCCAGCCCCCATTGCTGAAAAGGTGCTTCAACTTGAATTGGATGTAGGGGCAATGGTGCATTTCTGATCCGTCCCGTATACCTTTGGCATTTGTCGCAAGCTTGAGCAATCTTGAAAGTATCCACGAACAAATTTGGCCAATAGTAACCAGCCCAAATAATCTTTAAGGCCATAGGCCTACCAACGTAATGTCCTCCCGACATGCCAGAATGAAACTCCTCCAAGAATCTAGCTTTCTCGGGTTCCTTAACGCACCTTAGGAGAACTCCATCAATGTTTTTGAAGAACAATCCCTCGGGAAACAATACATACCTAAGAGCTTGTAGGTGAAACCTTCTCCTTTGAGAAGCATTTAATTGTGGGGGACATCTACCCATTGAAAAATACTCAACAAGGTCATCTGCCCAATCTTGGCCTTGTGCAAAGATGTTCACTAGATTCATTTCTTCAGCAGGGTCATTCACTTGATGATCAACTATCTCAGAGGCCGTAGTTTTTGCTAATTGCTGGCATAAGGCCTTACCCCGCACCAACTTGGTTGGATGGATCTCAACATCGAACTCTTGAATTTTAGTGACCCAACCAGCATGCTTATCGCCCATCTCACCCTGAATGATGAAGTTCCTTACATCGGGGTGGATGACATAGATGATCGTCTTGCTCTGAGATACGAAGTGCTTGAACTTTTTGAGAGACTTCATGATAGCATAGACCTGCTTCTCAATGAAATTGTATCTCTCCTCATGGGGTAAGATAACCTGGCTAAGGAAAGCAATGGGTCTTTCATCCCCATCATCTCCTTTCTATGTAAGCACTACAGCATAGCTTTCATCCTCTCCAACTGCATATAGAATGAAGTCCTTAGAATAATCTGGATTGATCAACACAGGGGCTTGTGCAATTCTATCTTTAATCTCCTGAAATGCATCTTTCCTCTGAGTTGTCCACTTGAACTCCGCATCTTTCTTTAATAGCTCAGTCATGGGCTTGACTACTCGAGCAAAGTCAAAAATAAATTTTTTGACAAAATTGATTTTCCCGAAGAAAGATTGCAACTCTTTCTTATTGGTAGGGAGTGATAGTTTCTTCAAAGCTTCAGCTCTCGATGGATCAATTGCCAAACCGTTCTCTGAGATGACATGACCCAAGAGCTTACCTTCCTTTACTACAAAAATGGACTTCTTTGGGTTGATGGAAATGCCAAACTCCCGACATTTCTCAAATATCTGCCTCAAATGAGAACAGTGTTCTTCTCGTTTGTGCAAAAAGATAGTCATATCATCGAGATAGATGACAATGATCTTATTTAAAAGCTCCCCAAATGCGATGTCCATGGCCCTTTGAAACGTAGCCCCAACATTGGACAATCCGAAGGGCATGCACTGATAGGCAAAGGTACCCCACTTGGTTGTGAATGCGGTTTTGTGTTGATCCTCATCCCTGACCCAAATTTGATTGTATCCAGAGAATCCATCTAGCAATGAAAAGCGTTGAGCCCCAGCAACAACGTGAAGGATCTGATCAATGCGAGGCAATGGGTAGTGATCCTTCAAGGATGCTCGGTTCAAGTTTTGAAAATCCACACACAACCGTATATCTCCATTTTTCTTATGGACCAGAACCAAATTAGCAACCCAAGTCGAGTGCTTAATCGGATATATAATCTTGGCCTGCAACATCTTCGCAAGTTCGGCCTTCATGAGGGCTTCAATCTTTGGGTTCACCGGTCTCTGCTTCTGCCTGAAGGGTTTGACTCCTTCTTCCAGCTCGATAGTGTGTTGAATGATCTCTTTATCATATCCCCTCAGATCCTCGTAGCTCCAGGCCACGATGTCAGAAAACTCTTGACACAATTGTCTGATCTCTTGCAATTCAACGGGAGTAGAATCAGTCCCAATTTTGATGACCTTATCATCCTCCAACTGAAGCTCCATGTATTCTTTCTCATCGACCTCGATCCGATGCTTCTTGGACCGATCATTCTGATCAAACAAGCTTTCTAGAGTAATGAGGCCTTTGGGAATGTGGTTATTCCGCAACTGAATCAGACCTTCAGTTTCTTCATGCTCCAAGGTCCTTCCCTTGATGGTGGCAGCTTCTTGAACCAAAAAGTTAACAATTTGCTCATCACTATCGAAGACTTGCCAAAAGGTGTCCTTGTCTGGGACAGAGGGCCTATACACCATTCTCACTATTTTTGGCCTTCTCACCACCTGCTCGATTGGTGAAAAATTTGCTCCCAAGGAAGCCAGCAGGTCAGCATGTCTATTTTGTTCTCGTGGAATGGAACGCATGCTGAGAGCAGAGAATGATTCGAACAGGTCCCAGACCTTGTTGCGATAGTTCTTGAGATAGTGGTGCTTGGACACACACTTATTGGTCACCTGATTGATAATCAGCTTGGAGTCACCAAAGATTTGCAACTGTCGTGCTCCAAGTTTCTCAGCCTTCTTGAGGCCTAGGCATAAAGCCTCATATTCTGTTGCATTATTTGTGCAGCTCCAGGTCAAACGATATGAATAGGATCGTTGAATCCCAGAAGGTAATACTAGAACAATCCCAGCTCCAGCGCCATTTCTACATCGTGCTCCATCAAAATAGAGCTTCCAGAGCTGGTCTTGACTTTCATCATTCTTTTCTTGAGCCTTTTCAGGCTTGAAAATGGAGTAACACCCCAAGTCAGTTTCCATCATGGCATTGAAATTGGCCATGGAAAATTCATTTTCTGGGCGGAGCTCTTCCAAAGCTTCTTCCATTAAGTCAAGCTCACCAAATTCTTCAGACATCATGTGCACTGAATTTGCTAATCTGTCCATTTCATCTATTCTCTCCACATGAAATGTGGAAGGCTTCTCATTGAAAATCTTCACCTTTTTACCTTTATGGATCACCTCCAAATGAGTAAAATCCAAAGAAAGGTAACCCCTGAGTTTAGCCGTGAACTCTCGGGAGAGACACATACCAAAACATGGCTCTAGGTCCACTACTATGATCTCCTGGATCACAGTAATCTGAGGCATGGTGTGCAGGGAGATAGGAACATCCTTAATTACGCCCATCGTCTTTACTGAGGTACCATCTAGCTACAAAAATCCCATGCTAGTCCTTGTATATTCCATGCCTATGACATCACATACTGCCTTAGGCATGACAGTAGTAGCTGCTCCTGAGTCAATGAGGCAATTATGCACCACATGTCCCTCCATTCTCAATGAAAGATAAAAAGGTGGTGGTCTATTTTTTTCGATGACTGAAGAGGTCAGAGTTTGAGACATAACTACCTAGGCTGGAGCCTTCCCCTTACTTTGTGTGGTCTTCAGGGATTCCTGTAAGAGATTCACCTGTCCAGGCAGCTGCAAGGTGTCATACAGACTTACTTTAGCTGGTATCCTTTTGAGTTCTTCGACGATGTTGTACTCCATCGAGATCGGCTCTCTCCCTCCACTAGCAGATTCAAATCTGCTTCTATATTGTTGGGTGGCCTCCACTCGCTGCCGTTTAGTCAATGATGGATACCGCAACGTCTCTCTAGCTTGTTCCTTTGTTTCTGCTTGTGGCTGGGAGGTAGAAGCCTTAGCTTGCAACCTCTCTTTTGCTTGTGGTGGAAGCAGATCCTTCGACAAAATAGGTGGATCTTGTTGCTGGAGCTGGAGGATCATGAGTCTTTGCAGGTATTTGTTGCTTTGTTGCTTGTGCAGGAGGCACTTTCAATGGCTCCATCTTAGCCGGATCTACCACCATTGGTTTCTTGCCATTGCGTGTCAAGACTGCCATGTATTCCTCAGGAGACATCACGAAATTATGATCCACCTCTCGAATCATGTTTACACGGCTCCCCGTAAGAACTTGTAAATAATTTTGGTGGACCATGCAAGTGGACTCATCATGTGGGTCATTGCATGAAGAACACCAGTAAGATGGCTCATGTGAAACTTCAGAAGGGCCAGCCTCTTCACTTACCAGGATCGCTGAGTTCCTCTCAGGTACTTTCTCTATAGCCTTGCTAGGAGCAACTTGCTCTCTAGTTACCGTCGGAACAAATATTCATGGCTGATAGTTCCTTTTCACCTCTCTCTGCTCCATAGATGTCATCTTGTTAGTGAGAGATCTCATGGTCGACTGAATTTCTTGCAAAATAGCCAATTGAGGATCTGGGCTTGAGGACACAGGCGGTGCTGGTAGAGGTAATGGAACTGGTGGAGAAGGTAATGCAGGAGTTGGAAGTGGAGAGGTTAACTGTGGAATGGGAATCATAGGTACCGAAGTTGTGGGAGGATTCCATGAAGATGAAGGGTACATGGATGGAGCAGTGTAAGATGTGGAGGCTGCACCTGTATGCTGGTATTGTGGAAGCTCGAGAAAAATGGGCATAGTCATTTTCGAAGGCAATTTCCCAATGGCAATCAGATCGGCCTCAGCCTTCTGTGCCTGGGAATATAGTGTAGGAAAGGTTTGAACATTGGACATCCTAATGTTCATACTAATATCTGAGTGGAAAGCCCTAAGAAAGTAAAATGCAGCTTGGTCATTAGTAGGGCGGAGACCATCAAGAACTCTCTGCCAAGTTCGGGCAAACCTAACATTGAAATCCACTATCTCCTCTTGAGGATGCCTCTTGATATTAGTAAATTGATGCAATAAAGAAAATGGGTCCGCTTGCTCATTGAACCCTTGGATCAACATCTCTGCTAATTGATCCCATGAATTTATGGAGTTGGGAGACAAGGATCTATACCAGCACAATAACTTACCTCGGAGTGACAACACGAGCAATTTGATCATGACATCTTCATCTATGATATTATGAATTGTAGCCAAGGATGCCACATCTAAAACATGCTCATACATGGTCTTTCCAGTCCCATCGTATGTAGGCAAAGCCTTTAATGCTGCAGTAGGAACTAGATTTTGAAAAGGCAGGTCCAACGCTCCCGAATAGTTCCAAGCAGGAAATTGACGTGGAGGAGGTTGTTGACCAGCCATTTGCACTGTAGGATTTGGATCTACTAGCAAGCTCGTAGCAGTATTGGGAGGAGTCAGAGATGGCACAAACTGACCTACCGCCTATGAAGAGATAGCAAATGATGGGTTCACAGGACTTACCAATCTTGAGTGCTCCCTCCAGTTTTGAACATCGATCTCGAAGAATTCGACTGGATCTTCTGATTCTTTGGCACTTGATCTCATGATCATGAAGCAAATATTTTCACCAACTTCACGATTGGAGATTTCTAGGTACTATACAATCACCTTCAGCAGAGTCACCAGATGAACTTACAATCTCCGCTTTGAGGTCAAGACAGTTCATCAAAATCTTGATTCCTCTAGGTGTCAAAATATGGGACTTGTGAGTCCCACCGCGTGCCAAAAACTGTTGGTCACGAATCTGCCTAGTCATATAAAATGTGCCCTAGACCCGACCAACATTGAAAGGCCGAGAGAAAGAGAAGTCTCCCGGGCCAATCTCTAGAGAGGGTTGGCTCCCAAACTAATCTAAACTTGTTTATAAGGTTCAGGGTTAGAAATAACATAAAGAGATGGAAATAATAGAAAGAGATGGAAATATGGCCGAAGTCGATAGTTGATAGGGAGAACAACCTCAGATAGCAAATAACCTCAACTAAATCCCGAAGATAAGCAACAACTAATTCTTAGAATGCACATACAGAAATTGGATCAAACATTGACCATAAGTTTGCCTTCAATTATACTTCAAATGTTCAAATGAAAACATAGCCAAATTCAGAACAATAGAATTCAACTAAAATTTTAACACTGGACTAAATAGAAGTGAATCACACAGAAAGCATCACATGAACAACAATTTGGATCACCAACTCAAAAGACTCTAAGAACAGAGCAAAATGCATCTAGGATTTTTGCTTCAATTTTTGCAAAAAGGTCCTCCTCCTTTTCTTGAGATATACATTAGTATTTATAGAGGCCTTCCCTCTCCCTTTCGCATCACAACATTTAAAACATAAAACATATTTTGAAGAGGAGATCCACAAAATATGCACTTGAAAAGAGAAACAATCCCCCTTGGAGAAATCACATTCCCTGCTTTTATGGATCAAAACTAAAAATCGAACGAAAACAAGGGACCAGATTTCTTCATTAAATGACTATTCTCGGGGCATGCTTGAAGTGTTAGGAGATCATGAACAAGAGCTTTTAATACTAGAGGCATCTTTAATTTTGGTGGCTTCGAGAACAAACTGATTTAACACGTTCTCCCATCTTGCGCACATAGGTAAACAACAAAACATTTAATCTTGGAGCCTCTCTGACCTCGATCTCAAAATCAGTTGGAGAGCTTTTAAAACATTACTTTGTTTGATCCTTATCTTCTCCTCACGTTCTCCTATGCAATTTTGAAGAAAAATGCGGACAGAACTTTATTGGGCCTTTGTTGTTGCTTCTGTCGTGAAAATGTGACAGGTCACGAAAATGTGACATGTCACGAAATCGTGACATTTTCAACTTACTGCTTTCTCCTATTGCCACCAGTCGTGAAAATGCGACATGTCACGAAATCATGACATTTTCTCTTGCTTGGCTCTTCTTGTCTTTCACTTTCATGAAAATGTAACATGTCGTGAAATCGTGACATTTTCCTTCTTCTTTTGTTTTCTTTCCAACATGTCATGAAATCATGACATTTTTCTTCACCTTGCTTTGTTTCCATGACATGTCATGAAATCATGACATTTTCCTCTTGGCTTTGTTCGCTGCTCTTTGTCATGAAAATGTAACATGTCACGAAATCATGACATCTTCCTCTTGGCATTGTCTTTTCTGCTTCCTCACCATGAAATCATGACATGTCATGAAATCGTGACAATTTCCACTCACTTGGCTCCTGTCTTCATTATTTTCGCGAAAATGTGACGTGTCGTGATTTTGCGACATTCTCCTCTTGCTTGGCCCTTTCGCTACCTTTAGTCGCAAAAATGTGACATGTCGCAAAAATGTGACATGTCGCAAAATCACGACAATTTTCTCCGTTTTGTTCTTTCATCTACAATAAGTCATGAAATCGCGACATGTTTCTCCCGCCTTGGTCATTCTTGCTTTTGCCCCGTGAAAATGTGACATGTCACGAAATCATGACATGTTTCTCCCACCTTGGTCATTCTTGCTTTTGCCCTGCAAAAATGTGACATGTCACGAAATCGTGACATTTTTCTCTCGCCTTTCCTTCTTGATTTTGCCTCCATGAAATTGACATGTTCATAAAATCTTGGTCATTCTTTCTTTTGCTACTCCATGAAAATGTGACATGTCATGAAATCGTGACAATTTTCCTTTATTTTGTTCTTTTCAGCTGTCTCCTCGTGAAAACGTGACATGTCATGATATCGTGACAATTTTCTTTCTTCTTGTTCATTGCCGCTTTCTATCATGAAAATTTGACATGTCACGATATCATGACATTTTTCCTTGGTGCTCCCCTTTGCTGCTGAATTGCACGAAATCGTGACATCTTCCTATCACTTTGCTTTGTTTCCACTGCAAGTCACGAAAATGCGACATGTCGCGAAATCGCGACAACTTTGCCGTTACTGCTTCCTTTGCTGTTTTCTAGCGCAAAAATGCGATAGGTCACGAAAATGCGACATGTCGCGATATCGCGACATTTTCTATGCTTAGCTATTTTCTGCATCGGACGTCGTGAAAACGTGATAGGTCACGAAAATGCGACATGTCGCGATATCGCGACATCTTATACTTACTTTGCTTTAACACAAAATTTGTAGAGATTTTTGTATTTTATTTATTATCCCTTTCGAGGTGCTTGGAGGGACAAACAGAGGAGTGAGTATCTCTACAATTTGTGCATTCTTTTGTATGAACAACAACAAAAACAATGTGGCAAAAATGCCAACAGGTTTTAAAGAAAGAGGATTTGATTTTTTCCAAAGTTCTTGCAATTGAAATTTATCAAAGAGGTTTTGAGTTATTGTGGTGGATGTTGAATTTATTATTAGTTGGGAGTTTATAAGGTGTGATTGGATAAATACTTTATGTATGTTGATGGTTGTTTTTGAAAGGTGGAGTGATAAGGTGTAATTGAGTATTTATATTATTTTGTGAGAAATATTTATCATCTAACCTCTTTGAGATTGGCATAGAAGTTGTTGTGGTTGTGGCAAATTTATGAGATACCCTCATCATTAAGAAAAAGGTATGAGCACATTCTTCCATAATTGAGTTGATGATTGGTTTTATGAAAAATAGGTTTGGAGTGAAAAGGACTTGATTAGGGTTTCCTTTTCAAGAGTGTTTGAGTTAATGCTTCAAGGTTTTCTCGAATAAAGAGTTGTTATTAAAACCTTGTTTTATAAGCATTTTTGTTGAATCCATTGGTAGTGTGAAGAACCTGAGTTAGGGTTGTGCAAAAAATCATGAGTATCATTGTTATGTGAAGATTATTTTATAAGTATTGTTGTTGAAGTGAGTTGTTGTGCAAAGAAATTGAACTAGAGTTTGAAAAGAGCATGAGTATCATTGTTATGTGAGATTTATTGTTGAGCATTGTTGGAAATATTTTGAGTTGATGTTTTCATGATTTGACTAGGGTTTGTTAGCAAGGGTTGTTTCTTTAATGGTTGGTTAAGTAGAGTTGGTTGAGCCTAGTCAAGTGGGTGTGTGAAGTGATTGTTCAAGTTCCATAAAATAAACTATCCTATATTATGATTTGAGTTGAGAAAGTATTTGAGCATTGAGTTGAAACATATTGGGTCTCTAACAATTCTCTTTATGTTTTTATGATATTGGTTAAGTTCTATGTGAACTTGTTGAGCAGGTTGGACAAGTTCTGTGTGGACTTGTTGAGTATATTTGAGCAAGTTATGTGTGGACTTGTTGAGCCGAATTGAGCAAGTTTTGAGTGGACTTGTTGAGCAGATTTGAGAAAGTTCTAAGTGGACTTATTGAGAATAATTGAGCAAGTTCTAAGGTGGACTTGTTGAAGCAGATTGAGCAAGTTTTGAGTGGACTTGTTGAGCAGATTTGAGCAAGTTTTGAGTGAACTTGTTGAGCATATTTGAGCAAGTTCTGTGTTGACTTGTTGAGAAGATTGAGCAAGTTATGAGTGGAATTTTTGATCAAATTGAGCAAGTTCTGAGTGGACTTGTTGAGTATATTTGAGAAAGTTCTGAGTGGACTTGTTGAGCAAAATTGAGCAAGTTTTGAGTGGACTTGTTGAAGCAGATTGAGCAAGTTTTGAGTGGACTTGTTGAACATATTTGAGCAAGTTCTTAGTGGAATTGTTGAGAAGAATTGAACAAGTTTTGAGTGGACTTATTGAGCATATTGAACAAGTTTTGAGTGGAATTTCTTAGCACATTGAGCAAGTCCTGAGTGAACTTGTTGAGAAGATTTGAGCAAGTTTTGAGTGGAATTGTTAAGCAGAATTGAGCAAGTTCTGAGTGGACTTGTGGAGCAAAGTTTGGTGCAAATTTGAGGATAAGTTTGTGCTAGACTAGAGATAGATATTGAGTAGATTTGTGCTAGACCGAAGGACTATGTTTAGTGTATATTTGAAATAGAGCTTTGGAGGTGACACAGCAGAGAGGAAAGTAGTCTCTAGTGGATAAAGATCCATCAGCCAAGGTAGTGAGGACAAATATTTTGAGTGGGGAAAAGAGTCTTCAGTGGAGAGATATCCACAAGCCAGTGCATTGAAGGTAGTAGTGTTCTAGAGGATCACCAACCAGAGTAGAGGAGAAGGAGTTTTCCTATGGATAGAGATCCATGAACTTGATTTATGGGATTGGTATCTCCTTTGGACAGAGGTCCATAAGCATTGTAATAGGGAAGGATTCCCAAGATATTTATTGAGAAAATTTTAATGGAATATTTTCTCCGTGGAGTAGCCCACATTGGGTGAACCACATAAATTATGCTTGGACTAGGGTTTGTTAGCAAGGGTTGTTTCTTTAATGGTTGGTTGAGTAGAGTTGGTTGAGCCTAGTCAAGTGGTTGTGTGAAGTGATTTTTCAAGTTCCATAAAACAAACTATCCTATATTATTATTTGAGTTGAGAAAGTGTTTGAGCATTGAGTTGAAACATATTGGGTCTCTAACAATTCTCTTTATGTTTTTATGATATTGGTTAAGTTCTATGTGAACTTGTTGAGCAGGTTGGACAAGTTTTGTGTGGACTTGTTGAGTAGATTTGAGAAAGTTCTGTGTGAACTTGTTGAGCAGATTTGAGCAAGTTCTGTGTGGACTTGTTGAGCCAAATTGAGCAAGTTTTGAGTGGACTTGTTGAGCAGATTTGAGCAAGTTCTAAGTGGACTTATTGAGCATAATTGAGCAAGTTATAAGTGGACTTGTTGAAGCAGATTGAACAATTTCTGAGTGGAATTTTTGAGCATATTTGAGCAAGTTATGAGTGACTTGTTGATTAGAATTGAGCAAGTTCTAAGTGGACTTGTTGAAGCATATTGAGCAACTTTTGAGTGGACTTGTTGAGCAGATTGAGAAATTTCTAAGTGAACTTGTTGAGCACATTTGAGCAAGTTCTGAGTGTAATTGTTGAGTCAAATTGAGCAAGTTCTGAGTGGACTTGTGGAGCAGAGTTTGGTGTAGATTTAAGGATAATTTTATACCAGACCAGATATAGATATTGATCAAATTTGTTCTAGACCAAAGTACTATGATTAGTGCATATTTGAGACAGATCTTTGGAGGTGACAAAGCAAAGAGGATAGTAGTATCCAGTGGATAGAGATCCATCAGCTAGGGTAGTGAGGACATGTCTTCTGAGTGGGGACAAGAGTCTTCAGTGGAGAGATATCCACAAGCCAGTGCAATGGAAGTAGTAGTCTTCTATAGGATCACTAACCGGAGTAGAGGAGGAGTTCTCCTATGGATAGAGATCCATGAACTTGATTTATTGGATTGGTATCTCCTTTGGATAGAGGTCCATAAGCATTGTAATAGGGAAGGATTCCCAAGAGATATTTTTAGAAAATTTTAGTGAAATATTTTCTTCATGGAGTAGCCCACATTGGTTGAACCACGTAAATTGTGGTGTCTCTATTGGGTATGGTGTTTTGTGCATTTATTGATTACTACTGCTACTATTGCTATCAATACATTACATAATATTGGCTGGGAAAGAAAAGTAAAAAGTGGTCTTATACTATTCACCACCCCTTTATGTATAAGTTTATGTTCTTCAATTGGTATTAAAGCAGGTTCCTTTAGAAGAGTTTAATAACATGATGAAAATAATGAGGTGTCCTCAAATAATTCAGTACCAATATTTGATGGAAGTGACTATATGTATTTGAGTATGATGATGAATATCTACCTGATGGCACTTGGAAATAAAATTTGGGAATCAATGGAATTTGGATACGATCCCTTAATAAATCCTCCTACAGATAAGGAAGGTAAGCTTTTACAATACTATAATTCAAAAGCAATGAGTGCACTTGTGAGAGGTTTACATAGAACAAAGTCTATGAAAGTTATGCATTGTAAAACTACAAAAGAGATGTGGGATAAATTACAAAATATATATGAAGGAGATAAAAGTGTCAAGAAAGTAAATATGTGAAATATCAAAGGACAACTTGAAGCATGAAGAATGAATGAAGAAGAAAATATTAGTGCTTATCTAATTGGAATTTATGAGGTTGTTAATGATATGCAAAGATTTGGAATAAATATTGATGAATCAGATGTTTTTGATAAAGTCTTAAGAACTCTTCCAAAAATATTTAGTGAACAAGTTTCTTCTATATAAGTATCAATGGATGGTGATACTTTGACAAGAGATAAGTTGCTTAGTATGCTCACAATATTTGAGATAAGAACAAAATATCCTATTCCCCAAAAGGAAGCAACATTCAAAGCAATTAGGAAAACAAAGGGTAAGAACTCAAAATAAAATAGTGAGTCATCCAGTGATGAAGAAGCTAATTATGGTAAAAGAGATAAAGATTCCAGAAGATCCATATATCTAAGATCTATTAAGTGTTTCAATTGTGGAAAGTATAAAATTTTTGCAATATATTAATAAAAACCAACGAACAACAATGGTGAAGAAAAATAGGATCACAGGTGCATGGAATCAAAAAGATACAAGCACCAGAAGAAAAGCAAGGATGGACAAAGCAAAAAAGGAAAGAAGTTCTTTCAAATATAGAAGAGGAGCTACTATGCGGATAATGCAAGTAAGTACTCAAGTGATAGTGATTCTAGTTTTTTAGATGATGATAGAGATGAAGTCTTGTTTATGATTGAAGAAAAAGAGCAAGTTAAGAAAAGGACTCCAGTAATTCTCAAGTTTTTTAGATGTAGTATCTTCGGATATCTTGAAGATGATTGTACAAGGTATGGTTATAGTTTTAGTTATGATGAATATGAGAATGCACTTGAAGGACCAGATGAAAATCTTCTAATGGATTTAGAAGAAGAAGTAAGTGACCCTATAGAAGATAAGCCAAAAGAAACTAAATATGTGGACAAATGTAAAAAAATAGAGGAATATTAAGAAAAGGATGGTTATGATCTCAAGGGAGAACTTATCTATGCTCTTGACATGGTAAGGAAGCAACACTCTAAACTTGAAATTAAGTTTCAAGAATGTGATGAAGAGAGAAAATTGCTCATAGAATATTTAGAAAAATCAAAGGCTAAGGCAAAGAGGTTCAAGGACAAGTTAGAAGCAAAGATTTTAGAATGTGAGAAGTTAGCACAAGAAGTGGAACTACTAAAAGAAGATTTGGAGGACTCCAATATCAAGATGAAAGGGTTTAAAAACAACTCAAAGAACTTGGATAAGTTCATCAAGACACAAAAAACTACATCAAGCAAGACAGGTCTTGGATTTAAATAGAATCAAAATAAATGGGAAGGAGAGTCAAATTAAAGTTTTGGAGGAGAAGAAACTTTAGATGAAGAAACTTTAGAAGAAGACAATGTAAAATAAAGTGATAAATATAAGAATGAGTTGGACAATAGAGAGTTCAACAAAAATAGGAACAATGCACAAAGAAGATACAAATGGAACAACAATCAGAATAGAGGACCAATGAAGTCAAGAAAAGGAAAATATAATGAAAGATGCTTTTCATGTCACAGGTTTGGGCACATGGCTTCACAATGCAGGACACATGTAAGACAGGAATATGGGAACAAATAAATTTTCCGTGGGTATTGCTACTTGTGTAATCAGTTTGGTCACAAGGAATTGCAGGGTTCATGACAGAAGAGGATATGGCTTCACTAGGAGAAATCCTAAGACATTTGCACATCCAAGGAATAATAACATTAAATGTTATAAGTGCAACAATGATAGTCACACAACAAAGTGGTGTAGAGCAGGCATTCCAAAAACAGGTATGAACAGGATCAGGAACAAGAATATGAATATGAACAGGAATAGGAACAAGAATAGGAACATGGACATGAATAGGAATAGGTACAAGAACAAGAACATGGATATGAACACAAATAGGAACATGAATATGAACATGAATGATGACATGGACAATAATATAGATATGGATAGAAACAGTCAGAGGAATCAAAAAATTTAGATAAGAAGAAAAGAGGATAAAGGTAAAGAACAATGCTTTCTGGGAGTAGAAATACTTCCACCCCGAAATTAACCACCTCAACTGAAGGTGAGGGAGGGGCTAAGATAAGAGGCTCATTCTTATACCTGAGCCTCAAAGGTGACCCTTTTACATTGATGTCAAAGGGGGAGATATTTGAGTAAGGGGGAGATATTTAAATTTGAGTAAGAGGGAGAGATTTGATATTTGAGAGAGCATTGAGCCAGGGGGAGCAGTGTCCCAGGGAAGCAGAACAAAGGAAAGGTCATGTTTTCAATTAAAAGAATTCAGGTTGCCATCAATGACAAAGGGGGACATTGTTGGACATTTTGAGCTCAGTTAGTTGTCATTGATGTCAAGGTGAAAAAATCATCATTGATGACAAAGTGAAAAAATGGATCCATCATCAACACCATGGAGCACACTATTATTAACACCAGGAACAAAGCAACGAGTTGAAGAATAAATTGGCTACATTATATTATATGAGGGTTTACTTAAACCCATGATGGCAGAATATTTTAAATTAGATTAGTGGAGTACAAGTTACAAGTTTAAAGTTACCCCATGGAAGACTTTAATTTTATTAAAGTCAAATGTTTTAAAATATAATATATAAAATTTAAATTCTATTGGAATTTAAATAATTTATAAATTATATAAAGGTTTAGCTAGCGCCGACATCATAAAAATTAAGGAGTGTCGATTTCTAAATTTGAATGGTGGTTTTGTGTATAAATTAATGCCCAAAGTGGCATTCGAAACTTACCCCTCAATGAATTAATTTCCATGCAAAACGGTTGAAGGTATTTCATGCATCATGAACGTTGAGGAAGATGATTTAGAGATTTGTATTATTAGTGCTAGGGAAGAAGATAAAAAGAGGAAAATGTATGGTTTGAGCCACATAGGACATAGTGGCCCATTGGTAGTGCACATTTTGCAAAGGTGTTTGGAAAGGAGGAGCCCACGTTGGATTCTCATGCACGTGCTAAACGAAGATTTTTTGTTTTACGTTTGATTTGAGTGCTAGCTGGTGAAGAAGGGGCATGAAGTGCTCGTTGGTTTTCAAATGTGCATCTAGAACACACAGTGGTCAAGCCCACAAATAGAGCGCTCGCGAAGGCAGATATTGTGGGGTCGAATCCCACTAGTGGCAAAGGTAATTTTTTGATTAAAATTTATATTGCCTAAGGTTTTATTAAAGGGTCATTTGGAGTTATAAGGGTTTGTGAAGATTTATTGTTAATTAAATTGCATTTGGAGTTATAAGGGTTTGTGAAGGATTATTTTTATTGGAAATTGATTTGATCTATTTGGAGTTATTTTTTTGAAAGATTGTTTTGTTGAGAAAGGGTTTATGTTATTAAGGTTTAAAAAAAAAAAGGATACGATTTTTGTCAAATTTCTTCTTGCAATTGAAATTGATTAAAGAGATTTTGATTTATTGTGGTGGATGTTGAATTTATTATTAGTTGGGAGTTTATAAGGTGTGATTGGATAAATATTTTATGTATGTTGATGGTTGTTTTTGAAAGGTGGAGTGATAAGGTGTAATTGAGTATTTATATTATTTTGTGAGAAATATTTATCATCTAACCTCTTTGAGATTGGCATAGAAGTTGTTGTGGTTGTGGAAGATTTATGAGATCCCTTCATCATCAAGAAAAAGGTATGAGCACATTCTTCCATAGTTGAGTTGATTGATTGGTTTTCTAGAAAATAAGTTTGGAGTGAAAAGGACTTGATTAGGTTTTCCTTTTCAAGAGTGTTTGAGTTAATGCTTCAAGGTTTTCTGGAATAAAGAGTTGTTATTAAAATTTTATTTTATAAGCATTGTTGTTGAAGCCATTGGTAGTGTGAAGAACCTGAGTTAGGGTTGTGCAAAATATCATGAGTATCAATGTTATGTAAAGATTGTTTTATAAGCATTGTTGTTGAAGTGAGTTGTTGTGCAAAGAACTTGAACTAGATTTTTAAAAGAGCATGAGTATAATTGTTATGTGAGATTTATTTTTAAGCATTGTTGGAAACATTTTGAGTTGATGTTTACATGCTTGGACTAGGGTTTGTGAGCAAGGGTTGTTTCTTGAATGATTGGTTGAGTAGAGTTGGTTGAGCCTATTCAAGTGGGTGTGTGAAGTGATTGTTCAAGTTCCATAAAATAAACTATCCTATATTCTGATTTGAGTTGAGAAAGTGTTTGAGCATTGAGTTGAAACATATTGGGTCTCTAAAAATTCTCTTTATGTTTCTATGAGATTGGTTAAGTTTTGTGTGAGCTTGTTGAGCAGGTTTGGACAAGTTCTGTGTGGACTTGTTGAGCATATTTGAGCAAGTTTTGTGTGAACTTGTTGAGTAGATTTGAGCAAGTTCTATGTGGACTTGTTGAGCAGATTGAGCAAGTTCTGAGTGGACTTGTTGAGAAGATTTGAGAAAGTTATGAGTGGACTTGTTGAGCAGAATTGAGCAAGTTTTGAGTGGACTTGTTGAAGCAGATTGAGCAAGTTATGAGTTGAATTTTTGATCATATTTGAGCAAGTTTTGAGTGGATTTGTTGAGCAAAATTGAGCAAGTTCTGAGTGGACTTGTTGAAGAAGATTGAAAAAGTTCTAAGTTGACTTGTTGAGCAGATTGATCAAGTTTTGAGTGAACTTTTTGAGAAGATTTGAGTAAGTTCTGAGTGGACTTGTTGAGAAAAATTGAGCAAGTTCTGAGTGGACTTATGGAGCAGAGTTTGATGTAGATTTGAGGATAATTTTATGCCAGACTAGAGAAAAATATTGAGTAGATTTGAGATAGATTTTTGGAGGTGACAGAGTAGAGGGGACAGTAGTCTCTAGTGGATAGAGATACATCAGCCAGGGCAGTGAGGAAAAGTCTTCTGAGTGGGGATAAGAGTCTTGAGTGGAGAGAGATCCACAAGCCAGTGTAGTTGAGGTAGTAGTCTTCTAGAGGATCACCAACCAGAGTAGAGGAGAAGGAGTTCTCTTGTGGATAGATATCCATGAACATGAATTAGGGGATTGGTATCTCCTTTGTATAAAGTTCCATAAATATTGTAATGGGAAAGGATTCCAAAGAGATTGATTGAGAAAATTTTAGTGAAATATTTTCTTCGTGGAGTAGCCCACATTGGGTAAACCACATAAATTGTGGTCTCTCTATTGTGTATGGTGTTTTATGCATTGCTTGATTACTGTTGTTGATATTTATATCAATAAATTGCATAATATTGATTGGGAAAGAAAAGTAAAAAATGGTCTTATACTGTTCATCCCCTCTCTCAGTAAGCTTGTGTTCTTCATACCTCCACTGGTGTAGGTTGTGGATCTCTCTCCAGTGAAGACCTCTATCCTCTCTGCCCTGGCTAATGGATATCTATCCACTAGAGACTATTTTTCTTTGCTCTGTCACCTCTAAAGCTCTACTTTATATCTGTCTCAAATCTGCACTAAAAACTATCCTTTTATTTAGCACAAATAAAGTCAATAACTGTCTCTGCTATGTCATAATTCTATCCAACAAGTTCTCTCAAGAACCTATCTACTCTACTCTCAAGTCTTCTCTAAGACTTACCTCAAATATGCTCAATAATTCCTTACTATAACTTGTCCAATATGCTCAACAAGTCTTCACTAAGACTTACCTCAACTCTACTTGTAAGCTTTCATAGAAGCTCACTCAAATATGTCCTTAAGATTTTACAAAAGCTTGCTCAAATCAATCACAAAACTTGCACACAATCTCAATTCAATTTCTTGCAGAAAACCTCTTTCAAATCAATTCAAAATATAAAACAATTTGTTTCACAGAACTTGAACTATCACTCCAACACTTCCACTTGACTAGGCTCAAACAACTCCACTCAATAAATCACTCAATGAAACATTCCTTGCTTACAAACCCTAGTCCAAGCATATGAACACTCACTCAATTATTTACAACAATGTTTATCAAACAATCTCACATAACAATGATACTCATGTTCTTTCACAAAACCTAGTTCAAGGTAATTCTCAGCTTCACATAGCAATGATACTCATGATCTTGCAAAAACCCTAATCATGCATATGCAGGTTCATTCAATGTTTCCAACAATGCTTATCAAACAAGGTTTTTATCATCAAATTTCACTTAGAAAAACCTTTAACAATCAAACTCAACAATGCTTATCAAACAATTATTTTCTCTCCAACTTAGAATTCACAACATCCAACAATCACTCACAAGGAAGATATGCCCTTACCTCTTGTTTGAATATGATTTGACCTCAAACACCTATCTTAATCACAACCACTCTTTTTGCCAATACTAGGGTTAGATAGCAAATATTTGTCCTTAATATATTCTCGCAAAGATATTTCACCAAGTCAAAATATCAAAACTTACTCAACCTTATTTCTCCTTTCAATACAATTTTATTAACTTTATTTTCAAAAAAAATATCTAACTCCTTTGGCACACCTTATTACTCCTTTTAATAAGCTCAAAACACTCAAAAATAAAACCCTAAAATAAAATAATGCATATCCTTTTATCTCCCTCACAAAAATATTATGGTATGCAATTTCCACTTTATAACCAAACAAAAATATTTTCGTATATTTTGAAACCTCCACATATTTTAGAACCAAACAATTTTAGTGCATACCTTAGTCCACAAAATGTCCTTGTCGAGGGCCTTAGCAAAGCGTGCGCCGACCATGTGGGCTACGTGCCTTCACACAAAGGGAAAGGCTAGTGCCTTCCATTTGTCCTTTACCTCACGCACAATTTCCAAAAAAAACCTTCCTTTGCTCAGCAAAATGTAGACCACAAGATTCAATCCCTCAACCTCACACCTGCAAAATTCTTAGCATCATCCTCGGATTCTAGTCGCGTTACACAATGCCTTAGAACGTGATGTGGAATCCCCTCTGCCTTGTACTTTGTCCTTTCCTCTTAAATTCTTTAAACATGCGAATGTGCCACCTTTCCTTGCGCATGATTTACACTTGCATCGAATAATTCACATGGATAATATTTGTGATGGTATTTGCCACTTCTTATAGGCAATGTGCCATGAAATTATAGACGTCAACGATTTTGATTAATTCAAATTATTTCGAATTAAATAAAATTTATGCCCTCTTAACCCTAAATTTTAGGGTTTTAATTTAAATCATAAATTAATTTATAATTAACTTAATAACTCTTAGAGTTAATCAAATTAAATTATAAATTAATTTATAATGAAATTATTATAATTAATTTATAATTAAATTTAACCTCTAGGTCTTGACCTTAGACCTTTTAATATTATAATAAAATATTATAATATTATTTTTCCTGGGCCTTCCTTTTGCTCTTTAGACCTCATATGACCACCTGGAAGTAATATTTCTCCCGCACTTGATTATGGAACCTAAAATTGATGCTGCTCACTAAAATTGACGCTTACTGGTGCTGACTTCTTGACATCAATGACAACAAAATCTGCTCATATTTCCAATATTAAACAATTATAAAATCAAATTGACAATATAATCATGTAACCATACAATGATAAATAAATATAGAAAATGGTGCCCTTATCATTAATATTATAAATTTTCCTTTACAAGGTGGTTACAAAGATATCCCTCTTAGGGATAGATACCAATTTGATACAAATTATAATATGGAACCTAAAAGTAAGTGTATCCGATAGAGTATTTGTAATTTCAAAACTGATTATAAGGAGGGTTTCTTTGCAACCTCCCTACGATGATAAAAATATTGATGAATCTTTGTGTTGAATAGCTCCTGCTAAGATTTGAAACCTACACACAAGAACACTTACAAGACATTAATAGCAAATGAGGAACCTCTCATGATGAGGTTCTTATCGATGATAAGAAATTGTCCTCTAGTTGATGCAACTGCAGGTCATAAAATGTTATTCCTCATGGATGGTTTCTCAGGCTACAATCAGATTCAGGTCAATCCTAAAGATTAGCCCAAGACAACCTTTACCACACCTTGGGAGAATTTTTTTTATAAAGTCATACCATTTGGCCCAAAAAATGCTAGTGCAACATATAAGTGGGCCATGACATACATATTTTATGACTACATGCACAAGGTCATGGAGGATTACATAGATGATTTACTAGCTAAATATTTGCTATGTCATGAGCACGTTGATATTCTAAGGAAGGTATTAGATCACCTCATCAAGCATAATGTTAGACTTAACCCCAAGAAGTGTGTCTTCAGAGTTACATATAGAAAAATCTTGGGTTTTATAGTTTCAAAATGAGGTATCAAAGTCAAGGTAATACTCGAAATGCTTTCTCCTACCAACCTTAAGTAGCTTCACATATTACAAGGGAAGGTAGCATCTATTCGATGTTTCATAGCATAACTTTCAGATAAATATCGACCAATCAATAATATTTTACAAAAGGGGGTCCCATTCAATTGGAATGATGAGTGTCAAAAGGCCTTTGATGAGATCAAACAGTACTTGGAATCCTCGCTAGTATTATATCTACCTTGACCAAGTGTGCCATTTTACTATACATATCAACTATCGACTTTGCTTTAGGGACCATGTTGGACCAAAAGAATAAAGCAAATAAGGAACAAGTTGTTTATTACATCAGTCGTACTCTAATCACCTATGAGCTCAAGTACACATATGTTGAGAAGCTTTGCTTAGCAGTGGTATTCGCCATCAAGAAGCTACACCATTACATTCTAAATCAAATAATGTATCTCATGGTCAAAGAAAACCCTTTGTGTTACATGATGATTCATATGTACCATAATAGCCATACTATAAATTAGAATTTGATATTGAATTAATAATTCAAAAATATATTAAATATCAAGTAATTACTGGTCAACTAGCAAATATTCCTCTTTAATACAATCAATCTCTTACCATCGAGTTGCCCCATGATGTAGTTTTTACTTTATCAGACTCGACAAAACTAGAAGAACCTAAAAATAAAGCTGATATGACTCTGTTCTTTGATGGTTCCAAATGTGAGCAAGGGAGTGGCATAAGAATCATGTTCTTCATACCACAAGGGAATCCTATACCCATTTCATTCAAACTCAATTTCCCATGCACAAAAAATAATGTTGAATACAACGTACTCCTTTTAGACCTTCAAGCAACTATCACCATGAAAATCAAGAAGCTAAATATCTTTGGTGATTATTTTCTCATTGTTAACCAAGTCAAGGAAATCTACCAATGCAGGTGTCCAATATTACAGTCATACAAAGCACTTGTGGACAAGCTACTAGCTAAATTGGAATGGTACAACATCGAGGTAATCCCTCATTCATATAATCATTTTGTGGATACAATGGTTTCCTTGGGATCCTTAATTCTATAGAAACCTCCTTAATTTTATATAACCCTTTGGATGATATAACAACCATTCATGTCAAAATGCTTTCACAACCAACGATTTCATGTTAGGCTTCAAAATATGAATAAGTTGTCCACATAATTCATATTGAACCATACCAAGAATGGTTCTCTCGCATACATGAATTTTTGAAACATGGTTCATAGGGGTCTTTCATCTCGAACAATTATTTTGATAATAATACACTGATTTATCTTATGGTTCTCTCCTAATAAGCATTTGTACGAGATGAATCTCAAAAGGAACAAGTAGTTTATTAAGTTGAGAATCAACGATATCAAGATTGGTTTGCTCAACTAAAAAAATTCCTAAAGCTTGGTAATATCCTTTTGAGATTTTTACATGCCACAAATTGAACATTCAAATAAAAGAAATAAAATATATCTTGTTAGGAGACATCCTATATCGTTGAGGCTGTGATGGTCTTCTCCTTTGTTTTCTAGAGCCCCATGAATATTATTGGGTAGTTTTGCAAGCTCATGATTGTACTTGTGATGGCCATTTTAGTGGTATGGATATCTCTAAGCGCATACTCTAAATGGACTATTATTAGTCTACAATAAAGAAATATTGTTGTGCTTATGTCAAGATGTGTGTGAAATATTAGTATCATGCTAATATTTTGCATATACCTTCTCAAGCCTTACAATTGATTCATTTAGAATGGCATTTTTTGTAGTGGGACTTTGATTTAGTTGGGAAAATATTTCCCCTATATTTGAGCCATCACACATTTATCTTAACGGCCACAAAGTATTTCACCAAGTCGGTGGAAGCCATCCCTCTTACCACTATGATTGGACCCCACATTACAGAGTTCATAATATTATATATCATTTTGGTATTCCATCCAATATCATCTTGGATAATATGCCCCCATTTAAGAATAAATATGTGCAATATTTGAATATGAAGTACAAAATTCAACACAACTTTTCAATACCCTATTATCCACAAGCTAATGGACAAGCAGAGGCATCAAATAAAATAGTCATTGTCATCCTCAAAAATATTGTCAAAGATAATAACAAAGATTGGAATCTTCAACTACCTCTTGCATTATGGTCTTATAGAACTAGCATCAGGATGCCCATTGGGTCAACTCCTTTCTCGCTAGTATATGGCACTAAGACCATTATGCCCTTAGAATTGAAAATTACTTCATTGCTCATATCACTCCAAGAGTTCATCGACGATGATATTGCACGACAAGCTCACCTTGACCAGCTGACCCTTCTTGATGAACAATGCGTTAACACTCTCAAGAACCTTCACATTTATCAATATCACCTTAAATATTATGATATGAAAGTCAAATTTAGAGACTTAAAAGTTGGGGATCTTGTGCTTAAATAAAATCAACATAACTCCAACTTTCCATTGCACTTGTGAGACAAATTCATGACAAACTGGTTAGACCCATTTATCATCATGCAAAATATAGGACTTGGGACTTATCATTTAGCTTCTCTTGAGGGTTTTGAAGAACTTGAATCTCTCAACATTCTCCACCTGTGGGTATTTTATGCATGGCACATAATGCATATAAAAATAAAAAAATAAAAAATAAAAAAATACAAAAACATTGCATTGCATTCCACCATGCATTTCATGTCGCCATATTTGCTTACTTTTATTAGGCATGTTATTTCGTTGCATTAGGACTAATTTTATTCTTGCATGCTAGGGTTTGGCACCATGCCTATATATCTACCATCCTTTCTAATCAACCTTATCCATCATCATCATTTGTAGTTTTCTTTGTGAGTTTTTTCTTATTAAGAGGTCCTCATAAGATAGGGTAGATACTGTATGACCATCAAAAATGATGTTTAGATGGCCATTGACTATTTTATGAAAACATTTTAGTTTGAAAAATATCCTAGAGAAAACCCCCACATTCCACATGTCATTACCACCCACATTACCCTTTTTGAGTAACTATATTTTTCAACATAGCCAATAAGTTGCTATAGGGTATTCTGATGAGGAAATTAGCACTAAAAATCACACTACATAATATTATTCATATGAGGGGCTTTAAATAATATAATTTACAATCATAATCTCCCAAAATAGGAAGATGCTCAACCATAACGATGACTAAGAACTCAAACTCAAGTTGCTAAATCTCACTAAGCTAACAAATCTAATCCAAGACTATGCTATCCAAATATTGTTGACATTTACAATTTGGAATTAGATATTATTAAATCATTCCTAGAATTAGGACTGATTACTTAATTAAATAAGTAAAGCTAACACCTAGTCTAGAAATCACACATTCTAACTTAGACTTAGGACTTTAGGCTTACGTAAATGATAAAATAAATTAAGCCTAATAAATATTAGCCTAGATCTAATGATGTCCACATCATCCCTCTCCACCATAGAATCATTGGACTCCAATGCTTTCACAATAGGGTTAAAAGGGTGAGATACAACACACTGAAAACAAAGCTAACTGAGATGTTGAACAAGATCATGTGGGCCATGAGTCACAATCAATGCTGAAGCATAAGGTCATGGTACATCTCGATCACAAATCTATGTAGGATCTCACTGAGGTAATAAAGAAGCACCAATAGTCTATTACAGAGTCGATGTAGTCTATTGAAAAATAGAAATCGATGAAGATGATAATGGAGATGGCCATCCTAAAATATGTGGAATAAGAGCTGGAGTAGCAGAAGGAGGTATTGATGAAGAACTTACCTTCATAGGAGGAGGTAATGTAGTGAAATATGATGATGATGCCACCTTGGAAGGAGGTGGTGCAACGAAAGCAAGTGTGTCATGAGGCCTATTGAAGACTAAGGCTATCTTCTCTGGTAGATAAAAATTAGGTATAAGTGTGGTCTATGGCTAAGAATGAAGACAAAATTACCTCTTCTTATGATGCAAAGTGTAGGTCTGATGGTATGCATCATAAATAGCCCTCTTATCAAAATTATAGGGCTACCCAAGAATAATACCACAATAGTCCATGGGAGTCACATCACAGATGACTCTATCTACATAATGAGACCCAAAAGCAAATGACATAGTGCAAGTCTTTGTGATGTAGGATTTGGAATCTGTATCCTTCCATCCCAATGGATAGGTATGAGGATGTGGTTCCATAAGCAATTTGAGCCTATTGACAATAGGTTTTGCAATAAGATTGGTTTGGTATCTATTATCGAAAATTTAATCCATAAATAAGTCATGAGTGAGGTGGGGTTTAGTGATAAATAAATGATCACATCCACATTTTTGATATAGCAGTATAATATTGTTCAGTTTTCCTCTCAATTCATCATATGCTCTCCCTTATTTCATAACCACAATGGGGGTCTTTTGTGGATCCTCCACTATAGGTTGTACAAGTAAGTTCTTCTGTTTCTAAAAACACTCAGATTATAAGTGTCCTTATATATTATAATGATTACAATATTTTTTTGCATTATAAGACTTTGGAGAAGAAGAGGAAGAAGAAGAAGAAATAGGAGAAGAAGGAGAATAATTGGAAGGCATCTTGGATTTTGAAGACTGTTGCTGATTTGAAGAACGAGAAGCTTCATGTGCTCAAGTGGTGAACTTATCTTTGACCAATTATGCATGGTTTAATGTCACATCAATAGTTTCCAAGGGAGTATATTTGAGCTCCCTATACAAGTGCTCTTGAAGGCCACTTATAAACTTGAAAATCAATTCATCTATAGGATCTTTTACATGAATAAAAATGCGTAACCTATTGAAAGAAGAGATATATTCCTACACAAACATATTAGAAAGTTGGCGTAATCTACACCATTTCACTCTCAATTCTCTAGCATAATCAAAAGGATAAAAGCAATCCTTTAATTTTTGAACCAATTATTTCCAAATGGTAATAAAAATTTGGTCTTTTTGTCTATCCATGATGACTATTTTTGCTAACCCAATCAATTTGAGTTTAGCAAAAGAAACTTGATCATTGATAGAAAATTCTATGTATGCAAACTAGGTTTCCATGTCCATGATCCAATTATTCAATACATCGGGGTTTCGAGACCCATCATACAACTTCACTTCACATTTTGTGTGGGCCTTAGCATCTCTAGTGGCTTTTTCTTCAGGAGCATAGCGAACTAAAATGTTTTCCACTTTGTTGACTAATTGCCCAATAGTTTATGCCAAGGCAAACATTTGTTCAGTTAAATTAGATGCCATTTGTGATATAGTGTAAGCCAGATCAATTATAAAATAGCACCCTCTCCTAGGCTATGAACTTGCAAGTTACTACAAGAGGGGTTACAAAGAAATTTACCAAAAAATGCAAAATAATCTCTCTCTTTTACAATGTTGTGCCTAATTTTCAAAGCAAAAATATAAATATTGATGCTATTATGAATAAGAAAAAATAGATATAGAGCAAAAATTCAAGGCACAAAAATAATTTTTTTTTTTTTAAATTAATTGTTTGAAATTTAACCAAAATTTTGGCTTTTTTCTACCAAGTCAACAGGCGGTATGGGCACCACAATCAACAAGCAAGAAACATGCAATGTTCAAATACGTCCATGATATAGAAATTCAATGGTAGGCCATAATATCAACAACAACAAGTGTGATGTAGCATGGGCATACAACAAAAGTGCACACTATAGTGCTCTAGCCAACCCACATGGGCTAGCTACTTCTCTATGGGTGTCGTGTGCTTTTTAAGCAATAATACTTCCCACTCTCCATCTATGTGGGATAATAACCTGCACAAACATAACAAAATATTTTTTTGTGGAAAAATACAAGTGCCATGTGTTGGATCTATATTGGCTCATGAAATATCACAAGAATCCAAGCAATGCAAAGTGTACAACGTCGACCAATCACAAAAGCTAGTGGAAGTCAATCAACCCTTTGCCAACGGATACTAGCTATCTTCTTTTCTATGCATATACACTTAAAAATAGTGTATGTGGCTATCTCATCCCAAATGTGGAATTAATGGTTTGCACACCATCGTGAATCACAACCTTGTTTGCCAAAACATCATTGAAAAAGTCTAAAATATACTAAAATTCTTCCACAAACACTGAAATTTTTTGTAGAGCTTCTGCGAATGTCTAGACACCCTATAAAATTTTGCCAAAATCCACATAATCTTGCTAGAAAAGCACATATTTTTTTGAAATCATTCAACCTGATTATGTTGGTTTTGTGCCGATCGAAAACCAGTACTAGTCACCAAAATTTGCAGGCAGGTCAAGCAATCAAATATTTCAAAGGCATCGCCGGTAGGGCTAACAAATCATGTTGTATGTTTGTCATTGAAAATGGCTTAATTGCTTCAATTTTTTTTGATGAAAATCCTCCTATCATCGTACTTCATCATATTGACCTGCAATGACAAGAAAATCCTTTACTTATAGTTTGCCTATCTCCATTGCTTCTGCATAGACGTTGTTGGTGATAGATTTATGGGATGTGGAATGACTTCTACGTGTATGTGGTGAGGTGGTAGTGAGTGATGGTACCAAAGAAGAGCATGCAACATTGGTAGTTAGAGATGGTAGTTTGTTGGGGGTTGTAGTTTAAATGACCTATGTATCATAAGCAATGATCAGAGTGTCACAACAGTGATCAAAATCCTTCAAAAGTGGCTCAACCGTCTATTGCTGAGGGTGGTCAAGAGCACGGGACATTGGTGTGCTGGCCATCAGCTGGCATTGGTCTATGATCAATAGAAGATCAAGGTTGGAAAGCCATCAACAAAAGATCGATAAGAGTTCAGGGACAAGCTCTTCCCTATCTAAAGAAATAAAAACCCTTGTTCCCCAAAATGAGCAAGTATCCCAAAATAAAATAAAAGAAAAGAAAATAAATAGTAGTTTTCACCACTAAGAAAATAAATCCCTTGATATTCATAAAAAATAAGCAAGTATCCTGAAAAAATCAAAAGAAAAGAACGGGGTATGATCTTGAATTCCTAGGATCCTCAGTAGTTCAAAAGTCATGAGATGATCCCCATTACAATAATGAGCTCTAATATTATACCTAAAAATAGGGTAGTCTTATGCATGGCGATATGTTTATCATATTAGCAACCTTCTTTTGTACATATCAATTTTAGCTTGTGGATGAGCTAGCTTTTGGTGGCTTATATTACCTAGTAGTATAGTCCAACTACATCCAAAACCAATATTAGGATGACCATAGTGTGACCCTCATTATAGCAATGGGCTCTAAGAGTTGGCTTGACAATGGGGTAGTCTTATGCATCATTAATGAACATCACAAGCACACAAGGATATTGAATATTTGGGTCTTCCTAGTAGAATTGTGTCTTTCAAAGTCTTGTGTAATCAATATGCATCTTTTGAATGGTCAACTAGGGTGTTTGAGTCTCATAAAAAACATGTTGTTTCCTCATAACATCTTATTGGTGACCCATCTATCACTTATATTTTTATCATATTACATATGGTTGGCTTTCCAATGTATGAATTTTATGAAAAGGTTAACATTTTGATTGATGACTTTTATACATTTTGTGGTGCTTACATTTAGGTTTTTTTACATCTTAGATTCATTCATTATGTTTTAGAATATAAACATAAAAATCAAATTTTACATCATCATATCATTAGTACATCATCTACATGCATACATCTAGGCATACATCTATGCATACATACTACAATTTCTAGGTATACATCGATCATCCATAATTACATCCATAAGTGCATCCATGCATAATATAAATATATGCAATAAATACATGATAGGCCATAATAAAAATCACATCATATATATATATGGATAAGTCTAGGACATCATGATACACAAATTCTTGTAGGCTATAATAAGATGGGTCCTTGAATCTCACACCCAAATATAGAGCAATACATGAGTCCAAGTCAAATGGGGCCTACGCCCCTAGATTTTCCTCCACCCTCGATCTTGTATCGATGAGGATGAGTAGATCCACTAGCCTCTAACCTTTGAGGAGTATCTAAAAATCTCAAAATTGGATGCCTCACTAATGGTTGCCCTGACTCACTACATCAATTCTAATGTAATGACCCAAATAAAGGTCACCAAGGTATTCTACCTCCAAGCTGCTTTACCTCATTCTCCAATCCAAAGATATACTCTCGATCTGATCATCAATGAGAGACATAGTGGTCCACCATCCTTTGTAGCTCTACCACCCGTTCCTATATCCTGGCCTTATCACCCATGACCTATCCACCTGTAACCTATCCAATAGTCAACCTTGTCATCTATACCTATAGAGCATCCCACTCTCCTATCAGTCCTATCACCTATATCCATAGAGCATATTGCTTTGCTATCACACTACCCAATGCATCCTAAAATATCTATAGTTTTACCTACAACACATACTTATTCTCAGAGAATCCCCTCCATAATTGCCTCCCCTAGTCCAGCTAAATCTAGAGCACTAACACTATGGTGTCTCACTCCAATAGATACCTCTACAAAGTATGGACCTATGATCTAAGTGTAGACTCCTAATCCTATGACTCCTCATCATCCCCATATTCATCCTATGGCTCATAATCTCCCTCTGAGTTTTGATCCCATTCCTCCTCTCTTCAGTGATGCACTCATCACTCATCCTCAACCTCCATGATGCCTTCATCCCCTACTACTCTAGCCTATCCACCCATAGGTACACATCCCTACCATAGCTTAGTAACCCACCATGCATCACACTCTACCATAGTACATGCATAATCTCCACTTGCATCTACCACTGGCTGATCTGTGTCATCATCCATTACCTCTCCTTGAAACCATGCTAAGTTTACCTTATCGTCCCGATACTAGTAAATTATGGGATCACCAGGTATACTTTGATGAATCTCAAACTATCAACAAACAAGAGTGTACTAGATTTATTCCTACCTTATGCTATGGTGACCAACCACCCCTCACCCATGTCTAGTATACCTTAGTTTTTCAACTACCTCTATCCATGGTGGGAAATCCCTATACAACAATCATGTCACTTACTCTAGCCTTAGTCTCTCAAAAGAATTTGTGTAATTAGAAATCTTACCCAAGTGGGTTTGACTATGACCCACCTCCTAGTCTTGCCTCTACTGCATACCATAGCTAATCTCCCTGTCTACCATATGATCTTATGATGACAAAGGAAACCCCTTTAGTCTATCCACTTAGATGTGCTCCCACCTCTAGATCTATAGTAGGAAGCTACAACCCAATCAAATCCTACACCACTGGTGAATCTCATAGAGCTCATCATACAAATGAGATAGTAGCATAGTATCCTAGGCCATAATCAAAGGCTCCTCATTGGTGCACTTGCCCAGATCCTACACTACCTCAAGGAGGTTCCATGGGAACCTCACTCCTAAAGAGCCCAACAACAATATGTTTGAAATGAGTGACATCAACACCATATGTCTCATCGATAGGACACCATCTTCATACCATAACTCCATTAGCACCCCTTCACTATCCAAGCTACACTAATCCACCTCCTAATCCTCTAAAAAAATCCTCTTCAATACTCTACCCTACTGACTAGTGGTTTTAGAGAGTATGGGGTATCCCTCTATTGGACCGTAGAGAACCCTATAGATGTCCTCTAGGGTGACTGTCATTTCACTAGTCGAAAGGTGAAATGTGTCGGTATGACTATCCAAACAATCAATAAAGGCCATTAGGTAGGTCTGATCTACCATCACTACCTCTAGTCTCACAACTTTCTTAAGGTCAATGACCTCAAGCCACTCCTAATAAAAACTAATAAGTGCATCATGCGTTGTCTTGTAGACCATGGGATATCTATGGCAATCCCACACACACTGAATGCATAATTTAAAAATTTGAAAATGAAGTTAAAAAACAATAAAATAAAACAAAAAATAATCCATAAGTAGTGAGGTTATCTCAGGTTGAGATGGTCTCCAAGTGATGTCATCTCGATTCGATATGGCCTCCACAACTGTCATATTTTTATTTTTGGGTTTTGAACCATAACTGTCTCACCTCAAGATGACGCCCAATAGCACAAAAGGGACCATCTCACCCCAAGACTACCCCAAAATGGGGTAAATTTAAAATTAATTTCCTAGCGCTAAATACAATCAAGAAAATAAAAGCACAATTTCAAGCATACAAGACAACCTACACTACATTTTAATCTAAGGTATGATTTCTTGCCTTAAGTTTTTGATGAGGTTAATTTTATTTTATGAGGTAATAAAGGAGTGATAATGGTGTTTACCTTTCTCCTTTCGATTCCTCCAGCCATCGTGGTCTTGGATTAGTCCATTATATGATTTGATCAACAATTCGGTAGCACTCCACTTCAAAAAAAAAAATCCTCCTCCTAGCCTCCCTTTTCCTCCAATTTCCAGCTGTGTAAATGATATCAGAAAAGTTCTAATTTTGATTTTATATTTTCAAATCTACATTGACCATCCCGAGATCAGATAGTCATAATTAGTGTGACATCCCACCAAGGGACGATTGATAGATTTGAAAAAAATAAAAAAAACCTCCAAAAGGAACTTCACACCTTTGGTCACATCAATTCAAAAAATCTCTAAAGGTAGCTCACACCTTTGGTCCAAACCAAATCAAAGGGTTCCAAAGGCACCCAAATTACTTTGGTCAAAATCAATTCAAAATCTCCAAAGGAACCTAACACTTTTGATCAAAATCATTCAAAAGGCTCCAAAGACACTTACCCCTTTGGTTAAATTCATCCAACAAATTTGAGTGAACCTCGTATCTAGTGATTTACTCTAGTAACCTGGTGGTTGCAGTGATTGGTTATCCATGCAATTTGGTAGGATGAGTAAATTACCATAAGGTCACTTACCAAAAAAAGAAAAAAGAGAGAAGAAATAAATCAAGGTTGTAATGGGATTTTGCATACCTTTACCTATGTAATAGTCCTAGAAAATCCAAATCAAGTCATCTTGGTCAAGTGACTGATTGCTTTCAACATTTTACCATTTCCTCATTGACTCGTCCCTTGAGGGGTTTGTCATAAAATTTCAAAATTTATAATCAAGTTAATAATCAAAAATTCAATCATGCAAATTGCATTTGTTCAAGAATTATTGCCAAAGATAATCATGCCCTTCTTGCTTGGGGAATACATCATGCAAAAATTTCAACCAAAATAAATGCTTGGCATTATCGAAGCATAGGGTCTATAGACCCATGTGTCTGACCATTATTAAAAAGTGTGCCAAGATCAAGTATACTCAAAGCCATGAATCCTTGGCTAAAAATTTTGCTAAAACCAAGTTCTTCAACTTGTTAGAAGCAATGATTAAAAAATGCATACTCTTTTCATTATTGGGATATCTAACATTGTTCAGATCAATGAACATCATTGAACCTCAATTTGATTATAGGTCATCTATTTTTGCTTCATGTGCTTTCACACAACGCATCCCAAAAAGGGGCATCTCTAGACATCTAAAACACATCATATTGAGGAGACTACCTATATGGACTCCCTGTAGACCATGTTATTCATCTTGGGTAGTTCCATGGACTAAAATAATAGTTTTCACCACTCAAACAAGGGATATTCTCCTTTACAACCATGGCCATCCATCCAAGGGATGACCTCTAAAGATCATATCACCAAGGGACGATCCCAGTCAGGGCCATCTCACCCCAAGATGGTCACGCCTGAAGCAAGATAAAAAAAGAGAGTGGGATATAACTAGCAGTTGAAACTACTAGTTAAACCCATGCATTAACTTGTGCTATAATTTACCGTGTGCATGATCCCAGATTAGAACAATTGTATGAAAAAATCAACTTACATTGATATTTTGAATATAGGCATTTGGTTTTCAGAATGTAAACTTTCTCTTCACTTTTTCATACATAGGGTTGTGCTATTATTAGATTCCTATTAAGGAATATATAATAGTGCTCACCCCTCATTCAAAATAGAGCAAGTTTTAAAATATTCAAGCAACAAAGTGTTGCCAAAATTTGACCACGAGCCTCCAAACATTTTGCATTCTTCTCATTGTAGGAAGCATATTGTTGGTTTATTCCTAGGATTGAATATCACATCTGTATTCACTATGAAATCACATGTACCTAATTTAGAGATTGATCCAAACACAAAAAATCCATTCACATGAATGCACTAATCTACCAATCAAACCATGGATCGAACCTTGGAATTGCCTTGTATTGACCATGAGAAATCACTTATAGGTTAGTGGTTGTCTCACTCAAAGACGACCCACAGGAACAACCGCCCCTCACTTAGATGACCCCAAGGCATAGATTTGTTTTATTGTAATATATTTTAGTAGTATTTTTTTTATTATTTCTTATATCAGTTATTATTTTGTTTATACATGCATTTATATTTATTTTATTTATTTATTGCATCTCTTTTCATTAATATAGGCCTTATCTTGAAAGGATCTACATATGCTTTTAATATTCTTTAATTTTATTGTGTGTAGACTATAGGTTTCTATGAAGAAGGAAGACCACAAGAACTTGATATCATCAACCCTTGCGGTGGTCATGAGAAACCTACTCCAAGATGGTTTGTGGGTGCAAGAGAGATCCTACGGAATACACCTTAATATTTTATGATTGTATTAATTGTATCAAGACTTGGTAGTGAATCCCCTTAGGAGGGATATCATTGTAACTAATTGAAAATAATATATTCAAATATCAGTAAAGGAGTACAATTATTTTATACTCTATGTTATCATTGTGGTTGGATCACTGCTATCTATTTTAGTTTTTTATTTAATTACTTGGTGTACAAATTATTTAGTGCTTCACAAGGATTATTTGGTAATCCTATATATTTTTATTTAAGTGAGAACCTATCACTTTTGATATATGATATTATTATCACCTATATTTAGTATGAGCATGAGCTGAGAGTGAGTGCAACATGAAGTGAGTGCGAGCGTGAGCCAAGAGTGAGTGCAGTCTAGAGCAAGTGCGAGTGTGAGTGTAGTTGGAAGTGATTGTAGCTAGAAGTGAGTGCATGCATGATATATAAGTGAGTGTGAGCCAAGAGCAAGTGTGAGTGTAGCTAGAAGAGAGTGTAAGTGCAACCAGGAGTAAGTGTAGTTAGAAACAAGTGTGAGTGTAACCAAGATTAAGTGTGAGTGCAGCTAGGAGTGAGTACAATCGAAAGTGAGTGTGAGTGCAAGCCAAGAGTTAGGGAAACTAAAAGCACATGATCCAGGAGTGGGGAGGAAGTGTAAGTAGGAAATCCAAAATTAGAAAGCAAAGTGTGATCAAGGAACAAGTGCTACTTATTAAAAGTAATTTGTGAAAGTCCTTGCTAAAAGTATGAAAGACCAAGTTGGAAGTATGGATACCCTAGCTAGCATTAAGAGGAAGAGAGAATCTATGGCAAACCCAATCTAGGAAGTAGTATCTACACCAGAAGTGATTATCAAGGATGAGAAAATTGAGCATGATATAATGGTTCTTAAAACTAGAGAGTTAATATATAAGTTTTATGGATATTGGATAGGTTTTTTTGAGATTCAAAATTGGATCAAGTGGAAATGGGGTTTAAATTCATATTACTCCATGACATCTTTTCCAAAAGGATTTTTCCTCATTATTTTATCCACTTCAGAAATAAGAGATAAAATAATGGATGGAGGCCCATGGTTTAGGGGTAAATATGAATTATATTTAAGACCTTTGAGTGAGAATGTTTTGTGGATATAGAAACTATTAGAAGGCTTTCGGTATGGATAAATCTTTTTGGACCTCCTTATCAACTCATCAATAAGGATGTTTTGAAGAATATTGGTAATACTCTAGCTGAATTCATTTAATAGGGATCAACTACTAAGAGAGAAGGAATATTGTAAACACTTGAATATGTGTTGCCATGGATATTTCTAAACCTTTACCATATTCGATTATGATTAAATCTGAATCAAGAGAATGGGATCAACAAATGGGTTTTAAAAATATTGCATTTCTATGTCACAAATATCATGAAACTAGGCACATGACAAGAGACTGCAAAGTGAAAATGGAAGAAGAGATGGAATTTTTTGGGCATGAGGGTAGCTTCAATTTGAAACAAGGAGACCATATCACAAGAGAAGCTAAGTCAAATAAAGGATTTTCCACTCCTAAGAATGTAGTTAGAAAAATTTCTCCACATCATCAAATGGCAAAGGCCATTATAGTTCACTTGAATCAATCATTAGAAGACAAAAATATATGGGGGATGATGAAGTACAATTCACAAGTTCAAATATAGGAGCTAAAGGTGTAAAGGAATAGGGGAAGGCAAATTTTAAAACAAAGGAAGATGGGGAGATGAATTTTAAAGCAAATAAGTTGAAGGAGGTCAAGCTTAATCCAGGTTAATCACCTTTATTATCCTCAAGTAGCTTAAAATATTCTCCTTATAATAAAAAATGAAAGTAATACACAGTGCATTCCTTGCACTTTAGGATATCAAGAGCAATATAGTAAAGAAAATATTATGGAGGATATCCCAGGAAATTTAGAATTTTTAGGCCAACATAAGAAAGTGAGGACTTTTGAGGATCATCTATGTAGTTTAGAGTTTATAGGGCAACACAAAGAATACAATTCTAATAAGGCTATTCCTTGCACTTTCAACTTTTTAGGTCAACATAAATCTTTAGAAGATAAGTCTCATTTTGAACAATATAAAATAATAGAAGATATTGATGAATATGAGAGTGTTGGTGGTAATGGAAGAAGGAGAGGAAGGCCATAAAAGCAATAACATGAGAAAAAGAACCTTAAAAGGATATTTATTTGGGAAGCCAAATAAAAATATCATGGGTATTAACAAGAAGTGGGGCTAAGCCCACTAATAAAAATAAAAAATGTTGATGATGAAAATGATATCATGGAATATTAGGGGTATGAATAAAATATCTAAAAAAGAGATATTAAAGAATCAATAGGTTTTTATAGCCCTGAATTTATTTAAATACAAGAAATAAAATTAAGTAACGAGGAATGTAAGGATGCTTTTAAGAAGATTTAGAAGATAAATGGTTGTTTAGAAATTTCTTGTATAGAAGCTTTAGGTCTTATTGCAATAATATGGGACAAATTAAAATGGAATGGAAAACTACTAGAAGCAAAAAGTAATTGGGTTGTATTATTTTGCAGGAAAGAGTAAAACATCGAAGTTGGGATTATAAATGTATATGCTCCAACTATAGTTACTCCTCGTGAAAGATGTTGGGAAGAACTTAGCATATTATTATCAAATACAATAATGATTCATTGTGTTCTATGGATTATTGGGGGTTATTTTAAAACTATTTTATCTCCTTTGTAAAATAAGGGTGGCATTCTCTTGGGGGTAATTCTAATCCTATTCATCATTTATTACTAGAGGCAATCTGGCAATGTGAGTATATTCATAGAGAAGGAAATTGGGTAGCTGATAAATTAGTAAATTATGGTGTTGATCTTCATCTTGGTGAAATTCAAATTTTAGAAGGCAATTGGTCAAGTGATATTTTATGTCTTAATCAAAATGATGTCAAGGATATAATTGTGGAAACATAAGACTTCGAGGGAGTTGAAAAATATATTTAAGAGAAAAATAAAAAATTATGATAAAAAGGTATGCTGTAGCAAATGTAATATTTTAATATTTGGCTAGGAGTGGCCCCCAATAGAAGCCACATATAACCTAATATATATATATATATATTATCGGGGTTTGTTATAGCTTGGATTTCCTTAGAAAGAATGACCTACAACATAATATCAAAATTATGTCCAATATTTTTAGTTATTCATGATAACTAAGTACTACTATAATAAGAATAATGCTTGATTTAATATATGTTTTTAAAATAATATAATGATATGACTTAGTAATCATATTAATATCTACTAGCAATTCTATAAGGTATTTTTTTCATGATAATTTCTTAGGAAATATTAATTAAACATAAGCATTTTTTATTTATTTTTTTTTGATTGGTTGAAAGGGTGTTAAAAGGTCCCTGAACCTTGTACAAGAATTTTTTACATGTTTTCCAAACCGACCGAAGAGGCCCAAGAGCTAAAGATCAAGGAAAAGGCAACACACCGCAAGAAGAAAGGTGTCATAATATCACGACAAGTTACATTTTCGTGGTCCAAAGCATAGGAAAAAAGCAAGGAGGAAAAGGTGTCACGATATTGTGACATGTTGCACCGCCGTGGCCAAAGGAGGAAGAGATGTTGCGATATCGCGACAAGAAACAACATCATGGACGAATGAGACAAAGTGTCGCGATATTGCGACATGTTGCAACATCGCTGCCAGAAGAGAAGAAGTGTCACAAAATTATGACAATTTGCATCTTCACGACCATAGGAGGAAAGGTGTCATGATATCGCGACATGTTGCATCGTCGAGGCCAAAGAAGAAAATATGTCATGATATCGCGACATGTTGCATTGTCGCGGCCAAAGGAAAAAAAGTGTCGCGAAATCACGACATGTTGCACCGTCGTGGCCACAAGAGAAAAGGTGTCGTGATATTGCGACATGTTGCATTGATGCAACCAAAGGAGGAAAAGTGTCGTGATATCGTGACATGTTGCAATGTCACGTCCAAAAGAGAAAAGGTGTCGTGATATCGCGACAAGTTGTATCAGCGTGGCCTAAGGAGAAAAAATGTCGCGATATCGCGACATGTTGCAACGTCGCGGCCAGAGGAAAAAAGGTGTCATGATGTCACGACATGTTGCAGCATTGTGGCCAAAGGAGAGAAAGTGTCATGAAATCATGACATGTTGCATCGTCTCGGCAGAGGGATAAAAAATATCATGAAATTGTGACATGATGCATTACCACGACCAAAGAAGGAAAAGGTGTCGCGATATCATGACAAGTTGCTTTATCAAGGCCAAAGAGAAAAAGTGTCACGATATCGCGACAAGTTGCATTATCATGGCCAAAGAGAAAAGGTGTCACGATATCGTGACATGTTGCATCATCGTGGCCAAAGATGAAAAGTGTCGCGATATCGTGACATGTTGCATTATCGCGATCGAAGAGAAAAGGTGTCACGATATCGTGACATGTTGCATCATCGCGGCCAAAGAGAAAAAGTGTCACGATATCGCGACATGTTGCATCATCGCGGCCAAAGAGAAAAAGTGTCGTGATATCACAACATGTTGCATTATTGCATCCAAAGAGAAAATGTGTCACGAAATTGTGACAAGTTGCAACAACACGATCGAAGAGAAAAAGTGTCGCGATATCGCGACATGTTGCAGCATCACGGTTGAAGAGAAAAAGTGTCGCGATATCGCGACATGTTGCAGCATCGCGGTCGAAGAGAAAAAGTGTCGCCATATCGTGACATGTTGCAGCATCGTGGCCGAAGAGAAAAAGTGTCGCGATATCGTGACATGTTGCAGCATCGCAATCGAAGAGAAAAATTGTCGCGATATTGCGACATGTTGCAGCATCGCGATCGAAGAGAAAAAATGTCGTGATATCGTGACATGTTGCAGCATCACGGCTGAAGAGAAAAAGTGTCGCGATATCGTGACATGTTGCAGCATCACAACCGAAGGGAAAAAATGTCGCAAAATCATGACAAGTTGCAGCATCATGGCCGGAAGAGAAAAAGTGTCATGAAATCGTGACATGATGCAGCGTCGCGACCGAAGGAGAAAAAAGTGTCGTGATATCGCGACAAGTTGCCACCTTGCTGTCAAAGGAGAAATAAATGTCGCGATATCGTGACATGTTGCATTTTCACGGCCAAAGGTGAAAAATGTCACGATATCGCGACATGTTGCATTTTCGCGGCCAAAGGTGAAAAATGTCGCGAAATCGTGACATGTTGCATTTTTGCGGCCAAATAGACAAATACACATGATCAATAGACAAATATTTTTAATTAATAATAAAATATCAATTGATCAAATACACATTGCAAGAATTTTTTATTTTTTGTCTCCTTAGGATAATTATGGGTGTTCCTTCAATTATCAATAGGATTATTTTTTAATGAATGTATTGAAGATTGGTTTGGAGATTGTATAACGAGGATGTTAATTTATGACCAACATAAATCAAATAATTTGAAGAACTTACTAAAATATTTTTTCTTAAAATTAAAATCTCTCCAAATAATGTGTAGTTCATTACGAATTATTGAAGATAACAAAATCACAACTGAGATGGAAAATTGATAGAGAGGCAGATTGCAAGGTAGTCTGTAGCCTTCAAACCTTCATTAAAAACTTAACTTTGCACTCTTCAAAATAATTTTTCATTCAATCCCAATTGAGTTATAAATATTCTTCCTCTTTCCTTTATGTTGATGGTAATTTTCCAAATTTAAACCCTAAAATCTCCATAATATTGTATTATAAATCTTAGCCAATGTTAATGAAAAATATTTTGGTTTTTATAGTACTAACTAACTATTCAACGACCTTATCAAAGCATGATAATATTGATTTAAATTTTATGGCCTTCCTAACTAATAAATGATCCCAAATAAAAATATCATCAACAAATTAGAGGTAAGATTCAAAGGGATCCTTTTTTGCAACTTGAATACCTTTAATTTTGCCTTCTACTTTTACCTTTTGAAAAAGCTCTTCCTAAAATAATGAAGAGATAAGAAGATAATGGGTCATCTCGGAGGAGTACATGAGATGATTCAAAACATTACATGAGGGATCCATTAGTTAAAATAGAATATTTTAGAGTGCTATAACATCTAATCCATTCATACCAACCTTGATCAAAATTAAAAAAACTAAGAATTTCATATACAAAACTCCAAAAAACCCTATTATACATTTTTTTTATACTTAATTTAATAAGCATACTTGAGTTTTTCATGGAATGAAGCAAATGTATGACCTCTTGTACAATGATTATACCATCAAGAATTTGTTCACATGAACAAAACCATTGTTTTAAAACTTTCAACCTAAGAAAAACTTAGTAGCCTAATTTTGGAAAGCTACTCAGTAACTTGGGAAAACTTAAAAAACTTAGTAATAACTCGACCATTTTTTTCAATAAATTGAAAGAAAATTTAAGCAATAAGTAGAGAGCCAATATTGTATTACCTATTCATTGCAATGAGTACAATTATAATTTATGAAACAACTATTATAGTAACCTAAAATACCATTACAAGACTTTTTTCAAAACCTTCCTTTTACTTGTGAAGTACATATTCTCCCACTTTTGAATTTAATTTCCCTTTAAGGGAATTCAAATTTCTCAAACTATCCAACATATTTATAACTTATATTCCATTGATACATATATTTACTATTCAAGTCTAAATATACTTGTATGTGTTAGAGAAATATTACATTATTGGGTAATTTTGATGATCTCATAGGAGATATGGTTGGTTGTAACCACCAGGCTATTTTTGTTGATGGTTATAACTCTGTAGCCTAAAATTATATTTTTTTATAACCATATGATTGTATAAATATTGAAATATTCAATATAATATTGATCTATTTTGGTCCAACATGGTATTAGAGACAAATGAGGGACTTCCCCAAGGCACTTGTGGTAGGAAAAATATCTTTTTCTCTGAGGTTTATGACAAGTTTGCATATCATCATAATCACCACATCCATTTTTTAACTTGTTTATTTTTGCAATTAATCCATGCACCTGCACTTAGCATCCATCTCTAGAGGGGGGTGTAGTAGAAGTATCCTTGCCATGAGTTACTATCTAGAGGGTGATGCAAAAAAGGTAGCCAGTGAGAAAGATCTATGATACCATGGTCATGTTACCATAAGCTACCATACACATAAATGATAGACTCATGTGATTTTATCAATTATCACCAAAATCACACTCTCTTTATGATCATCTAAATCATCCATTTTCAGGTTGCAATGTTGGATCCATAGGAGTCATATATGTAAAAGAATGGAATAAAGAGTGGAGAAAAAGGTGCAATAGTCATCTTCTCCACCAACTTGCAAGTCTATATATGTTTACAATCATAGGAAATTTTGTATTTTATGCCCAACTTGGAACAATCATATAAGTTCATAGTTAGTGTACACGTGGTATATCTTCCACACCAATACATCCACTAGCAAAACTGAAGAGAACGAGGAGAGGATATACAAAAAAATGAAGTATCAAAAAATTAGTAGAAACAAAGCTATGTTTAAAAAAATTCAAATCCAGACACAAACTAAAGCAAGGTAGTCTATTTTTTGATGCAAGCAAGTGGTCTACATAGGGTATTGGCACTAACTATGATGACACAACTAGTAGTAAATAACACATCCTTCATACAAGTGATGATAAGACTAGATGAAAAATACAAGGTACTTATTGAAGGTGAAAGGAGGAACCACATGAAAAATGATAAAAAAATCCTTAGATTTGAACAGTAAATCACATGTAAAGTTGAGTTGGATACCTATGACTGAGAAGTAATTTTTATTTATAGTGATAGGTGCAATACAAGGCACCTATAATATGAGGCACCAAATACGTAGGTGGAGGTGCCAATGTGTACCAATGTGTACCAATGTCAAAGATTTCAAAAACTTTATACATTTTTCTAAGCTCTTGAAAAAATTTATGATGGTCCAACATGGTATCAGAGTGGATTTTGATTACTATCATAATGAAGGAAGATCATTCAAAGTAATCTTGTTATAGAGACTCAATGTTATAGGAAGAAAATAAGAATGTGAAAGGTTCTCATCATAATTTTGGATTTAAGATTTAATATGAAACTTTTTGACTAGGAAATTTAAATACTATGAAAGATTCTCATCAAAGTGTGATGTTAAAATAGGGCCTATTGGATGCATTTGGTAAGTTTTCTAGATTTAATTTCACACTAGCAAAACCTAATGGGGAAACCACTGATGATGGCCCCTTTGAGATTGCAAAGAGCTATCGATGTGATGATGAACTAGTGGTAGCAGAGCCATATTTTGAAGGCACATTGTAGGCTCCATATCCTATAGTGAAAGATTCCAAATCCTATAGCCATAACCTATAAATCCTATGGTGGTGTCCTTTAAATATTTTAGTGGCTATATCCCTATACATGTCCTATAAAAGGAATAAAACTAGGGCTAGACATTTACTTCTAGTTTTATACATGTTTGCACAAATCCAAACTTTGCACATTATCAAAATGGTGAGGTAAACGCTAAGATCCAATTTTATGCAATTACACAAAACCAAACTTTTTATTAAAATAGATTATGTCAATTGGAGTCAAACTTTGATTTTATGCACACGAGCAAATTTTTGTTGTTCTAGAATTGGATAAAAGAGACAAGCGCAAAACCCTAAAATCAACTCACAACCTGAATCTTTGGATTTATTCACATTGAGGTTGCATTGTCCTAGAAAGGAAACACTTAAGTTAAAAAGTATTGGTTTTCAAAAAGCACCAATTAACAAAATAGAGCATAAAATATAGAGTATAAAATAGGGCACTCTAATTGCTGTTGCAATTAACAATCTTTATTCATTTTATTACATTTCATCCATTACATTGACAAAATGATTACATTGTTCAAGTATTTATAGGCTTGAAGCCTTAACCAAGAAGCTTCCAGAATGAACAATCTAGAACAGAGTATTGTAGAAAAATCTGGAAACTTTGACCTTATGTAAACAATTGGAAATTTCTAGAAACTTTGACTTTATGTAAACAATTGGAAACTTCTAGAAACTTTGTAATTCTAGAACATTTCTAAAATCTAGAAAGTTCTAGAGGCTGATATAATTACATTAAGCATTATTACTAACATTCTCCCCCTTAATGCTTAATGTAGTGACTCCTAATAACTGTCTCATTCTAACAAAATTTTCTTTGCATAATGCTTTAGTAAAGACATCTGCTAACTGATCATAGCTATTACAAAATTTCAATTCAATTTGTCCTGTTGTTACAAGACTCCTGATAAAATGATATCTAATATCAATATGTTTAGTATGACTATGAAAAATAGGATTTTTTGTAATAGCAATTGCAGATTTGTTGTCACAATAGATAGTAGTTACTGCATCTTGTTCACATTTCAAATCTGCCAAAATTCTCTTTAGCCAAATTGCTTGACATGTTGTTGTTGATGCTGCAATATACTCCGCTTCTACTGATGATAGTGAAATAGTTGTTTGTTTTTTTGACAACCAAGAAACTGCACCAGAACCCAAGCTAAAAACATATCCTGAAGTGCTCTTTCTATCATCAATACAACCTACCCAATCACTATCTGTGTATCCAACCAGTCCAAAATTATCAGTTGACTTATATAAAATACCAAAATTAATTGTGCCACACACATATCTGAGTATCCTCTTTACTGCACGAAAATGGATTTTAGTTGGATTTTGCATATATCTTGAAGTTAAGCTTATTGCATGCATAATGTTAGGTCTGGTGGTTGTAAGATACATAAGACTGCCAACTAAACTTCTATACATTGTAGCATCCACCTTTTTACTTCCATCATCTTTGACCAACTTTTCATTTTGATTCATAGGTGTATGCAGAGGTTTGCAATTTTTCATTCTACATTTATCAAGTAGGTCAATTGCATACTTTTCTTGTGAAATAAAAATACCATCATTCAACTGTCTTACTTCTATGCCAAGAAAATAGTGCATCATACCCAAATCAGTCATTTCAAATTCATGCTTCATAGCATTTCTAAACTCTTGTATCAACACCTCGCTATTGCTAGTATAAATCAAGTCATCAACATATAAGCAAACAACAAGTAGGTCATGAGTACCTCTAAATTTGATATACAATGTGGGCTCACTTTCACTTCTGTTGAAGCCATGTTTCAAAAAATATCCATCAATTCTACTATACCAAGCCCTAGGCGCTTGTTTGAGGCCATACAGGGATTTCTTTAACCTGTAAACTTTATGCTCTTGTCCTGCAACTTTGAAACCCGGTGGTTGTTCTACAAATATTTCTTCATTCAAGTAACCATTCAAAAATGTTGATTTAACATCAAATTGAAAAACTGACCATTTAAATTGTGTTGCCAAAGCCAAAATAATTCTAATAGTATCAAGTCTTGCAATAGGAGCATAAGTCTCATCATAATCTATACCTGGTTGCTGAGAGTAGCCTTTAGCTACCAATCTGGCTTTGTGTCTTTCAATTGACCCATCAACATTATATTTTGTTTTGTAAACCCACTTTAATCCAATAAGCTTCTTTTCTGGTGGAGGATCCACAAGCTCCCATGTTCCATTTCTTTCAATGGCAACAATTTCTTCCTTCATGGCTTCATGCCAAACTTCATATTTCACTGCATCTTCAAAATTTCTTGGCTCTACTTGGATATTAGTCAATAAAGCATAATTCATTACTGAACTGAAATCAGAAGTTTTTTCATAAATTTCTTTAAGATATTTTACCTTCCTTTATGGAGGACTTGTAGGAGGACTTGGGCTAGATGATGAAGATGATGAACTTGATGAAGGAGTGGCTATGGAATTTGAGCTGCTACTTGGCCCAATAGGATGAGGTTCCACTCTTAGGCTGCTATTTGGTCTAGCAAATTGAGGCACCAATACTAGATTTTCTTGTTGTACATTTCCATCCCACTGCCATGCTTCATTTTTAGCAAAAATCACATCACGACTAACAATCAAGTTCCTTGTCAAAGGATTATATAGCCTGTATCCTTTTGTTTCCTCACTATAGCCAATAAAAATACACTTTTCACTTTTATCATCAAGTTTCTATCTCTTTTCTTCAGGTACATGAGCATATGCAATACAACCAAATATCTTGAGATGTGCTACACTAGGCTTTCTTCCACACCATGCTTCATGAGGAGTCATATTCTTTACAGATTTTTTTGGGCATCTATTCAACAAATAGATAGAAGTAGCTACAACTTCAGCCCAAAAATAATTTGGAAGACCCTTTGCTTTAAGCATGCTTCTGGCCATCTCCACAATCATTTGATTCTTGCGTTCTGCAACTCCATTTTGTTGTGGAGTATAACTTGTAGTCAATTGCCTACAAATACCATGTTTTCTACAAAAATATCAAAATTCATTGGAGGTAAATTCTCCCCCTCTATCTGTACACAGGGTCTTTAGAAAATAGCCACTCTATTTTTCCACGTTAGCTTTAAACTACTAAAAAATAGAGAAAGCTTTTGATTTTTCTTTAATAAAATATGCCCAAGTCTTCCTACTAAAATCATCAACAAAAATGATAAAATACCTACTTTTGTTCAGTGATAAGGTCTGCATTGGACCACAAATATCTGCATGTACTAGCTAAAGTGGCTCCTTAGCTCTCCAAGCTCTTCCTGCTGGAAAAGAATCTCGATGTTGCTTTCCAAGAATACAACCTTCACAAATATGATCATCATATTCAATCAATGGAAGACCATTCACCATGTGCTTCTGATACAACAACTTTAGCCCTCAAAAATTTAGATGCCCATATCTCATATGCCACAACCAAGATTTATCATCTAAAACAACCTTCAAGGCTTGAGTTTGTGCATATGCCAATCTCAAAGGAAATATTCTATTAGGTAGCATACTAACTTTTGCTACAATCTGGTTGCTACCAACTTTATCATAAATAACACATTCATTATTCTAAAAAATAATTGAATATCCCTTCTGAATAAGTTATCCAATGCTTAAGAGATTATGGGTTAACTCAGGCACATAGAGAACATCATGAATAAACTTTTGCATCCCCTATCTTGTTTTGATTGAAATGGTTCCTTTGCCTTTGACTTCAACTTCATTTCCATCTCCAAGTTTTACTTGGGAATTAACAGAATCATCTAACTTGGCAAAGATATCCCTATTTCCAGTCATATGACTACTACACCCACTATCTAAGAGCCATACATCATCAGATATTTCTTTTGCTATATCACATGCCAAAAATAAATTATTTTGTGCTTCTTTCTCTTCAGAACTGTTAGCATGTTCTTTCTTCTTTTTCCAACAATCAGAAGCATAATGACCAAATATTTTACAGTAATAACACTGAGTTTGAGATTTATCAGAATTACCTCTTCCTCTATAGTTTGTTCTACCTCTACCATGTTGGTTGCTACCTCCATATCTGCTTGAGCCTATGCCACCATGTCCTCTTCCTCTAAATTTTTCTCTACCTTTGTTTGAGGATGATCCTTCAGATTCTCTTCCTTTATCTTTGGAAATATTAAGATTTTGCTTGAAAAGCTTTTTCAATTGGCATATCTGCAGGCCTATTTATCCTCTATTCATGACTTAGAAGTGATCCCATCAACTCACTAACTGATAGTTGTGATAAGTCTTTTGATTCTTCAATAGCAATTACCACAACATCATATTTTGGAGGTAGGCTTCTTAAAATTTTCTCTACAATATTTTGATATATTAGATTTTCTCCATGGGATCTAATTTGATTTACTAATCCCATAACACGATTGAAGAAATCTTGTATAGACTCAGAGTCCTTCATAAATAAATTTTCAAAATTCCTTCTAAGTTGTTGAAGCCTTACAACTTTTACTTTATCTGTACCCTGATATGACACCTGCAATAAATCCTAGGCTTCCTTTGACTTTGTGGTTGTAGCTATTCTAGGAAATATGGACTCATCCATGGCTTGTTGAATAAAAAATAGGGCTTTTGAATCCCTTTTTTATTCTCTTTCAATTGATCCTTTTGTGCCTTTGTCCATGTGGCTAAAACTTGAGCATCTGCTGGCTCTGTATATCCATTTTCAACTATATCCCATAAGTCTTGTGACTTGAAAAGAGTCTTCATTTTTATGCTCCAGAAGTCATAATTCTCCCCCTTAAACAGAGGGATTTGTGGTTGAGAAAGACTTAAGTTGTTTGCAACCATTAAAAAAACTTGGTATTTTAGAGTAGACTGTAAATACCATGCTCGATATTCTAGGCCTCCCATAGAATGGATACCCCTAGGATTCGATCGATCAGGATCTGATAAACACCAACTTCTCCTCTAGAAAAAATCATGAATCCTCTCACCCAACTATAATCCTACCACTCTATTGATGGTATAAATCAGTTGCACATAGTTCTTGGCACTTGTTGCCCCTTGGCTCAAGGACTTTTAGCCACAACTCTGCAAAGTTGTCACTCTCTATAGCCAAAAAAAAAAAAATTGCAACCTATAACAACAAAAGAACCCGTGCTTCTGTGAAACCCTAGCTCTGATACCAAATGTTGGTTTTCAGAAAGAATCAATTAATAAAAACAGAGCATAAAAAATAGAGTATAAACTAGGGCACTCTAATTGCTATTGCAATTAACAATATTTATTCATTCTATTACATTGCATCCATTACATTGCAAAAATGATTACATTGTTCAAGTATTTATAGGCTTGAAGCCTTAACCAAGAAGCTTCCAGAATGAACAATCTAGAACAGAGTATTGTAGAAAAATATAGAAACTTTGACCTTATGTAAACAACTGGAAACTTCTAGAAACTTTGTAATTCTAGAACATTTCTAAAATCTAGAAAGTTCTAGAGGTTGATATAATTACATTAAGCATTATTACTAACAAAAAGCACATAATAAATTTGATAAATGAACAACTTTGAGAAAGCAACTTTACAAGTGAATCCATGTATCCTTTCACTTCACAATTATAGAACAACAATATGAAAATATCGAAGAGGAATTCTGCCCATTTTCTATGGCTTCTTCAATCCTTGTATTCTCTTCTATGAAAGATAAACACTGACACTCTTCTCTACCGCATCTTCTTTTATTTCTTCATGCTTCAACAACCTTCCACCCTTACTTTTCTCTAACATTTTGAAGCACACCCATAAATCATATATAGCGAAGAATGGAGGGGAAAATTATCCTAATGCATTAATTAAGGGGATGAAACTCTACTAACTAAACAACTACAACTATAGGAGTAAATACAAGCACTCTAAAATTTGTGATGGTTTCTAATATCCATAGAAAATAAGATCTATCAAAGGTAGGTGAAATATAGATTAATTTCCAACATCCTATAGCTACAAGTCCTAGAAACTATGATAAATATCTTATCTATGGATATTCAAGTACTGCATGTTAATAGCTAAGCTACCATCTCAATTGGAAACCATCTATCTAGGCAAAAAAAAAACAAAAAAAATAGTTGCTACCTAAGAAGCAATTATAGATCATATTAGGTCCGAGGTGTAGACCAATTGGTTCATCCAAACCCCATAAGGGGGCGGAGGTCCAAGGTTCAAATCTCGGACCTCGTCGGACTGAACGCTTGTCCTTTTCCTAGTGCTTTCAGCGACGTAAAAGGTTTAAAATTATTGTGGCATGGTGGTTATAGGGGCGGACTGTGCGAAGATCTGTGTGGTGGATTCTGGGGCGGACAACGTAGAATACTATGGCGGCCATCAAAGCTGGACAACCTACCCAGATTAGTGGCGGCTACCGATTCCACCATGTAAATTCAAAAAACAAAAAAAAAAATTATAGATCATATTGAGATTTAGGTCATGCAAGATTCAAAGTGACCAAGCTTATCTACTACTCAAGAGAAATACCATGATTTTTTACTCTTGACTGTGAAAATTTGCACATATAGTCTATGTCTATATGACATGGATCTTGTATATTTGACTTCATGTTGAAATGTCATTGCTCGCAAGCTCTCTCTCTCAAGCTATGGAAAAATAGTATTTTGCAACTAGATGATATTATCTATGATCAATGAAGCACAATATTGAAGCATAGTAGTTATTATATTATAATTTTTTTTATATTTACAATGAAGATCCAAGATCCATGGAATAAAACATGGAGTGATTCAAATATCTAAGCATTAGATTAGAGGAAGTGGCATTTGTTCTATATAGTGTGATCATGCTCATATCAATCCACATAGATGTAGTTCTTCTCCTCATAGCCTCTACAAAAAGTTGAAAATACAACTTATTATGGTACTTTGCAAAGGTTGTTAATTGGATCATGCTTGGCTGATCAAAATTCTAGTGCTCATCTAAAAGGACAAGACTATGGTAAGGTATGTGATGAGGTGAAATAATAATTTATTGAAAATGTATGGTTTTACATATAAGGAGGTCACATATGGAATCACCATGGATCCTAAAATATCAAATCCAAGTCAATCCAAGCAATCCAACTGGTGGATGTGGATGCACAAATCCCTCTACTGAGATGCCATTCTTGAGGTAAACACGTGGTGGTTCAACGAACATATGGTGCATATAAAATATATTCAATGATGAAGCTATGATAGTGGAGCTATGCTTAAGAGTTATGATAGAGAGGTTTAAATATTAATTAGTTCCTTTTGGGACTTGACAAGTGGACTATGTGCATTTGTTAGCATGAGGTCCTTAAGCTTCTAGCTAAGAGAATTCAGGTTTAGATCTCAACAACCATAATTTAAAAGGACGTATTATTTTTTTAGGTGTACCTTATTCAAAGGAAAGCATTTTTTCCTTTTTAAAAAGGAAGGTCATTTTAAAAAATAAATCAAAGGGCTAATATTTCAAAAAAAAAGGGATAGTATGTAGAAAAAAAAAATTATTGAAATATTTAAAGTTTTATTAAAAAACACTTTATTAAGTAAATCTTTATTCAATATTTTTTGCAAGTAATTAGTTTTACATTGTAAGTGCAATGTAAAAATATGTATTCTCAGCATTGACCAACACCTTTCTGTAAGCAACAAGGTGCAATATTAGCAGTGACCAACACCTTTCTATAATAATAAGGTGAAATATTAGCAGTGACTGATACCTTTATATAAGTGATAAGGTGTAATCTTGATGATAACCAACACATTTTAATATTTACTTTTTAAATTAAATACTTTCCTTCTCTCTTGTGGTGCATTTAAGAAGCATGGAAAAGGAAAAACTAAACAAAACCCAAAAATAATAAGAGGTTCAAAAGTGTTCAATACCAGATAAATATCATTATTTCCTACATGGTTGATATCTTTATGAAGATAAAAATTTATCACACTAAGGAGCAATTTGCAAATAATTCTCAAATATTTTGAGTTTTGTGAAGATATTCTTGAAAATGGTGTAACCAGTCTAATAGATGTGATAAGAATACTATACATGACCCTCATATCCCTTGATGTAATGCTCCTCCTAGTATGACTACTATTTAATTTATGTATAGATGAATTGATGAGTTGTACTTTCTTTTTTGCTCATAGAAAATGGTACTGATGATGACTTATGTGATTGTAGGACCAAATACACTTCTTCTATAGGCTAATAAATATCGATCATAAGAGGTAAAATGAGAAATTATGGCAGTGTGAAATATCACTACGGTGGGGTATTCACACTAGGAGAGATGATAAAAGAGCCCTACCAGTGATACACTTGCCTGCGACTCATGAGTACATGGAAGCTCATATAACTACATTCATATAGGTGTATTATGGATATATGTATTGCATTATGTGTATGTCTTGCACTAGGTGCATTATGGATGTATTGCATTCATAGATAAATGTGTGTGGAAGATAGTAACCAATGTAGACTTAGAATGGGTCTCCATTGTCAAAAGGAAGTACCTGCAACACTATAATTTCATGGAGGATGGGCCCCTCCCTATCGGTTCTATCTTTTGGAACTCAATTTAAAAAACCAAAGATATCATCTCTAGGGGCATCATATGGCAGTTCAATAATGGGTAAACCATTGACCTTTGGCACCATCCCTAGATTCATGACCAACCCCTCATCACCAATCCCACCCTCCTCCCCCTCAAGCCAATCATCGACACCCTTTTCGGTTGTAAGGTTGCCAACTTCATATATTTCTTATTAGGTAGACCTTAGCCATCCCCACATCATCCTTACATCCTAACCTCTCTAATGTCACTTCCACTGTAACCTCCATCCTCCACTCTTTCATCATTCCCATGCCCATCGACTCCCACAAAACCCCCATTTGGAAATAATGCGATGATGGTTAATTTATTGTTAAATATGATTACCTATTAATTGACCAAACCATTGATTTCAAAATCCCTATTAAGTCTATTTAGCTCAAGAAACTTATTTCCAAAATTGGATTCTTTTCTTGGTTAGTTGCCCAAAATAAAATTTTGACCTTGGACAATCTCATAATTCAAGGACTTCAGTTACCCACCATTGCTACCTATGCTTGTCTAGGTGGGAGTTTGTGAGTTATATTATTCATGATTGTTCCTTTTTTGACTTTGTTTTGAGCTCAATATTTACCATTTTCATCATTACTTGGACACGCATTTGCACAATGGTTGACCTCTTTAACCAATCTCCCAATCTCTTTGGGAACTCAGAGTCAAATCTCTCTCGTCAATGTACCTCCATCATTTTTTATGGTAGATATGGATCAATCGTAATAACCATGATTTCTCCAATACTTCCAGGGATCCTTTCATGGTTGCCAATAGAGTCCTCATATTTACCATTGAAAATTACTCCTTATGCTCGTGATCCAAATCCCTAAGCCCTGGGATTGAAACCTCCATAGCCTCCTATCTCCATATTTCCATGGATCCCATTATCCTGCCCATGCATCCCAATATCATAGCTAATTCTAAATGGATTCTATCCCTGAAAGGTTGGCTAAAACTAAACTTTGATGTCTCTTGTAGTGGAAATCTTGGGCCAGATGGTGGAGGAGAAATTATAAAAAATCACAAAGGAAGCATAATTCCAGCCTATACCGAGAATCTTGGTACCCTCACTAATCATTCTGTAGAAGCCAAAGCTCTCCAATGGAGACTATCAATAATAAGTGATCTTCAATGTAAGTTGGTAGTTGAAGGAGATTCGCTAAACATCATCAACTACTCCAAAACTAATAAGAACCCTAGTTGGAGGGTTAGGAACATTATTTATGAAGTCATACGAATCCTTCTTAGTCATCCAGGAATAGTGGTGTAACACATGTCTAGAGAAGCTAATAAAGCAATGGACTCCCTTGCCAATTTGGACAACTACTAAATGTCCCTCAGTGTTTGGTATGATGCCTTCCCTATAGACCTTGTTGTGATTATATCTCGAGAACATCTTGGACCATTATGATCCTCGACCCTCACCTTGGGTATTAGGCCCTTTGTTTGGTGTCCCTGCTTCACCTTCCATGTGTCATCCTTGTTGGTTCACCACTTTGAACCTATCGACCTCCCATCCACTCACCCTTAGTAGGTCCCACTTGCACTCTTTCCCCCTCCCCCTACACTATATTTTTCTCTCCATGTGTATCCTATCCACCCCACCCCCATCAATTACCATCAATCATCCATCGTTAGTTTCCCCTACTTCGTGTGCTTATTCCCAAAGTCATATTTGTTCTGGGTGTTGGCTTCATCATATTTTTTCATACCTTGGTCATGCGAATCAACCCTCGTAATATTGATCTATATGATTTGTCTAATCAACATCGCGTGAACCTCAAATCCATACTGCTTCACATGTGTATTACCAATATTGATCCTGATTTCTATAACATGTATATCCGTACCACCTTTGAAATCATAGAAAAGATATCACCCTGAATGTTACAACTTCCCATGCTATGGTTGTTTACCATGTCAATGAAAATTACCAATCCACCAATGCTCCTCCTCTACGTAGCTCTTAGGTTTTATTGACTAGCTCGCATCCCATAAAACTTTACCTCTTACACCTTGCATAGTTCCAATGCACCTCATCTCCCACCCTCTTTAGCATGTGTGCTGGTTGGATTTTTAAGTTTGGTCTATACCTAAACATTCTCCATTTCAACCATCCTCATCCGTATCTTAATTATCTCCATTTTAAACCCCCCTATCCTCATTCCCCAATGGCAATTCTTGAACCCTTAGTTTTGAAGCTCAACCCTGTGATTGAGGATATCCTGAATAGTTACAATTGGCTACCATTTTTGAAAATGTTTGCTAGTAATGAGGCTGATATCACCAATGCCATCATTAGCACTTGGGAGGATGGTCATGTCTCCATTTGGGGCCTTGATTTCACCATTGATGTACAATTGTTGGTGGACGTGAGTGGTCTTCCTACTAACAGGAGGAGCATTCATAAAAATAAGTATTTGATGGTGATCGAGCTTGAGTTTTTTGGATAAAGGTAAGGGTATTCTCACCACTGATGGGGGTATAAAGAGAAACAAAATCCCTGGTCCCTGGGACCGAGTAATGATCCCTGTCCTCTAGTATTTTATACTTGATAAAATTGATTCAACTTTATGTAGTTTCCATATTGCTTTTTTGAACCATCTGATAGGCAATAGGAAAATCAATATTCCAAATTATTTGTATAGCCTATAGGTCTATTGAATTATCAAACACTAACATCAGAACTGAAAAGGCCCACTACACCATCCATTAGGGCCTACATTACATTATGTACAAGCCTGCCCTCGATGCTTTTTCTAGAAGAGCCTTCATTGCCATTTCCCCCAGCCTACCCTTCTACCTCCTAATCCCTCCCACCATGCTTCCGCTGGTCCCTCTCAACCCGCCCCTTCCAGTCCCTTCCATTTTGCTTTCGTTAGCCCCTCTCAACCCACCCCTTCTAGCCCCCCTCATACCGTACCTTCACATTCTCTCATCTATTTCTCACCTATCCTACCCTTGCCAAGTCCACAGATATCTCCAATAGCAAAACCCACATCCAAGAGGTCCCCAGTGATGACTCAAACCCTAATTTCTCCTCCCATGTTGCTCCCAAGATCAAAACTGAGGTCCCTGATGATTCTAAAATCAAACTGAGAGTCGTTAAATGATATACATCCAAGTTCCTTCAAAACCCCAACCCTTAATGCACATGGATCTCCTCGCGTTTGAATAATCTTAAAACAACTTCAACATCCCCTACAAAAATTAGTGAGCCAACAAAGAAAATTGGCTCATCCCCAACTAAGTCCAGTGAAGTAGCTAAGAATTCTATCCACATGGATGTGAATATGGATGACATAAGGGTTCAAGGATTGGAAAAAGAGGCTGATGAGGTGGTTGCATTGTGCAACACAATGCTCACTCACCTGGCCAGTTTGGTGGCCACCCTCTCTGTGGTTGCTGAAACCATCAAAATTTTAATGGATAATATTCCAGTAGGTGACCAAAGACCTTGAAGCTACCCATGCACAATTCAACATTATTTTTAGGGATGCTAAGGAGCCTCGTACCACCATAGATGGCAATTGATCACTTTATCCCGATTGAGAAGTCTCCCCCTTGGATGGGCTTGACCACCGGGATGGGATCATCCCCTCTGTTTAACTTGCTTTCTATTGTTTCCATGGGTTGCCCATTAATTTTATTAGATTTTTTGTATGGGCTACTTACTGTTTTGGCTGTAAAGCCTGATTTACTTCAGTTTTATTTTGGATGTACTAAGGTTTTGGGGTCCCTTCCAAAACCCTTATATTAATGAAATTTTAATTTACCGATAAAAAAAATGTTTTATGTTTGATGGATATTAATATTTCTTAATTTTAAAAATAAAAAATATTTAAACCTTCGATGGCAAGGAAAATGCCAAAGCATGGGAGATATTTTCTTTTGGTAGATGGTAACATCAGATTACTAGTATGGGAAGAAGAATTAGAGGTATAAAATTATATGGTGATTTAAATAATTATTTAGTGTTTGATTAATTATAGATAAATTTATATATATATATATAATTGTTAACTACAAATAATAATAATTTTTAAATAAAATAAATAAATAGAATAAATTATAATTTAATTTAGAAAATATTAAAGAGTGCTTATGGCCATAGTATTTACTTGAATTTTAAAGAAATATTATAAAACTCTTTTAGACCACCTAGCGGGCTAAGACTTGAAGTTGATGTAGTATTTTGCATGCAAATCCATCTGTTTAGATAAATATTCCTCTCATTTTCTATAAATCGGGGAATGGAAAAGCTAAGAGGGATACACTCCCAGGAAGATAGATTGGAAGGACAAAATAAGTTGGTTAATTTTGCTCAAATAAAATGCAAGTCAGATATTCTCTAGCTAAGTAGATGATAGCAGAGTAAAACTATTAATTTGCAACCAATTGGTCGTTACAATTGATTTTGGGTTGGATGAAAGCCAACTGATTCTGAGGCCTAACCACGATTGACAGACATGGTCAGCTCTGCTAACCGCAAGTATCAGTAGTGGCTAGAACTAACTAGGCAAATGTGCTCAAATGAGTGGTTAAAACCACTACTATACCTCAAAATTTGTCCAAGGTATTCCATATGGTCTTCTAGCTGTCCCATATGAGTAGTCACATCGACATGACATGTTTTAGATGTCTACAGTTGGATGGCAATAATTGTCCCAAATCAAAAACTTCTCCTTGCTTACAATATATTGTTATGAAATTTCTTCAAATCTCCTCCATTGGTAACTTTTGCAAAGTTACTCTTCTTTGCTTGCAATCTCTTGCTTCTCACTTTCTCCAAGATGCCTTCAATGGCCGCTTCTCCAAATATACAATACAAATTTTTCTAGCCTTATTCTTCTCCAAAGTATTTTGAGACCATTTCTCTTGGGTCTTATACTTCTACAACTCTTCAAATCCTCTCTGCAACTCTTACACTTCTCTTATCGAATCTATACTAAAACCTTTTATTGGTTTCTTCAATCTCCCAACTATGAGAATTCTGCAATTAGCTCACTCTGTTAAATCTCTAAAGTCTGCTACTCTTAATCTCCCAAATTATTGAAGTATTTTACTCTTTGAATCTACAATAAAACCTATTATTAGGTTTTCTCTATCTCTAATCTCCAATCTATAATGAGAACATTATACACGGGTCTCTTCAATATCTAATCTGCAGTATTCAATCTGCAATCTTCTATCTTCCAAAAATATAAGTTCTTCAATTTGACCTCTTTCGGGTCTCTTCAACTTCTTCAACTTGTAGCTTTATTATATGCAATATTCTATGGGTACTTATCGAGTCTCCTCAATATTCAATCTTCAATAGGGTCTTTTCTTAGATCTCTCCAATATCATGTTTTCTACAACAAAGAATTAATCCCTGCACGAGGAAAACACATAGACTTTCAAGCAACAAAGGTGAAATTCCTCTCTATCTATTTTAGGAAGCTTATCAACTTTTGGATGTTAATTCTCTACAACCATAAAATTAGATAGTAGTACCAAATATGTTATAATTTCCAAAATTCTAAAATAAATCAACTTCACTAGTTATTCTCGAAACTACTGGAATGAATTTTATGCTAAGTCCTAGTCTTCACAATCTTGTGGAAAGACTCTAGCCAATCTATAATTTTTAGTCTCCTTCAATATACCAACTTCTCCAATAAGACCTTCTTATTGGGTATCTTAATCTCCTAATCTCCACAATATCAAGGTCTAACTTCAAAACCTAAAATCTCCTATTCCAAATTTGTTCTTGGAATAGAAATTCTCCAATCTTCTTTGGTTTCACCTTTCAAAGATAATATACTCACATTTATTGGTTTCTACTTTGCAACTTTAAAAAAACTCTGCAAGTCCAAATCTTGCAATAGATCTCCCTATCTCCTGTAAAACTCCCTTGTGGCTCTGATACCACTCTTAGCTTTTGATAATGTTTAATATATAAAATAACCACAAGATATAAAGTAGAAATAATAAAACAATAGACTTATGTAATAACTCTAAAATATGCTATTAATAGAAACTCACAAAAATATAAAACTACTCTACTAATGCATGCTATGAGCAATGCACCTTCAATACCCATTACAATACTTTGTCACACATATATAATAGTATGTGACTCTTCATATGGTGCACTCTTGACCTTCACACTTCTAGACTATTCAACTCCCTATTCTATGGACTCATGTACACATGGACTAATGTGCACATTTACATTATTGAATATTATGCACACTTGTACATTTATTACATTACATAAAGTAAATCCTAATCTAAGACATGTACCAAATAATGTAATATACTCCAACAGAAATGGGGTATTTTCATTACAATGAATCTCATCACCATTTTGACTAGAGGATGGGTCAAAAGATATATTTAAAAACCTAAATAAGGTTGATTCATCTATTTTTGGGTCAATGGAAGATAAAATAATTAGAGAATGACTTATTAAAAATGTAGCAATGTTTAAAAGTGGATAACTTTACTAGTCAATACAAAGCAAAAATAACTACTTTTCAATTGAATAGAGTTGATAATATGCTATAGCTATATGGATATGACTTGGTAATAACTTAAGAAACTATTAAAAAACAAGTATATTTTTTAATTAGAAGTTCAAAGGTAAATTCAAGAATATCACATCTTTAAATAAGGAAATAGATCAATGCTGGAGTAAAAGCAGAATTTTATGGAGATCTTGAGTGAAATACCATCAATGGAGAGTGAAGCAATGTTGATGAACCAATTCCTAATCAGATTGTGATCTTTAGTAGATCATAATTTTATAAAGAATAATCCATCAATCTAGTGGGAGGCTTATCAATAGGTCTTATCTATGGAAGATGGTTTAGGTGGTTCACTAGAGGTAAGGGATCAAAATCACTTTTAGTTACCTAAATATTTCAAGGGACATCATAGTATCCTCCAAATTTCAATCACAATCCTCTACAATAGTAGTTGAATTCTAAACCATATAAATTTTAATAATATAAGTTAGACAAGTTTAGAGAGTGTAGATCTTCATGGTAGTTTAGAGGACCTTTTAGGGGAGGCTTTGCAAAATGAGGTTAACTAATCTAGACCTCCTCCATCCACACAATGAGCACCAAAGTTTCAATCTACTCTGCACAACAAAACCAAAGTAGGCTAGCTCATAGTGCATAAAGTTAAGGGCCTCAAATGGGATGTCTTGTATATGAAGGATCTCATTTTGTTAGGGAATATCCTTAATCTAGTTAAGGAGTAGGTAAGGGAACAAGTCAATAGTGTTCAATACCTAGAGGAAGTAATGGTCCTAATCAATATGAAGCTTATGTAATTATAGATGGTCACCAATCTAAATATCAAGCCACACTATAGAAACCTTAGGTAATATCTTGGGATATCATGTATCTATTTCAATAGATCTAAGAGCTTCTACATATATTTTTTTTAATTCTAATTTAGTAGGGAAGCATGGTTTAGTAGAACAAGAGTTAGGTGCACTTAGCAAGTATATTTAGAGTTAGGAACCCTACAAACCATCAAAATTATGGTGAAAGAAAGTGAAGTCAATTTTAGAAAATGAATCACATGGCCAGATATCATAGTGAAGCTTTTAGGATCCTATAATATTATTATTGACATGGATTGGTGGCTAGTCATTGAGTAAAACTCAATTTCTATGCTAAAAAAGTAGAATGAATCTATGATGAAGGAAAATAAAGTATTCATAAATGGTGTGGCATACCTTATGACTTTGTAAATAGTCCCAACTATGCAAATTGAAGGTTGTTTTAGAAAGGGATATCAACTATTTGCAATTATTACCCTAATGATCAAAATGAGAAAAATGAACAACCATAGATTCACATATTCTTCTTAATGAATTTAAATATGTATTTCCAAATGAATTTCCAAGGTTAACCCCAAAAAATATATTTAATTATCTATCAAGTTGATATCCAAGACAACCTATACCCAAGGCTCCTTATAGAATGACAACCACAAAATTGTGTGAGCTAAAATTATAGCTTCAAGAATTGGTTTATAAAGGGTTAATCCATCCTAGTATATCACTATGGGGAGCACCAATGATATTTGTAAAAAGTAAGGATGGCTTGATGAGGTTGTGCATTGATTATAGATAGCTAAATAAAACCATAATTAAACCTTGTATTGATGATTTATTTGATCAAATGAGAATGTCAATGGTCCTTTTAAAGATTAACATAGGATCAAGTGTCATCAATTGTGCATTAAATATGTTAATTCATAAGAATACATTTAGGACTTGTGTGGACACTATGAGTTTATGGTAGTTCTATTTGGATCAACCAATACATTAATAATTTTCATGAGTTTGATGAATAGTTTTTTAAAGTATTTTGGACATGTTTGTGGTAGTATTTTTGGATGATATACTAATTTATTCAAGATATGAAAAGTATATGTGGAGCATTTGATACAAGTGTTGTAATGTATTAGGGGAAAAATATTTGTGCTAAAATTTCTAAATGCTTCTTTTTATAGAAAGAAATTATCTCATCCATATTATATTTGGGAATCAAATCTTAGTGTATCCTTCAAAAGTTAACTTTGGATTATCCATATACTATTAATGTATCTAAAGTCAAAAATTTTATGGGATTAGTAGGATACTATCATAGGTTTATGTAGAATTTTTCCAAGATTGCTAATCCTATTACAATTTTGTAAAGGGAAAAAGAAGTAAGTTTGGTCAAAAAAGTGTCAATTGACATTTGAAGAGTTGAAATGACTTTTGATAAGTGCATCCATTTTGGTTGTTCTTGATTCAAGTAGATATTTGTGGTCTATACCAATGATTCTAAGGAAGATTTAAGAGGATTATTTATTCAAGATGGATGTATTATTGCTTATAAGTTAAACTAACTCAAGGATTATAAAGTAAATTATCACATACATAATCTTGCATTAGTTGCCATAGTGTATGCCTTGACAATGTGGATACACTATATAATTGGATAAAGACTTGAGAACTTAAGATTTATCTTTACTTAACCCAATCTCAATGCTCATCAATGAACATGGATGTAATGTTTATTTGGATATGACTTTGATATTTCCTATATCAAGGGTAAAGGGAATAAGGTTTTATATGGTTTAAGTAAAAGACATATTCATGCTATCACAATGATAGCTATAAATTTTAAATATCAACTAAAATATAAATTACTAAAATATCAATAGTAAAATCAAGTCAAACAAGTTAAACATATAGATGAAATTGAGAAATATAAATATTTAGAATATTTTTTGATGAGGATACTACATTTAGATTTAAAAAATTATTGTATATGACATAAATATATGGTTTGAGATCTTATATACTAAATGAAGCATATAAGATACCATATGTAGCTCACCTAAGAGTAAATATGTATATTGATTTATGGATGGTTTTATTTTGGATAATAATGAAAAAGGATATATATAAATTTGTGGTAAGTGTGTCAATAAGTCAAAGTGGAACATAAACATGTAAGTTTATTATATCCACATGAAATACCATAATGGAAGTGGGCTATAGTTTTAATGGATTTTATTACTGGTTTACTACTGACCCAACAAAGACATGATTCCATATTAGTAGTGTTGAATAAGTTGACTAAGGTCACCCATTTCCTACCTTTAAGGAAAATATTGGAAGATAAGGATTGAATTCAACTTCATGTTAATTAGATCCTAAAGCTTCATGAAGTTAAAAAAAAAAATCATTTTTCATTGATATTTTTTGTTCACTTCATTACTTGGAATACTTTATAAAATACTTTGGGCATGCAATTAAACTTCTAAATTACTTTGGACACATAATTAAACTTCTAAAATACTTTGTGAATACAATTAAAATTTAACATAACAAACTATCCTTAAATAAATGAATAAATTGAAAAAGTAAATAGAATATTTAAAGATATATTATGTATGTATATTATGGATCAACCTAAACAATGGGAGAAGTATCTCAATTTGATAGAGTTTGCATATAATAGTAGCTATCACAATTCCATTAGCATGGAATCATATGAATAATTGTATGGATAACCCTATAAAACACCTCTAAATTGGGATCAACTTAAAATTGAGTGATAATTAGGCCTAAAATATTAAGATATGGAAAATTAAGTGGAATTGATTAAGCAATTAATGAAATAAGTCAATATGGATAGAGGTGTTATATATTCTTAGAGGTCAAAAATAAGTTTTCAAGTAGATGATAAATTTTTATTAGAATTTATCCTTACAAGACTTGTATTAAATTTGGTAAGGGGGTAAAGCTTGAACCTCAATTTATGGATGCCTTGAAGATTCTAGAGAAGATGGGGATTTTTACTTATAATCTCATTTTACCACCTATTATGTCCAATGTATCTCATGAAAGTATATGTTTGACCCAACATATATGCTTGATTGGACCAATATATATGTGGAATAGGATAGATACATCAACATTGAACCCACTTGGATTTTGGATAGGACTAAGCATTTTAGAAAGAGAATGGTAGATTGAGTCTTAGTGCAATGTGATAGCTATAGTGAGAACTCTATTGCTTGGAAAGATATGTTATAAGTGCTACACAACTACCCACACATTTTTATTAACTTCTAGGAAGAATTTTTTATAATAGGAGGGGTATGTAATTTTCACCTTTTTCAGCCCCTTTTATGAAACCAACATTACTTATTGTGAATAATGTGATTGTAATTTAAAATTTTTTTATGCATTAGAAATAAGTGAATTTGATTTATGTAGAGAATATAATGACTTTAGCTAAGTATTATTTTCTATTTAAGAAAATGCATCTATTGTATGAAATTATTTTAAAGAGAACTTAGTAAATAATTATGTAAAAGTAGTTCTTGATTGATTTAAATATGATTAACATACATGATTGTAACTTATGATGATTTGGTATTTTTAAAAGAAGAAAATTTTTTGTGCATGAATCAATGATATTGCAATATATACAAACCCCCTATGTTTTTTGGATAGAGTAATGTAGATTATACAGGGGCCCACTCCTAGGGATGATACCAAAAGCAACTGAGATACATTTAATAGAAGTATAAGGAACTGACTACCTTGATTTCAAGGATATAGTATTTCCTTTTCAAAATATTATGGGATAATATCTTTGTTTAATATTCTCATAGATTTCTAAAAAAATTAATTCCTTATCTATCCAATAATAAAATAATGTTTGGTTTAGACCTTAAAGCTTATTTGCAAGCTAGTGATTATAAGTATTTATAAAAATAGGGTTTGTGTTAGATTTCACAATACTTTCCAAAAAATAAATAAAACATAACATTCACCACAAGATAGACTCAAGAGAATACAAAATTAAAATAGAAAGATAAAATTGATGAAATAATAGAGGTGGGGAATTTTGTTAGGTTAGGTTTCGACAAATCAAAGTAATCCAAATGGGTTTACCAATGCCATCAATACACCTTGATACAATGGATCAATGGTTGGGGATTTTTATAGTAGATAACTAATCCCCAAATAATAATTTCATATTAGACTAACTTAATCTAATATAAGGATTAATATTAAGTCAAGTTTAACTATAAGTTATTAAACCCCTAATAAAGTTTTAGTTAAGGTTAACCATCCAAGTGGTTTAACCAAATCCTGCTAGGGGTAAATATATCAAGATTACTCATATTGTTATATGAAGAATACCTATAGGATTCCATAAATAAATCTCATAAGATTACAACAAGGTTTTCCATAGGCTTATATAATCATTTGTTGAAATTGACCAATAAGATTAAATTGTTATCTTCCAACAACCCTCATGAGCTTGGGGGCTAATAAGAGAAGGCATTATAGATGCTAGTATATATCCTCATAAAAAATGGTCAATTGGGCCAATAAATATCTTAAAATCTAAGATTCCCACATAATATGGAATACTATCAAGCTATCAAGGAATAGGTTAGCCTCCATCACCAAATAGAAGTTTTC